>CM071842.1:7101601-12101601 GCA_036507285.1 Trichosanthes cucumerina | reverse complement strand
GCCAGAGGCAGTAACGTCTCGTGGTGAGCCATGGTGAGCATGGCAACTGTCCAGAGACGAGAGAGTGCTTCGAGGTTAGCCACAATGAGCGTGGCAACAATCCCGAAGCGAGATATAACTTACGAGTGTCCTGCAGGGCGTGTCTGAGCTAGTTGCTTTGTGATCGTGCTAGTTAGCGAAATGCATCTCAACGTACAGTGGGGAGCTATGCAATCCTGTATGGGCTCGAGGTAAGCATAAGTCGGTTCTCTAGCTAAAGTGGTGCCTAAAGGTGTAGCCTAGCTAGCTTAGCAGACTTGTTTGCTTGATTATCTGCTTGTCATCCTTGAGCGGGCTACTTATTGGTTAGACGTGGTCCTTCATCCGACAAGCTTGGGGCGTTGAGTGTGGCCCTTTGTCGGTGTGCTGGCTTAGGGATGAATTTCCCGTGGTCTGGAATGTGAGGGCTACATATACCATGACTCATTCTAGCGAAATGTTAGGCATGAGAGAGACGTCTCTCACCACCATTTGTTAACCTAAGCAAGAGAGCCTAGGGTGGAGTTAGTGGTAGGAAATGTAGGGTTCTGGTTGGTGATATTGTTGATTCGTGCTTGTTGTGTCGTGAGGTTGTGTAGTATGGTGTCTGGTCATGAGAAGATTCTTAGTCTAAGCTTGGTGGTGGATATGTCTTTCATATTTGGGTGGTAATACTTTGAACGTGGGTGGGTTTCTTACTGAGTATTTTTATACTCACCCATCTACTTTGTTGTTTTTTATTGCAGGTACAAAATCGTGAGGCGAAGGTAATGGCGGCGACTTGACGAGGTTGTGAAGGATTTCCTTCCCTAAACCTAGGCGTGGTTCTTATTTTTGTATTGGTTGTTTAAATGTTAGCTTCAGAACTTATGGTCTGTCTATGTACCCCTGTGTGTAGCTCCTATGGTTGCCTCTTAGCTTAATAAGTTTTACTTCGTTGAACTTGGTTGTCAGCATGCTTGTAAGTGTATTACTTGTTGAAATTCTAATTTTGAAGCTCAACCTATCTTTAATTGAAGTCTGGTGGAGGCTGGGTATTTATTGAACCTTAAAGAGTGTTATTTGAATTTACAAGTCTTAGATAAATTTTGGTTATCTCCTAGTTACGTCGTTATGCTGTCGAAATTTCGGCGCAGACGGCGTTGCTGAGTAACCTCCCTAACTAGGTTCGTCCTAAGTTTTAGGATCGTCACAAATTGGAACTCGAAGTACTGCCAAGTCAATTAGAACTCATGGATGAAGAGAAAAAAACAGAGGAAAAGTTTCTTCAGACCAAAGAAAGCAGAGAACAAAAATTGGATAAAAAACCCATGAGCAATCTTCTCAAATTACCTCCAAAATCGAACTCCTTTCTTCATTCTTCTTCTCCCCTTTTATAGGTCATCATTAGTGTTGAATAATGCCCAAACTAAAGGGAATGAAAATCTCGCGCAGCGGAAAGGTGATTGAATCACCGTGGTTTCGTTGTGAAAAATGCTTTTTTAAAATTAAAACTATCACATAATAACTAGGCTAAACATGCAATTTAGGAAGAAAAAACCAATAAGAATTACTTACTTGTTGAAGAATCGGTCTTCACGTTTTTCTCCTCCGGTCACGAACTCTTCGTGATCACGATCTCCTCGAACAGTGAGTAACCCGGACACCTCCAAAAAGTTTTTCGGTTGTTCTCTTTTAGGTAGAAGAAGAGTAGGTGGGACTCATTTTTGGTGAAATGGAGGAGAGATTGAGAGATGCGAGTTGAGAGAGAATTGCAAGTTTCTTTTGGTGAGAAATCCAAAAAATGAAACTTATGCTTATGAAATCCTTCTTGCAAAGGGTTTATATAATGATGATAGGTGGAGTTGAAATCTCCACCTATTTACCATTTAACCACAACTATAGGTTATGCAAATCATATATGCATAACTATATATAATAAGATATCTCATATCTCATTACACAAATCACATTTGTATAATTGTGGATTTTAAATTGAATCACATTCAATTTAATTTCTCTCAATCCAATTTCTCCAAAATTAGCCCTAATTAGTCAATTAGGCTAACCTACAGCTTATTATGAATCTCATTCACATTAAACTATATAATATGTCAATTATATCTCATATAAATGACATAATTACCCTTTAATGAATTTAAACACTTCAAGTCCACACTAAAACTGTAAACCGTCTATTAATCCAGTTTGAGCCAACCGAGGGACCTAATGGACCTACACGTGATGAGCTCCAATGATCCCAGACTAACCTGTCAAACTCTTTGACCCGTTTAATCAACAATCATTAGCTACGGTAACACTGCACTAAAGTCCGTAGCTGCACTCTCATCACTGTAGGACAAGTTGTGTCCATTGATATAACCAATGCCCATGAGTCGACCCTTCATAGGTTGTTCGTAGACACGGCTAGGTCAAATTACCGTTTTACCCATGTGTCTACTTTTTGCTGCTTAAGTCCCCACTGCTCCTCTAATGAACAACATTGTAATGGTGCAACCATATACAACACCCTTCTCGGGCCAGTGAGAGGGTGGACGCCCGTTGTCTAAGCCTTAGAGACAACACTTAAGGGAACAACCCCTCTAGTTTCCCTAAAGTCGGGAACGAGTGAATTCCATCTCGCGTAGTTAAGTTCCCAGCTCCCCACATGGTCCTGCCCCTGAGAAGATAGGCATATTGGGCGAGTAACTATGACCACCCTTACCCGTACTAGTCAAAGGATAGACCCCCACAAACAGGAGTCCATAACACGCTCAGGATTAAGGTCGAGTCACTAATGGTCATCTACGAAGTTATTAGTCCTATACTGTCAACGATGTTACATTAATAGGTCTAATAATTCACGATCTGGTCTTGTACAATCTCATTGCACAGGATGCCCCCACTCACATGTCAACCACATGAACGAGTCAGATTACCTCGTTTGTATCTAATACAAAGCGGGCCGCATCCACAATGTATCTAGGATTAGGTCTCCAACCCTATCCATATACTATAGATCGTTCGGGTCATTAACTCGAACGTGATCCTCCCTGTGTGTCCATTACACACCGTTCAAGTTCTAGTTCTCTCATAAATTCAATGACCCTAGAGGTTAGTTTATTGGACAAAGTTTGTAAAATTTGAGAGATACAAAGTGATGAAAGAAATAACTCTTATTTATTTCAATGGTAATTACAAACAATTACTAGATTAGGACATACATCCCAACAAACTTCTTTTCATTGGCCCTGATCCATCGATCATACGCATCACGAACACTTCGTGACGCGGTCGAGTCTGGCACCTGAGGACACTCCTCAGTGAGCACAAACTTAAGGTCGCTAGTTACTAGAATCGTGTTTATATTGTTTTTCTAAGTTTGATAGTTATCTCCCACTAGTTTGTCGGAAGCTAGTAAAGCTATAATTGAGCTAGACATTTTGTTGAAAAACAAGTAAACTTTGTGTCAGTCTCGCAAAAAACTTTTTGAAATCCAATCAAGTTTTAGCAAAAAATATCCTATGATCCCTAGGTCAATAAAAATTTGCAATGATATCCCAAAAGTTTAGAATGACCGCCACCGAAAGGTTAACAGAAACACTCCTTCTCTGGGACGAGACTTTCTCGACTAGACCCTAATACCAGAATAACTCTTATTCCATTAGGCGTCCAGTTACCATTTTTTGGTCAGAATTCATTAACTCTAAATGAATCCCGTGAGTGTCACCCTCAATTTTTAAGTTTCCAAGTATCCGTCCAAACAATAGCCACCGAAGGGTGAATCAAGAAGGAAAACCAACAAAGAAACTGTATCCCTTCCAGAAATTCACGGTGTTCCGACTCCCATAATCAAGGCCATCCGAAGGGATTGTCTGGTCCAGGCCAAACTAGCAGGCGGATAATGGGCGTCTCACAGTGTGAATCGAAAGAAAAGACCGTGGGTCCCGTTTTCACAGGTCCTGCTCCCACTCACTATAAGTACTCTCTCCATCCACGTTGATATTGATCCATACAAATATCATCCGAAGGAGGACGTTCCCATTTGCGCCACGAGACCGAGTACAGATCTCACGGTGCAGACTTTAACGAAGATTTGTGGTCGAAAAATCAAATGTATCTTATACACCTTATTTTCTCCCACTCAACACTTTATATTATTCGGGATTGACCTAGATAAATCGGTTAATATTTACCTAAGTCTACCAATATAACTCTTATATTGATTTAACCTAAGTTTATAATCATATTATAAACTTAGGTCTATGTGAGTAAATTAATCAACTTTTAATTAACGCCACTCACGATAATATAACCTAAGAATCTCCGGATCGAATTCACTCACAGGTCGGTTAACAGGTAGGGGTGTTCCGCAAAACGTCAGCTTATCAAGCTTTAGATAGAACCTTCCTTAGACAGAGCTACTAATCAGTCACCATTCTAAGGTCATATTTGATTTCCTAATTCTAATCTTATTAGAACTAGAAAACCTAAGTCTAATTATTCAAGTTCAAAACATTTTAAAACTAATAATTAACTTAGCTTACATTTATTTCTATGTTATAGTGCTTGATCATTCATCACATGAATTGTTGGGATTTATGCCCTAAACTTGTGTAATTTTAATCAAACAAATAAAGAGTTATTTGTTTTGATAAAATTATATTCTTGCTTTATAAATTCAATAAACTAAGCTCCAAGGTTATAATATATCTTGAACATCAGTGTAGTAGACACTATTTGGATTGTGTTCAAGAATATAACCTAAGAGGCCGTTTGGTTTAAAGTTTTATTGGATGGGAATGGATAATAGATGCCTTGGAATAAAATGTATGGGAATAATAAATGTCTGGGAATAAGATGATTGTGTTTGGTTCTACATGGGAATGTTATCAGATTTTTATGTAAAAAAAATGATATTTTATAGAGAATTTGTAATGGGCAGCAAGATTAGGTTTATTATTTACAAATATAGCAAATTTTAGAAAGAATTGCAAATATGGCAAATTGTTTAAAAAATGTTTGCGAATTCCAATTTTACCCTTTATGCATATTTCCTCTGTTTCTTCTTCGATTAGAGTTTCTCGTACATTACATAAGCAAGTAAAGCTCTTTTACAATTTAAAACTGAAATTAGTTTGATTGTTCCCTAATTCCATTCTTTAATATCACAACACAACTTTTAACCATAGAAATTAAATATTTATATTTTTTAAATATTGATACTAAATCATTACAAAAAGGAGTAAAATGTTGCAAATAGTTTTCAAGTACAAAAGGAGGCTCAAATATATTCAAAGCATTATTAGGAAATAGCGGTATAAAAATCGAGAGCAAAGTACACTACAGAGTCAAATTTTCAGACATGTCGACTTTTATGGGCGAAATGTATATTTATTTTTCTTTTTCTTATAAATATCTATTAAATATTTATCGTCGGTTTGAAATTCCCGTCCCTTTCCATTCCGACTTCAACTTTGCATTTAAAACCGGAGAAAGTTTCAAAAGTTCTTCAAAAATCTATTCAAAGCTCAGTTCATACGTACGTCTTAACATCTTGCCTATTTTGTTGGAATTCTACGTTGAACGTGCTTGATTTCTTCTGGTGATCGAGTGAGTGATTTTCAATCTCTTTTACTTTCTGGATTCTTAATCTGTTGCTTTTCTTTTTCACTTTCTTATTGAATTTTTTTCATCGTCTTCTCTGTGAATGATTTGAGTGTTTTTGTTTGCATCTTGCCTCGTTATGATTCTCTGTTGAACATGATCGATTTCTTCTAGCATTTCCAGTGAATGATTTTTGTCGTTTGTACTTTTTTAATACTTCTTCACTTGCATATTCTTTTTCTTTTCTTTTCTCCGATTGATTTTTCTCTAGTGTCTTCTTTATGAAGGAATTTTGTGTGATTTTTGTTTTTACTTTTGATTGTTCGATTGAAACTTGAATTGGATATTTCGGTTGAAAGTTGGATTAGTTTTCGCTAATTTGATTTTTCATCTTTGACAATTTGATCGATTAAAAGCAGAGGATCGAAGCTTCTCGATTGTTTGCTTAATCGTTGATCTGTGAATAAATTTCTATTTTCTTGTGTTTTCTCCTTTTCCAAATTAGTTTCTGTTGAGATTTCTAATAGAAACTGATAGAAGTTGATAGAAGAAGAAGAAGAAGCTGATAGAAGCTAATAAAAGAAGAAGAAGAACCTGATAGAAGTTGATAGAAGCTGATAGAAGTGAAAAACACACTTAGGTTGAACTAAGTTTTGTCCCATGAATTGTACTTGCAAGTTAGAAATGAAAATCACGAGAAATAAAATTGAAAGATGAAGAAAAAATGGAACACTATCGGAAGGAATAATCAATGTACAAGTTGAAAGGTTGGATTGTGGGTATTTTAGTAATTTAAATGGTTGGATAACCACTTTTGCTATGTTTGCAAATTATTTACCATTTTTGCTACATTTGCCATTTTTGGCGGTTTACCATATACCTTATTACCCCCTTTAATGTACCAAGACTTACTAAAGTCCCTTTTGATAATCATTTGGTTTTTATTTTCTATTTTTTTGTTTATACTTTTAGGAACATTTTTAAAACCTAAGCCGAAATTTAAAAATTTGGCCCCGTTTGATAACCATTTTGTTTTTGGTTTTTAGTTTTTGAAAGTTAAGCTTATGTTCACCTAATTTCTCTATGGTAAATGATATACACATGACATCAATGATAACTATGATATCTATCATTGTTTTCTAGATATCAATGATATCAGTGATATCATTGATCAATATATATGATATCAGTGATATCAGTGATCAATAGATATCAATAATATCAGTGATATCAGTTCAATGATATCTATCACTGTTTTCTAGATATCAATGATATCAGTGATATCATTGATCAATAGATATGATATCAGTAGATATCACTGATATCAGTGATATAAGTGATCAATAGATATCAATACTATCAGTGATATCATTGATCAGTGATATACGAGTGACTATTGTGGTGATCGATTTCTATATTACTTAATGTTGTTAATGTTGTTATTACTTGTCGCAAAAACTATGATGAAGCTTCAAATAGTTATTTTTTATAGTGAACAATGGAATGAGAAAAATTTCTATGAAAATTACAAGACCATTGGAATTTTGGTTGATGAGATGATGTGTTTTGATGATTTTATTAATCTGATTATGAAAGAAGTTCGAATGGATAGTTCTATTTCTTCTATAGAATTGTCGATGTTATTAGGTTGTGGGATGAATGGTGCTCAGGATGTGGTTAAAATTCAAGAAAATAAAGATGTTGCTTGGTTTTTAACTTTAGTGAAAGATCGAAATACAAGATATTTTTTAGTTGTTCATATTAATGATGCTTGTTTTGATGGCTCCTCTTGTGCAATTAGTGATGGGAGTAACAACTTATGGAGGTGTAATCCACCCAGTTGGGAATCATTCTGAATGGAGTTCGATAGATGTTGGCATGAATGCATTACCTCCAATGGTTAAACGTCAAGCAGGAAGACCCCTAAAGCAAAGGATTCCGTGGATTGGTGAAGCAAGAAGTCACACAAAATGTAGTCATTGTCATCGTGTTGGTCACAATCGTAGGACATGTAAATTTCTACCATTTTTACCATGATTTAATTTTTGACAATTGGTTTTAGATATATTTTTTCAAGATAAAACTCAATATTGTTGTTATCATACTATTCATACTATCAATACAAGGTTTGTGATTGTTTCAAAAGTTTAATATCAATACTATGAACACAAGAACTTTGGCATCTGATGAGAAAATTTGAAGACCACACAACAAACAGTAATAGCTAACAGATAGACAACTATCAGTGATAGTGATAGACAACTACCACTATAGAAGTCTATCACTTCTATCAGTGATAGACATCTATCACTGATAGAAGTCTATCACTGGAAAGAAGTTAATGATTGATAGACAACTATCAGTGATAGACATCTATCATTGATAGAAGTCGGATAGAAGAAAGAAGTTAATAATCATGAAGAACAAGAAGTCTAATAGAAAAGTTATGAGTAATAGGTAATAGATAGGTAGAAGTCTATCATACTTCTATCAGTGATAGAAGCCTATCACTTCTATCAGTGATAGTAGTCTATCACTTTTTTTCATTAACTTTGTTCAATCATTAACAATGATAGTAGTCTATCACTTCTATCAGTGATAGACAGTGATAGAAATCGAATAGGAACAAAAAGTCTAATAGATAATAGAAAAGTTATGAGTAATAGGTAATAGATAGACAATTGTGGTAGAAGTATATCAGACAACTATCACTGATAGAAGTCTATCACTTGTATCAGTTATAGGTATCACAATAGTAGTTTATCAAAATTATAAGAAAAAAATTAGTTATTAAATAAACAGACAAAAAAATTAATTATTAAATAAACAGACTTCTATCAGTGATATCACTGATAGCATCCTATCAGTGATATCACTGATCGCATGGTAATAACGTGGGGCATTTTAATAATTTCAATTCCTCTTTTAAAATTTTTGCTATTTTTGCAAATAGATTGAGCTATTTGTTATATGGGCAATTATATTGGGCCTATTTGCTACCAGCCCAATTGCCCCTATTTTATATGTATTGACGAAATTAATATATAAATCTTATGTAATATATACTTACGATCTAATAAATAATGCGTAAATTTATTTTATGATATTTATCTTATAAATTTTATATATTATTATCTATTATTAATAAAATAATAAAAATACATTAAAAAAATAATAATTAATTAATATTTTTAATAAAAAATTAATTATTAATTGATCACAAATAACTCGTGAATAATTAATTATAATGATTATCCTTACCATAAATTAATAATATTTATAATTAATTGATTAATATAATATTAATTAGTGATTTAATATTTTTATAATGAGTGTTGATGCTTGTTTGATGAAATTAATCTTAAAAATAATATTTTATTAACTAATCAAAATTAATGTTAACTAATAAAAATAAATAAATTAATTATAAATATTTTTAATTAAATAATTAATTATGATTATTGAAAATAAATAAATAAATAAAAATATATAAATATTAATAAAGAAGAGAGAGAAAGAGAGAGATGGATGAGTATAAAGAAAACCCATAATTCTTAAAGGGTATAGGAAACCCATCCACCATGGAAAAAAGTGATGCATGAGAATAAGTGATACTCATGCCCATGCTTACAAACCTTGTTCCAAACAAGGAGATTTAAAACCCTTACCCATTCTCATCCACAAAACCTTGCACCAAACGACCCCTAAATGGTCTATGGTATAAGAATAAGGTTGGAAACCTCATTCTGGTAACACCATGGATGCGGTCCACTTTGTAATTAGTACAAATGAGATAATCCAGCTCATTCATGTGGTTGACATGCGAGTGGAGGCATCCTGTATGAAGAGTTCATACAAGACTGGACTGCAAATTATTAGTCTAACCAGTGTAACACCGTTAACAGGATAAGACTGATAATTTATAGAAGGTCATTAGTGACACGACCTGAATGCTAAGTAAGTTAAGAACTCCTGCTTTTAGGGGTTTGTCCTTAGACTAGTACGGGTGAGAGTGGTCTGTAGCCGACTCAATAAGCCTACCTTCTCAAGGACAGAACCTCGTAGGTAGCTGAGGACTTAACTATACAAGATGTAATTCACTCATTCCTACACTAAGAAATAGATAGGTTGTTCCCTTAAGAACTGACTCCAGGTCTTGAACAACGGGGCCCCGCCCTCTATGAGGGTATGAGTCTATGGTAGAACCTTGGACTTGTTGTTCATTAGAGAATCAGTGGTGCTTAAGGAACAAATAGGTAATCACAGGGGTAAAATGGTAATTTGACCCAACTATGATTACGAACAACCTGTGAAAGATCGACTCATGGGTAATGATTATATCAGTGGACACAATATAATCTACAGTGAGGAGAGTGCAGCTACAAGTGTATAGTGGAGTGACTTGTAGTTAATGAATATTGATTAACTGGATCAAAGAGTTTGATCAGTTAATCTCATATCATTTGAGCTCATGAACTGTAGGTCAATTAGGTCCCTCCGTTGGCTCAACATTGTTATATTAAGGGTATAAAGTTAAGAATGAAATTGAAGTGTTCAATTTCATATATGAGATGCCATATCAGTTATATGTGATATAATTGATATAATATATAGTTTTAATGTGAATTAGATTCACATATTAACTATATACTAAAGAGAGAATGAAAGAGGGATTTCATCTTATTTCCTTATATATATTGTTGCATGAGATGCAACTTTAACCTAAGCTTTGGAAAAACCCTAGTGTGTCATTTTGTTGTGTTGTTGGAAAGGTTCCAAAACACAATCTCTCTCACAAACATCTCATCACACCTAAAGGGAACCCACCTTCCTCCCTCACCTAGAGAACAACGGAAAAGATCCGGTGATAGTTATGCGTGATCGCCTTGGTTCGTGTTCTTTGAGATCGTGATCGTGGGAGAAGGAGCACTCGAAGAAAAGTTCTTCAAAGGTATTATTCTTGCTGTCCATCTTGTTATTGTATGCTTAATCTAGTTAGATTTGTTCTTGAATGTAATCCATGTAATGAAATTAAGAATGTGCGATTCACAATCGCTTCCGCTGCGGGATTAGATTCCCTTCAATTGATATCAGAGCCCAATTGTGATCTTAATTTTTGTTTTGGATTTATAAAAAATGAGGTGGGATTTACTAGTTTTCATGAGATGAATGAACGGTTTGCGAATTAGACGTTTTCAGTTTTGGCACTTAGATTTACAATTTTTTCATTGAATCATTCAATGTAAGGGCCCGATGTTTTGGGCATTTTTAATTGTAAATTGAGTCTGTAAGTCTGTGTCGATCGAGGCAAGGTGGTTGTTGAGAAGATCGGA
Source organism: Trichosanthes cucumerina (assembly GCA_036507285.1). NCBI lineage: Eukaryota > Viridiplantae > Streptophyta > Magnoliopsida > Cucurbitales > Cucurbitaceae > Trichosanthes > Trichosanthes cucumerina. The sequence continues at coordinate 12,090,664 of CM071842.1, read as the reverse complement.
GCGAAAACGAGCAAGAAATGAAGTTTTTTCTTTGTTTTATGTGTGCAGCGTTGCAACGTTGTTCATTGGCGTTGCAACGTTGCACTTGCAGAATGAGGCGCGCATCAGAGGTAGAAGAGGACAAACTGCAGCGTTGCAACGCTGGTATCAGCATTGCAACGCCACAGGCGTTTCACGCTAAGGAGCAACGGGCAGAAATCAGATTTATTATATATAATAAATATAAAAACGTTTTATATTTATTTTTAGTTAATTTATTTAATTTTAATTAATATAATTAGATTATATTAATTAAAATTATTTTTAGGGTGTCAAAATTGGTCTAATTTTGCTATTTAAATTATGCAATTGTTGTGTAATAATTGTCATGCATAATGTATGCTTTTAATTTAGAAATCCCACCTTAGGTTAAGCATTTCCATGCATCATTTATAATATAAAGAGTTATATTATATAGTTTGCATGATTAATTAATATAAGGTGTTGTATTAATTTATGGACAGCATTGACATGCATTATATTTCATGAGATGATTATGCTATGTATGTCTTATTATTCATGAGATGAATGATCAAGGACTATAACATAGTATGCATGTCACCTAAGGTTAATTATTAGTTTTAAAATGTTTAGAACTTGGAAATAATATATCTTAGGTTATCTAGTTCTAATTAGATTAGAATTAGGAACCAAGTAATTTATAAACAATGATTAAAAGAGAAACTCTGTCTAAGGAAGGTTCGGTCTAGGTTACAGGGTATTTAAGCCGATTTGAAACGAAACACCCCTACACAGGAGGCGACACAGGGAGTGAAATTTAATCAGAGAGTTTATAAATTATAGTAGCGTCAGCGGGTTTATTAAGGGGTTAATAAACTAGAAATCCTAGACTTAATATATAGAATTATTTTAGCAAACTTAGAATAAAATCAATATAAGAGTTATATTGATAAGTTTAGGTAAAACAATTAGGCGGGTTTTAGCCTAAGTAAGATTCCTATAGATTTAAAGTATCCAGTGGGAGGAAAAGTGTATATGATACAAATTTTTCCACCTACGTATCTCTGGGAAGTTCACACCGTGAGACTCATACTTGGCCTCGTGGCGCAAACGGGAGCGTCCCCCTTCGGATGGTGTTTGTATGAGTCAATATCAAGGTGAATGGAGAGGGTACTTATAGTGAATGGGAGCAGGTTTAGTGGAAAAAAAAACCTATTGGTCTCTTCAGTCGGTTTACACCGTAAGATCACTATGGTCAGCCTGCTAGTTTGGCCTGGACCAGACAATCCCTTCGGAGGACTTGATCATATGGGGTCGAACACAGTAGACACCCGAAAGGGATCAAGATTTCCTTAGTCTGTTTTTCAATTTAGTCCCCCCTTCGACGGATTTTATTGGATGGGGACTCTGGGATCTAAAGACAGAGGGTTACACTCACGAGGTACATAAGTTGTGTATGTATCCTGACCGAATAATGGTAACTAAAGCCTATAGGAATAAGAGTTATTCTGGTATTACGTTTTGGTCAAGATTGTCTTGATCAAGAGGAGGAGTGTTTTTTATTACCATTCGGTGTCATACATTCTAAACCTTTGAAGTATCATTGCAAATTATAAATGACCTACAAATCATTTGATAATTAGCTAAAACATGATTAGATTAGACAATCATAACAAGAAACTCATACAAGTTTTGTTTGTAAATTTTCAGCAAAAATGTCTAACTCTATAATTTCCTTATTGGGTGCGGAAAAGTTAACCGAAGAGAATATGATGACGTGGAAAAACAAACTCAACACTATATTGGTTGTCGATGATCTGAAGTTTGTGCTAACTGAGGAGTGTCCTCAGGTGCCAGGCTCGAATGCGTCACGAAGTGTTCGTGATGCATATGATCGATGGATCAAGGTCAATGATAAGGCGAAGGTATACATGCTGGCAAGTATGTCTGACATATTAGCCAAGAAGCATGAGGGCATGATGACCGCTAAGGAAATCATGGATTCAGTGCAGGGTATGTTTGGACAACAGTCCACACAAGCCCGACACAATGCCCTAAAGTACATATTCAACTCGAGGATGCCAGAGGGTACATCTGTTCAGGATCATGTCCTGGATATGATGGTACACTTTAACATTGTGGAGTCGAATGGTGTTTCTATCGATGAATCGAGCCAAGTCAGCTTCATTCTGGAAACCCTTCCAAATAGTTTCCTACAGTTTAGAAGTAATGTTTTTATGAACAAACTTACTTTTAATCTCACCTCCCTTCTGAATGAACTCCAGACCTTTCAATCTTTGATGAAAATTCATGGATCGAAAGGTGAGGCAAATGTTGCCAGTATGAGTTATCACAGAGGTTCGACCTCTGGATAAAAAACAGTGGCTTCATCTTCTTCTAACCTGAAAGGGAAGAAGAAGAACATGAAGAAGGTAGGTAAAGGAAAACGAGCTGACAAAGCTGCCACCCAGAAGGGCAAGAAAGTCAAGTAAGTTGCAGACAAAGGAAAGTGTTTCCACTGCAACGAAGACGGGCATCGAAAACGGAACTGTCCGAAGTACATTGCAGAAAAGAAAAAGGAAGGTAAATATGATTTATTTTGCTTAGAAGCTTGTTTAGTGGACAATGATAAAACTGCTTGGATACTTGATTCAGATGCCACTAATCATGTTTGCTATTCTTTTCAAGGAATTGATTCCTAGCAACAGCTACAGAAAGGAGAAATAATGCTCCGGGTTGGAAATAGAGAAGTCGTCTCAGCTGTAGCAGTAGGCACGATGAAGCTTTATTTTGGCAAGAAATATATGTTGTTACACAATATATTAGTGATACCAGGGTTTACTAGAAACCTTATTTCAATTTCTTGCCTTATGGAACAATGTATTTATGTTTCTTTCTCTATGAATAAAGTGTATATTTTAAAGAAACGTGTGAAAATATGTTCAACTTCATTAGAAAATTGGTTGTAAGTTTTAAGGCCTAATTCAGTCAAAATGGTTTTGAACACTGAATTATTTAAAACTACAAACACACAAACTAAGAAACGTAAAATTTCTCCTAAAGAAAATGCTCATCTTTGACATCTTAGATTGGGTCTCATTAATCTCAATAGGATTGAGAGATTGGTAAAGAATGGACTTCCAAATGAGTTAGAAGAAAAGTCTTTACCTGTATCTGAATCCAGCCTAGAATGCAAAATGACTAAAAGACCTTTTAGTGGAAAAGGTTATAGAGCCAAAAAACCTCTTGAGCTTATACATTCAGACCTTTGTGGTCCGATGAGTGTTAAAGCCAAAGAAGCTTATGAATATTTCATCTCATTTTTAGATGATTATTCTAGATTTGGGCATATTTACCTTGATGGGAATCGAATCCCGCAGCGGAAGCGATGGTGAATCGCGCGTTCTTGATTTCGTTACAAAGATTACATTCAAGAACAATTCTACCTAGATTAAGCATATAAAGACAATATGGACAGCAAGATATTACTTTTGAAGAACTTTTCTTCGAGTTTTTCTTTCTCCCACGATCACGATCTTAGCAACTGGAACACGAACGGATAAAGATACTACCACTGGATCTTCTCCGTTGTTCTCTAGGTGAGGGAGAAATGTGGGTTCCCTATAGGTGTGATGAGATGTTGTGAGAGAGTTTGTGTTTTGAAACTTTTCCTAACAACACAACAAAGGCTTAGATATTCTTAACCTAGTTGCATCTTATGCAACTATATATAAGGAGATAGGGATGAAAATTACCATCCTATCCCTCTTTCATTCTCTCTTTAGTATATACTTAATATGTGAATCTAATTCACATTAAAACTATATATTATATCAATTATATCACATATAACTGACATAACATCTCATATATGAAATTGAACACTTCAATTTCATTCCTAACTTTATACCCTCAATATAACCATGTTGAGCCAACGGAGGGACCTAATGAACCTACAGTTCATGAGCTCCAATGATGTGAGATTAACTGATCAAACTCTTTGATACAGTTAATCAATATTCATTAACTACAAGTCACTCCACTATATACTTGTAATTGCACTCTCCTCATTGTAGATTATATTGTGTCCACTGATATAATCATTACCCATGAGTCGACCCTTCACAGGTTGTTCGTAATCACGGCTGGGTCAAATTACCGTTTTACCCTTGAGATTACCTCTTTGTTCCTTAAGCACCACTGATCCTCTAATGAACAACAAGTCTAAGGTCCTACCATAGACTCATACTCTCATAGAGGGCGGGGCCCTGTTGTTCAAGACCTGGAGTCAGTTCTTAAGGGAACAACCTATCTAATTCCTTAGTGTAGGAATAAGTGAATTTCATCTTGTTCAGTTAAGTTCCCAGCTACCTACGAGGTTCTGTCCCTGAGAAGGTAGGCTTATTGAGTCGGCTACAGGCTACTCTCACCCATACTAGTCTAAGGACAAACCCTATAAGCATGAGTTCTTAACTTTCTCAGGATTCAGGTCGAGTCACTAATGATCATCTATAAATTATCAGCCTTATCCTGTTAACGGTGTTATACTGATTAGACTTAATAATTTGCAGTCTGGTCTTGTATGAATTCTTCATACAGGATGCCCTCATTCGCATGTCAAGCACATGAATGAGTTGGATTACCTCATTTGTACTAATTACAAAATGAGTCGCATCCATGGTGTTACCAGAATAAGGTTTCCAACCTTATTCTTACACCATAGACCATTTAGGTTATACTCTTGAACATAATCCAAATAGTGTCTACTACACTAATGTTCAAGATTACATTATAACCTTGGAGCTTAGTTTATTGGATTTATAAACCAAGAATTATAATTTCATCAAAACAAATAACTATTTATTTATTTGATCAAAATTACACAAGTTTAGGGCATAAATCCCAACAATCTCCCACTTGACCTAAAGCTTGTGGAGTACTAAAACATTGCAGTAATATAAATACAATAAACTAGGGCATTTAAACCGTTTGTACAGAATACTCCCACTTGCCCTAGTTGGGGAAGACTTGTAAACCTAGACCTTTTAGGTGACTCTCAAATACTTTAGCCGTGAGAGCCTTTGTAAACAGATCAGCAACGTTGTGCTCTGAGGCTATCTTCGTGACAATCACGTCTCCTCTATGCACGATCTCACGGATGAGATGATATTTTCGCTCAATGTGCTTTCCCTTCTTGTGACTTCGGGGTTCCTTTGAATTTTCCACTACACCACTGTTATCGCAATACAGCGTGATGGGGAAAGTCATATTTGGAACAACTTCCAAATTTAGCATGAATTTCCTTAACCAAACGACCTTTTTAGCTGCTTCACAAGCTGCTACATATTCGACCTCCATGGTGGAATCAGCGATGCATCCTTACTTGACGTTTCGCCATACTACAGCTCCTCCGTTAAGAGTAACATCGACACGATGTAGATTTCCAAGAATATTTGTCAGTCTGAAAGTCAAAATCTGTATATCCTGTAAGGATCAAATCCTTAGCCCCATACACAAGCATGTAGTTCCTTGTTCTCCGTAGATACTTAAGGATTGTTTTAACCGTTGTCCAGTGTTCAAGTCTTGGATTGGATTGATACTTACTGACCATTCCAACTTCAAAACAGATGTCAGGCCTAGTACACAACATGGCGTACATCAGGCTCCCAACAGCTGATGCATTAGGAATCTGTCTCATATCCTCAACTCCTTAAGGTGTCTTAGGACACTGTTCTTTAGACAAATGGGCTCCATGTCTAAAAGGCAATAAGCCCTTTTTGGAGTCTTAGCATCTTAAACCTTGACAACACTTTGTCTATGTAAGATATTTGAGATAAGGCTAGTGTTTTATTCTTACGGTTCCAAACAATCTAGATCCCAAGAACAAACTGTGCATCACCCAAATCTTTTATTTGGAATTGCGTAGCTAGCCAGTTTTTAATGTCAGTAAGATATCCTACATCATTCCCAATGATTAGGATATCATCCACATATAGAACTAGAAATTCGACAGAACTATTGATGATTTTCTTGTAGACAGAAGGTTCATCATCATTCTGGTCAAAACCATAAGATTTGATTGCCTCATCAAATCTTATATTCCAGACCTAGAGGCTTGTTTTTGGTTCATAAATTGACCTTATAAGCTGCGCAAACCTTTTGCTTGTCCTGGTTCAATGAACCCTTTGGGTTGGTCCATGTAGATGTTTTCCTCAAGATTGTCATTCAAAAGGGTTGTCTTAACATCCATTTGCCATACCTCATAGTCATAATATGCGGCAATAGCAAGTAGGATACGGATAGACTTTACCATAGCAACAGGTGAGAAGGTTTCCTCATAGTCAACCCCTTCAACCTTGGTATAACCCTATGCTACTAGTCTAGCTTTAAAGGTTTGCACCTTCCCATCTACATCACGCTTTCTCTTGTAGATCCACTTACAACCTATAGGTTTTACCCCATCAGGCTTATCTACAAGATCACAAACAGAATTGAAGTGCATAAACTCCATTTCTTGGTCCATGGCTATGACCCATTTGTCTTTGTCTTTGTCAACCATCGCTTGACTATAAGTCGATGGATCCTCACAGTTGTCATCTGGCATAACAACCTGAGTTTCAGATAAACCCATGTAACGGTCAGGTTGTGTTATAACCCTCCCACTACGTCGAGACATACTCAACTCTTGAGATGGGCTCTCTTGACTAAACAAGCTAGTATCAACAACTCTTGTTGACGTACTAGTTTATTAGCAACCTTTGTTATTGTTCTGTCTAACTCACTCAACACAACTTTACTTTTTGGTTTGTGGTCCCTTATGCGGTCCTCCTCTAAGAAAGTGACATTTGTCGACACAAAAACCTTATCTTCCTTAGGATCATAGAATAAACCAACTCTTGTTTCTTTTGGGTAGCCTACGAATAGGCACAATTTTGAACGTGAATCCAACTTGTTTGGATTTGTCACAAGCACATGTGCTGGACAACCCCAGATTTTGAAATGACATAAACTACTTTTACGTCCTTTCCAGAGTTCAAAAGGTGTTTCAGAAACATTTTTTTAAGGCACATTATTCAAAATGTATACTGCAGTCTCTACTGCGTAACCCCAAAATGAACTAGGGAGATGAGCATAACTCATCATTGATCGAACCATGTCCAACAAGGTTCTATTTCTCCTTTCCGATACACCGTTTTGTTGTGGCGTACTAGGAGCCGAGAGTTGGGATGTAATTCCATGTTCTATCATATAGTTCTGGAATTTTAAATCCATATACTCTCCACCTCGATCTGATCGACACATTTTAATTGTTTTACCCAACTGATTTTCAACCTCAGTTTTGAATTAATTGAACTTTCCAAGTGCTTTAGACTTATGTTGTATTAGGTAAATATGCTCAAATCTGGAATAATCATCTACAAAGGAGATGAAATATTCATAACCTCCTCTGGCTTTAACACTCATCGGACCACAAAGGTTTGAATGTATAAGCACAAGAGGTTCTTTGGCTCTATAACCTTTTCCATTAAAAGGACTTTTAGTCATTTTGCCTTCTAGGCAGGATTCACATACAGGTAAAGTATTTTCTTCTAACTCATTTAGAAGTCTATTTTTTACCAATCTCTCAATCCTATTGAGATTAATGTGACCCAATATAAGATGCCAAAGATAAACATTTTCTTTAGGAGAAATCAGTTCGTATATTTGCTATAATTCAGTGTTTAAAATCATTTCTACTGAATTAAACCATTGCAAATAATTCCCAAGAATAGCAATACATAGTTCAATACTTTTCCAAAGAAATAAACAATTTATTCAATTGAAAAGAAATTAAAGTACAATGTTTGCTAAAGCAAGAAATAAGGTTTCTAATAAACCCTGAAATTACATACATGTTATCAAATAACAACTTTTCTTGCTAGATGACTGCTTTTTATTTGCTCCCTCTCTTTTTCTTATGTATCTTCTTAAGTTAAGAAGTATGACTACAGTTCTTAGTTCCAGAGGTTGAACCCTTCTTAGAACTTTTGGAATGGGCAAACAGATTTGTCTCTCCATTCTGTTGTCTCTTATCATCCATAAGAAACTGATAGTTCTGCAGCTCATTTAGTAGAGAAGTCAGATCATACTCTATGTTGTTCATCGTTACATTGTTGCGGAATTGCAGAAAACTCTTCGGAAGAGATTCTAGGATAAACGAAATCTGACTTTTCTCATCTATTACCGCTCCGTTTAATTCTGCTATGTTGAAATAAGCAATCAGATTGAGAACATGTTCTCTCACTTACGTTCCCTCCTCCATGTGCGCGTTATAAACGTACTTTAGGGCTTCATGCCAAATTTGTTTGGAGGGTTGTCTAGACAAATTTAGCACAAAATCAATGATCTCACAGCTGAGATCTTACCCTCCAGCCTCCTAGCTAAAACATCAGGTATGCTAGCCAGGATATAGGCTTTTGCCTTTTCATTGGCATTGATCCAGCGGTCATATGCATCCTCAACGGTTTGAGGTGTGTTTTGAGTTGGGAATCGAGGACACTCCTCATTGAGAATGAACTTAAGATCATGTGCTGCCAAGACAATGTTGAGTGTATTCCTCCAAGTCATAATGTTTTCTCCGATTAATTTTTCCACACCCAGTAAAGAAATAATTGAGCTAGTTATTTTTGCTGAAAATTTACAAACAAACTTGTATGAGTTTCTTGCTATAATTCTAATCCAATCATGTTTTAGCTAATTATCAAATGATTCCTAGGTCATTTATAATTTGCAATGATACTCCAAAGGTTTAGAATGTATGACACCGAAGGGTAATAAAAAAAACACTCCTTCTCTGGATCAAGACACTCTTGACCAAAACCTAATTCCAAAATAACTTTTATTCCTATAGGCTTTAGTTATCATTATTCGGTCAGGATACATACACAACTTATGTAACTCGTGAGTGTGACCCTTTGTCTTTAGATCCCAGAGTCCCCATCCAATGAAATTCGCCGAAGGGAGGACTAGATTGAAAACAGACTAAGGAAATCTTTATCTCTTTCGGGTGTTTACTGTGTTCGATCCCCTATGATCAAGCTCTCTGAAGGGATTGTCTTGTCCAGGCCAAACTAGCAGGCTGACCATAGTGATCTTACGGTGTAAACCGACTGAAGAGACCATAGGTTTTGTTTTCACTAACCTCTCCCACTCACTATAAGTACCCTCTTCATTCACCTTGATATTGACTCAAACAAACACCATCCGAAGGGAGACGCTCCCGTTTGCGCCACGAGGCCAAGTATGAATCTCAAGGTGTGAACTTCCAGGAGATACATAGGTAGAAAAATATGTATCATATACACTTTTCCTCTCACTAGATACTTTAAATCTATAGGAATCTTACATAGGTTAAACCCGACTAATGGTTTTACCTTAAGTTATCAATATAACTCTTATATCGATAATCAATATAACTCTTATATTGATTTTATCCTAAGTTTGCTCATATAACTTTTATATTAAGCCTAGGATTTATAATTTATTAACCCCTTAATAAACCCGCTGACACTACCATGATTTATAAATCCTCTGATTAAATTTCACTCACAGGTCAGTTCCTAGGTAGGGGTGTTCCGTTTCCGTCAGCTTAAATACCCCAGTCTAGACAGAACTTTCCTTAGACAGAATTACTCTTTGTTTATAAATCACTTGGTTCCTAATTCTAATCTAATTAGAACTAGATAACCTAAGGTATATTACTTCCAAGTTCTAAACATTTTAAAACTAATAATTAACCTTAGGTGACATGCATACTATGTTATAGTGTTTGATCATTCATCTCATGAATAATAAGACATACATAGCATAATCATCTCATGAAAAATAATGCATGTCAATGTTGTCCATAAATTAATATAACACCTTATATTAATTAATCATGCAAACTATATAATATAACATTTTATATTATAAATGATGCATAAAAATGTTTAACCTAAGGTGAGATTTCTAAAATAAAAGCATACATTATGCATGACAATAATTACACAACAATTACATCATTTAAATAGCAAAATTAGACCAATTTTGGCACCCTAAAGATAATTTTAATTAATATAATCTAATTATATTAATTAAAATCAAATAAAATAAATATTTTAGTTATAAAATGTTTTTATAATTAATATATAAATTAAAAAAAACGTTTTCGCCCGTTTGAAAGCTCGCTGAAACGCCTTCGGTGTTGCAACGTTGATGGCAGCGTTGCAACGCTTCATGTTGTCCGTTTTCGTCCGTTGAAGCGCGCCGTTTCGCTGCGTTACCTAACGCCGCCTCAGCGTTACGTAACGTTGTCTCTCCCACCTGGCGCTTTCTGTGTGGTGGCGTTGCAATGCCATTCACAGAACAACAACACCAACTTCATTTCGTTACTCGTTTTTGCTCCAATCTTCTCATCAACCACTTTGCCTCGATCGACACGGACTTACAGACTCGATTTACATAATAAAATTCTCAAAACAAAAGGCCCTTACATTGAACAATTCAACGAAATTATGTAAATCTAAGTGCCAAAATTGAAATCATCTAATTTGCAAACCGTTTACTCATCTCATGAAAAACAGTAAATCTCACCTCGTTCTCAAAATATCCAGAACGTAAATTAAGAACGCAATTGGGCTCTGATACCAATTGATGGGAATCGAATCCCGCAGTAGAAGCGATGGTGAATTGCGTGTTCTTGATTTCGTTACAAAGATTACATTCAAGAACAATTCTACCTAGATTAAGCATATAAATACAATATGGACAGCGAGATATTACCTTTGAAGAACTTTTCTTCGAGTTTTCCTTTCTCCCACGATCACGATCTGAGCAACTGGAATACGAATGGATGAAGACACTACCACTGGATCTTCTCCGTTGTTCTCTACGTGAGGGAGGAATGTGGGTTCCCTTTAGGTGTGATGAGATGTTGTGAGATAGTTTGTGTTTTGGAACTTTTCCTAACAACACAACAAAGGCTTAGATATTCTTAACCTAGTTGCATCTTATGCAACTATATATAAGGAGATAGGGATGGAAATTACCATCTTATCCCTCTTTCATTCTCTTTTTAGTATATAGTTAATATGTGAATTTAATTCACATTAAAACTATAAATTTATCAATTATATCACATATAACTGATATGACATCTCATATATGAAATTGAACACTTCAATTTCATTCCTAACTTCATTAACTACAAGTCTGTAACAGACGGTTAAGTTTAAAAAAAAAAAAACAGGGAAGTAGTCGGTGGGGGGGCGAAAGTTTCGCCCCCACTTCCTCGTTCAACACCCGCCGGCCGTTTCGGCCGGCAGAGCTTTCTCTCGCCCCTCCCCTCTCTCTCCGCCTTCCTCTTCTTCTTCTTCTCTCGTTTTCTTTCTCTCTCTCCGAAGGCTAAGCTCTCTCTCTCTCTCTCTCTCTCCCCCTCTCTCACGCGGCTCTATCTCTCTTTCTCGGTGTCGCCTCCCCGCCGCGCAACCTCGCCCGATGATTTGTCGAAGCTCATTGCTACAACCCTGCCTAGACGCCGTTCGTCGTAGCTGTTCGGTTCGGGAAGGAACGTCAGACTCGCGCCGTTGCAGCCCCATCCCTTCGTCGCCGCCATAACGCAGCCAAGGCCGCCGCCCTCCCTCGCCGCTGCAGTCAAGCCGCCGGTGGGTAGTTCCGTAAGACTCACGTTTTGGTTCGGCCGGTTCGAGCTCTTTTCGGCCGGTTTTTGAAGATTCGGGACCGGTTCTAGATAGATCGGGCCGTGAGAATTCCAGATCTGCTGCCCACGCGCCGTCACCGTCATCTTCACGCGCCGCCGCCGCCACCGCCTGCCGGTTCACGCGCCGCCGTCCGCCGCCACACGCCGCCGCCTTCAGAGCCGCGACCGTTCCCTTCCGTCCAGTCACCTCGGTCCGTTCCTTAGTCCGTTTTGGATCTCCGTTGGGTGAGTTTTGCTCCTCGTAAGCTTTTAAGGTCGTTTTTACATCTCGATTTACTGACCTTGCACATGTTGTTCGTTAGGAGTTTCATCTTGGAAGTTGAAGCACGTTTTGAACGCGCGTTACTCAAAGTCGCTCGTTGTGGTTGGATTCCCGGTAAGTAGTTATTGGACTACCACCCCTAAGTGTAGGGCTTAGGGCGCATTGCATGCAATATTTGTTTGGAAATAATTATTAGTGTCCTGGTAGTGGCATGTTAGGTCGTGATGTTCGCAATTGTGCATGAATCTAGTTCATTGTTGATGTCGATGTTTATCTGCGCTGAAACTCGAACTAGATAGTTCATTCTGGTTGTTTGTTAGTTCCATGTGACTATAACTAGTAGGGCAATGTAAGCTAGTGTTGGGAACTCTAAACGTGTTATCGAGCTATGATTGTTTGTCCCAGAGCCGGTTTGTCTCGTGCTTAGTCCAAGTGACTCGGGGAAGTGCCGTTGAGTCTTAGGATCGTAGTTAGCACAACTAGCCGTAGTGCGTGCCCAAGTCCTAAGTATCTCTATAACCCTTTAGTAAGGTCGAGACTCGAGGTTGGCGAGATGACGATGATGTTATGGGATGTGTTGGTTCGCCTCCATCCGGTTTAATGCGACTCGGGTATGATCCTTGGAGTCGAGGGTTGGATAGAGTCCTTCGCCCTAGTGCCGGCCGGAAATGAGCCCGTGGTCGATTGTGCGTCTGTAGTATCGCTTTTGATGCTTATGGGATGTGGTGGTCCGCCTCATCCATCCAGTTGTGCGACTTCGGGGTGTGATCTCAGAGTCGGAGGGTTGGATAGAGTCCTTCGCCCCCAGTGCAGCCCGGGGATGAGTCTCATGGCCACGTCTTCGCCAACCTGATCCAGGAGAGCTAAGGGTAGTGGACAAAGCGAGAAACCTGAAAAGAGTAGGCCGGGATGCTTGTTGAGGTTGATTGGCGGGCTAGGTGTCGTGTTTAGCTAAGTCTAAGGCCGTTTTTTTATGTTTTTTTTTTTTTGTGAAGTGAAATACATCTTGAGTATTTTTATACTCATTCCTTCTTTGTTTCTTCTTTTGTTGCGGGTAAGGCAAACCGGTGAGGTGACCACCGACTCATGAGAGACCCTGCGAGGCTATGGAAGACTTGTAGGACTTAGGGATTGCGTTAGGAGTTGTTCTTTTCTTTTCTTTTCTTACATTGCGTTATGTTTCTTTCATTTATGTCTTAAACTTAGTTTGCATCGTTCTGCTTCGTTTGGATCAAAGTATGTTTTTTGTTGTTTTCTTTCGTATTCAAAGCATGCTCTCATTGTTTGAGATCTCTGTTAACTCCAGGGACCTGAGCCCAACCTATTGTTTCGTGTGTAGTTTGGTGGAGGCCGGGTACCCTCGTGAGTCTTTTGAAGTGTTCTCGTTTAGGTTCAGGTTTTCTTGTAAAATTTTCGGTTTATCCAGGTTGCGTCGTTATGCTACCGGATTTTCGGCACGAACGGTACAACTTGGAAGTGATGCCTCGAGTAGTTGTGTTCAATTTTTCGGGGTGTCACAAAGTCACTCCACTATAGACTTGTAGTTGCACTCTCCTCACTGTAGATTATATTGTGTCCACTGATATAATCATTACCCATGAGTCGACCCTTCACAGGTTGTTCGTAATCATGGATTGGTCAAATTACCGTTTTACCTATGTGATTAACTCTTTGTTCCTTAAGCACCATTGATCCTCTAATGAACAACAAGTCTAAGGTCCTACCATATACTCATACACTCATAGAGGGCGGGACCCCGTTGTTCAAGACCTGGAGTCAGTTCTTAAGGGAATAACCTATCTAATTCCTTAGTGTAGGAATGAGTGAATTCCATCTTGTACAGTTAAGTTCCCAGCTACCTACGAGGTTTTGTCCCTGAGAAGGTAGGCCTATTAAGTCATCTACAGACCACTCTCACCCATACTAGTCTAAGGACAAACCCCTATAAGCAGGAGTTCTTAACTTGCTCAGGATTCAGGTCGAGTCATTAATGATCATCTATAAATTATCAGTCTTATCCTGTTAACGGTGTTATACTGATTAGACTTAATAATTTACAATCTGGTCTTGTATGAAATCTTCATACAGGATTTCCCCATTCACATGTCAACCACATGAATGAGTTGGATTACCTCAATTGTACTAATTACAAAATGGGTCGCATCCATAGTGTTAACAGAATAAGGTTTCCAACCTTATTCTTATACCATAGACCATTTAGGTTATACTGTTGAACATAATCCAAATAGTGTTTACTACACTAATGTTCAAGATTACATTATAACCTTGGAGCTTAGTTTATTAGATTTATAAAACAAGAATTATAATTTCATCAAAACAAATAACTATTTATTTATTTGATCAAAATTACACAAGTTTAGGGCATAAATCCCAACAACCCTAATACAACATAAGTCTGAAGCACTTGAAAATTTCAAGAAATTCAAGACTGAAGTTGAAAATCAATTAGGTAAAACAATTAAGACACTTCGATCGGATCGAGGTGGAGAGTACATGGATTTAAAATTCCAGAACTATATGATAGAACATGGAATTACATCCCAACTCTCGACTCCCGGTACACCACAACAAAACGGTGTATCGAAAAGGAGAAATAGAACTCTGTTGGACATGGTTCGATCAATGATGAGTTATGCTCATCTCCCTAGTTCCTTTTGGGGTTACGCAGTGAAGAATGTGGCATACATTTTGAACAATGTACCATCAAAAAGTGTTTTTGAAACACCTTTTGAACTTTGCAAAGGACGTAAAGGTAGTTTATGTCATTTCAGAATATGGGGTTGTCCAGCACATGTGCTTATGACAAATCCAAAGAAGTGAACAATCTTTCTCTAAGATAAATCTTGTTTGGCATATCTTTCTTGACATAAAGAGCTTGTAATTTTTTCCAAGCACCAAAAGCAATAAACTCATCCATAATTTGTCTAAAGACATTGTATGTAACATCCATAAGAAGAGTACCATACGCGATTTCTTTCATTTTTTTTCCTTCCTCTCCAATGACTGCAACTTGTAAACGTTTTGGATCTTTCAAGACTTTGAGTGCATATTGTTGTTGAAGAATGATTTGAATTCTCTTTCACCATAAACTGAAATCATTGTTGCCATTGAATCTTTCAAACTCATATTTCGTTATAGTCATTTCTCTTGATCAATTCTTTTGCCTTTCTTGAATGTGTCTAGAGTTCTAATGCCTCTGATACCAATTGTAAATGGTATTAATTGTTTCAAATCCCACTAACCTTGCTTCTTTTACACGTTTTTTACAGCACATACATATCTGAAAAGCTATCAATAGCTTTTCTTATATGTGTATGCTGTAAAAAACGTGTAAGAGGAAAAAAGAAAACAACAGAAGAAACAAAAGGAATTCAAAGAGATGAAGAAAAGAAGAACAACACAGAGAATTATAGTGGTTTAGTATAAAACGCCTACATCCACTGTAATAAAGCAGTAGCAAAATCTTTGTTGATGAAAGAAGAAGATTACAAAAGTTAGAGTACAATTTCTTTTCTCTCGTCTCTCTTTTCTTTGAAAAAATGAAGATTCACACACCCAAAACTCTCTTCCTATGTTTCTATTTATTTCCTTCTTTAGAGTTTTAATAATTAAAATTGGGCTTGAGAGTTGTTGTATCTATTTGTAACAAACTAACAATTTGGGTATTTATTTTAGCCTCTTTTTAACATTTCGACTCTAACAGTAAAGGTAACTAAACTCTTGGCTTGGGCTAAAGATGGCTCACCTTCGCAACTACTTCGACTTCATTACTGAGAGTGACCAAACTCTTGGCTTAAGTTAAGGACGGTTCACCCTCGCAACTACTTCAACTTCATCACCGAAGGTGACCAAGCTCCTGCTTAGGATGAGTGCAGCTCACCTTCGCGACTACTTCGACTTCATCACTAAGAGTGACAGGGTCCTAGACTAAGGACAACTCACCCTCACGACTGTTTTGACTTCATCACTGGAGGTGACCAAGCTCTTGGCTTAGGCTAATTAAGGACGACTCACCTTGCAACTTCTTCGACTTCATCAATGAAGGTGACCAAGCTCCTAGCTTAACCTGAGGATGGTTCACCTTTCGACACTGAAGGTGACCATGTTGGGAAAAACCTCCTACTACTAGGAATAAACAGAAATAACTAAGAAATTAAAAGAAAACAACAAAATAAGAGACACAAGAATTTACGTGGAATAACTCCAAACTTGGAGAAAAAAACCACGAAAAGAAAGAAATTCCATTATGTGAAAAATTGTTACAATCACATAGAATTCTCTCTCTGACCTCAATTACAAAAACACTCTCCCAAAACTTTATACCACTCACACCTTTCTTCCCACCCTCAAACCAAAGAATATAAAAAGGGAATTTAACTAGAGCTAGTACATTAAGTTTAAAGTGTTTCTAACTAGGATGCTTTGAAACCAAAGTCATATACTTCTTTTATAGTGTCAGGAGTCCATCACTTTCTTGCACCTTTCAGATGTGGGACAATTTCACTTCTAATATATTTCCAAAAACCTAACAAATTCCACCTTTACAAAGTATTTGAAGAATCTACATCTCTTGCTGCATCATTGTCTTTACCGACAATCATAATCCTCAACTTAAAGAACTATAACCTACTCCACCATAATAGTAGACCACTTGGAATATCACCTTCCAAGACTATTCCCTTCGTCACATGTCAATAAACCCAGCTGAAATTTATGGTGCAACTTCCACATACTTGGCTCACCCGGAAGTTCTTCAGCCATCGACATAACTTTCACCACACACCTTGCATAGCCGCCAAGTCAATGCTCGTGTGCAAACCTATGGAACCGCTAACATCACATCCTCTATCATGAAACAGTGGGCATACCATAAGGATGAATTTTGTCTTTCTTCAGAAGAAATCATCATCTCCCCTGACAAGAGAGACCACATTAGCATCTGACCCAGAGCCGTTTAGCGAACTTGCTCTGTTAGGAGAATTCTTTTTCATGTGTCCAGATCGTCTGCATTCCCAACAATCTTTCTTTTGCACAAAGTCTTTCTTCTTCGTCCAATTCTTATCTACTAGTGTTGAATCCTCCTGTGACGTACGTCTGCCACTCTTCAGCCTTCTTTCCTCTGATAGAAGTTTACTAGTAGCTTCTGCAAAATTCAAAGTTTCATTGTCATGCATCAAGATTGGCTTCATGTGTTCGTAAGAAGGCGGGAGTGACAGATCAGTCAAGATCCTTATCCGCATCCTCTATCTTCACTCTAATCATCTCCAACTCAGAGATGATGTCATGGAGAATACTCAGATGATCTGAAATTTTCATATCTTCTTCCATTCGCAGCGTGTGAAATTGCTCCTTTAGGTACAACTGATTTGAGATGATTTTTGACTCATACATCGTTTCAAGCTTCTTCCAAAGCTCTTTGGTTGTCAAAATTTAATGCACATTTTCAAGAATATTCTTAGCCAAATTTAGTCTAATTGCACTTGTAGCTCTCAAATCTAATTCATCCCATTCTTCATCACTCATACTGGACTTCTTAGAACTTCTATTAGAACCACCACTGGACCCCGTGGGATCACCATCGCTGCTTAACTTTTCAGGAACACCACCACTCAGTCTTCCCTTCAAATCCTTGTGTAACCCAGATTGTATCAACACATTTTTTACTTGCACTTGTCACAAGCTAAAGGTCATCATTCTATCAAATTTCTCCACGTCAATCTTTACTGAACTCATAAAGCTTGGCATATCTGATGCACTCCTAGCGAATCTGCAAATAGTGAACAAAAGAATGCATGACACAAAGTCTTCCCATAGACCAGAGATAAAGAAGTTAATTTGTTCAATTGACAAAAACATAACATAAACTAAACTCTCCAATGAGGCACACATCAACCTGGCAAGACCGAAGAACTGTGTGAGTCATGGAAGATGACAACCCCCTCCTCAATATCAATGGAAATTGAATGCTGACACCACTTGGAACAAAGCAAAAATGAAGAGAGGTTTGGGTTGGGTGATCCGTGACTCACGGGGATCTCCTATCTGCGCTGGCAACCTCCATGTTGAACGCTCATGGCCGATTAAAGCTCTAGAAGGTCAAACAATCATCGAGGGCCTAAAATCTCCCTGCCTGCTGGAAGCCAATCGGATCCCACCCATCATCATTGAGACAGATTGCTTGGAAATTTTTTGCGCTCTTTCAGGACAAAGGGCAGATCTCACGAAGACCAAAAACATCTTGGAGGAGATCGTTTGTGAAGTTAAAATTTGGGGAGTCTCCTCTTTCTCAAAATGCCATAGATCTTGTAACCAAACTGCTCATAAGTTGGCTAAAGTCCCTTTGATGGTTGATTTCCATCTTTTTTCTGTGATTTTATGCCCCTTTCGATCGATTTGGAAGGGGAAGGGTTTTTTTGGTTAGGATCTTTTCCCACCGTTTTACCCTTCACTCTTAATGAGGATAGGTGTAACTAACTTTTGGCCTACTTGGCAATTTTATAAATTTCTTCAAAAAAAAAAAAAAAGGTGTAACTAACTTCTGGCCTACTTGGCAATTTTATAAATTTCTTCAAAAAAAAAAAATAAGGGTAGATTTATCTCATTTTGATGGGTGAAATGCAACAATAGAGCAATTTGTGAAACTAAATACAAAAAACGTGGTGGTTGGAAAACTATTTACAAAAAAATGGTTGATTTTTTGTCTTATTAGAATGCGTCTCTTGGAGAGACGTATTCAAACTAAGAATTTATATGTGTTGTTAGGTGCCAACTAGCATTCTTTTATATTTTTTAAAATATAATTAAAACCTAACCCATTAATCATGGTATATTTTTAAAAAATATATTAATCAAATTCTAACAAACCATCAAATCAATTTATGATTTATTTTTTTTAATTTATTCCATCATTTTGTAATAATTAATTATTTAATAATCATATTTTATTTTTAAATCCATTAAAATGCATCATTAATCATACATTAATCATGTGGTGTGATTCTCTGGAATGCATTAATCATATTTTTTTAGATCCGTCTGATCAGTCGTCAGCTCCATAGTCAGATGGGTTGTGTGATTCTCTAGAATGTCTCTTAGACTGACGCATTCCAAAGATCGGTTCGACTGGAATTTCCATGTCAGTTTGACTGTGTTAACTGGTTTTGTGATAAATGCATTTTTTCAAGTGACGTCTTCCAATAAAAACAAAAAAATTGCATGGTTTTTGCAAATAGTTTTCAAAACGACTTATTTTTTTATAATAAGTTTTCAAAATTGCTCTTTTCTTATAATTCGTCCCATTTTGATTGAGGTAGAAGTAGAGGAAGTGAAACAATCTTTGACAAACTTCTTTTACTTCTTTTACTTCTTTCTTGCTAGTGAAAGTATTTAGTCATCCTTCATTGCCAGTCATCTAATTTGTCATAAGAATTGAAAATTCAACAGAGTTAGAATCCTCAAATTCTGTTGAGGTTGGATGATTGTAATGTTAAAAATGTCTACGTCAAAGCATGTTTGAACGAATTGCAAGTGACCTCAAAGGTAAAGAATAAATGTGTAATGCTTATAAAATTTGAGTTCTCACTTTCACTCTATCTTAGTGAGTGTATATTTTTCATGTTAACAATTGCAACTCACTGTCTATAAAACTCTTAATTTCTTTCCTTGCTTTATCACTTAACTTAATGCATAAAGAACATAAAGTCTGTCGAAAAAAATAAAAGAACATAGATTAATAAGCTTGAGTAGTACCAAGAATGTGAGAATCAACACTAATAGATAACATTTAAACCTCTCGAATTTGTCTAGCTAAAGTCTCCCAATTATGTCGTAATTTGTACATTAGTGCAAAATTACTCAAAACTTGAAGATTTATCTTAGAAGATCATCCTATTTCTTTCCTTCCAAAACTCCCAAATGGTGGTCCTCGTAGTGTACCTCCACAAGAATCTACACTTTCTTTTTAGATTCAACCCACAAAAGGCCTCGACCAATCAACCCACAAAAGAAATTTCTCACAACTTTTTCCATCTCTTTAATCACCTTAATCGGGGTTTTGAATATAGAGAAATAGTAGAGTGAGATATTGTTTATCGTGGAGAGAGCCAAAGTGAGCCTTCCCCTCTTTGATTGAGGAGTATTCTTCCAATTCTACAACTTGGCTCTAAATTTATCAACAGGTTCTCAAAAGGAGGTGATTGATCCATAAGTTAGAATAGCCCACCCAAAGCCCTTTGACGACTCTCTTCTCAACACCATAATGAAGCAAACGACTTAGAGTATCTCCAACTAGTAAACAAAAAGGGAGAGATCTTTCCTCTCGGTCTCTCATTGAGCATAATTGAAAAATTAGTATTCGTCAATCGATCTCGAATTGAAGCCTTTCAACTCAAGAATTGTGTCAAGAAACCCCCCATCCACCCTATCGTAAGCCTTTTCAAGATCAAGGTTAAGAAGGAAACCATCATTATTCATAACACCTTCTGAAGTAATTAGAATTACATTAAGGATTTGCCTACCCTCCATAAATGTCGCTTGAAAATCACTACTAATAATTGGGAGAACTTTCCTCAATCTCTCTACTAACACTTTCGCAATAATCTTATATGAAGAAGAAACAATACTTATAGGTATGTAGTGTCACCCACCTTATTGGCTCTTAGTTTCTTTGGAAGGCAAATATAGTCTCATTTATTCTTTTGTTGACGATGCAATTTTGGGAAAAAAACAATCTTGGAACAACTCTAAGATATCAGACATCAAAATGTTCCAAGTTTTTTTAAAAAACAAATTAACTTATCTTCCATCCAGTTCAGGGGATTTGAAATTTCCTAGACTCACCGCCGCCTATGAATATCATCTTCTTGGAAGGGGCTTCCCAACTCGCTATTCAAATGATTATTTAAAATAACCCAGCCAAAACAAATCTGAGAGCGGTCTCTCGAATTAACTTCTTAAAGAACTTCAAAAATTTAAGTTCAATGTTAGCCTCCTGAGACAACAGATTGCCCTGATCATTTTCAATAATATAAATGAAAGCCCTACTATTTTTTGTTGAAACCCATTTATGAAAAAAAAGTATTCTCATCCCCTTCATGAAGCCACTAGATTTTGCATTTTTGGTTCCACAACCCTCATGTCTACCATCATATCTTGAAGAAAAGAACCAATATCATCTTCAGCATGATCAATGAGTTGGATGTCTTCCATAATGCTATTAAACTTCTTCATACTCCTCGTCACTCTTCCCCTATTTGATTTCTCTAACAACCATTTCACCACGTTGAAGTCACCACCTACGCGCCAGAACTCGACACAAATACACACTAAATCAACCAACTATTGTCATGACTTGTCTCGCCATGTTGTTTCCAAGGACCATAAACCCTTGTCACCCAACCGTTAAAAGAGTTATTGTAGGTAAACGAAATGGGAAGTGAAAACAAACCAATGAGGGAGTCGAAAACATAGACATTATCCTTTCAAAAGAATCACCACCCCCAAACAAACTGATAGCATCAAGAACTACTCATCCTATCCTTCTCGAGTTCCATATGGACTTCACTATACTTATATTCATCACACAAAGCTTAGTCTCTTGGAGAATCACTATATCCAGGCCCATCTGTGACACCAGGTCCTTTACCAGAGCTCTTTTGGGCACTGCTCCAAACCCTCTTGCATCTAAGAAATAATCTTCATGGACTAACTTCAAAGCCCAAGTCACTCCTACCAGCCACTTCATTCCATTCCAAATCAACTTCCTCTTCATTCTCTCAATTGTGAAGCATGTTCACTAACTTCCTAGTTTTTCTCTTCGAAGAAACACTTCCCTTTCAAGATATTGGGCGAATACACATTTTTCATTTTTTTTAAAAGATCTGACCTTTTTCTCAGAAGCATTGCCTAAGGCTTCAGTAGAGGTGGGTGGGTTCCTCCATATTGGGCAAATACCATGGCAAGTTGATTTCCTACGATTCTTCCCCCTTCAGCCTTAGCATTTGTTACCCTTCAAACTTTCATCAAAACAAATCTTCAGGGGGTCAGACTCTGAAACACCGTTTATCCCTCTCTGGTCTTAATCCTCAGGCAACTCACTGTTTCCACTAAAAATAAAGATGTTAAGACATGACTCTTAACTGTTGTACTATTGTACTCTTTTCCTATTGCTCAACAGTTGGTTTAGGTAGTTGGTGGTTACTAGTTGATGTATTGTCTTGTCAACTATTTATTTCTCTTTTGGTTTTGTCTCTGCTTATATACCTTGGTTAGTGTTGTTTTGAAAACACACAAGAACATCGTCTAATTCAGACATCCTTTGGCAATTGATTGTTTTGCCTTCTTCTCGTGAATTGCTCTGTCTGAGAAATCTCAAAATCTCATCTTGGTATCAGAGCCAACAATGGCTAACACCGATCAGTTTTCTACCTCTTCCAAAACACCAATGGTTGAGAATCCCCTCAGTCATTCACCTCTCCTAAAGACTCCTGGCCCTGTTCACATCACCAAACCTCATGGTTTACTAGAGGTACGTTACAAGGGTACTCTAATTGGAACCCCGACTTTTATGAACCTCCTTAACCAGTCTACCTCCATCAAGCTAGATCGCAACAATTTTTTGTTGTGGCAGAACATAGCCCTTCCTCTTCTTAGAAGCTACAAGCTTGAGGGACATCTGAACGGAAAAGAACCTCGCTCTGAAATGTCCATAGTGATACCTCCCTCTGAAGATGAACCTCAAGGTTTGTTAATGGCCAACCATGAATATGATCTATGGGAAACGACTGATCAATTGTTGATAGGGTGGCTTTACAACTATATGAAACCGGAAGTAGCCTCTCAGGTTACACACTGTGAAACGGCTGAGCAGTTGTGGGTTGCCCTTCAGGACTTCTATGGAATTCAAGCTGCAAGTCAAAAGGACTATCTCAAACGTTTAATGCAGCAGACTAGAAAAGGAAGTATGAAAATGGCAGAGTACCTTAGTATTATGAAAAGTTACTCAGATAATTTGTGTTTGGCAGGTTCACCAGTGGAAGAGAGGGATCTTATCTCCTACGTTACTGTTGGGCTTGACGAGGAATACATGCCTATCGTGGTAGTGATCTAAAACAAAGACATGACTTGCAACCAAGTGCAGTCTCAGCTTCTAAACTTCGAAATTCGTCAAGAACAACTCTCAGCTTTAAAGGGTATTATCTCTATAAATCAACCAACAGCTAATGTAGTCACTGCTCTTCCTCAGAATGCTTATTCTGGACAATCAGCAAGAGGATACAATCACAATTCAGGGAGGTCTGCTCGTGGAAGAGGAAAAGGAAGGTCCTCTGGAAATTCTAAACCTATTTGTCAGATTCGTGGAAAAACAGGGCACACAGCATCAGTATGCTATTTTCGATATGATAAGGCTCAGAACTCTTCTAACTTTCAAAGTTTTCAGGCCAAAACCTCAGTTAGCAACCCTTCGGCTCTAATAGCTACTCTAGAACATGTAGGTGACAACACTTGGTACCTAGACAGTGGAGCAAGTAACCATCTCACATCTGATCTGAATAATCTGTCTCTGAAGACCAGCTATACAGGTATGGATCAAATTATGGTTGGTAATGGTTCTAAGATAAATATTGAATATATTGGCAGTTCTTTCATTAGGACTATAAAAATGCCTTGAATCTGTTATCTGGCAGTTCGAATGACCAAGTACGGGGGTGTTATATTTTTTGTATATTGGGCCTATTGGGTCGACTCTGTATTAGGGTTTAGGAGGGGTGTTATATATAAACCCCCTAAACTCTTATTTGAATTAATCTGTTTTGTGTAATTTTGTTCTCTCGATTCTCTCAGTTAATAAAATTACTCTCTCCCTCTGCCCGTGGATGTAGCTAACACAACGTTAGTGAACCACGTAAATACTGTGTGTGATTTTCTTCTGTGATTTTCTTCGATTATCTACTGCTTTCGTGTTAACAAGGTCCCAAGTCAAAAATCTTGCTTTGAAAGAAATGATGTATGTTCCACAAATTAGCAAAAATCTTATCAGTATTTCTCGTTTAACTATGGATAACTCATTGATTGTTGAATTTCATGACTCGTTTTGTGTTGTAAAGGACAGGACAACGGGGAAGGTCCTTCTGGAAGGAAGTCTTAAGCATGGTCTTTATCAGATCAAGTCGTTGGAAGCCTCATTATCCAGTCACGTCTCTGAAGTTCCAAACAAGAAGTCAGTTTTTGTTGCTTTTGTTTCGAATCTGACCACTTCGAATCAGGTTGAATCTATGTTGTTAACTTCGCCTGAAGGTCAAGTAGTTTTGTTTTGTACTAAGAGTGTTTGGCACAAAGACTTGGTCATCCCTCTTCTAGAATATTAAATCAAGTGTTGACTTCTTGTAATCTTAAGACTAATATAAATAAAAAGGCAGTGTTTTGTGAAGCTTGTTAGTATGGAAAGGATATTGTGTGTTCCTTGGTTCCACATTGATCTCTTGGTCTGCAAAGAAGCAACACGTTTCTCGATCCAACACCAAATCTGAATATCGTGTGCTTGCTCACATTGCTTGTGAACTCAAATGGATCACTTCTCCTTGTCTGAGTTGGGAATCTCTCTCACTCCTCACATTACATGGTGTGATAACCTTAGCACAACTGCTCTGGCTCGGAATCCCGTTGTTCATGCTCACACAAAGCACATTGAAATTGACATCCACTTTGTTAGATACCAGGTGCTTCGTCGCCAACTCGACATTCGCTATGTTCCTTCTGTTGATCAAGTTGCTGACTACCTCACCAAGCCCCTAACTGTCAACCGTTTTCGCTATCTCCGTGACAAACTTGGCCTCGTTCCTATCTCGCCGCGTTTGAGGGAGGATGTTAAGACATGACTCTTACTGTTGTACTATTGTACTCTTTTCCTATTGCTCAACAGTTCGTTTAGGTAGTTGGTGGTTACTAGTTAATGTATTGTCTTGTCAACCATTTATTTCTCTTTCGGTTTTGTCTCTGCTTATATACCTTTGTTTGTGTTGTTTTGAAAACACACAAGAACATCATCTAATTCAGACATCCTTTGGCAATTGATTGTTTTGCCTTCTTCTCGTGAATTGCTCTGTCTGAGAAATTTCAAAACCTCATCTAGAGAAGCCATGGATTCCGACAACCTTTCCGATCAAGAGCTCAGAGTCCTGAAAAGAACTTACTAGGGCATTGAAGATTTACTCTTTGTCAACTAAAACAATCTCCACTGGTATGAAATCGCAATAATTTCCTCTAACTTTATTGTCGCCACCATACAATCTAGAAGGCACAAGTTACCGTCAACATAACAATTCCCAATAGCTTAAAAGGTGGAGACTCCATAAATGTAGCGGAATGTTTCTGAATTGAATCCAAAGACGACACCACTCTTATAGCTCCATGAGCCTTTGGGTTCCAAGCTTCCATTTTCAGAGTTAAATGACCAAAAGAAACCCACCGTCTTATTTTGTACCAATATCGACGCTAACTCTTCATTTTTACACAACACCAAAGCTTTGTCCTGTTGGAAATCTCTTCTCGTTACAACAACCAACTCCTTCCATCTTAGACCTCTTGCTTCTACCTTACCTATTGCAACCGTGGATAACTCTTGGCATCAAATCTCTAGGACCCCTTTAAGAATTTTTCGCCCTCCGAATAATTACCATTCAAGAAATTAGAGTACCATCCCTCTAAAGGAAGACCAACCTTTGAACTCTGTGCACGAGGGAACAACCTAAATCCCCCTCCCCATCATGAACTTTGGTAATCTCCACGAAAATCTCTCTCTTGTTGGTGGTCTTTTGAATCCATATAAAGTCACTATTGTTGAGGATCACACATTAGAAAAGTAGAGAAAAACCTCACAATATATATGATATATGAGTTACTCCTCTCATTCCCAATTGGTTTTGAGATAAAAACTCATATAATCTAATAGCCCTCAACATCCACTTTCTTGAAAAACTTCTAGGTTTGAGCTGCGAGCAAGTGCATTGACTAACAAGACCGTGTGACGACTTCTTCAATACACGGGACAAAGATCTGTCCTCCATGCTTCTCCATAATCCTACACTAACTCTTTTCTTTTTTTTTATGGAACCCACAAGCAAAAAGCTTACTTTCAATCTTAACAGAATGAAGGTTTGAACCCATCCTCCCGCCCGCCCTTCAACAACTATAGACCATTATCGGCAGAGGGGGGGAGCTTCTTGTGTCAGTATTGCAATTTTTTTTTTGTTTTTTTTTTTTCGACGTATATTCAAAATTTAAACAGCATTAATGATATTATTCATATTTTTTTATTTTAAAACTCAGAGACTAAATAGACACAAACTTGATATCAAACAAAGAGTAACTAAGAGCATGCTGAAAAACTACCTAACATTAAAGTTGAGAAAAAATATTTACGTAAACAAAGAGTAACTAAGAGCATGCTGAAAAACTACCTAACATTCGATGAATAATGTGGTGGTAATAACTCATTCCTTTTGCAAGAAATCATCCATTAAACTAATAGTGATCACTCAACTAGCAAAATTGATGCAAAATTTTGTAATAAAATTTCAACCTCTTCATTTTACCCATCCCTTAAAACGCTCTGAAAATTATGATCACATCATCAATAAGAACGTACATGCAATACTTTCATTTGAAGACAAGGAAATGGTCAAATCTACCACAATTCAGTCAAAAGTCTAGAGAAGGCTTAGGAGAATTTGCACCAAACATTAAGGTTCAATCAATTATACACTAAAATGTATTTCTTACATATTGAGGGGGAGAGCACAATCCGATGGTTAGATCAACAAAAGAATGAAGGGTTAAAACTTGTTGATAAATCAACAAATAAGAAGAAATACTATACAAAGAATGATACAAACTCTCAGATGCTAAAACTACTTTTCTTTGCTTCGCATTTCTGAGGTAGGGGCTGAACATATACACAGAAGGGTGGTTACATAAATAATACATCACCCGTGATTAAGCAATTCTATTATTGGGGGAAAAAATATGAAAATTAATACAAGGATACTCACAATAGATTAGGAGTTGAATTAGAAGTCAATGTCTTAGTAGAACATAAAGATGTGTCTGAAGAATCTACAGCTCTTTCGAGGTCGACCAATGGTTTCAGTCTTCTCTCTACCTCCTTGCTTTGCAGATTAATCTCCTCCAGAACCATAGACAAAGCTGATTTGCAAGTATCCTCATCCTGGAATGCTAGGATCCATCTCCCATCCACAAAAGGTTTTGTCTTTAACTTTAACGGGGTACCATATTTAGCAGGATCCAGAAAGGGTAAAGTTGACGGACGAATCCTCAAGTGCAGCCACCTTGAATGCTTTTCATCAATTCTAGGCTGGTAGGGAGCAAAAAAAAGTGTTATAACTTGAGAATTCATAATCATCCAAGCAAGGGAAAATTACATATTGGCCAAGGATCAATTTGTTGACAAAAATGAGGAATGAAACTGAAAGTTCTTCCGATATTTATTTCTCTGACGACTTTCGTTTCAATTTCGACCATATAAGTAAGACTTGCGATGACCTATGGTGAAAAACACCAGTAATGAGGGCATCACTGTGATTGACCAGACATATTTAGACTACTGTTTGCTGTCAAATGGCTTCATGTGAATGCAGTCTTACATTTGATCCAGCAAGAGGTGCAGCAACTCGAATAATTCCACAATTCAGTTTTGATGGCACTTCTTCAGCAAGAATTATCCATCCGGAAGTTCCCATAGAAGTTCCAAGAAAGTAAAAATGACGCTCTTTGCCCCTCTCGAATGCAATTCTACAAGGCACAGCACCATCTACATAGCAACAACTAGGATGGTTATTTACATACAAACTACAGCCTACGTGATTGAATTAAATATGGTAGAGCCTAAAGTAGCAATTCTAAGACTAAAACTAACCAAGTCTCAACTCAGCACCCGGTTTAGGTCCTGAAGCATCTAGTCCAGCAACCTTTGCACGGGAACATTCAGAAATTTCTGAGGGAGGGTCAATACTGGGCTGTTCTGTCAAAGCCTTGCCAAGGGAAAATGACTGAAGTTGGTGTAGAAGAACAAATACCTTGAATGGAAAGAGGGCAAGATATAATGTTAAAAGAGCTTCATACAAAATAGTAAATTGCAGAGAAAAAAAGAATGTGAGTACAAAAAAAAAGAGCTGTGATCATAATTCATATCCTGAATCTTTTCACTCTCTTAACTTGAATCACCCATTTCAGAGGGAAAATATGAGTGGCTGACATTTTAAAAACAATTCAGATGTATCAACTGAAGCTCCATAAATTAAGGTGGCTAATATCAGGCAAGTGATTATGTTTGGACTCTAAGAAGATTACAATACGTGTGTAAACTGATATCTGTCTTGAGCTGAATTCAGATGTTTAATAAGCAAGCATCTGTTCAAGTGATCATAAGCTTAAGTTTGGTGAAGATAGATTTTTCCCTTCTATCTTGATTAATGGCAGACTCAGAATAAACTGTGTTCAAGGGCTCTCTTCTTTTCCTTTACAATGCCAGAAAAGTCCTGAAGCTAAAACCTGATTTAAAGAAATGGAAAACTAACTCATAAACCACAGCCCTAGGAAGCCCAAACACGTGTTGGACAAAGATTTGTCTGCCCACGCTCTAGAGACATGTCCCATATGCTAAAAAACCTATACAATATTAGATATATTTCATTCTAATTTCGAACACAGCTTGGACACGGCTATGGGAAAACAAAAGGCAAAGGCCAATACATTTAAGTCCAACCTTAAAGAAAAGAGAAAAAAAACTCCAACATAATCTAATCCTCATATATTAATCATTCCTCTTCTTCCTCTAGCCATAGCCAACCAAATCCTTCTACATCTTAGCTCTTCAAATATAGTTAATTGACTTGACTTTCTATGTTTTTACATTTTGTTTTTTAGGTTAAATTTACATGTTTTATCTAACATGAAGTATTAAATATGTCAATATACACACATATATTCTACTAAAAGAACATATTCATATCCTATTTTTTAGAAATTGACATGTTGTCGCACTCGTGTCGTATCACATCGTGTTTATGTATGTGCCCGTGCTTTTTAGTCACAGCTCAAAAGACCAAACTCTGGAAGAGACAGCCATTGTGATTTCAGTAAGAGAGGCTGCTCTAATTTTTGTTGATCTCAATAGGAATGTTAACTTCTTTGGGATGATTTTTCCCGTCAAAATCAACAAAGAAAATAATATATTGTCATTATTAATTGCAGTCAACCTAAACTAGAAGATGGGCTCTATACTAGTTGGCTGGGAGGTTTCCCTCTTGTATGGTGACCCTGACATGGTCTATTTTGACTTTTGGGTGGGACTCTTTTTTACTTCTTTTCTTCCGCTCCTTCCTCTATTTGTGCTAAAATGGAGAAAATTAAGAAAGGTCTTAACGAAGGAGTGTAGGAGAGTAGTAGCTCTATTTATTTAGTTCGGTAGAAGTTTTTTTAAGGAAAAAAAAAAAACAAGAAACAAAACTTTTTGTTCGAATCTTGTGAGGCCGGTGGTCTAGGGAGTAGGAATTTAACTTCTTAAAAAAGCTTTTTATCTAAGTGATTGTGGTTTCCCCCTTAGAACCAGATGCCTTGTACCACAAGATCATTGTGAGAAAATATGAGTGGCATCCTGATGGATGGGATTGCAAATGAGTGAGATTGGAACCTCTAGAAACCCTTGGAAAGTTATCTGGTTGCTCACATTTTTCTTTCCAACATCAATCTTTCTGTTGGAGCTAGGGTAATCATTTGTATTGGGGAGGATCTTTGAGTTTTTAATGTGTCTTCTTTATTTCTCTTTCCACGACTTTACAACCTTATAGTGCAAGAATGTCTCCAAACAAGGTGCCTTCAATTAACTTCAAGTTCAGAAATTGGCTACTTCATTATCCATTTTGCATACTTTTCCTTGTTCCTCATAACTTTAAAGATAAGAGAGTTTGGATCTTGAGTCTTTTCGGAGTACTTTCCTATATATCACTTTTCCACAACTTAGTCTTCCCCTCCAAACATTATAATTCCTGTAAAGTGAAAATCTTGAAGATCAGATTTTTCTTGTCTGGGCAAATTGCGCTCATGGACTTTATCTACCTCATTTAGGCTTGGACCCGATTGATGCGTTCTTTTGGACAAGCCTATGAGGATTCTGCCAACAAATTTTTGTCCTATTGCCCAAGAAATTTCAGCCATTATTGCAGGTGTTCAAGATGGTTTTTGCTCTTGTCCAGGGTTCTTGGACTATGACGGAGGAAGTCATTCTTCACCCACTTTTTTTAGACAAATTGATCTTTCCTTAGCAGGCTCGTTGCAAGGAATTATTATGGTATATTTGATTAGAAAGACTTTTACAGATGTAGATGAGTCTTGGGAAGAGGTTTGGAGTTTGGCTCTTTTCCAGTGCGTCCTTGTGTGTGCAGCTTATTCTTTTTGTAATATTCCTTTCTTTTTATGGTTAAATTAAAAGCTTAGGTTGGTATCCAATAGGTTCTTAAACTTCAAAAAGGTCTCATAATTTTTAATTTTGTATCTAATAAGTCCATGAACTTTCAATTTTGTGTCTAATAGGTCCCTAAATTTTACAAACATTTAATAAGTCCCTAAACTTCCAATTGTGTCTAATAAGTCCATAACATATTTGATAAATCTATTAAATATAAAATTTGAGTTTTTGTTTAATAAGACTTTAAACTTTTCGTTTGTATCTAATAGAGGTCATGACATGACATTTAAAAAATATTGAATAGGTCAAGGACTCATAATACAAACTTGAAAGTTTAGAACCTATTCAATACAAAATTTAAAATTTAGGGACCCATTAGACACTTAATGTTCAAGATTCAAGACACAAAATTGAGCTTAGATACATGCACATTTTTTAAAATTCAAAAACCTGTAACACAATCTCACAAGTTTAAGGACTAAACTTGGAACTTAACCTTTTATTAATGGTTAACTCTTGGAGCTCCCTTGCGTAAGTTTCTAAATTGTCTTTTGCTTCCTAGACTTTGGTTCTTTGTAGCTTAATTAGTTTGTTTTTTCTCTTTCATTTTTCTTTATGAAAGTGGTTTTCACGTTTTTTGACCTAAAATTTAAACGTATGCATTTACAAAGGGTCATCCAATCTCATAGGGTCTGTTTGGGCACAGGTTATAATAACTTGTGTTATTATAACCAGTGGAATACTCTGTACCCCAAACAAAGACTATTATAACTCTAGACTATACTACTCTGCATTTTAAATAATATTATATGATTCCACATAATCCACATACTATTATAACCCTCTATTACTAAAACTCACTCAGTGCCCAAACAGCCCCATAAAGTTTTTGGAATCCAGTGGTAGAAAATGTTAGTAGGCAACTGAAAATATGGAGAAGAGCATTGTATCATAAAGGGAGACCAGCAGTTGATACATACTTTCAAATACTTGTGCATAAGTATCCTTTTAGGACTCAAAAAGGAATCCCCTTACTCTTGATTTAGGGGACAACAACTCATTATTCCACTTCTAACTCTATGAAGCAATACGGGGGGATGAATGCCAAAAGAAAATAAAAAATTTCATTTGGGAGTTCAGCCATCAGGCTATAAACACCCAAAACAAGTTGCAGAATCAATTGCCTAACAGCGCTCTCACCATGGTGGAGCTCCCTTTGCAAATCAGCCTCTGAAACTCAAGGCCATATCTCTTTAAAGGGCTTTTGGGATGAAATCTTGTCCATCTTTTCATGGTCTATTGTCTTATCAGATGACCCTCTTTGCCTTCTTCACCTCATTCTTGCGGGTAACCTATTAAAGAAGGAATAGGCAATTCTATGGCTTAACTTCATCCCGGCTTTAAAGGACAATAATCTTTGCACCGCCCTATATCGGTGTAAATGCTCCCCCTTTTCTAACTATAGTCTTTCTACCTTAGTCGCTAATTAGAGGTCCTTTTTGTAAACACCTATCGTGGCTGAGCTCTTCCCCTTTTGTAATTTCGAACTATCAATGAATTTTTTTCTTCAAAAATAAAATTAAATGAAACAAATTTTAAAAAAATAAAAAAGGTGTAGCATCTCATAAAAGGAAAAATAATGATAAATCATATATGGCAAGATAGGTGAAAGGGATGACATCCATCTGACAAATTCAACAAGATTTTGGTATCGATAGCAGGCATACTCGACTTTCTCCAACTGTAAGGAACTTGAAGGTGATCCACCCAGCAGAATTTCAAGGGCTGACATCTCCCTCATACCAAGAATTTCAGTGAGTAGTCAAAAGTTCATTGGAATTTGGGAAGATTCGTCGTACTACCTAATTTCCTTAGATTGACTATTTCATTGCTTATATTGACGATCGTTGAGTCACATTTTATATCCTTGTATGATTAGAGAATGGTTTTTAAATTCCAATTTCTTTCTGCAAGTTGATTGAATGAGTTCAGAAGATATTTCGGGGAATTCTCTAGATAACACCCGCCCAAGAGCATGATGCCTGGATATATCCCTTTTATTTTTAAAAAAAATTTATATGCCCTTCTGTGGAGCTGCCTTAAATTTGCCTTTCGGTAGGGCATCAATAACTGGTAAGTTTAAAGATTCCTTTCGAATTTAGCAATCTATTACACGAAATTTTATTGTTTATTCCAGATAGAACTTTTGTCCCTTTTTTTTCCTTCTTGTAATTTGTTGAATTGGCGAGAGGGAAGGGGGGAAGAGAGATACCTTAACCAACTCAGACATTCTTTGACCAGCAGTGAATGATGATTCAGGTGGAACAGCATCTGCATGGAGAAGAAGTTGCGTTAAATTCTTAGGGCAGTGGCATCCAATCTCACCATACATTAAATTAACCACCCTACTTCTGACAAAATAATAACTAAAATTGCAAGAACTAGGCGGAATCACAAACTATGAATCTTATAACTACCCATTATTCTTGTCAAAAATAAAAAATAAAAAATAAAAATAGCTAGTGACTATTCTTACCTACGGCAGAAGCCTTTGCATGGTGCAAGAGCATGCACTTTGGTTCTTTCCTTGGTGATGGGGCTTCAATTGCTACGAAAAGTTTAGTGGTTGAGCACCCAGAAAACTCTTAATACACTTATAATTCATCAGATGACATTAAATACCTCTTTTGCACTTTTTCCACTCGTCAGAAAGAAGTATTATAAGGAAATCAGACCAAATCCCTCTAGCTTCCTTTAGGAGCTCAGTAGCGCAGTACTTATATGAGTCCTATTAAATTTCAAAAAGAAAAAGATAGAAAAGAAAGGTCGTCAAACCTTTTCTTTTACAGATATAAGTAATAATCATGACGCATTTCATTCAAAGAATCAACAACAGAAATAGAATGTGCTTTCTCATTACTCTTCCATATAAAACTTACTTTCAGCAATTTTAAATGATGACTGTTAAACTCTGCCTCACTGTAAGGTAACAACTGCCGCAGAAGCCACCCACCATCCCACAATATTTCTGCAGATATATTTGAACGACAAAAGAGGCTGACCAATGCATCTAGCACCTAAAACATGGCCAATAAAGATGGATTAAGCCACTCACGTTCATAGTACAAGAAAGATCTTGCTCACTGTTACATGAATAAAATGATAACATTTCAGGAATCATATTCATCTTGATTCATGAAACAATGGAATCATTTATCATTGACTGTAACTTCAATAGTCTGTTCTTTTGGGTTGGTTTTTGCTTCAGCTTAAATGAGATACTATTATTATCACACCTTTGTAACACTAATACACATACATGTTGAGCAGATTTCTGATCCAAATGAAATTCATATCAATTAGATAGAGAGAAGTACCTCAAACCTATGGACACGAGGGCTTGCACCTACTTTAAGAAAATATGAAATGCCATAATCCTGATAGTTAAGAGAGTAAATAAGAAACCGAAGCAAATTGATCAAACCAGAATCAATCAGCACAATAGTAAAAGAGGCATCAAATGGTGGTAATATGGTGGGGGTAAGATTACATCTTGTAGTCCTTAAGGTAAGATGCCATAATAAATAACCAGGGTTTAACTCCAGGAGCAACTAAGATATTATCCAAGTTGGACTTAAAAGCCTTTCAGCAATACATTTCCTTAAGTAATGTCACAATATGAGACCAAAGAAAGATGAATTCCTTTCTTGATATTTTTTTTACAAGGTAACAAAGGTTTCATTGAAATAATGAATGAAAAATTCCTTTCTTAATATTAGCATCCTTCTTTTCCTTTTTGTCTTCTTCAGGTGGGGGTTAGCAGAAGCATGGGAAGACAAAAAGAATACCTTAAGCTTCTGTAGGTAACCATCAAGTTCAATATCGATGCCGCTTTTCACTGAGGTATTTTCTGAAGAAAAGAGTTGCTCTTCGCCAGAATCCTCGCCAACCAAGGCTTCCTGTTGAATATAAGTTATAATTTGAACCTGTCATGAACGTGTTTGTCCAAAATTGTGTACAAAAATAAAACAGCATAATCTTAGGTTCTTTAACGGGTTGAAAGTACTAAAATTCTGAAAACATGATCAAATGTGGCAGTAGACTGCACCGGGTAGAAAACAGTTTCATGAATGAGCTACATATGCAAGAACGTCACAAAAAAATAAAACTCAGTTCAAATTTACAGATCCAAAATTTTGAAACCTCATTTATACGAGCATTTAAAAATACAAAAAGAATTTGTAGAACTATATAGCCAGTGAAGATCACCAAAATGTTAACCACGTGGTCGTGGGTTCAATCCCCACAGACGGCATTAAATTTTACTTCATTGAAGTTGACCAAAATGCTGTAATCAACTGGTAATGGATTATAAACTGATATAAATCTTCAAATATCATTAATACGTGCAAAATTACAAATTTACAAGAAAATAAATCGTAAGCCCATAAGCAAATGATGTCAAATTAAACGTAGAACAATGTCAAAAATCAAGTTTAGTGTGATAGGATGGAGCACTCAAAAATCAATAAATTGCT
This sequence comes from Trichosanthes cucumerina, assembly GCA_036507285.1. Classification (NCBI taxonomy): domain Eukaryota; kingdom Viridiplantae; phylum Streptophyta; class Magnoliopsida; order Cucurbitales; family Cucurbitaceae; genus Trichosanthes; species Trichosanthes cucumerina. Next base: position 12,055,622 of record CM071842.1, on the reverse strand, counting down.
ATATAAATCTGAAGTTCAAGAGATCAATGCATTTTCTTTCACCATATTGTCAATTTGAGATGTACTCAAGAATGTTCGTTGCTTGGTGTCAAGAAAACAAAATTAAGCCTGACAAGAACATCAAGAAAAAGGACCAACACATGCTATCTACTGAAACAGTGTCCAAAAATTGCAATATAAGATCATCATGGAAGAGTACCAATAACAATTTCTTATGTTGTTTTCTTTGAGGAAGGATCCCAAGCGCATCCAGCATTGACTCATCTAGTTCTACAGAGAAATTGAGATGCATTATAAGAATCAAAAAATGGATGAGTTTAGGAAGCTGAATATCTGCACTGATCTGACCTTTAGTCTGCAATAGTGTAGCCAGAACGCTTAAAGCACCCAAGACTTGCACATCATCCCCAGTTGTAATATGAGAAAGGAAAGCTTCCCTGCCAAAGCATACATGTTGGGATATTTAGTAACACATTGCTGGCACGCATCAAGTATTATTTGGACCAACATTAGTTTACTACGAGTATATATATTATGCAGAGTCGACCTGCCTCCCACTGAAGGGAAAGGAGAAAAACAAATATATTGAACCAGAACCATAGTTGAATTAGGAGTTTTAAACATTTGCAAGAACCACTTTAGAAAATAGAAATCGGAAGTTTTAGATTGAAACCCTATCATGCATGAACAAAAGAAAGAAAGCACAATATAAAATCAGAGATTATTATCAAGAATCAAAAGCTGTTATTTACAAATAGCTCCTAGACAAATTATTAGGCAAACAACGTTGGCGTTACCAAGTAAGCCTTCAAATATAACAAGGATAGTAGTCACTTAAAGCCTGACCAATCCAACTTGAATAAAACAATAACTAAAGACAAGTAATATAACAAATAAATCAAATCATCATTTAAAAATAAAAATAAAAACCGATGGGAAGTACATGAAGCAAGCTAAGGTTAATTTGGTGGGAAGTACATGTAACGCCCAGCCAAATTTGAACCTTGAGGAGCCTTTCAACCTTGAGCATCTTTCAAGAAGTACATTGGTGTAAACCAAAGAAGGATTTTCTTGAAGGACTTTATTAATGTAAAAAATGTTGTTCCCTTACGACCAACGGCCAGCTCCTTTAAATAGAACAAACTTAAAGGAGTTAAAATCATAACAGAAACTAACTACTATTAACTAACTCAAGCCTTTCCCCTGTTTTTAATACCACAAAATCCCTATTTTACATCACAGTATCCTGTTTTGCACCATTTTCCCTCCCTTTGTAAAAAAAACTCGTCCCGAGTTTTACGTTGCCAACTGAAAGGAATCTGGAGCTTGATAATCAAATAGGTCAGCCACGTTGAATATAGGCGAAATTTTGTAATCCGAAGGGAGCTCCACTCGATATGCATTATCACCAATCTTCTGTAAAATGGGGTAAGGCCCAATTTTCTTAAGGTATAACTTTGAGTGAACTCCTGAAGGTAGTCGGCTTTTGTGTAAGTGTACCATAATAAGATCTCCTACTTCAAACAACTTTAATCTTCTCCGTTTGTCAGCCCTGTTTTTGTACTCTGAATTTGCCTTCTCCAGGTGATCACAAACTTCTTTATGTAGCTGTGATATTCGGTCCGCCATTGTTTCTGCATCCAAGTTTCCTGTAAAGGAAGAAGGCAAATTAGCTAGATCAACTGTTAGGCGCGGGAGATGAGTGTAAACAATCTCGAAGGGTGAGTTCCCTGTGGATCTATTTTTCATGTGGTTGTAAACAAATTCGGCTTGTGCTAATTGTAGATCCCATTGTTTTGGTTTGTTGCCACTTAAGCAACGGATAAGATTCCCAAGGGTTCTATTCGCGACCTCGGTTTGACCGCCGGTTTGAGGGTGGCTTGTGGAGCTAAACTTTAATCCGGTGTCGAATTTTCTCCAAAGCGTTCGCCAGAAATAACTCAAAAATTTTACGTCCCTATCAGAAGTAATTGTCTTAGGAACACCATGTAGTCGGACTATTTCTTTAAAAAATAGGTTGGCAATGTTTATCGTGATCATCCATTGTTTTTACATGCCAAGAAATGCGCCATTTTGTTGAATCTGTCCACTACCACCATTACCGAATCATTGCCCCTCTATGTAACTGGGAGCCCAAGGACGAAATCCATAGATAGGTCTTCCCAGCTGGTTTTTGGGATTAGTAGGGGTTGATATAACCCAGTATTCTGCCTCTGCCCCTTTGCTGTTTGGCAGGTAAAGCACCTTCGAACATAGTTGGACACATCCCTTTGCAGTTGAGGCCAATAAAATCGGGAGGCCACCATGTCATAGGTTTTACTCTTCCCAAAGTGTCCAACAAGCCCACCTTCATGTAAGTCTTTTATTAAGACCTCTCTTAGAGACGTATGGGGTATGCAGAGAGTATTATTTTTGAACAAATATCCATTGACTAGGTGAAATTCCTTGATGGGCATATGGTGAATGCATTTGTCCCAAATGTTTTTGAAGTCCTGATCTGTATGGTATGATTCTGGAAGGTTTTTGAAGGCGATTATTTCTCCTTCAAGCTTTGTCAGTAAATTGTATTTTCTGCTCAAGGCATCTGCTACTTGGTTGGTGGTCCCCGCTTTGTGTTTAATCACAAACTCAAACCTCTGAATGTATGATATCCATCGGGCATGCATTCGATTTAAACTTTTCTGAGTTTGTAAAAATTTTAAGGAAAAGTGGTCTGTGAACAAAATGAACTCTTTCCCCAATAGATAATGCTCCCACTGGTTTAGGGCTCTAAAAAGCGAATACAATTCCTGTTCATAGGTGCTCCACTTTACTCGAGCATCACTCAATTTTTCACTGTAGTACTCAATGGGATGATTGTCCTGGGATAATACCGAACCAATACCCACTCCCGAGGCATCCACTGCTACTTCGAAAAGCTTGTTAAAGTCTGGAAAGGTTAGAACTGGAGCATAACTTAGCTTCTCTTTAAGAGATTGGAAACTTTCTTCTTGTTCTTTACCCCCCCCCCCCCCCCCCAAACTTCCCTTTCTTCAAACAGTGGGTTATTGGTGCTGCAATTGTGCTGAAATCCTTGATAAATTTTCTATAAAAGGAGGCCAAACCCAAGAAGCTTTGTATTTCTTTCTCCCTCTTTGGTGTAGGCCAATTTTTTATTGCTTCTACTTTTGTCGGATCAGTTTCAACACCTCTTGCACTTATGATGAATCCCAAGAAATGTATTTTGTTCATTATAAAAGAACACTTTTTTAGGTTTACAACCAGTTCGTGAGCTGCTAGGGTGGAAAAAAGGGTTTTTTTTTTTTGACAAGGTAATAAAAAATTTCATTGATGTAATGAAAAGAGCATAAGCTCGAAGTACAAATCAAAATGAGCAATAGCTCAAAGAACTGGACAAAATAAAGCACCCGAAACAGAAACCCCTTTGAAGAAAACACCAAAGAAACAACAATGAAAGTACAGTAAACCCCACCAAAGAAACAGATCCCATAACAACAGAAGTCGAATGAAAGCCGTGAAACAACTCGAAGCCCCAAACATCCAAACCCTCTGAAACGGAACTTCTTCTATCACAAAACTAACTCCAAACCGCCAGCTGAACTATCCTGAAAACCGAAGACTGCAATCCCCTCTACGCAACCAAATAAAACCACCCCTTGAGCACCAAAGCCCTTCACAGAAACCCGCAAGCGAAAACCGCCCAAACCACATCTACTTTCATACTTCAAGCAACCCCTTCCCTGACAACCCCCCCCCCCCCCCAAACCTCGGCCCCTCATAATCAGACCATCACCTTGCCACCCCCAAACCCAACACACAAAACACAACAAACCAACTTAGATTCAACATTCGCTAAGGCTCACCCATATAGCTTCTTCACCCAAACCTCATAAAACCAAAAGAAACAACTTTCAAAATGCGGAAGGAAAATCCCCCCCAACTTTCACCCTCTTGAATTGCAACCCACTTGCCTTAATGAGGGAGGCAAACCAAGACAATTCTGTAGGAATAATAGGGCTAGTTACCCTTACTACCTCGCCTTTCCTTTTCGACCTTGGGGTGACTCAAAAAATTTGCAGATTGACAACCGGGAATCGCCTCCACACCTCCTCCACTCTCCTTTTCCCGACTCACAATCAACGCCTTTGCTCGGACTGAATTGACCACCCATCGACTCGTGGCACCCATTGACCGGGCTAGAGAGCCCCCTTGACACACCCCGAACCGTTTGAAAAGTGGCTCACAACAAAAGGTACCTTCCTTTCACCTAAGATGCACTCCTCCACTTCAAAACTAACCGAATGTCCGGCTTCCCTTGCGACCTTCCTAGATCTATGCGTTTCTTTGGAAAGGTCACCACGCTCAAGAAAATCCGCCAAACATCTTCAATTGGAGAAAAAATGATCTACCGCCCCTCTCATGCCTCCTTACATAAACCTTCCCCACAATTTATCTCTCTCTCTCTCTTTCCTTCCTCAAAGCGGATGAGAGAATCAAGCAATCGACCGCCGCGCCACTTCTTCTCCTTGAACAACATCCTCCTATACTTCCAACCTCTTCATTTCCCACCCGCACGCTAACCTTGCCCTCTTTTTCCACCAATGCCTCCTCAAAATTGGAAATCAAGCAAAGCAAGGATCACAAAAGACCCTTTCCTGGAGAAGGTGCCTCTTCCTCACAACCCCGCCACTTCCCAATGCCCCCTTTCAAATGCACCCCCTCCAAGGCAACTTCATTAATCATCCCAAAAGGTGGCTTCCACTCCCTTGAATCACCGCAACCCTTCTCATAGCTCGCCCCAGGCAACAAATCACTGCCCATAATCACATCCCCCACACTCCTTGCTTTCGTTAAGAAGCAAGAAGAGCCCCTAACATCCTCCTGAGGCTGAGACAAACCAGCCCCCCTCTCATCCTAAAAGACTTGAAGAAATCGATCCAAATCTAAGGAATTGGAAGCGTCCTTCATCACCCATGGCAATTCTAACCCCACCGGAGGCACCACCCTATCAAGCAGTTCAAAACTTAATGAAAATACCTTTAAATCCAACCCTGAAACCGGAATAGATAAAGGCATAAATCCACAAATATTAGGAGCCACCTTGATCCTTGCCTTTGAAATATCCAACATATTCAGTGTTTCTTGAGCATTTCCTCCAATCCTCCAAAGTGATCTCCAATAGCCTCGAAAACGCTCCTTTTCCACAGTTTAAGAGGCAAATTCGAAATGGCCAACCACCCCCCATAACCCCCCATGAACTCCGACAAACTATGAGAGTTTTCATCCCATTTTTCTATCTTCAAATGCAACCCTCCAACCACCTGCCATTTCCCCTCGATAGGCCTCCAGTTATCTTGCTCACTATCAACAATACAAATGGCCTTATCAACAAACATAGGATTAATACAAAGGGTTGATAGATGCTCAAGGTGATAGATGCTCAAGGTGTTCCTCCTTTGTCCTGCTATAAATTAATATGTCGTCAAAGTAAACCACGATAAATTTATTCAGGAAAGGATGAAGAACTTGTGTCATGAGTCGCATGAATGTGCTAGGGGCATTGGATAACCCAAACGGCATCACCGACCACTCAAAAAGTCCAAAATTGGTTTTGAAGGTTGTCTTCCATTCATCCCCTGGCCTGATTCGAATTTGGTGGTATCCACTTTTCAGATCTACCCTTGAAAAGACTGCAGCCCCTACTAATTGATCAAATAGATCGGTGAGTCTAGGAATTGGAAATCTATATTTCACCGTGATCTTATTAATGGCCCTGCTATCTATACACATCCTCCACGAACCATCTTTTTTTGGTGTAAGAAGAGCTGGTACGGCGCACGGGCTCAGGCTAGGATGTATATGTCCCTTGTCTAGTAGTTGTTGGATTTGCTCCTGCAAAGCTGCACATTCAATGGGATTTTGTCTATAGTGGGGTAAGTTTGGTAAAACAGATCCAGGGATTAAATCAATCTGATGTTGCACGTCTCGAAGGGGTGGTAGTCCATCCGGTTCCCTTGTTAATTTGGGAAATCGGTCTAAGAGTTCCTGAACCTCAGCACTTATTTCCTTATTTGTTTGCAAGTCCTCAGTGGTATTCACTATTGCCCAAAGCTCCTCTTTACCTGACTTATTAAAGCTTCCTCCTGGGATGACAGTAAATATGGGACTATTGGTCCTTCCCTCGCTTCCTTTTGCTTTCTCTTGATGTTGAGAGAGTGGTAGGAGTACAATTTTTTTCTCCATCCAGTAGAATTCGTAAGTATTTTCCCTTCCTTTATGGATGGCTTGAGTATCGTACTGCCAAGGCCTTCCTAATAGGACATGACATGCGTCCATTTCCACTACATCACAGATTATTTAATCTTTGTAATTATTCCCAATTGATAATGGTACTGTGCAAATTTCGCTTACTGCAACCTCCCCTCCCTTCTTGATCCAGCTTACTTTGTAAGGATGAGGGTGTGGGTCTGTCTTTAATTTTAGAGTCTGAACCAATTTCCTTGATACAATGTTTTCGCTGCTTCCACTATCTATGATGATGTTGCACACCCTTCCACTGATGGTACATCTGGTTCTGAATAAGGAGTGGCGTTGCTCATGAAGGTCAGTTGTGGGAGTTAGCAGCACCCTTTGCACTAAGCAGGATAATTGGTCACCTTCATCGGCTTCCAAGTAGTCTACATCAGCTTCTTGTTCTTCGTCCTCTTCTGGTCCTACTTCTTGATTTTCCACAAACGTTACTGCCCTTCTTTGAGGACATTCATTGGAAAGGTGTCCCTGTTGTCCACATCTGAAACACTTACCTAAGGTAGGTCTATTGTATACATTGGTGGTGGTTCTCTTTGTTGTATGTTCACTTCCCTTGGTTGTCCGTCCGTCTGGTTCTTCTTTGCTCTTGAAGGTGTTCCTGGAAGGACTGATCTGTCTTGTATTCTTATTTGATTCTAGGTTGGATTTTCTTGGAATTCTTCCCCATGGGGGTTTCTTGGCATATTGGCTTTCTGTCTTTTCTGCCTTCTGTTGTTCTATACGGTATGCTAAAGAAACAGCATCAGGGAGAAAATAGACAGGTTGTAGCCTAACCTTCCGCTTGATATCTTCCCTTAGACCATCTACATAGCGGGCTATTTGTTGATTCTCAGTCTCCATCAGGTTGTTTCTTGCGCTAAGCCTGTTGAACTCCTCAGTATAAGCAGCCACAGTCCTATCTCTTTGTTGGCAGTGTTGAAGTTGGTTGTACAATAGTTGTTCATAATCAGTTGGCAAAAATTGTACCTTCATTAACCTCAACATTTTCGGCCAAGTCTTGATTGGTTTCTTGCCAACTCTTTGTCGATTGATTTTCAATTGGTCCCACCAAGCCGCGGCTCCTCCCTTTAGCTTATAAGCTACTAATTTGACCTTTCTTTCTTCGGGGGTATTGGTATATTCGAAAAAAATTTCTACATCTTTAATCCAATCAAGGAAGGCTTTGAGGTCCAATTTCCCGCTAAAGAAAGGGAGATCAATCTTCATTCGGAAATCATTTTGTTGACAGTGTGATTGGTAACTTGCTTGCCATGAGGTTTCTTCATTGGGTCGAAACAGGGGATTGGGCTGCAAAATATTTCCTTCTTCTTCGCTGGAACTTTCCCAACCAGATCGATGGAGACTCTCCCATCTTGTCTCTGGTTTCTTGAATTGGGGTAGGTATGTTCTTGATGCTTCTTGCCGTGAATACTGTGATTCTTGGTATTTCATTTTTCCTTTTGATGCCATTTCTTGGTGGCTAGATGATCCCACTTCTACTCTCCTTGTTTCTTGTTCTGTTCTTTCCGTTGGTGCTATCCTCACCTTCTCTGGAGGTTGAATAAATGTAGTCAAGGCTTGCTGCATCTCCTTTACGCAAATCTTCAATTCTTCAAGCGAGTTTTCTATGGATAAAACCTTTCTGGTTAGAGCTCGTGGAGATAGTGGTAGGTGAATAGAGGAGATCTCGGATCCTGGAAATGCAGGTTCCTCTCCCAAAGGCGCTGGGTTTTTTTAACCAGCCATCAGGTCCCTTCCCGAGGGTGCTCTGATACCAAAATTGGTGTAAACCAAAGAAGGATTTTCTTGAAGGACTTTATTAATGTAAAAAATGTTGTTCCCTTACAACCAACAACACTCCTTTAAATAGAACAAACTTAAAGGAGTTAAAATCATAACTGAAACTAACTACTATTAACTAACTCAAGCCTTTCCCCTGTTTTTAATACCACAAAATCCCTATTTTACATCACAGTGCCCTGTTTTACACCATACATGAAGCAAGCTAAGGTTCATTTGGTGGGAAGTATTATGTCAAGAAGTACATGTAACGCCCAGCCGAATAAAACAAGAAGCACATGTCAATTGAGCAGCCTTCAACCCTGAGGACCCGTGGGTATAGCAATGCAACGCCCAGCCAAATTTGATTTTTTTTTTTCCTTTTTTGCAAGATGCGAAGGATAGCATTGCAACGTTGTCTCGACACTATAAAGGAATAGTTTGCTTCATCTTAAGGGAGTCGTTTTTTAGAAACCAAACCCTAATCTAAATCGATCCATACACTGTCTAAGGGCCTAGAGGAGACCTTTGGAGAGCTAAGGAAGAGACTCAAAGCTCAAGATCATGGACATCAGATTGGAAACAAGTGTTGGCACACAACCTTAGTTTAGTCTCTTTTCCGTTTATCTTTTCTTTTGCTTTTAGGAGTTTTGTAATGAGTTTAGATGTTGAATACCTCTGTTGTTAAACAATGAATTGTTTTATGTTTAAGACTTTGTTTGATTTTGTAATTGTAGTTTATATTTACATCGATTGGGTGCCTCCCCTCACCTTGCCTCTCAACATAGGCGAGTGTGTGCCTCAACAACATTGGTTTCAAATCTTTGAGAAGTAAGAGCTTGGGTTCTTGCTTTTAGGTATTTGACCACAAATGTAGCCCATTTTCTAACTTTTCCTTTAGGTTCTAAGTGTTCTTGGGTACATTGTTTGTGTGCTCGGGGTCTGCATAGGCAAGGGTTCTTGAGCCAGTTCACTAGGGTTTATTTGCATCAAGTTTGAGGAGTGCGGGCCCTTGTTAGATTCTTTGTCTCCCCTTGGGTCTCGGTCATTAAGACTTTTTGTAATTATCCTTTAGGTCTCATTTTGCTTCATTGGAGCCTCTTTTTGTTCTAGTCTCGTGCCCTTTGTTTGGAGTAGGTTTTTTGTTTTCCCTTGGTATTCTTTCATTTATTCTCCATGAAAGTTTAGTATTTCAAACAAAACAAAAAAAAAAATGTTGAACTAGAAGAAATAGTCAACACTTTATAGGCATGAGGACTAATTTTCGAAAAGTACTTGCCAAGAACCCACACAACATTCAGATTTATATAGCCATGTCAGAATTAATGGGTTAATAACTCCTTGGTTAAAAGTGTGAATTGTCCATTTGAGTGATTATATAGCTTCCGTATTCATCAATTATGAAATACATAATAGAAAATATGAAGGAAAGAATAGCTTTCTGACTATCAAAACCATCAGTACAAACATCTCCCTTAACAAAAAGTTCATTTCCTAGCAATAGGAAAAAAATTTAAGAATGCAACACACATTTAGTATCTTTTCGTGAAAAGATGCTTCTTGTTTAAAATTTAAAAACAAAGAACAAAAAAAAAACTATATAAGGTATTGATAATAACAAAGAAATCAAGGAAATTAATTACAAGCTCATGCACTTTTCCAGTCCACAAATGGGATCCAAACTTTGTGATGCAGGAACTAAATTTCAATAAGTGTCACTGCTAGGATATTTTTCCAAAAGAAACAAAATCTTTATTAAAAAAAATGAAGTACAAAACAGCGCAAAAGGACGGCACAACCTATGAGGTGATGAAAGAAAAAGAAAAATAAAAACTCTAAAACAGTACAAGTGTTGGAAAGACAAATAAAATTGGAACCAAAATACTTGCAACCAAGTCTTTCAGCAAGTAAAATAGAGCATCGTGATTTCAGATGTCATATCTTGCAGACTTCATGAAGCCATTGCCATAAGATCATTTTCTCTTGATTAATCATTTAAAGGCATAACTTCAGTCATTGAAACCTATTTTCTAGTTGAAAATTGAAATGGGTGATTGAATATGACTAAAATGACAGGAGAACTTTAAGCTAGCTCTAATTGGCATAAAATGTTACCTTAATTCGACGTGGGAGCCTGGACAATCATTCTTCACAGTCCCATCTTCTAACTCAGCTTTAGAAGCAGATGAATCCAATACTTCTATTCTTAAAGATTCGACATCCAACTGCTGCCTCACAATGCTATCACTTCTTGACGGCTGGCTTCTATTTTCGCAACGTAATTGAGTCATATTCCCATTAAGTCCACCTTCACAGTGTGGGGAGAAGGCATCCAATGGACAGAAAAAGGCAGCAGAGATGGTGTTTGCCAGATCTTTTATTTTAACTATGCGCAAAATGCAACAAAGTAAATACAGAGAAGTGACTGCTCCAATTTGAATTCCCTGGATGTTCAAACTACCAATGGTCAAATAAAAAAAGGCTATGAAGTAGAAAAGATTTGTTTACTCAAATGATACCGATATGTGACTGAACTTCAAAACATTATAATCTATTATAAAAGGAAAAATCCGCTTATGAAGGCAGCTAGACCAATAAAGGAAAAACCTTGAAGGCCTAACCACTAAGAATTTTGAGAGAGTAAATTTCATTACCTACCTTAGGTTTAATAACTATCTCATGCTGAAAAGACTCAAGAATCTCTCACTCGTCTGCAAGGCATGGATGGTGGTGACCCAGTAGAGGGTTTTGTTCTAATAAGAGGAGGACTATAAATTATAGTGGCTATAAAAGGATTTGATAGCCAGTTCTAAGTTCAAAATGTAGAAGCTATTGTTTCGGTTAGCTTTCTGATAGCAAACATGACTAGATAGCGGTGTCAGCCTAATAAATGGTTTTAAATCCTAAGAATTCATTGCAGCAATAACGGGAAATCTCACTTCCCCAAAACTCTCATCTAGAAATGACTGATGGTGGATGTATTTCCACAAACTGTCACATCCATAGTAACATAGCTTTGCCAAAAATAGAATAGGAAACAATAATGATATAGCATGTGGTTCATCTTCACTTATTTTACAATATTACAACTCTTGTGGGGGTGAGGATTTGAACATATGACTCGTAGAGAAAGTAGGGATCTCTTCTTAACTGTTATGTTAAATTGTTATGTTATGCTCATGTTGACCCCTCTTCACTTATTATCAAAGACTCGTGAAGAATACTATGAGAAAGTTTAAGTCCCGACTCCTGTTGAATTCCTTTTCAATGCAAGGTTAAAGATAATCTCCACTAATCTACTATTTCCTTTTCTTGCCAATAAGGAAAGGATATAGGATCTCCTCTCCAGCAATGGAGTGAGAAAATAAAGTTACTAAGGATAAATAAAAGCATTCCTAATTAGATTAAAACCCCAAAAAAGGAATTGGAAAGAGAACACCAAAGAGAGGCTTTTAGATGAGCTGACTCAAATAGTCTAATCAGAACAATGTTTGCCTAAAAAAATCCTATGATTTCGTTCCAGCCAAAGATGCACAAAGAATGAAAGTCATCGTCTCCTGCTTTGACCAAGTGAATTTGCCATTAGAAAGAAGGATTTCCATAAGACCTGGAACCTCAATAATTTTATTGAAAAGCTGCATCCCTTTGGATAGTCTTCTAGATGGGATTCTTTCATATTTTCTAGTCCCGTAGTTAAACTTATAGCCCTGAATTCATAATTTTTACTGGGGCGGGAGATCCTTGGGATCAAAGTAATAATCGTTTTATTAACCTTGCTACACATATATATATATATATATATATATATAACATCACAATGAAGTCTGATATAAAGATGCTCCAACTAAAAATCTAATTGAGAATCTACAAGAATATCTTTTTTTTTTAGTTCAACAATATACAAGGGTATCTTATTGCTGCTTGAATTGGAGCTCCTCTAATTTCGCCTTCCTCACAAGCACTTTCCAGCAAAGAGCTTGAATCAGCACTCCCGAAAAGGCCTCAGTTAAGATTCAGGAGGATCCAATTTTAATGAGCTATCTTTGGCATAAAGTTGGAAAAAGAAAACAAAAAACAATCAGGATACACTATTTCACTATTCAAATTAAGTAATTTTCCAATAGAATCTATGAGCTCCAATATGAAACTTTTTCTTCTCAGTTCTCATAGAATAGATTTTTTTAAAAATAAAGAGAGTTCTCATCGCCTCCACAATATAGCTTCTTTTAAAGTAAGATCATGAAGAGTTATCTCCAGTGATTTTCTAACGTCAAAATCCACGGGAGAGAACACAAACCTCCTCTAAAGAATCCAACTTATCAACATCCATGGAAATCCTTAGCTTCTTGTGATGTATCTTGCCAAAATAACCTTAGTTCTAGGATTTGAATTTCGCACCAAGGGCCTTTAACTAGCACGCAAGGAAATGTCCAAGTTGTTAGTTGGCAAGAATGACTATCCATCACTAATCACAAAGATCCAGAAATTTGGGGTCAGTGGTCACTAAGCCAAATATGTTCAAACCAGAAGACAGTAGGACCATATCTGAAGTCTGAAATTACATATCTCCGAGTATGAGGAGGAGTGAATAAGATATTGTCCTGGGAAGCATTCCAGCTGAGGACTGCTGAAATCTTTCCATCTGAATATGAGAGAAGAAAAATCAATCAATATGAGGAAAATTGAGAGATTTACTATGATGGGACCAAGTGATACGCCGATTGAGTATTGGAATTTTTGAAGGGGAAAGACAATGATTTTTATGGATTTTTGGAAGAATCTAAAAGGAGGATCCTGATTTCAATCCCACCCACCATAAGAATGAACCATCTGGTTTTAATACATTTTCCCACTCCCCATGGTTTGAAAGAGAGCTGAAAGGATCCAACTACACACCAAAGACCTGTACTTGGTCTTTATATTTTTCATTTCAGGACAGCCTTATTGGATTGTAAAGGGCTTCACGGAGAAGGGACATCATTGAGTTCCCAAAGCTTGGAGGATTTTGTACCAACCACCATGGGAAGAATCTTCTTTGATCAGAAAACAGAGGGCAAATTGTTTGGGAACCAATCAGATTCCTTCACCATGATTTTGTTAAAGTTATTTGGAAAGAGATTTCCAAGGAAAGTTAAAATCCTTCTTTAGGATGTGATGATCATGAGCAAAATAAACATTGTGGAATATATGCAAAAAAGAAGCCCTCCTACTGCTCTCTCCCCAAACATGCTGCTTTCCAAGTAGAACAACGAGACCCTTGACCGTAATCTGTATATATGTGAGCTGTCACTTTACCTCTTCTTTTTAGAATGCTATTACTCAGGCTTCTGGATGGTATGCCCCTCTTCATAACAATATAGTGATTAATCTCCATTCTATGTTAGCAGCTCACTTTTAACAGGCAATCCAAATATTTATGTTTGAACTTGATCAAAAGCTTACTTTGGGCAACTTGTATTGAGAGAAATAACAGAACTTTCAATGGCAAGGAGAGGAACTACATTCCCATTTTACCTCATTTTGTACGCAGCAGCCTCTTGGTGCAAACTAGACAAACCCTTTTGTAATTACTCTCCTAGTGAGATTCGTGCTGATTGGAAGGGTTCATTGCAATCTCCAATTACCTTTTTGTATATTTCATTACATTAAGAAATATGCCTCTTAAAAAAAAATAATAATAATAATAATGAAATGAAAGAAAAATAAAGAAATGAGAAATGTGAATGGCCAGTGAATAAAGCAAGTACAAGACAATATGACGCTTTCAAAGTGTTCCTCCTGAGGCTTTAGGTGGAGTTCCTTAGCTAAGGCTTCTTTAGTCATAAGACAGACATAGAATATCTGTAATTACTCTATTTTTAAGTTTCGCAATGGGAGGTTGTCTTAACCTCGCCTATTGGATTTTCAATAAAAATTTTCTCATCAAAACAATTTTTTTTACCAATTGAACTTTCATTGAGAAAAAATAAAAAAAGAACCAGGGCATACAAAAAACAAGCCCAACAAAAAAAAATATTATCAAAATGCCAAAACTACTCTGATTAAAGAAAATGTTGAAATAAGACAGTTCATAACGTTGCTAATTGTATGATTTAAAAAGAAATGTCATAAAGGATAAAGGAGAGAGTTAGAAAATGTCATACATTAACAGCCTCTATCCTCAAAGACGGAAGAAGCAAAGGAAAGATCAAGTGCCGCAAAATGTTATCAGTTATTAACCTTCCCACGTCGGGAATCCCTGCAGAAATAACATCACTAATATAGTATAGGTTGTCTTCAATTTCATCTACAGCAGCAAGAATTGTAGACGTTGAGAGCTCAGTGCTTCTGTCAAAGAAACCAAACAGACATTTAAAGCAATAGTCATTCATTTTTTTTTTTGACAAGGCAACAAAAATTTCATTGATATAATGAAAGGAGATTGAAGCTCCAGGTACAATTCCTTACAAAGAAAAAAAAACAATCATAAAGGACAATAAGAATAAAACAAAGAGAAGACCAAAAAGAACCAGGCTAAGCTAAGGACCAAGAAACAGCGGAAATCTTAAAAAACAATAACACAACTACTTCATCAACTGTCATCGCCACCAAAGGGACAACAAAGAACCAGGGAAGCCACACCCAACCAAGGCAACTAGAGGAAAATCTCAAACAACACCAACACATCAACAACTTCAACTGTCGGCAATGCCAAAGAGACAACAAAGAGCCAAGGAGCTCACACCCAACCAAGACAAGGTCTTCCTTCAAGAGCTCCTTCAAAAAACTAACTCAACAACCCACCAAACCCCAGTGTGACAGCCAACACAAAGTAACCAACCAAACAGCCAAACTGCTAAACAACCGCCGACCAAACAGCGTAACCATTCTCTATGCAAAATTATAATAATTTTTTGAAAAAAAAAAAAGAAGTTATTCTATATTCTAACTTTTTACCTCATCGTCTCAAAGACCAACTCATTCAGGTTAATGCACTGCTTCCTAAAAAAGGTTACTAGATTTGAGAAATATTCTGCATGAGGAGGGCTGGTGATGAATCTATTGACATACTCATCTCCAACTGAAATCAAAATTAGCACATATTAGCCTATCAACTTACCATGATATTCTTAATCAGAGAAATATATAAGAAAATGGTGGCAAAGACAAACCAACCATGGTATACATTAAGCGTCAAAGCCCGAACTGCTGTGCGGATCATACTTTCTTCATGAAAAGCAAACTGTATAGCCTCTACATACATTGGAAAAGATACTACTTTATCCTACATGGAAAAATCTCATTGTAAGAACAAAATCACAAATACACATTTACCAACAATCTGAGAACAAGAACCATATACTTGGTATGAATAACGTCTGATAAATAGAACTATCCTAAATAGAAGTATAACTGTTGGAAATTAGGCAGATCCTCTCTTTACAATTGTAAATGATTTTAGCAGATAAATGTGTTTCTTAATACATCTTCCATGTGTAGCTGTATAAATTCAGCTAGCAACAAGATAGTGGTCCTGCTAGCTGCTAAAGACCTATCCTTTTTAAGTTATAGTAGAAATACTACTATTCCTACAAGAATAAGAAAAGAAATGGTGTAGCCTAAGTGACTAAAAGGAAAATTCTCTCCAATAATCAATCAAATCTTTGTTATGAATCAAATATTATTATTGAATACATGAGAGAGATTCTCTATTTACAAAGAATAGAAAGCAAACTAAAATCCTAAAAGGAGAACTAAAAAGGAGAACTATAATCCAAATATGACTAAAAAGGATTAATCAAGGATTTAACCAAGATTAATATGAATTAACTCCAATTTATCCTCATCGTACTACATCAAGAAAATATGAAATCTACTTGGTCCGCATGCAATGGAAGCTAGGGTTGATTATTGGTCTGTCGGCATTGATTTTGGGTTCAAACGGGCTTTGACCACCAACATATCGTTTTCCGTCGGTTGGTTTTGGTCGGTTTTGGAAAGATTGGTTACGTTGGTCGACCGACCAGACCAGTAGTCGGTTAGTTTTGGTTAGTTTCGTGACTTCAAAGAACGGAACGAAAAAAATGTGAGAAGAAAAGAAGAAAAAGGGAGAAAGGGGGGAAGGAGGAAGGAGGACTTAAAAAGTAGATATCAAGAAAAATAGAAAAAACCAGCCTCCGACCAATTATGCCATGAAACCAAGGTTGGTTCTGTCAATTTGCTTGATTCTTTGGCTTAGTTTGCTCACCCCTAAGGGAAGCATTACTTCATTCCAAAACAATTACTTCCATTCTGTGACCACGTCTAGACAAAGTATGGAAGAATCTTATCACATTCTATATAGTAGAGCCAAATGTATATAGGCATATATGGGAGCCCTAAACTAATAATGGTAAAATTGCAATGAAGGACAAAAGACTAATAAGCTCCTAAATCCACATATATACTATAATACTATGCTCACTTTGGCATCACAGGCTAGTTTATCAACTCTAAGAAAACAAATACATATTTTTTGGGTATCTTACTCGAGCAGTTTGGCTTTTGTAGAAAGCATAATCAAATTAAATTAAAGACGTCATGCATTGAGTAGGAGGTCCAATCTCCTTGATCCTTTTTTCTAAATGGAAACAGTAAACCTATTCATTGGGCCATGAAGATATACAAAAGAAGGGAGAGCCCTTAAAACTAAGGGAGTGATAATAAGAACCATAAATGGAAGGAAAAATTAGTAGAAAATGCCAGGCATAAGAAAAGATAACTGGAAGGTTCTAAGCACCTCAAGAGACCTAGACTCTCCCAAAAATCTACTTATTCCCCTCGTTAATAACAACCATCTAACTGTAACAAATTTGCTAGTTAAACTGATATATCCCTAATAATCATAGCCTTTAAAGTCTAAACACTTGTACAGTTACAGTCTTACATTGTGTTTTTTTGGTCTTTAAAGTCTAAAACACTTATATACTCAATGTTTTAAAAAGTCCATTCGGGCGCAAGGCCCACCTTAAGCGCCTCGCCTCTCGAGGCGAGTTGCATGTAGGAAGGCACGTGTGAGGAGCGTGCCTTCCATGAAGCCCAAGAAGTGCACGCCTCTGGGGCTTCTTCAATTTACTTATTTATTTTTTCAGTTTTAAAAGCAAAACCTACCGTTTTACTTATTTTAAATATATTTAGTGAATAAGAGATTGATATTTAAGATTTTTGATCTTTTATTGTTTCTTAGTGTTGTATTGGCTCTATGTTCAAAGACTAATACTAGAATCTTATTTCTTTTACCTATTTTTCCTGGTTAAAACTTAATTTCCTTCTGCCAACAAGAGTATAGCTCAACTGGCATCAAGTATGACTCATGACCAAGAGGTCATGGGTTTGAATCCCCCCTAATTGTTGATGTTCTCAAAAAAAAAAAAACTTAATTTCTTTACATGAAGGGTTTTTTTCTTATTGTATATGTATACATATATATTTTTTATTTTTTATATATATAGTGCACCTTAGAAAAAAAAGCTCGCACCTTTTGGTGCTTCTTGCGCCTACGCTCCAGAGAGCTATTGCGCCTTAGTGCGCCTTGAGCCTTTAAAAACACTGTATATACTTACAAGCTTACAGGTTGTTTCACCAACTGGATATCATTTTTGTAACTTCGTGGTTCACTATACATTCTCGCTTTTAATGAAATCTAGATTCTTATTGATATATGTTTATGTCCCTAAGAATATCAATACAATCACCTTCTTAGGAGCTTTACTCCAATCTAGATAGATCGATTTCAAGATTTGTTCCCTAGTGTCTGGGAGTTGTTTGATGAAGTTCCAATTTTGGATAACCAGGAGTCGGAGCTTTGCTCCCCTGATGAAGTTCCATTTTTTAATCCAAACAATTTTTAACATTTTCATGATTGTTCCTAGAATATCCAGTCTTGTGAAATGAACACCACAGACATGTTTCTCCTTCTGATGACCTGCGTACTTGAGCAAATAAACATATCTAATAACTGAGACATACAGCAGTCTTAACATCTCCCCCTCAGGGAGTTGTTTGACGAAGTTCCATTTTTTTAATCTAAACAATTTATAACATTTTCATGATTGTTCCTAGAATATCCATCAACATTTTGTGAAATGAATACCACAGACATGTTTCTCCTTCTGATGACCCAAACACTTCTATAACTGAGACATACAGCAGTTTTAACATCTCCCTCAAATCATATGCAATCGCTATCAACTTTCGTCTAGGATTTGGCTCATACATATTAAAAGAGAGAAAAATAATAGTTTTAAGAAAAGATTAAACACAAAATTTATAACAAGCAAACTTACCTTTTGAGTTTTCACAAGAAGGGAGATTGTGTTCTTGTTCAGCTTTCCACTAATTGCTCTTATAAAGACCATGAGAACATATTCATAGTTGTTAGATGACCAAAAAATTATAGCAGATGATACAAAAAAAACTGTATTAAAAGAAAACTTCGTTGTAAGGAAATGCAAACAATTCAAAACAAACCTTAAGAAAGATATATAGTAAGACAACAACTCATCACTCCGGAAATCAAATGCATATGTTATTAGCTTGTTCATATGTTCAGTACTGAATAGGTAATCTGCACAAGACCCAAAATGGTCAATTCCATAAACAGCAGTGGCAACATTGAATTCATTTACGAAGTTATATGCAGGAAATTACATATAGCATGTTCACTTTTAAGGTTCTGAATTATAATGCTCATGGTCTGCAATAACTGAAGTGAAACAGCTGCAGTCCTGCTAATCTTCAAAATTCGTACAAATTCTCCCATGATTTGCTTCTCCATGAAAAAACTGAAAACAGCCAGAAGTATATAAAATTTCTGGAGCATTATAAATTTACCAAGAAACAATAAGCAATAAAAAATCCTCACTCAAAAAAGGAAGCATCATGCTGGTCACCGTAAGTTATCAACTCTGATATTGATCGCAACGCCTCAACAACAAAATCCTTCATCCAGGTATATAATTAAATAGTGCTATTACATATCCATGAAAAATGTTATTTAACACATTGCCACTGGAAAGGAAAAAATCAAGAAGCATTTTTTACCTTATTAACCTCATTGACTATTTGAATCTTTAGCAGCTGATCAGTTAAATACCTGGGTCCAGTAAATTTAACAAATTTAACAAAATTTGAAGTGAAACAGAATCAAGAAATAAGGATGCAAGTCTATCACATCCTCAACAAGCAAAGTGTAACGTAAAATGTTTTTAAGATAACAAGAACATCATTTCATACAAAAGGATTATTATTATAGTTATGATTTACAATAAATATGAAGGATAAAAATGATTTGGAAATGTATACAGTAGGAGTTTTGGAATATTTGGTCCCTAATGAAGTAACAAAAAATAGGATCGATATATAGATCAAATCTATGGGAAAGAAATCCGATAAAATATATCTGAATGTTTGCTAGAACCTCAAGTTCTTTCCCCTGGCTTTCAGACTGTATGAGTTGGGCATTTGAGAAGTTCAAAAGGTAAAAATAGTGTCCTGACTTTGGAATTGTATTTTAGACTTCTTAGAAGCTTGTAACTATGATATTGGATACACCTGCCTTTCATTGAGAAAACTATGTAATTCATTTTTGCATTTAATTTCTTAAATCTTCAGCTCCCTCGTGGTTTATCTCTGTCATGAGCAGCATTATCAAGGAAAGGATCAGAAATAAATGTGGGAATGGGGTGAACACCTCCTCCTTTTGGCATGACAAGTGGGTTGATTCTGGGGAAGCTTTGCTATAAAAGCTCTATAAGCTTACCAACCGCACAAGCTCCTCCATCGCTGAAGCCTGGAATCCTTCTACACTTTCCTGGGGCTTTATCTCTCACTAATTTGCCATGCTTCAGTTCACCTGAGAGAAGAGGCTGACAAATGGGTATGGCCTCGGGATCCTTTACAAACCTTAACGATGAAATCTCTCATGTCAGATTTGATTGATAGCCATCATGTAGAGCATTCCTCCTTATACAACGTAATTTGGCCTCCGCACTGAAAAAATCAACATTTTTCTCGGGGAGCTTAGCCACATGGGCATCAATACGGCTGATTGCATCCAAAAAAACTTCCCTCCTTTGGTTTATCTCCAGAGTGGTGTGTCATGTGCAAAAAGAACACATAACCACAGTCGTCTATTTATCTCATACCCATTTGCTGAGGCGGCTTGCACGTAATCCCTCCAGCAGCATCACAGACTTCTTAGCCCTAGTTTTTATGGGACACCCCTTCAGAAAGGAAAAGAGTCTATTTGGTTAGCTTGCAACAGGGCATATTCTTGGATCCTATGGTGTGAGAGAAACAACTGCATTTTCAACATTTCCTCCTCATCTTTTGATAGCTTTATAGACTTCGTTCTTTTTAATGCTTTATATTTGGTGTATATCTCACCATCCTTTTAATGAATACACTAAAACTACTCTAGTCCCTAGGTGGAGATGTTTTTTGTAATACACCTTTGGTGGCCAGGGAGCTTTTCCCTCCCCCTTTTTGTATATTTCATTTCCCAATGAAATACATCTTTCTCCTCCAAAAAGGATTACTTTCTTCCAACTTATTAGTTTTACTACCTTTTTCTATGTCTTTATTACTAGTCGTGCATGCACTAAGTAGGCAATAAAAGAGAAATTTATGACAGCGGGCAATGGAGTTTTTTTTTAAATATCCATGAGTGTTCAAACAACTTGACTATTTTCACGAGACAATCACCTGACCTAGTACATTTGGTTGCTAAGGTAACTCGTGGAATATTAAATTCTAGGTATGGGACTACTATGCCCTCTAAGCCCTTAATTATTTACATAGCCCTCTTGTGACCACTACGTCAATCCAAGGTGGTTATTTGAAGCTAGCAATGGAGTTAGTAGCAGAGAAGAAAGAATTTGATGCTGCAAACAACAACAATAAGCTCTATGGTCAAGATGGTTTGATTTTTCTATTCAACCGTAGTAATTATGATTCATTTGATAGAAAAATCAATGCTGAAGACTTTGATGCTGGTTGTTTGGATTGATTATTTTAAAGAAGGTTTGATTTCTTTATTTAAGAAGGTTGAAGATCAAGTTTTGATCAAAAATTCTTCTTGCTTGCCCTATCCTTTATGAAGATTCTATGCAAAGGTTATTCAACGATGGTTTTTAGTCCCTTTCATCTTGAAGCACATTTCCCTTGTTCCCATCAAAGCAAAAAGACAAATCTAAACCCTCTAATTCCTAAGATAAGCGGATGCATTCAATAGGCTTTTTTTATAGGCAGTCGGTAGCCTCTTTCTTTCCCACTTTTGATAATCCCTCCTCGCTTTCCCTTGGGTTTTGACATCCCCACACCGACCACGACCGTTGAGGCTGTTGGCCTTCTTTCTTTTCTTTCTGATCAAATGATCCATCAAGGGATAATGGAATTCTAGGTTTTGGCCCCTAAGCCATCTAAGGGTTTCTCTTGTAACTCTCGTTTACATATTCTTTGCTCCCCTCCTCCTTCCCAGGTTGCCTCTACGTTCTCCACTCTTTTGAAGGTTAAAATTCCTAAGCAAGTGAACTCCTCTCTTTGGAAGGTTATGATTCCTAAGAAAGTGAAATTTTGCCTAGCAAGTTTTGCATGGGAGAATGACACGCAGAACCATCTCCAAAACATTCTTCTTTAGTATTATGACCGCAACAGTGTGTTCTTTGCAGGAAGCAGTAGGAAGACCTTGACCTTTTGTGGGATTGTCCTTTTTCTTTCTTCCTTTCAAGTCCGTTTTTCAAGATTTCTGAGTTTGGCTCATAATAAGGGTCGTTGTCAAACCCTCCTTTTCGTGATAACGAACGAGTTTTGTGGCAGATCTACTTTTTTTTCGCTATTTTGTGGGGTATTTGGCTGGAGACAACCACCAAAAGAAACCAAACAACTAGCTATAAAAAGAGGGGGCCCAATTAAAAATATGAAGAACTTAGTAGAGAATTACAAAAATCCTCAAATTGATGAATTTACAATTACATTCATTTGAGGAAAAAGAATATCAGTGTGAACCTGAGCATAACTCAATTAGTTAAGACATATACCATCAACCAACAAGTCTGATGTTCAAATTCCCCCCTCCCCCTACACGCGCACGCTGAGCTTGAAAAATAAATATCAGTCATTAAAGAGAGAAAAGGTTGCTATCTCATATTAGACAAAGAATAAGAACCATTCACCAAAGGGGCTTCCAAGATTTTATGTACGCTCATCTTGAAGTATTAAATATCCTCTCCACCAAGATCATAGATTTCCTTCAAAAATCTATTTCTGGCACGAGAAGTTGGTACATAGTCATTGGACACTCAACATAGTTTCATTCTCAACGTAAGCAAATACTCAACAATTTTTCATAAATTCAACCAGGGTAATGGAATTTATTAGCTCTTTTTGCTTCACTCCTTCCTTCTTGAGACCCACCAAAGAATACCTTTACCAGATTCTTCTTTTGTAGATTTAAAAAGCTTTACCATCAAAAAGTGTTTGGATTGGCTCAATTGCAAGGAGACTGATCGAATCCCTCGAAAGGGTGAAAATGGTCATTCTTGCTCCTTCGAAAGTAATAAATGATCATTTGAATTGGGTTTCGAGCATAAAGATTTAATGAGTTGGAAAAGGTGGTTGTAACCTCACCTCTCTTCTACCCTTTTCTATTCTTTTATTTTTTTCCTAATGAAAGCTTGGATTTCATCCATAATAAATAAAGAAATTTATTAAAACACACGCATACGCACACCTCCTCTAAGCACCATTACCTTCAATGGCATCCAAGATGCTAGGCATTGATGCATTCATGACTTTGGAGGCCTATCCTCTAAATCTTTGGTCAAGCATGTCACCAATCAGAGGAGTGAAAATCCAATCCACCCTGTCTTACTAAGCAAGGCTATTTGGAAGTTTAGTTCCCAAGAAGATTAAGATTTTCACGTGCCCTCTCTCTGATCAAAGCCATAATACCGCTGACGGTATTCAAAGAAGATATCCCCCACTACTACCCCCTCCTAACTGGTGTACCCTTTTTACAAAGTAGAAGTTAAAAAAGTATAACACAAGATGTGGTCCAAAGAATACACCAAGAAAAGTCGAAGAAAGATTGATTCTACTTCCTTATTTCATCCATATGCCCGGCATTGCAATAAAAGCTCTAAGCAGCTGCAATGCCCGAGTCATATCGTTTGCAGCTAAATTTGTTCCATGAATAAAACATAAGAATAACTTATAATTTACAACAAAACCGTATGTAATCAAGTTCCATTGGTTTAGTTTGAATGCACAAATACATCTGAAATGGTTGAAACTATGTAACATGGAGACATATTTTCCCACTTACAAACCTCGCAGCAAGTACGGCGGAACCAGAGCAAAAATAAAATAAAATAAAATTACACAACCAGCAAAGGTGAAGAAGAAGCACTGAGAAAGAAAAGTTTCCAGTTGAGCAATCGAGGCAATGTTGAGTAGCTAACAGTCATACTGACGGTGCCCCAGTACAATATAAATAGTAAAAACAACAAATCATCTGAAATTCAGTTCCAAACCTGAGTTCTTCCAACGAGAATCGATCCCTGGATCTCCAGAAGGAAAACCACATGGCTGAACAATCAGACCCCCGAATTCAAATACCCAGTAATCATTCTGTACCCTAAACCCAATCCATCCCAGAACTGAAGGTTTCAATATGATTTCAGAGTTCTTTCAACCACGGCAACTGCCTGCCTTCGACACGGGGCGATTGAAGAACGCTTATCAATCTGATCGAGAGTTCTTTCGATGGAGGAAGAGCGACGGAGATCTTGATCGAGTAATTTGGGTTCTTTGTTTCAAAGATACGACAAAGAAAACTGAAATTGCAAGTGTTGTGTAGAAAAAGAGAGCCGAAAATTATTGAAATTCCGATAGCAAAACGGAAGATTTGACAGACAAAAGGAAGAAACGCCTGGAGCTGGCAAACCAGATTCCTCCGTCGGACTGGAGAAGTATTGCATTGATGAAGACGGACTTAGTCGGTGGATTGGGCCTTCCGTTAGGCCTTAATGGGCTAATAGCTCGGCCCATTATCAGTGGGATGAAAAAGAGTTAGAATCAGAATCTTTTAGGGCTGACTAGCCCTTTTTTATTTTTGCGATTTCGATAAATAGTCAAATTTTTTAAAAGGGCAATAAGAAAATGTCTAGATTTAACTATTTTAAATGAAAAAATGTCTAAACATTTTTTTCTTTGCGTTTGGGACAAAAATACCTCTGATGTAATATTTAAAAGTTTTACCTACAAATATGGCTAAAAAAAAAGAGGCTAACAAATAGAAGTGAATCAAAGAAAAAGTTTTTTTTAGATAAATAAAGGTAAATAAATATATTTTAAAGATTCAAATATTTTTTTTGATCGAAATAAAGATGAAACTCAATAAAGAAATCAAAAAATGTAATACAAAACTCATACAAATGAAGAGAAAAATAAAATAGATAAATGAACATAATTGTGAACTCAATATACCAATTTGAGTAACATACAAAATAACTAATAGATTCAAACATGTGCATATAAACTTATCTTAATTGATGGTAATTCACATGCATAAAAAACGGGTCTAGTGGTGCTCAATTAATACACCACCAAACTCATTGGAATGTGGCACGAATTCCACTTGAATTGTGGCTTATCTCCCCCCACCTATCTGTTTGTATTTTCCCTACCCATTGCGTTCAAACCTTGGAACTTTGAATGCACCTACTCCACGACTGAACGTTTTTGTCTCCCATGTTTGTATCCTTTCTTTCGCTACCCATAGAGTTCAGAAGTTCTACCCCAATAGTATGCATGTGTAGGTTTCTTGTGATTTTTTTTTTTTTTTTGCCAAAATGTATCTCCTTCCTTGAATTTTCCATCGATTTTAGTTTAAAGGGGGAAATCTATATTTTGGAGCTTAAATAAGTAGTGAAATGTGGAGAAAGTTGTTTTTGAAAAATAAGGTTGTAATCCCATGTTTTTAGGGATTCTGTTATCCGCCATTCACCCCTCATTGATTACATATATATTCCTTTAATTTCAGAATCGTTCGTCTTGTTTACAATGGCAAAAGGAACTTTGGAATTAAGACAACGAGCTAGTGGGTGATTGCAAGCAGCAGGAGTAACCCTAAAGAAATCAAAGAATGATACAAGATTAGATGGATTTTTTTAATGTTGAATGTATACTAACCCTTGCAGTATGCATGGAACTGTTGACAGTAGGATATGAGTTGTGACGACCATCATCACAGGTATTATTATTTATTTTATTTAACGCTCTAGTAAAAGCCGTGTTTAGCTGGATTATTGATTTTAATCAAGCTCGGCGAGAGGGAGACCGTAATTTGGCTTAGCTTATGTGAATTATTTCTTTTAAGATGAGATTAACTATGAAAATTAAAGGAAAAGGCAATTTTAAGGGCGTTTTGGTGATTATTGCTTAAATAAGGGTTGTATAAGACTTGACCTAAAGCCCTAAACTTTAAGCCTCCTTAGTATTTAATCATAAGAAAACCCTAGGCCATCATCATCCCCTTCATCTCATTTTAGACCTAGGATGCAAACCCTAACCCTAACCTATCTTTCTCCTTCTCTCCTCATACTTTTGCCCCTAGCTTCTAAACCCTAGACAACTTGTTGTTGCCCTACCGCCGGCCAGGACCACGACGAGAGACCGCCGCCCGGTGAGCACGCGCGACTCATTGCCACACACCGGCGAACCCACGAGCGAGCTTTTCTCGGTAGAGAACGCTGCAGTCCTCGGAAGAAGACTACCCGGCCGACTACATCTGCGGATTGCGCGGAGTTGAACGAGTAGCGACGCGATCGAGTGCCGCGCAGAAGAGCCACGTCGAAGCCTCGGCCTCGCCGCGCCATTCCTTTCTTGCAAAACCAAGCAGCGACCACGCGGAGACCGCGGCGAAGGAGCCTCACGTCGAAGCTCGGTACGCTGCCGCTTTCGGTGTCAGTCGTGTCGCCGCGCGAAGTCTGCGGCGCGAATTCCCTCACGTGAGCTCAGACGTTCGCAAGCTCCCACCTCCAGCCGCTGCCGCTGCTTGTGATCGCGCCGCCGCCGATCACTCGTAGGATCGCCATCGCCGTCGTCAGCTCGCCTCCAACCGCTTCCGATCGGCAAAGAACTCACGATAGCCGAGTTCGGTAGGTGGCGTTGATTTGAGTTTCATACTTGATTAGAAATATTGCGACCTATCGATTAAATTAAGCGTTTGATTGAGAATTTAGGTTGCGGGTCCGAACACGTCTTTGTAGGAACCGAACTGGAGCGGGATTGGAGGTGAATCGTCAAAACGGACTAAGAGATAAGGGGGTTTTTGCCTTGAGCTCGAGGTAAGCGGGACCACGATATCTTAATGCGAGAATTTGAGTATCGCATGATTAGGGTTTTAGTGAACACTTGGAGTTTGAATTCGGAATTTATGGTGTGAATCAGGTTTCACTAAAAGGAGAATAGGCAGGGAGTTCGATTAGGTTTTGGAGTAAAATCGAAGCTCGAGGTAAGGGACCTTGTGCCGAATTTTTAATGGGATTAAATGAAGGCGATTTTTATGATTTCATGCGAAAATAGGTTATAATTTTCTATACGAAAATATATGAGATATTCATGTGAGAATACGTAATATTTTATGTGCAAATACTTGATGCATCAAGTGGAAATAACCCATTATTTTATGTGAGATTATTCTCGTATGCTATGTAAAAGTATTCCATTATTTCATGTGAGATTAGAGATGATAGTTTGTATGAGAATGGTACATGTTTTCTTACAAAAGTATGATCTTCAGTATCCATGAGAAAGTATGATTGATATATTGATGATGATGTTTGTGACATGTACTCTATTATTATGTGGTGATGGGACCTCATGCATGTTTTGTATGCCACGAAATGAATTAGTGAATAGTGTGGACATTGGTTATCCCGAGATCATTATGTGCATGGTCAAACATGCAATAGAGACCTATGGGTCAAAATGCGTGAAGTCTGTGAGGACTCAAAAGCGAAATGACTCGGGATGACCATCGGCCCCACAATTAAATAAGCGATCAAGGATTAAAGACACGACAATTAAATGAGCGATCATGGATTAAAGACACGACAACTAAATGAGCGATCATGGATTAAAGACGACAACTAAATGAGCGATCATGGATTAAAGGCGACAAGTAAATAAGCGATCATGGATTAAAGAGACGACAATACTAGAAAGTTTTAGGTTCCATATATGTATGTTACGAATGAGTTTAGAGATCATGATTGTATGTGTATGCATATCCCAAACCTCGAGTAGCGAGGTTACTTACTGGTATTGTTTGCAATACTCACCCTTTCTTTTAAAAATGTTTTTGGGTAAAGGAAAGGGCGTGCGGGGCGAGTGGCGGGGAAGCGTTACTAAAACCATGGGGACCGACATGTTTTCCGCACATTTCTGTTTTAAACTGATGTTATCTCTATGCTTTTATTTGTAGTTAAACTTATTTACGTTTTAATAGGCCAAGCTAAAACGATGCTTTTATCTGATTTTAATGTTTTGTTTTGGGATCCCTGAAACTATTTATGTTGCTTGGAAATTTCTGTTAAGTTCTTTTATCTCTCGGCCTATAAATGCATGCATGTGTAGTAATGTCCCTAGGAATTGGTCATAGAAAAGTAGGGGCGTTACATGAGTACTGGAAACTCGGTCCCGATAGACCCTTAAATCAAAAGGGAAAGGGAGAACAACCTGTAAAAAGTAGCAAACAAGAAGGCAAGGGGACCCCTAAAAAAGAGGCAGATTCTGAAGATAGTGAGGTATTTCACCATATTTACTTGGTATGAAGACCTATGGAAATATCTACTTTTTTTTATGTAAGGGTGACACTAAGACAAGTGGAGATAATCTTTGAGATTTTGAGAACGAGTCGGGGGATAATAATGCATATGACTTGTTGGCACAATTTACTTATAGCGCATATAATGACACCCAGCCAAAAGGCAAAGAAGGGACCACATGTTGATAAAGTAGTTGTCTTCAATAAATTTATATACTCACATGTTGGTAAAGGTGTCTATCACACATGTGGCCACACAGAAAGGGAAGGAAAAGCTAGAAAAACCGCATTGTTGATGATAAAGCGGTACAATTGTATTTCTTATTATATACCCTTTGATGTGTACTTATGTTGTTAAGTGTTGTCAATATGTTATATACTCCTAATTATATAATTTTGGCTTGTATTCCAGAATGATGACTATTTCCTGTAGTATCAAAAAGAAGTCGTCCCATGAAGATAAATTTATATTGCAAGAGCAACATCATGGCAACAATCTAAATTTACTTTTGTACTACCACACACAAAAAAATCGACAAAAAACTGCCACAAATTGTGGAATCAAAATAACAACAAAAATCGAAGTCAATTGGAATAGGTTTATGGTAGATTTAGTTTGACTATAAATATAATTATATAATAGGAAAAAATTGGCATTTAATTTTCATCGCACTCCTTCATTTTTAGACATTTTTCAGTATAAACTATTTAATTTAGACATTACTCACAATTTCTTTTTTTAAAAATGATCTGATCATTATTCATAATTTTAAATATTAATCATTAAATGATCATACTTATCATGTAATTATAATAAATTTAAAATCTAAATCTAAAATTTCTCCATATCTAAGATTTCTTAATTATCATTATCATAAATTTAAAATTTAAATCTAAAATAAAAAGATAAAACAGATTATCTAAACAACAAACTCTAAAATGAATGAGTAAATCTAGGATTTTTATTTTTTCGTTTCTTCATATAATTTATTTCAAGGCTTCAAAGTTCCAAATCTCTCTCGAACTCGTCTTCTTCTTTCTCATAAAATCTCGTTTCATAAGATGATTCTAGACTTACCTGACAAAAAAATGTTAAGAAATACTCATTATTATCTTTAGGGAAGACACAAAATAAAAATATATTAAAATATAAATAGATTCTATTTTATTATTATTATTATTCTACACTTTACCTAGTTTGTTATACCTAATGTACTAAAATTAAAAAATTTTGATCAAACATATTTGTTAATTTTATTGACGGATTCTTATAATATTTTGAGATTATTGACAATATTGTTGTTAATAGATTTTGTATTTTTACTTATTTTGCTAGTTAATATTTTGAAGTGATACAAACTTCTGAAACATATAACTTAAATAAGTGGTATATGTTAACCTAAAGTATTCATAAAATACAAAGAATCTACTTAGGAAATTATTACTATATAAAAAATACAAAGTACTTCCTACAATTTTGAGATTTTGACACATAATAAGAGTACACAACAAAAAAATGAATTATACAGTGAGTAAACCCTGCATACGTATATAGAAAAACAAAATATGAATTGAGTTTTAATAAAAAACATGGAAATACATGGTATTTGAATTATTTAAATTAGATATTTTATTAAACTTAAACCTACTCTCGTTATCTACCTTTTTAGTTGTGTTTGTGCCTATGCTTGGAATAATAGAGAGTAAAAATCAACGAAACTAAATACCTACATAGAAATACACCGTACATAAAAAAAAAAAAAAAAAGTACTAACACTACCTCGAACTCATCTATCTCTTGAATTGTGTATGTGCCTGAAATAAATATCTTCAAAGCTTTTGTCCAAAAGTTGAACAATTACACACATGAAATTGGCTTGTGTCGATGGCTTAGATTTGAAGAGAGGAGAGAGAAGAGAGGAAGATTGTCTTGAGAAGAGAGAACCGAAAAAAATACTAATGGCACCAGAATTGAAATTAGCGCATCTAAAATGAAAAAAGAAAAAAGAAAATTAAGCTAGTGTTCTAACGAGATGAACGAATACACCAAAAATGGAGAAATCAAATAAAAAAGAAAACAAATCAGATAATTGTATGTAGATAACCAAAAAATAGGAGGATAAAATTTAAAAATAATAAGAGATTTTAAAGGATTTTAAATGAGCTAAAAGACAATAACTGTAATGTAAATCTTTAAAAATAACAAATTAGATACAATTTTAATAGAATAGGAGAGAGAGTGATATTTTTTTGAAAATTTAGAAATAGAAGACGGCAAAATGAAATATAAAAGTTCAAAATGTCAAACATGATAAATTAAAACAAAAAAAAAGATGTCATTGATCAAAATCACCAATTCTTTTTTATCATTCCTAAGATTTTCCAATTTTTTTATCGGAGAAAGAAGTCTAAATTTAACCTACCCAACTTAAAAAATATGCCTAAATAAATTTTAATTTGCAAACATGGTTAAAAATCATTCTTAACTAAAATCGGCCAATTGTCTTGGGACCAAATATAACTTTATTATATATATGAAAATGGAGAGGCTCACATGAGTTTATAACTCTGGAAAATATTAGGGGTTGTTTGGCCCCCGTCTTGGAATCAAAACCCTAGGAATCAAAACCCCTGGGTTTGTTCTGGGGGTTACAAGCACAGGAATCGAGAAAAATGTGTTTGGAGTGCGGTGTTACAAGCACAGGAATAAGAAAACAATGTTTGGGGTGCAGTGTTCTGAATCTTGGATTTATGTTGTTTTTTTTTCCTTTTTTCTTTAGCTATTTTGTTCTCTTATTTTCTCTTATTTTTTAGTGGATGTTTTGTCAATTATAGAAACCTTTGTATAACATAAATGAGTTACAAAATTGAAACTCTATTTTAGAAATTAAGAAATTGGGAGTAACAAATTATGGAATTTAAAACTCTATTTCACAAAGTATTTAGAAAAGTATTTTTGGAACTCTATTTTAGAAATTTAAAAATTGAAAGTCCATTTAAGAAATTGGGGATTTAAAGCTCTATTTCAAAAAATATTTAGAAAAGTATTTTTGGAACTCTATTTTAGAAGTTAAAAAAAAGTTTATTTAAGAAATTAGGGAATTAAAAACTCTATTTCACGTCACATAGTATTCTAAAAACTATTTTTTGGAATTCTACTTTAAAATTAAAAAAAAATTGGAAGTCTATTTAATAAATTAGGTCATTTGAAAATATATTTTATAGAGTATTCAAAAACTTATTTTTGGAATTCTATTTTAGAAATTAAAAAATTGGAAGTATATTTAAGTGATTAGAAAATTTAAAATTTTATTCCACAAAGTATCAAAAAACTTATTTTTGGAACTCTAATAAGAAAAGTGGTGATTGTACACAAGTTAGGTCGTTAGGGTAGTTGATTGTTCGAGTGATGGGGTTGTTGGGATAGGCGTATATAAGTCTCTTGAGTGGTTGTCGAAAGTAGTCGTTAATAGTGGTTAGGTCGTTGATATAGTCATTAGAGTTGTCGTCGAAGGTAGTCGTCAACGATGGTTGGGGTCGCCGTTGTCGTCGGAGTTGTCATCGGAGGTAGTCATCAGCGGTGGTTAAGGTCGTCGGTGTGGTCGTCAGAGGTAGTCGTCAGCGGTGGTCGGGGTCATCAGTATGGTGGTCGGGGTCATCAGTATGGTCGTCGGAGTTGTCGCCGGAGGTAGACGTCAGCAGTGGCAGGGGTCGCCAGTGTGGTCGTCGGAGTTGCCATTGGAGGTAGTCATCAGCGGTGGTTGGGGTCGCCGGTGTCGTTGTCGGAGTTGTCATTGGAGGTAGTCATCAGCGGTGGTTGGGATAGTTAGTGTGGTCGTCGGAGTTGTCGTCAAAGGTAGTCGTCAGCGATGGTCGGGGTCATCGGTATGGTCGTCGGAGTTGTCGGTAGAGGTAGTCGTCAACGGTGGTAGGGGTCGCCAGTGTGGTCGTCAGAGTTGCCATCGGAGGTAGTCGTCAGCGATGGTTGGAGTCGCCGGTGTGGTGTCGGAGCTATCGTTAGAGGTTGTCGTCAACGGTGGTTGGGGTAGTGGTGTGGTCGTCGGAGTTGTCGTCGAAGGTAGTCGTCAGCGGTGGTCGGGGTCATCGGTATGGTCGTCGGAGTTGTAACGCCCCTACTTTTAATACAAAAATTCCTAGGGACATTACTACTCATGCATGCATTCGAGGCCCTAAGTGAAATTTAAATAAGTAAAAGTTGATAAATAAAAATCAATTTAATTTGGGATCCCATAGAAATACAAAACGTTTACAAGAAACATGATTAAGTTCGGCCTCTAGTTTCAAAACTCTGTACTACATAAGCGGAAGACAATAATCATTTAAAATTCTTTCTAAATCATGGATGCGGAATTCATGACTTGGTTCCCATGGCTTACATGGCGCATCCATGCCACTCACTCAGTATGCTCTCGACTCCCACCGAAAACATTTTAAAACAAAGAAAACACAACAAAGGTAGAGGATGAGTATTATAAAATACCCGAGTAAGTGGGGTCGGGAAATGCAAACACATGCATGATTTTCCTTCAAATCGATCTTTAACATGACTATTGTTCGTGACTTTTAAAATCATAAAACTTTTTCGTAATGGGACCTAAATCTTTCTTTCATAAAATCATGACTTTTCTCTTTGGCTATGCGTGGTCAATTGAGTCTACACGAGTCTTTTCATTTTGAGTCCCTCACTGGACCCTGCAGGTTTGAGTCCTCACGGACTCCTGTAGGTTTGAGTCCTCATGGACTCACTGTAATATTGAGTCCCTCACATGGACCCTCGTAGGTTTGAGTCCTCACAGACTCACTGTAATATTGAGTCCTCATGGACTCTGTAATAATGAGTCCTCACTGGACTGTAATAATGACCCATGTAGAGTCTCTAATGCATGTTTTACCATGCATAAGTCCTCGAGAGACCAATTGCCACACCTACATGACATGTTCATATACATACAATATGCATGAGGTCCCATCCTTTAAATTCATATACATATACATTTCGGAATGATGCAACAATCACATAAACTTACAATCATGCCATGACTTTCATAATTTTAACTAGAGTCAATCAATCATCAGTAATAAGTACGTTTATTATTTAAGGTGCATAACTAGCACAATAACATAAGCGAAAATCTCAATATACAAAAATGTACACATATTTGTGTCAAGATTCGTTTTTAAATTCCTTGAAATCATTTCATCTCGGGTCCTCTTAAACCCTTAAATCATCAAGTTCCTTTCTAAACCTTTTGGAAATCATTCACTCGAGATTCTCGAAAAACCCTTTAAAATATTCGTTTTCTAAATTCAAGCCCTAAGCATGAGTTTTGGAAATTCACCCTTTGAAATAAATCCTCAATTTTCATCTTTTAAAACAAATACATATTTCAGGAAATCGTATTCTCTTCCCTTTTTAAGATCGTTTGTAGAAAATCCCTTACCTTAGCTCGAAACTCTTTACATTCCGTTCCTAACTCAAGGTTTCGCTTTAGTCGTGCCGATAGTCGAATCCCCTAAATCACATTCATCAATTCTTTAGTTAACTTACACAATTAGACACTTATTTTGAATCCAATCATAGTTAGGCTAAATTACCACAGACGGACGCTTAAAGCGAACTCTCGGAAAGCGAAGCGGGGCAATTGGCGAGGCGGGGAGCGGCGCGCGCGTGGCGAGCACGCGGCGGCGCGTGGTCGGAGCACAGCGGCGCGTCTTGGCGCGTGGAGGTCGGATCCGTGACGCTCGTGGGTCGATCTATTCGAACCAATAGCTAATTTCGAAAACCGGTCAAACACATCCCCAAAACTCGAACCAACACGGGCCGGCGACCAGCGGTTCAACTTCCGACGACCTCAACTCAACTTGCGCTCGGGCTTCGTGGCTTGCGACTCCGATGGGGAAGACGTCAACAACCGATGGCGAGTGCAGCCGTTCAGACGCCGGCGGCCGACGGTTGTAAAGGGTGAGTCGATGACGACTTCCTCGCGGCGGATGGCTTGCGGCGTTGGGCTCGACCTCACGGCAACCATGGTTGCGGTGGCGAAATCTCGTACACCCTTCCGACCGCCGTTAGAGCTTGACCACGACTCACGCGACTTGCGGCGAGGATGACGAGCGGCGAGGATCGGCGGCGCGAAAGCGATGGCAGGTGGTGGTGGCGTGTGAGTGGCTGGTTGTCGTGAGATTGGAGGGGATGGAGAACAAGGAGAAGGGGCCTCGATAAACGTGAGTCTTAAGTGTAAAACCCTAATTCTCCTTTTTATTAAAATTACAAGACTGCCCTTCCATTCATCTACTAACCACTATAATGCCATTGGGCTTACTTTTATGTCTAAAAAGACTTTTAATTAACCCAAATTTTCAATTGCATAACATTAATTTAAATTATAAAGCCCCAAGGCCCAATTAATTTAATCTCCAATAAATTAACCCTAGTCACAAATTAAAAAGTACTTGAATTTCTGGGGCGTTACAGGAGTTGTCGTCGGAAGTAATCGTCAGCGGCGACAGGGGTCGCCGGTGTGGTCGTCGGAGTTTCCATCAGAGGTAGTCGTCAGCGGTAGCGGGGGTCACCAGTGTGGTCGTCAGAGTTGTTGCCGGAGGAATTGTCAGCAGTGGTCGGGTTGTCGGAGTTGTTGCCGGAGGTAGCCATTAGTTGTAGTCGGGTCACCAATGTAGTTGTTGGAGTTGTCACCGAAATTGTTGTTGAAGTAATCGCCGAAAATGGAAGATAACAAATAAAATAAGAAAACATGGAACAAACCCATGAGTTGCACTATTCTAATCCATGGGGTTGTGTTTCAAAACCAAGGGTTTTGAACACATTGGGCCAAACATGGTTTTGAATTTGCCATTCAAATTCAAAACAGGGGGCCAAACGACCCCTTAAACTTTATATTATTAAGATGGAAATAGAACTGTTCATAGTTACACTTACCTTCATCATCATATGTGTATACTTTTGTAGTAGCTTATGTGAAGAACCAATACTTTATTGTTCTTTCTACAGGATTTCAAGATGCCGATGGAAGCACAAACTCAAAAGACATTGAGAAATTTAGAATATATGTGAAATGTAGAGATGAATGTGCGTTATTTACATGTTTAGCAATCAATAGGAGTAGGCCCATATAATATAGTTTGGGAGGCCAAATTTCTATAATGTTTTGAGAGTCAACGTTATCATTTCATTATGTTAACTCACGGTCAACTCTATTCAAAGACCGTTTAGAAATCATTTTCAAACGATAGAGACTAATTAAAAATCAAATTCAGACTCTGGGACCAAGCATGTTACTTTTGAAACCTAAGACAAAATAGGAATTAAATTCAAATATCAATGACCTAAAGTGTAAAGAGTGTGTTTGGTTAGTGTCTGAAAATATGAATATGAAAACAAAGAATTCTATGAAAATAAAGTAGCATTTCATGTTTTTTAATATTTGTGTGGTAGCATATTTAGGAAGTGGACTCCAATTTAAACAATGGTTCAAAATGTGTTTGATAATATATTTAAAAACCATAAAACTAGTTGTTAAACTTTATCTAATTAGATGTGTCATTCTTTTGCAGGAGTTTAACTTTGATATTAGAGATAGGAGCTTTTCATAATGAAAGACTCTATTAGGTATAGTATAGTGTACCTCGGTTGCTAATTGTATGTGTAAATTTTTTTGTAGGAAGAGTGATGCCATCAGACTTAAATTCCTAGCAAATGAAGAAATTTTTACATGATGTGAAATCCTACTTATGCGATGATCCTTTGCTCTTCAAGATTTGTTCAAATCAAATCATACGAAAGTGTGTTCCTTTGAGGAATGTGGTAAAACTATTGTATGATTATCCTTCCTCACTTTATGATGGCCACTGAGGAATGTGGTAATTGTATGATTATCATTCCTCTCTTTATGATGACCACCTTGAACCTACGCATATTGCAGTAAAGGTATTGCAATTAAGTTTTTATTTGGCCTACTCTTTTTCATGATTTATATACTTTTATAAAGACTTGTGAAAAATGTTAAAAGATAAGTAATATTTATAGACATCATGAGTTATCATTAACCACTATTCTTGAGATAGATTTAAAGTTAAAAAAAAAAAGAAATAGAGTTATTTGATGTATGGAGCATTGATTTTATGGGTTTCTTTCCCTTTTCTTATGGATATTTGTATATTTTTGTTGTTGTTGATTATGCTTCCAAATGGGTAGAAGTTATAGCGTATTAAAAAGAATGATGCACGTGTTGTGTTACGTTTCTTGCATAAAAACATTTTTACACAATTTGGCACTCCACGAGCTATCATTAGTGATGAAGTCTCTCATTTTGCAATAAAATGTTTGATACAATGCTTCACAAGTATGAAGTTATATATAAAAATATATAAACCTTTTTCTCAATTGAATCAATTAATATTTTTAAAAGTTCAACAATATGTAAGGTGGAGGATTCGAACCTCTGACATTTTAATTAAGGTCATATATTTTGTGCTAGTTAAACTATGCAAGTTAGCTTAGTCTGAGATTAATACATTTGCCACTTTAGAAATAATAGAAAATATTTTTTTAGTTCAACAACATTTGGGGTGTGAGGATTCGAACCTTTGACCTCTTGATCGATGGTATATGTCAATTACCATTGAGTTATGCTCATTTGGACACAATTTTTTTTTAGCTGCTTAACTTTGTGTTTAGTGAATTTCCAATTATACAACATTATTTTTCTTATCTTAATAACGAAATAAAATGATCGGTGTTATGTGTTTGAGCAAGTGCACATGATCGAAGTAATAAGAAACTGGAGTATTCTAGAGTATCGTACCTAAGGGAATGACATTAATAAAACTTATTGAGATGACACAAATCGTTTGACAAATTACAATGAAAGGTAACCGTATGTGTACAAAGATGATTTTTGGGTTGTTTTAGCTAAAGAAAAGTGATTAAAAAACAAAGGAAATCTAAGAGATCCAAGAATGCTTATGCCCCTTTGGAAAATAATGCAACTATAATGCAATTGCAATCCTAACTAACACAAGACTAAGTAAACCGAATTCAACTCCTATTCAACCTTTCTATGTAGTATCTTTAGGAGGTTGAGTGATTAAACCTATATGTTTATGTCTAACTCTAGAGGGTTGGAGTCTCGCCCTATGTCTAGGGTCGAAGTTTCAGAACTTATGTCTAAGGTTGTCACCTTGATACTCATAAGCTATTGATATATTTGAAAAGTTATTGGTTACATGGTAGGATGCTCTAGAATTTGGAGACCATTAATTGTCATGATTCGAATCATGATGCAGCAGGAAAGTATTCGTAGGTGTTTGAACTGAATTTTGACTAGCCATATATGCCATTGTGGTTGATTCGAAGCATTGAAGAAGCTTGAATTCATATTCAGGCCATGATAAGACCTCTTGAATCGAAAGTAGTACTTCAAAGGAGTATGCCCAAAGTGACCACAAACTTGCCATTGTGGTTTATTATTATATTGCTGTTCCAGAATCATTGATTCCTTCCTCCCTGATTATTTTTGTTTCACCAATTAGGATCATTACTTGCAGATTGAGACGTAAAAGGGATATTCGAAGGTTGTTTCGCTGCAGTCTATATGGTTAGATTTACTGAAGGCAAAGTTCCATTGGGATTAATGGTTGTATTACTTTTGATTTGATTCTTTTGAGTAAGCAAAAGAGAATATACCTTATATAGTAGTGGAAACTCATCCTTTTTTTGTTATCACTGATACTATGGAATCAGATTCCGGTCCCAAACCTACCAAGATGTGCATAATATGATCTTCGTGTGAAACTTTTTCGTCCTGCTGCAGCCAAAGAATCGATAAAATTTTGGATTTTCACGAAATAATCTTCCAATTTTAGATTCTTTTTCTTTTCATTTACAACTTCAATCTTAAATCCATAACCTAGCTAGGTTTCTTGATAAAAATCTTGCATTCAAAACTATATAGACTTCACAAGCTGTACGTACCACATTCAAGCATTTTTTAGAGTAGGGAAAATTTGACATGGAGCTTAATAGCCATGCTATGATTAGACTATCTTGATGAATTCTATGATCATAAGCTGGATTTAGATTTCGATTGGAAGAATTTTTGAAGTTCAAACATTTTAGCGCAATTTTGCAATCCTCTCTAATATGTTGGAGTAACCCATGTCCTAGCTGGGTAATGGATACCTGTAATTTCTATAGAAGGAAATTTTTGTCATCGAGCTTGATTGTAGCAAGTGATCTTATTATTGGATTTTATACCCTAAAACTCGTAGTTTGTAAATAATGTTCTAATTAAATCAATAAAAAGTTATTGTTTATCATTATTTTCTATATTGTCTTTAGTTAACTCTAAATCCAATAAACTAACATCTAAGGTTGTTGCATGTCACTTGAACTGAATGTATGAGACATATAAGGATCTCAGTTCGAGATACAGGGTCTATAGTAAGGGGATAAGGCTTGAGTACCTTACCTCAATGTTTAAAATGTCGACGTCGATGGAAATATCGAGATCTCAATTTCATGGAAATGTCGATGGAAATATCGATAAAATGTCGATGTCGATGGATATTTCTAGAAAATTATAAAAAACTAAAAATTTAAAAAATATATTAAAATTAGAAAATAAACCTTCTACACTTTTTAAATGAGTTAAAATACTTGTTATAATATTATATTCAAATTATGTTACATTTTATTGCTATTTTCTTTAATATTTCATCAATTTTGTACGATATAATGGAAATGTCGATTCACCCCTAGTGTCGATGTCGAACCTATGGACATGTGAAAATATCGATGGAAATGTCGATAAAAATTTAATACCATGTCTTACCCTAGTAATACTATGGATATGACCCACTTTGTATATGATACAAATACAGTGATCCTAACGTGTTCGTGTAGATGATATGCGAGTGTGGATATCCTATGTAATGAGATTGCATAAGACCGGACCACAAAATAGTAACCACTAGATGTAACTCCGTTGACTAGTTAGGTTTCTATTTCAATAGGATGACCTAGGCAACTTGATATCAATCCTGAGCAGGTTACGAACTCCTGTTTGCGAGAGATTGTCCTTTGACTAGTATGGGTGAGAGTGACCCGAGACATCGACTCAATGTGTCTACCTTCTTGGGGGCAAGACCGAGCAGACAATTGGGTACTTAACCTAGTAAGAAGAAATTCATACTCTTTCCCGCCTATTAGGGTAAGTAGATGAAGGTGTCTTTGAGACTTGAACAAAGAGTCCGACCCTCTCATTAGCTCGAGAGAGGCTTTTGTTTGTTGGTAGGACCACAAACGGGTTGTTCATTAGAGGAGCACTAGGACTTAAGGTAAAAGATGTAACCCAGGGATAAAACAGTAATTTGACCCAACTGGTGTTACGAACATTCGTGAAGGATTGACTTGTTGTTATTGGTCGATATTCATGGACACAAATATATATCTGCAGTGAGAAGAGTTCAAATATTATTTAAATGTGAATGAGATTCATATTTAAAACTATAGGTTAATGTACATAAGATGTGCATTAAAATTATAGGTTAAAAACGAGTATGATTAAATATGATTCAATCATATATATAACCTAAATTAAATATATGATATTTTGATTAATTGAGAATTAATTAAATATGATTTAATTAAATTAATAGGTTATATAAATATATTAATATAATTAATGGATTTAATTATATTATTAATTAATTTTATTTATTAATTATTAAATAATTAAAGACACGTTCCCCACTCCCCTGCTTTGTCTCCACTCCCTATCATAAGTGTAGGGAGTTGGGAGAATAATGGGATCAATAGATCAATTGAGGTTGGTGAAATCAGTTTCTCTAAACTCTCTTTCAACACACACAATTCCCTCTTCTTCTCAATTGTTGGAGGCTTCCCACCAAGTCTCGATCTAAGAATTCAGAGACATAGGAGGTGTTCTATTAGTGCCCTGTTGAAGGAAGAGAAAGATTAGAGTTGTTGTGCTGTAGAATTTGTTGTAAAGCAAGGAGTTGCTGATTTTGGTAACTACAAAGGTAATACCCAATTCCTTTTAGTTTGTAAATTTACAGCATGTCTAATTATGTTAATTCATGCTTAATTAGTTTATCTTTATTGTTTTGCCAATATACTAGTTTTTGGAGTAAATCAAATATAAAACAAGCAATTACGATTTAATTTAATTCACGTTTTAGTTGCTCAAGTGAATTCGGATGCGGTTTGGGAACTACTAACAAAATCGGATGAACTTCTCTCCAACGATAGAGTTTCTATTTTTCTCTCTCACAGATCCCTAACCGTCGTTGGACCTTTGGACACTGTGATACCATCATGCTTTCATTAACTTTAATTTAAATGTCCCATCTATTAATTATTGTTTTTGTTTGTAGGTTCACCATATTCTTAAATTGATATATTCATGTGGTGTTATAAAATATATTATACTATTTTTTCTTCTTATTCTATACTTATTTCTTTATTAAAAAATATCCACCCATGAAAATTTGAAAGTCCAAAGATGGATGCCCATATATTTTCTTAAATTTTTAATATGCTTGTATTCTGTATTTGCTGATATATTTGCTATGAATAATATTTATTATGCTAGCATGATTTATCTCTATATTGCATTTGTATATTATGCTTGACCTTGTTTATTTTGGCATCTTTTTTATTTCAAATCTTTGTTTAATTTTAACTTTTTTCCGTTTATAAAATTATTTTCAAATTCTTTAAATAGTTATTTTTGAGTTTATAAAAAATTTTATTTCAGAAGTTTTCTAATCTTTTTCTTAGAAATGATTTTCAAGGTTGTTTTTCATAAAAAAATCCAACGACACAAAATCTAATCCGATTTTCTAAAATTCTTGAGTGGGAGATCATTATCTTTGGAGGTCTAAGATTTTGATTAAAAAAAAAATTGAATTTAATTAAAATAAATTTTCTTAAAGAAAAAATTCTTTCATAAAAAGCCATGCTATAACGGTGTTAAGAAATTGTAAAATTTTCCCATATTTTTAAGGTGAATACTTTCGTGTAAGTTTTTTGAACAATTCTAATATAGTGATAGATATTTTCAACTTATTTTATATGAAATCATGACTTCCAAACATTGAAGGAATGTGAGGTAAAATAAGATATTCTTTAAAAAAATTCTTAGATAAATTTTTTTTCTAAATTTGGTTTGGTTTTCACATACTTTTTCAAGAAAAGTTTGTTTTATTTTATTTCGGTGTCCAATCTAAAAAATATTAGTGGCGACTCATTTTTTAAATTTCCCCATTTAAAGATGTCGACTCCCTGCATCACAAGCACACGTCATCCTAAAACGTCAAAGTAATAATTATGATTGACCAGTTAATAAAATAATTAACTGCACAACATTCTCTATGTATATGTTTGTGTTTATTATAAGATATAAAAGCATTTGCTTCAAAATATAAGAAATGGAGTCTTTAAATATATTTCGAAGCATCTTTCGATCACATTGCAAAGTGATGAATATGCATATGTAGGACAATTTTTATTAATAAATTTTTTTAAAAAACTTATTAAAAAAATAATGTGCATTCCAAACTTTTTAATAAAATAATGTTGATTTTATGGTGTGGAGCAAGAGACGACCTTGTGCACGTGGATCAAGATCGTCTCTTGCGAACTACTAGAATAGATTTTCACACGTGTTAAGGTCGTCTCTTCGAGAGACGATCTTGTTACACGTTACAAGAAGGTCATTTCTTGAAGAGACGACTTCCAGAATATATTTGTGGACTCAATTTAAAAAATATTTAGTTGATTTTATTTGTTGGATTGAATTTAAAAAATATTTAGTTGATTTTGATTTGTTGGATTGAATTTAAAAAATATTTAGTTGAATTTGATTTGTTAGATTGAATTTAAAACATATTTGGTTGGATTTTTTTAGATTTTTTTAAATGTTATTACTAAAAAATCAAATCTAAGAAGAGAGACGACCTTTATCCACATGTATGTAGGTCGTCTCTTCGAGACGATCTACTCTAACACATAAGCAAAGGTCGACCTACTCTTCAAGAGACGACCTTGATCCATAAATACGAGATTGTTTATTCAAAAGACGACCTTGCTCCACGCCATTAAATCAACATTATTTTACTAAAAAGTTTGGAATGCACATTATTTTTCTAATAAATTTTTAAAAAAACATTATTAATAAAATTTATCCTGCATATGTACGTAATAGAATAACCCTTTTCAATCCTCGTAATTAACATATATCATTTATAAACTCAGGTAAAAGATATCTTTTTGCATGATAATGTAAAAATCCATGTATATTTGCTTAACTGAAATCAATAAGATAAAATCAATTTGTCCAATAAAAAAATATTTTATTTAACAAAAAACAATATATATACATGTGTGACACAACTCAAAAGACCTAAACTAGACCATAGAGTTTGGAAAAATATCTTAATCTTTTTAGATGGTAAAATATATTTCTTCAATTACTTAACCCATGCAGTGAATAAACAAAATTAACCCTAACAAAAATTTTTTTTGTGACTTTACAATGGATTTGCATATTAGATAGGTGCAACCGCACCCAACTATTTTTCTTACACAAAATAGTTGCGCTTTTTTCCAACCATGTCCAGCAAAAAGGTTTTTTTTTTTTTAAAAAAAATATAATAATAATAAAATAAGGATTTTAACTTTGAAAAAAAAAAGAAAAAAGAAAAAAAGAAAAATTAAAAACGTTGAACTTACCTGGAGATAGGGGTGTACAAATAACCCGGTAACCCGAGCAACCCGGACTACCCAACCCAAACCATAAGGGTTGGGTTGGGTTAATTTTTTTTTCGGTTTGGGTTGGGTTAAAATTTTAGAGAACCGAATTTTCGGGTCGGTTCTCGGGTTGGCCCTCTTAGGCTCGGGTTGACCCAACCCAATTCAACCCAAAATTTATGTTTTTTTTTAATTTTTATATATATTTATAAATGAATTATTTGTCAATTTTAATAT
Organism: Trichosanthes cucumerina; assembly: GCA_036507285.1. Lineage (NCBI taxonomy): Eukaryota > Viridiplantae > Streptophyta > Magnoliopsida > Cucurbitales > Cucurbitaceae > Trichosanthes > Trichosanthes cucumerina. The sequence goes on along the minus strand of CM071842.1, from coordinate 12,012,657 downwards.
TTTTCTTCTAAAATTCTAACAAATATTAAAATGTTATGAATTTTGAAGTTTGATAATTGAATTTGATGTGATTTTAGTTATAAATTCAAAAAAAATTATTTTAAATAAGTAAAAAAAATATTAAAAATAAAAAAAAATCAACCCGACAACCCAACCCAACCCAACCCGAAAATATAGGGTTGGGTTGGGTTGGGTTACAACCCTTAATCGGGTAATTTGGGTTGTCAACCCGACCACCCCCGAATTTTCGGGTTGGTTCCAAAAAACCCTTCAACCCAACCCAACCCAACCCGTGTACACCCCTACCTGGAGAGGTTGGCTTACTGGCGTTGATGTACGTTGTAAGCAAGGTTTGATTTTTAGGTTTAGTTTTTAGTTTTTAAAAATTTGCTTATTTTCTCACCATTCATCTACATTCTACAATGATTTTTATCTGTACTATGATTTTCATCTTTCTTAAAAAATAGTTTTGAGTTCTTAGCCACATTTCAAATAAGAAAAACAAGTTTTTGAAAACTATTTTGTTTAGTTTTCAAAACTTGACTTGATTCTTGAAAATATTGATAAAAAATATATAACAAAACCAAAAAAAATTATAGATAGAAGTAATATGTATAGACTTAATTTTCAAAAATAAAAAATTAATAAAAAATCGGAGGTCTTGATTACCAAACAACCTTGTTTTTTAAAAAACAAAAATGGTTGTCAAATGCCCTTTAATTGGAAAGTTAAGATAAAAAAAAAAACTAGTCCAGAAGAAATACAATCGAACTAGTTTATATATATACTCTTCATCAAGAAGTTGGAATTAGTTCAAATATTCAAACCCCAAACGTGGTTGAACTAAAAAAAAAAGATACAAATTAGAAACTAAAAAGCCAACCACATATAATTCCTTTTATTCCACACCTTAAGGAAAAAAAAACGAAAAAGACAACAACAAATGACAAACAAAAGAACCTATTACAAGTATTCTTTCACTACATCAAACCAAAACACACATTACAAATACAACTTATACTTCATTACATATCTGTCTCAAAAACACAACAACATTTTTGAAAAAAAAACTAACCAATATATCTCTAGAAACATTTAATAACATTAAGATATTTGAATCTGAATGTTGTTAGAAGCTGGTGTGATGTTCCTAAGAACCCTAGCCCTTTCAATGTAGAGTTGTCTATTAGTAATATCATCAGAATAATCAACAGTAAGAGAGAGGTTTCTTAATAGACGACCATAGTGAAGAAGATAAGCCAAAAAGTGGATTTCATGTTGCTTTCCTGTAAAGCACTTGGCTTCCACTGTCTCAAGAGATTTTGATAAGCACTTTATGATTACCATATTTGTGGCCCAGAAGGTGGTTATGTCCATTGGAAATGGTGGCTCATATTCCTATTATTAAAAAAAAAAAAGATTGTTACTCATGATAATTTTATTTATTCACAAATTTAGGGTTTTGTTATATAGTGCACGTTGAAGTTATTGTTCATAAACATTTGTGATTATAATAAACACACAGAATAATTTCATTATATTAAGGATAAAAATTAGGGTTTTCTTTTGAAAATTGTTTTTAATAACTATGATTTCTTCATGTATATATATGGATTAGTCATTCGTGTTCTATATGTTACTCATAAAACATGAAGAAATAGAATAATTTCATTTTTTCAAAAAAAAAAAAAAAACAGTCATCCATAAAAGCTATAATAATTACCAAATAAAAATCTTCAAGGGTTGGGTTGATAATATTTTGTATTAAAAAATTATGCATTATCGTATATTAACAATTTTCTTGGGCACGTGTGTGTGTGTGTTTTAAAAAATATAGTTTACAAGGGAAAAATATTTTTTAAATCATTCATAAAAACACTTTTAAATGTTTGGGTGAATTTAATTTTTAAAAATAAAAAATACTTTCAAAATTGTAAAAATTTTGAAAATAATTTCAAAAACATTAAACAAAGCATATTACAAAAGTAATGAGAAATTGATAATAAATAAATAATCTTAGATTTCTAATTTTTTTACTAACAATCTTCTTTACTTTATTTTTATATTAATTTAAAACTTGATCAATATTTCAAAAAATGTATTTAAAAAAAGTAAAAACAATAGAAAATTATGAGCAAATAAGCTTATTTCCTTATAAACATGGGTGGAACCCAACATCAAATTACTCGTCCATACCTATCTTTAAAAAATTGTCTGATTTGAAACATGTTTTGTATGTCGAAATAAAAAGAATTGGTATAACTAAAAAAAGAGAAAGAAACATTAAAAAAATAAAAAAACTCACTTGGAAAATTTTTCCTTGGCCAAGCATGAGAGTAAGCTTCTTCAAATGGGGACAACTATTCAAGAGAAAAGTTACCCCATAAAATTCATTTGGATGCATATTAGTCCTCAACGTTAAATGTTGTACATTCAATGGTGCTTGCATGCGAATTGGCTCATCTCCATGTGGAATAACCTTAATTACAAAATTCAACATCAACAAAAACAACAACCACAATAATTAGTTATCAAAACAAGAAAAAAAGAGGCTAATTTATCTTTATCTAGTCTTTATATTTTTGTTATCATCTCTATCCTTTGATTAAAGGTTAAAAAATTCCTAATGTTAGTGAAGAATGAAACAAATGACAATGTTATCACTTATTATTAATAAATGTTTTAAAACGAATTACATTAATGTGTTGTTTTAATAATCCTAAAGTTTGACAAACCAAATTGGTTAGAAATCAAAGTTGAGAGAAAAAAATTTCGATTTACTTAGTTTGGAGTATACATGTTGAATAATTAAACTTCCTAAAAGTAATAAAATGGAAATATATCCTATCCATTAGGATGTGTGTTTAAATCAAAACACATCTCTTTTTGTTTAAATAATAATAATAACAATAATAAAATTGGTTTTAAAATTGATTTTTTTGTTTTTTCCCAAAACCATTTTTTGGTCTCTTTACCATTCAAGTAGAGAACAAAAAAAAAAAAAAAATGGCTAAACAGACCCATTTACACCCAAATATTGAAACAATTATTCAGTTTGGCTGCCACATATAGTTACAACTTCCTCTTCAAACCCTTGTATGTTTCATGATGCACAATATGAATAAACTCTAAACTTTTTGTTTCTCTATCTCACTCAATGGTATAAAACTATCATAGATATTAAAAAGATTACTAAAAAACTTGATTGATTTTTTTATAAAACTAAAAAATCATGTAATTTAAGCCTTCTTTCATTGTTTTAATAATCATTTTTTAAGACAGTCTTCAACTTTCTTAAAAAAAATACAAAAACATGTTTTAAAATACTTTTTTGAGACTGCACAATCTGATAATCATTCAGTTTCAAATTTTATTTTTCATGAGAAAAGAAAGATAATTTTTCAAAAATAAAAAATAAAAGACAAAAAACGAAACTTAGTTTTGGAAATCTTAGATTTTAAAAATATTTAAGAATTGTTTAGAGTACTCACTGGATTATAATAATAAGTCAGTGTATTGAAATTATATAATATTATTTAAAATACAAAGTTGTTTAATTATTTAAAATGGAGAATACTATATATTATTATAAACTTATTATAACCCAAGAGAGGATTAAAATGATTTAAACCAATATACCTGAAGCAAAGAACTGCAAACAGTCAAAATTTTGGCAGGATAGAGACTATCAAGAAGAACATAAAGAAGGTTAGCAATATCAGCACTATCATGATCATCATCAATCTCAAACTCAAGATCAGCCTCTTCAAAACACCGATTCACTTCCATCCGAAACGATCCAACACTCCCAAAGTATCGAAAGTACGTCAAATTCGGAGCCTCAATCGAAATCCAATCCTGAAGAAAACTACATTTCTCAATCGCCAAACTCCTCAGTCTCAATTCTTCTTCTTCATCATCACCGTTATTTCCCCCAATTTCAAAATGCGACATATTCCAACACTTCTTCAGACTCAAACTCTCCAACATCGCACATTTCTTCATCAAATCCCTAATCTCTCCCATTCCTACTTCAATCCATCCCAAACACACATGCTTCAGCGCCATCAAATTCGCGAACTCTGCCGCACGAAATCCGCACGCGAATAGCTTCAGAGATCGGAGATTCTCGTGCTTGTACACCATTGGAGGCAAATCGAATGTAATTTCCGACTGATTCTCACCGTCTTCGTCGTATTCGATCCACGCCGCGTTTGAGAAATCGAGTTCTAAGGTCTCCACTTCGTGAGAAACGGCGAATTGAATGCACTCTTCCACGAATGCGCCGCCGTCTTTCGGATTCGAGAACGAGAGAGAGAACTTACGCACCGTTGGTTCTTGGTAGATTCTGATGAAATTCGTTGCGAAATTGATGAATCGTCTTCTCTTTGCTTCTATAATTAAATGATCGGATTCCTCTGGTCGGATGAAGAAACTCTCCTCCAACTCGATGTTCTTCGTCGCTTGCCAAATATTCACCCAACGCTTCGACAAGATTGAAGTTCTCACGGCTTCCTTGAAAGGCAGAGAAGAGACGATTACCGATAACAGAGCATCAGGCAACGTGTCCAATCTGTCCTCGTCCGCCATTGAAGCCGATCACAGAGAAACGGAGAACGTTTGATTATGAACTCTGCAACTGCTAAAGGAGTGAAATGGCATTTATAGGATTTTTTTCGAATGGGCGCGAGAAGACGGCGGTTGAAATTTTGATTTTTTTTTTCTTTTTTGCAAAATAAATAATTATAAAAATGAATAATTACTGATTAGATGTTTTGAGGATAATTAAAAGCGATTAAAGCAAAATGAGAAAGTAAAGCATTTTTTCTTCCTCAAAGTGAGCTTTTGCTGATATCTCTTTCCTAAATTTGATTTTTGGAATTAAAAGAGTCTTTACTTTTTTAATAGATGGATCTCATGTGTGTTTGGTTTTGTAATTATTTTGAAATTTTTTAGTTAAATTAGTTTTTTCTTTTCTCTCCGAATAAATGTTAACTTTAACGGTTTATTCAATGACGACGAGGAAGAAATTTGGATTGTAAAATAAATGAACCTCGATCTTGAGTTGGAATTAGAATGACATTAAATAATGTCTATATATGTCGTGTGAAAATATTTTATGCCTCGTGTCAAATTTTTTTTTTTTGTTTTTTGAGTACATCAATATTTGGGGTTGAAAAGATTCAAACTCATGACCTCTTGATCACAAGTCTTACTTGATAACTTCTTGGTCAACATTGGATCAAATTTGTTATTTATAGTGTGATATAAGGTAGACATATTATTTGCTTGTAATCAAGATTAGTCTAAATTCTTTTCTTCGTCACGCTAGGATGTGTAATATGTTGTTTTTTAATCTCAATATTATAATATATCACTTTAAAAATAAAAACATACGTCACTCAATTGCGACACTTCGTATTGCAATGATAAATTTAATATAGTTCAATATTTGCAAACACAACACTATAATCTTTTTCAATTTATGTCTCCACAGTTTTAAATAATGTGGTAAAAAAATAAAACTTCCATAGAATTTTTGACAATATATTGGAAGAGAAATTGTACCCATCAAAAAGATGCAAGGAAGTGATGGGCTTCAAGAAGTATAAAAGAATCTTATGGTTTTCATTTCACAACATTCTAGTTAGAAACAAAAGGTTGATGTACTAGCTCTAGTTCAATTCATTCTTTGTATTCTCTTGTTTGTTTGAGAGAATGACGTGGGTGACATAAAGCTTTGAGGGAGTGTTTTTGTAATTGGGGCCGGAGAGAGAATAAGTCGGGGAGAGAATTTTGTATGATTGTAGTAATAATTTCACATAATGAAGTTGTCTTTCTGTCAGTGGTTCTTCCTCCAGTTTTAGAGTTTTTCACGTAAATTTTTGTGTTTTTTATCTTGTTGTTTTATTTTACTTTCTCAGTTACTTTTTTGTTTATTCTTGTGGTGGGAGTGGAAAGTTTTTTTCAACCATATCTTCTAATTATAAGTGATGAATGTAAACACTATATGTTGATAGCGAAAAAAAATGAAGAAAGAAGAAAATTGAAGGAAAAAAAGAAAAGAAAAATAGGCAAAATATATGTTTTTATTGTAAACATTATCATGTAAAAGCCCATTCCACATGCCTATTTGATATACCCACGCCATGTGGCAAATTATTTATAGCCAAAGTGTCTCTCATGTGTCCAACAAAGGCCAATCTCAAATGAACCACATCAAGCTTGTCATTTTGTCTATAAATAGTGGCATTTGGTGGATAAATAATATACATAATTTGTGAAAAACTTCTCCAATCCATTTTCTTCTCTCACACTTTCTCTCCAATTTATTCCTTATTTTATTTTGCCATAAAATTCCACCTACTTCCTTTATATTATATAATATTCATATCCATATTATTCATATTATTCATATTATTATTATATTATATTATATGTTTTGGTAAAGTTTTGATGCCCGATTTTTCCTCCAATTTTTACAACACGTTATCAACACAAAGCTCTGCGATTTTTCCACTGAAGGTAGGGCCTCCGGGTAAGCCATTTTTTTATGTTATTTTGCATGTTTAGTTTATATTAATTTTCTAATATAAATATAATGCCTTTTGATAGCGTTATTATGACAAATCTTGCAAAATTAGAATTCACGACCCTTGACATTAATGGTAATAATTATTTGTTATGGGTGCTTGATGCTAAGATGTTATCTATTCACATATGAAGGAACTGCTATATCGTGACGATCAATGAAACAGACTATAACAACCACTTCTTCAAATCATGCTGAAATCCTCGCTATTATTGAAGCGAGTCGAGAATGTGTATGGCTTGTTGGGGTTTGTGCCCTAAAACTCGTAGTTTGTAAATAATGTTCTAATTATTGTAATAAAGAGTTATTATTTCAATAAACAATTATTGTTCGTTATTTACGATATTACCCTTTGTTTTAAACCTAAATCCAATAAACTAAACATCCAAGGCTGTAAAATGTCTCTTGAACTGAATGTAATGTACATATAAAGGATCTCGGTTCGAGATACAGCCTAAAGGGTCTATAGTAAGGAGATAAGGTTTGGGTACCTTACCCTGATAATACTATGGATGTGGCTCACTTTGTATATGATACAAACACTGTGTTCTTAACGTGTTTGTGTAGATGACATGTGAGTGGGGATATCTTATGTAATGAGATTACATAAGACCGGACCGCGAAATAGTAACCACTAGATGTAACTCCATTGACTAGCTAGGTTTCTATTTCACTAGGATGACCTAGGCAACTTGATCTCAATCCGGAGCAGGTTACGAACTTCTGTTTGCAAGTGATTGTCCTTTGACTAGTATGGGTGAGAGTGGTCAGATAATTCGCCGACTCAATATGCCTACCTTCTAGGGGACAAGACCGAGTGAGTGACTGAGGACTTAACTTAGCAAGATGAAATTCACTCCTTCCCGCCTACTAAGGTTAGTAGATGAATGTTCCCTTAAGTGGTGTCTTCGGGACTTGAACAAAGGGCTCGACCCTCTCATTGGCCCGATAGGGACTTCTGTTTGTTGGTAGGACCACAAACAAATTGTTCATTAGAGGAGCATTGATACTTAAGGTACAAGATGTAACCCAGGGGTAAAACGGTAATTTGACCCAGTTGGTGTCACGAACATTCGTGAAGGATTGACTTGCTGTTATTGGTCAATATCCGTGGACACATAAATATATATGCAGTGAGAAAAGTGCAATTGTGGGACTTTAGTGGAGTGTTCCTGCAGTTAACGAATGTTGATTAGGAGGTTAATGAGATTGACCGAGTAATCTCGTATCGTTGGAGCTTCTGATCTGTAGGTCCATTAGGTCTACCTTCTAGCTCGTAAAGGGTTCTTAGATCGTTTGAATTTGAAATGTTCAAATTCATTAGGGAATAAATTTAATGTATATAGATACGTTATAGTATAAAGTTTTGGAACTTTATATTATAAATTTAATGTGAATATGATTCATATTAAATTATATGAGAGAATTAAATATTTGAAAAAATTCAAATATTAATTTAGATGTGAATGTGATTCATATTTGAAAACTATAGGTTAAAATTTAATGTGCATGAGATGTGCATTATAACTATAGGTTAGAGGGAATATTGATTAAATATGATTTAATCATAATTAAATATATGATATTTAATTTAATTTTGGTTAAATGTGATTTAATTAAAATTAATATAATTAAAATTTATTTATTTATTTATCAATGACACGTTCCCATGCACTTTCCCTCTTCCTCTCCCTATCGACAGTTAAACAGGGAGAGAGGATCTGTGAAATGATTAATCGATCGATCATTCCATTTGTGCAATTTTTGTGAAATTGCTTTCTGGAAAACTCGCTCTCTCAATTTTCCTTCTTCTCTTTCAACTGTTGGAATCCGGATAAGATCTAAGCAGTATCCAGAGGATAGAAGGTTTACTGTGTGGTGTTGTCCTGTTAGATAAGAAAGAACAGAGAAGTTCTTTTGTGTTGTTGTGTTGTTGTGCAATTGGAGCAGGGATTGCTGGATTGAGAAACAACAAAGGTAATCACCTCCTTCCTTTCAGTTTAATTGTTATGCAACATGTGTTTGCATGTTTTAGTTCCATGCCTAATTAGATTAGATTATTGCTTATTCTCCGTTTTCAACCAATCTATTGGTATTTCTAGTAAACTAAAACAAACGAGGAATTACGATTTTAATCACGTTTTCCGCTGCTCAAGGGGATTTGATTTCCATCATGGCTAAGATCGATGACACAACACATTCGTGAGACATGTGGCTTGTCTTCGAGTAAACCTCTTCCAACAATATTATACGAAGACAACACAACATGTATAGCTCAAATCAAAGGAGGATACATTAAAGGAGATAGAACGAAACATATCTCTCCAAAGCTTTTCTACACTCATGACCTTGAAGAAAATGGTGACATCAAAGATAAATGATTTGTTCGAAGGATAACTTATGCGACATATATTTACAAAGGCATTGCCAACTATAACATTTGAGAAATTGGTTCACAGTATTGGGTTGCGACGACTCAGAGATTTCAAGTGATGTCTTCATGAGGGGGAGTAAATGTATTATATAAAATATGTACTCTTTTTTCCTTCACTACGGTTTTTATCCCATTGAGTTTTCCCCTAGTAAGGTTTTAACGAGACATATTTTATATAAATGACCATTTAAGGGGGAGTAGTATAATCATTATCATGTAAATGTCCATTCCACATGCCCCTTTGATATACCCATGTCATGTAAAAAATTATCCATAGCCAAAGTGTATCCCATGTGTTCAACAAAGGTCATAGATTGGTGTCCAAATAGACCACATCAAGCTTGTCATTTCGCCTATAAATAGTAGCATTTGGTGGATAAATAATATACACAATTCTTGGAAAACTTCTCCAATCCATTTTCTTCTCTCCCACTTTCTCTCCAATTTATTTCTTATTTTATTTTGCCATAAAATTCCACTTACTTCCTTTATATTATATAATAATAATAATAATAATAATAAAATAATAATAATAATAATAATAATAATAATAATAATATTATTATTATTATTATTATTATTATATGTTTTGGTAAAGTTTTGGTATCCGATTTTTCCTCCCATTTTTACAACAGTTTTAGGCATATAATGTTAAGTGTTTTTTCAACTTAGTCATATTATTTTAAAACTTTCAATTTAGTTTCTTTATATTTTTAACTTTTTTTTCAATTATACTCTCATTATTTTTTAATTTTAAAATTGAAAAAATGATAAATTTTTATGACACTATACTTAATTAGTGGACATAAATATAGAAGACAAAATTAGAATATCACTTAAGAGAGAGGAAAATTTTCAATTATTCTTCTAAATTTCTAAAATGTTTGGAGAAAATTTGATATTTTTCTTCCTCTTAGACGACCTAATTCTTCTTCTAAATTTTTGTCAACTCACTAATAATGTGGTTGAAATAACAGTTGAAAAAAATATTTTTTAAACAAAATGATTTTTTCTATAAGCACCTTTAAAAAAATTAAGAGGTGTGTTTAGCATAGCTTCTTTAATAATTTTAGATGATTAAAAGTATTTTTTTAATCTTAATAAATAAAAAACACTTAAAAACACACCAGAGAGGTAGATCATCAAAAAATGACTTTAGGGTGGTTAATTGAAAATCTTCAAAATATGTAGTAAGAAAAAAAAAATCATATTTACAATTAATAGAATCACTTTTGAATATAGTGTAATAGAAAAAGGTTATTTTATGCACTTTTTGGAAAAAAAAATGTAAGATATGAAAATATTTTTATTGAAAATATTTTGATAAAAAAAAGGTGCTTAAACCAGAAGGTATTCCAAAACACACTCTATTTATTTATGCAATACAAATCTATCATCAACTAATGTTAACATTCTCACCAACCATAAGTAAAAATTGAAAAAATGTTAAAACATGATAGACTAAACTGAAACTTTGAAAAAAAAAAACATAGAGACTCGTTTAAGGACCTTGAGATATATAACATCCAAATAGAACACAAGCACACATCATATATACTTGCTCTTGTTAAGGTGAGTGAGAAATACCTAGGTAGAGTACAACCGAGACTCACTAATTCTCTTTGTTCAAAATATATGAGGATTTCTCCAACATACAACTAGGTTTAGACCATTGCTTTGATACCAATTGATAATTAAAGATAACGAAACCTCCACATATCTTTACAAATGTATGATATTTTCTACTTTGAACATAAGCTCTCATCGCTTTACTTTTGGTTCCACACAAAAGATCTCATACCAATGGAGATAATTGTCCCCACTTACTATTATAGATCTTTTCTCTTTTCTAGCCAATATGAGATGTTTTTTGCACTCCTAACCAGATTAAATTGAAAAACACCTAAACATTATGAACTACATATATTTTAGTCTATAATAAAATATAAGTTAAATTACAATTTTGGTTTCTAAGATTTAAGCATAGTTGTTTCAAGATAATTTTTATGGTTTGAACTCAATTTCAATTTAGTTTGATATTTAACCATGAGTTTTCTTTGTTTAAATTGAACTTTTAAAAAAATGGTTTAATAAACTATATCTTATCTACCTAAAAACTTAGGTATATTTTCTTTTATTTTTTTATTCAACTTTAAACCTTAGTATAATTAACTAACATAGTTGGACAAATTGTGAAAGTATCGTCTCATTACCATGTAAAAAAATATGTCAATATGATAACAATATTGACCATTTGTGACATTTAACTAAGCTATAGTCTATTTTTTTTCTCCTGTCATGTTATGTATAATATATATTTTTAATTTTTTAATCTAGAAATTATATTTAAATTCTACTAAATTTGCTCTCTGACGTCTTTTTAAAACCTATAATTGGCATTTAAAAATAAGTTTTGTCATTTTAAGAAACTGATAAATAAAAATCATTCCATGTCATATACTCTATCTTGCAATAATAAATCTAATTTGTTCAATTTATAAATTGCAAAAAACTATAACCTATCTCAATTCATATCAACACAAATTTAAATAACATGGTCAAAACCTAAAAGACTTTCCAGTTAGAGATCATGAATCTCGATACTAACTTAATATTTGAAAACAAAAAAGAAAAGAAAAGATGGTAAAACAAAAGATTATATATTATTTTTATTAGATGACGGTGTAAAACAAAAGATTATATATTATTTTTATTTGATTAATATTGCATCACAAATAATATAGATGTGATGATTTAAAACATACAACCATATAAGTTATAGAAATGTCGTAACCATTAAGTAAATATGCTTAAGTTGATATCAAATCACATCAAGTTTTAGATTGAACGAACATGATTTAAGGATGTTGTTAATTATCAGGTAGACTGATTAATAACCTCTGAATTAAGTTTTAGAATTAGTTTGATTAAAGTTTTTACTTTTGAAAATCGATTCATGTCAATTAAATAATTTTTAAATTTAGCCAAATTATGTTTTTGGATTAGCAATAAGTTATGTGGTTGGTTCTATCAGAATACCTTAGTACTGCTATGTTAGAATTTAGTTTGATGACTTAAATTGTTCTGAATGAATGCTAAATGTTTGTGTGAATATTTTTAGAATTTTTCATGTTGCATCATTTGATGAAAATTGAAAATGTTATAGGATTTCATGGATATATGTAATTGCATAAATGATATGTTTGCATCTAAAAATGTTGACGTACATCTAAAATCATGAAAATGAAACTTGTCGGCTAAGACTCAGTTTCGCTAATTGGATGTCAACTAACTATCAACTAAATTTATAAAGTCTCAACACGAAAATTATAAAAAAGAACGAAGATTGAGTTAATTGTAAACCGATTTAAAAAATATTGTAAATAATGAAAAGATTAAGGTCCATCAATTAAAGATATCATGTCTCATATCATCTCTTGTATTTTGCATGTTTCTTTTTTAATGATACTAACTATTAATGTAACAACATTAATTATATTATTTGAAATATATAACATATTCGTAATTTTTTATTTTACTGTAAATAATATTTGTAATTGGAAGAATAAATATTAACAAATGAAAGTATATTTTATGTTATAAATTAATTAACAATTTTTAGTAGCATTCCAAAATCATATTTATTTTTGTTTCTATATTAAGTTTAATAATTTTGTAAATGACTTCGTGTAGGATTATTTTCAAACCTTAAAAAACCAAGTGCCAACCACGTGCCTCATAGCTCCTTTTATATATAGAGGGAAAAATTTTACCTACCTTCTTTGCTCTTACAATTTTATTAAATTCTTATTTTGCTCTTCACTATTTATTGATGGGACACCCCTTTTTGAAATAGCAGGTGGAGAGATTTATACAATGGAGGTGGTTCGACACAACTCTTTGAGTTGAGGTGCCCTTTGAAAGAAATTTGTACAATAGAGGTGAGTCTTCAAACATGACAGAACATGACTCTGATACCATATTAGATATACATGAGATTCCATTTGTGAGCTTTTAATCTTTTCGATGTGTGATCTTCAGTATGCTCTTCAAGATGGTACATTTTTGGGTTCATCATTAATGGGTTGAATCCCTATTTTTGAACCGAATACTCGTTTGAGTTTTAATGAGTTCTTATATCATATTAGATAATATGAGATCCGATCTCAAAATCAATTGATAATGAGTATAGTAGCACATGTATCTTATAAATTGTGAGGTATCTTTTCATTTTTTTTGTCATGAGATCCTTAACATTTTTGAGCTAGTAATTTTTATTTTTCGTAACCATATGAGGGTATTATTTATAAGACCTTTTTTAATAAAAAAAATTTGTAAGTTTAAATTTGGCCATCTACTCTTTTAAGAGATTTTGTGAGTTTGTTCTTCCTACCTAAAAAAAATAAAAAAATAAATAAATAAATTGATCGTGTTGAAATTGGTTGATTCATCCATCACACATGAAGTCAGCGGCAGAGGTACATTGGGCCGAGGGATTTTGGACCTTAATAATTAATTTGGTTAACTACGTAAATGGATGATTTGAAGTAGGTCAATTATGTAGATATGTCCAAAACTTTACAAATTTACATCAATGTCTAACATTTTAAATAAAGAAACTTTATTTAGAGGCACAATTCTAATTGTACCCATTGTATATTAAAATTCCAAAAATAAAACGAAAATACAAAAAAGGAAAAAATTATATATATTAAATTCCTATCAAATTCTTTCCTAAAAATGGGCAAATCATACTTAAAAACCTACAAAATTTTCGTTTCTCTACTAAAAAAGTGCCAAATTTTCCTTTCTTCACCAAATTCTCTCAACTGATTTGAACAACAAACACTATAGATTTTTTCAGCGATGAACGACGACAATTCATCCACGGTGAGCGGCAACAATCCATCTACGACGATAGAGTTTTGCTTCACATACTCAAAAAATATACATAGTCCATATCAGGAAGTAAGTTTCTTTGAGACATTAGAGTTTTTGTATATCACTAATCTATGAGATGAAGTTTAAAAAAAAAATGCATGTGGGTTTTTTCGGATAAAGTTTGAAGAAATACATGTGGGCTTGCATATCTGTCGACGCAGCTTCATTTCCACTGAAGAAGATGATTGACGACGTCGATGGGTTGTTTGGTGGTTGAAGGAGGCACATCGCTGCTAGAGGATGATGACAACGGTGAAGCTAGATCGAAAAATAGGGGAAGATAGGGAGAAAATCTTTTTTCTTTTTCTTTTTTTTAATATTCATGTTATATACACTGTAGTGCCTATATATACATTAAATGATATTGATATTATATATGAAGGGTGTACACTACTGTGTACCATAAAATACAAATGAAATGTTGGTGTATATATTTGTAAAAAATTGTGTTTTACATAACATAATATATTGTATATATTTCGACAAATGTTCAGTACCAACCAACATTGTTATTATTTTTTCTTTTGACATATTTTATAGGTTTAACGAATCTATATAAATATAAATATTGATGAATATATAGTTCATACTATGATGAAACTTGATACAATTCCATAATCATTTTAACAAAAAAAAGTGAGTATATATCAAATATATATGCCCAATATTAAATTTACTGAGCATGCATGGTAAAATGAATGCAAAAATAATTATATGTGATGAATATATAGTTCATATTAGGATTGAAAGAATTTGTATATATTAATTAAATATTTGTTAAAAGTTAAAAATATCAGGTGTATATGACAAAATGAATACATAAACAACTATTATAATATGAATATATTTGTGTAATAAAGTTTGATAAAAAGATACATGATATACATGAAGAAATGTATACACAAACAATTATCATATTATCATTATATGCACATGAATATATATGAAAAACTATTAATGTCCAATTGAATATAACTTTTTTTTAACCATAGTACGAGTATATTAAAAAATAGATAATCCCTACCATTAGTTTGAAGTTAGTTTTTATCGAAATTGATTAAATAATATTAATAATTTTTATGCAAGAAAAGACACAAATGTGAAAATATTTCCAAAAATTTATAGAAAGAAGGCCAATAGAGACTAAACTTTTTTTTAGAAAAGTTAGCAATAAACCAACAATAGGAATCAATTTTAAGTTTTATTGAAAATGCATAGACTAAAATAGAATTAAACTCAAAATATAGAGACCAAAATAGTATTTTAACCTAAAATTAGTTACATAAAAAGAATTTATAATTCTTATGAAAGAAAAAAAACTAATTATTATTTAATTTTTAATATATATTTATAAGTTTGATCTATTCTAAGAGACTTTTGAATTAAAAAGTATGCCATTGGTCTTTAAAATTTCAATTTTTTATCTAATATGTTCCTAAGTTTTTAATTATATGTTTTGTAATCCAATAGTTTTTTTTAGTTCAAGGATCTATTAAATTCAAAATTAAAAATTCAAAAATCTATTGGACAAATAATTGGAAGTTTAGTGACTTAAAAGAAACTTCTTAAACTTAATGACTTATCTGTTGGATTTTTGGCAATATATTGGAAGTGAAATTGTCCCACATCTGAAAGGTGCATGAAAGTGATGGGCTTCTGGCACTATAAAAGGAGTCTATGGCTTTGGTTTCAAAGCATCCCAGTTAGAAACACTTTAAGCTTGGTGTACTAGCTCTAGTTAAATTCCCTCTTTATATTCTCTGGTCTGAGAGTGAGGAAAATGGTGTGAGTAGTATAAGCTTTGGGAGAGTGTTTTTGTAATTGGGGTCGGGGAGAGAATTCTATGTGATTGTAACAATTTTTCACATAGTGAAAATTTATTTCTGTTCGTGGTTTTTTTTTCTCCGGGTTTGGAGTTTTTCCATGTAAATTCTTGTGTCTCTTATTTTGTTGGTATCTTTTAATTTCTCGGTTTATTTCTGCTTATTCCTATTGGTGGGAGGTTTTTTGTCCCACATCTGAAAGGTGCATGAAAGTGATGGGCTTCTGGCACTATAAAAGGAGTCTATGGCTAAGCTTGGAGTACTAGCTCTAGTTAAATTCCCTCTTTATATTCTCTGGTCTTAGTCTGAGAGTGAGGAAAAGGGTGTGAGTGGTATAAGCTTTATGAGAGTGTTTTTGTAATTGGGGTCGGGGAGAGAATTCTATGTGATTGTAACAATTTTTCACATAGTGAAATTTCTTTCTGTTTGTGGTTTTTTTCTCCGGGTTTGGAGTTTTTCCACGTAAATTCTTGTGTCTCTTATTTTTTTGTATCTTTTAATTTCTCAGTTTATTTCTACTTATTCCGTGATCGGTAAAATCCTCGGGTGTCGAACAAAGGAGGCGAGCCTTGAAGTGTAGTCATGGTGGAGATCCGTGGTAGAGAGCTCTATCGGATAGGCGGTGTGCTCCGAGTAAAAGGAGTTGGCCTAGGCTGGCGGGATAGTATCTCCATTGGTATGAGGCCTTTTGGGTGAAACCAGTAAAGCCATGAGGGCATATGCCCAAAGTGGACAATATCATACCAATGTGGAGATATGTGGAGGGTCGTTATCCCTAACATTATCATACACAATTTCAAAACTTTAAATACCAAATTTATAATTTAGCCAATTTAATATCAAAATATTCAAAACTTTAAATACCAAATTTATAATTTAGGCAATTTAATATCAAAATATACGAACTAATATCAATACATATCGATATATCAATGTATTCAAAATTATTTCTATACCACCCCTAACATAAAGTTTATAGATCCTCCACTGCATGAAGTCATAAACGAAGAGGTGGCCTCAAAGTTTAAATTACCAACTATGGAGCCATATGATGGTAAGAAAGATGTAGTTCCACACTTCGATACATTTGAGCTCAATAATGGAGTTTAAGACACAATCAAATGTCGAGCATTCTCATACACACTAAGAAGTTCGACTTGGGTATGCTTTCGTAAATTGAAATAAGAGTCTATAGAGTAATTCAAAGAATTGGCTCGAGCTTTTGTAACATAGTTCTATAAGGGGCAATATCAGCGTAAGCTGCCAGCCCACCTGCTCACTATCAAGTAGGGGTCCAAAAGAATGTCTGGGGGATTATGTTTTACAATGAAATAGTGAGGTGTTCCATATCGAAATTCGTTAATTTGCCTAAGATTAAATGGAGTTTCATCCTAATGGACTGTGAGTCTATGTGGAAATGCTAGTTAAGAAGAATAGAGTGTCAAGGAATGCAACCGAAGTGGAGCCATCTCCATTTTTTGTTAGGGGGAATTGAATATTTAATGTCTAGTTGATAATTATTTAGGATGCGTTAGATAACTATTTGGTTTTTGATTTTTGATTTTTGAAAATCTTGTTTTTTTACAATTTTTTTCTATCTTCTCTATAATGATTTCCATTTTTTTTGAGGTATCATTTAAGTTTCTAGCCAAATTTCAAAAACAAAAACAAGTTTTTGAAAACTATTTTTTTTTTAGTTTTCAAAACTTAACTTGTTTTTTTGAAAACATAGGTACAAACTAGGTTAGAAAACATAGAAGTTCATTAGTAGAAGTAGTATTTTTAGAGTTAACTTTAAAATCAAAATGAGGCCTTAATTTTTTGTTTTTAGTTTTTGAAAATTAGACTTGTTTTTTTCATAATTTAATTTCTCTTCATCTTCTCTAGGATGATTACCATCTTTCTTGAGATACTATTTAAGTTTCAGCCAAAATTCAAAAGCAAAAATAAATTCTTAAAAACTACTTTATTTTAATTTTCAAAACTTATCTTGATTTTTTGAAATATAGGTACAAAATAAGATAAGAAAACATAGAAATCTATTAATAGAACTAGTATTTTTATGTTTAATTTTTTTTTAAAAAAAAATCAAATGGTTATCAAACATGACCTAAATTTTGTTTGTCTCAATCAGTGTATAGGCCTTACCAAGTATCAACTAATCTATGTGCATATATATAGTGAAAACAATTTTATATAGTTACCGATCTGTCACGACATATATTACTCACGACATATATTACTAACATACATATTTACACTGTATTTATTGTTATCTAGTTTTTTTTTTTTTTTTTTTAAGAAAAAAATCAAAACATAACGTAGCCTAAATAACCTCCAATTTTAATTTTAATGGGTATTTCGTGATTTATGCTTGTTTAATTAAAGCTTTAGTTTATAAATTAAAAAACTCATATAAACATAAACGATGTTGAGGATCCCAACTTGAAAAGTGGAGAGAAATCTCACGACTTATAAGAAATATGAGTTATTCCTCTCATTTCATTCCCAATTAATTTTGAGATGGAACCCCATAAAATTTAATATAGTATCAGAGTCCATTAAGCTCAAACGGATATTCTGTGAGACACTATCTTGAAGGGTATGTTGAGGATCTCACCTTAAAAAAGTAGATTGGTAAATGCATGTAATGGGTTCATTGGTCTTTCATGAGTTTTTAGGTGACTTAATATTCTAAATATGCTATACCACTCAACTAGAAATTAGTGTAAGTTTAGCTATTTAGGTTCTAAGTACTAGATTAACATTTGAGTTTTGTCATCAAACATGAGTGCGTACTTCACAATCGAGCATATTCATCTGAAGTGTCGAGATGTTGTCTATAGTGTCTTGACATTCTCATTCTAATTTATTTGTTCCCATATTTTTAATGGAACGTCGAGACACTGCTATAAGGGAACTTATAAATACATTTTTTTAATGGTTTTGAGAGAGCCAATTTTGAGAATACAACCCTAATTTCAAAATCTGCCTACAATTAAGAGTTGGAAGAGACTTTAGGAGCAAGAAATAAAGATTTTCAACCTTGAGAATATGGAAATTGCTACGGGGATGAGACATCAATACGCCACAATAATTTTTATTTTCCTTTCACTTAATCTTGTAGTTTTTGTTATATATGGGGTCAGGGGCGGACTTACCATGGGTCCAGGGGCTAGAGTTCCCCTCAAACTTTTTACCTTTAATAATATGCATAGAAAATGTCAGATTAAATAATGAAAATGCCTTCTGGCATAGTGGTTAAAATGCGATTTGCCTCTTTTTAAGTTTTAGGTTCAAGCTCTAGTTTGTACAATTTTAAATATTTTTTTCAATGTCATATTCAAGCCCCCTTGATATAAATTCTGAATCCGCCACTGTATGGAGTTGTTTAAAATTTAGATTTGTAATAGTGAACATGAGTGGATAAATTCTTGTATATCTGAGGAATTGATGTAGCCATTAGATCTTATATTTGATTAGTAGTTGTTTATTGTGTATTTAATGCTTTTAATCTCTTGATCACAGGTTAATTGTTAATTTGGTCTAAAATTCATGCTTGATAAGGGATGGTTTAGACTAGAACTTAATTGCATGACTAAGGTTGTTCTACTTCTAACTTGTCAATAATTAGGGCTCCTTTTTATAGGTTGTTAAAAGAATGGTCACTAAAAGAAAATAAGGCTACAATGACGGACGAAAAAATCAAGGGGCGAGATACAATGACGGACGGGAAGAAGGCGCGCATGATTTTTTCAAGACATACAATGACGGGCATTGCCCGTCATTGTAAAGTCCTTTTAATGACGGGCTTTGCCCGTCATTATATGTTATTTTAATTTAAAAAAAAAAATTTCGGACAGCTCACACCCGACATCTCTCTCTCCTCCCAGCTCACCCTCGATCTCATCTCTCCTTCTCTGTTCGGACTCCCGTCTCCAGCCGGCCGTCTCTCCTCCCAGCTCCCAGCTCCGATCTCACCTCACACCCGACCCATCTCCGGTGGCTGTTCGTTAGGGGAGTCGAAACCGCCGCCCATCTCGCCGCCGCGCCGCCTCTTTGGTCTTCGCCTCATCGTCTCGCCGCCGCCGACCACGCAGACTTCTTCACAAACCGCCGCCCACCGCCGACCGTCGTTCGTTTGGGAGTCACCGCCGCCACGAAGCACCAAACCGTCGCCGAACGCCGCCGCGCCGCGAATCCATTCGGGAGTCCTCACCGTCTTTCTTCTCGTGGCCGGATCTGAAGCTAGAGGTTCAGATCTACACCCTTCTTTGTAGATCTGCTTCATTGAGGTCCAAATCATCCCTTTAGCTTGTTTTTATATCGGGTTTAGCTTGTTTTTTTTTGTTAGTTATCTTGAAATGCTCTTGAAATGATGAAGCTCTTGAAATGTTGAAGGGCACAAAGTTGAAATGGAAGTCACATTTGATGGATTATGCAATTTTTAGGTTGAGGTTGAGGTTGAGGTTGAGGTTGGATAGAACCATATATCAATTTTAAGGTTGAGGTTGGATTATGCAATTTTTAGGTTGAGGTTGATGGATTATGCAATTTTTAGCTTGTTTTTATATCAAT
The DNA here is from genome assembly GCA_036507285.1 of Trichosanthes cucumerina. Classification (NCBI taxonomy): domain Eukaryota; kingdom Viridiplantae; phylum Streptophyta; class Magnoliopsida; order Cucurbitales; family Cucurbitaceae; genus Trichosanthes; species Trichosanthes cucumerina. The sequence goes on along the minus strand of CM071842.1, from coordinate 11,992,289 downwards.
TTTAGAAAAGATTTTTGAACCATATAATTAGCCTCCTTCACATTTTTTGGATTATACTCTAAACATAGTTCATTCCACTTTCACTTTTTCCTTAAAAACTTAAAAATATATATAATATAGGTTGAGGTTGTAAGAAAATGCGTTCAAAACTACTTGTTATGCATTATTTTTTCTTTCAAGTGAAAATGTGTTCAATTTCTACCTAATTTAAGCCTAGTTTAATTAATGGCTTTAGAAACATTTTTTATGGATCGAAGGTAATTGGCATTAGAAACATTATTAAAAATGTGATGCAAGTGTTCTTGATATTAATTGGCATTAGAAAATTGAGTGACCCCATCTTTAGGTAGTTGAAAAAGTCTCAAAAGCCTCAGATTGTGGAAGCTACCCAAGAAACATATGAAGGAACTTCTCTCATGACTTTAAAAGTTCATTCTTGATTACTACTATCAAGTTCAAATTTTCATTTTTCTACCCAATTTAAAATTTGAATCTCAAACTTAACTCATTTTAATTAGTTAAAACTTATGGCATTGATTTTTGGTTTTCATAATCGGATGTCTCATTTTAATTTATTTGCTTTGATTATGCTATAATTTTTTATTAAAATAGATAAATTTACTTTTATATTGGGGATGGATGGAAGGAGGTTAATAACCTTGTATTACATTGTTGAGGAAAAAGTGAGAATTTACTAAATTTTTCTTAATTATAATTCTTTGTTTGTGTTAAGCTTTATGAGTTTATATTTCATATGTTTAATTTTATTAATTAATAGTGATTGAGGAATGATTGAGATCTTTTGTTTAGCGTGTTTGGTTAGAATAATCATATGTTTAATTTTCTTAATAATAGTAGTGGGGTTGTGGATTAGAGGAAATGGTATTAGTCTAAAATATCATGATGTTGGTTTTGAATCAACATCGTGAAATTGAGTAAGTGATGAACTCCTTGATAGTTTTTTTTGTTCTTATTTGATTTCCTAAAGACGTAGTAAGTACATAAGTTTAAGTAACTATTATTCTTCTTGTAGATTAAACTTTCAGAATATCGTTATGGATAAGTCGTGGATGTCAAATAATAGAATGTCATCAGAATATCGTTTAGGAGTTGAGACGTTTATCCAAAATGGTATACGACATTCAAATAGGTCAGATGTCATTTGTTGTCCATGCTTGAAATGTGTGAATGCAAAGTCTCAAAATGTGAATGTCGTAAGAGACCATTTATATATTAATGGCATTGATGAAAGCTATAGAACATGGATTTGGCATGGTGAGTCACCACCGAATGAGAGAAAAGAGGAAGTGAAGTTGGGGACGAAGATGTTGACGACACAATAGGAATGTTTGAGGTTGCACATAACTATTTCAATGACAAGTCTCCAATATTTGAAGAAGTGTTAGATGATGCCAAGAAACCATTGTACTTAAATTGTAACAATTTTACCAAAATATCTGCATTGATAAAGTTATATAATTTGAAAGCAAAGTTTGGATGGAGCGATAAGAGTTTCACTGAGTTGTTAGCATTGGTTCGTGACATCTTACCAAGTCCAAATGAACTTCCTAGCTCTACATATCAAGCCAAAAAAATCTTGTGTACTCTTGGAATGAAGTATGAAAAGATTCATGCATGTAGTAATGATTGTTGTTTGTTTAGAAAAGAGCTTGCAGATGTAGAAGTATGCCCTACATGCGGAACATCAAGATGGAAGCTTTGTAAAAATTCGAAGGATGTGATGAAGAACATTCCGCGAAAGTCATGTGGTATTTCTCTCCTATCCCAAGATTTGAAAGAATGTTTTTATGATAAAGAAATATCGAGTTTGTTGACTTGGCATGCTAATGAACGAGTAATTGATGGGTACATACGACATCCTCGCTGGATACACTATCGTGGAAGCAAGTAGACAATTTGTGGCGTGAGTTTGGTTTAGAACCTAGAAATCTCCGTCTTGCTCTTTCTATCGATGGAGTCAATCCACACGGTGATCTTAGTAGTAGATATAGTTGTTGGCGATTATGTTGGTGACATACAATTTACCTCCATGGTTATGCATGAAACGGAAATTTTTTATGTTAAATGCATTAATATCTGGGCCTAAACAACCAGGGAATGACATAGATGTTTATTTAGCTCCATTAGTCGATGATCTGAAAAAACTTTGGAATGATGGAGTTCAGTGTTACGATGTACATCACGAACAATCTTTCATACTTAAAGCTATTTTATTGTGGACTATTAATGATTTTCCTGCATATGGCAATTTGTGTGGTTTATGCAAGTAAAAGGATATCATGCGTGCCCAATATGTGGAGAAAAAACTTCATCCACTTATTTGCCAAAAGGGAAAAAAATGGCATATCTTGGACATCGAAAACATTTACCCCGTAATCATCCATATAGAAGACAGAAGAAAGCTTTTAATGGTAAACAAGAATTGGAATTCGCTCCTGAACCGTTAAGTGGAGAGGAAATTCTTGCGAAAGTTATTAGACTTCAATACTCGTTTGGAAAGAAGCCAAGAAAGGAAAAAAATAAAGGAGATCCTTCAAGCACTTATTGGAAGAAGAAATCTATTTTCTTTGAGTTAGAATACTGGAAACATTTTGACGTAGCGACATTGTTTAGATGTGATGCATATTGAGAAGAATGTGTGTGCAAATATTATTGGCACGTTACTTGATATTTCCGGCAATAAATTTTAGAGGTAATTAGGATTTTGTGGAAATTTTTTGATCATATATGATACATTTTTCTCAGATTCCTTTTTAATTTTTGAAGGGAACTCCATGCCATCTAGCAATAGAATCAAAGGATAATGTGGTTGTTGTAGGCACTATGTACACGTCTGACGCTCAATTTCCCACAGTCCATGGAGTTCCCTTAGGAGATGAAAATGTTAGAGTGGTAGTGGACATGATCGTAGGTGAAGATGCTCCACTACCAATTCCTATACGGGGAGAAGTAGAGTCCCTGAGTCAATCTATGGAAAATTTTGTGGCATGGCCTCGTGACCCTGTCATTTTTAATAAGGGGAAAAAGGTATGAAATTATTCAACTCAATGTTTAAAATTACTAAATTCTTTGTTTACAAATTTAAATGTTGTTTTCTTGTGATAGGTGGCTTCTCCAGCAAAACATAAGTCGGATGTTTCTGTACATGTGCCTACTTCACATTCTACAAAGTACACAGATGCTCACGTGACTATTAAACTTCTGAATCGTTATGCAATGTTATCGATGCAAGAAGATGATACGATTCAAGTCACGTTGAGTGAGCACATGTTCGGGGAGGAAAAGTTAATTTATTTACATCGCGATGATATCCTGCGTGATTCGTGGGATGGTGGAGATAGGGTACTCTCGCATAGTAGCATACATTGCGTAAGTATACAACATCTTTCATTTACAACTATATTGACTACGCTTTTGAATGTTTTATTAAAATAACTTTACTTTTATTTAGGTATCTTTGGACTGTATGTGACTATGAAATAATCGCCAAGTTCTTGTTAGTTGATCAAATAACCATTTCTAATTTTGTTAAAAGTCAAGAAACACATTTGTATAAATCGCTAAAAGGTTAGAAATGGTTAATTTGGACTTGGATCAACAAGTTTTCATCCATATATAATCTTTGGGTAAGTTGACTTCAATTTATTTATATGTTTTTGTTCATAAAACAATGATATTAGAATACTCCTAACTTTAATAGATATCATTGGATGTTGATCGTTATCCATCCGCTGGCAAACACCGTTTATGTCTTAAACTCGTTGAGGAGTAAGATCAAGAAAGTTTTCAAGGAACAATAAATACGTAAGTGTTTCAAACCTTTAGAATGAATTACTTTCTATTAATTTTTCTAATGTTTCAAACTCTTTAGATCCTTGAAAATGTGGCAAGCCAAGCACTCACTTCCACAATATCGTTCTTCAATCACTTGGAAACTTGTAAAGGTAAACATAATTTAATATATTCGAATGTTTTGTTCAACGTTGGAACAATATTTAACTCAAATATGCTATTTTTAAATTATTTTGCATATAAGCGCCCCGTCAACCGAGTTACGTGGAGTGCGGGTACTATATGCTGTAAGTATATACGAGAAATCGTATATAATTCTAGTATTCCTATAATGAACCCCGTAAGTACTCTTATTTTATACGGTTTGTGATTCAAAACATAATTTAGTCTAATGTTATTATATTATTTTTCTTTATAGTTCAACACAAAAAGCGCATACAAACAAGAAGAAATCGATGAGGTTCGAGTAGAATGGGCGGATTTTGTTGGTGATTTGTGTAAGCCATTTGTGAATACCGAATTTTGTGAAATTTTTACTACATTTTGTTAGGGTGTACAATATACTTGTTTATAATATATATAGTACAAGTGTATTAGTAGTTTGTGTTTTTAGATGTATATACTTGTTTGTTGGTTGTGAGAGGCGGGTGGCCTCATTCTTCCGAACTGGGATTGGAGTTTGTTGGATGTTTTGTATGAATGTGTTTTTAGATGTATATACTTGTTTGTTGGATGTGGAGAGGCGGGTGGCCTCATTCTTACGAACTGGGATTGGAGTTTGTTGGATGTTTTGTATGAATGAATGTGTTTTTAGATGTATATACTTGTTTGTTGGATATGGAGAGGCGGGTGGCCTCATTCTTCCGAACTGGATATATAGAAGTGTTTCGCAATGTTTGAGTTATGGTTAGTGATGCTCTGTAGAGCTCATGCCAAAATTTTACTTATTAGCTTGATATTTCGTGTTAGTTTTAAAGTTTTCTTGTTTTTGTGATATAGGTGTTAAGGACATGTAGAGATCGTCTCATGTGTATTATTTATAATGAAGTTATGTTCTTCTTGTAAAATGAATGATTGTTGGATGTTTATGGATGAATTTCATGTTTTGTTGGATATAGAAGTGTTCTGCAATGTTTTTGAGTTATGGTTAGTTGATGTTCTGTAGAGGTCATGCAAGAAATTTTTACTTATTGGCTTGATATGTCGTGGTTAGTTTTAGATTTTAGAGTTATGGTTAAGATTTATGATATACTAGTTTATGGTTAATTAAGGTTTGTGATGGTTTTTAGAGTTATGGATACGGTTTGTGATATATGAGTTTATGGTTTTAGAGTTATGGTTAAGGTTTAATTTTGATATATGAGTTATGGTTAAGGTTTGTGATATAGGAGTTTATGGTTTGTAATATAGTAGGTTTGTGATATAGGAGTTTATGGTTAATTAAGGTTTATGTTTTAGAGTTATGGTTAAGTTTTTTATGTGCATTGTTTTGGTTGAAAAAGAATTTTGTTGGATGTTGTTATGAGTGATTTTATGTATGTTTTGGATATAAAAGTGTTTTTGTTTCATGTTTGTAAATTTCTATAGTGATTTCATGTGTGGTTTCAATATAGAAGTTAATATATTTGCAATATTTTGATTAATTAGTTATTAAATATTGTTGGTGCCATCGGGCTATTAACGACCTTTTTTTTTATTAAAATTATGCTAAAAACGATGACGGGCATTGCCTGTCATAATTAAAAATTATGAACTAGACAGATATAATGACGGGCAATAGGTTTTTTTAAAAAAAATACAATGACACTCGCAGATAGATGATGAGCGCGCGCGTCATCATCAAAGCTCACTTTAATGACGGGCAATGCCCGTCATTAAAACCCTTTTTTTCTACTAGTGGGTGTTAATGTCTTACATGTTATTAAAAACTAAACAGTTATGTCGTTTTATAATATTGCAAGAGAATTACTTGTCCTCGTTAAAATTATATATGATCTCTAACTTCTTGACTTATGGAATGTTTGCATGATCAATCTGGGTTGTTTAATTAATTTGAATCGTTGGCCTAATTGGTAAAATCAATTCCTCAATCTTTTATTTTCCTTTATAACTTTATTTTGATCATTGTCACCTTTTGATTTATTTCTCTAGATAAATTGAGTATAATTGTATTCATAGAATTAAGTGAACTAGAACGCCAGTCCTAAAAGGACAATATCCTAACACCATTTCACCCTATTAAAACTTGATCACGCAACAATCATTTTTCAAGTTGGACTATTAAAAATTAGTCATTTCTCTTGTTAGCTCTGGTAAGAATTTAGAATTCTTTTGTAAATATTTTGGTTAATTTTTTTTTAAATTTTTTTTTAAACTAGGTTTATATTAAAATTTTGGGAAAAATAAATTTATACCTCCAAACTTTGGGATTGTATCAATTAAAATTTCGAACTAATAATTTTATCAATTAAAACCTTAAACTTTTATAAATGTATCAATTTAGACTCATCATTAGGATTCCACTTTAAAAACTATTAATGCATAATTCACACACATGTATAATTGTTCTATATATGCAAGAATTAATAGAGATAAATGCAAGAATCAAATGAATAGTAGCGAGTTTATGAATACCACTCCGTGATTAGTCATCTTCTCTAATTCTTATTCAAATTTTTCTACTTACTTAGGGAAGGTACTTAGGAAGGATTATGTGATAACTTTTTATGCTACTTTAGAGGATTTTAAGAGAAGAATAATTTTAATTTGATGATTTCGAGTTGATTTTAAATGGAATCAAATAAAAATAATAATAAATCAGAGAATCTAAATTGATTCAATTTGAATCAATGAAAAATCAAGATTTAATAGATAGTGCGTGGATTTAATTATTGATTTTTTCTCTCTAAAATTATTTTATTAGACTTCTCCTCGTTCATTCCATACTAAAAACTCAGGAATATTCTATTTTGAATGATGACAAACTTTTTTGTAATTTGCTAGTCATAATTAACATAGTAAATAAAATGTCCATTACTTCTCTTATGATCTTCCAACCCTACATTGGTAAAACTAAAAAAAAAATGTGTTAGTAACATAACCCTAATAATTTCACCTTTTTCTAATTTTGGCATGTTCCTTTGACGACTCATTTAAATAATACATTTAATTTGTCAACTTTCTTAAATGTCATTTTTCTATGAGATCTCAAACATTTTTACTATTAGATTTCAGTTATGATCGTCCCTTCAAGTGTTCCATATAAGAATCATAACAAAACCATCATTTTCACATTCATCTCTTTAGGTCAGACACTATTATAATTTAACTAAATAACTCTACATTCTAAATCTAGATTATATAACTCCACAGACTATTATAACCATGTTATTATAATTAACTTACTCATCAGCACTTCAAACGAAAACAACTATTTCACAATTTGGCCTAACATCTTTCTCCTTTTATTTCTTTGTGGAGTGAGGAGGAGAGAGAAGACATAATTATATTTTCTGTGATTATTTCCCCCAAAGAGATAGAGAGAGAGAGAGAGAGAAATGGCAAACAATTCTACTAGAAATAAGATGACAAACTATGAGCGATAAGAGAGATGTCTGTGGAGTTTATCAAATGCTCATACGGTTTTCTGGATCACTCATTATTGCTGCTATTGCTGTTTCTATTTTTACCTTTAGTTCCTCTTCCTCTGCTCTCTCTGCCTGTAAAACCCACCAATATTTTCATATTACTTATATGACATCAAAAAGGACAAAAAAAAACATTTTTTTTCCATTATTACCAAAAAGAAAAACGATATCCCTAATTAGTTATCTTGGACTAGTAAAACTATACTCGAGTCGACAAACACTTTTAAAAAAAGTTCTAACTATAGTACCATATTATTTTGTATGGCAGATCATGTTGTAAATTTTCATACAAGGGCAATAGTAGAAATTTAAAAAGGAAAATTATTTTTCTCTCTCTCGAATATGAAATAATACTACTCCAAGACTAAAAATCATCCTTGACTAGCTAATAAATGAAGCCACCTTCAAGCAAATAAAATACTTAAAATCAAGTCACAAAAACTCTAACACTTAATGACTCGTTTGATAATTATTTGGTTTCTGAGTTCTTGGCCAAAATTCAAAAAAAAAATGAGTTTCTTATAAAAACCAACTAAGTTTTTTGAAAACATGGATATAGGGTAAATAACAAACAAAGATACAAGTAAAAGAGATATCTACAAGTAAAAGTAATGTTTATAAGCTTAATTTTTAAAAATCAAAGAGAAAAGACTAAAGCCCCATTTGACAACTATTTAATTTTTGGGTTTTAATTTTTAAAAATTAAGCTTAAAAATACTACTTTTACTAATAAAGTTCTATGTTTTCCTATCTAATTTGTACCTTTTTTTTTCAAAAACCAAGTTAAGTTTTGAAAACTAAAAAAAAGTGATTTTCAAAAAATTGTATTTATTTTTGAAATTTTGTTAAAAACTTAAATGATACTTCAAAAATAAAGATGAAAAATATTGGAGAGCAGATATAGAAAAAGAAATATAATTTTCACAAAATCAAAAATAAAAAATAAAATAATGATGAAATGAGGTTTATAAAACAACCTAAAATACATAATCTTCGGCCGCAAAAAAAGGCAAGTAAAAAAAAGGTTGGTAAGTTTAGATTTTCTTTTTCAGGATAGATTTTGTTGGAGGACAAGCATTATCCTGACATATTGGAATCCTTCGACAAATTTGGCAAGACATCCTCTGCTTTTATGACATGGTACTCTAAATTCTTTCTTTATGTTGTCTTTCTCTAATAATATTAGGTGACTAAATTTGGTTTTCTTTTTCAAAAAAAAAAAAAAAAGAAAATCAATTATTGACACAACTATTCGAGTAGAGGCAGTTACACAATGAATTGATGCATCCCTATAAATGTGATCCATGTATAAAAAAAATAATATGATTGTCAAATACATATACTATCTATTTTTTCTACCAAAAAGTTGAGTGATGATGACAAAAAAAAATGGAAATTAAAAGTATTTGTTCCTCGAAAGGAAGAAATATTGAGTTGTTTAAAAGAAAAACCAAATAATTTTATCTATCTTTTTATTTGAAGTTTAAGTATCCCTCTTTGCGTGACACAATTAAAAATATTACAACCTTTGCTATAAGAAACTCTCAACCAATAAATCAAATTATTACCACATCTTATTCTCTAATAGCCTAACTAATCAAATCATTTCATTAAAAGTAAAAATAAATTTAAAAGAAGTATAACTCATTGTCCTTCATCATGACTTATTAATGTTGATCCGACTCACATCACCTAATTTAGTTAACTTTCAAATCATTTCAAATCCCTAAAAAAGTAAAATGAAAGAGATAATTTATGGGTTTAAAGCTTTCAAGATGAACCAAATAACAAATACTTTTGGCTAGGAATATAATTTATTGTTCTTTCTTGGATACATTTATCATATCTACATTTAAATTCTTTTATACTTAAGTCATTTATTCATTTCTTATATTATCTTTCTAAGACATCTTAATTAACTATTTTATTTATAATATTAAAAAGTTCATGAAACTTTATTTTTTATATGGTAAAATAAAACTAAAAATTTCCACCTGTGTAGTTTTAAATGGCCATTAAGTTGAGTTAATTATTATTTAACAAAAAAAAATGTAATTCACAATTAAGGTCTCGTTTGATAACCATTTTATTTTTTGTTTTTAGTTTTTGAAAGTTAAGTTTATTTTCACCTAATTTCTCTACAATAGAGATCATCTCCCTTAAGTAACCATTTGAACTCTTAGCCAAATTCTAAAAACAAAGTCAAGTTTTTGAATACTATTTTTTTTAGTTTTCATTAGTTAGATTGATTTTTGAAAACATAAGTACAAAATAGATAAGAATACATATAAACTCATTGGTAGAAATAGTATTTTTAAGTTTAAATTTAAAAAACGACTAAAAAAATAAAACAAAATTGTTATCAAACGGAGCCTAAAATGTTTGACTTTGTCTAGCGTAATAATACTATTTTTTTTTAAATGGTATGACAAAACTTGTAAATTTTATATTAAAACTTTACTTCAATGGCCTTTCACTCTCCAAACCCAATCCTTTGGGTAGTCTTACAAAATTCAAACCTTTTAAACCTCCACCTCAAATACAAGTTTCTTAAATTTAGAGACTTCTTAAACCCAAGACCTACACCTCAAATACAAATTTTCTAGACTTAAGACTTTAATAGAATTGTTTTACTTTAGTTAAAAGTTGTTGCCTTTAAGTGGTTATTTTAGTTATTATTAACTGTTGTACAAACATGTATAAATACACCTTTTATGAAGATAATAAAGATGACAAGTATCACTTTTCTCCTTATTACATCGGTAAGGTGGTATCAAACTAGGTAGCAAACTCCTATAAAGTTGTTTCCTCTTTCAATTAATATTGATTTTACTCGTTTAACTTTTCATTAAATTTTCAAGTTCAGGTTTTGAGTGCATTGGTGATTTAAGAGATTTCTTAAACCTAGGACGTAAACTACTAAGAGAAGACATTTGTGTCTCGTGACTAAAGAACTACTATCAACGCCCGATTAGGAAAGTTTAGGCTAACACAATTGAATGCTGATATATATATATATATATATATATATATATATATATATATATATATATATATATCAGTATGGGTTGGAGACAAGAACACGAATTGACATAACAAAATCAAAATCAATGCCCCATGGTGCCCCATCATATTCTTCATTGCCTATCCACTAATCTAAATCATGGAGCTACAACTTTTGCAGTATAAGAAAATCAGAAAGAAAGTTATAGAGAGGAAAGAGACATAAATGGGGGGAGAAAAAGAAAGGAGACAGAATAAATTGTGATGATGGCCTCTAGGATGGGAAGAGAGAAAGCAGAATTAAAAATAAATAAATCAGTTTTTATCTAAGAATACATGTATTTATTTTTACTCTAAACTTTTAATTTCAACGAATTTTACTTTTTTTAGAATTTTACTATAAACTTAGAAAAGGTTTTACACTATTTACTTTAAAGCTAGGACAGAGTTTCATTTGAAATATAGTTCATAAAAATATTCCAGTAGAATATTGTTTTTTTGAAATATAATAAGTGTATTTAATGAATATGAACACGTACTATATATATATATATATATATATATATATATATATATATATAACACATGTCCCGAGTAAAATTAATTAAGCTTCAAACAAGAACGATAATAGAGCTGATTTTTTTTTGTTTTTTCAAATTTTATTCAATTCTCGATCTTGTGTATTAATCAAAGTTAATGTTGTACAATGCAAATTGGCAAGTTTTGAGACATTTTTGCTTACTTTTTATGAAAAATAATAAGTGAATTTAGAAAAAAAAATTGATATACAGTGTAAGAATTCCAACACATGTTTAGTTTAAGTAAAGACAGATACAACTTGTCAAATGTAAAAGGGTAAAAATTATTTTTTTCCATAAAAAAAGCCACCAAAATAAAGTTACCTAATCACATGTTAAACATTTTAAAAAGAAATACTAGTTAAATGTTCCTCTACTAGCTAAGTTTAGCCAGTAGATAAATCACTTATTACCATCTCAAAGTGCAATTGTGATTTTTTTATAAAAAAAAGTTATTATAAAAATATGTTTTTTTTTATGTTTTTAAAATTTTCAAAATCAGTTTTGATTATTAAGCATTAAGACTTTGTAAAAAAGTTTTGATGAGGAATTATAACTTGAACAATGCTTTTTACCTCTAAGGGATGAAAATATGTCCAAAATTATTAAAGAAATAAATATAGCTCAATCGATCGAGGCATATATTTTTAAATTCCAATCAATACAATCACAATCTACTTAAGACTTTATAATAATCTATCTCTATCATGAGTTAACTTTAGAAGTCAATACGCATATGATTTAGATTAAATTACAAATGTAGTCCCTAAACTTTTAAATGTGGGTTTATTTAGTTCATAAACTTTAAAAAGTGTCCATAAGCCGTTGAACTTTCAATTTTATGTCTAATAGATCCTTGAACTTTAAAAATGTCTAATAAGTTCCTTAATTTTCATTTTTGTACCTAATAGGTTCCTAACACATTCAATTTTTTCAAAAACTAATTATTCTATTAGATATAAAATTGAACTTTATGTCTAATATGACTCTAAACTTTCAATATATATGCTCATAAATTAAAAATAAACATCCTATAAGTCAATGATCTATCAAACACAAAATTAAAAATTCAGGAACCGAACACAAAAATTGAAAGTTTAATGATCTACTAGACACATTTACAGTTCAGGAGCTCAATAAAAAAAAAATATGAAAGCATAGAGACCTATTAGACATATTTTTTAGTTCAAGAAATAAATAGACACACACTTAAAAGTTGATGAACTAAACTTATATATTAAACGATTTAATATAAAGAGTGAAGGGCAAGGGCTAACAGATGTGTTAAAAGCAAGATTACCTATTTAAGATTTAGGGCAAAAAAAAAAAAATTATACCTCAAAATTTTAGAAATTATTTCACTAACCATCCTAAACTTCGACACATTTTAGTGAGATTCAAATTGAAAAACGTCAGTTACCACGTGTTGAAACTTATGATTCTATCACTTTTTTGCCTTCTTGTCGGATTCACTCATGTGTCAAAATCTTATAAAAATAGACCAATAGAAGCTCGTCACCTAGTATATTATAGACAAGTAATCCAAAAATCACGTGATGTTTTTACGAACATTTCCCAATGACTTTCATGATTGAGAAGGGGGCAAAAAGGAGACGAAAATGACAAGTGTGAAAACAACTGACAAATTATTCAATAAGACTATTTCGTAATAACTATTAGATATAAATTCAATGATTTTTATCTGAGAGAGGAAGAGAAACACGAGGGAGTAAAGCAGAACTCCACTAACCTCAACGAAGAGCGTGTTCAAGAGCCTGTTTGCAACGACGGTGATGTTCGCAGTTATGATTTTCAGCTTCAACGATTCAATCACTTGACAAATCTTCAATATCGTGTCGTCTCTTCGTCCGCACGTCAAACTCACCACGATCGTCTTCTCTCCCATGTAGTTCACACTCAACTAACAACAAATTTCAATCAAAACAAACAAAAAGCCCTAGAAATTTGAATTTCAACTCAATTTTAAATCACTTACATCGAGAACTTCGATCGGAAAAGACGTCGGCGCATCGCCTGTTTTTCGATTCGTTCTCCTCTTCCTCGAGATTTGATCGCCATTTTCGTTGATCGATTGATTTGTTATTGTTGATCCGTTGCTTATTTTGCCTGATTCCAAATCTGAGATCTCTATTTCGATCCTCTTCTCTTGCGCTCGCAGCTCTTGGATGTACTCAATTGCATCTTTGATTATTGATGCCTTGTCCATCTGTTATCACCAAACAAACGACATTTTACCATTTTCTTGCTTTTCAAACTGCAAATACCATTCATGTCCCTCCCTAAACTATTTTTTGTTTCTGATTTCGGAATGAAATTTGCAATTGATTAAATTTATGGTCAAGGTGCTTATAAATTTGCCAAAATGTAGCTAAGAAGTTTTTTTAGTTCAATGATATTTGGGACGTCAATTACTGTTAACATGTAGCTTAAAAGTTAGATCAATGTTGATGGAAGTTTTACATGATTGATTGAATGAGAAAAAATTATAAAATGCATCACGATGGAAAGAAAATATGTATTTGTCAATTGAGTATAACTCTATTAATTTAGACATTATAATTTAATTTTGATAAAAAAGATAGAAGCTTGAATCTATGAATATTGTTTTAAAAAATTAGACGTCATATCTCAATTTTCGAAGTTGTTGAAATAAAAAAATTAAAAAAAAAAAAAGAAGAAAGGAAGGAAAAACGCAAATGTATTTTGAACTTATCTTGCCCCAACGATTGTATGGAGTAAATTTGTTGTGGTGGCACTATTTTATAATATTTTATTATTTCTTTCTTGTCATAATTGAAAAAATTAAATAAAAGAAAGTTGATGTAATGATAAATATAAGTTTTAAATTCAAAAATTGAAGTCCAAAAATCAATTTAGCGGGTGTTATTATAATAATTCGGCTATCAAATATTTTACACTCAAATATAAATTATTATAATCTAGATTAAATAATTTTGCATCCTAAACATAAATTACATAACTCAACAAATTATTATAATTCAAATGATATTATAAATAAGTAAGATATTTATATATATATAACTTAATTGATAGTTTTCATTTTTAATAAAACATTAATAAATAGGTGTGTTTTGCTAGTCCACCATATAAATTTTCTAAAAGAAAATAGGATTTAAACACATTATTTTATCATTCACTTTTTTTTATTATTATTATTATAGTAGATATTCATCCAAATGATTAAATTTTGTGCTCATTCAACAACTCACCCTATCCTTCCAATTTAATATGCATCATGGTTGTTCGTGGTGACATGCTGTATCAAAAAGTATTAAATAAATAAATAATTAAATATAGATTAAAATTTGAATCTGAAGTTGATTTTAATAAGTTAAATAAAAAGCAAAGTCGTAAAGGAAAATATAAAAAACATTATTTTATTTGTATAAATCCCCGGGATTTGCTTTAATAATTACGCAAATCCCTAGAGAACGAGTTGATTATTAGGTAGGACCAGGGGATCGAGATTGGCTAATTGGTAATAATAATAACAACAAATTTACATTACTATTTTAACTTTTATAATTTCTACAATTTAAAAAAAGTCCAAGTCAGTATCCAAGAATAAAATTCATCGAATCTTTCCAAGTGTCTCTAAATTTATTAAAATAGATAGTATTTTCCCAATCACATAAGACAACATTTAACTTTTGACTTTTAGTGACATATAAAAATTTTAGTTTTTTTTAATATATTCAAAAGATTTTTAAAAATTAAATAAAAAACTTTTAAAAGTGCATAGGTCTAAATTGCACCTAAACAGTAATTTAACCTAAAAATAAATTAAATAACAATTTAATTTATGTTATATTATCATAAATTAACATAATTTAGTCTTTAAAATTCTTAATTTAATTGTTATAATTTGGTTCAATCTTCCCCAATATTTTTGAATTTTGTCAACACATGGACAACTTCAATGCTGCCAAATCTAATTCATTCCCTTCCCTAGCCATGCACATGTTTGTCACATGGTAAGGAAGTTATTGACCATCAATAACCAATTAAATTGTTTTTATTTTCGATTTTCAAAAATTAGGTCATACATATTACTTTCACTAATAGTTTCTATATTTTCTTATCAACTTTTTACTTTTAAGTATTTTTTAAAAATGAAATCAAATTTTAAAGACTAAAGAGAGTAGCTTTCAAAAATTTATTTTTGTTTTGGAAATTTAGTTAGAAATTCAAATATTTTCTTAAAAAAGATTGAAACAATTATATAGAGGGATGAAAATAATTATAGAAAAATTATGAGAAATTAAATACCATTTTCAAAAAGCAAAAACTAAATGGTTATCAATAGGGGTTTTAAAAAACAAATTTAATCTAAACAAATACAATCTAAACATAATTCAATGAGTAAGATATTCTCAATTAAAAAAGTGAAGTTAGATGTTTAAATCCCCTTACCACACACGCAGATGAACTAAAAAATTTAAAATTTTAAAAAATAAGTTAGAGCAACACAAATTAGATATATTAAAATGGTAATTTAACCCTTTTTTAGACCATAGTAATTTAACCTAAAAATAAATTAATTAATGATTTAATTTGCGTTCATCACTATTTAAAACTTCTGATAATCATTTGATTTTTTATTTTTAAAATTTAAGCCTAAAAATACTATTCTACCAATGAGTTTATATACTATTTTACCAATGAGTTTATATGTTTTCTAATCTAGTTTATATCTACGTTTTCAAAAACCAAACTAAGTTATGAAAACTAAAAAAAGTAGTTTTTCAAAAGCTTATTTTTTATTTTTAAATTCGGCTAGAAACTTAATGATACATCAAAATAGATGGAAATCATTGTAGAGAAAATAAAAATTCTGAACAAACAAACATAATTTTCAAAACTCAAAAATCAATTTTGTTTTTGGTTTTTAGTTTTTGAAATTTAAACGTAAAAATACTATTTCTACCAATGAGTTTATATGTCTTCTTATCTACTTTGTAGATATGTTTTCAAAAACCAAACCAACTTTTTTGAAACCTAAAAAAAGTAGATTTCAAAAATTTGACTTTGTTTTTTAGAATTTGACTAAGAGTTCAAATGTTTACTTAAGGGAGATGATTTCTATTGTAGAGAAATGAGGTGAAAATAAGTTTAACTTTAAAAAACTAAAAACAAAAAAACAAAATGGTTATCAAACGGGGCCTAAATGGTTTTTAGTTTTTAGTTTTTGAAAATTAAGTTTATAAATACTACTTACACCTATGGTCTTCCATGTTTTCTTATCTACTTTTTGGATGTGCGTTTTCAAAATTTTGTTTTTGTTTTTAACTAAGAATTAAGTGTTTCTTAAGAAATGTGGGAAACATGGTAAGAAAGATGAAGATTATAATAGTAAAATGGTGAGAAAACAAATACAAATTTCAAAAATAAAAAACCAAAAACTAAATAGTTATCAAACGTAACCTAAGTAATTCCATTTCTACTTTCTCATCGGACTCATTTAATGTATCGTCATTTTTATGGAAAAAGAAATGTGATGATTAGAATAGATATGTCTAAAAGACTTAAACTCAAAAGTTGAGCTAGATTTAATTTTTTAAAAAATAATAATAATTGAACTATACTTTTTTTTATTATAATAAGGATAGGAGGATTTATCATACCTCGTCATCTTTGATACATTTAAGATATCTGTTGCCTAATTGAACCATACTTAAATTAACAATAATTTTTTTCTAGACTAAATTGAAATGAATCCTAAAAAATCATCGAAATAATTTTTAAAGCAAAAGAAAATAATTTGTAAAAAGAAATGTGAACTCAAAAAAGAAAAAGAAAAAAAAAAAAAACTCACTTTGGTGATATTAGGGACCACAGCTCTGAGAGCGAGAAGCCTATCGTTAAGCTTCTTTCTCCGATTCCTCTCCGATAAGATATTCTTCGACGCCTCTAAAGACGACGGCGTTCCGTCCGGCGAGCTCGAATCGTAAGAACCGTAAAATGCTTCGTCCAGTCCCCAACTGTAATTAATTATAAGCTCTAAAAAATCCAGAGATGAAAAAAAAACAGAGTTCGAGAAAAGGATTCGAATAAGAAACCTGTCGAACTCTTCCGTCTGCAGAAACATGTTGGTTTCCCAGTAGTACCGATACTCGTCGAGAATATTCTCCATCGGCGGCGGATCAGGCGGACGGCCGGAGGAGACGACGGCGATGGCGGATTCCGATTGCGATTTTATCTATGGAGAGGAATGGCTTGCTTGGAAAGAAGTGCAAAATTTGGGAGTTTTTAAAAGGGCGAAAAACGAGTACCCCGAGTTTGGAGGAGGCCATTTTTTTTAAAAAAATAATTTATTTTTTAACCCACGTGGGTGGCAATCTTGATGTTTCTTGGAAAGATCTGAACCGTCAAAAATATTAATGACGTTTTTAGTCTTCGAGGACGCGTGGACCGGCTCTACGCTCGGTTGACAGCGCGTGTAGTACAACCGCTTAATTATTGTTTGATTTTTAGGATTTGTTTAGTAAACCATTCGAAACATAAATTTGAAAATAAAAGATTCTCTAAAAATAGAGTTCTATTTTATATTTTTAGATATGTGTTTGGTAACCAATTCAAAAATTTGATTCTATTCTAGACAGTTTAAACAAGTGTGTCCTATAACATATTAATAGATCATGAAATTGAATATAAGTTATTATTAATTAATTTATGAACCTGACTTAATAAATTTTATAAAATTATCATTTTATAATATAATATTATATAATATATTATACTATACATATTTTAATTTAACAAAAGTAAATTGAGTTTATAACATGAAATATCGTATTTATTAAGATTTTTATTTTTGTTTAATATATTTATGCATTTTAAAATTTTAAATTCAGAATCTAGATATAATGAAAATATAAAAATGTTGTTTTCAGAATTTCTACTATTTGGATCCTAGAATCCGAAAATAATTTTTGAAAACACACTTGCCAAACATATATTCACTGAATTCAATGAATCCGAAAACATAAAACATATTCAAAATTGCATACCAAACAAACTCTTAGTTTTTGCTATTTTCTCCGTCACTCAACGAGGAATTGCCTTCCGCCACGCCCTTCTCTTCCATAAATGCAATAAATTTGAACACTCTTCTCTTGCAGAAGTATTTAATGCCATCAATTCTCCCTATATCTTTATTCTTTGGCCATTCTATTGATTTTCCTTTTATTGGGGTATTTTGTCTCACTTGTATAGGATGACCAACACAATTCGAAAAATTGAGCTCATTGATTAAAATTCATTTTACTAAAAGAAAAATTAGTTAGTTGATCGATCGACGAGCTAAAAAAGGACTCAATAGTCTTGCCATTATTATTGATGTTGTATTGTTCCAGCTACAATACCTTTGTCCTTGAAAAGACCATCACAGTCTTTTTGAAAATTGTTGTTAGATTCTGAGTTGCACCAAAGTTTTGTGCAACCTCATTTTCAACTTAAATATTTCTAAAGAAAAAAAAAATAAAAGTTTCTTTCTCTTTCTCCTTCCTTTTTCACCTTCCTTTCTTCTTTTCTTCTTTCCTATCTAGAAAATTAAATTCGTGGTTGGTGAGAAAAGAGATGGGAATAGGAGGAAGCCAACAGATTCTGGACATTTATTTGCTAGCCAACCTTGAACATAATTTAGTAATTAAGAGCTAATATGTCAATATGGGTATAACTTGACTATAATTTACATCTACTCATTTTCTTGATATTGGAAGTTCAAGTTTCATACTCGATATTTGTTGTACTAAAATAAAAATTAAGAACTAATATAAGCATAACTAAAATGTCATACATATTATATTTAAAAAAAAAAAAATATTATGGATTTAACAGTGTAATTTATGTTTTATAAATAGAGTAATTATTTAATTATTTTTTCTATTTTTCATTAATATCCCATTTATGAGAATTTTAAGATATTGGCATAATCTTGAACAATATGCAGTTAACATATGAGAATCATATTTAAACAATATCCTAAAGAGTTTATATTATACATTACGCATTTTATAAAAATTACAAGTGAATTGATTCTAATCGTTTATGTAGAGATTTGATGCAAGTTGAGTAAAGATATCATATACAATGAATTTGTATGAGACTGGATAACGAAATGTTTAATTTTTTTTTAGTAAATTCGTAAAATAAAATATTAACATTTTACAAAATGATCGTATATGATCGCCTGATCTCAATTTTGCGTGAGTTATGAACTCCTCCATGTGTGGAAATACGTTTTTTTAGTTACATTAATGAGTACGTACTCGATTTGGCAATTCTACATAAAAAACAGTACCTTTTTTTTGAAACAGGTCATTATAAGAGGTTATTTGTCATTGCTTACAAATTGCCAACTTACAAAGTCTAAATTGATGTCGTGACAGTTTGTATAGCTAATTTTTATTAACCTACTACTTTGAGATTGTGATCAAATAGGGAGTTAAAAAGAACATAGTCTCATAAATGTTTAAATTTATATTTTAATGTAGTAGGTACATGTACATTAATATATTTAATGGTGCATACATTGAATAAAGGAGAGAAATCCTGTATTTTATTAATATATCAGATATATTAATAAAATATTTATTTAAGATTTCAGGACATATAATTAAAATATAATATTAGAAGAAACTCAAAGTGTGGACTCATGATCTCCCGAAGCATTGGACGAGGCCTAAAACACAAATTTCTCATCAATTAGAAGCAGAGAAATTCTCTCTAAAATTATTTTCCTAAAAAAAAAGTATATTTAGCATTTATGTAATGTAATTTTCATAAATCCAACGTTCATTTAATAATTAATTTTTAAATGGTTGATGTTACGTATTCGAATTATGAATAATATTTGGCTATATACCATTGTATCGTAGGAACTATTAAATTTTTGACAGCTAGGAGAGAGAATACATTTTCCACCTCTCTCTTCTAGTTGTGTTTTCTCTTCTCTTTGTCGGTAAAAGAATGAGGGAAAAAACTTATCAAATTGTATAAATTTCAATCAATTTCATCAAATTGTTCCTCAAACTTAGATAAGTGTTGCAATCATAACCTCAAATTTTAAAAAGTATTGCAATTTTAACCCTTTAATTCACTTCAATTATTGTTAAAATAAGTTTCTCTTGTTTGTTCAATGAATTATAAAGTATATGTGCAATATGAAATTGATAAAATTTTAAATAAAAATGACGTTGGAGCTAAATTTCTTCTATGGAAAATTTAAATTTTAACAAAATTATTTAATGGTTCATTTGAGTGTTTGGTGAAACTTATTTTTGTGCAAAAAACAAAAAAAAATATTGAAATTAATGAGTTATGAAAATTTTTACACTATTTTTTTATTATTAAAATTAGTGCACTAGTAGAAATTTGGGATTTTATGACATTGAAAAAGTGTCATTAACACATTTTATGACACTTTTTATTCGTCCTAGAAGCCACCATCAAGGAAACTCCACACATGACACATTTAAAATATTGTCGTAATTAACTATTCTATGACAATTTTATCTTGTCGAGAAAGCCGTATACACGACTTTTTTTAAGTGTCATGGTAAACTTTTGTATGACAATTAAACATTGTCAAGAAATAACCTGTCCATCCTAATTTTCCGTTAAGATATATCAAACAATGACAGATTTTAAATGTCATAGAAATTATGTCTATGACAAAAAATTAGTGTCAAACATGTTGTTTAGATGACAATATTTTCATGTCAAGTTATCGCCTACTTTGATAGATTTTAATTGTCATAAATGCTTTTTCGGTGACAGTTTTGAATTGTCATGTATTTAGTTATTTTGATAGTTTTAAGTGTCAAGAAAGATCATTTAATGACATCTTCTATTTGTCAACAAAAGTATTGTGATAGATTCCTTATGTCAAGATTATTCAAATTTATTTTCTTACGCAGACAAATGAATGTAATTACCCTAAAATAAGTTAATTTTAGAACATGTGACATTAAAATACTATTATAAAAAGCGGTGGGTTTGAGTTTACTATTGTTTATAAACCTATATAGTCTTGACTACTAATGTCAATGCTTGTGAATAGATTGCACACGTTGCAAAATTTTTAGCCTCAAGTTATAAATTTGTAAGAAGTAAATGTGAACGAGCAATTGGAGGAATTAGTAGAGAGTGTTTCATATATACATAGGAAGATAAGAACGTTGACGAAATATTTGAAAAAAAAATTAGGACTCATTGTTGTTCTTTAATTTTTTTTGTCTTTCATTTTTGAATGAAAAGTACTAATAGAACCAAATAACAATGACATTTAAACGTTGTCATAAATTTATGACACTAAAAATTGTAAATCTTGAAAAAATTCTTGACTTTTTCTACAAAAAAAATACGTTTTTTCCCGCCCAAAACAAAAAAATGTCATAAATTTATGATATTAAAAAAGTTTCATAAATTTCGGAAATCCGAAAATTTCTGCCGTTTCCCACAAAAAAAGCGCCTCCAACCATTTTATGACACTTTTTTTACTCCCTCCCACATTTTTTGTTTATATGTTGTGTCATAGAATGTCCAAATTGGTGTAGTGGTGGGTGAATTAACATAAATTGAATCGATAGTAAAAACTGTAACACTTATTTAAGTTTATTGTCTAATTTGATGAAATTGAAAGTTTAAATTGATACAAGTTTATGCACACGTGACGTTTATAGCCTCCACATATCTCGAGTGGTATGCTATTATTCATATATATTTGTTTTTAGTTCTCTCAAAAAGCCTCATACCAATGGAGATAATTTTCCTAACTTATAGATCCATGACTAATCCCTTCCCTAGCCAATGTGCGACATTTGTTTGCACTCCTAACAATTCCTACCTCTTCTATTGCTTTTATTGATCAAAATCCAAGTTCTTAATAGTGTTTGTACTTTTTATTTTTTATGTATAGTGTATTTCTCTGTAGGTAATTTGTTATGCCTCCAAGTCAAGCACACTTAACTGTGGAGTTCCTATGATTGAGCCACCGAAAAGGAAGGTGCACCTTGTTGGTATAAGTAGTAGCTATCAACTCTTTTAAACCTTTCTCAACTGTACTTTCATATCCTTATGGTCATTCTCATGTACTCGTTCTCCTCGGGCATCATACTTTCATATCCTCAGATCTCTCTCATTCAGATGTGGACTCGGTCTTCCGTGTCGCATTTTTAGGTTTAGTATTTCATATTGCATGTCATTTTATTAGTTTGTTAATTTATTATTTTTACTATTTCTTTTAATTAATATTTTTGTTATGCAATCATTTTTTAATTGTTGTGTATTTTTGTTTGAATGGTATGTTTATTAAATTTTAAATATTCGTTAGGTTTATGAATGCTAACCACATTTGTTGTTTGAATTTTGAATTTTTGTTAAGTTTATGAATCCTAACAATTTTTGTGATTTAGATTACCCAATCTATCTATTGAAATTTTGATTTTGATTTCAAATTAAAATAATTACTTGATAATTAAGGAATCTCATTCAATTAATTTAATTATTTAATAATTATCAATTATAATGGTTAATAATGATTTGACTAATATTTATAAAGTTAACCTCGGTTATTATTTTTCAAAAGGTGAAATAAAAAATGGCCAGCGAACCAAAAAATTGAGTCGTGTGCAGAAAAATTTGTGCCCTACCGTCCAGAGTATTGTTCTCGGAGTTATTAATTCCTATAGAGTAAATCACATGCAACCAAAAATAATTATTTATTTTGCCGCTGTCTCCTTACTATGGTTCAACTCGTTTGTGATTGGTCGGTTTTTGCTCATGCCTGCTACTTGTTAATTTCTTTATGAATTTTGTTTTTCAAAATATATAATTCTCTAACCAAAAAAAAAAAAAAAAAAAATTGACGGTCCAAAATAATTTGAATTATCATTGAATTGTACTTCTTTCAATTTGGTTTCTTTCAAAAGGAATATCATAGATATCTTGTTCGTTCAATGCATGCCCCTACTATTTTACACTCACACACGTAATTAATTAAACCCATTTTACTTTTATTATATTTAAAAATCATCTAATATTTCTATAAATTTTTTAATTTGTGTCTAGTAACAGACTCTTAAATTCAAAAGTAATAAATATTTAAACTTTTATTTAAGTTTTGGAAATTTTAATTTTGTGTATAATATATCTTTAACATAATGATATTTATTTAAATTCACACATTTATTTGATACAATATTGAAAGTCTATACTTTTGTGTCTAATAGATGTATTTTAAAAGATAAAATATGCTAGGAATTTATTAGACACAAAATTAAGAGTTTAGAAACTTACTAAACACTTTTTAGAATTCAAGACTTTTTAGATACAAAATTAAAAGTATATAAATATATTAGGAAAATTGTAATGGGTAGCACAAAATATTTACATATTTGCAAACTTAGCTATGATTTTTTAGATTTTTGCAAATCTAGCAAATTTTTTTAAATTTGATTTCCATTTTTTTATTATTCCAGATTTACTCTCATTAGTGTAGCAATAAGTATATGTATATCAGTAGTATATCTGATATACTTTATTTTTATATATCAATATATACCTCAAAATGAAGTATGTTAATAGTATATTAACTATTAAGACACCAAAAAGAAAGGTGCACCTTGTTGGTATAGGTAGTAGCTATCAATTCTTTTAAGTTTTTCTCAACTATACTTTCATATTCTCATGGCTACTCGCATGTACTCCTGTTCCTCGGACACCATACTTTCATATTCTCAGGATTCCTCTCATTTAGATGTGAACTGATTCATTTTGAAAATTCAAAGACTAACTTGCAATTTAGCTCTCTTCTCTGTATATTATTAGAGATGCGTGAATTCAAGTAACATTATCTATTAAATAATAATTTTTTTTGACAAACACAAATAAGAATGAATGGTTTTAAAAAAATTGAATTGTTATCAAATTATATTTTTCTTTCCCCTTTCTATACCATAGATTATATATTATTAATAATTTTTTCTTTAAAAGAAATATAGTGAGGTGAGATTTAAGTAATAAACAACCAAGGCATTATTCAAGCTACAATTCACCTACATATAGATGCCAGATGGAATGTAATTATAGTAATTACTAGCCTATCTTTTTCACTATATTTTTTTTTATAACTTTTTTAGAGTAAAACTACCATTACAGATTAGAGATGTGATAATCGATATTTTTTAACTTTCAATTTGAAACATCCTCTCAAACTTATGAAATTATTTGTAAATACACTATAATTATATCCTTAAACTTACAAAATTATTGGAATTACAATCCAAACTAACATAGAGGGTTAATATATATAAGAAAATGATTTTAACTTTTAGTGGGACGATTATTCAAAATAATAATAAGAAGAAGAAGAAGGTTGTGATTATAAAATCCAATGACAGTGTTTTAAAAAATATATATTTTGATTTCTTATTCGAAGGCAACTATCATTTTTTAATAATATTTTATCTCAATAAAGCGAGATTTGCAACTTTTTTCTTCGGATACAGCAAAAGCAGATGAATCCAAATTACATTATTTGTGGACCAATCTTTTTTCTTTTAACCAAAAAGACAAAAATGACTGGTCTTAAAAAAAAAGGTTGCTTAATCATTGATGAAACATTTTTCTCCTCCAGGTTGTTTTATCATTTTGTTTTTTATTTTTTATTTTTAAAAATTAAACTTAAAAATACTACTTTTATCGATGATTTTATATATATATTTTTTTTATCTATTTTATTCTATATATTTTTAAAAATTAAGTTAAGTTTTGAAAACTAAAAAAAATAAAATTTCAAAAACTTAATTTTGTTTTTAAAATTTAACTAGAAAATTTAAGAGCGCGTTAAGAAATATGGAAATCATTGTAAAAAAGATGAAGAGAAAGAAAAAGGGTGGAAAAACCAGACAAAAACAAAAAAACTAAATGAAATTATCAAAGGTGACCCTGTGTTTTTTAAAGTTAATTTAAACCTAATTTCTTATAGTTTTGTCTCCATTTTAATTTAGTCCTACCATTTAAAAATTTTCAAATTGTTAATCAAATTCCTCAAACGGTAATGAATTGATATTTTTATTTAGCTAAATGTGTTTAATTGACCGTATTAAAATTTAAGAACGAGTAAGTGAGTTTTTCGAGTGAGTAAAACATATTTTAAAGACCACATGTGTACATTAATCCAATCACATAAACTAAATTGAAAATTTTAAAATTATAAAAACTAAATTGGGATCAAGATCAAACTATAAAAACTAAACTGAATCTTTTAAAAATATAAAAATCAAATTGAAATTATATATCACCTCAACATAACTCAATTGGTTAAGCTAGAAGTCGATATTGTTGCTAAATTTTGGACTTGACCTCCACGTGATAACGATGGTGAATTTATATTTTTTTTGGAAACAACGTCGCTTGCAAGACAAGAAAAACCTAGATACCGTTGTAGTGTAGGCCATACCAATTTTGATGCTTAAGCAAAAGAGAGTTCAGAGAGAATTTGGAAGTTCTAAATATTTGTGATTGGAATGGACTTATCTCACTCTCTCGTGAAAAGATAACTTAAAAATACCTGCTTTGGATTTTTTTTTGTGGGTTTCCGTCATATAATGGAAAATGAAATGACCAAATTGGGCTAGAACCAGCTCTACAGGCCACGAGGGATCGAGGAAAGGCCCAAAAGAGGGCATTGCCATTGAGTCCGAGGACAACCACAAGCTTAGGCTTCAAACCCGTTTCTACAAATAGGACCGAGGTGAAGCTCAATCAGAATTGGGTTTTACCATGTGTGGTGGGCCTCGCCCTCGGACGAGGCCGACCATGAGCTTGGGCTCAGTACAAGCTCGCTTCTTCGTCTCTTCTCGTCCTGAGTCGGTCACCTGTCAATTTCGATCTGTTTTGACTTTGTATTGAGCTTCTTTCCTCGTAGTAACCCTTCGCTGCAACCCTTTAATCAACACGTTCTGGTTGGTCTAATTTTATCCCTAACCGTTGGTCCGTTGGTATTAAAAACTACTGAGAAATATGTAGTAATTTAACAAATAATTAATTTAGGAATATCGTGTGGGTGAGATTTTGAGAAAGTAAAAAGATATTTGGAAATCAAACGAGTGGCCGCAGTGAAACAAACGAATCGGGACGAGTCACACACGGGATGGAACGAGTCAACTAGGTACTACCGGACAAAAAACCTGCAATTTCTTTGCCGATTTGAAGATTGGACAAAATTGGCATTTTATAATTTCGTATTTTTTTATTTGTTTTATTATTATATTAGGTTTGTAAGAGACAATTTTGTAAATATGTGCATGAGTTGTTTGAATTACGATGAAATATCAATTTAGTAAACATCGCTAGGTCTAATCAAAATTGAAAGCTCCAAATACAATTAAAAAAACAAATCTCTATAAAGAAAATTGTAAGTTTGTAACTCTATAATTAATAACATAATTAATACGTAAATATTTTAAATTAAAATTAATAATATTCTACCTAATATATATATATATATATTGATTTTTTTTATTGTTTATCCTTTCATAAATAATAACAAAGAACGAAGGAAAAAAAAAGCTTATTTGTAATTTTTTTTTTAAAAAATTAAAACATCACAGAATGAAAAATGGAATATTTCAGATAGATTGTTAGAGTTGACTTAATTACAATAATATGAATATTATTAAAATTAAAATTTTATTTAAAAAGTAAAAATTTGACATTTTGAACTATATAGTCATATGAAAAATCTAAATTTATTAGTTTTTTAGAAAAAGAGAAATAAAGAATTAAATAATTAAGACCGTGTTTGATATAGATCCTCTTTGATAACAATTTGTTTTTTAAAAATTGTGTTTATGTTTTCATTATTTCTCTATAATGAGTTTCATTTTCTTAAGGTTTCGTTTGATAACTATTTAATTTTTTGTTTTTGAAAAATAAGCATGTATATACTACTCTCACCTAAGTTGTTTTGTTATTTACTTTTTCCTTATGTTTTCAAAAACCAAGCTATGTTTTGAAAACTACTAGAATTTCACTAATAATTCAAATGCTCCTTGAGGGAGATGAAAATTATTGTAGAGAAATTGAAAGAAAACAAGTTTAATTTTAAAAAAACCAAAAAATAAAAAATCAAAGGGTTATTAAACAAAGTCTTAATAAAACATTTGAATTTTTAGAAAAATTCCATAAACAAAAACAAGTTTTTAAAAATTATTATTATTATTTTTGTTTTTAAAACTTGGTTTGAATTTTGAAAACATAGGTAAAAATATATAACAGATCAAAGAAACTCATAGGTGAAAGTAGTATTTATAGAATTATTATTTTTTTTTTAAAAATGATTATCAAATAGAGACTAAAGGGAAAATTTTTAGTTTTTCCTCCTAAACTTAACAATATTGTCAAATTTAGGAGTAAAAACTAAAAATACATTTATTGAAGTTCAAGGGAGATGTTGCAACACATATCAAGATCTAAGGTCCAATCTTATGAAATTAAAATTTTAGGGTAAAAAATCTTGCAACATCTATCTTGAACTTCAATAAATGTTGCAATTTTGATCTCTTAATAAACTTTTGTTTGAATAATTCAATAAAAGAAAATTATTGTGCGAGTTCAATTAATTACAAAATAAGGATTCCTTCGGTTGTCTTCCTTGTGCATGGCTAAAACTTAATAATTTTATGTAAGACTTGTCTTGAGCGGGAATTAGTGACTTTTTGGTAAGTTTTTAACATTTTGTGGGTTAAAATTAATAGTGAATATAGTGAAAGAATAGAAAGTAAAAATAACAAACTTGACTAAGTTTGTAGTTCACGTGGATGAAATTGAAGAGATAATAATAATATACCCTGCCAATTTCAAGGGTAAAAACTGATTTTTTTCCTCAAATTAAATGGTAGAAAAATATTAAAATAAAATAAAGTAAAAAAAAATGATATTTATAATTAAAAATGTTATTTTAATGAAACCTAATCTCTATAATGAATAACTTGTTGTGAAATTGAGAGACAAAACCAAACACCGAAACTTTACCAAAACATATAATAATAATAATAATAATAATAATAATAATAATAATAATAAACAAATTGAAATAAACAAATTGTAACGACCCTAATTTTTCAAACTCAAAACTCTTAGGGACGTTACTAACCAACACCGTCTGCGTCAAAACTTTGGCAACATAACGACGTTGCTAGGACAAAACTCACATTTTTCCCAACCTGTTTAAAGCATTTAACACACTCCAAAGGTCTATTAAAACACCCAATCTCTTCAAACTACAATCAACAATATGTTAGATTTCTAACAGATCAGGAATTTACAACAGTTATGCAACAACATAAGTAAACTTCTAATCTATTAAGAAGGTACAACGAAAATATAAAGTACTAGAACAACTACTATGACCTAAAAGACACCAAAGAACATCCTTATAGCCTTGCCAAGTTGCCACCATCGTCATCCATCCCATAGTTTACCTTTTATCTGCAAAAAAAAAAAAAAAACAATGAAAGGAATGAGTATAAAAATACCCACTAAGTAACCCACCTACGTCCAACCCTATTTCAACATGAGGAAACAACACAACTCATATACTAAACTCACTCAAACCCCAGAATAGGTCTCACAACTTGCACTTCTCACTCTGAGCCACCAATGGTAATATCTCGAGTTTTACCTTCGGTCCTGGAACATAGATTGGCCATGCAATGAGAGAAGTCACCTCTCACGCTACAATACACACCACATGTCACCTCACCGCTAGCATAGAGTCCTGTCATCAACACGCTCTATGGAGATCAACTCCTAAGCTAGCATGGGACAATGGAATCCACCACTCCCGAATGGGGATACACCCCAGGTTCACAATATACTCAATTTCTACGGGGACACACCCTGGGCTCACCTTACCACTAGCATAAAGCCGTATCATCAACACGCTCTATGGAGATCAACCCCTAAGCTAGCATGGGACAATGGAATCCACCACTCCCGAATGGGGACACACCCCAAGTTCACAACCTATACTCAATCTCTACGGGGACACACCCCAGGCTCACCTCACCCCGCTAGCATAAAGTTGTGTTATCAACATGCTCTATGGAGATCAACCCTTAAGCTCGTATAGGACAATGAAATCCACCACTTTCCGAATGGGGACACACCCCAAGTTCACAACCTATACATAAACTCTGCAGGGACACACCCCAGGCTCACCTCACCGCTAGCATAAAGTCGTATCATCAACACGCTCTATGGAGATCATCCCCTAAGCTAGCATGAGACAATGGAATCCACCACTTCTCGAATGGGGGCACACTCCAGGTTCACAACCTATACTCAATCTCGTCAATCTAGAGGTTCTGACTCGCTCAGGTGTAACTCGGGATGTAGTAAGTACTGGGTTTCGAGTTTTATAAGGTTACTAGGGGTTCTAACTAGGAATTCCTAATATCCTCAACCCAATCTCAAGGGTCCCAAATCAAGCTAGGTTCTCACTCTAACCAAGCTTTAACTCAAATCAATCACCTATTAGGAATCCTAGGTACAACCTAAAAAATCAATCCCCACCTCACATAATAAGACACATAGTCCATTGATACATGATAAATACGATCAAACATAATTCATAGGCTCGAGATAACACCCACATAATCATATCAAGTATAAAGTTCATAAGACATAATAAGACACATAATCCATAGATGCATGATAAATATGATCAAACATGATTCATAGGTTCGAGATAACATATACATAATCATGCTAAGTCCAAAAGCTCATAAAAACATAATAAGGCACATAATCCATAGATGCATGATAAACATGATTCATAGGCTCGAGATAACATACACATAATCATGCCAAGTATAAAGCTCATAAAGAACATGCTACACAAGTTTCATAAGCATTTTCAATAGTTAAACCAAAGTCTAATGATAGAAACAACTCAAGAATACAAACAAACAATGCCGATCACCTTGCTCCTTCACTTAGGAGCTTGGTTTTAATCCAAATGACTACTTACCTTATGTTTGAAGATTCACAAAAAGAGTGGGTGCTTCTTAAACAACCAAAACAGGGTCTAAAATAAGTAAAGAAATTGAAACTGAGCGGCTAAATCAACTATGATGGCCGACGGTGGTCCGGCAGCGGCAGTGGTGGTCCGACTACTTTCCGGCAACGATCCGATGACTTTCCAACGGCGGTTCGACGAAACTCCGACGGAGGTCCAGCGAGATGAAGAGTGTGGAGAAAAGAAGAAAAAGGAGAAGAAAATAAGAGTTTTGAGGTACACCCTCTAGGTTGCAATTACTCTAGTTTAAATAGGTAGCAAAAGTCCTAATCCTTTTTAGAAAAGGAAATCCTATTTTAGAAAAAAAAGAATCCTAATTCTCATTTTAAAAAAGAGAACTTAATCCTTTTTTTTTTTTAAAAAAAACAAAAATCCTAAACCCTTTTTAGACTTTGAAACACCATTTTTCCTAAAATCTCTAGATTCCTAATCCTTATCCAATTATCAAAAAATTCAAATTTAAAACAAATACAATTTAAAGCACCTAATTTTACTGGGCGTTACACAAATGAAATTAGAGAAAAGTGAGAGAGAAGATAGAAGATTGGAGGGGTTTTTCACCAATTGCGTGTTCTACAAAATCCATTACAACCACTATTTATAGGTAAAATGGAGAGCATGATGTGGTCCATTTGGACACCAATCTATGGACTTTGTTGGACACATGAGAGACAATTTGGCTATGGAGAATTTGCCATTTGACATGGGTATTAAAGTGGCATGTGGAATGAGCATTTACATGTGTAATGTTTACAAAACTCCCCCTTAAATGCCCATTTATAGAAAATATGCCTCGTTAAAACCTTACTAGGGGAAAACCCAATGAGAAGAAAAACTTAGTGAAAGAAAAAGAGTACATATTTTATATAGTTTACTATAATACATTCACTCTCCCTCATGAAGACATCACTTAAAGTCTCTGAGTCGCCGCATTCATAATGCTATGTACTAATTTCTCAAATGTTGCAGTTGATAATGCCTTCGTAAATAAGTTGGCCATATTATCCTTCGAACAAATTTGTTGTACAGTGATATCACAATTTTCTTCCAGATCATGAGTGTAGAAAAGTTTTGATGAGATATGTTTCGTTCTATCTCCTTTGATATATCTTCCCTTGATTTGGGCTATACAGGTTGTGTTGTCTTCGTATAATATTCTTCGAAGATGTTTACTAGAAGACAAACCACATGTTTCGCGGATATGTTGAGTCATCGATCTTAGCCATACACATTCTCGACTTGCTTCGTGAATTGCAAGGATTTCAGCATGATTTGAAGAAATGGTTGTTATGGTTTGTTTCACTGATCACCATGATATGACAGTTCCTCCACATGTGAACAAATAACCTGTTTGAGATCTAGTTTTGTGTGGATCAGATAAATATCCAGAGTCTGCATAACCAACTATATCAAAATTGGATTTGTTAGAATAAAACAATCCCATATCAATTGTTTCTCGAAAATAACGAAGTATATGTTTAATTCAATTCCAGTGTCTTTTGGTTGGACAAGAACTATATCTCGCTAATAAATTTACTGAGAATGAAATATCTGATTTTGTATTATTAGCAAGATACATAAGTGCACGAATTGTACTAAGATATGGTACTTTAGGACCAAAAAGTTCTTCGTTATCATCTCGAGGTAGAAATATATCTTTCTTTACATCTAGTGAACGAACTTCTATTGAAATATTCAATGAATGTTCTTTATCCATATAAAATCTTTTTTAAATTTTCTCTGTATAAGTTGGCTGATGAACGAAAATTCCATTTGCTAAATGTTCAATTTGCAAACTAAGGTAAAATTTTGTTTTCCCAAGATCTTTCATCTCGAATTCTTTCTTAAGATATTCTATTGCCTCTGATAACTTTTCAGGAGTTCTAATTATATTTAAGTCATCAACATATACAGTTATAATTGCAAATCTTGACTGAGATTTCTTTATAAAAACACACAGACATATTGGATTATTTTGATATCATTCTTTCAACAAATATGTACTCAGACGATTATACCACATTCGTCCTGATTGTTTTAATCCATATAGTGATCTCTGTACTTTATTGAACACAATTCCTGAGAATATGTTTA
This sequence comes from Trichosanthes cucumerina, assembly GCA_036507285.1. NCBI lineage: Eukaryota > Viridiplantae > Streptophyta > Magnoliopsida > Cucurbitales > Cucurbitaceae > Trichosanthes > Trichosanthes cucumerina. The sequence goes on along the minus strand of CM071842.1, from coordinate 11,960,025 downwards.
TGACATTTTAAATCATTCTGGAATTTTCATATAAATGTCATTATCCAGAGATCCATATAAATATGACATGACTACTGTTGGGATTTGTGCCCTAAAACTTGTAGTTTGTAATTATGTTCTAATTAATGTAATAAAGTGTTATTATTTCAATAAAGTGTTATTGTTCGTTATCTACGAGTTTGCCTTTATTTAAACCCTAAATCCAATAAACTAAACATCTAAGGCTGTTAAATGAATCTTTAACTGAATGTAATGTACATAAAAAGGATCTCGGTTCGAGATACAACCTAAAGAATCTATAGTTAGGGGATAAGGCTTGGGTACCTTACTCTTGTTAAACTATGGATGTGACCCACTTTGTATTAGATACAAACACTGTGATCCTAACGTGTTCGTGTAGATGACATGTGAGTGAGGATATCCTATGTAATGAGATTACATAAGACCGGACCACGAAATAGTAATCTGTAGCTGTAACTCCGTTGACTAGTTAGGTTTCTATTTCACTAGGATGACCTAGGCAACTTGATCTCAATCGAGAAGGTTTGAACTCTGTTCGCGAGGGATTGTCCTTTGACTAGTATGGGTGAGAGTGGCGGATTCGCGCCTCAATATGCCTACCTTCTTGGGGACAAGACCGAGTGAGCGGCTGGGAACTTAACTTAGCAAGATGGAATTCACTCCTTCCCGCCTACTAGGGTAAGTAGAGGAATGTTTCCTTAAGTGGTGTCTCCGGGACTTGAACAAAGGGCCCGACCCTTTCATTGGCCCGAGAGGGACTCTGTTTGTTAGTAGGACCGCAAACAAATTGTTTATTATTAGAGCACTTTGGTACTTAAGGCACAAGATGTAACCTGGGGTAAAGCGGTAATTTGACCCAGTGAATGGTGTTACGAACATTCGTGAAATATTGACTTGTTTGTTATTGGTCAATATCCATGGACACGAAATATATCTGCGGCAAAGTGAGAAGAATGCGGTGTGGGACTTTAGTGGAGTGTTCCCGCTGTTAACGAATGTTGATTGGGAGGTTAATGAGATTAACCGAGCAATCTCGTATCGTTGGAGCTTCTAATATGTAGGTCCATTAGGTCCACCTTCTAGCTCGTAAAGGGTTGTTAGATCATTTGAATTTGAAATGTTCACATTCATTAGGGAATAAACTTAGTGTATATTGATACAATATAATATATAGTTTTGGAACTATATATTATAAATTTAATGTGAATATGATTCATATTAAATTATATGAGAGAATTGAATATTTGAAAGCGTTCAAATATTATATGTGAATGTGATTCACATTTTGATAACTATAAGGTTAAAATTTAATGTGCACTGGATGTACATTAAAACTATAGGTTAAAGGGGTAATATGATTAAATGAGATTTTATCCAAATTAAATATATGCTATTTAATTTGTATTATTTAAATATGATTTAAATTAATAATTAAATATGATTTAATTATATTATTATTATTATTATTATTAATATTTTAATAATAAAATAAGGGAACGTGTCATCCAGACACGTTCCCCACTACCCCTCCCCTTCTCCCTATCGACAGTTTAACAGGGAGAAGGGGGTTGCTCATTTGAATAATCGATTGATCATTTTCTATTTGATAGAAGGAAAAATTCTCTCTCTCTCTCACTCTCCAGAATTCCCAAAATTATCCAAAAGTTGGAATCCTTCCCACAAACGATTTTGTTCTAAGTTGAATCTCAGAGGATAGAAGGTTTTCCTCGTGGTGTTGTCCAACTGAAGAAAACAGAGAAGTTTCTTGGAAGTTCCTGTGTTGCTGTACTGTTTGGAGCAAGGAGTTGCTGCAAGTTGAAACTACAAAGGTTATTATTCTTCTTCCCTTTTAGTTTAATTGTTAAACTTTGGTATGTTTGCATGTATGCTATTATCCATGTCTAATAGGATTAGAATTTTCATGGTTGTTCTGTTTTTGTCAATGTATTGGTTTTTGTTTCAAAGCAAAACAATCTTGCATATTACGATCCTAATTCGTTTTTGCTGCTCAGGGAGATTTGATCTCCATCAATTGGTATCAGAGAAATGCTTGATTTGTTTTGATTAAAACAAAATTGCATTGATTTTGGTGGGAATTGCATATGGTTTGCTGTAAAACTGTTTAGGAGTTTTTTGGCCATAGTTTACAGATTTGATCAAATTATTGTAAAGGCCCCTGCATTTTTGGGCAATTAAAGTGCATAATTGAGTATGTAATTGAGTTACGAGTCGTTCAGGACCAGTTTCATGCAATTCGGTAGAGAATCGAAGGAGAAATTGCAGATGAAGCTGCTTTGTGTTCGAAGAAGAAAGGCTGCCGCTGGCGAAGAGCGTTATAACGCCGTTCATCGGGCGTTTGTAACGAAGAAGAACGGCGCCGCAACGCCAGCGTTCCCTATTGACGCGGGCGTTCAAGGGGTCAGCGACGTTGCAACGCTGCCCCTTAGCGTTGCAACGCCACCCCGATAGCAGACGCACAAAAGGACAAAGCGGGCGTTGCAACGCCGTGGGGCATTCTAGCAGCTGCAGACCGGTTCGACTGGTTCCTTGGTTTTGGTCCGGTTCGAGCGATTCAAGGCCGGTTCAGGGTATTTTTGGACCGGTTTCATGAAATAAAATTAATGTAATTTTATGTTTTGCACTTTAGGGGCCAAATTATTCCGATTTTACAACTATTTATCTTTATGAATGTCATTTAGATTTTTCCCACCTTAGGATAAGCATGTTCATGCATTTTATTTATATAAATGTTATATGAATATGGTTAAATGCATGATTAATTTATTTTTCATAAGTAATTAATTATAATTGTTGTGATTAGATTATATGGAAAATAAATTGCATGGAGCATGAAATTACTTAGTTTAAAATAAATGTTATTTTGTTTAAGTAATTTTATAATTCAATTAGTTGAATTCCCTTTATAATTCCAATTTGAATAATGATTGTTGGATTTATAATATAGTTTCTTTATCATAGGTTAATTATTAAATTTATAAAAGTTATAAATTAAAGGGGTTTTAGAAACCATAACCTATAATAAAGAAATGCATGCAAACATAGGAACTTGGGTTAAAATTTAAATTAGTTTTAAATCGTTTAAAATTAATTTAGACCTAAGTTTTAATTTCTAATAGGATTAGAAGTTAGTCTTACGTAGTATTTTAAATAGTTTAAAATCTAGTACGACATTAGAACTTTGGTTATAAGGAAACTCTCACCAGGTGAAGTTCTCGTCTAAAAAATGTCAGTACTTCGTGGCAGTTAACTAACACCTCCTACCAGGAATTGACACGGAGCTTGAGTTGAATTAACCTTAGTTCTATTTTATCTCTAGGTAATTAAAATGTTTATTCACCTAGACATAAAGTTTTAAGACCTAGTTATAATAGTTATAATAGGCATAGACTTAGATAAATTCTTTTAGCCAGAATCCGACTAAGTTAAACCTATACCCTATTTTTAGGAGCTTGAGTGGGAGAAAAGCGAGATGTTCGCATCGAGTTTACTCTCATGTCCTCAAGAGTTCACACCGTGAGTTCCATGCTAAAGCTCGCCACGTGGCGTCAATAGGGTGTCCCCTACGGTATGTGTTTGCATGGTTCAATACCAAGGTGAATGAGGGAAGTATCCATAGTAAATGGGAGCGGGGACGCGTGTCAACGTATCCTACTGTCTCTCCATTAGGTTGCACGTGAGATTTCTATAATCCGCCGCTAGATTGTCTGGAAGCAGCCAAACCCTACGGAGGGCCCGACTATAGGGATCGGAACACGCAAACTCGAGAAATGGATAGGGTCTCTTAGGTTGTGTGTGCAACGATTTGTCTTTCTTAATAGTAGCCTGTTGGCTCGGGCCTATTGGATCTGAAAATGGTAGGGTCACATTTACGGGGTGAGTTAAGCTAGTTAACAAGTCCTTGACCAAACAAACGATAGCTAAGGACCATTGGGACATGGGATGTTCTGGTAGTGAGAATTGGTGAGAAAGTCTCAATTCAAGGAGGAATGGTCGATTGCCCGACGGAGGCTTTTGTTCTAAACCCTTGAAGTATCGTTGCAAAATTAAAGGTTTAATTTAAACAGTGGGTTTAGTTTAAACACTAGGGTTCTTTAATAATTTTGCTAAATTTGATTGGTTTTTACAATGGGTTAAAAGACACAACTAATTAGAACTATTTTAGATTTTCAGCATGTCGTCCTCATATATAGCCTTACTAAAAAAGGAACGTTTAACTGGTGAAAACTTTACTACGTGGAAGTCAAATCTGGATGCGATCCTTGTTGTTGACGACCTTCGGTTCGTCTTAAGCGAGGAATGTCCTCGATTCTGTTCAAGACGCACCTCAATCAGTTAAGGATGTGTTTGACCGTTGGGGCAAGGCCAATGAAAAAGCCAAGGTCTATATCCTGGCTGGGATATCTGATGTTTTAGCCAGGAGATTGGAGGGTATGGTCTCAGCTCGTGAGATCATGGGGTATCTGCAAAATTTGTCTGGACAACCGTCTGAACAAATTCGGCACGAATCCATCAAGTACGTTTATAACGCGTGCATGAAGGAGGGAACTTCAGCGAGAGAACATGTTCTCGATCTTATAGTTCACTTCAACGTGGCCGAAATGAACGGAGCGGTCATAGATGAGCAAATTGGGTATTCTTCATCTTGGAATCTATTAGAAGAGTTTCTGCCATTAAAGTAGAAATGCGAGTTAAACAAAAAGGAGTATAACGACTTCCCTCCTAAATGAACTACAAACTTTCCGGTCTCTTATGAAGAATAAAGGACAGGCTGATGGAGAGGCAAATCTGTTTGCCCATTTCAGAAGGTTCCAGAAGGGTTCATCCTCTGGGACTAAGTCCTGTGGTTCTTCTTCTGGGATTAAGAAGACTCGGAAGAAGAGGAAAGGAGGAAAAGGGAAAGCTTCTACCACTGCAGACACTGAGCTCAAAGAGAAGAAAGATAAATCAGATTTACTTGTTCTTGAAACTTGTTTAGTGGAAAATGATTATTTGACTTGGATATATACTTGATTCAGGAGCCACTAATCACGTTTGCTCTTCATTTCAGGAAACTAGTTCCTTTAAGGAGCTCAAAGAGGGTGAGATGACGCCCAGGGTCGGAACGGGAGGCGTCGTCTCACTCGCTGATGGGAGATGCCAAGCTGTTTTTCGGAGATAGATTTCTTTTATTAAAACATCTGTATATAGTTCCTAAGCTTAAAAGGAACTTAATTTCTATCTCTTGTTTAATAGAACTTGGTTATTGTATTTCTTTTTCAATTAATGAAGCGTTCATTTTGAAAGAGGGTGTCAATATTTATTCTGCTAAATTGAAAAATGAAGCATGACGCATGAAACCGAATAAAACTAAATCAATTTTAAATCATGAGATGTTTAAGAATGCTAACACTCAAAATAAAAGGCAAAGAATTTCTCCAAATAATAATACCTATCTATGGCATCTTAGACTTGGTCATATTAATCTCAACCGGATTGAGAGACTCTCTAAGAATGGACTTCTAAATAAGTTAGAAGATGATTCTTTACCTCCTTGTGAATCTTGCTTGGAAGGTAAAATGACCAAGCGACCTTTTACTGGAAAAAGTTATAGAGCCGTAGAGCCCCTAGAACTTGTGCATTCGGATCTTTGTGGTCTGGTGAATGTTAAAACTCGAGGAGGGTACGAATATTTCATCTCTTTCATAGATGATTATTCGAGGTATGGTTATCTATATCTAATGCATCACAAGTCTGAGGCTCTTGAAAAGTTCAAAGAGTATAAGGCTGAAGTAGAGAATGCATTAGGGAAAACCATTAAAACACTTCGATCCGGTCGAGGTGGAGAGTATATGGATTTGAGATTCCAGGACTATATGATAGAACATGGAATTAAATCTCAACTCACTGCACCTAATACACCACAACAAAATGGTGTGTCAGAAAGGATAAATAGAACCTTGTTAGACATGGTTCGTTCTATGAAGAGCTATGCTCAATTGCCTACCTCGTTTTGGGGATACGCAGTAGAGACTGCAGTTCAAATCTTGAACAGTGTTCCATTAAAAAGTTTTTCAGAAACACCTTTTGAACTATGGAAGGGGCGTAAACCTAGTTTACAACACTTCAGGATTTGGGGTTGTCCGACACACGTGCTCGTGACAAACCCAAAGAAGTTGGAACCTCGTTCAAAATTATGCCAATTTGTTGGCTATCCCAAAGAAACGAGAGGTGGTCTTTTCTACGACCCACAAGAAAACAAGGTGATTGTGTCGATAAACGCCACGTTCTTGGAGGAAGATCACATGAGGAACCACAAACCGCGTAGTAAATTAGTACTAAATGAAGCTACTTATAAACCAATAAGAGTTGTTGATCAAGCTGGACCTTCATCAAAAGTTGATGGAAGAATCAGCATCTCAAGTCAGTCTCGTCCTTCTCAATCGTTGGGAATGCCTCGACGCAGTGGGAGGGTTGTTTCCCAACCTGACCGCTACTTGGGTTTAGCTGAAACTCAAGTTGTCATACCTGATGACGACGTAGAAGATCCATTGTCTTATAAGCGAGCAATGAATGGCGTGAGACAAAGACCAATGGATCAAAGCCATGGACCTTGAAATGGAGTCAATGGACTTCAATTCAGTATGGGAACTTGTAGACCAACCTGAAGGGGTTAGACTCATAGGGTGTAAATGGATCTATAAGAGAAAGAGAGACACAACCGGAAAGGTACAGACCTTTAAGGCTAGGCTTGTAGCAAAGGGTTTTACCCAAAGGGAAGGAGTTGATTATGAAGAAACTTTTTCCCCCTGTTGCTATCTTTGAAGTCTATAAGGATACTCTTGTCCATAGCCGCATTTTATGATTATGAAATTTGGCAAATGGACGTCAAGATCGCTTTTTGAATGGTAATCTTGACGAGAGCATCTATATGTCTCAGCCCGAAGGGTTCATAGTCCAAGGTCAGGAGCAAAAAGTTTGCAAGCTCAATCGATCCATTTATGGGTTGAAACAAACCTCAAGATCTTGGAATATAATATTTGATACTGCGATCAAGTCTTACGGCTTTGACCAAAACGTTGATGAGCCTTGTGTTTACAAGAGGATCATCAACGACAAAGTAGCTTTATTAGTACTTTAAGTGGATGATATCCTACTCATTGGGAATGATGTAGGATACCTTACTGACATAAAGTATTGGCTGGCGACCTAATTCCAAATGAAAGATTTGGGAGAGGCACAATATGTTCTTGGGATTGAGATCTTGAGAATCGCAAGAAACAGAGCGATCTTTCTTGTCTCAAGCGTCTTATATCGATAAAATGTTGTCCGGATATTCGATGCGAGAATTCCAAGAGGGCTTATTACCCTTCGGGCATGGAGTTCATCATCTCAGGAGCAGTGTCCCAAGACACCTCAAGAAGTTGAGGATATGAGACATATTCCCCTATGCCTCTGCGATAGGTAGCTTAATGTATGGTATGCTATGCATGCAGGTAGGACATTTGTTATGCAGTGGGAATAGTCAAGAGGTAAAGTACCAATCAATCGAGGTTAGACCCTTTGGATAGCGATTAAAAATATCCTCAAGTATCTAAGGAGAACGAGGACTATACGCTTGTGTATGAGTCTTAGGATTTGATCTCACTGGATACATCGATTACGATTTTCGGCACCGATAAGGATCTCGGAAATCCACATCGGGATCGATTTTCACTCTTAACAGGAGCTATAGTATGAAGAAGCATCAAGCAAGGATGCATCGACTCCACAATGGAGGGTGAGTATGTTTGCTTGTGAAAGCGGCTAAAGAGAGGTGTTTGGCTAAGGAAATTCCTCACCGATTTGGAAGTTGTTCCAAATATGGAATCTCCCATCACCTTATCTTTGTGACAACGGTGGTGCAGTAGCTAATTCGAAGAAACCTCATGACCATAAGCGGCGAGGTAAACACATCGAGAGGAAGTATCACGATACGAGAAATAGTGCAACAAGGAGATGTGGTACCACGAAGATCGCTTGAGAGGACAATATTGCGATCCGTTTACAAAGACTCTCCGCGGCTAAAGTGTTCGAGGGTCATCCGGAAAGTGCGGGTCTCTACGAGATATGTGTACATAGGCTAATCTAGGGCAAGTGGGAGATATGTAATGGGGTATATGGATGCCCTAGTTTATTGTATTTCTATCTCTTGTAACCACTGTTTTAGATTATGATGTACCCCCACTAGAGTTTTAGTTCAAGTGGGAGTTTGTTAGGATTTGTGCCCTAAAACTCGTAGTTTGTAATTATGTTCTAATTAATGTAATAAAGTGTTATTATTTCAATAAAGTGTTATTGTTCGTTATCTACGAGTTTGCCTTTATTTAAACCCTAAATCCAATAAACTAAACATCCAAGGTCATTAAATGAATCTTTAAGCGAATGTAAGGTACATAAAAAGGATCTCGGTTGAGATACAACCTAAAGTGGTCTATAGTTGGGGATAAGGTTTGGGTACCTTACTACTGGTTAAACTATGGATGTGGTCCACTTTGTATTTGATACAAACACTTTGTGATCCTAACGTGTTTGTGTAGATGACATGTGAGTGGGGATATCTATGTAATGAGATTACATAAGACCGGACCACGAAATAAGTAATCAGAGTTTGTAACTCAGTTGACTAGTTAGGTTTCTATTTCACTAGGATGACCTAGGTAACTTGATCTCAATCTCGGCGAAAGTTACGAACTCCATTCGCGAGAGATTGTCCTTTGACTAGTATGGGTGAGAGTGGCGGATTCGCCGACTCAATATGCCTACCTTCTTGGGGACAAGACCGAGTGGCCAGTGGAACTTAACTTAGCAAGATGGAATTCACTCCTTCCCGCCTACTAGGGTAAGTAGAGGAATGTTTCCTTAAGTGGTGTCTCCGGGACTTGAACAAAGGGCCCGACCCTCTCATTGGCCCGAGAGGGACTCTGTTTGTTGGTAGGACCACAAACAAATTGTTCATTAGAGAGCTTTGGTACTTAAGGCACAAGATGTAACCTAGGGGTAAAGCGATAATTTGACCCAACTAGTGTTACGAACATTCGTGAAGGATTAACTTGCTGTTATTGGTCAATATCCATGGACACGAAAAATATATCTGCAGTGTGAGAAGAGTGCGGTGTGGGACTTTAGTGGAGTGTTCCGCAGATTAACGAATGTTGATTGGGAGGTTAATGAGATTAGCGAGCAATCTCGTATCGTTGAAACTTCTAATCAGAGGTCCATTAGGTCCACCTTCTAGCTCGTAAAGGGTTGTTTAGATCATTTGAATTTGAAATGTTCAAATTCATTAGGAATAAACTTAGTGTATATTGATACAATATAATATATAGTTTTGGAACTATATATTATAAATTTAATGTGAATATGATTCATATTAAATTATATGAGAGAATTTAATATTTGAAAGCGTTCAAATATTATATGTGAATGCGATTCACATTTTGATAACTATAGGTTAAAATTTAATGTGCACTAGATGTACATTAAAACTATAGGTTAAAGGGGTAATATGATTAAATGAGATTTTATCCAAATTAAATATATGATATTTAATTTGTATTATTTAAATATGATTTAAATTAATAATTAAATTTTATTTAATTATATTATTATTATTATTATTATTATTATTTTAATAATAAAATAAGGAAACGTGTCATCCATACACGTTCCCCACTACCCCCCTCCCCTTCTCCCTATCGACAGTTTAACAGGGAGAAAGGAGTTACTCATTTGAATAATCGATTGATCATTTTCCATTTGATAGAAGGAAAAATTCTCTCTCTCTCTCACTCTCCATAATTCCCAAAATTATCCAAAAGTTGGAATCCTTCCCACAAACGATTTTGTTCTAAGTTGAATCTCAGAGGATAGAAGGTTTTCCTCGTGGTGTTGTCCAACTGAAGAAAACAGAGTAGTTTCTTGGAAATTCCTGTGTTGCTGTACTGTTTGGAGCAAAGAGTTGCTGCAAGTTGAAACTACAAGGGTTATTCTTCTTCTTCCCTTTTAGTTTAATTGTTAAACTTTAGTATGTTTGCATGTATGCTATTATCCATGTCTAATAGGATTAGAATTTCCATGCTTGTTCTGTTTTTGTCAATGTATTGGTTTTTGTTTCAAAGCAAAACAATCTTGCATATTACGATCCTAATTCGTTTCCGCTGCTCAAGGAGATTCGATCTCCATCAACTACATCCATTAGATGCATGTCAAGTTTTTTATTAGCGAGTTATTATGGTTTTAATCCATATAGTGATCAATAAAGAGTTATTCGTCCTGATTTTTTTAATCGATTCGATTCTTTACAATAATGCACACTACTATTCACTTACTATTACAATAATGCGTACTACTATTCCTCCACCATCTTTTGTCGTATCCCTTTATTAAAGTGACTTTAATAAAGATGATATTTGTTGTCCTTATCTGATAGGTTCGAATATCATGTCAAATAACTTTTCAGGCGTGAAGGCAAGATATATTTGACCAACGGATTTATTACTCATCTCGAGATTTATTACCGGGACCACACACCGCAACAGTCCTTCGCATCAGTCCTTTATGGTGATTCTTCATAATTTTCTTCCGCTACAAGATTTGGGCATTTTCCTTACGTTCTGATGTGGAGTTTATAATTTACAATTTATTATAATGTACATTTTATTATACAACACTTTTTTTTTTTTTTTACATTGGTTGGGAATCTAAAAGCGGATCATTGATATCATATTCATCATCTTCTTCCACTTGAGTTTTGTGGAGAAAGCGAAGATGCTATTGAAGTAACTTGATTCAAATTTTTTGTAAATCTGCCTCTGTTGTTGTTTTGTCTTAAGGCTAAAGCATTCTGACTTTGATTTGGAATTGAGGAGTGCATTTTCTTCTTTGACAGTCTTGGAGGTAGCCATTATCGGCAAACCATTGCTTCACTTCTTTGATTCCTGCGTGAGAAAAGTTGTACTTGTCCCACCATTTGATTTGTAAAACTTTTTTACGATTTGTTTGTAATAGGTGTAAGTATTGATTTGGAAATTCCAAAGAATATCCAAGGGGTTTGAAAGTATAAACAAAAACGCATTGTGAGTGAGAATGCATTTTTGTGTATTGTTTGTGAAAAATAATGGAATGATTCTTGAATAGAAGCTGGAAGATTTTCTCCGATAGGTAGAAAGTCTTCCACCATTTGATAAACGAATGGGTAATCTATTTCGTAAGCATTTTGTGAATTGAATAAACCAAGAATGCTCATAATTCTTGTACCACATTACTTTGTACCAAGCTTCAACATAATCTCTGTATTTAGTATGTCCGGGGATTGAGCGGTTTTTATAGTGTTCTTTTCTGTGAAGATACTTTGATTCCAATTGGTAGGGTTTAAAACTTTAAAAATTTTGAGCTTTGAGTAGGCAATTTTTGAAGGATCATTTCTGTCCAGGTATTATGAGTTATCCGGGGATGATTTTGAATCTACAAGGATGAATTCATAATATTTCCTTGTTTTGATCAAGGATTCCTAGGTAGAAAATAGAATCCTTGAGGATACATATTTTGAATAATTTCAACAATTGAAATACCATCGAATTCAACTTCCGACAATTGGCTCGAGAAATTTGAAGTGGTTTTTGAAATAATTTTTGATTTTGAGTTTTAGGATAAACCTTTTGGGAGGATTGACGGTTTCAACAAAGGTTGTAGGGATTGAAGATCCTGTTGAGACGAAGATGGAGTAGTAGGTGAGACGGAAGGTCTCATTGGTGTAACGATGAGGGCGCATGAGGAGGAGGCGATGGTCGCGGTGGTGGAGTTAATGACTCCATTGAATCTCTTATTTGAATCGATGCGCTTCGGTTCTTGGGCGATTCACCTGAGTGAAACCCGGATCCATTGTGTATTGATGATCGCGCTCATGGGAGCTGGAATGTTTGAAGAAGAGGTTGGGCTTTTGCCCTTTGAAGTTGAGGCTTTGCCTCATTGATCACTCATGCTTGAAATAGAGAGAAGAAGTTTTCTTTGTGAGAAATTTCCTTGAGAGATAATCTGCAAGGGGGTTTGAACTCCTTTTATATAGGCAAGATTTGGAAATCAAAGCATGATAAGATAGCTTGCCATCTTGCAAAAATTTGTTTTGAAACAAGATTTTTAACATCTTTTCTAAAAGCGAATTTGAAGCTCTTGAATCCGTTTTAATTGTAAAATGTTTATTAATTAAATCTCCTTGAAATTTTTGAACACACAAAACTATTGCTAAAATCTCCTTTTTCTTTGTTGAATAATTTTTTTGAGTACTATTCCATATTCCAGAATGAAATCGAATAATTGATTCGTTCTTTTATCTATACATCTGTTTTAGGATTCCTCCATATCCTATGTCGGATGCGTCTGATTCCACTATTAAATTTGCTTTTGGATTTATCAGGACTTAAACAGGAATTGATTTGACTAAAGCTTTAATTGATTTGACAACATTTGTATGCTTATCCAGACCATGGCTCTGGATTCTTTTTAGCCTTTGAAAAAGTGGCTTACATATAGGCCTTAGGTTTTGAATAAAGTCGAAACATAATTGAGACATCCTAGAAATCTTTGCGAGTTGAGTTTTATCTAAAATTTGATCAGGGAAATTTGAAGCTTAATTCAATTGATCTTTGTATCGGTTTTACTAAACCCAAATGAATATCAAATCCTAAAAATCGGATTTGGGTTTGAAAAAGTTTAATTTTTGGGAGTGACACTACTAAACCATTTCGTTTAATAATATCAAGAAATATATTGAGGTGTTTAAAATGTTGGTCTATATTTTGAGAAAATATTAGGACATCGTCGATGTAAACAATTGAAAATTCTTGAAAAGGGTTGAATATATCGTTCATAATTTTTGAAATTCGATGGAGCATTTTTAATCCGAATGGCATAACATTCCATTCGTATTGACCAAAAAGGACATTGAAGGCGGTTTTGTATCGATCCTTTGAGAGAAATTTGTATTTGCCAGAATCCCGATTTCATATCAAATTTTGAGAAAATTTTTGAGTTTGAAATTCTTTTAAGTAAATCTTGTTTATTTGGAATTGGATATCTTATCCATTCTAAGACTTTATTGAGTGGTTTGTAATTAATAACCAACCTTGGAACTCCTCGTTCCTTTTCTGCTTGATTATTGACATAGAAGGCGGCGCAAGACCAAGGGCTTTTGGACGAGTCGATGAGTCCTTTCGTAAAAGATCATCTATTTCTTTCTTGCAATGGATTAATAATTCGAATTCATTTGAATTGGCCTAGCTTTTGTTGGAATTTTTCTTCATTGAAGTCTTTGGTATAAGGAGATTAACTATATGTTGTTTTCTTTTCCAAAAGGCATTTGGAAGATTTGAACAAACCTCATTCTCTAATTTTGTTTTGAAATTAGATATTTTGTCTTGTATTGATTTTCTTTTTAATTCTTCATCTATTTTCTTGTATGAGATTTCTTCTTTTAAGAATTGAATTTGTTTTTGTTTGCTCTCTATAATATTTATGGATTTTTGACCGTTGTTTGTTGTAAATTATGGATTTCATGGCGGGTTATTGGACTCGTAAACTTGAATATTATTTCTTGTCCCAATATATTGGATATTATTCCTTCTTCCGATATTGATATTGGGTATAATTGAGTAAGAAATGGCGTCCCCTAAAATCAACTCTTGACCTAGGTCTTTGACTAACAAGAAAGAGTTTACAAAGCAGACTCCTTGTTGCAAACATGAACTTTTGACAATTTGTAATTAATCATTAATTGTTGATTATTTGCACCTCGGGCGTTTCGATGTCTTTTCAAAGTAAATTGAGGGTATTAATCCTTCTTGAATGCGGTTTTGATCACTTGCTGAATCAATTAAGGCACGTAAAGTGATTTTGAAGTCATGAATTTTGAGGTCACTAAAGAGTACCATTTTTGAAATCGAATGCTTGAGATAGCTCCAACGAAAGATTCTTCTTCTTCATTGGGAGTTTCTTCACTTGGGATTTCATTTGAGACATTTCTAGTCGGAGATGAAATATCTCACGATCGAGTGTCATTTTTATTTTATTGACTTCTCTTTTTAGGTTATTAATTTCTGCTTGAAGATCTTGAATAGTGATTGGTTTTGGTTCCTCGAATTTTTGATAACGTTTTTCCATTCATAGGGTTTGAAATCACTAGTTTCTCCTTGATCTTTCTTTTGAGTATTGAACTTTTTAGGCTATGCAGAATTGATTTTTTGAGTTCTACGTTGTCTATTTCATCAACAACGTTAAGTAGAGTTTCTTGATCTTTGGTTAGGACACATATGCATCCTGAACAAACTCTTTTGCCTTCTTTTTCTTCCTCATCATATTCGTTGTGTCAGAATATGAATCAGTTTCTTCTTGTAATTCAAATATTTGACCTTCATCGTAACTATAGATTGACTCTTCGAATCAGTTGGATGATGTTGAGAAGTTGATGTTTAAATTCATCATCAATTTCTAATTCATTGATCTTCTTTTTCATAGGACACTTATTTGCATAGTGTCCATGTGATCGACATTTATAGCATTGAATCTTTTCTTTTGAATGTCCACCTTTATAAGTGGGTCGTTTTTTAGTATAAGAATTATAGGGCTTTCTATAATTCTTTCTTTGGAATGATCTATATGGACGATAACTTTGTCTTTCTTGATGTTTTCTGTATCTTTTTATAGTAGTTTTTTGGACTGCAGAGGGTGGATGGACTTTTCCACATCCATATTGATCACAGAAAATTCCTAATTCTACCTTTTTTGATCCAAAGGTTTTGTTAAGTTTTGTTTGAACTTTGGATTCGTTGCATAGACGGATACCTTCACTTATTATGAATGAAGTTAAATTTCCATAGTTTAGACTATCCCAAGGAATTTTTCCGTCATATTTGACATTTAAATCGATTTTGACTCTTTCAGCAAAGTAGTTGGGAAGTCCTTTGATAAATTGTTCCTTCCAAATTGAGAAAGAGCAATCGGCTCTAATTAAGACTTTGCTTAGGAACATATCTTTGTACCACCTAAAGTCTCCTAATGTTGGACATTTGAGATTTAGAAGAATTTCAGCCGATCTGGCTTGATATTGAGCTAGATCTCCTATGAAGACATTTGTTATAGTATAGACGAGAGTGTTTACTGCATCGTCTATTTTTTCTTC
Organism: Trichosanthes cucumerina; assembly: GCA_036507285.1. Classification (NCBI taxonomy): domain Eukaryota; kingdom Viridiplantae; phylum Streptophyta; class Magnoliopsida; order Cucurbitales; family Cucurbitaceae; genus Trichosanthes; species Trichosanthes cucumerina. The sequence goes on along the minus strand of CM071842.1, from coordinate 11,944,793 downwards.
TATTTCAACTGTTTGAGGTAATTGACCTTCTACCTTGAGTGTTTGTATTCTTTTTTCAGTACTAGAATGATTTAAGATATAGTGGCGATCACCTTCCTTTAGGTATTGATCCCACCATTGTTTTAATTGTCCTGTGAATCCAAGCAGCAACGAAGTTGTGTTATCTCATGATCTCTTTTGCCTCTTTGTCTATAGGCATTGGAGGCGATCAACATCTCGTTTATTACGTTTATGATTAGATAATCAGATATTCCGTCCACATTCCATTCGTGGATGGCTAATCCATCATAAACGGCTTGAGTCATTTGTGTTTTTTCTTCAAATTGAATATCTGGGAATGATGGTTGAGGATACCAATTTCTCATTGTAGAATATTTCGATATTTTTGATTTTGTACCAATTTTTAAGACTTCATTTGGAGACTCGATTCTTTCTTCATTTAGAGAAAGATCCTTAGTCTTTTGGATAATTTGGTCAATGATGGAATCCTTTATAACGTTTATTGTGGGAATTGTTTTTGAAATATGAAGGCTGTTTAGCTTTTCTTCTATTAAAGCTAAAGTTTCTTCCTCTTTAGTTCTTATTTTAATTTTGCTATCAATGATTGTAGGTTTAAATAAAGGAATTGATTCATCTATTGGGGGTATTAGTGTTCCTCCATTTGAAGACGAAGCAATGGAAGGTTTTGATATTTTTCCCTCAATCTTTTCTACTTGATTTGCTATTGTGGAAAGAATTTTATTGGAAAAATTATTTTGAAGTTGAATATTTTTATATCTTTGAGGTAGGAACATTTTTCTCTTCCTTCTCACTAATATTTTTAAATGGACTAGCTTTGACCTTTTCTCCATAAATTGTTTCAAATTCTATCTCCTCTAGGGAGGATGAGTTGAGTGAATATTTCCCCTTTGGCTTGTTTTCCATGTTTCTAGCAACATATTGATTTCGTTTTGATTGTTTCATCCATGTAAAAATGGAATATTTTGCTCTATTTCTTCCATCAATGAATACCATTTTGACTGATTTGAGATCTTTGGTTTTCATCATATTTTTGAAAAAGGCATTCCTCTTTGTTTTGTTTTTTATTGAAAGGAAATCCTTTTTTAGTGCTTCTTTGTTAATTGAAAATCCTTCAATAAGAACATTTAATTGACTAGAGAACATAGATCGATTATCCATGTCTGTTTGGGTTGGAGATTGTGGTTGTGCTTCATAATGAACATTTGCTACATTTTGTTCTATATTGAGTGATTTTACTCATGACGAAGTTAGATCGATCAAAATAGAATTTTGAGTGGCCCGTGCGAGGTCAAGTTCGAGAGGTACTTGGTCTTGAGGGCATGAATTCCTTGACTTTAGTAACCTCTGTTTCTTCCGAGAATTGTATTTCAACAGCCCCAATTGTATGTTCGATAATTTGGGCTAAATTTGAATTTCTTTTTGGTGGAGTGAAAGCTTCTGTAAGTTTCCACGTTGGATTTCTAGTGATTTGTTCCCAAGATAAACTTTTTGGGACAGTAATTGAGGACTTATCTAAATTTGCTTCTATAAGGATTGTTGATCCCTTTGGGGAAGACCTTAAAGCTCTTGGAGAAATGTTTGTATTAATTAATTTGTAACAAATTCTAAAAATCACCATCATGAGTGAGATTCTTCTTGAATATTAAGATTTTTGTATATAAACATCGACTATCAAGGAAGATAGGATGTTTGGATCTTGTAAGGAAAGAGTAAAATTTGGGTAACAATTGAAGAAAATTGGTCCTTTTTCGAGGTTAAACTAAACCACCCCGAGAAGAGAGTTTGAGAAATTAAAGTGTCTTTTATCTCTTAAAGAGACTAAGACAGGTATATCTAAACCTAATCTGAATAAAGGCTTGATGGCAATTTGAACTAATCCTATGTGAAGATAATTAAATTCTTCACGGTGTTGTAGAATAAGCTTTTTTGAAAAGAGATTTATTGATTCATGGTCATTGTTTATGGGAATGTTTTTCTCAGAAATTTTTACACAATTTCTCTGAGTGAGATTGAAAGTACTATGGTAATAGACCATTTTTGGATCTATCTTTGGGATACTCCATTGATGAAGTTTGTCTTCTATTTTTGCTATTGATAGCTCATGATTAGTTAATTTAGAAAGTATTGTATTTGAATCACCTTTGTAATCTTCATGGTCATCTAAAATTGAAATACCTTTTCCTTTGACTCCGGGACTCATTATTTTTTTCAAAATTTTAGACATAATTAACTTCTTTTATGCATAACTTAAATTAGATTAGAAATAATTTTCTTTCTTTTTCAAAACTTGTAGAAAATACAACAATTATATCAAGTACTAGTTACTGGGGAACATGAGCTTACCAACGGACTTACACTTGCTGCCGGGAACACAACCTTTACCAACCAGCTGTCGAGTAGCGGACACAAGATATAATTGATGAGTTTCCAAAGTTTGGAAAATAGATTGAAATTGTTTTCTATTCTAGCAAAGGATGAGTAAAAGAAGGTAATTTTATTGAATAATGGCTCTGATACCAATTGCTCCTCGATATACCGCGAAGAGAATTAGGATCGTTTACAAGGCTAAGAGAGCGTGGAAGTATTTCAAACTTTAGAAGAAAGCTCGAAAGTTTTTCGATGCCCTTTGATTACAAGATCGAAGTCTTTTATAGACTCCGGATTTGAAATTACAATACAATGCAAAAAACTAAAAGATAAGATTCAATCCGACAGGACAAGACCCCTGACTGGATTGATATGACAAAAGATAAAATGATTACAAAAAACAAAATGTACGAAAAGTAAAAGATTCGATTCTTTACAATAATGCACACTACTATTCACTTACTATTACAATAATGCGTACTACTTTTATTAGTGACTACATCCATGAAAAGTTCTGGCATTTTAAATCCTTCTGGGATTTGTGCCCTAAAACTCGTAGTTTGTAAATAATGTTCTAATTAATGTAATAAAGAGTTATTATTATCAATAAAGCGTTATTTTTCATTATTTACGATATTAGCCTTTTATTAATTCTAAATCCAATAAACTAACATCCAAAGTTGTAATATGTCTCTTGTGAAGAGAATGAAACTCCCCGTGTAGCGGAAGACGATCGAATCGTCGCGGTGATGTTGTGCAACTTAAATTCGTTAAAATTATCTAACACTTAGATATAGGCTATGTAACGCCCCTACTTTTGAATGACTAACTCCTAGGGACATTACCACACATGCATGCATTTATAGGCCGAGAGATAAAGACTTAAAATAAATTTCTAATTAACGTAAATAGTTCCAGGGATCCCAAAAAAAAACAAAACATTAACATCAGTTAAAAACATCAAATCAGCTTGGCCTATTAAAACTGTAAGTAAGTTTAACTTCAATTAAAACATAGAGACAACAATAGTTTAAAAGAAGAATATGCGGAAATCATGCTGGTTCCCATGGTCTTAGTAACACTCCCCCGTCACACGCCCTGCACGTCTTTCCCTTTACCTGAAAAACATTTTTTAAAAGAAAGGGTGAGTATTGCAAAACAATACCCAGTAAGTAACCTCGCTACCGAGGTTTGGGATATGCATACACATACAATCATGATCTCTAAACTCATTCGTAACATACATGGATGGGACCTAAAACTTTCTAGTATTGTCAGGTCTTTAATCCATGACTGCTTATTTAATTGTCAGGCCTTTAATCCATGACTGCTTATTTAGTTGTCAGGCCTTTAATCCATGACTGCTTATTTAGTTGCCAGGTCTTTAATCCATGGCTGCTCATTTAATTGTCAGGTCTTTAATCCATGATTTGCTTCATTTGGTTGTCAGTCTTTAATCCATGACTATTTATTTAATTGCGTGTCTTTAATCCATGGTCGCTCATTTAATTGTGGGGCCGGTGGTCATCCCCGAGTCATTTCATTCGAGTCCTCACGGACTCTGCACTTTGACCCATAGGTCTCTATTGCATGTTTGACCATGCACACAACGATCTCAGGATAACCAATGTCCACACTATTCGCTAATTCATTTCGTGGCATACAAAACATGCATGAGGTCCCATCAGTCACATAATAATAGAGTACATGTCACATACATCATCAATATATCAATCATACTTTCTCATGGACAGTTTGAAGATCATACTTTGTAAGAAAACATGTACCATTCTCATACAAACTACTGTCCAATTCTCACATAAAATAATGGAATACTTTTACATAGCATACGAGAATAATCCCACATAAAATAATGGGTTAATTCCACTAGATGCATCGAAGTATTTGCACATAAAATATTACGTATTCTCACATGAATATCTGTATATTTTCGTATAGAAAGTTATAAACTATTTTCACATGAAATCATAAAAATTCGTTTTCATTTAATCCCATTAAAATTCGGCACAAGGTCCCTTACCTCGAGCTTCGATTTTTCTCCAAAACCTATTCGAACTCCCTGCCTATTCTCCTTTTAGTGAAACCTGATTCACACCATAATTTCCGAATTCAAACTCCAAGTATTCACTAAAACCCTAAACATGCGATACTCAAATTACTGCATTAAGGTATCGTGTCCCGCTTACCTCGAGTTCAATGCAAAAACCCCTTATTTCTTAGTCCGTTTTGACGATCCACCTCCAATCCCGCTCCAGTTCGGTTCCTACAAAGACGTGTTCGAATCCGCAACCTAAATTCTCAATCAACCGCTTAATTTAATCGATAGGTCGCAATATTTCTAATCAAGTATGAAACTCACATCAACGCTCACCGGCTAAACTCGGAGCTATCGTAGTTGCTGCTGATCAGAAGCGGTTGGAGGCGGAGCTGGACGGCGACGGCAACTCACGAGTGATCGGCGGCGGTGCGATCACAAACAGCGACAGCGGCTGGAGGTGGAAGCTTGCGGACGACTGAGCTCGCGTGAGGCAATTCGGCGCTGCAGGACTCCGATGTGGGGCTCCTTCGCTCGCGAACGGTTGGACGCGAAAGAATTCTTCAGGCGGCGGCGGCTCAAGACCAGCGGTCGCGGTGCGAGCAGCTCACGCACGTCGATCTGGCGTGAGGTCTTTGCGCGAACCGGCGGCGGTGGGCTTGGCCAGAGGCCGCTGCGCGCTGCCGGCGAGGAACGACTTCGACGTCGGCGGGAGGTATTTGTCTGTAGGGCTTGGTCGGCGATGAGCACAGGACCGGACGGTGGCTATCTCCTTTGCGAGTGAGCACTCCGGCTAGGGCTTCCGTCCACGACGTCCGGTGCGGCTAGGAGAGCGTGCTGAACTGGCCGTAGGCGCGGCTCCTTGCTCCGATCGACAGCAGCTGTGATGATGGTAGGTGGTTCTCGGTTAGGGCAAGAGGGAGGAAGATAATGGCTTAGGGTTAGGGTTTTGCTAGGGTTAGGGTTTTTTTTTTTGATTCTTTTCTCCTTTTGTTTGAGACTTAAGGGCATTTAAATACCATACATTAGGTTAAAAAATTCAGTTGCCAAACACATCCTCAATTAGACGTTAATAACTAAAATGCCCTTGCAATTTCCTCTTCCTTTAATTTCATAAATAACCTTATCTTATAGGGAACCATTCGCTTAAACTAAACAAAAATTAAGGTCTCACTCTCCCCGAGCTTAGTTAGAACACCAAAACGACTAAATACAGCGGTTAATAGAGTATTAATTAAAATAAATAATAGTACCTGAGATGGCGGTCGTCACAGGCTAAACATGCATAAAATGAAAGGAATACAACAAGTTTTTGTTACTTACTTGTTGAAGACGTTCTTCAAGGCTTCCTTTCCGTTCACGACCTCTTCGTGCTTCCTCAATCTCAACAAACTCTTCTCACGAACGTAGACCGAACACCACCACTTGCCTTCTCGGTTGTTCTTCTTTTGGAAGAAGGAAGATGGTGGGATCTTAGGTTTTGGTTTTGGGAGGAGAAATCTTGAGAAAGAATTGAGAGAGAGAGGAGAGCTTCTTTTGGTGAGAATTCCAAAAATGAGCTTCCAACCTTACAACCCTTCTTGCAAAAGGGGTTTAAATAATGGAGATAGGTGGAGTTGAAATCTCCACCTATTTGCCATTTTAACACAACTATAGGTTATGTAAATCATATTTGCATAACCATATATTATAAAATATCGCATATCTCATTTTACAAATCACATTTGTATAATTGTGGATTTATTAAATTGAATCACATCCAATTTAATATCTCTCAACCTAATTCCTCCAAATTAGCCCTAATTCAATAATTAGGCTAACTTATAGTTTATTATGAATCTCATTCACATTAAACTATATATTATATCATTCATATCTTATATAAATGACATAAATGCCCTTTAGTGAACTTGAACACTTTAATTCATACCAAAACAGTAAACCTTCTTTTAATCCAGTTTGAGCCAATCGAGGGACCTATGTGAAGGGAATCGTAGTCCCGCAGCGGAAGCGATTGTGAATCGCGTGCTCTTGATTTAGTTACAACGATAAATTCAAGAACAAATATAACTAGATTAAGCATGTAAATAGAATGAACAATAAGTAAATTACCTTTGAAGAACCTTTCTTCAAGTGCTCCACTCTCCCACGATCTCGATGTCAGCGATAGGAACGCGAACGTATGAAGACACGACCACCGGATCTTCTCCGTTGTTCTCTAGGTGAGGGAGGAAGGTGGGTTCCCTTTAGGAGAGATGAGGTATTTTTGTGAGAGAGATGTGTGCTTTGAAACTCTTCCAACAACACAACAAAAGAGCTTGTTAAACCTTAACCTAGTTGCATCTCATGCAACCATATATATAGAGAAATAGGAGGGAAATGACCATCCTACCCCTCATTTAATCTCTCTTTAGTATATAGTTTATATATGAATCTAATTCACATTAAAACTATATATTATATCAATTATATCATATATAATTGATATAACTCCTCATGTATGAAATTGAACACTTCAATTTCACTCCTAACTTTATACCCTCAATATTACCATGTTGAGCCAATGGAGGATCTAATGGACCTACAGTTCATGAGCTCAATGATGTGAGATTAAGCGATCAAACTCTTTGATCCAGCTTAATCAATATTCATTAACTACAAGTCACTCCACTATAGACTTATATTTGCACTCTCCTCACTTTGTAGATAATATTGTGTCCATCGATATAGTCATTACCCATGAGTCGACCCTTCACGGGTTGTTCGTAATCACACGGTGGGTCAAATTACCGTTTTACCCTCGTGATTACCTCTTTGCTCCTTAAGCACCACCGATCCTCTAATGAACAACATGTCTAAGGTCCTACCTTAGACTCATACCCTCATAGAGGGCGGGGCCCCGTTGTTTAAGACACGAGTCGATTCTGGAGGGAACAACCTATCTAATTCCATAGTGTAGGAATGAGTGAATTCTATCTTGCATGATTAAGTTCCCTACCTACCTACGAGGTTCTGTCCCTGAGAAGGTAGGCTTATTGAGTCGGCTACATGCCACTCTCACCCATACTAATATAAGGACAAACCCCTATAAGCAGGAGTTCTTAACTTGCTCAGGATTCAGGTCGAGTCACTAATGACCTCTATAAATTACTAGTCTTATCCTGTTAACGGTGTTACACTGGTTAGACTAATAATTTGCAATCCAGTCTTGTATGAACTCTTCATACAGGATGCCCCCACTCGCATGTCAACTACATGAATGAGTTGGATTACCTCATTTGTACTAATTACAAAGTGGGTCGCATCTATGGTGTTACCAGAATGAGGTTTCCAACCTTATTCTTATACCATATACCATTTAGGTTATATTCTTGAACTCAACCCAAATAGTGTCACTACACTGATGTTCAAGATAAATGTTATAACGTTGGAGCTTAGTTTATTGGATTTATTAAAGCAAGACTGTAATTCTATCAAAACAAATAACACTTTATTTAATTGATCAAAATTACACAAGTTTAGGGCATAAATCCCAACATTATGGACCTACAGTGACGAGTTCCAATGATCCGAGATTAACCTATCAAACTCTTTGACCCGGTTAATAAACATTCATTAGCTACGGTAACACTCCACTAAATCCCGTAGCTGCACTCCCGTCAGTGCAAGATATTACGTGTCCACTGATATAACCAATGCCCATGAGTCGACCTTCACAGGTTGTTCGTAGACACTGCTGTGTCAAATTACCGTTTTACTCATGTGTCTACTTCTTGCTCCTTAAGTCTCAACTGCTCCTCTAATGAACAACAACGTTATAATGGTCCAACCATACACAACAACCCTCTTGTGCCAGTGAGAGGGTGGACGCCCGTTGTCCAAGCCCTGGAGACAACACTTAAGGGAACAACCCCTATAATTTCCCTAAAGGCGGGAACGAGTGAATTCCATCTCGCGTAGTTAAGTTCTCAGCTCCCTACTTGGTCCTGTCCCTAAGAAGATAGGCATATTGGGTGAGTAACTGTGACCACCCACACCCGTACTAGTAAAAGGACAGACCCCGCATGATGCGAGTCCGTGTAACACGCTCATGATTGTGTCAGTCACTAATGGTCATCTACTGAGTTATTAGTCTCATCACACAGCGGTGTTACATCAGTAGGTCCAATAATTCACGGTCCAGTCATGTACAATCTCATTGTATAAGATGCCCCCACTCACATGTCAACCACATGAACGAGTCAGATCACCTCGTTTGTATCTTAATACAAAGCGGGTCGCATCCACAGCATATCCAGGATTAGGTGTCCAACCCTATCCATATACTGTAGACCGTTCGGGTCATTAACTCGAACGTGATCCTCCCTGTGTGTCCACTACACACCGTTCAAGTTCTAGTTCTCTCATGTATTCAATGACCCTGGAGCTTAGTTTATTGGACAAAGTTTGTAATAAATGCGAGACACAAAAGATGAAATAAATAACTATTTATTAATTTCAAATAGTAATTTACAAACTGAACGAGATTAGGACAAACATCCCAACATCTTGAACTGGATGTAGTGTACATATAAGGATCTCCGTTCGAGATACAACCTAAAGAGTTTATAGTAAGGGGATAGAGCTTCGGTACCTTACCCTGGTAATACTATGGATATGACCCACTTTGTATATGATACAAACATAGTTATCCTAACGTATTCCTGTAGACTGACATGTGAGTGGGGATATCTTATGTGATGAGATTGCATAAGACTGGACCACGAAATAGTAACCACTAGGTGTAACTCCGTTGACTAGTTAGGTTTCTATTTCATTAGGATGACCTAGGCAACTTGTTCGCAATCCTGAGCAGGTTACGAACTCCTATTTGCGGGGGATTGTCCTTTGACTAGTATGGGTGAGAGTGGCCAGATTCGCCGACTCAATAAGCCTACCTTCTTGGGGACAAAACCGAACAGACAGCTGGGGACTTAACCTACCAAGATGAAATTCACTCATTCTCGCCTTTTAGGGTAAGTAGATGAATGTTCCCTTAAGTGGTGTCTCTGGGACTTGAACAAAGGGCCCGATCCTCTCATTGGCTCGAGACGGACTTCTGTTTGTTGGTAGGATCACAAACAAATTGTTTATTAGTAGGATCACAAACAAATTGTTTATTAGAGGAGCACTGAGACTTAAGATAAAAGATGTAACCCAGGGGTAAAACGATAATTTGACCCAGTTGGTGTTACAAACATTTGTGAAGGATTGACTTGTTGTTATTGGTCAATATCCGTGGACATAAAAAAATATCTGCAGTGAGAAGAGTGCAACTGCGGGACTTTAGTGGAGTGTTCCCGCAGTTAACGAATGTCGATTAAGAGGTTAATGAGATTAACAGAATAATCTCGTATCGTTAGAGCTTCTGATCTGTAGGTCCATTAGGTCCACCTTCTAGCTCGTAAAGGGTTCTTAGATCATTTGAATTTGAAATGTTCAAATTTTTTTTTTGAGAAATTGAAATGTTCAAATTCAATTAGGGAATAAACATTAATGTATAAAGATACATTATAATATGAAATTCAATTAGGGAACTTTATACTATAAATTTAATTTGAATATGATTCATATTAAATTATATGAGAGAATTAGATATTTGAAAGAGTTCAAATATTACTTTAAATGTGAATGAGATTCATATTTAAAAACTATAGGTTAAAATTTAATGTGCATAAGATGTGCATTAAAACTATAGGTTAGAGGGAAAATTGATTAAATATGATTTAATCGAAATTAAATATATGATATTTAATTTATTTTAATTAAATGTGATTTAATTAATTTATTTAATAATTAATATGATTAATTATTAATTAAATAAAAATAAAAAAAGGAAAAAAGGGAACGTGTGACACGTTCCTCACTTCCCTCCAACTCCCTATCGATAAGGAGTGGGGGAAGTTATCCCTCTGAAACTTCTTTTCCAATGGTGAAAAGAGTATCGATTGTTGCTTGCAATTTGTGAAATTGCTGAAAAATCTCTCTTAAACAAAAATCCCTTTCCTTTCACCAAAAGTTGGAAACCTTCCCACCAAGGTTTGATCTAAGACACTCAGAGGATAAAAGGTTAACTTTGTGGTAGTGTCTGTTGGAAGAACAGAACTGCTGTATTGGGGTTGCTGTGCATTTTTTGGAGCAAGGTGTTGCAAGGAATTTGAAACTACAAAGGTAACAATTGTTCTTTCCTTTTAGTTTTAGAAATATACAACATGCTAATTAATTGTTAATTTATGCTTTAGTGTTTAATTTGCTTATCTCTGTTTAAATTTCCAATGTATGGGTTTTTGGAATAAACCAAAACAATCAAACAATACGATCTAATTACACGTTTTCGCTACTCACGGGGATTCGATTCCTTCACGTATATGAGTATAATATAATCCAGAAGAAAAAACAGGCAGTGTTTCTAATATACGTTTTTCATGTGAAACAATAGATGTGATGTAAAGACACTCTATATTGTTTTTACGATCAGTTTCAACATGATAACTTCTGTTACGTATATCTTTGAAACTCAATAAATCTCTCTTTGATTTGCTAGAGAACAAAACATTTTTAATTGAAAATTTTGTTCTTCTAGGCAAGATAAAACTTGCTTTTTCAAAACCTTCAATAAGTCTGCAGAACCTGATATAGTATTGACTTTTGATTCCGACATTGTCAATTTAGAAAAATATTTTATATTTATAAGTATTGTGTGCGTAGTTGCGCAGTCAGCCATACATAGATCTTCATTGCTCATTTTTGAGTCATTCAACATATGAAAACTGTCCATATTTCTTTATTAAACAAAAATAATCTTACTATCTTAAAAAGTGGCTAAGGAGAAGAATTATTTTTTTTGACTATTTTATCCCTTTGCCAAAATTAAATTTACAAACATACTATTAATAATTATAAATTTTATTTATTTAATTTAACTCATAAAATAACATTTTAAATCTAAAATATGATTTTTTTTTTTGACAATATCATTCATAATAATTGTCTTTATTAAATTATTTTAAAATTAAAAATGGATTATTAAACAACTTCCTACGCCTACCCACCCCACCCATGGTACTACCTTTTTCTAAAAAAATATATTATATTTTTTTAACTTTTTTTTAATCACTATTATTTAATTAAAAAAATATACAATAAAATTAACATTAATTGTTTGGCCTCTTTTCACATTCCACATTCATATATAACTTATACCCTATTAATTGTTGAACCTATTTTCACATTCCACATTCATATATAACTTATGAAGGGAATCGAATCCCCATGAGCAACGAAAACGTGTAATTAAGATCGAATTACTTGTTTGTTTTGGTTTATTCCAAACATCCATACATTGGCAAAATAATAGAGATAAGCAATTTAAACTAATTAAGCATGGATTAAAGCACAATTAAACATGATGTACTCTAAACTAAAAGTAAAGGAGTCATTACTTTTGTAGTTATCAACTTCCACAACAACTATTTGCTTAGAAAATCACACAGTAACAACAACAAAGTTCTTCTTCTATTACAATAGGACACAACCAGTAGAGAGAATCTTCTATCCTCTGATTTCTACTTAGACCAATTCCTTGGTGGAAAGGAATCCAACAATTGGAAGTGAGAAAGGGAAGTTGTAAGAGAGAGAGAATCTTTTAGTAATTGAGTAGTTGCTGCAAAATTGATCAATAAGTCAAACTGATCCCCTTCTCCCTGTTTATCTATCGATAGGGAGGAGAAGAAGGAGTGGTGGGAACGTGTCTAGATGACACGTTCCCTTAACGTATTTAATTAAATAATCAAATTATTTAATTAATTTAATTAATATAGTTAATAATGTAATTAAATCATATTTAATTATATATAAATTTAATTTTCATTAAATCATATTTAACCAAAATTAAATTAAATATCATATATTTTATTATTCCCTTAATCTATAGTTTTAATGTACATCTCATGCACATTAAATTTTAACCTATAGTTTTTAAACATGAATCTCATTCACATTTAATTAATATTTGAACTCTTTCAAATATTTAATTCTCTCATATAGTTTAATATGAATCATATTCATATTAAATTTAGAATATAAAGTTCCAAAACTTTATATTATAATGTATCTTTATACATTGATGTTTTTCCCTAATTGAATTTGAACATTTCAAATTCAAATGATCTAAGAACCCTTTACGAGCTAGAAGGTGGACCTAATGGACCTACAGATGAGAAGCTCCAACGATACAAGATTATTCGGTTAATCTCATTAATTAACCTCCTAATCAACATTCGTTAACTACAGGAACACTCCACTAAAGTCCCGGAGTTGCACTCTTCTCACTGCAGATATATTTTTGTGTCCACGGATATTGACCAATAACAGCAAGTCAATCCTTCACGAATGTTCGTAACATCAGCTGAGTCAAATTACTGTTTTACCCTTGGGTTACATCTCTTACCTTAAGTACTAGTGCTCCTCTAATGAACAATTTGTTTGTGGTCTTACCAACAAACAAAAGTCCCTCTCGGGCCAATGAGAGGATCATACCCTTTGTTCAAGTCCTGAAAACACTACTTAAGGGAACATTGATCTACTTACCCTAATAGGCGAGAAGAAGTGAATTCCATCTTGTTAGGTTAAGTCCCCAGCTGCCGGCTCGATTTTATCCCCAAGAAGGTAGACTTATTGAGTCGGCGACTCGGACCACTCTCATCCATACTAGTTAAAGGACAATCCCTCGCAAACAGGAGTTCGTAACCTGCTCAGGATTGAGATCAAGATGCTTAGGTCATCCTAATGAAATAGAAATCTAACTAGTCAACGGAGTTACACCTAGTGGTTACTATTTAATGGTCCGGTCTTATGCAATCTCATCAAATAGGATATCCCCACTATAGACCATTTAGGTTGTATCTCGAACTGAGATCCTTATATGTACACTACATCCAGTTCAAGAGACATATTACAGTCTTGGATGTTAGTTTATTGGATTTAGAGTTAATAAAAGAGCAATATAGTAAATAATGAACAATAACACTTTATTGATAATAATAACTCTTTATTAAATAATTAGAACATTATTTACAAACTACGAGTTTTAGGGCACAAACTCCAACAACTTATACCTATATAACTATTTTTTTTGTGCATATCCAATGTAAATATTTAGTAGGTGAAGTTTAGAACATGAAAAGTTCTATATGTTTATTTCTCTAATTAATTTCTAAAATTTATGAGTGGATCTTTAATTACAATTTAATGGTGAAATCTTAAAGGTTATGAACCTTTTATCTCCTACAATACAACTATATATAGAACTCCCTTCAACAATTTTTTTTAAACATTTGAGCTTTCTCTTATCTCTTATGTTTAGATAGATTGAGATTTCTTCTCTTATTTATATTGTCTTGATTTACCTTATAGTTTTTGTTGGATGAATTACTTAATCTAACATTAATCTTACTTTTCTTTTGTTGCAATGTTGATCATTTGTAATTTCAAACAAGACTTATGTGCAAAAAAGGAAGCTTTAAAATGATATATAGACTTCTAGAGTTAAGTGTAAGGATGTTTTAAGTTAAATTCATAAGTATTATTTCTTCTAAATGTATTTAGCTTCTTTTATATCAACAATTGCTATGAAAATTTATATATAGTATGATCCTCTTCAAATCTTATTTATAGTACATGAATATATTTATTATTATTATTTTTTAAATCACAACCTATAGTCATATCTTATCTTTATCTTACTATCATATCATATCATACTATCTTAAAATTTGGCTTATTGGAGGAATAATTTTGGACAATTATGCCCAAATACTAAATTTCACAATTTTAAATATGCCTCTTAATTTCTTCTTGCTTCCTTAATTAATTAATTAATTTTTTATTTTTTTCAAGAGTTTTGAATTTTCTTCCATTATCTCCTTATAAATGGTTTCCATAATTTTTTATTAAAATTAAAAAGATAAAAGGAAAAAAAAAAAAACCGTAACCTTAACCATTAAAACTATTTTAATAAATTTTCTACTACTCCCATCTAATCACCTCTCTAAAGGTTCTCTCAAAATCTCTCTTAATTAATCTTCTTTCAGGACCATATGTACTTTGACTTCTTCCTTTTTATATTTATAAACTATTCAAGTGTGATGCATCCAATTTCTTGATAATACGGAAGAACATAGGCAAGAATTCGATCTAAAGAAATTGAGTGCAACAATTGAAGTTAATGGAAGGTAATTCTAATTTCCTAATACTTTACTTCTATATATTATATTGATCATTGACTTTTTGCCTATTTCTTCTCCGATGTGATTTGAATTACATTTTTTTTCACTTTTTAATACTTTACTTTTCTAAATCTATATTGTTTACTCATTATCAAATTGCATGAATTTGGTAGATTTCTTATGAAAAACACACATGATTTAGTTGCATTAATCCCTTCGCCTAAACCATGTCTCCTTTTATCTCCTTATGAATGTTCAAAAGGAGCAAAGGTTTTGACGTCTCACACCCTATGCTTTATGCTAATCATTTAGACCCCTTGGGCTAGTGAATAATAATAGTCTCAAATCATTTAATTTATTTTATTTTAATTTAGACTCTAATATTTTGATTATTCCAACTTTTTTTTTTAGAAATTAACTTTTCCAACCAACATAATTTTCCTATGCATTTTCTTCATCAATGAAGAAAATTTCTTCCACTATTAGGTTGTTAGGTAGATTATAAGCTATCAAAATTCATTTAAAAAACATATATATCAACTATAAATGCAAAAATTATATCAATATATCTATTTTTAGGGCAAAATAGATTTTTGGTCCCTTAGTTTTGCGTTTGATTCCCTTTTGGTCCCTCAGTTTTCAAACTCAACAATTTAATACTTGAGTTTTGAATTTAGTTGCACCTTTGGTCCTTCTGCCAACTTTTCCGTTAATTTCTAACGAAAAGTTGATCTGACACATTTTTTTATTAAAAATAATATATTCTTATTTTTTAATTATTAAAAATATTATTTTATTAAAAAATTTTAATTTTTTTTCCTTTTCTCTCTCTTCCACTTTCACCACTTCTTCAGCTTCTTCTTCTAGCCGTCACTACCCCTTACCATCGGAGCTCATCGTCGCATCTGTAGCCGACCGTTTGTATGTCGTCGTTGAAGCTAATCTTCATTCGTTGGTCGTCAACCTCTCGAACGCAAGGTACTGCAAACCCACGTCTGTTTGAGTTATCGCGCGCCAGGACCGCTGCACCTGGAGACTTCACCTCGCCGTCGATCTGTGCCGTCTTGAAGTCGAATGCCATAGCTTCGCACGCTGCGAAACTGCTGTTGTTGACACCGCCTATAGATTCGTCTGCCACGACTGCTCTATTCTTCGTCAGCTACACGATCGAAATGTCGCTTGAGTTCGCCGACCAGCTCGTCGGAATCGTGTCGACAACAAGCTTTGGGTTCAAAACCGGTTTGGTTCGATTGGTTCATTATCTTGCAAACTAAATTTTTGACTAGTAAAGGTTGGTTTTGGATAGATCCTGTTGTGGGCATTCAAGAAACAGGTTCAAAAAAAGAAGAGGAAAGAGGGAAAAGGAGAAGGGAGAAGGAAGACAGAGAGACGACGAAGAAGACGACTAGAGAAGGGGGAAAGAGAGAAAAGAAAAATAAATAAAAAATATTTCTTTAATAAAAATAACAAAAAAATAATAATAAATATTTTTTAATAAAAAATAAGTGGCACGTCATCAATCTGTTACTAGTTAACGAAAAATTGGATAAAAAGACTAACGGTGCATCTAAATTCAAAACTGAGGGGCTAAATTGTTGAGTTTGAAAATTGAGGGACCAAAAGGGAACCAAATGCAAAACTGACGGACCAAAAAGATATTTTACTTTATTTTTTAAAGAAAACCCACATATGCACAATAGAGAAATATCTATAATCTATTAATAAAAGGAGTTACAGAAATAGGATATGGTTGGAAAAACATTTTCAAACTATGCTTTTTCTTTATTATAGTTTCTCATATTCTTACTCTCAAAAGCCTGCCTACATATAGTAAATCATATTTTTATTCATATTTTTTTTCTTTTGGTTTCAATTATTTTCAAACTCTTAAATCATATTTAATAATTAATAATTATAGTTAATTATGTTGCTCCTCTCTGGGTTATTGATTTTATTTCTTCTTTTTTTTAGTAAATGGAAGATAAATGGTTTTGTTCATGTGAGAGAAGATATAGTATGATTTTTAGGTGAATAAGCTTAAGTGTTTTATATATTCATTCATGGTAAGTATGAAAAAAATTAATGTAATATATATATCTTAATCTTATGTTTTTTTTCCATTATTTATTTTAATATTCTAACTATGCATTGTATTGCATTTGCACTAAGTCAATCGGATTGATTCAAAAGGTAGTTCTCAATTCTATATATTTTTTCCATATTCATTTATATCGATTCAAGGTGTGATTAAAGGTAATCTTTCAAACCTATGACATTTTATTTTTGTGTAAAATTATTTTTAGTTGTAAAAAGAATTCATAGTAAGCATACAACGATTGTCTTTCTTTTAAATCAAATCGATTCAAAGATTTTTTTTTTCCATTTTAGACTATAATTTAAAATTATCATAGATTATTTAAATTTTATTCAAAATATATTACACGTGCAACACACGTAAAAGTTTTCTAGTTACAATAAGAGATACATAATACCAAAAGTTTAAGACTAAAAAGAACATAAAAATAAACATTAGTACTAGACATTCTCAAAATCAAAAGAAGCAATTGCTAATCCAAAATTGCTTCAATCTTATTTTCAGGAGATGCAAAGAAGTCTACCATATCCAAATTTGTCATATTGGATAGGTAAAATATATCATTATCTTGATAAGCAAGATTTGCTTCCACATTTTTCCCTTTTTCCTTCAGAGAAGCTTGATAGAGATCTACTAGATGTTTGGATGTACGACAAATACGTGACCAATGTCCAGTCATTCCACATCGAAAATATTTATTCTCATCACCTCTTGCATTCTTATTTTGTGGAGTTTTTCCTTTGTGATCATCATTTCGTATAGGTTTCTTGAAATTTGGATAATTATAATACCCACCATAAAATAATTATTTCTTCCCCTACTGCGGTCACGACCTCGACCTTGACCACGGTCACGACCTCGACCTCGATTGTTAAAATTCACAACATTCACTTCAGGGAATGATGTTGCCGCAGTTGGTCGAGATTCATGATTTTTCATTAATAACTCGTTGTTTTGTTCAGCCACGATAAGACATGAAATGAGTTCTGAATACTTTTTAAAACCTTTCTCTCGATATTGCTACTGCAGGAACATATTCGAGACATGAAAGGTAGACAATGTCTTCTCTAACATATCCACATTAGTAATGTTTTCTCCACATAATTTCAATTTTGAATTAATTTTGAATGATGCAGAGTTGTACTCACTTACTGATTTAAAATCTTGCAACCCCAGGTGCATCCAATCATAACGAGCTTTTGGAAGAATAACAGTTTTTTGATGATCATACCTTTATTTCAAGCTATTCCACAGGACATAGGGATCTTTTATCGTTAGTTATTCCATTTTCAATCCCTCATAGAGATGATAACGAATGAAGATCATGGCCTTAATCTTTTCTGGACTGGATGTCGTATTTGATGGAATCTAGATCCCAATTGCACAGTGATAAAGCAAAAACGCGCAAGCGCACGCGATCAATGTAATACAAAACTGGAAGTATTCCAGAGTATCGAGCCCAAGGGAACGGAGAAATAAAACTGATTAGTAGTGAAACAAGATGTGGACTGATTGCAAAAGGTAACAAAAAATGTGATAAGTGATGTGGTGATTATATCTAAGATAAATGCAATAATGAAGAGAAAGGATTCAGAATGTTAAGTCCATTAATAAAAGACAAGGCAGCTCGAGGCAATTGCCTCACGTAATAGTTACACCTTGCAGCGTGGGGCGGCAATGGCATGACAGTCGAACATACTAGCTCACGAAGGAAAAACAGTGCAATTGCCTTGTATTGCCTTACCGCATGGCTGTTTTCTCCTACTGTCGCAACGCAATTGCCTTGAACTGCACAGGCGATCAACAACCAGCGATGTAATCTGGCTAAACTCTCCAAGCAAGTAAACCAATCCCTACTCCCATTTGACCTTCTGTGAAGTATCTTTAGGAGGCTGAGTGATTGATCCTTTATGTCTATGGTCAATCTATCTTAGATGTTCATAACCATGGCTCTATGGTCTTGAAGTCTTGCCTTATGCCTAGGGTCAACGTTTGAGTCTTATGTCTAAGCCCCTTTACTCCATTACTTATGGGAACTCCGCTCTAGTTTGACCCTTTCGGTGCCAAACTCGGGTTTAATAGGTTACCTCAGATGACCAACTAAGGCCTCCTACGATACAATCACCAAAGTAAACTTACTTGAAGGTCTAATCAAATTGCTCTTGCTTTGGAGTTTTGTTCTCTTCCCTTAGGGCATTCACATTCTGAATCCCTAAGGCAAGTTAGCTCCTCATGGATGAAACAATAAAACTAAATGCAAACAGGAAAGAATAAGACAACATCTCAAGCCACCCTTCTCAATCTACCACTTTTAAGCATGAAGCGAAAGGATACTCAAATTGCGAATGAAGAAAGCTTTTAAAACATGGATGAACAGACTAACTAATCTTTTATTGAAAGCAAACTGAAAAGTTGCGAACACAACTGCAGAACAGAATGTAATAGCTATTGAACTGGATTAACAAATCGAACAACTAACAATGTTTACTGCCCCTACGAAACTGAAATAAACTTCAAAACGAAACAAAAAATAGAGTTCTGAACTGGAAAACTGAAATACAACAGTAAGAAAACAACAAAAAATAGACGACAATGATTTTTGTGCAGAATTCTCTCGTCTACTCTCTGCCTTTATCGAGTCACTGATTCGCCTATTTATAGAGTAGCTTGTCCTTAGGGTTTTCGTCAATCAGCTTAGATTCTCTCTCTTGAATTCCGGCGTGATTTAATATTTTCCTTGATTCTCACATCTTTTTCGTCTGCACTTAAGTGACTGTAGTGGCCAGTTTCCGAAAGCTACGCAGTTGCATCAATTTGCACATGTCGGCCAGACAATTTCCTCGTTTTGCCTTCCTGCAACCAAATAAAGATATGTGAGTTTTCTTATTAGCTTTAGGGAAATGATGTAATTCTTGAACAACTACTCATACTTTCGCCTACTTTTTGATCAACTTAATCAATAGGATATCAATAATGGTCTTAAATAACTCTCATAAACGAGAGTTATCACACAACAGAAGTTAAATTTGGATCAAAAGATCGCTTTGATTTGGCAAAACCAAATAGCTAGTACATTGGCAAATAAACTATCGATAAACAATTAGACAAGAATTTGACATAATTAACATGCTGTAAAAGTCTCTAGACCAAAGAGAAAAGTAAATTACCTTTGTAGTTTTCCAGAGTAGCAATGCCTTGCACCTCACTTTTCTAGCAAAATTTCTTCTTCAGCAAATCTCTTCACAGAACATCACCAGTAGGATAACTCCCTATCCTCTGTGTTCTTTTGATCAAACCTTGTGGGAGGCTTTCAACAATTGGGAGAAGGGAAATTTTGAGAGAGAGAATTTCAATCTATTGGAAGAACAACCAATTCCATCAACTAAAAAGCTCAACTGATCGATTAAAAAAATCCAACCTCCTTCTCCCTCTTTCTGTACTTATCGATAAAAATGGAGAATGAAGTGGCAAGTGGAGAGTGGAGAACGTGTGTGACTCACACGTTTCCATTAATTAAATAAATCAAATTAATTTAATTATAATAATTAAATCAAATTTAATTAATATATAACCTTATTTAATTAAATTCAATTAATTCATTCTTAAATTAATTAATCAAATATCATATATTCAATTTAGGTTTTAAATGATTAAATCATATTTAATCATACTCTCTTTTAACCTATAGTTTTAGTGTACATTAAATTTTAACCTATAATTTTAAACATGAATCTCATTCACATTTAAATAATATTTGAACTCCTTCAAATATTTAATTCTCTCAATTAATTTACTTTGAATCATATTCAAATTAAATTTATAATATAAAGTTTTAATATGCATAAAAACTTTATATTATAATGTATCTCCATACATCATGCTTATTCCCTAAATGCATTTGAACACTTCAAATCAATAATCTAAAAACCCTTTACGAGCTAGGAAGTGGACCTAATGGACGTGCAGATCAGAAGATCCAACGATACAAGATTATTAGGTTAATCTCATTAACCCTTAACTACGAGAACACTCCACTATAGTCCTGCATTGCACTATTCTCACTACAGATGTATTTTTGTGTTCATGGATACTGACCAATAACAATAAGTCAATCCTTCACGAATGTTCGTAACACCAGCTAGGTCAAATTACCATTTTACCCCTAGGTTACATCTTTTACCTTAAGTATCAGTGCTCCTCTAATGAACAACTTGTTTATGGTCCTACCAGTAAATAGAAGTCCCTCTCGGGCCAATGAGAGGGTCGGACCCTTTGTTCAAGTCCCTGAGACACCATTTAAGGGAACATTCATCTACTTACCCTAAAGTCGGGAAGGAGTGAATTCCATCTTGCTAGGTTAAGTCCCCAACTGCCTGCTCGGTCTTTTTTCCAAGAAGGTAGGCATATTGAGTCGGCGTCTTAGGCCACTCTCACCCATACTAGTCAAAGGACAATCCCTCGCAAACATGAGTTTGTAACATGCTCAGGATTGAGATCAAATTGCCTAGGTCATCCTATTGAAATAAAAACCTAACTAGTCAATGGAGTTACATCTAATGGTTACTATTTCGTGGTTCGGTCTTATGTGATCTCATCGCATAGGATATCCCCACTCACATGTCGTCAACACGAACACGTTGGATCATTGTGTTTGTATCAAATACAAAGTGGGCCATATCCATAATATTATTAGAATGAGGCTTATCTCCATACTATAGACCCTTTATACTGTTTCTGGAACTGAGATCCTTATATGTCTACTACATTCAGTTCAAGAGACATACAACAACCTAGGTATTCGTTTATTGGATTTGGGGTTAATGCAAGGCAATATATAAAAATCATGAAATAAACAATAACACTTTATTGATTTAATTAGAACAATATTACAAACTACGAGTTTTATGACATAAATCCCAACAGTATTCCCTTCTTTAATGGTCTCTCTAAGGTTCATAACATCGAAATGTATCTCAACATCAAGCACCCATGACAAATAATTATTACCATTAATGTCAAGGGCCGTGGATTCTAATTTTGCAAGATTATATTTGCTATAGTAACACTATGAAAAGACATTATATTTATATTAGAAAATTAATATAAACTAAACATGCAAAATAATATTTTTTTAAAAAATGGCTTACCCAGAGGACCTACCTTTAGCGGGAAAAATAATCGAGGCTCGTGCTGATAACGTGTTGTGAAATTGAGAGGCAAAATCGAGCACCGAAACTTTACCAAAACATATAAAAACAATAACAACAACAACAACAACAATCATCATCATCATCATCAGAAGAAGAAGAAGAAGAAAAAGAAGAAGAAGAAGAAGGATATATACATAATATAAAGAAAAGAAATAAACAAATGAAATTAGAGAAAAGTGGGAGAGAAGAGAAAAGATTGGAGGGGGATTTCACCAATTGTGTATTCTACAATATCTATTAAAACCACTATTTATAGGCAAAATGGAGAGCATGATGTGGTCAATTTGGACACCAATCTATGGACTTTGTTGGACACATGAGAGACATTTTGGCTATAGAGAATTTGCCACTTGGCATGGCATGGCATGGGTATTAAAGTGACATGTGGAGTAGACATTTACATGTGTAATGTATACAATATAAATATTATATTTTTTTTGAAACTTTGAATGTCCTAATCTACTCAAATGAGAGAAAAATTATTTAATGCCGTCAAGCAATGAAATTTAATTGCTATATATATGTATTTTAGAAAAAAGTAAGACTAAATTATTACATAAATAAAAGTACAAAAATTGAAATGTCATGGGAGGCTGGAGCTTTGGTGTTAGTGATTTTCTCTCTAGGAGCGAGATGAGCATTTAGGCCGTCGATAGGTATGTGACTTTGGAATCCTTTTTGTGATCTCTGGTTTTCTTGGGTTCTCAGGGTCGGAGTTATGTAGGATGAACAGTTTTACCAGAAATTAGAGAAGCTGAAGTTGTTAGAAGAAGAAACCAATGTGATAGAAGTTAAATATGAGGATATTGATGAAACTTAGAGGGATTTACAATACACCCTTGCATGCAAACTGCTAACGATGAGAGCGATTAATGCTCAACTATTCAAGACATTAATACCTATAATTTGGAATATGGAGTTAGGATGGAAGGTGTTATGTAACGCCCCACGCCCAGGATCTCCTGCGACCTGATTGTATCACTATATCATCCATGACTACTTGTAAGAGTGAAGACACTATCCCCACAAACCAACACGGGTCCTTTTAGCATGCTTTGTCCTCACTCACATGCTCCCTAGGAAAATTTCTAGGAGGTCACCCAACATAGGATTACTCCAAGCCAAACACGCTTAACTGTGGAGTTCCTATAATTGAACCACAGAAACGAATGATGGACCTTGTTGGTATAGGTAGTAGCTATCAATTCTTTTAAGCCTTTCTCAACTATACTTTCATATCCTCATGGTCTCTCGCATGTACTCCTCTTACTCTGGCATCATATTTTCATATCCTCAGGATCTCTCTCATTCAGATGTGGACTCGGTTCATTCATGTACCCCTCTTTCTCGGGCGTCACATGTTAGATTATATTTATTGCATTAGATTTTATTTTATTTGATTTTATCTCTTACTTCTATAAATCGAACCCTTAGGTTTGTATCTTGAATAACACAACTATACACAATGTAAACCATAACAATCTTTGTGTTATCTCTTTTCCCTTCTATTCTCTAAAATCAACAGAAGGGACGAGTAAGAACCTCTTTGTATGTACATTTTGGAATAACAAAGACAAGAAAAGAATATGGGAAAGAGGCCATAGTGGTTCGATCCCTACAAGTGTTTGAGGAACCAAAGGAAGCATTAAGCTATCGAGCTTTGAGTTCAAGTACGCAAGCTTTTGAGTTCATTTCCATGATGTCTCCTTGATTTATTTTACTAGGAAAATGGCAAAGGTGCTAGGGAATGCAATTGGAGAATTCGAAAAAGTGGAAGCAGATGAAAATGGAAGGTGTTGGGGGAACTCTCTCATGGTAAAACTCAAGATGGATTTGTATAAGCTGTTGGAAAGAAGAACAAAGATCAAGGTAGGTCAATGGAAGAGGAAGTTGGGTTGGGCTTCTTGGGTTTTATGCCCTAGAACTCGTTGATTGTAAATATTAATTGTTCCTTCTTATCAATAAAGTGTTATTGAGGTTATTCAATAAAAGTTGTTATTGAATGTCGTATTAGTTTTGCTTTAAAATAACCCTAAATCTAATAAACTAACATCCTAGGTTGTAGTATGTGTCTTGAACTGTACGTGGAGATATACGTGGATCAATGTTCAAGAAACAGTCTAAAGGGTCTATAGTATAGGGATGAGGTTAGGTACCTTATCCTGATGACACTATGGATACGACCAATTTTGTACTTGATACAAACATAATGATCCAACGTGTTCGTGTAGGTGACATACAAGTGAAGGTATCCTATGCAATGAGTTTGCATAAGATTGGACTGCGAATTAGTAACCAGTAGATGTAACTCCGTTGACTATTTAGGTTTCTATTTCAATAGGATGACCTAGGCAACTTAGTCTTAATCCTGAGTGTATTATAAATTCTTGTTCACGAAAGATTATGTAACGCCCCAGAAATTCAAGTACCTTTTTAATTTGTGACTAGGGTTAGTTTATTGGAGATTAAATTAATTGGGCTTGGAGGATTTATAATTTAAATTAATATTATGCAATTGAAAACTTGGTTTGATTAAAAGTCTTTTTAGACATCAAAGTAAGCCCAATGGCATTTTAGTGGTTAGTAGAGGAATGGAAGGGCAGTATTGTAATTTTAGAATAAAGGGATTAGGGTTACTAAGTCCTTTTCTCTTGTATGCACGGATCCCAAGGTTGTCTTCAACCTCCCATCTCACATCCTTTAGCCGCACGAACGCCGGTGGGAAGGGGCTGTCGACGTCGCCGGAACCGCTACCTTCAGCACGAGGAATCGCCGCCAGGACTGCTGCCATCAACGCGTGACGCCGGCGTGTTCTGCAGTTCTCGAGCGTCCGCCACTACTCCGCCCGTCTTCCGCCGCCGGCCGTCTCTGCTGCGAGCCGCCACACGATCGTGACGCTGTTGAAGCTCTCGCGCCTGGCGACGCGCAGCCTTCATTTTGGTCGCCGCGCCGCGGCCGTACACACCGTAGCCACCTCACTCGCCGAGCCGTGAAGCCCAGCAGCCACGAGTCCACACGCCAAGCCTCGGTCCGCGCGAAGCGCCTCGCGTCAAGACTTGAAAGCTCTTTGGTTGAATTTTGGTTCAGTTTTTGGGGAGCGTTTCGACCGATTTTCGACGTTCCAAGATCGGTTTTGGATAGATCGGCTCCACGACGCCCCCCGGATCGACGTTCACGCGCGCAGATGCGCGGTATTCTGACACCTCGCGCGCGCCGCCGGCCACGCCACGCCACGCGCCGCCACCACCACGAGTCGCTTCGCCTGCTCCATCCTGCTTTGATTCCCGAGTTCGTTTTAAGCGTCCGTTTGTGGTAACTCAACCTAACTATGATTGGATTCAAAATAAGTTTCTAATTATGAAATTTAATTAAGGAATTGATGAATTTGATTTAGGGGATTCGACTATCGAGCTCGACTAAGCGAAACCTTGAGTTAAAAACGGAATGTAAGGAGCTCAGGAGCTAAGGTAAGGGACTTTGTGCCGAATCTTTTAAATGGGATTAAAGAAAACGAACTTCAATATTTTATGTGAAATTAGTACGATATTTTACTTAAAAGGATTTAATGATTTTATACGAGAGAATATCCCTAGATTTTATGTGAAAATACTTTGATATTCTATGAGAGGATATCTCAATATTTTATGCGAGAATAATCTAGTATTTTATGCGAGAATGCCTTTGTATTTTATGTAAGGATATTCCAAAGTATTTCATGTGAGGATAGTATGATTATTATCTATGAGAATATTGCATGATTTTGTACGCGAGTATTACGCGCCTATCGATGTGAAAAGTCATGATTTGCATATTAATGATAATGGTTGTGGCATGTACACTATAGTTATGATGAATGATGGGACCTCATGCATGTTATGTATGTCATGAAATGAATTAATGAAAAGTGTGGACATTGGTCTCACGAGAGCATTATGTGCATGGTCAAACATGCATGAGAGACCCTATGGGTCAAATTACGAGTGCAGTCCTGTGAGGACTCAAATTATTACAGGGAGTCCGTGAGGACTCAAATTATTACAGTGCTGTGAGGGACTCAAAATGAAATGACTCAGGATGACCGATCGGCCCACACACAAAAAAAAGGAAGTCATGGATTAAAGACACGACAATATGAGAAAGTTTTAGGTCCCGTGATATGTACATTTTGAACAAGTTTAAAAGTCATGATTGTATGTGTATGCATATCCCAAACCTCGTGAGCGAGGTCACTTACTGGGTATTGTTTTTACAATACTCACCCTTTCTTTTAAAAATGTTTTTGGTAAGGCTAAGGACGTGCAGGGCGAGTGACGGAGGCGCGTTGCCAGGACCATGGGAATAGACATATTTTCCGCACATTCTTTTATAATCGACGTTGTTCCTTTATATTTTGAAGTTCAAATTTACTTTACTGATTTTAAATAGGCCATGTTAAAGCGCTCCTTTTATCCGGTTTTGAATGTTTTTCTTGGGATCCCTAAAGACAAATTATTTTCATTGGAGATTTAAAGATCGTTTTATCTCTCTTTGGCCTATAAATGCATGCATGTGTAGTAATGTCCCTAAGAGTTTAGTCATAGAAAAGTAGGGCGTTATAGGTTGGTATCGAGCCCTAGGTTTAAGGGGTTACGTAGACTTGCTTACTGAGTAAGCACTGAGAGTAGTTCCCATGGTTGAACAACGCGTTAGGCCACCGCTGTGTATGCCTTGAATTAAAAGTTTTATTGTTCATGAAAAGAAAATTTAGTATTCTATGTAAAGATACTTTTATATAAAAATCAAGTTTGATGAATTTCCAAACTAAGAAAGAATGAGAATGTATGAGCTAAACTATATGTCTATGAAAAGGAAATGCATAAATGAAATGCTTATATGTGAATCTATACGCGTATATGTCATCATAGAGTTGACGTGATCTTACGCCGAAAGGAAAGAGAACACATGTGATCCCTACTATTGATGATAGAAAGGAAAATGTTTTAGTTAAGAGTGTTTACGCTTAAAAATGAAGTTTTATAGCCATAAAACACGTGTTGAGAATTATTAAAAGGTCCGCTTTGACCAAGGGAGTAAAGAGTAAGACTTAAGAGGTTAGAGTGTTAAAGGTTGCTAAGAAACTAGATTACTTAAGTATAGCTTTCAATAATAAAAGTTAAGACTACTCATGAGAAGTTCAAAGTTTGAATGTGTTCGGTAAGAGCTTAGTGGTCTCATTCATTCATGCTAGAACAATTGGATGGAAAGGTATGAGATTTAGTAAACGTACCACTTTAGAATTCTCGACCATGTTGGCTCCTGAATAAAGTCCCTTCATCTTCAAGAATACATAACCATAGTATTTAAGGAGTTGAAAAGTAAAGAGAGCAAAAGTGTTTTGAAAATGGGCTCGAGTTGTAAAGGGAAAAAATAGACTGTTATTGTTGAGATGAAAATTAATTCTTTCAAAATATTTGAAACACTTCGTTTTATTTAGACCATTGCTCTGAGAGGAAAGCCACAGGGATATACACAATTAATGTGTCACTACAGATAGGCATGATACGAAGTTTCAAAAGCGATTCCATAAACTAAATAGACTTAATAAAGACAAGTATAAAGAAGAAAAGTAAGGAGTTGGAGTCTTAGTTTGAGAACACAGGAGAATTGATTGTCGGGACTCCAGAAACTTGTGCACGAATTGACTTTCATATGGTCACTTGTGTATTCAAGCTTGTGGAATGTGTATAAGAATCTTGCCACTAATTTCTACCTGTTGGACTAAATGTATGTGTACAACTTGAAAGAGATAACATGAAGTGTTAACCTTGATCTATGACGTAGTAAAGTTTCTTTTCCCCAATCAGAGGGTTAAGGAGAGAGGATTCAGTTAATAGAGGAAAGTGCTTTGAATCTCTTCTTCGCTATATAGCAGTCAAGCTGAGGAACTTCCTTCAATTAGTAAAGCGTATAGTGGTAATGGTCAAGCGACCATTAGAAACAGGGAACTATAAGGTTCCTTTAGTAAAGGCTATGTTGATGGTTTCTTAAGAGAGGTTTTAGTGAATTTGACATTATAACCAAACGAGTACAAATAGTTGAGAAAGTCCTTAATCTTACTAAAAGAAGAAGGCCAAGCTTAAGGAGAGTAAGCACGAGAAACAATGCGTTAGTGGTGGATAAGGAAGGTTTTATCTTTTAAAGTTACCCCTAACACAAGAGACAGACTTAATTATGGAATTAAAAGTAGAGAGTAACAGTAATTTCTAATACTCCTTACAGAATGCTCCAGTAAAGTAAAAGAACTCAAGTACGTAACCTTCCAGGTAAAAGTTAGTAGTAGTTTATCGCCATAAGGAGTATTAGGGGGGTGCGTAAAGGAGAAAGGTGTATCCTTATGCTCGTGCATAAGAGATGAGAATTGGAAGACAGTTGTTGCTAAGAATAAATCTCTTCGCTTTTGGAATGAACGACCTATTCCACCAGTACGAGGAGCATAGTGTTCCTTAGGATGATTTTTGAAGTCAAGTTAGCGCCCGTCATGAACCAGGGATTAGATATTCCGAGACAACTTTCAAATCACTTTACGAACCTCATGAAGATTGTAGAGATTTTACTTAAATACCCCTAATGTTTATAGGCTTGATGGACTTAGTGCTCAAGAAAGAGGTAAATCATTGTTGGGATAAAGTTGTCAGAGACGTTCTAGTTAAACCAAGCCTAAGAAGGGGCAAAAATGACAATTCGGAAGGATTGCTTTAGGCATAAGGAGGGAAGAGTAAGTCCTGAGATATGGAAGTAGTCGAACGGTCACTAAGGAGTTAAGTGCTCAAGTAAACTTCAAAAGATGAGCATAAGGAAATTTGTTAAGCTAAGAAAAGACGAGTATGCGACCTCAGGTGGGTGATAGTTGAATGGAAATGTCTGAGTTGAAGATGTAAGGCTTAAGAGAAATTTGGTCAAGATTGGGCACTCAACTGCACGCTATTAAAAGAGCTAGTTTGGACAAAAGAGGGAAAGAGTGGACACTGCGATATGAGAACCTTCCATGAAAACTTTGAACAACTAAGTTCCGTGAGTAGAGCCTTGACAGAGGAATCTTATAATTTCTTGAAAAGTTCAAAGTCTAGAGGTGTGGAATAAAGTATTCGTATTCAAGGTTTGAATGTTAGGGTTTCATGACAAAAGAGTCGAAAAAGTTAGGAAACGTAGTGGATGCCTTTATAAAGTATCAAACCCTATTAGTGTTAAGAAAGTTTCATTACATTCAAGTGATTACTTGAGCATGATATTTAAAGGAGCGAAGGATAAAGGGAGACTGAGTGTTAAAAGACTAAATCCCTTTTCGCGAGACCGCGTAATATCGAGGTTATTATCGGTCGAGTTATATTAAGGGGAGTGATATGAATGACTGTTGCGTTGTGCCATAGGCTGAGGAAAGGTTAATTAAAGTATGAGTTGTTTCATGAATAACTTGTCTTAAAAAGAAGTATATATATATATATATATATACATATCCTCTATGATGAATATGAGGACGAGTTATCGCCAATCAGGAATTTGAGTTAAGATATCTTAAGATAGAGTTTGAGCCACGCGATGAACATTACTGAGTCTCTGATGATGTCTCCATAGAGGTATGAACTTGTGCATCAATGCAACATTAAAAGTTCATTTTACGCTTCACGTAAGATAGTGGGACGTAAGATGGGTCAAATTAAGTTCTTCATTCATGACTTAGAACTTATAATGAAAAACTTGACACATAGTGTGTTAATCTATAATTGATTTGGTTCTAAAGCAAGGTAAGACAAGAATAGTTTGTTAACTCCTTTTAAAATTTGTGTTAAAGTTAGGGTTGTAACCTGGTTGCTAGATTTCCTTGTCTTTAAAGAATTCTTGTTTACAACTAAAGGAATTGTGTTCCATTCATATCTTGTTGTTCAACATTCCTTCGTAGTGTGTTTCGAACTCGAGTAAATCTTGAAATGAAGTTTGAGGCGTGGTAGTTAGTTGTCCGATTGTAGAAGTGCATTTTCGATCAAACAGTGTTAGATAAAATTTTGGCATCATTGTAGTTATCTTATGTTATCTTTCACTAAAATTTTGAGCATTTTGGTAATAAAATTGGTAAAGTTTTAGGAAACTTTTCATGTGTCACGACAACCAAATGAGACCTAAGTTTGAGTTACTCCTACCGTGAATTGAAACTTTCAACGAGCTATTGATTTCAATAGAAAACCCCAAAGTTAATTAATTACGCAAGCGAGATCGTCACTGCAACGTTTACTAAAAGGTCGTTGAGAGTAGCGAAAGGTTAACCATTAACGTGAAGAGTCTCGAACAACCGAACAAAGTTGCTAACTTTATCCTTGAAGTCACATCTCTTAGAAAGGTGTTAAAGATGTGGAAACGGTGGTCAGCCGGAATGATCGAGTTATGTCTTGAATTGAATGCTAGTAGCTGGTACAACAAACTTTAAAGAGGATTTTTTTTTTTTTTTTTTTTGACTCATCAACAATGTAATGGTTTTAGCAAAGAGTTCCTTTCTAAAATCCCAAAACAGAAGAAACTAATTAAAGGACTAGAGAAGGGAATACGAGCTAAATATCCCGAGTTATCTTAGAATTTGAATCTAGAACTTTCCAAATTTAGAATTCGAGTCAAGGGCATCGATTATGTAGGCCTCGAGAGAAAGACTCGATGGTAAGAGCGAGCCCAAGATAAAAGTTATGAGACCGTTGGGTAATAAGTTTACGCTAAGGTGTGATACTTGAGGAACAACTAGTGCAAATTCTTGCACAAGGATCAAGACTCATCAGAATAGCAAAGTGGAGCGGGTATGAGCAAACTTTCCCCAAAGTATTACAAGATTAGAAACTTTCGAGGACGAAAGTTCTTAAGGAGGGAAGATTGTAACGCCCCAGAAATTCAAGTACCTTTTTAATTTGTGACTAGGGTTAGTTTATTGGAGATTAAATTAATTGGGCTTGGAGGATTTATAATTTAAATTAATATTATGCAATTGAAAACTTGGTTTGATTAAAAGTCTTTTTAGACATCAAAGTAAGCCCAATGGCATTTTAGTGGTTAGTAGAGGAATGGAAGGGCAGTATTGTAATTTTAGAATAAAGGGATTAGGGTTACTAAGTCCTTTTCTCTTGTATGCACGGATCCCAAGGTTGTCTTCAACCTCCCATCTCACATCCTTTAGCCGCACGAACGCCGGTGGGAAGGGGCTGTCGACGTCGCCGGAACCGCTACCTTCAGCTCGAGGAATCGCCGCCCGGACTGCTGCCATCAACGCGTGACGCCGGCGTGTTCTGCAGTTCTCGAGCGTCCGCCACTACTCCGCCCGTCTTCCGGCCGTCAGCTCGTCTCTGCTGCAAGCCGCCACACGCATCGCACGCTGTTGAAGCCTCGCCGCCAGTGCGCGAGCAGCCACCATTTTGGTCGCCGCGCCGCCGCGGCCGTGACACCGTAGCCACCTCACTCGCCGTAGCCGTGAAGCCTGGGCCACGAGTCCACACGCCAAGCCTCGAGTCGCCGGAAGCTTTTTCGCGTCAAGACTTGAAACTGCTGGTTCGAATTTTGGTTCAGGTTTTTGGGGAACGTTTCGACCGGTTTTCGACGTTCCAAGACTGGTTTTGGATAGATCGGCTCACGACGTCCCCAGATCTGACGTTCACGCCGTGCAGACGCGCGGTGATTCGACACCTCACGCGCCGCTCGCACGGCCACGCGCCGCGCCGCGAGCGGGGCTGCTCGGTCCACCTATTTTGATTCCCCGAGTTCGTTTTAAGCGTCCGTTTGTGGTAACTCAACCTAACTATGATTGGATTCAAAATAAGTTTCTAATTATGAAATTTAATTAAGGAATTGATGAATTTGATTTAGGGGATTCGACTATCGAGCTCGACTAAGCGAAACCTTGAGTTAAAAAGCGGAATGTAAGAGCTCAGAGCTAAGGTAAGGGACTTTGTGCCGAATCTTTTTAAATGGGATTAAAGAAAACGAACTTCAATATTTTATGTGAAATTAGTACGATATTTTACTTAAAAGGATTTAATGATTTTATACGAGAATATCCCGAGATTTTATGTGAAAATACTTTGATATTCTATGAGAGGATATCTCAATATTTTATGCGAGAATAATCTAGTATTTTATGCGAGAATGCCTTTGTATTTTATGTAAGGATATTCCAGTATTTCATGTGAGGATAGTACAGTATTATCTATGAGAATATTGCATGATTTTGTACTGCGAGTATTACGCCTATCTATCGATGTGAAAAGTCATGATTTGCATATTAATGATAATGGTTGTGGCATGTACACTATAGTTATGATGAATGATGGGACCTCATGCATGTTATGTATGTCATGAAATGAATTAATGAAAAGTGTGGACATTGGTCTCCTGAGAGCATTATGTGCATGGTCAAAACATGCAGTAGAGACCCTATGGGTCAAATTACAGGGTCCGTGAGGACTCAAATTATTACAGGGTGCCGTGAGGACTCAAATTATTACGTGGTGCGTGAGGACTCAAAATGAAATGACTCGGGATGACCATCGCCCACAACAAAAAAAAAGGAAGTCATGGATTAAAGACACGACAATATGAGAAAGTTTTAGGTCCCGTGATATGTACATTTCGAACAAGTTTAAAAGTCATGATTGTATGTGTATGCATATCCCAAACCTCGGTAGCGAGGTCACTACATCGGGTATTGTTTTACAATACTCACCCTTTCTTTTAAAAATGTTTTTCGGGTAAGGCTAAGGACGTGCGGAGTGAGTAGCGGAGGCGCGTTGCGGGACCATGGGAATAGACATGTTTTCCGCACATTCTTTTATAAGCGACACGTTGTTCCTTTATATTTTCGAAGTTCAAATTTACTTTACAGATTTTAAATAGGCCATGTTAAACTGCTCCTTTTATCTGGTTTTGAATGTTTTTCTTGGGATCCCTAAAGACAAATTATTTTCATTGGAGATTTAAAGATCGTTTTATCTCTGCTGGCCTATAAATGCATGCATGTGTAGTAATGTCCCTAAGAGTTTAGTCATAGAAAAGTAGGGGCGTTACAGATTATCCTTTGATCTGTATGAGTGAGAGTGGCCAGATTGCCGACTCAATATGCCTACCATTTTGGGGATGAGACAGAGTGGGGAGTTGGAAACATAATTACACAAGTTGAAATTCACTTATTCCCTACTTTATGAGAAAGTAGATGAGTGTTCCCTAAATTGTTGTCTCTAGGATTTAAACAAAGGGCCCTACCCTCTCATTGGCCCAAGAGAGATCTCATGTTTAATGATTGGACGTTAATAATGTTGTTCATTAGAAGAGAACTGGTACTTAAGGTCGTAGATGTAAGCTAGAGGTAAAACGATAATTTGACCCAGCTGACGTTATGAACACTATTGGAGAATTAACTTGCTATTATTGGTCTATATCTGTGGACGCAGAAATATATCTACAGTGAGAATAGTGCAGTTGTGGGTCTTTAGTGGGAGTGTACTCACAGTTAACGAATGTTGATTAATTTGGTTAATGAGATTAGCCAATTAATCTTGTATTGTTGAAGCTTCTGATTTGTAGGTCCCCTAGGTCCCGTTCCTATCTCGTAAAAGGTGTTGATGTTATTTGATTTTGATTGTAATTTTAAAAGTTTAAATTTACTTAGGGAATCATTATAATGTATGGAGATACATTATAATATAAAGTTTTCATGTTGATTAAAACTTTGTAATATAAATTTAATTTTGGATATGATTAAAAAAATTATTTATGAGAGGATTAAACATTTGAAAGAGTTCAAATATTTTTTTAAAATGAATTGGATTCATATTAATACTATAGTTTTGAGCACATTAGATGTACATTAAAACTATAGGTTAAAGGAGAATTATAATTGGTAATGATTCAATTATAAGGTCTAAATTAAATATATGATATTTGATTTACCAATTCATTAATTAGTAAATTGATTAATTAATTTAATTAAGTTTAATTAAGTTTGATTTAATTAAATTGATTAAATTGAAACTATAGGTTATGTGAGAGATATTCATTTAAATATGATTTAAATGAATGAATGAATTAAATTAGATTTAATTAATTATTATTTTAATTAAATTAATATTATATTTAATATTAAATATAATATTAAAAAAATCGTGGGATCACCTCACGATTTGTTCTCACGTTCCTCTCCCTTTCTCTTCTAATAAAGAGAAGGGAGGAAGACAGTGGGAGAGTTGATCGATTGACCGAGGCTTGTTTTTCTGTCTCTCCCATAAAGAAAATTCTTCCTCCCAAAATTATTCTGTCAAGAAAAATTTCCTCCTAATTGAGATTGGTTCCCACAAGCCAAATCTCAGAGAACTCAGAGAAATAGGAAGGTTTCCAACTGGTAGTGTTCCCTGTTGATTCCAATTTTGTGTTAACAGAACAAGAATTTGAGAAAGTTTGTGATTTTTGAAATCGTACACACTTCATGAGATTAAAGTAAGAGTTTCTAACCTTGCAACATTTTGTTTCTGCTGTTTGTTTAGTCTGTTTGCCAATATGTTGGTATTTAAGGAAACCAAAATTAAAATACGAGAAAAATTCCGATTAGCTTCCGCTACATTTAAGGTTTTACGAAACCATCAGGGATTACTTATGAGAAATTATCAATTTTTTGTTATAGATGCAGTAAGAGTAGGCATGTGATGATGGAATGTGATAAGGAGAAAGTGAGGGATGAAGAAGACCTCCAATTCGGTACATGGCTCCGAGCTAACCTCTCGAGAAGAGGAAACACAAGAACAAGGAAAGATGGGGAGAAATCGAACTCGAGCAAAGGGAGGGGGAAAGAAAGATTTTAGAACCAGTGGAGGCGAGGCAAGAGAGGGGGAACCACTGCAGATCTGACCTTCTCCGTCGGTTAGTTCATAGAGCAAACAAGGGAAGGCTCCAGTGATGGTAAGGGAAGGCTCTGGTGATGCACAATGGCAGGGTGAAAAGAATCGTTAGAGGACAAAGATGGAGAGAAGGCATGAACAAGACAAGTTGGGAGGAGTTCTCACGAACGATCAGGAGATGGGTTAATAATGATTACCTAAACCAATGGGATAAACTTGGCATAAGAGGGAAGGACATGTGGGGATGGGAAAGTCAAACACATGACTATTAGACAATGAAGAAAAACAAACAGAAATGTTTTTAAGATAGAAAGAGGAAGGACAAAGCTACGTTGGACCTGGGGCCCACCAAATGGAGGTGATTAGGTGAACATTGAGTGAAGAAAAGTAAGCAATTACGTTCGACTCTAGTGCAAGTGCACATTGCCGATGCAAGTATTAAAATAGGAGTATTCCAGAATATCAATACTCCAGAAAATGGTGTAACAAAAGTTATTGCTAAGCAAAGTTTAAGAGAATTACATCTTGAATCCAAAGTTGCAAAACAAGGTTGGGTTGGTGTATTGGTGAAAATAAAATACATGTAGAATTTAAATTGCAAGTTAAATTTACAAATATTGCAGAACTGAATTACAGAATCTAAGATAATGCAAAGTTTAAAGACAAAAATAATTGCAGAATCTAAAATTGCAGGACTGACTAGCAAAACTAAACAGACTTGAATAAAAGAAATGAAAATTGCAAAGAAATGCTTTAGAGAGAGGAGGGGTTCAAGAGTGTCATTACTATAGGTTGAAATTGCAAACCAACATTGCAATTCCAACCAATTCTACATTCAATTGTAAACCGAAATTACGACTCCTATTCACCTTGAAATTAGATTTTATGAGACCGAAATTATCATTGCTTGCTTCTTTATGTGGACGAACTTAGCTTTGAATTGTGCACATGAGGAAACATATGAGTTACATGCAGTTTTGGTGGATATGCAACTGCAATTTCATACGAGACCTCAACTAGCTCTTTTTCAACCATTGGTGATGGCAGGACTGGTCGGATTGTGTCCAATTGTAGATGCATATTCTTTTGTATTTTCTTTTGGCTTTGATGTTACAACTGCAAACTGGGCTACACCTTCCTTTTCTCTTTTCTTACTTTTGTATTTTCTTTTGGCTTTAATGTTACAACTGAAAAAGTTCATGCAGTTTAAGCAAATAAAAAAAATGAATTTCAATTAAAAGCTTGATCAATTCAACTCTCAGGTAAGTCTCCAAGTAGAAGTGTTCCCTAACGGTCAACTTAAACACCTCAGCCTAGATAGGATACCTCAAACAGAGTTCCCTCTTGATCAAGAACTTTTTATTTGAATTCATGTCCCATCAACCACACCAAAGGTATTTGTTTTTATTTTTTATTTTAAAGAAAAGGAAAGAAAACATAAACTTATCCAATGCCTGTAGGGAGACTGCAACCATGTTCCTTCATTTTGCAACGAGATCTCGATGTTGGACGAGATTTCAATTGTAGCTGAGGTGCTTTGATCACAACAGGTCTTGATGACTTAAGAGATTTATATCTGTTAGAAGTAGAAATTGCGATTGCAACTCGTGTGCCATATTGCAAAAATATCATTCTTCATGTTCTCCTCTATAAATTCTTCTTCGTTTGGCATTTCGTGTAATTTTCAACAAGTAAACGCGAGACATTCTAGTAATTGGAGCATTTTTGGGCGTTATTTGTTGTGGAATTGCGAATGCATGGCCCACTACAACCTCCTTTAGTGGTTCTTTATCTTCTTGAGGTGGTTCTTCTGTGATCTCTTCTCTCTTCTAGCTCCTTAGTGTTTTCAAGTGTTAGAGCACTTCTTGCTTCTATTGGAAGTTCAAAATCTTTATATTTCAATTTAGTTATAAGTGGCACCACTTCACACTCTTTTTCTTCTTGTTGTTGTTTTAAAGTCTCTCTATTTTGGAACAAAATTCGTTGGAACCTGTTCTGCGATTTCTTCCACTTGGATTTTCAAACTCCGTAAAAATATAGCTCGACTTTGCATCAACACATCATTCTTTACTCTATATTCTTTGGGGCATGTTCTACAATCCATAAAAGACATGTAGCGAAAAACGAAAATACTCATGTGATGAAATTCTAGAATTCGAAACTCAGGAGTATGAGCCATTGTTATGGGTGAAATCAAACACAAGGATCATGAGTTCCATCTTGGGGCGAATCAGACAAAGATCAGGAATGTGCATGACCTCAAGCCCAGATCGAGCGAGCTGAGCTAAGCAGGTTTACAGTTTAGGGCTTATTGAAGGCTCTATCAAATATTATAAATCTATACTTCTTAAATCAACAATAAAAGTGACTATGGTCGATCTTAGGGATTTGATTTCTTAGATTTAAGTAATTACCATAATTATTCACACTAAATTTTATCTAGAGAGACAAAAATCAAGTCGATAAACAAATTAAAACCTAAATTACTATTTATAAGGTTGGAGACACTTAGAGGGAACCTTTTTTAGACATTGATTTTAGCCGAATAAAACCAAGTTAATCAAATCAAAAGATTATTAATAGCTTCAACCCTTGCAAGTCAAGAAATCACATAACAATTAAGTTGACATTCTCAAGCTCGATTAAAACTGATGTCCAATTATCAAATTAAGTTTCTAGTCTAATTTCATAAATGAACTAGACATTATGTAAATAACTCAACCCATTCTATTAGGAATTCATTCCCATGCTCAAGATTACTAATAGTGCATGCTCGTATCAATTCAAATTCTACTCTTTCAAGCTAAAACTCAAATCACACATAATTAACTAAACGATGAGCATACATACAAGGGAGTTGAAATAAATATATAAATCTCCAAATAAAATCTACTATCTATCGCAATCAAGTTTAAACACATAAGTTCAATCTTTCAATTCAATAATTATAACTCTAAACTCATGCAGAGGTCTAAAAACAATAACTATGTAATAAAGAAAAAGGAAGGAAAAAATCTTTGATGCGTAGCACACTCGTTTCTGTCATGAAACACCTCGATCTCGAGCCTTGAATGTCTTCCTTGACTCTCAAAAGTGCTTCCTCAACTTCAATTACAAGGTAGAAATCAAACTTACACTTATTTCTCTCTAAATGGCCTCTCCCAATCTGTAGCTTATTAGGGTGCATGCCCTAAACTCGTAAGCTTGTAAATGCTTTAATGAATTTAAAAGTGTTATTTTATTCATTTTTTCTTGTACTCGCATTTAAACTAAATCCAATAAACTAAGCTCCAAGGTTATATGAATTAGACGTACAAGTAGGATCGTGTTTAAGATAATAACCGGAACGGTCTATAGTATATGGATGAGGTTGGGATCCTCATCCTGATGGCACTATGGATGCGACTCATTTTGTACTTGATACAAATGAAGCGATCCAACTTGTTCATGTAGTAGACATTCGAGTGGGTGCATCATGTGTGATGAGTTCGTACAAGACCGGACTACAAATTATTATCCAACTGATGTAACGCTGTTAACAGATTAAGTTTAATAATTCATAGGTGACCAATAGTAACTTGACCTGAATCCTGAGTGGGTTACAGACTCTTGTCTGCGAGGGATTGTCCTTTGACTAGTATGGGTGAGAGTGACCCCAGTTGGTGACAAAATCGTGTGGGGAGCTGGGAACTTAACTCTGCAAGATGAAATTCATTCATTCCTGAGCTTAGAGAAATTAGATGAGTTGTTCCCTTAAGTGCTGACTTCAAAACTTGAACAATGGGGTCCCACCCTCTCACTGACTCGAGTGAGACTTTGTTTATAGTTGGACCATAAACAAGTTGTTCATTAGAGGATCCGTGACACTTAGGGGTTGTTTGGCCCATTGGTATGAGTTGGGTTGAGTTGGTTTAAAAAACCAACTTAGTGTTTGAGCCATTAAGTTGGGTTGAGTTCCCAACTCCCCACTTCCTTAAATATCTCCCCAAATTTTCTCAACTTACATCTCCCCACAAAATCAATTCATACACCTCTCCACCACTTCCCCAAATATCTCACCCTATTTTTTTAAAAAAGGAAATCTTAATCTTTTTTTTTAAAAAAAAAGAAAGCTTAATCCCCATTTTTTTAAATATAAATCCTAATCCTTTTTTGACTTTGAAACACTCTTTCCTAAAAAATCTCTAGATTCATAATCCTTATCCGATTATCCAAAAATTCAAATTTAAATCAAATACAATTAATGCATTTGATTTTATAGGGCGTTACAGAAAAAGAGAGGATTTAAGTTAAATTATCCATAAGTTCCGTTGCTGAAACGAAAACAAAAGTTACAGGGGAATGATTAAGAAAAGAAAAATATGAAATGGAATCCGCTAGACATAAAGATGTTGTAGACCAACTGTATGCAATAGTAGGGTTGACCAAGGATGATCCTTTTAGTCGCAGACATCCAGAAGACGGACTGCTTCTTCCAAGTCCCACCCCAATCCAAGAAGAGATACTGCTTTCATATTCTTGGTAGGACTAGTTGAACACCTATTCCACCCATTATTTACTAAACCAAAATGACCCTGACACTTCATGTTTAGTTCGTTAGATATATTTTGTGAACGATAATATTTTTTTGTATATTTAAATTTTTGGGGGCATGCGAGATAGGTTTTGATAGCATGCCATTAATTCTTTTGTCATGAATAAATGTATTGTGAATGATGAGAAATAGTAAACACCTTTTTGACAATCCTTCATGAAGTTTGTTTTAGACATTGATCGTAAGTTATCTGCCCAATTGCATTTTTTTTCTGTAAACCTTACAAATATTCAATTGAATTCAATGTTGGAACTTGGTGGTATTGTGTTTTGAAGATAATTGTTTCATATAGAATATCTAAAAACCATCAGTAAGATTAAAACTGACTATTTGATCTTAAAAAAAACTGCACCAGATACCCTTGCACAACTCAACTCTGCACCCCAAACACAGACTTCCTGCATTCAACTCAACTCAACTCTAAACTCCAAACACAAACTTCCTGCACTCAACTCAACTCAACTCTGGGTGCCAAACACCCCCTTAAGAAGCAACAAGTACTCACAGAGGTAAAACGGTAAATTGACATAGTTGTAATTACGAACAACTTGTGAAGGATCAATTTACAGGTATTGGTTATGTCGACAGACAGAACGTGTCCTACAATGAGAAGAGTGCAACTACAAGTTTATAGTGAAGTGGCTCGTAGTTAATGAATATTGGTTAACTAGATCAAAGAGTTTGATTGGTTGATCTCGTATCATTGAAGGTCATATATGTAGGTCCATTAGGCCCATTTGTTGGCTCAACATGGAATAAACGAGGGTATAAAGTTTTGGAGTGAATTTGAAACGTTCAAATTTTTAAAAAGAATTTTTATATCGATTATATTGATATAAACGATATAATATATAGTTTGATGTGAATATGGTTCAAATTAAACTATATACTATATTTGGATTAATTTTCAATATTAAATTAATATGAAATCAATTCATATTAAAAACTATAGGTTAAAAATTTAATTCGAGTGAGATTCGTATTAAAACTATAGTTTATAAGAGAGATATGTTTTTTTAATATGATTCCATTGGTATTAATTAAATATGTGATATTTAATTAATATAGTTTTATTTAATAAATATGATTTATTAAATAGATATATAATTAAATAAAATGGTTCTATTTAATTTTATTTTTAAATTTAATTAATTAAAAATAAAAATAAAATAAAATACACTAAAGTAAAAATACGTTTTAACTCCCCCTTCATTTTGCAAGGGGAGTGGGAGAAGTGGGAATGAAGAAGCTACCTTCCTCATTCCTTCTTTAAAATGCAATTGGATCGCATTTTTCGAGGTTGACTGCCAGAAGGTTTGAAACACTCTCCCGTCTCTGACATATTGAATCAAGAAAGAATTTCCTGCTTGTTTTTTCCATAATACCAATTCCAAAAGAATCCTATAATCCTCACTTGTCAAGAGAACAATAGAGAAGTTCTAGTGGAGGTCCAATTTGGTTCGTGAATCTCGTTGGAAGATTGGGAGCTTGAAGAAGAGAAGACTTGTCTACAAAGGTTGTAATTTCTTTTCTCTTCCTATCTCTATTTTATGAAAAACAACATGCTTAATCTTAACCTTAAGGATATTATATTTTGAATATTGTATGTTTTTCTTTAATCAATTTAAGAACACTGTAATGTACAAATTCAAAAAGCGATTCCAGCGCTTCTGCACTGGGAATTTGATTCTATTCGTAGCCAAAACATCACATTTATAACAATTGGGACATTGTTGAGTTTCTATGAACAACATCTCAACACTGTGACCTAATTCTTCGAATAAACAAGGAAAATCGATATAACGTTGAGATGCTACACGCAACGTCTCAACGTTATGGAAGGAAAATTCTTAGCACACGTGTTTTAGGCGTTGAGATGCCCAAAAATGGCGTCTCAACGCGACATTTGCAGGAATTGAAGGTTGCAGAGATCTATTTTTTATAGCATTGAGATGCTATAGACAACGTCTCAACGCTATCTACTCGGGTACCATGACTGAACCATAGTTTCTTCTTAACTCTATTGCTCCAAACACGCCGTTTTGCTCAAAATAATCAACTTTCCTCCTCGAATGCTCTACTTCATCCTATTTTCTTGAATCCTACAAAA
This sequence comes from Trichosanthes cucumerina, assembly GCA_036507285.1. NCBI lineage: Eukaryota > Viridiplantae > Streptophyta > Magnoliopsida > Cucurbitales > Cucurbitaceae > Trichosanthes > Trichosanthes cucumerina. Next base: position 11,903,182 of record CM071842.1, on the reverse strand, counting down.
TGAAGGAACTAATAAGTACATAAAAGTACATTTTAAAGCAATAAACTAGCAATAACGCTTAAGCTTAGAAATTAGTAATAAGACACTTTTGTGTGCTATCAACAAGTCTAAGTCTAGAACCTCTTCTATAAATAAGGAAGAAGGATACGCTTCAAAGGGATGCTCACAAAACCCTTGCTCCTATTACCCCTCTAAAGAATCCCAAACATAGTTCTCTATTTTGCAGGTAGCCTCATCCCTTTTCTAGTTTAGTTTGACTGGATCTAAGCTGAGCCGAATTCATACATCAACAAGTGAGTATGTCACGACATTTTAATATTTATTAATTGTTATACAAGCTCTAGCGGTTAGATGGAAGAGTATATTTGAGATTTTTTTTTTTTAAATTTCCTCTACCAAATAGAGAGAAGAACATATTTTTTTTAATTAAATTGATAAGTCAAATTCTCAATTAATTAATAAATTATGTATTAAATTCTTAGATCTAAAATTTTGCTGGGATATATACCCTAAAACCTCGTAATTAACACTTTATTTAATAATTAATAATATTTTTTATTATTTTATTTTCAATATAATATTATTCATTATATGAAAAATTCAAGGTTATTAGTGTAATCTCGAACAATATGTGGCTGACATATGAGAGCATCATGTTCAAGAAATAACCTAAAGAATCATAGTATATGCATAAGATTGGACGTCTTATCCTAGTAACACTATTGATACGACCTATTTTGTAATAGTTACAAACATTTGACCAAAATCGTTTATGTGGAGAGATGTGAGTGGGGGTATCTTATACAATGAGAAGATTAATATTTCATCAAGATGATCATATACAACTCGATCTTATTCCTGCCTATGAAGGCTTGTTCTTTAATATCACAAGATGGATTTCACTCCTTCCCATACAGGGTAAGTAGATGAGTAGTAATTTCCTTAAGTGTTGGTTTCAAGACTTGAACAATGGGGCCCCACCCATTCACCAACCCGAAAGGAACCTAGTTTATGGTTAAATCATAAACAAATTGTGCACTAGAGGATCAGTAGTACTTAAGGTAGAATATGTAATTACAGGGGTAAAGCGGACTATATCCCAGCTGTAATTACGAACAACTCGTGAAGGATCGACTTGCATGTAGTGATTATATCCATGGATGCAACTTGTCTTACAGTGCATAGGAGTGCAATTTTAGGTCTATAATAGAATGATCTATAGTTAATGAATGAAAAATAATTAATTAATCAGTAGGTTCATATGTTCCAATTGCTAACTCATATGAAAAAATATGGATCAATTTAGTTGAAAGAAAACTTTGAAATGTTCAAATTAATATTTAATATATTAGATATATTAAATATAAAAGAGGAAAATATATTTATTGTATTTGATACATTAAATATTAAAATCATTGAGATATTAAGATATATTAAATAAAAGATATTTATTAAATTTGAATTAAATTCAAATTAGGAAATAAATGTTGCAGGAGAATTTGGAAAGATTTAAATATGAAATTCAAATTAGTTAGATAAATATATTTTAATATATTAGATATTAAGATATATAATTTAAATATTCTCCCTAGGTCCCTGTAAATAGGACACTAGGGATGAGCCATTTAGTGATTTTTTTTACACATCTCGAATTAGAGAATTCTCTCTAATCCCTTGTGGATTTTCTTTGAAGAGACTCCCACAAGCTTTGATCATGTGCTCGAGTCATAGGTAGGAAGATTTTTTTGGAGGAGAGAAAAATCCCGCTAGAATATTCTCTATATTTTACCCCAAGGTGTATGTTTGCTTAACCTTATATATTTTTAATTTAATTTTAAATAAAATCAAAGACAATCCAATGCTTTTGCGGCAGAGTTAAACGTTCATTCCTTCAAAATTCTTGTATAAATGTCCTCCCACGATACTCACAACACAAAATAATTTCAATCTAATTCTCTTATCTTTATTTTCTCATATTGATATTTTTTTCTCTTTTAAGAGCAATTGGCAAAAAAAAAAAAAAAAAAAAGAAAGAAAGAAGGAAAGAAAAGGTGTTCTTATTTGTGGAGCTTTGAACTCGATTTCTTAGTGTAGAGTGGTTTGAACTACAAAACATTTTAGTTGAGTTGTTGGAACCTTGAGGGAAACATACAAGAGAAAAGTTGCTACATCGATAGTTGATAAAGAAATATACGTTGCAGATGCTTGAATATTTTATAGAGATCTATATACTCATGTCTCAATCTAATTGTTTAGGCCCCGTTTGATAACTATTTGGTTTTTTGTTTTTAGTTTTTGAAATTTAAGCCTAAAAATACTACTTTTACCAATGGGTTTATATGTTTTCTTATCTACTTCGTACCTATGTTTTCAAAAACTAATCTAACTTTTGAAAACTAAAAAAAGTAGTTTTCAAAAACTTGATTTTGTTTTCAGAATTTGGCTAAGATTTCAAATGCTTCCTTAAGGGAGATGATCTCTATTGTAGAGAAAGTAGGTGAAAATAAGCTTAACTTTCAGAAACTAAAAACTAAAAACAAAATGGTTATCAAACGGGGCCTTACATGTTAGTTTTCTCAATATCTATTTCAATTTTCTTTGTTTATTTATAATTTTTTCAACAATTTTGAGATTCAAAATAGAGAATTTGCTATTGAGAAACCTAATAAGAATGTTGGAGATCTTAATAAGTCCTTCTGAGTTAAAGGAACAAACTTTAATAAATGAAAAGAAATAATTGTTCTACCTTAATCTTCTAAAGGTAGTATATGCCCACACAGAAAAGAACTCAAAGAAGATCAGTTCTAAATGCATAAACATTAAAGAGTTCATGGAACACCACAAGAAAATTGTTGATTATGAGAAAGATAAATACAATTGCTAGTATTAGCTTTTAAATGGTCTTTGCTTACCATTTTTATGACTATTATGATACTACCTCATATCTTTAGAGAAAATATGGAAAACGTTGTAGAGTAAATATGATACTGAAGTGGCAAACACAAGAACAATTTGTTTCATTCACTTCCAAATGATAATGGAAAATTTGTACAAGAAAAAGCACAAAACCTTCCTATGATAGTAATTAAAAAAAAGTAGCATCTCGAAGAATTAAGATTTGAGACATTTTATTGTTGTCAATATAGTTACTAAACTTCTATCATCATGGGGAGAGTTTAAAGGGAAAAATATGTATCATAAGAAAAAATAAATTTTCCTAGAGGTGTTAATAACTCACATTTGTGTGGAGGAAGAGACATAAGTGTAAAATGCATTAATTCAAGAAGGTAATGAAAATCTCATCTGTTTTCATCATAATTTACTTAGTCAGATTTCTAAAAATAGTCCTTTGAAGTTAAAAAAAATTCTATTAATAAAGAATAACAAACCTTATTTTTCACCTGAGAAAAATCCAATCTAAGTGAATAAGAGCTAAGTACATCTTTAACGCTCAAGAACAGTTTGCGTGTTTGTGACAAAATTGGGCATATGCTGCTCGGTTTTATATATTTTGAAAACATGAACCATTTTCCCCATACTAATGTTTTTGAGTTATTTGTGACAATCATAACCGATATCTAAATATGGTTCAAGTGTTGAAGGTTGGCAGATTGACTCTAATGCCTATAGATATGTTTGTTATGACAAAAGAAATGGTTCATAGGTTATACTTTTTTGAGATTAGAACTATAATGTTTAGCGATTCTCATCTTACCAAAACTATGGGAACTAGTGAGTTGGGTCACTAGTAGAAATTCGAGATTATATGATATTGAAAACTGTCATAAATACATTTTATAACTCTTTTTTTCCGTCTTAGAAGCCACCATCAAGGAAATTCTATACATGACATATTTAAAATATTGTCGTAGTTAAGTATTCTATGACAATTTTCTCTTACCGAGAAATCCGTAGACACGACATTTTTTAGGTGTCATGCTAAACTTTCGTATGACAATTAAACATTATCAAGAAATAGCTCATCCATCCTAATTTTCCGTCAAGATATATCAAACAATAACATATTTTAAATGTCATAGAAATTATGTCTATGACAGAAAATTAGTATCGAGCATGTTGTTTAGACGACAATATTTTCATGTCAAGTTCTTGCCTGCTTTGATAGATTTTTATTGTCATAAATGCTTTCGGTGACAGTTTTAAATTGTCATGTATTTAGTTTACTTTGATAGTTTTAGATGTCAAGAAAGAGCATTTAATGACATCTTCCATTTGTCAACAAAAATATTATGACAAGTTCCTTTTGCCAAAGATTTATTTTCTTTGATGGTTTTTATTAGTCAACAAACAATGTATTATGACATATTTCGCATGTCAAAGATTTGTTTTCTTTTTTCGTAGTTGTCAACAAATGTCATAGAAGTGATTATAATCAAACGAAAGAGTTATCACTCATTAACTCAAAAATAATTATGTTTACAATCAAACTATGATAAAATGTATAATACATTGTTTGTTGACATTAATTTATTTTTGCTTTGATACATTAATTTTGTTTAATGTGTTTACATGTCATATGCTTCTTCCACTATGCGAGTGCTCCGCTCTGCTTGATCCTGCAATGGACAAAAAAATATTCATTTAAATATTGAACTTAACTCTTTAAAGAATACTAGACTCTCTTAAGGGGAAGAAATGATATCTAATTTGGTGTACCTACTTCTAATTACGTAATACCAAAATTTCGGCAGCATAACGACATAATTACAATAATACCCAAAATTTTTACAAGTACCTGTTTAAGTAAATACACACTTATAACAACCCAATAACTAGATAACCAAACAAAACTCCATCATCATAAGCATTAAAGGTTGAAAACTTCTCATCAACAAAAATTCGAACCAATATGAGTTATTTAGAAATTATGTCATTATATAACTTCCCTAAAGAAAAAGTTTACTAATACTTGTAACTAAGCATTCTATATTTCTAACTTTGAAAAGAAAAAGTTAGGCACAGAACTAAGTTTAGATGAAAATAACCAACAAGTAATGGACAATAGTACCTAAACACATAAAAGATGAACAAAAACACAATACTTACTAAACTTAACAAAACTTACAAACAACATTACAAGAAAATCATGAACCCAACAACTAAACTTATAAGAAAAAACATAGACCAATAAATTTACCAAGACTTATGAACATCACAACACTTGCTAAACTTACTAAGACCTAGAATCATAACAACTTATTATAAAAAAGTAAAAAAAAGTGACTTAGGATCATAACAACAAGACTTATAATGAGAAAACCACATATAAGAAGCTCTTTAATGTCAACCATGATAAAATCATTGACACTTTCAAGTATGCAAAACGTTATCAATATAGATTAATTAAAGTAAAGTGCATAGGAGGATTGTACATTACATCAATGTTTAACCAAACTATAACTAACATGAGAAAGCATACATTGGCCACTAACCCAACAAAAACCTCATAATCAATTACTTGCAATTTGACTTGTAATAACAATACTTACTAAGTTACCAAAACATGAAAATATAAAAGAAAACTTATCATGAACCCAACTAAACTTATCAAAAATGAACACAAACCATTAAACTTGCCAAAACTTAGGAATATAACAACACTTACTATGCAAAGTAAAAAAAGAGAGTGAATTCCAAGCAGAGACGTTTTCTTGTTTTAAGTAATGAGTAATATAACCAAAATCGCTGCAGAACCAAGATGTTCATAAAAGTAAAACAAATTAAGAAACAACCTGGAACCAGATAACTATAGTTACCAGTTCTAACAAGATTATGTTTATACAAAAAAGAATTATACCAATAAAATCAACCAGATTCCTACAAAAAATGTATCCAAATCGAACAAAGCTAGACATAGCACCCATGACATCTTACAAAACTTAATAGCATAAACTCAAAAATGGTAACTTATAACACATAACATCTACATTTACTTAAATCTTTTCCGGACTTATGAACATAATATCTAAATTGAACTACCTTTTCAAAGATAGTGAACATAACATCCAAACTTAGTGCCGAAGTCTTAAAATATAATGCATCTAAGTAGTAAATGAAATCAATTTATCAATGTAAACTAAACTAAACAACCTAATCTTAACTAACTTATTAAAACTAACTTATCAAGACTTATGAACATACCAACAAAACTTAACATGAATAGAATAACATTCTAGGTATCACCACCTAATCAATCATATCAAGAAGACTTCAATGAAAAAAGTGTTCAAATATAATAATAGTCTAATAAGACATGTCTGATATTATCTCATAATATTTTACCATAAACAGAGTATCAACAAGTACAAAGGAACACATAAAGTTAGGAATTAAGCAAAGTTAACATATAATAAGTATCAGAACACCGATTAAATTTTATAATTCTAAATAACATTACTAAAAAACAAGAAAAGTGCAATGATTGAAACTTGGAAAGATCAAAAGAGCTAAAGATACTTTTCGTACCTTTGATTTCCTCCAAATTGAACTTCTTTAATAAGTTCAACACCTGCATTGTAAACAAACTTGAAAAAAAAAAAAGTAATACACATTTAGAAAAAGCACAAATATCCCTATCATAAAACACTATAACTCAAGAAAAAGAAAGTTTTGTGAAGAAAAAATTATGGATATCTAAAATGGCAACTGATAGTTACCTAACTAAAGTGCATGAGTCCTAAACAAGTTTCTAACTCACACCCTAGGTTAAACCTCATGAACATTCCATCATGTTAAAACTTATAATGTACCAAACATACAAACAACATGCTTATGAGGTCGTTTCCACACAACAACATGCTCAATATCACAAGATCATAATACAAAACCATACCATGCTTATCAAATACGAATCTACAACCACTATGACATTTTGTTCAACCACACAAGCAAAAATAACATGCTTAACAATCTAAAAGTACATCAAGGAGGACGACTCATTCAAGAATTCATAATAAAGCAAGTAATGCATACAACATGCTCACAAATAAGCAAACAAACATCCCATGTAGAACTTTACTAACTAAAATGCTTAAAAATGCTCCTAAGGCAAGTCGATAGTGTTTCTAAGCATATTACACAAGGTTTAAGTGTCACATTCCATTTAAAAATATTTTTCGAGTCGAAAAAATTCTTAGGAAGGATGATCTTACCCAAAATATCTTAAGCTTTGTTCGAACAACCCAAAATTAGTTCAAAGCCTAAAATAGAGAGCTTGCAAATATTAGAATTAAACTAAGGCATTTAAAAAGATGTTGAAAGTTCTATACTAATCATTTTCACCAAAACTCACTGATGCGATGAGATTCAGTTCAATTTCCTGCATCAAAGATGAAGAAATCAAAACAATGGCCAAAAAACCAAGGCTAGATTAAAACCCAACTTGGTAATTGTTAGCTAACTTGATGATGGTAATGATTTTTGTTATGGGTGAAATTGGATCAACAATGAACGGGTTGGTTAAAGGGCTACAACGAAAGGTCGAACAAGGAAAGAAGCCCAATATGAAGTCCAAATGAACCGAAATCGAACAGAGACTGACCTGAGGCGAAAAGGGACGAGAAGGCGTGCTTGGGCTTTGGCCCAAGCACGTGGTCGGCCTCGGCCAAGGTCGAGGCCGACCAGGTGGTAGAGCCTCAAGATGGGCTCTACCTTGGCCGAATAAGCCAAAAGGGAGACCCAAGCTTGGGACTCGGCCCAAGCCTGTGGTCGGCCTCGGCCTCGGCCGACCAGATGCAAGGCTCACTTCGGGCCCTTGCATTGGTCCCATTTGATTTGTAGGCCCGGTTACAACCCACTTCCGACCATTTCTTTTCCTATTAAGCAACGGAAACCCACGAAAAACCCTAGGGAGGAGTTACTTAAGCTCTCTGAGGATGGGAGAGTGGGGTAAGTTCATTCCTACCATCAAAACACCCTACAACTCTAAAATTCTCTTGAAACTCTCTCTGACTTAAGCATCGGAGTCGGTGTGGCCTACACCACACCGGTGTCCAGATTTTCCTTGTCTTGTAGGCTGCGTTCCTCCCCCAAGAATTACAAATTTACCGTCGTTGTCACGTGGAGGTCAGGTGCATTCTCCTGTCCAAAATTTGACAACAACAGTTGGCGCCGTCTGTGGGGAACGACAATGCTTGCTTGGAAACCCTTGTGTTTAGGTCTATCCTACGAAATATGAGCAGAATTATGGGAAACAAGCACTGGAACGAGAAGAAACGCAATTTTGATCAAGACCGTCGTTTGTGACGATCGCAGGAAGACAAGCCTCTTCGACCTCATATCGAGGGCGAGGCCGACCAGATTGAGGCCGAGGCCGAGCAATACGTGGTCGAGGTCGACTTACTTGTTGAAGCAAAAACGGGGTCGAAATTCGTCATGTGCACGAGGTCGAAAAGTAAAGGTAGGGGACAGAGTCGAGGCCGAGGCAAAAATACAACCCTAACCTTTGATCAATATGAAGAAGGAAAAGATTTAAGAAGCGTAATCGAGGATAAGAAACGACAGAGAACCTTGGCTGAAGCCGAGGCGAGCAATTCTCCAAGTATCGAAGCGACAGATCTAAGAAGCGTCATCGAGTGAAAAAAGCAACAGAGGGTCGAGGCTGAGGCCGAGGTCGAGGCTGAGGCCGAGGCCGATCTTGAAGCCGAGGCAAGCTCTAGAGTCGAAGGTAAATCAAACAATACGCCATGGAAGATAGAATTATTGAAGATTCAAAGAGAATTAGACCACGTACGAGGTAACTTACACCAGGTGAGTGACATAGGGTTTGACATTGAAACTTTAATAAGGCAGGTAGATCCACGTTTTACTGATGAAATCATGAATGTAAAACTACCTCCCACATTCAAAGTTCTAAAAATCAAACCCTATGATGGAAACAAAGACCCTATGGTGCATCTAGATATGTATAGATCGTGGATGGAGTTTCATGGAGTGGACGATGCAATCAGATGCAGAGCCTTCTCATTCACTCTAGAAGGACCAACAAGAGATTGGTTTCGCAACATAAAAAGAGGATCTATAGGTTCGTTCAAGGAATTGGCTCGAACATTCGTGACAAAGTTCTTAGGAGGAAGAAATCAACGCAAACCAACAACTCATCTACTCTCCATCAAGTAAGGATCCAAAGAAACTCTGGGAGAATATATTGCTCGGTTCAATAGTGAAGTCTTAGGCGTTGAAGATTGCACTGATGGAGCAGCATTAATGGCCATAGTTAATGGACTAAGAGATCGAAGACTCATACGATCATTGGGAAAAAGAAAACCTGCATCGTATGTAGAGCTCATCACTCGAGCTCAAAAATGCGTGCGTGTAGAAGAATTACTCCATACGAAGAGAAGAAGACCGATTTGCTTGAAAAAGATCAAGTGAAACATTACATCAAGAAGCCAAGAGACAGAAGATAGACAACCAGAGACCACTTCGATTTGGTTACCCGTCCAGAAAGTTTGAAAAGTACACCCCAACATCAATTCCCCTTGAACATATTTTAATGGAGGTACGACATTCAAACTTATTGAAGCAACCTGAAAAGATGAGAACAAGATCAAACAAGAGGGATAAACAAAAATATTGTCTTTACCATGAAGATCATGGTCATATGACTCGAGACTGTTTCCAGCTAAAGGACGAAATTGAGGTTTTAATCCGAAATGGTTTGTTGAGGGAATACACTAATTTGCATGCCAAAAAAAGGTCAAGACCTCATTGAAGGCCAAGGTCGAGGTCGAGGCCAACCTCAATCTTCTTATAAAAATAGTTTATCTTTTTGTTTTTGATCAATTTATATTTGTTAGACTTTAGATTATTTAAATTCAGTTTCAAAAGTATCATGTTATAGCTAGGTTAGTCATTACTTAATTTTAGTTGATTGATACAAGTTATGAAAATAAATTTGTACTCAAGTAAAATAGACCTTCCGACACTCGATATTCTCCTTTGGTAGGGGGCTTCTTTTTGCTTATATTTTCTTAAGGTTGATTCCATCGATTCATGTAAGATTGAAGTTTTATTAGCAATAGAGTTATCTTCTTCAAGCTACAAGTGGTGTCACTCAAACATGAGTTTAACAAAAACTCTCACTTGAGTAGGGGGCTACATTGGAGATATGTTTCTCTATTAAACAAAAGGCATAAGCTACATAGGAGATATGCCTCTCTGTTAAACAAAAGGCAGAAGCTACATAGGAGATATGTCTCTCTTTTGAACAAAAAGTAAAAGCTACATTAGAGATATGCATCTCTAGCAAACAAAAAATGGAAGACATACATTACAAACCTAAAAGATCAATTCTAGCAGAGTCGAGGTCGACAAGGAGAGGCCAAGGCCGACCACCACAGACCCATACATGACAAACCTAAAAGATCAATTCTAGCATAGTTGAGGTCGACAAGGAGAGGCCAGGGCCGACCACCACAGGTGAGGCCGACCACCACAGGCGAGGCCGACCACCACAGGCCGAGGCTGACCACCACAGGCCGAAGCCAACCATACTAGATATCTGGAGAATAGAAGCAACATAATCATGAGCTAGAAAAAACAAACGAGATAGGGGGCTGGAAAAGGGAGACTAATCACATGGTCAAGGTTGAACTCATGTGGCCGAGGTCAACCTCATATGACCGAGGCCGACCACCTCTTTAGTCGAAACCGACCACCTTGGCCAAGGCTGACCTTATATGGTCGAGGTCGACCACCATCGGCCGAGGACGACCACCTCTTTAGCCAAGGCCGACCACCTTGGCCGAGGCTAACCACCCTGGTCGAGGCTAACCACTGTCATTGGAACATACTCTCGTGGTTATAGTTGAGGTTTTTCCAGCATTCAATCATAAGAAAAAACGAGGAAGACAAGATCAATCATCAAAATTAAAAACGCACTCACAACCATTTTATGACACTTTTTTTACTCGCTCCCACATTTTTTGTTTATATATGGTGTGATAGAAAACCAAAATTGTAGTAGTGGGTTAAAATTTAATTATGGTGTTAACATTAGAAGATGGTGTTCTTCATAAACCCTCTATGAGAAAAAATTTAATATCGAACTATCTTTTTAATAAGGTTTGTTTTAAGCAAATTATGGAATATGATCCGTATGTGATTACTAAAAAGTGAGTTTTATTGTGAAATGATACCTTTGTGATGTAATATTTAAATTGAATATTAAAAATATTAATAAAGCATCTACCAATTTGATTTATATGCTCTTTTAAAATTTTGACATTCTAATTTTTTTCAAATAAATAGTAAAGATGTGAGAATCATGAGTAACCTTTGGATGACTTCCAAGTTCAGAAAATGATTTTGAAAAATGTGAAATGTGCAGCTAAACTAAAACTACAAAAAGACTTCATAAAAGTAGGATAAGAGATATAGTATTATTAGATTGTTTATATATACTTGGGTGAATTTGAAGCAATTTTAACTAGATGGAAAAATATATATTTCATCACTTTTATCAATTATTTTGTTAAATATACTTATGTCTATTTATCAAAAACTAAAAGGAAAGATTTTGAGAATTTTAAAAATTCCTCGTTGAGGTTGAATATCAATTTGATAGAAAGATTAAAAGAGTTAGAATCGATAAACGTTGAGATTCAAATCCTTCAGAATAATTCATGAGACTACTTCACTATATTCACTTGCTCCAAATTGAGTAACTGAGAGGCTTAGGAGATAATTTTGGAGTGCAGGAAAGGACTTTTCAAAGCTCGAGATTGTGGAGATCGCACCGAAGATGGGAGATTGCCACTCCATTTCTGATTTGTTTTTCTATCCTTTACTTTTGTAGTTTTATTATGGATTTTAGCTTAGATTTTGTGATTATTTTGCAAACATGTGTAGCTAAATCCTTAGTTTCTTAGGGATTGATGTAGTCATTGGATTATTTATGTTTCAATTAATCAAGTGTTCTGTTAATGCTTGTTTTTTCATTCACACAATTACTTGCAAAGATTGAATGTATTGTCTCTAAATCTTACACTTTTGAGAGGTGATTTAGAGTAGACCTTAATTGCATGACTAAAGTAGACTTAAAATCTACTGACCTAGGATTGCTTTAGATATTGTTAAAAGACGACTTAGACTTAAGGTCTTGCACATTAGTAAAATTAAATAGAAAATATATACTGAGTTCTAATTACTCTTGAAAATTAATTGTGCTTATGAGAGTCCATTATGACCTTAAATGTTCTTAACTTAAGGAATACTACATGTTTGTTGTTATATTTAGTTCAATTAAATCATGAATTAAATTGAGAAAATCAACTCCCTAAGACCTGTTTTTGACTGATTTTCTCATTTAATATAGCTTTCGTTATTTTCAATTTAATCTCATCACATTCTTTCTTTAGATAAAATCAAACGTTAGTATCTATGATACTTGAGTGAACTAGAAATTCAATCTTGAAGATAACATCCATATTTATATACAAACTATATTAAAAATTAACTTGTACACCTCCGATTATATAAATTTTCATGCATCAATTAATCTTTTAACTAATGAGTTAAAGTATGTTTAAGTTTTGCAATTTTAAACATTATTATCCACAATTATTTTCAAACTTGAGTTCTAGCAAGTTATTTTAAACTACCACTCCATAGTTTACAATTTTCTAAGATCTGACACCATTTTGCAGTCTTGCAATTGCCAAAACCACAGGTTGAGAAGATCATCAAGTTGCCTTGGCTTGTCAGAAGGATAATTAATTGTTATACAACTTATACTTATCCGTTATCCCCACATCTGAGCTTCTTTATTAGTTTTGTCTTGTTGGAGGAATGGTGAGCATTAAAATATGGGTAAGAAATTTTCTTTTATTATTACTTCTATTTGTAAAATGTGTAGTATAAATGTTGATCCACATGCCATATATTACTCATGTCAAGTGGTAAAATTTCCATAGTCATAATATCTTCTATGCGTCAAATTTTTATCAATGCTTAGTGTTCAAATGTACCAACTCATCCTTTGCCAAATTGCCTATAAATAGTAGCTTTTGGTGGAAGAATAAAATGCACAATTGGATTGAAATACTCCAATCTATTTTCTCTCATTCCACTCTCTCTTTAATTTCTCTTATTTATTTAAGTTTTTTCATATAATTCCACTATCTCATTTTTATATTATATATATTCCTTTTCAAACTCGTATTATTATTATTATTATTATTATTATTATTATTTAAATATTAGTATTTAAATATCAATTACCAGATGCATTCACAGATACTAAAAGAGTGACTAAATCATATATACCACCAGCAAATGCTCCATAAAAAATTGATATTCCACAGGAACAAGTTGTCAATAATGAGTCTGGAGCACGCCAAAAGCGTGGTAGACCAATAGGTTCCAAAGATAAAAATCCTCGAAAAAGAAAAGTAGTTGAGAATCAAAATGATTCAATAAAAGGTATGGATGTTCCAGAAGAATCCCAGATACAACTACTCAAAAGAGTATTGATGAAAATCAAACGCTTGAGGATAATAATGAAATTTCTATAAACTATGTTACAACAGGAAAGAGATGGAACCGAAATGATATCATTGTTGACAACGTTTTTGCTTATAATGTTGCTCACGATATTATTCATGAAAGTGACGATTTTTATCCAAAATCTATCGATGAATGTAAACATAGAAAGGATTGGTTGAAGTGGAAAGAAGCAATCCAAGCAGAGTTGAGCTCACTTTCAAAACGTGAGGTTTTTGGACCAGTAGTCCTAAAACCAGAAGGTGTTAAACCTGTGGGATACAAATGGGTATTTGTAAGGAAAATAAATGAAAAGAATAAAGTCACAAGATATAAAGCGAGACTTGTTGCGCAAGGATTCTCGCAAAGACCTAGTATAGATTATGAGAAGACATATTCTCCTGTGGTGGATGCAATGACGTTAAGATATTTGATTGGTCTGACTAGCTCGGGGGCAAAGCGTGACAAGCGAGTGAATTCTCTCTCATATATCTCTACTGCCCTCCTGTTCTGGCTCAGCTGCAAGAATTCTGCCTGTTTCCTATAACGAGCGGCAGCAGGGTAAAATTTCCGCCAGAATGCTTCTTTAAACAGATTCCATGTGATCGTTTCCCCGCTGGCGACAATGGTTCCCTGGGCGGACTCCCACCATAAATAGGCGTCGTCTCTCAACATGAAGGTAGCACAGGACACCCTCTGGTCCTCAGGACAATTCATCAATCTGAAGATGGTCTCAATGGAGGGCAGCCATAACTCAGCCACAGTGGGGTCACTGGAAGACCCATCGAAAGATCTGGGATCATACTTCCTGAAGTCCTTCAGATATCGAGATTCCAGAGTTGCATCATTCCGTCCACGACTTGCTTGGGCCAACCGAGTGGCTCTTGAGCTCGCACAAGAGTGCTGCATAGCCTCTACCATCATAGTCATGACATTAGGGTTTCTTGATCGCCCGCCATCGAGCGCGATGCAGTGCATCCTCCCGGTGATCCGGGTGGTCCCGGGAAGATCCGACACGGGTGGGGTAATTTCCTCCTGTTCGGTGGTAGTTACGGGCCGGGTGTTAACATTAACTCCCGATCTCGACCCCTACCACGTCCTCTACCTCTCCCACGACCTCTAGGTGGCATTTTGTCAGTACTACAATGCAGAGAGTTTCTAACTCAGTTTTCATTACTTTCTAACTATAAGATAGGATCACCCTTAGGGTTTAAATTCATTTACATTCACAAAACAGAATCACATCATAATCATTTACTTCGTATATAAATTACCAAAACGCACACAGCGGTGGCTGGAACGCGTTACTCAACCATGGGAACTACTGCGCTTACTCGTAAGCAAGTTCACGTAACCCTTAAACCTAGGGCTCGATACCAAGCGTAACGCCCCTACTTTTTCATAACTAAACTCTTAGGGACATTACTACACATGCATGCAGTTATAGGCCAAAAGCTGTAAAACGATCTTTAAATTTCTAATGCAAGTAAATCGTCTTTAGGGATCCCAAACAAAACATTCAAAACAAGTAAAAGGAGCAGTTTAACATGGCCTGTTAAAATCAAAAAATAAACTTAACTTTAAAACCATAAAGCAGCGACATTAGTTATCAAAGAGAATATGCGGAAAACATGACTATTCCCATGGTTTTGGCAGCGTGTCTCAAATCACTCGCCCGCACGTCCTTGGCCTTACGAAAAACATTTTTAAAAGAAAGGGTGAGTATTGCAAAACAATACCCGATGAAGTGACCTCGCCACCGAGGTTTGGGATATGCATACACATACAATCATGACTTTAAAACTTCATTCGAAATGTACATATCACGGGACCTAAAACTTTCTCATATCGTCATGACTATAATACATGACTTCCTTTTTCTTTTAAGTGGTGGCTGGTCATGGTCATCGAGTCATTTCATTTTGAGTCCTCACAGCCCCCTGTAATAATTTGAGTCCTCATGAGACCCTGTATGGTTTGAGTCCCTCATGAGACCACTGTATAGATTGAGTCCCTCATGCACTCTAATATGACCCATAGGGTCTCTAATGCATGTTTGACCATGCACACAATGCACTCGGGAGACCAATTTCCACATTTTTCATTAAATCATTTCATGACATACATGACATGCATGAGGTCCCATCATTCAACATAACAATAGTGTACATGCCACAAACATCATCATTAATATGCAAATCATCATTTCCTCATGAAACAGTTTGGAGATAATACTTTTGTAGGTAATCATGAAATATTCTCATACGAGATAATTGTAATATCCTCACATAAAATAACTGGATTTTTCTTACGTAAGATACAAGGATATTCTCACATAAAAAATACTGCAACATACTCACATAAAATATTAAGTATTCTCACAAAATATCAATATATTCTCATATAAGAGTATAAACTAAATTCGCATGAAATAATGAGAAATCATTTTCTTCAATCCCATTAGAAAAGTTCGGCACAAGGTCCCTTACCTTAATTCGAATTCTACTTCAAAACTTAACCCGAGCTTCTGGACTACTCTTCTTTTAGTGGAACCCGATTCACACCCAAAATTCCAAGTTCATTCTCCACGCATTCACTAAATCCATAAACGTAAGTGGTACTTAAATTACATTCTTAAGATTTCATGCCCGCTTACCTCAAGTTTAATGCGAATACTCAATACTCCTAATCCGTCTTGGCGTTTGACCTTCAATTCCGCTCCAATCTTGACTCCTACAATTAGCGTTCAAACGATAGCCTAAGTTCTCAATCAAACGCTTAAATATTTGATAGGTCACAAATAAATCTCAACGAATTGAAACTAAATCGGATCGCCACCATTTTGTAATCTAAGTGGTCGTGGAGTCGTGTGTGTTGGCGGCGCAGGCGTGAAGTCCGGCGAGTCTGCGCAGTGCTCGTGAATCGACGGACGGTGAAGTTCGACGTTGCTGCAGTGCTTTCGCGGATTGACGGACGGTGAAGCTTCAACGTTGCGCGCAGTGCTCGTGGATCGAGCGGCGGTGGCTCGGCAGAACGAGTTCACGGCGGCGTGGGTTTTGATCTGTGCGGCGGTGGTGAGATAGAAACAGCGAGAGCGGCGGTGGCTTCGCGTTCAAACTCCCGGCGTAAACCCGGTGTGGGCGGTGGATCGTGCTCGTCCCGAGGCTCGGCGATGATGGCTCAACGAATCGAAACGGCGGCAGCAGACGTGGGACGCGGTTGGAAGCGTGAACGAAGCCGTGCGATCCTGCCGTGGCTACTTCGCCGATCGTGGACTCGGCGAGCAAGAATCGACGCGCGCTTCGTGACCGGTGGAGTCGCACGTCCGAGGCCTCGAACGTGGCTTAAATCGTTTGTCGGCGGCTAGGGTTTCGTTTCTGCTCGTGGGTTTCGCCGGCGGGAGCTGCAGTAGGTCGACTATTCACGGCTAGGGTATTGAGAATAGGAGAAGATGATTAACCAAGTAGGGCTAGGGTTTCTCTCTTGATTGTATTATTATGAAGGTTAAATACTAGGGTTTAGGTCAAATTCCAAAGGCCAAATCTAGCCCTCAACTATGCAATAATGACCAAAATGCCATTGACACTTTCTCTTCTTCTAATTTTAAACATAAATTCATCTCAAGGAGAAACAATAATTAATGATAGAACGTCAAATACAATAAATAATTGGTACCTGTGGTCGTGGTCGTCACATATATAATTTTTAAAATTTCTGTTCATTTAAGATTTTGTCATTAACTGTAATTAAAACAAAATCATTATAATTTTATAAAATCAAAGATAAAGCTTCACACATATTTAAACTTTTTAAATTTTTCACACACTTATGCTTTAAAATTAAAATTTTGCATTAAACTCTTTTAACTGAGTGGTGCATTCAAATTTTTATTCAATGCAAAATTTTGCTCGTCAATTAAACTTTATGCTAATTTTTTATATTGTTAAAAAAATATATTTTCAAATTTATTTTGACATTATATATTATCTTGATAGGTTAAAAAAAATTATTTTTTAATTTTTTTTATGAACATCTGTCACGTACCTACGACATGAAACGACCGACGTCTTCGAAAAGGTCAGTTTAAAAAGGGTTAGTCACCAATCTTTTTTATGGTGTGATTATATTGGACACTAAAATAGAATAAAACAATTTTTTTAAAAAAAAAGGAGGAGGAAATTGTATGAAAAAATCAAATTTCGAGTTGGGAGTTGTTTGTGTATGGAGAAAGTTTAGCACCCCACAACACCCATTAAAAACGATGGCCAAATTTTATCTTGAAAAATGTCTATTTTAAAAAAAATATTAAAAATATTTGTTGACAGAGAAATTTTGGTCAATCTCTAATTGTCACGTCATTAATCCAGATTAATGACAAAACTAAAATCATTTAAATTTAGGACCAATTATAAATTGACATGTGTCCCAAATTTAATTTAAGGACAAATATTGGCAAATTCTAAAAATTAAAAGGCCACATGTCTTCATTATGATAATTTGAGCAAATAATTAAATTTAATATGATGTAATTGGGTTATATGGAGATTGAGTAAGTTAAACTAAATCTAAATCCAAATGGTTAGACCTAAAGCCAACAAATCCCAAGTTTAGGTGGTTGAACCCAAAAGAAACATGTCATAAATTTAAATCAACTCAAATTCATATCATGCTCTCAAGTTTCAGCAGAATCACAAAAAATTTCAATTAATTCTTATCCTAGGCTATCATGATCATACTTATGCACGAGATCAATCAACAATTTAGCATATATTCAGGACAGTCATAACATATCAATAACATCCCACCCCTCTCCCCCCCAACATAAACTAAACATTGTCCCCAATGTTTACAAAAATAAGCACAAAGCAAGTATAGGGGTAAGAGTGAACAATACTGTCCTAAGTTATAGAGATCTTTATTATTTTCTAATTTCCTTAGATAGCCAAAACACGTGTGTTGGAGTTCCACAGAACGGGAGCATGGGTTTCTACGAGGGAAGACATCATCACAACCTATTAAAACAAAACAAACAAACTAGTAAGTAAACTAAGAACTGACAAATAACTAAAACAAACTAAAGACAGAAAATAACAAAAATGTAAAGCTTGGGTTGCCTCCCAAGAAGCGCTTTCTTTAGCGTATTTAGATGGACGGTGACTTATCAAGATACGTAAAACTGCTCATATTTATTCGAGCCCTTCTTACTTAAATCGATATAGCCTTCTAAGTCTGAAAGGCTATCTTGTTTTTCCTGGGCACCAGAAAGAAGATTATTTTTTTGTTTTGAAATAAAAGAACAAAAATCAAAACAAGACTCGTGAGTATAGGACAAATGATTATCAAGATAAAACGAAATTTCTGGAGATAAAAGGGAAAAAGGACTTTTCAGCCTCGAACTCTATCACTTGAATCCCCCCTGTGGAAGTGATTGCATTACCATTGTCTATCTCACAGACATGTTTCTGGTGTGTTTCAGTCTCCTCCATTCCATCCTCACTATCACATGAATAAGTCCTCCTAGGTGGCTCCTCCTTAGTGGTAAGAATAATAAACTGTTCCTGTAAGGCGTTAAAGGAAATTACTAGTTGATTGAGATAATGAGTTCTTTCATGTACTATTTCCCAAAACTCTACCATTTTAGCCTCTAACCTATACAACCTTTCTAATTCATCATGAACCAAATTTTTAATTTTCAACTCTAACGTATATTTCATTATTAGGTCCACAAGAGAAGAGTTTTCTATAGGTTGGCCAGGGTACGAGAAATTTTGGTTCCAAGTGCTTATATAATTACCATCCAACGAATTTTCATCAATCATAGATTCAGAATGGTAAAAATTAGACAAATGGTATGCAGAAAAATCATGATGCACATACCTAGGGTCCTGAAAGGGACAGTACAATGGTGGAGAATCAAAATCATGAAAAGTCATACTTGAAAAAAATCAGTAATTCAAATCAAGACTTTTACACAATAGTAACACAACCAAAAACAGGAGACAAAGACTAAAAAACACACAAAACTAAAACAAATAAAGAAACAAACGACAAACGCACAAAAAAATAAATAAGGAAAGACAACACAAACAAACTTTAGTCTAAAATCTCAAATTTTCTCCTAATATTAATTAATCTAAATAATCACCATTCCCCGACAATGGCGCCAAAAACTTGTTGCGTATAATTTTAATAATGCGATACCGCAAGTGTAATGGGTCAAGTTTTAGTATAGTGATTTGAGAGTCCAAGTATCGTCCTCGGGAATAAGTTTCTAGATTAATTAATTACCAAGATACTAATTCTCAATTTTAGCTAAAGTAACATAACATGGATAGGTGATGAAAACAAAGATAAAAGACAAACAAACAAGTGGAGACACGAATTGATAGATTTGGAGGAATTTGACTTCACAAGTTAATAACTTATTTGACACATGCAATGAACTAATGTGATGAAATTATAAATAAGAAGTAAGATACTCAAGAAAATCTCTCTATTCTTAGTGAGTCTCGCACACACAATGAATTTTATAGTCTCCATATAATCTAAAGCATGCACGACATTAAGAACCTTTTTTATGTGTTTCCCTTATACTTCTAGGTCATTCTCATGCCAGGCATCTAAAAGTTTTGACAACTTTGCTCTAATCTAAGCTTTTTCTCTCGAGTCCACTTAAACAAACAAGATCAAAGAATTAAAGAACGAATTGCCAAAAATAAATAACAAAACATACTTCAGTACATGCAAACAAGTCTTAAAAAAAGAATTCAAATCCTAGCTACAACGTTTAGCCACTCTAAATCACAATAAAACGAAGCTAAAGTTATATAAAACGTCTTAGAACGATGTTACAATCTGAAAGAAAGAGGAAATAAACTTATGTGTCGATGTCGCTCCCTCGTCCCCGAGCTCCTGTCTCGATCTTGAACCTCCACGAATGCGTTGGCTCCCAAGGAATGCTCATTTTTCTCTTCTTACAGAGAGTATTTTGAAATTAGGGTGCAATCTCTATCAAATTCGACTCTCTTTGCAAGAAGATGTAATGTTGTATTTATAGGCATAATCAGCACAACGTTGCAATGCTAGAAACAACGTTGCAATGCTAGGGACAGCGTTGCAACGCTATGCCCTAGGTGGCTGGCATATAAGGAAAGTTTCGATGGCATGCAACGCTGCTACCATAAGCGCACTATTCTCTATCGATCTGGCGTTGTGACGCTGCAAGGTAGCGTTGCAACACCCTCGTCACGGTCCTTCACGTTTGCTTCCTTATCGTGATAGCGTTGCGACGCTGCTTGCAACGCTATCGGTATGATACTTCCACATATCAAAACAACATGGATGGCGTTGTAACGCTATACAAGGCGTTGCAACACCATCACCTCGGGTCAAATGGCGAGGTTTGTCCATTTTTCTTCCAATTGATGTTATTTTTGTTGGGATGTATGTCCTAACTTGTTTATTTTGTAATTTACCATTTGAAATTAATAAGAGTTATTTATTTCATTAATTTGTGTCTCGCAAATTTTACAAACTTTGTCTAATAAACTAAGTTTAGGATCATTGAATATATGAAAGAACTAGAACTTGAACGGTGTGTAGTTGGGACATAGGGAGGATCACATTCGAGTTAATGACTCGAACGGTCTACAGGTTAAAATTTAATGTGCATAAGATGTGCATTAAAACTATAGGTTAGAGGAAAAAATATTATTAAATATGATTTAATCTTAATTAAATATAAGATATTTAATTTAATTAATTAAATCTGATTTAATTAATATATATAATAATTAATTAGATTAATTATTATTATTATTGAATTTTATTATTAAATTAATGAAAACGTGTCAGGAGGACACGTTCTCCACTTCCCTCCAACTCTCTATCGATAGGGAGTGGGGGAAGTGATCCCTCGAAATATCCTTCTTCTCTTCTGTGAGATGTATTGGATGATTATTATTGATTCTTCAAAGCAATTAGTGAATGGTGAAGGGAATGAAATCCCGTGCAGCGGAAGGACGATTGAATCGTCGTGGTATCATTGTGAAACTCATTTTCTTAAAATTAAACTATCACATAGAATTAGGATAAACATATAATTGAGAAGGCAAAACAGTAAACAAACTTACTTGTTGAAGAACCTTTCTTCACGTTTTCGTTCTCCGATCACGAACCCTTCGTGTACTCGTTCTCAACGATCTCGATCTCCTCGAACGAAGAAGCAATCTGGACACTTCCACTCAGTTTCTCGATTGTTCTACTTTTGGTAGAAGGAGAATGGTGGGATTCTCTTCTTTGGTGTAGAGAGGAGAGTTTGAGAGAGAGAGGTGTTTGAGAGAGAATTTGCCAATTGCTTTTGGTGAGAAATCGAAAATGAGCAATCAACCTTACCACCCCTTCTTGCAAAGGGGTTTATATAATGGTAATAGGTGGATTTGAAATCTCCACCTATTTACCATTTTACCACAACCATAGGTTATGCAAATCATATTTGCATAACCACATATAATAAGATATCTCATATTTCATTTTACAAATCACATTTGTATAATTGTGGGTTTTTAAATTGAATGACATTCAATTTAATTTCTCCAAATTAGCCCTAATTCAACAATTAGGCTAACCTATACTTTATTATGAATCTTATTCACATTGAACTATATAATATGTCATTCATATCTCATATAAATGACATAATTACCCTTTAGTGAACTTGAACACTTCAAATTCACACCAAAACTGTATACCTTCTATTAATCCAGTTTGAGCCAACCGAGTGACCTAATGGACCTATAGTGACGAGTTCCAATGATTAGAGATTAACTTTTCAAACTCTTTGACCCGGTTAATCAACATTCATTAGCTACGGTAACACTCCACTAAAGCCCGTAGCTGCACTCCAATCAGTGTAAGACAAGTTGTGTCCACTGATATAACCAATGCCCATGAGTGTACCCTTCACAGGTTGTTCGTAGACACTGTTGGGTCAAATTACCATTTTACCCCTGTGTCTACTTCTTGCTCCTTAAGTCCCCACTGCTCCTCTAATGAACAACAACGTTGTAATGGTCCAACCATACACAACACCCCTCTCGGGCCAGTGAGAGGGTGGGCGCCCGTTGTCCAAGCCCTAAAGACAACACTTAAGGGAACAACCCCTCTAGTTTTCCTAAAGACGGGAACGAGTGAATTTCATCTAGCGTAGTTAAGTTCCCAGCTCCCTACTTGGTCCTGTCCCTAAGAAGATAGGCATATTGGGCGAGTAACTGTGACCACCCTCACCCGTACTAGTCAAAGGACGGACCAGCATGGCAGAGTGACGTAACACGCTCGGGATTCAGGTCGAGTCACTAATGGTCATCTACGAAGTTATTAGTCCCATACTGTTAACAATGTTACATCAGTAGGTCTAATAATTCACGATCCGATCTTGTACAATCTCATTGCACAGGATGCCCCCACTCGCATGTCAACCACATGAACGAATCAGATCACCTCGCTTGTATCTAATACAAAGTGGCAGCGTATCCAGGATTAGATCTCCAACTCCATCCATATACTGTAGACCGTTCGGGTCATTAACTCGAACGTGATCCTCCCTGTGTGTCCATATACTGTAGACCATCTCGCGTAGTTAAGTTTCCAGCTCCTTACTTGGTCCTGTCCCTGAGCAGACAGGCATATTGGGCGAGTAACTGTGACCACCCTCACCCGTACTAGTCAAAGGGCGGACCTCGCGGGCATGCGAGTCCGTAACATGCTCGTGGATTGTGTCGAGTCACTAATGGTCATCACGAAGTTATTAGTCTCATATCATAATAATGATGTTACATCGATGAGGTCTAATAATTCACGCTCCTGGTCTTGTACAATCTCATTGCACAGGATGCCCCCACTCGCATGTCAACCACATGAACGAGTCTGATCACCTCGCTTGTATCTAATACAAAGCGGCAGCGTATCCAGGATTAGGTCTCCAACCCCATCCATATACTGTAGACCGTTCGGGTCATTAACTCGAACGTGATCCTCCCTGTGTGTCCATATACTGTAGACCATCTTGCGTAGTTAAGTTCCCAGGTCCCTACTTGGTCCTGTCCCTGAGAAGATAGGCATATTGGGCGAGTAACTATGACCACCCTCACCCGTACTAGTCAAAGGACAGACCCCACAGACAGAAGTCCGTAACACGCTCAGGATTCTGGTCGAGTCACTAATAGTAATCTACGAAGTTATTAGTCCCATGTTGTTAACGGTGTTACATCAGTAGGTCTAATAATTCACGGCCCGGTCTTGTACAATCTCATTGCACAGGATGCCCCCACTCGCATGTCAACCACATGAACGAGTCAGATCATCTCTTTTGTATCTAATACAAAGCGGGTCGCATCTACAGCGTATCTAGGATTAAGTCTCCAACCCTATCCATATACGGTAGATCGTTTGAGTCATTAACTCGAATGTGATCCTCCCTGTGTGTCCACTACACACCGTTCAAGTTCTAGTTCTCTCATATATTCAATGACCCTGGAGCTTAGTTTATTGGACAAAGTTTGTAAAATTTGCGAGGCACAAAGTAATGAAATAAATAACTCTTATTAATTTCAACTGTTAAAATTACAAACTAAACGAGATTAGGACATACATCCCTACAAATTGTTGTAACAAAAATTCTCTCTCTCAAACTTTTTCCCTTTCTTCTTCCAAAAGTTGGAACCCTTCCTACGAAGAGAGATCTAAGTGGAATCCAGAGATATAGAACATTCTCACTAGTGGTAGTGTTCTGTAAAAACAGAGAAGATTTCTGGTTGCGGTGTTGCTGTTAAATTGGAGCAAGGAGTTGCTTAAAATTGAATCTACAAAGGTAATTGTTTCGAATTTCCTTTAATTTAACTATTTCACAGCATGTTTGCATGTTTTAGTTCCATGCCTAATTATATTAGGAATTAAGTTGCTTATTCTCTGTTTTTACCAATGTATTGGTATTTGTGTTTAACGAAAACAAACAAGTAAAATCGATCCATAAAACACATTTCTGCTGCTCAAGGGGATCATATTCCTATCAGAGTTTCAAGTAAAGCCTTGGTTGATTAGATTTTAAAATTGAGTTGAACCCTTAAAAAGGCTTTGGGAGACGAGTTTGGTTGATATTAACCTTATCTCTGATTGAAGAGAGGGTGGGTTGCTTAGTCTTGTATTTAATACGTCCATTGAGTGGTGACTTAGTATAATGAGCGAGACGGGGTATACCTTAGGGACCATCAGGCTATTAACTCTTTCTTTATCCCCTATTGAGAGAGCATTGTCCTGCAACCTTGTGTAGCAAGAAACTAGCACGGAGTACGAGTGTTGTGCGGGCTAGTTCGTTGGCGTCCTAGAGAGGAGTCACAGCTAGTCCGGAGCCACCTCGTGGTGAGTCACAACTTGTATGCAATAGTCCAGAGGCGATGATGTCTCGTGGTGAGTCACAATGTGTGTGACGACAGTCCAGGGACGATGTGGTCTCTTGGTGAGCCATAGTAGGCATGGAAACAGTCTAGGGACGAGAGTGCTTCGAGGTGAGCTACAGTGAGTGTTGCAACAATCCCGAAGCGATAGCTTACGAGCATCCTATGGGACGGGTCTGAGCTAGGTGCTTTGTGATCGTACTAGTTAGGAAAATGTTTCTCGACGTACAACGAGGAGTTGTGCATACCTGTGTTGGCTCGGGGTAAGGATAAGCTTATTCTCTAGCTAAAGTAATGCCTAAAGGTGTAGCCTATCTGGCTTAGGGAACTGATTTGCTTGATTATCTACTAAGCAACCTTGAGAAGGCTACTTCTTAAGTGAATGTGGTTCTTCATCCGACGAGATGGCTCTAGGAAATTTCCTGATGAGCTTGGGATGCTGAACGTGCCCTTCGTCGGTGTGTTGGCTTGGGGAATAACTTTCCCGTGGCCTGGAGTGTGGGGTTACTTCCCCCATGACTCATCCCAGTGTAATGTTAGGCATGAGGGAGACGTCTCTCATTGCCATTTGTTAACCTAGGTAAGAGGGCCTAGGGTGGAATCAGTGGCAAGAACTGCAGGGTTCTGGTTGGTAATGTGGTTGATTCGTGCTTGTTGTGTCGTGAGGTTGCGCAGTGTAGTGCCTAGTCGTGAGAAGATTCTTAGACTGAGCTTCGTGGTGGTTAGGCCCAGTTTTATTTTTATACTCACCTGTATACTTTGTTGTTTTGGTTGTAGGTCCGAAACCGTGAAGCGATTTGCGAAGGCGACGACTTGACGAGGCTATGGAGGATTTCCTTTCCTGAACCTAGGATTGGATTTTATCTCTGTATTGGTTGTTTAGTTGTTAGTTTCAGAACTTGTGGTATGTCTTTGTACTCTGGTGTGTAGTTCCTTTGGTTGTCGCTTAGCTTAAGGAGTGCTTATTTGGTTTTACAAGTCTCAGAGAAATTTTTTATTATCTCCTAGTTACGTCGTTATGTTTCTGAAATTTCGGTGCAGTCTGTGTGGCTGAGTAACCTCCCTAACTAGACACGTTCTAAGTTTTAGGGTCGTCACAATAAATTTTGATTCATTAAGTTGTTGGATCGAATTGAAATTTAGAGTGTTTGAAGGGGTAATTTTGGAATGAAAGGTTAGATATACTGATTATAAGCCTTAACATTAAACCTTATTGAACATCTTTATATTTAAAAAAGTGCTTCTTTTGCCTTGAGAAGAATGATAAATAGTCTTAAATGTGCAAAAATTGATTTTGAGTAAAGAATTGGGAAGAAGGTAGAGGAAGAAACTTAGAATAAGGTCATGAATGAACATTGCAAGATCAGAATTTGCAATTTATAGTAGATGAAGAAAAACACCAATAAGGAATGATGATAATTGCATAATCGAAATTGCAGAATTGGACTTTGCATGTGTTTTTGCAGTCTGAAGAATACAAAAAAGGAAAAAAAAATAATGAAACTTTTTTTGGAAAATCCTTGATTCTTGCACGAATTGAAGGGATAATGTACGAAATTGATTAGACATTCAACCCTAATGGAAGACTATATTGGTTTTTCTCCATTTTCATGGGAGGATTCGAACCTATGACTTCTTGGTCATAAATCTTACTTGATACCAGTTGAGTTATGCTTTTGTTGGCAGTGAAATATGGATTATAAACTTTACATTTTGAATATCAATTGATTTAACATTTCTTCTACTCCTTTATTAAGCAAGTTGCAATTTAAGTTTTTGATTTCTAATTTTTTTTTATTCAAGTTTTATTTTAGTTTTTCAATTATTTAATCAGTCAAGGTTGGAAGTTAATTGCTCACTAGTAGATCCAAATCAAGGAATATTTCTCATATGGTTCAAGGATTTGAGTTCCATAAAATATAAATTGTAGCCTAAATTATAATGGAACTCAAGCTTACATTTCAATTGTGATTGCTTTTGTTGGGGGATTGAATTTAAGCTTCGATCTAATACTAATAGGGTTAGAAACGAGCAACCCTCACACAAATAATGGAGATAGAGTTTAGATATAAGTTATTCTTTACCCTAGACACAAGGCGGTATTAAAGACTCCAGAATTAATAAATTTATTGTGTCGAAATATCTAAGGAAGAGGGGTTGCGGACATGTATGTCACTGACTTAGCTTTCTAACACTTAATTCTTAGGCAAATATGAGTAGTAAATTTGGTCTTCAATTGAATGTAAAGGGGGACATTAAATTCATGGTTTTGCAATTTAGAGATTAAGGCGAGGACAATTCTTGAGTCTCATTCATTTTCATTTTACTTGGTTTTGCATTTTCCACACATTGTCCATTCATTCAAATTGTCACATTTGTTTGTTGTACCATTGATTTAAATTTCAATGTGTTTTGTCATTCTGGATTTTGCACTTTCATTTTTATTATTTCTGCCGTTTTAAATTTTGAAATGTTTGATTTTGCATTTCGCTTTTGCAATTAAATTTCACATAACTACTTTTTTATTTTATTTTATTATTTCATATATACCAGCACCCCAAAAAAATCCAAGCTTGCAATTTTAGTTTCCAAAAAGTTGAAATTCTACTTATACACTTGTTTTTACAATAATTTTTGTTACTCCGTTCCATGTGGGATCAACACTCAGGAATACTCTTGTGTTTATTACTTGCATCGACAGTATGGACTTGTACTAGGGTTGAATATATTTATTTAATATTCTTCACCCGAAGTTCACTTGATCATTCACACTAGAGGTTCATTTTGTACAGCTATAGATAACCCAGTTTGGGTCCATTCGAGCTACTGTCTACTGGGCGTTGGTCTCGATTTTGGAGTGAGTTCTCTTTGGGTACTTTAGTTTTCAACTTATTCGAAGCTATGCTTGAGTTTGAAGTTAATTGCCACATATTTAGAATTTTTATTGTGTTTAATGTTTATTTTGGTGTTTTAAAGTTTATCCATAATGCATTGGACTTTGTTCAAGGTTAACCATTGCATTTAGAGGTCGGGTTGTCAAGTTTGGACCAATTCAACAACAATTTCAGCTAGTGAGAGCTCTTTAGGTAAGTTTTCTTTGGTATTTTCATCAACTTGTTTGAACTCATCGTAAAACCGATTTAATAATTATTGGAGAATTATAATGCATAGCAAAGAATGTTGGGATAATTACAAACATAGCAAAAAATATTGGGATAATTACAAATTTAGCTATGGTTTTTGGAGATTTACAAATATAACAAAAAAAAAATTAACTAATTTTTATTATTCCAATTGTACCCTCATTAGTGTATCAACATATATATCAATAGTATATATGATATAGTTTATATTTAGTCTATCAATAGTATATCAGTAATATATCTAATATACATTACTTTTGATATATAAATCAACTTATATTAGATATTTTTCATAGTTGGTATATCACTAATATATCTAATACTAAGTATATCGGTAGTATATCAATAATATACTTCATTTAGTGATATGGTTCGTTACTTCTTTTGTTTTTAATAATAGTTCATTACCTTAAGTAATAAATATTGTATCATTTATTCACTACTGATATAGTGTATCAACAAAAAAAAGTGAAAAAATGATTAATAAAGTCAAAAACTAAAATAAAATATATCAGAGATATATATATAATCGATATAGCTAATATTATGTATATCTCATTTTAATGATATATTTAAGTAAAGTATATCAATAGTTTATCGGTAATATACTTCATATTAGATATATATGATATAGTGAATATAAATTGTTGCCATACTCTTGATATATTTCATATTAGCTATTTTTTATATAAGGTTGATAAATTGAGTACTGAAATTCAACATCATTGATATATTTAAATAATATACTTAAATAACATACGCTAATAGTATATAATTGATATAGTTCGTATTAGGTATATCAAGGTTATATCAACAATTTATCACTGATGATACACCTCTGATAGACTATTAATAGTTGTTATATTACAAACACGAGGATTAAATGTGAAGGTTATTTTGGATATTTTGCAAAATCGTTTACACGCCCACAATTTTCAAAAAACTGATGACACGTCCACAATTGGACTTTCTTTTTTTGCTAATTATACAACTCCCCCATAATTATTGTTAGGACTCTGCTTGGCGATTCAGGATCAAGTAGTGGATTTCTAGGCTACCTTTGAATCTTGCAGTAAATTGATGTAAGTAGTCATTTAGATTTAAACCCCTTAAGCTATTGTGTTATTTGATTTATGTGAGAACATTTGTGAAAGGGGGAAAGCATGCTTGAAATTATGCTCTGTGATGCGTGTGATGGTTAGAGGATTTGCATGGAAGTTGTTTGAGCTAAATGATCTAAGTATGTGCCTATAACGATGTTAGGGGCTTAAAGTTTTGAGTTTGCATTGTACCTTAAGTGTCACACCCCACCCCAGATTATCCTACTAAACCTACAACGAGGTGCAACGACGATTAACTCTAAATGTAAAGAAATCTATCGCCAAACCACTATCTTGTCATGTAATAAATTCAACTTTATAAAATAGAGCTAGTTCTGCAAAAGCTATACATATATTATAAACTTTTGTGAAATTAAGCTACATTGATCATTTCCAAAGATACTGCATCAACAACCATTCCTTTACAACACTATAATGTTTTGTTCTATATACATACAAAACCTTGTAGTGCAAAAAATGGATAAGACTTGTGGCAGATGCTGAGAAGGCTCGCTCGAAACTCAAGTGCTACCTGGTTAAGAAATAGAAATGAAAGGATGAGCTAACAAGCCCAGTGAGTAGCAAATTTGTAATAAAATAGCTTTCAAGAAAATTGAACTTATACATAACAAAAGTTCAAAACTCTGAATAGCAACGCAAATCCAGCTCAAAATGTTCTGAACATACAGAAATTTATAGAACAACTCCTGAAAACATAAAGAATAAGCATATAAATCCATCACCAAATATGTACCCAACCTCGTCATATTGGCGCAGAGTAGTCTTATTGCGCACAAAAGAGAAACTGGCCATACTATATACGAACAAATTCGATGCATATAGTAGACAAACGCCGCCATACTAAACATTGAGCAATCTCAAGATGCATAGCAGAGAATACATGGGCATACATACACAGAGAAGTCTCCAAAAGGCGAAACTCCCTGACACACAACCCAGGCCTATGTGTGTTTTTGAGTGGGTCCCAAAGACCTCAAATATACGCTACGGAAACACATTTACGTGAGTGTATTGAAAATCACCATAGGCACAATTCTAGTGGTTTGAAAACAATTCTTGAAATAATATTTATGAGGAACATCAACCATACTTGAAATCATATACTTTTTGGAATGGTGATTCCATAAATTTTCAACCGTACTAAATAATCATAAAATATTTTTGAATTCTCAAATAATCGTGAAATATCTCTAATACTACTGAGATCGATAAATATAACTAAATCATGGAACTACGGAAAGTTCAATAATTTTTAGAAATTCATAACAAATGCTCCAAAATCATACATATCTTTAGATTTCATGAAATTCTATAACAGTTGATGATATTGAAATAATAAAAATATTTTGAAAAATAAACCACTCACTAGCCTTCTTGAAGGAGAAACTAGGATCGTATATCGTTTCGATCTCTGCTTGTCCCGAAATAATAATTTGATCCCTATGTCACACATTTAGCTAATTTCCAACACAATTCTTCAAATTGAACCAATTATAACATTTAAAGAAGAAATTTTATCAACTTTCTTCTCTCTCTTCATTAACTCCATTGTACTAACAAACTCCAATTTTCAATTTCTTTACACCTTTCCACATCTCTTTCTCCTTCAACTTCCTTCACGTAAACCAACCACATAACACAAAACTCTCCCCCTTTATTACATATGGCACTTACATCATCATTTTCCTTAGTTTCCCATTTCTTTTTCTTCATTAACTCTCTTTGTACAACATTCCATCTTACTTTATTAAAACTATTCCCATGTCCTTCATCTTCTTCTTCCTCTTTATCCCCATTCTATTCCCTTTTTTTCCATCACACGACCAGTTAGATTATTTAAATATAAAATAATTATTAATGTGGTCCATTAACATTTATTAACACTTTATATTTTGAGCCTATTGATAAAGTGGGTCTAATTTCTCTACTTTAAACACCATGATGGAATGGTGTATATAAAGATAAAATCCTAGGGATTGGTACTCTCTCTGTCTGATGAAGTAGAAGTTTCTCTCCATAAACCTAATCAAATTCAAGTAAACGAAGGTCAAAAGAGAGAAACCAATCCTTCTCTACTAGAAGAATATCATGGATCAAAGTATGTTATTCTATCTCATGTTATTTGTGAAAATCTTTTTATTCAAAGATCTTGTCTTTTATTGAATTATACAATATTAGAGTTTTATTATATAATCATGTAGTCTAAAGTTTACATGTGATATCAGAGTCAAGTTGAGAATATGAGATTTTTTATTGGCGTTTTAATGTATGAATTTATGTTTCCGTTGCAAATAACTATGTTTGTTTTTCCTTGATGAATCAAGTAATCAAATTTATGAGAGTAAAGAATTCATTGTTATTGCATTCAAGAATCTTGCTTCTTGATTATTTCATTAATTTTTGCATTCAAGAATCTTGTATATTTTGATTGATTTTCATTCTTGCTCAAGAATTCATAATCTTGCATTCAAGAATCTTGTATATCTTGATTTATTTTCATACTTGTTCAAGAATTCATTGTTATTGAATTCAAGAATTAAGTTTCTTGATTAATTTAAATTAATATTTAAATTTTTATAGATCATGTGATCTATTTGAATTAAGTTCCCATTTTCAAGATTTCATATGAGTTCTTGATCAAGAAAGAATCTTCTTTTATTTATAGTTTATTTTAAGTTACTGTATTCAAGAATATATTCAAGAATTCATATAAATTTCACATATGTTCATCAATTAAGATTTTTTTATTAGATTGTGTATGACTTCTTGTATTTCAAAAATTTGAATCTCAATAAGTTTCCTAATTGGATTTTGTTTGGGTTGATCATGCTATTGATTACAAACAAATGAGTCCTACAATATCTCAAAAGTTCACTTTGAATTTCAAAAGATTCAAATTCGTGGAATTCAAATAATTTATTTATTTATTATTATTATCATCGTCACTCAAATAAATGTTTAAAATAATGATAATAAAACTTTATTTGATTTATCTAAATTTTTCATTAAATTTATCATGATATCTATGTTATGGATAATTTGTTAGCTACCAAAGTAGCTGAATTAGAATGTTTGTAGATATCAAATTAAAGTTATTTCAATTACACAATTTGGAATGCATGAAATTTTTCTAAATTATCTATTTATAAAATTATTTGCAATATTGATGTCTTGCAAATTATGTGATAAAAATTACTTGTTATTATTATGATATCTATGTTATGAATAATTTCTTAGTCACCAAAGTGGCCAAATTGGTATATTTTATAGATATCAAATTAAAGTAAATTCAATTACTTATGTTTATGTGATACTAATGAATGAGATGGTATTAATGATTTTATCATAAGTATATTGACGTTCATTATTATAAAACATTTTGAATCACCCAAAGGTTTTGATCAGTAGTTTTATAATTTTGAATATTATTGTGGTCAATTGAGGTGTTTGATTAGATATTTTTAGTATATCCAAAGATACTTAATGTATCTAATTTGAGCCTTTTAATTACCAATTATGTAAAATTAAATCTAGCATTAATTTTGTATTAATGTTGTATATTGTTGTACCTCCCAAAAGAGAGCTTCAATGTATTCTTAATGTTTGTTTAATGTCTAATGAATATGCATTATATATTTAAGTTTATTTTCAAAGCAATGACGTGTAAGCATATTTTATGTATTTTCAAATAACTGTTTCAGTTTCTTTTCATTTGCAAACCAATCTATTAGTAAGTTTAATGGACTCAATTTTCTTATTGATGCAATTAAATCTGATTCTATCTTAATGTTATGGATCTTGATTTGGCACTCTTAAATAAGAAACATGTTGCATTTATTAATGCTAGCAGTGATGAGGAAAGATCATTCTATACAGTTTAAGAAAGATCAAATAGATTGGACTTAATGTTTATGCGAATGAATGTAGCAAACAATGTCAAGTCCACAATTACAAAAAATCGAAAGTGATAAGAAATTTATGAAATTTGTAGAACATTGTCCCCAGTCTAAGTTAGTTGATAAGTCACTTGCTGGGGGCATTGATGAGTAACATAACCACCATTATGTTTGATGGTGTTATCATACTATGCATGAGCATATCCTTGAAATGAAAAACTTAGCAGCAAGGCTAAAGACCATAGGGAAATGAAATTTTTTCGGTAATGTTTATCCCTAACTCCTTACCTTCAAAGCATGGTCCATTCCATATGAACTTGAAGGGATCGAATCCCACAGCGGGAGCGATTGGAAATCGTGTGTTCTTAATTTTGTTTCACAAATTACAATCAAGAACAAAAATAGTACGATTAAGCATATAATTCTACATAGGACAACAAGAGATTACCTTTGAAGAACTCTTTCTTCACGTGTTCCTTCTCCAATGATCACGATCTCAACGACTCGAACCCGAACCTATAAAGTTGACACCACTATATCTTCTCCGTTGTTCTCTAGGTGAGGGAGGAATGTGGGTTCCTTTAGGATAAGGTGTAGGAGTTGTGAGAGAGATTGTGTATGGAACTCTTCCAACAACACAACTATGTAATTCTCTAGGGTTTCCAAAAATTAGTTGCCAAGTTGCATCTCATGCAACTATTTATAAGGAAATAGGATAGAAATTACCATCTTATCCCTCCTTTCATTCTCTCATTAGTATATAGTTAATATGTGGATCTAATTCACATTAAAACTATATATTATATCAATTATATCACATATAACTGATACAACACCTTATATATGAAATTGAACACTTCAATTTCATTCCTAACTTTATACCCTCAATATTACCATGTTGAGCCAACGGAGGGACCTAATGGACCTACAGTTCATGAGCTCCAATGATATGAGATTAACTGATCAAACTCTTTGATCTAGTTAATCAATATTCATTAACTACAAATCACTCCACTATAGACTTGTAGCTGCACTCTCCTCACTGTAGATTATATTGTGTCCATCGATATAATCATTACCCATGAGTCGACCCTTCACAGGTTGTTTGTAATCACGGCTGAGTCAAATTACCGTTTTACCCCTGTGATTACCTCTTTGTTCCTTAAGCACCACTGATCCTCTAATGAACAACAAGTCTAAGGTCCTACAATAAACTCATACCCTCTTAAGTCAGTTTAGAGGGTGGGGCCCCGTTGTTCAAGACCTGGACTCAGTTCTTAAGAGAACAACCTATCTAATTCCTTAGTGTAGGAATGAGTGAATTCCATCTTGCATAGTTAAGTCCCCAACTACCTACGAGGTTTTGTCCCTGATAAGGTAGGCTTATTGAGTCGGCTACAACCACTCTCACCCATACTAGTCTAAGGACAAACCCCTAAAAGTAGGAGTTCTTAACTTGCTCAGGATTCAGGTCGAGTCACTAATGACCATCTATAAATTATCAGTCTTATCTTGTTAACGGTGTTATATTAGTTAGACTAATAATTTGCAGTTCGGTCTTGTATGAACTCTTTATACAGGATAACCCCACTCGCATGTCAATCCACATGAATGAGTTGGATTACCTCATTTGTACTAATTACAAAGTGGGCCACATCCATGATGTGGACAGTTAAAAATGGAACAAATAGATACAAAATTGAAAATTTAGGGACTACTTTTTAGGAATCGGAGGTTTGTGTCCACGCCAACTAGAAAGTTTAGTTCATGAACTTTGAGGTTTATGTCTATTTGATCTCTAGATCGGAGGAACTGACGTGGACAACTAAGGGTGCACTACTAGCCATCACTTAGAAACATAAGTAAGGTTACCTGGAAAGACGTCTTGCTAAAACACCGTGAAAGTCGAATGATGAGCTCGGAACTAAGGGCTTTAGGATTGATTGATGGTGTAGAGAAAATGAAGTTGAGTTGAGCTTTTAAAGCTTTGGAGGCACAACTATCGAGTTGGAAGGAGGATCACTCGAGAGAGATGTGGGTAAGATTACCGTATACTTCGAGTCTAACTATAAGAGGGGTAACTCGTGAGGTTAGACTAGAAGTGGGAGCAACTGTTATGGCCAAAAAATAGGATCTGGTTCAACAACACAGGCGATCCTAGGAGTGGCCGAAAGAGAGTCGATTGGTCCGGACCGGGAGGCCGACCCCAAGGTGTCGGCCCCAGTCGAGGGAGAGTCGATTCCTAAGGGTCGGCTCGGACCGGGAAGTCGACCCCAAGGGGTCGGCCCCGGTCGAGGGAGAGCCGACCCCTAGGGGTCGATTCCGACCATGGCCTGGAAGGCCGACCCCAAGGGGTCGACTCCGAGCTCATGAGGGTCGGCCTCAAAGGGGTCGGCTCCGACTACAGAAGGGTCAATCCCGTTACTCCAGCCCGACCGTTGAGGGGTCCTCCCCCGAGCCTAGGTCGATGAACCGTAAGCGGTGTCTCTTCGTTATTCTCAACGAGTGGCGAGAGTCTCTTCACATGCCACGTGCACCGTTATGACCAGTAATGGAAGAAGCGAGGACGTTGTTAAACAGTTCCACTCTCGTAACCGTTGTCATTAAGCATGCACGATCATGGACGGTTAGTGGATAATTAAGCCCTAGAGGACCGTTACGATTGCACGACTATTTGATCTCGTCGATAGCGCTAAGAAAGGTAAGCAATCATTTGGCTTGTGTTCTAGCTTGAGATTTATTTTTGTGCGAGATTATCCTCTCTAACTTGAACATCGGAGTGCGTGTGGCGGAACACCACACCGGTGTTAGCTAGCTGTTTTGCAGGAGATTGTTGTCCCGACAATACAAATTCACGGTTAATTTGTTCATTCAAATTCTGGCATCAACACACCCTATTGTTAACATAATATTAACATGAATGGATAGGATCACATGACACAAAAGCAAATATATCCACTTTATGAAAATAAGACTTGAAAGAAATAGATTTAATATGTATTTTATGTGCGAACCAAAGCAAATATTTTTGACCTCAATCTCTATTTTATATAAAAAGAAAAAGAAAAAGAAACAAAGAGAGAACTATTTTATTGCATTACTTAATTAATCTTCTCAGATACTTTCTGTAAATTTAAAAATAGAAATGCCAAGAACGTGCATTGACCGCCGATTAAATATGAAAGAAATAAATTGAGAATCCCATTTCTTTTATTATGATTTTTATTAAATTGGTTAGATCCACCCTCGGATTTGCAGTAGCTCAGCCGAACTTTTTAATATGTTATATTATTATATAATAATTCACTATATTTTTAAAACGTTACTCTGCCCCAGTGGCACGTGAAATTTTTCTATTAATATTGTATTTTCCTAAATTTATTATAATAATATTTTTTTAAAAAACTTATTATTGGAATAATTGGTTTGAAAATAGTTGGCAGATACTCATCTTTCCATCATTTTCTTCCTTTTATTTTCTCTACCTCACCTAATTTTTGTCGTCTTCTTAACGAAAAAAGTTAATCTTTATCGTTATTGAAGTAGAGGAGTGTGGTTCTACACATATCTTCACCATATTAAAAAACTTATATATTTATCAGATTCATGAGTTTTCTAAATATTTCTTACTATTTACTCGTGGTTTTACTTGTTTTTATTGTAAATTTGGTGAATATTCATTCACTAACATGGTTGAATTTCATCATTCTTATTTTTTTATATAAGATTTGTTAGGATTTTATATATATATGGTTAGAAATAGATAAAATAGGTCGAGAAAACATGATAATTTTATATTTTGTATAATTAGATTGAATTTCATTTTTACATGATATTATTTTGATATTATTTTGAATGTTGATTTTGATAATTTTCTTATGGATCGAATTTGGTAATTAATTTTTTTATATATTTTTTATTGATCATTTTTGTTGATAATTATCTTATTGATTGAATTTGATAATTATTTTGATAAAGTTATCCCTGAATTCTAATAATTTTTGTTGACATTATTTTAAATGTTATCGATAGATTTTGATATTTAAATGTTTATCTCTCAATTTTGATTAGGTTTTAGAAATTGAATTTAATATTCAAGTCAATTGATTTTTTTTTTTTTATAAAATCAAGTAAATTGATTTTGAATGTGTATCCCTTAGATTAGAAATTATGCTTAAGGATATAACTTTTAGAATTAGGAAATTAGTAAAGTATATATTAGACTAATTTATATCTTGTCTATTTCTCTATAGAAGATGTGAGACAAATGTTTGAGATTTGTTTTGTATAAAATAGTTCTATGATTGATAAGGGTAGATGGAGTTGATTATGACCAACAAACTTGTGGAGATTTTTCTATTAATGTGAATAGTGGGGTCGTGTTTGAACAATTTTTTGAAATGGTAAGATTATTACTCGATGTAGATATGAAGACAAATCAATTAGAGATAGTGTATAGACTTTCTGAGTTAACACTATCTAGAACAATAACATATATATCAATATTGATTCCTAACCATCAAGCAATGAACTAATGTTTTCAATTGCAATGTCAACCCCGACTTTAGTGCATTTATACATTAGTATGAAAAGGGTCAACATGGATGTAAACTAGGAAGAAACCCCTAGTCAATGTATTGAATCTAGTCAATGTGTATTGACCCTGAGCCTGAATCAGTTGTCCCATCATGTGATAGTGAAAATATGGTGGTGGATAATACATATAGGGATTTCAGAACTGAAACAGATGATGAGTTTGAAGAACTATACTTTAATGGCAATGTACATGGTATCCATTCAAATTCATTCAGTAAGTTTGATAACAATGTAATAAATAACACTATGGAACATGATCACATCCAAGAACCGGTGGTTGTTAAAGGGAACCTGTTATATAAAGGGTTAATATGCAACAATAAAGAGATTCTTTAACATTTGGTAAAATGTTTTGTTGTTAGATGTCACTCACCATATGAGGTTGTGGAGTCAACACCTGCGATATGGGCAGTACAATGTCAAAAATGGAAAGATAGCTGTAGATGGTGGCTTTGTGCCATAAAAAAAATCTCATGGATTTTTCAAGATAACTTAATATAGGGAGCAACATAATTGTTTTTATTCCAAATTAAATAAAAGTCGTACAATTGGATTCTACAATGATTGCCATAGAAGTTTGTGAAACTGTGAAAAATAAGCCTTCGATCAAAATTACAAACTGACATAAAAGGAAAGTATGGATATCATGTTCCCTATCAAAGGGTGTGGGAAGGAAAAAGGAAGGCTTTGATAAGAATATTTGGTGATTGAGATGATTCATATAAGCTTTTATCCAAGTGGATACATGATAATTCTCATTTCTGAGGATTATTTAGACCTAAATTTGGTCATTTTTTCTATTTTATTGTAATTATTTATTTTGTGGCAAACTAAAAATATCATTCATGAATAAAATTGTTCAAACTTGCTAAAATTTGTGAAAAATAAGAAATAATTGAAAAATGGTGGAAAACAAGCTGATTTATTGTATTTTTATGAAGGAAAATGAGAGCAGAAAAAATATCAAGGAAATTGCAGTTGCATTTTAACTAGCAAAGTAGCTAGACAAACAAGAAATGCCAGACAAAATGCTGGACAAATTGTTGTTGCAATCTAGCAAAGTAGCTAGACAAACAAGAAATGCCAGACAAAATGCTGGACAAATTGTTGTTGCATTTTTAGATTTCGGGAACACGCCACAAATTTCGAGATTTCTATATTTTGGGAGATTTTTGCTCATTTTTGGAAAGAATAAAACCTAGAATAATGCCCAAATGATTACTCAGTGATTGCGGGTGGATTTAGAAGGAACCCCTAGCTTGCACCACCTATAAATAGAGGACATTTTATGGGTTTTCTACAACATACGGGTTGCACTTTTCTTCCTTTCTTTTCTGTCGTTTTATAATCTTTAGATAGAGTTGTTTTTAGGGTTTCAGTTCTGTTTTTATAACAACTTTTTATTCTTCTTTTAGTTGTAATAACCCTTGGTTAATCTCTCCTTGCGAAAGTATTGGAGGTTAAGATTTTTAACCCAAGTGTGAGTAATCGATTAACAAAGGGTGTGTTGAGTTGTTGTTCTTTTGTTTTTCTTTCTTTGTTACCTTTTGCACATTTAATTCAAATTTAGTTACTGTTTTCTCTTTCAAACTAGTAAATCGTGTGCTTAGTTAAAAGCTTATTTTTGGAATAAAGCAAGGGGAAATCCGAAAGCATTCCCTCGAATACGTTACTGTTTTTCTTTTCTTGTTGTTTTCTGTTCTTTTCTTTTTATTCTCCTTCATTCAGTTTAGTATTAAGTTTGGTTCTCTTACTTGTTCGTGATTAAAAAGGAAGAAATCTGAGAGCTTTTGCATGAAATAATAAGAGTCTTTCTTTTCTTCGGTTCCTTCTTGCTTTCGTTTCCGTTTTTCTCTTATAATTTCAGCAACTAAGATCATGTTTTCTTTTGTTTTAATCATGAGTTAAATCCTCTTTAGAGATTCAAGTGTGAATACCCTAGAAGAGAGATGTCTAGCTTAAAGAAGCAAAGTAGTTGTGTTGGCAACTGAATCGAAGTTTGTTTTTAGTGAAAAAATTTGGACAACCTTAACTAACCGCTAGGTCGTGTTCAACAAGCTCGAACTTGATACTGAAAGGGTCAAGGTACATCGGATCTCCTAAAATCAATGGAGGAAAGAACTTAAACATAAGATCTGAAACTTCGACCCTAGACATAGGGCGAGACTCCGAAATCAAAAGGGTTGTGTGTGAGACCATCTAAACTCAATTAGTCACATACATGTAGGTTTAATTGCTTAGTTTCCTAAAGGATTTGGGAGTAAAACCGAATAGGGATTGAACCCGATTTACTTAGATTTGAAATTGTTGACACAATTGCTGCAACATTTTCTCCAAAGAGGTAAAAGCACTTGAGTTCCCTTCTTTTTAATTCATTGATTTTCCTTGAACTTTTAGTAGTATAGATAACCTTCCAAAACACTTTTGCAACACTCGGTTACCTTACTTGCATTTTCACTTACAATTCTTGCTTTCCCGACATAACTTGTAAACCTATTCCCTGTGGGTTCGATACTCTGGAATATTTCAGTTGTTGGGATGTATGTCCTAATCTCGTTTAGTTTGTAAATTTAAAATTTGAAATTAATAAAATTTATTTATTTCATCATTTTGTCTCTCACAAATTTTACAAACTTTGTCCAATAAACTAAGCTTCAGGGTCATTGAATATATGAGAGAACTAGAACTTGAACGGTGTGTAGTGGACACACAGGGAAGATCACGTTTGAGTTAATGACTCGAACGGTCTACAGTATATGGATAGGGTTGGAGACCTAATCCTAGATACGTTGTGGATGCGGCCCGCTTTGTATTAAGATACAAACGAGGTGATCTGACTCGTTCATGTGGTTTACATGCGAGTGGGGGCATCTTGTATAATGAGATTGTACGAGACCGGACCGTGAATTATTAGACCTATTGATGTAACACCATTAACAGTATGGACTAATAACTTCGTAGATGACCATTAGTGACTCGACCTGAATACTGAGCGTGTTACGGACTCCTGTCTGCGGGGGTTTGTCCTTTGACTAGTACGGGTGAGGGTGGTCACAGTTACTCGCCCAATATGCCTATCTTCTCAGGGACAGGACCAAGTAGGGAGCTGGGAACTTAACTACGCGAGATGGAATTCACTCGTTCCCGCCTTTAGGGAAACTAGAGGCGTTGTTCCCTTAAGTGCCACCCTCTCACTGACCCGAGAGGATGTTGTGTATAGTTGGACCATTACAACGTGTTCGTTCATTAGAGGAGCAGTGGGGACTTAAGGAGCAAGAAGTAGACACAGGGGTAAAACGGTAATTTTACCCAATAATCTCTACGAACAACCTGTGAAGGGTCGACTCATGGGCATTGGTTATATCAGTGGACACATCTTGTCTTACACTGACGGGAGTGCAGCTACGGGCTTTAGCGGAGTGTTACCGTAGCAAATGAATGTTGATTAACCGGGTCAAAGAGTTTGATAGGTTAATCTCAGATCATTGGAGCTCGTCACTGTAGGTCCATAAGGTCACTCGGTTGGCTCAAACTGGATTAATAGAAGGTTTACATTTTTGGTGTGAATTTGAAGTGTTCAAGTTCACTAAAAGGTAATTATGTCATTTATATGAGATATGAATGATATATTATAAAGTTTAATGTGAATGAGAATCATAATAAACTATAGGTTAGCCTAATTTTTGAATTAGGGTTAATTTGAAGAAATTAGATTGAGAGAAATTAAATTGGATGTGATTAAATTTAAAAATTCACAATAATACAAATGTGATTTGTAAAATGAGATATGAGATATCTTATTATATGTGGTTATGCAAATATGATTTGCATAACCTATGGTTGTGGTAAAATGGTAAATAGGTGGAGATTTCAACTCCACTTATTACCATTATATAAACCCCCTTTGTAAGAAGGGTTCATTAAGCATTTGCTCATTTTTTGAATTTTCACCAAAAGAAGCAAATTGAATTCTCTCTCAAAGCTCTCTCTCTCAAAGTCTCATCCCTACATCAAAAGAAGAATCACACCATTCTCTTTCTACCAAAAGTAGAACCGAGAAATCGAGTGGAGGTGTCCGTTCATTGGGATTTTTCAAGGAGTTCGAGATCGTTGAGAAGAACACGAAGAGTTCGTAATCGGAGAAAGAAAATTTGAAGTCGGTCTTCAACAAGTAAGTGCTTCTAACTTGTTGTTTTTCCTCCTATTTTGCATGTTTAACCTTATACTATTAGATAGTTTAATTTTAAGAAATCAAATTGCACAATGATACCACGACGATTCGACCGTCTTCCGCTGCACGGGGTTCTCATTCCCTTCACCAGTTTGGTATTACTTTGATCACATGCATTTGCGTGTAGCGTCATCAATACACATGGTGAAGAATACCAGTCCCGACATACATATAGAATGGAAAGTTAAATATTATGGTCTAAGTGGTCGTGCCATACTTTGGTGTTTTAGGTTTTCGATCCTTGCATCGAGGCTTTCAAAAAATGTCGACCAATAATCCAAGTTGATGACACTCATCTATATGGAAAATATAGAGGAGAAGTATTAATTGCTACAACAATTGACTCCAATGGAAAATTGCTTCCACTTGCACTTACCATCATGGATGAGGAGTGTCGTGAAACTTGGGCTTGGTTTTTAAAACATCTTAGACAAATTATTACGTATAAAGATGTATGTTTGATTTCACATCGACATGATCGTATAATTTCTCCTGTTAACACTCCGCAAAATGGTTGGATCAATGGTAACTCTCATCACAGTTTTTATTTACGACATATTACCAACAACTTTAATACAAATATATAAGTATCGAAAGTTGCAAAACTTGGTTTATCGTTCTGGTTGTCAACCCTAATGAAATATATATCAGGCATGCTCTTGATAAGATTGTGAAGTGGGTTTCATGATCTGGTAGAGCATGAAGTGGTGTCCTATGATCGAGAAACTGGTGTCTTTCATGTAAAAACTGGATTTCATTACTTCAATACTAAATGAGAGAATATCTAATCTTTGAAGTTAATTAGAAGAGAGAATGGTTCAACTTATTACTATTCGTGCAATAAGTGGCAAGACTATGACATTCCATGCTAACATTTTATGGTTGTTTACTTGCATATAAAGTTGAACTTTAAAGATTTCATTGAAGACACTTATAAGCTTACAACATATAATGCATGTTATTCTCCTCAACTTCAACCGATCCCACATAAAGATTATTTGATCACAACTCCTAACATGTGTGTTCTATATGTTGACCCAAAGTTGTTGAGAGAATGTGGTAGACTAAAAAGTTTTTGCTACCACAAAGTACTCAACAACGTTGTGGGTTGTGCAATCAATTGGGTCACAATCGAAGGGATTGTCCTTTGAGACATAGAGAAGTCCCTTTGTAACTTTTTTTTGTTGGTGTAATATATATTTATTTGTTGACTTTTGTTGTCACTTGGTAATTAATGAAAAAATTTATATTTATTATTGACCTTTGTTGTCACTTGGTATTTAATGACATAATTAATATTTATTTGTTGACTTTTATTCTCACTTGATAATTAATGACATAATTTATATTTATTTATTGACTTTTATTGTCAATTGGTAATTAATGACATCATTTCTTTAATTTATGTTAATTTTTTATTTATATTTGATATAATTGAATTTTAATTTTATAGATTATGAATATCAACTCAGAACCACTTGATCCATCAGTTTTGTATGTACAAGAAACCCATCGAATAAAGCTTGTTTAGCAGGATCGAAATCTAGAAGAGTTACATTGTAGACGTCGTGAAGCAGTTGCCTCTCGCATCATCCCACTGCACCGACATATATTGCCTCATCTTCGTGTAGTATGGTTAGATGAGATGGCCATATTAGGATTTTTTAGTTAGACA
This sequence comes from Trichosanthes cucumerina, assembly GCA_036507285.1. Taxonomy (NCBI): domain Eukaryota; kingdom Viridiplantae; phylum Streptophyta; class Magnoliopsida; order Cucurbitales; family Cucurbitaceae; genus Trichosanthes; species Trichosanthes cucumerina. The sequence goes on along the minus strand of CM071842.1, from coordinate 11,859,567 downwards.
GACACTTCATCACTGCACGAGTGGAAAGGTAAAGGTCGGAAACACATACGTTTTACGTGCCTAGGGGAAGTGCACTGTTATTCTACAGGATGTGGCAGTTTTACTTGGATTATCAATAGACGGCGAGCCTATCACTGGAACGATGACCTACGATTGGAGGCAAACCTGTCAGCTATTGTTCGACGTGACTCTAGATCCCAACCAAATTAGGAGCTTTAGACTAAGCTCACATTAGGAGCTTTAGACTAAGCTCACATTGGTTAGCATCTTAGTTTTCAAGGTTAGATGAGGTGACTATAGTGAGGTATGCTCGGACATACATTTTACAATTATTTGGCTGGAGCTTGTTATGTGATAAATTTGGGGACAAAGTGCACCTCATGATCCTGCTACTTTGGTCAGACTTTGGGGTTGCAAGAAGATAAGCTTGAGGTGGAACATATCTAGCCTGGTTATATAGGCAGCTTTGTATGGTGAGTTAATTAGATGCTTGTGAAATTGTTGGGCCTATAATTCTTTTCCAACTTTGGGGTTGGGAACAATTCCCAACGATGGCTCCTCAACGTCGTTGTATTAGTTGGTGCACTTAGTTCTCTGTATGTCAACTAAGTTTTAATTCTTTTTAATGAATTTTGTTTAAATGTAAATATAAATGTAGGTGGAGAGACCAATTTTGTGTCACTGTGTTAGCTATGCATGTACTTATCAAGTATCGGTATATGTTTGACCTTCTTAAATCTAACTTGGTACGCATTGTTTACTAAAAGAACTTATATACTTTTCTTTTTTTTTTACATGTTACTAATCATCTATATTTTAAAATTTTAGATGATTTGGGAGTCGTACACAGATGTCATGTCCATATTACACTATTGTACAAATGGTAAAGATATTTGGTGTACAATGAGTCCACTCATTTTGTTTTAATATTATTGAGTGACATCTGTCGAATTGAGTGATGAGACATATTAGGATGAAACAAGCTATCCCAGAAGTATGTCAGAAAGAACCAAAGTTGCTTGACATAGAGCTTCGACGGAGTGATTGGTCGATCGGCTGACACCATATATAGAAAGATGACATTCACATCGCGAATCTTTAGCCATTGCTCCTCTAGTTGATTCTTATAGACAAATGACTCCTGACTACAATGATTGGTATATGAATATTACTCGGTGTTTCATTACTCGGTAGAGAGCATCAGTTGGTAAACCGATACAAGTTTTGATTAAATCTAGTTATATTTACTTTAATATTCATTTATAAATATTGTCTAATTTTTTTTTCATTTGAAAAGGTCGTGCTTCAGATAAATTCAGAAACTTTCCGAAGATTTAGAGATTCTGAATTTGTTCGATAGTGGAGACTAAAATATGGATCAACTCTATTTTTTGTATAACATCCTTGTAGCTCCTCAGCCTAGTCCTAGGCAAAGAAGGCATGCTCGAGAGCAGAACAATGTTAAGTAGAGTAGTATTGTAGTAGAGGAGGTTGTGCATTCATGATGAGGTTCATCATGATGCGGACTACACATGCCTCTCATCACTCAGACGTAAGATGGTGTTTGTTCTTCCACTCTGATGATGATGATACTGACTTCTAGTTCACGGTACCTTCATACACCACCACATTATGCTTATGAGGTCATTCCCTCATCGTTATCACTTACTAAAGGACGTGAACATGGACGTGGAGAATATGATCCTTATTTGTATCCTACGAGCACAAGAAGAGTCAGATGAACAGGAATAGGAAGCACAAGTGGAAGATGATCAAGCACCGAGGGGTCGTCATCGACAACCACCTCGTCATTGATGATCTCCATCATGTGGCACACACTAGACCTTTTTCTAATTATTATATGTAGAGTGAATATAAATTTTCATTTAATATTTTTATATCTTCTATTCCTTACTTACCAATTAAATTATTTGTATTTGGTGTATCCCTTCGGATTAAAAAAAAATCATATATTCATAGCTAAAAAAATGAATTAAGAAAAATGGTTTGAAATTAGGTGAATTAAGAAAAATAGTTTAAAATTAAATGAATTATGAAAAATAGAAACGAAAAAATGATTTAAAATTAGTTGAATTAAAAATTATAAAAGAAAAAATGAATAAAAAATGCACATATATGAAATGGCAAAATTGGGAAAGGGATAGGTTCTCCTATGGTCATCTCTAAGCGCGAGTATATGAGTTCTGTTATGGTACGTGGCTCACTTGTGTTCAAATGAACGAATGTTTTGAGAAATTACACAAATGGTATCACGTTCATATAGATGAGACGACCATCCGCGCATCTATTTTAAACCACAATATTTGCAATATTATTATAATAAGTTTAGGAAAATACAATATTAATAAATAAAAAAAGTCCCTCTAACCCCTTGAGTCAGGTTCGTTTCCAGGTTAGTACAATTTCTTCTGGTATTTTACTTTTTTTGTCCCCTTCTTTTTCTTCTTCTTTTTTTTTTGTTTGTTTGTTTATATATTATTTTATGTTAATTCTGTTTGGAAGGTTTACTATTTTTTAAAAATTTTGTTGGTTTATATATTAGGTTTATAAAAGATTTTCCATCTTTATTCATTAAATTATTATTTTAATCTAAATAAAATAATTTAAACCTTTAGTTGTTTATAAATTTAAATGGTAAGTCACATTTCTTTTTAAAAAAATTTATCCATAAAATATTTAAAATTTATAAATAGGTTAAATTATAAGTTTAGTCTCTTAATTTTGGAGGTTTTGTCTATTTAGCTTGTAAACTTTCAAAATGTCTAATTAGGTCTCTGAATTTTCAATTTTGTATCTAATAAATCTCTAAAAAAATTCTAAAATTTTTAAGATTAATTGATCTATTAAGTATATATTTTTATTTTATATCTAATGTAACCCTAAAATTTTAATTTTGTTTCTAGTAGATTTGTGAATTTTAAAAAATTTAAAAGTTCAATGACTCGAAATAGACACAAACTTCAAAATTTATAGACTAAATTCATAATTTAACCGTACAAATATAAAATGATAAAAAATATATAATAATATTTGTTATGGGTGAAATTGGACCATAAGGAAAAATTTGGAATACAGAGGAAACAAAAAGACAAACACACAAAGAAAGACCGAGACCATACAAAAGGTAGAAGAAACTGGGCCTTCAAACTGAGCAATAGGTGAGGATTGGGCTCGCCTGTCCAAGGTCACAACCGAGGCCGAGGTCGACCACGCCAGCCGAGGTCGAGCCCAATTGGGTCGAGGCTAACCATAACCCAGTCGAGGCCGAGCCCAATTGGGTCGAGGCCAACCACGACCCAACCGAGGTTGAGGCCGACCTCTGTGGGATCGATCCGTTTTCTTCTTCCTCTTCTGGGCCCCGATCCACATTGGAAGATGAACCTCTCCTTCTCCTATTTCATGACGGATTAGGGTTGACACCCTAGAAAGACTTATAAATATTTCCATTTATCAAAGGAAAGGTAACTTTTTCTTCACTCTAGAAACTCTTGCTAAACTCATCTAAACATTCTCTGACTTAAGCATCGGAGCCTGTGTGGCAAGCACCACACCGGTGTTCAAATCTTTCTTCTTTTGCAGGCCACGTTCTTCCCCCTTCAAACAAATTCACAGTGGTTGTCACGTGAAGGTCAGATGAGTTATCTTGTCCGAATTTTGGCAACAACAATATTGTTATTTTTTAATATCTTCTTTAAATTTATATTTTTATATCAAATGTAAATAAAATGAATAACAATATATTTTATTGAGTAAAAATATTTAAGTAAATTATTTTTTAAAAAAGTTTATAAGTATTAAAAAAATTATTATTATTATTTCAAGTTTATATCATTTTAAAAAATATATGATTATATATTTATATAAAAATAATATCAAGTCATATTTTTTACTGAACAAACTAATATCAAAATATAAATCCGATATAAAATTCTGAATCAATATTATCAAAATATATCAAACTCTCATGATATAAAATTCTGGATATGCTACTGGTTAGATCTGCCAGGGTGACATTTTTACCGTTTCTTATTTTTTTCTTCATTTTTTTTTAAGTTTCCTCTTTTTCAGGGAAGAAAAAGAAAATTATGTTTGGTTTTGTTTTTTTTTTTTTGTTACAAAATAGAAATACCTTTAGTTATCATTCCTCTTATTCTCCTAAATTTAAAATAAAAGAAAATTAATTTTTTTAAATACAATAATGAAAGTTAATATGTTATAGTTATCTTTTTAAATATTCGTGCATTTTATAGGTTAAAACATGATAAAATAATGGTTTTCTTTATGTTTTCGAAAAATTTAAATAAAAACCTTACATAAGGAATTAGGTTCCGTTCATCGTTTCCTATTCTTATTTTCTTGTTTTGTATTTTATGTTTCGTTTCGTAATAAAGAAAACATAACTATAATTTTATTGTAAACAAACACATATGCTACTTTAAAATTCATGTCGAGTGGCAAACCTTCCATAGCTATAGTGTGTTCCACGTGTCCAATATTTACCAATGCGTAGTGTCCAAATGTATCAATTCATCCTTGTCAATTAACCTATAAATACTGGTTTTTGGTAGACAAATGTAATACACCATTGGATTGATTTTTCTCCAATCTCTCTTCTCTTTCTCCACTTTCTCTCAATTTTATTTCTTATTTAATTTGTCATGAATTTTCACTATCTCATATTTATATTTTATATATATATATATTCTATTTCCAAACACTTGTATTGTTGTCATATTTATATTATATATATATATATATATATATTCTATTTCCAAACACTTGTATTCTTCTTCTCCTCCTCCTCCTCCTCCTCCTCCTGCTCCTCATTATAGTATTTAAATATTGGTAAAATTGTACGTGATAATATTCTTTTTCATTTCTTATTCTCTAAAATTATAAATGTATTCAACTATGTTGATATAATTAAATTTACCTCAAACTAACAGCTTAAACTTTTAGTTTTATTGGTGATTCACGATGATATCAGAGCATGTGGTCTTGTGTTCAAAACCCTACAAAGTTAGTTTCCTCCCCATTTTAATATAACAATAGTATAAGTAGGAGATCGAATCATCAACTTTTAAAATGATAATTAATGTCTTATCTACTGAGTTGTTCTTGAATTGGATTGTCATGACCTCTTAAGTAGAGAGGTCATTAAGTCTTTAATTAGTTGGAAGCTTCTTTAATCTTGGAATAACTTCGAAACACACACGAATGGGCTGAAAATGACAAGAACAAATTTAATGTAAATGATTGATAGCTCATTGCCTTTTCTTTTTCGAGGAGATGCCTTTCTTGATAATTTTGAGTCACTCATTCAAATCTTGTATCATTGTTATCTTTTCGTTTGAAGAAGTACTTATATTTTTAGTTGATTAAAGCTAAAATGCTTTAGTTGGGAGCTGAGCTTGAATGTTTGTATCGGTATCTCCTTTAGTGGAGATGGGCCAACACAATGATGGATGGTTTGACATTACTAGGGGAGGAAACATAAAATATTCTCCGAAAAGGAACCATCGACATGATAAAAGAGGGGAACAAAAAAAAAAGGATGAAGTTTGATTCAAAAAAAACAAAACAAAACAAAAATAATTAGTACGTACTGCCTAAACTTTATCATCTTATTTCATACGTTTTTAAACTTTAAAAAATATCTAGGTCCCTAATTTTTAATTTTGTGTATAATAAATTTTTAAAATTTTAAATTAAGTATCTAAAGATTAGTTATATGTGACATTTTGAAAATTCATAGGCCTATTATATATAACATTGATATGTCAAGATCTTATAAAACATAATGTTCAATATTTTATATTATAGGTTTGTGAATTTTTAAAAATTTCTAATACGACAAGGACCTATGAGATAGAAAATTGAAAGTTCAAACACATATTAGATACTTTTAAACTTCAGAAACTTATTAGACGCAAGTTTGAAAATTTAGAAGCGTATTAAATATTTTTTGGAGTTCAATACTCTTAATAGTTTTAGAAAACAATCCATCCAGGCATCCATAGTCCTAATAGTTTTAGAAAACTTTTGGAGTTCAATCAATTAAAATTCCAAACTAATAATTATATCAATTAATTAAAATCCTCAATTTTCTGAAGTGCATCGATTTAGATCCTCCATTAAGTTCCTAATTTAAAACTATTAATACATAATTCTCACACGTGTGTAAAACTTCTTTAAATGCAGGGATTAACATAATATTAAGAAAATATCGAAATCAAATGGATAAAAGCGACTTAGATTAATATAAGCAGACTTTGATATTCTCTTCTTTTTCTACTTTTCTTTACTTATTTGAGAAGAGCTACATGATAAATTTTTTGGGGAAAGAATAATTTTATATTTAGATGATTTTGAGTTGATTTAAAATTAAATCAAAGGAAGATAGTTTTGAATTACTAATAAACGGTTTAAATTGATTCACTTATAAAAGTTTAGAAATTTAACTATACATTTATTAATTTAGGATTTTAATTAATTGGTTCAGCCTTCAAAATTTAGAAGTAATATTGACTATTAAGATTCTCCCCCAATTTTCTACTCTTACACTAAGAATCAACTTGGACTTAGTCGTTGATTGAATGTTCTACCTTCAATGTCCATTTGAAAAGCATCCATGGTAAAGTAGAACTCACCACTTAAAAGGTGAAGGCCTAGCCAAAAAGTTTCGATAATTCAAGCATCGTGGAGTAGATAAGACACTTATTACTATTTTAATAATTGATGGTTGAATTTTCTACTCGAAAAAATAACCTAAAGCCTTTAATAATAATGTTGTGAGATAATTCATATATGAATAAATGTGTATTTGCGACAATCTGAGTACAACTTAATAAATAAGACATCAATTATGATGCCAAGTTCATTTCTGTAATTGTAGGAGTAAAATAATAATTATTATAATTAAAAAAACCTTTGTATTTTCTCTGAAATGTCGTTGTCAAGCAAAGCCATAAATTAATTATCATTCTATCTTCAAAATAGTTGTCTAATGTGATGAATGGGTCTTTATGTTTTAATGAGGTCCACTAGGTGTAAGTTGTTGGTTGTTTTTATTGATTTTCTTACCTGAAAAAGAAAAAAAAAAATTGTCTCGAGAATTTTTTTTGGAACAACGGACCCACCAAGCCTGATATATATATATATATATTAAAAAAATAGACATGTAAAAAAAAATAATAAAAATAATAAAAAACAAGGATCTTTGTCCACAGGGAGTTGCTCCACAAGTAGGGTGAAATGCAATTTCAAAAAGGAAAAAAAGAAAAAAAAAAAAAAAAAAGTACTCTGAAATGCGTTATTCTTCTCTTTTCTCTCTAATTGTGGGAAAATATTATAATTATAATTTAAAGTGTCTAAAATTTAAATCTTTTTTTTTCTCCTAAATTTTTTAGTTCGTTTTATTTTGTCTCTCAAATTTTTAAAATAGCCATTTTAATTATTACCTTTTTAATAAAAAATAAATATTTTAATTATTATTATTTTTGTTGGTCAATGGTTTAACCAATGAATTACAAAACTCTAAATATGTATTAATCTACTCATTATTGATATGGGCACATATCAAAGTCGTACATGTTAGCGAAAGTGACTTTTGGATGCAATGAAAATTGACAATAAAATAATGACAATGACTAAAATTATTTTTCTACCAAATTTTTAGTAATTAAAATAGACATATTAAAACACCATGGGCCAAAATAAAATAAAAATAGACGTGAAAAAAATTTACAAACCAAAATAATAGTTGTTTAATGGCTAAATGAGTAATTTGATCTCTCTTGTGTCATTTACTAATTTTCTCCTAACCTTTATTTTTATTTTATTTTCTATGTATTTAATTTTTTTCATTCAAGTTCCTTAAACTTATATCTATAATCTATAATCTATATATATATATATATATATATAAACATGCTAAAATTGAAATTGATTTGAATTTTATTTTAGTTTATAAAATTTTTCAAATTTATTTTATTTTAGTCCATAACGTTTTAATATGTAATTTTGTAAAAATAAAAAAAAAAAACATTTTAGTCATGGTAATTATTTTTTCGCCAATTTTTATTGCATTCAAAAGCCACTTTCGCTAATATTCAAGGTCATTTATATAGATAGTTATAGATTTAGCCTGAAGCCAAATAGCATTTTTTTTTTCTATATTATATTTAAATTTAAAATTTTTGTTTTCTATTTTCAACTGTTGTATCATTGTATCTTTAGAATGGATGGTCAAATTATCATCATTGTGTCTTTAGAATAGATGGTCAAAGTTATGATTGATTCAAAGGGGATTGGTGAAGACATATATACAAACCCTGTACATTCCAATTGTTGAAATTGATTTTGGTTATGCACAAAATCCAACCATGAATCAAAATGAGGAGAAAAAGGTAACAATGAAGGTGAAGGTGATGGCTCTTTGAATTTTTCCCTTTGCGGATTGGATTAGGTCTAGGGTAGAGGTGCGGCTCTACATTAAGTTAGAGATACGCGTGGAACACATCTCCATAAAGAATAATCAGTCGGCCGATTTGACTCGATCCAACCCAGTTTGGTTTGAGCATAATGATATAATATTTGTCCATTTATTGAACCTTCGTGGCTTCATTTTTTTGATTTCCAAAAGGTCTCATACCAATGAAGATAATTGTTCTCACTTATATACCATAAATCTCTTCTTTCCCTAGTTAATATGGGACTTTGTTAGCGTTTTTAACATTTCTTGATTTCCCATCACAACAACAAAAGGACTCTTTTTCTCTTATCCTTTACAATAATATGCGATAAGATATACACATTTACTTTTGTTTCATTGAGTTTTTAATGAGTGTAATGGGACACTTGTCACTCCAATTTTTCAAAACTATAATATGATAATTTACCAAGTTTAGACATTGGTGAGATGCAAATCTATTTTAAGAAAATTGTTACACATACCAAAAGTTTCTAATATCCCAATTGTTATCTTTAGATTACTTTATCATTAATTTTTTCAGATTTTCTTTTTAATTTTGAATTTCCCTCGTGGTTTAAATTATTATATTTTATTTTAAATTAAATTGTGTTTTTTTTTTCATATTTTGAATACTTAAAAATATTTCAAATTTAAATGATGATAAATAAAATGAAAATATCACGTACAATGTTACATTTAAAAAACTAGCCAAACTCAAAAGAATGATGATGTGTACATTTTTAAAAAATATGGTACCGTTACCCTTCCCTCTTCGTCCTTATCTCTTCTTCTGCTCTATTGTTACATCTTTTTCCTCTCGCACTATCATCGTGGTCTCCTACCCTTCCCGTCATTGTCCTCATCCATTATATTGGATATGAAAGGGAAGGGGCTCACGATATAAGGGGAGAGAATGGAAGAAAGAGGAATGTGAGGGAGAGAAATGAGAGAACAAATGATATTTAAATTTTTGTAAAATTGTTAAAACTATCTTTAAACTATGAGATTAGTTCCAATTATATACCCTCAAATTTTGAAAAGTTTCATTTTAACGTTTGAAGTTTGAAGTTTTTCTTTCAAAACAACCCTAAAAGGCTTTTGCCGTTAAATTCACGGACAGAAAATGATATATCTGTTGAAGTGTTGCATATATTATGCGAATAACTTTGAACACATACATAGAAAAAGAAGACATATGGCAACTGAAAATAATTAGAAAACATTTAGAGAAATAAATTTGGGAGGTTAATTAGGGTTAGGAAAGAAATCATAAACGAAAGAACATAAAAGTGTGGGAGTGGTGTTGAAAGACTTAGATGCGTAAAAGAAGGTTGAAGTATATCTTTATTGAAGCCAGAAATGTAGAACCTCATCCGGATCTCTTGAAGAATATCTAATTTGTTTGGAATTTGAAGAAACCAAAGATAATTTTCTAGCTTTTTTAACCCCACCCCTTTCAACCCATGCCCTCAATTTTGTGTTATTTAGGTCCCATTCGATAACGTTTTTGTTTCCTGTTTCCTGTTTCTGACTTTTTTCCAAATCTTAACCCTTAAATTTACTTCTTCAAATATATATATACATGTTCACCTAACACACATAAGTAGACATATCATTTTCCATCTATGAACTTAATAATAAAAGCTTTTAAGGGTAGAATGAAACTTTTTCCGAAGTTTGGAAGTAAAATTGAAATTCAACTTGATAGTTCAAGGACATTTTTAATAGCCAAAGTAAGTATAGCTGGGTGGTATAATTGGTATGTAGTTAATTTATAATTTGTCACATAAAAAATAACTAAAAAAATTATTTATGTAACATATCAACATGAAATTATAGTTGTTGTTACAAAATTTTGGACAGGAGAATGCACCTGACCTCCACGTGACAACAACGGTAAATTTGTAATTCTTGGGGGAAGAACGCAGCCTGCAAGACAAGGAAAACCTGGACACCGGTGTGGTGTAGGCCACACCGACTCCGATGCTTAAGTCAGAGAGAGTTTCAAGAGAATTTTAGAGTTGTAGGGAGTTTTGATGGCAGAAATCAACTTACCCCGCTCTCCCATCCTCAGAGAGCTTAAATAACTCCTCCCTAGGGTTTTTCGTGGGTTTCCGTTGCTTAATGGGAAAAGAAAAGGTCGGAAGTGGGCTGGAACCAGACCTACAAATCAAATGGGACCGATGCAAGGGCCTGAAGTGAGCCTTGCATCTGGTCGGCCGAGGCCGACCACGGGCTTGGACCGAGTCCCAAGCCTGGGTCTCCCTTTTGGCTTGTTGGGCCAAGGTAGAGCCCAATTTGGGGCTCTACCACCTGGTCGGCCTCGGCCGAGGCCTCGGCCGACCACGTGCTTGGGCCAAAGCCCAAGCACGCCTCTAAATCCCCCCGCCGTCGGGTCCCCCCATTCGATTTCGGTTCATTTGGACTTCATATTGGGCTTCTTTCCTCGTTCGGCCTTTCGTTGCAGCCCTTTAACCGCGTTCATTGTTGATCCAATTTCACCCATAACATTAGCCCCCACTCCCTAGTTAGGATTCTAGATTAAGAGCATGTGAAGTAATTGTATGGAGTCTGACTTGGGAGTAGCCTACTAAGCTTTTTTGGAGTCATTGTCGATCTTTCGAGGTGTGTCTCGAATTCTCTCAAGTTATTGTTGTTCATCCTAATGAGGGTATTCAGTCTTCTAGAATGTCAATTCCTCTTGAATTTTTCTTTGGATTCACGATCTATATCGTTTTCCTAGAGAGAATGTGTAGTTTTGAGGTGGTCTTCAAATACGTAGCTTCAGGAAGCTTTGTAGCTTCAAGCTTTTCATAAGCATTTCTGGACTAATGTAGCCTTATCTCAAGTCGATACCGAGAGAGGATAAGAGAAAATGAGCAAGAAAGTGGGAATTGAGGGTTGGGCAATGGCCTAGATTGGTTAGCCTCGGCCTCGGCCGGTCTGGTCGGCCTCGGCCGGTCTGGTCGTCCTCGACTGGTTTGGTCAACTTCGACCGGTGTGGTCGTCTTTGAGGGTTGGGCAATGGCCTAGATTGGTTAGCCTCGGGCGGCCTGGTCGTCCTCGGTCGGTTTGGTCAACTTCGACCGGTGTGGTCGTCTTTGGCCGGTCTAGTTAGCCTCGGTCGACCGCCGCCAAAAACCACTTGTGCGCATCGTTTTGTCAACTGTGAACAAGTTCTCCTCAGCTTCTGCATCTTATTTTGGTGATCTTGGAATTTTCTCAGCGAACCACCTTGATCTCTACTTCTTAATTTTCTGCTTCTCAGACTTAGCTCGAATTTTTAGGATGCTCAGATTAATTAATCAAGTCCCTCTTACAGACCTAACTAATTTTCTGGGTTTGTTCAATGGGGACCCATCGTGAGATTTTTCTCAGATTTTTGGGTTGCCAAGTTCAGTTAACCGAACCCTTTTGTGGTTCAATCAACCTTCGTATCGCGCTTCCTCTCGCACCTAAGTGCTCAAGAGTTTTGCGTATTCGTGCTTCGTTCGCGACGACATATATGGTCGATCCGGAGTAGGCTCCGATTTTGACTTTAATTCGATGATCGATCTTGTCTTCCTCGTTTTTTTCTTGTGATTGAATGCTGGAAAAAGCTCAACTATAACCACGATAGTATATTCTAATGACAATGGTTAGCCTCGACTAGGGTGGTCAGCCTCGGCCAAGGTGGTCGGCCTCGAACACATGAGTTCAACCTTGACCATGTGATTAGTCTCCTTTTTCCATTTCCTATCTCGTTTGTTTTTTCTAGCTCATGATTATGTTGCTTCTATTCTCCGGATATCTAGTATGGTTGGTCTCGACTGTGGTTGTCGAACTCGGCCGTGGTGGTGGTCGACCTGCTTTGTGGTGGTCGGCCTCGGCTTTGTGTTGGTCGGCCTCGCGGTCGGCCTCGCGCTGTCTTTGGTCGACCTCGCTCAGGCTTTGGTCGGCCTCGCTTTGTGGTGGTGGTGGCCTCGCCTTTGTCTTTGGTCGGCCTGCCTTTGTCTTTGGTCGGCCTCGGCTTTGTGGTGGCGGCCTTGGCCTCTCCTTGTCGACCTTGACTCTGCTAGGATTGATCTTTTAGGTTTGTCATGTATGGGCTGTGGTGGTCGGCCTTGGCCTCTCCTTGTCGACATCGACTCGACTGATAGAATTGATCTTTTAGGTTTGTAATGTATGTCTTCCATTTTTGTTTGCTAGAGATGCATATCTCTATGTAACTTTTGTTTTTGTTCAATAGAGACATATCTCCTATGTAGCTTCGCCTTTTTTGTTTAAGAGAGAGGCATATCTCCTATGTAGCTTCGCTTTTTGTTCAACAGAGAGGCATATCTCCTACGTAGTTTCGCTTTTGTTTAATAGAGAAGCATATCTCCAATGTAGCCCCCTACTCAAGTGAGAGTTTTTTGTTGAACTCATGCTTGAGTGACACCACTTGTAGCTTGAAGAAGATAAGTTTATTGCTAATAGAACTCCAATCTTACATGAATTGATGGAATTAACAAAATTAAATGAACCTTAAGGAAATATAAGCAAAAAGATGCCCCCTACCAAAGGAGAATATTGAGTGTAGGAGGGTCTATTTTGCTTGAGTACAAATTTATTTTTCATAACTTGTATCAATTAAGTAATGACTAACCTAGTCTATAACATGATACTTTTGAAATTGAATTTAAATAATTTAAACTCTAACAAATATAAATGGATCAAAAACAAAAAGATAAACTATTTTTGTAAGAAGATTGAGGTTGGCCTCGACATCGACCTTGGCCTTCAATGAGGTCTTGACCTATTTTTGGCATGCAGATTAGTGTATTCCCTCAAGAAACCATTTTGGATTAAAGCCTCAATTTCGTCCTTTAGTTGGAAACAGTCTCGAGTCATATGACCATGATCTTCATGGTAAAGACAATATTTTTGTTTATCCCTCTTGTTTGATCATGTTTTCATCTTTTCAGGTTGCTTCAATAAGTTTGAATGGCGTGCCTCCATTAAAATATGTTCAATGGGAATTGATGTTGGGGTGTACTTTTCAAACTTTCTGGACGGGTAACCAAATCGAAGTGGTCTCTGGTTGTCTATTTTCTGTCTCTTGGCTTCTTGATGTAATGTTTCACTTGATCTTTTTTCAAGCAAACCAGTATCTTTCTTCGTATGGAGTAATTCTTCTGCACGCACGTACTTTTGAGCTCGAGTGATGAGCTCCACATACGATACAGGTTTTCTTTTTCCCAATGATCGTATGAGTTTTCAATCTCTCAGTCCATTAACTATGGGCATTAATGCTGCTCCATCAGTGCAATCTTCAACGCCTAAGACTTCACTATTGAACCGAGCAATATATTCTCGCAGAGTTTCTTTGGATCCTTGCTTGATGGAGAGTAGATGAGTTGTTTGCTTGCGTTGATTTCTTCCTCCTAAGAGCTGTGTCACGAATGCTCGAGCCAATTCCTTGAACGAACCTATAGATCCTCTTTTATGTTGCGAAACCAATCTCTCTGCTTTGGTCCTTCAGAGTGAATGAGAAGGCTCTGCATCTGATTGCGTCGTCCACTCCATGAAGCTCCATCCACGATCTATACATATCTAGATGCACCATAGGGTCTTTGTTTCCATCATAGGGTTTGATTTTTGGAACTTTGAATGTGGGAAGTAGTTTTACATTCATGATTTCATCAGTAAAAGGTGGATCTACCGCCTCTATTAAAGTTTCAATGTCAAACCCTATGTCAGTCACCTGGTGTAAATTACCTCGTACGTGGTCTAATTCTCTTAGAATCTTCAATAATTATGTCTTCAATAATTCTGTCTTCCATGGTGTATTGCTTGATTCATCTTTGATTCTAGAGCTGGCCTCGACTTCAAGATCGGCCTCGGTTTCAAGGTCGGCCTCGGCCTCGACCTCAATGTCAGCCTCGGCCTCGGCCTCAGCCTCGACCCTCTGTTGCTTTTTCCACTCGATGACGCTTCTTAGATCTCGCCGCCGATACTTGGAGAAGCGCTCGCCTTGGCTTTCGGCCAAGGTTCTCTGTCGCGCTTATCCTCGATTACGCTTCTTAAATTTGTTCCTTCTTCGTATTGATCAAAGGTTAGAGTTTTATTTTTGCCTCGGCCTCGGCTCTGTTCCCTACCTTGACTTTTCGATCTCGTGCACATGACGGATTTCGACTCTGTTTTTGCTTCAACAAGTAAGTCGACCTCGGCCAGGAACTGCTCGGCCTCGGCCTCAATCTGGTCGGCCTCGGCCTCGATATGAGGTCGAGGAGGTTTGTCTTCCTGCGACCGTCGCAAACGACGGTCTTGATCAAAATTGCGTTTCTTCTCATTCCAGTGCTTGTTTCCCAGAATTCTGCCCATCTTTCGTAGGATAGACCTAAACACAAGGGTTTCCAAGCAAGCGTTGTCGTTCCCCACAGACGGCGCCAACTGTTGTTATCAAATTTTAGACAGGAGAATGCACCTGACCTCCACGTGATAACAACGGTAAATTTGTAATTCTTGGGGGAAGAACGCAGCCTGCAAGACAAGGAAAACCTGGACACCGGTGTGGTGTAGGCCACACCGACTCCGATGCTTAAGTCAGAGAGAATTTCAAGAGAATTTTAGAGTTGTAGGGAGTTTTGATGGCAGAAATCAACTTACCCCGCTCTCCCATCTTCAGAGAGCTTAAATAACTCCTCCCTAGGGTTTTTCGTGGGTTTCCGTTGCTTAATGGGAAAAGGAAAGGTCGGAAGTGGGCTGGAACCAGACCTACAAATCAAATGGACCGATGCATAAGGGCCTGAAGTGAGCCTTGCATCTGGTCGGCCTCGGCCGAGGCCGAGGCCGACCACGGGCTTGGACCGAGTCCCAAGCCTGGGTCTCCCTTTTGGCTTGTTGAGCCAAGGTAGAGCCCAATTTGGGGCTCTACCACCTGGTCGGTCTCGGTCGAGGCCGAGGCCGACCACGTGCTTGGGCCAAAGCCCAAGCACGCCATCTCGTCGCTTTTCGCCTCGGGTCAGTCCCTGTTCGATTTCGGTTCATTTGGACTTCATATTGGGCTTCTTTCCTCGTTCGGCCTTTCGTTGCAGCCCTTTAACCAGTACGTTCATTGTTGATCCAATTTCACCCATAACAATAGTTATTGAAAACTTAGTGATCAAAAAAGTGATTTTTTTCCGATTTTAATATATTAAAAATCAAATTTGATAGATGATATGCTCACAAAGATTTGAGAGAATAAAATTTTCTTATTATTCTTTTATCAAATTTTTTAATTATAATTAAGATCCAACTCTTATAAATTTAGTGCCTACTTATTTCTAAAATTTATAACGTGGTAACTATATATTTGAATTCTAGACTTTGATTTTAATAAATTTTGTTATCAACATCATTATTACTTGAATGTGCATGGATTAATTAGTAATGATTTGATATAACTATGACACAAACAAATAGACCAATTTGATAAATCAAAAGTGAAAAATCAAGATTTATAGTGCATCCCATATGATATCGAAACAATTTTTTTTGATTTATAGTGCATCCCATGTGATATCGAAACAATTTTTTTTTTCCTATCCATCTCTATTTTATAGAAAAAGAGAAAAAAGAAAAAAAAATACAAAGAGAGAAGAATGCAAGATAATTATTTTATCGTATTATTATTTAATTTATCTTCAAGATTTTAAATGTTAGTGTCCACAAAATTATCGAGTTCTCAATTTTATAAAAATGTTGATAGAAAAATCAATAAAATTACGATGTCCATAAACTTTTCTACAAAAGTTATAAAAGTATTTAAACTAACAAGGGAGTATTTTATCTTTTAAATAAGTTCAAATTTCTTCTTATTGATTTATGTTTGCATTAGTGATGATTTGTTGATTTTTTTTTTAATTATATTTTGTAGTTTTCTAATGATATAATAAAAATTAATATTTATTTCCTTCTTAGGTTGATATCGAAATTCTTAGGCATGTAAGTATATTGATGAAAGTATCGATATGTGGATAGAAAATATTAACTCAGAAAGTCCATAAAATGGATAAATTATTCGAGTAGGCTATATAATAAGGTTGACAATTTTGCACCATTGGATATAAGAAAAAAAAATTGTAAAAGTATCTCAACTTTATATTGGATGATTATTAGAAGGTAAAAAAAATTTAAAATCTACCTCAAGACAATTTTGTAATTTTATTTAATAATTTGTCTGATAGACACACGCCGTAATTCATTTCTCTAATATTTTATGTCAATTAAAAAACAATAATGCGAAGAACGTGCATTTGACCGTCAATTGAAGATGAAAAAAAAATAATAGAAACTTTTTTTTTTTGTCTTCCCTTATTATGAAGTCTTTTATTAAATGGGCTAGATCTGCTTGGTGACGTTTTAACTTTTTTGTTTTTTCTATGGTTCAAGTTTCTTTTTATTTTAGGGAAGAAAAATAACATTATGTTCGTTAATTTTTTTTTATTCTTTTCTTTTTTTAAAAAAAAATATATCTTTTAGTTAGATTAAATTAAAAATTTAGTCCTTAAACTTTGAGATTTGTGTCTATTTGGTCCCCGAACTCTAAAAAGTATCAAATAGGTCCCTGAATTTTCAATTTTGTATTTAATAAGTCTTTGAATTTTAAAAATGTCTAATTAGTCCTTGAACTTTCAATTTTGTATCTAATAGGTCTCTAAAATATTCACAATTTTTTAAAATTAACCAACCTATTAGATATAAAATTGAATTTTATTTGTCTAATAGAAACTTAAGCTTTCAATTTTTTGTATAGTAAGTTCATGAATTTTAAAAAACGTCAACTAGGTCAAGGACCTATTGGACACAAAATTGAAAATTTGAGGACTTGTTCGACTCATTTCGAAGTTCAAGAACCAAATAGATACAAAATTAAAAGTTTAGGGACTTATTTGACACATTTTAAAGTTTAAGGATCAAATAGACACAAACCTCAAAGTTCATGGACTAAACTTGTAATTTAACCCTTTTAGTTATCATTTATTATTTCTTATACTCTCAAATTTTAAATTGCTGAAAATAAAATAATGAAAGTTAATATGTTATATTTATCTTTTTATATATTAATTATAGATTTTCTAGGTTAAAAATGGAACAAATTATTTATTTATGTTTTTTAAAAAAATGGAAATATAGAAATAAGAAACAATAAATTAATGTTTGTTGTATGATAATGTTTTTGTATCTTGTCTTTCGTTTCTTGTTTTCTATTTTTCTATTTTTATTTCTTCTTTTCTAATAAAGAATAAAGAATAACATGGCAATGTTTCATAATTATATATATTAGATATTTATTATGCATTTTATAGGTCATAATGATAAAATAATATTTTTATTTATATTTTGGAAACAAAATCTAAAAACTAGAAATATCATCAACAAACAAGAAACATAAATAAAAACAGAAACACTTACCAAACACTTCTAATTCTTAAAAATTAGAAATCAGAAATAGAAAATGCAAAATAGATACGTCACCAAATAACCCCTAAATTTTTTATGTTTTGAAAATCTTCATACCATTTTTGAAACATTTTCTATTTTAAAAGGATAATGAAAATACATAAAACAATTATGTTTAAGAAAATGAAAATAAGGAACGAGAACACATGAAATTATAAAATGAGTCCTAACAAATTTTATTCTTGAATTTTTAGAGTTGTAGACTATTATATAATTTTTGGATTTATTATTATTTGTTTGATGAAATCTTTATATTGAATAATTAATTGTGTTATATTTTAAATTAATGAAAATGACATGTGAAATTTATAATCAATTAGTGCGATAGTATGGTCAAATTAAAATATTATATTTATAATTCGAAGAAAACAGAAAATATAACATAAATCTAAAAATAAATAGTATATCTAAAAACATACTTAACATTGTATCAACTAGAACTAGAGCTTGAATTGAGACTTAAGAAATTGTTGATAACATATTTACCCCTATGTCAGAATGCATTTTTGTTATTTGATCTGACTTTTTCTATACATATTATTAAAGATAAAAAATTTTAGGGGGACTCCTATGGTAAATCCGCCTCCGTTTATAATTCATTAAAAATAAAGGAATAAGATAGTCCAAAAATGCTTTTGAGAATGGGGCATGTACTTGAAAAAAAGTATAGTGTATTCTTGTACATTGCACATGGAGGGCCACGAGCGATAAATTACACTTTAGACCCCAACCCTACAAACAAGAAAATGAGGAATAAGAACATGGTGTAAATAACCATACGATACAACTACAAGCCAAAAGAAATAAACAAATCGAGGTTGATAATTACCTTTCTTGCGTGTTGCTTCTTTTTTTTTTTTTTTTTTTGCATATAAGTCTTTCAATTTTAAATAAATTCAAAAGTAGAAGTTGAAGTATTAAATTTGTTATTGTACCTATAAAATTATATTTAAGGATACATTTAATTCTTAAGATTGCTTCCCAATGTTTCAATCATACTTCATTTTGATACTTAATTTTTCTTTTAGTTCTTTCCATAGAAAAATAAATATTGTTTTTATTATTATTATTATTTTTAACGATGATATGATAATATTTTGCAAAAGTTTTAAATTTTTGGATTCGACAAAAAGTTATTTAAAAGTATTCTCTCTCAACCTCACGACCTCACTTTATTGCTTCCTCTTTCTTTTTTCTACTTCCCTCTCACACTTATTGCCTTCTTGCCTCCCTCAATCCTATCTCGAAAAAATTCTAAATGTTCTAGGGTAGGGTCGATGTGATCAGGTGACAAGAAAGGAGAAGAAAGAGAAAGAGATAAGGGACGATATTGAGGTGCAGGGAGAGTAAGGAGAGATTATTTTTTGGTCGAGAGTTTAATTTGAAATACTTTCTTATTGTCATGTCATTCTAAGAAAATATTAGGAAAAAATATTTCATTTTTATGATAAAGAAGCTTATAAAAATTAACAGCAAACATCAAAATAGAACATCATTAAACCCTCGAGGGGAAAATACAAACTTAACCTAGTGATCTAAATAACACCAAAACTCAAAGCTCATTGCTAGCTAACACATGTACGTATTACATAACTTGATGATTGATCATTAAAAAATACAAATAAAAAACTAATAATTTTAAAATGAAGACTATCTACCAAATCTCTTATATCACATTCGTGAACTCAAAATAAAGTACTCTTTTTAACAGGAAAAAGAAATCTATTTGTCATGGGTGTGACTCAAACTTCAATAATTGCAGATTACTTTTAGAAGAGGCATGTACATGCATAATAAACTCTAAATACATATATATATATAGCATGAAGTTTAAAATTTTATAAAATGGTATAATCTAAATACAATATAAATTTAAATATCAATTAAAGCACAATCATGCAAGTTTTTTTTTTCGGGATTTGAACACCTGATCTCTTGGTCATAAGCACATATTTTATGCTAGTTGAGCTATGCTCTTGTTCGCCAGAATAATACAAGTTAAACTTGGCAAAATATAATAATAATTTTTGGTCCTTGTTGTTAGTTTGACGTTAATTTTTACCAAATTTAGTTAACTATAAAAATAATTGTATTGAAGAAAAGCCATGATGTGAATATGATTCCAAGCTTTATAGAGAGAAGATTGATAGTTTTTTTTTTTTTTTTTTTTTTTTGGAAAAAGTTAACCCTAAATAATGGTAAGAATTAATTTTAGGATTTATTGAAATTGTACAGACTAAATTTGGACAAGTCCTAAAATTTAAGGACCAAAATAATATTCTAATCTACAAACAATAACAATATGAGAATTATGATTATAATAAGATTTATAATGAATTTAAGAAGGCATAAAGTACTTATTTATTAATAAAATTCATGTGAACGGAAATGACAAGAGGTCAATTTTATGAAAATATCGCGATGGATATTTCTAGAAACATTTTAAAAACAAAAAAAAAATCTAAAAAATATGATATTTTTATAAAATTGAAATCTTGATAATTTAATCTACGATTAATCATAAACTAATTTTAAACTACAAAAAAGTTGGACCAATAGAGGTATAATCTTTCAATCACCTATTTATTTATTTATTAAAGTCCAAAATTGCGGCATTAAAATATGAAAAGAAAGGAAAAAGGAGAACCGCTAAATTCCAAAATTCCTATTAATATATTTATTTCTAAATTATTTTAGGAATATAAATTCATTTGGAGGTTAAGTTTTCATTTTCAAGGTGTAACTACTCTTTAAATGCACTAAAGTACATTTCCTCTAAGGAAAGAAACGAAACAAAAAGCACTAAAAAAGAATTATTTGATTTTTAAACCATTCTAGAAACCAATTATTTGATTGACATTCAATTTATGTATATTAATGCAACATCAATGCGACCACCCTCTTTGAAAGAACTATAAAGAATATTCTTCTTCATAGAATAAGAAGTTTAAAGAGAATTAATTTCTTCCTTTCTAATATAGAGAAATTATCTTTTAGACTCAATCCAACGATTTTATTATATAGAGAGATCATGGATAGGGATTTGCACGATTTGATTCGATTGAACTCCTTTAGTTCTTGTAACGCCCCTACTTTTCTATGACCAACTCCTAGGGACATTACTACACATGCATGCATTTATAGGCCGAGAGATAAAAGAACTTAGAAGAAATTTCCAATTAACATAAATAGTTCCAGGGATCCCAAAAACAAAACATTAAAATCAGATAAAAACATCGATTTAGCATGGCCTATTAAAAACGTAAATAAGTTTAACTCCAAATAAAAACATAGAGACAACATCAGTTTGAAACAAGAATATGCGGAAATCATGCTGGTTCCCATGGTCTTAGTAACGCTCCTCCGTCACTCGCCCTGCACGTCCTTTCCTTTACCTGTAAAACATTTTTTAAAAGAAAGGGTGAGTATTGCAAAACAATACCCAGTAAGTAACCTCGCTACCGAGGTTTGGGATATGCATACACATACAATCATGACCTTTAAACTTACTCGTAACATACATATACGGGACCTAAAACTTTCTCATATTGTCAGGTCTTTAATCCATGACTGCTTATTTAATTGTCAGGTCTTTAATCCATGACTGCTTATTTAATTGTCAGGTCTTTAATCCATGACTGCTTATTTAATTGTCAGGTCTTTAATCCATGACTGCTTATTTAATTGTGGGGCCGACTGGTCATCCTGAGTCATTTCGTTTTGAGTCCTCTCACACGGACCGCGTGCCTTGACCCATAGGGTCTCTATTGCATGTTTGGCCATGCACATAATGATCTCAGGATACCAGTGTCCACACTATTCATTAATTCATTTCGTGGCATACAAAACATGCATGAGGTCCCATCATTCACATAATACTAGCGCCCATATCACAAACATCATCATCGATATGCCAATCATACTTTTCTCATAGACAGTTTGAAAATCATACTTTTGTAAGACAACATGGAATGTTCTCATGCAAATTACTGTCATATTCTCACATGAAATAATGGAATACTTTTACATAGCATACGAGAATACACTCACATAAAATAATGGTTTATCTCCACATGATGCATCAAAATATTTGCACATACAATATTAAGTATTCTCACGATAATATCTGTATATTTTCATATGAAAAATATAAACTATTTACGCATGAAATCATGAAAATCATTTTCATTTAATCCCATTAAAAGTTCGGCACAAGGTCCCTTACCTCGAGGTTTGATCTCACTATTTCCTTCTAACCCTTAATTTAACGGTCTCTTCCAAATAACCTGAAACCAAGGATTCTTTTATTTCGTTACCCTTCTACACAACTCATCCAATACAACAAGTCTAAGTACCAAAAGCGTCTAAATTCTCATTTTGTTCCAATTACCTCAACTCCGAAGAACAAACTGAATGTTGGTTTATTTGCTCCGAAACCACTTGGGAATCTCTTGATCCGAAATTGATTCGTTCTCGCAATAATCTCATAAGCATAATTTCATACAATTCCGATCCGAATAACCCTATAATCCAAAATCGAAGAGGGTTTCGCGTGGCTCACCTATTCCACAAACTTGACCTCGAGTACCTCCGGATTTGCAGCGTAACGACGAATAACAGCCGCTGGTCGGACTCCGGCGTGGCTGCACTCGGCGCGAATGAAGCTCTCGGATCGTGGGTCTTCGTCGGCGAGGTCTTGCGGTCGGCTGGACGAAAGAACTGTACTCTCGAGCGGCGGCGGCTGGGGTTTCACCACAAGTAGCTAGGGCTTCGCGCGTCTCGGCGTGGCCGCAGCGTTAGCGCGAGCGGATGGGCGCGGCCGAGGGTCGGGCCGCCGCTCGAAAACGCGCGTCCGCGGAGAGCCCCTACTGGTGGAGCTTCGAGCTCGCGAACGGCGTGATCCCGCCGGTGCCGCGGCGATGGCGTGCGGCGCGCAA
Source organism: Trichosanthes cucumerina (assembly GCA_036507285.1). Taxonomy (NCBI): domain Eukaryota; kingdom Viridiplantae; phylum Streptophyta; class Magnoliopsida; order Cucurbitales; family Cucurbitaceae; genus Trichosanthes; species Trichosanthes cucumerina. Next base: position 11,836,668 of record CM071842.1, on the reverse strand, counting down.
ACGGCCGGACGCGCAAAGAAGCTCCGACTGCGATCGATGGACGCCCGGACGGCTGCGAAGGCTTGCTCGATCTCCGGCGTAGTCTCTGGTGGCTGAGTCCTCCTCCGTGCGTGGGTTGCAGGCGAGCGGTGGAGCAGTCTCCTTCCTTGCGTGGGTTGCAGGCGAGCGGTGGAGCAGTCTCCTTCCTTGCGTTCGCGGCGAGGTATCTCAGTGCAAGTGGTGTGCACGCAGTGAGGAGTAGTGTGACAAAGAGAGAGGGGACGGGGCTAGGGCAAACAAAGAGAAGAAGAAGAAGATGGAAAAATATTAGGGTTAGGGTTTGAGCTAGGGTTTGCCTCAATGTGTTTTAGGGTTAGGTTCTCTTCAAATTTAACTTAAGGAAGCTTAAATACTACCACAATTGGGCCAACAATTAAAGTCCTATATACCCCTCATTTAGTTATTATTAACCAACGTGCCATTGTCACTCCTTTCTCTTTTGCTTTTTATAAATAATTCCATCTAGAAAAGAAACAAATCGCTCAACTGAATAAGCTTAGGTTTCACTCTTACCGAGCTTGATTAAGATCACTAGTCCAACTAAACCCAGCGGTTACTAGAGCGTTAAATAAAATAAATAGTAGTACCTGTGATGGTGGTCGTCACAGTTCTAAACTATTATAAATGGTGGAAACCGAAGTTACCTTGGTCTTAGGTTAAAAATGAACTTGGGTTAAGTCTAAGAACAATAGAGTGAGGGAGTGATGAGAGTTTTTGGGTTAGAAAAGTTTAAAACTCCAAAACACTAGTTGGGCTTTGGGCAATGGCTAGCTCATTGGACTAACCTTTGAGTGGTGGGCTAAGTTATCAGGCTAGGTTGGGTAATTTTTAGGAAATTTGGACTGAAGGGCTATTATACCGTGATTATCCCGGGTTAACTATATAAATGGGTTATTTCAAGTAGACAAATTATAAATATGTCTATAAGTTTATAATTTTGCATCAATGTCCAACAACTTAAATAAATAAAGTTTTTTTAGATACCTAATTACTATTGTACTCATTATATATTAAAAAATCAAAAAATAAAATAAAAACATCAAAAAGGAAACACTTGTTCGTAAAAGATTCCTAAAAATAGGCAAATACCATAAATAATTTCTAAAAATAGGTAAATGTCCAAGACATCCGCCAAAACTGATTTTCTTTCTCCACGAATCAATCATTCTACTCCAAAGATTCTCTCATCTGGTATAAATGACAAACGACGACTAGGGTTTTCTAGTGGATCGACGGCAAACGGTGAAAAACCAAAAATATATATTTTGCAGTAGACTCTTGTTTTGCAGTGTAGTCAAATATACATAGTAAAAAATATCACAAAGTAAGTTCCTTCAGACTTTTGGGTGTTTTAATATATCACAGTTATTTACAAAATATTACCTATGTTTTGGTTGAAAACTAAAAATTGCATGTAGGTTTTTAGCGGGATGAAGATTAAAGGCATGTATGTGGGTTTTCATTGGGATGAAATTTGAAGAAATGCATATGGGTTGTAGAGGGATGAAATTAAATATATATTTCAAAATAATACTCTAAGATGAATGCTCTGTTTTGGTTTTTTACCATAAAAGAATTGTTCGAAATAATCGGGTTTTTCGACTTTTGATTGTATGATTTTACAAAAAAATCTTGGTTATTTTCTTTTAAATTTTTGGTGTTCTGATTTACTCGCTGTACACTTATTGGTGTTGTGAGTCACTTACTATAAACTCATTTATGTTTATATATGTTAGGGGAATGCCATGTGATTTATTTATTAAATATTGTGTTGGAATGCATATATACATATTTCTTTTTTAATATTGGTCAACATAATAGTATAATTTAAAAATATATTTATTGAGTGAAAAATATATATACACGATTTTTTTAAAAAAATTGTGATTGTGTAATGAAACTTATAGTTCTGGAATGTGATAAAATATACACATTGTATTAATACATTATTTAGTAGAATATGGTAAAGATTTCTGAAGTAGAAAGACAAGAGAGGATGAAGAGTCAACAATTTAAAGTCTAAGTCAATGAGTAAAATCATGTCCATCAACATGAAATATTATGTTGAAATTTTGATGTTCTTGTAATACATGTTTTATATTCTAGGTATGACTTATAAAATAATACAAATGATCATCATAGTATATCATGCATATTATGTACTAAAACAAACTTTTATGTGTATATAGTTATTATACTAGACAATGATGAAAGTTAAATAAATTGCTGCAAATATGAATAACAAACGAAGAAAGTAAAAGATTGCCAGAGATGCCAAGAAAAATGTATATGATAAAGAAAAGGAAGTAGAGGTAATTACGATAAACTCCAAGATATAATTTATATATTAGGTATGTATTTCAAAAACTACTAATTAATACAATTTCTATCTTATATTCCAATAACCGTCATAATTATTGAATTTTCCTAGGGAGCATGTGAGTGAGAACAAAGCATGCTGAAAGGACCCCGTGTTGGTTTGTGGGGATAGTGTCTTCACTCTTAAAAGCAGTCATGGATGATATGGTGACACAGCCAGGTCACAGAGGATCGTGGGCCTGAGGCGTTACAATGACACTTTAGAATAAGTTTATTTAAGCAATAAACTACTTTTTTAGACATATATATCAATAATTATGAATCAGATATAAATACTAATGCAATAATAGGTAATATTAAAGACCGAAAAATGAACAAATTTGAATATTTCATTAATATAAAATTCTTGTTGTATGAGTACATGCTTTAGTTATAAGATGATGGCCTTAGACTTTGTAGCAAACCAATATTAATATAGTTAATTTGATAGGACATTGTTGCTCCCAACTCAAGTTATTTCCAAAAATTTTAACATAATTTGATATATGTCACATAAGAGTATCATGATCAACTCCATTGACACCAATAGGAGGACATCTTTCATCAAGTCATGTTTCATCTAAATTATGATGCTCGAAAAGAATGAAGATAATATAGTTGGAAATTGTGGACCTCGTGTATTATGTATAGATCGATGTATTTTGTCCTTGGTTATAACTATAAGTATTTAATTAGAGATAAATATTATAACATCAAACATATATAGTTAGAGGTGAAAAATTTACAACATTAAACATAAAATAAATATAATAAAATAAAAAGTATAACATCAAACATATAAAAAGAGGTGAAATTATACATATAAAAAGTATAATAAGATGACAATTATGACGTTAAAAAAATGAAAATATAACATTAAATATAAATAAAGATAATACGGTGGAGATAAATATTATAATATCGAACATATGGTTAGAAGTAAAATTTACAACATTAAACATATAATAAAGATATAATTATAGCATTAAAAAAAGTTAGAAAGAAAAAGTTTTACAACTCTAAGTGTTCGAATGAAAATATGAAGAGATAGGAAATAAAGATTGAAAATGAAGAGTATTTTTTGTTGGAGAACTGGAGTAGTTTTTGCTTGGAAATAGATTTTGTAATACATAATTCACAAACATAATAATACCAGTGATAATATTAAATTAATATATTCCAACATATATACTATGTTTTTATGTCCATTATTTTATCTTTATTGAGATATGTATTTTGCTTATTACGAATTTTATCATATACATTTGGTATATTTAGTTATTTGCAATTTCTTCATATAAACTCAGAGCACATCTGTTTGATATATATATATATATAAAATAAATAAATTTATTTGTTATGACAGTCATTATTTGCAATGCAATAAAAAAAATTATACAAAATATATACTGTTATGGGTAAAGATGGGACCAACAAGAATGGGCAGGTCGAATGGCCAAGGTGAAGGGCAAAACAGACTAAGAAGCCCAAATAATAGGTCAAAGCGGGTCAAACTATGATGGAGCGAGATCGTAAGATCTGCCCGAGACCCGACCCAGCGCGTGGTCGGCCTCGGCATGATAGCCGCGAGGCCGACAGTGGGAAACCCTCCCAATTGGGCTCAACCCTAGCCCCATGCCCCGGGAAAAGGAGTCGGGTCTAGGCCCAAGCCCAAACCCGTGGTCGGCCCCGGACGAGGCCGAGGCCGACCACGTCCAAGGCCATACCTTTGTTTCAATGGAACCGAACCCATAAGCCTGACTTCGGCCTTTCTCAACGACCCTTTTTCCAAAAAGAGAAGGAAACCCACCAAATGGAAGACTATTTAAGCTCTCCTAGAGGGAAGAAAGAGGTAAGTCAATTCCAGTCACTCAAACACAAACTCTTCCTAAATTCTCTCACAAACCCTCTCTGACTTAGGCATCGGAGCTTGTGTGGCCTACACCACACCGATGTCCAGGTTTTCCTTGTCTTGCAGGTTGCGTTCTTCCCCAAGAATTACAAATTTACCGTCGTTGTCACGTGGAGGTCAGGTGTGTTCTCCTGTCCAAAATTCGGCAACAACAGTTGGCGCCGTCTGTGGGGAACGAACAACGCTTGCTTGGAAAACTGCAAACCTAAGTCAAAGTAGCTGAAGAAGCATGAGTCGATTCATGGGGAATCAAAACCGGAACGAAGGTGGAGAAGAATCTGATCCTGACCGTCATCCCCGGAGAATCCGAACAATCTCCTCTCCTCGGCCTCCTACTGACACAGGCCAACCACACGAGGGGATTGTCGAATTGAAGGAGAAGGTCGACCAGCAAGATCAACACAAGGGAAAAGCGAAGGTTGCAGAAGGGACAGGGGAGTCAAAATCCCCAACCCAAAAGCATACCGATAAGCTAATCCTTGGAGGAAACAACAGACCACGTCAGTCCGATGCTAAGAGCAAAACAAGCAAAGCTAGCAAATTAAAGTCCATTGTGCAAGTTGACCCGCACACTTACCGCAGAAGACAACTGGGCAACTCGAAATCAGTGGCTGAAAAAGGCTCCGGAGCAACGTCAGACTTGCGAAACATAATTAACCAGAAGCGGAAAGCACAGGCCGAGGCCGACCAGTTTTCGGCCGACGCCGATCAGATGACGGACGAGGCCGACCCGAGGAGGACAGAAGGCGACATGGCGGGAACGACTCCACCCTGGAAGGCTGACATCCGTAAGATGCAGAAGGAGTTTGGTGATCTTCAAGGGAACCTCTTGAAGGTTCGAGAGGTCGAGAGGTGGGATCTTGAGGCTCTCATCAAGCAAGTTGATCCCCCCTTCACCGACAAGATAATGAACGAGAGAATTCCAGAGAAATTCAAAGTACTTGCTATCACCCCTTACGACGGAAGCTCAGATCCCGTAGAACATTTAGACACGTACAGGTCACGCATGGAATTGCATGGAGCATCAGAAGTACTTAAGTGCAGAGCTTTTTCTTCTACACTAACAGGGCCAGCGCAAGATTGGTACAGAAAATTGAAAAGAAAGTCTATTAATTCCTTCAAAAAAACTTTGCGGGGCATTCGTGTCACGCTTTCGGGAGGCGAGACCAACGAAAGCCCCAAATGCACTGCCGACAATCAAGCAAGGACCTAAAGAAAGCCTACGCGACTATGTCTCTCGTTTCAATAAAGAGACTCTACAGGTCGAAGGTTTCACAGATACTACGACATTAATAGCCATAGTTGCAGGTCTGCAAGATAAGGGTTTATTGAGATCGATTGGCAAGAAGGAACCAGCATCTTACGTTGAATTCATAGCAAGGGCACAAAAGTATATGAGTGCAGAAGACACATTCATGATCCAAAGAAGTAAGCACCACCAAGAGAAGAACAACAAAAATACGGATCAGGCTGGGACACAAAACCACCCTCCAGCGACCTCCAAGAGGAGAAGAGGCGAAGAAGGTAGCCGAGGCCGACCCGAGGAGTACCGAAGCCGACCAGATCATCGAATGACCCCAGGTCAGTCATTCGAGAGATACACCTCCACGACTCTCCCTCCTGAAAAGATCCTAATGGAGATCCACCATTTAAACCTTGTGAAGTTCCCCGAGAGAATGAGAGCTCCACCTGGAAGAAGGGACCCAGGTAAGTATTGCATGTTTCACAGGGACCATGGGCACGCGACCTCCAATTGTTACCGACTCGCTGGCGAGATCGAAGCCCTAATCGAGAGAAGGATACTTGAAAGAATACATTCAGGCGAGACTCCACCCACGCCATCCGAAGCGGCCGAGGCCGACTCGTAACCGAGCCGAGGCCGAGCGGGCGATGGCAAGGCCGAGCGAGAGGGACGAACAACCTCGGGAGATCCGAACAATTTTGGAGGACCGGGGGAGGCGAGTCAGAAGAAGAAAGGAAGGCAATCGCTCGTGAGGCTCGGCAAGATCCCTATTTCCAAGGTGTTTTCTCTGTTCGTCCAGGGATGGAAAGGCAAACCCTCGAGTTCACAGAGACTGAAGCTAGAACGGTCCACCAACCCCACAATGACGCGTTGGTAGTAACCCTCGCCATAGCCAATGTAAAAGTCCATAGGTACTCATGACGCGGAGGAGCTCGGTCGATGTCTTATCCCTAGTCGCTTTCAACGCCATGAAAGCGGCAAGGGGGCTTCTAAAAGAAAGTCAAACTCCCCTCGTAGGATTTGGAGGAGAAAGAGTTACCCCAGAAGGCAGTATAGAGCTCTCAGTCACCTTTGGCGAAGGGGCGAACTCGATAACTCAAATAATAAACTTCCTAGTAGTGGAATGCACTTCTGCCTACAACGCCATCCTTGGAAGGCCAACGCTTCATCAGTTAAGGGCAGTTGCTTCCACATACCATCAGTTGTTGAAGTTTCCAACCACCAACGGCATTGGGATCGTTAGAGTACAACAAAAAGCTTCGAGGGAATGCTACTTCACTGCATTAAAAGAGACAAGGAAACAAAGTTTTGAAAGAGACCTCAGCCCCAACATGGCCGAGGCCGACCATGAGATGTCTGAGGCCGACGTGGCCTGAAACTGAAGCCAACAAACAAGCACAGACGCTCCATTTTTTTTAGATAGCCGAGGCCGAGCACATCACGGCCGAGGCCGACCACAGGAGATCCCAGAGTCAAGGATCAATCCTCCCGCCGCTAAGGATCTCAAGTCAACCAAGTCAGCTGAGGCCAAGCACATCACGACCGAGGCCGACCACACGAGATTCCAGACTCAAGGATCAATCCTTCCGTTGCTAAGGATCTCGAGTCAACCGAGGCTCACAATCTCGAGTCTACCGAGGTCGAGCACATCACGGCCGAGGCCAACCACACGAGATATCAGAAGCAAAGATCGATCCTTCCGCTGCTAAGGATCTCGAGTCAACCGAGTCAGCTGAGGCCGAGCACGTCACGGCCGAGGCCGACCACACGATGTCCCAGACTCAAGGATCAATCCTTCCGCCGCTAAGGATCTCGAGTCAACCAAGTCAGCTGAGGCCAAGCACATCACGGCCGAGGCCGACCACACGAGATCCCAGACTCAAGGATCAATCCTTCCGCTGCTAAGGATCTCGAGTCAACCGAGTCTACCGAGGCCGAGCACATCACGGCCGAGGCCTGAGAAAAGATCGATCCTTCTGCTGCTAAGGATCTCGAGTCAGCTGAGGCCGAGCACATCACGGCCGAGGTCGACCACACGAGATTCCAGACTCAAGGATCAATCCTTCCGCTGCTAAGGATCTCGAGTCAACCGAGGCTCGCGACTAAGAATCTCAAGTCAACCGAGGTCGAGCACATCACGACCGAGGCCGACCACACGAGATCCCATAAGCAAGGATCGATCCTTCCGCTGCTAAGGATCTCGAGTCAACCGAAGTCACCGAGGCCGAAGCACACATCACGCCGAGGCCGACCACACGAGATCCCGCACTCAAGGATCAATTCTTCCGCTGCTAAGGATCTTGAGTTAACTGAGGCTCGCGACTAAGGATCTTGAGTCGGCCGACCCGTGACTATGATGACAGCGGCAGCTGCGCGCCGTCGACGCGCGAAGAAGCGAGCGCGCAAAGCCAGCTCCCAAAGCGCGCCTGTGCACGCCACCGACTCACCGACGCGACGCGAGACCACTCCATGGCGGTGGCGCGCCGCAATACATACCAAGCACGTCCGAATGGCGGGCATGCCGACGGCGGCTCCTGCGCAGCACGCCTCGGCCTCGGCTTTGAGCGGCCCGACCGACGCAAGCGAGACCACTCCACGGCGGTGGGCGGGCGCGCAACACACACCAAACGCGTCGAAGGGCGGGCATGCGGCGTCGGCCTCGCGAGCACGCCTCGGCCTCGCCCCAACCATTTGGGCCGAGTGGGCGGAAGCCACCGACCACCCGTGATGAAGCTGGCGGCGAGCTCGCCGCGCGCGCGTCAGGTGCACCAGAAAGTCAGTCCTGCCGGAATCAACCCTCGCAGGCACGCCTCGGCCTCGGCCCTGGCGCCGGTCCGGCCGAGGCCGACCAGACCAAAATCGGCCAGACCGACGGAGCCGACTTACATAGGTTGAACCGACCCTAGGGCTCGGATCCCCCTCCGAAACTCCTGCGATAAAGGTTATCCAACTTTCACCGCCCACTACCAAGATCAACTTTCGACGCTTTCAAACTCCGACAAACGACACAAGTATCAGGCAACAACTCCTATCAAACACGCTGTATCCAAGAGAGCGACGTAAGTCGTGAATCAGGATTAGAAGCACGTTCCTATCAGAAAACGAGAAACATAAAGCGACACGATTATAAAAGCAACAAAAATTTCCCCTCCAACGAAGAAGCGGGAAGCCCAAAGTAATCCCCATAAGGATTAACGGTGATCCCACTAAGAACGACAAGTACGCATAATCACCGGAGAGCGCGTGGCCGGTCGTGAATCCGGATGAGTGTTTAAACCCCCATTAGAATCAATCTGGGGATGACCTAGGGAAAAGGAGAACACCCGAAGTGCGAAATAAGCATAACGGTTGGCCGAAAATCCCATGGGGTAACGGAGAAATTGACTCCTAGTAGACTGAATATCCTCATAAGGATGGACAGCAAAAACAGGAGAAATTTCGAGGCAACCCTCGAAATGTCTAAAATGACTCCGAATAAACCTTACCAGGAGAATCGAAGCGCAAGTAAAGCGCAACGAGATCCTAACACTTATAATAAATACCAGAGGAATTGGCACTCTAGGGGGCTGAATATCCTCATAAGGATGGACAGAATAACTAGAGAAAATTTGAGGCAACCCTCATATACATTTGGTATATTTAGTTATTTGCAATTTCTTCATATAAACTCAGAGCACATCTATTTGATATATATATATATATATATATATATATATATATAGTAAATAATTTTATTTGTTATCACAGTCATTATTTGCAATGCAATAAAAAAATTATACAAAATATATACTGTTATGGGTAAAGATGGGACCAACAAGAATGGGCAGGTCGAATGGCCAAGGTGAAGGGCAAAACAGACTAAGAAGCCCAAATAATAGGTCAAAGCGGGTCAAACTATGATGGAGCGAGATCGGAAGATCTGCATCCGAGACTGCCAGTTGCGCGTGGTCGGCCTCGGCATGGCCGAGGCCGACAGAGGAAGAGCCCTCCCAATTGGGCTCAACCCAGCCCCAGCCCCGGAAAGGAGGCGAGTGCAGGCCCAAGCCCAAACTCAGTGGTCGGCCGGGGACGAGGCCGAGGCCGACCACGCCCAAGGCCATACACGGACTTTGTTTCAATGGAACCGAACCCATAAGCCTGACTTCGGCCTTTCCCAACGACCCTTTTTCCAAAAGGAGAAGGAAACCCACCAAATGGAAGACTATTTAAGCTCTCCTAGAGGGAAGAAAGAGGTAAGTCAATTCCAGTCACTCAAACACAAACTCTTCCTAAATTCTCTCACAAACCCTCTCTGACTTAGGCATCGGAGCTTGTGTGGCCTACACCACACCGGTGTCCAGGTTTTCCTTGTCTTGCAGGCTGCGTTCTTCCCCAAGAATTACAAATTTACCGTCGTTGTCACGTGGAGGTCAGGTGTGTTCTCCTGTCCAAAATTCGGCAACAACATATACTTCATATGGTTGAATATAGGACATTTTTTTTTATTAATATTGTAAATTTTTAAACTTAATATTATATTTTGTAAACTATTTATATTAATATTGTATTTTTAATTAGTTGTTAAGAGACAACTATTTATGAGCTGCAACATGATCACATGTTGTCATTCGTAAATTAGAAAATAATAATAATAATAATAATAAAATAAAAAACTGCATATGGTTGTCTTTTTGTCTCTTGGAGAGACAACCATCATAAAATAATGAACAATTTCTCTGGCTACCTTATATATCCCAAAAGTCTTTAGGTTGAGTAAAAAAAATGCAATTTTATTTGTTTTATATTTTTCTCTCGTACTTCTTCTGTTTTTTTTTCCTTTTATTTGCTTAAAAAAAATAAATAAGGCAACTTTAATTTTTTAGTATTTTAATCAAATCAAGTATTATAGTGTAATTTTTTTTTTTTTGAGATATCAGAAAAAAAATAGACGATAAAAGTTTATTTAATTTCAATTCCTTAAAAATAATTGCGACATAATATTAAATTATATTTAATATAAGTTATATTTAATTGAATTTCTTTTTTTGTAAGAAATTGAAATTTATTTAAGTATTAATTATTTACCTATTTTATTTTATAATATGAGTTATTTTTCATTGTTTTGTCCTTCTATATTTTTCTATTTATTTAAATATTTTATTTTCTAATAGGAGTGATTTAAAATAAATAAAAATATACAAAAGATGAGAATCAACTTATATTAGCAAATAAAAGTTTTAAATAATTAATATTTAATTAAATTTTTATCTAAAAAAAATTATTCCTCAAAAAAAAATAAAGTAAAATATAAAATTTCATTTAATTAAATATTACAAAATTAAAGTTATCTTTTTTTTTTAAGCAAGTAAAAGAACAATAAAAAAATAAGGAATACATGACAAAAAAAAGAAAAAGATAAAATTGTATTTTTTAAAACTCAGACCTTTGAATTATATTACCTTAATCTGACCAATATGACAATAAAAGAGATTTTAAAAATTGTGTGATAGTTGTCTCTTGAAGAGACGACCATCTGCCAGTTTTTTTTTTTTAAATTTACGAATGGAACGATCATGTTACAACTCATACATGACCATTGTCAACTAATTAAAATTGAAATATAAATTTAAATTGTTTGCAAAATACAATATTTCTATAAAAAGTTTAAAAATTTACAATATTAATAAAAAAAAAATGTTGGTTAAATATACCCCTACATTTAAAAACTTAAATACATGGTATGAAACCACTTTATAACTATTTTTACAAATGATCCTTTATAGTTATTTTTACAAAATGCTATATTTAAATGTTTTGAAAGCAAGATTTGTTATGTATAAATAGTTCTAAACTATTAATTATACTTTCACAGCAAATTTTTTCACAAACAAAAAAATATTAATATATAGAGAATTTGTAATGGGTAGCAAGGGAGGTTTTATTATTTGTAGATATAGCAACATTTTAAAATAATTGTAAATATAGCAAAAATCTTTAAATTTTTTTTATAATTCTAATTATACCCTCGGTTTGCGCATTTCTTTTTATCTTCTTCGATTAAGTTTAGTGTTCTTCGACTGTAGTTTTCGTGGGTATTTCTTCTTGAGGTTTTTTTTTTTTTCATTTAATCTTCGATTCAGTCCACAACATCGACGATTCACAAATGTCGACAACATCTTGCAAGGCTCTGTTGGATTTATCTTCAATTCGATCTTCCAATTCCAATTTGCGATTCAATTTGGATTTATCTCGCAAGGCTTGTTGACAGCATCTTCATATTTCAATTTGCAATTCGATTATCGAATTCCACCTTCCAAGCAGTCGGTTAGATTTTCTAAAAATCACAAATATTTTTTAAGATTTTTGCTATGTTTGTTTATGAATTAGAGTACTATTATTTAGCAATGTACACGATATAGCTTAGATTTTGGTTTTTTGTTCTATCGTGGTTTTCTCATTTTTATCCTACCAATGATTTTTCGTTGTATGGTGATTGATTTCTATAAGTGAAAGATTTCTATAAATCACTATGTAATTTAATGTAATTTATGTATGTTGTGATCGATTTCCATCAATGATAGATTTTAATTACAAGAATATGCTAGTGATCGATAGATATCAGTGATATACGAGTGAATATGCTAATGATCGATAGATATCAGTGATATACTAGCATGTAGAGATCGATTTGTATTAGTGATAGACTTTGATATCCTAATTGATTGTCTGTGGCAATCGGTTCCTAATTGATTGTCTGTGGTGATCGGTATCTATTAGTGATAGACATACATAAATTACATTAAATTACATTAAATCTATTAGTGATAGACTTTGATATCCTAATTGATTGTCTGTGGTGATCAGTTCCTAATTGATTGTCTTTGGTGATCGGTATCTATCAGTGATAGACTTTGATCACTAGCATGTGGTGATCGGTTTCTATCAGTGATAGACTTTGATGTCCTAATTGATTGTCTATGGTGATCGGTATCTATCAGTGGTAGACATACATAAATTACATTAAATCTATCAGTGATAAACTTTGATATTCTAATTGATTGTCTGTGGTGATCGATTCCTAATTGATTGTCTTTGGTGATCGATATCTATCAGTGATAGACTTTGATCACTAGCATGTGGTGATCAGTTTCTATCAGTGATAGACTTTGATATCCTAATTGATTGTCTGTGGTGATCGGTATCTATCAGTGATAAACATACATAAATTACATTAAATTACATTAAATCTATCAATGATAGACTTTGATATCCTAATTAATTATCCGTGGTGATCGATTCCTAATTGATTGTCTTTGGTGATCGGTATCTATCAGTGATAGACTTTGATCACTAGCATGTGGTGATCGGTTTCTATCAGTGATAGACTTTGATATCCTAATTGATTGTTTATGGTGATCGGTTCAATTATCTTTGGTGATCGGTATCTATCAGTGATAGACTTTGATCACTAGCATGTGGTGATTAGTTTCTATCAGTGATAGACTTTTATATGCTAATGGATGGGTTGAGGGGACTTTAGTCTTTTTACATAGGTTGGGTTCAGTTTTTGCTATATTTGCAAATAGTTTTAAAATTTGTTATTTTTGCTATTATTTAGGCTCATTTGGTTATTTGTGCAATCATCCCTAATATATACCTAGTATATTCACATTTTATAACTACTAAATCAATAGAATATCGTTAATACAACAAATGCACCTACAAATTTTTTAAAGATCGGTCCCCAAATATAATCCTGTTATAAAAAGAACATTATATTACAATGTCACATATTGATGTAAAAACGAGTATATTTTATCCGGAGAAAACAAAGAAAAAGGAAAAAGAAATAAAAGTAAAGATGGGACAAATATTTTAGAGATGAAGAAGTTGGAGAAAGAAGTTGGAGAGATGAAGTAACTATGTGGTTTCCTTTTCTAAAGACACAAATTATGATGAGATTATGATTTTCCTTTTATTGAGATGCGATTGTGAGGAGGGAGGGAGTATTTTTTTAAAAAAAAAAAAAAAAGAGCATTAAATTTCCTCATCAATCCAATAAATAATCGATTTTTTTTCCTTATTTGAATTTTCTTTTTTCTTTTTATTTTTTAATATGTCAGATTAGACAATGTGAGGGTATACAAGTAATTGGGATGAGACTTTTGTGATAAAATAGTAGAACCGACAAATATTTATGTAAATTTTAGAAATTTTGTACCTAAATGAAAAATGGATGTATTATGAAAGCCCTTCTATGTAGTTATCATCCGTATGAAAAATGGTCCTTTTTTTTTTTGTTGAAAAAAAATTTCAGATTTCTGTAGCCTCTCTTGAAGGATAAATGGGAAAGAGACACTTGGAAAACTTAAGAAGGAAGATTATTGGAATATCAACAAACTTCTCCTTCTCCCTTCCTCTATGCATGCACACACCAAAGGGGTGTTTAAATGAGGTTTTTGGCTCTTCACCCACCTAAACTCTTAATGACACCCTTGGGGGTTGAGTTAAGAAAACTTTATTCTGAGGATTCGACCTCTTGTTGGCCCCGACATTCTCTCGCATCCCCTATGACTTGACCACGTCACTATACCATTTTTGAGCTAGCTTGCGAGAGTGAAGACTTTTCCCACAAATCAACACGGGTTCTTTCAACATGATTTGTCCCCACTCACATGTTCCTTAGGAAAATTTACTCTTAACTTTGAAGTTCATATGATTGAATCACCGAAAAGAAATGTGCACATTATTGGTATAGATAGTAGCTATCAATTATTTTAAGCTTTTCTGAACCATACTTTCATATACTTATTATCCCTCTCATTCGAATATGATCTCGATTCATTCATGTACCCCCTTACCTCAAGTGGCAGATCCAGGATTTTATGTTAGAGGGGACTTGATATATTCTAATATCAATTTGTTTCGTAGATTTGAAAACACAAGTCCCTAAACTTACATGAAATTAACGATTTAGTCCTTGAGCCATAGATGATAATAATTTAGGCTCCGTTTGATAATCATTTGATTTTTTATTTTTGAAAATTAAGCCTATAGGTACTACTTTCACCCATGGATTTCATTGGTTTGTTATTCACTTTTTACCTCTTTCTTAAAAAACCAACTCAAATTTTAAAAACTAAAAAAAAGTAGTTTTCAAAAACATGATTTTGTTTTTGACATTTGGCTAAAAATTCATATTTTTTTTAACAAATATGAAAGTCATTGTAAAGAATTATAGACAAATGATGCGAAAACAAATACAATTTTCAAAAAAAAAAAAACAAACAAACGAACTATGATTATCAAACGGAGTCTTAGTCATTAAACATCTAAATGTATAATAATTTAGTACTTAAAATTTAGTATATAACAATTTAGTCATTGTATTTTAAATTTTATAACAATTTTGACGTGAATTTCTTCAAAATTAAGTGGCAAGTTCTATTATATAGTGACTTAGTCTTTGTTATTTATCAACATATTTGGTCACTAATATCGATCTACTTATATAAGAAATCTCGTTAAATTTTAACAATATTTACGATAGAGACTAAATTTTTACAAAATTAAAATTACATATATTAAATCGTCATAAACTAAAATTTATAGACTAAATTGTTATTCACGAAAGTTCGAGGATTTTAACATTTTTTATATAAATATATAAGAAAGAGAATGAAATTTTAAAATAATAAATATATTATAAACAAACACATGTAAATGTCCATTCCACGTGCCTTTTAATACTCATGTCAAATGGCAACCCCTCCATAGCCATAGTGTCCTCTATGTATCTATTTCTTACCAATGTTTAGTGTTCAAATATACCAACTCATCTTTGTCAAATTGCCTATAAATAGTGGCATTTGGTGGATCATGAATACAACACAATTGGTGAAAATGCTATCCAATCTTCTCCATCTTCCTCCACTTTCTCAATTTTAGTTATTATTTAATTTGCCATATAATTCCACTATCTTTAATTTTATATTATATATATTCCATTTTTCAAACATTTATTATTATTATTATTATTATTATTATAAATATATTATATTAGTATTTAAATATTGGTATAATTAACCTGGTTTCCATCCAATTTTCACAACACGTTATCAGCACGAAGCTCTGCCGGTTTTTCCACTGAAGGTAGGTCCTCCGGGTAAGCCATTTTTTTTAATAATAAAATGTTATTTTGCATGTTTAATTAATTTTCTAATATAAATGCAATTTCTTTCTATATAGTATTACTATGGCAAATCTTGCAAAATTAGAATTTGCGCCCTTGGATATTAATGGAAATAACTACTTGTCAGGGTTTTTGACGTTGAGATCCATTTAGATTCCATGAATCATGGAGAAACAACTAAAGAACGAAATGATGCATCAAATCAAGAAAAAGCAAAAGCCATGATTTTCCTTCGCCATCATCTTCACGGGGGATTAAAAATGGAGTATCTTACAGTAAAAGATTCCTACACTCTATGGCAAGGTTTGAAAGAAAGGTACGATCATCAAAAACAGTTATTCTTCCAAAAGCTCGTTATGATTGGATGCACCTGAGGTTGCAGGACTTCAAATCAGTAATTGAATATAATTCCGCACTATTCAGAATTAGTTCAAAATTTAAATTATGCAGAGAAAGGATTACTGATGTTGATATGTTAGAGAAGACATTTTCCACTTTTAATGTCTCGAATATGCTCATGCAGCAGCAATATCGAGAGAAAGGCTTTAAAAATATTCAGAACAGATTTCATGTCTTCTCGTGGTTGAACAAAATAACGAGCTATTAATGAAAAATCATGAATCTCGATCAACTGAAGCAAAATCATTCACTGAAGTGAATGCTGTAAATTTTAATAATCGTGGTCGAGGTCGTGGTCGTGGTCGAGGTCGTGACCGCGGTAGAGGAAGAAATACTTATTTTCGTGGTGGGCATTGTAATTTTAAGAAACTCACCCGAAGTGATGATCATAAAGGAAAGACTCCACAAGATAGGAGTTCAAAAGGTGATGAACATAAATGTTTCCGGTACGGAATGATTGGGCACTGGTCACGTACCTGTCGTACGTCAAAACACCTTGTTGTTCTCTATCAAGGTTCCCTGAAGGAAAAATGAAAAGGGAATAATGTGGAGGTAAATCTTGTCATTCAAGAAGATGATGTGTTTGACCACTCCAATATGATGCATCTGGATGTGGCTGATTATTTTGCATCTCTTGGAGAGATAATTGATGCAATCAAACAAGTAGAGGATACTTTGTATGAAAATATATAATTAATAATGTTTGTAATTATAGTACGTTTTTGTTGTTTTTGTATATATATATTAAGACTTTTTGTAATCACTTTTCTTTTCTTATCAATGAAGAAATATGGGCAATTTCAATATGTTGAGTAACCCGAAAATGAGAAATGAGGATTTATGTCTGGCAGACTGCGCAACTACGCACACGATACTCATAAGCAGAAAATATTTTACTAAATTGGCAATGCTGGAAACAAAAGTCAATACTATATCAGGTTCTGCAGACTTGATTGAAGGTTTTGGAAAATCAAGTTTTATCTTGCCTAAATGAACAAGATTTACAATTAATAATGTTTTGTTCTCTGGCAAATCAAAGAGAAATTTATTGAGTTTCAAAGATATACGTAACAATGATTATCATGTTGAAACTGATCGTAAAAATAATATAGAGTGTCTCTATATCACATCTATTGTTTCACATGAAAAACGTATATTAGAAACACTGCCTGCATTTTCTTCTAGATTATATTATACTCATATACGAGTACTCGAAAGATATGCAACAATGAACCAGAAGTTCATGAATCCAAAAATATTCAGTGTTTGGCATGATGGACTGGGTCATCGAGGATCAATAATGATGAGAAAAATTATTGAGAATTCACATGGGCATCCTTTAAAGAACCAGAAGATTCTTCAATTAAATGAGTTGTCATGTGATGCTTGCTCTAAAGGGAAATTAATTATTAGACCATCACCAACTAAAGTAGGGATTGAATCACCTGCATTTTTAGAGCGAATTCAAGATGATATTTGTGGACCTATTAACCCACCAAGTGGTCCATTTAAATATTTTATGGTATTAATTTACGCATCCAGCAGATGGGTACATGTATGCTTATTATCAAGTCGAAATTTTGCATTTGCAAGATTACTTGCTCAAATAATTAAGTTAGGAGCACAATTTCTTGATTATACAATTAAGACCATTCAACTTGATAATGCTGGTTATGGCCAGCAGCCAAATATATCCCATCTTAGAATTTTTAGATGTGCAGTATATGTTCCAATTGTTCCACCACAACATACTAAGATGGGTCCTCAAAGGAGGTTAGGAATATATGTTGGATATGATTCCCCATCAATTATTAAATATCTTGAACCTCTGACGGGTGATGTATTTACTGCACGATTTGTTGAGTGTCATTTTAATGAAACAAATTTTTCAACATTAGGGGGAGGAATTAAGAAGTTGGAAAAAGAAATTACATGGAATGCATCATTATTATCTCATTTAGATTCTCGTATAGATCAATGTGAACTTGAAGTTCAAAAGATAATTCCTTTGCAAAATATAGCAAATCAATTACCAGATGCATTCACAGATGCTAAAAGAGTAACTAAATCATATATACCAGTAGCAAATGCTCCATCAAAAATTGATATTCCAAAGGAAAAAGTTGTCAATAATGAGTCTGGAGCACGCCAGAAGCGTGGTAGACCTATGGGTTCCAAAGATAAAAATCCTCGAAAAAGAAAAGTAGTTGAGAATCAAAATGATTCAAGGAAAGGTATGGATGTTCTAGAAGAAATCCATAATACAACTACTCAAAAGGGTATTGATGAAAATCAAACGTTTGAGGATAATAATGAAATTTCTATAAACTATGTTATAACAGGAAAGAGATGCAACCGAAATGATATCATTGTTGACAACATTTTTGCTTATAATGTTGCTCACGATATTATTCATGAAAGTGTCGATTTTGATCCAAAATCAATCGAAGAATGTAAACATAGAAAGGATTGGTTGAAGTGAAAAGAAACAATCCAAGTAGAGTTGAACTCACTTTCAAAACGTGAGGTTTTTGGACCAGTAGTCCTAACACCAGAAAGTGTCAAACCTGTGGGATACAAATGGGTATTTGTATGGAAAAAAAAATGAAAAGAATGAAGTCACAAGATATAAAGCGAGACTTGTTGCACAAGAATTCTCGCAAAGGTCTGGTCTTGATTATGAGGAGACATGTGACGACCACAACCACAGGTACTGATTGGCTATTTTAGTTATTGTTCTAACAATCTTTATGTTAGGTCGGATTAGTAAATCTTTCAGGCTCGGTGTGAGTGAAACCTTAATTTCCTATGGGTTTAAGTGAGTTATTTCTCTTTAAGATGAAATTACTTATAAATTTAAAAGAAGAGGAAATGACAATGGCACTTTAGTTAATAATGCCTAAATGAGGATTACATAGGACTTTTGGATGTTGACCTAATTTTGTAGTATTTAGTCTCCTTAGGTTGCAAACAAAAGCAAACCCTAACCCTAATTTCACCATCACCTTCTCCTTTCTTTTTCATTCATGCCCTAGCCGACCACCTCAAGGCTCTCACCATTGTCTTCGCCGCCGACCAGAAGCCACGTGCAGAGGCCGTCGCCGTCGTCTTCTAGCCGTCCAAGCCGTAGTTCATCACCTCCAGAGCTGCTGCGTTCGTCCTCCGACAGTGGAACACGCCGGGGATCGGCGCACAGCGGCGGCGCCGAGCCTTGGACGCGCGCACGTTGCCGCTCGTGGTCTCGTCGCCGCCGCCCTGCTAGTAGGTCTCACGCCGTTGATAGCTCGTGGTTGCGCCGCCGCCGCTTGTGAGCTCGAACTCCCAGCCATTCGCGAGCCTCATTCCAGCCGCCCGTGGCTGCACCAGCCGCCGCTCACGAGCCCTCCGCTCGCCGTCGAATCCTGCAGCGCCAGCAGTTCCATCGTCGGAGACCTCCAGCCGTTCCATCGTCCGCTGTTGCTGTCGCCGTCCCCTAGCCATCGAGCCCTTCAGCGCCGGAGCGTCCAGCCGTCAGCGCCGCCAGTCCTCCGAGCTTCACGCGCCTGCCGATCGGAGTTCACCGCTGATTGTGACCGAATCACGTACCTCCTATTTTCCCTTCAGTCGTAGAACTCGCATTTAGGTGAGCCACGCGAAACCCCTTCAATTTTGGAGTATAGAATTAATTAGATCTGATTCGCGTAAAAATATTGTAGGATCGAGCTGAATTTCGGTATCAAGACTTCCAAGTTTTGGAGCAAACAATTTAACGTTCGGTTTATTCTTCGGAGTCGAGGTAATTGGAGCAAAGTAAGAATCATAGACACTTTTGTACTTAGACTCTTTATATTGGATGAGTTGTGTAGTAGGATGACGAATTAGAAGAATTCTTGGTTTACAGGTTATTTGGAAGGGACCGTTAACTTAAGAATTAGAAGGAAAGTGTGAGATCAAAGCTCGAGGTAAGGGACCTTGTGCCGAACCTTTTTAAATGGGATTCAAGAAAACGAATTTCATTATTTTATGTGAAATTAGTTAATTATTTTACTTGAAAAGTTTTAATGATTTTACGTGAGAATATTTCAATATTTTATGTGAGAATACTCTAATATTTTATGTGAAGATATCTCAATATTTTATGTGAGCATATTTCAAGTATTTTATGTGAGAATCTCTTTGTATTTTATGTAAGAGTATTTGAATTGCAAGTGAGGATATTACTGATTACTTTATGCGAGAATATTTCATGATTATATACAAGAGTATTACTTTCAAATTGTTGTGAAAAGTCATGATTTGCATGTCAATGATAATGTTTCGTGACCTGTGCACTATAGTTATGTTAGATGATGGGACCTCATGCATGTTATGTATGCCATGAAACGATTTGAAGTAAAATGTGGAAATTGGTCTCCGAGTGCATTGTATGCATGGTTAAACATGCATTAGAGACCCTATGGGTCAAGTTTACAGGGTGTGTGAGGACTCAATCCATACAGGATCTCGTGAGGACTCAATCCATACAGAGTGCATGAGGACTCAAACAAGTTTCTGAGTGGGTCCGTGAGGACTCAAAATGAAATGACTCAGGATGACCAATTAACCACTTAAAGAAAAAGAAAGTCATGTATTACGGTCATGTTGATACGAGAAAGTTTTAGGTCTCACATATGTACATTTTGACCAAGTTTAAAAGTCATGATTGTATGTGTTTGCATATCCCAAACCTCTGAGCGAGGTCACTTACTGGTATTGTATTGCAATACTCACCCTTTCGTTTAAAATGTTTTTCAGGTAAGGCCAAGGACGTGCGGGGCGAGTGACGGAGGCGCGTTGTCAGAATCATGGGAATAGTCATACTTTCCGCATATTTTCTTTAAATAACTGATGTCGTCGTTTTATGATTTCAAAGTTTAAGTTTAAATTTCCGGATTTTAAGTAGGCCAAGTCTAAACTGTTTCTTTTACATGTTTTGAATGTTTTTATCGGGATCCCTAAAGATATTTTGATTACAGTGGAGATTTAAAGATTGTTTTATGTCCTTTGGCCTAAGAATGCATGCATGTGTAGTAATGTCCCTAGGAGTTATAGTCATAGAAAAGTAGGGCGTTACAGTTGGTATCGTGAGCCCCTAGGTTTAGGGTTCTGTAGACTTGCTTACAGAGTAAGCATAGAGTAGTTCCCATGATTGAGCAACGCGTTCCGGTCACCGCCAGGTACGTTCTGGTAAATTATAAACTAAGCAAATGATTATGATGTAATTCTGTATTGTGAATGTAAATGAATTTAAACCCTAAAGGGTGATCCTATCTTACAGTTAGAAAGTGATGAAAAACTAAGTTAGAAATTCTCTGCATTGTAGTACTGACAAAAATGCCACCTAGAGGTCGAGGGAGAGGTAGAGGACGTGGTAGGGGTCGGAGGACAGGAGGAAACGTTAACACCCAACCAGAATTACCACTGGAACTGGAAGAGATTACTCCACCCGTGCCAGATCTCCCCCAGGACCAACCAGATCGCCAAGAGGATGCACCTGTAGTCGCTCCAGTGGCGGATCAAGGAAACCCTAATGTCATGACTATGATGGTAGAGGCTATGCAGACCCTAGTGCGAGCTACAGTAGCCACTCAGTTGGCCCAAACAAGTCAGGGGCGGAATGATGCAACTCTGGAGTCCCGTTATCTGAAAGATTTCAGGAAGTATGATCCCAGATCTTTTGATGGGTCTTCGAGTGACCCCACTGTGGCTGAGTTATGGTTGTCCTCCATCGAGACCATTTTCGAGATCGATGAACCGCCCCGAGGACCGAGAGGTGTCTTGTGCAACCTTCATGTTGAGAGACGACGCTTACTTATGGTGGGAGTCCGCTCAGGGAACCATAGTCGCCAGCGGAGAGACGATTACCTGGAATTTGTTTAAGGAAGCATTCTGGCGGAAATTTTATCCTGCCGCAGCTCGTTATAGGAAGCAGGCGGAATTCTTACAGCTTAGCCAGAACAGGAGGGCAGTGGAGGTATATGAGAGGGAATTCACCCGTCTCATCACGTTTTGCCCCGAGTTAGTGGACACCGAGGCGAAGAAAACAGAGCGTTTCGTTATGGGTCGGATGAAAATATTCGAGGCTTCATATGAGCACTAGCACCCCTGCACTATGCATCCGCGGTGAGAGTGGCGGAGTTGATTTGGGTCTGAGCATGGATGGTCATCGGTGTAGTGGCTAACCTGAGGCGACACTCGTAAATCGAAGAGAGAAATGGGAACAGACAAATTCAAGCTCGCAGCGTCCCGCGTACGCCGCATAGACCAGGAAATTTTCGTGCGAGTGTTGGGATGAAACCATAGTTCAACAGGACAGGAACTAGCGGTGGAGACAAGCCACGGTGCAAAGGCGTGGTAGACATCATTGGGGTAAGTGTTTAGGCGGTCCGAGTGTGCTTCGGATGTGGGAAGGAAGGGCACGAGCTAATACCGCCCAGTCAAAGTCAAGTCGGTGCTAGCCAACCTCGGGTTATCAATAGTGGGCTTCACGCCAAGCCCGTATTACACCAAGAAAGAGCTTATGCGGCGTAAGTAAGAGCGCCTAGGCACCGCATTCCGTGGTTTGGTACACTCCCATTACTTGGGCATCTTGCCTTTGTACTATTTGATTCTGGCTCTACTCATTCTTTTATTTCTGCATCCTTCGTGAGTCAAGCTGAGTTAGAGTTAGAACAGTTACAGTATGCTTTGTCTGTTTCCACTCCTGCGGGGATAAATCTGTTAGCCACCATGAAAGTCAAGGATGGTAGTATGACTATCACAGATCATGAGTTAGAAGTAAACCTAGTAGTCCTAGACATGATTGACTTTGATGTGATATTGGGTATGGAGTGGTTAGCGCAGAACCATGCTTGCATTGGCGCCCGGGAGAGGAGGAGGTAGTGTTTACTCCGACCGACCAACCTAATTCTGAGTTGAGAGGCACGTTAGCGAGGAAGTAGGCCTAAGGTAATTCACGCCTCGAGGCCGGAAGTTATTACATCGGGGAGCTTGGGGCGTCTTAGCTTGTATACTAGATGCAAGGTGTACGGAGATCTCGGTGTCATCGGTACGGTGGTGAATGAATTCCCGACGTCTTCCCGAGGACTCTCCTCGAGTACCTCGGTCGAGGAGGTGGATATAAACATAGGATTGAAGTTAGGGACGACTCCGATATCCAAGGCACCGCATGAGAATGGCACCGGCGAGACTGAAAGAAGCGAAACTACGATTCACAGGACTTACTAGACAAAGGGATTTATACGCCCTAGCGTTTCGCCTTGGGAGCCCGGTGTTGTTCGTGAAAAGAAAGAGCGGGTCCATGCGCTGTGTATAGATTCTGAGAGAGTTGAATAAGGTTACGATCAAGAACAAGTACCCTCTTCCTAGAATAGATGATTTGTTCGATCGATTGCGTGGAGCAACGGTGTTTTCCAAGATTGACACGAGATCGCTACCATCGATTTAGAATCGGTGAAGAAGATATTCCTAAGACAAAGCATTGAGATCACGTTATGGACACTACGAGTTCAAAGTGATGCCGTTTGGTTTGACCAACGCCGCCCGCGCTTTCATGGACTTGATGAACCGATTATTCAAGGAGTTTCTAGATACGTTCGTGATTGTGTTTATTGACGACATCTCGATATACTTCAAATGTGATGAAGATCATGAAAGGCACACGAGAAAAGTTTTACTCACGGCGAGAGAGAATAAGTTATATGCAAAATTTTCCAAGTGCGAAGACTCGCTCAGCAGTATCCTTTTTGGGACATGTGGTGTCCGAGGCGAGAGTCTCTGTTGATCCGAAAGTAAAGCGATCCACACGGTGGCCTCGTCCGACCACCGTCACGCAGGTACGTAGTTTTCTCGGGTCTTGCAGGATACTATAGACGTTTTGTGCGAGGACTTCGCCAAGATAGCCATGCCCATGACTCAACCGACGCGCGCAAAGGTAACCCATTTGTTTGGGATGACACGTGTGAGGCGAGTTTTCAGAACTCAAGTGTAGGTTGGTGTCGACTCGGTTCTTACAGTCCCAGAGGAACAGGAGCTTTGTGGTTTCTGATGATGCTTCTAAGAAAGGTTTGGGTTGTGTTCTAATGCAAAGACGGTAAAGTAATAGCCTATGCATCCCGACAATTGAAGACTTACGAGAGAAATTATCCAACACATGACTTGGAACTAGCGGCAGAGTCTTTGCACTAAAAACTGGAGACACTACCTTTATGGCGAGAAAATTCAGATTTTTACAGATCATAAAAGTCTGAAGTACTTGTTCACCCAGAAGGAGTTGAACATGAGGCAACGCAGATGGTTGGAATTAGTGAAGGACTACGACATAGATATTCAATACCACCCCGGTAAAGCTAATGTTGTGGTTGATGCCCTCAGTAGAAAGCCAATTCATACTTCAAAGACGAGTTCTTGTGAGAGCGAGCTGGCGAGAGTTTTTATGAGTGAAATTGCGAGATTAATAGGAAGACTACGAGCACGATTAGCTCAATTAACTGCATCAACCAACATTGAGGCAACGCATAGTTGAGTCTCAGCAGGGGGAACCTCAGTTAGTAGAGAAGCTTAGTGCAGTAACTACAGGTGAATTAGCAGGGTTTTCGCTATCCACAGATGGAGGATTACTATTTCAGGGGCGTTTATGTGTGCGATTTACGACAACCGAAAAATCGAAATCTTGGGCGAAGCCCATAACTCACCTTTTTCGATGCATCTGGTAGTACCAAGATGTACCGCGATCCACAACGATCATTCGGTGGTGTAACATGAAGCGCGACGGTGGGCGAATTTGTTAGCAGTGTATGACTTGTCAACGGTGAAGGCACACAGCAGAGGCCCGCAAGACTCTGCAGCCTTTACATGTACCCCAGTGGAAATGGGAGGAGATCTCTATGGATTTCATAGTCGGACTGCCTAGAACCTTACGAGGTTACTCAGTAATTTGGGTCATTGTGGACATATTAACCAAGTCAGCACATTTCATACCAGGGAAACCCACCTACTCTACGGATAAGTGGGCGTAGCTTTACCTGGAAGAGATAGTCCGTTTACATGGGATCCCAGCCAGGATTATTTCAGATAGAGATCCACGTTTCACCTCCAATTTTTGGAGAAGTTTACAGAGAGCGTTAGGTTCACAGTTAAACTTTAGTACGGCTTTTCATCCACAGACGGATGGACAGACAGAGCGTTTGAACCAAATCTTAGAAGACATGTTGCGAGCTTGCACCTTAGACTTTTCAGGTAGTTGGGACACTCATTTGCATTTGATGGAGTTTGCTTACAATAACAGTTATCAGTCGACCATCGGAATGGCCCCATTTGAAGCCCTTTATGGAAAGCGTTGCAGAACTCCCGTTTTCTGGGAGGAGGTTGGTGAACGCCAGTTATTGGGTCCGGAGTTGGTACAGGTTACTAATAGTGCAATACAAAAGATTAGGGAGCGAATACAGACCGCCCAAAGCAGACAAAAGAGTTATGCCGATTCGAGGCGAAGAGACCTAGAATTCGAAATTGGGGACCACGTATTCCTTAAGGTGGCCCCAATGAAAGGGATTCTAAGGTTTGGTCGAAAAGGAAGTTGAGTCCGCGCTTTATAGGGCCATTTGAGATCTTAGAAAGGATCGGTGTGGTGGCCTACAAGTTAGCATTATCGCCTTCCCTATCGTGATTCATAACGTATTCCATGTCTCCATGTTGAGAAAATACGCCTGGACCCGACCCACGTTGTAGACTTTGAAGCGATTCTGACTAGCGGAAAATTTGAGTTATGGCGAGCGACACATGCATGATTATTGCTAGAGATCAAAGACCTCCGTAATCGTGAGATCAACTTAGTTAAGGTGTTATGGCAAAATCACCGCGCGGAAGAAGCTACAGGAGCGAGAAGAGGAAGTGCGAACTAAATATCCGAACTATTCCAAGAATAGGAACTTTCGAGGACGAAAGTTCTTAAGGAGAGGAAGATTGTGGCGACCACAACCACAAAAATCGATTGGCTATTTTAGTTATTGTTCTAACAATCTTTATGTTAGGTCGGATTAGTAAATCTTTCGGGCTCGGTGTGAGTGAAACCTTAATTTCCTATGGGTTTAAGTGAGTTATTTCTCTTTAAGATGAAATTACTTATAAATTTAAAAGAAGAGGAAGTGACAATGGCACTTTAGTTAATAATGCCTAAATGAGGATTACATAGGACTTTTGGATGTTGACCTAATTTTGTAGTATTTAGTCTCCTTAGGTTGCAAACAAAAGCAAACCCTAACCCTAATTTCACCATCACCTTCTCCTTTCTTTTCATTCATGCCCCTAGCCGACCACCTCAAGGCTCTCACCATTGTCTTCGCCGCCAGCCGGAAGCCACGTCGCGCAGAGGCCGTCGCCGCCGTAAATCTTCTAGCGAAGTCAGCCGTAGTTCATCACCTCCGGAGCTGCTGCGTTCGTCCTCTCGAAACAAGTGGAACACGCCAGACCGCGTCGGCAGCGGCGTCGGAGCCCCTGGACGCGCCGCGTTGCCGCTCGTGGTCTCGCGCGCCGCCGCGCTAGTAGGTCTCACGCCGTTGATAGCTCGTGGGCGCGCCGCCGCTGTGAGCTCGAACTCCCGACCATTCGCGAGCCTCATTCCGGCCGCGTGGTGGTGCACGCACCCGCCGCCACGAGAGCCTCCGCTCGCCGGCCGAATCTGCAGCGCGGCGATTCCATCGTCGGAGACCTCCACCGTTCCCATCGTCATTTATTCTTTCGCCGCCGCCCCCAGCCATCGAGCCCTTGGGCGCCGGGCGTCGGTGTCGCCGCGCGCCGATCCTCCGAGCTTCACGCGCCTGCCGATCGGAGTTCACCGCTGATTGTGACCGAATCACGTACCTCCTATTTTCCCTTCAGTCGTAGAACTCGCATTTAGGTGAGCCACGCGAAACCCCTTCAATTTTGGAGTATAGAATTAATTAGATCTGATTCGCGTAAAAATATTGTAGGATCGAGCTGAATTTGGTATCAAGACTTCCAAGTTTTGGAGCAAACAATTTAACGTTCGGTTTATTCTTCGGAGTCGAGGTAATTGGAGCAAAGTAGGAATCATAGACACTTTTGTACTTAGACTCTTTATATTGGATGAGTTGTGTAGTAGGATGACGAATTAGAAGAATTCTTGGTTTCTGAGTTATTTGGAAGGGACAGTTAACTTAAGAATTAGAAGGAAAGTGTGAGATCAAAGCTCGAGGTAAAGGGACCTTGTGCCGAACCTTTTTAAATGGGATTCAAGAAAACGAATTTCATTATTTTATGTGAAATTAGTTAATTATTTTACTTGAAAAGTTTTAATGATTTTACGTGAGAATATTTCAATATTTTATGTGAGAATACTCTAATATTTTATGTGAAGATATCTCAATATTTTATGTGAGCATATTTCAGTATTTTATGTGAGAATCTCTTTGTATTTTATGTAAGAGTATTTGTAATTGCAAGTGAGGATATTACAGTACTTTATGCGAGAATATTTCATGATTATATACAAGAGTATTACTTTCAAACTGTTGTGAAAAGTCATGATTTGCATGTCAATGATAATGTTTCGTGACCTGTGCACTATAGTTATGTTAGATGATGGGACCTCATGCATGTTATGTATGCCATGAAACGATTTGAAGTAAAATGTGGAAATTGGTCTCCTGAGTGCATTGTATGCATGGTTAAACATGCATTAGAGACCCTATGGGTCAAGTTTACAGAGGGTGCGTGTGAGGACTCAATCCCATAGAGGATCCGTGAGGACTCAATCCATACAGTGGTGCAGTGAGGACTCAAACAAGTTTCTGAGGTGCGTGAGGACTCAAAATGAAATGACTCGGGATGACCAATTAACCACTTAAAGAAAAAAAGAAAGTCATGTATTACGGTCATGTTGATACGAGAAAGTTTTAGGTCCCACATATGTACATTTTGACCAAGTTTAAAAATCATGATTGTATGTGTTTGCATATCCCAAACCTCATTAGCGAGGTCACTTACGCAGGTATTGTATTGCAATACTCACCCTTTCGTTTTAAAATATTTTTCAGGTAAGGCCAAGGACGTGCGGGGCGAGTGACGGAGGCGCGTTGTTGTCGAATCATGGGAATAGTCATACTTCCGCATATTTTCTTTAAATAAGCGATGTCGCTCGTTTTATGATTTCAAAGTTTAAGTTTAAATTTCCAGATTTTAAGTAGGCCAAGTCTAAAACTGTTTCTTTTACATGTTTTGAATGTTTTTATCGGGATCTCTAAAGATATTTTGATTACAGTGGAGATTTAAAGATTGTTTTATGTCCTTTGGCCTAAGAATGCATGCATGTGTAGTAATGTCCCTAGGAGTTATAGTCATAGAAAAGTAGGGGCGTTACAAGACATATGTTCCTGTGGTGGATGCAATAACGCTAAGATATTTGATTGTCCTTACTGTATATGAAAAACTTGAATGCATCTAATAGATGTGGTCACGGCATATTTATATGGATCTCTAGATAATGACATTTATATGAAAATCCCGGAAGGATTTAAAATACCAGAAACATATGAATCAAGTTCTCGGGAATTATATTCAATAAAGTTACAGAGATCATTATATGGATTAAAACAATCAGCACGAATGTGGTATAATCGCCTGAATGAATATCTGTTGAAAGAATGATATCAAAATTATCCAATATGTCCATGTGTTTTTATAAAGAAATCTCAGTCAGGATTTGGTATTATAACTTTATATGTTGATGACTTAAATATAATTGGAACTTCTGAAGAGTTATCCAAGGCAATAGAATATCTTAAGAAAGAATTTGAGATGAAAGATCTTGGAAAAACAAAATTTTGTCTTGGTTTGCAAATTAAACATTTAGCATATGGGATATTTGTTCATCAATCAACTTATACAAAGAAAATCTTAAAAATATTCTATATGGATAAAGCACATCCATTGAACATTCCAATAGAAGTTCGTTCACATGATGTAAAGAAAGACATATTTCGACCTCGAGATGACAATGAAAAACTACTTGGTCCTGAAGTACCATATCTTAGTGCAATTGGTGCACTTATGTATCTGGCTAATAACACAAGACCAGATATTGCATTTTCAGTAAATTTATTAGCTAGATATAGTTCATGTCCTACAAAAAAACATTTGAACGAAGTTAAGCATGTACTCTGATATCTTCGAGGGACGATTGATATGAGTTTATTTTATTCGAACAAATCCGATTTTGATCTAGTTGGTTATGCAGATTCTGGTTATCTATCTGATCCACACAAATCTAGATCTCACACAGGTTATCTATTTACATGTGGAGGAACTGATATATCATGGCGATCAGTGAAACATACCATCACTGCCAGTTCTTCGAATCATGCTGAAATCTTCGCAATTCACGAGGAAAGTCGAGAATGTGTATGGCTAAGATCGATGACACAACACATTCGTAAGACATATGGCTTGTTTTCGAGTAAACCTCTTCCAACAATATTATACGAAGACAACACAGCGTGTATAGCTTAAGTCAAGGGAGGATATATTAAAGGAGATATAACGAAGTTTATCTCTCCAAAACTTTTCTACACTCATGACCTTGAAGAAATTGACGACATCTCAGTACAACAGATTTGTTTGAATGATAACTTGGCGGACATATTTACAAAGGCATTACCAACTATAACATTTGAGAAATTGGTTCACAGTATTAGGATGCGACGACTTAGAGATCTCAACTGATTTTTTTCATAAGGGGGAGTAAATGTATTATATAAAATATGTACTTTTTTTTCTTCACTAGGTTTTTATCCTATTAGATTTTTCCCTAGTAAGGTTTTAACGAGACATATTTTATATAAAATGGGCATTTAAGGGGGAGTATTATAAACAAACACATGTAAATGTTCATTCCACATGTCTTTTAATACCCATGTCAAATGGCAACCCCTCCATAGCCATAGTGTGCTCCATGTGTCTATTTTTTACCAATGCTTAGTGTCCAAATGTACCAACCCATCTTTGTCAAATTGCCTATAAATAGTGGCATTTGGTGGATCCTGAATACAACACAATTGGTGAAAATGCTCTCCAATCTTCTCCATCTTCCTCTATTTTCTCAATTTTAGTTATTATTTAATTTGTCATATAATTCCATTATCTTTAATTTTATATTATATATATTCCATTTTTTTTTATATTATATATATTCCATTTTCAAACACTTATTATTATTATTATTGTTATTATTATTATTATAAATATATTATATTAGTATTTAAATATTGGTATAATTATACCCGGTTTCCATCCAATTTTCACAACAAAATATAATATTTTGTTGTACAAGAGTTCTAATAGGTTTTATTCGTTTCTTAAAAAAAATCATTATTCAGTTTCATTTATATTTTGACAAAAAAAAAATATTAAGAAAACAAGATCATTTTATAAAAAAAAAAATTAAAAAAAAAACTAACGTTTTTATTTTATAAAAAACAATACATTATAAGACAAAAATCACCATAAAATGAATAAAAAAACACATAAAAATATTAAAAAAGAATAAAAATATTAATGCATTTTCTTACAAAAAAAAAAGATTAAAAAAACACTAACGTCTTTATTACTATTTAAAAAAACATTACATTTTAGGACAAAAACCACCATAAAAAGAAGGAAAAAAAAACAAGACAACCATCCGGACTTGCCGACTATTCCACTAGGCCAACGGATATACTATGTCAAAAAGTTGAACAAATATATACTAATATAAATATTTTGTCAAGTTTAGGGGGGCTCGAGCCCCCCGCCGACTGTAGCTCTGCCTCTACTTACCTCGGACGTCACAGATTGTCAACTCTTAGATTTTTAATTCATTTAGTTGTCTGGTTGTAAAGTGATCTTAATAATTTAACTAAAACATTAAGACAAAAGTTTACAAATTACTATAACCAAAACTATCAACATCATATATCCAATTAAAGTTACATTCTTATTGTATATACATATTTATTTTCCCTTTTAATGTATAAATAACTAAATATAAATTAGAGAAGTTATAATATTTAGAGTGAATTTTATAAGCAAACAAAGTAATTAAAAACAACTTTGGACTTAAATTATATCAATTTATAAGCTCAATAGACCTAAATTATCTCACATCAAATTTTCCAAAGAATCCTAACCCAAAGTTAAATACTATATTACACTAGTTTATCTAAATTAGCAAAATCATAATAACAATATAAAATTAAAAAAAAATACCCTTAACGGAGGATTACAAATCAAAAGGTTGGTTCATAGTTCATATTCTTGATTGTGTAGATTTTGAAGGCATGCAAGATTCATCTTATGTAGACTTAGCCATCCTTTTGCCACTCTTTGTGGAATCTGATTGCCTTTTAGCCATCTATTTGCTTCAAAGGGATGATATCTCACGGAAGCCCACACTTGGACTTTCGAAATCCAACATGATATGAATCCTATAATGCGAATCATGAATAAAGAAAAGCTTCAAGATGGAGATACAAAAATGCACCATAGCTTCATCTATGATGAACTCAAGTTGCATCGAAGGAATTAAAGTTGAATTAAATGAACTCAAGTACATCTCAAGTTCATTTAATGCAAGTCAACCATCAAACGACACTTCAAGCTACTTCAACCAGAGCTTCATTTACTAATGGATGGTTACAAATACCTAGAACAATGAATGCAATATTTAATCTTGGATTTATGGTCCTCTATTATGTAATTTTTAGTTTTTAAGAATATTTCATAAATTTTAAATTACATTTAAGTAGTGGATAGTTATGACATTAAAGTTATGGAGGTTTCAATATTAAACATGTCATTTTAGCTTATTTAAGGTTACAATTCAAAGGTTACATAAAGTCGTTCGATGTACTGCAAAAAAGACTTGGACTCATGTTTTGAATGAAAAGTTACATATTTTGCTTCTTAAGCCATGAAGTTGTTTCATTGCATATCTTGTATCACTACTACAAAAACTATATTTCTTGGCATTTTTAAAATGTCGAGGTTTGATTTACTTGACGTTTTAATTCACTGTCAAGAATAGTATACAAGTAGCGTTGATCAAACCTACTTGTGGAATGATTCGAATCTTGAGTTTTGAAACAAGTTTTCTCTATTGTTGATCTTGATCATCAAGGTAAATCGGTTTCTATCCTCTCCCTTGGGATGAAATCATCTAGATTTGGGGGTTTTGAGTTTTAGATCTAAAGGTATTGTTCGTCAACAAGGTTGTTGGATTTAAATTCTCAAGGGTTACTTATCATTTGGTATCAGAGCTTTAGATTGTAGATCGAATATATGTTTCAGTTATTTCTGTTCTTTTCTTTATTTTTATTCTGAATTTTTTGTTCCTTTTGTTCATCTCGTCACATTCTATCCATTTATATAAAACCCAAAAAAAGTGTCATTTACGTTCTTCTTTTGGTATTTGTATCTTCTGCAAAGTTATAGAACTTGGTCTAAGCTTCAACTTTGTCTTTTACATGTTTTTCAAATTCAACTTGATTAAGGGTGAAAACGCTTCAGTTTGATAATTTGTTCTGGCAAATCGAGAAAAACCAAGAGCATGGGTTTTCTTTGATTCTTGATGTTCTATGGTGTTTTTTGTTTCTAGCATGGGTTTTCTTTGATTCTTGATGTTCTATGGTGTTTTTTGTTTCTATCTTTCATATATTGAGCTTAGATCTTATATTTCCATGTTAGATCTGAATGTTGTTGTTTGATTTCCCCATATATGTTACAAATTGTCATTTGCAATAAATACATGTCGGTTACACATTAAAAATTCCAGCCATAAGCTTATAAGTGCATTGATTATGTCTTGTATAACTCCAATCTGTTTTTCATGTTATAAAATCAGATTGTAACTTCTTTCAATTACACATTGACTATAGATCATTCAATTTGGAAGAGTTATTTGTTGGAATATTGCAATAGTTGTTGGCGTTTAATATTGTAACTCTAATAACCTTTGTCTCATTCCATATCTATCTTATCCTTCCATTTTGTTTCAATTCATCCTTTTTTTTTTATTTCTTAACTTGTTTCTTATTTGATATTCGTTTTGCTCCATATTCAAGCTATTTGAATGATTTCCTTAGTGTGTTATCTATCACTTGATTGCAAACTTTGCTCATTGGCTCATACGAGTGAAATTGTGAGTTTGCTGAAATGTGTTTCTGTTTTAAGTGTAAACACGAGTTACTATACCTTAACGAGTGAAAACACGTGAGGGAGTACTTGTGAGATCCATTTTTGTGTTACTTTTTTTAGTTTTGCAGATAAAAAAAAAAAGCATGGAGCATAGGACAAGCAAGGATCAAATCTATGGTGAAACAATCAACCTATGTTATGCCTAAAGAGAGATCTAATCCAATGCACCACAAGGAGTATTGGGAGGTAAAAGAAAGCGCATGTGATGGAGGTTTCAAAAATGTCGAAGGGAGAAATATAAGAGAACTTCATAAAGTTGATCATGATTTAGGAAGCATGAAGCCAAAACTTCCTAAATTCTATGGAAGTACAAATCCAAAGGAGTGCATTCAATGGGAAAGGCAAGTTGACCATGTCTTTAATTGTTGCACTTTTATTGAGGAGAAAAAGGTAAAACTCATTGTTTCTCATCTTAGAGATTATGCCATGACTTGATGGGATAAATTGTTTTTGAGTAGTAGGAACTTTAACCGTCCAATTGAATAATGGAATATTCTTAAGCAAATAATGTGGGAGCACTTTGTTCCTAAGTTTTTCCATAACTTGTGAACTTTGAGACAAGGGAGCAAAAGTGTGGAGGCTTACTACATGGAGATGCAAACGTTGCTTGAGGATCTCGAAATTTATGAGAATGAGACGATTACAATGGCTCGATTCCTTAGAGAACTTAATAAGGAGATTGCAATTCAACTTGATCTTCAACCTTATGAGGATTTGTAGAGGATGGTGCACATAGCATAAAGATTGAAAAACGTCTCCAAAGGAAGTCTACAAGGTACACTAAACCTAAACCAATTTTAATTGTTCATTCAACTTTGAAAAATGTTAGTTTATACCTACTAAAAATAAGCCTATTGTTGAGGTAGAAAGTGATAAGATTCAAAATGAAATGCTTTGTAATTTAGTGTCAACACATGCTAGTGAGTTTACTAGGAGATTAGATTGCAAAGACTTATTTGTTTGTAATACTTTTACTATTGTAGCACACACTCTTGATGAAGTACATGTTAATGTGTGTGAGTTGGGGAAAAAGGCAAAAAACATCGAGACAAAAGCATGTCAATTGTTTGAAAAAGAATCTTGTGAGAAAATGAGTGAGAGAGAAAAGCATGAAACTAGTCTATGGCCTATAGAGAAAAAGAGAGAAAAGCCAAGAAGGTGAGCTTGTGTGAAAGAACTTGCGAGGTTAGATTTATTTTATTTTCAAAACAAAATATTTTTTTATCTTTTGTATAATAGAACTTGTTTTCTAACGGGTGAGCTCAAACCATGTTTTTCTAGTTTTTATTTTGAGTTCTTACAGCATGCCAAAGTACTCATTGTGAAGCTCGATTCAAAGTTTCCTTCAAAAGTTAATGCCAAAGCATTTATTGGGAGGCAACTCTTCAAAATTGCTTCTAATTTCATACACGGCAGCAAGCATAAGGTGTTAAAATCGGGTGATTGGGTTTGGAAACACTTTTGGAAGGATCGTTGTTCATTTCACAAGAGAAACTTAAGTGGAATTCAAGACACAATTTATCTAAGACGTCCCATTACTACAAGATTGTTCTACAAGGAGAGGAAGATGTCAATTACATTTATAATGTTGTTGATTTCCGTTCATTTGATGTTGGAGACCCTTTTGATTTGAGGATGAATCTTCTTGAAGAAGGGAAGAATGATATGAACCCTATAATGCCAATCATGAATAAAGAAGAGCTTCGAGGTGGAGATACAAAAATGCACCATGGTTTCATTTATGATGAGCTCAAGTTGCATTGAAGGAATTAAAGTTGAATTAAATGAACTCAAGTACATCTCAAGTTCCTTTAATGCAAGTCAACCATCAATTAATGGAACGACATTCCAAGCTACTTCAACATGACCTTCATTTACTAATGGATGGTTACAAATACCTAGAAGAATGAATGCAATATTCAATCTCATATTTATGGCCCTCTATTATGTAATTTTCAATTTTTAAGAATATTTCATAAGTTTTAGGTTATATTTGAGTAGTGGAAAGTTATGACATTAAAGTTATGAAGGTTTCAATATTAATGTCATTTTAGCTTATTTAAGGTTACGATTCAAAGGCTATATAAAGCTATCAAAGATGTATTGCAAAAAAGACTTGGAATCATATTTTGAATGAAAAATTGCATATTTTGCTTCTTAAGGCATGAACTTATTTCTTTGCATATCTTGTATTTAGATTTGCATGCTAGGATCATTCAAGTAGCGTTGATCAAACTACTTGTGGAGGGATTCGAATCTTGAGTTTTGAAACAAGTTTTCTCTACTATTGATCTTGACCATCAAGGTAAATCTGTTTCTATCTTATTCCTTGGGATGAAATCATCTAGCTTTGGGGGTTTTGAGTTTTAGATCTAAAGGTATTGTTCGTCAACAAGGTTGTTAGATTTAAATTCTCAAGGGTTACTTATCATTACATATTCAACAAAGTTAAACTATTAAATCACCGATCAATTCAACACTTTAATACTCCTCTTACTTTGATACTATGTTAAATCATCAATCACTAATCAACTCAAAAGTTTAAGCTGAAGTGTTATGGTAAAATTTATGGCTTGTTT
This sequence comes from Trichosanthes cucumerina, assembly GCA_036507285.1. Taxonomy (NCBI): domain Eukaryota; kingdom Viridiplantae; phylum Streptophyta; class Magnoliopsida; order Cucurbitales; family Cucurbitaceae; genus Trichosanthes; species Trichosanthes cucumerina. The sequence goes on along the minus strand of CM071842.1, from coordinate 11,800,705 downwards.
GGGACACAGGTTATAATAACCTATATGTTATTATAACTTGTGGAATACTTTCCACTCCAAACACAGACTATATTACTCTACATTTTAAATAATATTATATGATTCCACATATTATAATTATAGGAATTTATTAACAAAATCAAGTCATAATTATCCAAGAATAATCATCACAAGTTGTTTGTTAAAATATCTACGCATGGAAGAAAACTAAATTAGAGTTAATTAGAATTACCTGGAACCTTCAAACATGTTGGATCTATAAAAATTTGTGGTTTTTATGGTCTTCCTCAGCTATGCAACCTAGTCCAGAATGAGAAATCTCTCTATCCGACGGGGAATAGGAGGCTAAAGAGGCATAGTATATTGGGAATCATAACCTACTATTTATAAGAACATGTTGGTTTATGCTCCCACACCACATATGGAAAGTCTTGGGTCCAAATATAATTCTTGTTTAATTTGTAACCCATATATGAATTAATTATTAAATTAATTCCAACAATCTCTCACTTGGGTAACAATTCTCTTCTTAACAATTATTTATTTATTCTTTAATGTACAACTTAATGCTATTTTAAAATAAACTTTCTTTTAATCACAATCCGGTCTATTTTGCATACCAATGAGGAACCAAGGTGACTTTTATCACATGTATAGTCGCAACTCAACCTATACAATGATCACCACACCAAATATATTGAATGACATGGATCAAGTGTGGAAGAGCAACATGAAAATTACATGGAATGATTGTTCAGACTTTGATTATAATCTTTAATATATTCAAGAATAACCATAATAAAAATACAATACATAAAAAATTTGACTATTTTTTGCATTTTTTTCCTTGCAGTTTCTGGTACCTAGAAAACAAGCCAATAAATATGGAACAGCATTATAATCAAAGTACCAAGAAGCTAGACATTCCAGACTAACCATCACAAAAATACCATACATAAAAAATTAACTACTTTTGGATTATGTTTTTTTTTTCTCGTAGTTTCTTGTACTCACAAAATAATGCAACAAATAAAGGAAGAGGGCCATAATCAATGTAAACTTCAAAAATAGAAAAAACAAAGTTTCCTAAAAAAAATACTCCCTTTCATGAAAATGTTCTTTATCAAAATATTTTTGGTACTCTTTATTAAAAAAAAAAAAAGAGTTTTGTTTTTAAAGAAGGAAAACTTCAATTCTGGAAAAATCAGATATCCCCCTTTTTTTAAAAGAACTTCCTTAAAAAAATCATGCAAAGTTTTTTTTTTTTTTTTGTATTTTTATGAAATATAATAAAACGAAAGGATTCATGAAAAGAGAAGTAATTGTACAAAAAAATCATGATAACTTTGTTGAACACAATACTATCTTTTAAAGAAAAAATATTAAAATTAAATCTCGACATCTCAAGATATTGATTATTCATTTCAAGAACCTTAAATTATCGGCCTCTTGAAGACTTAAGTTCCAACGTCGAAAAATTTTTCTTATTTCAAATTATTGGATTAAAACTTCTAAAATATACTAGTGATTAAATATATTGATATACACATATATATTTTGACATGTCATACTTTAGAGAAAAAATTTTATCAGATTTTTTTTTTTTAAAGGAATAATAAAAAATAAAACAAAATAAAGAGAGAGAATTTTATTAAACGCTTTTGTTTGAATAAAAACATATTGAAATCAAATTCTGACATTCAATATGTTGATTTCTCATCTTAAGAACATAAAATATTGGTCTTCTAAGTGTTTTGGTCTCCATCATTGGAAAAACTTACTTGGTAATATTTGACAAAAAGAATCGAGATGCAAATAAACTAAAAGAAAAAGCATAAACATTCTCCATAAAATAAAATACTAATTAAAAAAAAAAAACATGAACATCTACATAGCATACACTTCACATATTCATCAACAAACATTTGAGAACATTATTAATCGAACTTCTTCTCACAAATATTTGAAATGCAAATAATGACTGTAAATCTAAATTTGTAAAAATACAAAAAAAAAAATCATAAACATGTTTTACGATATGAAGTCATGCTAACGAATTCTGCCAACGAGTAAATGTAAATGATATATTCAAGTAAAGATTTTTAAATATATTTAAGGAAGTACAAAAGACTTACCACTTGAAAATTAAAACACTTGATTTTGTCATAAAGCAAATTCAAAATTAAGAAGAAAAATTACTATAAAGTTTAAATATATATTCGAAGAAATAAAAAAGAATGCAAGAAAAAACAATAAAGAAATAAAGAGAAAAAAAAAACCAAATGTGAGGAAAAAAGTGGAGAGAGAGGAGAAATTATTAGAGGAGATGGGAACAATAAAGCTCTCTCCTAATTTTATGCCACCTGTTGTGGTTAACGACCCTAGTTAATTTTTTTTTTTAAATTGCATATATAGATTTCACGTTAGTTACATATTTTGTTTTTCAATTTAATTTTTGGATTGTCATTTATGTCTCTAAGTTTGTTTTCTTTCTTTTGAGGTTGGTTAAGATTTTTTTCTTGACCAAGATGATTATTCATTTCTTTTTCAACAATTTATTTTTTATTTTATCTTTTTTGGTACTTTCATTTCTATTTAAAATTTTTGATGTTTTGTTCTCCTTTCTTTTGATATTTTCATTTGAATTAAGCTGAGATTTTTCTTCTTCTAAGTTTACCTTTCTTCCATTTTTTTTCTCCTAGATTTTTTATTCACATATAACATGAGCACAAAACTGAGCAGTAGAGGAAAACACTCACATGTAAGTCAATGTTGATTTAATTTACTCTATCTTTTTTTTCTTCTTCTAATTATTTTGAATTTTTTTTAGAAAATCTAATGAAATATTGCATGAAATCGTTTAGAAATGAAAATGGATTAAAAAAAAATGGACTGATTATTTTTTCATTATTATTCTAATCACCAATAATTGCCCAAAAAATTGTTGTTCATTATTATTCTAATCACCCCCAATAAATATCTTTAGCATAAATTTTATTTTAATGGAGAAATGAATGAGTCTATTCCCTGAAACTCAACCATTATCAATAACATAAAATTGTGGTTTTTTATTATAGACAACTTTTCGAAATGAAAAATAGTTAAATGTATTTGAATTTAAACTTATTCTCTTTTTTTATATTGATAACAAAATGTGTTAAATTTTAAATTGATTGTCTTCTATGTATTTAATCTTTTTATTCTTTAAAGACTAATATCTATAATCTATAATATATTACAAACATAGTTGTTGAATTTTTTTTTCAAGTATTATGATATTTCTTTATTTTTTTTTTAATTACAAGCATGTCATTAACATTAATTATTAATAATAAATATATTATTTAAAATCTAAAAGACTTATTCTCTTTAATGGATAACTTAGTTATTAAAATTAATATGATAAATTTGAAATAATTAGAGTTTATTTTCCTACTTAAATTAGATTTTAACTTTAACCAATGAATTAAAGCACGGGTTAAGTTATTATGGATAACTATACTATAACATACAAAAGTTATAATAATAATTTTATTTGAAAAAAATATCAACTGTTGAGCGTTATAATGTCATATTAATGAAAAAAGAAACAAGAAACAAGAAAATTTTACACATGAACACAATATCTTTTTGAAAATAAATATACGTATTATTCTAATTTATATATTAAAAAAATAAAATTTAACTAATATTATTTTAATTGTTATAGTAAATGCAATTAAATACATTACAAATGTTGAAACAGAAATACAATCCAAAAATTTAGAAGACAAGAGATTTTGTCTCTATGTGTATGGATTAACACTTAATTTTTTATTAAATAATTTTAATAATTGAATTCAAAATGTTATCTTTATTATATTTAGTTATAAAAAATATGAAAAGATTTGAAAGGTAAAAAATTATGAAACTATTTCATTATCTATAGGTGACCTCTTTCAATTCTTTATTTGCAAATTAAAAGTTCATTATAAAGTAAAATAAATTACAAAAATAATAATACAATGTACATTGCACGTAATAATTAACTAATCAAATGTCTTCCCTTTTTCAATATAGTGAACGAATCAAATACACAACGCATAAACAATTCTGCTTATCATGGAGGAAGAATACAAATATGATATCTGTAAGTAGTTCTTTAATTAATTTATAGTTTTTAGAATATTAAAATAGTAATTTTTACTATTTATAGTTATATCTATTCATTCCAAGTGTTACCATGAAAATTTTAAATGAAAAAAAAATATAAAACATAACAAAAAAAGTTATTGAAAAAAAATGAATAGTTATCTTGGTCAAGAAAAAATCTTAACGAACCTCAGAAAAAGAAAACAAACTTATAGATATAAATGACAATCCAAAAATTAAATTGAAAAACAAAATATGTAACTAACGTCAAATCTATATATGCAATTTAAAAAAAAAAATTAACTAGAGTGTTATTGGAGGAGGCCGAAACAATAAAGCTCTCTCCTAATTTTATGCCACATGTTGTGGTTAACCAAGTGGATAACCACTCTAGTTATTTTTTAAAAAAAAAAATTGCATATATGGATTTCAAGTTAGTTACATATTTTGTTTTTCAATTTAATTTTTGGATTGTCATATATATCTCTAAGTTTGTTTTCTTTTTTATAAGATTGGTTAAGATTTTTTCTTGACCAAGATAATTATTCATTTTTTTTCAATAATTTTTTTTGTTATGTTTTATACTTTTTTTTCATTTAAAATTTTCATGCTAACACTTGAAATGAATAGATATAACTATAAATAGTAAAAATTACAATTTTAATATTCTAAAAACTATAAATTAATTAAAGAACTTACTTACAGATATCATATTTGTCTTCTTCCTCCATGATAAGCAAAATTGTTTATGCGCGGTGTATTTGATTCGTTCACTATATTGAAAAATGGAAGACATTTGATTAGTTAATTATTACGTGCAATGTACAATGTATTATTATTTTTGTAATTTATTTTACTTTATAATGAACTTTCAATTTGCAAATAAAGAATTGAAAGAGGTCACCTATAGATAATGAAATAGTTTCATAATTTTTTACCTTTCAAATCTTTTCATATTTTATAACTAAATATAAAAAAGATAACATTTTGAATTCAATTATTAAAATTACTTAATAAAAAATTAAGTGTTAATCCATACACATAGAGACAAAATCTCTTGTCTTCTAAATTTTTGGATTGTATTTATGTTTCAACATTTGTAATGCATTTAATTGCATTTACTATATCAATTAAAATAATATTAGTTAAATTTTATTTTTTTAATATATAAATTAGAATAATACGTATATTCATTTTCAAAAAGATATGGTGTTCATGTGTAAAATTTTCTCGTTTCTTTTTTTTCCCATTAATATGACATTATAACGCTCAACAGTTGATATTTTTTTCAAATAAAATTATTATTATAACTTTTGTATGTTATGGTATAGTTATCCATAATAAATTAGCCCGTGCTTTAATTCATTGGTTAAAGTAAAAATCTAATTTAAGTAGGAAAATAAACTCTAATTATTTCAAATTTATCATATTAATTTTAATAACTAAGTTATCCATTAAAGAGAATAAGTATTTAGATTTTAAATAAAATATTTATTATTAATAATTAATGTTAATGACATGCTTGTAATTAAAAAATAATAATAATAAAGAAATATCATAATACTTGAAAAAAAAATTAAGATTATAGATATTGGTCTTTAAAGAATAAAAAGATTAAACACATAGAAGAAAATCAATTTAAAATTCAACACATTTTGTTATCAATATAAAAAAAGAGAAGAAGTTTAAATTCAAATACATTTAACTATTTTTCATTTCAAAAGTTGTCTATAATAAAGAACCACAATTTTATGTTATTGATAATGGTTGAGTTTCAGGGGAATAGATTCATTCATTTCTCCATTAAAATAAAATTTATGGTAAAGATATTTATTGAGTGATTAGAATAATAATGAACAACAATTTTTTGGGCAATTATTGGTGATTAGAATAAAAATGAAAAAATAATCAGTCCATTTTTTTTTAATCCATTTTCATTTCTAAACGACTTCATGCAATATTTCATTAGATTTTCTAAACAAAATTCAAAATAATTAGAAGAAGAAAAAAAGATAGAGTAAATTAAATCAACATTGACTGTGAGTGTTTTCTTCTACTGTTTAGTCTTTTGCTCACTGTTATATGTGAATAAAGAATCTAGGAGAAAAAGAATGGAAAAGGGAAAAGGAAAAAGGAAAAACTAGAAGAAGAAAAATCTCAGCTTAATTCAAATGAAAATATCAAAAGAAAGGAGAACAGAACATCAAAAATTTTAAATAGAAATGAAAGTACCAAAAAAGATAAAATAAAAAAAAGAAATTGTTGAAAAAGAAATGAATAATCATCTTGGTCAAGAAAAAAATCTTAACGAACCTCAAAAAAAAAAAACAAACTTAGAGACATAAATGGCAATCCAAAAATTAAATTGAAAAACAAAATATGTAACTAACGTGAAATCTATATATGCAATTTTAAAAAAAAATAACTAGGGTGGTTAACCATTTGGTTAACAACAGGTGGCATAAAATTAGGAGAGAGCCTCATTGTTCCGGCCTCTTCCAATCCAATAATTTCTCGTGAAATTGAGGGGAAGAAAAAAAAGAAGAGATGTGTGGGAGAAGAAAAACATGGGAGTTAAAAAGAGTATCTATGTGAGAAAAATATGATGAGACATTTGAATAAAAAATGGACTCTTCCTAAAGCTTGTCTCTGTTCTTCCATTTATAGAAATCTCAAATTATTCTCATTTAGGAAGAAGTAAATCAAACCAAATTTTAAATCAACAAATAATTGAAATTGATTGAATTAATTTTAAGAAGATTTGATCAAATTGACTCGTTCCAAAAATTGGTTAAATAAATTACTTTTCATACCATACAGGATCTGAATATTAATCTTTTCAAAATTAATATTCAGATGTTGGGCCTGATTATTATACAGGGGAATTGTGTGTAATGTCTAAAAAAATAATCATAATGAAAAATAGTTAAATAGTTGTAATATTGCAAATATGACTACCATACTTTTAGGAGTGGTTGGTAATAATATTAATTTCCTAAGAGGCCCTCCGTATATCTTCGTAATTACAATCATGTCATTATCATATTTACAGCTTCCAACAACTATTTTGAAAAAGATTCAACCATTTCTAACTGAAATTGATTCAAAATTTCTTATTTTTTTTAGCAAAATCTTCATTTGACCGAATTTAGAGGAATAATGGAGATCGTCTTCCATGAGGCTATTGAGGTCTCCTGGAACTAGTCTCATAATACATGTTCCAGATGAAATCTCTTCCGTTCTCTGGTCTCAAAGTACACACTCTTCATTGGTACGATGTTTGTAGAGTTGTAGCAGTTTGAAATGGGTTCTACACATTTCTATCCTCTTTGATGTTGTGTGAAATAAAGACGATGGTTTCAAGGTTTAATTTACAAGTCAAGTTCATAATATTTTAGGGTCACTGAAAAAGTCTTAAGCTCTTCTTCTAGACTTGCAGCCAATTTAATTGTGAAAATCAAGGTATACACCTTTATATACATATTTACAATTGTACTATTGATGTCTACAAAATTGGTTGTTGTGGTGTTTATTACTAATTATTGGCTTCCGAAGACTCAATAATATTTCATTTTTCTTTCTTTATTTGGTCGCCGCAATACCTTCTTCAATAAGGTCATTATGATGATATACCGTCACATGGATTTTTGTGTCATAAACCATAAGTATAATAGGTATTTATGCATATTTATACTGGGAGTTTTAGGTCAATGGATAACTATAACTATTTACCTTTTCTAGTATATACATTAAGTTAGAGAAAACTAAACGAGTTTTAAATGGTGTATTACAACTATTTACTTATCTAATGTTGCATGGATGGGGATTGATTTTTTAGTTTATTCTTGCACGTAGATTTATGTGGAGAAAAAGGGGGAGTTTTATATGGATCATTAATATCTTAAATTAATTTTTTTAAAAATTATTTTTTTCAAATTTGCAATCCCTAGATTTGATTCAAAGTTGTTAAGATTGTTTTTGTAATCTCCTTCTCAATCTTTAGATTTTTTTTTTTAATTTTCAATCCTAGAATTTGTTATTTGAAAAAATCTAACGTATTTTCCTCACTTCTTTTTGTTGACCACTTTTTTAGGTAGAATAAATTATAAATATTCAACAAGGGTATCTTCGTCCTAATGCAATTAGTAGATTTTAATTAAAAATGATTTTAGCCATATTTACAAATTAAAACTTGTTTAGACATTTTTTCGAATTTGATTAATTAAATTTAGACATTCTTTTTATTGCCCCTATTATATAAGTGTCATGTACCTTCTATCTTTAAGTGGGAATTGTGAGTAATATCTAAAAATAAAGGATGACTTACATATATGGCCTAGAGAAGTCCAATAAATTTCAAGAATGTCCAAACTGTTATGAATTTTACATCAACGGGTCGTGTTAAATATTGAACATATCACATGTTCTAATTATGCCCTTGTCCCATGATTATTTTTTTAAAAAAAATAGGGAAGCGACGTTTTGTATTTACGAATTTTAAAACACTCTATAATCGCGCAAAATTTTCTCATAAACGGTACTCAGTTTCCTACTCAAAAAAAATTGGAAAAATCGTGTCAAATCCATTTCCTCTCTCCTCACTCCGTCAATTTCATAGTAGAGAAAAGGGGAATAGTTCGGCAACGACCTAGGGTTTCTTATCATCTCAACCTAATTTCATACCAAAGACGATAGAATAAATCGTTTTGTTGAAGAGTCGTACAAACTGGAGTAAGTACATTTAGTTTTAGTTCGGATGTTGAACGAGTTCATGACATTGCAATGGTTTTACATTAGTAAGTGGTTTGTTATCGATTTAGTAAGTTTGGAAGTATTGAATGTGAATTTTTTTTTTTTAAGATTGTAGATTTATAAGGTTTCGAGCATGGGTTCCACTAAGAATGTGTTTATAATCTAAGCAAAAAAAATTGTAAACGGTGTTTTAGGAGTTTCGTACTGATTTCTTGCATGTCTGAAACGTTGAATCAAGAAATTATAAATCTAGTTAGGTTTACAAACATGATGATATATTTTCGTATTTCGAAATTATAATTTTTTTGGTATGATTTTTTATCGTGTTTTCTATGATCTAGGCTATATTGGGTATGAATTTAACCTGTTTAAGTATGTAAAACATGTAGCAAATATTCATGGGTAGGATTTGGTGTGTATTGGGTATGAAGATAAATGGTTAAAGAAAGAAAAGTTAACGCATTAAAATAAATCTTAATATATATTAAATATAGTAGTAATCATGCTTGTGATCGTTGATAACATTCAAACAACATGAATGATCACTAACTATCTCCTTCACCATCCACGTTTCACTTTTTTCATCCACATATCGTGCCATATTGGGCATGAATATAAATGGTTGAAGAAAGAAAAGTTAACGCATTAAAATGAATCTTAAGACATACTAACCACTAAGCCACAAGGATTTTTTGTATTTTAATTCGATTTTTGAGGAGCCTAGCCTACAGTACTACAGTTTCTGGACAAGAAATGAATGAAAATGGTGGATTTAAAATGAGGGAAATGAAATGAAATTAAAAGTGAAGTATGTGGAAGGTGAAGACACGAAAATGAAAAAAAAAAACCTAATACATAATAATGACAAATATATATATGGAATGCAAATCTTGGCTATATAAGATTGAGAAAAATAATAATATATATAGAATTCATTAAAACATTTATTAGGTTGGTAACCTTCTTAAATTGGATTCCATATCATTATTAAATAATAAAATATCACAATAATTTCAAGCTTAAATAATATAATATACGTAAGGGTATTTTGGTAAAACAATATGACAATTAATAAATTCAAGGACACATTATGAAAAATTGAAGACATTTTCGGAATTGGATATTTTAATGACCCATTTGCAGGAATTACTCAAAAATAAATAGCTATAATGAAACAAGGATAAAAATGAATCATATTTAGAATTATGTCTACTCTAATTAGAGGAAAATAATGAATATAAATAATTTTCCATCCTAGCCCTACTATACAGTATTATCTACCGTCATCCCATCCCAACCATAAGATTTTGTAAAAAAAAATCAATATTCACTCACTTATAAGTCTCCTAAATCCGTGTATTTTTTAAAATCTCTAGTCAGACTGATGTCTTACTTTCAATCACAATATCTCCATTTTTAAACTATTCATCCAAATATTATATATTAATCTTCTTTATCTTATTTTCGTAAATCGTCCACACCAACACCCATACAAAAGAGGGAAAAAAGTTAACGGACAACAGGAAGTTTACTCTTGATGTCATCAACGTGTCACCAACGATCAACTACTCCAACTGCAACTGTAACTTTCATATCCACCAATCATGTCTCCACCTTCCTCCTCAAATCCACAACCATGGATGGATCTATATGGGGATGGCCCCCCAAAAAATTTTAAATTTAGTATCGTATAGTATGTAACGGTTTGGTTTAAAAAAAATAACAACATATACTTATAATTTTGTATAATGCATCTTAGGAATAGAAATATTTTATTGTCCCAATGGTTAAATACTCTATCTAAGTTTACTCATGTCCAGGTTTAAGTTCTACTAGTTGCATTTTTTTCCCCCTTTTATACATTGCTTTGTTTTTTGATTTTTTATATATTTATTTCTTTTATGTATAAGTTTATTCAAGCTTACTTTTTTTTTATAATATATTCAAGATTACTAGTTTTATTAATTCTATAAAAAAAATTAAATATTATATGTTTATTTCCTCTTATGTATAAGTTTATTCAAGCTTACTAGTTTTATTAATTCTATAAAAAAAAATTAAATATTATATTCTTATCACATTCAATATATGTATATATATATATATATATATAATTTAACGATCTATTAGACACAAAATTGAATATATTTGAAGTCAGAGGCCTATCGGATACATTTAAAGTTTAAGAAATGATTAGAGGAAAGTTTAAAGACTTATTATATACTTTTTAAAGTTTAGAGATCTAATAGACTAGAACATAAAAGTTTACGGACTCGTAATTGAACTTCTTTTTTTTTTCTATTTGATAAGAAATTAAAATTATTCAAAATTAGTTAGGAAGTCTTCTGTACACCCATCTATTCTTATTGTCGATAATTTTTTAAGTCCACATAATGTTGTGTTCAAATTGATCTTTTGGTGATTTTTTTAATATATTTATTAAATAATAATTTGTCCCCCCCCAAACATTAGTATCTGGGTCCGCCCCTGAACCCAACCCCTTCCATCCTAAATATCCCCTTAAAAAAAACATTTAACCTCTCACATCCAACCCTTCAACGAGAAGAAAACAGAGGAATCTGTAAAGTAGTTTGCTATGTGTGTGATTTGTAAACATCTACTCACCTTGTTCATGTACTTTTAGGTGAGAAATAATAGTTTCAAACTAAAAATATACTCAGATGTGAAGATCTCCATTATATAATTGCAATAATTAATTTTATTTACCTTTTACTTTGTTTTTTAACATACTAAGGGATGAGTATTTTTAGTCAATTTTCTGTTTGCACTATATTGTATGAGAATTACATATCGGTATATTCTTGTTTGGATTTTATAAATTCAAATACAAATATGTATATTTCTCATTATATACTACTTAGTATATAAATATATTTCTCATTGTAGTATATAAATATATTTCTCATTATATACTATGTGCTCATGTCTTCTTAAGGTAGGATGGACTTCACTGGAGCAACAAAAAAGAAAGAGGATGGGAAATGAGAGGATTTACAACAATTTTCAGAAGCATGCATACCTTGATGGGAAGGATTAAGAGTGAAAACTTTTGAGTATATCTATGGAGAAATGACGATTTTTTTTTGGATGGTATGCTCATGAGTCATAATCCGATAAGTGAAGAATCACACCTATCTATTTTTTTTATTTAAATGTTACACCTACTACCGACTCTAAATTCGAGTTTTGATTTACTCTTTTTTCAAGCCATGTTTTAAAATTTTAACTAATATATATTTCAATATATACTCTCTAGGTAGAAACATATACTTGCAAGTTTTTCAATTTCTATAATATATTCAATGGTTAGATCTCAATCTACTCTATTAGATTTTAGGAATCCATGTCAATTCAAAATTGACAATGTATTTTTTATTTATCTTCGTTTAATGTTCCCTTTAAACAATAAATGAATTTGAATTTTTTTGATGATTTTTGCAACAAACAAGTTCAATTTATTTTTCCTAGTTAATAGGATGATTTATTGTAGTCTTTTTTTGTGGTTAACAAGTATAAATTTCTATAAGGGTATTTTCGTCTCCAAGCAAATATTAGATTTTCTAAATAAACTGTTTTAGCCATATTTGCAAAATAAAACATGATTAGCCATTTTTCAAATTGGATATTAGGATTTAGCGATATATTATGTTGGCCCAATATAAGACCCTATTTTTATGACTCTCTTCTTAGGGTCTTTATTTAACATCCATGACTTGAGGCCATAAATTCTAAAGATCAACAATCATGTAAAATTGAAGAAAAATGAAATAGTTTATTTATTGGGATCCCGAAATAAATAAATGCTTAAAACAGAAATCAAAATCTTAATTATGGCCTCAAAATGAAACAGAGTTCATCACTCAATAAATGAAATACTTGAAAGACATGAAAACATGAAATGTGGCTTGGACAGTGTGGAAGTAGTTTTTCAACTCATGGCTTATGTAATGCTCCTTTGTCATTCAACCAGTTTACCTTTGCCCTTACCTGAAAACATTTTTTTTACAAAAACAAAAAGGGTGAGTATTACATAATATAACACTCAGTAAGAGACCACACTGTCGGGGTTTGGAAAACATGTTGTCATAACAAATCATGGTTTTATGTGGGACCCAATCAAAAAAACATATTTCATGGCTTTTCTCTTCGCCTGTTAGTGGGAAATTAGAACTTCCTAGTCCATGGTCTCTAGTTTCGAGTCGACTCCATTCATTCATAGCTTATATAATAGATAATGTCAGGAAGATTTCACCACAACCTTCGCAAACATTTTTAAACATACATACTCAGAGTCCCAAATAAAACATTAACAATAATGGTGCAAATGGCATAATAAAATCAGAATGCTCAAGTTAAACCAGCAATAGCATGAAAATCATGGTCTTTGAGAACTTATAGAACAGCAAAAAAATCAAGATGATATAAAACAGGTCATGGCATTTCAAAAGTGACATTTTCAATTCGACCCTTCTAACAAGCATGAGATAATCGAACAAAATTCTCAAATCCTGAATTTTAAAGTTGGCGTGGGTCCCCTTACCTTAGCTTCGCTCAACTACTAAGTCCTTAAATCCTTGCTACGTTTCCTGACCCGAACTTGTTTAATCAGAACTCCAAAATTAACCCACCAATCCACAACAACATTAAAACACGAAGCCTAAGGGTCTAATGACTCTGTTTCCACATACATCCGTCCAAATTTTGAATCAAGACAACGCTGACCTTGCTTAGATTTCGTCGCCCTTCCTTCGAACATTGATAAAGTCCTAGGACAACCTTAACCAAATCAGAATTCATACTTAACAACGACCTTTAAATCAAAACCACGAATCAGAATTAAAATTTACCGACCAATGGTAATATGAAGGCTGAAAACACCTCAGGCGAACCTACTTGCAGATCTGAAATCAGTGGCGGCGGATCGACCAAAGGAAACAAGTTTTAGGAAGCCCGCACGGCGATCTACACCGAACTAGTTGGCTCATCTTGAGAACTGGACCAAAAGATGGTGAATCGGCCACAAGAAGGTGAGGCGGCGAATCCACGAAAATGCGGCTCCGACATGAACCCACGAACGAACGGCTTCGGTAGGCGACTTTAGTTGGCTCGCACTTCCTCCTCTTGTTCCCAATTAGCTCCTCTTCTTGTTGGTTTTTCCATAAGACCTTGACCAGATTGATAGCTCGGTTACGGAGAACCTTTTGGTCTCTGGCGAGAATTCGTGTTGGTTGCTCCTCGTAGCTCAGGTCCTCGTTCAACCGCAAGGGTTCAAAATCAACCACACGCATTGGGTCAGGCACGTATTTCCTCAACATGGAGACATGAAAGATATTATGAACTGAAGAGAGAAATGGCAGCAATGCCAATCGATAAGTCACTGGACCAATCTGCTCTAAAATCTCGAATGGCCTTATAAAGTGTGGACTCGGCTTCCCTTTCCGATCAAAACTTACAACTCCCATCATCGAGGGCACCTTAAGGAACACATGGTTGTCCACATCGAACTCCAAGTCCCTCCGCCTTGAGTCATCATAGCTCTTCTGCCTACTCTGTGCAGTTTGCATTCTCGCTCGGATCTTTTGTATCACATCATTCGTAACTTGGATTAACTCGGGACCCAATAACTAGCATTCACCAACCTCGTCCCAGTAAACGGGAGTTCTGCACCTCCTTCCATACGATGCTTCAAACGGCGCCATACCTATCGTTGCTTGGTAGCTATTATTGTAAGCAAATTCCATCAGATGCAGATGGGTATCCCAACTGCCTGGACAGTCGAGAGCGTATGCTCGTAACATGTCCTCCAACACCTGGTTCAACCGTTCCATCTGACCGTCTGTCTGGAGGTGAAACGAGTTACTGAAGTTCAACTAGGTGCCTAGTGTCACGGTCGCACCTTTCGGACCGTGCGGCGGCATGATTCATCCCTCGAACATGGCCAGCCTTGAGGGGAACTCCTGCCCCATCGTTATGATCGCAACGCTTTGTGGCCTCGTCGGGTCTTTAGGCGAGGTTCTTCAGTCCTCAACCAAGCATCAAGTAAAATAAGCGGCGGAATATAACTTGGTCGTACGTACGCCGTCGCCGCGTCAGGTGTACTTGCACTTGTCTTTCCCATGAGTTGGCTTTGACGGGACATTCTCGGATCACGGCGCTAACGCCCTATAGTTTGAACCTCCGGCCCATGGGAAGAAGCGCAATGTCGGCACACACTGTGCCGCCCGACACCATCCGCCCTTGAAAACCCAGCAAAGGAAACGCCCAAGACACTTCTCTTGAGGACTCGCCCCAACCATGACACGCGAGCGTGCCACGGGGTGACTCACTTAGCCCACAAGCCTGTGGGGTGGTGGAGAGTCGACACCATGGTACCCCTATAGTATATTATGTGAAATATTGGGTCTTCCTCCTTGCACGTCATTTTGGCGAGGAGTCATACGCCCATACATCGCCCCTCGACGACACGGTTGGCCCCGATCTCACATGCCTTCGAGCCCACCTATCTTGGTGTGTTAGATGATGCATCGTCCTCCTCGATCGCATCATGGCACGACTTGTCCTTTGTGAGGTTCACAAACATACGCTCTTCTAGTATGATTGTGACATTTCTCCCCACTTAATCTCGCCATCGTCCTCGATGACATACTCGGGATTCAATCCAAATCATCACACAATGGATTGTAACACTCTCCCCACTTAAACTCGGCATCGTCTCGATGCCTTCACAATGCTAACGGACTTGCTTGAAAAATGCGCCTCGAGACGGATACGGAAATTTCACATCAACTCTGCTTTGGTTTGTGGGCTATCCCCCCGCGCGCCTCACATCGCCCGACTCACGGGGCTTTGGCACGAGACTCGCCAGACAAACCACGACGACAAAGAAACTAGGCTTTCGCTCGCCTAGTTACGGGAACCTTCCCAACTCACTCGGCCACCTTGGCCACAACACGCGTATGCTCGAGCGACATATAACTTCAAAGAAAGTCGGAAAGCTTCTCACTCCGCTGGCACTCACCGCCAACTCACCGCAACAAGCCACACCCGTGGCAACTCCACACTCTGGCGCCTCGCGCTTCTTCTCTTCCCGCATAGCGTGCTCACTCCGCACGAGTACTTCAATGATGGCACTCTGGCCAAACTCACAACACGCACACTCTTGCGCTTCACTCGGGCACCACCGCCCGTACAACTCGTTGGCAAACATGCCAACTGATCAACTTGCCCTCTCGGGCGTCATGTGGAAGTCGCGTCTCATTTGGACAACTCTCTCGAACCGAGCCAACGCCAACATTGTCCTCTCATACGCCAACCGTTGCTCATACTTGCTTAACATATGATTTCTCTTGCTAACGTTAATTCAATTCACAAAACATCGATTTCGGCAACTCGAACAAACATCACCCGGTACTTCCTCGAAAGTGATTTTCCGAGACTCGCCCGTGTCTTTTAACCGATACCACCCGAGTTCTTCCTCGAAAATGGCTCTGGCGACCAACACTTCACCGTGTCCTTCCTCGAAAGTGTAAGTGCTTAAACATTGCCAGTGCGCCTCGAAAGTCAATGTCAACACGGTCTTGATTTGAACGAAGCCACCAACCGGTATCAACCCACGAAAGTTACATTCATTGTCACAACGGACTTATTCGACTCTTGTCCGATGCGCGCACAAAGGTTGGCTCGATACCAATTGTCACGGCCGCACCTTTCGGACCGTGCGGCGCCATGATTCATCCTCGAACATGGCCACCTTGAGAGGGAACTCCCGCCCCATCGTTATGATCGCAACGCTTTGTGGCCTCGTCGGGTCTTTAGGCGAGGTTCTTCATCCTCAACCAAGCATCAAGTAAAATAAGCAAATGAATATAACTTGGTCGCACACGCCGCCGTCGTCCGTACTTGCACTTGTCTTTCCCATGAGTTGGCTTTGACGGGACATTCTCGGATCGGGCGCGCCGCTAACGGGCCTATAGTGAACCTCGGCCCATGGGAAGAAGGCGCAATGTTTCGGCACACTGTGTCGCCCGACCGCATCCCTTGAAAACCCGTTACAAAGGAAACGCCAAGACAACTCTCTTGAGACGCTGCGCCCAACCATGACACGCGAACGTGCACGGGGTGACTCACTTAGGCCCACAAGCCTGGGGTGGTGGAGAGTCGACACCATGGTACCCCTATAGTATATTATGTGAAATATTGGGTCTTCCTCCTTGCACGTCATTTTGGCGAGAGTCATACGCCCATACATCGACCCTCCGACGACGACACGGTTGGCCCGATCTCACATGCCTTGAGCCCACCTATCTTGGTGTGTTAGATGATGCATCGTCCTCCTCGATCGCATCATGGCACGACTTGTCACTGTGAGGTTCACAAACATACGCTCTTCTAGTATGATTGTGACACCTAGCGCTTTCTGTAAGCTCTTTCATAACTTAGATGTGAAGCAGGGATCTCTATTTGAAACAATTTTAGCAGGAACTCCGTGTAGCCTGACTATCTCCTCCATATACAATTGTGCCCATTTGTCTGTGGAATAAGTGGGTTTTCCAAGAAGAAAGTGTGCCGACTTAGTCAGTCTCTCGACAACAACCCAGATTATTGTGAAACCCTTCAAGGTCCTGAGTAATCCCACTATGAAGCCCATAGAAATTTTGTCTCACTTCCACTGTGGAACATCCAAAGGTTGCAACGGACCTGCCAGCCTTTGTCTTGGTGCTTTCACCTGTAAACAAACCAAGCATCTACTGACATAATCCGTCATATATCACTTCATATTCTGCCACCAGAAGAGTCGCTTCAAATGTCGGTACATCTTTGTACTACCCGAATGCATAGAAAATGGTGAATTATGACCCTCAGTTAGAATCTCGTTTCTAAGCTCAACAACGTCGGGAACACACAAACGCCCCTGAAACAACAGTCCACCATCTGAGGACAAGGAAAACCCTTGTGCTTGTTCTTTACCCACCTGGCGGAACCTCTCCAATAGCCAAGGATCCCCCTGTTGGGAATCTATGATACGTTGTCTTAAGGTTGGTTGAATCGTTAACCGCCAGACCAGCAGTGCTGATTTGCTTCGCCAACGAGATCGCAATTTCAAAGACGTTTCTACTATATCAGAAACTCAACTCGATCGGTGATCTCGAGCCGAGGAATGAATTGGCTTCCTACTAAGGGCATCTACGACTAATTTGCTTTACCTGGGTGGTACAGGATCTCGACATCATAGTCTTTCACCAGCTCTAACCATCTGTGTTGCCTCATATTTAGTTCCTTCTGAGTGAACAAGTACTTCAGGCTCTTGTGATCTGTGAAAATTTGGATTTTCTCCCCATACATGTAATGCCTCCAAATTTTGAGTGTGAACACCACAGTTGCCAACTCCAAATCGTGAGTTGGATAATTCCTCTCATCGCTCTTCAATTGGCGAGACGTGTAAGCTATCGCCTTCCCATGCTGCATCAGAACACAACCCAAGTCTTTCTTTGAGGCATCACTGTAGATCACGTAACCTTTCGTACCATCGGCACCATAAGAACCGGTGTTGTAACTAAGCTCTACTTGAGCTCTTGGAAACTTTCCTCACAAGCATCATCCCACATAAACACAATATCCTTCCGAGTTAGTTGTGTTAGGGGCATAACTATTTTGGAGAAATCTTGCACGAAACGTCTGTAATAGCTTACAAGCACCAGAAAACTACGTACCTCAGTAACTGTGGATGGACGAAGCCATTGCAACACTGCCTCTACCTTAGCAGGATCTACAAAGATTCCTGCTTTGGACACCACGTGCCCAAGGACACCTGACTAAGCCAAAACTCGCACTTTGGGAACTTTGCATACAACTTGTTCTTCTGCAAGGTCGCTAAAACCCTTCAAAGATTTTCCCCGTGCTCTTCATCGAATCTCAAATATATCTGGATATCATCTATAAATACTATAACAAACTTGTCGAGGAATTCCTTGAATACTCAGTTCATAATGTCCATGAAGACTACAAGCGCATTGGTCAACCCAAACGACATTACAGTGAACTTGCAATGTCCATAACGTGACCTAAAAGCTGACTTGAGAATGACTTCCTCCCTAATTTTCAGTTGATGGTATCCTGATCTGAGATCAATCTTTGAGAACACAAAAGCCACTCGTAACTGATCGAAGAGATCATCTGTCCGAGGAAGGGGATACCGGTTATTGACTGTAACCTTATTCAACTCCCTATAGTCTATGCACAAACGCATCGGCCCATCCTTCTTCTTTACGAACAACACTGGCGCTCCCCAAGGGGAAACGCTAAGGCGTATAAATCCCTTATCTAACAAGTCTTGGAGCTGCAACTTGAGCTTCTTTAACTCGATCGACGCCATTTTGTAAGGAGCTTTAGAAATAGATGATGCCCCTGGCTTAAGCTCTATGTTAAAATCTACTTCCCTCACGATAGGTAATCCTGGAAGATCCTCAAGAAAGACGTCTGGAAATTCGTTTACACAGGCACCGAGGATAGTGGTGTTGGGGTGTATGTCCTAATCTCGTGTAGTTTGTAATATTAATTGTTGTAAATAAATAAGATTTATTTATTCGAACTTTGTGTCTCGCATATTTTATAAACTTAATCCAATAAACTAAGCTCTAGGGTCATTGTATTATGAGAGAACTAGAACTTGAACGGTGTATAGTGGACACACTGGGAGGATCACGTTCGAGTTAATGACCCAAACGGTCTACAGTATACGGATAGGGTTGGAAATCTAATCCTAGTTAAACTGTGAATGCGACCCGCTTTGTATTAGATACAAACGAGGTGATCTAGCTCGTTCATGTGGTTGACATGCGAGTGGGGGCATCCTGTGCAATGAGATTGTACAAGACCGGGTCGTGAATTATTAGACTTACTGATGTAACATCGTTAACAATATAGGACTAATAATTTCGTAGATGACCATTAGTGACTCGTCCTTAATCCTGAGCGTGTTACGGACTCTTGCATGCGGAGATTGTCCTTTGACTAGTACGGGTGAGGGTGGCCACAGTTGCTCGCCCAATATGCCTACCTTCTTAGGGACAGGACCACGTGGGGAGCTGGGAACTTAACTATGCAAGAAGGAATTCACTCGTTTCCGAATTAGGAAAACTGGAAGAGTTGTTCCCTCTAAGTGTTGTCTCTAGGGCTTGGACAACAGGCACCCACCCTCTCACTGGCCCGAGAGGGTTGTTGTTTATGGTTGGACTATGCAACGTAGTTGTTCATTAGAGTAGCAGTGGGACTTAAGGAACAAGAGGTAGACATAGGGGTAAAACGGTAATTTGACCCAGTTATGACTACGAACAACCTGTTAAGGGATGACTCATGGGCATTGATTATATCGATGGACACAACTTGTCCTATAGTGATGTGAGTGCAGCTACGGGTTTTAGTGGAGTGTTACCGTAGCTAATGAATGTTGAATAACCGGGTCAAAGAGTTTGATAAGTTAATCTCGTATCGTTGGAGCTCGTTACCTGTAGGTCTATTAGGTCCCTCGGTTGGCTCAAACTGGATAAATTGAGGGTTTACAGTTTGGTGTGGATTTGAAGTATTCAAATTCATTAATTGGGTATTTATGTAATTTATATGTGATATAGTTGACATAGTATATAGTTTGATGTGAATGATATTCATAATAAACTATAGTATAGCCTAATTGATTAATTAGTGTTAATTGGAGAAATTGAATTGAGAGAAATTAAATTGAATGTGATTCAATTTAAAACCTCACAATTATACAAATGAGATTTGTATAATAAGGTATGAGATACCTTATTGTATGTGATATGCAAATATGATTTGCATATCACAAGGTTGTGGTAAAATGGTGAATTGATGAAAATTTTAATTCCACCACTCACCATTATTTAAAGGCTTGGTGAGAAGTCTTTTGCAAGGAATAGTCTCATTTTTTGGATTTTGATCCAAGAGCTCTCTTCTCTCTCAAAGAATTCTCTCTACACATTCTCCTCACCCAAAACCAAAGGGAGTCCCACATACTCTCTCTCAACCTACCGAGAACAGCCGAGAAACTCTTTTGGAGGTGTCCAACTGTTCGGTTCAAGGATTGTTGTTGTAGGGGTCGTTGGTACGAAGGAGTTCGTGACCGGAGGAGAAAACGTCGAAGAAGAGTTCTTCAACAAGTAAGTAGCTTTTTACGTACTGTTTTCTTCTTGTTCTTATGCATGTTTAGCCTAGAATATAATTGTTATATTCAATTTTAAGAAATGAGTTGCATAACGAAATAACAACGTTTCACGACGTCTTCCGCTGCGGGATTTTCATTCCCTTCAAGTGGATCCTCAGCGTACCCCACATCAACCACACTAACCAACACACCCCATGCTCCCTGGTGGATTAGTTTTCTTGCTTTGAATATGGACACTACTTTAGGGTGTGTCCCTATTCCTGCTCCTCTTAATCTATAGCTCTTCGGCACGGTAAGGTGAACACCACTTCCTTAAGGTAGCAGTCTATACTAGCATGGTTTTGTGCTAACAATCCATGCCTAGTATAACATCAAATTCGGTCATATCCAGGACTATCAAACTCGCCTTTAACTCGTGACCAGAGACTGACAACTTACATGCTTTGACTTTTTCAGTGGCAAACAAACTCACCCTCGCAAGTAGGGGTGAGCATCGATCGGTCGTGAGTGCGGTTTCGACCCAATGACCCCGAACCAACCAAGGCGATCGGTTGGTTGAGTTTTTAAAAAAAAAAAACTTATTAAAACAAACCAAGTTGATTGGTTGGTTGATCGGATTTATTTGATCGATTTATATATATATTTAAATATATATTTAATTAATTATTTAATATTTATAATTATTATTTTATTATTATTTAATAATTTATAATTATTATTTAATTATTTTCAAAAAAAAATTTATTTTTTTATTTTTTTAATTATTATTATTATTATTATATATATTTTTTATTTTTTTAAATTTTTGGTCGGTTTTGCGATCGAAACCTTCACAAAACCGACCGACCGCCCTCGATTCGATTGGTTTCGGTCGGTGGTATCGGTTTTCGGTCTTTTTTTTTGCTCACCCCTACTCGCAAGGGTGGCAACAGATAAAATAAAAGGAAAATGCTCTAACTCTAACTTAGCTTAGCTTACAAAAGATGCAGAAATAAAGGAGTGGGTAGAACCTGAATCGAACAATACAAAAGCGAGATGCTCAAGTATCGAAAGTGTACCTATGACTACAGAGTCTGAGTTATTGGCATCTCGGCTCGTGCTTGCATAAGCCCTTGCAGGTTGAACCACTGGTTTCGAAGGCCCCACACCACTAGAACCCTGAGGTTGGCTGTCATTCGCTTTATTTGGGTAATTTTCTGTCAAATGCCCATCCTGCCCACACATGAAGCAAGCTCTTGTTCGGGCTAAACACTTGCCCTAGTGATAACTCCCACAGTTGTTACGGCGTGGCTTATCCCCACTGTTGCCTCACGGTCTATTGGACTGTTGCCTCTGCCTCGTTGTTGAATAGGACCTACCTGTCCCATGGGAGGTTTGCTGAGGACGGTGGGAACTCAAGCTAGTCGGGTTCCATTTCCTTTTCTGACCCGACGAGGGTTGGACTGGGTCACTGCTCACCTGCTGATCTCCCAGTTGTTGGCCTCGGCGACTCTAACTGTCGCAGCATCAGAAGGCTTCATAGCCTGCACTGTGACTCTAACATTGGCATCCAACCCCATGACAAATCGTTTTATCTTCATGGCCTCTGTACTTATCAGTTCGAGAGCGAAACGTGACAGTCGTGAAAAATCTCGCTCATAGCTCTCCACTGACCGCTTGTTCTGGCGAAGTTGTAAGAATTCCTCTTGCTTCATGTAACGAGCTGCCACAGGAAAAAATTCCTGCCAGAAAGCCTCCTTAACTTGGGCCCACGTCACGAGCCCTCCGTCGTTGATCACAGTCCTCTGGGCTGACTCCCACCACGAGAAGGCATCCTCTCTCGACATGAAGGTCGCACATGGCACTATGTATTCTTCTGGACAATTCATGAACTGAAAGATATTCTCTATTGACGAAAACCACAGGTTTTTCCATAGTGGGGTCCTCGAAAGATCTGTCTAACGATCGACGCTCGTATTTCTTGAAATCCTTAAGGTACAGAGCTTCTACCGTTGTTCACTTGCCCCTGGCTCATCTGAGCTAACTGAGATGCCACAGTAACTTGTATCATCGCTTGCATAGCCTCGTAGGCATAGCGGGGTTGGCTTGCCCCATTGCCGGCACAACTGGAGGAACATTTCCTTGATTATTCTATGGAGCCTGAGGTGGATCCGACATAGGCGGGGAACCTCTTCCTGTTCCACGGGTAGTTCTGGAGGCGAGCCAGTTACTCCAACCCTTCGCCCCTTGCCTCGTCCTCTTCCTTTAGGTGGCATGATACTACAACATAGCGATCCAAACTCAGCTCTCAACATTAGGCAGTCAAACCAAGGAATACATGGATAACTATCTAGCATAAATCATGCATGCACATGCTTGCTTATAAACATTTTGCCTTCAGAAAATAAAATTTATGTAATAAGGATCTTGGAGCAAACCTGGCGATAACTGGGAGTTGCTACTAGACATGGGATTCCTGTTGCCTACAACATAAGCAAGTCTACAGAACCCATAACTTTGGGCTCTGATACCAATTATAAGGACCCTACTTTTATGATTCTCTTCCTAGGGTATTTACTTAACATGCATGACTTGAGGCCATAAATTCTAAAGATCAGTAATCATGTAGAACTGAAGAAAAACGAAATAGTTTCTTTATTGGGATCCCGAAATAAAGAAATGCTTAAAACAAGTTCACTGAAATCAAAATCTTGATTTTGGCCTCAAAATGAAACAGAGTTCATCACTCAATAAATGAAATACTTAAAAGGAAAGACATGAAATCATGAAATGTGGCTTGGAAAGTGCGGAAGTAGCTATTCAACCTATGGCTTATGTAGCGCTCCCTCGTCATTCAGCGAGCTTGCCTTTGCCCTTACCTAAAAATATTTTTTTAAATAAAAAAACAAAAAGGGTGAGTATTACATAATATAACGCTCAGTAAGAGACCCTACTGTCGAGGTTTGGAAAACATGTTGTCATAAAAAATCATGGATTTATGTGGGACCCAATCAAAAAAACATATTTCATGGCTTTTCTCTTCGGCTATTAGTGGGTATTAGAACTTCCTAGTCCATGGCATCTAGGTTCGAGTCGACTTCATTTATTCATAGCTTATATAATAGATAATGCCAGGAAGATTTCACCACAACCTTCGCAAACATTTTTAAACATACATACTCAGGGTCCCAAATAAAACAGTAACAATAATGGTGCAAAAATTTCATGGCATAATAAAATAAGAGTGCTCAAGTCAAACCAGCAATAGCATGAAAATCATAACCTTTGAGAACTTATAGAACAATAAAATCAAGAGGATACAAAACAGGTCATGACATTTCAAAAGTGACTTTTTCAATTCGACCACTCTAACAGGTTATGAGATAATCGAACAAAATTCTTAAATCTTAAATTTTAAAGTTGGCATGGATCCCCTTACCTTAGCTTCGCTCAACTACTAAGTCCTTAAATCCTTGCTACGTTTCCTGACCCGATCCTGTTTAATCAGAACTCCAAAATTAATCCAGCAATCCACAATAACACTAAAACACGACATACCTCTGTCCAAATTTTGAATCAAGACGACGTTGAACTTGCTTAGATTCTGTCGCCCTTCATTCGAACCTTGATAAAGTCCTAGACAACCTTAACCAAATCAGAATTCAGACTTAACAACGACATTTAAATCAAAACCACAAATTAGAATTAAATTTACCAACCAATGGTCCGACGAAGGCTGAAAACACCTCCAGCGAACCTGCTTGCAGATCTGAAATCGGCGACGCGGCGAAGAATCGACCAAAGGAAACAAGTTTCGGGAAGCCCACATGCCAACCTACACAGAACCGGTTGGCTCACCCTGAGAACCAGACCAAAAGATGGTGAACCGGCCACAAGAAGGTGTGGCGGCGAATCCACGAAAATGCGGCTCCGGCGTGAACCCACGAACGAACGGCTTCGGTAGGCGACTCGACGGACGGCCTTTTGTGACGTGGCTTCGGCATACGAGCCTCACGGTTCTTCCGGTGGCTCAGCACGGATCGCCACGCGTTTGTGGCGGTGCGCAACTCCGAGATCTAGCGCGTGGCGACTCAGGAAGCGAAGAGACGGGTCGAGCTTTAGCAGCTCGAACGCGACGACGGGCGGAGCTTCAGCGGCGACGATCGTCTGTGAGAAGAGGCGACGACTTGACACTTTCAGCGAGCAGTAAAAGGGGGAGATGGGCAAGGCTATCGTGGAAGAGAGAGTGAAGGAGAAAGTGGGAGGGAGGCCACCTCAAAAAGCGTGTGCATAAAAAGACAAAATGAGTCTTCTTTTCAAAACCCTAATGGTTTTTTATTACCAAAACACCCCTCTACCTTTTTAAAACTACAACAACCTAAAATCAAGTTAAACCACACATTTTTAATTTAAAAATGAAAATTAAACTTCAACTTACCGGGTGTTACACACAATGAGTGAATTGTTTCTTTAATAAAAAAATGTCTTTACTATAGATATTATAATAGATGTCCATACATTAGAATAAATGTCTTCTTCATCATTTCCCATGTGTCCATTTTTCCATTGACCATGTGACATCTTCTTCATTGGTCATGTGCATTATAACTAAAGAAGAAAGAAATGTCGTTTTTCTCTCTTTCTATGACATGTCTGTAATGGGAATTTTTCTAGTGCTACCGTCGTATGAGGTACGTACTTCATACCTCTTCCTCTTAATGACATATGACTTTTTTTTCTATAATTAAAAATTATATATACATTTTACTTTTTCTCTTTCCTCCTTGTTTCTCTCTCACTCCGACAACTTTTTTCTCTCTCATTATTTAATTTTCTATTTTCTCTCTCTTTCAATTAATTTCTCTCTGTACTTTTATATGAAGAATTCAACCTATGATTTTTTTTTGTATTTTTTCTCTCATTCTATATTTATTATTATTATTTTAATCTATATTTTTTTATCTTATTTAATAATTTTCTTCTTCTATTTTTATTTTATTTTTCCATTTTATTCTCTAAAATTTTTTCTCTCCTCGACTCTTTATCTTCATTAATCATCTAAATAATTAAATATTTATTTTAATTTTTATACTTCTTTCTACTTTGTAATTTTATTTTTAAAAATAATTAAATAATTATTTTTGTTTCATTTAATTAACACTATAATTAAAATTTATTTGTCATCCATTATGATATCTTATTTTTATTTTATTTTTAAATAATTAAATATTTATAAAACAATTTTGATAAATAAAATTAAAAATTAATGAGTCAATATCACATGCATGAGTTATGATAGTAATCTTTAATATATATATATATATATGAAGCAAAGAGTGTAATTTATATGTTAAATTAGGGAGGAAAACTCACTCAATTATATATAGATGTTATGTGTTAATCATTGATTTAACAACGAAGTTATCAAAACTAAACTAAACCTAAGATATAACGTTAATAATACTCAAAGTATAAAAAAACACATATACATAAGCCAAGTTCACAAACAAACATGAATTAAAAATAATGTTTAATAAAAAAAACTAAACATAAGATCTTGGTTTCAAGTAGGAATGAATATATCCAAATATTTTTATATAAAAAAATAAATGAAAATATAGAAATATGTTAGAAATAAAGAGAACAGAAAAAATGAAGAAAAATTATATAAATAACTGAAGTGCAAACCTTTTACAAATAAAAAGAAAGATAGTTTGGCTAGAGAAAGAATTTTATAAATTAAACAAGTTAGCAAAAGTGGAGAAAATTAGGGAGAGAGAAAAACAAATATAGAGAGAATATTGAGAGAAACTCATGGAAATTACATATAAAAGAGATAATGCATGTCATTTAAATTGGTAGGATGGGGTTTTCGTACGGATAGCTCGTTTTTCCACGCATTATTGACATTTGACCTGACATTTCAAAATAATGAAATATGACTAATTCTGACGTGGCAATACACGCAAAATGACTCATAAGAGTAATATGAAACGATTTTTTTTGTTCACGCTCTCGTACGCGGAAACACTCTCGCTCCCGTTGTCTCGATTTCGCTCTCGCTCAAATGAATGGCCGAAAATATAAAGAAAAAATGACAAAGAAAAATGTTAGAGAATAGTTGGAGTAGCAGAGATAGAGCGAGAGCGAGTCAACTATAGTGCGATTTTTGTTGTTTTTTTTCTTTTCTTCAGAATTTTGACAACTTCATTACTATCATGAGCGAGAACGAGACTTGAGCGAGAGCGAAAGAGCTTGAGTCAGAGTATGATGTTTTTACAGTAATTTAGACGGAATACACAATACAAAAAGAGTCATATGTCATTATTTTAGAACATGGATCAAATCAGATCAATGCACGTGAAAAGTAATGTTCCATGCAATTTTCTCTAATAGGATCTACATAAAAAAAAATTAATTTAAAATAATAGACACATAACATATACGTTATATTTAATGGAAGAGGTAGAAAAATTGAAATTTTTACTCTGTAATATGTCGTTTGTTTTTTTCTCAACCAGAATCGAAGTGAAGTGATGGATGGGGCTGACGGGTTGAAGCCGGACGCAGGCCATTTCGTGCACGCAACGCAACGCAGGTCATTTCCTTTCTTTCTTTTTTTTTTTCTTTTAATGTTATTTTAATTGTGAGCATATTACTTATAAATAACAATTAATACGCTGTGTTTACTTACTGAATGTTGTGTTTCGTGCAACTGTTTTTTTCCTTAATTTTTTGTTGTAATATATAATTTGGTCTATATTAGATATTAATATTCAATACAATTTTTCAAAATTTTGAAAACACTTTTCGTGAGAAAACGTACCACGTAATAGGATTATGTATATAGTTAATGGTTAATAACTTAATAGTTAATATATGCTATTTTAATATATATGTTGCAAATATTAGACTAATAGTTCGTGGCTAATGACTATTAACTTAATAGTTCTTAATAAGTTACCATTTTCTTTCATGGTGGTTGGTAATTAATAACTTAGGGGGCGTTTGGTTTATGGGGTTGGGTTGAGTTGAGTTGGGTTAATAACCCAACTCCTTGTTTGTTTCACCAACAACTTAATAACCCAACCCCATAGAGTTGAGTTATTAACTCAATCGTACTCCGGCAACTTTCCGACGACGGCCCGGCGAATCTCCGGTGAGTCTCCGGCGACGGTCCGACGACTTCTCCGACGACTGTTCAACGAGATGAAGAAAGTGGAGAAAAGAAGAAGATGATGAGAGTTTTGAAGTGTCTTTAAGTTGCTAATACTTAAACTCTAAACTACATTTGCACAAGAACAAATAAGTTAAAAGCATAGCATAATAAGTATCAACACACAAGCAACTCAAATAACTTTAACTAGAATTCCGCGAGAGCTTATAGGATCGTTGCCTCACGATGTAGGCGTAGTCACAGCAATCCAAGACCCATGCTCGATACCAACCAGAATAACCCTAATTTTTCAAATTCAAAATTTTCTAGAGACGTTACTAAGCAACATTGCGTACACCGAAAATTTCGGTAGCATAACGACGCTACTAAGATCTTGATGACATATCTAATATTTTGTAGATATGCAACTTCAATATGACATAAAATATTTAAGTATGTTGACATATTTTTAACATCTTCACAAGGTAAACTATTTATTTCATTCTAAAGATGTCCATAGACAATGCATGTGTTTAGACAAATTTAAATAAACACTCTTCATTAGGGGTGTATATAAGTCGGGTTGGGGCGGGTTATGCTAGTTTTTTGGACCAATCCAAATTTTCGGGTTGGTCATTATTCCAACCCAAATAACCCTATTCATGAGGGTAACCCAACCCAACCCAACCCAACATTTTCGAGTTGGGTTGGGTTGGGTCATCGGGTTAGCTTTTTTTTTCTTTTTTTTTAATTTAAAATTTATAGAAAAACCAAAATTAATATAAATATAAAAAATTCAAGAATTAAAAAACTCCAAATGTCTTTATACTAAATAAAAATCATAAAACTTAAATATTCTATTACAAATTTACAATTATCCCAAGAAACTTCTAAATAAATCGTCCTCATTTAAAACAAAACCTTTTTGTTTTTCAAAAATTGAATTAAAATTAGCCACTTAGTTTTAATTTATATTATGAAAAATTACACACTACGACTTAAAAAATATATTTTAAGAGTTATTAAATAATAAATAATTACGAAATTAAATAAAAATAAATTACATACATGTATATATAGTTGTATGGTAGGTAAAAAAATAATTTTTAAAATTAATAATAAGTTCGGGTTGGTCTGGTCAACCCAAATAAATTTTAAGTGAACCCACGAACCAACCCAACCCATACATTTTAATTTATTTGAACCCAACCCAACCCAAATAAATTTATAACCCAACCCAACCCGTCGAGTTGGGTTGGGTTGGTCGGGTTGTTCGGGTTATCGAGTTTTTTGAACACCCATACTCTTCATATGCAAAGTATTAATACTAAATTAAGATCTACCTAAATTAAAATAAAAAAGTAGTGGTGAACATGTGCATAAAAAAAGGAATAAAGTTCATATGAAGAGTAAAAGTTCTAAATAATAAATTTTATTGGAAAAGAAATATTGATATCAAACCCAATATCCATTACTTTTGCAAATACCCCTAACATACATTTGGCAAATGGTAATATAGATTGTAATTTTATAATTGATCACATAATTGAGTTTTGAAATTGTAGACAAATGTGTTTGTATTTGATTTGTTGTGAAAACAAAGTGAGGAAAAAAAGTCGCAAAAAAAAATCAGACCTTTCACTTTACATAAGATAAAAATGATTTTTAGGGGGAAGAAAAATTATATGAATCTCAGTACTGTTCTAAATATCCCATATATCTTGCAAATAATAATATATATTGTAAATTTGTAATTGATCTCATAATGAAGTTTTTAAATTGTAGACAAATATGTTTGCAATTGATTTGGTGGAAACAAAAAAAGTAAAGAAAAAGTCACAAAAATCGATTTATTCACTTTACAAAAAAGCGCATCGATACATTTCGACATAATAACTCAACTCGCAAACCAAACACCGACTTTCGACTCAACTCAACTCAACTCTGCAAACCAAACACTGATTTCCAGAACTCACTGACAAAACAACTCTGCACAACTCAACCCAACTCAACCAAACTCTGCGATCCAAATGCCCCCTTAATATTTAATAATAACAATTGACCACGTCCACTATAGAGTTATTATCCATCTCAAAGTGAAGAACCATCGACTAAAGAGATGTATCCACGATAGGGTTTATATGTTGGTCGTACGAGTTATATCGTTTTCAAATAATTTAAATAATTTTTATAATTCCTATATTTTTTTCTCAAATTTTTGCTATTATCGACATCTTAATCTATATTTATATCTAAATATTGTATTAGTTTTTATATGTAATCAATTATAGTCACTCAAGTCACAATCAAAGTTTCATTGGCTAATCCAAACAATTTCCATAATTTATGTAAATTTTTCCGAAATTTCTATCAACATTCTCATAAAATTTGGACCTTGACATTTCCATCGACATCGATCGACATTTTAAACCTTAGTCTTGAAGTTCAAAACCTGTCAAGGACATGTTTAAATCTTTAAACAAAAATACTAATATATTTTTAAATACAAATCATATATTTCTTTTTTTAAAGTAGATAATATAAATTTTTATAATATACGTTTACATGGTAATTCAAAGTCAATTGCGAACCAGCTCAAAGAAATTTTAAACGTTATCATTTTCCCTACTCAAAGTGCCTTTATACCAGGTAGGAGTATTTCTAACAATGTACTGATAAGGTTCGAATGTTTACATTCTATTAAGAATAAACAAAAGGGTAGGGAAGGATGGGTGACCTTAAAACTCGAGATGAGTAAGGCCTATGATCGAGTAGAGTGGCATTTCCTTGAAAGATTTATGATAGCCTTAGGTTTTGAAGAAAACTTTATCGAGTTGATTATGAGATGTGTAACCTCGGTGAATTTCATATTTGATTTGAATGGGAGTAGTAGAGGACATGTGGAACCTTCAAGAGGGTTGAGACAATGGGACCTTTTGTCACCATATCTTTTTTTGCTTTGTACTGAGACAAAGGGAGGAAAACATTAGACAAATATCATGCCTAAAAATAGCACGACAGTCCCAACGATTTCTCACCTATTTTTTACTGTTGATTGCCTGTTGTTTTTTAAAGTTAAATTAGAAGAAGCTGAATCGAAATACAATATGTTGACGGGGCAGGAGGTGAATTTTACGAAGTCAGCTATTTGTTTTAGTCCAAACACGAGTAGGAATGTACGGGAAGAGCTGGTGAAACTTTTAGGAGTGAGGAGGGTGGATGCACATGATAGGTATTTGGGGATTCCAGTTTATTTTTCAAATTCTAAAAAGATTACCTTCAAATTTGTGAAGGATAAAATATGAGCATATTTGTTGGAGTGGAAGAATAAGTTATTCTCAATGGGGGGGAGGGGGATTCTAATTAAAGTTGTGCTTCAAGCCATCCCTACTTATTCTATAAACTATTTTAGATTGTCAAATCCTTAATCGTGGATTGTCATAAAATTCTAACAAGGTTCTGGTGGGGAGATGCAGATGAGCAACACAGGGTACATTGGACTTCTTGGAAGAAAGCGTGTTTGACAAAGTTGCAAGGAGGCCTGGGTTTTTGTGATTTGGAGTTATTCAATAAAGCTTTGTTAGCTAAACATGGATGGAGACTTATAGAAGATCCAAACTCGCTTCTTCCTAGAGTCCTTCGAGGAAAATACTATCATCAGACTCATTTCCTTGAGGCTAAGATTAAATCAAATGTCTCCCTAACGTGGAGGAGTATAGTGTGGGGAATGGAGGTACTAAAGAAAGGTCTGAGATAGCGAATTGGAGATGGGAGCAAAAGTGTATATCGATAGAGATAATTGGGTGTGCCATGAACCCTCATTACAAATTATTCATAAGTATAAGGTGAATCCGAAAGCAAAAGTAGAGTCACTTTTGAAGGAGAATGGTGAGTGGGATGAAAGAATCATTACAACTATGTTTGAGGAAGTAGATGCTCGTAAAATCTTAAGTTTTCCAGGGCCTAGAAGATCTGGAAAGGACAAGTTGATCTGGCATTTCAATAAATACGAAACTTATTCGGTCAAGTCAGGCTACCATATTGCTTGTTCTTCTTTAAATGGGTCAGGGATGTTCGGATAGTGAAAGACAGGCTACATGGTGGAGATTCCTATGAAATTTACATATCCCACGAAAGATCAAACTTATGGGATGGAGACTCTTTAATAATTCTGTGCCTGCAACAGTGAAGGAGAAGGGGGATTAATGTGGACGAATTATGCCCAAGATGTAAGACAACTCCTGAACTACAAAACATGTTATTTGGGATTGTGTTTGGTCAAGAAGATAGTGGAACAAGCCTCGTTGTTCTATCTAAAATGGCCAAAAACATCTAGGCTCTTGTACAGATCTAATGCTTTGGTTCAAAGATTCTCTCCGCATAGCAGAATTTGAGGAATTTCTAATAATGTGTTGGTGGATGTGGAATGGGAGAAACCAGTGGGTTATGCATGGGAAGAGAGTTGATATGAAATATCAACAAACGAGTGGGCTAATTACTTATCTTACCTATCTCAATTCAGAGAGTTCAGTCAAGAGGTAAAAGAGGTTACCAGTGCTTCTAACCAAAGATGTATCAAGTAGATACCTCCAAACCTGTCGAACTGTAAAATGAATACAGATGCAGCAATCCATAAGAACATAAATTTGGGAGCAATGAGAGTGGTAATTTGTAACAGCAAGGGTGAAGCTATGCTTACCTTGGCCAACCAAAAACCATGGCTTACGGATGTAGTTCTGATGGAAGCCATAGCAGTACGAACAGTTTGTGCTTCGCGATGGAAATGGGGTTGAAACGGATGGAAATCAAAATGGATTTCGCAGAAGTAATACAGCTTCTACACCAAAAAGAGGAAAATCAGACAGAGATTTGCTTGTTGATAAATGAAATAAAAGAGATCTCAAGGAATTTCAACTTTATTTTGTTTACCTAGTGTGATCGGAGAAGGAACCGCCTGGCTCATGCTATCGTACAACAAGGTCTTTCCCTTCAAGCCGAAACCCTATGGATAGAAGATGTTCCATGTAAATGGTTTAATTTGGAATACATCTTACTAAAATTGTGCAGAGGTAAAAATACATGTGGTTGGTCCTTACACAAGGAAACTTTACAAAAGGAAAGCATAAATTAATCCTAAATCACAATATATTATCCTAAATTACAATATATTTCTAAATACGTTCACATCCCCCCTCAAACTCAAGGTGGTAAAGTGGGAACCAACTTAAGTTTGTGTCGTAGCTGAATAATCGTCCAGAAGCGAGTGCTTTTGTGAAAACATCGGCGGGTTGCTCAGTAGTGGAGATGGATTGTAACTGTAGAGAGTTGCTCAAGAGATGATGTCGAATAAAGTGGCAATCATTTTCAATATGCTTAGTACGCTCATGAAATACATCATTGTGAGCAATCTGAATTGCACTGCGATTGTCACAATGAAGTATAGTAGCAGATGATTGAGGAACTCTCATATCAGATAGAAGTCATCGAAGCCAAAGTAGTTCAGACGTAGCATCAGCTAGAGCTCGATATTCAGATTCAGTGCTAGATCGTGCAACAACAGTTTGTTTCTTGCTACGCCAAGAAATGAGGGAGTCTCCCAAATAGAAGCAGTATCCTGTGGTGGAACGTCTATCTGTAGGATCACCCGCCCAATCAGCATCAGAGTAACCAGATAGTATTAAGGATGATTGAAAGGAAAATTGAAGTCCATGACCAAGAGTGCCTTTAACATAACGCAAAATATGAAGTACTGTAGTAAAATGTATGGTTCGAGAAGCGGCCATGAATTGACTAACGATGTGAACTGCATAGGCAATATATGGGCGAGTCACAGTCAGATAGATAAGACTACCAACGAGTTGTCTATACAGTGTGGCATCTTCTAGTGGAATACCATCAAACGGAGTTAGTCTTACATTTGGATCAAGAGGAGAAATTGTGGTGATCGAGTCAGAAATGCCCGAACGATTGATGAGAACAGAGGCATATTTCGCTTAAGACAAATAGTACCCATCAGAATGTGATTGTAACGCCCCTACTTTTTCTTAACTAAACTCTTAGGGACATTACTACACATGCATGCATTAATAGGCCAAAAGATACAAAACGATCTCAAAAACTCCACTGAAAACAAATTGTCTTTAGGGATCCCATTAAAACATTCAAAACGCGCGCAAAGAAGCGGTTTAAACATGGCCTATTTAAAATCAAAAGTAAAGTTAAACTACGAAAACATAAAATGACAACATCGGTTTTAAAAGAAAAATATGCGGAAGACATGTCTATTCCCATGGTCCTGGCAACGCGCCTCCGTCACTCGCCCTGCACGTCCTTAGCCTTACCTGAAAACATTTTTAAAAGAAAGGGTGAGTATTGCAAAACAATACCCAGTAAGTGACCTCGCTAACGAGGTTTGGAATATGCAAGCACATACAATCATGACTTTTAAAACATTCGAAATGTACATATACGGGACCTAAAACTTTCTCATATCATCATGACTTTAACACATGACTTCCTTTTTCTTTTAAGTGGCCAATTGGTCATCCCGAGTCATTTCATTTTGAGTCCCTCACTGCACACTGTAATAATTTGAGTCCTCATGCACTCCTGTATGGTTTGAGTCCTCATGCACTTCTGTATAGATTGAGTCCCTCACTGCACTCGTAATTTGACCCATAGGGTCTCTAATGCATGTTTGACCATGCACACAATGCACCTCTCGGGGAGACCAATTTCCACATTTTTCATTAAATCATTTCATGGCATACATAACATGCATGAGGTCCCATCATTCAACATAACCATAGTGGTACATGCCACATCCATTATCATTGATATGCAAATCATGACTTTACACAATGAGATAGGATATAATACTCACGTATATAATCATGCAATATTCTCATAGAAAATAATCGTAATATCCTTACATAAGATAATTGGATTATTCTTACATAAAATGCAAAGATATTTTCGCATAAAATACTAAATTATACTCACATAAAATATTGAGATATCTTCACGTCGAATATCAAAGCATTCTCACATAAAATCTTGAAATATTCTCGTATAAAATCATTAAATCTTTTAAGTAAAATAACGTACTAATTTCACATAAAATAATGAAATTCGTTTTCTTAATTCCATTTAAAAGTTCGGCACAAGGTCCCTTACCTCGAGCTTTGATCTCACTCTTTCCTTCTAATTCTTAAATTAACTGGTCCTTTCCAAATAACTCACAACCAAGAATTCTTCTATTCGTTATCCTACTACACAACTCATTCAATATAAAGAGTCTAAAAACGAAAGCGTCTATAATTCTCACTTTGCTCCAATTACCTCGACTCAGAATAATAAACCGAACGTGGATTTGGTTGCTCCAAAACTTGGAAGTCTTGATCCCGAAATTCATTGTTCCTACAAATTGTGTTTCAAACCGTAGTTTTACACTCTCAATTAGACTCTTAGATAAATGATAGGTCACAAATAGTCCTTCAACAAAATCGGAAGCTTAACACGAACGCCACCTACTGTAAACTCACTCGGTCAGAACGGTGGTGATGGCGTGGCTGTGGTCACGATCGGCGGTGAAGGAAAAGAGTTCACGAGTGGCGTGTAGTCTCGATCGGCGATTCGCGGCCGAAAAGAGCGACTCGCGAGTGGTCGCTACGTGGGGCTCTCGGTGTTGCGGCGTTCGTGGTGGAGAGGTTTTACCGCAGACGCGAGCGCGGCGGACTGCGCGACGCGACGTGGTCCGGTGAATCCTCGCGGCGTGAGCGGTGGGACGATTAAACCTCGTTCGTTGATCTGCCCGGAAGGCTGGCGCGCAAGGGCCGTGGATCGGCCGACGGTAGCACCGGAATGGTCGTGGGTAGTCAGAGTTTCCTGGCCACCACTTTCGTCGGCGTGCAGTAGCACTAGGAGATGGCTGTCGGCTAGGCAAGGAAGGGATGAAGAAAATGAGTTTAGGGTTAGGGCTTGTCTCAATGAGTTTAGGGTTAGGGTTTGCTTTAATTTGCAACTTAAGGAGCTTAAATACTACAAAATTAGGCCAACATTCAAAAGTCCTATGTAACCCTCATTTAGGTATTAATAACCAAAGTGCCATTGTTACTTCTTTTTCCTTTAATTTTACAAATCATTCCATCTTAAAAGAAACAATTCACTTAAACTAAATAAAATCAAAGACTCACTCTCACCGAGCCTGATGACAATTGACTAATCCGACTAAACACCAAGGTTGATAGGACGTTAAATAAAATAATTAATTAGTACCTGTGGCTGTGGTCGTTACAATCTTCCCTCCTTAAGAACTTTCGTCCTCGAAAGTTCCCATTCTTGAAATAATTCTGGATATTTAGCTCGCACCTCTTCTTCTCGCTCCCAAGTAGCTTCTTCCGTGCGATGGTTTTGCCATAACACTTTAACTAAGCCGATCTCACGATTACACGAGAGGTCTTTTGATCTCTAGCAATAATCTGCATGCAAAGTCGCTCGCCATAACTCAAATCTTACGCTAATCGTAATCGGTTCAAAGTCTACGACGTGAGTCGGATCTGGGACGTATTTTCTCAGCATAGATACATGGAATACGTTATGAACTACTGATAGGGAAGGCGGCAATGCTAGCCTGTAGGCCACCGCACCAACCCTCTCTAAAATCTCAAATGGTCCTATGAAGCGCGGACTCAACTTCCCTTTCCGACCAAACCTTAGTATCCCTTTCATTGGGGCCACCTTAAGGAATACGTGGTCCCCAACTTCGAATTCTAGGTCCCTTCGCCTCTCGAATCAGCATAACTCTTTTGTTCGCTTTGAGCGGTCTCGCATTCGCACCTAATCTTTTGTATTGCACTATTTGTGACCTGTACTAACTCTGGACCCAATAACTGGCGTTCGCCGACTTCCTCCTAGAAAACGGGAGTTCTGCAACGTTTTCCATAGAGAGCTTCAAATGGAGCCATTCCGATGGTCGACTGGTAGCTGTTATTATAAGCAAACTCCATCAAATGCAAATGAGTGTCCCAACTACCGGAAAGTCTAAGGTACAAGCTCGCAACATGTCTTCTAATATCCGGTTTTAACGCGTTCGCCCGCCCATCCGTGCTGTGGATGAAAAGTCGCATTTAAAGTTCAACCGTGAACCTAACGCTTTACGTAAACTCCTCCAAAAGTTGGAGGTGAAACGTGGATCCTCGCTCCGAGATAATCTTGGTTTTGGAATCCCATGCAGACGGACTATCTCTTCCGTAAAGTCGCGCCACTTATCCGTCGAATAGGTGGGTTTCCACGGTATGAAATGTGCTTGACTTGGTTAATCTGCTCACAATGACCCAAATTACCGAGTAACCTCGTAAGGTTCTAGGCATCCGACTATGAAGTCCATAGAGATCTCCTCCCATTTCCTTTGGGGCACATGTAAAGGCCGCAGAGTCCTGCGGGCCTCGTCTCGGTGCCTTCACTGCCGACAAGTCAAACACTTGGCGACAAACTCGCCACGTCGCGCTTCATGTTACACCACCGTAATGCATTTGAGATCTCGATACATCTTGGTGCTACCAGTGGTGCATAGAGAATGGCGAGTTATGGGCTTCGTTCAAGATTTGATTTCGGTTGTCGCCGTCCCGCGGCACATAATCGACCTCGAAATAGTAATCCTCCCATCGTGGATAGTGAAAACTCGTCAACTCGCTTTGTAGTTACCGCCGTAAGCTTTCTACTAATCGAGGTCCACTGTTGAGCCTCAACGATACGTTGTCTCAAAGTTGATTGCACCGTTAATCGAGCTAATCGAGCCGTGGTCTTTCCTACTAGATCTGCGATTTCGGCCGTGCAAAACTCGCTCAGTAACTCTCGCTCTCTCACAAGAACTTCGTCTTTGAAGTATGAATCGGCTTTCATCGAGGGGGCATCGGCCACGACATTAGCCTTACAGGGGTGGTATTGAATGTCTATGTCGTAATCCTTCACTAATTCCAACCATCTGCGTTGCCTCATGTTCGACTCTTTCTCGGGTGAACAAGTACTTGAACTTTTATGATCCGTAAAAATCGAATTTTCTCGCCATAAAGGTAATGTCTCCGGATCTTTAATGCAAAGACCCATCTTTGCTAGTTCCAAGTCATGAGTTGGATAGTTCCTCTCGTGCGTCTTCAATTGTTTCCGGGATGCATAGGCTATTACTTTACCGTGTTGCATTAGTACACAACCCAAACCTTTCTTAGAAGCATCATCAGAAACCACAAAGCTCCCTGTTCCCTCGGGGACTGTAAGAATCGGGGCTGACACTAATCTACACTTGAGCTCCCGGAAACTCGCCTCGCAAGCATCATCCCAAACAAATGAGTTACCCTTGCGCGTCAGCTGAGTCATGGGCATGGCTATCTTGGCGAAGTCCTCGCACGTAAACGTCTATAGTAACTCGCAAGACCCAGAAAACTACGTACCTCTGTGGCGGTGGTCGGACGGGGCCAGCGTGGTGACGGCCTCCACTTTCACTGGTCAACAGAGACTCCAGCTTCGGACACCACATGCCCTAAGAAGGATACCTGTCTGAGCCAGAATTCACACTTGGAAAATTTTGCATATAACTTATTCTCTCTCAGCGTGAGTAAAACTTTTCTTAGGTGCCTTTCATGATCTTCATCACACCTGGAGTATATCAGGATATCGTCAATAAACACAATCACGAACGTATCTAGAAACTCTTTGAATAGACGGTTCATCAAGTCCATGAAAGCGGCAGGGCGTTGGTCAAACCAAACGGCATCACCGTGAACTCGTAATGCCCATAACGTGATCTGAATCTTCGTCTTAGGAATATCCTCTTCATCGATTCTCAATCGATGGTAGCCGATCTCAAATCAATCTTGGAGAACAACGTTGCTCTCTTGCAAGCCCGATCGAACAAATCATCTATTCGGGAAGAGGTATTTATTCTTGATTGTAACTTTATTCAACTCCTCGTAATCTATATACACAGCGCATGGACCCATCTTTCTTTTTCACGAACAATCACGGGGCTCCCCAGCGAAACGCGGCAGGCGTATAAACCCCTTGTCCAAAGTAAGTCTTGCAAATGTAGTTTCAGTTCTTTTCAACTCTGCGGTGCCATTCTCGTATGGTGCCTTGGATATCTGAGTCGTTCCTAACTCCAAACCGATGTTAAAATCCACCTCTCGACCGGAGGTACTCAGGAGGTCCTCGAAACACGTCCCGAAATTCATTCACCATGGGTACCGATGATACCGAGATCTCGTACATCTTGCATCTAGTATGCAAGCTAAGACGCCCAAGCTCCCCGATGTAATAACCTCCCGGCCTTGGCGGGGCGAATTACCTTAGGCCTACTTCACGCTAACGTGCCTCTGAACTCAGAGCGGGTTGGTCGGGAGGAGTAAACACTACCTTCTTCCAGAAGCAATCAATGCAAGCATGGTTCTCGCGCTAACCGATCCATACCCAATATCACATCAAAGTCAATCATGTCAGGACTACTAGGTTTACTTCTAACTCATGATCCGTGATAGTCACCCTACCATCCTTGACTTTCATAGTGGCTAACAAGTTTATCCCCCGCAGAGTGGAGAGCAGACAAAGCATCATCAGAATCGTTCTAACTCTAACTCAACTTGACTTACGAAGGATGCAGTAAATAAAAGAGTGTGTAGAACCGTAATCAAATAATACAAAGGCAAGGTGCCCAATTAATGGAAGTGTACATGTAACCACCGAGTGCGTGTGCCTGGATGCTTCTACTTGTGCTTGCATAAGCTCTTCCTTGATGTATTACGGGCTTCACGGCAATCCCACTATTGATAACCGAGGTTGGCTAGACTGGCTTGACTCGGACAAACTATTAGCTCTGTGCCCTTCTTTCCCACATCGAAGCACACTCCGGACCGCCAAACACTTACCCCAATGGTGCTTACCGTGATCTTTGCATTGTGGCTTATCCCCACCGTTAGTTCCTCGCCCCTTACGTGGTTTCGATTTGAACCGCACGAACGTTTCTCTGGTCCATGCGGTGTACTGTTTGGGGATCTGCGAGCTTGAATTTGGTGGTCCCATTTCCTCTTATGATTTGCTATGGGTCGCTGCCGGGTTAACCATCAC
Organism: Trichosanthes cucumerina; assembly: GCA_036507285.1. Lineage (NCBI taxonomy): Eukaryota > Viridiplantae > Streptophyta > Magnoliopsida > Cucurbitales > Cucurbitaceae > Trichosanthes > Trichosanthes cucumerina. The sequence goes on along the minus strand of CM071842.1, from coordinate 11,760,371 downwards.
TGCTACGTGCCATGCGTGCTCTGCACTCAATACCCAAATAAGTGCACCACTCACCTGCGGAGGCATAGTCGGGAGGTGCTAGTGTCCTGTATGAAGCCTCGGACATTTTCATCTAGTCCCATAATGAAACGCTCTGTTTTCTTCGCCTCTGTGTCTACTAGCTCGGGGCAAAGCGTGACAAGCGGGTGAATTCTCTCTCATATACCTCCACCGCTCTCTCCCTGCAGCTAAGTTGTAAGAATTACTCGCTTGTTTCTGTGATCGAGTCGCAGCAGAGGTAAAATTTCCGCCAAAATGCTTCCTTAAAATGATTCAGTAATCGTTTCTCACGCGACTATGGTTCCTGGCGACTCCCACCATAAATAAGTCGCGTCTCTCAAAGATAAATGTAGCACAGACACCCTCGGTCCTCGGGATAGTTCATCAATCGAAGATGGTCTCAATAGATGACAAACCATAACTCAACCACAGTAGGGTCACTAGAAGACCCATCAAAAGATCTGGGATCATATTTCACGAAGTCCTCGGATATCGAGACTCGAGTTGCATCATTCCGCCACGACTTGCTTTTGGGCGGTGAGTGGCTGGCATGTGAGCTCGCACAAGAGTCCGTGATAGCCTCTACCATCATAGTCATAACATTAGGGTTCCTTGATCCGCCACTGGGGGCGACCGTAGGTGCATCCTCCCGCGACCAGCCGGTCCCGGGGGAGGTGCGCATGCGGGTGGAGCAATCTCTTCCTGTTCAGTGGTAATTCTGGTTGGGTGTCAACGTTTTCTCTTGCCCTCCGACCCCTACCACGTCCCCTACCTCTCTCCTCGACCTCTAGGTGGCATTTTTGTTAGTCTTACAATGCAGAGAATTTCGAGCTTTAGTTTTCATCACTTTCTCATTGTAAGGTAGGATCACCCTTAAGGTTTAAATTCATTTACATTCACAAAACATAATTACATCATAATCCTTTACTTCGTATATAAATTACCAAAACGTACCTGGCGGTGACCGTAATTATCATGTCATCCACATATAAGAGGAGAAGGACAATACCTGTAGGAGTCTGTCGCGTAAATAATGCAGTGTCATGAGGACTGGAAGTGAACCCTAGTTGGGTTATAGTGGAACTGAATGTTGCAAACCAGGCTATTGGAGCTTGTTTTAGCCCATATAATGCACGTCGAAGGAGACACATTTTCCGCGATGGAGTAGAGGCTCCAGGTGGGGGAGTCATGTAGACTTCTTCAGATAGCATGCCATTTAGAAAAGCATTCTTGACATCCATCTCGAGAAGTGACCATTGTTTGGCGTGACAAGCGGCTATTAGACTACGAACCGATGTCATTCGAGCAACAGGAGCAAAGGTCTCTTCATAATCAATGCCATACTCTTGGGAATATCCTTTTACCACGAGTTGTGCTTTATACCGCTCGATCAACCCATCAGAGTGTGTTTTAATTTTATATATCCACTTACAACCAATAGGTTTCTTGCCCGGAGGGAGATTAACATAGCTCATGTATGAGTCTTTTCTAATGCATGTAGTTCCTCTTCCATTGCTTTCTGCCAAAGAGGGTTAGTACTTGCCTCTTTATAGGAGGCAGGTTCAATTAAGGAAGCAATAGTGGAAAAACAATGATAATCTTGGAGATGATGGGGAGTTTCTCTTACTCGTGTGGAACGAGCGGATAGTTATGGATCGAGATGAGTTCGATTCGCAATCACGCATGACGTTGGATCTGAGGTAGGCGAAACTGGTACAGATTGATTAAGCTCACACACAGAATTAGACTCAGAAGATGGAAAGAGTTCACTAGATGGATCAGTGAAGAATGGTTGGTGACTTGAGAAGGAGGTGTGAAAAGTTGAGAGACTAGAGAACATGGTATGCTCCCAGAAAGTGACATGATGAGATATTCGTAACCGGTTAGAGATGGGGTCCCAACACCGGTATCCCTTATGTTCAGTTCCATATCCTAGAAAACAACAAAGGCGTGCACGAGGCTCTAGTTTCGTATGTTCATGAGGATGCAGAAGAACAAAACATGCACACCCAAAAACTCTAAAATGAGAATAGGAAGGAGGGGTACCATATAATCGTTCAAAAGGAGTCATGTTGTGAAGAGCTGATGAAGGAAGTCGATTAATAGTATATATTGATGTAAGAGTTGTCTCCCCCCCCAAACTTCTCTGGACAGGAAGCAGAGAGAAGTTGAGCTCTTATAGAGTCCAAAATGTGGCGATGTTTCCGTTCTACTCGACCATTTTGTTGAGACGTATGAGGGCACGATCGTTGAATGAGTGTGCCATGTTGGGTGAGAAAAGAAAGGAGTCTGGAATCCTTATATTCCATTGCATCATCAGTGCGAAGTATTTTAATGGTTTGAGAGGATTGAGTTTGAACCATGTTAGCAAAATCAATGTAAATCTGAGATAAGGCAGACCGATTTTTGAGAAAGTATATCCAAGTGAACCTATAGTAATCATCAATAAATAGAACAAAATACCGATAACCATTGACAGTACTGCTAGGGACAGGCCCCCAGATATCAGAGTGAATTAGATCAAAAGGAGTATCACATAAAGAGGATGATGTAGAAAAAGATAAGGTTGGTTGTTTTGCAAGTTTACATTTCAAACAATCAAAAGAACTAAACTTGGAAACATTATTTAAATTACTACCAGAAATCAAATGACGTAGTTTTTCAGAGGAAACATGACCAAGATGTAGATGCCACTAATACGTTGTTGAATCAGTGACAGACGCATAAATGGACTGACAATTTGGAAATTTAAGATCCGTGAGCTCAAATAATCTTTTCACTTTCCGACCTGTGCCAATCGTCTGCCCCGTTTGTGGATCCTGAACGGGACAACCATTAGGATAGAAACATACGGTTAGTCCAAGATCACATAATTGTCTCACAGACACAAGATTAAAGGCAAGTTTTGGAACACAACATGTAGTGGGAAGACATAAATTTGAGGTATCTACGTCCCCAATATGAGAGATCATCATACAATTACCATCAGCAGTATGAATAGGAGGAAACAATTTCGCAGATGTAAGTGGAGTCATAAGAGAAGCGTCAGAAGTCATATGATTACAACAGGCTGAGTCAATAAGCCATGATTTACCTGATGCAACAACAAGAGCAGACGAGTTGGATGAGATCACCAGTTTTAGTGACTCCTGGAGGTCACTGACTTGAAAAGTAGGTGGAGTATCATTGTTCATTGGAGTGACAACAACAACAGATGGGGAACCGGCTTTAGAGAAGTGTTTGGACTTTGCAGAATGTCCTGACGGTTGGGGTGGTCGAGTGGGGCAGTTGTCTAGAATATGACCACGTTTGTGACAGTACCTGCACTCAATTTTAGGACAATCAACGAACTTGTGATCATGACACTTACAGTACTTACAAAAGAGAGATCCGAAATCTTTGGGTGGATGAGTCGTTGCGAGAGCTATTTCATATTGTGGTGATGAAACTATGCCCAATCATTTTTCTTCAAAAAGAATTTCCCGAATTGCTGCGTCTAAAGTAGGTAGAGGATTTCGATGTAGTAATGCAAAGACGAAAGCAGACTCTCATATTCGCAGTGGAGACCCATCAGTACTTTAATAAGGCGAAGATGGTCTTGACTAATTTTAGCCTGATCTAGTTGGGTCCAAATGGGTTGAAACATTGCCAAATATCCATTGACTGACTGTCCAACATCTTGGTTGAGATTAATAAGACTGGTGTGCAGTTGATAATAATGAGCAAGTCCAATAGATTGAAATCGAGTAGCTAAGAATTCCCACATATCTTTAGCATTATCAAAGGCATCAAATTATACGTGAATAGGTGGAATAGTAGTCCTCTAGGCATTCATTGAACTTGGCCTCTCCTTCTATCGAATCATTGCTCTTTACAGGTTTAGACACATCCCCCGTAATAACTCGCCATAACTTTATGCCAATTAAAAAACTTTTCATTTGATGTGCCCAAGTGATGTAGTTGGTTCCATCGAGAATGGTACTGATAGGACGGTAAATATCACTTTTCTCCATGATAATATAAATAATTGAGAGAAATTAGTGACTGAATCAGCTTGAGTGATGCGGGCAGAACGATTGGGACCTGATTTTGCCGAAGTATTCGAAGACCAGGCTGTTGAAGCAATGGATGAACGGTACTGAAAGGAGTCGATGTACGGATCGACCAAATTTGATGAACGGGCGAACGACCAAATCTGATGAACGGACGACCAAATCTGAGCTGAAAGGAGTTGATGTACGGATCGAGTCGCGCAGATCTGGATTGCACAGGGAGGGAAAAATGCCCATGACGTTTGCTGGACGGTAAAATGTACGGATCGATTGCTTGAACCTGTTGCCGGAGTTGGAGATCTGGGAAAAGACTCAAACAGTTATGCAGGGAGGGTTCGTCGGAGATTTGCGCAGGCTTGCCGGAGATCTGGGTTTGTAGAGGGTTCGCCGGAGATCTGGGTTGGTTCGCCGGAGATCTGGGTTTGCAGAGGGGGTTCGCCGGAGATCTCGTCGAAAAAGAAGAAGAAGATGAGGAGTGGGGTTTTTAGTAACTTGGCTCTGATACCATGTAAATGGTTTAATTTGGAATACATCTTACTAAAATTGTGCAGAGGTAAAATACATGTGGTTGGTCCTTACACAAGGAAACATTACAAAAAGAAAGCATAAATTAATCCTAAATCACAATATATTATCCTAAATTACAATATATTTCTAAATACGTTTACATTCCAGTGGAAGTTGCCAGCATTTACCGTGAAGAATTGCTGAAGAAGTTTATGTTTAATTGAAGTACATGTGTTGACAAAAAGAGCACAAACTGACATCTAAGTATAACTTATTACTAAAACGTCGTGAGTTTGAATACTCTCATCTCCAATTGTTGATGTACTCAAAAAAAAATTAAAGTACACGTGTTTGATGTTGTGTCAAAAAAAATAGAAAATATATGGTATTATAGTTTTTAAAATATTGTTAAAGAAAATTATATATATATATTATTTTTAAATATAAAATATATTTTAAACTTTTGAATAAATAATATAGACTTTTTATTTCCTATAAATTTGCATGGTAAACAAGATTTTCATTTTTATTAATATATAATTCATCGTAGAGATAAAAATAGTATGAATGAAGTTTTTTTTTTATATTTATTTATTTATATCGAGAACATGAAAACAGATAAAAATCATTTTAATTTTTGGCAAAGTATTTTTAGAAAATTAATTTCAGGTGAACAAATTTAACTCAATTTAGGAAATTTTTTGTCTCTGTCTTCCTATAAACAAATTTTCATCTACATCTCCCATTTTATTTTCCATTTTGCAAAATTTAAAATTTATTATTTAATTTGGTTGGAATTTAGGTGAGGATTCGAACACGTAAAATTTATGTGGATAATGATTATTCTTTTATGATTATTAATTTGTTAATCTCGATTAAATCAAATAAAGTTCTTTAAAAAAAATATTTAAATGATTAATTCTTAATGAAAATTTCTATTTTCCCTAATCTCCCAATAAAAATAATATTATTAAATTTATAAATTTAATCTACATATAAAGAAATTGGAGATGTGATAATATATAACATATTCTCAATCTCCATTTTCCTTCAGCTAACTGGAAAAAAATTTCTCCTCACTCATCTATATATCTCGAAAAAAATGGATATCCCAAATTTCAATTCATTTTTTCGTTGATACATACATATAATATATAATTCAATTGGATTTTCTTGTTTATAATCAATATAAAATTATCTCTACATAAATTTGTATTTTCAAGTTTGTATCTATATGCAAGTATGCCCCCATGACAAAAAAATTTGGAACCGTCACTGCTTAGTATAATCCATCTTTCAATTATTACCTCAAAAAAAAGTTTTTTAATTAATCCAATTTTTTTAAAGCAGTTTTTATTTATTAAGACTTAAAAAAAAAACACTTTTAATCATTTAAAATTCCTCAATAAACTATACTAACCCTGCTATAAATTATTAGTTTTTCCCATCAGATTTATAGACAAAAAAAAATTAATTTTGCTAAAATAATATATTTTTTTCCATAAGTTATTCCAAACACACAATTAATTGACAATTAATTGATTAGGAAGTAGATATTAGATAAACATGAGATTTTATCTCAAAACCAATTAACACAATAAGAAAACTAGTTCATGTATCTTATAAATTATGTGATCTCTTTCATATTTTTAATGTGGGATCCTCAACATCTTTTCCATGTTGAGAGTGCGACCAAAGTTTCACAGGAAAGATCATGGGTATATAAGTGAGGGATCATATCTTTATTGGTATTATGACTTTTGGGTGAAACAAAAAAGGTGAAACAAAAAACAAAGTTACGAGAGCATATGCCCAAAGTGCATAATATCATACCAATATAGATATATGTGAAGGGTCGTTGTCCCTAACAGATTCATCATTATTCAATCAAATCTCTCTCTCTCTCTTTTTTACCTAATAGTCGTTTGAGTTTCATACCTTCTCGGTCAAGAGAGTATGTATTCAGCCTACAAACTAATACACAAAGACTGAATTGAAATTTAAAGAAACGAAAGAGTATTTAAGAAAAAAGTTATTGAATTCAAAAGAAAAAAAAAAGGAATCGAATTCCTTTAGTAAAAGTGAAAGCGCGTCTCGTCCTTTCCCAGGTCCACAGACGACGACCACAACTTTTGTGTTTACAGGCTTTCTTAACTCGCTCCAATCCAACCATTTCTTCAATCGGAACACAATGATCCACAACGTGTTCGGAAAAGCAGTGACAAAATCAACGCTACGCAGCCTTGCAGAATACGATAGCCATGGCATATTCAGCTGCGAGGACTTGGCAAGTGCAGCTCTAGCCTTGAAGAACTCTCAAGGGAAAAATGACAAAGACGAAGAAGAGGGTCTGAGGTATGTCGAGAAGCTTAGAGACCAATGCGCACGAGAGGAGAATAGATCGACGCTCGGTTGGATGTACAACGCGAGCGGCAGCGCCATCACGCTCGTCGATAGCTTCGATTCGCGAGGCGGTCTGGCTTCTTCCAGCCTTTACCCTGTGCGAATTGAGAATGGTCAATGGGGTGTCTTTCTGTATGTACACAAAAACTATGAATCCTCTGCTGCTGTTCTCTATGAAGGCTTCAATTCTTTTAACCAGACTTGCTATTGGTGTCTTGCTTGGAGGGTTAGGCATTCCTTTTCCCAGGTTCCCCTTCTCGCCCTCGTCTATTCAATTTACTCCAAAATATCAGTTTAAGCTTTTTAGTTTTGTTGTTTATTTAAGATGGTATCATATTTAATATTGATTCCACTTGTATGACTTATATAATTAAATTTAATTTACACCAAATTATCAGTTTAAGCTTTTAGTTTGATTGTTGGTTTAAGAACTCTAATTTGAGTATCTCAACTAACATGCATATACACTAGACAACAAAAAAAAATGTTATGCTTTTGCTGTCTAAAATTAATTTGCTCATCTAAGTTGCCACCATGAACATATTCAAAAGCTACGTTATTTATTAGTTAATTACAAAATTTAGGGACTAACATAGATATTACAAAATTTTAGAGTGAAAAATAGGGTAACTTTGAGAATTTAAAACTCGAAATGTTTGGGGACAAAAATGAAGTTAGAGATAAAATGAGATTTAAACAAAATTAATTAATTAGTTGTTTATTGAGATTAGTCCATAAGATGGCTTAGATATTAAGGGATGGGGTTGGAGGGGTTGGAAACCTATATTGCTTCCTGCATTTTCTTTTGTCTACTTTAGTTTCTATTTTATAAAATGTCCATTTATTTTCGTTCTTGTGCTCAATAAATTTCTTGAAATATTGTCATTGCAAATAAAAGGTTTTCATTAAGCATCAAATTTGTGTTGGGATTTTGCAAAAAAAGAGGATGGAAATGGACAATTAAGGATCAAAATTATGATTGTTTTCTCATCAGTTCTCCACAATTCTCTACAATGTTACTCCCACGTATAGGCTCCTTTGTTTTGCTATCCACTTTTTTACCTATGTTTTAACAAACCAATCCAAGTTTTGAAAACTAAAAAAAGTAATTTTCAAAAATTATTTTTATTTTTAAAATTTGGGGAAGCATTCAAATGTTTTCTTAAGAAAGATGAAAGAGATTGTAGATAATTTTGGAGAAAGGATAGAAAACAAACATAATTTTAAAAAACCAAATATCCTAAAATCGACATTTTAAAATATAAAGATGAAAATTGATTTAAACCAGAGTGTGGCAGGTGCATGTGAAGATAGAAAACAGTGCAGATTGGGACAATAAGGATGGATGGAACAATGTTAATAAAGCATTAGAAATGTGTGGCTCAGTGAATAGGGCCAAACAGAAAGGATGGCGTTCAGTTATCTCAGCCAGCCCTGGCCCTCACGCCGTCTTCGAAGCACTTCTCACCATCGAACATTCCTGAGTATTCCAAAACAGAGTTTCAAAATCTCTGGTGTGTCTAAAACTTTTGAATCAACATTTTGGTATGTTGAATCTGTTCTAATTGCTTGATGAGTATCTTGAATTTCCTGTTTTCTATTTTCAGAAAATTATGGTTTATGTGTGTTAAGACTTAAAGATTAATATTTGAGTTGCTTTTCATTTCATTTACCCTTGTAATGCATGTACTCAAATGGCATGGGTGTCCTATGTTGACTTAACTGAGGTCATGGGTGGACCTACATGTTAGGGGGTGTTTGGCCCATGGGTTTGGATTCCAAATCCAAACCCATGTTTGGAGCAAGGTGTTCTAAATCCTGGGTTTTGAAATTCATTCCCATGGGTTACAACAATACAATCCCATGGGTTACAACAATATAATCTAATGGAATTTGTTCCATGTTTTTCTCATCCATTTGTCGACTACTTCGACAACTCCGATAAAAACTTCGGCGACCATCGACAACGACAACTCCGGTAAAAACTTTGGCGACCACCGACAACGACAACTCCGGTAAAAACTCCGACGACCGCACCGGCGACCACTTTCGCAACAACTTCGACGACAACTCCGACGACCACTCAACAACCACCGACAACGACAACTCCGACGATCGTACCGGCGACCACTTTGGTAACAACTCTGGTGACAACTCCGACGACAAGTCCGGCGACAACTCCGACAACAACTCCGGCGACCACCTGACACCATCGACTCTAAGTTTGTTACCATTTTTCAGCCACCACTTCGACAACAACTCCAGTGACAACTCTGACGACCACAAACAACGACAACTCTAACGACCACATCGGCGACTAGCCATCACTGATGGTTGCCTCAACGACCATTTTAACAACAACTTCGACGACCCGATGACCACCGACAACCAAAAATCCAACGACCACCTCGACAATCCCACCACCTCATCAACTCGATCACTCCAACAATCCAACAATCTAGTCATTTTTTAAAAGGTTAAAATAAAACTAAAAAATGGTTAATAAACATTTTTTTATGTTACTCTCGACACCTTTGAATTTTGTGAAATTTTTATTAAAAAAAAAACAACTTGATATTTTTTTTAATATACACTCAAATGACCCAATTTTATAATTTCTTTTTTAAAAGTTAGAAAAAATGAAATAATTTTTTTCTTTCGCACAAAGACGTTTTATGTTCTTTTGTTTCATGTTAGTTGCAACACTTTTGGACGATGTATCTATATGTGCAAACTCGTGGTAGAGGTGCTAAAAAAACTACCTAAATTGAAAGATTCATGGAAAAGTTACTTAAAAAATTGATCCATGTTAGACATTAACTTCTACAATTCACATAAGATCAATTACAAAAATTTGAAAGGAATAAAATAGCTAAAAGAAAAAAGGTAAAACAAAAGCGTATACTCAAACCTAGAGTTGAAAAAGCTGCGCTCAAGACACAACTCTCTGATTCCCAGACTTCAGAACACTGCACCCCAAACACAGTTTTACGATTCCTGGACTTCATAAAGATGCGCACCCCAAACATGCTTTTCGATTCCGTGCTTACAACCCTCGAATAAAACCCTCGAGCTTCGATTCCCATGATTACGATTAGAACTGCGCTTTCAAACAACCCCTTAATGTTTAGGGGCCAACGGATATGTAAATAAATATAATAAAAAAAACTATCTGAACTTGAACACACTCCACGTTATGTTGACCTAAATAAGTTATTGGTGATAAATCGAAGACTTCCTAACTAAGTTTTAATAATTATAATATCTTATCAAATAGAAAAAAAAAAGTTAAATGGCGAGTTTAGCATGCGAACTTTTAAATGTTGGTATATTAAAACTATAAACTTTAAAAAGTATTTGATGAGTCTCTAAACTTTCAATATTATCTAATAAGTTTTTAAACTTTAAATATATCTATTGGAATAGAAATTTTGACAAATCCAAAATTGTCACGTCATCACTTGATATTGATGGCAAAATTATTTAAATAGGGACTAATTAAATCTGCAAGGATCCCTAAATTAAATTGATGGCTATACAATTGCATAATTTAAAAGGTGGCCTTCATACCACTATAACAACAGAATAAGATTGAATTTCAATGTAGTATTTATAATAATAGTATAGGTTATTATTTTTATACAATAATACATAAAATATTAAATTAAAAAATTTTGGGGCATATGTAGGTCCGCCCTTGAGTGAGGTGTATTTAGTAAAAAAAAAACATTTTCCCTCCAAAAATCTCGAAAAATTTAGGGGTAGGCCATATTTAATTACACATTTTGATCAATTGCCATTTTTTTTATTCTATAAACGGTCAAATGTTTATTTTTGATCAAATGCCATTAAAAAATCAAGAATTATTACAAGGATTTTCTGACATTCTCTCTCCTAACTAAGGGTGGAAGGTAGAAGCTAGGAGCTGGAACTACATGGGTAGATTTATGACTCTCCAAAATTTTAGAATTTATGTATTTTTTATAAGAAAATAACCAACTAAAAAAAATTGTAGTTTTTTTTTAAAATAATTGTGATAGATAAATGAAGAGCACAAGGCAACACTCAAATACTGTTCTTTTTTTCATATAGAAAGTAGATAATACAATATATTTTAATATTATTTATGCCCAGCATTTAAGATGGTGGCCACTCAAATTTTTTAAAATATATATATTTTTTATATCGAGCAATTTATTGTGTGCCTCCTACACAAACTTTTTCTCCTTTTTTATTATTATTTTTAGGAAAAATTCTAATGCTACTATTGTATAGAGAACTTTTCATACTACTTTTATTAAATGCTTGTCACATCAATATCTTTTTTAAAATTATGTGGGTCCAAAAAAAATTATGTAGAATCTACTAGTAAAAAAAAATATAGTGTGAATAAATAGAGTATAATACTACGGTAGTTCTAGATTTTTTTTTTTATTATTTTATATATATGTTATACTCCAAATTTGTCATACATCTTTTTAAATGAAAATATCTCCCTTTAATTGCTAAAATGGGAAGTCACATGGGTTAGGACACTTTTTTTATTTTTTTTTATTTTTTTTTTATGGTTTCATTTATAAGTCTTATAGAAAAGATGAAAAGTCATGAAAGAGAACACACTTCTTCATTGCATCTATTGGATTAGTTTAGGTTTTATTTGATTTGGGTTTATTTTGCAAAAGTGAATTAGCAATTTGCTTATTGTTCTCATTAGTATAAATAAGTCTCTAAAATTTGTATCTTAATATATAATCATATATAATATAAATTCTAGTCGTCTCTTGTACTCTCCTTCTGTTTTCCTTCTCTAAAAATTATCATGGTATAAGAGCCTTAAAATTGCTAGGGTGAGTGTTTCACATGCTTCGACATCTGAATATGCACTTGTTTCAACATATGAATCTGCATGTCATCTGAATCTGCATATGCTTCGACATCGACATTTGAAAATGAATCTACACATGTTTCAACAGTCTGTACATGTTTCGACATCTGAATCTACCCATGCATCGACATATGAATCAACAAATGCGTATGCATATGCTTTGACATCTAAATCTGCACATGTTTTCAAAACCACTAGAATTGTACGCAAATTTATCTAAGTTAGATTAGCCATAGAAATATAAGTTTAATCTCTTAGCATCCTAAGGATTTTGAATCAAAATTGAATGGAAGTTGAATTCTGTTTACTTAGTCTTCTTGTGTTAGCTACAACTGTAATTACATTTTGTCTTCTTCCCAAAAGAGCATGAGTCAGGTTGGAATTCCCTTTTACATATTTATTAATTTTTCACCTATTTTCTTTAGCCAAAAATACCTCATAATATTTTTATAACATCGATTACCGAACTTACAACTTTGAAAATAATTTTTGTTATCTTTTAAATTTTGTTGTATCCATTGCCTATGAGATCGATACTCTGGAATCCCTTCAGTTTTATATTACCTGTATCGACAGTGTCCACTTACACTAGATTAGAGCTTGTTTTGAATTTAAAATCTTTTATTAAAAGCTCCAACATTTTTAGTCTGATCCAAAATTAATAAGAATAAAAGGATTGTCAGCATTTGAAAGGTCGTAGTAACAATTTGACCAAATAAGCTCTAAAAACCTAAAATCCAAAACCATAACCTCTCTCGTAACCTTCCAAATACGCACAAAAAATAGAGGCTAAATTGGTTTTAGGATGGATTTAGAAACCTAAATGCGTGGATTCACGTAGGAATTTGTTTAACTATTAGAGATTGAATGATAATTTATTGTCGTCTTGCTTCGTTGGAACAATTTCAAACTTGAATGTGTTTAAAATTCAACTATCCGCTAGAATTTGACATTAAATTGTGAGGATGAAATATAAGTTCACAATGATCCACCTACATTTTCCATCTCCAAATTGGTTGTTTTTCATTGCATCAAATTAATAAAGTTGATTTGTGATTTTGTGTTTGTTTTAAACATACGAGTTTCTCTCATTAACAATCGTTAATGTAGCATTAAACTTAAAAATTACGCATTACAACTAACAAAACTACTAATTAAAAAGCGTAGCAAGCTGGGTTAGTGCGTAATAGTTTTCTCTTTGTTGATGTCGTGTAAAATTATTCAAATAAAATACCGCAAATATATGAGTTAAGTTTTAATATAGCGTAAGAATGCCAAAAGTATCGTCTACATGATTGGTGTTCTAGTTCACTAAATTACCATGAATATAATCATCCAATTTTATTTAGAGAAAGAACTAGAGTGATGAATAAGATCAAAACAAAATAAAAGACAAAGAACAATTAATCTATAAAGAGATATCTTAAGGTGTTGATTTCACCAATTATACCTACTATTCAATTAATTAAACAACTAAAATTGACATGCAGATAGTTCGCAAGTGAGGAAGATAAATGTATCACCTCTTACGAACACGATTAAATATCAAATGTATTAATGAAATAAAACTTTAACGTTTTTCATCAAAAACTTAATAATAAAAGTTTTTTTTAACGTTTTTTAAAGGTCAGGGGCATTGTTCGAAACTTTTGGAAGTTCAGGATATTATTAAAACAAAACTTTAACGTTTTTCATAAAAAAAAAATGTAATGATAAGGATATTTTTAAACATTTTTTCAAAGATCAGATGTATTTTTTTTTTTTTTAGTTTAGGAATATTATTGAAACAAACCTCATCTCTAAAGAGAAACATCCCACACCTACCTACCCATGCAATAATAATAATAATAATAATAATAATAAATTACACATTATAAAATCATAATTAAAAAAATAAGAAGAGGAAAGACAATTCATGAATTCTACATGTCGCACATACTCTCCATCCAGTATTGTGAATAATGTTTAAAAAAGAAAATCATTCGAATTTGGTGATTATAAAAATGTCTTACCATCCTTCAAATATGGAGAGAAATTCTACATTATGTAGTCTGTTTAAATAGCCGAAAAAGGAAGAGATATTGTGACAAATGTCTAAAATAAATAATCTATAATGAAAAATGTCTAAAAAAGTTTTATACTGCAATTTTGTCTACCTATTTTTCAGGGATAAACATGAAGAAAATTGAATGTCTATTTTGCCCCTAGTATATAATTGTGTTTACAATCAAATTCTTCCTAAATGTATTCCAACCGATTTCCCCTAATATTTGATTTCCCCAATTTTTGGCAGTTACTATGACTGAATTTTTTTTTTAATTTTTGTAGTTGTTCACTGTAGGTTCTCTCTCATGGAGGTTGCACAAAGGTAGATTTTCTCTTGTTAATGGTTTCTTACCATTTAATGTTCCTGAATATTGGATTATTCCCTAGTTTACATACTTGTAGATTGAGATCGATTGTTAATAGATTCTCATAGCATCCTCATTTTGTTGGATGGTGTTTGAGATGGGGATAATAATTACAAGGACTATAAGTCTACGTCGTCAGTGGTACTCGACCATGTTTCCACCCAGAATTCTTTCAATCAAAAGAATTGCACGACTTTCACTCATTATAAAATTTTGATGATCATAACCATTTTTTAGGGTAGGGATGTAGTTTGGATGCTTACAAGGGGCATGGGAGGATATGTACTCTAATTAGGCTTTAGTTGTGGACGTTGAAATCATAACATCACTGGAGGGTTCACTTTCATTAACCTCGGAAGTATTGTCGATCTAATACAAAAGAGGTCGAATTTTAGAGTGGGGTGTATTTTTTTGGTGTAAGTATATGATCTCAAAAAAGTTGAATATACTCTTGCATGTATATACCTAGAAAAAAAGCTGCAGAATGAAAAAGTCGATCGAACACATTTGATTTTCGAGGGCAGAACCACAGTAGATAGAAATATATACCTCATACGTGACAAGCCTAAAAGAAACATTAAGGACATACCAACAAGAAAAGTCTTTGTATATACCCAATGAAGAAGTTGTCAGATTGAAAAAATCGAACAAACACATTTGATTTTCGAAAAGCAGAAACATAATAGTAGATAAAATATATACCTTGAAGATGACATTTACGTTGTAGATACTAATATGCACAAATACGAGGTAAACTAAAGAAACCAGGAAACAAGAGGACATGCCAACAAGAAAGGTCCTTGTGTCCATTGTGGTTCGTCGAGAGAAACCAGTAAATAAAAGAAAAATACCTAATGACCCAACAAACAACTATACGATATATACAACAAATGAGGCGTGATGGGTTTTAGGTGGAACATTAATTATGACACGTGGTTAATGATGACATTTTTGTCTCGATTAATGACGTGTATGAGTTATCGATTTTTATATTAAGTTTAATTTTTGCATGCTTAATGGTTAATTACACATTTCCATTTCATTAAATCAATCCATGTCCAATATATGTTATAAATCCAATTGCTCGCCATTAAAATCGTTTTGTTGTAACCTATACATTATTTTATTCTCTTTTAATGATGTTCACTTAATAGTTAAGATTTGATTCAAGTTTGTTATATTTTGTTAACTAATATTTCTCTCCCGTTATAATCATCTATTTTTATATTTTATTAATTATAATTTTTTTCTCTCTCCCCTTAAATCTTCTATTTACTATAATTAATTTATCTCCCCTTAGAATATTATTTTTTTAGGCTTTTATTTAGTTAGTTAAGAAGTAGAAAATATAACTACGAATATTTTAGTCCCAACATAATTATAAAATTATAATATAAATAAAGTAAAAAAACATTTAGACATTTATCTAAATTTAAACCATTTTAGACGTTTTTAAGGTGGGATGAATTAGATTTAGTTGCCCAACAAGGAACCGCCCAAGCCCAATTCCTAGATGAGCTGTGAAGAGAGATGAAAAAAAGGGGGAAAAAGCGCCAAAAAAAAAAAAGAAAACAAAATCTAGTCGCCCGCGCAAATTCGTCTGAGTGTCATCCCCTTCCCAGTGAAATACGCATCCATCTCATCTTTCTCCGTTCTCTGTTATCAACCATCACGTTCGAGAATTAGAGGTAAAGATGCTTTCTTCTTCTTTAACCATTTCCTCTTTCTTTTTTCCTCTTTTTTTCCACGAGTGAATTGTGGAGTGTTTTATCTTTTTTGGGAGTTTCGGTCTTTTCTCTGAGGCTTTGAGCATGGGTTGTTTCATCAATATTAATCGCAAAACGAAGATAAAGTGAATCAAAGGAGCAAAAATCAGATTGTGTGATTGATGCATTGGAAACTTTGCCTACGCCTTGGAGCATACATGAGTTGTACAAAGAGAAGGAGCATATTCTGAGAGCCTTCCCTTTCGAAAGGCTCAAAATTGGGGATTTGTTAAGAGACCCATCCGAGGAATTTGAATAGTTTTTTAAGATCTGATCTTTACGGCACACTGCTAGATACATTTTATTTGGGGGTTTATTTTTTTAGGGCTTAGAATGTGTTAAAATTGGTAGGCTTTGGGTGGAATCAACTACCTAGTTTTGCCCTGAAACTCCTTCCTCTTGGTTGTAATTACCTCACATGACTTGGTTAAAAAATAGTCCTTAGAGGATTTTATCCTCTTTCAATAGGTTGGTTTTCTCCTATTAATGGCTTATGTCCACCAGCTGTTTGAGTAAATGCCACAATGAAAAATAGAAAAATATTAGGAGAAATAAAGAGAAAAAAGCTCACTTGTTTTAATTGTGATTGAAAAGTCATGCTACTTTTAAGTTGATTGAAGATACTATGCTACAGGTAACAACTAACACATTGAAAATATTATCAAATGCATATGTTCTTTTCAAAATAGACAACATGAATACAAATTAGTGAATAGGGAGTGAAGACAATATTAAATGAGCAGTTGGTATCTTACATCACGCTAGATTGCTTGTGAATTTCAAATTGAGCCATGTATTTGTTGGAAAAGGTTGAGTTAATATTATTGACTTTCATCTTTTAACGAAGCAGAGATGTGCATTTTAGTAGCTTTTGTTTAACATGTGGCATTCTTGTCTTGGTCTTCTAATTGATTTTATACACAGTATATCTAACTTGAGAAAGCGAGAAAAAGCAAACCCATAGTTACTTATGCATTTAGCAAAAAGAACCCTTTAAATTGGATTTTTTTGTTTGGAAGTTGTGAACTTCCAATGTTAGGGTTTTTTTTTTTAAGTAATATCATTACACAGATTTTTTTTCGACATTGCTGCAAAGAGTGGGAGGTGGAGATGGGAAAAACATAATGTTTTGACCTATATCAAGGTAGGTTAATTTTCCCTTGGCCTCTCTATCTAGCTACAACTTACTGACACAAACTCATTTTTTGCTGTCAATACTTTGTAATATTGATTATTGTTTCCTTTATATTTTTCTTGTTAAAGGCAAGTTATCCTTGTTATTTCATACCTTTGTTAGGCCAAGAGATATCGTAAACAATACCTTTGAATGGTGTGTATATTGGTTGTTAGTTAAAACTTTTGATCAAAGAATGATTTAACAAATTTCTGATTTACATTCTTGATTTTTCTTGTGCTCTCAGATTGCCATCGTACTCCTCTTTTTAATCTTGAAGAGAATAATGAAACTTATGTAGAATATGCGTGCAATTGAATTAAACTAATTTTCATCCATATATATGTATATGCGCATGTGTGTGCTTGCATGTTTTTTTTAGTACAACAATGTGCCTGTATGTATTTGTGTTCACGTAGGTTTATTTTGTGGGAGGGTGGGTATTAAATCACTATTTTAAGTTTGTACTGCGTAATAAAGTTACACTCTACTTTGATGCATGCAAGTGGATATTGATCTACATACTAAGCTTCAACCTCAACAAATGAGATGTCCTCTTTTTTTTTTAAGTCTTTTTATAACACAATCTCTTTGGGGTGGATTCTTTCCTCTTTTCTTTTTTCCTTTTATTTAGCTATAGTGATACATTAATGCTAATGAAGAGTACAACACGACTTCATGACCCTTCACCTAACTATGTCCGGATTTTGATCTATTTAGCTGGGTTAGGCGGTTCTGATTTTTATTTTTTTGAATAAAGCTTCTGATTTATATCTGTTAAACCTTTTAAATAAAGCTTCTGATCTGTATCTGTTACTTTTTTTTTTAATAAAGCTTCTAATTTGTATCTGTTACTTCTCTTTTTTTTGGATTTTTTTAAAAATAAAACTTAGTTTGTTGGAATAAATCTCTCTAATATATTGGCTGATTGGATGGTTTTTGTGTTAGGCCCTGTTGGCAAATACAAAATAATACAAAATTAAAGTCAGTGATCTCTACGCCTTCCTCCTCCCGCCAATCCCCTCTTGTTTATCTCCAACCTTCTTCCTCCATTCCAATCCAATTCTTCTGTGCCCCAAACAATCCTTCCTCTCATCCCTTTCCCCAATTTCTTCCCACATGGATCTCTCTAACATTGCCCGCAAGCTCGATCTTTCCAACTCCAAAACCCTCATCCGAAAAGCAGGAGAATTTTATCGCCTCTCTGATCTCCATTTCAATTCTTCTGTTATTGGCGTTGTAAGCTTTCTTCCACATCTCTTTCATTCACTACATTGTCGGTTCTTGTCATTTTTGCATTTATTTGAGTCCTCGTTCTTGTTTTTTTTTTTTTTGGTTGTTAGGGGGAGGTTTGCAAGGCCATAATTTGTTTGGAAATTGCCGCCACAAGGTATGCATTTTCAATGCAATGATTGGAATCTGTTTCAACCTGGTTTCTTATTTGTAATTTGACTGGTATTTGGATTTTGATGAGAATTGGTTCTTGTTGTCGCAGATTAGGGATTCTATTTGATAGATCAAGTGCAATCAAGTTAAGCGGGATGTCGGAAAAGGCATATACCAGATCTTTCAATTTTTTGCAGAATTGTCTTGGTTTCAAGTGTGTCTTTTTTGCTCTTAATTTCTCCTCTTGTGACTCTGTCTTGAATTCATTTGGTTACCTATAATGAAGTGGTTTTCTGGTATTGCAGAAGTAGGCTCGATATTAGAGAATTGGCAGTAAAGTTTGGGTGTGTTAGGCTGGTTGCTTCAGTTCAAAAGGGATTATCTCTGTAAGATCTCTATAAACTAAACTTTTTAGTTTCTTATCGTTTCTACTCATATCTTATTTTTGTTTAGAATTGTGAAGTAAACAACAATACTCTTCCTCGTCAAATGATTGATCGATGAAAAATGAATTTTCCTAGCCTTCTATCTTTCGTTGTTTAGCCTTCCATCAATTGTTTTGATCTGTAATTATGGTTTCCTTTTAAAAAGTCTATTGGTTCATATCATGACATCTCTTTTTATTTGTTTTAGATATGAGGATCGTTTTGTTGCATCGCTGCCAGCTTCTCGACAGGCGAGTGCTGACTTCTCCCGATCAGTATTTACGGCTGTAGCCTTCTACTTGTGTGCAAAAAAACACAAGGTACCTTGTGATTTATATTCATCTTTTCAGTTTAGCAACATGGATATATGCTTGTTCTGTAATTCTTACGGGAAAATCTGCTTCATATAACAGCTCAAGGTTGACAAAGTTAAGCTCATTGAACTCGGTGGTACATCTGAATCTGAATTCTCATGTGTAAGGAGCTTTTTTCTCTCTGTTGATTTGTGTATAGGAGTTGAGACAAATATTAACAAATTATCGCCATAGCAGGTTGCTACTTCTATGAAGGACTTGTGCTTTGATGTCTTTGGAATCTCTAGTGAAAAGAAAGATCCCAGGGAAACCAAAGGGAACAGAGGTATGTGTCTTTGATCCCTTCATTTTTCCCATTTTCTCAGTTATTTTGTTGGGTTAAATTTATGTTTTTTGCTCTCCCCATGATTGGCTTGCAACAGACCTATTAGACGCATTGCCCGAAAAAAGGAAACTCGAGGATGGTGGTTATTTATCTGATGATTGGCAAAGAGGTATCAAGTAGCTGCATCCTAAGTACTTGAATTTCATGAAAGAAGTCTAATCGTTCATGTTCCCATGTTTCATGTTCAAGGATGCCATGCTTTGCATTTTTGCCAAAATTAAGAGAGTCTAGAAGAGTTGTTTTTTCCATATCATGTTTAAGCCTTTTTCAGTTGTCTCAAAATGTTGTTTTTTTTCAATGTCTTGATGTAATGTTTGTTTCATTTCTTGTTCCACTCATGCTTTAAATGACCTTACATTGGTATTGACTAATAAAGTGGCGTGCAATTTCTAGTTTCCAAGATCAAAACAACGCAAGCCAATGAACAAGCCTATAATCAGTGGAAATCCTCTGTCATTGCTTCCAATAACCTGACAAAGACAAAAGGTCTTTTGAAAGCATTCATTTTCTTTTTTACAAATTTCTGCTTTCGATGTCAACTTAAGTAGTTAGTTACATGACATCTAACTATTATTGTACTCTTTTTCCAGTTGGGAAGCGAACCAGACAAACTTCCCTTCACTTTTTTAAGGAAAATAAAGAAACAAATGTTGAGTAGGAGACGAGCAAATTTTTGTGGTGCCATTGTGATTCAGATGATGATTTTCGCAGAAGGAAGAGAAGTGGATGATTGAACCTCTCTGTTTCATTCTATCAAATTGATTTGCTAAATCACTTCGTGGCGCCCCACATTCTCAGGTACGATTAACTTCGTCTCTTGCACTTGTTTTGATTAAGTTAAATTGCTTGGAGTAAACATTGAAGTTGGATTAAACATTGAAGTTGGATTTAGTGAGCTAATTTAGATCATTGGAATTTTGTATTTGTTGTTGAGAAATTGTGGTTAAGTCTCAAGATCCATAAGTTTGAAAGTTTAGGTTTTGTTTGGTAGGCATTTGGATTCTGTTTTATGTTGTTTAGGGCTTGTTATGTTTTATGCTATTCTGTTTGGCAGACATACGTTCAAAAACTGTTTTTAGATTCTAGACATACGTTCAAAAACTGTTTTTAGATTCTGTGATCCAAATAGTGAAAATTCTAAAAACAACATTTTTATTTTTCAATGTATTCATATTTTGAATTTGAAAATTTAAAATATAGAATTATGCTAAAAAAAGATAAAAACTTTAATAAATATTGTATTTCATGTTATAAACTCAATTTATTTTTGTTAAATTAAAATATGTATAATATAATAAATTATAAATTGTATGATTTTGTAAAATAATAACTGTACAAAATTTTATAACAAAAAGGTGTTAAAAAGTAATTAATCATAGTTTATATTCAACCTAATATTTAGTTTTACAACTACAATAGTTTTATGGTCTATAAATATATTATCGATTACATTTTCAACAATTGCTTAAATTAGAATATAATTTTTGAATCTGTCACTAAACACATTTGAAAATATGAAATACAATTATGTTTTTATTGAATATCTTATTTTCAAAATTTTGATTTCAGATTGCCTATCAAAGAGACCGTTAACTTTCCTTGGATTTTTATTTTAGAAATTGAAGTAAATCCAAAGTTAATTCTAAAGATTTACCAAAAATATCTCCTCTAAAGGTTTGCCAAAGATTTGGGATATTTTTTTGGAGAAGTATAAATCATCTAATTTGATAAAGGAGCTTGTCGAAAACCCTATCAAATAATTATATTTTAACTTAAACCTCTTAAATTTGCAGTATAAGTGGCCATGGTCGATTTTAAGGACGAGATTTTGTATATTAATTAAGTACCATAATTAATTATATCCAATTTTATTTAGAGAACCAAACTTTAGAATTGAGGATAAATAAAACCTAACTAATATTTACATGCTTTGGAGTCCAATTTTGAGAAATAAATATGGTTGTAAACATTACATGCAACTTGAATTAATTAATAATTTAATTAAATATTGATGAGCTTAACCACGAATTCCTAAACAATCAATTAACTTTCCCAGCCCAATTGAACTCATGCATAATGGTTGTGACACCCGAGATAAGGAGGGGTACATGAATGAACCAAGACTACATCTGAATGAGAGAGATCCTGAGGATATGAAAGTATGGTTAAGAAAAATGAAAATATGGTTGAGAAAGACTTAAAAGAAATGATAGCTACTACTTATACCAACAATGTGCATCTTTCTTTTCGGTGGCTCAATCATAGTAACTCCAAAGTTAAGCGTGCTTGGCTGAGAACAATCCTATGTTGGGTGACCTGAGAATTTTCCTAGGAAGCATGTGAGTGAGGACAAACTATATTGAAAAGACTCGTGTTGGTTTGTGGGGGAAGTCTTCACTCTCGCAAGTAGCTCAAGAATGGATCGTGTTTGGTCTATTTCTTTAAGCTGACATTAAGTTATTCGTCTAAGGTTCTAGGATTAATTTATTTATTTCCATGCAATAAATCAAACATAGTTATGCATCTAATGTTTTATAATTAGACCCACTTTTCTAAGCTAAGTTTAAGTAAACATACAAATCCCAGGCCTAAGGTTAAGACATTCAAGTAAGATGCATAAAAACAGTCTATATTCAAATTAATTACAAATAAACAAGATTCACAAGTACAACATGAAAAATGTCTAAAACACAAGTACAACCATGAAAAATGTCTAAAACACAAATATGCAATGCCTAACAATCTACTAAGAACTCTTAAATTCAGTAAAAAGGGAAGGAAATAGAAAAGAAACTTAGGTCGCTTGCCAATGCTCGTTCTCGACTCGTTTATGATCACGAGCCTTGAGTTCCCTCCTTGGCTCTTCAAAACTCTTCTCTAGCTCCTTGAACAATATTCCAATTAATTTTAGGGTTTATGGCATCCCAAAACGACTCCCTTTTCACGTAGGCGAAAGTTCCTTCATATACAAGTTTGAGCAGCGTGGTAACGTTGCCCACGATTTTCTTAAGTTAGGGGTACAAACAATCCGAGCAACCCGGACTACTCAATCAAAACCGTAAGAGTTGAGTTAGGTTAGATTAGGTTAGTTTTCTTTTCTTTTCTTTTTTTTTGTGTGTGTGTGTGTGTGGGGGTTGGGTTGGAATTTTGGAGAACCGACGGGTTGGCTTTTTAGGTTTGGGTTGACCGGGTAGAGAGGACAAAATTTCTCTTCTAATTAGAGATAATTTGGTTTTCTTAGTCTAATTAAATGAAAAGGAAAAAGGGAAAACAAAATAAACCCTTAAACTTTTCTCCTCCCTCCCTCTCTTTTGCGCAAACAACTACCCCCTATTCATCTTCTTTGCGCAAACAACTACCTCCCTCCCTCTCTTTTGCGCGAACCACGAGTTTCTCCTACATTCGCCGGCGTGAGTCACCCATGAACGTAACTTCAGGCACCACGAACTTCAATTGGCAGAGCACCCACGACGCGATTTAGGCTTGCTCTTAGGTATCAGAGTCTCTTTCCCAACGACTCGAAGGGTTAGTCATGAAGAATTTTGGTGAAGGCTAAATATGGGTATCGAGTGAGCTCGTGGATTTTGGGGCGTGCATAGCATGGTGCAGATTTCATGTGTTGGGCTAGTCTTGCATTTTGCTTGTGTTATCAGCTTTAAAGAGCTTGTTGGATGCGTGTGAAAAACATGTTGTTTGTTGTTTGGTGGGTCACTAGGTGTGATCTACTTATTGAGTTCTTTTGTATTGACTCCGCTCTCCAAATAACTAGTTTTGTAGGTTTCAATTCTCCATGATCTTGGTGATGCAGAGGAGACGTTGGATGATGGCCATTACTTAGCTGGTTTTAGTACTTTTAGCTAGTCTTTGTATCTTTTAGCTGTTCATTGTATCCTCTTGATAGTTTGTTTTAGTTTGAAAACTTACGCAGGTAGAAGTTGTTGTTTCCTTTAGTGGTTTTTTTTTTATGTATCAAAAGTTGAACTTAGGTTGTGATCTGGATGTTGTAGTTTATTGACTTGTATCAAAGTTATAAGTTGTCAGGGATTTTAATGTTCAACTCTTGTGCAAATTTTTAAATAGGGTGGTATTTTCTTGCTCATATGCGCTTCAAATAATGTAATAAGAGTTGGTATGTACAAATTGCGCATAATAAAAACATTCTTTCTTAAAATATGTGGTTAGATTTAAACTTTTGACCAAACCTTTTGGTCGATGATACATGTTTTATACCAGTTTAATTATGGTCATACACTCTTAAAACTCCTCAAAAATCATATAGTTATTAGACCCTGCCTAAATAGTTATCAAATGAAGCCATTATTAATCACTTTTTAAAATAATAGATAAAATAAGATGAAAATTTAAATCTAGCTCAATTAGTTAGGAAATATAGGGTTTGATAGGTCTGAATGTCCAACTTGACATACCATTGAACTAAAAAAACAAATAAATAATCCTAATTTAAAGACAGAAAAACCTTTGGGGTTTGCTCCTTTTCGAGGACAAATTAAATTAATGGATAAAAAGTATAATATTATTTATGAGCCACACCAAACGCCCGCCCCCCTTAGAAAAATGTGAAAGCTTCTTGGTCCCTTTCGAGGTCGTCGTCGTCCACAAACCACTTTTATCTTACAGTCTTTCATAGCATTCTCCAATCGAAAAAAAAAAAAAAAAAGATCCGCAACGTATTCGGGAAGGCAGTGACAAAATCGAGAATACGATCGCAATCGCGAAATCAGCCGCGAGGACTTGGCAAGTGTAGCACTAGTCTTGAAGAACTTGCAAGTTGCAAGGGAAGGGCAAAGACGAAGAAGAGGGCCTGACGAATGTGGAAAGTCTGAGAGAGCAATGCATGCGAGAGGCGAATAGATTGACGGTCGGTTGGATGTACAACGCGAGCGGCGGCGCCATCACGCTCGTGGAAAGCCGCAATTGGGGAGGCGACCTGGCTTCTTCCAGTCTTTACCCTGTGCGAATTGAGAATGGCCAGTGGGGTGTGTTTCTGCATAAACAGAGTTCTTATGTATTTGAAAATGATTGTGAATCCTCTGGTGCTGTTCTTTATGAAGGCTTCAATTGTAAGGGTTCCTCTTGTTATTGGTGTCTCGCTTGGAAGAATCAACTTACGTCTTCCTCTCCCCAGGTTCTCTCTCTCTCTCTCTGCTGCATATGCTAAATATATATATATTCTCTTTGTGATTATATAGTTTTATATATATTTTGTTCGAGTTGAATAACATCTGAGGTAGAGGATTCAAATTTGCAAGGTCCAAGGTACATGCCCAGTTAAGCTCATCTTGATCCTAGTTTAAAAATATGGGCAAAACTTTACTTGACAAGTTTAGGGGTAGAAATTGATTTTTTTTTTCCTTCTAAAAATATGGATGATGTTTCTCTCAATTTTGCGTTAATAGGTTTATCAATTTTTTAAATTGTTTGATAGATCCTGACCTATTAAACCAATGACGTATTAAGATATAAAATTAAAACTTCAATGATGTATTTATTGCACACTTGTTAAAATCTAGGAACTAAAATTGTAATTTAGCTAGATTTGAAAACTAAAAAAAAGTAGTTCTCAAAAAACATGTTTTTGTTTTTAGAATTTAGCTAGAAATTCAAATGTTTCCTTAAGAAAAATGAAAACAATTATGGAGAAGATAAAAATCATTGTAGAGAAATTAGGAGAAAACAAATATAATTTTCAAAAATCAAAAGTCTTGCTAAGACCCTATTTGATAACCATTTTGTTTTTGGCTTTTAGTTTTTGAAAATTAAGTTTGTTTTCTCCAAATTTCTCTACATTGAATTTCATCTTTCTCAAGGAAACATTATTTGAATTTTTAGTTATATTTTAAAAACATAAATAGTTTTAGAAAACTGCTTTTTCTAGTTTTCAAAACTTGCCTTAATTTTTGAAATTATAAGTAGAAAGTAGATAGCAATGCAAGAAAACTCATAGGTGGAAGTAGTATTAGGCTTAATTTTCAAAAACTAAAAACTAAAAATCAAATGGTTATCAAACGAGTTCTTAGCTTCAGTGTTTCTTTTGTCTATTTTAGTTTCAATTCTTTCCAAACCTTTATACTTTTTTCCCTCTATTTTGGTACTTGTATTTTTGAGGAGGGACTGTCGTAGTAAATTTTGCAAATAAGGACCATCAAAGCGGGCAATTAAAATGAGCATTTTAAAAGTATAGAGATCAAAATAGACAAGTAAATCAAATACGATCCAAACCCGAAAAAACAAAAAAAAACAAAAACAATGTGAAACTTGTAGCGTTTTTGCAGGTGCACGTATGGATAGAAAGAGGAGCAGATTGGAAAGAGTATACTTGGGAACATGTTAATAAAGCATTAGAAAAGTTTGATTCACTGCATAGGGCCAAACAGGAAGCAGCCCTGGCCCTTATCTTGTCTTTGAAGCACTTCTCACCATGGAAAATCTTTGACTTCTCTAATTCATCTTCTGATAAAACCATTCAAACAGCCTTCATTTTCATATCAATCTATTATATTAATATATAATTAATCTCTACTTTCTGTGACATTTGTGTGCTTTTGTCTGATTGTCTGATGTGTGTAAAACATTTGAGTCAGCACTTTGTTATGTATTTACTTGAATATGTAATAGTATGTTGGATCTGTTCTTATTGCTTGTTGAGTATCTTGTTGTTGGGATTCTCAAGAACAAATACTAATCGATCTCATGTAGCGTAATGGAATCGTTGAAAATCCAGTAACGATTGGAGAATAATCACGATGAAAATTCTCACTTATTCATAGCTCAAAATCTTCTAGTGAGAAAAAAAAAAAAGATTAAGAGGAAAGGATCTATGTGTTCTTTGACAATTAGCATAGAACCCATATCAAAACCATATTATTATGCAATATATCTCTTGAGTTTTGAAAAAATTGCAGAAACTGTCTTCTCATTTTTAATTTATAAAAAAAAATGAATTAATATATAATTAATTAAATAACATATATCTAATTGAACATATAATTAAATAATCTATATTCAATCAAGAGTGCAATTTTACATATTAGATGCAAAAGTCGGTGCCCTAATTCAACCATTTTCCCAATTTGTAGTTGATTGTGCTATTCTTTTAGGCGTCCAAGTCTATAAATATTATTTCTACTTATGGATTTGCTTGTTTTGTTATCTACTTTTTACCTATGTTTTTTTTTCAAAAAAAATCAAGAATTTGAAAACAAAAAAAAAAAAGTAGTTTTCAAACACTAATTTTTGTTTTTCGAATTCGGTTGATAATTCAAATGTTTTCTTAAGAAAAATGAAACCTATTGTAGATAAATGATAAGAAGATGAGCACAATTTTCAAAACCCAAAATCTAAAAATCAAATAGTTATCAAATTAGGTCTTAATTTTACACTTCAACAGATGATGCTATATATATATTTTTTTCTGTTCTAGTTTATAATTAACTTACGTGGTATGTTCTTGATTTAATAAAAATTAATTTGAGTGTATCATTTGATATTTGAGGGAGAAATTTGGCCTAAAGTATGACTTATGACCATTTTTAAGCATCACACCTAAAAATTAATATAATATTTAAATATAAATATCGATTAGAATAATGTCAATGATGGTAGGAATTTGAGAAGAAATATAGAAATTATAAAAATTATTTGAATGGTTTCATGAAACTTTAATTATAGTTAAATCATACTATTATTGATTTAGTTTAACATCATATATATGTAAAATATATGTAATATTTATATTCAATGAGACTCTAATTATAATGATTTAATTAAACTATAAATTATAATTAACCATCCCATATCCTAAGTAACTATATAAAATAATATGAAATATTGATAATTAGAGAAGATATGACATATTTGTATTTGAAAATATAATAAACTAATAATATACGATGCACATGTCTAATACCAAAAAAATGGTATTAGAGCATCTAATTCAGAATTTTAATAATTCTGATAGAAATATTGCTCTTAAGTCATCCTATACTGAAAATGTTGAACATAATTGCTAACATGAAAACGATATGACTTGTACGACCAACATATAAACCTTATTCGTAGATACATCTCATCGGTCGATGGTCACTGATTTTAAAATGGATAATAACTTTGTGATGGAAAGTTAGGTTGGAAGTTGCTATGATCAAGACTTGAAGAATTATCATAATTTGAGTAAGAATAATGATCTTGACCACAATCTTGTTGTGTGTTATTATTGTTGATGCTCATCGTTACCATATTTGAAAGTAAGGAATTTTCATCTGCATTTGTTGAATAGAAGTATCTTATATCTCTATGTTGATAGAATGATTTACCAATAGTAGTAATCTACTCACCACCCTCTCGAGATTCGTGATTCTCGTCTTGGGTGACAATGTCAAATCAAGTCTCACAGAAAAAAGGACTTAATTCTAGTTCATTAAATTGTCCTTCCTCAGCTTGGTAACCACTTCAACATTTATATCACCTCCTCCACCAGATGTATTATCATCATCATCATTGTCATCATCTGTACTGTCATCATCATCGTTGTTTATCGACTTATCTTTACGTTTTTTTTCTCATTATTAGAAGTTCTACTTCTGAATAACCAACTTCTAAAAAAATATCAAATTGATAGTTATTTAAGTGGTCGCCAAGCATCCTAACTTTTTTATTTATTACTTGCTCCACATTGATACCAATCTCTGCAACCATTTTGACAATCTCAAAGTCTGGATTGCTAGACGCATTATCCAAATCTGTTGGTCGAACCCATTGAAAAAGTGAGTCATTGCCATCATCATTTGGATCTACCACGACATCTACCAAATCAATTTAATCTGTTTCTGTTACTTTTTCATCTATGGCTCCCATATCTCTAAGCTTTAACTTCATGTTGTAGTAGCAAAAAAAGGTTTGTGGAGCTTTTCATTAACTAACCGATTGCGTTGCATGTTTTGTATGGACTAAAGAAAACGTACTCCAGTTTCGTTTACATGCAGATGACGAAGTCGTTTGAGACAAAACCCTCATAGCTAGTTTTTTAACTGTAGGAGAACTTTTACCATACATGCCCCACCAATGAGCTACATAAACACAAAATAAATAATAATAGAACAAAATTAGTATTCTTCTTATCTTTACTTTAAATTAATTGATAGTAGATAATCATAATTTTAAATGTCACTTACATGGTTGCGATTTGTTTCTTGATTTTATTGCACCTCATTCGCCAAAACTCATTTTGATATCTTTAAAATATATTAGATGCATTTAAAAGATTACGTATTAGTATAATTTATATGAATTCAAATTTAGATAATTATCTACGGATTCTTTTCCTGTAAATTATAAACCATAATTACCTCAATTCCAAAATTTACAACATTTGTGCAATTTGGAAATAATTTATAATATGGTTTATGTACAACCTCAATCAAATTAAAATCCATTCCAATATCAATAGTGTATTAATATTTTGAGTTCAAATAATGAGCTACAAATGAAAAACAATTTTGGTTAGTAATATTAAAATATTCATAATTGATGTGATGAATAAATACCTCAACCTAGATAAGACTATCTCGAAGATAAATTATAGTCAATTTATTCAAATTTATTAGTCTAATAGAATACTAAATACAATTAATGAATATATAAACATACTTAATTTTAATTCAATAATTAATTTTACCTGCAGCATGAAGAGGATGAGAAAATGTCTTGTCCCATCGATTTTGAATTATTTGGTTGACCCAACCTCTGTCTTTGATTTCACTTACTATAGATTTCAATTTTTCAAGTAAACTACATACAACATGCATCGTTAGAACAACCTAAGAGTCCACTATTTGAAGAGTAGTATACATTGACTAAAAAATATTGATAATGCTCTCCACTTGATCCCGAAATTTGTTATTTAATGTGCGAGATTAAATTTCTTTTCCAATTTTTGTTCGACTCAACTTGTCATTAAACCATGCATCATCAGTGAATAGTCGTTTTAATCTAGCTTTCTTCTTCAACATGCTACTTAATGCAAGATAATTTATTTTGAATCTAGTGGCACCAGATCGGACTATATCACCTTCACATATCTCGTGCATTTTACCAAGTAATCATCCATTATTATATATATAATTGGTCACCCCCGTGCACCTCTAATAATATGATCTATTGAGACTATTTTACTTATATTTTCAAACATTAAATCTATGTAATATGTTGCACAAGGGATCTAATAAATATTAACATTTTTCATTATCAATTATATGACTTTCTTAAAAGCAGAACCATTGTCTGTCATAATTTGGACTACTTTCTCACTCCCTATCTCCTGTACAACATTCTTCAGGAGATTATAAATATATTTATGGTATTTAACTTGTTTAGAAGTATCTACTGACCATAAGAAGATGATAGTGCCATCAAAATAGACCATAAAATTGATGATGAATAGTTTTGTTGGTTCTATCCAACCATTAGACTTAATCGTGTAGACAAAAGTATTCTATTATAATATATTATTTACTTCATAAACATTAAAAAATTGAATAAAACTGACTAGCTCCATTTCCAATTTAGTTTCCAAGTAGAGATGCTCCCTTATGGTCAACTTAAATACTTCAGCCTAGACAAAACTGTGTGTTGGAGAATGAAGTATAGTCATTTATTCAAATTACAATAAATTGGTATATAAATAAAATAATTTAATTCATAAACAATATAACAAATAAAAAAATTATAAAATTAAGAAACATACGAACAAATTGAACAAACACTTCAATAATGAACATAAATTAAACAAGAAATAATAAAAATTATATAAGTTAAGAGTATTGCATTTAAGACACGTCGTTCGCGCCGAAATTTAGTAAGAAAAAATATAGACTAAGAAGAGATAGATAATAATCTTGAAAGTTGAAACTTACAAGTTAAGAGTATTGTAGATAGACTAAAAGTAAATTAGAAGTTTAGAACCTAAATGTAACTGAAGGGAATCGAATCCCGCAGCGGAAGCGATTGTGAATTGCGCGTTCTTAATTTTGTTACATGGATATTAATCAAGAATAATTTAACTAATATTAAGCATATATTAATATATTGGACAACAAGAATTATACCTTTGAAGAACTTTTCTTCAAATGCTCCTTCTCCCACGATCACGATCTCAACAACACGAACCCGAGCGATCATGGACACTACCACCGGATCTTCTCCGTTGTTCTCTAGGTGAGGGAGGAAGGTGAGTTCCTTTTAGGGTGAGATGTGGAGGTTGTGAGAGAATGTGTTTGTATAGGGAAATCTAGGTTTTCCAAAGATTAGGTTAAACTTGACAATCTAGGTTTTCCAAAGATTAGGTTAAAGTTGCATCTCATGCAACTATATATAGGGAAATAAGGTGGAAATTACCATCCTATCCCCCTTTCATTCTCTCATTATTATATAGTTAATATGTGGATCTAATTCACATTAAAACTATATATTATATCAGTTATATCACATATAACTGATATAACACCTCATATATGAAATTGAACACTTCAATTTCATTCCTAAGTTTATACCTTCAATATAACCATGTTGAGCCAACGAAGGGACCTTATGGACCTACAGTTCATGAGCTCTAATGATGTGAGATTAACTGATCAAACTCTTTGATCCAGTTAATCAATATTCATTAACTACAAGTCACTCCACTATAGATTTGTAGTTACACTCTCCTCACTGTAGATTATATTGTGTCCACTAATATAATCATTACCCATGAGTCGACCCTTCACAGGTTGTTCGTAATCACGGCTGGGTCAAATTACCGTTTTACCCCTGTGATTACCTATTTGTTCCTCAAGCACCACTGATCCTCTAATGAACAACAAGTCTAAGGTCCTACCATAGACTCATACCCTCATAGAGGGCGAGGCTCCGTTGTTCAAGACCTGAAGTCAGTTCTTAAGGGAACAACCTATCTAATTCCTTAGTGTAGGAATGAGTGAATTCCATCTTCCACAGTTAAGTCCCCAGCTACCTACGAGGTTCTGTCCCTGAGAAGGTAGGCTTATTGAGTCGGCTACAGGCCACTCTCATCCATACTAGTCTAAGGACAAACCCCTATAAGCAGGAGTTCTTAAGTTGCTTAGGATTCAGGTCGAGTCGCTAATGACCATCTATAAATTATCAGTCTTATCCTGTTAACGGTGTTATACTGATTAGACTTAATAATTTGCAGTCCGGTCTTGTATGAACTCTTCATACAGGATGCCCCCACTCGCATGTCAACCACATGAATGAGTTGGATTACCTCATTTGTACTAATTACAAAGTGGGTTGCATCCATGATGTTACCAGAATAAGGTGTCCAACCTTATTCTTATACCATAGACCATTTAGCTTATACTCTTGAACACAATCCAAATAGTGTCTACTGCACTAATGTTCAAGATACATTATAACCTTGGAGCTTAGTTTATTGGATTTATAAAGCAAGAATATAATTTTATCAAAACAAATAACTCTTTATTTATTTGATCAAAATTACATAAGTTTAGGGCACAAATCCCAACAATCTCCCACTTGACCTAAAGCTTGTGGAGTATTAAAACATTACAGTAATTTAAATACAATAAACTAGGGCATTTTAAACCCTTTGTACAATATACTCCTACTTGCCCTAGTTGGGGAAGACTTGTAAACCTAGACTTTCTAGGTTACTCTCAAATACTTTAGTCGTGAGAGCATTTGTAAGAGGATCAACAACGTTGTGCTCTGAGGCTATCTTCGTGACAATCACGTCTCCTCGATGCACGATCTTTCGGATGAGATGATATTTTCGCTCAATGTGCTTTCCCCTCTTATGACTTCGGGGTTCCCTTGAATTTGCCACTGCACCACTGTTATCGCAATACAACGTGATGGGCAAAGTCATATTTGGAACAACTTCCAAATTTAGCATGAATTTCCTTAACCAAACAACCTCTTTAGCTGCTTCACAAGCTGCTACATATTTGGTCTCCATGGTGGAATCAACGATGCATCCTTTCTTGATGCTTCGCCATACTACAACTCCTCCGTTAAGAGTAAATACTGACCCTGATGTAAATTTTCGAGAATCTTTATCAGTCTGAAAGTCAGAATCCGTGTATCCTGTAAGGATCAAATCCTTAGTCCCATACACAAGCATGTAGTTCCTTGTTCTCCGTAGATACTTAAGGATAGTTTTAACCGCTATCCAGTGTTCAGGTCCTTGATTGGATTGATACCTACTGACCATTCCAACTGCAAAACAGATGTCTGGCCTAGTACACAACATGACGTACATCAGGGTCCCAACAACTGATGCGTAAGCAATCCGTCTCATATCCTCAACTCCTTGAGGTGTCTTAGGACACTGTTCCTTAGACAAATGGACTCCATGTCTAAAAGGCAATAAGCCCTTTTTGGAGTCTTGCATCTTAAACCTTGACAACACTTTGTCTATGTAAGATGTTTGAGACAAGACTAGTGTTTTATTCTTGCGGTTCCAGACAATTTGGATCCCAAGAACAAACTGTGCATCACCCAAATCTTTCATTTGGAATTGCGTAGCTAGCCAATTCTTAATGTCAGTAAGATATCCTACATCATTCCCAATAAGTAGGATATCATCCACATATAGAACTAGAAATGCGACAGAACTATTGATGATTTTCTTGTAGACACAAGGTTCATCATCATTCTAGTCAAAACCATAAGATTTGACTGCCTCATCAAATCTTATATTCCAGGACCTAGAGGCTTGTTTCAGTCCATAAATTGACCTTTTAAGCCTGCAAACCTTTTGCTCTTATCCTGGTTCAATGAACCCTTTGGGTTGGTCCATGTAGATGTTTTCCTCAAGATTGCCATTGAAAAAGGTTGTCTTGACATCCATTTTTCATACCTCATAGTCATAATATGCGACAATGACAAGTAGGATACGGATAGACTTTACCATAGCAACAAGTAAAAACGTTTCCTCATAGTCAATCCCTTCAACCTGGGTATAGTCCTTTGCTACTAGTCTAGCTTTAAAGGTTTGCACCTTCCCATCTACACCACGCTTTCTCTTGTAGATCCACTTACAACCTATAGGTTTTACCCCATCAGGTTTATCTACAAGATCCCAAACAGAATTGAAGTGCATAAACTCCATTTCTTGGTCCATGGCTATAACCCATTTGTCTTTGTCTTTGTCAACCATCGCTTGATTATAAGTCGATGGATCCTCGCAGTTGTCATCTGGTATAACAACTTGGGTTTTGAGATAAACCCATGTAGCGGTCAAAGTTGCGTTATAACCTCCCACTACGCCGAGGCATACTCAACTCTTGAGATGGACTCTCTTGACTAGACAAGCTAGTATCAACAACTTTTGTTGACGTACTAGTTTTATTAGCAACCTTTGCTATTGTTCCGTCTAACTCACTCAACACAATTTTACTTCTTGGTTTGTGGTCCGTTATGTGGTCCTCCTCTAAGAAAGTGGCATTTGTCGACACAAAAACCTTATCTTCCTTAGGATCATAGAAGAAACCACCTCTTGTTTCTTTTGGGTATCCTACGAATAAGCACAATTTCGAACGTGAACCCAACTTTTTTGGATTTGTCACAAGCACATGTGCTGGACAACCCCAAATTCTGAAATGACATAAACTACCTTTACGTCATTTTCCAGAGTTCAAAAGATGTTTCAGGAACACTTTTTGAGGGCACATTGTTCAAAATGTATATCGCAGTCTTTACTGCGTAACCCCAAAATAAACTAGGGAGATGAGTATAACTCATCATTGATCGAACCATGTCCAACAAGGTTCTATTTCTCCTTTCGATACACCGTTTTGTTGTGGCGCTGCATCGAGTCGAGAGAGTCGGGATGTAATTCCATGTTCTATCATATAGTTCTGAAATTTTAAATCCATGTACTCTCCACCTCGATTTGATCGAAGCGTTTTAATTGTTTTACCCAATTGAATTTCAACTTCAGTCTTGAATTCCTTGAACTTTTCAACTGCTTCAGATTTATGTTGTATCAGGTAAATATGCCCAAATCTAGAATAATCATCTACAAAAGAGATGAAATATTCGTAGCCTCCTCTGACTTTAACACTCATCGGACCACAAAGGTCTGAATGTATAATCTCAAGAGGTTCTTTGGCTCTATAACCTCCACTAAAAGGTCTTTTAGTCATTTTTCCTTCTAGACATGATTCATATACAGGTAAAGTATTTTCTTCTAACTCATTTAAAAGTCCATTCTTTACCAATCTCTCAATCTTATTGAGATTAATGTGACCCAATCTAAGATGCCAAAGATGAGCATTTTCTTTAGGAGAAATTTTACGTTTCTTAGTTTGTGTGTTTGCAGTTTTAAATAATTCAGTGTTCAAAACCATTTTGACTTAATTAGGCCTTAAAACATACAACTCATTTTCTAATGAAGCTGAACATATTTCCACACATTTTTTTCAAAATAAACACTTTATTCATTGAGAAAGAAACAAAAATACATTGTTCTATAAGGCAAAAAATTGAAATAAGGTTTCTAGTAAACCCTGGTATCACTAATATATTGTCTAACAACATATATTTCTTGCCAAAGTAAAGCTTCATCGTGCCTACTGCCACAGCTGAGACAACTTCTCCATTTTCAACCCGGAGTGTTATTTCTCCTTTCTGTAGCTGCTGCCAGGAATCAATTCCCTGAAAAGAAGAGCAAACATGATTAGTGACGCCTGAATCAAGTATCCAAGCAGTTTTATCATTATCCACTAAACAAGCTTCTAAGCAAAGTAAATCATATTTACCTTCCTTCTTCTTTTCTGCAATGTACTTCGAACAATTCCGTTTCCAATGTCTGTCTTCGTTGCAGTGGAAACACTTTTCTTTGTCAACAACTTCTTTGACTTTCTTGTCCTTCTGGGCGGCAGTTTTGTCAGCTCGTTTCCCTTTACCAACCTTCTTCATGTTCTTCTTCTTCCCTTTAAGGTTAGAAGAAGATGAAGCTACTGTTTTTGTTCCAGAGGTCGAACCTCTGTGATAACTCCTACTGGCAACATTTGCCTCACCTTTCGATCCCTGAATTTTCATCAAAGATTGAAAGGTCTGGAGTTCATTCAGAAGGGAGGTAATATTAAAAGTAAGCTTGTTCATAACAACATTACTTCGAAATTGTAGGAAACTATATGGAAGGGTTTCTAGAATGAAGCTGACCTGACTCGATTCATCGATATGAAAACACCATTCGACTCCGCGATGTTAAAGTCCACCATCATATCCAGGACATGATCCCGAACAGATGTACCCTCTGGCATCCTTGAGTTGAATATGTACTTTAGGGCATTGTGCCGGGTCTGTGTGGACTGTTGTCCAAACATACCCTGCACTGAATCCATGATTTCCTTAGCGGTTATCATGCCCTCATGCTTCTTGGCTAATATGTCATACATACTTGTCAGCATGTAGACCATGACCTTATCATTAGCCTTGATCCATCGATCATATGCATCACGAACATTTCGTGAAGCATTCGAGCCTGACACTTGAGAACACTCCTCAGTTACCACAAACTTCAGATCATCCACTACCAATATAGTGTTGAGTTTGTTTTTCCAAGTCATTATGTTCTTCTCGGTTAATTTTTCCACACCCAATAAAGAAATAATTGAGCTAGACATTTTGCTGAAAATTTACAAAAAAACTTATATAAGCTTCTTGCTATAATTGTCTAATCCAATCATGTTTTAGCTAATTATCAAATGATTCCTAGGTCATTTATAATTTGCAATGATACTCCAAAGGTTTAGAATGTATGACGCCAAAGGGTAATAAAAAATACTTCTCCTCTAGATCAAGACACTCTTGACCAAAACCTAATGCCAGAATAACTTTTATTCATATAGGCTTTAGTTACCATTATTCGGTCAAGATACATACACTTCTTATGTACCTTGTGAGTGTAACTCTCTGTCTTTAGATCTCAGAGTCCCCATCCAATAAAATCCGCCGAAGGGAGGACTAGATTGAAAAACAGATTAAGGAAATCTTTATCCCTTTCGGGTGTCTACTGTGTTCGATCCCCTATAATCAAGCCCTTCAAAGGGATTGTTTGGTACAAGCCAAACTAGCGAGTGACCATAGTGATCTTACTGTGTAACCGACCAAGAAGAGACCATAGGTTTTGTTTTCACTAAACCTGCTCCCACTCACTATAAGTACCCTCTCCATTCACCTTAATATTGACTCATACAAACACCATCCGAAGGGGGACGCTCCCATTTGCGCCATGAGGCCAAGTATGAGTCTCACGGTGTGAACTTCCCGGAGATACGTAGGTGGAAAAATATGTATCATATACACTTTTCCTCCCACTGGATACTTTAAATCTATAGGAATGTATGACGCCAAAGGGTAATAAAAAATACTTCTCCTCTAGATCAAGACACTCTTGACCAAAACCTAATGCCAGAATAACTTTTATTCATATAGGCTTTAGTTACCATTATTCGGTCAAGATACATACACTTCTTATGTACCTTGTGAGTGTAATTCTCTGTCTTTAGATCTCAGAGTCCCCATCCAATAAAATCCGCCGAAGGGAGGACTAGATTGAAAAACAGATTAAGGAAATCTTTATCCCTTTCGGGTGTCTACTGTGTTCGATCCCCTATAATCAAGCCCTTCAAAGGGATTGTTTGGTACAAGCCAAACTAGCAGGCTGACCATAGTGATCTTACGGTGTAAACCGACTGAAGAGACCATAGGTTTTGTTTTCACTAAACCTGCTCCCACTCACTATAAGTACCCTCTCCATTCACCTTAATATTGACTCATACAAACACCATCCGAAGGGGGACGCTCCCATTTGCGCCATGAGGCCAAGTATGAGTCTCACGGTGTGAACTTCCCGGAGATACGTAGGTGG
Organism: Trichosanthes cucumerina; assembly: GCA_036507285.1. NCBI lineage: Eukaryota > Viridiplantae > Streptophyta > Magnoliopsida > Cucurbitales > Cucurbitaceae > Trichosanthes > Trichosanthes cucumerina. The sequence goes on along the minus strand of CM071842.1, from coordinate 11,722,686 downwards.
AAAAATATGTATCATATACACTTTTCCTCCCACTGGATACTTTAAATCTATAGGAATCTTTCTTAGGCTAAACCCGACTAATGGTTTTACCTAAAGTTATCAATATAACTCTTATATTGATAATCAATATAACTCTTTATATCGATTTTATCCTAAGTTTGCTAATATAACTCTTTATATTAAGCCTAGGATTTCTAGTTTATTAACCTCTTAATAAACCCGCTGACGCTACTATGATTTATAAACTCTCTGATTAAATTTCACTCCCAGGTCAGTTCCCAGGTAGGGGTGTTCCATTTCCGTCAGCTTAAATACCCCAGCCTAGACAAAACTTTCCTTAGACAGAGTTCCTCTTTTAATCATTGTTTATAACTCACTTGGTTCCTAATTCTAATCTAATTAGAACTAGATAACCTAAGATATATTATTTCCAAGTTCTAAACATTTTAAAACTAATAATTAACCTTAGGTGACATGCATACTATGTTATAGTGCTTGATCATTCATCTCATGAATAATAAGACATACATAGCACAATCATCTCATGAAATATAATGCATGTCAATGCTCTTCATAAATTAATATAACACCTTATATTAATTAATCATGCAAACTATATAATATAACTCTTTATATTATAAATGATGCACGGAAATGCTTAACCTAAGGTGGGATATCTAAATTAAAACCATACATTATGCATGACAATAATTACACAACAATTGCATAATTTAAATAGCAAAATTAGACCAATTTTGGCACCCTAAAAATAGTTTTAATTAATATAATCTAATTATATTACTTAAAATTAAACTAATTAAATATAAATAAATATAAAACGTTTTTATATTTATTATATATAATAAATTCATTTTCTGCCTGTTGCTTCTTCGCGTGAAACGCTTGTGGCGTTGCAACGCTGCGATTTGTCCTCTTCTGTCCGTTGAAGCGCGCCTCAACACCAGCGTTGCACAACGCCTCAGCGTTGCAACACTGCCGTCTTCCCAGCCGCGCGCCTGCTGTCGTGGCGTTGCAACGCTATAGAACAACGTTGCAACGCCATTCACAGAACAACAACTCCACTTCCTTTTGTTGCTCGTTTTTGCTCCGATCTTCTAAGCAACCACATTGCCTCGATCAACACAGACTTACAGACTCGATTTACAATTAAAATTGCCCAAAATACTGGGTCCTTACATTGAACGATTCAATGAAAAATTGTAAATCTAAGTGCCAAAATCGAAACCATCTAATTTGAAAACCGTTTACTCATGTCATGAAAAACAGTAAATCCCACCTCGTTCTTGATAAATCCAAAACAAAAATTAAGAACACAATTGGTCTCTGATACTAATTGAAGGGAATCGAATCCCGCAGCGGAAGCGATTGTGAATCGCACGTTCTTAATTTCGTTACATGGATATTAATCAATAACAATTTAACTAAGATTAAACATATATTAATATATTGGACAACAAGAATTATACCTTTGAAGAACTTTTCTTCAAATGCTCCTTCTCCCACGATCACGATCTCAGCAACACGAACCCGAGCGATCACAGACACTACCACCAGATCTTCTCCGTTGTTCTCTAGGTGAGGGAGGAAGGTGGGTTCAGTTAGGGTGAGATGTGGAGGTTGTGAGAGAATGTGTTTGTGGAACCTTTCCAACAACACAACAAGATGACAATCTAGGTTTTCCAAAGATAAGGTTAAAGTTGCATCTCATGCAACTATATATAGGGAAATAAGGTAGAAATTACCATCCTATCCCTCTTTCATTCTCTCATTATTATATAGTTAATATGTGAATCTAATTCACATTAAAACTATATATTATATCAGTTATATCACATATAACTGATATAACACCTCATATATGAAATTGAACATTTCAATTTCATTCCTAACTTTATACCCTCAATATAACCATGTTGAGCCAATGGAGGGTCCTAATGGACCTACAGTTCATGAGCTCTAATGATGTGAGATTAAATGATCAAACTCTTTGATCCAGTTAATCAATATTCATTAACTACAAGTCACTCCACTATAGATTTGTAGCTGCACTCTCCTCACTGTAGATTATATTGTGTCCATTGATATAATCACTACCCATGAGTCGACCCTTCACAGGTTGTTCGTAATCACGGCTGGGTCAAATTACCATTTTACCCCTGTGATTACCTCTTTGTTCCTTAAACACCACTGATCCTCTAATGAACAACAAGTCTAAGGTTCTACCATAGACTCATACCCTCATAGAGGGTGGGGCCCCATTGTTAAAGGCCTGGAGTTAGTTCTTAAGGGAACAACCTATCTAATTCCTTAGTGTAGGACTGGGTGAATTCCATCTTGCACAGTTAAGTCTCCAATTAACTATGAGGTTTTGTCCCTGAGAAGGTAGGCTTATTGAGTCGGCTACAGGCCACTCTCACCCATACTAGTCTAAGGACAAACCCCTATAAGCAGGAGTTCTTAACTTGCTCAGGATCAAGTCGAGTCACTAATGACCATCTATAAATTATCAGTCTTATCCTGTTAACGGTGTCATACTGATTAGACTTAATAATTTGCAGTCCGGTCTTGTATGAACTCTTCATACAGGATGCCCGCACTCACATGTCAACCACATGAATGAGTTGGATTACCTCATTTGTACTAATTATAAAGTGGGCCGCATCCATGGTGTTACCAGGATAAGGTTTCCAACCTTATTCTTATACCATAAACCATTTAGGTTATACTCCTGAACACAATCCAAATAGTGTCTACTATACTAATGTTCAAGATACATTATAACCTTGGAGCTTAGTTTATTGGATTTATAAAGCAAAAATATAATTTTTTCAAAACAAATAACTTTTTATTTATTTGATCAAAATTACATAAGTTTAGGGCAAAAATCCCAATAGTAACGACCCTAAATTTTTGGAAAACCCTATCTAAGGCGTTATTTAAGGCACGTCGTTATTTATGTCAAAATTTCGGTAGCATAATGACGTTACTAGGGCTTTCCAAAAATTTTCAAGAGCCTGTTTAAGCAACAAGAACACTTCTAAAACAAATCATTCCTCCCATCCACCCACTAACTTCAATTACACTAGGGTTAGAGCTCAACAAACACAGATCCACAACAGAAACAACATTCAACTTAAAAAAAACCACAAAACACAACTAATGGTGTTAAAACATTCCAAGATAATCTAACAGAGTAGGCAACCTACAAGCAGACTCAAAACAAGAAAAAGTTCCAACATAACCCTAAGAACTAAACTAAGGGAAATGAAGGACTTCATAGCCTCACAGGTGGTCACCTTCGTCAGCCAGCTTAGGATCAAGCCCTATCTGCAACCAAAACAACAAAGAAAGTAGCTTGAGTATTGAGAATACTCAGTAAGTAGTCCCCTCAAGTCCAATATACAACAAAACATCAATAATCATTCGGTTTCAACCTTACGAGCAGACTAACACTCAGGTCCTTATTTGAAGTCCTATGACCCTAGTCTCCCATCACGCACTAAGCCATCTTGCCACAAAGGCTTCCTCGGCCTACCTCAAAGGCCTATTCGCCACAAAGGCTATCTAAGTCTTGCCACAAAGGTTATCTAAGACTTTGCACAAAGGCTCACACACCACAAAGGCTACCCGGGACTCGCCACAACACCACAAAGACTACGGTGCCACAAAAGCTTTAGTGTCATAAAGACTATGGTGCCTCAAAGGCTATCTCGGGCTTGCCACCAGGCTAACTTTCCACAAAGGTCTCTCATCACAAAGGAGTCGGGTCCTAGTTCATTTCGAAGGCCAAGGGTCCTAGGCTAGGTCTACACGGGCTCGCTAAAAGGATAGGGCATCCCCAAACTAGGCCTAATCACTTTACCACAAGGTTAACTCTCCTTTGCTTGGTTCACCAAACTAGCCACCAAGGCTGATCAACACACTAGGCCCACTTAGACTACCACAAGGGCTATGCTTCACACCTGGGCCTACCACACTATCGCCACAAAGGCTATCCAGTTCAAGCATCAGAAAAAACACACACATCCCAATAAGATTCTCAATAAAATAGATAACATGCTCCAACCAACAGGAAAAAACTAATCCAACAACAATCATGCTAAACAAGTCATAAGCATGTTCTAAGAGCCAACAAGGATAATCAAACAACCACACGCACAAACTCATTCAAGGTCGAAGCTAACCTAATTAACATATTCAACAACACAAGATTTCATCCACAAGCTATGCAGGCAAACTCTTTCACTTATGAGCTCGTTTACAGGATCCAACTAGATACTTACCTCGATTGAAGATTCCATAAGACAACTACCCTTCAAGTGTTGAGAATAAGCTCGCCTAAAACAAACCAAAAAGAAATAGTGACCCATTAGTGCTACGAGGCTAGACCAAGGGCACCCAACCATGAATAGGACTCATTCCTGCCCCTTTAAAGGATTTAGAGTTTCGCTTTTCCAAAACTCGTTCTTGACTCTAAACCACAGTAACCAAAATTAAGCCTCACAAGTAGAGTAAAATTCTAGAGTTGAGAATGCTTACCGAACACGTACGTTGACAACAAAGAGCCAAGCTTTAAGGTGTCAAAGGAATGTCAGCCTTAGCTCCAAATTTCCCCCGAACTGAATTGCACAATTGTTCACTGCCCTAACCCTACAAACCAACCAAACCCATTTGTAAACAAGGGGAAAAACATATTGGGAAGAGAAGAGAAAGAGAGAGTCGAAAGGGAAAAATAGGGGCTCGGTGCTCGTTGTACAACCGAAAGGAGAGAGAGGGGAAGGGCCCTCGACCAATAGCGATGAGGGGTTGCGACAGTCGACGACGAACCCATGAATGGACAGAGAAGGGAATCGCTTGACGAGCTCGCGCGACTTGAAAATGAACGAGGATTGAGCGCGTGACTCGCTGACGAGCGGTTGAACACGCCGCGAGGGAGAGGAAATTCGAGGTTGGCTTCGACGGAGGTCGACTGCGCGACGAACGACAACCTCGACATCAATCGACCGACTGCACGACAAGGGGTGTGGTTATGGGGTTGGGGATGGTGGCGCACGCGAGGAGGGCTTCGCGAACCCTTTGCCAATTTTTTTTTTTTTAAGAAACCAAAGCACTAAGGGAAAAGAAATGGGAAAGGAACGGAGAGCTTACCCAAGTGATTTCAACCACTGAACTTGCTCCCAATACGAAATGAGATAACTAGACTTGAGATTGAAGCTTCCTGAACATGAATGACCTGAATTTAAAACGTTTGGCGTTTAATTCAGGTTCCTAACTTAAAAGAACAGGAATTACCCACATGCCCCCAGAGACTCAAAATACCAAAAAAAAATCAAAATTTAAACTACTTATTAACTCTAAAATACCTGAATTAACTCGTGCGTTACACTAAAACTCCTCATTTAAAAAGGAAATTTGAGAGAATTAGATTTAAGCAAAGAATTTGAGAGAATTAGATGGAAATTTAGAGAATTGGAATTAGAGAGAAGAGGATTGAGAATTAGGAAGTTTGTTGTTCGAGTGAATAAGAAAAATGAAATGAGTATTTATAGGAGTAAAAAATAATAAAAAATAAAAATGTACAAAAATAAAAATAAATAAAAATATTTTTTGTAATTTAAAATATGTTTGGAAAATTGAAATTTTTGACTTTGAAAGTTGAAAAAGTTGATGAGATTTTGATGTAGTAAAAGTAATAAATTTGAAAGGACTAAAAAAATGAAAATGTAAAAATAAAAGGGAAAAAAGAGATATTTATTTATTTAGTTGAGAACTAAAAGTGTGGTAAATTTGTAATTTTAAGTATATAAGTGTATGACCTAGAGTAAAATTTGTAATTTGTAATTGTAATTGTTGTAATGTAATGTAATTTGTAATTATTAATAAATTGTATTGTATCGTATCATTAATTACTATATTACTTAACTTTAGTTTAAATTGTTTAAAAAATTAACACTTTAAAACAAAAAAAAAAAGAAAAGACAAGGACTGCAAAACTGTGATCGCGTGCATGAAAGACGAGATGTCAAACCAACTTTGACTGACAACTCGTCAAAATCGAAGCAAAAAAGAGAAAAAAAAAGACATTTGAACCAACATGTCGTTGAAAGGAGGAAAAACGACATTTTCCTCCCAACAATATGTTGATCCTCTCAACATGTCAAGTGACATTTCGACATGTCGGTCGACATTTTCTCCCATGACACCAACTAATTAGTTGGTGCTCGGAGTATAATATATTGATGCAAATAACTAATCAATCGATCTTTTCTAATGCATGAATTTAGTATGACCATGGAAAATTTGAAGATAGAAACAACATCAGACAATATCCAAAATATCTTATGTGAAATTCAAAGGGTCAAATGCTAATCCAGGGTGTAGCAATAGAACATGAAACACCAATTTGCTCGATTGAAATTGACCGAATCGAAGATTGTTGGATAGTTTATAAGAAAAAGGCAGTCAAGGTCGATTTTGCTCGATCAGCTAAAAAAGTCCAAACCCGACTGACCAGCCGAAATATATTTTAAAAATATATATTAAATAAAACTAAGGAAGAATCCTACCCTACCATAAATCTTCTTCTTCGAATTTTCACGTCGCATGCCCACACACAAACCTTATGCAATATGCATGCCACTTCTCTCTTTCCCTTTAATGTCTATTAAATCTCTCGCTCGGTGTCCACACTTCTCTTTGAAGTTCGTCGTTGAGCCTTCATTGCCTCGCCACAGGTGCTTCATCTATCATTTCCGACGGCTTGGCGTCGTTCTCTTCCAGTCGTTGACTTTTCCTATCGTGATTCCTCTGCCAACGTTGCCACAATCTCTAAGATGGAAGTCGATTTTTATCGAAATCGACCAATCAATCAGTTAGTTTAACACTTTTTTTTCTTTGTAAAATTGATTTCGATATTTGATCGACGTCAATTTTTGTGAAAAATCAATTCCGACCAACTGATGCTAACTCCTATACTGTAGCATATCTAAATAGATGGAACTAAAAAGCAATAAAAAAGACAAATTATTGAATGAGGTTGTCACAATGTGACTGGTTCTTAATAAATGTTAGATGTAGATTAAAAAATATATCTATCCCTAATAACCATTGGATACAAAATCAAACCACTTTTATAAGTTCTCTCTCCCACATCGAACTGTACAAAATTGTCAACCTCATTATGGCGGCCTCGTCGAAAAAAAGGGTGAAAAAAGAACCCCTACTTTCAAAAAGATTTTACTTACCAATTAATACTATAATTAACTTTGTAAATAATTTCTTTTCCCACATTGAATTATACAAAATTGTCAACCTTATTGTAGCAACATCATCAGATAATTTCTCAAAGAAATGGTGGAAAGAACCCCTTACTTTGAAGATCAAAGATTTTACTCACCAATTAATACTATAAATAACTTTGCAGAGGCTTGGGACAAATAAATAGTTGGACGTACACGAGGTCTACATACCTCAATTTAAGAAAATAATATTATTAAATGAGCCAACGCAAAATTATTTTTAAGCTGCCAATTAAAAAACTTTCAATCTCCTAATAGAATAATAGGGTACATAAGCTTTTTACCCCATTAAATCCTTGATAACAAGAAGAGAGAAAGCATAACTATTAAGGAGAGAGAAAGGTAGAAAATATTTTTGTCTCTCTTTGTTATCAACAACTAAATGTTGGAGGAAGAGACATTCTTTAGGGGTGCAACTGTTGGGATGTATGTCCTAATCTCGTTTTGTTTGTAATATTACCAATTGAAATAAATAAGAGTTATTTCTTTCATCACTTTGTGTCTCGCATTTTTACAAACTTTGTCCAATAAACTAAGCTCCATGGTCATTGAATTATGAGAGAACTAGAACTTGAACGGTGTGTAGTGGACACACAGGGAGGATCACGTTCGAGTTAATGACCCGAATGGTCTACAGTATACGGATAGGGTTGGAGACTTAATCCTGGATACGCTGTGGATGCGACCCGCTTTGTATTAGATACAAACGAGGTGATCTGACTCGTTCATGTGGTTGACATGCGAGTGGGGGCATCTTGTGCAATGAGATTGTACAAGACCGGACCGTGAATTATTAGACCTACTGATGTAACACCGTTGACAATATAAGACTAATAACTTCGTCGATGACCATTAGTGACTCGACCTTAATCCTGAGCGTGTTACGGACTCCTGTCTGCGGGGGTCTGTCCTTAGACTAGTACAGGTGAGGGTGGTCACAGCTACTCGCCCAATATGCCAATCTTCTCAGAGACAGGACCACGTGGGAAGCAGGGAACTTAACTATGCGAGATGGAATTTACTCGTTCCCGACTTTAGGGAAACTAGAGGGGTTGTTCCTGTTGGGATTTGTGCCCTAAACTTATGTAATTTTGATCAAATAAATAAAGAGTTATTTGTTTTGATAAAATTATATTCTTGCTTTATAAATCCAATAAACTAAGCTCCAAGGTTATAATGTATCTTGAACATCAGTGTAGTAGACATTATTTGGATTGTGTTCAAGAGTATAACCTAAATGGTCTATGTTATAAGAATAAGGTTGAAACCTTATTCTGGATGCGACCCACTTTGTAATTATTACAAATGAGGTAATCCAACTCATTCATGTGGTTGACATGCGAGTGGGGGCATCCTGTATGAAGAGTTCATACAAGATCGGACTGCAAATTATTAGTCTAACCAGTATAACACCGTTAACAGGATAAGACTGATAATTTATAGATGATCATTAGTCACTCGACCTGAATCCTGAGTAAGTTAAGAACTCCTTCTTATAGGGGTTTGTCCTTAGACTAGTATGGGTGAGAGTAACCTGTAGCCGACTCAATAAGCCTACCTTCTCAGGGACAGAACCTCGTAGGTAGCTGTGGACTTAACTATACAAGATGGAATTCACTCATTCCTACACCAAGGAATTAGATAGGTTGTTCCCTTAAGAACTCACTCCAGGTCTTGACCAACGGGGCCCCGCCCTCTAAACTGACTTAAGAGGGTATGAGTCTATGGTAGGACCTTAGACTTGTTGTTCATTAGAGGATCAGTGGTGCTTAAGGAACAAAGAAGTAATCACATGGGTAAAACGGTAATTTGACCCAGCTGTGATTACGAACAACCTGTGAAGGGTCGACTCATGGGTAATGATTATATCAATGGACACAATATAATCTACAGTGATGAGAGTGCAGCTACAAGTCTATAGTGGAGTGACTTGTAGTTAATGAATATTGATTAACTGGATCAAAGAGTTTGATCAGTTAATCTCACACCATTGGAGCTCATGAACTGTAGGTCCATTAGGTCCCTCCGTTGGCTCAACATGGTAATATTGAGGGTATAAAGTTAGGAATGAAATTGAAGTGTTCAATTTCATATATGAGGTGTTATATCAGTTATATGTGATATAATTGATATTATATATGGTTTTAATGTGAATTAGATTCACATATAAACTATATACTAATGAGAGAATGAAGGAGGGATAAGATGGTAATTTCTATCCTATTTCCCTATAAATAGTTGCATGAGATGCAACTTTGAAGCCAATGCTTTTTGAGAAACCCTAGAGGATCACATAGTTGTGTTATTGGAAGAGTTCCATACACAACCTCTCTCACAACCCCTACACCTTATCCTAAAGGAACTCACCTTCCTCCCTCACCTAGAGAACAACGGAGAAGATCTAATGGTAGAATCTTCATACGTTCGGGTTCGAGTTGTTGGGATTTTTGTCCTAATCTTGTGTTTGTAAATTACTATTTGAAATTAATAAAGTGTTATTCATTCATAATTTTGTATCTCGCATTTTATACAATCTGACCAATAAACTAAGCTCCAGAGTCATTGAATACATGAGAGAACTAGAACTTGAACGGTGTGTAGTAGACACACAGGGAGGATCACGTTCGAGTAAATGACCCGAACGGTCTACAGTATATGGATAGGGTTGGAGACCTAATCCTGGATACACTGGGAATGCGGCCCGCTTTGTATTAAGATACAAACGAGGTGATCTGACTCGTTCATGTGGTTAACATGCGAGTGGGAGCATCCTATGCAATGAGATTGTACAAGACCAGGATCGTGAATTATTAGACCTCACGATGTAACACCGCTGATGATAGAAGCACTAATAACCGTAGATGACCATTAGTGACTCGACACGAATCCCGAGCGTGTTACGGACTCACATCTGCGGGTCCGTCCTTTGACTAGTACGGGTGAGGGTGGTCGCAGTGACTCGCCCAATATGCCTATCTTCTCAGGGACAGGACCAAGTAGAGAGCTGAGAACTTAACTACGCGAGATGAAATTCACTCGTTCCCGCCTTTAGGGAAACTAGAGGGGTTGTTCCCTTAAGTGTTGTCTCCAAAGCTTGGACAATGGGCACCCACCCTCTCACTGGCTCGAGAGGGTTGTTGTGTATGGTTGGACCACTACAACGTTGTTGTTCATTAGAGGAGCAGTGGGGACTTAAGGAGCAAGAAGTAGACACAGGGGTAAACGGTAATTTGATCAAGCAGTGTCTACGAGCAACCTGTGAAGAGTCGACTCATGGACATTTGTTATATTAGTGGACACGTAATATTCTGCACTGACGGGAGTGCAACTACGGGTTTTAGTGGAGTGTTACCGTAGCTAATGAAGGTTGATTAATCGGGTCAAAGAGTTTGATAGGTTAATCTCGGGTCATTGGAGCTCGTCACTGTAGGTCCATTAGGTCCCTCGGTTGGCTCAATCTGAGTTAAAAGAAGGGTTAGTATTTTGGTGTGAATTGAAGTGTTCAATTTCACTTAAGGGCATTTATGTCATTTACATGAGATATGAATGATATAATATATAGTTTAATGTGAATGAGATTCATAATAAACTATAGGTTAGCCTAATTGTTGAACTATGGCTAATTGGAGAAATTAATTGAGAGAAATTAAATTGAATGTGATTCAATTTAATAAATCCACAATCATACAAATGTGATTTGTAAAAAGAGATATGAGATATCTTATATTATATGGTTATGCAAATATGATTTGCATAACCTATAGTTGTGGTAAAGTGGTAATAATGTGGAGATTTTAACTCCATCATTTTCCACTATTTAAACCCTTTGCAAGAAGAGTTTCTAAGGTTATTCTTTCATTTTTTGGATCTCACCAAAAAGAAGAGAACCATTCTCTCTCAACTCTCCTCCCTTCTCCAAAACACAAAAGTCCCACCACTTTCCTTTTTCCAAAAGAAGAACAACCGAGAATCCTTTAGTTGTGTTCGACTTTTGTTCGAGAGAAGAATTCAAAGAGATCGAGATTGCACGAAGAGTTCGTGATTCGCTGGAAAGGATTTTGAAGAGGGTCTTCAACAAGTAAGTATCTTGTGTTCTACTTGCTGTTTTTCTTTCCATTTGAGCATGTTTAGCCTTAACTATTAGATAGTTAATTTTAGTGAAATCAAGTAGCATAACGATACCACGACGATTCGATCGTCTTCCGCTGCGCGGGGATTCTCATTCCCCTTCAATTGGTATCAGAGCCAACTTGTTGGTTCTTTATTGTGCACTGTTTTTTCATTAAAATTAGGTGGGTAAAGCCTTGATTTATGAGATAAATGTTTGGTTTGCATAATGGATGTTTCGGTTTTTGGCACTAGAATAGATTTACAATTTATGTTGATTAGATCAATGTAAAGACCCGTTGTTTTTGGGCATTTTGTTGTAAATCGAGTCTGTAAGTCTGAGTCGTTCGTGGCAAAAGTTGCTGGGAAGAAATCGGAGCGGAAACAGGCGAGAAACGAAGAAGAACAACAAAGGAGTTTGTTGTTCTGTCGATGGCGTTGAGACGCTGTTCATTGGCGTCTCGACGCTGTCCTTGCGGGCGCTGGCTTGGCTGCAGAGCAACGTTGCAACGCCACGCCGTGGAGCACGCGGAGCGTGACGCTGGACGCAGCAATGTTGCAACGCTGCTCACGGCGTTGTAACGTCGCACGCGTAGTGGGCGATTCCATAGGCAGTTTCGCGAGACGTGGGCAGTTTCTGTTTAGTGTGGGTTGTTTTAAACGTGAATTTTAATTATATTTTATTTGTAAAATATTTTTTTATTTATTCAATTTATTTTATTAAATAATGTTAATATAATAGTTATATTAATGTTATTTAATTAAATAAATTGCCCCTAAGTGCCAAAAACCGGTCTATTTTTGCTATTTAATTATTTTATGCATGAGATGTATAATTTAATTATTTTCTATATGCATAATGTATGTCATATAGATTTAAAATCTCACATTAGGTTAAACATTTCATGCATCATTTATATTATAAGAGTTATAATATATAGTTGGCATGATAGGTTATATTATAAGAGTTATAATGTAATTAAATGCATGTTTTAATTTAATTAATATAAGTGTTATATTTTTTTAGATTAAAGTATGCTCATGCATTTTAATTTCATGTGATGAAAATTTTCAATTATGTTATAGTATATAGTTATTCATGTGATGAATGATCAAGCACTATAACATAGAAATGCATGCAACCTAAGTTAATTATTAGTTTTAAAGTGTTTAGAACTTGAATAATTAGACTTAGGTTTTCTAGTTCTAATAAGATTAGAATTAGGAAATCAAAGTATAGTCTATGAATGGTGACTGATTAGTAACTCTGTCTAAGGAATGTTTTGTGTAAGGCTGGGGTATTTAAGTTGACGCTTGCAGAACGCCCCTACCTGGAAACTGACCTGGGAGTGAATTCGGTTTGGAGATTCTTAGATTATACTTATCGTGAGTGTCATTAATTAAAAGTGTTTTAATTTACTCACATAGACCTAAGTAATAATGTGATTATAAACTTAGGCTAAATACCATATAAGAGTTATATTGGTAGACTTAGGTAAATTTTAGCCGGTTTATCTAGGTCATTCCCAAAATTTATAAAGTGCTGAGTGAGAGGAAATATAGTGTATAAGTACATTTAATTTCCGACCACAAATCTCCTTAAGTCCGCACCGTGAGATCCATACTCGGCCTCGTGGCGCAAATGGGAGCGTCCCCCGTCGGATGATATTTGTATGGATCAATATCATAGTGGATGGAAAGAGTACTTATAGTGAGCGGGAGCGGGACCTGTGAAAATGGGCCCCACGGTCTCTTCTTTCGATTCACACCGTGAGACCTCTATGATTCGCCTGCTAGTTTGGCCTAGACCAGACAATCCCTTCGGAGGGCCATGATCATGGGAGTCGGAACACCGTGAATTCCCGAAAGGGATACAGTTTCCTTGTTGGTTTTCCTTCGTGGTTCACCCTTCGGTGACTATTGTTTGGACGAATACTTGGAAACTTAAAGATTGAGGGTGACACTCACAGAATTCGTTAAGTGTTAATGAATTCGACCAAATAATGGTAACTGGACGCCTAATGGAATAAGAGTTATTCTGGGATTAGGGTTTGGTCGAGAAAGTCTCGTCCTAGAGGAGAAGTGTTTCTGTTCACCCTTCGGTGGTGGTCATTCTAAACCTTTAGGATATCATTGCAATTTTTATATGACCTAGGGATCATAGGATTAAATTTTGCTAAAACTTGATTGGTTTTTTCAAAAGTTTATGCGAGACTGACACAAAATTTTATTTGTTTTTTTCAGCTAAAGACATGTCTAGCTCAACAATAGCTTTACTAGCTTTCGACAAATTAGTGGGAGATAACTTCCAAACTTGGAAGAATAATATCAACACGATCTTAGTAACTGACTGATGGAGATCTGATCTTCTTGAGCAGGGGAAACGTGTTTGGGATCTTAATGTGCTTGATTGTTTTAATTGAAACAAAAACCAGTACATTGATAAAAATACAGAACAAGCATGAATTCTAATCCTATTAGACATGGATTAATTGCTTACATGCAAACATATAATAAGTTTGGCAATTAAACTAAAGGGAAGAAGAATTAATACCTTTGTAGACTTTCTCCAACTTACAACAACTCTTTGCTCCAAATAAGACAGCAACACAGGTACTCCTTTGTATTTTCAAGCAGGACACCACCAAAAGAATGAACCTTCTATCCTCTGAGTGCTTAGATCTTTCTTTTGTGGGAAGGATTCCAACAGTTGGAAGAACTTTTGGGAATGAGAGTGAGAGAGAAATTTTTCCAGCGATTCTCCAAGAATTTGGAATGATCGATCGATCAACCTCCTCTCCTCCAGGATCACCTCCCCACTCCCTATCGATGGGGAGGGAGGTGGGGAACGTGTCCTTCTGACACGTTCCCATTAATTTAATATTAAATTAAATTAATCATTAATTAAATCATATTTAATTAATCAAATTAAATATCTTATATTTAATTAAGATTAAATCATATTTAATCATATCATTCCCTATAACCTATAGTTTTAATGTACATCTAATGCACATTAAATTTTAATCTATAGTTTTTAAATATGAATCACATTCACATTTAAATTTAATATTTGAACTCTTTCAAATATTTAATTCTCTCACATAATTTAATATGAATCATATTCACATTAAATTTATAATATATAGTTCCAAAACTATATATTATATCGTAACCATATACATAAAATATATTCCCTAGTGAATTTGAAGATTTCAAATTCAAATGATCTAAGAACCCTTTACGAGCTAGAAGGTGGACCTAATGGACCTACTGGATCGTAAGCTCCAACGATACGAGATTGCTTGGTTAATCTCATTAACCTCCCAATCAACATTCGTTAACTGCGGGAACACTCCACTAAAGTCCCACAGCTGCACTCTTCTCACTGCAGATATATTTCTGTGTCCACGGATATCGACCAATAACAGCAAGTCAATCCTTCACGAATGTCCGTAACACCAGCTGGGTCAAATTATCGTTTTACCCCTAGGTTACATCTTGTACCTTAAGTACCAGAATCCTCTAATGAACATTTTGTTTGTGGTTCTACTAACAAACAGAGTCTCTCTCGGGCCAATGAGAGGGTCGGGCCCTTTGTTCAAGTCCCGGAGACACCACTTAAGAGAACATTCCTCTACTTACCCTAGTAGGCGGGAAGGAGTGAATTCCATCTTGCTTAGTTAAGTTCCCAGTCGCTCACTCGGTCTTGTCTCCAAGAAGGTAGGCATATTGAGTCGGCGAATCTGGCCACTCTCACCCATACTAGTCAAAGGACAATCCCTCGCGAACAGGAGTTCGTAACCTGCTCAGGATTGAGATCAAGTTGCCTAGGTCATCCTAGTGAAATAGAAACCTAACTAGTCAACGGATTTACAGCTAGAGGTTACTATTTCGTGGTCCGGTCTTATGTAATCTCATTACATAGGATATCCCCACTCACATGTCATCTACACGAACACGTTAGGATCACAGTGTTTGTATCTAATACAAAGTGGGCCACATCCATAGTTTAACCAGGGTAAGGTACCCAAACCTTATCCCCTAACTATAGACCTTTTAGGCTGTATCTCGAACCGAAATCCTTTTTATGTACATTACATTCAGTTAAAGATTCATTTAACAACCTTGGATGTTTAGTTTATTGGATTTAGGGTTTAAATAAAGGCAAACTAGTAGAAAACGAACAATAACACTTTATTGAAATAATGACACTTTATTACACTAATTAGAACATAATTACAAACTACGAGTTTTAGGGCACAAATCCCAACACTAACGACCTGAAGTTCGTGCTTACTGAGGAATGTCCTCAGTTGCCGAGCTCAACTGCATCACGAAGTGTTCGTGATGCTTACGATTGTTAGCTTTAAGGCTTCAATCAAACTAAATATTTTGATGATAACAAACTCAAATTTTTGTACTAATCTTTTTTAGTATTTCAAAGGGTCTATCTTGTAGAGATCGAAGAGACGAGTACAAGACAATTTGAATCGCTCAAATCGAAGCTCAAACGAAGGAGATATGAGCAAAAGAAGTTTGAAAGGGAAACTAATAAGGCACTGACACGTGGCATTGTGCTGACGTGGCGACGACTGATGTGGCGATGACGTGGTGGCTGACGATGGTGGTTGACGTGACATATGTGGATGAATAAAAAGCGGACATGTGGCGAGAAGCTTTCAAAAATTTAAGTTTTTGAAATTCAAATGAATTAAAAAAAAAAAAGGAAAGAATGCCCACACATGGAAGTTTTGGAGAAGAATATTTTCTCCTCTCTTCTCTCCAATTATGGACTTAAATCTTTTTCAAATTCAACCATTCAATCACAACCATCCATCCTTTTTTACCTAAATCCAATGGCTTATCTTCCATTTGTTCAAAATCCTTTTTAACCCTAAAAACATCATCTTTCACTAACTTTTTGAAAAATTTCCAGCAACCAAATAGCCATCAAAAAGTCTCCAAAAAGGCTCTAATCT
Organism: Trichosanthes cucumerina; assembly: GCA_036507285.1. NCBI lineage: Eukaryota > Viridiplantae > Streptophyta > Magnoliopsida > Cucurbitales > Cucurbitaceae > Trichosanthes > Trichosanthes cucumerina. Next base: position 11,706,278 of record CM071842.1, on the reverse strand, counting down.
TCAAGAATTCTCACCATTCTCTAAATCGACAAATCCTGCAATTGTTGTGAGAATTTTGGAATTGAAGCGTGATCCGAAATTTGTGTAATCTTGGTTTTTGAAGCAATCTTTTCTTTTGTTCATTTTTCTTTCTTTCAGGAATATTGTATTAAGGTGTGAGTACACCTTGGGTTGTGTGAAAATTCAATTGGTTTAATCCTGAACCAGAAAAAGGATTTGGGTTTCTCTTTAGCCTAGGAAAAAGAGGGTCGTGACGGTTTGGTTCTCACCCGCAAGAGGATCAAATTTAGTGAAATACCCAAGAGGAGCTTGGGGAGTGGAGTAGGCAATTTTTCGAACCACTATAAAATTTTCGGTGTCCTCTTTTCCTTAACTTTTTAATTTCTGCATTTTACTTTCTGCTCTAGCATTTTTTTTATATTGCATGATTTAGGATTTGTTTCTTTGAATTGTTTTGTCTGCAATCTTTCTATCATTGAATTTCTTTTTGTTTAAAGTTTGTTGTATTAAAATTGATTGAGTGCAAATTTCTTAAATTTCTCATTGTGTGAAAAAGTGCCTAAAAAGTGTTGAAGTTAATTTTTTAATAAATCAAAAAGTTGGTAGACAACCCTATTCACCCCCCTCTAGTGTTGCCATACGGTCCTACAACGATTGATGGATCAAGGCCAATGAAAAGGGTAAGGTCTATATAATTGCCAGCTTATCTGAAATCTTGGCAAAGAAGCATGAGTTGATGGTCACCGCTTAGGAGATCATGGATTCGTTGCAAGACATGTTTGGACAACAGTCCTTTCAGGTCAGGCACGATTCACTCAAACACGTCTTCAACGCACGGATGAAAGAGAGGTCGTCTGTCTGTGAACATTTTCTAGACATGATGGCCCACTTTAAGCTAGCTGAGATGAACGGGGCTTCGATCGACGAGTCGAGCCAGGTTAGCTTTATTCTGGAGACTCTTTTGAAGAGTTTCCTTCAGTTTTGTAGCAATGCTGTTATGAACAAAATTAGCTACACTCTGACTACCCTCCTCGATGAGCTACAGAATTTCCAGTCCTTGATGAGGATCAGGGCACCAGAATCTGAGGTAAATGTTGCCTACAGGTCTTATCACAGGGGTTCGACCTCTGGGACTAAACCTGTTGCTCCTTCTCACCCGAAAGGGAAGAAGAAGAAAATGAAGAGGGGTAAAGTTGACCGAGCTGCCACCCAAAAGGGCAAGAAGGTCAAGGAAGTTGCAGAGAAAGGAAAGTGTTTCCACTGCAATGGGGACGACCACTGGAAGCGAAACTGTCCCAAGTTCCTGGCCGAGAGGAAGAATCAAGGTAAATGTGATTTACTGGTTACTGAAACATGTTTAGTGGAGAGTAGTGTCTCTGCCTGGATTTTAGATTCAGGCGCCACTAACCACGTTTATTCTTCTTTTTAGGAAATTGATTCCTGGCAGCCGCTGCGAAAGGGTGAGGTGACTCTACGGGTTGGATCCGGGGAGATAGTCTCTATGCAACAATCGACAAAGTGAATCTTTATTTTGGCAGGAATTTTTTATTGTTGGCCAATATGTATATAGTTCTAGGGTTTACTAGAAACCTTGTTAGAGAGAGAGAATTCTTTTCACAGAGAGAATCAATCGTATGATTCAAAAAATTGATTGATTGAAGTTTGTCCCTTCTCACCAGGAGAAAGACACTTCAGTGGGTAACTCCCCACTCCCTATCGAGGGGGAGTTGGGGAGTAGTGGGAACGTGTCATCATGACACGCTAATTAATTAATTAAAAATTAATCAATTTATTTAATTAAATTAAATTAATTAAATAATATATTATATTAAATGATTAAATCTTATTTAATCATTTTACCCCTTTAATCTATAGTTTAATGTACATCTAATGCACATTAAATTTTAACCTATAGTTTTCAAATATGAATCACATTCACATTTCAATTTAATATTGAACTCTTTCAAATATTTAATTCTCTCATGTAATTTAATATGAATCATATTCACATTAAATTTATAATATATAGTTCCAAAACTATATATTATATCGTATCAATATACATTAAGTTTATTCCCTTATGAATTTGAACATTTCAAATTCAAATGATCTAATAACCCTTTACGAGCTAGAATGTGGATCTAATGGACCTACAGATCAGAAGCTCCAACGATACGAGATTGTTGGATTAATCTCATTAACCTCCCAATCAACATTCGTTAACTGCGAGAACACTCCACTAAAGTCCCCTTGCATTTTGCACTCTTCTCACTGCAGATATATATTTTCTGTGTCTACGGATATTGACCAATAACAGCGAGTCAATCCTTCACGAATGTTCGTAACACCAACTGGGTCAAATTACTGTTTTACTCCTGATTTACATCTTGTGCCTTAAGTATCAATGCTCCTCTAATGAACAATTTGTTTGTGGTCCTACCAACAAACAGAGTCCCTCTCGGGCCAATGAGAGGGTCGGGCCCTTTGTTCAAGTCCCGGAGACACCACTTAAGGGAACATTCCTCTACTTACCCTAGTAGGTGGGAAGAAGTGAATTCCATCTTGCTAAGTTAAGTTCCCAGCCGCTCACTCGGTCTTGTCCCCAAGAAGGTAGGCATATTGAGTCGGCGAATCTGGCCACTCTCACCCATACTAGTCAAAGGACAATCCCTCGCGAACAGGAGTTCGTAACCTGCTCAGGATTGAGATCAAGTTGCCTAGGTCATCCTAGTGAAATAGAAACCTAACTAGTTAACGGAGTTATAGCTAGAGGTTTTTATTTCGTGGTCCGGTCTTATGTAATCTCATTACATAGGATATCCCCACTCACATGTCATCTACACGAACACGTTAGGATCACAGTGTTTGTATCAAATACAAAGTGGGCCACATCCATAGTTTTACCAGGATAAGGTACCCAAACCTTATCCCCTAACTATAGACCTTTTAAGTTGTATCTCGAACCGAGATCCTCTTTATGTACACAACATTCAGTTAAAGATTCATTTAACAGCCTTGGATGTTCAGTTTATTGGATTTAGAGTTTAGATAAAAGCAAACTCGTAGATAACGAACAATAACTCTTTATTGATAATAATAACACTTTATTACATTAATTAGAACATAATTACAAACTACGAGTTTTAGGGCACAAACCCCAACACAGGGCGCCCACCCTCTCACTGGGCCGAGAGGGATGTTGTATATGGTTGGACCATTACAACGTTATTGTTCATTAGAAGAGCAGTGGGAACTTAAGGAGCAAGAAGTAGACACAGGGGTAAAACGGTAATTTGACCCAAGAGTGTCTACGAACAACCTGTGAAGGGTCGACTCATGGGCATTGGTTATATCAATGGACACAACTTGTCCTACAGTGATGAGAGTACAGCTACGGGCTTTAGTGGAGTGTTACCGTAGCTAATGAATCTTGATTCACCGGGTCAAAGAGTTTGACAGGTTAGTCTCGGATCATTGGAGCTCGTCACTTGTAGGTCCATTAGGTCCCTCGGTGTGCTCAAACTGGATACATAGAGGGTTTACAGTTTGGTGTCAATTTGAAGTGTTCAAATTCATTAAAAGGGTATTTATGTCATTTATATGAGATATGATTGACATATTATATAGTTTAATGTGAATGAGATTCATAATAAACTATAAGTTAGCCTAAATGTTTAATTAGGACTAATTTGGAGAAATTAGATTGAGAGAAATTAAATTGAATGTGATTCAATTTAAAATCCACAATTATACAATTGTGATTTGTATAATGCGATATGAGATTTCTTATTATATGTTGTTATGCAAATATGATTTGCATAACCTATGGTTGTGGTAAAATGGTAAATAGGTTGAGATTTCAACTCCACCTATCACCATTATATAAACCCTTTGCAAGAAGGATTTTGTAAGCAAGAGTGTCATTTTTTAGATTTCTCACCAAAACAACACTCAAATCTCTCTCGACTTTCTTCTCTCAACTTCTCCATTCCCTTTCACCAAAAGGAATCCCACTACTCTCCTTCTACCTAAGAAGAACAACCGAGAAGCCCTTTCGGAGGTGTCCGGGTTGCTCGAGTTCGTTGAGATCGAGATCGCGTAGAGTTCGTGACCAGAGAAGGAAATTGCGAAGAACGGTTCTTGAACAAGTAAGTGTATTCTCTTACTGTTTTTTCCTTCTAAAAGCATGTTTAGCCTAGGATTTATGTGATAAAATCGGTTTTAAGAAAACATTTTTCATAACGAATCCACGACGATTCAATCGTCTTTTCCGCTACGGGATTTTCATTCCCTTCAATTGGTATCAGAGCCAATCGTTGGCTTCTTTGTTGCGCAAATATTTTTCTTAAAATTAGGTGGGTTGTACTTCAATTTATGTGATGAATTGTTGGTTTGTGAAATTGAATTTTTTCGATTTTGGCACTAGTTTAAGATTTATTTTCGTTGATTAGATCAATGTAAAGGCCCATGTTTTTGGGGCAATTAGAAAATAAATCGAGTCTGTAAGTCCGGGTCTTTGTCGGCAAGAGTTGTTGTGAAGAAATCAGAGCGGAAACTGGCGAGAAACGACGAAGAACAACAAAGGAGTTTGTTGTTCTATCGACGGTTTTGAGACGTTGTTCATCGGCATCTCAACGTTGTCCGTGTTGTACCAGGCTGATCTGCAGGTTAGCGTTGCGACGCTGGGTGTATCAGGCTGATCTGCATGTTGTTCATCAACGTCTCAACGTTGGGTGCACTGAGGACAACGCTGGACGCTGCAAAATTGCGACGCTGCCCACGGCGTTGCAACGGTGCGTGCGTTGAGGAGCAGTTCGTGAGGCATTTTCGCGCGAGACGTGGGATGTTGCAGTTTCAAGCAACGTGGGACATTTTCTAATTTTCTAATTTTATTTATTAATTTTGTAAAATGTATTTAGTTTTTATTTAATTAATATTAATATAATAGTTATATTAATGTTAATTAATTCATTTAATGTCCTCTAAGTGCCAAAACCAGTCAAATTTTTACTATTTATTTATTTTATGCATGAGATGTATGAAATATTTAATTCTATGTGCATAATGTATGCCATATAGATTTAAAATCCCACCTTAGGTTAAACATTTCATGCATCATATTTATATTATAAGTGTTATAATATATAGTATGCATGATAGGTTTATATTATAAGAGTTATAATATAAAGTTTGCATGTTTTAATTTATTTAAATATAAGTGTTATATTTTTAGATTAAAAGCATGCACATGCATTTAATTCATATGATGAATGTATGTTATAGTATAATGTTATTCATGTGATGAATGATCAAGAATTATGACATAGAATGCATGTAACCTAAGTTAATTATTAGTTTTAAAATGTTTAGAACTTGAATAATTAGACTTAGGTTTTTTAGTTCTAATAAGATTAGAATTAGGAAATCAAATATGACCTTTGAATGGTGACTGATAAGTAGCTCTGTCTAAGAAAGGTTCTGTCTAAGGCTGGGGTATTTAAGTTGACGCTTTCATGAACACCCTGCACCGGGAACCGGCACGGGAGTGAATTTAGTCCGGAGATTCTTAGGTTATATTATCGTGAGTGCCGTTAATTAAAAGTTGATTAATTTACTCACATAGACCTAAGTTAATAATGTGATTATAGACTTAGGCTAATCCAATATAAGAGTTATATTGGTAGACTTAGGTAAATATTATTCGATTTATCTAGGTCAATCCCGAATAATATAAAGTGTTGAGTGAGAGGAAATAAAGTGTATAAGATACATTTGATTTTTCGACCACAAATCTCTGTTAACGTCCACACCATGAGATCCATACTCGGCCTCGTGGTGCAAATGGGAGCGTCCCTCGTCGGATGGTATTTGTATGGGTCAATATCAACGTTGATGGAGAGAGTACTTATAGTAAGTGAGAGCGGACCTGTGAAAACGGGACCCACGGTCTCTTCTTTCGATTCACAACGTAAGACACCTATGATCCACTTGCTAGTTTGGCCTGGACCAAACAATCCCTTCGGAGGGCCTTGATCATGGGAGTCGAAATACCGTGAATTCCCGAAAGGGATACAGTTTCCTTGTTGGTTCACCTTTGGTGGCTATTGTTTGGACGAATCCTTGGAAACTTAAAGATTGAGGGTGACACTCACGAGATTCATTAAGAGTTAATGGATTCAGACCGAAAAATGGTTACTGGATGCCTAATGGAATACGAGTTATTTTGGGATTAGGGTCTGGTCGAGAAAGTCTCGTCCCAGAGGAGGAGTGTTTCGGTTCACCCTTCAGTAGCGGTCATTCTAAACCTTTGGGATATCATTGCAAATTTTAATGACCTAGGGATCATAGGATAAAATTTTGGTAAAACTTGATTGGATTTCAAAAAGTTTTTTGCGAGACTGACACAAAGTTTTATTTGATTTTTCAGCAAAAAATGTCTAGCTCAATAATAACTTTACTAGCTTCCGAAAAATTAGTGGGAGATAATTACCAAACATGAAAAAACAATATAAACACGATTCTAGTAACTGATGACCTAAAGTTCATGCTCACTGAGGAGTGTCCTCAGGAGTCGGGCTCGACCACGTCACGAAGTGTTTGTGATGTGAACGATCGATGGATTAGGGCCAATAAAAAGGCCAAGGTCTATATAATTGCCAGCTTGACAGAAGTCTTGGCAAAAAAGCATGAGTTGGTGGTCACCGCCAAGGAGATCATGGAATCCTTGCAGGAAATGTTTGGACAACAGTCCTTTCAGGTTCGACATGATTCGCTCAAACACGTCTTCAACGCACGGATGAAAGAAGGGGCGTCTATCCGTGAACACGTTCTAGACATGATGACCCACTTTAATCTGGTGGAGATGAACAGGACTTCGATCGATGAGTCGAGCCAGGTCAACTTTATTCTGGAGACTCTTCCGAAGAGTTTCCTTCAGTTTCGTAGCAATGTTGTTATGAACAAAATTAGCTACACTCTGACCACTCTTCCCAATGAACTACAGAACTTCCAGTCCTTGATGAGGATCAGGACACCGGAAGCTGAGGCAAACGTTCCCTTCAGGTCCTTTCACAGGGGTTCGACCTCTGGGACAAAATTTATGCCTTCAGGTCCTTTCACAGGGGTTTGACCGTACTGCTGTCCAAAAGGGCAAAAAGGTCAAGGAAGTTGCAGAGAAAGGAAAGTGTTTCCACTGCAATGGGGACGACCACTGAAAAGTAACAGTCCCATGTTTCTTGTCGACAGGAAGAATCAAGGTAAATGTGATTTACTGGTTACAGAAACCTATTTAGTGGAGAGTAATGACTCTGCCTGGATATTGGATTCGGGCACCACTAACCATGTTTGTTCTTCTTTTTAGGGAATTAGTGTTGGGATTTGTCCCCTAAACTTATGTAATTTTGATCAAATAAATAAAGAGTTATTTATTTTGATAAAATTATATTTTTACTTTATAAATCCAATAAACTAAGCTCCAAGGTTATAATGTATCTTGAACATTAGTGTAGTAGACACTATTTGGATTATGTTCAAGAGTATAACCTAAATGGTCTATGGTATAAGAATAAGGTTGGAAACCTTATTCTGGTAACACCATGGATGCAACCCACTTTGTAATTAGTACAAATGAGGTAATCCAACTCATTCATGTGGTTGACATGCGAGTGGGGCATCCTGTATGAAGAGTTCATACAAGACCGGACTGCAAATTATTAGTCTAACCAGTATAACGCCGTTAACAGGGTAAGACTAATAATTTATAGATGATCATTAGTGACTCGACCTGAATCTTGAGCAAGTTAAGAACTCCTGCTTATAGGGGTTTGTCCTTAGACTAGTATGGGTGAGAGAGTGGCACAGAGCCAGACTCAATAAGCACCTTCTCGGGTGACGGAACCTCATAGGTAGGTGGGGACTTAACTGTGCAAGATGGAATTCACTCATTCCTACACTAAGGAATTAGACAAGTTGTTCCCTTAAGAACTCACTCCAGGTCTTGAACAACGGGGCGCCGCCCTCTAAGAGGGTATGAGTCTATGGTAGGACCATAGACTTGTTGTTCATTAGAGGATCGATAGTGCTTAAGGAACAAAGAGGTAATCACAGGGGTAAAATGGTAATTTGACCCACCCGTGATTATGAACAACCTGTGAAGGGTCGACTCATGAGTAATGATTATATCAGTGGACATAATATAATCTACAGTGAAAAGAGTGCAGCTACAAGTCTATAGTGGAGTGACTTGTAGTTAATGAATATTGATTAACTGGATCAAAGAGTTTGATCAGTTAATCTCACATCATTGGAGCTCATGAACTGTAGGTCCATTAGGTCCCTTCGTTGGCTCAACATGGTAATATTGAGGGTATAAAGTTAGGAATGAAATTGAAGTGTTCAATTTCACATATGAGGTGTTATATCAATTATATATGATATAATTGATATAATATATGGTTTTAATGTGAATTAGATTCACATATAAACTATATACTAAGGAGAGAATGAAGGAGGGATAGGATGGTAATTTTCATCCTATTTTCCTATATATAGTTGCATGAGATGCAATTTTAAGGTTAAGGCTTTTCAACAAAACCCTAGCATTCTCTCATATTGTGTTGGAAAGAGTTCCAACTACAATTTGATAATATCATCTCATCTCACCTAAGAGGAACCCACATTCCTCCCTCACTTAGAGAACAACGGAGAAGATTCGGTGGTAGTGTCCGTGATCGCTCGGGTTCGTGTTGCTGAGATCGTGATCGTGGGAGAAGGAGCACTAGAAGAAAGAGTTCTTCAAAGGTATATTTCTTGATGTCCAATATGTTATTATATGCTTAATCTTAGTTAGATTTGCTCTTGATTGATATCTATGTAACGAAATTAAGAACTCGCGATTCACAATCGCTTCCGCTGCGGGATTTGATTCCTTTCAATTAGTTCCTAATAGCAACTGCGAGAGCGTGAGATAACACTACGGGTTGGATCCGGGGAGGTTGTCTCTGCTGCAGCGGTCGATACGGTGAAGCTCTATTTTGGCCGAAATTACATTTTATTAGATAATATGTATATAGTTCCAGGGTTTACTAGAAACCTAGTTTCTATTTCCTGCCTACTTAAACACTCTATTTCTGTAAATTTTCTAGTAATAAAGTGTTTATTTCTAGAAATGGAAATTTCTTGTGTTCTGCTTCACTTGAGTTCTGCTTCACTTGTACGTTTTGAAACCTAATTCGGTCAAAAGTATTTTGAATACTAAATTATTTAAAACGGCCGAAACACGAACTAAGAGAGTGAAAGTTTCTCCTAAAGAAAATGCCCATCTTTGACATATACGGATAGGCCACATTAATCTCAATAGGATTGAGAGACTAGTGAAGAGTGGACTTCTAAGCGAGTTAGAAGCAAACTCTTTACCGGTGTGTGAGTCATGCCTTGAAGACAAGATGACCAAACGTCCTTTTAGTGAAAAAGGATATAGAGCCAAAGAACCCCTTGAGCTTATACATTCTGACCTCTGTGGTCCGATGAGTGTTAAAGCGTGAGGTGGTTACCAATACTTTGTATCTTTTATAGATGACTATTCACGGTATGGGTATATTTACCTAATGCATAGGAAATTTAAAACTCTTGAAAAGTCTAAGGAGTACAAGACTGAGGTTGAGAACCTGTTAGGTAAAACAATAAAAACACTTCGATCGGATCGAGGTGGAGAGTATATGAACACTGAATTCCAGGACTATATGATAGAACACGGAATTACGTCTCAACTCTCAGCACCTGGTATGCCACAACAGAATGGTGTATCGGAGAGGAGAAACAGAACCTTGTTGGACATGGTTCGGTCGATGATGAGTTATGCTCGTCTCCCTGATTCTTTATGGGGTTACGCAGTGGAGACTGCGATCTATATTTTGAACAACATTCCGTCGAAGAGTGTTTGTGAAACACCTTTCGAACTCTGGAATGGACGTAAAGGCAGTTTACACCATTTCAGAATTTAGGAATGCCCAACCCATGTGTTGGTGTCAAACCCAAAAAAGTTGGAACCCCGTTCAAAATTGTGCCTATTCGTAGGTTACCCAAAAGAGACTAGGGATGGTCTATTTTTTGATCCTAAGGAAAATAGGGTGCTTGTGTCAACAAACACCACTTTCCTTGAGGAAGACCACATCAGGGATCATTTACCTAGAAGCAAAATTGTGTTAAACGAAATGGACAGTACATCAGTAAGAGTTGCTGATGGGGCTAGTACGTCAACAAGTGTTGTTGATCCTAGCTCGTCTAGTCAAGTCCGTTCTCAAGAGTTGAGAATGCCTCGACGTAGTGGGAGGTTTGTGAGATAGCTTGAACGTTACATGAGTTTAGCTGAAACCCAAGTTGCCACCCCTGATGATGACTGCGAGGATCAATTGACCTATGATCAGGTAATGACAGATGTTGACAAAGACGAATGGATTAAAGCTATGGACCAGGAAATGGAGTTGATGTACTTCAATTCCGTCTGGGAGCTTGTGGATCAACCTGATGGGGTAAAACCTATAGGTTGCAAATGGATCTACAAGCGTAAATGTGGCGTAGATGGGAAGGTGCAGACCTTCAAAGCACGACTAGTGGCAAAGGGTTTTACCCAGGTTGAAGGGGTTGACTATAAAGAAACCTTTTCACCTGTTGCCATGGTAAAGTCGATCAGGATCCTTTTGGTCATTGTCGCATATTATGACTATGAGGTATGGCAGATGGATGTCAAGACAACCTTTCTGAATGGCAAACTTGACGAGACCATCTACATGGACCAGCCCAAAGGGTTCATTACCCAAGGCCAAGATCAAAAGGTTTGCCGACTTCATAGGTCTATTTATGGACTGAAGCAAGCCTCGAGGTATTGGAATATAAGGTTTGATGAGGCAATCAAATCTTATGGCTTTGATCAGAACGTTGACGAGTCTTGTGTCTACAAGAAAATCGTCAACAACATTGTCGCTTTTCTAATATTGTATGTGGATGATATCCTTCTCATTGGGAATGAGGTAGGATTTCTTACTGACGTAAAGAAATGGTTGGCTTCGCAATTCCAAATGAAAGATTTGGGAGAAGCACAGTATGTTCTAGGTATCCAGATTGTCCGGAACCGGAAGAATAGAACGTTGGCCATGTCTTAGGCGTCTTATATTGACAAGATGTTGTCTAGATATAAGGTGCAAAACTCCAAGAAGGGTTTGTTGCCTTTCAGGCATGGGGTTCACCTGTCTAAGGATCAATGTCCTAAGACTCCTCAAGAGGTTGAGGATATGGAACGAATCCCCTATGCTTCAGCTGTAGGGAGCCTTATGTATGCCATGTTGTGTACTAGGCCTGATATCTGTTATGGAGTAGGGATTATCAGTAGATATCAATCCAATCCAGGATTAGATCACTGGACAACCGTAAAAGCAATCCTCAAGTATCTTAGGAGAACGAGGAACTACAGCCTTGTGTATGGGAGTGGGGATTTGATCCTTACAGGATACACAGATTATGACTTTCAGACCGATAAGGATTCTAGAAAGTCCACTTCGGGGTCAACCTTCATTCTGAATGGAGAAGCTGTAGTGTGGCGAAGCATCAAGCAAGGATGCATCGCTGATTCCACTATGGAAGCAGAGTATATTGCGGCTTGTGAAGCTGCAAAGGAAGTTGTTTGGCTTAGAAAGTTCATGACGGATTTAGAAGTTGTTCCAAATATGAACTTGTCGATCACGCTGTTTTGTGACAATAGTGGTGTTGTAGCCAACTCGAGAAAGCCTTGGAGTCATAAGAGGGGCAAGCACATTGAGCGAAAGTATCATCTGATACGGGAGATTGTGTACCACGGATACGTGACAGTCACGCAGATAGCGTCGGAGCACAACGTTGTTGATCCATTTACAAAGGCCCTCACGGCTAAAGTGTTTGAGGGTCACCTAGAGAGTCTAGGTCTTCGAGTGCTTCCTAACTAGGGCAAATGGGAGTATTGTAAAGGGTATTAAATGCCCTAGTTTATTGTATTACTTTATTGTAATCTTATTGTACATTTGAGAAATGTATATTTACTCCACTAGCTTAGTCCAAGTGGGAATTTGTTGGGATGTATGTCCTAATCTCGTTTTGTTTGTAATATTACAAATTGAAATAAATAAGAGTTATTTCTTTCAACACTTTGTGTCTCGCATTTTTACAAACTTTGTCCAATAAACTAAGCTCTAGGGTCATTGAATTATGAGAGAACTAGAACTTGAACGGTGTGTAATGGACACACGGGGAGGATCACGTTCGAGTTAATGACCCGAACGGTCTACAATATACGGATAGGGTTGGAGACCTAATCCTGGATACGCTGTGGATGCAACCCGCTTTGTATTAGATTCAAATGAGGTGATCTAACTCGTTCATGTGGTTGACTTGCGAGTGGGGGCATCATGTGTAATGAGATTGTACAAGACCGGACTGTGAATTATTAGACCTATTGATGTAACACCGTTGACAGTATATGACTAATAATTTCGTAGATGACCATTAGTGACTCGATCTTAATCCTGAGCGTGTTACGAACTCTTGTCTATAGGGGTTTGTCCTTAGACTAGTACAAGTGAGGGTGGTCACAGTTACTTGCCCAATATGCCTATCTTCTCAGGGACAGGACCACGTGGGGCGCTGGGAACTTAACTACGCGAGATGGAATTCACTCGTTCCCGACTTTAGGGAAACTAGAGGGTTGTTCCCTTAAGTGTTGTCTTCAGGGCTTAGACAACGGGCGCCTACTCTCTCACTGGCCCGATGGACCATTACAATGTTGTTGTTCATTAGAGGAGCAGTGGAGACTTAAGGAGCAAGAAGTAGACACAGGGGTAAAACGGTAATTTGACCCAAGAGTGTCTACGAACAACCTGTGAAGGGTCGACTCATGGGCATTGGTTATATCAATGGACACAACTTGTCCTAGGAGTACAGCTACGGGCTTTAGTGGAGTGTTACCGTAGCTAATGAATCTTGATTCACCGGGTCAAAGAGTTTGACAGGTTAGTCTCGGATCATTGGAGCTCGTCACCTGTAGGTCCATTAGGTCCCTCGGTGTGCTCAAACTGGATACATAGAGGGTTTACAGTTTGGTGTCAATTTGAAGTGTTCAAATTCATTAAAAGGGTATTTATGTCATTTATATGAGATATGATTGACATATTATATAGTTTAATGTGAATGAGATTCATAATAAACTATAAGTTAGCCTAATTGTTTAATTAGGGCTAATTTGGAGAAATTAGATTGAGAGAAATTAAATTGAATGTGATTTAATTTAAAATCCACAATTATACAAATGTGATTTGTATAATGAGATATGAGATATCTTATTATATGTTGTTATGCAAATATGATTTGCATAACCTATGGTTGTGGTAAAATGGTAAATAGGTTGAGATTTCAACTCCACCTATCACCATTATATAAACCCTTTGCAATAAGGATTTTGTAAGCAAGAGTGTCATTTTTTAGATTTCTCACCAAAACAACACTCAAATCTCTCTCGACTTTCTTCTCTCAACTTCTCCATTCCCTTTCACCAAAAGGAATCCCACTACTCTTCTTCTACCTAAGGAGAACAACCGAGAAGCCCTTTCGGAGGTGTCCGGGTTGCTCGAGTTCGTTGAGATCAAGATCGCGTAGAGTTTATGTCCAGAGAAGGAAATCGCGAAGAACGGTTCTTGAACAAGTAAGTGTATTCTCTTACTGTTTTTTCCTTCTAAAAGCATGTTTAGCCTAGGATTTATGTGATAAATTCGGTTTTAAGAAAACATTTTTCATAACGAATCCACGACGATTCAATCGTCTTTTCCGCTGCGGGATTTTCATTCCCTTCAGCAACACGCAACCAAATATTTTTCTTTTTAATAACCACTTAATATAAATTGGTCATCAATGAAAAAATACTAGGAAGTACTTAACAATAACCTTAACATGATAATTATAAAGAAACCTCTTGTATACACCTCTAGCCATTGAGAAATTCGATGAGATCGTCACAATGTGACCGCCAGTTTTTTCACTGTTGGATGGAGAAAGAGTATCTCGAATTTATATCCAATGATTATTAGGGAGTACGAAAATTATTGGGTCCACATCCAACGATTATTATGTGACAATCAAATTTTGGCGACTTCTTTGAATAACTTGTCTTAATCAAGGGGGCAACAATTTTTCTTCTAATATAAAAGAAAACAAACTTATCTATTTGTATATTACACCTAATATTTTATAACATTAAAATTTTTATTTAATTTGTTAAATGTTTAATTATTAATTCTTTGGTTAAAGTAAAATATTTGTATGACCGAGAGTAAAATTTGTAATTGTAATTGTAATGGTTGTAATGTAATATGTAATTTGTTTGAGATAGAGATTTGTTGGGTATGTCCTAAAACTCGTGGTTTGTAAACTGGATGTACATTCTATTTTGCAATAAAGTTGTTATTGAGGCTTATTTAGTAAAATTGTTATTGAATAAAGTGAATTGTGTATTTTATAACCCTAATCCAATAAGAACACGTGTCTATAAGATGTATACTTGAACTTTATGTATGACATAAGAAAGGTTCTGGCTAGGTTGGGGTATTTAAGCCGACGGAAACGAAACACCTCTACCTGCGAACCGACCTGGGAGTGAATTTAATCCAGAGGTTTATAAATTATTATTCGTGAGTGACGTTTATTAAAGAGTTAATAAATTAAACTCATAAACCTAGATTTATTAAAAGGTTAATAGACTTAGGTATTTCCAGTATAATTGTTATATTGGTAGACTTAGGTTATATTGTCTTAGCCAGAATATGCCCAAGTAAAAGTATACCCAAACCATTTAAAATACTTAGTGGGAGTGAAAAGGTATATATGATATATTACTTTCCTCTTACGCTCTCCACAAAGTTCACACCATGAGATTTATGCTCGACCTCTTGATGTCAATAGGGCATCTCCATTCGGATGGTGTTTGCATAAATCAAGAGCAAGGTGAATGGAGAAAGTATTGATAGTAAGTGGGAGAAGGAAGTGTGTCAACACATCCTACGATCTCTTCCTTTAGTTTGGACCGTGAGATTCCCATGTTCTACTTGTAGGTTATTTGATGTGTTGTCTAAGAAACATAAGAGCATGATCATCGCAAAGAAGATCATGGGATCATTGCAGGCGATGTTTGGACAATCGTCCTCATTGGTCCGTTATGATGCTCTCAAGTACGTTTACAACTCTCGTATGAAGGAGAGAACTTCTGTTAGGGAGCATGTCCTTAACATGATGGTCCATTTCCACGTGGCATCGGTCAAGGGGGTTGTTTTAGATGAGAAAAGTCAGGTTATCTTTATAATGAAATCTCTTCCGAAGAGTTTCCAGCAGTTCCGCACCAATGTGATGATGAACAAAATAGAGTATAACCTGATTACTCTACTCAATGAGCTTCATACTTTTAAGTCCCTGATGAAATCAAAGGAAAAAGAGAATGAGACAAATGTTATCGAGGAAGTTCCTAAGAGGATCGTCCTCACAGACTAATTCTGGTTCTTTTTTTCCAAGAATAAGGGTATTCAAAAGAAGAAGAAGGATAAAGGGAAGGGAAAAGCTCACATACGCAAGGCTAAAGCCACAGTAAAATTTTACCTTGCAAAAAAAAGAAAAATGAGAAGGAAAAACAAGGTAAATATGATTGATAATTCCGTCTGGATACTAGATTCAGAGGCATTAATGGTGAGATAACTCTCTCGGGGTTGGAACATCCTTGAATCAAAGAATTTAATACCAATATATATAATATCTTTTTTCCCTTATATAGACAATTATATAAAAATGGCCCATGCAGGTCTCGAACCTACGACCTTTTCGCATTATTAGCACGACGCTCTAACCAACTAAGCTAATAGCCCAATTATGTCTAAAAACTCGTGCATTCGGACCTCTGTAATCCAATGAATGTCAAAGTATAAGGAATGTATGAATATTTCATGCACGACGCTCTAACCAACTGAGCTAATAGGCCAATTATGTCTAAAAACTCGTGCATTCGGATCTCTGTGATCTAATGAATGCCAAAGTATAAGAAAAAGATGTTGAGAACGTAAAACGAATGATAGATAGGGACCCTCTACTCAATGAGCTTCATACTTTTAAGTCCCTAATGAAATCGAAGGAAAAAGAGAAGAAGGCAAATGTTGTCGAGGAAGTTCCTAAGAGGATCGTCCTCACGGACTAATTCTGGTCTTTTTTTTCCAAGAATAAGGGTATTCAAAAGAAGAAGAAGGATAAAGGGAAGGGAAAAACTCTCATACGTAAGGCTAAAGTCACAGTAAAATGTTTCCATTGTGGCGAAGACGAGCACTGGAAGTGGAACTGTCCGAAGTACCTTGCAAAAAAAAGAAAAATGAGAAGGAAAAAGCAGGTCTCGAACCTGCGACCTTCGCGTTATTAGCAAAACGCTCTAACAAACTGAGCTAATAGGCCAATTATGTTTAAAAACTCGTGCATTCGGACCTCTGTGATCCAATGAATGTCAAAGTACAAGGAATGTATGAATATTTCATGCAATGATAGATAGGGACCCTCTTTTTTATTTTAATACCAATATATATAATATCTTTTTTCCTTATATAGAGGATTATAAAAAATGGCCCATGCAGGTCTCGAACATGCGACTTTCACGTTATTAGCACGACGCTCTAATCAACTGAGCTAATAAGCCAATTATGTCTACAAACTCGTGCATTCGGATCTCTGGGATCTAATGAATGTCAAAGTATAAGAAAAAGATGTTGAAAACGTAAAACGAATGATAGATAAGGACCCTCTACTCAATGAGCTTCATACTTTTAAGTCCCTGATGAAATCAAAGGAAAAAGAGGAGGCAAATGTTGTCGAGGAAGTTCCTAAGAGGATCGTCCTCACAGACTAATTCTGGTCCTTTTTTCCAAGAATAAGGGTATTCAAAAGAATAAGGATAAAAGAAGGGAAAAGCTCTCATACGGCACTGGAAGAGGAACTGTCCGAAGTACCTTGCAAAAAAAAGAAAAATAAGAAGGAAAAACAAGGTAAATATGATTGATAATTCCGCTGAATACTAGATTCAGAGGTGAGATAACTCTCGGGGTTGGAACATCCGAGAATATAAAGAATTTAATACCATATATATAATATCTTTTTTCCTAATATAGACAATTATATATAAAAATGGCACATACAGGTCTCAAACCTGCGACCTTCGCGTTATTAGCACGACGCTCTAACCAACTGAGCTAATAGGCCAATTATGTTTAAAAACTCGTGCATTCGGACATCTGTGATCCAATGAATGTCAAAGTACAAGGAATGTATGAATATTTCAAAAAAAAAAAAAAAGAAGGAAAAAGAGGTAAATATGATTGATAATTCCAGATACTAGATTGAGATAACTCTCGGGATTGTAACATTCTTGAATATAAAGAATTTAATACCATATATATAATATCTTTCTTCCTAATATAGACAATTATATAAAAATGGCCCATGCAGGTCTCGAACCTGCGACCTTCGCGTTATTAGCACGACGCTCTAACCAACTGAGCTAATAGGCCAATTATGTTTAAAATTCTTGCATATTTTAATACCAATATATATAATATCTTTTTTCCTTATATAGACAATTATAAAAAATGGCCAATGCAGGTCTCGAACCTGCGACCTTCGCGTTATTAGCACGACGCTCTAACCAACTGAGCTAATAGGCCAATTATGTTTAAAATTCTTGCATATTTTAATACCAATATATATAATATCTTTTTTCCTTATATAGACAATTATATAAAAATGGCCCATGCAGGTCTCGAACCTGCGACCTTCGCGTTATTAGCACGACGCTCTAACCAACTGAGCTAATAGGCCAATTATGTTTCATGCATTTGAATTTCTTTGATCCAATGAATGTCAAAGTACAAGGAATGTATGAATATTTAATCAAGTCTCGAACTTGCAACCTTCGCGTTATTAGCATGACACTCTAACCAACTGAGCTAATAGGCCAATTATGTCTAAAAACTCGTGCATTTGGATCTCTGTGATCCAATGAATGTCAAAGTACCAAAATGAATGATAATTAGGGGCCCTCTTTTTTATTTCAATACAATTATATATAATATCTTTTTTCCTTATATAAACAATTATAAAAAAAGGGCCATGAAAGTCTTGAACCTGCAACCTTTGTATTATTAGTATGATACTCTAACCAACTGAGCTAATAGGCAAATTATGTGTAAAAATTTTTATAAAATATTTTTGTGTTGAATAATTGAACCTCCAACTTTCATGCTATTACTACGACGCTCTAAACAATTGAACTAGTAAGTCAATTGTGTTTTGAAATCATTATAAAATGTAGGTGTTTTAAATAATTGATACTTAGATGTAAAAGAAGTTCGAATAGTTTGAATACATGAAGAATTATGTATATACATGCAAAGCGTAATTGCAACAAGAAAAAAAACTAGAATTAACATCCAGCCAGCTAGATTAGATTTTTGGGATATTTGCAACTCAATAGCATAAGAATTATAAGTGTGCGTATATAAGAATTAATAAGAACTATAAGAACTCTAGTTTTTTTTAAAAAAACAAAAGAAATATAAGAAGTTCAGTTTCAAAAAATTAAAAAAAAAAAACTATAACAAAATGAAAGATGGGCACCTGAAGAAGAACTCCAATTTTAAAAAAATTTAAAAAGGAAAACTATAAGAACTAAATGAAAAAAAGATACCGGAAGAAAAACTCTAGTTTCCACAATTTAAAAAAAAAAACTATAAGAACTAAATAAAAAAATATACATGAAAAATAATTGAGGATAAGAATTGTATGATAATTAACCATTTATATAAGCAAATTTGATTTGATTTTGAATCAAATTTCTTATCAAATTAAGATTATTGATTCAAATTCATCAATTTGAAATTAAATCATATATTCTTTTTTATTCAAATTATCATAAAATTAGGATGATATGATTAATGTAATTAACAAAAAATTAAGAGCGTATTTTGGTCTAAAAATATTTTTTTTCAGAAACCCTTGTTATTTAATATATATAGTTTACATTTACCCCAATCTTTATAAAACTCACTCCAACCTACACAGAACAAAATTTAAAATATTTAAAAAATAATTTATCACATGACAAGTTGTGAATAGATAATTTAGTGAATGAGAGAATTTCTAGTACTACAATAGTATCATACTCTCTATGTTCACACTATATTTTAATATTAGTGGACCTTACATTATTTGTCATAGACTCCATGATGTTGACGTGATAAAGAATCAATTTTGATGCACAAATTTACTTAACTTGCAATGAATTTTTGCATCGAAATTTGGTAATAAAGAAGTTGAAGGGTTGGACCCATGAATGCTGCATTGAAAATTATGACAATGGTGATAAGGATGAGTCTCCCTATGCAAAAGTTTGAAGGGGTTCTGACCCTAAACATGGAGAGGCCTTGAGATCATCAATGCGTGGGAGAGCGAAATAGATTGACGCAGGGTTGGATCTTCTAAAAAAAAATTTAGTACTACTCAAGATTATATTGTCTTTATTTTTACTGTATGTTAAATTTATAAATAGTTTTTTTATAATCAATTCCACCTCATTTTTAAAAAGATCTTAACAAACAAACAATAAGAAGGTGTTTAGCCCATTAATTTGGATTAAGGTGGTGTTGGGTTTCAAATCCAATTTGGTACAAAGGGTTTCAAAACAAGGGTTTTGAAAACACACCCCATGGATTTTGAAATACAACCTCATGGGTTTTGTATCATGTTTTCCACTTCTATTGGTCGTTTTTCATTTTCGATAACCACTTCAACAACAATTCCGATGACAACTTCGACAACAACTCCGACGACTACATCGGTGACTCGACCAACTCCAATGGCAACTCAAACAACCACCAACAACGACAACTCCGACGATTACACTGGCAACTCAACCAACTCTGATGAAAACTTCGATAATCACACCGACGACTCGACCAACTCTGATGAAAATTCTGACGACCGCACCGGCGACCCAACCAACTCCGATGACAATTTCGACGACCACACCTGCGACCCTGACCAACTCTGATGGCAATTCCAACGACCACACCGACAACCTCGACCAACTCCGATGACAATTCTGACGACCACACCGGCGACCCCGACCAACTCCGATGGCAATTTCGACAACCACACCGGCGACCCCGACCAACTCCGATGGAAATTCCGACGACCACACTGGCGACCCCCGACCAACTCCAATGACAATTCCGACGACCACACCGGCGACCCCGACCAACTCCGATGACAATTCCAACGACCACACCGGCGACCCCAACCAACTCCGATGACAATTCCGACGACCACACCGACAACCCCAACAAACTCTGATGACAATTTACACAACCACACCGGCGACCCCGACCAACTCCGATGACAATTCCGACGACCACACCGGCAACCCCCCGACCAACTCCGATGACAATTTCGACGACCACACCGGCGACAGACTAACTCTAAGGGCAACTCCGATGACTGCCTGATCAC
This sequence comes from Trichosanthes cucumerina, assembly GCA_036507285.1. Lineage (NCBI taxonomy): Eukaryota > Viridiplantae > Streptophyta > Magnoliopsida > Cucurbitales > Cucurbitaceae > Trichosanthes > Trichosanthes cucumerina. The sequence continues at coordinate 11,685,677 of CM071842.1, read as the reverse complement.
TACCGGTAATGAAAACTTCAACGAACACACCGGCGACCTGACCATCCGACGATTACCTCCATCGATAACTACAATGAAAACTTTGTAGATTAATTTAACGATCGCCCCTGTGACCCGACCACCCAAACAACTTGATACTTTGATGCTCCAACCACCGCCAATCCGAAAGAGTTGTTCAACATGAGACATTCATCCGCTCGAAATGTCATTGAGAGAGCATTCGATATGCTGAAAGGTCGATGGGCGATACTAAGAGGAAAGTATTTTTACCCAGTAGAAGTCTAGTGCAGTACTATAATTGCATGTTGTTTGTTGCACAACTTAATTATACAAAAGATGGACCCAGATCCCACATTCGAGGAGGCACACACAAGTGACCCCGATTCAATTGGGATGAACACAAACAACGTTGGATTTGTAGAGACAACAAATGTCTGGACTGAATGGAGGGAACATCTCGCAAACCATATATAGATGAATTGGAATGAGAATTGACGATTATTGAATTAAACATATATATATATATATATATATATATATATATATATTGATTAGATTTTTGTATATATGCACTACATATATATATTGAACTATTTCTTTGCATGAACTACCCCAAATTGGAAGTATGATTACTGTGTGGAAGTTCTGGGGAAAGCACCGAAAACCTGATTCTATTTCCATCTACCACTCTCTATGACTTTTTTAGAATTTTATGTTTAGCTTAATTTCGTTGGACAACTATCTCTACTTTTTTTATTATTTATTTTAGTCAGCGTAACATGTTATCTTTAATCAACATATTTCTATGTATCGATTGTTTTACTTTATCATTGGCACCACAGTTATTACATTACACATTACAACATATAGTTAGTTGTTTTACTTTATGTCATCATGAGTGAAGTGCATTATAAATATAATATATACAACTACAAAGTATTATAAACTCAAATTAGATACATTAGATAAATTGTTGATAGGTAATTATGTAGTTATGAAGTTAAAAAATAAAGTAAGAAGACAAAATTACTATATATAAAAAATATTAAGTATTTATTTTAGAAAAAACAGACTGCAACACACTTAACCCAACACAACACTGCACCCCAAACACTGTTTTATGCAACCCATTCCAGCACAACACTGCACCCCAAACACTGTTTTATGCAACTCATTCCAAAGACAACATCGCACTCCCAAACATCTGCTTTTTCGCAACACGCCTAACACAACCCTGCGCTCCAAACACTATTTTCTGCAAGTCTAGTGTTTCTGATTACAGCCAAAAAACCCCAGGGTTTCTGATTCCAACACAGCGCGCCAAACAACCCCTAAATAGGAGTAAAGTGAAAATTTTAGTACTAGAACTTTTAAATCTTTACCTTGTATGAATTGAGAATGGCCAATGGAGTGTGTTTTTGCATAAACAAACTTTTTTTAGAGCTGAATTTGAATCCTCTCGTATTATTCATAACACTTGTTATTGGGTGTATCCTTAGGGAGAATCATGTTAGATTTTCCTCTACCCAGTTCCCCTCTCATTTGTTTTCTTAATATTTTTCTCATGTTAAATTGCAAGTTTAGTTCACAAATAAACTAAACTTTTAATTTTGTAGCAGTGTCATTGAATAATTTGTCTCTCAAATTATAGTATGTAACACTGAGTTTCTACAAAGTTATTTCTAGTATTTATATTAGTGTGATTAAAATCTTCTTCTTGAAAGTAGTTCTTTTTCCATAATTTCTTTGTACATTACGTGGGAGGTTTCACACTTCTTTCTTACCTTCTAATTTCATTGGTTAACATTTGAATATTGCATATCCATTTAAATTTCAAATAAGATATTTTGTATATCATTTAGTATTGTTTCCATCTTCAAGATTTCTATAGTTATAACAACTTTATGCATTAAAAAGATCATTAGGTTGGTTGTTTGGATCGATGTATACTCCTAGGTCCTAATGGTTGCCTTCTACACTTGGCCATAATAATTCTCCCAAATTGCTCATTTAAAATCATAGGATCTAGGATGCACTTTCAATTGGAATGTTATTAATCTAGAATATATGTCACATGTTATAAACTAGAGCTAGATTTTTTTAAAGCAAAAAAAAAAAAAAAAATAGAGCTAGATATTTATAAGGTGAAAAAACAACTTAGATATCATTGCAAAAAAGTTTAAAATTTTAGATATAAAATCATGAAATCAACCAAATTACAGAAAGCTAAGAAATAGTTTGTTGAAGTGTAAAATTAAAGAGAATAGCACACCCAACTACAAATGGGAAAAATGGTTAATTCTTCAAAACTCGAGCTTTTGATATTTTCATTGAAATTATAATGGTGGATTGTCAATTCACTTGTGTGTTTAAGGTGTCGGAATTTGTTTCAAATCATGAAAATTTTGTTTTGTGTATTTAGAATTGAAGGCTTCAAAGATTAGCATACTAAATTATAATTTTTTACAAGGAAAATACTTAAACACCCTCACTTTCAAATTACTTTTATATTTCAAATCATATTTAATTAAATATAAGATCTTCTAATATATATTTTAACCCTTCTCTATTATATCCTCAAAATATCATATAAGAAAATTATTAACCTCTTCTAATACCTCAATATTAGATTGTTGTCATGAGAGTGCTACCTTAAAAGAAAATTCGGCACGACCTCGATATGTGTGAAACATGTTTTGTTGTTCCTCAAGGTTTACACAATGTCCACATTGAACGTGCACTTGTTAGAAAAAGATTTGGAATCAAACTAACGCACCATCCATCCATCCACCGACAAACGATGGCAGCGACGTGCATGTGGAAAGAGATCTTATTACCACACTTCTCAACACAAAATCTTTCCATGTGGGACAACATCATTCTCTTTTCTTATAAATTTATAATAGGTCATCCATACTTATAACCAACCTGAAATAGCTAAAATCACAGACTAAACTATATAGAATTCAAATCACAGAGATTGAGAGGATATACTTAAATAAATTTGGAGTGGAAATGTGACAACGTGTTTCTCAACAGAATCACAAAATAACACCAAGGTTGAGCACCGTCAAGAACATCCCTTTGTTCATTTTTCTTCAGCTACATTTGTTTGAACCCAGTAATTCTAGTAGGGGTAGTTTGGTGTAAGGTTTTGAAGATGAGAATGAGTAAGGTATTAAATCTTCTCGTTTGGAACAAGGTTTGTAAGCATATACATAGACATCACTTATTTCCATGATGGATATGAGTTTTCTATACTCTTCAAAAATGATGTGTTTTTTTTATACCCACCTCTCTCTCTCTTCTTTACTAATATTTTAAGCATACATACATATATATATTCATTTTCAGTAATCATAATTAATTATTTAATTAAAAAATTTACAAATAATTAATATATTTTTATTAGTTAAAATTAATTTTGATTAGTTCATAAAATAATACACCAAAATATTGTTGTAGGATTAATTTCATAAAACAAACCTAAACATCCATTTAAAATCTATTATGAAAATATTAAGTCACTAATTAATATTATATTTAATCAATTAATTACAAATATTATTAATTTAGGATAAGGATGTCATTATAATAAATTAAACTATATTGGAATATTAATTCATTATTTAATGTATTACAATTAAAGAAGATTTATATATTAATTTTATCAAACAAATATAAATATCATTTGTTTACATAAAAATATGATAATATTCTCATGTAAAACCAAACACAGTTATCTTATTCTCAGAGAATTATTATTCTAAAACATCTTATTTCTAGGCATCTATTACCCATGGGTATCAAATAAAACCTTAAACCAAACGAACACATAATGTTCATCGAATGTGAACTCGGTCTAAATATGGGATATATAAAAAGAAAGTCCTTAATACTAGAGGTGATTATCGGTCGATCGGGGTCGGTTTTCGACCCCAACTGACTCCGAACTGACTAAATTCGGTCGGTTCGGTCGACTTTTTTTTAAAAAATTTTTTGGCCTTAAACCAACCAAAACCGACCAACCGACCGGTCGATTTGGTCGGTTTATTTATTTATTTAATTAATTTTTAATTATTTACTATTTTTATTATTTAATTATTTAATTAAAAAATATGTAAAAATGTCTACCGTTTTTATTACTTTTATAGTTTTCTATTATTATTATTATTATATTTTTTATTTTTTATTTTTTTATATTTCGGTCGGTTTGGGGGTTTTTCCCCAAATCGACCAAGGAAAAAATCGACTCCGACCGACACCTTCAATAAATCGATCGACCGACGTCGGTTCGGTTTTGGTCGTTCGAATCGGTTTTCGATCTTTTTTTTGCTCACCCCTACTTAATACTACTATTGTCATTCCATCGAAATCAACCTCTTATATTACTGCCTCAACGTTTCTGGAATAGAGGAAAGCTATGCTTGGTGAGCATACTGCCTTACAAGAGCAAGGTACCTGAAATCTTGTCCCTCCTACTAGTGTCAGTTAGATGTCAAAAATGTCTTTTTATATGACTTTCTTAAAGAGAATGTCTATATGATTCAACCCTTAGTTTTAAGAATTCTTCTTTTCTTAATCATGCATGTAAGCTACATAAATCTCTATATGGATTGAAATAGACCCCCACACTTGGTTTTGTTGGATAAAAAAAGAAGTATTGCGGAAGCAATAATTAAATCAAAGTCTCAATGTTTGTTGAACAAAGAGAGAAAATTGAAAAATGAGATAGTGGAATCCAGTAAATGAATAGTCTTCTATTGAAATAGAAAATATTGGTGATACATCCTTCACATGGAAGTTCGTCCTTTTATAGGTACGAGGAATTGACACTCATTTAATTTTTAAACATTAAAAGCATTAGAAACTTACAAACTTAAAAAGCAAAATTTAAAAGACAAAAAAACCGAAATATGTTAAATCTAACTTTTAAAAGAAAAAACATAAAACATTAATTGAAAAACTTAACGTAATTAAAAAAGAAAAAACTCATAACTCAACACTCCTCCTTGAGGTTTTTCTTTGTGACACCCAGCTTTTGGCGTAGAAATACAAACTGCCTATGTGGTAGAGCTTTTGTTAGAATGTCGATAAGTTGTTCTTCAGAACTACAAAAAAGGAGTTTTATTTCGCCTTCTTTCTCTGCTTCTCTCAATAAATGAAATTTGACTTTGATGTGCTTTGTTCTACCATGTTGTACTGGATTGGAGGCAATAGCAATAGCAGACTTGTTATCACAGAACAAATTGGTAGGTTCTTCATGTTCAAATCCCAAATCACTAAGCAATTTGCGAAGCCATATTGCTTGATTTATAGTGATGCAAATTGAAATATATTGACTTCAGTGAGCAGAATTGAGCCACTACTTCTTGTTTTCTTGAATTCCAAGAGAAAATTCCATTTCCAAGAGAAAAAATATAACTGGAAGTGCTTTTAGAATCATCAACACAACCAACCCAATCACTGTCAGAATATCCAGTTAATTTCAAATTACCTGTAAATTCAAACAAAATTCCAAAATCAATAGTACCCTTTAAGTATCTGAGGACTCTTTTAGCAATACCAAAATGAATTTCACTAAGTGAATTCATATATCTTGAGAGCAAACTTGCAGCAAACATCAAGTCTAGTATGGATGTTGTCAAATACAAGAGATTTCCTACTAAACTTCTATAATTTGTAGGATTAGAAAGCTTCTCACCATCATTCTTTGATACTTTCAAGTTTGTCGCTAAAGGAGTAGAAACAACTTTACATGTTTCCATTTTAAATTTCTTCAAAATTCCTTGAGCATACTTTCTTTGGGCAATAAAAATACTCTTATCTTCTTGAAGAATTTCCATACCTAGAAAATAATGCATGTGACCAAGATCTAACATCTCAAACATCTTTTCCATCTCGATTTTAAAATCTTGTAGCATTTGATAATCATTTCCGGTCACAAGCATATCATCAACATAAAGGGAAAGAATGAGTTGATTAGAGTTGTTACCAACCTTGACATAGAGAGTAGTTTCGCTCATACTCCTCTTGAAGCCTTGAAGAAGCAAGTAGGAATCAATTTTACTATACCAAGCACGTGGTGCCTACTTCAATCCATAGAGAGTTTTCTTCAAACGGTATACTTTGTTTTCTTGGTCTTCATCCACGAACCCTTCAGGTTGGTTCACATAAATCTCCTCCTCAAGATCACCATTCAGAAAAGTTGATTTGACATCTAGATGGAATATTTTCCACCCCAAATGTGCAGGTAAAGCAATAATCAATCGTATTGTGTCATGTCGTGCAACTGGAGCAAATGTATCTCCATAATCAACTCCAGGTTGTTGTGCATAACCTTTTACCACTAACCTTGCTTTATATTTGTTGACTGAACCATCAGAATTATACTTCACTCTGAACACCCATTTCACTCCCAAGGCATTCTTTCCTCGTGGTTGCTCTACAAGCTCCCATGTATTAGTTTTATTGATCATCTCCAATTCTTCTTTCATAGCAACAATCCATTCAGTAGATTGTGAAGCTTCATAATAGCTATTTGGTTCAACAATAACAAGATTACAGCTTTCATATACATCAGTAAGTGATCTTACCTTGTAATTTGGATTATCACCAGTTGCATCAACAAGATCATCATCGTTTGAAAGAGGATATTGGTTATCTCGATCATTAGAATCAATTGAATCAAAGGAGGATTCATTTTGTTCTAAGATTTCAAAATTTGTGGATGAATCTCTCACAATTGTTTGCTCCTCAAAATCCCAATAAGAATCTTCATCAATAATGACATCACGACTCAAGATAATTTTTCCGAGTTCAAATAAAAAATTCTATACCCTTTTGAATCAGCAGCATAGCCAATAAATACTCATTTAATTGCCTTCTCATCAAGTTTAGATCTCTTAATAGAATGAACAAAAGAGTAACAAATAGATCCAAAAATCTTCAAATTCTTAACTGAAGGTTTTCTACTTGACCAAGCTTCATAAGGAGTTTTGTCCTCAACTGCCCTTGTAGGCAGTCTATTGAGCAACAAACAAAGATGAGTACATACACGACACGCCCAAAATTTCTTTGGTAATTTTTTTTCAAAGAGTAGACATCTTGTCATCTCCATCACAGTTCTGTTTTTTCTTTCCGATACACCATTCTGTTGTGGTGTATAGGCAATGGACAGCTGGTGTTGGATTCCCAAATCTTCACAAAACTTGTCAAATTGCTTGGAAGTATATTCCTTCCCGTTATCTGTTCTCAAAGTTTTGAGCTTACAACCACTTTGAGTTTCAACCAAATTTACAAACATTTTGAAAATTTGGAAAACTTGAGTTCTCTCGACCAAACAATATACCCAAGTCATCCTGGTAAGATCATCAATAAAAAGAATAAAATATTTATTATTCCCAATAGATGAATTTCGCATGGGACCGCAAACATCATTGTGCACTAATTCAAGCTTGTCTTTGGCTCTAAAGCTGCCACCTTTGGGAAAAGGTAATCTGTGCATCTTCCCTTCTTGGCAACTTTCAAAAATCTGGTCAAATGAGGTAAAATTGGAAAAATCATCAACCATATTAGTAGAATGCAGAATTTTCAAAGCTTTGTTGTTATAGTGACCAAAGCGATGATGCCACTTCTTGTTATCTTCTACTTTGACATTTAGTGCATGATGACATAAAGAGTCACCATTCAAAAAGAAAGCATTTCCAACCATGTTGACCCTTGCAATCTCTACTCCTTGTGGGTCATAAATAACACAAACTTGGTCCTTGAAAACCACGGAAAATTTGTTATGCAACAATTGAGCAATACTGAGCAAGTTTTGAGATAATCTTGGAACATATAAGGCATTGGATATTTTCTTTTCACCTTGCTTAGTATGCATAATGGCAGTACCTTTACCTTCAGCTAGTACTGTCTCGCCATGTCCAAGGACCACCTTAGATTGTATAGATTTGTCAATTTGGCTAAAAAGATTGATATCTTTAGCCATGTGAGTTGTGCATCCACTATCAATAAGCCAAGAGGTTGACTTGTTGTCATTGGTATGAGATGCCATAAACAAAAAATTTGTTTCATGATTATTGTGGGCACAATTCGCTTGTTCCTGAGGATGTTGGGTTTGAGTTTTCTTGGCATAGCAAAACTTCTCTGTATGACCATCCTTGTTGCAATATTCACAATTTTAGACTTGCTTGTTTTTGGACCAACAATTTTCCTCAGTATGATTGGTTTTTTTACAATAACGACAAGGAGGAAATTTACCTTTCTTTGATGCTCCTCCTTTTCTCTTGCTCCCCTGATCTTTGGTCTCTCGTCTATCATCTTCTGCAACAGGTTTCTTGCCTTTAGACTTGGCATGAAATGCACCCTCAACATGCTCTTCATTGCGCATTGTATCCCTTTGTTCTTGAGCTTGTAATTTGCTAATTAACTCAGCTATAGACAGAGTAGTTAAATTAGAAGACTCCTCTATGGCTGAGATCTTCGATTCAAATTTATTGGGAACACTAACCATTATTTTTTCCACAACTCTTTGATCTGGAAAATTTTCACCAGATAGTCTTATCTGATTTACGATGGTCATCACTTTTGTTGTGTAGTCCCTCACAGAATCTGAATCCTTCATTTTCAGCATCTCAAACTCTCTCTTGAGAGTCAATAATTTGACAACCTTCACCTCGCTTCCTTCAAATTCCTCATGCAATTTATCCAAAGCTTGTTTCTTTGTTTTACAATCAATGATCCTAGCAAAAATAGGATCGATAAAGCAAACATGAATAATGAATAAAGCCTTGGCTTTTTCAATTTCTCCTCTTCGTGTAGTCTTATCTGATTCAACGTTGGATTTTCTCCTAATGGTTGAGGATCAACATTAGTTGAGACAGATTCCCAAAGGCCAAGTGCTATGAGGTAGGATTGCATTTTAACAATCCAAAATTGGTAGTTTTCACCATTAAAATGTGGAGGAGATGTAACACCAAAATTAGATGACATTTTTCAAATACAAAAATTGAATTTCTCACTCTCAAATAAAAACACAGCCCTTTAAATCTAAGCCTCTGATACCACTGTTGGATAAAAAAAAAAGTATTGCGGAAGCAATAATTAAATCAAAGTCTCAATGTTTGTTGAACAAAGAGAGAAAATTGAAAAATGAGAGAGTGGAATCCAATAAATGAATAGTCTTCTATTGAAATAGAAAATATTGGTGATACATCCTTCACATGGAAGTTCGTCCTTTTATAGGTACGAGGAATTGACACTCATTTAATTTTTCAACATTAAAAGCATTAGAAACTTACAAACTTAAAAAGAAAAATTTAAAAGACAAAAAAACCAAAATGTGTTAAATCTAACTTTTAAAAGAAAAAACATAAACATTAATTGAAAAACTTAACGTAATTAAAAAAGAAAAAACTCATAACTCAACAGGTTTGAACGGTTTATTTCTCATCTAATGACATTTGGTTTTGTGAGGTCTATAGCTGATACTTCTCTGTTGTGCGAAAAGTCAGTGACTCTTTGACATACTTACTTTTGTATGTTGATGGCATTGTTATATAACTGGTAACAATCAAAACATATATACCTGAGTTAAAGTTTGAATTGGAAGAGGAATTTGTTGAGATTACTGATTTGGGGCATTTAAGGTATTTTCTCAGGCTTGAAATTCATCAAACTGCCAAAGGTTTATTTGTTAATCAGCACAAGTATCTCACTTACCTTCTTGTGAAAACTGGGTTGCTAGGTGCCAAGTCTTCCTTAACACCTATGTCTAATTCTTGTGATATGAATGATGGGGCTTCTCCTTTCAACGATCCACTTCTTTACAAACAAGTTGTTGGTCCCTTGCAATACTTGACACTAACTCGTCCAAATATTTCCTTTGTTGTCAAATAAAGTGAGTCAATATATGCATCATATCTTTCTACAACGCATTATTATTCTATAGTTAAACATATTTTGAGGTATTTGTGTGGAACATGTTCTCTTGGTATTTCATATTTTGGGACATCTTTGCATTTGGATGCATATTATGATGTTGATTGGGTTGACGATCCTTTGCGTGCTTCAGTTTGAGGGAGTGTATTACCGAATAAAGACTATTAACTTAAAATATAATTAGTTAAGCTTAGTTAAACTATTAATAGTTTATGAGTCGTTTATCTTTTTATATATAAATGGGGTTGTAGGGGTAGACCCAAATACTAATGTTGGAGGGCGACAGATTATTTTAATAAATATAATAAAAAAATCACCAAAAGATCAGTTTGAACACAACATTATGTTAACCTAAAAAATTATCGTCGATAAGAATAGGTATGTGTACTAAAAACTTCCTAATTAACTAAGTTTAAATAATTTTAATGTCTCATCAAATAGGAAAAAAAAAAAGTTAAATTACAAGTTAGTCTGTAAACTTTTAAGTTCTATAGTATTAGATCTCTAAACTTTAAAAATTATATAATACGTGTCTAAACATTCAGTGCAACGCTCTAATAAGTTCTTAAACTTGTAGAACTCAAACCTGGGCACACAAGGATAAGGTTACGTGTTTTATCGTTGGGATGAAACATTGTTTCTTTAACTTAAATGTATTATACAAAAGTATAAGCATATATTGATATTTTTTTAACCGTCATATACTATAGGGTACTAAATTCAAAATTTATAGGGGGTCATGGCTCCCCTTGTTCCAATGTAAGTTCGCCAATGATTGAATTCTTTTACATCAATTGAGATAAGATTGGAATTTTTCCAATTCTTTCTGCCTTAGGGATGAATTTTTAACTTGTTTAGTTAGATCTAATTTATCAACCATAACAATGTTTTCTTTCTTAATTTGAATATTTTATTTAACTTAAATTCTAAGCACAGATCATCTCATCGTTTTGAACTTTTAAGAGAGAAGCCAACTCCCTAGTCCTCATGTAGGTTTGCCATTGAGTATTTTTGAACCTGACCTTTGTCTTTATCATTGGTAGGTTTGATCGTACCTTTGAGTTTGTTTCTTGGTATCTCATGTTGAAACCAAACAAGTACGGGTTTCATGGTTCCAAATTGGACTAAGCTCACTTCTTTACTATGAAGCGGTTTAGAGCGCATTTGACTGGATGCATTCATTGTTACTGCAGTATGATTTGTTTAAGTAATTATTTCATCGAGGTTTAGCTCAATTTTTCTTTTTTTAGCTAATCTTAGAATTAGCTATTTTAGGACAAAACATTTCTCAACTGGATGACTGATAACTCGATAATACTTGCAATACTTAGGATCATCGACTTTTTCCATCCCTTCCGATCGTTTACATTATGGAAGTTCAACCAGTCGTGTGTTCAGTAGTTGCTCTAACATATCTGGGACGTTAGAGTCTGGAAATGGATATACTTTCTCTTATCTTTCTTTTAAAGTTGGACGACGTCGTTCACCTACTTCTTGTTTTTTTCTTTTCTTAACTTCCTTAACTTTTGAGAAAAATTTTAGAGGGATCATGTTGACGACCATGGACTCCTCGGTGGTGCTTTTCTTAGCCTTCTTCGCGCCTTTGAATTTTTTTTCCTCTTCACGTCTGGGACTAAGAGGTCTTTATTCCCTCTAGCAGCGATGCTTAGCTCCATGTCATGAGCGCGGATCGCTAGCTCCTCGAAAAAACGAGGCTTTATGCCCTGCAAGATGTAAAAAATCCCCCCAGTTCATGCCTTGGATGCACATCTCCATGGAAGTAACTCAGTGAGACGGTTTTTGCAGTCAAGGCTTAGAGCTCTCCCGCAGTTGATGTAATCGATGATAGGTTCGCCTTTATGTTGTCTGGCACTGGAAAGTTCTATCATACTGACAGTTCGCCTCGTACTATAGAAACGATTTAGGAATTCTCTCTCAAACTGCTCCCAACTGTCAATTATTTTCGGCTCTAAGTCGGTGTACCAATCAAAAACGTTTCCTTTCAAGGTACGGACAAATTGTTTCACCAGAAGGTCACCGTGCGTCCCTGCATTTTTGCAAGTTTCAACGAAACGTGTAACGTGTTGCTTTGGGTTGCCTTTCTCGTCGAACTGTTGAAATTTTGGAGGTTGGTACCCTGTAGGCATCCTCAAGTTGTCAATCCTCTTGGTGTACGGTTTGGAGTACATGAGAGGATTTTGAGCATACCTACCATACTGAGCTATGATAGAGTTTATGATCATGTCCTGCAGTTTTTAGACGGATAGAGAAACGACTGAAGCTAGTTGTGGCGGTTGCTCCTCTTGGATGATATTTTTTCCCTTGTTGTTGTTTCTTACTACAGGGGTTTGGCTGGATTCAGTCGTTTTTTTTTTTTTTTGGACTTGATTTTTTAGATAGGCAATTTCAATATCACTTTCTTCTACCGCCTTCATCAGGAGATTGATTTTTCTTTCCATCTCTGTCATTCTTTTGTCAGGGTTTACATCAGCAATCATGACTGACATTACATCTTATTCTTTTGTCTCCTTCAGTTGATTAGGAGCAGGAGTTAATTGGTCAAACAAGGGTATTTTTTACAACAATCTTGCATTTGGAAGATTCATCTAGTAGTTTGATGATGTTGCTTGACATTTCATTAGGGGTTCGATTATCACTTGTCTCAGCCCCTTTGGAACGACTGCGAGTTATCGGACCCATGTAGGTGTTGTTTGCAGCAGCAGTGTTTGATGCAACTTTCTTTGATGTCATGACTTGATTTGATTTGATTTGAAGGAGAAAGAGATGAGAGGTAGAGTTGTCCCACCGGGCGTGTCAATTTGTTCACACGAGATTTCAACCAACGAATGGAAATGAGACACGTGTAAATGAATTTGTATTTGTATTAATTTCAGGTAACTGTGAGTACAATCTCTAATATTTTGATTCTCTGATTCTCTCTCCTACGTATGTGCTTGGATCGAGGGATGAAACAGCTTGTTCTCGATGTCGAAGACTCCAATGGATTCGCAGTGTGTTCTTGACGATTCCCTTGAAACATTATTCGTTCAGACGATGTTTGATCTTTAGGAGCTTTTGGAGACTTCATAACTTTGTTTATGAATTCTCTCTGAGCTTTTTCAGTTCTAAACCTCGTATGTTTCACTCGAGGGCTACAAAACTTGTTCTCGAGATTGAAGCTGCAATGGGTTCTTCAGACTCGAAGAGGTGTTTTTCAGATTCGAAGAAGCGTTTTTGATCTTCGGTGCAGTGTTCTTCTTGAAGAAGTGTTTGATCTTTAAGAATGCAAATAGTTCTGGTTTGTGAATTCTCTCTGAACTCTCAAATTTTTTAACCTTGAAAATGAAGAATGGAGGTCTCTATTTATAAAGTTCCTCTAGGCCTCTAGATGGACTTGGGCCTATTGGATCGGGCCAGATTGATGTTGGGCCAATCTTTTATGTTGGTCTCTGTTGACTTTGGGTCGATCTTCAGGCTAAACTCGTTTAACTTTGGGCGATCTTACAGGCCAAACTCGTTTGACTGGGTCGACTATACAGGACCGAAATTTGGTTTGACTTGGGCCTTCGCCTTTGGACTAAGCCTCCTCTCGGGACTGGGATTGGGCTTTGGGTCAACCTTTTTGGGCTAAGCTTGGCTAATTTGGGCCTTCAATTTGGGTTTTGGTCTTTCAAATCTTAAAAAGCCCAAATATGTACCTGGATTTGCCATAATTTAGTTTAGGTATTTTTACAAATTTAATTAACCCCTAATTAAATATAAATTCGCCATTAATGTTGAGTGATGATGTGGCAAGTTTGGATTTGTCAGAATTTCTATTGGGACGACTCTAGTTCATCCTTTTCTTTAGATCGAAAGACAATCTTCTCCAGTTGTGTCGATACCCAACGCATCATGTGTAATATACATCAACAATGTCCCATTACTTTACGCGCCTCTATGCAAAATATATATATTTTTTTAAAAAAATCATAACTCAGAGCACGTGTAAAAAAGAAAAAAGTATATTCCATTTTTTCTAACTTTTAAAAAAAAATTAAAAAATTGAGGCGATTTGAGTGTACATTTAAAAAACAAAAAATACTCGATTGTTTTTCTTGTCTTCTTTGTAAAAATTTCACAAAATTTAAAGATTTTGAAGGTATATTTTCATGTTATTATGTAAAAAATTATTTAGTAGTCACTTTTAGTTTTATTTTAATCTTTTAAAAATTAACTAGATGGTTAGGTAGTTGGAGTGGTTGGATTGATGGGGTGGTTAGGTTGTCAAGGTGGTCGTCGGAGTTGTCGTTGGTGGTCGTTGGAGTTGTTACTAGAGTTGTTGTCGAAGGGATCGCCAGAAATGGAAAACCAAGTGGTCGCTAGAAGCAATTGTCACTGGTGGTTTAGTACTACTGTGGTCGTCGGAGTTGTCGATGTCAGTTATCGTCGGGTGGTTACCGAATTTTCACCGGAGTTATTGTTGAAGTGGTTGTTAGAAATGAAAAATGACAAATATAAGAGGTCGCTAGAGGCAGTACTTGTCAACGGTGGTCGAGTCGCCAATGTAATTGTCTGAGTTGTTATATTGGTGGTCGCTGGAGTTGTCACTAGAGTTGTTATCATTTAAAATAATATCTGTTCTTTAAAATAATATTTAAATAATTCAAAAAAATACTTGTAATTTTAAAAATTAAAAATTGTTTTCCAAGCAATGAGTAAATTAAATAAATAGACAAAAAAAAATATCGCAAGTTCCCCCATCGGGATTTTACAAAGATAAAGATGTTTATTAACACTACCGTTTATAACTAGATTAGATGTAGACTAATATTTATATTGGCGAATGAAGAGCAATGAGATGCATATTTTATTAACATTTTCATTCACATTAGAATTTGTGATACTTACATTGCTATTATCAACATATTTATTGACTCTTTCATTCACCTTTGTAATTAGTAATATTTACACTCAATATTCATTGACACTTTTAGTTACATCTATCTAGTGGTGTTTAAGCTATCATGACCAACTTTAATGCAACAAAAAATATATAAAATATGAGTAGTGTTTGGATTCTATTATGGAAAATACTTGGGCCCTATTGATAATCACACAAAAAAAAATTTTGATTTTTCATTTTTTAAAAAAATGAAAAAAGGGTCGCAGAGACTTGGGTGTTGCCTAGTACTGCCCTTCTATTATATTAGCTGCACTTTTCGTAAAATCGACAAAAAGGAAGGACTATAAGTCATATATGGTAATTTGATTAAAGTAATGAGAACTGAGAAATACTTATTGAAATGAAATACTCGACTCTTAACGATGAAATCAAGGTTAGTGTAGTTTTTGTGTGTTTAATCAACTCCAAGTCTGCCAAAAGGATAACCGAGGTAATAAATTGTGGATTGGATCATCACTGCGCCTTCATTGTTGAGAACTCTCTACCAAACTGACTGTATTTCAATATAAATATTACAGTATTTGTATTTCTCTTTAGGTATTTTTACTTCCATGCCGTCGTCCATGATGATAACAATCATTGTACCGTACAACACTTCAATCATAAAACTCAGCAAGCTTCTGCCATGGAGCTTTGAATATTCACCTTGTTTCCGAAAGTGTTTTTTTTTTTGTAGAAATTAAATCAGTGTTGAAAACTAAAATTGAAAATAGTTAAAAGTGAATTTTAGAGGAATGATAAATGTTTGAATGTTGAATTTCAAATATGGTAAGATTTGAAATTCTCTTTAATACACGATGGCCATATTTTAGTAGAAATGCTATCAACAAAATCAAATTAAGGACATGAAGAATTCAAGAATGAAGCAAAAATCACCTTAAACTTCAACATAAGAATCAACATAAGAATCAAGTCAAGTCAAGCTCTTCAAATGTTTGTTGAAATAAAGAAAAACTTCTTACCTATAAATACATGATAAATAAACAGAACTTGTTATTAATTTTCATAGAGAAAGAAGAAAAATGTTTTTCCAACAAAAGTATTTTCGAAATTTTTTGAAAGGTTATGGATATTAATAGAACATTAACGTTTTCCATTCAAAACTTAATGATAAGGGTATTTTTAAACATTTTTTAAAGACTAGGGTCATTTTAAAAACTTTTTAAAATTCAAAAGTATTATTAAATGAGTCTCATAGTTCAAGAATATTTTCTACAATTTAACCAATAAATTATCCAATATTTCTCTAGACTTTCAATTTTGTTTCTTGTAAGTTCTTGAAAAAAAAAGTCAATCACCTATTAAAAACAAAATTGAAAATTAAAAAATGTATTAGACACAAAATTTAAAATTTAAGGACCTATGAGATAGGTTTTAAAGTTCATAGGCCTATCGGATATAAAGTTAAAAATTCAGGAACCTATGAGACACATTTTAAAGTTCAAAAACCAAATACACACAAACCTGAAAATTCAATGACTAAACTTGTAATTTAACCCAACTACATTTAAAAAACCATTGATGACATCTTTAGTTCCAAGTGTTCAAGTCATCCTAAGCTCACCACAAATTAAATACCTTGAGTTAGAAATGATTGAACAGCAGCGATTTAATTACAACATGATACAACTTTTTGTCGATCTATCAAATTAGAAACATATAGACAAACAAGTAAACCCCAACACATATTTTACCAATCCTTGAGCAGTTCACTGGCAACGTCCTTGTAGCTCACTTTCTTCTTAGCTGGCTCAGAATTGTTATGTACTGGTTTCTCCTCCTCAAGAACAGTACTGCTACTTTTAGTTTCACTCATTCCAAGACTTGGAACCATATCTAATAACATGGCTTGAAGTGGATCAGTCATGACTTCCAGCTTTTCAGATTTTTCAATGTCTTGCCAATTATATCTTTCAGATATATGAACTTCCGGAAGTTTACCAAACTGAACACTAGATTTGGGTTCTGCAAGATCATTTTGTTCAATAATAGCCTTGCCTTTTTGTTTCGAATTGTAGTTTTCTAGCATTTTAAACTCATCTGTTTTTGAGTTTTCCTTGCACACTGTTCCAATGTTTCCCTTCTCCATTCCGGTTTCTTCTGTATTCGGTTTTTCATCAGTAGAGTCGCTGTTGTCCGACACAACCTCGCCTATTTTTGCAGACCCTTTGGCTATACGTGCACGAGTCCTTCGAACTTCGACCCCTGCTTTCCCTTTCTGTGTGTTCCTTGCAGTAGTAGGTCTTCCTCTTTTCTTCTCATCAGATCTTTCATTTTCTAGCATTTTAAACTTGTTGGTTTTTGAGTTTTCGCTGTGTAGTGTTCTAATATTTCCAGTTTCTGCATTTGCTTTTTCATCAGTATGGTCACTGCTGTCTGACTCAACTTCACTTATTTTTGCAGGCCCCTTGGCTGTGCGTGCTCGAGTTTTTCGAACTTGTTCGACACTCGATTTCCCTTTCTGCATGCTCCTTGCTGTAGGCCTTCCTCTTTTCTTCCCACCAGATCTCTCAGCTGAAGACGAGATTATGTGTTGTCCTGAAGAAGCTTCGTCTCTTCCTTGATCTTTATACTCCTTGGAAGGAGAGGAAATTTTCTGGCTTTCTATATTTTCCAAGGCCGATGATAACTCAGCATCGACGCCAGAATTTCTGCGGAAGCAGAGAGAACAAAAAGCTACAATGTAACATGATTGATGCCATTTCAGAACCAAATGAAGAAGATGCAACATGCACATACATCTATATTTTATTATCAGCATCTCATCATATGTGGTTGCAATTATAAATTTAAATTATGGGTTTTTTAAGAGAAGTTTCCTCAGCTAAGTAGGAAAAAGGAAAAGGTAAAAATTAGGAAACCAGTTTTAACTTTTTGTATCCCACATGCAAGGGATTTCCTAAGATGACTAACCTTCCCTGTCAAATAGTAACTTCCCAAATATCTTTTTTGCGAATATACCTTTTTTTTATATACGTGAGTGTCCAAGCTAGCTTGTACGCACCTCTACTTTTCTCATATGACAACTATCTGGCCTTAATACATTTAGTTGTCAAGCTAACTCGTAGGATTCTAGGTAGGTGGCCACTATGGCTTGAACCCATTCGTTCTACCATACTTACCGCAATTAAATTTTAAAAAGGGAGAAAAACATTCTATCTAAAGACACTATCTGAAAAAAAAACTAAAACATAAGAGAGAAAATGTATCTAGCAGGCAATAAATTCTAAAATTATAAGTCGGTCATTCTTTTTCCTTAAAAATGAATTTCAAATCGCATTTGTCAAGTCTTCTAGCTTCTTTGAATAATGAGATGGAAAAATATTATTGATGAAATGCATTGAGTAGAAGATGTCAGTTTTAACCCATGATAAATAAATGGAAATCTATACCTAATTAGCACAAAACGGTTTGGCACAGGTGTAATAGCACATCATGTCTAGGAGACGATCTAACTTCCTATGTTAGGGATAAATTGTCAAAGATTTAGGTCCCATTTAATAACCATTTGGTTTGTGGTTTTGGTTTTTGAAAATTAAGCATATAAATACTACTCTCACCTAAGGATTTACTTGTTTTGTTATCTACATTTCATCTATGTTTTCAAAAACCAAGTCATATTTTCAAAACTAAAAAAAATAGTTTTCAAAAACTTGTTTTTGTTTTTAGAATTTAGCTAAGAATTCAAATGCTTCCTTAAGGGAGATGAAAATCATTCTAGAGAAATTAGGAGATGACAAACTTAATTTTCAAAAACCAAAAACTAAATGGTTATCAAACAGGACCTTAGAGTTGGAGAAAATTCAAAACTGAAAGTGATGACTATGCTTGACACCATAGTTGGAAAGTGCAAACCATAATTTACAAAAATTAAATAAACAGGAGTTGGAGGATATCCTTTTCAGAGGAATGTGACTTTAAACCCCAATGACAAACTCATTTACCTTAATTTAATGAATGGAGACATCAGTCAAACAAACAAACACATTATGTTCACAACAATTTGCAGACCGTTCTCATATCTGGATATAAATAAAACGACATGAATGCTAGATCAGCATCTATTTATACAGATTGCACGCTACAGATTCAAGAAACTTATCTTGGTGAACAAATGCCAATTTCCATTTCTAAATTTGATAGCCAACAACATAGTTACCCTAACATGTCTTATAATTGCGTGCGAATCAAAACAACTGGATGCTTTATCTTTTTAGTGTCAAAGAAAGAGAAACTGTACCTTTTTCTCATTAACCCTGATATTGTGTGCATTCTATGTTTGTCAGATTTTAATATTTGAAATGCATAAAACGTTATCTCAAGTTGTTGTATTTGAACTTACAACTTTTCAATCGACTTTTCCCTATTGGGATTCAAGCTATAAGCATCTTCTTGCAACCTTTGGGCCCTCTCCAAACAGTCTTCCAACCACTGATAAGCAACAATATGCATCTTATTTTTCAACATTACATGTTTCTCTGCTTCATTGCAGCTGTAAAGGATAGGTAAAGAACCCGTCATGAGCTCAAGCAAGAAATAAAGACATCAACTTTTAAAGGTAATCGAGTTTAAAAACTAAACTGTGAACTACGCTCAGGAACCTGTTAAGATTTCATATCAAGGGAGAAAAACAGTGTCATATATGAAGACATGAATCCAAAATATGGATTATCTCAAAAGGTAATGTAAAGATCATCATATTGAAGGAGATGAACAGGCTGTTCTTTTTTTATTATTTTTCGCCTTCCCACTCTCTCTAATAAGAAACTACACTCTGATTAAGAGCAGGTTGTTCAATTGAATAACAGACATTATTCTAGCTTAGTACAGCTACACTACAACCGTTGATGTCAAAATGCTACAATTGTTAGAAAACAAAGGGGCACCAATTGTGTTGCATAGAGTTCCATGATTATCCAAAGTATTTTGTCATTATAACACACCATCACACAAATTTAACATCAAGAGAAAAAGGGTATAGCATCTAATAACAGCCCGCTCGTGCATCTAATAACATCCTCAATCAAGACAAAAGCATTCAGAATAAAAGTTGTTACCTTTTCAACACCATTTCATACCCCATGGGCGATCCAGGTATAGAGAAGACTACAATATGGGTAGCAGAAACACGGTTATCACTGACTTTTCCACCTCTGAAGGAAACTTCAACCTTCAGCCTCCTTATTAAAAGCTCCAAAAGAACATCCCAATCAGATTTCCTGCAAGAGAAAGTTATCATGGAAACCCAACACTATGATCAATATAATGTCAAAACTAATAGTTAAATCAGTTAATTTTAGGCATGCTGGTTACAGGAACTTACAAGGATGGTCTTAAAGGAAGGAAGTAAATTTGGCACCCAACAAATATACACCATTCATGTTTTGGACAATATTTTCCCCTGTAGTAGTCCATAGCTTTCACATCTTCTGATCTACTAACGTTGCTTAATAGCTGACAGGAAAGAAGTTAGATCTCTATTGCGAGAGAGAGAGAGAGTTTAAAAAAACAACGTGCACCCCTTAGGTCATCCTGCATTTGGAAGTAAAAAAAAGGACTAGATATGATCTTTGTTAGGTGTACCTGTTTCAGGTCTGCAAGTTCAAGATCCCAGAAGTAGGAATCAGAAAATTCATCAATTTCCTCCTCCAATTTTTTCTTCGAGTGGCCAGAGAGGAAGAGAAAATGCCTAGAAAGGCATGAAATTTGAAAATTATACTGTGAAATTTACAGAGGACTTTCCAAGAAAGTTGATGAGTAATGTGGCATTACTAACTTCGGCTGTAGAGGTAGCAGTTTCCTCTGGGAGCAACATTCCAATACCCAAGAATAATGAATAACATCTCCATGACGTTTGGCAGCCTCATATTTGATGCCTGCTAGATTTCTTTGCTAATTAATTAGTTGTAAAAGCACATCATGTGTAAAAATGTGAGTGCACAACTATGTAGAGCTGGATGTGTGATAAGCATTTGAAATCAGACAGAGAAAGAGAGAGAGAGAGAGAGAGATAGAGAGAGAGACCTTTGCTATCAGCTGCAACAGTGTGTGTAACAGAATTATTCAAATTCATAGAGAATGTACCCCCATTCTCCACTATCAATTTGTGCAGGGAATCGAGAGAATGGGTTGGAGGCACATTAACAATGTCTGAATATGTCAAGGTTCAACATATCTTCAAAAGCATCAAAAGAATGTAAGTTTACATGCAAACATCTTCTACATCACAAAAGCTTCTTACCATGTTTCCTTATCTTTCACATCTGCCTCTAAATATTTTCTACAAAACACAATGATCTCAAGTAGTTTGATTATTTCCTTTTCAACATGTTGAGGTGAAAATTGTCAATATCCCATTATGCAGCTCTATAACTGAAAGTACGGTCTTTAATACCAACATTTAAAAGGTTAATGATGACGGTATCCAACTAAGAGACACGAATTCAAAACTCATTTAAATTTTAGGATACAAAATAACATATTTGAGAAAATCAAGGAGTCTTCTTTAATGCCTGAAATATCAGTCTGAAGTAAATGAGAAGGAACAACAGAAACGTTCTTTTTCCTTCCCTTCCCAGTGGACTTAATGTACTTTTGTTTGCTATCTTGCCTTTGTGTGGTACCATTACTTGAATGAACCAGTTCTACAAAAGCTGAAACAGAGGAACATAAATTGATTGGTTATTAAAAAAAAAAACTAAAAAGAACTATTCGTGAGACTTTGAGACTAACGTCATATTTGGATCAGTAGGAACATGCTTGTTTTTAATTCTCATTTCAGATAGAGGATCATTGTCCTCTTGTAAACATTCCTTTTATATTGATACGCTGTTGTTTTCTAAAAGTTACTTTAGTAATATAATGATGAAGTGGGTAAAGGGAGACGACTGGAGGATGGTACTACAATTTTAACTGTATATCCATTATTTATCAAGATCAAATTAAATTTTTTTTTAATGAATAATCGAACTTTCATTCAGATAAGAATGAAAGAATGCACGTGCATACAAAAAAAAAGACCACAAAAAGGGAGCCGACTATAAAAAAGGCTCCAATCAAGCAAGATGAGACTTAAGGAATAATTAAAAAAAAGCTTCGACACCGAATCACAAAGAGAAACATAGAATCTAGCAAGGGACCACACTTCTATAGAAGAGATCTCTCTCCCCCGAAAGATTCTATTATTTCTCTCCCGCCACAGACTCCACAAAATAGCGCAAACCCTAGCTTGCCACAAAAATAACTCTTTCCCATGAAAAGCCAAGCCAAGGAGAAGCTCTAAGAACAACTCTCTACTATCCAAGTTCCCAACATAGCTAAAGTTGAATTGCTGAAAGAATGAGCTCAAGATCAAATTAAATTTATTAGAGAGAGAATTCAAAAAGAGTATTTCTCTCACATTGAACATCAAGACATTCATGCCAAGGTTTGTCATAACGAACACGATCTATGCGTGGAAATCTTAGGCTATATGGTGCTGCAAAGACCTAGAACAACATAAATAAATAAAACCCGGTCATAAAGTAGACATTTAAAGCTATAGTTCCATATGATACTAAAACATCCCATTAATTCCTGCAGAATAATAACATAGCTAGATAAGCAGAAGAATTAGAAATTATAGTTGAAAAACACACCTCAGATTTTATAGTTCGTATATCACTGGTAATGGAAAGAATGATTGATCTGCAAAATCGAAGAAAATTGAGGAGGCAAAAAAGATTACATTCTGTCTACCATCAAAAGCTTTACGAGTATAGCAGAAAAACTATAAGAATGTTAACTTCTCTGGGCTTTCAATCCAAACATCTGGTCTTTCTTTTGAATTATTTGTAACTTGGTAAAAGCTGGGAGCAGTCTTCTTTGGATATTCATTTTTCCTGACAAGAGACAGAAAGTACTTCAAAAGATATCAGAATATTGTAGCTTAAAAATAACAGAGTGACAACGTCTATCACATTGAGTTCAGCAACAAGCAAGAACCACAGATCAATCTATGATTGCAAAGCTTAATCTTGTTTTGAGGCTGAACTCCAAAATGAAGCTGAAATCATTTTAACCCATTATAAAGCGTGCTCTGCAATCATAGGAATTACAAATCAGATTTTTCTGACTTCAGGATGTTCTTGTATTCAGATATTTTGGTTTTATCTAAACAGATTTGATAGCATTTTTTTCAATTAAAATTTTGCAGATAATCCTTGTTCGACTGAGTTATTGGGCATTCATATTTAGGTTTAGAATCTTTGGATCCAATTTGGCAATATTACCAAGTCCCCATTGTTTACTATTTCTTCCTTCTCACCAATTTCCCATACACATCCTAAATATTTGCAGGCTTGTAGGTACAATCCATCAGCCCATTCCCCTCTCTTCGTTTCATTCGCCAGGATGGTTTGAGAATCTGCTCCTAAAATATGAATGCCAATGTCTGATATTTCCAATTATCAAAAAAAGTGACATCAGAACTACGAAAGTACCATCCAATTGATTTTTGGATGCAGAATATTTTTCTACATCAATATGAATTAAATTAAGATATCAATTTCTTCCCAATCATAGCAATATACAAAATGTATAAGAATTTTTTTTGAAATATCAATTTCAAATAAAACACAGAGAAGAGGTTAAAATGATACAAATACATGGTTTCCCATGAGATGGGAATCACAAAACCCTATAAATTTTGGATAATTAGGACCTACCAATTCAGGGAGCATACTTGATGATCAGAACATTTCCTAATTCATACCTAAAATAAGGCTTCAGTTTGTTTACAACAGCATCTAACTCCTCATCAGTAAGTCCAGTTCCTACTCTGCAGAAGGAAATAAATCTGCAATTTAAAGAACCCGTATCAGCACCACATGCTAATGAACATTTTAAAAACAAAGGTACTTTGAAACATATAGTAGAATGGTTAACTCTAACTCAATGATAACCATTGCTTTTTTCATCCTCTGGCTTTATCATAAGTATAATAATAGATTACATGACAACTAATTTCATATTCAAAAAAAATTGTAACGTCTGGATTAAACTTAATGACACATCAATAATTTTAGCGTAGTTGTAACTTATATCAATATATTTAATTAATTTTGGTGGCACTTAAAAAGAATCCATTTGCTTCAATTTCGGTATTCAAAAGTCATTTGGAAGTTTAATTATGACAACAGGCCCACATTTAGTCAGTTGGAAGATTTTCAAAATTATCCAGGTCCACTCCAATTGTTAAATTTATTTCATTAACAGATTACCAATTGCGCACATAATATTCTTGGATGCTAACCAATAATTCCATCACCTTCAGCAGGTTACTTTACTCATTCGCTAAGAAAATCTCTCAAAATGTCTTCTTTCTTCTTTTTCTTCGTCATGTTTTCCTCCCTTTCACCTCAGAATTACATTTTCCTACCCCCAACTGAAGCTCGAGAGGTGTTTCAAGTCTGAGTTTCACTCAATAAAACACGAGGGATATGGTCCCATGTCCGGCAAGAATATTAAGAATTTCCTTTTAAGATTTTGCATGTTTCTGGAAAACTCTCCTTCTGGACTCGAGCAACACCCTGCTTCATCCCCATTTTTTATTAAGACTTGATCCTAGTTCAGTTCATCCTTCTCATTCCATTCACTTTTATTTTGCATCAACTAGCGCCTCCATAGTAAATGCTATCTTGCATCATTATTGATACACATCTAATAGGTTTGCCATCTAATAGGTTTGCCTACATCTAGAACACTTACTATTTTCACCCTTGCATTCAGATTCAACGTCCGCATCATGTTTCACATTATTGCCTTTGTATCTACCACATAACTCAAGATTTTGGGTTCTTCCTTGGTTCTCCATAATTCCTCTAAGTGCCGGTAAATGCTTCAATGACCTGTCTCTTGAAAGTCCCTCTATAGTCCTATCATCGGTCTAATTTTTGCAACTATCTTTCCACATCCTGAGCCATGGTTACCTTCTATGAGTCTGCCTAGGGGTATAGTTGAACTAATCTTGTATATTGTTCCTCAGACCATATACATATATCTTGCTACAGAAGTTTGTTCATTCCCATGCAAGGATAATGAACAAAAGAAGAGTAAGTTTTAAGTAGGTCAGTAAGTGATATTTATGCAATTACATCCTCAGTCGGTTGTTTATAGATTTTAATAGAATAATAACACAACAATTCCGTAGCTGCAAGCTAATGACATGAGAATCTTACCGTCTGGGATATGCATTTGAGGGTGGACGCTCAGCAAGAGCCATTAAAAATTGAGCGACCTTCATAAATATATAGGTCAGGCTTAATCTTCCAAGAAAATGCAACACACTTATTCACTAGAAAAGCTAACCTCCCCACCCCGTCGTCCAGAGCCATAGTAGCCACCTATTATTGGCTAACAAAACATTTAGATAAACAAATAAGAATTATGCTTATCCAAACAAACTGAAAAGCAAGAAAACTGAAGACCTATGATGAGGGCATCCAAATCAGATCCAGCACGAACGTAGTCAGGCTTTAATTTTAACCACTTCCCACTCCGATCACCAGGCTCCCATTTAGAACCCAGGTCCTTAATAACAATGCCTTCATCTCTGAGGAAGAATTTCCAATAATAAGTTTTTATTCTCCGGAAATTACAAAATACATAAAAACTTAGAAGGGAGTCGACATAATAACATTCAACCATTATGCAATATATTATTTGTAGTAGCTGCGAAAAAGATACCTATTTTCAATGGTATTTTTAAAAAAACTGTCCACGTCATCAACATTATAAGCTCTGATTGACCAAGAAGGATCCCCTGCATGACAGCATAGGTATGATTCAAAATGGTCGATCCAAGAAACGAGCTTATTTTACCAGCATAGTTTTCTTTCAATATATTAGACAGAACAAAAATAAGAGAATCAATTGAAGTGTATTTTACCAGCACAGTCACTATTAAGACCACCCTTAGGTACTAAGATTTCCAATCGACCCTTCACAGACTTGACAACATCTCGGAGAAGCTCGTGTCTTTCTTTCAAACTCCTGTGAATAACACTAGTATCTCCAACATAAAGAACATCAAACGCAACATCTATCCATCTTTGTTAAGATATAAAATCATAACTTCAATTTCCGTGATGTAAATTCATAAACATATTTTGTCAACCAAAACATCGAACCGAACCTCAAAGTTTGGTACAGTCAGAAAGAAAATAAAAGGATACAGCATAACTGCACAATGGGAGGGGAAATACAACAAAAACCATAAGTCAAAATCCTATCCGGTACTTATAGTAAATAAGATAAGAGTATAGTAAAGGAAGACCTGACGATTGCTATCAAATCCATCCTTTGCCGCTCTCGCTGCAAATGAGGTGAAAAAACCATATATAAGCAATTCCAGTTATATTTATGCCGATTTAGATGCTTCTTTAAAATTTAAGAGTGATTGTCAACTTGTCACAAAATGGAAGCTAAAAAATCTAAGCAGGGCTACCTATTTCCTGGTTTGAACCAAACTCGGCAAAACGGTTTAAAGATTTATCCCACACCAACATTTCACCATCAAGTATACACCTACAAATAATCCAAGGAAAAAGTTATTATTCTTCAAATCCATATTGAACTCTAATATGCAGCAGAGAGTACTGTAACATTTTTCCTACATATAGAAAGGAAGTAACCCGCTAGAAGATCAGCATTAGGAATGCAAATGCATGATTACATGTGCATCAATTTTTTATATAAAAAAAAAACGTGTACAGGGAGTTAGATGAGGTGTCGATTAAATAAAAAAAAAAAAAAAAGTCAGCTTTTTTGTATCTCATTTGGTTGGAAAGAGACATGAGAATTTTTCACAATCAAGAGAAATCAATAGATAACTTCCATGACTTCGTTCACTAAACGGCCTCTTGTTTAGGTGCTCTTCAAAAGAATCTGTTCAGTAATCATTCTGTTTCCGTTTTATTAATCTTGGATTGGAAAGCCCTCATGTAATAACTTTCTTTGGTGGTGTTTCCTCTACCCTAGCCGTATAGTTTTTTTGTCTCTTCCTCGTTGTGGATATAAGGTCTCATATCTCTCTTTTTTTGGAGGGATAAAAAACGATTTCATAGATGAATGAAATAAGGAAAAATATAAGAGCTCATATCAAAAAAACAAATTGAGCTCATGAACTAACAAAAAATATTGATGCTAAACAGAAATCTTGAAAAATCTCAGACACATGAAAACTCAGAAATTGTTTGGACTAGCAAACAAAACTTGTTTTCATAGACATAGACATAATCGTTAACAACACAAAAATCCATAAATACAAGTTATACAAAACTTCAACAATATTCAACAGCTGAAGATTATAAATTTTCAAGTAATGATATTCATAAATAAGATCAAAGAAAGATTAGAAGTACACACACAGAAACATGTATATCCATTTAAAAGACGCAGGAAATAATAGAAACAATATATGAGAGAGAGAGAATATTGTGCAAGTCGCTACAAAAGAAAGGAGAGCGAACAGAAGCCTTGGTTGATGAGTGTGTATGAGAGAGAGATGCATGTTAGAGAAAAAGAGAGAAGGATGCACTCTGCTTCTCCCACAGATCAAAAGGGTAAGAAAGTGGGAATAATAAGAGTTGTGCCCTCTTACTGTATCTCTATCCTCCTTTTACTACAGCTACATCCTTATCTCCTTCGTTTGGTTGAAAGTCCAAGGAATATTACTCTTCTATTACAACAAAACTGCAGAGGAATCAATTCTCATCTAACTTCTCTCCTTAATAGCTGCCCATTGTGCCCAACAAGCTCCTCATAAGACCAAACTTTGTGCTTTCAAACATAGGCTTAGAGGCTTATCAATAAATAATGCCATTGAGAGCATCCAACTTCCATGGTTTGATGCTCAACTTTGTAAATAGTGTGAAATTCAATCATATTTTAAGTTGTTTCTTTAATTGATGGTAAGTAACAAACACTTTTTTTATCATTTTCAAAACTGTCTAAGCTTATGACATCCTGAAGATTACATTTTCAAAGCAATTTATGCTATTTCAAGAATGTAGGAAAGCAAAAAAAACAAACAAACAAAAAATTTACCAAGTACTAGAATATACCTAGTGGCAAGAACATTTTGGACAATGACATCAGACATTCCATGTCCATATTCTGAGTGATCGAGAAAGTTCCTGAAGATGAGCAATAAGTGAAGAAAGGAATAAATCACCAAAAAAAAAAGAGAGAACATTGCAAATGGAGTAGAAGGTCAATTGTTCCACATTAGTCACACTAAAGGACTACAGATGTAATCATGTAGACCAACCAATATTCATAAAGTGTTGATGCCGTTTTTTTAGTTGCCCTACAAAGCAAGTTGAAATGAAAGCAAAACTTGTATGGATTCATGAATGGTTAATCATAAATTTTTTTTTACAATGAAATTTAAGATAGGAAATAATCGAACTAGACGATTAATTTAAGGCACGTACATCTACCTTGAAAAATAGTGTATTTCAGTTCCATTCTTATGAATCTGAATACGGTCACCGTCAAATTTGCATTCGACTACAACTTCCTTCCCATGAAGCTAAAGAGCCAGAGAGAAAGGGAAAGGGGTGAGCATAAAACATAAAATTTCTAAGAAGTAAACTAGATAGTGCAAGGTAGAAAAAAAGAAGACCACCAATAACTCTTGATAATTTTTAAGTTATTATCTAGTCAAGGTCTTCAACCATTAAAAATAAATAATGAACTCAGAGAAAAAATATCATAGTAATAGCTTAGTTACGAACAAACTCTGAAGACAGATGTTATAGTAATAGTTTCAGTTGCGAAAACCTTTTTCCATGCAGCATTTGCATTTGAAACTCTTGAAGCCAGCTGAGGTCGCACTGCTTTTCCAACTTCAATATCCTTTAAAATCACAGTAAAAAGAATGTCAGTGGTCGTTTCAAGTTCTTCACCAATCAACAAATAAGATACCAATCTCTCTCCCACTCTTCCAATCCAAAGATAGAAAATAACCAAGTGAAACCTTCACTAAAGTCATCCAAGACAAAGATTTAGCTCCACATTGTTAACAGACCTGACGCTTATGCCTTTGTCTACGATCTCTTAGTTTTTCACAAACCAATTTTAAGTCACAGGTGACATTGAATAAGTCTTCTGCATCTGGATGAAACTCATGAAAAATGCTCTTTTCACTGACTCCCAATTTCAGATCTACAAGATATACAAAATTTAAAATAATACGAGATCCTGAAAAATGCATATTTGTAATTAAAAAAAATAGAAACCTTTGAGGGTTATCATGACAATCCACTTCATTTCCTGTGCATTTGTCTTCTGTATAAGAGTAGACAGAACTGCGGTTTTCTCTGCTCTGTTTTTAAAACCATCACATATAACAGAGAAATGCAAAGTAGTAAAAACATATTTAGATGAAGACACAGTGTAATAGAATTATGCCAAAACTCAAGACTCAGATAGCACAATATCTGCTTTAGCCATGAGAAAATATAATAATAAGATAAATTACAAAAGTTTCATGTTGTTTTCAGAAAAATATGAGTAAACACAATTCCGAACAACACTTCAATCTAGAGCCATAATTTTTTTTTTCAGAAACATTCTAATATTTCGTTGATCTAGAGCCATAATAGAAATTCATCAACGATTAGCATGAACATATATGTAAGATATTTTTTTTTGGTAACTACATGTAAGATAAATTATTAGGTTTAACCTGTTTTCACTTGAAGCCAAACGATCCAGCAAATCATTCAACTCTTTAATTGTTAGACCACCAGGGGTCATTCCTTGCCTGCGCTGCAATACCTATAATAGCAAATAAAAGGTGACAAATCTATTCATTTTATTAGAAGAGGAACATATTTCATTGATAAATGAAATAAAGGGGGCTTAGAAAAACTCCCAACATCAATTAGGTGATTATAATAAAGCTCTCCAATTGGAAATCAAAGAAGAAAGACTATAGCACTAAAAGAGTGTTCATTCTTACACCATTCTTACACCAATACAAAGAATGAAAATGAAACAATTCCAAGAAGTGACAAATGTATTCATAATAAGCAAATCACAAAAATTAAGACTATATCTTTCATATTAAACCTCTAGTTTTTCTAATTCCAAGAAACAAGCATGTATGCTCATTATGATTCAACATTCAGCCATTTTTGGAAGAATTCTGGAATCTCTTCATTGTCATCAATACAACTAATATTACATCGAGTTAAATACAAGAAAAGAAAGACTTAAAAGGTGGTAAACTAATCTAATCAACCATCTCAAGTTTAGAAATCAAAGATTATAAGATTAAATAGAAAGATATACTAAAACTTAGCCAACAGCTAACTTTCCCTACTTGCTATTAACAAACTTTGACACTAATTTTCGACAATTATAATTTATTCAAAGACATTAAGAAAGGTATTTGTAAGAATGCAAAGTATTCTAACCATAAACAAATTACGACAGAAAATATATCAGGAGCATCAGGGTCCTGTGGAAATATCTAGAATCTGTGAGGTTTCAAAGTATTCTAATAATCAACAAACTAAGCTGTCTGGAAAGCAGCAGCATTGAAGGAGGGTTCTTGGCAATATTTTCTAGAAACATTCTGATTCTCACCTTATTTACTTCCTATGTAATTGGTTCAGCTCCATTTGTCTTTATTTAAAAGAAAATTTGATATTTAGTTAAATTCTAAAATTATTGAATGTTAAGAGATATTTAAAATAATGAAGTACTAATAAGGCATATTTTCTGGAGAATTTTTTTTAAAATTGTTTGATGTTGTGTCTAGAAAGTAATCCTACACTGTTCACAGGATACTTTTTCTTAGATAAAAGAAAAATCCATTGATGGGAATACAATTACAAAAAGGGCATAAAGAGGTTTTTTAAAATATAAATATACATAAATATATATCTATTCCAATTAGCGTGGATAGAAGTTACGAAGTAATTAGAAAAAAAAATAGATTAAATACCACCAAGAAAAGGCTGATAGAACAATGGAATCCCAAATTTTTGTGGCGGCGTGTTCTTCTAAGTTGACGTTCCTATTACCTTTCAGGCCAAACTTTCCAAAATAAGGCATCTGATGAATCAAGCTAGAGGGAAGATGAAGTTGGAAAATGTTTGGGATATGATTCCACACCATCGCTAAGAATGACTAGAAGAGAAAGAGATAGCTAATTGTCATGAAGTTGCTCTTACAAACTATTTAGGGATAGCATACACTTTCTACCACTATCTTTGAGCTTTAAACGGCTTTTAGAGGGAAAAATTGAATCATTGAACCATTCTAGCTGCCAATTTGGTTGAGGACTAGAAGAAAATGAAGTAGGGCTATCTTCAAGCTAGACCTTCAAAAAGCTTATTATCACATAGATCGAGACCTCCTTGATCTATCCTCCAAAAACCTCAACAACAAAGAGAAGAAAAATGGTAAGCCTTCTGACCCCTCTTCTTCAAACTCTAACTTTACTCCAATTTTTTTCTGTCCAAAGGACTGTACAAAGCCTGAGATTGCCCAAAGTGGGAGAGTTGATCGCCCTGAATGCTAAGAGAGATGATAGGGCAGCAGCAGGAGAGACTTACAGAGTCCATCCACTACAGTTGTTGAACACCATCACTGTTACTTCTGAACCAGTTCCTACAAGTTGATGCATGTTCTAGCAAGGGTGAGCGGGCGTGACATCCTCGCAATGATGGACATGGAAACAACCAACAATTTGTGGTACCAAGGATGACCAGCCAGTTGGGACTAGAGATGGCCAAGAGTGATGTGCACATCAAGGCTATCAACTTTGTAGGCCCGCCAATACAAGGTGTGTTGGGTTTTATGTCCTAAAACTCGTGGTTTTGTAAACTGAATGTACATTCTATTTTGCAATAAAGATGTTATTGAGATTTATTCAGTAGATGTGTTATTGAGTAATGTGAATTGTGTATTTTATAACCCTAATCTAATAAAGAACTCTTGGCTATTGGATGAATACTTGAACTTTATGTGTGACATAAAAGTGGATCAAGTTCAAGTTATAGCCAGAACGGTCTATAGTATAGGGATAGGGTTGGGTACCTTATTCTGGGGACACTATGGACGCGACCCACTTTGTAAAGTACAAACGATGTGACCTTGAATCGTTCATGTGGAGACATGCGAGTGGGGGCGTCCTATGCAATGAGTTTGCATAAGACTGGACCGCGAAATAGTCACCTAGACTTTATAACTCCGTTTACTGTCTTAACTGACTATATTCATACGATGACCTAGGTAACTCGATCTTAATCCTGAGCTAAGAAGCACGGACACGGACACGGTCACGGACACGGACACGGCGACACGCCAATTTCTAAAAATGTAGGACACGGACACGTTAAGGGACACGTTTTTTATTTTATTTTTTTAGGTAATATATGCCATATGTGTATATATATTAAATAATATGTGCTTCATTAATCCATAAATGACAATACTAAGAAGTTCAATATCCAACATATGAATACAACAAAATATTACAATAGAAATGAAAGTACTAGAAAGTTAGAAAGTCATTCGCCAGCTCACGAAACAGCAGCAGAAGTCGTCGGCGTCGGAAGCAACAGCAGTCGCCGGCGAATGAAGATGTTGGAGGGTTGACTATGACTGGTTTGGTGCGATTGCAAACGAGAAAGAGAGGTGAAACCGTGAAAGTCGTGCTGTTTTTTTAGGGCTGTTTTTTTATTTTCTTTTTAGGGCTGGCTGGCTTTATTTTTAACATAAAGTTGGGCCAAGTTTTTTTAGGGCTGGCAGATTAGTTTTGTGTTGTTTAGGCCTGTTTTTTTATTTTCTTTTTAGGGCTGGCTGCTTTTTATTTTTAAGATAAAGTTGGGCCAAGTTAGGCCCAATGGTTTTTTTTTCTCTTTTAAACGTGCAGCGTGTCCCCAACGTGTCTTCAGTGTGTCCTTGGCGTGTCCGAAATTTAAAAAAAAAAAAAAAAAAAGAAGACACGAAAACTGTGTGTCGGACACGTGTCCGGTCGTGTCCGTGTCCGACACCGACACTTAGCCAAATCTGAAGTGTCTGTGCTTCCTAGATCCTGAGCATACTATGAACTCTTGTTTATTCGGATTATCCTTAGATATGCATGGGTGAGAGTGACTCGAGATTGTCGACTCAATAAGCCTCCCATTTCAGGGATAACACCGGGTAAATAGTTGGGAATATAGTTCTGCAAGATGGAATTCACTCCTACCTGTGTTAGGGATTAGTAGAGAGGTTGTTCCCTTAAGTGTGAACAAAGGGCTCACCCCTCTCATTGGCCCGAAAGGGATTCGGTTTGTTGGTTGAACCACAAACCAATTGTTTATTAGAGGATCAGTGGGACTTAAGGAACAAGAAGTAATTACAGGGGTAAAACGGTTTATTTGACCTAGCTGCAATTACGAACGACCTGTGAATGAACGGCTTACTTATTATGGTTATATCGGGTGGACAAAAATATATCTACAGTGAGGAAAGTGCAGGGCTTTAGTAGAGTGTCCCGGCAGTTAACGAATGTTGATTAACTAGGCTAAAGAGTTTGGTTGGTTAATCTCGTATCGTTGGAGCTCATGATCTGTAAGTCCATTCGGTCCCCCTTACTAGCTCGGACTAAGCCTTGTAACAATTTAAGAGAAAAAAATTTGAATTGTTCAAATTCGATTTTGGAAGAAAACGTTAATTATATGTGATATACTTAGCGTATCATAGATTAATTATGAATTAAGCTATGATAAAGGAGAGGTTGACATATTTAAACATGAATAGGTATAAAACATGAATAGGGATTCATGTTCGAATAGTCGATTTAAGAAATCGGGATTGGTCCAATTATTTAATTTGATATTTTATATTAAATTAAATAATTAATTATAATTAATTAATTAATTAAATTGTTTAATTAATTAATTAAATTGTTTAATTAATTAAATTAATAAATTGGTTTTAATTTAAAATTAATTTTATATTAATTTTGAATTAAAATTAAATGAAAATTCAAATTCATTTTTTAGTTTCAATTAGACCAAATACATAAATGGATGAATAAGCTATACTCCATTTGCCAATTTCTTCAAAATTGGCCACCTCCTACTCAAATTATCCTCATCACTCTTTTGTTGGCATCTTCCCAAAGCTTATTGAAGCTTCGTATGATGGAAATTTGAGGTGATTGTGAAGAATTTTGCAGAAAATTCTAAATTTCTCGGTTTTGAACATTTCTCCATTTCTCTTCCAAATTCTCTCAACTTTGGATCCCACAATCTGTTTCAAGGCCTGAGGATAGTAGGGAAGACTCTAAGGGTGGTCCATGAAGTGTTCGTGATCAGAATTAGCCCACGGATTTAGAGAATTTTGAGTTATAAAGGTATGTGTTCTTACTCTCTGTTTTTCCAGATTTGAGCATGTTTTCTATTTTGTAAAATTGATCAACTTAGAGTGCTCAAGATCCTGAATTGCTTCCGTTTTCTTAATATGGACTCCTTCAAGGTGTGCCTGTAGTCAGATGGGAATCTTTTTTGAAGGCTAAGTTGTCCCTCATGTCTAATCTAAATGGGGTGTTGGTCTTGGATGAGATGTTGGTCTTGGATGAGATGACCCCATGCTCCGGACAGACTGTGAGACCAAGTGTGGGTGACTTGATTGGACAGAAGGTGATATCTGCCCAATAGTTGAAAATGGGATTGAAGCAAGAACAGCTAACTTATGTGGGGGCCCTAATTGAAACAAAGCTAAATAAGCATGAGGAAGAGCTAGATGAGATGGAAAAAAATCAGATGTGATGCCTCCAGAACTACCAAGGACTCTCCCTCCCCAGCGTGCCATCAACCACACAATCGAGTTGGAGCCTGGTGCCAGGCCCCCATCAAAGCACCATACTCGACGATACTTACAAATTGTGAGAGAGGTTGTACTAAGACTCGGTCTTAGGCCGCACAGAGTGAAAACAAATCTTGGAGGGATTATTAACCCCGTGACAACAGGCCTCTGGAAGAGTTTGGAACTGTTATTTTGTGCTTGTGTAATTATCACACGTTAGAGTAGTTTTGTATAAGCTCCTAACAGGATTGTTATAGAGTTTTGACTGTAACTCATCAACTGATCAATGAGAAGTGTTGCTAGGTGTCATTAGATGCAGATTAAATGGCAAAAACCAAGTGATTTAAAAGTACTTATCACGGTTTAGAATCTTCCATTCTCCCTTTCCTTCCTAAAAAAAATAAATAAATAGAAAATCTGCCTACCATAAATGCCGAAGCTTTAAACTGAACAAAACTCGAAATGAAGTAAAAATATGAAATTCATCGCGCCACTGAAACGAATAACTCGAAAATATTCAACTAAAGCACACGAATTCAGCAACAAACTGACATTTAACAACGAAAGAAAAACCAAGCCTCACCTCAGCCGCAACAAGAGCGAAATTACCGGCATTAGCACCAGTCTTAGCACCACCTTTGCGCCAGTTGATAAGACGAAGAGCGTCATCAGACTCTCTAGACATGCCCAGAGCGTCAATAAGGCAAGTGGCGAGCACGGACTCCTTGAGGCCATAGGTGCCGCGCTCTCGATCGAGGCTGGGAAGAATCAAGCGGATAGCGGAAAAATAGTCGACAGGAGTGCAGAAAGTGTCGAGAAACTTACGGAACTTGGAACGCTTCTTGGCGGAAGACTTGCTTCGCTGAATCCAATCAAACAGACTGGAAAGCACACTGAACTTGATCAGTTCCGTCATGGCCGGAGAAGAAAAAGAAGGTCTTCGTCTTCGAAGTTTGAGATTGTTCCGATTGATGGAAGTTGGAATTCGTCGGTCGGAAGTGAAAAGTCAAGACAGTTCATGGATGAACATGGACCGCATTGGTATAATTGGAATACTCCTCGCTGAATCATTTCCCTGGCTTGCCCAGGAAGAATTGCATTGCTATGATTTTTTTTCTCTCTTTTTTATTTTTTTTTTCTTTTGAGTTCAACCAAAAAAAATTATAATGGGTAGAATAAAGTTTTTCACATATTTATAAATAAGTATTTATAAAACCTAAAATATGGCAAATTTTAAATAAATAATTATATTTTTTTAGTACAATGAATATAAGATATGGAGATTTGCGCCTCCAACCTAGAGAAATAGACGTCAATTAATGGCTAGAAATTGTATTTTCTAATAATAACAAATAAGTATAAATATAACCCTTTGAAAAAATTTATTAATTATTGATCAACATTAAAGATAAATATGTTTCAACTTTCAAGTCAATTATTACTAATTTACTAATATAAATTTATCATGAAATAGGACAATTTTTAGACCTCTTGATACTACTTCTTGTCTAATACTTATTAATTTGCACGTAAATTAACTTCGTGATCAACTTGCCTTCATCTCAACTATTCTTACGAGATAAATGTCTTATCAACTTGTAGATCCTAAGTGGCTATCATGATTGGAGCTCATTCTCTATAAGCCACAACTTAGCCGCAATTAACATTTTTACTTTAATATTGTGGCTTAATCTAAGTTATTTTACTCATTAGACATCAAATGATGTGATCCTAAGTTTCTAACTGAAAAAACTTTTTATTAAAATTAATCAAATATTGTAAAATAGCATAGTTCAACTAGCATAAAGTATGAACTTATGGTCGAGAAGCTATAGATTCAAACCTCTCCATTTATAAATATTGTTGTAATATAGTCTTATGAGGTTATACAAAATATGAGATAGTAGTCTCGTGAGATTATACAAAATATGAGATACATAGCATGGCCTAAACTTAGATAACAAACAAAAAATCTTAATGAAAGAAGGGCAAAGTGTACCATAATGATCCCCCAATTTAAATTTAAACCCTTCATTGCAAAAACATTAAACCCTCAAGACTTAACCAAGTGACAAAATTAATTTCCATTAGTATAATAATTGTTACAGTTTCAGCTAACTTTTGCTTTTACTACAATGTTGGTTACAATTACACCATCTGCAAGTAAACTCATTCCAATGAAATCTCCAAACACAGGAAAGTATACATAAACAAGGGAAAATAACAAAATCAATAAAGGGTGCAAACAAATATATCTCATTAAAAAGTACAGTCCAAATGTCCAAATGCAATTTTGTAGAAGCAGTTTGGGAGAAACCACCACTCGAGAAAATTACTGAAATTCTTTATAGAAAGAAGAGAATCCAAGTGGTGATATAACTCAAATACATTATGAAACTGATGGCATTGTACCTAATGGCCTCTTTCAAATCCAATGCGAGTTCTACCAGAGCCGCCACCCTCATAGCCATCTCGCATTGATGAACCAGCACCAGCTCTCATTGTCCCACCAGAGCCAACCTTATCCATAGCTTTCTTACCTTTCTTTACTTCAGTCAAGAACTGATCGAGTCCAAATGGATCGGCTTCTTCGACCTCTCTCTCAAACTCAACTGGCCTATCTCTAGGTCCAGACCTTTCTGCTGTGCCTGAAAACGACTTGTCGGGTTTGAAGCGATCGGTCTTCATTATCTTGTCTAACTGTTCATCAGCACCTCCATACATATCAGAATCAGCATCCTTTTTAGGTCTGTAAAGGGTTGAAAGAGTGGGCTGAGCGGTGAATAAGCCCTTGTCGTATATATTGTACTGGTCGTCGTTGGCGAATCCGGAGTCCATTCCTTTATCTTGGTTAAATAGCCTCTGGTCATACATAACCTCTCCCTCTCTACCTGCTCCGGTAGAAGCCATGCCAAGTGCAACCTTCTCACTGATATCACGATCTCTGTCTCTTGTGATTTTACTCTTCTTTCCCATTGCTGCATCTTTAGCCTCCAACCTTCTTTCCCTCTCCCTCTCCCGACGTCGCTCCTCGCGAATCTTCTCCCGCTGCAACCGCTCTTCCCTTTCCTCCCTCGTTTCCTTTGGTAAATCCTTCTCTTTTTCTCTTACACGTTCAAACTCCCCTTTCATCTCAGAAGTGTCTATTGTGTCCCTCTCAGATGGATAAGGAACTGAAGAAGGAGGAGCAGCTCCGGTTCTCTCAGACCGGGCTTTCTGAGCTAATGCTCGGAGCTCCAGCTCCTTCTTCTCCTTCTGCTTCATAAGCATTTCTTTCTGAACCTTAGATCTCATTGCAACTGCTTCTCTGGCTTTCTGTTCTGCAACATACAGAGCTTCAGATAGCTTTGCAAAATTATCGTTAATTTGAACTTCTTGAAGGCCTCTCCCATCAGCTGCAAGGCGCTTGTCAAGTGGGATTGTATAACCTTTTGGATTCTTCCAATTTGAAATACAAGGTGGAATCTTCCAATCCTGCTGATCCTTCACGGTGACAGGACGAGGAGGGGAATGCATAACAGGTACAGGTGGAGACCCTGAAGCTCTAGGAACACGTTTATGCTTGAACTTTGGAGGCTCAAGCGGATCTACTGGCATCTCCACCATTCTAATTATTCTCTCCTTGGCACCGGAATTAAACGCAGCTGATTGCTGAGATGGCTTATACTTGATAAACTTTGAATCCGACGACTGTTTGGGTACATTTTTAGGCTGTGCTGCACTCAATCTTACATTTACTATCTTTTCAAGTGCAGATTTCGTTTCCTCGGTTGTTTCTTCAATCTCTTTCTGCATCTCTTCATCCTCATCACTCGATTCATCGTTTTTTAGAATCTTTGGAATGAGGTCTTTATGTTGCGAATAAACAATCTTTCTAGAATTTTCATTCTGCTTGACAATAGCATCATATGCAACATTTCCATGGGCATCGACCGTAACAGGTAGGATCTTCGATCCAGGCTTCGACGATTTGTCTCTACCCATATCAAGTGGGTATTGAGCAATGTGAATCTCTGGAAAAGCACCACCATCTCCAAAATCCTCAACTCTCCTTGGAACAAATCCCCCACGCTTCATGTAAGGCGGAACGGGATTAGCCTTGATAACAGAAGTTTGCTCTGCTTCTGAGGAACTAAACCGCTGCTTGAACCATGGATCATTTGAATGATCATAGTGTGTGACAGTGGTTGACTTAACCGCAGGAAGAAGGTCTTTCAGAGTTGCCATGATTTTTAACCACCTAAAAGGACCAGCAAAGGCAGTCAAAAACCAGTTAGTCTAAAAACAAAAATGGAAGTTCCTTTGATAACCATTTGGTTTATGGTTTTAGTATTTGAAAATTGTGTTAATTCTCTCGTCATTAATACCATGGGTTTCATCTTTATTTAAGAAGAGATTGAAATTATTAGCCGAATTCCAAAAACAAAAACAAGATTTTGAAAACATACTTATTTTTTAGTTTTCAAAAACTGGCTCGATTTTTTAAAACATATACAAAAAGTATAACAAAACACCTTGATCCAAAATACCACCAACCCAGAGTTTGATATTGCTGGAAATTAACAATTAGCATCTCTTACAAACAAGGAGGCTTTAAATTAAAGAAACCCCAATAAATTCTAACCTAAGTAAATTTATTTTTAAAAAACAAAAAACAAAAAAAAGATCAATCTAAAAACTTCCCAGAACAACAAATCACAACCAATAAACGAAAAAGAAGCAAATTAAACCAAAAAAAAGATCTGGTTCACTCGCAAAAACAGGTGCAGCTAGATTCAAAACATCCCAAATGATTCATAACCAACAAGTCCGAGAGGGAGATGTTACCCTAAACGTCGCAGCAGATGCAGAGTGAAATTATCCGAAAATCAAAGAATCAGTGGTTGGAATACGTGAGAGACTAGCCGAAAACTTGGGTTCGTCTTGTGAGAGGGATTGTTCAGTAGCTGAGACGGGAAAAGCGAGAGGAGCGATAGAGGACGGAAACAGGAGTTTGTAGCTGATAGAAAGCTTCTGAAGAGGGTGAGAGTGAAGGGAAAGCTTCAAATGGGGTAAAGGACAGATCGGAGAGGAAGGGAAGAAGAGATTGGGAAGTTTTGATTTGCAGAGACGGAGCGATAAAAAGAGGGTTCGAAGTCGAATTCCGAGACGGAATACAGAGTTCGAACGGTTTTCAAAGAACTGGGGAACGGAAGATATCGGGTCGGGCCCTCGAGTCGGGTCGGCTCTGATTTTTTTATTTTTTTTAAAAGTAGAAATTGATAAGATTTGTTTTAAAACCTCTCTTTTTAAATTTAAGACTCGTTTATAATAAATTTAAGACTCATTTGATAATAAATTCGTTCATAACCATTTGATTTTGGGTTTTAGGTTTTTGGAAATTAAACTTTTAAATTCTACTTCTATTCATGATTTTTTTTATTTTATTATCTACTTTTTAACTAAGTCAAGTTTTGAAAACTAAAAAATAGAGTCGTATAATCATTTAGAAACATTTGGTAGCAATTCAAAAGCAGAAATTTGAAAACAAGGGATTCAATGAAAGCAGAGTTGTATTTCATGTTTTTGGATATGTGTTTAGTAGCAGATTTAGAAAATTGATTCCATTTAAGCGAGTAGTTTAAAATGTGTTCTACAATGTATTTATAGATCATAAAATTAGTTGTAGTTACAAAACTAAATATTAAGTTGAATATAAGACATTATTAATTAATTTATGAACATGTTTTTTTTAATATAAATTTTATATAATTATTATTTTATAATATAATATTTTATATTTATAATATATTATATTATACATATTTTAATTTAAAAAAAGTAAATTAAGTTGATAAATATGAAATACTATATTTATTAAGATTTTTATCTTTGTTTAAAATAATTCTGCATTTTAAAATTTCAAATTCAGAATCTGGATACAATGAAAACATAAAAATGTTGTTTTCAGAATTTCTACTATTTGGATCACAGAATCCGAAAACAGTTTTCAAAAACATATCTGCCAAACACGTATTCACTGATTTCAGTGAATCTGAAAACATAAAACAGAATCCGGATTACCTACCAAACAGGCCCTTAGTTTTTCGTTTTTTGTTTTTAAAAATAAAGCCTAAAAATACTATTTCTACCAATAAGTGAGTTTCTTCTTGTCACTTGTTTTTGTGTGTTTGAAATAAGTGGTACCACAAGAAAAATGAAAATAATTATAAAGAAGATGAAGAGAAATTGTGAAAAAAACAACCATAATTTTCAAAAACAAAAACACACAAAATCAAATGGTTATCAAACGGGATCGTAGTTTTCAAAATTTTATTTTTTTTTTGAAAATTTGGCTAAGAATTCAAAATATTTTTCTTAAGAGAGTTGAAGAGCATTGTAGATAAATTGGGAGAAAACACGTTTCAAAAATCAAATGGTTATCGAACATGACCTTAATTTTTATTTTTAGTTTTTGAAAATTATGTTTCTTTTCTCACCATTTCTCTACGATCATTTTCATCTTTCCTACTATGATTTTCCTTCACTCTTATAGAAGACATTTGAATTTCTAGTTAAATTCTAAACATAAAAACAAGTTTTTGAAATCTAGTTTTTTTAGTTTCCAAAAAATTGACTTAATTTTTTAAAACGTAGATAAAAAGTAGGTAGAAACATGAAATTTCATAAGTGGGAGTGATATTTATAGGTTCAATTTAAAAAAACACAAAACCCAAATAGTTATTAAACTAAGCCTAAGTATTTTTATTTTGGTTTTCTGTTTTTTTTTTTAATTGTACTTATTTTTTAAATGATTTCTTTATTTTGAATTTCACATTTATTAAAAAAAATTGGTGGCCAAATTTAAAAAACAAAACAAGTTTTTTAAAACTATCTTTGTTTAGTTTAAATTTTGGCTTGAATTTTTAAAACAATAATTATAAGATTAATTTTCAAATGTTAAATTAATGAAGCTCGAGAGAAAAATAATACCAGAGCAAATTGAGTTATCGAAAAGGAAGGTGTATCGTGTTGGTAGAGTTAGAAGCTACCAATTCTTTTAAACATTTCTCATCCATACTTTTATAACCTCAGGATCCCTTTCATTCGGATGTGGAGTCGGTTCATTCATGTACCCCTCCTCCTTGGGCGTCAAATGTCCACCAACTTCCGTCTTGGTTCGTTTCCAAACCACATCTTGCTCAGAGAGGTCCCTTTCTGATACCATCTGTAACGCTCAACCCAGGATTCATATCAAGATTCGGAATAGAGTGCCCAGAGTCGTAGGGTCTCAAACAGAGTTTTGGTTGCTAAAGTGTGCGTAAAACTGAGACTTGCTAT
Organism: Trichosanthes cucumerina; assembly: GCA_036507285.1. NCBI lineage: Eukaryota > Viridiplantae > Streptophyta > Magnoliopsida > Cucurbitales > Cucurbitaceae > Trichosanthes > Trichosanthes cucumerina. The sequence continues at coordinate 11,643,613 of CM071842.1, read as the reverse complement.
ATGTTGTTGTATTATCACTCTTTGGACCACACGTGGGTTGCTTACTGAGTATTTTCAATACTCACTCTACTTTTTCGGTGGCTCAATCATAGAAACTCTAAATTTAAACGTGTTTGGCTTGAAGCACTCCTATATTCGGTGACCTCTTGAGAATTTTCTTATGGAGCATGTGAGTGAGGACAAATTATGTTGAAAGGACTCTTGTTAGTTTGTGGGAAAAAAAATTCACTCTCGCAAGCGGTTCAAGGATGGTATGATGATGTGGTCAAGCCACAGGGAATGCAGGGGAATGCCAGAACCAATAGGGATTATATCCGGATTCCAAATCATGATTTGAATTTTAGGCTTAGGGTGTTACAGGGCGTTATTGATATCCTCCCACCGTTATAGTTGGTGAACTCAAAATAAGAATAATAATAATAAAATTGTAAGCTTAATGCTTGTTCCAACTTAACCACAACTCAATATTCAAGTAACCTTATATCTTCTTCCAAAGACGTCTACACATTTTCAAAGTTGACTGCTTAATTTTTACTCCACATTTGTTCAGTTTAGGGTAAATAAATAAATCATGGTATTATTTAAATTAGAAAATTCATTCCTTAAAAAATAGTTTTAATCAAATAAGATCGATCAAAATTGTAGGCTTACTCTATGAACTTTCATAATGGCAAGTTTGTCTATGACTTTCAAATTTATATCTATTTGATTCATATACTTTTAGTTGACTGGTCTATTAGATAAAAATTAAGTCCTACCTCTAATAAGATTCTAAACTTTAAATTTTGTTTCTAGTAGGTTTGTGAATTTTAAAAAATGTCAAATAAGTCATAATCTATTAAACACAAAACTGAAAATTCTTATTTAATATAAAATTGAAAGTTTAAGAATTTGTTTGTAAAATATTTTGCACCCCAAACACAGGCTATCATAATTCGAGAGTAAACGACTCTACATTTTAAATAATATTATATAATTTTACAGACTACAATAACCTACGGAATATTATAACCATGTTATTATAACTCACTTAGCATCCAAAACAAATCCTTAAAGACTTCTTTAACATTTTTTAAAGTCCAAGCACCCAATGAAAACACATTGAAAATTCATAAACTTATTAGACGTTTTTTAAAATTTAGAAACCAAAGAAATACTCAAAGACAAACCTAGTAATTTAACCCAAACTCATAAAAGAAAAACCTCTTAAATTATGCATCATCATTCCTTTACTTAATTTCACATGCATTATTGACTAGAAAAACCTACTTAGAAACCTTTTATATCATATGTAAAATTAAAACTTTTTAAAATATTATCAACAAAAGTACAAACTTTTACAAATTTCCAATCATTGAAAGGCAAGTTAAAAGGAAGAAATCAACCAGTCAATATATTAGACACACTGAACCAAAGTTTTGCAATAAATTTCCATCCACTGCAAAACCCTAATTCATGTTTCTTGGCTTCAACAACACTATCTTCTAAATTATTTAGTGTCTGTTTGGAACACAACAATTCTACATTTTAAATAATATTACATGATTTCATATATTATAATAACTCACAGACTATTATAACACATGTTTTTACAACCCACTCAACACTTCAAACATACCTTAAGTATCTTCCAATTCAATCACACCATTTTTTTTTTCAAAAAAAGACCACTATCAGCCCATCAACTTTACATTTTCCAATATTAAAGTTAATTTGAATTCAAACTATACTTGATTGCATACTTTAGCAAAAATTTCCTGCTTGCCACTCACATGGTAGGCATATATATATATTGAATGCCAAAATCTCAAGTAATAGATTTTACCTTTTATCATTTTTTTTAAAACATGTTTTTCCCCTTCTACATTTGACCTCTCCCATCTACATTTTTAACGCTTTAGATTTCTCTCTCTTTTTTAAATTTATTGTATCTTTTCAATACATATCTAACCTTTTTTTTAAATTAATTTCAATTATTTTTTTTCAATTAATTTCAATTAAGTCAAGTTTCTACTTGCAATTCAACTTGATTTCCATGGTTAACTAAACAATAGACATTAGTTGGTTTTAGCAACCATAAACCAATAAGAGGAAGTGAAAAGTTGGTGCAATTTTATTTTTGTTCAATTATTCAATTCTTTCTATCATTTTGTCGAAGTTGTAACAAGTTAACCAACCATGTTTAAGTAGCATAATGCTATCAACAAAGATGTCAAAAATTTAAGGTTTAAAAAGATAATAGAAATGTTCTGCAGAAGAAAAAAAAATCAAGTTTTGGAGGCCATTTTTAGTACAAGAAAGAAAATAAAATGACAGGAAAAAAAAAACAATAACAATTCTAACAAGGGAGTTGCAACTGCAGGTCAGTGACTGACTTAAATGTCTCAAAAATGAATTAGGTATGTTTTTTTTTAATCAATATCACATACTTTCCATAAAGGAAGTAAAATTAATAAATCTTAGATACATTCCATAAATGAATTATAAATTAAAAACCCAGGTCTGTATTTGAAAGATACTATAAATTAAAATTTTTTAAAAAGGGAGAAAAAATGAGGAAGCTGAAGCATTTCTGAAGCAGTAATCGTAAAGAAGGCAAAAAGGGTGTTTTTAAAAAATCTGATAAAAGGTAAGATCTGTTATATGAAATTTTGATGAGATTTTGACATTAAATGAAAATAAATAACCAATAAAAATACACAGGTCCATAAACACATTGATCTATGGGAAATTCCTAGTATTATCCCTCAAATTCTCCAAGATAAGTCTGGGGAAAAAGTTCTCCTGATAATTTGGTGATCTGAAGAGACTAATTAAAAACCCTACTCAGAAACAAATACATTAACACAGAAGAAGAAGAAGAAGAAGAAGAAGAAGAAAGAAAAACACAAGACAAATCTACCCAGCAGAATCAGTTTCAATATGCCAGAGAGGGTAAGAGAAAGTTTTTTAACTACTTTAGGCTGACTTTACAAGAACTACATTCCAACATAATTGATTCATCCTCTTAACAAACAAGAATCAATTCGAAGCGGATCAAATCCGAGTGGATATGAATCTGCAGATCAATCAATTCAGAGCCTGAAGGTACTGTAGCCTCCTAAACCAGAAGACCCATATCCACCATATGATTGTGATGATAAAGAGGATGAAGTGTAGGATGAACCTGAAGCAGCCAATTGAGAGTAGGATGACCTCAAGCCTGTTGTGTCTAGCCTGCCATAGCTGCTGCTTGTTACTGGTTCCTTAGGGCCACTTAGTGCTTCCTACAAGAACAATACAAGGAAAACAAAAATCATAAATATGTAAACTAATTACCCTAAATTATGCTCATCAACAGATGCATTGTTTAATGTCATAGTGCCATTTGAGTTGGGATCTCTTAGGAATCAGAATCGCAATTCTTTTCTTTACTATAATAGGTATTTGAGGCTGAATAAACAATGAAAACCGTCTCTAGAACAAAAAAATAAAAAAGGTCTTGTGACTCGTACTAACATAAAAAATGGAGGAGAGTTTTCAGATCACTTGCTTGTCATAGCATTATGACTTTCACATAATAAAGAGTATTTTTTTATGTTTACTGGCATTTATGCTCACTGACGATGCCCCTTCCATGTGGCAAATCCTCGTAATATTACAGAAGATTATTACAAACAAGATAGTTTACCTAAGGGTGTGTTTTCAACATTCTACGTATTCAATGTTTCTAAAATTTAAATATGAAAACATAGAATTGCACTAAAAAAAATTAAAACTTTGATAAATATATTATTTCATGTTATGTATCTATTTCATTTTTAAAAAAAAAATACAACATTTGGAACATAATACAATATTGTAATTTGTAAGGTATATAACATTGTAAAATGATAACATTTGAGATTCAACTAAATTATTGAATGGTAACTACAACCACTTTTATTGTTTATGAATATATTACTAAACACATTTTGAAAAAAATTTAAATTAAGATTCAATATCTAAATCTACTTCGAAATACATATACGTGAAAACATTGAAAACGTGAAATACAACTTTGTTTTTCATTAAATCTCGTGCATTCAAATTTATGTTTCCAAATCAGTGGCCAAACACAACTTAAGCATTAAGCATCCATTCTGGCTATTTCAAATATCTACAGTCTATAAAAGGCAGAAAGATGAGAACTACGGAAAGAACAGGGTAACACTGCTTCCAATTCTTATGTAGTCGTAAATGTTCCACTGAGATAACAAATCCCCATTATATTTAATTTCAAATTTATTTTTAGAATTTACTTCAATTTACAATAACCATATCAAGAAACTTACGCACCACTTAACAACAATGGAAAACATGGGTGAACTTCGAAAGCAATGAGTTCTATGAAACATGTGAAAGACACTAGAACCATGTTACAAATAGCCTCACTTTTCAAAAAAAAAAAAAAAAAGATTTAGAAATAACCTCATTAACATAATGAAAAGGAAGGTTATTAATGTCCAGGATTGTTTTTATGGGGGGGCTGAATCTTGCGGTTACCATTTGCTCTTTTTATCTTGGGGGAAAAATATATTTTTCCTTGAATCTTAGTGACCCATAATGCTCCTAAAGCTGTCTAGAGTGATGAGGCTAAAACTTTGGTTAAGGAAAGAGTTACAAAATGAAATAAAAGTAACTTTTTGCATGACATCAGAAACAGAGTATCCCATCACAACTCTATGGACCATAACAAGCTATTGACCACGAAGTTATTAGTCAAAAGGGAAAGTTAAATATTACCTGAATTAATTGTTGAGCCATCTGAACTTGTGATGAAGTGCCTTTTATTTCCACAGTGATTTCATCCAGCAATCCCCTGCTCTCTTGTATGGTTAAGATGGCACCACTATTACGACGGATAAATGCAATATTTGCTCCTCCAACCCCAATGATGTCCTCAGCATAAGATAACGGGATCTGCATTGTCTGAGTAACCTGACAGGAACCACAAAGAGGTGACTTGGTCAGAGATAACAGAGGCATAAACTCTGTAACTACTGTCCATCCCACTGCCACCATTCAGCATTATGCTAAATAATACTTGCAATATGCCAAACATTTTGGACCTAGTGTTTCCAAGACACGATGGACATTTAAAGATAACACAAAACTTCTAGCTTGCCTGGACCTCAACCTCAAGACCAAAAGAAAAAATCACCTAACTGCTATAATGGATCGGTCTTGTTGATAGTTTGCTACCTTGCTAAGGATCATTTTCTTCTACCAATAACTACATATACCAACCTGAGTTACAATAGGCGCACCAGAGCGAGCAACACCTGATGATCGAATTGCAGGAAGTACTCGATCTTGTCCATAGAGAGAAATGCCAGAGGATGGAATATGAGAATCAAGATGAGTTTCTCGGTCAAGGAACAGAGATTCTCTTTTTGTAGATGGAGGATACTCGGTGGAGATTGCACTTTGAGATGCAGTGAGAAGTGAGGACTTGTCAGCCCAGGTTTCTGTTTGGCGATCTTGTGAGGCAGGTGTATTAACCTAAAAAAAATGTCGTAACAATTCATTACCAGTCCTAAAATATGGTAAAAGAAAAGGTTGAACATAGACCTAAGATGAAAAAACTCACACTCTTTTCAAACAGAGGAAGAACACTATGATCAACTAAAAACTTCCTTAGGTGGCCCACCACAGCCTCTAGAGCCTTGAGAACCTTTAAGGATTCTCCCTGCAATTCCACCATCCTCTCGTCCGCACCAGCATAGAATGGCATCTCATCTGCAAGCATCAAATGTAGATGAGTAAGGGAACATTCAAAGAGTACTCCTAGACAAATGACTATAGCAGGAAATGTATTATTATCTCAGGACATTATTAGGTGCTTCCACCTGCTGACTGAAGCTCAAGGCTTGAAGTTGATGGTCATCATGCTTGGTCACTTTGATTTATAACAATATAGTTGAGGTAAAAAATAATGCTTATTTTATCTAGCTATTGTCATGTACTTACTTTTAGTTTTAGGTCACCTTATCATGTATCAGCAAGAGAGAGATGTTAGTGAATCAGGATTAAGTATGCTTCTTTAAGTTGACCAAATAATACTCAAAACTCGAGAATGAACCTATACTACATCCTCCAATGAAGAGATGATTTACATTCTCGTCATCACTTTTGCATATAATGCACCAAAAAGAAAAATATAGCTAGCAATGAGGTCTCGTTAAACAAAAGGTCTTCAGACATCAAATTTTCCTAATGCTAAAACCCCCAAACCCAAAACCTTTATGAACCTTAGTTGCAATTCCCCCACACAATAAATCATATTTCTAGATTCAAATTTCATTCTGGAACAACTTTGGTAAAGTAATGGTGATAAAATTCACCAGAACAAAGCTGCATCCAAGGGATTGAGGCAACTACATCTCTTATCACCATACTTTGACCTATTGTAGCTGATATCTATTTGTTCACTTGTGTTATATCCCTAACGCAGGCTCTAAAGGTTGGGACAAGCCATGTGAAACATAAATTGGACAACACCTTGATTTATATTAGACCATTAAAATATTAGGAGATTTTGTTTGAAGATAAAGCCCAAGTCCATGGAATTCCAAAAGTCAATGGTTGGTACGGTTGCTGAAAACTTGATTTGGGTGGGGGTGGGGGGTCCGGGGCTAGCTACTTTCTGAAGGAACAAGAAGTACATCTACATTTAAAACCCCCAATTTCCTCTACGAGAGGAAGCACTTGGTCAATGGGAAGACCATGGAACTTGGGAGCCTTGTATGAAATATCAAGATGGAAAACATAAGATTGATGTGGAAATATACCTGAGATTACCTTTGGCATAAGGTGGTTAAAAGCAAATATTCACTCACCCCAGCCTATTCTCTCAAAATTGGAGATGGTAGTAAACTTGGAGAAGATTGATAGAGGATGATTGTGTTTTACAGTTTTGTTTTCAGTTACTTAGATTGCACATTATATCCTAGCAGTCAGATCATTGAGCCAAACACCTATGACATGGTTTGGAGGCTCATACCGTGCCTAGACTAGTGTTTTCAAATCGCATGATGCAGAACATCCCTTTTCATAGAGCAAATGAAAGAATATACAACGTGCAAAAAAAATAAGTGTAATAGCCCTTTAGGCAAGGGAGAACCTTTTTCGATGGAGCCACTATAGAAAAATATAAATAACATTTTTTACATATGAAAAAATATGGTATTATGAATGATGTGGGAGAATGAGAATTTTAAGAAAGAAAAGAAATGCGGGTTTATATTTTCTTTTATTTTTTAAATAAAAATGAAATATTACATACGCACGTGCCTAAGCTCACACCTTTTAATCACTAGCTAAGGGTGTATCTAATGCCTCATGGGGATGTCAACAAGGTTAGTTGACCATGTGCGACGTAGATAGTAATATGCTATGTCAGGTCATCACGACACCAGTTGGCCATGCCACCTATACCAATCAAGTTCATGTGTGGTGGCAGTCTTGTCACCACCCTGAGCATAAAGCATAACTCAAGTGACTCAACTGATTAAGGTATTACAGGTAAGCATGTGTGTGTGCAGGTTGAATCATCCCAAAGGGTCAATGTTAAGGGGTGACCATTGCCATGAGCAATGAGACAAGTAGCTTCCAGCAAGGGAAAGACGTGTGAGCAACCATGATACCAAGCGTTGAGTGCAAGCTAGGCAGTTCTGTTTCCACTTTCCATCGTCCACCCACAAAAGAGAGAGAGGGAGAGAGAAAAGAAAGATCCCACTCCAATAAGTAACCCCATGTAAAACTACCCGTCTGCTATTTCCAATGAGCAAAATTTGATTAACAATGTTAACACAACTCATCAACCAGCTATGTTCCAACAACCCATTACACCATGATAAGGCTTTTTTAGTGTTGCACAAACGAAGGTCAAGCTTAGATTACTTCGCTTTAGAAATTATTAGGTTACAATTACAATAAAGGATTCCTACCTTAAGTTTGAAAGATGGAACAGTAGTCTTCACGGAAATATCACTTGTATTTCCTCCTAAGAGGGATACAACTGAGAAACATTCCTTAGGATGAATGGAACTTAAAATTTTTCAAGCTTATTGGCAGTTATTGGAATGGATTCACAATTTGTGCTCAATAAACGATGAGAAAACTTGTTTATATCTTGTTGTGATCAAAGTTAACTGAATTTATTATGATTTCATACTTGAAGAGGTGAAGTTGTCATTTGATACAGCAGCCATGGTGACTCAGATAGCAACCAACTCTAATGCACGATAGCTAATTAGTAGAAACCCAAAAGTCATTATCCTATCTCTAGTGAGTTAACAATAGGCTTCGAAAAATTCTCCCTTACCCGGTGGTTTCTACCCAATTGATTTTGATTTATTGTTTGATTTCAACAAAAGACATTTATGATAGATCATGGAAAATTTTTCTTTGCTTTAATTGCCAACTCTAATCCTTCAAAACAATCCTGTCAAAATAGCACGAGAGATGCCTTTTCTGGTAGGCTTTTCAATGGGCTAATGAATAAAGAGAGTTTCAACCTCAAGGACCCTTCAACTTCTGCAAAGAAACAAGGCAAACCCTTCCCATTAAGGAAGCTAAACCAGACAACCATAAGATGGAGGGTTCTTTTAAAGAAGGGGTTCTAAAAGGAAGGTACCTTAAAAGGTAAAGTTGTGATCCCCATTGACGCTAGTGATTCTCTTGGTTTAGTATTTTCTTCAAGGACTTACTGTCTAGTCACGAGAAGAGTACTCATTTTGAAGATGAACTTCTAATTTGTCTACAATTAGAGACTCTAATTGTTTACGTGAAAGGGGAGCCTAACACTGCTCTTTCAGTATCCTGCCTCTATGAACTACCAAACTCTAACTCTAACACTACACAACTTATGAGGTTTCAATCTTCCAACGAGACATCCCAAATTTCCACTTCATATAAACATTTGATCCCAAACTTAGAATGATCCTACCCTTGCAAGGTTTTGAAGAGTGTGCTTATTTATTAGTCTTTCCTTCAATAATAGCCTTTCTGATGACTCTACAATTTAGCTATCTGGTAGATTTCATGATCTTTGAAAATAACATAGCTATGCCCAAAACCAATCAGTAGAATAGCCTGACAAGTGAAATACAGAACGAAAGCATACCTCCTGATAATACTCTCACAGAAGCTCCTGTACTCTCCTGTATAGATTTGATTAATGAACCCTGCTTTCCAATTAGATTGATTGCTTGAGTTGATGCCACCAGTAACCGAATTGAACAAAATGAAGCTTTAGCCTCATCTTCATTATCAGAAAATCCAGACACGCGTTTGAAGACTCTTATAACTGCATCCATTGCAGGGGAAAGGGGTGCCTCGGGCTCTTCTTTTCCTGAAATTAGCACCTGAAGTAAACATTGAACATTAAAAACTGAACGAACAAGTCTCAACAAGACCTCTTACGTAAAAGAAATTGTACAAGAATGCATCCAAGTGATCATGCAAATCAAAGTGAAGCATCAAAAAATTAAAGGGTAATTGCAACAGCCTCCTAAAAGGAAAAACTATTCCTCTCTTCTATATATTACAGTTCTTCATTGAACCTAATCGCAATCATTTTGGCACTCCTCCAAGTATTATATGCATATTCTAAATAAACCAAGTACGTATTACCACCTTCTAAAATTGAAAGACAACCAGGAAGTGCCTGGTGTGGTCAGTAAACAAAATGAAGTTAAAAACAGCCTATACAAAAACGCATGATTTATGGAAGTTAATAGCCAGATCACTGTCATATGTTGCCTCTAGCTTGGATTTTTTTTTCAATGGAAAACTGTGCTCTCATCAAGGAAATTGAAAGAATAAAGGGCATACAAAAAGATAGCCCAACAAGAAGAGTCCAAACAAAAAATAGACTAACTATGCATAAAAGAAAGGACTCCAATCCATAATAATTAAGCCTAATAAAAATTTCGAAAACCCTTTTGCCTCTAAATTTACTCCTACTTCGGGTTTTAAGAGCCTTGCACCACCATGGAACAGGCTTCAAGACTTTACTCCTAATGAAGTGACTAGAAGAATAATAAAGGTTCCCTTTCGTCCCAAGAAGTCCCATTTATACTACTAGTTAACCTAATATCAGACGACCGCTGCGAAAGAAGTAGAAAATAACTTGTTATGACTGACTAGTATAAAATTGATGGAACCAGCCAAAGACGGGAGAATGGTCCAGAATTTTTTTTCTGGAAACATCAGGGGACAAAAATGGAGATATCTTTTGACTAGAAATCGTTACATCCAGTCTAATTATGCATCAATAAACAGATAAAAATGGTCAGACTGGAGAAATAACTAGCAAGACATTCCCATGACAAAACCATGTTGTAGAACCAAACATAACAAATAAACCAATATAAAGATAGAGATTTTAACTTGTCGTCCTTGTGTAACCATAACTAACAAAACCATTTCTACTACTAAATAAATAGCTGCAAGAAAGAGCTCAGGTTAGAAAAACACTCACAACGCGATCAGGAGTGCCAACAGCACCATCCAGAACACGAATTCTAGCCCTAGTTTCCTCACACATCTTCTTGATAAGATCGCCCTTGCGCCCAATAATGCTGCCGACTTTAACAACCGGCACAATAAGTCGGAACACGCAGTCTCCTGGCCATCCGGGCCACTTCTTATCGGAAGCGCCAGTATGATTCGGGCCTTCATGAGCTGCAGAATCCGAAGCCGGAGCCGATAAGTAGTCTTGGTTAGAGGGATCGAGGTCGAATTCAGCGCCACCGGCTTCCGTGGAGTCCGGTTCTGCAGCAGCTAAAGAGGCAAGTTGGGGGTTGGAATTGAGGGCGTTGGCATCAGTGGAGCCATTCTCTGTAGTTGTGTTGGTGGCCATCGAGGAAGATGAAGAAGAAGAAGGGAGAAGTTAGGGTTAAGACTTCCAGAGGTTTTAAGAAAACGAAGGGAGAGAGAAGGAAAGAGACAAATGCTGTTTTTTTTTTTTTCCTTAATGGAAAATGCTATTACGTTTGCAAATTATTGCAAAAAAAATCTACTCTCATCTAATAGATCTCTTTTTGATTTATTTCATTTTAAGTTTTATGTCTATTTAATTCATCAAACTTAAAAGCTATCAATAGCTTCTTAAATTTTTAATTTTATATTTAATAAATCTTAAATTTTTAATTTCATGTCTAATAAATCATTACCTAATTGACGAATAAATCATTACCTAATTGACGTTTTTTTAAAATTTATGAACTTATTATACCAAAAAAATTAAAAATTAAAGAGTTTTATTAGACATAAAATTTAATTTATATCTAATTGGTCAGATAATTTTTAAAATTTTGAATATATCAAAGATTTATTAGATACAAAATTGAGAGTTTAGAGATTTATTAGACGTTTTTTTAAGTATAAGAACTTATTGGACACAAAATTGAAAGCTTATGAATCTAATTTTCAAAATTTAAGAATTAAATAGACACAAAACTAAAAGTTCATAGACTAAACTTATAATTTAACGTTAATGAAAAATATATGACGCGTGCAGATTGTTGCAAAAAAAAAAACATTTATTCTCCTGTTATAATTTACATACAGTTTAGAGCTAAATATGTATTTTAGTTTTTAGTCTCTAATATTTAAACGTTTTTTTTAATTTAATTTTGTAGTTCAAGACATGTCATGATTAAGATTAAAAAATTTTAAGTCGAGAATATATATATATGTTTATGTGAGATTTCAAAATAAATTTAATTCGTGTAATTCAACATGAATTTATGTTAATTTCGTATAAATGAAATACAATCTGTAATGTATGACATTTTTATTTTTTCTTTTGAATATGTACTTAACTTAAGAGTTAGAGTACTTGTTCTGAGCAAACTTGTTGATCCACACTTTAGATATCTTTAATTTGTCTTCAAAGTCTTTCGTGAGTTTGCAGACTTTAGAGCATTTTTGGTCAAATTTGTTGATCCACGCTTTAATGTATTTAATTTGTCATTTCTTCTTAATCCACTCTTCATATGTCTTCAACCTTTCTTCAAAGTCTTCACAGCAATCTTGATCTTCCCACAGTCTTTTGGAAGTTTTCTTTGAATTCTTTGAATTTAGAAAGGACTAAACCCATGAAATGAAGGATACCTCTTGCATTTATAGAGTTTTCTATGAGTGTAGGCCTAGGTTTTGATGGTTTTTGAATCCAACCGTCTACACTTTGGATTTTGTTGGCTTTGGACTTGACCCCTTGAATTTGGACTTTGGACCAAATTGTTATTAGTGTTATTTGATCTCAAGTCCCATTGTAATGTGACCAAATTTGACGGAGCTAAGTTTATTTGATCAAATGGTCATAATGAAAACATGTAGTATTATTTAGGATTTGCTAATTTTTTTTTTCTGACTCCAGAATTAATCTGACACACACATATCAATTTATAATTTGTTTCAAATTTAACAATGTGTGATTTTTCATTAATTGATGTAGCAATTTGTGGCTAGTTTGAATATTCTACTCAACAATATACTTTGTTTCAACTTTTTTAGTTATATCCTCTTATCCGTGAAGGTTAAAATCTAGTAACAAACACTTTTTTTACTAGGAGTAAATACTTAACTTGTCATTACAATATTGTTTTCATCGACATGTTTAGACATGTGGACATACCATTTTTTATTTTATTAATAGGTAGATAGAGTTAATGTATCAAGTAGCATTCTAGTGGATTTTTTTTTAGTTTAACAATATCCGGACTTCTAGATAAATTTAGTTCATGAATTAAATATAATTTTATTGCATTTGAGGTTTGTAAAATCTCTGATATGTACCATCTGGTTCTTTCTTTTATCTCGAGGGTTGGACCACTTGTTCTCAAGATTGAATATTTAGCTTCAGTTTGTTGAAGACAATTAATATTTCAAGATCTCTAATTTTTCAAAGTTATTTTCTATCTTCCAAGTCTTATGATTTCAAGTGTTTAGTCAAAGTTTTTAAAGAGTCTGAGTCTTATAGACCTCAAAAGACCTCATTTGTTTATAAGACTTTTAGATAGGATATCTTATGTGAGCTTATATCTACCTCCACGATCTGATTGGACCAATTTATGTTATTAGATACGCAATTTGATTGACTTGCTGCAATTTGTTTGATCAACTTATGTCATAATGTGCTAGTGATGCAATTTGATTGACTTAACTCATGATTATAAGAAACTATGATTGAACCAACTTATGACATTAGACACACATGGCACAATCTGATTGGATGAATTTGTTTCATTAGATTACCATGGTGTGCAATCTAATTAGACTTGTTTATGTCATTATATACATAAATATAATACAATCTGATTAAATTATTCTCTGTCATTTTGTGGACATGACAATTTCTAATTAGACTAATTTATGTCGTTTTACAGACAATATATAATTTGATTGGATTAAACTCAAATGATCATAAAACTGAGATGTAGAATTATTTGATTTATCAATTTAATTTGGGTGCATGTTAAATTAGTAGTTAATCATAAATAAAATAGTAAACTTTCATTAATCTAATAACTACATCGTTTATGATTGGTCAAAATTTTTGCTTCTACCGAGGGGTAGAAATTCAAAAAATTTTGCTTCTACCTATAGGGTAGAAATTCAAAACTCTGCCACTTTAGTCGAGAGTATAATACCTTAATTAGTGGAACTATACTCAGATTTGACATCTTAATGATGTCTAATTTATTTGAACTATACATTTTAATGATGTTTGTGTGTCTAAATATACTAATAAATCAATAATTTAATGATACATGAACTTCTCGTTAACGAATTTCGAATTTTTCCTTTTTTTTTTTTTTTGAAATGAGGGGGTGTTAATGCATATCCAATGAGATAATGTTGTTGAATAATTTCTTATAGATTCCTACCTTTATATTTTGGAGTTGTAATTAATTTTCAATGAGGTGTAGAAATGAATTTGAGCAATAAAAATAGTAGCTAAGATACCTCAAGTGCTAGTATGAGTACAAGGAAGAGATTGTATTATTTGATTGTGCTGTTATTCAGTAGACTGTATACATTTTCTTTAATTCTTTGAATTTGTATAAACACAAGGCCTTTATGTAATCAACTTCATTTTTAGGATGGGGCATCATGTGAGATAAATGTACTAAAAATAGTACTCTTATTTATTAAATGTCAAATCATATGAAAAATTCAACTTGAACCTTTTCTTTTAGAATGTTCTATCTAATTTGATTTTTCATTTTCTCGTTTGATTTTATCTCTAAGGTTTCGTCTTTAAGTTTATCTCTTTAATGTTGTGATAGTATTGTTTGTAATTTTTTATAAATGTGATTGACGTATAGAAAGAAAACATTAATATTTATATATATATCATTCTTAAATATGGTTACTTATCTCATCTTGATAACACCATAGATACAACTCACTTTATAAAAGTTTACAAAACCATATTTACATACGACTTTTTTTATGCATCTAACTCGGTCAAATAAGGTAAGACGCGAGCTAGTCCCAACAAACCTAAGAAAGCCTATGACAATATTTGAGATTGGGTTGGATGACTTTGTGCATGTTTGAGAATGATTTTAGAAATATTGATTTTAGTGCAATTGATTTATTAAAAGTGATTTTTATATAATCATTTTCATGTTTGGTTCTATACTTTTAATGGTGATTTTGGTTTTGAAAAAAATCATTTTTTTATATAAATTTATGAATTTTGACAAAAGATCATTATAGTTTTTACTCGTCATTAAAAGTATATTATTTTAAAAAATGAATAATAGTCATTTTAAATTACAATCACTCGACAAAAATTACTTGGGAATCACCTCCCAAGTGATTGAAAGAGAATCACTTCAAATGATTTTGGATTCTTCCAAAACCACTTATTTAATATTGTAAGTGATTTTAGACATGTCAAAAGTGATTTTGGTCACTCCAAAATCACTTTCAAACATGCCCATACACATTAAACGGTCAAATCTATAAAATTAGTTTTAATATTTGTTTTTGGGGCAAACCTATGGGTAAACCCAATCAAAAATCGCTTTGAGGGATCCGACCTTTGAGTTTTGAGTCACATGATGAGGCTCATCTTGATGGACAAAAAAATGTGTACGCTCCATATTTCTTTTGTTAGTCTAATCTTATCATTAATTAGGATGCATACTAATTATTGTTGTCTTTGTTCATTCTTCAACCTTTATTTATTCTCTTCTAAAAAAAAAAAAACTTTATTTATTTTTTTGTAAAGTTATTATTTAAATCTATTTTAGTGCTTTAACTTTTAAAATATTTATAAAAATAAGTAGTATACTCTCCAACTAAATTTATAATTATTTGGAGGCACTCAAAAGTTCTCGAACAATTTAATAAATAAACTAAAGATAAATTCGCAATCCCTACAACATAATTGAGAAAAGTAATATTTTCAAGTTCTTGAAGTGTTTTTTTTTTAAAGAATATTTTACTTGGTTAAAGTATATATACTCGGCCTAGAGGTATGTTATTATTATAGTTATTACATTCCCTACCTTTATGACCTAACATGGACTCTTCTATAGGCCATGATCTTTTTATTTTTTTTACTTATTAGGTTTTTTATTTTTTTATCTTATGTTTACTAATGGATCTTATTCATTAAATAAGACCAATACTCGAACATTAATAAATTTTTTTGTTCAACTTAGATGATCCGTAATAATGAGCTAAGAGGGTACTCTCTTATCAGCCTAAGAAATATGAGTAGTTTGTAATTACAATTGAATCCATTATTTTAATTACTTCTATAATTCTTCATATTTATATAAAGTTAGGAAGAGAGAGTAAGCGGCCTCAATGTTTAAGTCCTAAACCCTTAAAAAACTATTCATTTACCTTTTTTTATGAGTTCAATAATATTCATTTACTTTCGTCAATGCGAAGATAAGTGAACATACAAAAATTGCTAGGATCACAAAGTTGTTAGTTTTTTTTTTTTTTTTCCACAAAGCAACTAAAAGAATCAACCAAGATCCCTATTGTATTATTATATCATTTAGTAAGATGCTTGTAGATTTTTTTAACTTCATGGTCATTCAAACGATGATAAGATTTTTTAGATCGAATACCCGTTTGAATTTAATAGGCTCTAATATCTTATTAGATTATATGATATCTCATCTCAAAACCAATTGATAATGAGAGAAATAGCCCATTTGTCCTATATATTGTGAGATTTCTCTCTATTTTTCTAATGTGAGATTCTCAACACTCTCGTATAACATCGAGTTACATATCTACATGAATCACTACTACAATTTTGACATTCTATGACACCATAGCTAAGCCAAATAAGAGGGAGAGAGAAAAAAAACTGTCATAAATTGCCGGAGGTACGTTTTTTGCTGGAAAAATGGAGATTTTCGTATTTTCGAAAATTTATGACAGTTTTTCAATATCATAAATTCATGACTTAGATAAAAAGTTGTCATAGATAGTTGGAGGCACGTTTTTTGGTGGGAAACCCCAGGGATTTTCGTGTATTTGAAAAATTTATGACAGTTTTTCAGCATCACAAATTTATGACAATTTTCCAATGTCATAAAAACTTCATGTGTCCCACATCGAAAAATTTGTGTTTTGGACAACCAATCTTCTCCTATAAAATGACTCTCCCTCCTTCGTTTTAGCATCAACTTAACATGAGCTTCTTACTTGGCTTATTTAGCTTAAGTAAATTGGGCCTTAAATAAATTTTTTGTTGGCAACTACAAACTATCATAGAAAGCAAATATTTGACACAAGAATACTGTCATTAATATTTTTTTTTGTATGCTTAACACTGAAATTCTTAAAAATTGTTGTTAATATATATATATATATCTTGACGGAAATGACGGTTTTATGAGGTATTTATTGACAATGTTTAATTGTCATAAAAAAAAATCATGACTTTTAACAAATGTCTTGAATACGTTTTTTTTTTTACAAATATTAATTGTCATAAAATAGTTACTTATGACAGATTTTTGAATGTGTCATGTATAGATTTTTTTTTTTATGGTGGCTTCTACACTGAAAAAAAAGATCATAAAATGTGTTTATGACAATTTTTCAATGTCATGAGATCTCGAAATTGTACGGGTGAATATATAAATTAACTCAGTTCATTATTTTTGCAACATACATATTATTCATGTGAGTTAAAGCCAAAAGCTAGGAACCCAAAAATGAAGATCCAATAAATGGATTCCCATGCTTTTGCCCATAATTTTGACAGGCAATGTCTATAATATAAATTCAAAAGAAAATGGATTTCCATGATAAGAAAGACCAAAATAGGGTAAGCCCATATCATTCTTCCAAGCTGCAAATCTTTGATTGAAAAAGAAAGAGCTTTTGGAACTTTCTCTCCCGTACACTATCAATTCCTTTTGCTTGTACTATGCAAATTTTGGACACGAAAACAAACCTAATTTTTATATATTATTAGCCTTTAAATGACAGTAATGGTAAATAAGAAGAAATTGCACACATGATCTAATTAGAGTGATAATAGGACATATAAAATCCTATTTAATTACACTTATTTCTTGTTAGTTAAAAGAATTTTATGTTTTTTTATTATTATTTTGTAGGATTCAAGTAATTCACGTAATTTGGAGGGTTTGTAACATTTAGAAGTTAATTCGGACCAATTCGAAGGTGATTCAAATAACTGAGTTTTTATATCAATTTTGAATGATCATATCATGACTTTCGAGATATTCTAATTTGGTGTCAAATCGAAACTTATTGAATGATATTTCCAATGAATAAGATTAGTTGCGTTCCACTAGGTATTCTGAAAGTTATGATATTTTGAGTGATCATTGCTCTTACTAGAAAACTAATATACTTGAGAATAAGTTGTGTCAATTCCTGTCTCCATTATCTTGTTGATTACATTTAAGAATATAGCCAAATTAGATACCATTTTAAAACTCTCTGAAAGAGCTTTCTATCCAGATAAAGATCACGTCAATCCAAGTCTCAAAGAAGAAGTTATTGGCAAAATACTAAAAACTATGTTGTCTAGAAACTTTCTTTATTTGCAACCTTTTATTTTTGTTTTGAGAATTTAGTAAAAGATTTTCGGATTTCAAGATGAGAAATATTTGATTTATTTTATTTCATCTTGAATATTATTTCCTAATTGGTTTTGGGAAATTACCTTTATAGAATTTAAGGTTTCTTGCTTGCAAAGACTATTTAAGCCTTCTTTTGAACCTCTGGCTGGAGAGCTTTTTTAGTGTAATCTTTTTAGGCAATAGTTTTTTAGTTTTTCTCCCTTTTACTTTACTCTTTTTTTTGGTACTATATCGAACCCAATGACGAATCTTGGCTACATAATCCTAATGAGCGACTAAAGTAAGTATTCCAATTCATAGGTTAGTTCTAACCAATTGAAACTTTGTGAGGGTTGTACTTGAATTTAAATTTCTTATATTAGCAAATATTCTTTAATTTCCAGTTTTCAATTTATAAGCATGTTATTTTGATTGAACTGACGCCTTGATTGTTTTTGTATGCTTTATTGCTATTCTTGATGCATGATCTGTAATTGGCATGTCGCTTGACCCTGTAGCAATAGAGTTATAACGGTGTGTTTTATGGATTTCCATAATTTTGTACTTGACATGTTTGACTCTAGGAAATTAAAAAAGCATGTTAATTAGATTAAGTACTCTTAATCTACTTAGAGTGTCTTGGTCTTTCCAAAATACATAATGCCTTTATCCTAATTATTTATGAATGATTTTGTGCCAAATTATTAGGATAATTAGAGTTAATTTAGGCATTTGTAAAGTTAATGAATTTAGAAAATTTGTTACTTTTTAGAATTTCCTATTAAGTTGACCAAGTATTTGCTCAGTTTAGTTAAATTGATTTGTATGCCCATGATCTATATTGCAATTGAGTTAAACTGTGCTTGTGGATTGGAACTTGGTAAAATTTGATCTATCTTTATTTTTATATGCATATGTTTTATTTTATAAAAAAAAAAACACACAAATCCCCTCTTTTTATTTTCTTTTGCAAGTTTAATTTAAAAAATTAATATTTGGTTCCTTGAGATCGACCTGTTTTTCCAAAGGTAAATATATGATCCTCTCGGGGGTTTTCTCATTCTCTTTGCAAATTAGGTTAAATTTGAACCAAATTGGATCAAACAAGAGTTCTACGGGCTGAGAGAATTCATGGCGCATACCCTCTTAGTGGGTCAAGCCTAGCCCGAAAAATAAATTTGATTCAATTGTATATAGATATTTTTTATAAGAAAAAAGGTTTCTTTTTTCTTTTTCATGAACGAAAAATAAATGTCGTAAATATAGTGTTGATTTCGTAAATTTAGTTGACATGCAGAAAATTTGAAGATGAGATTGAATTCAGTTTGTAATTAGAGATTTAGGAAATAGAGAAGTGGTTTGTTGACCATTTTATTTTTTATTTGGATTAAAATACTAGTTTAGTTCTTATACTTTACCACTTATCCTATTTTAATTTTTATATTTTTAAATATTTAAATTTGGTCTCAATACTTTCAATAAATCTTAAATTGTCTCTATGTCTTCTCTTGAAATTTTTGAAAAATAAAATATTCACATTGTGTATTTTCTTGAAATGAAATAATTATTTTTACTTCGCTAAGTCAATACACTAGTACAATTTCGGGATTTCATGACATTGAAAAATTATCATAACCGCATTTCATGACTTTTTTTTTTTTCATTCCGAAGCCACCATCAAGAAAACTTTATGCATGACTCATCCAAAAATATGTCATAATTAACTATTTTATGACAATTAATTGTGGTAAAAAATGTATTCAAGATATTTGTTAATAGTCATAGTAAACTTTATAATTAAACATTTTCAATAAATAACTCCTAAAACCGATGTTTCTGTCAAGATATATATATTAATGACAATTTTTAAACGTCATAGAAATTTTGCTAATGACACGATTTCAGTGTCAAGGATGTTATTTCTATGATAACAAAGTCATGTATTTGCTTTCTTTTGATAGTTTGTAGTTGCTAACAAAAAAAAAAATTACTAAAAACCCAGTTTACTTCTTAACAAGCCCACAAACTGTAAAAACCCCCATGTTAGTGTTGATGCTTAAATGAAGAAGGGAGAGACATTTTATAGGAGAAGATTACCTCTCCAAAACACAAATTTTTTTATGGGGGACAAAAGGAGAATGAGAGTAAAGCTTGATGTTGGAAAATTGTCATAAATTTGTGATGTTGAAAAACTGTCATAAATTTTCGAAAACACGAAATTCTCCGTTTTTTCCTACCAAAAACATGCCTCCAACCATCTATGACACTTTTTTATCTAAGTTATGAATGTTTAACGTTGAAAAACTTTCATAAATTTTTTAAAATACGAAAATCTCTATTTTTTCCACAAAAAAAATGCACCTCAACAATTTATGACAGTTTTTTTTTTCCATCTCTATTATTTGGCTTAGCTATAGTGTCATAGAATGTCAAAATTGTAGTAGGGATGAAGAATAGACTAAGATTTATCAAGAATACAATAATAAATTAAATTTAGACCTTTTAAAATATAATGACCAAAATATCACCAGTCTCAAAAGTACAATGATAACATGATTTCCTTTCGTAAAATATACTCTTTATCTCTATAAAAAAAATAATAATAGATATGCCTGCCAAAGTGTCTTTGATATTAATGTTGTGTTTTTAGTTCAAAAGTTTCTTTGATTTTAAATTCTACTCTTTCAAGATGTATACAAAATCTGAATTAAATTTCAAAACAAAAAAGTTTATTGTTTGTCGGTTTTAGAATTGAAGTTTGTTTGCACTTAATTTCTTTTCTTTGCTTTTCACATTTTAAAAAAATACACACATATATATACACATTAAATTATTTTTTTAGTACAACAACAATCGGGTAGGAGAATTCGAACTCGTGACTTCTTGATCTTGAATACTTGATACCAGTTGACAGAGGCAGATTTACCATCGAGCCCCCCTCAAATTTTTTACCTTTAATAATATGTATTAGAAAAAGTCAAATTAAATAACAAAAAAGTCTTCTGGCATAGTGGTAAATATGTTATCAACTCCTCTTGAAGTCCCAAGTTTAAGTTTTGATTTGTACAATATTAAATATTTTTTTCAATGTCATATTCAAGCCATCCGATACAAATTCTGGATCCGCACTGCTAGCTATGCTCGTTGGCACATACATTAAAATATTATCCTACCCAAATTTCAAAAGGCAATAATTCTTTTTTTTTTAAAGGTGAAAAAAAGCTATTTAGTTTCCATTTAAAATAATAAAAAAAAAAACACTTTCCAAAGATTGCCCGACCAAAAATAAAATTTGAATTTTTTTCGGAAAAAAAATACCTAGAACTTTAAAAACTGTTTTAGAAATAGATTAAAAAAAAGAAGTAAGTGACAATATAAAGAAGCATATATTTGTAAATTAAAAAAATCATTATTTTTATTTAGTTTCCGTTGGATAATATTTCTAATTTTTGGTTTTTAAACATTAAGTCTATAAATATTGTTTCTACTTATGATTTTCTATGTTTTCTTGTCTACTTTTTAGATGTGTTTTCAAAAATCAACCCAAAATTTGAAAACTAAAAAAGATAATTTCTAAAAACTTGTTTTTTTTTTAAATTTAGTTAAAAATTCAAGTGTTTTCTTAAGAAATATGGAAACCATTGTAGGAAAGAAGAAGATCATTGTAGGAAAATAGTGAAAAAATAAGTACAATTTTTAAAAACCAAATGATTATCAACCGAGACCTTAATTTTCAAATTTTGATTAAAAAGTTAAAAAAAATTGCTAAATACAATTTAAATTAACTCGCAACTTCCAATTTCATGCAACGTTTTCATCATCGGGAACCTTATATAAGACCGTTTCAGTTTAATTATCATTATTGAGACTAAAAATAAAAGGAAAATTTGTGAAAACCATGGGTTATGGCTCTACAACAACCAAAGTGAACTTAGTTCAACAGTAATTGAAATGTACTCTATTCTTTGAAGTTAAAGGTTCAAATGTTCATATCTTAAATTTGTTGTATTAAAAAATATATATAGCGTCTCTACAACAATTAGACCACAATATAATAATTAAAATTTCGTTGGATAACTATTTGATTTTTGAAAATTACACTTTTATCATTTCTCTACAACTAGTTTCATTTTTATTAAGAAAACATTTTAATTCTTAGGCAAATTTCAAAAACAAAAAATTACTTTTTTTTGTTTTTAAAATTGGCTTCATTTTTTAAGACATATATAAAAATAGATAACAAAACAAGAAAACTCAAGGGTGAATGAAATACTTGTAGGTTTAATTTTCAAAAAACTAAAAACTAAAAATAAAAAACTAAGGGATCGTTTGGTTTAAGGTTTTATTAGATGCCTATGGGTAATAGAAATAAGATGTTGAGAATAATAAATGTCTGGGAATAAGATGACTGTGTTTGGTTCTAAATGAGAATGTTATCAAATTTTTATGTAAACAAGTGGTATTTATATTTGTTTGATGAAATTAAAATTTATTTTATGAGATTGATTTTATAAACCTTATATAATTATGTTCTATTATTAATAAAATAATAAAATTGAATGTTAAAAAATTAATTAATTATTTTTTTTAATGAAAAAATAATTGTTAATTAATCACAAATAACTCATGAATAATTAATTCTAATGATTATTCTTACCATAAATTAATATTATTTGTAATTAATTGATTAAATATAATATTAGTTAGTGATTAATATTTTCCTAATGAATTTTATGTTTGTTTTATGAAAAATAATTGTTAATTGATCACAAATAACTCATGAATAATTAATTATAATAAATTAATAATCTTTGTATTTAATTGATTAAATATAATATTAATTAGTGATTTAATATTTTCTTAATGTTTATGCTTGTTTTATGAAATTAATCCTTAAAACATTATTTTATTAACTAATCAAAATTAATGTCAACTAATAAAAATAAATAAATTAATTATAAATATTTTTAATTTAAATAATTAATTATGATTATTGAGAATGGATATCTATAAATATATACTTAAATATTAATAAAGAAGAGAGAGAGAAAGAGAGAGAAAGAGAGAGATGGATGGGTATAAAGAAAACCATCATTCTTGAAGGATATAGAAAATTAATCTATGAGAAAAAGTGATGCATGGGAATAAGTAATGCTCATGCCCATATTCACAAACTTTGTTCCAAACAAGCAGATTTAAAACCCTTATCCATTCTCATCTCAAAATCTTGCACCAAACAACCCTTAAAGGGTTATCAAACACATTAGTAGGTTGAAGGTTCAACGAGCTAAAGGTTTTTGAGCTATTGTATCGCTTCATATCTTAGTACTTGTAAGATAGTTTTTTTTTTTTTTTTTAACTTTTACTTTTACTTAGTCCACTACAAAAAGGGCTATAAAAAATATAAAGCACTCTACGCTTCATACTAATATTGTCAATACTACACGCCACTTTATTTTTTGGGTTAAATTACATATTTTAATAATTCGTGAAAGTTAAAATTTAGTCCCTATAATTTTAAACGTTAAAATTAATCCCTATGATTTGATAAAAAAACTTTCATATATATAGTCCCTAATTAGAGATTATTTACGAGAATTTTATCAAACTATAGAGACTATTTGTGAGGTTTTATCAAACCATAAGAATGAAATTCTAGCTTTTAAAACCACAAATAATGAATTCTAATTTTCTCAAAACCATATGGACCAAAAGTATAATTTAACATTTATTTTATTTTATTTTTCAACTCTATGAGATGTATTCTGACTTTTGCTTATCTTTCTTTCAAAAAACATTTCAAGCAAGTGAATCTCTTATTTTTAATCATCTCACATAAAAATACATATATTATTATTATTATTTTACAAAAATGAACATAATATAGTGGTAATTACCATCTACTAAGAAGTGGGATGTACTCATATTAAATAATTGTCTATTTAAGAACTATATTAATATGCTCAACTTTTTAACTTTACTACATATTTTAACAAAAAAAAAGAAAAAAGAAATCCATTCAAATATCATTGTAATCGCAATCTTATCTTATCATTTTGAAACAAATGGCAAATAAGGCTTTTATTGACCATATATATGAATGCTAATCCAAAAAATTGAAAAAGAAAAAAGTATACAAATCCACTCTGATGATCTTATGGTAACCAAAGCATACACTCAAGCAATTTGAAATTCACAAATGAATTAGGACAAAAAAAAAAAAAAAAAAAAACCTTATCTTTAAAATGAGGATGAGATGGAAATCTATGAGCCTTTGATATTTGATAAAGACAAGGATCTGGTTTTTGGGATTGGCTCATTCTCTTTGTACAACCCAACTCATTAATTAACTCTCTCATGCACCTGTCAGATTTTATCTTCTCTCTTCCTTCGCATTATGTTCAATTTTTTTTTTTTTTTTTTAAAAAAATCTCTTTCAATTTTAGATAGTGTGAAAGGGTTTTTTAGAATAGCTCGGTAAATAAAACAATTATTACGTTAATTTTGAAAGATCGAAGGTTTAATCTTTTACTCCCACATAAATTAAACTAAAAAAAACATGTTTTAGAAAAACTATGTTAAAGTACTATTTTGATTTTTATACCTTGAGACTTCTTTAATTTGAGTCCGTATAAGACTAATTTTAAGATTTTTTAGAAGTATAAAGACTAAATTTGTATATTTAAAAATACATAGATCAAAATTAAATGAGAGGACCAAAATGATATGTTAACCAAAAAAAATTAGGACTCAAAAGAATATTTTTTTGTATGAGTTTTCAATTTGTGAAAATTGTTCATAATTATAACTAATTAGTTAAATGTATGTTTTAAGATGCTTGATTTAAAAATATAATTGTTATTAAACATGACCATAGTTAAAACGCGATTTAAAAAATTAATAGTGAAAGTATTTAATCCTTTTTTCAAAATTGTTTATAAAAAAAGTGCTTTAACTAAAATTGTTATGTTCTGTTTGGGCTAACTTGTATTATAATAATTTGTGAAATAATCTGCACCAAAAAATAAACTATTATTAACTCCAAACTAAACCACTCTACATTTTAAATAATATTATATAATTTCACAGACTATAATAACCCACAAACTATTATCACTCATGTTATTATAACTCACCAAGTGCTCCAACAACTCTTTAATTCTCAGAGCTACCTGAAACACTTTGGGGGTGTTTAGCCCATGGTTTTGGGTTGGGGTGGTTTTGAGTTTCAAACCCAAAACCATGTTTGGTACAAAGAGTTTCAAAACCTTTAGTTTAACACAATCTCATGGGTTATTACAGTGCAACTCTATGTGGCATTTGAAGCACCGTTTCGGAATCAAAACCCTAGGAATTGAAACCCTGCGGGTTTGTTTTAAGGGGTTTGAAACCCTGGGAATCACAAAACGTTGTTTTGTATGCAGTGTTTGATGTGTGGGAATTAGCGAAACTATGTTGGAATTAACAAAACAAAATCATGGAGTTGTGTTTCAAACCAATTGGGTTTTGAACACAATTACTCAAACAACGTTTTGGGTTTGGATTCCAAAACCATTCAAATCCAAAACGGTGCTTCAAACGCCCCCGTACCATGTTTTCCACTTCCATTTGTTGTTTTCCATTTTCGACGACCACTTCGACAACAACTACGATGACAACTTCGACAACAACTCCAACAACTATTTTGGTGACCCGACCAACTCCGATGACCACTAACAACGACAACTCTGACGATTACACTGGCAACCCGACCAACTCCAATGACAATTCCAACGACCACACCGGCAACCCGACTAACTCTAATGACAACTTCAACGACCACTCGATCACTATCGATAACGAAAAATCTTCGACGACCACACCGGCTACCTGACCACTACGACGGTTACCTCCATCAATAACTACAATGAAAATTCTACAGATTAATTTAATGATTGCCCCTGTGACTCGACCACCCCAACAACTTGATACTTTGATGTCCGAACCACCGACAACGACCATCTGACAACCATTTCGACTACTAAACAACCCATAACCATAGTTGAAAACCACTTCGACGAACTGATAACCATAGTTGACAACCACCCCCAAAAATTTGACCACCTAGCAAACTACTGTCGATGACCACCTAGTGACCACTTCAATGATCCAACCACCCTAGCAACCCGACACCTCGATGGCTACTTCGACGATCACCCCAACCTGACAACCCAACCCCCCAAAACCATTGTTGACGACCACTTCGTGACCACTTTAGTGACCACCCAACAACCCAACAATCATATTTACCACTCTGGCAACGGCTCCAGCGACTCGACCACTTGGCAACTATTGCCATAACCACCAAACGACCAGTTCGACGACATGACTATCCTGATCATCACTCCAACGACCCACGGTGACCTAACCACTATGCAATCACTATCGGCGGCTACCGACAACCAACGACCCAACCATCTATCAATTTTTTAAAAAGTTAAAATTAAACAAAAATAGTTACTAACAATTTTTTTTTATCCATTATATGTTTGAAATAGATTTCAAAATACTGTACAAAATAGAGTTTCTAATATTTTAATTTCTAAAAATTGTATTCTATTGGATCATGCTTAGTCCAATTCATGTTGGAAAGGAGAATTCAAATTTTATAACTCATTTATCCTTGAAATGTGTATTAAAATACAGTGAACAATTTTATTTAAATTCCATAATTTCTTAAATAAACCTCCAATATTTTAATTTGTAAAATAGAGTTCCAAAAGTAGATCTATGAATATTTTGTGAAATAAAGTTTTCTCTAATATCTTATATACACTTCTAATTTTTTAAAATCTCTAAAATAGAGTTTCAAAAATAGTTTTTTGAATACTTTATAAAATAGAGTTTTATATTCTCCAATTTATTAAATAGATTTCAAAATTTTTAATTTCTAAAATAGTTTTATGAATATTTTGTGAAACAAAATATTAATTATTTAAATTATGTGTCATTGCTAATGTTATTTAATTTTACATTATAATGAATTAAGTGAATTAGATATTAATATACTTGTACAAACTACACATCCATATTTAACTATTATTGAAACAGTTGATTTACATAATTGGTTAAAATATTGATATGCACTTCAACAAATAATTATCAAGTAAAAAAATTGGATCTAGAAACAAATATCCTAAAAAAATTGTTACAAAAATACAACCTAAATAAATACAGTCTAACTCATCACTGCATTCCAAACACAGGTTTCAGCAAACTAGTCCAACACAATCCTGCACGTCCAAACACAGAAATAAAAAACCCTACAGTTTCTGATTACAAAACAACGCATCAAACGACCCAAGTTTATTGAAATGTTTGACGGTAAGACAAAGATAGCTCCTAAACTACTTCTCAAGTTAATTCATGTTTTTGAAAAAAGAAAATAAACATTTTTTTATGAGGCATTAAATTAGAATATGACATGACTTTTTAGAAAAGAAAATAGTGCTTTTAGCTAGTTAATAAGTACTCTCTATTCGTTACATGGTTAGATGATCTCTGAAATACAAGATTTCAAATTATTTGAGCTATATATGCTTTTTATTCACAGAAATTTATGTCCCATCTCATAATCATTTACCATTTGAATTTGAATTTTTTATTTTTGAAAATTAAGCTTATAAATATTACTTCTACTTATAAACTTCCTTATTTTGTTATCCACTTTATACATATGTTTCTACAAACCAATACAAGTTTTGAAAACGAAAAAAGTATGTCATTTGATAACCATTTGATTTTTTATTTTTGGTTTTTGAAAATTAAGCTTGTTTTCTCCCAATTTCTCTACAAATGGTTTTCATCTCTCTTAAAAAAACATTTAGATTCTTAGCCAAATTCTAAAAACAAAAACAAGTTTTTGAAAACTACTTTTTTTAGTTTTCAAAACATTGCTTGGTTTTTGAAAACATGGGTAAAAAGTAGATAATAAAACAAGAAAATTCTTTTGTGTGAGTAGTATTTATAGGCTTAATTTTCAAAAATCAAATGGTTATCAAGTGAAGCCTAAATGGTTATCAAATGGGTCGTAGCTTTTAAAAACTTATTTTTGTTTTTGGTTTTGAAATTTGGCTAGGAATTCAAATATTTTTTAAGCAACATGAAAGCTATGATAGAGAATTGTAGAAAACAGATGAAAAAACAAACATAATCTTAAAAAACCAAAAATAAAATGGTTATCGAATGAGACCTTGATCCTATTTGATAACCATTTTGGTCCTGTTTGATAACTATTTTTTTTTAAAAAAGAATTTAGCTTGAATTTTGAAAATATTTATAAAAAGGTAGATAACAAAAGAAACAAATTCAAATGTGAAAGACTAAAAGTATTATTTATAAATCATAAGGTTAATTTTTAAAAACTAAATAATTATCAAATGAGATCCAATCTTTCTCATAATTTAATTATGAAATTTGAGTTTCATATGTGACACATAGGCCCAATTACTAAACATTACTCTTTATTACATAAGTCATTTTCATATTTATATTATTAAACATAATTTTTAATCCAAACATAACTCATTAATATTGGGCAAGAAATAAATAAATAAAATAAAGCACAAATAATTTCAATATAACATTTTTGTCATTTATAATTATGATTCCATTCCACACATAAAATATAAGACCTGGGCTGGAATGGGGATATTTCGGAGAAATATCCAAAAAGTGCAAGATTGATTATTTTATAATATATTAAAAGAAAAATTTGAAAATATTATTTTATTTGTATATTTGAAACGTAATCACAAGTGATTGAAGCTAATAAGCCCAACGTTTGATGGCCAATTGCCACACATAATCCCTCCAAAGATACCAAAAAGGTCCCAATCATTGCTCCCTTCAGACAAATCATCCACGTCATTCTTCTTCATGCACGTGACCCCTCTCCAACCCATTCATCCCCTTGCCACCTCAGCTCTAACAAAATCTCCCTCCTCCAATCATCGCCTGCCACGTCATTAGATAAGAAATGCCCCTTCTCCCTCTTGCCTACGTGGCACCCCGTTACTGCAAAAGCGGGTATACAAACTTTCACGCTGCGGCTGTGGTCCCCTTGGTGCTTCAATTACCAATATGCCCCTTGTTGGCTGTGTAAATTTAATGCACTTGTAATTGTATTTGTACTTTTCCATGTGATTTGGAAAATTATTTTTTTTATGTTAATGTAAGACATATTTACTAATAATAATAATAATTATTATTATTATTATTTGTGATTTATGATAAAGCGACAAGTGCATATTGTCAAAACAAGGGTCAAATTAATCTTTAGGTGTCGTGCTGGTAAGAAATGCTAAAATAATAAGAAACACCATATTTCAATTTTGGAAATCTCATTAGAAAAACAATTACTTAAATTGAGTTTAACAACGAAAATACACGTTTTTCTTTTTTAATGAAGAAAACAAAAGACTTTTTTAATTTAATTTTGGAGAAGATGATAAGACGTACTTAATCCATCTTATCTAATACTCTATGGTTTAAATTTTAGTATATATTAACATTTTCTTTAATCAAATTATGGACAAAAAATTGAGTATTATTTTTTAAAAAAATTGTACAAATTTTTACTACAATTTTATATATAAAGAACACTCTATAATATTGTTAAAATGCCTAATTAAAAAAAAAAAATTCAATGAAAAATATGCTCACCAAGGTGAAGATTCCTAAAAGCAAAATGAAACGAAGCCAGGTATAAATTACAAGTTAGGTTTATGTTAATTTGATCCTTGAATTTTGAAAAGTGCTAGATATCCCTAAACTTTCAATTTTGTATATAATAAATACATGAACTTTCAATTTTGTATCTAGTAGGTCCATGGCATATTCAAAAATTTTGAAAATTAGTTGATCTATTAGGTATAATTGAATTTTATGTCTAATAGGACCTTAAACATTCAATTTTGTGTCTAATAAGTTCATGAATTTTAAAAAAACATCAACTAAGTCAACTAAGTCAAAGACTTATTAGGCACAAAATTGAAAGTTTAAGATTTGTTAGACACATTTCAATATTCGAATCAAATATAAACAAATCTGAAAATTAAAAAATCTATGAGACACTTTTTAAAATTCAATGACTAAATAGACACACACTTGAAATTTAATCAAATTTATAATTTAACCAAATATTTTATTTATTTCTAAAGAAAACACATCCAATCCAAACAAATCTTTTTTACTGTTCAGATGTTTTTCCTCCTTTTTTTTTTGTTTAGTATTATTTCAAAAAGACGAGGGGTATATCAGGTAAATAGGCAAGAATGAAAGGAATAATTGTACCAATGACATAACAAATAAACGAATATATAAAAGCATAATAATTGGAGGGATAAAAGGAAAAAAATTAAATTAAAATAAAAAAAAAAAAAAAAGTCAGTAGTCCCCACAGGACTGCAGAAACTGAGCCTTGTCTCGTCTTGTGTTCTCTTCCTTTCTAGTAATCTCCATCGCCCAACTGCAAAAACACTCACACAGAAGAGAGAGAAAGAAACAAGAGAGAGAGAGAGAGAGAGAGAAATTCTTTGTTTCTCTCTGCAGAATTGCTATTATATCTACAGCACACCCAACGGATCTTTCCCTTTTATCTTCTCTTCTTCTTCTTCTTCTTCCTTCTCTCTCTGTTTTTTGAGGAAATTCAGACTGTGTGTATATATAGAAATCAGAGTGTTTGTTTTCTTAATTGGGTTAGTGAGTAGTTTTTGTTTGGTGGGAGATTTCCTATTTCCATGGAAGTTCCAAATTCCTCTGGTTTTCTTGGGGCAAGAGAGAGGGAAATTGGGAAATAACAAGAGAGACAGAGAGATAGAAGGAAAAGGAGAAGAGGGTTTTTGTTTTGGTTTAAGAACTTTGAAGTTTTGGGGTTTTGTTGGATTTTTCTTTTCTTTTTTTGGCGAGTTCTTCCGTACTGTTTCCCCTTTTTTGTGGGGATTTTTTCATGCCTAGGGTTTAGGGCTTTAGAAAGTCAACACTCATTTCCACTAATTTTCCAGGTTTTTGATGGAATTGAGCTGTTCTAGAGGGATTTCTTTGAATTCTTGAGGAAAAATTTTCTTGGTAACCAAACAGAATTTACAGTGTCTTTTTCTTTTTCTTGTTCTTGTTGTTCTGAATATATCCAATGTCTTCACCATGTATAAGTGGTGGTGGAAGAGCTTACAATTTCGACCTCGAAATTGTGAAATCTCCATCTTCTTCATGGACGAGAACTTCTCAAACTTCATCGCCTTCTTCAACTCTCTCCGAATCAAGCAATACACAGCTAGCAATTTCAACTCGAAAATCCCGAACTCCTCGAAAACGCCCAAATCAAACCTACAATGAGGCCACGGTTTTGCTATCTACGGCATATCCAAATGTTTTCTCTACCAAACACCTCACGAATCCGCGAAAATTCACCGAATCACACGACTCTCTGTTCTGTGAATCGGCCGAATTGCTCTTGCCTTTCCGAGTAATCGATAGCTCTGGATTTCTCCTCCACCAACCGCTTCTACAAGAAAAACCTAATTCCCAAATTCAATCGAAATTGGCGAATCTGTGGGAGAGCCGGCCATGTTCGAGCCCAGGGGAGATCGATTTCCAACCGAATTCGATGGAGATGGAAGATTTCGATGCCGAATCGATTCTCGACGAGGAAATCGAGGAAGGAATCGATAGTATCATGGGGAATCTGTGTGTGGATAACCTAGAAACTGCTACTTCAGCGCAAGATTATTCTTGTGCAAACCCTAAGAATTGGAATTGTTACTGGAATCCAATCGGTTTGGGATTCAACCAGAAATTCGAATTCGGATTCGGAATGCGGAAGGCAATGGAACGAGCAGCAATCCGACGAGTCGACGACGGAAACTGGTGGCGGTTTCCGACAGTCGACGTAGTCGAAATCTCTCCTAAACTAAATCCAAAGCCACCGGCTCCGGCACCGACACCGGCCGCCGTCGCAACAAAGAAGAAGAAGAAGAAAGTGGAGAAACTTACAGTAATCGAATCGAAGAAAGCAGCAACAACGCCACCGCAAAAGGAGAAATCAGAGAAGCCGACGATTCCGAAATCGAAACCTCCTGGATTGCTTCTGAAACTGAACTACGAAGCCGTCGCCGACGCTTGGTCCGACAGAGGATCCCCATTTTCCGACGAGGTTCCGGGATCCGATACGGCGGGAAGTGATGTAAATGTACGTCTCTCATCCCGCCCCCGAAAATCAAAACCCAAGAAACTCTGAAAAATAATAATAATAATAATAATAAATTTCCTCCCACCCCCGAAGTTTTAGGAATTCAAATCTTCTTAGTACTGTTTCGTTCTCCCATAAAATTAAAAATTGTAGTGTTAAATCTGTATTTTTAGTCCTTATGCTGTCGTCTCCTTTTCAATTAAGTTCCTATAGTTTTAGAACTTTCAATTTAAACTCTATCAAAAAAATTTTGCCAGTTATTAACAATTTTTTAACTTAGGTAGATTAAAAATTTGTAGGGATTAAATTAAAAATTTGAAACTATAGATTAAAATAAAAACGAAATTTATCTTCCTAAAAGAAAACCTATAATTATTTAATGTAATGTAGCATGGAGGTCTGGGAGACAAGGTGAAAGAATTAAAAATATTTTGACTTTTTCAAAAATAATGTAATTATTATTGTTTTTAATTATTTTATTTGGACCATTGATAGATTTCCTTGTCAGTGAATCACCTTTCTCATGAAAAAGATCTAAAGGGAAATTAAAAAGGGAAAAAGAAAAAAAAAAAGAAGTTAACTATGGTGTTTAATCATGAGAGCTTCATTCAAAAGGAGGGTAGTGTTGTAAATTAAAAACGAATTTTATCAAAAACCATAATGTGATAAAATAATTCAAAAACATAAAAACGAAAAATGGGTTGATTTCCAGTGAAATGACGAAACTGTCCTTGTTTATGGAGTAATATTAACTAAAGAGAGAGGGATATTTTTGGAAATTGGCAGGCTAGGCTGGCACAAATTGATTTATTTTCAGACGGAGGAGGATTATTGAGAGAAGCCAGTGTGTTACGATACAAGGAGAAAAGACGGACCCGCTTGTTCTCGAAGAAAATTAGATATCAAGTCAGGAAAGTCAATGCTGATGGACGGCCCAGAATGAAGGTATGTATGTGAATCTGGTACATCCACCCTTATGTGATTATAGCTTTTTCTTCTTTTTATTTTTCAAAGTGATTATAGTTTTAGTATTGTTTTTAAGGTTTACAAAATTATTATACTACTACTAGTACTAGATTCTATTCTTATTATTAAAATTTCAGTAATGAGTTCACCTAGAAAATGACATTATTTGGTTTATTTTTTCTTTGTTGAGTAGCATCTTCGTGAAATTGATTTTTTTAATAATAGAAATTTATTTAATTAATGACATGGAAATTATTTTATAAACTAAATATATGTTTTTTTTTATATATAAATTTAGTTTAGTAAAGTTGGAGGTGGGATAACCCTCCACCCCGCCATTGACCCACTTAAAAAATAAAACAATTTTGGCGGTATAAATTTGAATGTCTAACTTTTAAGACAAATGTATAATTTCTTAACCAGTTTATGTTAAGTTGTTATCTAAGTAATATATGTTTTAATTTTTATTATTTTGTTGTTTTCTCGATTTAATTATTATTATTTAAAAAAGTTTTAATTTTTTTTTTGTATATCCTCACCGTACTAAAATGTAGAGAATTGAATTAAAATTTTTAAAGCAATAAAAACAAAGTCGAAAAAACACAGTAACATTAGGGATAAAAACACATTTTTTAGCTTGTATTATATGTCACTTATTTAGAAATTGAAAAAAAAAAAACATAAAGTTTGTGTTTAGCAATTAGAGTAAAAAGTTAAAACCAAAAGATTAAAAGAATCTTCGTTAAAAAATCACAATGCTCGGATTCATAAATGACTAAAATTCAATCGACCAACCCAATAACTTTTAAAACCTTAGAAATCAAATTAGAAATTTCATATAAACTTTATAAACAACATATTATATTCTAGTTTAATCATAGTAAGTATCATCACATTATTTTCACAAATCATACACATATTTTTTTTAATTAAACTTTCAATTCGAGCATAATTCAAAGTAACCAAATTGTGTTATTAAATTAAATGTGGTAAGATTAAAAGTAATAGAAACTGAAAAGACATTTCCCTTTTGGCAGGGGCGATTTGTGAGGAGACCTAATTCAAGCGCCAGCTTACAGAGATAGACAATAGCCTTTAGGATTTAGAAACTCTCCTTTTGAGTTGTCAGCTTCACTTTTTGAGAGGACCTACTTTTTTTTTTTTTCCCTCAAATTTTTCTTGTATTAATTATTATATATCTCTCTTTTTCTTTTTTTTTTTCCTCTTCCTCTTCTGCATTTCCCCTATTTTGTTTATCTTTTATTTTCTTTTTTGAGATTATGAGAGAATGGCCACTAAGAGTAGATGGTCAGAGATTTAATAATTCAAAGGCTCTTTTTCAAATATATGTGTTTTTCTTTTGGGGGGCTCTGTTTTGTAGTGTTTGGTTTATAGTATCTAATGCTTTAAGAAGATGCTCACATGTTTGAATGGTCTGAATTTGTGTTTATAGAGTCTGAATTTGTGGTTTGTGAAAATTAAAATAAACGATGCATGATTCGTATTTTAAGTTTGAGTCGGTATCGTTTGTTAGGTTTACACAATTGTTGTTTGAAGATACTCAAATTTATATTTCGAGTCAAAACATACTTGTGTTTCTTAATTTTGAATGACACAAATTTTTATTTTTAAGAGAAACATTGTCATGAATTTTAGTTAGAAGTGAAAAGATACAAAACAACGTGAGAACAATTTTTTATTGACGGTACGTATCTATGTGATTTTCTCGTTGTCGAATGAAACAAAGAAAATAAGTACAAGGTGTCTCGAGACCATAATAAGCTTTTGGCTAAAATTGTCTCTCATGTTTGAGTACTTTTTTTCAATGTGATCCCTATTTAAAAAAAAAAAAAAAGTTTAATCCCTTATGTTTTAATATTTTGTCAATTTAGTTTCTCACTGTTTGTGAATGGTAAAATAACTTATGAAAAAACTTAGGTGAAATTATATTTAGTGAATTGAAGGGAATTTGGAGGAAAAAAAAGTCATATAGAAAAAAAAAAGACTTGACATTTCTACCTTTTTTTTTTAGAATTTTGGAAAAGAAATTAAGAACTTTCTTTCTGGCCTTTTCCTCTTCTAAATTTCCACTATTTACTATGTATATTAGGTAAGTTTATCATCAACCAAAATTTAATATTTACCAACAATGAGAAGCTAAATTAAAAAATGTTAAAGCATAAGAGACTAAATTAAAACTTTTCAAATAAAAGAGACTAATTTCTATTTTGATCTCTATACTTTGAACATTATTATATTTTAGTCCTATATCTTCAAATGTGCAATTTTAGTACTTTATACTTTCAATAAAACTTAAAATTGATCTCTATGATAATTGATAAGTTTGAAGTTTTTTTTAATAAAAATTGGTTAAATAATGATAATAATTTCAATACGAGAAAAGACACAATAAAAATATATTTTCAAAATTTGTAGATGAAAAGCTAATAGAGATTAATTTTTTTAAAAGAAAAATATAAATATCAATTTTAAGAAATTAGACATTTAAAACTACATAAACCAAAATAGAACAATTTGTACCTGCACCAAAATTGTATTTTAAGTTTTAACTTTCAAATAACCTCCCTTATAGTATAGGTTATTTCACAATATGTATTTTTTTTTAAAAAAATTATCCTATCCTCAATTTACACGCAAAAATTTAAAATGTTGAAAACATTTTCTATGACATAATTATAATATAGGCTGATCTCACTTGTACTTCATTGTACTTTTGGCGTGACGTTGAAAATGTGTTTTTTGTGTGAAAATTTTGAGTGATTAGTAATTCATATTTTTCTTTATGAATTGTAAATTTCAAATTATGCTCTATTATTTATAATATAATATCGAAAAATAAATAAAGCAAAAACATGTTTGATAATCTTCTAACCAAAATGTAAATGTATTCATTGCTTCAGTTTTAGCATGTCTTAACTTGTTAAAGGTCAAAAATTCAAATCTCTTAATCAAACAAAAAAAAAAATGTACTACAAATTTCCTAAAATTTGAATTAAAAAAGAGAGTTTTACCTAAGAAATCTAATAATTCAATAAATATTTCTTTCATAATAAATTTAATCAGTATTTAAAATCATGATATATCATTTTAAAAATGTTTATTATACATTTAAGAACTTAAAAATAATATTTTAAAGTGAAAAATCCGATATGTACTCCTAAACTTTGGGATTGTATTAATTAAAATTCTAAACTAATAAATTGTATCAATTAAAACTCTAAACTTTTATAAATGTATTGATTTATAATTTTTGTTACAATCTATTTAAAAATTATTAATTCACACATGTGAGAACTTATAATGGTATCAATTAAATCCAATTGAATCAATTTAGACAATGTATTTAAAAATTGTATGTGTATCTCACATGTTGGAGGAACAAAATGAGCCATTTTTCATATTCTCTTATTCCTCTATTTTTTTCTATCAATTTAGAAAAAAAAAATTATGTAATTTTTTTCTTTCTATTTTAGTAAGATATGTGGACAAGAACAATATTATTTAAGTAAATTTGTACTGATTTTAAATGAAATCGAGCAAAAAAATAATTATAGCGACATTTGTTTCATGAAATGATAAAATATTTTTTCAATTTGGATGAAGTTGACTACTTCACGTCTTAAAATTCTATTTATTTTTTTTTCAATTTTTTTTGCAATCGTATTGACAAATTATTGATGTCATCAAAATTGAACGAACATTTTATTATTATTTTCATGGAACAAATATTCTGAAACCATTTTTACTTAATTTAACTTAAAATCATCCCATTCTAATTCAAATAGTTAAAACATATCTTCCCCAGAAAGTCTTGAATTCTCTCCACAGGTGGGTAAACTCTAAAATAAGGAAGAAAAAAAAAAAACAGTTATCGTTTGAGATACTCATTTAATTACTTTTTAATTCTTTTTATTGACTTTTTGATTGAGAGTTTATTTATTGAGAGTTTATTTATACCACCACTTTGGTGTTCATGTTGACTATGTAATTTTAAAAAGTTCCTCTTAAATACCGTCAATATGTACACAATTTTTTTTTGAAAATAAAATCTAAAATACACTTAACAATATACGGGTTTGTTTTGATAAAAAAACATAAATTTGAAAACAATAGATTCAATAAAAACAGAATTATATTTCATGTTTTCAGATATGTACTTGGTAGCAGATTTAGAAATTTGACTATATTCTAAACAGTTATTTAAAGTATGTCATATAACATATTTATCGATCATGAAATTAGTTGTAGTTGTAAAATTAATTATTAAATTGAATATAAATCATTATTAATTAATTTATGAAACGATTTTGTAAATTTTATAGAGTTATCATTTTATTATTATTATATAATTTATAATATATTATATCATACATATTTTAATTTAACAAAAGTAAATTGAGTTTATAACATGAAATATTGTATTTATTAATATTTTTATATTTATTTAATATATTTCTGCATTCTAAAATTTAAATTTTAGAATCTGGATACAATAAAAGTATAAAAATGCTGTTTTCAAAATTTTTAATATTTAAATCTTAGAATCCAAAAGCAGTTTTCGAACACATATTCACTCAATTCAGTGAATCCAAAAACATAAAACATAATCTGAATTATATACCAAACAAAACTTAAAAGACTCTAGTTCGACCTTTAAAGTATTTATATTAAAATTTCACACATTTTAATTGGCATCTACTCCTTTTAAGACTTCGGATTCAAATTCCCACGTCATATACACTGTATAGAAAAAAAAAAAAAGGATAAACATGAAAATTTAATTTTAGATTTGATGGACTGATATTTTATTTTAAAAATAATTAGGTGCATCATAGATTATTGATTAAATGAAAGCTCGTGTCATTTATTCTCTAGCCCTCTTCGCCAATAACTCCCCCCAATAAATCATCATACAATCCTATGATGTGATATTTTATTTAAAAATAATGTCTATCCCATTCATATAAATTGATTAAATTAAAGCTCATATCATTTATTGTCTAGCCACCCAAATAAATCATACACAATCCAACTCCATATAATGCCTAAACCTAAAATATACTAGCAAACAACCAACAAAAGCTTAACTGACCACTGACTTATGACTCATGATCTCGAATTTTCATATCTCAAATATTGATGTACTAATAATATATATATACTAACAAATCATATAAATTCATCAAATGAAAGCGTATATAATTTATTTTCTAGGTCAAAATTTAAAAATATCTAATAAATTTCTAATTAATACTCGATTGATAATCATTTAATTTTTAATTTTTAGTTTTTTGAAAATTAAGTTTGTTTTCTTACCATTTCTCTATAATGATTTTCATTTTTTCGATAATGATTTACATTTTTTTAAGAAAACATTTGATTTTCTAGCTAAATTTTAAAAATAAAAACAAAAACAAGTTTTTTTTTTAAAAACTACTTTTTTTTAGTTTTCAAAAATCTGTTTTGGTTTTTGAAAACCTATATAAATAATAGATTAGAAAACATGGAAACTCATAGATTAAAATAATAATTATAGGCTTAATTTTTAAAAATAAAAAATAAAAAACTAAGGTCTCATTTGATAACTATTTGGTTTTTTAAAATTAAACCTAAAAATACTACATCTATGAATGAGTTTCTATGTTTTCTTTGTACTAAGCTAAGTTTTGAAAACTAAAAAAATAGTTTTCAAAAATTTATTTTTGTTTTTTAAATTTGACTAGAAACTTAAATAATACTTAAAGAAAGATGAAATTAATTGTAGAAAAGATAAATAGAAGTGGTGAAAAACCAAGTATAATTTTCAAAAACCAAATGATTATCAAATAAGACTTACACTTTAAAATTTATGTCTAACAGGACTCTATCATATTTTATGTTTTTTACCATCTATAAATCTATTAGATATAAAATTAAATTTCATGTCTATAGATTTTAAATTTTAAAATTTTGTATAAATAAATACGTGAATTATACCAAATGTCAGTAGGTCAAGAATTACTAGACGAGAAAAATTAAAAATTTTAAAAATTATTAGAAATTACTTGGATTAAACTTATAATTTAACATTTTTTTCAAAATAAAAAAAAATGGAAGATTTGACAGGAAATGCCAGCACAAAAATTCCTCCAGCAGCACGTCTAGATGAATTCCAGCCAATCAGAATACGAGAACCAAATGCCATACACACAATTACCAAATCAACCTTCCATTCCCACCACCCAAACCGGAATATTCGAGGACATCATCGTAAAAACAAAAAGCACCACACATAAAAATTAAAAAAAAAAAACAAAAAAACCCAGTAACTGAAACCCGCCATTTTTCCCGACCTTCAACGAAAATTCATTTTCAATTTTTTTTTTCTTTTTCCTCTTCATTTTCGTCGATGCGCACATTTTGCTGAAAGAGAGAGAGAGAGAGATCGCTCGTTTTGGTTTGTTATGGAAGACTCGATGACGGAGGAGAGAAGATGATCACCATTTTCTTTCTCTCTCTCTCTATCTCTATCTCTGATCAATCATCAACGAATACGATCCGATTCTGATTTCAATGGGCACATTTCAGAGCTTCCGTAAAGCTTATGGCGCTCTCAAGGACTCCACCAAGGTTGGCCTTGCCAAGGTCAACAGCGAATTCAAGGTTAATCCTCTCCTCGATCTATTTCAAATTTGAATCAATGAAATGAATGGTTTCTCTTTACATTTTCGATAATTAATCTGATTCTGTTTTGGTTCAAGGATTTGGATATCGCCATTGTCAAGGCTACCAATCATGTTGAGTGTCCGCCTAAAGAACGTCATGTTCGAAGTGAGTTTTCTTTAATTTGTTCCAAACTCTGATTGTTCTACATCTGAATGTGGAATTGGCTTTTGGTAATGTGAAATTGTGATTCGATTATTGAGTTCTGAAATGGCTTATTTGGTACTCTTATTGGTAGAAATATTTTCGGCAACGTCCGTGGTGAGGCCTCGGGCCGATGTGGCGTATTGCATTCATGCATTGGCGAAGAGATTATCGAAGACGCGGAATTGGATCGTAAATTCTCTATCATTTTCGTTTAATTGTATTTTCCCATTCATGTGTTGTGCGTTTCTTCTAGGGATGTCTTTGGCATTGTTATAATGAGAGAGATAGGGCATTAGCTAGAGATCGAATTTGATATCCCGTTTTGCTATGTTTGAGTGTAATATGTCAAATTTCGTAAATAAGGGAATTCCCAAAAGCCAAAGAATATATGCAATGACTGCACTAGAAACTCGTAGCTACCAAAATTTAGAGTGTTACTCTGTTGTTTCTGATAGGTTGCCTTGAAGACATTGATAGTTGTACATAGGACATTGAGAGAGGGTGATCCAACCTTCAGGGAAGAACTTCTCAACTATTCACATAGAGGACACATTCTCCAAATATCAAATTTTAAGGATGATTCAAGTCCTCTCGGTAAAATGCTTCTCTTTAATGTCTATGAATTTAACCAGTATGCTGATGAGGAGGCGTCTTTTATACTTTTTATTTACAAATGTTGCATTGTGAAGCTTGGGATTGTTCTGCATGGGTAAGGACCTATGCCCTTTTCCTAGAAGAGCGACTTGAATGTTACAGAATCTTGAAGTATGATATCGAATCAGAACGTCTAACGAAAACATCACCAGGGTCGACAAAGGTTTGTAATGTCTAAAATTTAAAATCTCAAGGCAGATGGAAACTGGTAATTCCTTCATATTGAAGAAATCCCTTATTTAACAGGTACATAGTAGGACACGCTTGCTGAACTCTGATGAGCTACTGGAGCAGCTACCCGCATTGCAGCAGCTTCTCTACCGCCTTATGGGATGTCAGGTAATAGCTATTAAAGGGTCTCTTTTTCATACAAAAAAACATGCTGTTGCTATTAACTCTGAGGATTGTGGGCTCTTTTATTTTGCAGCCAGAAGGAGCAGCATACAGTAATTATCTTATCCAGTATGCCCTGGCCCTCGTAAGTAAATGTTGTCTTATAGTTTCGAACCCAACATATGGGATTAGGCTCAACAACAAATTTTGAGGTCCCGGACTAGGAGTTCAAAAATTAATTCAAAATTTTGCTGCTTACTTCTACCATAAAGCTTTACGAAACTCAGAGGATGCATCCTCATTGACATAAAAGAATTCCAAAGTTTTTTCTTATCACCTAATAATGTGAGATTCCATTTAAATAGAAATCCATAGAAAATATTGATAAATATTTGAGTGGTATATTATGGTCGTGAAATGTTCTTTCATTTTAACGCCTTGGGTTAAGAATTAACATAAAAATTGGATTAATCCTAACACAGTAGCTTATTGCGAACAGAGTGATTAAAACAGCTAAAAGCCTAAAAGTCGTTGAAAATAAAGCATCGGTATTTTTTTAATTATTATTTTCTGTTTGATTATTGAGGAGCTTGCTAGCCAACTAACCTCCTACTGTGATTAATAAAAGGAAAAACAGCTCGGGAAATAGCAAGCTTTGTTCTTCTTTCTTGTTATTCTTGCCCCCATAATCTGGTTCTTGTATTCTTTCTCCATGGATGAAATTGGCAACTGGAAGTCGTTTTTGATCTTGCACAAGCAGAAACCAGAAGCATAACTACAAAACCATAACATTGTTGAAGTTGGCCTCCATATTGTCTGTCTTATTACTTGTTGTCTCTGAAACTTGGACTTTATTATGATATGGATGTGGACAGTCTCGTACGATTTAATGCTTTAAGGTACTCTGGATGCTTTCTAGATTTTAACTATCCCTAAGATTTAATTCTGTCTTAATTGAGCCACTAAAAACCTAGAGAAGGTTTGATTTTTACTATTTAGGAGGGAATTAGAGCCCGGTACAACTGCATTTTAATTAGTTATGCATTCATCCTTATCTCATATCATGAAAGCGTATGAGGAGGTAAACTTATTCTTAACCTTTTTCCAAGAAAGTGATCAAGAAACACATCAATTGTTCTTCCCGATTGTTTTGCTTTTGGGCCTTTTTTGCAATATACTTATTAGAGAAAAGAACGTCAATCATGTTACTCATTCTGTATTTTTCTTGATTTGTCTTTTATGTTATGAAGGTACTCAAAGAGAGCTTTAAAATATATTGTGCGATAAATGATGGAATAATAAATCTTGTGGACATGGTAGGAATCTGCTCCAACTTACCACTAGTTTTTGACTAAAGCACTGGTGCTATTTTATTTATTCATTATAACAGTTAGGTTTGACCTCTTACAGTTCTTTGATATGCCAAGGCACGATGCAGTTAAAGCTCTCAATATATACAAAAGAGCCAGCAACCAGGTTTTTTCTCTTTCTGTTTTGGTTCTGTATGTGAAAACATGGACTATTGAACAGATAAAATATCGCAGTTGAAATTTAGTGCAGTAAAGTGAAATTTAGTGCAGTAAAGTTAACTCTTTCAAGTTTTCTTGTTCATAGGCTGAAAATCTTGCGGATTTTTATGAATATTGTAAGGGATTGGAACTTGCTAGAACTTTTCAGTTTCCCACATTGAAGCAGGTTCTTGTTTCTTTCTTTCTCTAGATCCAAAAAGGGAAAATTTTACCCAGTTAAAAGAAAGGGAGAAAGTAGTCCCAAATCTTAGAAATGCTTCTTACAATGTTCATTTTATGCAATCTACAGCCACCTCCATCATTTCTTTCAACAATGGAAGAATATATAAGAGAAGCACCACAGACGGGTTCTGTTAATAAGAGACTGGTGAGAAAAACTTTCCTATTCCCAAAGTTTTTATATCTTGACTTTGTGGATATAGCATGTGCATATACCTGTCTGTATGCAAGTGATTTGTTCGTTTGTATTTCATGTGATTTGTGTGTCTATACCCTAACTTCATAATAGCGCACACATATCTTCAATATCTGCTTTTGATGCAAAGGTTTAGGCTCTTATGGCATACTAGCTGAAAACTAGAGAGATTAATTTTTCTAACAAGTTTTTCAGCATAGAATGTAGTGGTCCTGATTGCACAAAACTTAAGCGAAATGAATAGCCAATCTGCAAACTTATTAAGACCAATATCCTGATGCTTCTGCACTGCTTAATTAACCAAATCTTACATTTATTTTAAATTTTTCTTTGCTCTACAATAACAGAGAAACTCTTTTATTGGTACCAAGTATAATATTCCAATTCCTCTCCCATATTTAAAATATTGATGCATCTCAACTTTCAACATACTATATTGTCCTTTCGTAGCTGTTCCAAAAAAGAAAAATAAACTTTTTTGAAGTTGAAAAATCATAGTATTTTTGTTACGATTGCATCAATATTTTATTTCTATCAGCATATTAGTTTTGATTGAACATGGAGTTCTATAGCTTTTGCATTTGCCTAAGATCTAAAGTTTATGGTATAAGGTCGAACTTTCACTGTTCCAATGGTCTAAAGTAGCTTAGAGATTACTGTCATTATGTTCTGATTATAAGACGAATAGCAAGCTATGCTTTCCAAAGAAAATATATAAATATCGAGCAATATCAAGCAAGGCCTTCCATTAGCATCTTGAATTTTATTGACCTCCTTTCCTTAAATCCTTTTTTTTTCCCGTTTTCTCAAGCAGTCTGCTAAAGTTTTTCAAAGAAAATAAAATTCAGCTCTATAGTGCCATGTCGTAATTCTTGGTTTAAATTAAAATGGTGGATTTTCTGGATTTTTTTTTTCTTCTTGGTGTTCATGTCATTCTAATACACACTAATGGACCTCTCTTAAATGATCAGATTCTGATGAGTGAGTGTATCGTATAAATGCTGTAGTTTGCTCTGCTCTTCATTAGATTTGTCATTTTTGAGACAGGAATACCGAGAGGCAGAGGCATTGACTCAGAAACCGGAAGAGCCCGAAGAACCTGCCGAAATTGAAAAGGTGGTTGAAAATGTTGATGACAACAAACCACTGGTGGAAACAGAGGAAGAACCCCAACAGAAGGAAGAGGAGGTCCCCGAACCTCCTCCTCTAATAGCAACTGACGATACAAGTGATCTTCTGGTAAAATTTTTCAAGTGAAACATTTCCCTTGACAGGCTCAGCTCTCTCTCCTGTTACACCGACTGATAACTTCCCAATGCAGGGTCTGAATGAAATAAATCCTAAAGTTGCAGAAATAGAGGAAAGCAACGCTTTAGCTCTTGCTATAGTTACAAATGGTACGTCGGCCGCCATTTGATTTATAAATTTCTCTCTTAGTTACAAATGGAGTCTATCAGCGGCTCACTGTGGCACATTTGATGAGTGTTTATGTGAATCATATTGACTAACCCAGTAAATTGAGAGTTAAAAATTCAAATATTTTCTAATGGAAGAAATTATAGAGACTGTCTCTGGTCGTTAATTACCGTCCATTCATCTTCTTAAATTCTTATTTACGTAGGGAGTGATCCGTCTTCTTCAAATCGTGCGTTTAGTGACTTTGGCGGTAGTGGTTGGGAGCTAGCGCTTGTTACCACACCAAGCAATAATACTGGTCCAACGGTGGAAAGCAGACTGGTTTTTATCTTCCTTTTCACTTTTCTAATTCATTATTTTCTATTCTCCTTTTTTTACCACTTCAATATTGGAATGCAATATTATACATCGTTCTCATCAAAGCTGTGGCTA
Source organism: Trichosanthes cucumerina (assembly GCA_036507285.1). Classification (NCBI taxonomy): domain Eukaryota; kingdom Viridiplantae; phylum Streptophyta; class Magnoliopsida; order Cucurbitales; family Cucurbitaceae; genus Trichosanthes; species Trichosanthes cucumerina. The sequence continues at coordinate 11,598,661 of CM071842.1, read as the reverse complement.
GTATGACTAACCCATTTTAAAACAAACGGCTCTGAAATCTGAATGGAATTCAGCTGTTTGTTGTTTTCTTTGTTTTGGTTGGAAGTTGGAACATCTGATGTTAAAAAATGAAGATGCTTGCCAATGTCATCTAAATTTTGATTTTCTTTTACGGGTTTATATTTATTTGATCATTTAATTTTAAAAAGTATCTAATAAGTCCTTATCAATTTTGTGTACAATAAGTTTTTAAACTTTCAATTTTGTATCCAATATGTCTTTAAACTTTCAATTTTGTGTGCAACAGGTTCATAAATTTTCAATTTTGTATCTAATAGGTCATTTACTTATTCGAAAACTTTTCAAATTTATGGACCTACTAACACAAAATTGAAATTTTAAGATCGTATTAGTCATAAGAATGTAATTTTATACCTAATAAATTAGTTAATTTTAAAAAAATTTCGAATATGTAAGTGATTATTACTTTAAATAGAGACAAACTTAAAACTTAATGAACATAACTTGTGATTTAACCACTTTTTTGGTTGAATGGCTGTGATATCTTTGAGTCCTTTTACGAATGCGCTTACATATCATTAACGACAAATCGGTTTGCATAATAAGGTTCATCGTGTTATTTCATGTAACGAGATAGATAACTTTGTGTTCTAAATCAGGCCGGTGGGTTCGACAAGCTATTGCTTGATAGCTTGTATGAGGATGAACATGCCAGAAGACATCTTCAGCTGCAGAATGCTGGATATGGATCATATGGCGAAATGATGGCGATGCAGAATCTATTCGAACAACACGACCCGTTTGCAATGTCGAGCAGCATAGCGCCTCCTCCGAACGTGCAAATGGCAATGATGGCTCAGCAGCATCAAATGTTTTTCCAACACCAGCAGCAAGCGTTACAAACAAACGCGTTCCCTCAGCATCAACATCAGCATCAGCATCAGCAACAGCTACATTCAAATGACTCCATGATGATGGTACCTTACCAACAACACTTGCCTCAGAGTCAGTACTCTCAACAACAACAACAAATGCAACAACTTGGTCCTTCTAATCCTTTTGGAGACCCTTTTCTTTCCTTTCCTCAAACTTCGGTACCACCTGGGGGAAATCATAATCTAATCTAGATGATTTTTCTTTTCTTTTTTTTCTTTTTAAATTTGGCTTCAAGTTCTGTAATCTTTTTTTCTTCCTTTTTATAATTTTTCATAGGGAAATTATATGTTCTCACTGTGAAGTTGATAAATTTATTATTTGTAACTAATTATTAAATAATGGAAGGTGTAATTTGGTTTTGGGAATATGGATACAAACATCTTGTTTAAAGCAATGGATGTGTTAATGCTACTTCTATATGTATATATTGAATATATAACCTCCCCGGCCCCTATGTAGGTTTTATTGAGATTTACTAGTTTAGTATTTGAACTTGCAATTTTGTGTCTTATGGGTCATTATCATAATCGATTGACTAAACTTGTAATTTATCATTTCATTTATATCCAACTTTTATTTTTTCCTTTCCCTTTTGAATTTGATCTTTGTAATCACTGATGCATTGGAGGCTATTGTCTGTGCAGAAGGTCAATCAGACAACGACAATGGTGGATTTGGGAGTTCTGAGCTCTTAAGAATGCAATTGATTTTGTCTAGGACTCTATAAATCTCAAACAAGGGTCTTAGTATAACTTTAATAATGTTATTCATTCATATATGAGTAGTCATTTAATACAATACACAAGGCAACTACCTGTTTATAATAAACAAATATAAGTTAATTTATACAAATACACTATCTCTCAACATTTCAATTCTCACCTAGTATAAACACAAAGTACACTATATGCTACACTTTGAAATAGAACTTAATTGTGAATTTTGCTAAAGTCCAATTATGCACGAGATTTTGATACAATCCATTGACGTGAAGCAAATTCAATTCATGAACCTACAAAAAATAATTATCAATATGAATTTTTAACAAAATCATTAAAATTAAAAGTAAAAGGCCGCTAATTGTTTATGAATAAAACTTTTTGTCATTAAAAGAAATAAACCTACGGATAAATGAATAACAACATATGGAAGGGGAAAATCAAAGAACTTTGAGAGAGGTTTTGATTGTACAACCATGTCAGTTCCTACTGCTTGTTTCAACTGTGACAAATGAAAAACACCATGAATAGAAGCTTCATTTTTATGTAGCCATGGATTTCATACAGTCTTGAGCCACTCAGAGATTTTGCTTAAGAGCCATCAAAGCTCTATCACATTCTAGCAACAGTTTCTCGAGGGTGAGGAATGTCCATAAACAATATTAAAGGGAGTGGTATTGATGGACACGTGGAATATGGAGCCAATGTTCGTATTGCGTACGCTTCTCAACCAAAAAGCATCAAACATAGTTCTCTAAGCATCTATTAACTTGCTCGAACTGCCCATTAGTTTGAGGATGCAAATGGAAAGGAAAGAAGTACCCTTTCTCAATTGAGTTCACTGCATTATTGACAAAAATTTCATCTCGATTTGACACGATCATCCTCGGAGTCTTATGAATATAACAATAACCTTCTTAGCGAAAACGAGGTGGTGTAGCGCTATAAAAACTAGGATAGAATTCTTCCCTTGATACTTGGGTAATCCCTCAATGAAATCCACAGTTAATTCCTCCCAAATACCATTGGGGGTGGACAGAGGATGTAACAAAACTAGCTGTCTTTGGCAAACAACACATTTCTCCACATATTTTAACGCCCGCCTTCATATCTTTCCAATATAACTCTCCCATCAACTGCTTATAAGTTCTTAAAAATCTCAAGTGTCCACCTAAACACACAGTCGTGAAAGGGACAATTTACTCGAGACTACTAAACGACCTTTGTATCGCAATATTTGATTCTTCTACAACCAGAATTTTAGGAATGATAACAGATTCTACTCCAATTCTTCTCAAATCGGATCTCGTTCCACTTCACTCTGAATAGTGGAATAATCCAAGATGGGCAGGGTCACAATCATTTGCAATTATGCTATTAAAGGTCCTTCTTCTCTTTCCAACATTCTTCATAATGCATCACCTGCCTTGTTCAATAATCCTCATTTATGAGAATTATTTAGCCTTTAAACTTAGTTATGCTTGTGAATTTTATCAATATTAGTGGATGAAAATTAGAAAAAGGGTTAAGTTTATTGATACAAATGTTGGAGGACCTCTAAATTAAGTAAGTGAAAAAAAAAAGTAAAAGAAGAAGAAAACCATCCCTTATTTAATTTTGGTTGTAGAATGCAAATACAATACAATTGCAATTTCGATAGATCTAGAAATTTAAGAAACAACGTAAATCAAGGCTTCGGGAAGGAGAAATACCCACAAAATTGAGCCGACTTTCAAGATGTCATTGTCCATCAACCAAAAAGGAAATCCTAGCATGTAATACCTATATATTTGGGAGGAAGAACCTGTAAAAAAAGAACTCGACTTGAAGACTTTTTACGTTTTAATTTATCAGATTTTGGACAACATTCTGTAGCTTTCATTTAAGCCATTTTCATTTATTTTTGTCTTGTTCTTTTACCTTTCAACCTCAAATTCTCATTAAATCCCATCACAACGTTGTGGGTGGTATTAACTAAAAAATCGAATTGGAGAAGACTTTTTGTTGTTTAATTTTTGGGTTTCTTTTTCATGAAGACTTTGTCTCCTTAGAAACTCAAGAACACAGTAGTACAACCTATAGAACAGATCCTGTTCAAGTAAGGTCGTCTTTTTTTTCAAGTTTTCTATTAGGTCATGGTTGTACTATTCTCTTCATCCAGTCCAAACTCTTCATTAATCCCATCACAACGAAAGTTGGTGGTGGTAAAGAATAAGTTGTGTTCGATTGAAACAAAGAGCAAGGATTCCGCATAGTTCGCTTCCCTTTGAGTTATGCAAGTTGTGCAATTTTAGTTCTGTTATTTGGTGAAGAATATAGCTACAGTATTTCCTTTATTCTTTTAAGTCTTGAAATTGTTAAGTTACTTGGAGAAATTCTTGTAGCTTTAATAATATACAATCATTGATAATTGGATTTCTTAGTTGTCGTGCATATTCCTTTGCTTCATCAATAGAATTTCTTAATTTAAGTTTACTGTTTTTTATTAATCCCATCCTGAAGAGCTAAATTTCTTTGGAGATTTAAATTTGTGAATACCCTAGAGGAAAGATATAAGGTTCGATAGTAAAAACAATCTAGCTAATACTTGAACTTAGTTTGCTTTTGGTGAGTTCAATGTTGGGTAAACCCTAGTTGTTTAACTAGTGTTGCTTGTCAAGCTTAAACTTGATACTGAAAGGGTTAAGGGAAGCAGATGTCGCAAAAGCAATGGAGGAAAAGGCTTAGACATAAGTTCTGAAACTTTGATTCTAGACATAGGGTGAGACTTCAAAATCACTAGAGTTATGCTAAAAAATATCTAAGTTACAGTAGCCATAAACATATAGGTTTAATCACTTAGCCTCCTAAAGATACTTCATAGAAAGTCGAAGAACAGTTGAATTCAATTTAGTTAGTCTTGTGTTGTTAAGATTGTAATTGCATTCTAGTTGCATTTTTTTTTTCTGAAAAGATATAAGCATTCTTGAATCTCTTGCATTTTCATTGCTTTTTAACCATTTTTCTTTTAGCTAAAAACACCCCACGAGTCAAATCTGCAATATCTTTCTTATGTTCAGATTTCGAATTGTACTCCCCTTCTTCTACCTTCAATCCTTTGAACTTGATCGTGTTCCGCCCAAGTTTTTTCCATCAATTTTAGAGAAATCTCAGTGATTGTTAATGAAGGATCACTTTGGATAGTAATCTTCGTATTTTCCATGCCAAAAGTCATTGTGAGATTGGTCCAATCCACTCTATGTGTCCCATTGTTCTCAATCACTGCATCCTCAAGACTACACCCACTCGACCCAAATCTAGTGGTAAACGACTACCTCTTTACACACCCCTTTCCCCTTGACTGTCACTTCATTGCCCATCAGTATACCATAATTTTCCGTATCCATAACTGATAATCCAAACTCTTTTGCCAATTTTCGAGAAATAAAGTTGTGGGTGGCTCTGCTATTAATCTAACTCTACCACCTCAACTAATTTGGTCGTTTGCAACTCGACTTGTTCTTATGTCGTTTCTATTTCTTTCCCAACTTCTTTTATGAGCTCGGTCTCACCAAATTCACCAACCAACATTACTCTTAGTTCTCGAAACTCATGATTCTTACAACGGTAATTGGTTGAGTATTTTTCATCACATCGAAAACATAACGCTTTCTCACGCTAAGCTTGGAACTCTGTCTGATAATCGCCTCGAGGGTTCTCTGCACATGATTTTCCTTTTTTTAGGAAACGAAATGGACTTCGTATATTTTGCTGCTTTGGAATTGATCATCCTTTTTGAAGAGTTGGAATTGGGTTATTGGGCCCATTAAATCCTTGACTCGGATTATACCTTCCTTGGGCATGTCAAGTTCCTTTGCCTTGATTATGATCCAACCATTGGGTCTCCTCTGCTTGGGCTAACTCGAGAGCCAAATTTCGATCCTCGATTAACAGGGCTTGCTTAACGATTTCATTCAACCCTTTAGGTTCTCAATTCACCACCTTCGCCCTAATGGTCAACCTTAGTCCATTAAAAAAATGTGTTTTGCAACGCGTTTCGACAACAAATTTAAAATTGACGCTGAATAAACTTCAAACTTCTTTCGATACTCTGCCATCGTTCCCTCTTACTTAATCACAAGGAATCTAGCATAGAGACTTCTTGAGTTGGTCTATAACGTTCGAAAATCCTCGACTTTAGATTCTCCAAGGAAATTATTTTGGATCGGTTGTTGGTGTAGCGATACCAATCGATTGCATCCAGATCAAAACTAACAATGCAGACGTTAATCTTCTCCATCTCGCTCAGTCGATGTACCTCAAAATACGTTTCGATCCCAAACAATCATGAATCTAGATTTGTTATGTTGAACACGGGCATCTCCAATCTCATGAACTTGTCGCAGTCGCTTACAGATTCTGTTTTCTGGCACACCAATCCTCCATTTTCATTAGTCACCTTTGCTTGCGTGCCAGAATTCTCTCCGATTGTTGACCCTGCCTGAATTTGATTTGTGATGATAGTAGAGTTATTTCTCTACACTCCCCCACTGCCAGTGATTATCAAGACCAAAGCCTAATGGTTTTCACGCATTTCATCCATCTGTCATCTCTAGTTTTCGTGTGTTTCTTCCGAGTATCTCAGACTCTCATTCACTCGGTCTAACAAGGTACCCATGCTCTTGGTCAATTCCATTATCACCGCTCGAAGGTCACTAATCTCTCTTTCCTCCATCTACTTTTGCATCATGCTCCTCGTCCTTGTCCTTCCCAAGATATCACGTACTCTGATATCAAAATGTTAGGTATCCAAGTTCTACTCCTAAGGAAATAACAAAAAAAAAAAAAGAAAAAAGAAAAAAGCCAAACACCAAATAATACTCTTGGAAGCATTGTTCTATTGATAATTCTAGAATAGACAGTGGTTATATCATCGATAATAGAATTCCAACTACAACTACAGACATGATAAAGGAATTCCAACATTTAGAGAGAGCCGGTTCCCTCCTTAGACTCTAATCTAGTCCAAAATACAACCTGCCTTTCAACAAACCCCTCCTCTCCCAATATACCCTCCACAGAGAACCATACACGCACACTCGACCCCTCCCTTAACTGCAAACCACACTATTTTCCTTCCTTCTTGCCCTTCCTTAAAGTATTCACAATCGAGGACTCACAAATTACTCATGGCTAAATAATGGAAAACAAAAAATTGAAGAAAGGTCATTCAAAGGAAAAAGTCAAGAAAAAAAAAAAAAAACTTGATCGAGGACATCCATCAAAATGTTTGAGAAACTTCTCGTTGGAAGGACATTAGAGCTGAAAAATTGGAGTTTATTGTTCTTTCCAATAAAAGCAAGGCGCATAGGTGCTACTTTATTCAATTCAAATTCAGCAAATTGCATACCCTAATATTTGATAGCATTTTGAATAAATGTTATCATTTAAAGCTATTATATCTCGATAACCACACAACACACAGTAGAGGAAGAGTTTGGTAGCCTTTCAAAATCAAAACATGAGAGGGAGAATATTTTTAATATTGATATATCAGTTGCGTGTGTATACACAAAATACATACCTGCTTAATGCTACTTATGTACAATATACAATACACTTCAAACGAACGCCATTGCAAAAATCACACTGTTTTGGATTTCAAAGACTTGAAGAATCTTCATCAGACCGATCGTCAAGCTCAGATTCACAAAGACCTGGAGAATCTTCATCAGACAGATGATCGAACTCAGATTTAGAATACAATTCTGAGTCCAAAGAATATTTCATTTCTTGAGTGACCATTTGGACGAGGTCATATCTATTGGCACTTCTAAATGCATTTATGATAGCATAGAACAATGATCTGTTGGGCTCTATCTCTCCATATTTCAGCTGGCTGTATATTCTCTTCATACCTTCAATCATACCAGCTTTACCATAACAACCTACAAGATTTATATAAGTTACCAGGTCTGGCTTAAGATTATGATCCTGCATTTTCATGAATATGTTTAAGGCTTTATCGATTTCTCCACCTGCCCCATAAGCATTTATGGCAACATTATATGCAAATGAGTCGAGTTGCACTTCTGCCTTTAAGAACGTTTCACAGGATTCAAGCGCAGGACCATGTAAACCAACGACGGAGAATACCGCAGCAACGACAGCTTGTCGTGCGTAAGGCTTCCCTTCATGATATGCTGATTCTAGCTGTGTTATGGCTTCTATTGGGATACCTCCTTTCCTTAATATGGTAAAGAATACTTTGAAGGTTCCACTCTCTGGCAAAAGCTTCTTGGTTACCATCTCATGGAGCAATTCACCACATTCTCTTAGTTGTCCATTAATTGCATAGCATTCTATTACCTTGTGAAATGAAGCAGAGTCCCTCAACAAACCTGATTCTTTCATTTCCTCTGCTACCTCTATGGCTTCGTCAAGCATGCCCATGTTCTTATAAAGATATATCATAGTGGCAAAGGATACTCCATCTGCGCAGCCCCGTTCTCGCAAATCTTCGAAAACCCGTTTCGCCTCAGATACCATCCCTAAGTCAGCATATAGATTGATCATACTATTTGATGCAATGGTATCGGCGCCATTCTCCATGTTTGTCATCCTATTGTACATTCCTTTAGCTCCTTCCAAGCTACCCACCTTACTAAATGCCTTTATCAGGGATGTCAACACAATTCGATTTTCTGCAATTCCAGATTCTTCCATAAGGCGAAAGTATTTAAGTGCCTCTTCGGCTAGACCAATTTCAGCAAATCCATTAATTAAGACACCATACAAGATTTCATTTGGTTCAACTTTTGCATTTACCATTATATCATATACTTCAACTGCGTCAGACATCAGTCCTAGGCGGGCATAGCTTGCAATAACAGCAGAGAAGGTTTGACAGTTTGGTTTATACCCCATTCCCTGCATTTCAGTCAAAATGCGTCTTGCTTCATCCACTGAATCACCTCCTGAGAACATTTGAATCAGAGAATTGTAAGTGCACTCATCAGGCCAAGTGCCACGGTTTTTCATGCCCTTGAAGAGAAGAAATGCCTTGTCATAGAGTTCAGCCTTGCCGTAAGCTTTTATCATGACATTATATTCCATAACATCCATTTTTTGTCCTACCAAATCCTTTTTCCATAAAAAAACATACTCGGCTTCAGACCACAATCCCTTTTCAGCATAAGCATTTATGATTGCAGTCGATATCCTTGGTGACAACCCAGTATCCAATCCATACTTCTCAAGAAATATCTTGGCTCGATCGAGCAGGCCTTTATTAATATACATCTTAATGACACAAGGAAGTGAATGCTCATCAAGAAGAATATGTGATTTCTCCATTTCTGCTATCACATTCTCCACATCTTCGACCATATTCCTCTCAGAGAGTATTTGCAAAAGAGCTCTATGAGTTACCACATCAGGAAAGAGACCCACCTCTCGGATTATTCTATAACACTTCAGAGCTCCATCAATATTCCCCTCATCAGCATATAGAGAGAGAAAGATATTGTAGGTTTTGGTATCTGGAGATAATCCACGTTCTTCCATCTTACCGAGCAAAGTTTCGGCCTCTGCAAGATGCCCATGACTCCCACAGGTAAAGATCATAGTGTTAAAAGTAATGGTATCCATTGGGATACCTGTTGTAAGCATTTCAGCAAACACATTAGCTGCATCCTTGAGACGTCCTGCCTTGCCATACAAATCAATCAGCGTATTGAACGTAGATGTTAGTCTTGGCTTCCGTACGCAATTATCCACCTCCGGTGACACTTTTCGATTGGGAATTTTCATGCCTATCCTGAAAAGCTCAGTCAACAAAAATTGTTTAAGAGTAATTGGTTCTGTTGCAGAATTTAAACCAAAATCATCAACCCTTGAATTCAAATCAAAATCATTCAGCTCAACCAGCCCCCTGCACCAATCCTTGTAAAATTTATCAGCAGAATCAAATTCTCCAGCATCTTTTAAGACCCGAACTACAGTGTTCATGGTTACCTCATCTGGAAAAATGCCCCTCACTCTCATATGCTTAATCCAGAGAAGGGCCTCTTTTACAAGACCCGCCTTGCCATAGACATCAACGAGCATTCCGTAAGTATTATTCGTCGGGACAATGCCATTTTCAGCCATTTCATTCCAACAAAGCCTTAACTCATCCCATTTTTGAGCTCGCCCCAGTGCTCGAAGCACAATGTTATAGTGAATTACATTAGGAACGTAATCTTTCTGAGACTTGAACCATTGGAATACCTGAACGACTCTTTCCCACTGACCCTGTTCTTTAAGTATCACGGTTTGTTCTTTGGGACTCAGATTTTGGCACAAGGAACTCAGGATACTCCCGATATCGCTGGAGGACTTCAAAGAGCGTAAAATTGAGGGCAATACGCCACCGTAGCTCTTCTTCTTCCCATTAGTCGATAATCCTTGGGAAGGCGTGGACAACGTTCTTGAATGACACTGAAGCTTAAACCCTGGAGAAACCTTCAGGTCTCTAACAATCTGCTTCTGAGAATTCAAATTCGCCAAACTGAGCTCTCGACTGGTCAGCGAAGTATAAAGGAAAAGGCAATGCTGTCCTTTCGCAGTGGTGCGAGAAAACAAGTTGCTTTGAATTAAGCTAGCAGTGAAACTATCTTGCCCTAATTCTCTACAACTTCCAACTTGAAGCATCATTTGGCCTCTTTCTAAAACTTTGAAGAATGTGGCAAAGGTTTTCTATGGGTTTTTGTGGTTCACGAATTCAGTACCTTTAAAGCTTTTACTCAACTTCTGCTACAAGGAGAACCGCAGCCATAACAGGGGATGTTAATTCGTCAATCGACGACAAATCAAGGCTTGTAGACTAACGTCGAAGCGAAGAGGCGACTAATGGCTAGGAGTTGCCGTTGCTCGGCGAATAACGGCGAGGAATGGTTGCTTCTCTGCGACGAACGGCGAGGAGGGAGAGGGACGCTGCTGCTCTGTGAATTACGGCGAAACGACGGCGAGTGGCTGCGAGGAGACAGGGTTTTTCGAGGGCATATATATATGTTCGGTTCGGTTCAGATTTGGCTGGATTTTCAATCGAACCGAACCGAACCGAATCGAAAAAAATCGGTTTTATCAAATTGTAAACCTGGATTGGTTCGATTTTTTGTTGCACCCCTAAATTGCGGTGGACTTCTTTGTTTCAACTTTCAAGTTTTCAACTATATAAACATTTTTTTTTTTGAAAACTAATATAAACTTTGTTTGTTCTTAAAAAAAATAATAATAAATTGATGAACTTTGCTACAATACAATACAATGACCGTCGTTTCTTCTCACCGCTGGAACTACCATTTACGTTTGTTGAATTATGAATATGGGCCTAATTTTTTAGCATTTTTTTTAATATATTTTTAGTTTTAAAAGTTTCAATTGAGAAATTTTGGTCAATTGACATGGAAATGACAAATAAAGTAATGTTATATATCTAATATTGATTCATTGTGCAACTTAAGATAGTCCAATCAAATTATGCAATGTGGCAATTGGACTCGAAATTTATTTAGCCCATCATTAAAAATGGATTGAGTTAAATTTAAATAATTCAAGTTTATTTAAAAAAATTGGATTAAGTACAAATAAGTATAAACCCAAAAGTTAGGTCCAAAATCAATCAAACCCAAACTGGTGGAGCCAAAAAGCCTTAGCATTATTTTATTAATCTCCAAAAAAAAGTACAAAAGGGAAGCCTTAGACTTTATATATATAGGCTTGCTTTAATTACAAAGGTGGTTAATTATATTAACTACAGTAACTAACTAACAACCTAACTAAGAGGACAAATAAAAATACCTGAGCTAGATTAACCCTAGATAGTCTAACTAACTACATCACAAACTTATACAAGTCCATAAAAACTCTATAAATAGAGAAGGTCATCTTCATTGAAGACATAGAGTCAGAATCTAAAGCATTCAGGCATAGAATTAAGAGTTAAATCAGAATTCGATTTCAAATTCGATCAGAGAATCTAGGAAATTCAAGAGCTTCAAAGTCACAATTAAGAAGTTTCAAGTTCAGTGAGACAATCCAAAAAATTTAGAAAAGATTCAAAATTCAGAAAATGGAATTCAAATGGTCTAACATTCAAAATTCAAAAAAATCAAGACTCAAAAGATCAATACGTCAGTAAGATCCAAGAAGATCAACAAGCTAGCAAGCCACTAGGTTGATCCAAAAAGATCCGATCTAAAATCAATACACCAATAGACTGGTCCAAAAAGATCAACAAGGTAATAAGCTGATCAGATCTATGAAAATCAACAAGTCAGCAAGTCGATCCAAGATCAACAAGCTAACAAGCAGATCAAAGATCAATAATCCAATAAACCAATCCAAGACAATCAACAAGCTTATATTTTCAAGAGAAAGAATCAGAGGATAAATATAAGTGATGGTAACATTTTCACAAAATAATAAACTTAAGTTCATTTCACGAATTATTATTATTATTATTTGTTGAAATCTCATGTGTACAGTTTAAAAAGCTTAATTTTTTTTTAGTTCAATAATATGTGAGATAAGAGATTCGAACTTCTAATCTCTTGACCGAGGGTTATCCTCATCTAAAAATATTTTTTTTATGATTTTAATTTTGTAACATATTATAGATAAGTGGTGCAAGTCATTACTTAGTTAAATTTTTATTCATTTTTTCTTAAAGATTCATGACTAGTGATAGACACTCTTATAGTTAGAGAACTTTTAGTTTTTAACCCGAGGGTTATTCTCATCTAAAAATGTCTTTTTTATGATTTAAATTTTGTAATATATTATAGATAAGTGGTGCAAGTCATTACTTAGTTAAATTTTTATTCATTTATTTTTTTTCATAAAGATTCATGATTAGTGATAAACGCTCTTATAGTTAGAGAACTTTTGGTTTTTAACTCGCTAAAGCTCGAAAATGGAGATAAGTTCGGTCTAATCTCAATCCAAACGTCACAAATATTGCGCCAAGGGACGAACTTTTGGTTTCGAATTGACCAAACCTCAAATGGAACAAGTTTTATGCCAGTTGAGCTATGTTAATGTTGGTCAAACTTAATTTCTACTCCGTTCTTTTATCTTTAAAGTTTTAATTTAGTATTCACCTTTGAATTTTTTTTCAATTATACTCCTGTTTTGTTTTGTTTTTTTTTTTGACGGGCTATTCTTTTTGTTGGTCAAGGGTAAAATTGACTTATAAAATAAATTTACATGACATAATATTTCGCGAATTAATAAAAATCTAGGAAATGAATTATATTACTTAAGATTTGATGGTTTCTAATCACTCTCCCAAATTTCTAAATATTTGCCATTTAAGTTTATCATCAATTAACTTTAACATTCATTGAATAAGATGAGTACTAGAAGGTAAGAAATTAAATCAAACTTTTTAAACAATAAGGATCAAATTGAAAAAGCAATTCAAACTTAAAAGGACTAAAACATATATTTGTCATGTTATATTGTGTTCAATAACCATTTTAAACCATCTCCATTTTTTTTTATCAGTTTCAATTTAGTTTTTTTTTTTTTAGTTTCAATTTCATCTATATATGGTTGGATTAAATCTCTCAAAATATTCTTATTGATATGAAGTGAAATGTTCTCACAGGGCTGAACATGTTGAAAGCGTGTGATGGACACTCACAAATAACTAATCAAACAAGGAATATATTTCACAAGAAATAATTCACTTGTATTAAAAAATATTTTCCACAAAGCTACAAACTTGGTTCACACTTTTTTTCTCTAAACTCACTTTGTTTTTCTTATTCACTTTACTTGCTTGTTATGATACATACCAACATGACCCTATTTATAGGATTTACTAGAATTCATAACTCCTTTACATAAACTCAAAAACTTTCATACATTAAACATAATTCAACGTATAAAACTCTCCTAATGAATAAATTGTTCTTTTAACAACAATAAAAAAAAACTTCTAACTAATTAAATATATTAATATACTTAAATTTAAATTTGTAAAACGTACCATTAAAACAGGTTTAATTTTCAACATTCCCCCTTAAACATGTTTTACGGAAAGTACTCCAAGCATGGTTCTCAACTTGTGAAATACATCAACTTTAAGTGGTTTCGTGAAAATATCTGCAATTTGATCTTCAGTCTTCACATATTCAACATGGATCTCCTTCCTTGAAATACAATCTCGAATAAAATAAAATCTTGTATCAATGTGCTTACTACGATCATGGAACACTGAATTTTTTGCTAGAGCAATTGTTGACTTATTATCCACATGGATTACTGTTGCATCCTCTTGCAATATTCTAACTTCTTGAAGCAAATTTCTCAACCAAACTGCATGACAAACACATGATGCTGCAACAACATATTCTGCTTCACACGTAGATAGTGTTACAATAGGTTGCTTCTTGGAACTCCAAGTAAAAGTCGTATTACCAACAAGGAACACATATCCATTTGTACTTTTTCGATCATTAAGATCTCCAACCCAATCACTATCACAATAACCTTCAAGCAAAAATTCTTTAGACGATGTATAAAACAATCCATAGTCAAGTGTACCAGCTTTGAGGTAACGAAGAATTCTCTTTGCCACTTTCAAATGAGTAGTTGTAGAAGATTCCATAAACCGACTCACCAATCCAACACTGGAAAGAATATCTGGTCTTGTGCAAGTTAAATATCTCAAGCTCCCAATCAAACTTTTAAAATATGATGGATCAACAACATCTCCATGTTCATATTTGGACAGTTTTGCCCCAGTTTCCATCGGAGTTGCATCAGGTTTAGCATTTAACATCTTAAATTTCTCAAGAATTTCTTAAGTATATCGTTCTTGGGAGATGAAAATACCTTCCTCTGACTGTTTCACCTCAATGCCAAGATAATATGACATGAGCCCGATATCTGTCATTTTAAATTCCTGAGTCATTGCCTTCTTGAGATCTTCAAACATGCTTGCACAATTTCCTGTAAAAATTAAGTCATCCACATACAGGCAAACCAACAAAATATCTCCACGATCGTTAGTCTTAATATAAAGAGAATGTTCATATGGGCATCTCAAATACCCATTATCAAGGAAATATTTGTTGATTCTGTTATTCCACATTCTCGGCGCTTGTTTCAATCCATACAAGGCCTTCTTTAATTTCTGGACTTTGTCTTCTTGACCTTTCACAGAATAACCAAGAGGTTGTTCCAAGTATACTTCTTCTTCAAGATATCCATTCAAAAATGCTGATTTGACATCCATCTGGAAAATCTTCCATTTATTTTGAGCAGCAAGTGCAATTAGCAACCTTATAGTCTCCATGCGGGCCATAGGAGCAAACACTTCATCATAGTCAATTCCCGTTCTCTGAGAATAGCCTTTGGCAACTAATCTTGCTTTATGTCTCTGCACTTCTCATTTTTCATTTCTTTTTATCTTGAACACCTATTTGGCACCTACTGCTTTCTTTCCACTTGGAAGGGTAGAAAGTTCCCATGTATCATTATTATGTATGACCTTTATCTCTTCATCCATAACAATCTTCCATTTTTCATCCTGTGAAGCTTCTTCAAAAGTTAAAGGCTCATTGTCACCAAAAAGACAAAATAGAGTGAGATCATTAAAACTTTGAGTTAACTCTTCAGTTTCATTATAGATGTCTTGCAAATTTCTCATGCGACGAGGTGCTTCACTCGAGCTTGTAGATGATGAAGGTGTGTTTTGTAATTGTGGAATGACTGGTGATGTAGGTGGTGTTGATGGAGAAGCAACTTCACTAGATTCATCATCATCTTCGAAAAAAAATAAAAATTTGTAGTTCTTTGGTTCATCATTCCAATTCCACGTTGCTTCCTCATCGAACACAACATCTCTACTCATCACCAGCTTCTTTGTAGCAGGATTATAAAGTTTGTAGCCTTTTGAGCTTGCATCATATCTAATGAAAACATGTTTCTCACTTTTATCATCGAGCTTAGTACGCTTTTGATCTGGTACATGTGCATAAGCTATGCTCCCAAATACTCTCAGATGAGCAATAGATGGTTTTCTTCTTGTCCATGCTTGTTGAGGAGTTTTGTTCCACAGGCTTCTAGTTGGAGAATGGTTTGATAAGTAAACAACACATTCAACTGCTTGTGCCCAAAATTCTTCTGGCATCTTCTTACTCTTCAACATGATTCGAGTCATATTGAGTATCGTTCTGTTCTTCCTCTCAGCAACACCATTTTGTTGTGGAGTCCATGGAACTGTCATAGGTCGACGAATTCCATTTTCTTCACAAAAGTCTTTGAATTCATTTGAAGTAAATTCTCCTCCTCTATCTGATCTTAGAGCTTTTATATAAAAACCACTTTCTTTTTCAACTAGAGCTTTAAATCTCTTGAACATGCCAAATACCTCTGATTTTTCCTTGACAAAATAAATTCAAGTTTTTTTGGCTAAAATCATCAATAAACAATAAGAAATAATTGTTCTTACTGAAAGAACTTGGCTTTATCGGTCCACAAAGATCAGTGTGAACAAGCTCTAGTGGCCTCCTTGCTCTTGAAAAAGATTCTTGTGGAAAACTCTTCCTTGATTGCTTGCCATAAAGACAACCTTCACAAAATTGATCTGCATGCTTGATATATGGCAATCCTTTCACCATGTTTCCTAGCTAACAGTCTCAAGGTTTCAAAGTTCAAGTGCTCAAATCTCAAATGCCAAATCCAAGATGGATCCTTCAAACAGGACTTCAAACATTTTGCAACATCAGTTTGAATGTTTAACAAAAACATTCTATTCTTCGACATTTGTACTTTAGCAATCATATTATCATGATGATCTTTTATTGAAAGACTATAATCCTTCATCAAAATATTATAGCCTTTTTCTAGGAGTTGTCCCAAACTCAAAATATTGTTCTTCATATTTGGCACATAATAGACATTAGAGATAAACTCATGCTTTCCATTCTTTAAGTTAATTAAGATCTTAGCTTTTTCCTTTCACAGGAATTTTTGTAGCATCACCAAATACGATATTTCCCCCAACGGACTCATCAAGTTCCACGAACATCGATTTACTTCTACACATATGATTGCTTGCACCACTATCAAGATACCACGAACTATTTTCACATGTCTCTTCACCTTTGCATGCTAGAAGCAAAGATGACTCACTGCTTTTAACGTCTTGCTCCGCATAATTGGCATTTTCTTCAACTTTATTTCTGCATTCCCAAGAATAATGACCAAATTTATGACAGTTATAACATTCCACTTGACTTTTGTTATACCTTTTGGCATTATTTGATCTTCCTCCATATAGCCTTGAATAATTTTGTCTTCCACGACCTCTTGACGGGCTAGTATTTGAATTATCAAAATTTCTTTGACTGAAATTTCCTCGACCTTGGCCTCTAAAGTCACCACGTCCACGACTATGACCACGTCCACGTCCTCGACATCGATTTTCCTTTTCTTGGCTATCTTCTTTATCTCTCAACTGCAACTTTGATTGAAAAAGTTGCTCAGTTGTCTGTTTGTTCTTCTTGAGAAGTTTCTCTTCATGGGCTTGTAGAGTACCCACAAATTGATCAACGGACAACGTACTCAAGTCCTTTGATTCTTCAATAGCTACAATGATGAAATTGAATTTTTCATCTAATGAGCGAAGTAACTTTTCAACTACTTGCTCATCATTTATTGTCTCACCATATCTCTTCATTTCATTGACCACTGCTAATAATCTTGAAGTATAATCTGAAATCGATTCAGACTCCTTCATATGTAATGATTCATAATCACCTCTCAATTTTTGGAGGCGAACCTTCTTGACTCGATCTACTCCTTTATAAGTATTCTCCAAAATTTGCCATGCTTGCCTCGCAGTAGTTTCTCCAGAAATCTTCTCAAAATTTGCATCATCAATAGCTTGATGAATAATGGTGAGCGCCTTTTGATCTTTTTTTCTAGTATTTTGCAAAACTTCTCGTTCAGCTTGAATCAAAGTTGCATCATTCTCTGGTTCGTCATAGCCTCTATCAACAATTTCCCATGCATCTTGTGAACCAAGTAGAGCTTTCATACGTATACACCAACTACTATAATTTTCTTTCGTAAGTCGAGGCACTTGAAAAAGAACCAAATTGTTGTTTGCCATTTGCAAAAATAATTCTTTTTCTTGAACTTAGGCTCTGATACCACTTTGTTGAAAGCGTGTGATGGACACTCACAAATAAATAATCAAACAAGGAATATATTTTACAAGAAATAATTCACTTGTATTAAAAAATATTTTTCACAAAGCTACAAACTTGGTTCACACTTTTTTTCTCTAAACTCACTTTGTTTTTCTTATTCACTTTACTTGCTTGTTATGATACATACCAACATGACCCTATTTATAGGATTTACTAGAATCCATAACTCCTTTACATAAACTCAAAAACTTTCATACATTAAACATAATTCAACGTATAAAACTCTCCTAATGAATAAATTGTTCTTTTAACAACAATAAAAAAAAAAACTTCTAACTAATTAAATATATTAATATACTTAAACTTAAATTTGTAAAACGTACCATTAAAACATGTTTAATTTTCAACAGAACATGGCTGATAAACCTCATTTATGAGGGTTATTTAGTCCTAAAACATGAGTGTATTCATTGAATTTATATGGCCTATTGATTCATTTCAGGTAAAAAATAACAAATTTAAGCAAAAACAAGTCAAGCACATATTTTTAGCCATGAGTTGTTAAATAAACTTAAATAGGGTGGAAAAAGAGACATTATTGAAGGAATTATTGCATTTTTATTATTCTTTGTAGGAACTTTGAGCTTGTCGAGTTGTGACTGAAAATCTAGGAGACAAGTTGTGCCCGTAAAACAACCTAGCAACAAATTGAGTGTGATTTCAAGAATTCATGGTGAAGGGATCAAATATCGATGCAGAAGTGTTGAAATCGCTTTTTCCCGTAATGATGTTATGAAATTCTAAAAAAAAAAAAAAACAGAAACTAAAGCTAAACATTAAAAGGGAAAGATGAATACCTTTGAAGAACACTTTCTTCACGTATTCCTTCTCCAATCTCGGTCTCGAACCGATCACGAACTCGTTCTGTTGTCGAATAGCTCCAAAAAGTCTTCTCTATTGTTCTCAAGAAGAGACAAGATGGTGGGATCTCTTTCGGAAATAACAAAATCCAAAAATGAGCAAGCAACCTCACAAAGTGCATCACAATGCACTCTTATATAGGGTGTGAGAGTGGAGGTAATTTCTGAAGGGATTTTGAATTCCCGCAGCGGAAGACATTGTGAAACGTCGTTGATCCGTTGTGTAGTTCCTATCTTAAAATTGAATCTATCTCATAGATCCTAGGCTAAACATGAAAAAAAGTAGAGAAAACAGTAAGTATAATGGATACTAACCTCTTGAAGAACACTTCTTCAACGTTTTCTCCTTCTTTGGTCACGATCTCTCTCGATCCAATGTTCTCCTCGAACACGAACCTCGATCCGAACAACAAGACACTTTCAAAACGTCTTCTCGGTTGTTCTCGGGAGGTTGAGAGAGAGTAGGTGGGACTCCCTTTGGTTTTGGGTGAGGAGAAGTTTTAGAGAGAATTGAGAGAGTTCTAGAGAGAAAACATTTGCTCTCTTTGGATGGAAATCCAAAAAATGGCAAATGGCATATCAAAGGCTTCTTGCAAAGTCTTTAAATACTATTGTGTGATGGAGTTAAAACTTCCACCAAATCACAATTTTACCACAACCATATAATATACAAATCACATTTGCATATTATATAATATAAGGTATCTCATACCTTATTATACAAATCTCATTTGCATAAATGTGGAATTATAAATTGAATCACATTCAATTTAATTTCTCTCAATTCTATTTCTCCAAATAGCACTGATTAATCAATTAGGTTATACTATAGTTTATTATGAATCTCATTCACATCAAACTATATATTATGCCATCTATATCTCATATAAACGACATAAATACCCAAATAATGAATTTGAACACTTCAAATTCACACCAAACTGTAAACCCTCAATTTGTCCAATTTGAGCCAACCGAGGGACCTAATGGACCTACACGTGACGAGCTCCAATGATCCGAGACTAACCTATCAAACTCTTTGACCCGGTTATTCAACATTCATTAGCTATGGTAACACTCCACTAAAGCCCGTAGCTGCACTCTCATCACTGTAGGACAAGTTGTGTCCATCGATATAACCAATACCCATGAGTCGACCATTCACAGGTTGTTCGTAGTCACGGTGGGTCAAATTACCGTTTTACCCCCGTGTCTACCTCTCTTGCTCCTTAAGTCCCACTGCCTCTCTAATGAACAACTACGTTGCATGGTCCAACCATAAACAACAACCCTCTCAGGCCAATGAGAGAGTGGAGCCCCGTTGTTCAAGCCCTGGAGACAACACTTAAGGGAACAACCTCTCTAGTTTTCCTAAGTCGGGAACGAGTGAATTCCTTCTTGCGTAGTCAAGTTCCCAGCTCCCCACGTGGTCCTGTCCTTGAGAAGATAGGCATATTGGGTGAGCAACGGTGGCCACCCTCACCCGCACTAGTCAAAGGGACGGACCTCGCAGACGGCGAGTCCGTGACACGCTCGTGATTAAGGTCGAGTCACTAATGGTCATCTACGAATTTATTAGCTCTATATATCATAAGCGGTGTTACATCAGAAGTCTAATAATTCACGGTGCAGTCTTGTACAATCTCATTGCACAGGATGCCTTCACTCGCATGTCAACCACATGAACGAGTCAGATTACCTCGTTTGTATCCAATACAAAGTGGGCCACATCCACAGTGTATCCAGGATTAGGTCTCCAACCCTATCCATATACTGTAGACCGTTCGGGTCATTAACTCGAACGTGATCCTCCTTGTGTGTCCACTACACACCGTTCAAGTTCTTAGTTCTCTCATAATGCAATGACCCTGGAGCTTAGTTTATTGGATTAAGTTTATGAAAAATGCGAGACACAAAGTTTAAATAAATAACTCTTATTTATTACACAATGTTGAAATAAATAACTCTTATTCATTTACAACTTGGAATATTACAAACTACATGAGATGAGGACATACATCCCAACAATTTCCTCCACCCATTTACCACTAAATGCACAATTTATGCATAATTGCATAATATAGTCATATACCTTATTTACATTATGCAAATTATATTTGCATAATGCATACTATAAAGTATCATATACTTTAATTGAATCATATTCAACCATGTACATCTCTCTAATATTATTTAGTATGAGGCCATTTCACACTAAATTAATTAATAATAATCCAAATATAACATATAGTTCAATATGAATCATATTCACATTAAACTATATATTATATCGATTATATCACATATAATCAATATAGCTCCCATCTACAATTCAAACATGTCAAATGCGCTCCAAACCTTTATACCCTCGATAATATCCATGTTGAGCCAACAAAGGGACCTAATGAACCTACAGTTCATGAGCTCTAATGAAACGAGATTAGCCGATCAAACTTTTTGATCCAGTTAACCAACATTCATTAACTACGAGTCAATCCATTATAGACTCGTAGTTGCACTCTCCTTATTATAGGACAAGTTGTGTCCATTAATTTAACCATTACCGGTGAGTCGACCCTTCACAAGTTGTTCGTAATTCCAGTTTGGTCAAATTATTGTTTTACCCCTGTGAATACTTCTTGCTCCTTAAGTACCATTGATCCTCTAATGAACAACTTGTTTATGGTCCTACCATAAACAAAGTCGCTCTCGAGCCAGTGAAAGGGTGGGGCCCCGTTGTTCAAAACCTGGATTCAACCCTTAAGAGATCAATCTATCTAAATTCTCTAGCATGAGAACGAGTGAATTCCATCTTGCGAAGTTAAGTTCCTAACTCCCCACGAGGTTTTATCCCCAAGAAGATAGGCATATTGAGTTGGCAACTTTAGCCACTCTCACCATACTAGTCAAAGGACAACCCCCCGTAGACAGGAGTCCGTAACCTGTTTAGGATCCAAGTCGAGTCACTAATGGTCATCTATAAACTAATAGACCTAATCTGTTAATGGTGTTACATCAGTAGGCTAATAATTTGTGGTCTGGTCTTGTACGATCGCATCGCACATGATGCCTCCACTCGCATGTCAACTACATGAACGAGTTGGATCGCCTCGTTTGTATCAAATACTAAGTGGATCGCATTCATAGTGTTACCAGGATGAGGTTCTTAACCCTATCTATGTACTATAGACCATTTGAGTTATATACTTGAACATGATCTTACTTCTGTGTCCACTACACACTGTTCAACATCTCATATTCATAACCCTAGAGCTTAGTTGATTGGATTTAAGTTTTAAATGTGAGTACACAAGAAATAATGAAAAAAAAAAACTCTTTATTAAATTCATTGAGCATTTACAAACAACATGAGTTTAGAGAATAAAATCCCAACATGTGGAATATTGATAGCACACAAAATGTGTTATTCTTAGGCTTAGATTTTGCTAGTTTTTGTGTTAATCTCAGGGCTTTCACGTGTTTAAATTATTGGATTTCAAGTTATGAGCAAGAATGGATCAAATAGAGAGATCATGAAAAATTAGAGTTTAAATGAGGGCCAATGGAGCACAAAAGATGAAGAAATTGAAAGAAGTAAAACAAGCCATTGGACTCGAGGGCACGGCGTTGAGACGCCACGGAGGGTGTTGCAACGCCATGCCATGAGAAGAAACAATTTGAAATCCCGCGAAGGCGGCGTTGAGACGCTGCTTTGCAGCGTCGCAATGCTGTATCGAATGAGTGTGCGCTTTCTATGGTCGCAACATTGAGACGTTTTGCACGACGTCTCAATGCTACGTTAATTTCCTTAAAAAAATTGTGCCCTAGGACACGACATTGCAACGTTGTGCCTAGCGTTGTAATGTCGTACCGATTACATTATAACTATTATATGTTGATGCAATTCAAAGAGGAGTCGAATTTGAGTGATTCTTAGACCTATTTTTAAAATATACACTATGAAAGGAGCAAAATGGGATTCCTCGAAGGCCAAGCACGAGAGTGGAGGCTCGAGATTGTGACGGGAGCTCGGAGACGAGGACCGACATCGACATCGAAGCGTTTTTCTCCCTTCTCTTTAGTTTGTGGTTTTGATTACGGACTCTTTTATGGATTTAGCATGTTTTGTAGTGATTATGAGTAGTTAATTTCCATAGTTAGGGGGATTGATGTAGCTAGTTATAGATTTGTTTTAGTTATTGAATTGAACTTTTGGTTGTGTTGAGTTATTTTTGGTAATTCTTTCTTAATACTTGTTTTTCTCTGACCAAGAATAACGTGATTTATTGGTTTAAGTTTAATTCGAGAGAATAGACTTAGATCATACTAAAATTTCCAAAAAGGTAAGGATTTTTTGGGAAACATTTTAAAGAAGTCGCTTAATGTCTTGCATGCTTTTAAAATCTAAATTGAGACTTTAGGTTTATGGTTATGTATGAGATTACTAGAGCTTGAGAGAGTTTTTTGAATACC
Source organism: Trichosanthes cucumerina (assembly GCA_036507285.1). Lineage (NCBI taxonomy): Eukaryota > Viridiplantae > Streptophyta > Magnoliopsida > Cucurbitales > Cucurbitaceae > Trichosanthes > Trichosanthes cucumerina. The sequence goes on along the minus strand of CM071842.1, from coordinate 11,575,423 downwards.
TCTAACTTCTTGTTTATAATCTCACAACCATAGTCAATTTCATGCGCTAAAATAATGAAGTAACTAGTGAAATCAATTCCCTAATGTTTCTCTTATCTTTATGTCTCCACTTGTATATTTAGTTTTTATTTTTGTTTCACCCTTGACAAATTTTCTATTTCCTTAGATAAAATTAGGGATTAGTATCTTGGTAATTAATCAATGTAGAAAACCATTCCTGAGGACAATACTTGGAACTCAAATCACTATCTTAAAACTTGACCCGTACACTTACGGTATTGCAAATTTCACGCAACAAGTTTTTGGCGTTGGCCGGGGGACTGGCGAGTATTTAGATTGGTTAATATTAGGAGAAAATTCTTGATTTTAGACTAAAGTTTTTGTTTTTGTATTTATTTTTGTTCTCTTACCTTTTTATTTTCTTGATTTTGTCTCAAGGTGTATGCGAAAGGATAAAGTTGCAGATCTTACGCCATTAGATCCTAAAATTGAATGGACCTGCAGAAGACTTTTGAGGGAGAACAAAGTTGAAATTTTCAGATGCAATTCAAGAGATGGCTAATGAACCTAAACCCTTCAGGGAGTATTTTCAACCTGTGTTTAATTCTGAGCAGGCTGGAATAGTCCATGCCCCTATTAATGCCAACAATTTTGAGTTGAAAACAGAGCTAATTGAGATGGTTAGGGAGAATGCCTTTAGGGGGCTAGCCACAGAGGACCCCAATTCTCATTTGCAAAATTTCATGAAAATTTGTGGTACAGTAAAACTGAATGGTATTCCTGCTGACTCTATTCGCTTACGTCTCTTTCCTTTTTCTTTGTAGGTGTTAACTCTTCAAATAAGAGTTATTTAGAACACTTTTGGTGGAGTTATTAGTGCCTAAAAGCATAAATTGGTACTCTTTTCCTTTGAAAGTCCTTTTGAACTTGTGTTTTGTAGTGGAAAAGTCTCTTAAGGGTAAAAAGCCTTATTCTTGCTGATTATTAGATATTTTGGCTGATTTTTTCTTAATTTTAGCTTGTGAAGGTTAAATTTTTTTAGGCCAAAGAAGCTAAGTGTCAAGAGTGCAAGGAAAGGTTGGAGCCTTGATGATGCTGGAGCATTAGTATTGTTGAAGCAGTTTTTAAGCTGATTGTTGGAGCATCTGTAATGCTGGAGTATTTTCTAAAAGGATGCTGAAGCATTGCCATTGTTTAAGGAATTCTCCTGAAATTTGTAGCACTTTACACGAGAGAATTAGATTTATATCATGTGGGCCTTTTACAATTGGGCCCATTTGGACTATGGAGAGTATGAGCACGAATGAGTCTTCACTAAACTTTATTTTTATCACTTGGGGAAGATATTTAAGTTTTATTAGGGTTGTTTGTCAAGGTAGGTACTTAGAGGAGGAGAGAATTAGAGGCTTGGACAACAAGTAGCTGCTGTCTTCTTCAAGAAGGAGAATGAGAAGTTGAAGAATTGAGCCAATCTAGCACAAAGTGGAGCAAAAGCAACGAGGGATCGTTGTTCTAGCTTCCTACCATAAGCTTTTCTTCTCCTCTTGAATTTGCATATTCTTTTCTTGCTTCTAAGTACCTCATTGTTGTAATATATTTTAATTTAGATTTTTACATCTTTTCTTTATTATTATGAGTTAATTCATTATAAGGCCAGGATTGGGGGAATTTATGTAATTTGGGATTGAGCTTAAGTTTTTGTATGCTTAAATTGTGGCTGGATTTTAGTTGAATTTATTGTTCATGTGGAACTAAGGTTGACCATCTTCATTCCATAACGTTTTCTTTACTTTTGGGAAAAAGGGAGAAAATCGATCCATTTTAGGTCTGATTACAAGTAAATACTTGCAGTGAAAATGGGTATGTTAGGGATAACCATCCAACTAAAATACAAGAGCAATGAGCTTAATAAGGTAATTGAATGAGAATTTAATTGCTGGAAAATTTTAAGAATTATGGGAAGAATCCCGTGTTAAATTGTTGTAGCATAATTTTGAGTTTGCAATTGCTTCAGTATTATATCCAACTTGCATAAAGAACCCTCTAATCTGAGCCTATCGCGTTTGTTGTAGCATTTTCAATGATTTTAATCTTTGTTCCAACATTCTGCTAGTGAAGTTCTTTTTTTCCTTTATTCTTGTAGCCTTAAATTGTTCTTTTGTTGGTTACAACTCCAATTCACTATAATTAATTTGAGTTAGATAAACTTCGTGATTTAGTCCTTGAGGATTCGATACTCGATACTCAAAATACCTTTTTTTACCCAGAGGGTAAGATGGTCTTTTCACCCCTAATGGCATTTTTGTAATTTGCAGAGTTATGGCAACATCATCTTATATGGAGGCTAGGGTTTACACGTGAAGGAGGGGAGTTACCGCAAGACAGAGAAGAAATCGAGAGAGAAGAGAGAACCGTGCGACTACTACAACAAAGGTGTGCGAGAGAAAATCGTGAACCACCTTTGTGTAGCATTTGGCCGAGAAGAGGGTGCAATCGAGAAGGCCTCGTTTTGCTGAAGCAAGGTTGCTGCTTTCGAGAGGAAGTGTGTGTGTCTTTGCTGAAGCAATCGAGGAGGAGGTGAGATTCTTGGAGGTGTCATTGCTGTAGCAAAACCGAGAGCATCAAGGTGCCATTGTTGTAGCAAAACCGAGAGGACCAGTTGGCCTGCCCTTTGCTGTAGCAAAAACCGTGGATAAGGGTTGACCATCTATTGCAATCGTCTGCCTTTTGCTGTAGCAAAAACCGAGACCTGCTGCAATCAGTTGCTCCCTTTGCTAAAGCAAAACCGTGGGGCTGCTGCAAATTGTGCCTGTTGTTTGTTGAAGCAAAACCTTGGATAAGGGCCTACCTTTGTTGCAATCGATTGTTGCCTTCAGTGAGATCTTTTGGCGTTTTGCTGAAGCAAAACACATGTCACTTGCCTTGCGTAAACCGCTCCTATTCCCTAATTATTTTTGCTGATTGTCACTGCAATTTTGAACGTTGATTGGTTGCTTTCACTACTCACTGTTTTAGGTTAAATTCATTAATGTTTTTTTTGTTGAATTTGTGATTAATTTAGGTTGTTTTGTGATACTTTTACATCACGCATTTGAATTTATTAAACAACACAAACATGCATCAATTAGAGATTTGTGAGTTGATTTATGTCATGAACTAAATTGCCTTAGGCGAGGGTTAAGTTGTTTTCAATTCAAATTTTGGAATAAAATTTAAGATTAATGTGGTGGTTGAATTTGTGAAATTTATTAATCTTTTATGGTGCATGAGAATTGAAATTAGCCACTTTAACTTCTCTAGAATTCATGAACTTGGGAAAGCTAATGGATTAGAACACTAAAATTTCATTCTAGGATTCTTGAGTTGATTAGGGATAATTACCCAACTAGAACCTTAAATAATGAGCATAAGTTAGATCACAATTGGCAAATTGTAGGTTGTAAAACTTAATGACTTTGGAAAATTCATTTGAATACATGTGTAGGTAAATTTAAGGCATCAATCAAATTTTTATTTCAATTGAACATGAAAACTCCAACCTAACCCAAGCCTATTTTTCATAAAAAATCTCATCTCTTGCAACTTGCCTCTCGCTTGCATTCTCTTATCCTCTCATCTATTCAGTTATTTTCTTGCATCTTGTTTTTATCTTTTCTTACTTATCGCATCAGTTGTGATTAATCTTATCTCATTAAAAGAAAATAAAAACTCAATTCCTATTCATGTGTTTATTTATTTTCAATAAAAATTGCATGCCCATGCATTGCACAAAAATAAAGGAAAGTTGCTAGGACACACTCACTTAGATCTAGTTAGTCCTCGTGGGATCAATACTTAACTTATCACTTACTGCAGACGACCGTGTATACTTGCACGTCGTAGAAGTGTCGGAGTCTCATTCTTGTTTGCATTAATTTAAGGCACTCGATATTTCGCATCAAACTAGTTAGGATTCAACTCCTAGGCCAAAAAGTTCGAAAGCTAGAAGTCATGACAAGTTAGGTAACCCATACATTTTTTAGAGCGCTTCAAAATTAGTAAACTCCAAATTTATGATCATTTCAAGTTTGGGAGATTTACCCAGCCTCCCTAACTCAATGAGGACATTGAGTACTCTAAGTTTTGGGGGGAAAGGTAAATTCTCTGTGTTTAAGAAAAAAAAAAGAAAGGAAGAAAGAGTGTGCAAACCTTCCATTTTCCTAAAACTCCATTGGGCTAAACTAAAAATATGCTACTTATTTTGTTATTTAGAGTCAGTTCAGGCAACTTGGTGCTCGATGTCAGAGGGTCTGGGCACTAACCATGTTGGCCTCTTGGAGCGAACGTATCAAGCAAGAAGCCTGTACCCGTTGTTTAAGTGTGTTGCGCTAACCACGTGTGTCATTCTAAGAACTACGAGAAAGTAAAAAAAAAAACAGAGAAAAAAAACAAAAAAATCTAGCCCTAGGTAGTGAATTTTATGGAAATGGAGGGGAATAATGTATATATTTGTTTTTAGAAAAATAGAACAAAAAGGAATGATCATAGAATTGTAGTCACTAACCACGTTTGTTCTTCTTTTCATGAATTTAGTTCCTGGCAGCAGCTGCAACAAGGAGAGATAACACTCAAAGTTGGTACTGGGGATGTTGTCGCTGTAGTAGGCACAATAGAGTTGTTGTTTGACAAGAAAATACTATTATTAGATAACGTATATGTAGTTCCAGGGTTTACTAGAAACCTTATTTCTATTTCTTGCCTTATCAGATAGTCAATTTCAATTTCTTTTCAATTCAATAAAGCGTTTATTTTTTTGAAAGATATTGAATTATGTGTTGCTCTACTTGAGAATAATTTGTATGTTTTAAGACTTAATTCAGTTAAAATTGTTTTAAACACTGAATTATTTAAAACAGTAAATACGCGAACTAATAAGAAACAGAAAGTTTCTCCTATACAAAATACTCATCTTTGGCATCTAAGGTTAGGTCATACAAATCTCAATAGGATTGAGAGATTAGTGAAGAACGGACTTCTAAACAAGTTAGAAGAAAGTTCTTTACCTGTATGTGAATCATGCCTTGAAGAAAAAATGATTAAACGACCTTTTGGTGGAAAAATTATAGAGCCAAAGAACCATTAGAGCTTATACACTCAGACCTTTATGGTCCGATGAGTGTTAAAGCCCGAGGTGGGTATGAATATTTCATCTATTTCATAGATGATTATTCAAGATATGAATACATTTACCTAATGCATCACAAATATAAGAAACTTGAAAAGTTCAAGGAATTTAAAACTGAGGTTGAGAACCTTTTAGGTAAATCCATCAAAATGCTTCGATTTGATCGAGGTGGAGAGTATATGGACCTTGAATTCCAGGACTATATGATAGAACATGGAATAACCCCCTAACTCTCAGCCCCTGGTATGCCACAACAAAATGGTGTATCTGAAAGGAGAAACAGGACCATGTTAGACATGGTTTGATCGATGATAAGTTATGCTTATCTCCCTAACTCGTTTTGGGGCTATGCAGTGGAGAGTGCAGTATACATTTTGAACAACGTTCCTTCAAAAAGTGTTTCTGAAACACCTTACGAACTCTGGAAATGACGTAAAGATAGTTTATGTCATTTCAGAATTTGGGGATGTCCAACCCATGTGCTAGTGACAAACTCAAAGAAATTGGAACCTCGTTCAAAATTATGCCTATTCGTGGGCTACCCTAAAGAAACGAGAGGTGGTCTATTTTATGATCCTAAAGGAAAATAAGGTGTTTGTGTCGACAAACGTCACTTTCCTTGAGGAGGATCACATCAGGGATCACAAACTCAAAAGTAAGATTGTGTTAAATGAGTTAGACAGTATGTTAGTAAAGGTTACTGATGCTGCTAGGAAACCAACAAAAGTTGTTGACCCTAGCTCGTCTAGTCAAAATTGTTCATCTCAAGAGTTGAGAGTACCTCGACGTAGTGGGAGGGTTGTTATACAACCTGACCGCTACATGGGTTTGACTGAAACCCAAGTTGTCACACCTAGTGATGACTGTGAGGATCCATTGACTTATGATCAAACAATGGATGAAATCGACAAAGACGAATGGATTAAAGCCATGGACCAGAAAATGGAGTCTATGTACTTCAATTCCATTTGGAAACTTGTGGATCAACCTGATGGGCTTAAACTTATAGGTTGTAAATGGATCTACAAGAGAAAACGAGGTGTAGATGAGAAGGTACAAACCTTCAAAGCTAGACTCGTGGCAAAGGGTTATACCCAACGAGAAGGGGTTGACTATGAGGAAACTTTTTCTCCTGTTGCCATGATCAAGTCTATTCGAATCATTCTTGCCATTGTTGTATATTATGACTATAAAGTATGACAAATGGATGTCAAGACAACCTTTTTTAACGACAATCTTGATGAAAACATCTACATGGACCAACCCAAAGGGTTCATTGAACAAGGCTATGAGAAAAAGGTTTGCAGGCTTAAACAATCCATTTATGGATTGAAACAAGCTTCTAGGTCTTGGAATATAAGGTTTGATGAGACTATCAAATCTTATGGCTTTTATCAAAATGTTGATGAACCTTGTGTCTACAAGAAAATCATCGACAGTACTGTCGTTTTTCTAGTGTTATATGTGGATGATATCCTACTCATTAGGAATAATGTAGGATTCCTCACTGACATTAAAAACTGGCTAGCTACGCAATTCAAAATGAAAGATTTGGGAGAAGCGCAGTATGTTCTCGAAATCCAGATTGTCCAGAACCGTAAGAACAAGACACTAGCCTTGTCTCAAGCATCCTATATCGACAAAATGTTACTTCAATATAAGATGCAGAACTCCAAGAATGGTTTATTGCCTTTCAGGCACGGGGTTCATTTGTCTAAGGAACAGTGCCCTAAGACACCTCAAGAAGTTGAGGTCATGAGACGAATACCTTATGCATCAACTGTAGGTAGCCTCATGTACGTCATATTGTGTACTAGGCCCGACATCTGTTATGTAGTTGGGATTGTCAGTAGGTATCAATCCAATCCAGGATTAGATCACTGGACAACGGTAAAAGTAATCCTCAAATATCTTAGGAGAACGAGGGACTATATGCTCATGTATGGGTCTAAGGATATGAACCTTACGGGATACACAGACTTTGACTTTCAGACCGATAAATATTCTAGGAAATCCACATCGGGGTCAGTGTTTACTCTCAATGGAGGAGCAGTAGTCTGGCGGAGCATCAAGCAAGGATGCATCGCTGACTCCACTACGAAGGCTGAGTATGTAGCAGCTTGTGAAGCGACTAAAGAGGCAGTATGACTTAGGAAGTTCATGTCTGATTTGGAAGTTGTTCCAAATATGAACCTCCCAATCACCCTTTATTGTGATAACAACGGTGCAGTGGCTAACTCGAGGGAACCTCGTAGTCACAAAAGGGGAAACACACGAAAGTATCACTTGATACGAAAAATTGTGCATCGAGGAGACGTGATCGTCACGAAGATAGCATCGGAACACAACGTTGTTGATCCATTTACAAAGACTCTCACGGCTAAGGTGTTCGAGAGTCACCTAGAAACTCTAGGTTTACACATTAGAACCTGACTAGGGAAAGTGGGAGTATAATGTGTCAAAGGGTATTCAATGCCCCAGTTTATTGTATTTGCATTAATGTAATGTTTAAATACTCCACTAGCTTTAGGTCAAGTGGGAGTTTGTTGGGATTTATGCCCTAAACTCGTGTATTTTGTAATTGTTCATGGAAATAAGTAAAAGTGTTATTTTTTCCTTAAACCTTGTATTCTCGCTATTACAAACTTAAATCCAATAAATTAAACTTCAGGGTCACATTTAGGAGATTTTGAACCGTGTATAGTTGACACATAGCTAGGATCAAGTTCATGTTGTTGACCAGAACGATCTATAGTACATGGATTAGGTTGGGAACCTCATCCTGGTACCACTATGGATGCGACCCACTTTGTATTTGATACAAACGAGGCGATCCAACTCGTTCATGTAGTTGACATGTGAGTTGGGGCATCCTGTGCGATGAGATTGTACAAGACCAGACCGAGAATTGTTAGATCACTCTAGTAACGTCGTTGTTAGATTATGGTTAATAATTCAATAATGACCATTAGTGACTCAACCTAAATCTTGATCGAGTTAACGTCTGTCTGCGGGGGTTTATCCTTAGACTAGTACGGCTGAGAGTGGCCACAGTTGTCGACTCAATATGCATACCTTTTCATGGATGAAACCTCGTAGGGAGCTAGGGACTTAACTTCGCAAGAAGGAATTCACTCGTTCCCAAACTAGGGTAATTAGATAGGTTGTTCTCTTAAGAACTGAATCCAAGTCTTGAACAACGGGGCCTCTCCCTCTCGCTGGCCCGAGAGGGACATTTGTTTATGGTCGGACCATAAACTTGTTGTTCATTAGAGGATCAGTGGTGCTTAAGAAGCAAGAAGTAGTCACAGGGGTAAAACGGTAAATTGACCCAGTTGTGACTACGAACGACCTGTGAAGGGTTGACTCACGGGCATTGGTTATAGCAATGGACATAACTTGTCCTACAGTGAGGAGAGTGCAACTACGAGTCTTTAGTGGAGTGACTCGTAGTTAACGAATGTTGATTAACAGGATCAAAGAGTTTGATTGGTTAATCCCGTATCGTTGGAGCTCATGATCTGTAGGTCCATTAGGTCCCTCGGTTGGCTCAATATGGAAATAATGGGGGTATAGAGTTTTGGAATGAATTTGAAGTGTTTAAATTCAATTTAGGGAACCATATCAATTATATATGATATAATGGACATAGAATATAGTTTAATGTGAATATGATTCATAATAAACTATATTGTTGCCCAATTATGGAATTAAGGCATAATTAGAGTAATTAATTTGAGAGATATGTAAATTGAATATGACTCAATTTTATTTCCCCTTTATGTAAATATGATTTACATAATAAGGTATTTGATACCTTATATTATGCAATTATGCAAATTGATTTTGCATCATGGATAGTTTGTGGAAAGTGGCATAATGGATGGAGAATTTGCCTCCCACATTGCCTATATAAGCATCCATTTGGATGCAAATTGAAACACTTAAGTATTTTGTCAAGTTTTGCATTCTAAGCAAAAGGCCTCTCTCTCTCAAATTCTCTTTACAAAAATCTTTCTTCCAAAAAGGAGTACCACTTCTCTCCCTCTCCTAGAGAACAACCGAGAAAACTCATTGGAGGTGTTCGATCATTGAGAACGTGGAGATCGTAGACGGCGAGAGGATTACAAGAAGAATGATGTCTTCAAAGGTAATCTTTTATTCTATTATGCTTTCATAGTTAGTCTTAGCCTTAGTTTTCTATTTTTTTCAATTTCTATGTAAACATAATCAAGAACAAAGATGATCAATCACTTCCGCATCCGGGTTCAATCCCTTCAAAGTTAGGACCGAAGAGCTTGCACGTTGACCCAAAAGCCTCTCGATGTCAGACGACTTGTTGTCTTCGATCGCAACCTTCCAATAGTTGAATCACAACCATGCCCAAGGAGAAAAACGAGCAATCAGAACCTAGAGACAAGAGAGACAGATCAAGGAAAAGGGGGGGTAGTAGTTCAGCTTGTCAGCGAACGACCGAGGGGAGAGAGAGAGAGATCGGGGAAGGGAAGGGCATTCGGTTGGGCTCGAGAGTAGGTTCCACGATGGTCGGTCGACAACATTGCGAACGAAAAAGGGAGAAGACGAGTGGCGCGAACGCCGATTTAGGCAGGGATCTTGCGAACGCAGCAACGCAAGGCGGCGGCGCGAGCTCTCGACGACGCGACTGGTGGGACTCGATCGGAAAGGAACGACAACGACTGGAGGGAGGAGCGATGTCGGGGGAGGAACAACGGTGGGTTGGTCCACCCGAACGACAATGAGGCATCGAGACGGTTGGTCCACCCGAACGAAGAAGAAGAATAATCGGGGGGTGCTCGTCGCGACCCTTCCTCATTTTTTATTTTTATTTTTTTTCTTTTCTTTTTAAAACTAAAACCACTAAAAGGAAAACCATACTAGAAAAAGAAAAGGGAGAGGAGATTACCTCTATTTCTCCTTCATAACACACGGTACGAGTCTTAGGAAGCTGGTGGCCTAAATTTATAGGCTAAGATTAAAATTCCAAGTCCCTGAAAGATTGAATAATTAACCACCCTGCCCAAAATCCTTAAATAAAAAACAAAACAAGTCCAGAACTAAGTTTCTTAAACTTGAAAAATTACCTGAATTTATCGGGCGTCACAAAATATACTATAGGTGCATCACCTTTATATAATTAATAGCTGGCTCGATAAAATAATTCATTGATTGTATATTAATTAGTTGCCTATATATAATGGTTGTCTCTATATACTATATTATCACTTCTAATTGTTTTTATACACATTGTTTTTCCTAAATAGGATGATTTTCCATGAAAACTTCATGGTCATCCTATTATTGCCTTAATATGGCCTTGATATAATAGCTCATTCAAAATATTGGTACCTTAATATAATGACCTAATTGGTATGATGTTGGATAAGTTTTTGTTGATTTAATATAGTTGTCTAAGCATGGTAATTGCCTTCAAATAGTAATTGCATTAATATGCTATTTAGTTTACCTTCATTTAGTCAAAATGTTAAGTTTTATAGTAGGGAAAAGAATGTATAGTCTCGCATTAAGCCGTTGAAGTCATACATTTGTGACTTATCACTTAAGAAGATGGTGTGAATGACATTAGTTGGTCGAATTGACCATCAACAAGTTGTATCAATGGGGAATTTCACTAACAAACAAAACAAAAATACTTAGAAGATAGTGATAAAGCAACATATACTTAGGAAAAGTGATAAAGAATTGATTAGATGGAATCTAAACCTAATAAAATTAATTGAAAGCAACCACTCTCTTTTATTGTTCAATGAGATGGCTCAATAATTAGTGGGCCAAATAACTTGCTTTATTGTTTGTATTTAGGCTTGGATCCATTAAGTTGAACTTGACTTGGGCTTCCTTTCCTTTTCTCTAAGGAAAAAAATATATAATTTTATAGTTGTTTTGATGTGGCATACTCTTATTAGTCTTATATTAAATTTCAAATATTATAAATATATCTCACTTTCTCACTTTTATTTAATTTATATTAGTTAATGCTTTTGGACCCACATAAATACGATGAATTAAAAAGGTAGAAAACTCTTAATGATTAGAAAAAAAAATGGAAGAGACGTAATTGCTAAAAACAGATCCTAATTATTAAGATCCTAACAATTTAGGACCTGTTTTGTGATGTTTATAATTTCGATTTCTAGAAAAATTTATAAATTAAAAAGAAAATTTTAGTTTTTTTTAAAAAAAATTAATTGAGGGTGAGTTTAATTTGGAGTCACTCCCCTAACAAGCAACAAGTGCTTCTCTTTAAAGCATATTAAATCCTTTAGGGGCTGTTTGAGATGTTGGGTAGATTATAAAAAGATGAGTTATAATAGTATGTGGATTATTATAATCTGTAGAATTATATAATATTATTTAAAATGCAGGGTTGTGTAGTCCAAAGTTATAATAGTATCTGATTGGGGTGCAAATTATTCCACATGTTATTATAACATGTGTCCCAAGCAGACCCTTAATATTTTTTTTTTATATAAAATTCTCCTAATCAGTTTTGATTATATAACTAAACATAAGTATTCTTTTTTTCATTATAAAAGTCACCCCAAAGTCACTTGAATTCAAAAAAATTGTTTCTAAACAAGGGAAAAAAAAAGTAGATATATAGATGATTAATTAAAAAAAAGTACTCATTTTTGTTAGTTCAACAATGAGAGATAGAGACAACCGTCGACTTTTTAGAATAGTAATTAATATCTTATCCGTTGATTTGACAGAAAAAAAAGTTTTACCTTTTTAAATAAGATCGCTATGAATGAGATGTTAATTACTAAACTAAAATAAAATATATTAATTTTTAACAATTATATAAAATTTAAGATGAGAGTGATGGAGATAGGAAATGAGTGGCTTTGAGCAGCAAACATACCTAATACTGCAGCCGCCCTTCCTTTTGTCAAAGGGACAAATTTATTATTTTGTAATAATTAATAATATATTAATTCCCATTTAATATATATTGACAAAAAGATATTGGGATTATTTTATTTTGAGGCTAAAAATGCATAAACATAAAAGTGAGACGACAAGTCGTTTTTCTAAAATTTTAATTAAACAATTGGTTGCTCAATGCTAAAATGTCGCTCTCTTTCTCGCTGGACATCATAAAACGATTTGTGGTTTTTAATGATGGCTTCCTTTCACAGTTGGTAGTGGGGATTTTTTTTTTTTTTAATTTTAATTTTTCTATTTATGTGGAGATGTGTGATTAGGGTGCCAATTAAAATTGAAAAAAATTAATGCACCGATTGATGTATTATGAGTTTAGTCTATGACTACGGTTTAATGGGTAAATATTTTATTTTTAAATTTTAAAAAATGTCTAATAGATTTTTAATTTTTTTTTTGTATAATAAGTTCTTGAACTTTAAAGAGTTTATAAGTTTTTAAATTTTAAATTTTATGTCTAATAATTTATTGATTTATTCAACATTTTTTAAAATGCATGCAAATTGAAAGTTTAGGGTCCTATTACAGATCATTTTTTAAAAATTGAATATGTTACTAACTTATTAGACACAAAATTAATTGAAAGTTTAGTTCAGTAACTTACTAGAACCCAAAAGAGAGCATCGTTCAACTGACATAAAGAATGTTTTAATAACCACGAGGTTTGTGGTTCGAATCTCTCACCCTCTTGTACTAAAAAAAATCTATTAACATCTTTTAAAGTTTAGGAACCTTTTAGATACAAATATAAAAGTTTAGGGATTAAACTTATAATTTAATACTTTTAAAAAAATATAAAATTGAAAAAAAAAAGGTCAGTCAACTCAATTTAATAATGTTAGGTTACAAGTTTAGTCATCTCTAAACTTTCAAGGTAAGTCTATTTGATTCTTGAACTTTAAAAAATGTCTAAACTTTTAATTATGTGTCTAATAAGTCTATAAACTTTTAAGTTTTTAATAGGTATTCGAGCTTAATTTCAATTTTGTGTTTAATTCATAACATCATAACACAATATTGACTATGAACTTAACTCTCCATTTCACATGTTGTTGAACTCAAAAATAAATAAATAAATAAACTTGTAATTCAGGGATGTTTATGCATAGTTTTCTATTGTTTTTAGATCAATGCTATTAAGGGTGGATAGATTCGATTCGAACTTTTGATCTCTTAATCGAAAGATATATGTCAATTATCGCTAAACTTAGCTCACTTTAGTGCATATATATATATTTCAACGGTGTAAAATAACTATCAACCATATATTATTCTAGCTTTCTTGAATAATTTCTTTAATTTTGGAGAGAGAAAGAGGAATAATCCACCCATGCGCATGACAATGAGAAAATCTTTGACTCATGGTATGAAAGTTGAGCTAAATACATCATTTCATATATTTAAAATATATTCTAATTTTTAATGTTGTCTCAATTAATTTTAAAATTCCAAATTTACTCCAAATTTGACTCAATTTCTTTGTTAAATCTTATAAAGTTAATTATGAATACATCAAACACCATTCACTATTAATATATCATAGTTGGACACTATTGCTTTTGAAAGGATTGAATGTGGAATTTAAAAAGTTAGAAAGGACTAAATTGAAAAATAATTAGATATATAGATAGAATATCACTTATTTTTTAAGCATGCACTTTACCTAACTAATCCCAATGATCTCATTCTCCAACCAATGCCTCATAGCCACATAATTCTCTCTCTCAGGTATGAAAGTGTCTATATTATTCTACAATATATATGATATAGTTTCTCTTAAGATAATTTTGCATTTTTTAAAAATTGTTCCAGTGGAATAAATACTTTTTTCCCAACTACCAGCTATTTATTTAGGTTTTGTTGATTGGTTATTGATACTGTTATTCTATTATAAAAAAAATGAAATGGGTTAAGTAATTATACTAAAATTACAATTAAATTGTCCATTGAAAGGTTACCTACTTATTCTTAGTGTTAATATTGTTAATTCCTATTTTCTTTTGAAAAAAAACTCATCTCTTGGAATGGGATAGATAGAGTGCATAGCACCACAAGAAGACAAATTATATATATATATATATATAAAGTCATGGTTATAAAGATTATCAAGTGAAAAATGGAGAGTTAAAAAAGTAATCCAAAAAAAATTTGAATGATAGTAAATTTTCAAACTGGCTTTATCTATTATTGGAAAAATAATTCATAAAAATGTTCAATTTTTTAAAACTTATGAAAAGAGACTATATGATTGGTCAAATTAGTCGATAACCTAACTTAATTGGTTAATACTAATACATATATTTTTAATTAAAGTTAGAGGTTGGAATCCCTAAAATTCAGATAATACTAAATTAACAAGTTGTTTTAATACTTTTAAATAAACAATATTTTGATTTTAAAGGAGAATTTTCTTTGGATTAAAAAATATTTTTGATGAACTTTTATTAATGTAAAAAAATTTAGGGCAAAATACATTTGGGGCACTTGCATGAATAGCAAAAAAAAATATATAAATATTGCACCCATGTCACTCATTAATTCAATTTGTAAAAATAGCAACAAAAAAAGGTCCAACCCAAATGGATGACATGCAAAGTCAAAAATACCCTTATATTTTTCCTGCGCGTTTTTCAATTTGAAGTATGTTAATAGCCTATCAATAGTCTATCAAAAACATACTTATCAATAGTGTATCAAAAACATATTAATGATGTACTTATGATATACTATTGATATACCTAAAATGAAATATACTATTGATATACTACTGATATACCAAATATAAATTATATCAGATATATTGTTGATATACTACTACATCTAAAAAACTATTGCTAGATTTATAAATACCTTCTCCGTGTTGTTCAATATCTAGAAAATCAGTAGTCTATCAATAATATATCTAATATAGCAACGATATATCTAACCAAAAAATAACTGCATAAGTGATATACTACCGATTGTGTTGATTTCACTAATATTAAGTATATATCAATGTGATATACTACTGATATACTTTATTTAGCATATCAACATTATATCACAAATAGAGATTTATGCTTGATAGTGATTTATGCTGACATACTTTATTCAGTAATATTAGGTATATCAATGGAATCTCAAAATCTATTACTAGATTTACAAATGTCCTCCTTGTGTTTTTCAATATATCGAGAAAGTAAGTAGTTTATCAATAATAGATCTGATATACCAATGATATATCCAACCAAAAAGTAACTACATGAATGATATGATATCTGTTGATTTCACTAATATTAAGTATATATAAGTGTGATATACTAACGATATACTTTATTTAATATATCAACGTTATATCAAAAATGGTGATTTATGCTTTACAGTGATTTATGTTGATATATTTTATTCACTAATAGTAAGTATATCAACGGGATCTCAAAAACTATTACTAGATTTGGAAATGCCCTCCCGTATTTTTCAATATCGAAAAAATCAGTAGTTTATTAACAATAAATCAGATATACCATTATATATCTAACAAACAATAACTAATAGTCGTTGATTTCACTAATATTAGGTATATATCGGTGTGATATACTACCAAAATACTTTATTCAGTATATCAATGATATATCACAAATAGTGATTTATGCTTGATAGTGATTTACGATGATATACTTTATTCAGTAATATTAAGTATATCAACAGGACCTCAAAAGCTATTTATAATGTCCGGCATTTCAGGTAGAGTAAATTTCAGGTTATGCTTTTAAATTTCAGGTAGAATTCATAATTTAAAACCAAATTAGATTGTTATATCTTATTGTGTGAGATGTGTTATTGTATAAAGTATATCACTAATATACTACTGATATATGTATATGAAGTTAATTAAGAGTATATCAATAACTCGCATATGATATATGTTCATTTCACTGATATACTAATGATATACTAAATGTTAGGTATATTAGTGAAATAAACATATCTAAAATGAAGTAAATTAGTGATATACTAATATGTAAAATATCTCTAATTTGCTACGGATATATAGAAAGTACATCATTCTAAATGTAAATGATATACCTAAAAGAAGGGTATCCGTAGTTCAATAATATACTATTAACATACTTCGTTTAGGTATATATTGGTATATAAAAATAAAGTATATCAGATATACTTATGATATATCAATATAAAGTATATCAGATATACTACTAATATACCAACTGTAAAGTATATCAGATATACTACTAATATACCTACTGCTACACTAATGAGGGTAAATATGAAATAATAAAAAAACGAAAATCCGATTTAAAAAAATTTGCTAGATTTGCAAATCTAAAAAATCATAGCTAAGTTTGCAAATATGCTAATACTTTGTGCTACCCATTACAATTCCCCAATACATTTTTAGTCTCTTAGTTTTGCGTTTAGTTTCCTTTTAGTCCCTCAGTTTTTAATCTCAACAGTTTAGTCCCTAAGTCTTGCATTTAGTTGCATTCTTAGTTTTTTCATCCAATTTTCTGTTAGTCCCTAATAGAATGTTGACGTGACACCTATTTTTATATATAAAATTTATTATTTTACTAATATTAATTATATTTGATTTAAAATTTATTTTTTATTTGACAAAATACTTTTTTAATCTCTCAGTTTTGTATTTGGTTCTATTTTGGTCCCTAAGTTTTCAAAAACTCAACAAATTTACCCTCAAGTCTTGCATTTAGTTACACTTTTAATCCTCCCATTCAATTTTTCGTTAGTCTAAATAGTGATGTGGCATAATTTTTTTATTAATATTTAATTATTTTTAGTTTCTAATTAAAAATTAACTATTTTTATTTTTTATTTCATTATCCTTTCTTTTTCTTTGCATTTAGTTACACTATTAGTCATTTCATTCAATTTTTCGTTAGTCTAAAATAGTGATGTGGCATCTATTTTTTTATTAAAATTATTTTTTATTAATATTTAATTATTTTCCGTTTCTAATTAAAATTTAACTTTTTTATTTTTTATTTCATTCTCCTTTCTTTTTCTTTGCATTTAGTTACACTATTAGTGTTACGGCCCAGTCCTTTAAAAAAAAAAAAAAAAAAAAAAGTTTTGCGAAAAAAAAAATCGGGAGAGGCTTCGCCTCCCCTCTTCTCTCTCGCGCATGAGAAAAGCGGCTACCGCCCACACCCACACTCCCTCTCTTTTTCTCCTCTCTCCTCGTCTCTCTTTCTCTCATCCTCTCCCTCGTCTCTCTCGCTTCTCCCGAGCCCTCTCCCTCTCCGGCGTCTCTTCTCTCTCACGCAACTCTCTCTCTCCCTCGGTACAGGTCTCCGCCGCCGCCGCAGGTCTTCGCCAGACGTCGCCGTCCGGCCGCGCAGCCGAGAGCCGCCGGGCGCGCCAAGCCGTGAGGCCCACACATTTTCGCAGCCGGTTCGAGCCTCTTCCGGCCGGCCAAGATCCGAGACCGGTTACGAGATAGATCGGGCCGTGAGGATTCCAGATCTGCTGTCCACGCACCGCCGCCGTCAAGTCCACGCGCCGCCGCCGTCCGCCGCCGCCTGCAGAGCCGCCGACCCTTCCCTTCCGTGTGGCCGCCTCGGTCCGTTCTTCAGTCCGTTCTTGATCCCGTTGGGAGCGTTATCTTGGAATTAGGGACACGTTCGAGCGCGCGTCGCATTACTCAAGTCTCCGTCGCGCTTGGACTTCCCGTAAGTAGTCGATTGATTTGAAACTACCCCTAAGTGTAGGGCTTAGGCGTATTGCATGCAATTTATGATTGAAAGTAAAGTTTTGATAGTAGCATGATAGGTTGAGATGTTCGGTTATGCCCGAATCATGTTTTGTGATTGTTATGTTGATCTTTACTGGGACCTGAACTCGTAGTTCTTTCTGGTTTCCGGTTGTCTGTTGGTGCTTGTGTTCATAACTAGTAGGGGTGATGTAATCTTATGCTGAGTTCCTAAACATTCTTCGTTTTGTGACTATTTGTCCCGAGCCTTAGTCGCCCGTGCCTAGTCTGTAGTGACTCGGGAAGTGCTATTGAGCCTTAGGTTTGTAGTTAGCACAACTAGCCCCCAGTGCGCAGCCCAAGTCCTAAGTATCTGTGTAGCCACCAGTAGACTAAGACTAGAGGTTGGCGAGATGACGATGATGTGCGACTCGAAGCACGACCCAGAGTCGAGAGGGGTTGGATAGAGTCCTTCGCCCCTAGTGTAGGCCCGGAATGAGCCCGAGGTCGATTGTGCGCGATTTGCACCGCCTTGATGCTTATGGGATGTGGTGGTCCGCCCCATCCGGTTGTGCGAGCGACTCTGGGGGTGTGATCCTTAGAGTCGAGGGTTGGATAGAGTCCTTCGCCCCTAGTGCAGGCCGGGGATGAGTCTCGTGGCCACGTGCCGCCAACCCAGTCTAGGAGCTAAGGGTAGGACACAAGCTGAGAAAACCGAAAAGAGTAGGGCCGGGATGCATGTTGAGGTTGTTTGGCGGGCTAGGTGTCGTGTTTAGCTAAGTCTCAAGGTCGTTCTTATGTTCTTAATTCTTGGATGAAGTGAACACACATCTGAGTATTTTTATACTCACCCTTTTTTTTTTCTTTTTCGTTGCAAGTAAAGCAAACCGGTGAGATGACCAGAGCAGGCGAGACCCTGCGAGGCTATGGAAGACTTGTAGGACTTAGGGGTTGCGTTAGGAGTTGTTCTTTTCACTTTCTTTTTCTTCGCATTGCGTTTTGTTGCTTTCATTCATGTTTTAAACTTATTTCATCGTTGTTCATTTCGAATCAAAGCATGATCTGTTGTACTCTTTCGTTTTCAAAGCATGCTTCATTGCTTTGTTTGAGTTCTCTGTTAACTCCGAGGACCTGGAGCCCACCTATTGTCTCTGTGTAGTTTGGTGGAGGTTGGGTACCCTCGTGAGTCTTTTGAAGTGTTCGTGTTTAGGTTCGAGTTTCTTGTAAAATTTTTGGTTTGTCCAGTTGCGCCAGATTATATGTCGCCGGATTTTTAGTATGAACAGCATAACTTGGAAGTAATGCCTCGTTTAGTCGTGTTCGTGTTTTTGGGGCGTTACAATTAGTCATTCCATTCAATTTTTCGTTAGTCTAAAATAGTGATATGACATCTATTTTTTTATTAATATTTCATTATTTTCAGTTTTTAAGTAAAAATTTATTTTTTATTTTTTATTTCGTTCTCCTTTCTTGTTCTTCCTTTCTCATATTCCGCTTTTTCTTCTTAAATCTAGTCGACTGTTGTTGGGCGCTCGTCCGCTCACGCCCAATTGTCATGAAAGGAAAAAGAAGAAAGGAGAATAAAAAATAAAAAATAAATTTTTAATTAAAAAATTAAAATAATTAAATGGAATGACTAATAGTGTAACTAAATGCAAAACTTGAGGGTAAATTTGTTGAGATTTTTAAAACTTAGGGACCAAAATAGAACCAAATACAAAACTGAAAGATTAAAAAAGTATTTTGTCAAATAAAAAATAAATTTTAAATTAAATATAATTAATATTAGTAAAATAATTTATTTTATATATAAAAATAGGTGTCACGTCAACATTCTGTTAGGGACTAACGGAAAATTGGATTGAATGATTAAGAATGTAACTAAATACTAAATTCATGGGCTAAATTGTTGAGTTTGAAAACTGAGGGACTAAAATGGAACTAAACGCAAAACTGAGGGACCAAAAAGGTATTTTGTCCAAAAATTTTAATTCATAAACTTTCATTGGTAATGATTTAGTCATTGTACTCTCATTTTGTAACAATTCACATATGCGGATTGATAAACACTGCTTGAGCGAAATGTGTTTTTTTGTTTTGTGAGTTCAACAACATTTAGAGGTGGGGTCGGATTCAAAACTTTAACATTTTGGTTGAAGGTACATGCTAATTACCGTTGAGTTATACTCATTTTGACAATAAATATGCTTATAAACTACAAAGACTTAGTCATTACATAAAAATTGAACTTGATTTTGTTAAGATGTTTCGTGATAAGGATAAATAATTGTTATAAATTTTAAAGTGCATACACCAAATTATTACATGATAAAGTTTATGTGTCACACGTTTAAAAATATAGAGATTCATTCTTTTTTTTTTTTTTTAAGTTCATGGACTTAAAAGTATTTTTTTAACATTTTGTACCTTCTAAGTTATAAAAATGATTTGACATTATCTCTATTAAAAATAGTGATGGGAGATCAATATTGTTATGGTAGGTGAAAAGAAATCACGAATTGTTGTATGGTTTATTTTTAATAGAGGGCACCGACCAAACAAATCCATGATATTATAAAATTCAATAATAGATATAGTAATTCTTTTAAAATATTAATAATAATAATAAATATAATAATTGAAGAGAGAAAGTACTCAAATAAAAGTGGAGAGATAATATATTTTTTTTAATGCGATGCCTTTTATTAAAATATTTGGTCCATTCACATTCACTTATAATTCTTTAAAAAAAAAGGACAATGAATGAGGAGAATTATCACACATCCAAATTCCAAATTGATATTAG
The DNA here is from genome assembly GCA_036507285.1 of Trichosanthes cucumerina. Lineage (NCBI taxonomy): Eukaryota > Viridiplantae > Streptophyta > Magnoliopsida > Cucurbitales > Cucurbitaceae > Trichosanthes > Trichosanthes cucumerina. The sequence continues at coordinate 11,554,759 of CM071842.1, read as the reverse complement.
GAATTGTTTGGTAAGGTTGTTGGTTTTTTCTTTTATGTTTTTAATTTGTTAAGAAAGAAAAATAAATATGCATTTGATTATTGTTATTTCCATCATTAATAATAGTAATAATAATAATAAAACAAATGCACTTAGTAATCATATCTTATTGTATTATATAGTTATGTTAAAGTTTTTGTTAAATAAGTAAATATTTTGCCAAACATATATGTAATGAAACTTAATAAATGATGGGAAAGAAGATGTATTAGAAAGAAAAATGTTGAAGAGACAAGAGGTATTTTTTTTTTTCTTCTCTCTTCTTTTTCTAATGAAGACAATTAAGAGTTAGGAGATCTAACCTTAATTAAAATTTTCACCTAATAATTTTAGTATAGAAAAACTAATAAAAATGTCAAAATTACAAAAAAGGGACTCGCATAACAACCAAAAACCTTAAAATTTTCGATATAGTTCAAAGAGGTTCTTTAAGGGTTTTTTTTTTTTAATATTTTCTATTAGCTAACATTTTTTAATTTATTTGATTAGGTTAGATTTTATTTGATTTAGGTTTATTTTGTAAGGGTAGATTAATCTTCTATTTATTGTTGTCATTAGTATAAATAGGTCGCTTTGGTTTGTAGCTTATTATGCAATTCTATATACAATGCAAACATAAATGTTTTTTTTGTGTATTCCGTCTTTTTCCTTCTTTAAAATTATCAATTTTTTATCAATCTGAGCATAATTCAACCAGTCAAGACATATATCCCTCGACAAAAATTGAAGTTTCGATTAGTGTGATTGAATTTAAAAAATAATAATAATAACAGTTAACTCATTCAACCATTAATATATATTTTTATATTGATATGGTCAAGAAAAAAACAAAATATTAAAACCATATCTCTTTAACCCTATGATGTAGATACACATGTATTTGGAAAATGGACAAAAGGGGTTATCGAGTAGATGCACCAAAAGAATTGATAAGATAAAAGATAGAGCCAAAAAGTACTCCATAATATTCAAATACAAAAGGCCCCACATCCACGAGGAAGAAACATTTGAGATCATGAACATGTTTAATATCAATAATCTTTTTTCTTTAATTTTCTTTCATAATAATTTGAGTTTTGGATACCTAGACATCTCTATTAATCAAGAGTTTGTGTTGATTGATTTTGTCACCAAAAGGGGAGAAAAGGCATCTTTAGAAATCAAAGAAATTTAAAAAATATTCGACAAGGAATGACATTAGGGTATAGTAGCTAGGATGTGGGGTTAGAGACGTACGGTATCAAATTTGGATCTGGTACATTCTAGCCCCATTCACGAGATTTCGAGAAATTAGGATAAGTTCGTCCAATCTAAGGGTGTACACGGGTTGGGTTGGATTGGGTTGGGTTGAAAGATTTTTTGGAACCAACCCAAAAATTCGGATTGGTCGGGTTGACAACCCGAATTACCCGATTAAGGATTATAATCCAACCCAACCCACCCCTATATTTTCGGATTGGGTTGGGTTAGGTCGTCGGGTTGATTTTTTTATTTTTTAATAATTTTTAAATTATTTAAAATAATTTTGTTTATTTTATAACTAAAATCACATAAAATTCCATATGAAACTTCAAAATTCATAACATTTTAATATTTGTTAGAATTTTAGAAGAAAAACATTAAAATTAACAAATAATTCATTTATAAATATATATATATAATAAAATTAAATTAAAAACACATAAATTTTGGATTGGATTGGGTTGGGTTGGGTCGGGTCAACCCAAGAACTGACCCGAAGATTCGATTCTCTAAAATTCTAACCCAACCCAAACCGAAAAAAAAACTTAACCCAATCCGACCCTTATGGTTTGAGTTGGGTAGTCTGGATTGCTCAGGTTAGTGGGTTATTTGTACACCTCTAGTTCAATCTCTTAGCTCTAGCCTTCTAAAAGAACTAGGATGAGTGAAAAAGAAACAAAAAAAATTAAAAAGACCCTCATAAATGAAGGGTTAAAAAATAACTTAAATTGGATTCTTTTGGGGAAAGAGAAGTTTGTGTTTACTGGCAAAAACCTAATGATAAAATTGTAAAATAGCACTTTTGTTTTCAAGAAAATATTTTAAAAATTAAATTTATCAACACTTTTTTAGTTTAATGGGATGGAGATTCGAACATCTAACCTTATAGGCGATGATATATGAATTGATAAGTTGAGTTATGCTCGAGTTAATTTACCTAAACTTATAAATTTAGTTTTAGGTTAATTAATTGGTGATTATTATGATATCAAAATAAGAAGGTAATGTGTTCAAACTACCAGTAATTTTATTTTTCCTTATTTAATTATTTATAGTTCATTTGTTTATTCTGGTACTAATTTTCATATCTCTATAAATGAAGGAGAGTGTTAAAGAAAATATTATTTAAAGAACAAAGTTAGATTAAACCTAAGTTTTGTTAATATATATATATATATATATATATATATATATATATATAGTTTAAAAGTGGGAATTGATTTATAGTGTATTGGCAAATTGCCTCCAAAAGCTCCAATCAATCTTCCCAAATGCTCCAACCAATCATCATCCATTGAAGGGCCAAAGCCTCATAAACAAGAATTATTGCTTTCCATTGCACTTTTTTAATTATGCTTTTTAATGAAATACTTAGCTTTTGGAGTCATAAAAAAGTTGAAGGCATTGTTTGAGTCAAGAAAGATCATAGAGAAAAATAAAAAGGAAAAAGAGAAAACAAAAATGTTGTCCTCTATGATATTATCCTAATTAGCATATTCTAATGGGAAAAATGGCCTCCCATGATTATGATGTTAGAAAATGACACATAATGAAATTTTGTTATATATATAATATTTCTTAGGGAATTAATTGATCATAGGTTGATTTTTAATAATATAAAAAACAAATCACTTTACCAATGTACGAATTTCAAAATAAAGAAAATATACATATTGTTACAACTCTTCCGGTAGAAACTCCCTTCAAGTGATTCAGTAAGGTGCCTCTCTTATAGGTCCAAACATTCCTTTTGTCTCGATTTTCTATCAAAAGAGTGAGTGCTCACTCTTATTGTGGGCCCATCCTATAAAAAATTATTTTTGATATATAGGTGTATATAGAAAATTAAAATTAGTTTTTATTCTTTTACAATGGTGAGAAGAAAATAAATCAAAGTAAGAGATTAATAACAATTTGGCAAGTATATGAGTTGGTATAATATTGTTTCTATGAAGATTGTTAATCTATTAATTAATAACAACTACATTAGGTCTAGAACTATTGATTAGAAGGCAAGTGAATTAATAAAATAACTAAAGTTTAAGATTTTATTGATTTTACCGACCGAGTAAAGTTGTTTCTAAGTTTTCTTAAAATTAATAATGTTTATTATATCTATATTGCCTACGAACCAAGAAGCAAAAGTGGTTGTAGTTAAAGATGTTAGGTAACAACATTAAACTCACAAAGAAAATATAAGTACCGAATTTTAATTATAAACTTTAATCTAAATCTGAAATCAGGAGGTTAAAAAAATTAGGAAAATCTTCGAAGGTCCATTCTTATAATTTTCTTTAACATATTTTCAAGTCTATCAAAAGAGAGGCTATTTACTAAAAAGGGCCTAGAAGAGTTCAATACTCAAAAAATACAAGAAGGTTTTTGGTCCTTATGAATTAGGGTCAAAACCGTCTTTTATGCAAGAAACTAGGGTCTTGCAAGTCAAGTTTGTCAAATCCAAACACGAAATAATTATTTGTATTTGAAACTCTCTATGAATGCGAACAAAATAAAACAAATTAAGATCCAATTTAAGTAATAGGCTAATAGCGTTTAGACTACTCGAGTTTAATTAATCCTCTATAGCTTTAACTATAATTCTTTCATTTTTTTTTTTAAGTACAGCTTTAACTATAATTCTTATGATATGAAGAGGAGTACAAGGCAAGAAAATACATTAAAAAAAAAAAAATCCCAAAATTCATTTCTAATCTTAGTTGAAATTTTATTGTGATCTGGGTAACTATTTGGTTTTTTATTTTTTGTTTTTGAAAATTAGACTTGTTTTTTCACAATTTCTTTTTATGGCTTCCATTTTTATTGAGATACTATTTAAGTTTCTATCCAAATTTCAAAAACAAAAACAAGTTTTTTAAACTATTTTTTTTTTAGTTTTCAAAACTTAACATGATTTTTAAAAATATAGGTACAAAGTAGATAAGAAAACATAAAAACTTATTGGTAGAAGTATTATTAGGCTTAATATTTAAAAACGAAAAATCAAATAGTTATCAAACGGAAGCTACATTTTTCATATTTCTTTTAATCTCTACATTTTTCTGGTTTTATTATAGTCCATAAACTTTCAAAAATTTTATTTTAGTTCCTTTAATTTTAATTTTAGTGGCTCATGCCCTTCTTATAACATCAGTATAAGGGAGGCATCAGTCACAACAATAATTTACAAGATAGAATTGATTCCAAGAGTGGCAGACAGGACAGGACCCCTGCTTTGCCAATTTTTATCTCTTTAGAATCTTTTTCTTTTGAAAAGTAAATAATACAAATAGGTTGGTGGGACAGGACCCCCACTTTACCTTTTGAAAAAGCAAAAGAAAAAGAAAGATAAGCACGCGTGACAAGAAATAAAGAAAAAGCGATAAAGATAAAGATAAGGGTATATGTCTGCTCATAATAATTGTCGGTCGTCTCTTTCTCTTCTTTGGACGGATCTGGTGATGACACCCAGCTGTTATCGAATGGCCTTTCATCAGACTTCATCTGTATCTCTTTGAGTAATTTCTTAGGAAAAAGTAAACGAGTTCTGCGATCCGGGACTTACTTCGGCTACCCTGCCATGTTGCCCTTGCGACTCCCCTAATTCCTTTGAAATTACTTTAAGTGATTAGAATTAGTCCTCTAACCAAATATCCTATGTGGATAGATAAAGGCCTGTGGGTTGGTTAATTCCACTTCAAAAACTGCTATCTTCATCACCTCCCCCGTTAATCGGAGATTAATTTGATCGACGATTTTAATGCGCAAACATAAAATTTACATATCACATAATATTTACATTTTTTTTTTTACAAAATACTATTCATCCCGGTTGGGAATCATAGTATGGGTCTAGAATATCGAAATTTAAATATGAATCGTATTCAAATTCGATATCGTTGTGGATGATTAGAAATAATATCATCATTTTTGAATTCCTTCTGAACTGGAGCATTGTCATCTTCTCTTTGAGATGCTCCTTGAATGTTGTCTGTAGCTCAGAGGTAGTGGATACTCCGGCTAAAGATGAAATAAGTGAGCTCCTTTGAAGAAGAAGTTGTTCTTCTTCTGCTCTTGAATGGTGTGGATTAGCTTTAAGGAATTTGCTAATCCTTTCTTCGGAAAGATGGGATACATCAAATTTTTCCCACCATTTGATTTTTAAAACTTTATTTAAAGTTTTAAATTGTCCTCTTGGAGCCAGTTGGTGAGTCCAACAAAAAATCCAAGGTAATTGAAAAAATAAAGAGAATCTAAACGTCATCGTAAGCGGTGACGAATGGACACTATTTGAAAATAGGTGAAATGACTTTTGAATTTCTACAGGAAAAATTTCTTGTGAAATTCCAAAATAACTCCACCATTTTTGGAACCAATTCGGGAAGTTATGTTTGTAAGACTTTTTACAAAACGTAACGAACCAAGAATGGTTGTATGATTCGTACCAAAATACATTGTATCACGCTTTCATGTAGTCATGGTAGCTATATGTTTGGTGTTTAAAATTTCTTGAAAATTTTCTTGGGACTGACATCCCCTGAGGCCAGTGGGATGGAGTCAAGACCCTAAAAATTTTTAATTTTGAAAAGATTATTCTTGCCAGATCATTTCTGTCCGGTACATGAGTAATCTCTGCTGATTTTGTATCAACTAGAATGAACTCGTAGAACTTTCTAGTTTTTAAGATATCTTCGGGCACAAATTGGAAGACTCGAGGATATATTTGTCCACATGCTTCTTGTGGAGTGGGGCCGTCAAATTTTGGTTCAATAACAGCTTCTTCCAAAGAAGTTTTAATATGATAACCTGTTATTTGAGGCCTTGCTGAAAAAAATAGCGAGTTTCATCGTTCTAGCATACGATTGAGTCCTTTTTGGATTGAACAGGATGCCGTGGGAAAGCGAAGAAGGCTGTTTGAGATATGGGAAGAGGAGACTTGGCTACGACTTTCCCTGTCCTTGATAAGTTCCTTGAGGAGGAACCTTGCGGCGTCTCGACACCATTGTTTCAAATTCAAGGTCCATCGCAGAATTGTCCGCATTCATGGGTGGAAGTGCGACGCGTTTGAGTGATGGGGCGTTTTTCCTTTGAGAACTAGTTCGGGAGAACTAGCTGTTTGTTGTGGAACCCTTTGATCAGGGTTGATTGAGGGAGGAGGCGCAGGTGGCCGTCCCATTGGGGGCCGCCGAGGACGGCTTGGGAACACATTTTGGAGGGAGAGCTTGGAGATTGTTCTTGAGAGATGTTCTCGAGAGATAATCAACTAAGCTATTATTATCACATTCCCTTTATAGGCTCTATTCGAAAATCAAAGCAAGATAAGATTGCTTGCCATCTTGCAAAGATTTGTTTTGAAACAAGATTCTTTACATCTTTTTCAAAGATGTATTTACTTGCTTTTGAATCAGTTCGTATAAGGAAATCTTTGTTGATAAGATCTCCTTGGAACTTCTGAACACAAAGTACTATAGCTAGCACTTCTTTTTTTGATGTGGAATAGTTCTTTTGGGGCACTATTCCATATTCTGAATGATAACGGATAATTGATTCTTTCCGTTAATATCTGTTTGAGAACACCGCCAGAACTTTAGAGATCCGAGGCATCGGTTTCCACGATCATGTTTGAAGAGTCATCTACAAAGAGATAGGCATGGAATGCCTTTTGATAAAGCTTTTATTGTTTTGACAAAGACTAGTGTGCTTGTCCTTTACAAGGCTTTTTGATTTTTCTTTAGTCACGTCGTATAGTGGCAGACAAATTGTACGAAGATCTTTTATAAAATCTCCAACATAATTGACACACCAAGAAACCTTTGAAGTTGGGTTTTGTCTTGAATAACATCAGGAAATTTATCCACAAAGTCTAGAGACCTCTGGATGGGCCTGATAATTCCTTGATCAATATCATATCCTAAGAAACGTATTTTTGTTTGAAATAATTTGATCTTGGGTAGTGATACTACAAGACCATTTTTCTTAATGATGTAGATAAAACATTTCAAGTGTTTGAAATGTTCCTCTATTGATTGAGAGTAAACCAAAACGTCATCAATATAGACTATTGTGAAGTCTTGATGTTTATTGAAAATATCATTCATGATCTTTTGGAACTCTGATGGAGCATTCTTCAATCCGAATGGCATTACGTTCCATTCGTATTGTCCAAATGGTACATTGAAAGCGGTCTTATATCGATCCTTTTTATTGATTTGGATCTGCCAAAAGCCCGATTTCATGTCAAATTTTGAAAAGATCTTTGCAGAAGCTATTCGCTTAAGCAAATCCTGCCGATTAGGTATTGGGTACCTAATCCATTTGAGTACCTTATTTAAGGGTTTGTAATTAATAACTAGCCTAGGAACTCCCCGTTCCTTTTCAGCCTGGTTATTAACATAGAAAGCCGCACAAGACCATGGGCTTTTTGATGGGCTTATTAGACCCTTTTTTAGTAGATCGTCTATCTCCTTTTTACAGGTTTGGACGAGCTCTTTTGACATTTGAATGGGCCTAGCTCTAGTCGGAATATGGGCCTCGTCAAAATCTTTCACATAGGGGAGATCCACTATGTGTTGTTTTCTATCCCAAAAGGCATTTGGGATATCTGAGCATATTTCAGACTCGATTCTTTTTAGGATCGTCTGAATATTTGTTTGGACTGAAGGCTTTACTATTTCTTCGGATATCTTTCTGCACTTGATATCTTCTTGAAGAAATTCTATTTGCCTTTCTTTCTTTGCGATTTTGTTGAGACGATTGTTGATTTCGTCTTCAATAGTTGAAATATATCTTGGAGTCATTGGATGGCAGAACTCAAAGATAATGTCTTTTCCATATTTCTGAGACAAAATTCCTTTCTCAGAAACAGTAAATGGGTAGAGTTGGGTGAGGAATGGTGTTCCCAAAATCATTTCCTCGTTCAAACCCTTCATTAGGAGAAATGTGTTAACGAAACACACATCTTTGTTGCAAACATGTACTCCCGAAATTTTGTAATTGATCGAGAATGGTTGATTATTGGCTCCTCTCAAAGTCTGTTTTGTCGTCTCAAAATATCTAGAAGGTATTAGTCCTTCTTGGATGACATTCTGATCCGCTCCTGAATCAATGAGAGTTGTTACCTTGATCTTGTAGTCTTTGATTTTTATAATGACTTTTGACAGCCATTTCTGATTGAAAACTTTGTTAATGTAGTTGATACTATCTTCATTAACAAATTGTGGATAGGATGACTCTGCGGCAGTCATCAATGTTGTTGTCTTGGCTTGGTCTTGAAATCTTGCAAAGGCATATTCAAGACTAGCTATCCGTTGCTTATTCTCAGCAACTTCTCTTTTGAGATTTCTTACCTCCATCTGTAAGTCTGAGACTTTTGCAGGACTGGAAGAATCTCCTTCTTTTAACCTTTTCAACACATTTTCGAAGTTGAAATAGGTTGGCTTTCTCTGATCGTTATCAGGAGCTTCTAATTCTTCTCTTAACTTTAAAAGCATTTTTCTCCTTGTATTCTCGTCTGGAATACTCTCTATTAAGTCCAGAAGATTTTTCCGGGATTTTGTTAAGACATTAATGCATCCATCGCAGAAGGAATGACATCATCAATGTCTGAATCATCGCTTGAATAAGAAGATTCATTTGAAGATTCTTCTTTTAGTTCGTTGACCATGTCTTCAGAAGAGTTTTCTTCATCGGAAGACATCTCGCTATCTCCAAGAATATTGATGAGAGATTGTTTTGTCTCTTCTTTAATTTCTAATTTACGGATTTTCTTGACTAAGGGGCATTTATTAGCATAATGTCTCTTCTTTTTGCATTTGAAGCAAAAGCGCACTTCTTTTGAAGAAGAAGTTTTCTTTAAATCTCTTTGTAATTTCTTCTTTTGTAAGAGTAATCTTTCGAAAATTCTTTTTTCTTGCTTTTCCCACAAGATTTCTTCGAATGATTCTTCTTTTTTGATGGAGGGGTATTGTCCATCCCATATTGTTTACAGAAAGATCCCAATTCCCTTCTGTAATCAGAATCCCTGGCCATCCTTGAGTTATGCTTTTGGTCTTGGCATAATTCTAGGAAAATTGATTGAACAGTACTGTTGATATCTCCATAAGTAAGAGATTCCCAGTCGATATCCATTCCACCAGCGGCGTCTTTGCGACGGTGGTATAGAACTTTGACTTATGTATCGGGAAGTCACGAAACATATTTCTGTTTCCAAATGACATCTCCACATGTGGTTAATGTATAAAGTCGGGCCATAAAGGTGTCTTTATACCATTTGAAATCACTCATTTTGTGGCATTTTAGTCCTAATAGAGCTTCTGTTGACTGATCGCTCCATAGGGTTGTTTTTCCCACAAAATGTTTGATTGCTGTGTAGACAAGACTATCAACAGCGTTTGATTCACTAATCAAATACTGTTCCTCTTGTCCGTTTGGATTAATTTTGGTTTCAACCCTTTGGGTGGTTGAATTGTTGATAGCTTCTCGACTGTTTTCAGTCAGCTGATTATGATACCAACTCCTTAGATTTCCAGTGAAACCAGAAGTGAGAGCTTTTACAATGTCTCATTTGGTCAAGCTTTTTCTTGCTTATAAGGTCATTGCAATGACGAACATTTCTTGGAATATGGTCATCATTTGTCCTTCAGAACAACCATCGATATTCCAAGTGATGACAGAATTTCCGTCGAAATCTCGGGATTCTGGTTTATAATCATCCCATCCTAAATCAGGAGGAGAGGGTTTGGAGTAATGATTCTTCATATCAGTGTTGTATGTTCTGATAGGAAGGATTTTTGAAGTAGAAGAATCGTCGATTCCTCTAATCATATTGATGCTACCAGTTGGTTTTTGGGGAACTCCAAAACTGATACTTTTCTTTGATGTTTCTGGCACATCCTTTTGATCTGCAGAAATATTCATCTTGGAGATCTTCCTATTTATTTCAGAGAGAAGATCTTCTGTGTCTACTTTTCCTATCTTAAGGTCATAGACATTGGGTTGGACTATCGGCCTGTTGGGGTCGATCTTTGGTAATCCAAAGACGATCCGGTGGATGATATTCTTGATGATTTTATCGGACTTTATTTCTTTTCAATCATCTTTGATAAGGTGGTGAGGACCTTATTTGAATAGTTGAGTTGCTGTTGGATATTTTTTATTTCTCGGACTCCAACAGTCTTGGTCTTCTCTTCATCGATAGTTTTGTATGGTGAAGAGATTATTGTAGAAGTAGGTACCAATGGATGAGAGAAGCTGACTTCTTCTTCAGGAGGATAATCGGAAGATACTTCTTTTCCACTGGAAGTGACCCATGTAATGGGTTTCTTTAGAACATTTAGTTCTTCTTGATGCTTTCTTGGCCTTATTTAGGGCAAGAAATTCTTCTTTCATCGGGAATGGCCTGGTTCGCCCAATCTTCTTGGTGAATATAAGTGTTGATGTAGTCATCATACATTTTTTCACCCAATTAAGTCGCTGCCTATAGATATTTTTCGTCTATATCCGTAGAGAGAACGTTGATTTGATTATATATATATCCCGATTTCCTCTCCATGTCGGTTTGAGTTGGAGAAATGGAACTTCGGATCTTTCATACCAATGTCTGGGATTTGGTTGGTCAAAGTCTCACAGACGTTCGCATGATTAGAGACTCGCTGGTGGTGGTCTTCCTTTAGTAGTTGTTCTAGTGTCTGAACATACACTAGGGCGACTATTCATTATTTCTTGAATACGGGGACGTCTTGGTTCATCTTCTTGAAATTGAACCTCGACATGCCCATCATCATATTCAGTTATATGGGCAGTAGTGCTCTGCCTATTTTTTGGGAGAGTGGCATGCTCGAAACTCCAGATAGGATCAGCGGTAAGATCACTCCATTTGAGCTTCCTGGGGACAGTCATCGATGATTTTTCGAGATTGACCTCCATAAGCATGGTATAATTTTTTGGTGATACACCCAAACCTTTTGGAGAAAAGTTGGTGTGCATCATGCCCAAAGCTTTTAGATAACATAGATCATCCACATGTATTGTTTAAAAAGTTGTTTGTTGCATGAACATCTACATTTTAGGTAAATACACAAAAGAGATGTTATATTACATTTTAAGTTATATAATGAAAAATTGATTTTAAATTAAAATTTATTTAAAAGTTCAAAACCTAAAATTAAAGCAACATAAAAATTCAAATACCAAAATATGATTTAAACTTTTTAGTCTTCAACCATTTAAATTATCAATGTTAAATAATACTTTCATTTACTTATTCTATTGTATATATGCATATAAGAAATCTATCCAAATTAAGATGACAATAAATTTTTCCATGTCTTTCAATATCAAAAAGGGACTAATTAATTCCCATTAAGAGAAAAAGGAGGAGGGATTAAATTGTTAATATTTAAAAATGGCCAAAGTAAAGAGACTACACTTGGAAGATGGTTTTTTCTTTTTAAAAAAATTATAAATTTAATTTCAATAATTGGTTGTGGCTTTTAAGATGAATCTATGATATGATTGGGTAACCTCTATGAATGTAGATATGTGGGACCCTTCCCTTTTATCATAAGGTTTTTTTCAAGGTACATCTTCTTTCCAATCCATCATAATGTAGGGGCATCCTCTTGTTCCAATCTCATCATTATTATAGGATAAGTATGTAATTTAAATCCCTAATCTTTAGTTTTTTTTTTAATTGTCCCTAATATTATAAAGAGACATATTTTATATTTGAGTTCTTTTTCAATCAAATCTTTATTATTTTTTTCATCCTTTCAATGAAAAAATAAAATTAAAATTACCCTATTTTAATAAATTAAGATCATCTCGCCTTACATGACTTGACACATACACTAGTAGAAAACAGGGTTTTAATGACGGGCATTGCCCGTCATTAAAGGGTTTTGATGACGGGCGCGCGCCCGTCATCTATGTGAGTGTCATTGTATGTTACAATGACGGGCGGTTTTTAATGACGGGCATTGCCCGTCATTGTAACATATAATGACGGTCGAGTTTTGATGACGGGCAATGCCCGTCATTAAAAGTGTTGCCCGTCATTAAAAGTGGGTTGGAACCCAGTTTTTAATGGCGGGCATTACCCGTCATGAAAAATGATTTTTAATGACGGGCATTGCCCGTCATTAAAAACTGGGTCACTTTTTATGACGGGCATTACGCGTCATTTATATTTGGATTTTTTTTAAAAAAAAAAATCATTGTCCGTATTATATGTTGTCCGTCATTATTTTAGTTTATAATTTTTTATTTAATGACAGGCAATGCCCGTCATCGTTTTTAGTATAATTTGAAAAAAAAGTTGATAGCCCGATGGCTAACCAATAATATTTAATAACTAAGTGCCTGAAATATTGCAAATATATTAACTTCTATATTGAAAACACACATGAAATCACTATACAAATTTACAAACATGCAACAATATCCAAAACATACATGAAATCACTAATCCATAACAACATCCAACAAAATTCTTTTTTAACCAAAACAATGCACATAGAAAACTTTTATATCCAAAACTCCAAAACCATAAACTACTATATTATAAACCATAAACTCCTATATCACAAACCTTTAACGTCTGTATCACAAAAACTATAAAGTCGTATATCACAAACCTTAACACCTATATCACAAAAACCATAAACTCTGAAACTAACACGAACTCAAACCACTAAGTGAAAATTCCGGCATGACCTCTACAGATCATCAGTTAACCACTAACCTGAAACATTACAGAACACTTCTATATCAAAAAAAAAAAAAATAGGGAATGAGGCCACCCACCTCTCCATTCATAGACAACATCCAACAAACACGTATATACATAAAAAAACACATCCAGCAAACTCCAATCCCAGATTCAGAAGAATGAGGCTACCCACCTCTCCACAAACTACATTTAAACAATATTCAAATATATACACTTCTACTATATACATATAAACAAGTAGATACATTGTACACCTAATTACAATAAAGAACATTTTAACTTACCTAATTTCATACAAATCTAGTACTTACATACATTTCACAAAATTCAGAAATCAACAAATGGCTTACACAAATCGCCAACAAAATCGCCCATTGTCACTCGAATCTCGTCGATTTCTTCTTGTTTATATGCGCTTTTGTGTTAAACTACAAAAGAAAATAATATATATAACATTAGACCAAATAAAATTTTGAATCACTTAGAAGATACAATAAGAGTACTTACAAGGTTACTTATAGGGATACTAGAATTATATACTATTTCTCGTATATACTTCTGTACATAGTACCCGCACTCTACAGAACTCGGTTGACGGTGGCACTACATGCAAAATAATTTAAGAAATAGCATGTTTGAGTTAAATTTCGTTCCAACGTTGATCAAAACAATATATATCAATTTTAAGTTTACCTTTACAAGTTTCCAAGCTATGACAAAGATACAACTTTGCACATGATACAAATCTCTAAAATCTTAAATATGAAATAAATAATACAATAGAAAATCAGTTATAAGCTCAATACCTCAACTAGTTGCCAGAATATACCTTTACCACAAGCTCCAAAAATTTCAATGGATCATGATGGGATACACCTGCTTGAATAGTGAGTTCCAAAAAACTCTCTTCTGTGAAGTCTGAACATTCCACCAAAAGAAAAAAGTTAAACTAAGAATTTCATGACCCAAATTGAAGAGGCCTAGAAAGATGTAAAGAACTAGTGAGGCTATGGAAAAACAAAGAGCAATTGTAGAAATTATTTTAAAAAATTCAGAGAAAAAATTAGGGCATAAATTGAATTGAATATAGATACATAAGAAAACTATGAATAGAGAAGAAAGGAATTTGTTGAGACACAAAAAATAGAATAGAGAAATCCTCTCATTCTATTACCCTCATGCACCTTCTCCTCTGTCTTCAATCTTCAAAACCATTTTTTAATTTTATTTTTTTAATTTCCACAATTGAAAGAACAAAAATCATAACAAAAAATAAAGAAAAAATGAGTGAGATGGGAATCTTATAGGACACAAACCAAACAGAAAGGGCATGTCACGAGAAGCAATGATGATTAGATCCACTTCGGCGAGAAGCTTTGCTAGCTATCTACTCTATACTCCATATTTGTGTTGTGATACTTGCAATCTCTCGGTGTTCCCATGTACATCATTGGTTGCATTAGTGCTGAGATACTTCATCTTCCATTTCGTCTTCGTATGCTTTGTCGTTAATTCTTGAAACACCATCGACGCTAACACCCTCATTGTCGATCCTTATTGTTGTTGCTCGAGTTCATCCACTGCACCTCGAGTTAGATCTACAAAAAAAAACTCAGATCCACAAAAAAATCAATCTAAAAAAAACAGATTTGCAGACCAAATGGTAACAGATCGGTGGCGAGCAAAAAAGAACTCATCGGTGGAAGCTCGGTGGAAGAGTGGTGGTGGCGATGAGCGAGGGAGGAGATCCGCGGCGAGAAAATGAAATGGGAAGCTGAGAGATCTGGCGAAGGAAGCTCGGTGGGCCTTTCGGAAGATCTCAGTCGGCGGCGACGGTGGCAAATGGGAGAAGAAGAAGGGTGCGTCGGCGACGAACGGCGAAGACGGCGCGAAATCAGCAGCAGTGAAACGGTGAAGATGGAGGAGAGTGTGAGTTCTTTGTGAGATGAGAGAGAAAATGAGTTGGGAGTCGAAAATGGTAAAGTGGAAAGAGAGAAAAAATGAGTGGGGTCTTTTTTAAAATACCCTATGATGATGGGCAATGCCCGTCATTAAAATTAACTTACTATGACGGGCAATGCCCGTCATTGTATGTCCGGCCAAAAAATTCCAGCACGCCTTTTCTCCGTCCGTCATTGTTTCTCGCCCCTTGATTTTTTCGTCCGTCATTGTATCCTTATTTTCTTCTAGTGATAGTAGCTTAATTAATAACTTAATTGCCAACAAAACCATAGTTCAACTGACATCAAATTAGACTTATGACCAAGAGGTCATGAGTTCGAATATCTCATCCACAAATGTTGATGTACTAAAAAAATAATAATAACTTAATTAAGCTTTTGTAATTTGTGGATGTTTTTACGAAAGGTTAAAAGTGATTAATAGAAAAATTTTAAATATTTTAAGTGCTTATTAGTAATTAAATGGACTGTATCGGTTTTTTTTAGCTCAACAACATTTAAATGTGAAACATTCAAAACTCTAACCTTTTGTTTTAGAGGACATACCAATTAGTATTGAGCTATGCTCACTTTGACATTAAATTGATGGTAAGTAAATTCAAATAAAATCACTTTTTCATTCACGTCGATTTGTAAAATTTGATATATAATAACTTTGAGGCCAAAATTTCAATGAATCAACGGCATTTACCAACAACCAACTTTTAAAAATAATTTTCAATTTTATCCTTTTTCGAGTTTATAATATATTAAAATGTACTGAACACTAATTTACTTTCTATTACAACTAATTTTTCTAAAAGCAAAATTGCAATAATTTTAACAACAACAACAACCTCAAATTAATTGTAACTAGTAATGGAGTACTGGGATAAGAAGTTGACCTCTTCAAAACATTTCTTTTTTAAGAATATGACATAGAGTAGACATTTCAACCACTAATTTATAAAAAAAAAAATGTTACTAATATCATACTCTATAAGAAAAAAATAGTATTAGTATTTAAACCGTCGAGCTATATTCAAATTGATACATAAAAATGTATTATTATTAAACCAACAACTGTCACTTCATAGTTCATACATACATGCAATTGTATGGACTTATTTAATTTGTTCAAACAGAAAGTTCTTTTAATACTTTTATGAGTATAAATTTAACTCTCTCTTTTTTTTTTTGAAATTCCAATTAAAAAAAAACAGCTAAACTGGTTCAATGCATGTTTTGTCTTCCACTGTACTGACACTGAGTGGAGAGAGAGAGAGAGATCTAGAGAGAGACAGAGAGGGGCCTTCTTGTTCCTCTTCTCAAACACTGAAAACAAAAGAGATCTTCAAAGAAAAGAGAGGGTGAGCTTTTTGTTTCCACTCCAACCACATGAAAATAAAAGAAAAGAAAAAAAAAGTATTTTTCTCTTTAATTTCTTTTGTATTAAAAAAATATCAAAAGAGAGTAATTAATAAAATAGATTTTAGATTTTTAAGATGAGTTTCAAAATCAAAAGCATCTCATCCATATATTGATATAACGAAAAATTATTCAAGAAGGTTGTTATGATGTGAACGATAATTTTGTATCATTAGATGTTGAGTAGAAAAGCTAAAAATTATAGTTTCACTATACATATAATCATACCGATTTAGAGGATGACAATTTCATGTCACACTTAAAAAATAAAATAAAAAAAATCAATATTTCAACCTTTTGTATTAATAAGGTTAAATTTCGAAGTCAAATATTGAGAAGTAATAATTTTGTTAAATGGTAGTTCTTTTTTCCCTTATAAATAGACAATGAACTCATTTCAAGTTGAACAACAAAAACAAAACATTCATAAATAAGCAAAAGTTGTATGGTTGGAGAGAAGAATTATGATTAATGATCCTGTCACAACTTAAGAAAATTATTTGTATGTATTGAGATTGGTAAACCAATCAAATAATTTCACCAAACTATAGCAATTAAAAAACTTTAAGCTCGAGCACGATAATTGATCAATATTTTTATCGACATTTTTATAAATTAAAAAAATTTGATATAAATAGTGAAAGAGAGTATATCTTTCCTTTAAAACCTCTCCTTCATAAGTTGAAAGTTTGAAACTACAGGGGAAAAAAAAGTTAGAATATGGAGGAAAAAATATTTCCGGTAAAATGTCATAAATATGTTGAAAAAATATCAATGGAGGAAAAAATATTTCCTGTAAATATCATAAATATGTTGAAAAAATATCATAAATATAATGTCAAATAAAATAGGTATGAACTTAAATATCAATAATGATTTTATGAGGAAAATTATTAATGATGATTGATTAGTTTCAGGTTAATTATGAAGTGCTTATTTTTTTTTATTAATTCAAATCATGTATAAGAGTTCTTTAATTTTTTTTTTTTTTGTTTTAAGGAATATTTGCTAATATCTCCCATAATTTAAAAACTGAATATTTCTAGACATTTTGCCAGTTGAAAATGCAATGTAAAAAAGTATAGGTACATAAATATAATTCAAGTGGTTGAGCATTTACTTAATTACTTTGGTAAAAATTGGAAATTCAAATCCACCCCTTTTTATTAAACTAAAAAAAAAATGAATGAAAAAGTGTAAATTCTATAAAAATATTTATTGCAAACTATTTCTACTAAAAATTTAGATTTCTTAGTTTTGAAACTAATTCTTAATTTAGGGTAGCTAATTCGTGTACATGCAAGTTGCAAATTAGTTAACTCGTCGTCAATGTACACGTTTTTATTAATGAAACGCGACTTCGAGCTGCGAGTTACTTGACACGTCGTGTCACATCAACAAAGATTGTCACATGAAATGACACGAAAAATTGTGTACGTTGCACATGAGTTTCACGAAAATCATGCACATGGTACACGAGTTCCATATTGCAACTTTCTCTCATTGACTCTCTCGCGTAGTCGCACGTTGTTGTCGCCAAACCCGATCTTTTTCATACGTATTGTCCCTCCATTTATTTTTTTTTCATTTTTTTGGCTAATATGTGAATGTTTATAATGGTTTATGTAGTTTTGAGTTTTTTAGACTGATTTACATAGATTCATGCTCTTTTTTTGGTCAAATCTATTCATTTTAGACTTTTTTTTAGTACATCAACAATTGAGGGGGATTTGATCTCATGACGTGTTGGTCATGAATCATACTCGATGTCAGTTGAGTTGTGGTCTTGTTGGCAATTTTAAACTTATTTTAGACCAATCTAAATATTTTTTTTTTTACTTATTTTAGATCTATCTATATGTTTTTTGGATTGATTAAATTATTTGTGTTTTTATTTTTTCAAAGGTTCATTGGATATTGCTTTCAGTTATAGTCATCAACAAGAGTTATATGCACAAGATCCATTGCCAATTATTGTACAACAAGATATTGATAACAATTGAAATCACAAGACTTCGTTATGGAATCTCTTCGAGAAGATGATCACCATGCAGTACAGAATTTTTTTAGTGATATTTTACCATTTATATATAATTTTTTTGCTAAACCCTTAATACTTACTAATTATTAGACCTTTGTTCGATATCTAATTCCATTATTTGTAAAAAAGAATATTTATTTCTTTTGTATTTTAAAATTCTTTGGATATAGTATCTTTTTTCAAAAAAAAAAATCCAACCTAATTTTGGAAATATATTTTATAGGTTTAATTAAAAAAATAAATAAATAGTGTACATGGTACACAAGTCCTAGGTAAATTATGTACCATGTGTGTACTATATGTACACCATTTCCACATTAAATGGCTACCAACTCATGTACACATTAAATTGTCACCTCACCAACTACATGTGTTATGGTCAAAAATAGGATCCGGTCCGACAAGCGTCGAAGAAAGGCGAGTGAGTAGTTGACCGATTGAAGTCAGGAGGCCGACCCCTTGAGGTCGGCCCCGGTCAGAGGTGGGCCGACCCCATGGGGTCGGCTCCGAGCCGGGAAGCCGACCTCAAAGGGTCGGCCTCGGTCAGAGGTGGGCCGACCCCATGGGGTCGGCTCCAAGCTGGGAGGAGCCGACCGAGAGGTCGGCCGATCAGCGGGTCGACCCCAAGAGGTCGGCCCGACTCAAAGAGTCGACCCATTCACGACCGGGAGGCCAATCCCAAGGGGTCAGCCCCGGACGTAGAAGGTTCGCTGCCACTAATGACGGATAGGGCAAGAGACAGGGACATCGTGGAAGCAGTTTTTATCCCAGAATCGCTGCCGTCATTTACACGCTCAATTATGGAGGAATAATGAATAATAAAAACTGGAAAAGCGAATTCTGATTTGAAGTCTATATTAACTCGTTGGAAAACCCCAAAAAGGTAAGCAATCATTTGGCCTGTGAATTCTAGCTTGAATTTATCTTTGTGCGGGATTATCCTCTCTAATTTGAGCGTCGGAGTGTGTGTGGCAGAGCACCACACCGGTGTTAGTTCTCTTTCTTGCAGGAGATCGTTGTCCCCAACGATATAAATTCACCGTTGATCCGTCTAACCAAATTCCGGCATCAACAACATGTAAAATGGTACACGATTTTGATACTTTATTTTAAACATTATCTTTTCTTTCTTACCTTAAATTACCCGTAAAATTTAATCCATCTATTTATTTACTTATTTTGTAGTAAATTTTTTAAATTTATTAACATATACTTGTAAAAAGAAGGAGAGAGAAAATTGTAGCAAAAAACCTTTAAAATCACCATTACAAAAGTATTACTACTTTAAATAAAATATCAACTATATATTCTGATTTGTAAATTTTACTAATCATGATTTGAATAATTTGCTTTTTCATTGAGAATTACAAAACTACATGTATGTTAACTTTTCTCAAAAAAAAAAAAAAAAAAAAAAAAAAACTACATGTATGTTAATGAAACTTCGATTTCAAAGAGAACAATACATAAAATGACATTGAACTATATCCATTAAAGTATAAAAGATTAATTGGTCAAAAGGATATTTTTTGATATATTATTTTCTTATTAATCGACATATCATAACGCACCTGATGATCCAATCTAGAAAATAATTAAATGAAGAAAATTTATAAAATATAAACGTATAACTTTTATATTATTAAATTACATAATATATGAGATTGTGAAGTCACATTTTTCTTTAAACTTTTAAATTCACTCTATTTTTAAACTTTGAACTTCTAAAATGCTAATTTTGGTTTTAAAATTTAAAAAAGAAATCACATTTTTATTTAGTACCGTTCTTTTGCATTACTTGCTTGACCGTATTTTTTCTTTTTTTAAAAAAAGAATATTTAACACATGAAATCTTGAACCCGCGATCTCTTAGTTGTAGTAAGCTAAGAATGTTTTAACCGATAAACTAGACAAATGTGACTAATTTTTTTAAGTGAATAATAATTATACTTTAATACATGTATTAACTAGATGACATGATTTGTATGGAAAGAAGTCACATAAATTAATTAGAGCGATAAGGGTTGAGGTAGAACTGACAACTAAATGAGAACTTAAAAATCAAAATAAAATAAATTTATAAGTTTAGACGAGAAATAAATTTTGAAATTTAAACCAACATATAATTTGAAGGATATTTCTAGATTTAATAAATTGGAGTAAATAAAAGGTTAAATTATATATATATATATATATATATAAATAAATACCCTTAACTTTGTCTCTTATTTTAAAAAAATAATATTAATATTTCAAAAGTTACGATATCATCTTTGATCCTTTAGAAGCGTATCAAAACTACGATTGAAGTAAAAATCCATTAGAACTTTGGATAAAAAATCGACATGATGATGATCTGAAACGAATGACAATGATTAGAATGTTTTTCTAAATTAAGTGTAAAAGAACGATATTTAAACACGTCGATTTTATTGTTCAATAGTCCAACGATTTTTTCTATTCGAATGGTAATTTTGAAACATTTACGAAAATTTAGATAAAATTGTAACTTTAAAATAATATGAATATCTCTAAGACACGAGCAAAATTCACGAGTATTTTTTTATAAGTTATCTCTAAATAAAATTAGGCTATAAAATTATAAGAAGGAAAAAAAAAACACGTGAATAAGATGGGTACAAATAGAGGCCTTTTGTCCAAGGTCAAATTGGGCAGAGAAATGAATGACTTGGAGGACAAGACACGTCTCTGCCACGTCAGCAGTGGATAATGCTTCGCAAGTTACTGCTTTCAATCATTTCCTCTCTTCATTAAAAAAAGCACGTTGACCGACCACCAACGAATTTTATTTATTTATTTTTACTTGTATGATTAAATTACTATTTTTAGTCTACATGATTTATGTTCTAATTTTAATTTCATTATTTATCATTTTTGTCTATGAAAATCTCCTAAAAATTTCTTAATAAAATTTTTCTTACCGTCACCGACTTAAGCAAAACATTTAAAGTCGTCAGAAATAAATTAAATCAAACACTTAAAATTATTAATGTTCTTCATCATAAATAATAATATTCTTTAAAAAATAAACATAAATTACAAGAAAATACTTTGCTGCTGAGTGGACAAGAAAAATGCATTCCTCGCCCTCGTTAAACCTTTTACCAATGTTTGTTTTTTAAAGAAAAAGTTTTTCTTTTTCTTTTTTCTCCTATTCGTCAAACATTTAAGCCTTTTACCATTTGATTTTTTTTAAAAAAATTAAGCTTATAAATACTATTTAGATTTATTAAGGCTTGTTTGGGGCACTTTATAATAACCTGTATTATTCTAAATGTGGAATACTCTACAACTCAAATATAGACTATATTACTATGTATTATAAATAATATTATATGATTCCACTGATTATAATAATCCACAGACTATTATAATCCCTTATTATTATAATTTACTCAACACTCCAAACAACTTCTTAATTTCCATGTGTTTCTTATCTATTTTTCACGTCTGTTTTAAAAAATCAAGCAAATTTTAAAACTAATAAAAAAAAAACTTTTCGAAAACTTATGTGATTGTTTTTGGAATTTGATTAGAAACTCTAACGTTTCCTAAAAAAAAAAGATAAAAAGTACATTACAGTGAGATGATGAGAAAACCAACACAAGTTTCTAAAACAAAAACTAAATGATTATCAAATCCGAATTTAAATTAAGTGTATGAATTTTCTACTACTCGGTGAGTAAGAACAACTTGAATATAGCTAACTAAGGCCTCGTTTGATAACCATTTTGTTTTTTGTTTTTAGTTTTTGAAAGTTAAGCTTATGTTCACCTAATTTCTCTACAATAGAGATCATCTCCCTTAAGTAATCATTTGAACTATTAGCCAAATTCTAAAACCAAAGTCAAGTTTTTGAAAGCTATTTTTTTTTTAGTTTTCAAAAATTGACTTGGTTTTTGAAAACATAAGTACAAAGTAGATAAAAACACATATAAACTCATTAATAAAAGTAGTATTTTAAAGTTTAAATTTCAAAAACTAAAACAAAAAAATAGTTATCAAACAAGGCCTAAACTGCTCAAAATATTACTCGTCTTTTAAGTATCAAATTCGTATTTCTCATTTGATTGAACTAAAAAAAGTACGGGCAGCCCGAAATCTCTCCCTCTTACCCTTTTTTCTCTCTCTCTATATATGATTATTTTGTAGTCAACAATGAAGTATGGGAGAAATGCATGTGAAAAAAAAAAGAAATGGGAGCGCCACTAAAAAAAAAAGAATATGCTTTTAGCACAAAAGCACTTTGGCAATCCCTCATCTTCCTTTTTTTTTTTTTTTCTCTGTTCCATTAATTACCCTCCGCCCCCGGCTTCTGTATTTCTTTACCGTTATTTCCCTCCAACTGTATCAAGTTCCATTACCCATAAATACGATGCTGTTAACACCAGCATAATTTAACGGTTAACGGTGAATGGTTAAGGGTTTGTTTGATAATGTTGGTAGAAATTTTATATAAAATTAACTTTTAAAATTATATTCGAATTTTTATGTTATATTTCTTTTTAAATGTTTATTATGTATTTTTTTTTAAGTCTATAATTATAAAATAATGTTTTTTATTTATGTGTGGGACAAAACTGAAAAATGGAATTAAAGAAATTAGGTTTTATTGTTTCCGAAATTTATGCAAAATTTTTAAAATGTTTTTGAGAAACGAGAAATATATACCTTTACCCAATGCTTCTGGTTCTAAAAAATTGGAAACAAAAAAATTGGAAAGGAGAAATAAGAATGTTGCTAAACGAATATAAGAGGTGATTTTTATTACAAATCAAATCATTTAATCTAATCTATTGTTCATTTGAATATAGGTCAATTGATAATTGAACTTATTATTTTTATGATGTTATAGTTCATTCTCAAACTCTATATTTGTTGAACTAAAAAAAAATCCAACCTATTAATTTTTTTAATAATTTGTCAGGTTTGAATTTTCTTTTATCTGTTAAAACACGTCAAGTTAGCTAATGATGACTCTTTTTTTTCAAGAGAAATAAATCTACATTATTAAAGTTTATTAAATTTATAATCTAATTAGTTTTTTGTTCATAATTTAACTTTATATATATAAATATATATATAATTTAACCAATTTAGTTGTAGAGGGTATAACCGTCAACCAAAATAAAAGACAATAGGTATTTTAGCTACTAATTTATACTTGAATTGGCATAGTTTAATACAATTATATGAAGATATGATATGAATTGCTTTTATAACATTTAAATTTGTAATGTTTATAATTTATGAAAGATTTGAAAACTCAATTATTAGGATCTAGGTTTGATATTGAAAAATATTTCTAGTTCGGATCAAATTATAATATTTGAATGAAAAATCAATTTTGAAAACAAACAATCATTTTTACAATCAATAATTAGTTTTCTTTTTCATTATATATTCAAGTAATTTACCTAAACTTATTTGTCAAATGTAAACCGGTGTGCTAGTGTATATAAATGTGATGGCTAAATATTGAGGACCTAAATAAGTAGAATAAGAGAAATCTAATCTTTTTTTATTAATTTTTATTTTTGAGTTTTAACCATATATAAAGTGGAGATATTTGAATCTCTGATATATTAGTCAATGATATATGTTTTAACTAGTTGAATTATGTTTAAGTTGACACGGAGAGATTTCAACTTAAACTCAGGAAGATTGAAGATGCCAAACTACGAAACACATCATTTTCATAATTAATTAAGCTTTAAATTAAACAAAGGTGTATCTCGTGACCTAGCTTATAAACTAAATCATGCTAATTATTTTTTGAACTCAAATACAAAGGAGTTGTTTGAGGTGTTGAGTAAGTTATAATAACACGAGTTATAATATTTTGTAGAGTTATATAATTTATGTTTAGAATGCATAGTTATTTAGTTTGAGTTATAATACTCTGTGTTTGGAGTGTAAAGTATTTCATAAACTATTATAACATAGATTATTATAACATGTACTCCGAACATGATTAAAGTGGGAGAAAAAAAACTCAAACCTAAGACTTTTAAGAGATGTTAATAATTTTGCTGCTCAACCAATTATATTCAAGTTGGTTAAATCAATATCCCTAAAACTTAATATATAGTATAAATGATAGATTTACCCATAATGGAAAACCTAAATTAGGTCAAACATTTCACTATATTAATATTATGGATATCGAAGAAATCTAATTTCATATTTTATATATATCTTTTTTTTAAAAAAATATTTTTTTATATATATCATGTATGAGAAATGAGAAGGTAGGAAATCAAATAAAAGAACACAAAAGGTGAAAAATAAATTCCTCTAATCTTTCAAAAAATAAATTAAAAAAAATCCTCTAAAAATTACTAATAGAGAGAGAAAAATAACAGAAGAAGACAGCTCACCTGACCCTAAACTAGACTTTCTCCAAAAGCCCTATCAGCGCCATTAGAACAAAATTCCTTCTCTCTCTCTCTCTTCTCTCTCTCTTCCCTTCCTTCTCTCTCCCTCTCTCTTTCTCGCCTGCCAAACAAACAAAATTGTTCTTCGCTTTTTCTTATTAACACCAAAATTTTCACAACCCAGATGATGGAATTCTGGATTATCACTCATTTCATTTCCTCCAGTTTCGTCAAATTTCATCATCCCAAGTCTTAGACGTAAGTCTTTCTCGTCCCTTTTGATTCTACATGTTTTTTCTCTCTTGATCTTTGGTGGGTTTTGAATTTTCCTTGATCTTCGTATCTTTCCTGATTCTTTCGTGGGCAGAATTCGAGCACCCTCTTAATTGCCCTTTTTGTTATGTGGGGTTTTGTGGGATTTCGTTGACATTTCGGGGTTTTCCTTGTAGATTCAGAATTTGGAGAATTGGGTTCGAGAAAGTTGAGTTGAAATCCATGGCGCCTTCTGAAATCGTGGCGGCATTGTCCGAACCGCCTTCGACGACGTCGTCGTGCTCTGGCTCTGTTTGTCATCGGGATTCTGAGGATAAACGGCGGTTTGTTGATCTTAGAGGTGTACGGTGGCGCATAAATCTTGGGGTTTTGCCGTCTTCTTCTTTGGCTTCCATTGAAGATCTTCGTCGCGTAACAGCTGATTCGAGAAGGAGGTTTGTTTTAAGGATTTTTCTGTTTTTCTCCCTAATTTGTTTGTTTGATTACTATTCTCTTGTGGGTCTTTTTTGAAGTCTATGTAGCTGGCGTGAGTTTAATGTAGCTTGAGTTTACGGATTGTTCTATAATTTTCCTGAAATTCGTTTTCCATTTTAGTAATCTGCTTGTAATTTTTCTTCCCGGTTCAGGTATGGGCGATTCTGTGATTGGGAGCTTACATTTTTGTAATTTGTTGAAGATTTTCCATCCCTCGTCTAACCTTTATTTATCGTAGTCTTGTTTCGAGATTTATGATGGATTCCGTTGTAGATGAATGTTTCTCCTTGTTGTCTAGCCTGTCTAAATTTTCCTTGCTTTTTGTTCTTTTGGATTTTGTTATTCAAGTTCCCACTGCTTCTTTTGCAAAGTTGAGCTTATAGTTCCATACGGAGCATCGATTGTGTTTGTCTCATTGAGTTTTATTTACATTTCATTTTGTGGAATACATCGTCAATATGGTGTTGTCGGTGGCTGTAATTTAGATATCCCTTTTTAAGTGTGACGTCTTCAGCCCATTAATTCTAGTGTTTCTTTCTGAAACTTTGTTGTAGAATGTAATGATGTAGACGACTGTATATGAACAATGATGATATTTTTCTTTTTAAGAAATGAATATAATTTGAATTATTCTAAATCTTTTTTCTTCTCCATTTTTTAATCCAAATTTTAATCATAATATTTAACCTTTTCCTTTCTGTATTTCTTTCAGATATGCTATCTTGAGAAGACGCCATCTTGTTGATCCACACATTTCCAAGGATGGAAGCAATTCTCCTGATATTGCAATGGATAATCCCCTATCACAAAACCCTGGTAAAAATTACGCCTCCTCTTCTATCTCCAATCTAGTTTGGAAGGGTTCTAAATCTTAATGCCTTAGGCAGTACTCTTGAAAGAGTTTTTTTTTTTTTTTTTCTTTTTCCCTCCATTGTTTTCTAGCTCAAGTGCAAAATGAGTGATACTAATTCATGACGGGGAACCTGACATTGCTGTTCCTTTGACATTAAATTGTTTGATGAGTTCATCTGAGTGTACTATAAGTAACAATATTTGCTTCTAATTGTCACCCTCTTGTACTGCAGATAGCATGTGGGGCCGCTTCTTTCGAAGTGCTGAGCTGGAGAAAATGGTTGACCAGGATTTATCGCGTTTATATCCAGAACATGGAAGCTACTTCCAGACGCCTGGATGTCAAGGATTGCTTAGAAGAATTTTATTGTTGTGGTGCCTTCAACATCCTCAATTTGGTTATAGACAAGGTAATTTCAGCAATTTGCAATGTGCAATGAAAAGAATAAAAGCAATTCCTTCCCGTTTAAAACTTTATTAATTAAAATTCAAGTACAGGGTGCAAAACATTTTCTGGTTCTCACACCAAGATTGAATTCCTTTTTTAAATAATGGAGAGGAGGAGCTAGACTCCTACTATGATTTTCCGATATATTTTCCTTTCTAGGAAAATTAAAAAATTGTTGGAGAACCACCTCTATTGAAAAACAATATCACAGGTGAGATTTTTGTTTTTAAAACAATTTAAAAGATTAACAATTACAAGATTGCTTTTGTAGTTGTGAAACATAACGCACTTTTTTTTTTTTTTTTGTATACATCCAATAATTATTTAAAGGGTATGATGAACATTCTCTATTGCTTGTTTCTGAAACATAATGCACTTTTTTTCTCTATGTGAGCAAGGGCTATTACATAATCCTTGTTTCTGAATGTTGTTTATCAGACCTCCTTCAAGTGTAAGTCGAAGTATAGTGGAGAAACTGTCACATAATTGGCTACTGTTCCTGTATTCGAATATTCCTAAGCTATATTCTCCTGTTCTATATGTAGGAATGCACGAACTTTTGGCTCCATTGTTGTATGTTCTTCATGTTGATGTGGAGAGGCTTTCTCAAGTGAGAAAGCTTTATGAAGACCAATTTGCTGACAAGTTCGATGGTCTTTCATTTCAAGATGGCAGTTTCAAATATAATTTTGATTTCAAAAATCGTCTGGATTCAACTGAAGATGAACTTGGAGTTGATGGAACTGTGGAAAATGTGAAAAGTCTTTCAGAGCTAGATCCTGAAATACAAACCATTATATTGTTGACTGATGCGTATGGAGCTGAAGGGGAACTCGGCATTGTCCTTTCTGATAGATTTATAGAACATGATGCGTATACTATGTTTGATGCTTTGATGAGTGGAGCCCATGGGGCAGTTGCAATGGCAGACTTTTTCTCTCCAACGGCTGCCGGTGGTTCCCTTTCAGGATTGCCTCCTGTAATTGAAGCTTCTTCTGCTTTATATCACTTGCTGTCACATGTTGATTCATCCTTACATGCTCACCTTGTTGAACTTGGTGTTGAACCACAGTACTTCTCTCTCCGCTGGTTAAGGGTTTTATTTGGTCGGGAATTTTCTCTTGAAGATCTCTTGACAATTTGGGATGAAATATTTGCATCAGATAATAGCAAATTTGACAGAAGTGATGAACCTGAGACAAGCTCCAGCTTTGGCTTCCTTAGTTCATCTCGTGGTGCATTTATTGCTGCTATTGCTGTTTCTATGTTACTTTATCTGCGATCATCTTTGCTTGCCACAGAAAATGCAACGTTATGTCTCCAGAGATTGTTAAACTTCCCCAAGAATGTGGATTTGAAAAAATTGATAGAGAAGGCAAAATCTTTGCAGACTTTAGCAATGGATTCTAATATCTCATCTACACCGTTGTTGTCTGGAGCTTATCACCATCACAGCAAGTCCATGGTTGCACGAGGTAATGGTCGTTCATCTGGTTCTGTTTCTCCAAAAACTCCATTAAATCAAGTTCCTGAAAGTTACTGGGAGGAGAAGTGGAGAGTTTTACACAAGGAACAAGAAAGTAAACAAAGTGGCTCAAGAAATCAGAATGCAGCCCAAAAGAAAGGATGGTCAGAGAAAGTGAGATTCCTGTATAGGACAGAATCTGACCCATCTCCAGCAAAGCTTGCTGGTGGTAAGAACACTAAGTCCTCTGTTAGGCGAAGGTTGCTGGCAGATTTGTCGCGCGAACTTGGTGCAGAGGAAGGCATCGAAAAATGTGGGAGTGATGAAGTACTAGATAACAAAGATGATATCTCTATAGAAGGGGAGGTGGATGGACAAGATGGCTGTGAGAAGTACTTGGAAAATGCTGAAGACAAGAGATTGGAAAGCGGAATTGCTGGCAGTGAAGAAAACTCTTCAATATTCTCAGACCCAACAAGTTCCTTCAGTGGAGCGAATGATAATGAGAATGACATAAATGACTCGAGCAGGAGCAGTGTTGCGTCAAATTTGTCCCTGGATGAAAATGATGACCAGTCCCAGTCTCTCGTGGAAGGTTCACCTCTTCCAGCTCCTGATCAGCTTGAGAACATCCCAGAAAAATCTGGGTGTAATAATGATGCTGAGGGCAATGCAGCAGCGGTAGGGACAAGGGATCGGAAACTTCTAGGAAAATTTCCTTGGTTTTGGAAATTTGGAAGAAATGCTGCCAGTGAGGGTAAAGGTGGTGCCGAGGCTTCCAAATTGATTGGAGTCGAGAGTAATCCGATAAAGAATATTGCTTCGCCCAAAATTGATGGGTCTTGTAGTACTTCTGTTAGCGGAAAGGGAGATGGTGTGGATCAGAACGTGATGGGGACTCTCAAGAATCTTGGTCAATCTATGCTTGAGCACATTCAGGTAATACTTCTTAATTTTTGTTACTTCAAGTTCTGTTTGGTTCCGGGGTTCATGTGGACAAACTCCAATAAGAGGAGGAGGCTCCTATAGATGGAAAATGATCCAGTCTGAAAGTTACTGAAGAAGATCCTGTTCCCACTAGTTAATGTGTTGCCATTTCTATAAATACTAAAAACGGATTGAAGAAGGTTGCCTCCCTCTTAGTTTGTCGTATATATACAGTACTTAAGATTTTGTAGCCTTCCTCTGGTGTTTGCTCCCTAAATTTTTAGAATGGAAAGATTATATAGAACGCAAACTTTTGCTTGCGCCTCCTTAAAAAAATCTCTGTCTCTGCCCCTGTGAGAGTTATACCCTAGAGTTACTTCTGGATGGTTTCAATGGCTCTGCTATAACTAGTAAGTAGAAAAATCATGAAATTGAATGCTGCCGAAATTAGGAAATGAATAATTATGGTTATGAGAATGACCATCAATTCTGTAATTTTTGTTCATCTGTCATCCATTCTTACGATAGCTGACAATTTGACTGACAGGTTATCGAAACCGTATTCCAGCAAGATCATCGGGGTCAGGTAGGATCGTTGGAGAACTTGTCTAAGAACCCTTTAGTTGGCAAAGGACAAGTAACAGCCATGGCAGCTCTTAAGGAGCTTCGGAAAATCAGCAATCTCTTATCTGAGATGTAAGACAGTTCTATTTTTTACTTTTATCTGTATATACATTTTGTAATTATATTTTTAGTGGCATAATAAAATCGAGTTTTATCTGTACTACTACCTCTTTCGATATGTCGGGTTAAAATCTAAACTGTGGTTACAACGACACGAACCAAGCTTTTGTACTGAGGTGGCATTAAGCTAGAATAAATGGAGACAAAATTTTGTTCCAGTTATCTGTTCTTTCTAGATTCAGAAACTTGGAATTATGAGCAGTTTAAGTTGGTCACTTGGTATTGTTATGGTTGAAACTTATTGCAAAATGGCTTGGGAACCATCTTGAAGACGAGCTGATTTGATTGTTATTAGTGTTTGCACATTGAGAATGAACAAAATTTGACTGAAGAGAGTGAATGCATATACAAAACTTACCTAATGAATATAACAACACGTGATTTTTCTTAAATTTATTAACACGTGGTGTGCAGGAATTCAAATCTTTAACTTTTTAATGTCTTAACCGGTTGAGTTATACTTAGGTTAACAATTAATATAACTTATTTGATATAAAACTCTTATATTTGTAGTGAAATTTACACTTGTTCAAAACTTTTGTGTAAAAAATGACTGTTCTTTAAAGAATGTTGTTACATGGATCATTGTAAACATTAACTATGGGCTAATCTTATCAGACATTATAGTATAAAGTGAAAGTCTAAATTTTAGTTGCACACTTGGAAATATTTGGCTCACATGTTGGGTTTATATAACTCTAAGTGAAGAAACTAAGTCTATATTTGGTATACAAATTACCTACTAAAGTGGGAAAGTTACAAACTAGAAGCTCATCCTTTTGTTGATTTTGTAGGTGCAAATATTCACGTGTGTGGATCTTAGCTACAATGAAGTACTAAATTGGTAATCGTGGGAAACTATGAAAAAATGGAGTAAACTTAGGAAAAAAAGGAACTTAAAGAAATTATCATTTGGCTTGAGGACCAAACAACAAATCTTGGATTTAGGGGAATACTAAAATGTACCCGAATCGGCAAAATGCCAAAATGTACCATTAATGCCTATACGACATTATTTTGATTGTTTGTAATGTCAACATCATTTATGAATGATATGAGGTCCAAGTCCAACAACATTAATGAATTATTTACAGGAATATTAAAATTGTTTGTTTCTAAGTGTTTTATACATTTAGGAGTTGTTTAGGGTGTGAGTTGTAATAGTCAATGAAATACTCCGCACCTCATACACAGACTATTATAATCTAGACTAAATAACTTTGCATCCTAAACACAAATTACATAACTCTATATACTATTATAACTCATGTTATTATAATACACCTAGTGCCCCAAACAATCCCTTAGGATTTTTATGTCGTTCAAGCTATTACTCCACAACCTGATATCGACAAGTTGCACAAACAAGCTCTCCTTAGACTATATCATTAGAAAGATGTACATAATCAAAGACATTGATATATACTTGCTAGTCATTGATCTCGAAACAAGCTCCTTGTTAGTCTTTGATTCCCATAAAGTGAGCTTTCACTTTGTACATCTATAAGAGGGCGTTTGGATCGCAGAGTTGGGTTGAGTTGTGCAAAGTTGTGCAAAGTTGTTTTGTCAGTGAGTTCTGGAAATCAGTGTTTGGTTTGTAGAGTTGAGTTGAGTTGAGTCAGGAAGTCAGTGTTTGGTTTGCAGAGTTGAGTTATTATGTCAGTGGTATCTGGTGCAGTTTTTTGTAAAGTGAATAACTATGATTTTTTGTGACTTTTTTCTTTACTTTTTTTGTTTCCACCAATCAATTGCAAACATATTTGTCTACAATTTCAAAACTTCATTATGAGATCAATTACAAATTTACAATATATATTACCATTTGCAAGATATATGGGATATTTAGAACAATACTAGATATTGAGATTGATATCAATTTTTCTTCTCCCCTAAAAATCATTTTTATCTTATGTAAAGTGAAAGATCTGATTTTTTTGTGACTTTTTTTCCTTACTTTGTTTTCACAACAAATCAAATACAAACACATTTGTCTACAATTTCAAAACTCAATTATGTGATCAATTATAAAATTATAATATGTATTACCATTTGCCAAATGTATGTTAGGGGTATTTGCAAAAGTAATAGAAATTGGGTTTGATATCAATATTTCTTTTCCAATAAAATTCATTATTTAGAACTTTTACTCTTCAATATGAACTTTATTCCCTTTTTTATGCACATGTTCACCACTACTTTTTTATTTTAATTTAGGTAGGTATTAATTTAGTATTAATACTTTGCATATGAAGAATGTTTATTTAAATTTGTCTAAACACATGCATTGTCTATGAACATCTTTAGAATGGAATAAATAGTTTACCTTGTGAAGATGTTAAAAATATGCCAACATACTTAAATATTTTATGTCATATTGAAGTTACATATCTACAAAATATTAGATATGTCATCAAGGTCCTAGTAGCGTCGTTATGCTACCGATATTTTCGGTGTAGGCAATGTTGCTTAGTAACGTCCCTAGAAAATTTTGAGTTTGAAAAATTAGGGTTGTTACAGTTGGTATCAGAGCATGAGTGTTAGATTCTGCATACTCGCCTACATCGTAGGCAACGATCCTTATAGCCTCTCGCAGGAAGTCTAGTTAAAGTTATTTGAGTTGCTTGTGTGTTGACACTTGTTATGCTATGCTTTTGACTTCTTTGTTCTTGTGCAAAGGTAGTTTAGAGTTTAAGTTTAGATTATGACTCGAAGATGTGACCATTGTAAAGTTCTAGCAACTTTCGAGGACGAAAGTTTTTCTTAGATGGGTATATTATGGCGCCCTGTAAAATTAGGTGCTTTAATTGTATTTGTTTTAAATTTGAATCTTTGGATAATGGATTAGGAAATAATGTTTCAAAGTTTAAAAAAGGAATAAGATTTCTGTTTGTTTAGGATTTCTTTTTCTAAAAGGATTAAAATTCCTTATTCTAAAAGAATTAGGACTTTTTTTATGTCTATTTAAACTAGAGTATTAGCAACTTAAAGACACACTTCAAAACTCTCCTCATCTTTTTCTTTTCTCCACTTTCTTCATCTCGTCGGACCGTCGTCGGGGAGTCGCCGGACGTTGTCGGAGTGTCGTCGTCGAAAAGTTGCTGAAAGTGCCGCCAGGAGAAAATGCAAATGCGGTTGAGTTAATAACTCAACTCCATGGGGTTGGGTTATTAAGTCACCGGTTATAATGGTTGGTGAAACACGAGTTGGTTGGGTTATTAACCCAACTCAACTCAACCCAACCCCATAAACCAATTGAATAACAAACACTAAACATATTAAAATGTTGTTTGAGATGTCAATTAAAGGGGATAGATATAAACATTATATGTTAGCTATATCATTCATGGTTTTGGTGACATGTCAAAGGTTGACATCTTAACATGCTTAATTTGTTTTCCTTTTTTTAATAAATGATTTGATTGTAATAAATCTATAAAGATTTGAGATAGAATTGGAAATTTAGAAGAATAGGGAGGAAATTGAACCAGTATTTGTAATTGACCAAAGATACTTTTCATAAAAGGTTTAGTGTTACCCTTTTTTAAATGGAAAACAATGACCAATCCAATGGGTAAATTGATAACTCATGTGAGGGATGGAATTTGGATTTAATCAAATTACCCTAAAACAAGATAAAAATCAAAATCATAAGAGCGAAAAGGAGAAACAAGCACAAGGGAATCTTGCAGGTTCAAATTAATATTTTCGAATCAAATTTCTAGATAGAAGGGGAAATCTCTCTGAATCATTTTGTACGTTACTATGAATCAAAGAAAGGGAGTTCAAATTAATCTTCATTCTATGAATCAAAGAAATTGAAGCTGGTGTGGCAAGTGCCACGCTGATGACCAACTTTTTCTATTTGTAGGTTACCTCTTTCTTCCAAATTATAAATTTTATTGTTTTATCACGTGAAGATCATGTGGGATTTTCACTGGCTAGATTTTGACAATAACAACCCTAATCTAAGGAAGTAAGAACCATTGAATCATAGAATGTTCAAGACAATTGTAAATTTAGCATGATTGAGATAAAATATAATAAAATTTGGAGTGAAAACGTTATAAATATAAGAAAAATTAGAACACATATCAACGAGTGAATACTACTACTACAATCAACTCATATCTAAGTTAGGTTATGTTTGGAGATAATTTTAGAAATATTGATTTTAACCTAATTGATTTATTAAAAGTGATTTTCATATAATCATTTTAATATTTGGTTCTACACTTTTAATAGTGATTTCATACTATTAAAAGTGATTTTTAAAATGCATGCATATTTGGGAGCGACTTTAAAATAAGTATTTTAAACTAAGTGATTTAATTATAATTATTTTTTTAAAAGTATTTAGCTATAGATCATTTTAATATTTGAGTCAACACTGGTAAAAGTGATTTAAATTTAATTAAATATATATTTTAAAAAATATTAATATTTATTTTTAAAGGTGATTTTAGGATCATCAAGTTATTAAAAAAATATTGCATTAGAGATTTAAAAAAAATTAGAAGGTGGAAGATAACAACTACACAAAGAGAACTAAAAATTAAGAGATAAAAAAAAAAAACTAGAAAAATTTTTCAAAGAGAAAAATATTACAGACATGGAGAGATAAAAATTTTAGGGGGAGAGACAAAAAATTTGGGGAAAGAAAATTTTAATAAAAAGAGAAAAAT
The DNA here is from genome assembly GCA_036507285.1 of Trichosanthes cucumerina. Classification (NCBI taxonomy): domain Eukaryota; kingdom Viridiplantae; phylum Streptophyta; class Magnoliopsida; order Cucurbitales; family Cucurbitaceae; genus Trichosanthes; species Trichosanthes cucumerina. The sequence goes on along the minus strand of CM071842.1, from coordinate 11,520,081 downwards.
TGAAAAATTGAAAAATAAAGATAGAGAGATAAACAAGAAATTTAGATAGAACCATAAAAATTTGAGGAAGAAAAACTTCAATGAAGAAAAAGAAGTTAAAAAAGTAGACAGAAAAAATTTAAAAAGATACAAAAATTATAGAAAAGAACAAAAATAAATAAATAAGTTAAAAGAGGATTAAAACCATTAGAGAGAAAAAAAAGGTAAGAAAAATAAATAAAAATTTAAAAAGATAATCAAGTATGAGATACACATTATAAAACTTTTAGAGAGAAAATTTGTCATTTTGTAAACAATGATAGATGAACAGTTTTGAAAAAACACATTTTTTAATGAAAAGTTATGAATTTTTACCAAAAAAAAAAGACGGTTTGTACCCATCACGAAAGGTATATTTTTTTTTTAAAAATGAAATAATTGTCATTTTAAATCACAATCACTTGACAAAAATCATATGAAAATCACCTCCCAAGTGATAGATCGCGAATCATTTCTAGTGATTTTGAATACTTATAAAATTGCTTGCACAATTACCAAACATCACAATTTTAGAAGAAAAGTGATTTTAAGCATATTGATTTAGGTTTATTCCAAAATCACTTCCAATCATGTCCTTAATAAATAACCCGAATTAATATTTAGTTAGTTATCTTTTTAAACCTAAAACTTACTAGCAATTATTTCTAAAAGCTATAATATGTGTATTTCTTAAAAAATAAAAATACATATTTTCAAATATTTAAAAGAAAAAAAATGGAACTAGAACTTTTTCCAAAAATCATTCTCTAACTTGGCCCATAACTTGGCCCAGCCCAATATGTGTTGATGTATCCTCCTCCACTCCACAATGTTAATAAAAAAACAGACAAGGGATTTGTACCTATCAAACCTAGACTTATAGTATGTTTGTTAAAAAAAAAAACAGTTTAAATTACAAGTTTAGTCCTTAAACTTTGAGGTTTTTGTCTTTAATCTTTGAGTTTTTAAAAGTGTTCAATAATGGTTAAACTTTTTTTTTATTTTGTATCTAAATAGTCTCTAAACTTTAAATTTTGTGTCTAATAAATTCTTGAAAAATTTAAATTTTTCTAAACATCAATGGATCCTAATTTATGTATAATGAAATCCTAAAATTTTCATTTTAAAATTTTATGAACTTTCTTAGTTTCTTAAGAGGCTAAATGACACTTAAACTCTTTTTAGTCACTTTATGGCTACTTTGTAGGTTTCAATAGGCGAAGTTGACACTTTTAGGTCGTTCTAGGTTAACATTTAAAGGAGTTATAGAAAATACTTGGAGAGCAGGTGGGGTGGGGGGAGGAGGGGAGGAAGTGGTTAAACTTTTTAAGATACTTTACTACTATTGTTTTGCTAATTGATGTAATGCATGTTAGGAGCGTAGATACTTTACCTTTGGATTGTGTTTGTTGGAAATTAATGAATTGGTCTAGTACTTTACATATTTAGAATATTGGTTCATTTGTGAATCTTCCATGATTTTGTGAGTTAGAGTTGAAAGTTGTGGTTGGTTAATCTGGATATATAGAAGTGTTATCTTTTTTCACCAACATGTGCTAGGTAAAATTTTTGATATTGTTATAGTTACGTCGTTATGTTATCGAAATTTTCGAACCATGTAGGTTGTTAGCTTAGTGGTTAACATTTAGGGGAGTTAGCTTAGTGCTATTGGTAGTACAGTTGCATGGCCTTTTGACAAAGTTTTAATCACTACGTACATTTATGTATTATTATTTAAAATTATTGATTTTGTTTAATAATTATTTTATTTGAGTAAATATTCTTTATTTCTTTCTTTTTGTAGGTTGATGACAAAATATTATGGAAAGTTTTTGGCTACAAAAACAACTAGCTCGAGAGTTATAGATTTTGATATTGAATAGTAAAACATTTTGTAATTTAATGAATAGTATTTGACAAATTTATATTTAGTGTCACCCCAAAGTTGATGTTCATTACTATATTTATTTTGTGAACAATAGATTGTTATGTTTTGTATCAATTTAAATGGGGATAATGTAAACCTTGAATGAAAGGTAATTTGCTTGGATCAATGACACATAAACTCATTGTATAACTAATCTTCGTAGATCATTTATTTATTATTTTACTTCTAATTTGAACTAAGGTAGGAAACATGAATAATACCATCATGAATAATTTCAAAAACCATCAAAGTTACAACAATAGCAAAAAATTTTACAATTCAAAAGTATATTATAGCTTTACTTTAATAAAAAAAAAAAGCTACAAATAAATGTTATAATTACTAAAATGCTATCGTAGATTCCTACAATATTGTTATAGCATTTATAAAATGCTATTATTGATTTTAAAAAGAGGAAATTATGCTATTAAAAGACTTTTGATATAACATTTTTTATAACCTTTATAAAATGCTATAAAAAGTCTAATTTTTATAATTTTTATAAAATGCTATAAGAAATCTAATCTTTTATACCTTTTATAAAATGTTGTAAAAAGTCACAGACTTTTAATAGCTTGGGCTATCATGACTTCACAGAAAAAGCTATAAAAGGCTTATTACAACATTTTTTCGAAGCTATCGTAGACTTTTTTTTCCTGTAGTGTTTATGTCTAATAGATTCATGAATTTTAAAAAAATTTGAAAATTCAAGAATTAAACTTGTAATTTTAAAAGTTTAAGGACCAAATAGATACAAACTTCAAAGATTAAAAGCTAAATTTGCAATATAACAAAAAATAATTACAAAATTAGTATAAATTCTAACATCCATGTTCTATTTTATTTTAGTTTATTTTTATATTTCTCTTTATATAAGTGAATGCATAGCACAAGAAAATTTATTCTTCTGTGGAAGAAAAGTAAGCATGAAACAAATAAAAGTTTAACCACCAAAATATTTGAAGTAAACCAAACTACAACAACCAACAAAAACATAGCTCAATTGACATCAAGTATAATTCATGATAAAAAATGACATGGATTCGAATGATCCCACCCCCAATGATTGATGTACTAAAAAAACCAAACCACAACTTAAAAGTTTTAGCTTACCCTAAATTAAATTAACTTTTTATAAATAATCAGATGTACAAAAAAAAAGAAACAAGAATGATTTTTAACTTTATATTTGACTTAGCAAACTCTACTTCTTCCCTTGTAAACTACTTCTAATTCTAATTGAGAGGTGAAATTAATATTTTTTTAAAAGGTAAATTAAAAAAGTTACTCAGTAACTAATTAATCACAGAAAATTCATAAGTATAACTCAATAAGTTAAAGTATTAAAAAAAAAAGGCAAATGTATTAATTTCACTGTCTATTTGTCAATTATTTTAAAGTTTAAAATCAAAATTCACCCTACGGTGATTTTTTTTTTATAAGAAAAAAAGTTCACATGATTTAGTTGATGGGTGGGGCATTATTTAACGCGTTTTTTTTAATCTCTTTTTTTGTAGAATCTCAAGGCTAATGAAGATTTTTCATGATTGGCATTAAATCAACTTTTTGCAATTCTCTTTACTATATAAAAAAAAAAGTATTAAATCGGAAAATTTATGATTCTCAATTTCTCATTATTTGGTTTTCAGACTTTATATCCAATCTCTAAAGTAAACCAGCTTTTGTTTGACCCAAAATCAAGATTCAAACTCACCAAGTTTCACAAAATTTTGGTCTTCGATTTTAATTTTCATTTGTTGATATTGATAAATAGAAATTTTCAAACTCGTATTTAATGCAGGTAATTTCATTTCATTTCTAAATTAAAAAAATAAACCCTTTAATGAATTATTTGTTATAACAATGTTGAAAAAACCTAGTATAAAAAAAATTGTCATATGGGCGGAACAAAAAAGGAAGGAGGGAGCAACTGTCCTCCCGTAAATTGTCGATGGAAAAAAATTATATAAAAAAAGTTAAAAGATTATTTTAGCGTTTTTAGCCTTTTTTTATAGAAATTATAGCTTTGTTTCTCTATGAAAATTTATGACTATACTCATAATAAATTGATGGTTAGAAAAAAAAAAAAGTTACAATTTTGCTATCATTAACCATCACCTCTTCTTGGAGCTATATGAAATATACTAATAACTAACTTTACACAAATTAAGAACTCAAGCCAAATTGAAAAACAAATTTGAACAAACAAAAGAAAAATAAATGTAGTTATTATGAGTGGAATAAAGAGGGGTTACAATGTGATTTAATGATTGGTTTTTATTAAACATGCAATGTGCTTTAAAGTGGAAAAATTGTAAATGAATAAAGATAAAATTCTAGATGTGATAAAAGAGTAAACACAGAGTAGGATATTTAAGAAGAGGGCTCACAGTGATTATTTTAAATGCAACTAAAATTTCTAGATTTGTGGAAGATTATGAAACTTACCGGTCAAAAGCAAAGTCATGTGAGTATATGTTCAAAGAAATGAGCCTAAAAAAATATGGATAGGGTTTGGTTGTATTTAGAATTTTCGAGTGACAAACAATTAGCAGTGAGTCATGAAAATATAGTCATGTAGAATTATAGATGAATATTCTTAGATGTCAAACGAGTGAGGCATAGATATATATATTTTTTTGTTAAGGGTGTGACAAGGTAGTCAATGCTAGATATTCCACAATATGATATGTCGTAATTGAACTCCGTTGATAGGCAAAATGTGCTACCAAAAAAAGGAGATGATCTAGAAAACAAACAAAACAAGGTAGTTGATCTAGATATCAAATAGGAGGTATGCTCTAGAAGAGAAGAATTAGCTCGAATAATAGAGGATGAATATTTGACTATTTAAGACGAGACTTGATATGGTACTTTGTTTGAGGGACAGAATTGTTGGAAAAGTCTCACTCCATTATTAGTACAAGATCTTTTTAATGAAATAAAAAATAAAGTTAATAAAGGACATATGGTCAAAGTAGCTAAATAATATCATATTATTGTAGAAAAATGTAGAGAGTGTCACGTTATTCTTCACCATAGGTTATTTAACCAACACTTTTTCTTTTACTTGCTTTATAAGATTTTGCTTTGTTCAAAACACTCATAAACCCTGAAAGTTGTAATCTTTTACCAACTTTAAAATTTCCACTATATATGACCATGGATGAATTTTGAAAATTGCTTTTGAAAAATTTGTAGGAACCCACAAATATTATGATGTGAGAGAGAGAAATGATAGCTTCCCAAATGGATCTTTGTTTTAATTTTAAAGAAAAAATTGGGCCCTAGTCTCTTTCCATTTTGTAACTTTTGTTTAATATTTTGTTATTTTATTTTTATTTTTTTAAAAAAAAGAAAAAAGAAAAAAAGGGAATTGGAATTGGGTGTAGTTGGAGCTGTTGTTTTCCCTTAAAAGAAAAAGAAGCCAAATCTCTCATAGTTGTGATTTGTGAGAACATCTTCTTGAGTTTGGGTGGTTTAATAAAGTAAAAAACTCTTCATTATTTTAAAATAACCCTAGCTACTTGTATTCTAATCAAAGACTTTGAAAAAGTGTTGAAAAATACCATAGAAAAATGAACTTGATTGAAGGGAATAAATATATAGAATTTCCACTACCACCACAAATTTGACATTCAATTATAGCTATAAACCTTTGTCATATGAATTATAAGAGAATATAAAACACTTGTAGTTTGTTTGAAAATAGTTTGCCAAATAGTCTTATAAGAAAAAACAAAATTCAATTAAAAACACACACAAAAATTAAAACATAACTAGATTAATTATTTTTTGAATTATTTTAATGTCACACAAGAGGATCTATTTAGTAAAAGGAATAGAATATGATGATTCTTAAATGTTAAAATTATGGAATTGTGAATAATAATTTTAGTGTGGATAACAACGTTGATCTTTTCAAGTCATATACCATCACAATTCTTAAAAATAAGTTTTATAAAAAAGAAAAATGTTTCTTAAAAAAAAAAAAAAAAGTTCCCATACATGTTCCCAACTACTGCTACTTTTGGTCATAAAATAGTGAAGTATAAGGAAAGTTGGGTTTTTAGTGTACAAGAAGCATATCTAGCTCCATTACACACACATATATATATATCAGAACCGTCCTAAAATCAAATAATAATAATAATAATAATAATAAAAAAAGTTTTTAAAAAATTTTCTTTAGTCTTTAAAACTTACCTAAGGAATTAGAAGAAATTGTGTACAAACAAACTTTATCTTCTAAAAACTAAAAAAACAGACGGCTCATTTGATATTGTTCTAAGTTTCATTTTGTTTAATTTTTTTTTTTTTAAAAAGAGAGCCTATTTATCAATAAGGATTTATTTATATAATCTAATTTTTAGCCAACATTTGAACCATTTAAAAAAAACAAAACAAAAAAAAAGAAACAATTAGAATAAAATTCCAAGAGTATTTTCTAATATACACATAGCAACCAAATTATTAACAAACAATTTTTTTTTTGCAAATGTCAAAAAATAAATTCAAACCTTTATCAAACACACCCAAATTAAAATAGTCAGCAAGTAAAATTATGTATTTTTTTAATTAGATGTGGTAGTGAAGATTCAAATTATAATCTCTGGATTATTGAAACTATATATATTGATGAGTTTAATTATGTTCAGATTGACTTTATTTTTGTATGTGTATATATACACATACATATATATGTATTATAATAATCAGATTATTTACCAACAGAGAGATTTTTAGACTTAAAGGAAGGGCAAGAGGGAAAAATGGGTCAACAAAAGGATAATTTTATTCTCCACCACCACCAAACAAGTCTTTTTTGTGTTTTTTTTTCTTTTCATTTTTTTTCATCTGCCACCATAATTTCCAACACTTACTTTTATAACTCCACCAAACACAAAACCCTAATTACTTTTATCGCAATAATTAATTAGCCTTATTTTCAGCAAATCCATCTGTTTCATTACTTTTTTTTTTTTCCATTCTACAAAAGGCCAATTTTATTTGGGAACTTGTAGGTGTGCATGAACCTAAGTTTCTTTTTAATAGGTGTCACAAATAACAATAAAAATGAAAGAGAATGTAAAGAGGCAAAAAAAAAATCTAAGATTTATATGTAGATTCATTTTAATTATTTATAAATAGAGAAGATTCTATTAAATCATATAAACTATTTTTAATATTTAAAATTGTAGGGATCGAATTCTAACTTTCTCCAAATCTTAGGAGTTGTTTGAGGTGTTGAGTGAGTTATAATAACAAGAGGTTTTAATAGTCTATGAGTTATTATAGTCCGTGAAACATATAATATTATTTAAAATGTAGAGTAGTATAATTTGTGTTTATAATAGTCTATGTTTGGAGTGAGTAGTATTTCACAAGTTATTATAACACGAGTTATAATAACCAATGAGTCAAACAAACCCTTAGAGATTAAATGTGTAATTTAAATCTTATAGTTTTTACGATAAAAGAAAAGCTTATGATCATCAACAGGAAAACAATAGAAATCAACACACATTTTTCAAGAATTATATACTTTACCTTTTCTAAAATCACTCAAATAGTTTGCCCTCTTTACATAAAATTTTCGCAACTTGTCACTATTCCCAAATGTTATTTCTTACCTACACTCATTTAAAACAAAAACAAATTTTTCGAAAACTACATCATAATTTTTTTTAAATATAAGTTTGATTTAAATTTCAAAAACATCTAAAAAAATATGAATTTTATAGGATTAAGAATATAATCAATAAATACTAAACCAACTCATTTAAATCACTGTGTGTGTATATGTGTGGCCATATAATATTTTTCATTCACTTATCTTTTTCAAGCATCGATATCAATGCAGTTAGAGTTAGGTTGGCCAATTTCAATAATAACACATTAATTCTAAATATTAAATTGTATGCTTTATTCACATTCCATCAAATCAATCACAATCACCAAAACGTGAAAAAAAAAAAAGAGCATTGACCTTGGTTGTAATAAATAGGGGAAGATAATCAACATAAAAAAACTCGATAATCTTGATTTCTTGATTTGGTTTCATGAAATCCAAAACAAGATAATTTCATTAAATTAAAGTTTAAGCTAATGTAAATAATTTAGTACCAAATCAAATTGTGACAGGAAAAAAAAAAAAAAGTCCATTGCCTTTTTGCCCCATTGACATGACAACCACCTTTGTCACTTTATTCACATAAAACTAAAAGGTGAGAGGAAGTTCTGTTTCCTTTAATTCTTATCATGTTTGCATATGTCGTCTCAATACACACAAAACGGGTGTTTAGATTGAAGAGTTTGAGGGGTGGAATTGGGAGGAGTTAATAACTCCCCCAACTCCTTGTTTGACCCAAAGAGTTATTAGCGGTTTCTTGTAGACTCCACAGGTTTATTAATTCTTTCTTCAACTGTTTTTATAGGCTCGACAGTTTTTTAACTCCTTTTTGTGGGCCCCACAGACTTCTTTACTCTTACTCTCTACAACTCCTACTCTCCCAACTCCTCAATCCAAACAGCTCCTAAGTTGGATATAATAACACGAGTTATAATAGTGAGCGGATCTACATAGAGACAAGGAGGACCATGACCCCCCCAAAATTTTAAATTTAGTAGACTATTGTATATGTTAATTGTCTTACAAAAATAACAATATATGCTAATATTATTAAATAATACATATGAATTAATCAAATATTGCTTTGTCCCAATGGTAACATACTTGCCATTATTCCTTGTGTGCACAAGTTTGAATCCTTCTAATTTTTTAGGTAACATAATGATGTGTTCAAACTAATCTTTTGGTAATTTTTTTATTATATTTATTAAAAATAGTCTATCACCCCCCTCAAATATTAATATATGGGTTCGCCCTGGTCGGTAGAATTATATAATATTATTTAAAATGAAGGGTTATTTAGTTCGAGTTTATAATAGTCTGTGTTTGGAGTGCATAGTACAATTATTATAACACAGATTATTATAACCTATGCTCCAAATCATCTTTAATTGAGAAAAGAAGATGACCATGTCTTTAAGAGTGACGGAGCAAGAGAGGGCATTAAATTCACAAACATTAATGTTAATTTCTTTTTTTTTATCTATTTTTTCATAATTATATAAAATTTTAATTCTAATAACCAATAATAGTACTTTAATTTCTTATTCATTATGAGATTACTAAAAATCATGTGAGGTTCCAATAGTAAAAACATGTTTTTTTCCTCTCTAAGATCTATATATAATGTTTAAATAATTGATATTATTTCTTTATAATTGAAAACATTTAATGGATTAAGTTTTGTATTTGATGGGTCTTATGTCATTAATGACTTGAAATACTTGTAAGTTATTTCATACATATAAGATCAATGAGTGAAAAGCATATTTTTAGTACTTTTTTCTCACAACTTAAGTATATTCAATTTGAATTTCGGATTCTATTATTATAGGAAGAAAAATTGACTATATTTTAGACAATATATATCATTGTAGACTAAAGTATTTGTATCGACAAATTAATTCTTTAATTGATATTGTTGTAAATTAAAGAATTAGGGAGAGCAATATTATTATATTTTGTTCAAGCGATATGTAATAACAAAAAAATTAAGTTGAAGATTATGTTTACATTCTTTTCATTATTAATTCTACTGCACTAATATTTTTCAAAATCTCTATCAACATTATCAAACTTAAAGGTTTCACATTTTTGCTAATATCAACACTTAATTATTATCCATCACGTTTTTTCTTTATAAATTATTTAACTCAAACTTAACATTGGCACATATTTTGTTCATTCACCTAATGAGTATAATATCTATAAATAAGTATTTAAAATCACATATATGATAGTTTATGTGTCAAATCCTGACACAAATTTAAATTCATGTTAAAATAATTAACAAAAAAATAACAATGATGATTAACATTTTTTTAATGACAAATTAATTGATTCAAACAAAATATTTTGAGGTTGAAGGATTAAACTAAAGCACAGGGTTAGAGATTCAAAGGAAACAAATATAAAATTCTAAGGGTGAGTTTGACAGGCCTCCTAGTTTAATTTCTTTTTTTTTTTTTTAAAAAAAAAATGTTTTTATTCTCTTCAACTCTTTTCATTAAAGTGAATCTAATTTAAATAGTTGTGTTTGGTTTTTTTCTTTGGGGTTAAATTATCATTTTGGTGGTTATACTTTGGGTTTCATTCCATTTGAGTCTCTAACCTTTTAATAAATCTTAAAATTAGTCTTTGGTTTATTGTTAACTTTTCATAAACAAAATAATCTCTATTAGCTTTGCTTTTACAAATTTTAGAAATATGTCCACATTGTATCTTTTTTTACATAAAAATTATTGTTATTATTTAACTAATTTTTTTTAAAAAAATTATCTTCAAACTAAGGACAGGGACTATTTTTAAGCTTTATTGAAAATAAATGAACTACAATTGGATATTTGAATGTGCATAGACTAAAATGCAATGAAATCTAAAGTGTATAGACCAAAATTATATTTAACCTTTTTTTAGTATGGACTTGTGCGGTTGGTTATTACATCTTCTTAAAAGTGATTTTAATCATAACTGTTTGGTTACATAAAGTGATTCTACAAATGTTAAATTATCATAAAGAGAAGATGATAAATTTTAAATTTGAAGTCAATTTTGTAATTCTGCATTCTCTGACCTATTTTATGTGGATATTTTGGATTTCTTAGGCTAAATTATAGTAAAATATACCCCTAAACTATGAGTTTCGTTTCAAAATACATTTGAACTTTAAAATGTTTCAAAATACCCCTTAGATAGAAAACGTTAAAGTTTCATTAATACTTTTGACCTTTCAAAAAAGTTAAAAGATCTTTATTGAGAAACTAGGGATGACAATGGAGCGGGACGGGCTCGGGGATGCACTCCCCATCTCTATTCCTACGAGGATTTTTCATCCTCGTCCCGTCTCATTCTCTATTTTGGAGAATCGGTGTAACGTCCCTAATTTTCGGCACAGATCCAACTAGGGACGTCACTGGATAACACCTTCTGCGCTGAAATTTCGGCAGCATAACAACGCTATCCGGATGGATCCAAAATTTTTACTTAACCTGTTTTTAGCAAGAAACACTTATAAGAACTTTTTCAATACCCGACCTCCTCCAAACTACAACAAAACAGGTTGGGCTCCAGCAGACCACACAACAGAGGCAACGAAAGCACTAAACAAAAATTAAATGAGCATGCTGAACAAGGAAACTAAATGAATAAATGTCATGCTCAACACACAGGGAGTTCAGAAAACCAAGAGCAATAAACCAAAGTCATAAATCAACTCATAAATACAAGGTCTCTATTTTGGAGAATCGGAGTTGAGGTCGGAAATCCTAGATCGGGGATTGGGCCCCTGTATGGAAAAATCTCCGTTTTTTTTAATTATTTTTATTAAAAATTAGTTTAAAATCAATAATTATATTAAAATCATATAAAAACTAATTATTATTATTATTATTATTTTATTTATTTAAATTGTTAATTTCGAAAAATATTTAATAAGTTTATGAAATTTAAATCAGTGACAATTAATATACATATATAATGTTATTAATAGTATAATGTTATTATTACAAATAATTATAATAAATATCATATATTTTAAAAAAAATTAATAAAAAATAAATTATTTGGGGTGGGTTCAGGACGGAGATTGGGCGGGGATATGGAGATTGAATTAATTTTCTTCTTCCTAAAGTTTGATTCTAGTTTGTGCGTTGTTTTTTTTTATTATTTTTAATTAAGTTATTTCCATTATTACATTCTAGAATTTTATCTTTTTTGCTCTTCATTTTTAGTTATGCATTTCTATTACTTTAAAACTTTGTTTTTCACTTTTATAATGAAAAACTAATTTTTCCTTAGGGATTTAAAAGTTTGTGAATGCCCTGAATGCCCTAGAAGAAAAATGTAAGACTTGATAGTAAAAACAATCTAGCTAAGACTTGAACTTAGTTTGGTTTTGGTAAGTTCAATGTTGGGTAAAATCTATACTACTACAAATTTAACATTCTATGACACCATAGCTAAGCCAAATAAGAGGGAGGGAGAAAAAAACTGTCATAAATTGCTGGAGGTGCGTTTTTGACGGAAAAAAGTAGAGATTTTCGTATTTTCGAAAATTTATAACAGTTTTTCAATATCATAAATTTATGACAGTTTTTCAACCTCATAAATTCATGACTTAGATAAAAAGTTGTCATAGATGATTGGAGGCGCGCTTTTGGCGGGAAAAATTGGAGATTTTCGTGTTTTTGAAAATTTATGACAGTTTTCCAACATCACAAATTTATGACAGTTTTCCAACGTTATAAAAATTTCGTTTGTCACACATCGAAAAATTTATGTTTTGGACAACCATCTTCTCCTATAAAATGCCTCTCCCTCCTTCATTTTAGCATCAAGTTAACATGAGCTTCTTACTAGGCTTATTTAGCTTAAGTAAACTAGGTCTTTAGTAAATTTTTTTGTTAGCAACTACAAACTATCATATAAAACAAATACTTGACACAAGAATATTGTCATTAACATTTTTTTGTTGTCATAGAAACAACATACTTGACACTTAAATTCTATTATAACAGAATTTCTATGACGTTTAAAAACTATCGTTAATATATATATCTTGACGGAAACGTCAGTTTTAGGAGGTATTTATTGACAATGTTTAATTGTCATAAAAAGTTTTTCATGACTTTTAACAAATGTCTTAAATACGTTTTTTTACAACCATTAATTGTCATAAAATAGTTAATTATGACAAATTTTTTAATGTGTCATGGATAAGATTTTCTTGATGGTGGCTTCTACGACTGAAAAAAGAAGTCATAAAATGTGTTTATGACAATTTTCAATGTCATAAAATCTCGAAATTGTACTGGTGCTAGTTGGTCATCTAGTGTTGTTTGTCGAGTTTAAACTTAATACTGAAAGGGTTAAGTGAAGCAGATGCCCCAAAAGCAATGGAGGAAAAGGCTTAAACATAAGTCTTGAACTTTGACCCTATACATAATGTAACGCCCGCAATTTTTTTTTTTTCAGGTTTCAACGAATTTAGAGTTTGGATTGAAATTTATTGGAAGTTATAAAGTTGAATTTTTAAACTTGAAAGTGGGTTTAATTTGAGGAGATTGAATGATTAGCAATTGGGAAATTTGGGAGGAAATTGAAGGGCAAGATGGTATTTTTTCTCTTTTCTTCTTTTGTCCTTTAGTGGAACTTTTTTTTTTAAGAAAAAGAAAAAGAAAAATAAAAAGAGTCTTCTTCTTCACCTTCTTCTCCTACCTCACCTTCACGATAATGGAGACCAAGCCGCCGGAGTACTCTTGCCGTCGCCGTCAGCCGCCAAGCCCTCGAGCCTCGCCGTCGTCGTCAGCTGCTGTCCCACGCACGAGTCTCTCGGCCATTCATCTGTCAGCCTGTGCACTGCGCCGATCGTCCGTTTGTGTAGCCTCTTGCCCATTCGTCGTCCTCTCGCTGAACGCCGTCTCGCCAGCTGCTCCATCGATTAGTCGTCCGCTGTGCCTTGCTTGTTGTTCTGCAGTGGTCGTCGCTTGATCTCGCCGTGAATCGCCACATGAAACCCGAACCACCTCAAGCTTTGGTTGATTGATTCGCCTTGTTGTCGGTCTGTTCTTGCCACTTGGAGGTCGGTTTTGGATAGATCATCTAATGGGCATTTCGAAGATGAGCTCCTCGAGCCGCCACATGTAGCCGTCGCCGCCAGCCGCCGGTCACGCGCTGCCATTTGCCGGCCACGCGCCGCCATTCGTCGGGGTTGGTCCGACCCAATCCTTTTTGACTCTCGAGCTTGTTTTGGACTTCCATTGTGGTAAATTCGATTATTTGTGGCAAGTTATTTCAAATAACTCTTTTTTTTTTTATATTCTTATTGAGAAGTTTGCTTTCATATTAGGACCTTGGTTGTGCCAAAGATGTTGCAGAGGAGCACTCGCTCAAATTCTTGAATCTTTAAGTAGAGGTAAGCAGTCGTTTGGATTTAAGCCCCTTAAGCTGTTACTATATTTGGTTGTTTGTGAATATTTGTGTTGTGCCTTGTGAGTTCACTTGACTATGGGTTGAGTAAAGTTTGAGTTAGGCTTGTGGTGGCTTGTGAATAAATATTTTGTGCCTAGATGTGGGGGTGTGGGACATGACGTGGTTGATTGAGCTAATCCGAAGATTATTGTTGGGGGGCTTAAAGTTACTTGTTCTTGGAACTGTTCGGGTTATAAACACTTAGGGGGTGTTTGGTTTATGGGGTTGGGTTGAGTTGAGTTGGGTTAATAACCCAACTCCTTGTTTGTTTCACCAACAATTATAACCGGTGACTTAATAACCCAACCTCATGGAGTTGAGTTATTAACTCAACCGTACGGTACTTTCCGGCGGCGATCCGACAACTTTCCGATGACGGTCCGGCGAGTCTCCGACGACGATCCGACGAGTCTCCGATGACGGTCCGGTGAGTCTCCGACGATGGTCCGGTGAGTCTCCGACGACTGTCCGGCGAGTCTCCGACGAGATGAAGAAAGTGGAGAAAAGAAGAAGATGAGGAGAATTTTGAAGTGTGTCTTTAAGTTGCTAATACTCTAGTTTAAATAGACACCAAAAAGTCTTAATCCTTTTAGAACAAGGAATTCTAATCATTTTAGAAAAAGAAATCCTAAACAAACAGAAATCCTAATCCTTTTTTAAACTTTGAAACACCATTTTCTAATCTTGTTCTGATTATCCAAAGATTCAAATTTAAAACAAATACAATTAAAGCATCTAATTTTACGGGGCGCCACAATATACCCATCTAAGAAAAACTTTCATACTTGAAAGTTGCTAGAACTTTACAACGGTCACATCTTCGAGTCATAATCTAAACTTAAACTCTAAACTACATTTGCACAAGAACAAAGAAGTCAAAATCATAGCATAACAAGTGTCAACACACAAGCAACTCAAATAACTTTAACTAGACTTCTTGCGAGAGGCTATAAGGATCGTTGCCTACGATGTAGGCGAGTATGCAGAATCTAAGACCCATGCTCTGATACCAACTGTAACAACCCTAATTTTTCAAACTCAAAATTTCCTAGGGACATTACTAAGCAACATTGCCTACACCGAAAATTCTGGTAGCATAACGACGTTACTAAGACCTTGATGACATATCTAATATTTTGTAGATATGCAACTTCAATATGACATAAAATATTTAAGTATGTTGACATATTTTTAACATCTTCACAAGGTAAACTATTTATTCCATTCTAAAGATGTCCATAGACAATGCATGTGTTTAGACAAATTTAAATAAACACTCTTCATTAGGGGTATACATAAGCCAAGTTGGGCTGGGTTATGCTAGTTTTTTGGACCAACCCGAATTTTTGGGTTGGTCATTATTCCAACCCAAATAACCCTATTCATGAGGGTAACCCAACCCAACCCAACCCAACATTTTCGGGTTGGGTTGAGTTGGGTTGGGTCATCGAGTTAGTTTTTTTTTTTAATTTAAAATTTAAAGAAAAACCAAAATTAATATAAATATAAAAAATTCAAGAATTCAAAAACTCCAAATGTCTTTATACTAAATACAAATCATAAAACTTAAATATTCTATTACAAATTTACAATTATCGCAAGAAACTTCTAAATAAATCGTCCTCATTTAAAACAAAAACTCTTTGTTTTTCAAAAATTGAATTAAAATTTGCCACTTAGTTTTAATTTATATTATGAAAAATTACACTCTAACGACTTAAAAAATATATTTTAAGAGCTATTAAATAATAAATAATTACGAAATTAAATAAAAATAAATTACATACATGTATATATAGTTGTATGGTAGGTAAAAAAATAATTTTTAAAACTAATAATAAGTTCGGGTTAGTCGGGTCAACCCAAATTAATTTTAGGTGAACCCACGAACCAACCCAACTCATACATTTTAATTTATTTGAACCCAACCCAACCCAACCCGTCGAGTTGGATTGGGTTGGTCGGGTTGTTCGGGTTATCGGGTTTTTTGAACACTCATACTCTTCATATGCAAAGTATTAATACTAAATTAAGACCTACCTAAATTAAAATAAAAAAAGTAGTGGTGAACATGTGCATAAAAAAAGAAATAAAGTTCATATTTAAGAGTAAAAGTTATAAATAATGAATCTTATTGGAAAAGAAATATTGATATCAAACCCAATATCCATTACTTTTGCAAATACCCCTAACATACATTTGGCAAATGTTAATATATATTGTAATTTTGTAATTGATCTCATAATGAAATTTTGAAATTGTAGACAAATATGTTTGCAATTGATTTGGTGGAAACAAAAAAAAGTAAAGAAAAAAGTCACAAAAAATCAGACTTATTCACTTTACAAAAAGCGCATGAGATATTTCGACATAATAACTCAACTCTGCAAACCAAACACTGACTTCTTGACTCAGCTCAACTCAACTCTGCAAACCAAACACTGATTTACATAACTCACTGACAAAACAACTCTGCACAACTCAACCCAACTCAACTCAACTCAACCCAACTCTGCGATCCAAACGCCCCCTTAGTGGGATCATGTGGTCAGTATGCAGTGCTTCGAAAGAGTTTTGCTTGAGGTATATGTTTATGTACCTAAATCTTGACTAGAACCTTAGTTGCCTATATGTTGAAGCTTAGGAATATCCATGGTCGAAGTTGCTCTATGGGCTTACATGCTTGGATAGTGGAAGTGTTCCAAGTGGACTATGGTGGAATTGTTCCAAGTGGACTTGGATGTTTGGATTGTCTGAGATTTATGGTTAGTTGCAGAATTCAGAATGCTTGAGTTGTTAGGACGAATGGATAACTAGGGTCTTGAGACCTTCGGGTGGTTGCTCAAGCTCAAACTTCTATGCTTATGCGGTTTGGTGAGGTGTAATTCTCTTGGCACGTTTTCATAGGCAAGTTCAACACTGGTCTAGAAGGAAGAGCCACTTTTTGGGTTCCCAGCTCGAGGTAAGTAGTCGTTTGGACTATACTACCCCTAAGTGCAAGGCTTAGAGGTACCAATACATTCAATAACTTATTTGAAACTGAATGATTTGGAACTTGGTAGCATACCATCAAGGTTGTAGAATTAGTCGATTTTGAACCTGTAATAGCGTGTTAGGATGCGATGTTCACTGTTGTGCCTGAATTTAGTTCATTTGATTATGTTTGATGTTTATCTGTGCTGAATTACCGAGTTTGATGCATCGGAGTCTGGTTTGTCTGTTATTTTTTTTGTGCTTGGATGTGATTTTTATCTAGTGGAATCGATGTAAGCTTGTGCTGAGGTTTGTGAATGTGCTAATGTGATTATGGTTGTCTGTTCCCTCAAGTAGGAGCCTGATAGTCTCGTGCTTAGTTGTGTAGTAACCCGAGAAGTGTTGTTGAGTCTTAGGATCGTAGCTAGCATCACCAACCCTAGTGTAGACCCAGGGCTCTGTGTAACCCTTAGCAAGCTGAGACTCGTGGTTGGCGAGATGATGATAATGTTATGGGATGTGGTGGTTCGTCCCCCATCCAGATGTGCGACTCAGGAAATGATTCTCAGAGTCAGAGGGGTTGGATATAGTCCTTCACCCTAGTGCAGGCCCGAGAACGAGCCCGTGGTCGATTGTGCGTGGTAGTTATCGCACTCGATGTTGATATGAGATGTGGTGGTCCGTCCTCCATCCAGATGTGCGACTCGGGAAATGATTCTTAGAGTCAGAGGGGTTGGATAGAATCCTTCGCCCTAGTGCAGGGCCGAGAACGAGCCTGTGGTCGATTGTGCGTGGTAGTTACCGCACTCGATGTTGATATGGGATGTGGTGGTCCGTCCTCCATCCAAATGTGCGACTCGGGAAATGATTCTCGGAGTCAGAGGGGTTGGATGAAGTCCTTCGCCCTAGTGCAGGCACGGGAATGAGTCTCTGTTGGGATTCCTGTCCTAATCTCGTGTTTGTAAAATATTGTTTTGAAATTAATAAGAGTTATTCTTTTCTTCACTTTGTGTCTTGCAAATATTTTAAACCTTTCCAATAAACTAAGCTCCAGGGTCACTGAATATATGAGAGAACTAGAACTTGAGCGGTGTGTAGTTGACACACAAGGAGGATCACGTTCGAGTTAATGACCCGAACGGCCTCTGATATAAGGATGGGGTTGGAGACCTAACTCGGATACATTGTGGATGCGACCCGCTTTGTATTAGATACAAACGAGGTGATATGACTCGTTCATGTGGTTGACATGCGAGTGGGGCATCCTGCACAATGAGATTGTACAAGATCGGATCAGTGAATCATTAGACTTATCGATATAACATCGTTGTGAAGAAAGACTAATAAATTCGTAGATGACCATTAGTGACTCGACGAATCCCGAGCGTATTATGGACTCTCATGTCTGCATGGGGTATGTCCTTTGACTAGTGCGGGTGAGGGTGGTCTTGGTTACTCGCCCAATATGCCTATCTTCTCGGGACAGAACCAAGTAGAGTCGGGAACCTAATTACGCGAGATGGAATTCACTCTGTTCCCGCCTATAGGGAATCTAGAGGGTTGTTCCTTAAGTCTTTGTCTCTAGGGCTTGGACAACGGGCGCCCACCTTCTCACCGCCCGAGAAGGGTGTTGTGTATGGTTGGACCATCACAATATATGTTGTTCATTAGAGGAGCAGTGGGGACTTAAGGAACAAGATGTAGACACAGGGGTAAAACGGTAATTTGACCCAGTCGTGTCTAACGAACAACCTGTGAAGGTCGACTCATGAGCATTGGTTATATCGGTGGACACGTAATATTCTACAATCGATGGGAGTACAACTACGAGCTTTAGTGGAGTGTTACCGTAGCTAATGAGCACTGGTTGTTGGCCAAGGTCAAAGAGTTTGACTGGTTAACCTCAAATCATGGAGCAAATCCACCGTAGGTCCATTAGGTCCCTTGGTTGGCTCAACTGGGATAAAAGAAGGGTTAATGTTTTGGCATGAAATTGAAGTGTTCAATTTCACTTCAAGAGTATTTATATCATATAGATGATATAATATATAGATATATACTAACATATCTGTTCTGTCCTAATCTCGTGGTTGTAAAATATTGTTTTTGAAATTAATAAGAGTTATTCATTTCTTCACTTTGTGTCTCGGAAATATTTTAAACCTTTCCAATAAACTAAGCTCGAGTGGTCATTGAATATATGAGAGAACTAGAACTTGAGCGGTGTGTAGTTGACACACAAGGAGGATCACGTTCGAGGTAATGACCCGAACGGTCTGATATAAGGGTGGTGGGTTGGAGACCTAATCTCGGATACATTGTGGATGCGGCCCGCTTTGTATTAGATACAAACGAGGTGATATGACTCGTTCATGTGGTTGACATGCGAGTGGGGGCATCCTATACAATGAGATTGTACAAGACCGGACCGTGAATTATTAGACTTGCGATATAACACCGTTGACAAGTAAAGACTAATAAATTCGTAGATGACCATTAGTGACTCGACTTGAATCCTGAGCGTATTACGGACTCCCATCATGGTGCGGGGGTCTGTCCTTTGACTAGTACGGGTGAGGGTAGTATTAGTTACTTGCCCAATATGCCTATCTTCGTGGGACGTAACCAAAGAGAGTGGGAACCTACTTACGCGAGATGGAATTCACTGCGTTCCGCGTATAGGAATCTAGAGGGGTTGTTCCTTAAGTCTTTGTCTCCAAGGCTTGGACAACAGGTGCCCACCTTCTCATTGCCCCGAGAAGGGTGTTGTGTATGGTTGGACCATCACAATATGTTGTTCATTAGAGGAGCTGTGGGGACTTAAGGAACAAGATGTAGACACGTGGGTAAAGCGGTAATTTTACCCGGTAGTGTGTGTGAACAACAACTTTGTGAAGGGTCGACTCATGGGCATTGGTTATATAAGTGGACACGTAATATTCTACGATGGGAGTACTGCCTATAGGCTTTAGTGGAGTGTTATTGTAGCTAATGAACATTGGTTGGCCAGGTAAAAGAGTTTGACTGGTTAACCTCAAATCATTGGAGCCCGTCAATGTAGGTCCATTAGGTCCCTTGGTTGGCTCAATCTGGGATAAAAGAAGGGTTAATGTTTTGGCATGAAATTGAAGTGTTCAATTTTACTTTAAGCGTATTTATATCATATAGATGATATAATATATAGTTTAATATGAATGAGATTCATAATAAACTATATATTAGCCTAATTGTTGAATTAAAGGCTAATTGGAGAAATTGATAGAGAGAAAATAAATTGAATGTGATTCAATTTAATTAAATCCACAATTATTGCAAATGAGATTTGCAACATAAGATATGAGATATCTTATATTATATAATTATGTAAATAAGATTTACATAACATATGGTTGTGGTAAAGTGGTAATAATGTGAAGTTGTGAACTTCATCATTCCACTATATAAACCCTTTGTAAGATGGGTTTAGTGTGCTAAGGAGAGCTAAGAAAAGCTAAGTTCTCATTTTTGGATTTTGACCTAAGAATCCAAAAGTGAACTCTCTCCATTCTCTCATTTCTCCCTCTTTCCAAAAACAAAAGTTCCCACCAACTTCCCTTCTCCAAAAGAGAACAACCAAGAAGATCATTTGGTAGTGTTTGGGATCTGATCGTGGAAGAGTTCGTAGAGATCGAGAAGCACGAAGAGTTCGTGATTAACAAGGAGAGTTTCTTTGAATTGGTCTACAACAAGTAAGTGTTTTTTCTTCTTCTTTGTAAAATTTCAAGCATGTTTAGCCTAGATCTAATATTTAGATCAATTTTAATAAGCATGTTGCATGATGATACCACGCACGATTCGATCGTCTTCTTCACTTGCTGGGATTCTCATTCCTTCAATTGGTATCGAGCCATTTCGATGGTCATTCATCTATCCAATTGTTTTATTAAGATTTAGGTGGGTATTTTACCATATTTTCATGAGATGAATGTTTGGTTTTGCGAAGTGGATGTTTTCGGTTTTGGCACTAGATTAGATTTACAATTATGTTGATGAGATCAATGTAAGGACCCGTTGTTTTGGGCAATTTTATTGTAAATCAAGTCTGTAAGTCCGGGTCGTTCGTGGCAAGAGTTGCTGTGAAGAAATCGGAGCGAAAACAGGCGAAAAATCGAGAGAGAAATAGCAAGAAGCATGCTGTCTGTCGATGGCGTTGAGACGCTGCCCAACGGCGTCTCAACGCCGTGCTTGCTGATCGGAGGCTCTGCAAAGACGATGGCGTTGAGAGCGCGCCCGACGCAGCGTGGGCGACGGCGCGCCATAACGCGCCGCGGCGTTGCAACAAATTGCTATATGCGTTAAGGAGTTAATGCGCGCGACGTGGGCGTTTTCTGTCCGTTGGTTTTAATTACTTTTCAGTTTTATTTAGTAAAAATGTTTTCATTTTAATTTATTTATTTATTTTATTAAATATTATTAATATAAATGTTATATTAATTTTATTTAATAAAATATTTGCCCCTTGGTGCCAAAAACCAGTCCAATTTTGCTATTTAATTATTTTATGCATGAGATGTATATTTTTAATTAATTTCTATGTGCATAATGTATGTCATATAGTTTTAAAATCCCACCTTAGGTTAAACATATTCATGCATCATGTATATTATAAGAGTTATAATATAGTTTGCATGATAGGTTATATTATAAGAGTTATAATGTAATTAAATGCGTATTTAATTTAATTAATATAAGTGTTATAGTTTTTAGATTAAAGTATGCTCATGCATTTATATTCCTATGATGAATGATAATTATGTTATAGTATATAGTTATTCATGTGATGAATGTTCAAACACTATAACATAGAAATGCATGCAACCTAAGTTAATTATTAGTTTTAAAGTGTTTAGAACTTGCATAATTAGACTTAGGTTTTCTAATTTTCTAATTAGATTAGAAATTTAAGAAATCAAATATAATCTTTGAATGGAGACTGATTAGTAACTCTGTCTAAGGAAGGTTTTGTCTAAGGCTGAGGTATTTAAGTTGACGCTTGCATGAACACCCTACCGGAAACCGACACGGGAGTGAATTTCATCCAGGGAGATTCTTAGATTATATTTACGTGAGCGCCATTAATTAAGTGTTAATTAATTTTCTCACATAGACCTAAGTTAATAATGTGATTATAGACTTAGGCAAAATACCATATAAGAGTTATATTGGTAGACTTAGGTAAATTTTAGCTTTGGTTTATCTAGGTCAATCCCTATTAAAATTAAAAAAATCTTGAGTGGGAGGAAACATAGTGTATGAGATACATTTCAATTTCCAACCACAAATCTCTTTAAGTCCACACCGTGAGATCTATACTCGGCCTCGTGGCGCAAATGGGAGCGTCTCCCTTCGGATGGCATTTGTATAGGTCAATATCATCGTGGATGGAGAGAGTACTTATAGTGAGTGGGAGCGAGACTTGTGAAAACGAGACCCACGACCTCTTCTTTCGATTCACACCGTGAGAGACACTCATGATCCTGTCCGCTAGTTTGGCTCGAACTGCATAATCCCTTCGGAGGGCATGATCGCGAGAGTCGAACACGATGAATTCCCGAAAGGGATACAGATTTCTGGTTGGTTTTCCTTCTTAGTCACCCTCCCCGGTGGCTATTGTTAGGACGGATACTTGGAAACTTAAAGATTGAGGGTGACACTCACGAAATTCGTTAAGTGTTAATGAATTTGACCGAACAATGGTAATTGGATGCCTAATGGAATAAGAGTTATTCGGGATTAGGTCCGATCGAGAAAGTCTCGTTTTAGAGGAGAGAGTGTTGATTCACCCTTCGGTGGATCATTCTAAACCTTTAGGGTATCATTGCAAAATTTTGAATGACCTAGGGATCATGAAATATTTTTTTGCTAAAATTAGATTGGTTTTCAAAAGGTTTTTTATGAGACTAATACAAAGTTTTTCTTAAATTTTCAATTTAAAAATGTCTAAGCGCTATTATAGCTTTACTTGCTTCCGATAAGTTAGTGGGAGATAATTATCGAATTTGGAAAAACAACATCAATACAATATTGGTAATCGGCGACATAAAGTTCGTGTTGTCCGAGGAGTGTCCTCGATTCCGAGCGACCGCGATCGCGAGTTGTTCGCGATACGCACGATCGATGGATCGGGACCAATGAAAAGGCCAAGGTCTACATAATTGCGGCAGATGTCGATGTCTTGGCAAAGAAGCATGAGTGATGGTTTCGCTAAGGAAATCATGGAGTCTTGCAGAAATGTTTGGACAACGATCCTTTCAGTCGGCATGACTCGCTCAAATACATTTTCAACGCTTGGATGAAAGAGGGTCGTCGTCCGTGAACATGTTCTAGACATGATGACCCGCTTTAATCTAGCTGAGATGAATGGGGCTTCGATCGACGAGTCGAGCCAGGTCAGTTTTATCATGGAGACTCTTCCAAGAGTTTCTTCGGTTTCGTAGCAATTCGTTATGAACAAAATTAGCTACAATCGACTACCCTCCTCAATGAGCTACAGAATTTCCGGTCCACCGACACAGGTCAAGGAATCGAGGCAAATGTTGCCTACGTGTCTTATCACAGGGGTTCGACCTCTAGGACAAAATCTGTTGCTCCTTCACGCCCAAAAGGGAAGAAGAGGATGAAGTGGGGTAAAACTGACCGAGCTGCCGCCCAGAAGGGCAAGAAGGTCAAGGAGGTTGCAGAGAAAGGAAAGTGTTTCCACCGCAATGGAAGCGGACATTGGAAAAGAAAGCGTTGAAATTCCCGGCCGAGAGGAAAAACCAAGGTAAATGTGATTTACTTGTGGTAGAAACATGTTTAGTGGAGAGTAATGACTATTCCGGATATTAGATTCAGCGCCACTAACCACGTTTGTTCTTCTTTTCGGGGATTGATTCTGGCACACATTGCGAGAGGGTGAGGTGACTCTACGGGTTGGATCCAGGGAGCTTGTCTCTCTGCGCAAAGACAATCGGCACAGTGAAGTCGTGCATTTTGGCGGGGACGTACTTATTGTTAGACAATTTGTACATAGTTCCGTGGTTTACTAGAAACCTTGTTTCTATTTCCTGCTTAATTGAACACTGTATTTCAGTTTCTTTTGAATTAAATAAAACGTTTATTTCTTTCAAAGGAAATGTTATTTGTTCAGCTTCACTTGAAAATAATATGTATGTTTTAAAACCCAATTCGGTTAAAAGTATATTGCATACTGAATTGTTTAAAACTGCGGAAACACGAACTAAGAAAGCAAAAATTTCTCCAAAAGAAAATGCCCATCTTTGGCATCTACGGTTAGGCCACATTAATCTCAATAGGATTGAGAAACTAGTGAAGAGTGGACTTCTAAACGAGTTGGAAGAAAACTCTTTGCCAGTATGTGAGTCATGCCTTGAAGGCAAAATGACCAAACGTCCTTTTAGTGGAAAAGGATATAGAGCCAAAGAGCCTCTTGAGTTAGTACATTCTGACCTCTGTGGTCTGATGAATGTTAAAGCTCGGGGTGTTTATGAGTACTTCGTGTCTTTCATAGACGATTACTCCAGATATGGGTACATTTACCTAATGCATAAGAAGTCTGAAACTCTTGAAAAGTTGAAGGAGTATAAACCGTGGTAAATGATCGAGGTTGAGAACCTCTTGTGTCGACAAACGTCATTTTCTTATAGGAAGACCACATCAGGGATCATTTACCACGGAGTAAAATTGTATTGAATGAAATTGACAGTACATCAACAAGAGTTGTTGATAAGGCTTGTACGTCAGCAAGCGTTGTTGACCCTAGCACGTCTAGTCAAATCCCTTCCCAAGAGTTGGAAATGCCTCGACGTAGTGGGAGGATCGTGAGACACGACCGATCGCTATATGGGTTTATTTGAAACCTCGCTTGTCGCTCCTGACGATGACTGTGAGGATCCATTGACCTATGATCAGGCAATGGCTGATGTTGATAAAGACGAGTGGATTAAAGCTATGGACCAAGAAATGGAGTCTATGTACTTCAATTCTGTCTGGGAGCTCGTGGATCAACCGGATGGGATAAAATCTATTGGTTGTAAATGGATCTACAAGCGTAAAAGTGGTGTAGATGGGAAGGTGCAAACCTTCAAAACCCGACTAGTGGCAAAGGGTTTTACCTAGGTTGAAGGGGTTGGCTATGAGGAGACTTTTTCACCTGTTGCCATGGTAAAGTCAATCAGGGTCCTTCTGGCCATCGCCGCATATTATGACTACGAGGTATGGCAGATGGATGTCAATACAGCCTTTCTGAATGGACAACTTGATGAGACCATCTACATGGACCAGCCCAAAGGGTTCATTGCCCAAGGCCAAGAGCAAAAGGTTTGTCGGCTTCATAGGTCCATTTATGGACTGAAACAAGCTTCGAGGTCTTGGAACATAAGATTTGATGAGGCAATCAAGTCCTATGGCTTTGATAAAAATGCCGACGAGCCTTGTGTCTACAAGAAAATCGTTGACAAAACCGCCGTCGCATTTTGGTGTTGTATGTGGACGATATTCTTCTCATTGGGAATGAGGTAGATTTTCTTCGACGTTAAGAAGTGGCTAGCTTCACAATTCCAAATGAAATATTTTGAGAAGCTCGAGATGTTCTCGGTATTCGAGATAGTCGTAAGGAAGAACAGAATGCTAGCCTTGTCTCAAAGCGCCTTATATTGACAAGATGTTGTCCGGATATAAGATGCAAAACTCCAAGAAGGGCTTCTGTCGCCTTTTAGGCATGGGGTTCACTTGTCAAGGATCAAGTGTCCTAAGACTCCTCAAGATGTTGAGGATATGAGACGCATTCCATATGCTTGTTTGTAGGAGCCCGATGTATGCAATGTTGTGTACTAGGCCCGACATCCATTATGCAAGAGGAATTGTCGGTAGATATCACCCAATCCAGGATTAGATCACTGGACAGTCGTAAAGACAATCCTCAAGTATCTTAGGTGAACGAGGAACTACAGCTTAGTGTATGGTCGTGGGGATTTGATCCTTACAGGATACACGGATTCTGATTTTCAGACCGATAAGGATTCTAAGAAATCTACTTCGGGGTCAGCCTTCGTCTTGAATGGAGGAGTTGTAGTATGGCGAAGCATCAAACAGGGATGCATTGCTGATTCCACTATGGAAGCAGAGTATGTTGCGGCTTGTGAAGTCGCAAGGAAGTCTGTTTGGCTAAGGAAGTTCATGACGGATTTGGAAGTTATTCCAAATATGAAATTGCCAATCACGCGTGCTCGTGATAACAAGTGGTGCGAGAGCCAACTCACGTGAGCCTCGAAGCCATAAAAGAGGTAAACACATTGAACGCAAGTATCATCTCGACACGGAAATTGTGCACCGCGAGACGTGTGATACCACGCAGATAGCATCAGAGCACAATGTAGCTTATCCATTTACAAAACCCCTCACGGCTAAAGTGTTTGAGGGTCACCTAGAGAGTCTAGGTATTCGAGAGCTTCCTGACTAGGGCAAGTGGGAGTTGTGTAAACGGGTATTCAATGCCCTAGTTTATTGTAATTTTTATTGTAACTCAAATACATTTTGGAAATGTACCTTCTCCACTAGCTTAGTCCATGTGGGAGTTTGTTGGGATTTCTATCCTAATCTCGTGGTTGTAAAATATTGTTTTTGAAATTAATAAGAGTTATTCATTTCTTCACTTTGTGTCTCGGAAATATTTTAAACCTTTCCAATAAACTAAGCTCCAAGGTCATTGAATATATGAGAGAACTAGAACTTGAATGGTGTGTAGTTGACACACAAGGAGGATCACGTTCGAGTTAATGACCCGAACGGTCTACAGTATAAGGATGGGGTTGGAGACCTAATCCTGGATGCATTGTGGATGCGACCCGCTTTGTATTAGATACAAACGAGGTGATCTGACTCGTTCATGTGGTTGACATGCAGGTGGGGGCATCCTGTACAATGAGATTGTCCAAGACCGGACCGTGAATTATTAGACTTACTGATATAACACCGTTGACAGTAAAGACTAATAAATTCGTAGATGACCATTAGTGACTCGACTTGAATCCTGAGCGTATTACGGACTCCGTCTGCATGGTCCGTCCCTTGACTAGTACGGGTGAGGGTAGTATTAGTTACTTGCCCAATATGCCTATCTTCTCGTGTGAGAACCAACCAAGCAGAGAGTCGGGAACCTACTTACGCGAGATGGAATTCACTCGTTCCGCGTATAGGGAATCTAGAGGGTTGTTCCCTTAAGTCTTTGTCTCCGTGGCTTGGACAACGGGCGCCCACCTTCTCATTGGCCCGAGAAGGGTGTTGTGTATGGTTGGACCATCACAATATGTTCATTCATTAGAGGAGTGGGGACTTAAGAAACAAGATGTAGACACGGGGGTAAAATGGTAATTTTACCCGGTAGTGTGTCTGAACAACCCGTGAAGGGTCGACTCATGGGCATTGGTTATATCGGTGGACACGTAATATTCTACATCGATGGGGAGTACATGACACGAGCTTTAGTGGAGTTGTTATCGTAGCTAATGAACATTGGTTGACCAGGGTAAAAGAGTTTGGTGGTTAACCTCAAATCATTGGAGCCCGGCCAATGTAGGTCCATTAGGTCCCTTGGTTGGCTCAAACTGGGATAAAAGAAGGGTTAATGTTTTGGCATGAAATTGAAGTGTTCAATTTCACTTTAAGCGTATTTATATCATATAGATGATATAATATATAGTTTAATATGAATGAGATTCATAATAAACTATATATTAGCCTAATTGTTGAATTAAAGGCTAATTGGAGAAATTGATAGAGAGAAAATAAATTGAATGTGATTCAATTTAATTAAATCCACAATTATTGCAAATGAGATTTGCAACATAAGATATGAGATATCTTATATTATATAATTATGTAAATAAGATTTACATAACATATGGTTGTGGTAAAGTGGTAATAATGTGAAGTTGTGAACTTCATCATTCCACTATATAAACCCTTTGTAAGATGGGTTTAGTGTGCTAAGGAGAGCTAAGAAAAGCTAAGTTCTCATTTTTGGATTTTGACCTAAGAATCCAAAAGTGAACTCTCTCCATTCTCTCATTTCTCCTCTCTTTCCAAAATAAAAGTTCCCACCAACTTCCCTTCTCCAAAGAGAGAACAACCAAGAAGATCATTTGGTAGTGTTTGGGATCCGATCGTGGAAGAGTTCGTAGAGATCGAGAAGCACGAAAAGTTCGTGATTAACAAGGAGAGTTTCTTTGAATTGGTCTACAACAAGTAAGTGTTTTTTTCTTCTGCTTTGTAAAATTTCAAAGATGTTTAGCCTAGATCTAATATTTAGATCAATTTTAATAAGCATGTTGCATGATGATACCACGACGATTCGATCGTCGTCTTCATTTGCTGGGATTCTCATTCCTTCAAGTTTGGTGGTCACCTCGGACGAGGCCGAGGTCGACCAGATCCAAGGTCATATATCCGGGCCTTGCTTCAATCCCACGCGGCCCATATGCTTGTTTCCACCTCTCTCGAATTTTCCTTTTCTCAATAGGCCAAGAAACTCCATGGAGGACCCGTCGGCCTCGGCATGGGCCAAAGCCGACCAGGGTAAAGCACTTCCGTTTGTGCTCTATCCAAGCCCTATGACCCAAAGCATGGGCTTGAGTTTGGGTTTTGGCCCAAACCAATGGTCAGCCTCGGCCAAGGCCGAGGCCGACCAGCTACAAGTTTAATCTCTAGACCTCGCAGCGACTCGAAAAGGCCCGAAAGTCCATATTCAACTTCCCCACGATCTCTCCTTTACCCAAGAGGCCACGGAAGAATGCCAGGGGGAAACTATTTAATCTCTCCGTGAGATGAGAGAAAGAAGTTAGTTAACTCGTGACCATTATACAAAAACTTCTCTATAATTCTCTCTAAAATTCCTCACTGACTTAGGCATCGAAGTTTGTGTGGCCTACACCACACCGGTGTCCAGGTTTTCCTTGTCTTGCAGGCTGCGTTCTTCCCCTAAGAATTACAAATTTACCGTCGTTGTCACGTGGAGGTCAGGTGTATTCTCCCGTCCAAAATTTGGCAACAACAGTTGGCGCCGTCTGTGGGGAACGAACAAACGCTTGCTTGGAGAACCTAGTGCCCAAGTCAATCTGTCCAGAGTGATGAGAAGAATGCAAAGAAACACGTTTTTAACGAAAAACAACGCGATTCTGATCAGGATCGCGTGTGCGGCGAACGCGAGGAAACATATCTCCTCGACCTCATACCGAGGCCGAGGCCGACCAGAGGAACGCCGAGGTCGACCAGAGGAACGCCGAGGCCGACTAGAGGAAGGCAACGCCGACCAGCACCAGAAAGACAAGGTCACCGTTCAAGCTACATGGCGATACAAACAAGAAGGATCGCGTGAAGACGGTGACCTTCGCTCGTTGGCCGAGGCTGACCACAAAAAGGCTGAGGTCGACCAGCGCCAGGATAAAGCCAACGCCGACTTGTTCATTCAAGCTACGTGGCAGTGCAGACCAGAAGGGTTACAAGATGAGACAATAAAGAAGGTGACCGCCCAACCTCTCACTCCTAGGGAGGATGAAACCGACCAAAGAGGGCAATCTGCCGAGGAATTAGAATCAATCCCGCTCACATCGGAAGACACACGAATAAATATTGGAGCAAACCTAGGGGCTAAGCAGAAAGAAAAACTGATTAGTTTCTTGAGGGATAATGTAGATTTATTCGCATGGTCTCATGAGGATATGCCAGGGATAGATCCTGATGTCATGGTGCACCGGTTGAACGAGAGATGAGAGATTTCAAGCGGTGAAACAGAAGCGACGTGTATTCAATCAGGAGCGAAACGAGATCATAGCCAACCAGGTAGATGATTTACTAAGAGCCAATTTCATTAGGGAAGTCCATTATCCCCAATGGCTATCTAATGTGGTTTTAGTAAAGAAATCTAATGGCAAATGACGAATGTGTATCGACTTCACTAATCTAAATAAGGCTTGTCCTAAGGACAGTTACCCTTTGCCTATGATAGATCAGTTAGTCGATGCAACAGCGGGCCATGAATTATTGAGTTTCATGGATGCTTACTCTGGATATAATCAAATCAAGATGTATGGACCTGATCAAGAGAAGACCTATTTTATCACTGACAGGGGGCTTTACTGCTACAAAGTCATGTCATTTGGTCTCAAGAATGCAGGAGCCACCTACCAAAGAATTGTAAATCGAATGTTTGCTCCCTTGCTAGGGAAGAATATGGAGGTGTATGTAGATGATATGCTAGTAAAAAGCATTAAAGCATATCAACATGAAACTGACCTCCATGAAGCTTTCCAGATACTTCGAAAATATAAGATGAAATTGAACCCAAGTAAGTGTGCTTTCGGAGTAATATCAGGAAAATTCCTCGAATTCATGGTACATGAAAGAGGAATCGAAGCAAATCCAGACAAGATAAAAGCTATCTTAGAAATGTCTTCCCCAACCAATCTCAAGCAACTTCAAAGTCTCAATGGAAGAATTGCGGCAAAGATTGAATGTGTTTGTCAAGAGAGCTACTGACAAGTGCCAACCCTTCTTTAAAATTCTGAAGAAGGGTCTCCCATTTGAATGGTCTAAAGAGCGTGAACAAGCTTTTTAAGAACTAAAAGTTTATCTAAGTTCAGCTCCCCTCATATCCAAACCAGTTAAAGGAGATGAGTTGCTACTTTATGTAGTTGCTTCTAACACTGCTATAAGTTCTGCATTAATCAAAGAAGAGAAAGGTCATCAAAGACCAATCTACTATACAAGCAAGAGCAAGTAATGGAGGGGTGAAACTAGATATCCTCAAGTAGAAAAGCTTGCACTAGCTCTAGTTACCTCACGAGGAAGATTATGTCCTTACTTCCAGTGCAGCATAAGATAAGCTGTTCTCACGAATTTCCTCTCAAGCAAGTGTTGCGAAGCGTAAGCTCTAACGCCTAATGAAGTGGGCGAAGAGAACTTAGTGAATACGATATTCACTACAAACCGAGGACATCAATCAAAGGACAAGTACTGGCAGATTTCGTTGCAGAGCTCACCCTCTCACAAGCTGAAACCGACCACGCGAAAGGCGAGGCCGACCACGTGGGAACTAAGGTCGAGGCCGACCACGTGGGAACTAAGGCCGAGGCCGACCACATGGGGGCTATGGCCAAGACCGATCGTATGAAGGCCAAGGTCGAGGTCGACCACATAGAGGCCGAGGCCGACCACATAGAGGTCGAAGCCGATGCCAACCACATGGAAGTCGAGGCCGAGGCCGAGGCTGACCACGTGAAAGTCGAGGCCGACCATAAGAGGGAAAGGATCGATCATCTCCAATATGCAATGGAGATGGAGACATCTCATTACGAAACCCCTAATCTGCACTGGAAACTGTTCGTTGATGGGTCCTCTAACGTCAAAGGATGCGGAGCAGGAATCCTACTTGAATCCCCTGAAGGAGAAAGGTATGAATATGCTCTCATATTCAAGTTTAAGACGTCAAATAATGAGGCGGAATATGAGGCGCTCTTAGCAGGATTGAGAATCGCCAAGGAGATAGGAATCTCTAATCTATTAGTTTTGAGTGATTTTCAGCTAATAGTAAAACAAGTAATCAATAAATATCAAGCTAAAGAAAGAAGAATGACAAAATATTTGTCAAAGGTCAAGGAACTACTTGCCTCGTTCTCCAAACACGAGTTCAAGCAAATCCCAAGATCACAAAATGCCAATGCTGATTCTTTAGCCCGATTAGCAGCAGCTTATGAAACTTAACTGAGTCGAATAATTCCAGTTGGAATCCTGTACGAACCATCCATACGCAAAGAGAAGATAATAGAATCATGAAGCAAGCCAGATGAGATAAAGGTCGAAGACAACTCGGCCAAAATCGAGAAAGACTCGAGCGAAGTCGAGGAGGTTTGGGTCGAGGCCGAGGAGAATTTGGTCGAGGCCGAGGAGATTTCAGTCGAGGCCAAGAAGATCTCTTCCTGGATGGATCCTATATTGGAATACTTGAAAGAGGGAAAATTGCCCTCAGAAAGAGCATAAGCCAAACAAGTATAGAGGCGATCAGCTCATTACCTACTCAGAGAAGGTAAACTCTACAAGAGGGGCTATTCAATACCACTCTTGAGATGTCTTACACCAAATGAAGCGGAATATGTGATGAGAGAGATCCATGAAGGAATATGTG
This sequence comes from Trichosanthes cucumerina, assembly GCA_036507285.1. Taxonomy (NCBI): domain Eukaryota; kingdom Viridiplantae; phylum Streptophyta; class Magnoliopsida; order Cucurbitales; family Cucurbitaceae; genus Trichosanthes; species Trichosanthes cucumerina. Next base: position 11,487,846 of record CM071842.1, on the reverse strand, counting down.
GCAACCACTCAGGCGGAAGATCCTTATGTCACAAGATCGTCAAGGCAAGGATATTATTGGCCGACAATGCTTCAGGATGCAAGAAATTTTGCAAGATCCTGTGACCGATGTCAACGATTCGCCCCAATTCCAAGGCAACCGCCAGAACCATTGACAAGTGTAGTGAGCCCTTGGCCTTTTGCACAATGGGGAATAGACCTTATTGGACCCCTTCCCCTAGGTAAAGGACAAACTAAATTCGCAGTTGTGGCAGTGGACTACTTCACAAAGTGGGTCAAGGCGAAGCATTGGCAACAATCACGAGAAAGAAGATAACTAACTTTGTTTGGAGAAATATAGTATGTCGTTTTGGAATTCCTAATGTCATTATTTCGCATAATGGAAAACAATTCGATAATGCGACCTTGAGAAAATTTTGTGAAGATCTCAATATTGATCATCGATGTTCATCTCCAAAACACACCTCAAGCCAATGGACAAATGGAAGCAAAGTGAACAAGATTATCAAACTAAATCTTAAGACAAAAGTGGAAAATCTAAAAGGAGCATGGGCGTAAGAGTTGCATAATGTGTTATGGGCATACAGACCATCAGAAGATCTACCACAAAGGCGAGACCCCTTTCTCACTCACTTATGGTGCTTTGGCGATCATCATCCCTGTTAAGATTGGTTTACCCTCACCAAGAGTAGAAGAATTTGACCTCAGCGAATGAGAGTCAATGAGACTAAGCTTAGATCTACTAGAAGAACACAGAGAAAAAGCTCACCTTCGAGCGCAAAGCAGAGTACAAGAAAGTAATTACAAGGTACTACAATACAACAGTCAAGAAACGAAGTTTTAAAGAAGGAGATCTCGTGCTAAGAAGAGTCATGCAAAACACCAAGGATCCATCATCTGGTGCGCTAGGCCCAACGTGGGAAGGACCATACCAAATCGCTAAAATCGTCAGGCCTGGCACATACACTCTAATTAATCACAAGGGAAAAGTTCTTTCCCATCCTTGGAATGCATAACACCTTAGAATCTATTATCAATAGATTTTTTCTTTATTTTATTCTCTCGTTCGGTTAGGACAGTTCTTGCCAGCATTTAGAATTTCAATCATACATGATATTCTATTACGAATGAATCATCTTTCTCAAACTATAATTGTATCACTCAAGCACAATTTTCAAAACTGAAACTCTTACTTAAGTAAGAGGGCTACTAAAGGGATATGCTTCCATATTGAACAAAAAAGCAGAAGCTACGCGAAACCGAGTTAACTTGACCGAGGTCGAGGTCAGCCTGGCCGAGCTCGAGCCGACCTGACCGAAGTCGAGGATGACCAGAATAAGTCGAGGCCGAGCCGACCTGACGCCGAGGTCGAGCCGACCTGACTGAGGTCGTCGTCAACCTGGCCGAGCTCGAGCCGACCTGACCGAAGTCGAGGTCAACCTGGCCGAAGCCGAGGACGACCAGAATAAGCCGAGACCGAGCCGACCTGACCGAGGCCGAGGTCAACCTGGTCGAACTCGAGGCTGACCTAACCGAAGTCGAGGACGACTGGAATAAGCCGAGGTCGAGCCGACCTGACCGAGGCCGAGGGCAACTTGGTCGAACCCGAGCCGACCCGATCGAAGCCGAGGCCAACCTGGTCGAGGCCGAGCATACCCCAGCCTCCCACTTCAATTCTTCAATTTCTATTTTTCTTCTCTCATGGTCTGAGGCAAGCTCGATGTGAAGAAACACGATTGGCCGAAGCCGAGGACGACCAAAATAAGCCGAGGCCGAGCCGACCTGATCGAGGTCGAGGTCAACCTGGCCGAACTCGAGGCTAACCTAACCGAAGCCGAGGACGACTAGAATAAGCCGAGGCCGAACCGACCTGACCGAGGCCGAGGGCAACTTGGTCGAATCCAAACCGACCCGATCGAAGCCGAGGCCAACCTGGCCGAGGCCGAGCAGACCCCAGCCTCCCACTTCAATTCTTCAATTTCTATTTTTCTTCTCTCATGGTATGAGGCAAGCTCGATGTGAAGCAACACGATTGTTGGATGACAAAATTTTCCTCCTACGAAAGGACAAGAAGTCCAAAATAATCCTCGTAGGGGTTAGCGACAATCCCGCTTAAACCTGAGAACAACCTCAAGTATGCAAAATCACTGGAGTACGACACAAGTCGTGAATCCGGATGAGAGCATAAACCCCCAAGAGGAGTAATCTTGGGATGATCTAAGGGAAAATGGAACATCCGAAATGCAGAATAAGCATGACGACTGACCTAGAATCCCATTGGATAACGGAGAAATTGACCCCCTAGTAGACTGAATATCCTCATAAGGATGGACAACAAAAACTGGGAAAAATTCGAGGCAACCCTCGAAATGTCTAAAATGACTCTGAATAAACCTTACTAGGAGAATCGAAAACGCAAATTAAGCGTGACGAGATCCTGACATTTGTATTAAATACCAGAGAAATTGACACTCTAGGAGACTGAATATCCTCATAAGGATGGACAACAATAACTAGAGAGAATTCGAGGCAACCCTCGAAATGTTTGAAATGACTTCGAGGAAATTTGACTAAGAAACTAGACAAATCGAAACGCAGAATAAGCGTGACGAGAACCTAAAATTCAAAATTGAATACCGGAGAAATTGGCACTCTAGGAGACTGAATATCCTCATAAGGATGGACAACAATAACTAGAGAGAATTCGAGGCAACCCTCGAAATGTTTGAAATGACTCCGAGGAAATTAGACTAAGGAACTAGGAAAATCGAAACGCAGAATAAGCATGACAAGAACCTAAAATTCTAAATTGAATAACAGGGAAATTGACATTCTATGAGATTGAATATGAAGTTCAGTAGGCTACTCCCAAGTCAGGATTCATGCTATTAATTCGCAAGCTCCAAATCTCAAATCCTAACTAGGGAGTGGGGGCTAATGTTATGGGGTAAAATTGGACCAACGAGAATGGGCAGTCAAATGAGCAAGGCATAGAGTCAGACAGAATAAGAAGCCCAATACGAGGTCAAAACAGGCTGAAATCGAAGAGGGACCGTACCGAGGCAAAACAAGACGAATGGGGCGTGCTCGGGCCGACCTAGCGGCGTGGTCGGCCTCGACATAGGTCGAGGCCGACGGCAGTAACTCCTCCCATTTGGGCTCTACCCTCGCCCAACACCCCAAGAAAGAAGTCAAGGCTTAAGCTTAAGCCCAAACCCGTGGTCAGCCTCGGACGAGGCCGAGGCCGACCAAATCCAAGGTCATATCCTGGGCCTTGCTTCAATCCCACGCGGCCCATAGGCTTGTTTCCAGCCCTCTCCCGACTTTTCCTTTTCTCAATAGGCCAAGAAACTCCACAGAGGACCCCAGAACCAAGAAGAGACGGAACGAGGAGACGCGCTTGGGCTTTGGACCAAGCGCGTGGTCGGCCTCAGCATGGGCCGAGGCCGGCCAGGGTAAAACACTTCCATTTGTGCTCTATCCAAGCCCTATGACACAAAGCATGGGCTTGGGTTTGGGTTTTGGCCCAAACCAATGGTCAGCCTCGGCCAAGGCCGAGGCTGACCAGCTACAAGTTTAATCTCTAGACCTCGCAGCGACTCGAAAAGGCCCGAAAGTCTATATTCAACTTCCCCACGATCTCTCCTTTACCCAAGAGGCCACAGAAGAATGCCAGGGGGAAACTATTTAATCTCTCCTAGGGGGAGAGAAGTAAGTTAATTCTGGTGACCATTATACAAAAACTTCTCTATAATTCTCTCTAAAATTCCTCACTGACTTAGGCATCGGAGTTTGTGTGGCCTACACCACACTGGTGTCTAGGTTTTCCTTGTCTTGCAGGCTGCGTTCTTCTCTTAAGAATTACAAATTTACCGTCGTTGTCACGTGGAGGTCAGTGTATTCTCCTGTCCAAAATTTGACAACAACAATATCGAAACTTATATTGTATATATATATATATTTTTTCAATTCCTCTAACCTTGTCATATATCAAAGCTTCTATACAATTCCTTCATTACTGAACTTAGCTTGCAAATTCAAGCAAAAACATCAAGGTTCGTAATTTTCTTTGCTTTTTTTTATTATTATTTGTTTAAACTTTTCATTCTGTGTGTTTTGCTCCTCATCGTCATTATTTTCTTTTAATTACTATTTTCTTTTTTTCTTTTTCTTTTTTCCGTCTCATTTGCGCTCCAAATTGTTTATGAGTGCTTTCCCATATCTCAAACGGATCAAAAAAAAAATTGAGTCAAAATATTTTTAGAATAAAGGTGTCGAATGTTACAGTATTTTGATGAAGGGAATCGAATCCCCTTGAACAATGGAAACGTGGTATTAAATCGTATTTGCTTGATTAGTTTTGGTTTACTCCAAAAACACATGCATTGGCAATAAAACAGAGAGATACTTCTTTTCTCAGCAAGACACTACCAATAGTGAAAATCTTCTATGACTCCGAGTGGCTTAGATCAAGGTTTGGTGAGAAACCTCCAACAAATTGGTAATGAGAGGGAATTTGAGAGAGAGAATTCTATCTGTTTTACAATTCACAATTGCAAGAATGAGTGATCGATCAGTTCTCCAATTGATCTCCTCTCCCTGTTTATCTATCGATAGGGAGAGGAAGAAAGGTAGTGGAAACGTGTCAATGACACGTTTCCTTAATTAATTTAATTAATTAAAAAATAACAAATTATTTATTTAATTAATTTAATTAATAATATCATTAAATCATATTTAATTATATATTAATTTTAATTTTAATTAAATCACATCTAACCAAAATTAAATTAAATATCATATATTTAATTATGATTAAATCATATTTAATCATTTTCTCTTTAACCTATAGTTTTAATGCACATCTCATGTACATTAAATTTTAACCTATAGTTTTAAATATGATTCTCATTCACATTTAAATAACATTTGAACTCTTTCAAATATTTTAATTCTCTCATATAATTTAATATGAATCATATTCAAATTAAATTTATAATATAAAGTTCTAATGTACATGAAAACTTTATATTATAATGTATCTTCATACATTATGCTTATTCCCTAATTGAATTTGAACATTTCAAATTCTAATGATCTAAGAACCATTTACGAGCTAGAAGGTGGATCTAATGGACCTACAGATCAGAAGCTCCAACGATACAAGATTATTCATTTAATCTCATTGACTTCCTAATCAACATTTGTTAACTGCGGGAACACTCCACTCAAGTCCCACAGTTGCACTCTTCTCATTGCAGATATGTTTTTGTGTCCACGAATATCGGCCAATAACAACAAGTCAATCTTTCACGAATGTTCGTAACACCAACTGGGTCAAATTACCGTTTTATCCCTGGATTACATCTTTTACCTCAAGTCTTAGTGCTCCTCTAATGAACAACCTGTTTGTGGTCCTACCAACAAACAGAAGCCCCTCTCGGATCAATGAGAGGGTCGGACCCTTTGTTCAAGTCCTAGAAACACCACTTAAGGAAACATTCATCTACTTACCCTAATAGGCGGGAATGAGTGAATTTCATCTTGTTAGTTTAAGTCCCCAGCTGTCTGTTCGGTCTTGTCCCCAAGAAGGTAGGGTTATTGAGTCGGTGAATCTGACCATTCTCACCCATACTAGTCAAAGGACAATCTCTCGCAAACAGGAGTTCGTAACCTGCTCAGGATTGAGATCAAGTTGCCTAGGTCATCCTATTGAAATAGAAACCTAACTAGTCAACGGTGTTACATCTAGTGGTTACTATTTCGTGGTCCAGTCTTATGCAATCTCATTACATAGGATATCCTCATTCACATGTCGTCTACACGAACACGTTAGGATCACTGTGTTTGTATCAAATACAAAGTGGGTCATATCCATAGTATTACTAGGGTAAGGTACTCAGACCTTATCCCCTTACTATAGACCTTTTAGGTTTATCTCAAATTGAGATCCTTATATGTCCACTACATTCAGTTCAAGAGATATGTTACAACCTTGGATGTTAGTTTATTGGATTTAGGGTTAAGTTAAGGTTATAGTAAATAATGATAAACAATAACTCTTTATTGACAATAATAACTCTTTATTGATTTAATTAGAACATTATTTACAAACTACGAATTTTAGGGTATAAAACCCAACATTTGATTCTATGATTTTTTTTTATTATCTATTTTTTTTAACTTTATTTGATTTTTTTTTTTTTATATTTATACTATATCCTTAATTTAGATTTACCTTGATATTGTATTTTGAAATCAAGTATGAGGATAAGTTATGAAATGAAGGGAGGAATAGAGAAATAGTTCGGAATAAAATACACAAAAGAAATCATTTTATTTGTAAAGACCTTAGAAAGAGAAATGAGGTTAAAGCTTTCGTTTTAATTTTCCAAATGTTGTGACCTGTTTTTTTAGGTTTAAGAGTAAAATTTACCAAACACTAATTTGCTTATTCTGACGACTAATGTTCGTAAAAGTATAGATGTCAACAATTATTTTAAAAATTACAACTATTTCAAACAAAGGTCTAAACCATCTTTAAAATGTAATTTTGTAAAAGGAAACAAAAAAGATTTAATCATACCATCAATTTTTTTCTTGATTTGTCAACATTGATATAGGGAGGCATTAATATTTTCATTATATCATAAAAATATTAACGAAAAATATATAAACATCAAGTAATATAAAATATATAAACACCAACCAAATATTACTTGATGTGTGTTGTGAAAATAGAATAAAAATCGGGTATAATTTTATCAATATTTAAATATTAATATAATATATTTATAATAATAATAATAATAATAAAATAAAGGAAAGTGGGGGCAATATATATAATATAAATAAAGAGATAATGGAGTTTTATGGAGAAATTAAATAAGAAGAAAATGTAGAGAAAGTGGGAAAGAAGAAGAAAGAGTGGAGAGAAATCATCCAATTGTGTCTTTTATTCTTCCACCAAAAGCCACTATTTATAGGCAAATTGGCAAGAGGTGAGTTGTTACATTTGGACACTAAGCATTGGTAAGAAATTGACACATGGAAGACACTATGGGTAAGGATAATTTGCCACATGGCATGGGTGTTAAAGAACATGTGGAAATGAGCATTTATGTTATAATGTTTATAATAATGTGAACACAATATAAATAAGAATTTTCTTTATACTATAAATTTTTATGTGTTGGTTGGAATCCACCCACCTTCCCATGTTGAATTCTTGGGAAAAAAAATTATATTTTAAACATGTTATGTTATATCAATTTTCACTCCAAACTTTTAATTTCATAAAAAGGTTGTAATTTGAACCCTTTGAGAAGTTTTCATTTAAAAGATCATGAATTCTAAAACGTAGGTATGATACAAAAATGATAAGATTTTTTTTAAAAAAATGATATTAGATATAAATTTTTGGACAAATGGATGAATTTTGACAAAATTATTCAAAAGTTGATTTGTGCATGGATCATACTTAACTTTGTGCAAAACTTGATTTTATTGAAATTAGTAAATTTATGAAAGTTTTTACATTGCTCTTTGTTAAAATTAGTAGGTAAATTAGCAAAAATTGAATAGAAGGTAAAAATTGCAACACTTATCTAAGTTTAGGGATCAAATTTGGGATCTAATTTAGAGGTAAAAATTGATTGTTTTTCTTAAAAAACTATTTTGATCTCCAAATTGCTAAAATATTTGTTTTAGTTTATCTAAACTTCTTTTTTAAAAAATAATAATGATTTTTATTTTTGAATTTCTAAGTTGCCTATTTGAATCATTAAAATTTTAAAAACAATCATTTTAATCATTGTTATTATTTTGTTATATAGTATTCGTTCAATAAATACTCATCTCAACCGATCTATGAAGATTGAATACATATCATCAAAGTGAGTATAGTTTAACGGTAATTGGCATGTACCTTCGACCAAGAGATTAGATTTGAATCTTCCACTTGTCAATGTTGTTGAACTTAAAAAAAAAAAAAAACTACATATACGTTAACACGTTTATAGATATACTTACCGTGTTAAAAGGAAAAATCACAATGAGAACCAAGACTGGTATGATTTTTTAAATAGAAAATCATTGGCCAATGTAACGACCCCTAAAAATTAGAATGACCCTATTTAAGGAGGTTAACGAAGTTACATTACCTGTTCCGAAATTTCAGCAGCATAACGGAGTAATTAGAGACAAACAAAAAATTTCTAGGACCTGGAATATATAACAAGACACTTCATAATCATAAAGAATACCCAACCTCCAATAAACATCATCCAGGATCAGATTGGGTCCCAACTTTCAGAATTACCAAATCAAATGCACAACATACCATAAATCTCTAAGGAAACCCAGAGCCACACACTTACTAAAATTGAATCTATAACATGCTAAGATTCAATTAATAAGAAAACATTAGTTACTAAAAACCAAACTTCACAATCTAAAACATGGATTCAACGAAAATGAAAAACGAAACAACCTAAAGAAAAAGAAAACTGATCCTAGGAACAAGAAAGGTCTTCACAACCTCGTCAAGTCATTAAGTCGTCGTCACCAATCTCGTGGCTTAGTATTATCTGCAACAAAAATATCAAGCTAGCAAGGTGAGTATAAAAGAATTCTCAGTAAGTAGTCCTTTTAGGGTCCAAATTACAACACACACACAGAGAAAATAAATGTTGCTCCAGTTTAATATGTACTCTTGAACTTCCCAACCCCTATTCAGACATCTTCAATTTACAGTCCTTACCTCGGGTCTGCCCATGTGGTAATTTCTCAAGTTCTACCCTGGTCCTACAACATAGGTTGACGAATGATTGTGAAAGAAAGCAACTCTCACACCCACTCACCTCACTCGCACAAAGCCACGAAGGTGAGCAACCAACATCCTACACTCGTCGGGAAAAACACCCTTGAGCTAGTGCACCAAGGAAGGAATGACATCCCTTAACCGAACGTGGTGGGTGATATCGCCTTGAACTAGCCATACCAAAAGAGAAAGTAACTCTAATGTCAACATATAGGTTCATCAACCTAGAGATTCGGACTCCGCCAGGGGTGACACGAGGGTCGATGGTGCTAACTAGATAGGTTCTGATTCCCTAGGGTAACTCGCTCTACCATTGTACCTATTCTAACAAAGTTTTCAGTACGACTACATCCACCCTAACCAAAAGTATGACTCATGACCAATCCACTCAATGACAAACCAATACAAGCATATCATCACGAAAAGCTAAGCTTGTCAACAGGTTGCCACAACAGGTTAAACCCCACAAAACAACATAAAAATACACAACCAGATAACATAATAACAATTATATCACACATGAACACATGTATGCTTGCATAATAGTCTAACACATCCACAATTTATTTAATCAGATATCAACACAATAGTTAAAATATGAAAGATCGAAAAAGAATTCATTAAATTATTCTTAGAAGTTCATAGATCCAAATGAAATATATGCCAATTTTATTAATTATATTGACAACTAATTAGTATAATTAAAACTTTTAAAATTTTAGAAATTAAATAGATGTAATATTTAAAATTAAAGAAAATGGACTAAATTTACATTTATAATAAAACCACAAAACAAACAAGGTTAAGTTATAAACTTGGTTTTTATAATTTAGGCAAAGTTTCACTTCTGTCCCTATCCTTTTAAAATTTTTAAATTTTTACGATTTTAAAATTTTCAATTTGGTCCCTATATTCTAGTTAAACTCTACAAATGATCCCTATCATCATTATGCTGACAATTTTTTCGTAAGAGTTTTGAATTTAGGTAACAACAGGACTGTATTAGAGTTCAGTGTTGAGAAAAAAAAATAAAAATAAAATATCGGTAGATTTTCTATAATTTAGAGATGATTTGTAACATCTAGTCAAATTCTATGTGACGACCACAACCACAGGTACTAACTGTTTATCTTATTTTTGTTCTAGCAACCTTTTTGGTCGGATCGGTTTAGTAAATTCGGTCAGGCTCGGTGTGAGTGAAAACCGTAATTTCAGGTGGGTTTAAGTGAATTGTTTCTCCTTGAGATGAAATTATTTATAAAATTAGAGGAAGAGGACGTGTCAATGGCACTTTAGTTATTATTGCCTAAATGAGGGTTATATTGGACATTTGAATTTTAACCTAATTCCTAGTATTTAACCTCCTTAAGTTGTAAAACAAAAGAAAGACCCTAACCCTAATTCAATCACCATCTCCTCCTTCCTTTACCTCATGCCCTAGCCGACCAACTCTCTCCCATTTGCCATTCAACCCCTCCCGCAGCTCCACGAAGGAAGCTTGAGTGCGTTACTGTTGATTCGCGGCAGCAAGCCTAAGTCGAAGATCGCGTGCAAGGCAGCTCCGCCGGGCAGATCAACGAACGAGGCTTGTTTGTTCCGGCCGCCACGCTCGCGAAGTCTTCGCCGGACTTCACGCCGCCGTCAAGCGCGCCGACGAGAAGACCTCGTCGCGCGTCGCGCTGCCGCAAGTCGAAACTCACCGCCATCCGCCGAGAAAGCGCCGAGCGGCCGTTTCGCCCTTTGCGCCAGACTTCACGTAAACGCGCGCCGCCGCTCGTCGCACGCCGGAGACCGCGACGAGGTTGACGCCGCGTTCACGCGAAGCTCCGGCCGCGGCCGTTCCTTTTTGAGTCGCCGTCCGATCACGATCACAAAGAAAGCAGTGTTGCGCGCCGGACTTCACGAAACAGCAGCCACGCGCGAGCTCCTTCCTTCCAACCGCTGCTGCTGCCGTCGAAACCTACAACGCCGGCCAACACGTCTTCACAGCCACAGAGAATACAGCCCGGTGAGCGTTCGGGTTAAGTTTCGAATTTAATGAAGAATTATTCGTGACCTATTGACTATCTAAGCGTCTAATTGAGAGCTTAAGCCATCAAGCTTTCAACGCTAATTGTAGGGACCAAGTTTGGAGCGGAATTGAGGGTCAAACGTCAAGACGAACTAAGGAATATTAGGTATTCGCATCGAACTTGAGGTAAGCGGGGCATGAAATCTTAAGAACGTAATTTAAGTACCCTTACGATTACGGATTTGGTGAATGCTTGGAGAATGAACTTGGAATTGTGGTGTGAATCAGGTTCCACTAAAGAAGAGTACTCAAGGAGCTCGGGTTAGGTTTTGGAGTAGAATTCGAACTAAGGTAAGGGATCTTGTGCCGAATCTTTTAAATGGGATTAAAGAAACGAATTTCATTATTTTATGTGAAATTAGTTAGTCATTTTACTTAAAAAGATTTAATGATTTTACACGAGAATAATTCAAAGATTTTATGTAAGAATATTTTAATATTCTATGTGAAGATATCTCAATATTTTATGTGAGTATAATCTAGTATTTTATGTGAGAATATCTTTGTATTTCAAGTAAGTATATTCCAGTATATCAGGTGGAGTTATTACAGTACTTTATATGAGAATATTTCATGATTACATGCAAGAATGTTATTTCTAAATTGTTGTGAAAAGTCATGATTTGCATATCAATGATAAAGTTTGTGGCATGTACACTATAGTTATGTTGAATGATGGGACCTCATGCATGTATGTATGCCATAAAATGATTTGATGAAAATTGTGGAAATTGGTCTCCTGAGTGCATTGTATGCATGGTCAAACATGCATTAGAGACCCTATGGGTCAAGTTTACAGGGGTCTGTGAGAGACTCAATCTATACAGGGGTCTGTGAGGGACTCAAACCATACAGGGGTCTGTGAGGGACTCAAATAATTACAGGGGTCTGTGAGGGACTCAAAAAAATGAAATGACTCAGGATGACCAATTGACCACTTAAAGAAAAAGGAAGTCACGGACTATAGTCATGATGATATGAGAAAGTTTTAGGTCCCGCGTATGTACATTTCGAACAGGTTTAAAAGTCATGATTGTATGTGTTTGCATATCCCAAACCTCGGTAGCGAGGCACTTACTGGGTATTGTTTTGCAATACTCACCCTTTCTTTTCAAAATGTTTTCAGGTAAGGCCAAGGACGTGCAGGGCGAGTGACAGAGGCGCGTTGACAGAACCATGGCAAATGTCATGTTTTCCGCATATTTTCTTTAATAACTGATGTTGTCGTTTTATGGTTTTGAAGTTAAGTTTAAATTTCCGGATTTGTAAGTAGGCCATGTTTAAACTGTTTCTTTTGCACGTTTTTAAATGTTTTGTTTTGGGATCCCTAAAGATGATTTAATAGCAGTGGTGGTTTAAAAATTGTTTTAAATCCTTTGGCCTAAGAATGCATGCATGAGTAGTAATGTCCCTAGGAGTTATAGTTAGAGAAAAGTAGGGGCGTTACATTCTATGAACCAAATTATAACTAATTTAAACTATATGAACTAAATTGAAATTCTTAAAATTATAGAGACAAAATTGAAAATTTTAAACTTTAAGAATCAAATAAGTTAAATTTAAAATATAAAAAGTAAATTAAAGCTTATAAAATCATATATGAATCAAATAGATAGTTTTTTATAGGATCAAATTTGTAATTTAGCTACCAAAATGAGAATAGCTCAAGGATAATTGATATGTATCTTCAAGTAAATGATTAGGAAGTTTGGGTTTGTTTGGTTGACAATTCAAAAAACAGAAATTTGAAAACAATGGATTCAATAAAAATAGAGTTGTATTTCATATTTTCAGATATGTGTTTGGTAACAGATTTAGAAATTTAATTCCATTTTAAACAGTAGTTTAAAGTGTGTTCTATAATATATTTATAGATCATAAAATTAGTTGTAGTTTCAAAGCTAAATATTAGGTCGAATATAAGACATTATTAATTGATTGAACATGTGTTTTTTTAAATAAATTTTATATAATAATTATTTTATAATATAACATTTTTATATTTTATAATATATTATACTATACATATTTTAATTTAACAAAAGTAAATTAAGTTTATAAACATAAAATACTATATTTATTAAGATTTTATCTTTGTTTAATACAATTGTACATTTTAAATTTTCAAAATCATAATCTGGATACAATAAAAACATAAAAATGTTATTTTCAGAATTTTTACTATTTGGATCACAGAATCTGAAAATAGTTTTCGAAAACACGCCTGCTAAATACGTATTTACTGAATTTATTGAATCTGAAAACATAAAATAGAAACCGAATTGCCTATCAAACAGACACTTAAAATCTACCACCTCAAATATTATTATTACTCAAATATTATTATTATTGTGATAAATAATAATAATAATAATAATAATAATAATATTATTATTATTATTATTATAAGTAACAAACAAATAGTGCACTTTATTTTCAATTAAATTATTATTTAATGAAATCAGAAGGTATTGATAAAGTCACAGGACGCGATCCCGTGATTGGCGAAGGGACGTACGGACAGCGACCCATTATTTGTTCTTATTATAATAATTATGAACTGTTTGCAGATCACAATTAATTTTACACATTTCTCTATCGACTTTAAACTTCTTTTTATTGCGAAAATAAAATGAAAATTGGGTATAATTTTACTAATATTTAAATATTAATATAATATATTTATAATAATAATAGTAGTAATAATAATAATAATAATATAGATATATATATATATATAATATAAATGAGAGATAGTAGATATTTATGACAAATTAAATAAATAATAAATTAGAGAGAAAGTGGGAGAGAAAAATGAATATTAGAGAGAATTCACTCAATTGTTGTTTTTTATTCATCCACTAAAAGTCACTATTTATAGGCAATTTGGAGAGTATGATGTGGTTCATTTGGACACCAATTTATGACCCTTGTTGGACACATGGGAGACACTTTGGCTAGGGATAATTTGTCATATGGCATGAGAGTCAAAGGGGCATGTGAAAATGAGCATTTACATGATAATGTTTACAATACTCCCCCTTAAATGTCCATTTATATAAAATATGTCTCGTTAAAATCTTATTAGGGAAAAACTCAATGGGATAAAAATCCTAGTGAAGAAAAAAGAGTACATATTTTATATAATACATTTACTCCCCCTCATGAAGACATCACTTGAGATTTCTGAGTCGTCTCATCCCAATACTGTGAACCAATTTCTCAAATGTTATAGTTGGTAATGCCTTTGTAAATATGACCGCCAAGTTATCCTTCGAATAAATTTGTTGTACTGAGATGTCACTATTTTCTTCAAGGACATGAGTGTAGAAAAGCTTTGGAGAGATATACTTCGTTCTATCTTCTTTAATATATCCTCATTTGATTTGAGCTATACATGTTGTGTTGTCTTCGTATAATATTGTTGGAAGAAGTTTACTCGAACACAAGCCACATGTCTCACGAATGTGTTGTGTCATTGATCTTAGCCATACACATTCTCGACGGTCCTCGTGAATTGTGAGGATTTCAGCATGATTTGAAGAACTGGTCGTAATGGTCTGTTTCACTAATCGCCATGATATAGCAGTTCCTCCACATGTAAATAGATAACCTGTCTGAGATCTAGCTTTGTGTGGATCAGATAGATAACCAGAATCTGCATAACCAACTAGATCATAATTTGATTTGTTAGAATAAAATAAACTCATATCAATTGTCCCTCAAAGATATCGGAGTACATGCTTAACACCGTTCTAATGTCTTTTTGTAGGACATGAACTATATCTAGCTAATAAATTTACTGAAAATGCAATATTTGGTCTTGTGTTATTAGCCATATACATAAGTGCACCAATTGCACTAACATATGGTACTCCAGGACCAAGTAGTTCTTCATTGTCATCTCGAGGTCGAAATATATATTTCTTTACATCTAGTGAATGAACTTCCATTGGAATGTTCAATGGATGTGTTTTATCTATATAGAATCTTTTTAAGATTTTCTCTGTATAAGTTGATTGATGAACAGATATCCTATCTGTTAAATGTTCAATTTGCAAACCAAGACAAAAAAAAAATTTTGCAAGATTTTTCATATCGAATTCTTTCTTAAGATATTCTATTGCGTTTGATAACTCTTCAGAAGTTCCAATTATATTTAAGTCATCAACATATACAATTATAATAGCAAATCCTGACTGAGATTTCTTTATAAAAACGCACGGACATATTGGATTATTTTGATATCCTTCTTTCAACAGATATTCACTCAGACGATTATACCACATTCGTTCTAATTGTTTTAATTCATATAATGATCTTTGTAACTTTATTGAATACAATTCCCGAGAACTTAATTCATATGTTTCTGGTATTTTAAATCCTTCTGGGATTTTTATATAAATATCATTATCCAGAGATCTATATAAATACGTCGTGACTACATTCATTAGATGCATATCAAGTTTTTCATATACAGTCAGGCCAATCAAATATTTTAGCGTTATTGCATCCACCACAGGAAAATATGTCTCCTCATAATCAATACCAGGCCTTTGCGAGAATCCTTGTGCAACAAGTCTCGCTTTATATTGTGTGACTTCATTCTTTTCATTTCTTTTCCTTACAAATACCCATTTGTATTCCACAGGTTTGACACCTTCTGGTGTTAGGACTACTGGTCCAAAAACCTCACATTTTGAAAGTGAGTTCAACTCTGCTTGGATTGCTTCTTTCCACTTTGGCCATTCCTTTCTACGTTGACATTCTTCGATAGATTTTGGATCAAAATCGTCACTTTCATAAATAATATCGTGAGGAACATTATAAGCAAAAATGTTGTCAACAATGTTATCATTTTGGTTCCATCTCTTTCCTGTTGTAGTATAGTTTATAGAAGTTTTATTATTATCCTCAAGCGTTTGATTTTCATCAATACACTTTTGAGTAGTTGTATTCTGAATTTCTTCTGGAACATCCATACCTTTTATTGAATCATTTTGATTCTCAACTACTTTTCTTTTTCGAGGATTTTTATCTTTGGAACCCATTGGTCTACCACGCTTCTGGCGTGCTCCAGACTCATTATTGATAACTTGCTCCTTTGGGATATCAATTTTTGATGGAGCATTTGCAGCTGGTATATATGATTTAGTCACTATCTTAGCATCTGTGAATGCATCTGGTAATTGATTTGTTATATTTTGCAAATGAATTATCTTTTTGAACTTCAAGTTCACATTGATTTCTACGAGAATCTAAATAAGATAATAACGATGCATTCCATGTAATTTCTTTTCCCAACTTCTTAACTCCCCCCCTAATGTTGGAAAATTTATCTCATTAAAATGACAATCAACAAATCGTGCAGTAAATACATCACCCTTCAGGGGTTCAAGATATTTAATAATTGATGGGGAATCATATCAGACATATATTCCTAACTTCTTTTGAGAACCCATCTTAGTACGTTGTGATGGAGAAATCGGTACATATACTACACATCCAAAAATTCTTAGATGGAAAATATTCTGCTCCTGGCCATAAGCTAACTGTAATGGAGAGTACTTATAATAAGCTACTGGCCTAATACGTAATAATGATGCAGCGTGTAAAATAGCATGACCCCAGACCGATATAAGAAGTTTAGCTCTCATAAGCAATGGTGTTGCAATTACTTGCAGAAGTTTTATAAATGATTCTGCTAGATCATTTTGTATATGAACATGAGCTACAAGATGTCATTCAACACTTATCCCAATTGACATACAATAATTATTAAAAGCCTGGGATGTAAATTCACCTGCATTATCAAGTCAAATGGTCTTAATTGTATAATCAGGAAATTGTGTTCTTAACTTAATTATTTGAGCAAGTAATCTTGCAAATGCAAGATTTCAACTTGATAATAAGCATACATGTGACCATCTGTTGGATGCATCAATTAATACCATAAAATATCTAAATGGGTCACTTGGTGGGTTAATAGGTCAACAAATATCACCTTGAATTCACTCTAAAAATGCAGATGATTCAATCCCCACTTTAGCTGGTGATGGTCTAATAATTAATTTCCTTTGAGAGCAAGCATCACCTGACAACTCATTGGATTAAAGAATCTTCTGGTTCTTTAAAGGATGTCCATGTGAATTCTCAATAATTTTCCTCATCATTATTGATCCTGGATGACCTAGTCGATCATGTCAAACACTGAATATTTCTAGATTCATGAACTTATGGTTCGTTGTTTCATAGCTTTCGATTACTCGTATATGAGTATAATATAATCCAGAAGAAAAAAACAGGTAGTGTTTCTAATATACGTTTTTCATGTGAAACAATAGATGTGATATAGAGATACTGTATATTATTTTTACGATCAGTTTCAACATGATAACCATTGTTACATATATCTTTGAAACTCAATAAATTTCTCTTTGATTTCCTAGAGAACAAGGTATTATTAATGGAATTTTTTTTTCCTTTATGCAAGATAAAACTTACGTTTCCAAAACCTTCAATCAAGTCTGCAGAACCTAATATAGTATTGACTTTTGCTTCTAGCATTGTCAATTTAGAAAAATATTCCTGCGAGACATAGATCTTCATTGTTCATTTTTTAGTCATTCAACATATGAAAACTGTCCATAGTTCTTCATTAAACAAAAATAATTACAATAAGAGATACATCGTACAAAAAGTTTAAAGCTAAAAAGAACATAAAAATAAACATTAGTATTAAACATTCTCAAAATCAAAAGAATCACTTGCTATTCCATCAATTGCTTCAATCTTTTCTTCAGGAGATGCAAAAAAGTCTGTCACATCCAAATTTGTCATATTGGATGGGTCGAATATATCATTGTCTTGATGAGCAAGATTTGCTTCTACATTTTTTCCTTTTTCCTTCAGGGAAGTTTAATAGAGATCAACAGAGTGTTTGGACGTACGACAGGTACGTGAATAATGCTTAGTCATTTCATTTTGCAAGCATTTATGTTCATCATCTCTTGAACTCTTATTTTGTTGAGCTCTTCCTTTATAATTATCATTTCGTGTGATTCTCTTGACATTTCAATTATTATAATGACCACCACGATTGTTAAAATTCATAGCATTCACTTCAGGGAATAGCGTTGCTCTAGTTTGCCAAGATTTATGAGTTCATAATATTGTTAAACCATCTCTTTCGATATTGCTACTGCAAGAGCATATTCGAGACATAACCAATAATCTTTTCCATTATTGTCAAGAGATGTTAATTCTAATTTTGTAAGGTTTGTTATAGTAATACTTCACAAATCAAACATTGTATTGATATTAGAAATTTAATATATACCGAACATGTAAAATACCATTTAATTTATTATAAAAAAAATGGCATACCCGTAGGACCTACCTTCGGCGGGAGAAATGACAGAGCCTCGTGCTGATAACGTGTTGGGAAAATAGGATGAAAATCGGGTATAATTTTACCAATATTTAAATACTAATATAATATATTTATAATAATACTAACAATAAAAATAAATTGAAAATGGAAATGGAAATTGGAATATATATATATATATATATATAAAGGATAGTGGAATTATATAACAAGATTAAATAAAGAATAAATTAGAGAGAAAGTGGGAGAGAAGAAGAAATATTGGAGAGAATTCACCCAATTGTTGTTTTTTATTCATCCACCAAAAGCCACTATATTTATAGACAATTTGGAGAGTGGTTCATTTGGACATCAATCTATGACTTTTATTGGACACATGAGAGACACTTTGGTTAGAGATAATTTGACACATGGCATGGGAGTCAAATGGACATGTGGAAATAAACATTTACATGATAATGTTTACCATACTTTTTTATTTTTATGTTCTTCTTTTTTTTCAATTTTCAATAAAAAATTATATATTATGAAATTTTAAAATGATTTTAGTATTATATTCATTTCCAAAAAGATTAAAGAATGAAAAAATATATTTATGATTTTATCTTTAATGTGTTCACATGTGATCATGTTTCAATTTTGTCTTTATATATATATTTTTTTAATTTTCAAGCAAATGTTTCAAATAACAGTAATTGAAAATTTTGGATTATTTTAGTCTTTTTAGTTCCTTCAATTTTGTCTTTATATATTTTTTTTTAATTTTCAAGCAAATGTTTCAAATAACAGTAATTGAAAATTTTGAATTATTTTAGTCTTTTTAGTTCGTTTAATTTTGAAAAGGTTTACTTGGGTTCCATAAGTTTTTTCGAGACATTATTTTTAAGTTTAAAAAACAATTATTTTAGTCTTTGAATTTCGTTCAAAATGTTTATTTTAGTTTTTAAATTAAAAATATAATAATAATAATTATTATTATTCCACCTAATTTTGTTGGGTTGAGTTGAGTTGAGTTGAGTTGTGCAGAGTTGTTTTGTCAGTGAGTTATGTAAATCAGTGTTTGATTTGCAGAGTTGAGTTGAGTTGAGTCAGGAAGTCAGTGTTTGGTTTGCAGAGTTGAGTTATTATGTCAGGGGTATCTGATGCGGTTTTTTGTAAAGTGAATAAGTCTGATTTTTTGTGACTTTTTTCTTTACTTTTTTGTTTCCACCAAATCAATTGCAAACATATTTGTCTACAATTCCAAATTTTCATTATGAGATCAATTACAAAATTACAATATATAAAACCATTTGCCAAATGTATGTTAAGGGTATTTGCAAAAGTAATGGATATTGAGTTTGATATCAATATTTCTTTTCCAATAAAATTCATTATTTATAACTTTTACTCTTCAATATGAACTTTATTTCTTTTTTTATGCACATGTTCACCACTACTTTTTTATTTTAATTTAGGTAAGTCTTAATTTAGTATTAATACTTTGCATATGAAGAGTATGGGTGTTCAAAAATCCCGATAACCCGAACAACTGACCCAACCCAACCCAACTCGACGGGTTGGGTTGGGTTATAAATTTATTTGGGTTGGGTTGGGTTCAAATAAATTAAAATGTATGGGGTTGGTTTGGTTCAGTGGGTTCACCTAAAATTAATTTGGGTTGACCCGACTAACCCGAACTTATTATTAGTTTAAAAATTATTTTTTTATCTACCATACAACTATATATACATGTATGTAATTCATCTTTATTTAATTTCGTAATTATTTATTATTTAATAACTCTTAAAAATATTTTTAAGTCGTTAGAGTGTAATTTTTCATAATATAAATTAAAACTAAGTGGCTAATTTTAATTCAATCTTTGAAAAACAAAGAGTTTTTGTTTTAAATGAGGACGATTTATTTAGAAGTTTATTGGGATAATTGTAAATTTGTAATAGAATATTTAAGTTTTATGATTTTTATTTAGTATAAAGACATTTGGAGTTTTTTAATTCTTGAATTTTTTATATTTATATTAATTTTGGTTTTTCTTTAAATTTTAAATTAAAAAAAGAAAAAAACTAACTCGATGACTCATTCCAACTCAACCCAACCAGAAAATGTTGTGGGTTGGGTTCAGTTCAAGTTACCTCATGAATAGGGTTATTTGGGTTGGAATAATGACCAACCCGAAAATTCGGATTGGTCCAAAAAACTAGCATAACCCGGCCCAACTCGGCTTATGTACACCCCCTAATGAAGAAGAGTGTTTATTTAAATTTGTCTAAACACATGCATTGTCTATGGATGCTTTAATTGTATTTGTTTTAAATTTGAATCTTTGGATAATCAGAACAAGATTTGAAAATGGTGTTTCAAAGTTTAAAAAAGGATTAGGATTTCTGTTTGTTTAGGATTTCTTTTTCTAAAATGATTAGAATTCCTTGTTCTAAAAGGATTAAGACTTTTTGGTGTCTATTTAAACTAGAGTATTAGTAACTTAAAGACACACTTCAAAATTCTCCTCACCTTCTTCTTTTCTCCACTTTCTTCATCTCACCGGACAGTCGTCGGGGAAGTCGTCGTAGAGTCGCTGGAAAGTCGTCGGAGACTCGCCGGACCATCGTCGGAGACTCACCGAACCGTCATCGGAGACTCGTCAGATCGTCGTCGGAAAGTTACCGGATCGTCGTCGGAAAGTACCGTACGGTTGAGTTAATAACCCAACCCATAAGTCACCGGTTATAATTGTTAGTGAAACAAATAAGGAGTTGGGTTATTAACCCAACTCAACTCAACCCAACCCCATAAACCAAACACCCCCTAATGGTTGTGGTAAATTCACATTCACTTCGACATATTGAATATATACAAAACTCGAAATCATGATATCCATTTGTTAGAAGCAAAATAACATTGAAGACAAACTCGAAAAAAAACATTGAAGACCAAAATGATTATTTTTTTCAAAGTTCCAAGATTAAAATATAAATTTAAAAGCTCAAGAATCAAAATAGAATAAATCTAAAATAAATAATTTGAAAGTTTGAGACCAAAATATAACATATTAAAAAAATCCATAAATTAAAGAGGGAATGACTCATGATGCTTTCTTTGGCAATAACCAATTATGCTTTAGATCAAATTAAAAGAAATAGTCATATGTTATTATGCTTGTCTACTCATTTGTTTCACTCGTTTTCATGTTGTGTCATGTCAAACCATCACAAGTTAGATCAACAAATATTAGAATTTGCCAAAAAGAATATAAGTTAACTGACATGATCAATGTATTAACGACCATGAGGTTTGTGGTTCGAATCCCTCAACTCTAATTGTACTAAATATATATATATATATATATATATATATATATATATATATATATATATTATAATTTTATTTTAAAATCATTAATGCATAATTCTCACACAAGTATATGATTTCTTTTAATTCATAGATTAACATAATATTAGAGAGAAATAGACGTTTTTATTAGTATAGAGGGTTTTTGTATTTTTTTTTCTCTATATTTTTCTCTACTTAATTAATTATTTAAGAAAAATTATGTGATAATTTTTATTACTACTCGTGTAGAATTTAGGGAGAAGAGTAATTACATTTATATAATTTTGAGTTGATGTTAAATAGAATAAAATGAAAATAGTTATGAATCACTAATCTAAATTGATCTTTTTGTGAAAACTTAGACCCAGTTTGATAACTAATTTGTTTTTTGTTTTTGCAAGTTGTACTTATTTTCTCATCATTTCTCTATAATGATTTTTATATTTTTATAACCATCTTTTCTTAAGAAAACATTTGCTTTTCTAGCCAAATTCTAAAAATAATTTTTTTTTTTTTGCAAATTACTATTTTTAACTTTCAAAACTTGATTTGGGTTTTGGAAAAGTACGTAAAAAGTAGATAAAAAAACATGAAACATCACACTTAAAAATCGTATTTATAGGCTTAATTTTTAAAAATTAAAAATAAAAAAATTAAATGATTGTTAAACAAACCTTACAACTTGCAAAGTTCAAGAATACGAATTGATTTTTTTTTCCTTTAAATAATTATACCGACAACATAGATTTATTTGAATTGATATCGAAGGTGAATAATTACATTAAAAGTTTTTAAAAGTTTATGAACTAAAATAGGATTGAAATGGAGCCAGAAATAACACGAATGTGAGAGATAAAATTACAAATTTAACCTCAAAAGAAAAGGAAACAAGGACAATGAAATATAGACCCCATAATACTGTCTCATTCTGTCCTTTATTCAATTTCCATGGCCATAATGTTCCACGCCGATGGAATCCAAAGCACATTATTGCAATTATTTTATTTTTATTTGTTTTTCTGATAATTGACTCTTCAAATCAAATTTGCCAAAATGGCTGTTTGGTTGGAAAGAAAATTTCCCCTCTATTTTCCCTCTAATCCAATATCCCAATCGAATTCAGAGTTTTTCTTTCCTAGAAAGTGAAAATCTACCCTCTTCTTATTTTTGTTTTTTTTTTCATTTTGGTATCAATTATAACTTTTGACATCTGATTTGGGTGTACTTCAACTAATCTAAACGATGTGTATAAGTATTATGATTTTCGACATAGACTGCCTTTTTATTTTTTAGATTTTATTACTAAATATGGTCTCAAATATTCCAAAAGAGTCAAATGGGTTCTTATATAATTTTAAAAAATTCAATTTTGTTTTCATAGTTTGATTAACTTACATAAGTATTATAAGTCATTATTGTATTGAATAAATGTTTTTTTTTATAATTTAGGTAACAATATGGATGTTTAGTTCTTTTTAGTTGTGACTATATCTAACAATGTTAGAGGTTGTTTGCAGTGTTGAATGAGTTATAATAGTCTGTGTTTGGAGTGTCGTAATCTACATGTTATTATAACTTTTGCCCAAAACAAGTTCTTAGTGTTTAGAACGAAGTGAAAATAGAAAAAATGTGTGCATTTTCAAGTAGGGTAGAAAACGGTTTTGAACTAGTTTTTAAGATTTAATTACATTGAAAACTTGTAAGATTAAATTATAAGTCAACTCGAAAATTTAAAAATATTTAAACAAAAATTAAAAGCTTATTCTAACATCAAATTTTTAATAAAATGATTTAATTAAATTATCGTGAATTTTTTGTTTATTTTTTTTTTAAAAAAATATAGCATTGCAAATTTGAATCTCAAAATATTTTTGGAGCCTTGATCATTGAACTATAGGCGATTTACCATGAGTTTAAAAAGTCTTAGCAACGTTAAATTTCATTACAAAGAAAAAATTTCTTATATTACAGTTGAGGTATATTTTTTTTTAATATATATATATTACTTCAATTTTTATTCAACTATATCAAGAATATTCGAGAGCTATGTAGAGCCCATTTGACAGAATTATATATATATATTGTAACTTGTCATGACATGCTACGTCATTCTTGATTAATAAAGTCAATGTGTCACAGATTGAGTTAACAACGGTGGAAGTTTAGTAATATAATAGAATCTTTTTTAAAGTCTAGATATTAAAATTAACCCAATTGAAAATTTAGTGAACAAATTAGTATTAGATATACAATTTTAAATAATAATAAAAATACAGAAAAAGAACTCTTTTTTGAGATTAAATTATAAAAAAAAAAACCATAAACTTTGTCATCTTTTTTTTTTAAAAAAAATAGGATTTATAAAAAAAAATACAATATTACTCTTAGCCTTTCTTAAATATTTCAAAACTATCTTTGAAATAGAAATCTTTTAGAAGTTGTTTGAGGCTTGAATTGTAATAATATGTAGAGTGCTCTGCACTCAAAACACAGATTATTATAACCCAAATTAAATAACTTCATCATAAATACAGATTATAGAACTTCACATATTATTATAACTCACAAACTATTATAATCCAAATTATTATAACTCACTCAACACTCGAGAATAGGCCTTAGAATTTTGGATGAAAATTAGAGTTTAGAATGGTGTGGTGGTGGCTTAAAATTAGGGATGGTAAAAATACCCGCGGGGTCGAATCCCCGCGGGTCGCCACCCCAAACAGAACGGAGAATTCTTAGTTTGACCGGGTATGGGAGTCAAACTGGAGATTCTTTTCAGAACCCCAACCAAGGACGATGACGGTATCCCCACCCCAAATAATGTTTTATAATTTTTTAAAAAAATATTATGATGTATATTATAATTATTTGTACAATATTATTAATATTATATTACTAAAACATATTATATATATATATATTAAAAAAAAACTTTAATACAATAACAATATAGTGTAATGTTTTTTTAATACACTGTTTTTTTAATTTTATAATGTAAGAAGTTTTTATATTAAATAATGTTTAGAATTTAATGATTTAAATAAATAAAAGAATAATAATAGTTAATTTATATATAATTGATGTATAATTTTTTATTTTAAATTTATTTTTAATATAAAAATAATTTAAAAAACATAGAGAAAAACAAGAATTTTTCTTCGTCGGGACCTGATCTCAGATCGAAAAATCTCTGACCCCAACTCCGATTCTCCAAAATGGGGAATGAGGTCGGGACAGGAATGAAAATTTTTCATCCCGATCCCGCTCTGTCCTGTTGGCATCTCTATTTAGAATAGGAATTTGGATCGCTATACTGTCTTAAGCACTGTCACATCATTCTAGGTCTTCATTTTAGTTCGAAATATGAAAGAATTTCTATTTTCAAAGATAATTTTTTAATGTTTATGAAAGATGAATGCTAATATTACAACTTTTGAAATAGGTGAGGACATTTTTTAAACAAAGGAGAAAATTAAGAATTTTTTTGTGTATATAATTTAACCTATTATAAATTTGGCTATTTCTCCTTTCCCTTTCATTATCCCTATTATTGCAAAAGTCGAGGCATTAAATGCAACAATGCACGTGAGAGTATATCTAGATATGATACATGAGACCTATATGTATATATATAAAGAAATTAGTAGAAATCTCTCTATTTTATTATTATTAATATTGGAAGACGACAAAAAAAACTTGAGTTTACAATAACATTTGAGGTGAGAGGTTTCGAGCCCCAGATTCTTACTTAGAGGCGTAGTCGTAATTCAACATACGGTAATCTAATTTCCTGATGGATGATATGTGTCAGTTACTAATGAGCTATATTTATTTTAGTTAATTTTATTCTAAGTTATAAAAAATACCTTATTTAAAAATATTAATATTCGTTTAAAAGTTACAACATTACTTTTGACATTTTATAAATGTTTCAAAACTATCATTAGAGTAAAAAATCATTAGAATGTTCAACGATAAGTCAACATATATGAATGTCATTTTTTTAGACTTAATTCAAGACAAGCATCCTAGTTACCATTGCGTTGTTTCAGGTCATTACCACGTTGATTTCGATCCAACATTGTAACGAAATTCTACTTTAAAAATAGTTTTGAAATGTTTATGAAAGGTCAAAGACAATAAATTTGTGTGTGACGCGGGTAAATTTAGGTAAATTTCTAAATTCGCGAAGTCGCGTTTCGTATTTTATTTAAGAAATTTGGGTCAGGTGGTTAATTATTGGACTTTGCAGGGACTCGAATAATTAGGCCCTCGCCTTTAAATGCAAGTTGCCAGTAATTCCCTAAGGTTCATTTTGAGCGTTCAGGCTAGAGAAATCGAGCACCAACGAAGTGACTGATTTGAAGAAGTTAGGTTGGGTCCGTGAATTCGTTCGACACCGTGACGAAGTAAACACTGTAATCTTTGGTACTTTAAGGATTATGAAGTTACTGCAAATTGAACATAGAACCTAATCCTAGGGGTTGTAGTTGGTGTAAGCCATGGTAATTGTGTTAGCTTATTTGAGACACACTCATTTATCACTAATGGGCGTGCATCCTCTTCTTTTCCTTTAGGCGAGATTCGTGACGATCTCAGGAGGGATTAGCAAACCTATCGGCTTCTCACCAAAAGGTAAGTAGCCAATTGTACAAAACACTGAGCCCATCAGTAAAGGGGCTTGGTGCATGTTGCTTGCTTGTGTAATGCGTCTCTTTGTGTTGCATATGTTCTGGAATGTTTGATAGGGGCATAGGGTTGCATGGATCTTTGGACTTCTTGCGTGTTTGTATTGTTACCTCAGTGTGTTCGTGTGGTGAGTGTGGACCCCAAGCCTGTCATAACTGTGGTAATTGTGACCGTTGGGATCATTTGGTTACCCAAGGTTAGGTAGACAGGTGGCAAAGTTCTGTGTGGTGGTCTGAGACGTGTGTATGATCCTCCTTGGGAACTGTTTAACTTAGTTGGTGTGGTTGGTTGGTCGGGGCGGATCGACCGAGCTGAGTGTTGATTAGGTTGGGGTGGTAGTTATGACTCTTGGGACATGCACCCAAAATGGTGACAAGAAGGGCTTAGGAAGACCCTCGAGAGTCATGAGAGAGCTCAACCCGCTAGATTATCATCACCAAGCCTGTGAGTGTCCCGAGCGAGTTCGAACCTCTAGGTTGGCGATTCTGTGTGGCATTAGAGTTGAGCATCCTATTGCGAGTTGTGTGACATTAGGGGTGAGCATCCTATTGTGAGTTGTGTGGCATTAGGGTCGAGCATCCTTTTGTGATTTGTGTGGGCACTTGGGTTGGTTGCCCTTATGCGATATGTGTGGGCATTAGAGTGGTTGGCTCTTTTGCGTTTTTGTGTGGGTGTTAGAGCACTCACTCTTTCGCATTGGGGTGTGTCCCCGTTACGACCACCTAGGTTCCTAGATCACCGGTAGGACTCAGGGTGGGGGTATGGCGAGTGGTGCCTAGCTGTGAGAAAAGTCTTAGGATGATTTGGTTGTGAGCTTTTCTTATTTATATGTGTGCAGTAATAACTTGAACGTGAGTAGGCTACTTATTGAGTATTCTTATACTCACCCGTCAACTTTGTTGTCTTTGATTGCAGGTAAGGGCAAACAGTGAGCTGGGGTCGACGATGGCGATGTAGCAAGGCTATAGGACCCCTGTTCTGGTTAGAGGAACTTCCTTTCGCGCTTAGGATTTTTGTTTTGTATCTTAAGACTAGTCTTTCTGCATGGTTTAGTTTCCTGCTTGTTGGTTAATTGAGCCTGTTTGGAATGTTGGATGCATGCTCCCCTCCCCTGGACTTTGGTTAGCATGCTCGTAGACTTGAGTTAAAATTTTGAATGCCTTCATCTTTGTTTCTAGTTGATTTTTGTTGTTTCTGATGCTAGTGTTTCTGATGGAGCCCAACCTATTGGTTTATTGTAGTTTGGAGGAAGTTAGGTATTGGAGAATTCTTTTAAAGTATTGGTGCGCTTAAAAGAAGTTAGTAAGGCCCCGTTTGATAACCATTTTGTTTTTGGTTTTTAGTTTTTGAAAGTTTAGCTTATTTTCACCTAAATTCTCTACCGAATGAAAGGTCAAAAATAATATATTGTTTTTCTGTATCGAATTTATATTCCAACGGTAGTTTTGAAACGTTTATGAAAGGTCAAAAATAATATATTACAATTTTTCTAAAAAAAAAATAGAGGTATTTTTTAAACGGGATAAGGTTTAAGAGCATTTTTTTTATAGTTTAGCCAAAAATGAATGACCAAATATTGGCTAATTAAGTTGGGAAGATTCTGAAAGAAGTCTTGTTTAAAAAAAAAAAAACAAAGGAAGTAATGAGGCCAAGTAACTCAAATTTAGGCAAAGTAGATGAGTAGTATTTTACAACACAATTAAAACCATACAAGAAAGAAAGAACATACGCTGATGATAGGATTAAAATAATCGTAGAATTTAATAAAACTTAGATCAGTTTGATAATCATTTGGGTTTGAATTTTTTGTTTTTAAAATACAGATTGTTTTTCTGTAATTTCTTTATCATAGTTTTCACTTTTCTTATAAAAAAACGTTTAAATTCTTAGAGAAATTTTAAAAATAGAAATAGATTTTTAAAAAAATTTCAAAATTGGACTTTGTTTTTAAAATATGGATAGGAAGTAGATGATAAAACAAAGAATTTCATACATAAAAGTAATAAGTTTAGTTACCAAACTAGGCTTTAAAAATTAAAATTGAGATTTTGAAATTCTAAAGGATCCAACTTTTTTTTTTAAAAAAAAGTAAAGACAAGATAAAAAGTTTAAAACCAAAATTTATTTTAAATTCAACTTTTATTTATATTTAATAATGTCCACCTACCGCATAAATATTTTCTTAATGTCAACATGAACCTAGTTCGATCGTCATAAAATATATATACTCGATCAAGAGGTCAAAGATTTAAATCTCCTACCCCACATATTTCAAAAAATATATATTTTTATGAATTATAATTTGTATGATATTACAAGATTGTTTTTTTTTAGTTCAACAACATTTGGAGATAGGGAGGATTGGAACTATGATCTCTCGATCATAAGTCTATATTTGATGTCAATTGAGTTATACTCTTGGCCGTAAGTCTATATTGGTATGGTATAGGCTTGATTTTAATTCTCTTTTCTCCCAATTTTAAAATTTTCAATGTAGTCCTCATAGTTATTTAAAATTTATTTCAAATAGCCTTATAATCTTAAAAGTGTTTATTCAATTCTTATGGTTTAGTTAAAATTCGTCAATGTTGTTGACAAATACTTATACAATTAACAAACATAGTGATTTAAATAGAAAACATTGATATATCATCACGTAAATAGAAAATGTATCACAATTTTCATTTCTAGGTAAAATTCGATCAAATTATAAAATAGTTTGATTCCCTATTCCAATATTGTTGAACTAAAAAAAATTGTAAAAGTAAGCAACCTTAAATCTTAAAGGTCATATTGGTAATTTCATATGATGTGGAAATGTTCAAATTACACTTGGACCTTTCCCCCTTATAACACGCTGATCAAACTTCTCATATTTTACCCATACTTTTTTTTTCACTATCATATTTTATTCTTATACTCTTCTTTTCTTCTTCTTCTTTTTTTTTTTTTTCTTTTTACTTTTTGACTGTTATCAACTTCAAATTATTTGCTAGAGAAAACGTGTGTTTCAAATAATATTTAAATAAACGACAATAATCCATCATTGGTTTATCATAATTAATTTATGACCCCATTAACTTTAGTGTATTTTTTAAAGTATAGAGAAAAAAATTATACTTACCCTATTTAAATCATGTTTGTTAATAGTAAATTTGGACAATAAAATTAAGTCTAGAGAGATGAAAGACTACTAGGACTAAGATTGGACTCAAATAAAGAAGCTATTAGGCCAAAATGCCTGCCACGAGTCGACCACAGGTGGGCGGGCGTGCAACATTCACACCCACGATCGAAAGAAATCTGGGAGATGCCCAATTCAACTTTTTTCTAATCTCATTCGAAAGAAGAGAAGGAAACCCCTATATCAACCTTCATGCAAATAGAATACGATGAATATTAAAAAAAAAAAAATCCTTAGGTCAACCCTCATGTAAATAGATTATGAAAACACTAGTCATTGAAGGCAACTTCATCCTCACTCTCTCGGCCTCACTTAAACATATCGGAGTTTGTATGACAATTAAATACCACATCGATGTAGACAAATATTCTCTCAACTAAAAGGTTTGAGGTTCTAATTTTTAACTCAACATATTAAACTAGGAAGAAAAAACATTATACTCACGTTGAAATTGCAAAACAATAAGGAGTTGTTTGTGGGTGTGTTAGTATAACATATGTTATAATAATCTGCAGAGTACTCTGCACCCCAAACACATACTATTATAATCATGAACTAAACAATTTTGCATTTTAAACAATATTATATAATTCTACAAACTATTATAACATACAAACTATTATAATCCATATTCTTATAACTAACTCAGCGCCCTAACACAACACTTAAAATTTGACCTACATACCAATTGGACGAAAATTGATTCTCGAGTGGTGTGGAACTTAATGATCGGGAAGGATTATCTATGAGCACAAAATTTAGCTAATTGTGAATGTTATTAAATTTTGGAGGGAAAAATACAAAATTTTAATTGATTAAGAATATATTAATGTCATTATTAACCCAAATGTTAACGTTTTTTAGTTGAATAACATGTGGGGTCGTAGTTCAAACCATAGACTTCTTTATTGAGGTGTTGGGAGAAAATAGGGAAAAAAATACAAAAAGAGTACACAATACCACAATAATTCTTCTCTTCTACAGACAAAATGCAAATACTAATCCAAAAGGCGGCTAGATTTCATTTACATATGTGACGACCACCATCACAGGTACTATTATTTATTTTATTTAACGCTCTATTAACCGCTGTGTTTAGTTGGATTAGTGATTTTAATCAAGCTCGGCGAGAGTGAGGCCTTAATTTTGTTTAGTTTAAGTGAATTGTTCCTTTTAAGATGAGAGTATTTATGAAATTAAAGGAAAAGGAAATTTCAAGGACGTTTTGGTTATTAATGTCTAAATGAGGGTGTAATTGGCATTTGAATTTTAACCTAATGCATGGTATTTAACATCCTTAAGTCCCAACCAAAAGAAGGAGAAATCAAAACCCTAACCCTAAGCCTAACAATTATTCTTCTCTCTCAACCCTAGACCTAACCCTAATCTCTTCATCACACTTGCCCTAGCCGATTACTTGTCCTCACCGCCGGCAATACTACTCCACGAATTCAGACGGTGGTTGTCGCCATCTTGCTGCAACTGAAGGGATCGACAGCTACCCAAGATCACTCGAGCACCGCCTGCAACCGGAGTTACAACCGCAGCTGCGTCCAGCCAACCACACCGGCATCTTCCCGATCGAAGGCGCTGCGGCACACCACGCGACGGGCGGACGCCGTGCAAGCCGATCCAGCCATCTACGCCGCAGCACGCCGGAGGTCCCCTAGTTGGAACGTGCGTCGGCGAACCCCACGAGCGAAGCTTGTGATTCCGGTCGTTTTGCTTAGAGCGCTCGTCCCGTCCTCCAGCCGCCGCTCACGTCTGCAGCCGAGAGCCTCCACGAGCACGTTCCACAAGCGCCGCCGCCGTCGAAGCTTCACGGCAGAGAACCCCACGTAAGCAGCCACTCGCGAGCTGCTCTTTCAGCCGCAACTTCGATCGAGGCTGCACGCCGCTCGTGAATCCTTTTTCCTTCACCGCCGATCGTGACCACAGCGCCGGCCAACACGTTTTACAAATTACCTGGTTATAACTCGGTGAGCGATCCGTTTAGTTTCGAATTCGTTGGAGATTTACTTGTGACCTATCGATTAACTAAGCGTGTGATTGAGAACTTAGGTTACGGTTTCGAACACATTTTTGTAGGGACCAAACTTGGAGCAGAATTGGAGGTCGAACGCCAAAACGAACTAAGGAACATTAAGTCCTCGCGTTGAACTCGAGGTAAGCGGGGCATAAGATCTTAAAGACTAGAATTAGGCATCCTTACGATTATGGAATTGGTTAATGCTTGGAAAATAATTTCGAGCTATTGTGTGAATCAGGTTCCACTAAAGGAAGAGTACTCAAGGAGCTCGGGTTAGGTTTTGGAGTGAAATCGGAACTAAGGTAAGGGACCTTGTGCCGAATCTTTTTAAATGGGATTAGAGAAAACGAACTTCAATATTTTATGTGAAATTAGTACGATATTTTACTTAAAAGGATTTAATGATTTTTATACGAGAATATCCCGAGATTTTATGTGAAAATACTTTGATATTCTATGAGAAGATATCTCAATATTTTATGCGAGAATAATCTAGTATTTTATGCGAGAATGTCTTTGTATTTTATGTAAGGATATTCCAGTATTTCATGTGAGGATAGTACAGTATTATCTATGAGAATATTGCATGATTTTGTACGCGAGTATTACGCCCTATCTGATGTGAAAAGTCATGATTTGCATATTAATGATAATGGTTGTGGCATGCACACTATAGTTATGATGAATGATGGGACCTCATGCATGTTATGTATGTCATGAAATGAATTGATGAAAAGTGTGGACATTGGTCTCCCGAGTGCATTATGTGCATGGTCAAACATGCAATAGAGACCCATGGGTCAAATTACAGTGGTCCGTGAGGACTCAAATTATTACAGGGTGCTGTGAGGACTCAAACCATACAGTGGTCTGTGAGGACTCAAAATGAAATGACTCTGGGATGACCAATCGGCCACACAAATAAAAAGAAAGTCATGGATTAAAGACGACAATATGAGAAAGTTTTAGGTCCCGTGATATGTACATTTCGAACAAGTTTAAAAGTCATGATTGTATGTGTATGCATATCCCAAACCTCAGAGCGAGGTCACTTCATCGGGTATTGTTTTACAATACTCACCCTTTCTTTTAAAAAAATGTTTTTGTGTAAGGCTAAGGGGCGTGCGGGCGAGTGAGTGACGGAGGCGCGTTGCCGAGGACCATGGGAATAGACATGTTTTTCGCACATTTCTTTTATAATCGATGTCGTTCCTTTATGTTTTGAAGTTTAAATGTACTTTATGTGTTTTAAATAGCCATGTTAAACTGTTCCTTTTATCTGTTTTGAATGTTTTATTTGGGATCCCTAAAGACAAATTATTTTAGTTGGAGGTTTTCTTTTAAGATCTTTTATCTCTTGGCCTATAAATGCATGCATGTGTAGTAATGTCCCTAAGAGTTTAGTCATAGAAAAGTAGGGGCGTTACAGTTGGTATCAGAGCGGAACCTCTCCCAGTAAGATGTGGTTCGGGGACGAACCAAGGCGGAAGCTGGTGGGCATGTGACGCCCGAGGAAGAGGGGTACATGAATGAACCGAGCCCACATCTGAATGAGAGGGATCCTGAGGATATGAAAGTATGGTGCCCGAGGAAAAGGGGTACCTGCGAGTGACCATGAGGATATGAAAGTATAATTGAAAAAGGCTTAAAAGATTTGATAGCTACTACCTATACCAACAAGTGTGCACCTTCCTTTCGGTGGCTCAATCATAGGAACTCCACGATTAAGCGTGCTTGGCTTGGCTGGAGCAATTCTATGTTGGGTGACCTCCTCGAATTTTTCCTAGGGAGCATGTGAGTGAGGACAAAACATGCTAAAAGGACCCGTGTTGGTTTGTGGGGAAAGTCTTTAATCTTACAAGCGATCATGGATGATAGTGACGCAGCCCAGTCGCAGGAGATCCCGGGCACAGGCGCATAGCTGATTGGTATCGAGCCCCAGGTTTAAGTGTTACTCAGAGACTTGCTTACTGAGTAAGCTACGAGAGTAGTTCCCATGGTTGAACAACGCGCTTTGGCCACCGCCAGTGCACGCTCGTATTTTATTTATTAAGTAAATGATTATGATGTGATTCATTTTATGCATATACATGAACTTAAAACCTCTCTCAGTATTGTAGTACCGACAAAATGCCACCTAGAGGTCGAGGAGAGGTAGGGGACGTGGTAGGGCGAGGAGGCAAGGGAAAACGTTGACGCCCAACCGGATTATCACTTGGGAACAGAAGAGGTTGCTCCACCGCATTTGCACACCTCCCCAGACCCGGCCGCCGCCGTGAGAATGTACCGCAGCTTGCTCGATGGCGGATCAAGGAACACTAACGTTATGACTATGATGGTAGAGGCTATGCAGACTCTAAAGGCGAGCCTGAGAGCCACTCACCGCCCAAGCAAATCGTGGCGAAACGATGCAACTCGAGTCTCGATATCCGAAGGACTTCGTGAAGTATGATCCCGCATCTTTCGATGGGTCTTCCAGGTGACCCCACCGTGGCCGAAGTTGTGGCCGTCCTCCATTGAGACCATTTTCAGGTGATGAATTGCCCCGAGGACCGAGAGGGTGTCTGTGCTACCTTTATCGCCGAGAGACGACGCTTATCTATGGTGGAGTCCGCCTGAGTGGAACCATTGTCGCTAAGCGGAGAAACAATTACCGAATCTGTTTAAAGAAGCGTCGGGCGGAAATTTTATCCGCTGCACTCGTTATAGGAAGCAGCAGCAGAATTTACACTTGGACAGAACAGGAGGGCGTGGAGGTTTATGAGAGGAATTCACCCGCTTGTCACGCTTTGCCCAGCCGTGGGGTAGACACAGAGGCCAAGATAACAGAGCGCTTCGTTATGGGACTGGATGAGAATGTCGAGAGGCTTCATTCAAGCACTAGCACCTCTCGATTATGCCTCCGCAGTGAGAGTGGCGAATTGATTTGGGTGCAGCGCAGATCGCATGCAGCAGGTAGTGGTTAACCTGGCGGCCCCATGGCAAATCATAAGAGGAAGTGGGACCAGCCAAATTCAAGCTCACACAGCGTCCCAGCCAGACACCGCATAGACCAGACATTTTCGTGCGAGGTTCAGTCGAAACCACAAGTCAACAGAACGGGAAATAATAAGTGGAGATAAGCCCGCAAAGCAAAGATTGTGGTAAGCAGATTGGGGTAAGTGTTTGCCCGGTCCGGAGTGTGCTGCAGTGTGGGAAAGAAGGGCACAGAGCTAATAGCCGCCCGAGTCAAGCCAAAGACTAGCCAACCTCAAAGTTATCAATAGTGGGACCGCGTGTGAAGCCGGTTATACATCAAGGAAGAGCTTATGCAAGCACCAAAGAAAACAGTATGGCTCGATTCGGTGGTTGGTGTACACTTCCATTAATTGGGCACCTTGCCTTTGTATTATTTGATTCTCGGTTCTACACACTCTTTTATTTTCGCATCCTTCGTAAGTCAAGTGAGTTAGAATTAGAAACGATTCTGTGATGCTCGTCTGCTCCACTCTGCGAGGATAAATTTGTTAGCCACTAAGAAAGTCAAGGATGGTAGTGTGACCATCGCAGCACCATGAATTAACAAAGAAATCTAGTAGTCTTAGACATGTCCGACTTTGATGTGATATTGGGCATGGATCGTTAGCGCAGAACCATGCTTGCATTAATTGTTTCGGGGAAGGAGGTAGTGTTCACTCCTCCCGACCAACCCGCACAGGAGTTCAGAGAGGCACGATAGCAGGAAGTAGGCCTAAGGTGATTACGCCTTAAGGCCGTGAAGTTATTACATCGGGAGCTTGGCGCCTTAGCTTGCATACTAGATGCAAGGTGCACTGAGATCTCTCGTGTCACCTACATCGTGCAGAACGAATTTACGTGACGTCTTTCCCGAGGACCTCCCGGGATACCTCGGTCAGAGAGGTAGATTTTAACATCTGATTGAAATTAGGGACGACTCCGATATCCAAGGCACCGCATGAGAATGGCACCGCAGAGTTGAAAGAACTAAAAGTACAGCCATAAGACTTACTAGACAAGGGGGTTTATACGCCTGCCGCGTTTCGCCTGGGGAGCCCCCGTGTTGTTCGTGAAAAGAAAGACGGATCCCATGCGCTGTGTATAGATTACAGTGGAGTTGAATAAAGTTACGATCAAGAATAAATACCCTCTTCCCGAATAGATGATTTGTTCGATCGGTTGCAGGAGGAGCGACGTTGTTCTCCAAGATTGATCCGAGATCAAAGCTACCATCGATTGAGAATCGGTGAAGAGGATATTCCTAAAACAAAGATTGAGATCACGTTATGGGCATTACGAGTTCACAAAGTGATGCCGTTTGGTTTGACCAACGCTCCCGCCGCTTTCATGGACTTGATGAACCGCTTATTCAAAGAGTTTCTAGATACGCTCGTGATTGTGTTCATCGACGATATACCGATATACTCCTGTGTGATGAAGAGCATGAAATGCACCCGAGAAAAGTTTTACTCACGCCTGAGAGAGAATAAGTTATATGCAAAATTTTCCAAGTGTGAATTTCGCTCGCATGTATCTTTCTTAGGGCATGTGGTGTCCGGTCGGAGTCTCTGTTGACCCGGCAAAAGTGGAGGCCGTCCACACGTTGGCCTCGTCCGACCACCGTTACGGAGGTACGTAGTTTTCTGGGTCTTGCAGATTACTATAGACGTTTCGCAAGGCAGGACTTCGCCAAGATAGCCATGCCCATGACTCACCGGACGCGCAAGGGTAACTCATTTGTTTGGGATGATGCTCATGAGGCGAGTTTCCAGAACTCAAGTGCAGATTAGTGTCACCCGATTCTTACAGCCCCCCAGAGGAACAGGAGCTTCGTGGTTTACAAGTGATGCTTCTAAGAAAGGTTTGGGTCGTGGTTCTAATGCAACATGGTAAAGTAATAGCCTATGCATCCCGAGAGCAATTGAAGACGACGAGAGGAACTATCCAACTCATGACTTGGAACTAGCAAAGCAGTGGGGTCTTTGCATTAAAGATCCGGAGACATTACCTCTATATGCAGAGAAAATTTGATTTTTACAGATCATAAAAGTTCAAGTACTTGTTCACCCAGAAAAAGAGTGAACATGAGGCAACGCAGATGGTTGGAATTAGTGAAGGATTACGATATTGACATACAATACCACCCCTGTAAGGCTAATGTCGTGGCCGATGCCCTCGTGAGGAAGCAGTGCATACTTCAAAGACGAGTTCATCGATGCAGAGAGAGAGTTACAGCAGAGTTTGCTCGAGTGAAATTGCATGACTAGTAGGAAAGACCACGACTCGGCTTAGCTCGCTTAATCAGTGATAATCAACCTTGAGACAACGATCGTTGAGTCTCAACAGGAGACCTCGATTAGCGGAAAAACTTACTCGCGCAGAACTACTGGTGAGTTGGCAGAGTTTTCCCTATCCACAGATGGAGGATTACTATTTCAGGGACGATTATGTGTGCCAGACGATGACAAACTGAAAACTGAGATCTTGAGCGAAGCCCACAACTCACCATTTTCTATGCATCCTGGCAGTACCAAGATGTATCGAGATCTGAAACAGTCATTTTGGTGGTGTAACATGAAGCGCGACGTAGCAGAGTTTGTCAGCAAGTGTTTGACTTGTCAGCAGGTGAA
Source organism: Trichosanthes cucumerina (assembly GCA_036507285.1). Taxonomy (NCBI): domain Eukaryota; kingdom Viridiplantae; phylum Streptophyta; class Magnoliopsida; order Cucurbitales; family Cucurbitaceae; genus Trichosanthes; species Trichosanthes cucumerina. The sequence continues at coordinate 11,450,697 of CM071842.1, read as the reverse complement.
GGCACCTAGGCAGAGACCCGCAGGATTACTACAACCTTTACATGTACCTCAGTGGAAATGGGAGGAGATCTCTATGGATTTCATAGTCGGACTGCCTAGAACCTTACGAGGTTACTCGGTAATTTGGGTCATAGTGGAATGATTAACCAAGTCAAGACATTTTATACTGTGTGGAAACCCACCTATTCTACAGATAAGTGGGTGCACTTTTACTGGAAGAGATAGTCCGCTTGCATGGGATTCCAGCTTAAGATTATTTTTGCATGAGGATCCACGTTTCACCTCCAACTTCCGGAGGAGTTTACAGAGAGCGTTAGGTTCGCAGATTGAACTTTAGTATGCCTTTTCATCCATGCACGGACAAGCGCATGTAACGTTTAAACCAGATATTAGAAGATATGTTGCGAGCTTGCACCTTAGACTTCCCCGGTAGTTGGGACACTCATTTGCATTTGATGGAGTTTGCTTACAATAACACGCTTATCGATCGACCATCGGAATGGCTCCATTTGAAGCTCTCTATGGAAAGCGTTGCGTAACTCCCGTTTCGGGAGGAGGTTGGCGAACGCCGCTTGTTGGGTCCGATAATTAGTACAGTCACAAATGATGCAGATAAAAGATTAGGGCGCGGATGCGCACCGCCCAAAGCAGCATGTAAGAGTTATGCCGATTCAAGGAAGGGACTCGAATTGAAGTTGGGGACCACGTGTTTCTTAAAGTTGCCCCAATGAAAAGGATTCTAAGGTTTGGGCGAAAAGGAAGTTGAGTCGCGTTTTATAGGACCATTTGAGATTTTAGAGAGGATTGGTGTAGTGGCCTACTGGTGGCCGCATCGCCGCTTTCCCCTCCCCGTGCAGATTCATAACGTATTCCATGTCTCCATGTTGAGGAAATACGTTCGCACTCCGACTCACGTCGTAGACTTTGAACCATTGCGGTTGATGTAAGATTTGAGTTATGGCGAACGACCTATACAGATTATCGCCAGAGATCGAAAGACCCTCCGTAACCGTGAGATCAACTTAGTTAAAGTGTTGTGGCAAAATCACCGCACGGAAGAAGCTACCTGGGAGCGAGAAGCAGAGGTGCGAGCTAAATACCCAGAGCTCTTTCAAGAATAGGAACTTTCGAGGACGAAAGTTCTTAAGCGAGGAAGATTGTGACGACCACCATCATCACAGTACTATTATTTATTTTATTTAACGCCTATTAACCATGTGTGTTTAGTTGGATTAGTGATTTTAATCAAGCTCGGCGAGAGTGAGGCCTTAATTTTGTTTAGTTTAAGTGAATTGTTCCTTTTAAGATGAGAGTATTTATGAAATTAAAGGAAAAGGAAATTTCAAGGGCGTTTTGGTTATTAATGTCTAAATGAGGGTGTAATTGGCATTTGAATTTTAACCTAATGCATGGTATTTAACATCCTTAAGTCCCAACCAAAAGAAGGAGAAATCAAAACCCTAACCCTAAGCTAAGCCTAACAATTCTCTTCTTCTCCTCTAACCCTGCACCTAACCCTAATCTCTTCATCACACTTGCCCTAGCCGACACTTGTCCTCTCACCGCCGGCAATACTACTCCACTAATTCGAGACGGTGGTTGTCGCCATCTTGCCGCGAATCGGCGGATCGACAGCTACCCAAGATCACTCGAGCACCGCTGCCGCAACCGAGTTACAAACGCGCAATGCTGCGCCTCAACCAACCACACCAGCATCTTCCCGATCAAGGTCGCTGCAGCACCCACGCCACGAACGGCGGACGCCGGCAAGCCGATCCAACCATCTACGCCGCAAAGACGCCGAGGTCCCCTAGTTGGAACGCAAGCGTCGGCGAACCCCACGAGCGAAGCTTGTGATTCCGGCCGCTTTGCTTAGAGCGCGCTCGTCCCGCCTCCTCCCGGCCGCCACGTCTCGGCACCGGAGCCTCCACGAGCACGTTCCACAAGCGCCGCCGCGAAGCTTCACGGCAGAGAACCCCACGTAGCGAGCCACTCGCGAGCCGCTCTTTCACCGCAACTTCGATCGAGGCCGCACGCTCGTGAATCCTTTTTCCTTCACCGCCGATCGTGACCACGCCACGCCGCCAACACGCTTTACAAATTACCGGTTATAACTCGGTGAGCGATCCGTTTAGTTTCGAATTCGTTGGAGATTTACTTGTGACCTCATCGATTAACTAAGCGTGTGATTGAGAACTTAGGTTCTGGTTTCGAACACATTTTTGTAGGACCAAACTTGGAGCAGTAATGGAGGTCGAACGCCAAAACGAACTAAGGAACATTAAGTCCTCGCGTTGAACTCGAGGTAAGCGCGGGGCATAAGATCTTAAAGACTAGAATTAGGCATCCTTACGATTATGGAATTGGTTAATGCTTGGAAAATAATTTGAGCTATTGTGTGAATCAGTTCCACTAAAGGAAGAGTACTCAAGAGAGCTCGGGTTAGGTTTTGGAGTGAAATCGGAACTAAGGTAAAGGGACCTTGTGCCGAATCTTTTAAATGGGATTAGAGAAAACGAACTTCAATATTTTATGTGAAATTAGTACGATATTTTACTTAAAAGGATTTAATGATTTTTATACGAGAATATCCCGAGATTTTATGTGAAAATACTTTGATATTCTATGAGAAGATATCTCAATATTTTATGCGAGAATAATCTAGTATTTTATGCGTAGAATGTCTTTGTATTTTATGTAAGGATATTCCAAAGATTTCATGTGAGGATAGTACAAGATTATCTATGAGAATATTGCATGATTTTGTACGCGAGTATTACGCCCTATCTGATGTGAAAAGTCATGATTTGCATATTAATGATAATGGTTGTGACATGCACACTATAGTTATGATGAATGATGGGACCTCATGCATGTTATGTATGTCATGAAATGAATTGATGAAAAGTGTGGACATTGGTCTCCTGAGTGCATTATGTGCATGGTCAAACATGCAATAGAGACCCTATGGGTCAAATTACACAGGGTCCGTGAGGACTCAAATTATTACAGGGGTCTGTGAGGGACTCAAACCATACAGGGGTCTGTGAGGGACTCAAAATGAAATGACTCAAGATGACCAGTCGGCCACACAAATAAAAAGGAAGTCATGGATTAAAGACCTGACAATATGAGAAAGTTTTAGGTCCCGCATATGTACATTTCGAACAAGTTTAAAAGTCATGATTGTATGTGTATGTGATATCCCAAACCCTCGAAGCGAGGTCACTTCATCGGGTATTGTTTTACAATACTCACCCTTTCTTTTAAAAAATGTTTTTCAGGTAAGGCTAAGGACGTGCAGGGCGAGTGACGGAGGCGCGTTGCCAGGACCATGGGAATAGACATGTTTTCCGCACATTTCTTTTATAACTGATGTCGTTCCTTTATGTTTTGAAGTTTAAATGTACTTTACAGGTTTTAAATAGGCCATGTTAAACTGTTCCTTTTATCTGTTTTGAATGTTTTATTTGGGATCCCTAAAGACAAATTATTTTAGTTGGAGGTTTTCTTTTAAGATCTTTTATCTCTTGGCCTATAAATGCATGCATGTGTAGTAATGTCCCTAAGACTTTAGTCATAGAAAAGTAGGGGCGTTACAACATAGAATTACATTGTTTAGATACAAACTCAAAAGACCTATTTAGATTAATGAAAAAGTAAATAAATTCTAAACGAAATAAAACAAACCTAATTCAAATTATAAATTTAAATTAAGTCTAATCTAATTTAAATAACCTAATCTAACCAATCAAAGAAGTAAGCGTAATCACAATTTAATAAAAAGTATAGGAAAAAGAAACAAATATCGAAAGCTATACTAAATCGTTTTAAACTTTAAACTACATCTAGTTTTCTGCAACGGAAGGTTCTACTAAAATTGGAGATGGTAAGAAGCTATCAACTCATGCTACAAATTGATTATCCTTAATAGCTCAACAAAAGCTATTGATTTATAAGTACATATATATTTTAGACCTAATGTGCTTTATTTAAGCTGATGGGTTGAAACTTCAACTCAAGAAATCATGACTCCAAATTTCCTTTGTGTGCATGTGTCATTCAATTGGGGTGTCGACATCGTAGCATACTGAGACACTCTCCCAGCATCTCAGTGCTATTGAATTTCGTATGATGTGTCATTTTGTGTTTTGATAGCGTCTCAACATCTCGATAATGTCTTCTTTGGCCTTCATGCTCTTACAACCAATTTTGGCTACACAAACTTAATATGAGAGTGTATGTAAGTTTTGACTGGTTAAACTAGGCTAAACTAACCATTTTAAGTTGGAATGAAATTGAAATTACTTTAGATAAAAAAATAATTCTATAAAAAAAATTAGGGTAAAATTCTACCAAAAAAAACTATAAAATTATATATCTACATCGATGAGTGAATGTGTCACAAAATTAAATATAACAAAAACATCTTTACTATAAATGTCAATGTCTATGAAAGGGAATAACATTAAAAAAATTGAAACGTAAAGTGCAAAAATGTTATAATTTTATATTCATGGGTGTATATCTTCTCAAATGATACTAATAAATATATATTTTTGCATTATCCATAAATATATTACAAAAAAAAAGCTATCATTGGTGGTTTCATTATTATTTATGCCTTGTACTCAAATTCATGTGATGACCATCTTATGGTTAGTTGGGAACTCATGTCAAGACTTTGCTTTGACATATATAGGAAATGATGAAATGTTTATTCATAAAAAAATGGTATGGAGAGACATATTTGTATTTTAATTTCATAAATATCAATTTGCTTGGGAAAAACAATTCTTTTTTTTTTAACCATTATACAAGGTAAGTCAAACTTAATTTTAAAATTTTGAAATAAAATTTTAAATGTAAGACCTGAATGAAAGATAAAAGTAACCTTCTTTATATATTTTTTATTTGATTTGAGCATTTTACAGCTAATTATGGTCGAGATTTAACTTTTTTTTTTTTTTTTGTTGAATATGAGTATTTTTTGTCCAATCTGAAAACTATTTAATTTTTAATTTTTTGTCTTTGAAAATTATGCTGGGGTTTTCACAATTTCTCTAAATCTTCTCTACAATAATTTCCATATTTCTTGAGGTATAATTTAAGTTTCTAGCTAAAATTCAGAATTTGAAAACTACTTTTTTTTAGTTATCAAAACTTAACCTGATTTTTAAAAACATAGGTTGTAGATAAGGAAACATAGAAACTCATTGATTGAAGTAGTAGTTTTAGACTTAATTTTAAAAAATCAAATGATTATCAAATAGAAACTTTAGTCATGTTTGATAACTATTTGGTTTTAAAAAATTAAGCCTATGAATACTATTTCTACCCTTAACTTTTCATGTTTTCTTATCTAGTTTTTTGATGTGTTTTTAAAAACCAAACCAAGTTTTGAAAAAAAAAAAAAGTAGTTTCTAAAAATTTGTTTTTGTTTTCTAAATTTAGTTAAGAATTCAAGTATTTTAAACTATTATAGAGTAATGGTAAGAAAACAAGTACAATTTTCAAAAACCAAAAATAAAAAAACTAAATGGTTATCAAACGGAACCTTTGTAATTGAGTTTTAATTCTTTTAATGGCTCGATTTCTAGTAATGAGCAGTTTTGTTCGATTTTTATCCTTGATTTGGTATATTTAGTGTATAAATTCTAAACAATTTCAGTCACATTCTAGAATTTTATATTGTGTTTCAATTTAGTTATTACCCATAAAATAATGAATGAATTATAGACATGAAATGTTTATAAATCTGTTTCATACTAACACAACCATAATTCCTTTTTTATGTGTTTCATATGAAGACTGTTTTAGAAGGCTTATTTTGTAAATGAATTTTGATTTTAAAGTATCCCCTTCTAAATAAAATGTTAAGATCTTCATATTTATTTAATTTTTCAAATGTCTCTCTTGTAATTAATTATAATATAGATAGATAGATATAAATTGTGGAGTTTGTTTGAAAAATAAATTTAAATTACAGAGGAGAGAGTAAAGAGACATTGTTTGCATGCACAAAATTACAGAACTTACACACAAGTCATTTAAATATGAAAACTCGATGTTGGGAGCATTTGAATGAGAAGCCTTTTAAAATGAAATATTTTTATTACTAAGATTTTTATATATAGAAAAAAAAAAGGACTAATTAAGATTCCATTATTTCGATTTTAGCTTTGTTTCATGGCAGTTTTTGTATTAAAGTTTTCACTCATCTAAAAGAAACATTTTGATAGCCAAATTTTAAAAACAAAACCTACTTTTTTAAGTTCATAATTTTTTATTTTGAAAATGTTGATTTTGAAAACATTTACAAAATGTAGATAACATAGTGTTTATAATTTATAAATGGGGCACTTGCATGAATAGCAAAATATATATATATATATATATATATATATATATATATATATATATATATATATATATATTTATTGCATCCATATCACTCCTTAATTCAATTTTCAAAAATAGCAAATAAAAATGTCTAGCCCAAACGGATGATGTGCAAAGTAAAAATACCCTTATATTTTTCGCGCGCGTTTTTCAATCTGAAGTATATTAATAGTCTATCAATAGTTTATCAAAAATATACTTATCAATAGTCTATCAAAAACATACTGATGATATACTTATGATATACTAATGATATACCTAAAATGAAATACTGATATACCAAATATAAATTATATCAGATATATTGTTGATATATTACTGTATCTAAAAAACTATAGCTAGATTTACAAATACGTTCTCCGTGTTGTTCAATATCGAGAAAATTCTCATATACTTTATTTAGTATATCAAAATTATATTACAAATAGTGATTTATGCTGACATACTTTATTCCGTAATATTTGGTATATTAATGGAATCTCAAAATCTATTGCTAGAATTACAAATGTCCTCCTTGTGTTTTTCAATAGCGAGAAAATAGGTAGTTTATCAATAATAGATATGATATACCAAAGATATATCCAACCAAAAAGTAACTACATGAATGATATGATATCTGTTGATTTCACTAATATAAGTATATACCAGTGTGATATACTAACGATATACTTTATTTAATATATCAACGGTATATCATAAATGGTGATTTATGCTTGACAGTGATTTATGTTGAATATATTTTATTCAGTAATATTAACTATATCAATGGGATCTCAAAAACGATTGCTAGATTTGGAAATGCCCTTTCATGTTTTTCAATATCGAAAAAATCAGTAGTTTATCAACAATAGATCATATATACCAATGATATATCTAACCAAAAAATAACTGATATCCGTTGATTTCACTAATATTAAGTATATATCGATGTGATATACTACCAAACTACTTTATTCAGTATATCAACGATATATCACAAATAGTGATTTATGCTTGATAGTGATTTATGATGATATACTTTATTCAGTAATATTAAGTATATCAGCGGGATCTTAAAAGCTATTTGTAATGTCCGACATTTCAGGTAGAGTAAATTTCAGGTTATACTTTTAAATTTTAGGTAGAATTTATAAGTTAATACCAAATTAGATTGTTATATCTTATTGTGTGAGATGTATTATTGTATAGACTATATCACTAATATACTACTGATATATGTATATGAAGTTAATTAAGAGTATATCAGTAACCCACATATGATATATATTCATTTCACTGATATACTAATGATATACTAAATGTTAGGTATATTAGTGAAATAAACATATCTAAAATGAAGTATATTAATGATATACTATTATGCAAAATATCTCTAATTTGCTACGGATATATATGAAGTATATCATTCTAAATAATATACCTAAAAGAAGGGTATCCGTAGTATATCAGTAATATACTATTAACATACTTCGTTTTAGGTATATATTGATATATAAAATAAAGTATATCAGATATACTTCTGATATACCAAATGTAAAGTATATCAGATCTACTACTGATATACCTATTGCTACACCAATGAGGATAAATCTGGATTAATAAAAAAATAGAAATCAGATTTAAAAAAATTTGCTATATTTGCAAATCTAAAAAATCATAGTTAAGTTTGCAAATATGCTAATATTTTGTGCTACCCATTACAATTCCTCTTTATAAATTATAAGCATAATTTTTTAAAAAATGAAAAATCTAATAGTTGTCAACAAAGCCTATTGATTTGTTTGGAGTGTTGGGTAAGTTATAATAATTTGTGCATAGTTAATTATAACCCATACTAAATATTACATCCTAAATATATATATTATATAACTTTATAGACTATTATAATTCAGACTGTTTGGGTGCCAAATGTTTAATATAAAACTACTTTAAAATAGTTTTTGATGCGTAGCCAAACAAACGGAATATTTAAAACGGCTGCGTAGAAGATCAGTAGTAGGATGGTTGTTAAAAATGCGTAGACGAGCAAAGTCAGATATCGTTCATCCTGGAATCTCTTCCGAAGAGCTTCCTACAATTCCGCAGCAATGCGGTGATGAACAAGATAGAGTATAACCTGACTACTCTCCTCAATGAAATAAAGACTTTCCAGTCCCTTATGAAGAATAAAGGACAGGCTGATGAGAAGGTTCCAGAAGGGTGCATCATTTGGAACCAAATCTTGTGGTCCATCTTCTGGGCTTAAGAAGACCCAAAAGAAGAAGATAGAAGGGAAAGGGAAGGCACCTGCTGCTGATAAGGGCAAGGGAAATGCCAAGGTTGCAGACAAAGGAAAGTGTTTCCACTGCAACGTGGACGGGCACTGGAAGCGAAACTATCCAAAGTATCTTGCTGAGCTCAAAAAGAAGAAAGGTAAATTTGATTTATTTGTTCTTGAAACTTGCTTAGTGGAAAATGATGATTTTACCTAGATACTTAATTCATGAGCCACTAATCACGTTTGCTCTTCTTTACAGGAAACTAGTTCCTTCAAGGAGCTCGAAGAGGGTGAGATGACGCTCAAGGTCCGAACGGGAGATGTCGTCTCAGCTCGTGCAGTGGGAGATGGCAAGCTATTTTTTAGAGATAGATTTTTATATTTAAAAAATATGTACATAGTTCCTAAGATTAAGAGGAACTTGATTTCTATCTTTTGTTTAATGAACTTGATTATTGTATTTCCTTTTCAAGTTATGAAGCGTTCATTTCAAAAAAGGTGTCAATATTTGTTCTGCTAAGTTAGAAAACGGCTTGTATGTACTTAAATTGAATCAAACTAAGGCAATTTTAAATCATGAGATGTTTAAAACTGCAAATACTAAAAGTAAAAGGCAAAGAATTTCTCCAAATAATAATACATATCTTTGACATCTTAGACTTGGTCATATAAATCACAACCAGATTGAGAGACTATCAAAGAATGGACTTCTAAATAAGTTAGAAGATGATTTTCTACCTCCTTGCGAATCATGCTTCGAAGGCAAGATGACTAAGCGACCTTTTACTGGAAAAAGTTATAAAGCCATAAAGCGCTTAGAGCTTATACATTCGAATTTTTGTTGTCCGGTGAATGTTAAACCTCGTGGAGGGTACGAATATTTCATCTCCTTCATAGATGATTTTTCGAGGTATGGTTATCTATACCTAATGCATCATAAGTCTGAGGCTCTTGAAAAGTTCAAAGAGTATAAGGCTGAAGTAGAGAATGCATTAGGGAAAACCATTAAAACACTTCGATCCGATCGAGGTGAAGAGTATATGAATTTGAGATTCTGGGACTATTTGATAGAACATGAAATTAAATCTCAACTCTCAGCACCTAATACACCGCAGCAAAATGGTGTGTCATAAAGGAGAAATAGAACCTTGTTAGACATGGTTCGGTCTATGATTAACTATGCTCAATTGCCTGCCTCGTTTTGGGGTTACGCAGTAGAAACTGCGATTCAAATCTTGAACATTGTTCTAGAAACACCATTTGAGTTATGGAAGAGGCGTAAACCTAGTTTACAACACTTCAGGATTTGAGGTTGTTCGGCACACGTGCTGACGACAAACCCAAAGAAATTGGAACCTCGTTTAAGATTATGTCAATTTGTTGGCTATCCCAAAGAAACGAGAGGTGGTCTTTTCTACGACCCACAAGAAAAAAAGGTGATTGTATCGACAAACGCCACTTTCTTGGAGAAAGATCACATGAGAAACCATAAACCACGTAGTAAACTAGTACTAAATGAAGCTACAGATGAGTCAACAAGAGTTGTTGATCAAGTTGGACATTCATCAAGAGTTGATGAAAAAGCCAACACATCAAGTCAGTCTCGTCCTTCTCAATCGTTGAGAATGCCTCGACGCAGTGGGAGGGTTGTTTCCCAATTTGACCGCTACTTGGATTTAGCTGAAACTCAAGTTGTCATACCTGATGACGACGTAGAAGATCCATTGTCTTATAAACAGGCAATGAATGACGTAGACAAGGACCAATGGATCAAAGTCATGAACCTTGAAATGGAGTCAATGTATTTCAATTCAGTTTGGGAACTTGTAGACCAACCTGAAGGGGTAAGACCCATAGGGTGCAAATGGATCTATAAGAGAAAGAGAGATGGAGGCGGAAATGTACAAACTTTTAAGGTCAGACTTGTAGCAAAGGGTTTTACCCAAAGGGAAGGAGTTGACTATGAGGAAACTTTTTCCCCTGTTGCTATGCTTAAGTCAATAAGGATACTCTTGTCCATAAGCACATTTTATGATTATGAGATTTGGCAAATGGACGTCAAGACTGCCTTTTTGAATGGTAATCTTGACGAGAGCATCTATATGTCTCAGGCCGAAGGGTTCATAACCCAAGGTCAGGAGCAAAAAGTTTGCAAGCTCAATCGATCCATTTATGAGTTGAAACAAGCATCTAGATCTTGAAATATAAGGTTTGATACTGCGATCAAGTCTTATGGCTTTGACCAAAATATTGATGAGCCTTGTGTTTACAAGAGGATCATCAACAACAAAGTAGCTTTCTTAGTACTTTATGTGGATGATATCCTACTCATTAAGAATGATGTAGGATACCTAAGTGACATAAAGGAATGGCTGGCGACCCAATTCCCAATGAAAGACTTGGGAGAGGCGCAGTATGTTCTTGGGATTCAATTTTTCAGGAATCGCAAGAACAGAATGCTAACTCTGTCTCAAATATCTTATATCGAAAAAATATTGACCCGATATTCGATGTAGAATTTCAAGAGGGGCTTATTGCCCTTCAGGCATGAAGTTCACCAGTCTGAGGAACAATGTCCTAAGACACCTCAAGAGGTTGATGATATGAGACGTATTCCATATGCCTTTGCAGTAGGTAGCTTAATGTATGCTATGTTGTACACGAGATCAGACATTTGTTATGCAGTGAGAATAGTCAGTAGGTACCAATCCACTCTAGGGTTAGACCACTGGATCGCAGTTAAAAATATCCTCAAGTATCTTAGGAAAACGAGGGATTATACGCTTGTGTATGAGACTAAGGATTTGATCCTTACTGGATACACTGATTATGATTTTCAGACCGATAAGGATTCTAGGAAATCCACATCGGGATCAGTTTTCACCCTTAACGGGAGAGCTACAGTATGACGAAGCATCAAGCAGGGATGCACGATAGAAGCTGAGTATGTCGCTGCTTGTTAAACAACTAAAGAGGTTGTTTGGCTAAGGAAATTGCTTACTGATTTGGAAGTTGATCCAAATATGAAATTTTTCATCACCTTATACTGTGACAACAGTGGTGCCGTAGACAATTCGAAGGAACCTTACAGCCACAAGCGAGGCAAACACATCGAGAGAAAGTATCACCTGATACAAGAAATAGTGCAACGAGGAGATGTGACAGTCACAAAGATTGCTTCGGAGCACAACATTATTGATCCGTTTACAAAGACTCTCACGGCTAAAGTGTTCGAGGGTCATCTGGAAAGTCTAGGTCTATGAGATATGTACATAGGCTAATCTAGGGCAAGTGGGAGATATGTAATGGGTATTTGGATGTCCTAGTTTATTGTATTTGTATCTCTGTAACCACTGTTTTAGATTGTAATGTACTCCGCTAGAGTTTTAGTTCAAGTGGGAGTTTGTTGGGGTTTGTGCCCCAAAACTCATAGTTTGTAATTTTGTTCTAATTATTGTAATAAAGAGTTATTATTTGTAATAAAGAGTTATTGTTCGATATTTACATTATTGCCCTTGTATTAACCCTAAATCCAATAAACTAAACATTCAAGGTTGTAAGATGTCTCTTGTACTGAATATAGTGTACATAAAAAGGATCTCGGTTCGAGATACACCCTAAAGGGTCTATAGTAAGGGGATAAGGTTTGGGTACCTTACCCTAGTAATACTATGGATGTGACCCACTTTGTATATGATACAAACACTGTGATCCTAACGTGTTCGTGTAGATGACATGTGACTGAGGATATCCTATGTAATGAGATTACATAAGACCGGACCGCGAAATATTAACCACTAGGTGTAACTCCGTTGCTAGTTAGGTTTCTATTTCACTAGGATGATCTAGACAACTTGATCTCAATTCTGAGCAGGTTACGAACTCCTGTTTGCAAGGGATTGTCCTTTGACTAATATGGGTGAGAGTGGCCAAGTACGCCGACTCAATATGCCTACCTTCTTGGGGACAAGACTGAGTGAGCAGTTGGAGACTTAACTTAGCAAGATGGAATTCACTCATTCTCGTCTATTAGGGTAAGTAGAGAAATGTTCCCTTAAGTGGTGTCTCCGGGACTTGAACAAAGGGCCCGACCCTTTCATTGGTCCGAGATAGACTTCTGTTTGTTGGTACGACCACAAACAAATTGTTCATTAAAGGAACACTGGTACTTAAGGTACAAGATGTAACCCGGGAGTAAAGCGGTATATTGACCCAACTGGTGTTACGAACATTCGTGAAGGATTGACTTGTCGTTATTGGTCAATATCCGTGGACACAAAAATATATCTGCAGTGAGAAAAGTGCAGCTGTGAGACTTTAGTGAAGTGTTCCCGCAGCTAACGAATGTTGATTAGAAGGTTAATGAGATTAACCGAGTAATCTCGTATCGTTGAAGCTTCTGATCTGTAGGTCCATTAGGTCCACCTTCTAGCTCGTAAAGGGTTCTTAGATCGTTTGAATTTGAAATGTTCAAATCCATTAGGGAATATATTTTTATGTATATGGATACATTATAATATAAAGTTTAGGAACTTTATATTATAAATTTAATGTAAATATGATTTATTATATAAGAGGATTAAATATTTGAAAGAGTTTAAATATTAATTTAAATGTGAATGAGATTCATATTTGGAAAACTATAGGTTAAAATTTAATGTGCATAAGATGTGCATTAAAACTATAGGTTAGAGAAGAATATGATTAGATATGATTTAATCTCAATTAAATATATGATATTTAAACCTTAATTAAATATATGATATTTAAACCTTAATTAAATATATGATATTCAATTGATAGTTGATTAAATATATGATATTTAATTAAAATTAATTTAATTTAATTTAATTATTAAATTAATTTAAATGGTGGGAACGTGTCAAGAGGACACGTTCCCCACTTCCCCATTTCCTCCCTATCGATAGGGAGTGGAGAAGTGTTCCTCTTCCATTTAACTTCTCGTTGGACAGAAGTTTTGGTTTAATCGATGAAGTTAAGCAATTATTGAATTGCTGTTAGAATTCTATCTCTCTAAAATTCTCTTCCTTTGATCAATTGTTAATTCCTTCCCACCAAGGATAGATCTAGGAACTCAGAGAATAGGAGGTGCTTTTCGTGGTTGTGTTCTGTTGGAAAAGAAGAACAGAAGAGTTTTACTTGTTGTTGAGTTGGTGTGCAATTGGAGGAAGAGTTGCTGAATTGAGAAACTACAAAGATAATTGTTACTTACTTTTCGTTTAAGCTTTTACAACATATGTTTGCATGCTTAGTTCCATGCCTAATTAGATTAGGAATTAAGTTGCTTATTCTCTGTTTTTACCAATGTATTAGTATTTGTGTTTAACCAAAACAAACAAGCAAAATCGATCCATAAAACACGTTTCCGTTGCTCAAGGGGATCAGATTCCCATCAATTATTATTATTATTTTGGTGAAAAAGGGATGTTTTTGTACGAAATACCCTATTTTACCAGTTTAATGTCATGTGATGGCATGTCGCTCGAAATAATGAAATATGACCTATTCTGATGCAACAATACGCACAAAATTCCCTAGAAGGTCAGTATTATGACCGTCTCGCTTGTGCATGCTCTCACACATAGTAACACTCTCGCTCGCAATACTCATTCTCGCTCTCGCTGGCCACGCCAGAAAATATTTTGGATCTGACACGATTCTCACTCATGGCTCTCACTCTCGCTCACATTGGCTCGCTCTCGCACGTTGCTCAAACAACTTTTGCAAATGGTGATTCACTCTCAAACGCTCGTGTACTCGCTCGCATTAACTTGTTCTCGCTCTTGCGCTCGACGATAATGGATTGTCATTTGTTGACTCCTCGATTGTGATATGTACAGTATACAAACACTGTGTGAGTTGACATTGTAGTTTATTAGCCGAAAACACTGACAAAGAAAATATGTCAATCAATATTTTCCAATAAACTTTTTGAAATGAATAAACGAAAGGAAATTAATATGGCTTACTTCTTTCTTCATTTTCTCATTTGTTCAAACATACTTTTAATTTTCAAACTTTTGCTCCTTTGAACCTTCCTCTACGTATAACCAATGTTCAAGAATCAATCAACCCAAACTCAAAGTAAGTATGTTCAAATACGTTCATATTTTTGGAAGGTTTCTTTCTACGTTTCAAACATGGAACAAACATCTTAAGGTTTGAAAGCATTCTTCCTTCTTTCTTCCTACATTTCTATCGTACGAACGTGTTATGTATTATATTAAAAGTTTTTCTAGTAATAAAATGTTGCTTACTATGGCATTAGAGCGAGACATGTAGAACTAGAGCGAAAGCATCCTAGGAGTGAGAGAGTGAGTAAACCCTAAACCCTCAAAATAGCGAGAGTGAGTATCGCTGAGCGAGAGAGATTGACATTTTCCAGTGTTATGTTGTTATTGTTATTATTTTTTCTTAATACATATGTTAATTACTTCTTATTATTTATTCATTTTTTTGTTAGGATGGACAAGAAATCTCTATCCATTTGATACGATGGTCATTGGGATGACATTGATAACTGTTACATTGGAGGTTGCTTAAAAGGAGTTGGTGTGTCGAGCACTATCAGATATGATGAGTTGAAATTCTGAGAACTGCTATCATCTCAATGTTGCATAAAATGTAAAAAAAAAAAGTAAAAAAAAAGACGAGAGAAAAAAAAACAATCCAGAACATGGATCGAGCTATAATTTGATTGCTCGCTCTCGCTCTCACTCTCGTTGACTACTCACTCTCACTTTCGCTCTTGCCGTCCTTTCGCTTGCAGAAACCCTACCCTTTATTCGTTTGCGGAAACTTAACGTATTCACGCTCTCATTCCAGTACACTCATTCTAGCTCTAGCGCTCTTATACACACAATCTCTAAAATTCGCTCAAAACCCCACTCGCTCTAGCGCTATTATTATCCTCCCTCTAAGCTCGCTCCAACTCAATCGCTTTTGTCCCTCTTCACTTGCTCTATCTACGTCGTAATCAGATCCACCATCTATCGCAAACATGCACAAAACTAGCAACCATCATCCTCGCCCTTTATCACAAACAATTTAAATGAGAAAATGAAGAATGAAAAACAGTAAAATGTAGGTTTAATCTTACTGTTTCGAATAATAACAGTTGGTGGTCGGTGTGAAGTCGAACGACAGTGACTGGTGGTCGGTGTATACTGAGCAAGAGGAGGAAGATGAAACACATAAGATAAAGAAAGAGGAAAGACAACACTTCTCACGTTGAAGGGTCAAGGGATACCACGACTAGGAAGAAGAGGGTCAAAGAGTTGCCACTGGTAATCCTATCATCGGACTCGGCTGGTTGGTCGAGTTGTCTATATTTTGTTTGTTTTTTATTTTTGTTGTGTATGACCTCTTGATCAAATACAATGTTATATTTTCTTCTTCTCACGTCGTGCATGGACTTACAGTAACTTAACAACAAAGAAACTCTATGTCACTTAATAAACATAAAATGTGAGAGCGAGAGCGAGTAAACGAGCATTTGAAAGCGAGTACCATTTGCAAAAGTCGTTCAAGCGATGTGTGAGTACGAGAGCGAGAGTAAGCCAACGTGAGGGAGAATCATGTTGGATCCAAAATGTTTGCTGATGTGGCCAACAGGGACGAAAACATGTATGGCGAACGAGAATGTTACTACGCGCGAGAGTGTGCACAAGCGAGATGGTCCTAGTACTGCTCTTGTAGATTATTTTATGTGTATTGTCACATCAGAATATATCATATTTCATTATTTTCAGACGACAGGTCAAATAGTATCAAGCTGGTAAAAATGGGGTCCTTCCTACAAAACTCAATCAAGAAGGCATTATATTAGTAGTTTCTCGTTCTTAAATTTACAAAAACAATAACATAAAAAAAATAAAAAATAAATAACAAGCTGCAGTATCTCATCGAAAAAACAAATTAAAAAAAAATATAAGAAATTGATACCGCTGCCATCTCCCAAAACTTACTTCAATTATTTTAGTATATCATTAAAGTGAACATTTTGAACCTTTTAAAGAATCGTCCTTGGAAAACTTAAAGATTAAATATAAAAAAAAAATTATTGAGAGTATTTAACCTTTTGCAATAGTGTAGTGAAATTTTGAACATTTTAAAGAACTGGTAACAATATTTACCTTATAAACTAAAATGATACATTTTTTTTCCATAAAATTGTAATTCAAAATTAAGAAGTGGGTTTATATGTTTGGTAAGTAAATCTACTTATCCTAAACTACAAGTTTATCTGACTCATGAATTATATAAGCTTAGTCCCTGTTTGATAACTATTTCGATTTTTTGTTTTTGGTTTTTGAAAATCAAACCTATAAACACTACTTCCACAAATCAGTTTTCGTATTTTGTTATCTACATTTTACCTATGTTTTCAAAAACCAAACCAAAATTTGAAATCTAAGAAAAGTAATTAAATTCTAAAAAACTTATTTTTGTTTTTGAAAATTTGGTTAAATATCCAAATGTTTTGTGAAGAAAGATGAAATGGTAAAATATTGATGAGAAAAGAAGCATAATTTTTAAAAATTAAATAGTTATGAAATAGGTTCATGTTTTACCTTTTATACCATACAATGACATTTATAATCATAAATTTGCAAACCAAATATAGGTTACATAAACTCAGACAAATTATCTAAATTTAAATTAAACTGACTCAAACTTCATAAATCCATGCTTGTTAGCTTTCCAAAAAAAAAAAAAAAAACAACAACAAACAAACAAAATCCATGCTTACTTGTATTGTATTGTGAAACATCTTCAAATATTTAATGAGTTTTTTACACTTTAAATCATATTATTATTTTCTCGATAATATTATAAGTTTGGGTCTATGAACCTTCAAAATTGTGTTTATTTACTTTTTATAGTTTAAATCGTTTGTAGTAGGTCTCTAAACTCTTAAGATTATGCCCATTTGGTCCTTATACTTAATAAAAATTATAACATTTCTCTAATATTTTTATTTTGTGTCTAATAGATCATTATTGTTGACTCTTTTTTTTAGTTCAATAAATATGTGGATTGAAGATTTGAGCCTCTAACTTTTTAGTTGATGATATAATATTTTAATTAATTAAGCTATGCTTAAGTTAAAATTGGTGTCAACTTTTTTTTATATAAATTCGTGCCACCAAACACCTAAACATGTTCAAAATTAATCTACCACGTAATCCTTAAAATAATATAGTCACCATGTCACATAAATTTTTGATAATTTATTAAATATAAAATTAAAAATTTAGACGCCTTTAAAATTTTTTAAAACCAAGCATACATAAATTCAACAACCTATTATAAACTTTTGGAACAAAGCAAATTGAAACAACTAAAAAAAATTATCAAAAAAAAAAAGTTCAGCGCTAAAACTCATAATTATGAATTAACCATATTATTATTATTATTTTCATATTCTTCAACCTCCATAATGGCACAAAGGAAAATAAGAAAATAAATCAAAATCAAATGACAAAAAAAAAAAGAAAAAAAAAAGAATATTTAGCTCTGTCACAAGTAGGACACAAGCACATGCCTAGAACTAGAAAGCAAAATCCAAAATCCAAAACCCAAAAATACCCTTCAAGCCCAATTGATCCCTTCCTAAAAGCCCCACAAATCTCCAAGGGTAATTCCATAATTTCGTCTCAACTGTCCGACACTTTTCGCGCCAATCTCTCACTACGCGTTCGCTTTTTATCTCTGTCTCTCTCTCCATTTCTTCCGAAAATCTTCACAGTTTCAAACCCAAAAAAAAAATAATAATAAAAAATCAATCAATGGAGCAAAAAAATGGGAAGCATTAATTGACCAATCGGTCCAAAGTATTTCTGAATCTGTGACTCTCTTCATGATCCTCCTCTCTCTGTTAGCTACCTGCTTCACTCTTCTTCTTCTTCTTCTTCTTCTTCTTCCTTCTTCACTCACCAAACCCTAGCTCCTTTTCCCACTTCCTTTCTCGATCTCTGAGTCAATCCCCATTGCTGATCCGATCCCAATTTTGCCCTGTATGTGAATCTTCCTCGCCTTCTCCTATTCGTTTCCTCGATCGCATTTCAGTGTATGTTTAAACTTTTTAATCTGTCTACGTATGTTTTGCCTTTTTGTTGTTTAATGGGCTTTCGGCGATTTGTATATACTTTGCTTGGATTGCTTGTAAAAGTGCTTGGTGGGTTGGGTTTCTTTTTGTTTATTTATTACTAGTTTCTTTTTTTGGGTAAATTTGTTTTTGTAAGTGTGTTTGAAGATTGGGTTTGCTTTGATGAAGTCAGTCATGATTTGGTAAAATGTTGATTTTGGATGGGGTTGTTTTCGAATCTGCTTTTGCTGTCAGAGCTAGCTCAGAAATGAGTGTTCTGTTACTTCAGCTTAGCTTTTTGGATTTTTTTTCCCCCTTTTTCTGGGGTTGGGGTGTTAATAAATTTGCTATTTCTTACTTAACTCTGTTTCTTATGCCATTGAAGTTAGAAGTCTTGCTATTCCTAGCTCTGTTTCTGGTCTTTCAAGGTTGGGTTCCTTTTATATTATTCTAATTCTTTTTCTTTTTCCATTCTTCTTCAGTACTCTTCTAGTTGTTAGTGTGCCTACTAGGAGGGGTTTTATTTATCTTTGGTGAACAAAAGTTGCATCTCTGATTTACGTTTGGTTGCTGAGTGACTCTTTGTGGAATCTCTTGCACTTGCTTTTCTTGAATTGTGGACTTACTGTTTTCTTTCGGATGATTTGTAATTTTCCACGAAAAGGATATTTGGTATTTGGTAGCATTTTTTATTATAATAGATTTTTTTTTGTTGTTTTTTTTTTTAAAAATATTGGTTTTGAGCATTTCTTCAGTGTAAAGTTCTTGTTTCGTCTATTGATTTTGACTGATTGTCCAGAACCAGATCTTGTGAATTTCTGAAGTTACATTCTTGACGCTGGAAACAATGGTGGTGAGTTTCCATCGCACGGTTCTTGTGTTTTTGGCACTTCTTGTTGTTGGGAAGGCGGAAATTTACATTGTCACCATTGACGGAGAACCTATTGTGAGTTACAAAGGTGATCTCGATGGATTTGAAGCTACAGCAGTGGAAACTGATGAAAAGATCGACCCTACCAGGTTTCAACTATTCAATTCAGTATTTGTTAGTGGTTGTGTGTGTTTTGTCTTTGTCATGTTCATTACTGGAGTTCATAATCATGGTTGAAAATTATCTTCTAATGCTTTCCAGCCATAGAATCATTTACCACCAATAAATAATTGACGACATTTTCGAGCTTTTTCTGTCCTTGTGACTTTTGCATGTGGGTTTTTGTATTGTGAAATGTCAATTTTCCAACAGGGATTTCGGTTTACTATTTTGGGAGCTGTCAAGCTACGGCCCCCCTTTGTTTTGACTTGTCTGGTCTTCGTGATCCGATTAGAAAGCAATCAGGTGTAGGGATGCATTACACGTAATTATTTATAAAATTAGGATATTTGGTTTAGCTAGAATTTGACCTAATTAGTTTTATATTCTTCTAACTGGACTTTATCATGCATTAAAATATTCTCCCTCTTCATGTTTAATAACTGGACTTGATTATTCAAATACTATTATTGTTTATTGATATTAAAGTTAACCTCAGGAGTTCATCTTTACTTCTAAATTATACGTTAAGGGAAATATCACTGCTCCCTCTTGGATAGTTTGGTCAGCTTATTTTTAAAATTATTACTCTGGAAAATGTAAACACTTCTCTTGATTATTAGAATCACATGGAGGTGGTCTGGTGTGGAAGGGCAATATTATATGTCGTAGCAAGTTGGTGAAGAATTTTTTTTTTAACATGTATATGTTTCGTTTAATTCTATAATTATTTAGTATTCATTCTATTTCTATGTGAGTGGAGCTCTTGGAATAAGATTTCATTATATGTTATTATGAAAATATTTTCTTTTGAATTGCTAGATAATTGAAAATAGTGTCATTGTGACCAATAGCTGTTTATTTTTAGTTTTGAAGGAGTTTTATTGTACTGAAAGATTTTACCAGCTTTATGTTATCTAATATTATGCATCTCATACGTGGAAGTTTCTTTCAGTGAAATTGTGACATCTTATGCTCGTCACCTTGAAAATAAACATGACATGCTTCTTGGGATGTTGTTTGAGAGAGGATCCTTCAAGAAGCTCTATAGTTATAAGCATCTCATCAATGGATTTGCAGTTGACATCTCACATGAGCAGGTTAGACTTATGAAATCTTCTTGCATTCTCATTTGGTGTTATAATTAGTCTTTTCCCAAGCTGACACAATACTAGTGTTTCTCTTGCATTTAATTACCCCTTACATTTGTAGGCAGAGATTTTAAGACATACTCCAATTGTTAAATCTGTTGAGAGGGACTGGAAGGTTAGAAAACTAACAACACACACACCAGAGTTTTTGGGCCTTCCAACTGGCGTATGGCCAACCGGTGGTGGCTTTGACAGGGCTGGAGAAGACATTGTGATTGGATTTGTGGACTCTGGGATTTATCCACATCATCCAAGTTTTGCTACATATAATACCGAACCTTTTGGGCCATGTTCGAAGTATAAAGGGAAATGCGAAGTTGACCCCGATACCAAGAAGGATTTTTGTAATGGAAAGATTATTGGAGCTCAACATTTTGCAGAAGCTGCTAAAGCAGCTGGGGCATTTAATCCATCTATTCATTTTGAATCTCCTTTGGATGGTGATGGACATGGAAGGTTTGCCCTCTATTTTTTAAAAACTTTATTTTGATTAAATTCTTTTTGTTATGTGTTTATCTATTTCTTTATTTGTTTTCACTTTATCATGATTATATATGAAACTGTGTTTCATCCTAAGAGAAACATTTTGATACTTAATTATCGAGAATACATTGAAGTGAACATGAACCATGTGTTTTGAAGTAGCAAAGAGATAGTCTGCAAGAGTATTAAGTTCTAGTAATATCCTGAAGCCTCACTTGCACTAAATACTCTGCTAGAAATCTTTGGAATTGGCGTAGAAGCTTTATTTAAAATGCTTCCGTTTTGATTTTTTACCTTCTTTTCCTTTGTGTTTCAAAGACACTCCTCTTACACAAAAAATGAGTTGCAATCTGCCTTGTTCATTTTATTATGGAGTTGAATGAGATGATATATATTTTTTATTTACTTTATGTTTTACTGTACCAGCCATACAGCAGCAATTGCAGCCGGAAATAACGGAATCCCTGTGAGAATGCATGGCTATGAATTTGGTAAAGCAAGTGGGATGGCTCCCCGTGCTAGGTGAGGGAGATAGAAATGGCTCAATTTAAAGTAGCTGTATCATTCTCCTTCTAAATGTTTCACTTGAATTTTCTATGCATAGAATTGCTGTATATAAAGCTCTCTACAGGATTTTTGGAGGATTTGTTGCTGATGTAGTTGCAGCTATTGATCAGGTGTGTACATCCAAGGACTTCTGAAAATCTAGATTTTGGATAAAATTAAGAGATTGCACCTTTCTTGTTTTGGTGTTTTCGTGAACCAACTTGTTGCTTATAAACTTTTTTTCTTTTCAAAATTTTTAAAAATGTCCTCTGTGAGTACTGCCCTCTAAGACCCTTGAGTAAATTTTTCAATATCCCTCTCTTATTTATTTATTTTCGAATGTAGACAATCTGTGAATTCATTGGTAAAGTCTACGTTGGGGTCATTTTGTTGTTTTCTGTCTGCTTTTTTCTTTGCTGCCAGTTTATGGTTTGACTCTCTTGTACTTCCGTTTTCCATAATGAAAGTTCTGTTACCTTTTCTAATCTAAAGTAAAAAAAGTTAGAACTGTGTTTATAAGTTCATATAGGCTTTGTTTACAGCTGCACGGGGAATTCCTTACGCTGAGGCAGTATATTTTACTATCCATGCTCCTTTCTTGGAAAATCAAGAGCTTGTTACATGAATTTTTGTATTATTCACATCAGTATTGCTAAAATATGTCCACATTTTTTCCCCTGTAATTACATTTCTTCTTTTTTTGTTTGTTCCATAGGATAGCCTAACTGATAAAAGAAAAAGTTTGTGTACAGAACTCTAGGTTCAAACCCCCTCCCCAACTGTTTTTATAAATAAAAGATATTCTTCTTTTCCTATTAATGTGATTTGAAATCGTTTCCTCATGGTAAAATTCTATTCGGATGATTTAAAACAATGAACTCATGTGAACAGGCTGTACATGATGGGGTCGATATTCTCAGTCTTTCAGTGGGGCCAAATAGTCCTCCTGCAACTACCAAGATCACATATTTAAACCCTTTTGATGCTACCCTTCTTTCGGCTGTGAAGGCTGGTGTATTTGTTGCACAGGCTGCTGGAAATGGAGGTCCATTTCCTAAAACTTTGGTGTCATATAGTCCATGGATAGCAACTGTGGCAGCTGCAATTGATGACAGAAGATACAAAAACCATCTGATGCTTGGTAATGGTAAAATTTTGGCTGGACTTGGGTTATCACGTAAGTTTCATCAACTTGACCTACCGCTACGGTATTTCAGCTTTCAAAAAGAATCGTATTTGTCTTACATATCCTAATTTGTTAAGATTAAATGAGAACTCATGGTTTTGACATTAATTTGTAGCTTTATTAAATGTGATCGGGGAGGATTTTTGAGTGACAGATTAGTGATGATACTATCTCATTAACACCCCAAAACTTATTTTCCTTGTTCTTTCAGTGAGTTTAAACTTAGCACTGTTGCTTAACCTAAAAATATTTAATATTTAAGAAATTTGTAGGATGTTCAATATCTCATATGTCATATAGATGGCCTCAGTAAGCTTTGTATTCATGTTTCTTGGTTGAATCCAAAGGTTTTCTTTACCACTATGCTCAACCCTTTGATTGACTAATGGTGCTATTTTTCATTCATATGCAATCACAGTTAAATTCTATTGGAAATGTTTTGAATTTCTTTTTCTCTTATCTATAAAATCCGGCAATTTGTTATTTTAGCGTGTAATGTGATCATTTTCAAAGAAGTTGTGGGAATACATTACATCTTCTACATTGTTGAATATAATTTAACGTTACAATTTTGTTCAGGGATTCTATAGGTTTTCTTTTCTTTTTTTTTTTCTACGTTGCATTGCTGATGTCAAAGCCCGTTCTGCTTTTTATGTATTAGCTAGCTTATAAATTGGTTGTTTTGTGCAGCTGCTACACATTTAAATCGAACGTACACGTTGGTTGCAGCTAATGACGTTCTGTTAGATTCTTCAGTAATGAAGTACAGCCCCTCAGACTGCCAAAGGCCTGAAGTTCTAAACAAACGCTTGGTTGAAGGAAAAGTTCTTCTTTGTGGTTATTCATTCAGTTTTGTTGTCGGTACCGCTTCAATCAAGAAGGTCTCTCAAACAGCAAAAGCCCTTGGTGCAGCTGGCTTTGTTCTTGCTGTTGAAAACATCTCTCCAGGAGCAAAATTCGACCCTGTTCCTGTTGGCATTCCTGGGATTCTTATAACTGATGTTAGCAAGTCGATGGTAATTTTTTAATCTTGTCCTCTGCAAATACTGTTTCTTGCATACAGAAGTTTGTGATTTTCTATATTGCATGCTATTGCTGGAAAAGATAATATTTATGACTAATTACATATCTCATGTCATTTTAGAATGTATTATGGTTAATTCTATTATAACCCTCATATAGTATTACCCCCTTCCAACAAAAACCTTATCATCTTATACCTATAGTGTATCTCGCTCTTGGAAGATACTTAGATTTTGTCCTGCATGTTATAATATCCATAGTTTAGAACAGTTGAGCTACCCTTGATATTTGGATTTTATCTCTCGCTACTCTTGATATTCATTATGCTTGCTTGTTCCTTCTCAACTATTGTTCACTTACTATTTGGTGATTTCGTACTCTGGAATTTACTTTTAGGATCTTATAGACTACTACAACACATCTACACCCAGAGACTGGACAGGTCGGGTCAAGAGCTTTGATGCTGTGGGTAGCATTGGGGATGGTTTGATGCCTTTATTATACAAATCAGCTCCCGAGGTAGCATTGTTTTCTGCTCGTGGGCCCAATATTCGAGACTTTAGCTTTCAGGATGCAGACCTTCTCAAACCAGATATTCTAGCTCCTGGTTCTTTGATATGGGCTGCTTGGTCTCCAAATGGAACCGACGAGCCAAACTATGTTGGTTAGCATTATCAAATCCATTTATCTCAGTATTAATGTTCCTTTTATAGCAACCACCATGCTTATATCAAAGTTCAAACTCCGTGAATAGTATCTCTTCAACAATAAATAAATGAAAACAGAGAAAACAGAGAAGCAAAGTCAAAACGGTTAATAGAGTATGAGTGATTTGTTTTCCATGTTTTAGGAACAAAGGATCCCGAAAGATGTAGAAACTGTTTTAATTCTTTCTCGTCTTCTCAGTATTCTAGTAGCTTTAAACTCCAGTTTTGGAGAGGAAAGTAACAACACCTCCGGTAGAGGGATTACATACTAACATGGAACACTATTATGAACATACTTGTATTCTATTACACCTTCAGTTTTGATTTTTCATTTGAATTTTGAAATGAAATTCTCCATTCTAACTGTTTACTTCTTTCAGGAGAGGGTTTTGCTATGATTTCTGGAACAAGCATGGCAGCACCACACATAGCTGGTATAGCAGCTCTTGTAAAACAGAAGCATCCTAACTGGAGTCCTGCAGCCATCAAATCGGCTTTGATGACGACATCAACAACAATGGACAGAGCAGGAAGACCTCTTAAGGCACAACAATTTTCTGAAACAGAAACCATGAAACTGGTACCTGCAACACCTTTTGATTATGGGAGTGGTCATGTAAACCCAAGAGCAGCATTGGATCCTGGACTCATCTTTGATGCAGGTTCATTTTACTTCCCTTTTCTCAATTTGATGTTTGAATCATACATTTGCTGCTGAACTTGTCAATCTTGTTGGTTAAATTTGAACATGAATCTCCCTTAGACACATCTTAATCCATATTCTCTTGGGATAATCTAATTATAGGTTGATAGATGCTCACTTCTTTCTTTTCTTTTTTGGCGTTTTTTGTTTAATCTGGCGAAACATTAATTTAGCAAGCCTGTTGAGAAACGCAATCAATCATTCCATGATCAAAAGATTGTGAATTATATGTCTACAGTTTGACGTGAGAAATTGAGATCTAAATGATGCAAAAGAACAATGAGCATGATGAGAATGAAAAAAATTCCATATGAGAGTAAAAAGTGCATGCCTCTTTTTTCCTCTGAATTTTTCTAGGATGCTGATAGCACTTAAAAGTCGTTTTCCATGTCTTCATATATGCATTGAGCCATACCTTTTTCTTAATCATTTGCTGCACCTGAGTAGTTTTTCGAAAATCTGTATGTGATGGCTCATCTCACATCAAAGCTTGCCATATCTCAGGTTATGAAGATTACTTGGGATTTTTGTGCACGACAGCGGGCATCAACGTTCACGAGATACACAACTATACGAACTCACCTTGCAACTTCACCATGGGCCATCCTTGGAATCTCAACAGCCCATCAATCACCATTGCCCATCTTGTGGGAACTCAGACTGTCACTCGCACAGTTACAAATGTTGCTGAGGAAGAAACCTATACAATTACTGCAAGAATGAACCCTGCTGTTGCCATAGAAACAAATCCTCCAGCAATGACTTTACGATCCGGTTCGTCAAGAAAGTTTTCAGTAACTCTTACAGCTCGATCACTGACAGGAACATATAGCTTTGGTGAGGTTCTATTGAAGGGCAGTAGGGGACACAAGGTTAGAATACCTGTAGTTGCCATGGGATACCAACGATGAGTTCGGTTTTGGTTAATTCAGAAAAAAAAAAAGGTAAAAGATTATGTGGTTGTAATATTCTTTGTATCTGTTGGAATAAGCTAAAATAGGATGTCAGATGTAATTTGTCTGAAATATGTATGTGGCTGTAAAGATCAACTCAGAACAAGGGAGGAGGCTACTGGTTTCTTCCACTTAAGTTTTGATTACTAATTTGTTTAGTAATACAGTTAGATTTTGCATAATGAGTTTTCTTATCCCTTTCCAGATTCCTTATTCTCTGTTGGCTTGTTGCAATAGATTATCCTTGAAGAGAGGCATTAGGGATGTAAAAATGGTATTACGGGTTTTGAAATGGATCCTTGAATGCATTCATTGGTGATTTTGCTCTTGTACTGATTATCTTTTAATGAAGAAACATAGAGGCCATTTTGAATATGAGCTCTAAAAATAAATCGAGTTTTTCTCATCATATCAATCAATTCACATACGTACTACATTTTAGCAAGTATGGCCCTCATCCCTTTGAGTGGACTGTTGGCAGGATTCTTGACACTTGAATCCGTGGAAAGAGATTTCGGCTGAGCTCCCTGTTTTTTCGCACTTTATTCGTTGTGTGGTGGGAAATGAGAGGGACACTTACTTTTGGAAAGACCAGTGGGTGGGGGATAGTCCTCTTTGTTCCTTATATCCCCATTTATATCACTTGTCTTCTTTAAAAAACTACTCGATAGTCTCCCCTTTTTCTAGTCCATCTTCTGCGCACATGCCCACTTTGTCTCCTTCCCTCGGGTTCAGTCGTGTTTTAACTAATAGGGAAACGACCGAAGTTATTTCTTTGTTGTCTCTGCTCAGTCAGTGTCGACTCTACCCTCATCGAAGGGATGCCCGCCTTTGGACCCCCTTTCCCTCTAAAGGTTTTTCGTGTAGCTCATTTTTTCATTGTCTTGTGAGCCCTGTTATGTCTTGTGACTCAGCCTTTTCCTCTCTGTGGAAGGTGAAGGTTCCAAAGAAGGTAAAAATTTTTGTCTGGCAGGTTTGGCACGGAAGGGTGAATACTTTGGATTGTTTGTTGGCTAGGGGGTCTCCTCTGGTTGGATCGTTCTGTTGTATTCTTTGCAGGAGGGCAGACGAGGATCTGGATCACATTCTTTGGAGTTGTGACTTTGCTCGTGTTATTTGGAGTTGTTTCTTTCAGCAATTTAACTTTTGTTTTGTTGGTCATTTGGAGAGTAGAGAGATGTTTATGGAGCTTCTCCTCAATTCGCCTTTTCGGGAGAAAGGATTGTTTTTGTGGCAGGCTGAGGTTTATGCTATTTTGTGGAATCTATGGCAGGAGAGAAACAATAGAATTTTTAGGGGAAAAGAGAGTTCTCCTTTAGAAGTGTGGTTCGTTATTAGATTCCATGTTTCTCTTTGGGCCTCGGCGTCGGGTTTTTTTTTTTGTAATTATTCTCTAAATCTTATTTTGCTTGAATGGAATCCCTTTTTATAGTTAGCTCCCCCCCATGTGAGCTTCTTTTTTGTACCCCTGTGTATTCTTTCATTTTTTTTTTCAATGAAAGCTTGATATTTCATTAAAAAAAAAAAAATCTCACATACATACTACATATGGATTAATGGATCGTTAGAAGACTATCTTCTCGTGATATTTTATACTAAATTGAAGAACTTACCAATCAAACAAAATATACTAGTGAAGAAAGACAATTGGGTTTGAAAGATGCATAATTTGTATATTTACGGTAGTCGTAGAACATTGTTTGCTTGGCTAAGCCTATTTTTGAAGACTTTGTTTTGACTTATATATCATCCTATCTTGTGTTCATGAAAATAGGAGGGGTTCAGAGCACATGTTTGATAATGATTTTTGGTTTTTGAAATTGTGTTTGGTTTCTCGTCATTTCTTTACAATAGGTTTCATCTTTCTTTAAAAAATATTGGAATATTTAGCCATCATTTCTTTACAATAGGTTTCATCTTTCTTTAAAAAATATCAGAATATTTAGCCAAATTTTAAAGACAAAAATAAGTTTTTGAAAACTGTTATTTCTAGTAATTTTCAAAACTTTGCTTAGTTTTTGAAAATATATGTTAAACTAGATAACAAAACAAAGAAATCCATAGGTAGAAATCGTGTTAATAGGCTTAATTTTTAAAAGTCAAAGGATGTGAAAATGGGTCATAATAATTGTCCACAAGAACATCATCAATTTCTAGATTGCTTTTAGCCTTTTAATGTCTAAAGTAATCCTTTCTTTCTACGTTACTTCATAAACTCTTATGATTTGTTTGGATTGATTCGTACTCAATCTCTCAAATTAAGTAAAAATTGTTGCATAATTTTTTTTCATAGTTGGTCATCAACTCAAATTTATCTTCAAACCTTTTGTTAATGGTAAGATAATTTTCTTTTAGAGTTATTAATTTACCTATTTCTTTGTTAGAGACTAGAGATAAATGGATCTAGCATTTTGATAGGTATGACTATTACTCGATTAAAAGCGGATATAAATCGACGATTTTGGTAAATGTTCCAACGTAAAATAAAATTATTTGTATGGCGGACTTTCCATAACTGGGTTCCAACGATGGTGCACTTGAATCATAGACAGATAGATGTAATTTCATTATTATACCCATTGTATAAATAGAAATACTAAGGGGGCGTTTGGATCGCAGAGTTTGGTTGAGTTGGGTTGAGTTGAGTTGAGTTGTGCAGAGTTGTTTTATCAGTGAGTTCTGGAAATCAGTGTTTGGTTTGCGTGAGTTGAGTTGAGTTGAGTCGAGAAAGTCGGTGTTTGGTTTGCGAGTTGAGTTGAGTTGAGTCGTGAAGTCGGTGTTTGGTGTGTGAGTTGAGTTAATATGTCGGGAAGTATCAGTGCAGTTTTTTTTGTAAAGTAAAAAAGTCTGATTTTTTTGTGGGTTTCTTTTTTCTTACTTTTTTCTCTCCAACAAATCAATTACAAATACACTTATCATCACTCTCAAAACTTAATTATGTGATCAATTTATAAAATTACAATATATATTAACTTTTTCTCAAATGTATGTTTGGGATATTTGCTTAGGAAGTATGTACATTGTGAGTTTCATATCAAAATTTCTTTTCCAATAAAATCCATGATTCTTATTCTATTCATTAATATAAATTTTACTCCTTTCCTCGCATTAACGCTCACCACCACTTATTTATTTTAATTTAGGTGCGTATTAGTATTAATATTTTGCATAGGAAGAGTATTTAGTTAAAATTATATAAACACATTCATTTGTGTAGGAACATCTTTTTAATGCCATAATGATTGTTGCTTAACTACAAAATATCACATATATAATCAAGGGATTAATCATATATAAATAACAAAAAAAATAGTTAGAAACCCCCCAAAAATTATAATCAAATATTATCCCCAAAAGCATTTCCCAAAAAATTTAAGGAACGAACACAGATCAGAAATGTTCTTCGTGAGATCAGATCGTGAGAGAAAACAAATGAGAGAGATTAGAGAAAATCGTAAAAAGATGAGAAACGTTGAGACCTAAAGGCGTCTCAATCATCGAGAAGATGAAACGATGCAGTGAAGATAGAAGGGATGAGAGAGAACCGCTTGGAGTTATTTTCTCAACCGCGTGGAGTTATTTTCTCAACCGTGTGGAGTTCTTTTGTCAAGAGGTGGGGTTGAGTTAATATGTCCTGGGTTGAGAAGTTGGTGGGCCAAACGTGGGGTTGGGTTATCAACCCAACCCAACCCAACTCAACCCCCTCCACCAAACAGCCCCTAAATGACATATCGTGCTTTGGTTGTTTGAGAGCTAAAGCTATTTGGAATATTTTGCTTACCAATATGAATCTTGATAATTATGGCATTTTTTTTAAGATTCAAGATCAATGATTGGAGATATCTATCAAGATAGATTTTAAGCAATTTGAATTAATTTGTGTTGGGGTTTATGCTATTTGGAATGATAGAAATAATGTGTATTTTTAGAAGCCCATACAAGAAACTAAGCAAAGATGTGAATGGATATTGGATTATTAACAAAAATTGTGAAGGTGTCTGAGGTTCAAACAATGAGTCATTTCCATCGATATTTCTACATGTTCATGGGTTCGACATCGACACTCAGAGTGAATCGACATTTTTATTATATCGTACAAAATTGATGAAATGTTAAAGAAAACAACAACAAAATGTAACCTAATGTGAATGTAATATTGTAACAAGTATTTTAACTCATTTAAAAAGTGTAAAATGTTTATTTTCTAATTTTAATACATTTTTTAAATTTTTTATTTTTAAATTTTTTCTAGAAATATCCATCAACATCGATATTTCCATCTACATTTTTATGAAATTGAGACTTCGATATTTCCATCGACGTCGACATTTTACATTTGGGTGCTAATTGTTGATTCATAGGTTTTTTTTTTTAAAAAAAAATTATTTATTTATATTTTTTATGGCTGTTATAATTGTTGTCGTCTAAGAATCCTTCTTTTGTAGTCCTTGGGCATCATTATAAGTAATAAAATATGTTTATTTCCTAGAAAAAAAAATAGGATCATTTTCTTTTGGTACCTATGTTGTAACTTCTTGTTGTTCCTTTGACCCAACTTTTTTGTTTTGTTTTTTTGGTTGACGACATATGCCTTACAATTAATATTGAGTAATTTAAAGTTAATTTAGCTTCTTAAAAGTTAAAAATAAATTGAAAAAATAAACCTCATTTCATCCAATTCCACACACTAATATTAAAGTTATTGTGGAAGATTTTAAATGTTAATATGTTGAAGTTTTAATTATGTAGAAATGTCTATAGAAACATAGACAAAATATCCATGCACATTTTTTAAAAAATTATAAAAATTAACAATTAACAACTCATTCCTTTGAAATAAGTTATGTATTACTGTTTGAGAATCTAGAAAATTGAAATGTTTAAATGCTTAAAATTGTAAAATAATAAAAAATATAAATGTCAGGCATAACATGTTTGTTTTGAATATAAAAATATAAAAATAACAAGGAATATTTAAGAATAGTGAAGAACAAATACCAATTGAAAAACAAATACCAATTAAAAGGGAATAGGTTTAAGCCAAGGGTATAATTGGAATTATATAAAAAAATTAAAGACTTTTGCCATATTTGCAATTCTTTTAAAATGTTGCTATATCTACAAATACTAAAACCATAATTGCTACCCATTACAAATTCTCTTAAATTTATTATTATTAATATTTAGTTTACATCAGCAATGTTTTTGTTGATACTATTCAAATTTTCTATAATATAGAGAAGATTAAATTACAATTTAGACTAATTAATTTTAGATCTTAAACAAGATTATTATAATTTATTCGCCCCAACCAAGGTTTAAAATGTCGATGTCTATGGAAATATCGAAATCTAAATTTCACGGATATGTCGATGGAAATATCGAAAAGATGTCGATAGATATTTCTAGAAAAATTTAAAAAACAAAAAATTTAAAAAATATATTAAAATTAAAAAATAAACTTTCTACACTTTTTAAATGAGTTAAAATACTTGTTTATAATATTATCCTCACATTATGTTATATTTTGTTGGTTTTTTTTAATATACGATATAATGTAAATGTAGATTCACATTTGGTATCGATGTCGAGCCCATTAACATGTGAAAATATCGATGGAGATGTCGACATGTGGATGAAAATTTAATACCATGGACCCAACCAATTAGCAGCTTATGTTTGCACACGTCCATGTGAGTTAGCAATGCTCACTTGCCCAAATTGGCATGTATGAGTTCATCGACATTTGTAAATAGAATGTCGATGTCGAGTTATTTGAAAAAACACTCTCCTGATACTTTAATCCAAAAGGCTGTCGCCGTTCTCCGTGGAGTTGGTCGTCGCCGCTTGCGAGAGAGGATTCATGGAGGGGGTTTCCAAACTCTAATCCTTTGGGACCATGCTTCTTCTTTCCAACATTCTCAATCTCAAACGAGTTCGTTCTTTAACTTCCTCTTCCAACGCTTTCTCGAAAAGCCAATGTCTTCAAACCTTGTTCAAAACCGGCTTCGCTCCTACTCTGAAATCCGTCAATCACTTCCTTCGTTTTCTCTACCAGAGCCACAGATTCACCTATGTCATCCATTTCTTCTCCCAGATAAACGCGAACCAAATCAAAGGAAACTCCAAAACTCACTTGATTCTCACATGGGCACTCCTCAAATCCCATAAATATGACGAATTAGAGCAAATCTTGAAAACCCAGATGGCGGCGACTTCAAATTTTCATCGAAATCGCCTGTGGAACTTGCTGATTCGAGGGATTTGTGTCAACAAAGGAGACCCAGAAAAGGCATTGTGGGTTTTGCGGGATTGCTTGAGAAATCATGGTATTTTGCCTTCTTCTTTCACTTTCTGTGTCTTGATTCATAAATTTAGTTCTCTTGGAATGATGGATGAGACGGTTGAGATTCTAGAGCTAATGTCTGATGGGAATGTGAACTACCCATTTGATAATTTTGTGTGTAGTTCTGTAATTTCTGGGTTCTGTAACATTGGGAAACCGGAATTGGGTCTGAAGTTTTTTGAAAATGCTAAAGCATTGGGGAACTTGAAACCTAATTTGGTGACTTATACTGCGCTGATTAGCGCACTCTCTAAGTTGCATAGAGTTAATGAAGTTAGGGATTTGGTTTGTAAAATGGAGAAGGAAAATTTGGCATTTGATGTTGTTTTCTATAGTTGTTGGATTTGTGGGTATATTGCTGAGGGTTTGTTATTAGATGTGTTCAAGAGGAACAGGGAAATGGTTCAGAAGGGAATTAGACCTGATACAGTAAGTTGTACGGTTCTGATACATGGTCTTTCCAAGTTGGGAAATGTGGAGAAGGCATTTGGGGTTTTAGAGAGGATGAGGAAATCGGGATTAGAACCGAGTACAGTTACATATACAGTGATTATGCTAGGGTTTTGCAAGAAAGGGAAATTGGAGGAAGCATTTTCTCTTTTCGAAATGGTTAAAGGTTTGGAGATAGAGGTGGATGAATTTATGTATGCAACTCTGATTGATGGATGTTGCAGAAAAGGAGATTTTGGTCGTGTTTTTGGTTTTCTTGATGAAATGGAAACAAGAGGGATGAAACCAAGTATTGTTACGTACAACACCGTGATTAATGGACTCTGTAAACTGGGGAGAACATCTGAGGCAGATAGACTATCAAAAGGCTTACTTGGAGATGTTATTACATATAGTACACTGTTACATGGATACATCCAAGAACAGAACATCACTGGAATTTTTGAAACAAAGACGAGAATTGAAGATGCTGGGATTTCTCTGGATGTTGTCATGTGTAATGTTCTGATCAAAGCACTGTTCATGGTTGGCGCATTTGAAGATGCTTATATACTTTACAAGAGAATGCCAGAAATTGGTCTCGTTGCAGATTCAGTTACCTTCCATACGATGATTAATGGATATTGTAATATTAGTAGGATGGATGAAGCAATTGAGATATTCAATGAGTTCAAGTCAACATCATGCGATTCAGTGGCCGTTTACAATGGTATTATGAAAGCACTATGCAGAGAAGGTCTAGTAGAAAAGGCCTATGAGGTCCTTATTGAACTGAACTCCAAAGTTTTGACTTTGGATGTAGGTGTGTATAAGATGCTTATTAGAACCATTTTTGAAGAAAAAGGTGCAGCAGGGGTTTGTGAGGCACTGCATGGGATGGAAAAATTGGAACAAGATGTATACAATGTTATATGCAATGATGCTATTCGGTTTCTTTGCAAGAGAGGTTTCTTGGAGATGGCGAGTGAATTGTATTCAAGAATGAGGAGAACCAGTTCACTTCTTGAAAAGAAGACATATTATTTGCTCATAAAAGCATTGAATAGTGAAGGAAAGACATGGATTAGTAGGCCTATTTTCTGTAACTTTTTTAAAGAATATGGCCTAGCTGAGCCCATTGTTAAGCAGATAATTGCAGTCTTTCAATGCACGAAGTTCACTCTTTCAACTTCAGAGAAAAAGGAAGAGAAATTTTCAACGTATATGGTACCTGATACCATGTTTAAAGTGCTGGTAAGAGAAGGAAGATTTTTTGATGCTTATAATCTTGTGATGAAGAGTGGAAGTAATCTCTTGCTCGGTGACGTATTTGATTATTCAATTCTGATTCGTGGTCTTTGTAAAGGTGGACAAATGATTGAGGCATTGGATATTTGCATTTATGCCAAAACAAATGGAATAAAGTTGAATATTGTCTCTTATAATATAGTGATAAAGGGACTGTGCATCCAAAGTCGTCTTATTGAAGCATTTCGGCTCTTTGATTCACTGGAAAGAATAGGCTTGATACCTACTGTAATCACATATGGGACTCTAATTGATTCATTATGTAGAGAAGGATATTTGGAAGATGCAAGGAAGTTGTTTGAGAGGATGATCCCGAAAGGTCTTAAACCAAATACCCATATTTACAATTCACTTATTGACGGTTACATCAGGATTGGTCAAATTGAAGAAGCCAATAAGCTTTTACATGAATTAGGGACAGAAGTTTTTGATCCTGATGAATTCTCTGTGAGCTCTGCAATTAAGGCTTATTGTCGAAAGGGTGACATGGAGGATGCTCTTTCATCCTTTTTCGAGTTCAGAAATAAAAACATTTTACCTGATTTTTTGGGTTTCTTATATTTGATAAGAGGTCTTTGTGCCAAGGGAAGGATGGAAGAAGCAAGAGATGTACTCCGTGAGATGATACAGTCTCAATCAGTGATGGAGTTGATTAACAAGGTTGATACTGAGATCAAAACGGAGTCTATAGAAAGCACCCTCACCCATTTATGCGAGGAAGGGCATATATTAGAAGCCTACGTTGTTCTCAATGAGGTTGGCTCCATATTTTTCTCTGCTCAAAGGCATTCTACTGATTACAATCATCCTCATAAACTGCATGTAAATGACAAGAAATTTGTTGATATTGTTCGTTCTGGACCCAAATCCTACTCTTGTGTTACTCTTCCAAATTTTGGAACCTTAGATGTTAACACAATTGAAAACATGAAGTATGAGAATCTGGAAAAGAGGCCTGATTTTGAGGACTTCAACTTTTACTATCCTCTACTTTCTTCCCTTTGTTTGGAAGGAAATGTTCAAAAGGCTACTCAATTAGCAAAAGAAGTAATTTGCAATTTGGACAGAGGCTAATTGTAAAGAAGAAGAACAAAAGAAAGAATTCGGCTTATTCTGTAATCAGAGTTTCCTTTCCATTAATGCGAGGGAAAAGAAAAAGGATTTCTGTTCCCCATGGGCAACGGAAGTTCTCTTTAACCTGGTCGGAGGCTGATTGCGTTGTAGACACAGTCTTGATTATTTCACTTCAAGGAGTTTTCTCTCCATTAATGTGAAAAGAGTAGCATTTTCACACAGGTACACATGATTTGTTACTATATTATACATGCAAGATGCATTGACTGCATTCTCTGCCATATATATTTTACATGTAAATGCAAACCTATATGTATGTTTTTTAATCTTGAAAAATGCACTTGGAACTTGGAAGCTTTTTAGTTGATCATGTTAATTTTTCTATATGTGGGCAATCTTCTTTTAGATTTATGGAATTCCATAGTACCTATCAGTTGAAACATGAGGATTAATAAGTATCTTAGTTTCTACTAAAAACTTTCTGTACTTGTTGCCTAGTTCATTTATATCAGAAATGATGAGTAACAAACTAATATACCAACATTAGTTTGTTGCTTATGAAAAGTTAGTGAAATTCTTGCGAAATCATCCTGAAAGCTATTACAAAGATAATGAAATGATGATAATGTTGTTGTGGATGTGTCTGATTTTCAATGCTTTCAAGAAACAAATTTTCGGTTCTGAGATTAAAAATCAACTTGCATGATGAGAGAAAATTTCTTGGAAAAGAACATATAATCAGAGAAGAGACAAGAGAAACTAACAATCTTCTTATAATCCAAACATTCTCTGGTTAGGTTCTCAAGCAACTGATGTGATGTTCTTTGAAGAAGCAGATCGGTGTTGTCTCTTCAGGCTCCACCTACCACGGAAGGTGTTCTATTTGAGTTTAAAATGAAGAAGGAAAAGGTAATTATATTTATATCAGTGTACCCTTGTAATTTTACTCTGGAACTTTATTAGAGCAAGTTTGGAGGCGGTTTTTATACTTTTAAACTGTAAAAAATGCTTCCTACCTCAAATATTTACATTTGACCATAATTTAGAAGCACTTAATCGGTACACTTTTAAGTGCTTTCGGCTTAGGATACTTCATTTTTAAGCTGATCCATTTTTGCCCCCCTTAATTGATTAAACACGCCATTAATCCATTTACTTTCACTGGTTTTGATGTTGTTTGCGGCAGGGTTTAAAAGGAAAGTAAAGAAGAGGGATCAACTGGAGCATGACTCAACGAATAAGATAACAGTAACCGTTTTTATTGGTTAAAAGGTTTGAATTCAACTCCATAATTGTAATTCTTTAGTATTAAAAAAAATCTAAATGTTCTTGATTAGTAAATTAAGTTTAAAGTCATTTTTGGGGATCCTAGACTGCATGGAGCAACTTTAGGGGCTGTTTGGCCCCTGTCTTGGAATCAAAACCCTGGGGGGTTTGTTCTGGGGTGTTCTGAAACCTGAGAATCAGAAAACTGTGTTTGAGGTGCAGTGTTCTGAATCCTGTGTTTATGTTGTTTTTTTTTTTCCTTTTTTCTTTAGCTGTTTTGTTCTCTTATTTTTTAGTGGATGTTTTGTCAATTGTAGAAACCCTTGTATAACATAAATGAGTTACAAAATTGAAACTCTATTTTAGAAATTAAGAAAGTGGAAATCTATGTAAGAAATTAGGGAATTTAAAATTCTATTTCACAAAATATTTAGAAAATTATTTTTGGAACTCTATTTTAGAAATTAAAAAATTGAAAGTCCATTTAAGAAATTAGAGATTTAAACCTCTATTTCAAAAAATATTTAGAAAAGTATTTTTGGAACTCTATTTTAGAAATTAAAAAATTAGAAGTTTATTTAAGAAATTAGGGAATTAAAAACTCTATTTCACGTCATATATAAGATTCAAAACTATTTTTGGAATTATACTTTAAAATTAAAAAATTGGAAGTCTATTTAACAAATTAGGTAATTTGAAACTATATTTTATAAAGTATTCAAAAACTTATTTTTGGAATTCTATTTTAAAAATTAAAAGATTGGATGTCTATTCAAGTGATTAGAAAATTTAAAATTTTATTCTACAAAGTATCCAAAAACCTATTTTTGGAACTCTAATAAGAAAAATGGTGATTGCGCACAAGTTAAGTCGTTAGGGTAGTTGATTTTGCTCGAGTGATCGGGTTGTTGGGAGAGGCGTATACAAGTCTCTTGAGTGGTTGTCGAAAGTAGTCATTAGTAGTGGTTAGGCCATCGATGTAGTCATTAGAGTTGTCGTCGAAGGTAGTTGTCAGCGGTGGTTGGGGTCATCGGTGTGGTCGTCAGAATTGTCGTCAGTGGTAGTTGGGGTCGTCGGAGTTTTCGTCGAAGGTAGTCGTCAACGATGGCGGGGGTTGCCGGTGTGGTCGTCGGAGGTAGTTGTCGCAGTGAGTGGGTCGCAGTGCAGGTGGTCGTCGGAGTAGGTCGTCGCCGTGCGTGGTCGGGGTCATCGGTATGGTCGTCGAGGTAGTCGTCAGCGGTGGCAGGAATTGCGCAGTGTGGTCAGCGGAGTTGTTATCGGAGGTAGTCGTCAGCGGTGGTTAGGGTCATCGGTATGGTAGTCAGAATTTTCATCGGAGGTAGTCGTCAGCAGTGGTAGGGGTCATCGGTATGGTCGTCGGAGTTGTCGCCGGAGGTAGTCGTCAGCGGTGGCAGGGGTCACCGGTGTGGTCGTCGTAGTTGCCGTCGGAGGTAGTTGTCATTGGTGGGGGAGTCACCGGTGTAGTCGTCGGAGGTAGTCGTCAGTGGTAGCGGGGTCACCGATGTGGTCGTCGGAGGTAGTCGTCAGTGGTAGCGGGGTCACCGATGTGGTCGTCGAAGTTGTCGTCAGTGGTAGCGGGGTCACCGATGTGGTCGTCGAAGTTGTCGTCGGAGGTAATTGTCAGTAGTGGTCGGATCGCCGGAGTTTTTGCTGGAGGTAGCCATTAGTTGTACTCGAGTCACCGATGTAGTTGTTGGAGTTGTCACCGAAATTGTTGTTGAAGTAATCACAAAAAATGGAAGATGACAAATAAAATAAGAAAATATGGAATAAACCCATGGGGTTGCACTGTTGTAACCCATGGGGTTGTGTTTCAAAACCAAGGGTTTTGAACACATTGGGGCAAACATGGTTTTGGATTTGAAATCCAAAACAGGGGCCAAATGACCCCTTAGTTCTTTGTCCTCCAACTTTCAGTTAAATATTAAAAAGGTAAGGTCAAAAGTGGCAAGTCTAGTCATGTCCAACACAAAGTGTGTCTAGGAGTACAAAAGTGTTTTTGTAAAGGCGATGAAGAACAAATGACTTCAATAGGAAGAGTTTAGGTTGTTTTTATCCTCTAATTGAAGCTTATGTCATTCAAGTTTTGACCATTTGGATGGTTCTTCGACTCCTAAC
This sequence comes from Trichosanthes cucumerina, assembly GCA_036507285.1. Lineage (NCBI taxonomy): Eukaryota > Viridiplantae > Streptophyta > Magnoliopsida > Cucurbitales > Cucurbitaceae > Trichosanthes > Trichosanthes cucumerina. The sequence continues at coordinate 11,411,583 of CM071842.1, read as the reverse complement.
GGATCAATTTGTGTATTCAATTTACAGATTCTTTATCATCACCGAAATTGGAAATTTGATTAGAGATTTTCTGATCGCCATTGCCCTGTGGTGGACACAATTTGACACCATTTATTATATGTGTAGTAGTGATGCATTTGTTCTAGATGAAGACAGGTCAAAAGTGTTATTTGGACTCTCCATTTGGAATCTCAACATCCCATCAATCATCATCGCCCATCTTGTGGGAACTCAGACTGTTACTCGCACAGTAACAAGTGTTGCTGAAGAATTACTGCAAGAATGGACCCTAGAAACAAATCCTCCAGAAATGACTTCAGTAACTGTGTTGGATTCAAAGCTGGTGTTAAACATTATAAATTGACTTATTATATACTCTTTGAATATGAAATTAAAAGATACTGATATCTTGGCAACATTCTGAGTAACTCCTCAACTGGGAGTTCCACCTGAGGAAGCAATGACCATTGTAGCTGCTCTTTAAGTTTCTACTGGTACATGGACAATTGTGTGGACTGATGAGCTTGCTAGTCTTGATCATTGCAAAGGAAGATGCTATGACATTGGGCAATAATATTGTTTATGTAGCTTATCCCTTAGATCTTTTTAAAGAAGGCTCTGATACTAATATGTTTACTTCCATTGTGGGTAGTAATGTAGTATTTGGATTTAAGGCTCACATTTGAAGGATTTGCAAATCCCTACTCACAGCTTGATCACTGTCAGAAACATATAGTTTTTGTGAGGTTCTATTGAAGGGCAGTAGGGTTCTGTGGTTGTAATATTCTTTTTATCTGTTCGAATGAACTACATTGGATTTCATATGTAATTTGTCTGAAATATGTATGTGGCTGTAAAGATCAACTCAGGATAAGGGGGCAGGCTCCTGGTTTCTGCCACTTCAAGTTTTGATTGCTAATTTCTTTGGTAATACAGTTAGATTTTGCATAATGAGTTTTCTTCTCCCTTTTCAGATTCCTAAATTTTGTGGGATCGGAATTGGGTTCCTACAGAGAATTATTTTCTATTTAAATTATTTTTATAGGAATAAAATAATTTTCTTTGATAAATTTTAAAACAGTAAACTTCTATAGGAAATATTCATTAATTAATTGTTAATTATTCACCAAAAATCTTCATTTAAACAGTTAATTTTCTATTAAAAAAAGTATCTATTTAAAGAAAAAAAAAATTCTCTAACCTCCTAATAAAAACAAAACAATATTACATATCAAATTATTTGATTAATTCATACATATAATTCAAATAAAATGTTTAAAACCTATCTAATTATCTAAAACATTAACAATAAAATTTGAAAGGACACATACATATAATAAAATCTTTTCTCCCACGATAATGTAACATTAATTTTTAATACTACATTGAAGAAATACTTAAACATCAAACAAAACATTCTAGTGAAGAAAGTCAGGGTTCGAAACATGTGTAAATTGTACTTTTTTTTTTTTTTTAGTAGTGGAATGTTGTTTGCTTGGCTTGACCTATATTTGAAAGGCATTCCACAAACAACTATTTTACTTAAATATATTTTTCTTGGTTCTTAATTAGACAAGACATTAGAGTTTCAAGTCATCCATATCTAGTTTCATTATGTTGCATTAAGGGTAGGCTTATCATATAAGCCAACTTCGGTTTGGCCAAATCTCGTTCCTCTAGGATGACCATTGTAACGCCTCAGACACATGATTTAAAATTTGGATTCAACAAGATTTTTTTAACATGCTTTATACTCACTCACATGCTTTCTAAGAAAATTCTTAGGAGATTATCCAATATAGAATTGCTCCAAGTAGAGATGTTCATTTTTCTCACAATGACCCATCCTTAATTGGGCGAGGAATCTCCATTTATGTGGAGAATATGAGAAAGGGTGGGGATGAGTTTTTCTCTTTAGCTAAACGGGGATAAGGACGAGGAATGTATTCTCCATCCTCGACCCCATCCCCGTCCCATTCCCTGCCTTGTCGAGTTACTTAATGTTTTTTTAATATATATATTTATATGTATATAATAAGTACTAAATTTAAATTTTTACGATATATTATTTTATTTTTCTAAATAAATTTTTTAATTTTTTCTTTAAATAGAAATATTAGGAACTAAATATTTAAATAGACATTTTCTAAAAATATATTTTATTTAATGAAAATAAAAAAATAAAAATCATGAACGGATAATGATTTCCTGCAGGAAATCCTTGCTATGATCCTCACAATATTGAATGGAAATTTTCACTGGGATGAGAAATGAAGTTTCCACAACCCCAAACATCTCTAGCTCCAAGCCAAACATGTTTAACTTTGGAGTTACTACGATTGAGCTATCGAAAAGGAAAATGTACCTTGTTGGTATAGGTAATAACTATCAATTATTCTTTTAAGTTCTTCATAACCATGCCTTCGTCAAGATCTCTCTCATTTGGATATAGTGATGGTTCATTCATGTACTCCTCCTATACTAGGGTGTTACAAACTTACAACCACGGTTTGGAATTTAATATTTTAGTAATTGCATCATTAACCACATTAAGAGAAGCTTAGAGTGGTGTCATAGCAACAACAAATTCTTTTATAATTATCCCATCTTGTTTTGGGAGAGCTTTTTGTGAGTAGGTCCTCCTAAGTGGGGGGATTGCTTTTCTCCCATCCCTATGCTGATCAGGTATATTTTCTTTCCCTATTAGACTATGTTTGATAATCATTTAAGGGTTGTTTGTTGAATGAGTTATAATAACATAAGTTATAATAATCAGTGGGTTATTATAATCTGTGAAATCATATAATATTATTTAAAATGCAGAGTTGTTTAGTCAGGTTATAATAGTTTGTGTTTGGGATTCCACAAGTTATTATAACATAAGTTATTATAACATGTGCCCCAAACAACCCTTTAGTTTTTTATTTTTGATTTTTGAAAATTAAGCCTATAAATGCTACTTCCATCTATAATTAGATTTCCTTTTTATGTTATCTACTTTTTACATATGTTTTTAAAAACCAACCGAAGTTCTTTCATTTTTATCTCAATGTAAGTTCGGTTATTCATTGAAAATAAAAAAACAACCTAAGTTTTGAAAACCAAAAAGAAAATAGTTTTCAAAATCTTGTTTTTATTTTTAAAATTTGGTTAAGAGTCCAAATATTTTCTTAAGAGAGATGAAAGTAGTTGTAGAGAAACAATTAGAAAACAAACACAAATTTTCAAAAAACAAAAATTAAAAACTAAATGATTATCAAACAACGCTCTCAGTAATTTCATTTTCAGGTTTCTTATAAAAAAAAAAACCACGTTAGTCGGAGAAGTTATCATCTCACTGTTATTTTATCTTGTTTAATTAAAATAGATTTTGTATGGTAAATTTTCATTTTTATACCTATCTTTCTCAAAATCAGAGTTATTATACTTTAATGTAGGAATTTCAACTTTTGGTGCAAGAATGAATGTATTTATTCTCAACAAGGTTAATGTTTATCATGAGATTTATTAATGTGCCTTAGTAACCAAGAAATAGTGGTGACCATCACATTCAACGATCATCATTTTAACTTAGATGACACTTGGATAGATGGTAGCATTCGTAGAACTGTTATCGTGTCTATAGGATGCCAAAAGTCAAATTTCTTGGTGATTCCACGTATATGAACTTTTCATCTTTGAATTGTATTTTATATATACTTTCATGCAACAATGACAAAATAAATAAATATTTAACCAACCAAAAAATTAGGTAAAATGGGACTTTTGGCTTTATTCACCCTCCCATGCCACTAGAGATGTCCATTTCCTCCCGTTTAGGTGGGAAACAAGAAGAGAGCGGGGACTAATTTTTTTCGCGACCTGGCCACATCACCATATCATCCATACCATCTTCAAGCCGGAGCCGTTTGCGAGAGTGAAGACTTTCTCCAGAAACCAACACGGGTCCTTTCAGCATGTTTTGTCCTCACTCACATGCTCCCTACGAAAATTCCTAAGAGGAAACCTAACATAGGATTGCTCCAAGCTAAGCACGCTTAACTTTGGAGTTCTTATAATTGAGCCACCGAAAAGGAAGGTGCACCTTGTTAGTATTGGTAGTAGATATCAATTCTTTTAAGCATTTCTCAACTATACTTTCATATCCTCATGGTCACTCTCATATACCCCTCTTCCTTGGGCACCATACTTTCGTATCCTCAGGATCTCTCTCATTTAGATGTGGACTCGGTTCATTCATGTACCCCTTTTCCTCGGGTGTCACAAAGAATTAACCATTTAATATAAATTTTTTTAAAAAAATAGTTAATAAAATTTAGAAAAATAAAATAATAAACAGGGAATTATTCTCGGCGGGGAACCCGATGCCTGCGAATTCCCCGCGAAAAATCCCCACCCCGTTTTCCATGAAAATAAATGAGAAATTTCCTAGGACGGGAAATGAAATGGGAGGCGGGGACGGGGACGAAGAAGCCATTTCGAGCTCCACCTCGCCCCGTGGACATCTCTACATGCCACCATGATATCATATCTTTATATAAGAATGTATAGGCATCATCCTCATCTTAATAGGGGTTTCAATGTATCTAAAATCAAACACATGATCATTTAAGTACTAGGGGGAAAAAGGGTAGAAGTCTTTGCATATATAATATATATGGTGGGTACGTGTTAGGTGAGAGATATGAAATGAAACAAAAAAACAAGCCTTTGTTTAGACATATTGCATTTAATTTCTCAATGTCTATATTCTATTCTCTTTAGTTTCATTTTGGATGTAAACAAAAATATTGAACATAAGGTGACAAGAGATCTTTGTGGGACTCTTCAATGGATTTTGACCATTGACTGCAAAAATCTCTCTCTCTTTCTCTTTGATCTCATCTCAATTGATCTAAACCTTTGGCCTATAAATTCTTTCGCTCATTTCTTTCATTTGATTCATTGCAACTATATCTTCAAAATGGTGATCTCTCTCTCTTTTGTGTGATTGTTAGCTAGTTTAATTTTTTGTTCTCCCTTCATTTTCAAAACTTTCTATGCTCCATCTCCTTCTAAAATGCTAAATGTGTAGTTATTATCGATCGAATGATTATGTATTATCTATTAGGAATCTAATTATTAGTTACATTATGTTGGTTATATTAAATAATTTCTCCTTTTGATTATTCGTTTGTTTGGAGCATGTCGTTTTCTTTTTCTTTTGAAATATCTCTTAAAAGAGATTTTTCGAAAGATATGTAATGTTTATTCAACCATTTATGAAAAACAAATTGCACAACTAAAATAGATATTTTTTTAGAGGTAGAGAATTAAAATAGAACATTTGAATGGTTAAAAAATAAATAGAATATGTATGGAAGTTGAAATGCTAAAATATAACTCAAAACTCGAGATAAAATTTAGGTTATATATATCAATGTTTTTTAATCCATAATGTTTGATTGTTTTTTTTCAAATTGGTCCCTGGTATTTAAAAAGTTTCAATTTAATAACTTGCATTTAATTTTTCTAATTATACTTGGAATGTTAAAATGGGATGATATTAAATTTACATAAACACAATACTTAATAAGTTAGCTAAAATTTAAAGAAAAAAAATTAGGTCACCTAAGAGAACATTTCTAGCTCTCTCTAAATTTCTAAGAAGTTGACAAAGTTTTCGAAACTTATTCTTTTAGAAAACTTAATTCCTTTTTTAAATTTCAACTAAACTCACTAAAAATACCATACTTAAATGGTACAACTAAAAAATCTCAAAATATAAAGGAAACCTTTTAATCAACATAAACAACATGAAATAAATTTAAAAACTACCCGTATATTAGAGGCTAAATCATACTTATATATATTTTTTGAATTGTCAATTGTGTGTGTATATATATGAGTTATCAATGGTATAATATTGTAAGGGGTGAGAAATTGTAGGATGCGGAAGGGAGCATTGGAACGAGGTGCAATCCAATTGTAATTGCAAAGCCAACGTCTTTAGAGGATGAATCGGATGCGGAAAGAGCATCAAATCTTCTACGTCAGGCTATGACTATTATCAAAGATCTACGGCCAGGATTGGATCTCATTACCCTCAAATACAAGGTTTTATTATTATTATTATTATTATTATTAGTATATATATATATATATTATCACATCACATATTTTTATTTCCCAAAATTCAATCTTCAAATTTAATGGGGATGACTTTTTAATAATGATGATGATGAGAATGATTTTATTTTCGTTAAATTATAAGTTTAGTTCTTGAAGTTTTAGAGAGATGTGTTTAATAGGGGTGTACAAATAATCCGGTAATCTGAGCAACTCGGACTATCCAACCCAAACCATAAGGGTTGTGTAGGGTTAAGTTTTTTTTCGGTTTGGGTTGGGTTAGAATTTTAGAGAACCGAATTTTCAGGTTGGTTCTCGGGTTGACCCTCTTATGCTCGGGTTGACCTGACCAAACCCAACACAACCCAAAATTTATGTTTTTTTTTTATTATATATATTTATAAATGAATTATTTGTTAATTTTAATATTTTTCTTCTAAGATTCTAACAAATATTAAAATGTTGTAAATTTTGAAGTTTGATAATTGAATTTTATGTAATTATAAAATAAAAAAAAAGTTATTTTAAATAATTAAAAAAAATCAACCCGACGATCCAATCCAACCCAACCCGAAAATATAGGGTTGGGTTGGGTTTCAATCGGGTAATTCGGGTTGTCAACCCGACCAACACGAATTTTCGGGTTGGTTCCAAAAAACTCTTCAACCCAACCCGTGTACACCCCTAGCTGTTTAAAACAAGTTCTTAAGCTTTAACAAGGTTTAATAAATCTATTAAATATACCTTGAACTAAGGGGTTAGAGGTCCAAATTCTCTACCCCACACGTTGTTGAAACTTAAAAAAAAAAGATATCTATTAACTTTCAATTTTGTGTCTAATAAATTATTGAGTTTAAATTTATAAAGTTTCAATGTAATGTCTAATAGGTTGTGATTGAGTTATTAGACGTTGTTTTCTCTTAAAATTATAGATTCATTAGATATAAAAATGAGAAATAAGTTCTTATTAAATTGAAGTTCAATTTTATGTTTAAAGGTCCATAAATCTTTAAAAAAATGTCGAAAAGTACCCCTATTTGATATAAAATTGAAAATTCAAACACTTATTAAACGTTTTTAAAGTTTTAAAATTTATTAGACATAAAATTAAAAGTTTATAGATATAATAAACACTTTTTAAGTTTAAGAAATCTGTTAGACATAACCTCAAAATTTACAAATCGATTAGATACTTTTTAGTTTAAAAATCTTTTTAAGCACAACTTTAAAAAAAATTAGGTCTAAATTATTTACTGCTAAATTATAAAAGGTACCCTTGAACTTTCATTTTTGTTTAAAAAATATCCATATACTTTCAAAACTACTCAGAGTAGAAAAATTATTAGAATGTTGGATGAAAAATGAAAGTATCTACATGTCATTCTTTCAAGTTTCAGTCTTAATTCAAGTAATCATTCTAGTCATCACCACGTTATTCTAGGATATCGTCACACTGATTTTTTGCCTACCATTCTAATGAATTTCCACTCTAAAGGTAGTTTTGAAACATATATAAAAGGTCAAGGGATATTATTTCAACTTTCAGAGGTATTTTTGAAACAAGGAGCAAAGTTCAGAAGTATTTTTTTTTGTAAATTTTTGTCTAATTAATATACAAGATTGACAATTGAATAAATCTTTTACAACTCACGAAATTCAACCAAAAAAAAAATCACCTCTACTGTCATTTTGGTTTGAAACTTCATTCATTGCATGCTGATATTTACTTTTCATGGATGATTTTTCATACGAAAATCTATGAAAAGATAAAAAGTTTCGAGACTTTTAAGGTAAATATTGTAATAGTACTAAAAAGGAGAGAGTACAAATTGTAATACTTGTTAAAGTTATAAGGTACACGAAATTAAAAGTTAAAAGGATAAAAATTGATACAACTTATCAATTTCTCGATAAACTTTGATATTGTTCGTAATAATGTAGGCTCCACCAAACTTCAACATACCAAAATCACATCTCCAATGTTTTGGGGAGTCAGTGTACTGTTTGAGAGAGGACATGTTGGGCAAATGCAACGCTGGGGGAAGTGCTTTGGATCGATTAGCAGCTGTTGTGGGATGGAGCATTTCCACTACTCGCCCTCTCATTTTTGGGGCTTTTCCTTATAACCCTATTCTTGGGGAGACCCACCATGTTTCTAGGGGTACCCTTAATGTCCTACTCGAACAAGTACCGTCTTTCTTATCTCTTATTTCGATTTTGTATCTATTTAGTCTTTGTATTTTAAAAAAAGAACTGATCATACAGTTTTAAAATGTAGGTTTCACATCATCCACCCGTGGCTGCCCTTCATGCCACTGATGAGAAACATAACATTGAAATGATATGGTGTCATCATTTTTCTCCTAAATACCGTGGTACACATGCATTTAACCTTCATTTCTTCGTATATTTATGCATGAATGTATAATTTTTTTTTAAAAAAATTTAATTGCATATATAATACATTTTTTAAAATTTGCATTTTGCTTTAGTAATCGCAATCAATATATTTCTCTTTTATGTGATAAGTTATGACTTAATTAACTTAGATATTGATTAACTTATTTGATACTAATGATTTATGTATTCTACATCGTATATTGTGCATGTGTACATGTTGAAAACCAATTCATAAATATGACATAATTTTTCTTTGTACATATTCAATAAAATACATAAATGATATTACATAAATCAATAATATACGGGATCTTACATCTGTGCTACTTTTGTAAAATACTATACCATGCAGTAAAATTTTGTAGCTTCTAAATAAGTTTTTTTTTTTTTTAAATGATTTATATTTTTCTAAATCTCACTCTCTACTTAAACTCCATTCTCTCTAAAATATTGTTCTACCGGTTTCTAACACTTCACTTAGCTTACCATTTTTTTCCCCTTGCTTATTTTTCTCAAAACCAAGTTTTAAATTATCTCTACATGTAGAAATATGAAGACTAACAACTGTTAAACCACGTGTTTAAGCTTTATTTCCTCCATTTTTATTTTCCTTTTTGTTTAGGTTTGTAACCCAGTATTCTTTTGACACGTGTAGGGTTCTCCTTTGACATGGTTAGGTTTCCTTTATGTTTTCTTTGCGCCGTTTCTTCACAATATCAAGCAATAGTGAATTTCAACATTATTCCTCTATTCTCTCTGTTTCTGTGTTGGCTTTTAACAACATATATGAGATCAGTGACGGTTAGAAATAGTGATTCTAGTGAAAATGATTTATCTCGGAGAGATTCATTAAAAGTGCTTTCATACAATCAGTTTAACGTTTGATTATATACTTTTAAAAGTGATTTTCATTCCATCGGATCGGAAGTGATTTTTACTTAAGTTAATTTCAAAATAAAAGTAATTTTGGTGATTTCAAATCACTTCCAAACATGTCCAAAATTGTTTGTCGATGCTCATAGGTACGTACGTGGAAACCGAGATGTGCGGGAAGAGGCAGCTGAAGCTTCTTAACCATGGCGAAACTTATGTAATGAACTGTCCAAGTTTGGTGTTCAAATTCCTTCCAACAAAGGCCTTTGAATGGGGTGGGAAAGTGAAGATCCAATGCCAAGAGAGTGGCCTTGCAGCTGAAATCTCTTACAAAGGACTTGGATTTTTAGGTCGCAAATCAAACAGCAGATCCATCAATGGCAAAATTTTCCCTCAATCTTTGTCCATTAAAAATCTCTGTGATATTGATGGTCAATGGGATAGGTAAACTTTCAACAACCAATCTACTTCTTTTTTCTTTGATATATAACTAGCTCCTTTCCCGATTAGTTCGATCAGCGTGCTATGTCGATCTATTATAAACATAGTAAAGTACATGTTTGGTCCTTGAACTTTAAGGTATATACATTAAATAAGTCTCCAAACTTTGAAAGTTGTCTAATAGGTTTCTCAATTTTCAATTCGGTATCTAATAAGTCTTTGAAGTTTAAGAAAAATATCTAATAAATCTCTACACTTTTGATTTTGTATCTAATGAGTTCTTGGGCTTTCATTTTTGTGTTTAATAGACCATTCACATATTTGACATTTTTTAAAAAAAAAATTGTCAACTTATTGGACATAAAATTGAAAGTTTATGCCTCATTTGATCAATCTTTGATTTTTGTTTTTTTAGTTTTAAAAATGGTGTTGTTTCTCTTCATTTCTCTAAATGAGTTTCATCTCTCTTAAGAAAATATTTGAATTCTTAGTCTAATTCCAAAAACAAAAGCAAGTTTTGAAAACTATTTTTTTTTTTATTTTTCAAAACTTTCGGCTTAGTTTTTGAAAATATATGTAAAAAGTAGATAGCAAAATAAAAAAAAAACCTAAAGGTGAAAGTAGTATTTATAAGCTTAATTTTCAAAAACTAAAAAATAAAAAACTAAATGGATATCAAATGGGGCCTTAATTATCCCATTAGACACAAAATTCAATTTTATATATCTTGATATATTTGTTAATTTAAAAAAATGTTGAATATGTCAGACACCTATTAAACACAAAATTAGAAGTTCAATAACCTATTTGATATTTTTAAAGTTAAGGGACTTTTAAGACACAAAATTGAAAGTATTAATAGACCTATTAGATCCCTTTAAAAGTTCGTCCACCGGTTAGACACAAATATAAAAGTTTGAAACTAACCTTATTTATAGTTTAACCTTTTCCTTTTGCCCCTTCCAAATGCAGAACTGTTACACTGAAGTACCACAATGGGGATGTCAAAGTAATATACAATGCAAGTGAAGTAATTTCCAACTTAAAAACTCCTGTTGTTCTTGACCCTAAGGTGATCAAATTTCTTTTACTATATAACTTCATAATTTATTGTTTCTTCAATTAATTTCATTTCTTTCATGATTTATTATTTATTAGTGGTCATTTCTTCTTTGGATTTATATCTAAAATGCTAAGTATATGCATATGGCTGAGTTTCCAAAGAATATACCATTTTTAAATCATTAGAGATGAAATTCACAAATCATATGTATATATGTATATAACTTAAGGTATACATAAAGTCAAAGTGGGTAGCTTAACAGTAATTAGCTTGTACTTTTAACAAAAAAAAAAAAAAGTAGTTCGAATTCCCCACCTTCCAATATTATTTAATAAAAAATAATTAATTAATTTACATTAAAAATATTTCGTCATTTCATGTATACTTTTTCTTTATTTTTTTAATAATAAGTTACATTTGATTTCATTAATTTAAAATCATGACCCTATCCTTTTTCTCTATCACTTATCCTATCATATTTTGGCTAACTTATAAAAAAATACCCTTTCAAAAGTTATAGTAATACCCTTGACATTTTAGAATGTTAGACGGAAAGTCGATATGACAGTAATCTGGAACGACACGACGGTGGCTATGACAATTATCTGGATTAAGTTTAAAAGAGCAATGTTCCACTACGTCGACTTTCCATATCCAGCATTCTAACGAAAATTCTACTCCAAAATTAGTTTGAAATATTCACGAAAGTTCAGGGTAATATTGTAATAACTTTGGAAAGATGTGATATATATATATATGAGGCTATATTTTATTGATATATGCAATGATATTAATTCCCTAAATGGTAAAAAATCAGGGTGTTTGGGGAACAGAATCAGCGAAGGTGTGGGGAGAAGTGAGCCAAGGAATTTTGAGCAAAGATTGGAAAAAGGCAAAGAAAGCAAAGATGGGAGTGGAAGAAAGGCAAAGGGAACTTGCAAAAGAGAGAGAGTCAAGAAAAGAGACTTGGATTCCTAAACATTTCAACATCTCTTACTCCAAACAAAATGGTTGGGATTGCTCTCCTATTCAAACCTCTGTCCCACCAGCCCCCATTGTTGTCCCTATTTAATTTTCACCAAATTAGTAGCTAAATTAATTAACATTATCATATAATAAATCCCAATTGTAAAATGTCGTCAAACCTCTTTGTTTTATTTTTCTCTTTAAATAATGAAAAACCTAGCTAGCTATCATCATCTTTGGATTTATATATGTGTTTTGATATTGGTTTTCTTCTTCCTTTCTCCAAGAAAAGAAACTATGAAGAAATTAAATTAGTATGAATCCAACGTGTTCATGTTGCCTATTAGGAGGCAAATCGTGGTATGATCGACTCCATGTAAGATTTAATCACTTATATCTTGACCTTAGTTGAGGTGTCTGCCCAATACTAGAGGAACCATCTACAAGAAGATATTCGACGGAATCCATGTCGAAGATCATGGTACTAGTGGATTAGGGCTAGGGCGCTCTATTTGGTTCACTAGAGACCCATTCTAATTCCCTATAAATAGTTGAACTACCCTTATGTGCAAGTACGCAAAAAATGCTTTATTTACTTTGAGAACACCTCGAACTCATGTTGATTTAAGCATCACAATGTATTTCAAATAGTTATCTTTATTGATATGTTAATTTTATTGTTTAATTCTAAATAAAATTCAATGTGATCTAATATTTGATTTCTAATTTTTTTAGAAATTAAAAACTTCAATGATAGGTTGTGAGTTATTCATTCCTATATCTAACCATTGTCTTTTCTGTTCACACTTGATTCTTGATCCTTTTAGATTATGTCACCGAATCAATTTTCATGATCCTAATGTTCAACTCGAAGTGGATCCAATTGTCATGCACAATAAGAAACTTGTGCAATTAATTAGTAAAGTTGATTGTTGATGGCCACTTTAACTAAAAAAATTAGGAAAACCAAAAAGATTAGAATCCTTACCTTTTCTCGATAGGAAAAGCCTATATAGAATTAGAGGTTTTGGAATTAATTTAATAATTAATTTATATATGGGTAACAAATTAAATGACAATTATATTATAGTTATGGACATATTGTGTGGTCTTAATAATGGGCCCTAGACTTCCCATATGTGGTGTGACCTGCAACCAACCTGTTGATCCTAGGGGATTATGGTAACCCTATGATCAACTTCTACTGTGGTGTGCCCCCAATATATAATGCCTCTTTAGCCTCCTATTCTCCATATAATAGAGAGGACTTCCCATTCTGGACTAGGTTGCATAGTTGAGGAAGACCATAAACCAAATTTATGGATTCAATACATTTAAAGGTTCTAGGTAATTCTAAATCTCTTTTGATTTAAGCTTTCTTCCATGCATACATCCTTAGAACAAACTAGTCATGATTGTTCTTGATCTGTATGTCTTTATTTTGAAATAATTATGGCTTGATTTTGTTAATAAATTTCTAACCAGTGGTATCAGAGGTATGTTTTGCATGGTTGTTGGTTGAATCTTTATTTTCTTTTGACATGTTGATTTGTGATTAAATTCATGAGTTATTTTTCCTTCAATAACCATTAGACAACATGATTTAAGATTCTTTTAAGTTACAAGAATCGTTGAGCATTTTTCATGATTTTTTCTTAAAAAAAAAAAAAGGTTACGACAATTGCCGCATCAAGAACCAACCAAGTGCTAGGGCATTCGGTTGCGCCCTAGCATCAAGTCAACTTTTGTTACCCACTGTATGTTTTTTATAAAAAAAAGCTTGATGAAGATCTGATCTCCTTGAGCAGCGGAAACGTGGTTTGGGATCGTATTTGCTTGATTGTTTAGGTTGAAGCAAAAACCAGTACATTGACAAAAAACAGAACAAGCATACTTCATTTAATCTAATTAAAGCATGGAGTAGTACATGCAAACGTGATTAAAGTTTAACAATTAAACTAAGAAGGGAGAGGAATAAATTACCTTTGTAGCTTTTTCGCAGCAACTCCTTGCTCCACGATAAACAACAACAAGACAGAACTTCTCTGTTTTTCTCTGTGTAAAAACACCACCACTTGGATCACCTCCTATATCTCTGAATGCTTAGATCCTCCTTGGTGGGAAGGATTCCAACTTTTGGAAAATTGGGAATTTTGAGAGTGAGAGAGAGCTAGAGAGAAATTCTCCAATTGCTTGAATAATTCAGTTGATTGATCAATCTGCAAGAGCAACCCCTTTCCCCTTGTTGTACTATCGATAGGGAGAAGTAGGGGGATAGTGGGAACGTGTCTGGATGACACGTTCCCTTATTTTTATTATTAAAATAATAATAATATAATAATTAAATCAAATTTAATTATTAATTTAAATCATATTTAAATAATACAAATTAAATATAATTTATTTAATTTGGATTAAATCTCATTTAATCATATTACCCCTTTAACCTATAGTTTTAATGTACATCCAGTGCACATTAAATTTTAACCTATAGTTTTTGGATTAAATGTCATTTAATCATATTACCCTTTTAACCTATAGTTTTAATGTACATCCCGTGCACATTAAATTTTAACCTATAGTTTTCAAATGTGAATCATATTCACATTTAATATAATATTTGAACTCTTTCAAATATTCATTTCTCTCCTATAATTTAATATGAATCATATTCATATTAAAGTTATAATATATAGTTCCAAAACTATATATTATATCGTATCTAAATACATTAAATATATTCCCTAATGAATTTGAACATTTCAAATTCAAATGATCTAAGAACCCTTTACGAGCTAGAAGGTGGACCTAATGGACCTACTGGATCGTAAGCTCTAACGATACGAGATTGCTCGGTTAATCTCATTAACCTCCCAATCAACATTCGTTAACTGTGGGAACACTCCACTAAAGTCCCACAGCTGCACTCTTCTCACTGCAGATATATTTCTGTGTCCATGGATATTGACCAATAACAACAAGTCAATCCTTCACGAATGTTCGTAACACCAGCTGGGTCAAATTACCGTTTTACCCCTGGGTTACATCTTGTACCTTAAGTACCAGTGCTCATCTAATGAACAATTTGTTTGTGGTCCTACCAACAAACAGAGTCCCTCTCGGGCCAATGAGAGGGTCGGGTCCTTTGTTCAAGTCCCGGAGACACCACTTAAGGGAACATTCCTCTACTTACTCTAGTAGGCGGGAATGAGTGAATTCCATCTTGCTAAGTTAAGTTCTCAGTCGCTCACTTGGTCTTGTCCCCAATAAGGTAGACATATTGAATCGGCGAATCTGGCCACTCTCACACATACTAGTCAAAGGACAATCTCTCGCGAACAGGAGTTCGTAACTTGCTCAAGATTGAGATCAAGTTGCCTAGGTCATCCTAGTGAAATAGAAACCTAACTAGTCAACGGAGTTACAAGTAGAGGTTACTATTTCGTGGTCCGGTCTTATGTAATCTCATTACATAGGATATCCCCACTCACATGTCATCTACACGAACACGTTAGGATCACTGTGTTTGCATCAAATACAAAGTGGGTCACATCCATAGTTTAACCAGGGTAAGGTACCCAAACCTTATCCCCTAACTATAGACCCTTTAGGCTGTATCTCGAACCAAGATCATTTTTATGTACATTACATTCTGTTAGAGATTTATTTAACAACCTTGGATGTTTAGTTTATTGGATTTAGGGTTTGAATGAAGGCAAACTCGTAGATGACGAACAATAACACTTTATTGAAATAATAACACTTTATTACATTAATTAGAACATAATTAAAAACTACGAGTTTTATGGCACAAATCCCAACAAAGCTATATATTAACTCAATTTATAGTTTGTTATTTTATTTATTTGATTTAAATAAATAATAAACAAATAAAGTTTAATTATGAATTAAGATATTTATTATGTTTTATGTCTTAGATTTGGGCATAATAAAATTAGAGAACAATTTATTTTTCCACTTTCGTTGTGCTAAATACAGAATTATGGTTTTCCTATTGAAGATATTTTGTGATAAGTGTATATCTGTTATGAATTTAGGCTTTATGTTTTATGCCTAACTTAATAAAGTATGGAGAATTTTAAAATTTTCCTTTATGGGGTGTTTATTAAGGTATCAAGAATTTAGTACAATTTGTATAATTTCTTTTGAATGATTCTAAAATGAACCATTTAAAAATGTAGTGTATTTGTTGTTTATGTGGATTGTGATCGACCCAAAGAAATGTTACAAATTGGCCAAACAACTAAGACACATACAATAATAAATAAATATGAATAACATAAGGTTGTGCCCTTGAAGTTGTTAAGTCGACCCAAAGGAAGACTTTGACCTTAAAGGGATAAGTTATTAATATTTAATTATTGATTCAATTTTTATTTTTGAGGACTTTTCCCCATTATTGAATTATGTAAGTAAAGATATTATTCTTAATTTTGAAAATAATTTTGGTAATTTCATTTCATGAAGATAAAATTAAGAATAATTAAAGATAAATATTTTACATAATAATTTTTTGTTGGTTTTGATGGATCATGTTGCCAAAGTAGCCTCTGATTTCTGATATTGACATCTTCAAAATTAATTAGATGTTTGTGGGTCTGTTATTTATGCATTCTGATTGTCGGCTCAAAGGAAGGCGTTAGTCTGGCCAAATAACAGGTACACTTATGGTTAGCTGGTGATGAACATGGATAATATAAAGTTATGTCATGTAAGTGATTGTCGGCCTAAAGAAAGGGCTTTCACTTGACAGATTTGGTTATCAATGTTTTTTATCATCATGTTAAGAGTATCGTTTACAAGTTGATAGTCGACCCAAAGGAAGATTGTCAATGTTGTGTTTGGTATCTTGTTGTCCTCATAAAGTTTAAAGTTATTGTATTTTATAAATACTGATATTATTTCTGAGCATGTTTTGTTATTGATTGAGTTATTGTTAATATTAAATTATTGTCTTATTCTTGGATTCAAGAATATTTTTGTTTAAATTCCATCTTTTAAACTTGTGATAAAGATAGAGACACTTCTATTTTTCACTTAGCAACATCCCTTTAAGATTACATGGGACTTTGAAAAATAGAATTATCTTAATTGCATAAGTTTTATGATGATGAGGTGCAATATTCAAGGGACTTATGTGTAATAAGGAAATAATTAGGAAGTTCTTTTAAAAAATAAGAGTTGTTCTAAAAGAACATAAAGGAAGAGACACATAAACTTTTGGTTGAATGTGTCATAAGAACCAAGGAACATAAAGGTTACAACTAAAGGATCAAATGCACAGAATTTATACTAATCTAAGATTGGCTTGGCATTTGATGGTTTTTTTTTAAAAATACTATATTGTCAATCTACAATGAGTTATGAAACTCATAAGGATAGATGAGTTAATCTTTTATGGTATGTTCAAAGATAATTAAGTTAGGTATGAAAAGACAAGGGGTATTCTATTAACTTTTTTCTTAAGGGAAGAAATTAAAGTTGACATAAAGTTGCATTTGGAACATATTAGTTCAAGGCATTAAGAATTAGGATTTAGATCTCTCCTAATACTTTTTTTTTTTTAGAAATTAAAATTTGAGTGTGAAGAAAAATATGTTCCTAGTACATCATTTCATGATGCATAAAGAAAATACGACTTCTCACTTTGTTTTGAACTAAGTTGGTTTGGCTCATATATCGAGGCTTACGTGTGGTGAAATAGACTCATGTATTTCTATTCATTGATGATTGACTCTTTTGACTTAATAGATCTTCAAAGCAGTATTAGGTATATAATTAAGGGGACAATAATAAAATAGTCCCATTAAGTAGAATTGAGTGTTTTTTGCATCTTGGAGTTGACTTTCATAACCTATTCCCTATGACTTCTTGAATTGTTTAATAGGATTATAAAATTTTCAAAACAATTAACTCTCTTTGAAGGCACCTATATTTGATATATGAGAGTCTTTAGTTCTAGATATCTTAAAATTCATATATCAATTTATAGTTGTGCAACACTATAAAATATGATAGATTAGGAGGAGAATATCTATGACACTTTGCTAACTCCTTTGAGAGTTTTATAAAAGAATTAAATAATACCTAATATTTAGGTAAACATGAGAAGTGAGTGGCTTACAAAATCATTCAAAGCTTATAAAGATGTGGTTAAAGGTGAAAAAATATATTTTTTCTTTATATTCACTCACTTTGAGGAAAGTACTCCAGATTGAAGCATAAGACTTAAGTAGTGTACCGATAAAGCAACAACTGAATTCCTAGCAATTCAAGGTTAAACAATAACAACTGAATTCCTAGCAATTCAAGGTTAAACAATAACTTAACATCAGAGTTTTCATTTAGGGATGCACAATTAATATTTGGTCTTGAAGGTCAATAAAGACAACTTTAATTTAAAGATTATTAGTTGTCACTCTATGTGCACTTGTTATTTTCATATTTTGTAAAATTAATTCCCATTTGAAAGTTTGTTTGAATGAGATCTTAAAGTCTCTCAAGAATGTTGAGTTTGAGAGGGAAGATAAAATGAGAAAGGTTGTCATTAGGAAAAGAAAAATTGAGTTATTTTTCTCTTTGTGATAACATTAGTAAGGTTCTTCCCATTTAAGTAAAACAAACTCAACATTATTAAAGTATTATAAGAGATAGGAAAATTACACTTAAAAGCTTGTAATTTTGACTTAAAAGTAAAATAAAGAGGATTCAATTAACTTTCCCTAAATCTAAACAAAGACATATCTCTTAAAACAATAACTGATGTCATAAAGAATTAAGTAAAGTAGTGAGCATCAATAACTTTTGGTAACTTGTCATATTGCCTTTAAAAGAAATGTTGAGAGATATAAAGTTTGTATAGTTACTATGATTTTTTTTTTTTTTGTGTCATTAGTTATTAAGAGATTTTCTTGTAAGTTTATGACAACACTTAGTAACCCTTTTTCTTAGAGTTATGTTAAGTTAATATAAGAATTGATTTCTCAACTGTATGATCTATGAAGTCAAAACTTGTAAAGTGTAAAACTTTTGATTCTGTATCACAAAATGTCAAAAGTTAAAATTCATCTGTGATCTCAATAAAGAATTATTATCTGTAATTTCATAAGTTCCAACCAGTAACTATCACATTTAGGATCTTGAGAGTGATTGTTATGAGTTATAGATTTAGAGATAGAAATTTATATAAGCATCTCTTTATTGTGAAATGATATTATGAGATCAATCTCAAGTAACATTGAGATTTCAAAAAAGAGTTATGTCCGAAAATTTTTCAAGTTTTCTAGCATAAAGTTTTATTCGCTAGAAAAATCATCGAAGAAGACAAGAAATGTCTCAATAAAGGTCCCTTGAATACACTGAAGAAGTTCATGATGAAGTTTAAATGCTTCTTCTTCATTATTCATATCAAGAATAAAAGTGATTATGTTGATAACTCTTATTAGGATTTAAAGAGTTTTAAGGTGATTAACAAAAGGATACATGCTCATTTATCAAAATCAGATAAAATAGAGATCATAAGGCAAATTGATATTGATAATATGAATTGTCAACAGAAACTATTTTTAGGTGGTTAAAATGTACCATTGTCATAATTGTGAAGAATAATTTTCACAATTGAAGTTTGTGTTCATAACATTTTGTATGACAACAAACTCATAAATTTTTAACCTTGTCATTAGGTTGTCTTTTCAAGAATTTATTTTTCCATATTACAACAACAAAAGCTTTTATGAGAATTATAAGCTTTAGTTGATAAAGAAAATTCAGAGTGTTGATTGTGTCTAAAGAAATACAACTCCATCATTGCGGATCCGCTCATTATGAACTTTCACGCAGTTTTAGGAGCATAACGCTCAGACAAGTGTGAAAATTATGGTATGACAGTTGAGTGAGAGTTTATGACTTCTTAAAAGTAGACACAAAGTTTTATTTTTTGCAAAATAAGGAAAATGAATTATTTTTTGTTACTCTGAATGGTTTTCTTTCTAATTGTAGTTTGACATAAGGCTAGAAAGAATACAATTTGATCTCTCTAAAGAATAAAGTAGGACCAGTTGGAAATAGACATGTTTAGATCACATTACATGTAATTTCCATGCTGCTCTTCCACACTTGATCGATGTCATTGAGTATATTTTGTGTGGTGATCATTGTAGGCTGAGTTGCGACTATACATGTGACAAAAGCCGCCTTGGTTCCTCATTGGTATACAAAATGGACCAGATTGTGATTAAAGGGAAGCTTCTTTTTAAAAATAGCATTAAGTTGTGCACTACAGAATAAATGAATAATTGTTGATTAGAGAATTGTTACCCAAGTGAGAGATTGTTGAAATTAATTTAATAATTAATTCATATATGGGTAACAAATTAGATGACAATTACATTTGGGTTATTTAAATGGGCATATTGTGTGGTCTTAATAATGAGCCCTAGACTTCCCATATGTGGTGTGGTCTGCTGAGCAGAAACTAGCCTGTTGATCCTAGGAGATTATGAGAACCCTATGATCAACTTATAAATAGTACGTTATGATCCCAATATACTAGACTGCATAGTTGAGGAAAACCATAAACCAAATTTATGGATTCAATACATCTAAAGGTTCTATGCAATTATAAATCTCTTTTGATTTAAGCTTTCTTCCCTGCATTGATTTTTAAAACAAACTACTAATGATTGTTCTTGATATGTATGCCTTTATTTTGAAATAATTATGGCTTGATTTTGTTAATAAATTTCCCACTAGAGGAACTCCACGAAATCTTCTCATGAATACTTGATCTAGTAATTAACTCCACGAAATCTTCTCATGAATACTTGATCTAGTAATTAACCCTACTAGAATATCTCCCATATGAACAATTAAGATAAAATCATTTATAAATTTTACAAAATGGACCATATATATGATTAATAGTGTTAAAAATATAAGCCAACTAACTTTCTCCATGTACTGTACATTATTTGTGAGGGTTGAGATGCTATTCATTCGAGTTCAATATTTGTGAGTTAGTTTTGTTGGACTTTCTAGAAAAAAAAAAGTGAAAGAAAGTGTTGTTTTGAAACATCAAAATCTAATTGATGTTGATGTTGATGTTATTTAATTTTAAATTTAAAAGTTTCAAAATGGTTTGAAACATCCGTTGATATTTTTTATACAAATTTAACTTAAAAAGTTAAGTTTGTGAGTTTTGTTTGAATTTTAACAAGTAACTACACAATTGAGTTACTTTTGATTATGTTTTATATTCTTTATATTTATTTGATTTTAGAGAGTTACTAAGTTGCTAGCTTATAAATAACAACTTGTTTCTTCATTTTGAGTATCCTATTCCATTTTAGAGTATCCTCATTCCAATTGAAAAGTTCCTCTCTTTCCTTTTCTTCTCTTTTATATTGAGACAATCGTTCTGCCAGATCTAAGTAGTTTGAGATTGTCGTTCTATCGGAGCCAATCGTTGTATCCTGCTGAGACAATCGCTGTAGTCTGCTTGCAACCCGTGTAGAGCGAATAATTGTCTTCAGGACAACTCTTAGTAAGCATGCCTCGACTATTTACCATCCTTTGTTCTTGAGTTTTGATTTATTGCTATATACCATATTTACACAATTACTTACTATTATAATAGTTTCTAGCCAATTAAGTTGTAACTAATTTGCTAGTGTTACTCAGTTTTATACCCAACAACAAAGCAGAAAATTATCCAACATGTTTTGCAAGTGTCAAGACGTTGTTCAATTAGATAGCCTTGTGTACTCACACTAGCTACCTCCTTAGTTTGAGAGCACGAAATCAAAACACACTAGAATATTCTTCCAACTTATACTCTTAAAATTTTCAATTCTTTCAATTACTGGATTCAGACAAAATGTCCCAACATATACCTAAATCGAGTTTAGATTATTATATCATAATAAGACATAATGAAATGGTAGCACTACCATTAACTGTGTGCTAATATGCATTTTAAAAACAAAGTTTGATATATTGTCTATGAAAAGAACAAAGCTTCCTTCATTGTCTAATAATGCAATTTTTATATATTGCAGAATAAAATTGATATTAATATAATTAGAAAATCTCAATTTGAAACATAATAGTTGGGTCTATATGTCAAATATTAAGTGGGGTAGTGTACAAATTTAGTCAATATTGACACAATCCAAATTTCATGTCATCAATTAATTGTAGGATAGGATGGAAGTGCATTCAAATTCAATATTGCAACCAAATAAATAAATATATTTATACTAATTATTCTCTATTTAGTCGTTCTAATAATAAATCCAATCTTCTTATATATAAATGTCTATCCTCACCCCTTTTTTTCCAATCATAAAACTTGATTTCAAGAGATTTTCTCCCATTTTACATTTTTCTTTTTCATCTTAGTTTCTCGATGATTTGTTTTATTACACAAGGAGTTTTTTTTTTTTTTTTTTAATAGCAAAACTCGTGAGTTTTACTACAATATTTTAGTTCGAATTGTTTTATCTTAGAGAGAGCAAATTAAAATTATTCTAAAAAAGGAAGTACATTTTTTTTAAAAAAAAAAAAAACTTTAGTACACTAATTATAAATAATAAAACAATTGTAACACAAAGAATGAGAGTTTCGAAAAGAGTAAGATACTTATGACTCTCAATTTAATTGTTTAATGACATAAATTTCAACATCTTTTATTAAAATTAATTTCTTAATTAATATTTGTGGTCCTCAATTTAGGTTAAGTTTTATTTTTGTCTTTAATATTTAGAATCAGACATTTCTATCTTGAAAAATAACCATGGTTGAATTAGTCCTTCATGTTAATTAACTTTATGCCAATGACTTCAACAAAATAAATAAATAAATAAATAATAAATGTGACAATTAAGTAGCAATGTGACGTGCCTTGGACTTATTTATTGACATTAACTATTATTTTTACTTACTGTCAAACCTTTTAAAAATAATATCTCAAAGAAAAAAAACTTTTTAAAAATAATTTGTCTCCTAACACTCTTACACTCCTCTTATCTCTTTCATCTTACTATCAAAACAAGGTGATTCCTCTCCTCTTTAACAAATAAATGCATCCCGCCAATTTAAGCATAATTCTACTAGTTAAGACATATACTCTAAATTAAGAGATCATGGATTCAAATTTTTTCTATCCGGGTGGATCCACCCCTCAACTTGAAACCCACACACACATATATACGTATATATTAGCTTATAATTTAAATAAAATGTCGATTGGTTCTTTGGAAACTTCTCCTTTTATTTTATATAAACTAAATACTTCCAAAATTGTATCCAAGTTGTAATAAAAGAAACAAGAGAGAATAAGAATCCAACTAGAGAATTAATTGAAGCTTCCCAAAACCACTTATGGTAAGGTGTGTTGGGCACTAGGACAACTCTTCCTATTTTCGATGGGTCGAGGGAAAACCAGCTCGAAAGCCCCTTGTTTTTTAGTATTTTTAAAAAACTCATAAAGGAAAGAAGGTCGATCATTATGGCCAATTAAGCAAACCAGGAGCACTTATGCTGGGGTGCGAAAGTATGGGGAGCGAACGGGATTAGATACTCTGGTAGTCCATGTCGTAAATGATGATTGTTCGCCCTTTTATGCACAGATCAAGGACCCATCTAACACACAAAGGACTTCCTTACTTGATTTTGAATAATAGTCAACATGCCGGAGAGCACATTAGATATTTACCTAAATCGATTTTTTCGGCAAACGTGTGATACAAAGCATCAACCTACCGAAAAACGAATTGATTGACTATTGAGTGTAACCTTGTGACAAGATCAACTATGTAGTGAAGGTGCGCTTAAAGTCTTATATAACACATGCGGATGTTAATTAATTTATAGTAAAAAAAAATTGTTATATTCTTATTTAAACTTTTTATTACCAATTAGCTTACTTAATAAACAAGATCTTCCATTCTCAAAATAAATAAATATAATTTAAATTCATCCCTGAGATAAATTGAAAGTTCAACGACTTATTAGACACATTTACAAGTTCGAGGATCTATTAGATACTTTTTAAAATTTAGAGAAGCAAATAGACACAAACCTGAAAGTATAGGACTAAACTTATAATTTAATCTTGTGCAAATTTATAAAGGGAAAGCTAGTGGAGATTAAATTTATTTAAAAAAATTTAACCATACACAAAAAAATATATACTAATTTTTAAGATTATTAAGAGTAGAAGATTTATATTTGACTATTTGAAAGTAGAAATTACAAAATAGAATAAGTTCTTATATTTTAAACTAAAAAAGAATATAAAATGAGTTTATAAATATAAATAAATAAATATTTATTTATTTATATCACAAATAGTTAAAAGTACTTTTAAATTTTTGGTAAATTATTTTTTGAAAACTAATTTCATATAAAGGAATTTAATTCAAGTTTAGAAAAAAAATTTATTGCCTATTTCAAGTTTTATTTTCTTTTTCTAGTGTATTTGTTAGATAATTCAATTAATATTTTTTTAACTTAAAATTAATTAAGTACACGTAAAGTCGTATTTTTAGTCTCTATATTAAACAAATTAATGTCATACACAATGATTTATTATAGTTTAGTAATCGATATTACATCATTTAAATATTGTTGTTGACATAGAAATTTTGGTCACGTCAATCTCTAGTTGCCATGTCATTTTTTTAAATTAATGACAAAGTTATAAATAATTAAATTTGGGGTCAGTTATAAATTGACATGTGTCCAAAGTTTAATTTGAAGACAAAAATTGGCAGTTCTAAAAATTAAAATGTCACATGTCTCCATGACAATTTGACTAAATAATTAAATTTAATTTGGTCAAATTGAGTTATATAAAATTTGATAAGTTAAATGATTGGGTTATGTGAAATTGGTCAAGTTTAATAAAACTCAAATCCAAATGACTAGGCCCAAAGCAAACAAAGCCAAGTTCAGGTGGTTAGGCCCAAAAACCACTAAAACTCAAACCCATATGTCTTGGAAAACTCTATAAATAGAGAGCTTCCTCTCCATTCTAAAGGTTCAGAAATTTCACTCCAAAAGGAACACAGAGAGAATTCAGAGCAAAGTTCACAAGTGTTTAACACTCCCTGTCCTTAAGTTGAACGCTGTAAGACAAGTCCGTAGGTGCGGAACACTACAAGTCCACAGGTGTTAAGCATTCCGTGAAGACCAAACATTCTTCCAAGTCTCCAACCTCGAGAACAAGCTCTTTAGCCCTCGAGTGGCATACATACTAGGGAGAGAATCAGAAGATTATACTTAGAGATTGTATTCCACACCCACAAAATTAATATAATACAAAATTTATTATACGTGTCTCGTTGTTATTCCTTCACTGAATTCACGTTTAAACAAATGCATCAAAGCATTTAAATTATATTTATATGAATTTATGTCCCCAATATAAAATCGTGGATCCATCACTACTACCTCCCCCACGTATTTTTGAACTAAAAAAAATCATTGTTATTGAAAACCCTAAAAATCTCAACTCCACCAATATTTGACCCCATAAAAATTTGAGGAATATCACCATAACCTCTCTAGAAATTATGTTCATGAATCTTCATGTATACTCAACTTCTTCAAGCTATAAAGATATGAATTTTCTGTGTTGTTGTCAATATTTGGGGTTTCATTATTCAACTTTGTGAGGCATAAATATAGATCATATCAGCTATATTTTCTTTCTTTCTTTCTTTCCTCATATTCTCTGCCTCTCACACAAGTCATTCTTTGACAACCAATTGTTGCAAAGAGGGAGGAGAGAAATAGGATAAATTATTTGATCTTTTACTTTTCTTTTCATCTTTTTTTTATACTTTTAAAATATCACATCATCAAATTTGACCTCTTATATTTTTTTTTCTAATTTGTGTGTTTCAATTTGATGTCTATGTTGTTTTTAAATTTTGGTCAAATTAGAAATTTTGTTTTCGTGTTTATGCTCATTTTTAATTATTAATTTCTATGGTTTCAAGATATTTAATTAGGTCTTTATGGGTTGGGTTTAATTTAAATTTCGTTTAATGATCTATTTTCAATTTCAGCTATATAGTCGAGTAAATAATATATATTACAAATGGTTCGTGTCATTTTCATTTTGAATGTAAGCCATATTTTCTTACTCGTACTAATGAGATCGTGTTTTATAATTTAGCTTCATGTGTTATCTACCTATATTAGGGTTTAGATGATTAAAAAAAGTAGAAAAAGAAGTGGATATTTTTGGGGCAGGTAAAAAGATTTATGGACCATTTGTGAGATTTAACCAAAAAAAAAACTAAAGTTTTTTTTTAAAAAATTTATTTATCACTATTTTGTAAGTTCAAGGTTAAAGAATGTATGTTGTTAATGAAGAGTAACAAAGGCAAGTTATTTTACACACATTAGAACGGAAAGTCATATATTTGAAAAACATGAATTTAAATTAGATTATGTAAGCCATTATTTTGGCTTAAGAATTAACGGGAAAAAAATTAATGTTGTTTTGAGGTGTGATGAAGCCACTCTTGGATTTTTATGATTCATTTCTTTTTTTTTTAAGTACAATAGGGTTGAGGGATTCGAACGGCAGAATTCGTAGAAGTTAACACATTTGTTATGTCAATTGAGCTATATTCTTTTTGGCTTTTACGATTCATTTCTTAGTGTAATGTAACCTAAAATATCTCACTACTTTTGATTTTTGTTACTCCTTAACTAATGATATAGATATTTGATAAACTTTAATTTAATGCTAAGGACATTTGATAAGTTTTAATCTTAGAATAGGGATGACATTCCGTAAAACCTTAATCTAAGTGATATTAATGATGATAACAAATCTCTTAGAAGCATAATATAGATACTAAATTCAAACCCAAAGTTAAGGATGTGTTTGGTATGCGTTGTTGCCAAATTTTGGATTGGAGAACACACCTAACCTTCACATAACAATTACGGTGAATTTGTATTCAGGGGAGAAGAATGACTCTGATGCTAGTCAGAGAAGGAAGAAAAGTGTAGCAAACTATAATTCAGATAAGGAGTGTCCAAGTTGAACTTTTTGTCTTTGAGTCATCATGACGTATTTATAAGATGATCTGTGACTTTCCTATTCGTTTTTTAAAAGGATTTAAATTGATCTCTCTGTCTATCTAGGAATGATATTTAAAGGGGTTAATCTTATCTTGCAAGATTCTTTTTATAATTCGAATTTATCTTCCAGTCCAATTTCACCCACAACATTAACTCAACTCCCTAATTAGAATGCATGGTTTAGCTTCATTGTCATGGGCTATTAGCATGAAGACTTATTTGGGAGTAATCTATTAAGTTTTTGGAGTCATTGTTGACATTTCGAGGTTTGCCTCTAATTCTCTCTAGTTATTGATGTCCATCCTTGTGAGGATATTCAACCTCCTAGAGTGTTAATTTCTCCATTTTTTATTGAATAGAATTTGTACTTTAAATGTCGTTTCAGTGATTTTCGCGATCGTCATTTCAACAAAGCCTAGTTGGCCTCGGACATCAACATGCGAGATAACCTGCACAACAGATTTCAATTATTTACCTTGCTCACCTTATTTTTTAAGGATTGTTGGCGTGACTTATTGCTTCTCTAAGGATCAGCTCATTGTTGGTTTTTTAGTATGAGATTTTGATTCTCTCATCCCCTCAACCATCTTCGTTTTTTCTTTTCTTAAATCTCGTACGAGAGATGGTTCATTTTCGCATTATTCTTCTCTCTGAAGTCTTGTTGGTCGAGTTTTTTTGAGGATTTTCAACATGTAATTGTCCATGTTGTCGACCTTCTTCTTCAACTCGACCATCTCATCTTCTACTCGATTTGTGTCAGTATGAGGTCAAGGAGGTGTGACCTCTCTCGTTCATCGTGGATGATGATCTTGATTGGAATCGTCTTCATCTACATTTTGATGCATGTTTCAATAAATTCTACTAATCTTTTCGTAGGAAGATTGATTCAAGGCACAAGGTTTTCCAAGCAAGCGTTGTCGTTCCCACAGACGGCGTCAACTGTTGTTGCCAAATTTTGGACAGGAGAATGCACTCGACCTCCACGTGACGGAAAAGAACGACTCTGATACTTAAGTTAGAGAAGGAAGAAAAATGTAGCAAGCTATAGTTCAATGAGTGTCAAGTTGAACTCTCTGTGTTTGAGTCATAATGACATATTTATAGGATCAGTGACTTTCTTATTTCTTTTCATAAAAGGAGTTAAATAAGATCTCCTTTTCTATCTATGATTTAAAATGGTTAATCTTATCTGGCAAGATTTCACCCTTTGTAATTTGGATTATCTTCCAATCCAATTTCACCCATAATAGTATGCAATCGAAAAACAAAATTTTGAAAACAATGCGTTCAATAAAATTTGAGTTGTATTTCATGCTTTCAAATATGTGTTTGATAGTAGATTTAGAAATTAGATTTTAATTTTAATAATTATTTAAAATGTGTTCTATAATATATTTATAGACCATAAATTAGTTGTAGTTGCAAAACTAAATATTAGGTTGAATACAAACCATTATTAATTAATTTATGAACACGTTTTTTTGTTATATTTTTTTGTTTAATTATCATCTTATAATATCATATAATTTATAATATATTATATTATACATGTTTTAATTTAATATAAAAATAAATTGAGTTTATAACTTGAAATACTATATTGATTAAATTATTATTTTTTAATATCATTTTGCATTTTAAAATTTCAAATTCAAAATATGAATACAATGAAAACACATAAATAATGTTGATTTCAGAATCTTTACTATTTTGATCATAGAATTCAAAAATAATTTTCGAAAACGCATCCTGCCAATTACCGCATATTCACTGAAGTTACTGAATTCAAAAACATAAAATAGAATCCATATTGTCTATCAAACAAGGCCTAAAATATTTGAACTAAAAATAACTTGACCTACATTAATTTTTAAAAAAATATATATTTTTTTTAAGTTTCAACAATATATGAGAGTAGAGAGATTCGAACGTTTAACTTTTTGGTCAATGATATATGCATTGACCAGTCAGACTACACTCGGGTTAGAAAGAAAAAAAAAACTTAATACTATTGCGTTTAAAAAAAAAGCAAAATATTATTAAATGTTAATAAATAAGCCAAAGTCACCTAGGTTACCCCGTCTTTTTTTTTTCCGTAAAAGTCATTAATGAAACTTAATTACCAAAAATCAATTCAACCATTTTAGATAAAAGAACTCCAAAAAGGAGAAAAAGAACATTTTAGATAAAAGTATATTGTCTAAAACTTTAGTGAAAATAAAAATATCGTTTTAACTCTATCATCAAAGTGTACTTTGTTGATTAATGAATATAGATCATTATCATTATACTTAGTCTTTCGCACAAATAAAAAAAATAAAATAAAATGAATGTTGACCTAGCCAAAATATATAATCTAAATAATTATTTTTTCTCCCCTTGTAATCTAAATTTTGACAATGGTATCCAATATTAGTTTAGGAAAAGAGAAGTTTTCAAGACACATGTGCTTATTGGAGACTTTGAGACTAATTTTCCAAATATATCTAGAATATTCAAGAATGAAATCGCTTTCTTAGAAATTAATAATTTTAAAGCTTTTGAAATAAATAAATAAATAATTTTAAAACGAGATTTTCTAGACTTTTGATCTTTTTAAATTGGAAGCATTTAGGGATGCATTTATTATTATAAGTTGCTTGCATCAAGAGAATTTGCATGTATAAGAATAGTATATTGGATAGGGGTGAATCAAGATAGTAATATTTGGAGACTGATAATTTAGGTTATATAGATATAATTAAAAAAAAAAATTATCAGCAAAAAGTCACAGGTTCGAATCTACAACCCCATACTAAATTGACTTAAAAAAAATAATTTGTCGATAAAAATAAATAAGTCTACCAAAAACTTTCTAATTAAGTTCGAATAACTTTAGGTATTGATATATAATATTATAGTTTCTCATAAAATTAAATATTAAAACTAATTTAGTCTTTTAGTTGCTTTTTACTTTTTTTTTTTTAGTACTATAGAGATTGGGTGATTCGAACTATAGACCTTGTGGTCGTCAACGCATTTGCAGTCGAGTTATGCTCTTTTTAGCATATTTGTTTGTATATTTAAAGGGTTTTTTATGCTTTCCTTTTTTTTTATTATAGTACATACGTGGAGATGTGGATTTAAATGACCAAACAAAGAGGTGTGGAACTTAGAAGTATCTTAATCGTCGTTCATCCATGTATAGCTTAGTGGATAAAACACTTATTACCGTTTCAAAAGTCTGACAGTTTTGATTTCTCATCGTCGCAATTGTTGGAACTAAAAAAATGATTTCCCCCTTGATGGTTGAACTCAAAAGAATAAAAAGTTTTTTTTTTAATTCAACAATTACAAGAATAAAAAACCAAACCATCCATTTTTAGATGATAATGTGTTTTTTATCCACTAAACTATACCAAATTGACCGAAAAAAAAGTGTTATAATCACTGAAGTTATGCTTGTGTGTTGACTTTATTATGCCTTCATTTAATATATCTATTATGGTTGATAACAATAAATAAAATAGTGATGTGAGGCGCTCATTAATTTTTCTTTTTATAAAAAAGAAATTAATAGTTTCAAAAATCATTTCTAAACTATAAAAATTGCTACAATATTCGTACCTTGATCGAAATTTCAATTTAACTGAAAAAATTACTCTAAGTCATGTTGTTATAAGTTATAACTTCATTAATAACGGTTTACAAAAATGCATAAATTTCTATTAAATGTAAAGGATATATTTTTTTTAGTACATCAACAATTGGGAGTGTGGAGATTCGAACGAGGTCATGAGTCATAATTGATACCAGTTGAGTTATGTTTTTGTTGACAAACATAAAAGGATATTATTAATATAAGTAAAGTCTCTAATTATAGAAATTTTAAAAACTAAGACTATACCTAAACATACAACATATTTGTAATTAACCAAATTTACTCATCAATCTAGCATCATCACCAAATAAGATATTTATTACCAATCTAAAAATGGATGATTTCATTTTTCATCCTACAACTGTTGATCTCAAAGCGAGTTTTAGGATATGTTTCAGAAGGATTTTAGCAATCGTTTTTTTCATTGCCAAAATCACTTTCCTTCCAAATATTACTTTCACGATTCCACAAGCTTAGATGGGCAAGTTGTAATTGTTATAAAAATGATTTTTCTTAGTTCAACATTTAGAAAGCTAGACTCAATTTAAAAAAAAAAAAAACAATACAAGTATAGTTTATTAGATAAACACTTATTATCATTTGAAAGACAGATAATCATTAACAGAGAATTAAAAAAATTGATGAGAGAAGGAAAAAACCAAAATTGGAAATTTCATTAATTAGTCATAATAATTAGTCCCATATACATACAGATTTACTATATTTCTCTTGTAAATCCGACTCGGTCCTCTGGTTATTATTCATCGGCTTCTCCTTAATCGTGTCCAACAATGGCCTCCACTGTCTCGACCTCGCCGCCGCCGCCGGACCCTTCCAATCGCCACCACCACCGGCGACCTCACACGGCCGCGACTGGCCGGTCTTCGCGGCGGATTTCGCGGCGGCGGTGAGCCTTCTGGCTATGGAGGCCAAGTCGGCGGGAGAAACGTCGGGATGAAGAGTGGAGAACGGGAGCATGAAGTACACCTTTCCCGGCTGCAGGACGGCGTCGGGATTCAGCGCCGGGCTCGCGGCGGTGGAGACCAGCATCGCCGCCGTGGAGACAAAGTACTCCGCCGCCGGCGGCGGCTTTCCGGCGACCTGGAGGGCGGTGATGGGGGTGTGGAAGAGTTGGACGTGGCCGTTCAGATGGACGACTTGGATTTTGTCGGCGGCGGCGACGGCGGAGGATGATCGGCGGGAGATACAGCCACCCATTTTTGAGTTTGTGTTTATAGAATTGAATCTCCTTTTGTTTTGGAGAAGATAAGGAAGGAAGGGAAGTGGAAGAGGAGTATAAGTAATGGAATATGTATGAAATGGAAGAAGTATAAGTAAAGGAGTGGACTTTTTTTTTTTTTAATGGACTTTGGCTTATGTTTGACAGTTACTTTTGAACGAAACAAAAATGAAATTTCAAAAAAAAAAAAAAAAAAACTTGTATGATAAAGGCTAATTGAATTTTTTTCCAATTATATCGTTCTGGTTGAAAGTTAAAATTGACTTATGATTTAGGCTTAATATCATAATTGTTGGAATTTATAGAAATAAAAATGTGAAAGAAATGATTGATTTGAAACATCAAGATCAATTGATGTTGATGTTAGTTAATTTTAAATTTAAAAGTTTCAAAATAACTTGAAACATCAAGATGTGTTGATGTTTCTTATACAAATTTAACTTAAAATGTTAAGTTTGTAAGTTTTGTTTGAATTTCAATAAATAACTACACAATTGAGTTATTTTTTATATATGTTTCATATTATTCATATTAGTTTGATTTTAGAGAGATTCTTAAGTTCTTTCTTGCTTTATAAATATGACTTGTTTTCTTCATTAGAGTATCTCATTTCATTTTGGAGTATCTCATTCCAAGTGAAGAGTATTCTCTCTTTTCTTTTTTCTCTTTAATCTTGAGTCAAGTTGAGAGCAAGTGTCCAAAGAGTTCTGCCAGATCCGAGTAGTTCGAGGTTGTTGTTCTATCGGAGTTAGTCGTTGTATCCTGCTGAGGTGATCGCTGTAGTCTGCTTGCAACCCGTGCAGAGCGAATAATTGTCTTCAGGACAGCGAGCGTGCCTCTACTATTTACAATTATTTGTTCTTGAGTTTTGAGTTGTTATATACAATACATTGTAATTGTTTGTAGTCAGTTAAGTTGTAATCTATTTGCTAGTGTTGCTCAGTTTTATACACAACAAAGTAGCAATATTTTTCCAACAATAATATGGATTGAGTTGATAAAAAATTAGCTAAATTATACTAAGTATTCTTGAAAACTATGTTTTTTTCTTTTGAAAGTTGCAATATTATTTTTTATATTAAATAAACGTTTCAAAACTATCCTTGAAATAGAAAATTCATTAGAATATAGAACGAGAAGTCTACATGACGGAACACCATTATTTTAGACTTAATTTATGTAAGCTCTCCATCTAGTCATTAACACATACTTTTATGTCAAGATTCTGTTAATTTCTTGTCCAACATTTTAAAGAGAATTTCTACTCCAAAGATAGTTTTGAAATGTTTATAAAAGATTAATTGTAGTATTGCAACTTTTAAAAGATTAGGGTATTTTTTAAACCAGAGACAAAGTTTGTGTATTTTTTATATTTTAATAATCTTAATAGAGAAAGTAAGTTTTCTTTGACATGAAAGTAATTTTTTGCTTAAGACGTGGGTAAAAAATACTTTTTTTTTTCTTTTCTAAATTTTTATCAAATCTCATATAAGTTAATTATTAGCGAATTCATTTAACTGACGAATAATTGAAAAATATTAAACCATATAAAGACTATATTGGAACTTGTATTTAAAACAAATTGAGAAAGGTTTTAAAAAGTAAATTCATATAAAATAGAAATATATAATTCTCTATTGGCTAAATTATAGAAAATGCCCCTAAACTATGGGGTTTGTGTCAAAAATACCCTTAAACTTTAAAAAGTTTCAAAAATACCCTTGGACTTTCAAAGATGTTCAAAAATACCCTTGCCGTTAAGTTTTGGATGGTAATCGTTAAAGTTTTGTTTAAAAAATACCCCCAAACTTTTAAAAAGTTTCAAAAATACCCTTGGCCTTAAAAAACTTAAAAAAAAAAGTGTTTTTCAATAATTTCTTTAGTATTTAATGGAATTCTTTGAGATTTCATTTAATCAATCTATTAGAAATTTTAAAAATTTACCCGGACCTCACGCACGAATGATGTGGAAGATCCAAAACATCCACTTGTTTTCGTAAAAGGTAATCTTAACTTTTGTCTTCCTGACTTATAAAATATTTGCATGTCAATCTTATTTGTGTTGAGCCTCGTTTGATAACCATTTGGTTTTTAGTTCTGATTTTTGAAAATGAAGCCTAAAAATACCACTTCTATCAATAAGTTTTTATGTATTCTTATCTACTACTATGTACCTATGTTTTAAAAAATCAAGCTAAAATTTGAAAACTAAAAAAAGTAGTTTTCAAAAACTTGTGTTTTGTTTTTGAAATTTTGTTAGAAACTTAAATGGTACCTCAAGAAAGATGGAAATCATTATAGAGAATATGAAAAGAAATTGTAAAAAAACAAGCATGATTTTCAAAACCAAAAATCAAAAACTAAATTATTATCAAAGAGAATTTTAGTTTTTAAAACTTAACTTGGTTTTTGAAAACATAATACAAAGTAGAAAAGAAAATATAGAAACCTATTGGTAGAAGTAGTATTGTTAAGCTTAATTTTCAAAAACAAAAACAAAAATAAAAATCAAATGCTTATCAAACGGGGTCTTAATTAATTGAATTATTAGTCGATTGATGAAATCAATTCCTTAAGATTGATTGTTTTCTTCCTCATTTATTTTATATATTTATTTTGTTTTGCTTTTATTCATTTTTTCTATTTCTATTTCTTTTTCAAATAAAATTAGGTGATTATATTCATGATAATTAAGTAAATTAGAATATCAATCCTATATAGTATTTAAACTCTAATATTCTTATACACTATATTAAAACTTAAACGGTATTGTATTTTTTATTTTTGAACTTTTTGAAAGGTTAAGGGTATTATTGAAATGAAATTTTAATATTTTTCATCCAAAACTTAATGGTAAATATTTTTAAAAAAATTTTAAGGCAGGGTATTTTGAAACTTTTTAAAAGTTAGAGATGTATTTTGAAACAAAACTTTAAATGAGTTACCATCCAAAACTTAACGGCAAGAGGTATTCTTGAACATTTTTAAAGTCAGGGGTATTTTTGAAACTTTTAAAAGTTTAGGAGTATTTTTGACACAAACCCCATAGTTTAGGGGCATTTTTTATAATTTAGCCTTCTCTATTTCAACTTATGAAAAAAAAAAAGAAAAAAGAAAATAGAAGCTTGAAGTGATAGAATAGAAACAGCCAAGACAAGACAATGAGAGAGACAAAGACGTCTAATTTGTATCTTGTGTTTGATTATTGGGGCAAATAATTAATTATACGAACTTTTGGGGAAAGATTTGAAAGTCAATGGTTTTGCTTGAAATGTGAATTTAGAATTTGAAAAAATTAAGATGGCGTAGCCGTTGGGCTTGTGTTATGTGTATTATATTTACAATACAATGAAAAATAATTCTCATTTATATTCACGTCACTTTTTAGAATTAAAGATGGTTCATTATTTATTGTGGTTGAGAACAATTTTGTAATTTTTAAGGTCATTGACTTTTACTTTTTCTGCATTTGTGTTAATTCACTAAATATTTTTGTTGGGGTAGAAAAATGTTAGAACATAACATACTAAATTAAAACTTAATTATATGAAACTTAATTATATATTCATATAGATTTACCATTTTCGAATTTGAATGGATGAATTGACTAAAAATATCATTTTTTAAAGGAAAAATTACAAAACACCAATGTTAAAGTGTAGTGCTTGTCATAGTCACACATTTAAATTTTTAATTTGATCGATCAACCTTCAACTTGCAAAATTTTTGCAATTAGACATTTATAGATTAGAAAATATACAAACTATAAACTACCAAAGATTTGAACTACGAAATTGCTATCATCAAACCCAAAATTTTAACATCAATTTTTTTATTAAAAAATTGAGACAGGGACTCAACATCAATTCAAAAATTAATTTTTTCAATAATTCAATAATTTGAGGATGTGATTCTAATCTTTATAGTTGTAGAATAGTTTGTGAATTTCCCTATTTAAGGGCTTTTAGTTGTAAAATTTTAGAAGTGGGAGAGGGTGATCGAAGAGAAGCTACCTTGTAGGATATGCATTTGAAAGCCATTTTGATCCTACCAAAATTATTTTTATCATGTTTAAAATAATTAAAAAAAGAAAGGACACCATTGTAAATCACCTTTATTATTATTATTATTTAAATACTATTATCCTCAAAACTTACCTCTTTTCTATGAAATCAAAATAACTGACCTCTTTTCTACGTAATCATTTTATACTTACCTCTTTTCTATGAGTTTCTTGTTGTTTTGAAACTAAAAAAAAGTTGTTTCCAATTTTTTTTTGTTTTTTGAAATTTGGCTAAAAACTCAAATGTTTTTTTAAGAAAGGTGAGACTTATGGTAAGGAATTGATAAAAAAATAAGCACAATTTCTAATAACAAAAAATCAAATTTTATCAAACAAAGCATAAATGATTATCAAATTGAGTCTAAATTTTGAATTTTGTATTCAATGTCCCTGAATTTTTAATTTTGTGTCTAATAGGTCATTGACTTATTTATTTCATAAAAAAAATTACGTACGGATCTACTAGGCATAAAATTCAATTTTATAACTAATAGATTAGTTTCATTTTAAAATTTTTGAACATGTTAGAGACCTATTAGACAAATTGAAAGTTCAATACCCACTAGCCACAAAATTGAAAGTTCAAGGGTCTATATTCACTTTTTAAAATTGAGGGATCAAATAGACACAAATGTGTTAACATTCTGTGACTAATTAATTGGTAATTTAACGGTTAAATAACTTTGTTAGAACTCACATGTTCTAACAAAAATTTAGCATTAATGTCATTTTTCTTTCAAATTTTATTAATTTTGTACCATAGATAATTCATTGAAACCATAAGAAAATTTTTTTGACGAATTTTTAAATGAAAACTTATTAAAGGATAAAAATTATAATTTTTTTTAAAAGTTAACACTAAGATTGCAAACCCCTATTTAAATTTGATGTGCAATTATTTGATATAAAATTTTAAAAAATTTAGGATAAAAATTGATGAGAAATTTATGAATAAAAATTCATTTTTTTCTTTGTATTATTATTAATTATAAAAAGAGAGAGAGTGCAAAAAAAACACATATATATTTTCAACAAGACCATTGTTTATAAATATACAAAAAGAACACATATATATTTTTTTTTCTTTTCTCTTTTGCTTATATGTACACTACTAGCTATTATTCAATATCACTGTCTTTTAATAACCACGGGAGGTAGATTTAAAATTTTGTATACCCCTAATAACCACGAAATACAAAATTGAAATATTTTTACAGTTTCTCTCTCATACATCCAACAATAAGCCACACAGATGGTATCCTTTAATTAATTTTTTGCATGCTGCCTCTAGCTATCTCTCCTTTTTTTCTTCACTATAACAATAATAAATAAATAAATGTGTTCAACTCACAATCAATTTTTGGCCAACTTGCTAAGAATTAATGTCGAAAAAATTGTCAATATGAGCATGACTCAATTGGCCTAAGGTATATACTCTCCATCGTTTAAATTGGTTATAAATGGAAATACAAAACACGACCTGGTTGGAAATTAGTTTTAGAAAGCAGTTTAGAGAGGAAATAAATGAAAACAAAAAATATGTTCAAATAATACCTATATTAATTGCATGAAATATATGAGCCTTACGGGCCCGTTTGGTTCAAGGTTTTGTAGATGGAATAGGTAAGGACTTTAAATCTCCTTGATTGGAACAAGGTTTGTAAGCATGGGCATGAGTATCACTTATTCCCATACATCACTTTTTCCCATGGTGGATGGGTTTCCTATGTCCTTCAAGAATGATGGGTTTTGTTTATACTCATCCATCTCCCTCTTTCTCTCTTTTCTTTATTAATATATCTCTCTTCTTTATTAATATTTATATATTTTTATTTATTTATTTATTTTTAATAATCATAATTAATTAGTTAACTAAAAATATTTATAATCAATTTATTTATTTTTATTAGTTGACATTAATTTTGATTAGTTAATAAAATAATATTTTTAAGATTAATTTCATCAAACAAGCATAAACATTCATTATAAAATTCATTATAAAAATATTAAATCACTAATTAATATTATATTAATCAATTAATTATAAATATTATTAATTAATGGTAAGGATAATCATTATAATTAATTATTTACGAGTTATTTGTAATCAATTAATAATTAATTTTTTTATTAAAAAGTATTAATTAATTATTATTTTTAAATGCATTTTTATTATTTTATTAGTAATAGATAATAATATATAAAATTTATAAGATAAATATCATAAAATAAATTTGCACATTATTTATTAGATCGTAAGTATATATTACATAAGATTTATATAGGGGTAGTTGCACAAATGGCAATAAGATTTGTTCTATTTGCAGCTGTATCATTGATTAATTTGACTATTGATACCCGTTGATTTCACTAACATTAAGTATATATAGTCTATCAACCTTATATATGATATACCGACGATATATCTAACCAAAAGTAACTGCACGAGGGATATACTATTGATACCCGGATATACAAAATTCAATTGTATCTCTAATAGGTCCATTAAATTTAAAAAAAAATGTAAAAAATATTAAGAATTTATTAGACATAAAAATAAAAGTTCCCAGCTATTTTCGACACATTGTAGAGCATCTTTTAAAGTTCCTAGTCTAAAATTTTAATTTAATCTAATAATATTATTTAAAATAAAAAGGGTCAGTTGCATAAATGACAAAAAATAAATGTTCAATTGCAAGTGTGTCTACCATTTGTTTCTAGCAAAAAACATTTGTTCAACCCAATTGGAGTCAGCGATATGTCTAAAATACCATTTCTGTGTAATCTTGCGTGATTGTAATATGGTGTATATCAATCGTCTATCGATGATATATTGTTGATATACCCACGATATACCTAATATGAAGTATATTAGTGATATACTAATGATACACTTTACTTAAGTATATCAATGAACTTGAATTTTCTGGTACTTAGTATATCAACAGTATATCAAAAATAGCTAATATGAAGTATATCAAGAGTATAATAGTGATTTATATTTAATGTATCAAATATACCTAATATGATGTATATTAGTAATTTGCTAATGATACATTTCACTTTTATCAAAATGAAATGAGACATATGTAATATAAAGTATATTAGTGATATATCAAATGTGCAAAATATTCATAATACGCTACGATATATATAAAGTATATCATTTGAATGATACCTAAAAAGAAGTGTATCGATAGTATATCAGTAGTATAAAACTAATATTGTGATGTTCGAAGAAGAATGGTACATGAATGAATTGAGATCACATCCGAATGAGAGCGATCTCGAAGTTATGAAAATATAGATGAAAAAGGCTTACAAGAATTGATATACCAACAAGATGCACCTTCCTAATTTTCTATGGCTCAATCATAGGAACTCCAAACCTAAGCGTGTTTGGCTTGGAGAAATCTCATGTTAAGGTCAAATCCGAATTCCAAATCTTGATATGAATCTTGGGCCTAGGGCGTTACAAATATATAGGTATATACTAGTAGATTAATATATACCAAATATAAAGTATATCAGATATACTATTGATATACCAATTATTAAGGATATCAAATATCCTACTGATATACTATCGATATACCAAATATAAAGTATATCAGATATACTACTTATATGCTATTAATATACAAATATTAAGTATATCAGATATCCTACTGATATACGGTTGATATACCAAATATTAAGTATATCAGATATCCTACTGATACTGATACTACCAAAATACTTTATTCAATATATCAACGATATATCACAAATAGTGATTTATGCTTGATAATGATTTATGATGATATACTTTATTCAGTAATATTAAGTATATCAACGGGATCTCAAAAGCTATTTGTAATGTCTGACATTTCAGGTAGAGTAAGTTTCAGGTTATGCTTTTAAATTTTAGGTAAATTCATAATTTAAAACCAAATTTGATTGTTATATCTTATTCTGTGAGATATGTTATTGTATAAAGTATATCACTAATGTACTACTGATATATGTATATAAAGTTAATTAAGAGTATATTAGTAACTCACATATGATATATGTTCATTTCACTGATATACTAATGATATACTAAATGATAGGTATATTAGTGAAATAAACAAATCTAAAATGAAGTACATTAGTGATATACTAATATGCAAAATATCTCTAATTTGCTACTGGATATATAGGAAGTATATCATTCTAAAATGATATACTAAAAAAAGAAGGGTATCCGTGGTATATCAATAATATAATATTAACATACTTCGTTTTAGGTATATATTGGTATATAAAAATAAAGTATATCAGATATACTTTTGATATACCAATATAAAGTATATCAGATATACTTTTGATATACTAATATAAAGTATATCAGATATACTACTAATATACCAAATGTAAAGTATATCAGATATACTACTGATATACTTGCTCTACACCAGTGAGGATAAATCTGGAATAATAAAAAAACGAAAAATCAGATTTAAAAAAATTTGCTAGATTTGCAAATCTAAAAAATCATAGCTAAGCTTGCAAATATGCTAATATTTTATGTTACCCATTACAATTCCTCATTTATATATTAATTTCGTCAAATAAATATAAAATATCATTTTTTTTATATAAAAATCTCATAACATTCCCATGTAGAACCAAACACAGTCATCTTATTCTCAGACATTTATTATTCCCATATATCTTATTCCCAGCCATTTATTACCCATTCTCATCCAATAAAACCTTAAACCAAACAACCCCTACAGGTTTTAAATGGATTTGGAAATCTTCATTTATACACACTGTTATAATGCTATTGTTATTAAATAAGAAAAAAATAAAAATAAAAATAGAAAATACGCTCGATAGATGTTTGAATTAAATTGCATGAAATATGTGTAACTCGTGCCTCGAGAGTGCATTTGTTATATAATTAAATATCAATTGTTTTTAGTTATATTTTAATTAAAAATTAATAAGAGAAGAAATAAATAAAAACACAAATTACGTTCAAACAAAATGTGACGCCCGAGGAAAATGGTACATGAATGAACCGAGCCCACATTCGAATGAGAGGGATCCTGAGCATATGAAAGTATGATTGAGAAATATGAAAGTATGGTTGAGAAAAACTTAAAAGAATTGATATCTACTACCTAGTGCATCTTCGTTTTCGATAGCTGAATCATACGAACTCAAAAGATAAGGGTCTGTTTGGTAGGCAATCCAGATTCTGTTTTGTGTTTTCAGATTCACGGAATTCAGTGAATACATGTTTGACAGACGTGTTTTTGAAAACTGTTTTCGAATTCTGTGATCCAAATAGTAGAAATTTTGAAAACAACATTTTTATGTTTTCATTGTATCTAGATTCTGAATTTGAAATTTTAAAATGTAGAATTGTATTAAACAAAGATAAAATCTTAATAAATATAGTATTTCATGTTACAAACTTAATTTACTTTGGTTAAATTAAAATATGTATAATATTATAAAATATAAAATATTATATTATAAAATAATAATTATATAAATTTTATTAAAATAAAACACATTTTCATAAATTAATTAATAATGTCTTATATTAAACATAATATTTAGCTTTCCAACTACAACTAATTTAATCATCTATAAATATATTATAGAACACACTTTAAACTACTATTTAAAATAGAATTAAATTTCTAAATCTGCTACCAAACTCACATATCTGAAAACATGAAATACAACTCTGATTCCATTGAATCCCTTGTTTTCAAATTTCTGTTTTCGGATTGCCTACCAAACAGATCCTAAGTGTGCTTAGCTTGGAGTAATCCTATATTGGGTGACCTCCTGGGAATTTTCCTAGGAAACATGTGAGTGAGGACAAAACATGCTGAAAGGACTCGTGTTGGTTTGTGGGGCAGTCTTCACTCTCGCAAGCGACTCGAGGATGGTAGGAGAAATGTCGGGGCTAGTAGGGGCCAAATTCGGATTCCAAACTCTGATCCGAATCCTGGGCTTGGGGCGTTACACAAAACCTTTAAGGTGCGTTTGACACATGAGTTTGGATTTGGATGGGTTTGGATTTCAAATCCAAACCCATGTGTTAGAGCAACAACCCCATGAGTTACAACAATGGAATCCTATGGAATTTGTTCCATGTTTTTCTCATCCATTTGTCGACTACTTCGATAACTCCAGTAAAAACTCTGACGACCATCGACAACGATAACTCCGATGACCGCACCGGTGACCTCTTTGGCAACAACTCCGGTGACAACTCCGACGTCCACCCATCAACCACCGACAACGACAACTCCGACAATCGTACCGACGACCACTTTGGCAACAACTCCAGCGACCACCCGACACCACTGACAACGACAACTCCGACGACCATACCGGCGACTCAACTACCGCTGACGACTGCCTCCAAAAAATACTTGATGTTCCATTTCCTATTCAATTTGTCGTTTGTCATTGTCGGTGATCGCTTCGACAATAACTCCGATGACAACTCTAACGACCACCGACAATGACAACTACAACGATCACACCAGGGACTCAACCACCGTTGACGGCTACCTCTAGCGACCACTTGGTTTCTCATTTCCTCTTCCATTTGTCGTTTCCATTTTTCAGCCACCACTTCGACAACAACTCCAGTAACAACTCCGACGACAACAAACAATGACATCTCCGACGACTACACCGGCGACTCGCCACCACTGATGGTTGCCTCAACGACCTTTTCAACAACAACTCCAACGGCTTGATGACCACCAACAACCAAAAATCCTGCGGCCACCTCGACAATCCAATCACCTCATCAACTCGACCACTACAACAATCCGACAATCTAGTCAATTTTTTAAAAGGTTAAAATAAAACTAAAAAATGGATACTAAACAATTTTTTATGTTACGGTCAAAACCTTTGAACTTTGTGAAATTTTTATTTTTATTTTTTTTAAAAAAAAGAAAAATAACTTGGTATTTGTGAAATTTTCATCACTTAAATAAGGTTGTTTGGGTTAAAGATATTTGCAACCCGATTAGCTGGGTTGGGTCTAAATGCTAAAAAGTGTTCTAAAGGTTTAAAACTCTTTTTTTATTCTTCAACAACAACCTAAATTGAAAGTTTCATGGAAAAGCTACTTAAAAAATTGATCCATGTTAGACATTAGTTTCTACAATTCACATAAGATCAATTAAAAAAATTTAAAGGAATAAAATAGCTAAAAGAAAAAAGGTGAAACAAAATTGTACCAAACATAGAGTTCAGAAAACTGCACCTAAGACACAGCTCTGTGATTCCCAGGCTTCAGAATACTGCACTCCAAACATAGTTTTGTGATTCACAGACTTCAGAACACTGCACTCCAAACACAGTTTTCTGATTCTTAGGCTTCAGAATCTCTCAAGACAAACCCTTCAGGCTTCTGATTCTCAGGATTCTGATTCCGAACCTACACCCCAAACAACCCCTTATAATTATATTTGCATGAAATATATATGTACATCATATCCCTCAAATAGTTGTAATACTTATTAAGCATATCATGGCTCTAATCTACTAATAAACGACAACAGAAGGAGTTTTACTAGACAATAATAAATAAAATAAAAATAAAATATTCAATTTTTTTGGCCTGATTATCAAAGAGAATAAAATGCCTAGATTTTTAATTTTATCCTTAGGGCCCGTTTGATAACAATTTGGTTTTTGAAAATTATGTTTGTTTTTTCACAATTTCTTTTCATCTTCTCCCTAATGATTTCCATATTTCTTGAAAAATCATTTGAGTTTCTAGCTAGATTTCAAAAATAAAAACAAATTTTTGAAAACTATTTTTTTTAGTTTTCAAGACTTAGCTTAGTTTTTGAAAACATAGGGAAGGAAGAAAAGAAAAAATAGGAACCCATCACCCATAGATAGAAGTAGTATTTTTAGGCTTAATTATCAAAAATCAAAAACAAAAAACTAAATGATTATCAAACGGAGCCTAAAATTTAAAAATTTTAATTTTGTAAGTCCATCCAATTTTAAGAAGTTTCAACTCAATCCACTTTCAACTATATGATTTTTTTTTTAAATTGTCGAGGGTATAGTTACTAAACTTTGGAGGATGATTTGAAAGTCAATGGTTTGCTTGAAATGTGGTGTAGAATATGAAATGTTCTTAGAAATTTGTTTGTTTTTTTAGCACAATCCATGCTTGGAAAATGTAGCGTAGTCGTGGGGTTTTATGGGTTACATATACATTCTTTTTTAAAGTTATCCTCTAGTCTTCATTTTCTCTACGGGAATGTTACCACCATTTTGAACTCACATTTATGAATAATTGGATTGTTTGGTATGAAATATTATTTTGTTTCTATTAAGATAGATTTAAGAATATTTAGGGTCTGTTTCACATGCAATCCAGATTCTGTTTTATGTT
Source organism: Trichosanthes cucumerina (assembly GCA_036507285.1). Classification (NCBI taxonomy): domain Eukaryota; kingdom Viridiplantae; phylum Streptophyta; class Magnoliopsida; order Cucurbitales; family Cucurbitaceae; genus Trichosanthes; species Trichosanthes cucumerina. The sequence goes on along the minus strand of CM071842.1, from coordinate 11,367,241 downwards.
TTTAGATTCACTGAATTCAGTGAATATGTGTTTGACAGATGTGTTTTCGAATTTTGTGATCCAAATAGTAGAAATTCTGAAAACAACATTTTTATGTCATTGTATCCAGATTTTGAATTTAAAATTTTAAAATGCAGAATTATATTAAACAAAGATAAAAATCTTAATAAATACAATATTTCATGTTATAAACTCAATTTATTTTGTTAAATTAAAATATGTATAATATAATATATTATAAATTATATAATATTATATTATAAAATGATAATTCTCTAAAATTTATAAAAATCATGTTCATAAATTAATTAATAATGATTTATTTTCAATCTAATAATTAGTTTTGCAACTACAACTAATTTCATGGTCTATAAATATGTTATAGGACACACTTTAAACAACTGTTTAGAATGAAATCAAATTTCTAAATTTGCTACCAAACACAGTTTTGAAAACATGAAATACAAATTTGTTTTCATTTAATCTCTTATTTTCAAATTTATGTTTTCAGATTACTTACCAAATAGGCCCTTAATTTTCTCTCTAACTATTTGTTGAAAATTAATTTTTTCTAAAACCAGTTATTATAGATATTTTAATAAAAAATAAATAAAAACTACACAGAAAATAATTCTTCATGAAAAACACAATTTCTTTATAAATCTCCGGCTGAAAATCTCTATCCCCTATTGTAGGGTTCTTGGCAATATATTCGAAGTGAAATTGTCCCACATCGAAAGGTACATAAAAATGATTGGCTCCTGACACTATGATCTGACTTTGGTTTCAAAGTATCCCAGTTAGAAACACTTTAAGTTTGGTGTACTAGCTCTAGTTAAATTCTCACTTTGTACTCGTTTGTTTGAGAGTGAGAAAAAAGATGTGAGTGGTATAAAGTTTTAGGAGAGTGTTTTTGTAATTGGAGTTGGGGAGAGAATTCTGTGTATTGTAACAATTTTTCACATAGTAAAATTTCTTTCTGTTCGTGGTTTTTTTCTTCAGGTTTGGAGTTTTTCTAGGTAAATTCTTGTGTTTCTTATTTTGTTGTTTTCTTTGATTTTGTCAATTATTTCTGCTTATTCCTATAGTAGTAGTGGAAGGTTTTTTTTTCCAACACCTATCCCTTTAATATTTAATAGAAAGAATGAAGAATTATATAGGGGCAAGGATGAGGACAGACAAGTCATCACCCCTCAGGAATATCTTACTTTGTACAAGTTACTTTTTGCAAAGATATAGGGCATTAATTAAAAATTAGCGATTGAGTTAGTATTCTGTGATTTTAGGTTGGCACTTTTCTTAGTATGGTTGTGACACTCTCCTCAACTTAAACTAGTCATCGTTCTCGATGACTTACTCGGGGTTCAATCTACCTCATCACGCAATAGATTTTAACACAGAAACTCACCAAAATAACATAGTTTCTTGTTGGACAGTGTTTATGAATTCGATCAAAATCGTAGATCTAAAGTCCGAAGATAATGGATACGTACTCTGTTGGGTTTTGTGTGGAGACAAAATAAAAGGCCAATGGGCCAAGGCCCATTTGGATATTAGGTTTTTGTAAACACATATATATATATATATGATGTTTTGTGTGTAGCCACCAACAATAGAGAGGGAAAAACTGGGTGTGACCAAAATAACATTTGTGAGAGAAAAAGAGTTTTTCTCTGATGGGATTGAAGGTTTTTCTTGATTATCCCAAGCTATCAGGTTGTGATACTTGGAAGTCAATAGCCATTGTTGGGCTATTGAGGGTTAGTTTGTGGCGCTGAATTGAGAGCTCTTTTGTAATCTCCCATTATAGTAGAACCTGCAGTTGTAGAAGACTGGCGTAGTCCCAAGTTTTGGGGCGAACCAGAGTATAAATTCGGTGTCGTTCCCTTTTCCTATCTCGTTATATTTAATATTTTGTGACTCTAGTTTATTGGTTGGTTTATCCTGTGGAAGAGGAGATTTAATATTATAATAATTTTATTGTGATTATTATTATCATTATTTTTCTCCCAACAAGTGGTATCAGAGCTTTTGGTTCAGGAGTCATGGGATACGTGGAGCCAACAAGTTTTGATGAAGTCATGAAGTTTAATGGGGACAATTTTGAATATTGGAAGATGATGGTCAAAGACTACTTGACTGTTAAAAAGCTGGGTAAGGCTTTGAAAAAGAGACCGGGAGGAATGAGAGATGGAGATTGGGAGATTCTTGATGAAGAAGCAGTTGCTGCAATCAGAATGTGTCTGTCGATGGACGTGGCAAGTCAGGTAGCCAATGAGACAACTGTGATTGAGTTAATGAAAGCGCTTGCAAACAGGTATGAAAAACCCTTCACAAATAATAAGATCTATCTGCTTAGGAAGTTTTTCAATATGCGTATGGCTGAGGATGCTTCTGTGAATTCCTATATAAATGAGGTAACCACTTTGATAAATCAGTTGAAATCAGTTAGAATAGAGTTTATTGATGAAGTAAATGCTATTCTCATTATTAACCTTTTGCTCGATAGTTGGAAAACCATGAAGACAAAGCAGTGTGTAATTCAAAGTAGGTGAAAATACTCTACACTTTTCTGGTGTTTGTAATTTAGCCATAACTGAGGAAATTCGTAGAAAAGATAGTAGTAAGGAGTCTACTATAGGATCTGCTCTGGTTATGACTAAGGGAAAAGAGAAGATTAATGAGGAAAATACATCGAGTAGCAGTAAGGAAAAAGTGGAATAATAGGAATAAAGAGATAGAATGTTTTTCTTGTCACAAGAAAGGTCACTTTAAGAGTCGGTGTAGAAAATTGAAAGAGGATGCGGAGAGGAGACAAAATCAAGAGGCAAATGTAGTGCTAGATGCATGTATGCTGTGTTGGGAGTGACACAGAGAGTAGTAATAGTTCATCCGAGTGGATTTTAGGCAGTGCAACTCACATGCTCACATAGCTTGAGATAGGAGTTTGTTCACATCCTTCACACGGGGAGGCCGCCATGGTTTAGTGAGGATGGGGAATGGTGAAATATCCAAGACCAATGGGATTGGAGAGGTTAGTCTGGGAGACAGAATGTGGGAATAATTTGCATGCTGCGAGATGTCGATTTGTGCCCGGTGTCAAGATGAATCTTATCTCACTTGGCAAGTTGGCGGATGATGGCTACATTTGTGAGTTTGGCGAAGCTTGGTGTAAACTCAGTCGAGGATCCCGGGTAGTGGCGATTGCACACAGGAAATCTACATTATATGAGATGTCGGTTAAATGTTGCCAAGAAAAGTTTGAAGAGACATGGATGCGATTTAAAGTGCGCAGATGGTTATAGTAGAGGTACAGATTGAGCCAGCAGCAATGATAGCCAAGTTTGATCGATCGATCGGATCCTTGATTCAGAACAATTGGAAAGTCCGGAGAGAAAATTGATGGCTATCATGAAACCCCAATTGTCGACGGACGATTGAATTGAAGAAGTCGCCTAAGCGAGTGGAGGCATCAAAGTGGAAGGCCAAAGCGATTTACTAAGGTCAAAGGTAAAGTCTCTAAATTGGCGTAAGCTTGAATAGAGGATTCAAGCCCTTCTCAGAGTGTATCTTCTTCAGAACAATGGTTTGAGGTTGAAGAAGATGTTAGTTGGTACCACTTAGTGAAGTGTGAGTACGTGTCTGTCTTTTTAAATGCCTGGGAGGCAGATCCACGTAGTGAGCCCATACCTCTGGGAAAACACGGATGCACTATAGTTTATATTCGATGGTTGCACTGGTTTTTATGAGTTTATTGTGTTTTGGTATCTTTTATTTGAGCCTTGAGTTTGCCAAGAAGATCGAAATACTTGATTGTAGTGGGAGTTGTGCTTTGAGTTTACCAAGGTGAACAAAGTTTTGTTGCATGATGAGGCAAGATTGAAGTTTTATCTCCAAGTGGGAGATTGTTGGGTTTTTGTGTGGAGACAAAATAAAAGGCCAATGGGCAAGGCCCATTTGGATATTATTAGTTTTGTAAACACACATATATATATATATGATGTTTTGTGTGTAGCCACCAACAATAGAGAGGGAAAACTGGTGTGACCAAAATAGCATTTTGTGAGAGAAAGAGTTTTTCTCTGGTGGAGTTGAAGTTTTTCTTGATTATCCCAAGCTATCGGGTTGTGATACTTGGAAGTCAATAGCCATTGTTGGGCTATTGAGGTTAGTTTGTGGTATTTGAATTGAGAGCTCTTTTGTAATCTCCCATTATAGTAGAAACTGCGATTTGCGAGAAGATCGGGCGTAGTCCCAAGTTTGAGGCGAACCAGTATAAATTCCGGTGTCGTTTCTCTTTTCCCTATCTCGTTATATTTAATATTTTGTGACTCTAGTTATTGGGTTGGCTTATCCTGTGGAAGGGAGATTTAATATTATAATAATTTTATTGTGATTATTATTATCATTATTTTTCTCCCAACATACTCATATTTGGAGGAAAACAATTCATGGGTGTTAAGGATCAAGCATCAAAGCACGATTGAATGTTATGGTTGTTGCCTTCACAAAAAATAGAGATCGGAGCAACGACGATGATCGAAAAGGACAAAGCGACACTAAATCAAATCTCCAAGAACTGATTAAGTGAATTATTTTCAAAATCAAAACATAGCTTAGAACATCCGTAGACCTTCAAATATGTCTACAAATGGTATGATATTATCTACTTCGCACATAAAACCTCATAGTTTTGACTTTGGTTTTTCAGAAGATCTCATACCAATGAAGATAATTATCCTCATTTATATATCATGAATCTCTTCATTCGCCCTAGTCAATGTAGGACTTTATTAACACTCTTAATATTGTACTAACTGTTATTGATATATATGAGGTATTGTGTAAATTTTAACTGAATAAATACGTACGAGGTGATGTCACCCAAAAGGGTTTTTTTTTTTTTTTAAGTAGGAATTAAAAAGAAAAAAAAAAGCTTAGAAAATATTTTTCTCTAGTACAGGATCAAAAAAATGAGATTTAAACTAAAAAAGAAAATCGAAAGATAAAGTTCGAATGACATATTAAAAAGAAAACAATAAGAAAAAATCACATCCCTTCTGATATATATATAATAACTCCCAACTTGGAAGAGCTTTAGAAATTGCAAGCCAGGTCCCTTTCAGTTTTTAATGAAAAGCACGTGTAGGGTCCTTCTATTGAATTAATTAAGAGGATTTTTTTCCCCCTTAAATTATCTAAATGATTCAATATTTTATTTTAGCATTAAAAAATATGACACCGCCTAAATAAATTTACAGAACCATAGATTCAATGAATAATGTTTGAAATTTTAATCTACTCCCTAAATTCTAATGATAAAGCAATATTCTTATGTAATAGTTGAATTATTTATTTAGACATCTTCAACTTTGGATTTCTCGTTTTAAAATATATTTTCCATGAAAGACAACAATATTTAATTTATTATAAACATTACACATGTAAATGCTCATTCTACATGCCCCTTTTATACCTATGCCAAGTGACAAATTTTTCATAGCCAAAATGTCTCTCATGTGTCCAACAAAGCCTATATATTGGTGTCCAAATGGACTATATCATGCTCTTCAAATTGCCTATAAATAGCGATTTTTTGTAGATAATGAAAAACACACAATTTGGTAATTTTTGACCAATTCTCTCCGACACTCTCCACTTTCTTATTTCATTTTATTATATATATATATATATATCCCACTTTCATTTCTCATTTCTTTATTATTATTATTATTATATTATGATTTGGTAAAGTTTTCGGTGCTTGATTTTGCCTCTAATTTTACAACAAGTTATCAGCACGAGCCTCTGTCATTTTTTCCGCTAAAGGTAGGTTTTCCGGGTAAGCCATTTTTTTAATAATAAGATGTTATTTTGCATGTTTTATTAATTTCTTAATGTAAATGCAATTTCTTTTTATATAGTATATCACTGTGACAAATCTTGCAAAATTAGAATTCACGGGCCTTGACATTAATGGTAATAATTATTTGTCATGGGCATTTGATATTGAGATACATTTGAATCTTATGAACCTTGGAGAGACCATTCAAGAAGGGAATACGACATCCAGTCAAGAAAAAGCTAAGGCCATGATCTTCATTCGTCATCATCTCCACGAGGGATTGAACATTGAATATCTAACGATAAAAGATCCTTACGTCATGTGGAAGAACTTGAAAGAACGGTATGATCATAAAAAAACTATTATTCTTCCAAAAGCTCATTATGATTGGATGCATGCACTACTTGAGGTCGCAAGATTTTAAATCAGTAAGTGAATATAACAACGCATTATTCAAAATTAATTCGAAATTGAAATTATGTGGATATATAAAACATTACTAATGTAGATATGTTAGAGAAGACATTTTCTACCTTTTCTGTCTCGAATATGCTCCAACAACAACAATATCGAGAGGAATGCTTTAAAAAGTATTCATAACTCATTTCATGTCTTCTCGTGGCTGAACAAAATAACGAGCTATTAATGAAAAATCATGAATCTAGACCAACTAGAGTAACACCATTCCCTGAAGTAAATGTTGTGAATTTTAACAATCGAGGTCGAGGTCATGGTCATGGTCGAGGTCGTGACCGCGGTAGAGGAAGAAATAATTATTTTCATGGTGGGCATTATGATTATCCAAAATTCAAAAAATTCCACACGAAATGATGATCACAAAGGAAAAATTCCACAAAATAAGAATGCAAGAGGTGATGAGAATAAATGTTTTCGACGTGGAATAGTTAGACATTGATCACGTATTTGTCGTACATCCAAACATCTAGTAGATCTCTATCAAGCTTCCCTGAAGAAAAAAAGAAAAAATGTGGAAGCAAATCTTGTTTATCAACATAATGATATATTTGACTCATCCAATATGACAAATTTGGATGTAGCAAACTTCTTTCCATCTCCAAAAGAGAAGATTGAAGCAATTGATGGATTAGCACACTACAAGAAAAACTACATTTCTTGACGCTTGCAACTTTTAATTACTTGACGTTTTTGTGAGAAAATGTCAAGTAAAATGGATTTTGAATAAAAAAAATGTCAAGAAAATGAAAAAAAGGCGAAGGTTGACGGACTTTTTCAGTTTTTTTCACGCTACGATAAAACTTGACACTTTAAAAATGTCAAATTAAAAAAATACGGAGGTTTCTCCCTTACATTTACTTGATATTTAAAAAACGTCAAGTGTAAATCTAATTTTCTTTCCTTATTTTAGTGCATTTTTTTCTAAACTATTCTAAAACTAAACAACGAAACCCTCGCGCCACAAACGAACTCCATCAAGCCCACCGTCTTCTTCCTCTTCTCTTATCCCTCTCAAGCTCCTTCCATGGTGCGGCCACCACCCTCAACCTCCCATCTCTCTCCTCATCTTCCTCTCTCTCTCTCTCATCTCACTCCCTTCCTTCCAACCCCTCTTTCCCTCTCCTCTAAAACCCTAAACCCAAAATCCCACTTTCCCCATTCCATCTCCCTCCCCAATCCCCCTAAACCCCTTCTCCTCACCTCCTCTTCCAAATCCCCCATCTCCCACTTCTTCTCTATGACGTTTTCGACGACAAGCGTGCGACTTCTTCGAGATCTATGGAGACCTCTCACCTCTTGCCTCTGTTATTTGGCCCTCCACACCCTTCAACATCGCGACCAAGAAGGCACCAGAATCGTCTTCGTCAATGACAACGTCCTATTTGCTCTCATTGATTCTTGAACCGTTTGAACCATTCGACAGTAGCGAGAGACAAACAATTTCAATTGGCGAGACACTTCAACCAGTTCGGCAACACCGCACCTCATAAACCTCAGGTCTGTTTTCGATTTTTTTTGTTCCAAGTTTCTCTTCGGCTTCTCTCGAGATCCTTTATGAATAAACAAGTGTATCACAACAACCTCTAATGGTTGGTTGAGTCTCTGACAGGATGCTAACATAAGAAAGAAGGATAATTCTTATAGTTTGGAGCTTCAACAATCTGGTAATTACCATTTCTGCATAATGTTTTCGTGTGTTTGATTGATGTACCCTCTTCGTTTTACGCTTAATGTCGAATTTGATCTGTGGGTGGCAAAGGTACCATTCCAGATCTTCATGTTGATGCTTGTATTTTATCTGATTTTATTCATTCGTTTTTTTAAAGAGTGATGTATTCTGAAAAATAAATCAAGAAAAACTATTAGGAAATATTTATCATTTATATTCTTAATTGGGATATATTTACTGTGGATATATTTTCTGTATTTATTTTGTACTAATTGGGGTCGGTTTGGGCCAGGTTGTATATTAGATTTAACCCATTATTAGGTTGTATATATTCATCCTTAAGTCAAATGGAAAACCTAAGGAAACAGCCTTTCCTGGTATGGTATCAGAGCATACTAGCCCTAGTTCTTGAAATTACCTAAATGGCAGACGGTGAGAATGGAAGAAAGATCGATCATTTATCTCCTTACTATCTTGGTTCTGGTGACCAACCAGGGAATTTAATTTGCCATGTCGTTTTGACATCAGACAATTATATTGCATGGTCAAGGGCAATGACACTTTCATTGAAGGCTCGTAGAAAATTTGTATTTGTAGATGGGACAATCTCCAAGCCAAGAGACAAAACGAAGATGCTTGACCGGGACACTGTAAATTTCATGCTTGTTTCATGGATCATGCGGAGTATTGACTCGAGGATTGCAACATCGATTCCTTACCACGATGAAGCTAAGAAACTTTGGGATTATCTTAAGAAGCGTTGTTGTGTTGCTAATGGTCCACGTCTCCAACAATTATGGTCAGCGATTATGAACTGTAAGCAAACAAAATCTATGACTATTGATGATTATTACACCAAATTGATGGGACTATTTGATAATCTTGCTCGTCTTAAACCATTACATACTTGTGAATGCGGACAATGTACTTGTGATGTATCTGGAAAATTTGCGAATGATCGCAATGAAGAAAAATTTCATCAATTTCTTATTGGAATTGATGATACTTTATATTCTTTGGTGAGAACTAACCTTTTGTCTCAGAACCCTCTACCATCTTTGGATGTCGCTTATCAGACTCTTATCCAAGAGGAACATTCCCGTGATGTGGCCCGAAACAAGGTTGTCCCCGATGAGAATCAGATCTTCACTTTGCAAGTGTCACACCCAAAAGGAAGATCTGATAAGTCCAATAAACCTGACAAGTCTCATCTGTCGTGCACTCGTTGCAAACAGATTGGCTATGATATGTCTACTTGTTTTAAAATTCATGGCTACCCGGATTGGTGGGAGTCACGTTCGACGGGAGGTAAAGGAACAATGAGTCGAGCTCGAGGTTTTGGTGCTCGTGTTAATGTTGCAGTTGCAAATAGTAGCAATACACCAGTATCTGAGAATGGTAATTCGATCTCTACCTTGGCTGATCTTAAGCCTGAACAGGTTCAACTTTTGCTGAATATCAAAACAAAAACCAGCAAGATAATATGATGGGTAAGTGTCCATCTCCCTCTTCTTGGATTATCGATACTGGAGCAACTCGCCATGTGACTGAGAATCTGAATTATTTAACCCAAGCATGCACTATTATTTCGAGTCAAGTCAGCTTACCTAATGGGAATAAAACAACTGCCACAATGGAAGGGCGAGTTTTACTCGTTGGTGGCTTTGTTCTTGAAAATGTGTTATTTGTACATTCTTTACAATGCAACTTGATTTCAGTATCACAATTAATTGATGATGCTAATTGCTTTGTTCGTTTCACTACTTCCTTATGTGCTATACAGGACCAACATTCGGGGAGCCTGATTGGCGTCGGTGAACGAAAGGATGGACTATATTATTTTCGAGGAGTTCCTGCAGTACATTCAGTAAAGATTCAAGATTTGTCTGTCTTTGAGTTGTGGCATAGAAGATTGGGCATCCGTCGGATAGAGTGGTAAAGTTAGTACCTGCAATTCGTTCTAGTTCTGCCAGAAAGAAACTGAATCATGCTTGTGTGACTTGTCCTAAGGCTAAACAAACTCGTGATAGTTTTTCTGTTAGTGATAGCAAGGCTAGTCGTATTTTTGAACTTATCCATTGTGATTTGTGGGGTCCAAATACCAACACACCATCTTCTTGCGATGCGTATTATTTTTTGACAATAGTGGATGATTTTTCACGAGCTATTTGGGTTTATTTGTTGAGTAGTAAAACTGAAGTTTTTACTGCATTTCACTCATTTCTTTCTATGGTTGAACGCTAATTTGAAACATTTGTTAAAATAGTGAGGAGTGATAATGGGATTGAATTTAAATGCATGCTTGATTACTTTGCCAAGTCTGGCATTTTGTTTCAAACTTCATGTGTTGGAACTCCACAACAAAATGGGAGAGTATAACGCAAGCATCAACACATACTTAATGTTGCTCGTGCTTTAATGTTTCAAGGAAATCTTCCAATTACCTTTTGGGGAGAATGTATCTTCGGTGCAGTTTATTTGATTAATCGTACTCCATCGGGTTTATTGCAAAATAAAACACCTTTTGAAATCTTATTTGGCACTGCCCCAAATTTTGATGTGCTACGTGTCTTTGGATGTCTGTGTTTTGCTCATAATCAACAAGCAAAAAGGAATAAATTTGTTCCACGTAGTCAGAAATGTGTGTTCGTTGGATATCCACATGGTAAGAAAGGATGGAAGTTATATGATCTCGAAACTGGAGAGATATTTGTATCTCGTGATGTCAAATTTCACGAGAATGAATTTCCATTTGTTGAAACTAATACTCGATCCTGGGTATTCTGATGAAAATCTAGTGAATGTTAATCCTATTGTGGATGATTTGGATAATATATTTGAGGAAGTAGTGCCCCTTGACAATGTTGTCCCTATAAATGATGTTCCAGAACCTACTGGTGTAGTTGATACTAATGAATGGTCTGATAATGTCTTAGATGAATCATCTGATCATCTGATCCACAACTGCTCCACCAAAGAAGGCAATGAGAATGAAAAAACGAATCATTAGATGATATGGTTAGCTTGGGTAGAGGTTTTCGAACAAAACGCCCATCGATACTCCTCCGTGATTTTGTTCTTGAATCTACATGGAAAGATAGTCCATCCTCGAGTTCATCGACCATCACAAACCCATCAGGTACTCCTCACTCTATAGCACATTTTGTGAACTATAATAAATTTTCTACGAGACATCACACATTTCTTGCCGCAGTAACTGCAGGGCATGAACCTCATAACTTTGATGAAGCTATGATAGATGCTGGTTGGAGAGAAGCTATGCAGAAGGAAATAGATGCTTTGGAAGCTAACCAGACTTGGGTCATGGAAGTGCTGCCCCCAGGCAAGAAAGCCCTAGGATGCAAATGGGTGTATAAAATTAAATATCACACAGATTGAGGGATCGAACGACTCAAGGCTCGCCTTGTAATTTTTGGCAATCACCAGATTGAGGGTATTGACTATACTCAGACATTTGCTCCAGTGGCAAAAATGGTAACTGTACGAGCTTTCTTAGCAGTTGCAGCTGCAAAGGGTTGGGAATTACATCAGATGGATGCCCACAATGCTTTCCTCCATGGTGATCTTGATGAGGAAGTGTACATGAAATTGCCACCTGGCTTTAGTACTGGCAGAGCGTCAGGTATGATGTGTCGCCTCAAGAAATCTTTATATGGTTTGCGTCAAGCGCCGAGGTGTTGGTTTGCTAAATTGACGACATCTTTAAAAAAATATGGGTTTATCCAATCATATTCAGATTACTCACTCTTTACATTGCATCAGGGACAAGTTCATCTTAATGTCCTAGTTTACGTCGATGATCTGATTATTTCTGGTAATGACTCTTTAGCTGTCGCTTAATTTAAGAAATATTTGGGTGAATGTTTTCACATGAAAGATTTAGGTACTCTGAAATATTTTCTTGGCATTGAGGTTGCTCGAAATTAAGAGGGTATTTTTCTTTGTCAACGAAAGTACACTCTTGACATTATTTCAGAAATAGGGCTTTTAGGAGCTAAACCTGCAGGATTTCCAATTGAGCAAAACCATCACCTAACACTGGCTAATGGCACTTTGCTGACAGACCCTGAACGGTAACGATGTCTAGTAAGACGTCTCATATATTTGTCATTTACAAGACCTGACTTAGCTTATGTAGTGTACATTTTGGCCCAATTTATGCAGGCGCCACGACAAGAACATTGGGATGTTGCAGTTCGTACGACTCGTTATTTGAAAAGTTGCCCAGGTCAAGGAATCCTTCTTCGCTCTAGTTGTGATCTCTCTTTATCAGGCTGGTGTGATTCAGATTGGGCGAGTTGTCCCCTAACTCGTCGCTCTCTCACTGGTTGACTTGTTTTTCTTGGTGGTTCTCCTATCTCTTGGAAAACCAAGAAGCAGCAAACAGTATCTCGTTCGTTAGCAGAGGCTGAGTATCGCTCTATGGCTTCTATTACATCTGAACTCAAGTGGCTTAAAGCATTACTTGGGAGTCTTGGGGTGAATCATTCATGTGCCATAAATTTATTTTGTGATAGTCAGTCGGCATTGCATATTGCTCGAAATCTAGTTTTTCATGAACGCACGAAACACATTGAGGTGGACTGTCATTATGTTCGTGATGTTGTTCAAAATGGCACCATTGCTACACATCATGTTTCTACCCACGAGCAACTTGCAGATATCTTTACAAAGGCCTTAGGGAGACAACGATTTCTTCATCTTCTTCCCAAGTTGGACATTTACGATCCCCATGCTCCAACTTTAGGAGGGGTATTAGGAAATATTTATCATTTATATTCTTAATTGGGATATATTTTCTGTGGATATATTTTCTGTATTTATTTTATACTAATTGGGGTCGGTTTGGGCCAGGTTGTATATTAGATTTAACCCATTATTAGGTTGTATATATTCATCCTTAAGTCAAATGGAAAACCTAAAGAAACAGCTTTCTTGGCAAAAACAGAACATATAGATTGGCAGTGAACACCTTTGACATGAGTGGTTCATTTTGTAAATTATCTTTTGGAATGGAGTTTTATGAATACAAATTTAAAAGTTGTGTTTGATAGATTAAGTTTGGAAGCATACATTATAAAGATATATTAATTGTGACTTTTGAAGCATAATTTAGACATTGGCTAATGGCTTAAGGTTCTTATTTTTGCATTATTAGTGTCTGTTGATAATTCCAGGTTGATTTAAGATTTGGGGGATTAAACCAGCTTGTTGTTATGGCAACTTTGATCCTTTTGCTTCCTTCCCAGAAATGTTTTTGATTATAGCTTCTTTTGAGATTTTATCATAATCGTTTTGGCTAATGGCGTTTTGTTTACAAACATTGGGTACAGTATTGAAGAATTCCAAATGCAGATTTTATTTTCCCCATCAAGAAAGGGCTTTTATGAAATCTTACTTTGTTCCTTCGTTTGTGTTTTTTCTTTTTGTTGGGGGAGGGGGTAAACTTTAAAAAAGTGGTGCCCTGGTGGTACGGTGTTAATCAATATAATACCAACTCATAGTTCTTCTTCCTTCTCAGCTTTTTTCCTTTCCTTTCTCTGAGTTCATCTATTTCATCTCATTATGATGGGAGCTTCTATTCTTAATTTTGTAATGAGATATTCTGGCTAGTAGGTCTATCCTTTTTTCTTTGTCCTCAGAATGCTCCTTGGTAAGATGGGTGCACAAAATGTTTCATGCAATTTAAATATTATGCATGGCTTAAATAATATGAACAATGTAAAGCAACCTACAAGTTTAAATAATGATGTCTGATTGTTCTTTTTCTACATGGATAGTAGAGTTGTTGCTTAGGAAGTTGAAATTTTCTGTAAATTTAACTTGGTATTGCTATTAATTTCATTGAAACAGATGGTAAAATTCTTAAGGAAGACCATGTGAGATTGGGCAGTCAGATAGAATACGCCAACTCTTGAATATTGAATATCGACAAGATATAGAAGGTAAGAGACTCACATTTTTTCAGGTAGGATTGATAGATTGTCAAAATATGGTGGAGATTCTTTTGCTTACATTATTTGCATTTCTTCTTATGTATCAGATATGATTCTATGCATCAATGGTTTCAAGTATAAGTTGCAACATGCTCGATCAAACTTCAAAGAGTTATTTGAGGTTTTTTATTTTTTTTTTGCAATTGACAATATTGTACTTGACAAACACCATAACGTTACTGAAATTATATTTGGTCATGTTATACTTATTTTATGGAGATAATAGTTATTGTAACTTTTTTATTTGTTTATATGTATTCTTATAATTTTAAAATTGTTCATGAGGTTGATATTTTAGTAATGTTGAAGATATGAACTTTGTTAAAGCTATTGGTGAAAATTTAATTGATGGATCTTGAATGTGTATTGTTTATTTGGTTGATGATGTTATGGAGCCTTCAATATATCAAATTAATGGAACACAATGCAGGAGATTCAAAATGACAGGGAACGACATTTATTAAAATTAAAAAAATAAAAAATAAAAAACAAAAATGGCATGCCAAATGCGTCAAGAACGAATTAAATTGACATTTTCATAGCGTCAAGATAAGATTATATTTGATGAATAAAAAACGTCAAGTGTTAACAAGAATTTGGCATTTTTTAAAAGTCAAGATAGAACTATATTTGACTAAGAAAAAAATGTCAAGGTTTCATGTTAAAAATGATACAGTATAAGCGTCAAGAAGTAATATACATAACACTTTATAAGTGTCAAGTATTGTATACTATTCTTGACAGTGGATTCCTTGATGGTTTGAAAAACGTCAAGTAAATCCAACTTCGACATTTTATAAACGTCAAGAAATATAGTTTTTGTAGTAGTGACAAGTGCTTCTTTTGATTTTGAGAATGTCTAGTACTAATGTTTATTTTTATGTACTTTTTAACTTTAAACTTTTTGTATAATGTATCTCTTATTGTAATTATTTTTGTTTAATGAAGAAACATGGATAGTTTTTATATGTTGAATGACTAAAAAATGAGCAATGAAGATCTATGTCTGGCAGACTGCGCAATTACGCATACAATACTTATAAATAGAAAATATTTTTCTAAATTGATAATGTTGGAAGCAAAACTCAATACTATATCAGGTTCTGCATACTTGATTGAAGGTTTTAGAAAATCAAATTTTATCTTGTCTGGAGGAATAAAATTTTCAATTAATAATGTTTTGTTCTCTAGCAAATAAAAGAGAAATTTATTGAGTTTCAAAGATATACATAACAATGGTTATCATGTTGAAATTGATCGTAAAAATAATATAAAGTGTCTTTATATCACATCTATATTGTTTCACATGAAAAACGTATATTAGAAACATTGTCTGCTTTTTCTTCTGGATTATATTATACACATATACGAGTAATCGAAAAGCTATGCAACAATGAACCAGAAGTTCATGAATCCAGAAATATTCAGTGTTTGACATGATCAATTAGGTCATCCGGGATCAATAATGATAAGAAAAATTATTGAAAAAATTCACATGGACATCCATTAAAGAACCAGAAGATTCTTCAATCCAATGAATTGTCATGTGATACTTGCTCTCAAGGCAAATTAATCATTAGATCATCACTAGCTAAAGTGGGGACTAAATCACTTGCATTTTTTGAACGAATTCATGGTGATATATGTGGACTAATTAACCCACCAAGTAGACCATTTAGATATTTCATGGTACTGATTGACGCATCCAACAGATGGTCACGTGTATGTTTATTATCAAGTCGAAATCTTGTATTTGCAAAACTACTTGCTCAAATAATTAAATTAATAGCACAGTTTCCTGAGTATACAATTAAGGTCATTCGTTTTGATAGTGTTGGTGAATTTATATCCCAAGCATTCAATAATTTATTGTATGGCTATTGGGATAAATGTTGAACATCCTGTAACACATGTTCATACACAAAATGGTTTAGCAGAATCATTTATAAAACGTTTGCAATTAATTGTTAGACCAATACTTATGAGAGTAAAACTTCCAATATATGTATGGGGACATGTTATTTTACATGTTGCATCGCTAGTACGCATTAGGCTAGTAGCTTATAATAAGTACTCTTCAATGTAATTGGCTTATGGTCAACAACCAAATATTTTCTATCTAAGAATTTTTAGATGCGCAGTATATGTTCCAATTGTTCCACCACAACGTATTAAGATGGGTTCTCAAAGAAGGTTAGAAATATATGTTGGATTTGATTCCCCATCTATTATTAAATATCTTGAACCCCTGACGGGTGATGTATTTACTGCACGATTTGTTGATTGTCATTTTAATGAAACAAATTTTCAAACATTAAGGGGAGGAATTAAGAAGTTGGAAAAAGAGATTACATGGGATGCATCGTTATTATCTCATTTTAGATCCTCGTATAGATCAATGTGAACTTGAAGTTCAAAAGATAATCCATTTGTAAAATATAGCAAATCAATTACCAAATGCATTTACAGATGCTATGAGAGTAACTAAATCATATATACCAGTTGGAAATGCCCCATCGGAAATCTCAATACAACAAGTTGTCACTAATGAGTCTGGAGCACGCTAGAAGTGTGGTAGATCTATGGGTTCCAAAGATAAAAATCCTCAAAAAAGAAAAATAGTTGATAATCAAAATGATCCAATGCAGGATATAGATGTTCCAGAAGAAATCCAGAATACAACTACTAATAAAAGTATTGATCAAAGTCCAATTTCTATAGTTGTTAACAACATTTTTGCTTTACAATGTTACTCATGATATTATTCATGAAGATGATGATCCAAAATCTATCGAAGAATGTCGACATGGAAATGCAAATGATTGGCTTAAATGGAAAGAAGTAATCCAAGCAGAATTAAACTCACTTTCAAAACGTGAGGTTTTTGGACCAGTAGTCCTAACACCAGAAGGTGTCAAACCTGTGGGATATAAATGGATATTTGTAAGGAAGAAAAATTAAAAGAATGAGGTCACAAGATATAAAACGAGACTTGTTGCACAAAGATTCTCGCAAAGACTTGGTATTGATTATGAGGAGACATATTCTTCCGTGGTGGATGCAATAACATTGAGATATTTAATTGGTCTGACTGTATATGAAAAGCTTGACATGCATCTGATGGATGTAGTCACAACATATTTATATGGATCTCTGGATAATGACATTTATATGAGAATTTTGGAAGGATTTAAAATGCCAAAAACGTATTCTCGAGAATTGTATTCAATAAAGTTACATAGATCATTATATGGATTAAAACAATTAGGACGAATGTGGTATAATCACCTGAGTGGATATTTGTTGAAAGAAAGTTAACAAAATAATCCAACATGTCCATGTGTTTTTGTAAAGAAATCACAGTCAGGATTTGTTATTGTAACTGTATAGGTTGATGACTTAAATATAATTGGAACTCTTGAAGAGTTATCAGAGACAAAAGAATATCTTAAGAAAGAATTCGAGATGAAAGAGCTTGGGAAAACAAAATTTTGCCTTGGTTTGCAAATTAAACATTTAATAGATGGGATATTTGTTCATCAATCAACTTATATAGAGAAAATTTTAAAAAGATTTTATATGGACAAAGCACATCCATTGAACATTCCAATTGAAGTTCGTTCACTGGATGTAAAGAAAGATATATTTCGACCTCGAGATGATAACGAAGAGCTCTTTGGTCCTGAAGTACCATATCTTAGTGCAATTGGTGCACTTATGCATCTTGCTAATAATACAAGACCAGATATTGCATTCTCAGTAAATTTATTAGCGAGAGATATAGTTCTTGTCCAACCAAAAGACACTGGAATGGAATTAAACATATATTTCGTTATCTTTGAGGAACAATTGATATGAGATTATTTTGGTCTAACAAATCCAATTTTGATCTAATTGGTTATGCAGATTTTGGATATTTATCTGATCCACACAAAACTAGATCTCAAACAAATTATCTATTCACATATGGAGGTTTCGTTATATCATGGCGTTCAGTGAAACAAACAATAACAACCACTTTTTCAAATCATGCTGAAATTTTTGCAATTCACGAAGCAAGTCGAGAATGTGTATGGCTAAGATCAATGACTCAACACATTCGTGAAATATGTGGTTTGTCTTCTAATAAACATCTTCCAACAATATTATATGAAGACAACACAACCTATATAACTCAAATCAAATGAGGGTATATCAAAGGAGATAGAATGAAACATATTTCACCAAAGCTTTTCTACACTCATGATCTTGAAGAAAATGGAGACATAACTGTACAACAAATTTGTTCGAAGGATAATCTGATAGATTTATTTACGAAGACATTACCAACTAAAACCTTTGAGAAATTAGTACATAGCATTGGAATGCGGCGATTAAGAGACTTTAAATGATGTCTCCATGAGGGGGAGTGAATGTATTATAGTAAACTATATAAAATATGTACTCTTTTTCCTTCACTAAAGTTTTTCTTCCTATTGGTTTTTTCCCTAGTAAGGTTTTAACGAGCCATGCATATTTTATATAAATGAACATTTAAGGGGGAGTATTATAAACATTACACATGTAAATGCCTATTCCACATGTCCCTTTGATACTTATGCCAAGTGGCAAATTCTCCATAGCCAAAGTGTCTTCCATGTGTCCAACAAAAGCCCATAGATTGGTGTCCAAATGGACCACATCATGCTCCCTAAATTGCCTATAAATAGTGGCTCTTGGTGGATAATGAAAAACACACAATTAGGTATTTTTTGACCAATTCTCTCCAACACTCTCCACTTTCTTATTTCCTTTTATTTTATATATATATATATATATCCCACTTTCATTTCTCATTTCTTTGTTGTTATTATTATTATTATTATTATATGATTTGGTAAAGTTTCGGTGCCCGATTTTACCTCTAATTTTACAACAAATTTTAATATATATATATATATATGTGGACAGTTATTGTTTTCAAAATTAATTATTTTTTATATTTTTATTTTGAAAATATTAAATTATTAAAAACACTCTTGAACTATGGGTTAATTACAATTATACCTTTAAATTTTGAAAATTTTCATTTTAACCTTAGAAGTTTGAAGTTTGTTTCAAAAACAACCATTGAAGGTTTATTTTTTTATTAAATTCATGGACGAAATGGCGTGTTTGCATTTGTATTTATTTTTTTCAACATATATGTTCAAATTTATTCGGTACATAAAGCAACAATACATATGCAAATACATCATTTTTTGTCAATAAAATTAACGATCGAATAAGTCTTCAAGGGTCGTTTTGAAACAAATTTCAAACTCCAAGGGTTAAAATGAAACTTTTCAAAGTTTAGGGGTATAATTGAAACCAACTTCATAGTTTAGAGATATTTTTAATAATTTAACCTTTTGAACGTATCACAACCTTTTGTGAATATTTTGTTTTTATTTTTGTGATTGCATAGGTTAACTTTTGCACAATCCAACTAATTATTCAAGACGATTGTTTGAAATTGTTATGGGGATGGGTGATATGGGTTGAGTTGAGTTGGTTTAAAAAACCAACTCAGTGTTTGGGGCATTGAGTTGGGTTGAGTTCTCAAAACACCTCACTTCCCCAAATATCTCCACCAATTTTCTCACCGTACATCTCCCCACAAAATCAATTCACACACCTCTCCACCAATTTTTCTAAACCTTGATTCCCTTTCGACAATCCAGCAGTGGTCCGACGACTTTCGGCGGTGGTCCGGCGACTTCCGGCGGTGGCCCGACGACTTCCTGCGGTGGTCCGACGACTTCCGGCAGTGGTCCGACGACTTTTCGACGATGACCCGATGACTTTTCGGCAAAACTTTGCACAATTGTCCGGCGGGATGAAGAGTGATATGAAAAGAAAGAAGGAGAAGAAAATGAGAGTTTTAAAGTGCAACTTTTAAGTTGCAATTACTCTAGTTTAAATAGGTAGCAAAAATTCCTAATCCTTTTTAGAAAAAAAGATCATATTTTTTAGAAAAGGAAATCCTAATCCTCTTTTTTTAAAAAAGAAATCTTAATCCTTTTTTTTATAACATAAATCATAATCCTTTTTAGACTTTGAAGCACCATTTTCCTAAAAAATCTCTATATTTATAATTCTTATCTGATTATCCAAAAATTCAAATTTAAATCAAATAATTAATGCATTTGATTTTATGGGGGTTACAAAAAAAAAAGAGGGGGTTCCATAAGTTTTGTTGCTAAAACGAAAAGAAAAGTTACAGGGGAGTGATTAAGAAAAGAAAAATATGAAATGGAATCTGCTAGACGTAAAAATGTTGTAGACCAACTGTATGCAATAGAAGGGTTGACCAAGGATGATCCCCTTAGTCGCAGACATCCAGAATACGAGTTGCTTCTTCCAAGTCTCACCACAATCCAAGAAAAGATACTGCTTGCATATTTTTTATAGGACTGGTTGAACACCTACTTCACCCATCTTTTACTAGACCAATATGACCCAAGCAATTCATGTTTATTTCGTAAGATATATTTTTCGAACGATAATATTTTTTGTATATTTTAATTTTTTGGGGGCATGGGAGATAAGATTTGATAGCATGTCATTAATTCTTTTGTCATGAATGAATGTATCATCAATGATGGGAAGATAAAAACTGATTATTTGATCTTAAAACCATCAGCAAGATAAAACTGATTATTTGATCTTAAAAAAAAACTGCACCAGATACCTCTGCACAACTCAACTCAACTCTGCACCCCAAACACAGACTTCCTGCAACAACTTAACTCAACTCTGCACCCCAAACACAGATTTCCTGCACTCAACTCAACTCAACTCTGCACAACTCAACTCAACTCAACCCAACTCTGCGATCCAAACGCACCCTAAAAGATATACTCATATAATTTTAGTATTTTAAGTGGCTATATCATTTAGATTTAGCGGTAAAAAATTTTCATACTACTCCATTTCGTAAATAAAAGGATCATCGTACTCCCACAATAGTAGAAATGTTCTTCAATTCTAATACTCATTTCTCTATGTCCCGCTGCCACACTTTGAATATTAATTATTCATCTGACCTTAATAGAGAAAACGTTATTAACCCTAGTTGATTAATAGTTTTTTTTTTAAAAAAAAAAACCTAAATGATTAAAGAAAAATCCAACCTAAGCCTAATTTGAATTTGTTTTCTTTTTTAATTTGCTTGAGTGATATGACTACTAATTTTGAGGTCAATCTTATTATAAAAATATCGCAAGTTTCAAATCATTTTTAAAAAATGCACTTATACATGTACAGATTAGTGCAAATTTTTTATTACAATTACCTAGACTTAAACCATGCAATCTTGGATACTAAATCAATACCTAGTTACTTCGCCAACACACACTTATGTATATAAAGATGCAAGTACATGTGAATTTTTTTTTAATAAAACACAACAAATGGTGTCCCTTGAAGAGATGACATTTAGCCACGTGTACAAAGTCATCTTTTGATCCAATAAAAAAGTGTTAATGAAAGTGAGGGACCTACAATAATCACATAATGTCCTGAATAATCAACCTTGTCAAGCAGAGTTTCACGAAATCTTCCTTCTTTGCCCTCAATTACATCGGAAGCCACTTGTAAACCTTATTATGGTCAACATTCTTTTAAATAGTTTGAATATTACCATATTTTTATAATAAATTTATAAACTTACAATATTAATTAAAAAATCCCACTAATTTTGCATTCATAAATGTACAAGATTTACAAAATTAATATTTTAAATTTCTGTCTCTATTTGTTTTCATTTAATTTCCACAATGTTATTTTGTAGAAACTTAACTGAAATCATTTTATACTAATTTAAAGATAATGTGACGCCCGAAGAAGAGGGGTACATGAATGAACCGAATTCACATCTGAATTGCGTCACCATATCATCCATGACTGCTTGTAAGATTGAAGACACTATCCCACAAACCAACACGGAGTCCTTTCAGCATACTTTGTCCTCACTCACATGCTCCCTAGGAAAATTTCCAGGAGGTCACCCAACATAGGATTGCCCCCAACCAAGCACGCTTAACTGTGGAGTTCCTATGATTGAGCCACCGAAAAGGAAGGTGCACCTTGTTGGTATAGGTAGTAGCTATCAATTCTTTTAAGCCTTTCTCAACTATACTTTCATATCCTCATGATCACTCTCATGTACCCCTTTTCCTCGGGTACCATACTTCATGTCCTCAGGATCCCTCTCATTCAGATGTGGTCGGTTCATTCATGTACCCCTCTTCCTCGGGCGTCACAAAAAGGTATCCTGAGGATATGAAAATATGGTGCCCGAAGAAAAATGGTACATGCGAGTGACCATGAGGATATGAAAGTATAGTTGAGAAAGGCTTAAAAGAATTGATAACTACTACCTATACCAACAAGGTGCACCTTCCTTTTCGGTGGCTCAATCATAGGAAGAGAATTTTTCTAGGGAGCATGTGAGTGAGGACAAAGCATCCTGTAAGGACCTCGTGTTGGTTAAAATTAAAATATTTAAGATGTTAGATGTGAAATTGAAAAATAATAATGTCTTAAAGCTTATACTCTTATAGTTTCTATGTTTTTAGACTAGTTCTATTTTTTAAACCTTATACTTTTTAATGTCGATTTTTTTTTTTTTATACTCTCAATGTAAATCTTCGAAGATATCTCTACTGTTAATTTGAGGTTCACATCCAATTGGTTTGACAAAAAAAAAATAATAATAAATAAAGAATGGGTGTTAAAATTAAAATATTGAAATTTTCCCTGTGACAAATTCTATTATTTGTTTTTGTCTAATTTCTGGAGTAAATATTGTTTTTTTTTTTTTTCAGTTGAGCTCTAGATGCCAAATGTTATTATTTATTATTCGTTAGTTAATTAAAAGAAATTTTAATTTACAACTTATTTTAGCATCAACTTGTTTTTTCATATTATTATTATCATTGATAACAGTACTCGAATTATATTCCTTTTTATTTCATTTCATTTTACTTATTCAACTTACATATAATTTATGATTTAGAATGCCTTTTTCAATTAAAATCAGTCAAAATTATTTTTATAGTGGTAAGGTATCTTCCTTGAATTTTGTTAGTTTAAATCTTATTTTAGCAGCTAAATTTTATACTGTTTTAATTTAATCCCTAATTTATCAAGTATATACTGTGCTTCTATCAAACATTCCAATCTTGAAATAGGCATTTTTTTAAACTTTATTTTAGTTTAGGATTTAAAATTAAATCATCTTTTGTTTTTAAGTTTTCAACATGTTTATTTTAATTGCTACTATTTTGATTTTCATGTTGTTTTGCCATTAATTTATTATTTAAGAATAGTCAAACCGGGTAATCCCTGCCCCGAACCATCCTGCAGGTCATTTTTGTCATCCCCACGTGTGCATTAACCTGTCAATGATGATGCATATAATGAAGCTAAAGTTAGTTGATGCAAATATTAAGTGAGTAATATTTGGTGGTATAATAATGTCACCAAAAGATTTTTCTACGGACAAAAAAAAAAAAGTAGGAACCACAAGAGAAGAGTTTAAAAAATATATATTTTTTTTTTTAAAATGAGATTTAAAATTTAAAACATAAAACATAAAGTAAAAGTTGAATGGCATATTTCCTTAGATGGTATTAGAGCAAAAGGTCCTGAGTTCGAACTCAGATTATGTTTGATATAATTAAATCTACTTCTACCTATCAACTTAAATTTTTGGATTGATTTGTGATTTAAGATCATGTCCCTCCTTTTTTTTTAGTGCATCAACAATTGGAAATGGGGGGATTCGACCCATGACCTCTTGGTCATTAGTCATACTTGATGTTAGTTGAGTTATGCTCTTGTTGGCGGATTATGTCTCTTCTCAATAAAATTTGAATGACAATAATAGAAATAGAATATAAAACTTTCATATCATTTGACAGACTGAAATAAAACTTTAAAAAATTTAAGGGTAAAATTAGAAATTAGATAATCTAAGGGCTAAATGTATATAATAAATATTTTTGGTCATGAATCATACTTGATGTTAGTTTGAGTTATGCTCTTGTTGGCAGATTATGTCTCTTCTCAATAAAATTTGAATGACAATAATAGAAATAGAATATAAAACTTTCATATCATTTGACAGACTGAAATAAAACTTTAAAAAATTTAAGGGTAAAATTAGAAATTAGATAATCTAAGGGCTAAATCTATATAATAAGTACTTTTGCCTCAAGGAAACGAAATTTTATTTAATAACTTAACTCCCAACTTGGAAGAGCTTTAGGGCATGTTTGGGAATGATTTTAGAAATATTGATTTTAATATAATTGATTTGTCTATGATTGATTTATTAAAAGTTATTTCCATATAATCATTTTCATGTTTGGTTCTACATTTTTAATAGTGATTTTCATACAGTTAAGTGATTTTTAAAAGGCATATTTCAAAAACGACTTTAACATAAAGTGTTTTAACCTAAGTGATTTAATTATAATTGATCTCCTTAAAAAGTATTTAGTTATAAATTATTCTAATATTTGAAGGGATAAAAATTTTAAAGAAAGTGACAAAAAAATCAGAGAGAGAATTTAATAAAGAGAGTAAAAATCAAAGATAGAGAGATAAACAAAAAAAAATGGGCAAGATGATCAAAATTTTAGGAAGAAAAACTAAAATGAGGAGAAAAAAGTTAAGTGTAACGTCCCAAGATTTTAAGTACCTCTTAGGTTTTACTTGGATTAATTTAATGGAAATTAAATTACTCGGGCCTTGAAGTTTCTTACTTAAATTAAGTCTTGCAATTTTGAGTGAATTGGACTATTTATTTAAGTGTATAGACATTCTTGAGGTTTTGTTTAAAATGAAGGGTATTTTGGTAAATATTGGATTTAGGGTTTCATAAAGGACATTTTGTCCTTTAGGGTGCCTGTAAATCGAGGAGCCTTTTCTTCTTCCTCCTCCTTCTTGTATGCCGACGGTCCCGTGCCGTAGTTCAGGTGCGGTCGGTGGCGGCCGTGAAGCCACCGTCGCCGATCAACCCTGCCGCCGTGGTTCCAAGTAGATCGGCCACGAGGATTCCAACATGCATGCCCCACGCCGTGACGCGCGTCTCTCGACACCACACGCGTCGCCACACGCGCCGCCTTCGCTCGAGTCGGCCGGCCCGATCAATTCCGTTTCGAGTTCGTTTTTAAGCGTTCGTTTGTGGTAACTCAACCTAGCTATGATTGGATTCAAAATAAGTTTCTAATTATGAAATTTAATTAAGGAATTGATGAAATTGATTTGGGGATTCGACTATCGAGCACGACTAAGCGAAACCTTGAGTTAGGAGCGGAATTTAAGGAGTTCGAGCTAAGGTAAGGACTTTGTGCCGAATCTTTTAAATGGGATTAAAGAAAAGCGAACTTCAATATTTTATGTGAAATTAGTACGATA
The DNA here is from genome assembly GCA_036507285.1 of Trichosanthes cucumerina. Taxonomy (NCBI): domain Eukaryota; kingdom Viridiplantae; phylum Streptophyta; class Magnoliopsida; order Cucurbitales; family Cucurbitaceae; genus Trichosanthes; species Trichosanthes cucumerina. The sequence continues at coordinate 11,341,785 of CM071842.1, read as the reverse complement.
TTTTACTTAAAAGGATTTAATGAATTTTTATACGAGAATATCCAGAGATTTTATGTGAAAATACTTTGATATTCTATGAGAAGATATCTCAATATTTTATGCGAGAATAATCTAGTATTTTATGCGAGGATGTCTTTGTATTTTATGTAAGAATATTCAAAGTATTTCATGTGAGGATAGTACACTATTATCTATGGGAATATTGCATGATTTTGTCTGTGAGTATTACGCCTATCGATGTGAAAAGTCATGATTTGCATATCAATGATAATGGTTGTGGCATGTACACTATAGCTATGATGAATGATGGGACCTCATGCATGTTATGTATGTCATGAAATGAATAAATGAAAAGTGTGGACACTGGTCTCCTGAGAGCATTATGTGCATGGTCAAACATGCAATAGAGACCCTATGGGTCAAATTACAGAAGTCCGTGAGGACTCAAATTATTACAGAGAGTGCATGAGGACTCAAATTATTACAGAGTGCATGAGGACTCAAAATGAAATGACTCGGGATGACCCGATCGGCCACACAAATAAAAAGGAAGTCATGGATTAAAGACCTGACAATATGAGAAAGTTTTAGGTCCCGCATATGTACATTTCGAACAAGTTTTTAAAAGTCATGATTGTATGTGTATGCATATCCCAAACCTCGGTAGCGAGGTCACTTACTGGGTATTGTTTTTACAATACTCACCCTTTCTTTTAAAAATATTTTTCAGGTAAGGCTAAGGGCGTGCGGGGCGAGTGAGCGGAGCGCGTTGCGGGACCATGGGAATAGACATGTTTTCCGCACATTTCTTTTATAACTGATGTTGTCCCTTTATGTTCTTGAAGTTTAAATTTACTTTTCAGATTTTAAACAGGCCATGTTAAACTGCTACTTTTATCTGTTTTGAATGTTTTATTTGGGATCCCTAAAAGCAAATTATTTACATTGGAGGTTTTAAAGATCTTTTTATCGCTTGGCCTATAAATGCATGCATGTGTAGTAATGTCCCTAAGAGTTTAGCCTAAGAAAAGTAGGGGCGTTACGGTTGGTATCGAGCCCACAGGTTTAAGGGTTACGTAGACTTGCTTGCTGAGTAAAGCCTGAGTAGTTCCCATGGTTGAACAACGCGTTAGGTCCACCGCTGAGTATGCCTTGAATTAAAAGTTTTATTGTTCATGAAAAGAAAATTTAGTATTCTATGTAAAGATACTTTTATATAAAAATCGAGTTTGATGAATTTCCAAACTAAGAAAGAATGAGAATGTATGAGCTAAACTATATGTCTATGAAAAGGAAATGCATAAATGAAATGCTTATATGTGGATCTATACGCGTATATGTCATAGAGTGACGTGATCTTACGCCGAAAGGAAAGAGACACATGTGATCCCTACTATTGATGATAGAAAGGAAAATGTTTTAGTTAAGAATGTTTACGCTAAAAATGAAGTTTTATAGCCATAAAACACGTGTTGAGAATTATTAAAAGGTCCGCTTTGACCAAGGAGGAAAAGAGTAAGACTTAAGAGGTTAGAGTGTTAAAGGTTGCCAAGAAACTAGATTACTTAAGTATAGCTTTCAATAAAAAAAGTTAAGACTACTCATGAGAAGTTCAAAGTTTGAATGTGTTCGGTAAGAGGTTAGTGGTCTCATTCATTCATGCTAGATCGGTTGGATAGAAAGGTATGAGATTTAGTAAAGCGTACCACTTTGGAGTTTTTGACTTTGTTGGTTCTGAATAAAGTCCTCCATCTTCAAGTGATTGCATAACTATAGTATTTAAGGAGTTGGAAAGTAAAGAGAGCAAAAGTGTTTTGAAAATGGGCTCGAGATGTAAAGGAAAAAAAAAAATAGATAGTTAATGTTGAGATGAAAATTAGTTTTCTTTCAAGACACTTGAAACCCTCCGTTCTTTTATACCATTGCTCTGAGAGGAAAGCCACAGGGGATATACAATTAATGTGATACTACGAGATAGGCATGATACGAAGTTTCAAAAGCGATACCTTAAGCTAAATAAACGTAATAAAGACAAGTATAAAGAAGAAAAGTAAGGAGTTAGGGTTTTAGTTTGAGAACACAAAAGAATCGATTGTCGGGACCTAAAGCTGGTGCACGATTAGACATTCATATGATCACTAGTGTGTTCACGCTTGTGGAATGTGTATAAGGAACCTTGCCACAAATTTCTACCTGTTGGACTAGATTTACGTGTACAACTTGAAAGAGATAACATGAAGTATTAACCTTGAACTATGACGTAGCAAAGTTTCTTTTTCCCCAATCAGAGGGTTAAGGGGAGAGGATTCGGTTAGTAGATGAAAGTGCTTTGAATCTCCTCTTCGTTATGTAGCAGTCAAGCTAAGGAACTCCTTACAATTAGATTAAGTGTCTAGTGGTAGTGGTCGAACGACCATTAGAAACATGAACCTATAAGGTTCCTTTGGTAAAGGCTAGGTTGATGGTTTCTTAAGGGAGGTTTTAGTGAATTTGACATTTTAAGCAAACGAGTACAAATAGTTGAGAAAGTCTTTAATCTTACAAAAAGAAGAAGGCCAAGTTTAAGGAGAGTAAGCACGAGGATCATGCGTTAGTGTTAGGTAAGGAAGGTTTTATCTTTAAAGTTACCCCCAACACAGAGAGCAGGACTTAAGTATGGAATTAAAAGTAGAGAGTAATGATAATTTCTAATACTCCTTACAGAATGCTCCAGTAAAGTAAAAGAACTCAAGTCACAGGTACATAACCTTCCAGGTAAGAGTTAGTAGTAGTTTATCGCCATAAGGAGTATTAGGGGGGTGCGTGAAGGAGAAAGGTGTATCCTTATGCTCGTGCATAAGGGATGAGAATTTGAAGACAGCTGTTACTAAGAATAAACCTCTTCGTTTTTGGATGAACGGCCTATTCCACCAATACTGAGTAAATGCAGGTGTCACTTAAGGTGATTTAGGAGTCAAGTTAGCGCCTGTCTTGAACCAGGGATTTGAGTTCCCGAGACAACTTTCAAATCACTTTACGAACATCATGAAGGTCATAGAGATTTGACTTAAGTACCCCTAATATTTATAGACATGACGGATTTACGGCTTAAGAAAATACTGAACTATTGTCGCGCATAAGTTACTGGAGACGTTCTGGTTTAACCCAAGTCTAAGAAGGGATATAGACAGTACTTTAGAACGATTGGTTTACGCATAAGGAGGGAAGAGTAAGTCCTAATGAGTGAAAGTAGTCGAAAGGCGACTAAGGAGTTAAGTGCTCAAGTAAACTTCAAAGGATGAGCATAATGAAATTTGTTAAGCTAAGAAAAGACGAGTATGGGACCTCAGGTGTTTGATGTTAGAAAGGAAATGTCCGAGTTCAGGATGCAAGGCTTAAAGGAAACTTGGGCAAGATAAGACTCACATACGCGTTACCAAAAAAGGGTAGTTTGGACAAAAAAAGAAGGAAAGAGTAGACATTAGGTGGTGAAAGTCTTTCAAGAAGACCTCGAACAACCGAGTTCATGAGTAGAACCTTAGCAAAGGAATATTGTAAATTCTCGAAAAGTTCAAAGTCTAGAGGGTTGATTAAAGTATCTTGTGTCCAAGGTTTGAACGTTAGGGTTTCATGACAAAAGAGTCGGAAAAGTTAAGAAATGTAGTGGATGCCATTGTAAGGTATCCAACCCTATTGGTGTTAAGAAAATTGCATTATATTCAAGTGATTACTTGAGCAGGATATTCAAGGGAGTGAAGGATAAAGGGAGAATGAGTTTTAAAAGACTAAACTCCTTTTCACGGGATCGCTTAATAGCAAGGTTGTTATTGTTTGGGTTATATTAAGGGGAGTGATATGAATGACTGTAGCGTTGTGCCATAGGCTGAGGAAAGATTAAAGGCTAATTAAAGTACGAGTTGTTTCATGAATAACTTGTTTTAAAAAGAAGTATATATATATATATATATATACATATCCTCTATGATGAATATGAGGACGAGTTATCGCCAATCAGGAATTTGAGTTAAGATATCTTAAGATAGAGTTTGAGCCACGCGATGAACATTACGAGTCTACAGTGATGTCTCCATAGAGGTATGAACTTGTGCATCAATGCAACATTAAAAGTTCATTTTACGTTTCACATAAGATGGTGGGACATAAGATGGGTTAAATTAAGTTTCTTCATTCATGACTTAGAACTTATAATGAAAATCTTGACACTTAGTGTGTTAATCTATATTTGATTTGGTTCTAAAGCAAAGTAAGACAAGAATAGTTTGTTAACTCCTTTTAAAGTTCGTGTTAAAGTTAGGGTTGTAATCTGATGGCTAGAATTCCTTGCCTTTAAAGAATTCTTGTTTACAACTAAAGAAATTGTGTTTCATTCATACCTTGTTGTTCAACATTCCTTTGTATTGTGTGTTCTGAACTCTGAGTAAATCTTGAAATGAAGTTTGGAGGCGTGGCTGGTTGGTTGTCTGATTTTAGAAGTGCATTTCTATCAAACAGGTGCTAGAGAAAAAATTTGGTTTTGTTGTAGTTATCTTAGTTATCTTCACTTAAATTTTCGGAGAAATTTTATAGTAAGGATCAGTAAAGTTTCATGGGACACTTTATGTACCGCGACAACCAAATGAGACCTAAGTTCGAGTTGCTCCTACAGTGACTTGGAACTTTCAACGAGTTATGGATTGCATTAGAAAGCCCAAAGTTAATTAAGTAGGCATGTGAATGAGATTGTCACTGTAACGTTTACTAAAAGGTCATGGAGGGTAGCGAAAGAGGTTAACCAATAGTGTAAGGAGGCTTGAACAATCAAACAAAGTCGCTAACCCGATACGAAGTCACGTCTCTTAGAAAGGTGTTAAAGTTATGAAAACGATGGTCGGTCGGAATGATCTAGTCATGTCTTGAGATGAATGCTAGTAGCGAAAAAAAAGAAACCTTAGGAGGAGTTTGTGACTCAAAGAAAGAATGCAATAGTCTTAGCAAAGAATTCCTTTCTAAAATCACAAAACAAAAGAAACTAGTTAAAGAACTAGAGAAGAAATACGAGCTAAATATCCCGAGTCATCTTAGAATTTGAATGCAGTACTTTCCAAATTTAGAATCCGAGTCAAGGATATCAGATTATGTAGGCCTTAGTTGAAAGACTCCGATGAAGAGAACGAGCTCAGTTAAAGTTACGAGTTCATCACAGACGCCAAGAGTGTGATACTTGAGAAAGCGCTAGTGTTCATCCTTGCATAAGGATCGAAGGACTCTTTGGGCCCGAGTAAAAAGGTCAAGCGAACTATCCCAGAGTTTATTTCAAGATTGAAAACTTTCGAGGACGAAAGCTCTAAGGAGGGAAGATTGTAACGCCCCAAGATTTTAAGTACCTCTTAGGTTTTACTTGGATTAATTTAATGGAAATTAAATTACTCGGCCTTGAAGTTTCTTACTTAAATTAAGTCTTGCAATTTTGAGTGAATTGGACTATTTATTTAAGTGTATAGACATTCTTGAGGTTTTGTTTAAAATGAAGGGTATTTTGGTAAATATTGGATTTAGGGTTTCATAAAGGACATTTTGTCCTTTAGGGTGCATGTAAATCGAGGAGCCTTTTCTTCTTCCTCCTTCGTGTGCCAAGCGGTCCCAGCCGTTCAGGTGCGGTGCGGTGGCGAGCCGTGAAGCCACCGCGTCGCCGATCAACCCTTGCCGCGCGAAGTGGTTCCAAGTAGATCAGGCCACGAGGATTCCAACGGCATGCCCCACGCGCCGGTACGCGCCGTCTCTGACACCACACGCGTCGCCACACGCGCCGCCGCTCGCCGGAGTCAGCCCGGCCCGATCAATTCCGTTTCCCGAGTTCGTTTTAAGCGTTCGTTTGTGGTAACTCAACCTAGCTATGATTGGATTCAAAATAAGTTTCTAATTATGAAATTTAATTAAGGAATTGATGAAATTGATTTAGGGGATTCGACTATCGAGCACGACTAAGCGAAACCTTGAGTTAGGAGCGGAATTTAAGGAGTTCGAGCTAAGGTAAGGGACTTTGTGCCGAATCTTTTAAATGGGATTAAAGAAAACGAACTTCAATATTTTATGTGAAATTAGTACGATATTTTACTTAAAAGGATTTAATGAATTTTTATACGAGAATATCCCGAGATTTTATGTGAAAATACTTTGATATTCTATGAGAAGATATCTCAATATTTTATGCGAGAATAATCTAGTATTTTATGCGAGGATGTCTTTGTATTTTATGTAAGAATATTCCAGTATTTCATGTGAGGATAGTACACTATTATCTATGGGAATATTGCATGATTTTGTACGCGAGTATTACGCCCTATCTGATGTGAAAAGTCATGATTTGCATATCAATGATAATGGTTGTGGCATGTACACTATAGCTATGATGAATGATGGGACCTCATGCATGTTATGTATGTCATGAAATGAATAAATGAAAAGTGTGGACACTGGTCTCCTGAGAGCATTATGTGCATGGTCAAACATGCAATAGAGACCCTATGGGTCAAATTACGTGAAGTCCGTGAGGACTCAAATTATTACAGAGTGCAGTGAGGACTCAAATTATTACAGAGGGTGCGTGAGGACTCAAAATGAAATGACTCGGGATGACCGATCGGCCACACAAATAAAAAGGAAGTCATGGATTAAAGACTGACAATATGAGAAAGTTTTAGGTCCCGTGATATGTACATTTGAACAAGTTTTTAAAAGTCATGATTGTATGTGTATGCATATCCCAAACCTCGTGTAGCGAGGTCACTTACTCTGGTATTGTTTTTACAATACTCACCCTTTCTTTTAAAAATATTTTTTGGAGTAAGGCTAAGGACGTGCGGGGCGAGTGACGGAGGCGCGTTGCCAGGACCATGGGAATAGACATGTTTTCCGCACATTTCTTTTATAACTGATGTTGTCCCTTTATGTTCTTGAAGTTTAAATTTACTTTTCAGATTTTAAACAGGCCATGTTAAACTGCTACTTTTATCTGTTTTGAATGTTTTATTTGGGATCCCTAAAAGCAAATTATTTACATTGGAGGTTTTAAAGATCTTTTTATCGCTTGGCCTATAAATGCATGCATGTGTAGTAATGTCCCTAAGAGTTTAGCCTAAGAAAAGTAGGGGGCGTTACAGTTGGTATCAGAGCCCTAGGTTTAAGGGTTCTGTAGACTTGCTTACAGAGTAAGCACAGAGTAGTTCCCATGGTTGAACAACGCGTTCCGGTCACCGCCAGGTATGCCTTCGAATTAAAAGTTTTATTGTTCATGAAAAGAAAATTTAGTATTCTATGTAAAGATACTTTTATATAAAAATCGAGTTTGATGAATTTCCAAACTAAGAAAGAATGAGAATGTATGAGCTAAACTATATGTCTATGAAAAGGAAATGCATAAATGAAATGCTTATATGTGGATCTATACGCGTATATGTCATAGAGTGACGTGATCTTACGTGAAGAAGGAAAGAGAACACATGTGATCCCTACTATTGATGATAGAAAGGAAAATGTTTTAGTTAAGAATGTTTACGCTAAAAATGAAGTTTTATAGCCATAAAACACGTGTTGAGAATTATTAAAAGGTCCGCTTTGACCAAGGGAGTAAAGAGTAAGACTTAAGAGGTTAGAGTGTTAAAGGTTGCCAAGAAACTAGATTACTTAAGTATAGCTTTCAATAAAAAAAAGTTAAGACTACTCATGAGAAGTTCAAAGTTTGAATGTGTTCGGTAAGAGGTTAGTGGTCTCATTCATTCATGCTAGATCAGTTGGATAGAAAGGTATGAGATTTAGTAAACGTACCACTTTGGAGTTTTTGACTTTGTTGGTTCCTGAATAAAGTCCCTCCATCTTCAAGTGATTGCATAACTATAGTATTTAAGGAGTTGGAAAGTAAAGAGAGCAAAAGTGTTTTGAAAATGGGCTCGAGATGTAAAGGAAAAAAAAAATAGATAGTTAATGTTGAGATGAAAATTAGTTTTCTTTCAAGACACTTGAAACCCTCCGTTCTTTTTATACCATTGCTCTGAGAGGAAAGCCACAGGGATATACACAATTAATGTGATACTACAGATAGGCATGATACGAAGTTTCAAAAGCGATACCTTAAGCTAAATAAACGTAATAAAGACAAGTATAAAGAAGAAAAGTAAGGAGTTAGGGTTTTAGTTTGAGAACACAAAAGAAGCGATTGTCGGGACTCGTAAAGCGGTGCACGATTAGACATTCATATGATCACTAGTGTGTTCACGCTTGTGGAATGTGTATAAGGAACCTTGCCACAAATTTCTACCTGTTGGACTAGATTTACGTGTACAACTTGAAAGAGATAACATGAAGTATTAACCTTGAACTATGACGTAGCAAAGTTTCTTTTTCCCCAATCAGAGGGTTAAGGGGAGAGGATTCGGTTAGTAGATGAAAGTGCTTTGAATCTCCTCTTCGTTATGTAGCAGTCAAGCTAAGGAACTCCTTACAATTAGATTAAGTGTCTAGTGGTAGTGGTCGAACGACCATTAGAAACATGAACCTATAAGGTTCCTTTGGTAAAGGCTAGGTTGATGGTTTCTTAAGGGAGGTTTTAGTGAATTTGACATTTTAAGCAAACGAGTACAAATAGTTGAGAAAGTCTTTAATCTTACAAAAAGAAGAAGGCCAAGTTTAAGGAGAGTAAGCACGAGGATCATGCGTTAGTGTTAGGTAAGGAAGGTTTTATCTTTAAAGTTACCCCTAACACAAGAGACAGACTTAAGTATGGAATTAAAAGTAGAGAAATGTGATAATTTCTAATACTCCCTTACAGAATGCTCCAAAGAAAGTAAAAGAACTCAAGTCACAGGTACATAACCTTCCAGGTAAGAGTTAGTAGTAGTTTATCGCCATAAGGAGTATTAGGGGGGTGCGTGAAGGAGAAAGGTGTATCCTTATGCTCGTGCATAAGGGATGAGAATTTGAAGACAGCTGTTACTAAGAATAAACCTCTTCGTTTTTGGATGAACGGCCTATTCCACCAATACGAGTAGTACAGTGTCACTTAAGGTGATTTAGGAGTCAAGTTAGCGCCTGTCTTGAACCAGGGATTTGAGTTCCCGAGACAACTTTCAAATCACTTTACGAACATCATGAAGGTCATAGAGATTTGACTTAAGTACCCCTAATATTTATAGACATGACGGATTTACTGGCTTAAGAAAATCTTGAACTATTGTCGCGCATAAGTTCATTGGAGACGTTCTGGTTTAACCCAAGTCTAAGAAGGGATATAGGCGAGTACTTTAGAACGATTGGTTTTACGCATAAGGAGGGAAGAGTAAGTCCTAATGAGTGAAAGTAGTCGAAAGCGACTAAGGAGTTAAGTGCTCAAGTAAACTTCAAAGGATGAGCATAATGAAATTTGTTAAGCTAAGAAAAGACGCAGTATGGGACCTCGGTGTTTGATGTTAGAAAGGAAATGTCCGAGTTCGGGATGCAAGGCTTAAAGGAAACTTGGGCAAGATAAGACTCACATACGCGTTACCAAAAAGGGGTAGTTTGGACAAAAGAAGGAAAGAGTAGACATTAGGTGGTGAAAGTCTTTCAAGAAGACCTCGAACAAGCGAGTTCATGAGAGTAGAACCTTAGCAAAGGAATATTGTAAATTCTCGAAAAGTTCAAAGTCTAGAGGGGTTGATTAAAGTATCTGTGTCCAAGGTTTGAACGTTAGGGTTTCATGACAAAAGAGTCGGAAAAGTTAAGAAATGTAGTGGATGCCATTGTAAGGTATCCAACCCTATTGGTGTTAAGAAAATTGCATTATATTCAAGTGATTACTTGAGCAGGATATTCAAGGGAGTGAAGGATAAAGGGAGAATGAGTTTTAAAAGACTAAACTCCTTTTCACGGGATCGCTTAATAGCAAGGTTGTTATTGTTTGGGTTATATTAAGGGGAGTGATATGAATGACTGTAGCGTTGTGCCATAGGCTGAGGAAAGATTAAAGGCTAATTAAAGTACGAGTTGTTTCATGAATAACTTGTTTTAAAAAGAAGTATATATATATATATATATATACATATCCTCTATGATGAATATGAGGGACGAGTTATCGCCAATCAGAATTTGAGTTAAGATATCTTAAGATAGAGTTTGAGCCACGCGATGAACATTACTGAGTCTCTGATGATGTCTCCATAGAGGTATGAACTTGTGCATCAATGCAACATTAAAAGTTCATTTTACGTTTCACATAAGATGGTGGGACATAAGATGGGTTAAATTAAGTTTCTTCATTCATGACTTAGAACTTATAATGAAAATCTTGACACTTAGTGTGTTAATCTATATTTGATTTGGTTCTAAAGCAAAGTAAGACAAGAATAGTTTGTTAACTCCTTTTAAAGTTAGTGTTAAAGTTAGGGTTGTAATCGATGGCTAGAATTCCTTGCCTTTAAAGAATTCTTGTTTACAACTAAAGAAATTGTGTTTCATTCATACCTTGTTGTTCAACATTCCTTTGTATTGTGTGTTCGAACTCGAGTAAATCTTGAAATGAAGTTTGGAGGCGTATTTGGTTGGTTGTCCGATTTTAGAAGTGCATTTCTATCAAAGCAGTGCTAGAGAAAAAATTTGGTTTTGTTGTAGTTATGCTTAGTTATCTTCTTAGAAATTTTGGAGAAATTTTATAGTAGTAAGGTAGTAAAGTTTCATGGGACACTTTATGTACCGCGACAACCAAATGAGACCTAAGTTCGAGTTGCTCCTACCGTGACTTGGAACTTTCAACGAGTTATGGATTGCATTAGAAAGCCCAAAGTTAATTAAGTAGGCATGTGAATGAGATTGTCACTGTAACGTTTACTAAAAGGTCATGGAGGGTAGCGAAAGAGGTTAACCAATAGTGTAAGGAGGCTTGAACAATCAAACAAAGTCGCTAACTTCAGCCCTGAAGTCACGTCTCTTAGAAAGGTGTTAAAGTTATGAAAACGATGGTCAGTCGGAATGATCTAGTCATGTCTTGAGATGAATGCTAGTAGCGAGTGCAGCAAACCTTAGGAGGAGTTTGTGACTCAGCAGCAATGCAATAGTCTTAGCAAAGAATTCCTTTCTAAAATCACAAAACAAAAGAAACTAGTTAAAGAACTAGAGAAGGAAATACGAGCTAAATATCCCGAGTCATCTTAGAATTTGAATCTGGTACTTTCCAAATTTAGAATCCGAGTCAAGGATATCAGTTATGTAGGCCTTAGTTGAAAGACTCCAGTGAAGAGAACGAGCTCTAGTTAAAGTTACGAGTTCGCTGTACGCCAAGGTGTGATACTTGAGAAACTGCTAGTGTTCATCCTTGCATAAGGATCGAAGGACTCTTCGGAACTGAGTAAAAAAGGTCAAGCGAACTATCCCGAGTTTATTTCAAGATTGAAAACTTTCGAGGACGAAAGCTCTTAAGGAGGGAAGATTGTAACGTCCCAAGATTTTAAGTACCTCTTAGGTTTTACTTGGATTAATTTAATGGAAATTAAATTACTCGGGCCTTGAAGTTTCTTACTTAAATTAAGTCTTGCAATTTTGAGTGAATTGGACTATTTATTTAAGTGTATAGACATTCTTGAGGTTTTGTTTAAAATGAAGGGTATTTTGGTAAATATTGGATTTAGGGTTTCATAAAGGACATTTTGTCCTTTAGGTGCTGAAATCGAGGAGCCTTTTCTTCTTCTTCCTCCTTCACCACATGTAAGCGGTCCCAGTAGCCGTCCGGACAGGTCGGTGTGGCCGAGCCGTGAAGCCACCGTTCGCCGATCAACCCTTGCCGCCGTGGTTCCAAGTAGATCAGGCCACGAGGATTCCAACGGCATGCCCCACGCGCCGGTACGCGCCGTCTCTGACACCACACGCGCCGCCGCCACACGCGCGCGCTCGCGAGTCGGCCGGCCCGATCAATTCCGTTTCGAGTTCGTTTTAAGCGTTCGTTTGTGGTAACTCAACCTAGCTATGATTGGATTCAAAATAAGTTTCTAATTATGAAATTTAATTAAGGAATTGATGAAATTGATTTAGGGGATTCGACTATCGAGCACGACTAAGCGAAACCTTGAGTTAGGAGCGGAATTTAAGGAGTTCGAGCTAAGGTAAGGGACTTTGTGCCGAATCTTTTAAATGGGATTAAAGAAAACGAACTTCAATATTTTATGTGAAATTAGTACGATATTTTACTTAAAAGGATTTAATGAATTTTTATACGAGAATATCCCGAGATTTTATGTGAAAATACTTTGATATTCTATGAGAAGATATCTCAATATTTTATGCGAGAATAATTTAGTATTTTATGCGAGGATGTCTTTGTATTTTATGTAAGAATATTCCAGTATTTCATGTGAGGATAGTACACTATTATCTATGGGAATATTGCATGATTTTGTACGCGAGTATTACGCCCTATCTGATGTGAAAAGTCATGATTTGCATATCAATGATAATGGTTGTGGCATGTACACTATAGCTATGATGAATGATGGGACCTCATGCATGTTATGTATGTCATGAAATGAATAAATGAAAAGTGTGGACACTTTGGTCTCCCAGGAGAGCATTATGTGCATGGTCAAACATGCAATAGAGACCCTATGGGTCAAATTACAGTGCTGTGAGAGGACTCAATTGTATTGAGAGTGCAGTGAGGACTCAAATTATTACAGAGGGTGCAGTGAGGACTCAAAATGAAATGACTCAGGATGACCGATCGGCCACACAAATAAAAAGGAAGTCATGGATTAAAGACGACAATATGAGAAAGTTTTAGGTCCCGTATATGTACATTTGAACAAGTTTTTAAAAGTCATGATTGTATGTGTATGCATATCCCAAACCTCGTAGCGAGGTCACTTACAGGTATTGTTTTTACAATACTCACCCTTTCTTTTAAAAATATTTTTCAGGTAAGGCTAAGGACGTGCAGGGCGAGTGACGGAGGCGCGTTGCCAGGACCATGGGAATAGACATGTTTTCCGCACATTTCTTTTATAACTGATGTTGTCCCTTTATGTTCTTGAAGTTTAAATTTACTTTTCAGATTTTAAACAGGCCATGTTAAACTGCTACTTTTATCTGTTTTGAATGTTTTATTTGGGATCCCTAAAAGCAAATTATTTACATTGGAGGTTTTAAAGATCTTTTTATCGCTTGGCCTATAAATGCATGCATGTGTAGTAATGTCCCTAAGAGTTTAGCCTAAGAAAAGTAGGGGGCGTTACATTAAGAGTTATGGACAAGTAGAGCAACACATAAAAAACATTATAGAGAAAAATTTTAAAAAGGTACGTACGAAAATTATAGGGAGGAACAAAAAGAAATTAGAAATAAAAAAAAATCAAGGAGAGTTAAAACCATTGGAGATAAAGGAAAGTGAAAAATATGAATAAAAAGACAAAAAGAAATAAAGTAAGATATATATTATAAAAACTTTAGAGAGAGAAAATTGTCGGTTTTGAGAAAATTCACTTTTTTATGCGAATTTATGAATTTTGACAAAAGATGACGGTTTTTACCTGTCATTATAAAAGTATACTATTTCCAAAAATGAAATAATAGTCATTTTAAATTACAATCACTTGACAAAAATCACTTGAGAATCACCTTTCAAGTGATTGACCATGAATCGCTTAAGTGATTTTGGATTCTTCCAAAATCACTTGCTTAATATTGTCAAACATAACACTTTTGGTTGGAAAGTGATTTTAGACATGTCAAAAGTGATTTTTGTCACTCCAAAATCCCTTCCAAACATGCTCTCAGTGCATGTTTGGGAATGATTTTAGAAATATTGATTTTAGTGTAATTGATTTATCTATAATTGATTTATTAAAAGTGATTTTCATATAATCATGTTTGGTTCTATACTTTTAATAGTGATTTTGGTTCTGAAAAAATTCATTTTTTTATGGAAATTTATGAATTTTGACAAACGATTACGTTTTTTACTCGTCATTAAAAGTATACTATTTTCAAAAATGAATAATAGTCATTTTAAATTACAATCACTGGACAAAAATCACTTGGGAATCACCTCCCAAGTGATTGAAAGAGAATCACTCCAAATAATTTTGGATTATTCCAAAATCAGTTGCTTAATATTGCCAAACATCAAACTTTCGATAGGAAATTGATTTTAGACATGTCAAAAATGATTTTGGTCACTCCAAAATCACTCTCAAACATGCCCAGAAATTTGGAAGCTAAGTCCCTTTCAATTTTTTATGAAAACCACGTATAGGGTCCTTTCCTTTCATTGAATAAATTAAGAGAAAATTTTCTAAAATTATATAAATGGTTCAACATCTTAGCATTAAAAAATATGACACCGCCCAAATAAATTTAGAGAAACATAGATTCAATTGAATAATGTTTTGAAATTTTAGTGTAATAAGGATAAAGCAATATTCTTATTTAATGGTTGAATTATTTATTGCAGACATCTTCAAGTTGGATTTCTCTTTTAAAATATATTTTCCAGAAACGACGATAGTCTTATTTATTTATTTTATATATGACTTAGAAGAAATGTTGATTTGATTTGATGTTAATGTTAAGTTTTTAAGTCAAGCTATGCAAATGCCATAAGTCTCCGGTTCTAAATTTGATTTTATCTAATATATATATACGTGTATATATATATATATATGTATAGGACAAAAATAATAATAATAATCACAATATTAATTATTATATTAAATCTCATCTCCCACCGAACAAGCTAACCAAACCAGAATCACAAATAAATAAATATAAAAAAGAGGGAAAACAGAAGGAGGCCAAAATTTATATTGCTTAGTCTTCTGTAACTGCAGATTCTACTATAATGGAAGATTACAAATGATAATAGATATACTACCTATCATATTTAAGTTATTATAGTTAGAGAGATTGATTTCAATGGTTATAAGTTAATTTTCTTTTCGTATTATAAATAAACAGCGTAAACTTTCCTTTTCTCTCCTTGAGTATTATCTCCTTACATGGCAGATTCCTCAACCAAAGAACTCTCCTTGCCCATTTTTCTTCTGTCGAACATATGCAATCTCGCATCTATCCGGGTTGATTCATCGAATTTTGTTCTATGATGCTTCCAGTTGCACAAGATTTTGCGAGCTCATAAGCTCTTTAGCTTTGTTGATGGATCGATTCCGCGACCATTACCAATGGATCTGGATCTTGAAGACTGGATTACGAAAGATCATGCTCTTATGACGCTATTGAATGCTACGTTTTTGCCGGAAGCCCTAGCCTATGTCGTTGGGTACGAAACGGCGAAAGATTTATGGGGAACTCTTGTTCGACACCACTCCTCCAACTCTAAGGCAAACGTTGTCAGTATCAAGTCTAATCTCCAATCGATTACCAAGAAGTCCTCAGAAACTATCGATCACTACATTCCTCGTATCAAGCAGTTGAAAGACAAGCTTTAGCATAAACTTTGTGCCACAAACTCCACAATAATCCAACAAAAACTCTGGACTTCCAAGCAGGAGTGGATTTAGTTAAGGCTCAGGAGCTCGAGCTCCCTCAAACTTTTTACTTTATATAATATATGTATAGGAAAAATCATTTTAAAACACAAAAAAGACTTTTGGCTTACTGATTAGTATGTCTCTAATCCCCTCTCAAGTTTTAGCATGAACAACTTTAAATGTTTTTTTGAATTTCATATTCACCGCTGCTTCTAAGTATCACAATTTGGAGTAAATAACAAAGAAAAAATCCAACAAGAGAAACTCTTTTTTCTCTAAAAAAATTAATGTCGACCACACCCAAAAATCACACATTGTGGTTCTTCAATTCTTGTTTTTTTTTTTCTCTGCCCTAGTGCAAAAAGAAAGTGCACAAACACATATCTATATATGTGTGATTTTCTTCCTTTTAACCCAACATAAATGGACTTGATCCAATTCCCATTTTTTATTAAGAGATGTATATGAATAACGTATTTATAAGGCTCATTTTATATAATAGTTCAAGATTCACTATTTTTTACACCAGTAGACAATCTGGTCTAATTTTGTACATAAATATTGTAGGTCTTTTACTATTACACCCCAACTTCAATTTGATAATTTTTTTAAGAAAATAAAAATAATATATAGAAAAAAATAAATTATTTGTCAAACCTCTTATTAGAAAGAAATTAAAAAAGGAAACGAGATTTGACTAAACAAATTTAGAAAAGATTTTGATGAAATCAATCCTTTAACATTCTTTCCTAATAAAAATTTGAACCAACCAATTGAAGAAACGAAAAAACAAACCCCCACAATTAAAACAATAAGGATAGTCTTACCCAAATCCCACAAAAGGCTCACAATAATCCAGACAAATCTCTTTCTAAAACCCCAAATCTCCAATGGTCTTTTTTTTTCTCCTAGAAGCGCTGCAATCAAAGATTCGTGAAGGCAGAGATGAGGACGCTTTGGATTTTGGTCGTCATTGATGATCCAATTGAGCCGATGTGAGGATTAGTTGCAATCGCTGGTGTGGCGACATGTAAAGGCAGAGATGTGAGGACCTAGCTACAATTGCCTTTAGTTTTATTACAGTAATATGCACTAATCCTATTGGGTTTCTGGTAAAACAAATGCAGAAGATGAAAATCATCTCTTTGTTTTCCTGATTTCTCCTACTTTTCTGCTTGAAACACCTAAACAGTTATATATTTCATATGTATGGACATTATATATTTATACTAAACATCTAATGCATATGTATATTTACAATAGTATGAATGTAGTTATCCTTTGAATATTATATATATATATATCATAATAGATATATTAGGTAATGACTACAGTAAAATACACTGAAGAGTGAAAATATACTAAGAAGTCAAAGGAATAATCCATTAGAAGAAATTAAAACGTTGGAGAAGAGATTGTGTAGGCTTGGGACAAACACAATTAATTTCCTATAGATCATATATGTTAACAGATATATGATACATATTTGTTAGATATATCATATATTAAATTGTATATTTGACAAATATGTAAATAAACTTTCGTATATTAATAATATATATAAATCTGTGATAGCTACATTGTATAAATTATGGTGGTGACGAACAAATATATAGAATGTGTATTTGCAAATAACTATATATGCCAAGTATATATGACGAAATTCACAATAGTTAGAATGCATGATAGTAATGGTGAACAAATATATCGAATATATATTTACAAATAACTAAATATACGTGAGTGTATATGATGAATTTTCATAATAGGCGTGGAATACATATCTCAATAAAGATTAAATAATGGATATAAACATAGTATATGTATTGAAATATATTGATTTAATATTATCACTCATATTGCTTGGATTATTGCGACTATATTTATTATAAAAAGACCATATATAATAAGAAAAATAGAAAACTTATATGGAGTTATATACATATTAAACATTAGACATAATGAGAAAAATTTGATAAAATATACCAAATATATATTTACAAATAACTACGAGTTTATATGACGAAATTCATAACATTTTAATTATAGAATTCACATTGTCATATGGTAACTTTATAATTATGGAATTTGTATTAGTTGATAAATATGGTAACTCTATAATTATGAAAATTAAAGGAGAGAAATCCATTAAATTGTGGAAATATGAATAAATAAAATATTCAATTTTGGTAAAAAAATATTAATAAATACACAATTTAATTAAAGAGAGAGAAAATGGTATAATAGTCTGAACATGCATTAAAAATCTAGATATGAAAAAATTCAAATCTTTTGTATATTAATGTAAATATCTATTTTAAAGGTATTTATTTGGGTAAAAATCTCTTTTATTAATTTCCTTACTTGATATTTTGGCTTCAACACCCAACAATATATATATGTTGTTTGCTGAATTCAATTGAGTAATATCTTATTGAATTGTATGGTTGATCTTACAGAGTGGTGTATAAAATACAAAAATACATTAAGGGCATGTTTGGAAGTGATTTTAGAATGAACAAAATAACTTTTAACATGTCTAAAATCACTTTCCTTTTAAAAGTGTGATGTTTGGCAATATTGAACAAGTGATTTTGGAATTGGAGTAATTTCCTATCAATCACTTGAGAGGTGAAGTGATTTTTATCAAATAATTATGATTTAAGATGACTATTATTTCATTTTTGAAAAATGTATACTTTTGGTGACGGGTGAAACCCGTCATCTTTTGTAAAATTCATAAATTTCCATCAAAAAATTAATTTTCTCAAAACCGTCACCATTAAGTTCATTCGTCATTTTTTACAAAATGACAAGTTTTCTCTCTCTAAAGTTTTTATAATGTGTATCTCTTACTTTATTATCTTTTTATCTTTTCATTCATTTTTCTCTATAATGGTTTTAACTTTTTTTGAATTTTTTTATTTTTTATTTTTTTTGTTCCTCCCTATCATTTTCGTATATTTTTAAATTTGTTCTCACTATTTTTTTTATCTCTTGTTCTACCATTTTTGTTCTTGTACTTTTTTGTTCCTAACTCTTAATTTTTTTCTCTTCAATCTTCGTTATAAATTTTCTTCCTAAAATTTTTATCATCTTACCCAATTTTTTTATCTCTCTATATTTATTTCACTAATATTTTAATTTCTCCATATCTCTGACTTGATGATTATAAAATCCCTTTTGAAAACAAACATTAATCATTTTTTTAAAAAAAATATTTTTAATTAAATTTAAATTCACTTTTACAACATTTGAATTAAATATTAAAATAATTTATAACTAAATAATTTTTATAAAAAATTAATTATAATTAAATCATTAGCTTAAAACACTTATTTTAAAGTCACTCCTAAACATGTCTTTTGAAAATAACTTAATTGTATGAAAATCACTCTTGAAAGTGTAGAACCAAACATGAAAATGATTATATGAAAATCACTTTTAATAAATCAATTATAAACAAATCAATTGTATTAAAATCAATATTTCTAAAATCATTCCCAAACATGCACTAAGGAAATAATACCCACAAGGAAAATTGGCTCAATTTGAGGCTAAATTACAGCCTTACATTAACACCTCCTTAAACTCAAGGTGGTAGTGTAGCAACCAACTTAAGTTTTTGAACCAACTGAGTGAACCAACTAGGTGATAATGCTTTTGTGAGGATGTCAACAGGTAGGGGTGTATATAAGCCGGGTTGGGTTGTGTTGAGGGAGTTTTTTTGGACCAACCCAAAAATTCGGATTGGTCATTCCTTCAACCCAACCAACTCTATTCATGAGAGTAATCCAACCCAACCCAACCCAATATTTTCGGAGTTGGGTTGGGTTGGGTCGCCGGGTTGATTTTTTTAATTCTTAAAAATATATTTTCTTGAATGAATAACTAAAATCATATAAAATTCAAATATTAAACTTCAAAGTTCATAACATCTAAACATTTGTTAGAAGTATAGAAGAAAAATATTAAAAATTGACCAAAAATTCATTTATAAGTATATATGTAATTAAAATAAAATAAAAAATATAAACTTTGGGTTAATAAAAAATATAAACTTTGGGTTGGGTTGGGTCAACCCGAGCTTTAAAAGCTCAACCCGAGAACCGACCCAAACTTTTTAGGGCCTGTTTGGTATGCAATCCGGATCCTGTTTTATGTTTTCGGATTCACTGAATTCAGTGATTATGTGTTTAGTGAGATGTGTTTAAAACTGCTGTTTTGAATTGCAGGATCCAAATAGTATAAATTCTGAAAACAACATTTTTATGTTTTCATTGTATCCAGATTCTTAATTTAAAATTTTAAAATGCAGAATTATATTAAACAAAGATAAAAATAATAAATACAATATTTCATGTTATTAATTCAATTTACTTTTGTTAAATTAAAATATGTATAATAGAATATATTATAAATTATAGAATATTATATTATAAAAAGATAATTCTTTAAAATTTACAAAATCATTTCATAAATTAATTAATAATGACTTATATTCAATCTAATAATTAGTTTTGCAACTACAACTAATTTTATGATCTATAAATATGTTATAGGGCACACTTTAAATAATTGTTTAGAATGAAATCAAATTTCTAAATCTGCTACCAAACACATATCTGAAAACATGAAATACAACTCTGTTTTCATTGAATCCCTTGTTTTCAAATTTCTGTTTTCAGATTGCGTACCAAACAGGCCCTTAGTTTCCCAAATTTTTAACCCAACCCAAACCGAAAAAAAAAAAAACATAACCCAACCCAACCTTACAGTTTGGGTTGAGTAGTCTGGATTGTTCGGGTTACCGGGTTATTTGTACACCCCTATCAACAAGTTGCTCTGTAGTGGAAATAGAATGCAATAGAACAGTGTTGCTCTGGAGATGATGACAAACAAAGTGACAGTCATTTTCAATGTGTTTGGTGCGTTCATGAAAGACATCATTGTGAGAAATCTGGATAGCACTGTGATTGTCACAATGAAGTATAGTAGCGGATTATTGAGGAACCCTCATATCAGTTAGAAGCCATCAAAGTCATAATAACTTAGAAGTAGCGTCAACAAGTGCACGATATTCAGATTCTATGCTGGAACGTGAAATTAACATTTGTTTCTTATTTCGCCAGGAAATGAGAGAATAACCTAAGTAGAAACAGTAACCTGTTATGGAACGTCTATAAATGGAATCACTCGCCCAATCAGCATCAGAATAACCAGATAACACCAAGGAAGACTGAGAAGAAAACTGAAGTCCATGACCTAGAGTGTCTTTAACATATCGTAGAATGCAAAATACATAGGTAAAATATATCATCCGAGGAGCAACCAAAACTGACTAATAATATGCACAACATATGCAATATCTAGGTAGGTCACAGTCAGATAAATAAGGCTACCAACAAGTTGTCGATACAACGTAACGTCTTCAAGAGCCACACCATGAAAAAGGGTCAGACGAACACTCAAATCCAGTGGTGTTTCTAAAGATTGAGATGGAGGTTACAAAAACAAACGTAACAACCCTGAATAAAATATATGAATTGAGATTTTAATAAAAATATTAAACTAAGATAAGAATATAATAACTGTTCCCAGACACCATTAATACATTTTTATCTTATTTCAAGGTAATAAATGAGTAGAAATATGCGTAAATACCAACTCAACGTGCAAGAATAAACAAAAAATAATTAATCCTTGTCAAAATGTACTATTAGAGAAGGTAAGTAGGTGTATTATTCATCTAACGCTATTAAAGCTCTACCTAAAACTCTCTCACCTTTCTTCAATTGAGTGTATATACTAGAGCATACAACTCTATTTTTTTTTAACGTAATAAATATGTAAAAAAATACACCTAAATACCCGCTCAATGTATAAGAATAAACATAACGAAATTAATATACACACACATGTAATATTAGAAAAAGTAATAGATGTAATTATTCACTTGACGTCATTAATGCTCCACCTAACACTCTATCACATTTCTCCAACTTAGTGTATATACTGGTTTTTTAACGTAATAAATTAGTAAAAAATATGCGTGAAATATCCACCCAGTGTATAAGAATAAAGAGGAAAAAAAATAATCTACACCCACATGTGCCATTAAAAAAGGTAAATAGATGTAATTATTAAATATACATAAATACAACATGCAAGAATAAACAGATGATGGAACATTCTTGAAGAACAAAATGTAAGAATTTCTTTTACTCAACACCAAATTTCTAGTTAAAACAGAAACGATGTGAAAAACTGGTCTACAATCAAGAACGTGATATAGACATACCCAATTGTCGGTTAATCGAAGATGCCTGACCAATGAACTGCAAACTTGTGTGTGGTTTGCGATGGAAGAAAGAGTGGCTCACTCTAAGCAGCAGGAATTGACAAAGGATCCTTCAATGAAGAAATGTGCAAAAGATTAGTGAAAGTTAGAAAAATAATGGCAGAGTGAAAACAAATGAATAGACATGGACTTACAATATTGTTTCTTTGCAAAAATAATGACAGTGTGCATAAATTTTCTCCTCAAATATAAAATGCGTAGATTTTTCATCAAGGAGGAAATGCAACTAAAAATGCATCATTAAACAAGATGGAAATACTATGTCGTAACACACAAGGTAGATTCTAGGGAAAAGGTTTCTATCGATTTCTTATGAAATGTGGACAATGAGAAAAATAAAGATAGTGAGAATGAAAAATAAGTAGAGATTTAAACAAGGTAGAAATAAGAAGAGATTTAAAAAATGAAAAGATTTAAATGTAAAATGGTAGTGAGAGAATACACGATTTTTATTTTACAAATCTTACCATTGAAATGTGTTGATAGTTTTACGAGGGTAGGATATACAATTATTTTATTTATTCTCTTCTCTAATTATAGAGCCACATAATTCTAAATATAAAATAATTTTTATTATAAATATTACACATGTAAATACTCATTCCACATGCTCGATACCCATGCCATGTGACAAATTATTCCTAACCAAAGTGTCTCCCATGTGTCCAATAAAGGTCATAGATTGGTGTCAAAATGGACTACATCATGCTCTCCCAATTGCCTATATATAGGGGGTATTTGTACGGATGACCCATTTTCTCGCACATTAATGGCATTTGATCTGACATTTCAAAATAATGAAAATTGACCTATTCTGACATGATAGAGCGTGTCAAATTACTCAAAAGGGCAGTATTAAGCCCGTCTCGCATGGTCACGCTCTCACGCTCTCGTAGACTCGATCTCGCGTACTCGCAGGAATGCTCACGTTTACTCGCAGGAATGCTCACGTTTACTCGCAGGAACGCTCACGCTTACTCGCAGGAACGCTCACGCTTACTCGCAGGAACGCTCACGTTTAGACGAAGTTGTCACTCGAAGATCAGTCACGTTTATTCGCTCATCGATAACGTTCCAACGAGTCAGCGTTCACGTGAGCGTCAACGTTCGAACGTTCACGTGGGCGTGCGAGTTAGTCGGCGTTCCAGCGAAAAAAGCGTTAGCGAATCAGCGTGAACGTGATTGCGTGAGCGAGTCAGCGTCAACGTTCGAGCGTTCACGTGGGTGTGCAAGTCAGCGTTCGAGCGTTCACGTGGGCTGCCCTTCGACGTAATTTTGTGCGCGTTGTCACGCCAGAATAGGTCAGTTTTCATTATATCTGAGCGACAGGTCATTCAACATTAACTATAATAAAAAGGGGTTTTCCGTACAAATATCTCTATATATAGTGGCTTTTGGTGGATAAATATAATGCACAATTGGTGGAAAAATTTCTCCAATATTCTCTCTTCTCTCCCACTTTTCTCTAATTTCATTTGTTTATTTAATTTGCCATAAAACTCCACTACCTTTTCTTTATATTATATATATATCCATATTATATTATTATTGTTGGTATTATTATTATTATTATTATTATTATAATATTATTATTATTATTATTATATTGGTAAAATTATACCCAGTTTCCATCCTATTTTTACAACACGTTATCAGCACAAGTCTCTACCATTTTTCCAGCTAAAGGTAGGTCCTCCAGGTAAGTCATTTTTTTTTAAATGTTATTTTTCATGTTTGGTTTATATTGATTTTCTAATATAAATATAATATTATTTTGATAGTGTTATTATGAAAAACCTTACAAAACTAGAATTTGTGGCCTTGGATATTAATGGGAATTGTTGGGGTTTGTGCCCTAAAACTTGTAGTTTGTAATTTTGTTCTAATTATTGTAATAAAGTGTTATTATTTCAATAAAAAGTTATTGTTCGTTATTTACGAGATTGCCCTTTGTTTTAACCCTAAATCCAACAAGCTAAACATCCAATGTTGTAAAATGTATCTTGAACTGAATGTAGTGTACACATAAAGGATCTCAGTTCGAGATACAACCTAAAGGGTCTATAGTAAGGGGATAAGGTTTTGGTACTTTACCCTGGTAAAACTATGGATGTGGCCCACTTGGTATATGATACAAACACTGTGATCCTAACGTGTTCGTGTAGATCACATGTGAGTGGGGATATCCTATGTAATGAGATTACATAAGACCGAACCGAGAAATAGTAACCACTAGATGTAACTTCGTTGACTAGCTAGGTTTCTATTTCACTAGGATGACCTAGACAACTTGATCTCAATCCTAAGCAGGTTACGAACTCCTGTTTGCGAGGGATTGTCCTTTGACTAGTATGGGTGAGAGTGGTCAGATTCGCCGACTCAATATGCCACCTTCTTGGGGACAAGACCGAGTGAGCAATTGGGGACTTAGCCTAGCAAGATGGAATTCACGCATTCCCGACTACTAGGGTAAGTAGATGAATGATCTCTTAAGTGGTGTCTCCGGGACTTGAACAAAAGGCCCGACCCTCTCATTGGCCCGAGAGAGACTTCTGTTTATTGGTAGAACCACAAACAAATTGTTCATTAGAGGAGCACTAGTACTTAAGGTACAAGATGTAATCTAGGGGTAAAACGGTAATTTGACCCAGCTGGTGTTACGAACATTCGTGAAGGATTGACTTGCTGTTATGGGTCAATATCCGTGGACACAGAAATATATATGTAGTGAGAAGAGTGCAGCTGCGAGACTTTAGTAGAGTGTTCCCGCAGTTAACGAATGTTGATTAGGAGGTTAATGAGATTAGCAGGAAGTAATCTCAGTATCGTTGGAGCTTACGATCCAGAGGTCCATTAGGTCCACCTTCTAGCTCGTAAAGGGTTCTTAGATCGTTTGAATTTGAAATATTCAAATTCATTAGGGAATAAATTTAATGTATATAGATACGATATAATATAAAGTTTTGGAACTATATATTATAAATTTAATGTGAATATGATTCATAATTAAATTGTATGAGAGAATTAAATATTTGAAAGAGTTCAAATATTAATTTAAATGTGAATATGATTCAAAAACTATAGGTTAAAATTTAATGTGCATGAGATGTGCATTAAAACTATAGGTTAGAGGGAATATTGATTAAACATGATTTAATCATAATTAAATATATGATATTTAATTTAATTTTGGTTAAATATGATTTAAATAAAATTAATATTAATTTATAATTAAATATGATTTAATTATTAATTAAATTAATTAATTTATTATTAATTAATTAAGGGAACGTGTCGGATGAGTTGATCGATTGATCATTCTGTGTTGTGCAATTTTTATGAATTGTTCTCTCAAAATTCTCTCTCTGAATTTCCCTCACCTTCCAACTGTTGGAGACCTTCCCAACAAGGTTAGATCTAAGTTGAATCCAGAGACATATAAGGTTTACTTTGTGGTTGTGTTCTACTGAAAAAGAAGAACAGAGGATATTTGCTTATTGTTGTATTGTTGTATTGTTGTGCAATTGGAGTAAAAGTTGTTGGTTTGATCTATAAAGGTATTAAATCTCTTTCTTTTTAATTTAACAATTAAAATTGCATATGTTTGCATGTTTAGATCCATGCCTAATTAGATTAGGAATTAAGTTGTTTATTCTCTGTAATTCACCAATGTATTGATATTTGTATTAAACCAAAACAAACAAGCTTTTCGATCCTTTTAAACATGTTTCTGATGCTCAAGGAGATCGGATCTCTATCAGAAATAACTACTTGTCATGGGTCATTGACGTTGAGATCCATTTAGATTCCATGAATCTTGGAGAAATAATTAAAGAAGGAAATGATACATTAAATCAAGAAAAAGCAAAAGCTCTGATCTTCCTTTGCCATCATATTCACGAGGGATTGAAAATTGAGTATCTTATAGTAAAAGATCCCTACATTCTATGGCAAGGTTTGAAAGAAAGGTACGATCATCAAAAACAGTTATTCTTCCTTTCGTTATGATTGAATGCACATGAGGTTGCAGGATTTTAAATCAGTAAGTGAGTATAATTTCGCACTATTCAGAATTAGTTCAAAATTAAAATTATGCGGAGAAAAGATTACTGATGTTGATATGTTAGAGAAGACATTTTTCACTTTTCACGTCTCGAATATGCTCCTGCAGCAACAATATCGAGAGAAAGGTTTTACAAAATATTATGAACTTATCTCATGTCTTCTCGTTGTTGAACAAAATAACGAGTTATTAATGAAAATCATGAATCCCGACCAACTGGAGCAACAACATTCCCTGAAGTGAATTTTGTGAATTTTAATAATCATGGTCGAGGTCGTGGTCGAGGTCGAGGTCGGGACTGCGGTAGAGGAAAAAATACATATTTTCGTGGTGGGCATTGTAATTTTAAGAAACCCACACGAAGTGATGATCATAAAGGAAATGCTCCACAAGATAGGAGTTTGAAAGGTGATGAACATATATGTTTTCGGGGCGGAATAACTAGGCACTGGTCACACACCTGTCGTACATCAAAACACCTTGTTGATCTCTATCAAGCTTCTCTGAAGGAAAAAGAAAAATGGAAGAATGTAGAGGTAAATCTTGTCATTCAAGAAGATGATGTGTTTGACCCCTCCAATATGATGCATCTTGATGTGGCTAATTATTTTGAATCTCCTGGAAAGAGAATTGATACAATCAAACAAGTAGAGGATGCTTTGTATGAAAATATATAATTAAGTACTGCTTGTAATTCTAGTATGTTTTTGTTATTTTGTTTGTATATATATTTAAGACTCTTTGTAATCGCTTTTATTTTCTTTTCAATAAAGAAATATGGACAATTTTAATAGGTTGAGTAACTCGAAAATGAGCAATGAGGATTTATGTCTGGCAGATTGCACAACTACGCACACGATACTCATAAGTAGAAAATATTTTACTAGATTGACAATACTGGAAGCAAAAGTCAATACTATATCAGGTTCTACAAATCTGATGGAAGGTTTTGGAAAAACAAGCTTTATTTTGCCCAGAGGAACAAGATTTACAATTAATAATGTTTTGTTCCCTGGCAAATCGAAAAAAAAACTTATTGAGTTTTAAAAATATACGTGAAAATAATTATCATGTAGAAACTGATTGTAAAAATAATATATAGTGTCTCTATAAAACATTTATTGTTTCATATGAAAAACGTATATTAGAAACTCTGCCTGCTTTTTCTTCTGGATTATATTATACTCATATTCGAGTAATCGAAATATATGCAATAATGAACCAGAAGTTCATAAATCCAGAGTTATTCAGTGTTTGGCATAATCGACTAGGCCATCCAGGATCGATAATGATGATGAAAATTATTGAGAATTCACATGGGCATCCTTTAAAGAATCAAAAGATTCTTCAATCAAATGAGTTGTCATGTGATGCTTGCTCTCAAGGGGAATTAATTATTAGACCATCATCAGCTAAAGTGGGGATTGAATCACCTGCATTTTTAGAGTGAATTCAAGGTGATATTTGTAGACCTATTAACCCACCAAGTGGTCCATTTAGATATTTTATGGTATTAATTGACGCATCTAACAGATAGTCACATGTATGTTTATTATCAAGTCGAAATCTTGCATTTGCAAGATTACTTGCTCAAATAATTAAGCTAAGAGCACAATTTCCTGATTATACAATTAAGATCATTCGACTTGATAATGTTGGTGAATTTACATCCCAAACTTTTAATAATCATTGTATGTCAATTGGGATAAGTGGTGAACATTCTGTAGCTCTCGTTCATACACAAAATAGTCTAGCAGAATCATTTATAAAACATCTGCAACTAATTGCAAGATCATTGCTTATGAGAGCTAAACTTTCTACATTGGTTTGGGGTCATGCTATTTTGCACGTTGCATCATTATTACGTATTAGGCCAGTAACTTATCATAAGTACTCCCCATTACAGTTAGCTTATGGCTAGGAGCCGAATATTTTTCATCTAAGAATTTTTGGATGTGCAGTATATTTATCGATTGCTCCACCACAACGTACTAAGATGAGTCCTTAAAGGAGGTTAGGAATATATGTTGGTTTTGATTCTCCATCAATTATTAAATATCTTGAACCTCTGACGGGTGATGTATTTACTGCACGATTTGTTAATTGTTATTTTAATGAGACAAAATTTCCAACATTAAGGGGAGGAATTAAGAAGTTGGAAAAAGAAAATACATGGAATGTATCGTTATTATCTCATTTAGATCTTCGTAGAAATCAATGTGAACTTGAAGTTCAAAAGATAATTCGTTTGCAAAATATAACAAATCAATTACCAGATGCATTCACAGATACTAAAAGGGTGACTAAATCATATATACTAGCTGCAAATAATCCATCAAAAATTGATATCCCAAATGAACAAGTTGTCAATAATGAGTCTGGAGTACGCCAGAAGCGTGGTAGACCAATGGATTCCAAAGATAAAAATCCTCGAAAAAGAAAAGTAGTTGAGAATCAAAATGATTTAATAAAAGGTGTGAATGTTCCAGAAGAAATTCAGAATACAACTACTCAAAAGAGTATTGATGAAAATCAAATCTTTAAAAATAATAATGAAATTTCTATAAACTATGTTACAACAGGAAAA
The DNA here is from genome assembly GCA_036507285.1 of Trichosanthes cucumerina. NCBI lineage: Eukaryota > Viridiplantae > Streptophyta > Magnoliopsida > Cucurbitales > Cucurbitaceae > Trichosanthes > Trichosanthes cucumerina. Next base: position 11,313,292 of record CM071842.1, on the reverse strand, counting down.
AGATGGAAACGAAATAATATCATTGTCGACAACATTTTTGCTTATAATGTTGCTCACGATATTATTCATGAAAGTGACGATTTTGATCCAAAATCTATCGAAGAATACCAACGTAAAAAGGATTGGTTGAAATAGAAAGAAGCAATCAAAGCAGAGTTGAACACACTTTCAAAATGTGAGGTTTTTGGACCAGTAGTCCTAACACTAGAAAACATCAAACCTGTGGGATATAAATGTGTATTTGTAAGGAAAAGAAATGAAAAGAATGAAGTCACAAGATATAAAGCGAGACTTGTTGCACAAGGATTCTCGCAAAGGCCTGGTATTGATTATGAGGAGATATATTCTCTGGTGGTGGATGCAATAATGCTAAGATATTTGATTGACATGACTGTATATGAAAAACTTGATATGCATCTAATGGATGTAGTCACGACGTATTTATATGGATCTCTAGATAATGACATTTATATGAAAATCTCGGAAGGATTTAAAATACCAAAAACATATGAATCAAAACAATCAGGACGAATGTGGTATAATCGCCTGAGTGAATATTTGTTGAAAGAAGGATATTAAAATAATCCAATATGTCCGTGCGTTTTTATAAAGAAATCTCAGTCAGGATTTGCTATTATAACTGTATATGTTGATGACTTAAATATAATTGGAACTCCTGAAAAGTTATCCAAGATCATAAAATATCTTAAGAAAGAATTTGAGATGAAAGATCTTGGAAAAATAAAATTTTGCCTTGATTTGCAAATTGAACATTTAGCAGATGTGATATTTGTTCATCAATCAACTTATACAGAGAAAATCTTAAAAAGATTCTATATGGATAAAACACATCTATTGAACATTCCAATGGAAGTTCGTTCACTGGATATAAAGAAAGATATATTTCGGCCTCCAGATGATGACGAAGAACTTCTTGGTCCTGAAGTACCATATTTTAGTGCAATTGGTACATTTATGTATCTTGCTAATAACACAAGACCAGATATTGCATTTTCAGTAAATTTATTAGCGAGATATAGTTCTTGTCCAACCAAAAGACACTGGAATGAGATTAAACATATACTTCGTTATCTTTGAGGAACAGTTGATATGAGGTTATTTTATTCTAACAAATCTAGTTTTGATCTAGTTGGTTATGTAGATTCTCGACATTTATCTGATCCACACAAAGCTAGATCTCATACAGATTATCTATTCACATGTGGAGGTACTGCTATATCATGGCGATCAGTGAAACAGACCATCACGACCATTTCTTCGAATCATGCTGAAATCCTTGCAATTCACGAGGCAAGTCGAGAATGTGTATGGCTAAGATCAATGACTCAACACATTCGTGAAACATGTGATTTGTCTTCTAGTAAACATCTTCCAACAATATTATACGAAGACAACACAACCTGTATAACTCAAATCAAAAGAGGGTATATCAAAAGAGATAGAACGAAACATATCTCACCAAAACTTTTCTACACTCATGATCTTGAAGAAAATGGTGACATCACTGTACAACAAATTTGTTCGAAGGATAACCTGACCGACTTATTTACGAAGGCATTACCAGCTGCAACTTTCGAAAAATTAGTACATAACATTGGAATGTGGCGACTCAGAGACTTTGAGTGATGTCTCCATGAGAGGGAGTGAATGTATTATAGTAAACTATATAAAATATATACTCTTTTTTCTTCACTAAGGGTTTTCTTCCCATTGGATTTTTTCCTAGTAAGGTTTTAACGAGACATATTGTATATAAATGAGCATTTAAGAGGGGAGTATTATAAATATTACACATGTAAATGTCCATTCCACATGCCCCTTTGATACTCATGTCATGTGGCAAATTATCCATAGCCAAAGTGTCTGTCATGTGTCCAACAAAGGCCATAGATTGGTGTCCAAATGGACCACATCATGCTATCCAAATTGCCTATAACTAGCGGCTTTTGGTGGATAAATATAATGTACAATTTGTGGAAAAATTTCTCCAATATTCTATCTTCTCTCTCACTTTTCTCTAATTTTATTTGTTTATTTAATTTGTCATAAAATTCCACTACCTTTTTTTTATATTATATATGTATCCATATTATATTGTTATTGTTATTATTGTTATTATTATTATTATCATTATGAATATATTATATTAGTATTTAAATATTGATAAAATTATACCCGATTTCCATCCTAGTTTTACAACAATTTTATCTTTTTTTTATCCTAACTATTTATTTATAGACATTAAGGGGTTGTTTGGCGCGCTGTGTTGGAATCAGAAATCTTGGGTTTCTTGTTTGGAATCGAAACACTAGACTTGCGAGAAACTTGATGTTTGGAGCGCGAGGTTGTATTAGGTTGTGTTGCGTAACTTGCAGTGTTTGGGAGTGCAGTGTTGTCTTTGGAATGGGTTGCATAAAAGCAGTGTTTGGGAGTGCGATGTTGTGTTGGGTTAGGTGTATGCGATGCTTTTTTCTAAAATAAATACTTAATATTTTTTAAATATAGTAATTTTGTCTTCTTACTTTATTTTTAACTTCATAACTACATAATTACCTATCAACAATTTATCTAATGTATCTAATTTGAGTTTATAATACTTTGTAGGAGTATATATTATATTTATAATACACTTCACTCATGATAACATAAAGTAAAACAACTAACTATATGTTGTAATGTGTAATGTAAGAACTGTGGCGCCAATGATAAAGTAAAACAATCGATGCATAGAAATATGTTGGTTAAAGATAACATGTTACGCTGACTGAAATAATAGAGATAGTTGTCCAACGAAGTTCAGCTAAACATAAAATTCTAAAAAAGTCATAGAGAGTGGTAGATGGAAATAAAATCAGGTTCCCAGTGCTTTCCCCAGAACTTCCACACAATAATCATACTTCCAATTTAGGGTGATTCATGCAAAGAAAGAGTTTTTGCAACAACCATACAGTCCTGCCTTGTCATCTCTGAGATTGCCTTCAATTTTGCATATAGCTCGTTCACTCGAGCTACTAATATTATATTAATAATATTTACACACAAAAATATTATCCACCACAATGTATGTAGTGCATATATAAAAAATCTAATCAATATATATATATATATATATATATATATATATATATATATAATTCAACAATCGTTAATTCCCATTCCAATTCATCCATATATGGTTTGCGAGATGTTCTCTCCATTCAGTCCAGACATCTGTTGTCTCTACAAATTCAATGTTGTTTGTGTTCATCCCAGTTGAATCGAGGTCACTTGTGTGTGCCTCCTCGAATGTGGGATCTGGGTCCATCTTTTGTATAATTAAGTTGTGCAACAAACAACATGCAGTTATAGTCATGCACTAGACTTCTATTGGGTAAAAAGACTTTTCTCTTAGTATCGCTCATCGACCCTTCAGCATACCGAATGCTCTTTCAATGACATTTCGAGAGGATGAATGTCTCATGTTGAACAACTCTTTCGGATTGGCGGTGGTTGGGGCATTAAAGTATCAAATGGTTTGGGTGGTTGAGTCGTATGGACGATCGTTAAATTAATCTATAGAGTTCTCATTGTAGTTATCAATTGAGGTAATCGTCGCGATGGTCAGGTTGTTAGTGTGGTCGTTGAAGTTTTCGTTATCGGTAGTGATCAGGCAGTCATCGGAGTTGCCATTAGAGTTAGTCGGTCACCGGTGTAGTCATCGAAATTGTCATCGGAGTTGGTCGGAGTCGCGCGGTGTGGTGGTCAAAATTGTCATCAGAGTTTGTCGGGGTCGCCGGTATGGTCGTCGGAATTGTCATCGGAGTTGGTTGGGGTCGCTGGTGTGGTCGTTGAAATTGTCATCGGAGTTGATCGGGGTTGTCGGTGTGGTTGTCGAAATTGTCATCGGAGTTGGTCGGGGTCGTCGGTGTGGTCGTCAAAATTGTCTTCAGAGTTTGTCGGGGTCGCCGGTGTGGTCGTCGAAATTGTCATCGGAGTTGGTTGGGGTCGCCGGTGTGGTTGTTGGAATTGTCATCTGAGTTTGTCGGGGTTGTTGGTGAGGTTGTCGGAATTGTCATCGGAGTTAATTGAGGTCGCCGGTGTGGTTGTCGGAATTGTCATCGGAGTTGGTCGGGATCGCAGGTGGGGTCGTTGAAATTGTCATCGGAGTTGGTCGGGTCGCTGAAATTTTCATCAGAGTTGGTCGAGTCTTCGGTGTGATTATCAAAGTTTTCATCGGAGTTGGTTGAGTTGCCCGTGTAATCGTCGAAGTTGTCGTTGTTGGTGGTCGTTTGAGTTGTCATCGGAGTTGGTCAGGTCACCGATATAGTCGTCGGAGTTGTTGTCGAAGTTGTCATCGGAATTGTTGTTGAAGTGGTCATCGAAAATAAAAAACGACAAATAGAAGTGGAAAACATGGTACAAAACCCATGAGGTTGTGTTTTCAAAACTCTTGATTTTGAAATCCTTTGTACCAAACATGGTATTGAGTTTGAAACCCAACACCACCCTAACCCAAACCAATGGGCCAAACACCCCCTAATAGTAATTTTTCAAAAAAAGAAAAAAAACCCAAGTTCCCATCAACCGAGCCCAAGATTTAAAACGAAAAACCAAAGAAAAAGATTAAAAAAAAAATCTGAAAACCCTATGCCTTTTCTCTCTCTTCCCTTCCTTCTCTCTCCCTTCCTTTCGTGAATCTTCAGCCGCCAGCCCAACTCCGGCGATTTTTTGGTGATAGCAGCTCGTGAGTTCGGCAACAGAACAACGCAGATCCCCACATCACCACACTCGTCTCCGGCCACAAACCTTCACGCGGTTCACGAACAGCCGGCGGCCCGACTCCATCAAGACCCTCGCGCGTTCTTCTTCTCCGGCGAACGGGGCCCTTCCTCTTCCTTTACCGTTTGCGCCACTCCTGTCCGACGTAGTCTCAGTGGCTGCTTGTAATCTTTTCCGTGGTAATTCTTCCGAGGTAATTCTGTGATCAATTTGCTTATATTTGCTAAAAGATGTCTGTTCTTCCGCGTTACTTATCTCAGTAAAGAAAACCCCTTTGGGTTTTAATGATCACGACATGATTTTTTTAGTATACAAAAATGATCACCACACGATTGAATAGGATGATGTTGATTTTGGATTACTGATTGGGTTAATCAGAGGATTTGTTATTGGATTCCTCCAGTTGTTTATATTAGTTTTTTTTTAATATGATTGCACTGATCGTTTTCGGGAGCTAAATAGTTGTTCGGTTATGGAGAATTGGTTTATTTGATGTCCTCATGGTGGCCTTACATTAGAGATTTAGATTTTGGCCTTGATTGGATTGTTTTGTTTTTGTTTTCATCTTTTCTCCGAAATTATTTGCTTAAAAAAGGGGCATTAGAATTCAGCTTAGTGTTCGTTGTTTCATCTTTGGCAGGAATATAAACTATGGCTGGAGAATCAGGATTGTTTGCGGTTCAACAGACTATTGGCAGTGTTTTATGTTGCAAATGTGGAATTCCCATGGCACCAAATGCTGCCAATATGTGCGTCAAGTGTTTGTGTTCCGAAGTTGACATCACAGAAGGTTTACAGAAGCAATTGACTATTATGCATTGTCCGGATTGCGAGAGTTACTTGCAGCCACCGCGAACTTGGATTAAAGCGCAATTAGAATCAAAGGAACTATTGACATTCTGTATCAAAAGGTTAAAAAATCTGAATAAGGTTAAACTGGTACATGCTGAATTTGTTTGGACCGAACCCCATTCCAAGAGGATCAAGGTCAAGTTGAAAGTTCAGAAAGAGGTCCTTCATGGAGCAATTTTAGAACAGTCCTATGTTGTTGAGTATGTTGTACAGGATCACTTGTGTGAGTCTTGCTCAAGGGTCCAGGCCAACCCTGACCAGTGGGTGGCTTCTGTTCAACTCAGGCAGCACGTTCCTCACCGGCGTACCTTTTTCTTCTTGGAGCAACTGATACTAAAGCACGGTGCTGCTGCCAGTGCCATAAGAATCAAACAGATGGATCAAGGTATTGACTTTTTCTTTTCTAATAGGAGTCATGGTGTTAAGTTTGTGGAATTTATTGGAAAGGTTGCTCCCATTAGGAGCCGCCATGATAAACAACTTGTTTCTCATGATCCTAAGAGTAACATTCACAACCATAAGCACACTTTCTCTGTTGAAATATCTCCAATATGCCGCGAGGATTTGATATGCTTGCCTCCTAAAGTTGCGGTTAGTTTGGGAAATCTTGGTCCCCTTGTAATTTGCACTAAAGTTACAAATGCCATTGCTTTGCTTGATCCGTTTACCTTAAGGCACTGCTTCTTGGATGCTGATCAGTATTGGAGGACATCCTTTAGGTCTCTACTTACTAGCAGGCAACTTGTGGAATATATTGTTTTAGATATAGAGAATGTTTCTACTGAAGTCAATGTCGGTGGTTCGAAGTATATTTTGGCCGATGCTCAGGTAGCTCGTGTAGCAGATTTTGGAAGGAATGACACGATATTCTCCATAAGAACCCATCTTGGTCATATTCTAAACCCTGGGGATTATGCCCTTGGTTATGATCTTTATGGAGCCAACAGTAATGATATGGAGCTAGACAAATATAAGGGCCTTCAGATTCCTGAAGCTATTTTAATCAAGAAGAGTTACGAAGAAAAGCGTCAGAGAAAGCGTGGAAAGCCTCGATCATGGAAGCTTAAATCTCTTGAAATGGATGTTGATGATAAAGATAAAGGTAGAGGTGAGCAAGATAAGATGAACTCAGAGTACGAACAGTTTTTGAGAGATTTGGAGGAGAATCCAGATTTGAGGTTCAACATATCATTGTACCGAAATAGAGAATACCAACCGTCGGAAATGACTGATGGGGAAGATGGACCTTCGGTACCACTTGAAGAGTTGCTTGCTGATCTTGATTTAAGTGAAGGGGATGGAGACGATGGCATGCACGAGTAAGTAGCTGTCTGCTTGCTTGTCTATCTTGATTACAAATGTGGAGTCGAGCATTCAAACTTCCGTCTTCAAGAGAAGAAAGTTGGTGCATTAGCTGATGAACTATGCTCATTTTGGCCCTCACAAGGAGTTGAACCCGGTGTGTTATTGCTTGTAATTTCATTTATATAGCATCCTATTTATTCTGATTTGCTTACTAGAAGATACAAAATTATTTATTATCAACATCATCATGTCATGGTTGTTGCTCCATGTTTTCCCCTCTTTTTCTGTCTGTAGCCGCTGGAACCCATTTTTCTCTTTCTACTTTATGGCTTTTAGTTTCACTTGTCTACAAGTCCTTTGTTAAAGTGGTGATAAAAAGAAGAAATCAGGGAAAATTATACTTTTGGTCCACAGTCCTGAATAGGTTAGATTTAAATTCTTCATTTTCCTCCGAACTAAGCTTCTTCTTCTTTTCAATAAGAAAAGAAGTGGTTTGGAACCAGAAACCCTAAAAATTCAGAATCGTGGAAATCTCTAGCTGGAATCAGAAATCCTGGAATTCTTGAATAATGTGTTTGAGTTTGTTTAGGTTGTTTTTTTTCTAACAATTTTTTGGGATGTTTTTTTTCATATCAATTTTTTTACTTGATAATTGTTTGTTGAATTGCATATTAATGTTTTAACCAATTATGTGAATTAATTATTTCATCATAGTTAAATATGATCGTATAGTTTATATAAGTAAATTGATATCTCATTTACTTCTTTCCTGATGATGTAAAATTAAATAACATTAGTCGGAACGTACGGGAAAGAAGAATGATGTTGCTCGAGAAAAGAAAATTCATGATGCAAATAAAAGTTCGAAGTTCATAATATCGTAACATTGTCTTCGAAGCTCTTCACTTGAATCAAAATTCAATAAGTTAAGTTTATGTCTTAGTCGAGTGTAGATTATTTTCACATCTTAAAAGAATTCACTCTTAATAGCAAATACACTCAAACAAGCAAGGTTATTTAAATCTGTTTTAGAAATTTTTTAAAAAAATTAGAAGTCTATTTAAGAAATTAGGAAATTTAAAATTCTATTTTACAAGTATTTAGAAAACTATTTTAGGAACTCTATTTTATAAATTAAAAAATTGGGAGTCTATTTAATTAATTAAAGAATCTAAAACTCTAATTTACAAAGGATTTAGAAACCTAAGAAATTAAAAAATGGAAAGTATATCTAAGGAATTAGGAATACTCTATTTTTAGAAAGTATTCATAAATTTATTTTTAGAACTCTATTCTAAAAATTAAAATATTTGAGGTCCATTTAAGAAATTATGGACTTTAAACAAAATTTTGAAATCTATTTCAAGGATAAATTAGTTATAAAATTTGAATTCTATATAGAAATTAAAATATTAGAAACTCTATTTTGCACAACATTTTGAAACTTATTTTAAATATAATAGGTTAACAAATTTGTTTAGTAGTTTCTTTTTAGTTTTATTTTAATTTTTTAACAAATTGATCAGATAGTCGAGTCATTGGAATAGTCATTGGAGTAGTTGTCGGGGTGGTCAAGTTGATGGGGTAGTCAAGTTGTCGAGGTGGTCACCAATGGTAGTTGCATGGTGGTCAGGTCACACTGAGTGGTTGTTGGATAGTTTTCGATAGTATTTTTTTGGTGGTCGTCAGAATGATCATCATGGTGGTCAGGACGTCGGAGTAGTCATTGAGTGGTTGGGTCGTTGGAGTTGTTGTCGGAGTTGTCATTTGAGTGGTCAAGTCACTAGAGTGATCACTAAAGTGGTCGTCAACAGTGGTTTTGAGTGATTGGGTTATCAAGTCGTCGGAGTGATCACTGAAATAGTCATTGAGGTGGTCAGGTTGCTAGAGTGGTTGGGTCATCAAAGTGGTTACCAATGATGGTTGGATTTTTGGGGGGTCGTCAACGATAGTTGTCGGATGGTCGGGTCGTTGGAGTGGGTTGACAGATTGTTGTTGGCAGTGGTTCGGACAAGTGAGGTTGCGTAAGGATATCAAGTTGTTGGGGTGGTCAAGTCATCAAAGTAGTCGTTAGACTAGTCGATGGTCGTTGGGTGGTCGCCGAAATTACCACTTGAGTTGTTGTAGAAATGGTCGTCGAAAATGAAAAACGACAAATGAAAGAGGAAAACATGGTACAAACTCCATGGATTAAACTGTCATAACCGATGGGGTTGTGTTTGGTTTTGAACAAATTCAAAGTGAGTGGCAACCAGTAGGGACTTTTGGTGGCTATCTGAAATTCAGTCCAAGATCATGTTTGTTTTGTCGGTCTCTAGCATTTTTTTACCATCTCTTAGACCGTTTATACGCTCTACTCTGCAAAAAGCTTTCAAAATCAATCATGGACTTTGTTGATATTAGCGGTCAAATTGATATGATTGTACGTGTTAAATACTTAACTTTCTCATCAAATTTCTTTAACTTGCTAGAACTATTTTCTAAAAACAAGCTGAAAGTTTAGGGTTCTTTGAATTTTATATCTAATACATCAATTTATTTTTAAAATGTTCAAACATTTATTAAACACCTTTTAAAGTTCTAGGATTGAACTTGTAATTAGATAGGTTTATATGCACATAAATGCCTAAATTTTCATGTCTAACTTTGAAGTTCCTAAAATCACAGTTTTATATATATCCAATAAATAATTTTCTTGTTCAATTTTTTTTTTTTTTTTTAAATAAATCAGTAGCCTACCCGACACAGTTAAGCCAAATAGAACCATTAACCCTTCAACTTCATGTACCTAAAAATTGAAAAACTAAACTAGTAATCTAACTAAAAAAAAGAAATCGAAATATATAAACACATGCACGCTTGTCTTTTCAAAGAATAGAGTTAATTTCGACGTGTTACAAAAAGACATGGTAGAAAAACATCCAATGAAACCACAATTATAAATTGTACCCAGCAAGACAACTAGAAGTAAGGAGAGCTCATAGAGAAATTATTTGAGTTCGGCTGCTACAATGAATGATAATTCTGCACGGTTGAATGTACGAAAGAAATTATAAAAATACCTCAATTTTGCATCAAACAGTTATTAAAAGTTATGAAAATTTTCAAATATATCAACATATAACTGTTATTATGAATTTATGAAATGCATGTATGTTTGGGAATGATGTTAGAAATAGTGATTTTAGAATTATCAAATTACCTAAAAATGATATTTTATATTGATGAAATTATTTAACTTAATAATTATGATAAATATTTATTTATTTATATTCTTTTTTCATTTATTTTATTGTTAATGCATGATTAATATGTTAAGTAAGAACACATAAAAAATATCAAAATAAAATTCAAAAGACATATATTTCATTCGATCTAGAATAACAATAATAAATAACTATTGTTGTAACGCCCCATGTCCAGGATCTCCTGCGACATGGTTGCGTCACTATATCGTTCATGACTGCTTGTAAGATTGAAGACACTATCCACACAAACCAACACGGGGTCATTTCAGCATGGTTTGTTCTCACTCACATGCTCCCTAAGAAAATTCCCAAGAGTTCACCCAACATAAGATTGCTCCAATCCAAGCACGCTTAACTGTGGAGTTCCTATGATTGAGCCATCGAAAAGGAAGGTGCACCTTGTTGGTATAGGTAGTAGCTATCAATTCTTTTAAGCATTTCTCAACTATACTTTCATATCCTCATATGGTCACTCGCATGTACCTTTTTTTCTCGAGCACCATACTTTCATATCTTAAGGATCCCTCTCATTCAGATGTGGACTCGGTTCATTCATGTACCCCTCTTCCTCGGCGTCACATGCCCACCAGCTTCCGCCTTGGTTCGTCCCCGAACCACATCTTACTGGGAGAGGTTTCGCTCTGATACCAATTGTAACACCCCTAAAATTTAACCACTCTACTAAGGATGATACTCAAGTTCGCGCCGACGCTTTTGAAATTTCTGACATAACGACATAAGTAGGACTATTCCAAAAATTTCCTAGCACCTGAACAAGTAAAACACTTCCAAAACACGATCTCACGAGGGTACCAAGCTTCCACCAAACTACAACAATCACACAAGTTGGGCTCCAATTCCCCAGAGTTCACAGTCAACCACAACCTAAAACATGTTTTCTACAAGGATTGCCAAATAGACGTACATTCTCAATTAGAGCATACTCTCTTAACAAGTACCGCCAGAACGACACATGCAAGTTAAACTCCCATGACTACACAGTAACAAAAATTTTCAAACCAGATAAAGAGTGCAGTGAAGCGTAAGAAAACAGTCAACCCTCTAAGCAAGAAAAGAAAAACAACCCTATCTAAGCCTATAACATGTCCTTCCATAGCCTTGCAGAAGACTCGCCAACTCTGGTCATCTCAGTGTTTCGCCTTACCTGCAATCAAAATACAAAAAACGAGGGGTGAGTATAAAATACTCAGTAAGTAGTCCACTTCGTCTTTAGTGAAACAGTACAAAAGACAAGGTCGAGCCTTTGATCCAGCAAGCACACAACTCGTCCCGTCCTATAGACTTCTACTTTCTTTCTGGCCCTGGTTTACTCAAGTTCTAACTTTGCCCTACCCTTGGCTTCTGGACTAAGTTGGCAACAATAGTGGTGCTCCCGCCCACAACTCACGACCACGGGGCTCTCCCGGGCCTCATCTAGGGTGAAGGAACATGTCCAACCCCTCTACAACTCCGGGAATCACTCCCTGAGCCTCAATCCAGGACGAGGAGCGTGTCCAGCGTTTCCTACATCTTGAGAATCACTCCCTGAACCACGAACTAGGGCAAGGAGCGTATCCACTACCCATTGCACTCTGGGAATCACTCCCCACCGCCGCTCTCTCTCTCTCTCCCCTCCGTCGCTCTCTCTCTCCGCTCTGCCGCTCTCTCTCTCCCCTCCGCCGCTCTCCCTCTCCCCGGTAACTCTAACTCACTCTCTCTCTCTCTCTCTCTCTCTCGGTCCTTCTCTGTTTCTGCCTCTCTCTCACTGTTTTTCTCAATACAGTGTCTGACCGTTCACTCTTCTTGGCTTGGACAGGGTTGTGAATCGAAGTGATTTGGATTAGTTGTGGTCTGAGACAGCACGCTCGCTGGTTCTGGGAGGGTCACTCTCGTTCTGGACTGTAACGTTGGCAAGTAAAGTAGTTCTAGCAGGACGGAGGCTGGGTGTAGTTTCGCTTGATCCGAAGGTAAGCATTCGAACCTTGTTCTGTGGGGTTGTTGGCTAGTTAGGGTGTTTTCAGAGTCCAACAGTTTATAGGTGTTTGTTTTCCTGGCTAAATTTTGTGGAACTGATTAATTATGACTTGGCTTGTAGGTTCCCTTGGTGCGTGCAGGCGAGTTCGGAGTTGGTTTTAGGAAGGATTAGTTATTCACCGCACCACTTATAAAAGTAAGTATTCGATGGACTATCCCACCCATAAGTGTAAGGCTTAGGGATGACACTACACATGCATGCTAGGGATTTCGTAGCTTTTGGTTGTTTGTGACCATGGTGATTAAATGTCTAGATCGTAGAAGTAGTTGTTTAGACCCTGTAAAAGTACATGTTGTTGCTTGATTATTATCACATGCATGAGCTTAGAGTTGCCTGTTATGTATGATGTGAAACTCATAATGAGGTTTTGAGCATGATGAATGTCGTTGTATGTTCCCGTTGGTAGAGGCTTGTGTAGTTGTGTGCTTAGTTTCCAGATTAGTCCAGAGAGGTGTTTATCAACCTTAAAGACGTAGTTGACACAACCGGTCACGTTATAGGTCAAGGACCCTATGAAAGCCTTAGTAGGCTGCGACTCTAGGTTGGCTAGTTGATATGGGATGCAGGGTCTGCCCTTCATCTAATTGAGAGGCTCGGGGAGTGATTCCCAGAGTGCAGGGGGTAGTGGATACGTTCCTTGCCCTAGTTCGTGGTTCAGGGAGTGATTCCCGAGATGTAGGGGACGTTGGACACGCTCCTCGTCCTGGATTGAGGCTTAGGGAGTGATCCCCAGAGTTGCAGAGGGGTTGGACATGTTCCTTCACCCTAGATGAGGCCTGGGAGAGCCCCGTGGTCGTGAGTTGTGGGCGGGAGCACCGCTATTGTTGCCAACTTAGTCCAGAAGCCAAGGGTAGGGCAGAGTTAGAACTTGAGTAAACCAGGGTCAGAAAGAAAGTGGAAGCCTATAGGACGAGACGAGTTGTGTGCTTGCTGGATCAAAGGCTCGACCTTGTCTTTTGTACTGTTTCACTAAAGACGAAGTGGACTACTTACTGAGTATTTTATACTCACCCCTCGTTTTGTGTGTTTTGATTGCAAGTAAGGCGAAACACTGAGATGACCAGAGTTGGCAAGGCTCCTGCAAGGCTATGGAAGGACATGTTAGGCTTATATAGGGTTGTTTTTCTTTTCTTGCTTAGAGGGTTAACTGTTTCCTTACGCTTCACTGCACTCTTTATCTGGATTGAAATTTTTTGTTACTGTGTAGTCATGGGAGTTTAACTTGCATGTGTCGTTCTGGCGGTACTTGTTAAGAGAGTATGCTCTAATTGAGAATGTACGTCTATTTGACAATCCTTGTAGAAAGCATGTTTTAGGTTGTGGTTGACTGTGAACTCTGGGGAACTGGAGCCTAGCTTGTGTGATTGTTGTAGTTTGGTGGAAGTTGGGTACCCTCGTGAGATCGTGTTTTGGTGTTTTACTTGTTCAGGTGTTAGGAAATTTTTGGAATAGTCCTAATTATGTCGTTATGCTGCCGAAATTTCGGTGCGGGCATCGTAACTTGGAGTATCATCCCTAGTAGAGTGGTTAAATTTTAGGGGTGTTACAACTGTACACTCATTTTCTATTAAATGGTCGAATTCTTTAGTGTCACTATCGTCTAAAGAGCTATTAGTTGCCAACATGAACATGACTCAACTAGCATAAAATATATACTATTGATCAAGAGGTCAGCCGTTTGAATTCTCTGTCGCATATGTTGTAAAAAAAATGAATATCATCATTATCAATTATATAAGACGACATTTTTGTTAACAAAATAATCAACTATAAATCCATCTATTCTTTTTACTCGTAGAAACAAAAGCAAATAATCTTAAGAAAAAAAAAAAGAAAGTTGTTGCGTCAAAAATGGGTTGTGACAAATCTAATTGGTTTGAGAGTGAGACTTTTTTACTTTTTGAAATAATTAAAAAAAAAAGAAAAAAGAAAAAAGCGAATGATAACAACTTGGTGATTAAAAAAAAAAGTTGTTGAATCACCCAACTAAAACATGGTGGGGAGATGAGAGAGAAGAGAGAATCTAAAAAAGGTGATTTCCGGTCAATCACCACACCAAAAATCACTACTCAACTAATTATTAGAAAATAAATTTTAAATGATTTTTTATTTTTATAAAATCAATTTCAACATTTGTCAAACATCAATATTAGAAAGAAAAATGTGTTTAGTCATGATAAAAGTGATTTTGACCATTCTAAAATTACTCTCAAATGTACCCGAAGCAACCACATTTAATCAATTTTCAAGCGGTTGCCCCATTTTTTATTCTCATCTTTTTTTCCTCTCTATAATTTTCATCTCACTAAAATTTCTCTTTCTTAACTTTTCCTTCCCTCTTCACAATCTTTCTCTAAAATAAATTTTTATTTCACTCTTAACTTTTATTATCTCTCCAATTTTTCTCCTTCAAAACTTCATTCATGTTTGGTACAAATTTTGAAAGTTATATAGACATGGTCATAGATATCACTTATTCTGATGCATCATTTTTTTTCTATGATGGATGAGTTTTCTATACCCTTCAATAATGATGTGTTTTCTTTATACTCATCTATCTCTCTCTTACTCTCTCTCTTCCTTATTAATATTTAAGTATGTATGTACGCTTTCAATAATCATAATTAATTATTTAATTAAAAATATTTATAATTAATTAATTAATTTTTATTGGTTGACATTAGTTTTAATTAATTAATAAAATAATGTATCAAAATAATGTTTTTATGATTAATTTCATAAAACAAGCCTAAACATTCCTTATAAAATTCATTATGAAAATATTAAATCACTAATTAATATTTTATTTAATCAATTAATTACCAATATTATTAATTTAGGGTAAGGATAATCATTATAATTAATGAGTTATTTGTGATTAATTAACAATTTTTCTCATTAAAAAAATATTAATCATTACTTTTTTAAAATTCATTTTTATTGTTTTATTAATAATAGATAATAATTATATAAGATTTAGAAGATTAATCTCATAAATAAATTTGCATATTATTGATAGATCGTAATATATATATTACATAAGATTTATATATTAATTTTATCAAACAAATATCAATATCATTTGTTTACATAAAAATCTGATAACATTCTCAAGTAGAACTAACGCAGTCATCTTATTCTTAGGTATTTATTATTTTCAGACATTTTATTCTTAGACATCTATTATCTTTAGATATCCAATAAAACTTTAAACCAAATGATCCGTTGAGTGGTTTTCATCCAGGGGCTACCAACCTAAGGATTTTGAACATTAATAAATAATAGCTTTGATGGTTTGGAAGACTTGAGAAGATCTATGATTTTTTCCTGTTATTCCCCCACTAAATTTAAGAATAAAGTAAAGTATTTTTGTGTAAATGCAAAAACACTTTTTAGGAGTTTACAACCAAATTTCAAAGCAATTTTTTTTTTATGAGGCAATTGAGAACCTTTACTTACAATTAAAGTACCTTGGGTTATTGCCTCAAAAAAACAAAAAAGTACCTTGGGTTAAAAAATTACACTTTTGTACTCCCAAATGCACTGAGTTTTAGATGACTTTTGACTTTACATTGCAACTTCTTTGACCAATGACCTTAGCTTATTGGGGGATAAAAAGAAATAAAGTTACTCCATGCAGTCTAGATCCTCAAACAATGACTTTAAACTTAAATAAACTTGATTAATAGCATTATATGGTAAACAAATAAACGTAAATGCCCCATTTTACATGACTTTTAATACCAATGTCACATGTCAACCCCTCTATAGTCATAGTGTCCTTCATGTGTCAATTTCTTACCAATGCTTAGTGTCCAAATGTACCAACTCATTCTTATCAAATTAACTATAAATAGTGGCATTTGGTGGATCATAAATGTACATCCATTGGTGAATTCTCTCCCAATTTCTCTTTTTAGTCTTTATTTAATTTTTCATAATTTTCTATTATTTTTTTATTTATATTATATATATTCCATTTTCCAAACACTTGAATTATTATTATTATTATTATTATATTACTATTTAAATATTGGTAAAATTATACCCGATTTTCATCCTATTTTTACAACACGTTATCAGCACGAAGCTCTGCCGATTTTTCCACTGAAGATAGGTCCTCTGGGTAAGCCATTTTTTTTAATAATAAAATGTTATTTTGCATGTTTAATTGATTTTCTAATGTAAATGCAATTTCTTTTTATATAGTATTAATATGGCAAATCTTGCAAAATTAGAATTTGCGGCCCTGGATATTAATGGAAATAACGACTTGTCATGGGTTCTTGATGCTGAGATCCATTTAAATTCCATGAATCTTGGAGAAACAATTAGAGAAGGAAATGATGCATCAAATCAAGAAAAAGAAAAAATCATGATCTTCCTTCGTCATCATCTTCACGAGAGATTGAAAATTGAGTATCTTACAGTAAAAGATCCCTACATTCTATGACAAGGTTTGAAAGAAATGTATGATCATCAAAAAACAGTTATTCTTCCAAAACCTCGTTATGATTGGATGCACCTGAGGTTGCAGGACTTCAAATCAGTAAGTGAATATAATTCTGCACTCTTCAGAATTAGTTCAAAATTAAAATTATGCGGAGAAATGATTACTGATATTGATATGTTAGAGAAGACATTTTCCACTTTTCATGTCTCGAATATGCTCATGTAGTAGCAATATCGAGAGAAACACTTTAAAAAATATTCAGAACTGATTTCATGTCTTCTCGTGATTGAACAAAATAACGAGCTATTAATGAAAAATCATGAATCTCGACCAACTAGAGCAACACCATTCCCTGAAGTGAATGCTGTGAATTTCAATAATCGTGGTCGAGGTTGTGGTCGTGGTCGAGGTTGGGACCGCGGTAAAGGAAGAAATACCTATTTTTGTGGTGGACATTATAATTTTAAGAAACTCACACGAAGTGATGATCATAAAGGAAAGGTTCCACAAGATAAGAGTTCAAAAGATGATGAACATAAATGCTTTCGGTGTGGAATGACTGGGCACTGGTCACGTACCTGTCGTACGTCAAAACACCTCGTTGATCTCTATCAAGCTTCCCTGAAGGAAAAAGGAAATGAGAAGAATGTGGAGGTGAATCTTGTCATTCAAGAAGATGATGTGTTTGATCCCTCCAATATGATGCATCTTGATATGATTGATTACTTTGAATCTCCTGGAGAGAGAATTGATGCAATCAAACAAGTAGATGATGTTTTGTATGAAGATATATAATTAAGTATTGCTCGTAATTATTGTATGTTTTTCTTGTTTTTATATATATATGTTTTTCTTGTTTTTATATATATTTAGGACTTTTTGTAATCGTTTTTCTTTTCTTATCAATTAAGAAATATGGACAATTTCAATATGTTGAGTAACCCAAAAATCAAAGAATGAGGATTTATATGCAGCGCAGATGCATGACTCACGCACACGATACTCATAAACAGAAAATATTTTTCTAAATTGACAATGCTGGAAGCAAAAGTCAATACTATATCATGTTCTGCAAATCTAATTGAAGGTTTTGGAAAAGCAAGTTTTATCTTGCCTAGAGGAACAAGATTTACAATTAATAATGTTTTGTTCTCTAGCAAATCAAAGAGAAATTTATTAAGTTTCAAAGATATACGTAACAATAATTATCATGTTAAAACTGATCGTAAAAATAATATAGAATATCTATATATCACATATATTGTTTCACATGAAAAACGTATATTAGAAACACTGCCAGCTTTTTCTTCTGGATTATATTATACTCATATACAAGTAATCGAAAGTTATGCAACAATGAACCAGAAGTTCATGAATCCAGAAATATTCAGTGTTTGGCATGATCGACTAGGTCATCCAGGATCGATAATGATGAGGAAAATTATTGAAAATTCATATGGACATCCTCTAAAGAACCAGAACATTCTTCAATCCAATGAGTTGTCATGTGATGCTTGCTCTTAAGGGAAATTAATTATTAGACCATCACCAGCAAGTAGAGATTGAATCACCTGCATTTTTAGAGCTAATTCAAGATGATATTTGTGGACCTATTAACCCACCAAGTGGTTCATTTAGATATTTTATGGTATTAATTGACACATCCAGTAGATGGTCACATCTATGGTTATTATCAAGTCAAAATCTTGCATTTGCAAGATTACTTGCTCAAATAATTAAGTTAAGAGCACAATTTCCTGATTCTACAATTAAGACAATTCGACTTGATAATGTTGGTGAATTTACATCCCAAACTTTTAATAATTATTATATGTCAATTGAGATAAGTGTTGAACATCTTGTAGCTCATGTTCATACACAAAATGGTCTAGCAGAATCATTTATAAAACGTTTGCAATTAATTGCAAGATCATTGCTTATGAGAGCTAAACTCCCTACATCGGTCTAGGGTCATGTTATTTTGCACGCTGCATCATTATTACGTATTAGGCCAGTAGCCTATAATAAATATTCCCCCATGCAATTAGCTTATGGCCAGTAGCCAAATGTATCCAATATGAGAATTTTTGGATGTGCAGTATATGTTCCAATTGCTCCACCACAACGTACTAAGATGGGTTCTCAAAGAAGGTTAGGAATATATGTTGGATATGATTCCCCATCAATTATTAAATATCTTGAACCCCTGACGGGTGATGTATTTACTGCACGATTTGCTGATTGTCATTTTAATGAGACAAATTTTCCAATATTAGGGGGAGGAATTAAGAAGTTGGAAAAAGAAATCACATGGAATGCATCATTATTATCTCATTTAGATCCTCGTAGAGATCAGTGTGAACTTGAAGTTTAAAAGATAATTCATTTGCAAAATATAGCAAATCAATTACCAAATGCATTCACTGATGTTAAAAGAGTGACTAAATCATATATACCAGCAGCAAATGCTCCATCAAAAATTGATATCCCAAACGAATAAGTTGCAATAATGAGTCTGGAGCACGCCAGAAGCGTGGTAGACCTATGGGTTCCAAAGATAAAAATCCTCGAAAAAGAAAAATAGTTGAGAATCAAAATGATTCAATGAAAGGTATGGATGTTCCAGAAGAAATCCAAAATACAACTACTCAAAAGAGTATTAATGAAAATCAAACGCTTGAGGATAATAATGAAATTTCTATAAATTATGTTACAATAGGAATGAGATGTAACCAAAATGATATCATTGTTGACAACATTTTTGCTTATAATGTTGCTCACAATATTATTCATGAAAGTGATGATTTTGATCCAAAATCTATCGAAGAATGTCAACGTAGAAAAGATTGACCAAAGTGAAAAGAAGCAATCCAAACAGAGTTGAACTCACTTTCAAAACGTGAGCTTTTTGAACCAGTAGTCCTAACACCAGAAGTTGTCAAACCTGTGGGATACAAATGGATATTTGTAAGGAAAATAAATAAAAAGAAAGAAGTCACAAGATATAAAGCGAGACTTATTGCACAAAAATTCTCACAAAGGCCTGGTATTGATTATGAGGAGACATATTCTCCTGTGGTGGATGCAATAACGCTAAGATATTTGATTGGCCTGACTGTATATGAAAAACTTGATATGTATCTAATGGATGTAGTCACGACGTATTTATATGGATTTCTAGATAATGACATTTATATGAAAATCCCGGAAGGATTTAAAATACCAGAAACATATGAATCAAGTTCTCGGGAATTGTATTCAATAAAGTTACAGAGATCATTATATGGATTAAAACAATTAGGACGAATGTGATATAATCGCTTGAGTGAATATCTGTTGAAAGAAGGATATCAAAATAATCCAATATGTCCGTGTGTTTTTATAAAAAAATCTCAGTCAGGATTTGCTATTATAACTTTATATGTTGATAACTTAAATATAATTGGAACTCCTGAAGAGTTATCCAAGGCAATAGAATATCTTAAGAAAGAATTCGAGATGAAAGATCTTGGAAAAACGAAATTTTGCTTTGGTTTGCAAATTGAACATTTAGCAGATGGGATATTTGTTAATCAATCAACTTATACAGAGAAAATCTTAAAAAGATTCTACATGGATAAAGCACATCCATTGAACATTCCAATGGAGGTTCGTTCACTAGATGAACAACTACTTGGTCCTGAAGTACCATATCTTAGTGCAATTGGTGCACTTATGTATCTGGCTAATAACACAAGACCAGATATTGCATTTTCAGTAAATTTATTAGCTAGATATAGTTTATGTTCTACAAAAACACATTGGAACGGAGTTAAGCATGTACTCCGATATCTTCGAGGGACGATTGATATGAGTTTGTTTTATTCTAACAAATCCAGTTTTGATCTAGTTGGTTATGCAGATTCTGGTTATCTATCTGATCCACACAAAACTAGATTTCAAACATGTTATCTATTTACATGTGGAGGAACTGTTATATCATGACGATCAGTGAAACAGGCCATCACGACCACTTCTTCGAATCATGCTGAAATCCTCGCAATTCACGAGGCAAGTCGAGAAATGTGTATGGCTAAGATCGATGACACAACATATTCGTGAGACGTGTGGCTTGTGTTCGAGTAAACCTCTTCCAACAATATTATACGAAGACAACACAGTGTGTATAGCTCAAGTCAAAGGAGGATATATTAAAGGAGATAGAACGAATCATATCTCTCCAAAACTTTTCTACACTCATGACTTTGAAGAAAATGACGACATCTCAGTACAACAGATTTGTTCGAAGGATAACTTGGCGGACATATTTACAAAGGCATTACCAAATACAACATTTGAGAAATTGGTTCACAGTATTGGATGCGACGACTCAGTGATCTCAAGTGATGCCGTCATGAGGGGGAGTAAATGTATTATATAAAATATGTACTCTTTTTCCTTCACTAGGGGTTTTATCCCATTGGGTTTTTCCCTAGTAAGGTTTTAACGAGACATATTTTATATAAAATGGGCATTTAAGGGGGAGTATTGTAAACAAATAAATGTAAATGCCCCATGCCATATGGCTTTTAATACCCATGCCACATGGCAACCCCTCCATAGCCATAGTGTCCTACATGTGTCAATTTCTTACCAATGTTTAGTATCCAAATGTACCAACTCATCCTTGCCAAATTGCCTATAAATACTGGCACATTTGGTGGATCATAAATGTACATCCATGGTGAATTCTCTCCCACTTTCTCTTTTTAGTCTTTATTTAATTTTCCATAAATTTCCATTATCTTTTATTTATATTATATATATTTCATTTTCCAAACACTTGAATTATTATTATTATTATTATTATATATTATTATATTACTATTTAAATATTGGTAAAATTATACCCGGTTTTCATCCTATTTTTACAACACATTTAGGTTTTTTCTAGAATAAAGAATTGGAATTATGGGGGTTAGAACTCAAACTTTTAACCTACAAAAGCAGGTATTAATATTTTAACCGTTTAGGTGTTTGATAACCATTTGATTTTCGATTTTTGGTTTTTGAAAATTATGCGTGTTTTCTTATAATTTCTCTAGCATGATTTTCATATTTCTTAAAGAAACATTTGAGTTTTAAGTCAAATTCTAAAAACAAAAAACAAGTTTTTGAAAACTAATTTTTTTAGATTTCAAAACTTGGGCTTGGTTTTTGAAAACATAAGTGAAAAGTAGGAATAAAACAAGGAAACTCATTGTACAATTATATTAAATTTTATTTTATTTTATCTCTTACTTACTCCTATAAATAGGATCTTTAGTCACCTTGTGTTCTCTCTTTTTTCTCTTTCATTCTAAAATCAACACTCATAGATAGAAATAGTATTTATAGGTTTAATTATACCTTAATTTTCAAAAACCAAAAATAGAAAACGAAATGGTTATCAAACTAGCCCTTAGTTAGCTGGCTATGTATGATATTCAAGTTGAGCGTAACTCCTTTAAGCGATGTTTGGGGCGTTTGAGTGGGTTATAATAACAGGGGGTTGTAATAGTCTGTGGGTTATTATAATCTGTGGAATCATATAATATTATTTAAAATGTAGAGTAATATAGTTTGGGGTTATAATAGTTTGTGTTTGGGGTGTAGAGTAGTATTCCACATGTTATAATAACACAGGTTATTATAACCTGTGCCCCAAACAATCCCATATTTTGTTTGGGCCCACTTTCATTTTATACCATCCCAACTACAAACAACATCAAAACTAGTCCATCAAAAGGGAAACGTGTATCATGCTCACAAATGGAGTGTTTAATTATGTTGAAGCACTTAAGAGAATACCAATAAAATGCTTCAAATTTATAGTAATATTTGAGATTGGAAAAGTTTTTTGACCATTTTAAGAACGCTTCCAAACATACCCTAGTAAGATTTAGGAAAAAACAAGCGAGGGCACATTGATATTAGACATTTTTCTTGCTTGATTGAAAACTTAAACATAACACACCTTTCGAGCACACTAGTTGATGTAGCGTCGAGAGACAACACCAATCTGATCCTTTTTCGAAAAACGTCATCAATTGCTTGAGAACCTAAACTAGAGAACTAAAAAGCATGAATATGGACATGAAACATGGATATAACACAATACAAACATGGCAACACGTCACTTTTTAAAACAACAAGACATGTTAGTCTTTTTTTTTATTATATACATACATATATATATACATGTCTGTACATAGTTTGATATATGAATATCTAACCTCCGAATTTCTATTTTTTTTTTTATTTTTTACTTACATATTGCCATATTGCTCTGATGAGAAGAAATCTCTATCTTAAATTAAATTAACTTACCTCTTCAATTAAAGTAATTACCAAGTTACGAACAAAAAAAGAAAAGAAAAAACGAAAGAAATTCAATATATATTTATATATAACCTTATTGTTGGTGGTGGTGGTGTTGTGTTGGTTTATTTCACAAATGACAATACTTAGAGTACTGCTTGGGCAACACTAAGTCTGTGCTCTCATTTATCCACCACAATTTTTTCTTTAAAAAAACTACATTTTTTTGGGTGGTTATCAATAAAGTTACCCACTACTTGAGTGTTGACTTATTTTCCTTTCACAAATAGGGAGCACAATGAGGCAACACTAAGTTTGTGCTCCTCATTTACACACTACTTCAATCTTTTGAACCAGTGCTTCGTTTCTTGAGTTTAATCGTTTAGGTTCTTTCTTCAATCATTAGGATTTTCATAAGATAAATTGGAGTTTTTTTTTTTTTTTTGCAAGTTTATACTTTTTTTCCTCAGGCATATGTCTAGAAACGTGTCTTAAACGTATTCCAGCGTATCCGAAAATGAAAAAATAAATAATTGGATACTTTATTTCACGTGTCGAATGCGTATCTGAGCATGTTCGTGTCCGACACGGATACTTTCTTACAAATTAGGTGTTTGTGCTTCCTAGCAAAGGGAATAATGTTTGTAGATTCTAAGAAGATGACTTAGCTTCTCTTGTCTCTCTTGTTTGATTATATGTTTCTTTTACAACAAATTTTTGCATCTAACATGCAGACATTCATTATTTTTAATCCCAGAACCAAAAACAGTTTCTTGCCAATATTGAAAATTTTTTAATAATTTTTTCTTTTGGCTACTGAGATTCCATCTCAATCAATTGACACTAAGAGGAGTAACTCATGCTTGCATCTTATTAAAAATGTGAGATCTCTCAATCTTTCCAACGTGGGATAGTCAATATACATATATATATATTTGAAAGAAATCCATCCTTCAATTTTTTTAAGAAGTAAAAAAATTAAGAAATAAAAAGTGCAATTTTTTTTTAAAAAAAATTGATGATCTTTTAAATCATAAAAAATTACACTAAACCCATCTTAAATTATTAATTTGTTATCAAATTTGTTTAGATCGAAAAATTTATTTGGCTTAAAAACATTTTTTCCCCCAAAGTTATATTCCAAACACAAGAAGCCAACAATGCAAGAGTAGGCTTAGAGTATCGAACGAACAATTTCCACAGATTTTTTTGTCCTTTTATGCACCTTATGCTGTTGATTGTAGTAAGTATAATTTCAAATTAATTTTTTTTTCTTTCAGCATAATTGATCCATCAATGTCCTACCTACACATTATAAATTATAATATAAAATTAATTAAATAAACTAATTAATCAATTTTCATTCATTAATTTGAGGTCACTCCACTATAAATCTAGAGTTGATTCTAATCTACCATACGACAAGTTAATGCATATGAATGTATGGGAAGTGGTGAATTTCTTCTTTCAGATTATGTCTTGATCAACTCTTCATTTAGTCATGGCCCTAAAATAGTAGGCTTATTTTCGAATCAATATATAGATAAATCACTCTCATCCATGTAAATCAAAGGACATAACCTCATAGCTAGGAGTTCTTAATTCACTCAAAATTGAGATCAAATCGCTATGATCATCTTGTGACATTAATGGTTTTAAACAATTTACAGAGAGATTAAATATTTTGCAGTTTAGTCTTATACAAAGACATTTTTCATGACACCCTCACTTGCATGTCTTCACATAAACGATTAGGATCAAATCACAAAGTGGGTTATAGCAACAATGTTACAACAATATGATACCCAAATCATATCCGTATATTGTAACTCTAAAAATTATTTTTGGATCATAAACCCCTTGTATATTTACTACATAAGATTACATTAGTAACTTAGGTTTTCATATAATAGATAATAAATATTGCATATTAAAATAATAGAAGGGAACAGAAGGTTTAGGTTTCTTTGGTACTTTTGTAGTACGACTGTTCCGACAAAAAAACATTAAGGCAGCAGATACTAATGCACTAATTGCAGTACAATAGAATCGTAATTCACTAGTTATTCCATATGCTCGCCACATTTGAAAAAAAAAAACTAGAGGTAAGAGCCTCATGAGTCTGTCCCACTCGACCTTGTCCTGTTGACACACGAGGCACATTTTCACACACTCCGCAACGTCATCTCGCATGCCCGTCAAGTAGTACCCTCGCTTTTGCAAGGCCTGGTGGTTTACATAAGTTATTAGGCTTCAAAGCATAAATCCAACAATAATATCATAGGAAGATATTTGAACAATGCTAGGTACTATGATATTTAACTACATTGTTATTTTTTCTAGGAGACTATATATGTATATCCTATACCTTTTTGTTTTAAGTAGGAATGTCATAATTTTAAAGTTTCTTTCTTTTTATTGTTTGCATCATAATTGATAAAAATTTGTAGTTGACTTTTATTCATAACCTACCAGAAATTTCTGGAACTTTATTTCAAAACAATCCAGAAGTGATAGTTGACTTTTGTATGTTTAAACTTTGTGAATATAAATGTCTCATATCATGTAATACATATAGATAGAGTAGATAGCATACTTTTATTATTATGTTTTACTCATTTAGTTTATTATGTACAATGGCTCCAAATAGTGGTTAAGATATGAACTTGTCTACATCATCTAATAAAATGGTTAGCAAGTCATTACATTTGTCAATGGAAATAAATATGAAAATCCTAAATACTCATATTACATAGTTTCATTTCACAGGGAGAGTAAATCATAAAATAATTAAATAAACATTTTGATTTTTTTTTTTAAATATTCATTTTGAAATAATAACATACTTTCAGGTTTTATTTGAGAGATTCAAGAATGTTATATAGCTCAACTAGCTGTCAAACTATACTACTTTATTTGGTAGGAAAACTATACAAAATTAAAGGTGTCAATCCCCAAAATCCTAACTCATTATAATGATCCATTTTTATTCTCAAGTTTATAAAAATTTAATTCTCCTACATCTTGATTTCTTGAACTATGTTTTAAGTAGTCTTCATTCGAAAGCTATAACTCTCATATTAACATTTTTTCAATATACGATCTCGATCCTAAACTCACACACATATACGTATAACATCTAGAATACGCGACAAAGTACAACTTTAAACAAATATACATTTAGTAACACTTCCTTTTTGAGAGGGGGAGGGGGTTAATTTGACATGGCATTGCATAGGCAAATAAGGCAAGAATGTTTGCTTTAATTAACCATGAGATTCAAGTTGCTACTACTTCTGTAATGCCTATTTGCTACTTCACAGTCATCTTTTACAAAGTGATGACCCACAAAATGCCCCAAAATGGATTAAAAAAAAAATCACATCAATTCACTATTCTTAAGGAAGCAAACTCCCAACCAGTTAGCTTCCTTCCCTCCCTCTCCCTCCCTTCTATCTTCACTGTCATCAAACAATGGCTGCTTTCTTTTAGCATTCAAGATGTGGCGTTTTTCGACTTTCTAAGCTTTTGTCGTAAGAGCGGATGGATGCGTTCGAAGCAACAACTGATATTATGATCAAAGAATATCATGTCAAAAATTTTAGGCTGAAATCGATGAGTAGTTGGAGAAGAGGTTCAGAAGGTTATTTAGCGCCTCGGGATAGAACTTCCTTGCAAACAAGTAACACGGCCTCTGTACACCGTTCCACAAGCATGGCCATCTTTGCACTTCCTTCTGCAGAAGCTCAAATACAGAACGTTTAAATATTTGTTGTTGTAGACTTCATAATACCTTATAAAAATGTATAGAGAATCAATCAAGATTGAGCATTACCCTCTCGTCGCTCGTAACATGCACGCTAACATCGATCGACTGCAAACAGAAACATCCATCCAACACAATTATAGCTAAAATGTCTATCTTTTTCGTAAGGTGTCGTCAATGTGTGCACGTATTAGAGTCGTTGGGAATCATACCGTGATATTTTGCAGAAGTTCGTAGGTAACATCTTGAACCCCATACGACTTTGGATGCCACTTTCTTTCGGACCAATCGACGTGCGTAATTGACCAGTTTGCAATCCCTCCAGGATCCGTCATCTGGACAACGAAAAAATCGGCATTCAGTTCGAAATGCTTATTTACACAGGATTGAGATATGGTATTTAGGTGAACTCTTACATGGAAAAAGGTGGGCAAATAATGTTCATCTGCAATGCAATTGTGCCCCTCCAGACCTGGCTGAAATAACCAAGAAATTCTTATTACTATGTAGTCATCTTAGTTCTATTAATCAAATATCTCCCGCATAAAAAAAACGAATACCCTGCATACTTATTACAAGTGATCCATAGCTTATGTAATCACTGAGCTGACAGTACAATTTACCTTGCAATAATCTCGAAATTTTGAGTAGTAAAGATTATCAGCCACGACAATCAAAGCATGTTGTCGCTTCATTGAAAACCACTGCACAGAAATTTTTCAAATATTGAGGTTGTGAAGCCACAAGAAGAATAGCTTTTAATTCATAACAACGCCGTTAGCTTCGAAGAGTTGGATGAAAGAG
Organism: Trichosanthes cucumerina; assembly: GCA_036507285.1. Lineage (NCBI taxonomy): Eukaryota > Viridiplantae > Streptophyta > Magnoliopsida > Cucurbitales > Cucurbitaceae > Trichosanthes > Trichosanthes cucumerina. The sequence goes on along the minus strand of CM071842.1, from coordinate 11,285,711 downwards.
AGGAGAGAGTGGCAGGTTCAATGACTGTTAACCTCAAAACTCAAACTAAGACACATGCATGTTTCAAGAAGCAAATTTTCATATATGTCCGCGTAGGGATTGACCAAGAATGAAACCAAACAGGTCATAATTTGATAGAACATTATGAAGCAGCACAGAAAGAAAATGATTACTTTAAACATTAAATAGCTAAAGTAATCTAGAAAGAGATGGTTTTATTGTTAACAATTACTATACTCTTCATACCTGAGCACCCTTTCTGAAGTCTTTCATCTGAATTTCAGGTAACATGTGCTCTGAATACCTCCCATTTCCATGTGGACCAGGATCGTTAAAGCTGAACACATGATCAAATGATGATAAATAAAACATCCATATCTCTAAATCAATTTTGTGCAAAAGATACATCGATTGGGTATTGCTCACCAATCCACATAGCTGATATTCGTATTGATTAAATACTGGTAGATATAATCAAAGTTATGCAACGGTACACAACTGCAATTCCAGATATAATAATCAGTTCTGTAACTCGCAAAAGTAATCATGGGTTTGATTGAGAAATTGAATTGAATCCATCTTAAAATCACCTATCAGAAAGTAAAACAAAGTGCTGATTGTCGGGATCATGGAGAGCATTTGCTAACAGTCGTCTCTCTGCATCGACCATGGAAATTTTACCCCAGATAACCTGAACATACAATGAGTTTAACAAACCAGATACGAGGTGTTTAGATCAGTGATTGATAGCAGTACTAGCAGTTACAATCACTCTTTAACAAACAAAAATGTAATAATAACAGGAAGAACATGCAAATAAAGATATCAATCATGGAAATGATGTTTTGATTCTGAAAGTTCAATATAGACCTCATCGCTATGAGTTTCCCGACCAGCGAAGTATCGGCTGACATGCACTGGCCTTTCCTTAGATGCATGGACGTAAACAGAGAATTTCCCTTCATGGCCCTGACAAGAGATGGGAATAGTTTCAGCCGAAAACATAATAATAAAGGCTTCACTAGCATCACTAAACATTAGAGATTGACATATGAGATTTAGATGTTAACTTCAACAGGATACAGATTGATCGCCCATGGTTCCTTAGAGGCTATAGCGACTACAGATGGAAATCATAGGCTAAACCCTCACAAGCATTCGAGAACAAGAGATCCCAACATATACCATCCTATAAAATTAGAGGCATTATAATTTCAAACAATTCAACCCAACTTGTTATCACACGGTAAACGAAAGACATGAGATTTTCCCACATTGTCTGGGTTGTGTCTGTAACCTTGACCACGTTGATTCTGTTGTTTGCAAACGTATGCCAGGTTCAGATATTAGAAAAGCTGGTAAGATGAGAGAATTGAAACTAATCCAAAGCATATTTTTCATCATCAAAAGTCCAAACAAATATATGAAGGATAAATTTCATATATATAAAATAAAATGATTAACTCCTGATGAAATATAACCACTTCTTGAAAATCTAGGAAAAGATGATGGAACAAAGTAACGGTAAGCAAGTACAGAAACTTACCTCGAAAAACTTATCCCATAGCTTCTCAAAAGGCAAGGAACCACGAGTCAAGAACAAGAATGCAATTTTAGGAGTTTTTGATGAAACAAATGGTGTGTTCAAAATTTCTCTAATAACAATACGTGATGCAATCTCGGCATCACTATATTCCCTTGCAGGTGCAGGTGGGAGCCAGTCAGTAATAACCCTGCAGCCCTTAGAAGAAAATATGTAACAGGCACCTGTGCCACTGGGTGGATAGATATAGGCACATATTAGGAACACACTGACCATAGAAACCAAGATAATAATCCATAATGGCCTCTTGGTAGTACGAGGTCGTGGACCAGGCAGAACTTTCATGTCGCCCATGTCTAATTGCCACTTTTGACCTGTCTTCATCTAGAACAAATGCATCACTACTTCATACATAAATGGGGTCAATTGTGTCCACCACAAGGCAATGGCCTGGGCTCAGAGAACCTCCAATCAAAATTTCAGGTTCAGTGATGATAAAGAATCTGCAAATTGAATACACAAATTGATCCGTTAGGAATTGAAGAAATCATTGAAATGGTCAAAACTTGAATCCCATGAGCTTTGATTAGATGATAAAAAATAATATAAACTCTTCATGCCGAAAAATGCATGCACACTACAAATATCTTTACACTAGCACTTATCTTTCAGTTTGGCAGGTATCTCAAGTGCTGTAGTTCTACCATTTCTTGATGAGAATCAAGCCTCCTTCAGAGAAAACGATAGAATACAAACAAACAATACAAAAAGAAAGCCAAAAAAAAGAGGACTGTAAAAAAATATATAGTTGATGAGAATAAGAGATATTTTAGAAACAGGCACCCAAGAAAAAGACCGCCTGCCGAGCGTATCTTTTATTCTCATCAGTATTTTTACAATGTTTTGTTTCTTAAAAAGTGAGGGTCAAAAGAATATTTGAAGAATCTTTTAGAATACACAGGCACACCCACTTTTATATATAAGAAACAATTATATCATGAAGGAATGAAATCTACAAAAAATAAAATAAAAATAAAATAAAATCATTTTACTGAAATGTGAAAAAAAAACTCCAAATGAGATGACAGAAAAACACTCCAATTGGAGAATATAGCGGAGAAATAAAAGTACAAAATTCTTTAGAGTAAAAAATTGAAAGAGAGGCGACAATAACAACAGAATCCCAGATCTAAAAAAGACTGTTACAAACATTTGAGAAATTCTTTCTGTATTGTTCCAACCAAACACTCCCAGGAAGAGCTGTAATAGCATTTAACCATATGACCCTTGACTTTCTGAGGTGGACGCCACAAAGATAGGTGATAGGTTACATAGGCATTTCACTAACCTCGGGGAGACAAACTTCACTCCAAGAATTTGGAAAACTTTCCACCAAACATGGCCTGAATCGGATCTGAGAATTTTTGCTGAATGGAAAATTTTGGATTCCTACTCCATATTTTGTCATTTGTACGAATTCCTCCACAAAAAACCAACCAAAAGGAAGATTTCTACAGTTTCAGGAGTATTTAAACTGCCAAAGGACTCTAACGATCTACTAAAGGAAAGAAGAATTGCAGGCTGGTTGGTAGGCTTTTAAATAAGGAATTGCAAACATTGATTTGTTCAAATATGTTTTTGTGTGATCTCAATTGAAATAGAAACTAAAACCAAGCTCATCTGGCTGGTTTTATGGCCCCTTTTTCCATCCTTGATCCACAATGTCCTTCAACTTTAGCAATCTAGTGAACCTAGAATTCTAAGCCAGGTTCTAACTGCATAGCTATTTACAACTGACCACTAGACATGAACTTAAGGAAGCTATAAGTTGTCAAATTAAAAATAGTTTACGAAGAATATGTCATCTTAAGCTGCAGGTCAAATGACCAAAATTTCCTCTAATTCCCTAAAATTTTACTCTGTATTGTCTTTGAGAAAAAAAAATGTCAAACCCAAAAACGCACTTACTTTTCTTCCTTAATAACATAAGGAAAACAACAAATTCCTAGCTTTCAAGTCAAGTTTCAAGAAATGAAATCACTATTTAACTAAGAAAATTAATGCATCATTAACAACCATGCAACATAAATACCTCATTTTAATCAATAAGTTATAACCCCTCTGTTCGTAGCTATACTTTAATGTTGATATTCAATTCTCCCACAAGGGACAATATGAGAAACACTTTTTTCCTTAAAAGCTGGCTAGACATTAAAATGTGACCAACCAACACTTTTTTTTCCTTTATAAAGTAAAAATAAGATAGACCCAATAATTTCCATCTCTGGTACAAAACCTTCAAACTTAAGATGCATTGATTTGTTGTTCAATCAACATTAGCTCACAATGTCCAAAACCATTACACAAAGAACTCAAACTACTCCAAAAAGTCAAACCCGTTCAAATCAACAACCACCCCTCTAGGTTAAAACAATTAAGTCTAATCTAAACAACCAATCAAAAGCATTAACACTCCGGAGCCTGGACGGTCAAACTCCACCGAAATCCCAATATCTCTAATGCTCTGTTCCGTCGGTGGTAAATACTAGATACACAAATACAATGCAATAAACCCCAAAACCTTCATTCATGCCACATTAACTGGAAGCAAAACAGAGACCCCAAAAATGGAATTGAAGAAATTGGAACATGGGGAGCGATTGGATTCAAAAGGGAACAAAAAAAAAAATACCTGAGTTCGTGAGCTGAGTGATCGGAATCCGACCGTCGAATCGAAGATCTGAAAACCCCCAAGCTCTAAAGTATTGATAAATTCCGAGATCTACGTTGAAGAAGACGACCATTCCATAAAGAACCCACAAAACCCAAGTCAGATTAAAGAAAATTAAGGCTCAAATTCGAAAAATCGAAACGACCCTTTTGCGTTCCTGGTTTTAGAAATCGAAGGAAATTGATTTGCAGAGCTCCTTCGGCTTTGATTTCTCCGCTCTCTCTCTTCTATTCTCTCTCTAAAACTCTGTGTGTTATAAAAATGGTGCTGAGAGAGAGAGAGAGAGTAGTGGACGTAGTCCTCGTTTTTGGAGGGTCTCTGACTCTTCCAATCACAAACATTTCGGGGCCGGCGTTTCTAATTAATTTTCATTAGAAAAAAAAACTTTGTGGTTTTTTGGGTTTTTTCTTATTTTTGATTGGGCAGACCTGATCGGAGCGTGGCTACCCACGCGCATTGCCGGCGCGTGGTGGGTGAATAGGCCTGTGGGTTTTACGTTGACTTTCAAGCGTTTGAACGGAACGGCGGCGATTTCGCCGTCGGCCGCCAAATTAGAATTTTTATTTTTATTTGTCCGTTTCTTTTTTTTAATTATTTTTTTAAAGTTTAATTACTTTATAAGAGTTTTTTTTTCGAGTGGGTATTTTTAAAAAATTAAACTTTTTTTTGAACCATAGAGCTCATGATCATTAACACATTAAATATGTAGATGTAGATATAGTAAATGGTATCTTATTTTTTAAAGTTTTTTTATATATATAATTTGGCAATATATTAGAACAAAAATTCAAACATATGAACCAGTTATGACTTATACTTAAGTTTTCGAGCATATAAACCAGTTGAAATATGAGTTATATTCAAGCTTACATCTCTTTAAGCAATTCTTGATTTGGTTTTTAATATTTTGAATTTTCTAAGTTGTCTCTAATGTATTGAAAGATCTAAATTAAATAACTTTAAAAAATAAGTTGGTAAGTTTATAAAAGAAAAATGGCATGCAATTAAGTGTTGTTTTACTAACCTTATTCTTCGGTTGATGAAGTCAAATTTTGTTGATAGGCGAGTTGTATTTCATTTGTTAAGTAGTATTAAAGAAATATCTACGTGTTTAAGTATGTTAATAAGGTATATATAAAAGTTGGGCATGATAAAATAAATCTTCAAATTAATTGAACTATATTAATTAAGTCATTTCAAGTATTACCCAAGTTGGATAATAATTCCATACTAACTATAAAAGTTCTTTAATGAAATAAATGTGTAAATCTTATAATTTAATAAAATAAATGTGTAATTCTTACCATGCAATCATTCGTATTTATATCAAAATAAATATAGTTTAACGGACATAAAACATGTATTCTTAATTAAGAGATCAAAAATTTGAATTCTCCAATTCACGGTCGTTACAGTTATAAGTATTCTAGTGTTCTCTTTTAGATCTATAAATGGAAGGGAATTTATAGATAAAAGGGTAATAAATGTCTTATAATCTATTAAACTATTATCGAAATGGTATTATTATTATTATTATTTCGAAAAGTAATTTACTGCAAAATAGTGACCTCAAAGCCTAAAGTCAAAAGCAAAATAAAAACAAGACAATGAACAATAGTACAAAACAAAACAGAAGCAGAAACCCGAAACCAAATTGCAAACAAAAACCAAAACAACAAGAAACCCCAAGGAAACAAGAGAATCAAAGTCAAGGAGATCGAGAATGAGTTGACAAGTGCCCCCGACCATGAAGAGTATCGAACAATTAGATTTGTCTTAATAGCACAAAGGACAACTTGAGGAGACCGATCTACAGACCCATGAAAACGAAAATTATGCTCCCTCCAAATATGATAAATAGACGCGCACCAAGCAAGTTTCCAACCCTAACTTCAGCAACAATTGCCCCTACAAGAAAGCATACTATCCCAAATAATAAGACTGAAAGGGCATTCGAAAAATAAAATGGTCATTGGACTCCTCATTCGAAATAACTCTATTGAAATGGTATTGTTGAATGACTTGAAAATCATTTGATATTTGTAAATAATTAATTTTTATTTTTATTGAAAAGTATAAATAAGGTTAAATGATAGGTTTAATCCTTGAATTTTTAACTTTGTGTGTATTTGGTTCTTAAACTTTAAAAGTTATTTAATAGATCCGTAAACTTTGATTTTGCGTTCAATAGGTCCTTGGACTTTAAAAAAAATGCCTAATAAATTCTTAAACTTTCAGTTTTATGTTCATCAGATCTCTGGATTTTTAAATTTGTGTCTAATAGATCCTTGAGCTATTCAACATTTTTTAAAATTCACAAATCTACTAGATACGAAATTGAAAGTTTAGTTCCCATTTGATGACCATTTGATTTTTTATTTTTGGTTTTTAAAAATCATGCTTCTTTTCTCACTATTTCTCTGTAATAGTTTTCATCTTTTTTAAGAAAAACATGTGAGTTCTTAGCCAAAATTTTCAAAACAAAATCAAGTTTTAAAAAACTATTTTTTTTTAGTTTTCAAAACTTGACTTAGTTTTTTAAAACACAGGTAAGAAGTAGATAACAAAACAAGAAAAATGCTATAGGTGAAAACAGTATTTATAGGCTTAATTTTTTTTTAAAAAAAACTAAAATCTAAATGGTTATCAAATAGGGTCTTAAGATGTCACTAGACATAAAATTCAACTTTATATACAATCAATCCCTTGATTTTTTAAAATTTCAAAGATGCTAGAAATGGTGGACACGAAATTGAAAGCTTAGAAACTTATTAGACATTTTTAAAATTCAGGAACATATTAGACCCAAAATTAAAATTTCAAAAACTTAGACATTTTTTAAGGTTGAATGACCAAATAATTACAAACTTGAAAGTTAGGAACTAAACCCTATAAATAATCAGTTAAAAATATAATGTCATTATAGTTCTATATAATTTATACTATGTGATCATATACTGATATACATGTTTTAAAAATTTTAAAAGTTACATTTTTTTGTCGATTTTGTTCGAAGTGTGAGTTATAGTAGTGTGTAGAGTACATTACACGCCAACACACAAACTATTATAATTCATACTAAATAACTTTTCATCTTAAACACATATTAGTGCATGTTTGGGAATGATTTTAGAAATATTGATTTTAGTGTAATTGATTTGTACATAATTGATTCATTAAAAGTGATTTTCATATAGTTATTTTCATGTTTGGTTCTATACTTTTAATAGTGATTTTGGTTTTGAAAAATTCATTTTTTTATGGAAATTTATGAATTTTGACAAAAGATTACGGTTTTTACTCGTCATTAAAAGTATACTATTTTCAAAAATGAATAATAGTCATTTTAAATTGCAATCATTCGGGCATCATCTCTCTAGTGATTGAAAGAGAATCACTTCAAATGATTTTGAATTTTTCCAAAATCACTTGTTTAATATTGTCAAACATCACACTTTAAGTAGGAATGTAAGTGATTTTAGTTTTTAAAATTTTGATGATTTGCCATGATTTGGTCCTCATTAGTTTTTATTCTATCCTAGACTTTATTTTTTAATAAAATAAACATAATTTAGTAATAATTGACATGTACAATTGATCAATAAATTCGGAAGTTCGAATCCTCCATTCATCAAACCATTCAACTTTTACAATATTAAAGTGTCGAGCTATGCCCAAATTAGCCATTAGCAATTGCATCGTACTTTGATCATTAAACCGAGTGCATGTTTAGTTAATTTAGGGGGTGTTTGGTTTATGGGGTTGGGTTGAGTTGAGTTGGGTTAATAACCTAACTCTTTGTTTGTTTCACCAACAATTATAACCGGTGACTTAATAACCCAACCCCATGGAGTTGAGTTATTAACTCAAACGTACGGTACTTTCCGGCGGTGATTCGGCAACTTTCCGACGATGGTCCGGCGAGTCTCTGATGACGGTCCAACGAGTCTCCGATGATGGTCCAGCGAGTCTCCGACGACTCTCCGACGACTTCCCCGACGACTGTCCGGCGAGATGAAGAAAGTGGAGAAAAGAAGAAGATGAGGAGAGTTTTGAAGTGTGTGTTTAAGTTGCTAATACTCTAGTTTAATTAGACACCAAAAAGTCTTGATCCTTTTAGAACAAGGAATTATAATCCTTTTAGAAAAAGAAATCCTAAACAAACAGAAATCTTAATCATTTTGTAAACTTTGAAACACCATTTTCTAATCATGTTATGATTATCCAAAGATTCAAATTTAAAACAAATACAATTAAAGCACCTAATTTTACGGGACGCCACAATATACCCATCTAAGAAAAACTTTCGTCCTCGAAAGTTGCTAGAACTTTACAACGGTCACATCTTCGAGTCATAATCTAAACTTAAACTGTAAACTACATTTGCACAAGAACAAAGAAGTCAAAAGCATAGAATAACTAGTGTCAACACACAAGCAACTCAAATAACTTTAACTAGACTTCATGCGAGAGGCTATAAGGATCGTTGCCTACGATGTAGGCGAGTATGCAGAATCTAAGACCCATGCTCTGATACCAACTGTAACAACCCTAATTTTTCAAACTCAAAATTTCCTAAGAACGTTACTAAGAAACATTGCCTACACCGAAAATTTTGGAAGCATAACGACGCTACTAAGACCTTGATAACATATCTAATATTTTGTAGAAATGCAACTTCAATATGACATAAAATATTTAAGTATGCTGACATATTTTTAACTTATTCCATTCTAAAGATGTCTATAGACAATGCATATGTTTAGACAAATTTAAATAAACACTCTTCATATGCAAACTATTAATACTAAATTAATACCTACCTAAATTAAAATAAAAAAATTGTTGGGATTTATGCCCTAAACTTGTGTAATTTTGATCAATTAAATAAAGTGTTATTTGTTTTGATAAGATTACAGTCTTGCTTTTATAAATCCAATAAACTAAGCTCCAAGGTTATAACGTTTATCTTGAAATCAGTGTAGTGGACACTATTTGAGTTGACTTCAAGATTATAACCTAAACAGTCTATGGTATAAGAATAAGGTTGGAAACCTCATTCAGTAACACCATGGTGCGACCCACTTTGTAATTAGTACAAATGAGGTAATCCAACTCATTCATGTAGTTGACATGCGAGAGTGGGGGCATCTGTATGAAGAGTTCATACAAGATCTGGATCGCAAATTATTAGTCTAACCAAAGATATAACCGTTAATGAGGATAAGACTAGTAATTTATAGATGGTCATTAGTGACTTGACACGAATCTCGAGCAAGTTAAGAACTTACGCTTATAGGGGTTTGTCCTTAGACTAGTATGGGTGAGAGTGGCCTGTGGCGAGGCTCAATAAGCCTACCTTCTCGAGGAATGAGAACCTCGTGAGGTAGCCGGGAACTTAAGCTGTGCAAGATGGAATTCACTTATTCCTCTACTGGGAATCGGATAGGTTGTTCCCTTAAGAGCCCGACTTGGTCTTGAACAACGGGGCCCCGCCCTACTATGAGGGTATGAGTCTAAGGTAGGACCTTAGACTTGTTGTTCATTAGAGGATCGGTGGTGCTTAAGGAGCAAAGAGGTAATCACAGGGGTAAGCGGTAATTTGACCCGGTGTGATTCTGAACAACTTTGTGAAGGGTCGACTCATGGGTAATGACTATATCGGTGGACACAATAATATCTACTGTGAGGAGAGTGCAACTACAAGTCTATAGTGGAGTGACTTGTAAAGTTAATGAATATTGATTAAGCTGGATCAAAGAGTTTGATCGATTAATCTCACATCATTGGAGCTCATGATCAGTAGGTCCATTAGATCCTCCGTTGGCTCAACATGGTAATATTGAGGGTATAAAGTTAGGAGTGAAATTGAAGTGTTCAATTTCATACATGAGGAGTTATATCAATTATATATGATATAATTGATATAATATATAGTTTTAATGTGAATTAGATTCATATATAAACTATATACTAAAGAGAGATTAAAGGAGGGGTAAAATGGTCATTTCCATACCATTCTCCTATATATATAGTTGCATGAGATGCAACTAGGTTAAGACTTTGAAAAGACTTTGAGAAAGTTTTTACAAGCCTCCTTGTTGTGTTGTTGGAAGTGTTCCAAAACACAAAGCTCTCTCACAAAAATACCTCACCACTCCTAAAGGGAACCCACCTTCCTCCCTCACCTAGAGAACAACGGAGAGAAGATCCGGTGGTGGTGTTGGTGATCATCTGAGTTCTTGTTCTTTGAGATCGTGACCGTGGAGAGAGGAGCACTTGAAAAAAGGTTCTTCAAAGGTAAACTTCTTGCTGTCCATTTCTGTATTTTATGCTTAATCTATGTTTTACGTTCTTGCATTTTCCGTTGTAACTAAATTAAGAGCGCGCGATTCGCAATCGCTTCCGTTGCGGGGACTTCGATTCCCTTCAAAAGTAGTGGTGAACATGTGCATAAAAAAAGGAATAAAGTTCATATTGAAGAGTAAAAGTTCTAAATAATGAATTTTATTGGAAAAGAAATATTGATATCAAACCCAATATCCATTACTTTTGCAAATACCCTAACATACATTTGGCAAATGGTAATATATATTGTAATTTTATAATTGATCACATAATTGAGTTTTGAAATTGTAGACAAATGTGTTTGTATTTGATTTGTTGTGAAAACAAAGTAAGGAAAAAAAATCACAAAAAAATCAGACATTTCACTTTACATAAGATAAAAATGATTTTTAAGGGAGAAGAAAAATTGATATCAATCTCAATATCCAGTACTGTTCTAAATATCCCATATATCTTGCAAATGGTAATATATATTGTAAATTTGTAATTGATCTCATAATAAAGTTTTGAAATTATAGACAAATATGTTTGCAATTGATTTGGTGGGGAAAAAAAAGTAAAGAAAAAAATCACAGACTTATTCACTTTACAAAAAACTGCATAGATACCTCTGACATAATATCTCAACTCTGCAAACCAAACACTGACTTTCTGACTCAACTCTACTCTACAAACCAAACACTGATTTCCAGAACTCACTGACAAAACAACTCTGCACAACTCAACCTAACTCAACCTAACTCTGCGATCCAAACGCCCCCTTACCAAATTCATAAAACTGATCGCCAAAATCATGTTAAATCTTATCTAACATTAAAAAAATGAGTGTTGTATCCCGACTATCAATATTAAAAGAAGAGATTAAAGAGTTTAAATATATTAATTTTGGTCTCTTATTTTTTATTTTTATTCATTTTAGTTTTTATACTTTGAAAAAGTATTTAATTAGTCTCTTTACTTTTAAAAAAGTTTTATTTTGATTTCTGTACGTTAAAAAAGCGGTTATCTTAGTCTCTATTTGTAAAATTTTAGCACAAATATTATATACAATAAAAATCTTGTAAGTTATAGCGACATTTCAAGAAATTTTGTTGAGTGTAATGTTGCGCTAAAATTAGGATAATAAAAATTGGATAAATAAGAAAAGGAAAGAACTCAAGGTCACTTTTCAGAGTACAAGAATCAAAACAGACCTTTTGAAAGTATAAGGATAAAATAGACAAAAGTCAAAATTATATAGATTAAAATGAATGTTTTGAAAATATATGAACAAAATGAAGAAAAAACATTTGAATGAAAATAACTCTATCTTAAAATCTAGGAATACAACTAAAGATGTTAAAGTTTAAGGACTTTGACGTGTTTATTAATTTAATAGAAAATAAATTTATATTTCATATTCTCATTATTTTTTAATATACGTTTGATAGCAGAATTCAAAATAGGAAAACACTACAAACATATAAATTTTATTGAATTTATAGAATTCAAAAAAATCCAAATTAATTTTGTTAGAAATTTACCTTATTTAATGAATAAAAACAAGAGATTGAAACGGAATAAGATAATATATGCATTATAAACATTTTACTTTTTTAATTTGGGTCATTTAACATGCTAGTATAAAATGTATGGTATAAAAAGCCTTATGAATGTGTTACTATATATAGAAAATACATAAAAATTAACATCAAAGTCAACCTAAATATATAGGTTTAATTAAAACAAGTACAACTTAACTAGGTCGTATACTAATAACTATTTTGGACTCTTATAAATAGTAAGTTAGAAGTCTAGCTCACTCCTTTTTCCTTTTTTTGAAAAAAAAAAATTCACCCTCATTTGAATTATTAAAAAAAACGAAAAATAATTAACAACATACCAAAAAAAATACAAAAACTAATTAACATGCCAAAAAAGAAAAAATCACAAAAGTAATTAACATACCAAAAAATAACAGAGAAATACAAAATATATATAACCTACTAAAAAGTAACGGTTTCTTTCATTTCCAAAAAAAAAAAAAATGAAAATTTAAAAATTTAAAATTCATCAAAATTTACAAACATACCAAAAAGAAAAAAAAAAAAATTCATCAAGAATGTATATATATATATATATACACTGGATGAGAATGCATTCCTCAAAAAGAAAAAGAAAAAATTCTCTGCCCAACTCTATCTGATCCATATAAAAACTTGAAACCCTACATATCAAGATAGGTTTGTTGGACCATTCTTCTTTTTAAAGAAATTAGTGCCCACAAAGAAAGTAAAAAAAAAAAAATAGTACATAAAGCAAAACCATATTTTAACTACAAACTTGAGAAAAAAACAACTAATTGATATGGTAATTTACACTATTCTTTTGTGAAATTTTTACTTTTGTAACTATTCAGTTTTGAGGCTTTCAAACAACTTAAGAATTGAGAACCCATTTAACTTCTGAATTTTGTGAGATAGTAGTTATAAATAGATTTTTTAAAAAACAATAGCAAAATATTGATGGAAAGTTCTTGGATTAAATACTATTTTGAGCCATGGGTTTCATCTTTTAGTCTATGTACTCATGTATTTTTAAAAGATAACCAATTTTTGATTTTCTTTTTTTTTTATCACAAATTAGCACAACATTGCTTAAAAAAATTTCTTGATTTTATATTAAAAGGGTTTCAATGGTGTATAAAATTTGTATTAATTTCTTGTAAATTATGGACAAAATGGATCATTTTTTCAAATACAATAACCAAAACAGATGTTTTGAAAATACATCGACCAAAATGAATAAAAGTTGAAAGTATAATAATAAAAATGGACATTTTAAAAATGCAAGGATGAAAATGAATCAAACCTAAACCTAAGAATACAAGGACCAAAATAGTACATATACTAAAGTTTTTAAATTAATTTGACATGGTATTAAAAAAACTAATGTTGTTCTATTATGGTTGTTGAATGAGAAATTTCAACCAATCACAAATCGACATGTAATTATTTTAAATTAAAGAAAAGATATTTATTTAATTTGGACCAAATTTCAAATTACATGGGTTACCAAATTAAATTAAATGACATTAAATCAGGAAATCAAATAATAACATAGGTCAATCTTATGAGCATTTGAGCGTCATTTAATTTTAATTCAATCAAATTGTGTTACATGGGTATCTAGCGATATAAATTTGATTCAATCAGATTACATTGTCATCTAATAATACATGTTAATTCAATTAAGTTATATCGTTTGTATCGAATGATATAAATTGGTCCAATCATATTGCGTTATATTGTGACATGTAATAAGTGACCATTGATTCACATATAGGTCTAATCTCATCTAATGTATTATAAATAGATGCTGAAGCCAGGGACTGATGGAGGAAGATCAGCAAACTAGGTCCAATTCAACAAATCAACAAATTCAAGATTAAAGTTGGATTAAATTATACTTAGCTTCAAGGGACTCCTAGACCATTTGAAAGTTCAATAATCAAAATTATTATTTTTTTTAATGAAAATTCATAGGCCAAACTCGTTTTTAAAAAGTTTAATTACAAGTTTTTAACTCTTGTATATAATAATTTGATTTTTGTTTTTTTTTTTTTAAATTAAACCTATAAATACTACTTCCACTCACAAGTTTTTTTGTTTTATTATCTACTTTTTTAAAATATGTTTTCAAAATCCAAGCCAAAATTTGAAAACTAAAAAAGTAGGTAGTCGATAACCATTAATGAGTGAAAACTAGATCTCTGAAATTCTAATTTTCCTATTCTTTCTCGAATTAAAACTCCAAATAAGGATTGTTAGGATGAAATCTTATTAAAGAAAATATTGGACTTGAGAATAAAATCTATAATTAAATTCTAATACCCTGAAATAAATGATTTAAGAAAAAACTCTTTTTCAAAATTCTACAATTTTACTTTACCAAAAGGGATTTTAGTAATTTTAAAATAAATTCTAAAACTAAACCCCATCCTCTTTACCTTGGGGTAGATTCTTCTGATCTTTGAACTTTCGTCTCAACTTGCGAGCCTCTGGTTTTTGCTTGTCTTCTTCATTCATTTTCGTAGAATGCCGACAGAGGGAATTCTCGATTGGATTTTTTCATGTTGTTTGTTGATCGAGGGTAGAAAGAAAGAGATTGAAGGATTGGGGGTTTTGCAAGAGGGAAATTGGAAGGTTGGAAAATATCAATAAGAGAAAGAGTAAATATTTTTCTAAGGTTTTTAACACATTCGATAAAAGATAATATGTTTTTCGAAATATTTTAATGTTCTCTCAAAAATATAATATCTTTTCAAATGTTTTTAAGAACCTTTACATGGTAGATATAATCTATTTTTCAAAGGTTTTGGCAAACCTTTGATAAAGAGTAGATATTTTAAAAAGGATTTTTAAACATTTTCGATAAAAGATAATATATTTTCGAAGGATTTTAATATTCTTGGGTAAATATAATCTATTTTTCAAAAGGTTTTACAAACTTTCGATAAAGAGCATATATTTTTCAAAGGCTTTTTAAACACATTCGATAAAAGATAATATATTTTTCAAAGGAATTTAATGTCCTTTGATAATTATAATATCTTTTTTAAAGGCTTTTAAGAGCCTTTGATAAAAACTTTTGATAAAGACATATCTTTTTCAAAGGTTTTTAATAACCTTCGATAAAAAGTAGATATTTTTCAAAGATTTTTTAATAACCTTTAATAAAAATATTTTTTTTATGTATACATAGGAAGATAAGAACATTGACGAAATATTTGAAAAAAAAAATAGGACTCATTGTTGTTATTTAATTTTTTTTGCCTTTCATTTCTTAATGAAAAGTACTAATAGAACCAGATAACAATGACATTTAAATGTTGTCAAAAATTTATGATACTAAAAATTGTAAATCTTGAAAAAATTCTTGACTTTTTCCACCAAAAAATACGTGTTTTCCCGTCCAAAATACGTTTTTTTCCGCAAAAAGCTGAACCCTTAATCATCTATGACATATATAAGTCATTAAAAAACATTGAAAAAATGTCATAAATTTATGATATGAAAAAAGTGTCATAAATTTCAAAAATCCGAGAATCTTCGTCGTTTCCTGCCAAAAACGCACCTCCGGACCTTTTATGATACTTTTTTTAGTTCCTCTCACATTTTTTTACATGAGGTGTCATAGAAAGCCTAAATTGGTGTAGTGATTTGATTTTTAAAATTCATTTTTATTGAAGACAATTGAATTCTTAGCCAAATTTCAAAAACATTTTTTTTAAAAAAAAAAACCCACTTTTTTATCTTTTAGCTTCTAAAACTTAGTTTGAATTTTGTAAGGATTTGTAAAAAGTAGATAACAAAACAAATAAATTTATAGGAAGAAGTAATATTTTTAAGCCTAATTTTCCAAAATAAAAAACAAAATAGTTATCAAACAAAATCAGTTTTAAAAAATTGTTTTCATTTTTGGAATTTGAATATTTAAGGTGAAAACTATAATGAATAAATAATATGAAATAGTTGAGTACATCAACAATTGTGGGTGGGGGATTCGAATCCATGACCTCTTGATCATGATTCATACAATCTCAATTGAGATATGCTGTTGTTAGTGAAATGAATAGCTTTCCTGAGTCGGATTTTTCTCAACAAATGCAAATTGAACAAGATTTTGATTTGTTTGGTAGCCAATAAAATAGACCAAACCCGCAATGAAAACAAATCCAAAGTCAGATTTTTTTTTTGTATATTATTTTTTGTGTTTATGTGTATAATAACATTTTAGGAAATTAATATTACGAATAGTTTATTTAAGGTGGCAATTAATAAAATAAATGAACAAAAATAGGCACCAGTATATTACTTTATGAATAAAATAAGCTTGCCAGGCAAACATGATCAATAGTTTTTTTAGTATTTTATCCAAATTTAATTTTTGTTTCTAGATTATTAAATCCAATGAATTCAGATAAATTTTTGAGAGAGTGAAAATTTTGAAAACTATATTTACATGTAGCTACTAAATTGTAAACATATACTAAAACACGTAAAAAAAAAGTGAGAACATGATATATGACTCTCTTTTCTATTAAATATTTTGTTTTAAAAAATACAAGAAAATTTAATTAAAGTTTGAGAGATGAAGAAATTTTAGAATTTCTATTGAAATAGAAAATAAAATTTTACCTTCTATAAGTATTATTCTCAGAAAATTCAAATCATTTATTTATTGTGTGACTGATTTTTTTTAAGTATGAAGAGGATTGAATAGATGAGACTAAAAGATAATATTCTGTTATTATTTTAATTCATAGTTGATTAGTATCCAGTTTTCTCAGTATTTAAAAAAAGTTCAGATCCAAAAAGTTATGCTATAATTTTAATTCTAGTCTTTAAAAATTTGTATTATAGTTCACATACTTTAAAAATGAGAATTATAACAATATTTTATGAAAAGTTTAGGATTAAAATGTATCATTTTTTTAAACATGAAATGGATCATTTGGAAATTAAAGGATTAAAGTAAAAAATCAATAAAAATTGTCAAAGAATGGAATAAGAAATTAGTAGATCCAAATAAGTTTAAACAAAAAAAAAAAAAAAAAAAAAAAAACTATGTAAACAAGTATTCAAAAAAAAAAAAAAACTATGTAAACAAGTGGTTTCCCCAAAGCAACAGAAACAAGACACTTATGATAAACTTTGTATTGTATTAATTATGTGGATGTGGACTACAAGCATTCAACACTTAAAACTTTACTCTGAATTCTTAGGAATCCTATTTATACAGCTCCTAACGGGCTTGGACTTCACTATTGGACTGGACCTATAACTGACCTCTTTAGACTGATCCAATTGACTTGGATCTCGCCCTTTGAGCTAAGACTTTGTTGAATTTGAGTTTTCATTTGAGCTTTGTCAACAATTGATCCAAATTTCATAAACTCAATTACATAATATGAAATTTACTCAATTTTAATTTTGGGATATTTATAACTTTAATTAATCCTCAATTAAATAAATAAACTTGGGACACTCACTTCCACAAGGCTTTTATCAAACATTATAAACTTTGTGGAGAAAATTATTATTTCAATACTTGAATTCTATTTTGTTTGTCTCCATGTTTTAATCATTGTTTCAAAACATCTATTTTAATTCCTATATTTTTTTAAAAAATGTTTATTTTAATCTTTTGTTTTCTTTTTTTTATCTCAGTTTTTAAATCATGGTTTCCTCGATATTACGCTCAATAAAATTCTTTAAAAAATGTCATATATTAGTATTAAAGGCTTTTGAATATAGTTTTAGGATTTTAAAAATGAAGGATGTATTAAAAGTATAGAGACTTTAAACGTAAAAAATTAAAAATACAACGCCCAAAAATAGCCAAAATGAACCAAATTTGTAAGCACAAATGGTCACATTGGTATTTAAATCTGGGTTTAAAACTACTTTTAATTCCTAAACTTTCATAGAAGCAATAATTTATTCTCCAAATTTTAGTTTGTAACAATTTAATCTCTATACTTTTAATTTTGTAAAAATTTAGTCATTCTATTTTTAAAAGATATAATGATTTAGTCTCTATTCTGAAAAAATTATTAAGATTTCATGAAATTTCTTACATAGGTAGATTGATAAACTTATTAGAGATCAAAATGTGTTCACCTAAACTAAAAACATCAAGACTAAATTGCCCTTAATTTTGATGAGGTTTTTAGCAATAAGAGTTAAATTGTTACAAATTTGAAAGTACATAAACTAAATTATTTTAGCAGCTAAAGTTAAAAAACTAAATTGTTACAAATTTGAAAGGACGGATGGATTAAATTGTTATAAATTATTATTTTTATGAAAGTTGAAAAACTAAAATTGTTTTTTAATCTTAAATCTTATTTTAATATTTGAGCAAATGGCCAACAAAGGGGCGTCCATCATTCATTTGACTATTGTAAAATATGAATTTACCATAATACTCTCGAGGAAGCTTCTTGGGAATGGTCAAAATTCTTCGCGTTCAACCACGCGCTACAGCTGGCGCGTAATACCGTAGGAAAAGGAACAGAAGTTTGAAGTGACAGTTGACGCTAAATTACAGAAATACCATCCACTTCCTAGGTCGTTGGAGCCATTAGGAGACACCGATGTGGAATTTCACAAGCCTTCTATTTCAAAAGTACCATTAAAATTATAATGAATTGTTTGGAGTAGATTATAATCATTTGTAAAATTATATAATATTATTTAAAATGTAAAGTTGTTTAGTCTATAATTATAATAGTCTCTGTTTGAGATGGATAATATTATTATAATCTATGCCAAAAAGCCCAATGTAATTCAAACCCTGTTTTTGTTGGACGTTTTTAGGTAGAGATGTCTACGGGGCGGGGCGGGGTCGGGGAATGGCTCCCCGGTCTCGTCTCCGCTCCCTATTTCATTCCCCGTCCCCGCGAAATTCCCCATTTAATTCGCGGGGAACGGGACGGGGATTCCCTGCGCGGAATTGCGGGGATCGGGTTCCCCGCGGGGAATAATTCCCCGTTTATAATTTTATTTTTAAAAATTGTATTAACTAATTTCTTTTTTTAAAAAAAAAATTGTATTTAAATAGTTAATTATTCTGTAGAGATTTCTAGTTAAGATACATTTTTTCAATTTTCTTATAAAAATAAAATTATATTTAATAAAATTTTAGACTTATGGTATATTAGATGTATAAAAATATATATTTAAAATTAAATAAATTAATCGGGGTGGAGACGGGGTCGGGGTCGTGGAGGGGGACGTCCCCATCCCCGTTTAGCCAATGGGAAAAGTTTTGTCCTCGTTCCCCGCCTAAACGGGGATTCTCCAGCCCCGCGGAGAAAATGGACACCTCTACTTTTAGGGGATGTTTGGTAGAGTATCTGCATAGATAACATCTTTTCACGCGCTTTAATGACATGCCAATTGAAAATAATGAAATATTACATTTTTCGTACTCTGCAATTCATCTAAATTACTATGAGGGCAACGTACTCTCACTCTCACTCTTGCTCTCATACTCTCGTTCTCACTTTCATTATCGTTCTTCTTCAACTTAATTTTATCTTTTTTCTTTCTTTTCAATCTTTTCTTCTTTACTCTCACTCTCGTTGTTCTCGCTCTCTCTCTTTTTTTGACTTAATTTTAAATTCTTTTCAATCTTGCTTTCGCTCTCGCTCTCGTTCCTCTCTGATTTGTTTTTTTCCCTTCCCTTTTTTGATAATTTCTTCTTCAATCCTACTTTCGATCCTCGCATTACGAGCGAGAGTGAGAGCGAGCATCTAGGAGCAAACATCTTTTAAGATCCAGGAAATTTTGCTGATGTGGCATTAAGCGAGAGCGAGAATGAGAATTAGTAGCAAGCAAGTTACCCTATTCGAGACCGTGACCAATCAAGACGACCTCATACTACCCTCCTTGGTAATTTTGCATGCATTGTCACATCAGAATGAACCATATTTCATTACTTTTCCGAACGAATTAAAGCATGTGAAAATAGGTCTTTCATACCAAAAAACCATGTTTGTTTCCTTGTTTTGGAAGTGGGAAAAGTATGAGTTTAGTTAAGCAAATCCACGTTTGGTCGGTAGTTTTGTTAACCTATGTTTGCTACAATATATATTATTCTACCCTTCAGGTTTGCTACATTGTATACTATTCTACCTCTCAGGTTTGTTACAGTACTTTATCTTACCCCCAAGTTTGCTACAATAGTTTATTCATACCCCCAAGTTTACTACGATACTCGATACAAATTTTGTCTTTAATCATATTTTAAAAATGCATTAAAATTTTAATAAAATATGTTAGTTAAATAAAATAATTAATTAATGATAACTATATAATAAATAAGTAAATAAATTTATTTCAAATAAAAATAAAAAAAATTAACTAAATGATAACTTTATAATAAATAAGTAAATAAATTTAGTTCAAATTTCAAATAAAAAAAATAATTAACTAATGATAACTTAATGATAAACAAGTAAATAAATTTAGTTCAAATTTCAAATAGTAATAATTAATTCATAAATTGATATGTTGGCTTTGTTATACTTCATATTTTAGAGAAATTATAATGGTAAATTGATGAGACGAAATTCAATATTTTGTTCCTATATTGACAAATATTAGAACAAAATAATTACAAAACTAACTAAATATTTGTATCAAAAAATAATTATTTAAAAAGTGTTTAGATTTTTATTTTGGGAGAAAAAAGTGTTTAGATTAGCAATAATATTAAAAAAAAATTATTTACAAAGTAATAGTTCCTAATTTATAAGAAAATTATTATTACATTTAAGTTTTTATCAATTATAATAAAAATTATTTTATTATAAATTTTAAACTATTTTATTATACATTCCAAACCACACACATTATATTAATCTAAATTTAATACGTTAATTTCCATTTGATAAAAAAAAGTCAATTTCTTTAAATTCACAACTTTCCGAACCTCATTTTCTTGTGAAAATGTAAAAATCATGTTATTAGTTAATTAGAGACATAATATTTCAAAATTTAATTTATTAAACTATTGTGGTTAGTGTATTTTGAAGTTAATAGCTTTTAAAATAATATTATTTTAAATACTTTTAACTTTATAAACCTTATATATTAGTTAAATATAGAAAGTTAAGTTCTTTGATGATATTCTTAAAAAAAATAATAATTTGATGATAAGTGGTAAATAACTTTTGTTAGCACAAGAAATTATAAATCATTAAATAACCCACCAATAACATTTTTTTATGGTTAAGTATACGTGGAATATATTTGCATAAAAAATTTTATTTATATTTGTTCATAGTTTGGTAAATAGTCTGAAAATATTTTTATGAATAATTAAATATTTAGTCTATAAAATAATTATTGGTTAGGAAAATGCTTCTTCTTCCTCCTCTCTCATTCTTTCTCCATAAAAATTAATGAGAATAAACATATTATTAGCATTTGAAATGTAACAATAACAATTAACCAAATAAGCCCCTAAAACCCCAAAATTCACAACCACAACCCTCCCTCATACTCTCCAAAGGCCAAAAAAAAAAAAAATTATTGTTGGGATGATTTTGGAAACTAAATGGGTGGATGCAGGTAGGGATTTGTTCAATTTTTTGAAGTTTGAAGGATAATTTGTTGTCATCTTGCTTTGTGGGATCAATTTTTAGCTTGAATTTGTTTAAAATTCAGCTACTCAGATGCTTGAATTTGACATCAAATCATAGGAATGATAAACAAATTCTTGATGACACCTACTGATTCCATTTCCAAGTTTGTTATTTTTTATTACATAAAAAATTAACACTAAAATTTGAAGTTCATTTATGAATATGTGTTTGTAGACTGCTGGATTTTCCTTTAGCAATTGTTAATATAGCATTACCGCTGAAAAACACTAGCTAGCTACGCTAGTGCACAATAATAATAGTTTTCTTCGCATTGATGTTGCAAAAATTATTTAATGTAAGACTACAAGTCTATGAGTCAAGTTTTTATATAGTGGCAGGGGATTCATCCGAGCGAGATGTTCGACATTCATCCATCCATACGCAATTTCCGCTTCCATTTTGATACATAGTTGGCGTAAAAGCAGAAACATATCCAGAAGCCAATACCAACAACAGTAGAGAAAGACCCCCGCTAATAGAAAAGCATATCTGCCGATGATAACGAGAGCAATACCGATAGCACCAATAGCATCCCTTCCAGTTTCCTTTACTAGTAAGGGGAGCCATCACCAGGGCCGATGATCCAACCCCATACCTTGATGCCCTTATGGTCAAGGTATCATCTGCAAGATTAGTGTTCTAGTTCACTTAATTACCATGAATACAATCACCCAATTTTATTTAAAGAAAGAAATAGAGAGATGAATAAGATCCAAATAAAATAAAAACATAAAATAAAAGATAGAGATCAAACAAATATCTTAGGTTCCGTTTGATAACCATTTGGTTGTTAGTTTTTGGTTTTTGAAAATTAAGCCTATAAATACTAAATCTACCTATGAGTTTTTGTGTTTTCTTATCTACCTTTTACCTATGTTTTCAAAAATCAAACTAAGTTTTGAAAACTAAAAAAAGTAGTTTTCAAAAACTTATTTTTGTTTTTGAAATTTGGCTAGAAACTAGAAACTCAAGTGGTTGATGAAGAAAGATGGAAATTATCATTGTAAAGAAGATAAAGAAAAATTGTGGTAAAACAAGCCTAATTTTCAAAAACCAAAAACCAAATGGTTATAAATGGGACCTTAGGGAAATGATTTCACCAATCAGACTAATGATTCAATTAGTTAAACAATCAAAAGTAGCCTACAAATAATCCGTAAGTCAGGAAGACAAAGGTAAAAATGGTCTGCACAATTAAATCTCAAGGATATTAATGAAACTTTAGGGGCATTTATCTATCGTTTTAGAATCAAAACATTTGGATTTGAAAACCGTGGGGTTTGAAAGTTTTGAAAATTAGAAAACAGTGTTTTGGGTGAAGTGTTCTAAAGCCTGAGAACAAGAAAACAATGTTTGAGATGTACTCTTTAAAAACCTAAGAATCAAAAAGTTGTATTTGGAGTGCAGTGTTTTGAATGTCGAGGTTGTGCATGTAACACCCCGAAAAAAAACGAACACAACAACTCGAGGCATTACTTCCAAGTTGTACCGTTCGTGCCGAAAATCCGGCAGCATAACGACGCAACCTGGACAAACCGAAAATTTTACAAGTGTCTGAACCTAAACGAGAACACTTCAAAGACTCACGAGGGTACCCAGCCTCCACCAAACTACACAGAACGACAAAAGGCTGGACTCCAGTCCCTCGGAGTTAACAGAAAGCTCAACAGCAGAAGCATGCTTGGAAACGAAAGAGTACAATAAAACATACTTTGATTCAAGAAGTGAACAACAGATAGAATAAGGTTTAAAACATGCATAGAAGCAACAGAACGCGACAGAAGCAAAGAAAAAATGAAAAGAACATTCCCTAACGCAACCCCTAAGTCCTACAAGTCTTCCATAGCCTCGCAGGGGTCTCGCCGTCGGTGGTCATCTCACTGGTTTGCCTTACCTGCAAGGAAAAAGAAAAAAAAAAGGGTGAGTATAAAATACTCAGTAAGCAACCCACTTCGTCCAAGAATAAAGAACATAAGAACGACCCTAGACTTAGCTAACACGACACCTAGCCCGCCAAACAACCTCAACACGCATCCTCGGTATTACTGCCATGCACAATCGACCTCGGGCTCATTCCAGGGCTCGCACTAGGGCGAAGGACTCTATCCAACCCCTTTGACTCTAAGGATCGTATCCCGAAGTCGCTGTTGGATGGAGGCGGACCATCACATCCCATACATCATCTTGCCAACCTCGAGTCTCGATCTACTAAGGGTTACACAGATACTTAGGACTTGGGCTCGCACTAGGGCTAGTTGTGCTAACTACAATCCTAAGGCTCAGGGCACTTCCGAGTCTCTACAAAACTAAGTACGAGACTAACATGTTGGGGACGGATAAAGCGTACAATTCTAGCATATTCAACAAGTTCAAAGACGACATGTATCTCTAACATGAGTATCATTCTCGCAAACAAGCTTAGGTCAACTTTTCCAACAAGATCACAACTAAGCACGGGAGGCAATCCTTTTAGCACGAAAGGATAACAACTACAAAGACGATTCATCATATTCGCAACAAAAGTACAAGCATCACGAAATCAAGTATCGCGAGTTTACCACAACCTAGCATGCTACTACAAGTCCGATTTGTTACACGTTCTAAAACATTAAGCACTTTGAAACAATTATAGTATGCGTGAAGCTCCCTAAGCCCTACACTTAGGGGTAGTTTAGTCCAAACGGCTACTTACAGAAAGTCCAAGCGCGACGGAGGCTTGGGTAAGGCGGCGTGCTCGGGACGTTCTTCTACTTTCAAATAATCCCTAACGAATAGCACACACAAATTAATAACTAAAACACGATGAACCTAACGCGCAGCGAACCTAATTAAGAGGCGAAAAACTCACCACGGAGTGCCAAAGCGGGCTAAAGAACGAACCGAGGCGGCCGGACGGAAGGGACGGTCGCGGCTCTGCGGGCGGCGGCGGCGACGGCGCGTGGACCGGCGGACGGCGGCGGCGGCGGCGCGTGGGTGACGGCGGCGAAGAGTGGGTGACAGATCTGGAATCCTCGCGGCCCGATCTATCCAAAACCGAACTCCGTTCGTCGAAAACCGGTCAGGAAGAGCTCGAACCGGTCGGCCTAAAGGGAAGATCTCGTGGATCTGTACACGGCGGCGACGGCGACGGCGAGGGACGAGGTTGCAGGGGCGCGAGTCTGGCGTTCCTTCCTGAGCCGAACAACTACGACGAACAACGTCTAGGTAGAGTTGCAGCAGCGAGCTTTCCGGCGGCGTTCTGTGAAGGAGAGAGAGAGAGAGAGAGAGAGAGAGAGAGAGAGACGGTGAGGAGAGGGAGAGAGCTTCGGAGAGGGAGAGGGGAGAAGAAGGAGAAAAAGGAGAGGGATAGTGGGTGTGGGTGTGGGGCCGGCATGAAGCGGCGCGGCCGCTTTCTTTCAGCGGCAAGAAGAGGGGAGGGCGAAGCCTCCCGCGTTGCTTCGCAACGAAAACATTTCTTTTTTTTTTTTTTTTTTTTTTTTTTCAAAAAGGCGTCTGTTACAGTCTACCCACCTTAGGAACTTTCGTCCTCGAAAGTAGCTAGCTCTCGAACAGCTCTGGGTAGCTTATTCGCATCTCCTCTTCGCGTTCCCAGGTGGCTTCCTTGAGATGATGGTTCTGCCAAAGGACCTTTACAAAACGAATTTCCCTGTTCCTCAGGACCTTACTATCACGAGCAAGAATTTGCACAGGCTTTTCCTCATAACTCAGATCCTTGTCTAACTTCAACGGCTCAAAATCGATGACGTGTGAGGCATCTGGCACATACGCTCGCAACATCGACACATGGAACACGTCATGAACTGACGCAAGGGACGGCGGTAGGGCCAACCGATAAGCCCACGGTCCAATGCGCCTCGAGAATCTCGAAAGGACCAACAAACCTCGGACTTAGCTTTCGCTTTCTTACCGAACCTCGGAACACCCTCATAGGTGCAACTTTCAAGAACACAAGGTCCCCAACGGCAAACTCCAACTCTCGACGCCTGACATCAGCATAACTCTTCTGCCTACACTGTGCCGTTAACATCCTTGCCTTAATCTTCTGTATGGCCTCATTTGTCACTTGGACCAGCTCGGGTCCCAACAACTTCCGTTCACCAACCTCGCCCCAACACACCGGGGTCCTGCACCTTCTCCCATAAAGGGCTTCAAAATGGGCCATACCAATAGTCGTCTGATAACTATTGTTGTACGCGAACTCCATCAGGTGAAGGTGTGAATCCCAACTACCTGTGAAGTCCAACGCACATGCCCGAAGCATATCCTCCAGGATCTGATTCACCCTTTCCGTCTGGCCATCGGTCTGCGGGTGAAATCTTTGTCTTAAAGTTACTCGAGCCCCCAGGGCTCTCTGAAAAACTCACCCGGAAGTTCGAGGTGAACCGAGGATCCCTATCGACACAATCTTCACTGGGACTCCGTGCAGCCTTACTATCTCTTCCATGAACAGGTGTGCCCACTTCTCGACTGTATAGGTAGGCTTACCGACGAGAAAGTGAGCGGACTTGGTTAGTCTATCCACAATTACCCGGATCACTCGTGAATCCTTTTCTTTGTTCGGGGCAATCCGAAATAAAGTCCATGGAGATCTCTTCCCACTTCCATCGGGGGGTACTTCCGGTGATTGCAAGCAAACAACCCTTTGGTTTACGTCTCTCGGTGCTTTAACTTGCGGCACACCAAGCATCTGGTTGACAAACTACGCCACATCTCTTTTCATTCCACGCCACCACCGGTAGAATGATTTCAAGTCTCGATACATCTTAGTGCTTCGGGATGCACTAAAAAGGATAGTCATGAGCATCAACCAAAATCTCCTCCTTGATCGCTGCTCTCGGTAGGAACACACAAACGTCCCGAGCGATGAGTCCACCGTCTGTTGTCATCACGGAGAAATCACTTTCCTCGCCACTTTCTTGCTTGGCGCCAGCGATCCTCAAGACTAGAGTCTCCTGTTGCGCCTCCATAACTCGTTGGCTCAATGTCGGTCGTACTAACAATGATTGGTGTGGTGTGAGCCGTGACTGACTCAACACAATCGCTATCCTGCACGTTCCATTTACGAACGCAAGGGAACTTGTCTCGTGATCGCCACCGAGGTGTGAGCCACCTTTACTGCTAAGGGCATCGGCAACAACGTTTGCTTTGCACGGATGGTACTGATATCTCAACCTCATAGTCTTTTACTAACTCACGACCATCTGCGTTGTCTCATGTTCAACTCTTACGAGTAAAAAGATACTTGAGGCTCTTGTGGTCCGTGTACTTACGGATCTTTTCCCCATATAAGTAGTGGCGCCATATCTTGAGCGAAGACCACCACGGCACCAATTCCAAGTCATGGGTTGGGTAATTTCGCTCATAATCCTTCAACTGACGAGAGGCATAGGCGATCACCTTTCCTTCTTGCATCAACACACAACCCAAACCTTTCTTGGAGGCATCACTGTAGACCACAAAACTTCCCGAGCCATCAGGTACTGCAAGCACAGTGCAGAGACTAACCTATGCTTGAGGTCCTGAAAACTCGATTCACAAGCTTCACACCACACGAACTGATTTCCTTTACGAGTTAACTGAGTCAAAGGTGTGGCTATCTTGGAGAAATCTTTAACAAACCTTCTGTAATAACCGGCCAAACCCAAGAAGCTTCGCAACAGTTTTAGGACGAGGCCAATCTGCCACTGCCTCAATCTTAGCAGGATCCACTGTCACACCTTCTTTAGACACCACGTGTCCTAGGAAGGCAACTCGCTGCAACCAAAACTCACACTTGGAGAACTTTGCATACAATTGGTTGGTCCTCAAAACTGTCAACACTCCCCTTAAATGCACTTCATGCTCTTCCTCTGAACTGGAGTATACCAAAATATCGTCGATGAAGACGATTACAAAGGTGTCTAAGAACTCCTTGAATACCTGTTCATTAACTCCATAATATTTCTTTGGGGCATTCGTCAAGCCAAAGGACATCAACGTGAACTCATAGTGTCCGTACCTGGACCTGAAAGCAGTTTTCGGAATGTCCTCATCCTTGATTCTCAACTGATGGTACCCCGACCGTAAGTCGATTTTAGAAAACACTGCCGCTCCTTGCAGTTGATCAAACAAGTCATCGATCCTAGGTAAAGGGTACTTGTTCTTCACTGTCACCTTGTTCAACTCTCGGTAGTCAATGCATAACCGCATCGATCCATCTTTCTTCTTTACAAACAGAACGGGCACACCCCAAGGTGAAACACTCGGACGGATGAACCCCTTGTCTAGAAGTTCTGCAATCGAGTTTTAAGCTCCTTGATTCTGTGGCGCCCATCGGTAGGGAGCTTTAGACAACGGAGTCGTTAGGACTCAAGCTCATCATCAAGTCTACCTCACGAACCGGGGGTAGACCAGGCAACTCTTCAGGGAAAACATCTGCAAACTCTCGAACAACAGGAACCGAACTCAACTTTGGTCCTTTGTTCTTTGTATCAACAACACTCGCCAAGAGAGCCGAAGCCCCTTCACTTATCAACTTCTTTGCCTTAAGAGCTGAAATCATCTTCGAAAACTCCCCAGTCTCAATTCCCTTGAACTTGAAATCGGATTACACGAGAGGCGAAACACCACCCCGGCAATGACGATCGATGTTGGCATGGTTCGCAGACAACCAATCCATGCCCAGGATTACATCGAAGTCGCTCATATCCAGTACAACCAACGTCACATCTAGCACGCGACATGTTACCACTACCTGACCAGACTTAACTTTTTCCCAAGCTACTAACTCTCTACCCACCGGGGTAGCTACTGCCAGGTCAACATCTAAAGGTTCTACTTCTAACTGAGCTTGCCTCACAATATAGCGAGAAATAAAAGAGTGCGAGGAACCGAATCAAGCGAGTAACAAGGGCAAGTGGCCAGAAGCGGGTAGTGTACTGCCTGTCACCACGCACCGGAACCTCCTGCGTTCCTATTTGCACTCGCATAAACTCCACCTCTCGGGCGGTTTCCAGACTCGTCTTTCTTCTTTGTATGCGAGCTTTGGCCAGTGCGAGCTTTCCACGATTATAACGAGACTCGGCCGATCTCGACTCGCCGCTTTGCACACGATCGACAAGTGTCCCAACTTTCCGCGATTATTGCAGATCTTGTTAGCCGCATGACGAGTTCCGTTGTCTTTGAACTCCACACGAGAGCGGGAACCCTGTTTGGTACTGCTGGGGTGATGTCCCCGAGTTCAGTCTGTTTGGCCTAGCAAAGGCACATTTCAAACTTCCTCTTACGGTGGTTCCGAACTCGACTGCCACGAACTCGGACACGCCACGAGCTCGATCGAAACGAACCCATGCGGTCTCAGTCTCAGATCAATCAGGGATGCCACTCGGACTGCTGCAGCGTACGTCTTGGGATCGTGAGCAAGCGTCGACCCACGACGCCTCCTCGCAAACTGCGTGAGGAAACACTCAACCTTTCTTCTTCTCTCGTGTCTACCATATATCGGTGAACAGAGATAATGAGGTAAACTCATGCTCGTACTCTTCAACCGCTATCTGGTTCGGCCTTGCTTGATGAGCTTTTGCACGAACTTGGCTTTCTTGTCGATTCTAAATGCAGTAGGGTAATACTTCTCGTAGAACACTTCTTGAATCTGCGCATGAGTTATCGGCCCCTGATCGACATCTATGGACCGTCTGTGACTCGCCACCACAGGAGAGCACTTCCCTTAACGCATAGACTGCGCACTGAACTTTCTGGTGCTCGGGGCAACCCATTCGACTTAGGATGTCGTCCACTGCGCAAACCATGCTTCGGCAGCTACATGGTCTACCGGCCCATCAAAGAAAGGCGGGTCATACTTCTTGAAATCCTTCGGTACCTACGCTTTTCCTCCGTCGTTGCCACGACGTAAAAGTCGGTGCAACCCCGGATTCTCGCAGTCTTTGGCTCCCGACTACGGGATCTAGGGCCTCCATGCTTTGAGTGAACATAGCCGTCTCGATTAAGCTTGACTTGCTATGCTCGCTGGATCGATTCTTTGAATGCACGCCACGAGTTCAAGATTGGCGGCGGTCCTTGACGCGTTTGGTACTTGGACATTTGCCCTTTCTTGGGCTCCTACGTTCTGCCCAGCTGATTCTCCGACCACTGGGACATCCTGGTTGAGCCCCTCCCGATGCTCGAGTGCTCGACCTACGGTGCATCGACGGTCGGTTCTGGTCTCGGGCCTTCGACCTCGACCCCTACGACCACCCCGACCTCGACCACCAGCGGTTTGCTCTTGCACGACCTCTACCACGGGCCATAATCTAAAACGAGAAGCAGAGTACAACATCAACAACGATGACAAGAAGTGTTAAAGGCCAAAAGAAAGCACCTCAATTTTAACAACGAACCTCTTACCAACTAAGTAAAGCAAACTCGTTGCGACCCGACGCGAGTTCCTTGCGAGAGGCTATGAAGGACTAAACACCTACGATGTAGGCAAAGTATACAAGATCTAAAACTACGCTCACGATACCAACCGTAACGCCCCAAAAACACGAACACGACTAAACGAGGCATTACTTCCAAGTTATGCGGGTTCGTGCGAAAATCCAGCGGCATAACGACGCAACCTGGACAAACCGAAAATTTTACAAGTGTCTGAACCTAAACGAGAACACTTCAAAGACTCACGAGGGTACCCAGCCTCCACCAAACTACACAGAACGACAAAAGGCTGGACTCCAGTCCCTCGGAGTTAACAGAAAGCTCAACAGCAGAAGCATGCTTGGAAACGAAAGAGTACAATAAAACATACTTTGATTCAAGAAGTGAACAATGATAGAATAAGGTTTAAAACATGCATAGAAGCAACAGAACGCGACTGAAGCAAAGAAAAAATGAAAAGAACATTCCCTAACGCAACCCCTAAGTCCTACAAGTCTTCCATAGCCTCGCAGGGGTCTCGCCGTCGGTGGTCATCTCACTGGTTTGCCTTACACCGCAAGAAAAAAAAAAAAAAGGGTGAGTATAAAATACTCGATGAAGCAACCCACCGTCCAAGAATAAAGAACATAAGAAACGACCTAGACTTAGCTAACACGACACCTAGCCCGCCAAACAACCTCAACACGCATCCACGGCCCTACTCTTGCTCACTTTTCTCGATTCTGTCCTACCCCTTAGCTCCTAGGTGGATTGGCAAAGACGTGGCCACGAGACTCATCCTCGGGCCGCACTAGAGGCGAAGGACTCTATCCAACCCCTCTGACTCTAAGGATCACACCCCGAGTCGCACAACTGGATGGGGGCGGACCACCACATCCCATAAGCATCAAGCGGTATTACCGCGCACAATCGACCTCGGGCTCATTCCCGGGCCTGCACTAGGGCGAAGGACTCTATCCAACCCCTTTGACTCTAAGGATCGTATCCCCGAGTCGCACAACTGGATGGAGGGCGGACCATCACATCCCATACATCATCTTGCCAACCTCGAGTCTCGATCTCTACTAGGGTTACACTGAGATACTTAGGACTTGGGCTCGCACTAGGGCTAGTTGTGCTAACTACAATCCTAAGGCTCAAGGGCACTTCCCGAGTCTCTACAAAACTAAGTCTGAGACTAACATGTTCGGGGACAGACAAACGTACAATTCTAGCATATTCAAACAAGTTCAAAGACGACATGTATCTCTAACATGAGTATCATTCTCAAAGACAAGCTTAGGTCAACTTTTCCAACAAGATCACAACTAAGCACGGGAGGCAATCCTTTTAGCACGAAAGGATAACAACTACAGCACTGATTCATCATATTCGCAACAAAAGTACAAGCATCACAGAAATCAAGTATCGCAGAGTTTACCACAACCTAGCATGCTACTACAAGTCGATTTGTTACACGTTCTAAAACATTAAGCACTTTGAAACAATTATAGTATGCGTGAAGCTCCCTAAGCCCTACACTTAGGGGTAGTTTAGTCAAACGGCTACTTACGAGAAAGTCCAAGCGCGACGGAGGCTTGGGTAAGGCGACGTGCTCGGGACGTTCTTCTACTTTCAAATAATCCCTAACGAATAGCACACACAAATTAATAACTAAAACACGATGAACCTATCGCAACGAACCTAATTAAGAGGAGCGAAAAACTCACCCACGAGTGCCAAAAGCGGGCTATGAACGAACCGAGGCGGCCGGACGGAAGGGCGGCCGCGCTCTGCAGGGCGGCGGGCGGCGGCGTGGGCGTGTGGACCGGCGGACGGACGGGCGGCGGCGGCGCGTGGGTGGCGGCGGCGAAGAGTGGGTGATGATCTCGAATCCTCGCGCCCGATCTATCAAAACCGAACTCCGTTTCGTCGAAACCGGATCGGGAAGAGCTCGAACCGGTCGGCCTAAAGCGGGAAGATCTCGTGGATCTCAGATACGCGCGCGGCGGCGGCGGCGACGGCGAGGGCGAGGTTGCGAGGGCGCGAGTCTGGCGTTCCTTCCGAGCCGAACAACTACGACGAACAACGTCTAGGTAGAGTTGCGGAGCCGAGCTTTCGTGGCGGCGCTGAAGAAGAGAGAGAGAGAGAGAGAGAGAGAGAGAGAGCGGTGAGGAGAGGGAGAGAGAGAGAGGGAGAGAGGAGAGAGAGAAGAAGGAGAAAAAAGGAGAGGATAGTGTGGGTGTGGGTGGGGTGGCATGGCAAAGCAATGGGCGCGCCGCTTTTCTCATGGCGCAGAAGAGGGGAGGGCGAAGCCCTCCCGTTGTTTCGCAACGAAAACATTTCTTTTTTTTTTTTTTTTTTTTTTTTTTTCAAAAAGGCGTCACATTCTGATTGCAATTTTATTTTTTTCCTTTTTTTTTTTTTTCCATTTTCTTATTTTTTTAATGGATATTTTGTTAGTTGTAGGACCACTTGTGTAACTTGGTCATTTTTTTTATGGACTTTTCAATTAGTATGAGAATGAGAAAAGGAAAATTTATTTGATTTGAGCCATTCGTTTGCTTGTGGTTTCGAGCATGGTATAATATAGTCTTTTACCTTATATATGATTCATTGATTATTTTCAAATTTGAGGATCAAAGTGATAATTCTTCTAAATAAATATGATGGTTTTGTTATAATTTGTAAGATAGCAAAATTCTAGCAATATATATAGAATTGGAGTTGGGTTCTTGCTCATCGTTTGAGTTTGAGATTTAGAAAGCATCAAGACCTTAGAAACAAATCGTTGCTTCATCTTAGGCGATTATGGCTTCCTCACGCAAATTGGAGATTCCGAACAAGATTCTTCCAATTAATCCATATATTTTTTCGATATTATATATATTTTTTCGGATAATTTTTTATATTATTCACGATAAATCTCTAATTTATTTAATCTATTCATCTCAATTTATTCCCAGCTTCGTCAATTGACTTCTTTATCTTTAATCTAGTGTTTGCTTTTACTTTGTGTTTATGTATTATAAGTTTCTATCAAATCATTAAAAACTTTGTAGGATGAAAATTTATATTAAAATAATTTGGTATTTATGAAATTTAAAAATATATATCAAATTATTCTTCCGTTAGATAGAATTTTAATTGTAACGACCCTAAAGTTTAAAACTACACAACTAGGGGAGTTACTAAGCAACGCCGCTAATAATCTTTGAAAAATTTTTAGTGAGATAACGACGCTACTAGGGCAACCAGAAAATTTTTCATAACCTGTTAAAGGCACAAAATACTCCAATAAGCATTTCGACTCACCCAGCCTCCACCAAACTACATGTACGATAGGCTGGGTTCAAGTAGCAGATCACAACAGGCAACTAAGGTAAGATAGTCTAGAAGAAAAGAAGTTTTAAAACTTGCAAACACTCCCATGTCACATCAATAAATCAATCAACAATTAAAGTTTAAATAAGAGTTCTTTCGAAACCAAAAAGGGAAAAGAAATATGCAGCGAGTCTACCTGACGTACGACAATAGTAACATCCTAAGAGCCAGGGGCATTACGAAAAAGTCTTATAGCCTCGCCAGGTTGTCTCCATCGCCGTCCATCCCAGTTCAACTTTCACCTGCGAACAAAACACAGAAAGAAAACAAATGAGTATAAAAATACCCAGTAAGTAGCCCACTTACGTCCAAACCTAACTCAGCAAGACAACTAGAACCATGACCCAAACTCGCTAAACCCCTGAACCAGTCTCCCCCTTAACTCTTTTCACCCTGGCCCCTGTGGTGGCTACTCGAACTTCACCTTAGGTCCTGGAACTTTGGTTGACGATGCAATGAGAGAAAGCAACCCTCACGCCACAACACGCCAGCATAGGGCAAAGCAGGTACGTGTCCCACACGCCCTATGGGGAATCGCCCCTAAGCCAGCACGAGATTATGGAAAGCAACCACTCCCGATCTCGACGGGGACGCACCCTAGGCTCTCATAACACACTAGCATGGTGCCGTGCGGTGCGTAACCAACACGCCCATTGGGGAATCGCCCCTAAGCTAGCCCGGGATCATGGAAAGCAACCACTCCCGATCACAACGGGGACGCACCCCAGCCTCACGAACCTATCATATATCGTCAACCTAGAGGTTCTGACCTTCTCAAGTGCGGTCCAAGGTTTGGTGAGGGAAAAGTTCATGGGCTCAAATCATAAGGCAACTAGGGTCTCATCTAAGTATTTCTAACATTTCCGACCCACTCCAAGGGTCCAGACTCTCGTCTAGGTCCTCCGACCGACCAAACTCAACTTATATTATTCACACACTTGGAATGTTAGATGCTACCAGAAACACGACCCCCGCTTCACATACTTCATACAACAGTTCGCAAGGTGATACAAACATGGTAAATTCAGATTAAACATGCTTTGCAGATTTAAAGTAACTTTCATACAATTGTCTAAGGCTTAAACTCACAAAAGCATACTACAACCTTCAAATCCTTAGCTAGATAGTCTAAAGTTCGATGAAGAAACTTTAAAAATGCACACAAGTAAGGCTTCATGACGCTCGCCCTTCACTTAGGGACTCGGCGTTAGTCCAACTGACCACTTACCTCAAACATGAGTGTCGTAGGAAGGTCCTTGCCCTTACTAGCAACCTGGTGCACGTACAAAATGCCACACAGATTTATTGGACCTCGGTTAGGGACCAACTCAGAACGGGCTTTGATCGACAACCATTCGCGGAAAAACACGGCGAACACAACTTTTCTACTCTTAACTCTGAGAACCAAGCAAACAAGGTCGAGGCTTACCCGCTTATGGCGAACCCGAGTCTCGGCGAAAGCGAAAACAAAGCGGCGAATCCTTCAAGAATGCTCCTTTGTCGCGCGCTCACTGGACTGTCAAACCACGGTGAAAGGAAAACATTAGAGAGAGCAACGAGCCGACGAGAGAGAGAGAAAACGGAAACGGAGAGAGAGAGAGAGAGAAAGGCGAAAGCGGAGGGGCGAGAGAGGAGTTTGGCTCGGCGAGATCACGAACGACCGCGACTCGAAGAAGAGAGAGGCGGCGAGAGCTTCGACGCGCGGAACAATCGAAGGCTGCCGGACTTGATGCGCGGAGCGACGACGGTACGCGAGCCAGACGAAGACGGGGCGACGGCTGGCGATTCGAGGCAGCGACGCGACTTGCGGCCGGACGGTCGCCGGCGAGCGTCTGGACCTTCGGCTGCGAGACGAGGAAGGAGACGCGACTGGAGGGGGGGCAGCCGCACGGTCGAGCTTCTGAAACCCTTTTTTTTTTTTTTTTTCCAATCTCTTACTAAAACCTAAAATTGAAACAAAAGAAACCTACAAAGAGAAAAGAGAGGGGATTACCTTAACTCCTTCTCCTAAATGCTCGATAAAACTCCTGCGCTGCCAACCCAAATTTAAAAGTGAGGCTTAAATTATTTGAGTCCCTACAAGAACCAATAATTAACCTCTTAGCCTAAAACTTTTAAAACTACAACAAGGACCCAGAATCAACTTCTGCAAACACAAATAAAATACCTGAACTTGTCGGGCGTCACAAATGTAATATTTTTCTATTATTTTTGGAAGAATTTAATTTATTTTATTTGATTTTTAAATTGGATATAATGTATTTTGATTAGATATTTTGTTAGCGACATTTTTTAAAATCTTTTAAGGTAAATGTTATGTGATTTTTTACTTAGATTTTTAATTATTGTGTTTGTGAAGATTTTTAATTATTGTGTTTGTGAAGATTTGAATTTTATATGAGATATAATGTATTTTGGTTACATATATTTTGTGTAACGCCCTAGAATTTTCAAGTACCTTCTAGATTTTTATTTTGAGATCGTTTTAATAGAAATTAAATTTTTGAGCTTTAAAGTTTGTTAAATCTAATGTGGGATAGACAATGGGAGAATTTTGGCTAATTAGAGGCCTTTTGAAAGCAATTAAATGAGTCAAATGGGCATTTTAGTGGTTATGGTTAGACAAAAGGGTATTTTTGTAATTTGGTTAAGAGAGGAATTTAGGGTTTACCTTGTGCACGTTCTCCAAGGGCATCATCTTCTTCCTTCTCTTTCCCTTTCACGTGAGCAGCCACCACCCGACCGACCACAACTCCGAGCAACAGCCTTCCGACCGGCCATCCTCTTCGTTCAGCCTCGTCACCTGCCGAATACCCACGCCATCGGTGACTGGACGTCGACTGGACCCTCTGCCGCTTCATCTTCAGGAGTTCGTGGTTCGTCCAGTCGCAGGTTTTGCTTCTTCGGCGTCGTTCGCCGTGATCTCCTCACTGGCAGTGGACGTTTTAGTCGAGCGTTCTTTTGTCCATTCTTCGCAGCTGTGTTGTCGTCTGTTCGGAGCGTTGGCGAGAGATTCGTGAGTTCCGAGCAACCTCGCCGCCGGTGAGTCCCCATCGCCGACAGTGAGTGCCTAGTGAGTTACCGACTTGGTTCAAGCCGTTCATGATCTTTCTGAATGGTTTTCGAGGTGTTAGGATCAGTTTTGGATAGATCGGGCCACGAGCTTTCCAACGGTATGCTCCACGCTACTCCACGCGCCGGCGGCGGCCAGAATTTGCCATTTACATCAGTTTCGCTCCTCGAGTCTATTTCAGGCCTCCGTTAGTGGTAACTCGGCTTAGTCATTGTCGAGTTTCAAATGTAAGCTTACTTATGTATGATTTAAATTACGAATCTTGGTTATGATTTAGGAGAGTTGAAATTGGAACGTGTTGAGTCGAACGTGAAAGTAAGGACAAGATGTTAGGAGCTTTCGGAGATCTTGGAACGAAGCCCAAGATAAGGGATTTTTATATAAATATATTTGAAAAAGGGAAGTATGTATGTTTTTGAAAGATTTATTTCAAAAAAATGAATCTCGTGAGTTTATTGAAAAAGATGAATCTCAAGGATTTCTTTCGAGAATGATTTCTCAAGATTTATTACTCCAAAGGGTTCGAGAGGACCCTCAATACACGATTTAATTTTTGAGAGAAATTCCAAACGATTTAAGGTTTGAGAGGACTCGAATAGAAATGATTTCAAAGCATTTGAAAATGAGTTTTGACACAGTTATGTATATTTACGTATATTGAGATTTTAGTAATGCCAATGTGATGAATACGTATTTGAAAAATGTAAATGTATTTATGATTTATGATTGATTGACTCAGGTTTAAAGTTATGAAAGTTATGTCATGATTATATGATTGTTGCATCATTATGACCACATATGTACATGTGATTGACGAATGAGACCTCATGCATATTGTATGTATATGAACATGTTTGTAAAGGTTGTGGCAATTGGTCTTCTGAGGACTTATGCATGGTCAAACATGCATCAGAGACCTTATGAGTCAAACTTATAGGAGTCTGTGAGGGACTCAAACTTATAGGGGTCTGTGAGGGACTCAATATGAAAAGACTCAGATAGACTCAATTGACCACGTATAGCTACAAAGAAAAGTCATGATTTTATGAAAGGAAGTTTTAGGTCCCACTACATAAAGTGTTATGATTTTAAAAGTCACGATTAACAATCATGTTTAAAAGTCATGTTCTAAAAGTCA
The DNA here is from genome assembly GCA_036507285.1 of Trichosanthes cucumerina. Classification (NCBI taxonomy): domain Eukaryota; kingdom Viridiplantae; phylum Streptophyta; class Magnoliopsida; order Cucurbitales; family Cucurbitaceae; genus Trichosanthes; species Trichosanthes cucumerina. The sequence continues at coordinate 11,247,906 of CM071842.1, read as the reverse complement.
TGTTGCATGTGTTTGCATTTCCTGACTCCCACTTACTGAGTATTATTATAATACTCACCCTTTACTTTTGTTTTGTTTCTCCGTTTTTAAAACGTTTTCAGGTAAAGGCGAGGGCATACCAGGCGAGTGACAGGGATGCGCTACAGAAGCCATGGGAACCAAGTCATAGTTTTCCGCACGCATGTTTTAGAAAGTAATTTTAAAAGATCACCGTTTTCCGCTTATGCATTATAAAGATTTGAAACTAGAGGCCGAACTCATTTATGTTTTAAATGTTTTGTATTTTTATGGGATCCCAAATTAAAGTGAATTTAATTATCAAGTTTTATCTATTTAAAGTCATTTAGGGCCTCAAATGCATGCATGATAGTAATGTCCCTAAGAAATGAGTCTTAGAAAAGTAGGGGCGTTACATTTTGCTACGAGCATTTTTTTAATCTTTTGAGGCAAATGTAATGTGATTTTAAATTTAGATTGATTTTTAATTATGGGTTAGGCACTTCCTAAACTTAACAAGGATAAGGGTATTTTTAAATGTTTTTTTAATACCTTTTAAAGTTGGAGAGTATTATTGAAACAAAACTTTAACTTCTATCCAAAACTTAATGGTAAGAGTATTTTTGAACATTTTTGAAGAATCAGAGACATTTTTAAAATTTTTTAAAATTTAGGGTATTATTGAAACAAAACTCGTGGTCTAGGAGTATTTTCTATAATTTAGTATTTTTTTTAAAAAATATTTTTTGTATCGTGATACGCTGAGTTTATTGATAACATTTTTATTTTCATTGATTTTATTTGTCCTTTTTATAAATTGGATTTGTTTTGCTTTAGTTTTATTTCGTTCTTTTCTAATCTACTTCTCAAAAATTTTAAATTCTAGGAAAATTTATAAAACCAAGAGAAATGGTTCTCAAAAAGTTCATTTTTTTTTTGTTTTTAGAATTTAGCGAATATTTTTATTTTCATAAAATGAGGAGACTTTAAAAAAACCTCATCAATTTGAAGGGAGAGAGAGGAGATAGATATTAACATATTATATATTGTTTGGGAATTGAATAATTGAACCAACTTTGCAAACCCAATAACTATTGAATTAGGCCAATCAACTACTCCAAAGTTGAAAAATCAGCCTCATCATATTGTCTTCCATTGGCTTGCTTTTGAAAACATCTTCTTATAATTTAATATTATTATTTCTCTTGCTTGTAAAACATAAGTCCTTGTAATTCAACTATTTTATTAAACATATTACCATTCTTGTTGTTTCTTATAAAAAAAATATATAAGTAAAAAAGATGCACACAATACATATATACCTTTAATTTCTTTCTTTTGAACAAGCCCTAAATGTTTTTATTTTATTTTATATGTGTCAAATGGACCTTGTATATTATTTTGTGCTTTTAATGATACATTTATTTTTTGTTTAAGCTTGTACCATTTTTTGGGTTGAATTATTTATTTCATTTTAATATTTTAATACTTTATCCACCCTGTTTGCTTAGCTTTTAAAATATTTAGAGTCCGTTTAATAATAATTTTTTTTTTATTTTTTTGTTTTTGAAACTTAAACTTATAAACACTACTCTAATTTATAATATATTTAATTACTAATGTTAGCACCATTTGTATCCGATGAGACACCTGATCTGGTAATCAAATGGATGGATGAGCCAATTTTTCTAGATGTAGGGCATAGATTTGGGAAATTAACAAAATTAGTTAAAATTTTTTAGAACTATCTAAGAATGCACCATTTTCTTTCATTTTGTTTTAGATCCATATTTGATCAAATCAATTCCTTATAAGGAATTAATATGAAAAGTATGGTGAATGTGACACATTAATGCATTTATGAAGGCCTATTAATTTTTCCCCTCTTCCCATTAAGTATATAGATTTAGACTATATAGTCAATCCGAATATATAACTTAATAAATAAAGTACTTATGGCTATCGGTCTTTTCATAATTACTATCCTAACAACTTTTTATCTCTAAAAAAATTATCATACTTAGCTTTGGAAGTTTATCATGTCAATTGATTAGAGGCATAAATGCATGTTATAATAAAGTGAAATTCAAAAATATGATTTTTTTCTCAACATTGAATCTTAATGATAAGAACTAAAAGATAAATATAATCAAAAGTTCAAAACTACCCAAATGTGTAACCCCACGTAATTTTAAGTAGATCCTACTTAGGGCGTTACTCCAAGTTGTACCGCTCGCGTCGAAATTTCGGCAGCATAACAACGCAACTAGGACAAACCAGAAATTTAAATCTGAAATTTGGGCAAGGAAACACTTCAAAATAGTCTCACGAGGATACCCAACCTAATCCAAACCACAAATTCAACAGGTTGGGCTCCAGTCCCTCGGAGTTCTCAGACAACCACATAAATAACACAGAACATGCTTCCTTAACAAGAGATACCAACAGAACATGCTAAGGTTTAACATTACAACTAACCGAAGCAATGAAAAGAAACAAACTTAGAGTGCATCAGAGATAAAGAGAAAAACAAACTCCTAACAAAACAACCCCTAACAAAAACCTAACAAGCTTCCATAGCCTCGCAGGATCTCGCCGACGCTGGTCACCTCATGGTTTTACCTTACCTGTAACCAAAACACACAAAACGAAGGGTGAGTATAAACACTCAATAAGTAGCACACTTCGTCCAAAGTAAAACAACACAAGGGTCAAGCCTTAAACCTAACTACAACTACACACGACTCGCCAACCCGTTCTACAAAACTACACATCCACCTCGAACCTAACACTTGCTCAGACCCCACTATCTCCTATCCCACCCATAAGCTCACGACCACGAGACTCGTTCCCTGGACATCAATCAAGGTGAATGATCATATCCCACACCCTCTGTACTCTGTGGCTCACTCTTTGAGCCACTCTACTAGATGGAGGACGAACCCCACATCCCATATCTAATCTCGTCTACCAGATGGAGGACGGACCCCATATCTCGTGTCTAATCTCGTCAACTAGATGGAGGACGAACCCCACATCTCATATTTAATCTTGTCTATTAGGTGGAGGACGAACCCCACATCCCATGTCAATCTCGCCAACCTAGGGATCCTAGGCCTACGCTAGGACTGGTTGTGTTAGCTACAAACCTAAGGCTACACAACACTTCTCCAGGTTACCACAGAACCAAGAACAAAACCTACAAACCTCTACTTGAGGGAACATACAACGAGGCTCAAACTCAGCATGCACAATACCTCAGTATAAGCTCTACATCAATCATAAACAGGTAAGCTCAAAATCACGCAACGTAAGAGTAACAAACAACACATATTGCTATTATAGACCCAAAACAACTAACTACAACTAAGCTCCTAATTTCCTACTGCATACAGTTTCACCCCTAACCACTACTCTTTTGGGTGGGGTAGTCCAAATAACTACTTACCTAATTCAAGCAATTCACGTAACTCAAGAAATGCGGGCGTGCTCCAAGTAGTGTCTCTGCTTCCACCTAGTCCCTAACGATGAACAACACACAGATCAACAACCCGAACACAAAGAAAAGGCCTACAAAACTTACAAGGACTCAAACTTACCCCACGGAGGTCCGAAACGAGCTGAGGAATGAACTGAGGGATCGCATAGGTTCTGGCGACCGGCGAAGGAGGCTAGAGGCGGCGCGTGAAGGACGTTTCAGGGATGTTCGCGACCAATCTGTCCAAAACCGGTTTCAGAACAGTGAGAACCGATCGGTGAGGAGGCGAACCGACAAGACCAAGGGATGGATCTTGCAAATCTGGGCACGGCGGCGACAACGATCGAGAGAGAGAGAGAGATATGACAGCGAGAAAGGGAGCGACGATGAGGGAGAGAGAGAGCAGCGGTGAGGGAGAGAAAGAGAGAGTGGCGGTGAGAGAGAGATAAAAAGAGAGTGGCAGTGAGAGAGAGATTACGCTACACGCAAGTGCACGTGATCGAAGTAATAGAAATTGGAGTACTCCAGAGTATCGAACCCACAGGGAACAGGTTTCACAAAGTTAAATCGAGAAAACAAGAAATGCTAGTGAAGATGCAAGTGAGGTAATCAGAGTTGTAAAATTTGTTGATAAGAATGTGTTCTAAACTACTGAAGACTAAAAAGAAATCAATGATAAAAGAAAGGGAATTCAAGTTATTTTTGCCCCTTCGGAGAAAATGCTGCCGAAAATGCAACTGCAATTGTGCCAGCAATCTTAAACCATAAGTAAATCGGGTTCTTCTCCTAATCGGTTTTGCTCCCAAAACCTTTAGGAGTTTAAACAATTAAACTCATATGTCTATGGCTAATTGAGCTTAGATAGTTCCCGCACACAACCCTCTTGGTCTCAAAGTCTCGCCCAATGTCTAGGGTCGAAGTTTTGGAGCTTATGTCTAAGTCCTTTCCTCCGTTGATTTTATGAGATCCACTTTTCCTTGACCCTTTCAGTATCAAGTTTCAACTTGTTGAACAATTCCTAATGATCGGTTGGGGTTGCCCAAATTATATTCAATAAAATCAAACTTAGGGTTAGGTGCCGACACAATTATCTTGCTACTTTAAGCTTGACATCTCTTTTCTAGGGCATTCACAACTTGAATCCCTAAAGAGGATTTAGCTCATGATAAAAATTAAGAAAAATAGAAACTTTATTAATGAAAATTGCATGGTAAATGAAAACTACAAAGAACAACTCAAGAGATGAAAACTATAGAGCTCTCTACTTTTAGTTGCAAACCCTACTTATAAAAGGTTCAGTTTAATTAAATGAAAAGGACAATAAGCAAAATAATAAAAATTATAGAATGTGAAAAAAAGATATGGCTCACGACCTTTTATTCAAATGAGAAGAAAATGAGCAATGCATAAACTTTAACAAGAAACACAAGTAACGAAGTAAAGTAAACAAAATGGTCAAAGTATAGTAGCGTTCAAACCCTAAAATGACAGTAAGTAAAGAGAAAGAAAACCCTAGAAAACTCCTTGTTAGTTGATTACAAAACTCACAAATGAGTTATGAATCTTTACCTCCAATATTTGTGTAAAAGAGAGACCAACCAAGGAGTTTTACAAGCTAAAAGAAGAATAAAAAGTTGTTGTAAATAAACGACTATATGTTGGATCGGTATGGCAACCCTAGTGGGGGGTGAATAGGGTTTAATTAAACTTTTTACTAAATATGCCCAAATTATCTAATTAACAAACTTTTTAAGAAACAATTAAAAAGAAATAATTAAGAGAAATTAATATAATATGCAAGATATATAAAAAGTATAATAAAAATGAGTTTTATCCAATACTTAGCAATTAATTAAGGAACAAATTAAAGCATGCATAAACTACTACAAGTAATTGCAAAAATAAATAGGAAAGAGTTAGAGAAGATGACACCGTAATTTTATAATGGTTCGGTCAAACTCGACCTACTCCAACTCCCCAAGCGCCTCTTGGGAATTTGAATAAAAAAATTGCACCGACTCTTTCTACGGATTAGAGCCCAACCGCTACACCACTCTTTTTACGGGTTCAAGAGCAAACCCGATCTTTTCCACGGCTTAGGATCAAACCGTTACAAAGTTTGGTAAAAATTTGAATAACACACTAATACACTCTCTTGATAGAGTAGATTCACAAATTTTACCTCTCACAAAATAATCCTCACAAAACAACAAAACTCTCTCAAGAAAAAGATGAAAAGAAAAAAAATTGAGAGCTTGGAGAGAGCAACAATGGAGGCTTTTGATTTTTGGAGGATTGTAAAATGCCAAAACTTGTTGTAAAAATTTGGAGAAGAATATGGTATAAAAAGAGAGGGAAATGGGGTAAAAATCAAATTTTAATTTGGACCAATGGATTGTGGTAAAAGAGAAATGGATGGTGGAGATTAAAAGTAAAAAGAAAATAATTATTAAAAGAATTAATAATAATAATAATAATAATAATAACAATATAATATTATTTATATATGTGAGTAACGGAAACTTGATTTTTCAATTTTTTTTTAAAATCTACAACGGTCAGAATTGCATTTAATGCAATTCTGATTTTTTTTTTTTTTTAAGTTTACAACTAACGGTAAAAATATATATATATATATATATATATATATATATATATAATATTTTTTTATTTTCTTTTTATTTTAAAACAACCAAAATCCCACCAAATGTCACTCTCCCATATGTCCAATGACACACTTTAATTGGTCTACAATGGTGACTTGGCCGCCACGTCATCGCGTCGGGAAAATTCCGTTCAAACTTATTTTGGTCATAACTTCTTCGTTTTAGCTCCGATTTGAGTGATTCAAGAGGAGTTGGAATCGTTATTCCGAGCTCTATGCAATAGACACTTCAAAACAATTAAACTATTAGTAATTAATAGCAGGTTTCTTATCATCAAAATATTAATTAATTAATAATTATAATTAATTAATTTTAGATTAAGGGCCAAAAAGCCAACAATCTCCCCCTTTTTGATGATGACCAACCATTAAAGAAAAATAACTTGAAGTTCATAAAATAAATAAGATAAGTCAAGTATTCAAGTAATAATTTCAATATAAAGTCCAATATGCCACCATAAAACTCATACTTGAACAATCACTCAAATAAATATGGTATATCATTCTCCCCCTAAATTAATGCAAAACTAAAACATGATACAAAATTTAGAACCTATTTTTCTTAAACTTCTCCCCATTTGGAATCATAAAAAAGACACAATTATGAAAGATTAAGAACTACATGCAAGCTCCCCCTAAGAACATGAATACATACTTTACATAACTTCCCCTATCAATATGTCATAGAAAACTAAAATTATAGATTCAAGAGGCATCACAACGAATAATACCAAGCTCAAGCCTATTTTTGCAAAAGTTTTCTTCATTCAAAGGCTTGGTGAAAACATCCGCTAATTGATTATTAGAGCTCACATAATCAAGAATAATATGACCATTTTGCACATGTTCTCTAATAAAGTGATGTCTAATATCAATATGCTTAGTCCTAGAATGATAGATAGGATTTTTAGTCAAACTAATAGCACTAGTATTATCACAAAATATAGACACATTATCAAACTTTAATCCAAAATCACAAAGAGTTTGTTTCATCCAAAGAATTTGAGCACAACAACTAGCAACCGCAATATATTCCACTTCGGTAGTGGATAAGGCAACCGAATTTTGCTTTTTACTAAACCAAGATACTAAAGAGCTACCAAGAAATTGACAAGTTCCACTAGTACTTTTATGGTCAAGTAAGCTTCCGGCAAAATCCGCATCGGAATATCCTATCAAATTAAGCTCAACATTTCTAGGATACCATAAACCTAAATCAATAGTCCCAAGCAAATATTTAAATATTCTCTTAACGGCATGCAAATGGGATTCCTTAGGACAAGATTGAAATCTAGCACAAAGACATACACTAAACATGATATCGGGTCTACTAGCGGTTAAATAAAGTAGAGATCCTATCATACCTCGATAAGTTTTTATGTCTACACATTTACCTTTTTCATCCTTGTCAAGCTTAGTGGATGTGCTCATAGGAGTTTTTGCAATTTTACCTTCAAAGAACTTGAACCTTTTGAGCAAATCTTTTGTGTATTTCTCTTGACTTATGAAGATACCATTCTTGAGTTGTTTGATTTGAAGTCCAAGGAAGAAACTAAGTTCTCCCATCATACTCATCTCAAACTCACTATGCATACATTTAGAAAAATCTTCACACAAAGAAGGGTTAGTAGAACCAAAGATAATATCATCTACATAGATTTGTACTAAAAGCATATCATTTTCCTTAGTCTTAATAAAAAGAGTAGTGTCAAGTTTACCCATTTTAAAACCATTCTCAAGAAGAAAATTACTAAGCCTATCATACCAAGCTCTTGGAGCTTGTTTTAAGCCATAAAGAGCCTTTTTCAACTTATAGACATGATTAGGTAAATCAAAACTTTCAAAGCCCGGAGGTTGTTCTACATAAACTTCCTCCATAATATAACCATTTAAAAAGGCACTTTTCACATCCATTTGATACAAGATAAAATTTTTATAAGAAGCAAAAGCAAGTAACATTCTAATAGCTTCTAATCTAGCAACGGATGCAAAAGTCTCTTCATAATCTATACCTTCCTCTTGACAATAACCTTGAGCTACAAGTCTAGCTTTATTTCTAATGATATTTCCATTTTCATCCATTTTATTTCTAAAGACCCATTTAGTCCCAATAATAGAAGCATTAGAAGGCCTAGAGACTAATTCCCAAACTTTGTTCATTTCAAATTGATTTAATTCTTCTTGCATAGCTAAAATCCAAAATTCATCATTTTCCGCATCTTTAAAACTTTTAGGTTCAATTTGAGAAACAAAAGCAAGATTACTAAACAAATTAAGAGAGGAACGAGTTTTCACACCTTGTTCGGGATCACCAAGAATCAAGTCCTTAGGATGGGATGGAGCATACCTCCATTCTTTAAACATAGATGAACAACCATTTTCTTTGTTTTCATTAAAGCTCACTTCTTGCTTACTTGAGTCAATTTCCTTGCCTTTGTCACTAACAAGTAAATCTCCAAAATTTCTATCTAAATCATTACTACAAATAGACTCATTAGAAATATTATTGAAAGATTCATCAAATACAACATGCATAGATTCCTCAATAATTAAACTTCTCTTATTGAATACTCTATAGGCTTTACTAGTAGATGAATAACCTAGAAAAATACCAACATCTTTCTTTGAATCAAATTTTTCAAGTTTTTCTTTGTTGTTCAAAATAAAACATTTGCAACCAAAAACTTTGAAATACCCAATATTTGGAATTTTGTTATGCCAAAGCTCATAAGGAGTTTTATCTAAAGAAGGTCTAATTAAAACTCTATTTAAAACATAACAAGTGGTGTTAACGGCTTCCGCCCAAAAGTATTTAGATAAATCATACTCATGCAACATTGACCTAGCAAATTCTTGCAAAGTACGATTTTTCCTTTCAACCACACCGTTTTGTTGAGGAGTTCTTGGAGCGGAGAAATTATGAGAAAAACCATTTTCTTCACAAAAATTTTCAAAAGGAATACTATCAAATTCTCCTCCATGATCACTCCTAATTTTAGAAATAAAAAATCCTTTTTCATTTTGAACTCTTTTTGCAAAACTAGAAAAACTTTTCAAAGCATCACCTTTATGTTTTAACATCAAAACCCAAGTAAATCTTGAAAAATCATCAACTATCACAAAAGCATAATAATTCCCTCCAAAACTAGCAATTCTAGAAGGGCCAAATAAGTCCATATGTAATAGTTGAAGGGGTCTAGAGCAACCACTATCCAAGTACCATTTGTTTTTCTTGGAGACTTTCAAACATACCTACAAACAAAATTATTCAAGATTGATCTTTTGGTACCCATACTTGTTTGGGTCCTAGAAGGTTAGCATTTACAAACTTGGGAACCCATATTTTTGCATTCACATTTAAAGCATTGGATTTAGACAAGTAACAAAAATAAGTTTTATGTCCATACTTGCCACATGAGAAACAAACAACATTATGCAAGGATTTATCTCTTACGAAAAATTTATGCACTCTACTTTTCTTGGAGAAATTCTTTTTTGGAGCATTGTGAAACTTTGCTTTTTGAGAAAAATTTCTTCTTGAAGAAGTAGTATGAGCATATTTTAATTTAAAGCAATTTGGTCTAATATGACCTTCAACACCACAATGATGATATATAGGCACAAAACTAGATTTATCATGCTTAGACTCAATCTTAGGCATATTATGATTAGGTACAATGGGAGATGATTTAACAAAGATGGTTTTAGAACTTGAAGGAGTAGAACATTCATCAATATAGCCTAAACCTCTTTTATCACCATAAGGTTTGCCAACTTCAATTATTTTGTCCAATCTTTGAGCACCTATTGTCAACTTTTTAATGGACTCTTTTGCCTTACCAAGTTCTTGCAAAACATTTAATTCATTTTCCTTAAGCAATTTAATCAAATTATCTTTTTCATAACTATCATGCTCAAGAAATCTAACTTTATCAAGCAAGGCATTTTTCTCATCACAATCAAAAGCATGCTTATCACAAGAGATATTCATTTCATCAATTTTCACAACATTATGCTCATTTTCTTTTAAACAAGCAATTTCATCAAGTAAAGACTTATTTTCACTAGTTAGAGTATTATATTTCTTTTTAAGCACCACATATTTAGAACCAAGTTTTTCTATGTCATTTTGCATAATTTCAAAAGCTTCAAATAATTCATCATAAGAAAGGGGCTCTAGAGTTACCTCATCATCTTGTTCATCACCATTGTCACTATGAGCCATGAAGCAAAAGTTTCTACTTCTTCATTGTCACTTCCACTTCCACTTTCATCACTATCATCCCAAGTGGCTTTCATTGCTTTCTTCTTGAATTTCTTGGATGATTTGAGGAGAGGGCAATCCGTTCTTATTGTGACCCGGTTTCTTGCATTCATAGCATATGACCTCATCCTTTTTACTCTTTTCACCCTTTGACTCTTTTTGGTTGGAAATGTGTTTATTGAATTGTTTCTTCCTCTTAATGAACTTTTTATACTTACGTGAAAAATATGCAATATCTTCTTCATCAAGAACACCCTCATCATTTGGATTCAACTTCCAAGGATAAAGTCTTTAAAGCAATACCTTTCTTCTTTTGGACTCATCCTCCATGTGTTCCTTCAGTAGTGATCTCATGTGTCATGAGAGAGCCAATAAGTTCCTCCAAAGGAAGTTTGGTGAGATCGTTTGCTTCTTCAATTGCCGTCACCTTAGCTTCCCAAATCTTAGGTAGAGATCTAAAAATTTTTCTAACATTTTCCGAGTTAGTATAAACTTTACCAAAACCTTTCAAAGTATTTGTAATGTTAGTAAATCTAGTAAACATCTCGATAATAGATTCATTAGCATCCATCTTAAACAATTCATAATTATGAACTAGCATGCTAATTTTTTATTCTTTAACTTGATTAGTTCCCTCATGAGTCACTTCAAGAATATTCCATATTTCTTTAGCCGAAGAGCACATAGATATCCTATTAAATTCATCCTTACTCAAAGCACAATAAAAACAATTTATAGCTCTAGCATTAAGACCACACTTTTTCAAATCAATTTCATCATATTCATTTTCTAATTTTGGCACATCATTTTTATTAACAATTTTCATGGGAATATAAGGACCATTAACCACATTTAACCATAAACTATAGTCAACGGATTGCAAATAAATTTTCATTCTAGTCTTTCAATAAGAATAATTTGGCCCATCAAAATAAGGAGGCCTAGAGGTGGATTGTCCTTCAATAACACAATTTACTACTAGGTTTGCCATAAAGCTCAAACAATAAAGTTTATAAACAAAATTTTAAAAGAGCAACCTCGCTCTGATACCAATTGTTGGATCGGTATGGCAACCCTAGAGGGGGGTGAATAGAGTTTAATTAAACTTTTTACTAAATATGTCCAAATTATCTAATTAACAAACTTTTTAAGAAACAATTAAAAAGAAATAATTAAGAGAAATTAATACAATATGCAAGATAGATAAAAAGTATAATAAAAATGAGTTTTATCCAATACTTAGCAATTAATTAAGGAACAAATTAAAGCATGCATAAACTACTACAAGTAATTGCAAAAATAAATAGGAAAGAGTTAGAGAAGATGACACCGTAATTTTATAGTGGTTCGGTCAAACTCGACCCACTCCACTCCCCAAGCGCCTCTTGGGAATTTGAATAAAAAAAATTGCACCGACTCTTTCCACGGATTAGAGCCCAACCGCTACACCACTCTTTTTACGGGTTCAAGAGCAAACCCGATCCTTTCCACGGCTTAGGATCAAACCGTTACAAAGTTTGGTAAAAATTTGAATAACACACTAATACACTCTATTGATAGAGTAGATTCACAAATTTTAACTCTGACAAAATAATCCTCACAAAACAACAAAACTCTCTCAAGAAAAAGATGAAAAGAAAAAAAATTGAGAGCTTGGAGAGAGCAACAATGGAGGCTTTTGATTTTTGGTGGATTGTAAAATGCCAAAACTTGTTGTAAAAATTTGGAGAAGAAGATGGTATAAAAAGAGAGGGAAATGGGGTAAAAATCAAATTTTAATTTGGACCAATGGATTGTGGTAAAAGAGAAATGGATGGTGGAGATTAAAAGTAAAAAGAAAATAATTATTAAAAGAATTAATAATAATAATAATAATAATAATATAATATTATTTATATATGTGAGTAACGGAAACTTGATTTTTCAATTTTTTTTTAAATCTACAGTGGTCAGAATTGCATTTAATGCAATTCTGATTTTTTTTTTTTTTTAGGTTTACAACTAACGGTAAAAGATATATATATATATATATATATATAATATTTTTTTATTTTCTTTTTATTTTAAAACAACCAAAATCCCACCAAATGTCACTCCCTCATATGTCCACATGGCACACTTTAATTGGTCTACAATGGCGACTTGGCCGACACGTCATCGCATCGGGAAAATTCCGTTCAAACTTGTTTTGGTCATAACTTCTTCGTTTTAGCTCCGATTTGAGTGATTCAAGAGGCGTTGGAATCGTTATTCCGAGCTCTATGCAATAGACACTTCAAAATAATTAAACTATTAGTAATTAATAGCAGGTTTGTTATCATCAAAATATTAATTAATTAATAATTATAATTAATCAATTTTAGATTAAGGGCCAAAAAGCCAACACTATAAACCCTAAGAAAAACTTTGTCTAAAGCTTCAAAAACAGCAGAAAATAGAGGAAGAAAAGTGTAACCCGTATGTTCCTTGAAACCCATAAAAGATCCTCTTTTTATATGTGGTGTGAGCTAGAGTTTCCTTCCAAATTCACCCTTAATTCATGGGAAATAAGTTGGGCATGATTCTCAGCTGTATTCTTTCAAAAAATGATCAATAATCCGCTCAAATCTCAAAATCTCAAAATTTGTGGCGTGTTTCTGGAAATCCCGAAATGCAATATCAATTTGTCCTGCATTCTGTTTGGCATTCTGGCTTGCTTGTCTCGTCACTTTACTGGTTCAAATGCGTCTGCAATTTCCTTAGCATTTTTTATGCTCTCCTTTTCCTTCACAAAAACACACCAAATTAGCTTGTTTTCCACCATTTTTCAATCATTTCTTATTTTTCCACAAATTTTAGCAAGTTTGAACAATTTTACTCACGAATGATATTTTTTAGCTTCCCACAAAATAAATAATTGCAATAAAATAGATAAAAATGACCAAGTTTAGATATAAATAATCCTCATAAATAAGAATTATCAAGGGCTAACTACGAGTGAGAGAAAGAGGGTTAGAGAGTGGGAGAAGAAGAAGAGTCACGCCGAAGCGGCATCGCCGGCCGAATCGCCCGACGACCACTTCGCTGAAGTGTGCAACGAGGGGAGGGAGGGCGTTCGCCCTCTCGATTCCTTAACGCTCTTTATTATTTTAAACTAAAAGTAAAAGAGATAAAAATAATTTTTTTGAAAAAAAAAACAAAAATAAGATAAATAAATTATAAAAAAACAGACGTTCAGAGCTTAGCATAATGGCCTCCAGAGTTAGCTTAAATTATAGGCAATTGAGCCGATCGCCTAAGGCCCCATTTTAAAAATGCCTCATATTCTCTGATAAATACAGAGTCTTAAATGATGATAATTTGAAAAATACAATATTATTAATCTTGAAAATATATTAAAACATGATACATTTTCTGACATTAATGATTTAGATTTATTTTTTGAATTAAAAATATTAAGAAAAGTCTTGCAAAATGAAATTGGTTGTCCTATAAAAATATTAAATTATATAAAAAAGGTAAATATTTTTTCAAATGCATATATTGCTTAGAGAATATTATTAACAATACCATTGCTTCTGTTGAAAGAAACTTTTCAAAATTAAAATTAATTAGATCTTATTTAAGGTTAACTATGTCGCAAGAAAGATTAAATGGATTGGCCATATCATCCATTGAAAATAGGGTATATTAATGAACTTAATTATCAAAATTTAATACATAATTTTGGATCTCAAAAGCAAGAAAAATAAATTTTAGATAATATTTTCTATATGAAGGCGTCTCTCTATCTAAGTTTTGTCTAAGGCCTCATATGATCTCGAGCCACTTCTGGTGGCTTGTACTCTAGACCTAGAGGTTCGAATCTGTCACTCTCTAAATATTGTTGTACTAAAAAAAATCAGAAATATAACTGATTTTACAAATATAATAATATTATAACTTTTTAAAATAAAATGTTAGAAATGTGATTATAGTTTCATATATATTAGTGAGAACAGGAGAAAAATATTTGTATATTAAGGAAAAAAAGAGCATTTCCATCGGCAGGAGACAACCTTTTGAGCAAAAAAACGAGGTCATATAGGTTTACGCCCACAGTAGATTCATTTCGTAAAACCAACATGTAATATATATTGAAAAAAATTGAGGAGTAAAGTGGAAAATTAAATTGTTTGAGCCCTAAGAGGTAAAATTTGCAAAGATTTAAAATCATATTTAGACCTTTTTTTTTTCTATTTGTTTTTTTCAAATGGACATTTTATACCTTATTTTTCACTTTAATCACGGAGCTTATTTTTAGTTTGCTTTAAATGTAATTTTGGTGCTAACAGAAGCATAGCTAAGTAAGATTTATGATTAAGAGATTATGAGTTCGAATCTTCCACCCCTAAATGATGATGTACTAAAAAAAAAAAATGTAATTTTGGTTTATGATGTTTCAATTTTATTTCATTAATCTTTTAGTTTTTGTTATCTTTTCATTTTACGAATATCAATTTTAACCCTCAAACTTTTATTTTTATAAATTATTTTTTTTGTCTAATTTTATTGAAAATGTTAGGTAACTTCATTTATGATCAACATTTTCATATCCTAATCAAAATGTCAAAATGCTAAAAACTAATCATTTAAATGTTAAAAAACCGAAATAGAAAGTCAATAAAAAAATTAAAAAAATTGAAATTTAGGGATAAAATAGTTGGATCAAAACCATATTAAAATGATTTCCCTCTACTATATTAACAAATAATAATAATAATAATAATAATAATAAATAGAAAAAAAAACTTTTTAGTCCCTCATATTTTATGCTTGTGTCTATTTAGTCCATATATTTCAAAATCGAACAATTAAGTCCTTGAATTTAGTTAAATAGTTCTGTTGGATCCTTGGTCGTTAATTATTTTTAAATGAGGTTAACAGAGGCTGGCGTGGATATTCTTAATATTAAAATAAAAATAATAAAAAAAAAACTCATTCTCTCTTCTCTTCGTGCCCCTTCCCCTCTCATTTCTTCTCTTTTCTCCCTTCCTTTCTCAGAAACTCCCATCGACCGCCCCAATCGCCGACCATTGTCAGACGCAAGTTGTTGCACAACGAGTAGCTTCGTGCGACACGAGAAGCTTCGTCCAGTTGTCCCTTCGTCAGACCTGATCTCCAGCTTGAGCTCAATCCCACGTCCCTCTTCAGTCGATCGCTTGCACGCATCCCAACCACCCTCCTCGAGTTCTCACACCATAGATTTGAACTCGCTGGAGTTGCACATCGTAGTTGTTCGATCGCCAAATCGTTGAATCTGTTGGCTTTTTGGCCCTTAATCTAAAATTAATTAATTTTAATTAATTAATTAATTGATATTTTGATGATAACAAAACTGCTATTAATTACTAATAGTTTTAATTTTTTGAAGTATCTATAGAATAGAGCTCGTAATAACGATTCCAACGCCTCTTAAATCACTCAAATCGGAGGTAAAACAAGGAAGATATGACCAAAACAAATTTGAACGAAAATTTCCCGACGCGATGACGTGGCGGTCAAGTTTATCATTGTAGACCAATTAAAGTGTGACATGTGGACCTATGGGATAGTAACATTTGGTGGGCTTTTGTTTGTTTTAAAATAAAAAGAAAACAAAATAAAAATTATATATATATATATATATATATATATATATATATATATATATATATATATATATTACCATTAGTTCTAAAATTAAAAAAAAATAAAACTGCATTTAATTCAATCTGACGGTTGTGGTTTTAAAAAAAAATCGAAAATAATTTTTTTTAACCGTTACTCTCATATATTTATATATTATTATTATTATTATTAATTTTTTTAATAATCATTTTCTTTTTACTTTTAGTCTCCATCATCTATTTCTCTTTTACCACAATCCAATGGTCCAAATTAAAGTTTGATTTTTACCCATTTCCCTCTGTTTTTATACCATCTTCTTCTCCAAATTTTTACAACAAGTTTTGGCATTTTACAATCCTCCAAAAATCAAAAGTCTCCATTGTTGCTCTCTCCAAGCTCTCCATTTTTTTCTTTTCATCTTATTCTTGAGAGAGTTAGAATTGTGTAGTGAGGATTGATTTGTGAGAGAAAAATTTGTAAATCTACTTATTAAGAGAGTGTATTTTTGTGTTCTTCAAATTTACCAAAATTTGTAACGGTTTGATCCTAAGTCGTGGAAAGAATCGTGTTTGCTCTTGAACCCGTAAAAAGAGCGGTGTAGCGGTTGGACTCTAATACGTGGAAAGAGTCGGTGCATTTTTTTATTCAAATTCCCAAGAGGCGCTTGGGGAGTGGAGTAGGCGTGTTTGACCGAACCACTATAAAATTACGGTGTCCTCTTCTCTAACTCTTTCCTATTTATTTTTGCAATTACTTGTAATAGTTTATGCATGCTTTAATTTGTTCCTAAATTAATTGCTAAGTATTGGATAGAATTAATTTTTGTTATACTTTTTTTTATTTATCTTGCATATTGCATTAATTTCTCTTAATTATTATTTTTTTGTTTCTTAAAAAGTTTGTTAATTAGGTAAATTGGGCATATTTTGCAAAAAGTTTAATTAAACCATATTCACCCCTTCAACTAGGAAATGCTAGCATGCACTTAATTTCAAATATTTCCAAGAATTCTTTAGTTAGAGGTATACCTAAATTTAAATGTGAAAAGGATAAAGTTTGTGATGCTTGTCAAATGGGTAAGCAAACCAAGTACTCTTCCAAATCTAAAAATGTGATCTCCAGATCTAGACCCCTTCAACTATTATATATGGACTTATTTCGCCCTTCTAGAATTGCTAGTTTTGGAGGGATTTATTATGCTTTTGTGATAGTTGATGATTTTTCAAGATTTACTTGAGTTTTGATGTTAAAACATAAAGATGATGCTTTGAAATGTTTTTCTAGTTTTGCAAAAAGAGTTCAAAATGAAAAAGGATTTTTTATTTCTAAAATTAGGAGTGATCATGGAGGAGAATTTGATAGTATTGCTTTTGAAAATTTTTGTGAAGAAAATGGTTTTTCTCATAACTTCTCCGCTTCAAGAACTCCTCAACAAAACGGTGTGGTTGAAAGGAAAAATCGTACTTTGCAAGAATTTGCTAGGTCAATGTTGCATGAGTATGATTTACCTAAATACTTTTGGGCGGAAGCTGTTAACACTGGTTGTTATGTTTTAAATAGAGTTTTAATTAGACCTTCGGTAGAAAAAACTCCTTATGAGCTTTGACATAACAAATTTCCAAATATTGGTTATTTCAAAGATTTTGGTTGCAAATGTTTTATTTTGAACAACAAAGAAAAACTTGGAAAATTTGATTCTATAACGGATGGTGGTATTTTTCTAGGATATTCATCTACTAGTAAAGCCTATAGAGTTTTCAATAAGAGAAGTTTAATTATTGAGGAATCTATGCATGTTGTATTTGATGAATCTTGCAATAATATTTCTAATGAGTCTATTTGTAGTGATGATTTAGAAAGGAATTTTGGAGATTTACTTGTTAGTGACAAATGCAAGAAAATTGGCTCAAGTAAGCAAGAAGTGAGATTCAATGAAAAGAAGGAAAATGGTTCTTCATCCATGTCTAAAGAATGGAGGTATGCTCCATCCCATCCTAACGACTTGATTCTTGGTGATCCCGAACAAGGTGTGAAAACTCATTCCTCTCTTAATTTGTTTAATAATCTTGCTTTTGTTTCTCAAATTGAACCTAAAAGTTTTGCGGAAAATGATGAATTTTAAGTTTTAGCTATGCAAGAAGAATTAAATCAATTTGAAAGGAACAAAGTTTGGAAATTAGTCCCTAGGCCTTCTAATGCTTCTATTATTGGGACTAAATGGGTCTTTAGAAATAAAATGGATGAAAATGAAAATATCATTAGAAATAAAGCTAGACTTATAGCTCAAGGTTATTTGTCAAGAGGAAGATATAGATTATGAAGAGACTTTTGCATCCGTTGCTAGATTAGAAACTATTAGAATGTTACTTGCTTTTGCTTCTTATAAAAATTTTATCTTGTATCAAATGGATGTGAAAAGTGTCTTCTTAAATAGTTATATTATATGGAGGAAGTTTATGTAGAACAACCTCCGTGGTTTGAAAGTTTTGATTTACCTAATTATGTCTATAAGTTGAAAAAAGCTTTTTTTTTTTGCTTAAAACAAGCTCCAAGAGCTTGGTATGATAGGCTTAGTAATTTTCTACTTGAGAGTGGTTTTAAAATGGGTAAACTTGACACTACTCTTTTTTATTAAAACTAAGGAAAATGATATGCTTTTAGTACAAATCTATGTATATGATATTTTCTTTGGTTCTACTAACCCTTTTTTGTGTGAAGAATTTTCTAAATATATGCATAGTGAGTTTGAGATGAGTATGATGGGAGAACTTAGTTTCTTCCTTAGACTTCAAATCAAACAACTCGAGGACGATATCTTCATAAATCAAGAGAAATACACAAAAGATTTGCTCAAAAGGTTTAAGTTCAATGAAGGTAAGATTGCAAAAACTCCTATGAGCACATCTACTAAGCTTGACAAGGATGAAAAAGGTAAATGCGTGGACATAAAAACTTATCGAGGTATGATAGGATCTCTATTTTATTTAACCGCTAGTAGACCCGATATCATGTTTAGTGTATGTCTTTGTGCTAGATTTCAATCTTGTCCTAAGCAATCCCATTTGCATGCCGTTAAGAGAATATTTAAATATTTGCTTGTGACTATTGATTTAGGTTTATGGTATCTAAGAAATGTTGAGCTTAATTTGGTAGGATATTCCGATGTGGATTTTGCCGGAAGTTTACTTGACTGTAAAAGTACTAGTGGAACTTGTTGCCAATTTCTTGGTAGCTCTTTAGTATCTTGGTTTAGTAAAAAGCAGAATTCGGTTGCTTTATCCACTACCGAAGCAGAATATATTGCGGTTGCTAGTTGTTGTGCTCAAATTCTTTGGATGAAACAAACTCTTTGTGATTTTGGATTAAAGTTTCATAATGTGCCTATATTTTGTGATAATACAATTCTGACCGTTGTAGATTTAAAAAAAAAAATTGAAAAATCAAGTTTCCGTTACTCACATATATAAATAATATTATATTATTATTATTATTATTATTATTATTAATTCTTTTAATAATTATTTTCTTTTTACTTTTAATCTCCACCATCCATTTCTCTTTTACCACATTTCAATGGTCTAAATTAAAGTTTGATTTTTACCCCATTTCCCTCTGTTTTTATACCATCTTCTTCTCCAAATTTTTACAACAAGTTTTGGCATTTTACAATTCTCAAAAAATCAAAAGTCTTCATTGTTGCTATCTCCAAGCTCTCCATTTTTTTTCTTTTCATCTCATTCTTGAGAGAGTTAGAATTTGTGTAGTGAGTATTGATTTGTGAGAGAAAAATTTGTAAATCTACCCTATTAAGAGAGTGTATTTTTGTGTTCTTCAAATTTACCAAAATTTGTAATGGCTTGATCCTAAGTCGTGGAAAGGAACAGGTTTGCTCTTGAACCCGTAAAAAGAGCGGTGTAGCGGTTGGACTCTAATCCGTGGAAAGAGTCGGTGCATTTTTTTATTCAAATTTCTAAGAGGCGCTTGGGGAGTGGAGTAGGTCGTGTTTGACCGAACCACTATAAAATTACGGTGTCTTCTTCTCTAACTCTTTCCTATTTATTTTTGCAATTACTTGTAGTAGTTTATGCATGCTTTAATTTGTTCCTAAATTAATTGCTAAGTATTGGATAGAATTAATTTTTGTTATACTTTTTATCTATCTTGCATAGTGCATTAATTTCTCTTAATTATATTTTTTTTGTTTCTTAAAAAGTTTGTTAATTAGATAAATGGGGCATATTTAGCAAAAAGTTTAATTAAACCCTATTCACCTCCTCGAGGGTTGTCATATCGATCCAACAGAATCTGCTTCCAGAGTGCGTCACGCCGTCAGATCTACTTCTGAGAAAGGAAGGGAGGATAGAGAAGAAAGGGGAGGGAAATGGGCACAAAAAGAAGAGACAAAATGAAGTTTTTTTTTTTTTTTTAATTCGTTCCACCGTCGTTGCCGCCGTCATTACTCATCTACTTTGCCCTTCTATCATGAAAAAAAAAAGAAGAAGAAAGGAAGGGATGTACAAGAGGGAGAGAAAGGTGAGGGATAAGGGGAGGGGATGGAGAGAGAAAGAACAGGGAGGAAGAATGGGAAAGGATGAAGAGAGAAGAATTTTTTTTTAAAATATTAATAATAATATTATTTAATATTTTTGTTATATTATCATTTTAATATTAAAAATATCCACGTCAGCCCCCGTTAACCTCAGTTAAAAATAATTAACGACCAAATACCTAATAGAACTATTTAACTAAATTCAGAAACTTGATTGTCCGATTTTGAAACACATGGACTAAATAGACACATGCATGAAATATGAGGGATTAAAAATATATTTTTTCCTAATAAATAACCATCGTCACAACATCATTTTGTTTAACAATTATCAAAACATTTTGTTGCCAAAAAGAGCATAGCTCAACTGACATCAAATATGACTCATGTCCAAGAGGTCATGAATTTGAATCCCCTCCCCCCTTAATTTGTTGATATACTAAAAAAAACATTTTGTTTTACTTTTTTTTTAATAAAAAAATTTGTTTGAAAATATTAATAATTTTTCCTTAATCATTTAAAAATTTTAAGTTTAATTTTAGAGATGAAAATGAGATTGGGTCGATCATTGAGGTTAAAGTGCACTTAAAATAAAAACATCATTTGAAGTTAAGTTAATATTTTTAATTTCATTAAAATTTTGAGAAAATAAATACATTGGATTCATGAATCACGGTGGAGCATGTGCGCACGTGACAAATAGTTAGCCAATTAACTCAAAATGTAGTTTTGAGATTAATAAAAAGCCCCATAATTGTGGGATTAATAATTAAAAGATTTTTTTTTTTTTTAATAAATGAATGTTGAAGTCACAAAATGTGAATATCTCACTTTTATGAAATTTTCAATACATGTGGATGTCAATGAATATTTATTAAAAGACCATAAAATTATTTGAATTAATGAGTAACCATTTTACTCTTTTTTAATACATAAATTTATTATAATTAATATAATATTATAATTAATGATTTTTGTTAGTTAATTCATATTAATGATTTTTCTTTTTTAAAATCTCATCATTTTCTTTATATGATACAATAAAAATTTTATTTCACCATTAATTTTTTTTTTAATTCAACAACATTTGAGGTGAGAGACTCAAACCCATGACCTCATGCAGTGACGGATCCAACACTTCAAGTTAGGGGGGCTTGAATTCATATCAAAATTATTTTGAACGCATTAATATTGATTGTATATAGTCTCATTCTCTTTTTATGGTTTACTTAAGAAATTGAACTTTGAAAGTATAGAGACTAAAATAAAACAAACCACAAAATACATAGATGAAAATAAAATCTTAATATAATAGTTTATATATTTTGATATAAGAAAAATGATTAAATTTGTTTACGTAAGTATATAAAAATTACAAATAATAATTTTTTTTTGTTTAATAAGAATTCATAAAATCACATTTTCTTTTATGCAATTAACTTTAAAAAATATTTATAAAAATTAAAAAATATTTGCATTTAGTTTTATTTATATTTGATACCAAGAAGAAAATTTTTTAACAATAAATATTTTCAAGAATAGATTAAAACAAAAGGTATGAGGGAAATAGAGCATAACTCAACTAACATATCGAATCCTCCCAATCCTTATTGTACTTAAAAAAAATAAAAAATATGATATATTATTTTTTAATTAGATATATTTAAATTATTTAGGTAAAGAAATATGATCTATTGTACTAAAAAAAGAAATATGATTTATTAGATTTTTTAAAAGACATATCGAATCTTCCTAACCCCTATTTTACTTTAAAAAATAAAAATATATGATATTTTTTAATTAGATATATTTAAATTATTTACGAGATGTGAAGAAATATGGTTTATTGTACTAAAAAAAGAAATATGATTTATTAGATTTTTTTAAAAATAGAAATTAAAGTATTAAGAGCTTTTATTTTTATTGAGTGAAATATATATAATAAAATGTAAAAATTACACACATATTCAAAAAGTTGTATAAGCTGGGAATTGAACCTGGGCGTGCAGAAATAGAAATGAAAAAACCAGAAAAGACTTGCCATTGAACCAAAATGAAACTAGTAAATTAATATAGCATTCGGTATATAGAAACTAAGCTGTTCAAAAGTTGAGGGACTCCTTCTTAAATCCGCCCCTAACCTCATGGTCATAAGTCTATACTTGATATCAGTTGACCTACATTCTTTTTTTTTTTTTTTAGGGTTGTTGACCTACATTCTTGTTGGTTGTTTCACCCTTAAATAAATGTTGAATAGATGGACATATAAAATTTCTTTATGAAAATATTGATATGTTAATGAAAATTTAATATCCTACCTCTTACCTATACATGGGTGAATCTAAAAGAATAAAAAAAATTGTAGAATAAGCCTACCAAACTCATCTTCTAACCAAATTAGGTTCTCTTCTTTCATCTTTGGAATTTTTTTACTCGATTAGGATTTTTTTTGTAACGACCCTGAACTTCAAGCACCATTTATTTTTATTGTTTTGGGGTTAAGCCATTGGAAATTTTGTCAATGAGCTTTGGAATTTTCATGATTTAGAAGTTTGTTTTAGTACAACTCAAGGAAATAAGCAATTGAAAGTTAATTAATTAAATTCAAAGGCATGTTTGTGATTTGGGGGAAGTTGGAGGGCATTCTAGTAAATTAAAAGGGATTAGGGTTTGATAAAGACACTTTTGTCTTTTAGGGGGGCACAAAAACCAAGGAATTTCTTCTTCCTCTCAACCCTCTCCTTCACGAACTCATCGCCTAAACCCCATTACTTTGCACAGTGCATTCCGACCGAGCAACCGACGCCGCCATTCGATTCAGTTTCTACAAGTCGAAGTTGTATGTTTTGCAACTCCGTCGACGGCCGATGACTCGCCGTTGAAGCGCGATGATCATGCACACACGACGCCTCGCCGAACGCCACGCGAAACACATTATCCTCGCCGGCGTTACTCGTCTCGAGGTGTTCGCCGCGAACTCGCCAGACGTGAAGCCGCGCGGTGCCCGCCACCGCTTTGCCGCGTCGGTTCGGTTTACACGCCGGATCCGTCTTCGGCCGAGAGTCGCCGCGGTGAGAAAGTCACCGAGATACCCGAAAAAAACGCTTGAACCGCCGGCAAGCGATCCACGACAAGCTAAGCGCTTTAGTTCAGTAGGTTCACGCCTTTCGGACCGGTTTTGAGAGAGAGAGACCGGTTTTGGATAGATCGGCTCAAGAACTTCACAAATCGACCATCACGCGCGCCAAGACGCACCGCCGCCGGCCGCCACGCCGCCGCCGCTTCGCCGGGCTGCCGGCCCGGTCCTGTTTTGATTCCCGAGTTCGTTTCGACCTCCGTGAATAGTAATTCGACTTATCTTTTATTGGATGTGAAAAATAAGTTTACTTATTATGTGTTTAATTAGGAAAATGGATTGGATTGAAGGAATTCGAGTACCGAGCAAGTCCGATAAGAACCCTGAGTTAGGAACGGAGCATGAGGAGTTTAAGCGAAGGCTATGGTAAGGGATTTTCTACAAACGATCTTAAAAAGGGAAGTGAATACGATTTCCTGAAATATGTATTTGTTTTAAAAGATGAAAATTGAGGATTTATTTCAAAAGGTGTATTTCCAAAACTCATGCTTAGGGCTTGAATTTAGAAAACGAATATTTCAAAGGGTTTCTCGAGAATCTCGAGTGAATGATTTTCAAAAGGTTTAGTAAGGGACCTTGTGCCGAATCTTTTTAAATGGGATTAAAGAAAACGAATTTCAGTATTTATGTGAAATTAGTACATTAGTTTACTTAAAAAGACTTAAAGATTTTATACGAGAATGTTTCAAGATTTTATGTGAGAATGCTTTAATATTCGATGTAATGATGTCTCAATATTTTATGTGAGTATAATCTAGTATTTTATGCGAAAAATATCTTTGCATTCTATGTAAGAATAATTTAGTATTTTATTTGAGGATATTACAGTATTTTCTATGAGAATATTGCATGATTATATATGTGAGTATGATATCCTATCTGATGTGAAAAGTCATGATTGCATACCAATGATAATGGATGTGGCATGTACGCTATGATTATGTTGGAAGATGGGACCTCATGCATAGTATGTATGTCATGAAATGATTTAATGAAAAATGTGGACATTGGTCTCCTGAGTGCATTATGTGCATGGTCAAACATGCATTAGAGACCCCTATGGGTCAATTTATACGAGAGAGAGTCCGTGAGGGACTCAAACCATACAGGGGTCTGTGAGGGACTCAAATGATTACAGGGGTCTGTGAGGGACTCAAAACGAAATGACTCAGGATGACCAATCGGCCACATAAGTAAAAAGGAAGTCATGGATTAAAGACCTGACAATATGTAAAAAAAGAAGTCATGGATTAAAGACCTGACAATATGTAAAAAGGAAGTCATGGATTAAAGACCTGACAATATGTAAAAAGGAAGTCATGGATTAAAGACCTGACAATATGAAAAAGTTTTAGGTCCCGTGATATGTACATTTTGAACAAGTTTAAAAAGTCATGATTGTATGTGTATGCATATCCCGACCCCCCACTTACTGGGTATTTTATAATACTCATCCCTCTACCTTTGTTGTGTCTTTCTTTGTTTTAAAATGTTCTCAGGTAGAGACGAGAGCATACCAGGCGAGTGGCATGGATGCGCTACAGAAGCCATGGGAACCAAGTCATGAATTCCGCATCCATGATTTAGAAAGAATTTTAAAAGATTATTGTCTTCCGCTTATGTAGTCAGAGAGTTTTGAAACTAGAGGCCGAACTTAATTATGTTTCTTGTAAACGTTTTGTATTTCTATGGGATCCCAAATTAAATTGATTTTTATTTATCAACTTTTACTTATTTTAAGCTCAGTTAAGGCCTCGAATGCATGCATGAGTAGTAATGTCCCTAGGAATTTATGTTATAAAAGTAGGGGCGTTACATTTTTTCTTGTCAGTTACCATAGGTGTTGGTGCATATGGTAGGTTATATTATTTCCATTTCTATTGAAATCAAATCCTGATTGCTTTTTAATATAATAAGTCTTCACCATTGTTTTTATAATGTTTTGATTTTTATTAAAAGATAAATTATTTAAGGAGACTAATACAATTTCACTTAAGATTTTATACCCTTAGATATAGGAGATAAAAACTAAAAATTATGACTTCATTATACATCTAATTGAGTTTAGAAGGAGAAGTTACCATGAATATTTTTTTCTATTAAAAATTTAAGAATTTGGGTGATTTGATACGTCTTGACTCATATCACCAAATGTAAGCATTGGAAGATCACAACATTTCTTTATGATCAACTTAAATTACAAAAAGGAAACTAAAGTGAGGAAAAGGAGCATGATCTATATAAATAAATTAATAAATAAAAGGGATGCTAAGAGGTTAAAATTTTCTTTTTGTTTCATTTATTATATTTTATTTCATAAATATATTTACTTTTTAAGTTTTTATTCCAAAATATCCTTGGAACTGGCTAAACTATTGGACTCTATTCTTTGGGCTTCATTTTAAGTTCATGGATTTCAATAGTCAGGTCTTTTAAAAGGCCCAAACCCATTAAAACCAAGAAAATTGTAGTGGCAATAAGAAGAATGTCTAACTTTAATTAATCAAATTCGAAAAATGTCTAAACAAGTTTTAATTTGTGAATATGACTAAACTCATTTTTAACTAAAATATACTAATTGCATTAGGATTAAAATACTCCTGTTGAATATTTATAATTTAAAAAATTACTCTTCATCCACATGCACCATTAGATATGTAAATACGTGTAATTATTCAATTAATGTTATAAAACTCGTTCAGTTTTCTCCAACTTAGTGTATATACTAGAACATACAACTCTTCATCCACATGCACCATTAGATATGTAAATACGTGTAATTATTCAATTAATGTTATAAAACTCGTTCAGTTTTCTCCAACTTAGTGTATATACTAGAACATACAACTCTTTATATGTATAAATACCTACCCAACGTGCAAGAAAAAATAGAAAAGATTAAATAGTTATAGTTATCCACCCACCTAAAACTTCTCCATTCTCCAACTTAGTTTATATGTTGTTTTTTTCCCTAACAAATGAATATAAATATGCATAAATACCTACCTAATAGTATACTTATGGTTTGTATCTTATATAAAGAAAAAAAAAATCCATGTGACGGTATATTATTGTAACACCCGACAATTTTAGGAGCCCAATTAAATTTCAATCCTTGCCTATAAAAGTGGAGGTCGGCTCATTGGGTTCATGTCGAGCTTTTAAAGCGAAAAAACTTAGGTACCCTATCCTTTCTTTCTTTTTTCCTTTAGGGTTTTGTTTTTAAATAGGAAAGGAAAAGAGAAGTTTTTAAGAAGGAAATTAAAATAGAAAAGGAAAGAGGTTTTTAAAAGGAAAAAAAAAGAAAAGAAACAGATCGTGAAAATGGCACAACCCTCCCTCACGTTCTTCTTCTCTTTCGTACAACTGTTGCGTAAAATTATTTTGCAATACCGCAAGTGTACGGGTCAAGTTTTAGTATAGTGATTTGAGTACAGAGTATCGTCCTCAGGAATGAGTTTTCTAGATTAATTAATTACCAAGATACTTTTTCTTAATTTTAGCTAAAGCAACACAACTTTGATGGATAGTGAAAAGAAAGATAGAAAATAAATGTACAATTGGAGACACGAATATGATAGAATTGAAGGAAGATGATTTCACAAGATAATTTCTTATTTAACACATGCAATGAACTAATATTATGAATTTATAAACAAGAAGTAAATTACTCAAGAAAGTCTCTCGATCTCTCAAGAGCCTCGCACATACAATAAATCCTATAGTCTCCATATAAAATCTAAGCATGCACGACATTAAGCAACTTCTTTATGCATTTCCCTAAGATTTCTAGGTCATTCTCATCCCAGAATTCTAAGAGTTTTGACAACCTTGTTCTAATTTAAGCTTTTTCTCTCGAGTCCACTTAAACCAAAGATATAAATGAAATTAAGAATGAATTGCCAAAAATAAATAACATAACAAAGTTCAATACATAATCAAATAAATCTAAAACATGCTAATCAAATTCCAACTACAACATTTAGCTACTCAAAATCACCATAAAAACAAGCTAAAGTCATAGGAAAAGTCTTTAAACTCAATTACAAACTAAAAGAAAGAGAAATAAACTTATGTGTCGAAGTCAGTCTCTCATTCTCGAGCTCCCGTCACGATCTCGAGCCTCCACAAACGCTTTGGCTCCCAAGGAATGCTCTTTTTTCTCCCCTTAGAGTGTGTATTTCGAAACTAGGGCTAAAAACTACCAAATTCGGCTCCTTTTGCAATGAAAACAACATGTTGTATTTATAGGGTTTTTCGGTACGGCGTTGCAACGCTGGTCATAGCGTTGCAACGCTGGTCATAGCGTTGCAACGCTGTGCCTGCTGCCAACCATCCCACTGCGACCATTTTTGTCATATCTTTTCGCTCGGGTGTCCAAATGACCTCCGGTTTGATGCGTTGGAATCATGATTCGATGTAGAATCTCTCAGTATATTTTTTATACTCAAAATACATCTAGAGTTTTCTTGGGTCTTCAATTAATCATACATATGTTCCAAATTGCACCAAAATAGCCTCAAAACATTCAATTCTTGCTTCTCAAGCTCAGTTTCCTGAAATTAACCATAAAATGCCATGAAAACTTATGTTTTAAGTATAAAAACTAGCTAAAATATAGAAATAAGATAGCATATTTGCATGCTATCAACAACCCCGACAACCATCGACCTTCTTCTTCTTACAGCGATTGCCGATAGCTTCTTCGACCATCTCTCCCTTCGTCAAACTGCTATCCTCGATTCTTCCCCGTCGTTCACGTCTCCTTGCAGTTCTTCTCGCGAAGTCAACACGCCTAGCCACCTCCCATCGCGAGGCGTCTCAACCTCGACTCCTTCTTTCGCCGCCGTTGCAGACCGCACACTGGAGGTATTCAAGCGTCAGACGCCGTCGACCGGACTCCCCACCCTTGCAACCGCAAGCCTCGCCGGAGTTCACGCGTTTCAGAAGTCTCCCAAGACGCAAGGTTGGTCCGACCGGTTCAATGAGTTTTCGTCCGGTTCTCGCCATTTGGAGGGTTGTTCCGGATAGATCGGCTAACGGGCATCCCGGATCTGTGGTCCACTCGCCGCCACTAGCCGAAAGCCGCCGTCGCCGGTTCGGTACAACCAGTTAGTCTTGTTTTCTCGAGCCATTTTAGTTTTCCGTGTGTTGGTCCGATTATTTTTATCGAGTTTGTTCAATTATCGAGGTTGGAGCGTGATTTAAGATCTTTGGTTGTCAATTAGGGCCTCAACCGTGTCAAGAAAGTTGCACGGGTCACAGGATCGAGCTTGTTGGGATTTATGCCCTAAACTTGTGTAATTTTGATCAATTAAATAAAGTGTTATTTGTTTTGATAGAATTACAGTCTTGCTTTATAAATCCAATAAACTAAGCTCCAAGGTTATAACTTTTATCTTGAACATCAGTGTAGTGGACACTATTTGGGTTGAGTTCAAGAATATAACCTAAATAGTCTATGGTATAAGAATAAGGTTGGAAACCTCATTCTGGTAACACCATGGATGCGACCCACTTTGTAATTAGTACAAATGAGGTAATCCAACTCATTCATGTAGTTGACATGCAGTGGGGGCATCTGTATGAAGAGTTCATACAAGACCTGGATCGCAAATTATTAGTCTAACTAGTGTAACACCATTAATGAGGATAAGACTAGTAGTTTATAGATGGTCATTAGTGACTCGACACGAATCTCGAGCAAGTTAAGAACTCTCGCATATGGGGTTTGTCCTTAGACTAGTATGGGTGAGAGTGGCTGTGAGCCGACTCAATAAGCCTACCTTCTCGGTGACAGAACCTCGTAGGTAGTGGGAACTTAAGCTGTGCAAGATGAAATTCACTCATTCCTACACTAAGGAATTAGATAGGTTGTTCCCTTAAGGCGACTTGGTCTTGAACAACGAGGCCCTCCCTACATGAGGGTATGAGTCTAAGGTAGGACCTTATACTTGTTGTTCATTAGAGGATCGGTGGTGCTTAAGGAGCAAAGAGGTAATCACTGGGGTAAAGCGGTAATTTGACCCGGTGTGATTACTAACAACAACCTGTGAAGGGTCGACTCATGGGTAATATCAGTGGACACAATATTATCTATAGTGAGGAGAGTGCAGCTACAAGTCTATAGTGGAGTGACTTGTAGTCAATGAATATTGATTAACTTGATCAAAGAGTTTGATCAGTTAATCTCACATCATTGGAGCTCATGATCTGTAGGTCCATTAGATCCCTCCGTTGGCTCAATATGGTAATATTGAGGGTATAAAGTTAGGAGTGAAATTGAAGTGTTTAATTTCATACATGAGGTGTTATATCAATTATATATGATATAATTGATATAATATATAGTTTTAATATGAATTGGATTCATATATAAACTATATACTAAAGAGAGAATAAATGAGGGGTAGGATGGTCATTTCCATCCCATTCCCCTATATATATGGTTGCATGAGATGCAACTAGGTTAAGTGATTCAAAGTCATTCTAAGGAATTACAAGCTCTCTCTTGTTGTGTTGTTGGAAGAGTTCCAAAGCACACATTTCTCTCAAAATACCTCACCTCTCCTAAAGGGAACCCACCTTCCTCCCTCACCTAGAGAACAACGGAGAAGATCCGGTAGTCGTGTCTCCGTACGTTGGAGTTCCTGTTGCTGAGATCGTGATCGTAGGAGAGAGGAGCACGTGAAGAAAGGTTCTTCAAAGGTAATTATCTTGCTGTCCATTCTGTTTTACATGCTTAATCTAGTGTTTTATGTTCTTGAATTAATCGTTGTAACTAAATCAAGAGCGCGCGATTCGCAATCGCTTCCGCTGCGGACTACGATTCCCTTCAGAGCTCTCAAACCTTCAAACATCCAGGTAAGTGGTCAATTGGATTTAATCCCCTTTTTAAGCTCTTATTTGAATGTGATGCATGTGTGCGAGGTTGTGAAATGTGAATTATGCTCGTAAACTATGTTCTGACAGCATGTAATCGTGGTGGATCTGTTAGGAAGTGCGTGGAGAAATATAACCTAGTTTGGGGTTACAATGGAATTAGGGACCTGAAGTCTCGAGGAGTTTGTATTTTCTCTTTAAGTGTCTTTGTGGTTATTTTGAATTGAGTAAGCACCGAATGTTGGTTTGGTTGTGACACGTGGATTAGTATCTGTTTGAGATGTTTGGGCATTGAAATTGAGTATGGCATGTTTGAAACACTTGAGTGGTTGTTGGGTGTTGTTCTCTCGGGATGTTGGAGGAGTGGATTGTGTGCGATACACTAGAGTTGATGGTTTGGGGTCGGGCTTGGTTACTGTGTTTTGTGACCAAAGGGTTGTCTTAGGTTGTGTCCACTGTGTTGGTTGGATTTTAAAAATTGGATGGACATGATGTCAAGGGTCGGAAGGACCTTTGGCTCACTCGCAGACAAAGCTTGGCATTGACCTTAGGAGGGATCGACTCACCGTTAAGTTCCTAACTCGAAGTAAGTGGCCAGCTGGATCAGGAAGCAAACCTATTAGTGCGAAGGCTTGTTGTGCAGGTGTGAATGTGTAATCCCGTGTGGTTAATTAAATTGCAAAGTGTTATGATGTTAACTCTTTATAAGGGGAACTTGCATGTGAATGGTTGAATCATTTACCCTTAGTATGGACTTGTGGCATGAGATGCTTGACTAGCGATCTGAATTGATTGTGGAATGTTTTGCTAGATTGTGTTGCCTATGCTTATTTTGAAGCCTATGGGTGATCGCCACCTGAACGTTTACTACTTAGTTACCTGGTAAGTAGTTGTTTGGACTATCCCACCCGTAAGTGTAGGGGTTAGGAATGATACTGCATGCATGCTAAGGTTTTCGTAGTAGTTGACCGTTTGTGACCATGGTGATTAATTGTTTGGATTGTAGAAGTAGTTCATTATGGATCATGTGTTAGCATATGTTGTTGCTTGTTTACTCTTACATGCATGAGTTTGAGATTGCCTATTATGTATGATGTGAAACTTGTGGTGAAGTACTAAGTATGATGAATGTTGTTGGGTGTTCCCTCAAGTAGAGACTTGTGTAGTTTTGTGCTTAGTTTCGTGTTAGCCCGGGGAGCGTCGTGTAGCCTTAGGGTCGTAGCTAACACAACCAGTTCTGGTGTAGACCAAGGTCCCTATGTAACCCTTGTAGGTTGAGGCTCTAGGTTGGCGAGTTTGATATGGGATGCGGGGTCCGTCCTCCATCTAGTTGAATGGCTCGGGGAGTGGTTCCCAGAGTACAGGGACAATGGATACGTTCCTTGTCCTAGTTCGAGGTTCAGGGAGTGAGAACGTGAGCGTTTAGTGTTTGAAGAGGGTCCCCCATTTCAAAATGATCATCATGAAAAATTATGAAAGCGTTATCGGGTGAAGTAGTCAAGATCGAGGACGAATCATTCAACTTGAAAAATGCAAATCTTGCTAATAAAACATTATGCAACTGACCTTTTCATCCACCATTTTACCATCAGTTCTACAATTTCTAGATGGTGTCAAATAACAACTCCCAATCATATCTTAAGTTTCGAGGTGAGAACACAAGATAAACACAATTCAATCCCATGATACATTTAGGGAGAAGTATAAACGAGTTATTTTGTACGCTTTAACTTTTTCTCTTTTTCGAAAGAATTATGAAAAGGAAAAAGTTAGCAGTAAATGAACATATCAATCAATCATATACATGCATGCATGCCTTCATGTGTGATTTTCATATGTATGCTTGATTTTCTTTGATGGTGTTTGCATCCATCATGTTTCATTTTCTCTGTCATGTGGCGCTTGTTTATCCTTGACCCTTGACACCTTTTGCTGCAGTGATGCTTGTTTATCCCTGACCCTCAACGTATTTTATTTTGTCATGTGGCGCTTGTTTATCCCTGGCCCTTGACACTTTTTTACTGCAGTGGTGTTTGTTTATCCCTGACCCTCAGCGTGTTTTACTTTGTCATGTGACGCTTGTTTATCTCTGACCCTTGACACTTTTTTGCTGTAGTGGTGTTTGTTTATCCTTGACTCTCAGCGTATTTTACTTTGTCATGTGGCGTTTGTTTATCCCTAACCCTTGACACTTTCTTATTGTAGTGGTGCTTGTTTATCCCTGACCCTCAGCGTGTTTTATTCTGTCATGTGTCGTTTGTTTATCCATGACCCTTATTATTATTATTATTATTATTAGAAACACTACCTTCTTTTTCTTCTGAATTATATTATACTCATATACGAGTAATCGAAAGTTATGCAACAATGAACCAGAAGTTCATGAATCCATAAATATTTAGTGTTTGGCATGATCGACTGGGTCATCCGGGATCGATAATGATGAGGAAAATTATTGAGAATTCACATGGACATTCTTTAAAGAACTAGAAGATTCTTCAGTCCAATGAGTTGTCATGTGATGTTTGCTCTCAAGGGAAACTAATTATTAGACCATCACCAGCTAAAGTGAGGATTGAAACACCTGCATTTCTAGAGCGAATTCAAGGTGATATTTGTAGACCTATTAACTCATCAAGTAGTCCATTTAGATATTTTATGGTATTAATTGACGCATCCAACAAATGACACATGTATGCTTATTATCAAGTCGAAATCTTGCATTTGCAAGATTACTTGCTCAAATAATTAAGTTAAGAGCACAATTTTCTGATTATACAATTAAGAACCATTCGACTTGATAATGCTGGTGAATTTACATCCCAAGCTTTTAATAATTATTATATGACTTGGTAAAGTTTCGGTGTTCAGTTTTTCCTCCCGATTTTACAACACGTTATCAACACGACGTACTAAGATGGGTCCTCAAAGGAGGTTAGGAATATATGTTGGATAGGATTCCCCATCAATTATTAAATATCTTGAACCCCTGACGGGTGATGTATTTACTACACGATTTGCTGATTGTCATTTTAATGAGACAAAGTTTCCAACATTAGGGGGGGGGGAATTAAGAAGTTGGAAAAAGAAATTATATGGAATGCATCATTATTATCTCACTTAGATCCTCGTAGAGATCAATGTGAACTTGAAGTTCAAAAGATAATTCATTTGCAAAATATAGCAAATTAACTACGAGATGCATTCACAGATGCTAAAAGAGTGACTAAATCATATATACCAGCTGCAAATGCTCCATAAATAATTGATATCCCAAAGGAACAAGTTGTCAATAATGAGTCTGGAGCACGCCAAAAACGTGGTAGACCAATGGGTTCCAAAGATAAAAATCCTCGAAGAAGAAAAGTAGTTGAGAATCAAAATGATTCAATAAAAGGTATGGATGTTCCAGAAGAAATCCAGAATACAATTACTCAAAAGAGTATTGATGAAAAACTTGATATGCATCTAATGGATGTAGTCACGACGTATTTATATGGATCTTTAGATAATGACATTTATATGAGAATCCCGGAAGGAGTTAAAATACCAGAAACATATGAATCAAGTTCTCGGGAATTGTATTCAATAAAGTTACAGAGATCATTATATGGATTAAAACAATTAGGACGAATGTGGTATAATCGCCTAAGTGAATATTTGTTGAAATAAGGATATCAAAATAATCCAATATGTCCATGAGTTTTTATAAAAAAATCTCAGTCAGGATTGTCTATTATAACAGTATATATTGATGACTTAAATAAAATTGGAACTCTTGAAGAACTATCCAAGGCAATAAAATATCTTAAGAAAGAATTCAAGATGAAAGATCTTGGAAAAACAAAATTTTGCCTTGATTTGCAAATTGAACATTTAGCAGATGGGATATTTGTTCATCAATCAACTTATATAGAGAAAATTTTAAAAAGATTCTATATGGATAAAACACATCCATTGAACATTCCAATGGAAGTTCGTTCACTGGATGTAAAGAAAGATATATTTCGACCTCGAGATGACAATCAACAACTACTTGATCCTGAAGTACCATATCTTAGTGCAATTGGTGCACTTATGTATCTGGCTAATAACACAATACCATATATTGCATTTTCAGTAAATTTATTAGCTAGATATAGTTCACGTCCTACAAAAATACATTGGAACGAAGTTAAGCATGTACTCCGATATCTTCGAGGGACAATTGATATGAGTTTATTTTATTCTAACAAATCAAATTATGAATGTTGGTTATGCAGATTCTGGTTATCTATCTGATCCACACAAACCTAGATCTCAGACAGGTTATCTATTTACATGTGGAGAAACTGCTATATCATGACGATCAGTGAAACAGACCATCACGACCACTTCTTCGAATCATGCTGAAATCCTCGCAATTCACGAGGCAAGTCGAGAATGTGTATGGCTAAGATTGATGACACAACACATTCATGAGACATGTGACTTGTCTTCGAGTAAACCTCTTCCAACAATATTATATGAAGACAACACAACATGTATAACTCAAATCAAAGGAGGATATATTAAAGGAGATAGAATGAAACATATCTCTCCAAATCTTTTCTACACTCATGACCTTGAAGAAAATGACGACATCTCAGTACAACAGATTTGTTCGAAGGATAA
This sequence comes from Trichosanthes cucumerina, assembly GCA_036507285.1. NCBI lineage: Eukaryota > Viridiplantae > Streptophyta > Magnoliopsida > Cucurbitales > Cucurbitaceae > Trichosanthes > Trichosanthes cucumerina. The sequence continues at coordinate 11,212,654 of CM071842.1, read as the reverse complement.
CTTGGCGGACATATTTACAAAGACATTACCAACTACAACATTTGAGAAATTGATTCACAGTATTGGGATGTGAAGACTCAGAGATCTCAAGTGATGTCTTTATGAGGAGGAGTAAATGTATTATATAAAATATGTACTTTTTTTTCCTTCACTAGGGTTTTTATCCCATTGGGTTTTTTCCTAGTAAGGTTTTTGTAATGACCCTGAACTTTAGACACCTCTCAAAAGTGTGTTTTGGATTAATTTATTAGAAATTTAATTAATTGGGCAATGAAGCTTTGTAATTTAATTTAAACTTATGCAAGTGGAGAGTTTTTGTGTAATTAAAGGGCATTTTGAAGCATTTAAATATGATTAAGGGCACACTTGTGGTTTAGGAGAAGGAGGGACATTCTAGTAATTTAAAAGAGAAGAGCTAGGGTTTTATCCCTTGAGGCACACAAATCGAGGGAGTCTTCTCCCACCTTAGCCTCACCTTCACGACAAGCAACCATGGGTATGCCTCACAACCGCCGCCGCCTTGCACCACTCGCCTGAGGAGTTTAACAACTGAAGGAAACTTCAATACCGTCGAGCTCGACCGCCGCCGTCTGCGACCACGACGACACGCAAGGAGCCACCGTCGAACTCTGCCGAGCGTTGCCCCCATCCGCGCCGCGTCGTCTGTCAGCTGCTCCTTCGCCGTCGGCATTACAAGCAGTCGCCCCGCCGTGTGCCAATGGTTGCGCCGCGCCACCACAATGTTATCTGTGCGCCGGAGAAGCCCAACCGCGAGAGGAGGTGCCTGAAGCCGTGAACGTAGGTCCGTGACTGCACTGTTTTGGTTCAGAGTTTTGATGGGTAAGTCGATCGGTTCTCAGAGTTTTACGATCGGTTTTGGATAGATCGGGGCACGAGGATTCCAACGACATATTCCATGCTCCGAGATGCGCCGCCTCGCTGCCTCCACGCGCCGCCACAAGCGCCACCGCTCGCCGGAGTTAGCCCAACCCGATCAGTTTCGAATCTCGAGTCCATTTGTAGCATCCGTTTGTGGTAATTTAGCCTAACCATGATTGGACTCGAAAATAAGTTTATGACTATGTGTTTAATTAGGAAAACGTATTGGATTTAGGAGATTCGAATATCAAGCACGATTGAGAAGTGCCTTTGAGTTAGGAGCAGAAATTTAAGAGTTCAAGCTAAGATAAGGTAAAGGATTTTTCTACGAATTATTTTGAAAAAGGGAAGTATATATGTTTTGAAGGATTTAGTTTAAAATGATGAACTTCAAAGATTTGTCTCAAAAGAAGGATCTCAATAATTTATTTCAGGAATAATTTTCCCAAGATTTATTATTCGAAAGGGTTTGAGAGGACATTCAATGCATGTTTTGATTTTAAGAGAATTTCACATAATTTAAGAGTTCGGTTTGAGAGGCCCCGAATAGAAATGATTTCAAAAGACCCGAACAGAAAGGATTTCAAAGTATTGGAAAAATGAGTTTTGACACGGTTATGTATATTCGTGTATATTGAGATTTTCAGTTATGTCGTTGTGAAGGATACGTATTTGATAATGTAAATGTAATTATGATTCATGATGAATTGACTCGAGTTTAAAATTATGAAAGTTATGCCATGATTTTATGATTTATGTGATTGTTGCATCATTCTGAATGCATATGTATATGTGATTGACGTATGGGACCTCATGCATATTGTATGTATATGAACATGTCATGTGGGTTGTGGCAATTGGTCTCCTGAGAATTTATGCATGGTAAAACATGCATCAGAGACCCTATGGGTCAACTTATAGGAGTCTGTGAGGAACTCAAACTTATAGGGGTCTGTGAGGGACTCAAAACTTATAGGGGTCTGTGAGGGACTCAAATCTTATAGGGGTCTGTGAGGGACTTAAACCTATAGGGGTCTGTGAGGGACTCAATATGAAAAGACTCAGGTAGACTCAATTGACCACGTTTAGCCAAAGAGAAAAAGTCATGATTTTATGAAAGAAAGTTTTAGGTCCCACTACAGAAAGCTTTATGATTTTAATAGTCACGAATAATAGTCATGTTTAAGAGTCAGGTTTAAAGGAAAGTCATGTGCATGTGTTTGTATTTCCCAACCCCCACTTACTGGGTATTTTATAATACTCACCCCTCTACCTTTGTTTTGTTTTCTTCGTTTTTAAAATATTTTCAGGTAAAGGTGAGAGCATACCGGACGAGTGACAGAGATGCGCTACGGATGCCATGGGAATCGAGTCATGATTTCTGCATCCATGATTTAGAAAGCATAATTTTTTTATGATTATTGTCTTCCGCTTATGTACTATAGAGTTTTAAAGCCAGAGGCCGAACTTAGTTATGTTTTGAAATGTTTTGTATTTCTATGGGATCCCAAATTAAAGTGACTTTAATTACCCAGCTTTTCCTATTTACCGTTATTTAGGGAGGGCCTCAAATTCATGCATGAGTAGTAATGTCCCTAGGAATTTAGTATTTTAAAGTAGGGGCATTACAGTTGGTATCAGAGCCCAAGGTTATAGGTCTTGTAGACTCGCTTACAGATTAAGCAACAAGTAACCCATGGCTAAGTAGCAACTCTCGGTCATCGTCAGGTATGCTTTCGAAATAAAGATTTGTTTCGTTTATGAAAAGAAAATTATGTATTTTATGTGTAAAGTTACATGTATATGAGATATGAGCATAATGTGTTTTAAGCTATGAAAGAATGAAAATATATGATTCTGACTGTTTGTTTATAGAAAGAAAATACATATATGTGAAGCTAAACGTATATATATTGTGAAAGTAATGTGTTTCTACGCTGAGGGAAAAGAATGCATGTAATTCCTATTGATGGTGGTAGAAAGGAAAGAGTTGAGTTAAAAATGTCGGTGCTTAAAGGATGTTTTGTAAGCACGAGACGCTGATGTGTTACTGAAGATAGTCATGGTGTGGAGTTCCAAAAGTGATGCCATAAGCTTAATGAACTTAATAAAGACAAGTATGAAGAGTAAAAGTCAGTAGTTAGAGTTCTAGTTCGAGAACATAAGAGAATGGATGATCTAGATCCTAGAACCTGGTACATATTTCGACAGTCACATGGTCACCTGTGTGTTCAAGCTTTTGGAATGTGTATAAGGAGCCTCACCACTAATTTCTACCTGTTTGTCAAGGTATATATGTATAACTTAGAAGAGTTAATTTGAGGTGTTAACCTTGAATTCTTATGTGGTATAAAGTTCTTTTTTCTTCAATCAGAGGACTAAGTATAGAGGATTTGAGTAATAAAGGAAAGTTTCAATGAGTCCCTTCCTCGTAATGTAGAAGTCAAACTGAGGAACTCCTTTAAATTAGTAAAGTGGGCAGTTGTAGTGGTCGAGCGACCATTGGAGTGAAACTATAAGGTTCATCTAGTAAAGGTTGGACTGATGGTTTCTTAAGTGAGGTTGTAGAGAATTTGGCATTAGAACCAAACTGGTAGAAGTAGTTGAGAAAGTCCTTAATTTGACTAAAAGGAGAAAATCAAGTTTAAGGAAAGTAGGTACGAGGAACAATGTGTTAGTGTTAGAGGAAAACAAGTTCGATCCTTTAAGGTTGCCCTTAACATAAGAGATAAACTTAAGCACGAACTTGAAGTGGAAAGCATCATAATTTCTAATACTCCTTACAGAATGCTTCAATAAGGTTAAAAGGACTCAAGTTATAGGTACAAGACCTTTTATATAAGAGTTAATAGTAGTATACCGCCCTAAAGAGTATTAGTGTGGTGCGTAAAGGAGAAAGGTGTGTCCTTACGTTTGCGCGTCGGGGATGAGAAGTAGAAGAAAGTTGTTGCTAAAAATAAATATCAGTGAGTTCACAAGTTTGTATTTAAGGTGTAGAGTTGGGTTGAATTAAGTCAGAAAATCTATATTTAGGGTGCAGAGTTGAGTTGAATTGTCAAAGGTATCTGATGCATTTTTTTTATAACCTACAGTAGGCTAATTATTAGTTGACTATTTTTGTTTCTTTTACTTTTATTTTTTCTAATGATTCTCACTTCAAGAAAAATAATATATTTTACTATTGATTTTTTTTAAAAGAACACACTTCTTTATGTTTCTTTTTTTAATTTAAAAATTTACTTTTTTTTCAAACTATAGACAATGTAGCATTATTTCCTCTTTTCTATACATTAAACTTCTCTCCATTTATTTTTCATATAAAAAAGAAATTCTTTCAATTTATAGAAATCACATATTATAGTATACATTGAACTTATTTCAATTTATAGAATCAAATGTTGTATTCTTTATAACAACAAATAACAATTGATGAATGAAAAGAAAATAATGTACCTGTATTTTTTTCCCCTTTAAACACAAATTGAACTCCTATTAAAATATAAAAATCTAAGGTTTCATTTTCTAAACATATATTGAACTTCTTTGAAACTTACTAATGTGGAACTTATTATGACATTTTTTAATTACTAAAAGGGTTATTTTTTTAAATAAAAAAATACATTGACCATTACGTTTTTATTTTTGGCAAAAGAACATTGTTTGTTTACATTTGTTAAATCACATGTATGACTTTAAACATCTTTGAAAAAGAGAATGCCATTATTTTATTTTTGAAGATGACAATAAAACGACTATATATTTTAACATTAATATTCATAAAATATTAGTAGGTCATCAAGGACCCATTTACATGGTTCACAAAACATAATTATGGTTCACAAAATATAAGTAGTGGCCAATAATAGGTCGAGTTTATAAGTCTATTGTTAGAACAGAAAGTAAGACCAACTAAATACATGTGCATTTCATATTATTTTGAACCATGAGAGTGTAATCAGTCGTTGGAAATTATTGTCAGCGATACTGATCGGAGAAGGTACTGTTGGTTGCTAGATAAGGTCGCCAACGATTATTGTCAATCGTTAGAGAAGGTAGTCGACAATGGCTATCAGTTGCCGCATACGACCATCGGTAGTCAGAAAAGGTCGTTGGCCGCAAGAGAAGGTCATCGGAGGTGGTTGTCAGTCGTCGGAGGTGGTCGTCGGTCATGGGAGATGGTCGTCAGAGGTAGTTTTCGTTCGTTGGAGGTAGTCGCCAGACGCCGGAGGTGGTCACCAGAGGTGGTTGTTGATAGCTGGTGGTGGCTGACGGTTGTTGGAGAAATTGTGATAAAATATGTTAATAGGGGTACTATACAAGTCTGTGTAGTTAATATCCTAACACTCAACTCACGGGGGCCAAACACCCTTTAAGATTCTCCTAAAATCGATTTTAACTTACGTTTAAAGGCAACCAAACCAACACTTAGTTCATTAGGCAACATAACAACGTGAAAGAATGATATTTAAATTTTCGTCGACATGTCGACATTTCCATCGATATTTTCACATGTCCATGGATTCGACATCACTATCAAGGGTGAATCGACTTTTCCATTATATCGTACAAAATTGATGAAATATTAAAGAAAATTGCAACAAACTATAACATAATGTGAATATAATATTATAATAAGTATTTAAACTCATTTAATAAGTGTAGAAGACTTATTTTCTAATTTAAATATATTTTTTAAAAAAATTGTTTTAAAATTTTTTCTAGAAATATTCATCGACATCGACATTTTCTCGATATTTCCATCGACATTTCCATGAAATTGAAACCTTGATATTTTCATTGACATTGACATTTTAAACCTAGTAGTAATTTAGTCAACTTTAGTTTGTAATTAATTATATAATCATTATGCTTTCAATTTGGTAACAATTTAGTCCATGAACTTTGATATGTAACTATTTAGGCTCTGTACTTTAAAATATAATAATTAATCCCAATTGTAAAAAGATCTATTAAAATTAAAGTGTCAAATTTTATTATTCAACGACTTGGTCTTTGTAGTTTATAAACACATTTGATCTCTAATCAGTTCGATTTACCTAGGTAAAGAATTTCATATGAAAGAATATAGATAATTAAATTATTACATATTGAAGTTTAGAGACTAAATTATTATAAAATTGAAAGAAATTAGTGACTAAAGTTCATCGATTGTTATAAAATAAAGTTCATAATTTTGTTACTTTTATGAAAGTTTAGAGACTAAGGGCCTATTAGGTATGTAATCTAGATGTTGTTTTATGTTTTTAGATTTACTGAGTTAAGTGAATATGCATTTGGAAGATGCGTTTTCAAAGACTATTTCCAAATTCTATGATTCAAATAGTGGAAATTATGAAAACAACATTTTAATATTTTCATTGTATATAGATTTTGAATTTGAAATTTAAAATGCAGAATTCTACTACTCTTTAATATAAATAGTATTTCATGTTATAAACTCAATTTATTTGTGTTAAATTAAAATATGTATAATACAATATATTATAATTTATATGATATTGTAAAATAAATAATTATATAGAACGTATAACAAAAAAGATGTTCATAAATTAATTAATGATGGTTAGGTTCAACCTAATATTAGTTTTGCAACTACAACTACTTTCATAATCTATAAATATATTATAGACCACATTTTGAATAATTGTTCAAATTGGAATCCGATTTCAAAATCTGCTACCAAACACATATTTGAAAACATGAAATACAACTCTATTTTCATTAAATCCCTTATTTTCAAATTTCAGTTTTCAGATTGCCTACTAAACAAACCCTAAATTATTTGTGTTGTTTAACCTAAAGTGTTTTATACGAATTTTGGATTGGTTCTCGTGTTGGCTTTTTTAGGCTCGAGTTGACCCGACCCGACCCAACCGAAGCCAACCCAAAATTTATATTTTTTAATTTATATATATACTTATAAATAAATTATTTGTCAATTTGTAATGTTTTCCTTCCAAGATTGTAACAAATATTAAGATAATATAAAATTTGAAGTTTGATGATTGAATTTTTTATGTGATTTTAGTTATTAATTCAAGAAAAAATTATTTTAATAATTAAAAAAATTATTAAAAAATAAAAAACAATCCGGGGATCCAATCCAACCCAATCCAACCCAAAAGTATATAGAGTTGGGCCGCAACCCTTGATTGGGTCATTTGAACAACCAACCCGATCAACCCGAATTTTTGGGTTGGTACCAAAAAAATTTTCAACCCAATTCAACTCGTATATGTTGGGAATGACTTGGGCTTTGGGCCCAAAACTCACATACAAACTATTGGAACAATGGTAATATGTGGGTTGGTAAAAAGTAGTTGTAGTGGTATTAAAATATCTCGCTACACACACACCGTCGTCAAATGGGCATGTTCGAGTAAATGCGCTTGCACAAAAAGAATAGTTTTTATGTATTGTATACTCAAATCTTTAATTTTGAAATTATCTTTAAAACGTTTTCTCATTAATTCCAAATCCTTTCATATTTTGTTTTGATCTTCTGTTTTGATCATCTTTCATATTCTAGTCAATTATTGATTCCAAATCCTTCGTTGACGAGTGCACGTCAATGGAGGGTGTTGTGTTAACCTTAGAGAACAACCAGCGTACACGATTTAGCACGAAGGTCGTACTGAAATTGCTTTCAAGATAGTAGATCATCCCCCACACAATAATTACTTTTCTGATTTTTATCTTTTTGCAGTAACAGTATAGTTTGTTGCACTAAAAAATCCTGAAGTTTTTTATCAATGAAAAAAACATCATTCCGATATCTGATCTCTTATTTTAATTTTAATGCTAAACTGCTAAAAACTTAAAAGTAGCACAGCCCTCAACTTTAGAGATGGTTTGAAAACGATGTCAAAAGACTTCAACAAGAATAAAAAAAATCTAATCATTTTGCATAAAAAAAATCTAATCTTTAATTAATATAAAAAAGATAATGCTGCATAACATAGGAAAATTAAGAACAATCATTAATGTATTATTAAAAAGGATGCAATAGTCAAAGACTAATGCTGTTGAGAAAGAGAAAGACAAAATAAATATGCTCTCTATTGGTATTTGATTCACTCAAATAAATAGAATTGGAATAAAAATCTTAATGGATGCAATAAATATTTTATGTATATTTGTCCTATCATTTTCCATTTTCCCCATTAATTTTTTACTGTTCTTTTATTCCATGTGTAGACACATCGAAAAGAATGTCAAATAAAAATGAAAAATTGATGTCGAATTAATTCTCATTCATTGTGCTAATCATAATTAATGTCAGAATATATTACTGATTTGTATATGCAATTAAAAGAGATCGTGAATGAACTAAAAAAAAAAGATAATGATATGATAAAATAAAATAAAAGAGAGTGTGAATCAAAATATACTTTCTTTTGACATAGAATCAAAATTTACTTTCAACCGTCAAACATTGATGTTTTTTTTTTCTTATAAGACGTCACTTTGAATCTTACCCACAATTTGTAACACCCCGTGCAAATGGAATCATTCCAAAAAAGTTTCCTATCACTTGAACAAGAAAACACTTCCAAAAGAAAGTTCTCACGAGAGTACCCAACCTTCTCCAAACTACAAAATTCAAACAGGCTAGGCTCCAATCCCCCGGAGTTCTCAAACAACCACACAAATTACTCAGAACATGCTTCCTAGCAAGAGATGTCAAAACAAAACATGTTTTCTTAACAAGAGTTACCAAAACAGAACATGCAAAGGTTCAACATTACAAGACTAAATGTAGCACGAAAGGAACCAAACTAGAGAAAAGAGCGTGATAGAGGAAATAAGAAAGATAAACAGTCTCTAACAAGAATAACCCTAACTAAGTCCTAACAAGCCTTCCATAGCCTCGTAGGGTCTCGTCGACACTGGTCGCCTCATGGTTTCGCCTTACCTGCAACCAAAGCACACAAAACGAGGAGTGAGTATAAAATACTCAGTAAGTAAACCACTTCGTCCAAAGTAAAACAATACAAAAGGGTCAAGCCTTAGACCTAGCTAAAACACAACACACAACCCGTCCTACAGACTTTCACCATCGTTCTAACCCTAATCTTGCTTAGATCATATCTCTGCCTTACCCTTGGCTTCTGAACTAAGTTGGCACTAATAGCGGTGCTCCCACCCACAAACTCACGACCACGGGGCTCGTTTCCGAGACTCATCTAGGGTGGAGGAACGTATCCAACCCCTCTGCAACTTTAGGAATCACTCCCTCAACCTCGAACCAGGACAAGGAACGTATCCAGCACCCCCTGTATCTCAAGAATCACTCCCTAAACCACTCTACTAGATGGATGGCGGACCCCACATCTCATGTCATCTCACCAACCTAGAGTCTCAGCCTGCTAAGGGCGTTACATAGGGACCTTGGGCCTACACCAGGACTGATAGTATTAACTACAATCCAAAGGCTACACAACCCTCCTCGGATTATCACGTAACTAAGCACAGAACTACACATACCCCTATTTAGGGAACATACAATAGATCTCAGACTCATCATGCTCCGTATCTCAATCAAGTTTCACAGCAAGCATAAAGCATGTAAGAGTAAACAAGCAATGACATATGCTTTAACAGAATCCAAAACGGTCAACAATTATTCAATTCTTAGTTGTTTAGCGTGCATGCGATTTGGCCTTAACCCCTACAATTATAGGTGGGGTAGTCCAAATGACTACTTACCTCTATTAGAAGTGCGACGATTAGCTATTTCCTTCTAAAACCAACTCCGAGCTCGCCGCGCGTACTAAGGGAACCTACAAGCCAAGTCATCTCATCCAATCAGACTCAAAAGATTCAACCAGGAAAAGTGGCCACCTACTGACAACCCACAAATCATTGATCTCAAACTACCCCTTACTAACTAACAAACGCCCGAAACAAGGTTCGACCGCTTACCTTTGGTTGAGCACACAAGCGAAACTACACCTAGCCTCGATCCTGCTAGAACTACTCTTCTTGTCAACGCTACAGTCCTGACCAAACACAACAACATATAGAACTAACTAAGCCCAAGCTTAACACCTACACTTAAGGCTATCGATTTCACTGTATCTAAGAGCAACACGTTTAAGGAGTTAAGACTTACCAGAATGAATGAGAATCTCTTGGAATCAACGAGCGTGTTGTCTCAAGCCACAACTCTTCCAAAATACTCTGATTCACAGCCCTGCCCAAACCAAGAAACAAAACGAATGATTAGAGACTGAGGATGAGAGAAACAGAGAGAGGGGTTGGTTGAGAGAGGGGTTGGTTGAGAGAAGGAGAAATCGAGAGAGAGGGAGATATCGAGAGAGAAAGAGGGATCGATTGCTGACACCGGGATGCAATCGACGTCGTCGGTGGTTGCGCAAGGAAGAGGTCGATTGAGAGAGAGATCTACTGAGAGAGAGAGAGGGCTTCGACGAGGGGGAGAAGGAGACGGTTTAGAGAGATAGAGAGAGAGATCGAGGGAGAGAGAGGTCGGGAGATCGATTGAGGGAGAGAAAAAAAACAAAGGAGGGAGCGTATGGCATCGCTGGTCGAAATGGCTGACGACCGTTTCACTTCAGACGAGGCACGAAGAGGGGAGGGTGAGCACCCTCCTTGATCTCCTTTATGATTTTCCTTTTTTTTAAGTGTAAAGAGAAAGAAAGCAAGCTACTGGGCCTCACACAATTGTCAAAGAAAGAATAACTCATCTAACATCTCAGATGTTAACAATCATAAGATTTGTAGTGTAGATGGAGTCCATCAACTTTTATTGTACTAAAAAAATATTTCCAACCATCAATCACATTTAACTTGTTTATTAATTAATAAAACTTATAATAGCAAACTTAGCATAGTTAAGATGTAAGATTCTTCATTCTCCCACGTCTTTTGTTGAAGAATAATTTGTGAAATTTGAAAACTTTTCTATAAAACAAAAAAAAGAAAGAAAATTTTGTTCAATAATTAATTTGTACCTTCATCAAAACTTAATTTTATTGATATTAATATATTTGTGGAGATTTTTAAATTGATTTTTTTAAAAAAAAATTAGATGACTTAACAAAAATTGACTAGTTGGTAAAAATTGCAGCAACTGTCTAAGTTGGATTGCAATGTAATGAAATTAAAAATTTAGGATGAAGTTGATATAACTAGACAAATGTAAGAGTAAAAATTGATTATTTCCTCATCTTTATTTTGATCTTTGATGATTTTTTATATTTATTTTGATTTGGTCCCTATAACTTTAAATGCTCTAGTGTAGCCATTCATTTTTTAAAAAATATATTTTGTTTTCTTCTTAACTTTCAAATGTAAAGGCATTTTGGTGTAGAGCTATAAATTTTTTTTTTTAAAAAAAATCTGTTTTAATCTCTAAACTTTTCATAAAAAAAATGTTGTCACTCCCTTATATTTTTAACAATCACTTAAACCACAATTCAATTTTATATGAAAATGCATTAAAAAAAAATTAAAGGTTTGGATCTCCACTCATCATCACAAAAAATAAAAAATAAAAATAAAAAAACGTTTTGTTTTAATATCCAAACTTTGCATAAAAAATTATTTTAGTCCTTACCCACATATTATTAAGAGAATTTGTAATGGGTAGCAAAAATGATTTTACTATTTGTAGATATAGCAACATTTTAAAATAATTGTAAATATGGCAAAAATCTTTAAATTGTTTTCATAATTCCTATTATACCCTTGGCTTAAATCTATTTATTTTTTTTTTCTTCCTCAATATTTCCTTCTTCTTCCCTTTTTCAAGAAAACAAATTAGAAAATATAAAAGTGGGGCCCATCTAGTTTGTTAATTTGAGAGAGGAATGACACTCCAACAACTTAGCACTTCACCAAACTTCCGCTTTCACACACCCCAAAATTAACAAAATATTTGTAACGCCCCAGGCCCAGGATCCTCTGCGACCTGGCTGCGTCACTATATCATCCTAGAGTGCTTGTAAGAGTGAAGACACTATCCCCATTAACAAAATATTTGTAACGCGGCTGCATCACTATATCATCCTTGAGTGCTTGTAAGAGTGAAGACACTATCCCCACAAACCAACACGGGGTCCTTTCAGCATGCTTTGTCCTCACTCACATGCTCCCTGGGAAAATTCTCAGGAGGTCACCCAACATAGAATTGCTCCAAGATAAGCACGCTTAACTTTGGAGTTCCTATGATTGAGCCACCGAAAAGGAAGGTGCACTTTGTTGATATAGGTAGTAGCTATCAATTCTTTTTTTTTAAGCCTTTCTCAACTGTATTTTCATATCCTCATGGTCACTCGCATGTACCCCTTTTCCTCGGGCACCATGCTTCCATATCCTCAGGATCCCTCTCATTCGGATGTGGACTCGATTCATTCATGTACCCTCTCTTTCAAGGCGTCACATGCCCACCGCCTTCCGCCTTCGTTCGTCCCGAACCACATCTTACCGGGAGAGGTTTCGCTCGATACCATTTACGCACGCCTGTGCCCGAGGATCTTACGGGCACTCGGGCGTCCTAGCGATCATGGATGATATAGTGATGCAACCAGGTCGCAGGAGATCCTGGGCCAGGGGCGTTACAATATTAATCAATTTTTTCTTCATATATTTTTTTGTTAGTTTACATTACAAGAATTTTCTCGGAATCTAAACACTACCCCTCTCTCCTTTCTCTCTATCGGTAGCATTTTCCTTTTCATTTTCTCGGGAAAATGTTAATATTAATATTGATATTAATATTAATACTTTAGAAAATTAGGTAATATTAAAAGAAAAAAAAATAGCAATGAGGGATGTTATTAACTAACGCCATGTCGTTGTTTTGATGTTGCTTGGTTTTTAACTTTAGTGGAAGATCAAAATACAAGATATCCTTTAGTTGCTCATATTAATGATGCTTGTTTTGATGACTCCTCTTGTGCAATTAGTAATGGGAGTGACAACTTACGGAGGTGTAATCCGCCCAATTGGGAATCATTATGAATGGAGTTCAATAGATGTTGACATGAATGCATTACCTCCAATTGTTAAACGTTAAGCAAGAAGACCGTGAAAGCAAAGGATTTCGTCGATTGCTGAAGCAAGAAGTCACACAAAATGTAGTCATTGTCATCGTGTTGGTCACAATCGTAAGACATTTAATTTTCCACAATTTTTACCATGATGTAATTTTTGACAATTAGTTTTAGATATATTTTTTCAAGATAGAACTCAATATTGTTGTTATCATATTATTCATACTATCAATACAAGGTTTGTGATTGTTTCAAAAGTTTAATATCAATACTATGAACACAAGGACTTTGGCATCTGATGAGAAAATTTGAAGGCCACACAACAAACAATAGTAATTAACAGATAGACAACTATCAGTGATAGTGATAGACAACTACCACTGATAGAAGTCTATCACTTTTATCAGTGATAGACATCTATCACTGATAAAAGTCTATTATTGGAAATAAGTTAATGATTGATAGACAACTATAAGTGATAGACATCTATCACTGATAGAAGTCAGATAGAAGAAAAAAGTTAATAATCATGAATAACAAGAAGTCTAATAGAAAAGTTATGAGTAATAGGTAATAGATAGGTAGAAGTCTATCAGACAACTATCACTGATAAAAGCCTATCACTTCTATCAGTGATAATAGTCTATCACTTCTTTTTCATTAACTTCATCAATCATTAACGGTGATAAGATTCATCACTTCATCGATGATGAGCGGTGATAGAAGTCGGATAGGAACAAGAAGTCTAGTAGATAATAGAAAAGTTATGAGTAATATGTAATAGATAGACAACTGTGGTAGAAGTCTATCAGACAACTATCACTGATAGATATCACTTCTATCAGTGATAGATATCACAATAGTAGTCTATCACTTCTATTAGACATCTATCACTGATAGCTATCACTAGAAAGAAATTAATGATTGATAAACAACTATCAATGATAGGCATTTATCACAAGCCTGATAGAATAATATTCATGAAGAACAAGAAGTCTAATAGAGTTATAGACTTTTATCACTTATATCAGTTCTATCACCTAATAGACTTCTATCACTGATATCAAATGATAGAAGTCTAACACTGTAACACATTGATAATCGTTATAGACTTCTATCACTCATATAAGTTCTATCACCTGATAGACTTCTATCACTGGTATAAGATGATAGAAGTCTAACACTATAACACATTGACAATCGTGTAACCATTCCCAAACGAAAAAAATAGTTATTAAATAAACAAACTTCTATCAGTGATATCACTAAGAACATCCTATCAATGATTTCTTCTTCGTTTGTTATCAATGTGGGTGATAGAAAACTAAAATTATAAGAAAAAATTAGTTATTAAATAAACAGACAAAAAAATTAGTTATTAAATAAACAGACTTCTATCAGTGATATCACTGATAGAATCCTATCCGTGATATCACTGATAGCATCCTATCCGTGATATCACTGATAGCATCCTATCCGTGATATCACTGATATCATCCTATCCGTGATATCACTGATATCATCCTATCAATGATATCACTGATATAACGTGGGGTGTTTTAGTAATTTCAATTTCTCTTTTCAAATTTTTGCTATTTTTGCAAATAGATTGAGACATTTGCTATATGGGCAATTATATTGGGGCTTTTTGCTACCAGCCTAATTGTCCCTATTATTAATGATCACTTGACAATAATTCAATTATTTGGAAATGCATTAAAAAAAAATTAAAGGTTTGAATCTCCACTCATCAAGTTGTTGAAGTAAAAAAAAGGTTCTAGCCTCTAAACTTTGCATAAAAAATTGTTTTAGTCCTTTAAATTCCCTTATATTTTTTAATAAACACTTAACAACAATTAAATTTTATTTTGAAATGCTACAATAACTCTGTTTAGATTGCGGTAAACTTTTAAAATAATTACTCACAAGTGTATTTGTTTTTTTAAAAAAAAAACAGTTGTGATATGAAGCAAATTAGTGTTTGGAAAATTACAATTTCAAACATGAAAAAGAAGATTATAGTATTTGGTAAATTAAGATGAAATTGTTGTCATTTAGCTATAAGGAAGAAATTGTATATATAATTTTAAGTGACAATTGGGCATATAACAAAATGAGGGTAAAAAATTAACACATATAGCAAAATTGGTTGCTCAACCCATTTAAATTACAAATAAAACCCACAACCCATATCAATGATAGAAGTCTATCACTAATAGAACTCTATTGAAGTCTATCATTGATAGACTTTTTGGTTGGATTGTTTATCTATTTTGATTGAAATCTATCAATGATAGAAGTCTATTATTATCATTATCACTATCACTGATAGACTTCTTGTTTGGGATTTTTTATCTGTTCAGATTGAAGTTTATCGGTGATAGAAATTTATCACTATCACTGATAGACTTTTTCGTTGGGATTTTTGTCTTTTCTGATTGAAGTCTATCAATAATAGAAGTCTATCACTATCACTTATAGACTTATTTTTTGAGATTTTTATCTATTCTGTTGAAATCTATCAATGATAGAAGTTTATCACTATAGTCGATAGATTTCTATTTGTGTTGTTTTATCTCTTCTAATTGGAGTCTATCGGTAATAAAAGTTTATCACTATCACCAATAGAGTTCTATATGTGTTGTTTTATCTGTTCTGATTGGAATCAATCAGTGATAGAAATCTATCACTATCATCGATAGACTTTTATTTGTGTTATTTTTATCTCTTCTTATTATTGTCTATCAGTAATAAGAGTATATCACTATCACTAGTAGACTTATAAGTTATATAATGGAGTCTATTAGTGATAGAAGTCTATCATTATCACCGATAGACTTTTATTTATATTATTTATTTCTTCTGATTGAAGTCTATCTGTGATAGAAATCTATCACTATCGCTGTTAGACTTCATATTTGATATTGTTTATCTGTGGTGATTGAAGTTTATCAGTGATAGATCCAAAGTTTATCACTATCACTGATAGACTTCTTAATTGGTATTTTCTATCTATGTTGATTGAAGTATATCTCTCTCACTAATAGACTTCTTGTTTGGTGACTGATAGACTTTTTGCTTGGTGTTGTTTATCAATGTTCAATGTTGATTGAAGTCTATCAGTGATAGAAACCTATGATATAAACCTATCACTATCACCGATAGACTTCTTGTTTGGTATTGCTTATTTGTGTTGATTGAAATCTATCAATGATAGAAGGATCTCACTATCACTATCACTGATAGGCTTCTTGTCTGTTGTTGCGTATCTGTGTTTAATGAAATCTATCCATGATAAAAGTCTATTACTTTCACTGATAGACTTTTTGTTTGATATTGTTTATCTGTGATGATTGAAGCTTATCAGTGATAGAAGGCTATCACTATAACTGATAAACTTCTTTTTTGGTGTTGTTTATCAGTGTTGATTGAAGTTTATCACTAACATTGATAAACCTCTTATGTGTTCTTTTGTTTATTGGTATTTATTGAAGTCTATCCATATCACTAATAGACTTCTTGCTTGGTGTATTATCAGTATTGATTGCAAAGTCTATCAATGATAAAAGTCTATCATTATCACTAATAAACTTCCTGTTTGTTGTTGTTTATTTGTGTGTATTGAAGTCTATCACTATCATTGATAGACTTCTTGTGTAACACCCCACGTTTTCAAATTCGACTAATTTCGTCTTTTGGAGTGTTTTTAGAATTAAATGACTAAATAGAGATAGATGAATTTTTGGATTATCAGACAAAACTTATTTCAAAGTCCCAAATTCAATAATTTAGAACTTAGCAAGTGTTAAATTGAAAATTTAAAGATTAAACCCAAAATATTTTCATTAAAGATTAATCATTTATATAGAACTTTGTTCAAATGTAAAAGTGTTTTTTAATTACACATTCTATCCAATTATCTTTTTTAGTTAATATCTCATTCTTTTATTTCGTTTCTTTCTCTATTGCCATTTGATGATTTTTTATTAATATATCAACGATAAAATTGTTATAGGTTTTAATCTCTCGCGACCTATAACATCTAGTACAGTAATATTTTTTTTTTTGTTAATTGCAATTTTCAAGAAGATTTAAGTAATGATATGATCATAAAATTTCTAAACTGCATAAAAAGTTAGAATAAAAAAATATGTGTATGAAGGAAATGCAAAAGGGCATATGTGGAAAGAGGAGGAGGAGAAGAAGACAAAGAAAATAAAAAGAAAATAAAAAATGTAACAAAAAAATCTCATGCAAGAGTGTTTGGAGACATTAAAAAAATCACATCCTTTGAGTGATCATTTTTTCACTCTCATATGCAACTATAAGGGTAAAAAGGGAACAACAAAGCTTTATTTAAAAAATTTGCTATATTTGCAAATCTTTTTAAAAGTTGTTATATTTGCAAATAATTTACTCTAATTTGCTACCCAATACAAGTACCCTAGTTGTAACTAGATTTAGTTACTTTGCTTTTATTTATTTTTAATTCTAATTGTACCAGCAAAGCCATTTATGTTGGGATTTATGCCCTAAACTTATGTAATTTTGATAAAATAAATAAAGAGTTATTTGTTTTGGTAAAATTATATTCTTGCTATATATAAATCCAATAAACTAAGCTCCAAGGTTATAATGTATCTTGAACATCAGTGTAGTAGACACTATTTGGATTGTGTTCAAGAGTATAACCTAAATGGTCTATGGTATAAGAATAAGGTTGGAAACCTTATAATGGTAACATCATGGATGCTACCCACTTTGTAATTAGTACAAATGAGGTAATCCAACTCATTCATGTTGTTGACATGTGAGTGGGGGCATCCTGTATGAAGAGTTCATACAAGACCAGACTGTAAATTATTAGTCTAACAAGTATAACGCCGTTAACAGGATAAGACTGATAATTTATAGATGGTCATTAGTGACTCGACTTGAATCTTGAGCAAGTTAAGAATTCCTGCTTATAGGGGTTTGTCCTTAGCCTAGTATGGGTGAGAGTGACCTATAACTGACTCAATAAGCCTACCTTCTCAGGGATAGAACCTCATAGGTAGTTGGGGACTTAACTATGCAAAAAGGAATTCACTTATTCCTACACTAAGGAATTAGATAGGTTGTTCCTTTAAGAACTGAGTCTAGGTCTTGAACAACGGGGCCCCATCCTCTAAACTAACTTAAGAGGGTATGAGTCTATGGTAGGACCATAGACTTGTTGTTCATTAGAGAATCAGTGGTGCTTAAGGAACAAAGAGGTAATCACAGGGGTAAAACAATAATTTGACCTAGCTGTGATTACGAACAACCTGTGAAGGGTCAACTCATGGGTAATGATTTTATCAATGGACACAATATAATCTACAGTGAGGAGAGTGCAACTACAAGTCTATAGTGGAGTGACTTGTAGTTAATGAATATTGATTAACTGGATCAAAGAGTTTGAACAGTTAATCTCACATCATTGAAGCTCATGAACTGTAGGTCCATTAGGTCCCTCCGTTGGCTCAACATGGTAATATTGAGGGTATAAAGTTAGGAATGAAATTGAAGTGTTCAATTTTATATATGAGGTGTTATATCAATTATATGTGATATAATTGATATAATATATGGTTTTAATGTGAATTAGATTCACATATTAACTATATACTAATGAGAGAATGAAGGAGGGATAGAATGGTAATTTCTATCCTATTTCCCTATAAATAGTTGCATGAGATGCAACTTTGAGACTAATCTTTGGTAACCCTAGAGTACCATACTATTGTGTTGTTGGAAAAGTTCCAAACACATCTTCTCTCATAATCTCCACATCTCACCCTAAATGAATCCACCCTTCCTCACTCACCTAGAGAACAACAGAGAAGATCTAGTGGTGGAATCTTCATACGTTCGGGTTTGAGTTGCTGAGATCGTGATCGTAGGAGAAAGAGCTCGAGAAGAAAGCGTTCTTCAAAGGTAATTTTCTTATTGTGCTTGTTGTAAAACATGCTTAATCTTAGATATATCGTTCTTGATTAAAATCTGTGTAACAAATTAAAGAACATGCGATTCACCATCGCTTCTGCTGCGGGATTCGATCCCTTCAATTTAATGACAGAAGATAGAGATCATTTTTTTTATTTTATTTTCTCAAGATTGTTCTCTTCCTTCTTGCAAAATGGTATCATGGTAGGAGGTCTAGAAGATTCCGAATTTGAACTCCTGTGAAGTTGCTTTCTCCCCCTATTAATATTGATGTCTACTTGTGAGGGGAGTGTTAGACTATGTTAATATAATTAAATTTACCCCAACCTATTAACTTAAACTTTTGGGTTGATTGGTGATTTAAGATAATATCTTAGACTATCTTGATATAATTAAATTTACACCAATCTATCGACTTAAGTTTTTGGGTTGATTGATGAATTTAAGATGGTATCATAGCGATAATGCTAATTTTCACTGATTTTTTTTATAGGTTTTTCTCTCCTTCTTTGAACAGAACGTTCAATTTTCTCTCCTGCTCTTCGTTGATATTGCTCCTTTTTTCTTCTGTCAATTGTTGATTGTACATCTGCTCCTCTGCTTTTCTTTTGCCTTTGTTTCCATGGAGAATCTAGAGGCAAAAACTCCAGATACAACAACAATAGATGCTTATTTAAATCCTTACCTCATCCACCATTCACTTGGTCCGACAACCACCTTAGTCACTGAACAATTGACCGGAGCCGATAATTACCATTCTTGGAGTCGATCTATATTAATTACATTGTCAGGAAAAAATAAACTAGGGTTTGTTAATGGAAATTGCAAAGCCAGAAAGTGGAAGTCTCTTTACTGCTTGGAAGTGTAATAACGATGTTGTGACATCTTGGATTTTGAATTCAATTTCAAAAGGAATAACAACCAACATTGTCTACACCGGTTCTGCAAAGGATGTTTGGGATGAACTTAAAGAGCGTTTTATACAGAACAATGACCCACAAATTTACCAACTACGAAAGGACTTTGTCACTACAACACATGAGTCTTTATCTGTTGAAAACTATTCTGCAAAATTGAAGACAATTTGGCAGGAACTCAACGAGTATCGCCCAATTGATGATTGTTCTTGTAATGATTTACATAAAATTATAGATCATCTTCATTATGAATATGTGATGGTATTCTTGATGGGATTAAATGATTCCTTTGCAAGCATTAGGGCACAATCCTTCTTATGGATCCACTCCCGACTATTAACAAAGTATTCTTTTTAATTGTCTAGGAAGAATGACAACGTGTTGTTGGTAAAACAACTTCCTTGAATCCATCACTCCGCTTGCATCTGATAGCTCAAAGAAACAATAAAATAGTGATCAATCTTGTTGATCAAAATAATGATCTACATGCATTCACTGTGGAATCAAAGGTCATGTTATTGATCGATGCTACAAGCTTCATGGATATCTGTTGGGTTACAAACAACGATCTATTAATTCTTCTCATTACGGTTCCTCTGCTTCGATAAATTCAGTGACTGAACTTTCTACTAATAAGGTTGCTCATGCTTCACAATCAACCTTCTTTGCTAGTTTAAATCTGGGACAATGTGCACAACTAATGGATTTGCTTCAGTCTCACTGTCCTGCAACAAGTTTTGAGGCTATTACAACCGCTCTAGTTACATATATTACAGGTACTAGTCTCTCAAATTCTTCAATTTCATCAACATCAACTTTTTGGTGGATTGTAAATTCAGGTGCTTTCAGTCATATAAGCTATTGTAAGCATTTTTCATTAACCTGTGATAAGTTTACAACATCTCTATTATCTTGCACACGCTCACACGAGTCTATGTTGAATTCATTGGGGATATTAAACTCACTAACGATCTATTGCTCAAAGATATTTTGTTTGTCCCTGAATTCACTTATAATCTTCTTTTAGTAAGTTCCTTAACTAAAGATGGTCAGTATTGGGTTGAATTTTCTGGTGAGTCTTGTTTCATTTAGGACAAGTTAGGATCGAGGATGATTGGCAAGATTAATTTTGCAAATGGACTCTCTTTGCTATCTACTGGATCTGATTCTCTTCCTCATAATGTTATTGTTATTAATCAAGTTTCCATTGACACATGGCATAATCGTTTGGGACACTTAATGCCCAAACGTCTTGATTCGTTTAAGAATAATTTCTAATTTGTTGGTGATTTTCATAAATTGCCTTGTCCTATATGTTCTCTTGCAAAACAAAGACAACTTTTTTTTATCTCATAATAATGTTGTTGATTCATTTAGGACAAGTTGGGTTTTGAGAGGACTCCACATGCCTCAGTGATCTTCGAACCTAACATGCTCTCGGAGTTTTGAGAGGACTCCATAGTACACGGGAGTCTTCAGACTTAACATGATTTGGAAGTCTTCGGACTCAACATGCTCTTGGAGTTTGGGAGGACTCCATACAATAGGAGTCTTCACACTCAACATGCTCTTAGGAGAACTTAATTGACCACTAAAAACTGAAGAGAATAGTCATGATAGTTTTAGAGAAAGTTAGGTCACACATGAAAGTTTTTAAAGACATGTTTGTATGTATATGTATATGCCAAACCTCGGTAGTGAGGCACTTACTGAGTATTATTTTTATAATACTCACCCTTTCTTTTTAAAATGTTTTCAGGTAAAGGCAAGAACATATAATGCGAGTGACAGAGATGCGTTACGAAGGCCATGAGGACCACAAAGTCATGTTTTCCACACTTTCTAAATTAGTAGTCTATTAAATGACTTTGTTTTCTGCTTAAGTAGCATAAAAATTTTGAAACTGGGGCCACACATTATTTATGTTATTTAAATGTTTTGATTTTTGTGGGATCCCCTAAAAGTGGATTTTAAACTGTGATTTGATTTAGTTTATTCTTTATTATGTTTTATGGCCCACAAATATATGCATGAATAGTAATGTCCCTAGGGAGTGAGTCTAAAAAGTTAGGGGCGTTACAGTTTCATCCCTTGCACTTAGACGGTCAGATCGTGTACGACAACACCACATTATTTAAAAGATTTCCATTGTAATCTTTTAGTCAGTTTAGTTCCTTCATCTTCTTCTGAATATTCTTTGGATAATACTTGTCATATAGCAAATTTGCTCCTGACCATTGCCACTTTCTTCTTAATGTTTCAACTGAATTTGAACCTAATTTTTACCATCAAGCAGTGAAGCATCCTCTTTCGCCTCGGACAAAAAACCTATCGGGTGTAAATGGGTGTATCGCGTAAAATACAGGCCTGATGATACAATGGATCGCTACAAGGCACGACTTGTCGCTAAAGGGTCTTTTTCCCCTGTTGCAAAGATTGTTACAGTTAAAGTTTTGTTAACATTATCGGCCTCTTTTGCTTGGCCTTTAGTTCAAATGGTTGTTAACAACGTTTTTCTGAATGGTGATTTGTTTGAAGACGTATATATGTCTTTGCCTTTGGGATATCAACCTGAAAGTATTAGTGGTTTGTAAGTTGATTTATGGTCTAAAGCAGGCTTCTAAATAATGACTTACTAAGTTTTCTTCTATTTTAATTACACATGGTTTATTCTTTATTTACTCATGACTCGAGGTTTAATTTTGTTGCTTTATTGGTGTATGTTGATGATATTTTGTTAATTGGACCCTCTACTTCTGAAATTTCTTCTGTCAAGACCATTCTTCACTCTCATTCCATGCTCAAGGACTTGAGTTCAATGAAGAACTTTCTTCGACTTGAACTTACTTTTTCCCAACAAGGAATTTATTTGTCCCAAAGAAAATATTGTTTGCAAATTAAATTCTTGAGGATACTTGTTTCCTTGGGGCTAAACACGTCACTTCATCTATGGAACCAAATCTCAAATTGTCTCATGATTTCGGTGATCTTTTATCAGAAAACTAGATGCTACTTTGTATCGTCGCTTGGTTGGTCATTTACTTTATCTTTAGATTTCTCGACCTAACATTTCCTTTCCAGTTCATTGATTAAGTTAGTATCTTCAGCGACCTCATTCTGGTCATTTGATAATCAAATTGCGCAAACACAACCAGGACAAGGAATTAAATTGCGGTGTCTATAGCTTCTAACACAACCTTTCATGAGCTATGAAGCACATTGAGATTGATTGTCACTTTGTGCATGATAATGTCACTGATGGATTTTTGAAACTATATTACCAACACGTTCCTCCTCCTAACTTGCTGATATGTTTGCTAAGACTCTCTTTGTCCAAGATGGGTGTTTTGATTTCCACACTCCATCATGAGAGGGAGTTTTTGTTATATTAGTCCATTTGTTAACCTCGAAAATCTTTCTGTTGTAACCAAAATTAGTTTAGATTAATTTGTTTTTAATTTTATTAGTTGTAACTAGATTTAGTTACTTGGCTTTTACTTTTTTTTTTTAATTCTAATTGTATATAAGTGTACGACAGAAGATAGAGATCAGTTTTTTTTTTTAATTTTTCTCAAGATTGTTCTCTTCCTAAGGTGGAAACCTAAAAATAAAGCTTCGTTTGATAACCATTTTATTTTTAATTTTTAGTTTTTTTTCATCTAATTTCTCTATAATGGAGATCATCTCTCTTAAGTAAGCATTTGAACTCTTAGCCAAATTCTAAAAACAAAGTCAAGTTTTTGAAAATTACTTTTTTTAGTTTTCAAAAGTTAGCTTAGTTTTTGAAATCAGAAAACATATCTACAAAGTAGATAAGAATACATATAAACTCATTGGTAGTATTTTTAGGTTTAAATTTCAAAAACTAAAAATAAAAAACAAAATAATTATCAAACGGAAAATAGTTGGTCATTTAACTTAGATGGAGAAGAAACGAAAAAGAAAAACAGAGCCATTAATACTCAAATGCATAAAAACTATTATAAGTTAAGTTAAAATAAAATTTTAAAAAATCATAGATGCAATAAAAAATATACTATTGAAAAATTAAACAATTTGGTTTTCTAATTTCAAATGCATAAAAATGATTATAAATTAAATTAAAAAAATTAAAAAAACTTGAATTGTTGCTAACAAGAATGTATTGAGTGAAAAACCACAAAGTCTTGTTTTCTCTTGAATTATGTTCCAACTTAGCAATCTGCGAAGTTTATTTATTTAGACAAAAAAAAAACAAAAAAAGAAAGAAGTTTCTGTAGTGCTAAGGTAGAGGAATCAATGTAAGGTTATTTTGCATAAATCGAAAAGACAATTTGAAAAGCTACCATATAATAGAATTTTCAACACACAAACATTTTAAAAGTGATTTTGCATCAATTAATAAAAAGTTAGTTTTACCAAACACCAGATTCTCCAAAATTTGATTTTAACTCATAAACGCAATGCCAAACAGGCACTATATGTCCTCACCCTTTTTTTATTTTTTATTTTTAATATTGATATATGTTGATCATAAAATGAACAAAATTTGCACGTTTTGATTTTTGGATACAGAAATTTGCATATGTTGGATATTTGTTAAATAGCTTATTAAAAGATTAACGACAAAGATTAAAATGAGAGACTAAAATAAAATATTTAAAAGTTTAGACGGTTGGAATTTATAGAAATAAAAATGTGAAAGAAATGATTGATTTAAAACATCAATTGATCTTGATGTTACTTAATTTTAAATTAAAAAGTTTCAAAATAGCTTGAAACATCCAAATGTGTTGATGTTTCTTATATAAATTTAACTTAAAATGTTAAGTTTGTAAGTTTTGTTTGAATTTCAACAAGTAACTACACAATTGAGTTATTTTTTTTGTATATGTTTCATATTATTCATATTAATTTGATTTTAGAGAGTTACTAAGTTGCTAACCTATAAATAGCAACTTGTTTCTTCATTTGGAGAATTCCATTTCATTTTGGAGTATCTCATTTCAAGTGAAGAGTATTCTCTCTTTTCTTTCTTCTATCTAATCTTGAGTCAAGTTGAGAGTAAGTGTCCAAGAGTTTTGCCAGATCCGAGTAGTTCGAGGTTGTTGTTCTATCGGAGTTAGTCGTTGTATCGTGCTGAGGCGATCGTTATAGTCCGCTTGCAACCCGTGCAGAGCGAATAATTGTCTTCAGGATAACGCTTAGTAAGTGTGCCTCGACTATTTTCAATTCTTTGTTCTTGAGTTTTGAGTTGTTATATACAATACATTGTAATTGTTTGTAACCAGTTAAGTTGTAATCTATTTGCTAGTGTTACTCAGTTTTATACACAACAAAGTAGCAATACTTTTTCCAAGACTCCAAATGAAATAAGTGTAAAGGTTAGGTTAGAAATTGAAAGATTTTTTTTAAAACAATAATAAAAAAATGCTAATTATAATAAATATTCATGAACTTTTTCTATTGTTTAAAAGATGCTCATATTCTTGCCAAAGTTGCAATATAAACTGAAAAACTTATATACGTATGAAATACTAAATACCGTGAATAACGTGGACGCGGACAAACCTTTTATAAACCTTTAAAAAAATACCCTTATAGTAAAAATTCATTAGAATATTGGGCAAAAAGTTAACATTACAATGATCTAGAATAACGTGGCATAGACTGAAAAATTTGCCTAGATTAACTCTGAAAGAACGACATTCCTCCACATGAACTTTTCATCCAATATTCTAATTTTTTACTTCAAAAGTATTGGGAGTGCGACCAAAGTCCCACATCTTCTTGTTAGGGACAACGACCCTCCACATATCTCCACATTGGTATGATATTATCCACTTTGGGCATATGCCCTCATGGCTTTGTTTTTGGTTTCACCCAAAAGGCCTCATACCAATCGAGATACTATCCCTCACTTATATATCCATGATCTTCCCCTTCTCTAGTCGATGTGGGACTTTGGTCGCACTCCCAATAATCCTCCACTCGAACAAAGTACCAACCGAGCCTCTCCTCAAATAGTCATCCATCCGCCTAGCTCTTATCCTAACCAACTCCTATACCTGAAGGACACTGCCAACCCAGACCAACTCCTTTTACTCAGAACACACCGCTTATCCGATAGAGCTCTCTACCACAGATCTCCACAATGACTACACTTCAAGGTCCGCCTCCTTTGTTTGGCACCTGAGGATTCTATCGATCACGGCTCAGGGGCATGACTCTGATACCACTTGTTAGGGACAACGACCCTCCACATATCTCCACATTGGTATGAGGTCTTTTGGGTGAAACAAAAAACAAGATCATGAGGGCATATGCCCAAAGTGGACAATATCATACCAATGTGGAGATATGTGGAGGGTCGTTGTCCCTAACAAAAAGTAATTTAAAAACGTTTATGGTTAGGGGTAATATTGTAACTTTTTAAAAAAATAAGGGTAATTTTTAAACAAAGGACAAAATTTAGATTTTTTTTTTTAATTTAACCTAAAAAATTGAAAGAATAAAACTATTTCGATGGGGAATATTGCACCATATATCTATACAAATTTATTATGGACTAGGTTACGTCTAATCTTTTGCTTATTGCTCCACTATGAAGATTACAATAATAGATCAAGAAGATTAATTGAAGATTTTGCACACTCTCATGGGATATACCTCACTTTTTAAAGAAAATATCCTTTTATTAGCCCCATAAGTTGTTCACAACTTGCTTAACCCCAATGCCCTTTGATTCTCCCCAAGGATAATTCAAGCACTTTGTTTGGACACTCTACTAGTAGGTTTCAAAATTGAGCAAGCATAACCATAGGAGTGTGTTTAGATTAACTTTATGACTGAAAACCTTCTTTCTATTGTAATCTAGAGTGTTTGGCAACAAAAATAATAATCACTTTTGATAAAATTAAATTTCTTAAGAATAATTTTTTCAATAATCAATTTAAAGGTCATTATAAAAAAAAAGTGATTCTAAAGTGACAGACTATTGAAAGAAAATTCAAATTACAAAAAATTCCAAAATCCACCCGAGAAACTCCAAAGAATGCTAAAATTATAAAGTTTCTCTCCAATTTAAAGTTTCTCCTCTTATGTTATGTGATGTATGAATTTCACGCTTCTTTTTATACTTCTTAAAAATTTAAAAGTGATATATATATTTCATACTCTTCTTAGTGTTTGATCATAAGCCTTATCAATAATGAGTAAAATTCAAAGAGAAATCATTTATGATAATTTGACATTTGAAGAATTACTTTATGCAACCAAATAAAGTTATGTATCACTTCGAAAAAGATATAACTAAATACATAAATTTTTAAATCAAAATCACTTTAATGAAAAGAGTTCTAAGAAATACATTCTTTTTCAGAAATGGTTAAACTAGTAGGGACGCGCAACTCACCTTTAGGAATGGTGAAAGAAAAAAAATTCTTTTTCGACATTAGTGAAACTTTACCTCAAATTTGAACTTCAGCTTCAAACTGTGAATCAAGACACTTGGCTGCATTTCACAATTCACTTTGGGTGTTGATCGTGATCAGATTCGTCTCCTTCAACACCTCGATTGTTCATCTCCTTGTTCATGATTTTTGTCGCTCGATTTCTTGATGTGATAACAAATTAATTACCCAGAAAATAACAAACAAGAATGAATGAAAACAAAAGAGAGTAGGGAGAAAAAGAGAGAAGACAACCAAGATTATAGTGGTTCGACTATGCCTACATCCACTTTCTTAACAGATGAGAGAGCCTTCACTAATGACAAATGGAATTCCATAATACAGAGTGCAAGAACCAGAGGAGAGGATGAAGAAGTAAGAAACCCTAATCTCTCTCAAAAGCAAAAATACATTATGCCTCTCTTACAAAACCCAAAACGAAAAGACACCTGTTGCATGTGGAAGAAACCCTACTAAAATAGTTGTCCTTCAATAGAATTGATAGCTCATAAGGTTAACCACAGTAAGCATTTGGGTAACCAAAATACAATAACCACAGTTAATAAACTATAGTTAAAAGAGTAACCGTGGTTGTGAATCACCAATTCAACAATTCACCTTCTTGATGAGCACCTACAAAGAACTCCTCAAACGTGTTAAGCAACATCTCATCGAATTAATGTTTCAAAAAGAAATATGCCATTTGCAAGCTTCAACATGTCACTTAAAAACATAAACCTGTCTGAAGCAAGTGATTTTGTCAACATATCAGCTGGGTTATTGGTAGTACTAACCTTCAACAAGTCTACCTTGTGACCCTGAATAACATCACGAACATAATGGAACCTCACATCTTTGTGTTTAATTCAATTATGAAGTGCACTTTGACTATCACAAAAAAGCTTTATAGAACAAGTCAGATAACACATTTTAGATATAAAACCTTTTAACTATATTGCTTCTTTTACAGCATCAGCTAAAACAATATATTTAACTTCTATTGAAGATAAAGCAACTACTGATTGTAATGTAGACTTCCAACTAATAACATTACCAAACAACATTAAAGACATACCCAGTCAAAGATCTCCTTCTATCCAAGTCAGCTGCATAATCAAAATCTACAAAGTCAATGATAAAATCATTAGAATTATCATTCTTTATGTATATAAGACCCTTCGATAAAGTACCTTTAATGAATCTAAGCACCCGTTTAGATGCTTCCCAAGGCACTTAACCTGGATTGCTCAAAAATCTGCTAATCAAGCTCATAGCATGAGCCAAGTCATGACGACAAGACACCATGCTATACATCAAACTTCCAACTAAACTAGCATAAGGAATTGATTTCATTTCAACAATTTCTTCCGGTGTAGAGGTGAGATTGAGTAGCAGACAATTTAAAGTGTTGAGCTAAAGGTGTTTTAGCCATTTTACAATCATCCATATGAAATCTTTTCAAAACATTCTTCAAGTAGTCTTCTTGAGAGATACATAAAGTATTTCTACTTCTATCTCTTGTGAATTGCATTCCCAAAATTTTATTTGCAAAACACAAGTCTTTCATTTCAAATTTATTACTTAATTGATCTTTTAGCCACTGCATTTCTTTAACACTGTTGGAAGCTATAAGAATATCATCCACATATAAAAGAAACAAAATAAAGTGCTTCTTATCAAGAACTTTCTTATAAACACATGGATCAAAAGAATTTTTAACAAAACCTTTTGTTGAAATGAAAGAGTCAAAGCATTTATTCCACTATCTTGAAGACTGTTTTAGCCCATAAATAGACTTCTGCAATTTACAAACCATATTTTCTTTGCCCTCTTCAATATGTTCAGGTGGTTGTTTCATAAAGATTTTTTCTTCTAAGGTTCCATACAAGAAAGCAGTGGTTACATCCATTTGTTCCAATTCTAGATTGAATTGGACTACCATAGACAGAAGGACTTTAATGGATGAATGACGCACAACAGGAGAAATTTTTTTTGTAAAATCAATGCCCTCTTCTTGTGTGAAACCTTTAGCAACCAACCTAGCCTTATATCTAGGTTCATCAAGACCTGTGATTCCAGGTTTGTCTTAAACAACTATTTCCAATCTACAATTTTTTGATTTTGCGGTATGTTTACTAGTATCCATGTGTTATTCCTGAATAATGAACTCATTTCCCTATCCATTGCTTCTTTCCAATGTATAGCATCATTGGAATTTATGGCTTGTTTTTGGAAGTTCATTTTCCACAAAACAATTGAGGGCAAAACCTACAAAATCAACATCATCATATCGAGTGGGTGGTCTAATTATTCGTCTCTGTCTATCTCGAGTTAACTGATAATTCTGTATTTGTTCTTGAATAACAGGCTGTGAAATATCATCCTCTGAGTCTAATTGCATATTTTCAATGGGGATAGTCAAATCAGTTGTAGAGGTGCTATTAATGGGCTTTGAACCTGTGTGAGTAGAACTTGTCACTTTTACAATTTTCTTCAAAATCTGAGTTTAATTGAGGGTCTCTCCAAGGCATCACATTCTCATTAAACTTAACATTTCTACTAACAAAACATTTTCTATCCTCTTGTTCAAGTGACCATAATCGATACCCTTTTATCCCATGAGGGTACCTAAGAAATATGTTTTTTTTGGCTCTTGCATTCAATTTCCCTTATTTTATATGAGCATATGCAACACATCCAAAAGTTTTCATATGGTTCAAATTGGGTGGCTTGTCTGTCCAAAGTTCTTGAGGGGGTTTAAAATTTAAGGCCGAAGAGGGACTTCTATTAATGGTATGTGTTGTTGTACTCACAGTTTCACCCCAAAATATTTTAGGAAGATTAGCATTGGACAACATATACCTTACTTTTTCAAGAATGGTTCTATTGAACCTTCCAACCAATCCATTTTTGTTGTGGGGTTCCAAGAACAGTCAAATGTCTTTCAATTCCACTCTTTTTACACAAATTGTGGAAATTTTCATTAAGGAACTCCAATCCATTATCTGTTCGAAGAATTTTTATCCTTTTTCCAGTTTTATTTTCAATGTAAAATTTTCATTCAAGGAATGTTTGAAATACTTCTTCTTTGGATTTCAACAAATAAACCCACAATTTTCTTGAAAAACCATCTATCAACGAGAGAAAATACTTGGCCCCACCATGTGTTTAGACTCTAATGGTCCCCATAAGTCTAAATGAATATACTCTAAAATGACTTGTGATTTAAGAGATTCACTTTTAAAACTCTGTTTTGTGGATTTAGATAAAACACAGTGTTCACAAAAAGTGAGATCAGAAGGTTTGTGTTTACCTAACAATCCTTGTTTGTACAGATGATCAAGACCTCTATGGCTTATGTGAGCTAATCTATTGTGCCACAATTTTGTATCTAAAGTAGCAGCATTTAAGGTCACATTTGAATCACCAACAACTGCATTTTCTTGAAGTATATATAAGCCATTTTTCAATTTTCCAGTCTGTTTAATAGAGTTGACCTTACAAACCAGGAGAATACCCTTTTCAGATCTGTACCCACAATCAACACTATCAAGTGTTCCTAAAGAGATCAAATTCCTCTTTAAGCCAAGTACATATCTAACTGAAGAGAGCATTTAAATAGTTCCATGATTCTATTCAATTTTACTGACCCAATTCCTTTAACTTCACATTGTTGATTATTTCCCATAATGACTGTACAACCATCAAATTCATTCATATCATAAAAATATTGTTTATGAGGAGACATATGAAAAGTACATCCAGAGTCCATTATCCATTCATTTAAATCAACATCAGAAGAATTAACCATAAGGACTTCGACTGACTCATACCCCTTTAAAACATTGACATTAGCATTTTCGATGTTTTCTCTTCTAACGGGTAATTTTTCATTTTCTTCAAAATGGGACAATCGAATTTTATGTGTCCCCTCCTTTTTACAGTAGTTACAAGTTATCTTTTGATTCCCTCTCTAATTTGTCTTATTATTTTGTTTCTGATTAGATTTGGATGATTTGCTACTGTTGGCTTTTGAATATTTGTTAGTATTGTTTTTAACAAATAAAGCTTTTGATTCTCTTTTCTCAATTTTCATTTCAAACTCTTTGGATCGAAGTGAATTTAATACCACATCTAATGATAAGGAATCCCTCCCATATTTAATAGCATTTTTCACTTCTTTATACTTATCTGGTAAAGAATTTAGGGGAATTACAACTTGATTCTCTGCATCCAATTTCTCACCAAAATTCGTCAAATCTAAACACCCAAGTAGCAGGTAACTTACTTGGATCGTCCAAAGCCCTTGCTACCTTTTGGTGAATTGAAACTAACTCTCGATGCATTGGGATTTGATTGTAGAATACTTTTCGTATTTGGAAATTTGGTTGTCGAGTTCGGACTGATTCAACATCTAGTTCAGTAAAGGAGGGTGTTGTTTGGGATCGAGCGTTCAAGTTCTGAGCTGCCTTGTATCATGGATTTATTTGTGTAAGTAGCCAAATTGGAACAACTCTTTTTTAAAGTTTTGAATGTGAAGTAATGCTTGTATACCTTGCCTACGAGTGTCTCCTAAATATGAATGTTTGGATAGTTGAGTTAAAGCTGCATGAACGTGGATACTTGGGGTACCTGAAATGTTCAAATAATTCTCTATGTATAGGGTCCTTGAGATGGTTGAGCAGTTACCTGTTTGCAGGTTATTTGAGATGTCAGATAAGTTGGCTGAGTGCAGGATACTTGGGTTGTGGGGCTGACTGGTTGACAGTTTTGGGTGTTTCAGAAGTGTGTGCCATTGTCAGAGTAACGTAGATTTGATTGTTAGGTTTGACATGTTTTAAAGTGGTTTGGGATTTGAATAATATCAAATGTTGTGATTTCGGGTTCAGGGGATCTTAGCTTAATAAATGTTATTCCTTAAGTTATTAGACTGTTTGGTTAATTAAGCTTTGTGGTCGATTGTGCTTATAGAACTGCCTCGACTTTTTCCCTTGAGCATGTTAAGCAAGAATATTAATTGCAAGAGCCAAGATCACCTAGTGGTCACTTTTGAGGTAAGTAACATAGTTGAATAACTCTCTCGTACTTTGACTGTGGAGTTCTTTGGGTTTTTGATGCATGTATGATTGCGTGTTTATCAGAACGTCTATGGTAAGTGTGTGCTTTGGCATTTATGACATTAGGTGATATATTTAGTAAATTTCTCATGAGCGAAGTTTACGTTATCATACCTTACCGTAGCGTCAAAGAGGTTGGATGTTGGAGTAGAGAGGGTCGCAATTGTAAACCCGAGATCATTCTTTGGAATTCAAGAAAGAAAAGAAAAAAAATAAAAGAAAATAAGAAAGAAAAGGTTAATATATTATGGTTGGTTTTGTTTTAAAAAGAAAAGAAGAGAAAAGATAAGATAAGAAAGGAAAAGGAAAAAAAAATGAAAAAGGAAAGTGGAAGGTGGGACCCCACCTATGTTTTTTTTTAAATAACTCATTTTCTTTCGATCTTCTTCTCATTCCAACAAAGAGGAGCTGAGGGTTTCGTGAGAGAAGGAGAAAGGAAGAAGAAGAAGGTGATTTTCGTGAGTTAGAGTTGCAGAAGAAGGGAGGAGAACTCAAAGTTTGTTTGTATAGCAGCAAGGTGATCAACTCAACCCTGTTCTGATCTTCTGATCATCTCGAGCTACACAAGAAGCGGCAAGAGTTGAAGATTGATTTACTTGAATTTTAACTCCAATTTAAACAAAATTTGTGAAGGAAGCTCGAGCAAATTCTGAAGTTAAGATACTATTTTGTGAAGAGGAAGGCGGAAGACAGAATTTGCTGTCAAATCTGAGAAGCCTCTGGTGTTTTGGTTGTGCTGATCTGTAGATTTGGAACCAGAAGCTCTAATAGGTATGGTTGGAAAGCTTATTGAATTTCCTACAACTTTTATGAAGAAATCGTGAGTATAAAACGACTGGAAGATGTTTTAAATTTCAGGTTAAATGTGTTGTGCAGCAGGAAATTGAATCTGGAAACAGCAGCAGGTTGTTTTTAGGGAAGAAACTATCGAGGTATTTTTGAACCAATCCGTTGGGAATCTCAATTTTATTTCTTGATATGATTTTTAGAGGATTCAAAAAGGAATAGTTTGGTATAGAGTACATTCTTTTTGGATAAGTAATGAAGAAGTTATGACTGTTTGAATACAGGGTATAAAATCTGTGAAATGCTGAAAAATTGGATGGTGTGGTTTTTGTAATTTTAAGGTTAAAAATCATGAGCTCGAGGTTCTAATACATGGATTTGGTTTGTTTGAAAGGCCAAGAGGAGATAGGTCGAGTATACGGGCCAAGCTTCTAGTTTAACACTGTGAGTGACAAAACGAACTTCGAAAATGAACTATATGCTTGAAATATGCTTTAAGAAATGCAAGTTTTGCTAGAATGAAAGATTTCAATGCTTTATGTTTTCTTTTTCAACACATGTTTATGAGTATAAATATTTTCCTAGATATGTTTTCAAGTATTCATTGTGACCCTAAATGTCTTGATGAAATTTATACATGAGCATATGTCTATTGACTGTCGAAATTTATGGAAATGTTATGATTTCGAGCAAGTATGTACTAGCAAGTATGATTTAAAGATTTTCAGTTTTATGAACAAGCTGAGTAAACTTGAGTTTTATGAAAGAAAAGATAAGCAGACATGTTCAAACATTTTTATGATGTTTTCTGAGACCCGATTGAGTAAATGACTGAGATATTGAGCCCCAGGCTTTATGGTACCGTGTGCACACAGGTCATATTCTGTTGTCGACGTTGAGTGTACTCGTGACAACAATCTTTGTCGTGAGTCTTTGTGCGGGCCCCACTACGACAAAGGCGATGAGAGTCTTTGGCGGGCTCCACTACATCGTAGAGTAAGCGTTGGTTGTATCTTTGGCGTGCCTGCTGGCGTGGATTGTGACATGTTTTAAAAGTGTTTATATCATTTATATGCCTTACGAGATTTTAACGACATACTTGTTGATTTTTCTGAAAATCTATTATGATTCCACGTTTACTTTTAACGCTTGAATACAAATGCATGTGCTCTAGTTTTCAGGTGACATGTTTTACAAGTTATAAATTTTAAACACAGTCACTCACTGAGCTTCATAGCTCATTCTTTCAATGTTTTCAAACTTTTCAGGTAGAGATCGAGGCTTTTGATACCTGACATCCTGCCATAGTCTGTTGAAAGCTCCACGAGTGATATTTTGTACGTGGTTGGGTTGTATAGCAAGTCCTTATGTATTGTAGTTAGTTTTGAGGGGACTATGTAGTTATAGTCGTATGTGCTTTAGAGGTTGTGGTTGTTTAATTAATGGTTTGGCCTGTTTGTGGTTCTGATGCTCTTGCCCGTTTTAGTTTTCAAGAGAGATTTAAGAAGTGTTTCTCCTTATGTATGTTTAATAGTTGTCCAGTTTCCGCTGTGTTAAGTTTAAAGTGTTCCATATGTGAGCATAGTATGTTTATCGAGTAAAGAGAGTCGCAGAGGTATTGTTAAGAGGTAACAATGTCTCATTGGTTTCATCCGTAAATCTTACAGGCTAAGTTAACAGGTGGTTCGGGAGGGGGTGTGACAGCAATAGTCATGATTGTTGGTTTGGTATTCAAGGGTTTCAACCTTGGGTTAGCTCTCTATAGGTGGCCATCTTGTAATAGCTCGGTAAGGGCAGATGGTGAGATCAAGTTCTTGTTGGGATTTTATGCCCTAAACACGTGTAGATTGCAAATATCTGATGAAATCTATAAAGAGTTATTAATCATTTCTCGTGTTCTCGCATTTAAAACTTAAAATCCAATAAACTAAGCTCTAGGATTATGTTTATTAGAACTTAAACAGTGTGTAGTAGACACGTAGGTAGGATCGTGTTCAAGTGTGTAACCCAAATAATTTTATACTATATAGATAAGGTTGGGAACCTCATCCTAGAAACACTATGGTCCAACTCACTTTTTATTTGATACAAACGAGACAATTCAACTTGTTCATGTAGTTGACATGCGAGTGGGAACATTCTGTGTGATGAGTTCGTACAAGATTGGACCGCAAATTATTAGCCTACTGATGTAACATTGTTAATAGATTAGGTCTAATAGTCTATAGATGACCATTAGTGACTCGACCTAAATCCTTAGCAGGTTACGAACTCCTGTTTGTGGGGGTTTGTCCTGACAATAGTATGAGTGAGAGTGGCTAGAGTTACCGACTCAATATATCTACCTTTTTAGGGAAGAAACCTCGTGGGGAGATGAGAACTTAACTCTTCGAGATGGAATTCACTCGTTCCCGAGCTGGAGAATTCAGATAGGTTGTTCTCTTAAGGGTTGAATTCAGGTCTTGAACAACAGGGCCCCACCCCTCACTGGCTCGAGAGGGACATTGTTTATGGTAGAACCATAAACAAGTTGTTCATTAGAGGATTAGTGGTACTTAAGGAGCAAAAGGTAATCACATGGGTAAAGCGATAATTTGATCCAACTGTGATTACGAACAACCTGTGGAGGGTTGAGTCATGGACATTGATTAAATTAATGGACACAACTTGTCCTATAGTGATAAGAGTGCAACTATGAGTCTATAGTGGAGTGACTCGTAGTTAATGAATGTTGGTCAACCGGGTCAAAGAGTTTGATCGATTCACCTAGTATCATTGGAGCTCATGAATTGTAGGTCCATTAGGTCCCTTCGTTGGCTTAACATGGAAATAATATGTGATATGATTGATATAATATATAGTTTAATGTGAATATGATTCACAATAAACTAGGTACTATATTTGGATTATTTTTCAAATATGGTTTTAGTATGAGAATGTTTTCATATTAGAGGAAATAATTGAATTAATAGCAAAATTGAATATGATTCAAAAATGCAATTATGCAAATATGATTTGCATCATACCTTATATTATGCAATTATGTAAATGTGATTTGCATAATGCATAATTTGTACATTTAGTGGGATATGGGTGGATGAATTATCTCAACTCTCACTCCCTATATAAGAACTCCCTAAAACGTGGTCGAATGCTCATTTTTTGGAAATAGAGATTTCCATATCTCATAACTCTCTCAAAGCTCTCTCTGAAAACTCCCTCTCTTTCTCCAAAAGAGATCCCACTATCTTCCCTCTCCTAGAGGACAACGGAGAAGGTCTTGTGGAAGTGTTCGAGAATTCTTATTTAGACTGATCGTTAAGATCGAGAGCAATTGGAGAAGGATTACAAGAAAAGGTTTCTTCAAAGGTAAATTTCATCTTCTCCCTATTGTTTAACCTTATTTTCTGTTTTTGTGCTAAATTCTATAACATAATTGCGGGGAAAAGCAATTCCAACACTTCTACTACGGGATACGATCCCTTCAATTCTAACATGTATATATGGCTATAATCCTGACTACACGGTATAACCTATGGATGTATGCGTGGTTGATCTAAGTTGAACAAACATAACTATTTAGACTGCTGAGGAATTGGGTAGCAATAAATTTTTTAATTCTTAAACTATTGGACTAAATGGTTAAGTAGTGTGTATCAAAGATGATTGGATTTTTTTTTTCTAAGTACAATGTGTCTAAAACGTTTGAATGGTGGGCGTACTCCTTGGCGTTCTAAGTAGATTACAAGTGAGAAAAAGGTTGTAGCTAGCACCACTTACCCTGTCTGGTGGCGTTTTCTGAACTCAATTTTCTTTTATGAACTCCCTTAGTTAAGATTATGCCTCCAACTAATGTCAATTTCATCTCGAATTCTTGTTTTTCTCATTCTCTCGCATTAAAAAAAAATCATCTTAGTACGTGGTAAAGTAAATTAATTACAAAGAATTTACAAAACCCCAAAATATACAACAACTAAACTTACTAACTCTACAACTAAAGTACAAAAATTACAACAACATAAAATATATAATTAAAATTAGAACAACTAAAACACACAAATAATTTACAACAACATACAACAATTAAACTTACAAAAATATACAAAAATTACAAAAGTACACAAAAGCACAATAATATACAATGTTACAAAAACATACAATCCTAATATTTACACTATTATACATCATTACAAGAAAGAATAAAACTATACACTGTATAATATTTACACTCAAAATTAAGACTAGGCACATTCATCACAATATCAGTTGAACTTAAAATATTTGTCAATCCCAGCAACGACGCCAATTTGATTCCGAGTTTGTCGAAGGCCCCATACAAAAAAATTATAATATCTAGATATCTTAAATTTGCAGTATAAGTACCCAGGGTCGATTAGAGGGATTGGTTTTCTTAGATTCAATTAAGTACCACAATTACTTGTACCCAATTTTATTTAGAGAACCAAACTAAGAGAAAAGTATAATTAAAATCCAAAACTACTATTAAGGTTGGAGTCCAATTTTGAAAAATAAACATGATTAATATATTTCATCCAACTTGTATTAATTCATAAATTAATTAAACATTAACAACTTAACTGCGAATTACTAAAATATCAATTGGCTCTCTCAAGCTTAATTGACCTCATGCATAACAATAAATCAACCTCCTACTTTATTTTTTTTGCGACACATGATTAATTTACTCATTTCCATGCAATAAATCAAACATAGTCATGCATCTAATGTTCTCTAACTAAACTCACTCTCCCAATCTAAGTTTAATTAAACATATAAAACCTCGACCTAAGGTTAAGACATTCAAGCCACGATGCATAAACGCAGTTATATTAAATTAACTGCATAAATACAAAATTCACAAATATATACGACCATGAAAGTGTCTGATACACAAGTATTACAATACTAAACAACCAACCAAGAACTCTTAGAGACGAGAAAAAGATAAAGGAATTAGAGAAGAACTTAGGTCGTTCGTTGGCGTTCGTCTCTAACACGCAGTTCACGATCCCAAGATTTGAGTCCCCTCCTTGGCTCTCTAAAATTCTCCTTTGGTCCCTCAAAAAGTGCTCCATTCGAAATTGGCTTCTTTTTTACGTTTGCGAAGTGTTCGTTTTATAGACACAGGGTAGTGTGCAACGCTAGGAATGACATTACAACGCTACCCCAATTTCTTTTGTTTTTTTCATTTTTGAAGTGGTGTTGCAACACCATCATCATGGATCAAATGGCTTGTTTCTTGTTCTCTTCATGTCCAGTTGCCAAATATAGCCTCCAAAATGAACGTTTTACCCCTAATTCATCTCCTTTAGCTCGTTTATTTTAAAATGCTCAATTCTCGCAAATTAATCACTGAATTTCATGAAAGTGTTCAATAAGATCTCTAAAAATGCACTAAAATAATCTTATAAACACCACATAAATTACCTCTATCAATCCCCATGGTGAGTAGCGTGAGGGTTGCCTTCCTTCACCAAGTTGTGTTAGCTTAAGGGCGAATCCCCATTGTGATTAATATGAAGGTTGCTTTCTGATGAATGCCCCATCAAATAATAATTTATTTAACCTAAACCTCTTATATTTCCACTAT
Organism: Trichosanthes cucumerina; assembly: GCA_036507285.1. Lineage (NCBI taxonomy): Eukaryota > Viridiplantae > Streptophyta > Magnoliopsida > Cucurbitales > Cucurbitaceae > Trichosanthes > Trichosanthes cucumerina. Next base: position 11,173,909 of record CM071842.1, on the reverse strand, counting down.
AAGTGGCAAGGGTCGATCTCAGGGACAAATATTCTTAGATTAATTAGGTATCACAGTTACTTATACCCATTTTTATTTGGAGAACCGAACACAAGAAAAGAGTAATTAAAATCCTAAATAACTATTTACAAGGTTGAAGTCCAATTTTGAAAATAAACATGGTTAAATACATTACATGTTGTTGGGTTTTGCGCCCTAAAACTAGTAGTTTGTAATTATGTTCTAATTAATAAAGAGTAATTGTTCGTTATCTACGAGTTTGCCTTTATTTAAACCCTAAATCCAATAAACTAAACATCCAAGGTTGTTATATGAATCTTTAAGTGAATGTAGTGTACATATAAAGGATCTTAGTTCGAGATACAACCTAAAGGGTCTATAGTTAGGGGATAAGGTTTGGGTACCTTACCCTGGTAAAACTATGGATGTGGCCCACTTTGTATTTGATACAAACACTGTGATCCTAACGTGTTCGGGTAGATGACATGTGAGTGGGGATATCCTATGTAATGAGATTACATAAGACCGGACCACAAAATAGTAACCTCTAGTTGTAACTCCGTTGACTAGTTAGGTTTCTATTTCATTAGGATGACCTAGGTAACTTGATCTCAATCTCGAGCGAGAGTACTGAACTCACATTCGCGAGGGATTGTCCTTTGACTAGTATGGGTGAGAGTGGCGGATTCGTCGACTCAATATGCCTACCTTCTTAGGGACAAGACCGAGTGAGCGGCTGGGAACTTAACTTAGCAAGATGAAATTCACTCCTTCCCGCCTACTAGGGTAAGTAGAGGAATTAATGTTCCCTTAAGTGGTGTCTCCGGGACTTGAACAAAGGGCCCGACCCTCTCATTGGCCCGTGAGGGACTCTGTTTGTTGGTAGGACCACAAATAAATTGTTCATTAGAGGAGCACTGGTACTTAAGGCACAAGATGTAAACCAGGGGTAAAATGGTAATTTGACCCAGCTGGTGTTACGAACATTCGTGAAGGATTGACTTGCTGTTATTAGTCAATATCTGTGGACACAGAAATATATCTGCAGTGAGAAGAGTGCAGCTGCGGGACTTTAGTGGAGTGTTCCCGCAGTTAACGAATGTTGATTGGGAGGTTAATGAGATTAACAGAGCAATCTCGTATCGTTGGAGCTTCTGATCTGTAGGTCCATTAGGTCTACCTTCTAGCTCGTAAAGGGTTCCTAGATCATTTGAATTTGAAATGTTCAAATTCATTAGGGAATATATTTAATGTATATGGATACGATATAATATATAGTTTTGGAACTATATATTTAAATTTAATGTGAATATGATTCATATTAAACTATGTGAGAGAATTAAATATTTGAAAGAGTTCAAATATTAAATTCAAATGTGAATGTGATTCATATTTGTAAACTATATGTTAAATTTAATGTGCATTAGATGTGCATTAAAACTATAGGTTAGAGGGAAAGATATGATTAAATATGATTTAATCTTAATTAAATATAAGATATTTAATTTGATTAATTAAATATGATTTAATTAATATATATATATATAATAGTTAATTAGATTAATTATTATTATTTAATATTATTAAATAAATGGGAACGTGTCAGGAGGACACGTTCCCCACTTCCCTCCAACTCCCTATCGATAGGGAGTGGGGGAAGTTATCCCTCCATACATAGCTTCTTCTCTGTGTGAGAAGTGGTTGATCGATCTGTAATTTTGGGAAGAGTTCTCTCTGCAAGAATTCTCTCTCTCACACTCTCTAATTCCCAATTCTTCCAATTGTTGGATCCTTCCCACCAAGGAAGATCTAAGCACTCAGAGACATAGAGGGTTTTCCAAGTGGTAGTGTTCCTGCTTGAAAAACAGAGGAGTTGTTGTGTTGCTGAGTTACTGGAATTTGCTTGGAGCAAAGAGTTGCTGCGAGTCCACAAAGGTAATCATTTCTACTCTTTTTAGTTTAATTGTTAAACTAAACATTTTTGCATGTAAACCTCCATGTTTAATTAGATTAAAAAGCATGCTTGTTCTGTATGTTTTTTGTCAATGTATTGGTTTTTGTTTCAATTAAAACAATCAAGAAAATTACAATCCTAAACACGTTTCCGCTGCTCAAGGAGATCAGATCTCCATCACATGCAACTTGGATTAATTCATAATTTAGTTAAACATTGATAACTTAACCACGAATTACTAAAATCTCAATTGACTTTTCCAAGCTCACAATTAAACTCATGCATACAACGATATATCAACCTTTCAGTCTATTTCTATTGCTAAACATGACATTAAATTATTCGCTTAAGGTTCTAGGGTTAATTTATTCACCCTAATTTATTTATTCCCATGCAATAAATTAAACCTAGTAAACATCTATTGTTGTATAACTAAACCCACTTTTCCAAGCTAATTAAGTTCAGTTTAAACATGCAAAATCTTGGCCTAAGTTAAGAAATTAAAAATAGATGCATAAAAGAGTTTATATTCAAATTAATTACAAATATACAAGGTTCACATAATTTACAACCATGAACAATGTCTAAACACGAATATACATTACAAAACAACCAACCAAAAACTCCTAAAATCAATAAAAAGATGCCAACGTTCGTCTCCGACACGTAGTTTACAATCCCGAGCTTTGAGTCTCCTCCTTGGCTCACTCCAATCTGAAGGGAATGAGAATTCCCGCGCAACGGAAGACGATCGAATCGTCATTGTATCATTACGTTACTCGATTTTGTTAAAATGATCTAACTCTTAGATCTAAGTTAAACATGCTAGAAAGGAAGAAATTACAACAAGATTAAGGTACTTACTTGTTGAAGACACTCTTCAAGATTTCTTCCTCAGATCACGAACGCTTCGTGCTTCTCAATCTCAACAAATGCTCTCCACGAACGGAATCCGAACACTACCACTTGGAGTCTCGGTTGTTCTTCCTTTGGAAAGAGGAAAGTTTGTGGGAACTTTGGTGTTTTGGAGAGGGAGGAGAATTGAGAGAGAGTAGAGAGAATTCTCTTCTTTTTGGGTGAGAATCCAAAAAATGAGAGATTGAAGTGCATTCCTTCTTGCAAGAAGGGATTATATAGTGGAATAATCATGGAGTTAAAATCTCCACATTATTACCACTTTACCACAACCATAGGTGATGCAAATCTCATTTGCAAAACCATATAATATGAGATATCTCATATCTCATATTGCAAATCTCATTTGCAATAATTGTGGATTAATTCAATTGAATCACATCCAATTTAATTTCTCTCAATTAATTTCTCCAATTAACCCTAATTCAACAGTTAGGCTAACCTATAGTTTATTATGAATCTCATTCATATTAAACTATATATTATATTATTCATATCTCATATAAATGACATAAATCCCCTTAAAGTGAAATTGAACACTTCAATTTCACACCAAAACATTAACCCTTCTTTTAACCCACATTGAGCCAACCGAGGGACCTAATGGACCTACAGTGATGGGCTCCAATGATCCGAGATTAACCTGTCAAACTCTTTAACCCGGTTAACCAACATTCATTAGTTACGGTAACACTCCACTATAGCCCGCGTGTTGTACTCCGTCGGTCTGAGAATATTACGTGTCCACTGATATAACCAATGCCCATGAGTCGACCCTTCACAGGTTGTTCGTAGACACGGCTGAGTCAAATTACCGTTTTACCCTTGTGTCTACCTCTTGTTCCTTAAGTCCCCACTGCTCCTCTAATGAACAACATATTGTGATGGTCCAACCATACACAATACCCTTCTCGGGCAAGTGAGAAGGTGGACGCTCGTTGTCCAAGCCCTGGAGACAGCACTTAAGGGAACAACTCCTCTAGTTTCCCTAAAGGCGGGAACGAATGAATTCCATCTCGCGTAGTTAAGTTCCCAGCTCCTTACTTGGTCCTGTCCCTGAGAAGATAGGCATATTGGGCGAGTAACTGTGACCACCCTCACCCGTACTAGTCAAAGGACAGACCCCATGATGCGAGTCCGTAACACGCTCAGGATTTAGGTCGAGTCACTAATGGTCATCTACGAAATTATTAGTCCTTACTGTCAACGGTGTTACATCAGTAGGTCTAATAATTCACGGTCCGGTCTTGTACAATCTCATTGCACAGGATGCCCCCACTCGCATGTCAACCACATGAACAAGTCAGATCACCTCGTTTGTATCTAATACAAAGCGGGCCGCATCCATAGTGTATCCAGGATTAGGTCTCCAACTCTATCCATATACTGTAGACCGTTCGGGTCATTAACTCGAACGTGATCCTCCTTGTGTGTTCACTACACACCGTTCAAGTTCTAGTTCTCTCATAAATTCAATGACCCTGGAGTTTAGTTTATTGGAAAAGTTTATAAATATTGCAAGACACAAAGTGATGAAATGAATAACTCTTATTAATTTCAAACAGTAATTTACAAACACGAGATTAGGACAAAAATCCCAACACAATCGACTTTAGGGTTTATGGCATCCCAAAACGGCTCTCCAAACTCATTTGCGAAGTTTTCAATTTGTAGGCATGTGACAACGTTGCAACGCTATCCCGTTTCTATATCTAATGCATTCTCAAGGCAGCGTTGCAATTCTACCAACGACGTTGCAACGTTACCCTCACGGGTTAACTTGCTTAATTTTATTCTCATCACACCCAAATACCTATTTGTGCCTCCAAAATGACTCTTTTGTCCTTAATTCTTCTCCATTGACTCGTTTATCCTTGAATGCTCGATTTCTTCAAATTAACCATTGAAATGCTTGAAAGTATTCGATAAGATCTATAAAAGTGCAGCAAAATAATCTCATTCATATGGTATGAATTAACCTTATCAAATACCCTCAAACTTGAATATTTTCTAGTCCCGAGCGCAAATCCTAGAATAAACTTCAATGAAAAAGATAATGCTATTGACTTAAATCTCAAAAAATCTAGAAATTAAGAAATTAAAAAAAATCAAGATTTATGATAAGAAAATATTCTCAAGAAGCTAAAAATTGAATTCAATCATTCCTTGAGTGTACGTGATAGCTTATCTTGGATTAATCTTCACAATCCAAGATACGCTAAAAACTAAACATTCTCAATAAGTTTTTCCTCCATTCATCTTCCACATACACTGGTCCTAAGATTCAATTTTTTAGTGATTAAAAGGTTTCACTTTTACCTAGGTAATTACCTTCTTTTATTTATTTATTTTTTACAACCCCAAACTTTCTTTTCATTAAATTTACAACTTCCAATCTCGAGCGAATCCTTTAGCCACAAGTGACTTCGTTTCAACGTACTAACACTTTGGGGTGAAAGTAGCTGACTACAGGCACAAGTCACCTATAGGCTATAGATTGCCTAAGCATACTCACATATTATTAATTAAGTAATTTTCATGCAGTGAAAATCATGAATGTCATGATTGTCGTCCCTGATTAACTCAATCCACTCTAGAAGTAGGAGTACCTTTCACTTATTTACTTTTTTTTAAGAATTTCTAGGCTTAGTTCCTTCTCCTAATCATGCAAGACCACCTCCCAATCAAATCTTAAATCTATCGGAGTGACAACAAACTTGTAGAAAAAATAACCCTAATTCAAGAATTTAAAACTAACCAAACAAAAATCAAGTGTTCTATTCAAGAATACATGATCCAATTTATCTCTAACTTGCATCCATTCCCTAATCAAAAATCCTAATAATACAATTCTCTATTTTAGAACTAAATATCACTAAAGATTATCCTAGTGATAGCATGCAAATATGCTATCTTATTTCTTTTATTTTAGCTAGTTTTTATAATTAAAACATGGGCTTTCATGGCATTTTATGGTTAATTTCAGGAAACTGAGCTTGAGAAGCAAGAATAGAGTGTTTTGAGACTATTTTGGTGCAATTTGGAACATGTGTATGCTTAATTTAAGACCCAAAAACAATCTAGATGTATTTTGAGTATAAGAAATATATGGAGAGATTCTACATCGAATCACGATTCCAATGCATCAAACCGGAGGTCATTCGGACACCCGAGTGAAAAGATATGACAAAAATGGTCGCAGTGGGTTGGCTGGCAGCAAGCACGGCGTTGCAATGCCGACCCTAGCGTTGCAACGCCATGCTGAAAATTTCTATAAATATAACATGTTGTTTTCATTGCAAAGGGAGCCGAATTTGATAGTTTTTGCGCCCTAATTTCGAAATATACTCTTTAAGAAGAGAAAAGAGAGCATTACTTGGGAGCCAAAGCATTTGTGGAGGTTCGAGATCGTGACGGGAACTCGGGGACGAGGGACCGACATCGACACATAAGTTTATTTTCTCTTTCTTTTAGATTGTAACACCGTTTGAAGAAGTTTTCTATAACTTTAGCTTGGTTTTATTGTGATTTAGAGTGGCTAAACGTTGTAGGATTTGATTTGTATGTTTAAGACTTATTTGTTATTGTATTGAGCTGTGTTTTGATATTTATTTTTGGCAATTCGTTCTTAAATTCTCTTATCATGTTGGTTTAAGTGGACTCCAGAGAAAGAAACTTAGATTAGAGCAAAGTTGTCAAAACTCTTAGAAGTCTGGCATGAGAATCACCTAGAAGTCTAAGGGAAACACATAAAAAAGTTGCTTAATGTCGTGCATGCTTTTAAGTTTCATAAGGAGGCTTAGAATTTATCGTGTGTGTGAGGCTCACTAAGGGTCGAAAGATTCTCTTGATTATTTTCACTTCTTGTTTATAAATTCATTATGTTAATTCATTGCATGTGTTAAATAAGGTTTTAACTTGTGAAATCAATTTTCTCTAATTCTATCATATTCGTGGCTCCACTTGTTTGTTTATCTTTTATCTTTGTTTTCATCATCTATCTATGTTTTGTTACTTTAGCTAAAATTGAGAATTAGTATCTTGGTAATTAATTAATCTAGAAAACCATACTTGAGAACGATACTTGGAACTTTAAATCACTATACTAAAACTTGACCCGTACACTTGCGGTATTGCAATATAATTTTACGCAACACCTAGTCATAGCAATCCAATTAAGCTCAAAATTTAAGAATTTTCCAAAATTTTCAACTTTTCAATGGAGAAATAATCAAATTAAGACTCACACCCCAAACTTAAAATTTACATTGTCCTTAATGTAGTCAATTGAAAAATAAGGAATCAAGAATCCACTATAAAGAAAAAATTTTGAGAACAATAATGCAATAACAACCAACATGGATGATGTAGAAAATAACAAAAAAGAGGATGTTATTGCCACTGGTGATATTTTAAAAACTCAATCTTCTTCTCCAAACTTCTTAAGTCAAGATCATGCCTCCAAATAATGTCAATTTCATCCCGTGCTCTTGTTTTCCTCGCCTCCTCACATTAAAACAAAATAATCTTCGTTAATACATGGAAGAATAACTTTGAGCAAAGAAACAATTATAAACACAGAATTTACAAAAACCGCTTACAATATCTCAACTTACTAAAATTATTTACAAAACTCAAAATATAAGGCAGACAAAATATACAAATTCACAAAAATAAACAACCCTCAAATTTACACAGTTATCAACAAGAAAGAATAAAAGAATAAGAATAATAATTTATTTAAACTAAATCTCTTATATTTGCAGTATGGATAGCAAGGGTCGATCTCAGAGGCTTGTTTTCTTAGATTAATTAAGTACCACAATTACTTATACTCAATTTTATTTAGAGATCCGAACTCAAGAAAAGAGTAATTAAAATCCTAAATTACTATTTATAAGGTTGGAGTCAAACTTTAAGAAATAAACATGGTTAAATATATTACATGCAACTTGGATTGATTCATAATTTAGTTAAACATTTACAACTTAACCACGAATTATTAAAATCTCAATTGACTTTTTCAAGTTCAATTAAACTCATGCATAACGATAAATCAACCTTCCAGTCTATTTCTATTGCCAAACATGACATTAAGTTATTCGCTTAAGGTTCTAGGGTTAATTTATTCATTCTCATGCAATAAATTAAATCTAGTCATGAATCTATTGTTCTATAATGCTAAACTCACTTTTCCAAGCTAAATTCAGTTAAACATGCAAGATATTGGCCTAAGATTAAAACATTCAAAATAGATGCATAAAAGAGTCTATGTTCAAATTAATTACAAATATACAAAGTTTACATAATTTACAACCATGGACACTATCTAAACCCGAATATTAATTACAAAACAACCAACCAAAAACTCATAAAATCAAGAAAAAGATAAAGGATGCAGAGACAAAACTTAGGTCGCTTGCCAACGTTCGTCGTCGATACGTAGTTCACGATCACGAGCCTTGAGTCCCCTCCTTGGCTCTTCAAAGTTCTTCTCTAGCTCCTTAAACAATGCTCCAATCGATTTTAGGGTTTATGGCATCCAAAAAAGGCATTTGCGAAGTTTCCTTTTTATAGGCATGTGAGGACGTTGCAATGCTAGGAGCAGCGTTGCAACGTTGTCTCATTTCCATATATGAGGCATTCTTGATGTGGCGTTGCAACATTACCAATAACGTTGCAACGCTACCCTCACAAGTCAACTTGTTTGATTTTATTCTCTTCACGCCCAAATGCCTATTTGTGCCTCCAAAATGACTCTTTGTCCTCAATTCTTCTCCTTTGACTAATTGATCATTGAATGCTCAATTCCTGCAAATTAACCATTGAAATGCATGAGGTATTTGATAAGGCCCATAAAAGTATAGCAAAATAATCTTATACATATGTTATGAATACCCTTATCACTTTCCTTCACCCAGTTATGTTAGCTTAAGGGTGAATCTCCATTGTGATTAGCGTGAGAGTTGCTTTCCTTTACCGAGTTATGTTAGCTTGGGGGCAAATCCTCATTGTGAGTAGCGTGAAGGTTGCTTTCCGTTATCGGGTTATGTTAGCTTATGGTGAATCCCTATTGTGATAAGTGTGAAAGTTGTTTTCCTTCATCATATTGTGTTGGCCTAGGGGTGAATCCCCACCATTTTGGGCTAGAGGGTTGTGTCCTCTCATTATTCTATGCTTGTTTTAGGGGAAGTCAACATCTCGCTTGTTGATCGTGTGACTCATTGCTCTGGATGAGAGGGAATGGATAGAGTGGGCAAGTGAGAAGTTAGTATTTGAGTCCTCTGTGTAATAGAGGAATTGGTATGACTGAATGGGATCCCTCAATATGTGTTTTGGAGCTTTGGTGTTAAAGTGGGTGGTTAGCCTTAGTATTAAGACTGATTTAACATTCAAATACTTAAAATATTCCCGTTTTGTGTTTAGATTATTAGATAATAACTGAAAATATCTTGAAATTGGGAAAGAAGGAAGAATAAAAGCTATTAGAATGAAAAATTTTAATAACTTGCTTTTGTGCCGTAATTATGAAAAATGCATAATCACATTGCAATCCTGAGCAGGCCATGAAAAAAAAAAACAAAAAACAAAATAATGACGAAGGCCAAAAAAGAAAAATCGTGTTTTATGCTCGATTTGTGGATTTCAAGCACGATTTTTTGACCAATTTCAACCATAATGAAGACTTATAAATAGAGAAGAACCTGCACATCCCTTTAAATTGAGAGTCTGTATTACTTTCTCACGCATCCCTTCGATTCGAACTGAGAATGAAGAACCTGCCCATCCTCTTGAAAAAGAGAATGAATTCAGTTGAATAAATGAACAGATGGAGAAAGGTTTGCTACTCGTTAAAATTCTTAAAATACTCATTAAAATTCTTAAAATTTACTACATATAGAGTTTTATTATACACATTATACATGTAAATGCTCATTCCATATGCCCCTTTAATATCTATGCCAAGTGGCAAATTCTCCATAGCCAAAGTGTCTCTCATGTGTCCAACAAAATCCATAGATTGGTGTACAAATGGACTACATCATACTCTCCAAATTGCCTATAAATAGTGGCTTTTGGTGGATAATGAAAAACACATAATTGGTGAAAAACACTTCTCCAATCCATTTTCCTCTCTCCCATTTTCTCTCTAATTTATTTATTATTTAATTTTACCATATAATTTCACTATCTTTATTTATATTATATATATTATCTTAAATTCAAATCTTCTTCTTCTTCTTCTTCTTTTTTTTTTTATGTTTTAGTAAAGTTTTCTGTGTCCGATTTTGCTCCTTAATTTTATAACAAGTTTGTTTTTCTTCTGCATTTTTGTTAGAACTAAAGTGTTTTGATAATGAAGTTTTTCTAACTCAGTTTGTAAAGCAAGGTCTTAAATTCTGTGGTCTCCATTGCGTGCAATTTTTCTCAAGGAAGCTAGGTCTCACAATCATACTAGAAGAGCGTATGCTTGCGAACCTTACAGTGATGAAACGTGCCATGATGTGACCGAGGATGGTGCATCATCTAACACACCAAGATAGGTGGGCTTGATGGCTAATGTGAGGGCAAGTGAGATTGGGGCCAACCGTGTCGTCGGAAGGGTCGATGTTTAGGCGTATGACTCCTTGCCATTTTGACGTGCAAAGGAGGCAAACCTAATAATCCTCATAATATACTATAAGGGGTACCATGGTGTCGACTCTCCACCACACCTGGGCTTGAGGGCCTAAGTGAGTCACCTCGTGGCACGTTAGCGAGTCATGGCTGGGGCGAGCGTCACAAGAGAAGTGTCTTGGACGTCTTTCTTTGTAACGGGTTTTCAAGGGACAGTGTCGGACGACACAGGTGTGCCGACATTGCGCCCCTTCCCTGGCTTGAAGATTCAGACATAGGGGTCGTTAGTGGCCAGCGATCTGAGAATGTTTCATCGAAGCCAACTAATGGAAAAGACCTAGTGCAAGTACACGGGCGGGCGACGTGTACGACCGAGTTGTATTCCGTTGTGATAAGAAATTTTAAAGAGGAATTTGAAATATCTAATCTACCTTGTTAACAACAAACAAGAATATTAGATCACAAAACCCAAAAATCTCAAAATCAAAGAAGCCAAAGATTCTAATGTCAAAATCTTAAGTAACCCTTGACAATTGGATCTAACAACCTTGCTTAAAGAAACAAGACCTTTAGATAACTCAATTTCAAAGACCCCAAAACCAATTTTGAAAATCAACTCAAGGAAAAGTAAAATCGAATTTCCTTGTTGATCAAACATCTTAAGGCAACAGAACTTGTATGAGATCCGAATTACCCCACAAGCAAGATTGATCAAGTCAAGATTGAATAATTCTAAGCATGCAACCTAATCTACATAGAATTGCAAAGACATAGCTCAAGGCTATAAAAATCACAAAGGCCTCTTTTGATTACATTTTCAATCTTTCTTTCTTTTTTTTTTTTTACAATGGCATGACTTTATATAACCTCAAAATCAACCCTAAAGTAACCTATGGTCAATTGAAAGGTTGTAAATTACATCCTCATAAATTCCATGATCTCCACTACCCAAATTGTAACTTAAAACATTGAAAACATAACTTTAAAACTGAAAATTACATCAAAATTGTCATGAATCCGAGAATTAAACTTCTATTAATCCTATCAATTCTTTGTAACCATCCATGAATAAATGAAGCCATACTTGAAGTAGCTTGAAGCTTTTGTTGCATAAATGTAGCTTGACTTGTATTTAATGAAGCATGAGTTGCACTTGAGTTAATTAAATGCAACTTTTGTTCATCATAAATGAAGCTTGATAACATTTAATTCAACTCGATCTTGAAGCTTTTCAAGTCTTGAATAGAATATATGATTCATATCATTCTCTCCTTCTTCAAGAAGATCCACCCTCGAATCTAAGAATGTCCTTGTAGCACAAACTTGTAATTATTTCAGCCTTTAGTCTTGCTCTCTTGGATTTCTTCTTTGTATCTTTTTGTCATCCAATAAATTTAAATGATTTGTGGAACATGCTGCAAAAGAAAGTAAAGTAACAAGAAAAATGGATATTTCCTCACTCCCTCACGTGTTTACACTCGAAGAGACACTCAATTTCACAAATCACTCATTATTTTCTCTCTATCTAATTTCTCAAATTTGGAACAGTGAAGCTCGATAATTTGCAATCCAATATATGTTGCATACTTTGAACACCTTAACTTGACTTAGTGAAAGATTCAAGAAATCAAACAAGTAACAAGATGAACATATTTAAAAAAAATTATGAACAAGGATTGGACTAAGACAACACTTTTAAGCAAATTCAATGTTGGCCAATAAATGAGGGTACTAAGAATGAAAATCCTTTGGACCATGTATAAACTATATATAGAAAAGAAGTTTCAATGATGTATTCAAGTAATGTGGAGTTACAACAACGTTGAAAACAAAACAACTCATTGCATTCAAAAGGAAAAGTGTAACTGACAAGTAATTAATGCAAAATGGTTGCTCAGAAAAAGTATATTGTAATCGACATCAATGAATTGAAATGGCTAGATCTAAACAAAATTGAGCAATTTTAGTCATGAAATAGAAGATCTAACACATACTTTTTTCAAGAACAAAGCAAGAACAAATTTAGAAAATTATGAGCAAGCTCTCAGGTTTGATAGTTGTTTTGGACAGATTATTGAAACTTGAATGTTTGACCAATAAACACTTAAAATTCGTAGACCTCATAGAAACAGAAAAAGTAGATAAGACCTTGATCTAAAATATTGAAGAAGACACCAAGATGAAATAACAAACGGAAGTATGATTTTTTTTTATCTATTTGACGTATTATCAAAATTGGACAGATTGCAAGAAAAAGAAACTAGAACATGAAAATTTAAAACAACTTGAAGATAAACGTAAAGAAAACATATATCCGATCTCGAGCCTAAGGTGCTCTGATACCAAATGATAAGAAATTCAAATAAGGAATTTAAAAATCTAATCTACCTTGTTAACAACAAACACGACTATTAGATCTAAAACCCAAAAACTCCAAACCAAAATGAAATCAAACAAGCCAAAGATTCTAATGTAAAAAATGTTAAGTAACTATTGACAATTGGATCTAACAACCTTGCTTAAAGAATCAAGATCTTTAGAACTCAATTTCAAAGACCCCAAAACGAATTTTGAAAATTAACTCAACGAAAAGTAAAATCGAATTACCTTGTCGATCAAACATCTCAAGGCAAAAGAACTTGTATGAGATTTGAATCACTCCACAAGCAAGATTGATCAAGTCAAGCTTAAATGTTTCTAAGCATGCAACCTAATCTACATACAATTGCAAAGACATAACTCAAGGCTATAAAAAAGCACAAAGGTCTCTTTTGATTACATTTTCAATCTTTCTTTTTTTTTTTCTTTTTACAAGGCATGACTTTATATAGTCTCAAAATCAACCCTAAAGTAACCTATGGTCAATTGAAAGGTTGTAACTTCCATCCCCATCTGTAACGACCCTACTTTTACAGACTCTCTTTCTAAGGGTCATTATTATCATGCATGCATTTAAGGCCCTAAATGACTTTAAATAGATAAAACTTGATAATTAAATTCACTTTAATTTGGGATCCCATAAAAATACAAAACATTTAAAAACATACATAAGCACGACCTCTGGTTTCAAATCTCTGTAATACATAAGCAAAAAACGATAATCTTTTAAAGTTAGTTTCTAAAACATGTGTGCAAAAAACTATGACTTGGTGCCCATGGCTTCTGTAGCGCAACTCTGTCACTCGCCTGGTATGCCCTCGTTTTTACCTGAAAACATTTTAAAAACGGAGAAAACAAAACAAAGGAAAAGGGGTGAGTATAATAATAATACCCAGTAAGTAGGGCGTCGGAAAATGCAAACACATGCAACATGACTTTTAAACATGACTGTTAATCGTGACTTTTTAAAATCATAAAATTTTTATGTAGTGGGACCTAAAACCTCCTTTCATAAAATCATGACTTTCCTCTTCCGCTATACGTGGTCAATTGAGTCTACCTAATTTTTTCATGTTGAGTCCCTCACATACCCCTATAGGTTTTGAGTCCCTCAAAGATCCCTATGGGACCCCTATAGGTTTTGAGTCCCTCACAGACCCCTATAGGTTTTGAGTCCCTCACAGACCCCTATAAGATTTGAGTCTCTCACAGATCCCTATAAGTTTTGAGTCCCTCACAAACCCTTATAAGTTTGCCCCATAGGGTCTCTGATGCATGTTTGACCACGAATATATCCTCAGGAGACCAATTGCCACAACCTACATAACATGTTCATATACATACAATATGCATGAGGTCTCATTCTCCAATCAGATATACATATGCATTCATAATGATGCAACAATCATATAAATCATAAATCATAGCATGACTTTCAATCATAAACCATAAATATGTTTGCAATTAAAATACGTATATATCCAGCACAATGGCAAACATGAAAAATCTCAGAATACATAACTATACATGACTGTATCAAAATTCGTTTCAAATACTTTGAAATCATTTCTCTTCGGACCCTCTCAAACCTTTAAATCTCTTGGATTCATCTCAAATTATAGAGCGAAATACTTTTATAAATTATGTCTTTATGATAGATCTTGAGAATTCGTTCTTTTTAAACTAAATCTTTCGAAAGCATATTTACTTCCCTTTTTAAAATAATTTGTAGAAAAATCCCTTACTTTAGCTTAGTTTGAAACTCCTAAAATTTCGCTCCTAACTCAAGGCTCCTCTCAATTGCGCTTGATACTTAAGTTCCTTAAATTCAATCTATTTTCCTAGTTATAACACATATAAATAAACTTATTTTCGAATCCAATAATAGTTAAGCTAAATTACCATAACGGAGTGTCAAAACACGCTCGGAGGGTCGAACTAATCGAACCGGACGACTTTGAAGTGTATCGCTGACCGTTAACCATTGACCGTTGACTGTTGACCATTTACCGGCGAGCGGCAGCGTGTTGGCGGCGCGTGGAGGTCAGATCTGGGATGCCCACTCGCTGATCTACTCAGAATCGATCACCATTTTCTTGAAACCGATCAGAAAGCTCTCCAAAAACTCGAACCAAAAGTGGCGGTTTCACAAAACCAGCTTCCGGTGGGCAGATCTGCAGCGATCCAAATCTCAGAGCTCAAACTGCAGGCTTCCGGCAACTCGGGTTCGTCAAAGCAACAACTTCGACTGCAAATTCAGCGAGAGCAATCGATGATTCAGTGGCTCAAATCCGACGACGAGCTTCACAAACTCGCACTTGAATCCGACCTCGACTCAACCGGCACACTTGACGTTCAATCGCAGCTTGCAACGACAAGGAGCACCGACTGGTGAAGAGATCGGACGACGAAAGTAACCTCGTTCGACGTGCTCATGCAGCTCGACTTTTTCCTAGTCGGCGGTGGGGGGCAGCCGGACGGGAAGGGAAAAACAAAAGAAGAGGGAGGCTCCCTCGTGAAGATGAGAGAAAGGGGAAAGTGGGAGGCCCTCGTTGAGTGTGCCAGAAATATTATGAAACCCTACAACATGTTTTCTCTCCCTTTTCCAAGATTGTCCTCCTTCTTTCAAATAAACCACACTTATGCCCCCAAACAAATTTAAATGCTTCCAAAATGTCTTTAATTATACAACATCCTTAATTTACATAACCTTTCATTAAAATACAAAGCCCAAAATCCCAATTAATTTAATTTATATTAAATTAACCCGAAACTCATAATAAAAGGTACTTAGAGTTCTGGGACGTTACAATCTTCCCTCGTTAAGAACTTTCGTGCTCAAAAGTTTTCAATTGTAACGCCTTCGAAATAGCTCGCTCGCACCTTCTCCACTTGGTTACGAAGAGTCCTTCGGTCCTTATGTGAGAATTAGCACTAGTTGCTTCTCAAGTGACTCACACTGGCGAATACTCACTATCCAACGGTCTCATAACTTTAACTTGAGATCCTTCCCTTGTATTGGGTCTTTCTATTAATGCCTAAATAACGGATATTCTTGACTCAAATTCTAAATCTTGAAAGTTCCAAATCCAAACCCTGAAATAGCTCGAAATATTTAGCTCGTGTTTTATTCTCTTGCCTCTAAGTAGTTTCTTCTGTCTTGCGTTTCTAGAGTGGCCTGCCTTACTAAGTTGATTGCTTTTTGGTTGAACTTCAAAACTCCCTTTTACGGTTTATGGTACCATCTACTAGCATTTACTTCAAGGTGTGACTCAATCATTTCGTCTGGTCATCGATTCCATAACCTTATCACCTTCTCAAGAGATATGACTTCACTAAAGATAGAGTTAACGATCTTGCTAGGCGGTTCAAAGTTAAAGTCTCAAATGATTTCTCCCAACTTATACCTATAGCATAGCATTGGACTTAGTAGTGAAGTTCCTCACATCGGTTCCAACAAAACTCGTGCACATAACTAACCCTGCAAAAGTCAAACTACTCAAGTATCTTAAATCCAAATATTCAGTCCCCTTTTTATGCTCAAAGCTAAAATTCTGACTTTACTCTTCTATTTCATGCTTGTCTTTATTAAGGTCATCTACTTTATGGTGTCACTTCTAAATTTTCATACATAACCTATCCACATTAACATCTTAGTTGTTTTTATTCGCATTACTCATCTTGGCTAAGGTTCAAGTATTTCGAAGTATCTTGAAAGCTTAACTTTGAACTGAAAACAACTTTTATTTTCCGTTCAAACTTCAGGATTTGATTTCCAAAATTCTCTGGTTTCCTTTATCATGTATCGAATAGAATGAACCTTTTAAGGAAAGTTCTTCCTAATACCATTTATACTCCATTTTTAACTTTTCCTCTGCCTATAGCACGACACAACAGTCATTCATATGACCTCTTTAAAAGTCTAACCCAAAAGACCTAAACTTCTACATCAAGTATCCCTTTTGAAAAACAACTTCAATCATTGATAAATCTCATTTTTCTAACTTTTCAACTCTTTTAATACTAAGTTCATATATTCGTTTGGAGGCGAAAGAACTCTTCTTTAACACTTTAAAGGTTAAGCACTTCATGGGAGCATACACAACTACACCTCAATAATTCTCCATCTCCTTGGTCATTAAGTGACCCTCTACAAACAAACCTTAGTCTTTTAAAATCCATTTTTCTCTTTACTCTTCAATTCCTTACTATCTTGTCCAAGTGTTCACTTGAATGTGATGAAATTTTCTTAACACCAATAGGGTTGGGTACTTTAGAATAGCATCTACAACATCCCATAACTTTTTTCATTTCTTTTGTCATAAAACCATAACATTCAAACTTTGAACACGAATACTTTACTTAGCACATCCAGACTCTGAACTTTTCAAGGAACCATAATCATCTATCAAGGTTTTACTTAAGGAACTTAGTTTCTTAATGATCCTTGGACAACTTTTACCTCGTAAGGTCTACTTTTTCCCTCCTATGTCTAAACTGACTCTTTTAATAACGCGCAAGTAAGTGTTTCATCTTGACAAACCTTCTCTTAAGCCTTAATATTCTCAACTTAGACATTTTCTTTCCATCCTCAAATACCAAAGATCACGTATTCGTTTTTCCTTGGCTTAACAAAATGCATTATGCTCATCTTTCGGAGTTTACTTGGGGCACTTAACTGCTCAGAGACCTTTTGACTGCTCTCACCTCTTATGACTTACTCTTCCCTCCTTTTTGTCTAGGCCAACTCTTTCAATAACCCACAAGTATCTCAAGTTTACACAACTTTCTTTAGGTACCAAGATTTTTAACTCAACTCTTTCCTTTCTACCACTATCAATAGGAATCACATGCATTCTTTTTCCTCAGCGCAGAAACACATCACTTTCATAACATATATATACGTTTAGCTTCACATATAGACATTTTCTTTCTGTAAACAAGTAGTCAGAATCACATATTTTCATTCTTTCATAGTTTAGAAATACATTATGCTAAACTCTCATACACATATAATTTTACATTAAAAAAATACATAATTTTCTCTTCATGAGCAAAACAAAACTTTATTTCAAAGGCATACCCGGTGATGACTGGGAATTTCTACTTAGTCATGGGATACTAGTGTTTACGATGTAAGCAAGTCTATAGAATCCAAACCTAGGGCTCTGATACCAACTGTAACGACCCTACTTTTACAGACTCTCTTTCTAAGGGTCATTACTATCATGCATGCATTTAAGGCCCAAAATTACTTTAAATTGATAAAACTTGATAATTAAATTCACTTTAATTTTGGATCCCATAAAAATACAAAACATTTAAAAACATACATAAGTTTGTCATCTGGTTTCAAATCTTTGTAATACATAAGCGAAAAACGATAATCTTTTAAAGTTACTTTCTAAAACATGTGTGTGGAAAAATATGACTTGGTTCCCATGGCTTCTGTAGCGCATCCCAATCACTCGCCTGGTATGCCCTTGCTTTTACCTGAAAACATTTTAAAAACGAAGAAAACAAAACAAAGGCAAATGTGGGAGTATTATAATAATACCCAGTAAGTGGGGGGTCGGGAAATGAAAACACATGCAACATGACTTTTAAACATGACTGTTAATCGTGACTTTTTAAAATCATAATATTTTTCTGTAGTGGGACCTAAAACCTCCTTTCATAAAATCATGACTTTCCTCTTCGGCTATACGTGGTCAATTGAGTCTACCTGAGTCTTTTCATGTTGACTCCCTCACAGACCCCTATAGGTTTTGAGTCCCTCATAGACCCCTATAAGTTTTTAGTCCTTCACAGACCCCTATAAGATTTGAGTCCCTTACAAACCCCTATAAGTTTTGAGTCTCTCACAGACCCCTATAAGTTTGAGTCCCTCACAGACTCCTATAAGTTTGACCCATAGGGTCTTTGATGCATGTTTGACCATGCATAAATCCTCAGGAGATCAATTGCCACAACCTACATAACATGTTCATATACATACAATATGCATGAGGTCCCATTCTCCAATAAGATATACATATGCATTCATAATGATGCAACAATCATATAAATCATAAATCATAGCATGACTTTCAATCATAAATCATAAATACGTTTGCAATTAAAATACATATATATCCAACACAATGACAAACATGAAAAATCTCATATTACATAACTATACATGACTGTATCAAAATTCGTTTCAAATACTTTGAAATCATTTCTGTTCGGGCCCTCTCAAACCCTTAAATCTTTTGGATTCATCTCAAATTACAGAGTGAAATACTTTTCTAAATTCAGTTTTTAGGATAGATCTTGAGAATTTGTTCTTTTTAAACTAAAACTTTCGAAAGCATATTTACTTCCCTTTTTAAAATAATTTGTAGAAAAATCTCTTACCTTAGCTTAGCTTGAAACTCCTAAAATTTCACTCCTAACTCAAGGCTCCTCTCAATCGCGCTTGATAGGGGTGTTCAAAAAACCCGATAACCCGAACAACCCGACCAACCCAACCCAACCCGACGTGGGTTGGGTTCAAATAAATTAAAATGTACGGGTTGGGTTGATTCGTGGGTTCACCTAAAATTAACTTGGGTTGACCCGACCAACCCGAACTTATTATTAATTTTAAAAATTATATTTTTACCTACCATACAACTACCTATACATAAATTTAATTTATTTTTATTTAATTTCAAAATTTTTTATTATTTAATAACTCTTAAAAATACATTTTTTTAAGTCGTTAGGGTGTAATTTTTCCTAATATAAATTGAAACTAAGTGGCTAATTTTAATTCAATTTTTGAGAAACAAAGAGTGTTTGTTTTAAATGATGACAGTTTATTTAGAAGTTTATTGGAATAATTGTAAATTTGTAATAGAATATTTAAGTTTTATGGTTGTTATTTAGTATAAAGAAATTTAGAGTTATTTAATTCTTGAATTTTTTATATTTATATTAGTTTTGGATTTTTTTATATTTTAAATTTTTTTTAAAAAAAAGCTAACCCGATGACCCAACCCAACCCAACCCAACCCGAAAATGTTGGGTTGGGTTGGGTTACCCTTATGAATAGAGTTATTTGGGTTGGAAGAATGATCAACCCGAAAATTTGGGTTGGTCTAAAAAAGTAACATAACCCAACCCAACCCGGCTTATGTACACCCCTAACACTTGATACTTGAGTTCCCTAAATTCAATCTGTTTTCCTAGCTATAACACATATAAATAAACTTATTTTCGAATCCAATAATAGTTAGGCTAAATTAACAAAACAGAGTTTCAAAACACGCTCGGAGAGTCGAACTAATCGAACCAGACAACTTCGAAGTTGATCGCTGACCGTTGACCATTGACCGTTGACTGTTGACTGTTGACTGTTGACCGGCGAGCGACGGCGTGTTAGCGGCTCGCAGAGGTTAGATCTGGGATGCCCATTTGCCGATCTACTCAGAACCGATCACCATTTTCTTGAAAGTGGTCGGAAAGCTCTCCAAAAACTCGAACCAAAAGTGGTGGTTTCACAAAACCGCTTCACGGTGAAGCGATTTGCGGCGATCCAAATCTCGCGGCTCGAATCGAGCTTCCAATGCTCGAGTTCGTCAAAGCGACAGCTTCGACTACAGATCCAGCGAGAGCAATCAATGATTCAGTGGCTCAAATCCGATGACGAGCTTTACAAACTCGCACTTGAATCCAACCTCGACTCAACCGACACAGTCGACGTTCAATCGCAGCTTGCAACGACAAGGAGCACCGACTGTTGAAGAGATCGAACGACAAAAGTAACCTCGTTCGACGTGCTCAGCTAGCTCGGCTTGTTCCTAGTCGTAGGTGGGGGCCAGCCGGACAGGAAGGGAAAAACGAAAGAAGAAGGAGGCTCCTTCGTGAAGATGAGAGGGGGGGAAGTGGAGGCCCTCGTTGAGTGTGCTAGACAAATTATGAAACCCTACAACATGTTTTCTCTCCCTTTTCCAAGATTGTCCTCCTTCTTTCAAATAAACCACACATATGCCCCCAAACCAATTTAAATGCTTCCAAAATGTCTTTAATTATACAACATCCTTAATTTACATAATCTTTCATTAAAATACAAGGCCAAAAAATCTAATTAGTTTAATTTCTATTAAGTTAACCTGAAACTCATAATAAAAGGTACTTGGAGTTTTGGGGCGTTACACCATCAATACCATGATCTCCACTAACCAAATTGTAACTTAAAATATTGAAAACATAACTTTAAAACTGTAAATTACATCAAAATTGTCATAAATCTGAGAATTAAACTTCTATTAATCCTATCAATTCTTTGTAACCATCCATGAATAAATGAAGCCACACTTGAAGTAGCTTGAAGTTTTTGTTGCATAAATGTAGCTTGACTTGTATTTAATGAAGTATGATTTACACTCGAGTTAATTAATTGCAACTTTTGTTCATCATAAATGAAGCTTGACAACATTTAATTCAACTCCATCTTGAAACTTTTCAAGTCTTGAATAAAATGATATGATACTCATGCAAATCAAAGAGAAATCTATTGAGTTTCAAAGATATACATAACAATGGTTATCATGTTGAAACTTATTGTAAAAATAATATAGAGTGTCTTTATATCACATCTATTGTTTCACATGAAAAACGTATATTAGAAACATTGTCTGCTTTTTCTTTTGGATTATATTATACTCATATACGAGTAATCAAAAGTTATGCAACAATTAACTAGAAGTTCATGAATCCAGAAATATTCGGTGTTTGACATGATCGACTGGGTCATTTAGGATCAATAATGATGAGGAAAATTATTGAGAATTCACATGGACATCCTTTAAAGAACCAGAAAGTTTTTCAATCCAATGAGTTGTCATGTGATGCTTGCTTTCAAGGGAAATTAATTATAAGACCATCACCAGCTAAAGTGGGGATTGAATCACCTGCATTTTTAGAGCGAATTCAAGGTTATATTTGTGGACCTATTAACCCACCAAGTGGTTCATTTAGATATTTTATGGTATTAATTGACGCATCCAGCAGATGGTCACATGTATACTTATTATAAAGTCGAAATCTTGCATTTGCAAGATTACTTGCTCAAATAATTAAGTTAAGAGCACAATTTCCTGATTATACAATTAAAACTATTCGACTTGATAATGTTGGTGATGTAACGCCCCTACTTTTCTATGACTAAACTCTTAGGGACATTACTACACATGCATGCATTTATAGGCCAAGAGATAAAAAGATCTTTAAAACCTCCAATGTAAATAATTTGCCTTTAGGGATCCCAAATAAAACATTCAAAACAGATAAAAGTAGCAGTTTAACATGGCCTGTTTAAAATCTGTAAAGTAAATTTAAACTTCAAAAACGTAAAGGAACAACATCGCTTATAAAAGAAATGTGCGGAAAACATGTCTATTCCCATGGTCTAAGTGGCGCGCCTCGTCACTCGCCCCGCACGCCCTTGGCCTTACGAAAAACATTTTTAAAAGAAAGGGTGAGTATTGCAGAACAATACCCAGTAAGTGACCTCGCGACCGAGGTTTGGGATATGCATACACATA
The DNA here is from genome assembly GCA_036507285.1 of Trichosanthes cucumerina. Taxonomy (NCBI): domain Eukaryota; kingdom Viridiplantae; phylum Streptophyta; class Magnoliopsida; order Cucurbitales; family Cucurbitaceae; genus Trichosanthes; species Trichosanthes cucumerina. The sequence continues at coordinate 11,151,472 of CM071842.1, read as the reverse complement.
CAATCATGACTTTAAAACTTGTTCGTAATGTACATATGCGGGACCTAAAACTTTCTCTTATTGTCAGGTCTTTAATCCATGACTTCCTTTTTATTTATGTGGCCGACTGGTCATCCTGAGTCATTTCATTTTGAGTCCTCATGCACCTGTATGGTTTGAGTCCCTCACAGACCCCTGTAATAATTTGAGAACCTCACAGACCCCTGTAATTTGACCCATAGGGTCTCTATTGCATGTTTGACCATGCACATAATGCACTCAGGAGACCAATGTCCACACTTTTCATCAATTCATTTCATGACATACATAACATGCATGAGGTCCCATCATTCAACATAACTATAATGTACATGCCACAATCATTATCATTAATATGCAAATCATGACCTTTCACATCAGATAGGGTGTAATACTCACGTATATAATCATACAATATTCTCATAGATAATATTGTACTATCTTCACATGAAATATTGGAATATCCTTACGTAAAATACAAAGACATTCTCGCATAAAATACTAGATTATGCTCGCATAAAATAATGAGATACCTTCACATAGAATATCAAAGTATTTTCACATAAAATCTCGGGATATTCTCGTATGAAAATCATTAAATCTTTTTAAGTAAAATATCGTACTAATTTCACATAAAATATTGAAATTCGTTTTCTCTAATCCCATTTAAAAGATTCGGCACAAGGTCCCTTACCTTAGTTCCGATTTCGCTCCAAAACCTAACCGAACTCCTTGACTTACTCTTCCTTTAGTGGGACCTGATTCACACAACAATTCGAAATTATCACCGAGCCTTTACTAAATCCATAATTGTAAAGGTACCTAACTCAAGTCCTTACAATTTCATGCCCCGCTTACCTCGGGTTCAACGCGAGGACTTAATATTCCTTAGTTTGTTTTGGCGTTTGACCTCCAATTCCGCTCCAAGTTTAGTCCCTACAATTTGTGTTCGAAATAGTAGCTTAGGCTCTCGGTTATACGCTTAGATAATCAGTAGGTCAAGAATAATTCTCAATCAAGTTCGAAACTTAAACAGATCGCTCACCGGACTGAAATCTTAGCTGCTGTACAGTTGTTGGCCGGCGTTGTAGAGCTCGACGGCGGAAAGAGATCTGCAGCTTGGAGAGAGGCTTCCGATCGGCGGACGTGCGTGGCTCTCGGCTGTGAAGGCTCGACGAATCGGAAACGGCGGCAGCAGACGTGGACGAAGCTTCGTACGATCCTGCCGGCGAAGCTACCTCGACTGTGGACTCCGGCGTGAGCAACCGACGCGCTCGAGACCAGCTGGAGTCGCTTCTGTCCGAGGCCTCGAACGTGGCTTCAATCGTCGGTCGGCGGCTAGGGCCGTTCGCGTTTCGTGGGTTTCGCGGCGGGAGCTTGCGATCGGTCGGGCAGAACGAAAATCCTCAAGCGGCGGCGGCGCGGATTGGTGAAAAGACGGACTTGGACGGCGAGGAGGCGATCGTCCGTGGATTGCAAACGAGGCGGCTGGGGCGGCTTGCACGGTTGACTGGACGGCGACGGCAGCAGCAGCACGTTGGAGCTAGGTTTCCGGTTAGGGCAAGCGCACGAAGGAGAAGGGAAAAATCGAAGTGTATATTGTTTTAGGGTTAGGGTTAGGGCTAGGGTTTTGTTCTCTTCCAACTTCACTTAAGGACCTTAAATACTAACAAATTAGGTCAAAATTCTAGTGCTAGTTATCACCCTAATTTAGACATTAATTACCAACATGCCATTGCCACTTCCTTTTTCTTTTAATTATTACAAAATAAATCCCATCTCAAGGGAAAACAATAATTAACGATAGAACGTCAAATACAATAAATAATTGGTACCTGTGGTTGTGGTCGTCACAATCTTCCCTCCTTAAGAACTTTCGTCCTCGAAAGTTCCTATTCTTGAAATAGCTCTGGATATTTAGCTCGCACTTCTTCTTCTCGCTCCCAGGTAGCTTCTTCCGTGCGGTGGTTTTGCCACAACACTTTAACTAAGTTGATCTCACGGTTACGGAGGGTCTTTCGATCTCTTGCAATAATCTGTACAGGTCGTTCGCCATAACTCAAATCTTCTGCTAGCTGTAATGGTTCGAAGTCTACGACATGAGTCGGGTCTGGAACGTATTTTCTCAGCATGGAGACATGGAATACGTTATGAACTGCTGATAGGGAAGGCGGCAATGCTAGCCTGTAGGCCACTACACCAACCCTCTCTAAAATCTCAAATGGTCCGATGAAGCGCGGACTCAACTTCCCTTTTCGGCCAAACCTTAGAATCCCTTTCATTGGGGCAACTTTAAGAAATACGTGGTCCCCAACTTCGAATTCTAGGTTCCTTCGTCTCGAATCGGCATAACTCTTTTGCCTGCTCTGGGGGTGATGCGCATCCGCCCCTAATCTTCTCAGATCGCACTATTAGTGATCTGTACTATTTCTGGACCCAACAACTGGCGTTCACCAACCTCCTCCCAGAAAACGGGAGTTCTGCAACGTTTTTCATAGAGAGCTTCAAATGGAGCCATTCCGATGGTCGACTGATAACTGTTATTGTAAGCAAACTCCATCAAATGCAAATGTGTGTCCCAACTACCGGGAAAGTCTAAAGTGCAAGCTCGTAACATGTCTTCTAAGATCCGGTTTAAACGCTCATGCGCGCCCATCCGTCTGCGTGGATGAAAAGTCATTACTAAAGTTCAAGCTGCGAACCTAACGCTTTTCGTAAACTCCTCCGGAAGTTGGAGGTGAAACGTGGATCCACATGCGAAATAATCTTGATTTGGAATCCCATGTAAACGGACTATCTCTTCCAGTAAAGTCTGCGCCCACTTATCTCGTAGAATAGGTGGGTTTCCCCGGTATGAAATGTCTTTGACTTGGTTAATCTGGCCCACTATGACCCAAATTACCGAGTAACCTCGTAAGGTTCTAGGCGATCCGACTATGAAATCCATAGAGATCTCCTCCCATTTCCACTGGGGCACATGTAAAGGCTGCGCAGAGTCCTGCGGGCCTCGCTTGCAGTGTGCCTTCACTGCCGACAAGTCGTGCACTTGCTAACAAATTCTCGCCACGCCGCGCTTCATGTTACACCACCGTAACGATCGTTTGGATCTCGATACATCTTGGTGCTACAGTGGTGCATAGAGAATGGTGAGTTATGGGCTTCGCTCAAGATTTACGCCTTGATTTGTCATCGTCCGCACACACAATCGTCCCCGAAATAGTAATCCTCCATCATTCGTGGATGGGGAAAACTCGCCAACTCACCAGAAGTTACTGCAGTAAGTTTTTCCACTAATCGAGGTCTTCTGTTGAGACTCAACGATGCGTTGTCTCAAGGTTGGTTGTACTGGTTAATCGAGCTAAGCGAGTCGTGGTCTTTCCTACTAGTATCGCAATTTCGGCTCGAGCAAACTCTCGCCTGTAACTCGCTCTCATCGATAACTTCGTCTTTGAAGTATGCACGGCTTCCTATCGAGGGCATCGGCCCACGACATTAGCCTTACCGGGGTGGTATTGTATGTCAATATCGTAATCCTTCACTAATTCCAACCATCTGCGTTGCCTCATGTTCAATTCAATTCATACGGGTGAGCAGATACTTCAGACTTTTTATGATCTGTAAAAATCTGAATTTTCTCGCCATACTGTGTAGTGTCTCCAAATCTTTAATGCAAAGACCATCGCCGCTAGTTCCAAGTCATGAGTCGAGATAGTTCCTCTCGTGCGTCTTCAATTGTCGGGATGCATAGGCTATTACTTTACCGTCTTTGCATTAGTACACAACCCAAACCTTTCTTAGAAGCATCACTTTGTAAACCACAAAGCTCCTGTTCCCTCGGGATTTGTAAGAATCGGGGGTGACACTAATCTGCACTTGAGTTCCTAGAAACTCGCCTCATGAGCATCATCCCAAACAAATGAGTTACCCTTGCGCGCACCGGTGAGTCATGGGCATAGCTATCTTGGCGAAGTCCCGCACGAAACGTCTATAGTAACTGCAAGACCCGTAAAACTACGCACTGTCACGGTGGTGGGACGAGGCCACCGTGTGACGGCCTCCACTTTCATTTGGATCAACAGAGAGACTCGGCCGGACACCACATGCCCTAAGAAGGATACCGTCCGAGCGTAATTCACACTTGGAAAATTTTGCATATAACTTATTCTCTCTCTCGTGAGTAAGACTTTTCTCGTGTGTCTTTCATGATCTTCATCACACCGAGTATATCGGTATATCGTCGATAAATACTATCACGAACGTATCAAGAAACTCTTTGAATAAGCGGTTCATCAAGTCCATGAAAGCGGCGGGAGAGCGTTGGTCAAACCAAACGGCATCACCGTGAACTCGTAATGCCCATAACGTGATCTCGAATCTTTGTTTTAGGAATATCATCTTCACCGATTCTCAATCGATGGTAGCTTCGATCTCGGATCAATCTTGGAGAACAACATTGTTGCTCCTTGCAATCGATCGAACAAATCATCTATGCGGGAGAGAGGTATTTATTCTTGATCGTAACTTTATTCAACTCCCGTAATCTATACACAGCGCATGGATCCGTCTTCTTTTCACGAACAACACAGGGGGCTCCTCAAGGCGAAAACGCTTGGGCGTATAAACCCCTTGTCCGAAGAAGTCCGCGGCGTAGTTTCGATTCTTTCAACTCTGCGGTGCCATTCTCATGCGGTGCCTTGGATATCGGAGTTGTCCCTAATTCCAATCCGATGTTAAAATCTACCTCTCTCGACCGGAGGTATTTCGGGAGGTCCTCGGGAAGACGCGTCAGTAAATTCATTCACCATCGGTACCGATGACACTCGAGATCTCCGTGCACCTTGCATCTAGTATGCAAGCTAAGACACCCCAAGCTCCCGATGTAATAACTTCCTCGCCTTAAGGGCGAATTACCTTAGGCCTACTTCCCGCTATCGTGCCTCTGAACTCAGAGCCGAGGTTGGTGGGAGGAGTGAACACTACCTCCTTCCCCGAAACAATCAATGCAAGCATGGTTCTGCGCTAACGATCCATGCCCAATATCACATCAAAGTCGGACATGTCTAAGACTACTAGATTTATTGTTAACTCATGGTCTGCGATGGTCACACTACCATCCTTGACTTTCATAGTGGCTAACAAATTTATCCCGCAGAGAGTGGAGCAGACAGTGAGCATATCAGAATCGTTTCTAGTTCTAACTCACTTGACTTACGAAGGATCCGAAAAAAAAAGTGTGTGAACAGAATCAAATAATAAAAGGCAAGGTGCCCAAGTAATGGAAGTGTACACCGTAACCACCGAGTCCGAGCCATAGATGTTTTTTACGGTGCTTGCATAAGCTCTTCCTTGATGTATAACCGCTTCACGGCAGTCCCACTATTGAAAACCTGAGGTTGGCTAGCGCTGGCTTGACTCGGGCAGCTATTAGCTCTGTGCCCTTCTTTCCCACATCTGAAGCACACTCCGGACCGGGCCAAACACTTACCCCAATGCCGCTACTACACAGTCTTTGCATTGTGGCTTGTCTCCACCGTTATTTCCGCTCTGTTGACACGTGGTTTCGACTGAACTCGCACGAAAATTTCTGGTCTATACGGTATGCGCTTAAGGACATTGTGAGCTTGAATTTGCATTTGGTCCCATTCCTCTTATGATTTGCCATGGTTGCCCAGGTTAACCACTACTGCTGCGGTGTGCGATGCGCACACCCAAATCAATTTTGCCACTCTCACTGCGGAGGCATAATCGGGGTGCTAGTGCTTGAATGAAGCCTCGAACATTCTCATCCAAAGTCCCATAATGAAGCGCTCTGTTTTCTTTGCCTCTGTGTCTACCGGCTCGGGGCAAAGCGAGACAAACGGTGAATTCCCTCTCATATACCTCCACTTTGGCCTCCTGCTCGCCAAGTTGTAAGAATTTGCGCCGCTTCCTATAACGAGCTGCAGCAGGTAAAATTTCCGCGTAACGCTTCCTAAAAGCAGATTCGGTGTAATTGTTTCTCCGCTTAGCGACAATGGTTCCACTGGCGGACTCACCATAAATAAGCGTCGTCTCTCAAAGATAAAGGGTAGCGCAGGACACCCTCTCGGTCCTCGGGGCAATTCATCAATCGAAGATGGTCTCAATGGAGGACAACCACAACTCACCCACACGTGGGGTCTTTGGAAGACCCATCGAAAGATCTCGGGATCATACTTCCTAAAGTCCGCCGGGATATCGAGACTCCAGAGTTGCATCGTTCGCGCCGACGATTTGCTTGGGCGGTGAGTGGCTCATCAGAGCTCGCACGCAGTCTCGCGATAGCCTCTACCATCATAGTCATAACGTTAGTGTTCCCTTGATCCGCCACTGGAGCAGCTGCAGTGCATTCTCGCGGCGCCGGTGGTCCCGGGGAGGTGCAGCACGGGTGGAGCAACCTCTTCTTGTTCCAGCCAGTAATTCCGGTTGGGTGTCAACGTTTTCTCTTGCCTCAGGCCCTACCACGTCCCCCTACCTCTCCTCGACCTCTAGGTGGCATTTTGTCTGCATTACTACAATACAGAGAGTTTCTAACTCGGGTTTCATTACTTTCTAACTATAAGATAGGATCACCCGCCAGGGTTTTAAGTTCATGTATACGCATAAAAGCAGTAATCACATCATAATCATTTACTTAATAAATAAAATACTGAATGTACCAGCGGTGGACCTAACGCGTTGTTCAACCATGGGAACTACTCGTGTGCTTACTCTGTAAGCAAGTCTCTGAGAACCCTTAAACCTAGGGTCTCGATACCAACCTATAACGCCCCTACTTTTCTATGACTAAACTCTTAGGGACATTACTACACATGCATGCATTTATAGGCCAAGAGATAAAAAGATCTTTAAAACCTCCAATGTAAATAATTTGCCTTTAGGGATCCCAAATAAAACATTCAAAACAGATAAAAGTAGCAGTTTAACATGGCCTGTTTAAAATCTGTAAAGTAAATTTAAACTTCAAAAACGTAAAGGAACAACATCAGTTATAAAAGAAATGTGCGGAAAACATGTCTATTCCCATGGTCCTAGTAACGCGCCTCCGTCACTCGCCCTGCACGTCCTTGGCCTTACCCGAAAAACATTTTTAAAAGAAAGGGTGAGTATTGCGAACAATACCCGATGAAGTGACCTCGCTACTGAAGTTTTGGGATATGCATACACATACAATCATGACTTTTAAAACTTGTTCGAAATGTACATATGCGGGACCTAAAACTTTCTCATATTGTCAGGTCTTTAATCCATGACTTCCTTTTTATTTATGTGGCCGATTGGTCATCCCGAGTCATTTCATTTTGAGTCCCCTCTGGACACTGTATGGTTTGAGTCCCTCACGGACCCCCTGTAATAATTTGAGTCCTCACTGGACCACTGTAATTTGACCCATAGGGTCTCTATTGCATGTTTGACCATGCACATAATGCACTCTGGAGACCAATGTCCACACTTTTCATCAATTCATTTCATGACATACATAACATGCATGAGGTCCCATCATTCAACATAACTATAGTGTACATGCCACAACCATTATCATTAATATGCAAATCATGACCTTTCACATCGATAGGTGTAATACTCACGTATATAATCATACAATATTCTCATAGATAATCTTGTACTATCTTCACATGAAATATTGGAATATCCTTACGTAAAATACAAAGACATTCTCGCATAAAATACTAGATTATGCTCGCATAAAATAATGAGATACCTTCACATAGAATATCAAAGTATTTTCACATAAAATCTAAAGGATATTCTCGTATGAAAATCATTAAATCTTTTTAAGTAAAATATCGTACTAATTTCACATAAAATATTGAAATTCGTTTTCTCTAATCCCATTTAAAAAGATTCGGCACAAGGTCCCTTACCTTAGTTCCGATTTCGCTCCAAAACCTAACCGAACTCCTTGACTACTCTTCCTTTAGTGGGACCTGATTCACACAACAATTCCAAATTATTCACCGAGCCTTTACTAAATCCATAATTGTAAAGGTACCTAACTCAAGTCCTTACAATTTCATGCCCCGCTTACCTCGGGTTCAACGCGAGGACTTAATATTCCTTAGTTTGTTTTGGCGTTTGACCTCCAATTCCGCTCCAAGTTTAGTCCCCTACAATTTGTGTTCGAAATAGTAGCTTAGGCTCTCGGTTATACGCTTAGATAATCAGTAGGTCAAGAATAATTCTCAATCAAGTTCGAAACTTAAACAGATCGCTCACCGGACTGAAATCTTAGTTGCTCAGTCTGATTCTTTGGCGGCGTGCCAGTAGAGCTCGGCGGCGAAAGAGATCTGCAGACTTGAGAGAGGCTTCCGATCGGCGGGCGGCGCGTGGCTCTACCGTGAAGGCTCGACGAATCGGAAGCGGCGGCAAAGCGAGACGTGGGACGAAGCCGACGATCCTGCCGGCGAAGCTACCTCGACTGTGGACTCCGGCGTGAGCAACCGACGCGCTCGAGACCAGCTGGAGTCGCTTCTGTCCGAGGCCTCGAACGTGGCTTCAATCGTCGGTCGGCGGCTAGGGCTTCGTTTCCGTTCGTGGGTTTTCGCCGGCGAGGGAGCTTGCGATCGGTGTGGCAGAACGAAAATCCTCAAGCGGCGGCGTGCAGTTGGCTGAAAGACAGCTTGGACGGCGAGGAGGCGATCGTCCGTGGATTGCAAACGAGGCGGCTGGGGCGGCTTGCACGGTTGACTGGACGGCGACGGCAGCAGCAGACGTTGGAGCTAGGTTTCGGTTAGGGCAAGCGCCACGAAGGGAGAAGGGAAAAATCGAAGTGTATATTGTTTTAGGGTTAGGGTTAGGGCTAGGGTTTTTTGTTCTCTTCCAACTTCACTTAAGGACCTTAAATACTAACAAATTAGGTCAAAATTCTAGTGCTAGTTATCACCCTAATTTAGACATTAATTACCAACATGCCATTGCCACTTCCTTTTTCTTTTAATTATTATAAAATAAATCCCATCTCAAGGGAAAACAATAATTAACGATAGAACGTCAAATACAATAAATAATTGGTACCTGTGGTTGTGGTCGTCACAGGTGAATTTACATCCCAAACTTTTAATAATTATTGTTTGTCAATTGGGATAAGTGTTGAACATCCTGTGGGCTCATGTTCATACACAAAATGGTCTAGCAGAATAATTTATAAAACGTCTGCAACTAATTGTAAGACCATTGCTGATGAGAGTTAAACTTCCTACATCGGTCTGGGGTCATGCTATTTTGCACGCTACATCATTATTACGTATTTGGCCAGTAGCCTATAATAAATATTCCCCTATGCAATTAGCTTATGGCCAACAACCAAATATATCCTATCTGAGAATTTTTGGATGTGCAGTATATGTTCCAATTTCTCCACCACAACGTACTAAGATGGGATCTCAAAGGAGGTTAGGAATATATGTTGGATATGATTTCCCATCAATTATTAATATATTGAACCCCTAACGGGTGATGTATTTACTGCACGATTTGCTGATTGTCATTTTAATGAAGACAAATTTTCCAACATTAAGGGGAGGAATTAAGAAGTTGGAGAAAGAAATTACATGGAATGCATCGGTATTATCTCATTTAGATCCTCGTAGAGATCAATGTGAACTTGAAGTTCAAAAGATAATTTGTGACGACCACAACCAAAGGTACTGATTATTTATCCTATTTAACGTTCTATCAACCTGTGTGTGTCTAATTGGATTTGTGAATTACATCAAGCTCGGTGTTAATGAGTTTTGTTAATTTTATTGGTTTAAGGCGAAATATTATCCTTTAGACAACTATTGTTAATAATTAAAAGAAAAAGGAAGTGGCAATGGCATGTTGGTGATTAATGGCTAAATTAGGGTGATAACTAACACTAGAATTTTGACCTAATTTGCTAGTATTTAAGGTCCTTAAGTGAAGTTGGAAGAAAACAAAACCCTAGCCCTAACCCTAAACCTAGCCATCCTATTCTTCTCCCACATGCCCTAGCCGTAGCCAACACCCCTGCAGAACTCCTCCGCCGGCCACAACAAGAGATTGTCGTCGAGCAGCGCCTAAGGACCTCGCCATCGGAGCTGCAAGCAAGCACAGGACCAGGCGAAACCTCATCTCGCGCGTTCCGGCCACGTTACCACTCACGAGTGCCGTTCCCATCAGTGCCGCCGAACTACAGCCTCTACAAGCCTGCCGATAGCAGCCCTGAAGTCGTGCACGCCGCCATCCCAAGCCGCGAGTCTTGCGCGCCGGCTGAGGAAGTCGTTTCGCCCAGCGATCGCGAGCTCCCATTCACGATCCACGATCGGCCACTGCGCAGCCGATCCATGAACTTATCTTGATTGATCGCGCGCGATCCACGCCGAGAACACCACCGAAGTGCCTCGTCCACAACCATCCGATCGCGAGCGCGCGTTCGCAGCGCGCGCGTTCACGTCTGCGGCACCGGTATCTCCAGAAATCAAAGCAGCCCGCTCAGGCGGCGATCAAAGCGACCACCGTTCACCTTCAAGTCCAGTGATCCACGTCCGGATCGATTACACCGGAATCCGATCAGCGGTCGTGGTTCGTTGTTACGCTGCAATCAGGAAGTAATCGAGGTCAAGGTTGTGGATTAGGTGAGCCACGCGAAACCCTCTTCGATTTTGGAATATAGGATTATTTGGATCTAATTCGCATGAATTTATTCGCATGAAAATGTTGTAGGAACGAATTGAATTTTAGGATCAAGATTCCCAAGCTTTGGAGCAACCGAATCCACGTTCGGATTATTATTTGAGTCGAGGTAATTGGTGCAAAGTGAGAATTATAGACGCTTTCGTACTTAGATTCCTTATATTGAATGAACGTGTGTAGTAGGATAACGAATAGAAGGATTCTTGATTGTGAGTTATTTGGAAAGGACCGTTAATTTAAGAATTAGAAGGAAAGAGTGAGATCAAAGCTCGAGGTAAGGGACCTTGTGCGAACTTTTATTGGGATTGAAGAAAATGATTTTCACGATTTCATGCAAAATTAGTTTATATTTTCATATGACAATATCTGAGATATTTTCGTGAGAATACTTAATATTTTATGTGCAAATATTTCAATGCTTCATGTGGAAATAAACTAGTATTTTATGTGAGAATATTCTTGTATACTATGTAAGAGTATTCCAAAGATTTCATGTGAGGATATGAAGAATTTGTATGAGAATATTTCATGATTTCCTACAAAAGTATGATCTTCAAACTTATCATGAGAAAAGTATGATTTGCATATTGACGATGATGTTTGTGACATGTACACTATTGTTATGTGAATGATGGGACCTCATGCATGTTATGTATGTCATGAAATGAATTGATGAAAAGTGTGGACATTGGTCTCCGAGTGCATTATGTGCATGGTCAAACATGCAATAGAGACCCCATGGGTCAAATTACAAGTGGTCCGTGAGGACTCAAATTATTACAGTGTCCGTGAGGGACTCAAAATGAAATGACTCGGGATGACCAATCGGCCACATAAATAAAAAGGCGATCATGGATTAAAGACTGACGATATGAGAAAGTTTTAGGTCCCGTGATATGTACATTTCGAACAAGTTTAAAAGTCATGATTGTATGTGTATGCATATCCCAAACCTCAGTAGCGAGGTCACTTGCATCGGGTATTGTTTTACAATACTCACCCTTTCTTTTAAAAATGTTTTTCAGGTAAGGCTAAGGACGTGCAGGGCGAGTGACGGAGGCGCGTTGCCAGGACCATGGGAATAGACATGTTTTCCGCACATTTCTTTTATAATTGATGTTGTTCCTTTATGTCTTTGGAAGTTTAAAATTTACTTTCTGATTTTAAATAGGCCATGTTGAATCGCTCCTTTTTATCTCATTTTGAATGTTTTACTTGGGATCCCTAAAGACAAATTATTTTCATTGGAGGTTTAAAGATCTTTTTATCTATGTTGGCCTATAAATGCATGCATGTGTAGTAATGTCCCTAAGAGTTTAGTCATAGAAAAGTAGGGGCGTTATAGCTTGGTATCGAGCCCTAGGTTTAAGGGTTCGTGAGACTTGCTTACTGAGTAAGCACAGAGTAGTTCCCATGGTTGAACAACGCGCGTTAGGCCACCGCCAGTACATTCTCAGTATTTTATTTATTAAGTAAATGATTATGATGTGATTCTCATTTTTATGCATATACATGAACTTAAAACCCAAGGGGTGATCCTATCTTGTAGTTAGAAAGTAATGAAACCGAGTTAGAAACTCTCTGTATTGTAGTATCGACAAAATGCCACCTAGAGGTCGAGGAGAGGTAGGGACGTGGTAGGGGCCGGAGGCAAGAGAAAACGTTGACACCCAACCTGATTACCACTGGAGCAGGGAAGAGGTTGCTCCACCCGTGCACTGCACCTCCCGGAGACCGCCACCGCCGCGGGAGAATGCACTGCGATCGCTCCGGTGGCGGATCAAGGAACACTAACGTTATGACTATGATGGTAGAGGCTATGCAGAGACTCAGTGCGAGCCACTGAGTAGCCACTCACCGCCCAAGCGAATCGGGGACGGAACGATGCAACTCGAGTCTCGATATCGAAGGACTTCGTGGAAATATGATCCCGCATCGTTTGATGGGTCTTCCGGTGACCCCACCGTGGTCGAAAGTTATGGCCGTCCTCCATTGAGACCATCTTCCGATTGATGATGAAGCGCCACGAGGACCGAGAGGGTGTCTGTGCTACCTTTATCTTTGAGGATGACGCGTATTTATGGTGGGAGTCCGCCAGTGGAACCATTGTCGCCAATGAGAAACGATTACCTGGAATATGTTTAAGGAAGCATTCTGGCGGAAATTTTACCCTGTTGCAGCTCGTTACAGGAAACAAGCAAAATTCTTACAATTTAGCCAGAACAGGAGGGCAGTGGAGGTATATGAGAGAGAATTCACCCGCTTGTCACGCTTTGCCCCCGAACTGGTTGACACAGAGGCAAAGAAAATAGAGCGCTTCGTTATGGGATGGATGAGAATGTTCGAGGCTTCATTCAAGCACTAGCACCTCTCGATTATGCCTCCGCGATGAGAGTGGCGGAATTGATTTGGGTGCAGCGCATCGCACAAAGCAGGGTAGTGGTTAATCCGGGGCAGCCCATGGCAAATCATAAGAGGAAGTGGGACCAGCCAAATTCAAGCTCACAGCGTCCCCAGAGTACACCGCATAGACTAGGAAATTTTCGTACAGGTTCAGGTCAGAAACCACAGGTCAACAGAACGGGAAATAACAGTGGAGATAAGCCACAATGCAAGCGCGTGGTAGCGCATTGGGGTAAGTGTTTGCCTTGGTCCGAGTGTGCTTCGGATGTGGGAAAGAAGGGCACAGAGCTAATAGTTTGCCGAGTCAAGCCAAGCCGCTAGCCAACCTCAAAGTTATCAATAGTGGGACGCTTTGTGAAGCGGTTATACATCAAGGAAGAGCTTATGCAAGCACCAAGAAAAACATCTATGGCTCGGACTCGGTGGTTACGGTGTACACTTCCATTACTTGGGCACCTTGCCTTTGTATTATTTGATTCTCAGTTACACACACTTTTATTTCTCGCATCCTTTGTAAGTCAAGTGAGTTAGAACTAGAACGATTCTGAGATGCTCTGTCTGTCTCCACTCCTGTGGGGATAAATTTGTTAGCCACTATGAAAGTCAAGGATGGTAGTGTGACCATTCACGGACCATGAGTTAATGAAGAAATCTAGTAGTCTTAGACATGTCCGACTTTGATGTGATATTGGGCATGGGTGGTTAAAGCAGTAACCATGCTTGCATTGATTGTTTCGAGGAAGGAGGTAGTGTTCACTCCTCCGACCAACCCGGCACTGAGTTCAGAGGCACGTTAGCGGGAAGTAGGCCTAAGGTAATTCACGCCTCGAGGCCGAGAAGTTATTACATCGGGAGCTTGGGGCGCCTTAGCTTGCATATTAGATGCAAGGTGCACGGAGATCTCAAAGTGTCACCGGTACCATGGTGAATGAATTTACTGACGTCTTCCCGAGGACCTCCCGGAATACCTCCGGTGAGAGAGGTAGATTTTAACATCGGATTGGAATGGGGACGACCCGATATCCAAGGCACCGCATGTAATGGCTCGTGGCAGAGTTGAAAGAACTAAAAATACGATTACAAGACTTACTAGACAAGGGGTTTATACGCCTGCCGTTTTCGCTGGGAGCCCCCGTGTTGTTCGTGAAAAGAAAGACGGATCCATGCGCTGTGTATAGATTACAGGAGTTGAATAAAGTTACGATCAAGAATAAATATCCTCTTCCCGAGAATAGACGATTTGTTCGATCGATTGCAAAGGAGCAACGATGTTCTCCAAGATTGATCCGAGATCAAAGCTACCATCGATTGAGGATCGATGAAGAGGATATTCCTAAAAGCAAAGACATTGAGATCACGTTATGGGCATTACGAGTTCACAAAGTGATGCCGTTTGGTTTGACCAACGCTCCCGCCGCTTTCATGGACTTGATAAACCGTTTATTCAAAGAGTTTCTAGATACGTTCGTGATTGTGTTTATTGACGATATCTCGATATACTCGGTGTGATGAAGATCATGAAAGGCACCGAGAAAAGTTTTACTCACGCCGAGAGAATAAGTTATATGCAAAATTCTCCAAGTGTGAATTTTCGCTCGCATGTATCCTTCTTAGGGCATGTGGTGTCCGGAAATTTGAGTCTCTGTTGACCCAAATGAAAGTGGAGGCCGCCACACAGTGGCCTTGTCCGACCACCGCTACTGCAGGTACGTAGTTTTCTGGTCTTGCGCAGTTATTATAGACGTTTGCGCGCAGACTTCGCCAAGATAGCCATGCCCATGACTCGGTGACGCGCAAGTGGAAACTCATTTGTTTGGGATGATGCTTCATGAGGCGAGTTTCGAGAACTCAAGTACAGATTAGTGTCACCCCGATTCTTACAAATTCCCGAGGAACAGGGGAGCTTGTGGTTTCTGGTGATGCTTCTAAGAAAGGTTTGGGCAAAGTGTTCTAATGCAAAGACGGTAAAGTAATAGCCTATGCGCCCCAAGCAATTAAAGACGCATGAGAGGAATTATCCAACTCATGATTTGGAGCTAGCAGCAGCGATGGTCTTTGCATTAAAGATCCGGAGACACTACCGTATGGCGAGAAAATTGATTTTTACAGATCATAAAAGTCCAAGTATCCATTTCACCCGAAGGAATTAAACATGAGGCAACGCAGATGGTTGGAATTAGTGAAGGATTACGATATTGACATTCAATACCACCCCGGTAAGGCTAATGTCGTGGCCGATGCCCTCAGTAGGAAGCCAACGCATACTTCAGCACGAATTACTGACAGAGCAGAGTTACAGGCAGAGTTTGCTCGAGCTGAAATTGCAGTACTAGTAGGAAAGACCACGGCTCAGTTAGCTCAGTTAACGGTACAACCAACTTTGAGGCAACGCATCGTTGAGTCTCAGCAAGGGGACCCTCAGTTAGTAGAAAATCTATCGGCAGTAACTACAGGTGAGTTGGCAGAGTTTTCACTATCCGCAGATGGAGGACTGTTATTCCAAGGACGATTATGTGTTCCAAACGATGACAAACTGAAGGCAGAAATCTTGAACGAGGCCCATAAATCGCCATTTGCCATGCATCCTGGTAGTACCAAGATGTATCGAGATCTCAAGCGATGCGTTACGGTGGTGTAACATGAAACGACGCGATGTAATTTGTCGGCAAGTGTTTGACTTGTCGTCAAGCAGTGAAGGCACCTGACAGAGGGCTCGGGACTCTGCGGCCTTTACATGTGCCCCAGTGGAAATGGGAGGAGATCTCTATGGATTTCATAGTCGGACTGCCTAGAACCTTACGAGGTTACTCAGTAATTTGGGTCATTGTGGACAGATTAACCAAGTCAGCACATTTCATACCAGGGAAACCCACCTATTCTACAGATAAGTGGGGCGCGCTTTTTACCGGAAGAGATAGTCCGTTTACATGGGATCCCAACCAAGATTATTTGAGCACGAGGATCCACGTTTCACCTCCAACTTTTGGAGGAGCCTACGTAAAGCGTTAGGGTTGAGTTGAACTTTAGTACAGCTTTTCATCCACAGACGGATGGGCAGACAGAACGTTTGAACCAGATCCTAGAAGACATGTTACGAGCTTGCACCTTAGACTTTCCGGGTAGTTGGGACACACATTTACATTTGATGGAGTTTGCTTATAATATGATTTATCATCGACCATTGGAATGGCTCCATTTGAAGCTCTCTATGGAAAACGTTGCAGTAACTCCGTTTTTCGGGAGGAGGTTGGTGAACGCCGATTTTGGGTCCAGAGTTAGTACAGTCACAAATAGTGCGATCTGAGTAAGATTAGGGGCGAATGCGCATCGCCCAAGACAGCAGAAAAAGAGTTATGCCGACACGAGGCGAAGGACCTAGAATTCGGTGTTGGGGACCACGTATTTCTTAAGGTGGCCCCAATGAAGGGAATTCTAAGGTTTGGCCGAAAAGGGAAATTGAGTCCGCGATTCATCGGACCATTCGAGATTTTAGAGAGGATTGGTGCGGTGGCCTACAGATTAGCACTGCCGCCTTCCCTTTCAGCGGTTCATAACGTGTTTCATGTCTCCATGTTGAGAAAATACGTTCCAGACCTGACTCACGTCATAGACTTCGAACCATTACAGTTAGCAGAAGATTTGAGTTATGGCGAACGACCTGTACAGATTATTGCTAGAGATCAAAAGACCCTCCGTAACCGTGAGATCAACTTAGTTAAAGTGTTATGGCAAAACCACCGTACGGAAGAAGCTACCTGGGAGCGAGAAGAGGAAGTGCGAGCTAAGTATCCAGAACTATTCCAAGATTAGGAACTTTCGAGGACGAAAGTTCTTAAGGAGGGAAGATTGTGACGACCACAACCAAAGGTACTGATTATTTATCCTATTTAACGTTCTATCAACCTGTGTGTGTCTAATTGGATTTGTGAATTACATCAAGCTCGGTGTTAATGAGTTTTGTTAATTTTATTGGTTTAAGGCGAAATATTATCCTTTAGACAACTATTGTAAATAATTAAAAGAAAAAGGAAGTGGCAATGGCATGTTGGTGATTAATGGCTAAATTAGGGTGATAACTAACACTAGAATTTTGACCTAATTTGCTAGTATTTAAGGTCCTTAAGTGAAGTTGGAAGAAAACAAAACCCTAGCCCTAACCCTAAACCTAGCCATCCTATTCTTCTCCCACATGCCCTAGCCAGTAGCCAACACCCCGCAGAACTCCTCCGCGGCCACAACAAGAGATTGTTGCCGTCGGCGGCGCACCGAGGACCTCGCCATCGGAGCTGCAAGCAAGCACGCGACCAGGCGGAACCTCATCTCGCGCGTTCCGGCCACGTTACCACTCACGAGTGCCGTTCCCATCAGTGCCGCCGAACTACAGCCTCCACAAGCCTGCCGGTCGCAGCCCTGAAGTCGTGCACGCCGCCATCCCAAGCCGCGAGTCTTGCGCCGCCGCCGCTTGAGGAAGTCGTTCTCGTCCAGCAGCCCCGAGCTCCCATTCACAGTCACGATCAGTCACCTGCAGGCCGATCCACGAACTTCTGTCTTCAGTTGATCGCGCCGCAGTCACGCCGGAGAACACCAGCCGAAGTGCCTCGCCACAACCATCCGATCGCGAGCCGCCGTTCGCAAGCGTCGTTCACGCTCGTCTGCGACCGGTATCTCCGCAAGTGAATGCTGCCAGTTCGCTCAGCGGCGATCAAAGCGAAGACCGTTCACCTTCAAGTCCAAAGACACGCGTCCGGATTATTACCGAATCCGATCGTGATCGTGGTTCGTTGTTCTGCCGCAATCGTGAAGTAATCGAGGTCAAGGTTGTGGATTAGGTGAGCCACGCGAAACCCTCTTCGATTTTGGAATATAGGATTATTTGGATCTAATTCGCATGAATTTATTCGCATGAAAATGTTGTAGGAACGAATTGAATTTTAGGATCAAGATTCCCAAGCTTTGGAGCAACCGAATCCACGTTCGGATTATTATTCGGAGTCGAGGTAATTGGTGCAAAGTGAGAATTATAGACGCTTTCGTACTTAGATTCCTTATATTGAATGAACTGTGTAGTAGGATAACGAATAGAAGGATTCTTGATTGACAGGTTATTTGGAAAGGACCGTTAATTTAAGAATTAGAAGGAAAGAGTGAGATCAAAGCTCGAGGTAAGGGACCTTGTGCCGAACTTTTATTGGGATTGAAGAAAATGATTTTCACGATTTCATGCAAAATTAGTTTATATTTTCATATGACAATATACAGATATTTTCGTGAGAATACTTAATATTTTATGTGCAAATATTTCAATGCTTCATGTGGAAATAAACTAGTATTTTATGTGAGAATATTCTTGTATACTATGTAAGAGTATTCCAGTATTTCATGTGAGGATATGACAGTAATTTGTATGAGAATATTTCATGATTTCCTACAAAAGTATGATCTTCAAACTGTCTATGAGAAAAGTATGATTTGCATATTGACGATGATGTTTGTGACATGTACACTATTGTTATGTGAATGATGGGACCTCATGCATGTTATGTATGTCATGAAATGAATTGATGAAAAGTGTGGACATTGGTCTCCTGAGTGCATTATGTGCATGGTCAAACATGCAATAGAGACCCTATGGGTCAAATTACAAGGGTCTGTGAGGGACTCAAATTATTACAGGGGTCTGTGAGGGACTCAAAATGAAATGACTCAGGATGACCAGTCGGCCACATAAATAAAAAAGGCAGTCATGGATTAAAGACCTGACGATATGAGAAAGTTTTAGGTCCCGCATATGTACATTTCGAACAAGTTTAAAAGTCATGATTGTATGTGTATGCATATCCCAAACCTCGGTAGCGAGGTCACTTACTGGGTATTGTTTTACAATACTCACCCTTTCTTTTAAAAATGTTTTTCAGGTAAGGCTAAGACGTGCAGGGCGAGTGACGGAGGCGCGTTGCCAGGACCATGGGAATAGACATGTTTTCCGCACATTTCTTTTATAATTGATGTTGTTCCTTTATGTCTTTGGAAGTTTAAAATTTACTTTACAGATTTTAAATAGGCCATGTTGAACTGCTCCTTTTTATCTGTTTTGAATGTTTTACTTGGGATCCCTAAAGACAAATTATTTTCATTGGAGGTTTAAAGATCTTTTTATCTATGTTGGCCTATAAATGCATGCATGTGTAGTAATGTCCCTAAGAGTTTAGTCATAGAAAAGTAGGGGCGTTACATAATTCATTTGCAAAATATAGCAAATCAATTACCAGATGCATTCACAGATGTTAAAAGACTGACTAAATCATATATACCAACAACAAATGCTCCATCAAAAATTGATATCCCAAAGGAACAAGTTTTCAATAATGAGTCTGGAGCACGCCAGAAGCGCGGTAGACCAATGGGTTCCAAAGATAAAAATCGTCAGAAAAAAAAGTAGTTGAGAATCAAAATGATTCAATAAAAGATATGGATGTTCCAGAAGAAATCCAGAACACAACTACTCAAAAGAGTATTGATGAAAATCAAACGCTTGAGGATAATAATGAAATTTCTATAAACTATGTTACAACAAGAAAGAGGTGGAACTGAAATGATATCATTGTTGACAACATTTTTGCTTATAATGTTGTTCACGATATTATTCATGAAAGTGACGATTTTGATCCAAAATCTATCGAAGAATGTCAACGTAGAAAGGATTGACCTAAATGGAAAGAAGCGATCCAAGTAGAATTAAACTCACTTTCAAAACGTGAGATTTTTGGACCAGTAGTCCTAACACCAGAAAGTGTCAAACCTGTGGGATACAAATGAGTATTTGATAAGGAAAAGAAATGAAAAGAATGAAGTCACAAGATATAAAGCGAGACTTGTTGCACAAGGATTCTTGCAAATGCCTGATATTGATTATGAGGAGACATATTCTCATGTGGTGGATGCAATAACGCTAAGATATTTGATTAGCCTGACTATATATGAAAAAATTGATATGCATTTAATGGATGTAGTCACGACGTATTTATATAAATCTCTACATAATGACATTTATATGAAAATCCCAGAAGGATTTAAAATATCAGAAACATATGAATCAAGTTCTCGGGAATTGTATTCAATAAAGTTACAGAGATCATTATATGGATTAAATCAATAAGGGCAAATGTGGTATAATCGCCTGAGTGAATATCTGTTGAAAGAAGGATATCAAAATAATCTAATATGCCCGTGCGTTTTATAAAGAAATCTCATTCAGGATTAGCTATTATAATTGTATATGTTGATGACTTAAATATAATTGGAACTCCTGAAGAGTTATCCAAGGCGATAGGATATCTTAAGAAAGAATTCGAGATGAAAGATCTTGGAAAAATAAAATTTTGCCTTGGTTTGCAAATTGAACATTTAGCAGATAGGATATTTGTTCATCAATCAACTTATACAGAGAAAATCTTAAAAATATTCTATATGGATAAAGCACATCCATTGAACATTCCAATGGATGTTCGTTCAGTGGATGTAAAGAAAGATATATTTCGACCTCGAGATGACAATGAAGTACTACTTGGTCCTAAAGTACCATATCTTAGTGCAATTGGTGCACTTATGTATCTGGCTAATAACACAAGACCAGATATTGCATTTTCAGTAAATTTATTAGCTAGATATAGTTCAAAGACATTGGAACGGAGTTAGCATGTACTCTGATATCTTTGAGGGACGATTGATATGAGTTTATTTTATTCTATCAAATCCAGTTTTGATCTAGTTGGTTATGCAGATTCTGGATATTTATCTGATCCACACAAAGCTAGATCTCAAACAGGTTATCTATTCAAGTGTGGAGGTACTGCTATATCATGGCGATCGGTGAAATAGACCATCACGGCCAGTTCTTCGAATCATGCTGAAATCCTCGCAATTCACGAGGCAAGTTGAGAATGTGTATGGTTAAGATCGATGACACAATACATTCGTGAGACATATGGCTTGTCTTTGAGTAAACCTCTTCCAACAATATTATACGAAGACAACACAACATGTATAATTCAAATCAAAGGAGGATATATTAAAAGAGATAGAACGAAGCATATCTCTCCAAAGCTTTTCTACACTCATAACCTTGAAGAAAATGGTGACATCTCAGTACAACAGATTTGTTTGAAGGATAACTTGGCAGCCATATTTACAAAGGCATTACCAACTACAACATTTGAGAAATTGATTCACAGTATTAGGATGCGACGACTCATAAATCTCAAGTGATGTCTTCATGCGAGGGAGTAAATGTATTATATAAAATATGTACTCTTTTTCCTTCACTGGGATTTTGATCCCATTGGATTTTTTCTGTAACGCCCCTACTTTTCTATGACTAAACTCTTAGGGACATTACTACACATGCATGCATTTATAGGCCAAGAGATAAAAAGATCTTTAAAACCTCCAATGTAAATAATTTGTCTTTAGGGATCCCAAATAAAACATTCAAAACAGATAAAAGGAGCAGTTTAACATGGCCTATTTAAAATCTGTAAAGTAAATTTAAACTTCAAAAACATAAAGGAACAACATCAGTTATAAAAGAAATGTGCGGAAAACATGTCTATTCCCATGGTTCTAGCAACGCGCCTCCGTCACTCGCCCTGCACGTCCTTGGCCTTACGAAAAACATTTTTAAAGAAAGGGTGAGTATTGCAAAACAATACCCAGCAGAAGTGACCTCGCTCACAGAGGTTTGGGATATGCATACACATACAATCATGACTTTTAAACTTGTTCGAAATGTACATATGCGGGACCTAAAACTTTCTCATATTGTCGAGTCTTTAATCCATGACTTCTTTTTTTTATTTATGTGGCCGACTGGTCATCCCGAGTCATTTCATTTTGAGTCCTCACAGACTCTGTATGGTTTGAGTCCTCACTGACCACTGTAATAATTTGAGTCCTCATGGACCACTGTAATTTGACCCCATGGGTCTCTATTGCATGTTTGACCATGCACATAATGCACTCGGGAGACCAATGTCCACACTTTTCATCAATTCATTTTCATGACATACATAACATGCATGAGGTCCCATCATTCAACATAACTATAGTGTACATGCCACAACCATTATCATTAATATGCAAATCATGACCTTTCACATCGATAGGGTGTAATACTCACGTATATAATCATACAATATTCTCATAGATAATCTCGTACTATCTTCACATGAAATATTGGAATATCCTTACGTAAAATACAAAGACATTCTCGCATAAAATACTAGATTATGCTCGCATAAAATAATGAGATACCTTCACATAGAATATCAAAGTATTTTCACATAAAATCTCAGGATATTCTCGTATGAAAATCATTAAATCTTTTTAAGTAAAATATCGTACTAATTTCACATAAAATATTGAAATTCGTTTTCTCTAATCCCATTTAAAAGATTCGGCACAAGGTCCCTTACCTTAGTTCCGATTTCGCCCAAAACCTAACCGAACTCCTTGACTACTCTTCCTTTAGTGGGACTCGATTCACACAACAATTGAAATTATTCACCGAGCCTTTACTAAATCCATAATTGTAAAGGTACCTAACTCAAGTCCTTACAATTTCATGCCCCGCTTACCTCGGGTTCAACGCGAGGACTTAATATTCCTTAGTTTGTTTTGGCGTTTGACCTCCAATTCCGCTCCAAGTTTAGTCCCTACAATTTGTGTTTGAAATAGTAGCTTAGGCTCTCGGTTATACGCTTAGATAATCAGTAGGTCAAGAATAATTCTCAATCAAGTTGAAACTTAAAGCAGATCGCTCACCGATTTGAAATCTTAAATTTCTTTGCATGATTCTTGGCGGCGTTGTAGAGCTTCACGCGCACTGACCGACGGGCGATGGCAGAGGCTGGGGTTGTGTGGGATCCGGTGAGGCTGCCGACTTGGAGGTGAACGGTGCCGTTTTTATCGGTTCTGCCTGCACCGTTGGGCTTCTTGAAGGGATACCGGTCTTTGCGACGCGACAGCGTCCGAGGCTCGCGAGCGGCGCGGTGAGGTCACGAGCTATCGACGGCGGCGTCCGATCTTCGTTCGCTCTTCGGTGTGCAGCGTGAACGGCTCGCGAAAGGGGTGGCGGCGGCTGGGCGACGCGCGCTTCTTGAGCTGCGTCTCGGCGAAGAAGCTTCCGCTGGCTTTTGCTCGAAGGTGGTGGCGGCGAGCCCGAACGACCACGCCGCGTGCGTCCGAGGTGTTGAGCTTCAGCTGGAATGACTTGCAAGACGGCGGCGGCCTCTCATGCGTGAGCTTTGGCGGCGGGGCGCAAAGCACTCGTGAAGGGGGACGGCTTGATTCGAACGTAGGAGGAGAAGGAGATGTTTAGGTTTAGGGTTAGGGTTTGTCTCAATGAGGTTAGGGTTAGGGTTTGCCTCAATGAGTTTAGGGTTAGGGTTTTCTTTAATTTGAAATTTAAGGAGCTTAAATACTACAAAATTAGGCCAATAATCAAAAGTCCTATGTAACCCTCATTTAGTGATTAACAACCAAAGTGCCATCGCTCCTTCTTTTTCCTTTAATTTTACAAATTATTATCTAGGAGAATATTTCGCTTTAAGCTAAGTAAAATCAAAGACTCACTAACACCGAGCTTGATGAGATTCACTAATCCAACTCGACACACACACAGGTTGATAGAACGCTAAATAAAATAAATAATTAGTACCTGTGGTCGTGGTCGTCACATTTTCCTAGTAAAGTTTTAATGAGACATATTTTATATAAATTGGCATTTAAGGGGGAGTATTGTAAACATTATCATATAAATGTCCATTTCCACCTGCCCTTTTGACTCTCATGCCATGTGGCAAATTATCCCTAGTCAAAGTGTCTCCCATGTGTCCAACAAAGGCCATAGATTGGTGTCCAAATGGACCACATCATGCTCTCCAAATTGCCTATTAATAGTGGCTTTTGGTGGATGAATAAAACAAACTATTGGTGAAATTCTAGGCCAATTCTCTCCAACTTATTCCACTTTATCATTTTTTATATTTCTTAATTCCAATTTTCTTATATATTATCCATCCCACTTTCATTTCCAATTTCCTTTTTATCATCATCATCATCATCATCATCATCATTATTATTACTACTATATTATGTTAGTATTTAAATATTGATAAAATTATACCCGGTTTCCATCCTATTTTCACAACACCATATTCGTATATCATTTTTCTCTTTGGAAGATTTTCATTTAAATAAGCATATTATTTTTCCTTAGTTCATTTTTATTAGATAATCTAGCTTCTGCATTTTCGCACTTTGTGAAGAAGTTTCTAGAGAGAGAGAAAAAATTAACCCCTCACTTGATTAAAGTAAGTAACAGAGTACTTATATATGAGATACACAAGGTGAGAAAATGATAAATAAAATAACAAATAGATTCCACTCCATCTTATATCTAACATGCCCCTTCAAACGAAAGTCGACTGAGGCATGAGTTTGTTACGTAAGAAAAGAAGTCGATCAATGGAGAGAGGCTTAGTAAACATATCAGCAGGCTGATGCGTAGTAGGCAGAAAATACAAGGAAAGAGACTTGGAGGCCACATGTTATAGAACAAAATGCAGATCAATCTCAACGTGTTTAGTTCTACCATGAAAAACAGGATTCCGTTCTAACTGAATAGTGGACTGATATCACAATACATAGTAAGTGGTTGAACAGAAACAAACAAGTTACGAAGTAATTGTTGTATCCATGACAACTCTGCAGTAACAACAACTAAAGCTTTGTATTCTGCTTTAGTGGAGCTTCCAGAAACAGTCGATTACTTCTTAGCAACCCAAGAACCTGGATTAGCCCCAAGAAAAAACTACAAAGCTGGTAGTAGAGCGTTGATTAACCAGACATCCAACCCAGTTCGAATCAGAAAAGGAAGACAAAGTCAAGGTACTTGCTCAAAGATATAATCCCAAAGATAAGGTACCTCGAAGATATCTCAAAATATGCTTGACAACAACAAGATAAGCATACGTTGGACAACTCATAAACTGAGAGACTTTATTAACAACAAAGGATATATCAGGACGCGTAAAAGTTAAGTAATGTAAAGCTCCAACAATACTTCTATATGCAGTAGCATCATTAGGTGAGCAAACTGATGAATCATTAGAGAAATGACTGGTGGAAAAAGGCGTGGAGTAAACTTTAGCTTCAGACATACCAAACTTAAGTAACAAATCTCGTGTATACTTTGTTTGAGTAACAAAAATACCATGGGCTCGACGCTTAATCTCCAAACCAAGAAAGTAGGACAAACTGCCCAAGTCTATCATATCAAACTGCTTTTTCAACCGATCAACAAGAGAAAAAATGTAAATAGAATCAGAACCAGTCAACACTATATCATCCACATAAAAAAAAAGATAAGTAAGAGAGCTATTGGCATTCCAAACAAACAAAGAAGGGTCAGATAGGGAAGCTTGAAAACCACAAGCAAGTAAATAAGTCATGAAACACTCAAACCAAGCACGAGGAGCTTGTTTGGGACCATATAACGACTTATTGAATTTACAGATATAGGATGGAAACTGATTACTAATAAAACCTTGTGGTTGCTGCATGTAAACTTCCTCCTTCATGTGACCATGCAAAAAGGCATTCTTCGTTGTCTAAGATCCCAACTAAAGTGAGCAACCAAAGAGAGGACAAGATGAACAATAGGCTTATTGACAACAGGAGTAAACGTTTTATCATAGTCAACCCCTTCTTGTTGACGATACCCTTTGGCAACCAAACGAGCCTTATAACGAGCGACACTGCCATCTGGGTAAATGTTTAACTTTATATACCCATCGATAACCAACTGCATTCTTATTAGGAGTTAACGAGATGATAGACCAAGTCTGTTGATTTAAAAGAGCATGAAACTCTTTAGACATAGCAGACTGCCACTAACAAAGTTTTGAAGCTTGAGTAAAAGAATTGGGTTCCATAGTGTCAAATAGAGAACGAAAAACCTTTGCCAAATAAACCTTACGCTTCACAATGCCTGACTTGGCTCTAGTCTGCATCGAATGCCGATTAATGGGAGGAACATTGGCATTACTAGGGGTGTACAAGGTTGGGTTGGGTTGGGTTGAAAATTTTTTTGGAACCAACCCGAAAATTTGGGTTGTCGGGTTGACAACCCGAATTACCCGATTAAGGGTTGCAACCCAACCCAACCCAACCCTATATTTTTGGGTTGGGTTGGGTTGGGTCGTCGGGTTGATTTTTTTTTATTTTTAATAATTTTTTTTAATTATTTAAAATAATTTTTTTTTGAATTTATAACTAAAATCACATAAAATTTAATTGTCAAACTTCAAATTTCATAACATTTTAATATTTGTTAGAATCTTAGAAGAAAAATATTAAAATTGACAAATAATTCATTTATAAATATATAAAAATAAAAAAATATATAATTTTGGGTTGGGTTGGGTTGGGTCGGTCAACCCGAGCCTAAAAGGGCCAACCCGAGAACTGACCCAAAAATTCGATTCTCTAAAATTTTAACCCAACCCAAACCGAAAAAAAAACTTAACCCAACCCAACCCTTATGGTTTGGGTTGGGTAGTCCGGGTTGCTCGAGTTACCGGGTTATTTGTACACCCTGAGGCATTACATCTAACAACAGAATCAACACCATAATTATTTTCAACATTACCACCAGAGTTACTAACATTAGTTTCAATAATAGGTATATTAGGTGAATTAACAGCAACACCAACAGAATTAGTTCCAACAACAGTTTTAACAGGAACAATAACATTACCAACATTGTCAAACACAATATCACTATTAACACCAACACGCACAGAGGCAGGATGAACCAAGTTACACATATCAGGTGAAGAGAGCACTGATTCAGAAGGAACATTAAAATAAATGAAGCAAAGTAGGAATGGATGAACTAGGACCAGACTGAGAAGACACAGACGAAGAAGTAGGCATGGTGGCAAAATGATAAACGAGTTCATAAAAAAACAACATGTCTTGAGATATACAAACGCTTAGTGAGAGGATATAGGCACAAATACTCTTTGTACCCAAGAGGATAACCAAGAAGACACATTAAATGGTTCGAGACTGAAGTTTTTGAGTCGTTTAAGGACGCAATAAGGGATAACAAGCACATCCGAAGACACACAAGTGAGTATAATCAGGTGGTTTATGAAAAAGAACTTCAAAAGGAGATCGATTACCAAGGATGGGAGAGGGCAACCGGTTATGAGAAAGACAACACAAGCAAAAGCATAATACCAGTATTTGATAGGAACAGAGGACTTAGACAGTAATGACAAGGCCATTTCAACAATGTGACGGTGTTTTTCGTTCAACAATGTCATTTTGCTCAAGAGTGTGAGGACAAGACTTCTGATGGATAAAACCATGTGTTTCAAAATAAGACTGAAGAGAATTATTTACATATTCACCTCCCCCCATCACTCCTAAAGGATAAAATCTTTGAAAATAATAGGTTCTCAACAAAAGGTTTAAAACGGTATATAACATCAGTAACACTAAATTTATACTTAAGAGAAAATATCCAAGTATAACGAGAGAAATCATCAATGAACGACACATGGTAACGATATCCATTTATTGACAATTCGGGGGGAAGGACCCCATACATCACTATGGACAAGTTCTAATGGAAAAGAAGAACAAGACAAAGATGAGGAAAAGGACAATTTCCTCATTTTGCTAGTCAAACAGTGTGTATAAACAAACTGATCATCAGAAATATGTGAAGGAACAACACTCAACTGATGTAAAACAAACTTGAGAACAGAAGGGTTTGAATGACCTAAGCGATCATGTCAAATGGAATTATGGACTTTAGTACCAATCAGAGCAGTGAGATGTAGAGAGCTAGAGACAGAAAAGGTGGGGTGTGACCTCAAAGGATAGAGACCATTAACACTGGGTCTATGGAAGAGAACTTTGCCCGACCGATTTTCCTAAATGGTAAACGAATGAGCATAAAAAATGAAAACACACTCATTATCAACAAAAAATATGAACAGAGAGAAGATTTCAGGAAATGTTAGGAACACAAAGGAGATTGGTTAAGAGAAAAGAAGAAGAATCCGTTTGAAGGAATGAAGAACTTGTATGTGTGACTGGTAAGGTTTGGTCATTGCCAACTATAATGTTTGCTTCACCATTAAATTCAGAAGACACATTCAGATTAGCAAGATCAAAAGTCAAATGAGCATTACATCCAGAATCAGATAACCACACCTGAGAGGTTGAATTCGAAGATGGAGTCGAAGATTGAGCAGTAGTTTGAAAACTAGCAACAAGGGCGAATAACTATGCAGGAGGAAGTCGTCCACGGAAATCATGATTCATACGATTATAACAGTCTAAGGCGTTATGACCATATTGTTGACAAATTTGGCAAACAACCTTAGAGGATAAGGTGTTAGTCATTGAGGCACCAAAACCACGACCATTGCTACTTTAGGGAAAAAATTTCCAACAGGTAATTGAGAAGACAACAACTGTTGAAAAAGGCTAACAGAATTGTCATGACCACCAGATCGTTGATTTCGGCCTCCATGATTTCCACAACCTTGAGATCCAAAATTTCCTTGTCTAAAGGAATGAAAATTGGTCACCATGGCTAAAGACGACTCCTCAAGTTTGACTTGTTGATCAAGAGCACGTTCCTCACCGTTCATTAACACATGGAGTTCGTCAAACGAAATACTTTGAGAACGAGTGCGAATAGAAGTCTTAAACACATTATATGTTGAAGGAAGTCCATTAATTGCATAGATCGCCAGATCTTCTTGATCAACAACCACAGAAACAACCACAAGCTTGTTAGCAATATCCTTAATGCCCTGAACATAAACATTGATCATTTTGGTAGAACGCTTCGAAATACGATGTAAATCTGATTTCAAACCAACAATATGTGATCGAGTAGACGAAGAAAAGTGCATCTCAAGTGTATACCAAACTTGTTGCGCAGTAACACAACCAACAACATACACAAGAGAAAGAGGTGGCAGACTAGCATTAATCAAAGTGATAAGGGCATGATCCTTCTCAAACCATATCTCGTAGGTTGGATTTGGTACCAACACATCACCCGACTAAAGAAACTTCAAAGGAGCAGAAATCGTACCATCAAGATAGCCAAATAGCTTTTGAGGACGAAGAAGATGAGAGATCTGAAAATTCCAGAGAACATAGTTGGAAGAATCCAAGTGCACAGTTATCAAATTGTTAATATTAGTTAGAAGAACAATCAGAGAACTAAGCGATTGCATTTTAGAAGAAGAGTGATCAATCGAACTACCAGAGGAATCCATGAAAACGAGGTGAAGAAAAAAAATTCCCACGGTTTCATAGAGAGAAGACATTTGTCAGTAATGCTCTGATACCATGAAAAAGTTTTTAGAGAGAATAAAGTAACCACCTCATTTTATTAAAGTAAGTAACAGATATATGAGATAGACGAGATGAGAAAATGATAAATAAAATAACCAATACATTCCACCCCAGCTTATATCTAACACTTTGAACATTAATTTCTTATCCATAGAATAAAGAATATAATAGTAATAAAAAATATTTGCTTAGTCAACTTTAAACTTATTTACCCTTTCAACATGCACTATATAAGATTTCAAAGCGAAAATAATAAACTATTCTTTGTGTTAAAAGATACTGTTCCGTATGTTATTTTAAAATATATATACAAATTATATTCGCTTGTAAAATATAGTCTATGTGTCAAGTTTCCATGCGTCTAAGTTATTTTTGACCAATTTCCATGATAAAATTAAAAGCAATCGAATGGAGTTTTAAAAGAAAAAGAATATTTATGAGCATGAGGGAGTAGTCACTTTCGTAAAAACTTAGGGGTTGTTTGGCGCTGTTTTGAAATCAGAAACCCTAAAATTAGGGTTTTTGATTTCAGTGTTTGGGTGTTAGATTGTGTTGAGCTGGTTTGCTGAAATCGGATGTAGAGTTGGGTTGGACTGTGTTAGTTTAGACTGTATTTTTATAACAATTTTTTTAGAATATTGTTTTTGTAGATCTAATTTTTTTACTTAATAATTGTTTGTTGAAGTGCATATCAATATCTTAACGAATTATGTGGATCAATTGTTTCAATAATAGTTAAATATGGATGTGTAGTTTGTACAATTAATACTCTATTTCACAAAATACTCAGAAAACTATTTTAGAAATTAAAAAATTTGAAGTCTATTTAATAAATTAGAGAATCTAAAACTCTATTTTATAAAGTATTAAAAAAAAGAGAATTTGTAATGGGTAGCAATTATGAGTTTAGTATTTGTAAATATAACAATATTTTAAAAGAATTGCAAATATGGCAAAAAATCTTTAATTTTTTTTATAATTCCAATTATACCCTTGCCTTAAACCTAATCCCTTTTCAATTGGTAAAAACAATTTGTTTTTATTGTTCGCGCGCTTTTCACTTCCTATTTTTGCGAGAGATGGTATTTGTTTTTATTCTTCGCGCGGTTCTATTCCTATTTTTGCGAAACATCTTCTCGATTCCAATCTTCCCAAAATCTTCAGTCCAATCTTCTGTCAATTCTCGATTCCAGTCCTGTCGAAAGATTGATTATCTTCTCCAATTCGCAAGCCTTCTATTGAATTCGATGGTTGAATTGCAGTGCAGGAAGTGAATTCGATGGTTGAATTGCAGTGCAGGAAGTGAATTCGATGGTTGAATTGCAGTGCAGGAATTTTGCAAGTTTGTTTCAGATCGAAAAGTTTGTTTGATTGCATTGCAACTTCGGTATTTGTTCGATTCATTTTGTTATTTTCGTTTGATTATCTTCTCCGATTGCATTGCATCTTCGGTATTTCTTCGTTATTTTTCTGCTTTGTATTTTCATTTTTTGTGTTTTCTGGTTTATTCTTCATTTGTGATATCAATTGTGATATCAGTCAGTTATCAGTGATATTGTGATATCAGTCATCATCAGTTATCAGTGATATCTATTGATATCAGAGATGTCAGTGATATATATCATTTGTGATATCAGTGATGTGACGACCTTCATCTCAGGTACTAATTATTTATTGTATTTGACGTTCAATCGTTAAATTTACTGTTATTCCTTGAGATGAGGTTTATTTTGTAATAATTAAAGGAAAAAAAAAAAAAAAAGAAAGAGGGAAGAAGCAAGGGCATATTGGTATTTAATGTTAAATTAGGGTTATGGCTAGCACTAGGAGTTTGACCTAATTTGCTAATATATAAGGTCTTTAAGTGAAGTTGAAAAAGAGAAAAACCCTAGCCACATTGGTGATCACCTCCTTCTTCTCACCTCTCAGCCCTAGACCAAACCCTAATTGCCTCTTGTAGTTGCCTAGCGGAAACCTAACTCGTTCTTCACGTTGGTCTTTGCCGCCGAAGTGTTGCGTCGTCATCCCTACCGCCGAGCACGCTAAGTCACCGGATTCGCGCGCGCCACCTCCTTGATCGACCACGGTAGAAGACGCCCGGCCACCCACACGAACACCCTCGCGAACCCCGATCGTGAGCTCAGACGCCGCGGCCGGAGTTCGCCAAAGATCGTATCTCTGAAACGCCTGCCAGCGGCGCGCGCGGCGGACCTCACCTTGCGATCGATCACCATTGTCGGAGTTCCACCGCCGCGAGATTTCGCCCAAACCGCGAGGCATCGACGCCGGTTGAAGCCGGCCGAGCCTTGCGCGCCGCGCTCGTGAACTCGGGTTGTCGGCCCGCACTCGCTTCATCACCACTCGCCGGTGAGAGGAGAACACGATCGATTAACGCCGATCCGCAAGCTCGTATCTTGATCGTTACCACGACCACGCACGCTCCAGCCGGCCGTCCGGTGTTCCAGCCCTCGCGCGGCAAGCCGCGATCCTCTTGCCGCGAGAGTGCACGGATGTTCACGCTAACTTCCGTTTGCTGCCACTGATTGATCGGCACCACCGATTGTAATCACGCCGACCAGCAACCATCCAATAGCATCGAGTTCAGTCGGTGAGCAATCGATTTCAATTTCATGCTTAATTGGAAAGCGTATGCGATCATCGTATGATTAAACGTTTGATTGAGAATTAGGTTACGGGTTCGAACGCATTCTTGTAGGAGACAAACCGGAGCGAGATTGGAGGTGGATCGTCACAACAGACTAAGAGTTAGTAGGTGTTAGCTTTAAGCTCGAGGTAAGCGAGACACGACATTTTAGTGCAGCATTTAGGGTATCGCATGATTAGGGTTTAGTGAATACTCGGAGTTTAATTCGGAAATTATGGTGTGAATCAGGTTTCACTAAAGGGAGGATAAGCAGGGAGTTCGATTAGGTTTTGGAGAGAAATCGAAGCTCGAGGTAAGGGACCTTGCGCCGAACTTTTAATGGGAGTAAATGAAAATGATTTTCATGATTTTATGCGAAATAGTTCATATTTTTCACATGAAAATCCACAGATATTATTTTGAGAATACGTGATATTTTATGTGCAAATACTTCGATGTATTATGTGAAAATGAATCATTATTTTATGTGAAAGTATTCTCGTATGTTATGTATAAGGATCCCATTATTTCATGTGAGAATAGGACAGTAGTGTGTATGAGAATATTTCATGTTTATTACAAAAGTATGATTTATCACCCTGTCCATGAGAAAGTATGAATGATATGTTGATGATGATATTTGTGATATGTACACCATGATTGTGTGACTGATGGGATCTCATGCATGTTTTGTATGCCACGAAATGATTTAACGAATAGTGTGGACATTGGTTATCCTGAGATCGCTCTGCGCATGGTCAAACATGCAATAGAGACCTGGGGTCAAATGAAATGACTCAGGATGACCAGTCGGCCTCACAATTAAATGAATAGCCATGGATTAAAGACCTGGCAATTAAATGAATAGCCATGGATTAAAGACCTGGCAATTAAATGAATAGCCATGGATTAAAGACCTGGCAATTGAATGAGCAGCCATGGATTAAAGACACAGCCCTTTGAATAAGCGATCATGGATTAAAGGCTCGACAATTGAATATCTGACCATGGATTAAAGACACGCAACTCTAGAAAGTTTTAGATCCCATCTATGTATGTTATGCATGAGTTTGGAGATTATGATTGTATGTGTATGCATATCCCAAACCTCGGTAGCGAGGTTACTTACTGGGTATTGTTTTTGCAATACTCACCCTTTCTTTTAAAAAATGTTTTTCAGGTAAAGGGAAGGACGTGCGTATGTGTGTGACGGAGAGCGTTACTAAGACCATGGGAACCAAACATGATTTCGCATATTCTTATTTTGAACTATTTTTATCTCTATGTTTTTAATTGAAGTTGAACTTGTTTCTGATTATAATAGGCCAAGTTGATTTGATGTTTTAAGCGATTTTAAGGTTTTGTTTTGGGATCCTCGAACTATTTACGATAAATGGAAATTTCTTTTAAGTTCTTTCATTTCTCGGCCTATAAATGCATGCATGTGTAGTAATGTCCCTAGGGATTTGGTCATAGAAAAAGTAGGGGCGTTACAAGTGATATCTACTGATATCTTTGTGATATCAGTGGTAATCTATCAATTTTTTTGTAGATATCTCAATAACTTACGTGACATCAGTGATATCAGTGCATTTTTTCTATAGTGATCAATAGATACCAGTTATATATAATCAGTGATTAATAGTATATGTGTCATCAATGATAATGATATCGATGATATCGGTGATCAATAGATACGATTATATCGGTCATCAATGATAATGATATCAGTGATATCAGTGATCAATAGATATCAATGATATCACGAGTGACTATTGTGATCAATTTTTATATTATATATTACTTAATGTTGTTATTACTTTCTGTTGCAGGATATGATGAAGCTTCCAATAGTTATTTTTATAGTGGACAATGGAATGAGAAAAATTCTATGAGAATTACAAGACCATTGGAATTTTGGTGATGAGATGATGTGTTTTGATGATTTTATTAATCTGATTGCGAAAGAAGTTCGAATGGATAGTTCTATTTCTTCTATAGAATTGTCGATGTTATTAGGTTATGGGATGAATGGTGCTCAGGATGTGGTTAAAATTCAAGAAGATAAAGATGTTGCTTGGTTTTTAACTTTAGTGAAAGATCAAAATACAAGATATCCTTTAGTTGCTCATATTAATGATGTTTGTTTTGATGGCTCCTCTTGTGCAATTAGTGATGGGAGTGACAAGTTGTTATCAATTACTTCTTCGTCGTCGTCTTCTTCTAGGATTGATGGTGATTTCGAAGTTATAACAAACATTTACAGAGATGTTGATTTGAAGGAAAAGGATGTTTTTGCAAGTAAGGAAATTGTGTCAAAGTTTTTTTCATTCTTGGCTGTGAAGAAGAATTTTGAGTTTACGACGTTAAGAACAAATTCAAAGTCACTTGAACTTCAATGTACCCAATAGGGATGCCAATGGTTTGTTCGAGCATCGCGTTATAAGAATAGTAACCTTTGGATGCTTAGGAAGTATGTTTCTATTCACAGCTGTTCTATAAATAGTATCCAGGCTTCTCATAGGCAAGCTTCTTCATGTTTAATCGGTGATTATTTGACAGATGACTTTAGATTTCGCTCTTCTGATCTATCGACTCCTAAAGAAATTATGTCTGAAGCACGCACAAAACTTGGAGTTAATATTAGTTACTACAAAGCTTGGAGAGCTAAAGAACATATTTTGAAGTCACTAAATGGTGATGCAGCTGAATCATATGCCTTGGTTCCAAAGTTCTTTGCAAAATTAGAAGAAATGAATCTGTGTACATACTCGATGACTTATATCACTAACAATTTGATAAAGTTATATCATTTGTAGAATTATATCACCAAGTTTTATATAGACTGATAGAATTCTATTAATTGTTACAGGTACATACACTGCACTTGAAATCGATGCAGAGGGTCATTTTAAGTATTGTTTTATGGCTCTTGGTTCATCTATTGATGGTTGGAAGCACTGTAGACCTAATATATCTGTGGATGGGACATTTTTGAAGTGTAAATTTGTTGGAACTCTATTGACAGCCTCAGCTACTGATGGTAATAATCAAATTTTTCCTCTTGCTTTCAACATTGTGGATTCAGAAAATGATGCATCATGGAAATGGTTTTTGAAAACATAAAGAAAGAGTTTTGGGGATCGAGAAAATTTGGTTATTGTCTCGATAGACATTTAAGTATCTCAAAAGTCATCTTGTCTATTTTTCCAAATGTTGAGTATTGTATTTGTATGCAACATCTTTTGGGAAATCTGAAATTGTCATATAAAGATGCTTTGATAGATAAGTTTTTTAAAAATTGTGCAAGAGCTTATACAGTGGAAGAATTTGAAGACAATATGAGATTGATGGAGTCAATTTATCCTACCATACGAGGATATCTTAGTAATGTTGGGTTTGAAAAGTGGGCACGTGTATATTCTCGAAGAAGAAGATATAGAATGATGACTACAAATAATTCAGAGAGTATAAATGCACGTTTTAGAGTTTCAAGAGATTTACCTGTTGCAACCTTACTTGATTCGATTAGAGATACATTGCAAAAGTGGTTTTACGAGCGAAGGAAAGCAACATCAAAATTGAAGTCAATTTTGTCTACTTGGGCTGAGACAGAGCTACGAAAAGAACATGATAAATCAAGAAGTTTCAAGGTATGAGTTTTTTTCTTTTATGTCATTTAGATATAGCTTTTTTTAATCATTGATAGTGTAGTGATAGAAGTTTCTTCTTATTATTGTTTTTTCTATTCAGGTTGATCCCATTAGTGACTTTGAATATAAGGTAGTTGATAATGAAAATCAATTCTTGGTAAAGTTGGATTCTGGGTCTTGTAGTTGTCGTGTTTGGGATCATGATGAAATTCCATGTTGTCATGCACTTGCTGTTCTTCGCGGGTTTAATGTGAATGTTTATTCTTTTGTGTCTAAGTATTATTTCTCAGAAACATTGTTATCAACTTATGGAGGTGTAATTCGCCCAGTTGGTAATCATTCTGAATGGAGTTCTATAGATGTTGGCATGAATGCATTACCTCCAATTGTTAAACGCGTCAGCGGGAAGACCTCGAAAGCAAAGGATTCCGTCGATTGGTGAAGCAAGAAGTTACACAAAATGTAGTCGTTGTCATCGTGTTGGTCACAATCGTAGGACATGCAAATTTCCACCGATGTAATTTTTGACAATTGTTTTTAGATATATGTTTTCAAGAACTCAATATTGTTGTTATCATACTATTCATACTATCAATACAAGGTTTCTGATTGCTTCTATTTTTGAAGTTTAATATCAACACTATGAATGAATGAATTGTGAGCACCACAACAAGCAAATAGATAGACAACTATCACTGATAGAAGTATATCACTTCTATCAGTAGAAGTCTACCACGAGAAACAACTCTTAGTCATTTATCACTGATAGAAGTAATAAGTCTGATAGAAGAAATAAGTTAATAATCATGATGTCTAATAGGAATGTATCAAGTGATAAGTCTGATAGAAAAAAGAAGTTAATAACCATGAAGAACAAGTAACATCAAGTAATCTAATAGAAAAGTTATTAGTTATACACTTCTATCACTGATATCAGATGATAGAAGTCTATCTATAGATAGACAAATAACTATCAAATAGATAGACAAAAACAAATAGATAAGGAATTGGTTGATAAGGAATAAGAAGTAAAACAGGACCACAAACAAATAGATAGACAACCATCACTATAGATAACTATCAGTGATAGAAGTGATATCGATGATAGATCGATAGATGATAGATCGATAGATGTACACTATCGATGATGAAGTTCGATAGATAATCGATGAAGTGATAGATGTGAATTGGTTGACATGTATATAGACAACTAGAACTCTATCACTTCTATCGCTGATAGACTCAACCGGAAAGAAGTTAATGTTTGATAGTGTGATAGAAGTGATAAGCTCGATAGAAGAAAGAAGTTAATAATAATAATCATGAAGAAAGTTATTAGTTAAACTATCACCGATATTTCTATATCGATATCATTAATAGAAGTCTATAACCATTCTCATTTAGATAACCAATAATTGCATTCACAATCTCCTGTGACCACATTCCTAACCATTCCTATTCACAATTCACAACAATTCACATTCACCATTCACAAGCATTCCCATTCACAATCTCGAATGCCCAACTCGTAAACATCCGGATAACCAATCACAATCCACATACATTACATTCACATTCACAATCTCAGTATTATTCACAACCATTCTCATTCACAAACAATCATGTAAGCAATCACAATCCACATTCACAATCCACATAACTATTCTCATTCACAATCTCAGAACCAACCATTCAGATAACCAATCACAGTACCAACCATTCAGATAAGCAATCAAAATCCCATTCAGATAAGCAATCAAAATCCACATTGTAAGCAACCATTCAGATCCTGTAACCATTTATAATCTTGATATCCACATTCACAATCATCAACCATTCAGATAACCATTCAAATGAATAAAATTTAGAAATTGGTCAAAAAGTAAGATGTTACATTAGAACTCAAATCATACTAATGTTCTTTAACTTTACTTGTTTAAACAAGATTAATTCATTGTTTTTTCTCTTGAGACAACTTTAGGTCGAAAGATGGAGCATTGAATCGTGGAGAATGCCTTTGCTTGGTGATTCTTTGTTTTTCTTTGGCGATTCATCCCCCCTTTTTGGTGATTCTTCCCTTTATCGCATTTTCTTGAACTTTTTGGTTGGTTTTGGTTGCCTCTTTGGCCTTGTAGGAGCAGGAACATGTTGCAAATCTTTAGCAAAGTCCACTTTTGGTTTGTATTTTCTAGTTGCTCTCCCCTCTCCAACCTGCCATCACAGATAAAGTTGTATGAGATATTAAAATTCTATGTGAGGGAAGGGAGTTCAATAGTGATAGTGTTCTATCGTTGATAGAAGTGAGACTTCTATCACCGATAGAAATCGATTGTACTTACCTTTGCTTTTTCATATCATGTTTCTTTTTTTTTGTTCTATGCTCATCTCCTTTATTTTGTCCCACCTCATTTTGTTCTTCATTTTGAACTTCATTTTCATTTTCTGTTTCATTTTCTGTTGGCTCTTTCAAACCTTCATGATGCTCTTCATGCTCTTTCAAAGGGTTTTCATGCTCTTTCTCTTTCAAAGGTTCATCTTCATGCTCTTTCAAACATTCTTTCAAACCTTCATTTTCATTTTCATGCTCTTCTTCATTTTCCGAATTTCAACTTCACCTTCATGTAAAATTAGAAACATAAGAAACACATAAGTGGTTAGTGGTTGCAATAACATTATAAATGAGTAAAATTTATACATGTAGAAATGCATAACATAATAAATAGAACATAAAATAAATTTACCTCTTTCTCCATTGCATAAGTGGTTGCATATTCAACCATCTTATCAAGATTTTCAACCATCTTATCAAGATTGCCAATGTTTGTGATAGATTCAATCACATACTAGACTAGAAGTGGGAGGTTTATTTTTGGAATAGATTCTTGAGATGGTTTTGCTATATCATCTTTTGGTGGAAGTCTCTCATTTATAACTTCCAACAATGAGATTAGCAAGTTTTTTATCTCTTGTTGACCATCTCTTAATTCCTGAATTTTGTTTAAAATTATCTCCCCTCCCCGCCTTCTCCACCTTTTCCACAATCTTTTCAACGCTTTCTTCAACATCGATGATTTTTCTTCTTCAACCTTTCTTTTCTCCAATTCTTTCATTGACAACTCAACAAAGTATTGAAAATTTCTTGACTGGATTTCTTCTTCAGTTGCTATCAATGGGGTGATGGAAAACTAAAATTATAAGAAAAAAATTCGTTATTAAATAAACAAACATAATTTACAGACTTCTATCAGTTGATATCAGTGATATCTCTGATAGGATTCCATCAGTGATATCTCTGATAGCTTCTACCAAATACACAAAAAAGATATCTCTGATAGTTTCTATCAAATACACAAAAAAGAATACTTACATCATTTGCCAAAAATATTTTATCGTTAATTTCTTTGCCGATCTTGGGTATGAGATTCCCATTGAATAATTCTTGGGAGTCGATCATCAATTTTTCTAGCAAATCCATATGTTGGATGTGATAATTTTGGTATGGTCTCGAAAGCCCAATAAACCAATGCTATTGGGAAACCTTGTAGGGAGATCGATCCCGATTTGCTACTTTTAGTAGCCTTTCTAAAATATTCTAAGGTGTGATCAAAACACAACCTACCCCATGGATATGACTGGAACATAAGGTCATTATCTAAGATTTTAGCATGTTTCCAATTTAATTTATTGTGTGCTTGTTTTGGAATTAACAAACACTCTAATAAATATAAATTGGCAAATTTGACCTTAATAGTGTCATTTATCAAAGCATCTGAAGAAGAAGACAAAAGGCTAAAAGCAGGTGAAAGATCCCTTCTATCAATTTTTTCTTTGTTTTTGAAAAAAAAATTCCTAATATCATTGTTTTTTTCTTCCTCCTCATCAAGAATTTGTTCTACTGGATATTTATCACAATTTAATCCAGTGATTAAACAAAACTCTTTAATTCCAAACTCTATCAAATGCCCTTCTAGGTTGAAAAGTAAGGTGTCTTTTTCTAATTGTTATGGCATAACCTAAGAATAAGATGGGAAAGAAGTTGTAAGGGAACCTTTTTCATTTTCAAATCTAAAAAGTGCCCAAATGGCCCTTCCCTAAACAGTTTCAAGGAATTCTCATTCAATCCCGTTGCAATATGTGAAATGATATCTAACCTAAAATAAAGGGTTATTTTTGTATGGAGGACCCAATCCTGTTTTTGTACAATCAAGTTGTCATTATCATTTCTTTCTTTCCTTTCCTGTTACAACAAGAAAGATAAGATAAGTCATTTATAAAATTTAAAATAATAAGAAGTAAGTTGATGATGTACCTTTGTTTTGATTTTTTTCCTCGAAGAGCCCTCTCCCTTGAAGAGTCTCTTACCAATTTTTATTTTTTGTTTAACTTTGCCCTTTTTCTCTACAACTTCCTCCACGAGTTTCTCAGTATTCTCTACAACTTCCACTTCCATCTTGTCCATCTGTAATTTTGAAGCATATGAAAATTGAACAAAGGATTGAAAAGAATTGATAATCTTAAAAACATATGTATCACTGATAATCTTAAAAACAACAAGACATGATATGTATCACTGATAGAACCATCATGAAACTTAAAGAATAAAGCAAAAGAAAATATGTAAGAACTTTCTATAGACAGTGATAGAAGTCTTCTATCACTGATTGATAAGTATGGACTTCTATCAGTGATTGATGTGATAGAAGTCTATCACCAACTCAAGTTCATCTACCAACCTATTCGAAGGAAATCTGAAATGCAAGAAGTGAAATGCAAGGAGTGCTAGACTTCTAACACTGATAGAAGTAAACTGATGCAAGGAAATCTGAAATGCAAGTTCATGATAACAAACAACTTCAACCTATCGGTGATGCAAGGAAATCTGAAATGCAAGGCAAGGCAAGAAGTGATAGACTTCTATCACTTCTCTGAAATGCAAGTCGAGAAGTGATAGGTTGAAATGCATCAGGTTACTTCTATCACTGATAGAAGTAAACTAATGCAAGGAAATCTGAAATGCAAGTTCATCGATAACAAACAACTTCAACCTATCAGTGATGCAAGGAAATCTGAAACTTCAACCTATCATATCAGTGATGCAAGGAAATCTGAAACTTCAACCTATCATATCAGTGATGCAAGGAAATCTGAAACTTCAACCTATCATATCAGTGATGCAAGGAAATCTGAAACTTCAACCTATCAGTAATGCAAGGAAATGCAAGGGATAGACTTCGATCACTGATAGATTTCTACTTTAAAACTATACAACAACAAGAAACATATGAAAATCAAGCTCAAATCTATCAAAATCAAGTGATTCTTGCCTATCACTGATAGAAGTGATAAACACAATGATAGAAGTTTCTATGAGAAGTGATACTTCTAGTCATATCAATCAATGATGAAGTGATAGACAGTGATAGAAGACATTTCTCACTGATTGAGAAGTCCAATTGATGTGATAGAAGTCTATCACCAACTCAAGTTCATCTACCAAAATCTGAAATGCAAAAGTCTATCACTGATAGATTTCTATCACTGATAGAAGTGATAGACTTCTACCAGTGATAAAAGTAACCTATCACAAACCTATCTGGTGATGCAAGGAAATCGAAATGCAGGCAAGTTCATCTACTAACAAACAACTTCAACCTATGAAGGAAATCTAAAAAGCAAGGCAAGAAGTGATAGACTTCTATCATTTATCTGAAATGCAAGTCAAGAAGTGATAGGTTGAAATGCATCAGGTTACTTCTATCACTGATAGAAGTGATAGACTTCTATCACTGATAGAAGTAACCTATCACAAACCTATCTGTGATGCAAGGAAATCTAAAATGCAGGCAAAAAATGCAGGCAAGTTCATCTACTAACAAACAACTTCAACCTATGAAGTCCGAAATGCAGGCAAGTTCATCTACTAACAAACAACTTCAACTTATGAAGGAAATCAAATGCAAGGCAAGAAGTGATAGACTTCTATCACTTCTCAAATGCAAGTCAAGAAGTGATAGGTTGAAATGTATCAAAGTTACTTCTATCATCGATAGAAGTGATAGACTTCTATCAGCGATAGAAGTAACCTATCACAAAAACCTCAAATCTGAAATGCGAGGCAAGTTCATCTACTAACAAACAACTTCAACCTATCAAGGAAATCTCCTATCAAGGAAATCTGAAATGCAAGGCAAGAAGTGAGACTTCTATCACTTCTCTGAAATGCAAGTCAAGAAGTGATAGGTTGAAATGCATCAGGTTACTTCTATCACTGATAGAAGTGATAGACTTCTATCAGCGATGAAGAAGTAACCGATGCAAGGAAATCTGAAATGCAAGTTCATCTACCAGTGATAACAAACAACTTCAACCTATCAGCAAAAAGTGATAGACTTCTATCACTTCTCTGAAATACAAGTCGAGAAGTGATAGGTTGAAATGCATCAGGTTACTTCTATCACTGATAGAAGTGATAGATAGTGATAGAAGTCTTCTATCACTGATTGATAAGTATGGACTTCTATCAGTGATTGATGTGATAGAAGTCTATCACCAACTCAAGTTCATCTACCAACCTATTCGAAGGAAATCTGAAATGCAAGGAGTGATAGATTTCTATCACTGATAGAAGTAAACTGATGCAAGGAAATCTGAAATGGAAGTTCATCGATAACAAACAACTTCAACCTATCAGTGATAACAAACAACTTCAACCTATCAGTGATGCAAGGAAATCTGAAACTTCAACCTATCACATCTGAAACTTCAACCTATCATATCAGTGATGCAAGGAAATCTGAAACTTCAACCTATCAGTAATGCAAGGAAATGCAAGTGATAGACTTCTATCACTGATAGATTTCTATCATTGATAGAAGTGATAGACTTGCAAGGCAAGTTCATCTACCAGTGATAACAAACAACTTAAACCTATCAGTGATGCAAGGAAATCTGAAATACAAGGCAAGAAGTGATTTCTTTCGAAAAAAATGCAAAACAAGCAACAAGCAAACGTATCCTCACATTCATCATTGATAGTTTTTTTTTACTTCTATCACAAACAAACATAAGACAAGCAAGACAAGGCATCTTACACTTCTATCAGTGATTGAGAAACTGATTGAGAAGTGATAAACTCGGATCATAAATCAAGGCAAGCAAGGCATTCCAAAATGAAAAACAAGAAACAAGCAAGCAAGGCAAAACAAGCAAGAAACAAGCAAGCAAGGTATTCCAAAATGAAAAACAAGCAACACAGTGTTATATCATCAACATCATTGATAGCATTTTCGGCTTCTATCAGTGATATCGCTGATAGCACTGAAATCTAACGTATCCATAAAATGTACAGATCTCTTTGATGTACTGATTTCTTTCGAAAAAAATGCAAACAAGCAACAAGCACATGTATCTTCACATCGATCACCGATTTCTTTCGAAAAAAAATGCAAGATAAGCTTGGATACCATCACTGATAGCTTGTTTGGCTTCTAAGAAGTCTATGTGAAATGCAAGGAAACTATGCCTATTTTAGGGCAAAAAATGTAAGAAAAAAAAAAGAAATGTAAGAACAAAAATATGGATAGACAAGGAAACTATGCCTATTTTAGGGGAAAATGTAAGAAAAAAATAAAAGAAATGTAGGAACAAAAATATGAGTATAATATTTTAGGGCAAAAAAT
Source organism: Trichosanthes cucumerina (assembly GCA_036507285.1). Lineage (NCBI taxonomy): Eukaryota > Viridiplantae > Streptophyta > Magnoliopsida > Cucurbitales > Cucurbitaceae > Trichosanthes > Trichosanthes cucumerina. Next base: position 11,107,931 of record CM071842.1, on the reverse strand, counting down.
GTAAGACAAAAACGATAGTCTTCATCAGATAGAAGAATCAAAAGAAAAAAAAAAAACAAAGAAATCAGAGGAATCTAGTAATCCGTGAAGTTTACCGTAGATTTTCAAGTTTGAAAGTGTCGATTGTGTCTCTCACTAATTTGTTGGTTGTTGCATGAGAAGGAAAAACGAAAAACACGCCGCACAGAAACGCCGTCGATTGAGAAGAAAAATGGTGAACGTGGGCACGAAAGGGATGGAGAGGAAGAAGAATGTATGAAGTTGTGAAGAAGAGGAAGAAGAATGTATGAAGTTGTGAAGAAGAGGAAGAACGAGGCGTGAAGAAGAGGAAAAATTGATAGCCGTGGGTTGCGAATGGTAACAACGAGGGTTTTTTTGTAATTTCAACTCTCCTTTTCAAATTTTTGCTATTTTTGCAAATAGTTTCAATTTTTTGCTATATGGACAATATAATTGGGCCTATTTGCTAGCAGCCCAATTGCCCCTAAAAAAAACCTATTTTTGAAACTCTATTTTAGAGATTAAAAAAATTAGAAGTCTATCTAAGATATCAGAGAAAACTCTATTTCACAAAGTATTCATAGACCTATTTTTGGAACTCTATTTTACAAATTAAAATATTGAAGGTTTATTTAAGAAATTATGCAATTTAAATAAAATTGTTCACTGTATTTTAAAACATATTTCAAAGATAAATGAGTTATAAAATTTGAATTCTCATTTTCAACATGAATTGGACTAAGAATTATCCAATAGGATACAATATTTAGAAATTAAAATATTATCTCATTTTCAACATGAATTGGACTAAGAATTATCCAATAGGATACAATATTTAGAAATTAAAATATTAGAAACTATATTTCGTATAGTACTTTGAAACCTATTTCAAATATATAATGGATTAAAAAAAATTTGTTAGTGACAATTTTTGTTTAATTTTTAACCTTTTAAAAAATTGACTAGGTGGTTGGGTGGTTGGTTGTCGGTGGCCGCCGATGGTGATTGCACGATGGTTAGGTCATCGTGGGTCATTGGAGTGGTCATCAGGATGATCATGTTGTCGAAATACTCGTTTGGTGGTCATGGCAGTAGTTATCAAGTGGTCGAGTCATTGGAGTTGTTGCCATAGTGGTAAATATGATGGTTGGGTTGTTGGGTGGTCACCAAGTGGTTGTCAGCAATGGTTTTGGGTGGTTGGGTTGTCAAGTTGGGGTGATCATCGAAGTAGTCATCAAAGCGATCGAGTTGCTATGGTGATCGGGTCATTGAAGTGATCACTAGGTGGTCATCTGTAATGGTTGCTAGGTGGTCAATTTTTTGGGGTAGTTGTCAGGTCGTCGGAGTGGTCTTCAACTATATGGTTATGGGTTGTTTAGTAATCGAAGTGGTTTTCAGATGGTTATTGTCGGTGGTTCGGACGAATCAAGGTTACGGTGGTTGGGGCATCTAAGTATTAAGTTGTTGGGGGCGGTCGAGTTGTATGGAGCGATCGTTAAATTAATCTACAGAGTTTTCATCGTAGTTATCGATGGAGGTAACCATCATGGTGGTTGGGTCGCCAGTGTGGTCATCGAAATTTTCATTATCAGTAGTGATCAGGCAGTCATCAGAGTTGTCTTTAGAGTTAGTCGGGTCGTCGGTGTGGTCGTCAGAATTATCATCAGAGTTGGTCGGGTTTCCGGTATGATTATCGAAGTTGTCATTGGAGTTGGTCGGGTCACCGGTGTAATCGTCGGAGTTGTCGTTGTTGGTAGTCGTCAGAATTGGTCAGGTCACCGGAGTAGTCGTCGGAGTTGTTGTCGAAGTTGTCATCGAAGTTGTTGTCGAAGTGGTCGTCGAAAATGAAAAACGACACATGAAAGTGAAAAATATGGTACAAAATCCATAGGGTTGCACTGTAGTAACCCACGAGGTTGTGTTTCAAAACTCATGGGGTTGTGCCTCATGTACCAAACATGATTTTGGGTTTGAAACCCAAAACCACCCTAACCCAAAACCATGGGCCAAACACCCCCTCAGGGTCTCTTAGTCATACCAGTAGGGGCGGATCCAAATACTAATGTTTGGGGAGTCGACAGATTATTTTAATAAATATAATAAAAAATTCATCAAAAAATCAGTTTGAACACAACATTATGTTGACCTAAAAAATTATCGACGATAAGAATAGGTAGATGTAAAGAATAAGACTACGTGTTTTAAAGGCTAGGACGAAGCACTATTTCTTTAACTTAGATGTATTATACAAAATTATAAGTATATATTGTTATTTTTTTTTTTTAAGACAACTGTTATATACTATAGGGTACTAAATTCAAATTTTTTTAGGGGTTATGGCCCCTTTTGTCCCATGTAGATCCGCTCATGTATACTGGTTTAGAGGTCTCAAGTTTGAGCCATTGGGTAAGTTTAATAAGTAAAAAAAAAATTGTTGTCTCTTGAGTTCGGACCTTAGGGCAAGCACCGGTACTCTAAATATAGGGAAATAAAGCTCCAACACTCTATTATAAAAATAATGAAAAGAAAAAAAAAATATTTATGTATATTATTATAAACCTTATATCTGACTATCCCAATACAAATTGAGCCATGAGTAAAGAGACTTTTGCTTTGGCATAGGGGCCCAACTGCAAATGGCATCGATGCAATAATGTTCTTGGTATATATAATACAATAGTATTAAAAAGAAAAACCCCTTTCCCAACAAGGGTTTTAATTTCCTCTTTTTTCTTTTAGCATCTTAATAACGCCCTTTTCCTTTTCAACGGTACTTTTTTTTAATTATTAAATTATAATTTTAATCTCGAAATTCTATTCTTTGTAGGATAGATTATAAATTTATTCAAGTTTCAATTTTATCCTTAATTTTAATTTTAAAAATTTTGATTGTATTAAGCGTAATAAATTATACTATAAGAAGATATGAACGAACGAAGTAAATAAATTAATTGACACAAATCTCAATTTTTTTTTTTTTTTACTTAGAAGTACCAAAGAGCTACACTAAGATTAATATTATTAAAAAAAAATACATCAAACAATACTCGTTGAATATATTGTTATGACTTCACCGATAGTTGAATGTTTTGAAATGAGAATAAAAAATGTATAAAGTTAAAAAAGAAAGATGTAATAGATTAAAATTTAAAGGATCAATTTTTTTTTTTAATTCCACACCATATGAATTAGAGAGATTAAAATATTTAATCTTTTAGTGAATGATAAATATCTTAACCAAATGAGCTAGCTTCATCATATCTTAATACTTATCATATTTTATTGTAAGTGACAAATGAAATTTTGCCACGGATAATCTAGATTTAGTCAAACAACCAATGAAGTTTTTGATATTAATAAACTATATATGGGTTATTTTAAATTGGTCTCTGTTTGACTATATAATGCAACGAAAAAAAAATATATTCTTTTGTGGTTCAGCCTAGCTAGCCTTCCCTATGATAAATTCTTTATTCCAATATCGCATTAGCCTTATTCTTTATTATTTTTGTTTTTTTATAAAAGCCAAAAGTAAACTACAAATACTTTTATTAATGGATAGAAAATTCATAGAGAGAATATATGAATATTATAAAAAGATTATTAAAAATCAAGAAGGCATAAGAATTAAACTAATTTTATTAAAAGCAACTATCCATTTATCATTATGAACGTAGCGAAGTGGTTTGCACATTTCGATCTTCATCCTTTTTATTTGTAACATTATCTTATTTGTAACATTAAAAGATAAAAAGAAGGAAACAAATGAAAATGACTTGATTTTTTTTCATCTCACCATTGGGAGACTTTTGGTTTATTGTAATATTATATTTATTTCGTATAATCTTAAAGTATCTTAGAGTCTATTTGGTATGCAATCTGAAAACAAAAATTTGAAAACAAAAGATTTAATAAAAACAGAGGTGTATTTCATGTTTTCAGATCTATGCATGTTTGGTAACAGATTTAGAAATTTAATTCCATTCTAAATAGTTGTTTAAAGTATGTATTATAACATATTTATAGATGATGAAATTAGTTGGAGTTGCAAAACTAATTATTAGATTGAATATAAGTAATTATTAATTAATTTATGAACATGATTTTATAAATTTTATAGAATTATCATTTTATAATATAATGTTATATAATTTATAGTATATTATAATATACATATTTTAATTTAACAAAAGTAAATTAAATTTATAACATGAAATATTGTATTTATTAATATTTTTATCTTTGTTTAATATAATTTTGCATTTTGCATTTTAAATTTAGAATCTTTATACAATTAAAACATAAAAATGTTCTCACAATCTAAAAACAATTTTCGAAAACATCTACCACACACATATTCACTAAATTTAGTGAATCCAAAAACATAAAACAGAATCTGGATTGCATACTAACAAATCCTTGAATTTTCATAATCTAATTATATTTTCTCTACCCAACAAATTATGCCCAATATGAATAATGGGGTCAAACTGCAAAGATCATTTAGAATGGCCAATAATCAAGTTAAATAGTCTCTAACTTAATTGGATATTAAATAGTTGGTACTCAGTTGAAATTTCTATTATTTGTTGTGTGAAGACTAGCTAGTGCAATCTTGAGGATTTTATTATTTTATACAGAAATATTTTATTTGGTGGTAAAAGTACATTAGATATAAAAGTTACAGCTAGGTTATTTAATTTTTTTACCAGAATACCCTTACTTTAATTGAGCATCTTTTATATTTTTAGGAGCATATCAACCTTTTCATTCCCAATCTTTCCTTAAATGGTAGTGGTTGGTCTTGAGGCTTCTTATTAAGGTAAGCTCTGTCCCTCTCTCTCTCTCTCTCATGTATATATAGTTACTTGTTCTTCTATTAAGAGAGTTTTATTTATGAGAAATTTGTAAGAGTATTGTAATTATTTCTCTTAGAGTTGGTAGTTTTATTTATGAGAAATTTGTAAGAGTATTGTAATTATTTCTCTTAGAGTTGGTAGTTTTATTTATGAGAAATTTGTAAGAGTATTGTAATTATTTCTCTTAGAGTTGGTGATTTTGTAGGTGTAGGAAAACATCCAAGTTTATGATCAACAAAGAAGAAAGTTCTTTAAAAAAAAAAAAAACCCATTCACACTTAAAGAGCTTAATTTGTGGAGATAAATGACAAAAGATTCATATATCAACAAATATATTTTCAATAGATGCTAATGTTCATTTTTGTTTAGTTGGATTTAAAAATTTTTAACATGTTCACTTAAATTGGTTCTAGAGTATAGTGCACTTTATTTTTGAGTGAAAATTTGAGATTTTTGCCTACCATATATTCATTAACATATACTAATTACAAATGAGTCTTTAACTCTTTTTTATTAGGACTTTTTTTTGCTCATTCAAAGACTTACCCTACTCTAGCTTTGTTTTCACTTTGTTCCTACGTCACTCACCTTGAGCGTGAAGCGGATATTGGTAAAAGAAAAGGTTTTGAATGAAAGAAAAAGTGGATTCTCTATTGTGTGAGCAAAGACTCATTTCGAATAATGTGGTATTCTGTTCACACTTATCGTGCTAGCTTCTAAGTTTTGAAAATCTTAGGATGAATATAGATAAATTATTTGCTCTATAGTGAAAAAGATTATCACAAACTAAATGATTTTTTTGATAGAAATATGAAAGAAGTTGAGGAACTATATAATGGTTTTTCTAAAAACTCTTGAACTTAAATGTTGAAGCACATGAAAAAGGAGAGAAGTCCATTGCTCACAAGACATCTCATAAAGAGAAGAAAAAATGATTTAGGATCAACCAGCTCACTTTCTGAATTAAAAAATTATCATAAAGAACATGGGCAAAGAATAACAAAAAGGTCTCCAAAAGAATTTTTCATCAGAAACAATAATCAATCCTCATTGCATGTTGATAAGAAAAAAGACGGTACAATTTCAAGAATGAAGGGTCACATGGACAACTTGTTGAATTTTATTTGTTATTTAAGTATTGTGGATTTTTTTTTTCTTTGACCATTTTTGGCTATTGCAAGTGTGGTAGTATCAAAATAGGTAGGTCCAAATTTATTATGCTGGTTAGTTCTTAGAATTTGTGTATATTTATTTATTTGGTAAGTATTTGAGTAAGAAGTATAATTTGGAGTATTTGAATCCAATCAGGGTTAATGAGCTAAATCGAAGGTTATTTAAGCAATTGAGTGAAGATTTAGAAACAAATTGATAGAAATGCCTCAGACAAGAGCGTCTCGACATTGCTTAGAACATTAAGACACTGCAAAGAGTAGACATATATATGACTATCTGAGAATAGGTTCTACAGTCCTTTTGTTCAAAAGAGAAGAATCGTTGCGCAAATAATTTATTTGTATTATCATATTAATATATCAAATAATTTATTTAGGTTATTATAGCGTCGAGACGTTGTCATACATCCATGTGTTTTGTCCACTTTACATCGTCTTGACATTCCAAGTAGTGTCGAGACGCTTTCGTCTGGGGCATTTCAATTAATTTGCTTCTCATCTTCATTCAATTGCTCAAATAACCTTCGATTTAGCTCATTTTAACTTCGATTGGATACTAATATTCTAGATTACCCTTCTTGCTTAAACCTTACAAAATAAACACATAAATTCTAACAAACTAACAAGAATGATGTGACACTCAGGATAAGGAGTGGTACATGAATGAACCAATACCACATCCAATGAGAGGGATACAAAGGATATGAAAGTATGGCTGAGAAAAACTTAAAAGAATTGATAGCTACTACCTATACCAACAAGGTGCACCTTTCTTTTCAGTGACTCAATCATAGAAACTCTAAAGTTAAGCATGTTTGGCTTCGAGCAATCCTTTGTTGGGTGACTTCTTGGAATTTTTCTAGGGAGCATGTGAATGAGGACAAAACATGCTGAAAGGACCCATGATTGGTTGTGAGGATAGTTTTCACTCTTGCAAGCAGCTCAAGGGTGACATAGTGACGTGGGTAGGTCGCAGGGGATGCAGGAAAATGTTGAGGGCTAGTAGGGGTCGAATTTGGATTCCGAATCTTGATTCGAATCCTAGGCCTGAAGTGTTACAAATTAGACATATATAGTGAACTAGGACTATTTTGCTCCTATCAAAATGTCTTATTTGTAAACTATATATTGAGAATAAACCACGAGTTGAGTTCCATTCAACTTTTATTTTATGGTTCAACAAATATAAAGTATGAAGATATGAACATCCGACTTCAAAAAAATGAGTACATGTCAATTATCATTGAACTATGTTTATCTAGGCAAACTCAACTCACATAACTTTAGTTTGATTCCCCACACAAAATGCCTCAAAGTAATAAAGATGTTGTCATCTACCTATATATCATAGATTTTTCTTTTATCGAACCGATGTGAGACTATAACAACAACACTCTCAACAATCTTTTCAATGTATAGAGGACTATTGAACTTCTCCTCAAATAATCGTATATTTGTCTATGCTTATCTAGGCGAACTCTTCTTCTTTCGAGAACAAAAAGATCCATGAAGGAATTAACTCTTGATATATCCCACCGTAGAACATTGGATTGCCTCAGATTTATTTAGAATTAAACATAAAATATATATATAGTTAAGCAAAAACTTACATTGGAATAACTATATCAATTGAGGCTTTAGAATATAATCAAACATATTAAATAAATCATTGATTATGAGGCTTTAAGACATAAATCCTAGCAATTCATTGAGATGTTGTCCTCTACTTAGTATATCATAGATATATTCTCCTTGTCTAATTAATGTTAAACTTTGGTCACATTTTCAACAATGATTCTTCCCTTTTGAACAAAGAACTATAAAAACTCCTCTCTCAAATAGTCATATATATGTCTACCCTCATTTAGGCTAACTTTTCTTCTCCACAACACAAAAGGCTTCCTATGTCGATAAAGATGTTGTCTTCTATACTCTATGGATCTTTCTTTTATCTAACCAATATGGAAATTTGGTAGGTCGGAACACATTAAAATTCATCTTTGCAAGATAATGTTGTTTTATGTGGTCAGATATAATACATTACCTTCAAGAAATTTCTAAATGTTCCAACTATTATAAACATTATCATGTAGATGCCCATTTCCACATACCCCTTTGATATCCATGTCATATGGCAAATTATCCATAGTCAAACTGTCTCCCATGTGTCCAACAAAAGTCATAAATTAGTGTCCAAATGGACCACATCAAGCTTGTCATTTTGCCTATAAATAGTGGCATTTGGTGGATAAATAATACATACCATTGGTGAAATTTTAGACCAATTCTCTTCTACTTCCTCCACTTTCTCAATTTTATTTCTTTTAATTTGTCATATAATTCCACTATCTCATATTTATATTATATATATATATTCTATTTCCAAACACTTTTTTATTATTATTATTATATTAGTATTTAAATATTGGTAAAATTATACCCGATTTCTATCATATTTTTACAACACCAACATTATTTTTTTCCATTGACAACCCATTTTATTAGACCCAAACAAACGAAAGAAAAAGAGAGAAAAAGAAAAAGCAATGGAAAAGAAACAGATATAAAAAAAGAAGCTATCAATGAAGAGATGAAGTGATTGAAATTAAAAAGGGAAAAAAGACAGTAGAAAATTATTGAATGTATACAACCACAACCCATACTTGCCAAATCTTTCGACTTTTCCAGAATTACATTCCCATTTTGGTGGAATATCGACTTTTTTTTTTTTTGCATTACCGTTTTTGGGAATGTGGAGTGTATTTGGCCTATTGAAAACTGAAAGGACAACATCAAAGCAAAAGAAATTAAAAAATAAAAATAAAAAATAAAAGGTTTAATTACAAGTTATGTCTTTGATGTGAAAAAAAATATCTAATAAGTCCTTAAACTTCCAATTATGTGTCCAATAAATTTTAGACTTTAAAAAATTTCTAATAGTTCTTGAATTTTCAATTCATAAAATATCTAACAAGTTCTTAAATTTTCAATTTCATGTCTAGTAGATTTCTAAGTTTAAAAAGTGGCTAATAGATCTTAATTTTTCAATTTTGTTTTCAATAGATCTTTGACATTCTTCAAAATTCATTAACCTACTAGACAAAATTGAAAGTTCAAAGTTTTATTAAACATAAAATTCAATTTTACATCTAACATAAAGTTGAAAGTTTAGATATTTATTAGTAGAGGTATACATTGGTTGGGTAGGTTGGGTTGAAGGATTTTTTTTTGTACCAATTCAAAAATTCGAGTTAGTCGAGTTGGCTACCCGAATGACTTGATTATGGGTTGCAATCGAACCCACCTAATGCTATGTTTTTAGGTTGGGTTGGGTTGGGTTTCTGGATTGATTTTTTATTTTTAAGTTTTAATTTTCTTAATTATTTAAAATAATTTTTACTTAAATTAATAACTAAAATCACATAAAATTCAAATATTAAACTTCAAATTTCATAACATCTTACATTTGTTACAATCCTAGAAGAAAAACATTAAAAGTTGACAATAATCATTACATAAATTTTGAGATAGTTCTGGTCAACTCGAGCCCAAAAAGTCCAACCCAAGAACTAGCCCAAAATTTCAATTCTTCAAAATTCTAACTCAATCCAAACCGAAAAAAACCTAACCCAACACAATCCTTGCAATTTGGGTCGAGTTGGGTTGGGTAATTTTAGGGCCTGTTTGGTTGGCAATCCAAAAACAGAAATTTGAAAACAAGGGATTCAATGAAAACAGAGTTGTATTTCATGTTTTTGGATATGTGTTTGGTAGTGATTTAGAAATTTGATTCCATTTTAAATGAAGTAGTTTAAAATGTGTTCTATAATATATTTATATATCATAAAATTAGTTGTAATTCCAAAACTAAATATTAGGTTGAATATAAGACATTATTAATTAATTTATGAACATGTTATTTTTTTATAAATTTTATATTATTATTATTTTATAATATAATATAATATTTTATATTTTATAATATATTATATATTATATTATAGCTATTTTAATTTAACAAAATTAAATTAAGTTTATAAACATGAAATACTATATTTACTAAGATATTTATCTTTGTTTAATATAATTCTGCATTTTAAAATTTCAAATTCAGAATCTGGATACAATGAAAACATAAAAATGTTGTTTTTAATTTCTACTATTTGGATCACGAGATCCAAAAAGCTTTTAAAAACACGTCTGCCAAACGCGTATTCACTGAATTCAGTGAATCTGAAAACATAAAACAGAATTCGGATTGCTAACCAAACAGGCCCTTAGTTGCTCGGATTACCGAATTATTCGTACACCCTTATTTATTAGACACTTTTGAAATTCAAAGACATATCAAACACAAAATTCAAAATTCAAAAACCTATTAGACATTTTTAAAGTTTAAAGACAAACTTTTAAATACAAACATAAAAGTTCATAGAGTAAACTTGTAATTCAATCAAAATAAAAATGAATTTAAACTAAAGCCCACTAAATTTTTACCAATAAAAAATTTACTTGTGCTTGCTTGAAATTAAAAGCTTGTTATCTTCTTAGGGTTAATGTTAGCCATAGCCTTATTATATACCAGACATGAAGCACCCCCTTCCCTCACCCCTCCCACTCTCTTCTTTTCCCCTTTTTTTTCTCCTCTTATTATTATATTCTTATTCTTCATTCAGAATCTTGTTTTGTTTTGGGTCGAAAAGTGTGGACTGACCAAATCTGTAAAAGATTAATTAGTGTCCAAAGTGCTCTTTCTTTTGAAGGTGTGACAATAATGGTCTCAATCGAATAAGAATAATATATGTCTATCATAATATATATAGTTTTTCCCCCATAATTATTTATAAGCTAAGGTTCCTTCCACTTTAACAACACTATAAATATGTGTGTTTGTGGGGAAAAAAACTTCAGCAGCTGGTTGTGTTTTGTAGTAAATATTGTATATAATATATATCGTTTAAGGCATTGCATGAAAAGGAAGAGAGGACTACTAAGCCAAGGATGAATTGCCGGCAAGTTTATTGATAATGCAGCTGGTTGTGTTCTTATTATATTTGTGGCCGGCAATTCCATTCTTGGCTAAGTGTGGCTTTCTTTCTCTCATGCCATGCCAAGATGATCATGGCGCTGGTGGAGGTTATACATATTTTACCCTAAATAAAATTTTGTTTTAGATTATTTGAATCATGTTTTAAGATTAGGTTAATTTGTTCATCTTTTAGTTTTATGTTTTTCATTACGCAAATTCAATATATACCAGGTAAAAATCCGAGTAGTTTTGCATTCTCTCTCCTTTTTTGATCCTTTCCTAAAATTAACGCGAATGAGTAAGGTTAATAACGCTTGTACGTAGTAATTAATTATGACATTTTTTTTTCTCTTGGTTGTGTTGGGAGTGCTTTTGATATGTTTAAAGACTATGAAATATGTGGGGGTTGTGCATGGTATTACTTAAGAATAGTCATTTATGATAAGTGGTCTAAAGAGAAACCATATCAAATCAACCATGCATGTAGGGCATGATTGAAGGTGGTAATGTTAGAGAGAACAATGTTGGAGGAGAATGCATGGTTGAGAGGCTTTTTACCTATAAAGATAAAGAGTGTTTGGACATAGAGTGGTGTCGGTCGAACACTCTTTAAGGCTTCAGCTAGGTTCGAGTTTGAAATTTGATAGATTTTTCGTATCGTAGAGACTATAAATTTATTCTCCTTTGGTTAAAATACTATTTTGGTGCTTGTACTTTGAATTTTATTCAATTTTAGTTTATGTACTTTCAAATGTAGTTCAATTTTACATATACTTTCAATAAAGCTTAAAATTGGCCATTAGGTTAACTTTTCTTTAAAAAAAAAAAAATAGTCTCTATAAAATTTTGAAATATGTGGTAGCTCAAAGTTCATGGGTCAAAATTGGGCATTTAAAAGTAGATGAAAATTGAATGAAACTTAAAGTACGAAGACCATAATAATATATATAAAAGAAAGTAATAGCACATTCATACGATTGGAGTGTTGATATAATTAAATTTGTCACTATCAACATAAACTTTTAGGTTGATTGGTGATTTAACATCATATCGGAACAAAAGGGTCTAATGTCTAATGTCAATTCATCTTTCAATTAAAGTGATGGAGTATTGATATAATCAAATTTGTCCTAATCTAACCACTTAAAAATTTGAGTTGATGGGTGATTTATCAATAACTTAGGGTGTTTTATAGGGAGGTGACAAAGACTTGTACTTGTCCAAAAGACATGAATTGAACTTGGGTGTCAACCTAGCAAGTTGCAAATATGAAGGACAGCATGGGTGGTACTGGTACAGGGGCTGTGGATGTGGATGTGATGTATTTATATTAGAGTACAATAGCAGAATATCGAATGCACATTCTTGTCAATCTTAGCATCTTGGTCTTAGTAACATCTTAAGATTTTTGAACGAGATGTCTTACATGACCTCCTCGAGCTCGGCCTCTATCGGGCTCCTTGGCCCTAGTTTAAGGTACAAGCTCTTGAAATAAATGGTACATGTGACTCTTCCCTAAATTGCACCCTTTCACATTCATAGGTTGTGTTTCTTCATCCAATGCTCAAGTTTTTCACTTTTTAATTAGTCTATAAATATGTCTGATCTTCTCTAAATTGGAAGACACTTTTTCTCCCATCAAAATTTTGGTGAAATTCGGTTTGCTACACAAAGCAATATTCGCTGGAACTTGTGGAATGATGTGTTGCATCATCAAGGAGATAATTTTAATCTATCCTGAGAGATAATTACTCACTAAACTCAGACACTAGAGAGAAAATAAAATTGTTCCAAAGAGACAACGTGAATAAGTCAATTTTCTCTTGTTTACCATTTATTATTTGCAATACTATTTTCTGCCTTATCATAAGCCATAACACAAGCTATAGACAACTTGGGTCAATTGATAATTAGTTCTCTCCAACTTTAGCCAAGCTCTAGGGTTGGTTTGACTCACTTAAAGACTTTCTAGTCTCACATACTAATTCTTCATCCTTAGTATATGTGAAAAACCAATCATTCACATAATAATATTTTTGTGCTAATTTTATCTATATCTTTCTAATAATACATCTACATTTAAATTATTCCAAAACCCCCACCTTACACAATTTACAACTCAAACTCACCATCATTTTACATCTCAAACACCACACCTTTCATTTTCAAGTATTTTAAGTTCTATTTGAGTAACACAATTTTCAAGTAATATCCCATTCAAACAATCTTATATTCCCAAAACTAGAGGTTGATTGCATATCTTATTCTACAGAAAAATGAGTTAATGAATGTCATTTTCTTTTGACAAAAATAGTAGTAAGATTGGATTTGTCAAAGGATACATGCATGCATGAAATCCAATTCCCTCTTGCAACAAAAGAGGAAATGGTTGAAAAATAAAACCCTATTAGGCTTGTCAATCTATAGTTTTAGCTGACAAATGAGACTTGAAGTTGAAGTCAATTTCTTTTTATTATCTGACCCATCACTCTAGTCTACTCATATATATATGCTCCACCATTTTTTCACTCAATTGACCACAGGGGAATTTCCAATAAAAAAGTTGGGATAATATTCTGTCTAAATATATAATTTTTTAATTAGGGTAAGTTTTCAATTTACTCCTTGGTCTCCTCTATGTTATGTATGGCGTATGGATTTAACAATAAATTATTTCAAATTTCTGAATTTTAAGATATGGAAATGATTTGAAATTTTTATTTGGTTTGGAAGGAACCCAATAAATTTAGTAGAACTTAAATTGGTAAAAAGTAAAATTTATTGTTTGAATGTTTAAATGAAATAATTATCTCACGTCATTGTACCCTTCTAATTATGCATAGATTTTTTTAAAAAAATTCAAAGATAAACGTAAAATAACTACTTTTTTCCATTATTTTATTTGATATCCCAACTAGAAGCTCTTAGTTTTTTTCTTTTACCATGTCTCCCTCATTCCCCAATGGTAGCCATACACTAACTTCATTTGATCCTTTCATTCTCTCTTATCTCCCTCTCTACTACTCTCGTCCCTCTCTGTTATGATCGCTGTTGATAGTCGGCATACCTCTAATGCCTCTTTTCTTTCTCCTGTACTTATTTTCCTATACTTTCGACATACCTCCTATCCTCTCTACTACTCACGACATACCTCCCACAATTGCCTTGATATATTTATAGGTTATGCAATGCATAGTGCTGCTTATAGATTCCTAGTAGTTAAATCAGAAATACCTGATATTAACAATAATACTATCATGGAATCTATTGAAGTTGAATTCTTTGAGGATATATTTCCATTGAAAGAGGAAAGATACACAAGTAGTGGTATCAAAAGAAATTATGAGGCTAGCTCCTCGAAAGGTCAAAATGATCAGAAAACTGAGTCTGAACCTAGAAGAAACAAAAGAGCTAAGAAAGCTAATTCTTTTGGACCTGATTTCATAACTTATATGATTGAAGGCGAGCCTCAAACCTTTCAAGAAGTTGTGTCATCTCTAGATGCACCTTTTTGGAAGGAAGTTATCAATAGAGAGATAGAATCCATTTTCAATAACAATACCTGGGTACTGGTTGATTTACCTCCTAGAAGTAAACAAATTGGTAGTAAATGGATTTTTAAAAGAAAGCTAAAGGCTGATGACACTATTGATAAATACAAAGCTCGCTTAGTAGCTACAGGCTTTCGTAAAAAAGAATGGTTAGATTTCTTTGATAAATGGAGAGTTAGATGAACAATATATATGGAACAACCTAAGGGGTTTGTTGTAAAGAGACTTGAAGATAAAGTTTGTAAACTAGTTAAGTCCCTTTATGGGTTGAAACAAAGCGTCCAAACAATGTCATGAAAATTTTGATCACACTATATTATCGAATGGATTCAAGAAAAATGAGTATGATAAATGTGTCTATGTTAAAACTATAGATCAAGACTATGTCATTATTTGCTTATATGTTGATGACAAGTTAATAATGGGTACAAATAAAAGTATCATTGATTCCACTAAAAAATCTAACTTTGCTTTGAAAGACCTTAGTCTTGGTGATGTTATACTTGGAGTCCATATAACTAGAAACTCTAACTGATATGTACTTTCTCAATCTCATTATATAGAGAAAGTGTTGAGAAAAATTGATTAATTTGAGAGTAAACGAGTTGTTACTCCATTTGATCCAAATTGTAAGTTAAAGAAGAACAAAGATGAAGCTGTATCTTCTTTAGAATACTCTAGAGTTATTGGTAGCTTAATGTACATAATGAATTGTACAAGACCTGATATTGTTTATTCAGTAGGAAGGTTAGCAAGATACACCGACAATCTTGGGCATGATCATTGGAATGCTTTAGTCATAGTTCTAAGGTATACTTGAAATACACTCTAGACTATGGATTGCATAATACGAGGGATCCACATGTACTGGAAGAATTTAGTGATGCTAATTGGATTTCTGATTGCATGGAGACTAAATCAACCAGTGGGTATATATTTACCTTAGGTGGAGCAGCCGTATCATGGAAATGTTCAAAATAGACATGTATAGCACGTTCGACTATGAAATCAGAGTTTATAGCTCTTGATAAAGTTGGATAAGAAGTTGAATGGCTTAGAAAGTTTCTTGAAGATATTCCATTATGGCCAAAGCCTGTAAGCGCAATATGTATTTATTGTGACAGTTTGATAACCTCTATGAAAGCCAAGAATAATGTCTATAATGGAAAGTTACGACATATAAAACGTAGACATAATACGATAAGACAATTGTTCTCTAATGGAGTTATTTCCATTGATTATGTGAAATCAAAAGAGAATATTGCGGATCCTTTAACGAAAGGATTGTCAAGAGAGCAAGTGACATATACATCGAGGGAAATGGGGCTAAAGCCTATGAAATGAATTATTTGATGGTAACCTTACCTAGTTGACTGGAGACCCCAAGATCTAGGTTTAATAGGCAAACTAGTTGGATAATTTATAGTTGATACACTAAGAAACTTATGGTTTCTTTCCATTTCAATGATGTTGTAGAGTGTGTGATCTGTGGATGTTGAAGTCATGTTGATATCTTGTTTACAAGAGGAGTAATGACAAAATACTCTTAATCAATATCACCTATGTGAGAGTAGAAGTGGGGTCGCTTCTATGAGGATTTTTAAAAATGGCTTATGTTCTCTAAAGTTCTCATGAATTCGGGATTTTGTCAAGGACCAAAATGGACACACACGTATAGAACTCAAAGATATAAGATGAGTTATGTGTGATGGACCAATAAGAAGGATAGTTCCAGAGTTGGTCTCACTATTTCTTTGTTAAGTTCGATAGATATTCACTAAGGAAGGTTCAAGTCCAGAAGACACATATCTTGATGCATAACTTGTTTGTTTGCTTTCAACGATTTTGTTTTAATTTTCAAACTTTCTTTCATGTGGGGGATTGTTGGATTTTATAGGAAAAAATGTGAAAGAAAATGTTGTTTTGAAACATCAAATCCAATTGATGTTGATGTTACTTAACTTTAAATTCAAAGTTTCAAAATGGTTTGAAACATCCAAATGTGTTGATGTTTCTTATAAAAATTTAACTTAAAAAGTTAAGTTTGTGGGTTTTGTTTGAATTTTAACAAGTAACTATACAATTGAGTTACTTTTGATGTATGTTTTACATTCTTCATATTAATTTAATTTTAGAGAGTTACTAAGTTGCTGGCATATAAATAACAACTTGATTCTTCATTTGGGGTATCCATTCCATTTCTGAGTATCTCATTCCAGATCCGAGTAGTTCGAGGTTATTCTATCGAACTCAGTCGTTGTATCCTGCTGAGACGATCGATGTAGTTTGCTTGCAACTCATGCAGAGCGAATAATTGTCTACACAGGACAATGCTTTGTAAGCGTGTCTCCACTATTTACAGTCATTTGTTCTTGAGTTTTGATTTGTGGTTATATACAATATTTGTACAATTAGATACAATTGTAATAACTTGTAGCCAATTAAGTTGTATACACAATAAAACATTATTATCCAATAAAAAATACTTATAATAATTGAATTGGGAATACTATAATATAATTTGATGAATTAGAGTTGCTTACGTTGAAAAATTTACATAGGATCGGTAGAAGCATTCAACACTCAAAACGACTTTATTGTTATAGAAAAGGGGCATATTAAAGATATTATTACACTAATAACTAAAAATCTCATGGAAGATGAAATAATAATAACAATAAATAATGATAGTAACAATAAATGTTGTAGAAAATATCATTTTAAACTTTACCCACTTCATCTTTTTTAAATTCACATAGTGACAGTCAAGATTTGATTGGAAAAAAAATCGAATCCATGAGAGACAGAAGTGAATATTTTTAAAAAATTAAGGATAAAATTAGAAAATGACACAAAGATTAGGATCTAAACCACATATTTAACCATATTCTATCATTAATTAATTGCTGTCTAAGAACTTGGAATTATAATCTTTGTTGTGTTGACCAGAAATATAGCGTCATTGAAAATTCTATTATTCCCTTATTCATTGATTAAATAAGTATTCACTTTTAATTATACCTTTTAAGGTGTCTTATTATGATTATGCCTCTATCATAATTAATTAGTATATATCTGCTTAAATATGATCCATTACCACTCTATCTTTAAGTTTTCTTTTGTTTGTGCTTGAAAATATTATTCCAATCAATTGTTTTACAGCCACCCTTATGGCATTTTTAGCTCATTTTGGCATCGAGTGAATTGAGAGGTCACTTTTCTTTTCACAACATATATCAGAAAAAAGGAATTCATCACTTTTTTTATACAAAAAAAAAAAACGTTTTTCTAGTACAAGTTAATGACTTTTGACTTCAACAGCTGAAAATATTAGATTTCAAGATTTTGTTCAACAAAGTGATGGTGAAATTTCTCTTTTGAAAAGAAAGTCTCAACACACTAAATGTCAAACATCGTATCTTCAAAAGAGGAAGAGGATCCTGCCAGCAAAACATGCTCGGTGGAAGAAGACATACTTAATAATTTATTGCACAATATGATTAAAATGTCTACTGTTACATTTGAACGAGTAGTTTAGGATAGGGTTGATAACTATTTTGTTTTTTGTTTTTTGTTTTTGAAATTTAAATCTAAAAATATTATTTCTACCAATGAGTTTATATGTCTTCTTATCTACTTTGTACCTATGTTTTTAAAAACCATGCTAACTTTTGAAAACTAAAAAAAAAATAGTTTTCACAAACTTGAGTTTGTATTTAGAATTTGGCTAAAAGTTCAAATATTTACTTAATGGAGATGATTTTTATTATAGAGAAATTAGGTGAAAATAAGCTCAACTTTCAAAAACTAAAAACAAAAATCAAAATGGTTATCAAACGGGACCTTAATTTTTCAAATTTTGTGTAAATATAAATTTTTCTATGAGTAACTGTAAATAATCTCTTTTTTTTTTAAAAAAAGTATCATTTTTAATGAATATGTTTCTATACTAATGCTAGGGGTGATATCAGTTCGGTTTTCATCGATTTTAGGCCAAATCGAGAACCAAACTAATCTGATCGTTTTTATCAAAAGCAAAACAAAACCAAAGTCCAATAAAGGACAAAACCATTGGTTTGGTTCTTCTTTGGTTCGATTTTTATTTTTTTTTACAAATCTTATGCTATTTTGTTTCTTAGTTTCATCCCCTATTTTAATATTTTTTGCCCTTAAATTTCTCAACACCTCAATAAGAATTCATAGAGCTAACAATCTCATTTTGTTACTTTAAAATTAATTGATAGAAAACGGATGAAACGGCGCAAGAATGGATAGGGATTCAATTCGGGATTTTTTGAGGTAGATATATATATACTTCGGTTTGGTTTGGTTTTTAATGATTTTTCTAAACGAAAACCAAACCAAACCAATATTTTTCGACGTTTCAAAAATAAAAATCGAGATTCTTCGATATTTCAAACTGCAAGGAGTTGGACACAAAAGAATCAAATGGGAGAATATTGAAACATCTCTAATAATCTTTATCATGATTTCAATAGTTTCTTGTGAAAGTGTTCAAAATTCTAACACTCTTTGGTTAACTTGTATCAAGTGTTGCACTATTAAAATTCAGTTAACCCATTATCACTACAACAAATTAGGCTTTTAATTACGCTTTCTAAATTTCAGGGCTTTGAAACAATGACGGGCGGTGGGAAGAAAAGCGCTGAATTTGAAATTTACAGAAATACATTTACAATATCGGGCATTGCGCGTCATTGTAGCCCATATCATTTTTTTAATATAAAACCCACATCCACGAAACCCACTCACAACCTAGCCCCCTTTTCTCCCCACGGGAGACCTAACCCATTTTTCTCTCTTGATGAGTTTGTTGCTTAGAGCGATTTTGAGAAGCTTCAGAGTTGCGTCTTTCCATTTTTTCTATTGTTGTGTCTACACGGATGTGACTTATGGCGACTTGGAGAAGGTACAGAGATTGGTCGAGTCCGAGGATTTAACCTCGTTGTGGGGAAGATCTGAAAGTAGGCTTCTTCGTTTTGGGGTACGATTCTTCATTGACTTATCTTTGGAATTTTAAAATTTTTGTGTGTATTTTTATGATATTTTACTCAGATTTGTGGGTTATAAATAAAGGAGAGTGGTGTTTTGATTTTCGCCATTAAAATAGATAGATGAAGATGAAGGTTGTGGGGTGTTCTTTAATTTTCTTATTCTTCTTTTTTTGCTATTCTGTTTTGTTGTTTATGTTCTAGTTTTAAATGGAGTAGAATTTGTAATGGGGTTAAAAACAAGCTATGGATGTGTTTGGTTCTGGCTTTCAACGTGTTTTTGAAGAAGGTCAAGAAAATTATGGATATATCTCTTGACAGTGATGTTTTTGTTGTGCCTCCTGGTTATAATCCTTCTCAGCATGTTTCTTTCTCTTTAAATTTTCTCTTTCTTGTTCATCATTTGTTCTTAGTTCTCCTTAATTAATTTTCAATTCTGAGCCTAATGGTCTTAGTTACTATGTTCTTCAGTTGGGTGCTCTTAAATGATTCTATTTTCGTTTTTTATTAAACTTGGATGTGTTATTGGTTTTGCATATTAAGAAGTAAGATGTTTGCAAAGAAACGATATGCGAAGAAGGCTTTGATAAAGAAGAAGTGAGGATCTTTTGTATATTCTCTTAAAATTATGTTTCGATTGCTAATGTCTTTGATTAAAACTTGTACTCTTTTGTGTTTTGATAATTCTTTTATGGTTTAATTTGTATCCTTCTGCCAATACTCTATTGTCACTAGAAGAAAAAAGGGTTTTAATGACGGGCATTGCCCGTCATTAAAGGGTTTTGATGACGGGCGCGCGTCCGTCATCTATGCGAGTGTCATTGTATGTTACAATGACGGACGGTTTTTAATGACGGGCATTACCCGTCATTAAAAAGCGACCGTCATTGTAAGATACAATGACAGGCATTTTTAATGACGGGCAATGCCCGTCATTAAAGGTCTTTGACCGTCATTAAAAGTGTCTGTCATTATAGCCTACAATGACAGACACTTTTAATGACGGGCATTGCCCGTCATTGTTTTGTTCATAATTTAAGAAAAAAAAATTTGTTTGCCTCAATGGCTCTAACAAAAAATATTAATATTTCGCAAATTTTGTACAAAAAAATCTCAATACTAATATATTTTTACACAAGTAATCTTACAAACTTAACTTTAATTAATAAAATATAAAGTATGTATTAAAAGAAGTGTATTACATATCACAAAAATATATATACAAACTACATTAACTTTACAAAGATAAGAAAAATTGCTAAACAAAATAAAGAACTCAGGCTCTACTTCATGTTCCTCTTCCTCTTATCAGAAAACAAAGAAATTATCCACTTGCAACAGACTATACATAAGAAGATGAAGATTAACAAAGTAAAAAGTGAAATTAGGCCTCATCAACAAACACGATGCTTAAGTTGCAGATCTATCTTTTGCCAGACCTTGCCACGTTCCTCCAGCAAAACTTCCCTAGGTTTGACATCCCCAAAATGGATTAACTTTTGGCCTTGGCTTCATCACATTTTCTACACCCTGTAATCCTGTACTCATCCCCTAAAAGGTAGTGAACCTTACAAATCCAAGCAAAAACAAGAAAACTCAAAACAAAAAAACTAGAAAAAAGAAGAACTAGTAAAGCCTCACACCATAAATAGTCACACACCATTTCTCGCTCTCATTCTCTACTTGAGCCTTCGACCACAATCCCTGAAATACATAAGTCAAATTCAAATCACACACAACTTTCTATAAAGAAATAGATACATTATTCACTAGTAGTTTTTGTCATTCTTGAACAACAATTGGACTTGCATATTTCTCAAGATCCTCAAGACACAACAGATTAACAATGTTTAGTTCGCTGTTCTTTTCAATTTTGACATCAATAAAATGGGTTACCAACTCAATATTTGATATCAACCTTGAAAAGTATCCCTCAACTTTTTGCAGCAGATATGGTTTGAGAAAGCACTTAACTTTTGGCTTATCGGTTACTTTATTACACGGATAATAAGCATATCATCGGCGTAATAAAGTTACCTCGAAAATTTAAAACTAATAAACTACTTCGGTGAGGAATCAACCTCGTGTCCTCTTACTAACAATAGATGAAGAAAATGTGAAAACTAAAGACATCTACAAATACTTTAGTTGCCAAATAAATATGCATGAATTTGGTTCAGTATGTATACTGCTTTTGAGATGAAAAGAATAACCATATATGATGCTTATATCTGTGTGTGATCGACGGATACCCCTTTTCTGTTTCTCGAATTTGAGCAAGTTGAACACTCTAACGAGTAGTCCGTGGCGTAAAAAAATTGCCCACTTCTTATATTTATCACTTGAGTTCACAAAAGTTAAAAGGTATTGTGCAAGTACATTTTCCCCGACTAAGATGTCTCTAATTGCCCCTACAGTTTGGAGGCAAAAAAAAAAAGTTAATAGTTTCAAGATTCTCAATCAACTCCAGAGTCTCCGAAACAAAGACAAAGGCTACACTGTAAAGAAAAAAAACGCAAATATGTTTTATCACTACAAATAGCAATTCTTTGTTATTAGATAAATAATAATCATCATTCATCCAAACAATTCCATGATCAACTACTCAAGAAAACTCAAACATAAGGCATCATGATTAAAGAATCACAATAGCAGCGAGTTAGAACGAGATATAATTCTAGGTAGAAAAGAGAGAGAAACAAAGTAATTTCACATATCAAATGTAACATTTCAAGGCTTCCAAATAAAGTTATCTAAGAGCACCTAATGAGTTGTGGTTGAGTCGAGGAAAAATCTAAAGAGTCAAGTAATGAGCTACAAAGGAGATGCAAGAAAATTCATGGTCGCATAAAAACAAGACAAATTTGGTAAAAACCAAAGAAGTATAATGAGATGATCAAAGTCTTAATTGGCGGACATATATGCAGGAAATCAAAAGAAAAAAGGGTAGCACAAAGCGGTTTGAAAAGTCTCAAGTTGTTGTAGAAATTTGGTTTTTTGTGCATTGCTATATTGTTGCTATTTTTAGAAAAAAAAAAACTCTTCCATTTTTCATTGGACAACCCCTTAATTTGAGTTTTTGAAGTGAGAAGAAAGACGTATATGAAGATGGAGAGAATGCTAATAACAATAGAGTAGTACAAGCTACGTTTCTCTACTTTAACTAAAGTTCTCTAAGATAACACAAGTATAGGTAGTGAGATATTATATGGATCAATTAGAGTAGAAAATCAGTGCAATCTACGTTTGTTTTTAAGTATTTCATAGCCTATTTTCTAAAAAGCAATACTTATAAAAGTTATAATAAGTAATATTTCTTGTAGTGTTTATTTCTTTAAGATTTCATTCTCATCAATTTTCCTTAAGTTGGAGTATAATGTGAGAGGTTTTTTGCTCACAGAAGCCAACTAAAGATGAAAGGGGGTGGTTCTCATTTGATTTAGTGGGAGGTCGTTTCTAAAAAATGTGCGAGTCACAAGTTGAGTATCGAAAATTTATCACACAAGAATTGTCCTTTTTGGCTAATGAATTTGATAGGATTGTTTGTAAGGGTATATTAGTAATTAGGTAGGGAGTTTGTTAGGGTATTTGGTTATAAATAGAGGGAGTGGGTTATGAAGAAGGTAGGCATTAATTCAGTGAGTCTTGGTTAGGGCTTGAGTGAGAGTGCTCAAGAAAGGGGAGAGTCCAAGTTCTTCAGATTACTTGGTTCATTTTACTGTTTTGTTATATTCATATTTCAATATATTTGGGTTCTATCAGAATTGTGAAAGTACCCCTTTAGAACATGAAGCATTGAGGCATAGGATTTAGAACCTGAAGTTTTATAACACGACTAGTTTTTTTTTTTTTTTGGTTACTTTGTGGTACACAAAGTTGGAAAGGAACCAAAAGAATTTTAAAGGGGTTAATGTATTGTCTTTGATTTTGTTCTTTCAATTCTTTTAATGATAATTGGTTTTATGATTTTAACGAATTTGTAACTACATAAGTCTAACTCAATGATATAACCATACCTATTTACTGATAGCCCAAGACTAATACCAAGAGATGAATTCATAGAAATCTATGTGTTAGATTTGATCATAATTGAAAAATTTTCATCTAGATTCAATCTCCATGAAATGAACATTAACAAATGTAATTATTACCTTAACACAATATAAATGAATTCATAGAAATCTTGAATTTAGAAGCAATAACAACAACAACAAATGATTTAGCCCCCCAATTAGTAGCAAAATAAAGTTAGCAAAAACAAAGTTAGCAACTCTCAACACAAACCAAATTTATTAATCAATAACAATAATAACAAATAAAATTTAGCAACTCTAAACAAAGAAACTAGCCCGTCGAATTTGAAAGCTGAAACAACAACAACAAACCAAGTTTACACAGAGAATAAGTAACAATATATTCTAACCTTCGATTTTAACCCTAATCTAACATAATCTTCCTTCTTCCATCTATTTTACCCAAATGAAGACCTGTTGCCACGCCTAAATTCCCTGCTTTCTTTTGCAAAACATAGTCAATCTAGTTCACATAATTTCAAGATCTACATAAAAACACTCAATACCCATAAAATTTCTAATTTTTTTTACCATTTCCTTAGATTTTTCTCGCAACACCACCAATAAAAAGAAGGAAAGAGATAATGCCCACAATAAATTTCTATTTCTCCACTTTTACCTTGGATGTTTTCAACAAAAAAACAGATAAAAAAAGAAAAAAAAATGGTACCCACGACTATGATAGCAGATTTAAAAATTTTTGGTAAAAAATTGCACCTACGACAAACCTCCACGAGAAGATCTTCACGGTGACCCACAACGAGACCAAAACCTATGCAACAGCAGAGTGTAGATCCGGATGTTGAACTTCCGACTAGATCTCGAAGGTTAAACCCACAGATCTCGAACGACAACTTCATCGATCGGGAGCAAAATGCGAATGACGGATGAATGATGGCTAACAAAGAACGAAAAAATGTTGAATGGTGACCAACAAAATGTTGAGTGGTGGGCGTGAGGTGAAGGAAGAGAGGAGAGTGAGGAAGAGAGATTGTGAGGGAGAGAAAATGAAATGGGAATGGGATATCTGTGTGTGTCACCACGAAAGAGAGCGTAAAATGTGAAAAAAATTTAAAACAAGCCCGCTAGATAATTCAATGTCGGGCAATTGTAGATGTTTAATTTTGTAAAAAAATCGCGCATTTTTCAAAGGTGCGATCATCATTATTTATCAGGCGCATTTTTTTCTGACCGTCATTATTTCCCTGATCTGTTGTAGTGTGTGTATTTGGGATTTGTTATAGTATGTTGGAGTTGTAATAATTTACTTATGATAAATGTTCAATACTTTAATTGTGCATTTGGTATCACCATAGAAAAATAAAAGTTGTAATAGTTTCAAGAAATGGTTTGAATTGAAATATAGGATAAAGATGATTCTATGAATAGTAATGCATTTTCATAAACATGGTACCATTTTCTAGACTAGACAAAGAAGAGTGTCTTGGTCTGGCAACTTTAAGGTTTATTCTAATTTAGTCTCTAAACATTTAAACTATAATTATTTTAGCCATTGTTATTATTAGCTCAAGACTGATAAGGAGGAGGAAAGTAGTACTGGATTTGCTCATGAAGGATATGATTCATCTAAGCTTTTGGTAGTCAATGATCATCGATGTAGTGAAAAATGGACTTTAGATTCTTCATGCTCTTTCCATATGACTCTTCACAAGGATTATTTTCTTGATTTCATTGAAATATCATTTGTAAAACAACCTACATTATGTAGGGATGCCCCATCCATATTTCCCTAGTATAATTGCCTTAGCCTTGATTGATCTCTTTCAACAATTAATTAGTGTTTTATTTTTTCTTTCTTTCTTTTTGTTAATTTATTATTGGAATCTAATATTTACTTTTCTTATGTTCAACAGTGTGATGGGTGCACATTGTGATGTCATTACTCAACATCGTAAAGTTTAACTCGAGAAGCTCATGTATTACTCTCTTCCACTCACCTTTATCTTTTTGTGTTTTAGAAAATTTAAAATCTTAAATTTCTTTAAAAGATTGTAAGTTTTGAGTCTAAGGTTTGAGTTTTAGTTTCTATGATTTAATAAAATTCTTGAGTATTCAATTTTAAGGAGGTTGATCTTTTTGTGCTCAAGTTGGAGACATTGTTCATATGAAAAACTTGGCAACGTTTTAGATTTGTGCAATCAAAACCATACAGGTAGTGCAAGAGTTTTTGACATTTGAGTTTGGATTTTTTTTTTTACATTTGAGTGTTCATTTTTTTCTTAGTTACAATTTTTTATGAATTTGAAAGAAATTAGAACAACGGTATTTAGGAAAGAATGGTAGTTTGTTTTGATTAGTGCACTCATTCTACCAACATCAATGAGTAACTTTACCTGTTATTTGTTTTAGTTTTTTTGGCTCACCCAACCAAACTAAAAATGCATGAAAAAAAATGAGGTAGGAGGAAGATGAAAATGAAGCATAATGTTTTAGTATATTGAAACATTACCACACAAGTTCAAAATTTAGTTATGTTTATTGAATTATAGTTATGTTTTTTGTTTAATTAGGTCGATGAGATCCCCTGTAATTGGAACATTACCACAAAAGTTCAAAATTTTGTGTACAACTTCAGGGTAACTTAGGGAGTCCTCTTGGAAGTTTTGACATCTAATAAACTACTAGTTCGAGAAGCCTTGAAAATGCTTCTAAAAGTTCGAGAAGGCTTTTAATGCACTATGTCTACTTTGCAAGGTGAGTTTACCAACTCTAAAATTTTTCTAAAATTTTTACTTTATAAACACATATTTTTTTTTGTTATTTTCTAGTTTATTTTCATGTTTGGTTCATCCCCTTTCAGTGATAATCATGTGATGGTTCTTCCCTTGTGATGGTGCTTCCCTAGTTTATATCCATTCAATTTTTCTTGTTACTTGTTTGCACTATCAATCAACTTGTAGAATGTAACTTGTTGTTGAGGTTTGATTAAACAACCCAGGGATAATTTGTGTTGATTTTCTCTTATAGTTGTAGATTTTCTTTATTGGAAGATATAATTTGAAATGCAACTTTTTTTTTTTTGTGGGCTGGAATTTGTCAGTGGTCGAATGTTTTAAAGTTGAAGTTGAAAAGATTATGGGAGTTTGTCAATGAAATTATGTGGGCCATTTTCATGTTAATAATTTTGTTTCCTAAGAAAAATGCTTTGAAGGCATTGTTATTTGTTCCTCCTCCTGTTCCCCCAAACCTGAAGATTTTATTTCAAGATCAAATTAACGAGATCTATTGTTTTCTCTCCATCTTTTTAGTAGGGGTAGCTTACTTTCTGTTGAATGTTCTATTTATTTGTAGATTAAATGGATTTGTTACCGGCTTCGATTTTTTAGGTGCATTTTCTAGCATGAAAGTAGAAATTTCGTTTACTTTCAACACTTGAGAAACTATTAAACATTTCAATCCTAATCAATAGATGTAAACATTCTATAACTCAAAAGAAATAATGAATGCATGATATAGATTGTGACTAATATTCTGGCCCTTGGGATTTATTTATTTATTTTGGCAGATTGTTGATTGTTGATAGGGAATCATGAAATATAGAGATGGGAAACCCGGACAGGCTTTGAAGTAAATGACATTTTCCATGTTCAAGCTTTGAAGCTAATCAACAAGGAATTATTAGGTATATTTTGGGATTTTTTTCACACATGATGTATTTGCAATAACGTCGATCTTTTTCGCAAGCATCGTAAGTCTCTTTTTCTCTCTACAAATCGATATTAATTCTTGGGGATCTATTTTTTTATCAGGCAAACTTTTCGTTTGGTTTTCTGAAGTCTTAAGCTTTGTTCCTTTTTACAAATATCTATGCTTGCATGTGGGTTCTGTAAACACAACAAAAGTAAAAAAGTTACTACATATAGTTGTTAATATTTTGTTATGCAATATTTTGAAATTTTCTTGGATATTTTGAAGTAATGTTGCTTTCAATCTTCTTTCATGCTATAGGAAGATCTAATGTCACGAAGTCATCATTGCTTAATTCCCTTACAAGACAACCCTTAGCAATACTTGTTCGTGTACTTGCTATCAAGGAAGGAAACACACGATTGCTTTCAAAAAGCCCTCAATTTGCTTGAATTTAGTTTATTGAAGACATGAGAATTCAGTAATTTTTTTTATCTTTATTCTGTTTTTTCTCTACTTTTTCTAGTTGATTGAAAATCAAATATGAAATACTTGAATTTCTATTGAAATGTTGTAACTGGGAATGTTTGTGTTGATGATTAGTTGTTTGGATCTTCCACTAATGTAGTTTTCTTTGAATTTTTGTGAAGTTATTTGTTGTATAAAAATGTAATAACTATTGAAATTTTATTTTGTATGTAAGGAAAGAGAAATATTGTTGGTTAGGCACATTTGCAACAATTTTTTTATTCAATTATTAACAAAAGATGACGGGCAAAATCCGTCTTTAAAAGTGGATGCCAACCCAAAATTTGACACCTTTTAATGACGGTCAAAGACCTTTAATGACGGACATTGCCCGTCATTAAAAATGACCATCATTATATGTTACAATGACGGTCGCTTTTTAATGACGGGCAATGCCCGTCATTGTAACATACAATGACACTCGCTTTGATGACGGGTGCGCGCCTGTCATCAAAACCCTTTAATGACGGACATTGTCGTCATTAAAACACTTTTTTCTATTAGTGTATGAATGATATTATTAGAGAAATTATATTTAGACTCATTTTGAATGAATTTTGAAGCACTTAAAAAAATTTAAAAGTGTTAAAAAAATATGTTTAAGCAATTAAAAATCCTACCGAATCGACTATTTCTTTTCTTGTTGAGGAAAACAAAATATATGAAGATTAACTAAGAAAATTTAGGAGCTCCTCTAACCAACTTCCATCTGTTTGCAAGCTTGATGCTTTTTGAGCTAATTTATGGGTTTCTTGGTTTGATAACGAGGAATATGTTTGAAGGAAATATTTGGCCAATCATCTCGCATTTGTAAGATAGTATTGGTAAATTCACGCGTCTCCGTGCAATCATCTATCTTACCTTCAATCAATAGTATGGCTTCTAAGGAATCAGATTGTGAAAATGTATGTATGTATTTCGCTCTCTTTATTGTGAAAATGCTTTCTAGATAGGTAATGCATTTTGAGACGCTAAATAGTAATAGCAATGTCACTCCGGATGCCCATAAGCCTAAATTGATTTCATTTAATGCAATTATACTATTCCTGTTCAGTCGTGGATAAAGAAACGCAAGTAAAATTATTCAAGATGGTTAAAGTTTAAACCATAATTTTTTAGCTTCTGTTTGATAACTATTTTATTTTTTATTTTTTATTTTTAAAAATTAAGCCTATAAATACTACTTATATTTATGAGTTTCTTTGTTTTGTTATTCGCTTTTTACATATCTTTTCAAAAACCAATCTAAGTTTTGAAAATTAAAAAAAAATAGGCCCTGGTTGATAACCATATGGATTTAGTTTTTGGTTTTTGAAAATTAAGCCTATAAATACTACACCACTTATAATTTTCCATGTTTTCTTTATCTACATTTAAGATGTGTTTTAAAAAAACCAAGCCAAAATTTGAAAACTACAAAAAGTAGTTTTCAAAATCTTGTTTTTGTTTTTAGAATTTGGTTAAAAATTCAAGTGTTTTCTTAAGAAAGATGAAACCACTATGGAGAAAGATGCAAACTATTGTAGAGAAAAACAAGGACAATTTTCAAAAACCAAAAACAAAAAAACCAAATGGTTATCAAACAGGGCCTTAGTTTTCAAAAACTTGTTTTGTTTTTAGAATTTGATTAAACATGCAAGTATTTTCTTAAGAAAGATGAAAAATCCTGGTAGACAATTGTAGAGAGAAATGATAGAGAAAACAAACTCAATTTCCAAAAACTGAAAACAAAAAATGATTATAAAATAGAGTCTTAGTTTTTTCCTATTACATCCAACCATATAAAACTCATCCACATTGCTCCAACCTCCTCGATTAATTTCCTCAGTAATAGCAGGTTGCAAAACAAATGTTTCAACTTACAATTAGTAATAAATCATTTGAAAACATCACTGTTGAATGAGAAATTTCGGCCAATCACAAATTGTCACATCATTAATTTTAATTAATGATAAAGTAAATTTGAGGCCAATTATAAATTCACACGTATCCTAAAATTAAATTAAAAGACATGAAAAATTGGCAAAATAAAAAATGTCACATGTCTAGTATTAAAAATGAATTGGGCTCAATTTAAATAATCCAAACCTTTTTAAAAAAAATAAATGGATTGGATTAAGTCCAAATAAGACTAGGTTCAAGAGTTGGGCCCAAAGTCCACTAGGCCCAAACCCATACAAGGTCCATCAGACTCTATAAATAGAGGAAACCACCAGACATTTAGGGGGCCAGAATCCAGAGCATTCATATAGAGATTCAGAAGAGTTAGAATCCAGAGCATCTAGCCAGAGAGTCCAGAGTCTTCCAAAATCAGAATTCATAAGCTTCAACTCGCATGAGAGAATTGAGTCTTCAGAGTCGAGAGAGTCGAAACCTCATTCAAATTTAGAGAATTCAGAGTCTTTCAAAGTCAGAACACAGAAGCTTCAAATTCAGTCAGAGAATCAAGAGAATTCAAAAGATCCAAAGATTCAGAATTTATAAAATTCAACGACTTAAAGGCTTCCACAAATTGATTGTCTCTTCATCAACTACAAAATTGAAGATTCAATCTCCCTCCATCTGAGAACAAGCTCAGCTCTCAGATCAAAGTCTATGATCCAAGATCAACAAACCGACAGGCCGATCTGAGATCAACAAGCCAATAGGCCGATCCAAGATCAACAAGCCAACAGACCGATCCAAGATCCATAAACCGACAAGCCGATTCGAGATCAACAAGCCAATAGGTCGATCCAAAATCAACAAGCCAACAGACCGATCCAAGATCTACAAGCCGACAAGCTGATCCAAGATCAACAAGCCAACAGGTCGATCCACAAGCCGATAGGCTGATCCAAGATCAACAAGCCAATAGGCCGATCCAAGATCCACAAGCCGACAAGCTGATCCAAGATTAACAAGCCAACAAGCCAATCTAAGATCAATAAACCGACAAGTCGATCCAAGATCCACAAGCCAACACACCGATCCAAGATCAATAAGACAACAATCCGATCCAAGGTCAACAAGTCAACAAGTCCATTCAAGAGGATCAACAAGCAAGTAGGTCGATCCAAGAAAGTTAACCAGCCAGAGCTCAAGGCTTACATATTCGAGGGAAAGAATCAGAGGATAAATATTAGAGATTGTAACACTTCACAAAAATTGATAAAATCAAGTTCATTCCACGAATTAAATTTCTCCGGAAATCTCGTGCGAACAAATTGGCATGCCCAGTGGGACCATCTCTACCTCCCATCTCTTTTTCTCAACTCGAAATACAAGTGAAATAATGACGTTTAAGCAAACTTCTTCGATGATCTCTCTCTTGAGCAACTCATGTATCAATTTTGTCACCCATAGTTGTTCAACCGAACTAAGCATGCAAGAAGATGAAGTAATTACATTGCTGGGGGCATCAACTAACGACAAGTTCCTAGTCAAGTTTAACCCTATGTTTGATTCCAATTCTGACGTAGTGTCTGTCATGATGACTGAAACAAACATTATGGAAGAAAGAATGACAAAGATGCAGGAGCAAATTGACGTCTTGATGAAAACGATTAAAGAAAGAGATTCTCAAATCGCATACTTAAAAAGTCAGATTGAGAACAAGATGTCATTGAACCAAGTCAAACTCCTGTTGTCAAATATCACAACAAAGGAAAGAATGTTGTGCGGGAAGATCAATCACAACCCTCCAAGAATGTTGTGAAGCAAGATCAACCACAACCATCCACCTCAATTGCTGAACTATCTGTCCAATAACTTCAGGACATGATAACGAACTCCATTAGAGCTCAATATGGTGGAGTTTCTCAAAGTTCTCTCTTGTATTCTAAACCATATACTAAAAGAATCAACAATTTGAGAATGCCAACCGGATACCAACCACCAAAGTTTCAACAATTTGATGGAAAGGGCAATCCAAAACAACATGTTGTTCATTTCATTGAAACATGTGAAAATGCTGGCACTCGAGGAGATCTACTAGTCAAGCAGTTTGTCCGAACGCTTAAAGGAAATGCATTCGACTGGTACACTGATCTAGAGCCTAAGTCGATAGACGATTAGGAGCAGTTTGAAATGGAATTCCTAAATCGCTTCTACAAAGACAAGACGCGATCGGCATGTTCGAGCTCACCAACACTAGACAACGAAAAGATGAACCTGTTGTCGATTACATAAATCGTTGGAGAGCCATGAGTCTCGATTGCAAAAATCGTCTCATTGAACTGTCAGCTGTAGAGATGTGCACTCAAGGCATGCATTGGAGACTTCTTTACATCCTCCAAGGCATAAAACCTCGCACTTTTGAAGAGCTAGCAACTCGCGCCCACGATATGGAGTTGAGTATCGCTAGTCGAGAAGATAAGAACCTTCTAACCACTAACATAAATGAAGAAGAAAATGATATCGAAGTAACTTTAGAGGAATCTATGATGGTGAATACAATCCATTTCAAGTTGTCTTCAAAGCAAAAATGCAAGAAGATCGAAAAGCAACGAGAAAATGAAAGATGTCGTTTGAGTTTAAAGGAAAGACAAAACAAAATCTATCCCTTTCCTGATTCTGACATCCCTGACATATTGGAACAACTACTGGAAGCACAACTTATTGAACTTCCAGAATGTAAACAACCAGAAGATATGCAAAAAGTCGATGATCCAACCTATTGCAAATATCACCGAGTCATCGGTCATCCAGTAGAAAAATGTTTTGTCTTAAAAGAATTGATTTTGAAGTTGGCTCTAGAAGGAAAAATTGAGTTGGATCTCAATGAAGCAACTCAATCAGTGAAAATGGGCGCTTAAAAAAATGCTCTTTATCGCAAGAGCCTAAACTGCATGATGCTCCTTGCCCACATGAGCTTAAAAGGTGAATGGTAAAAAAAAAAAAAATTGCACTACGTTATGACTTGATCCCTTTTCTTTTCAAGGGTACGTAGGCGACTTAAAGAAATTTTAAGTTCATTCTATGCAAAAAAA
Organism: Trichosanthes cucumerina; assembly: GCA_036507285.1. Classification (NCBI taxonomy): domain Eukaryota; kingdom Viridiplantae; phylum Streptophyta; class Magnoliopsida; order Cucurbitales; family Cucurbitaceae; genus Trichosanthes; species Trichosanthes cucumerina. The sequence continues at coordinate 11,075,089 of CM071842.1, read as the reverse complement.
AAATAATAATAATAATAATAATAATAATAAAAACTTTCATGGCTATTAAAGCATAATACAACAAATGGAAGGTGTTCGTAGCCCTACTGGGCACAACACAACGAAACAAAGATGCTCAACCCAATTAAAAGTGGAAATACAACAAGTCAATGGGATGCTGCAAATTGAATGTACACAAAAAGGCTTCTTATAGTCATTGCTCCACTTGTAAATCTGAAGGATTCATCATCCTCTCCAAGCTCGAAGGTTTCATCCTCGCTCCATCTTTAAGTTCAGAGACTTCATGGTCACTCCATCTCTAAGTTTGGTTGACTAGAAGGTTTCATCATCATCACTTCATCTTCAAATTTAAAGGCTTTATCACTGCTCTCTCCAAGGTTGCCCTCTCCAATGTCGATGATACTGCTCTCTCTCTCAGGTCAAGGATGATGCTCTCTCCCCCAAGTCGAGGTTGGTGCTGAATCTCAAAAGTCGAGGTTGATGCTCTCTCTCCGAAGTTGAGGTCGATGCTCTCTTTTCGAAGTCGAGATTGTCGATGTCTCTTCAAAGTCGAGGATGTTGTTCTCTCTCCAAAGTCGAGGATGTCGTTCTCTCTCCAAAGTCGAGGTTGTCGTGCTCTCTCCAAAGTCGAGGATGTCACTCCCTCTCCAAAGTCGAGGATGTCGCACTCTCTCCAAAGTCGAGGATGTCACTCCCTCTCCAAAGTCGAGGATGTCACACTCTCTCCCAAGTCGAGGATGTCGATCTCTCTTCAAAGTCGAGGTTGTCGCGCTCTCTCTTTAAAGTCGAGGATGTCGTTCTCTCTCCAAAATCGAGGTTGTCTCTCTCTCTCCAAAGTCGAGGATGTCGCACTATCTCCAAAGTTGAGGATGTCGTTCTCTCTGCCAAGTCGAGGTTGTCGCTCTCATTGCAAAGTCGAGGTTGATGCTCTGATCTCTTCAAAGTCTCCAATGTCGAGGTTGCCGCTCTCTCTCCGAAGTCGAGGTTGTCGCTCTCTCTCCAAAGTCGAGGATGTCGTTCTCTCTCCAAAGTCGAGGATGTCGTTCTCTCTCCAAAGTCGAAGTCGAGGTTGCCGCTTTCTCCAAAGTCGAAGTCGAGGTTGCCGCTCTCTCCAAAGTCGAGGTTGTCGCTCTCTCCAAAGTCGAAGTCGAGGTTGTCGCTCCCTCTCCAAAGTCGAGGTCGAGGTTATCGCTCTCTCTCCAAAGTCGAGGTCGAGGTTGCTGCTCTCTCCAAAGTCGAGGTTGCCGCTCTCTCTCCAAAGTCGAGGTCGAGGTTGCTGCTCTCTCCAAAGTCGAGGTTGCCGCTCTCTCTCCAAAGTCGAGGTCGAGGTTGCTGCTCTCTCCAAAGTCTAGGTTGCCGCTCTCTCTCCAAAGTCGAGGTCGAGGATGCCGCTCTCAAAGTCGAGAGGTTGATGCTCTCTCTCCAAAGTTGAGGTCGATGCTCTCTTTTCGAAGTCGAGATCGATGCTCTCTTTCCGAAGTCGAGGTCGTTGTTCTCTCTCCAAAGTCGAGGATGTCGTTCTCTCTCCAAATTCGAGGTTGACACGCTATCTCCCAAGTTGAGGCTGACGTTTTCTTACCAAAGTCGACACTCTCTCCAAAGTCAGTCGAGGTTGTCGTTCTCTCTCCAAAGTCGTGGATGACGCTCTCTCCAAAGTCGAGATTGTCACTTCAAGTTTGACGTTTCGCTCGACTGTAAGTTTCAGATTTCATTTGCAAGTTCAAGGTTTACTTGGTTGAAGTCTTCAAAGTAGACGCATCCACCAAATTTGGCCTTACCTCATAAATGTCATGGGCCACCCTAGCTGCAAGTTTAAAAGGAGGAGGAAAAAGTGATGTGACGTGGGCATTAAAAAAAAAGAAAATATGTATGTACCTTGCTGCCTTAAGGAAAACAAGAAATATATATATATATATATACATCACCTCACAACTTCTTTCTTCAACTAAACCCACCACTCAACTCGACAACCAACCGGTAAAACAGTAGTCAGACGATGCACAACACCGACGCGTGACACTCGCAATGACGACTCCACGACCTCTGATGCATCTCGTTGATTGAAGATTGCAACCTCCCGATTGCTGAAACAATAGTCACCGTTTGTGATCGTAGATTGTCATGACAGTCTGATTCATTTGATCACTGCAGCCACGGAAAGCGATTTTCAATAACTGACTTGATGAAGAAGAAGAATCGTATTTTGGGTTTATATAGAAAACTTTGGAGCGAAGAGATTTTACTGGAAATAATAAAAAAAAATCATCCCAAATCTTGATAAGTCAAATCAATTTGGGTGTATTGGGCTTAAATTTGGAAAAAAAAAATCTCGTTAAAGAAAAATTCCAGTGATGACAAAATCTTCATGTTTCCTTTCATAAGAATTTTTCTTTCTCGGCATAATCGAAACTCGAGAGTTTCTTTAAAATTAAAATTCCATCCATATCTCAAAGTCAAATAGCTAAAGTTGGGGTGAGGTGAGTCAAAAATTGGTTCTAATTCAAATTTCATTCCAAATTCTAGTGAAGATTCATATAATTTGAAAAAAAAAAAATCTCAAATCAAAATTTGAAGAGTCCAAATTTTAAGATCCATATAATTTTGGTAAAGTTTCTAAAATCATAATTTGGACATATTTCAAATTCTATTCAACTTCAAATTCCATTCCAAATTCAAGCTAAAATCCATATAATTTTGGCTAAATTTTTCAAACAAAAATTTGGGCATACTCTAAATTTTCTCCGTCCAAGTTTCATTCTAAACTCAAGTCAATTCAGGAGCATCCTAAAATATATATTTTGATTCAAGAAATCAAAATCATGATATATTTTGATTCCAACTTATCTTTTTCGAGATTCATCCACCCTCATACTCGTGCATAAATCTCGAAAGGGGCATTTGTTGAATGAGAAATTTCGGTCAATCACAAATTGCCATGTCATTAATTTTAATTAATGATAAAGTAAACAGAATTTGTAATGGGTAGTAAAATTGAGCATATTATTTGCAAATATAGCATGTTTTGAAATGATTTGCAAATATGGCAAATATTTTAAAAAAAATCTTATTTACTTCCCTTTTTACCCTTTTAATTTTGCGCATTACCTCCGCCTTGGCCTCCTGAGAGCGGAAGGTGAGGGTGAGGGTGAGGGTGAGGGTGAGGGTGAGGGGTTGGTTTATTTACTAGTTTTAATTTCTTGGACAAAATTAAAGTCTTTCCTCGAGTCAACACTACGGTCCATTAACTTCCACATTACCCTACCTCATGACTTTTCTTCATCACTGCTCTATTCTCAAAAAGTCAAAATAAGAGATTTTTTTTTGTAACGAAAGTTTAAAAGATCTTCTCATTACCATTTTAGTAATTCCTATACCATTGCTTATTCCAAATTTTAGTTCCATGGAAATGGATTTCATATTGTTTCCATTTCCTTTTTGCACCTTTCTTTAGCTTTCATGCTCCTCATTCTACACAAGAAGTCTATAATTGATAGTAATAGATTTTTATCACTGATATATTCCAATTAGTACAGATAAAAAACACATATAGAAGTCTATCAATGATAGTGATATAGACTCCAATCAGAAAAGATAAACAACACAAATAGAAGTCTTTTCGGTGATAGTGATAGACTTCATCACTAATAGATTCAATCGGAATAGATAAACAAACACATATAGAAGTCTATCGGTGATAGCGATAGACTTCAATAAAAGATAAACACCACAAATAGAAATCTATAATTGATAGTGATAAACTTCTTTTCACTGATAGACTCCAATTAGAAGAGATAAAGAACATAAATAGAAGTCTATCTGTGGCAGTGTTAGACTCTTATCAATAATAGATTCCAATCATAACAAATAAACAACACATATAGAAGTCTATCGGTGATAGTAATAGACCTCTCTCATTGAAAGATTTCAATAAGGGATAAACAACACAAAATATGAGTCTATCTTTGATATTAACAGTGATAGATTGCTAAAAAGTCCAGAGTAATAATAGTAACTTTTGAAAGAATAATACTAATTTTCAAATAGAAGACAAAGGAAACAAAATTGGAGGGTATTAGGTCCCTCGGTTGGATCATTGGAGCTCGTCATCTGTAGGTCCATTAGGTCCCTCGGTTGGCTCAAATTTGATAAATTGAGGGTTTACAGTTTGGTGTGAATTTGAAGTGTTGAAATTCATTAAAAGGGTATTTATGTCATTTATATGAGATATGATTGACATAATATATAGTTTAATGTGAATGAGATTCATAATAAACTATAAGTTAGCCTAATTGATTAATTAGTGCTAATTTGGAGAAATTGGATTGAGAGAAATTAAATTGATTATTATTATTCTCTGAATTAAATTGACATAATATCTGTTTTTCTGTGAAGTTTACGCTCTTATTATGCTCACGAATTACAAAATGAAAGAGATTTTGTGTTTGGTGATCGATATCTATCGGTGATAGAAGTCTATCGGTGATAAGAGTCGCAAGCCTCCGGAGTATCTTCCAATTCGATCTTACATTTGGAGCTCTTTTCGTGGGTATTTGAGTTTTCAATCAACCGGAGCTTTTTCGTGGGTATTTCTTTCTTTCATTCATTTTGTTATATCAACCTTTTTTACGCAATGTTTTGGAGTCGCAAGTCCGATTTTGGTGATTGTTTTGTTTTCTAGATATGCTAGTGGTTATCAACGATATACACATGACATCAGTGACATCAGTGATATCTATCATTGTTTTCTAGATATCAATGATTCATTGATCAATATATATGATAGTGATATCGGTGATCGATGAGATATCAATGATATCAGTGATCTCAGTGATATCAGTGATATCTATCACTGTTTTCTAGATATCAATGATATCAGTGATATCATTGATCAATAGATGTGATATCAGTGATATTAGTGATCAATAGATATCAATACTATCAGTGATATCATTGATCAAAGATATACGAGTGACTATTGTGGTGATCGGTTTCTATATTACTTAATGTTGTTAATGTTGTTATTACTTTTCGCAGGAACTATGATGAAGCTTCCAATAGTTATTTTTATAGTGGACAATGGAATGAGAAAATTTTTTAAGAGAATTACAAGACCATTGGAATTTTGGTTGATGAGATGATGTGTTTTGATGATTTTATTAATCTGATTGCGAAAGAAGTTCAAATGGATAGTTCTATTTCTTCTATAGAATTGTCGATGTTATCAGGTTATGGGATGAATGATGCTCAGGATGTGGTTAAAATTCAAGAAGATAAAGATGTTGCTTGGTTTTTAACTTTATTGAAAGATCAAAATACAAGATATCCTTTAGTTGCTCATATTACTGATGGTTGTTTTGACGACTCCTCTTATGCAATTAGTGTTGGGATTTATGCCCTAAACTTGTGTAATTTTGATCAATTAAATAAAGTGTTATTTGTTTTGATAGAATTACAGTCTTTCTTTATAAATCCAATAAACTAAGCTCCAAGGTTATAACATTTATCTTGAATATCAGTGTAGTGGACACTATTTGGGTTGATTTCAAGAATATAACCTAAATAGTCTATGGTATAAGAATAAGGTTGGAAACCTCATTCTGGTAACACCATGGATGCGGCTCACTTTGTAATTAGTACAAATGAGGTAATCCAACTCATTCATGTAGTTGACATGCGCGAGTGGGGCATCACGATGAAGAGTTCATACAAGACCTGGATCGCAAATTATTAGTCTAACTAGTGTAACACCGTTAAAAGGATAAAACTGGTAATTTATAGATGGTCATTAGTGACTCGACCTGAATCCTGAGCAAGTTAAGAACTCCCGCTTATAGGAGTTTGTCCTTAGACTAGTATGGGTGAGAGTGGCTGTGAGCCGACTCAATAAGCCTACCTTCGAGGGATGAGAACATCGTAAGTAGTTTGGAAACTTAAGCTGTGCAAGATGGAATTCACTCATTCCTACACTAAGGAATTAGATAGGTTGTTCCTTAGAACCGACTCGTGTCTTGAACAATGGGGCCCCGCCCTACATGAGGTATGAGTCTAAGGTAGGACCTTAGACTTGTTGTTCATAGAGGATCAGTTGTGCTTAAAGAGAAAAGAGGTAATCACAGGGGTAAAACGACAATCTGACCCAACTGTGATTACGAACAACCTGTGAAGGGTCGACTCATGGGTAATGACTATATCAGTGGACACAATATTATCTATAGTGAGGAGAGTGCAGCTACAAGTCTATAGTGGAGTGACTTGTAGTTAATGAATATTGATTAACTGGATCAAAGAGTTTGATCAGTTAATCTCACATCATTGGAGCTCATGAACTATAGGTCCATTAGGTCCCTCCGTTGGCTCAATATGGTAATATTGAGGGTATAAAGTTAGGAATGAAATTGAAGTGTTCAATTTCATACATGAGGTGTTATATCAATTATATATGATATAATTGATATAATATATAGTTTTAATGTGAATTAGATTCATATATAAACTATATACTAAAGAGAGAATAAAGGAGGGGTAGGATGGTCATTTCCAACCCATGCCCCTATATATATGGTTGCATGAGATGCAACTAGGTCAAGTCATTCTAAGGAATTACAAGCTCTTTGTTGAGTTGTTGGAAAGGTTCCAAAACACACATATTTCTCACAAAATATCTCACCTCTCCTAAAGGGAACCCACATTCCTCCCTCACATAGAGAACAATGGAGAAGATCCGGTGGTCGTGTATTCGTATGTTCGTGTTCTTGTTGCTGAGATCGAGATCGTGGGAGAGTGGAGCACTTGAAGAAACGTTCTTCAAAGGTAACATTTTTTGTTGTCCATTTTGTTTTATGCTTAATCTTGTTATGTATGTCCCTGAACTATATCGTTGTAACTAAATCAAGAGCGCGCGATTCAAAATCGCTTCCGCTGCAGGACTACGATTCCCTTTAATTAGTGATGGGAGTGACAACTTATGGAGGTGTAATCCGCCCAGTTGGGAATCATTCTAAATGGAGTTCGATAGATGTTGGCATGAATGCATTACCTCCAATTGTTAAACGTCAAGCAAGTAGACCCCAAAAGTAAAGGATTTCGTCGATTGGTGAAGCAAGAAGTCACACAAAATGTAGTCATTGTCATCATGTTGGTCACAATCGTAGGACATGTAAATTTTCACCATTTTTACCATGACTTAATTTTTGACAATTGGTTTTAGATATATTTTTTCAAGGTAGAACTTAATATTGTTGTTATCATACTATTCATACTATCAATACAAGGTTTGTGATTGTTTCAAAAGTTTAATATCAATACTATGAACACAAGAACTTTGGCATCTGATGAGAAAATTTGAAGACCACACAACAAACAGTAATAGCTAATAGATAGACAACTATCAGTGATAGTGATAGACAACTACCACTGATAGAAGTCTATCACTTCTATCAATGATAGGCAGAAGTCTATCACTGGAAAAAAGTTAATGATTGATAGACAACTATCAGTGATAGACATCTATCACTGATAGAAGTCGGATAGAAGAATGAAGTTAATAATCATGAAGAATAAAAAGTCTAATAGAAAAGTTATGAATAATAGGTAATAGATAGGTAGAAGTCTATCAGACAACTATCATTGATAGAAGCCTATCACTTCTATTAGTGATAGTAGTCTATCACTTCTTTTTCATCAACTTTTATCAATCATTAACAGTGATAGTAGTCCATCACTTCTATCAGTGATAGACAGTGATAGAAGTCGAATAGGAACAAGAAAACTAATAGATAATAGAAAAGTTATGATTAATAGGTAATAGATAGATTAACAGCGTGGTAGAAGTTCATCGGACAACTATCATTGATAAGTCTATCACTTCTATCGATGATAGATATCACAATAGTAGTTTATCAAAATTATAAGAAAAAATTAGTTATTAAATAAAAGCAGACAAAAAAATTAGTTATTAAATAAGCGGACTCTATCGGTGATATCGCGATAGCATCCTATCGATGATATCACCGATAGCAGCGATATCGATGGTGGCGTGGGGTGTTTTAATGATTTCAATTCCTCTTTTCAAATTTTTGCTATTTTTGCAAATAGATTGAGTCATTTGCTATATGGGCAATTATATTGGGCCTCTTTGCTACCAGCCTAATTGCCCCTAAAGTAAATTTGAGGCCCATTATAAATTCACACGTGTCCTAAAATTAAAATAAAAGATATGAAAAATTGGCAAATTAAAGAATGTTACATGTCTAGTATTAAAAATGAATTGGGCTCAATTTAAATAATCCAAACCTTTTTAAAAAAATAAATGGATTAGATTAAGTCCAAATAAGACTAGGTTCAAGAGTTGGGCCCAAAGTCCACCAGGCCCAAGCCCATACAAGGTCCATCAGACTTAGAGGAAACCACCAGACATCTAGGGGGCCAGAATCCAGAGCATTCATACAGAGATTCAGAAGAGTTAGAATCCAGAGCATCTAGCCAGAGAGTCCAGAGTCTTCCAGAATCAGAATTCATAAGCTTCAACTCAGACAGAGAATTCAGAGTCTTCCAGAGTCAGAGAGTCGAGTCGAAACCTCATTTCATTAGAGAATTGAGTCTTTTAAAGTCGAACACGAAGCTTCAAATTCGATCGAGAGAATCAGCGTAATTCAAAAGATCCAAAGATTCAGAATTTAAAAAATTCAACGATTTAAAGGCTTCCACAAATTGATTGTCTCTTCATCAACTACAAAATTGAAGATTCAATCTCACTCCATCTGAGAACAAGCTCAGCTCTCAGATCAAAGTCTATGATCCAAGATCAACAAACCGACGGCCGATCCGAGATCAACAAGCCAATAGGCCGATCCAAGATCAACAAGCCAACAGACCGATCCAAGATCCATAAACCGACAAGCCGATTCGAGATCAACAAGCCAACAGGTCGATCCAAGATCAACAAGCCAACAGACCGATCCAAGATCTACAAGCCGACAAGCTGATCCAAGATCAACAAGCCAACATGTCGATCCACAAGCCGATAGGCTGATCCAAGATCAACAAGCCAACAGGCCGATCCAAGATCCACAAGCCGACAAGCTGATCCAAGATTAACAAGCCAACAGGTCAATCTAAGATCAATAAACCGACAAGCCGATCCAAGATATCCACAAGCCAACACACTGATCCAAGATCAATAAGACAACAATCCGATCCAAGGTCAACAAGTCAACAAGTCAACAAGTCCATTCAAGAAGATCAACAAGCAAGTAGGTCGATCCAAGAAAGTTGACCAGTCAGAGCTCAAGGCTTACATATTCGAGGGAAAGAATCAAAAGATAAATATTAGAGATTGTAACACTTCACAAAAATCTATAAAATCAAGTTCATTCCACGAATTAAATTTCTCCGGAAATCTCGTGCGAACAATCACCAATCAAATACCTTCTTTCATCTAATATCATCCACACTTAGTATAACATCGACCATAAAATCAAAATTTCCTATCCACATGTTAAATTAAAAAAAAAAAAAAAGATCATCCACAAATTCTTTAATTTCGAGATTTTTTAAACCTTCAATTTTTTTTCTTTCTCTACCGTTTAAACAAGACATGCATTTGAATGAGAAGCAATTAAGTCCCATCATTATGTTTAACAAAATTCGCGAAAAGTCTACTTACCATTACATAAAACTTGAGAATGAGGTTTTGTTAGATTTTTCAATCTCAGCGTTTTAGGATTTTTCTTAACATTTAAAATGAGTTTAGTTGTGAGGATTTGGAGATAAAAATTTGAAAACAAAAGATCCAATAAAAAATTGAATTGTATTTAATGAAAAATTGAAGTTTTCAATGTTTTTGAACAACATTAAGAGATTAAATCTCAATTTAAAAAGTTGTTCAAATCTACATTTTTATGAAATTTATTTAACATGTGTGGTAATTCTTCATTGTGTTTCCCAAGGCAGAAAGGATGGAAGCAAATTTTGAAAAATATTGGAGAAGTATCAAGTGTGTATGTTGCTATTGTGTGAGACCTTCATTACACTACACCAATTTAGACTTTCTATGACACCTCATATAAACAAAAAATGTGAGAAAAAGTAAAAAAAAAGTGTCATAAAAGGTCTGGAGGTGCATTTTTGGCAGGGAACGGCAGAGATTCTCAGATTTCCGAAATTTATGACACTTTTTTAATATCATAAATTTATGACACTTTTTTCATATCATAAATTTATGACATTTTTTCATTGTCATATTTTAATGACTTATATATGTCATGGATGACTAAAGGTTCAGTTTTTTGCGGAAAAATAGGTGTTTTGGGCGGAAAAAACGTATTTTTGGGTGGAAAAAATCAATAATTTTTTCAAGATTTATAATTTTTAGTGTCATACATTTATGACAACGTTTAAATGTTATTGTTATTTGGTTCTATTAGTACCTTTCATTAAAAAATGAAAGGCAAAAAAAATTAAAAAACAACAATGAGTCCTAGTTTTTTTTTTTCAAATATTTCGTCAACGTTCTTATCTTCCTATATACATGAAATCTCTCTACTAATTTCTCCAATTGCTCGTTCACACATTACAAAAACGTTGGCCTATTTTGACCATTTTTTATCAAGGGTTCTAAAAAATCTTTGAAAAATATCTACTTTTTATCGTAGGTTATTAAAAACCTTTGAAAAAGATATGAATTTATCAAAGGAATTTTAAACACCCTTGAAAAATATATGATTGTTTATCAAATGTCTTTATCGAAGGTTCTTAAAAGCATTTGAAAAAGAGATTATATTTATCAAATGACATTAAATTCCTTTGAAAAATATAATATCTTTTATCGAAAGTGTTTAAAAAGATTTTGAAAAATATCTACTCTTCATCGAAGGTTTTGTAAAACCATTTGAAACAGAGATTATATTTATCAAAGGACATTAAAATCCTTTGAAAAATATAAAAGGAATCACTACAAGAATTTTTCCATATGCCGACGTTATTTCTCCCGAAACTTTAAAAATGGTCGGCCAATCTGGGTAATGCCATTTGGGTCTGAGGTCTACGGCTTGGGGCCATTTGGGTCTGCATGCTATGTTGTGGAATCTCATGGAATTGCAGAGGAATCACCCTCCTATAACCGGTGCGAGGTAATTTTGTATTGTTCAAAATTCCATTGATCTTGAAGATTTTGAGTTTAAAATCTAAACCCTAAATACTTGTTTCAAACTAAATTGATTGATAGTTTTTACGTTGGAACTTTATGACTCCCACTACCAAACCCTTTGATTTGGCTCTTCGATGAACCACTCTACTTTAAAGTGAGATTTGAGCCTTGGTCGTTTAGTAGTTTCGTTGCTTCCTTTATTTTTTTGGTATTGATCTATTCAATAATTGCCTTCATCTCTAAGATTTTTCACATTGTGTGGTATTTTAATATGGCAGGTATATCCACACCCTGCCTTGATGGTCTCTAAGCACCGACACGAGCCCTCATCATCACGATTGTTGCTCCATGTTGCATTCATGTCGGATTTTTCACATAACTTGGTTCGGTTTGTTGAGTTATATAGTGTTTTATGATAGAGAGATATTTGTGTTTTTTCTAAATGTCTATTACATTTTTTTTCAAGTTTGTTTACAGTGCAGGTGTTGAACTTATTAAAAAGTTCAATTTGGAGGAAATTAAAGGTACGAAAAGTATTTTTAGCTCTTTTAATCTTTCTAAGTTTCAATTCCTGCATTTTTTTGTTTTGATGTTTATTATATGTTAACATTTAATCGGTGTTCTGATGTTTATTATATGTTTTTTATTGAAGTCTTCTTGATATGATTGATTAGGTGGTGGTACCTAGAATGTAACTATTCATGTTAAGTTTGGTTGGTATGTTCATAAGTCTTGATGAGTTAGTTTTAATAAGTTAATTAATATTAGGTTGTTTAGTTTAGTTTACATTGATAAATTGATTTCATTTACTATTTAGTTGCATTTTTTAGTTTATGCTTTTAAGTTTTTGATAATTTTACAAGCTTTGAGTTCATTTGATTTGTTTTGTATGTATAGTTCATGATCATTTAATTTTAGATGTTATGTTTTTAAGGTTTAGAAAGTTTGAGGTAACTTAACTTTAGTTGTTATGTGTTGCAATAAGCTACCAATTTTAATTTTCTGGTCTTACGTTGATAATTAGTTCTTAAGTTTTGAGTTTATTCAATTTGTTTGGTATTATAACATTGTGATTGTCATCGAGATGAACTTTATGATCTTTTATTTTTGTCTGATGTAGCGGATGCAACTACATGTGAATAGTCACTTGTGCTTTGAGCTTATGAAAGTGTTTTTCATGTGTCACTGAAAGCTAATTAAACTGTTTGCAGGAAGACTTTGAGAGGTTGTGGTGGGAGATATAGCCACATGTGTCCATTGCTTACATGTGTACATATGGAAGATTAGGTATTGATTCTTCTTTTGCCCATCGTTTGTTGGTTGTTTTATCTAAATTTATATATGTGTCTAACTTTTTATTCTCAAAGTTAGACATATATAATGCTTAGTTATAAGTATTAGTAAACTTTTTTTAGGAAAGTCAAAACACTGTAGTATAAGCATTATAATCTTTTCTAAATAACTCATATTGGTTCGAATTGTTGTTGATGAGAAGTTTTGATCTTTTAATGGTTATGACGATGGAGTTTGGTTTGGTTATTGAGTTGTTATAAGTGTGTATTTACTTAAATAGGTACTTGTAAAAATTTTTGGTATTATTGTAATTATGTTGTTATGTTGCCGAAATTTTGGTATAACGTAGTTAGAAGTAGGTACACCAAATTAGATATCATTTCTTCCCCTTAAGAGAGTCTAGTATTCTTTAAATGGTTAAGTTTAATATTTAAATGAATATTATTTTGTCCATTACAGGATCAAGCAGAGCCGAGCACTACATAGTGGAAGAAACATATGACATGTAAACACATTAATGTAATATATACATTATATTATAGTTTGATTGTAAACAGAATTATTTTTAAATTAATGAGTGATAACTCTTTCGTTTCATTATAATCACTTTCATGACATTTGTTGACAACTACGAAAAAAGAAAATAAATCTTTGACACGTGAAATATGCCATAATATATTGTTTGTTGACTAATAAAAACCATCAAAGAAAATAAATCTTTGACAAAAGGAATCTATCGTAATTCTTTTGTTGACAAATCAAAAATGTCATTAAATGATCTTTCTTAACACTTAAAACTATCAAAGTAACTAAATACATGACAATTCAAAACTTTCACTGAAAAAACATTTATGACAATTAAAATCTATCAAAGTAGGCAATATTATGACATTGAAAAAGTGTCATCTAAACAACATGTTTGACACTAATTTTCTGTCATAGACATAATTTCTATGACATTTAAAATCTGTCATTGTTTGATATTATATCTTGACGGAAAATTAGGATAAACGGGTTATTTCTTGACAATGTTTAATTGTCATACAAAAGTTTACCATGACACTTAAAAAATGTCGTGTATACGGCTTTCTCGACAAGATAAAATTGTCATAGAATAGTTAATTATGACAATATTTTAAATGTGTCATGTATGGAGTTTCCTTGATGATGGCTTCTAGGACGAATAAAAAGTGTCATAAAATGTGTTCATGACACTTTTTCAATATCATAAAATCCCGAATTTCTACTAGTGTTATAAGTTTAAATTTCTAGCGTTTGTGCTTTCATATTTACATGATGAAAAGATTTTTGCAAACTAAATCGAGAGGAAAGTTGAAGATTTGATTAGATAAATGTATGATGAGTATAAAAATATCATTGATGAGGATGCAAGAAAACAAAAAAGAAGCGTCTTCAATTGGTGGAAGAGAATAACAAAGTTGATGTGTGGTGTTGGTGAACCTTGATGACCTCATTGTAATTATTATAAATTTATTCATCACTCGAGTCAGAAAGATAAAAAAGAAAGTAAGAAGGTTAATAAGTATGTATTTGAGCTTTTTTGAAAGATTTGAATAACAAGTAGTAGAGGACCTTTTGACATTGGTAATAATTTTGACATCGTATATAGCATGGTAGAAGGTAAATTCTGCAAAATATATATGATTTTTTCACAAATGGTTGAGAATGTATTTTTCATTGCTATCTCAATAGTGGCTTCAGAGTCAACTTTTAGTATAGGAGGTTGAGTATTGGATTTACATCGTAGTATTATCTCTTATAAAAGTTCAAGCTCTTGTTTGCACAAAATTATATATGTGTTCTGCACCAATTATATATAAGCTTGAGATAATTGAGACAATAACAGATCATCTTGAAAAGTTTGAGTCAAGTAATTGTTTTTTATCGTAAGCATTTTTTTTATAACTCTTTCTTTATATTTTATAAATTAATTTGTTGTGGGCATGTTTTTTATTTTTCTTAGAAATCTTGAGCAGAGATGAAGCATCATTCTCGAGCATCATGATAACTAACTAAAGACCCGCTGGAAAACTATTTAATTTTTTTGTTTTAGTTTTTTAAATGAAGTTTATTTTCTCTCAAGGTCTTCTTCTCTTTTAAAGAAATATTTGAATTCTTAGTCAAATTCCAAAGCAATAACAAAATTTTGAACACTACTTTTTTTTTAGTTTCTAGAGCATGACTTGATTTTTGAAAATATATGTAAAAAGTAGATAGCAATATAAGAAAATTCATAAGTGGAAGTAGTATCTATAGGGTTAATTTTCAAAAAAACAAAAATAAAAAATCAAATGATTATCAAATGAGGTCTAAATTTTTAGGTAAGCTTCTGAGGGGGAGACTAAGTTATGCAGTAACACTCCGAAAAAATGAACACAACTACTCGAGGCATCACTTCCAAGTTGTACCGTTCGCGCCGAAAACCTGAACCTAAACGAGAACACTCAAAAGACTCACGAGGGTTTTTTTTATTACACTCTTAGTCCCTAATTTTTGAGTTTTTTTTATTAATGTAGTCCCTCTTGTTTGTTTATGGAGTTTTAATTTTATTCTTTATGGTCGCACTCCCAACAATCCTCCCCTCGAACAAAGTACCAACCGAGCCTCCTTATCCTGGCCAACTCCTTTTACCCGGAGCACACCGCCTATCTGATAGAGCTCTCTACCACGGATCTCCACCATGACTACACTTCAAGGCTCGCCTCCTTTTGTCCGGCACCCGAGGATTCTATCAATCACGGTTCAGGGGCATGGCTCTGATACCACTATTAGGGATAACGACCCTCCACATATCTCCACATTTGTATGATATTGTCCACTTTGGGCATAAATCCTCATGGCTTTGCTTTTGGTTTCACCCAAAAGGACTCATACCAATGGAGATACTATCCCTCACTTATATACCCATAATCTTCCCCTTCTCTAACCGATGTGGGACTTTGGTCGCCTTTTTGCTATCCAGTTTTTCTCTATGGATCGATCCCAACATAAATGATACAAAAAAAAAAGAAAAAGAGAATCATAAATCATCTCTTTGATCTAAAAAATATACTAATCTGCACTCTAATCAAAGTCATTATACACATATAAGTAAAAATATATGTTAGGGACAACCAACTCTGATGGATCTCTACAATAGTATGATATTGTCTACTTTGCACATAAGTGGTCATGACTTTGTTTTTTGTTCCCACTAAAATGTCTCATACTAAGAGATAGTGTCCCTCACTTATAAACCTATAATTTTCTCCTTGTCTAGTCAATGTAGGACTTATTTTGTACTCCAACAATTCCAACAAAATATATATATATATATATATAAAATATAATTTATTGTTGCACACTTCCAATCACTTTAAATTTTTTATGAACAGGACAGTAATCAAACCCTTGCTCTCGAGGAAAATAACATAAATCAAAAGGTAAGAACTGATGACAAGAAACACATTCAATTGAACTTAAAAAGAGAGAGAGAGACAAAAAAAGAAACATATGCATGTAGAAAGAGAGAGAGAGGAAATATGAGCCAAGAATAACTCGCCGGAAAACATGGAATTCTTCAGCCATTTGGTAATCGCCGGCCAGTAAGTCATTCTTGGCTCATTTTCACTCATTCCCTCTTTATTTATTATTATTTTTTTCTACATTTTTTTTCTTCACTCTTTTGGTTCTATTTATAGGCTTACATGTGGGTTTGATTGCTTGATATTTTTCAAGTCTTATCCACTAGGAAAATGCAAAAGGTTTAATTTCACCCTAGATTCGCACTACT
Organism: Trichosanthes cucumerina; assembly: GCA_036507285.1. Classification (NCBI taxonomy): domain Eukaryota; kingdom Viridiplantae; phylum Streptophyta; class Magnoliopsida; order Cucurbitales; family Cucurbitaceae; genus Trichosanthes; species Trichosanthes cucumerina. The sequence continues at coordinate 11,058,857 of CM071842.1, read as the reverse complement.
AGCTCCAAAAAAAAATAAAAATAATAAAAAATACACTTTTTTTTAGTTCAAAAAAGTTTTTCGTCACGTCTCTATGTGTCCATATTTCGTACAATAATATGATATTGTTTACATGAATTTGATTACTTATGGTCTCTCTTAAAACTTCTTAAAAGGTAATACCTTTTCATTCTAATTATTTTTTTTTTTTTAAAAAAAAAAGACAACTCGTGACTCGTATCTACCTAAGTTGACTTTTGAGAGAATAAAAGAGAATAAGATGTTCAAATTTGAGCCTAAGCTTATAATAGAATACTTAGGGAGTGTTTTGACTCACAAATTGAATTTATTAGTTGACTTGTAGGTTCAAATTCCAAATTATTAGTTTGTTAATCTCTAATTAGCTACCTAAACCTATGTATATGGAAACCCACTTGATTGTATTCGACATACTATGGAAATTCACCTAATTTTATTCTATATACTAATATTTTTACAAATGGCAAACCCACCAACTAAAATACATACCCATGCGCTTACATTATATTTCAATAAATTATAATGATGTCACCATCCTCCTGTGTTAGCAAATGGTAATTTATGGTCCACATTTAAAAAAAAATGAAAATTTTTTATATGGACTCTTATGTTCAAAGGCTTGAACACAGCTGACAAAGTGCAACTCCATTGTCCATTCTTTTGTCTCAGGCCAAATTGGTGTGTTCTCCGGTAAAAAAAAAAAAAAAAAACAGAAACGTTAGATCATATATTTTTAATTATTCACTGTCTTTTGCAGCTATCCACTAGTACAATATTTTTAAGTAGCTCAACTGTCCTCAATTATCAGTCAAACAAAATTGAGGATTACATCAGTTATTACCTTATTGTTCCTCTTGCTAGTATGCACAATATTTTATGGTCTAATTTGGTTCGATTCTTTGGAACATCTTAATTGAACGAAATAACAGGATTTTCAGTGAATATAGGTTTAATCACTTAGCTTCCTAAATAATTTCAAGTAAAATTGAAAAAGAGTCGAATTAAATTTATTTAGTTTTCTTGTTAGCTACAATTGCAATCACATTTTAGTTGCATTTCTTTTCAAATGGACAATGAGCAACTTGAATTTCCTTTTTTTCATTCTTAGTAATTTTTCAATTATTTTCATCAACAACAACACCTCTCTACATTTTTATAACCTTAATTACCAAAATTGCGATTTGAAAGAAATTTTTTATATCTTTTGAATTTTTTTGTATTTGTTTCCTGTGGGATCCGTACTCTTGAATATTTTCAGTTTATATTACTTGTATCGACAATGTACACTTGCACTGGACTAAAGCTTTGTTTTAAAATTACAAATCTTTTCTTAAAGTCCCATATTTCAGTTCGATCAATAATAATGTTAATTTTTTTAAAATAAATGAACCAAATAAATACATGGCTAAAAATTCAAAAAAATTAAATGTAATTTACCTCTATATAAATAATCACATTAAAGAAATACCACCAAAACCATTTTACCACAAGGTATTGTATATAAGTAATTGTGTATGCACCTTATTAATTAATAGTAGGATAGCTCAAAGCCAAAATCAGGAGAGGGAATTGAAAATTAAAGCAATATCACCCATGTTGGAAATGAAAGGAGAAATTCCAAGAAATCTCACAAAATGCTATAAGTTTTTTTTTTTCCCCCCCATAATTATTTAAATGCAACAAGAAGTGGGATGAATGAGTTGAGAGTAGATATAGAAGTTGATAGTAAAGGAGATTATCATAAATGGATATTGGGTGTAAGAAGATGTGCAGTGTAAATGAGTATATGTATGTTATCTAGCATTAATATGCAACGTCATATCATAAGGGCTATTTGGAGCACTTGGTAGGTTCTAAATAATTTAGAGGTTATAATAATCTGTAAAGTTATATAATTTGTGTTTAGGGCGCAAAATTGTTTAATTTTAATTATAAATAGTCTATGTGTTTTGGAGTGTTGAGTTATTTAACTTCACATATTATTATAATCTATACCATTATAACTCATTCACCATTTCAAAAAGCTATCTAATACCTTTTTTTCATCTATATTTGGAACAAAAGCATTTTGAAAATGCGAATAAATCGTCTGATCTTTAAGAGATTAATTAATAACACATGAGCTATTAAAAATTTGAATCTTCCTTCTATATTTATGTAGAGTAAAAATTACCTCATGACGGTAAGAACTTACCTGAGGTAAGAAGGAATAATAATAATACATATGTTTTATTCGAATTTTGAAACCCTCACAACTTTGGGCTTTTTTTTATTAATATTGTAAATTTTAAAACTTATTATATAAATATTACATTTTGTAAATTATTTATATTAATATTTTAGTTTTAATTAGTTGGCAATGGTGAGACAATTATGCATGTGCTAGAACATGTACGTCTCTTCAAGAGACGACCATTGATTCGTAAATTTAAAAAAAAAAAAAACTGACAGATGATCATCTCTCACCATCACAAAATTTTAACAATTACCTCAGTTGACATAGTGGTTAGGTTAACTTCATATAACTCAAAGGTTTAGGTTCGAGTACCATCCAAACACAATTTTATATCTTTTTTTTTCCTTTTATTTACTATTTTATAAAAAATAAGACTTAAATTTTTTAATATTTTAATCAAATATACATTTTCTCTAGTTATTTAAATATACGTTTTTTTCTTCTATATTTTTTTTTACTTTCTTTAAACAAATAAATAAGATAACTTTAATTTTTTTTAATATTTGATTCAATGAAATATTATACTGTAATTTATTATTTTTTGAGGAATCAAAAAAGAATTTAGTAGATAAAATTTTATTTAAATATTTTATTTTCTAATATAAATTACTTTTCATTCTTGTATTTTTTTTTTTTGTATATTTTAAATCACTTATATTAAAAAATAAAATATTTAAATAAATAAAAAAATGTATATTTTTTAGTACAATTGAGATGATTCGAACCACAAATCTTATGGTCGTTAACACATTGATCATATAGAAAGATGGAAAAACGAAAAATAACTCATATTATAAAATGAAATATGTAAATAGTTAATACTTAAATAAATTTCAATTGCTTAAAAAATAGCAATTAAATAAAACCTATATTTTATTAAATATAATATAATATTATATTGCAATTATTTTTAAGGAATTGAAATTTAAATAAATTTTTATCTACTATTTTTTTTCTAAAAAAAACAATAAATTAAAATATAATATTTTATTTGATTAAAATATAAAAAAAATTAAGTTATCTTATTTTTTAAATAAAAGATAAAAATAAAAAAGATAAAATTGTGTTTTGTTAGTACTCGAATTCAAAACCTTTGGATTATATAACGTTAACATAACCACTATGCCAACTAAAGGAATTATTAACATTTTGTGATGGTCGAAAAGACGACCATTTGTCAGTTTTTTTTAATTTACGAATCAACATGGTCGTCTCTTGAAGAGACGGTTATTGTCAACTAATTCAAACTACAATATTAATATAAATAGTTTGTAAAATGCAATATTTATATAATAAATTTTAAATTTTACAATATTAATAAAAAATATTCCTAGAAAATTATTGTAACAGACGCCTTTTGTTTAAAAAAAAAAATTGATTTTTTTTTCTCGCAGCAGAAACGAAACGGGGAGGGCTTCGCCCTCCCCTTCTCGCGCTACGAGAAAAGCGGTCGCCGACCCACATCCACAACTCCCCCTCTTCTCCCCTTTTCTCCCTCGCTCGCCGCCTCCCGAATCTCTCTCTCTCCTTCTCTCTCTCTCTCTCACGCAACTCTCTCTCCCCAGTGACAGTCTCGCCGCCGCGCAGTCTCGCGACGTCGCCGTCCGTCGCAGCCATGAGCCCGGCGCGTGCCAAGCCGTGAGGCCCACGCATTTTCGCAGCCGGTTCGAGCCTCTTCCGCCGATTTGCCAAGATCCGAGACCGGGTTCGGATAGATCGGCCGTGAGGATTCCAGATCGCTTTGTCCCGCATGCCCCGCCGCAGTCAAGTCCACGCCGCGCGCGCCACGGCCCACGCGTTGCCGTCCGCTGCCGCTGATCCACGCGCGCCGCCCACCACCGCCACGCGCGCGCGCGCTGCAGCCGCCGAAGACCCTTCCTTCCGTGTGGCGCCTCGATCCGTTCTTGATCCGTTTTGATCCCGTTGGGTGAGTTGTGCTCTTCGTGTAAGTTTCGGGTTGTTTTGTAGTTCGTCCTTTTAACTCCGTTGTGTTTGTTGTTCGTTAGGAGCGTTATCTTGGAATTAGGGACACGTTTGGAGCGCGTCGCATTACTCAAGTCTCCGTCACGCTTGGACTTCCCGTAAGTAGTCAGTTGGACGAAACTACCCCTAAGTGTAGGGCTTAGGGGCGTATTGCATGCAATTTATGATTGAAAGTAAAGTTTTGATAGTAGCATGATAGGTTGAGATGTTCGGTTATGCCTGAATCATGTTTTGTGATTGTTATGTTGATCTGTACTGGAACTCGAACTCGTAGTTCTTTCTGGTTTCTGGTTGTCTGTTGATGCTTGTGTTCATAACTAGTAGGGGTGATGTAATCTTATGCTGAGTTCCTAAACGTTCTTCGTTTTGTGACTATTTGTCCTGAGCCTTAGTCGCCCTGTGCCTAGTCTGTAGTGACTCGGGAAGTGCTATTGAGGCTTAGGTTTGTAGTTAGCACAACTAGCCCTAGTGCAGGCCCAAGTCCTAAGTATCTGTCTAACCCTTAGTAGACTAAGACTAGAGGTTGGCGAGATGACGATGATGTGCGACTCGGGGGTACGACCCCTGGAGTTAGAGGGGTTGGATAGAGTCCTTCGCCCTAGTGCAGGCCCGGGAATGAGTCCGAGGTCGATTGTGCGCGGTTGTACCGCTTTGATGCTTATGGGATGTGGTGGTCCGCCCCCATCCAGTTGTGCGACTCGGGGTGTGATCCTTAGAGTCAGAGGGGTTGGATAGAGTCCTTCGCCCTAGTGCAGGCCCGAGGATGAGTCTCGTGGCCACGTGCTACCAACCCATCCCAGAGCTAAGGGTAGGGAGAGGGACCGAGAAATTTGAGTAAGAGTAGGGCCAGGATGTGTGTTGAGGTTGTTTGGTGGGCTAGGTGTCGTGTTTAGCTAAGTCTAAGGTCGTGCTTATGTTCTTTATTCTTGGACGAAGTGGGCTGGTTACTGAGTATTTTTATACTCACCCCTTCTTTATTTCTTTTTCGTTGCAGGTAAGGTAAACCAGTGAGATGACCACCAACGACGAGATCCCTGCGAGGCTATGGAAGACTTGTAGGACTTAGGGGTTGCGTTAGGAGTTGTTCTTTTCACTTTCTTTTCTTCTGTTGCGTTTTGTTGTTTTCATTCACGTTTTAAACTTTATTCTGTCTGTTGTTCATTTCTCGAATCAAAGCATGTTCTGTTGTACTCTATCGTTTTCAAAGCATGCTTCTGCTGTTTGAGTTCTCTGTTAACTCCGAGGGACTGGAGCCCAGCCTATTGTCTCTGTGTAGTTTGGTGGAGGCTAGGTACCCTCGCGAGCCTTTTGAAGTGTTCGTGTTTAGGTTCAGGTTTCTTGTAAAATTTTCGGTTTGTCCAGTTCTTGTAGTTATCTTCATGGATTTTCTACATGAATCTGCATAACTTGGAAGTAATGCCTCGAATCGTTGTGTTCACTTTTTTGGGGTGTTACAATTATATTTTATCTTTCATGTTATTTGATACAAATATTATATGTTAAAAATATAAAGTTTGTTTTCACTTAAATTATATAAGTTTACAATTTATATTTTAAATAGGGTTGAATCTTATTTTTACCCATTAACGTTAATGTTTATCCTGTTCTATTTAGAGATGTCCACGAAGCGGGGCGAGGTCGGAGAATGACTCCCCGTCCCTGTCCCCGCCCCCATTTCATTCTCCATCCCCGCGAAATTTCCCATTTAATTAATTTCGCGGGCAACGGTGCGGAGATTCCCTGTGGGGAATTCGAGAGATTGGATTTCCCGCGGGGAATAATTCTCCGTTTAAAATTTTATTTTTTAAAATTTTATTAACTAATTCTTTTTTTTAAAAAAAAATTGTATTTAAATAGTTAATTATTCTTTAGAGATTTCTAATTAATAGGCATTTTTTCAATTTTCTTAGATAAATAAAATGATGTTTAATAAACTATAGACTTATGGTTTATTAGATGTATACAAATATATATATTTAAAATTAAATAAATTAAAATCGGGGCGGGGACGGGGTCGGGGTCAAGGACAGGGAATGTATTCCCCGTCCCCGTGTCCCCGTTTAGCCAACGAAATTTTTTTTATCTCCGCTCCCTCCCTCGTTCCCCGCCTAAACGACGATTCCATCCCCGCAGGGAAAATGGACATCTCTAATTCTATTCACCAAAATTTCTTATGTTCGACATAAAATTTTCACAAGAAAATTATTTTATTATCATTTCTTTTATGTAATTAAGCTATTTAACCCTATGCCTACCAAAAGGCGTAGAGTTTTCTTTTTCTACTTTTTTTTTCTATTATATATATATATATATATATATACACACATCAAAGAGAGCATAGCTCAACTTACCTATCTAATGTATTAATGATTGCAGATTTGTAGTTTGAATTTTCCAATCCTTATTGTACTTAAAAAAACTAAGTATGATTGAGAGGGGTACATGAACGAACCGAGTCCACATCCGAATGAGAGGGATCCTGAGGATATGAAAGTATGATTGAGAAAGATGAAAGTATATGATTGAGAAAAGTTTAAAAGAATTGATAACTACTACCTATACCAACAAAGTGCACATTCCTTTTCGATAGCTCAATCATATGAACTCCAAAGTTAAGCATGCTTGGCTTGGAGTAATTCTATGTTGAGTGACCTCTTGGAATTTTTCTAGGGAGAATGTGAGCGAGGCCAAAACATGTTAAAACGACCGTTGTTGGTTTGTGGGGAAAGTCTTCACATCTAATGTGTTAATGATTACAGATTTGTAGTTTGAATTTTCCCATCCTTATTGTACTTTAAAAAAAAAACTAAACTAAAATTATTTTTTTATGAGTTCAATACTATATTTTGAGGAGGAGGATTCAATCCTTTGACCTCTTCATCAAAGGTACATGTCAATTTACAACTGAGCGAAACTCACTTGGGCCATTTCATTACATTTCTATAGAGTAGAATTTGCCCCTCATTAATATTGTTAAGGGTGAGCAAAAAAAGACCGAAAACCGACTCGATCGATCAAACCGACCAAGGAGAAGGCTTGGCTTTATTTTTGTGCTTCATGTAACCAACTGATAATTTAAAAAAAAATTATATATGTATATAATAATAATAATAATTAAAATAAATAAAAAACTAAAAAGATTTTCTCAAAATATATTAAATAATTATAAATTATTAAATAATAATAAAATAATAATTATAAATATTAAATAATTAATTAAATAAATATTTAAAAATATATATATAAACCGACCAAACCGACTGACCGAACCGACTGGTCGGTCGGTTTTGGTAAGGTTTTTTTTAAAAAAAAAAAATTCGGCCGAACCGACCGACCTTGGTCGGTTCGAGGGTCAGTTGGGATCGAAAACCGATCCCGACCGACCAATGCTCACCCCTAAATATTGCTATTGATTTTTTTTTTTTTAGTGAAGCACTTCATATTAGAGAGCGTATCTAGAGTCGGGCATTTATTTCTTATATGTGGGAAAAGAGAAAATTTTAAATCAACTTGACTTCCTATTTGATCAAAACCAAATGAATTATAGAATCCTATCAACCTTCGACATTGGTTAGTGTTCAATATACCTTGAAAAGAACTAGCTAGCCTTTGTTTGGATTCCAATTGGATCAAACCAAACATGTGTTCAAGAAACAGACAGAAGCCCAATAAATTCTTTGGTACACTAGATCTACTAGTTATTTAACGTAGTATCAGAATAATGAGTCTTATACGTTTGAACTCATATAATATCATTTTTCTCTAATTTATATTCATAATCATTTATTTAGCTTTGTAGAAATTATCAAAGCTACAAGAGTAGTGTTAAAGTTTTGATATAAGATTAGACTTACAGAGTTAATTGGAGCATAACTCAATGAATAATACACTAATTACCATTTGTCAATATAATTCAATCTCTCACCCCTGTAATGATTGAACAACTAAAAAAAGGAGAGATTAGATTTAAAACTTTTGGCTTTGGTGATGATATTTAACATAAATGGCATCAGAACAAGAGATTTTTTGTTCAAACCTTATAATATCATTTCCTTTCTAATTAATAATGGTAATAATTAATTGTTGGGTCTTATGTCATTTTCTAAACAGAGGACAAAGCGTTGATATTAAATCTTTTGTAATGTAACAATTTAAGCCTCGTATGATAGTTATCAATGCGCTGTTTGATAATCATTATTTTGTATTTAGTTTTTGGTTTTTTAAAAATTAAGCTTGTTTTCTCTTTATTTTTCTACAATGAGGCTCATCGCCCTTAAAAAAACATTTGAATTTTTAGTCAAATTCTAAAAACAAAGTCAAGTTTTTGAAAACTAGCTTGTTTAGTTTTCAAAACATAGCTCGATTTTTTAAAACATAGGTACAAAGTAGATAATAAAACATATAAACTCATTGGTAGAATTAGTATTCTTAGGCTTAATTTTCAAAAACCCAAAACTAAAAATCAAATGTTCATCAAACGGGCCCTAGGTTTTAATTTTTTTTATTTTGAAAATTAAGCCTATAAAATACCATTATCTCCTATATATGAATTTACTTGTTTTGTTATATACTTTTTAAATATGTTCTGATTCTCAAATAAAAAATCTATGTTTTGAAAAATTAAGTCATGTTTTGCAAACAAAAAAAAAATAATTTTCAAAAACTTATTTTTGTTTTTAGAATTTGGCTAAGAATTCAAATGTTTGCTTAAAGGAGATGAAAACCATCGTAGAGAAATAAAGAGAAAACAAGTTTAATTTTTAAAAACAAAAAACTAAAAACTAAGATCCCATTTGATAACTATTTGGTTTTTAATTTTATTAGTTTTTGAAAATTAAGCCTATAAATACTACTTTCACCTATGGATTTACTTTTTTTTGTTATCTACTTTTTACATATGTTTTAAAAAATCAAGTCACGTTTCAAAAATTAAAAAAAGTAATTTTCAAAAACTTGCTTGTTGTTTTAGAATTTGGTTAAGAATTCAAATACTTTCTCAAAAGATGAAAAGTATCATAAGAAAATTGAGAGAAAACAAGCTTCATTTTCAAAAACTAAAAACCAAATAATTATCAAATAGCACCTACCATCAAATGGAGTCTTAAACTTTTGAATTCGGGCTTTTGCCCACACATTCCTATCAAGAGAATCAAACTCAAAGCACCATTATCGTAATTCCCCAAGAACAAATCCCACAGTTGACTTTTGGAGTTTAAATTCCAGTTGACAAGTGCTCCAAATGCTCTATTCTCTGCCCTTTATCTGATGAAGTCTTCTGCACAATCGTTTTACATGGGCGTCGGCCGTCGTTTTGTCTTTTTCTTCCAAATATGCTTATGGTTGGTTTGGGCTTCTTCGGTATAAAACAGGCCATTTTAAATAACCTTACATATAACTCCTTCGGTGGAGAAGTTCTAGCCGTTATTAGATTTTCCTTCCCATTTTGACATTTTTGCAGACATCAACCTTTTCTATTCCATCACAGAAAAATTAAAGAAATATAACAAATTATCACTAATTTAGATATAATATTAATCAGGTTTAATCACAAATTTAGTCCCTAAATTTTCACGCTTGTGTCTATTTGATTTTTGAACTTTAAGAAATGTCTAAAAAGTTCTTTATCAACTTTCAATTTTGTGTATAATATATCTCTGAACTTTAAAAAAATGTCTAATAGGTCTCCAAACTTTCAGTTTTTTATTTAATAGGTCTTTAGATCCATTTTTTCCGACTAATTAGGAAAGAGTCGACATTTATCAACTTTTTGCCGACCAAATACAATATGGTCGACGTTTATCCTCATATTGGCCGACCAATTACAAAAACCGTCGGCATTACTCACTTTTGGCCGACTAATTTGTAATTGGTCAGAAATTTCTACACTTTTGCCGACCAAACACTAGACAGTCGGCATTACCCATATTGGCCGACCATTTTCAAAGAGTCAGAAAAAATACTGTCGGCATATGGCAAAATTCTTGTAGTGTTGGTTTTAAAAATCCATCTGCATCCAACCAAATTAAACTTAGGTGACCATGGAACTAAATCCCATGTATTATTTTTGTCGAGAGTTGACATTTCTTCTCTCATAGTTGTTGTCCAATTTTCTGATGTAAGAGCTTCTTTAGCTATCTTGGGTTCCTTAATATCATTTTGGTCTGTAGAGGCAAAGAAGTTGAAACCCTTTGGTTTGAAAATTCTACTTTTGGATCTAGTTTGCATAGAATGTGAAGGAAGAGAAGAGCTCATGGTTTCAACTGGAGTAAAAGAGTTAACTTCTTAAGGATTAGATAAAGGTATAGATGACACAGGATTTTCATTGAATGAAAAATCAGGCTGAAACAAATCTTGAGTATTAATTTTATTTGGTAGGGGGTAGATAAAGGTTAAGGATCAGGCACATTTTGAGCATTTGACCTTATTGTTTCATGAGATTTTTTTGTATGATTAGTGGGAAAGGTCATCCAAAACACTACTGTTTCATGAGATTGTTATTTTTCAATGGAATTGGTTAAAAAACCATTTTTAAAGGGATAATCAGACTCATTAAAAATCACATGTCTTGAGATATAAATTCTTCCACTGGAACTAAGGCATTTGTATCCCTGATGTGACTCACTATATCCCAAAAAGACACACTTAGTGTTATGATATTGGAATTTATGAGTTTGATATGGCCTTAAGCAAGGGTAGTAGGCACTTCCAAAGACTTTTAAGAATTTATAATCTGGTTGACTTAAAAGACTTCTCCCAAGGTGATTGATTGTTTAAAATAGGACTAAGAAGTCTATTAATTAGAAAAACAACATATGTAAAGGATCCCACAAAAATCTAAGAGGCATTGATGCTTGTGCGAGTAAAGTTAGACCCATTTCAACAATATGTCTATGTTTTCTTTCAACAATCTCATTTTGCTCACTTGTATATAGACAAGGATGTCTAAAACCAATTCCTTTGTTCTTTAGGTAATTACTAAAAGGTATGAATTCACCACCCCAGTCCCTTTGAAACACTTTAATCTTTCTTTCAAACATGTTCTCTACCAAATTTTTGTACTGAATGAACATATTTAGAGCTTCAGCCTTTGTTTTTAGAGGAAGAATATGAGTTAACCTTGAAAAGTCATCAACAAAACTAATGTAGAAACAATATCCATTACTAGAATTTATAGGTGAAGAACCCCATAAATCACAATGAATTAACTCAAGAGGATAATTTGAAACTGAATTTGAAGATTGGAAAGGCAAAGCTCGAGACTTGGTATACTGGCATGATTCATAGAAGTTGTATGTATTTAACAAAGTAGGAATTTTTACATTGCTATTTTTTATAACATAAGAAAGAACTTTTTCTGATGGGTGGCCTAACCTACGATGCCATACATCTCTAGATGCTTCACAATGACTAACCTGAGTAGAAATATATGACTGGAAAATATTACTAACTTTCTTTTTGGAAATACAAGAAACTTGTCTTAAACTTGAAAATAAACATGTTTTTGGCTTTTGAGTGTTGGAAAGACTAGAGTTGATTCTGTGACTAAGAGATGGAAGCTTCATTTGGTAGATACCATCTTTAAGGATCCCCTGCATTAGGACTCTCATTGTTGCTTTGTCCTTCACAAAACAGAATTTAGAATGAAATTCAACAAAGTAATTATTATCTGCGGTAAGTTTGGCTACACCTAGCAGATTCTTTGCAATGTGAGGAACATGAAGTATATCTTTAAGAAGAATAGGTGAGCAACTAGGAGAGATAAAAATAGAATTATAACCAATATGACAAACTTTAAGTTTATGACCATTACCCACTGTTAAAGAATCATTACCATGATATTCAGACTTGATATTAAAGTTCCCAAGATCAGCTGTAATATGACTAGTAGCCCCACTGTCTGCCAACCAATTAGGATCTGCTACCACTTCCAGAGTTGCTATGTAGGCAAGAATTTCGACTGACACTTGCTTGATTTGATGAATTCGGCTGAACTCCAGTGTATTCTTTATCAAATCTGTGATAACACACACTAGCAGAGTGTCCATACTTGCCACAAACTTGGCAGGTTAGTTTTGATGAGTTATTTCTGTAAGGAGCATACCTACCACAACTTCTTCCTCGATCATAACCTCTCTGATTATTAACCTTCCCATAGTTTTTATAGTAGTTCTTACTGCTTTGACCACTATACTATGTTGCCCACTAGAAGTATTTTGCTTATTATAAGCAAAGTTAACACTACTTTCAACAACATTACCACATGGACTAATGACATTAAGTCTAAAAAGATTTTGTTCAAAAGTTAATAGTGTAGAATAGAATTGATACCAAGTGATATGATCTTTCCCTTCAATAATACAAACAATAGGTAAATATTCAGTATCCAACCCAGATAGCACACAAGACATTAAATAGTTTTGAGTCACAGGTTCACCTGCCATTTTTAAATTCTCTGAGGTTTGTTTCATAAAACCCAAATATTCTGACATCTTCATGGTTCCTTTCTTAGTGTTCTGCATAATGTTTCGAAGTTGGTTAATTCTTACTTTGCTTGAGGCTCCATACAGATTCTCCAGGGCAGTCCATACATCTCTTGAACTCTTGAAATCAATAACATCACTTGCAATAGAGGGGGTCATTGATCCCAACAACCAACCAAGCAATGTTTGATCCACAGTATTCCATTCTTCAAAGGTCGGATTACTAACCAACTCGGATGTTTCCGCTTCAGTTGTAGAAGTGATAAATTTTGCGGGTTTAGGTGTAGTTCCAAGGACAAAACCATCCACTTTTTGTCCTTTCAAAACAACAAGAACCATACTTTTCCATAAGGAATAATTTTTATCATCTAATTTTACTGTCAAGACAGTAGTACTTAGGGGATATCCAAAGGAAGGGTTGGTGGTATTGGAAACATTGAAGGTTTCTAGATTTGGTGTAATGATTTGTGGATGTGAGTTTGTGTCTTCAACCCTTTCTATTGCCATTTTCGGATTACTTTGATGCTCTAATACCAAGAGAAAATTTAAGGATAGGGAGAACAGAGAGGTTTTGGTAATAGGATAAAAAGGTGTGTTATCTTTATTAATGAAAAATGAGGGATTTAAAGCCCTTTGTTACATCAGTTAAGAGAGGAAAGTAGTGAGTTTCTAGAAACTGAAAAACTACCCTACTACCCACGTTTTTCTAAAAATAACAACAAAAAAACCATAAAAGATATTATAAGAAAATACATGATAATGATTGAAGAAAAGACAAGACCCCTCTGCTAAAGATAAGACTCCTCTGCCAAGAGATCCACGTGATGATTTAATATGAATGAGTTGTCTTCACTCTATAGAACTGAAAAAATACAAGTGGTGGCATAGAAGAACCTCTATCTTGAAAATAATTTCGACACAATCTAGGTACTAAATCATCTAACGTTGACACTGTTCACCAAAACATGTACTCGTCAGAGAAGGATTGGAATCAAGAAGTGGATATCTATTTTTATTGAAACCAATGAACCAAATGTAATGAAGAAAACGTTTTGAAACCAGAAGATGTTATAACCGTAAGAAAATATTAAAGAGTTTTGGTCCAAAATAAGTTATAAAGTAGTAAAAAATTACTTCTTTTCCCGCGCAAGCGTGGCATGGAGGGATTTTGATACCACTTTATATACACTTTTAAAACCATAAAGACAAGTTTTAGTACATTATAACCCCTCATGCAATTCTAAACCTTTTTCCCGGGCAATAGCGTGCCTGTGCAGGGAGGGATTTTGATACCACAAAGACAAGTTTTAGTAAATAAACTCCTCATGCAATTCCAAAATCTTTCGCTACTTATTCCAAGTCTTGTAATGGGCCAAAAGCAGATTCTTAACGGTTGTAAAGAATTTTTTACTTTTTGAAATTGAAACTTAGTTAATTGGAGTTAATGCATTTTACCATATTTTAAAATACATATATGACTTTCAAGGCGGGCGGGTGTAGTGATATCTTATATAAGAAACCAATAGTATCTTATCGAGGGTCAATCACATGCTATTGATTTCTAAAGAAATTTTAAATCTCTTGATCTTGAAACATCTTCAAATATACATCTCAGTTATGATTTTATATCACTTCTCTTGAGCATAAGATTTTTCTCACTTGAATGTGCTACAGGTGTTGAGACGTCCTAAATAGCATCTCAACGTACTATCTCCTGAGATGTTAGGCTTTAATTGACTTCTATGGCTACTTGGTTCATGATGCATTGGCTCAAAGTGTCTAAATTTTTTAGATATTTCTCCAAATCTTTTAATTTCTTTGAATTGTTTGTGTTGGGCTTAATTTTCACTTTGTGTAAGCCCCCACTAAGAGCTCATTTGGGCTAGGTTATTTTTAAAACCAAACTGGAATCGTCCATCATAGCGGTGTGCGTGAAAAAAAACAGAAACCACAGAAGAGAGAAAGAAAGAAAACAGAAGAAAAAGTCTTTTGGAGATGATCCAAGTAACCAACATATCTTATATATTGTGAGGTTCTTGGATCGGATCCCAATTTCAATTTTTGGACCGAATACCCGTTTGAATTTAATGGGCTCTAATACCATATTAAATTATATGGAGTTTCATCTCAAAACCAATTGGCAATGAGAGGAGTAACCCACATATCTTATATATTGTGAGGTTTCTCTTCACTTTTCCAATGTAGGATCCTCAACAGATACTAGGGAGAACATGTTGTAACCCATTATTGATTATAGTAAAAATTTTGACTTCGATACGCAATTTTTACTCCTCGCCTTGGGATCAGATTTTTCCACGTTAAAATTGTTGATGTTTTGTGCTTGATTATTATTATTATTTCTACTCAATTAATTTCTTACTAGGTTCACACAAAAGATGGTAATTGATCTCTAGAATATAGTATTTGTCCTAACAATTCGATCTCTTCAAAATATATAGATATGTACGTGAAAATAGTTTAAAAATCATGAGTAACCTATATTGAAGGTATAAAAGTAGTTGATAAGGTGTGCACTACTAGTTTTACACCATGGGATGATGGAAGAAAATCTACATAAGTATTTTAAATATATGTTCATTGGTTTTTAGGGAGAGCATGCAAATTTTTCAGTCTCCCTCTCCAACGATTTGGAGGCAACCATATTATGTAGTTGGAATGGTCTATCGATGATAAAGGTCTATTTATACTATTGCTTATAGACATAAAAATGGTGTATTCATGATAAATATTTTATTAGTGAAATATAATAAAAATGGAATATCCCTCAATAATTTTTAAATTGATGTTAGAGTCCTACCAATTAATTCTAATTCTACACATCCTAGTAAATACTATTGAAGAGAATGAAACTCATTCCTTAAATTCTCATTCTCTGAAAGTAAATAGGACTTTGTGAAAGTGACCCTAGATCTTCTAATTGCATATGTATCCTTATTAAAAAGTCTAAGTTCAAATCTCCCACCTTCGATTAAACAAGACCTTAATTATCCATTCCTACTTTCAAACAGAAAAAATTATCCCTACACAGTTTATTAATCGATTAAATTTTCAATTTTAGATATTTATCCGTTTCTTTTTGACTTCGAGATATATTCCCATTTAATTTCAAATCTATCCAAAAAGATATATGACATTTTTTTTTTTAAAAAAAAGGAAAAATCATCTTCGCCAATAATATGTCATAATTTCATTCCATTGCAGTTTCCATAATCGAAATCTGTAATATATGACAATATTTCCTTGTGAGTTTGATTAGTTGCAACCGTTATTAAATAAAAAATAAAATTAAAAAAAAAAGCTGCTACCTTCCAAAAACGGTATCGTTTTTTATCTATATATCAGTCTTCTCCAAGAACCGTAATATAATATTTAGATAAAATCGAAGCTTTTTTTTTTTTTTTTGGCCTCTTGTCTTTTGAAATGTTGAAGGTTTCTCTATCGTTTTGCCTGCTCTTCCTTCTTTTAGTAGCAACAAGTAAGTGTGCCATGGATTGAGATTTATTTTCATTAAGTTCTCAATAAATTTTAGGAGAACTGACACTTCGTTTTTTAAACCAAAAAAGATGTCCACTTCACTCAACTATGTTTAGATTAACGTGGAATCTATCTTGATTTCAAAAAATCTTCTTTCTATCTCTAAATCTTATCGTTGGGTTCTTATCTTCTATTTTTTATTCATCTTTCATTAAGATTTATGGGGTCGTTTGGAGCGTTGGGTAGGTTATAATAACAAGAGGTTTTAATAGTTTGTGGGTTATTATAGTCGGTGAAATATATAATATTATTTAAAATGCAGAGTAGTATAGTCTGAAGTTATAATAGTTTGTGTTTGAGGTGCAGAGTATTTCACAGTTATTATAACACGAGTTATTGTTACCCTTATTGAAAATTCATGAATCCATTTTTTTTATATTTTTAATGAAAAATACTTGGGTGCAATCCTATGCAACCCAAGGAGAGCCACACAAAAAAAATAGTTTTTTATAAAATAAAATTTTTGATTGGAAAATGGGCTTTTTTATATTATAGGATGTTCATTTTGAACAGGTGGGGTTATTATGAAAAGTTTTCACATAAAAATCTGTTTTCTTTTGCGGGATTTTTTTTTTTAATTTCCTCCCTATATAGTTTAGAGGTTGTTCAATAACCCAAACAATCTAAAAATCTGGAAGAACTCAACCCAAACTCTAAGTATTGAGCTAGGTTAAAATTTGGAAGAATAAAAAATTCGAATTGTTTCATGGATGGAACACCATGTAATCTAAGATGTATTAGTGAAACAATTATCATATTTGTAAACATAAAAATTAATTTTAGCACCCATTATAATTTTTTTTTAAAATCCAAGTTTCAGCTTTTTATTTTAAATTCAAGTACTATTTACTTAAATTCTATTCTAAAGTTTGACATTCTCCAGAGTCAATCAAGCATTTTTGGTACTTAATATTTGAACATACACTAGTGGTTGAATTTTGAATGAATTATTCATTAGTCTACCACCAATTATGTGATTTACTTTTTCGTAGGTATTTTCGCCACTCAATACCTATTGAAAATTCTATATTGGAAAAATTATAGAGAGGCCTCACAATTTATAGTATACCTGAGTTACTTCTTTTCTTACCAATTATTGTTGAAATGGAATACCATATAATTTAATAGTACAAGAATAAAAAAAATTGTTCAATTTAATCATGTCATCTTTTAAATTTCATCGTGACGAGACAGACACGAAGCTTGCAGCGGGGAATAGGGACTTATGTCGGGAAGGGCTAGGGCTGTGTGGAAGCGACTGCGACAAGAGGTGCAAAGCAAGGCACAACCCAGCAGACAACCCGCAGGGCAGCTGCGACCGCGTCGGGAATGCGATGCTGTGTGAATGCCTTTACGATTGCGGCGGATCTCGGCCGAGGCCGCCGCGTGCAAAGGTGTGCCATGATGGGCTAGGGCTGTGCAGCGCCCGGTGCAACGGCGATTGCTGTAATGCTAAATGTGCAAGCCTGCACAATGGAGGCCAGGGCTACTGCGACACCAACGTTGGAGTTTCTTTGTGCCAATGCAGCTATCCTTGCTAAGACAAATCTCAAGTTATTTTGATTTTGTTTGTTTTGTTTTCCTTATGAAATAAGTGTGAGATTAGGTTGCTCGATGCTCACTTGTAATTTATTCTAAAATTAATAATTTTCTCGAACTTCGAAAATATGGAGAAAAAAAAATCTGTATAAATAAAGTGTGTATGAAAAAATAAATAGCCTACAAATATATTGTGAGCAATGACCATAATAATTAATATGGATGTTAACTGTTAAGAATTGAAATGAAAAAAATTTAAAAGAAAACTTTATAATCCTATCTAAATGTTGCTAGTATTCATCCATCTCTACCTTTTGAGTTTGACATCAATTTAAAATTACCAAGAAAATTTTATTTTGTACAAAATAAATATTATTGTAACGAGTGTAAATGACATTGCCCACTATTTTATATATATTTTTGGAGAAGCGTCCAAATAGTTATTTAAAAAAAATAAAAAAAAAAGATAATAACTTCTACCAGTTTGTTCTATTATCTCATTTTAAAATCTATTGTTTTCATTTGGAAATAAGTTTGTCACCTTATCTCAAAAAAAGAAAAAAAAGTTCGTCACCATTATATTTAGAGATTTACACATAATTAACAGACTATATATGCATCTACTCATTTTGTTACCAATATAAATATAGTTCAAGTGGTTGAGTCATAATATTACTTCATCTCACTATTATATATAATGCATTTAAAATTCTATTGATATTAAGATAAAATTATAAGTTTAGTGATTGAGTTTTCAAAATTGTATCTAATAGATGTTTAAATTTTTTTTTTTTTTAAAAAAACAGTCGTTAAAATTTAAAATGTGTCTAACTACATTTTAAATTTTCAATTTTAAATCATGATTTAATAGGTATGAAATTGAAAATTTAGAATGTATTCAATAATATTATTCATTGAACTTTAAAAATATTTGATAGATTTATGAACTTTTAATTTTTTATTTAATTAATAGGTCTTAAACATATTTAAAATTTTTAATAAATTATTCTATTACACATCAAATTTAATTTTGTGTATAATTGATTGAAGCTTTTAATTTTATATTTAATTGAGATACATGAATTTTAATAAACATGTCGAATACTTAGGACTTATTACACAAACATTAAATTTTATTACTAATAGAATTTTTTAACTTAAAAAATTTTTGAATATGTTAAAAGACATATTGAACAAAAAAAAAAAAAAAATAAAAGTTTTAAAATCTATTAAAAACAAAATTAAAAGTGCGAAAAATTATCAGATAATTTTTTAAGTTTATGTGAACACTATAGACACAAATTTAGAAATTTAAAAGGCTAAATTATAATTTAGCCTTATATGATTTTGGGTCATTCGAGAGCATGTTCTAGATTTGCCATTATCAGGAGAAATTATTCGGTGAGGCCACCACAATGTGATTGAGAATTTTTGACCATGGAATGAAAAAAGAGAAGTATTTCGATTTTATATCCAATGGTTATTATAGAGCATGAAAATCATTAGATTCATATCCAACGGTTATTAAGAGACAGCCACATTACGGCGGCCTCATTGAATAATTTTTCCATGAGGATGAAGGAGGTAGAAATATTTGATAGAATTTAGATTTTGCATTTGAAAATTAGTGGGAGTGCGATTAAAACCAAAGATAGTTGCAGTTTTTTATACCCAATTAATGGTCGCGATCGACAACTTAATTGTTGCACTAAAAGCCTCGTTTTTAGGCCTTGTTGATTTGGTTTTTTATTTTTGATTTTTGAGACGCTTACTTTTCTTATTTTTTTTTTTTATAATTTTTCATCTTTCTTAAACAAACATTTTAGTTTCTAGCCAAATTCTAAAAACAAAAACAAAATTTTGAAAATAATTTTTTTTCGATTTTCAAAACTTAGCTTGATTTTTGAAAATATATGTAAAAAGAATAGAAAAGAAAACATGGAAAATCATAAATGGAAATAATATTTATAAGCTTAATTTTGAAAAACCAAAAACCAAATGGTTATCAAATGGGGTCTTAACATTTCCTTTTGTAGTTTTTTAAGTTCATGTTTATTTTTCCTCTCAATTTCTTTACTATGTTTTTTATATGAAGAAACATTTGAATTCTTAATCAAATTCTAAAAATAAAAATAAATTTTTTAAAGACTACGGTCGTTTGATAACTATTTAGGCCCCGTTTGATAATCATTTGGTTTTTGAAAATCAAACCTCTATAAATACTACTTGTACTCATAGTGATAGTATTGCTCCCAACTCAAGTTATTTTCAAAGTTTCTAAAATAATTTGATATATGTCATACATGACTATCATGATCAACTATACAATGACACCAATAGGACGATCCTTCATCAAATCATGCTCCGTCTAAATGAGGATGCTCTGAAGAATGAAGATAATATAGAGGTTCTGAATCTAAATTTGGATCATCTCTTCAGGTGGAAGTTGTGGAACTCGTGTATAGATCGATGTATTTTGTCATTGACTATAACCATAAGTGTGATCACTTGAATGACAAGAGTTACTATTGTTATAGTCATAGTTACTACTGCTATAATTAATTACTATTGTTGCTGTCACGGTTGACTAAAAAAAAGTAGAAGCATTATATACTAATACAACTAATTTTTTTTTTAATATTACATTCAAAATATATATGAAGGATGATGAAGATTTGAACCTATAATTTTAGAAGAAGTTGTTAATGCATTGATTATTTAGATTAGGTTCAAGTCAACGAATCAATTTATGGACCTAAATTTATTATATCTTAATTTTTCAACGTGTTTTTTTAGTGATTTGATCTTGTTTCGAATTTATAAATATTTTTTAAAACTAAATATGTGATGAACGGTTTAAATCACGTACGATTAAAAATTAACCCTCGAACAGTTTGGTTTATTTTGCGGGTATTTGGTGGTTTGGGCCAAAAATTCTAATGCTTGGATCTTTGAGGGCAGATGAGCAATTCCCGTACTTTAGAGAGACCTAAACTAAGCGCTAAAGGCATTAAATTCAGGTCATTCGCCTTCGAAAAGTATCAGTGTCTCAAACATCGTCTCTCACTTCGTGTTTGAAGCCAGAACGCTTGTGTAAGCCCTTCATTCTTTTCCAAATCTCTTTTACACTACTACAAATTTTGTCTTTATTGACATCTAAGAGCTGTCAACATTTACTTCAGTTGACGATTTTTAACCGTCAATGAAGGTGGTGTCAACATATCTAAGCGTCAACTTTAAGTTGATAGTTGATGGTCGTTAAAACGTCAACGATTATATCTTTATTGACGGATGTTGACTGTCAATAATTATGAATGTTTACACCTATTAGCCATCAACTATGTTGTAAATCCATCAACAAAGACATCTTTATTGACTCTTATGTACTGTCAACATAGAGTATAATTGATGGTTATTAGTCGTCAATATTTGTCGAAGCGTCAACAATAAACACTTTATTGACATTTGTGAGCTGTCAACATCATGTATAATTGATAGTTTTTAACCGTCAACATTTTTAGTCAATCGTCAATAATACCCCTTTTATTAACACTTGTTGCCCAGTCAATATATAAATGTTTCTTGACGTATTTTAGCTGTCATATATAACTATAATTGACGTTTTGCATTATTGAATATGACATATATGTTGACAGTTTTGACCTGTCGATAATATCGATTTTAATGTCGATTTTTAGCCGTCAACTATAATTATATATATATATAATTGGATATTATTCACCCATCCTCTACCACCTGCATCTGTGTAAACAACTCTATAGATTCACATTTTTTCCCATTAAGGTAGCCATTATCAACATGTAATTCACATAAAATTAGGTAACAATCTAATTGGAAACTCAACGATTACCAAACTAAGTACAAATTTTATCAAAATAAAACATAATTAGAAATGAACTAAGTAAACTTCCATTAACTAACTAATAAGTTAAAATTACATATCGTTCCAAGCAAACTGTTTAAAAACATAACGCTAACTCCTGAAATCACATAATTAAATTGAAGT
Organism: Trichosanthes cucumerina; assembly: GCA_036507285.1. Classification (NCBI taxonomy): domain Eukaryota; kingdom Viridiplantae; phylum Streptophyta; class Magnoliopsida; order Cucurbitales; family Cucurbitaceae; genus Trichosanthes; species Trichosanthes cucumerina. The sequence continues at coordinate 11,037,019 of CM071842.1, read as the reverse complement.
ATGATAACAAAGATTTTTATAAGTACCAAGATACAAAATTCACATAATTCAACTCTCATCTCGTCTAACTCATCTTGAGTGTAACTTACCTTTTCTAGTCAACTGCAAACAAATAAATGTACATAATAGATTAAAAATTGAATAAATCAAGAAATTTTAAAACACATAAAATAAGATCAAAGTGTTACCTCACCCATAATCACTCGACTTCTCTGTGTTACTATATTTTGAATGAACTTTCATAGTATATGTACCCACACTCTGTATTCTCCGGTTGCTTAGCACACTATATAAATAGATTAAAACATATATCATAAGCAAGACCCAAATACAAAATAATAGTAAAAAGTGGGTAGATTGAAAATGATTAACTAAACAACTATCCAATTAAAAATTTGACTTCTAACGTTTTGCTTGAGCATAAAACATCAAAATAGCCCTATACAAGTACAAATATATACCAACAACCAATGGTTTCTAAATATAGAATTACCAACAAATAGAGTTAGAATATACAAAAAATACAAGTAAATTAATAAGGACATGTTTTACATACTTACCCTGAATTATAAGGACAAATCAATAGTTTGTTCTTGGTCGTCTCTCTTAACCTATTAGATAGGAATCAAGAGCTTTGCTCTTCAGATCCCGAGCCATGTGAAATTAAAGATGGTTGAAGGAATGCTTATTGCTCTAATATGATGGGTTCATATTGACATAAGTACCTAACATTAAATAAAAAATATTGAAGTTTAATAGTTTTTTTAAAAAAAAAAAAGAAAAAAAAGAAATCGCGATGGTTTCCTCGCGTCATCCCTCTTTCTCAGGCATCGACCCCTCGTCTGCTTCTTCTTCTTCTTCTTCTTCTGACCACACAGATCACGCGCCCCGCCAACCTCCAAAACGTCGTCTTCCTCTTCTTCACGTGTAGGACGCAGACCGATGGCCGCCTGGGTCGACGCTAGACGTCGCGTGGCGTTGGCTGGAGTAGGGTTGCGTGTTGGTGAGCTTCACCGTGCATGTGGACGTGTCGATGGGCTATGTCGTGCGTGCCGGTGGGCTTCGCCGGAGGTTTCGAGCCCGCTCCTCTGTATTCCTTGCGCACCAGGCCTCCGTTCCTCCCTGTTGCATTTTAATTTGAATCACCTCCCCTGATTTGTTTTGTGATGTTTGTGGTTGGACAAGGTACTGGTTGGTTCGGTAAAAGATCGTTCAGGGAGCTCGGAACAGTACGGGTTAATCGCGTGGCATTGGAAACTCCGGTCAGCAGCGGCGAGTGTAGATTTTTTTTTTTTTTTGCTTTGAGGTGTGTTGTTCTGTAATTGGACTGGTTAACTGTTGAACATTTTACTCCATGAGTTGGAGCTCATGAATTTTTCTGGTTGTGTGGTTCCTTTCGGCAGGACAACGAGCACTAGCGTGGTTCGACCTTACTTGGGTCCAACCTTTTCGTTCTCCAAGTTAGGGATTGGTTTAGTGTTGTCGGCACACACGTGTAAGGTAAACCAGTTGTTTAGCTAAGGAAGGGATCGTGGTTCGTGGTCCAATTTCGAGGTAAGTAGCCATTTGGATTTGCACGCAAGCCGTAAGCGAGGGGACTTGTGTGGCTAGTGGTTATTTCATTTTTTGTTGCTTGTTGAACCTAGTAATACGTGTGGTTGTGTAGGAAGTTCGTGTTTCGTGTTTACCTGGCTTTGATTTATTATGAGTTGAGCATGTCATTTGCATGATTTATCTTGCACTTGGGTTGCTTTGTCTTTGTACGAAAGGTGTTGCCTAGCTTGTCGTGGAACTCTGTTAATTACCTATTCTTGAGAGTTACTGAACTGTTTGGATTGTTTTACTTGACTCGTGTTTATTGATTCGTGAGGTTGTTTGATTCAGGAGCGTGAAGTGTGAGAAGTTTGGTTGGGTAAACAACGAGGGTAATGTCTAGGCTTTAAGTCAGACCCAAGGGGATGTGAAGTCTAGGTTACTTTAGAATTGTGTTGTAGGACTCGAACCCCTTGCTTCCAAATCTTTCTAGTTAGTCCTAGACTTCGTGTGACACCCGAGGAAGAGGGGTACATGAATGAGCCGAGTCCACATCTTAATGAGAGGGATCCTGATGATATGAAAGTATGGTGCCCGAGGAAGAGGGGTACATGCGAGTGATTTTGAGGAATGAAAGTATAGTTGAGAAAGACTTAAAAGAATTGATAACTACTACCTATACCAACAAGGTGCACCTTCCTTTTTGGTGGCTCAATCATAGGAACTCCACAGTTAAGCGTGCTTATTTTGGAGCAATCCTATGTTGGGTGACCTCCTTGGAATTTTTTCAGGGAGCATGTGAGTGAGGACAAAGCATGTTGAAAGACCCTGTGTTGGTTTGTGGGATAGTGTCTTCACTCTTACAAGCGCAGGAGATCCTGGGCCTAGGGCGTTACACTTCGGGTTGGCGAGATCACGAGACGGGTGGATGGGCGAGAGACCCTCCATTCGAAGAGATTACGAGACAGATGGTTGGGAGAGAGACCCTTCACTCGACGTGTTGGCTTCGGGGCATTGTCCCGACGAGCAGGAGGGGTGGCTTGGTCTTTAGTCTTACGGGTGGCTCAGGGGTTATTCCCAACCGAGGGTGATTGGATGCTCCCCTCCATCTGGTATTACTTGACATGAGGGGTGAATCCCCATTTGCTAGGGCGTGAGAGTGAGTCACCTTCTCTCACTACCATCTGCCGACCCTAGTTACGGGATCAAAGATCAAAGCTATGAGTGTCGGGTTCAGACACGGTGTCTTGACTGTCTTGAGTTGTGTCCTAGGCGAAATCGTGGTTGTTTTGATACTTGTTGGTTTGTTTGGACGTGAGTGAGCTACTTACTGAGTATATTTATACTCACCCATCTACTTTTTTTTTGTTGCAGGTAAGAAACCATGAGGCGGCCGACAACGATGACGACCCAACGAGGCTATGGAGCTCTTTCTTTGTTTTAGGCCCAATTCTCTGGCCCTAGGAAGTGTCGAAGTCGTTGTTAGATCTTAGATGTGTTTTGATCTTGGACTAGTTTCCTTTGTGTAGGTTGCTTATTTTGTTAGTTTATGAACTTCTAGAGTTATTTTCTTTTAAATCTCTGAGCATGATTATCTCATCGTGGTCCTTTAGCTTACTAGGTTCCACTTTTGTCGAATCGTTTTATCTCTCTGCTTATGTATGCTTATGTTTGTTGGGTGTCTGCTTGGAAGCCAAGCTACTTTTAGAGTGAAGTTTGGTGGAGGTTGGGCGTCGAATAAACCTTTTGAAGTGTATGCTCGGCTATACAGGTTATAGAAAAAATTTTGGTTTCTCCTAGTTACGTCGTTATGCTGTCGAAATTTTGGCGTAGACAGCGTGGTGGAGTAACTTCCCTAAATAGGTTCATCTCAAGTTTTAGGGTCGTTACAAATATTTTATGTAGAGTATGAAATTCTTGAGATGATTTAAGACTTTGTCTAAGTCATAGCAAAATGATTAAAAAAAAACCCTTATCACACATGGTGATACGCTTTTTTTGTTCAATAATTTGAGGTAAAGGATGGAAACATCGACCTTTAAAATAGTAATACATACTTAATCTATTAATCTAGGTTTGAATTGACAACTAATATTATTATGATACTAAAATTACTTCTATAAAAAATTAAAAATAGGTAAAATGAATTTTAATTTATAAAGTAGCTACTAAATGAGGGTTAAATAGTTCTGAATATATATAAGCATGGAGACAAAAATATGATTATTTAGCCGATATTTGGAGATATTTCCACGATATATCCACAATATCACGATTTCTTATGGCATGCAAAGAAATATCCACAAACGATATGTTGTCGATATATCACCGATAGTGCCAAAATATCGCTGAAATTAAGGTAAAAACGACAATATCCCCCCATATCTCTATTAACCCTCTTAAAATAGAGAATATCACTCATTTTTGCATCCTTACTTCTACCTATGACTTTGTTTTGTTATCTAACTTCTTATATATATGTTTTCAGAAACCAAGTCAAGTTTTAAAAACTAAAAAAAAAAATAAAAAAATAGTTTTCAATAAAACTTGTTTTTATTTTTAGAATTATTAAGAACTCAAATGATTCGATAAGAAAAATGACAACCATGATAAAGAAATGGTGAGAAAACAAGCACAGTTTTCAAAAACTACAAACAAAAAATCAAAGGAATTATGAGATAAGAAAAAAGTCAACATAAACATAAATCAATTAATTAATTAAAATGCATACTCTCGATGAACTAGGATATTAAAAGTTTGAATTTTCTACCCCACACGTTATTGAGCTCAAAAAAGATTAGGACAACTCTTTAGGAAAACCATTCTACTGGCTATTTAATTATCAATTCCTACTTGGGTCAAGATAATATCAATTTCCACAAAAGTAATAAACTAATTAAATTTCTATTTTTAGATATAACTCCAGTGTTTTTTCTTTTTTAGTTTGAGATATACTTCCTTTTTTTAAAATGAAAGATATATTTCCATTTAATTTCTAAGGCATACAAAAAGAAATTGGTATTTTTTTATTACCCAAATAGGATTTGATAATTTAATCATATATCAATAACTCCATCCCATTACAATTCCAATAATTGAAAATCTTTTTGCCATAATATTCTTGTCGTGAATTTGATTAGTTGTAACCTTTCAAAAACCGATCTCCACTTTTTATTTGTAATTTTATATTAGTCTCCTCCAAGAACCTTAATACAATTTCAGATAATTAAAGTCGCGCTTTGTTCTTATCCCTAGCCTCTTGCCTTTTAAAATGTTGAAGATTTCTCCACCTTTTGCCTTTTCTGATCCCTTCTTTTGCTGGCAATATGAAAGTGTCTTGCTTAAAGTTCTTTTTTAGATTAACAAATTTGGTGTGGGATGGAATTTTTAATTTTTAAGGAAAGAAATAAATGTTTATCCACTCACTTATGCTTCAACTAACCTAGATTAAATGTTTTCGTTTGGGATTGTTGTAGCTTTTAAAATAATTGTTGACAATTGTATTTTTAGCAAAATCAGTTGTCAGATGAAAGCATATTAATGTTGGATAAATTATTTCAATTTTAAACATAGAAAAAGTAGGTTGCTGCGATTGGTAAGTTGAATATAAATTATTGTGCGCTATAATGACCAAAATAGACATATTATTTTAACTATTTTTATATCGATATAAAATATCAAATTTAGTATAAAATAATTATTTATATATATATATATAAATATAAATTGCATGTAACTCTGTTTAATCTAAAATATTTGATCACATCTAGGTAAAATAATTGTTATAAAAAAATTGAATCAATCCAAATTTCGTTAATATAGGAGAATAAATGTAAAAGGAATGGAGGGATAAATTTGGAATTTTTAAAATTTAGTTAAGGAAGATTGCAAATTTTTAGAAAAACTAAATTGAGAAGTAGGAGTGAATTGGTAAGTGATTTTAGATAGATTTAAAAATAATCTGATTTATCAAACAACTTAAACAGTTAAATTCTTTTCTAATTTGGTGAATGAACTTGATGAGAAATGATTTTAAATTCTAAAATTTTAAAATATGGAAATGATTTGAATTTTTTTATTTTATTTAGAGCCCAATAAATTTTAATAGAATTCAAATCGACAAAAAATAAAATTTCTTGTTTAGATGTTTTAAAGAAATAAGAATAAAAGAATTATTTTACCATGATACCGTTATAATTATGCATATATATTTTTTTCAAAGATAAACATAAAATACAATTTTTTTCATAATTTATTATATATTTGTATTTAAAAAAATAAAAAGCTAAAAAGCAGAAGTATCCCTCTCTCCATTTTTACCGTAGTCACCATCCCCACCAGAAGCTTTGGATTTTTTTTTCTTTTTTAGTCTCCCTCGCTCACCAACCACAGCCACACATTAACTTCATCTATGATTTTTTATGATCGTTATCAATTGTTGGCACGCCCTCACTCTCACTTTTCTTTCTTATATAATTATTATCCTATATGTTGCAATCTCATGTCGTCCCACTAACCTATAGCCAAGCCCCTCCATCAATCGACTGCTTGCCATTTGCAACAGTCGAACCTAATCATTTTTTTTCCTTTTTAACCACTTCGAAGGAGGATAAATTTGAAATTAGGTCCCTTTTAATTTAAAATCCTGCAAAATCTATTCTATTTTGAATGGAAAATTTTTGGGCTAAATATATGAATAACCTATATTAGAAACTCATTTTTCAATAATAGTCCACTTTCAGTAAAAATTACATCAATAGACAATGGACCATATTTTTTTCATAAAAGTTGGGCTACATTGACTACAAAGCCCTCCTCGATTTTATGATATATCAAACATTAAAAAATAAAAACAGAACAAAAAAGGAAAATAATACCTTTATTAACATGAGAAATATATATAGTCGTTAATTGTATATTTTGTACAATTTGAATTATTTCAATCTTGACATTATTATTTTGATAAATAGATGTCATTTGCAATATGTAGTTTGATTTTAAAGATGATAAACAAAGGAAGATTGCAAAGAGAGACAAATTTTCAAGAGAGTCTGTGTTTGGAATCAATAGAGAGGAATTTATATTTTACCTTTTTCAATCAATGGAGACAAGAATAGAGAAATAGAGGTCGAAGGTTGGGATAGAAATCAAAACTGGAGGCCAAAAAAATGAAGAAAAGAAAGTTAGAGAAGAATCCTCAAATGAAAAAAAATGGAAGATGAAATCTGACAAATAAGGAAATGATAAAATAATAAAATTGATAGAGATGTAATTATGAAATTTAAAATAAAAATAGATATTAAAAATATTCATCTTGGAATACACATGAAAGAGATCAAGGAAACATAAAAGGAATACGAGAGAGAAATGAAAATTAAAATGGTAAAATAGTCCTAAATAATATACTCTGTTTAGATTTCAAAATACTCAAATCTTTGTACATTTGTGTAAATATGTATTCTAAATATAACTATATGTGTAAATTTTCCAAAATTTTTAGATCAAAACAAGATTTAAAATCATTTAGGCCCCGTTTGATAACCATTTTGTTTTCGGTTTTTAGTTTTTGAAATTTAAACCTAAAAGTACTACTTATACCAATGAGTTTATATGTCTTCTTATCTCTTCTTTGACTATATATGTTTTAAAAACAGTGCCCATCTTTTGAAAACTAAAAAAAGTAGCTTTCAAAAAATTGAATTTGTTTTTAGAATTTAGTTAAGAGTTCAAATGTTTACTTAAGGGGAGATGATCTCTATGGTAGAGAAATTAGGTGAACATAAGCTTAGCTTTCAAAAACTAAAAACAAAAAACAAAATGGTTATCAAACAGGGGCTTAGGATTTCAAATTCTATTTTTTGTTTTTGTTCCACACACCGGAAACGATTTCAAATCTAATCTTCCAAATTTGAGATTTCTAAACAAAGGGTAACAGATTTTTCCTCTCCAACAAATGCAATCCCAAATGGACCTAAGATCTTGATCTCAACAAATCTTTCTTTTTTGTCAATACAATTTGTTGATAGATTCGAACATTATTCTATTTTGAAAAGGTGGGGTTTTTTATTAAAAAAAATTAATCTGCAAGCTGCTTTCTTTTGAGCGACGCAATTTCATTTCCCTTTCGATCTCCATATAGTTTATAGTTGTTCAACTACTCCGACCCCACCGATTTGTAAAACCTCATGAACGAGTTAAGTTAGACAATTTTTTCGGTTTAAGTTGGATTATGATTTTGAAATCTAAAAATTTGATATGGTAGGTTAAGAACACCAAAGTCCGATTCAACCCAAGCCATACCAAAATATATGTATAATTAAGTAAAATTTTAGTATATTAGTTGTTGATGTACAAATTTGGGCAAGAGGAATGCACCTTGCACGTGAAGCCAACTACGAATTTGTGGTTGTGAGGGAAAAGAGGTGACCTATGAAACACACTGGTGTGGTACTTGCCACAACTACTCCGATGCTTAAATTACATGGGAAAAAGTGTGACAAGCTAGTAGAGAGTTAAGACTGAGAATTGATTAGGCTTAGGATCGAAGTGGACTTTGAAGAGTCACTAGCTCATGAAATCATCGAGTACACATGAGACAATGTTGAACCGGTCGACTTGATTTGGGCCTTTTAGCCTCGGATTTGACCCAATTTAGCATGTTTGTCTTCTATTCTCCTAGTTTTTATCTGGTTGTTCAAATTTAACCATGACATTAAGCCTCATTCCCATATTGAGATTTGTAGTTTAGCTTATTTTTTAGTTGGACATTCAAAGCCCAATTTGGGAGTATTGATTTGTAAGTTTATCCTCGAGGAATAATATTATTTAACCATGTACAAGGTGTTCTCTATATTCTTTTGAGTTTGGTTTTGGAATGACCTATCAAGCCCTTTGGATGATTTTTTGACTTTTCAATATTTATAAGGAAAATTTTGGGTGGACCCCAAATCTAGTTTTTGAATAACTCCCATTGGGCTGATTTTTTTAGTTTTTCATATTTATAATGAAAAGATTTAGAGTTGACCTCAAGTCTCAATTTTGAAGGAACAATCCAACCTATTGTGTTGATATTTTTTCTTTCAAAAATTTATAAGAAAAATATTTTGGGTAGGCTCCAAGTCTAATTTTGGAATGACCCATCAAGCCAATTGGCTTGATTTTTTAGCTTTGAAAATTTATAAAATGGATTGGTATTCCACCAGATGCCCTTTCATCCCAATTCCACGTAATAATATCCATAATGTTAGTGATTTTGACAAAGAATATTGATAGCACACAAAATGTGCTATTCTCAAGCTTGAATTTTGCTAGATTTTGTATTGATTTCAGGGCTTTCACGAGAGTATTGTATTGGATTTCAGGAAACAAGCAAGAACGGAGAAAAATGAGAGATTTCAAAGTAATAGGACTCAAATGGGAGCTAATGGAGCACAAAAGATGAAACAAATGGAAGAAGAAGAGCCAAAGTAGCCATTGGACCCGAGGCCAAGGCATTGAGACGCTTGACAAGGCGTTGAGATGCTGAACAAGCAGCTATTCCACATTGAAAATCCGTGAAGGCGGCGTTGAGACGTTGCCTTGCAGCGTTGAGACGTCGGATCGCATTGCTTTGCGCTAGTTATGCTCGTAGTGTTGAGATGTTGCACACAACGTCTCAACGCCACACAATTTTTCTTAAATAAACTGCATCCTAGTGCATGGCGTTGCAACACTGTGCCTAGCATTGCAACGTCGTGTTGATTGTGTATAAAAGTGTGTTTTAGCCTCATTTGAAGGGGAAGCCAAATTTGAGTGATTTTGAGACCCTAATTTCGAAACATACACTCTTGAGGGAGCTGGAGAAGATTCCTTGGAGGCCAAACACGAGAGTGGAGGCTCGTGATCATGACGGGAGCTCGGAGACGAGGACTGGCACCGACACCAAAGCGTTTTTCTTTCTCTTCCCTTTAGTTTTTTAGTTTTGTTTTATGAATTCTACCATGGATTTGGTCTGTTTTGTAGTGATTATGAGTAACTAAATCCATAGTTAAGGGATTGATGTAGCATTTTATAGATTTATTCTAGCAAGTGATTTGAACATTGGTTGTGTTGAATTATTTTTGGTAGTTTGTTCTTAATGCTTGTTTTTTCTCTGGCCAAGAATTGCATGATTTATTGGTTTAAGTTTAATTCGAGAGAATAGACTTTAGACTAGATTAAAATTGCCAAAACCCTTAGTAAATCCTTACACACTTAAAGGAAGTTGTTTAATGCCTTGCATGCTTTTAAAATGTAAATGAAGACTTTAGGTTTATCGTTATGCATGAGGTCAATGAGCTCGAGTGAGTCTTTTGATTACCTTTTAACTTCTTGTTTATAATTTCACAATCAAAGTCAATTTCATGCGCTAAAATAATGAAATAATTGGTGAAGTCAATTCCGTAACGCTTCTCTCATATTTGTGTCTCCATAGTTGTTTTTAGCTATTATTTTCTTTCTATCTTTGATAATTTAGACTTCTTTAGATAAAATTGAGAATTAGTATCTTAGTAATTAATCAATCTCGAAAACCATTCCTGAGGACACAATACTTGGAAACTCAAATCACTATATTAAAGCTTGACACTGTACAGTTGCAGTTTTGCATGGTTACAATTTCGTGCAACAAATACCAATCATATATCTATATCAATTCTCCAAGTTAGGAGTAGCTTTTTTAAAAAAAACTATATATATATAAAAAGTCTCAGGAGTGAGAAATTATTCAATGAGGTCGGTACAATATGGTTGTCTCATAATAAACCGTTGGATATGGATCCTAGGGGTGTTCAAAAACTCCGATAACCCGAACAACCCGACCAACTCAACCCAACCCGATGACGGGTTGGGTTGGGTTATGAATTTATTTGGGTTGGGTTGGGTTCAAATAAATTAAAATGTATGGGTTGGGTTGGTTCGTGGGTTCACCTAAAATTAATTTGGGTTGACCCGACCAACCCGAACTTATTATTAATTTTAAAAATTATATTTTTACCTACCATACAACTACATATACATGTATTTAATATTTTTATTTAATTTCATAATTATTTATTATTTAATAACTCTTAAAAATACATTTTTGAAGTCGTTAGGGTGTAATTTTTCATAATATAAATTGAAACTAAGTGGCTAATTTTAATTCAATATTTGAAAAACAAAGAGTCTTTGTTTTAAATGATGGTGATTAGAAGTTTCTTGGGATAATTGTAAATTTGTATTAGAATATTTAAGTTGTATGATTGTTATTTAGTATAAAGACATTTGGAGTTTTTTAATTCTTGATTTTTTTTATATTTATATTAATTTTAGATTTTTTAAAATTTTAAATTAAAAAAAAAAAAACTAACCCAATGACCCAACCCAACCCAACCCGAAAATGTTGGGTTGGGTTGACTTGAGTTACCCTCATGAATAGGGTTATTTGGGTTGGAAGAATGACTAACCCGAAAATTCGGGTTGGTCCAAAAAACTAACATAAACCAACCCAACCCGGCTTATGTACACCCCTAATAGATCCAATAATTTTCATGCCCCCTAATATCTCGGATATAAATTTGAATTGGTTCTCTCTCTATCCAACTTGTGGCGGCCTTAACCGAATAATTTCTCCTCACTAGGAGGGTGGGGTCGACACATGCATCTATTAAAGCCAACAAGCCAAACAATGAAGAAGAAATAGGGGTTGAGCCTTACTCCGACTCATCTATGGAGTCGTTTATCACCAACGGAGGACTTCTTCTCCTCTTTTTATCCCGGTTAACTAGTGTGTTCACCAACTCGCTTCCAATCGGTGAATTTTAGGTACATCCTCTTACTCCGACTCATCTATGGAGTCGAATATCCTTGTATGAGTTTGATCGATTTAATAAAGCTCGTTGGAGGTCGTCTAAAGTCCTCAACCATACTTGTATCCCCAGGCCAAGACTGTTGAAGTAGTCCAAGTTCTCAACAACTTTGAACAATGTTTAGTTGATGAAGGTGTGTTTGAACTTCCCCATTGAACACCATTTCGACATAAAATCCTGCAAACACTTTAATGACATCATCGTTCGAGTCAAACTAACATGCCTAATACATTTCTCCAGTCCAACCAAAGAGGTGTCACCAATTATGAAGCATCTATCTTCCAACTCCAAACCTTCTCCCTCTTATGGGCTCGCTACAGAGGCTAATGAGAGCCATGGACCAGTGATCAACATGAAATCATCCTCGATGAACATGATGGTCGTCCCTTCTGATGCCATGTTCATCGAATTCCACCTCTCGTAGGAGAATTGGATGGACCAATGAGCCGCTGTGAAATGACACGTACAAATCAATTAGGTGCCTGAAACTCGTGTTGCACCTGAACGTATTAAGCTGCTCGGTGCTCAACTTCTGCTTAATGATCGAATTTGTCTGCTTCATGTTTGAGAGGGTAGTGATTTGGATAGGGAACCGGTAGGCTGGAACAGTCCTATATGTCATCTCGGTTACTCCAAGTTGTGTAAACCATGCCACGCAAATCAATCAGGATCGATAATGAATTAGTGTAATTTATGATGCATTTTGAGAGATACTTTTTTGGCACTTTTTAAAAGTGTTATTGAATACTTTCATGCATCTAAGGGTTTGTTTGGTAGAAATTGAGAAATTAAGAGCAAAGTGTTCCAAAGGAGAAGAGAAGAGAGTAAAAAGAGACATTTTTAGGCTAAAATCAAACAAAGAATACTCACTTTAACTTAATGCGTGTGATTAATTAGCTACTCGAGTGACAACGAGATTAATATAGTTAATTAATTATATTTGGTGATGAAGTTTATTTAATTGGGCAACTGTTCATTGACTAGTTTTCTAAGTAGAAGCTTGACGGAGAGAAACTTAGTTAAGAATGCATTTACTTGAATGACCGTCGGGGTTAGTAAATAGATATTAGAAGTGTCCATAATGAAGAGTCTTAAAGCCTTGTATGAGGGACACCTAGGTTAGTTAATTAGTATTTGGGAGTGGAGGAGTTCGAAAGGAGATTCCACTTCCTTAGAGCTTCTAGATTTATGAATTCAATGTTCTTATAATTGTCTATTGGCTTAACAATTGATCTATTCCCAAGTTATCCCTCGTGTTTGTGTCTCCGATTTATTTTTTTCACTTTATTTTCTATTGTTAGTTTAGTTTATCTTCTTTTGTTTTTTGTTCTCTAAATAAAGCTAAGTGAGATTATTTGAGGTATTTAATTGAATTAATACTAGTATCTGTGGATTCGATACTTGACCGTACTTGTTAGGTACGTCAAATAAATTTATAATCTATACCACAAATATTTTACAATATAGTAGCAGGGTCAATTTGCAGAGAGTAAAATAAGGTTATTTACCTATTTAATTAGAATTCTCCAATTAACCAACATGAGGGGGGTTTGTTGTTGAAACAAGGAAAATTAAAAGACAAGAAATTAAACATGCAATAATTAAAAAGAAAATGAAAAAATACATGTTAAACACTGAATCGGGAATTTATCAGACCTAACTTTGTATCGAGGTCATTGGTTGTGAGAAATGTTTGGATATATGCTCTAAGCCATTTTCCAGCGTGCCTGGTAAAGTCAGGTGGGTCCTCTCAAGGGCTCCCAAAGCTAACTAAGCAACCTAACATCAATTGATCCTAAATTACACAACTTTTAAGTTGGGCACGATAACATTCCATACTTAGAGCAATTTAATTCCATTTTACTCAGGAGTTGATTAAACCTCTAATTTAATTTAGATAGTCTAAATTAAATTATAGAGTCGTTGGTTCTTGAAGTCTATCATGCAATCTACAACGAAGAGGTTAAGCCTCATTCTATGCAAACATGAGTTGACGTAAGTGTTAATAAATTAAGCATGCATTCGAAGTAATGAATTTCAAAAGTATACATAGCAATTAAATGAACAAACATACAAGATTCATTAAGTCTAACATCTCACTATCATTTAATGTAATAAAAATGAGTCTCAAACATGCTTAGAGTACTTAAATCAAAGCTTAATTTAAGATAAACCTCCAAAGAAACAAGTTTCAACCCGAATCAACCCTGACGTGGCGCTACAACTACCCGTAAATTACCAAATCCACTCAACAAGATGAAAAAAACCTACCTAAAAATGGTAAAAACAGAATAAAAATGGAAAATTTGCAAAAAGTCTATAGTTGTGGAAGATGAATCTCACCCTAAAAATGGAATATTCTTTATAAATCGAAACAACATCGAGACGTCGGGCATAGAGTTGAGACGTTGTCACCAAATATCCCAGCGTCACGCAAGCCTCGTTGCATCGTCGTGCGACGCTGAACGCCTTAGCGTCTAAACATTGTCCTGTTTACCGTATTCTGCCTTTGAAGTAGCGTCGAGACGCTATGGACAACGTCTCGACGTTACCTGCATCTTCAACTACTGTCTTTTACAATCGAGGGGAGCTCCATCAAGTGTTTAGACGCCTTCGCCTGGGCCAAAATGACAAATTTTCCCTTCTAAACTCCAATTTGTGCTTGGTTGGCATTCGATCACCTCAAACTTACCTCGAACACTAAAAAATAGCACAAAATCGACGAAAATTTCACGAATTGCTCATTTGACTAAATTTTCTACAAATATTAAATTAAGTACATTAAATCAGTTAAATTGCCAACAATTAGGTATAGAAAATAAGACTAATTTTAGTCATATATCAATATTTAGTAGAAATGTCATTTTATATTACATAACTAGTACGCTTATAGACACGTAAATGTGTGTGCATCACATGCAAGGTATTAAGCTTCTTCTTTTAACAACCTCTAAAAAGTCCTAATAATTATTGACAAATTAGAGCTACAATTAGTTATGATTTAAGTTCTAGTCTTTAAACCACCTCTTTTCAAGTGTGAATCAAAACCAATAAAACTAATAATCTGTCACACCCCCTTCCGAACTACCTGCTAACTTAGCCCGGCAGACGGCGTGAAGCCAACAGACATCGTTCACCTCTCTAATGATACCTGTTGACCCTGTTTTACCTTATAAGCATACTAAACTTGTATAAGAAACAACTAAAACACAACACAGCGGAATATTGACAATTACGTAACCTACGTAAGGGGTAACCCTACTTAAGACTCTCTGGAAAACTGAAAGAGATATGAACATCACAACCATAAACATACCCAACCATGGCTTACACAGCCACAACCTAGAATGTACACATAAACATAACTTCAAAGTCCTTCTACAATACGTATAGACTTCCTATACATCTCCACCCACGTATAAAGTATCAAACTCAAGCTTCCAAAGCAGATTATGGCAAAGTTATCGTGCACAGGGATCTCGATCCTACACCGAAAAGTGGGAAAAACATCGAAAGAATGAGCTATGAAGCTCGGTGAGTGACTTGAGTTTAAAAGAAAGTTATTAACTCGTAAATCATATCACACCGCCCATCTATGAGCATATGCATCCGTAATCAAATGTTAAAAGTAATCGTGTGTAATCATAATAGCTTTTCATGAAAACCAAAGCAAGTATATCGTTAAAATCTCGTAAGGCATGTAAATGAGATAAACTCTTTTTAAAACATGTCACAATCTACGTTTGTTCTACGATGTAGTGGGGCCCGCCAAAGACTCCCATCGTCTTTGTCGTAGTAGTGGGGCCCGCCCAAAGACTCATTCACGGTGGTGCTGTTGTCACGGAGTTCACTCAACGTCGACAACAGAAATGACCTGTGTGCACACGGTACCATAAAGCCTCGGGCTCAATATTTCAGAAGATCACATGAAAACTTTTGAACATGCCAGCTTATCTTTTCTTTTCTAAACATAACCTAATATAATAACCATAGCTTTCATTTTCTTTCCTTCATTATTCTTAGAGCAAACCAAACCAAAATGGTTTAAGTTTTTCCTTCCTTGTTTTCTTTTTATCTTTCACTTCATTTCTTTTCTTTTTAAAACAGGGAAAACCAAGTTTTAAGCATTCATTTCTTCTTTTCTTTTGTTTTCTTTCTTTAAAAGAAAAATTCCAAAGAATGATTCTCGGGTTTACATAATCTATTGTCAGAAAATTATTAGCATTAAGCATATTAAAAGCATGAATGGTATTGAAAACATTCAATTAAAACATTTAATTAATCAAACTGTAAAGTCTAATAGTTACATCAATACCTAAGATAATTAAGAGTTTAGTCATTCATGTTCACTATTACGAACCCTAAATTCAACAACAATCTCATAACAAAAGCTGAAAGATGAAACCAATGTTGCATTTGCATGTCAATCTCTCGTGTGTCTATTGCAATCTTCCACAAATTCAAACTTGAAGATCTCTTCGTCTTGCTCAAGTCTATTTCAAGTCTATTTCAACTCTCTAAATGATGTATTTTGAAATTAGAGTTTGTCTTTCCAAATTGGCTCATTCAAATCATTTACAAAGTTATATATGGGCAGTATCGAAACGCTAGAAACAACATCGAGAAGTTGTCCTCAAATAAGGGAAGAAATGCGAAAATGAAAGGGAGTATTGAGTAGTGTCTAGAGCTACTCTCCGCTTATAAAGCGTTTTTCTTTGATCTTTAGCCCATATGTAGCGTCTCGATACTAACGTCTCGAAAATTTGGCTTGATTTCTTCCTTCTCTTAACTTTATCCTTTAATTCCTGCTCAATTAGTCTTATTTTCATTATAATTCTTCTGGAATCCGGTTTTGCTCTTCTAATTACTCGATTTTTATGAATTAAACAAATATGAATGTGAAAACAAACATCTAAGTTTCAAAACTAGCGATAAATAAAACCTAAATATTGCACATTTTGTGTGCATTAGGAATATATTCACACTAGCTAGATGTTTCTAGTGTCAGTATATCCAAGTTTTGCAGACCGTTTTATAAAAAACAGTCAACAATTTCTTTGTGGCATAATTTGTTTTTGATATTTAAAATCTCATTTTTTTTCTTTCGAATATCATTGCAATCCGAAACTTTCTGTAAGCTAAAAAACAATGGTCTACAAAACCATGATATAAAATAAAATTTATATCCAAACCAAAGGTGTTCTTACCATTTGTTTTTTTTTTTGGAAAGTTCGAGTTAAAACAATAAATATAATAATTAGTTTACTCCCTAAAATAAACCTAAACCACCTCAGAAAAACAAACTAAACTGAAATCATAATTTTCTTGTTCGCTTCATATGGATTGTAAAAATCTGGCTCGTATATCGTTCATTGAGCACCTACAGAAACACAAAAAGTAATATTATCATTTATAATGAATACTAAACAATTTAATTCTTATGAGCATGACATCAAAACTAAAATTTTTAATATTTTTACGAGCATAACATCAAAACATGACTAACTTATAAATATAACAACTAAAACTCCGTTTGCTAACCATTTAATTTTTTTGTTTTTGAAAATTAAGCCTTAAAATATTACTTCTACCTATGGATTTCTACGTTTTCATATTTATTTTAAAGATCGAAAGATAACAAGAAAAAAAAAACATGGAATCATAAACTGCATCACAAAAGATCAATACTCATATTAAGTGTCATTTGCTCAAAAAGAGTATTACATTAGATATCAATAAGAGTGCATGCAGAATGAATAACATGAAAACAAATGACTTCAAAGAACACCTCGGACATCAAGCCTATTCAAAGCGAAGTAAAGATCAGAGGTGAACGTTCCATTATCAGAGTCAACAAGTCGAACTCTTCTGAAACTCCAAAGTTGGATAACTTGGCGACATCCCAAGCCATTGATATCGACAAAAGAATTCCAATGAGTGGTGAAACAGTAAAAATGTCGGGATTCAATGGTGCATTTGGTCAAGAAAATGGTGCTCACTCTTTGACCCTCATCAAGAATCTTGACTTCCATGTAATTGTCTTCTTGGTTTGGATTATTATTATTATTATTATTATTATTCAATAGCTGCTTCTCCTTGTCGGTGGTGAAATCGAATAAGATTCTGTTGATTGGAATAAATAAACGACCTTCGTCTTTGTCGACATCACTGTCTACTAATTGCTTTTGAATCACTAATTGGAGATTGTATCCATGCATTTCCTCGATCTGATTTCTCATTCGATTTGGAATATCTGGCCTTGAATATAATCGAAACCGAAAACGATTCTCGTCATTCTTAGTACAATTTTCTTCCTTCTTTGGCATCATCTTCTCAACTCGAGATTGATGTCAATATGAAACAACAAGATGATCAGATTAATTCTTATGAGAGAGCTCACAAACCAGCCAAGTAATGTACATATTATATATAAACCCAAACAAAGATCATTAATAATAATAATTCTCATTTCTTTTCATTTCTTTGCTCTATATCGATCTTTTGCTCCTCCTTTCCTTCAATTTCACCAACCTTTTTTAACCTTTAACTTCTTTTCCCTACTTGAAAATCATCCTATTCCTTTTCCCATATGTTTGTCTTTTTAATAATTTACACTTATTTTAATAGATGAAAACTTAATCTTAAACTAATTATTTACAAATTTTGTTCCGGAAGAAAGTTTGAATTTAGTTCCTATATTTTTAAATGTTTGAATTAGTCTCTATGGTTTGATGAAACTTTCATAAATAGGGGTGTACATGTTGGAAAAGAAACTTTGGGAATTGGAGGTTAGACTTTGGAAGATAGATTTTGAATAAAAGATACTTGTATTATTTCTCACTTCTAGCTCTTCGGCTTTATTTTGGCTTGATACAAACTCTGGGATATCACCCCTATTTATACTAGTTGCATCCCCTAAACTAATGGTTATGGTCTAGCCAACTCATACAATCTAGAGAATATAAAAGACTCTCTAGAATATTCTACATTCTAGAGAATTCTACAACATACTTTAAAACATCTTTAAAAAGAAATTTCTCTAGAATACTCTAACACTTAAAATGTTTCTAGAAATTGGGTTTTTATTTAGACTAGGCTCAAATACTATTGATCCAAAATCAAGTTTAGATTTCAACACCCTGTCTTAAACTTGATTTTGTTACTCCAAGCAAACTTCTCAACCTTGTGAAGTCTTCTTTTTTAAGTGGTTTGGTGAAAATATCAACTACTTGATCACGAGTCTTTATGTACTCCAAATGCACATCTTTTCTTGCAATGCACTCTCCAATATAATGGTAACGTGTATCAATGTGTTTGCTTTGATAGTTGAAAACTTTATTTTTACCCAAAGTAATTGCTTACTTATTGTCCACAAAAATCTTCGTCGGCTCCTCTTGTGACAAATCCAACTCCTTTAACATATTTCTTAGCCGAACTACATGGCAAGCCATGAGGTAGCAGCTACATATTCTGCTTCACATGTTGAAAGAGTAACAATTGGTTGCTTCTTTGACATCCATGTGAAAACAGTGTCTCCCATATAGAATACAAACCAGTCGTGCTCTTGCGGTCATCCATAGTACAAACCATAATTATCGTACCTTTGATGTATCAAAGAATTCTTTTTGTTGCCTTCAAATGTGTGGTTGTTGGTTTTTCCATATAGCGACTGAGAACTCAAACTACATAGAGAATATCAAACCTTGTGCATGTCAAATAATGCAAACTCTCAACTAAGCTTTTAAAGAGTGTTGGATCAACTTTTTCTCCTTACTCAGGATTTGATAGTTTGATTCCACATCCCATGGGTGTTGACTGGATTAGAGTCATCTATCCTGAACTTCTTGATCACCTCCTTAGCATAGCCTTCTTAGGTGATTAAGATGCCTTTATCTTCTTATTTTACTTCAATACCGAGGTAGTAAGACATGAGCCCGATGTCGGTCATCTCAAACTCATTCTTCATCTCTTCCTTAAACTTATTGAACATTTGGATTATTTCCTTTAAAGATCAAGTCGTCTACATACAAGCACACAATCAATACATCATTATTTTGGGCTTTGATGTAAAGTGAATGCTCATATGGACACTTGAACTTTTATGTATTACGGAAATGTATTATGTACTCCACTAGCTTAGTTCAAGTGGGAGTTTGTTAGAGTGTATGCCCTAATCTCGTGTAGTTTGTAATATTCGATGTTTTAATAAATAAAGGTTGTTTATTATTCAAATTTTGTGTCTCACAATTTTATAAACTTAATCCAATAAACTAAGCTTCAGGGGCATATCCTTTGAGAGAACTAGAACTTGAATGGTATGTAATGGACACACGGGGAGATCACGTTCGAGTTAATGACCCGAACGGTCTACAATATATGGATAGAGTCGGAAACCTTATCTTGGATACACTGTGGATGCGACCCGCTTTGTATTAGATACAAACGAGGTGATTCAACTCGTTCATGTGATTGACATGCGAGTGGGGGCATCCTGTGCAATGAGATTGTACAAGACCGGACTGTGAATTATTAGACCTACTGATGTAACACCGTTAACAGTATAAAACTAATAACTTCGTAGATGACCATTAGTAGCTCGTTTTTAATCCTGAGTGTGTTACGGACCCCTGTTGTCGGGGATTGTCCTTTGATAGTACGAGTGAGGGTGGCCACAATTGCTCGCCCAATATACCTACCTTCTTGGAGACAGAACCTCGTGGGGAGCTGGGAACTTAACTACGCAAGATGGAACTCACTCTTTCCCGAGCTAGGGAAACTAGAGGGATTGTTCCCTTAAGTGTTGTCTTTAAGGCTTGAACAACGGGGCCCCACTCTCTCATTTGGCACACTACAACAAAGTTGAGTTTTAATGACAGACTTACAATTTCACGCTTAAGAATTAATGACGGACATTACAAAAAATGCATAAATCTCTAAAAATTGAGTTTTAATGACAGTCAAATCTAGGGCTTTTCATTTTCTCTTTCCTTCTTCCCTTCCCTTTCCCTTCATCTCCTCTTCCTCTTGCTTCCTCCATTTTCTCTGCACCTATTTAGTCACAACTATTTCTCCTCTTTTCCCCTCTCACGACAAACAAAGCTAAGCCTTTCGGTGAGCAACGCGTCGACATGACTGTCGGCGTATATTTGCACAATAGCTTGAACACCCTCCTCCTTTTATTAGTAGATCTCTGTTAGCGACAAAGTTTGAGCTTTGATTCAATCTTTTTGTTCGACTGAACTATACCCCTCAACCCACTTGCGATTCGTGAAGGAAGAACAACCCACAACCCGATTTATACAAGAATTCAAGGTTGTAGGGCTCTTAGATCCAAATACTGCTCATCTCTAAGGTAAGATCTACAACAAGAAACTCATTCTACGCTTAAACTAGTAAATACCCTCTCGATTTGGATGGTAAAACATTTTTAATCTAGTACATTATGGTATTTTAGGTCATTTCAATTTAGAATTTGACTAAATTAGTTTCTGAAAACCATGGTTTTAGTGTGTATTCGAACACTCCATGGATATATTGAACTGGAGCTTCAGTTTTGGTTTGGTATGTTATTTTTTCTCTCTTCTTTATTTTTTTAATCTTAATTGTTGTCTATCTGCTATTTTTGAAAATCAGAAATTGAATGTGTTTGTTTGGGAGCATACTTCTCCATGTTATTTTTTATAGAAGACAATATTTGGTTAAAAATTTTGGAGTGATAACTTAAGTCCTTTTAATTTTAGGGTTTATGCAATCAAAATTACTAACCAAGGAAGTCAATATCTTCCTATTTTTGCTATCAAAACTAGGATTTCCAAATATATAGAATGAGATATATAATAAGGGTTGGAGCTTTCCTATGGCATAATTTTCAAGAAAATAAGTGGTGTTATATGCATTGTTGTTGAACTTGAATCAAAACAGAGGAGTTAAGTTTAATGATTGAATTCTTATAGTGAATTTACAAAATCATGTCTTGAAATTATATCTTTACATTTCAGATATTAGAGCAAGAAAGTCTTTAATTTTGATTTCTTATATTGAGGTTGGTGTTGTTTACCTGAATTTGAAGGTTCATGGATTCAAATTGAGAAGTTTTCAAATATTTTGTCATTTAGAACAATAGTGAATTAATATTGAAGTATTAAAGTTACTTTAAACTATGCATAAATGAAACCATAATCTGTTTGTCTCAAATGATTGCAACACAATGGATCTTTTGGCTATATGGCTTAGTAATTATATTTTATTTGTTCATTCTTTTCAACTATTATTTTCAACCATGAAAGGCATAAACCATTATAATCTAAGAGCGTTTAATAGCTTAACCTCTGCTAATATTGTTGGTGGGTGGGCTAGAGACGAAGAAGCAGGATCAATGAGAAAATAAAAGCCCTTCAAAACCTAATTCCAAATTAGAACAGGGTATGTTTGGCAAATTCAAGATTATGACAATTTTGCTTTTAAGTTTTTAGGGTTACACGGAGATTGTGCTTTTGATAGACCACCAAAGGTTCAGCTCTGCAACAACTTGATACTTTTCAAATTGCTTTGTGCTACCTTTTTTCTTTTGATTTCCTGCATATGTCTGTCAATTACGACTTTGATCATCTCTGTTATATTTATTTGGTCTTTACTGAAATTTGTCTTGTTTCTGCGACCATGAATTTTCTAGCATCTCATATGTAGCTCATTACTTGACTCTTTAGATTTCTCCTTGACTCAACGACAACTCATTAGGTGCTCTTAGATAACTTTGTTTGGAAGCCTTGAAATGTTACGTTTGATATGTGAAATAGATTTTGTATCTAGGTCAGCAAGTCAGAGCTTTGGTCTCTTGCAAGAATTTTATCAAATCACTTAAAAGGCCCTTGAAGAGGCGAAGAATGAGGTAAGAAAATGATTCTCATGCATTCTTTAATCATGATGCCTTATATTCGGTTGCTCTCTTATTTTTTTTAGTTTCAATTATAGTGTGCTACTGTAATTTTGTTTGATATATATCTTTTTTATTTGTATAGTTTGTTAAGCATTCGATTGGCATAATCTTAAGTTTTTATTGCTAATTTGTTTGTTATTTGGCGAGTTATTGATTTGTTTCTAACGAGGTCCTTTCGTGGTCCTCGGGATCGTTTAATTCATGTGTACCACTTCAACAAAAAAGATATCACAAAATTGCATCGACTCTAGTATTGTTATCGGAGAAGTAGTAAGTACGAAGAGATATTACCAACCTCATGATTTTTCTCTACCATAACATATTTGCATCAACTCATTTTGAAAATTGCAAGGATAAAATTGGGATTCAACTCTGTTTCTTATCAATAGCATTAGTTTATCCATGCTTAACAAATCTCCAACATTGTTTCTTCTCCAGAACATTGATTTCTGAAAGACAAAAATAGTTTTCTAGTTTCTTTTGGTAAAAGACATGGTTATCACATACTCTTGCTATTTATCTTTAATCTTGACCTACCACTTTGCAGTATTCTCAATAGATCATTTGGTTTATGAGGCAGTTTTGTTCCTTTAACTTATTTTCGGTTTGTAGTTTAGCTTTTCTTGGCAGATTAGTTTACTTCCCTCTCTCCTTCATGTAGTGATTGTGTTTTGAAGATTAACTTGACAAGTATAAGCGGGAAGAATTCAAAAACTTATCTTTAGAGGAACAATTGAAATGTGAATTTGCAATTTGCTCTCTTATTTTTATCAGGTTGTTAAATGTAACATATACAACATATGTTTTTCTCTTTGGTGGACAACAATGCTAAAATGCGGATATGGGCAAACTCTGTTTCTTTAATTTTGTTGTTTCTATTATTAAAAGTTGATATGATATATTCAACTACTGATTTGCCTTTATCTTTCATAGTGTAGCTTAGTATGATTTTCCGGGAGAAATGACATGCTTGAAGTCGTTCTCATGGCACGTGGTCGTCGTTCGAGGTCATTTGAAAAGCTTATTAGGCAACTGGAAAATTCTTAAGTTTGTAAGATTAAGTTTAAGTATGTAACTGAAAGGCTTATTTGAAAAGCTTAAGTTTGTAAGATTTTGTGTAAAATTGTATTAGTATTGAGTTTTTTTTTTTTGTACAGAATTTGAGAAATATTAATAAGTTTAAGTTGGTAAGATTACTTGTGTAAAATTGTATTAGTATTGAGATTTTTTGTACAAAATTTTAGAAATATTAATATTTTTTTGTTGGAGCCATTGAGGCATCCAACAATTTTTTTATTAAATTACGAACAAAACAATGGCGGGCATTGCCCGTCATTAAAAGTGTATGTCATTATGATTTTTAATGAGCGGACAAAGAGTTTTAATGACGGGCATGCCCGTCATTAAAAATCGCAAATCATTGCCATTGTATGTTACAATGATGGGCGACTTTTAATGACGGGCAATGCCCGTCATTAAAAGTCGTCTGTCATTGTAACATACAATGACACTCGCATAGATGACGGGCGCGCGCCCGTCATTAAAACCCTTTAATGACGGGCAATGCCCGTCATTAAAGCCCTTTTTTCTACTAGTGGCACGAGAGGGTTGTTGTTTATGGTCGGACCATGCAACATAGTTATTCATTAGAGGAGTAGTGAGACTTAAGGAGCAAGAGGTAGACATAGGGGTAAAACGGTAATTTGACCCAACTGTGGCTATGAACCTGTGAAGGGTCGACTCATGGGTATTGGTTATATCAATAAACATAACTTGTCCTACAGTGATGGGAGTGCAACAATGAGATTTAGTGGAGTGTTACCGTAGCTAATGAATGTTGGTTAACCGGGTCAAAGAGTTTGACAGGTTAATCTCGAATCATTGGAGCTCATCATCTGTAGGTCCATTAGGTCCCTCGATTGGCTCAAATTGGACAAATTGAGGATTTACAGTTTAGTGTGGATTTGAAGTGTTCAAATTCATTAATTGGGTATTTATGTCATTTATATGTGATATAGTTGGCATAATATATAGTTTGATGTGAATGAGATTCATAATAAACTATATGATAGCCTAATTGATTAATTAGTGCTAAATTGGAGAAATTGAATTGAGAGAAATTAAATTGAATGTGATTCAATTTAAAAATTCAAAATTATGCAAATGAGATTTGTATAATAAAATATGAGATACCTTATATTATGTGATATGCAAATATGATTTGCATATCATATGGTTTGTGGTAAAATGGTGAATTGGTGGAGGTTTTAACTCCACCACACACCAATATATAAAGGGCTTGCAAGAAGCCTTTGGGAAGTCACTTCTCATTTTTTGGAAAATCACTTCCAAGAGAGAGAAACTCTCTCAAAAGCTCTCTCTCAAATTCCTCTAGAATTCTCTCTAAACTCAAAACCAAATGGAGTCCCACAACTCTCCCTCAACCTCCCGAGAACAACCGAGAAGATCTTTCGGAAGTGTCCGTGTGTTCGGATTCGAAGATCGTGTTCGTGGAGATCGTTGGTTCGAGATGGTTCGTGATCGAGAAGGATTTCGAAGAAGAGTTCTTCAAGAGGTTAGTATGTCTTAAACCTACTGTTTTCCTTCTCGTTTTCAACATGTTTGATATGTTCGATTTTAAGAAAAACGAAACACAACGAATCAACGACGTTTCACAACATTTTCTAGATTATGAATATTTCACAACGTCTGAATGTATAAGCTCAAGGGAAAGGGAGCATTGAGAAGTGTCTAGAGCCACTATGCGCGCACTTATAAAGTGTCTTTCTTCCATCTTTAGCCCATGTGTAGCGTCTCGATACTAACCTCTCGAAATTTTGGCTTGATTTCTTCCTTCTCTTAACTTGGTCCTTTAATTCCTGCTCAATTAGTCTTATGTTCATTATAATTCTTCTGGAATCCGATTTTGCTCTTCTAATTGCTCGATTTTTATAAAATAAACAAATATGAATGTGAAAATTAAACATACATCTAAGTTTCAAAACTAGCGATAAATAAAAACCTAAATATTACACATTTTGTGTGCTATTAGGAATATATTGACACTAGATGTTTCTTGTCAACAATTTCTTTGTGGCATAATTTGTTATTGATATTTAAAATCTCATTTGATCTTTAAACTTTCTGTAATCTAAAAACATTGGTCTACGAAATCATGATATAAAATAAAATTTATATCCAAACCAAAGGTGTTCTTACAATTTTTTTTTTTTTTTGGAAAGTTCGATTTAAAAGAATATATATAAAAGTTTAGTTTACTCACTAAAATAAACCTAAAGCACCTCAGAAAAAACAAACTAAACTGAAATCATAATTTTCTTGTTCCCTTCATATGGATTGTAAAAATCTTGTTCGTATATCGTTCCTTAAGGCACCTAAAGAAAACAAAAAGTAATATTATCATTTATAATGAGAAAATTGGAAATATTAAGATTGGATAGAACTGAAGATTTGTTTTAAAGATCGAAAGATAACAAGAAAAAAAAGGGAGAACATGGAATCATAAACTGCATCACAAAAGATCAATACGCATATTAGGTGTCATTTGGTGAAGAAGATTATTACATTAGATATCAATAAGAGTGCATGCAGAATGAATAACATGAAAACAAATGAATTCAAAGAACACCTCGGACATCAAGCCTATTCAAAGCGAAGTAAAGATCAGAGGTGAACGTTCCATTATCAGAGTCAACAAGTCGAACTCTTCTGAAACTCCAAAGTTGGATAACTTGGCGACATCTCAAGCCATTGATATTGACAAAAGAATTCCAATGAGTGGTGAAACAGTAAAAATGTTGGGATTCAATGGTGCATTTGGTCAAGAAAATGGTGCTCACTCTTTGACCCTCATCAAGAATCTTGACTTCCATGTAATTGTCTTCTTGGTTTGGATTATTATTATTATTATTATTATTATTATTCAATAGCTGCTTCTCCTTGTCGGTGGTGAAATCGAATAAGAGTCTGTTGACTGGAATAAATAAACGGCCTTCGTCTTTGTCGACATCACTGTCTACTAATTGCTTTTGAATCACTAAATGAAGATTGTATCCATGCATTTCCTCAATCTGATTTCTCATTCGATTTGGAATATCTGGCCTTGAATATAATCGAAACGTAAAACGATTGTCGTCAGTCTTAGTACAATTTTCTTCCTTCTTTGGCATCATCTTCTCCACTCGAGATTGATATCAATATGCAACAACAAGCTGATCAGATTAATTCTTATGAGAGAGCTCACAAACCAGCCAAGTAATGTACATATTATATATAAACCCAAACCAAGATCATTAATAATAATATTTCTCATTTCTTTTTATTTCTTTGCTCTATATCGATCTTTTGCTCCTCCTTTCCTTCAATTTCACCGACCTTTTTTAACTTTTAACTTCTTTTACCTACTTGAAAATCATCCTATTCCTTTTCCCATATATATGTCTTTTTTAATTTACACTTACTTTAATAGATTGAAGCCTTAATCTTAAACTAATTATTTAGTTAGTTTACAAATTTAGTGTAAGGACTCTACCTCTTTTCCTAGGGTTTTTACTTAACATGCATGATTTGAGGCCTCAATTTTAAAGATCAACAACCATGTAAAAACTAAAGAAAACAAAACAGTTGCTTTATTGGGATCCCGAAACAACGAACCATAAAACAAGGTTATTTAAATCAAATCAAACTTAGTCCTGACCTCCAAATTTTAAAAGAGTAAAACACTCGATAAACGGAATACTAGAAAAAGGAAAAGAACGTAAAAATAAAACATGAAATGCAGAAGTAGCTTCTCATCTCACGGCTAATGTAGCGCCCCCTCGTCATTCGACCAGCTTGCCTTTGCCCTTACCTGAAAACATTTTTTAAAAGAAATGGTGAGTATTACATACATAGCACTCAGTAAGAGACCCCACTACTGGGGTTGGAAAACATGTTGTCAAAAAAATCATGGCTTTATGTGGGATCCATAAACAATAAAACATATTTCATTGTTTTTCTCTTCGGCTATTAGTGGAAAATTGAGACTTCGTGATCTATTGCCTATTAGTTTAGGTCAACTCTAAGTCTTTCAATGCTTACATAGCATTAAGTATGTACATATATATATATATATATATTGTTGGGATTTATGCCCTAAACTTGTGTAAGTTTGATCAAATAAATAAAGAGTTATTTGTTTTGATAAAATTATATTCTTGCTTTATAAATCCAATAAATTAAGCTCCAAGGTTATAATATATCTTGAACATCAGTGTAGTGGACACTATTTGGATTGTGTTCAAGAATATAACCTAAATGGTCTATGGTATAAGAATAAAGTTGGAAACCTCATTCTAGTAACACCATGGATGCGACCCACTTTGTAATTAGTACAAATGAGGTAATCCAACTCATTCATGTGGTTGACATGCGAGTGGGGGCATCATGTATGAAGAGTTCATACAAGACCGGACTGCAAATTATTAGTCTAACCAGTGTAACACCATTAACAGGATAAGACTGATAATTTATAGATGGTCATCAGTGACTCGACCTAAATTCTGAGTAAGTTAAGAACTCCTGCTTATAGGGATTTGTCCTTAAACTAGTATGGGTGAGAGTGGCCTGTAGCTGACTCAATAAGCCTACCTTCTCAGGGAAAAAACCTCGTAGGTAGCTGGGGACATAACTATACAAGATGGAATTCACTCATTCCTACACTGAGGAATTAGATAGGTTGTTCCCTTAAGAACTGACTCCAGATCTTGAACAACAGGGCCCCGCCATCTATGAGGGTATGAGTCTATGGTAGGACCTTAGACTTGTTGTTCATTAGAGGATCAGTGGTGCTTAAGGAACAAAGAGGTAATCACAGGGGTAAAACGGTAATTTGACCCAGTTGTGATTACGAACAACCTGTGAAGGGTCGACTCATGGGTAATGATTATATCAGTGGACACAATATAATCTACAGTGAGGAGAGTGCAGCTACAAGTCTATAGTGAAGTGACTTGTAGTTAATGAATATTGATTAACTGGATCAAAGAGTTTGATCAGTTAACCTCACATCATTGGAGCTCATGAACTGTAGGTCCATTAGGTCCAGGTCCCTCTGTTGGCTCAACGTGGTTATATTGAGGGTATAAAGTTAGGAATAAAATTAAAGTGTTCAATTTCATATATGAGATGTCATATCAGTTATGTGTGATATAATATATAGTTTTAATGTGAATTAGATTCACATATTAACTATATACTAAAGAGAGAATGAAAGAGGGATAGGATGGTAATTTCTACCTTATTTCCCTATATATATATAGTTGCATGAGATGCAACTTTAACCTAAGCCTTGGATAAACCCTAGTGTGTCATTTTGTTGTGTTGTTGGAAAGGTTCCAAAACACAATCTCTCTAAAAAACATCTCATCTTACCTAAAGGGAACCCACCTTCCTCCCTCACATAGAGAACAACAGAGAAGATCCGGTGGTAGTGTCTGTGATCGCTTGGGTTCATATTGCTAAGATCGTGATCGTGGGAGAAGAGCACTCGAAGAAAAGTTCTTCAAAGGTATTATTCTTGTTGTCCATCTTGCTATTGTATGCTTAATCTAGTTAGATTTGTTATTGAATGTAATCCATGTAATGAAATTAAGAACGCGCGATTCATAATCGCTTCCGTTGCGGGATTCGATTCCCTTCATATA
Source organism: Trichosanthes cucumerina (assembly GCA_036507285.1). NCBI lineage: Eukaryota > Viridiplantae > Streptophyta > Magnoliopsida > Cucurbitales > Cucurbitaceae > Trichosanthes > Trichosanthes cucumerina. The sequence goes on along the minus strand of CM071842.1, from coordinate 11,007,980 downwards.
TATTGGAAGTTTAATTGCTACGACCTTCGTAAGCATTTTTATTTTGTAAAGTTTCTCTTCGGCCTTTAGAGGACAATTAAATTCTCCCAGAACATGGTCTCTAATTCGAGTCGACTCAAACTCATTCATAAGATATATAATCAATATTATGAAGAAAATTTCACCACAACCTTCCCAAACATTTTCAAGATACACATGCTTAGGGTCCCAATTGAAATAGCAACAACATTCATGCAAAAATCAAAATGCTCAATTTAAAAAGACAACAACATGACATTCATGACCTTTGAAATAGACATCAATCAAACCCGATCATGGCATTTAAAACAAACCTTTCAAACAGATCACATCATTTATACAGAACCTTTCATGGCATTTAAAAGGGCTTTTTAGTCCAAACATGGCATTTCAGACTTTTTCAAACCGGACATGGCATTTTTTTCAACAAGTCCTTAAATTCTAAATTTGGAGTTTGGCGTGGGTTCCCTTACCTTAGTTTCGCTCAACAACTAAGTCTTTAAACCCTTCTACGTGTCTTAAATCGAACCTGTTAAATCAGAACTCCAGAATTAAACCAACAATCCACAACTACTCAAAAACGAAGTCTGAGGGGTCTAATGACTCCGTTTTCCCATACCTTCGTCCAAAATGAATCAAGACGACGGCGACCTTGCTTAGCTTTGTCTCCCTTCCTTCGAGCCTTGATAAAGTGGTAGCGCAACCTTAACCAAACCAACATTCATCTTTAACAACGACTTTTAAAACAAAACCACAGTTCAGAATTAAATATATCTACCAAGCAACGATCCGTCCAAGGTTGCAGCGCTTGCAGCAAAGACTACTTGTAGAACAAATGATGTCAGCGGCGATGGCGATGACGGTTGTGACGGTGGAAGGGAATGAGTTTTGAGAAGCCCACACGCCGATCTACATAGAACCGGTCGTCTCACACTGAGAACCGAACCGAAAGATGGTGAACCGACCAAAGGACGCGCGGCGTCGGCTACAAAAACGCGAGGAAAGGCAGCGACAAAACCAAAAGACGGCGGCAACTGGTGAAAGGAAACGACTCCGCGACTCGATCTCAAGCGGCGGCTCCATCGGCAGCTGAGGGCTCTCACGACTCGACTTCAACCGGTAGCTCCGACGGCTGGCGAGGGCTCTCGCGACTTGATGATCTCAAGCGGCTGTCTAGCTTCGGCGACTGGAGTGAACGACGACCACTCCACGAATTTGAGTAGACTCCGGCGGCAGCTAGGGAAAACGACGACAAGGGTGGTAGAAGCCCACTGTTATCGTGAAGGGGAGAGTGAGGAAGAGAGAGATGAAAAACTCCTCAGGAGACGTGCACATTAAAGGATAAAATAGCCTTTTTCAACCCTAATTGATTTTTTTCTTCATTTTTTTTCAAAAAAAAAAAACAGAATTCCCCTCAACTCTCCTTAAAACCACAACCAACCCACTAACCAAGTCAAACCACCCATTTAACAAAAAGTCACAACGAAAAATAGATTTCACAAAAAAAACGCACCTGAACTCCTTAGGTGTTACATTTAGTCCCTATGGTTGGAAGAAAGTTAGAATTTAGTTCCTATATAATTTTAAATGTTAGAATTAGTTCCTATGGTTTGATGAAACTCTCATAAATAGTCTCTAAATATTTTAACTTTAAGAACAAGCTTACTTGAATTTTTATACTTTTCAAATTAGTATCTTTTGGGAGATCATTAAAAGTACATAAATTAGTTAAGCTATAGTGAGAAAATTTCAAGTAGGGGTGTGTACAAGTTGGGTTGGGTGATAACTCTTTATCAAAGAGTTATTTTCACCTAAATTGAGCTCAAAAGCCATACTAATTAATTGGTCTTGGCATTTAATTAAGTTCTTCTTGCACTTTATTAATCTAATTATGTATTAATTTGCCAAATTTGAGAAAGGTTAACTTTAATTTCTCATATTGTGAAAATTAGAGAAATTGATTCATTTTTCCTTCGTTTTAATTGAATTAGGTGCATGAATTTAACTTTGTTATGGAAGTTGATTAATTCAACAATTCAACTCAATCAATTGGAAGGCTTTTTACACATTTCGCAAACCAAAGAGGCTTACGGAAGAAGTCAAAGAGAGGCTTTTGGAGGAAGACATACAATGGCTTATGGGAGAAGCTAAAGGGGGGAGCTTGTTGGAGAAGGTAGGAAAAACTTGCTCTCCGAGTTCAACCATTTGGCCATTCTTAACATGCCATTGCCGAAAAGAGAGAGGGGAGGAGGAGAAGTGTTTTACCAAATTTCCATATTCTTTGTATAGAGAAATCAAGAGTTCTCAAGGCTTGGATGGACATTGGAGACCCATTGGAGCTTGTCAACAAAGGGGGATTCTTTTCCTTTTACCTTGTTTACTTGATTTCCCTCTCTTCCCTTGTAATTAGTAGTAATTATGCATTCTAGATTAAGTTGTAGATTTTCTTTTGTTGTAAGCATGAACTAATTTTAGAAGGCAAGAATTTGAGTATACTTTATGTAATAAAGTTTCACATATTGAAAAGTATGCTTATTTTGTGATTGATTATGGTTGTATTTATGGTTTATTGGATTTATGCTTGGCCAACCTAAGTTCATATTTCTTTCTTTTCTATGAGAAGTAGGGAGTTAGCGGAGTGTCGTAATCACCTTAGGTCATGTAAAGGGTGGATACTCGAGACGAAAGTGAAAAGATTATAATTAATCGATTCACCTAGGGTACTAAAACATGGAACTTCACAAGGTAGTTAATGAGAATTAATTACTAGAAAATGTTGGGTATTATGAGAATAAAACCCGAGTTAGCATGTGTAACACAAATGAAGTATTATGTATGACTTGATATGTGAAAACCGAAAGACATAAAGGAACCCTCAAATCCGAGCCTACCTCATTTATCATAGCATTTTCAGCATATCCTATTTACCATAGCATTTTCGGCATTGCATGTTATATTCAACATATTAGATTAATTCATCACTTCATCGAACATTTAGTTTAAGTTGCATGACATTGCATTCTTTATGTTCTTAGTTTTAATTAGGTCAAACTCCACCATTAATTTGTCTTTACTTGTGTTTTGCATAAAGATTACTACAAGTAGCTTAAACTAGGTAGATTTTGCCTCTAATCCCTGTGGAGACGATACTCGGTACTCGAATACTGTTTATTTTATTACTTGTTACAATCGACTATGTATACTTGCACATCCAGTGCGTAGTTTGCATGTTAGTTCACTGCACGTTGCGCACCCGCATCATTGGGTAGGATCTTTGAGTTGATCGATCAAAATAATCTCGAACCCTTGATTTTGCTCCACTAGCTCGATTTCTACAAAATAGATAAAAATGTGGATAAAAACTCACGAATTCATAACAAAACTAGCATAAATATATAAGGAAGAAAATAACACTAAATGAGTGCTCTCAAATACCCTCAAACTTAATCTTTGTTAGTCTCGAGCAAAACAAAACAAAACCACAATACGAATTAACCATTACATCAAAGTGACTCATCCCTCAATGTTTCAAATAATAACATAATTACAATTAAAGAAAAATATTCAAATACATCAATTCATCAATTCATTCTAAAACTAAACTACTTCTCCTTCCTTGCTAATATGTGCACAATCCTTCCTTATTTTGATCTTTAGAAGCTTGCAAAAATTCATAAAATCTTCTATTCATCTTCTCCATACACTGACCCTAATTAACTAGCATCCCAACACTGAAGAGAGTAATATATCATTAGGTGATTGAACAACAATAAGGTCATCACCCAAAGTTGCATTTTTCTTACTAAGGGCACTAATTTTCACAAATCTATTGTAGGGACTCTTACCGAGAGCAATCGCCCAATGACATGCCTAACTGATCACAATGGAGGTAACTCTTTTTATCCATAATCATTTTACAATATTACAAGATTTTTTTTTAAACTTTTTTTTTCTTTCTCACTTTGTCTTTTGTTCTCTCTCTTTCTTTTTGTTTTCTCACTTTTCTTTTAACAGACAAATAGACATCCTTCAAACAAGTACTTAAGTCTATCAGAGTAAACGAACATCTAGAAAATATAAATTTGTTCAACGTCTTCAAAACCAATAATATGTAGGCTTAGTACTCCAAAAGTTCAAGAAATTCAAAGCAAAAAATTAAAAATACTTAAATCCTAGATATGCTTTCATATTTCACGGAAATTGTAAATATATTATTAATCAAAACACATCGTAGGTTGTCCTCATCACACTCAATACAACAAAATCATCATATAATCACAAAAAGAATTCAATAAAAGCTCAATCAGAATAACACATATCCCCTCATACTTAAAACATACATTGTCTCTAATGTATCAACTAATTAGATCTAATTCAGCATGTGTGAAGACAATTTAAAAAGATAATGGGAAGATTAACACTTCTCTAGAGTACAAGAGACTACTCGATTCAACCTATTCAACGGGTGCAATGTGAGAGATATTATTCTCCAACCCCTAAGCAATGATATTTCTCATTTATGAAATTTATTTAACTTTAAACTCGGTTATTCTTGTCATTTTTGTATAGTTTATTATTACCGAGCAAGTTAAAAATAGTATTGTAGCTCATTTTTCTCGTTTTTGTTATTTGTTTCACCTAGTTTTTCATCTTTTAGTTATGTAATCTTCCGACATTGATCCCTCCTCAACAAAAGCAAAGGAGGTGAAGAAGGGTAGGATTTTCATTGTTTTATATTCTATAATTGTTCCTTCAGTTTAGCTACTGGTTTTCTGCAATTTTTCTTGAGTTGTTATTTACTTAAACTCTTTAATAGCAAGGCAACTTTGTGGTAATTTACGTGAGCTATTTCACTTTCATTTTTTTCTTTAGTAAGATGTCAGTAGGAGTTAAAGTTCTGTTTTATGGGTATTTTTATTCTCCATTTATTTAAATACAAGTATGAGTGGTGGCGTTATTTTACGTAGCACTTTCTTTCATAAGCACAACTTGGGAAAACTTCATCTCAGAACTTCATTCTTTTTGGGATTTTCTATTTTTATTGTATTATGAATTTCACATCTGTTAAATCGTTGTGTTATTTCTTTTCCGTCAAGACCTAATTCTCTAAGGTAGAAAAACTCGAAAATTGCCTTTTCGAGTTTTGAACATCTTGACGCTTATGGCTCTTAATCATCTTTTTATTCTTCATCTCTTCCCTTCTTAATTGGATCTTCATTAATAAAGCTAAGGCTCCAATATCCATCAAAATAATCTCGAGCATTTGATTTTTCTCTGTTAGCTTGGTTTCTACAAAATAGACAAAAAAAAATATGCATAAAAACTCATGAATCGATAACAAAACTAACATAAATATAATGAAGATCAAAATAGCATTAAATGAGTGTTATCTCTAAACCTAATTAAAATCTCAAGAAACTAAGAGCAAAGATACATGTAAGGAATAAAATGGAAAATAAGAAGAGGAAGAAAAACATGTAAACCCCAATTTTGTTCTTCTAGCATTTGGATATGCATTTGATATATGATTACTCGAATTTAAAATTTTTGTTAGAAGAGAAATCTTGAAGTAAGAAGTAAAAGGTAATTGTAAAAGAAGAAAAAAATGAATATTGTATATGTTCCCTTGGGAAAGAAGTATTTTTTCTCTTAAAGAAAAGAAAAAGAAAAAAGAAAAAGGTATATTAAAATAAATAAATATTAGGAAGAAAAAAACTTCCAAGCTTTTCTATAAACATAAAACAAAAAAAAAAAAAAAACAAAATGGAAGGCAAGCTTTAACGGAAGTTTGTTAAAAAGAAAGGAAGGGTGGTTTTTGAGAAACTAAAAGTAATAATAATGTCATGGGTTAAACTTAAATCGACCATAATGAAAATTTGGAATACAAAAGAATAGAAGGGTAGATATGCAAAGAAGGACCCAAAACAAGCAAGAAAGAACCTAGCTGGGGTAAAAGGTAGAAGAGATAGGATCTACAGACAACAGGGGAGGCGAGAATCGAACCCAAAGTACCAACTCTCTGGTCGGCCTTGTCCTAGGTTGAGGTCGACCCATTATGGGGGCGATCTGCTTAGCTTTCTAGTCGGCCTCGGTCTAGGCCGAGGCCAACTCCAAAAGGTCGGACCCCATTTTGGGGTAAGGCAGTCTTCCTTTCTCTCCATAGGCTCGATCTGAATTTGCAAATGAGCTTTCTCATCTTCCTACTTCGTCACGGATTAGGGTTTACACCTTAAAGGATGCCATATAAATACTCTTCTTATGGAAAGAAAGGAAAGTTCTTCCTCTGTCTAGAACCTCATACTTACTACACTCAAACGTCTCTGACCTAAGTATCGGAGCTTGTGTGGAGAGCACCATCAGTGTTCAAATCTTTCTCTTTGTTGCAAGCCACGTTCTTCCCCTTTCAAAAAAATTTATAGTCGTTGTCACATGAAGGTCAGGTGAGTTACCTTGTCCGAATTTTGGAAACAACAAATAAAAAAGAAGAAAAAAAGAAAAAAAAAGAAGAAAAATCGAGATAAAATAAAGAAATAGAAAGAAGAAGCGAAAGAGGGAAGGAAAATGTAGTGCACAGATTTTTGGACGTTGCATCGATCCCTATGATAAAAACATCATTTTCTCTTTGATTTATGGAGGGTAACCGAGAGTTTTTCCTTAAACTCGATTTCATGTTGTTTTAAAAAGTTTTGGGAGCATTCTTTGAGTGGATTTGAACGTTCAAAGCTAAAGATCGAAGGGATCACGATGGAAATTCGAGATCGATCTTTTGTTTCCATTTTCTTCCTTTTTCTTTCAATTTTAGTTATTGTATAGGCTAAAAAATTAGGCATTTATGGGTTGTTTGGATTGAATTTGTATATCATTATCCCCATTTACTTTGGTTTATTATATTTAATAGTTTAGATGTTTAAATGTTGGAATTGTTGGACCAATTGCATAGTTTATGGATTTTATGACTGTTAGTGCAATCATTTGTGTCGTTTTTGTTGTTTAATACCTTCAATCATTGATTCTCTAATTAATTGAGGTATTTCTAAGTAGAGCTAGACAAGGAATACTTAGTTTAGCTTAATGTGTGTAATTATTAGCTACTCGAGTGACAATGAGATCAATAGTTAATTAATTGTAGTTGGTGATGAAGGTTAATTAATTGAGCACTTGTTCATTGACTAGTTTTCTAAGTGGAAGCTCAACGGAGAGAAACTTAGTTAAGAACACATTGCATAACTAGTATTTATTTACTTGAGTGACAATCGGGGTCAATTAATAAACATTAGAAGTGTCTGTAATGAAGAGTCTTAAAGTCTTGTATGAGTTAGCTAGTGCAAGAGACACCTAGGTTAATTAATTAGTACTTGGGAGTGGAGTTGTAACGACCCTACTTTTAAAACTCTCTTCCTAGGGTCATTACTAATCATGCATTCATTTGAGGCCATAAAACATTAAGAGTCAAAAGTATAACAGAGAAAGAAAAACCCTTCTTTATTGGGATCCCAAGAAAAAAACTGTTTAAAACAAAGTTCACTCAAACTAAAATATTAAAAAAAAAAAAAACTCAAATCTGGCCTCTGTTCAAACATATTTCAACACTCGACAGAAGAATTTTTAAAGAAGAACAAACATAAAATATGAAACAAAGTTAAAAAAATATGCGGAATTTATGACTTTTCCAATCCCATGACTTGGGTAATGCTTCCTCGTCATTCGCCTAGTTTGCCTTTACCTTTACCTGAAAACCTTTTTTAAAACAAAAAGGGTGAGTATTACAAAATATAATACTCATAAGTGACCCCACTACCGGTGAAAACATGCTGACACAAGCAAATCATGGCTTTATATGGGACCCAGACATAAAAGAAAATATATTTCATGGCTTTTCCCTTCCGCTTTCAGTGGAAGATTAAAACTTCTTGAACCATGGCCTATAGATTCGACTCGACTCTAATTCATTCATAGTTTATATATTAAGTTATATTAGAAAGATTTTCACCACAACTTTCGCAAACAATTTTAAAAAAACATACATGCTCGAGGTCTCAAAACACATAGTACATGGTGATGCAATTTTCATGGTGTAATCAAAATAAAAAAAGCTCAATTTAAATCAAACAATAGCATGGCATTCATGGCTCTTAAGAACTTCCACAATATTAAAAATCAAGGAAAAAGAATAAAAGGGAACATGACATTTTTAGAGAATTTCATCAACATTTCCTTAAAAATCATGAACTTAAAACTTTCCATTCCAAGTCTAGAAATTTGGTATGGGTTCCCTTACCTTAGCTTTACCCTAAAACTAAATCCTTAAGTCCTTGCCACACGTACTGTGCCAAATTTGTTTAATCGAAATTCCAATATTATAATCCAACAACCCAACAATTTAAATCACAGAGCCTAAAGGTCTAATGACTCAGCTCCACATACCTCTGTCTAAATTTGTAGTCAGACTACGTTGACCTCGCTTAGTTTCCGCTATCCATTCTTCAGACCTTGATAAAGTCCTAGGACAATCCTTAACCATGTCAATTTAAACTTAACAATAACCTTTAATTAAAAACCACAAACTAGAAAAATATTTACCCGCCAACCAATGGTTCAATGAAAGTTGAGGCGTTTTCCAGCGCAATTTACTTGCAGACTCGAAGTTAGTGGCGACATCGATGGCGACGACAGCGGTTGGGAGCTTGATTCTGGAAAGCCCACACACCGATCTACACGAGATCGGTCAACTCACCCCGAAAACTTATCGAAAAAATGGCAAAACGGCTACAGGAAGGCTCGACGACCGACGGGGCGCGGCTCGACCAGCGAATGCAGTGTGCGAGCAGTTGATGGCTTCGCGATCTCCGGCGGCTCAAACAGACACAACCTGGATGGCGTTGAAGACGTGGCTTCCCCTCGCTCGCAACCAACGTCTTTGGGCTTCTGCGACTCAATGGCTCCGGAGCGCGGCTCAGTAGCGACGAGAAGAAGATCTCCGGCAGCCTCAAGCGAAGAATGACGATGAGCAGGTGCTAATCGGCTGCTAGATCCTCACCCTTCCATGGAGGAGTAGTCGAAAAGCTTGAGGGAGAATGAGGAAGATGGTGCCTTGGACTTTGTGCCATAAAGAGACAAAATAGCTTAACTCAAAACCTAATTCATTTCATTTTCCAATTTTGCCCTTCCTCTTTTATATAACCACCATCTTGTCCTAAAACTCAATTTAGAAATATTGGATACAATTTTGGCATGAAAATTTCAATTTCCATCCCAAATTTAAATGAAAGAACTTTCAATTTCTAAATAAAGCCCAAAAGTTTCGTACCTGAAATGGTGGACATTACAATCTTCTTTCGTCCTCGAAAGTTTCTAATCTCCCCAGATGACCCTCGAACACTTTAGTCGTGAGAGTCTTCGTAACGGATCAGCAATGTTATGCTTCGAGCCGATCTTGGTGTCTATCACAACCCCTCGTTTCACTATCTCACGAATGACATGATATTCCTGTCGATGTGCTTTCCTCGTTTGTGCCTACGAGATTCTTTCGAATTGACCACTGCACCACTGTTGTCACAGTATAAGGTGATAGGTAATTCCATGTTTGGAACGACTTCCAAATCAGTTAAGAATTTCCTTTGCTAAACAACCTCCTTAGCTGCTTCAAAAGCAACTACGTATTCACCCTCCATCGTGGAGTTTGCGATGCATCCTTGCTTAATGGTTCGCCATACTATAACTCCCCTGTTAAGGGTGAAAACTGATCTCGATGTGCATTTTCTCGAATCGTTATCGATCTAAAAATCAGAGTCAGTGCATCTTGTAAGGATCAAATCCTTAGGCCCATACACGAGCATATAGTCCCTCGTTCTCCTTAGATACTTGAGGATATTTTTAACTGCGGTCAAGTGGTCTAATCCTGGATTGGACTGGTACCTACTAACTATTCCCACGACATAACAAATGGTTGGCATCGTGCATAGCATAACATACATTAGGCTACCTACTGCTGAGGCACAGAGAATACATCTAATATCCTCAACTTCTTGAGGTGTCTTAGGACACTATTCCTTAGACAGATGAACTTCATGCCTAAAGGGTAATAAACTCTTTTTCAAATTCTGCATCGAATATCCTATCAACATTTTATCGATATAGGATGTTTGATACAAATCTAGCATTATGTCCTTGTAATTCCTAAGAATTTGAATCCCAAGAACATACTGCACATCTCCCAAATCTTTCATTTGGAATTGAGTCGATAGCCATTTCTTTATGTCAATGAGGTATCCCACATCATTCTCAATGAGTAAGATATCGTCCACATAAAGTACCAAGAAAGCTACCTTATCGTTAATGATACTCTTGTAAACACAAGACTCATCAACGCTCTGGTCAAAACCATAAGACTTAACCGCAGTATCAAATCTTATGTTCCAAGATCTGGAAAGTTTGCTTCAACCCATAAAGGATTGATTGAGCTTGCAAACTTTTTGCTATTGACCTTGGGTTATGGATACTCTCATCAAGATTATCATTCAAAAAAACTGTCTTGACGTCCATTTTCCATATTTCATAGTCATAAAACATGGTATGGACAAGAGTATCCTTATTGACTTTAGCATAGCAACAGGGGAAAAAGTTTCTTCATAATCAACCCTTTCCCTTTGGGTAAAACCTTTTACTACGAGCCTAGCCTTAAAGGTATGTACCTTTCCGGTTGCGTCTCTCTTTCTCTTATAGATCCATTTATACCCTATGGGTCTTACCTCTTCAGTTTGGTCTATAAGATCTCAAACTGAATTGAAGTACATTGACTCCATTTCAAGGTCCATGGCTTTGATTCATTGGTCCTTATCTAGCCATTGATTGTCTATTATAAGACAATGGATCCTCTGTGCCATCATAAGGTATGACAACCTGAGTTTCAGCTAAACCCAAGTAGAGATCAGGTTGTGAAATAACCCTCCCACTATGTTGAGGCATTCCCAACGATTGGAAAGGACAAGACTGACTAAATGTGTTGGTTTCTTCATCAACCCTTGATGAAGGTCCAACTTGGCCAGCAACTCTTGTTGACTCATCAGTAGCTTCATTTAATACCAGTTTGCTACGTGGTTTATGGTTTCTCATGTGGTCTTTCTCTAAGAAAGTGGCATTTGTCGATACAAACACCTTGTTTTCTTGTGGGTCGTAGAAAAGACCACCTCTCATTTCCTTGGGATAGCCTACATATAGGCATAATCTTGAACGGGGTTCTAGTTTCTTCAAGTTTGTCACTAACACGTGTGCAGGACAACCTCAAATTCTGAAGTGACGCAAACTAGGTTTACGCCCCTTCCATAACTTAAAAGGTGTTTCAGAAATACTTTATGATGAAACGGTGTTCAAGATTTGAACTGCAATCTCTACTACATGACCGCAAAATGAGTCAGGCAACTGAGCATAGCTCATCATTGATCGGACTGAAGGGATCGAATCCTGAAGTGGAAGCGATAGTGAATCGCGTGTTCATAATTTTGTTACATAGATCTAAAATACAAGAACTAAATCTAAGATTAAGCATGCTTTTAAAGATAGGACAACAAGAAATATACCTTTGAAGAATACTTTCTTCACGAGTTCCTCCTCCAATGATCACGATCTCAGCAACACGAACTCGAACATATGAAGATTCACCACTATATATTCTCTGTTGTTCTTTAGGTGTGGGAGGAAGTTGGGTTCCTTTAGGATGAGATGTGGAGGTTTGAGAGAAGTTTTTGTTTGGAACTCTTTCCAACACAAAATGGAACTCTAGGGTTTATGTGTAAAAGCCTTAACCCAAAGTTCCATCTCATTCAACTATTTATAGGGAAATATGATGGAAATTATTATCTTATCCCTCGTTCATTCTCTCATTAGTATATAGTTAATATGTGAATCTAATTCACATTAAAACTATATATTATATCAATTATATCACATATAATTGATATAACAACTCATATATGAAATTGAACACTTCAATCTCATTCCTAACTTTATACCCTCAATATTACCATGTTGAGCCAACTGAGGGACCTAATTGACCTACAGTTCATGAGCTCCAATGATGTGAGATTAACTGATCAAACTCTTTGATCCAGTTAATAAATATTCATTAACTACAAATCACTCCACTATAGACTTGTAGTTGCACTCTCCTCACTATAGATTATATTGTGTCCATTGATATAATTGATGGGATCTGATCTCCTTGAGCAACGGAAACGTGTTTGGGATCGTAATTTGCTTGATTGTTTTAATTGAAACAAAAACCAATACATTGACAATAACATACAGAACAAGCATGCTTTTTAATCTAATTAAACATGGAGGTTTACATGCAAACATGCTTAAATTAATTTAACAATTAAACTAAAAGGGGAAAAGGTATTACCTTTGTAGTTTTTCCTCAAACACCAATTCCTTGCTCCTAGAGAATCCAGCAACACAGGTACTCCCAAAAGAACTCCTCTGTTTTCTCCAACACGACATTACCAGTAAGAAAACCTTCTATTCTCTGGATGCTTTTGATCAATTCCTTTATGGGAATGAATCCAACGATTGGAGTATTTGGGAATTAGAGAGTGAGAGAGAGAGTTTCAGGCAGTTGCCAATCTTCAATTGTCAAAAAAATCTACCGATCAATTCACACCATTCTCCCTGTTAAGCTATCAATAGGGAGAAGGAAATGGATAGTGGGAACGTGACTGGAAGACACGTTCCCTTATTTTATTATTCAAATAATAATAATAAAATAACAATTAAATCAAATTTAATTAATAATTTAAATCACATTTAAATAAAACAAATTAAATATCATATATTTAATTTAGATTAAATCACATTTAATCAATATATCCCTCTAACCTATAGTTTTAATGTACATCCAGTGCACATTAAATTTTAACCTATAGTTTTCAAATATGAATCACATTCACATTTAAATTTAATATTTGAACTATTTCAAATACTTAATTCTCTCATATAATTTAATATGAATCATATTCACATAAAATTTATAATATATAGTTCCAAAACTATATATTATATCGTATCCATATACATTAAATATATTCCCTAATGAATTTGAACATTTCAAATTCAAATGATCTAAGAACCCTTTACGAGCTAGAAAGTGGACCTAATGGACCTACAGATCAGAAGCTCCAACGATACGAGATTGCTCGGTTAATCTCATTAACCTCTCAATCAACATTCGTTAACTGCGGGAACACTCCACTAAAGTCCCGCAGCTGCACTCATCTCACTACAGATATACTTCTGTGTTTACGGATATTGACCAATAACAGCAAGTCAATCCTTCACGAATGTTCGTAACACCAGCTGGGTCAAATTACCGTTTTACCCCTGGGTTACATCTTGTGCCTTAAGTACCAGTGCTCCTCTAATGAACATTTGTTTGTGGTCCTACCAACAAATAGAGTCCCTCTCGGGCTAATGAGAGGGTCTGACCCTTTGTTTAAGTCCCGGAGACACCACTTAAGGGAGCATTGCTCTACTTACCCTAATAGGCTGGAATGAGTGAATTTCATCTTGCCAAGTTAAGTTCCCAGCCGCTCACTCAGTCTTGTCCCCAAGAAGGTAGCATATTGAGTCGACGAATCTGACCACTCTCACCCATACTAGTCAAAGAACAATCCCTCACGAACAGGAGTTCGTAACCTGCTCAAGATTGAGATCAAGATGCCTAGGTCATCCTAGTGAAATAGAATCCTAACTAGACAACGGAGTTACAGCTAGAGGTTACTATTCCGTGGTCCGGTCTTATGTAATCTCATTACATAGGATATCCCCACTCACATGTCATCTACACGAACAGGTTAGGATCACAGTGTTTGTATCAAATACAAAGTGGGCCACATCCATAGTTTTACCAGGGTAAGGTACCCAAACCTTATCCCCTAACTATAGACCCTTTAGGTTGTATCTCGAACCAAGATCCTTTATATGTATACTACATTCAGTTAAAGATTCATTTAACAGCCTTAGATGTTTAGTTTATTGGATTTAGGGTTTAAATAAAGGCAAACTCGTAGATAACGAACAATATCTCTTTATTGAAATAATAACTCTTTATTACATTAATTAGAACGTAATTACAAACTACGAGTTTTAGGGCACAAAACCCAACAATAATCATTACCCATGAGTCGACCATTCACAGGTTATTTGTAATCACAGTTGGGTCAAATTATCGTTTTACCTCTGTGATTACCTCTTTGTTCCTTAAGCACCATTTATCCTCTAATGAACAACAAGTCTATGGTTCTACCATAAACTCATACCCTCTCAAGCTGGTTTAGAGGGCGGGGCCCCGTTGTTCAAGACCTGGACTCAGTTCTTAAGGGAACAACCTATCTAATTCCTTAGTGTAGGAATGAGTGAATTCCATCTTGCATAGTTAAGTCCCCAGCTACCTACGAGATTTTGTCTCTGAGAATATAGGGTTATTGAGTCTGCTACAGGCCACTCTCACCCATACTAGTCTAAGGACAAACCCCTATAAGCAGGAGTTCTTAACTTGCTCAGGATTCAAGTCGAGTCACTAATGACCATCTATAAATTATTAGTCTTATCCTGTTAACGACGTTATACTAGTCAGACTAATAATTTGCAGTCCGGTCTTGTGTGAACTCTTCATACAGGATGCCCCCACTCGCATGTCATCCACATGAATGAGTTGGATTACCTCATTTGTACTAATTACAAAGTGGGTCGCATCCATGGTGTTACCCAACCTTATTCTTATACCATAGACCATTTAGGTTATACTCTTAAACACAATCTAAATAGTGTCTACTACACTGATGTTCAAGATATATTATAACCTTGGAGCTTAGTTTATTGGATTCATAAAGCGAGAATATAATTTTATCAAAACAAATAACTCTTTATTTATTTGATCAAAATTACATAAGTTTTAGGGCACAGATCCCAATAATCTCCCAATAGACCTAAAGCTTGTGGAGTACATAATTTAAACATTACAATAATCTAAAATATAATAAACTAGGGCATTTAAGTCTTGTGTACAATATACTCCCACTTGCCCTAGTTGGGGAAAACTTGTAAACCTAGACGTTCTAGGTGACCCTAAAAAACTTTAGCCATGACAGATTTTGTAAAATGATCAACAATGTTGTGCTATGAGGCTATCTTCGTGACGATCACGTCTCCTAGATGCACGATCTCCCGGATGAGATGATATTTCCGCTCAATATGTTTACCCCTCTTGTGACTTCGGGGTTCCCTTGAATTTGCCACGATACCACTGTTATCACAATACAGCGTGATAGGCAAACTCATATTTGGAACAACTTCCAAATCTAACATGAATTTTCTTAACCAAACGGCCTCTTTAGCTGTTTCACAAGCTGCTACATATTCGACCTCCATGGTGGAATCAGTGATGCATCCCTGCTTGACGCTCCACCATACTACAGCTCCTCCGTTAAGAGTAAATACTGACCCTGATGTAGATTTTCGAGAATCTTTATTAGTATGAAAGTCAGAATCTGTGTATCCTATAAGGTTCAAATCTTTAGCCCCATATACAAGCATGTAGTTCCTTGTTCTCCGAAGATACTTAAAGATCGTTTTAATCGTTGTCCAGTGTTTAGGCCCTCGATTGGATTGATACCTATTGACCATTCCAACTGCAAAACAAATGTTTGTCCTAATACACAACATGGCGTACATCAGGCTCCCAACAGCTGATGCATAAGGAATCCGTCTCATGTCCTAAACTCCTTGAGGTGTATTAGGACACTGTTCCTTAGACAAATGAACTTCATATAAAAGGCAATAAAACCTTTTGGGAGTCTTGCATCTTAAACCTCAACAACCCTTTGTCGATGTAAGATGTCTGAGACAAGGCTAGTGTTTTATTCTTGTTGTTTCGGAAAATCTGGATCCCAAGAACAAACAGTGCTTCGCCAAAATCTTTCATTTGGAATTGCGTAGCTAGCCAATTCTTAATGTCAGTAAGATAACTTACATCATTCCCAATGAGTAGGATATCATCCACATATAGAACTAGGAATGCGACAAAACTATTGATGATTTTCTTGTAGACACAAGGTTTATCATCATTCTGATCAAAGCCAAAAGATTTGATTGTCTCATCAAATCTTATATTCCAGGACCTAGAGGCTTGTTTTAGTCCATAGATTGACCTTTTAAGCCTGCAAATCTTTTGCTCTTATCCTGATTCAATGAGCCCTTTGGGTTGGTCCATGTAGATGTTCTCGTCAAGATTTCCATTCAAGAATGTTGTTTTGACATCCATTTGTCATATCTCATAGTCATAATATGCGACAATGGCAAGTAGGATACAGATAGACTTTACCATAGCAACAGGCGAAAAGGTTTTCTCATAGTCATTGGGATTAAACTACCCTTAAGTGTAGGGCTTATGGGCGCTTTGCATGCAATATCTGTTTGGAAGTAAACATAATGTTCTGGTAGTAGCATGTTAGGATATGACGTTCGCAATTTTGCCTGAATCATGTTCATTGTCGTTGTTGTTGACGTTTGTCTGTGCTGAGACTCGAACTCGTTAGTTCTTTCTGGTTGTCTGTTAGTGCTATGTGACTATAACTAGTAGGGTCGATGTAAGTTTGTGTTGAGTTTCTAAATGTGTAATGTGCTATGACTATCTGTCAGGAGCCTAATAGTCTCGTGCTTAAACTCGGGAAGTGTTGTTGAGCCTTAGGATTGTAGTTAGCACAACTAGCCCTAGTGTAGGCCCTAGTCTTTGTGTAACCCTTAGTAGGTTGAGACTCGAGGTTGGTGAGATGACGTTGATGTTATGGGATGTGATGGTCCGCCCTCCATCCAGTTGTGCGACTCGGGATGTGATCCTTTGAGTCAGAAGGGTTGTATAGAGTCATTCGCCCTAGTATAGGCCCGAGAATGAGCCCGTGGTTGATTGTGCGCGGTATTGTCGCCTTTGATGCTTTGTGGGATGTGGTGGTCCGCCCCCATCCAGTTGTGCGACTCGGGGTGTGACCCTTAGAGTCAAAGGAGTTGGATAGAGTCTTTCACCCTAGTGCAGGCCCAGGAATGAGTCTCGTGGCCAGATGCTGCCAACCTAGTCCAGAAGCTAAGGGTAGGATAGAACTAAGAAACCTGAGTAAGAATTAGGGCCAGGATGCTTGTTGAGGTTGTTTGGCGGGCTAGGTGTCGTGTTTAGCTAAGTCTAAGGTTGTTCCTTATGTTCTTTATTTCTTGGACGAAGTGGGCTGCTTACTGAGTATTTTTATACTCATCCTTCGTTTGTTTCTTCTTTTGTTGTAGGTATGGCAAACCAGTGAGATGACCACCGACGACGAGACCCCTGCGAGGCTATGGAAGGCTTGTAGGACTTAGGAGTTTTAGTTTAGGAGTTGTTGCTTTCATTCCTTTTCTTACATTGCGTCTCGCTTCTTTTTCGTTCATGTTTTAAACTTTAGTTTACCTCGTTCTTTATTCGTTTGAATCAAAGCATGTTTTTGTTGTCTTGTGGAATTCTGTTAACTCCGAGGGACTGGAGCCCAGCCTATTGTTTTCTATGTAGTTTGGAGGAGGTTGGGTACCCTTGTGAGTCATTTTGAAGTGCTTTTGTATAGTTTCAGGTTCATTTTAAATTTTTGGTTTGTCCAGGTTGCGTCGTTATGCTGCCGAATTTTTGGCGCGAACGATACAACTTGGAAGTAATGCCCCGAGTAGGAAGTGTTCAAATTATGGGGTGTTACAGTTGGTATCAGAGCGGAACCTCTCCCAGTAAGATGTGGTTTGGGGACGAACCAAGGCAGAAGCTAGTGGGCATGTGACGCCCGAGGATGAGGAGTACATGAATGAACCGAGTCCACATCTGAATGAGAGGGATCCTGAGGATATGAAAGTATGGTGCCCGAGGAAGAGGGTACATGAGAGTGACCATGAGCATATGAAAGTATAGTTGAGAAAAGCTTAAAAAGAATTGATAGCTTCTACCTATACCAACGAGGTGCACCTTCCTTTTCGGTGGCTCAATCATAGGAACTCCACAGTTTAGCGTGCTTAGCTTGGAGCAATCATATGTTGGGTGACCTCCTGGGAATTTTCCTAGGGAGCATGTGAGTGAGGACAAAGTATGCTGAAAGGACCCCGTGTTGGTTTGTGGGGATAGTATCTTCAATCTTACAAGCAGTCATGGATGAAATGGTGACGCAGCCAGGTCGTAGGGGATCCTGGACCAGGGGCGTTACAATTAGTGACTCGACCTGAATCCTGAGCGTGTTACGGACTCCTGTCTGCGGGGGTCTGTCTTTTTACTAGTACGGGTGAGGGTGGTCAAATGTACTCGCCCAATATGCCTATCTTCTTAGGGACAAGACCAAGTAGGGAGCTGGAAAGTTAACTACGCAAGATGGAATTCACTCGTTCCCACCTTTAGGGAAACTAGATGGGTTGTTCCCTTAAGTGTTGTCTTCAGGGCTTGGACAACGAGCGCCCACCTTCTCACTGGCCCGAGAAGGGTGTTGTGTATGGTTGGACCATCACGATATGTTGTTCATTAAAGGAGCAGTGGGGACTTAAGGAACAAGAGATAGACACGAGGGTAAAATGGTAATTTGACCCAACCGTGTCTACGAACAACCTGTGAAGGGTCGACTCATGGGTATTAGTTATATCAGTGGACACGTAATATTCTGCACTGACGGGAGTGCAGCTACAGGCTATAGTGGAGTGTTACCGTAGCTGATGAATGTTGATTAACCGGATCAAAGAGTTTGATAGGTTAATCTCGTATCATTGGAGCTCGTCACTATAGGTCCATTAGGTCTCTTGGTTGGCTCCATCTGGGTTCAAAGAAGGGTTAGAGTTTTGGTATGAAATTGAAGTGTTCAATTTCACTTAAAGGGCATTTATGTCATTTATATGAGATATGAATGATATAATATATAGTTTAATGTGAATGAGATTCATAATAAACTACAGGTTAGCCTAATTGTTGAATTAGCGCTAATTGGAGAAATTAATTGAGAGAAATTAAATTGAATGTGATTCAATTTAATAAAATCCACAATTATGCAAATGTGATTTGTGTAATAAGGTATGAGATATCTTATAATATATGGTTATGCAAATGTGATTTACATAACCTATAGTTGTGGTAAAATGGTAATAATGTGGAGATTTTAACTCCATGTTATTTCACTATTTAAACCCTTCTTGCAAGAAGGATTATAGATAACCTCTCATTTTTTGGATTCTCACCCAAAAAGAAGAGAATACTCTCTCATTTTCTCTCTAATTCTCTTCTCACCAAAACACATAGAATCTCACCATTCTCCTTCTTTCCAAAAGAAGAACAACCGAGATTCTGATTGGTGGTGTTCGTTCTTGATCGAGAGTTCGAGAAGTTCGAGATTCGCGAAGTGTTCTTGACCATTGGAAGAAAACTTTGAAGAGAGTCTTCAACAAGTAAGCATCGTTTCTTCTTACTGTTTTTCTTCCTTATTTTTGTATGTTTAACTTAGATTTAAGCGTTAGATCATTTTAACAAATTTCAAGTAGCGTAATGATACATTGACGATTCGATTGTATTCCGCTGCGCGGGGATTTTCATTCCCTTCAATTGATTGAAGCTTCAACCTCAAGAACATGTTGTGAAGCCCTCGAGACAAGTCTACACTTGAGAATAAGCTACGAAGTCCTCGAGACAATTCTACGCCTCGAGAATAAGCTGTGAAACCCTCAAGACAAATCTACGTTTGAGAACAAGTTGCAAAGCCATCAAACAATTGTACATGAGAGAGAAAGAATCATAGGATTAAATTAGAGATTGTACCACATCCACATAAATAAATACAAATTCATATTCATTTACACGTGTCTCATTTTTTTTTTTTGGTTGAAATCACATGTTTGCAATCATTATTTGGTGTCTTTTAATGGATAGGAAGTAAGGAAACCAAAAACCCTCCGAGTTCATAACCAACAAATCTGAAACTCATACTCAATTTAGTCAACAAATTCATCCTTAAAATTCAAGAGAGTGTAAATGCAAACTTGGCTCTAGTGAGATTAGACAATTGGACGAATCTGATCAAATGGAAAGCCCCCTAGATGAGTATTGGAAATCGAATGCAGTTGCTTCTTGGAGTGAGGCTTGAAACAAAGGAGGTTTCAGCTAGATCGCTTGAGACTCTCGAGGTTCTTCTATCTGTGTTGGAGTTCACTTGTGCAGAAGGAAAAGGGTGTGTTAAAGCATTAGAAGGAATGGTTGATTGTGCTAGGTTTACGCATTGTCCCAGTTTGGGTCTCCCTTTATCATTTAGGAGGAGTCGTTTAGTCGTACCAAATTGTTTGTGTTTTTTTTAATGAAGTTTTTGTTAGGAGTACTAACAAAGTCCCACGTTGGCTAGGGAAAGAAAAGATTTATGATAGGTAAGTAATGACATTTATCTCCATTGATATGAGATCTTTTGAGGGAAGCAGGAAGCAAAGTCATGAGGGTTTATACCCAAAGTAGACAATATCATATAAATGTAGAGATATGCAGAGGTTTGTTGTCCTTATCAGTTTTAGTTTTAAAAAAATGTCTCTTTCAATAACTCAAAAGACTTATGGGAAATTACAAATTACATTTAACAAGAATATGATAACAATGCAAATACTTAGGGAAAATAGGGGGAAAAGGCAAAGAAAAAAACTTCATGAATGAGAGGGCTCATTTGCTTAGTACTCTTAGGGCTTAAAAAGAGAAAGCTACAAAAAGTATATCAATGCCACAAGTAGTGGCCTTAGCATTTCTTCATACATTCTCTCTCATTCAAACTCCACCAACCAATATTAGTTCCTCATAAGAGACTTTTTATTTTTGATTTACTCTCTCAAAATCAGTACCTTCATGAATGTCAATAGTAAAATGATGGGAGTGGCAATTACAATTTGATTCAGCCACTTTCCTTGAAGAATTCCCATTATTCTCTTTCTCAAGTGGGTTTTTCTCACATTGATTTGAAACATGGCTGTGATGAAATCTATGTTCTTTCTGATGGGGCACATTAGTTTCCTCACACTCACCACATCCATGATTCTCTTGGTTCACTCCACAATCACCATTGTGATCATGAAGAAGCTGAAGCCTATAATCCTTTTGAACATCATTCTCTCGACTAGGTGATCGATCATCGACGACATGGCATCCATGATTATGGTGATGATGATCATGGCCATGGCCATTATTGCCATTGCATCGTCGATGTTTCGTCGAACATGGTTTGGAAGATTTGCAACATTTCTTCTCATGTTTGTGATCAGTTCCTCTCAAAAGGAGCATGCTGTTCAAGATGACCAATAGACAGGTACCGACATCGGCGAGAACGGCCGCCCAAACGAGCGGATGCCCAGCGAATGCCAGGCCGAGGATTGCGGTCTTCGTACCGATGGACAAAATGACGTTTTGAACTACTTTTGCATGGGATTTCTTTGCTAGTTTGATGGCTTTTGGGATTTTTCTCAAGTCATTTGACATTAGGATCACATTCCCAGTTTCAGTGGCCAGTGCTGAACCTGAAACCCCCATTGATATGCCAATGTCAGCCGTGGCTAATGCTGGAGTATCATTTAAGCCATCTCCAACCATGGCAGTTGGTCCATCCCTTTTGAATCCTTTTATGATATTTGCCTTCTCCTTTGGTAAAAGTTCTGAATGGATTACATCCAGCGCATTCCCAAGCTGCAAATAATGCATCGTTATAATATAAAGATTCACGTATGAGTCAAGTTTATGGTAAATCACCCTCAAACTTAAAAACTTAAGACCCCGTTTGAGAATTATTTTATTTTTAGTTTTTTTATTTTGAAAATTAAGCCTAAAAATACTACTATGTTTTCTTATTTACTTTTTACCTGTGTTTTCAAACAGAAGGCTAAGTTTTGAAAACTAAAAAAAAAAAATTTAAAAAAAAAATTGGCTAGAAACTTAAATGATTTCTCAAGAAAGATGAAATCATTACGGAGAGGATAAAGAGAAAGGGTGAAAACAAGCATAATTTTTAAAAATCAAAAACTAAAAACCAAGTGGTTATCAAAAGGAGTCTATGCTAATAAGTTAGAGTAAATAAAACTCATGTTAAATTATAAATTTAATCCCCTATGATTTGGAGAAAGTTAGAACAGTCCCTATAATTTTAAAAGTTTGAATTTCATCCATATGGTTTGATAAAATTTCACAAATAGTTCTCTATTGTTAGAATAGTATATGATAATTAGCTATCCATGTGTCAATGAAGTGGTCTTTTGTATTTAGCTAATTGTGTGGATTAAGGTAGTTGATCCCATAAAAGATGAGTTGGCAATTTCTAAAGAAACTATATTTAATTTGTCATTTCCAACCCTTTTTTATCCAATCAGCTACTTAACGTATGCAATAACCTAAAATGCAAAAGACCATTTTATTGACATAAAGATGGTTAACCGTCCTCATGTACTCTATTAGTGATTTCTAACGATATGACTATTTATGAGGTTTTATCAAATTATAGAGGCGAAATTCTACCTTTTAAAACCTTAAAGACTCCTATAAAATTCTAACTTTCTCGGAATGAAAGCATCAGATTTGTAATTTAACATAAAATTTAATATCTTCGATATATATTCTCTATGCTTCTTTTCAAGTAGACTATTACTATGAAATGGATAGGAAATAGCATTGCAGGAGTTTGACTCGTGATAAAAGAAATACAAAGCAAAACCTGTTGTTGGGCATGCATGGCTGCTGCATTACAATCTCCAGTGAGCATAGCTGTTTTTATACCAAAACTCTTAATCTCCTCGATCGCCTCTTTAACTCCCGATCGACAAGCATCCGAAAGACCGAAGGATCCGACTAACGTCGTTCCACAAAATACATATCCTCGGGTTTGCCCTTGTTTCGTCTCATCGTCTATGTTCGAAACTGAAGAAATTCAGACCAAACACTTGAGATCATGAAAACCCTAACATTTTCGAGTAAAAACATGTTTGAATAACATTTTCAAAAGGTAGTTTTCTCTTATAGTTTGTTCTCGAGTGAACGACTTGTTTTCGAGAATATTAAGAGCGAGGTGAAAAGGGTTTAATCAAAAACCTGTTGTGCAGCCAGATCTTGCAGCAATTTTTCTACTTCCAATGTAAATATTATTCCCATCTATTTTCCCACGAACACCTTCTCCTGGAAAATTCTCAAATTCCTCAACGTTTTCGGGTTTAATATCAACAGTAAGCAACTTTCCATGGTTGACAAGGGCAGCTGCCATTGGATGGCTCGATTTGCTCTCAATGCTTGAAACCCTAATTTAATTTACATAGCTCAATCAATAAAACTTCCATTTCAAACCTTTTTTTTTTGTAGTCGTCTTTTTCAACATAATATCATATCAATGAGTTCAAAATTTGCTATATGAATCAAAAAAGGATAAAGGTATAATGATTTAGTCCATAATTAATCAAGTCCTTATAATCACAAAAGGTTAAGATTCGTCCATGGATAAAATATTGGTGAGAGTCAAAATACATTTATTAATTAAGTTTCTGTTGGAATATTGATATAATTAGAGTTACCATAACCCGTTAAACTTTTGATTGATTATTTAACATGGTATCAGAGGAGAGGTCATGTGTTCAAACTCCAAAGATCAAATCAGTGAGAAAATGAGAGAGAGAAAGGCAAGTTAAACAAAAACCTGACTCCTAATTAAATTTAACAAGAAACTTACTAAAATCAAGATAAAAATATGAGTGAGTCTAGAATAAATAAAAGAAGATGCTAAATTATCTCATGATGAGAGTAGGAGTGCTTCATAGTTTTCTTCAATGATTTTCCTAATATCTTTAGAAATAAAAATTTTCTCCATTTTGACTTTTCTAAATATTCTAGAGTGATTTAACAATACGTTCACATGTCTTAGTCATTAATTATTTGAAGTTGGAACATTAATCAACTTTTATTCGATTAAATAGACATGTTTACTCTCTCATGGCATTGAGTATCCCAAATAAACTCATTAAATGCGTTCCTAAACTAGCAACTAATGATTTTTTTTTTTTTTAACATTTAAGTTTTAATCACATTGAAATGAAATTTTCAAAAGATTAGAGACGAAATTGAAAAATAGCATATAAAAGTTTTAGGTAATTACCAATAAAGCAAGGATTCCAAGCTAATATCATCTTGAAGAGCTCGAAAATCTGTTACTACAAATTCACCCTTAGTAATTGTGCCAGTCTTGTCGAAGGCCATAACCTTAATCTTTGCAAGAATTTCAAGGTGGTCGCCGCCTTTGATCAGAACTCCGGCCATGGCGGCCTTCGTAAGGGCGCAGAAGGCGGCGACCGGGGTGGAGAGGATTAGGGCACAGGGACATGCACTCACTAAGACCACCAGAGCTAAGTGAAACCAATGGCTGAGATTGTGAACTCTCAATGCAGCTGGAATGGCTGCAAGACAAGCTGATATGACAAGAACAGCTGCACAAAAACATACAAAAGAAGTAAAAAAAAAAATGTTTAATTTGAATTCCAAGTGATGGTTTTGAATCTTGATCCTAAAAGAAGATGGTGTGTGATAATTAAGAGTTTGTTTGACCCACTGGTTATTATAGCCCGTGTTATAATAACCTGTGAAATACTCTACACTCCAAACATAGACTATTATAATCTCAGACTATACTACTATTTTAAATAATATTATATGTTTCACAGACTATAATAACTCCTTGTTATTATTATAACTCACTCAGTGCCTCAAACAATCCCTAAAAAAATGATGTTAGTAAACCTTTTCGGATCACGAAATATCTCATTTTGATTCTTGAATTTCAATAAATGATGTTTTCGCCATAGAAATTCAAGAAACAATTCAAAGTTGTAATTTGGATAGAATCTTGAAAGACCACGATTCTTTAGAGTCTTGGAAATTTGAACAAGGCGTTTTAAATTTTTGTTGAATCATTAATCAACCCAAATTCACTTTGATTTGAACACAAAATTTCCTATTCAGATATCATATTAAATCACCAATCAACCCAAAAATTTCAAGCGGGATAGGTTAAGGTAAATTTAATCATATCAACATTTCCTTCATTTGTAGGTTTGGAAATTTGAACAAACCCCCAACAACAAGTAGAAATCAAATAATTTTTAAAAAAATGTAATTTTTTTACAAAAAAAGTCAAGGTTTATAAATTTTCTCTCTAACTTTCCTTCTCAAAATTTCAAAATTAGTAGAATAACATCTAGATAAACAAAATGTTAGAATGAAGATTTCTAGCTCCACCCTAATTTTGAAGGCCAAAATACATGAACTATTTTTGGAACTCTATGAATGGACTAATATAAGTAAATAATTTTTCCTAAATAACTTGCCTGGGGTGTAATATTTGGCACATTCATCAATGAATCTCTGAGTTTTGGATTTGTTATTTTGAGCTTCTTCTACAAGCTCAGCCATTTTTGCCACCACACAATCCTCAGCTACAACAGTAGTTTGAACACTAATATATCCTAAAAAAGAACCAAATGAAGCACCTTATAGATCACTTTAATTTCTTGTAGCCAAATATATATAATTTTTTTTGTCCTCAAGACTTAAGTATCACAAAATGGAAACGTAATTTTCAACACTTGTTTAAAGTTTAGAGATCAAAAATGACATACATTTTCTTATAATTATATTATTATGGAGGAAAAATATGTATATATTACCATTTAAGTTGATGGTACCAGCCCAAACAAGGGAATCTTTTTGTTTAGGAACTGGAAAAGATTCTCCAGTTAAATTTTTCTCATCAACTTCACATTTTCCTTCCACAACAATGCCATCAATGGGAATAACTTCTCCAGCCTTCACAGCCAAAACAGTGCTCAATTTGACCTCTTTTGCATCCACAACCTCTCCAGTTTCAGCTATGGTTGCTTTTTGAGGGGCTAAACTCATCAATGAGGACATGGCAGCATTGGCCTGTGAGTGATTTTTTTTTTTTGTTTTCATTTAGAGGATTTAGTTTATAATTTGGTATTGTGATAAAATTCAAAAGTATTTTGAATTGATGATGATTTTTACTAATTAACCTTGTGGCTTGCTCTTGACTCAAGCCATTCAGCAATGGAAAACAAAAACACTATGCTCCCAGCTTCCATGTAGTCATTCATAGCAATTGTCCCCACAACTGCCAAAATAATGTTCATAGTTAAAAATAACAATACCAATAAAAATTTAAATTCTATTTTACTAAACTTTCAAAAGTTTTGATTTTATCTTTTATGTAGTTTGTGTTTCTATAACTAGAGGATAGCATGAAACGTTTGAATGAATAAACATTAAAGAGTTGTTTAATTTGGAGCGTTGAGTGGGTTATCATAGTCTATAGAATTATATAATATTATTTAAAATGCAGAGTTATTCAGTCTAAGGAATATAATAGTCTGTATTTGAAAGACATAGTATTCTACAAGTTATTTTAACACATGTTATTATAATTTGTACCACAAACCGTCTCCGACAATTCACCTTAATGAGAAACAAAAATGGCATAAGAAAGTGGCACAATGTGAGAGTGATTTGACATACTGTTTCAAGAAATAGGGTATGTTGCACGCAACTTTATCTTATCTCTAGTTGTCTATTTTCTTTTGTTATGTGTTTGTCACATCATGTCATTTTGTTTAGTAAGTTTTTTTTTGTTTTTTAATGAGTGGATACTTGATCCATTAGACCAAATAATGATAATAATATATGTGTTCAAAGCATCTAACCCAAAAGACAACAATAATAGCACTAGGAGTTCGATTCTAACCAACTCCCGAATCGATCAAAGTCGGTCAGTTCGGCCGGCCCAATTTTTTTTTAAACTGACCTTCAGTCGATTGGTTTATATATATATATATTTTAAATATTTATTAAATTAATTATTTAATAATTTATAATTATTATTTGATTATTATTTAATATATTTTGAGAAAATCTTCTAGTTTTTATTTTTTAATTATTATTATTATTATTATTATTATGATTATCATAATTTTATATATATATATATATATATATATTTTTTAAATCGGTCGGTTTGGTCATTATCAAGGACAAAACCGACCCCGATCGAAAAAGTCTCAAAACCGATTGACCGCCCTCGTTTTGGTCGGTCGAGTCGATTTTCGATCTTTTTTTGTTCACTCCTAATTCAAACCAGAATAAAACCCAAAAATATCACTAGAAAAAAGAAAGAAGAAAATGAAACTAATTCACATTTGATGTACAGATTTATAATTCGTGAAATTTAGTACATATTATAAAAGGTAGGATTTGCTAAGTCATAAATAATGTAATCTCATAACTTAAACAACTACAATAGATTGGTCTAGTAACATTAGAGTATATTCTATTATATATATGTTAAAGGTGGGATAGTTGAAAACTACTCTCAAATATATTTGTCCTTTATATAACTTCAAATTTTTAAACATGCCCTTAATTATTAATGTGATAATTTATATTTTATTTATTTCATTGCTTTATTAAATATATATATTTTAAAGTAAATATATTTTTGAAATCCTAATCAAATGTTGAAAATTTTAGTTTTTTAAGTCCGTCTGTCTATCTGTATACATACATACATATATTAACTTGGCTAAGTTTCAAAAATCATTTTTAAAACGTAATTTTAAATGAAGTCCTAAAATATAAAACTACTATACGTTATACATTGCATACCGATGTAATTTTTTTAATTTTTCGAGTTGACATATATTGCATACTTGCAATGCAAAAAAAAGAAAGTGAAAAAAATAGAGGGACTTTGAGAGAACGAATACAAACCTTAGAAAAGGCATCTAATTAGGATATAATTAAAAATAAACATAATTTTGGTGTCTTAATCTCGATTTACACCTAACAATAAAATAAAATAAAAATTAATGAGAGTCGAACTTTACCAGCAATAACAGCAAGAATGTTGACATCGATCCTAAGGTGGCGGATGGCAGAAATGGCTTTTAGAAGAATCGGGAAGATGCCGGCGGCGACGGCGGCGACGGCCAGCCACCGCAAGGGGTGGTACACATACTTCAAAAACGACGCCGTTAGAAGCAACCCACTGGCTATTGCAAAAGGACTTGGCCATTTCTTCTTGCTAATTCCCTTTCCATTTAATTGTACATTTGCTTCCAATCTTGCTTCATTTAGAGCTTTCACTATCAAATTTCATTAACAAAATAAAACTTTGTCACAAATTACTTATCATATGTTCATTAATATTTACTATTATTACCAGCAAAGAGCGATTCTAAATTATCTGAGTAAGAAAAATAGAATATGTTTCTAAGATCAACGGAATTATGTTCTATTCTAATTTAATCTTTAATGAACTTTAATTTTACCATTAAGAAAACAATCCAATTTAGCTGGTTGGAGTTTTATACTATTTTGATTTAGCTTTTAAAGGAAGAGATTTGAGTCTTTAAGGGTCCGTTTGATAACGTTCTTATTTCTTGTTTCTCATTTTTTAAGAAACAGACTTATTTGATAATCTATTTCATTTCTTATTCCTAAAATTTGAGAAACATTTCTAAAATTTGGACTAAATTTTAGAAACTACATAAAGTTCCGTTTGTTTTTATTTTGAATGTTCCCATCTTTGCTAAAGTCAGTTTTCAGCTTGTTGGTAAAATGTGTGTTTGTCCTTTCCTTCTTCATTTACTAGTCTCAAGTTCAATTCTTTGTGAGTACAAATAGTTGGTTATTTTTTTTTAATCAATTTCGAATTTTTGCAGTATATATGTATATTTTCATTTTTTATAAATAATAATAATATATAAATTTATATTATTATTAGATAATTTTTTTTATTTTTATTTCATTTCTTAATTTTACCATATGTATACTTATATTAAAATTTTAATTTTATATATATGTATTATTTGAATTTTGAATTTTAATCAATCTTTATATTTATATATTATTGTAATTTTTCAATAAATAAATTTTGTTTACTAAAACATACCTTTAGCCTCATTTTAATATTTTACAACTACAACATTTAGCAATATAATTGAGTTTGATCTGAGTCAACATCATTTAAGACGAATGACTCGAGTAATAGATAAGATATTACAACTCAAATTTGAACAAAATTTGAAGGATAAAACAATTTTATTTATTTACTTTTATTATCAGTTAATTTTGCATCGAGATTTGTTCGTATTTGATAATATAAAATTGTTATAATTAATTGTATATTTATATATACAAGAAACAAGAAAGGGTTATCAAACAAGTTTATGTTTTTGTTTCTTGTTTTCAAAGAAACAAGAAACATAAATAGTTAACAAACATATTCTTGTTTCTTATCTTAAAAAATGAGAAACAAAAAACAAAAAACAAAAAACAGAAAACAGGAAACAGGAAACAAGAACGTTATCAAACGGAGCCTAATAAACTTCTATAAATCCAATCACCAATTTTAGCTTTTAGGAATTTTATACTATTCTAGTTTAATTCCAAGAATGGGATTATTCAACTTGAATTGGGAGGTCTTTTCTTAAAAAAAAAAATAAAAATAAAGGATAGTCAAGTTAGGGCCACCATTGTCACTAACAAAATTTTATATTTGATAAAAGCATGAAGGAGAAAAAAAAAACTTTTTAAACTTTTTCACTATATTTGTAGCTAAAGATCATGGAAGTGGCACAACAACACATCACAACCAGTTCTTTCAATAGTTTCTCAATTTTCTTCATCATTTAGATTCTTATGGAATAAACAAACAAAGTCAAACTTAAATGGATGAATTTTTTAGTAAGTAATAAAATAAGAATGAATCAATAAAGCTAAATTATAAATTTAATTAATCCTATTATCGTTTTTGCCTATTTAATTTTTTTATTATATAAGAAAGATTAAATTATATCGTTAAATTTTGAATTATCGTAATTCAATAAGGATGACAAAATTTCTCCATCCAAAACAAGGTTGAAGATGGGAAAGATTTTCTCCATTTTTTTTTTCAAGGATATGGATGTTGGATAGAAAATATATTCCTCATCTGCCCACCCACAATTATCCTTATTCCATAATATATATATATATAACTTTTTTTTAAATTATTAATAAAACATTTTTTAAATTATTAATAAAACATTAATAGATGTACAACTAATTACTTAGATCAAAAAACCAAGAAAACCATAGCTCAACTGTCATAAAGTAAAACTTATGACTAAGAGCTAATGGATTTGAATCCTCCACCCCCAAATGTTGATGTACTAAAAAAAATTACTTAGATGATGAAATAATAAAAATACCAATTTTTCTCCCATTAAAAAGATATAACTTTTATATATCTATTGATATTTAATTTTACTTTATACTTAAAAAATAGTTATACATAAATATTGAACCCAAAAAAAAAGAGAAAATCCATTTTCCTTCTCTCCAATCCCTAATTAAGGATTTTCCT
Organism: Trichosanthes cucumerina; assembly: GCA_036507285.1. NCBI lineage: Eukaryota > Viridiplantae > Streptophyta > Magnoliopsida > Cucurbitales > Cucurbitaceae > Trichosanthes > Trichosanthes cucumerina. Next base: position 10,977,468 of record CM071842.1, on the reverse strand, counting down.
AACTTGTCTCTCATTTTACCAAATTAGAGAATAGAGATATTAAAAATTCTCTCACAATAGTGGGAGAAAGGAGGGCATCTCAACCTACCCTATAACCTATCCCTATTGTTATCTCCTAACTTATAGGTTGAGTCTTAATTAGTCACTAACATCATTAAAACATAACATGTGTATTACTATATAAAACTTTATATCTAATGAAAAAAATAAAATAAAATAGTAATTGATTATTAATGTTTAGAGGCTAAATAAAAACACAATAATATTTGTTAGGTACGATCATAGTATTAAATGCTTATCGATATGTCGACACTTTCATATCGATATTTTTACATGTCCATTGACATAAAGAGTGTATCGATATTTCTATTACAACTGTACAAAATTGATAAAATATTACAGAAAGAGCAACAAAATGTAACTATATTATTATAACAAGTTTTGACTCATTTAAAAAGTGTAGAAAGTTTATTTTTTAATTTAAATACATTTTTAAATTTTTGTTTATAAAATTTTTCAGAAATCTCGGCATTGACATCCATCTCTTATCAATATTTTCATTGACAATTGCATAAAATTGAGACTTGGATCTTTTAAACCTAAGGTAAGACATATAACCAATAATTTTTTAACCTAAAATTTTAAATTTAAACCATTGGTAATTATAATTTATGGAATGGAAGAAAAAAAGAAGAAGAATTACCAATTTGAAGCTGGGAAGTGAGGAGAGAATCATGGACGACAATGAGAGTTCTTGTAGGGACAATGACAGAAATGTCTTTGATTCCTTCGAGGGGTTTGAGGATGTTTTCAATCAGAGGGATTTCTGAAGAACAGCAAAGTCCTAATACATCAAAATGGCTTCTTTGCAACTTGTTTTCTTCCATCACTTTCTTCTTCTCCATTGCTTCAAACAAATTATCTCTAAACTTTTCCTGCAAATAATATATGCATATTAATATATATTTTTCCTTTTTAATGTCCTTCATCCTTCAAAAAGCTTAAAATAACTTTTTTTTTTTTTTTGTCTTTGCTTTTGAATGAAAGAAAGAGAGAAAAGAATCATGGAATTTGGCAGTTTTTGATGAGGAGAGAGAAAGGGAAATCATAAGATGAGAGAGAGAGAGTTTTCTTATGTTGTTTTCAAATATTTTTTATAATATAATTGGGATTGTATAATATAATATTTTTTCTTATGTTGTTAAACATGTTGAAGTCCAATCACAGAACGAAGTCAATAAGCAGAGGGAAGTGAATCAAGGAGGAAGAGAGTAGAAAATGTAAAATTGTAAAGTCTTGTTATTTGTCTCTGTGGAAAGATTATATAATATATAAAAAAGTTAAAAAGTAAAATTTCATTTTCATAAAAATTTCTGACTCCGCTCCGTATTGAAATTGTTATATTCGATCTTACTTATTTTGAAAATCAAATCACTCGTGAAAATATATATGTAGCTGAAAGAAAAAAAAAAAAAAACAAAGTTTAGAAAACAATTATCAAGAAAATTGTTCTCTAAAAGTATTTGGGAGAGAGTTGGAGAGGGTAAAAGCCAAAATTCACTTTCAAAAATGGAGAGGGAGACTATTTGAAAGCGATTTTAATAGCCAAAATCACTTTTATCCTGCCCATTTTATAAGTTATTTTAAAAATGATAGATGAAAATCATTCTTTCAAATATGTTCAAAGAGAGAAGATATAAAAGAGTATAAAAGACAATTATTTAACTAATTCTTAAAAGAAAATCAGATATAGGAATTAAGAAGCGAAAACATATTATAATTGAAATCACTTTGTGAGAGATAGAGAGAAATGAAAAACAAAAGAGCACCATTTGGCTACTATTAAAAAAGAAATTAAAACAAATGAATTGGGAAATGAAAAAGAAACTTCTAGAGCAATATAATGAAAAAATTTCAAGCCCAAGAGCCAAGAACAAATGAGAGAGAGAGAGAGAGAGAGAGAAGTAAAGTTGTGAAACAAAACCTTGTTAAGGAAAAATGCTGGTTGAGCTTGGTGGTGAATGCAAGAGAGAACAATGTCACAACAGCTTAAGTAGAAGAAGGAATCAATAATGGTGGGGGGGCTTCATAATTGGGAATCATTCATGACCCAATTACCAAACAAAAAAAAAAAGAAAAGAAAAGAAAAAATAATAATAAAGAATAATATGAAAGTATATTCAAAGGAATACAATGCCCATAGAATATAATATATATATATATATACAATCAAAGCTTATGCATTTTATGATCTTTGAATATAATTTTTGTGTGGGTTTCAATTAGGAAATTGGATGAGACAGAGATTAGTGGAAAATCCACATCATCTCTGCCAAAAGGAATTTGGAAACCACATGGGATTCCACATAAGTTCTTGTTTTTCTTAGCCCTTATGGGTAGGCATATATGCTCAAACTCATTTAACACATTCATATGCATGCACATATATGAATTTAATAGAGAAAAATTAGTTTCTAAATCCTCTAAACCATAATCATTTAGGTCCTATTTGATAATTGTTTAATTTCCCTAAAAATATTACTTCTACCAATGAGTTTCTATTTTTTTTTATCTAATTTGCACATATGTTTTTAAAAACCAAGCTAATTTTTTAAAAACATAAAATAGTTTTCAAAAATTTGGCTTTTTTTTCAATTTGGCTAGAAACTTAAAATATTTTTTCGATTTGTTTTCAAGAAAGATAGAAATTATTGTAGAGAAAGGTGAAGAGAAATTGTGAACCAAGCATCATTTTCAAAAACAAAGAATAAAAAAAAAATAAAATGGTTATCAAATGGGACCCAAATAAATGGTTATCAAATGGGTTCTAAATAAATAGGGTCTTGATTTTTTGTTTTTTCAAAATTAAGCTTACAAATATTATACTTCTACCTACGAATTTCTTTGTCTTGTTATCAATTTTTTAAATGTGTTTTTAAAATAGTCCATCCAAATTTTGAATATTCAAGCCAAATTTAGAAAACTATTAACGCTCCCTCTGGTAACCAATTTGATTTTTAATTTTTTTTTTAAAATTCAGCTTATAAATACTAATTCGAGTTATAAAGTTATGGGTTTGTTAATTTTGTTGTCTGATTTTTAAAACTTGTTTTTGTTTAATTTTAATGTTTGGCTAAGTATTCAAAAAAATTTCTTAGGAAAGATGAAAGTGATTGTAGAAAAAATAGTAAGAAAACAAGCCTAATTTTAAAAGACCAAAGGGTAATCAAATGAGGCCTGAAAGTAATTTTTAAAATTTGTTTTTGTTTTTAGAATTTGGCTGAGAATTTCTAACTTTCTTTAGAAAAAGGTGAAAATCATGCTTAAAAAATGTAAGAAAACAAAAAAAAAATTCAAAAACAGAAAACTAAAAATGAAAGCGATATCAAATGAAACTTAGGATTTACGAGAAATTATTCGAGGGAGGCTACCACAATGTGGTTGACATTTTTTTACTATTAGATATAGACAAAAAAATACTTTAAATTTATATTTGGTAATTATTAAGAGAGCATGCAAATTATTAAATACGCATTCAATAGTTATAATGAGAAACCCACCCTACAATAACCTGATAGAATAATTTTTCATGTTTTTTCCCTTGTATTTGTTTAATCTCTAGATTATATTCATTCTTTGGTTGCCAACGAAATTGGGAGGAAGTTAAATTTTACATAGCGGTAATATGGTTTGAATTCATTTCAAATAAGCTCTTTATTTTTTTTTTAATTAGCCCCCGATGAAATTAAATATATAGTCCCAATTGTTAATAATCCTTAGAAACCTTAAAACCTAATTTATGGGACAAATTGGTAGGTTTATCAGCCTCTTGCTAGATTGTTCTTTCTCATTAAAAAAAAATGGTAGACTAGAAATAACCTATATGTTGAATATCCTATTGTTTCTCACTAGGTTATTTCTAGTCTATGACAAAACAAACCAACCCTAAATCAGAGGGTGATAATTAGTTTTGTTATTATATGCCAAGATCCAAATCCTATGTCTAACCAATTTTACATAAGTTTGAGGTATTTACATAGAGTTTGTGAGCGATTTTAGGCAATTTAATAGGGTTGGACAAAATTGAACAAATGCAGAAATTCAGTAAAGAACAACAAGAACACCAATATTTATAGTGGAAACGACCTACCCCACTTGCAAAGGTGTTTTAAGCTTTTGCTAGACAGTTTATTAGAGATATACGGGAGAATACAGAGAATTTACAGCAGAATATCTAAAGATACATTTAACATTTAGGATTTAACAAGATTCCAAGATTTATGCCCAAAGAGAGACTACAACCAAAATCTATTCAAGATTGGGAGTCTAACAATCTTTGGAACTAAATCTTGAATCTAAACTAACTAGAAAGAAAGTAGAAAGAGAGGAGAGATACAACCTTTGAGAGGATCTCAAAGCGAGAAGGTTGAAAGCAGGTTGAGTCTCACGTGCTCAGACAAAGAAACCAAGCCGAACGATCAACCTCGCAACAACTCCACGGCAGCAATACCAACTCTTCTTGCGAATCGCAACCCTTGAAGTGAGCAGCGATTTTGGCGATAAGGACGAGCTCCTCTCGATTTTTTCTTACGGCAACACCCACCCGTATTTTGAATTTACCTTTCTCTCTATCGGAAGAACACTCCGATATTCAAGTCCCTCTCTCCTTTCTATCGAGCCCCCAACCTTTCTTTCTCTCTCTCTTCTTTTTTCTCTAAAAGGAAGAAACCCTAATTTTAATAATAGACCCAATACACACTTTTTCTTCTTCTTATCTCACTTAAGACTCATACATTCTTTTATAATAACAAAAGGGAACAAATGGGTTTGGGTGATAGGAGATCAAGAAAACAGATTTGGGCTCCTCCAGCTTTGGGCCCAACGAAAATAATAAGTCTTTAAAATTAAGAGCTAAAACAAGGTCCAAAACATTTTAGATTAATTTAAAAACATTAATCTAAAATTAATTAGTTTATGATAAGTTGAAACCAAAAAATATAATAAACTCCACCTTGATTTCAATCTATCATAAACTAAGAAGAGGACCTATAATTAGTTCTCAAATAAGATCCAGAATTATCCATGATCAAGCTGCAACATTCTCACACAAAGGTTAAATTTATCACAGGGTAATGCTTTAGTAAACATATCAATGACATTCAAATCAAGAGCAACCTTTTTTAATGAAACTAAACCATCATTGATGACATATCTTACAAAATGATACCTAACATCAATATGTTTAGTTCTTTCATGGTGAGAATGATTTTTAGATAAATGTAGAGCACTTTGACTATCACAATGCACAGTCACAGAAACATTATCACTACAACACAATTCAGATACAATTCCCTTGAGCCATAAAGATTCCTTAATAGCTTCAGTTAATGCAATATACTCAGATTCAGTTGTGGATAAAGCAACTATAGACTGTAAACTAGATTTCCAACTAATTGTGCAATTGAACAATCTAAACACAAAACCAGTCAAAGATCTACGTTTATCTATATCAGCAGCATAATCAGCATCAACATATCCAACAAGTTCAATATTCTTGCTATCAACTATATTTGCTCCACCATAAACAAGACATAAATCTGTATGACATGCAAGATACCTCAAAATCCACTTAACAGCATTCCAATGTTGTTTACCAGGATTAGTAAGAAATCTACTAACAACACTAAGTGGATGAGCAAGGTCAGGTCTAGTACAAACCATGGCATACATAAGACTCCCAACAGTATTAGCATATGGAATATCATGCATTTGATCAATATCACTTGGAGTCTTAGGTGAATCATTAACAGATAGTTTAAAGTGCTTGCCAAAAGGAATACTAATTTTCCTACTATCATGCATGTTCAATCTTTTAACTAGTCTTGTTATATATTCACTTTGAGAAAAATATAGTTTCTTCTCTTTTCTATCTCTAATAATATCCATTCCTAATATTCTTTTTGCATTGCTAAGTCTTTCATTTCAAACTCCTTCTTTAAGAGATTCTTTAACTTATTTATCTCATGCATGGTTTTGCAAGCAATCAACATGTCATCAACATATAAAAGCAAGTAAACAATATTCACTTCAGAGATTTGTTTGAAATATACACAACTATCATACTTACTTCTACAAAAGTCAATAGATAGCATATAGGAATCAAACCTTTTATACCATTGACGTGGGGATTGCTTTAAACCATACAACGATCTCTTAAGAAGACAAACCTTCTTTTCTTGTTTGGGAGCTTCAAATCCAGGTGGTTGATCCATGTAAATGGTCTCCTCAAGCTCACCATGCAAGAAAGCGGTCTTTACATCCATCTGCTCTAACTCGAGATCAAAGTGAGCAACAAAGGCAAGCAAAATTCTAATAGAGGTGTGTCTTACAACGGGGGGGAAAAAACCTCATCATAGTCTATACCCTCCCTTTGAGTAAACCCTTTAGCTACTAACCTAGCCTTGAACCTAGGCCTGTTGTTTTCTAAAGGGTTCTCTTTGACTTTATAAATCCACTTACAACCTACATTTTTAGCTTTTAATGGTTTATTAACAAGAACCCAAGTTTGATTTTTAATCAAAGAATCATACTCTTCTTTCATTGCGGCCCACCACTTATCTGTATTTTCATTATTTATGGCCTCATTGAAAGTTTGTGGTTCTTGATTAATAAACTCATTAGCTATAACTAGGGCATAGGATATAAGGTCAGCATACCCAAATCTAGTGCGAGCTACAATGGTTCTCCTAACCCTATCCCTAGTTAACTGATAATTTGTTAAGTCTTGACTATCCTCTTCCTCTTCCTCATTAGCAACTTCATATGTAGGTGATTGATCTAAGGTAGATGGTGAAGCATCATGTTCTACTATTGGCTCATCTACTTGATCACTATGGGAAGTGGAAGGAAGATTAGCTAAAACGGTTTCAGTGGAACTAGGTGGACTTTTAGGAATAGACTCAGTCTTTTTTTCTATATACCCCATTTTCCCTTCATTAAAGACAACATCTCTACTTATTAGGATTTTTGGTGAATTTGGGTCTAGACACCATAGTTTATATCCCTTAACACCCTCGGGATATCCTAGAAAAACACATTTCTTAGCCCTTGGGTCTACCTTTCCCTCTTTTGAATGAGCATAAGCTAAACACCCAAAAACTTTCATGTGTGATAGATCAAAGGGACTACCTTGCCAAAGCTCTTGAGGTGTTTTTAAATCTATGGCAGTAGATGGGCTCCTATTGATTATATAACATGTTGTTGCAACAGCTTCCCCCCAAAAACTTTGAGGAAGTTGTAGAATCGGACAACATGCACCTAACTCTTTCCATAAGGGTTCTATTCATTCTCTCAATGACCTCATTTTGTTGTGGCGTCCCTACAATGATCAAGTGTCTTGCTATGCCTTTAGACTTACAAAAGTTTCTAAACTCATGGTTACAAAACTCTAGCCCATTGTCACCCTAAGTTTCTTAACTCTAAGGCCGGTTTGGTTTTCAACATAGGTTACCCATTCAACAAATTTATTAAAAGTATCGATTTATTTTTCAGAAGATAAACCCAAACTTTTCTAGTATAATCATCAATAATGGATAAGAAATATCTAGCCTCACCATTTGTGACAACATTAGATGGGCCCCATAAGTCAGCATGCACATATTCTAGTTTTTTATTAGCAGAGTGACCGCCCTTTCCAAATTTTACTCTTTTGCTTTTACCATAAACACAATGCTCACACATATCTAGGTCTATATTTTTTATGTTAGGAATTACTTGTTGTTTTATTAACTCCCTAATTCCTTGCTCACTCATGTGACCTAAGCGTTTATGCCAAAGAGTAATTTTAGAATTGTCACTCTCTTTAACTAAATCACTTGACCCTACGACCGTCGAACCCTCTAAAGAGTATAAGGTATCCTTAAGAAGCCCTTTCATTGCAACTAAGATGCCCTTCATGGCTTTTAGAACACCACCTTCTAACTTAATGGTGTACCCTTGCTTATCTAACATGCTAAGGGATATTAGGTTTCTTTTAACTTCAGGTACGTACCTAACTCCAGTTAGAAACCTAATATTTCCGTCATGAAGCCTAAAGCGTACTGTTCCTTGACCTTCTACACTACAAAAGTGTCGGTTCCCTAACATGACTTTACCTCCCACACCGGTTTGGAAGTCTTCTAGCCATTCTATATTAGGGGTCATATGGAAAGAACAACTTGAGTCTATGATCCAAGTGTCATCCTCTCTAGTGTTACTAACCATAAGAGAGTGGTTATACTCTTCACTAAGGTTTACTACACTAGACTCTTCTTTCCCTTTACCCGACGACTTTTTATTCCTAAGGTCAGGACAAAACCTTCTAATGTGGCCTTCTTTTTTACAATGATAACACCTCCTATTACTGGCCCCCTTAGACTTTGATCTACCCCTACTCTTGCTTTTATGCTTTTTCCTATTCTCTGATCTCCCTCTAACGTACAAAGTCTCACTATTAGACTTCTTGGTTTCTTTTAATTCTTCTTCTTTTACTCTAATGGCATTTAAAACAATTTCAGTGGACAAAGTATCCCTACCAAACTTCATAGCAGATTTCACATCATTATAAGATTCAGGCAAAGAATTTATCAGAACAATAGCATGATTTTCATCAGAAAAGATTTCACCTATATTTTCCATTTCAGAAACTACTCTATGGAATTCATCTAGGTTATCTTTCATGCTTTTACTAGAGTCCATTTTAAAACTAAAGAAATTAGATTTTAAAAATATTTTGCTTGAAATTGATGCTACTTGGTAGGTAGATTCTAATTTTGTCCAAAGTTTAACAGCGGTATCTTCACTACGCATTTGCCTTATAATTGTATCAGACAAATATAGGATTATAAGGCTGTGAGCTACCTTATTTATCTCTTTCAGTTGGTCCGCTGTTATGTTGTCCGGAATATCCTTAGCCTGCAAAAGTGCATAATCGACCTTTTGTTGACAAAGGATTGCCAACATTTTGATCTTCCATAGACCAAAATCTCCTTTCCCATCAAACCGCTCCACCTCGAACTTGGTACTCATCCTGAAAAATGAGAAACAAAATTGGATGACAAACTTTTCTTGAAATAAAAAATTTCAGAATTAAAGAATACTAAAAACTTAAAGATTCTTTAAACCCAAAGATTTTATTCAACAACTAAATTTTAATTCAAGAAACAATGCCCTAAAAACAAGGATTGAAAGCTCTGATACCAAATGTTATTATATGCCAAGATCCAAATCCTATGTCTAACCAATTTTACATAAGTTTGAGGTATTTACATAGAGTTTGTGAGCGATTTTAGGTAATTTAATAGGGTTGGACAAAATTGAACAAATGCAGAAATTCAGTAAAGAACAATAAGAACACCAATATTTATAGTGGTTCGGTCATAAAACGACCTACTCCACTTGCAAAGGTGTTTTAAGCCTTTGCTAGACAGTTTATTAGAGATATACGGGAGAATATAGAGAATTTACAGCAGAATATCTAAAGATACATTTAACATTTAGGATTTAACAAGATTCCAAGATTTATGCCCAAAGAGAGACTACAACCAAAATCTATTCAAGATTGGGAGTCTAACAATCTTTGGAACTAAATCTTGAATCTAAACTAACTAAAAAGAAAGTAAAAAGAGAGGAGAGATACAACCTTTGGAAAGGATCTCAAAACAGAAGGTTGAAAGCAGGTTGAGTCTCACGTGCATGCAGACAAAGAACCAAGCCGAACGATCAACTGCAAGCAACTCCACGGCAGCGATCAACTCTTCTTCTTGCGACTCGCAACCCACGGTGAGTGAAGCAGATTTTGGCGATAAGGACGGAGCTCCTCGATTTCTTTCTTACGGCAACACCCACCGTATTTTTCAAATTTACCTCTCTCTCTATCGGAAGAACACTCCGATATTCAAGTCCCTCTCTCCTTTCTATCGAGCCCCCAACCTTTCTTTCTCTCTCTCTTCTTTTCTCTCTAAAAGGAAGAAACCCTAATTTTAATAATAGACCCAATACACACTTTTTCTTCTTCTTATCTCACTTAAGACCCATACATTCTTTTATAATAACAAAAGGGAACAAACGGGTTTGGGTGATAGGAGATCAAGAAAACAGATTTGGGCTCCTCCAGTTTTGGGCCCAACGAAAATAATGGGTCTTTAAAATTAAGAGCTAAAACAAGGTCCAAAACATTTTAGATTAATTTAAAAACATTAATCTAAAATTAATTAGTTTATGATAAGTTGAAACAAAAAAATATAACAAGTTTGAAAGAAAGCCCGCCAATTTAAAATGATAGTAGTGATGTCGTAGGCACCAAAAGACGAGGATCTTGAACTCCAAGAAGCTGCAAGAGTCAGAATGTCTAAAAAAAGAATAGAGGCGGCAAGGCAATAGCTTTATCATTAAAAAGTCGATCATTGCATGGTAGCCAAAGACACCATAGAGTAACATCAATTAAATTGGAATAGAGAATTTGACTGGTCACTCTATGGTTGATGTTCATGGCATTTTTTAGAAAGCAATCAACTCTGTTACACAAGCTGGGATGGGTTGTTGAGTGTCATCACTACAGAGACGCCATAGAGAAGCAACATAAGAGACACCATAGAGAAGCAACATAAGGGCAGTGGAGGAAAAGATGATCAATAGGCTCATCACTATAGAAACAAAAAACACAACAACTAGGATGCAAACAATGATTAGGAAGAAATCTTTGTAGGATATCCACATTATTTAGTCCTCTATGCATTAAAGTCCATACGAAAAACTTACATTTTTTGGGGAGATAAAGCTCCCATATGTATGAGAAATCAGAAAAAGATTGACGAGAGTTACGTAGAAGAGATTTGGCGGAGCCTACCGAATAAGATCCATCGTTGTTTCCCACCAATTTAAACACAACCTTACCCTCTCTGCTTAAAGAAGGATCCCAGTCAATTTGGATGTTGGATCACACATCTTCTTCACGTTGAAAAAGGGGTCTAGATGGGAGAAAATCTCACTTTCTCAAATTATCATTCCATGCTTCTGATACTGTGAGGAGCTTCTTTGTCGATAAAGCGTAAAAACGAGGAAAAGTGTGTTTGAGAATGCCAGAATTGGCCCAGTTATGATGCCAAAATAAAACTGAAACTCCACTTTGAATTTGTCATCGAACATTGCTCTTAAAAAGGTTATGAGCTTAATGATATTGTGCCAAAGGGATTTAGAACTACTGTGTTTTCGAGAAATAACGAGCTTGTATGATCTTCTTCCACAAACTATCATTCCCAAAGTAAAAACGTCATAACAACTTATAGAGTAAAGCAAAGTTGGTATCTTTCATTCTGCCAATGCCAAGACCACCTTGATCGATGGGGAGGATCACAATATCCCAACGAATAAGATGAGCTCTAACAATATCCCAACGAAAAACCCCAAAGATTTGCCACAAGACTGGTGATCTCCAACTGAAAGATTAATCCCTGGTATCGAGGACTTGTTTAGGTTGATGTTGAGACCTGACGCATTCTCAAAAGAGTGAATCACCGATAGCAAATTGTTTAACTTTTCAAGATCATAAGCTGAAAAAAGAAGAATATCATCAGCGAACAAAAGGTGTGATTGTATTAACTCCTTGTTTTGTGCATCTTCAATAACGCTAGTTAAATAATCCATAGCAATAACAAAAAGAAAAGGAGAAAGAGGATCTCATTGTCGTATACCCCTACATGCTTTTATTTTTCCTCTCGGTTTGTCATTTAGTATAATAGAGTAGCTAACAGTAGATATACAGGCCTTGATCTATCTGATCCAGATGTCATTGGAACCTTTTTGTCTAAGGATTGTAAGGAGAAAATCTCAGTTGAGCATGTCAAAAGATTTTTGTATATCAAGCTTGATAACCACCCCTTTCTGATGAGTACATTGCCAATGATCAAGCAACTCATTTGCCATGAGTATAGAGTCTGTGATTTGACGATTCTTGACAAAGGCAGATTAGTGATAAATCTAATGGTATCAGGAAGAACTGCTTTTAATCTCTAAGCTAAGACCTTGGCAAGAAGTTTGTAGATACTAGTAGTGAGACTAATTGGACGAACTTCAGTCACTCTAGAAGGTCTAACCACTTTAGGTATGAAGGCGATGTAGGTCTCATTAACTGCTTTATTCACTATGTCAGTTTTAAAAAAATCGTGGAACATATTCAATATTTGGCGCTTGAAGATGTTCCAACATTTTTTATAGATTTCGATAGTAAAGTCATCAGGTCCAGGAGCTTTGTTGCTGCCAATACCTTTTAAGCACATTAATTAGTATTTCATCTCCTGTGAATTGCTTTGTAAAATTCTCAGCTTGGGTAAAGGATATGGCATGCCATTGGAGATTCAAAATAATGGGACTAACAGGAGAGCCTCCTCGATATATCAGAGAGAAATATGTTAAGAATTCATTTTCAATTTTTGAATCTATTTCCTGGCTAATTCCAGCATCATCAATGATTTCTACCACAAAGTTGAAATGTCGACGAGCAACGCAGACCTTATGGAAGAAAGCGGAATTCTCATCTTCCTCTAATAACCAAGTCTTTTTACATCTCCGCCTATAGGAACGAGCCTCCAGAATGACAAGGGAGTAAAGGTCATCTTTGAGGGAAGTTCGTTTGTAATTATCTGATTCGTCTGCCAAACCAGCCTCTTCCTTGGCATCTAAAGAGGCAATTTCCTTTTTAATATCCTGTTGGGGCAAATGAGCTTATTAGAAAACCTCCATGTTCTAAAACTTGCATTTTTTACCCAACAACTTCAGCTTTCGAAGTAGATCATAACCAGGGTAACCAAGCGTCTCATTTGTTTGCCACCAATTTCCAAGGAATTAGAGAAAGGATTTGTTGTCAAGCCACTGATTATCAAAGCAGAAGGGACTGGGACCCAAAACAAGAGAATCAGATTCCAATGAAATTGGATAATGATCGGATGTGACTCGAATGTACCTGCGAAGTGGTGATTTTTTAATTTATCCATCCAAGCTTGAGAGTATAAAAATCGATCGATTTGGGATAGAGTTGGAGTGGATCTCGAATTTTTCCATTCAATTGCTTTCTACAACTTTGGCCTTGAAACTAATTTGTTACTTTACGTTGTAGCACTTCACAATCCTTTAAGTTTTGTTTTAGACTAAGTGCAGAAGTTACTCTTTTCATCATGAAAACTATTTCTAAATTTTACTTAAAAGCTTTTTAATTAATTATGAGCTAAAACTTCTTAAGAATGTGAACTCCTTAAGAAGTAAATCAAGTCTAAATCACAATAAAACTCGATCTTACATCTCAATTGTTTGCTTGTGTTGAATAAAACGCTTTTGAGATCTTAGATTGATCGACTAGGGTTGGATCTAATATCGATAGGGTTAGTGACAAGGGATTCTGCACCAATGATGGAGACAAGCGCTTGGACATAAGTCAATTTTTATCCCAGACATAGGTGAAAAAGACTCCAAACCCCGTAAAAATGTTGAGTCAAATTATCTAAGATAGAGATACTATCGGCATATAAGTTACTCACTTAGCCTCCTAAAAACCTAATTTCAAGGTGAATAAAGGAGTAACAATTTTAATTTACAGTTGTGAGTAGAGTAGGTTGGATTTGTAATTTTGGTTTTGCGATTTACAACTTAGCGCAATGACATACTTGAGTCTCATCTTCCCTTATTGAGTAATTTTTCCTCGCATCTTTACTATTTCTATTTCGTGTTTTTGCAATAGTTGATTTTCAACTTTCGGTTATTTCGCAACCTTTGCAATTTTGATTATGCAATCCAATTTTGCAATTTATTTTATATTTTGGCTTTTATTTCCATTGTTGTTTCACCCAACCCAAAGTATAGTTTTGCAATTTAGTTCCAAGTTGCAATGTTGAATACATTTTTGTTTTTCAATATATTTATTACACCATTCCCTATGGGATTGGTCCTCAGATATTCTCCAATTTTATGACTTGCATCAGCAATGTGCACTAGTATTGGGTTGAACATATTTCTTAACTTTTTGACCCAAAATTCCACCGGATCAATATTTATCTACTTTAACTCATATAATTAATTTTTTGGTTCTCAATCTAGCCACATATTTTTGTTTGACTCGTTTTTAATTAAAATGTTAGATTAAATAATATAATAAAAGAATTTTCAAACTGCATTAATTGTGATTTTTGGTTTTATGCACAAAAGAGGAGTGAGTATGGTCTCTATATACATCTTGTAGACCCTAAAGTTGTCTGATATTTTTACTTTATTTTTGTATTTTTTGTTTTGTTAGAGAAAAGGAATATATTTGGTAAAATTAATTAACCAAATCAAATAAGTGGGATTTTGGTAAAATTAATTAGGATCAATTTTTGTTGACCCAAATTTTTTTTACCAAAAGTAGATATTTATCAATTTGATATTTTTTAATTAAATCAATATATTCCTTCATTTGGAAAGTTTTGTAATTAGACTAATAAAATTTTGAAATCTAGGAAGGAATAATTCAATCGAATATTTTTTTTCATTTTGGTGTTTTTTGATATTATATTGTATTATTCTTTCCTAATTTGATCTATGATTTTACTATATAAGGGGAGGTTTCCCCTCATTGGACACAAGTTTTTTTTTTTTAATAAAAAAAAAACCACAATCTCTTTCAAATCCTAACGAAATACCTCTTTTGTTCTTTGTATAAAAAAGAGGTGGTTTGGCTTTATAAACCCTCTTTTGGCTTTATAAACCCTCTTTTCCTAACTCTAAAGGAGATTCCAACAAAACAAAAAAAATCAAAACAATATCAATTCTTTCTCTACAACTACAATCATCCTCTAAGAAGAAAAGGGTAAACCTTTTTTTAGATATAAGTTATTTTCTTATTCATTTACAAAAATAGTTGGGATTACAACAAGAACAATTTTGATTAGTGAAAGGTTGCAAGGTAGTGTCTTTGTCCTAAGGATCCGCACTTAGGAATAAGCTGGTTGTTCTTCACCCCACTCCTAAATCTGCATCTTTCATTTGAAACGTCACCTTGAAAAACAGCAGTTGAGTAAAGGGTTGTGAGTTTTTTTTTCCACTTGTGTATTCATTTTTTTTTCTAGATGCAGTTATTTTTTGTGTTGTTTTCTCATTAGCACATTTTTCTACATGTTATTTTGTGTATATTTTTATTATTATTACAAATTTTTTTTTCTTTTTTTGTAAACGGATACATGCATGCTAATTAATATATGGTTTATAATCTTTTAATATATACATTTTATAAAAAATGCCAACGACAGAATCTAAAAATATTTGGGAGTCTGATTTTCTAGATCTCCTGAGGTGAGAAATTGATTCTCTTTGCAAGTCCAAAATCGATTTCAATATTTTTTTTCTCTTTAGTATTTGTCAGCATATTCGTGCATAATATTTATTTGTTATGACCGATCTGTTATATTAAACATGATCTTTAATTTGCATTTTTTACATTTTATTATTCGAACTTAATTTATTTGATTATCATTCATGGTTTCAAATCTTATTTTGTAAATCTATTTTCAAATCTTTAATATTATTGTTTTTTAAGTTTATAAGAGTTTTAAAACTCAAATGTTATTTCCAATTTTCTTTTATTTTTTAGAAGTATTTTTCAAAACTGTCTTTATTTCTAAAAATTCCTACGACGGAATCTAAAAATATTTTGGAGTCTGATTTTCTAGAATTCTGGAGGTGAGTGATCATTACCTTTAAAAGTCCGAGATTTTGATCCCAATAAAAAATAAATTTAATAAAAAATCTTTTTTTAAGAAAAAACTTTATTTATAAAAGGCTATCCTATAATAGATTTGAGAACTTGTAATTTTTTTTCTCATATTCTTGAGGTGATATTATTTCTTAAATCTTGGAAATAATTTTAATATAGCTAAATTAATGGATTTTCATCCACTTATTTTTGGGATCATGACTCCAAATATTAGAGTAATGAGTGGGTAAAATAAGACATTGTTTTTAAAAAAATCTCATTTTTCTAAACAATTTTTTTCTCTTTCTTCTAAATATTTTTGCAATTCAAGATTAAATTTGGTCATCGTTTTAAACTGGTGTTGTGGGGTGCTAACACCTTCCTCATACACAAACTAACACCTTCCTCATACACAAACAACTCCCGAATCCAAATCTGGTTTTCGCATACCATTTTTTTCTTCTTTTTTTTTTTAAGTTGTTTTATTCTATTTTGGTGCTCAATCACACCATAAAAAAGATTGGTGGCAAATCTTCCCTCTTTTGAAGATGTCGGTCGCTCCGCGTCACAGGTACGTGGCGACACTCAATTCTTCTAAAAATTTTGGTATTATACTTATAACAGGTAGAACATATTCTCTTTTAAAAGCAACATATACATCAAATCTCTTTTATAAACTATATATCTCTATTTTATTTAGTTATATTCAAATTTCTTTTTAGATATTTGTCTATATATATATCAAGTTGTGCTAAATCAACTAACATATCTTTATAGGCATGTCAAAATTTAAGAATTAAATAAACATAGAAAACCAAAATTGAGGATAGCCAATTATAAATGGTAATATTGTGGGTGACATTTGTCTTTGCACATGGTATAGAGGACCCATGGACTTCTACATCTTCCAAGCTCTTAAAAAGGGTTAAAACATTTCCATGTAAGCATTAGCCAGTAAAGGAAAAAAATGAGAAAGGATGCATTGAAATATATATACATATATATATATATGACAGAATAATAATTCAAAACATAAGTAGTGTTTTATTGTTTTAATTTGCTCTTGTTCATGTTTTTAGATAAACTATTCATATCATGTAGTAATATATCAAATTGGTTCTTTAACTATAAAAAGGTTTTAAATTTGTTGTGTTTTAAAAATAATATATAAAAGGAAAATGTAAACAAAAATTCCAAACATATATATTCTCATTCTCAAACACTTTTTTGAGTTAAAAAGAAAAGAAAATCATTTATAGAAATTAGTTTACAACATAATTTTTAAGATATATTTTAGAAAATACATCCGAAAACTAATTAATTAACTTGATTTTCATTAATTAGTTTATCTTAATTTTAACTATTTGTATACTTGTATCAATTTTTAGTCTAGTTTCGAAACTTTTAAAGTTTTATTTTGGTCTTTAAAGTTCTACACCTACTTTTTCTTTTAGTATGCCAACTTTTAAAATCTCAATTTGAATCCTCCTACTTTTATTAAACTTTACATTTAGTTCATGTCGCAAAAATATTATATGTGATCTATTGACAAGGTATGATGTAACTCAACCTTTATTCATTATTTATATGTTATAATATTCAAATTATTACTATTATGATTGGAAAGAAGGGAAACTTAATAAAAGTTTCAAGGACTAAAATTTAGGTTCCAAATATTAATAGAAAAAAATAAAAATTGAATAAAAGTTGGTCCAAAAACTTCAAAAAAATATAGGAACCAAATGAAAAATACAAAAAAAAAAAAAAATCAAAAAATTATTTCATAACCATTTGGTTTTTCAAGATTGTGATTGTTTTTATCTCACCATTTATTTATAATATTTTTATCTTTCTTTCCCAAATATTTGAATTCTCAACTAAATCCTTAAATTAAAAATAAATTTTTAAAATTTACCTTTTTTAATTTTTAAATTTGGGTTAGAGTTTGACAACATTGATAAAACGTAAATAACTCGAAAGCAATGTTTATAAGTTTAATTATAAAAAATCAAATAGCTATTAAAACGGAGCCATTACGTTACAAATTGCAATCTCATACAAGTCTAAAAATGAAAGTGAGAAAGCAAGAAAAGAAAACTCTAAACCCTAAAAAGCATCAAATGTCTTTGATAAAATGAATGAAAGAAAGAAAACATAAAAGAGCCATTCAACAAATTTAAAGAGGGATGGATCAACTTTGCAAAAGAAAAGGCTTTTTTTTTTCTAGTGATGAGACAACATTATACTATTATTGGGATTTAAATTTAGTGCTTTCAACTTTTGATCAAGGAATCTTGTTTTTTTTTTTTTTCTTCTTTTTTTTTCATCTTTTTATAGTTAATGAATGCATAATTATAGACCATAGTTGGTGTGGAATTTGGCATAAAATTTTTGTTGATTCTCTTACATAGTGATAGCTTGATACCAAGGACATCAAATTATTTTATGAAAAGTTATCAAGATATTTACTCAATAGCATTATAAAACAATTTACTTTTAAATGTCAATATATTTTTAATGGTTATATTCCTTACTTCTACACGGGGTTACCAGCTCAAGAATTAAGCATTTATTCTTATTTTTGAAATTGAAGGTTCAAATTTTCAGCCTACATTTTTTAGACTAAAAAAAGTAGTAACAATTATTTTTTTGTCAAATCTTGATATATTACATTCTTATAATATAAAATATGGCTTTTTATGTGTGGCTAATATTCAGAGATCTTTTCATTTATACAAATGAACACAAGATATGTTACATCTATTTTTTGTTAAAAATAAATTTATAGAAAATTAGCAATGATTACCGAAAAAAAGGATTTCTTATGCAAAGAGAAAAAAAAATTGAAGTTTAAGAACCAAAATAATGGAATAATTAAGAAAATGTGAATACTAAAATATGATTTAAATTTTATTTTTTATTACGTTATTTTTGTAATTTCTTCTAAAATCATACCACATATACTAATTAAGCATATTATTAATCAGAAATCTTTGAAATGATGAATAACACTACTATTTTTTTTTTCTATAGAAAGGTATGAATGTCAAAAGAGAATGGATACTGAAATTAGTTTTCTTGCTTTCTTTTTGCTCTCCTTTCTTATTTTATTTTATACATTTATTACTTTTCTCAATATCATCTTGTCTCCTTTAATTTTCTCGGGTGGAAAAAATAATAATATTAAAGTAATGAATATTATAAAATTGATATAAAATCTTCTTTGTTTCCTTTATATTCCTTAGAATAATGTCAAGATTTTTTGTAATAAAGAAAAAAGAATAAGTTATCATAAATTTTTTATGAAGGTTAAAAAACTATATTTTCCTCCTAAATTTTTTAATAATAAACACACATAACACTATATTATAGTCTTATTATATAGTATGATATTAAAAACTTTGGAGTAGTTGGAAGTTTGGCCAATGGATTGGATATACCTTTTGGAAATTAAAAATGTTATATTTCATTCTCTTAATTAGAATATTTTATATCGACATTATGAACCTATGATAACTTCATTCTTGTTTGATCCATCGCCTACTATCCAAAATAACACTTTTCAAAAGTACACATATCTGACTTTTAATTAAAGTTTTTTTCAAGATATCATTTGAAAACTATTTTGATTGCGATTTTTTAGTTGATTTTTTTTTTTTTTGTTTGTTTTTAAACATAATTGATGTTATAACTCATTCAATTTTTAAAATCTTAAAAATTTAAAATAATGCTAAAAATTAAGAAGTGGTATATTATCTCATACGAATAAAGGACATACACATTTAGAAAATGTGAGAAAAGAAAATTTCTGATTCAGTTAAATTTTTTATAAAACTAAATATTGAATTGTAACCCACCTTTAATTTTTTTTTTTTTTTTTTTGGAGAGATTTGAACTTCCAGTTCAAGAAGAAACTACGTGTCAATTACTGTTGAGCTATATTTATTTATTTTTGTTCAATTATTTTGATTTAATTTTAGTTATTCGGTCTAATTCGATTTTTTTTTTTGGTTTTTTTTTATATAAACCCTAGTGGCCAATTATTGGAACAAATAATTGAGAAAGAGCCAAAGGCCTTCTTAAAGGCATGCCTTTGTGTGATTTTTTCTGAAGATTCTGCCCCCTTTCATGTTTTAATGCATATTGATAATTTTTCCACTATGCCTTATATGATCATTTGCTTCTCCACATATATCTTTAATTGGAAGCCCACCCAACATAACTTTTCCAAGCTTTTACTTATTCTTTCAATTATTATGTGCTTTAGTGTTGCTCTACAAATTAAATACAATTTGTACACATTAAATAATTGCATGATGTTAATGGTGTCTCCAAGGATATTATAATTTAAATCTTAAATTTTTTTTTAGCCTCTCTACTTTTAAATTTTATGTTAGTTCTTGAACTTTGTATTAAAAAATTATTTAAGCACTTACATATCATTAATATTTTGTTGATTGTTTTTTTTTTTTTGGATAAAAATCTCGATGAAGCTTAGCTCTTAAGTTATAGCATGTGGCTTGGTTTCAACCCTTTGAAGGACATCGCGAGGATTTTTGTTAAGAATTTATGAAAAATAAATGATAGACTAAAATGGATTTTTTTTTTAATGTAAGGTTCGATGAATAAAATAAAATATTTCAAATTTTAGAGACCAAAACATAATACATTTGAAAGTTCAGGACTAAAATAAGATTTTAAACCAATTCTAAATGTGTGACATTAATTAAGTTTAAGTTTGTTTTTAAGTGCCAACAAGAGCATAGCTCGACCGGCATTAAGTATGACTCATAACTAAGAGGTCATGAGTTCGAATCCCCCATCCCTAATTGTTGATGTACTCTCTTTGGCAATTAAGTTTAAGCTTTTTCAATCAAGTGGTCAGTTGATATGTCAGTTGAGTTAAGCTTTAAATTGTGTGAATTACTTATTTTAAATTTAATTGAAACAAGATTTCCATTATTTAAATAGTTATAATGTTGGTTATAATTTATGAGGAAAAGTACATAAAAGTTGATAGCACAAGATTTCACAGACAAAAGGCTTCCATAGTTTGTGGAGTGGCAGGCAGTGGAACAAATTTGAACTTTTTGATAAAACAAATGGCAATCCCTTTTAGTGATATGGACTTTTAGTCCTGGTTCATGGAGTCTAATGACTTTAGATTTATATTCTATTATATAGATAGACGGATAGATAGTTATATAATATTACGACTAAAGATCAGTTGTTAGTTGTTAATATTTAAATTTATTTTTTAATTTTCTAAATATTCTCGATCAACATTGAGTTGGGCTGATTTTAGTTTTTTTAAATCCAATCACACACTTATTTTAGACTTTAGTAAAAAAATTTAAAAAGTTAGGATAGCAATTTTGCTTTTAGTTATATTAGTTTTCATTTTTTAATAAAATGAACTTGTTTACTACTTCATTTCTAATCTATTATTTAAAAACAAATGAGTCTTTAGCTTAACATAGATAGTTTTTTTAGTGAAAGTTCAAATAGATTTGGATCTATAATTAATTTTTTTAAAAAAGACTATATTAATGTCTTAACTAATCAAATTATTCTCAAATGTAACATAGATAGGTTGATTTGATTTGATAGTGATATTACTCATATTTAAAGTTAATGTAATCTCATATGCTATCCAATTTCAACTCCACTAATTCAAGGAAATTCACTCACTTACAATTAATATATTTCTCATTATTAAGCCTTAGAACTTAGATAGATACATTCTTTTGTCATATTTCTCCCATATTTAGCATATATAATCTCACTTATCCTTTTAATCTCTCTTCTACCAATAGATTTGCAAGTGGCATTGGAGAAACAAAGAATAGAGGAGAATCTAATTGAGTTGGATTCCAACTCTAAATCCACTAACAATTTTCTTATGTTGCTCCTCATGGTCCAAAAGCACTCAAATGATTTTTTTTATTTTTTTTATATTATCTTATATGAGTGAGTACTTTGTGGTTGATAGTAAAACACCAATTCTCCATTTTAGTTTCTTAGAGAGTTTATAATTTCAATTTGTTAATAATTGATTTTTTAGATGAGATATAAAGGATTTTCTATATTTAGAGGTTATGAAGTGGAGAAGTAAAAATTAAATATTAAGAAAGATAAATTTGGCTCAAAATAGTTCAAGTCATGACATAAAAGTCAAAGTTACAGCATAAGGAAAAGCTTTAAAACATTATAGTGGAGATTCAACTCATATTTCACAAAGGGTAATGATCAGTTATTGTGATGTGGAAAAAAAAAACCAACAGAGAGAAGAAAAGATGTTTTTTCTGCAGTAACACACCTATGTGCTATCCTTAGGAGCACCTAGGTTACATTATTGTCCATGCTCTACCTTTGAAACTAGTTTACATTAACTTTGATCTAGGGTTTTAAATACTTCGCGGTTACAATAACATAGGTTATAATAGTCTGTGAGTTATTATATTCTATAAAATTATATAATATTATTTAAAATGCATAGTAGTTTAGTCTGAAGTTATAATAGTCTATATTTGAAATGCAGAGTGTTATAATAACTTGTACCCCAAACAGACCCTAAAGAGTTGTTTGGGGCGCAGGTTCGAAATCAGAATCTTGGGAATCAGAAGCCTGGAGGGTTTGCCCTGCGGGATTCTGAAGTCTGAGAATCAGAAACCTGTGTTTGGGTGCAGTGTTATGAAGTCTAGAAATCAGAAAGTTGTTTGTGGGGTGCAGTGTTCTGAAGTCTGGGAATCAGAAAGCTATGTTTTGGGTATAGTTTTTTCTGAACTCTTGGTTTGGTACAGGTTTGTTTCACATTTTTCCTTTTAGCTATTTTTTTTATTTCAAATTTTGTAGTGTGAATTTTAGAAGCTACCATCTAACATGAATCAATTTTTTAAATAACTTTTCAATGAAACTTTCAATTTATGTTGTAGTTGAAGAATAAAAAAAGAGTTTTAAATATTTAGAACAATTTTTAGCATTCGGAGAGAAGAAAGCATAGCATGCCACGAGTTAGAAGTGTTCGTACGTTGGGTTGGGTTGGGTCGAGTAGAGGTACTTTTAGACTAAACTCAACTATTCGGGTTGCAAATATCTTTAGCCCAAACAACCTTTATTAAGTGATGAACCCAACCCAACCCAACCATGAAACATTTGGATTTGGGTTGGGTTGGTTCAGGTTGGTCGGGTTGGTTGGTTCAGGCTGGTTGGTGGTATAGTTTCAGCATGATGTTCCACCCACAGATAGACGAGCAGATTAAAAGATTGAATCAGATCTTAGAGGGCATGCCTCGGGTTTGTGTCTTGGAGTTTGCAGTTGGGGGTTTACGCTTCTTCTGAAGGTTACACCTATGAAAAGGATGGAAGGGAAGTTGAATCCTAGGCTTATCGGGCTATTCGAGATCTGGGAGTGAATTGGCTCGGTGGCGTACTGTTTAGCCTTGCCACCAACTTTAGCAACCGTACATGACGTGTTCCTTGTGTCGATGTTGCGAGACTATGCGCCAGATGCATCATGCGTGATAGATTTCGAGCCACTGCAGGTCGATCAGGACTTGAGTGATTCGATAACTAGCCACTTTCGAGGACGAAAGTTCTTAAGGTGGGGAGGATGTAACACCCGATAATTTTCAGGTAATTCTAAATTCTCAAGATTTAAGTATGGGCTTGTTTTGTAACTTTGGAAATGAGTTTGTATTAATTAAAGAAATAAGTTTTGGAAAAGAAATAAAGGAAAAGAAAAGGGAAAATTATTTTAAATAAGGAAAACTTTTATTCTTATTTAGAAATTAAGTTAAAAAAAAAAAAGAAAAATGATTTCGAATGAGCAGCAACGCCCCCCCTCTCGTTCTCCTCCTTCTCGTGTTGCAGTTGCACGATTGGTTGCGTCCCACGCCGCCGACGACAGACCACCAGCGGCGGCCTCCTCTCCTTCTCCCTCTCCTCGTGCGCAACCCAACAATCTCGACGACTCCTCCCCTAAATCGAAGCAGCAGCAGTCGCGGCCTCCTCTAAGATTCGCCAGCCAACTCCAACGTTCAACATCGATTTTTTTTGTTCTCTTCCTCTCGTCGTCCGTCTCCTGCCATCCCATTGCCGACGGATGTGCCGACACCCACTGCAAGAGACTCGCCAATCGCCTCCCCATCGCCGACAGCAGCCGCGAGCTCCACCAGTAAGGTTTCAAGGATTTTCAGTTTTTTGTTCAGTTGGTTCGAATTATTTTAGGTCGGTTCTTAATGTTTCTAGTTTGGTTTTAAATATATCGGGCCTCGGGCGTCCCGAGATTTTTCTCCACACGATGCCACTCGCCGGAAGTCGTCGTCGGTCGCCGGAAATCGTCGTCGCTGCCAGTGAGGTACACCCATCTATTTTCGTTTTCTCGATCCTGTTTTAAGCCTTCATGCGTTTGTTTAGTTATTTAAGTCGTGTTAATTCGATTTAAGTTGTTTGGAACGTGATTAAAGTTCTATGTTTGTCAGTTAGGGTCTCGATCGTGTTTAGGAGTTTGCGTGGTGCACGAGATCAAGCTCTTGAATCTTCGGGTATCTGTAAGTAGTCATTTGGATTGAGCCCCTTAAAGTTATTAATTGATTTGTTAGAATGTTGTAATCCGTGAATTGTGTTTGATGCACAAAACTATGTTGTGATGCATATGTTTGAGTTTGGGTTGTGTTGGTGTTGCCTGTACCACTAATGGACTAAGAAAGTAGTTAATATGGGAATAGAGGCTTAAGTCTTCAAGTTAAAAGTGAGACTTAAAGCCTTTGATCGTAATAAGTTGAGAACGAACATTGTGGGTTCGAGATTAATGTAGTTGAAAGGTGGTTCTATGCTCGGGTTCTACCTCGAGGTTGGTAGCTGGAATTTGTGAGTCACGAGTAAACCCTAGAGGGGCGAGTTCGGCAAAGTGTAGTTGACCAAACCAATTAGAGGATTACTGTGTTGGGCTTAAGGTCGCCTAAGCGTGAGACTATTTTTGTAAAGGGTTCGAGGTTGCAACTAATGTTTTGGTTACGTGGTTTAGGCCAAATATGACTGTTGGGTACAACGCCTTAAGCTTCGGTTCGTGTTTAAGTTGTTTGGATCGCTATAATTAACTTGGTGGGGCGTTAAAGGTGAGCCCTAGGCCACGCTAGTGATTAGTCGTTTCCTTGGAATTATTTTAGGCGAGCTTGTGTTTGCCTTTTGAAGGAAGTGGTTGTTTCATGGATCCTCGAGTCGATGTATGTGGCCAACTTAATCCAGTAAGCGAGCTCATAAGTGAGAGAGTTGGCTTGCATAGTACAAAACTGAAAAGAAAAACAACTAGAAAAAAAGAAAAGAAACTAAGTTAAACAAATAAAGCAAAAGCAAAACAAGTAAACCAACGAAATCAAATTAATTGCTTGGAGCATATAAGAATTATCAAGAATTACACGAGCTCTCTGAAAATGATCTTCTCAAGTATCTGTTGAACTGATAGAGGCTATGCCTCTTTGGAACTTCTCTTTCCAATAGTGTTTAGTTCTCATCCCATTTGCTTTAAATTCTCCCTCATCTTTACCAACACAATGCCTAAAAACAAATGGATCATCCAAGAAATAAAACTTCACCTCATGGAGAAAAGATTTCAGTTGTTGTTTTGATAAACCAGAGGGCAAAATTCCATAAGCAAGGTGGTTGGCAAAGTCATCATACCAAAGTTTTTCCACTTTCCTAATGTGATCTACTGTAAATAAATGCTCATCAATGAAAGAATTCTTACGTTTGGTTGCTGGAACAAATTCAACAGTGAAATATCATCTTCCAGTAGCAAACTTACTCATGTGATTATTGAAAATTTTTCCTTCTCACCTAAGTAGAAATACCTTGGATTTGTGGGCAAAGACTTTAACTCACAGACTGAGAGTTCTTTGATAGATGGGTGTAATGGTGATGTTTTCCTTTCCCTTAATTTCAAATGTTCAAACACTTTCTTGGAGTTAGAAATTTCAGCCAAATTCTCACCATCCTCTTCTAAACTATTGCTTTCCAAACTCTCTGTTATTGTTCCTCCAACAGATTGAACATAATGCTCCAACATTTCCAACTCAGTGTTCTCTCTAATCCCTTCTTCCAACACTTGAATCACAGAACACTCCTCCACATTAGTTGGGTACTTCATTGCATCAAAAATACTGAACTTGATCTCTTGATCATGTACCCTCATTGTAAGTTCACCTTTTTTAACATCAATTAAAGTATTCCCTGTTGCCAAAAAGGGTCTCCCTAAGATAATAGGCACATCTTTATCAGCCTCATAATCCAAGATTATAAAATATGCTGGAAATATGAATTTATCCACTTGTACCAAGATGTCCTCTATCTTCTCTTCAGGATAAGTAATGGATTGGTTAGCTAACCGTAATGTAATTGTGGTGGGTCTAGCTTCACCTATGCCTAATTTTTTGTAAATGGACAATGGCATAAGGTTAATGCTAGCTCCTAAGTCACACAAAGCTCGACCTAACTCCGTACCTCCTATGGAAATGGGAATGGTGAATGATCCAGGGTCTTGGAGTTTAGGAGGAATTGAGTTCGTTACAATGGAGCTACACTCACCTGTCAAAGGGACAACTTCATACTCAACTTGTTTCTTCTTCTTAGTCAACATATCTTTAAGAAACATCACATAATTTGGCATTTGTCCTAAGGCTTCAACAAAAGGTATATTTATGTGAAGTTGTTTAAAGACATCGAAGAACTTCTTAAATTGAGCATCTTGAGTATTTTTTTTTCAACCTTTGAGGAATGGTGGAGGAGGTGGTTTAAACTCACGAATAGTAGTAGGAATGCACTCAGATGGTTTTGAAGGTTGTGCTCTAGGTATCTTTTCAATCTCCTCATTTCCCACTTCCCTAGGTTCCAACTGATCCTCTTTTTCCTCTTCCTTGACTTGCACTGCAAAATCCTTCTCTTTTTGTTTCTTCTTACTGATTTCCTCAGGCTTAATCAATGTTTTCCCACTCCTTAACTCTATGGCTAGCACTTGTTCTTTTCCTTCCCTTTTTGGAATTTCAGTGTCAGAAGAAAGTTTACCTTGAGGCCTTGATCTTATTTCATTGGCAAGCTGGCCCAATTGCACTTCAAAGTTTCTCATTGAAGCTTGTTGACTTTGAATAACAACATCATTCTTAGCCATAAATTCCTTCAACAAGCTTTCAAGAGAAGTACCTAGAATATGTTGTGGGATCTGCATCGCCCTCTCGATCTTTGGAGCATCGGTTGCTGATTTCCATAGGCCTGCTGATTCTGATGCCCAAAACCTGGTGGGTAATTCACCTTTTTCTGCATTTGAGGGGCTTGAGAATTACTTTCTTGACCTCCTCAAGCAAAGTTAGGGTGATTTCTCCAACCTGGGTTATAAGTATTAGAATAAGGATTGTTCATTTGATTAACTTGGTTCCCAACATAGTAAACTGAGGTTGGATTACTAGGACAAAATTCAAATGTGTGCCCTTCACCACAATAAACACATGACTCAGTACTTACCACTTGGTTCACCATAGCTGCATTTTGAGCATTAAGGGAAGTCTGGGTTGCATTTCCAACAGTTAGATTCTTCAACATGTTGGCCATAGATGCCATTAGGGCATTTATAGCAGTTAAGGCATCTAACTCTAACATTCCTTTGTTCTTTTTGCCTTGGAAGCTCCTTGAATCAGCCCACTGACAGTTGTTTGAGGATATTCTTTCCAATATCTCGAAAGCTTCATTATAGGTCTTTGACAAAAGAGCCCCATTTGCAGAAGCATCAACAACTTGTTTAGTAGTTGTGTTCAACCCATTGTAAAATATCTCCATTTGAATACAATGAGGGAGTCCATGATGAGGGCATTTCCTAAACAAGTCCTTAAATCTCTCTCAGGCCTCACTTGAGGATTCATCATCAAATTGTTGAAAAGCCACAATTTCATTTCTAAACTTAGCATTCCTAGTTGGTGGAAAATACTTAATGAGAAATTTTTCAGCAAGTGTGTTCCAAGAATCAACTGCCTCCGGAGGAAGTGTATTCAACTATGTCTTGGTTGCATCTCTAAGGGAGTAAGGGAACAAACTCAACCTTAGGGCATCCTTAGGCACTCCTGGCAGTATAAAAGAATCGCTAACCCCTAGGAATGATTTCAAATACAGATGAAGATCTTTAGATGATAGTCCATGAAACAGTTCTATGGTTTGAAGCATTTGAAACATGACAGGTTTAAGCTCAAACGTAGGGGCTTGGATTTCTGGCCTAATGATCCCTGGATTTAGCTCTTCAACCAAGGGATTGGCATAAGTTCTGATAGCTCTCTCCCTGTCATCTGCTAAAATAATAACATTGGTAGGGTCCATAGCTTGGGGTTCAACTAAAGGTGGTCTAAAGCCTCCTTGACCTTGTGGTTGGTTTCTAGGATTATTTTGAGGATTGTTAGGATCTACAGGACCTCCACGAAAATCTGCCATTTTTTCCTTTTGAATCCTCCTTCTTCTATGAAATGCTCTCTCAGGTTCAGGATCTAAGAAAAATTCTAAACCAGGAAAATCATTCATGCACAATTACAACACCTGAAAAATAAAGAACACCTTAGTTAGACCTTTCTTTCAGCTCAAAAATCACTAAAAACAACTCAAACAAAGTAAAAATCAAACTAATCCCCGACAACGGCGCCAAAAACTTATTTTCTAAAAAGGGTGTATGAAATTATCAATAAAACACTCCTAAACTGTGCAAGTATACACAATTTAAGCAGCAAGTGATAAGTATATTTAATCGTCTCCTCAGGGATTAGTTGTGGAATTCATACAAGGTTGAGTTGATTTTAATGAGTAAAGGGGTAACCAACATAAACAAAATGAGTAATGAGTTTAGAAATCAAAAGTAACAACTAAAAGGCTAAAGTAATGCAGAAGAGGATTAATAAGGATAAAGTAGCAGCACAACAGGCTTAACCAAAGTAGTAAAAGGGGGATTGGATTAGGGATGAAATTATGCTTCAGCAATCTTAATGCTAGAGCTCAAAACTGCACAAGAACTCAAAACAGTTTAATTCACAGAATCTTCCCAGATTTCCTTGCGATTTAGGCACTTAATTCCCATTAAACACCTCAGTTTTAGCTCCTAACTGTAAACACTAGGTGAGTGATTATCCCTAGACTACTCAATCACCTAAGAGAAGTAAATCTCTTAATCAAAACTAGTGTTATGCCTTGGAATCGGTTTACTCTTCCCTTTCCCAAGTTGGAATAAACAATACTAAGATGAGATGGCCAAACAAATCTTAGCTAAGTAGTAAAATCACAAGGCATAAGAGTAAGATTACAACAAATTACTCATTCATTAAGTTTGCATCCACATAAACTCCCTAATCCTCACCCCAAGGGTGATTAGTTCATGATGATAAGAAAAGACAACAATAAAATAGTAAACCTAATGATAAACATGCTTAAGATGGTCTTAGTTACAATGTAAAAGAGTAAAGAGCAAGAAAACAAGAGAATAAACAGATGAGCGAAATTCCAAAACCTCCTTTGGTCCACTCCAGCCTCTTTCCAGAAGAGAAATGCTTCCCAAATTGGCATCTCTTGATTCTCCACTGTTGTCCCCTTCTCCCAATTGATTTTTCCTCCATTTCTTCTTGCCCACTCTCCTCCTTGCCTTAAAAATGGCTAAGAAAACCTTTATATCACACCTATATGGAAATGAGGGTTAAATAGACAAGGAAAAACGGTCTGGCGGCTTCCCATTGGTTCTCAGCGGCTGATGTGGCGGTTTTTGTCCAGCTCAATTAATGAGATCTCTCCCACGTGCGTATTCTGCGAACTGGTACCAAAATTTTGCTCCAACAATCTTGATCCTTCAGCAATTGCACAGCTACAGCAGCTCGAAGCAGACCTTCAACACTTCATAACATCCATCTTCCCAAAAACTCCTGTAAACATGGCCAAAATGACAAAATTCAGCAATGAAAAGTACTTCAATGGCTTTAAGGTCTTTCAAAAGTACTTTGTAAACATTAACACACAAAAGTACCTAATCAAGGGGTTAAAATAGTCAAGAAAGCTCAAAATACCAAGAAAATATCACAATAAAAGCTCAATCTTAGCTCTCATTCTAAGAGCTAACAGCGGGTCTGAGCTATGTCAGAATGCTAGTTAGGGAGGCGTATACCGACGTGAAGCAATGAGTTGAGCAATCATGTGTGGGCTTGGGGTAAGCCTGAGTTGGACGTCTAGTTGAGTATGGTCTGAAGGTGGAATCTGGGTAGTTTGAGGTGTTGGTTAAAAGTGAGAACCTAGCTGAATTTGGGACCCTTGAGAATGGGTCGGGGATATTGCATAGTTAGAACCCTAAGTAACCTTATGAAGCGCAGAACCCAACATTTACTAAACCTTGAGTTACGCCTGAGCGAGTCGGAACCTCTGGGTTGACGCTATATGATAGGCTCGTGAGACTGGGGTACGTCCACGTTGAGATCAGGGAGTGGTTGTTTTTCATTATCTTGCGCTTATGGGTGATTCCCCATAGGGCGTGTTGGTTACGTACCCCACTGCACTATGCTAGCGTGTTGTGTTGTGAGGGCCTGGGGTAAGTGGTTGCTATCCATTATCTCGTGTTGGCTTAGGGGCGATTCCCCATAGGGTGTGTAGGATACGTACCTGCTCTGCTCTATGCCAGTGTGTAGTGGCGTGAGAGTTGTTTTCTCTCATTGCATCGTCAATCAAAGTTCCAAGACCGAAGGTAGAGCTCGAGTTATTACCGCAGGGGGCTCAGGGTGAAGTATGCTAAAAGTGAGACATGTGTGGGGTTGAGCGAGTTTAGAAGATGAGTCTTGTTTTGGTTGCATGTTAGTTTGTTTGGACGTGAGTGGGATGCATACTGAGTATTTTTTATACTCACCCGTCTACTTTGTTGTTTTTGGTTGCAGGTAAGAAACCCTGAGGCGGTTGATGACGACGACGACTCGACAAGGCTGTGGGACCTTGTTTCCTTCCTGTTTTCTTTTTGCTTAGAGTTCTCGCTTGACACTGTCATGTTTTAGTTTCTGTTTTATTTTTTTCTGGTAGCGCGACCCTCTATTTTCTCTTGTACTTCTTAGTTGGTGAATTTTCATTATGGTTGAGTTGTCTTTTCGTTGTGTGTTCGTTTATCTAAGAGATTGTACTTTGGAACTCTGGTTGTAGCCCAACCCATTCTTTGATTGTAGTTTGGTGGGGGTTGGGCATTCTTTGAGACCCTTTGAAGTGTTTTCTGCTTGTTATGTTGTTATGTTGCCGAAATTTCGACGCAAACGGTGTGGCGGAATAACTTCCCTAACGTAGGTTCGTCTTGATTTTTAGGGTCGTTACACTTTTGATCTATTTTTTAAAAAAATTACAAATCCAAAGTCCCGTTTGATTCATAATCTAAAAATTTATTTTCAAAATTAAGGAATTCAACAGAAAATAAAAACAAAACTCTTATTATAATTATATTTGAAAACGCGCTTGTTCCAATTTAAAACTCTAAATTTGGACTCAACATTTGAAACTGTGTTTAGTAAAAATTGGAAAAGGTAGGAAAAATATTAAGGTGTGTTTTATAGAATCAATTCTTTAAGAAAATATTAATTAGATATAATTATTTCTTCTTATAGCGAATTTGAACTTGGAAAATTGTAATGTGTAGCAAAATATAGATTCTTATTTGTAAATATAGCAAGTTTTTTTTAAAAAATTGCAAATATAGCAAATATTTTAAATAACATTTTTAAATTCTCATTTTACCCTTGATTTAAGCCCGATAGACTTTTATCACTATTCAGAATCTATCGGTGATAGACTTCTATTTCTGATAAACTCTAATCACAGTTAGAACTCTATCAGAATAATGAAGTCATCCTAATAGACACTTATCATAGTTAGGAGTCTATTAGTGATAAACTTCTATTCCTAATAGATTTTTATGGGATTCTTATCACCGTTAGAAGTTTATGAGTGAATGAATTTGAAGCAAGGCTTGGAGTAGGCTGATAGACTTTTATCATAGGTAGGATTCTATTGGTGATAGACTTCTATCACTGATAGACTCTCTTATCATAGTTAGGATTCTATCAGTGATAAACTTCTATCACTAATAGACTCTCATCACAGTTAGAAGTCTATTAATAATAGATCGTGATATAATGCAATATATAAATTATATAGTAGATTGATAGATTTGTATCAAGGTTATTCTATCACTGATAGACTCTTATCACAATTTGAAATCTATCAGTGATAGACTCTAATAGACTGTAAAACTGAAGTAAGGCTTGGAGACGTAGTATGCTAGTAGACTTTTATCATAGAAATGAGCCTATCAGTGATAGACTTCTATTAGTGATAGAATCTTAACATAGTGATATATGAAATAAGCATTTTAGTGATAGATTTCAATCACACACCCTAACTTATTCAAGGATGAAAATTAACCTATATTAACCCTAGTTGATTCAAGATTCAAAATTCTAGTAATTCATATGGTAGATATTAACATATATGCTTTTATCAGTGATAGATTTCAATCACGCACTACTCCCACTGATAGTGATAGAAGTCTATAAGTAATAAACTTCAATAAAAAAAATAAAGAAGAAAAAGAAAAACAATACATATAGAAGTCTATTAGTGATAGTGATAAACTTATATCACTAATAGACTTTTGTTACAAGACTGCGATTAAAGCCTATTAGTGATAGACTCCAATCACTATAGAAAAAGTTGACCATTGGATATCGATTGAGTCTAGGATTTTTAGTCGATCAACTACTAAACGATGGAGAAAGGAAGAAGAAATCACAAAAAATTACAAAAAGTCAAAGATATAGTTTGAGGAAGGGCAAAATACATTTTTGGTCCCTCAGTTTTGTGTTTAGTTCCCTTTTAGTCCCTCAGTTTTCAAGCTCAACAATTTAGCCCCTTGAGTTTTGCATTTAGTTACACTGTTAGTCCTTCCATCCAATTTTTCGTTAGTCTCTAACAAAAAACTGACGTGTCACCTTTTTTTTATATATAATAAATTATTTTATTAATATTTAATTATATTTTATTTAAATTTTATTTTTATTTGACAAAATACTTTTTTAATCTCCCAATTTTGTATTTTGTTTTCTTTTGGTCCCCAAGTTTTCAAAAACTCAACAAATTTACCCTCAAGTTTTGCATTTATTTACGCTATTAGTCCTTCTATTTAATTAGATTTAATTTTTTATTTAATTAAATTATTAAAAACTTATCAAGAAACGAGAACGAATTAAAAAATAAAAAATAAAATTTTAATTAAAGACTGAAAATAATTAAATATTAATATAATAATATTTTTAATAAAAAAATAGGTGTCACATCACTATCAAAAACTTATCAAGAAAGGAGAATGAACTAAAAAATAAAAAATAAAATTTTAATTAAAGACAAAAAATAATTAAATATTAATAAAATAATATTTTTTAATAAAAAATATGTATCACATCACTATTTTAGACTACTGAAAAATTGAATGGAATGACTAATAACGTAACTAAATGCAAAACTTGAGGGTAAATTTGTTGAGTTTTTGAAAACTTAGGGACCAAAAGAGAACCAAATACAAAATTGGGAGATTAAAAAAGTATTTTGTCAAATAAAAAATAAATTTTAAATAAAATATAATTAGATATTAATAAAATAATTTATTATACATAAAAAAAATAGGTGTCACGTCAGCTTTCCGTTAGGGACTAAAGAAAAATTGGATGGAAGGATCAACAGTGTAACTAAATGCAAAACTCAGGGGCTAAATTGTTGAGTTTGAAAACTGAGAGACTAAAAAGGAACTAAACACAAAACTGAAGACCAAAAAGGTATTTTATCATTTGAGGAATAAATGAAAGAAGATAAATCACAATTTTCATTTGGGCTAAAGACACGTGCATGGATTTTCTAGTAATTTAAATAAAAATTTGTCATATATACAAATATATAGTTTAACGATTTGTTAATCTACAATATTTTAGGCTCATTTTGTTATTTGGCCCATTGTCCCTTATTATTATCGTAAAGAAAAGAAAGATAGTGAAGCGAAGGGAGAGATTATTGGAGATTGAAAAAAAAATTGATTTTTTAAAATGCAAGTGATAAAATTTATGAGGAACAAATATTTTCCAACAAGAGAAAGAGAAAAAAATCAAGAAGAAAACGAAAAGAAATCATTTATCACAAAGGAAGATATGACCATTTTTTTTGAATGAATGATAATCCAATATTATGCTAGTTAAAAACAATGGTATAATCGTCTATAAATATTTTTAGTCACCTTGGTTTGTTGATATTTGTTATTTGTAGTTTTTATAACAAAAAATTCTCCATAAAAAATTTGATGTATCCACTTGGGAGATGGAATGGGCTTATAAGTTTTGAAGAAAAAAGAAAATTTTAACATCTAATTTTGTTGTTTGACGGAAATATGGAGTATATAATTTATTTTCATAATTTTTTAAAACAAAGCAACAATTTATCGTTTATAAAAATAGGCTATTTTCGAAGTTGTTTTTAAAAACCATTTTCGAAAATAAGTGCATCCAATGTATTTTCATCATTTTTATTGTACATTTTATTTTAAAAAACATAAAAACAGAAATGGATCCCAAATTAAAACAGGCATAAATTTTTCAAAATCACTTTTTTACCATGTAACAAAACTATCATGTATATTGTTAGATTATATCCAACTTTATTGCATTAGATTTTATTTTATTTTATTTTATCTTATTTTATCTCGTATCACTCTTATAAATAGGACGTTTAGGTTTGTATCTTGTTAGGACAATAATTCACAATATAAACCGCATTTGTGTTCTCTCTCTTTTCCCTTTCATTCTCTAAAAACAACATATACAAATTTTGAAAAATATTTTTAATCGACTAAAATCAATGCTTCATTCTTGGAAGTCATCAAAAACTCATTCTTTCGTGAATGAGGGGTTGTTTGAAGCGTGGGTTATAATAACCTCTGAAATACTTTGCACCCCAAACACAAATTTTATAACTCAAACTAAACAACTATGCATTTTAAACAATATTATATAATTCCATAAACTATTATTGTTATTATTACTAACTCAACGCCCCAAACAACTCCGAAGTAACTAAATAACTATGACAAAAACACGAAGACAAAGATGCATGACAATGATGTATCCTAATTTTCATTCAATGGGCACTGTATAAGTAAAAATTTAGTAATATTACAAATGCTATTTTAGTAAATCATAATTGTTTTCTATGATTTTTCAGGTTCTAGATATATATATATATATATAATTACAAACACTATTTTAGTATAAATCATAATTGTTTTCTATGATTTTTCAGGTTCTAAATATATATAA
Source organism: Trichosanthes cucumerina (assembly GCA_036507285.1). Taxonomy (NCBI): domain Eukaryota; kingdom Viridiplantae; phylum Streptophyta; class Magnoliopsida; order Cucurbitales; family Cucurbitaceae; genus Trichosanthes; species Trichosanthes cucumerina. The sequence continues at coordinate 10,942,326 of CM071842.1, read as the reverse complement.
AATTACAAATACTATTTTAGTAAATCATAATTGTTTTCTATGATTTTTCAGGTTCTAAAATTGTTGTTTGATAACCACGTTATCTAATTTATCAAATAAATCTTTCACAATATATGTTACGAGACCATGATTCATCTATTCATCTTTTCATTTGATTGCACAAGCAAGTGTTGTGTGAAAAGGCTAAATATGTTTTCTTCACAGGCATGCTCTTGCAACAAGTAAACTTAATATCAAGATGATTATCAATCAGTAAATTAATGAATAAACTTTATGTCAATCTATCATGATCATTGTTATTGCAAGTTCAATGATGTTTGTCTGTTAATTAAATTATTTGATCCTACATCAATAATGTATTTTAAATAGAGATGTTCATTTTTAGGTGGAGAAGGGAAGAGGGAGTGTAAAAAACCATCCTTAAATGGGAATTGGGAATGTATTGATTTTTAAAGAATGTCTTAGAAATTAAATTTTAAAAAGAAAAGAGCATAACTTTCCATTAATTTTTAAAGAAGGTTCATTACGATGAGTTTTTGGTCCATTACGAGTTTTTACAAGAAAAAGTATGATGTTGTCCTGCATGGAAAGATTTTAAGTTGAAAGTGGTACTAGAGCATCTTGGGGGCTTCAAAATGGAGATAGAGTGGTAGTAAAATCTCTCCACACGTGTCGTCCTACGTCCGATTAGACGAATGGGTTCTAGTAATCGCCCTAGCACGTAAAAACATATTTAGAATAATTCCCTCATTATTATTTTACTTAATTTTTTAATCTGAAAAACATTTTTCTTCTTCCGAAAACGCTTTCTTTATTCCATTAAATAACCAGATCTAGATTCATTGGTGGATTATCTTCATCTCCTTCATCTTCAACCTCTTGATTTTTCCTTGTTCTTGATTTATTATGTGCAAAGGTTTTTTTTTATTCCAAATTCTTCTCTAACTAATTCGAGTTAGATGTTGTGTTAACCTTAGGGAACAACCGACATAACACGATTTGCACCAAAATCATGCCAAATTTGCTATAAAGGCAATAGGTGATCCACAGTGCAGCAACTTATTCCGGACTTCTTCAACGCATCAAGTTCAAGATAGCCTAAAAAATAAGAAAGACTTCATGGCATAGAAGTTGCTAGTGTAATTCAAGATGTTAAGATGTTAAATATCTTTCTCACGATGTTCAAAGTTCATTCCCATATCATTAAATCCAAAAAAGTATATATATATATTCCTCAAGTTTAGTTCTTTATAACCTCGTCTTACAAACTTGATTTGTTCCTTAGGAAAAAAAAATAGCCAATTTCAAACTACTAAACCAAGCCAACAAAACTACCTTATTTTTTAGTTCAACATACATGAAAGTGAAAGATTCAAACCTCTTACTTGTTTGTCAAAAATACATACTTTATGTCAATAGAGCTATGCTCGGGTTGGCACAAAACTTCCACATGATTTCATTGTATTTTGCAAGAAACTTAAGGTAAAAGAAGATGATTTTAGATTTGTGGCAGTCCTCCTTTCTCTTGCCAATAGTAGGTTCTTGAACTCGATTAAGGGTATGTTTTGATTATCTATCCAGTTCGTAAGGATAATTTGGTCCAAAAAGAAGAGCCTTTTGACCCAAATTTTCATTTTGGGACTTAATCAACTAACTAACATAAAATGCCCAAGAAAAAGAAAAAGAAGAACGTAACCACGTAGGTAGAAATCTTGTAAATCTATTTAAAACTACTAAATGGACATTTAAAAGATCTGCATTTCAAAACTTAAATCGATTATCTATCATTAGACAAGACTAGTACACAGTTTTTTTCACCACAATGAAATATTCATATGCATATTTGCGTACATTCAACTAAAAGAAACTGCTCATTATGCATTCATGCTAGTCAAAAAATTTCAATAACCATGTATAAATACATATAGGCACATATTGATTTAAAGTATTCTAAAGAAGAATGAAGATTTGTAGAGCCATCTTACAGATCTTTTCGGCCTCGAACAGCTTTCTTCTCGGCCTTTGACTGGTTTAAATACAATTCCTGAGCAGTTGCTTAGGTTGTATACGTCCATTCCTCGGTGTAAAATTTGTGTTTGGACTTCATCTTATGGAATAAAACAATGAACATGAAGGAAAATTAGTCTAGCTAAAGAAGACTGGTGTTAGGAATATAACCTTCCCTCCTCAAATCATCTATCAACAATTCTAGGATTTGATGGATTTCAATCCACTCTTGGTGTAAAACATCGCCAGCATGAAACTCATGAAGTTGTGAATCGATATCAATCCAACTGCAACCAGGAGTCTTTGAAACACCCTTTTGCTTCATCATCATTCTCATTCTAGCTGAGTCGTCCCATCTTCTCAAATTTGCATATAATCTCGACGAGATTACGTAATTTCCAGAATTTGAAGGTTCCAACTCAAGGAGTAGCTTCATCACACGCTCACTAATATCAACGTTCTTGCGCTTCTGACAGGCACCAAGCAATGCTCCGAGAATGACTTCGTCTGGTTTTTCAGGCATCTTCTCGACAAAGTCCCAAGCTTCTTCGAGATGTCCTGCCCGTGACAAAAGGTCCACCATACAAGAGTAGTGCTCGATTTTAGGCACCAATCCGAATGATGAGCTCATCATGTGAAACAACCTACGTCCTTCATCGACTAATCCTGCGTGCACGCAAGCAGAAAGTACTCCTACAAATGTGATGTCATTGGGGGAAGCAGCTCCACCCTCCTTGATCATGGATTTGAACAATGCCAAAGCTTCTTGAGCTTGGCCATGGAAAGCCAGAGCAGATATCATCGCATTCCAGGAGACCTCGTTTTTCCGAGGCATGCCATCGAAAACTCTAAATGCATTATCCAAGCTTCCACATTTCGCGTACATGTCAACTAATGCAGTAGCAACATAAATATCATCTCGCAAGCCTCTTTCTGAGGCATAAATCTCTACTTGCTTCCCCAAGTCAAGAGCTCCAATGGAGGCACAGGCAGAGAGCATTCCTATCAATGTGATTTGATCTGGAGTGGTGCTACTCATTCTCATGTCTTGGAACAATTTAATAGCTTCCTCTGACATCCCATTCTGCGCATATCTGTAATTGATTGATTGAAGAAAAAAAAAGATTCCATCAAATTTGGAATAGAGAAAGACATTATTATCTAGACTGCACTAATGTTTGAGCGTTTTTTTTTTATTCAGTTCCTATTGTTTAAAAAGTTTCAATTTAGTTTCTTGCCTTTAAATTTTTATCAACGGATATTAAATGTGACTAATGGTAGCCTCACACAACATGCTACCGAGTGAGTTGCCATAGATGTAGAGGAGGAAATGCCACCTAAGAGCGAAAAAAATTTAATTTCTTCTCCAAACATCCAAGTGGTCAAAAAGTTTATACTTTTCTTCTCCCAAGTGGCTCGATTCTTCCTCCAAGTTTTTGCAAATTTACTCAGTATTTATGTCACATAAGCTAATCATGAATCATATTTAACACCCACTAACAAAAATGGCATAACTAAAAAATTTTAAACGTAAGGAACCAGATTGAAACTTTTTAATCAATAGGGACTAAAACATAGATTCAACTGATGATCTATTAATAACAATATCCAAAAGTATTGATTCAAAGAGAAGATGGTCATCCACTTGCCCTGTAATCATGGCATTCCACGTAACTTTATCTTTCTTCCTCATAGAGTCAAAGATCCTCCTTGCTGACACTAAATCCCCACATTTCCCATACATATGGATCAATGCAGAACCCATAAAAGAATTCAACACCATCTTATTCTCCACCACAAACTCCTCCACCCAAGTACCAAGTTTCAAATCCCCCAGCTCTCCACACGCCCCCAAGACACTAACTAAAGTCATCTCATTGGGCTCAAACCCAGCTTCCATCATCTCTCTAAACAACCCCACAGCCTCTCCAGCATACCTCATCTTCGAGTAACCCGAAATCATAGAGTTCCACGAAACCAAATCCCTCTCAGGAATTTCATCAAACACCTTCCGGGCGTCACCCAGATCCCCACACCTCGCGTACATCGTAATCAAAGAATGACTCACATGACCATCCTCATCCAACCCACGTTTAATCACAGAAGAATGCCCCACCCGCCCATGTCCAACAGCCAAAAGATTCGAACACGCAATAAACAGAAACGGGTACGTAAGTTTATTGGGTTTCAGGCCCAGAAATTTCATTCGAGAATAGAATTCAAGGGCAAGAGAAGACTTATTCCAAGTCGTCGAGAGGCCACGAATCATGACATTGAAAGAGTACTCGGTGGGCTCGAGAATCTTCGAGAAGAAATCCGACGCATAGGCGAAATCTTTGAGGTCGACGATCTTGTAGAGAAACGAATTGGGTTTGTGAATTGAGTTCGTGAGCATCTGGGTGTGAATTTGTTTCAATTGTTTGATGGTTAGACATTGTTGCAAGAAGCCGACGAGCTTTTGGGACAGAGCTTGACGATTGGGATTGGGATTTGGATTTGAATGTGTTTTGTCGAAATTGAGATAGCGGGAAATGAGATGTGGAGAAGCTTTTATTCTCAGCATTCCTTTTGAGATTTAAATGAAAGGGAAAATGAAACTATATAACAGAAATTATGTTTCTGGGGTCTTTGGGCCTTGACTATTTGAGGCCCAGTGGGCCCATTGTGATCTTTTAAGGCCCAATTTTCACATTTTCTTAGGTGGGTTAATTGGGAAAGTGGAATTTTGTGAGGGGTCTTGTGTGAATTTGTTGGTAATTTGTAAAATATTTCAAGGTATTATCATGGATAGTGTTAAATTTGTTTGATAAATAGAGGATTTCATTAAAAGATTTGTAGTGTTGAAATTAAGTAGGTGCTTTAGTAATAGAAAAACTCTAGGTTATTTATTAAATGCAAGTAGGTACTTTGATCCTCGATTCTCTCCTATTTGTATATTTTAATCGACTTGTTTTCGATGTTGAAAATTTTAATGGATTCATTCGTGGAACCTTCTTGAAGATATGTGTAAAGTGTTCCTCATTCAGACGAAGTTTCTAAAAACTTTACAACTTTGTTTCTGGATTCTCTCTAAATTTCTTCAGTTTCTGAACTCCTGTAAATAAAGGAGAAAGATCTCTAGTTATAGAGTTCCTTTGGGTCTCCAAGTGGGCTTGGACTTGTTCCACTGGGCCAGGTTGATGTTGGACAACCCTTTAGACTAGGCCTTGTTAACTTTGGACCATTCTTTTTGGTTGAGTCTGTTTGACTTTAAACCTATCACTAGACTAAACTTGAGCTTTGCTAATTAAGTTGAGCTTTTGTTTGACAAATTGTAAAGAATAGTAGGTTTTGCCATAATTTAATTTATGAATAGTTGAAAATTTAATTAATCTCTAATTAAATATAATTTCATTATCAATATTGGGTGATGACGTGACAAATTTGGATTTGTCGAAATTTCTATTCTAACATATGGTTTTAGCACTTTTGTCATTCAAATCAAGTTGTCTATTCGAATTATTTCCTTTTAAAATCTATCATTTGTAAAAAGTTGATAATTCTCGTTAGTTCTAATTCCAAGATTTTAAAATGATCTTGAATTAAAAGGGAAATGTTGCTAATAATGGATTTGGTTCACATCAAAAACAAGCTTCCTATTATGGCCCTCGCTCTCTCGTCCATTGAAAAGGAATGTCGTTTCTCATAGTATTAAATACTTCTTATTTTTTGGAATTTATGATGGTAATATTTAGTGTCCATAGTCTCTTTTGTTTTCTAAATAGTTTCATTTGTTTCCCAATCAAATTCAAGTCAAAAGACTTTTGTGAATCGAGCTTTTCAAAACCTTTCTAAAGTTTTTAAATTGATTTGAATAATATTTGATTGACTTCTACTATGTTTCTAATATGTTTGATGATTGATTTGCTAAATTTGTATCTTGCTTGTGGAAACTTTGAGTGAGCTATTATAAAAGTTCAAAACACATATTCCTATTTCACTAACCTTATTTTAGGCATGTTTAGGAGTGATTTTAGAATGGTTAAAAAAACACTTTTGTCATGTTTCCAACTGCGGCATTCAAACATTCTCAAAATTAATTCTCCTGCGTATCAAGAATCTCTTCTTCAACATAAAAAAATCTAAGGTATTGTTTGATAATCATTTAGGCCCCGTTTGATAACTATTTTGTTTGTGGTTTTTAGTTTTTGAAAGTTAAGTTTATTTTCACCTAATTTCTCTACAATAGAGATCATCTCCCTTAAGTAAGTAGTTGAACTCTTAGCCAAATTCTAAAACAAAGTCAAGTTTTTTAAAACTACTTTTTTTAGTTTTCAAAAGTTGGCTTGGTTTTTGAAAACATAGGTACAAAGTAGATAAGAAGACATATAAACTCATTGAAAGAAGTAGTATTTTTAGGTTTAAATTTCAAAAACTAAAAACAAAATGGTTATTGAACGGGGCCTTAGTTTTTTGTTTTTGGTTTTTGAAAATTAAGTTTATAAATACTACTTTCATCTATGGTTTTCCATGTTTTCTTATCTATTTTTAAGATGTGTTTTCAAAAACCAAGTCAAGTTTTGAAAACTAAAAAAATAGTTTTAAAAATTTTGTTTTTGTGTTTTAGAATTTGGTTAAGAATTCAAGTGTTTTCGTAAAAAAAATGGAATCACTATAGAGAAATTGGAAACCATGGTAGAGAAAAACAAACACAATTTTCAAAAACCAAAATTCAAATGGTTATCAAACGAGACCTTAAATTTTTGGTTTTTAGCTTTTGAAAACTATACTTGTTTTCTCATCATTTCTCTACAATGACTTTTATTTTCCTTAAATATATATATATATATATATATTTAAATTCTGAGCCAAATTTCAAAAACAAAACAAATGTATTTGAAAACTAATTTTTTAGTTTGTAGAACTTAGTTGGTTTTTGAAAGCATAAGTAAAAAATAGATAAGACAACAAAGAAACTCATGGATAGAAGTAATATTTATAAGCTTAATTTTCAAAAACTAAAAATTAAATAGTCATCAAACGGGACCTAAAGCGTTCTCTATCATCTATCTGGTTAAGCTCTTAGAATATAAAGTTATTTTTATAAGGCCCTATAATTCTTTTGTAGAAAAAGTATAGTAAACTTGAGCATTAGTAGTTATTTAAGAAGAAGAGGACATCAAGTGCCGTGAACTGCAAGCAAGTAATATGACTTTGGACTACCTAATATTTTAAAATTTTAAAATAAAATAACTAATCATATTTTCTCAATTCTCACACAAATCCCTATGATAAAAGTGAAAAATAATAAAAGGATTATATATATGCTAGCAAACAAATATCTAGATCAACCTTATTGATAGTGTGACATCACACATTTCTTTTTTCCATCTAAAGATTTAAAATGATAGACTAATAAATGATATCCTAAGAATAAATTATGTGTATATTGACATACATTAATGTCCATTTGCTTTATTATACATTATATGTATATAATATATGGATGCAATCTTCTTATCCTTTCTTTTCCTTTAATGGATTGGATTTAAAGTCTTTTTTTTAACGTTGTCATATTGTTAGTTAATTTTTATGTGTTTAATATTTTTTTTCTTTTACTATATAATTATTAAAGACTAAGGAAAAAGACATGTTGACTATTATTTTTAATTAATATCAAGAATTGGTATAGATCAAATTTATATATTGCTACCAAGGAAAAACTATGATAAAATAAATACATCAACCTTAAATCAAAATTAAGTGAGTGAACTTATCAAATTTGTGGGCATTCTACCATTCATATTTCAAAAAACATTCAATGAAATAGAGTGAAAATATATAAAAATCATCCTTCTCTGAAATATTTGATTTGAACAATTATCTTCTCACTATAATAAATTTGGCTTATAATGAATATTAAAAATTTTCAATTTATAGATAAAATGACATTTTAGCAACTATCGCCTATCCAAATATCATCTTAAGTAATTAAGAAGACAGTAGTAAACGATCACACCTACAACTATTTTTTTTCTTTAATAAAAACCCTAGTTAGTGTTGAAGTCACATAGCACTTCTTTTTTTTTTCACATTGTTTGAATGTGGTCGGTAGTTTTTAACCATCTCCGAAGCATCATTAATAAAGACCAATATTCATCTTTTTATTTATTTGATTTTAAATTCAACAACATTTAAGAGAATTTGAAGATATAATCTCTTGATCATAAGTACATATTTTATGCTAGCTGAGCTATGTTCTTATTATTTTTTTACATCTTTAACACAAATTCATAATCAGCTACTTTGCTCGTTGTCGGAAGTATAATCTAAACTAATTACACTTGAAACTAATAGCACTAATATTGATTAGTTGGATCATTAATTAAGCGGTTAGTTATTGTTATGTAATTAGTTATTGTGTTCAGTCTATTAGTTGAACTTAACCATTATAAATACTCTTGTATTATTACTCTTGTATTCATTCATTAACCACAATTAATCCACTTTATCAGTTGTTTAGTTATAATATCTTTATCGTATGACATTTTTTTTTTAAGATTTCAACCAAATTTTTAGATGGTAAAAAGTGGGTTTTTTTCCCTCAAAAATAGAATTTTGTGAAGATTATAAAAATTAGAAAAAGAAAATGCAGCTGAACTGAAATAACCTTATTTTTAAGAATTTATAATAATAAAAAGTAAAAACATTATACAAATAATATTTAATTATTAATTTTAAAAAGTAGTAACGAAATGTCAAGCTTTTGGACTCTTTGATTTCAGCCACAACTTTTAAAGTTTGATCATGCGTTTTCAATTCATACCACTATTTTAAAAAAGAAAATATGAATAAATATTGTTTGAAAAAATGAAATTGAAAATTTTTATTTCCATTATACATCATTATAAATAGACCTAATTCAGATTTGTAAGGCTACAATTTGTAAATAAAAGTAAATGATTAACCATGTGAGTTATTATATATATAAAAAAAAAAATAGGATTGAAAAACTGTTTCTCAAACTCATAAAAAGAAGTAAATGACTGATTGAGTGATTGTGTAAAGAATAGAACTTATTTGAAAGTGTTCTTAAAATAATTTTTTATTTTCGTTTTTTAAAAAATGCAATTAAATGACTAGTAAAAGTAATATTGTTTTATAGGATTTAATCCATTGTTCACAAATTCTGAAAAAATGAAGAATTTTACTTTAAACAAAAGACCATCTTTAAAAATACTTATTTAAAATACATTTTTACTAAATTTTTATTATTTCTAAAAATTGTTATGAATTTTTTTCCCAAAATTTCCTTGATTTGATTTGTTTTTTTTTTAATTTTAAGAAGCTATGGTTGATATCATCTACACTAACAAATCATTTTCCCTCTATTTTGACATAATTCGTAGGAGAAAAAAATAATTTTACATCATTATTTTGTAACGGCAGAGTTTAATAAATTTAGACAAACGACCAACGGTATAATAATCATTAAAATAATAATTAAAAAAAATCGAGAGGCCAGATTTAAGAATTAAAAGAATTTAAAATTCAAATAATTAACGATAATGACAATTTGTCGACGTAATTTATACTTTATTTTAAATTTTGAGTTAACAATTTCCACAAAGAATTTAAATTCTAAAATGTTTTCAAATTATAAAGAGAAAGAGAGGTGGGAGTTTGGTGACCTACTTGATCCAAAGCTATTATTTTCAAAATAGGTTCTTATTTATAGTTTTTCAAATTTTATTTTTAAACATTGGGAGAATGACTTATAAAAATTAAAATATTGAACCTTTTTTTAGGTAAAAAAATTAAATGATTGAAATGACCAGACAATCTTAACTAACCAATAAATGTGGCACTTTAATCCTGAGAACTTTATTAGTTATGAGTAATAAAATTACACAATCTCTTGATATGGATAATATAAAAAAAATGAAGCACAAAAAACATTGGCATCACAAAAAAACAGAGCCTAGTTCAATTAAATTAAACATTTTTCTAACAACAAGTTAATCTTTGCTGATAAATAGTCAATTTAGAGAAGGAGAAACTACTCAAAAAAAGGAAGATGGAAACTCCTCATTTCAATGTTATTGAAATATGATATTCACTACATATTTGTTTCCTCCATTTTAAAATAATTGTAACACTCCGTAATTTGAAAACTTCCTACTCGGGGCGTTACTTCCAAGTTGTACCATTATTCTACTGAAAATTTGCAAAGATAATAACAGTATAACCTAGACAAACCCAAAATTTTAAAGACCTGAATCCGAACAAGGAACACTTCAAAAGACTCATAAGGGTACCCAACCTCTTCCAAACTACAAAGAAAATCAACAGGTTGGGCTTCAGTCCCTCAGAGTTCTCAGACAACATGCAACAACAACACATGCTTGAATACGAAAGAAAACATAACAGAACATACTTCAATTCGAATGAAAAGAACAGGACTTGCTAAGATTTAACACAACTAAAGAAGCAGAGTGTAACAGAAGAAAAAGAAATGAAAGAAACTTCCAAACGAAACTTCTAACTAAGTCCTACAAGTCTTCCATAGCCTCGTAGGGATCTCGCCGTCAATGGTCATCTCACTGGTTTGTCTTACCTGCAACAAAGAAAATAAACGAGGGATGAGTACAAAAATACTCAGTAAGCAACCCAGTTTGTCCAAGAATAAAGAACACAAAAGAACAACCTTAGACCTAGCTAAGCACGACACCTAGCCCGTCTCACAACCTCATCAAGCATCCTGGCCCTATTTTTCACTCGTAATTCTCAGTCATGTTCTACCCTTAGCTTCTAAACTAGGTTGGCAACAACTGACCACGAGACTCATTCCTGGGCCTGCACTAGGGCGAAGGACTCTATCCAACCCCTCTGACTCTAAGGATCACACCCCGAGTCGCACAACTAGATGGGGGGCGGACCACCACATCCCATAAAGCATCAAAGGCAGCACTATCGCGCACAATCGACCACGGGCTCATTCTCGGGCCTGTACTAGGGCGAAAGACTCTATCCAACCCCTCTGACTCTAAGGATCACACCCCGAGTCGCACAACTAGATGGAGGACGGACCATCACATCCCATAAACATCATCATCATCTCGCCAACCTCGAGTCTCAGCCTGCTAAAGATTACACAAAGACTAAGGCCTACACTAGGGCTAGTTGCGCTAACTACAATCCTAAGGCTCAACAACACTTCTCGAGTTACTTCAAACTAAGCACGAGAATATCAGGCTCGGGACAGACAATCATAACATACTAATACATTCAGAGTTCTCAGCACAAGTTTACGTCCGCCCTACTAGTTACAATTCACGTAGGACTAACAGACAACTAAACCTTAAACCAACAGGTTCGACACAAATATACATCAACACAATCAAATGAAGGTTTCAGCACAGATATACATCAACACAATCCAATGAACTTGAATCAGGCACAATTGTAATTCTCACATCCTAACATGCTACTACAACCAAAACGTTCAGTCTACCTCCAAAATCAGGTAAAAGCATGTGATGTGCCCCTAAGGGGTGGTATAATCCAAATGACTACTTACCTAAATTTCAGTAACAACGTGCAACTAGAGAAATGCGACGTGTACTCCAAGGTACTTCTACTTCCAAAATAAAGCTCCTAACGAAGAAATGCAAAAGATTAGTAATCTGAAACATAACCGAGGCCTTAAAAGCTTACGAGGAGCAAAACTCACCCAACGAAGACCCGAAACGAGCTAAGGAACGGACTGAGGCGACCGCACAGAGGGAGACGGTCGGCGGCTCTGCAGGCGGCGACGCGTGGACCGGCAGCGACGGCACGTGAAGATGATGGCGGCGGTGCGTGGGTAGCAGATCTAGAATCCTCACAACCCGATCTTTCCAGAACCAGTCTCAGATCATCGAAAACCGGTCGGAAAAGACCCGAACCGATCAAACCAACACGTGGATTTCACGGATCTGGGGCACGGTGGTGGCTTCAAACTTCACGGCGACGACGTAAGTAGCAGGTGACGACTCAGACGACGCGACGTAAGTAGCAGGTGACGGCGAAGGCACGACGCGACGGACTTGAGGCGGATGGTGGTTGCGAAAGTGCGACAGGGAAGAGAGAGAGAGCCTCAAGAGAATCTGCAAAACCAAAAGGAGATGAGTGAGGGTGAAGGGCTAAAACGGGAGAAGAAGAAGACGATGTCGCCGGCCGAAATGGCCGACGACCGTTTCTCCAAAACAGGCGTGCGAGAGGGGAGTCGTTCGCCCCCGACTTCTCTGTTTCCTTTTTCTTTTTTTTTAAACAACCAACTGTTACAATAATCTTCAAAACAATTTCTAAAATATTGTTTTGAACAAATTGCAAGAATCAATCCTGAATTAATATAAGGAAGGTTGCAATTTTCACCCACAAACAATAATGAATGATCAAACTAACATATTTGTAAAAATTCCACCTTATTATTAACTCTAACTTAGTAAAAAAAAAAAAAGTCATTTGTTGGATCCACGTTTAGTGTGAGTGAGAGGCAAAATCAAGACTATGAGAAGAAAATGAACTACTCTTCAAAAAAATATCTATCATATGTGAGAGTTCAAACGAACACCAGAATTCTTAAGTGAGTTATATTCCCTTCATTTGATTTTTCATTCCCACAAAATCGTCATTAAATTTGCAAGAATTAATGTAGGGATTCTTCGGAGAATTATTCTTATTTAGTTTTTTTTTTAAAAAAAAAAGTCAATTAAACCGTAGGTAGATTATGATTTATGCATATGTTTGTATGAAACAAATGGGGTGGATGAGTAGGGGGCTAGGAACCATTGTTCTCCATTCCTGTCTCTGTTCAGATCACGGACAATTATATTTTTTACATACATCCATGCCTTCCTTCTTCGCTTAATCATGGAGCGGGTCCCCCACGATGAAAACAACCATCTCTACTATTCAATTGGGTAAGTTAAATTTAGACATGGTTTGATAATTATTTGATTTTTGAAAATTGTACTTGTTTTTTCATCATTTCTCTACAATGTTTTTCATCTTTTTTTTATAATGATTCTCATCTTTCTTAAAAACACTTAAATTTTTAGCTAAATAGAAAAAAAAAAGAAAAAGAAAACTACTCAAAATTTAGCTTGTTTTTTAAAACACATCTAAAAAGTAGATAAAAAAAAAACATAAGAAGGCATGGGTAAAAGTGGTATTTATAGCTTTAACTTTCAAAAACCAAAATAAAAAAACCGAATGATTATCAGACGGAACCTTAATTTTTGTGATGAGATCTTCATGGATGCAATTATACTACAATTACTATCATTCCAATTCGTGATATGGGTACCATTTTCTACAAAATAATAATACAAAATAATAATAATAATAATAAGGAAAGAAAGTATTTTTGACCACAGAACTTGGCAGACTGTATTAATTTTAACCCTAAACTTTCAATTTCATCAATTTAAACTCCAAACTTGGTAGATTGTATCAAGTTTAACCATGAAGTTTCAATTTAATCAACTTAAACCTCAAACTTAGCATATTGTATCAATTTTAACCATAAACTTCCAATTTCATCCTTTAAACCTCAAATTTTGAATAAGTGTATCAATTATACCCTCGATTAAGACTTATTTGTACCATATTTCGTCTCAATTGAGTACTCTCATTCTTGAATCGGTTGCCAATATATATATTTTTTTTTAATTTCTTATCAATCTCGAGCTTGATTTGTCTTCCATTTGCCGCAATAGAAGTAAGGATTTCGAAATCGTCTTTGTTAGAATCTTTGTATTCTTCCTCTCAGCATCGTTGTCACTTTAATCCTTTCATAAGGCTGTCATTGAGATTAACAAACTAGGTTATGACCAGTTCATTGTGTTCATGGGCGTCATTCTGACCACCACCGCTTTTCATGTTCTCTATTGCATTTTAGTCGAGCTGGAACCCCCCACCACCGAACTCAATGAAACCACCATGGTCAGTCAATGATGTCACCATCTAGATTTTCTTCACACTCGTTGTCGTTGATGTCAATACCAAATGCGAGAGAAAAACAAGTGTTCATTTATTTTTATGTGGGTCTTACTTTCAAGAGTCGAGTTCATGTTTTCATGATAATGGCGACTCAATTTCGAATGATTTAATAATTTCTTCGACAATTTTTTTAAAAAAATAACAAACAAGTACATAACATAAAGCAACACGTGACTTTGAGTATATGTGGGGAACCTTTCTATCGGTGATGGAAACGAAAACTTAACTGAGAGTGTAAATTGATACACTTTATTCAAGTTTGAGATTTAAATTAATAAAATTAAAATTTTGGATTAAAATTGATACAATATGCCAAAGCTGAGGTTTAAATTGATTAAATTGAAAGTTCTAGATTAAAATTGACACAATTTGCCAAGTTTGAAGTTTAAATTGATGAAATTGAAAGTTCACGATTAAAATTGATACAATCTATAAAGTTTAGGGGCCAAAAATATTTTTTCCTAATAATAATAAATAAATAGTAATAATAACAAATGAAATAAACTTTATTTGGATTCAAAATTTCTCAACCCTCATTTTGATTCACACAAATGTGAAAAACCAATAATATTTTTTTAAAAAAATAATGCTTCAATACTTTCTACATTTGGAGGGGCATATTCGAAATTTAGACAGTAAAATAGGGGCATTTTTTCATTATACCAAAACCGAGGAATCCACGAGGCTAGGGCCTGAGGCTCCTCTTTTACGTGGGACCAGGTTCCCCTTCTTTCACTTTTTTTTGTCACACTTTATTTTGCTTTTTTCCAATTCTTCTTAATAATAATTATCCTTTTTCCCTTTTTCTCCCTCCCTTTTCCTCTTAATTACCAACAAACCAGGCTCCCGGGAGCTCTCGCCGTACACGTGTCTTGATTAGAATCGGACGGTCGGATGATGATTTGACCTCGCCGATCGCTGTAGCCGTTGAAGTTTGAGCTGATCCGACGGCTGGGAATTGCTTTGTGGATTTAACTGGCGCCTCCTCTGGTCACACAGGGAGCGTACACAATCTGAACCTCTGATTGGTTGTGTCGTCAGCAAAATTTTGAGCACAAATAACTCAAATTTATGTCCCTAACTTTATCGAAAATAACAATTTAGTTCTTAAATTTTAAGTAACGGATTAAAACTTTATTCGATAATTATTTAATTTTTTTATTTTTATTTTTTTGAACAATAATTTTTTATTTTTGAAGTTTAAGTTTATAAAAACTCTTAACATTTATAGATTTCCTTACTTTTTATCCGCATATTATATATATTTTTAAAAACTAAATCAAGTTTTGAAAATTTAAAAAAAAAATAATTTTTAAAAAGTTGTTTTTGTTTTTAGATATTTTGCTAAGAATTCAAATGTTTTTTTAAGAAAAATGAAACTTTTGGTAGAAAAAAGATGAAAAAACAAGCACAATTTTCTAAAATAAAAAATTAAATGGTTATCAAATGAGGCTTTAGTTGGTTTATTTTCCTTTTTGTACCGGTTTAGTTCTTGAACTTTAATATGTAATAATTTAGTTTATGTATTTTAAAATTTTAAAAAACGATTTAGTCCTTGTCGCGAAAATATTATTTAGATTTAATGTAATTTCTTATCTATGTTGATTGATAAACTAATTAGGGACCGAATATGTTTATAAACTACAAAAATTTAAATTCTTACCTAATAAGAAATGACACTTAATTTTGATAGAATTTGTTTCAGTAAGGATTAAATTGTGACATATTTGAAAGTAGAGGGAGCAAATGTAACATTATATTTCATAGATTAAGTGTAGAAACTAAATCATTACAAATTTGAAAGTGTAGGAACTAAATTGTTACAAATTAAAGCTTATAGACTAAAATGTTGCCTTCATAAAAATTCAGGGGCCAAAATTATTTTTTAACCATTTATCTTTTTTTTTTTTTTTTTGTCAAAACACAAATCCATTTTTACATCAATTACCAATATTTTCTTCTTCTTCTTGATAAAATTACCAATAGTATTATAAGTGAGCATAACTCAATTGACATACTGAATATGTTAACGACCATGACGTCTGGGTTCAAATCTTCCAACTCCTTATTGTACTAAAGAAAAACCCATAGTATTGTACTTGTACTATCATGGCTTTGTGTTTTTGTTTAATCTAAAACGTCATATATCAATGGAGATAATTATCACTATTACGTTATCTATGATCTTTTCCTCGTTTAGTCGATGTAAAACTTTGGTTACACTAACAACACAAGAAAAGTGAAATGGATAGGTTTTTAATTTTATTTGTGGATATATTTAACTCATGAAATTGAACTTGAAATATTTCCAACTCAATTAATGAAATGTATTTATTTTAATCTTAAGCTATCATTTAGTTGGTAAATTTTGTCAATAGTATAACTCAACTGACATAAAGTATGTATCCTCAAATGTTGTTGAACTAAAAAAAAAAAAAGTTGGTAAATTTTAATAGGAAGAATACACCTTTGATCTCAAAGATTTGACTTGAGAAATTAAGTAAACTAAGGCCTCCTTGATAACCATTTAAATGTTGGTTTTCGAAAATTGTAATTGTCTTCTCACTATTTCTCCTATAATGGTTTTTATTTTCCTTACAATGGTTTCCATCTTTCTTAAGAAAACACTTGAATTCTTAGCTAAATTTCAAAAAACAAAAATAAGTTTTTGAAAACTATTTTTTTTAGTTTTCAAAACTTGGCTTAGTTTTTGAAAACACATCTAAAAATTAGATAAGAAAACATAGAAAGCCATGAGTAGAAGTAGTATTTATAAGCTTAGTTTTTAAAAACCGAAAACCAAAAACTAAAGCTCCGTTTGATAACCATTTGATTTATTTTTTTGAAAATTATGCTTGTTTTTTCACAATTTCTTTCTATCTTCTCTACAATCATTTCCATCTTTCTTGAGGTAAAGTTTTTAGCCAAATTTCAAAAACAAAATCAAGTTTTTGAAAACTACCACCCTGCCTGATGACCATTTGATTTTTAGTTTTTGGTTTTTGAAAATTGTACTTGTTTTCTCACAATTTTCTACAACGGTCTTCATCTTTCCTACAATGGTTTCCACATTTCCTAAGAAAACACATGAATTCTTAGCTAAATTTAAAAAACAAAAACAAGTTTTTAGAAACTATTTTTTTAGGCCCCGTTTGATAATTATTTTGTTTCTGGTTTTTAGTTTTTGAAAGTTAAACTTATTTTCTCCTAATTTCTCTACCATAGAGATCATCTCCGTTAAGTAAACATTTGAACTCTTAGCCAAATTCTAAAAACAAAGTCAAGGTTTTGGAAACTACTTTTTTTAGTTTTCAAAAGTTAGCTTGGTTTTTGAAAACATAAGTACAAAATAGATAAAAACACATATAAACTCATTGGTAGAAATAGTATTCTTAGGTTTAAATTTAAAAAACTAAAAACAAAAAATAAAATGGTTATCAAACGGGGCCTAAGTTTTTAAATTTTGGCCTTGTTTTTTAAAATACATCCAAAAAGTAGATAAGAAAACGTAGAAAACCATAGGTAGAAGTAGTATTTATAGGCTTAATTTTCAAAAACCGAAAACTAAAAACCAAATGGTTATTGAACGGGGCCTACTTTTTTTAGTTTTCAAAATTTAGCTTATTTTTTGAAAACATAGGTACAAAATAGATAATAAAACATAGAAGTTCATTGGTAGAAGTAGTATTTTTAGGATTAATTTTCAAAAATCAAAAACCAAAAATCAAAAACCAAATGGTTATCAAATGGAGCCTTAGTTTTTGGTTTTTAGTTTTTAAAAATTAAGCCTATTGATTTGGTGAATTTTATAACACCGTTGTTGTAAAATTTAATAGTATGGTGTTGTAATAGTATATTGTTGTAAATTATGTTGTTGCAATAGTTGCTAGGGCTAAAAAAATATAATTAAAAAAAAAAGATACTCCTTTTAGAGTTAACTGAGTACCCCGAGGCAATCATGACATGCACCCATGATTTCCTTTCCATGAAAGGTTAACTTAGAAAGGGAGTATGTGAAAACGGTCTTAGCGGTGACTTATGCTCGTAGTCAACTACTTTCACCACCACAAAATGTTAGTAAGTTGAACCAAAGGTATAGGTGATGGAAAGACTCTTAAACAATAAATAAATAAATAATAGCAACAACGTTGTATAAGTTTGGGGGGAAAGAAAAAGTGTTGCAATGTGAGTGAACTTAGCTTGTTAAACATAGAAGATCACCCTAGACTCTATGACTATGACTTAGGTAGAAAGCATAATAGGTGGGTTTGCATAAGAATGTGTTATTTTGAAAAAAGTAAAGTAAAGTTTTATGTGAGAAAATCTTGGAATTGTGTAAAGTATGAAGAGTTTGAGACCTTTCCTGGATGAGACAATTTTTTTTTTACAAAAACACCATTTGAATTCATTTTGTGAAAAGTTGCTTGTGTTTACTGCTATTTGGTTTCTAATTGCTTGAGGACAAGCAATATCTTTAAGTTTGAGGTGTGATAAGCCTTAGTATTAAGGCTTTTAATGTCCAAATACTTCAAAATATTCTTGTTCCATCTTTATATTGTTAGAAAATAAGTAAAAATATCTTGAAGTCGGGAAAGAAAGAAGAATAAAAATAATTAGAATGAAAAAACATTAATAACTTTGTTTTGTGTAGGAATGAGAAAAACAATGCAAGCTGCAAAGTTTTCAGGCAAATAACAATGCAACATGTAATCTTGGGAGACCAAATGGAAGTGCAAGAATTGCGAAAAATGCAAAACCAGAGAAATTGCATAATGCAACTTGCATTTATGGGCCGACCATGAGAAAGGAAAAAAAAAATAATTTTGAAACTCATTCGACATTTCTGATTTGTGGCATGATTTGAGGGATTTTAAGCTTGATTTTTAGATCTAATGCAACCGTAATTAAGTCTAATAAATAGGGGAAGAATGGGCAACCGTTGGAGAGAGAGAGGAAGAATAGGAGATTGAAGCATATTTTACTTGTGGGTTTTCTTTCGTTGTCTTTTATTTTCTGCAGTTTTTTTTCTTTATTTCTTTTAATTTTCAGTTCTTGTACCTACTGTATTCAACCTCTGGAGTGATTGTACCCTCTAGACTTCACTCATGAATGAAGATTTCTCGAGCTCTTCTTGATAAAGGGAGTGAACGTCATGGGTATACGAACGAAGAAGATTATTTTTGGAGACGTTTAATGTCACTAAAATTTCTTGTTGCTACTGTTGTGGAGTTTTAATAAAATTGATCTTGATGTTGAGTTAATTCAATTATAAGTTTAACAAGGTGATTTCGCTCATTCATTTTTTTTATTTTTATTTTTATTTTTATTTTATCCTTTCTTATTCAACAACAACCTGATTTTCTGCATTTATTTTTAGTTCATTTGCTTCATATTTTATAAATAGCAAAGCTTCAAAGTAGCATAGGCACCTTTTGCAACTTGTTGTAGTTTTCATTTTTATTTCTAAAGTCACTATTCTATGTTGTTCCTTTTTTTTTTTCTTTTTTGCACCATGACACCAACTTTAGAATTAGTTGTGTTTTTATTAAATTAAGCATGAGCTAAGCACTTTTTAGAGGTTCAAGAGTTTGAATGTCCTAAGATGTGAATTTAGCTTACACGTCAATTGTGATTGCTTGTGTTGATTTACTTTTATTGAGATTATAAAATGATCAATTAGGATCTCAATCTAAGCTTCAATTTAATGTCGGAAGGGTTAGAAACGAGTTGATCTCGCATAAGCACTAGAGACAAAGTTTAGACATAAACTTTCCATTACCCTAGACAAGGGATTAAAGGCTCCAAACCGAGATCATTTTACGGGGCCAACATAATCTAAGGAAAAAGGGACTACAAACATGTGTGTTTCTTACTTAGCCTCCTAACACCTAATTTTTAGGCAAATATGAGTTGTAAAGTTGGGTCCAGTTGAATACAAAAAAAGGAGAACATTAAATTCTTAGGTTCAAATTTACAAATTAGCTCAAGGACAATTCTTGAGCTCCGTCATTTTCATTTAGTAGTTTACAAGTATTTCTTTCATCTATTTCACAATTGTTAGAGTTGAACTCATTCTTGCCGCATTGCTATTTGCATTATGCAATTTTAGATTGATTTTGCATTTTGCTTTTTCTAGATTCTGCACTTAAACTTTACCACTTGCATAACGCAAAATCTAGTTTCTGCAATTTGTGTCATTTGATTAATTTACCATCATATAACCACCCCACCATTTGTTTTGTACTTTACTTTCCAACTTGCATTTTACTCTTACGTTTTGCTAAAACTAATTTTTGTTACTTGGTTCCCTTGGGAGATGATAACTGAGATATTACTTTATTACTTCGATCGCATGCACTTGCGTTAACTGCTATCACCTATAAATACTACTCTTACCTAAAATTTACTTGTTTTGTTATATATTTTTTACTTATGTTTTCAAAAAGCAAGCTTATGTTTTGAAAATTAAAAAAAGTAAATTAAAAAAACCTATTTTGTTTTTAGAATTTGGCTAAGAATCCAAATACTTCCTTAGAGATGAAAACCATGGTAGAGAAATTGGGAGAAAAGAATCTTAATATAAAAAAAAATAAAAAACCAAATAGTTAACCAACCGAATTTAAATGGTTAATCAAACAGAGCTTGATATTTTAAGTTTTCAAATTCAACCCTTTTACCTTTTAATTGATTTTGTTGTTATTTTGGTTTCTGCTTTCAATATTAGTCTGATTTAATACTTTATTTTTAAAAAAAAAAAAAAACTATTTTCTAAGTCGATTTTTTAATAATTTTTTAAAAACCTTTAATACGGCATGCCAATTAATATATTCAAACTCAATCAAAATGTATCTAATAAGAATGTTACAAGAGCATAGTGATAATAACAAATAATTTTTTTTTTAGCACATCAATAATGGGGATTCGAACCTATGAACTCTTAGTCACTAGTAATACTTGATGTCTAGTTGAGTTATGTTTTTGTTGCCAACAATAATTTTTTTTTAGGATAATAATAATAGAAACCTAATAGAAGTGTGATCTAAATTATTTATAAACATAATTACTACGCTTTTAGAATTTTCAAGATTATATTGATAAAATACTCAAAGTTTAAAACTAAATTTATTATTTAATTTAATCTCCTCATAAACTAAAATTGTTAACCATTACCCACCCCCTTTTTAAGTAGAAGCTATAATTTAAATTTAATTTATAATTTAACAAAGAAGGTGTCCTATGTTTAAAAAAAAATCATATAGAAACGTTACGATTTTAAAATTTTGTGTCTATTTGCTCTTCTAAATTTTGAAAATTGGAAGCTTATAAATATGAAAAGTTAAAATTATAAAAATATTCCTCTTCTCTAATAAATTTATGGCTCCACCTTTTTAAGTATGCAATTGTGCATGAATATTTTAGTTGGGAAGTGTAAAAGAATATTTTATGAAGTTTAGTTTCAAAAAAGAAAAATAAAAGAATCTTTTCCAACAGCTGAAAAAACTAACAATAATTTCAAAAAATAGTTTTTCAAACTATTCTCATTTTGCTTTGAGGTTTGCATTGGGATCATAAAAAGTTTCCTTTATACTTGTGGACAATTAGAGGAGTTGAAATTTGCAATGATTGTGTTGGAAAATTCTAAAGGAGATGCTTTTGAGGATTGATTTAATCATATTAAGTATTGTCTTTTTAGAAACAATTTGAAGATTGTTTCAAAAAAAAAAAAATTGAAGATAATTTTCATTAATGTGAAATAAATTAAATTAATTAGTCATTGATTGATAATCAATAAACTTATGGATCAAGTCAAAAAAACAAAAAAAAAGTCGATCTCAATAAATTTGATTGTTTTAAAGATGGTCAATCAACAAATAAAGTTACTTTAAGGATGATAAGTTGATCTATCCTTTCAAGAACTCACATATTTAAAAAATTATACATTCAAGAGAGTAAATTTGAAAGACGTATTTGGAAGTCAAATTTAAAAATTAAGGTAGAAAACTTCAAGATAAGTTTTGAAAAAAAAGAATAGCATTATAAAATAGAAACAGGATTTTGTTGTAACATTATTTTTAACATTTTTAAAATTAACTGGTCCATAATACTCATTAATATACAAACTGATTTGTATGAACTCAATATACATAACTTGATTTATATGAACTATAATTTGAAAATAATATATAGAAGAAAGAGATGAAAGTATGATAGGAAAAAGTTCGGTTTAAAACATTTTAAATTAAAAATTAAAAAAAAAAAGAAATTAAAAGATGAAAAATTGTAATAGGTAGCGAAATATGATTTCTTATTTGCAAATTTAACAAGTTTTTTAAAAAAATTACAAATATAGAAAAAATTTTAAATAATGTTTTTAATTCTCATTTTATCCTTGATTAAAGTACCTTTATAACTATTCAGAATCTGATAGACTTCTATCTCTGATAGACTTTTATCATTGTTCAGAATCTATCGGTGATATACTTCAATCCTTGATAGACTCTTATCACAGTTAAAACTCTTTCAAAAGAATTGAAATCATCTTAATAGACACTTATTACAGTTATGAGTGATTGAATGTGGTATACTGCAATTTTGAAGCAAGGGTTGGAGTAGGTTGATAGACTTTTAACATAGGAATTTATCGATTACAAACTTCTATCACTGATAAACTCTCCTATCACTGATAGACTCTTATCACAATTTTAAGTTTATTAGTGATAAATTCTAATAGATTGTAAAACTGAAGTAAGGCTTGAAGTAGTATGCTCGTAGGACTTTTATCATAGTAAGGAGTCTATCAGTGATAAACTTCTATTAGTGATAGAACCTTATCATAGTGATATATGAAATAAACATCATAGTGATAGACTTCAATCACACACCATATTTATTCAAGGATGAAAATTTTAACCTATATTAACCCTAGTTGTTCCAAGATTCAAAATTCTAGTAATTCAAATAATTGTAGCAATTAACATATATGTTTCTATCAGTGGTAGACTTTATCACGCTACTCCTATTGATAGTGATAGAAGTCTATTAGTAATAAACTTCAATAAGTCTATCAGTGATAGTGATAAATTTATTATATCATTGATAGACTTTTATCACACGACAGTTATTTAAGTCTATTAGTGATAAACTCCAATCACTATAGAAAAAGCTGAACATTGGACATGGATTGAACTTAGAATTTTTAGTCGATCGACTAAACGTTGGAGAAAAGAAGAAGAAATCACAAAAAATTACCAAAAAAAAAAAAAACAAAGATAATTTGAGCAAGAAATGAATGAAGATGAATCACAATTTTCATTTGAGCTAAAAATATGTGCATGAACGTTTTAGTAATTTAAATGAAAATTTGTCATATATGCAAATAGTTTAATAATTTGCTATATTTATAATATTTTAGGCTCATTTTGTTATTTACTTAACTGTCCCTTCAAAGATTAGTATGCAAAACAATTTTTTAAAAATATGCCCAAACAACCCTTAACTTTTTGTCACTTTATAGTTGGATTTTGTTCTATTTCAAAGCTTGTGAAATTCATTTTAATAGAGTGCCAAACATGCACTAAGTGAAAGAGTGTAGATCAAGAAAGCGGAAGCAATTTTGGATCTTGAACACTCTAAGTTGATCAATTTTACGAAATAAAAAGCATGCTCAAATCTGGAAAAACAGAGAGTATGAACACATACCTTTGTTGTTCAAAATTCTCCTAATCCGTGGGCAATTTCTTGTCACAAACACTTTGTGGACAACCTCTAGTGTCTTCCCTACTATCCTCATGCCTTGGAACAGATTGTGGGATCTATGATAGAGAGAATTTGAAGAGTGATGGGAGAAAAGTCTGAAAAACGTGAAAGATAAAAATTCTGATAAATCCTTATTAATCTAATGGTTTCTTCTTCAATTAAAGAAACCAAAAGCTTCTTCAAGGTAGGAGAAGATGACAACATGAAGATGATGAGGATTTAGCAAGAAGGAGGTGCTCAATTTGTGTGAATTTGAAAAAGAAGAATGGTGAATCACACTTGATTTTTGGTCTAATTGAAAAACCCAAACCCAAATTCAATTTGAATTTTCATTTTAATTTTAATCCAAAATTAATATAAAATTAATTTTAAATTAAAATCAATTTATTAATTAAATAATTTAATTAATTTATTTTAAATAATTTATTTAATTTAATATCAAATATCAAATTAAATATTTGGACCAATCTCGATTTCTTAAATCGACCGTTTGAACATGAATCCCTATTCATGTTATAAACCGAACCAATATTTAAATCATATTTAAATATTTCCACCTCTTCTTTATTATAGTTTAATTCATAATTAAACTGTGACACGTTAAATATATCACATATAATTAACGTTTTCTCCCAAAACTGAATTTGAACAATTCAAAATCTTTTCTCTCAAAATGTTACAAGGCTTAGTCCGAGCTAGTAAGGGGACCTAATGGACCTACAGATCATGAACTCCAACGATACGAGATTAACCGGCCAAACTCTTTAACCTAGCTAATCAACATTCTTTAACCACCGAGACACTCAACTAAAGCCCAGTGGTTGCACTCTCCTCACTGTAGATATATTTCTGTCCACTCGATATAACCATGATTAGTAAGTCGATCCTTCACAGGTTGTTCGTAATTACAGCTAGGTCAAAAATATCGTTTTACCCTTGTAATTACTTCTTGTTCCTTAAGTCTCATTGATCCTCTAACGAACAATTGGTTTGTGGTCCAACCAACAAACTGAATCGCTCTCGGGCCAATGAGAGGGGTGAGCCCTTTGTTCAAGACCGAAGTCAGCACTTAAGGGAACAACCTCTCTATTAATCCCTAAAGCGGGTAGGAGTGAATTCCATCTTGCAGAACTATGTTCCCAGCTATCTACCCGGTCTTATCCCTGAAATGGGAGGCTTATTGAGTCGGCTATCATAGGCCACTCTCACCCATGCAAATCTAAAGATAATCCAAATAAACAGAAGTTCATGGCACCCTCAGGATTAAGATCGAGTTACCTAGGTTATCGTATGAATATAGTCAGTTAAGACAGTAAACGGAGTTATAAAGTCTAAGTGACCATTTCTCGGTCCAGTCTTATGCAAACTCATTGCATAGGACGCCCCCACTCGCATGTCTCCACATGAACGATTCAGGATCACATCGTTTGTACTTTACAAAGTGGGTCGCGTCCATAGTGTCCCCAGGATAAGGTACCCAGTCATATCCCTATACTATAGACCGTTCTGGTTATAACTTGAACTTGATCCACTTTTATGTCACACATAAAGTTCAAGTATACATCTTATAGCCATGAGTTCTATATTGGATTAGGGTTTCAAAATATACAATTCACTTTATTCAATAACATCTTTACTGAATAAATCTCAATAGCTACTTTATTGCAAAATAGAATATACATTCAATTTACAAACTCACGAGTTTTAGGACATAAAACCCAACACTAAGATATAAGAATATTTAAGAGAATAATTTCCCATTCTGAAGACTAGAGTTATTCTATATCATTGGAATGGGAAGAAACTATGAACAAATGGCAACTTAGGTTTTTATCATGCACAATAGACATTCTTTAATCTATTTATGCTTTCTTTTCCATTTTGATACTTCAAATTTGTTTTACACCCGAATGCAATTTAACTAGTTAAAATATATTAATTATTAATTTACCTTACAAAAATCGTATATTTTAAATTATTTTTTGTAAGAAAAAAAATCAGGTTGGTAATAATATATAATTTAAAACGCATTTATGAAAAAAGAATAAAATAAAAAGTTCTCTAAGACTTGGAAGGAGTCTTGACACCACAATAAAGATCAAAAGGAATTATGTGTTGGGAAAAAACCTCTCATTATTATTGCAAAAAAAAGCAAAAAAAAATTGAAAAATTAAAAGAAAGAAACAAAATAAGAAACACAAAAATTTACGTGAAAAAACTCTACAATCGGAGAAAAAACCACAAACAGAAAAAAACTTCACTGTGTTAAAAATTATTACAATCACACAGAACTACGCTCACTCCGTCCCCAATTACAAAAACACTCCTCAGCTAGAATTTAATTAGAGTTAGTACATCAAACTTAAAATGTTTTTAATTGGGATGCTTTGAAATCAATATGGTGTCTGGAGCCCGTCACTTCTCTGCACCTTAGAACAATTTCACTTCTAATATATATAAAAAAAAAATCCTACATTATGAATTATGAACCATTGGAAAGGATTATGAAAGATTCTTAATTAAAGGGACCATTAGTAAACATATTTAAAAAAATTTTAAAAAAATTCTTATTGCTTAAACTTTTTTTTTCTCTAGAAAATGATATTATTATCTTTTTTTCCTCAAATATTAAGTACTATCAAACCAACCAATTCACCTATCAAATGATACATAAAAACAAGTTTATTTATACTTTTCATAATTTTCATGTGATTTTTTATATTATCAAGTAAGATTATTATCTAAGGTAATGTGCTTAAGATATTAAATCCATTAAATATTTAGCATTTAGCAATGAATATTATGTAATAATAATTACATAGTACAAACTTATTTCACATTTTTATAAAATAATGATGGGAATTTGGAATATATTCACTAAGATAAAGTATGACGTCATAAACAAATATCTCTCTTTTTTGTTTTTCACACTTTCGGTTATTGATGAGCATATTCCTTTGCCAATTTCAAATAAAAATTGAGAATCTACGTCCCACTCACCAAAAATATTTTTTAAAGAAATTCTCAATTTTTTTTTTGTGTATATTAATTAAAATCTTGGCTTCCTAACACAATAAGATTCGAATACAGTATAAAAAAATAAAATAAAATAAAATAAAAAATAAGATTCGAAGACTTTGCTCGAAGAAGACTTAGGATTTCCTTAATGGGAGTGTTTTGACATTCTATTTGCTTGACAAGATCAATACTTATTGCCTTTTTTTTTTTTTTACGTTTGTCCTAATTTAATCAAAATTAAGATTAGAACATAAACCATATTATTCGATCAAAATTAATATTTTAGATAATGTTGATAATAGGAGCAATAGTCGATTTAGTTTCTTTAGCTTTAGGAGCTAGTCAATTCGGTAAAAATAGAAACTGAATTAATATCTAATAAATAATCTAACTCTTTGGCTTGGTTCGATTTTTTTTTTAACTTTTTAATCTTCCCCTAGTTGGTAATAGGAGTGTTTCACTCATTTTTCTAAAAAATAGTTTTTGATTTCTCAAACAATAATTTGAAATGAAAAATATATATATACTTTGGATCTTTGTAAATTTTAAAATAAAATTGAAAAGAAAAAAAATCAATTAAAAAACACAAAAGCAAGATTGATATAAAATAATTATCAAGTTCAGTTAATTTATTTTTCCCTACATTTTTCTCGTAAGGTCAAAAATACCTCTAGATTTCTCGTAAGGTCTATCAATGATATATTGCTGATATACTTAATATAAAGTATATCATTGATGTTATTGATATACTTCTATGCGGTTTATCAAGAGTATCTATATATGTCACGCACACATATTATAGAGTATATCACTGATACAGTATTTATATACTTCATTTTTATGTGTGAAGTTTGTTAATAGTCTAACAATGATATATTGTTGATATAATAATTATATACCTAATATAAAATATATAACTAATATACTACTAATATACTTATATAAAATTTATCAAGAGAAGATATACATACTAATATACTATTGATATTGTTGGAATAGAAATTTCGGCGAATCCAAAATTGTCACGTCATCACTCGTCATTGATGGCAAAATTATTTAACTCACAAATTCGTCAGAGGATCAAATATTAGAGATTGTAACTCACAACATTCAAATTAATACAAACACAACGTTCAATTACACGTGTCTCATTTCTATTTCTTCGCTGAAATCACGTGTAAGCAAATTGGCACGCCCGGTGGGACGATCTCTACCTCTCATCTCTTTCTCTCACCTCAAAGCAGAAGTAAAGTGATGTCGTTCAAGACTTCTTCGATGATTGTCGTCATGAGCAACTTGTACACGGGTTCTACTGCCCATAGTTGCTCTAATGAACTAAGGTTGGAAGACGATGAAATAACAACACTGTCGGGGGCATCAAAGCTCCTTGTCGCAAGAGCCTAAACTGCATGATGCTTCTGGCCCACACGAGCTTAAAAGGTGAACGACAAAAAAAAAAAAAAAAACTTCTGAACTATGTTCTAACTTGATCCCTTTTCTTAAGGGTACGTAGGCAACTTAAAGAAAATTTTAAGTTCAGTCCAAAAAAATAAACAAAAAAGTGTGTCACAACTACTAAGATATGACATACTAGGGGCAATACAAAAAGATTGAAGGTGTTCAATCCTATTGTCAATAGTGATGCTGCAAATTGAAGATGTTGCATCATTGTGAAGACGACGCGACAAGTTAAGTTCATGCGAGGTCGCTTCCTCCTCAAATTCGAGGGACTTCGTCGCTTCCTCTCCAAATTTGAGGGGTTTCATCACTTCCTCTCAAAGTTCGAGGACTCCGTCGTCGTTTCCTCTCAAAGTTTGAGGGATTCGTCGTCCCTTCTTCTCAAATTTTGTGGGCTTCATCGTCGCTTCTTCTAAAACCTTGAAGACTGTCGCCGTTTCTTCTCAAAGTTCGAGGACTCCATCATCGCTTTCTCTCAAAGTTCGAGGACTCTGTCGTCGCTTCCTCTCAAAGTTCGAGGACTCCGACGTCTTCAAAGACTCTGACGGTGCGACAACTTCACCTTCAAAGTCTGGTCTCCGACGGCGGCTACATCTTCAAAGTCCGGTGCGGCAGCTTCACCTTCAAAGTCTGGTCTCCGACGGCGGCTACATCTTAAAAGTCCGATCTTCGGTGGCGACTACATCTTCAAAGTCCGGTCGCTAGCGGCGGCTACATCTTTAAAGTCCGGTCCGATCTCTGGCAGCGACTAGTCTGATCTCCCGACATCTCGACTTTTAAAAAAAGAAAAAGAAAAAAAAGTCAGTTTGAGACTCGCCTCACACCTTAGTAAGAAGGTCTTGTTCTCTGTTGGAGTGAATTGATGGAAGACTCACCTGCTATTTATAGTTGAGGAAAAGATAAATGTCACATCCCAAAATTCAAGTTGGAATTCAAATAGCAATTAGAATTGGAATAGAATTTCATTCAAATCAGAATTTGGCATATCTTATCTCCAATCGAAAATCGTCCTCCAAATCCAAAATTTAAATTTGGTAAAGTTCTAATTTTATTCCAAATCAAAATTTGATAAAATTAATTCTATCAAGTCTAACGGTAGAATTTTAATTTTATCTCAAATCAAAATTTAGGTATCGAATTTATCCCAAATCAAAATTTGATGAAATTAGCTCTATCCAAATCAAAAAATTTTAATTTTATCTCAAATCAAAATTTGGGCATCAAATTTATCCCAAATCAAAATTGATGAAATTAGTTCTATCCAAATCAAAATTGATAGAATTTCAATTTTATCTCAAATCAAAATTTGGGCATATCCCAAATCAAAATTTGATGAAATTAGTTCTATCCAAATCAAAATCATGATAGAATTTTAATTTTATATCAAATCAAAATTTGGACCTAGATTTTATCCCAAATCAAAGTTGATGAAATTAGTTCTATCCAAATCAAAATCATGATGAAATTTCAATTTTATCTCAATCAAAATTTGGGCATAATCTAAAATTTATTCCAAATTAAAAATTGGGTATAAGATAGAAATTTTTCTCAAACCAAAATTTGGGATAATCCAAATTTTTATTTTAAGTCAAGGTTGGATTGAAATTCAAATTAAATTTTTATTCCAATTCAAAATTATAATTGGGTAGAAATTTTTTTGGGATAGAATCTTCAACCTTAACCAAATTTGTTTTGAGTTAAAAGTAGAACATAAAATCTACTCAATTCAAATCAAAATTTTATACCAAATAAAAAAAAAATCAAAATATTGACTCAAATTCATATTTTGATATGTTGGCATAAAGAGAAAAAAAATGTGTCAAAGAAAAAAAATCAATCAAGTTATGAACCAAATTTCATACTTGATTAAATTGACATATCAAGCGGAATTCAAAGTATGAGCAAACCTCATCCAAATTAGAGTAAATGTTATGTTTTGATTCCAAAATAACATTTTTGAAATTCACACACACATAATTGTGCATAAATTTCGAAAAGGGGCATTTGTTGGAATAGAAATTTCGGCGAATCCAAAATTGCCACGTCATCACTCATCATTGATGGCAAAATTATTTAATTAGGGATTAATTAAATATGCAAGCATCCCTAAATTAAATTGGTGATTATACAATTGGGTTTGGTAGACAAAAGTCTAAATTATAGGCCCAATTAGCAAAAGTCCAGTCCGATCCGTAGGCCCAAAATCAATAAGGCCCGGTCCAAGACAGGAGGTCCAAATCAGCCAAACCCAAGAAGACTGACCCAACCCAAGATGATTGGCCCAAAGCCAACCTGGCCCAACCCAAAGGAGTTGGCCCAACAAATAGCAGGCCCAGTCCAACGGGGCCAAGCCCATTTGGAGGCCCAGAGAAACTCTATAAATAGAGACCCCCTCCTTCATTTTCAAGGTTCAGAAATTTGAGACTCCAGAGAGAATTCAGAAACAAAGCTGTGAAATCTCCAGAAGCTCTTGAAGATCAAACACCATCTGAACGAAGAACGCGCTCAAGGAATCGTCAAGAACACACCACGAATCCATTGAAGTTTTCAACATCGAGAACAAGTTTGTTTGAAATTTCGAGACAAGCTACAAGCGAAGACCTTCAACACGCTACAAGTCGAAGATCTTCAACAAGCTACAAGTTGCAAGTCGAAGACCTTCAACAAGCTATAAGCCGAAGACCTTCAACAAACTACGAGCGAAGATCTTCAACCAGCTGCAAGCCAAAGACCTTCAACAAGGTACAAGCCGAAGACCTTCAACAAGCTACAAGCCGAAGATCTTCAACACGCTGCAAGCCGAAGACCTTCAACAAGCTACAAGTCGAAGACCTTCAACAAGCTACAAGCCGAAGACCTTCAACACGCTACAAGCTGAAGAGCTTCAACAAGCTGCAAGCCGAAGTCCTTCAACACGCAACAAGCCGAACACCTTCACAAGCTGCAAGCCGAAGACCTTCACAAGTCTACACTTGAGAACAAGCTGAAAAACCCTCAAGACAAATCTACACTCGAGAACAAGCTGTTTCAGCCTTCGATCACAACATACCAGTAGGAGAGAGAATCAGAGGATCAAATATTAGAGATTGTAACTCACAACATTCAAATTAATACAAACACAACGTTCAATTACACGTGTCTCATTTCTATTTCTTCGCTGAAATCACGTGTAAACAGATATATTTTAGTTTAATTTTTTTTTACTTTATTAATGATCTATATTTACTGGTTTTTAGTTAATATACTTATTTTTCTGATACACTTGAATAGTAGTATATAAGAAATTCATATGTAGTATAACAACGGTACTTAAAATGAATTATATCACTAATATACTACTAATATACTCAATGTTAAGTATATCAATGAAATGAATATACCTAAAATATAGTATATTAGTGATATACTGAATATGAAAAATATCCATGATATGCTACCAAGATATCATATATGTATATATATATACACACACGATAGTATATCTGTAATATAGTTCGTTTTAACTTTTAGTTATATATTAGTTGATTGATATATCAAATATAAAGTATATCATATATACTACTATATGCTATTGACATACCAAATATTAAGTATAATATAAATCATTTTGATACATCAATGAGAGTGAAATTGGAATAATAAATGGAAATTATTGTAACGCCTCAGGCCCAGGATCTCCTGCGACTTGGCTGCATCACTACCTCCATGCTCCAAGCCAAGCACGCTTAACTGTGGAGTTCCTATGATTGAGACACCGAAAAGGAAGGTGCACCTTGTTGGTATAGGTAGTAGCTATCAATTCTTTTAAATCTTTCTCAATTATACTTTCACATCCTCATGGTCACTCGCAAGTACCCATTTTCCTCGAGCACCATACTTTCATATGCTCAGGATCCCTCTCATTCAGATGTGGACTCGGTTCATTCATGTACCCCTCTTCCTCGGGCGTCACAATTATATTTTAAAATTTCTTGCTATGTTTGTAAATCTAAAAAATTATAGCTAGGTTTGCAAATATCTTAATATATATATTTTTTTTTGTTACTCATTACAATTCACTTGTATATTAGTGCATTGGTACATGTATTAGAATCACATAGATTAACTAGGGTGGATATCAAGTCAATGAAGATTGTATGACAAAAGAATATCAAATATCAATATAGAATAAATTTTAAGTATGTTTTAGAAAACCTTAAACATTAAGGGGTTGTTTGGCCCCTTGTCTTGGAATCAAAACCATGGGAATCAAAACCCTAGGGGGTTTGTTCTGGGGGGTTCTGAAGTCTGAGAATCAGAAAACTGTGTGTTGGGATGCAGTGTTCTAAAGCATGGGAAAAAGAAAACGGTGTTTGGGGTGCAGTGTTTTAAATCCTGAGTTTATGCTGTTTTTTTTTTTCTTTTTTCTTTTGCTGTTTTGTTCTCTTATTTTTTAGTGGATGTTCTGTCAATTGTAGAAACCTTTGTATAACATAAATGAGTTACAAAATTGAAATTCTATTTTAAAAGTAAAGAAATTGGAAGTCTATGTAAGAAATTAGGGAATTTAAAACTCTATTTCACAAAGTATTTAGAAAAGTATTTTTGGAACTTTATTTTAGAAATTTAAAAATTGAAAGTCCATTTAAGAAATTAGAGATTTAAAACTCTATTTCAAAAAATATTTAGAAAAGTATTTTTGGAATTCTATTTTAGAAATTAAAAAAAATAGAAGTTTATTTAAGAAATTAGGGAATTAAAAACTTTATTTCACGTCACATAGTATTCTGAAAACTATTTTTTGGAATTCTACTTTAAAATTAAAAAAATTGGAAGTCTATTTAATAAATTAGGTAATTTGAAAATATATTTTATAGAGCATTCAAAAACTTATTTTTGTAATTCTATTTTAGAAATTAAAAAATTGGAAGTATATTTAAGTGATTAGAAAATTTAAAATTTTATTCCACAAAGTATCCAAAAACCTATTAGGTCGTTAGGGTAGTTGATTGCTCCAGTGATCAGATTGTTGGGATAGGCGTATATAAGTCTCTTGAGTGGTTGTAGAAAGTAGTCGTTAGTAGTGGTTAGGTCGTCGATGTACTCATTACAGTTGTCGTCAAAGGTAGTCGTCAACAATGGTTGGAGTCGCCGGTGTGGTCGTCGGAGTTGTCGTCAGCGGTGGTTGGGGTCGTTGGTGTGGTCGTCGGAGGTAGTCGTCAGTGGTGGTCAGGGTCATCAGTATGGTTGTCGGAGTTATCGTCGGAGGTAGTCGTTAGCAGTGGCAGGGGTCGCCAGTGTGGTCGTCGGAGTTGCCATCGGAGGTAGTCATCAACGGTGGTTGGGATCGCCGGTGTGGTCGTTGGAGGTAGTCGTTAGCGGTGATTGGGTCATCGGTGTGGTCGTTGGAGTTGTCGTCGAAGGTAGTCGTTAGCGGTGGTCGGGGTCATCGGTATGGTCGTCGGAGTTATCGCAGGAGGTAGTATTCAACGGTGGCAGGGGTCGTCGGTGTGGTCGTCAGAGTTGCCATCAGAGGTAGTGTCAGCGGTGGGAGTCGTCAGTGTAGTCGTCAGCGGTAGCGAGGTCACCAGTGTGGTCGTCAGAGTTGTCGCTGGAGGTAATTGTCAGCAGTGGTCGGGTCGTCGGAGTTGTTGTCAGAGGTAGCCATTAGCTGTAGTCGGGTCACCAGTGTAGTTGTTGGGGTTATCACCAAAATTGTTGTTGAAGTAATCGTCGAAAATAGAATATGACAAATAAAATAAGAAAACATGGAACAAACCCATGAGGTTGTACTGTTGTAACCCATGGGGTTGTGTTTAAAAACCAAGAGTTTTGAACACATTAGGTCAAACATGGTTTTGAATTTGGAATCCAAAACCATCCAAATTTAAAATAGGGGGCCAAACGACCCCTAAATGGTAAGACTTTGAGACTTAAAAAGAAGAGAAGAAGAAAAAGTTATTTTATTTATCTAATTTCATGTCTAAAGTGTGACGCCCGAGGAAGAGGGGTACATGAATGAACCGAGTCCACATCTGAATGAGAGGGATCTTGAGGATATGGAAGATATAGTGAACCGAGTCCACATCTGGTGGCTCAATCATGGATGATATAGTGACGCAGTCATGGATGTTTGTAACGCCCTAGGCCCAGGTTCCTCTGCGACCTGGCTGCGTCACTATATCATCAATGACTACTTGTAAGATTGAAGACACTATCCCCACAAACCAACACGGGGTCCTTTCAGGAGATCCTGGGCTTGGGGCATCATAAAGTATGAATTCATAATTTTGAAAGTTGTATCCGGTTAGTTGTCGAGCTTTAAAAAATTGAATTACCCCTCTTTAAACTTTTAAAAATGTCTATTAAGTTTCTAAACTTTCAATTTCATATCTAGTAAAGTTTTAAATTTTGATGTATTTCATAAATTGGAAGTTTTTTTAGTTCAATAATATAGGAGATGGGGTGAGAACTCAATCCTTTAATTCTTTCACCGAGATTATAATATCTTAACCAACTGAGTTATACTCATATTGACAACGGACAATCTAGTCGACACAAAATTAATAATTTAGAGAGTTATTCAATACAAAATTGAAAATTAAAATAGTTTTTAGATACTTAGAAAGTGTTTAGGACACTAAGTGAAGTTTTTTTAGTGTATCAACAATTGGGAGTAAGAAGATTGAATTAGGTAATTTATTTAGTAAGTATCAGGCAGAGAATGGCATTATTGAAATTAAAAAGAGAAGGAAGGGCAATGTATTGGAAAGGTCGTATTCTCTCTTTTATCTCTCTATCTGAGCTTTCTTTAATGAGCTACCCGACGTAAATGAATCTTTAGTTTTTGTTCTTTCATGATTTTCTTCCTCCTCCATTCTGGGTTTTTTGACCGTTGCTTTTCTTATAAACCCTCCTCTCTCTCTCTCTCTACTCTCTCTCTCTAACCCTCATCATCGTCTCTGCGAGTCACAGTGTGTAATCAAGCACTCTTTCACTCTTCTCTGTTCCTTCCCGCCGGCCACGATTCATCCCACCAGGTACTTTTTCCCTATTTATTCAATGATTTTCTGTTTTTTCTCTACTTTCTTTCTTCTGGGTTCTCATTGTTTTCTGTGGAAATCACAACATTGTTGAAATATTTCTTGATGGACTGTGAATTTTTAGGGATTTCGTGATTTTTCTCAACATTTCTTCTTCTGGGTTGCTGCTGTTTTCTGTGGAAATCACAACATTGCTTCTTCTAGGTTGTGTGCTTTTTCTCTACATTTTTTCTTCTGGGTTGCTATTGTTTTCTGAGGAAATCACAGCATAGCTTCAATGTTTCTTGATGAACTGTAATTTTTCAGGGATCATGTGCTTTTTCTCAACATTTCCTCTTCTGGGTTGCTATTTTTTCTGTTGAAATCACAACATTGTTGAATTATTTCTTGATGAACTTTAATTTTTCAGGGATTATATGTTCTCTTCTCAACAATTTTTCTTCTGGGTTGCCTTCGTTTTCTGTGGGAATCAATCATTGCTTCAATGTTTCTTGTTGAACTGCAAATTTTCACGGATTATGTTCTTTTTCTCAACATTTCTTCTTCTGGGTTGCCATAGTTTTCTGACGAAATGAAAATATTGCTCCTATATTTCTTGTTGAACTGTAAATTTTTGTTCTCTCTCTCACTCTCATTTCATCTCAATGAATGTCTCTGACCCATTTGTAGAGAGAGAGAGGGGTTTATTCGTAATTTGATGTTTGATCAGGTTTGTCCATGTGAAGTCTGCAAATGGGTCGTTTTTCGTTCTCTACTTTGAGCCCTTTATCTTCTTTTCTTGTGTTTTGCTAAGCTCGAAATATGACAGTCATCATTTTCATGCTGCCTATTTTTGACTTTCTTTTCTTTATTTTGTAATTTTATATTGCTATCCTTTTGTTTTGTGTTTTTTTTTTTTGGTGTCTCTTTTTTGTTTTTTTTTCCTGCTTCCTAATATAAAATCTGTTCAGTTTCCTTTTGAATTTCTAACTGGCAAATTAAGGATGAGAGGTTCCTGTTGTTTCAGAAGAAATCTTTGACAACTCCTTCATAGAATCTTTTTGTTCTTTTTTTTGTGTTGTCTAACTTCAAAATTAAGAAAAGCATTAATCCTTTAAACCATCCCTCTCTCTGTCCTCAAATCTGGTGGAGAAGCCTCCATTTCTGAAAGAGTATTTGGTTTTCATTTTAATTTGAAATTATGATCTTGCTTCCATGTTTTTCTTCATGTTCCTTGTTCTGTGTATGCATTTAGGATACTTTTTTGAAATACTCAAGTAATTCAGGGCTTGAAGTTGTCTCTTTTTTGCTCAACAGCCCAGAGAAACCTTATGAGTCTGGCAAGAAATACACAGCAGTATCCTTGTGATTTTGGTTTTGATTCGAGCCTGACAAACTCGTAGTGTTTCAAAGTTGTTTCTAACAAAGGGGACAAATTGAGATATGGGATGTTCCATGTCAAAGCTGGAAGATGAAGAGGCAGTTAAACTTTGTAAAGATCGGAAGAGTTTTATCAAACAAGCTGTTGAGCAGAGGAGGCGATTCGCTTGTGGACATCTAGCCTACATCCAGTCATTGAGACGAGTATCTGCTGCCCTTCGTGAGTATGTCGATGGATATGAGCCTCGTGAGTTGTTGTTAGATTCATTCATTACACCCCCTTTCACACCTGTAAAGAAAACAAGTCCTGGTTTTATATCTATAACGCCGAAGTCATTTTCGCCTCTTCCGATCCAGTCTAAACCGAATACGGTGGTGAGAGTAAATTACTTAAGATCAGGAGGGAATGGGGCAGTTTCTGTAGAAGAGAGACCACAGTCACCAGAAACAGTGAGAGTTCAATCTTATTCACCAATGCATCAGTATGGATTCGATGGTTTCTTTCCAATGCAATCCTCACCAATGAATTCCTCATTCTTCTCTTATTCTCCTAACAACAGACCATATATCCCTCCCCCTTCACCCGAAAGTTCGCAATGGGACTTTTTCTGGAATCCGTTTTCATCATTGGATAACTACGGCTACCCTTCAAACAATGGTCTCGATCATCATATGGCAATGGATGATGAGATCAGAGGGCTAAGACAGGTCAGAGAAGAAGAAGGGATTCCTGAACTGGAAGAAGATGAAACCGAGCAGGAAGACAACAGCAATACCAATTGGAGGGTAGAAAACAGCAATAGAGTAAATGCCACAGAAGAAAGAACACGAACTGGCCAAAGTTGTTGTAGAGAGGAAGTTCTTGTCGAAGATGTGGATGAGGATGAAGAAGACGAGGATGAAGATGAGGACGAGGATGAGGATGACGACGAGGATGAAATGAACCATGGAAGTGAGATGGATCATGAACTAGAAGGCGTACAATCTCGTGGTAATGAGAAGATTGACGTCTCAAGAGTCCAGAATGCTGGACCTATTGCAAGTACAAGCCAAGAATCAGCAGTGGCTGATCCCCAAGCAAAGGAAGAAACACCGGGTTTTACTGTTTATGTAAACCGAAAGCCAACAAGCATGGCAGAGGTTATCAAAGAAATAGAAGCTCAGTTTATGACAGTTTGCAATTCAGCAAATGAGGTCTCAGCGCTGTTAGAGGCTAGAAAAGCTCCATACATGGCCACTTCGAATGAACTTACAGGTTAGATACATAAATTCTTCAATCCAATTCTCTTTACTTTAGTACTCTTTTTCACCCTTATATGTGCTTTGCATTCGAGTCATTTACCCATCTTATGAGTTATGTAAGAAAGTTAAATGTCATAGGTAGAAGTTCAAGCTTTAAATTACTAGACATGGTGTGTATTGACCATACTCCAATCTTTGAAAAAATTCGTCTTTTTCAAAGTTACTATGATTTAGGATTTAGGAAATAGGGGTAGAAGTGACGAATTTTGGAACTCATGTACAAGCTCTCTCTCTCTCTCATATTCTCAATTGGTCGATGTCTTATTCTTCTTTGCAGCCATGAAAATGTTGAACCCAGTAGCTTTATTCCGCTCGGCTTCATCTCGCTCTTCCTCATCAAGATTTCTGATCAGCTCTTCAGCAACTAAGGATGAAAGTGGTTACGAGAGCAGTGGCGACATATCGGAAGAATCCAGCTCATTTTCGCCCAGTCATCAATCAACATTGGATAGATTATATGCCTGGGAGAAGAAGCTCTACCAAGAAGTGAGGGTGTGTAGCTCAGATCCTCTCCTGACTTCTAATTTTTCCTGCATTAAAACTAATAACACTATCAGTTAAGCTGCTCACATTTTCCACAGAAACTCACAAACTTGCTTTGAATTAATCCTGTGGATGTTTCTGTTGTGCTTTGTTTCTTTCATCATAAGGCCGATTCTTCGATCATGATAGAGAGATGATTATTTCATCTCAAACCAAGTTCTGGATGTATCATTATATCTTATATAACTTTTCTTTAAGGTATAGCAGTGGAGACAGTTGATCTTTATAATTTCCTTCTTGTTAAACAGTCTGGAGAAAAGGTTCGAATCGCGTACGAGAAAAAGTGTAATCAACTCAGGAACCAAGATGTAAAAGGTGAAGATCCATCTTCAGTAGAAAAAACAAGGTCTTCCATGAGAGATCTGCATACTCAGATAAAAGTTTCAATTCACTCGGTCGAAGCTGTGGCGAAAAGAATCGAAACTTTAAGGGACGAAGAGTTGCAGCCTCAACTTCTAGAATTGGTTCAAGGGTAAGTCTCCATTGTTGAACATCTCTATCGTTGTTAGATTTAAACATGGTCGATTAAACCTGAACCAGGTTGTATTGAGATAATTAACCACCATACTTCTGCACAGGTTAGCAAGGATGTGGAAAGTAATGGCCGAATGTCATCAACTACAGAAGCGGGCATTAGACGAAGCAAAGCTTCTACTTGCCGGAATACCGTCGAAGTTGGATGCAAGAAAGCTCTCTTCAGCTCCTGTCATTGAGCCAAACTGGTTAGCGCGTGCATCAGCCAATCTCGAGACAGAGCTCAGGAACTGGCGAAGCTGTTTCGAGTTATGGATCGCTTCTCAGCGATCCTATATGCACGCGATAACTGGATGGCTCCTCCGCTGCATAAATTCCGATTCCTCCGAAACTACAAAGCCTCCATTTTCGCCTCGCAGGTCGAATGCCTCTGCACTTCCAATCTTCGGACTTTGCATCCGATGGAAGAGATTCCTAGATGAAATCCAAGAGAAGCCTGTGCTAGACGGCCTCGACTTCTTTGCTGCTGGAATGGGGTCGCTCCACGCACAACAACAGCAAAGAGACGACTCTCACCGGATACAAGTTGGGTCACAGAGATTCGGGGGATCAGAAGAATCAAGCGGGAACATGGAAATGGTGGAGTTTGGGAAAGTTGAAGAGGTAATGACTGCAGAAAAAATGGCTGAAGTTGCCATAAGAGTGCTGTGTGCTGGATTG
This sequence comes from Trichosanthes cucumerina, assembly GCA_036507285.1. NCBI lineage: Eukaryota > Viridiplantae > Streptophyta > Magnoliopsida > Cucurbitales > Cucurbitaceae > Trichosanthes > Trichosanthes cucumerina. Next base: position 10,902,643 of record CM071842.1, on the reverse strand, counting down.
TCATTTGCTATGAGCTCACTGACTGAATTTTCTATCAGTTCTGCTGATGGATATAGTGATCTTCTTAAGCAAAAGCCAAAAGGAGACAATAGCCAAATGGCACAATAGGCTTAAGTGGGATTTGGAATGTAATTACAAATCAAATGCTTTATTTGTAGCTTAGAATTTATTTGATTTGATTTTTTTTTTTTTTTGGTTGGGTTACAAAGGTTAGAAATTTGCTTCAGAAGATGTATTTAGTTGAAATCTAACTTAGATTTATATGAAGTAACTTGAATGTATTTTTGGCTAGTATGGCTACCTCCCTCTCTATTCTTTGACCGAAACCAAGGTTGAAGTTGATATTAATGAAAACCGAAGGACCTAACTATTCTTTTGATTGTTGTACTAGTGTTTATATAATTAAATTTATCATAACCGATCAGTTTAATCTTTTGAGTTGATTGATGATTTAAAATGGTATCAGAGCAGGAAAGCCAGAGACAACTCTTGGAAAGTCATTTCCTCTCTCAATTGGATTTTCACTTGTTGGGTCTTTTTTCAAATTTCCTACCCACAATGAGGAGAGTTAATATAATTAAATTTACCATAATCTACCGGGTTAAGTTTTGGGTTGATAGGTGATTTAACATTAATTTCATACTTCTATAAATTGAACAAATAGATTTCCAATGAAGACCTATTGCTCTATTTTGCATGCTCAATTCTCAAAATTCAAAGATAAAATAATATACTAGTGCAATTATAGAATCTTATGAATCAAGAATGACACACTTTCTCATCTCCTCTATCTATAAGGTAAACAATTTGAAAACAAAATTTTGAAAACAAGAGATTCAATAAAAACAAAGTTGTATTTCATATTTTCAGTTGTGTTTGGTAGCAGATTTAGAAAAATTGAATTATAATCTAAACAATTGTTCAAAATATGTTCTATACTATAGTTATGGACCATAAAACTAGTTGTAGTTGCAAAACTAAATATTAGGTTTGAATATAAACCATTATTATTCATTTATGAACATGTTTTATTTTATAAATTTGTACAATTATTATTTTACAATATCATATAATTTATAATATATTATATTATACACATTTTAATTTCACACAAAAAAAATTGAGTTTATAATGTTAAATACTATATTTATTACCGCTTTTATCTTTTTAACAATAATTATCCATTTTAAAATTTCAAACTCAAAATCTGGATACAATGAAAAAAACATAAAAAAAAAAATGTTGATTTCAGAATTTCCACTGTTTGGATCACACAATCTAGAAACGGTGAATCTGAAAACATAAAACATAATTCAGATTGGCTATCAAACATGCATTTAGTCTGTCATCTGGCTGATTAGTTGGTTGTGCATTGGCCTTACTTATTGTAATAGTAATAGTAATGGGGTGGAGAAATACAACCTTTCGATTAGAATGCCCTATATCTCAGCGACACATGGATCGTGACATTTTCTTTTATTAGTCCACCTAACTTTTAACCAAAAAAATGCATTATATTCTTTGTCAAGAACTAAAGAAAGTACCATTCTTTCTTTAAAAAAAAAAAAAAAAAAAAAGTTAACATAAACTTCAAAACCATTCGAATTAACTTAGTTTGGCCGATTTCAACGAGTGTCGTTTTTTTGGTTGATTTTGACATGTAATTAATAATTATTAACTCTAAACTCTTTGTCATTTGGAGGAGAATTAGAGAAAAAAATTTACAATTTATATATAATTTGCCATTTGGTAACAGTACCTGAATTTTATAATATGATATGAGAAAAGTAGAAAATACATCTCTTTTTTTTTTTTTTTTAATGTACCAATAATGTAGAGGTACAATCTTTGGCGGTCTCCTAAAGTCATGATTAGTCTTCACATATTGTATTATTAATAGTTAAATTTAAGCAAAAAAAATTAAAATGCGTGGAACTAGTATATAGCATCAACCATAATTCTACTTTTTTATTTTTAAAATCGGAGATATACGTCTTAAATAATTGAAGTTTGTTTTTTAGTACATCAACAATTAGGAGTATGAGATTCGAACCCATGACCTCTTGATCATGAGTCATACTTGATGCCAGTTGAGTTATGCTCTTATTGACATAATTGAAGTTCGTTCAGTTTGGCCCATAAGTCTACATTTATATTATTCATTTTGTTCTTATTTGAACTTGACAATTTTTACTTTTTAATAGGCCTTTGCGTGAAGTGTTGTTAATGGAACATTTATTTAGCTTGAAATTATTTGAACTTCTACGAAAAAGTTGGAGTTTTGTTGAACTTTTATGAGTTTGATCTATTCAATAGTAAGAGTTTAATTTTATGATGTGTCAATTTTTGTTCAAGTTGATGAGTTTAAAAAGATTTAATAAAATTCAAAGTTTAGGTGTTCACCCTATCAAAAAGGTAAAAATTGTGTGGATGTGTTTTTTTTTTTTCTTTTCTATTTTATACTATTCATTAATATTGAGAAAATTTTTCATAATTGCTCTTTTATATTATCTCATTTGCATTTTCACATCTACCCTCTCTAATTAATGCGAAACCTAAAGAAGTTATTAATTGTCCTTCTCATCTATGTATATTAATGAAAAAAATCTCTATACTAATGGTAGTATCAATACTACTCTCATTAATTGTTAGTCACGTCAACATTATTTAAGAATGATGTGGAGTCCAACAACATTAAATAAATATTTATAAAAAAAAAATTATAACATAAAGGTAAAGAGTAAATGCCACAAGATTATTAGAAAGTTATTACTTGCAACTTTAAAATTTTAAAATTTTCAATATTTATATTTGAGAAAAAATGTGATGAGAAAATTAAACAAAAATGTAAGTTTGGCTCGGGGGACAATAGTGACAAAATTTAATCATAAGGGAGCAGTGATGTGAGTCAACAAAATGTTTTTGGTTGTTGGCAGTTTCTAAACTTTACAAGGGGCAATATATCTTCCTTTGTCATCTCAAATCAAACAAATTTAATTACTTGATTGGACTTTAACAATAAATATCTTAATTCAATTTTGTACAATATGTAACAATTTTTTTTTAATTTGATTTGACTTGATTTAGATAAACTCATTATAAGCCAAATGGGCAGCTTTGATCAGATTCACCATTTTTTCCTTCAATTGATATTTTTTATTTTAGTTCTAAGAATGTAGGATTTCAAAACATCTAACTAAAAAAAAGTAGTAAAAAAAAAATCAATTTTTACCCAAACTTGTCATATTATATCAATTTTCACTGTAAACCAAGTGTTGCAATTTTTACTATTGATTCATTTTTAACTAATTCTCCCAATAATTTAGACAACAAGCAGTGTGAAAATCTTCATAAACTAATTATTTTTTCTTTTAAAAAAATCAAGCTTTGTATAGAAATAAATTAGCTAAAATACCATTTTGGTCCTCGTATTTTGAAATTTGTTCTATTTGGCCCCAATACTTTCAATAGAGCTTAAAATTCGTTCAAGTTTGAAGCTAATTTTGATTGAAACTAGCTAGAATAGTAATTTTAATAATAAAAAAAGTACAATGTGAGCATATTTCTTAAATTTATAAAGAAAAAGTTAATATAAACTAGTTTTTAAAAAAGAAAAGTGAACAATAAACCGACAACAAATTTTTAAAGTACAGATACAAAAATTAGATATTTGAAAATACATGGACCAAAATAATATCTTAACCAAAAAAATTGATCAATGTACAAGCTAACAATATCTTCGCCAAAATTCAAAGTTTCAGCAACAACAAAAAATCCCGATAAAACTTAATCAATTTTGTACCAAACATAATTTATTAAACACATAAAGAACTTTTTTTAGTGACATTTGAAACAAGATCTTATTAGAGGGTTAAAATTTTACACTGTTCATCGATTGGCCTAATGGTCAATATAAGCCTAGAATTTGATATCTTATGAGTTATCTTGACGAAAAATGTAAGAGTTAGATGTGGTTGTCCTGTGTGAGATAAGTTAAGAGTAACAATTGCAAATATCAAAAATCAAAAAAATAATTGCAACCTTTATAAAGTTTAAGATTTAGATTGCAAACCCTTATTTGAGTTGAGATGTCATTTGAAGAAATTGAAAGTTAAAGTGAAAATTGATACAAAGTTTAAGAGTAAAATTTAATTTTTTCCCCCTTGTAATATCTCAACCAAATTAGCAAATAGATTTGACCATAAACTACCTCGCTTAGAGAAAAAATGCAATATCTATGCCCAAGTTGACACAACATAAACCCAATACAACAAATCTTACCATAAGAGTGGGGTGATTCGAACCAAAAAATTCAATATCACTAAACTCAATTCAATCATTTGTGCCCTAAACCAAAATGAGATAGAAAATAAAACAACTGCCTAGAAGATCACCAACTAAAAGATAAATCAATGACAGGTAATCAGAAAGAACTTCTCAAACACAAGTCCCAAAAGAACACATCTAATTCTCAACCATTTAACAAAGGTCAGTAGCAAAATTTCATGTCCTTAACAAGAACAGCAACTGAACAGGCAAATTCAAGTAAAAGCATAGACATAATTTCCTGAAGAGAAAAGTTGAGCGCTAAAAATTGTGAGATTGATAAACAATAACCAGCAATTATACCAACTAATCAAAAAGTGATAGGCCAAGGTCATCATCATCACTCTCTTCCTTCACCTCTTCCTTCTTCTCAGCTGGGGCTTCAGCTGCAGCTGGTGCAGCTCCTCCAGCAGGGGCAGCTGCAGCTGCTGCGCCACCACCAACGAAACCACCGCCGCTACCGCCACCAATGATCACCTGAAACAATAAGGTTTAGGATAGGCACACATAACAGGGAGATACTTGAGGAGATATCATAAATAGAGTTCCAAAGACGACCCAACACCAACTTGTTCCAAATACTTTGCTAACTCAAGAGAGCTCCAACAAGGAATCACACAATATTAGATTTTCTTATTCAAAGAATTTTAAATTCAATGTAAAAATTAGGGCAAATGCGGACAAGTTATAAACTAATCAGGGAATTCACCAACGAACATAATAAAATTATGATTGCCAACAATGGAGTAATTCAATATAACTTCTTAATGGATTATACAACCAGAACCCCATAATCGCTATTGTCAAACACCAACCTACAGATCAAAAATAGACTAACACATAGAACAGATAGGGAAAAACTAGAAAAAGATTATCTCATCATTGTACATCGAAGTAAAGAGATACAATCAATTAAACACGGAGTATGCAAATCAAACAGAGCAAGCGCATCAGATCGGGAACAATCAAGGAAGAAAATCAAAAGAATTCGAAGAGTCCACAAGAACGGGTAAAACAGAACATGTAATTATAAGCACCACAACTTTTCCCCTAATTCTGCAGAGAAAACAATGAATACCTGGAAAACGGCGGAGCTGGGAGAGATGTAAGAGAAGGAGGACTGAACGCCACCGGAGGAATCGACGGAGAGAGCAGTCTGAACGAGTTTCCTCTGGAGCTCATAGGTGGAAGCGGCGGAGCCTTCAAGGTCGCCGGAGTACTGCTTGGCGGTCCACTCGCCACCGGAGCTCCGACAGACGAAGGTGAAAACTCCCATTGTTTGATCTTCGAACGGGGATTTTGCTTGAAGCGAAATGCGAAGAAGAAAGCGAGAGAGTTGGATTGGACGGCTCTTCTGCGGATTGGGGTTTGGTTTTTATGTTGAGGAGAGGAAACCCTAGCTAAAGAGAAAAACGAGGGTTTTGATTCATGAAATGACTGGTTTACCCTCGTTAATTTTTCATTAATTTCGTGGCCTTTTGGGAAAGGAAAATTATTTACATCGTACAGGATTGCATTTTTTTTTTTTTTGAGAACTAGTAGTAGAAAGACACTAGAAAAGAAAAGATAGGAGTCCATCAGACCCCTCCAACCAACATTCATCTTGCCGTAGACGAGCGGCTCTTTGGGCTAACTTGTGCGCCTCTTGATTAGATGCTCGAGGAATATGTCGGAATTCTATATTAGGCCATTGCTCTTTCAAATGGAGAATTGGATTTGTCAGGTTTCGCGCTTCCGTGAAATCTTCGAGTTTACCTTCGATCAGGAGAATTGCTTCAAGGGAATCCGATTCGACCAACAGAGGGAAATCATGATTCTGAATTGAGCCCAAACCCTTAACTATCCCCTCCAGTTCCATCACTAACATAGGCCATTGTGAGTTGATGTGTCTATGACCTGCACAGATCAGATGACCTTCCCAATCCCGTACTATCCAACCAATTCCTCCGCTTTCCGTCTTTGAACTCCATGATGCATCCGTGCAAAGACTCCACCAACCCTGAGTTGGAGGGCGCTAGTTGTGGTCATGGATTTGCCTTTCTTCCGTAGATTGGTCCAGTCGATTAGTGTGGTGGGATAGCTCGTTTAAGGCCAGCTGGGTAGTTCTTCTCCATCTGTTCCAGTCCGCTCCTTCGCCAGTTTGCACTATTTCATTCCTAAAACTCCAAATTTTCCACATGATAATCATGAAGGTATCAAGCATCCCTGCGTTGCCACAGTCCATTACCCAACCAAAATAGTCGACCACATCCCACGATAACCTGAAATCATAAAAAATATTTTCATTAGAAGGTAAGAAAAAACGCCAGAACTGACGTGTTACCTTACATCCCCAAAACAGGTGGCAGATAGTCTCTTGGTGAGAGTTGCACAAAGGACACCAAGGTGCAACATCCATGTTTCTTCGGAGTAGGTTTATCCTTGTTGGGAGAGCGTTTTTAATAATTCTCCAGGAACAGATTTTAACCTTACTTGGAATTTGGGCACCCCACAACTTCTTCCAAAATTCCTTCATTTTCTCAGCATTAGAACTCGAGGCATCGTCGGAGTAGCAGTGTTTCATCCCTAGCCTGTATGCACTTCTGACTGTGAAAATCCCTCTTATGTTATACTTCCAGACTACTTCATCATTCAACCATGGTCCTGTTCGGGGGATCTGCAGAATACGTCTAGCATCTTCCACTTGGAAATTTCTTTGGATTTTGTCTACATCCCAAGAACCGTCAACCTTAAGAATGGAGTGGATTGCATTCTGTGCAAATTCAGGGGCAACCTCCATAGGATGTGTCTGATCTTCACAAATAAACCAAGAGTCCTTCATGATACTGACCTGATATCCATTTCCAATTTTCCACCTATATCCTTTCTTAAAAAGGTCTCGTCCCCATAGAATACTACGCCAGGAAAAGGACGGGTTATAACCCAGATTAGCATTTAGAAAATCTCCTGTCTGAAAGTAGCGGCCCCGTAGGATCCGATAGAGAAGACTGTCCTGCTGTCGTAACAGACGCCAACTTTGCTTGGCTAACATAGCCTGATTGAATAGTGAAAGATCTCTGAAGCCCATCCCCCATTTTCTTTCAGATAACAGAGTCGTTCCCAACGAATCCAATGAATTCGACCACCCGTCTTGTTGGAACCCCACCAAAATCTTGCGCACATAGCATTCAGTTCTGCACAGAGACCTTTCGGGAGTCGAAAACAGCTCATTGTGTATACTGGGATGGCTTGGGCCACTGCCTTTAGAAGCACCTCTTTACCTCCAACTGAAAATAAATTACCTTGCCAACTCCGGAGAGTCCACCACACACGGTCTTTAATGGTCCTGAATTTTTCTGCCTTGCTTCTGGAGTTCTGGGAAGGTAGACCTAAGTAACAACCTAAATTCTCTGTGTGGCGGACATTGAGGGACGGGCTGATCAACTCTTTCATGTCTGAAGTTGTGTTCTTGCTCACCCTGAAAACAGATTTGTTAAAGTTGACAATCTGACCCGAAGCTCGTTCATAGCAACTGAGAACCGCTTTGATTGTTCTAATGTCCTGCGGAATAGCCCTGAAAAAAGTTATACTATCATCTGCATAGAAGAGGTGAGAAATCACAGGGCAGAAACGGTTAATTTTCAGTCCACAAAAATTATTAAGCACTTGCTCTCTGTGAAGTAAAGCAGAGAGACCTTCAACACAAATAATAAAAAGATAAGGGGAAAGAGGGTCTCCCTGACGCAGTCCCCGTGTGGGATGGAAATAGGGTTGGGCCTCGCCATTCAGAAGGACCGAGAAGCCGACTGATTCAACACACTTCATAATTTTGTCAACCCAGATGTGGTGGAAGCCCATCTTTAGCATGACTTGTCGGAGGTAGTTCCACTCAATTCTGTCGTATGCTTTGCTCATATAAAGTTTCATTGCAACTGAGCTCGTCCGTCCACTACGTTTATTGTTGATTGCATGAAGGCATTCAAAGCCTATAAGTGCATTATCTGTGATTAATCTGCCTGGGATGAATGTTGATTGTTCTGGAGAGATCACCTGGTTTAGGACTCTTTTCAATCTGTTGGCTAGACTTTTGGCAATAACCTTGTACATCACGTTGCAAAGACTGATCGGTCTAAAGTCCTCCAACTTCTTTGGGTCACTCTTCTTAGGGATTAAAGCCAACAACGTTCGGTTAATGTTATTTAATTCGCAGTTTCCATTTAGGAAGCTTAAACAGGTGTCTGTAAGGTTCTCTCCAACTATATCCCAATAAGCTTGAAAGAAACCTGCGTGGATTCCATCCGGTCCAGGGGCTTTAAATGGGCTCATTCCCTTTACAACCTTCTCGATTTCTGCTCTTGTAAATTCTTGTAAAAGCCAATTGTTGTTTTCCTCTTATATAGCCTGTGGAATACTGCAGATCACTTCCTCTATATTCTTGGGGTCCGATGCATTAGATTTGAAAATCTGAGTAAAATACGATGTAGCCATTTTTCCCATCTCATTTTCACATGTGACCCATTCACCAGAACTGTTAGTTAGTCCCTGGATGCGGTTTTTCTTACATCGTGTTGTTGCTCTAATGTGAAACCATTTTGTGTTTCGGTCTCCCCACTGTAGCCAGTCTTCCCTTGATCTTTGTCTCCAATAAAGGTTCTCTTCATCCATTAGTTCTTCCAGTTCTGTCATTTTCTGGCTCCACAACCTCTCCTTATCGAGGGTTAAATCATTCTCTAATGTTTTAATTTCTTCCTCCTTCCTATGGATGGCGCTCCGAATCGATCCACCCATGCGGTTATGGTTCCACCGTTTCAGCTCTACTAGGCATTGCGCCAAGTGGACCTAGAGATCATCTGTCGTAGGTGGGTTGGTACTTTGCCAAGTCCTAGCCACAATTTCTTTGGCTTCAGGATATTTAGTCCACCTAGGTTTGAATCTCAAAAGACCTTTCCTGTGACGCTTGGGAGATTTGGGGTTCCCAGACGTAGATCCAAAGATTGGTCTATGGTCTGATGAGTAGAAGCCTAAGTGAGACACTTGAAACTGCCTCCATTTTGAGTAAAAACTCATGTTCAGAAGAAAACGATCCAATCGTTCCCAAGTAGAAGGGCCATTGGATATTCTCCTGACCCATGTGAACTCATGTCCTTGAAATCCTAGGTCTATCAGATTGCAACTGTCCAGCACTTCCCGGAATCTATCCATCTGAGCTTCTCTTCTTAACGCTCCACCTTGTTTTTCGTTGTCAGCTAAGATTTCATTGAAATCCCCTCCTATTATCCATGGGAGATCATATTGTCCATGCAACCGTTTTAGAAGTTTCCAGGAATGCCTGTGTTGCTCTGTATACAGGATTGCATTTTTTATACATATAAAAGATTAGTATAGATATAGGCTAAACTACAAACTTTTCGATTATATTGTTCATATGGTAAACATGTGTAATGTAAATATCCATTTCATATGTCATTTGATACTCATGTCAAGTGATAAATACTCTATAGCTAAAGTGTCTATCAACCAAATGTACTAACTCATCCTTTCCAAATTGTCTATAAATAGTGGCATTTGGTGGATCATGAATACACAACAATTTGTTAAACTAAATGGAGAGAACACTATGAAAGAAGGAAAAAATAAGGAGTGAAAAGTGATTGATGATTTGATTAGAAACAAAGGCTTTTATATAGGCTTTAATACACCAAAAATAGTCTTACTAAAAATAGTAAAAAAAAAACTAAAGAATAGCCAACTATCATAAAGAATAGGTAAGAGCTTTGAATAAGTTTAACATCCTCTCTTAAACTAAAACTATGACATTAGTATTTAGTTTAAACTAAATAAAGAGACAACACCAAGCAAATTTCGAAGTTTCACAAATGTTGCTAATTTAAGAGGCTTGGTCAAAATATCAGCAACTTGATCTTCACTCTTGCAGTAGCTTAGTTTGATGGTTCCGTAATTTGTAAGATCCCTTAAGTAATGATATCTTACATCAATGTGTTTGTTTCGTCCATGCAAGACATGATTCTTTGAAAGCTTGATTGTTGAAGCATTATCACAATAAATGATAGATGCTTCTTCTTGCTTATAATGCAACTTCTCAAGAATGTTCCTCAACCAGATGGCTTGGCATGCGCATGATGTTGTTGCTACAAATTCAGCTACAGTGGTAGATAATGTGACGATTGACTGTTTTTTCGAAGATCATGAGATAGCTCCTGAACCAAGCATGAAAACATACCCTGAAGTACTCTTTCTGTCATTTAAATCTCCTGCATAATCACTATCACTAAAACCAATAAGGTTTAATTCTCCTCTTTTTTGATAAAGAATGTCAAGATCAGGAGTCATTTTTAAGTAACGTAGGATTCTTTTTGCAGCAAGGAGATGAAGTTCAGTTGGAGATTCCATAAACCTGTTAATTAAACTTACAGCATACATTATATCTGGCCTTGTAACTGTCAAGTACATCAAGCTTCCAACAATTTGCTTATAGAGAGTACCGTCGATTTTCTTTCCTTCATGGTCCTTTGTGAGCTTCAAATTGCATTCAACTGGAGTTGTAGTTGAGTTGCAATTCTTCATTTGAAACCTGTCCAAAATCTTTAGTATATATTTCTTCTGATTGAGGAAAATTCCAGTTGTTGATTGCATTACCTCAATGCCAAGAAAATAATGCACTGCCCCTAGATCTGTCATTTCAAACTCTGCCATCATGGATTGCTTGAATTCTTCAAACATAATTGAATCATTGCCTGTATAGATCAAATCATCTACATACAAACATACTATCAAAATCTTGTTTGCAGGTTGAAATTTAATAAAGAGAGTATGTTCATTTGGACATTTCTCAGATCCAACTTTAATGAATTAGGCTTCAATTCGACTGTATCGAGCCCTAGGAGCTTGCTTCAAACCATATAAAGCTTTCTTTAGCCGATATACCTTTCCTTCGTCGCTTTGTTGGACATAGCCAGGAGGTTGATCTATGAAAACCTCTTCATTCAAGTTTCCATGCAGAAAGGCTGATTTTACATCCATTTGAAGGATTTTCTAATTATTTTGTGTTGTCAATGCTACCACCATCCGAATGGTATCGTGTATTGCAACTGGAGCAAAAACTTCATTGTAATCAACACCAATTTGTTGTTTGTACCCCTTTGCAACGAGACGAGCTTTATACTTATCTACTTGGCCATCTTTATTCAACTTCGTTTTGTAAACTCATTTAACACCAATGGATTTTTGCCCCCGGGAAATCGAGTAGCTCCCAAGTGTTGTTTTTTCTATCGACTTAATCTTTTCATCCATGGCCTGCTTCCACTTTGTATCTTTGACAGCTTCTTCAAAAGTTAATGGATCACATTCTGATAATAAAGCATAATGGACAAGTGCTTCATCAGAAAAATCACCACTAACCTCATAATCTTCCATCCAAGCCAGTCTTCTTCTAACTCGTTGTGTTCTTGAGCTTGTACCTTCTACTTGAGTCTCGTGAGTCTCAAGTGATTGTTAATTTGGATCTTGAGTTGTGGAGACAACGATACATCATTGTCTTCTAAGTTCACCGGTATTGATTGTTGCTCTATAGTGCCTTTTGTTCAATTCCAAGTATTTAGGTCATCAAATATAACATCTCGGCTAATTACAATTTTACCTGTGATTGGATTGAACAATTTGTAAGCCTTTGATTGCTCACTGATGCCAAGAAAGACACATTTTTGGCCTTTATCATCTAACTTCTTCATTTTCTCGTCAGGAATGTGTGCATATGCAATGCACCCGAACACCTTAAAGTGATTAATAGATGGTTTACGCTCATCCCAAGCTTCTTGAGGAGTCATATTTTTAACCAAAAAAATGGGACTTCGATTCAAAACATGAACACCCCAATTTACTGCTTCTGGCTAGAATTGCTTTGGAACTCTTCCATTAGCAATCATACTTCGAACCATGTTGAGGATCGTACGATTCTTTCTTTCGGCAACACCATTTTGTTGAGGTGTGTAGGTTGTTGTTAACTGTCGTCGAATTCCATGCTCGGCACAAAAATTTATAAATTCTTGTGACTTGTATTCTCCTCCATGATCCGTTCGAAGGGTTTTGATTTTCTTCCCAATTTCATTCAATTCTCGCTTTAAAACTCTTGAAAATTGAAAACGCCTCTGACTTTTCCTGCAAGAAATAAATCCAAGTTTTTCTGCAAAAGTCATCGATAAAAGAAATAAAATATTTCTTGTTCTCATTTGATATTGAGTTTATTGGGCCACATATGTCGGAATGGATCAACTCCAAAGGATTACGAGCTCTCCATGCTTTGCCTTTTGGAAAATTCTCACGATGTTGTTTGCCAACAACACAATCTTCACATATTTTTGTAGGAGGTGAATTTTGGGGAAGGCCATCCACCATTTGCTTTTGAGAAAGGACCTGCAAACCATTGAAATTCAGGTGGCATATCGCAAATGCCAAAGCCACATGGGGTCTTGGTCTATGTTAGTCTTCAAGCATAATCCCAGGCCTTCTAGTTTGAGTGGGAACAACCTATTTGAGGTCATTTCAACACGAGCTATCAATCCTCTCCTGGGATCATATATCTCACAGGCGCCTTCTTTGATGGTTGTGACATAACGCTTCTTTTGTAGCTGTCCAACACTCAATAAATTACTTCTCAAATCAGGAATATAAAACACATTTGATATTGTTTCAACATTTCCCCTTTTTGTTCTGATTTGAATATTGCCTTTACCCACTACATCTACTTTAGAATTATCACCAAATGAAACAGTGGAATAATAACTTTCATCCAAATGAGAAAATAGAGACTTGTTACCACACACATATGATTCACGCAAACGATTGTCTATGTACTATATGTTTGGTCCAAGTTCATCGTTGTGTTGGCATGTCATCAATAGGGTTTCTTGCTCATTTTTCTCAATGAAATCGGACTGCTCTACTTTTCCACGATTAAGTTTAGTCCTGCATTCAGACTTGTAATGGCCAAACCTCTAGTAACGATAACATTGAATGTTGGACTTATCAAACTTCGAGTTGTTGGATGTTTGCTTCTGTTGATCATGACCATCACCTCTTCCTCTTCCATGCCATTTTCCACAACCTCGACCACGACCTCTTCCAGTTGAGTTTTCACCATGAGTTGAAGACTTCAAGGCTTGTTCTTCAGTTGGACTTGCATTTGACGTCATTCTCTGCTCATGCACAAGTAAGGAACTTTGTAATTCATCAATTGATAAGTTATCGATATCTTTTGATTCCTCAATTGAACAAACCACATATGCAAATTTATGATCCATTGACCGAAGAATCTTCTCAACTACGGCTACATCTTTAATCTTCTCTCCATGGATCCGCATCTTGTTTACTATAGCCAAGGTCCGTGAGAAATACACATCCACGGACTCACCTTGCTTCATTTGAAGAATCTCAAACTCTTTGCGAAGAGCTTGAAGTTGTTGTCTTTTCACCCTCGTCGTGCCTTGATACTTTTTCTTCATGGAGTCCCAATTTTGCTTACATGTATCCTTTTGCAAAATGGTCTCCAAGATGGTGCGATCAATGGCTTGGAATAAATAATTCTTTGCCTTAAGATCCTTCAATTTTTTGTTCATCTAGCTTCTTTTGTTCAACTTCTGACAAGACAATTCCAACAGCTGGTTCATCTACTCCTGCTTCGACAATGGTCCAATACTCTTTGGACCGCAGAAAATTTTCCATCAACATGCTCCAATGATCATAATGACCATCAAAGCGAGGAATTGTCGGTTGCACATAATTGTCAAAGGCCATAACTATTGCTTGCAAGCTTTTGAAGATAAAGGAATGGAGGTTGGTTAAATGGCTAAGAAAAAATGCCACAACTAGCTCTGATACCGCTTGTTAAACTAAATGGAGAGAACACTATGAAAGAAAGGAAGAAGGAATGAGTGAAAAGTGATTGATGATTTGATTAGAAACAAAGGTTTTTATATAGGCTTTAATACACCAAAAATAGTCTTACTAAAAAAATAGTAAAAAAAACCTAAAGAATAGTCAACTATCCTAAAGAATAGATAAAAGCTTTGAATAAGTTTAACACAACTGGGTGAAAAACCTCTCAAATCTCTCTTCTCTTCCTCCACTTTCTCTCAATTTTATTTCTTATTTAATTTCTCCATACAATTCCACTATAATTAATATTATATTATATATATTGTCAATTCACTTTCCTTCATTATATTATTATTATTATTATTATTAGTATTAGTATTTAAATATTGGTAAAATTATACATAGTTTTCATCCTATTTTTACAACACGTTATCAGCCTATGTTATTTTCCCCACTAAAGGTGGGTCCTCCGGGTAAACCATTTTTTTAATAATAAAATGTTATTTTGCATGTTTAATTAATTTTTTAATGTAAATACAATTTCTTTTTATATAATATTACTATGGCAAATCTTGCAAAATTAGAATTCACGACCCTTGACATTAATGATAATAATTATTTGTCATGGGTGCTTGATGTTGAGATACATTTGTATGCGATGAACCTTGGAGAGATCATTAAACAAGGGAATACGACATCCAGTCAAGAAAAGGCTAAGGTCATGATTTTTATTCGTTATCATCTCCATGAGGGATTGAAAATGGAATATCTGACGATAAAAGATCCCTATGTTCTGTGGAAGAACTTGAAATAAAGGTATGATCATCAAAAAACTGTTATTCTTCCAAAAGCTCGTTATGATTGGATGCACCTGAGGTTGCAAGATTTTAAATCAGTAAGTGAGTACAATTCCGCATTATTCAAAATTAGTTCAAAATTGAAATTATGTGGAGAAAATATTACTGATGTGGATATATTAGAGAAGACATTTTCTACTTTTCATGTCTCGAATATGCTCCTGCAGCAGCAATATCGAGAGAAAGGTTTTAGAAAGTATTCAAACTCATTTCATGTGTTCTCGTGGCTGAACAAAATAACGAGTTATTAATGAAAAATCATGAATCTCGACCAACTGGAGCAACATCATTCTCTGAAGTGAATGTTGTAAATTTTAACAATCGAGGTCGAGGTCATGGTCATGGTCGTGGTCGAGGTCGTGACCACGGTAGGGGAAGAAATAATTATTTTCGTGGTGGACATTTTAATTTCAAGAAACCCACACGAAATGATGATCACAAAGGAAAAACTCCACATAGTGCAAGAGGTGATGAAAATAAATGTTTTCGATGTGGAATGACTAGACATTGGTCACGTATTTGTCTTACATCCAAACATCTAGTAGATCTCTATCAAGCTTCCCTGAAGGAAAAAGGAAAAAGGAAAAAGGAAAAAATGTAGAAGTAAATCTTGCTTATCAAAGCAATGATATATTCGACCCATCCAATATGACAAATTTGGATGTGACAGACTTTTTTGCATCTCCTGAAGAGAAGATTGAAGCAATTGATGGGCAAGTGTTTCTTTTGATTTTGAGAATGTTTAATACTAATCTTCAGTTTTATGTTCCTTTTAGCTTTAAACTTTTTGTATTATGTATCTCTTATTGTAATTGTTTTTGTTTAATGAAGAAATATGAGCAGTTTTCATATGTTGAATGACTAAAAAATGAACAATGAAGATCTATGTCTGGCAGACTGCGCAACTACGCACACAATACTTATAAACAGAAAGTATTTTTCTAAATTGACAATGCTGGAAGCAAAAGTCAATACTATATCAGGTTCTGCAGACTTGATTCAAGGTTTTGGAAAAGCAAGTTTTATCTTGCTTAGAGGAACAAAATTTTCAATCAATAATGCTTTGTTCTCTAGCAAATCAAAGAGAAATTTATTGAGTTTCAAAGATATACGTAACAATGGTTATCATGTTAAATTTATTGATAAGAAAATATGTTTTTTCAATCACTTTCTTAAACTTTCCTTTTCTTTGTCAACAAGAGCATAACTCAACTGACATCAAATATAACTCGTGACCGAGAGGTCATGGGTTCGAATCCCTCCATCTTCAATTGTTGATGTACTAAAAAAAATTTTCTTTTATTTTTATTTATTGATTTGGATAAGAACAATATATTTTTTTCCCCTTTTTATATATTAATTCAATCTTTTTTCCCCAAATATCCATGTTAGTTTTATGTTTCTACCCATTAGTTGGAGAAGAAATTTAAAAAAAAAAAATTCTTTCACTCTTCTTCTCCTCTAGGTATCAATTTCAGTGAAAAGTATTGGAGTAAAATATTATACTTTCTTTTCATTTTTTGAGAGTATCCAACAAGAAAATTTAATTTCAATTCTTTCAAATTAATTTAATTTCAAACCCAAATAAAAATTTAAAATTAATTTCATCTTTTAAAATACTAGGATTTGAAATCATTTTTTACTAAATTCTTCGACTAAAAAGTACATCAATACTTTACTCTGAGTAGACAAATTCTTATTTTCTATGGTAGATCGTCACTGAAACATGTCAACAAGTAAAAATGAGAAAGCCAAATATTTGTGAGGGCAAACCTTAAATGGGAGAATTGTTTAGTGAGGGGCCATGGCATATTATTAAAAATTATAGGTAGTTTTTGTAGACATGTGGCATAAAATAATTATTAATTAAGCTATCAATCTCTCAACCAAATACATGCAAACTTTTTTAAGTTTAAAATAAAATGTGTTATACTCTTGCACTCTTGTTTCCTAATTAGCCATGAAGTTATGAAAATTGTATAATTGTTGTTTTTGTTGGGAAAAAAACTCCTCCTACTACCAGAGGAATAACTGAGAAATTAAAAGAAAGCAACAAAATAAGAAACACAAGAATTTACGTAGAAAATACTTCAAACTCGAAAAACAAAATCATGAACATAAAGAAATTTCACTATGTGAAGAATTGTAGCAATCACACGGAATTCTCTCACCTCCCTAATTAGAAAAACACTCTCCCAAAACTTTATAGAGAATATAAAGAGGGAATTTAATTAGAGTTGTACATCAAGCTTAGAGTGTTTCTAATTAGGATGCTTTGAAACCGAAGTTATAGACTCCTTTTATAGTGCCGGAAGTCCATCACTTCTTTACACCTTTCAGATGCGGGACAATTTCACTTCTAATATATTGCCAAAAACATCTTTTTTCTTTTGTTTTTTGAAGCTTGGGTAGGTAGGGTGGGAATATAATTTGAATCTTTGACCTTTTAAATAATTTTTGTATACATCAAATAGATTTACAAAGGAGTTTATACAAAAATGTTTAGAATACAAAAGAAAAGTGTAGCCTAAGTTTAGTCTAATTTGTATCCTAATTGACTAATTTACCGCTTATATATGGCCATAATTTACGACAATAGGGTGGATGTTCCTAATTTCTTAACCAGTTCGGCTACGTTTAATTGACAATGTTATATGTTAGTTTTTATACTTTTAAATGGTCTTTTTTTTAATTAATTTTCCTTTTAATGTGTAATAGAAATTACATCTATTTTAACATCTATTCTGTAACTTTTTCCTTGAGTAGAAAGTTAGAGATCCGAATTTCTATCTCTATTTGTTGTTATATTCAAAAAAAAGAAAAAAAATCTCTCCATTGATTTCAATTATTTATCAATATAAACATTAGTTTCTACTCATGAGATGAAGGAATAAAAGACATATTATTGTGTATGTTAAGATTCTATTAAATGATTCATGGAAAATTAATAAGATTAGAATTAAATTGACTTTTTATGCAACATTAAAAACTAAGTATATGTTTAGCATGCTTTTTAAAGTTCTCATGGATGACTACAAATGTTTTCTTTAAATTTTGTAGTGTTCGGCTAAAAATGTTAGAGATTGATCTTACAATAAAAAAAATATATTGTTTAAAAACTTTCAATAATCAAATGTTTAGTGCGTCACACTGAAATAAATGATTATTTAATTAATTGAAATTAATACTTTTACACTCAAATGATTGGTGAGATAGTTTTAGCTTTGTCAATGAAGATGAATGTAATAAAGGTGTGTTTGCCTCTTAAATTAAGCATTTTTTTTTCTTAAATCGATTTCGTGAGTGCACGAATCTTTATAAATAATATAGCAATGTGAGTACTAATATTTTTTTTCACCGAAAATGAATGTTATGAATTTCAAATTCGTAAGCATTAGTTTTTATCTGAGAACCAAATAATTGATGATCAGTGAAATTGAAACTAAGCAAAAAAAAAAATGAAATAAGGCTGTAAAATTAATAACGTGAAATAAATAATTGAATTTAATTACAAAAGATTAGAGCTATAACTTCACAGTTATCTTCTCCTAATTCATAATTAGTTGAAGCAGATTTTATTTCTAGATTGTTGGCATGCAATTAGTTTACACCCTATAGATTCAATATTCTATCTCAAGAAATAACGATATTTATTAAAATGTAAATTGCTAGATCTCTATGACAATTCTAACAATTCAATTATGATGAATATATAACCTAAATTACCACAAAACTCACAAAGGATATCTCTATCTCCAGTGTAAATTAGGAAAAATAATTCAGTTTATCAATAATTTGTGTCTCTCAACCTCAAATTATTAACATAAAATCAATATAAAGAATTGTCAAATCTAAACATGCATTAAGTTCAGAAAAATTTTCACAACCAAATACGAAATTGAAATATCAACTATTAACTAGCAAAGAATAGGATTCGAAGAGCGATTATATCAAAGCTCTAGAAAGAATAAATTAGTTCATAATAAAAATATCAATAAAATTCCTAATTAAAACTATTGGCATCATTGCAACCAATAAAAGGGAAGGAAAAGAGAAAAGAAACAAATTTAGATGATTACACGAGTTTCCAATCGCCACTCTCGCTTCGTTTGATTGCTCGAATCCTCCAAAACAGTGTCCAATCGTCTTCCTCTCTTTCTCCCCTTCAATCCCCTTCAAATTTTACAAAATGATAGGTATTTATAGGCCAAAAAAATCCTAGGCACGCGTCCTGAAATTCACGCTTCAAAATTCGTAGAGCCTAGGTGTTGGCATTTTGCTTCCCATAATGTTTATGGCGCCTAGTAATATTTATTTTATTTCTTTTTTCTTTTCTATTTATTTATTTTTACTTGAATATTAACTTTCAAAATGAAATTTCTAATCACCTACAAAAATAAAAGAAAGGCACGAATATCCAAAAAAAAACTATAAGAAAATTAAATAAAAGTAATCTAAACAAGATAAAACAAATAATTATCAAATAGATTTATCAAATATTTTCAATCAAAATGTTGCATATCTTCATTTTTAAAAAAAGGCACTTTAAAAAAATTTGTTTTTGTAGATTTGAAAAGTGATTTTATCAATTACAAATATTCTTTTTACTACATATTTAGAATATTTTCAACCAATTAGGTTAAATGTTTTGGATAATCCAACTTTCCAAGTATTTCTTCAAAAAAAAAAAATTAACTAATTCAATTTTAAAAAATACTTTTTATTTATTGAGATTTATTTATTAAAAAATATTTTTAATCACCTAAAAGTTACTCAATAAATTATACTAAACACACTTAAACTCCAAATGCATAGTCGTAATTGGCATGTACTCTCGATCAAGAAGTCAAATGTTCAAATCTCTATCCTCACATCATCGTTGAACTCAATAAAAAAAACATGCTTTAAATTAGCAGTTTTTCTAGCATTTTTTTTCAAAACTATTCTAAACATGCTATAATTATTAAGCTCATTCTACTTGATTTTTCAAGTGCTTAAAAATAGTTTATAAATACCATTTGAAATGACTTTTTAAGTGCTTAAAAATAATTTTTTAAATATTAAAAATGTTTTAAAGTCATTCCAAGGATGGTGAATAAGAAGGTAAAAGCTGTACTTTTTGGTTGGTAGTCAAATTTTGTTCTAAATTTTCCCAGTAAATTTTTGCTTCTTCAAATGCATAATTAAAGCCTTCAAGAATGTTCCAACATATTGTATTCTTAAATGGTGGGGTATAATTGTCAAAAACCTAAAAATTAGCTACAAAAAGGAAAATATTTAAATTTCAATCATATATATGTGCCTTAGAATGAAGCATAATATAAATTAAGAGGAAGAGAAATAATATATAACATCTCGTTACTCGTATATTTTCAATATGGATTTGCCTTTGTTAATTTAGAAAAACAAAAATATTGAGAGAGAACGAGAAGAAAAAATACATATATAAGGAATTGAATAGAAATGTTTGTTTTTTTAGTTAGATAATATATGAAATGAGAATTTCAAACCCTAACCCTTGGAACCCCGTGATTTGAGATTATTTCAAATCAATTACGATTTGAAATAATTTCACCGATTAGGATGCTTAAAAAAATATCAGATTTGAAATTGTTTATGATTTGAAATCATGTTTTTCTTAAAAAAAAATTCGTTTCAAATAGGTCCAATTTGACAGTAGTTTAAACTTTAAAAAAATTGTTTCTAATTTTACTCTAATCTTTTTTTTTTAATTTATGTCTTACAATAGCTTTTTCATGACTTCATTAAACAAAAGTTCCCTACTCCAATCTTTGTTCATTCAATATATTTTTTCTTGATATGTATGTATATAGTTTTTAGTTTAATTTTTCATACATTGATTAAAGAAAAATCATATATATATATATATATATATTTCTAGGGGCGACAACATAAATCTAAGAAAAAAATAAAACAAAAGTATAAAATCAATAAGGGCATAATACGCATTTCTGGTAAGCATCCAAGACAAAATTAATTTTGAGAACTTCAAATAGATTTGGTTCCAAACACAAATAAGAATTTAAAATCATTTCTATCTTTTAAAATTCTGGAATTTGAAATTATTTCTTATCAAATCCATTCGCCAAACAGAGCATAACTTTTTAGTCGAGAATATAATGTCATAACCAGTTTTTTTTTTTTTTTTTGAATAAATAATGTCATAACCAGTTGAAGTATGTTTATGTTGACAAAATATAATTTAACTTTACAAGATACCATAGTGATCAATTTTTATTAAATAAGTCAATCCGAGAGTGGTTCATTGAATGAGGCAAGTCACAAATTATTAACCCAAAAGTCGATTGATTCAATCTCTCACCTCTACAATTGTTGAACCAAAAATATTATTAATAAAACATAAAGGTTAAAAAATACTTTTGATCCATAAACTTTTATAAAAGTAATAATTTAGTCTTGAAACTTTAGTTGGTAACAATTTAAACAATGTACTTTCAAATTTGTAACAAGTAAATCTTTGAAATTTAATATGTAGCAATTCAGTCCCTTTATTTTATAACTTATATCAATTCTACTATAAAATTTTCATCAAAATTATTGTCAATTTTTATTATAGAACAACTTAATTTTTATAGTTTATAAACACATTTAGTCCCGGATTACTTTATCAATATATATTTGTAAGAAATTACTTAAAATACCATATTTTGGTGCATATACTTTGAACTTTATTCTATTTTGGTCTTTGTGCTTTCAAATGTTCAGATTTAGTCATTATACTTTCAAAATAAAGTTTCTAATTGATCTATAATGTTAGTTTATTGTTAACTTTTCTGTAAAAAAAAAAAGACTCTATTAGTGTTTCTTATATAAAATTTGAAAATATTTTAATATTGTATTTATTTTTATTTTTTGCATAAAAATTAGTTGGTTAAAAAGTATTATTTTGGTCCCAATATTTTGAGCTTCATTTCATTTTGGTTCGTGTACTTTCAAATGTCCAATTTAGTCTTTATAATTTCACTAAAGCTTAAAATTGCTCCATACTTTTATTTTGAAGATAATTTTTATCAAAACTTGTTAACTAATAATAATAATTTTTATTTAAGAAAAGATATAATGTGAACATATTTTCAAAATTGATAGAGAAAATGTTAATAGAGATTTCTTTTTATAAAAAATAACAATAAAGATTAATTTTAAATTTAATTGAAAATACATGGACTAAATTTGGATATTAGAAAATACTGAGACCTGACCAAAATAGAATGAAACCCAAAGTATAAGGGCCAAAAAGGTATTTTAACCATATTATTATTATAATAATAATAATTATTATTATTTAACCAATTTGGATAAAAACTAAGTTCAAAACAATAGTATGAACCAATTTTAAGATTTATTGAAAGTACAGAGACTGAATCTGGATATTTGAAAGTACAAGGACCAAAATGGAATGAAGTCCAAAGTATAGGGGCCAAAACAGTATATTAACCTAAGAAATTTCATGAAATCCTATTTTTCATGAAAGAGACTAAATTGTTACAAATTTTAAAGTACATAAACTAATTGTTACAAAATTAAAATTACATGGACTAAATCACTATGAACTAAAGCAAAAAGACTAAATTTTTTACTTCAATAAAATTTTAGGGACTAAGATTATTTTTTAACCAAAACGTAAATATGTCTTTGAAAAAAATAAGGTTAAATTACAAGTTTTGTCCCTGAACTTTCAAGTTAGTTTCTCAAAGATCCTTGGACTTTTAATTTTGTGTATAATAGATTTTTAACTTTACAAATATCTAATAGAATCCTCAAATTTTACTTTTGTGCCTAATAAGTCCCTTATGCATCAAAAAGAATAAAATTAAATGGTTTATTAGATATAAAATTGAATATTATGCCTAATAATACTATATACTTTTAATTGAATATTATGTTGAATAGATCAAGAACCTATTAGACACAAATTAAAAATGAAGGTCAGTTATTAGACACAAAATTGAAAATTAAGGACCTATTAAACATCTTTTAAAGTTCAAGAATCTATTAGATACAAAATTGAAAGTTCAAAGACTTATTAATCACTTTTTTAAAGTTTAGAGACTAAATAGATACTAAATAGATACCAAATTAAAAATTTATGGACTAAAATTTAATTTGAAACCTAGCAATAATTATCAAATCAATTTCAAACTAAATAAATATAAAATAAACTAAGTTTAAAAACAAAAGAAAATACATGGTTGCAATGAGAAGACCCCATGAGAAAAATAAGCAATATTTTCCACCATTATTAAACCTCCATGTGGCCATTATTTCATTTGAGAAGTCAAACCCATAAGCCTTCAATTGATATTGATCCTAGCATTATTCTCAATTTTGTTGTTCCAATTTCCATTTATGATACTCAAAATTACCAAAAATGAAATATGACAGTTGGGATAATACTCTCCACTTAATAGGTTTCAAAAATAAAAATTGTTAAAAACGAATAGTGCATTAACAATGCCTTTCTATGGAGCTTTATTTTTTTGGAGGATGAATTTGATTAATCTATGTTTATTTGAGAAATTGCTTTTTAGAAATTTAAGATTAAATTACAAGTTTAATCCATAAACTTCGTCTATTAGATTTTTTTAACTTTAAATGTTTCAATAAATCTCTGAATTTTTAATTTTGTATCTAATAACTCATTAAACTTTAAATTTTTTTAATAAATTCCTAAACTTTCAATTTTATATCTAATAAATCTATGTACTTTAAAAGTGTTAAATAGATCTCTGAACATCCAATTTTGTGTTTAATAGGCTCTTGACATATTAAACTTTTTTTTTTAAGTTAAGAGGCTTATTAGACACAAAATTGAATGTTCATGGATCTATTAGACACTAAATTAAAAGTTTTTTTTCAACCTATTAGACATTCAAGGACTTATTACACAAAAATGTGAAAATTTAATAACCATATATATATATTTTGCTAGAACAAGTATAACTCAATTGTAATTACCATCGACCAAAAGGTTAGAGATTCGAACTCCACCCTCAAATATTGTTGAACTTTCTAAAATTAAGAAACTTATTAAATATTTTAAGGACTAGGCATGTAATAAACATTAAAACAATCCTTCACAAACCCAACATTTAGAAGACAAAGAGTTGCCAAATAGAGCACGACTCAACTGACCTATCGAATGTGTTAACGACTATAAAGTCTGTGATTCGAATTCTCCAATTCCTATTATACTAAAAAAAGCCGACGAAAAATTTTCTTTTTCTTATTTTAAGAAAAAAAAAAAAGTCATTTGTGAGAACCTCATTGTCCTCCAATAATTCAAACATTTTCTTTCATATGGTCAAATTTGAATATAGACACATTTTTAAATATTAAAAAATCCCACCAATTAATCATAAATTTTTAAAAACAAGAACTTGAAGTTATATATATAACCATTAATTTATTTGGGCACAAGATGAAGCAACAATTTGAGCTGTATGACCATGCATGATTGAGGCTGATTATCCTTCTCTCATCCTTTATTCATTTGCTTTTCAAAAATTAGATCCTCACAAAGGCAACTCAATTTGGCCCCAATTCCTTAATTGCCCTCCATCCTTTTCACACACACAAGGAACAAAAAAAAAAAAAAATGATTCCATAATAATAAAATGGAATATGATTTTATAGTATTATTCATTTGCATTGATATGCCCTATAATGACAACATATTCTAATTAATTGATTTCATATATCATATTTCATATCTCATTATAAAGTTTTTAGAATCTCCTCGTTTTAATTTAAATATTGAAATACTATTATGATCATTATATTTTAAATTTCATTATATTTTAATTTTTTATTTTCAAATGTCTAAATTTCGTTGTCGTACTTTTAATAAAACTTAAAACTGGTCTCTAGTGTTAGCTTTAAGCTTTGTTAAAAGTATACCAACTAAATTTAGAATTTAAAAAATATAAAAACTAAAATGGAATGAAATTCAAAATACATAGATTAAAATAATTTTAACTTAATTTAAATTATCACATTTCATCTGCATAATTTGAGTTATTCCATCAAGGGCACAATATAATATTGTCTCAAAGTATGAAAATACAAGATGCTAATTTTATTACTAGCTAGCTTGTTTAAAATAAAATTATGTGCTTTTCACGTATGCTTTGACTTTTTCCTTTTTTTTTTTCTCCTTCTAGAGGTAGGGGTAATCTATAACACTTATAATTCTAGGGTGATTTTAATATTAATAAATTACAATTTGCTTAATATTTAAAAAATTATTTTTTTCCACAGATTCAATCTTTTGTTTATGTAGTTAATCCCCTTTTTACTATTCGATATATTACATGTTAGAAAAAAAAAAAAAACTCCGAAAGAACTAATTTCTACGATATATAATCTTTTTTAAAAAATTACAAGTTTAATCATTAAAATTTTCAATTTGTGTCATTTGATTCCTAAGCTTTCAAATGTATTTAATAGACCTCTAAATTTTAAATTTTGTATCCATTAAATCCTTAAACTTTAAAAAGTATCTAATAAATTCTTAAACTTACAATTTTGTGTCCAACTGGTTCTCAAATTTTCAATTTTGTGTCTAATAGTTATTTGACCTCATCATTATTTTCTAAAATTTATGAAGCTACTATACACAAAATCGAGAATTTAAGATCCTATAAACATAAAATATATCAAAGACTTTTAGACACGAGATAGAAAGTTCAAAAACTTACACTTTTAAAGTTCATGTACTTATTAAACACTCGTTAAAGTTTAGAAACTAAATAGATATATATAAAAGTTGGAAGAAGTTTTTTTTTTTTTTTGCTAAATTTAATGCAAATAAAATGGGACAATTATCTTTCTCCTTGTTTTGGGTGACCTTTTTACATATTAAAACCAAACCCAAGTGATTAATTTTGGAAAAAAGATTATTACATTCGACCAACACATGACTTCGTAGGACAACAAAAAACTGGACTGTGAACTTTTTAATTAAATTCAATTACACAAAAATGAAGGGAAATAAGCTCGTCTTGGCTGAAAGTTGGTGAATGATTAATTTAAAGAATGCTAGTGGATTAAATTTCTTTATAGAATAAATCTATCTGTCACATACAAAAATCCCCAAAAAAAAAAGAAGAAGTAATTTCAAATTTAATTAATTGATTATTCACATTACAGTTCATTTCTGCTTGTGTGGGTTCGTTCTAGTTCTGTTGCAGTTAGTGATTAGCACGCCTTGCCTTCATCATTCTCCCTCTCTTCTCTCTTTCACTACAAATACTTTTTTGGGTCTCTTTCTCTCTCTACATTTCTAATTGTTTTTTCCCTCTTCTTCATCTTCAACACTTTACTTTCTCTCTCCCCCAAAGCCTTTTTCTCTCTCTTGTGCGCTGTGAAAAGTGGGAAACAGTATTGTTTGTAGGATTCTGATCCTGGGGCTGGATCTGGGTGCTTCTCTGCTGGGATTTTCCATTCCCGATTGTCTTCATCGGCTTCGGGTACTCGGAATTCAATCTTTGATTCTCTTGATTTCTCTTCTGTTTCTTCTCTTGGGGTTTGAATTTACTGCTTTAGCTAGTTTCTGGAACATGGGTGTTTTTCTTTAGGGATTTTTTTTTTTTTTTTTTTGTTTATGGGAATTGGGGAAGCTGAAGATTTCTGTGGTTTCTTTTGGTTGAATCGTTTTTTGTTGAGTGTTGAATATTTGATCTGATCGAGTTGTGGGTCTTCTGGGATTGAGTTTTTTTTTGGATTGGTTGTGTTGAACTTGTTCTGTGGCCTGGTTGAGCTGAATTCTGTAGAAACTGGAGTTGATTTGATTCATTTTGAGAAGTTTGTATTGTTGTAGGGAGGTAGAGAGTTAGCTAATTTGTTTAGGCTTGTTTGATAACCATTTGTTTTTTGGTTTTTGAAATTTAGGCTTGTTTTCCTACCATTCCTTTATCATCACCTTTCTTATAGGAACAATTGAATTCTTTGTCAAATTCTAAAAAACAAAAACAAGTTTTTAAAAACTAATTGGGTTTGTTTTTGAAAACATGGGTAGAAAATAGATAACAAAACAAAATATCTTATAAGTAAAAGTAGTGTTTGTAAGCTTAATTTTCAAAAACTAAAAGCTAAGAACTAAATGGTTATCAAATAGAGCCTTAGTGTTAGTGTTGTAATTTTTTTGGTGGAATTGTTTTAGTTTACTATAGTTTGCTGATTATTTCTCTGTAAATAGAGGCTTTTAGCTATTGTATTAGTGAAACAACTTTGAATTTGAATAAAGATTGAGAATTCAAGAAGAGTGCATAGGCTATATTATATATATATGTGTGTGTGTTTGTATATTGGGGTGAATTCAACTGCAATCTCTCAAGCCTTTTGACTTGTGCTATTGTTCTTCTGTTTGTTTGATGTCCTAATTCACCAAGTTGTTTGCTGAACTTTTCTTGCAAGACTATTCTGATTTCTGAGGTTCTTTAGTGTTTGTAAATGTTGCCTGCCACATTAGATTTAGATTGAGTTTGAGAGTGCTATGGGAAAAGTGTTTTTTTTTCCTAAGTGTTGTGACAGAATACTTTTCAAGTGTTGATAGTCAGGGGTGGAGCCACCAATTTTAACGAGGGACAGAATTTTAGATTCTTACTTTTTATACAACCTCATTTCTAAGAAATGGATTGGGACAAATTAGAGGGAAACTTTTAAATTTTGTTTTATTATTATTATTTTTTTAATTTAAGATAAATTAAGTGGTAACTTCCTCTTCTTTTCTTCCTCGCTCCAACCTGAACTGATAAGAGGCTTCTTCCCATAACTCTAAAGGGTTTAACCAGGAATGACAATAATTTCAGTTATGGAATTTTCGAAGTGTCGAGTTTGTCATCGACGTTATCGGTTGATTTGTTCCTATTGTCTGGCTAGGGTACTGTGTCTTAGAATCTTGCTCATTTCATAGTTCTTTGTTTTGTTCTTCAGGGTGGAATTGCTCTATTTCTGTAGAGGGAAATTATATAGAACTAGAGCTGCTGCAGGAACAATATGGCTGTCTCCATGAGAGATTTGGACCCAGCTTTCCAGGGGGCAGGACAAAAGGCGTATCCTTTATGTATTAGATTTTAAATTTTCTGTCTTGGATATCAACAATCTGTACCTAAAAATATCCAATCAACTATATTTCAAAAGAGTGGCTTAATTGGGGAATCAAACCATCTTTAATTGGTACTTTATTCACTGACCTATACTCGGATTAGCAAATTACCGACTGATTTGGATTTCCAAGAAACTATATTTTTATTCATTCCTTTATGACTTCACATTTTGTTCCTTGACCCTTTAAAGTGGGCTTGAAATATGGCGCATTGAAAATTTTAATCCTGTTCCTGTTCCAAAGTCTTCTTATGGGAAGTTCTTCACTGGTGACTCTTACATTGTTCTTAAGGTAAAGAATGCATTTTAATTTCCAAGATATGTACATAGAGATTTCCAAGATATGTGAAAGATTAGTTCTTGTATGCATACTTTTCTGCCTAAGAAGCACTATATGTATATATCTAGTCTACTGTGTGTGTTTTGGAATTATTGGGACACAGACAAAGATTATATGCTCAACTTGTTGAATGTCTTTTTTAACTTGTCTTATTAGTTTATAAATATCAAATGTCACAAGTAGCTGTATTTTGCTACAGAATGATTAGACATGAAAGGAAAGATGGATTTGGGGTTATGCATGAAATGGGAAACAAGTTAAGAGTGTTGGCTGTTATTTATTTATTACAGGGGTTGTGTTGTAAATTGAGAATTCCAATGTTGTACTACTTGAAAAATGTAATGCTATAGTGGTATACTTTTTTCAAAAAAATAAATAAATTATGACTGAAAAAAATGAAATTCAACTTTTAATAAAATCTTGGAGGGGGTTATTTATTTTTATCTTTTAGTTAGATGCTTTAGGGGGGTGTATATCTCAGACTACACTCAATTTTATGATTCAAATTTATAAAACAAACATTTGGCTACACAAACCCAGGCTTCTGGGACCTATTTTTCAAAGAAAGAACTTCACTTGTTCTTAAAAAACAGAACATCAAACAAACCTTAAAATTGAGAAAACTACTTTTAAAAAATAGTTGACCAAACATGTTTTCCACTGATTTTTAGTTTTGGAAAATAGAGAACAAGAAACAACTTTTGAATCGTCCTTGAGTTCTTGGTGTACTTTTTTTGGCTGGAAGACAAAATGTATCTTGAATGAATGTTTTCATATTTTAAACCATTTTGTGCAGACAACCTCCTTAAAAAGTGGTGCCTTGCGACATGATATTCATTACTGGCTTGGTAGGGATACCACTCAGGTAAAGCACTTCTTACAAGTTACGCCATTAAAGTACTTTTCGACATCCATTTTTTTGCATAAAGTTTAGACTAAGCGACTTATTTATACACAGGATGAAGCTGGTGCTGCTGCCATCAAGACAATTGAACTAGATGCAGCTCTAGGTGGACGTGCTGTACAATATCGTGAGGTTCAAGGTCACGAAACAGAGAAATTCCTGTCCTGTTTTAAACCATGTATTATACCTCAAGAAGGTGGATTTGCATCCGGGTTCAAACACGCCGAGGCTGAGGAACATAAGACTCGGTTGTTCGTGTGTAAAGGAAAGCGTGTTGTCCATGTAAAAGAGGTAAGTTCTTTGTTTTTTGGTTGGGTGTCATTGGTATCTTTTGGCTTCTTTATGAATGCTGAGTTTTCTGGAATTGTGGTGACAGGTTCCTTTCAGTCGATCTTCGCTCAATCACGATGACATTTTTGTTCTAGATACCAAATCTAAAATTTTTCAATTTAATGGTTCAAACTCATCTATTCAAGAGAGAGCTAAAGCATTGGAAGTTGTTCAATATGTTAAAGATACATATCACGATGGAAAATGTGAGATAGCTGCCATTGGTAAGTTAACGATTGATCTGTGAGTTGGAAGTGAAAGATGAACATTGAGGAATATCAGTTTGTGAGTTGACTTTTTGTAGAGGATGGAAAGTTGATGGCTGATCCTGAAACTGGAGAATTTTGGAGCTTTTTTGGTGGCTTTGCTCCACTTCCAAGGAAAACAACCAGTGATGAGGATAAGCCTGTTGATTCTCATCCAACTAAGCTATTTGGGTAATATATTATCTCCTTTTTGGGTTCTGTTTGTCCTGTGATACCTGTGGCAATTTGATTTGCTTCAGCCAGATTTAGGAAGATCCTACCAATATAGATGACGAGATATTATGTAATTGAATATCTTTATACAACGCACTTACTTATATCTCTATTCTCTCTTAAAAAAGTTACAAAGGTTTTGAATAAAATTAGTGATTACTCTATCAGAGCTAGAATTATCTTCAGCTAATAGTGTAATGACCAATGACCATTAACAAATCCTAAAACTGAATACATTGGGCTTTCATGTGAGACGGTTAATTGGTAACCATTTATTCTGTAGTTCTAAACTCTGTTCTGTACTTCTGAAAGCTATATGTTTGCTTTTAAAGAATTGAGAAGGGGCAACTGGAACCTCTTGGTGCTGGATCTTTGACAAGAGACCTGCTAGAAACACATAAATGCTATATTCTAGATTGTGGATTTGAAGTATTTGCATGGATGGGAAGAAATACCTCTCTTGATGACCGGAAGAAGGCGACTGCAGCTGCCGAGGTCAGCTCACCCTGTACTTTCAAATCCATTTTATCTGTGTAACATGACATTATAGAATTTCTTATTAACTTGTGTTGTTGTTAAGTGAACAGCAACTGGTGCATGGACCTGATAGACCAAAATCACAAATAACGTGTGTGATTGAAGGTTTTGAGACAGCGACATTCCGATCTAAATTTGATTCATGGCCTCAAGTTGCTAATGTAGTGGTGTCAGAGGATGGTAGAGGAAAGGTTGCAGGTTAGGAAGTATAAACTTTAAAGATTTTTTTTTCTATTGTCCATGAGTCAGTTTTATCTATATTGCTATCGTAATTTCATTTCTTATGTTTTCGTTTTTGGTGCCTTTTTTAGCTCTTCTGAAACGCCAAGGGGTTAATGTCAAGGGTCTTCTAAAAGCTGATCCTGTAAAAGAAGAACCCCAGCCATACATTGATTGCACTGGGAACTTGCAGGTTAGGCTTCTGAAGCTGTCACAGTTGTGTTTGTAGGAAAGGAGTCTGTAGGAGTTTTCTTCTCTCTTTCTCCTAGCCTCTGAGGATTCATTCTTGATTATTTTTAATCTTTTTCGAGCCCATTTCTTCTTTTGGAGCTCTAACTCAATAATTTAATTTTAATGGTCTCTCTTCTTGTTGTTCTCTCTGTCCATCTATGAAAGCCAATTTCAGTTAATTAAAAAAAAAAGATGTGGAATATGCAATAAAACCGGTCTGTAGTCAGTCTGTGTTTCAAGGGATGCTTAGAAGTAATAATTTTAATAAACATTTATAGTATATTTAAACAAAAAAAGGACCTGATGTGAATCTGTTTTGATAATTTATTTACTTCCTTTTTTAGTATAAGTAACTCAAATATCATTGAAGGGGAAATATATAATGAATCTCTGATATCTGTCCACTATATTAATTAGCAATTGCTAATCTACCCAAGAACAGTCATTTACTTGCGCATTCTGGAACTTCTTTTTTATGAGTCCTCATTGTTGCTTTTCTATATAGAAGGAAGAAATGGTACTGAACTACCCAGCTTCTGAGTTAATTTGTAAATTTGGCTAACTGCCTTTCTTCAATGGTCAACAATTCCCGTTCCTTCATGACACAGGTTTGGAGAGTCAGTGGCAATGAAAAGATTCTCATTCCTGCCTCTGATCAGTCCAAATTTTACAGTGGAGATTGTTATATCTTTCAATACTCATATCCTGGAGACGATAAAGACGAATATCTTATAGGAACATGGTTTGGGAAGCAAAGCGTTGAGGTAATAAATGCTCTAAAAGCTTCTGAATACCCTCAACCTCAAGGAAAAATTGTATCACAACAAAATTTAAACTTGCTTATCAGTTAAGCGCTGTGGGAGAAGTTAAAAGTCATAAAGTAGATATTTTAAAATATTTTATTTCACATTTGTTAAATTGAACTTGGGGAAGTAATGCTTTAACTGTAAATTGTTATGTTAGGATAAATCCACGCCATCAATTGTATTATTCCTTTAAGTTTATTAGTTTACCTTAATCAAGAATTTGGGACATGGATTATCGTTATGTTTATTAATTTGATTGTAGGACTTCGAACATGATCTATTTTATTAATTTGATTGTAGGACTTCGAACATATATGTTGCATCTTAGATGACTTCGAACATCATCCTAGATATGATCGTCGTTTAGGATTTTATTGATTGTTTACTTTTTAATACTGTTCTGGCTCAATATAATTTTGAAATTAGAATAGGAGATTCGGATGTAGTACTCGTTCACATAATGGGCACTCTGATTGGACTAACCGTTTTAGTTTTTTTTTTTTTTATGTATCCCCCATATTAGCGTGTCTGTGTCTGACAAGACACACGCTTGTTAGCACAATAAATTTGTGTTAAACACTAGTTGTACAGAATGAATATAGGTCCTCCAACATTTGTTAGACACGTGTCACACACTTGTAATAATATAGGATAAAAATAATAAGTTGTGAGGATGAAATACATCAAACTCATTATAATTTTTTTTTAAGCATATAAATACTTATAAACCTATTGACTTTGAATTTCCTTCTTGTATAAAAATGATATTATTTTAAAAAAGTATATTCTACTTAGCGTGTCACCATGTTCGTGTCGTGTCGTATCCGTGTCTTGTATCTGCATCTATGCTTCTTAGCTGGAGGACAATATGCTCTTTTGTCACATACACACTAATTTTTGTATTACATGTAACATGAATACATCCTGATTTGAGGCTTTAATAATTTTTTTTTGATAATCGGGTGTCGGAGCTTTGCTTGATCTAAGGCCTTAATATTTGGGCATCTTTTTTGTACATCTCCTCCAGGAAGAAAGAGCTTCAGCAATATCGCTGGTAAACAAGATGGTTGAGTCATTAAAGTTTCTTCCAGTCCAGGTAGATTCATCACTTGGATTGTTATTGACATTGTCAATTGATGAGAATCATTTCTTTAATATCTTCTTGTTTCTGATTCATTTCATTGTATTTTAGGCACGCATTTACGAAGGGAATGAACCGATACAATTTTATTCAATTTTCCAAGGCTTTGTTGTCTTCAAGGTTTGTTAGATTCAATCTGAAGTTTAAGAAAGTTGTAGGAGAAATCTTAGTTTCCTTATTCCATATCAGCGTTTTGATCGACTGAAAGATAAATGATGAAATAAACTGCAGGGAGGCCTAAGTAAGGGATACAAGAATTATGTTGCGGAGAAGGAAATTCAAGATGAAACTTACCAAGAGGATGGGATTGCATTATTTAGAGTCCAGGGCTCTGGACCCGAAAATATGCAAGCAATACAAGTAGACCCGGTCAGTATTTTTCCGGAAGTGCCTTAACTTTTGTGTACTATGACATTTCATTGGTTCTTTAGTCATGCAAGTTTATGACAAAGACGTCTTTAGTTAAATGATCAGTGACGCAAAAGATTACGTACAAAAGGTTAAGTGGATAGATTAAGGTATATTGAATCGTTTATGCACCCGCAAGTTTAGATACTAATATGATTTAAGAAAGTCAGCGTATGAACTATTAATATCTGTCAATTAGAGAGGAAATGACAGTGGAGAGATTCAAACTTAAGATCTTTTGTTTAGATATCATGTTAAATCACTACTACACGTAACTAGCTACACAGGTATTGTGGTAATCACTATTGAACCTAAAAGCTTAAGTTGATAGGTTAAGATGTATTTTATCTTTGTATATATTTTCTTTATCTTCCCCGTTCTTTTTCGCCTTTGTCAGATTGCATCGTCTTTGAATTCCTCCTACTGCTACATATTGAATAGCAGCTCCACTGTCTTTACATGGTCTGGAAGCCTTACAAACTCAGATAATCAAGAACTTGTCGAGCGGTTGCTGGATTTGATAAAGGTTGTGTAGTTTTCTCTCTACTTGGAAACAGGGTTTGTTACAGAGCTTCTTGATAAATGTGTTCTGTATAAAATAAGCATGAGTACATAAATTTGTTGCATCTCTCATTTCACATCCATATGCAATTCTTTGGTGAGCTATACCAAAATCTTTCATTTTGACAAAGAAGTCATGCGAGTTCGAGTTTTGTTTAACAAGACAGGCTAGAATTCTTTTTTATAGCATCTTTAACGAAGGGTTAGCATTTTGCATATGGTTTTATCTCGTAACATTTTCTCATTGGTTTCTCTCATGTTTTCCAATTGTCAGCAGCCCAATGTACAATCTAGACCTCAGAAAGAAGGTACAGAATCTGAACAATTTTGGAATTTGCTGGGAGGCAAATCTGAATATCCTAGCCAAAAAATCGGACGAGATGCTGAGAGTGATCCCCACCTATTTTCTTGTACCTTCTCTAGAGGTCTGTATAATTATTCCTGCTGGTGAAAGTTTTTTATAAGCTTTATCTTGTACTATTCAATTCTGCTATACTTTTAAAATCTGACCACTTTTCCTTTTAACTTGTGATGATTACGCCATGATGAACTTGCAGGGAATTTGAAGGTACATATTTTTCTGGTTCTGGTCCATAAATTGCATATATTTTTTTGTCATTCTGTATTTACCGAGTTTTGTTGGGAAATAGGTGTGTTTCTATGATGTCCTATTTTCACTCGAGTTTGATTCTTTGTTTTAATAACCGGGGCAAGTAGTGGGAGCCTCACCCCTTATATTATTTCCATGACTCTCTCTTACTAAAATCCCGAAAGAGGTACTTAAAATTTCAACCTAGAGCTTGAACTGAAAACCTTGGAGTATCTCGAAACATCCCAAGCAAGGATGCTGAGATACTCAAACCCTTGTCTCTAGAACAGTCCTTCATTCTTGATATCTATGTATTTTATGCTTTAGCGTTACAATTGTCTTATATCATATGAAACATTAACAAGCAACGGTAAATAAGTTAATAACTGTCTTTTCCAAGAAGGCTGGTTAATGTGAAGTTTTGCAGGTGGTGGAGGTATATAACTTTGATCAAGATGATTTGATGACTGAAGACATGTACATTCTGGATAATCATTTAGAGATATATGTATGGGTCGGCCAACAAGTCGACTCCAAGAGTAGACTGCAAGCTTTAACCATTGGTGAGGTACGAATAATGTATTTTCTGCATAGTTTTGTTAATCTTGTAAGCTCAGGGCAGCCAACATCACATGCTACTTTTCGTTGATCTCTCTCCATTTCATCTACTATTCAGGTGGGAAGGAACTTTATGGCATTCTGTCATTTTCCCATCAATGTGATATCTAAGTAGCTATTAAATCAATGTCATCAGTCCTATGTCCTTTTCATATCTTGGGGGATTAATATCATCAGAGTATCATGTCCTTTTCATACCTTGGGAGTCTGACACTAAAAGTTTACAGTTTGTTCATTCATCATTGTCTTTGAAGTTTTTGGTCAACTTTTCGACCATCTGTGGTATTTTCATCATTGATAATTTTCTTTTTATTGCAACAGAAATTTCTTGAAAATGATTTTCTGTTGGAAAATCTATCTTCTAAAGCTCCAGTGTACATTATCACGGAAGGAAGTGAACCCCCTTTCTTCACACGCTTCTTTACATGGGACTCCGCAAAGTCTTCAGTAAGAATAATTGGATAATTATTCTAGCATGCATGCCTATAAAATATCTGCAGGATATTTACATTTTCAATTGTGACAGATGCATGGAAACTCGTTTCAAAGGAAACTTACTATAGTCAAAAGCGGGGGCACTCCTACTGTAGATGTAAGGCGGCTTCTATCTATAGTTTCACTTCTTACCCCCCACACGTACAAAATCAATCTGAAGTCTGTTCCTTTTAATTTTCACTTCTTTTAAAAGACTCATAATCCAATACTGTATACACTTTATTCTAAAAAAATATACTATATACACTTTATGTCTTCCCTTAATTATCAACTGCCCTCTTCTGCTCTTCATATTCTTTTCCTAGTTTCCTGGTTTTTATTGCATAACCCATTAAGACTTAACTTCCTTATTACTCAGAAACCGAAGCGGAGAACACCAGTATCATATGGTGGGAGGTCTGCACTGCCAGACAAATCACAGCGCTCTAGGAGCATGTCTTTTAGTCCTGAAAGGGTTCGTGTAAGGGGGAGGTCTCCTGCTTTCAATGCATTGGCTGCTAACTTTGAGAACCCGAACGCAAGGAACCTTTCTACTCCACCCCCAATTGTTAGAAAGATCTACCCAAAATCCGTGAGCCCAGATTCAGTAAAATTGGCTTCTGCAAAATCTTCAACTATAGCAGCTCTTAGTGCTGGTTTTGAACGGCCACCACCTGCTCGAGAAGCTATTATACCACGTTCAATAAAAGGTAGGTTCAATTTATAAATCTGTGGAGGCTATTTTCATGGCAATTGTAACTGACATAATTACTTTATGTTGTGGTGAAGTGACTCCAGAGCCTCCCAAGCCTAAACCAGAGACTAATAATAATGACAAGGAAGTTAAGGAGGAGAACAACTCGATGACAGTCAGAATTGAAACTCTCACCATACAAGAAGATGTGAAAGAAGGTGAGGCCGAAGATGATGAAGGCCTCACAGTATATCCATATGACCGTCTAAAAACTACGTCAACCAACCCTGTTTCAGACATTGATGTGACGAAACGAGAGGTAATATTGAAACAGTTACGTGTCAACTTGAGTCTATAGATTCTTGATATAATCTTTTCTGAATTGTTTAAATTTCAACTCTGCAGACTTACCTCTCATCAGAAGAGTTCAGGGAGAAGTTTGGAATGACCAAAGACACCTTTTATAAGTTGCCGAAATGGAAACAGAATAAGCATAAAATGGCCCTTCAACTATTCTAACTCTTCTTGTATGGTTTCCTTTGATCATTTCATTCAGTTTCCTGCAGTTAAATAGTACCAGTGGAAGAAGCTAGGCTTTCAAATCTATATGTTGTTAGATCTAAGGAGCCTTCTGAACTGGTTGAACTCAACTGGTAAGGAGTGGAAGGGACAGCTTCAGTGCATTTTTAGCTGCTTCTGTTGCCCAGAGACTTGTGTTCATGATTGATGGACGAAACTCGAGTTTTGTTTTTTGCCTGCAGTCGATTGCAAACATCTTTAAATTTTTCTTTTCTTTATTAAGCATTTGGTGTTCATTTTAATGTTAAAAGCTATGTTGTGAGCTTGCATTTTTTTCTATTTTTGAACATATGTTTAGTTTCCAGTTTTATTTTTTCATTCAATTTTTTTCAGGAGAGCAATTAGGTGGTCTGCAATTTAGTTTTCTTTGATTTGCATTTCTTGAGGAAGTACAACAGTGTGTACAGCAGAGTGTAATCTTTTAGGTGATAATAAACTTATAAAAGTGTGATTTTTCTTATCTCTTCCCCTCTAAGTTATCTTGCACTCCCTCTTACACTTTTAAAAAAATTTGCTTTGTACTGTTTGTGGTGGATGTTAGATATTTCAGGGTTATCATCTTCAACAAGAAGTGACAAAGAGGTAAGGTCAGAAGAGGGCAAGTAGAGCCAGGCTGCAATGGTGATGAGTTTTGTCGATTGGATAAAATAGTTTTAGTAGAGGCCTATAAGGTACAAGAGTAGAGTGATCACATGCTTATAGACATTTTATAGACATTATAACTTGTAGATGCCATTTTGAGCAAGGATTGAATCTAAAACAAAAGTTTCTAAACTTTATTGACAAAAACTACATTATAGCCTAATTTTACCACAGCTAAAGCATAACGTATGTAACTTTTCAATTAAAAAAAAAAAATCGGATTCGCTCCTATCAAGAACTCATGAATCCAACTCAAAAGAAGATTCAAATTCATAACTCAACCCAATTCATTCAGTTTCTCCTATCATTAACATACACCCCTAATTCCGATTGTAACAATACCCAAAAACAGAGATCATTTAACGGCGCTCTATGAAAATTGGACTTAACTGAAAGCGCAGCGGTAGGGAAGACGTTGCTCTTGCGTCGAAATCAAGACTTCTGTGATTGTGAAGTAAGATTCGAGGAAAGCGATCACGATCCTACAAAGTAAAGGAAGAATTAAGGTCAGAAATCTCCTCAATGACTTTGAAAGATTATACCGATGACGTGAAATCAAATTCAGCAGCAGAATCGTTGTTGATGGAAGACGATCTGATCTGGGGAAGGAGTGAATTGAAAATAATTCTACGCGCTTGTGGATAGCGAAAGAAATGGAAACTTCTGGACCCTAATTTCGTCTCTTCTGCAAATGGAAGCGATCCCAAAATAGATATGAGAATCGAATGCTAATAAAAAAAAGGAAAAAGAGACAAAAAAAAAAAAATTAAGCACAAATAAACCACCTTGTTATTCAAATTTTCTACAAGTTAAGATATATACCATTTTAAATCTTCTAACTCCATATGTGGTTGAAATTGAAAAAAAAAATTGTTTGTTTGTTTTTTTTTTTTTTTTTTTTTGAAAAAATTGAGATGACAACTCAAAATCGGTTAAAAACAAGATTTGTTAATGGATAACATTATGTTTTCATATTTTATAGAGTTTAAAGAAATTGGGTTAACTTTAATTTTTATAATGTGAGGGTTTGTACATTTTGTAATATTCAAGTGTTTAACGCAAAGTTAGTTAAAACATACCTTCGATAATAAGTTAGAGGTTCAAATTCTTTTATCTCACATATTGTTAAACTCAAATACATATATATACGTGTGTATTCAAGAGATTGACTTTAAGAGTTATAAGATTAAAGACGTAGTGGGATAACATTGAAAGTTGGAGGCTATGATTAGTGATATATATATGCAACACGCATGTGTATACAAAGAACTTAACCTAGCTCAAGGTTCAATTTTTTTTAGTTCAACCATTGTGGGAGTGGAGAATCAAATTATTGGTATTTGGGTTTGTCCAATAAGTGTTGGAATAAAAAATTACAATAATAATAATCACAATAAAATTATTATAATATTAAATCTCTCCTTCCACATGATAAGTCAACCAATAAACCAGAGTCACAAATAAATAAATAAAAAGATAGGGAAAAGAGAACGACATCAGAATTTATACTGGTTCGCCCCAAACTTGGAACTACGTCCAGTTTTCTCTTCTGCAACTGTAGGTTTTACTATAATGGGAGATTATAAATGAGTTATAGACTAGTGCCACAAACTAACCCTTAATAGCCCAACAATAGCTATTGACTTCCAAGTATCACAACCCGGTAGCTTGGGATAAACAACAAAGAAAAACTCTAAATCACAAGAGTGAAACTCTCCTTTTTTTTCTCACCGTTACACAGCCGCTAACAATACAAACAAATACTCTCGGCAAGAAAGGTTCTCGTGCGGCTGACTCTCTCACGAAAAAAAAAGTTGCAAATACACACATACACATATATATGTTGCCTTTAACCTAAAAAAGATTAATGGGCCTTGGCTCATTGCCTTCATTTTCCTCTTGCGGTGCTTGCCATTTTGGCTCCACACACAAAAAAAAAAACCCAATAATCTCCCACTTGGAGACAAAACGACAAACTTGTCTCCCACTGCAACAAAACTCTGAACACTTTGGTAAACTCCAAGGGCAAACTCCCACTACAACTGCTATTCACTACTACAAATTTGGCTTTTATTGACGCATAACTTCATTGAATAGTTGACGCTCGTGACAACAAACTGTCAATAAAAGGTTCTTTTTTGTTTAAAAATAAATTATTAATTAAAAATACATATATTGACAGTTATTGAACGTCAAAAAAGGTCTACATTTAAGTTAATGCAATAAGTCCTCATTAATGATAGCTTTATTGACAGTATTTTTCGAGAAATCTCGTCAAAATAGGGCCACTCAGTGTTTTGTATTCGTTGTGGCTAATTCGCGTCAACTTTTGATTGTTTTGTTGACACCCTGAAGGAGGCTTTTGTTGACGGGTAGTCACCGTCAACATACGTTTCTTTTATAGACAACTAATGACCATCAACCTAAAGTGTTTTGTTTTTTTAAGAAAATTACTTAGGCTAAATTTCGTCATTCCAACCTCATGAAACGACGTCGTTTTGGTTGATTTAGTATTGAAAAAGTAAGACATAGAAGAGCTCAAACCCTATTTTCTTCCACGCTGCTTTTTTTCTTCTTTCGCCTGCCTTATTGCCGCCAAACACCTAAAACAACCAAGGAGTTTTTCTTGTCGTCAAGTCTCTCGAAGTCGTCGTCGTGGTGGTCGAGTTCGTAAGCCATCACTATGGAGTCCTCACTCGAAAGTTTGAAGATTCCATAATTTGTCTTTGAACAACAACATCAACTCTCTCCAATGGCTATGTCGCTATCTCATCAAGAAGAATTTTGTAAGCCATTATTATTGCATACAATGTGTTTTACAAAATGCTCCATCGAAAAGCCACATAATTTCATGTATGCATATTTAGTTTTAATTTTAAATTGAAACCGTTGACTATTCTCTCACCCCAAAATCCTTCTCCTTGGATTTGTTTGCAACCATGGAGAAAAATCTACCGCTTAAATTGATGCTCATTCTTACGAAACCATAAATCCTTTGGAAAGAAAATAGACTTCAATTAACCCCTTCCCCGGTGAATTATTAAAAATTATTGTGTCATCTCTATTTTGGATTTTAATACCAGGGGCTTTATATGAGGGAATATAGAGATAAACTACAAATGTGAAGTAATTTGTTTCTACAAAATGCTAATATGTTGATGGAGAAATATAGGGATTCCTTTTATATCTTCATCATGAATATGGTTCTCTTTTCCATACGAAGATTAAATATAGATGCCATGATTTTTTTGGGGGTAAATTTGTTTCAATGTGTTATTGATGGATTGTTTTCTGGTTGGGTGATTTATGGTTTGCTAGTTTGAAGGACTTTATATTGATGAGGTTATATATAATGCATAAGTTTGATAAATATTGTGGTTGTGTTTTTAATTGGGTTCTGAAAAACTAATGGAATGTTTCTTTCTATTTACGCTTTTTTGACTTCTAGATTTTTTTCTATGTAGAACATAGGAATCAGTCATATTATTTTTTTTTTTAGATTTTGATGCAACATTTCTTTCATGAAAATGTATTCTCAAGGTCATATCATGTATTTTTAGGCTATGACCTATACAATGATTTGATTATGTTGTTTTACTCAGTTTAGGCTTCGATAACTTGAGCTTGATCTTAGAGGTAAATAAATTATACAAAATCTTGTAGTAAAAGGACCTAACCACAACCCCTTACAACCAACAAATTAAAGTTTTGACCTATTAGCTCAAATATCTATACAATATGGAATATAACCACTTTTCTTAGATTCTTTGAATGAATTCATATGATTAGTTTTAGTTCAAATTTTGTTTTATATTCATGAGTCTAGTGTGTAAAGATTTCCATGCAACCTTCTTATCTTCTGATGTGTTTCTTAACTATTATTGTTTTTACTAGAATTCCAGTCCATCACTAAGCTAGTTTGTTTGTTCGGGGTTAAAAAGTGTTTCTTCCCAATTAGATTTCAATTTTGCACAAAATTAAATTCTCCTAGTTCTCGCACCTACTTCTCCTTGCATGCATGTGCAAGATGAGAATGAAAATTACTCCTCATTTGCTAGTAAATTCATGTATTTGCACTTTACTAGTGATTATTCTAACCAATATTTAGTCAATTCACCAATTTAAAAATGTTCATAAAGTTCTGCTATAATTTCAAGTCGTGTTTAAATTTTAACTGGGTCAGTAACTTTATCAATATATCAATATCAATTTTTGATGGATCATATGAAAGTGAAAACTTCCACAGTTTGGTCGATTGACTCCATATATAGGACATGGCATCCACGATTATGTGAAAGATATAGTTAACACGTAAAGTATATAAAACTTCTACTATTGATATATTTCTAATTGAAAACGTTATTCACTTATTTTTATTATTATATTATTTGTACTTGTATAGGGTTATTTGGATGTTCTATGCTCAAGCCAAACGTTAGAAGTATAATTCTTAATTGGATAGTTGTTCGAGTAATCATTTCAATTTACCTTTTTTTACCACCATTTTGTTTATGTATTCGAGTCTTGCTTATTATATGTTTTAATCTATTTATATAGTATGTTAAGTAATCGTTTCAAATCTACCATTTTGTTTATTTATTCGAGTCTTGCTTATTATATGTTTTAATTTATTTATATAGTGTGCTAAGCAACCGAGGAGTACAGAGTGTGGATACTATACTATGAAGTTTATTCGAGATATAGTAACACAGAGAAGTCGAGTGATAACGAGCGTGGTAATACTTTGATCTTATTCTATGTATTTTACAATTTCTTGATTTATTCAATTTTTTAATGTATGTACACTTATCTTTCATAGATTGACTAGAAAAGATAAGTACACCCAAGATGAGTTGGACGAGATGCGAGTTGAGTGATGTGGATTTGTATCTCGGTACTTATGAACATTTTTGTTATCATACTTCATTTATGTGATTTTCAGGAGTTAGTGTTATGTTTTTGAACAATTTGCTTAGAACGATATGTAATTTTAACTTATTAGTTAGTCAATGAAACTTTGCTTTAGTTCATTTGCAATTATTGTTTATTTTGATAAATTTTGTACTTATATAGTTTGACAATCATTGAGTCTCCAATTACATTGTTACCTAGTTTTATATGGATTACATATTGATAATGACTCCCTTAATAGAAAATTTTAATTGATAGAGTTGTTCATACAGATGCAGGTGGTAGAGGATGGGTGAATAATATCCAATTTTTTTTTTTATTTTTTATACATAGTTATAGTTGACGGCTAAAAAATGACATTAAAACCGACAATATTGACGTTCAAAACAGATGTCAATAAAATGGTTATTGTTGACGCTTTGACCTAAATATTGATTTTACTCGTAACCATCAACTATACCCTATGTTGACGACACATAAGTGTCAATAAAAAGGTTTTGTTGATGCTTTCACTAAATATTGACGGCTAAAAACCATCAATTATACCCTATGTTGACGGTACATAAGTGTCAATAAAGAGGGTTTTGTTGACGAATTTACGTCATAATTGATGGTTAATAAGTGTCAACATTCATATTATTGACAGTTAAAATCTGTCAATAAAGACATAATCATTGACGCTTAACAACCGTCAACTATAAACTTAAAGTTGACGCTTAGATTTATTGACACCGCTTTTAATGACGGTCAAAAAATGTCAACAGAAGTGAATGTTGACAGTTTTTAGCTGTCAATAAAGGCCTAATTTGTAGTAGTGATTTCTGATCTTCTTGGCAAACTCCAAGGTTAAAAAAAACCGTGAAAACACAACAAACTCATAAGACAGACAACCATCAGAAAAATAACTGTAATGCATTTGTGATCGCCCCGAGGTATGGACTCGCTACGTGGATCTGTCTCCCAGACGAAAAAAGACAGACACGTACTCCTATTTCAGCTAAGTGGTACCAACTGACATCTTCTTCAACCATGAACCACAACTCCTGAAGAAGATACACTCTGAGAAGGGCTTGAATCCTCTATTCAAGCTTGTTGCCAATTTAAAGACTTTACCCTTGACCTTAGCAACTGCTCTGGTCTTCCACTTCGATGCCTCCATTCGCCTAGGCAACTTCTTCAATTCAACTGTCCGTCTGACAATTGGGGGTTCATGATAACCATCAATTTTCTCTCATGGACTTCTCAGTTGTTCATGAACTGAAGGATCTTGATCTGACCGATCAAAATTGGCTATCATTGTTGATGGTTCAACTGTACCTCTACTACAACCATCTGCAACTTTAACTGGCATCCACTGTCTCTTCAATCCTTTCTTGGCAACATCCAACCGACATCTATACAATGTAGATCTCCTGTGACATACTGCCACTACCTGGGATCCTGACTTGAGTTTACACTGGCTTCTGTCAAACTCACAAATGTAGCCATCATCTGCCAACTTTCCAGTGGAGATAAGATTTATCTTGACACTGGGCACAAACCTGACATCTCGCAGTACCAAATTATTCCCACATTCTGTCTCCTAGACTAACCTCTCCAATCTCATTGGTCTTGGATATTTCACTATTCCACATCCTCACTAAGTCATGGCGACCTCCTGTGAAGGATGTGAACAAATTCCTATCTGAAGCTATGTGAACAGTAGTTGCACTGTCCAAAATCCACTCAGATGAATTACTACTACTCTTTATATCACTCCCAACATAGACACATGCATCTAGCACTACATTTGCCTCTTGATTTTATCTCCTAGATCATTTTTCAATTTTCTAC
The DNA here is from genome assembly GCA_036507285.1 of Trichosanthes cucumerina. Classification (NCBI taxonomy): domain Eukaryota; kingdom Viridiplantae; phylum Streptophyta; class Magnoliopsida; order Cucurbitales; family Cucurbitaceae; genus Trichosanthes; species Trichosanthes cucumerina. The sequence goes on along the minus strand of CM071842.1, from coordinate 10,858,148 downwards.
ACTGACTCTTAAAGTGACATTTCCTGCGACAGTAAAAGCATTTTATCTCTTTATTCCTATTATTCCACTTCTTCCTACTGCTACTTGATGTATTTTCCTCATTAATCTTTTCTTTTCCCTTAGTCATAACCAGAGAAGATCCTATAGTAGACTCCTTACTACTATCTTTTCTACGAATTTCCTCAGCTAGGACTAAATTACAAACACCAGAAAAGTGTAGAGTATTTTCACCTACTGAATTACATATTGTTGTCTTCATTGTTTCCCAACTATCAAGCAAAGAGGTTAATTACAGAATAACATTTACTTCATCAGTGAACTCTATTATAACTGATTTCAACTGATTTATCAAAGTGGTTAATTACCTCATTTATGTAGGGATTCACAGAAGCATCCTCAGCCATACGCATATTGAAAAACTTCATAAGCAGATAGATCTTATTATTTGTGCAGGGTTTTTCATACCTGTTTACAAGCGCTTTCATTAACTCAATCGCAGTTGTCTCATTGGCTACCTAATTGACCATGCTCATCGACAAACACATTCTGATTGCAGCAACTGCTTCTTCATCAAGAGTCTCCCAATCTCCATCTTTCATTCTTTCTGGTCTCTTTTTCAAAGTCTTACCCAGCTTTTTAACAGTCAAGTAGTATTTGACCATCATCTTCCAATATTCAAAATTGTCCCCATTAAACTTCATGACTCTATCAAACTTGTTGGCTCCACGTATCCTATGACTCCGGAACCAAGCTTTGATACCACTTGTTGGGAGAAAAATTACAATAATAATAATCACAATAAAAATATTATAATATTAAATCTCTCATTCCACAGGATACGCCAACCAATAAATCAGAGTCACAAATAAATAAATAAAAAGATAGGGAAAAGAGAACGACACTAGAATTTATACTGGTTCGCCCCAAACTTGGGACTACGTCCAGTTTTCTGCAACTGCTGGTTCTACTATAATGGGAGATTACAAAACTGACACCACAAACTAACCCTCAATAGCCCAACAATGACTATTGACTTTCAAGTATTACACCCCGATAGCTTGAGATAAACAACAAAGAAAAACTTTAAACCACAAGAGTGAAACTCTCATTTTTTCTCACCGTTACACAGCCGCTAACAATACAAAAAAAAAAAATACTCTCAACAAGAAAGGTTCTCGTGCGGTCAGCTTTCTCACGAAAAAAAAAAGTTGTTACACACCAACATATATATATATATATATGTTGCCTCTAACCTAAAAAAGATTAATGGGCCTTGGCCCATTGTCTTCATTTTCCTCTTGCGATGCTTGCCGTTTTGGCTCCACACACAAAAAAATCAACAATAAGTTATACTCGAATTGACAGCTTAGAGTTCAAATTTTCACCTTTTTATTTGTTAATTAAATATGTATACACACGAGAGTGGAGATTTGAACTTACCTTTTGGAAGATCAATAATGCATTAATTACTTAACAGTACACCTTGGGTGTAACCGTGTTGTGCAACCCATTTTCTACGACGAGATTTTTCTCCTTTAAAAAAATTAAAAAAATTATTTATTTTTATGTAGTTATCAAATGGGTTGCAAAATACATGCATGCATACCTAGGATGCACCAAATATATTTCATTAGTTAATGTCTATTATTTAACTTCAATTAAAAAAGAGCAAGATGACAACAAAGATTCCCTCTTCTATTTTATCGACAAGTGACAACAAAGAAATTAAATTTGAAGGACATAGCTATATATATGTACACACATACATATATATGCCAACAATATGCACCCTTTTATTTTAGTTCAGTCATTCTACAAATGGAAGATTGACCCTCAATTTTCGAGATAATTGAAAATGAATTATGATCAAACCGCCTACTTATATTTAATATTGAAATTTTGAAGAAAAAAAAGCCTGACGTACAAATACTTTATAAGCATAAAAATTATTTTAAATGGTCAACTTAACTATTTAAAACATACATTGTGAAATAAATGATAGATGTTTAAATTTTTACCATTACATATTAAGATTAGAAGTTCAAATCTTCACTGCAGTAAAAAAACAAAAAAAAAAGATAAAAAATTCTTTTTGGTCATTGTTTTGAGTATCGTTTCTATTTGGTCCATAAACTTCAAAATGATACATTTTGTACCCTTAAATTTTGAGTTCGGTTTTTGTTAGGTTCCTATATTTCAAGATTTTACACATTTATCTCTAAGTTTAACTAATTCTCACTCTTGATCATTTGTGTTAATTTTCTATTAATTCATTTAAATTAATTTAAATTAAATTAATTGATTTTCACTAATTTTTCATCACTATTGAAATTAATTAAAAACATTATACATCATAATATTTTAAATTAAATAACAGAAAGTTGACACTACGGAGCAAAAATGAACATCAAGGGAGCGTTTGGAGCAAATCAAAACCCATCATAATTCTATAGGGGTTGAAACATTGTGAATTAGATAACAATATTTGATTTGTGGTGTTCCGAAGTCTATAAATCAGAAAACAATGTTTGGAGTGCATTGTTCAAAACTATGAAGTTATGTTTCAAATTCATTGAGTACTGAACACAGTGACCTAAACAACATTTTGAGTTTGGATTCTGAAACCATTCAAATACTACACGGTACTCCAAACACCTGCTAATAGAGGAAACACAAGGGTAAAGGTGTAAAATCCTAAAATATAGGAACTAAGTGGAAACTAAACTTGAAACTTAAGAATAAAAATGTAACATTTTGAGATCTAGGAACGAAATGAAAATTAAGCTTGAAAGTTGGGTAAAATTATAATATTTTAAAACTTAAAAACTAAATAGAAACTATATTCAAAACTTAGGATGGAAATAAATATATGTATATCTTTTTAAAATTTTTTTTTTAGTAAAATAAAGATTGAGAGATTCAAACCACAAATTTCGTATTCGTTAATACATTTATCATGTCAGTTGAATTAATACATTTATGAGGCCAGTAAATATATTTTTTAAAAACTAAAGTGGCCAAGGCCATAAAATTACTCCTGATGCAGATAAGATAGCTGGAACATTGATGGTCATTAAAAATAATGTTAGAAAGTCATGAAAAACGAAAAAAATATTGTAAAGTGACAGTTGTCACCTATCAGGTCGGGTAAAAGGATCCGGAAAAAAAATTAAAAAAATCACAAATTAAGTAGCGTAGCGTAGCAGCGAGGTATGTAAATTAACAGTAATAACAAAGGAGCAAAATAACGGCAATAAAACAAACACAACTAAAAAGTGAAAACCAATATAAAAAAAGATTTAAAAAAAAATCAATAACTGGTAATTTATTTAAATCCTATTTTCATCTCAATATTTCTAGCTTTAGCTTCAATAAATAAATATATATATATATATATATATGAGAGTGGGAGATTCAAAATTCTAACCTCTCAATTAAATACATATATCAACTACCATTGATTTATACTTACTTTAATTTTGATCGTTATATTTTTGTAAACAGGGTTGTTTTGATTTATATTATTTTCTTGATTAAAATACAAATTTCATTTTATAATTATAAAAAATTAGAATTAGTTTATATGGGTTGATAAAACCTTCATAAATAATTAAGGTTTTATCAAACTATAGAGACTATTTATGAAATTTTATCAAATCATAAGAACAGATTTCTAACTTTTAACTTTTAAGTTATAGAAACTAAATATTAACTTTCTTAAAATTATAGGGACTAAATTTATAATTTGTAATTTTTTTAATTTTATATTTTTATTGTAAATTTATGTTAAGATTTTGTAAATGGAGACCAGAGAGAACATGAACAAAGCAAAAAAAAAAAAAAAAAAAAAAAACTTGTAGGGAGGTACAAAATTTTAAGTTCTAATTTTATATTTATAAAGTATTTTTATTGGTGAAAAAACCTTTAAGATACCAATTTTTAAAATATTTTTTTTAATATAAGAAGACCCACCATGAGCGGTGGACATTTTGAAGGCAATGAAACACAAAAGGATTTATTTTTTAAATTTTAAATTTTATTTTATAACATTGGGAGGAGAAATTTGAACTTATGACTAATGTCATAAACTCATATTTTATGGTAGTTGAATTATGCTATTGTTGACAATAAAACACAAAAGTTGAAATTACGTGTGGTAAAAAATAAACATTTTAAGAAATACAACGACAAAATAAACTAGAATAGAAAATAGGTTGAAATACACTTTTGATCAATCCATGTACTTTCATTTAAATAACAATTTAGTCCATAAATTTTAGTTTGATAATTGTTTAGTTCATGTATTTTTAAATTGATAATAAATCAATCTATAAATATATTTATTAAAAATAAATCTCTTAATAAGTAATAATTTAGTCTTTATAATTTAAAATTTCATACCTATTAAGTTCACATAAATCTTATTAATATTTAATGAAAATTCAGTTAACGTAGAGCGATATATGGACTAGAAATAGAACGTAATTATAAAAAACAAAAACTAAATCATTTTGACATAATTTTTTTATTGTATAAACTTAATGGTTAAAGTTTAGAGATTAAATTCTTAAAAAATAAAAGTATAGAAAATAAATCAAAACGAATTAACTAATTTGAGGATAATTCAATAAATAAGTCATTAATTAAGAATGTCATTGTTGTACTAAAAACTTCACAATGTATTAAAAGTGTCTTTAGAAAATACAACGATTTTTTTCAGTATAATGGAGGTTGAGAAATTTGAACATTTTAAAACATTCTATATGAAAAAAAATAATGAAAAACAAAAATAGGATTAAAACCTTAAATATTAGCATTGTCATAATTATTTTTTGTTTAATTTACAAAATTCAATGTAAGGACAAAAAACAAAAGGCAATCCAGAGAAAGGAGTTTCACGAGATTCCGAGATTTGCAGTGACTTGATGATGACTGTTCTGTTTTCGAGTTTCTGATCAAAATGGCAACAATATAAACCAAATTTCGAGCTCAAGGCTATGGATTAACAACGCCCTCGTTCTGCTGAGATTCCCGATCTGAAACACGTCCGACGCCGAAGAACGAATTCAACAACTAAAAGGGCTTCTAAATGAGCGGCGAAAAGATTACGGCATCCTCTGGAGCTTCTTCCGGTTCTGTGGATGTCGTTAAGGGCATCAATGGCCTCGATAAAGTCGTCCTTCGCGACCCACGTGGTAGTTCTGCTGAGGTATTGCTATGGAATTTGAATGAATAATTGAGAAATGAGATGATTGCTTTAGATTTGGGATTCGGGATTCCGAATTTCCTCCCCGTTATGTGAATGTTTGGGTTGATTTGTTTGTGAATTTGTTTTTGTGGGGTTTGTTGAAATGTGGAAATGATCTGATTTTTAACTAAGGGTGTTCGTCTTCTCTCGATTTTGATCGAGGGAGTGGAGTTGGGATCTTAATTTATGTGAGTTCTGTTTCTTAGTTTCGTGGATTCCTGGATTGAATTGTATGTTCTCTCGGTTTAAAACTTTGATCTGTTCTTGTATTTATATTTGTGCACGTCATGAGGTTCTTGGGCTCGGCCATTGTCGACTATGTGTGTGTGGAATATATGTGAAGAATCCTACATCGGATGCTCGTTTTTTACATGCGTGACATTTTCCGATCTCTAATTTTCACGTGCATCAATGATTTAGTTACTGTAATGAATTCTAGGAACGAGATATAGCTTGACAAATTTTCCCCATTCAGAAGGGGGTGAGGGACTATAGAGAAAACAATCCTGTGACTTTGAAAGCCCATGGACTCCTTTTAATTCTAAATCCTACATTATTTATTACTCAATGAATTTGTTGTTGTTGCTGACCATTTTACTCGATTCAACAATTGCATTTTTCCATGGTTTTGTTCAGACTTGAGAATTTTTTGTTTGTTTGTTTCTTTATTTATGTGACTACTGATTAATGTTTGTTCTATTTAGGTCTATTTATATGGGGCCCACGTGACATCTTGGAAGAATGACCATGGGGAAGAGCTGCTTTTTGTTAGTAACAAGGTGCTATTGAATTTCCCTTTTGGATTCTTTTTACCAACTGAATCGTTCTCTCTCTCTTTTTTTTGATAAGTCTCCCTTCCTTGCATTTAAATTCCTCATTATATATGGTATGAGAGATATTTGGTAGTTGGATGCTGATAAGTGATACATAATAGAAGAATTCTTGGTTAGAATAATTGAAAGAATGAAACAAACTATTTTTCCTACATTCCTGGAGTGCCCATCACAATAAATTCTTTTGTAATTGAGAGCTTTCATCGGTAGCTCATTGGTTTGGTGACCATACTTCCTCCCTCCCAGTGAGGAGTTCGAGCCCAATCTTCCCTTGCCTCTGAAAAAAAACTCAACTTTTGTAATCACTTTGTTCTTTTGATTAACCTTGATTGGAGATGTACTTGGTGGTGGCCATCTCTTCCCCGATCATTAGTCTGTGATTTGTTTGGGTTATCCTTGAATATGTTCTGTTTCTTATTAAAAAAATTGTAGAAGAGTTCAGAGAACGTAAAAATTATTTATACATTTTTTCTATTCTAACTTTCTTAAGATCATAATTATCTGGGCCTACACTATTTTCTTGTTAAATCTTATATCCTTGATACCATTTCCATGTATCTGTACTCTTATTTCTTATGACGTACAATTTATTTTTCTAAGTTCATAAAATTCTATTAAGAATGAATTTGAAATTTTCTGTTAATTTGAAACTGTTATCCTCGGCAACCGCAAGAGCTTAAGGTTGTAGCTTTGCTTCATTTTATCCTTGACACATAAGTTTCTTGTAATTTCAGGTTGCTTTATCAAAATGATTTAATGGAATTTATTGTTGCCGTGCAGGCCATTTTCAAGCCTCCGAAAGCAATTCGTGGAGGGATTCCAATATGTTTTCCTCAGGTATGTGCTTCTTTGCAAGTTTAAGGCATGGAATGGATCATATGTTGATTTCATCCTGTTACATGATAATTATGCATTCATTGCAGTTTTCAAATCTTGGTCCACTTGAGGCTCATGGATTTGCTAGAATCAGATTTTGGAGCATTGATAATAATCCACCTCCTCTTCAAACGAATGCCTCCAGTAAGACTTTTGTTGATCTAATCCTAAAGCCGTCTGAAGAGGATGCACGGGTTTGGCCACATAGGTAAAATGAAACATTTTTATATGGGGTTCATGCAACATTGCCATCTCAATTACTAAAAAATTTCCATGCTTCAGTTAGTAATATGTTCTTTTGCTAAATTGTAGTTATGAGTACCGTCTGAGGGTAGCTCTAGGACCTGCTGGAGAGCTATTGTTGACATCACGTATTAGGAATACCAATGCAGATGGAAAGCCTTTCTCATTCACATTTGCTTATCACACTTACTTTTCAGTATCAGATATAAGGTACTAGCAACTTGACCAAATACTTGTCTGGGTTTTCAAATATTTATAAATTGTTGTTGAGGTGGTCAGCTTTTATCTAAAACAGTCAAAAGAAGGTAGAGTTATGGTATAAGGCATACAAGACAGGACTCATAACTGTGTTTCTATCATCAGGATTTAGATAATGCTTACTCTCACCTCATTTTTCAAGCAGGTTGAAGCTTAATTCTTTTCCCCAGTCATCCATGTGGTTTTTATCATCAAAATTATGCAATTTTCGGTTTACTATAGTTTGATTGTTTTCCTTCATGCACAAGGCATATTTTGTGTGCATTTCTCTGGTAGAAGGATTTTTTTGGGAACTCTTGGTTCGGTGGTGTTGTGAGCTATATTTGGTTAGAGAGAAATCAAAGAACATTTTGAGGATTATTTTTCTATTGAAACAAGGCTTTTAATAAAGCAATGCTTTGGATGTCTAGATGGTTACTGGAAGTCTTTGTGTAATTATTCTTCTTTGCATAATCTAATCAATTGGAGGGTTTTGTAACTATGTTGGCTAGTTTGGAGGTTCCTCTTCCTCCCATTTTTGTTTCTATTTTTTATTTTTGGAAAAAAAAAGAAGAGAGAGAGAGGGGGGGAGGTTATGACGTTGCGAACTAGGCCAACTACCTCAGGGAGAAACTTGATTGTGGGTAGCTGAGAAAGATGTTGACTCAATGTGTTGTCATAGATTCATAGTTGTTGTAGATTTTTTCGTGAGTGTTTTCAAGGAATCTGCCTTGGTTGCTCTTTGGCGATTCTATCATGAACCCGACACTTCATGGCATAAGGTCATTGTAAGTAAGTATGACCCCCACCCTTTTGAGTGGACTGTTGGTGGCATTCTTGGCACTTCCAGAAACCCGTGGAAAGAGATTTCTTCCGATCTTCCTATTATGTCACAGTTTGTCCGTTGTGTAGTGAGGGATGAGAGAGATACTTATTTCTGGGAGGATCAGTGGGTGGGGGACATATCCCTTTGTTCCTTGTCTCCTCGTTTATATCTTATGTCCTCTGTTAAGAATCAATCAGTGGCTTCGATTTTTCCTCTTTCTTCCACTCCTCACGAAGCTTGTCCTTCTCCTTCCCTTGGATTCCATCGTGCTTTAACCGATAGGGAAACGACGGACGTGACCTCTCTGTTATCTCTTATCAGTTAGTTTTGTTTTTGTCCTCATCGGAGGGATGCCCGTCTTTGGGCTCCTTCTCCTTCTAGAGGCTTTTCGTGTAGCTCCTTCTTTCCGCGTTTAGTTAGCCCGGTCACGTCGAGTGGTTCTTCGTTCTCCTCTCTCTGGAAGGTTAAGGTCCCGAAGAAGGTTAAGTTCTTTGTATGGCAAGTTTGACATGTAAGGGTCAACACCTTGGATCGTTTGATGGCTAGGGGGATCCCTTTGGTTGGACCATTTTGTTGTGTTTTGTGCAAGAGGCAGCTGAAGACCTTGATCATATCCTATAGTCGTGTGACTTTGTGAGGGCAGTTTGAAGCTCTTTCTTTCAGCAATTCAACTTCAGCTATGTTGGGACCTTGGATAGTAGAGAGTTGTTCATGAAGCTTCTCCTTGGGCTGCCTTTTCGTGGGAAAGGGTTATTTTTGTGGCAATCTGGGGTATGTGCTATTTTGTGGGGCTTGTGGCGGGAGAGAAATAATATAATTTTTCGGGGGAGAGAGGTCTCTTCTTTGAAAGTGTGGTCGCTTGCTAGATTCTATGTTTCTCTTTGAGTCTCGGTGTCGAGGTTTTTTTGTAATTATTCTCTAAGCCTTATCTTGCTTGACTAGAGCCCTTTTTTGTAGTCGGCTACCTTTTGTGGGCTTTCCTTTTGTATGCCCGTGTATTCTTTCATTTTCTCAATGAAAGTTTGGTTTCTCATTTAAAAAAAAAAAGAATCTGCCTTGGTTGCTTCTCTGGGGCCTTTCGGTTTTCTATTTGCACCTTCGCGAAGAAGACATCTTGAGGTCTTTTTCATACTATCTCTTCTTTCTTACCAAAAAAAATAATTTATTCCTCGATTGTTGTGCTTTCTCTTTTCTTCTTTATCAATTAAATTGAAATAAGCTGACAGAGTTAGATTTACCACTGAATATTGGTATAACATTAAGGAAGTAATGAGTTTAAATTTTCTGTAATTTAAACTCGACTACTAATATGAGATCCTGAAGTTTCTTTCATTCTTATATCAATGAAAGTTCGGTATTTCATTAAAAAAAAAAAAAGATCCTGAAGTTCCTGCGTTATCTAAATTGAAACTGTTGAGTGTTGAGCAAGGTAAACTTAGTACTGTAAATAATGTGCTAGTAGTGTACCCGGCTTTTTTTGTTGACATAATTTTTTTTATAAGAAGAATTCATTGATGAATGAAATTACTAAAAGGACGAAACACCCATGATTTACAAAAAGCTTTCCCAATTCATTGATATCTTGAGGGAGAAGAGAATTCTTTTGAAGGAAGAATTTGAAGATCTTATATATTCCCAATTTTCTTTTTTGTCTAGCAAGGAAGGCGGTGTTGTTAATCTCAACCATATTTTGTTCTTTTTTGAATCCACTTATGGCCTTAAGATTAATGGTGGGAAGTTTTCGGTCATTGGGTTGAACTGTGACCATTCTAAGCTATTGGATTAGGCCTCTTTGGTAGGTTGTGAGGTTGATAGCTTTGCTTCTTCTTATCTAGGGCTCCCTCTTGGTCATAATCCCAAGAGCTTGATGTTTTGGAATCCTGTAATGTTGAAGATTTAAAAACGTCTTTCGTCTTGGAAAAAGTTGTTTTTTTGAAAAGGGGGCAAATTGACTCTTATGACTTATCCAATCTGTTTTGAGTGAGGTCTCGATTTACTTTCTATAGTCTTTGAACCAGTTAGCTTGAAGATTGAGATTGCATAATGAAACCCCTTTGGCTAAGTGGTTGAGGAGTTTTCTCTTGGAGCCTGGTGCCCTATGACATAGGATTATTGTGAGCAAGTATGGTCCCCATCCCTTTGATTGTATTACTAGTGGTGGGTTTAAAGGCACATTCTAGAAAGTAATTTCATCTGGTTTTCTTTTCTTCTCTTAGTTTGTGAAATCCAATGTTAGGAATGTCGATCTAATAAAAAAAAATATATATTGGGAATGTCGAGAACAATTTAATCTGGGAGGATCACTGGCTGGGTGACGTTCCTTGGTGTATCCTTTTTTCCCATTTGTATCGTTTATCCTCGACCAGGTTACATTCAATGGCGTCTGTCATGCCTTCGATAGGTTTAGTTGTCTTTCTTTGCCTTCTCTTGGCTTTCTGCATCCTTTGTCTAATAGGGAAATGTCTAATGCAGTAAATCTCCTCTCTTTGTTAGGGGATTTTACGGTTTGTTCAAGGTGGAGGGATATTTGCTTTTCAGCTCCTTGTTCTTCTGAAGGGGTTTTTCAAATTCTTTGCTTGGCAGGTTTTACGGGGAAAGGTGAACACAATGGACTGGATTTAGAGGCATTCGTCCTTTTTGTTGGGCCCGCATGGGTACATTATCTTCGAATGTGTACCTGAGAATTTTGATCACATCCTTTGGAGATGTTAGTTTGCCTTTTCGATTTGCGAGCCTTTTTTTGGAGCAGTTGGGGGGTTTCTTTAGCCCATAGTAGAGATTGTTGGTTTATGACTCACAAAGTTCTTTTGTATTTGTCCTTCTGAGACAAGGGTTGGCTCCTTTATAGGGCTGTTTTTCTTGCAATATTCAGAGGACTTTGGTATGAATAATAAGATTTTTTGGGGAATGATGAGATCTAGCGATGAGAAGTCCCTAGCTAGGTTTAATGTTTCTTTGTAGGCTTTTTGATTACTAAAGAGTTATGTAATTATCCGCTAGGTCTTATTGTTTTAGATTGGAGTTCGTTTTTGTATATTTAGTTGTTGTGGCTCCTTTATTTGGGCTGTTTTTTTTGGACGCCTTTCTATTTTTTTGTTTCTCATAAAAAAATTAGCATTGATATTGATTTTCTTGTTTTATGTCTTTGGTTGAAAAACTTTGCATGTGAAAGTAATTTTTTTTTTTTTTTTTTTTTTTTTGTGAGTGTCTTCCACTACTGTTGATAGATTCCAACGGAGGTTTCTATGTAAAAAATTAGCTAATTAGGAGAATTAAAATTTTCAAATAAATTAAATTCTGAACAACTATAAATCTTCTACAGAAAGAAAGAATTTTTTTTCTCTCTTTTTATGGTAAACCATCTATTTTTGCAGTACATTTTCATTTATTGGCTGAACAAAATTTGAAAAATTGTTGAGAGTAATTTAAAGTTCGTTTATCTTGTATCTAAAAGAGATAGTTGCCTATGGCCAGTGAAGTGCGGGTGGAAGGTTTGGAGACCTTGGACTATCTTGACAACTTGCAACATAGAGAGCGTTTTACTGAACAGGGGGATGCTTTAACTTTTGAATCAGAAGTGAGTTCAATTATTCTATTTCTTCTCGTTCTTTTAGTCATTACATTGTATTCAAGACATTCTCTTTTGTGTTTGGGTTAAATAGGTGGACAAAATATATCTTAGCACTCCAACTAAGATAGCAATTCTGGACCATGAGAAGAAGAGGACATTTGTGGTTCGAAAAGAAGGGCTTCCAGATGCTGGTAAGAAATCCCCAAGTCTTTTTTTTTTTGTTTTTTCTTTTTGTTTTCCTGTGTGATTTCCACAGATGAGAGAGTCTGAGACCAATAAGATTATTCAAGTACAATAGCCCCCCCCCCCCTGTTTATCATCAATCGTAATGGGTTGTTGATCCTTCTGTTGGAAAGATGTCTGGGAACTACTACTGGGAAGACAGCTGGAACGATGAATCTAGGTTAGTTAAACATTAGGCATAGCTTCATTCAAAATTCAAGCTAACAGTGAGAATGTCAGGTTAGGAAATCGGAGGAAGGGAAAAGAATTGCACTGGACCTGGAAAGCCGCTGCCAATTTTGGTGGTGTGGGAATTGGAATTCTTGCAAACTGAGAGGCGGTCATACACTTAATGATTGATATTCAGCAAGAGCGTAGGTTTTTAGAGCATGGGCAGAAGTTAAAGAAAATTGTGAGACTAGAAAACTAGTACATATCAGTTTTACAGCATTCTGAAATTGAAGATGTCTGTAGGCAGTTCATCAATTGCATTGCTTCTCTAAAATCCCCCGGCATATCTGGTTGATCTTTTTTAGGGCATCCTAGTTCTGGGGATTTTAGAGCATTAGCGATTAGACCTTATTTTAAGGAATTTCTGATTTGCTACTTATGGCTATGGGTGTGAATGATGGTGTTTTGGAGTCAAGCTTTCTCTTAGATATAATATAGGATTATGTCCTTTCCCAAAAAAAAAAAAAAAGATTATGTCTTGGGAAGTAGCTGAGGATACTGCATCACAGTCCTAGCACTTTTATTTGTAGATGGTGATTGTGTAACACTTATGGACTCTCCTAGGGGATGTGAATGGTCTAAGAATAAATTACCGCAGCATTCAAGGTTGTTAAAAAGTATGGTGTACCCTTAAGAAGCATGGATACGGATACGACACGACACAAACACGGTGACATGTCTTTTTTAAAAAATCTAGGACACGGACACGACAATGACACATTTATTAAAATATATATCATTTTTATACAAGAAGGAAATTCAAAGTCAATAAGTTTATGTATTTATTTGATTAAAAAATGAGTTGGATGTATTTCAATCTCAAAATTTATTATTTTCGTCCTATGCATCTATTTAGTACACTTAACAAGTGTTTGACACATGTCTAACAAATATTGGATTTATATTGACTTTGTACAACTAGTGTCTAACATCATATCTATTGTGCTAACTAGTGTCCGATATGTGTCCAAGTGTCCGACACATGCTAGCCAAACTAAAGTGTTCATGCTTCTTAGGTGTACCCTAACCTACACTATATGGCATTGCAAACTCTGTGGGTTATTTGAAATTTTAGGTAAATATGCCTTCTCCTCGGGCTAATGAGCATGCTGTCAACTTTTTTAAGCGCCCGGGAAAAAATGGTATCTTCCTTACTGGGCCCCTAATCTCTTTACTGAATCTTTAAGCCCTCTCCATAGGTTCCTTAAAATCTGTCGCACAAATGAGGAATGGACAAACAAATTCTCTCTCCTCCTCCCGACCTGCCCTAACCCGTTCGCTTTCCTCGCCTCCGACCGTCTCCGGTGGATCGGGCTTCATCGGTCTCTCGACCCCTCTCCGCGTAGCGCGTTTCTGCGGCGCCACGGCTTCTTCTCCGGCTCACGATTTCGAGTTTGCCCGTTCGATTCAGGGGTTTTCGGCCTTTGGACTTCGTCTTTTCTTCTCCAGTTTCGGTGCCCAACCCTCCCTCCTCCGGCTGTCTCCTTGGCTCGCGCCGATACCCTTGCGTGCGGCTTCTTCTCAGGCTCTCGATTTCGAGTTTGCCCGTTCGAAACAGGCGTTTTCGACCTTTGGTCTTCGTCTTTTCTTCTCCAGTTTCGGTGCCCAACCCTCCTTCCTCCGGCTGTCTCCTTGGCTCGCGCCGATACCCTGCCTTCTCCGTTCCGCCTCCTGCCCCTCGCCGGTGTCCCCCTCTCTGGCTTCGCCCTCGGTGACTTATTCCGTTTCGTTTTTCTGATGAGAATGGGTAGCTGTCGTATTGGGAAGTCGGAATTTAGTATCTGGGGAGACTCGAATTCCTTCTTTCTTCAAGAGGGGACTTGTAACCAGCCGATTCCGTTGTCAATCGACCATGTGAATTGCTTCCATGGCTGGTTTTCGGCTTTGGCGTCTGAAGTAAGGTCTTTCTTTCAAAGGAGAAAGTTCAAGGATGACGCTGCTACACTTGGATTGTTCAAGGCTAGAAAAAGGTATGGTTGGGCTGCAATGGGTATGCTTTGGCCTCCGCGGGAGGTCGATGGGTCCGCTGCACGGTGCCCCTTGGCTCCTTCTCTACGGGTTGGTTGGTGTTTGAGACATGTTGGGTGATTTTCTTGAGATGGTTCTTTGCGCCCCCCGAATTTGTGCATTTGCGGGTGTAAACACAACCTCTAGGCTTGACTTCCTCATTGGATCTCCCCCCTTCTCTAGGTGCCGAGAGGGCCTACGATGCGACTCAGGTGGAGCAGTGGATCTGTAAGGCTCAGGAGGTAGTTCAGGTGGATTTTGGCAGAATTTGGGTCGTGACTAGACTGTTTGCCCATGTCAGTTGGAAGATTATTAAGAATGCCTTGCAATCTCATTTCAAATCCAATATACAAATTAACCCTTTCATGAGCGATAAGGCTATGGTTCTCTTTGGGGAGGACCCTATAACGGTTATTGAAGGTCAATGGCAAATTATCCATTACCTTCACCTCAAGATTGAAAAATGGGATGACAATCTTCATAGTTCCCCTTCAGTTATGATCGGTTATGGAGGATGGCTTGCAATTGATAATCTTCCTTTGAGATTATGGAGGAGAGAGGTATTCGAAGGGATTGGATTCCATTTTGGAGGTTTAGAAGATATTTCTTTGGATACTTTGAATTTCCTGGAACTTTCAAGGGCAAAAATCAAGGTTTCCTCAAACCTCTGTGGGTTCTGGCCAAGATCTATCCCTATTAAAGACCCAATTGTTGGTGATATTCATTTAACTTTTGAAGCATTGGGATCTACTTCTCCTCCTGGTAGACTAGTGGAATCCTTGACTTTGAAGGATGTTACCAACCCCATTGACTTGATCAGAATTCAGCAAGTCTTTGATGACGAAATGGGTGCAGGGTTGATGGCTGAGCCTTTGGAAGATGATAGAGGGCTCGATGTGCCATTGGTTTCTGAGCCGCGTGTAAGGGTTGAGCTCAAGCGTCTCGATGTGGAAGTTGATCCGTTGCAAGGCTTCAACTCGGCTATTGGGGAGTCTACTCTCTTTTCTTCTGTGGATCCAGTCAGTGTAAAGGAAGCTAGAGACGTTTTTTATGAGAAATATTACCCAAGAAGGAGTGGAAGAGATGGTTTGAGTTTGACTGAGCCTTTCGATGAAATTTTTCCGGACTTTTTGGAACAGGTTGAGAATAATTTGCAGCCTTCTGGCAGTGGAGTTGTGGACTCTCTGGTAACTTCCAGTGTTGTTGTACGTTCCCCTTTAATTGATGTTGAGGAGTGCCATCTTGGGCCAAAGAAGGTGGTTTTTGTCAAAGGTTCGTTCCAACCCTCCTCTCCTTTAAAACAAGGCTCTCTTTCCCCCTCCTCGGTTTTGGGTTCCTCGCTTTCAAGCTTGGTGATGGCTTTGAGTAGCCCTGATTCGGGGTTGGCGAGAAGTTTGAAGCTTAAAAAAGGGGAAGCTTCTTCCCCTGCAATCAACCTCCAGAATTTCTTTGATTTGGAAGCTCATTCGGTTCAGGAGGAAGAGGAAGGTATTAGAGATACCTCTGAGTGTCTGGCTGAATTAGTACGTTTTAGTAAGTTATTAAAAGATAGCGGTTTGCAACTCAAGCCAGTAATGCCAATGCATGTGGCTTTGGCTTCAAAATGATAATTCTTTCCTGGAATGCAAGGGGGTTGGGGGAGAGTTCGAAACTTTCAATCTTATGAGATCCATGCAGCGGATTTGCCCAGATTTGGTTTTTTGTTCAAGAAAATCTAATTCATGATTGCGGTTGGCCATGTGATGAGATTATTCTGGAGTTTAAGAGATATTGGATGGGCTCGAGTGGAGGCTTTTGGTTGTTCTGAGGATTGGTTAGTTTTGTGGGTTGGTAGAGATTTGAGTGGTGCAGTTTCGATTTTGTCCCCTTGATGGCTTCAATTTTGAGCGTTCTCTGTATTAGTATTATTGGATTCTCGTTATCAGTTTGTAATTTTGGTAGTCAGGTTTCTTTGGTTCTTTGGTTCTTGAAAAACTTATTGTTCCCTCCTTTGTTTTCGAGGGCTTTTTGTGAGTTATTGATGAGGGGTTGTTTTGTTTTCGTTTTTCCTTTTTAGTCTCCTTTTGGAGTTTGTACTTTGAGCATTAGTCTCGTTTCATTACTTCAATGAAAAATTGTTTGTTGCCTTGTCAAAAAAAAAAAAAAAATAGGAGGAATGGACAATGTCCTCCTGGAATCTCACTTTTAGAGGAAATTTGAAAGATTATGAATTTCAAGATTGACTCTCTAATTGGACAATGTTGAAGGAGTGTTCCTCTCGGTTAATTATCACTCTTGGATTTGGCCCTTCAGTCTTCAAGTTCTTTTAGTTGTAGTTCCCTCATTCATGATCTTGACTCCCCCAAAAGGGTTCTGGATCTCAGTCTTTGTTTCTTAATTCGGGAGGATAAATATCCCAGAAAAGTAAAAATTTTCATCGGGAACTTATTTTTAGAAAGCGTCATTCACTTCAGATAAGATCCTAGAAGGAACCTAAATTCATAACTCCTTCCCCGAGCAGGTGCATCGTCTGTAAAGTGTAGCTGAATCTCAAGATCACATATCTTCATTACGGTGACCAGGTGACCTCCTTTTAGAACATGATTTTCTCTCCATCGGTAGGGGTGCTTTTCTTTGGCATCAAAGAATTCAGCAAATTTACTCTCTCCTCGTCCATCACTTGTTTAAGAAAATACAAAAAAAGATTAAAAAAACCTATCGCTTAACCTCATCGGTGCACATAGATTTAGAGAAACCATAGGACTTCTTTAGCCAGAGACAGAAGTCCTATCATTTTAATAATGTCTTATTTATTGGAAGGTACTTTTGTAACCCTCATTTGCATTGGATGCTCCCGTCCCTTTTGAATATTTCATTAATTTTTTGATATTGTGTTTCTTTTTTAAAAAAAGATAGCTGGACAATTGAAGTTCTGCCATCTCTAGTTTCAACCGAAACCTTTTTCATAAAAAGAAAACCTGAAAGAAATCCTGTTGGTGTTCAATCCCCACTTTCAATTTTTCTTCTCTCTTTTTACTAGGAAATGAAACTTGTATCACAGACAAAACTACAAAAGCCATACAACAAGAGGGATGGGACAGAAATCACAAAGAGGGTTCTCAATTGGCATAAATGTGCCATGAATCAAAATTACAAAACAAGCAGAGCACTACGTAGAAGCAAAGAGTTTAACTAGATCTGGAAAAGAGTCCCGAGTCCTGACAAGATTCACCCCTTGAAACACCCGTTTGTTCCTTTCATACCAAAGCTTCCATGGAAGAGTCACTACGGCATAGGACCAAATGAGTCTAGACCTCTAAAGAAGGTACTGGAGAAAAAGCAGCCGAACTATTCTTAGGGAAGCACCCTTTGATATTGAAAATTTTGAGAAGTCACCCTAGGAAGCTGCAACCGAAAAAAAAGTGATCTTGATCCTCCATATCATTTTTGCTCATAAAACACCTGCTGGGGTATAACATGGCACTAGGTAACTTTTACAAAACTTTGCAGGAAGAATTCAGCCTTTTAAGAAGACCAACATTTTGGGGACTTTAGCTTTCCAAATAAGGTTCGTGAAATGTCGGCTTAGGATGGGTTGCTTCGCAATAAGGTTTGGCTCCAAGGATCCGACATAGAGGGCTTCACTGCCTTCAGGGGACCAAGTCTTCTTACCCTCCTGGTTTCTTAGAGTTCAACCAGCCAGAAGGATTTCTTTTATTTTTTCTCAATGGAAGTGGTAGGAATGGCATTAGGGTGGAATTAGGAATATTATTAGAGTAGCAAGGGTATATTAGAGCCCGTTCAATAACCATTGGTTTTTGAAAATTGTGCTTGTTTTTTCATCATTTCTCTACCATGAAAGAAAACATTTGAATTCTTAGCCAAATTCCAAAAACAAGTTTTGTTTTGTTTTGGATAAGAAACAACAAGTTTTTGAAAACTACTTTTTTTTTAGTTTTCAAAACTTGGCTTGGTTTTTTAAAACATAGGTAAAAGGTAGATAACAAAACAAAAAAATCCATAAGTGGAAGTAGTATTTATAAGCTTAATTTTCTAAAAACCAAATGGTTATCAATCAGTGCTTTAGTAATTAGTTAGAGAAACTGTTATGGCAATTTGTTATAAATAAGGAGAAAGGTAGACAATTGTTTAGTGGCTTTATTCTTGAGTGAGAGTGCTCAAGAGAGATGTTCCAAGTACCTCGAATATTTGAGTTATCTTATAGGGGTTGTTTGGAGCGCTGAGTGGGTTTAATAGTCTGTGGAATCATATAATATTATTTAAAATGCAGAGTAGTATAGTCTGTGGTTATAATAGTCTGCGTTTGGGGTGCATGGGGTACAGAGTATTTCACAAGTTATAATAACACAGGTTATTATAACTTGTGCCCTAAACATGCCCTATAGTGTTTTTTATCTTTTACATTGCAATATATTCCAGGTTATATCAGAACGTATAAGTCTGTTCTAATTTTGTGTCCCCCAAAATGGGTTCCTCCAGAAGTAGTAGGGCATTCCACGTCTGAATCTCATTACATTGTTATTTTACTGGTCCAGTGGTCTGGAATCCTTGGGATAAGAAAGCAAAGGCAATAGCTGATTTTGGAGATGAAGAGTACAAGTACATGCTGTGTGTGGAGGCTGCTGCCATTGAAAAGCCTATCGCACTGAAACCTGGCGAAGAATGGAGAGGAAGACTGGAGCTTTCTGCTGTTCCTTCAAGTTACTGTAGTGGCCAACTTGATCCTCAGAAAGTCCTCCACGGCATCTGAAAAATTCATCATTCTGTTTTACTTTACATGTATCAGGTACGAGTTTCTTCTTCGCGACAGATATTTTACTTTTCTTGGCTTTATCATTGCTGTGAATATTTTCTGCTAGTCTTGCTCCAGAAACCAAGAAAAAGAAAAGGGAACTAAACAGAATCAGAAAAATTAGAAAAATGGTTATTTCCATCTTTGAACATTTAGTGCAAAAAATTGATTATTTGTTAACATTGTTTAAAAAGGATGGTTCTTCTTTTTGTAAGGAAATGCAATTACCTGTTTTACTGATTGGTGATATTCTGTAGACATAAAAAAGCTAAACTAGTTTTAAGGTGAGTTTGGGATGATTTCTTTTAATGAGCACTTCTGAAAAAATCAGTAATTGAATGCTTTCTCTTTGAAGTACTTTTATGTAATTTTATTGGGCTAAAAAGCACTTTTCAGTCTCTCAAAAGTCATCTCAAACTCAGTTTTGTAAGTTTTCTTTTGAATAATAATAATAATAATAATAATAATCTTTTGTTGTTCTTTCATGCAGGTAAATTGTTTTAAATAACTAGTGGATCTAGGCAAGACAATCTCTGCCCTCTCTTTTTCTTATTTATTTTCCATATTTTGGATTGGAAGATAGATTTTGGACAAGAGAGTAAAATGAAACAGTATGTGGCTTTTTGTGGATGGCTATTGACTATGGCTTCATAAATTGAAAGAAAACCAGCATGTGTCTTAACACAAAATTAGTATATTTTCTGGTAAATGGTTATTTACAGTTTCCATTTTCTCATAAAAATTCAACCTTATCTTGCGACAACTTTATTTTTAGTTGTCTGAATGTTGTTCTGTGACAATTTCTGTATTACTATGTTTATATTCTCCATATTCAGATGATTTAAATAGAGAAAAAAAAAGGACCCAATTTCATAGGGAATTCTTTTTTGAACTCGGTCACTTGAGTTGATGATTATTGACCAATAGTGAAATATATATATATATATATATATATTAATTTTCCGATGTATTAAACTAATTAGGGGGAATGTTGCATGAGCAAATGAATCACAAAAATGTGTTCAATTGAATTTAATATTAAAAATTATTTTGTAGGCCTTCAAAGATAATTTTGACAAAATATAGATACTTTTCGAACTTTTTAGATGAGGTTTATTCTTTTACCCTTATAATTGGGTTAATCAAGTTTAGAATTTGTTTGGAATACGTTTAAACACTTTTGAAAAAAATATTCTTGAATAAAAATGTTATTGTGTTTTATATTTTAAACAACAAATTTATCTGGTTGTATTATACTCAAAAGTGGTTGTATTAATTATAAATTTGTTTTTGTTTTTTTTTATTTCTTACTACATATTTGAAGTGTTTTAGGTTAATTACTTAAAAGTTATTTTTGGATTATAAAAAATTTGGTAAAATATACCTTTGGTTTCTAGGATTTGAACTTAATTTCTATTTGGTCCCTAGGCTTTCAAAATAGTCATTACATATAACTTTAACAATTTTAAGATGGGAAAAGCCAAATCTATATATAAAAAAAAATTATTGAATGCGGTAGTCACTTTGTGTCGATCTGGTTGAATAATTTGTTCTCTTGATAACCATCGGATATGAATTATAAAATCCACATACTTTTGATAATTAGGAGTAAATGCTGAAACTGACCCAAATTTAAAAAGTTTATAAAAAATGACCTGACTTTTTGAAATATGTTTTCTTTCTTGCTTTTTTTACAGTAAAATTTTGTATGTACCGTTAAAAGGAACATCAAATATCTAAAATTGATTTTTTTTTCTCTTTCTTCTCCCTCTCCACTTTCATTCACCATGACTTTAACATCGACAATCCATCTTCAACACCGTTTTCGTTGTTCATCTAGGATCAGTTATAATATTTTTTTAGTGGAAGAATTGAACAAAGTGTTCTTTTTTCTTTTCTCTCATTTCTCATCCCACAATGGCTTGAGCGCTGACCCATTCTCAACACTTTCATCTCATTTATCTAAAATTAATTACAAGCATTTTTGAGTGGAGGGTCGAACGAACTACCTTCTAGCGTGTAGATCTCGAAAAGTTACATGAAACTATATATATATATATAGAAAATTTAGTCAACTCAAGATTATGACCTTTCAAAGTTTAAATTAGATTATTTCGAGGTTCGGAGACATTAAGAGTCAAGATCCTTCAAAATTTTGCCTAGATTTAAGCATATGGTTGTATAGAATATGAAAAAATGTATAAAATGGAGTTTTCATTTAACTCAAACGAATTTGTATTAAGATAAGCACGAGATTCTGTAGCAAAACTATAAGATCGTGGAGCACAATTACGAGATCGCGTAGTACGACATCACATAGTATAATTAGTTTTTTTGGTCATATATTCCTCGATACAAATTTGTTTGAGTTAAATGACCAATCATTTTTATACTTTCTTTTTTATATTCTTTACAACCATGCTTATAATCGATTCTTAGCAAAATTTGAAAAGATTTTGACTTTCCAAAAGTTTAATCTCATTTAAACTTTAAAGGCTCATAACTTTGAGTTCAATGGAATAAATTATATATTTTTTTTAAAAAAATTTGTGCAACCATTCGAGATAATCTACATGCTGGAAAGTACCTTATTTTACAAAAAAATTGTTACAACTGCTTTAAGATGAACAACGAAAGGGTGTTGATGGATCATCCGTGCTCAAGCCATGGTGCGATGAAAGAGGAAAGAGAATAAAAAGAATACAAAAGAGAGGAAGATGAGAGAGTAAAGATGAATTTGATATAAATTCAAAATATTTTTACTATTTCTCTCTTACATATACAACGACATTGATAGCCACTTTGTGACGGTCTCGTCTAATAATTTATCCAAATCTAACAAATACTTCGCCTCTAGAGTCTCTGCAATTCGAGCTGGCTATCCAACGTGTGGCTCCATTTATCGCACGCTCTTCCATTTCAACTTCCATCCACAAATTCCCCTTCCGCTTCTTCTTCAACTCAACTGATCTGTTTCTGCAGAATCAGAATCCGAAATCTCCATTGAATTACAGTTCAAATGGCCTAAGAGTTCTTGCATTCCCTCCCGTTCTCCCTTTATGAAACCTTATCGCTGAGTTTTTCGCTCGCATTTCAATGGTGGGTGCACTCTCGACTCGAGTTCAAGGCCTCAACGCGACTCCAAGCGCTGCAATTGTTTATCCTTCACCTTCTGCGCGAACCCCAGCTTCCCATTTGTCGCTCTTCAAGGTTGGTTTCTGGATTCTGTTTTTAATCTTGAGCGATTGCTTTGTTCGTTTGGGTAAATTTTCATTATGCAACTGATCGGCTGATACTCTTCGAAACAGTGTTCGTTCTTCAGGGGTCAATTTTGTAGCGAGCGCTTTCTTGGATTTAATTCACATTGTACTCGGAGTCGGAGGCGTCATATAGGTACCATTTCTTGATTTCTCTTTTACGATGATCCATAGCGAAAATGAAAATTTGGCTATTCTTGGAGTTATATATAAGATGATGTTGAGTTAGTTGAAGTGATTTCAAATGCAATTATGTATTACAATGTTGAGTTTGAGTAAAAAGATGATTTAGTATAGTTTGGAGCAACTTCTCTTCGAAATAGTAAATTCTTATAACTTGAGCAATTTGGTTTGTGCCAATTTGATGGAGCTATACAAGAATTCATAAAGGAAATGTTAATTCAAAATCAAAATTGCTTCCATTCATCCCAATACCAAGGCCCTATTTATAGAGTAATCACCAACTAACTATAGTAAGTAAGAAACTAAAACAATTGAGACTAAGAAGAAACTGTTTAACAAACAAGCTAATTAACTAATTCTCTAACTCGTACTACATCACATTCTCTGCAATGAGATTAGTTTTTACTCCAATTTGATTGAATTTTTTTGGGTTTTCTGTTGCTAAGGGAGTGTGGTATCACCCAGTTGTGTTCTTCCATTGACCGAGGAAAATGTGGAGAAGGTGTTGGATGAGGTAAGGCCAAGCCTTATGGCTGATGGAGGGAATGTTGCTTTGCATGAGATAGATGGACTTGTGGTGATATTGAAGCTTCAAGGAGCATGTGGCTCTTGTCCAAGCTCAACAATGACACTCAAGATGGGGATTGAAACCAGACTCAGAGATAAAATTCCTGAAATTTTGGAAGTTGAGCAGATCATGGACACTGAAACTGGACTTGAACTCAATGAGGAAAATGTTGAAAAGGTTAGACTCTCAATTCAAATATCTTCTGCTATGTAGAAAAGAATTTAAAAGCACTTGCATAGATGATCATAGAACTGTTTTTGCAATAACTTAACTGAAAGAAGAAGCAGTCTAATCTGATTTGTTTTGATATGAAAATGGCACAGTATCAAATAATTCATATCATGTTAAAAAGGAAAAAAGCTGTGAAACTTACTTTAACAGTGGGAGAAATTTTAGTCTTAAGTTGTAAATATATAAATATTCTAATATATTTCTAAATTCTACACTGCAACTTATCCATACAACATCTTCGGTTGGTGGTAATTTAACAAACTGAAAACAATATTATTAGAATTAAGAGAGGTCATTCTAGAATCAATTTTAAAGGATTTCCATCTGTTGGTTCTGCAAAATCTGTGTAAAAGCCTAATCTACCCCATAAGTAAGATATAGACTTCAAACCAATTCGAAACAAACCTAATACAAAACACATAATCTTCAAACCACGATGGATACCTACGAGATTTTAAATACCAAATGCTCTAGAGTCATCAAATGGTATCCCAGAAAGTTGTCGGAGGGCACATAAGATTAAACAAAAAAGAGATTGCAGCTTTAAAGGGCTTGTTTGGTAATATTCCTATCTCTTGTTTCTTCTTTTTTAATAAAGAAAAACATAATTACATTTGGTAAACATGTTTGTTAATCATTTCTTATTTCTTGTTCTAAAAAAATTTTAAATTAAATTGTAAAAAACCTTTACATGAAAATTAGTTTTTTTAAAAAAATTAGTTCTTATTGGTTATTTTTAGATATTTATTATGCATTTAGTTAAATTGCAAATTTGGTCCCTATAGTTTGAATAAAGTTAGAATTTCGTCCTTATGATTTGATAAAATCTCATAAATTAACCTAATTTGTAATTTAACCTAATACAAAAAATGATAAAATAATGCTTTTATATTTGTTAAGAAAAAACTAGCGACAAAAATAAGTAACAAGAAGCAGGAAACTTAGGCCCCATATGATAACTATTTGGTTTTTTATTTTTGAAAATTGTGCTTGTTTTCTCACAATTTCTCTATAATGATTTCCATCTTTCTTAAGGAAACATTTGAATTTCTAGTCAAATTTCAAAAACAAAAACAAGTTTTTGAAAACTACTTTTTTTTAGTTTTCAAAACTTGGTTTGGTTTTTGAAAACACATATAAAAAGTAGATAAGAAAACATGAAAGAAACCTATAGGTAGAAGTAGTATTTGTAGACTTAATTTTTAAAAACAAAAAACTAAATGGGTTATCAAACGGGATCTCTCAATTTTATGGTTTCCAACATTTCTACACAATTTTATAAGCGTTTCTAAAAAATGAGAACCAAGAAACAGGAACCGTTACCAAACACTTATATTTCTCAAAAACCAAGAAACAGGAAACAAGGACAACACCAAAGTGTTTTCATAAACTGTATGTACCCAATTTGTTTCTAGCAGTGTTAGCTCTACTGGGAAGAAAAGAAACCAGAAGATAAAAGGAAGAAGTTGTTTGTGTTTCAGATACTTGCAGAGATTAGGCCATATTTGGCAGGCACAGGAGGTGGAATTCTGGAACTTATTGAGATAAAAGATTATGTTGTTAAGGTGCGGCTGAGTGGACCTGCAGCTGGTGTTATGACAGTTCGAGTTGCTTTGACACAGAAGTTGAGAGAGAAAATACCAGCCATTGCAGCTGTTCAACTTATAGAATAGCAGCAGCAGAAATTTGAAATGAGAGTGAAGTTTTATTTGCTCATATACTCATAGATGATACTGAGTTAAAGTTGTAACTTCTTTTTTCTTTCTTCTACTTTTTATTTTTATTTTTTATTTTTAAAAGTGTAATCAGGGATTCAGGTTGGTGAATGTTGATATTTGAGAATAGAGAATAATTTATAGAGATCTGTTTGGTTGGCATTCTCTGTTGCAGCCATTGTTGGATGTTGGAGTAATGGAATTTCCCTGTCATTAAGTTCTGAATTATAGAAAGAAACAGGGAAAGAGAGGGCCAAAAAAAAAGGGAAAATATGAAAGAAAAATATTTTTCCGTTGCCGGGAATCGAACCCGGGTCTCCTGGGTGAAAGCCAGATATCCTAACCGCTGGACGACAACGGATATTTTTGTTAACGTCTTGCGTACAATTTTATTAATTCAAAGTCTTTATAATATTTCAAATTTAAAAAAATAAAAGCATTTGGACTTTTTTCCTTTCTATATCAATTAATTTTCAAATATTATTTTAAAGTAATTATTTAATAATAATAAAAATTATCGTGAGTATGGCTTTCCATTTTTTTTTTGTTTTTAATTAAACTATTAATTTACGTTTTAAAAAAAGTTGTTTGTAAATGGTAAAATCTAGAACGAAAAAAACTCATAGATGAAATGGAGCCCCCACCCAAAAGAAAATGAGTAGGTTCCCGATTTTATTCCTTTTCAAACTAATAATCTTTTCTTTTTAAAATCTTGAACAAACTCATCTCTATAAAGTCACATTCCTTTACTTGGCCAAACTTTAAGAATAACATAAAATAGTTGTCACATACTAATTTCAATTTCAAGTCACCAAACAAGATTAAGTTACATTATTTATGGGATAAAAAGACAAAATATAATATTTGATTCATATGTGAGTAACAAATTAAATTACAATTGTATTAAGATTATTCAATGGACCTATTGTATAGTCTTGATTAACTGACCATTGATATCGTACATACTCAAAGTTAGGTCTCTAATATACTATTTTCTAATTTAGCCTACTATTCCCTATAGTGGGTAATTCTTATTCTTTTTATTGATTTCAATTTTCTCACCTGCTTAGATCCTTATATGAATTTTTACGATCACAATTGTTCTTGAATTGCATGACTTTTATATTCTAATTTTCCAACATAAAGTACATCAATAGCCTCTCTTAAAAATGGTAGATTTAAACCTGTACCCCACAGCTAGAATTATAGTATGAAAAAAAGTTAAATAAATAACTATACATTTTATACATTAACTTTGTGAATACAAAGAGTCTCTCCTTTATACAAATACATTATGTGACAATTTGTACCAAGAAAAACAGTCTCCCACCAAAAAGCTAAGTTCAAAAGTGTGAATATAAAGTTATGAAATGATCTAACATTCCATCCAAGGACTTCAATAATCATCATCATCTTCTTCCCTTCTTCCAAAGAATCTCCTAACAAAAGCTGCAACAGTTCCAAGAAAAATGAAGAGAACAAGAACATCAAAACCTCCTCCAATGCCAACAGCAACAGTACTTGGGGCTGGTGCAAAGAATGAAAATGGTGACCATCCCCATCCTCCATAGTATGGCACTCCATAACCATAGCCATAGCCACCTACTAAAGGAGGTGCTACTCTTGGATTTATGTAGATATTTGTCCTGCAAATTCAAACACATTCATAGATTTGAAACCATCATTTTGTATTTTGAACATAAGTTTAATTCACCTGATGGTGACCCTGATAGTAAAAACTTGAGATGTTTAGGCCTTGTTTGATAACTATTTGATTTTTGGTTTTTAGTTTTTGAAAATTGTATTTGTTTTCTGACTGTTTTTCTATCATGGTTGTTGTCAACTTTTCTATGATGGTTGTCATTTTTCTTATGATATCATTTGAGTTAAAACAAGTTTTTGATTTTTTTTTTCAAAACTTAGCTTGGTTTTTGAAACACATAGTAAAAAGTAGATAACAAAACAAGGATAACCATATGTACAAATAGTATTTATAGGTTTAATTTTCAAAAACTAAAAACTAAAAATGAAATGATTATCAAATGGGGCTTAGAGATATCTTTCGAACCCTAAGGTTCAAGCTCTAAGTTCATGGAGTTGGTCTTCGAGTAGTCGAAGCCTCTCGAAAGTTAGCACTAGCAAAAAAGGCTATAAGCATAACATAAGAAGTAAGTCCCTAATGCTCCCATTGTGAAAAAAATTAGACAAATTCTAAGAAAAATTGCGAGAACCACCCTTGAACTAAAAGGGTTGTTACAATCATACTCTTAAACTTTCAATTTGATTCATCACCCTCTAAACTTAAAAAAATTTGGAATTAAACTCTTAAACATTGCAAAAATGCACAAACTATAGTTGAATTATAGTGATCAAAGTGAGAATAGGTTAGTGGTAATTGACATGTACCCTCGAACAAAAGGTCAAGTGTTCGAATCCCCTACCCCCAAATGTTGTTGAACTAAAAAAATCGTTGAATTATAGTGATTGTTACTATCTAACCCTTAAATTATAGAATTATTACAATTTAACCCTTTTTTTAACTCTAAGAAATTTGAAATCAATAATATTAATTAAACAATAAAAAAAGTTGGTTTCTAGATCGAAGTTAAGTTGTCATCTCGATAGTTTGTGCAATTTGCAGTTTTTAAGAGTTTGTAACAATTCATGAGTTTAAAATGTTAATGGATCAAATTGAAAATTCGAGAGCATGATTGTAACAACCTCTATGGTTTAGGAGTGCTTTTTGCAAATTTTCCTACCTTAAATTTTCAGATATTTTATTCAGTCTCTCAGCTTTCGAACTTTTCATTTTTCGTCTTTGAACTATGTATAAAAAGCTAGGTTAAATGATCAAATTATTGGTCCTTATGGTTTGAACTAAATTTCAATTGAGTTCCTTTAGTTTAAAAAGTTTTGATAGGGTTCATTAGGATTAATTTATAGTTTTAATTTAGTCTCTATATAGGTATAGTTTCAATTTAGTTCTGGTAATTTTAACACTTTCAGCTTGGTATAATTAAATACCACAAATTGTCCATTAACTGTCCACCTCTTTCCTTCTATTTAGACTAAATCAAGACTTTCAAAACCACAAGTATTAAATAAATGAAGCAGACACATAACTAAAATATGAATTAAAAAAAACAAAACTACTATAATAATTAATAAATTTCAGTTCATAAAATGTCCTCAACAGAGCACCAAAGTTCAAGCCAATCATAAACCTAATTCTTATCAATCGTTCTTACCTCGAATTGTTGTTGATTCTCGGTGATGAGGGACGAGGAGCCGCCGACCGGAAGGCCTGGCCGCCGACACGGCCGCCGGTCTTGGCAGCCGAGGCATCATGAACCGATCCCAATGTCAAAACCCCAGCCGCCAGAGTAACAATCGCAAGCGTCGCGAGCCGATTCTCATTTCCCCTCTTTAATCCACTACAAGTCAAAAACCAAAATCAATTCAATCAATCAGAAAGCTAAACGACTCAAAATGAAAACGAAATAGGCGAAAATGGCGACGAAATCGCCGAATGGAACTTACTTGGGATCATCGGCGGCGGGAGGGAGTTTAGAGGAAAGGATGGGATTGGGAGAATGGAGAAGGTTGTTGCTCCGGCGGGGGCTGCGGGTGAGGGCGGTGGCGAGAAAACTGAGTTGCGATGAGGCTAATGACATGGCGAGGGAAAAATTGAAGCGTGCTTCAATGGAGGAACGGAGAAGGAGGGTTTGAGATTCTTTTGGTTTTGTTTGTGTTTTTTCGGGGTTTTTTGGATTTGAGAATGAGGAAGAAGAAGAAGTAGATAATTTTTTTTTCTGTTTTTGGTAATTTTCATGACTGTGAGGTTTCCACGTGGAATGATTTCAATTCCTCATTGGAAGTTTCAAGATTTTTGTACCAACGATTATAGCTATACAAAATGACGATTAAAATATTTACTCATTTTTTGACATTCAAAGTTTAAATTAAAGAAAAATTATACTTCTTGTTCGAGATTAAGGTTTAGCTACTATTTGCTTCACTTTAAAAGCAACACTCATTAGTTTTGAGATTATGATTGTTGGAAAAAACCTCCTGTTATAGGTGAAATTGGACCATAAGAACAAATTTGGAATACAAACGGAATAAAAAGACAAACACACAAAGAAAGACCGAGACCATGCAAAATTTAGAAGAAACTGGGCCTTCAAACTGAGCAATAGGTGAGGATTGGGCTCGCCTGTCCAAGGTCGAGGCCAAGGCCGACCACGCCCGCCGAAACCGAGGCCGACCACGCCAGCCAAGGCCGAGGCCGACCATGACCCAGCCGAGGTCGAGGCCGACCTCTCTGTGGGATCGATCCGTGTTCTTCTTCCTCTCCTAGGCCCCGATCCACATTGGAAGATGACCTTCTCCTTCTTCTGTTTTATGATGGATTAGGGTTGACACCCTAGAAAGACCTATAAATATTTCCCTTATCAAAGAAAAGGTAACTTCTTCTCCACTCTAGAAACTCTTGCTAAACTCATCTAAACACTCTCTGGCTTAAGCATCGAAGCCTGTGGCAATCACCACACCGGTGTTCAGATCTTTCTTCTTTTGCAGGCCACGTTCTTCCCCCTTCAAACAAATTCATAGTGGTTGTCACGTGAATGTCAGGCGAGTTATCCTGTCCGGATTTTGGCAACAACAGTTGGCGCCGTCTGTGGGGAAGAAAAGCAAGCTTATTTGAAAGATTCTTGAACACCCTAAATCCATGTCAAGCAAGGCGATGGAGAAAATAAACTACAATCTGGATGGAGAAGATTCTGATTCGGATCATCATCCCCGAAGAACAAAGGAAGTTACTCCCCCTCGACTTCATATTCATGAAGTCCAACAAGAGGAGGAGATTGCTGAACTAAAGAAGAGCATGAATGGAATGGACCGAAACCTGGCTAGAATTCTAGAAAAACTCAACAACCAAACTCCTCCAACGAAAGATAGAACAAAGCCATTTGTTCGAGATCCTAAAAAAGGAAAAGGGCCAATGCTTGAAGATGTGGGTGAGTTAGAATCTCACACATAGAGACCAAAGGAGAAGCTGATTCTAGGAGGCAATCAGAAAAAGGTGACTCAAAGGGATCAAAGTGCAACCAGCCGAATAGCCAAGGCAAGATCTGTAATCCAGACAGTGCACAAAAGTTCCAGAAAAGAACGACCAGGTCACGAGGACGTGACAACAAAGCTACAAGAAGATGAAGCGTCAAGATTAGACTTACGTAGTTTGATCAACAACAAACGAAAGCAACAGGCCAAAGCAAGAGTCGAAACCCTGCTAGTCGAGGCCGAGGACGACGGGGCCGAGGCCGACCAGAGAAGGTCGAGGCCGACCTGACCTAGAACCTCAAAGGGAGATCAGAACTATCTTTGGAGGACCAGCTAGAGGAGACTACGGAGGCCGACTAGATTTTTCTCAAGGCCTACTTGATGTTGATCATTCTAATCATGAACCCCAACGAGTAATTTTTGATGACCGTTGAACGTAAAGTTAAATGTTTCTTTTTAGTCATATGTCATTTGTTTAGAATAGTTTTATGTTATATGCATTTGTATTAATTACTAGATAATCAATACAATACATCTTTTTTTTTCAAGCTACAATTTTGTTCAAGCATGAATTCGATTCCTTCTCGAACAAACGGGGCTACATAGGAGATATATCTCTCAATCAAGCGACAATTCAAGCAATATTTGTGAAAAAAAACTCATTTGAGAAGATGAAATTCAAGCAACAATAATGATCTGAAAATCATGAAAAGATTGGTCAGGGCTGACTAGAAGCCAAGACCAACCCTAGAAGCATAGGCTGAGGCCGACCAGGATGAGGCCGAGGACGACCTCGACACAGGTCAAACCCTCTGTCACACCGAGGCCGACCCTAAGAGGTCGAGGCCGAGGCCAACCTTAAGAGGCCAAGGCTGAGGCCGACCACACCACGTGTTCGGTCCAAACTCTCTCGTCCTTTCTCAGCTCCGTTTCAACAAAGGGGGGTTACTGTCAAGGTCGAGACCAGGAGCATAGGTCGAGGCCGACCCCGACATGTGCTTAATTTTTAGCAAACCAGGCGAGGCAACCCTGTCGAGGCCAGACCCAAAGAGCTGAGGCCGACCTCGACGTGGCCAAACCCAACCCTTAAGGATCGAGGCCCAGGCTGACCCTAAAAGGTCGAGGCCGACCCCACCACATGTTCGATTTGAACTCTCTTTTCCCTTCTCAGCTCTGTTTCAACAAGGCTTTACCAAAAATTCCAACAATTAATGACGTCTTCATCCCGTCAAGATCACCTCAATTGAAGCTACAAATAGCCTGATATGCTTTTAAGAAAACCAAATGGGCGAACCTTTAAGAGAAGAATCTTAAACCATGAGAAGACTAGGATCAGCCCTACGGGGTATGCTCGAGCAATCCCAGGACAATCCAAGTACTACCCTTGGAGCCTTAAAATTTTCTCCAGGAAAGTGGTCGAACACCATGAATCTAGAGGAGAATCTTACACCATGGGAGTCTAGGATCAGCCCTACGGGGTATGATCGAGCAATTCCAGGATAATCCAAGGATTACCTTGGAGCCTTAAAATTTTCTCTATGAAAGTGGTCGAACACCATGAATCCAGAGGAGAATCTTACACCATGGGAAGACTAGGATCAACCCTACGGGGTATGATCGAGCAATCCCAAGATAATTCAAGAACTATCTTAGAGCCTTAAAATTTTCTTCAGGGAAGTGGTCGAACACTATGAATCCAGAGGAGAATCTTACACCATGGAAAGACTAGGATCAGCCCTACGGGGTATGATCGAGCAATCCCGGGATAATCCAAGGACTACCTTGGAGCCTTAAAATTTTCTCCAGAAAAGTGGTCGAACACCATGAATCCAGAGGAGAATCTTACACCATGGGAAGACTAAGATCAGCCCTACGGGGTATGATCGAGCAATCCCGAGATAATCCAAGGACTATCTTGGAGCCTTAAAATTTTCTCAAGAAAAGTAGTCGAACACCATGAATCCAGAGGAGAATCTTACACACCCTATAGAGATTGATCAGGAAATTCAAGGATAATCTAAAGACTACCTTAGAGTTTTAAATCTATACCTTTAAAGAGTAATCTAGTATTACCAAAAGTGAAAATCTCCTAAGCAAAGAGATGAATCTA
This sequence comes from Trichosanthes cucumerina, assembly GCA_036507285.1. Lineage (NCBI taxonomy): Eukaryota > Viridiplantae > Streptophyta > Magnoliopsida > Cucurbitales > Cucurbitaceae > Trichosanthes > Trichosanthes cucumerina. The sequence continues at coordinate 10,825,934 of CM071842.1, read as the reverse complement.
AATCCTCCCAAATCAGTCTCCATACCATTGTCTGAAACTAAATCATGCATCCTAATTAAGGAGTGGAGGCTAATGTTATGGGTGGAATTGGACCATAAGTACAAATTTGGAATACAAAGGGAATAAAAAGGCAAACACACAAAGAAAGACCGAGACCATGCAAAAGGTATAAGAAATTGGGCCTTCAAACTGTGCAATAGGTGAGGATTGGGCTCGCCTGTCCAAGGTCGAGGCCAAGGCGACCACGCCAGCCGAGGCCGACCACGCCAGCCGAGGCCGACCACGACCCAGTCGAGGTCGAGGCCGACCTCTCTGTGGGATCGATCCGTCTTCTTCTTCCTCTCCTGGGCCCGATCCACATTGAAAGATGACCCTCTCATTCTCCTGTTTCATGATGGATTAGGGTTGACACCCTAGAAAGACCTATAAATATTTCCCTTATCAAAAGAAAGATAATTTCTTCTTCACTCTAGAAACTCTTGCTAAACTCATCTAAAAACTCTCTGACTTAAGCATCGGAGCCTGTGTGGCAAGCACCACACCGGTGTTCAGATCTTTCTTGTTTTGCAGGCCACGTTCTTCCCCCTTCAAACAAATTCACAGTGGTTGTCACGTGAAGGTCAGGTGAGTTATCCTGTCCGGATTTTGGCAACAACACCTCCCATTACTAGGAATAAATAGAAATAACGAAATTAAAAAAATAACAAAATAAGAGACACAAAAATTTACGTGAAAAAATTCCAAACCTAGAGAAAAAAATCACAAACAGAAAGAAATTTCTACTATGTGAAAAACTGTTACATATTACAATCATATAAAATTCTCTCCCCGACCCAAATTACAAAAAACACTCTTCCCAAAACTTTATACCACTCACACCTTTCTTCCCACCCTCAAACCAGAGAATATAAAGAGAGAATTTAACTAGAGCTAGTACACCAAGTTTAAAGTGTTTCTAACTGGGATGCGCTTTGAAACCTAAGCCATAAACTCCTTTTATAGTCAGGAAGACATCACTTCCTTGAACCTTTCAGGGACAATTTCACTTCTAATATATTGACTTTAAGCCGAACCTTCCACTTGATGAGAAACTTTAGGCATGAACACCTCCTCCATTTTTGCATAGCTTGCACTCTCTTTATTCGCCAATGAACATCCACCTTTCGTCTGTAACGTGCATTTTTTGCTTGTTTAGTTCCACCTTGACAAGATATTTGAAGAATCCACATCTCTTGTTGCATCATTGTCTTTACCGACAATCATAATCCTCAACACAGAGAACTATAACCTACTCCACCATAAAAGTAGACCACTTGAAATATCACCTTCAAAGACTTTCCTTTTTCGTCACATGTCGATAAACCCTGCTGAAATTTATGGTGCAACTTCCACCTACTTGGCTCACCCGGAAGTTCTTCAACTATCGACATAACTTCCATCACAAACCTTGCATAACCACCAAAGTCAATGCCCGCGTGTAAACTTGTGGAACCGTTAACATCACATCCTCTATCATGGCAAAGCAAACACACCATGAGGATGAATTCTGTCTTTCTTCAGACAATGTTGCAACCACAGAGTATACTCAGAAACTCAAGAAACTACAAACCTAAAGCTCTAATACCACTTGTTGGGAAAAACCTCCCACTACTAGGAATAAATAGAAATAACTGAGAAATTAAAAGAAAACAACAAAATAAAAGACACAAGAATTTACGTGGAAAAACTCCAAACCTGGAGAAAAAAACCACAAATAGAAAGAAATTCTCACTATGTGAAAATTTGTTATAATCACATAGAATTCTCTCCCTGACCCCAATTACAAAAAACACTCTTCCAAAAACTTTATACCACTCACATCCTTTTTCCCACCCTCAAACCAGAGAATATAAAAAAGGAATTTAACTAGAGCTAGTATACCAAGTTTAAAGTGTTTCTAACTGGGATGCGCTTTGAAACCTAAGCCATAGACTTCATTTATAGTGTCAGGAGCCCATTACTTCCTTGCACCTTTCAGATATGAGACAATTTCACTTCTAAATATTGCCAAAAACACAACACTGTTGACTAGTAATTGACTTAATAGATTGATGACGTGAACTTGTGATTGGACTTTGTGACTTGATAATTTTAGATGAGTTGATATAAAAAAAAAAACAATAGACACGTGGATTTGCAACTCGAAAAATGTTCTTTTGTTTATAAGTCAGTCAAATTTTACGAAAAACGAGTTGAGTTTCATATAAGTGACATGTTCAAATATGTTAATAAAATAATAATTTAATGATACATTAATTTTTTGTTAATAAATTTTAAAAATTTATTTTTTTAAGAATTTAATTGAGAAATTTCAATACAATAAGGTAAAATTAAGAATTTTATAAAATCAAAGTGAGAATTACCTAAAAAATTAGAAATCTTTTAATATATTTAGTGTTTTTTTTTTTATAAAAAAAATTATATGATATCCTTCTTCCTTCTTCCCTTCCCTCTAAAAAAAAGTAAAATTCATCCATGACAATAATGGGGTTATTTTAATAAGTGTATTAATTTAATCATTTGTCAGATTCTATTCGAAAACTATTAGTTTAGATGTGCACAAACATATAATTATATCAATTAAACTCTTTAACTTTTATAAATGAAACAATTTAGACCTATCGTTAGAAGATTAAAAAACGTTTAGTTTAATCATTTTTATTTATCTTATAATTTTATAATTTTTTTTTTGTTTACTTTGCTTTAAATTATCTCAATCAATCTATCCATCTGGCGATTTAGGCTTATAATTTTAAATCATCTCAATTAATCCATCCATTTCTCTTATAATTTTATTATTTCTCTCAATTGTATTTGAATTTTAATTGGTAAATTGTGATCAATGTCTAAAATAAATAATGTACAATGAAAAATGTCTAAACAGGTTTTATATTGCAATTTTGTCTAACTATTTTTCAGGGAGCAGTGTGAAGAAAATTGTATATGCATTTTGCCCCTGTTATATAATTATATTTACAGTAAAACCAAATCCACCCTAAATTTGTTCTAACCGATTTCTCCTAATATTTGATTCCCCAAATTTTTAGCAATTTGATCGATTTTGTTGTTGGTTGTTCATTGTGTTATAGGTTCTCTCATGGAGGTTGCACGAAGGCACATTCTCTGTTTACGAGAGACCAATGAGAGATAAAACAATATTGAAGGGGGCCAAGGGGAGATGAAACAATATTGAAGATCTGAATGGACATGAAAGATTCAAATAAAATGGTTGACGGGAAAGGTGAAGAACATTTTTCGTCATTTATTTAATTTTCTGAGTTCAAATAAAAATTATTCTTGAGTAAATGGAAGGAAAAGAAACCTAGAAAAGAACACAGAAAAGAAGCTGCAGAATGAAAGAGTCGATCAAACACATTTGATTTTTCGAAGGTAGAAACATTAGTAGATAGACATATATACCTCAAATGGGACAAGCCTAAAGAAACTAGAAGCCTTGGGTAGATGGAAGGAAAAGAAACCCAGAAAATAAGCTGTAGAATGAAAGAGTGGTAGAAACGATAGTAGATAGAAATATATACCTAACTAGTAAGCAAGAGGAAATAACAACAAGAGAAGTTTTTGTATATACCGTGTGTGTCATCCCCCAAAGAAGAAGTTGCAGGAATGAAAAAATTGAACAAACACATTCAATATTCAATTTTTGAAAACAGAAAGATACTAGCTAAAGAAACTAGGAAACAAAATGAAAAAATTGAACAAACACATTCAATATTCAATTTTCGAAAACAGAAAGATACTAGCTAAAGAAACTAGGAAACAAAAGGAAATATCAATTTTGTGTATACTGTGAGTCATCGAGAGGAACCAGTAAATAAAAGGAAATGCCTAATGGTCCAACAATATAAGCAACGGAGGCACGTTGTAGATACTAATATACACAACGACATGGAAGCCTAAAGAAATCAACAAACAAGGGAAAATATTGAGAGATCCTTGTGTATATCATGGTCAAAATACCAACAAGATAAGCCATTATGTATACCGTGAGTCATCGAGAGAAATCCGTAAATAAAAAGAATATCTAATGGTCCAATAACTATACGATATAAACAACAGAGAAGACATAGAGGATTCAACATGTATGAGGTATCGATTTTTATATTAAGTTTAATTTTTGCATGCTTAATGGATAATTACGCATTTCCATTTCATTAATCAATATAGATGTATGTTTAATATATGCTATAAATCCAATAGCTAGTCATTTAAATCATTTTGTTCATACATTATTTTCTTTTTTAAATAATGTTAACTTAATAGTTTAAGGGGCGTTTGGATCGCAGAGTTGGGTTGAGTTGAGTTGAGTTGTCTAGAGTTGTTTTGTCAGCGAGTTCTGGAAATGAGTGTTTGGGGTGCAGAGTTGAGTTGAGTTGAGTCAGGAAATCTGTGTTTGGGGTGTAGAGTTGAGTTAATATGTCAGGGGTATATGATGCAATTTTTTGTAAAGTGAATAAGTCTGATTTTTTGTCGCTTTTTTTCCTTACATTTTTTGTTTCCACCAAATAAATTGCAAACATATTTGTCTACAATTTCAAAACTTCATTATGACATCAACTACAAATTTACCATATATATTACCATTTGCAAGATTTATGGGATATTTAGAAAAACTACTGAATATTGGGATTGATATCAATTTATTTTTTTTTGCAATAAAATTCATTTTTATCTTATGTTATTGAGAACATATTCTTCAATATGAAGAAGTGTCTTCTTTTTAAGCACATGTGAGCAAGAACTCCATTTATTTTAATGTACTTATGTATTAGTATTAATACTTTGCAAGAAAAACTTGTGTTCATTTGATTTATATGAAATTATGCTAGTAGTTTATTTTGGTCAAGATGTTGAGAAGATAACAACATATTTTTGTGCCATGTATTACTTGAATATCACCAAATTTATAAGATATCAATTCAATGGCTTATGTGTACAATGTTAACAAAAAATTAGTTAGAAGCCCACAAAAAATACAAAGTAGTGGTAGATGCAAAGTAATGTCCACAAAATACAACAACAAAAGGAGCAATGTCTAATCATCCAGTCCTTCCTAGTAGACGCATGCAATATGCCCTCCTTCGTGCAACCTCCGACTCATACTTCTCCTTCTGCCAGGATAGAAGTAGTATCAGAGCATGGCTTTTAGATTCTGCATACTCGCCTACATCGTAGACAACGATCCTTATAGCCTCTCGTAGGAAGTCGACTCGTTATCTCCAGGTTTGCTTTTATTTTGTAAAGTAGTTAAAGTTATTTGAGTTGCTTGTATGTTGACACTTTTTATGCTATACTTTCGACTTATTTGTTCTTGTGCTAAGCTAGTTTAGAGTTTAAGTTTAGATTATGCCTCGAAGACGTGACCGTTGTAAAGTTCTAGCAACTTTTGAGGACGAAAGTTTTTCTTAGAAGGGTATATTGTGACACCCCGTAAATTAGGTGTTTTAATTGTATCTAATTGTATTTGTTTTAAATTTGAATCTTTGGATAATCAGATCAGGATTAGGAAAAGGTGTTTCAAAGTTTAAAAAAGAATTAGGATTTCTGTTTTAAAAAGGTTTAGGATTTCTTTTTCTAAAAAGATTAGAATTCATTGTTCTAAAAGGATTAAGACTTTTTTATGCCTATTTAAACTAGAGTATTAGCAACTTAAAAGGCACACTTCAAAACTCTGCTCGCCTTCTTCTTTTCTCTACTTTCTTCATCTCGTCGGAAAGCCACCGGAGAGTCGCCAGACCGTCAACGGGAGAGTCATCGGATCGTCGCTGGAAAGTCGCCGGACTGCCTCAGAAAGTCGCCAGACCACCGCCGAAAAGTACCGTACGGTTGAGTTAATAACTCAACTCTATGGGGTTGAGTTATTAAGTCACCGGTTATAATTGTTGGTGAACCAAACAAGGAGTTGGGTTATTAACCCAACTCAACCCAACCCAACCCCATAAACCAAACACCCCCTTAGATTTTATTTGGGTTTGTTATATTTTGTTAATTAATATTTCTCTCTCCCCTTAGAATTCTCTATTTTTATATTTTTATTAATTTATGAGTAGAAAATGATTTTAGTAGCCTTTATTATCTCAAAATATAGTACACATCCTGGATTCACTCCTATTTGTTAGTCATTTTCGTAGGTACAACTACTAAATATCAACAACAGGGGTATTTTCATCCCAAGACTTTTATTATATTTCATGGAAAAACCACTTTAGACATTTTTACAAATTAAAAATAATTTAGACATTTTTCATTTTAGGTAGGTTAGATTTAGACATTTTTCTAGTTGGCCCATTTTAATTTGGATTATCAACTAAAGGTCCTATTGGGTTTTGTTGGGCCTCGAACCTGCTCTGAGGGGTATTTCGTTGGCCCACTTCCGCATTACTTAGGTGTAGCCCGTTTTTAAAATTATTTTTATTATTTATTATTTTATTTAAATTATTTAATAGCTTGTGTTTTAAAAAACTGTTATCAGATTTTGTGATCCAAATAGTAAAAATTATGAAAATAATATTTTTATTTAAATATAATATTTCATGTATTTTTTTTAGGATCGGGAGATTCGAACACTGGGCTCATGGTCATTAATACATTCAATATTTCAGTTGAGTTATGTTCTCTTTGATATATAATATTTCATGTTACAAGCTCAATTTATTTTTGATATATAATATTTCATGTTACAAGCTCAATTTATTTTATTAAATTTAAATATGTATAATGTAATACATTATAAAATATATAATATTATAAATAATAATTATACAAAATTTATAAAAAACATGTTCATAGGTTAATTAATAATGACTTATATTCAATATAATATTTTGTTTTGCAACTAATTTCATCATTTATAAATATATATTATAGAACATACTTTAAACAACTGTTTAAAATAGAATTAAATTTCTAAATCAGCTACCAAACACATATTTAAAAACTTGAAATATAACTATGTGTTTCATTTAATATATACAAATTAAACCATAATTCACTATTTTCAAATTTCTGTTTTCATATTACATACCAAATAGACCCTAAAATTATATGTTTTCTGTTTACCATCGTGGTTTCCTTTTACTCTTCTCTCGCTTAGGGGTTTTGTTTTTGTTTCATACAGATTCTTCTGAAACCGATTTGGGTTTTGATTTTCGCAAAAACATCCCATTTCTTATGAAATTGAGTGGGTTAAGTTTGATCTTTTTTTTTTTTTTTTAATGGATTAGGTTTTAAGGAATTGTAAAAAATGGGACAAAAGAGATATTAAAGAGATTTGAGATGAGTTTAGATTTAAAGAGAAACAAGAGTATTTGAGGGTATGAGATTACCAATTTGTCCATTTTAAAAAGATGTATTTACCTTCTACCCTAATTTCTTTTACTCTCACGTGAGAGTCTCGCGTACACGCCTCTCTTCATGAAATCTTCAGTTCCATAATCATGCACACACCAGACGAAGGCTCTGGTTGCTCCGAGTTCGATCGACAGCGACGATGGTTGTTACTCCGAGTTCGACCGAGTTCAACCGGAGCAACACCTTCATTCGAAATTGGAGAAACCGAGCTGTTGCAGTTAGTCGAACTCGAAGCAACAACAGTCGTTGCCGTCCGTCGAACTCGAAGTCACCGTTGCCGTCAATCATCAGAGCCTTCGTCTGTTGTGTGTGATTAGGGAACTAAAGATTTCGTGAAGAGAGGATGTTGAAGAGAGTAAAAGAATTAGGGCAGAAGGTAAAGAATTTTTTTTTTTTAAATTGACAATTTGATTCGTCTGTAATCGATTAGGTTTTGGAATGAGTTTTTTAGAATCCATCAATGTCAAACAAATGCGCGAATTTGGATCAGTAAAGAGTATAACTCAACTAACATAAATCTTAAACCCTTCTGATCTTCATCTTTTTGCCTTCTGCATAATTTGAATGGATGTTTTACTTGATCTCTTAGATATTTGTCATGATACTCATTCTATTCATTATTTTATCTTCATTAGTAATATGTATGTTTTTATTTTATTTTAATATATTCTAATGACGCGAATCTGGATCAATAAAAAATATAGCTCAACTGACATGATATGAAGTATGAACTTATGACCAAAAGGTCATAGGTTCGAACTCCCATCTCCAAATGTTGTAATAAAAAAAATTGGACTAGTAATTATTGAGCTAGAAAGACGAGCACTCATTCTTTCTTAAATGTTGCCCGTAAAGGAAAGCATATCATTATTAATATTTCATTTGATAACTATTTGGTTTTGATTTTTGAAAATTGAGTTGCTTTCTCACTATTTATCTACCATGCTTTAATAACAATGACTTTTCTTTTATTAAAGAAACATTTGAATTCTTAATCAAATTTAAAAAATAAAAACAAGTTTTAAAAAACTATTTTTCTTAGTTTTCGAAACTACATTACAAAGGAAGAAACTGGTGAAAGTAATGTTTATAACCTTAATTTTCAAAAACACAAAATAAAAAAATAAAATGGTTATCAAATGAGACTAAAATATTCTCTAATAAAAACCAATACCATCCTCACTTAACTTTGGCTCTGGAAGGATCCTACAAAGGCAGCAAAGAATGAATATGCTCTACTATCTGATTTTGCCAAAGTTTCACAAGCCAAAAGTTTGAAGTATTCAATTCGACTCCACAAGCCAAATCTTTTAGATCCCGTTTAATAACCATTTAGGTCTCGTTTGATAACCATTTGATTTTTTTGTTTTTGAAAATTAACAATTTAGTACATAATAAAAGAATATTATATTGCTGCTACATACTAAATAGATGTTATATTGTTCGTGCATATTATAGGTAAAAAGGTGTTGTACATCTCAGGTTTATGGGCCCCTTTTCATAGGCCAAGTGTTGGAGTACTTTTCTTATGTTTTAGCCAAATTTAAAAAACAAAAATAAATTTATGAAAACTACTTTTTAAGTAGTTTTCAAAACTTAGCTTAGTTTTTGAAAACATAGGTATAAAGTAGATAAGAAAATATAGAAACTCATTAGTAGAAATAGTATATTTTTTAAGCTTAATTTTTAAAAACTAAATAGTTATCAAACGAGACTTTAGTTTTTAGTTTTTTGTTTTTGAAAATTGTATTCGTTTTTTCACCATTTTTCTACAATGATTTTCATCTTCCGTACAATTGTTTTCATTTTTCTACAATGGTTTCCATCTTTCTCAAGAAAACACTTAAATTTTTAGTTAAATTTCAAAAACAAAAACAATTTTTGGGAAAATATTTTTTTCTACTTTTCAAAACTTGACTTGATTTTTGAAAACACATTTAAAAAGTAGTTAAGAAAACATAAAAAATCATGAGTAGAAGTAGTATTTATATAGGCTTAATTTTCAAAAACCAAATAGTTATCAAACGGTTTTGGCTTCATAGAGTTGAGACTTGGCTCATACATCAAAATGACTATATATTATCTTATCTTTGTAGCATAGGATCAACCACAATGAGGCAAGCTGTCACTTTGGAAGCATCATATGTGAAAAAAAAAGCTCCACAACTTGCTCTATATATTTTACCAAAACAATTTCTTCGGTAGGCCAGTTTTTTAATCAGTCTTTTTTCTTGTATATTGTTCTCACATTATGAAATCATCTACAATAGGGAAAATGAAAAAATGTAGGAGTCTCGTGAACAGTTTTTAGGTCATCATTTGAATTGTTTTTTATGGACCCAAAATTTTTTAGTAACATGGCCTTGAAGAAGATAGTCAATTTCATTGAGTCCTTTGTATCAATTAAATTGTCCAAATGAACTCATCAAGGAGATTCATATTTTTAGAAAAAAAAAAAAATAGATACATAACATTTTGTGTAGTTTTTTTTATATATTTATATTTTTTTGTCCATGGGAATTGGGTATCCTCTTTTCTTTTCTCCCTTCAAAACATTGAGCAATTATTTTTATGTTCAAGGCACCATTCACTACTACAAATTTGGTCTTTCTTGACGCATGCCTTATTCGAATTGTTGACGTTTGAGACAAAAAACTGTCAATAAAAGGTTAATTTTTACTTTAAAATTAACAATTAATTTAGAAATGCATATATCGACGGCTTTTAAGCGTCAAAATAAGTTTCTATTTAAGTAGACACAATAAACCGCCAAAGTTGGTAGTTTTATTGACAACATTTTCGAAAAAACCCGTCAAAATGGACAAATTCCGTGTTTTATAATACTTGACGGTCGATAACTGTCAACAATCAGGGCTTTTATTGACGGACAGTGAACGTCAACGTATATACTTTGTTGACAGTTATTACCCGTCAACATAGAGTTTGAATATTTTAATAAGCATATATTTGTCAAAATAACGTTGTTTGGTTTATTTTATATTAAAAAATGTCAAAACCCTTAATTCTTTTCATACTTTTCCTTCTGCATACTTATCGCCGCCAACCCCACCTTCAGAGTTTCTTTATGGTCTCGCCGCCAACCCCACCTTCAGAGCTTCTTTATCGTCTTCTTTGCTTCTACTACTCGCCGATCGTTTTCGTCTTCTTCTTTGTAATCACTCAATTCTTCCTCTCGGTCTTCCTCTCCCTTGTCTGCCAGCCATCGATTCTCCCCTGAGTTGTCACTGTCGTCGATTTTCCTCTTCTTCTTTGTCGCCGTCCATCACCATCGATCCCCGTCGAGTCGTCGACTTCCATTGTTGTCCGACCAACCTTTAGATTCACTCTGGTATTATTTTTATTTTTAACATTGCTTCTATTTTTAACTTCTTTGTAGCCTCTTTGTAGCCCCTCTAGTATAATATTTTTTTTTTCTTTGTTTCACACTAATAGTCTTGCTAATATGATAATTTTATTTTTTTTCTTGCTTCACGTTTGTAATTAATCAGTATATGTTTTTTTATGCATTAGAAGTCATGTGTTTTTAGAGTTGGATCTTAATTCCATGATGTATGTTCTAGTTTTTTTATTTGGGACATCAGTAAATTTTTGTTAATCAAAAATAAAATGTTACTAAAGTATGAAAATAAATTAATGAGAAATTATTCTGTTTTTTCTTGTTCTTTTTCTTGAAACTAATTAGGATTAGAGAAAATAAAATGTTATGAAGTATGGAAATAATTTGATGAATTTTTTTTGTTATGTTTTTTTTTTCTTTTTCTTGATACTAACTTGGATTAGGGACAATAAAATGCTATCAAGTATGAAAATAATTTCATGAGAAAATTTTGTTTTGTTTTGATTTCTATAAATTTGAATTATACATTAGTCTTGAAAGAACCTTTCGGGAATCAAAAGTAACTTTCTTTTACTAGCGGTTTATCTCTTTGATAAATTCTATTGAGTGGTCCACATTGGTTAAAAAAGTGTTTGCATGGTCAATGGTGATTAATGTTGTTTAAAAACGTAACAATTTGATGTCCCTGCAACTTATATATTATTAATTTCACTAGAAGAGTGTGGTCACTCAACCATTGTTCCTAGATTCATATATAAAAGTTAATTTATAGTTGTTAATTAGGAAAAGGAGAAAAACCCAATACCTAAAATCTATGAGATATGTTTATGAGCAACTCTTGTTATGTTTACGTGCAAGTCTTAATAATACAAGAAAGTACAACACTAGTTGTCAAAGTATATATAGTTAATACGTAAGATTATGAAACTTCTACCATGATATATTTTTTATTGAAAATGTTATTCACTTATTTTATGTATTTGTACTTGTCTGGGGCTATTAGGATGTTCTATGCTCAAGAAAACGCTAGAAATCCAACTCTTAATTGGATAGTTGTTCAGGTAATCATTTCAAATCTACCATTTTTTACTATCATTTTGTTTATTTATTCGAGTCTTGCTTATTATATGTTTTTAATCTATTTATATAGTGTGCTAAGCAACCGGGGAGTACAAAGTGTGAGTACTATACCATGAAGTTTATTCGAGATATAGTAACACAGAGAAGTCGAGTGATTACGGACGTGGTAATATTTTGATCTTATTTTATGTGTTTTATAATTTCTTGATTTATTCAAATTTTTAATGTATGTACACTTATTTGTTTGCAGTTGACTAGAAAAGATAGGTACACTCAAGATGAGTTGGACGAGATGAGAGTTGAGTTATGTGAATTTGTATCTCAACACTTATGAATATTTTTTGTTATCATATTCATTTATGTGATTTTCAGGAGTTAGTGTTATATTTTTTAACAGTTTGATTTGAACGATGTGTAATTTTAACTTATTAGTTAGTCAATGGAACTTTGCTTAGTTCATTTGCTATTATATTTTATTTTGATAAAATTTGTACTTTATATAGTTTGACAATCGTTGAGTCCCAATTACATTGTTGCATAGTTTTATGTGAATTACATGTTGATAATGACTACCTTAATGAGAAAAATGTGAATTGATAGAATTGTTCATACAGATGCAGGTGGTAGAAAATGGGTAGATAATATCCATTTTTTTTATTTTTATACATAATTATAGTTGACGGCTAAAAAATGACATTAAAACAGGCAGTATTGACAATTCGAAACTGTCAACATATATGTCATAGTCAACAATGCAAAACGTCAAGCATAGTTATAGATGACATCTAAAATACGTCAAGATATATTTATATTGACAGACAACAAGTGTCAATAAAGAAGTTTTTGTTGACGTTTTCACCTAAAAATTGACGGTTAAAATCTATCAATTATACCCTATGTTGACAGTACATAAGTGTCAATAAAGAGGGTTTTGTTGACGGATTTACGTCATAGTTGATGGCTAATAAGTGTCAACATTCATATTATTGACAGTTAAAATCCATCAATAAAAACATAATCGTTGACGTTTAACGACCGTCAACTATCAACTTAAAGTTGACGCTTAGATTTATTGACACCGCTTTCAATGACGGTAAAAAAATGTCAACTGAAGTGAATGTTGACAGTTTTTAGCTGTCAACAAAGACCAAAATTGTAGTAGTGATTTGACATCTTTTTGGCATATTTAAGTTAGCAAGATACCCTATGAATCTCTTATACTATGCATCTCTTTGGGGGTTGGAGTCATTGGAATTAACACCCATCATTTGTTTCCTTTTTCCTATGATCTTTTTCAGGAGTTCATCTTGGGCAATGATAAATCACTACAAAAAAAAAAAAAAAAATTCGCGTATTTCAACAATTTTTTATCGAAGAGAAATATATACATTTATAGAAGGTATTTAAAAAACCTTTGAAAAATATCCACTTTGTATCAAAGGCTATTAAAAACCTTTGAAAAAGATGTGTATTTATCAAAAGATTTTAAAGCACCTTTGGAAAATATATGATAATTTATCGAAGGTATTTAAAAACCTTTGAAAAAGATATTATATCTATCAAAGGAAAATTAAAACCTTTGAAAATAATATGATCCTTTATCGAAAGTATTTAAAAATCTTTGAAAAATATCTATTTTTTAACGAAGGTTTTTAAAAACATTTGAAAAAGATATTATATTTATCAAAGGATATTAAGAACCTTTGGAAATAACATGATCCTTTATCGAAGGTATTTAAAAACCTTTGGAAATAACTAAATATTTATCGAATGTTATTAAAAATCTTTGAAAAAGATATTGTATTTATCAAAGGTAACTAAGAACCTTTGAAAATAATATGATATTTGATCGAAGGTATTTAAAAAACCTTTGAAAAATATCAACTTTTTATCAAAGGTTATTAAAAACCTTTGAAAAAGATATTGTATTTATCAAAGGTAACTAAGAACCTTTGAAAATAATATGATTTTTATCGAATATATTTAAAAAACCTTTGAAAATAACTCTTTATCAAAGGTCATTAAAAACCTTTGAAAAAAATATTGTATATTATATTTAACATTTTAGTGAAGGTTTTTAAAAATTCTTGAAAAATGTATTATATTTAACTTTTTATCGAAGGTGGTTAAAACCTTGAAAAAAGTATTACATTAAATCTATCCAACATATTTAATATTATATTTAAATATTAAATCAATAATCTTTGAAAAATATTTAAGCGGCTAAACAAAAGTTAAATTAAATTGAAGTATACATTTTTTTAAAGGCGAGGTTTGTAGTTATTTGGAAAGAGAGGGCATTTTGGAAAAGACCGGTGAGGCCTAGGGTTTTGCAAAAGAATATTTAAATCTTTTGTGAGTCTTCTTCATCCTCTTGATCGTGATCGAACCCAATTTCGCGCAAGTTGCCCATCGACCACACAACAACCGGATCGACATGCTCCGGTCCCGCCAACCTAGCGAGATCTGTTTCGTCGCGCGTCGCCGCGCGCTTGACCCGAGTTTCGTCCGAACCGTCGCGATCGCGACCACACGCAGCGAGTCTCGATCAACGTCACGTGCTCCGCCCAGTGTGGGATATGAACAAAATTCGTTGAGTTTGTATCATCATTCTGGCCCGAAGGCTCTGCGTGCAACACTTGAAGAAGTGCATAGTTGAGGTTCGTTGTTTTTATTATGAGCCATGTTTGAAAAGGAAGAAGTAATTGAAGCCAAGCATTTGCTTGTTTTATCGTGATCCGTAATTTTTACATTTTCGGGTGACAAATACGCCATGGGGTGAGAGAGTCTCATTTGTTTTCAATTCCTCAATTTCAAATTTTAATGAGATATATTTGAGTTATTGTGTTTTCAATTGTTCTACTTTCCAAATTAAAAACTTACAAGCATTATGCATCTGACTCATAGAGAAAATCGAGTTCATTACGACCACTAACAATGTGTTTCAAGACAATCCGACTCCTTCACATTATGCAGTGATCTTCATGCGTGCAACAATGGCGGATCCAAACCAGATTGTTCAGAATGTGGAGCCTGAGAAGTGCGATGGTTGGGACTGGTATGAATTTCCAAGTGAGATTATAAATTAGCCCCCTTCAGAATTTTGTTAACGGTAGCTTTCATCCATTTCCCAAGTGAGATTATAAAAAAAGAACACCATTGAAGTTTGTTGGGGAACTCTAAAATCTAAATTGTTTGTGTTTGATTTTCTGTTTGCACTCTATAGAACTTCTTGTTCTACAAATTCAAGAGTAATGGATTCTCCCCCCTTGTTTTGTCAGTGTTCTTTTATCTTCTCTCTTAAACATCATATCTTGTTAAGTAACGTCTGGATCTTTATCATCATAAATAACTTTGTTGCATTATTTACTTGGTCCACTTAGTTCCATAGATTTTTTTGTCAAGTGAAAAGTCTATTATGTTACTTTTATGTTTGAATTATGTTCCTCTTGCTGTAACCATATTTTAGTGAATAATTTAACGATTCTCAGAATCAATGAAGTTTTGCCCATGAAAGTTATTTCTATTTTTTCTGTAATGCATGATTGGTGCATCACTGGTTTAGATGTGGAATAATAGAGTTTTTCCTTTTAAATTTCTTTGGATTTGCAGGATTTGGGAGATTGGATTTTCCTCTCTTTTTCATTTTTTCTTTTATTTTTATTTTTTTATCTGTACATAATGTTATTCTTGAAATCCTTTGTACATAACA
This sequence comes from Trichosanthes cucumerina, assembly GCA_036507285.1. Lineage (NCBI taxonomy): Eukaryota > Viridiplantae > Streptophyta > Magnoliopsida > Cucurbitales > Cucurbitaceae > Trichosanthes > Trichosanthes cucumerina. Next base: position 10,810,377 of record CM071842.1, on the reverse strand, counting down.
AAGTTGTTAGCACGGAAGGTGATTGAACAATCATTATCTTGGGCAAGTTTACTAATAGATAACAAGTTCTTTTTCATGCTAGGAATAACTAAAACATTTTTAAGTGATAATGTGCTATTATTTGTGGGAATATTACATGAACCAATGTGAGTTATGTTTAAACTTTCTCCATTCCGTACATAAATTTTGTGGATGTGTTTGGATTTGTGGTCTGCTAATTTGTGTGTTGGTTGATATGTGAGATGATCTCACTTGTTGGAAAACTTTCCCTGTGGAAGAAAAACTCTGTTCTTTCCGTCTTGATCGTCCTCGTTGGCTAAAGAACGTCTGACTGTTATCAAGTTGATTGGAGTTTTCTTCTTATGTATCAATCAACAGTTGTTGCTCATATGTTTTCAAAGCCAAAGTAAATTGATTATAGGTTGGGTAGAGGGCTTTAGATAGCATAGAAAATCTTTATACTTACCTCCAAGGCCTCGTGCAAGATGGATTAACTTGGTAGGGTCATCTATGGGCCTTTTTATTGCCGCTAATTTATCGCAAATAACCTTGAATTTTTTTAGAAATTCATCCAGGTTTTGGCTTCCTTTCTTCATGCTCTCACCAATATCTCGTTTAAGTAGATTTCATTCTCTTTTGTTAAAATCAAGAGTTGTTGTTAGACTATGTTGATATAATTGAATTTACCCTATAAACTATAAACTTAAACTTTTGATTTGATTGGTGATTTAAGGTGGTATCAGAGCAGGTGGTTTAGGAGGTCCTGTGTTCAAACCCCTGTAGTCAGCTTCCTCCTCATCTAATATTGATTTAATAAGTATGAACAGGTTTGTGGAGAAGTAAGTTGGTAGAGATGGGAATAGGACAAATCTATGAGCATAAAAAGGCAGGTTTGAATTTAGGTCTCTTTTTATACATTCCTTGGTTCAATAATCCAAACCCTTATGAATAAATTAAGTAGTCACTCTCCATATAAGAGTGAATTATATCTAAGCAAATACTAAAAATGGGTCTTACAAGGTATACTATTTGTTTCCCCTCATTTTTATATACCCACAGAGAAAAAGAAAAAGAAAAGGAAAATTCTTGTTACTTAAATTCAATAGATAAATTCTGAAAATTTGTGTGTTAATTTGACTATCATGCTTGTCATCTTATATAAGTCTCTCGGATGCTTATTTTAACTTGAAATGAATAAAGTTAAGTGATTTGTGTTTTATATATCCTGTTGATTTTGATTAGTCTTGCCTCATGTGCATATAGTTAGATGGATATGGATGGTTTGATATTGCAACTCTAATTAGAGGTTTTGAGACATTTACAACCATCCTGCTCAAGTATACACCTAAGAAATGGTACTTACATGCTATGATGAACACATGTTGATTTGGAACTTGTAATTTTTAGAATCTAATCGAGATGTTTGTAGCATCTTGAGTAGAAGAGATGGACATGTAGAACTTTGTCATTAACTGTTGCAAGTTTCTGTGATAGATATACTTGAACTTTGAAGTGACATTGAGCTAAAATTTTAATTTTTTTTAGAGTCGATAACATCTGTCTTTTGCATGCTATTAGTTTCTAAAACTTTTAATTTTGATTGAGTCATCCACGTTTTACTTTATGATTCAGTAATTTGTTGGTTGTCGCCTTGCAATTTTGCATTTCACTTTACCAGTATCATATTCAGATAAGCGAGACAACAATTAGGATAGCAACGGAAGGTTTCCATTATCTTTTGCTTATCTATAACTACAAATAGGGTTAAAATGTGAGGTTGAAGAATCATGATGAGGAACTATTTGAAATGAATTATGTTGAAATGAATTAGGAAGGACATGAAAGGTAGGGATCTAGATGCTAGGAGGAAGACAACTTGTGAACTTCTTTACCGTTTTTATTCCATGATAAATTTCTTTCTGATTTTTATTGATTCATGGTTTACATTGGCGTTTTTTTTCCTTTTGCTTGCAATTATCTATTTTTCTTCTTTGTACCTACAAATGAGGTTAATTTTGATTTTGTATTTGTAGTCGAAACTCAAATTATATGCTTCTCAAGTGGTTGATGGTACACTTGACATGAACGAGGACGAGATTTTTGTGCATCTTTTTGGACCAAAGAAGCATGGGTGTGTTCATGGTTATGGGGTAGGTGTTACTCCTTCTGAGTTGTTTGGATCATATTCCAATGTACGTTATCTTGAACGTCGTCTTAATGAGTCAGAACGTCTTCAAGAATCTGAACGACAAAGAAAAGTCGAGGTACGAGCCCTCAAAGATCAAATTGTTGAATTAGAAAATCGTTTTGATGATATATTTAAAACAATGATTGTTACTAATTGATTATGTAATAGTTAAATGTTCTAGAACTTCTGTAGTTATTTTGTTCTAAATTGTAGTTATTTTGTCTATATAAACAATTTATGAGATCGTGTCAAAATTATTTTGTTCATATCTTTGTACTTGCAATTTCAGGGAATTACATGTAAGTAACTATTGTATTCAAGTGCTAAAGCTTTTTGCTACAACTTTTTCGAAGGATTTATAAATCTCGATAAAGAAGTATTTCTGAAGGCTTTAAACTCCTTGAAAATAGTATTATAAACCTTTAAAAATAATAAAAACCTTCGAAAAAGATAATTGAAAATGAATAATTATCGATAAACAATTTGACAATTTTCGAAGATATATGATCTTTGAAAAATAACCATTTTCGAAGGATAATATACCTTTGATAAAAGCTTTTTCGATAGGTTCTATTTCGACACTTTTTGAAGGTTCTGTTAACCTTCGAAAAAAGATTTATCGAAGGTTTGTTTAGTACTTTTTCAAAGGTTGTGACCTTCGAAAAAAGTTAATTTTCTTGTAGTGAATCATTTTTAGACTTAGCGAAGTGAGGATGTTTTTCTGGATTCTAGACATATTTTTGGAGTTATTTTGAATTAATCACACTTAGTTTTTGCTTAATTTGGAATATTTCTTTTATATATAGGAACATGGGGATGAAATTTGAGGAGAAAAATAGAAGAAATTGGCAGAATTACAGCAGAATAGCGCCTAGGCGCTTCGATTTAGAAGGAGGCGAGCAACAGAGTAGTGCCTAGGTGTTGCAGACACGGCACCTAGGCGTTGTGCCTCTGGTTTGGGTTACAAGTTAATGGCGCCTAGGCGCCATTTTGAGCGCCTAGGCGCTAGTTCGACAACCCTACCTTTAAAATCTTATTTTTTTGTTGTCTTTTGGGGTTTGAAAACCATTTTCTTAGAGAGGAGACCAAAAGTTCAAATATAAAAACACCATTGAGGAGATTAGAATATTCAACAGAGCGAGAGCTACACTTGGAGACTCATTAAATCACTCGAATTTTGTCCTATTTTCTCGTTTTCTTACTATTTTTCTCTCTATAATGACCTATTGATAGATTTAGTTGGTTTTGTAATTTTTTCATTATGAACTAAATTTTCTTTCTAGAGCTTGACTACATTCGATGCTTACTCTTTAGTCGTTAATTGTTGATGTTTCTATTTCAATTGTGGTTGTGAGAATTCTTCTGAACGTAATGCATGTTTAGATCTGGTCATTCTTTACATTGATATTATGCCAATAATTTAAAGTTGAGAGGCATAAATTGTTGATGAACTGAATTAATTTCCCTAATTTCCACTTCAGATAGAGATATCCTTGTGAGTTTTGTGATAACTTAGGTTCTACATGCTTCATAGTTGAATTGTTTGAATTGTCATAGAGATATAGGTAATTGATTGTTTGACGAATATCGGTATAGCTTGAAAAAGAATATTGAGTCTATAAGAGTGAAACTTACCAACAACTTAAGAAATAAAACACATTAACTATTTATGAACAAAGAGTAGGAGGAGAAATGATGAAATCATTGCTCTCTAGAGCTTTTATCATTGAGTGTTATTCTCTATTTTCCTAGCGATAGTTACATTCTTCTGCAATTTAAACTTCATTCATCTTGGTAATTTGATTCTTAGATAAAATTAAGACTAGAGAATTTGGTAATTGGTAGGATTATCACTCCCTGTGGAGAAAGATAATAGTACTCACACTATTATATTACTTGTAACGATTCGTGTACTTGTGATATCAAGCAATAGGCAACCGAGGGAAATCATTGTAAAAATGTTTGTTTTGAGTAGTGAGGAAAATGGGTTATAATGTTTAGAAAATTATTTAAGATGATTTGACAAAGATACTTCAATTGAATGATCGTTGGTATCGACCTTGACGATCAAAATAAGAAAGTAACGACTTTGAGTGATTATGCACTAAAAGAGGAAAAAATACATATAGTAGTGTGGTGGATATGTAAGATTATGAATTGGAATAGGCAATGGAATTTATTAGTTGTAAAGGTGTTAAGATAAGTTGTTAATGTTCTGGTATTTTGTTAAGTTAGTTTTTTTTGCTTTTCTCATTACTTGTGCATATTCTTATTCCCTTGGTGGAACTTCATGAGAAGTAAATATCCTTCTGTCATCTTCTCCAACGTGTAATATGGTATCAAAGCATTAATTACTTGTTTTCGTCTCTTTCTTCTTTCTTTTTCATTCTTCTTTCTTGTTTTCTTCTTCTTTGCGAAAATAAGTTCCTTCTGTCTTCACTTGCATGGCATCAACTACTTCCTCAGATTTTTAAGCGGTTGATGCTTCTTCTAATCCTTGCTTTCTACACCATAACGATACTTCAAATCTTGTTTTGGTCTCAGAATTGCTTATCGATGACAACTATGTCACCTGGAGTCGATCGATGCTCCTTGCCCTATCGATTCGGAACAAAGTTAGTTTTATCGATGGGAGTTTACCGCGCTCAACTAGTGACAACTATGTCACCTGGAGTCGATCTTCTTTCTACGTGGGCGCATAACAATAATGTGGTAATTGCCTGGATTCTTAACTCTGTCTCGAAAGGGATTTCTTCTAGTATTCTGTTTTCAGATTCTGCACGAGCCATTTGGCTTGATCTTAAGGATCGTTTTCAACGGAAGAATGGACCGCATATATTTGAGCTTAAGAGAAATATGGCGACACTACTTCAAGAGCAGCATTCTGTGAGTACTTACTTCTCGCGATTGAAGACTTTTTGGGATGAGTATACAACTTATCGGCCAAGGTGTACATGCGGTGGCTACTCTTGTGGTGGTATCCAACAGATTGATGAATTTGTTCAATACGAGTATCTACTCAACTTCTTGATGGGATTAAATGAAGCATTCAACACTGCTCGATCTCAGATTTTGCTGATGGATCCCCCTCTGTTGATAAACAAAACTTTTGCACTTGTTGTCCAAGAGAAGCATCAACGATCGTTGCCAATTTTGTCATTACCCCTTGCAATAGGCCTTGCTATAGGACAAACTGCTTTCAAGTCTCCGAATATACAAAATGTGTCTAATACGCAACGACAATAGCGTAAAGATTGGCCGGTTTGCACACACATTGCAACATTCAGGGACACACGGTGGATAAATGTTATAAAATACATGGTTATCGCCCTCGGGAGGACAACGGTCCCACTCATCGCAGTCTTCAGTACCCTTCAATATGGCTCAGACCTGTTCTATGGAGTCAACTCCTCTCAATGCTGAGACATTGGCTCAATGTCATAATATCCTCACGATGCTTCAATCAAAGCTTGTCGCGGTTAAAAGTGATTCGGTCTTACCTAAATTGGATTCTACAACTCATATCGCAGGTACTTATTCAACTACTTCTTTACCACAGTCTCATTCACGATGGATTATCGATTTTGGAGCGTCTGCACACATTTGTTTCCGTAAAGACCTGTTTGAGAATTGCATTGAGTTCAAACTTATGTTATTTTGCCTAATAATACATGCATTCCCTAACCTTTGCTGGCACTGTTACTGTGTTTGGGTCTTTACATTTGCGGCAAGTGTTGTTTGTGCCTCGGTTTTGATATAACTTGGTCTCCATCAGTGTATTCACCTCAGATTCTTTATATTCTGTGCAATTCTTTACTAATTATTGCACGATTTAGGACGTGCACTTTGATGATGATTGGTAGGGGTGATTTTCAAAATGGTCTTTACATACTACAAGATAATTCGTCGGAGGTTGTTGGAGCCTGTTCTATTGTAGTCTCGAAGGCATCTCCTGCTTTGTGTCATGCCAGGCTAGACCATTTATCTTCTTTGCATCTTAATGCTTTATAGTCTTTGTTGTATTTTGATAGTACCAAAGACAGTTTTGAGAAAGTTTACCATGTTTGTCCTCTTGCTAAGCAAAAGAGACTAAGTTTTGTTTCTCATAATCGGTTGTCTGATCTTTCGTTTGATTTGATACATGCTGATATCTGGGGACCCTTTGCTTTACCTTCATGTTCAGGATTTAGATACTTTCTCACTTTAGTTGATGATTGCACTAGATTCACGTGTGAGTGTATTTATTGCGTGCAAATCTGATGTCTTGACCATTGTTCCTCAGTTTTCCCTGCTTATTTCAACTCAATATGGGAAAAATATTAAGGTTTTTCGTTCTGATAACGCTCCTGAGTTAAAATTTGAGCAATTTTTTCTTGAGAAGGGGGTTCTACATCAGTTTTCCTGTGTAGCTAGACCTGAACAAAATTCGGTAGTCGAACGTAAGCATCCACATATCCTGAATGTGGCCCGTGCCTTGATGTTTCAGTCCAGGGTTCCTAAGAGTTTTTGGATTAAGATGACATAAAGATGTTTTTTAATTCTTTATAATATAATTATTTTAAAGCTAAAAGACAATTTGGGAATCACTTTCATGTTGTCGTTATAGTTAAGTATTTTTCTTGGACACGAAATTTGGTCAAATGCCATCGGTTGGTGTATGATTTTGAGTTTTTCAAGTTTTTGAACTAGCAGAGGAAAACCTTATAACTTAAAAGAGCAAGGGATGGATTAATAAAGGAGGTTTGAGAGTATTTTAAACACTATGAAGCACTCTAATAAAAGATAATAGTGCAATTGGTACTAGAAAGAAGTTGAATTATATTTGGCAACAAGATGGATATAAAAGATAATACTTTAGATTTGTTGAGTTTATGGTTCATGTATAAGATGATAAGGACAATAATAATTTGTATCAAAGAAAGAACTCAAGTTCTACGGGTGGATTTGTTAAGATAATTAGGATAGAAGAAAAGATGCTAGAATTGAGTCTCATTATTATGTATTTAAAGAGGAGTTAACTCTATCTAGTTAAGAGAATTTTGGATTAAAGAATGGAACTAAATTTCAATCTTTTTGTCCAATTTTTTTTGTTAGAGAAGTGGATAAGAATTTTTGTTCTATAGATTGGAGATGATGATTGTGCAACCCTAGTAAAATCATTTGTTTTGAGTGGTAAGGAAAATGGGTTGACAAAGATACTTCTCTTGAATGATCACAGTGTCTGCCTTGAAGACCGAAATGAGAAGGTAGCTGTAGAGATTATGTACTAAAAGGACAGAAAAATACATATAGTATTGTGGCTAGTGTAGTTGTTAGGTGTGCAACCAAAATATCACATCGGCTAGATAAGAGGAAGATCATAGGTACATAAGTGAGGGACACTATCTCTGTTGGTATGAGACCTTTTGGGTGAAACCAAAAACAAACCCATGAGGGCTTATGCCCAAAGTGGACAATATCATGCCAATGTGGAGATATGAGAGTGATGAGTACGAATTAATTATATTTATTATATCTAATTTTCTTACCTTTTAAGTGAATAATATGTTTAATTGTTGAAATTTTGTCCAATTTAGTTTAGGTGACAAATAATCGATTATTTAGTGGAACTAGTCTAAAAAACACGTTTTAGTTCAAATTCGTAAATTGAAATAAAAATTGAAAAATTAGAAAACAAAAAAATTAAAAAAATTAAAAAAAGAACATAAAAAATGAAAAGGAAAAAGAGAGAAAGCTTAATAATATCTAATTTCTTTCTTTGTTTTTTTTCTTTGTGTAGGTGGCATACATGCATGGAGTCTTTCATGAGAAATGCAAGGGAGAAATTGTTTTGTGGCCTGACACACATTGTGGAGCAAAAAATGGCACATATAAGGGATCTATTTTTCGTCATTTTCAAGTATAAAAGGAGGGCAATGCATTGAGCAAATGAGTGAAGAGTTTTAGTGTTCTCTACAAAAATAAAAGTTTAGAGAGTGTAATACTTCTCTGTTTTTAACCTTTTTATTTTATGTTTTCTCCCGTTTACAGTTATTCTTGCTTTTCCACCATGTATGGCTAAGATTTAATTTCTGATTCAAGGGTCATTTCATTTCCAAGGGTAATTTTGTGAGGTTTTAAACCTAATTGAAATTTTATTTCTAATTTAAGAATTTTTTGTTTCTTGTTTTATTTTTATGATTGATCGTTACTAATTAAATTGATGCCTTAATTTAGTTTCAATCAATTTATTGTTATCCATGATTTTGTGATCCGTAATTGTCACAAATGATTGAAAAAAAAAATGTAGCAGGGGTTGTCTTATGTGTGTGTAATTAATGACTTTTTCATTTTACATAGCTTGCATAATAGACTCGAGGAAAACAAAGAAACAAAATTAATTAACTTGTAGTTACCTCAATTAGTTAATTTTGGTTTAGTTCTTTCATTACTTTCAATGCTATTATTTAATCAATATGAAACGTTATCGTACCAAATTGATTAAGTTATAAGTTTTTGTTTTGATGTTGGGTTAAAATCAATTAAATTAGGAGAGTTTATATTTATTGCGGCTTTTCCGAGTAAATTGACTGAGTTCTTGAATTAGCAAAATTGAAATTGATTTCTTTTTTCTTTTTAAGTCTATGATCAAGATTATAATTGGATGAAATTTACATCATTGAATTGGAAGTTGCATAAAATTATTTTTTTTTAATTTATTGTTTAATTTCATTTTTTGTTCGACAATTCAAACCCCCATTTTATTTTGTTATCATTATTATTTTTAACTTTGAAAAATTAATTCGATTGGTTCCCTTGGGATTCGACGCGGTCCACTATTTATACAAGTTAGATATAGAAAACCAGCAAATATTTTGGAGGGCTTCGACAACTTGATCATGGAGGGTCGTCGTCCATAACAAAGTGGTATCAGAGCCATGCCCCTAAGCCGTGATCGATAGAATCCTCGGGTGCCGAACAAAGGAGGTAAGCCTTGAAGGTGTAGTCATGATAGATATCCGTGGTAGAGAGCTCTATATCGGAGGTGTGCTCTGGTAAAGTCATGAGGGCTTATGCCCAAAGTGGGCAATATCATATCTATGTAGAGGGTCGTTGTCCTAACAGTAGTAAAAGATTTTTCTTGGACATAATTTTTTTTGCAATTGTATCTATTGAGTATGATTTTGAATTTTGCGAGTTTTAGGCCAAGTGGAGGAAAACTTCATAACTCTAAAGGGAGCAATCAGGAGATTGTTTAAGGGTATTTTGAACAATATGATTATATGAAGCACTAGAATAAAAGATATTAAAGCAATAAGTGCTAGAAAAAAGTTGGATTGTATTAATCAAGAAGATGAATAAATGACAATATTTTGGACTCATTAGTTTGTATTTAAGATGGGACAATAACACTTTAGATCAAAGAAAAAAAATTGAGTTTCATGGGGGAGAAAACTACTTTATTACACTAATGGGATATTGGATCAAAGAAAAGAGACTAAACTTCGAGCTCTCTTCCGTTTTTTAGAGATGTGGATAAGAAAATTTTGTTCTTTACATTAGAGATAATGACTGATCTACCTTACCTAGTATGGAGCTTGTTTTGAATAGTAAGGAAAATGGTTGTAAAGTTTCGAAAAACCAGTGAAGTATTTAGATAATTTTACAAATATACTTTCATTGAATGACTGATGGTGTTTGCGTTGAAGAACAAGGTAACTATTGAGATTATTTACTGAATGAGGAAAAAGTACATGTAGTGTGTGGTGCATGGCAGACTATCTATTGGAATAGATGTAACGACCCCAATTTTTAAACCAACCCCAATTAAGGACGTCACTGGGCAACACCCTCTGCGCCGAAATTTCGGCAGCATAACGACCTTATCCAGACAGTTCCAGAAATTTTCTTAACCTGAAACGAACCTGCAAGCACTTCGAAAAGGTCCAACTTCGCCCAACCTCCACTAAACTACAAAAAACCAAGGGTTGGGCGTTTCAGATCACAACACAGAGTTAAGCGGAAATCAAACTAAGTGCAGACGAAGCTACACAACCTAAAAACATTCTTATGTTCACGCTAACCCAAGAAAACGAACAAGTAAACAAACATCCACATTTGTATAGGTTCAGAAATCCAACAAAACCTCAAGTAAAAACACCCAAAATAAGCACAATCTTAGAACATGCTAAAATCTATAGAAAGTCAACTTCTCCATCCAAAACAGGTTTTATAGCCTCGCCACATCGCGTCGTAATCCTCCAAGCTCACTCCTTAACCTTACCTGCAATCAAAACAAGAAAGTAGACAGGTGAGTATAAGAATACTCAGTAATTAGCCCACTCACGTTCAAGCCACTACTTTACAAGCACAACAAGTCAAATCACAACCAAAACAAGTTAAGACTCTCGTTAAGACCAGGCACCGGCCCGCACATACCACACCCGAGCATTATCGACATCTAGGAACCTAGGTGGCCATCACGGGGCGCACCCCAACGTGAAAGAGCGAGGCTCTAATAGCCACACAGAACGCACAAGGGCGGTCGACCCAAGTGCCCTCACGACCCTGCAAAATGATGTTCGACCCTAATGCCACAACCCGCAAAATGATGCTCGACCCTAATGCTAATCCTGTAAATGAGTGCACGACTCAAATGCTAATCCTACAAATGAGCGCCTGGCCCAAATGTTAATCCTGCAAATGAGTGCTCGACCCAAATGCTACACAGTACTGCCAACCTAAAGGTCCGGACTCACCCGGGGTGACTCAAAGATTCGGGAAGCTAGGCTAGTGAATTTGGACTCTCTCGCGACTCCCAAGGCACCTCCAAGCCCCTCTGATTACTCTAATTAGTGTCTGGCCTAAGGGTCCTTCCACCCAACAACTCTGTAACGCCCCTACTTTTACAACATAAATTCCTAGGGACATTACTACTCATGCATGCATTCGAGGCCCTAATTGAAGTTTAAATAAGCAAAAGTTGATAAATAAAAATTAATTTAATTTGGGATCCCATAGAAATACAAAACGTTTACAATAAACATAACCAAGTTCGGCCTCTAATTTCAAAACTAAACGTTACATAACAGGAGACAGTAATCATTTAAAAATTCTTTTTAAATCATTGATGCGGAATTCATGAATTGGTTCCCATGGCTTCTGTAGCGCATCCATGCCACTCGCCTGGTATGCTCTCGACTCTACCTGAAAACATTTTTAAAACAGAGAAAACACAACAAAGGTAGAGGGATGAGTATTATAAAATACCCAGTAAGTGGGGGGTCGGGAAATGCAAACACATGCATATGATTTTCCTTCAAATCTGACTTTTAAACATAATCATTATTCATGACTTTCAAAATCATAAAACTTTCTGTAATGGGACCTAAAACTTTCTCATAAAATCATGACTTTTTCTCTTTGGCTATGCGTGGTCAATTGAGTCTACCTGAGTCTTTTCATTTTGAGTCCCTCACTGGACCTCTGTAGGTTTGAGTCCTCATGACTCTGTAATATTGAGTCCCACATGGACCCTGTAGGTTTGAGTCCTCACTGGACTCTGTAATATTGAGTCCCTCATGGACTCTGTAATATTGAGCCCCTCACGGACTCTCGTAATATTGAGCCCCTCACTGGACTCGTAATAATGACCCATAGAGTCTCTAATGCATGTTTTACCATGCATAAGTCCTCGAGAGACCAATTGCCACACCTACTTGACATGTTCATATACATACAATATGCATGAGGTCCCATCCTTTGAATTCATATACATATACATTCAGGAATGATGCAACAATCACATAAACTCAAGATCATGACATAACTTTCATAATTTTAACTAGAGTCAATCGATCATCGATAATAAGTACGTTTATTATTTAAGGTGCATAACTAGCACAATAACATAACCGAAAATCTCAATATACAAAAATATACATAGCTATGTCAAGACTCGTTTTTAAATTCTTTGAAATCATTTATTTCGAGTCCTCTCAAACCCTTGAATCATCAAGTTCCTTTCTAAACCTTTTGAAAATCATTCACTCGAGATCCTCGAAAAAACCCTTTAAAATATTCGTTTTCTAAATTCAAGCCCTAAGCATGAGTTTTGGAAATTCACCTTTGAAATAAATCCTCAATTTTCATCTTTTAAAACAAATACATATTTCAAGAAATCGTATTCACTTCCCTTTTAAGATCGTTGGTAGAAAATCCCTTACCTTAGCATAGCTTGAAACTCTTCAAGCTCAGTTCCTAACTCAAGGTTCTATCGGACTTGCTCTGACTCGAATCCCTTCAATTCAATCCATTTTCCTAATTAAACACATAATGAGTAAACTTATTTTTCACATCCAATAAAAGATAAGTCGAATTACTACTCACTGAGGGTGAAAACGAACTCGGGAATCAAAGCAGGTGGGCCGAGCAGCTCCGTGACGAGCGGCGCGTGGCGTAGCGTGGGCGGCGGGCGCGCGCGTGGTGGTGTGGCGGCGCGTCTTGGCGCGCGTGGAACATACCATTGAGATCCTCGTGGCCCGATCTATCCAAAACCGGTCCACGAACCCTAAAAACCGATCGAAACTATACCAATTGTTCGAACCAAAAATGGCCGCGAACCACGATTACGTGATACCGGCCGCCGTCTCTCCTCAGCGCATCTTCAACTTCCGCGGCTCGAAAGCGTCTGGCGACAGACGGCCTCAACCCCGCTCGACTTCGGCGACAAAGGACCCGGTGGCTGAGGCTTCACGGGCTGCGGCGCATCGCTTCAAAGCGGCGCATGACGCAAAGATCAACTGGCGAGATGGACCGACTTCACGTCGCGGCGGCGAGACGGACGAGCTTGCGGTAGGCGTGAAGGGCGCTTCTATAGCTCGCGTCGATCGTGGCTTAGCGGCGAGGACGAAGACGCGCGGCAGGCACGCACCTACCGTGAAGGAGCGTGGTGGTGCGCAACAACGACGAACCGGCGGAGGTTGGGTAGTAGGTAGGCGACGACGGTTGAAGTGAGGAAGGGAAGATGGAGGTGCCTCGTGACGCGTGCCCAAGATGAAAGAAGCCTAATTCTAATTCTTTTAACAAAATTACAAGAATGCCCTTCTCTCAACCAAAACTACTAAAATGCCCTTTCCCTTAATTTAATCACCAAAATGCTCTTATTCTTAATTAAGTACTTCAAAAGACCCTCGAATTATCCAACTTCTCCAATTGCATAAATTTTAGATTACGTTACCAAGCCTCAAAGTCCATTTAAAATTAACTTTCATTAAATCTATCCAAAGGACAACCTAAAATGTACCTAGAAATCTTGGGGCGTTACATAATCTTCCCTCTCCTTACGAACTTTTCGTCCTCGAAAGTTTCCAATCTCTTACCAAGTTCGGGATAGCCCTCTCGTACCTTCTCCACTCGGTTACGAAGAATCCTTCGACCCTTGTGCAAGAATTAGCACTAGTTGTTCCTCAAGTATTACATCTTAGTGTAAACTTATTACCCAACAGATCTCATAACTTTAACTTGAGGCTCAAATTGACGCCTCATCGAGTCTTTCTACTAAGGCCTACATAAGTGAGGGCCTTGACTGGATTCTAAATTTTGGAAAGTTCAGATTCAAATTCTAAGATAACTCGGGATATTTAGCTCGTATTTTCTTCTCTAGTTCTTTAATTAGTTTCTTCTGTTTTGTGATTTTAGAAAGGAATTCTTTTGCTAAAACCATTGCGTTCTTTGTTAAGTCACAAACTCCTCTCTAAGGTTTCTTTGCACTAGCTACTAGCATTCATCTCAAGACATGACTAGATCATTCCGTGTCCACTGATATAACCAATACCCATGAGTCGACCCTTCACGGGTTGTTCAGAGACGGTTGGGTCAAAATACCGCGTTTTACCCACTGTGTCTACCTCTTGTTCCTTAAGTCCCCACCGCTCCTCTAATGAACAACATATTGTGATGGTCCAACCATACACAACACTCTTCTCGGGCGGTGAGAAGGTGGGCGCCGTTGTCAAGCCACGGAGACAACACTTAAAGGAACAACCCTCTAGTTTCCCTAAAGGAGAGAACGAGTAAATTCCATCTCGCGTAGTTAAGTTTCGAGCTCCCTACTTGGTTACGTCCCCGAGAAGATAGGCATATTGGGCGAGTAAGCGTGACCACCCTCACCCATACTAGTCAAAGAACAGCGGACCGCCATGAGGCGGAGTCCGTAACACGCTCGGGATTCGAGTCGAGTCACTAATGGTCATCTCACGAAGTTATTAGTCCTACATCAGCGGTGTTACATCGGTGAGGTCTAATAAATCACGATCCGGTCTTATACAATCTCATTATGCTGAATGCCCCCACTCGCATGTCAACTACATGAACGAGTCAGATCACCTCGTTTGTATCTAATACAAAGTGGGTCGCATCCACAGTGTATCCGGGATTAGGTCTCTAACCCTATCCATATACTGTAGATCGTTCGGGTCATCAACTCGAACGTGATCCTCCCTGTGTGTTCACTATACACCGTTCAAGTTCTAGTTCTCTCATAAATACAATGACCCTGGAGCTTAGTTTATTGGAAAAGTTTATAAATATTGCGAGACACAAAGTGATGAAATGAATAACTCTTATTAATTTCAAACATTGTATTACAAACACGAGATGGAGAAATCATAGTTTTTGGAGAAAAGACAAGTCTTTGATTAAGTAGGTAAGTTTTTTTTTTATTTTGATTGACCAAAATGTTGTTGGTCCTTTTAGGTGTAAGTTCTTTTATGGCACGAGTTTTCAAATTGCAACAAATTGTGGTTTTGATTTTATACACAAAATGAGAATTGATTTTGTTCTTTATATACATCTCTTTCTCTTCTTCAAAGGAAAAACACTCACAAAAACCTACTTCTTTTACACTCTCACACATCATTCTCATCCATTCTCAATTCTACAAAACTCCATAGCCAAACACCTTCACAACCATAAAGATAGAGAGATTTGTAGAAAAAACTCCAAAATCTCATAACACAAAAAATAACCCTAGCTTAGTTGGAGGTTGTATTTGGTAGGATTTTGTTCCAAGGATCCACATCTCAAACAACAAGCTAGTTGGTTGTTCTTGATACATTCTTCTTGATCTTCATCTTTATTTCGTAATGTCCTCAAAAAACAATAGTTGAGTAAGAGTTTTATGAGTTTTGCTTTCATTTTTGTTGTTTATTACATCTCTTCTTACTTATTTTATAATGTGAATCTTTGTCTATTTTATTGTTACGTTTTTGCTACTAACTTTATCTTCATCTTCATCTCTAAATATCCCTGAAAAACAATAGTTGAGTAAGGATTTTATGAGTTTTATTTTCATTTTTGTTGTTTATTACATCTCTTTTTACTTTTATTATAATGTGAATCTTTGCCCATTTTTTGTTAGCATTAATGTATAAGATCTTGATGCTACTAACTTTATTTGATGGTTTACCTCCCCTACTTATCTATCATTTTCCTTTTTCCATATTTCTTCTTCTTAACTCTAGATTTCATTATACTAAAAAAAAGAGAGAGAAAAAAAAAAGAGCAAAGTGTTGTGAAAATGGTTGTGTAACATAACTTACATTAGGTTAGTATGAGTGAATAGAGATTTGTTTCTAAAAAAGAAAACAAAAAAATGTTGTGGCCTTAGAGAGCTTTTGTTTCTCATTTGAAAAAAAAAACGAACAAGTCGACAAAAGATAAAAAAAAAAAATTGAAGAAGAAGGTTATAGGCATATGTGAGAGAGTGAAAAGATAAATGAAATAAAAAAATAAAAAAAGTAAATGACTAATAAAAACAAAAGTTAAAAAAAAAAAAATTAGTTTTGATTTTTTTTTTTACGTTTACCTATAAGTGCTTTTTTCAAAACTTGTGTGTGGTCAAATCATAGATAGTTATCACTAATACATATTTCTTTTTATTTAATTCCTCTGTCTTTTTTTTATTATTTATTTTTTTTCCTTTTTTTTCTTTTTTCCTAAAGTTTGATTTTTGCATCTATCTTACATACTTTATTTGTAAGTCTTATCTATTTATTTATTATTTTGTTCTTAGTAGATTCATCATGCTGTTAATTTCATGTGAATATATTTTTTTAATTCATATCTACTTCTAATAAAAAAAAATTTGTCAAACGACGAAATCTAGAAATATTTGGGAGTCCGATTTTCTAGTTTTTTTAGGTGAGAAATCGATTCTTTGGAAGTCTAAGATCGATTTCAATATGTTTTTTTTTTCTCTTTCTCATAAATTTGTTATCATCCTGTACATAATGCTCATTTGCTTATTTAGCCTATCTTTAAATTGCATTTATATTTTATATTTGAATTTGATTTATCATGATTGCCATTCATGCTTTGAAATCTATTTTTAAATTTTTTTTTCATTGCAAATCTTTAACATTGCTTTTTTTTTTAGTTTATAAAAGTTTTATAACTCAAATTTTATTTCTAATTTTTTTTAATGTTTTAGAAGTCTTTTTCAAAACCCTTTTCTTTAAAACAATTAATTCCTACGACGGAATCTAGAAATATTTGGGAGTCCGATTTTCTAGAATTCTTGAGGTGAGGGATCGTTATCTTTGGAAGTCCGAGATTTTAATCCCAAGAAAAAATGAATTTGATAAAAAAAATAAAAAAAAATAAACTTCTTTCATAAAATGCTATCCTATGATGGATTTGAGAAATTTTAAATTTTGTCTCACATTCTTGAGGTGATATTATTTCCAAATCTTGAAAATGATTTCAATATAGCTACATTGATGGATTCCTATTGTGACGCCCGATATTTTATGGTAATTTTATGCTCTTGTCTTTTTTTGTCGTGTTTTAAAAGTGCTGGGTCAAGAGGTTAATTAGTGGATTTCGCAGGGGCTAAATTAAACTAAACCTCACCCTTAAATTGAGTTGTCCGCTCCTTTGCTTTTCATATCGAGCATTTGGAGAAGGAATCTAGGTAAGCACTTTTTTTCTTTTTTCTTCTTTTTATTTTCTCTTCCTTTTCTTTTTCTTTATTTCCTTTTCTCTTTCTTTTTTTTTTTCTTTTTCTTCTTTCTTCTTTCCCTTCTCCCTCGTGCAGATCGATTTCCAGCTCCTCGCCGCCGCCGACTTCCGTACATTTCGGCGACGCTGCGTCTCACTCGCGATCGCCACCGCGGTAGCTCGTTCGCTTGCGCAGCGCGCGTCGACGACCCCGCCGCAGCGGACGCCGTTGACACGAGGAGCCATCGTGTTCCTCGGCTTCCACCGCCGGCTAATCGATCCGTTGGGTCGATTTCCGTTGCCAGCCACCGTCGTGAGCCTCACCGCCGTTGCTAGGAGGGTGTTCTTCGGTGAGTTTTCATTTTCAAGAGACCCACGATTTTGGTTCGCCCGATTTGAGTAATTTTAGTTCGATTCTCTTATTTTGGAGGTTAGTTTTGAATAGATCGACCAACGGGCTTTTCGAAAACGGGTCCCACTCTGTTGTCGCCGTCGTCGTCGGAGAAGGCTCAGCCTTGCAGTTTCGCCTCCTCGAGCTCGTGTTGGACCTTCACAGTGGTAACTCGGTTCTTAGTGACAATTTACCTTATTGAGCCTTTAAAGACTTTGTCTTGATGGATATTTTCTTTGTTAAACAGGGACCGAATCGTACCAAGAGGGTTACTTAGGAGCACGCTTTCGATTTTCGAACCCTCAAGTATCATGTAATAGTCATTTGGTTGATCGCCAAACACCTAAGCGAAGGGTACGACGTACGACGCTGTTTTGTTATGAGTTCTTGAGTTGTCATTATTACGGAACCTTAGGATAGTTTCCTAAAGGTCTTTTGAGGTTGAAAGCATGCCTTTATAGTTTATCCTTGTCATGATTGTATGAATGTTGCCTCGGGTTGTGAAGCATGTTTGATCTCGCTTTACCATGATTACTTGCTTGTGTATACTGTTATGTGAAGCTATGTGAGGTGGGGGTCATTGTTCCGGTTGTGTCTAGCATTCCTAATGAGTAGGGGCGGATTTACCATGGGCCCAGGCGAGCCCCCCTCAAAATTTTTACCTTTAATAATATGTATAGAAAAAGTCAGTTCAAATAATAAAAAAGTCTTCTGGCATAGTGGTCAATATATTATCAGCCCCCCTCTCAAGTCCTAAGTTCAATCTTTATTTTGTACAATGTTAAATATTTTTGCCTAGATAGAACCCCTAGTCACCTTATGAATAAAGCCCGTGAACTGACACTTACCGAACCCTGAGTTGCACTTGAGCAGGTCAGAACCTCTAGGTTGATGATATATGATAGGCTCGTGAGACTGGGGTGTGTCCCCGTTGAGATCGGGAGTGGTTGCTTTTCATTATCCTGTACTAGCTTAGGGGTGATTCCCCATATGGCGTGTTGGTTACGTACCTCACTGCACCATGCTAGCGTATTACGAGAGCCTGGGGTATACGTCCCCGTCAGGGAGTGGTTGCTTTCCATGATCCCGGGTTGGCTTAGGGGCGATTCCCCATAGGGCGTGTAGGATACGTACCTGCTCTGCTCTTTACGGGCGTGTAGTGGCGTGAGAGTTACTTTCTCTCATTGCATCGTCAACCAATGTTCCAGAAGGTAGAGCTCGAGTTAGTCTTTAGGGGGCTACAGTACGGAGTGGTTGCTTTCCATGATCCCGGGCTAGCTTAGGAGTGATTCCCCATAGGGCGTGTAGGATACGTACCTGCTCTACTCTATGCCGGCGTGTAGTGGCATGAGAGTTGCTTTCTCTCATTGCATGGTCAACCAAAGTTCCAGAAGGTAGAGCTCGAGTTAGTCTTCAAGGGGCTCAGGGTGAAGTGTGTCAAAGTGTGAGACCTGTTTGGGGTTGAGCGAGTGTCGGGGACAAGTCTAGTTGCTTGCGGGATAGAATTGGACGTAAGTGGGTTGCTTACTGGGTATCTTTATACTCACTCGTATTTTTTTCTATGTTTTGTTCGCAGGTAAGAGCTAAACTGTGGGTGGATGACGACGGTGGCAACCTGGCGAGGCTATAAGGATGTTTCGTTGAGTCTCTTGGCTCCTGGGAGCTATATTTGTACCTTGTATCTCCGCTGAACGTTCTCTAAGGATTAGGATATTTATCTATGCTTAATTTCCCTGTTGAGTGACTTGTAGGATGTTTTAGGATCTTATTCTTCCTATATGTGGAGTTAGTCTCTTACTTTTAGCTAGGAGTTTTGCTTATTCCTTTCCTATTAAAGTTATTAGTGGCTTATGAGCGTTAGTTAAGTGTTAAAGTTGCGAACTTTTGGAATATCCTGTTTGGGAACCCAGCCTGATGCGAATGTAGTTTGGTGGAGGCTGGGTGATTTGGAATTTTTTATTTGAGTGCTTTTATGCTCAAAACAGGTTAGGAAAAATTCTGGTTTATTCCTAGTAGCGTCGTTATGCTGTCGAAATTTTCGGCACTGACGGTGTTACTTAGTAACTTCCCTAGTGGTTTTAGGTCTAAAAATTAGGGTCGTTACACAACTATCCACTTATTTTATGGGATCATGACTTCAAATATTGGAGTAATGAGGGATAAAATAAGACATTGTTTTTTCTAAAAAAAATCTCTTTTTTTCACTAAATAAGTTTTTTTTTTCCTAAATATATTTGCAATTCAAGATTAAATTTGGTCACTGTTAAAAACGGGTGTTATGGGGTGCTAACACATTTTCCATACACAAACAACTCCCGAACCCAAAATCTGGTTTTCACATACTATTTTTGTTTCTTCTTCTTTTTTTTTTTTAAAAAAGTT
This sequence comes from Trichosanthes cucumerina, assembly GCA_036507285.1. Lineage (NCBI taxonomy): Eukaryota > Viridiplantae > Streptophyta > Magnoliopsida > Cucurbitales > Cucurbitaceae > Trichosanthes > Trichosanthes cucumerina. The sequence continues at coordinate 10,790,437 of CM071842.1, read as the reverse complement.
ATTTTATTCTATTTTGGTGTCCAATCACATCATAAAAAAGATTGATGCGACTCCGTTTTAAACCTCCCATTTAGAGACGCGTCGGCCGCTCTCACGTCACAGTGCGTGCATGAGACTACATTTTTTAGATTAATTATCTCTTTTGGTACCCTCTTTCTTTCACTAATCTATCTCTACAAAAATTCTCTCTATCTCCTTCTCTACTTATACAAGTTTTAAAAATTAATTTATCTTTACCGACCATTTTTTATATAATAATATTTCAACATTTATGTACTTTTCTCTCATCAATATTTCTTTGTAGGTGTACTCACACTTTTTAAATTTTTCTGTTTGCCACATATTTCTTTTTCTCAAATGTCCTTTTCTAATTTATTTATACGCATATTTTTTTCCTCACATGTCCCTCTCGACACATACACTTATAACTTCTTTCAACACATATTTCTTTTACTAATTTTGTTACTACAAACTTTTTTCTCACTTAATATATATTTTTTTAATTATATGTGTCTTTTTAGTAATATTTCTCGATTCTAAAATTACTCTTTAAATATATGTTCGATTCAAAAAGTAGAAACTAATCAAATAAAAAAGCACTTATGAAATTATCAAAATTAAACAACAAATATTGATTAGCTATTATTAATCAAAATTCTTGCATATATCTATATCCTCTTTTTCGTATTAATATTTGATATCACCAAAAGAAAATGAATGCAATCAGATATGTAAATAGATCAGATATATATACTTTTTGCATTTCATAATAATTACATATCAGATATATAAAATGAGGTAGTTTAAAGTGAAATATAAAAAGATATTTTTTTTTAAAGAGAAAGCCTCCCTATTGATCACCTCTCTATACATAACTTTTAAATACTAATGGGTTAAATATATTTTAATTTGTATGCTCAAAATTTTAAGTTTAATGATAATTTTAGTAAGATAATAAAAGTAAGACATCTTATGTTCAAACTCTTAAAATTTTATTTTTTTTTTCAACTAAATTAATATTCACAGGGACCACTTGTTTGATTCTCGCACTAACTTCCAATAGTTCGATGAAAATTTCATAAAACTTCAAAGTTCTAACATGAATATTGATAATGTGAATGTTTAGGTTTCTATACTCAGTTCGTGGGATTTTCTGATATAATTTTGATATCAAAGGATGTCAAAGAGTACTCGAAACATCCTCGAATGTCCCCTCTAAGGCCAAGATTCGTGTGAAGTATGTGTGGTACATTTGGAGGATGTCGATCTCATGGATATCATTTTGACATAGTTTCCTTTGACATTTTGCAAGTAAATTAAGCATCCTCAAAGGAACTCCCATATAAGAAAGAAACACTTATGCCAACTAATTCATAAGAAAATAATGATATATTGTACTTAATTAAGTTCATATATACCTCTTAACTATTAGCTCAATTAATCTTTGATTTAAAAAGAAATTTGGAAAAAATTCACTTTTTACAACATTGTATTCGATCTAATGTGTAAGCAAACTTTAACATTCAACATTCAACCTTCATTTTCATTGTATTGGATTCTAAATTTAAATAAATGCAAAAGTTGACTTGAAAAGACATAGTCATCCCACGCTTCAGAGACATCCCTCTATAAACGAATCTCATAAAGTAAATTACATCGAGTCATGTGAATGCCTCATCATCGAGAGATTTTTAGATAGATCTATGATTTTTAGACACATCGTGATTCCGTGCAAACAAACCGCGTCCAAACGATGCAATAAATACATGAAATAGTAATTCAAAGTGACAAACCACCATTGGAAATAGATGGGCCAAGTCATATATGATACCATATCTAAAATAGGGCTTAAAATTGAATGCAGCTGTTGAGATGTAACATTATTGCAATGAAGTGTGTGTACTAGTTTTTTTTCACAGTAAAAACTGGCCACCACTGAGCACATGCATTTCTCTATTGGCCCTAAATCATTGAAAGATTTTGTTTCCTCTCTTGGCTCTTCCCTTGAGGTCCCAACTGGAAAAACATTGGGATATTTTGGAACTTCCCATTTTATATGTCAAATGTTTCTAAACCACACTTGCTAGGCCATATCCATGCCCTAGCTGATCTACCAACACATTCAAGTGTGTGTATATATATAGGTATGTGCGTGTGTAGTGGATTTTTAGATATCGACTCGAAATTTGGATAATGAAAATGATAGTAACTAAACCATCCAAAATGATGGTTAAATCACATCAGACTCTAAAAATCACCGTGAGAAATCCAACATGTGGACTATTTAATATAATTTGACGATGAATAATATTGTAGGAGTTTGAGCTTTAGACCTACTTTGATTTTACGTTTAAATTGTTAGATGATTTAAACTTTAGAACTTTATGTGTGTTTTAATTTATTTGATATATAAGGGTTTGTTTGATAACCTATTTAGTTTTTATTTTTTAGTTTTTTTAAAATTAAGTCAAAAAATACTACTTCTTTCAATGAAAATCTAAGAGCCAGATTACCATGCCATCCTCTAAAGTGGAGGAGGACGGTCTACCAGTATACTCCAAAAGGGCCTCCCTAACAAGAAAGTGAGCTAAAGTATTACCAATTTTTAGGACAAAAAGGATACGTATCCCAGGAACTAGACACCAATCTAATCTTATCCAAAACCGGTTTCAACTCAAAAATGTCCTTATTTGACGTATTTTGAGACCATATTATATATTGTAATTTAGAATTTTCAAATTTGAACTTACTTTATCATGACACTGTTAAATTAGCATTGAACTAAAGCTTTTAAGTTTTTAAATATGACTAGGTTATCAAATCATTCATGATCTTGGATTTTGCTCACTTATTAAAAGTGTTACTTATATACCCATGATTTTCCCCTTATCTAATCGATGTGGGACTTTGGTCACACTCCCAACAATCTTCCCCTCGAATAAAATACCAACCGAGTCTTCCTCAAATAGTCATCTATCTGTCTAGCTCTTATCCTGGCAAACTCCTTTACCCGGAGCACACCCACCAACCCAGGCCAACTCCTTTTACCCGAAGCACACCGCCTATCCGATAAAACTCTCTACCACGGATCTCCACCATGACTACACCTTCAAGGCTCGCCTCCTTTGTTCGGCACTCGAGGATTCAATCAATCACTGCTTAGGGGCATGACTCTGATACCACTGTTAGGGACATTATCTCCATTGGTATGAGGCCTTTTGGGTGAAACCAAAAGCAAAACCATGAGGGCATATGTCCAAAGTGGACAATATCATACCAATGTGGAGATATGTTGAGTGTCGTTGTCCCTAACAAAAAGAATTTTAGAAAAAGATCATCTACTTTTTTTCTAAAATATTGTACTAGCAAGATAAGTGTCTCATTTATGTTGCAGTTTCTTTTCTGTAGAGAAGTTGGTACTTAACTAGGGTTTTTCCCCTCACTATCATATATATGTTTCCTTAAATATATATTTTTTTTAATAATTAAAAGAATTTTATGAAAATGCCTATCTAGACTAGCTCTTAAAACCTAATTTAGATGTTACAATGATGCCTTATTTTCTCACAATTTCAACCTTGTCCAAAAAAAAAACTTATCAGCTGATATTTTTATTACATATAGTTTAGGAAGTGTTAATTAAGTTGATTAAACCAAACTTTGACTCTAGTTATTTGTTTTTTTTTTTTACCTTTACAAAAAACAAACAAAAGGATTTTAGGAGGGATAGTTTTGAGAACTCTTCGGCCTTTAAAAAACGAAAAAAGAAAAAAAATTAAGATCCTGTTTGATAACTATTTGGTTCTTAGTTTTTAGTTTTTGAAAATTATACGTGTTTTTTCACTATTTCTTTTCATCTTCTCTACAATAATTTTCATAGTAACATTTAAGTTTCTAGCAAATTTTTAAAATAAAAGCAAGTTTTTAAAAACTGCTTCTTTTTAGTTTTCAAAACTTAGTTTGGTTTTTGAAAACATATCTACAAAATAAATAAGAAAGCATGTAATATTTTTAGGCTTAATTTTTAAAAACAAAAAACTAAAAATCAAATGGTTATCAAATAGGATCTTAGTTTTTTTTTCCTTTAAATTAAGCTTATAAACATTACTTCCGGTATATCTACTTTTTTAAAAATGTGTTTACAAAACTGAAGCCAATGTTTGAAACAAAAAAAAGTAGTTTTTTTTTTTTAAGAAAAAACATGTTTTCTTTTTGGAATTTAGTTCAAAAATCATTTTTTTTCTCCACAAAATAGAAACCACATAAATAAATGGTGAAAAAACAAACACAATTTTCAAAAAACCAAATGGTTATCAAACAAGGTCTAAGAATTTTTAATTTACTTTCTTCAAATTTAGTCAAGAACGTTACACAAGCATACATATTCTTATTTAAAAGACAGAAAACTAAAAACAAAATCATTATATTATAATCGATCAAACCCGACTCAATTTTTTTTACATACTTTAGAAATCTCTTCACAAGTTAGATTGCAAAACAAAGAAAAGCGATGAACAAAAGCCGAAAGCATAAGAACAAAAATCGTAATCAAACAAAGCCAAAACGGGGACCAAATTACCCTCTTTTGCAAAAGGGTGTGTGATTGAGGACAAACAAATAAGTCCACAAAATGGGGAGAAGAAGAACCAAAACCAAGTGTAGTGAAAGACTTAGAGAGATACATATTGTGGTCAAAAAAGGAGCTGGGAAATAGCAGAAATGAGCTGTTTTGATTTGAAATGAGAGAAGAGAGAAAGAGCTTTAATTTTTCTGTGGAAGAGTAAACAAAAAAAAAAAAATATAATAATAGTTTTTTTTTAATTTTAATTTTAATGAATTTTGATGATATATAGAGAGAGAGTCATGTGAAGGCATTTAAAGTGGGGTTTTGGTGTTGTTTGTTTGTTTATGCACATGGCCAAAGGGACCCTCTTCAGGTAGGTTTAAAAACCCTAAGGAAAGCCATGCATGTGACACCATGTGAAACTCTTTCAACTTTTTTTTCTTCTTCTTTCTTTTTTTTTTTATAAAGAAAAAAAAATCTCTCTCCCCTCTTTGAAATTATATCATGTGTGTGTTTAATAGCTCGACCATCGTTTGTTTTGACAACATTTTCTGTCTGAAATATTAATTAAACAAAAAAACATATATTGGTTAGTCTCATACGTTTGTTCATGAAAATTTATTGTTTGTTTAGTTCCCGTGCTCTTAAAAAGTTTTTATGGGTTATTTTTTAATGAATTACCACATGTGAAGATGAAGATTCGAACTTACAAATCTTTTAGTCGAGGGTATATGTGTTGAGTTATGTTCAACTATGTGAGTGTGAGGATAGATGTTTAAAAAACAAGTCAAAGAAATGGGGCAGGCTAAATCATACACAATTAGGGTATCATATGAACTAACCTACTATCGATAGATCAATTAATTAGGCAAGCAAAAGCTTTTGACACAATTAGACCCCATTTGATAACCATTTGGTTTTTGAAAATTAAGCCTATGAATACCACTTTCACCCATGACTTTCCATGTTTTCTTATCTTACATTTTAGGTGTGTTTTAAAAAACCAAACCAAGTTTTGAAAATTAAAAAAAATAGTTTCCAAAAACTTATTTTTGTTTTTGGAATTTAATTAAGAATTCAAGTGTTTTTTAAAAAAGATAGGACCTATTGTAGGGAAGATGAAAACCAATTGTAGAGAAATAGTTAGAAAACAAGTATAATTTTCAAAAACTCAAAACCAAAAATCAAATGGTTATCAAATGACGCCTAAGAATCTATTAAAGGGTTTTTGAAGTGCAAAGACTAAACAAATGCAATTTTGAAAGTTTATGGATCTATTAAGAACTTTTGAAAATACACAAACCAGAAGATTCGGGGCCAAACATGTAATTTAACCAAAAGAATTTGAATGGATTGAAATAATAATGTCCAAACTTTCAATTTAATTCCAAATTAAAACCCTCTTTTTTTTTTGGATAAGATTTTTCACTTTTCCAACTATATCAACCACCACTCTTTTCCTTTGTTTGAAATTCTCTCTCTAAGTCTCTTCATTTCTTTCCTACATAAAAGAGGCTCCCTCTTTCCCTCTCTTTCCCAAATCCCACCAATTTTTTCTCTTCCAATTCTTCATTTCTTGATCAAATTTTCCCAAAGCCCTTTTTCCAACCTACCTTATATTCTTCAAAATATTTTTGTGTGAATATGGGAAGGCAAATTTTGAGAAAAAGAAAAAGGGTATTTTCCTTTGACCCAACCAAACTTGCATACACCATGTTTGCAAGAAATTATGTCAAATATTTGATGACATCTTTAGCCAAAATTTCTTCAAATCCTTCTCATCATCATCATCATCATCAACAACAACAAAATTTTCAGAAACTTGTGAAGTTTGAAGTTGACATGGCAATGGCTCAATCAGCTACTGAATTTGCATGGGGCAATGCTCTAAAAAAGAAGCTTCTAATTCAAAGGGAAGTTGGCCATCATGGCAATAATGGGTTTGATTTTTCTCTCCAAACAGTGAAATTTTCTCAAGAAAATTTAGAGACAGAAAAAGAAGAAGAAGAAGAAGAGAAAAAAATGGAAAATGGATTGATGAAGCTGAGAAAAATCTTACCAGGTGGTAATGGGGATTCTAATGGAGATTTGGAAGAAGATGATTTGTTGAAACAAACTGAAAGTTATATAAAATGTCTTGAGTTGCAGGTGAATGTTCTTAGATGTTTGGTTGATACAAACACAAATTGATTTTCTTTTTCTTTTTTTTTTCCCTCAATTTTTTCTTGTTAATTTCTATGTGGAAAAGCAATTAGAAGCAATATATGAATTATTTGCAGTTAATTAATTTTTTTTTCTTTTTCTCTTTCCAATCCAATTAACTCAAAAAATTATTTATCAATGTGTATGAGAGTCATGTTTATACTTTAATTTAATTTACGTATTAATGAACCTCGTTGGTAGAATGAAAATAATTCTCGTACTACCATAGCTTTATAGTTCTTTCATTAATATATAGGTACATGGATAGTTGAAATTTTATTTTACTTTGTGGGTCTCACATTTATTTTGAAATTAAGTGATAAAGTTTACTCTAAAGTTTATATATATATATATATATATATATATCGTTTTTCTTGTTTTTAACGATCTCTAGAGTTAATAGATTTGGTTCTTTTGAGAGAAAAAAAAAACTATCAACGTTGTTATTATGTTAAAAATTTGACTTCTAAAACTGAGGAAAATATTAAGATTTTAATCTAATCAAAGTGATGTATCAAAAATATCAGAAGATGTAGAGTTATAAACATTTTATGTTTCTCACCCAATTTTAAATGAAGACTATATAAAAATTAAGTCTCCTTTTATTTGATAATCTCTTCTTTAAAAAAATTTTGAAAACTAAAGAAAACTAGTTTTAAGCATATGTTTTGAATTTTTTAAAATTTGATTAAGATTTTTAAGTAAAAAAAAATAATAATAAAGCAATGAGCTAGACTTTATATAATTAAATACTTTAGAAATTTTCTATCATTAATTAAAATTCTATTATTGGATGGATTTCATTGACTTTTCAACCATATTCTTGGAAGTTTGAGGTGCACAAATTTGAAAGAAGTCAACCTTTTCACAATTCTATAAAGAATGTCCCCTTTAAAGAAAGGCATTTTAGAAACTAAAGAAAAATATGTTTTTAGCTTTTTAAAATTTTGACTAAGATTTTTAAGTACAAAAAAAAATGCTATGAGACTTTAATTAAAATATTTTATAATTTTTCTATCATTAATCAAAATTCTATTGTTGGATTCCATTGATGACTTTTCAACCATATTCTTGAAAGTTTGAGGTGCACAAATATGAATAGGAGAGAAGTCAACCCCTTTGACAATTCTATAAAGAATATGTGTGGTTTTGGATTCTCTTGTCCATGTCACAGACTAGTCACACACAAAGTCAAAATAAACAAATAAAATTCAAAAGATTAGGGGCATTTTCTTTTAATAAATTTTTTATTGTAAACAAACGTAGGTAAATGCTCATTCCACATGCTACTTTAAAATTCATGCCAAGTGACAAATCCTTCATAGCTAAGTATCCTCCATGTGTCCAATATTTACCAATGCTTAGTATCTATTAAAATGACAATCAGCAAATCGTGCAGTAAATACATCACCCGTCAAGGGTTCAAGATATTTAATAATTGATGGGGAAGCAAAATTAACATATATTCCTAACCTCCTTTGAGGATCCATCTTAGTACGTTGTGGTGGAGCAATCGGTACATATACGACACATCTAAAAATTTTTAGATGGGAAATATTCGGCTCCTGGCCATAAGTTAACTGTAGTTGGGAGTACTTATGATAAGCTACTGGCCTAATATGTAATAATGATACAATTAGTTGCAGACATTTTATAAATGATTCTGCTAGACCATTTTGTGTATGAACTGTTGGGGTTTGTGCCCTAAAACCCATAGTTTGTAATTATGTTTTAATTACTGTAATAAAGTGTTATTATTTCAATAAAGAGTTATTGTTCGTTATCTACGAGTTTGTGTTTATTTAAACCCTAAATCCAATAAACTAAACATCCAAGGTTGTTAAATGTGTCTTTAACTGAATGTAGTGTACATATAGAGAATCTCGGTTCGAGATACAGGCTAAAGGGTCTACAGTTAGGGGATAAGGTTTGGGTACCTCACCCTGGTAAAACTATGGATGTGGCTCACTTTGTATTTGATACAGACACTGTGATCCTAACGTGTTCGTGTAGATGACATGTGAGTGGGGATATCCTATGTAATGAGATTACATAAGACCAGACCACGAAATAGTAACCTTTTGCTATAACTCCGTTGACTAGTTAGGTTTCTATTTCACTAGGATGACCTAGGCAACTTGATCTCAATCCTGAGCATGTTACGAACTCCTGTTTGCGAGGGATTGTCCTTTCACTAGTATGGGTGAGAGTGGCCAGATTTGCCGACTCAATATGACTACCTTCTTGGGGATAAGACCGAGTGAGCGGCTGGGAACTTAACTTGGCAACATGGAATTCACTCCTTTCTGCCTACTAGGGTAAGTAGAGGAATGTTCCCTTAAGTGGTGTCTCCTGGACTTGAACAAATGGCCCGACCGTCTCATTGGCCTGAGAGGGACTCTGTTTGTTGGTAGGACCACAAACAAATTGTTCATTAGAGGAGCACTTGTACTTAAGGCACAAGATGTAACCTAGGGGTAAAACGGTAATTTGACCCAGCTGGTGTTACGAACATTCGTGAAGATTGACTTGGTGTTATTGGTCAATATCCGTGGACACAGAAATATATCTGCAGTGAGAAGAGTGCAGTTGTGGGACTTTAGTGGAGTGTTCCCGCAGTTAACGAATGTTGATTGGGAGGTTAATCAGATTAACCGAGAAATCTCGTGATCGTTGGAGCTTCGATCCAGTAGGTCCATTAGGTCCACCTTTACAGCTCGTAAAAAGGTTCTTAGATCATTTGAATTTGAAATGTTCAAATTCATAAGGAATAAACTTAATGTATATTGATACGATATAATATATAGTTTTGGAATTATATATTATAAATTTAATGTGGATATGATCCATACTAAATTACATGAGAGAATTAAATATTTGAAAGAGTTCAAATATTAAATTTAAATGTGAATGTGATTCATATTTGAAAATTATAGGTTAAATTTAATGTGCATTAAATGTGCATTAAAACTATATGATAGAGGGATAATTGATTAAATGTGATTTAATCTAAATTAAATATAATATTTAATTTTAATTAATTAAATAATATTTAATTGATTATTAAATAAATACGTTTATTTAATTATTAAAAATAAAAATAGGGAACGTGTCATGAGGACACGTTCCCCCTCTCTCCCAACTCCCTATTCGATAGGGAGTGGGAGATGCCCTCTACAGAGCATGCTCCTCCTGGTGAGAAGAAATTATTCGTGAGCATCATTCACTGATTGATTGAATTGACAGAAGAGTAGAATTCTCTCATCGCTCTCATTCCCAAAACATCTCTCCAATTGTTATATCCTTCCCACTTAAGGAATATCTAAATAGAACTCAGAGACATAGGAGGTTTTCCTGTTGGTTGTGTTCTTGCTGGAGAAAAGCAGATAAGTCCCTGTTGTGATGTGTTGCTGCAATATAAGTAAGGAGTTGTTGGAAATTGTAACTACAAAGGTATTCTTCCCTCTTTAGTTTAATTTTTTAAACTAAGCATGTTTGCATGATAGATCTTCATGCCTAATTAGATTAGTTTTACATGTGTTTATCTCTGTTTTTGTAAATGTACTGGTTTTTGCATTTCAACCAAAATAAACTTGCATATTACGATTCCAAACACGTTTTCGCTGCTCAAGGAGATCAGATCTCCATCATGAACATGAGCTACAAGATGTTCAACACTTTTTCCAATTGACATACAATAATTATTAAAAGTTTGAGATGTAAATTCACTAGCATTATCAAGTCGAATGATATTAATTGTATAATTAGGAAATTGTGTTCTTAACTTAATTATTTGAGCAAGTAATCTTGTAAAAAGGCAAGATTTCGACTTGATAATAAGTATGCATGTGACCATATGCTGGATGCGTCAATTAATACCATAAAATACCTAAATGGGTCAGTTGGTGGGTTAATAAGTCCAAATATCACCTTAAATTCGCTCTAAAAATGCAGGTGATTCGATGCACACTTTAGTTGGTGATGGTCTAATAATTAATTTCCCTTGAGAGCAAGCATCACATGACAACTCATTGGATTGAAGAATCTTCTAGTTTTTTAAAGGATGTCTACGTGAATTCTCAATAATTTTCCTCATCATTATTAATCCCGGATGACCTAATCGATCATGCCAAACACTGAATATTTATGGATTCATGAACTTCTGGTTTATTGTTGCATAACTTTCGATTACTCGTATATGAGTATAATATAATCCAGAAGAAAAAGTAGGCAGTGTTTCTAAAATACGTTTTTCATGTGAAACAATAGATGTGATATAAAGACATTTTATATTATTTTTACAATCAGTTTCAACATGATAATTATTTTCACGTATATCTTTAAAACTCAATAAGTTTATTTTTTACTTGCTAGAGAACATAGTATTATTAATTGTAAATCTTGTTCCTCTAAGCAAAATAAAACTTGTTTTTCCAAAACTTTCAATCAGATTTGCAGATCTGATATAGTATTGACTTTTGCTTCTTGCATTGTCAATCTAGTAAAATATTTTCTACTTATGAGTATCGTGTGTGTAGTTGCGCAGTCTGCCAGACATAAATCCTCATTGTTCATTTTCGAGTTACTCAATATATTGAAATTGCTCATATTTCTTCATTGAAAAGAAAAGAAAAGCGATTACAAAGAGTTTTAAATATATATACAAACAAAACAACAAAAACATACTAGAATTACAAGCAATACTTAATTATATATTTTCATACAAAACATCATCTACTTGTTTGATTGCATCAATTCTCTCTCTAAGAGATTCAAAATAATCAGCCACATCAAGATGGATCATATTGGAGGGTCAAACACATCATCTTCTTGAATGGCAAGATTTACCTCAACATTCTTCCCTTTTTCCCTTTTCCTTCAGGGAATCTTGATAGAGATCAACAAGGTATTTTGACGTACGATAGGTACGTGATCAGTGCCTAGTCATTCCGCACCGGAAACATTTATGTTCATCACCTTTCGAACTCCTATCATGTGGAGCCTTTTTTTTATGATCATCACTTCATGTGGGTTTCTTAAAATTATAATGCCCACAACGAAAATAGGTATTTCTTCCTCTACTGCGGTCCTGACCTCGACCATAGCCACGACCTCGACCACGATTATTGAAATTCACAACATTCACTTCAGGGAATGGTGTTGCTCCAGTTGGTCGGGATTCATGATTTTTCATCAATAACTCGTTATTTTGTTCAGCAACAAGAAGATATGAGATAAGTTCAGAATATTTTGTAAACTCATTCTCTCGATATTGCTGTTGCAGAAGCATATTTAAGACATGAAAAGTGGAAAATGTCTTCTCTAACATATCAACATTAGTAATATTTTCTCCGCATAATTTTAATTTTCAACTAATTCTGAATAATACGGAATTATACTCACTTACTTATTTGAAGTCCTGCAATCTCAGGTGCATCCAATCATAACAAGTTTTTAGAAGAATAACTGTTTTTTTATGATCGTACCTTTCTTTCAAACCTTGTCATAGAATGTAGGGATCTTTTACTATAAGATACTCCATTTTCAATCCCTCGTGAAGATGATGACGAAGGAAGATCATGGTTTTTGCTTTTTCTTGATTTGATACATCATTTCCTTTTTTAATTGTTCTAAATGGATCTTAGCGTCAAGAACCCATGACAAGTAGTTATTTTCATTAATATCCAGGGTCGCAAATTCTAGCTTTGTAAGGTTTTCCATAATAACACTATCAAAATAATATTATATATTTATATTAGAAATTTAACACAAACCAAATGCGTAAAATAATAAAAAAAATGACTTACCTATAAGACTTACCTTTAGCGGGGAAAATAACAGAAGCTCGTGCTGATAACGTGTTGTAAAATTGGAGGCAAAATCGGGCACCGAAACTTTACCAAAATATATAAAAAATAATAATAATAATAATAAAGAAAAGAAAGTGGAAATGTGATATATATATATTATAAATAAAGATAGTGGATTATATGACAAAATTATATAAGGAATAAAATAGAGAGAAAGTGGGAGAGAAGAAAATGGATTTGAGAGAACTTCACTCAATTGTGTCTTTTTATTTATCCACCAAACGCCACTATTTGTAGGCAATTTGGAGAGCATGACGTGGTTCATTTGGACATCAATCTATGACTTTTGTTGGACACATGAGAGACACTTTGGCTATGGATAATTTGCCACATGACATGGGTATCAAAGGGGCATGTGGAATGGGCATTTACATGTGTAATGTTTACAATAATTCATTGTCTTTAGCAGTATTAATCTTAATGTTGGCATAGCATTTTTTTAGTACATCAATATTTGAGAATGAAGGGATTCGAACCCCATGACCTCTTGGTCATAAGTCTTATTTGATGTCAGTTGAATTATGTTCTTGTTGACAATGTTGGCGTAACATGTTGTGCACGCAAATATGACCCATCTAATTTTTTTACTTTCTCACCCTTATTAAATCTTATGGCCTACACTTTTGAGCCATATCATATTCATGCCAAATAATCACTTGCGAGTCCAATCAACATTTAACGGGCAACGTTAAGGACTTTTTAGAATCAAAATGGATAGTTTAAGCCTCGTTCGATAACCATTTGATTTTTTATTTTTGGTTATTGGAAATTATGATTATTTTTCCACATTTTCTCTTCATCTTTTCTACAATGATACATGTACAAAGTAGAAAAGAAAATATAAAAACCCATTGGTAGAGTAATATTTTAGGCTTAATTTTTAAAAACTAAAAATCAATGTCTCGTTTGATAACCATTTGATTTTTTATTTTTTATTTTTGAAAGTGTGCCTGTTTTTCCACAATTTTTCTTCATCTTCCCTATAATGATTTCCATATTCCTTGAAGTACAATTTAAGTTTCTAGCCAAATTTTAAAAACAAAACAAGTTTCTAAAAACTACTTTTTTTAGTTTTCAAAACTAGCTTGATTTTTGAAAACATAGGTACAAAGTAGAAAAGAAATCATATAAATCCATTAGTAGGAGTAGTATTTTTAGGTTTAATTTTTAAAAATAAAAAAAAAAACAAAAACAAAATAGTTATCAAACATGACCCAAATGATTATCAAACAAGACCTTAGCAACACACTCAGAAACTTTTTAAAGTTTAAGGATTAAATAAACATAAAAATCTAGGGACTAAATTTTCATTTCAATCTAGGGACTCAACGAGGCCATAGGGGTCGTTTGGCTCCCTATTTTGGATTTGGATGATTTTGGATTCCAAATCCAAAACCATGTTTGGCTCAATGTATTCAAAACCCTTGGTTTTGAAACACAACCCCATGGGTTTGTTTCATGTTTTCTTATTTTATTTGTCATCTTTCATTTTCGGCAATTACTTCAACAACAATTTCGGTGACAACTCCAACAACTACAGCGGTGACGACTACTAATGGCTGGCCGCAACAACAACTCGCGACGACCACCATGCGACAATTACCTCGGCGACAACTTCGACGACCACACGGTGACTCGCTCTGGGTTGCGACTACCTCAGACGGTAATTCCGACGACTACACCAACAACCCGCCACCGCTGACTACTACCTCCGATGGAAACTCCGATAACCACACCGCCGACCCCTGCCACCGCTGGCGACTACCTTCGATGACCATACCGATGACCCCGACCACCGCTGACGACTACCTTCGACGACAACTCTGACGACCCCAACCACTGCTGACGACTACCTCCGATGGCAACTCCGGCGACCCCTGCCACCGTTGACGACTACATCCGGCGACAACTCCGATGACCATACCGATAACCCTGACCACCACTGGCGACTATCTCCGACGACCACACCGACGACCCCAACCACCACTGACGACTACCTTCGACGAAAACTCTAATGACTACATGGACGACCTAACCACTACTAACGACTACTTTCGATAACCACTCAAGAAACTTGTATACGCCTACCCCAAAACCCGATCACTCAAGCAATCAACTACCCTAACGACCTAACTTGTGCGCAATCACCACTTTTCTTATTAGAGTTCCAAAAATAGGATTTTGGATACTTTGTGGAATAAAATTTTAAATTTTCTAATCAGTTAAATAGATTTCCAATTTTTTTATTTCTAAAATAGAATTCCAAAAATAAGTTTTTGAATACTCTATAAAATATAGTTTCAAATTACCTAATTTATTAATAGACTTTCAATTTTTTTAATTTTAAAATAGAATTCCAAAAAATAGTTTTTAGAATACTATGTGACGTGAAATAGAGTTTTTAATTCCCTAATTTCATAAATAAACTTCTATTTTTTTTTAATTTCTAAAATAGAGTTCCAAAAATACTTTTCTAAATATTTTTTGAAATAGAGCTTTAAATCTCTAATTTCTTAAATGGACTTTCAATTTTTTAATTTCTAAAATAGAGTTTCAAAAATATTTTTCTAAATACTTTGTGAAATTGAGTTTTAAATTCCCTAATTTCTTACATACACTTCCAATTTCTTAATTTCTAAAATAGTGTTTCAATTTTGTAACTCATTTATGTTATACAAGGGTTTCTACAATTGACAAAACATCCACTAAAAAATATGAGAAAATAAGAGAAAAACCAATTAAAGAAAAATAGGGGAAAAAAAACAACATAAACCCAGGATTCAGATCACTGCACCCCAAACATTGTTTTCTTATTCCCAGGCATTAGAACACTGCACTCCAAACACAACTTTCTGATTCCTAGACTTTAGAACCCCATAACAAATCCCTCAGGGTTGTTTGAGGGCGGCAGTTCGAATCGAGAATCTCGGGAATCGAAGCACTGGAGGGTTTATCACGAGGGTTCGAAGCACGGGAATCGAAAAGCGTGTTTTGGGGTGCGTGTGTTCAAGCCTGGGAATCGTAAACTTTGTGTTTGGGGTGTGTGTGTCAAGCCTGGGAATTAGAGAGCTGTGTCTTGGGTGCAGTTTTCTGAACTCTAGGTTTGGTACAGTTTTGTTTCACCTTTTTTCTTTTAGCTATTTTATTCCTTTCAATTTTTTGTAATTGATCTTATGTGAATTGTAGAAGTTAATGTCTAACATGGATCAATTTTTAAGTAACTTTTCCATGAAACTTTCAATTTAGGTAGTTTTTTGAACACCCCTACCACGAGTTTACACATACAAATACATCGTCCAAAAGTGTTGCAACTAATACGAAACAAAAGAACATAAAGCGCCTTTGTGCGAAAGAAAAAAAAATATTTCATTTTTTCTAACTTTTAAAAAAGAAATTACAAAATTGAGCCATTTGAGTGTACATTAAAAAAAAATACCAAGTTGTTTTTATTTTTTTTAAATAAAAATTTCACAAAATTCAAACGTGTTGAGAATAGCATAAAAAAATGTTTATTAGCCATTTTTTAGTTTTATTTTAACCTTTTAAAAAATTGACTAGATTGTCGGATTGTTGGAGTGGTCAAGTTGATGAGGTGGTGGGCTTGTCGAGGTGGTCGTTGTATTTTTGGTTGTTGGTGGTCATCGGGTCGTCGGAGTTGTTGTTGAAAAGGTCGTTGAGGCAACCATCGGTGGTGGCTAGTCGCGGAGTTGTTGAAGAGGAAATAGAAAATCAAGTGTTTTTGGAGGCATTCATGATCGCTAGTCGTGGTGTGGTGCGTCGGAGTTGTCGCGTGTCGATGGTGTCGGGTGGTCGCCGGAGTTGTCGCCGGAGTTGTTGCCAAAGTGGTCGCCGGTATGGTGGTGCGTCGGAGTTGTCGTTGTCTGTGGTTGTTGAGTGGTCGTCGGAGTTATCACCGAGTTGTTGCCAAAGTGGTCGCTTTGTGCGGTCGTCGGAGTTTTTATCGGAGTTGTCGTTGTCGGTGGTCGCGGAGTTTTCCGGAGTTGTCGTTATCGATGGTCGCCGTCGGTGTGGCGCAGGTGTTTTATCGGAGTTGTCGAAGTAGTCGACAAATGGATAAGAAAAACATGGAACAAATTCCATGAGATTACACTATTGTAACCCATGGGGTTATATTGTTGTAACCCATGGGAATGAGTTTCAAAACCAAGGATTTGGAACACCTTGCTCCAAACATGGGTTTGGATTTGGATGCCAAACCCATCCAAATCCAAATCCATGGGCCAAACACACCCTTAGGGTTTTGATTCCAAGACAGGAGGTCAAACAACCCCTATATATTTTAAAAGAGTATATGCTTATATAAGGTTAAATATGTGATTTAGTATGTACTGGTTTTTTGTTTTTTCCAATTTAATTATAGTCCCTCTCTTGTTTAAAGAGTTTCAAATTTAGTTTTTTAAGTTTAAATATATTTTGTAAAAAACTCATAAGGTTAAAATTGGTTAGTGATAAACTTACCTTACATTTTTACTAAGTGAGTTAGTATAAATTTAAATAAAGAATTAGGCGAATTAAGAGAAGAAAAATCGAAATTCTTGTCATAACTTCTTATAAATTTGAGAGTTGAATTAGAAACTTTTATCTAAATTTGAAGTTTTTTTTTTAAGTAATGGAGACCAAATTTGGAAGATACCAAAATATTATGAATCATTTTTAGGGAAAAAGAGGTTACCCAATCAAATTTTTCCTTTAAAAAAAAACATAAACACTTGCACTACCATAAAAAATACTCCTAGTATATTGGATTAAGTAAACTCAATATTAACCATCAATATCAAATTTTAATTAGAAATCAGGTTTTTTTTTTTTTTTTGAGCTCAACTCTTATGGAGTGGGAGATTAAACCATTATCCCTAATTTATTTTTGGATTGACAGATTATTCACTAATTTCCATTCTATTATAACTATTTTAAAATTACAAATTCACCCCATTATGCATTAGTGATCCACCATTTTGGACCACCATGAAATAGAATAATTAATTATTCATATTAGGCATCATTTAATTAATAATGGGTATTTGAGAGGAGAATCCATAAATCAAATTCCATTATTTTGTTTGCAAACATTACTTTGGAATAAAAATAGAAAAGAGATATATTACAATTGATTTGTTTACTAAAATATTCAAAATGAGAATCAATCTAAATTAAATGTGAAATTCCTTTCAAAAGTAGAAGTAAAGGATTATATTACTAAAATAAAGTTGTGGGGCCCATAGATATGAGAATAAGAACAAGATACCTTACCTTTTTTAAAGTGATTACACCCTCCCAAATAAGGAATCTCATTCTTAATTTTATTAAAAAAAATTATTATAATTCAAACAAATGGGTGAGAATTAAAATTTATATTGATACCCTACATACAAATCAATAATGTCTTAGCCACTGAAGCTATTCAGGTTAACATTTCTTTGTTCCCATCTTTTTTTTCTTAATGTAAAATGCACCCAACAAAAAAAAAACTATTCTCACAAATAATTTTTTTTTTAACTAATTAAAAACCCAATATAAAAACAGCCATTTGTTAACATAAATGTGGCAATAATGATGACAAAATGGCTCCAACATCACAGCATTCGGCAGCAATATTTGAAAACTAATGTTGACGTTTGAGTGATATGACACTTTGAAATGGGTTAAGGACAACAACCCTTCACATATCTCCACATGATATGATATTGTCTACCTTAGGCATATGCACTCATGGCTTTACTTTTGGTTTCACCCAAAAAGTCTCATACCAATGGAGACACTATCTCTCACTTATATACTCATAATCTTCCCCTTCTCTAGTAGATGTGGGACTTCAGTTGCACTCCCAACAATCTTCCCCTCAAACAAAGTACCAACCGAGTCTCTCCTCAAATAGTCAGTCTAGCTCTTATCCTAGCCACCTCCTTTACTCGGAGCACACCGCCAGCCTAGGCCAACTCCTTTTACCCGGAGCACACCGCCTATCCGATAAAACTCTCTACCACGGATCTCCACCATGACTACACTTCAAGTCTCGCCTCCTTTGTTCGGCACCCGGGGATTTTATCAATCACGGCTCAGGGGCATGGCTCTGATATCACTGTTAGGGGACAACCGACTTCGGCAGTTCTCCACAATGGTATGATATTGTCCACTTTGGGCATAAGCGCTCATGACTTTGTTTTTGGTTCCCACCAAAAGGCATCATACCAATGGAGATTATTGTCCTTCCTTATATACCCATGATCAATCTATTCCCTAGCCAATGTGGAATTTTTGTTTGCATCCTAACAATCCTCTCCTCGAACAAAGTACCACAACTTGAGCTTCCATTCGAGTCTCCACTCGAACAAATCCATATACTCCAACGGATCACCACATTGTGTGATATTCCTTAATCCTCCCCTCGAACAAAGATCTACTCCTCTACCAGACAGCTTGATAGAGTTTATTACTTGCTTGCCGTTGCAAGCACTTTTTGTTCGACTCCGAGGTACATCCACAATGTCCATATAAGGCTCATTAATTTTTGTTCTACTTTGAAGATTCATCCGACACACAAGTAGGTAGGTTTTATCATGGCTTTGATGTCATCAATTGATGACGTTGGAGTGATATGACAGTCTGAAATGTGCGTATAAACAAAAGGGTAGAAATTTGATTTAATGCTTAAAATTGGCGAAACATCGGTTCGAGATCATGGTGAGGAATTCGGTTTTTTTTTTGTTCTTACTACATTGCAAATACATATGGAAGAAGGAAGAAAAATAGTAAGCAAAAACTAGGAAAATTACAAGGCAGGCACACAAGCTCTCTGTATGTTGGAAAGGTTTTTGGCAAATTAGGACTTTTTTTTTTGGTTTGTCTCTCTCAAACATTGTCTCTTTCATTTCTTTGGCACAGCAAAGTGAATCATTGTCTCTCTATATGAGCAATCTTCTTCTCACACTGTGTAGTGTTGCTGGATGGTGTCGATGTCGAGTCCCTTCAACTTCACCACGGACTCGACGTGACCCTTGAGTGTGTTGAGCTCTCGAAGCCTGGAACGATGAGAAAAAAGATTTGATCAGAAAATACTAATTTGTTGGTTCGTAAATGTGATGATAGTTAGTGTTGTGTTATCTTACCTTGCAATCTCGGCACGTCTCTTAGCTTGCTCAGCGATTTCAGAGAGTTCTCTGTAGCTGCTCTTCTCGGAGAAGATGTTTGTGGATTCGGGAGGTTGAAGTCCATGTAGTGTCCTTTGAGCAAGTGCCCATTGAGCCTCTCTTTCCTCTTTTCCATAGTCTTTCTTGGTGGTGAAAGCAGTCTGTTTGCACAAACACAATGCATAAGTTCACAACATTAAAGCTTATGCATTCTCTCTCTAAAAGGAAGAAAACAGAAAAATGTACCTTGTTTTCTAACAAGTTGTTCCAGGCCTTTCCGCTCAAGATATATCGAATAGCGAACTTCATGATATCGAGTGGAACGTAGAAAACAATGCTGTAAAGCCAGATGACACCGGCCCATCCCCATCCGATTCCCTTGATCTTCGCGAATCCCCAGTTAGCATACACCGCGATCAAAGTTGCAACCTATGAAACCAATCACATTTTAGCTACCACAAAATTTCCATAGTTAGAACTCATGTACAACCTATGAACAAGATCCTGTTCAAGTAATAATAGCTCATGAAAGTTTCCACAGTTATTAGGTACTATAAACCATAGTAGTTAAGTTAGTTCTTACCAGTTGTGCAATGAAGAAAGCGCCCACTAAGAGAAGTCCAGGGCGCTCGACATATGACCAGCTACGCGATCGGGTTACAAAAATCAAAGCCTGGCTGACAATACTCACTTGCAAGTACAGAGCAGCCATCTTTTCTTCTTCAATAAGACGAATCGATTTTACACCGAATTTATCCTGCATTTTAAGGAGATAAGTTGCTGAATCAAAGTCCTACTGCAACTTCAAATGATTCTGAAAAGTAGAGGTCGGGAGCGGGAAACATACGGTGAAGAAGTCGGTTCCATCCATTAACCAAAAGAATATAACCGTCATCAATGCCAAGTACCCTCCGAGTACTACTCCAGTTGCGAAAATCTCCTTCAGCTTCCAACTGTCAGGCAATGGAGATGGCTTCACCCTATCCTTTGAAATTGTCATAATCGTACCTTTAAACAGAACAACAATGCAGGCCATCAATATTGATTGTTTTGGTTCAATGGAGCTATCAAGGAAACAAACTAAAGGAATGGAATGGAACTTATAATATGATTTATCAGTAACTCACCGTCGTTCAAGATGGCGATAATCAAAACCATGAATGGTGAGAAATCAAACCTCCAAATGAGGGCAATTAACATGAAACCAAACTGCAGAAGAGGAATGGTATAAATTAATACGATCAACAAAAATAGTATCACAACTCTCGAACCGAGTTTAAGCAAGGATTGCAAACGTACCACAATACGAATGGTGATGGAAACTGCATAAATCTGTAGAAGAGAAAAGAGAGGAGGAGAAATGGTCAGTGTTTCCCAAAATGCAAATAACTTGAGTTAGCCATTTACGAGGATGCAGGCGTGGTGACTTACGGTATAGTTCTTCATCCTCTGGAAAATTGCTCTGCTAGTCAACACGGCACTGATGATAACACTCAATCCAGGCTCAGTAAGAACAATGTCTGAAGCGCCTCGTGCAGCATCGGTAGCATCAGCAACAGCAATACCAATGTCAGCCTTCTTTAAGGCAGGGGCATCATTCACACCATCTCCTGTCATTCCACAAATGTGCTTTCTCTCTTGTAGCTTCTTCACGATTTCGTATTTGTGTTCTACACATTGCATTAGAAGTGAAAACGTTAGACTTGAAACGAAAAATGTAGCATCAACATCTCCTGATATAGTCTATTATCAAGCATTAACAGGAGGCAACAATCACCTGGAAACACTCCGGCAAATCCATCAGCCTTCTCAATCAACTCTTCAACTGGGAGGCCAGCAATGCTTTCGTCCTTGTGTTGGCCAAGCAAGGAAGAAGATGGATACATATTTGTTCCCATTCCAAGTCTTCGGCCAGTTTCCTTTCCAATAGCAAGTTGATCACCTGGGATAGAGGTTGGTTGGGGTCGAGCATTAGTGTACAGAACACGATAGAGAAGAATTTCAAGAAACTCGAACGAGTGAATTACCAGTAATCATCTTAACATTCACTCCCAAGTTGAGAGCCCTGCGGATGGTTTCTGCACTGTCGTGACGAGGAGGATCAAAAAGAGGTAACAAACCGACGAACTGCCATGGAGCACCAGCACTCTCCTTGGTCTTTTCAGGCACTTCCTGTGAACATATAACAAAAAACAACAATCAAAAGGATGGTTCAATCATCAAAGTTCAAGTTCAAACTATCTTATGGAGGATCGGAATCCAAACCTGTCTAGCAACAGCCAATGATCGAAGTCCACGCTCAGCAAACTTGTCAATTACAGAAAACACCTTTCTCTTGAAGTCCTCTTTGCAGTTGCAAAGAGTCAAGATCTGTTCACAAAGATCATATAGTTATAAGGCATGATAATCAACTACCATAATGGTCTCGTCCTTACATCGTTTTAATTCGAATAAAACGTTTACCTGCTCGGGAGCACCTTTGCTAGCACGGTGCCAGTTACCGTTGGAATCAATGTAAGTCAAAGCAGTTCTCTTGTCCACAGGGTTGAATGGGAAGAAGTGAACTTCTCTAATTCCAGCTCTTGCCTGCATTAGAACAACATATTTAAACCACTTGCCTAAGCACTTTGACTCAAAAGTTTTCTCATCGAATGAAGATCAAAGATAATCGTACCTCTTTCGGGTCAGCAAGCATTCCAACCATGGCAGCATCAATGGCATCCTGGTTTTCAGTCCTAGAAGCCCTTGCAGCAAGAAGAATGACATGCTCTTTGTCTACACCCTTGATAAATACCTCAATCAAGTTCTTGTCGACACTCAACTTGTTAAGCGTCAGCGTTCCGGTCTTGTCACTGCAGAGGACGTCCATACCGGCCATTTCTTCAATCGCAGTCATTCTCTTGGTGATAGCTCCCTGTTGGGACAGCTTGTGAGATCCAATAGCCATTGTCACAGACAAGACAGTAGGCATAGCAATTGGAATTCCTCCAATCAAGAGCACCAAAAGGTTGTCGATTCCATCTCGGTAGTGACGGTGTTGGATCGGGTACATGACGACGATCTCAATCAGCATACCAATGGCAATGGAGCAAATACAGAAGTTCCCAATGGCAGTGAGAACCTTTTGGAAGTGACCAACTTGGTTGGTGCTGTCAACAAGATGAGCAGCCTTTCCAAAAAAGGTGTGGACACCAGTGGCAATAACAACAGCTTCAATTTCTCCTTGTTTGCAAGTTGAGCCTGAGAAAACTTCATCCCCTGGATTCTTGGTCACAGGAAGTGATTCTCCAGTCAAGGCAGATTGATCGACCTTTAACGGATCGCCCTCAAGAAGACGGGCATCGGCCGGGATGATGTCTCCCAATTTCACACTGATCACATCTCCTGGAACTAGAATTGATGCATCTTGTTCAGACCATTTCCCATCCCTCAGAACCTAAGATCACCAAACAACAAAGAAAAACAATGAACTCAAAATCATCGAACTCCTAGTTCCCTATATGTACTAATTGAGCCACGGACACACTCCCCCTCACACATAGACTCATATATCAACTTCGATTCACGAGACCTACTACATGGACTATTAATCTCATTACAAAATGTTCAATCTTCTAATTCACTCTTTTAACCCAAAGTCCACAAAATTCAAGATACAACACAATACATAATCTCCAAAACCACTTTTAGCCAATGAATATGAACCAAGTACAAACACTCCCCTCACATATGGACTTAGATATCAATTTCAATTCACGAGACGTACGACATGGACTATTAATCCCATTACACAAAATTCAATCTTCCAATTCATTCTTCAACACAAAGTCCACTCCATTCAAGATCCAACACATTACACAATCTCCAAAAAACACTTTTAGCCAAAGAATATGAACATGTTCTAGTTACCTTAGTCTTAGGTGCAAGACCAGCCATAAGAGCAGCTGCTGCATTACCAGCATTGTTCTCTTCAATGAAACTGATGGTGGAGTTGATAACCAACAGACAGACGATACCGACAAAGTCTTGCCAATCCGGGCCCTTACCACCGCCGTTCGCCAACGCAATGGCCATGATGGCTGCAGCTTCCATAACCCATGAAAGGGGATTCCACATAAAACCAAGAAACTTTAGAATCTTGCTTTCCTGTTCATATCATTACAAATACATATCAGAAACTTTTCACAACAGAAAAACAAAAAAAACAAAATAAAAAGACAAAGTTTCATTGCTTTTGATGAATAAAGAACCAACCTTTTTCTCTTCTAGCTTGTTGGGACCAAAGATTTGAAGACGGTTCTCCCCTTCTTGAGAAGTTAAACCTTCTCTTGTACATTTCAGCTGCTCAAACACTTCTTCAATGGGGATTTTCTCCTGTAATCAATCAAAATTGTAACAGAGAAATGTTTATTAAGTTTCAAAGGAAGTTCCTCCTGAATTTGAGAGGTTAATTAATGTTTCCATTAGAAAAAAAAAATATTGACAAAATATTAAAAAAATGTCAAACTATGAAATGCTTTTTATTAATTAGTTTTTTCTTTTCTATGAGTCTATCTTTTTTATAAACCAAGGCATGTGAAGTGAAGCTGTCATTTTCATCCAATAAAAAAAATCACAGCTCTGAAATAGACATTATTATTATCTAATCAAGTTTTTTTAATTTAAACAAAGTTCTGACTATTCTAATTCAAGTAAACCCAAAAAGAATTTAGACCCAAATATATGCTTTAGCTAGTGAAATACTGATGAATTTTCAACCACCATTAATGCAAAAAAAAAAAAAAAAAAAAAAAACTATGAGAAAGAGTTCAAGTCAAACTTGATAACCAAAAAGATAATTTACTTCCTCTTTAATGAGATCCCAAGATTTTCCCATTACTAAAAAATGGAACTAAAAGCCAAGATAAGATTCACATACATCCCCCACCTACCCATAAAGAAATTTCAAAACTAATAAAATAATAATAATAAAAATAATAAATCATCTTTCACTTTAAATTTAAGCATAAATTCTATTCCGATTTTCACAAACCTAATTCAATCACTGTACTCCTAAAAAGTGACCGATTAAATTCTATAAAAAAAATTAAAAAGAAAATTAATATTTTAAAATATTAAACAAAAAAATAGAAATTGTGAAAGTATCGGGAAAAAAAAAGATTTTTTAAAAAAGAATTAAGAAACGAGTCACCGCCGAGTTAGCGAGTGAGACTCGGAAACCAGACAAGAGAATTAAATTTGGCAACGGAAATTCAACCCTCGGGGATGATGTCAAAGCCCCAATCACAGGCGCGTTGACTATAAATTTCCAAGTGGGCCCCATTACCAAATATTAAAAAGAATTAATTAATTAACAAAAAAACATCCCACGTGTTGGGCGCGTGTTGACACGCGCCGGGGGTCCAGAGCGCCGGCGGTGGCGGAGGGCGTAAATATCGGCACAAGCGAAGGGCAAAACGGGAATATAGAAAGTAAAACCTAAAACGATTGTTGAATCCAAGGCGGGTCGGTTAAGTGTCAGGTGGGGTCAGAGCCGTTGAAATGTGAAAAACTTTTTTTTTTCCAGAAAAGAAAACAACGAAACCTTTTTTTTAAGGGGAAAAGTCAAAAGTACCACGGAGAAGTACCGAAAATTCCCAGTTTTTTTTATCTTCTTCACTGTTTTTTATATCCAAAGTTCCAAACAATTACAAAAACATTAAAATAAAATAATATTATTATTCATAAAAAATAAAAAACAGCCCCCTAATCGCTTTTCTGTACTGCACATGCTGAGATCCACTAAAAGAGCCAACCATGAAAAAAAAAACAAAAGAAAAAAGAAAAAAAAGATCTGTTTGGTTGGCGAGAAAAGGTGGGAAAGTAAAAGGGAAAATAAAGTAGAAGTGGAAGAAAGTAAAGTTGATTCCTTTTTACGAAAAACCCCAAATCGAATTCCAAAAAAAATTCTCTATCTGTGATATGAACAAGCACAACAAAATTTTAAAACTCTGTTTCTGTTTTTTTTTTCTTTATTATTTATTTGTTCTTGATCAGTGAGATTTAAATCATGTGAAATGGGTAATTAAATCTATGATAGCAGAATCAACAGAAATATAATACTCAAAAAGGGGTATTGAAAAAGAGGGAAAATTGAAAATCAGGGGGGGTGTTTGGGGGAGGGGAAAATTTGAAAATTTTCCCGAGAAAATTAGAGGAGGGGAAAGGAATACCAGATCAACAGTCTCGTTCTTGATCTCCTCGAGAGTTAAAGCGGTGTCGTTTCCCATCTTGAATCGTCCTGTTGTTCTTCAGAAGCAAAAGGAAACAGAGGAAAAAAGGGGTTTTTTTAAGGGGTTTGGTGTTTTAGAGAAGAACCATTGATTAGAGGTGGAATTTTCTCAGCGTTTTCCCGAGAAAATTAATAAGATTCTCGGGAAAATCTGTGTTTGGGAAGAGAGAAAAAAAAAAAGAACCAGAGGGGAAGTGAGAAAGAAAGCTGAAGAGGCTTTGAGGGGGTGAGGAATTGGCGTCGAAATGCACTTGGCTTTTTATATAACTCTAAGCTCCCCGCAGTCCAAGTGGGGTCCACCCCTCTTCTTTCTCTCTCTTCATATTCTTTTCTCTCTCTATCTAAGTTTATTATTCAACTAATAAAACCCGAACCCTTTGTGATAAGCAATTTCGTTGACAGTTTTACACTATTGGATATATACGAGAGAAACTGTTAAGAAGAGAACGTCAAAAGACCGTCTTCTGATCTAGAAGACGATCCGCACCTCAAAACATTGTTTGGGTCACTATGTTCAAAGCCCAATAAGTTTGAAACAGAACCCCATAGTTTTGTTTCGTTAATTCCAACACAGTTTCGGTAATTATCAGACATCAAATATTGTATACCAAACACATTTTTTCTGATTTTCGGAGTTTCAAGCACTTAGAACAAACTACTCAGGGTTTCGATTCCGAAATGATGCTCCAAACGCACCCTAAAAAGCTTCTAATTTGTATCTAATGGTGAATAAGGGTACAGATATTTGCACGAGATTTTTAAAAATGGTATGTTGAACTTGACTCGAACGGTTAATAGAAGATAGGCAAATTTCAAACCCAAAATTTAAACATGTTTTGAACCTGCGTCCAATGATGTTATTAGGGGCAATTATATCACCGCCGTGACATAATAGTTTTTTTTTTCTAAAACTGCAGTGATAGAGAAATGAGAAGGTTGGGAAATGAATTTTTATTGTGGCCGTTGGATTTAATCTTCCAATTAAAAATGGAGGAATCGAACCCTCCACGTGGCAATCATCAAGTGGTAGGTTTCATATTAAATTTGTATTTTAATTTTCTTTTTGTTTCTATTGTATATTATTTGAAATCATTATTGTGATATAACCAATGATCACTATGTTATAACCAATGAATGATGTGTAATTTTATTTTTATTTTTATTTTTTTATGATTGATATAACCCATGCATTTGCATTTTTGGTTTTGTACCCTTTTTTTCCCCATAAGCAAGACAAATTTTATTAACCCGCTATCTCTCTTTCTATATGTAACAACAAAAAAATTGTACCTTTGTCTTTATGGAACAACATAGGTTATTACAAAATGTAGTCGTAAATTTCAATTGGATATAATCCATCTCCAAACAATAAAATCTTAATCCGTGGGCAAGAAATGGGAATTTATATATTTAAGAAGATTCATTCGGATTTTAACTCTTGTTTAGAAGAATCTTATTTATCAAAAAGAAAAAAAAAAGTGAAGGTTAAAATACAAATTTAGTCTCTGAACTGAGGTTTGTATCTATTTGATACCTGAACTTTAAAAAGTGTCAAATGGGGTTTTGAACTTTCACTTTTGTATCTAATAAGTTTATGAACTTTAAAAAATGTCTAGTTTTTGAATTTTTAATTTTGTATCTAATAGGTCTCTAATATATTCACAATTTTTCAAATTAACCGATCTATTAGATATAAAATTGATTTTTTTTCTAATAGAAGCCTAAACCTTCAATTTTGCACCTAACAAGTTCATGAATTTTAACATCAACTAAGTCAAGGACCTATTAGATACAAAATTGAAAATTTACGGACCTATTGGACAATAAATTGAAATTTTGAGGACTTATTAGACACTTTTCAAAGTTCATGGACCAAATAGATACAAATTTGAAAGTCTAAGGATCTATTAGACACTTTTTAAAGGTCAAGGACCAAATAGATACAAACTTCAAAATTCAAGGACTAAACTTGTAATTTAACCAAAAGTGAATTGTAAAATGGGATGCATATCTCTTCATAAAAATTATAATATTTAAAGGTACGACTGAAACTAAGAATGGCAGACTCACAGTTGTCTTAATTAGATTAAAAAAATATAAAGTTATAAAGTTTTTTTAATCTAATTTATTCTCATAAGTTTTTTAATGTACAAAAAGTTAAAAGGTAAAATTTTACCCCTCTTTACAAACTTTTTTTTTGGCTTGGCCCTACTTTAAAGATGAGAATATTTGGGTTTTTATTTTTACTTGAATCATTTAAATAGTAGTATTGAGAAGAGGAGATGATATTAGCAATTTTTTTTAGTACATCAACAATTCTGGGGATGAGAGATATGAACTCATGACCTCTTGGTCATGAGTTTTACTTGATGTCGTTTGAGCTATACTCTTGTTGGTGATGATATTAGCAATTCGATTAGGTATAACATGAACTCTTAGAAAAAAAAAAATACTAGGTATAATATGAAGGTGGTGGAGTAACGTTTTGATGGATAAGGTATAAATGATACAAAAATAAGAAAAAGAAAAACTATATGTGATCTTCGATAATTGAGCAATTAATGGAATCTAAGATTTTAGAAAATGATCTCTATAAACAAGATTATAGCACATGGAGGATCAAATAATTTGGGGTTAAAAAATGTTTTAGTTTCAAGAGTGAGAACAAAAAAATAAAATTAAGTAATAATACATCATAAATGTTAATTTAATAACAAAAATAATAAATAAAAAAAAAACAATAAGGATTTGACTTTTTGATTTTTTTTTTTTTGGAAGTTATGAAGTGGATTGTGGAACCCCCAATAATAGCACACAAAGTCTTCTCACTTGTGATGTCTCTAAAAACAAATGGGGTTGATTTTTTTTTTTTAAATTGTTGCTAAGTATTTTTGTTTAATGGGAAAAGAAAAGAAAATAAAGGAAAATAAGAGAGGGAGAGCACTAATATTAATGGAGGCCAAAAAAAATTGTAGCCATTGAAATTAAAGAGATGGAGGAAAAAAAGGGTAAATCCAACTTGACCGTTGGATTCCATTAAAAGCTAGTCAACTCTTTACGGCTTATTGGAAAATGAGGACCTTAATTAATTTTTTTTTTAATTTTTTAATTCAGACTTTTGAAACTTATTTTTTATTTTTTGTAGGGTTAATCAATTTGGTGTTCATATGGGATGGGTTGTACATGTACTTTTATTCCTATCTTATAATTAAATTATTTTTGTAAAAAATAAATTAATTATTTTAATTATGTGTGTTATGACATTATTGAAAAGGTGGTTTATTATTATTATTATTTCCCTTTCAAATGATTCTAAAAGGAATTAGTATTAGGTTGGCGAAATGAAATATAGAATCTCTAAGTTTAAGTCTGTTCGTAATGTCTTAAAAAAAAATTCTTCATTTGTCTTTTTAAGAGAGAAAAAAAAAAGAAAAAGAAACAATTTGTTATAAAGAGAGAAAAAGAATTAAAAAATATTTATGGTTAATTGTTTCTTTTCTTATTGGAAAAAGAAAAGGAGATGAATTTGGTAAGAGTTTCTTATTTTCTCAAATATTTAAATTAAGAAACACAAATTTTTATTTTAAAATAAGATTTTAAAGTAATATATTCAACGTTATAATGTAATGTTTGATTTTTTTTAATATTTATTATGTATTTCATGAATAAAAATGATAAGATAATACTTTTGTTCTACTTTTATACAATTTTTGAAAGTCTTGTAACAAAGAAAAGCTAGAAATAGAAAACAATTAACAAACGCATATACTTTTTTTAAAAACTGGAAATCAGATACGGGACCAAAATAAAAAAAAAAATAGAAATAATATCTAACTACTAATTGTTTTTTTTTTTTTGGAAAAACTTACACGTAACAATTAAATGTAGTACTTTTGTAAAAATAAATAAATATAGTAGTCTTTTTTCTTTTTTGGCATTCAACCCCAATAATCAAATTATCAATTTGTACTCTTCTTTCTCTTCACTTTTTCTCCTTCCTTTTTATGATAATTTGATTGAGGAGTGTAATTCTAACTCTATTTTCATTTTTCATTTTATCTTTCTATTTTAAAACCCAAAAATATATTAAGAGATATATACGAGAGTCAAGTATGTATGTGTGTATATATATAAAGAATGACGTGCAAGAGAAAAGTGTTTCAAAAAAGAAGTCTCGATTTTCTTTTTTTTGCTAAATTATAAAGTTTGTCCTTGAATTAGATTATTGTGTATTTTTAAACGTACTAAAAAAATTAATTGTCTTTAAAATTTATACTATATTTTTATGTAGACTTTTTAACTCTCTTCTATTAGTACCCTAAATAAAGGTTTTTTTTTTTCTTTTTTTGGAGCAAATGAAGGATTGAAGTGGCATGCCAAGGAAATTTATAAATTAAATGACAAATACATTTTTACTGTCAAAGTAGACTTAACTCAACAGTCATCGAGCATGAAAAAAAAATTCAATAGAAGTTGACATGAACTCATTCTCTTAAAATTTGAAGTTCAAATCTTTATGTTCCGCTTTAATTTTTTTAAAAAGAAAAAAAAAACTCTATGCTATTTTAATAAAAAAAATTATAATTATGCATCAACTCTATTGAAAAATGTTGTGTAAAAAAATTTTATGAAAAATGCCTGGTATGGAAACATATGTTGTCATACTTTATTTCTAAAAATTTTTTATTTTATTTTATTTTTACAGAATTGTCGTCTATTATATAGACATTCATAATTTTAAATAAAAAAATAATTTAATTTGTATCATTGAGAACATAATTCAACTGATATAAACCTTGAATTTATGAACGGTCATAGAATCAAATCCTCCCTTTCAATTCTAACTCAAAAGAAAAAAGAATAATTCAATTTATTTTTTAAAAAAATAGATGATTCATGAATGAAAAAAAAATTGAAAACACAATTATCTGAATATACATTTATTTTAAACAATAAAATATGTTTATATATTGAAAACAATTTCAAAACTAACCCAACAAAATAATAAATAGAAATGAGTGCACCAAACTAATGGTTATTTTTTCTTGATCCCATGGTTAAATTTATCAATCAATATCCCTATTGGGAATTAATAAAAATCAATAGTCACCTCCCACATTCTAAGCCAAAACATATGCATATGCAATTAATGTTCCTATATTTATTTTTATATATACATATATTATATAGCCCTTTTGATTAAATTACTAATTCCAGTTTTTTTTTCTTTTTTCTATTCATATATATTTTAAATTTTTAATTCCCCAATTGAGGACTTTTTGTTTTTCAAAAAGATTTACTTTTCCTATAATAAGGTTTCCAAATTTATTAATTTGACAGTGCAGCATATTCTCTGCTGCACCTTTTTGCAGTCAATTCTCTCTCTCTATAAATTATTTATGTATATGAAAAATATAATTAAATTTTGTTGTTCCTTGTTTGGCAATGTTTATTGTACCAATTGAGCAAGGATTTTCAATGTACCTTCTAATTATTTCCTTTAATTTGAGTGTGACATTCAAAGGAATGCCACTTTAGGCTTGATTTACTTTGATTCTCCATGATATTAGCTTGGAGTAATTTTATATGATTCTCCATCAATAAAATTATAGTACATTATAATTTAAACGTATCCGGTCTTCAAAATTTTTATTTAGAGTCTTTAATCCATTGAAATATATGTTCAAGTTGGCAAATTTCTCATACTCGTTAAGTTTTTATTCTTAAAAGTTTTAACTATAGTATTTTTAGTTCTTCAAACTTCTCCTACCTTTTAATTTATCAACTTCATATAAAAAAGAAATATTTTTTTGTCATTCTCATTGATTTTGTCATGTAATTTAACGAAAATCCAAGTGTTTTTTTTTTAAAACCCAAAAAGTAATTTACTATATGTGGGTTTCCTCAAGAAATTTTACTATATGTGGTTTCCTTTCAAATATTTGTTTATTATAAAGATATATTGTGAATTTTAGATAAATGAACAAAATATTTGTATGCTAGATTTATGTCTAATAATAATTAATAAAAGATTAACACATATAACTAAAATAATATTTTATACAAAGTCTAATTAAGACTAAAATAAAGTAATTGAAAGTTTATGGATAAAAATGAAAAAAAATTATAAAAATTCATTGACAAAAATAGAAATATATCTAAATCAATGTTAAGTTAGTTAATTTGAAAATCTCACTCAAATATGTGGGGATTTTTTTATTTTTTTTCCTTTCGAAAAGATATGTGGGGATTTATATACAAATCAAGAAGATTCTTAGTTATAATTATGGAAGTTGCTATTATTGTAAAATTCCATTATGTAATGTTGGTAAATGCAATAACAAAGATTAAAGTCGTGTCTTGTAAAGGCTAATTAATTGGGGCAATTTTCTATCAAGTGTTTTTTTTCCCTTTGTTTATTAATCTTTTTGAGACAAAGTGTGCTTTAATTCCATGCTTGAGAGGATGGTTTTTTTTTTCCTTATTATTGTTATTGTTATTTTTAAGCATGTTTTTTTTTCATACTCTTATTTGCTAGAAAATGAAAGCGAATAAATAGTTTGAGAGACTCTCGTCGTGTCGTGTGATTGTAGCTTTAGTCGAAGAGTTTTTCTTTCAATAGAAAAAATGAAGCTATAATTTTTTTTAAGAAGAGAATACAATTTTACATACTAATTTTTTATATGCATAATCTTTCAATCCTATAATTTTTGGAGGCAAATTAGAGAAAAACAACGAAATTCTAAGTATTTTATATCGTTTTTGAATTACAACATATTAGAAGGAGGACAATTTTATTTTATGAGTTGAATTTTTATAATTGAAAATTTAAAACTAAAATGATTAGAAACGTGACTTTAATTAAATATTTAAATATCAATTCTAAGGTTAAATATTTAAATATCAATTCTAAGGTTTTGGTATTGACATATTTGACAAAACTTAAAAGTTTGGTTAAAATTTAAAATTTATAACTAACTCAATTACTCTTCTAGATTGTTTTGAAAATCTAAAACCTATTAATGGAGAGATCTCTTCTAATTTTGTGGTTCTTTTTTAACTGCATTGGAAATTTGGCATTCTGGGTCTGTAGTTAATTCTTTCATATTACTATAAGATAAAACTGAAATTAAAAAAAAAAAAAAAAACTGAGGCTTTAGAGCCATAGAGCCATCTGATAATATTTTTTGAAATTACGATTTTTTCGAACATGCTTGGTTAAATTACCCGTCCATGAAATTTCAGGATTATGTCCAATTAGGACTCTAAATTTTAAAGGTTTATTTGGAGCACAAGTTATAATAACTAGTGTTCTAATAACATGTGGAGTATTCTGCACTCAAAATACAAACTATTACACAAACAACTTTGTATTTTAAATAATATTATATGATTCCACATATCTATAATAACCCACAAATTATTATATAACACATATGGTGTCTTTCTTGAATGAAAAATTATTATTATTATTATTTAATCAATTTCGATAAACATTAACTTCAAATTAACCATGAAGATCAATTTTAAGCTTTATTGGAAGTATATAAATTAAATTTGAACATTTAAAATTACATAGACTAAAATAAAATGTGAAACCCAAAATACAATAATCAAAATGGTATATTTTAACAAAGTGTATAAAATACGTTTTTAAATTTTCAATTTCATGTCTAATAGATCCTATTGACTTGATATTTTAAAAATTTTGTAGATTTGTTGTGTCTAATAAGATTTTGACTTTTTAAATTTTTTCAAATTTTAATTTTGTATCTAATAAGTCATTGACTTATTTGACATTTTTTTAAATAGATGGATTGATTTAGCTAAGTCGCGATCTTCAACCATTAATAAAGAGGTGCAATATTTCTCCTTTGTACCGCTAGCCTTGTAGCCTGAATTCGTGCAACCACATCCTCCAAAAGATGAAATCGTTGTCATCTAATTGTTTCGAAGGAGTCTTATGGGCCTTTTTCCTCGCTTGGTAAAGGGACAAATATTCACGACTTGAGAGGACTTGAACTTTCATAGCACGAGATTTGGAGTCTTTAATATGTTTATACCATTTCATCACCAAGTGATTGTCGAAAGTGAATGAACATGTGTTCCCTGTTTGCGTGATTTTAAGTGCATGTGAAACCGCTAGTGTAGAATGTCAAATTTTAGCATAGTGATCAATTGAGTGAAAGTATCATCTTCAGAATTGAATTTCCAATTTAATTGATTACTACTAATTATTATTTTATTTTATCTAGAGAACTAAAAAGAAAGGAATGAAATAACTAAAACGAAATCTATATATTACAGATTGAAGACAACTAGAGGGAATATTCTTAGGGGAATTGTAATGGGTAGTAAAAAATAGTAGGATATTTGCAAATCTAGCTATAGGTTTTTAGATTTGCAAATATAGCAAAATTTTTAAAATCTAATTTTCGTTTTTTTATTATTCCAATTTTACCCTCATTGGTGTATCAGTAGGATATCTGATATACTTAATATTTGATATATCAGTAGGATATATGATATACTTAATATTTGTATATCAATAGTATATAAGTAGTATATCTAATATACTTTATATTTGGTATATCAGTAGTATATCAGTAGGATATCTGATATACTTAATAATTAGTATATCAATAGTACATCTGATATACTTTATATTTGGTATATATCAATCAACTAGTATATACATATATATTTGTAACGCCCTAGGCCCAGAATTCAGATCAAGATTTGGAATCTGAATTTGACCTTAACATGGGATTTCTCCAAGCCAAGCACGCTTAGCTTTGAAGTTCCTAGAGTTCCTATGATTGAGCCATAGAAAATTAGGAAGGTGCATCTTGTTGGTATATCAATTCTTGTAAGCCTTTTTCATCCATATTTTCATAACTTTGAGATAGCTCTCATTCGGGTGTGGTCTCGGTTCATTCATGTACCATTCTTCTTCGAACGTCACAATATTAGTTGTATATTACTGATATACTATTGATATACTTTTTTTTTAGGTATCATTTAAATGATATACTTTATATATATCGTAGCGTATTATGAATATTTTGCATATTTGATATATCACTAATATACTTCATTTTAGATATATATATTTATTTCATCAATATATATAATATTGAGTATATCAGTAATATACTTCATTCTAAGTATATCGAGTATACTAATATGAATTTCTCATATACTACTAGTCAAATGTATCAATTAAAAAAGTCTATTGACTAAAAACTAGTAAATACAAACCATTAAAAAAATAAAGAACTAAAATAAAGTATATCGGTAGTATATCAATGATATACTTAATATTATTTATGTCTTGTATATGAGTTACTGATAGACTATTGATAAACTTTATACAAATATCAGTAGTATATCACTAATATACTTTATATTATGTATGTCTCATTTCATTTTGATATAAGTGAAATGTATCAGTAGCAGTTCACTAATATACTTCATATTAGGTATATTTGATACATTGGATATAAATCACTATTATACTCTTGATATACTTCATATTAGCTATTTATGATATACTGTTGATATACTAAGTACCAGAAATTCAAGTTCATTGATATACTTAAGTTAAGTGTATCAGTAATATATTACTGATATACTTCATATTAGGTATATCGTGGGTATATCAACAATACATCATCGGTAGACGATTGATATACGTCATATTACAATCATGCAAGATTACACAGGAAATGTATTTTGGACATTTCGCTGACTCCAATTCGATTGGACCAATTTTTTTGCTATATTTGCAATAGAAACAAATGGTAGACACGCTTACAATTGAACATTTATTTTTTGTCATTGTTAAACTCTAGCTTAATGAGCTTTACAAATTCAACTTTAACCGGTAACAAACTATAAGCCAAGAAGATGATTAATAATAATTGATCTTTCCAAGCTCAATTGACTCTCATACTTAATTAGAAAACTAACATCACTATCTGAATTTTCAAACCAAGTAAAAGAATAACAAACTTCTTCTAAATAGTTTGTAAGAGAATTCTTCATTGTCATGCAAGAATTTAAAGTGGTCATGCATTCAGATCTAGATTTAAATCTTACTTTACCAAGCTAAAGCAACTAAAAGTATTTGTTACGAGATTGGAAATCGATATAAAGATTACAGATCGAGGTTGCATCAATACTACAAAAAACGGAGGGACCCACAGGAAGCTCGTGAACGTCCACACAAAGATGTTTCACCTGAAGATTGGAAAATTTTATGTGATAGATGGGAGACACAAGAATGGAAGGTAAATATTAGCTAAATTTTAAATAATACATGAGTCTGTTTTCTTACCATACATTATAATGCAGGACAAGTCAACAAAGAATAAAGAGAGTAGAAGCAAGCTCCCTTTCAACCATTGTGCTAGAACAAAATCATTTCTTACTCATAGAGAAGAAAAGGTATGTTATATATACTTTATATCTAGTTTTCAGTATTTTAGGATTCACTAACATAATAAGATTTATTAATATATCTAATAGAAAAGAGAATATGGTACATACTTGAGTCCCATTGAGATCTTCCATCAAACTCATTGGTTTGTTGCAAAGGGATGGACTGACATTGCAGCAAGTGAAGCACCTGTAAGTATCTTTTAGATGTTCTAAAAGAAAATATTAAGTTTTTGAAGATCAATATCATTTATATATTGGTCTTGATGTATACAGACAAAAATGGTTGCCCTATCAGAACAACAAGCCAATTCTAGTACACCGATGACTGACGAAGAAGTTGTGGCTACTGTTCTTGAAACACGATCATCCTTTGTTAAAGGAATGTGATATGGACCAAAACCACCAACATCTCAGAAGAAATCATACTCACAAGACTACGTTCAATCTCTAGAGGCATACCTTGCACAAACACAAGAAATGTTGCAGAGTCAACGACAGGAAAATAAAAAAATGGAGCAGCGAATGAAACAAAGAATGGAACAACGAATGGAGATGCAATGCATGGAGTATGAAAGAAGATTTGAGCAAATGGGAGAACTTTTAGCAAGGTTTACTGGAGCAAACCCATCACTAAATAAGGTATGATTTTTATAGTTTTGTAATTATTTATATATCTATCTTGCTTATATGTTGAGTATGATTTACAAAAAGAGATATGTTTTTGTTTCTGATTCTTAGAGATTATATAGAGATCGTGTTTCTATTTATGTTATTGGATTTTGATTCCATAGTTCTTGGGATGATGTTTCTGTTTCTGAGTTTGTTTGAGACTTTGTTCAAGAATAGAAGTTGTGTTCCTGTTTCTTAATTCTTATTCAATGGTTCTTGAAATTCTGAGTTTGTTTGAGACTTTATTAGAGATTAGAAGTTGTGTTCCTGTTTCTGGATTCTTATTCAATAGTTCTTAAAATTCTGAGTTTGTTTGAGACTTTGATTCTGATTATATAGAAATTGTGTTTATGTTATTGGATTCTGATTCCATAGTTCTTGGGATGATTTTTCTGTTTCTTAGTATGTTTGAGACTTTGTTCAAGAATAGAAGTTGTGTTCCTTTTTCTTAATTCTTATTCAATGGTTCTTGAAATTCTGAGTTTGTTTGAGACATTGTTAGAGATTAGAAGTTGTGTTCCTGTTTCTGGATTCTTATTCAATAGTTCTTAAAATTCTTAGTTTGTTTGAGACTTTGATTCTGATTATATAGAGATTGTGTTTATGTTATTGGATTCTGATTCCATAGTTTTTGGGATGATGTTTTTGTTTCTTAGTTTGTTTGAGACTTTGTTCAAGAATAGAAGTTGTGTTCCTGTTTCTTAATTCTTATTTAATGGTTCTTGAAATTCTGAGTTTGTTTGAGACTTTGTTAGAGATTAGAAGTTGTGTTCCTGTTTCTAGATTCTTATTCAATAGTTCTTAAAATTCTGAGTTTGTTTGAGACTTTGATTCTGATTATATAGAGATTGTGTTTATGTTATTGGATTCTGATTCCATAGTTCTTGGGATGATGTTTCTGTTTCTTAGTTTGTTTGAGACTTTGTGCAAGAATAGAAGTTGTGTTCCTGTTTCTTAATTCTTATTCAATAATTCTTGAAATTCTGAGTTTGTTTGAGACTTTGTCAGAGATTAGAAGTTGTGTTCCTGTTTCTGGATTCTTATTCAATAGTTCTTAAAATTCTGAGTTTGTTTAAGACTTTGATTCTGATTATATAGAGATTGTGTTTATGTTATTGGATTCTGATTCCATAGTTCTTGGGATGATGTTTCTGTTTCTTAGTTTGTTTGAGACTTTGTTCAAGAATAGAAGTTGTGTTCCAGTTTCTTAATTCTATTCAATAGTTCATGAAATTCTGAGTTTGTTTGAGACTTTGTTAGAGGTTAGAAGTTGTATTCTGGATTTTTATTCAATAATTCTTGAAATTCTGAGTTCGTTTGAGACTTTGTTAGAGATTAGAAGTTGTGTTCCTGTTTCTGGATTCTTATTCAATAGTTCTTGAAATTTTGAGTTTGTTTGAGACTTTGTTAGAGATTACAAGTTGTGTTCGTGTTTCTTGATTCGTATTCAATGGTTCTTGAAATTCTGAGTTTGTTTGAGACTTTGATTCTGATTATATAGAGATTGTGTTTATGTTATTGGATTTTGATTCCATAGTTTATGTGATTGATTCTGGGTTTCTTCATAAAATTATCTTCAACATGTTTTAGAGTAGGGGGAAGAGTTAATGTTTAGGGTTTGAAAATTTTCTTCATACTCATGTGTTTTTCTTTTGGATGAGGATGATTTAGGAAATGATGAGTTATTTCCATAATTTTAATATCTTCTTATGTATGTTTGTTGTTTAATGTGCAGAATTAAATCAGATGAGTTTGGGTGACGATAGAATATCATCATAGTCTTTTCAATCATTTTGGTATGATACTATTGGGGTGATATAGTTATTTTTTTTGTAATAGGTCAAAACTTTGCACTTACTTTATTAATATAAGCATTTGAAGTTGTGTTTTTGGTATGATCATTCTCTTTTTCAATATTTATTTCTTGTGATATAGTATTTTTGTTATGATCATCATGTTTTTCAATTATTCACTATAAAACTTGTATAGGTTTTGTAATAATTTGGTGTTGGTTGATTTCTGATATCGTAATAACAATTGTTGCTACAAACTTTGATAAATTTGATATATAAGCAGTTGGAAGTAATTGTGAATTAGGCTAAAGCATTGGGGAAATTTGTTCTTAAAATAAAATATTTTTTATTAAAAAAAATATTTGCGACGAATCTCGATATCGTTGCAGAAAATAAAATTGCGAATTAGGCTAAAGAATTGGGGAAATTCGATTTAGGGTTGATTGCAACGTAATTACATAATGTCGCAGATAAATGCGACGAAATATAGCATTTTTCGCAAGGAATAATGCAACGCAATTATCCCTTTTGTCGCATAAAACTGTGACGAAAATGGACTCTGTCGCATGAATATGCGATGACACGCTCTGTGACGATATAGCCTTTTCGTCGCACGGTTGGTTGCGACACAAACAGAGGTTCGTCGCAAGCCTTGCGACCAATTTATTTGGTTCGTCGCAGCTTGCGACGAAAATAAGTTATTCGTCGCTAATTGACTTCTGAGACGGTGCTTTAACGACGAACCTTGCGACACATAGTTTTTCGTCTCTAAAGTGTTTTTGCGCCAAAATTCTTGTTTTAGCAACGTTTTTTTTCGTCGCTAATAGCTTCATTTCTTGTAGTGGTAGGTCGTCTTTTCCAGAGACGACATTGCTATATTTTTAAAAATAGTTTGAAAATTATCATATCTTTAAAAAAAATTTAGAAACTTGTCATATTAAAAAAAAAAATCCACTTAAACTGTATCTTCCAAAACAAACACCAAAATCAAAACTGAACAAAAAAAAAAAAAAACTACACAATTTAAATTATATAAAGGGGCAATTGAGTTGGTAGCAAAAAGACCCAATATAATTGTCCATATAGTAAATGACTCAATCTATTTTCAAAAATAGCAAAAATTTGAAAAGAAAAATTGAAATTACTAAAACACCCCCCATGATCCAACTGCTTATCAATAATATTCTTTGATATGATTCTATCGGTGATATCACCGATAGAAATCATTTATTTAATAACTAATTTTTTCTTATAATTTTGATAAACTACTATTGTGATATCTATCAGCGATAAAAGTGATAGACTTACATCGGTGATAGTTGTCCGATAGACTTCTACCGAGTTATCATTTTTTACCTATTACTAATAACTTTTCTATTATCTATTAGACTTCTTGTTCCTATTCAACTTCTATCACTTTCATCAGCGATAGAAGTGATAGACTACTATCTTGTTAATGATTGATAAAAGTTAATGAAAAGAAGTGATAGACTACTATCATCGATAGAAGTCATAGGTTTTATCGGTGATAGTTGTCCGATAAACTCCTACCTATCTATTACCTATTACTCATAACTTTTCTATTATACTTCTTGTTCTTCATGTTTTCTTCTATCTGACTTCTATCGATTAGTGATAGATGTCTATCACTGATAGAAGTGATAGACTTCTATCAGTGGTAGTTGTCTATCACTATCACTGATAGTTGTCTATCTGTTAGCTATTACTATTTGTTGTGTGGTCTTCAAACTTTCTCATCAGATGCCAAAGTTCTTGTGTTCATAGTATTGATATTAAACTTTTGAAACAATCATAAACCTTGTATTGATAGTATGAATAGTATGATAACAACAATATTGAATTCTATCTTGAAAAAATATATCTAAAACCAATTGTCAAAAATTAAATCATGGTAAAAATGGTGGAAATTTACATGTCCTACGATTGTGACCAACACGATGACAATGATTACATTTTGTGTCACTTCTTGCTTCACCAATCGACAAAATCCTTTGCTTTCGGGGTTTTCCTGCTTGACGTTTAACAATTGGAGGCAATGCATTCATGTCAACATCTATCGAACTCCATTCAGAATGATTCCCAACTGGACGGATTACACCTTCATAAGTTGTCACTCCCATCACTAATTGCACAAGAGCAACCATCAAAACAAGCATCATTAATATGAGCAACTAAAGGATATCTTGTATTTTGATCTTTCACTAAAGTTAAAAACCAAGCAATATCTTTATCTTCTTGAATTTTAACCACATCCTCTACACCATTCATCCCATAACCTAATAACATCGACAATTCTATAGAAGAAATAGAACTATCCATTCGAACTTCTTTCACAATCAGATTAATAAAATCATCAAAACACATCATCTCATCAAACAAAATTCCAATGGTCTTGTAATTCTCATAGAAATTTTTCTCATTCCATTGCCCACTATAAAAAAATAACTATTGGAAGTTTTAACATAGTTCCTACGAAAAGTAATAACAACATTAACCACATTAAGTAATATAGAAACCGATCACCACAATAGTCACTCGTATATCATTGATTAATGATATCACTGATAGTATTGATATCTATTGATCACTGATATCACTGATATCATTGATATCTACTGATATCATATCTATTGATCAATGATATCACTGATATCATTGATATCAAGAAAACAGTGATAGATATCACCGATATCATTGATATCTACTGATCATTGATATCACTGATATCATATATATTGATCAATGATATCACTGATATCATTGATATCTAGAAAACAATGATGGATATCATTGATATCACTGATGTCATGTGTATTCACTAGCATATCTAGAAAAAAACAATCACCAAAATTAGACTTGTGACTCCAAAACATTGCAGAAAAATAATGATATAACAAAATGAACAAAAGAAATACCCACGAAAAAAGCTCTGGTTGATTGAAAAACTCAAATACCCAAGAAAAGAGCTCCAACAGAAGATCGTATATCACTAATTGGAAGCACAATAGTCACTCGTATATCACTAATATCACTAATATCATTGATATTTATTCATTACTGATATCACTGATATCACTGATATCATTATCTATTGATCACTGATATAACTGATATCTATTGATCATATCTAGAAAACAATGATAGATATCACTGATGTCACGTATATCGTCGATCATCTAGAAAACAGTATTGCTGATAGAACAAAAAATGAAGATGACTTGCGACTCCAAAGCAGAAAAACAGTGATGTAACAAAATGAACATAAGAAATACTCATGAAAAATGTTGATTGAAAAACTCAAATACCCACGAAAAAGCTCTCATTGGACTTTGAAAGATCGAATTGGAAGATACTTCGACCGAATAAGAAGATATTACAATGCGATCGAATTGGAGAAGATAATCAGACAAACTTGCGACTTCGATCGAATTGGAGAAGATAATCAAACAAACTCGATGAAAATTCATGGACTGCAATTCAACAGATCGAACTGAAAGATACCCGATCGAATAGGTGAAGGCTTGCGACTCTGATTGAATTTGAGAAGATACTCAAACTTGCAACTCGACACAAGATTGGACTGGAATCGAGAAGAGTTTGGGAAGATTGGACTGGAATCAAGAAGATGTTGTCGCAAAAATCGGAAGAAGAAAAATACCGTGAAGAACAAATACCAATTGAAAAACAAATACCAATTAAAAATGGAATAGGTTTAAGCCAAGGGTATAATTAGAATTATAAAAAAAAATTAAAGATTTTTGTCATATTTACAATTTTTTTAAAATGTTGCTATATCTACAAATACTAAAACCATAATTGCTACCCATTACAAATTCTCTAAAAAATAGGTATATTAAATAAATTATAATACATCTCATTTGATTTGACTGTGAATTTAGAGCCTTACAAGTAGTTAAATATTTGTTCCTGTTTGAGAATCTAGAAAATTGAAATGTTTAAATGCTTAAAATTGTAAAATAATCAAAAATATAAATGTCGGGCATAATCATGTTTGTTTTTAATATAAAAATATAAAAATAACAAGGAATATTTAAGTAACCGTGAAGAACAAATACCAATTGAAAAATAAATACCAATTAAAAAGGGAATAGGTTTAAGCCAAGGGAATAATTGGAATTATAAAAAAAAAATTAAAAATTTTTGCCATATTTGCAATTATTTTAAAATGTTGTTATATCTACAAATACTAAAACCATAATTGCTACCCATTACAAATTCTCTTATATAAATGATGTTTGAGTTTAAAGCTTCCATGTGGGATTGGTCAGCATATTCCCATGAAAAGTCTAAAAAACCCCAACAAGGATGTTTAACGACAATTAGGAAAATGTTGAGATCTCAAAAAGCTACACAAAAATTACTTCTTTTAATACTAAAAGAAGACATTAAAAATAAAAGAAAAAAAAACATTACAATTTCAACAAAGATTAAAATAAAAAGTGTGAAGACAAAATGGGGTTAGGTATGGATGAGAATAAAAGAAGTAGGTAAGTTGTGTACAAAATTTACACTCAAATTTAAAAACCAACTTAATTTGTCAATATTCATTTTTCAGTGTATTTTTTTATGCCATTTAAAAAGGGGTTCTAAAAAGTGTATAAATAAAAAAACCACTTTAGGAACTTGGTATCTTTATGTACTTAAGAAGTACTAGTTTGTGTTTTTTTTTTTTCTTTTTTTCTTTTTTTCTTTTCTTATGTCAAAATGATGAATAAAAGAGTCAAGAATGTCTGTTCTTTCTTTGGGTTATATTTGGAGCATATTTTTTTTATATATAAATGCTTTGATTAGAAGTACGTACTTTTGTTATAAGTATTTTAATAGAAAGTGTTCGTTAGTAAATAGAGAGAGTATGTTTGTTCTAATTTGAAGTGTTTATTTAAAAATTATTAAAATGAAAACAATATTTGACAACCATTTGATTTTTTGTTTTTTGAAAATTGTGCTTGTTTTCTTTCATTTTTTCTTAAGAAAACATTCAAATTCTTAACCAAATTTCAAAAACAAAAACAAGTTTTTGAAAACTATTTTTAATTTTTAAAACATGGCTTGAGTTTTTAAAATACATGTACAATAAGATAACAAAACAAAGAAACTCATAAGTGGAAATAGTATTTATAAGCTTAATTTTCAAAAATAAAAAACTAAAATCCAAATGGTTACATGTTTTTTTTTTCAATTTTTAAAAATTAAGCTTATAAATACTAGTTCCACATATAGGGTTCCATATTTTGTTAATTTAATTTTTACCTATGTTTTCAAAAACCAAGTCAAGTTGAAAACTAACAAAAAATAGTTTTTTTTTTTTAAAAAAATAACTTTTTGGAATTTGACTAAAAATTCAAATGATTTAAGAAATATGGAAATCATTGTATATGAGATGAAAACTATGGTACAGAAATTGTGAGAAAATAAAAATAGTTTTTAAAAATTAAAAACAAAAAATTAAGGTCTCGTTTGATAACCATTTAGTTTATAGTTATTAGTTTTTAAAAATTTTACTTGTTTTCTCACCATTTTTCTACAATAATTTTTAGAAACTACTTTTTTTTTTTTTAGTTTTCAAAACTAGGTTTTGTTTTTTAAAATACATGTAAGAAATAGATAAAAAACTTGAAAACTCATTAATAGAGGTAATATTTATAGACTTAATTTCTAAAAATAAAAAATCAAAACCTAAACTTTTTAAGTTACAATAAAATGAAACAAGTACGAGAAAGTACATATAAAGAAAGGTTAGATAGAGAAGCTATATATGTGGGCTTTTTTTAAATACAAATATATATGTGGAGTTTAGTAAGCAAAAGTGTGATCCACTCCACTCTCTTTTTTTTATTATTTTATAATTAAATATATGCTAATGTTAAAATTTAAAGCAACTTATTTTTTTTTAAAAAAAATATTATTTTAATCATTAATTTCATTAAAAAATATATTTAATAATTTTTAAACCAAGGTACA
This sequence comes from Trichosanthes cucumerina, assembly GCA_036507285.1. Taxonomy (NCBI): domain Eukaryota; kingdom Viridiplantae; phylum Streptophyta; class Magnoliopsida; order Cucurbitales; family Cucurbitaceae; genus Trichosanthes; species Trichosanthes cucumerina. The sequence continues at coordinate 10,745,474 of CM071842.1, read as the reverse complement.
AATGAAAAATACTAATAAATATATCCATAATGTAATTCCAAAATTCAAGGAGAAAGACGACACCAACAAGAGAATAGCTCAAAAGAGAGAGAAAAAGATGGTGACAGGGTTATAGAAGAAACAAAAATCCTCGTTCTTAAGTATTACACGTTGGAGAAGATGACAGAAAAATATCACTTCTCATTAAGTTCCACCAAGGGAATAAGAATATATACAAGTAATGAGAAATACCAAAGATAACTAACTTAACAAAATACCAGAATATTAACAACTAGCTTAGCACCATTACAACTAATACTCCCCCTCAAGATGGAGTGTGTATGTCTACAACACCCATCTTGGACAACAAAGGAAACAAAACATGGGGTTGCAAAGCTTAGTAAAAGGATCTGCCAATTGTAACGTCGAGCGAACAAGAAGAAGCTTAAAAAAACCAGCCACAATCTGATCACGAACAAGGTGATAATCAAGCTCAATAAGTTTGGTTCGTTCATGAAACGCAGGATTAGAGGCAATATGAATAACAACTTTCATTATCACAATAGAGTAGCGCTGACAGATGAAAAGAAACCTTCAAATCCTTCAGCAAATAAGAAACCCAAAGAAGCTCACAACAAGTCAGAGCCAAGGCCCTGTATTCGGTTTCAGCAGAAGATCGAGAGACAACCGACTGTTTTTTCGACTTCTAGGACACCAAAGAATCACCAAGAAACACACAATAACCGGTGGTAGAACGAAGAGTATCCGCACAAGAGGCCCAATAAGAATCAGTAAAGGCCTTAAGCTGAAAAGACCTCACAGGTTGCAAAAGAAGTCCTTGACTTGGTGCCATCTTTAAGTAACACAAGAGATGATTAGTAGCAACCATATGTACTTTGCAAGATTTAGAGACATATTGACTGAGCTTGTGAACCACAAAGCAAATATCAGGCCTTGAAACAGTGAGATAAAGCAACCACCCAATAAGTCGTCGATAAGCAGAAGGATCATCCAAAATATCACCATCATTGGCCTGCAACCGAAACCGAGGATCCATAGGCACACTTGCTGGTTTTGCACCAAGAAGACCAGAATCCTCAAGAAGCTGCAAAATATAGTGCCTTTGGGAGATATAAATGCCAGAAGAAGAACGTGTGAGTTCAAGACCCAAAAAATAACGAAGATCACCCAATTCCTTGAGCTGAAAACGAGCATTGAGAACAACAATAATACGAGCAATGAGCACTTGGTTAGGTCTCGTGACAATAATGTCATCCACATAAACAAGTATTGCATCAAAATCAGCACTCAAACCATAGGTAAATAGAGAGTAATCAACCTTGGACTGATGGAAACCAAGAGAAATCAAAACATCAGAGAACTTGGTTTGGCAAACCACTGCCTAGAAGCCTACCGCAAACCATACAAAGATTTATTCAAACGACAAGCAAGCCTCTCCCCCTTACTAGATGCACAATCCTTCGGAACGACAAATCCATCGACAAAAGTTCATGTAACCCATCGACAAATCCATGTAGACCTCCTGAAACAAATTCTCATGCAAGAAAACATTATTAACATCAAGTTGTTTTAACGGTCAAGCAAAAGTCACAACAAGAAGTAATAAAATACGAATGATGCTATCTTGGCAATATGAGAGAAAGTCTAAAAAAAAAAATTCCAAACCCTCATGGTGTGTATATCCTTTGGCCACCAAACGGGCTTTATACCTCTCAATGGACCCATCAACACGATGTTTAACTTTATACACCCATTTGCAACCAATAGTATGTTTATCTGTCGGCAAGGAGACAACACTTCAAGTATTGTTACGTTCTAAAGAACCAAGTTCAACTCTCATGGCCTCGTTTCAGTTAGCATAAGGAAGGACTTAGTGATAAAACTGAGGTTCATAGGTAGAGGAAAGGTTTAGAGTAAAGGCCTTATTGGTAGGAGTAAGCTTGGTGTAGGATAGATAATGATGTAGGGGATATTTGGTGGTCAGAGAAAGAGGGCATGAGGTTGCAGCAAGAAGACTACAATGAAAGTCTTGAACATAACTGGGTGGTCGAATGGGGCGACTGGATCGTCTGAGGGTTGGGCTAGGGGCAGAGGTTGAAGGCAAGACAATAATAGGACAAGAACCAGACAAAGGTGGAGGGGAGACAACAGGTTGAGAATTGAGGTTGGGTGCAGGGACTGAACTGGAATTGGGATCAGAGGGCAAAGACTGAGATTTAGAAAGGGAAATGGGGGGCAAATAAGAAATATCAACATTAACAGGTCGAAGAAGAACAATATCATTGAATAAATCCTCAGTAGGAACATAAGATAAGGTCACTGTCTGAAAAGGAAAAATGGTCTCATGGAAAACCACATCCCTAGAGATAAAAAAAATGAGACTTCTCAATATCAAAAAGTTTATAGGCCTTCATGCCAATGGGATAACCAACAAAAATAGTCGGGATTGCATGAGGATAAAACTTGTCTCTGTGTAAGGATAACGAGGAGGCAAAGCAAAGACAACCAAAAGTTCTCACCAATGTATAGTCAGGAGAATGCCCATGGAGCAATGTATAAGGGGTTTGCCAATGAAGTAACTTAGAAGGAGTTCGATTGACTAAATGCACAACAGTCATAATGCACTCACTCCAAAAACTCTTAAGAACCCTGGATTGAAATATCAAGGCACGAGCCACATTCAAGATATGTTGATGCTTACGTTCTACTACCAAATTTTGTTCAGGTCTAGGTACACATGAGAACTGATGTAGAACCCCCTTCTCAAGAAAGAATTACTCAAATTTTAACTCAGGTGCGTTATCAGAACGAAAAACCTTAATATTTTTCCCATATTGAGTCGAAATAAGCTGAAAAAACTAAGGAACAATAGTCAAGACATCAGACTTTGCACGCAACAAATACACCCATGTGAATCTAGTGAAATCATCAACTAAAGTGAGAAAGTATCTATATCCTGAACATGAAGGTACAACAAAGGGTCCTCAGATATCAGCATGTATCAAATCAAACGGAAGATCAAACAATCGATTATAAGAAACAAAACTTAGTCTCTTTTGCTTGGACAAACATGGCAAATTTTCTCAGAACTATCTTTGGTACTGTCAAAACACAACAAAGATTGTAAAGCATTAAGATGCAAAGAAGATAAATGGTCTAGCCTGGCATGCCACAAAGTAGGAGATGCCTTCGGGACTACAGTAGAACAAGCACCAACGACCTCCGACGAATTATCTTGTAGTATGTAAATACCATTTTGCAAATCACCCCTGCCAATCATCCTCAAAGTACAATTGTTCTGAATCGTACAATAATTAGTAAAGAATTGCACAGAATATGAAGAACCTAAGGTGAATGCACTGATGGAGATCAAGTTATATCGAAACTGAGGCACAAACAACATTTGTCGCAAATATAAAGACCCAAACAAGGTAACTGTGTCAGCAAAGGTTACGGGAATGCATGTATTATTAGGAAAAATAACAGAAGTTTGAACTCGATACAACTCTCTAAACAGGTCTTTACGAAAACAAATGTGTGCAGACGCTCCAGAATCAACAATCCAGCGTGAATGAGACTGAGGTAAAGAAGTAGTCGAATAAGTACATGCTTGTGAGTTGTAGCATCTAATTCAGGTAGTCGAATTAGTTTTAACCGCGACAAGCTTTGACTGAAGCATCATGAGGATACTATGACATTGGGCCAATGTTTCAACATTGAGAGAAGTTGACTCCATAGAACAAGTTTGAGCCGTATTGATGGGAACTGAAGACTGCGATGATTGGGACCTTTGTCCTCCCCGAGGACGATAACTAGGGGGATAACCATGTATTTTATAATATCTATCCATCGTGTGTCCCTGAATATTGCAATGTGTGCAAACCGACCGATCTTTACGCTGCTGTCGTTGCATATTAGACACATTTTGTGTATTCGGAGACTTGAAAGTAGGTTGTCCTGCAACAAGGCCTATTACAGGGGATAATGACAAAATAGGCAATGATCGTTGATGCTCCTCTTGGACAACAAGCGCAAAGGCTTTGTTTATCCGATGGAGGGAGATCCATCAACAAAATCTGAGACCGAGCAGGTTGAATGTGTCATTTAATCCCATCAAGAAGTTAAGTAGATACTCGTATTGAACAAATTCATCAATCTTTTGGATACCACCACAAGAGCAACCACTGCATGCACACCCTGGCCGATAGGTTGTATATTCATCCCAAAATGTCTTCAATCGCAAGAAGTAAGTGCTTACAGAATGTTGCTCTTAGAGCAATATCGCCATATTTCTCTTAAGCTCAAATATACGCGGTTCATTCTTCCATTGAAAACGATCCTTAAGATCAAACCAAATAGCTCGTGCGGAATCCGAAAACAGAATTTTAGAAGAAATCCCTCTTGAAACAGAGTTAAGAATCCAAGAAATTACCACACTATTGTTACGCGTCCACGTAGAAAGAGGATCACCAGTTGGACACGACAAACTCCCATTGATAAAACCAACTTTGTTCTGAATCGATAGGGTGTAAGAAGCATCGATCGACTCCAGGTGACATAGTTGTCATCGGTGAGCAATTCTGAGACCAGAACGAGATTCGAAGTATCGTTATGGTGTAGAAAGCAAGGATTAAATGAAGCATCAGCCACCGAAAAATCTGAGGTAGCAGTCGACGTCATGCAAGTGAAGACATAAGGAGAAAAACTTGTTTTCGCGAAGAAGAAGAAAATAAGAAAGAAGAAGAAAAAGACGGAAGCAGGCAATTAATGCTCTGATACCATATTACACGTTGGAGAAGATGACAGAAAAATATCACTTCTCATTAAGTTCCACTGAGGAATCTTTATGCGCCCAGGAGTCCGGGATCTCCTGCGACACAGTTGCGTCACTATCTCATCCAAGATCGCTTGTAAGATTGAAGACTTTTCCCACAAACCAACACGGGTCCTTTTAGCATGCTTTGTCCTCACTCACATGCTCCCTAGGAAAATTCCCGGAGGTCACCCAACATAGAATTGCTCCAAGCCAAGCACGCTTAAACTGTGGAGTTCCTATGATTGAGCCACCGAAAAGGAAGGTGCACCTTGTTGGTATAGGTAGTAATTTATCAATTCTTTTAAGCCTTTCTCAATTATACTTTCACATCCTCGCATGTACCCCCTTTTCCTCGGGCACCATGCTTTCATATCCTCGGGATCCTCTCATTCGGATGTGGACTCGGTTCATTCATGTACCCTCTTCTTCCTCGGGCGTCACATGCCCACCGGCTCCGCCTTGGTTCGTCCCGAACCACATCTTTACCGGGAGAGGTTTCGCTCGATACCATTTGTAACGCCTGAGTCCAGGATCTCCTGCGACTGGTTTAAATCACTATCTCATCCAAGATCGCTTGTAAGATTGAAGACTTTTTTCCCCACAAACCAACACGGGTCCTTTTAGCATGCTTTGTCTCTCACTCACATGCTCCTAGGAAAATTCTGGGAGGTCACCCAACATAGAATTGCTCCAAGCCAAGCACGCTTAAGCGTGGAGTTCACATGATTGAGCCACCGAAAGGAAGGTGTGCACTTGTTGGTATATAGTAGTAAGCTATCAATTCTTTTAAGCCTTTCTCAATTATACTTTCACATCCTCGCATGTACCCCTTTTCCTCGGGCACCATGCTTTCATATCCTCGGGATCCCTCTCATTCGAGATGTGGACTCGGTTCATTCATGTACCACTCTTCCTCGGGCGTCACATGGTGATTGACGCCCAGTAAATCAAGTTTTTGGTCCTTTTCAGAGTTAACTTTGGGCCTATGTTCTAATTTTAAAGGAGTGGGCCAAGAAACTAATTTTGGATCTTGCGAGAACCCATTAGACTTCCAAATCTCGCTTTAAATTTGGATTGATGACCTTTACGCTTCTCATCGAGCGTTTTGGGTGAAAAGAGTCAAGAGTAAGTTTCCTCCTTCCTTTCCTTTAAGTTTTTAGGGTTAAAAAAAAAAAAAAAAAAAAAAAAAAAAAAAAAAAAAAAAGGAAGGGAAAGTTTCGTGTGGCGAACCCCCTCGTTTCCTTCTCTCCTCTCCTGCGCTCTGCCTCGCGAGTGAGAGGGCGCCATGGCTGCTTGCGGTGAAAGCCCGGCCGTGGCGTCCCTTCCCCTTCTCCTTCAACCTTTCGAAGTGAGACCCACACCCACCGGCCCGTTTGCGAATAAATCGCTCCGATCTCTCTCTCTCTCCTCGGCGATCCCTTCCGTCTGTCTCCTCTCCGCCTGCCGTCGCCGACCGCCGGTAGAGACCTCACCGATCCGTCTCTCCCTTCTCTCGTGCGATCTCCTCTTTCTCGATCCGTTCATCTATCTCTCTCTCTCGGCCGTCCCTCGCCCCTCTCACCCTCCCTCTCGTCCACCGCCCCTCTCGGTCCGTAAATCTCTTTCCCTCCTCTCCGGTTTGCTATCCCTCTCTCGTTCAGCGTCTCTCTCTCTCTCCTTCAGATCAGTTTTCTCTCTCGGATCCAAACCAGTTTGCCTAACTCTTTTTCTTTTCCTAGACCGAACCGTTGTCGTTTACTGATTTGGTGTTAGTTTCGTGGCGAGGAGCAAATCTCTTGGCTAAGAGTAGACCTCTGGAGGAATCTCGAGCACGAGGACGAGCGGAGGATTGTTTCAACCGAGTATCTGTGGGTGTTTAGGGTCATTAGCAGGAGTAAGGACCTCCTTTTGCGTACTTTATTTGAGGTAAGTGATTTGTTTGGTTAAGTATCAAGCTCATAAGTGAATGAGCTTGAGTATGAATCGTTGTAGTCGACTTTATAAATCATTATGTGGGGTGTTGATTGTTGTTTGGTGCATGAGACTCGATTACCCTATCCTAGTAGTGGATGCCCCGTACATCTTGTAAGTCTTATGGTTGAATCACTTGTGTGCCCTGAATGTATTGCTTAATTCATGATTGTGCTCTTATGACTCGGGATTGGTTGCTGAGTGAGATTCGAGTCTGTATGGTAGGGTGAGTTGTGTGGTTGACCCGGAGGCGGAGCAGGGATGGGTGTGTGGTGGTTTTGGTTAGGAATGGTTGGTTAGTTCGTGGATGGACCAAGAGTTTCTTTGTGTGGTTGGTTGGTTAGGTTGTTGGTTAGGGACTCGGTTTCGGGATGACCTTGAGCGGTTTAGGGAAGCCTGGGAGAAGCGTTAGAGCTTGACCTCCTAGGCTAGCGTTACCAAAACTCTTTGAGTGACCCAGCGAGACAAAACCTTTAGGTGGCATCTCTGTGTGGGCATTAGGGTCGAGTGCGCCCTTTTTGCGAGTGTGTGTGGGCATTAGGGTCGAGAGTGCGCCCTATGCGAGCCGTTGTGTGGACATGGGGTCGAGCACCCTATGTGATCTCTGTGTGGGCACTGGGTGGGACCGCCCTCGTGGCGATCTGTGTGGGCTTTAGAGTCGAGGCTCTCATTGCGTTACTGTGTGGGCGTTAGAGTGATTACTCTTTCGTGTTTGAGGCGCCCCCGTCTATGGCCGCCTAGGTTTTACGGATCGTCGGTGAGTCTCGGGGGGTGAGGTAGACACGTGAGCGCCTAGTCTTGAGTCCCCAAGATACTTTGGTTACAAGTGCATTTGTACCTCTGTGTGTGCACATGTGAATGTTTGTAGCTTGGGCGTGAGTGGGCTACTTGCGAGTATTCTTATACTCACCCGTCTACTTTATTGTCTTTGGTTGCGGTAAGAGGGCAAGCGGTGAGGTGGAGAAGCGGCGGTGGCGTGACGTGATGTGGTATATGAGACCTCTCTTGTTTTTGAGAGACTTTAACCTTAGAACTTAGAAAGCTTTTGTATTAAGTTGAACTTTGATTCCTTTTAATTATTCGTTGGTTTTGAACTCGTGGGTGTTGAGCATGACACTTATGCTTTTAGTTTCCATGTTGACATGCTCGTTTATATTCTGCTCATTCAAGTGCTTTTCGTTGCCTGTTGTGTGTTCTGCTGGAGCCCGGCACATTTTGTTGTAGTTTGGGAGGAGGTGGGCGTTGAGAAAGGCATTTAGAAGTGTGTTTGCTTAAAGCATGAGTTAAGGAAATTTTTGGTTTCGTCCAGGATAGTGCCGTTATCTTGCCGAACCGCCATGAGAGGAAGTCTTATCGATGACGCCCCTAGTTGGATTTGTGTAGAAAATTAGGGGCGTTACGGTTGGTATCGAGCAAAAGTTTTTAGGTCCTGTATACTTGCCTACATCGTAAGAGTGCAGTTCTCATGCTCTCGCATGATTGTCGCCTCGTCACCTCCGTGTTTGCTTGTTTTTATTTTTGTAAAGTAAGTCGGGTTAGTAAGTTGTTTGCCTCTGGATGCTTGAATTCGTGCTTGCTTAAGACCTTGGTGCTTTGTGTTTTAAAGTTTGTTGTGGTTAACTTTCAGTATGGTACGTGGGCGTGGGCGTGGTAGAGCCGTGGGTGGTGGGCGTGGTCGTGGAGGCCGAAGAGGCCGAGGTCGTGGAGCCCGTGGCGGGGCCCGTGGTGGATCCACCAATGGATGAGCACTCCGAACATCGGAGGAGCTTAATCGGGACGCCCCCCATTTGTCGGGAGTCGTCGGAACATGTTGATGAAAACCCTCGGGAGGCGAGGAGCGACCGAGGCGCGCGCGGCCCGGCTCACTTGAACTATAGCGAGGACTCGGGGAGATCCTGCGCAGCAACTTTGGCTAGTCGACGGTGGCGCTAACTGAGTCACCCAAGTTCTGGGGGTGATGGCTAACCAAAATCAGGGAGCGCAGAACCAGAACCGGCGGCTCGGCTCGAGCGAAAGAGAGCGCCAGACACGCGGAGCCACTACAGAGAGAGGCTAGATACCTTCGGGACTTCAGGAAATACGAGCCACCTCTCTTCGATGGGCAAGGAGTTGACCATGTGGCTGCAGAGGCATGGTTCGGGATGGTGGAAGACATATTTGAGCGCATGTGCTGCCCCGATCGACAGAGAGAGTCCGGTGCGCGATTTACACACTCGAGGGGCGGGCCTATGTATGGTGGAAGTTCGCCTCGCGGTCCATTGGCGTGAGTGAAGGGCCTATAACACGGGCGCGATTCGTGAAGCATTCTATGAGAAGTACTACCCACCGCAATGAGAATCGAGAAGCGGTGAGTTTACCGCACTCAAGCGAGGACCGAATCGATCGGTCAAGAGTATGAACACGAGTTCACAATGTTGTCGGTTTGCTTTGCAGAGGTGGTGGACCTGAACAAGAAGAAGATTGAAGCAGTTCCTCGCGGGGTCCGCGAGGAGGGTTACGTGGTTACAGTAGTGCGCCATGACCCAAAGGCGTATATGCGCGGTTGTTCGAGTGGCCACCTTGATCGATCGATTCAATTCAAAGAGAATCTACGTTGGGCGATCATCGGGGCGAGGCGGACTTCCGATCGGGTCGAAGAAGAGAGACACGATCAAGCCTTCCCCAAGCCAAACCGACTGGAGGCGCGAAAGCGATGGGCCCAAGAGAGCGGCGAGGCGCGTGCCACTAGCTAAGCGTGGAGGCGGATGCGAGGAGCTTGCCCAGCAGCCACCAAAGTTTGTTTCCATTGTGGTAAGGTGGGCCATATGGCGTCAATGTGCGAGCGAAGAAAAGATCGGACACGAGTATGCTACATATGTCGGAAGGAAGGCCATGTGGCCTCAGCGTGCCGGATACGCGAAATGCGGGAACCGGGAAGGTCGCCGAGAGGAGAGGCGTATCTTAATCTTTGGCCGAGCCGCATGAGTCTTTGGTAAAGTAAATCACGGGTACCTTACCTATTCTCGGTCATTTAGCTTTTGTACTTTTTGATTCGTTTGCACCACTCCTTTATTTACACTTGATTTTTGTGGGGCAAGCCCGCCTAGAAGTAGAACCCTTAGGTTTTAGCCTATCGATTTGCAACCCACAGCAAAGCGAGTTAGTGACACGGGGAAAAGGTGAAGACCGGTCGAGTCTTGGTGGAGGGTCGCTCGTTGGAAGTGACCACGATTGTCCGGAGATGAGTGACTTTGATGTAATCACAGGCATGGATTGGTTAGCGACAAATCATGCCAACATCGATTGTCACCGCAGGAGGTTGTGTTCAAGCCTCCGTCGTAACCGAAGTTTCAAATTTAAAGGAGCGAGTCAAAAGCGGTTCCCAGGTGATCTCGAAAGACTTAAGGCGCGAGTAAGTTGGTTGGTCGAGGGCTTGGGCCTTCTTAGCAAGTGTGACGGACTTGAGAAGTGAGAAAGAAGACGTGTCGTCGGTGCGATGGTCGGGGAGTTCATTTGATGTATTCCCGAGGATTTGCGGGTTGCCTCGGTCGGGAGGTGGATTTCGATGTCGAGTTGAGCGAGCCTTCGCACCATTATCGAAAGCTCCGTCATGAATGGCCCGGTAGAGTTAAAGGAGCTCAAGACGCAATTGCGGGAGTTGTTAGACAAGGACTTCATTCGCCCCTAGTGTGTCTCTCCTTGGAGTGCGCCAGATTTTTGTGAAAAGAAGGATGGGTCGATGCGCGCTTTGCATTGACTACTGGGAGTTAAATAAAGTGACAAGAAAGAACAAGTACGCTCCCGTAATTGACGATCCTGTTTGACCGATTCTGAGGAGCCACCGTGTTCTCTAAGATAGATTTGCGCTCGCTACCACCGATTGCGAATAAAAGAAGAAGATATCCCAAAGACGACCTTGAGATCCGGTATGGACATTACGAGTTTACCGTGATGTCGTTCGGTTTGACAAATGCCCTACTTTGTGTTCATGGGCACGATGAATCGGGTGTTCAAGGAGTTTCGGACACCTTTGTAATTGTGTTCATAGGCGACATCCTAGTTTACTCAAAGTCGAGCGAAGAGCACGAGAACCACCGAGGAAAGTCTTGGACCGCTTTAGAGAGAGAATCGGTTATACGCCAAGTTCTCCAAATGCGAGTTTTGGTTGTCGCAGTGTCCTTCTTAGGGCATGTAGTATCTAAGGAAGGTGTCTTTGTAGATCCGTCAAAGGTGGAAGCGAAGCCAGATTGGCCTCGACCAAGATCACACTTTGAAGTTCGTAGTTTCTTGGGTTTGGTTGGCTATTACCGACGATTTGTGAAAGATTTTTCCAAAATTGCCACACCCTTACTCGAGTTAACACGGAAGGGAATGCCTTCGTGTGGAGTGAGGCGTGCGAGGCAAGCTTTCGAGGATTTGAAGAGAGGTTGATTTGACTCCAAGTGCTTACGGTGCGGATGGATCGGAAACTTTGTAGTTTCTGGTGATGCTTCAAGAAGGGCTTGGGTGTGTTTTGATGCGAGCGGGAAGGTAATTGCTTATGCCTCCAAGCGGTTGAAAGACTATGAGAAAAACTACCCGACCCACGACTTAGAGTTAGCGGGCAAAGTGGTCTTTGCCTTAAAAATGCTGGAGACACTATTTATGCGGTGAGAAGATCCGGATGTATACTGGACCACAAAGAGCTTGAAGTACTTGTTCACGCAGAAAGAATTGAACATGAGACAACGTAGGTGGTTGGAGTTGGTAAAGGATTACGAGATTGAGATCTTGTATCACCGGGTAAGGCAAATGTGGTTCTTGATGCCCTCGGAGAAAGGTAGCTCACACGTCGGCCTTAATTACGAAGGAGTTTCATTTGCAGTCGAGATGGAGCGTCTTGTGTATTCTGCCCGTGATGGTAGGGCGAGTCATGGCTCGGTTTAACCGATTATCGGTCTGGCAAACGACTCGAGACAACGAGTTCTAGATTCCCAACAGGAACCCGATCTTGTGGATTGGTGAAACAAGCCAAGTCGGGCCAAGAGAGCGAGTTCTCGGTGTCATCGGATGGGGCTTGTTGTTGAGAGGGGCGGTTATGCGTTCCGGATGTAAGTGACCTCAAGGAGGAAGTTCTAGCGAGGCTCACGGTTCCCCTTTCTCGGTGCATCCGGCAGCCAAAATGTGTCGGGACACAAGCGATTCTCGCGGTGGAGTGGAATGAAGAGAGGCGTAAGCGGAGTTTGTTAGCGGATGTTTAGTGCGCCAACAAGTTAAAGCCCCGAGGCGCCGCGGCAGGCTATTGCAACCCTAGAGGTACCTCGGTGGAAATGGGAGGAAGTTTCGATGGATTTCATTTGAGTCTACCCCGAACCGTTAGAGGATTCACGGTGGTTTGGGTGATCGTTGATAGTCGACAAAGTCGGCACATTTCCTTCTGGAAAACCGACTTATACGGTGGAGAAGTGGCGAAGGCGCATTCATGGAGGAAATTGTCGGATTACACGAGTCCGGTGAAGATTGTCTCGGCGCGGGGACCTCGTTTCACATCCAACTTACGGATGAGTTTTGAGAAGGCTTTAGGAGCGGAATGTAATTTCAAGATGACATTTCACCCTCGGACGGATGGTGGACCGAGAGGTTGAATCGGATCTTGGAAGATATGCTCAGAGCTTGTGCCCTTGATTTCACACGGGGGAGTTGGGATACGCACCTTCACTTGATGGAGTTCGCCTATAACAACATGATTATCGAGGCCACGATCGGGATGGCGCCTTTCGAGGCCTTGTATGGGAAGAGGTGCAGTCCCAGGTTTATTGGGAGAAGTTGGTGGCGTAAGCTTTTGGGACCCAGTGGTCCAAGTTACTAATGATGACTGCGAGAAGATTAGAGCGAGAATGTTGCGGCTCGGAGCGAGACAGAAGAGTTCTGCCGATGTGAGGCGTAGGGACTGGAGTTTGCGGTTGGAAATACGCGTTCACGAAAGTTGCACCTATGAAAGGTGTGTTGAGATTTGGCAAGAAAGGCAAGTTGAGCCCCAGGTTCATAGGGCCATTCGAGATCTTGAGGCGTATTGGCCCGATGGCGTATCGTTTAGCCTTGCCACCGCCACTGGCGGCGGTGCGTGCTGGCGTGTTTCACGTGTCGATGCCGAGAGGCTACGTGCGACGCATCCCGCGTGATTGACTACAAGCCACTGCGCAGTTGGCGAGAATCTAAGCTGCGAGGAGAAGCGGTGGAAATCTTGGCTCCGAGAAGAAGGTGTTGAAAGCAGAGAAATCGACCTTGTCAAAGTCTTATGGCAAAACCAGCAGCTTAAAGAGGCTACTTGGGAGCGTGAGGACGAAATGAGAAAGAACTATCCGGAGCTGTTTGAGAACTAACCACTTTCGAGGACGAAAGTTCTTAAGGTGGGGAGGATGTGGCCGCGGTAAATTCAAGTTTTTTGGTCCTTTTCAGAGTTAACTTTGGGCCTATGTTCTAATTTTAAAGGAGTTGGGCCAAGAAACTAATTTTTGGATCTTGCAGGAACCCATTAGACTTCCAAATCTCGCTTTAAATTTGGATTGACAGCCTTACGCTTCTCATCGAGCGTTTTGGGTGAAAAGAGTCAAGGTAAGTTTCCTCCTTCCTTTCCTTTAAGTTTTTAGGGTTAAAAAAAAAAAAAAAAAAAAAAAAAAAAAAGGGAAGGGAAAGTTTCAGGTGGCCAAACCCCCTCGTTTCCTTCCCTCTCTCTCTGCGCTCTGCCTCGCGCAGTGAGGAGGCGCCATGGCCATGGCAGGCTGAGCGCCGCCGGCGAAAGCGTCCCCTTCCCCCTTCTCCTTCAACCCTTTCGAGCTGAGACCCACACCCACCGAAGCCCGTTTGCGAATCGTCTGCTCCGATCTCTCTCTCTCTCCCTCGGCGATCCCTCTTCCGTCTGTCTCCCTCTCCGCCTTCGTCGTCGACCGCCAGCCGAACCCTCACCGATCCGTCTCCCTTCTCTCGTGCGATCTCCCTCTTTCTCGATCCGTTCATCTATCTCTCTCTCTCGGCCGTCCCTCGTCCTCTCTCACCTCCTCTCGTCCACCGCCCCTCTCGGCCCGCCGTCTCTTTCCCTCCCTCTCCGGTTTGCTATCCTCTCTGCGTTCGTCTCTCTCTCTCTCCTTTGGATCGGTTTTCTCTCGGATCCAAACCGTTTGCCTAACTCTTTTCTTTTCCTAGACCGAACCGTTGTCGCATCGATTTGGTGTTAGTAGTTTGCGTGGCGAGGAGCAAATCTCTTGGCTAAGGAGTAGACCTCTGGAGGAATCTCGAGCCTGAGGACGAGCGGAGGATTGTTTCAACTGGTATCTGTGGGTGTTTAGGGCTGTTAGCAGGAGTAAGGACCTCCCTTTTGCGTACTTTATTTGAGGTAAGTAGCTGTTTGGTTAAGTATCAAGCTCATAAGTGAATGAGCTTGAGTACGGGGTCGTTGTGGTCGACTTTATAACTGTTATGTGGACTGTTGATTGTTGTTTGGTGCATGAGACTCTGATTACCCTATCCTAGTAGTGGATGCCCCGTACATCTTGTAAGTCTTATGGTTGAATCACTTGTGTGCCCTGAATGTATTGCTTAATTCATGATTGTGCTCTTATGACTCGGGATTGGTTCTTTGAGTGAGATTCGAGTCTGTATGGTAGGAGTGAGTTGTGTGGTTGACCCTGGAGGCAACAGGATGAGTGTGTGGTGGTTTTGGTTAGGAATGGTTGGTTAGTTACGTGGATGGACCAAGAGTTTCTTTGTGTGGTTGGTTGGTTAGGTTGTTGGTTAGGGACTCGGTTCGGGATGACCTTGAGCGGTTTAGGGAAGCCTAGGAGAAAGCGTTAGAGCTTGACCTCCTAGGCTAGCGTTACCAAAACTCTTTGAGTGACCCCGAGCGAGACAAAACCTTTAGGTGGCATCTCTGTGTGGGCATTAGGGTCGAGTCGCGCCTTTTTTGAAAGTGTGTGGGCATTAGGGTCGAGTGCGCCTTATGCGAGTGTGTGTGGACATGGGGTCGAGCACCCATGTGATCTCTGTGTGGGCACTGGGTGGACCGCCTCGTGCGATCTGTGTGGGCTTTAGAGTCGAGGCTCTGTGCGTTACGTGTGGGCGTTAGAGTGATTACTCTTTTTCGTGGCTGGGCGCGCCCCGTCTATGGCCGCCTAGGTTTTCGGATCGTCGGTGAGTCTCGGGGTGAGGTAGACACGTGAGCGCCTAGTCTTGAGTCCCTAAGATACTTTGGTTACAAGTCTGTTGTACCTCTGTGTGTGCACATGTGAATGTTTGTAGCTTGGGCGTGAGTGGGCTACTTCATCGAGTATTCTTATACTCACCCGTCTACTTTATTGTCTTTGGTTGCGGTAAGGGGCAAACAAAGGAGTGGAGAGAGGACGGTGGCGGCGTGATGAGCTATGAGACCTCTCTCTTGTTTTTGAGAGACTTTAACCTTAGAACTTAGAAAGCTTTTGTATTAAGTTGAACTTTGATTCCTTTTAATTATTCGTTGGTTTCGAACTCTGTGGGTGTTGAGCATACACTTATGCTTTTAGTTTCCATGTTCAGCATGCTCGTTTATATTTCTGTTCAAGTGCTTTGCCGTGCCCCTGTTGTGTGTGTTACTGCTGGAGCAGACTGCTTTGTTGTAGTTTGGGGGAGGAGGTCGGGGCGTTGAGAAAGGCATTTAGAAGTGTTTCTTGCTTAAATGAGTTAAGGAAATTTTTGGTTTCGTCAGGATAGTGCAGTTATCTTTCTTGAAATTTTCTGTAGCAGAGAAGTCTTATCCAGTGACGCCCCTAGTTGGATTTGTGTAGAAAATTAGGGGCGTTACAAATACGAATATATAGAAGTAATGAGAAATACCAAAGATAACTAACTTAACAAAATACCATAATATTAACAACTAACTTAACACCTTTACAACTAATACTAAGTAAGAAGGTATTTGACATATGATTTTAAAAGTTAAAATTTCGTTTTTATGGTTTAATAAAATCTCATAAATAGTTTCTATAATCACAGAAACTCCTCATATATGTGTATATGATAAGAACTATCTCTTAGGGTCTGTTTGGGGCACAAGTTATAATAACCTGTGTTATTATAACCTGTGGAATACTCTACACCCCAAACACAGACTATTATTACCCTAGATTATATTACTCTGCATTTTAAATAATATTATATGATTCCACAGATCATAATAACTCACGGACTATTATAATCTCATGTTATTATAACTCACTCAGCACCCCAAAAACTCCTTAGTATTTTCTATTGGGGATTATTTCTTATGGTTTTATCAAACCATAAGAACTAATTCTAACATTTAAAATCATAGAGACTAAATTCTAATTTTCTAAAAACAATTGGGACCAAAGTTATAATTTAACCATAAAAACGTCTCAATAGGAAAAATTGTAGAAACTAATCTAGAAAAAGGGAGAAAATATTATTATTATTTTCTTCCTATATATATAAAATTACATTATCACATTTGGCCAGCCTAATAGTCCTAAAGTTAATCCCGGTCAAAGGGAAGAATTTTTTGTTTTTGGCAAATCTTAAACAACCAAAGACTTAAAATGTGTGGAAGAAATCAGGCCGGCTTTTAAGCTCCACAAAACTTTTACTTCTTTTTTTTTTTGGACACTTTTTTTAAAGATTAAAAAAAAAGCTTTTTTTTTTTTCATTGGCTTTTTGCTCTGTTTGGATGATGGGAAAATTGATCTTCATGCCTTTGTACGAATTGTGTCCTTTGGAATTTTTTTGTTAGTCAATTTTGTTGAATATTCAAAAACTCCTAACAATTGGTTACAATTTACAAATGCAAAGAAAAATTTGCCCAAATGAATCAATAAGACAACAAGACTGCAAAATAAATTGGTCTTTTCTCTTGACTATAAAATTCAAAGAATTGAAAAACAGCAAGAGCATTGTTGTCACAATTATTTGTCATGGATTGAATGGAAAATTTTGGCTAAAGGGTTTAGATCTTTCTATCCCCACTTGTATTTTGAAAATGAAATTAGGGTGTTTCGATTGAAATGGAAAAGTATCGGACGATTTGATTCTATAAATTATAAGGTGAAAAAACGGTACGTTCTTTAGTTTGGACTTGTTTTATCGGTTTTGGTGTATTTTTGTTAGTTCTATCCATGTTTTTAAGGCGGATTTTCGTATGTTTTTTCAAAGAATTGATTACTAGATCAATCTTTTTAATTTTTCTTAAATTTCGATAAGTCGATGGAAAACTACTTTGTTGACATCTTTTTGTCTTGGTTAAAAGAGTCCTCCGATATTCTAGGCTTGAATTAATGATCAAATTTCTCACAATTAATTTTCGAAAAAACAACAAAATCTCGTTGAACAATAAAATGACATGCTTGCATCGCTAAAACAAGTTATAATGAGAAGATATAATATCCTATTTTATACTTTTCTTTGTCTATGTTGAACAACAAAAATTTAATAATTACTCCTTTTAAAATTCAATTATATATTATAAATTATTTTTAAAAATATAGTACAAAGTAATTCAATGTAATTTTTTTTAACTCAAATTCTAAAAACAAAATCATTATCAAAATAAGCCATACCAAAGTTGATTGGGATTGAACTATATGTCAATTTTGAACTTCAAAATGTCAAAAAGTTTGAAAGCCAAAGCATATACAAAAGGTCAAAAAGCTCATGCATCCAATTCCATGAGTTGCTTCTTTATCCAATATATTTTTATATTTTGGTTCCTTTCCAATTCTTTGGAATAATAATATAGAAGATATATATTGTGTTAGTATTATCTTTTTACCTACTTTTTCTTCTAGACATATAGCTTTGCCTCAATTTCTAATATTTATTTAATGCAATACTTAATTTTGATATGGGTCTTACCCATTTTGTTTTGTATTCAATTTAATGTCCCATCATCATTTATTTTTCTCTTAATCAAGTGCTTAAGTCAAGTAATACTTTGAAACTTGGAAGAATAATCAACCATTTGAATACATACATATATATATATATACACACATATATATAAAAAGGGAGAACCATGGCTTATGTTTCAAGTTACTTTTATTTGTTTAATTATAACCCTAATTTAACATGATTTAACAAAATTGGCCATAATTGCTCACTTATAATTATAACTTTATAAGTAGTTATTTTTTATTTGTATTTTAGACCACGATTTTTTTATTTATTTGGTCCTTAAGGTATATAATAGGTTTTATTTTCGCCTCTAATATTTTAAAAATTTTCAATTAAATCTCTAGTCATAAAATTGAAATAATAGAACACTAATGTGATATTTGAAGTATCGTGTAATATTTTACTTAATTAAGAGATTTCTTTAAAATAAAAAAAAAACATGGAAGATCCCAAGAAAATACCTAATTGAGTGAATTTTTAATTCAGATTGGACCTTTAGAGTTCTAAGTCAAAGAAGGGTGAGATGAATATTTCACACAAAAAATACGCTAGCTTAAATCATAAGTTAATATTCTTAAACATCATATCGTTATCTTGTAATTCAATTAGAGTAACATTATCAAGTAGGAATTTGATTGGAGGTTCTTAAAATTGTAGTGATATTGAAGTTTCTAAAATATCGGAGAAAATTGAAAATTTTATATACACTTTCAAGACTAATATATATTTTGTTCTACTATTATTATTAAATATTGAATTTCGAACTCACAGCCTTTGAAAATGTCCTAAGTCGTTGAATTATACTCAATTTAATTATCAACCAAATATATTTAGTCTTTAATTCAAGAATATGTAAAATTATATTTCTAAACTTTTAAAAATTATTTTTGGAATCAATGCTAATAAAATATTTGACGTCCTATTTAATAATGACACGTCGTCTTACTAGTTTAGAAAAAAAGAACTATAATATGACAATTTCAGTGAAGGGTCAAATAAAAAGTATAAACAATTTGCCTTGATAGTTTGGCTATTTCAATGAAATATACTTTGATTTGAACTGAAAATATATTAAAATCTACTTTGATTTAAAATACAACCATAGGTGAAATTGGACCATAAAAACAAATTTGAAAAACAGAAGAAACAAAAAAGTAAACACACAAAGAAGGACTGAAACCATGCAAAAGCGAACTAAGTTGGACTAAAAACACAGAAGAAACTGGACCTTCAGACTGTGTAAGAGGTGAGGATCGGGCTCGAAAGCCAGATCTCTGATCGGCCTCAGCCTAGCTAACGTCGAGGCCGACCACGACCCAACCGAGGTCGAGGTCGAGGCGAACCCAATTAGGCCAAGGCTGACCACAACCCAGTCGAGGCCAAGGTTGACCTCTCAGTGGGGTCGGTTCGTCTTCTTCTTCCTCTTCTGGGCCCCGATCCGCATTCAAATATGGCGCTTATGATGGATTAGGGTTAACACCATAGAAAGACCTATAAATATTTCTCCTATAAAAGGAAAGGTAACTTATTCTCCATTCTAGAAACTCTTGCTAAACTCATCTAAACATTTTTTGGCTTAAGCATCGCAGCCTGTGTGGATAGCACCACACCGGTGTTCAGATCTTTCTTTTTTTGCAGGCCACGTGTTCTTCCACTCTTCAAACAATTTCACAGTAATAAGATCAGGTGAGTTATCATGTCCGGATTTTGGCAACAACAATAAGAAATATTGGAGAAAAACATACTTGCAGAGCTAAATTACAAAGATGTAGAGTCATCAAGAAGTGAAGTCAAGGGAAAACAACTCATTGATATATTATTTTCTTTTTTTACTTTATGAAAATGACAACATTAGCATAAGAAATAAAGTTAAAATTCATATTTATTTATTTATTTGTTTAAAAGACGACTTTAATACCACGGGATGTAAGTCCTTATGATTGTACAATTATTTAAAAATGATGGTTGGATGCATATATAAAAGATTAATTATCGATCTTGTCCTTTATTATATATCTCATAGTTATTTTTATGAGTTGGGATGAAGATCAATTTTGTGATATTGAAGACAAAAATGCTATGTATTCCCCCCAATCGAATATATATGTTATAACAATGTCCATAAAATACCCTAGTGATGAAAATTGAAAGTACTATATCCAAAACAATTTGGGATAATATTTTTTTTTCATTTTCAAAAAGATGTAAGTACGTAATTTTTAGAAGTAATTGTAAATATATTATTGTTTAGAGAACTCATTAAGAGCTTATTTTGTTTTTTTTTTTATTTACATAATTGGTTATTGAAATAGGTAACAATTAAGATACATAGTAATTAGGGATTAATGTATGTACATTTAGGGATGTCTATTTTTTCGTGGAGGTGAGGTTCCATTGGGACCCACCTCTAACGACACATCAATCTCCATTTAGACGGAGAAGGAGCAGGAAATTTTCCTCATTAACTAAACTATAAATTTAAACTTTTATGAAAACTTATTTTATTTTATTTTTAAGAAAATTAAAAAAAAATCTCTCTTTTTAATAGAAATTTCTCATTAAGAATTAAAAATTTAAGTAGAACACCTTTTTTTTAAGAAAATTATTTTATTTAATCAAAATTTTTAAAAAAATATAAATAAAGAATAATTTCACACGAAAGATATGATCCCTAAAAAATTTTACCAAGTAAGGAATTAAATGAGGGTGGAGATAGGGACAGAGAAGCAATCCCCAGCCTCACCCATAAATTAAGAAAATTTACATGATATTATATTTTTTTCTTTGTATTTATAATTATTTTTTTAATTTTAATTTATTTATACTCTTTTAAACACCATTACTATGTATGTGTGGTAACTAAAAAAATCTATAAATGGTGTTGTACATATACTATTAATTACCTTTGACTTTTTAACAACATAAACATATATAGTTCAACTGACATAAAACATGTGTCATCGATCAAGAGGTCACAAATTCGAATGTGATCCTCAAGCTGCATATGGACTTTTTTCTTTCCTTTTTGTATGGGGATGAAAAGGATGAAATTGCCTAACAAAGAAGCTTTAACAAGAAAAGAAAATGGCATCTCTTAAAAAACAATAATAAATAAATAAAACTCCCATTTTATTAATTTGGTATTCCAAGCAAAAAGAGAAACTTTTCAAATGAATGCCTCTTCATATACCTCACTCATTCTCAATTCTATATCCTATATTTTCCACCCATTGCTTTATACATTTATCCACCACTCAAAATCCTCCTTTATTCTTCTAACTTTAATTTCCACTAGACTTTTGCTTTTATTTAAGGCCTTTTCGAGTTAAAAAAAAAAATCTCATATGTTTGTTGGTTACCAAGAAAATGATTGAGAAATGAGTGTGTTTGTGTAAGATTCATATGTTTTCTTTCTTTCTTTTTTTCTTCATAGTCGATCCTCAATGAAGTTTATAGAAGAATACATCCCGATCGATCACGTTGAAGGACTACAGTGATTATTTTGTTCCTTGATAATAAAAGTATCATGGAAAAGAAAATCATTTCATCTAAGATAGCTACTCGTATATTTTTAAACATGGTAAAGGTACAACAACAGCATGGTCATCTCTAAATTTGAGAAAGCTACATTGATGTGCATTTGTTATCAAGATATGTCTGATGAAGTTCTCTAATCTTAAAGAAAGGCTTTTCAAAAGACTTCCCTTTATGTATTTTTGGAGGTCGGAGGTTTATCGAGGTAAGCTATCTCTAACCTTTTAGATTTCTTCCTCACTAAATCTTTGATCGTTAAAATATATATCGAACAAGGTAGATATATGACATTCCAAATTCTTCCTTACAAAACCCTTAATTGGTGTTAAGGTAGAGCCTTTCGACCTTCCATATATACTATTTTTATTAATCATTTTTGAGGTAGTGATGACATGTAATGTTAATTAACTTCATGATCAATGATTAAAAAGTATTCGATCGATCGACCTTTAAAATGAATCTAACTTAAAAATAATACAGTTGGATTCATTTTTATTATCTTAAAGATCGACGTCATTAAGAAAATCACCTGATCAATTAGAAAATTTTCTAAGTACATATCTTTTGATCATCAAAATACACTAAGCAAATTCAAATTTTCTAATTACATATCTTTTGATCATAAAAATAAATGAAAAATGATTTCTATTGCAAAACATCACTAATTAATTGCATTGCCAACCATTACATTAACAACACTAACACAAGGTTTCATAAAATGACAACTGATGAACAATGTTTACTAATAAGCCTAAATTTTAGGAAAATTAAAGTTAGAAGAATCTAGTATCAATTCTCTCTATACCAATCCCCTAACATTGGAGAATTTGAATATTTTGAAAACCAATGAAGATGCCAAAGAATTGGCAAACTTTGCTATATTAATAAGGTTAAATTATTTAAAAAAAAAACCCTGAACTATGGGGTTTGTTTCAATTATACACTTAAACTTTGAAAAGTTTCATTTTAGCCCTTGAATTTTGAAATTTGTTTCAAAATAACCCTTGAAAACTTTTTTTCGTAAAATTTATGGACGGAAAACGTTGTATTTGTATTTGTATTTGTATTATCGCTTATTTAAATACATTTGAACATATACGTTCGAAAAAAAAATCAAAACATATGCAAATAAGTCATTTTCATCGATAAATTTAAAATAAAAAAAAACCTTCAAGGGTTATTTTAAAACAAACTTTAAAGTTTAAGGGTTAAAAGGAAACTTTTCAAAGTTTAAGTGTATAATTGAAATCAACCCCATAATTCAAGGGTATTTTTTATAATTTAACCTATTAACAATGGTGAAGGGCAAACCAAACATGAGTATGAACAAGTACATAGAACACTGTGAATATTTTGAATTGAAGTTTAATTATATAACTTTATCTTATTCTAACAAATTGACTTTTGCAGTTGTATATTTAATACATAAATAAATGAAAAGAAAATCTTTCCTAAATGTTATATCAACCACCAAAGTGAATAATCAAATTGAAGCTAAAGAAGTTATGCAAAAATAAAACACCTTTAGTAGCAATTTTATTGCGCCACCATAACATTTATTAAGTATTGTGTGGTACACATTTCGTAGTAGTTTTAAGAATCATTTGGTAGAACCTGTGTTAAGAGAATCAGCAACCACATTTTAAAAAATTACGCAATCTAAAAATTAATGAACTATAGTACATAAACCACAAAATTTAAATAATATTAATGAACCTCCATATTTTCTCTAATTCGTAAAACCACCAAGAAAAAGACAGCTAGTGCATCTAAATATCTAAGCATTAATGAATGATCGAAGTAGATTTTCTTAGTCAAGAAAGAAAGATCAATACAAGCATGCTTATTTATTAGTGTTTTCTTTAATTACTATTATAGTTATCTTTCGTTGTTTCTCAAGTGAGGAATGACGATCATACAACACTTTATACATCTATCAATATCAATATCATTGTACTTAATTGTTCTTTAATTGTACGATAAGAAAGAAGAAAAAAAGAAAACAACAATTGAACAAGAATAAAAAGGAATTTTGTGTGTTTCTTTTTTTTTTCAAAATTAATTTTCTCTATTATAATCAAAGACAAATTTACTATCCAAAAATTTATCACGGTTCACAAAATTAACTATAGCATCCACTAATTAACGGTCAAAATGAACACTATGGCACTCTTATATTTTAAAGCAAATCACGAATCATAGTACAAAAACAATGATATCATTAATTAAAAATTAGATAAATAATAATTATGCTTTCACTTTATGACCCATCCCTTGAAAAACAAGGAATTACAAATATTTTATGAACATATTTTATATGTATGTAATAATAGAAAAACATGAATCTCAATTCTCAAGAGGGCTTAAAATTGAAGGCAGCAATAGAAGATATAAATATATGATAAATATAATTGTTAAAATTTGACACATTTTTCAATGTGGTAGGTTTTTTGGTCAAACAAATGTAGCTTCTTGAATAACAGATGTGAAAGGGACAAAATTTTCCTTATAAAATGCTAATCAATTATTCCACATTTTGGGATTGCTTTCTAGCATGATTAAATGCCTTCCAATCCAAACATGACACCATTTTCAAGGCCAAATTTCCAAACCCAAAGAAATTAGGGCAATGGCTAAAACATATAGAAAATGTAATTTTGACTTTTTTAACCCCAAGGAGGACCACATTATTTTTCCACATCAGTGAAAAATTACCCTTTTTTCAATTTTATCTAGAATGTCTAGGTTGATTTATGCACATACCTCTTCTAATCTCGAGGAACCATCATCAAACTCTATAACATTTATTTTAAAAATATTTATAAAATTTTAATATCTTAACTTCACACCCATTTTTTTAGTTCGTTTAGAGGCGGTTTGACCTCCTATTTTAGGTTTTAGAATCAAAAATTATGTTTGGTTCAATGTATTCAAAACTCTGGTTTGAAACACAACTACAAGGATTACGACAATGTAATCTCATAGAGTTTGTGCCATGTTCTATTCTTTTATTTGTCATCTTCCATTTTCGACGACCACTTTAACAACAATTTTGTTAATAATTCTAGCAATCACATCGGCAACTCGACTATCACTGATGACTACCTCCAACGACTACACTAGCGACTCGACCATCATTGACGATTACCTTCAACGACAACTCTGACGACCGCACCGGCGACCTGACCTGACAATATTCCCAATGACCACTCAAGAGGCCAGTATGAAAATTACCCAGCAACGTGACCATTCGAGCAACTCGACTACCCCTACGACTTGACTTGCCCACAACTACCACTCCGATGACTACTTTGATTCACTCCAAAGACTAGACCACCCAACAACTACCATCGACAACCACCTTGGTGACCCGACCACCCGAAAACCACTACCGGCGACCACCCTGACAACCTGACCACCTACCAACCATTGTCGACGACTATCCGGTGACCACTCTAGCGACCACCTCGATGACCCGTCCACTCAGCAACTTGACTATCTTGATGACCACTTTGGCGATACACTTTGTGCCCACTTCACGGGCCTGACCATGCGACAACCACTGGCGACAACTACCCAACGACAACCACCCTGAAAACCACTACCAAGACCACCCAGTAACCCAACTACCCTCAACTATCCAACCATCCTGACGATCCAACCACATATTAATTTATTTAAAAGGTTAAAATTAAACTAAAAATGACTAAACATAAATTTTAATTTTTAAAATAGAATTCCAAAAATAGATTTTTGAATATTTTGTAAAATAAAGTTTTAAATTTCTTAATTTCATAAATAAACTTCTTATTTTTTAATTTCTAAAATAGAGTTCTAAAAATAGGTTAATACTCATGTGAAATAGAATTTTAGATTCCTAGCTTATTAGATAAATTTTCAATTTTTAATTTCTAAAATGGGGTTTTAAAAATAGTTTTTGAAATACTATGTGCAATAGAGTTTCAAATTCCTCAATTTCTTAAATAAACTTCTAATATTTTAATTTTTAAAATAGAACTCAAAAAATGGGTTTTTGAATACTTTGTGAAATAAAATTTTAAATTCCCTAATTACTTAAATAGATTTTCAATTTTTTATTTCTAAAATAGAGTTTCAAAAATAGGGCTTTCAATACTTTATGGAATAGGGTTTTAAATTCTCTATTTATTTAATGGGCTTCTAATTTTTTTTAAATTTTAAAGTATTGTTCCAAAAATAGTTTTCTGTATATTTTGTGATGTGAAATAGCGTTTTAAATTCCTTAATTTCTTAAATAGACTTCTAATTTTTTTTAATTTCTAAAATAGAGTTCCAAAAATACTTTTCTAAATATTTTGTGAAATAGAGTTTTAAATTCTCTAATATCTTAAATAAATTTTCATTTTTTAATTTCTAAAATAGAGTTCCAAAATACTTTTTTAAATACTTCATGAAATAGAGCTTTTAATTTCTTGATTTCTTAAATAGATTTCTAATTTTTTAATTTCTTAAATAGAGTTTCAATTTTGTAAATCATTTATGTTATACAAGGGTTTCTACAATTGATAAAACATTCACTAAAAACTAAAAGAAAAATAAGAGATCAAAACAACTAAAGAAAAATAGAAAGAAAAAAAAAAACCAGCATAAACCTAAAATTCAAAACACTGTACCCCGAACAATGTTTTCTTATTGCCAAGTTTTAGAACATTGCAACCTAAATACAACTTTCTGATCAAACCCTAGAGTTTTAATTTCTAGGATTCTGATTCCAAGACAGGAGGTCAAACAACCTCAGATCTTTTCACTTGGGACCAACTAATAATACTTTGACTTTTCAGCCGTTTACAAAAAAAAAAAACTAATTTCTTAAATAATTTAAATTAGCTATTCATTTTAATAACGAGGATCTAAAATTAAAGATTAGGGATCGATTAATAATATTAAAAATACTCAATTTTTTTTAATAAAAAACTATTTTTACAATTATTTTTTTCAAAATTGTAATATTAGTAATTACTTTTTGAAAATGCACATTTTTATTTATTTTTTTTTAGTACAGTTGGAGTTGGAGAGTTCGGACTACAAAATTCATAGTCGTTAACATATTTATCGTGTCAATTGAGTTATACTCTATTTGACATGCATTTATACTTAGATTAATTACTAGACCCTTAAAAAAAATTATAGAGGCCATGTGAGAAATTTTCGTAAGGAGACAAAATTTTTCATTCTAATATTTCAGGTATACAATCTTCTGGCAAATTAGGTAAACATTATAAACTTTTTAAGTAAACAAACAAATAAATAATGTGTATAGGTAATTGCTCCTCCTTTGTTTTTACTATGTCTTTTAGATTAAAATTTGAGAAATGAAATAAATTATTATTATTATTATTATTATTAGAGTTGAACAATTTAATAGGAGATTGAATCATTGACCAGAATTACAACTTTTTACCTCTAAATTTTACAATTTGTATCAATTTTCATCCTAATCTTTCAATTTCATCAATCATGAATCATAAATAAAACATGCGTGGGAATTTTTACCCAATGGAACTAACTTAACATTCATTAATTTCAACCAAAAAAATTAATTCTAATAGAAAATTAGCTCGATTAATGCACAAAATTGATGATGGAATAAATTTTTTCAAACTCACACGTTTCAACAAAAATTCCAACTCTGATATCATTTTTTTTAGGGGAATTGTAATGGGTAGCAAAAAATAGTATGATATTTGCAAATCTAACCATAGTTTTTTAGATTTTCAAATATAGCAACATTTTTTAAAATTTAATTTTCGTTTTTTATTATTCCAATTTTACCCTCATTGGTGTATCAATAGAATATCAGATATGCTTAATATTTGGTATATCAGTAGTATATCAGAAGTATATCTAATATACTTTATATTTGGTATATCAGTAATATATCAATTGGATATCAGATATACTTAATATTTGAAATATCAATAATATATCTCATATACTTTATATTTGGTATATATCAGTCAACTAGTATATATCTATATATTTGTAACACCCTAGGCCTAGGATTCCGATCAAGATTTGGAATTCGAATTTGCCCTAACATAGGATTTCTCCAAGCCAAGAACGTTTAGCTTTGGAGTTCCTATCATTGAGTCACCAAAAATTAGGAGGGTGCACCTTGTTGGTATAGGTAATAGCTATCAATTCTTTTAAGCATTTCTCATCTATATTTTCATAACTTCGGGATCACTCTCGTTCGGATGTGGTCTTCGTTCATTCATGAATCAATCTTCCTCGGACATCATAATATTTGTTGTATATTACTGATATACTATTGATACACTTGTTTTTAGGTATTAATTAAATGTATACTTTATATGTATCGTACCGTATCATGAATATTCTGTATATTCGATATATCACTGATATAGTTCATTTTATGTATATTTATTTCATTGATATATATAACATTGAGTATATCAGTAGTATATCAGTGATATACTTCATTCTAAGTATATTTGGTATACTAAATATTAATTTCTTATATACTACTAGCCAAATGTATCAATTAAAAAAGTCTAGTGGCTAAAAACTAGTAAATACAAAACATGAATAAAGTAAAAAACTAAAATAAAGTATATCAGTAGTATATAAATGATATACTTAATATTATTTATGTCTCCTATATGATTTACTAATATACTATTGATAAACTTTATATAAATATATTAACATTATATCAGTTATATACTTTTATATTAAGTATACAACGATATATCACTAATAGATTGCTGACAAACTTTATATATATTAAAAAATGTACAAAAAATAAAGTATATCAATTATGTATGTCATATATAATATTGAGTATATCAATAATATAACAATGATATACTTCATTTTAAGTATATCTGATGTATTAAATATAAATTTCTTATATAATACTAGTCGAATGTATCAATTAAACAAGTCTATTGACTAAAAACTAGTAAATACGTACAAACCATTAATAAAGTAAATAACTAAAATAAAGTATATCAGTAATATAATAGTAATATACTTAATATTATTTATGTCTCATATGTGAATTATGTTTATATTATTCATAAACTTTAGTAATATATCAGTTATATATTTTATATTAAGTATATCAACGATATGTCAACGATAGATTACTAACAAACTTTATGTTAAAAAACGCACAAAAAAATAAAGTATATCAATTGCAGTGACATACTCTATATTATGGATATATTATATGTGATTGATAAACTTCATATAAATATCAATAGTTTATCAGTAATATATTTTCTATTAGGTATATCAGTAGTATATCATTGATAGACTGCTGATATACTTGCGAGAAATATAAAGGTATTTTTGACATTTCACACCATCTATTAGGTTGGATTTTTTTTTTGTTGCTATTTTTGCAAATTGAATAAAGAGTAGACAAGGCTGCAATTTAGATAAATTGTTTTGCTACCCATGCAAGTGGTCCTTTTTTTTATTGAAACTTTATTAATTTCATATCAGAATGTTTTATATTTATAAAACACACATAAAAATAATTTCATTGACAATATTTTAAATAAAACCCAATTAAAAGGTAAAATTTTTAACCCTTGTTTAAGTTTAAGATAAAAGTTATGTAATACTTTTATAGTTTAAAATACAATTGGATAAAATTGAAAGTTTGAGATAAAAATTGATACACCTTATCAAATTGGGTAGTTTTTGACATTTTTTCCTTAAAATTTTCTTAATTTTAATAAATATAATGAAATGGGGTTTTCGTATACATATATGAGAGATATGTTTATTTCATTAATATTTTATAAAATAATCTTACATTAGTATATTAATTATATAAAACACAAATATGTCTAATGTGGTGTTTTTGGGGAGCTTGGCATGTTAGTGATCATGATTCATGAATGATCAAAAAGGAAATGGAAAATGTTTTTTTTTTCTTTTTACATATTATTCATTATCTCTCTCTCCCACAATCCACTACAATTGAAATAAAACATCTTCTTCCATATCATATTTGAATAATTATTAAATAAAATAAAAATGAAATTTTCTTTAAAAGTTTTAACTTAATTTTTCTAGGAAAAAAAATTCAAATGGTCTCTTAACCTCTTTAAGTCATATCTTTTAGGTTGAAGGATTATTTAATAGTTTATTTAAAAAAAATCATAGTATCTTAATAGTTTGATTCAATTTTATAATGTTTCAATTATTTTTAGTTATATTATAAAATCAAAAACGTGGAAAATTCTTATTTAGTTCCTAAATTCTAAGAAAAATTTAATTAAGTTAACTTTTAATTTTAATTCTAATAACTTTATGTTATTAGCATTATTATTTATAAACACTACAATTACATGAGTTTCTTTATTTTGTTATCTATTTTCTAATAGTGTTTTTAAAATCTAAAGCAAGTTTTGAAAACTAAAGAAATTAGGCTCGTTTGATTATCATTTTTTTTTGGTTTTAAAATGTAAGCTACATTATTTCCACTTAAGAGTTTCTCGCTTTTGTTATCTACCTTCTACATATATTTTCAAAATCCAAACCAAGTTTTGAAAACTAAAAAAAAAAAAAAGTAGTAATTAAAAACTTGTTGTTTCATGCGTTTTGTTAAGAATTCATATATTTAATTAACGCAATTTTCAAAAATAAAAAATTGTTATCAAATGGGTTTTTAGATTTAAAATTTTGTTTTTATTTTTGAAATTTTACTAAGAAATTCACGGTTTATTTAAGAAATGTGAAAAAATCATTCTAAGAACATTGGAAGGAAATAAACATTAATTTCAAAAACTAAAAATAAAAACAAAATCGTTAGCTAACTAAGCTTAAGGTATTGTAATTTTTTAAAAAATATGAGAGGGGGTAGTTTTAATGTGCTCCCCTAGTTTAAAATGTTTTAATTAAATCCTGAACTTTTGTCTCCTTCATTCATGTTAACTTTTATCATTTTTATACTTGCATACTATAATGACTACATTATATGAGGATTATATGGCGGGTCAACCCAAGCAGCTACTACTTGTTATTATTAGATTATATAGGGTTCCATCTCAAGTATATAAGGGTTCTCTCCACTTTTTCAATATAGGATCTTCAACATGCCCCCTCAAGATGGTGCCTCTTTGGGTTCACCATTCTTAGATCGGATCCCAATTTCAATTTTTGGACCGAATACCCGTTTAGATTTAATGGTCTCTGATACCATATTAGATTATATGGGGTTCCATCTCAAAACTAATTGGCAATGGGAGGAGTAACCCACATATCATATATATTGTGAGGTTTCTCTTCACTTTTTCAATGTGGGATCCTCAACAGTTATAAGTATTGAACAAACACCTTGATTAAAAAAACATATTTTATGTATTAAAAAACATATGAAACACAAATCGAAAATTCATATACGCGTATTAAAATATTTATAAAGTATAATGACTAAATTGACATAATTTTAAAAGTTTAATGACATATTAAAAACTTTTCAAAATACCTAAACTAAGTAGACAAAATTTTAAAATATAAATTTTTTCGACCAAATTTGTAATTTAACTAGTTTAAACTATAAGGGTTGTATTTGAATTCTTAATTAAGTTTAAAAGGTAAACTTTAAAAATGTCTAAACTCTTGGTTTTGAAACACAATTCCATGGGTCACAATAGTGTAAGCCTATGGGGTTTGTACTGTGTTTTCCTCTTCCATTTGTCATTTTTTTCGGTGATTACTTCGACAACAACTCCGTTGACAAGTTCGACGACCACCGACAACAAAAATTTCGAGACTACACCGACGATTTGACCACCACAGACAACTACCTTTGGCAATCACTGCGATAAAAACTCTAGAGACCAGTCTGACGACTACCCTAGCGAATCGATCACCCCAACAAGCTCGACACCCTGACTCAACCACCCTTAAAAACCTATTTATTTGAACCACTGCCAATGACCATCTAACGACCACTCCAACAATTCGACCACCTAACAACCATCGTTGACGGTCACCCTAAAAATCTGACCACCTAGCAACCACCGTCGATGACACTTAGTGACCACTTTGATGATTCAACCACCCAACAACCCGACCACCCCAATGACAACTTCATGATCACTCAACCACTCTCATGACTCTGATGTCGTGCAACTACTACCAGCAACCACCTCGGCAATCCAATCACCTCATCAACCCAACCACTCCAACGACCACTCTAACAATCATTCCAGTGACTTGACCACCTAGTCAATTTTAAAAGGTTAAAATAAAAACTAAAAATGTTATTAAACAAATTTTTTAATCTACTATATTTAAAATATGTTTCAAAATATTGTGCATAATAGAGTATCGAATATTTTAATTTCTAAAATAGAATTCAAATTTTGTAATATCCTGAAATAGATTTCAAAATACGATACAAAATTTTGTTTAAATTCCATAATTTCTTAAATAGACCTCAAATATTTTAATTTTTAAAATAGAATCCTAAAAATAAGTTTATGAATATTTTATAAAATAGAGTTTTAAATTCCCTTCGATAGACTTCCAATTTTTTAGTTTCTAAAATAGAGTTTCAAAAATAGGGTTTTGAATATTTTGTGAAATAGAGTTTTAGAATCTCTAATTTATTAAATAGACTTCCAAAATTTTAATTTCTAAAATAGAGTTCTTAAAACAGTTTTCTGAATATTGTGAAATAGAGTTTTTAAATTCTGCAACTTCTTAAATAGACTTCTATTTTTTTTTTAATTTCTAAAACAGAGTTTGATAACTCCTCAATAGACGTTAATCTTATTTAAAAATCTCTAATTAAACTTGCTTGTTTGAGTTCTTTTGGTGATTTTTGGTTGTTAAAGCTCTAAGTTCTATATGTGTTTGCTATTAAGAGTGAATTCTTTTAAAATGTGAAAATGATCTGCTTTTGGCTAAGACAAGAGCTTAACTTTTATCGAATTTTGCTTCAAGTAAAGAGCTTTGAAACCAATGTTATGATATTATAAATTTCGGACCTTATTTCTATTATGGATTTTCTTTACTCCACTAGTAATATCATTCTTCTTTCACACGTATTAATTATTTAAAATGTATGTCCTTACTAATGTTATTTAATTTTACATCACCATGAATAATGGAGTGAATGAGATATCAATATACTTGTGCAAACTATACATTCATATTTAACTATGCTTGAAACAATTGATCCACATAATTGATTAAACTAATAATATGCAATTCAACAAACAATTATCAAGTAAAAAAAAAGATATGAATAAGAAAACGTCCTAAATAATTGTTAAAAAAACAACCTAAATAAATCCAACATGCACCCCAAACATAGTAGTGAGGAACCCTAGGGTTTCTGATTCCAATCAAAGATTCTCAGAGTGTCTGATCCAAAGTTAATGTGCCAAAAAATCCTTAAATTTCTAATTTTGTGTCTTATAGATTTCTAAAGGTTTGAGGATCTTTTTCTTTTAGTTCAAAGTTTTGTGATATATTAGAGATACAATATTGGTAGTTTAGGGCTCTACTAGACAATATTTTTTAAAAAAGATTATGAATCTCTATTGAGCACAAAATTTAAAGTTTATGGATCTGTTAAATAATTGAACATTTGATATCAAGAATGGTAAATGGGCACATTTATCCACTAAGGCTATACTTAGATTGACATCTATTAGACACAACATTGAAATCAAAATTCATGAACTAAACTTATATTTTAACCTCTATATGTATATGTATGTATGTATTTATATTATTGTATACAACAACAAAAAATAATTTATTGTCAATTTGAACATAGTTCAATGGATAAAGTACATGTTATAAGTAAATTTGGACCATATAATCAAACCTAAAGGATAAAAGGTCTTTAGGGACAAACCCAGAGTCAGGTGTAGCTCAGAATCAATTGGCAAAATGAGATGAGATTTAAGTGAAGGGATTGGATCCCGCAGCGGAAGCGATTGTGAATCGTGTGTTCTTTATTTTGTTGCATAGATTTCAATCAAGAACAAAACATATACGATTAAGCATGTTATACAAAATAGGACAGCAAGATATTACCTTTGAAGATTACTTTCTTCACGAGCTTCTTCTCCCACGATCACGATCTCAGCAACTCGAACCCGAACGTATGAAGATTCACCACTAAATCTTCTTCGTTGTTCTCTAGGTGAGGGAGGAAGGTGGGTTCCTTTAGGGTGAGATGTGGAGGTTTTGAGAGAAGTTGTGTTAGGAACTTTTCCAACAACACAATGATATGGAACTCTAGGGTTACCAAAAGATTAGTCTCAAAGTTACATCTCATGCAACTATTTGTAGGGAAATAAGATGAAAATTATCATCATATCCCTCCTTCATTCTCTCATTAGTATATAGTTAATATGTGAATCTAATTCACATTAAAACCATATATTATATCAATTATATCACATATAATTGATATAACACCTCATATATGAAATTGAACACTAAATTGAACACTTCAATTTCATTCCTAACTTTATACCCTCAATATTACCATGTTGAGCCAACGGAGGGACCTAATGGACCTACAGTTCATGAGCTCTAATAATGTGAGATTAACTGATCAAACTCTTTGATCCAGTTAATCAATATTCATTAACTACAAGTCACTCCACTATAAACTTGTAGTTGCACTCTTCTCACTATAGATTATATTGTGTTCATTGATATAATCATTACCCATGAGTCGACCCTTCACAGGTTGTTCGTAATCACAGTTGGGTCAAATTACCGTTTTACCCCTATGATTACCTCTTTATTCCTTAAGCACCATTGATCCTCTAATGAACAACAAGTCTATGGTCCTACCATAAACTCATACCCTCTTTAGCCAGTTTAGAGGGTGGGGCCCCGTTGTTCAAGACTTGGATTCAGTTCTTAAAGGAACAACCTATCTAATTCCTTAGTGTATGAATGAGTGAATTCCATCTTGCATAGTTAAGTCTCTAGCTACCTACGAGGTTCTGACCCTGAGAAGGTAGGTTTATTGAGTCGGCTACAGGTCACTCTCACCCATACTAGTCTAAGGACAAACCCCTATAAGCAAGAGTTCTTAACTTGCTTAGGATTCAGGTCGAGTCACTCATGACCATCTATAAATTATCAGTCTTATCCTGTTAACGGCGATATACTGGTTAGACTAATAATTTGCAGTCCAGTATTGTATGAACTCTTCATACAGGATGCCCCCACTCGCATGTCAATAACATGAATGAGTTGGATTACCTTATTTGTACTAATTACAAAGTGGGTTGCATCCATGGTGTTACCAGAATAAGGTTTCCAACCTTATTCTTATACCATAAACCATTTAGGTTATACTCTTGAACACAATCCAAATAGTGTCTACTACACTGATGTTCAAGATACATTATAACCTTGGAGCTTAGTTTTTTGGATTTATAAACCAAGAATATAATTTTACCAAAGCAAATAACTCTTTATTTATTTGATCAAAATTACATAAGTTTAGGGCACAAATCCCTACATTAAGCCAAAAGGCCCAAGAGCTCACCTCGGACTATGCCTAGAAGGATGGCCAAGATGAGCAATTTTCTATGTAGGCATGCATCTCGCACTCCCATAGCCCAAGAAGGTCTTGGAGAAGCCCGAGTCAACCTTCTTCTCAACCCATTTCAAAGAAAGATGAGAAACTCTAAGTCAACTCTCGTATAAATAGTCAATTATAACTCATTTGAAGGTAAACTTCATCCTTACTCTTTAATATTAGCTTGTTACATTTCTTCCTCTCTAACTTAAGCATCAACATAAGTATGATAAATATCATACTGGTGTGCATTTTTTCTCCTTTTGTAGACCACATTTTTCCTCCAAAAACAAATTCACAAGTATGTGCAAATCAGGTGTGTATCATTTGTCCAAATCTGCACATCTTCAGTACCAATTACTATCTCAAAGGTCAATGATTTGATCTCCCACCTCCCAATTGTTAAATTAAAAAAAAAAAAGAAAAAAACACATAAATCAATTATGACTAAAGTACAAAAAAAATACCCCTAAACCTGACCCTTTATTTTTAAAAATACCTCTAATCTTTCCAAAGTTTCAATAATATCATATTTGACCTTTTATAAATGCTTCAATATTATCCATGGAGTAGAACAATCGTGAAAATGGTGAACAAAAAATAGACACACGTCTCAATGTCATTCTCTTAGACTTAATTAAGCAAGTGTTCTAATCACCTCCACATCATTTCAAGTCACCGCTACATCGATTTTTTCAACGATCAAAATGATTTCTACTATAAGAGCATTTTTGAAACGTTTGTGAAAGGTCAATGATAATAGCTAACCTTTTGAAAGATTTGGAATGTTTTTAAAAAAATGATGAAATTCATGGGTATTCATGGCTAAGTCGGTTGTCCCTAACAAGTGGTATTAGAGTCAGACCCCTGACTTAGTCCTATCGGTAGAATCCTCAGGTGTCGAACAAAGAAGGCGAGTCGTGATCATAGTTATAGTGAATTTGCGGTCGAGCTTCCGGATGCGTTCAACTCTAGTGGGGAGTTGATAGCACAATGTACTCCAGTGAGGAGTCGTCAAGGTACTTCTGTGAGAAGTCTTCAGTAATTTGCTCAAGTATAATTCGGAGGAATGATTATTTGAGGAGAGACTTGAAGTGGTACTTTGTTTGAGAGGAGGATTGTTGGGATTGTTGGAAGTGCAACCGAAGTCCCGCATTAGCTAGATAAGGAGAAAATCATGAGTTTATAAGTGAGGGCTATCTCTCAGTATGAGACCTTTTGGTGGGAACAAAAAATAAAACCATGAAGATCTTATGCCTAAAGTAGAAAATATCATACAAATCTGAAAACTTGTGTGAGTCGGTTCGCTCTAACATATAATTTAACCAACAAATTAGCCCTTATTTTTAAATTTGATGAATTTAGTTAACATTGAATAAACTTCCCTGTTTCATAAAAAACAAAAAAAAAACAAAAAGGATTATTAAAAAACAATATACACATATATATATTACATTATATTATATTATAATATAATATAGTATAGTATAGTATTAATGTTAAAATTGAGGTCATTGAGGCGCGTGCCAAAGTGGATTGTCAGTGACAGAGCCACGCCAGTCATCCCTCATTTGCCGGCAAAGGGACCCTCTAATCTCCGTACCGTACACGCGTTTTTTAAACACACACCTCTGTCTCCTAATCCAAATATCTTTTCTACCCCTTCTAAGATTTTGACACGTGTATCTCTTACCACAATTCTATTTTCTAATAAATTATTCAACCAAACTATACTGTTTTTTTTAATAATCATCAAATGTAAATTCAAATATCTATTTTTTTTTCAATTTCTTTTATATATCTAACTCTGTATCTATTTATTTCTTTTTCCTTTTTCTAAAATTTTAATTAATGTAATATTCTTTTAGATAATTCTATCCTAATTTGTAAAAAGTCTACTCTTTCTCTCTCTCTACATCTCTATCTCTCTATTTTCTTCTTCTTCATCATTATTATATCACTATCTCATCATCAAAGTGTAATTTTCATTTATTAAAAAACTCCCACTTTTAATTTATTATTGATTTGAATCTAGTTTTTTAAGCGATTTAAATGGAGTTAACTTCAAATGATGTAGTAATATTGAATAGATTAAAGAGGTGAATCTTTTGTTTTTTTTTAAATATATATAATCTCATTACATACGAGTGATTTTGAATTTGAACCTTTAACCTATCACAAAGGTCAGTAGATATTTTTAAATAAAATTATAATCAAAAGTTTGAAGTTGTTATCGGGTATAAACTATTTAAATATAGTTAACTTCAAATGACACCGGAAATAATTGAATAGATTGATGAGTTTGTTGTTTAAATAAAATTGTGTACTCTTATGTGATTATTGACTATCATAAACAAAAAGAAAAAATAATGCAATTTAAAATAACATAGAAGGAATATTATTTGCATAAAAGTAAAGTAAAATTACCAAAAAGATTAAAAAATAACCCATATATTAAAATAAAGAATCAAATCATCTTTTAGTGACCATATTCCCTCACATAATAAATTGTTCTAATACATATATAGTAAGTAGAAATAATACCTAATTGATATATATATGTAGTTTAATACCTAATTGATACTAAAGCAAGAGAAAAAGTGGACAAAATATATATATATATATATATATATATTTGCTTTATTTTCTTGACATCGATATTAATTATAATAAATACATTTCTATATTTAAGCTTCTTAAATAAATACTTTTTCCATTTAAGCACAGTCAAAACCTAACAAATATGGACAAATTACCATCTTTAGAAATGCGTTGGGTAACATTTTCTACATGGTCAAGTACTCAATTAGTTCTTGTCAAAAAAATATATATATACTCAATTAGTTTAAAGATTAAACAATAAGTTTAGTGTTTAAATTTTAAGAATTGTATTTAATATTACTTCAAAAAAAAATTATATTTAATAGGTTCCTAAACTTTTAATTTTATGTCGAGTAAATCTCTAACTCATTAGATATTTAGTTAAAGCTCATGAACCTATTAGACACAAAATTAAAATTTTTAAAATTTACTAGTCAGTTTTAAAATTTAAAGATTCATCAAATAGAAAATTATAAGTTTAAAAACTCTATAAAAAAAAATTTATAAAATTTGAGGCCCTATTTGACACAATATTAAAACTTTAAATACTAAACTTGTAATTCAACTTGGTTTAAATTATATAAATTTTTATATATTTTGATTTTAGCATAAACAAGGAGAAATTTGCATGAAAAACTTATTTTCACGTGTTTTAATGTCGTTTCACCCGTGTTTTGAAAATTAATGATACATGACTCTTTCTGTACTGAGACTGTGACTTGAGATGGGGCTAGAGACATACTAACCACTAAGTCAAAAGGTTTTTTTATGTTTAAACTTGATTTTCGGGAGAAATGCAACAATAGGGTAGTTTTTAAAACTAAATACAAAAAATAAGTTGGTTTCAAAACTATTTACATAAATTTGGTGTTTTTTTTGTCTTATTAGAATGCGTCTCTTAAAGAGACGCGATTCCATCAGTAAATGCGCGTGCATTGAATGCACGCGATTCTTTAAGATATATATATTTTTTAGTTTTTATTTTTTTAAATATCAATAAAA
Organism: Trichosanthes cucumerina; assembly: GCA_036507285.1. Classification (NCBI taxonomy): domain Eukaryota; kingdom Viridiplantae; phylum Streptophyta; class Magnoliopsida; order Cucurbitales; family Cucurbitaceae; genus Trichosanthes; species Trichosanthes cucumerina. The sequence goes on along the minus strand of CM071842.1, from coordinate 10,707,093 downwards.
CCTATCAAATTGTTATATTATTATATATTTTTTAAAAAAAAATATAAACCAAATCATAACTAACCATCAAATCAACAGACGCATTCTTGTTTAGACTTACCACCAAGTCAAAATGCGCCACGTTGCGCCACGTCGGAAACGTCTCTTAAAGAGACGCATTCTAATAAGACAAAAAAAACACCCTATTTCTGTAAATAGTTTTGAAACCAACTTGTTTTTTGTATTTAGTTTTAAAAACTACTTTATTGTTGCATTTCGTTCTTGATTTTCCTATACATATTATATAAAGTAAAAAATTTGAAGGGAGAGGGACTAGCTCTGGCTTTCTAGTTCTCGGTCTAACTCTCTCGCTCATGGTATATTTCAATTTTATCACAAGCACACTTAATCCTTCGACGAGGACAACAAATCATAATTTAATACTCGAATTTTATTATGTAAACCATAGTAAGATTTAAGGGGTAAGATATTGAGAGGAGTGGACAAAGATAATGAATATGAGCCAACCAAATTGTCAATGGTGTAAAGGGAAAGGAAGGAAAGAAGAGTGATGGTGAGATACCTGAAAATGGTTGATAGGGTCATTTTCTTCTTTGCAATTTGACCCTTCAAAACTAGCATAAAGCCAATTTGCTAATGAACCCTTTAATTGTGGGCTTTTTTGTCCATGGATTTATTAATTATCTTTTTGTCTTCCAATGAGAATCTTTTTTTTATCATTATTTTATTATTCTAGTTTTTAATAAAAGTCTAAATGCTATTGAAGCTCAGAAAGTTAAGCTAAGATTGGAATTATTAGGACAGGAAATGTAGGAGAGAAAGAGAATAGTGTGCTTATGTGGGCACCTAAAAGATAAAGTAATTCTCCCCTTTTTTTTTTCTCTCTTTTTAAATGGTTTTAGGGTTAATAAGGAAATCTTAGCTTATTACTTTCTTTTTTTTTAAAAAAAAAAAAGATCATATGTTTAACTTTTTGCATTGTCATACCTAACTTTCTTCCCCTTTTTTCATTTTTTTTTTATTTTTCTCTTTGTAATTGAGATGATGATTGAGCTAAAAAATCAAATTAGGAGTATGAGTAAAGTCACCTATTTATTTGTATAAAGTATAAAAAACAGTTCAATTGATTCTACATAATCTTTATCACATAAATAAAAAGCAAAAATGTTTTATCCTTCCTTTTTTTCTCTCTCTCCCTTTTTTTTGGTAAACCGATCTTGATATTTGTCGAACTATGTTCTTTACGAAGGAGATCTTTCATAGAGGGATATGCCCTTTTTGAACCGACCTCCATACTTTCTCTATAAATGAGGGTATCATCAAAGAGAAAAAGAGAAATGGGTTAAAGTTTGAAGTTTTTTTGGGTTATTTTTGGAGGAAATGCATGTGTAATGAGCCATTTTGATGGACACATGTATATTATTTGGATAGCAAAGCAACTTTTTTTTAGTACTATTTGAATATAGCAACTTCCCTTTAATAAATTGGGCATTGTCTTTAGAGTTATCTTTAATAATCTTTCTATGTTTTTTCATATTACATCACATATTCTCTCATATTTAATTTTAGTGAAATTATCAACATAACCCTATTTATTCTCAATGAAATTACCATCATACCCTTGCTTATTCTCTCACCCTCTCCCTCACTACTTTACTAGAATTAGAAAGAGAAAGAAGAGAGGAACATTTTAGGAGAGTGAAATTGAAGACAAGAATATTATTGAGAGAAGTGTGGTTGAAATTGTTTAGAATCTAGTCAATAACCCATTTGTGGCCATCCAATAAAATTCTTGGTTTCATTTCAATGGCAACCATTGTTCTACTTTTTTTTTCTTCCTTTTTTTTTTTAATTCATATTTGTTTTTGTTGGGAATACATACAAAGTGGAATTTTCATACGGGTAAGCTATTCTCACACGCTTTAATGAATGATGACCTGAATTCTGAAAAGAATGATATATGACTCATTCTAACGTGGCAATACACTCGAAATTACCCATGAGGGCAGTATGATGTGGTATTGTTTATTCACGCTCTCATATGCGGAAACACTAACGTTATAGCTCTCTAGCTCTTGTTCTTACTCTCGCTCAAATGAATGGTCGGGAATTTGGAGAAAAAAGAGACAAGAAAGAAATAAGTTAGAGAAAAGCTAAAGCGAGAGCGTTTTTCTTTGTCTCTTTCTTTTCTTCAAAATTATGACCACTCATTATTATTATGAGCGAGGACGAGAGAGTTAAAGTAAGAGTATGTGAGAGTATGATGCTCTCACGGTAATTTGGACAAAATACATAGTACAAAAAGGGTCATATATCATTAATTTCAAAACACGGGTCAAACGATATCAATGCGCGTGAAAAATAGTCTTCTGTGCAAATTTCTCAAACAAAATCTCAGGTTGACTAGATAACAAGAAGATCATGGGGTATATAAGTGAAAACATCATTCTCTATTGAAAAAGACCCTTTAGGTGGAATAAAAAACAAAGTCATAAGGATTTATGCCTAAAGTGGACAATATCATATATCAAATGTGGAGATAGAAAGAGGTTTTGTTGTCCTTAACAAGTGGTTTCGAACTAACTAGTCATGTTAACTAGTAAAATACTCGAGCACCAAACAATGAAGTTGTGAGTCGGTGACATGGTCATAGTTAGTCATAGTGAATTCGTGGATATAATAGATATATAGTGAAAATAACATTCTCTATTGGTATGAGACCTTCTGGATGAAACAAAAGCAAAATCATGAGGGTTTACATCCAAAGTGAACAATATCATTCCAATATAAAGATAGAGGAAAGTTTCGTTGTCTTTAACCATTTGATAATTTAACTCCTAAAAGTTTCGATAAAAAAAAGAACCATACTTCTTTTATTTAGAAAAGAAAAGAAGACATATACTAACATTATGATATATGATATACGTGCAAAATGGAGCTTTCCTTCCATTTCAACCTAAATTGACAACTCCCAAGAACTTCCAAATGTATTCTCCTTTCAAGCATTCATACAACTTCACTAAAGTTCATGTTCGATTCCTCCCAAGAAAATAGCAATAAGAAAGTGTTTGGTTTATGAATTGGACTTTTTTGGAATTTGGGATGGAAAGTTAGAGTCCAAATAGTATGTGGATTTTATTTGTCTCAACTACGAATGTGCTAATCTCATGAATTGTAATAGTATATGTTGGTAGTGCGACCAAAGTCCCACATCGGCTAGAGAAGTGGAAGATCATGGGTATATAAGTGAGGGATAGTATCTCCATTGCAAAGCCATGAGAGTTTATGCCCAAAGTAGACAATAATATCATACGCCTATGTGGAGGGTCGTTGTCCCTACCTAACTTTTTTTTTTTACTATATTATGCTTTTATGCTCCAAAAAATACCCATATCTCCCATTTACATCTTTTTTTAATAGAAAAACACCTATTTAAGGAAAAACATACACAAATTCAAGTTTTTATATAGACTACACAAACTCAAGTTTACAATTTTGAAATTTCAAAATTTCAGGCTTCTCAAACTTGTAGAGTATAAAATTAAACGTCAAAATTGATCGGATTTGATTGTATCAATCTTTGGCATGACCATCTTTTTCCCAATGGAGTAGGCCAAATAATAATGGTCCTAACTCTTTGTAAAAGAAGAGAGGGAAAAATCTAAGCAAATTGTACGTTGTCCTACAATCTTTCTTTTAGGTTATTGGACCATGGGAGCATCCACTATATATATATATATATATATATATATATTCATAATTATAACTTTTAAATTATTGAGTACGTTTGCACTTGGAACCATCCATTCATCATATGTTCCTTTTTTTTTCCTTTTACTCCTTTAATTTCTTCTCACTCTAAAATTAAAAACTCTCTCTTTATTACAATTTTTTAGAAAAATGAAGATAAAAGAGTTTTAAATAATTTAAAAAAAGAAAATTATTCCCACTAAAGAATCACAGCTTCTCCACCACTTTTTGTCCACCATTTTCCTCTTTGCTGTTATGGCCTAGACATCTTTTTCCCTTCATAATGGAGATTCTTGGCTTGGATTGTTTGAAGATAATATGACACTCAAATCAAACTCCATCTTTATCTCTCTCTAACATATCAAGTGTCGATTTCGTCCATGGATTTTGTTTGAGTTAGTAAAGAAAAGCACAAAACTCTGATTAAACGAGTCACAAATCAATAGTGCTTACATAATTCGTATTGTCGACATCGATATCTCTCATTAGTTTTCTTTATCAATACTTTTTCAACATATAAGATCAAAAAGAAAATTGATGTTTGTCTTCACAATCGTCAGATACATGATATATCGATGTCGAACCGTCCATTATTTCTCGAGGGTTAGCAATGTTATCTTTGTTGGGTACTTTGAATGAGCTAGAGAGTTTGAAGACTAGGGGAATAATAATATGGAAGGTACATAAGTCCCACTAACAAAGGTTTGGCCTTTCGGCTCTTTTGGTTTTTGCATGTCTTTTTCACAAAAAGTCCTCTTGTGTGTGGCCACTCAAAGTGAACCATGCAGCAAGCTTTTCAATGGCCATCATCAAAATGAAAGCTTTTTTTTCTTTTTTTTTTTTATCTCTTTTTTTTGTCACAACATTTTTTTTTTATGTGCACTTTATGCTTTCCCCTAAATCCCTTTTCAATTTCCTTCTCCAATTCGCCATTAATTTTTTAAGGTTTGATCGATGGTTTCATGAAGTTTGGTCTAAAGAATTTCGTGTCAAAGTCATGTACATGTCATCTCACATTCTTTTGTTTCTTTTAATTAGTTTGATTCTAACTACTATGTCGTTGTGTTGAAAGACTGCTTTCTAATTCTCGGAACATGTTTGTTGGGCGGTTTCTAGAAAATTATTGTGAGAGTGACAAGATGGAATAGCACACGAAATTTGTTTTGGAAAATTAAATTTTGAGGATTAGGATTCAATAACTTGAAATGATTTGTGTCATTGTGTGGGATGGAAATCACTATTCACAAATAGAATAGGAATAATTTACCTGTTTCAGAATGAACAATTATGAGAATACACTCAAAAGAAACTATTAAAACCTTTTTTAAAAGGTTTACTCAAATATGTCCTCATTGATTTTTATTTTTTTTCAAAATGAATTAAAACTATTTTGAAAATAGTTTCCAAACAATAACCACTCTACTATTCATAAAACGTTTTGAGTTATTATATTGTATATCTATAATCGAACTTACTCTTTTTGAAATATAAACTTGTAGAAAAAATTTATATTCATTAAGTCAACATAAATAGAAAGGAAATGAATGATACTTAGATAATAGATATATAATTTCACAAAAAACTCTTCAAATTAAACAACAATTCTAAAATATAGATTAAAAAAATCAAGAACACCCTCGCCAAATCCTGAGTATTTATTCCCTAATTTGAGTACAACAAAAATGGTTAATATATACCTATGCACCCGACCAAATAGTTAGAGGAATCACAATTAAAAAAACTCAGGAAGGGTTGTTTGGCTCCCTATCTTGGAATCAAAACTTTGAAATCAAAACTTTTGGGGGGATTTGTTTTGAGAATTTTGAAGCCTGAGAATTAAAAAATTGTATTTGGGGTGTAGTGTTCTGAAGTCTAGAAATTAAAAAAAAAAAAAAGTCTCGGGTGCAGTGTTCTGAATCTTAGGTTTGTGCTGGTTTTTTTTCTCTATTTTTTTTGTTTGTTTTGTTCTCTTATTTTTTAGTGAATGTTTTATGGATGGTAGAAACTCATGTATAACATAAATGGGTGACAAAATTGGAACTCTATTTTAGAAAATAAAAAATTAGAAGTCTATTTAAGAAATAAGATAATTTAAAACTCTATTTCACAAAGTGTTAAATGAAAGCCACAGAGAAGAAAATCAACACACAAAATTTATGTGGTTCACTAACGTTGTGTTAGCTACATTACGGGCAGAGGGAGAGAGTAATTTTATTAACTGAGGAAAAACGAGAGAACAAAATTACACAAAAGCAGATAATTTCATATAAAAGTTTAGGAGTTTATATATGGCACACCCCTCCTAAACCCTAATACAGAGTCGACCCAATAAGCTCAAAGTACGAAATATAAATTGAGTTAGGTTTTGAGGCATTGCCCGAACCCCACCACCAACACTTAGCTCTCTGACCCCAACTCGCTGACCGATCAGCGAGACCCCCGTTCTTGGTCATTCGAACCGCTAGATAACAGATTCAAGACATCTCTACACAAAGGATTCAAAAGACTATTTTTGAAACTCTATTTTATAAATTAAATTTTTTATTCAGTAGTCATTTTTAGTTTAATTTTAACCTTTTAAAAAATTAACTAGGTGGTGGAGTCGTCAAGGTGGTCGGGTTGTGGGGAGTGGTTGGGTCGCTTGGGTGGTTGTCGATAGTGATTGCAAGGTGGTCGAGTCACCGAGGTGGTCATTAGAGTGGTATCGAGTAGTCGTCGACAGTGGTTGCCAGGTAGTCGGGTTACTAAGATACTGGTGGGTGGTAATGGCATGGGGTCACCAAGGTGGTTGTCAGTGGTAGTTGTTGGGTGGTCGAGTCCTTAGGGTGATTGTCAAGGTGGTTATCAAGGCGGTCGGGTCACTAAGTGGTCACCAGGTGCTCGTCAGCGGTGATTGTTAGGTGGTCAGTTGTCAGGGTGGTCGTCAATGGTGGTTGTCGGGTGATTGGGTCGCTAGGGTGGTCAGGTCGCCAGAGTGGTTGTCAGATGGTCGTTGGCAGTGGTTGTGCATAAGTTAGGTTATTGAGGTAGTCCAGTTGCTCCGGTGATCAGGTTGTTAGGGTGGTTGTCTTGCATGGTCGTCGATGTGGTTTTTGGAGTTGTCACCTGCCGAAAATGGAAAAGATAGTAAATGAAAGAAGAAAACATTGCATAAGTTCCATGGAAATTGTACTATTAACCCATGGGAATATATTTTAAAACTAAGAGTTTCGAACCCGATGAATCGTACATAGTTTTAAATTTACCATCTAAACTCAAAACAGGAGATGAAACACCCAAAGTATTTATTTGATGTCACAACAAACTTCATGTGAATTTTAGTTTTAAAAATGGGAAAAAAAGTATAATATCCCACATTGGTGAAAGAATAAATAATGTAGAAAATGAGAATCATAAAAACAAAAATTTATATATGTGTGTTTAAAAAATAGAGTTGAATTTTGTATTAGCACCGCCATGGGAATATTCACACAAAAGCATGTGAAGAAGTTTGTTCTTCATTTTACATTGAATTCAAAACCACACACTCGACCACTTTGAGTTGGCCATCTTCAATTATTAACAACACACTTTTTTTTTAATAACTAAATGTTTCTGAATTATATGTGGAGCCTTTTCAAAAATAATATATATATATATATATATATATATATATATATATATGAAGAAATTGGGCAAATGTTGACCACAATGGAAGAGAGGATCATCATAATCATTATCAAAGGCATGTGATAAGATTTTCCACTTCACCACTCACAGCTTGGAAGCTTCAATGGGATGTGCAAAAAGTCACAAACTACCCTTTGAAACAAAAAAACACAATTTTTATTATTTTTATATTATTTTTAGTCCTACCATTAATTACCTACTTGTCATTTATAATATTCCATCACATAATCATTTAATTTTTATATTTATTTAATGAGCTAAATCTCATGTTATTTTGTATTTTATCGGTGGTATGATTGATATAGATAATAGTTGTAGGAATTTTTTTAACAATAGATATTATAGTATAAGAAATTTTTTTCAGATAAATTATTGAGAGATAAAGCTTTAGTTTTAACGACTATAAATGTATAATTATGTGGGAATACATTTTCTTAAGAAAAAAAAAATTGTTAACAAAATGATGCTAGTAAAGAGGCCGTCGTGAAATAGTTGGATAGAAAAGTTATAATCATTATTTAAATTAAAACTTATAAATTTTCAAAGAATTTAGTATAGTCAAACCTCATTAAACTACTACACATTACCGATATTTTCATGATTTCTCTCATTTATCTTTATCTTTATCATATTAAAAAGTGAAATAGTTAAAGAATCATTCTTCACCTATTTGTCCTTTATATTCTAAAATTTAGAATATATCTTAATCGTATTTTTTTGCTAGTTTTAAAAAAAATATATTTCGATTGTTCAAATTGGCCAAAATTTCATAAATAACTTTTAAAACATAACATAAAATCTTTACTAGATAAAGCGTCAAAATGTGAAAACATAACCAACACACAAACAATTCACATAAAGAAAATGCTAGTAAATAAAGATCTATTGACATTCAACTTTCATACAAAAACAGTGAAATCTCTCGGGATGTCCTCGTACTTTATTTAACTCGATTATCAGATCTTCTACCAAACGAAACGAAAGCCAAAAAACATGAGACAAAATGAATTAGGTACAAAAATTAGGCCAATCTTATTCATTAATACCCCATATTTGAATACGTAGACACATCGACATGATAATTAGCCAAATTCCCATGAAGCCCTAATTGAGGAAAAGAACAAACACAAACAAATAAAAATAAAAATAAAAAACTAATTAACAACTTGAGAGATGATGCAATATGGGAAGTGAATAAAGCCTCTACGGCAAAGCCATTAACTTCATTTGGGCAAAACAACAAACAAATGGTGAGCTGATCAATACCTTAATTTGTACACTTTAATGATATAACAAATTTGAAAAAAAAAAAAAAACAGAGCCAAATGCAAAAATGTATAAAGCAATTGATGCCAAAAGTTTGAAGATCATCATGTTTGGGAGTTGGTGGAATTCAAGTTCAATTTTGCTTTGCTTTTGATATATAATGGGTAAGTGGGTGAACAAAATTGACTCATGGGAAAATTTGAAAGGGTAAATTAATTTATTATTTAGAAGGAAAATGTGAAATTTACCTCAATAATTCATCAAGTTGAGAGTTGAGAGTTGCTTTTGTTGAAAATATGGTGTTTTTTTTAGTCTTCTTCTTATGACTTCACTCCTTTTGACTTTTGACTTTTTTTTTATAGTTTGTTTTTGTTAGTATTAAGAAAAAGAGAGAAAGGTATTTATGCTCCTAAACGTTCCTAAACTTTACAGTTGTATTAATTAAAATCTTAAACTAATAATTTTAGCCATTAAAACTTTGAATATTCGTAAGTGTGTTAATTTATCCTATTTATTAGAGTTTTAATTATAAGTTTTTACTTGCTTGAAACTAATGCACTAACCTTTTTTTCTAACGAAATCTTCTAATGAATTATGTAAATTGATTTTTTCCTGAGAAATTTAATTGTAATTCCTTACTCATTTACACGTGTTAAATTGAAGAAAGTGGAGCAACGGGTTTATTAATTACCATATGAAACACTTTGAGATTTAATTATAGGAAATTGGGAAACATGGCGTCAACAAAAAAAAAAAAACCAAAATCAAATTGGTTTCGAACTCCAAAAAAAAATATTTTTTTTCTTCTTTTTAATGGGTTTAATATGGGTTGACTTATTATAACAAAACATTTTTTTAGCACACAAATTTGGTGTTTGGTTTAGAGATAACTTTTTTTAAATTAATAATAATATTTTTATTAATTATTATTATAAAATTTCTATTAATAATTAAAGAAAAATATAACAATATAATGGAAAATGGAAAAAGTAATGAATCTAACATAGAAAATCACAATTAATTAATTACGATCTAAATTATAATTTAAGTTTAAATCAAGTGTTAATAATTAAATTCAAAAATGGCAAAAAGGAAGAATCTAACATTGAAAATCATACTAAAAAACAATGAAAATTAAAATGAATTCATTACAATCTAAATTATAAATATAATTCAAATTACAAAATAAATATTATTAATAAAATCAAAGGCATTAGTAAAAATAATAATATAATATTAATTAAAATAGATAAAAGGAAAAACTAAAAAGAAAAACGAAAACGAGTTCAACAATATTAAAGGGAGGAGATTTATGAGTTGATAGCGAAAAAGTTCCTTACTTTAAAATCTTTTACTTTATTATCTATATGACAGTTTTTTTTTTTTTTTTTTTTTTTTGAACAGAGATATTACAGATATTAATAATGTACTATGAAGAGATAAAACACCCCAAATTTGAGCCCTTAACCAAGGCTATTAAAACTTGTGAAAATACAGTAAGATTAATTTATTTGTCTATTTTCACTTTTCAAATAGAAATGATGTTTTAAGACAAAAAAGTGAAGAAAAAAGATATCTCCATTTGCAACATATTAGAATTATTAAAATCCCACACAGAAATCACATTCAAAATTCCTAGGATTCACCAATACTCTCCACTTCTTTCACTTTTCTCCATTCAATAGTAGAATGAAAGGAAATCTAAAAACGAACATACAAGCTTTTGTTTGGTTGCTTTTTTATTTCTTCTTTGGAAAAACTATACTCTAGAAGAAATTTATATAACATTATAAACATTGAAAGCTTTTTCCCCACTAATCTTTTAGACACATTTATCAAGTTGGGAAAATTCTTTAATCTTGGGCTAATTCTTCGATCTTTTGAAAAAATTTAATGTTACTTTAGAGATGACAACGAGCCAGAGCAGAGCCAAGAGTGCATTTCTCATCCCATCCCCTTGGAGATTTTCTATCTCGTCCCCGCCTCATTTCCCGTTTTGGAGAATTAGAGTCAAGGTCGAAGATCCCCAATCGAAAATCGGGACCTTTATTAATTTTTTTTATTAGAAATTATTTTAAAATAAAAAATTATATTAAAATCATATATAAGTTAAGTATTATTATTCTTTTATTTATTTAAAACATTACATTACATTTTGAAATTATTTATGATAAAAACTTATTACATTATAAAATTAGAAATAGTATATTAGAAAAATAGTAGTATATTGTATTAAAGTTAATATATAATGTTTGTAAACACGTGAATTCGGCGAAGGAATAACAACGAGACACGTGGAGTGAACTTTGTATTGTATTAATTTTGTGAGTATGGAATACAATCTCTAAGTATGATCCTCTGATTCTCTCTCTTGTACGTATGTCACTCGAGGGCTAAAGTGCTTGTTTAGAGGTTGGAAACTTGAAAGAATCTTTGGTCTTTCATGAGTGCTTAACACTGTGGACTTGTAGTGTTCCGCACCTAGGGACTTGTCTTATAACGTTCAACACTTGAAGACTCGTCTTGCTTGCTGTTCAACACCAAGGACTTCTGTGGAGTTTTCAAAGACTTGAAGACTTTGCTGCTCAATTCTCTCCGAATTCCTCTTAGGAGTAAAGTTTTCAACCTTTGGAATGAATGGGAAGCTCTCTATTTATAGAGCTTTCCAGGGCATGTGGGTTTGGGCTTTAATGACTTTTGGGCCCAACAACCTGAACTTGGGCTTTATTGGATTTGAGCCTAATCATTTGGATTTGAGTTTTATTTATCTTAGCCAATTCCATATAATCCAATTTGACCAAAATTAAATTTAATTATTTTGGCAAATTGCTGCCCCTTCATTTTTAGAATTTGTCAATTGTTGTCTTCAAATTAAATTTAGGACACGTGTCAATTTATCATTTGTCCCAAAATTAATCATTTACAACTTCGTCATTAATTTAGAATAACGACGTGGCAATTGGAGATTGGTCGAAATTTCTATGTCAACAAATGCCCCCTTTTCGAGATTTAGGCACATGTATGTGTGTGTGAATCTCGAAAAAAAAAGATAATATTGAGTCAAACTGTGAAACATTAGTTCATAATTTTGGCTCAAGATGTGTCAATTTAGTCGAAATATGAACTTGATTCATAAAATATTTTTTTTTTACACACCTTCATGTCAATTTATCAAAATATGAAAATTGGGTCAATATTTTGATTTCTCGAGTAGCATTTGAATTTCACTCCAACATTCATTTGTGATAAAATCCAGAGTATGCCCAAATTTTAACTTGGTGAGATAAAAATCGAAACTCTATCAAGATTTTGATTTGGATAGAATTAATTTATCAAACTTTGATTTGGGATAAAATTTGGATTATGCCCAAATTTTGTTTGACAAGATAAAATTAAAATTACCATTATTTAAACTTGATAGAGTCAACTTTATCCAATCTTGATTTGGGATAAAATTTGGATTATGCCCAAGATAAAATTAAAATTCTACCATTATTTAAACTTGATGAATCAACTTTATCCAATCTTGATTTGGGATAAAATTTGGATTATGCCCAAATTTTGTTTGACAAGATAAAATTAAAATTCTACCATTATTTAAACTTGATAGAATCAACTTTATCCAATCTTGAGATAAAATTTGGATTATGCCCAAATTTTGTTTGACAAGATAAAATTAAAATTCTACCATTATTTAAACTTGATATAATCAACTTTATCCAATCTTGATTTGGGATAAAATTTGGATTTGGAGATAGGATCGCTTGCACGATTTTCGATTGGGATAAGATAGGTCAAATTTCGATTTGAGATAAAATCCTATCCCAATTTCGATTTCAACTCCTATTTGAATTCCAACTTTGATTTTAGAATCTGACTATCTTTTCCTCAATTATAAATAGAGGAGGTGAGACTTCCATCAATTCACCCCAACAGAGCGCAAAACCTACATGATAAGGTGTGAGACGAGTCTAAAACCTTAACTATATATATTTTTTTCTTTTTTTAATCATCTATGTACTTACTTTTACTTTTTTTTTTTTTTTTTTTACAGCTTAATAATTGCAGTCTTGCAAGTATCTCCTTCTAAAACAAAAGGCCTCATCCATTGGAAGGTAAAAAAGCTAAGTTTTTTTTTTTTTTTTTTTTTTTTTTTTTGCGGCTATAGTGTTCTCTTAGCACAAGTAGACTTGTGGGACCTCGTCGATTCAAGGGTGTACTTGTAGCTACGAGACTCTTTGATTCTTGGCTCTTGTACGCTTGTGGGACCTCGCGTCGGTTTTGGGCGTACTTGCAGCAGATGGGATTCTCGGTTTCCCGGCTCATATACGCTTGTGGGACCCTTTGTCGGTTTTCGGGCGCACTTGCGGCAATAGGACTCTCTCGATTCCCGGCTCATGTACGCTTGTGGGACCCTTGCTTCGGTTCGAGCGCGCACTTGCAGCAATAGGACTCTCTCAGTTCCCGCTCATGTACGCCATGGAACCCTCGCTTCGGTTTTAAGGCGTATTTGCAGCAAGAATAGGACTCGGTTCCCGGCTCATGTACTTGTGGGACCCGCGCCGGTTTGGGCGTACTTGCAGCAATAGGATGTCTCGGTTCCCGGCTCATGTACGCTTGTGGGACCTTTGCCGGTTTGAGGCGTACTTGCGGCAATAGAATAACTCTCTCGTTTCTCGGCTCATGTACGCTTGGGGACCTTGCTTGCCGGTTCGGGCGTACTTGCAGGCAAAGGACTCTCAGTTCTCGGCTCATACGCGCTTGTGGGACCCTTGCCTGCCCGTTCGGCGTTTTTGCAAAGCAATGGGACTCTCTCGTTCCGGCTCATATACGCTTGTGGGACCTTGTTTGCCGGTTCAGGCGTGCTTTGCAACAATGGGACTCTCTCGGTTCCCGGCTCATATATGCTTGTGGGACCCTTGCCGGTTCGGGCGCACTTGCAGCAATAGGACTCTGGTTCCCGGCTCATGTACGCGCTTGTGGGACCCCTGTCGGTTTGGGCGTACTTGCGGCAATAGGACTCTCTCGGTTCGGCTCATGTACGCTTGTGGGACTTTCTGTCCGGTTTTGGCGTACTTGCGGCAATAGGACTCTCCGGTTCTGGCTCATGTACGCTTGTGGGACCTTTTGTCGGTTTTAGCGCGTACTTGCAATAATAGGACTCTCTGGTTCCTGGCTCATGTACGCTTGTGGGACTCCGTCTTAAAAATTCCAGGAGAATTTCTTTTCGTGTCACGCTACTGGGAATGGCTGGAATATGTTGTCGGTCGAAACGAGGAACTACTTCGTACATCTCGTTTGTTGGACGCTGTGGTGGCCTCCCTTTATACTTATGATCGTATCAATGACGTGTTCCGAGGTTTTTGCGAGGCTTGGTGTCCTGCAACCAATACTCTACATACCCAAGCGGGAGAACTCTCAATCTCCTTATGGGACTTTTGGAGCTTCGGAGACCTACCCATTAAAGGCATGTTTTACGAAGAGGTCATCCCTAGTCTCGAAAGTTTGACTGGCTCTAACGAGTTAGGCAGACACCTACCGAAAAGCTGCGAGTACCTTTTCCATGTATTCTATGTGCTTAGTGCTTCAAAATCGAACATTCCCACATCACGATCAACTCTCGGATCGACTTTTGGTTTAAAGGTGATCGAGTGTATGGGAAACCTCCTCATCGAAGACCTAAAAGAGCATCTCGTTCTTCTCTCGACTCATGAACCTGCATTTACACGGGCATCAAGTTAAAGTGTGAGTGGTTGGTCAAGAGGATAAACCTGTTTCATGACCTTAACATTGAGGAAGAATGGAAAGACCAAACATACTTGGTCGCCTTTCTATCTTGTTGGCTTTGTGCCTTCGTGTTTCCTCAAGGAAATGCCAACCACGCCCGCTTGAGTGTTTTTAAAAGTCGCTGATCCTAATGGCCGAGGGAAAAACTTTGAGTCTTGCAGATCCCGTGGCCGCCAATATCTATCATGCGTTGGGTAAAGTCGCGAATGCTAACACACCAGGTTAGGCGCATGGAGAGTTGTTTCCTGCATACACTACATTTTTGGTTGGCTTGCTCACTATTTTAAAACCAATTATAAGACTCCCCATATGGTCAGGGGCCCTGGCATGGTTTACTTTTTCGGAGAGGGTGGTGTTATATACTTCAATGAATTGGAGGCCCGCGAACTAATCCATAGGGGTACCTCCAGTATCCCCGGCATGCGAGTCTCCAGAGTAGAAATAAGCATGAAGTTTTGAAGCGGGGAAGGTACCATGAGATTTTTCATTCCTCGTACTTTTTCATTTGCGCTCATGTTATTTATATCTGTGTTGCGAAATTCCTTGGTCATCGAGCCTTATAGCCCATGTCGATTTGGTCGCCAATTTGGATTTCATCAAGATATCCCGAATGATTTAGGGAAACTCGACCTTTAGTTAGCTTGGACAATATCCTATATCACCTGGAGGTTTACCTTCGGACCAGTGAGGTTCTAAAGTATTTCTCCCGCTCGCACATTAAACCCAGAGATTCACGTCACCTCCCGCTTCAGAAGTTGGTGGTTGAATAAGCATCGTGACTACCTAAAGTTGGGTATAAACGACCTGGTGAATAGCGCTATAACACCTAAACCCCAACCTAAGCTACCCAACACTAGTGGGGCTACTCTTGGTGGGAAACAAATTCGCTTGATCGGGAGGTAGAATGTCTCCGACAGCCCGCTCAAGATGACGGGAGGCGAAAGTAGTCTGAGAGAGACGATCATTGGAAAAGGCCAAGAAAATCAAAGAAGACCGTTGACCTTGGCGACCAATTTTTCCAAGGTGTTCATAGCGCCTCTCGCATTCTTGATAACATTGAGGCTCTGGTTGGTTTTCCATCCCCTTTTTTTTTGTCTCTTTTTTTTTTTTGACTGCCCTCTTTTTTTTTTTAATATTATTGCAGCTCCAACTGAGCGATGGTCTAGAGGAAAATGCCGCTCAACACAGTGATCAATCTTTGATAGGACCGTATGCCTTGGACCTTGCCCCCGAGTTGATTGGGAGCTTGCAAGGACCCGTGAATGAGCGAACCATAACTTCTCCTCTCCACCTCACAATGAGCACCTCGCAAACTTTGGCACTTACAATCATCCCATCTCCGGGGTAGAAGCGGTCGTGACTTCATACCCTTCCATGGCAACTCCGAGAAAATATTGTTCCACCCTCCGAGGTAGAGCAAGTTGTGACTTCGCTTCTGCCCCGGTGAAAGACATCAAAGCTCGCGCAGAACACAGCTTTCTCGGCGACCAGAATCGATCATGAGAACGTAGTTACCTTGCAAAGCATGCGGTGTGTGTCATGATCGCAATTGTCCTCAACATGTAGTTGCTTCAACTTAGAAGAATCTCATTATCGCATGCGGATGGCGTGATTTCTTCTCATCGAAGAGCGATTCGCCATATCTATGTGGAGAAGCATACAAGAGAAGATCGCGCGAACTCCCTTTGAGAAGCGCCGCTCAACTTACTCAAGAGACACGCAAGATACTTGATGCCATTACGGATATCCAGTACAAGCAATGTGGTAGTTGCGATAGAAATCACATCTCACTATTTCAAAAGGTGGTGGAATACAACCAAATGCAATCTACTTTATCAACTATGCTAACTTCAGCAGACAAGACTCGACAATTGGATGACACGAAGGTTGAATTAGAACGTGCATTGTCCAAAGAAAATGAGGCACTCGAAGCGAATAACAATCTCCGAACTCAACTTGCTCAATCTGTCTCGGAAGCTGCGGCGTTGGAAGACGAGATTGCAGGGCTTAAAGCGAAGGTTATTGAACAAGAAACAAAGTTACATATCATAAAATCTGAATCGGCAAGATCGCCCACCACAATATCTCGAGAGGAGAAAGACGTGGACCGAGAGAGAGACTTGAGGTTTCGCGAGTACGCGAAAGAATTAGTCACATTGAATGTACGCCTGCTGTTGCTGACAAAGATATCCGTGCCCTAGCAACAATTCACGGGCTCTTAGAACATTCACGAGAAGAGCTGAAGGAGTTCAGATGGACGCCATGATTCAAAGATCTCTTCCGGACATCTTTTTTTATGTACATTTTTTTAATTCTTGGGTTGCTTACTTATAGCAACATGTTGTCTATTTTCCTTATTTATGCAATAAAATTTAGCATTCAATTCATAACATTGCATTTTTATTTATTGATCCGATTGAACTTAAAGCTTTTTTTTTTACTTTAAGTTGCCTCGTACCACTTGAATGTGGGGATCAAGTCATAACGTAGTTCAAGAGTATCGTGTAGTTTATACTCTTACGATTAGGAGTGTTTACAATGTTTTAAGCATAAAATTTCTTGAGGAACTTTTCGTTGATGGGGCCGATCCTCAAACCATCTCTGTCAATGACCTTGTATGCTCCGTTGGTATACACTTCTTTAATGACATAGGGTCCATCCCATTTTGGTGTGAATTTATTTCCGTGTGTGTCGTGTTGTGGACGATGGGTCTTGAGCAATGAGCACTAGATCACCGACTTGAAATGAGCGAGGCTTGACATTTTTATCGAAGGCCTTGGTCATTCGGGCTTGGTAACATTCCGGTGTTTGTTGAGCATCAAGTCTTCTTTCATCAAGCGCCCCAACTCCTCGAGGCGAAGCTTCGCATTTTCTTACGTAGTCAACCCTTCTTGTATGGCCATCCTTAATGAGCGGAACCTCTCTTTTCGGAGAGTACGGCCTCCACCCCATAGGCGAGGGAATATGGCGTACCTCCTCGGTGGGAGTGCGATGAGTAGTCCGATAAGCCCATAATGCTTCACCAATCCTTTCCTCGCGGTCTCTTTTTGTCTTAGAGACTACCCTTCTTAGTAGGTTGCACAAGGTTTTATTGAATGCCTCGCGGACCCGTTTGCTGCGGCGTTATACATGGATGACTTATCTTTGCTTGAACTTGAATTTCTCACGAGTTTATCCATCAAGTGTTGGAGAATTGTCTCCCATTATCTGTCACGATACGATGTGGAATACCGTAGCGGTAGATGATGTGTGTTCGAATGAAGTCTACAACATTTTCCTTCTTAGCTTCTCTTAGTACAACCGCTTCGGCCCACCTTGAAAAGTAATCTCGCGCGCGAGAATATAAGAATGACCGCCAAGCGACTTTGGCGTTATCGGACCAACAAGATCAAGTCCCCACGCCTAAAAAGGCCATGAAGCGGCGGTCGGATGCGAGAGGTTACGGCGGTGATGGATGAAGTTTGCATGGAATTGGCAAGCTTCGCATTTCTTTGCATATTCCATCGAGTCATAGATCATCGTAGGCGATAATAGCCCATTCTTTTCAAGCTGGGCTGGAGCTTGGACCGGCGATGAGCACCACAAACACCTGAATGCACCTCCTCTAATGCCTTAATCGACTCTTCTTTTCCAAGACAACGAAGGAAGAGTCCCTCATAAAACGACGATAGAGAGTCTCCTTTATAGTATATGAACCTAGAGGCCCTTCTTCGTATATCGACTTTGCGTCGAGGATCAGTGGGGAGCTTCCCATGTTCAAGGTACTCTATAATGGGTTGTCGCCAATCTTCCTCTTCAATGGCATAGACTGAGATCATGTTTATTTCCTCGCATTCATCATTAATTTGGTGGCACGACCCACCTTTGACAAAGTGATATGTTTATTGTCACATCGTCTAAGGTCGTTAGAAGCGGTGGCCAAATTCGCTAGTGCATCCGCCTTCTTATTTTACGATCTTGGCACGTGTTCGGTGTGTGATTTGTCAAACTTTTCCAAAGTAATTTGTCTTGCGTAGCCAAAATAAGGTTTCAAGTCTTCGTGCTTCACATCATACTCAAGCATGAGTTGACTAATGATCAATTTTGAATCGCCATAAATTTCTAAGTACATTATGCCAATCTCAATGGCCATTTGGAAACCAATAATTAGGGTCTGATATTCAGCTACATTGTTTGAGCACAACTTGCTAAGTGTAAAGCTGTAAGGGAGCATGTGTTTCTCAGGCGAGATGAAGATAATGCCTGCCCCCGCACCGCTCCTTCGTGTCGCGCCATCAAAGTACATGATCCAAGGCTCCACAATTTCGACATAGAAGACTTCTTCATCTCGCAGATCTTCACATAACTTCGATCGGCGGAATTGGGTGATTTGCCAAGAAATGCTAATAATGCGCCCTTTAACCGCCCTTTGAAGTGCGTAGACAATGTCATATTCTTTGAGTAGGATCGCCCATTTAGCCAACCGCCCGGAGATAATCGGTCTTGACAAGATGTACTTTATAGGATCACTTTTTTGCTATCAAGCACCTTTGTGAAAGCTTGCATGTAGTGCCTCAACTTATCGATAGCGAAGAAGAGAGCCAAACACATCTTTTCTATCGGGGAGTAATTTGTCTCAGCCCCATTCAAAGTCCTGCTCAAGTAATAAAGGGCTCGTTCTTTACCCTTCTTCTCTCTTCTTGCACAGCGGTGCTCCTAGTGACCTTTTCTTGCGGAAATATAGAGGGCGAGTGGTTTTCTGCGCAATAGGGGCACCTAAGGCGGTGGATTAAGCAAGTACCTTTTGATCTTTGTCAAAAGCATTCGACATGCTTCATCCCATTCAAAGTTCTCCCTTTCTTCATTAACCTTTGAAAAGGTTGACATCGACCGACCAAGTTGGAAATAAACCTTGAATATAGGCCAAACGACCTTGAAGGCTTCTCAACTCGTGTAGACTTCTTGGCCTTGGCATCTTTTGAATAGCATCGATCTTAGACTGGTCTATTTCAATCCTCGGTGCCTTACAACGAACCACAGGAACTTTTGAAGTGGCGTAAATGCGCGCGAGAGGTTCATCATCTTGGTGATACTTTCTTAACCGATCGAAGACCACTTTCGAGATCTTCCAAATGGTTTTGTCTCTTCTTAGACTTAACCCACGGTCATCGACATAACATTCAACATGCTTATGTAACATGTCGTCAAAAATCTTCTGCATAGCACGCTGATAGGTGGCACCGGCATTCTTCAACCCAAATGGCATCACCTTGTAACAGTATATCCCTTTAGGAGTTTGAAAGGTTGTCATCTCTTCATCAGCCAAAGCCATTCGAATCTGGTTATAACCCGATGATCCATCCATGAAGGACAGTGTTTCATGGCCGGTAGTGGCATCGACCATTATCTCGATGATGGGCAATGGGAAGTCGTCTTTTGGGCATGCGTTATTTCGTCAGTCACGAAGTCGACACAAACGCCGGTCGTCCGTTCTTTCTTCATCGCGGGAACAATGTTGGCTATCCAAGTTGGATACTTCACCTCACGTATGAATCCTGCTTCGATCAATTTATTGACCTCTATCTCAATTTGAGGGATAAGCTCGGGTCGAAAGCAGCGTTGTCCTTGCTTGGATCGGGCGATACTCTGTTTGATGGAAAGATGGTGGGATGACTACTTTTGGATCGAGCCTGGCATCTCTTTATAGGACCACGCAAAAACATCTCTATATGACGTGAGCAGACTCATATATTCGCCTTCCTCTTCGCAAGTGAGGGATGCGCTTACGAAGGTCGGGCGTGGCTCTCTCACGGTGTACCGAGGTTCACCTCTTTAAGCTCATCCACTTTGTTGATTGACTACCATCTTCAAGCGAGGATGGCGCTTCTTCCGCATCTTCATCGGACAATTCGACTTTAGTTTGTTCTTCATTTGTAATATGGTAGCAAGAGGTCTCACCCTCCTCCTTTCTCGAATCCTCCTTGGGGATTGGTTATGACGACATCACGCCGCTTTACTTTCAATGAACCTTTCAGTACTTTACAGTAACGAATGTTTTCCTCTTCATCCGAGAAGGAGCGATCGTGAACTTCTCCGTCCATTTTTATTTTTACAAAGGAGTTATCCTTCGAGGTTCTCACTGGGCAATCATGGTAAATCCTATCAAAAACTGATGCGGAGGGCCCATCTTTTTTTGAAGTGGTTACACTTAGCCTTTGAAAAGCTGAAAGGCGCGTCGCATCTGAGGTCGAAGGTACATTTTTCTTTTCCTTCGCAGGCGCACCTAACCTTTGTAATCTTTGATGGTGCGTACTACTGATCGGGGTAGATGTCATACCTTCTTTTCACCAATGAGCACACCTAGCCCTCGATGGGCGGAAGGTCGAGCAGTCAGTGTAAAGGCTGGTAAAACGCTTCCTTCTGTTTCAGTGGGCATCCTTATCCTCATGAGGGTTGAGGTTCGAGTGGAACCGGAAATGGGAGGTGACTGATCTTCTTCTACTTGAGTGGTGCCCAATCGTTGGAGGGCTGAAGGTCGTGCCACCAACGGCCCGACGCGGCTAAAAACAGAAGTCCTTTGGGTAACGTTTTTCTTTTCATCTGAATCGTCTACCTCTTCCACTGTTATGTGGTTTGCGTCTGCCACCTTTGCCTTCCCTTTTCTTATTATGCGGACCGGCTCAGGAGACTTATACCTCGATCCTTTCCTTGATGCGGGGATAGTATAACCTTCCTTTAAAAGCTTAACTTTTGTGTTAATGAGAGCTCAGGTCTCTCATCGAAGATCTTCAGACTTTTGAACTCTGTGTGTGAGTTGTGAAGTCGTATCACGCCTTTGATAGGAGTTTATATGCCTTAGGGTCAAACCCATCTTTCGTTCGACTCTTAGGCAAACTTGTTTTCAATCGATCATCTTCAAGTTTCTTGACCTCTTGCCGTTATCTTCGTGAGCGGCATTGTGAAGCTTCCCTTCAAAATTTCGATTTCACCCATAGTCGGGCTTTTTGTGCACTCTGCAAATGGTGACTCACCCTTCTTTCGTCGAGACAAAAGGCGTGCGCAAAAGCAGGGGAGGTTGCGCTTCCTTCATCTTTCGAAATTTCCAGATTTTGCAAAGTTCGTAGAGACTTCGTTGTTTCTCGAGCGAGCCCATTTGTACATTTGGTAGTTTCTTCTTTCACATCAATCTGTGGTACCTCCTTGGTGATTGTCGCTCTTTATTAAAGGGATCTTTGTTGAGTGCAGTCTCCCTATACCATCACCCTTCATGTAAAATTTCGCGTCAGCAAAATGGGATTCAGCTTCTGAAAATGGTTTGGTATCTGCCTCCACTTTCTTGACGCCATCTTGGTAGAACTTGAAGCACTGGTGTAACGTAGAAGTTACAACTCCATTTCCATGAATCCAAGGACGACCTAGTAGCAACTTATAGGTAGTCTTGGAGTCTATGGCGTGGAGCAGTGTCGGCCTTGAGGTCCCCAATGATAAGCTCTAAGCGTATCATGCCGATAGCTCGTTGGCCTCTCCTTGGTTGAAGCCTTGGATCACAAGTTTGCTGCTTGATAACTCTTCTACCAGGATGCCCAATTGCTTCATGGTTGACTTAGGCATTATGTTAACAGCTGATCCATCATCGATAAGGATCCGACCGACCCCCTGCTCTCGAATGTACCCTAAGACAAGCAGAGGTCTATTATGGGACTTTGAACCCAAAGAATGAGTCCTCATCAAGTAAAACTTATGGACATGCAACATGGCGTGCATGTGCGTGTCATCATAAACTTGGGCATTTGCATTGTCGAGTCTATCAATGCCTCGATAAGAGCACTCTCTTGGCTGCGAGGGAGTGACAACAAGTCCTCTATCTTTGAATGAGGATGAGTTTCCTAACTCTGTTGTCGTCTCATCACGAGCATGAAGGATCTTCAATCGCTGGAAGTAGCGTGACACGCAACTACCTCAAATGCCTCATCCGGCTTTTACTTAGGAAATTCTTTGGGAAGAATTCCTCCAAAGTTACCGATGGTGGTAGTAAGGGCGGAAGAGGTTTTCGTCTTCCTCATGGCGTAAAGCGAGCTTCTTTGTGACTGTTTTCTCTTTTCTTCTTTGCGACTTGCTTTTTCTCTTATGGTGTCGAATAGTCGCGATTCCTTCTGCGTGTAACTTTGTTGTCGCTTCTTGCGACGAGTCACGACAGTCCAACCTTCGTTTTCATCTTCGGTCCGCTTATTCTTTTCTTGAACGTACTGCTTTTGCATGTCTCCCTCTTGACAATTCTTACTTGAGGGTTCATCATTCATCCACACAACGATAGGTTCAAAGGATCCAAACTGAACTAGGCTTCCTCTTCTATCATGAGGCAGTCTTGTTGGTGTTCGAATTCTAGGATGAATCGTTACGATCGCATGATTCGCTTGAGCCACTTCGTCTAGATCTAACTCAATCTTTCTTTCGCGTGCGTGCCTTTAGGATCAACTCCTTTAGTACGAAGCACTTCTCCACGGATGGCTAACTACTCGGTGATATTTGCAGTAGTTAGGATCGTTCACTTTGCCTAACTCTTCTGGTCGTTTGCATTCAGGCAGTTGTATGAGTTGCTTTTCCAGCAATTGCTCAAACATATCCGGAATGTCGAGAATCTGAAAAAGGTAGGTCTTTTCTGTCTCTCTTTCAAGGTCGTCGGCGCGCCGCTTGCACTTCGCGTCGTCTCAGCGCTTCTCGACTTTCTTTTCTTTTCCTTAGACACAAATTTCCATAGGGGTCGTATTGGCGACCATAGATTCTTTAGTAGTAGCACCCCCGAAGTTTTTTGGTGCTCTTCAATTCTTTCTTTTCTTTCTTCACATCCAGGACTAACAAGTCTTTGTTTCCCTAGCAGCAATGCTTAACTCCATATCATGAGCACGAGTTGCTAACTCTTGAAACTACGAGGTTTTATACCTTGTAAGATGTAGAAGCAACCCCAATGCATGCCTTGGGTACACATTTCTACAAAGCGATTCGGTGAGTCGATCCTTGCGATCTAGACTCAGAGCTCTCCAACGATTGATGTAATCGGCAGCGAGCTCACCCCTTTCGCCGCGCCGTGCTCGTGAGCTCCATCATACTAACGATTCGCCTCGTACTATAAAGCGATTGAGGAACTCTCTTTCAAAGCTGTTCCCGGTTGTCGATCGTCTCGAGTTCCAAGTCGGTATACGAGTCAAAGGCGTTCCCTTTCGAGTACTGAACGAAGCTGTTTGACTAGGGAGGTCGCCGCGAGTCGAGCGTTCTCGCATGTTTCCACAAAGTGAGCGATATCTTTGCGCCGGGTTTCCTTTCCCATCGAATCGTTGGAATTTGGGAGGTTGGTATCCGACGGGCATCCTCGATTGTCTATTCTTTTAGTGTACGGCTTAGAGTACATGAAAGAACTTTTGGGTGGGTCCACCGTCTTTGAGCTCTGATGGAACTCATGATCATGTCCTGTAGTGCATGTTGGATGAGATGCAGCTCTCACCGAGGCCGAGTTTGGTGGTTGCTCTTCTTGAACAATGACCTTCCCTTTGTCACTCTTCTTTGCAATGAGGGGTTTGACTTGACTCTCGTGATCTCGCGATTCGCATTTGATTTTTCAAGTATGCAATCTCTAGATCCCTTTCTTCGATCGCCTTCATCGGGAGACTAATCTTTCTCTCCATCTCTCGCCATCCTTTCGCCGGATTCCACATCGGCCATCATCACGGACATCACATCTTGATTCGATGCCTCTTTTTTTGATTGACCAAGCAGAGGGTAAAGCCTGGTCAAACAATGGGTTATCTTTGGCGACCACTCTATCTTGGAGGTCCTTCGATCAACTTTACGATCTTGTTTGCAATCGCATCAGGGGTTCGGTCCTCCTTTATCTCAACCCCGAGAAACATTGCGTGTTCTTCGGCCCTCAGATAGGTGTTGCTTGCTGGCGATGCAGCAGCAGATTGATGCAACCTTCTTTGATTCCATTGTTTCTGTAAGAGAAAGAGATGAGAGGTAGAGATGGTCCCACCCAAGCGTGCAAATTGTAAACACGTGAATTCGGTGAAGGAATAACAACGAGACACGTGGAGTGAACTTTGTATTGTATTAATTTTGTGAGTATGGAATACAATCTCTAAGTATGATCCTCGATTCTCTCTCTCTTATGCATGTATGTCACTCGAGGGCTAAAGTGCTTGTTCTCGAGGTTGGAAACTTGGAAGAATCTTTGGTCTTCGCGAGTGCTTAACACTGTGGACTTGTAGTGTTCGCACACCTAGGGACTTGTCTTATAACGTTCAACACTTGAAGACTCGTCTTGCAAATTCTCAAGCCGAGGACTTGGGAGTTTTGAAAGACTTGAGGACTTTTGCTCGAATTCTCTCCGAATTCCTCTTAGGAGTAAAGTTTCAACCTTTGGAATGAATGGGAAGCTCTCATTTATAGAGCTTTCAGAGCATGTGTGAGTTTGGGCTTTAATGACTTTTGGGCCCAACAACCTGAACTTGGGCTTTATTGGATTTGAGCTAATCATTTGGATTTGAGTTTTATTTATCTTAGTGAATTCCATATAATCCAATTTGACCAAAATTAAATTTAATTATTTTGGCAAATTGCATGTTGCCCCTTCATTTTTAGAATTTGTCAATTGTTGTCTTCAAATTAAATTTAGGACACGTGTCAATTTATCATCTGTCCCAAAATTAATCATTTACAACTTCGTCATTAATTTAGAATAACGACGTGGCAATTGGAGATTGGTCGAAATTTCTATGTCAACAATGTTATTAATAATACAATATTATATATTAATAATATTATTTTTACAAACATTTATAATATATATCAAATACTTCTTTAAAAATATATATAATAATTATTCAGGGTGGGCATGTTGTCTTCGTCCCCGCCCATCCTCAATCAGGGGCCTGAAAAGAACCCTGATTTGACCCCATACCTGGTCAAATTGGGGATTCGGGGTGGATACCCAATCCTGTGGGTATTTTTGTCATCCCTAGTTACCTTTTTATATGCATAATTCAATTGGTTAAAGCATATACCGTCAATTAAGATGTTAGAAGTTTGAATCGCACATCCCAAACAAAGTATTTAGTATTTATAGATGTAAAAAGAATAACGAGGTCAATATTCAAATATGATAATTTCTAATGTGGTGGATAGATGCTATCATAATCGCATCTAATTAGTCTATGTCGTACAAGTCGAGTAAGTTACAATGAGTATCAATCACATGATTGGTAGAGTGCATGAAGTGGGTACCTTTAAAGATGATGCATTAAACGCATTGATTCATTCTTAATTTCATTCTAGCAACATTTGTGATCATTTCATATATAACATTCAAGTTTGAGGGATGGATTTCCTTAGTGGATTGTGCAAGGTTGATACCATTTTTTCTAACTATCAAAGGCACCATTTAAGCAACAATCCTTATTAGTTATCCTTCTCCTAACGTAGACAAGGTCCAAAAACATCTCGGGTTAAATTATTATAAGAATTTTTATCCAAATAAATAGTTTTAAAATAGGTATTTACATTTATGTATAGAATATTCTTTTTTATTATATCTATAGACTTTTATATGATATTTGGTCAATTATACCCTTTCTCTCTCTTTATTAATTTCATATGACCAAAGATTTATTATTATTATTTTATTAAGATAACACGATTTTGAGTTTCATTTATTTGAGTTTTCATAAATGTTAAATATATATATATATATATTATATATTCCATAACCATTATGTATTTTTCATATTCTTCTTATTTTCAATTACATTTTATTTTAATATATTCTTTTCATTTCTGCCCTTTTTGATACCCTACTTCATTTCTCTATTCTTTTTCTTATTCCTCTTATTTTCATTTTTTGCCTTCTTCTCTTCCATTTTTCACGTTCTCACTATATGCCAAGTACTCACATACAATTTCTCTTTTGTTATTGCAATGGGTTTAGCTTTTATTTTGATGGTATATAACATGTACGATAACGTTTACTGTTTTTACATGTGAAACATGAGAAAGTTACTATATCATCACACCAATATATGTTTGCATTGCTAAAATGATATGTATTAATATAGCATACTATAATATATAGTTGTTTATACTATATTATGTTATAGATAACGTATATATACGATAAGATATTGTATAGTATAATTGTTTAAATAATTGTGTTTTTACCTATGTTGTATTGTGTATATTGGAACAAATTTGATAATTATAACATATTGATAATTATAACACTACAATATAATATACTCTATGTTTAATAGACAGATGTTTATATTACATATACATAACATATATATACGATCAGATATATTGTAATAATTGTATAGGTAGTTGTGTTTTACATATGCTATATGGTAAATCTTGAAACGAATCGTAATATATATGTGTGTATGAAACATGACAATATACCTTAGATTTTATTCTAATAACCTCATTTTCATGTTTTTCTTACTTTTCAATTAGAACTACCCACAACCCGTATTCTTTCACTTTACAATATATTTTACTATAGTCATTACCATATATATATATTCAAGGGATAATTACATTCATACAATTGTAAATATACATGAATCTCTAAAATATACATATGTTTAGATGTTTAGTATAATGTCCATATATATAAAATATACAACTGTTTAGAAAAGTATGAGAAATCGAGAAAACAAAAGAGTTGATTTGCTTTGATCCAAAACATTCAATCTCGTTTCTCCATTTCTTCTTCATTATTTCTTCTTCAATCATTTGTCAAAATTTTTAATAGGGAATGAATGTAAAATGATTGATTTCATAAAAAAAAAAAAAAAAAAATCTAAATTTATTTGGTCAAATCTCATTTCCTTTTGGTAAACTTTCTCTTAATAAGGGAATTGAGAAACAACCTGTTTTTCATATATTATTTGTATTTTAAAAAAAATGTCAAATTGAAGTTGAAAATGTAATAGTAAAACAACTACAATATTTGTATAAAAAATTAGATTGGATTGTCCATTTATGTAAAAAATAGTGAATCTTGGTCTGTTATGTAAATTGAGCCTCATAAATAGGCTATTCATGTAAAAATCTCAATTTAGTCCCTGAACTTTAAGATTTGTATCTATTTGATCGCTGAACTTTGTCTAATAAGTCTCTAATGTTCAATTTTGTGTCCTAATAAGTCCTTGTAAAATGTCTAACAGATCCCCAAACTTTTAATTTTGTATCTAACAAGTCCTTAACATAATCGAATTTTTAAAAATTTAAATGATACATCAAATATAAAATTGAATTTTATGTCTAATAGGATCCTCAATTTTCAATTGGGTCTAGAATGTTCATGAATTTCAAAGAATGTTGAATAGGTTAGAGACACAAAATTGAAAATTCAAAAACCTACAAGACACAAAATTCAAAGTTTAAAGACTTATTAGACACTTTCAAAAGTTAAGAGACTTATTGAACACTTAAGTAAAAGTTCAAAAAACTTATTACACTTTTTAATATTAGAGACCAAATAGACACAAACTTGGAGTAAACTTGTAATTTCACCCAAAAAAAAAAATCCTTGTCCAAGAGTGAGAAGCTAATGCCAATCCAGCCAAATTTGAGTGGGATTTTGACTTATATAATGTCATTATTCAAGATTCCTTCCTATATGGTTTCTAGGGTGGAAAAGTTCACTAGGGATTTACTTGTTGAAAGGCATCCAAGAGGGTGGAGGGTCCCATTTGAGGTGGGAGATTCTATTTATGCCAATCAATCACAATGAGCTACATTTAAATAATTTGAAACATTGAAATGAGACCTCCTTACCAAATGGTTGTGGTGATTCCCTTTGAACATCAATTCTTTGTGGCTTAGAATGGTTGTAAGTATGGTTCGCAAGTCTTAAGTCGAAAGGTCAAAGACACTATTTAAAATTCGAGAAAGTTCATAGCTTCTAAATACACCACATCCTCTAGCTTCTCGAGGCTCTGTATTGAAGGTCATTCAATGGTTTACTTTCGAATCCCTATTGGATTAGGGACAGCCACTTAATCATTTGTTCTCTCGTCTATATCATGTATCTTCTATAGCCTTTTATCTTCATTTCTTCTAAGGTTCCCTTTACTACAATTTCAATTTCGCAAGGAGTCTCTTGATATCTCCTTTTACACTTCTTTTTCCTTCTTGTTAATTTTACCCCACCTTGGGTCACACCTTAGGATCATTTCCTATAGTTCATTCTTCTATTCTTCTATCTCTTGTATGAATCTCACCCCATCACTCCCTCTTTATTCACATTACTTCTATTTGCAAAAGTCTCTAAGATGGTCAAATACTTCACTTGGTAAGGCTATCACAAGAGAAGGAACACCATTGACATCGATAACTCTTTGGTTTTTTAAAATTAAACTTGTTTTCTTCTAATTTCTTATCATAGTTTTCATCTCTTCAAAAAAAACATGTAGACTAGCCAAATTTTGAAAACAAAAATAAGTTTTGAAAACTTCAAAACTTATTTTGTTTTTGAAATTTGGCTAAACATCCGAATGCTTCCTTAAAAGAGATAAAAACTATTGTAGAGAAAATGAGAGAAAACAAAAAACCAAATAATTATCAAAATGGACCTTAGAGATTGTGTTCTATTCTTCTAAAACCTTAGAACATGTTTTTGAGGGATGTAAGAGAATGTTTTTTATATACCAGAGATGTTGGGACGGGTTAGAGAATTCTCGTCACAATTCATCCATTCCTAATTTGATGCTACGGATTACTCGTCATTTCTTCCCAGCATTTTCTTTTCTTTTCATTTTCTTTTCTTTTTTTTTTTCTAACGTTCACTTGAAAATTGGAATGCTATGCATTTTTTTCGAACTTGCATTCCAAGACACAAAACACCAATCCAATCTCAGCGCACCTACATCAAAAATCAAGAGTTCTAAAATAACCGGTCACTTTTTTGGAACTAAACCATAGGGGAAAATGTGTGAACTATATTATATATAGAAAAACAAAATAATTGATTATAAAGTGCAACCCATAACAAAGTTAGCTATTGTGATAATGGTGCACTTAAATCCTTATTCACATAACAATGTTGATGTTGTCTTCAACAAATGCTTGTGTTGAGATGCATTTGGAGTGCAAATACCTCATAGGAAGTTTTGCACAACATTTAACCAAGGAGTGGACATCAATTTCATTTTCCTGGTTGTGCACTAAACTCGCAGCCGAACCAATCTGCTCAGTTTTCGCAAATAAGAAAAAACCAAACCAATATGTTTTCATGTCTCCAAATTCGTCTCAATTTTTTCCTATAATACTTTTTCAATCCAAAATGAAAATTCGTATTCCATAACTTGGGAAATCCATATTCCCAAAGTATTCAACAAAAACTAAGAGTCTACCTGGAAAAAAAATAAGAATAAGAATAAAACTAAGAACAAAAACAAAGGGAAGAAACATTAGTCTCTAAGGGGGTCAATCGATGGATTCTACTATATCTGTTAGGTTTGGCCGTTGGATCTAATGGGAATCAACCACATCAAATGGCCCAAAGGTTGGTCCTAGTCTAGCCCCAACCAAATCCAACCCATGGGCTGACACATTTGGCTCATATTTAGAACGGTTCATTGAACAGGTTTTTCATTAAGTCAACCTACATATACAGGTATATATATAATTTTTGTATTAGATTTTATATACTTGAATAAATAGACTTTTAAAAACAATTCCTGAATATATTTTTATACTCTGGATGTTATAATACATAGTACATATTTAACAGGTTAAATAACGAATAAAACTTTCTTAAAAAGTAAAATATTAAAAAACAATTTATAACATCAATTATGTTATTAAATAATTAAATATATTAATAAAAATCATCAAAATTTAAAAATTATATATATATATAGTTCCAACAAATCTTAGTTCAAAAGATTTTTAAATTTTTTTTAAAAAAAAATGAAATTTAATAATTAGTAGTCAATTGGCTAATCCAGTGCCTATGTTCAACTCGAACTTTGATCTAATGACCCAGGCCAAATAGTATCTTAGACATACTAATTTAAGACTATACTTTTAGAGGTTGTTTGAGACACTAGGTGGGTTATAATAACAAAGAGTTATAATAGTGGGTTATTATAGTCTGTGGAATCATATAATATTATTTAAAATGAGTATAGTCAGGAGTTATAACAGTCTGTGTTTGGAGTGCAGATTATTCCACAAGTTATAATAACAGAAATTATTATAACATAGGCCCCAAACAACCCCTTAGAGTCAAGCCAACCCAATGGACAAATTATTCAATGAGGCTGCTACAATATATATCTAATAATTTTCATGCTGGAATAACCATTGGATATAAAGTCGAAATACTTCTCTCTCAATCCAACGGTGAAAAACTGTCAGTCACATTGTGGCAGCCTCACCGAATAATTTCTCAACCCAATGAGGCAGAAATGGAAGGATGAGAGAGTGACGAAAGGGAAGTAAGGAAGATAATAACAATAATGTACTTAGAAGCATATTTTGAAAGAATTTAAGACGTCAAATTAGATAACTATGCATTCACAAAAAAAAATTATAAGAGACGAGAAGAATCTCATATAAGTTGCAAAAAATGTCTTCAACAATGTCCCAGCAGGAAGGATAAACAATTTGACCCAAAATTGTTAACAATGTAAAATAACTGCATGATGGCAAACGCACCTCTTGGATTTCCTCGGGTTGTAATTCCTATACTCCGGTTGAGGCTGAAAAAGAAAACAAAATAGGGTATTCTCATCAAAAGCTCTCACAATACGAATAAAGAGGGATTAAGATCCTCCTTATTCAGGCTCTGATTAATGCAAATGCAGTTTAGTATTTATTGAATAACAAGATTAAACAGGTTCTAAATAACAAGATTAAAGAGGTTCTGTTTTTAAATAAGTAAGGCCTTGTCAGTACTGATAACCAAAATAAGTTAATAGCTAGAGACAAGGAATTATATAGTATGTACCTTTGGGAGCTGGCGGTTCATCTTGAGGCTTCATGGCTGGGAAGAGAAGAACTTCCTGTTTTCACAAAAACAGCAGTTTGAAAAAAAAAAAGATTTGTAGAGTTCTGCAAGCAGCCATTAGAGTAGGTGGTCACAGAAACAAGAAAACGGGGGTGAAGCACAAACCTTGATGTTCTGTGAATCCGTCAACAACATAGCTAGCCGATCAATGCCCATTCCCCAGCCACCAGTAGGAGGCAATCCATACTCGAGAGCTGTACAAAACGTTTCATCCATAGCCATCGCTTCATCATCACCCGACTGTCGGTCCTGTTTAAAAAAACCAAGTACAATAAAACCCAATAATCATCTGTCCACTCTCTCCACAAATCACCATTTAGATTTCTAAGTTTCAACTCAAAACTGTACTTGCATATATGTTACAGGGTATGATACCTTAAGTTGTTCAGCAAACCGCTGCCTTTGTACAACAGGATCATTCAATTCAGTGTACGCATTACATACCTAAATAGCCATCAAATGTTAATAGAAGCGTGAAGGGGCACACACATGCAGACTGTATATGATGAAGAAATAACAGAACTAATTATTGTTGAGTTTTGGTAGTTTACTTCATGTTTGTTGATGAACAATTCAAAACGCTCAGTTAGACTAGGTCTCGATCGATGCCACTTCGCCAAAGGACTCATAATCTCGGGATGGTTGATGATGAAAGCAGGATTCACGCACGTTTCTTCTAGGAAGTGCCCCACAAGCTGCAAAAATAATTGCTTTTAAAATACAGCTGTAGAAAATGTATTAGTAGTGTAAATTTTCCATAAATAAGATCTGTTATTCGTCTTCCCCTTTTGTGTATTTCTTGTTCCTTATTTCATAAGATTTTTAATCTAAACAAGATTAGCTTCAAAAGATAAAATCATATGATTTAGAGCATTACTTTATCCAGCAAGCGTGCAGTTGTTTCAGGGGGAGGGCATTTTATTTCAAACTTCTGGCATGCCTCCCTAAGATATTTATTAGCTTCCTCGCTGGACAAGTCCTTGGGTATATTGAGATTTGCCATCTTTTCTAATTCTTCTATCATATCAATCCGCCTGCAGTACGTTAAAAAAATTCAAGATAAATCCCAAATAAGATTCTGGTCGGCACAATTCAAGTTCATACATGGGCTAAAAACATTATTGCAAACAGACCTGAAAGGAGGAGTGAAGTCAATCTCAATTGGATCATTATCAAGCCCATTTGAATGATATTTTACTTTATAGCCTCCTGTAAGTTCCTTCACCATCCCTATTTCAGATGGAACAGTGTCAGAGTATACACACAAGTTGATAAAATAGAAACTGGGAAAGAAAGGTGATGATGGAAACTAGGAAAGGCGATGGAGAGTCCAAAGGAGTTAACATGCATGTAACATCCAAAGTTTTAACATTTTTTAATGATAAATCTAACTTTAATTGAGAAGAAATGAAAAGATACAAGAGAATACAAAAAAAAAAAGCCCACAAAGTAAAGGAGCCAAACTACAAAAAGGGGCTAGAATAATAAGCTTTAATATTACCACTTAGCATTTTCTCGGTGAGTTCCATCAAATCATTGTAGTCTGCATACGCCATGTAGAACTCGCAGGTGGTGAACTCTGGATTATGGGTTAAATCTATACCTTCGTTTCTAAATTGTTTGCCTATCTCATATACACGGTCCAATCCACCAACAATTAATTCCTTAAGATAGAGTTCAGGTGCGATGCGCATAAACAATTTCATATTAAGATCATTATGGAAGGTCACAAATGGACGGGCTGCTGCTCCTCCAGCAATCATGTTCATCATTGGTGTTTCAACCTAAGGTTAAAACATTAAGAAAATGATAGAGAAATAAATTACAGATACATAATCCAAAATCATAAATTTCAATGGTCAAAATATACAAACCTCCAAGAAGTCAAGATCATCAAGAAACTTTCTAACATATTGGATTACTTTAGCTCTGGTTTTGAATATTTGCCTCACTTCCAAATTTAACATCAAATCCAGATATCGTTGACGATAACGAGTTTCCTGGAAGAAGGAAATTGAACATGCCATACAATAATATTTGCAAGAGCTAAGAGTATAGTCTTGAAATGTTAATCTGAGAAGAGAATTCAACGAACAAAGGAACAGAGATAAGAGTAAACAGCAAAAATATTAGTCTTAGTCCAGGACAAAATACATAAATCAGGAAGAACAAGATGTTCAATGAATAATACAAGTTGTACACAAGCTCATAACCAATGCACTTCCATGGAACCTGTGTAAGTGTAGCTAATTTATTTACGTATAAACTTGATTGGTGATGTCCAAAAAATTACAGAATCGAATGACTCAATGAGCTAGACAAAAATCTTAAGGCCCCATTTGAGAACTATTTAATTTTTTTTTATTTTTTAAAATTATGCTTGTTTTCTTATCATTTCTCTACCACGGATTT
This sequence comes from Trichosanthes cucumerina, assembly GCA_036507285.1. Lineage (NCBI taxonomy): Eukaryota > Viridiplantae > Streptophyta > Magnoliopsida > Cucurbitales > Cucurbitaceae > Trichosanthes > Trichosanthes cucumerina. The sequence continues at coordinate 10,673,162 of CM071842.1, read as the reverse complement.
CATCTTTCTTAAGAAAAGATTTGAATTTTAAGTCAAATTCAAAGTTCCAAAAATAAATTTTTGAAAAATACTTTTTTTAGTTTTCAATACTTTGCTTGGTTTTTTAACACATAGAAGGTAGATAACAAAACAAGGATATCTATAGGTGAAAGTAGCATTTATAGGCTTAATTTTCAAAAACAAAAAATTAAAAACCAAATGGTTATCAAAAGGGGTTTAACTGTTGAACTTGGTATTAGATGTGAGGTGTATCAATTTTTATTCTCATTTCAGTGTGTACAAATTTTGTATCAGACTTGCAGTCACTCACAGGGAAAATGATATACTTGACACAAATCTTAAATAACCTTACAACTTAATGTTAGATGTGAATTCAAATAGACACGTAAAATCTAAAGGTAAGACCTTCAGCAAATATAATCAGAAACCTAAAAATTAAGATTTGGATAGAATTATGCAGTATCCAATATTCCATCTTCTATAAACAGGCTGAACAGATTTTTGGATTTGGAGGTTTGAACTTTGGGGGGTGGCTCAAGAGTAAAAGAGAATTTTTAAGGGTATAGAGAGTTCTTAGGAGGAGGTTGGAGTGTCTTGCTTCAATGCCTCTCTTGGTGTCTTCTTCAAACATATTTTTTTGTAATCATCCATTATCCTCAATTTTGGACAATTGGAGCCTCTTACTGGAATAATTAGTTTCTGTTTAGTTTTTTTTTTTTTGGTTCCATGTATACAGATCACTTTTTTCATAGCCTTAATTTGTGTACTTTCCTTCAGAAAGAATTTCCTGGACGTTTAGTTGGATGCAATTACGATCATAAAGTTTGCTGCTTTTGTAGAATTCCCACTCAAATTCCTCTTGCAGTTTACTCTATGTCTTAGAAGGAAGTGTTTTGTCTTCCTTCGACTACTATGCCAATACTTTTCTTTTGTTCGCAGATACAGTAATTACTAGCAGTCATAATACTAAACTAGTACGTGCATACTTTCTAGCAACCAATATTTTTTGTAGCCCTTTAAACAAAAGAAAGTGAAACAGTTGTTCCCACTTCCCATAAGTAAACAAAAGAAAGTGAGAGATACAAATAGAATAGGTACCTGATCTTTTAAAATATAGGTCTCAGGATTCCTGGGACAACCTGGGACCCATGCGTCATTTTTCTGCACAAATTAACATAATGAGAACTCATCTAAACAACCTTGACAGAGAAACTAGCTTTATTCACCTTCAAATTTGAGTTCTCAGAACCAGGAACCGCCTTCTGCCTTGGCATCATATGTACACAGTGAGAAAGGACAATGAATGATTTTGGAAAAATACTGAGCTCTCCCCTTTTTGTTTTTCCTGCAAGAATGGAACATACTGATAAATTTTATGTAACAGAAAGACAAAAGAGCTCAAGGAAGAAAATGCAAAGCCATGGGTTTTTCAGCAGCATTGACTAATAAACGGTTTGCTATTTGGATTTCTCACAGGGGAGGTGGCTGACTACAGTTTTATGATGCATACCCACTACGACACACCAAAATGAATAAAGATTTCAGTGTTGCAAATCCAGTTCCTCTCTCATTCTTTTACAATGCAAGGAATATATCAAATCATGAAAACACAGAAGGGAAAAAGGCAATTGAGGAACAAACATCATAAACTAGACTTCTGAAAAATAAACAAAAATACTATACTAGTAAAGAAAAAGAGCCTAGGCGATTAATCCTTGCAGCTCAACCTGGAAACCCAGTGACACCAACAATATCCCCACGCTTCGCACTGGCATGAAACCTTGCAAATTCGGCTTCATCTAGCTCTGAGATACTGCATCATTAAAATGGAAATATTATAACCTTCGTATAGAATTGAAGAACAAAATAGGAACCAAGTCTCAATGGAAAAAAACACAAAATAAGACATGACAAAAACTTTGATGCATATGCACTTCAAGACACGTATTAGACAGGGAATAGTAGGTGGTTTCTCCAGGATCAATGTAATTCCAAACTCTCCTCCAAACAAAATTTTTATATGAGCCTTAAAGCATTAGTTTCGAAAGCATGGTGTTCTTTTTATTTTATCTATAGTTTTTATGGAGATTGATGAAAATGAAAACAGAAGTGAGATAATTGAAGCAAAATTGTGCAGGTAAGAAATGACAGAATCGAAAATACAGTATACCTAAAAGTGAAAAATGGAAATTCTCTAAGAGAAAGGAAAGTGAAACATAAAAAGATACATAGAAAACAGTTTTTTTTAAAAAAAGAAAAGCTACTACTAAGAAGTTCATTAAGAAGAAAGGATCATAAATTAGAAAAGAATATTGATAATTTTCTTAAATATAAATAAAAATGTAGCCTTCGGCAATTAATTGGGAGTTCATGGACATTTGCCAAAGGACCATAAAAGAAAATATTCTCAGTTAGAACTAATATATTAAAGCAAGGAGAGATCAAAATACTTCCATACCGTGCATCAGCCATAACTTGGATTTTAGCTCCACAACCATGGAGATCATAAAATAACAACTTCGAGGAGGATGATCTTTTGCTCATTATCCTCCCTTGAATGAAAAAAAAATCAAATAATGATATTTGGTATATAAAAAAAATAATGAAAAAGGTAGAAGTTTTGGTTCTAAGTACCAGCAAGAGATACCGAGACTTCCTCAAGGTGATCACCATTGTTTAAACTTCCATATTTCTCAATATACTCAAGGAGAGACATTGAAACCTGAAACTTGTGAGGGTACGGATTTTTACCATCTGCCTTCTGAGATGCAAGATACTTCAGCCTATTTTCAAAATATTGCTGCAAAATACAAGCCAATTGAGGGAGAAAAATCAGTTTGACAACAGTTCTTAAAGTTCTGAACCAGAAGTTGTCAAAATAAAAACACAGTAGTTATACCGTGGGATCCATTTCTTCATCATCTACTGCTACAGATTTCTTATTCTGGGATGCTTCCTGGTACATAAGTACATTTCAGTCACAAAGAACTTTCTGTAGTGGTAGTTAATAATAACATTATACCATGATATATCTAGCCATCAGAATTCACAACTCATTTCTTTTCATATAAACATTGCCGTTAAAACAGACTGCTAACTGGAAGTATCATATTTGGTAATCTCAATCGAGAATGAATATCTATTTCCTGTGAATAGTTATTTCAACATGCTCTGTTCTTAATTAATGCATTATACACATACTCAAATCCTTAGGTGAACATCTAGTACCTGTTTTGCTTTCTCCTTGAGTTCCTCCTTACGCCTCCTTTCCTCTTCCTTCTGCTTTAGCTTTAATTCCTTCTTTCGTGCACTACAAACATTTCAAAGTTAAAACCCCCACAACTCCAAAAGTTGTCATTCTGACCAAAAATACCCAACTAATAACAAAATATAAAACAAAAATAGAAATGAAACAATCAAAGTTAACTCTAACATTCATTTCCACACAGTAGCTAAAAATGTACCAATGAACAAAAATTCAACGAAATACTTACTTCTTGCTGACAGTTTCTTCAGAACCTGAAGCAGAGTCAGTTGCCGCGTTCACAGTCGCAGAAGCAGAACCTGGTGCTCCTTCGACCGAATCCACCATTTTAAGTCAATGAACCGTCAAATCTAAGCACACAAAACAAAGCCACCAGCGCCACCAATCCTGCACTTGTGAAAAGAATTAAATTAAATTAAATTAAAAAGGAGACAGTTACCCTAATTTAATAAATTCTGTAGAGTTCGCTTTTTTTAGTATGATTTTGTAGAGCTCTATTGGTTATTATATTGGTAAATCTGAGAAAGAGAATCAAAACTCATTTCCTTCTCCCCAACTATAATCTGCAAATATACAACATAAATATGGTTGAAGTTGTTCGATCAATCAAAATAACTCCTACAACCGAAAGAATTGGATAATGCAATAGATTATATTTGCTGATTCTCTGATTTATAAATAAATTAATTAAAAAAAAAAAAGAGATTCTGGAAAGTTCATGATAGCAGAAACAAGGCAATTTTCAGCCAAGACCAAAGAGAAAATATACAGATGATCAAAGCCTCAATTGGAAAACATATGCAACAAATCAAAATGGCGCCAAACACAAACCACGTCCCAATTTGCCGCAAGGCTTTTCTTTCTTTCCGTTGCTATTCAGATATTGTTATAAAAAAACAAACAAACAAACAACTACTCCATTTTTTCCTTAGACAAGTCCTAATTGTGTTTTTCAAGTGAGAAATGGAAATTGGGAGAATACCAGTAACAAAAGAGTGTAGAAAATCAATGCAAAACCGCTAGGGGGGAGGCTGCGGCGGCGGCACTAAACGGGAGAGAGGTGACGGCAGCACTGAGCGGGAGAGAGACGGCGGCGACGCGACACTGAGCTTCTGAAACGGAGGAGGGGACGGCGTGAAGAAGAGGAAGAAGAAGGAAATGTTGTGTGGAGCACGTGAGAGTGAGAGGAAGACGAAAGAGTTAGGGTTTTATGTTTCATTAATTTATTTTTATTTTATTTTACAAAGTGGGCTAAAAAATTGGGCTTTCTTTTTTTCTTACGAAACAAGTGAGCTGATTTATTGGGTTACAAGGGGTATAGATTAGATTTTTTTTTTCATTATTCTTTTCTAATTTCATTAATTTCCAATCAAATAATTAATACTTTTATCAAAAAATAATAATTATTAATAATTTAGTTTTGGCTCAATAAAAAAAAAATTAGTACTTTAATTTTAGCTATTTTTATTTTTTATTTTCTTAAATTAAATAATTTTCAAAATTGGAGATAAAATTTTTGTTTTTATTTTAGACTTCAATTTTAACTCAAAACACCAATCCAATCTCAAAACATAACTTTATCTACAACTACATCAAATAGCAAGATTTCTAAAATGAAGGTCACTTGGAACTAATTCCTAGAAGAAAATGTGTGTGTATATATATATATATATACACACATGTGAAGGGCAAGCACAAATCATAAACCCATACTAAAACAAATTGCTCAAGTATAAAGTGCAATCCATAGCAAAATTGACTATTGTAATGATGGTGTATTTAAAATTTTATTTAATATAGGTGGATGTTGTCCTAGTAAATGTGTTGATTTCAGATATCTTTGAAGTGCAAATAACTCATAGAAAGTTTTTTTTAGTATAGTTAAAGTTGGGGGATTCGAACCACACACCTCGTGGTGGTTAACACATTTATCATATTAGTTGAGTTGTGCTCTTTTTGGCATATCTCGTTACATGATTTTGTTGATTTCAAATTAAACTGCTCAATTTTCGTACTTTTACTTTTTCAATCCATAATGAAAAAACCATATTTCATAAATTTTCAAATCCGTATTCCCATGTTTCCAATAAAAACTAATACAAAAATAAAGAGACACATGTTAGAGGTTGTAATAACCATTAGTTTCTATTGAGTCAACGGAGGTTTGACGGATGGATCAAATTAACTTTAATCCTTTTTATAATCCTTTTGTTTTTTAAAATTAAATCTATAAATACTACTTTCATTTATGGATTCCTATGTTTTTCTATCTACTTTTTATATATTTTTTCAAAATCAAACCAAATTTTGAAAACTAAAAAAATAGTTTTCAAAATCTTATTTTGTATTTTTGGAATTTGGACAGGGACTCAAATGTTGATGAAAACTATGGTAGAGAAGATAAAACTGTATAGTAGATAAATGGTAGAAAACAAGCATAAATTTTAAAATATAAAAATAGAAAAGTAAATAATTATCAAACAAAATCTTAATGTATGGAGTTAAATTCAATTTATTGTATCATAACACGTAAGAAAGAAGTAGGTAGAAGTGCTTTTTTTTTTTTTACTAGATTTTGGTTATTTTTTTTTTAAAGTAAAACCAAACCAAACAAAAAAAAAAGTATTTTTGAACAAACAAATTGAGGAGTCCAATGTTTTAGGCCCTATTTGATAACCATTTAATTTAGGTCACATTTGATAACCATTTTGTTTTTTATTTTTTAGTTTGTGAAAGTTAAGTTTATTTTCACCTAATTTCTTTACAATAGAGATCATCTCCCTTAAGTAAGCATTTAAAGTCTTAGCCAAATTCTAAAAACAAAATCAAATTTTTTAAAACTACCTTTTTTTAGTTTTCAAAAGTTAGCTTGGTTTTTTAAAACATGGGTACAAAGTAGATAAAAATACATATAAACTCATTGGCAAAAGTAGTATTTTTAGGTTTAAATTTCAAAAACTAACAACAAAAAAATAAAATGATTATCAAACGGGGCTTTAGTTTTTTGTTTTTGGTTTTTTAAAAATTATGTTTGTTTTTCCACCGTTTCTCTCTATCTTCTCTACAATAATTTTCATCTTTCTTGAGGTATCATTTAAGTTTATAGCCAAATTTAAAAAACTTGTGTACTTTTTTTAGTTTTAAAAACTTAGCTTGATTTTTTAAAACATAGAAGTCCAATGATAGAAGTAGTATTTTTAAGATTAATTTTTAAAAACAAAAAACCAAATGGTTATAAAATGGGTGTTAATTTTTAGTTTTTGAAAATTAAACTTATAAACACTACTTTTATCAACGAGATTATTTATTTTGTTATCTACTTTTTATCCATATTTTAAAAAATTTAAAAGCTAAAAAAAAATAATTTTTAACAACTTGTTATAAAAAAGGTCCGTTGTCGAACGACTAAACAACAAGAGTAATTTACTTGGATAATATCTTATTCTCATTATTTTTTGTGATGAATATTTCTGAATAGAAAAATCACATCCATAGCAGGCAATGGCGGTTCCAGAAGTTTTTATTAGGAGAACTTGACTTAAAATTCAGTAAAAATAATTTACAAGTAAATAATTTCAAAATTTCATAAAAATTCATAAATGAACTAAATTTTACAATGGAATAGTATGATTTCAAGGCTAGCAAAATCTTTTATGTAAATATATTTTGCAAACTTTGCTTGGATATTACAAAAGAATTTTAGTTTTCAAATCGAGATTTGCTGGTAAAAAATATGAAATATTCATCAGAACTATTATAATTATTTTTCAATGGAGTTACATAGATTTTCTTTTATAGTATATCTCCATATAGATTTCAAAATTAAATCTACAATACATTAATAAAAATATACAAAAAAAATTCAAAAAAATATACAAAATAAAGAAACATAGATATAAAATAAGAACGACGAAAACTAAATGTATACAAAATTAATTGAAAGATGAAAATTAAATGTATAAAAGTAATTGAAATATGAAACTTAAATGCACCTTAGAAAATTAATCTCCACATCTTCAACTTCTTGAAATTGTCGTCAATAATCAAGACTCAAGAGATGACAAATAACAGACATCGATATCGATGTACAAATATTTATTGAACGATGATTTTTGTATCATTTTTTTATACTTCGATTCATTACAAAAAAATCATTTTAAGAAATTTGAATAAGTAGATAAATTAAAGAAGGCATCGTAATTCAAATGACGGTGATAATAAGGATAAACATGCATAGAGTGCAAATTTAAGTAACAATAGAGGTTGGAGCAAATGATGGGGTGCATGGTTCTTGAACCACGGTAGTGATAAGAGGAATCAATCACATAGTTGGAAGTCAAGCAATGGTGGTGATGATGAGTTTGGTTGTCAGGGATTAGGTTGGAAGGCAACATCAAATAAAAATGAGCATAATAATTGAGAAGTATCAAGTCGTTCTTGTAGTGTAGTCATAATTCTAGTTGGAATGAAAGAACTGAGAATCAAACAACAATGAAGGATGTGGACGAAGGTGCTAGCAATGTTGTAAGTTGGGGGTAAAGTCAACTCTACAGATAGAGAGATGTTGTTGTCTAGTTGGGGTCAATGATTGAGGATAATATTCCAATTCAAGTGCAGGCTCTAGATTTGGTAGATGATCGTCCTAGGACACGTGGTATTAATGGATCAATTTCGGCGGTTCCAACAAGGGTGAAATTAGTAACCATCCGATCTTGTTTAGTTGCAGTCAGTGTGCGTGATTTGATGAAGGTTGTAGGTTACTTGTGATGTCAAAATTTCACCAAGGTAGTAACGCCTCCAACTCAGTTAACTTAGTAACTTTGTGGTGCAGTTGTTCCTTTGGGGTGAGACTTATGAAGTGAGTTTCCAATAATTTAAGTAGGGATGAATTTTCAGTGCCAGTGCTCATGATGGAGTTGGAGAGTTGTCGTCTATGGGATGTTCCCGGGAAGGGGATGATCAAGTCTTAAGGTAGGTTAGTAAGGTGATCGCTTGTAAATATTGCCAGTTGAAGGCTTACGAGTTCAAATGCCCAACTTATGATACAATGTTAGTAGCGAGGGTCTTGTTTTGAAGATTTCAAGACATTGTTGATTTGAAGAGGGCGCTCAAAATCTCATAGACTATGGGGGCCTAAAATCTTTTCGTTCCGGAGTTGAACATATGACAGCGCAGATGGTTTTAGTTAGTAAGGGTTTCGGGTGTTGAGTTTTGTTGACATCTGACACCAAATGAACGAGCTTTGAGGTTCAGACAAGAAGGAAATGTAATTAATGCATAGTTGGATCGTTTGAGATGTTGAAGTGGTTTGACATTGTAACTTATCCTTTAGCTATGTTGCTATCTCTCTGTAGTTCGTTTTGTTGCTCTTAAATGATTCGATATTGCGAAAGCACATGTTACTGTAGGGGTGTGCAAAAATCGACCAAAACTGAAGAATCGAATCGAACTGACTAGTTCGGTCTGATTTTTTTAGTTTTTTTTTTGTTCACTCGATTTAATATTTTAAAAAATCGAGGAACTCGGTTCGGTTTTCGATTTGATGTTTAATAAAACCAGAAAAATCGAACCAAATCGAGTATTCTCATTCTTATTATTTATTTATTTTTGTTAAAAAACCCCTTCCTTGCATTTAACACTCATTCTGGCCTATCTTTCCTCAAAACTCAACTCTTCTTCAACCCAACTATTTCCCCCTTCTTATTTTCAACCCAATTAACTTAGGATCCTTATTTATTTTCAAAAAGAAACTTCCAACCTTATTCTTTTTTTAAAAAAAAAAAGAACTTGCAACCATATTTCTTAAAATAATCCTCTCTTATTTTCTAACCCTAAAACCACACAACCGAGCTTTTCCCCCTCTCTGCAGTCTGTTGATTTCCTCTTCTTCCTCTCGTCTCCTATTTTTTCTGTAGGATCGTATGGCAATACTAGAGAGGGGTGAATAGGGTTGCTTAAAAATCTATTTTTTTTAGGAATTAAGCTAGATTCATTCAATCTTAAATAATCAAAATAAACACCCTAAAATTTATAGAAATATAGAACAATTTTTCTAAGCATGCAATCTACTTAAAAAAAATAAATAGCAAAAAGTCAAAGTTTGAGAGATAGGAAACGACACCGAAAATTTTTATAGTGGTTCGGAAATCCCTACTCCACTCCCCAAGACGTGTTCTTGGGTATTTTACTGCGACAATTCTCTTAAACGGGTTCAAGATCAAACCACTATGATCCTTTTGAGCGGGTTCAGGATCAAACCACTACAAATCCTTTTTCGATTCAGGATTAAACTGCTCACTCAAAATCCCAAGGTGTACCCACACCTTAATACAACACCCAATTTAAAAGATGAAATACAAATCTCACAAAGAAAGATCTCTCACAAGAGTAGATACATAATTTTAAGCTCTAAAGACACAATCTAATCTCTCATATAAAATTCTCTCATAAGAAGAATAAAAAATGATGTAACTTTTAAGAATGATCAAGAATGGAGAATGTTGGAGAGAAAATTTCAGCAACTTGGAGATGAGAGCTCATTTTGAAATGAGAGGGAAAATGATGTTTAAATAAGGTTTAAATTTAAGGTAAAATTTGGGCCATTGGATCTAGGTTAAGATGGATCAAGGGTGGAGGTAATTTGGGATAAAAATGGCAAAAGAAGGATTAAAATTGTTTCCAACGGTCTTAAAAGGGCTACGTGTCGTCATGTAATTCGTTCGCGTCACTGTAAAATAATAGTTTTTTACAATTTTCTTTTGGTCATAACTTTCTCGTTTGAAGTTTGATTTGGGCAATTCAAAATGCGTTGGAATCGTCTCTTCGAGTTCTATACTGTGGACACTTTAAAACACTAAATCATTAGTAATTTAAATATTTGTTATCATCAAAATATATGGTTGTATGATTGAAGCTCGTAAAGCTAACAATCTACACCACTATTAGGGACAACGACCCTCTACATATCTCCACATTGGTATGATATTATCCACTTTGAGCATATGCCCTCACGGTTTTATTTTTGGTTTCACCCAAAAGGCCTCATGCCAATGGAGATACTATCCCTCACTTATATACCCATATCTTCCCCTTCTCTAGCCAATGTGAGACTTTGGTCGCACTCCCAACAATCATCCCCTCGAACAAAGTACCAACCGAGCCTCCTTTTAAATAGTCATCCATCCGTCTAGCTCTTATCCTAGCCAACTCCATTTACCTGGAGCACACCGCCTATCCGATAGAGCTATCTACCACGGATATCCACCATGACTACACATTCAAGGCTCGCCTCCTTTATTCGACACCCGAGGATTCTATCGATCACGGCTTAGGGGCATGGCCCTGACACCACTGTTACGGACAACGACCCTCCACATATCTCCACATTGGTATGATATTGTCCACTTTGGGCATATGCCCTCATGACTTTTGTTTTTGGTTTCACCTAAAAGGCCTCATGCCAATGGAGATGCTATCCCTCACTTATATACCCATGATCTTCCCCTTCTCTAGCCGATGTGGGATTTTGGTCGCACTCACAACATTTTCTCCTTAAAAATCTCATTCTTTTACAATCTAGGTTATAATCCTCTCTGCAAATGCATCACACCACCATCATCGATGTCTCACGTCGTTGATTCCTCATGTCATCGCTCCTATCAATGTTTCAAGTTGTCTTCTTTGCCCATTGGCATTCTCACATTGTAGGTAGTTTTAGTATTCCTTCATTCTCACTTTCTATTCGTCTCTCTCATTTTTTCTTTTTTGTCGTCTCTCTTTAAGGAATAAGATTATAATATGTTTCTTCTTCTCTTCCTCCTCATTCTTCTTCTTTCTGGAGAACATAGAGTTCTAACCTAGATTTAAACTATTTTGCAAAAAGAAAAAAAATAAAATTCGATTTAAAACTGAATCGAACCAACTGAATCGAAACCGACTGGTTTGGTTTTGAACTCCAAACCGAGAAAAGTTCGATTTTTACGCTTTGACACTTCTCTGAACCGAAGGGTTCGATTTGGTCCTTGATTTCGTCTAGAACCGGACCAAACCGAACCGTGAATACCCCTACATGTTAGTTTCAGTGTACGAGTTTTGATTATAAGCTTTTATGCTTGAATGAAAACATGAGATATGAAAAAACTCGTGCAAATTCTTGTAAGGGATTATAAGACCTTTCGTAATAAAAAGATAGCCATGGTCAAGGTTTTATGATAGAACCACCAGCTTGAGGAAGAAACTTAGGAGCGTGAGGATGAGATACAACATGTTACTCAGAGCTTTTCCAAGACTAGTCACTTTCAAGAACTTAAGATTTGAGAATAAACATGCTTGCCTAAGCATGGGTATGTGGGACATGGTGTGGTTGACTGAATCAATCTGAGAATTTATCATGATGGACTTAAGATTGCCTAAGCGTGTGACTATTCTTGTTAAAGGGTTTGAGATTGCAAACTAATAGTTGGTGTCTGTGATTCATGTGTAGAACCTTAGATGAGTTGTGCCTGAGGTTTATGAATGACCTTGATTGTTGTTTGTTTTATAAGCGTAAATGTATGGATAATTGATTTAAATCAAATGAACATAGACGTTTGGGTTGTCTGAAATGTTTGGTTAGCTGCAGAATGTAGAATACTTGAGTTATTAGACAGTTGAATGGTTAGAGTTGATTTGTTTCTCTTGGGGTGTTGGATGAGTTAACTATGTGCAGGACGCTAGAGTTGTTGGTTTTCGCTAGTGGTCGGTTTAGGATACCTTAAAGGTATGCAACACTTCGAGTCGTTTTTCATGTTTCATGTATCCAGGATGGTACAAATGACTAGGTATGATTAACGTATTTTGGTTGGCTTTGAATGTGGTTAGGAGGTATGTCGACTAGTTTATTTCAGAGACAAGCTTGCTCGAACAAGTTGAGGCTCTAGTGATGGGGGATTCGTTTGAACTTATGTTTGAGTCGTGGCTATGATAATTCTCATTTATGAGAATTATTTAGCCTTTAAACTTAGTTATACTTGTATGTTTTTCTTCATTTCTTTAGGTAAAAATGGATAAAGTGGAGTCAACTACATATAATTAAGGAAGAGAAAAAAATTCTTGAAGCATGAGGGAAAATAAGCAAACATGAAAGCAAAATCTCATATTTTTTAGTTTTGAATGCAGAATGCAGAATGTTGCGCAATTGCATAGCACGCAACTGCTACGCGATTGTGTAGCATGCAACTGCTACGCAATTGCATAGTAGAAAGATATGGAAAACCGCAGAAAATCGCAGGAAACCGTGATTTAAGTGATACTGGGGGATTTTGTGCCGATTTTCTCCATAATTTCAGCAAGACAAGTTGACCCACCAAGATAGAAACTCCAGCATGTAAACCCTATATATTTTGGAGAAGGGTGCTGTCAAAAGTGAGCTCGTCTTCGAGGGAGATTCCACTTTTTTCAGTTTTGGATTTTCTTTCCAGCTATGTAATTTTTTCTTCTTAGTTTTTGTTGTAATTTTTTCTCAATTTACTTTTGTTAAATTAAAATATGTATAATGTAATATAATATAAATGATATAATATAATTTTATAAAATGATAATTTTATAAAATTTAGAAAAATCATGTTTATAAATTAATTAATAATGACTTATATTTAATCTAATAATTAGTTTTGCAACTACAACTAATTTCATGATTTATAAATATGTTATAAGACACATTTTAAACAACTGTTTAGAATGAATTAAATTTCTAAATCTGCTACCAAACACATATATGAAAATATGAAATACAACTCCGTTTTTATTGAGTCCCTTGTTTTCAAATTTTTGTTTTCAGATTGCTTACCAAACAAACCCTAAATTTCCTTAGGGATTCAAGATGTGAATGCCCTAAGGAAAGACAATGAACTCCAAAGTAAGGACAATTCGACTAACCTTTAATGAAGTTTACTTTCAGTGAGCTTAACGTGGGTAGCCTTAGCCGGTCATCTAGAGTTACCCATCAAGCTTTAGCTTGGCACCGAAAGGGTTGAGTTAAAGCAGATTTTCCAAAAGTAATTGAGTAAAATGGCTTAGACACAAGACCTGAACTTTGACCTTAGACATAGGGCAAAAATTCAAAACCTTAGAGTTGTATGCACAAACATATGTGATAGATTAACCATAGAAATATAGGATTAATCACCCAGTCTCCTAAAATACTTCAAAGAAGGTCGAATAAAGGTAGAACTCGGTTTACATCATTGGAAGGTTAGATCGAATCACAATGTGCTTGCAGAAGCATTGCTTTTGTCGCACCATGCAATTGCGTTGCAATGGTAGTGCTACGCAAATGCGTCATACTGGCAGCGTGACGCAATTGCACATAAGTGCAATATGTTGCCGAACTACGCAACGACGATATGACTGCAATGCAAGGCAATTGCATCGGAGTTACGTTGTCTTTCCAATTTAGTGACACTAGCATTTTTGAATCCCTTACTTCTCCATTCTTTTTACTCGTCTTTATTTAATCACAATCACCCCAAAAACCATCTTTTTACACCCTCAGTTATCTTTCAATTGTAGTTTGTCAACAATTTGTGTCATCCCAATAAGTTTCTTAAAATTAGTTCCCTTGGGTACGATACTCTGGAATACTTCCAGTTCTTATTACTTCGATCGTGTGTGTTTGCATGTTTTCGCTATCAGGCTACCTAAGTTAGTTCGGTGTCAAATTCATGTCCCTAGTTGTGTTTATGAACCTCGGGCTAGGTTGTGGATGTGAATCCAATATGATGGGATGGACTTGGCAGGGTTGATCACCTTGGAAGTTTCAGAGTGTTACAAATTAGTAGAAAACCCACCACCGACCCCTCGCATTACCCCTGGGCAAGTCCAAACTTTTAGGTTGATGAGTTTAAGTGTCGGTATTAGGGTTGTTTTCACTTTTGCTAGAGCTAGTTTATGAGTGATTCATCCACCATGTCTAGTGAAAGGTTACTTTCCTTCTTTGGTGCACTAACTTAGGGGGTGATTCCGCTATCGAGTCTAGGATGATGATTGCTTTCCTTCATCCGATGTGCTAGCCTTAAGGTGATTCCCCACCATTTAGAGCATGAGGGTTGCTTTCCTTCAATGCTCCGTGCTAGCTAAAGAGGGCGATTCTCCCATGTGAGCAGTCGTGAGAGTTTCTTTCTTTCACTACCATCGTCACCTAAGTTCCTGGATCGAAGGTAGAACTTGAGACATTACCATAGGGGTGGACTCGGGTTGAGGTGTGTGATTTGCTAGTTACCTAAACCGGAGGGTTGGATTGTTCAAGGGTTTGTGTGTGGCTACCGCAACGCGTATCTTCCTTTTGTGTGTGTTAGAGTTTGGACCCTTAAAGTGGGCTACTTAGTCACCAAAAAATTGATGCACATACTTTTATGTTTGTGCAAACACACGAGTCAAGTAATATAAAACGACATTCCTACCGAGTATCGAAACTACAAGGATTAATTTTTAACTCAATTAAGTATCGTGAATAAGCTTACTTTACTTAGAGAACAACAATCAAAAGGGTATCAATCTAAAATAATTTCTAAACATAAAAAAAAAAGCAAGATAAATGGGAGGAGGTACTAATAAAGGAGAATTTAGGAAAATTGAGCAGTCTTAAGTTGATTCTATGAGAATTTAAACCCGTCGTTTAATTGCGTCATGCCAATTTCATAGACCTAGAGCTAAACTGGGTCGAAATCTCCTGTTGGTCTTATTCAAACACGACTAACTAATTGCTTGCCTAGGTGTCCTTAGCGCTAATTGAAAAGTTGATTCAATTAAGTCTGCTCATAATTAGCCTCACCTGTCGATTGTTAATCCTATGTCACGTCGACAATCTAAAAGGTGTTAATTGGACTAAGTTTAACCTTAACATTCTATGTCAAGCTCAATTTAGGACTAAAATAGAATATCAATGGCCAATTAATATTAAGCATTAAGCACAATCAAACTAGATGGAATTTCACAAGCTAATTAAAAGGTTTAAAGTTCAATTACAACATAAAACCAAACCTAATTGTGCTATAATTCCCTAAATACAAATTTATCACAACATATTCAATAGAAAGCACAAAATACTCTGTATTGCAGCAAGCAAATATATGAAAAGAGGGAAGAAAAATAGAGATAAGACCGTCAATGTTAAAATCCTGACTTTTGCCTTGAAATTCGTGCTTTCAAGCCTCGAACTCTGCCCTAAACACCTCCAATCAGTATCTACAAATCCCAAAAAGGGTAGGAATCGAAATTAGGGTCTAAAACCCTAAATGGCTTCCCTCCATTTGGAAACAAAACGAAAAATATATACTTCCAATTGCGACATCGTTACAACACTGTCTAAAATGCAACTGTTTTGCCCTTTGCACATGAGTAGCATTGCAACGCTACAGACAAAGCTTCACTTTTCCGCGCGTTTCTTATGTTGCAACGCTGACTCTCGAGTTTGCACAACAAATGATGGTGTTGCAACGCCATTTCGAATGTTACAACATTGTCCTCTCGACCTCAACAACTTATGCAACCTTTCTTCTTGTCCATAGCTCCTCCAAAAGCTCTAAAATAGTACCAAATTCATCATTTTACTCAAAAATTCTCAATTCCACTTTTAATTGCTCGGGTTCCTGAAATTAATAAATAATCGACATAAAAGCTCACATTTATAGCTTAAAACTAGCTAAAATAAGGCATAAATATAGTACTAATTTAGTGTTATCACTCACCCTATTACCTTGTTGTTTTTTTTGCAGATAATGCTAAACCACGAGGCGAGTAATTGAGGTGAGGACTTGACAAGGCTATGGAGATACCACCGAAGTTCTGTTCCTGTGTCTAGTGTCTAATTTTTGTACCCTTATCTTTTGTTGCATAGTTGTTATGTACATCTTAAAACTCTTTTATTTTTTTTGTCTATTGGTTGAGCTCAACATATTTTATCGTAATTTGGTGGATGTTGAATGTTCTCTATGAGGTACAGAAGTATTTGTATTCTCATAGGTTTTTGTAAAATTTTGGTTTTCTTTAATTATGTGGTTATGCTGCCAAAATTTCGGGCATGAACATGGATAGCTCTGAAGTGCTTCCAGGTTAGTTTTTCTAGTTTTTAAGGTCGTTACATTGTCTCTTCAAGAGACAACCATTTTTTGCCACGTCGCACAAATCTGGGGGATGGTCGCAATGTTTTTATAATAAGTTTGGAAATTGAAATATTTTTATAAAAAGTTTCAAAATCTACCATAATAATTAAAAATAATAATAAATCCGTAGATGACCTAGTCTTAGGAAATAAAAAACTTTTTTAACACTAATATGAGATAGAATTTTTTTTAATAAAACAACACTATTCTTATAATAAATTTGGAAAAGGTAATATTTTTTATAAAAAAATTCAAAATCTACCATAATAACAAAAAGATTCGGTCATTCACGGTCTAGAGTAATAAGAAAAATGATCGAAAATTAAAGTATTACAAACTTCTTTTGCATTTCTACCGTTATATATATATGGTCTATTTTAGTCGAGAGTGATAAAAAAATGATTGAAAATTCAAATAGACATTAACTAAATACTATTTGATTTTGCCAACAAGTGCATAGTTCAACTGGCATTAAGTATGACTCAGTTCGAATCCCCCACCCCTATAAATACTACTTTATACCTATAGATTACTTTCTATATTATCCCCTTGTTACCTATGTTTCCAAAAACTTATTTTTTTGTTTTTAGAATTTGGCTAATAATTCAATTTTTTTTCTTAAAAAAGATGAAAGTTACACAGAATGGTAGATAAATGATGAAAAAATAAGTATATTTTTCAAAAATAAAAAATAAAAAAGTCAAATGATGATCAAAAGAGTCTAAAGTATCATAAACTCCCTTTACATTTCTACCGTGAAATACTTGCTCCTAAGTAGATTAATAGTTAGGCCTCTCCACCTTTCATATGGCTCAAGTTGGTCTTTTCTTTGGTCTATTTTATTCTTTTAATCTTAATTTGTCAAACTTTTGGCTCATTGAAAATCCATATCTCGTTAAAGACCAAGGGCCAATAGTCATCCTATAGGATTGTCACGATTTTATATCAAGCAAACAACATCAAGATGATATATTGCTATAATATTATTGAGAGGGAAATAACAAATTTAGATTTTTTTTTTTTTTTTGTTGGTACAACAGATGAGGTATGATAATTTAAACTTTCGACCTTAAAAGAAGAATCACGTATCAATTACTCTTAAACTAGGCTCGCTCGGACTAAAATTGGATTTTACTTAATTCTAATTGTATTGCTATATTTATTTTAACCTAGGTATGTCATTTGTGTTGGATTTTATAGGAAAAACTATGAAAGAAGTGTTGATTAGAAACATCAAAAGTCAATTGATGTTGTTGTTACTTGACTTTAAATTCAAAAGTTTGAAGATGGTTTGAAACATCAAAATGTGTTGATATTTCTTTTATAAATTTAACTCAAAAATTAAATTTGTGAGCTATGTTTGAAATTTTTACAAGTAACTACACAATTGAATTACTTTTGAGGTATGTTTCATATTGTTTATATTAATTTAATTTTAAAGAGTTACTAAGTTGCTAGTCTATGAATAACAACTTATTTCTTCATTTTGAGGATCTCATCTCATTCCAATTTGGAGTATTCCAATTGAAGAGTTTTTCTCTCCTTTCTTTTTTCTCTTTAATCTTGAGTCAAGTTAGGAGCAAACATCCAATAGTTCTATAAAATTCGAGTAGTTCAAAGTTATTTTATCGAAATTAGTCGTATCCTGCTGAGACGATCATTGTAGTCTTCTTGACTTATGCAGAGCAAATAATTGTCTTCAAGACAACACTTAGTAAGTGTGCCCCAACAATTTATAATCTTTTGTTATCGAGTTTTGAATTGTTGTTATACCATGAATGTACAATTATTTACTTTGTAATTATTTGTAGCCAGTTAAGTTGTAATCAATTTGCTAGCGTTACTCAATTTTTATACCCAACAAAATATTATTTTCCAACCATTTAAGAATTAATGATGGCGTGGTCTATATATTACAAACGAAGTGGGATTTCAAAAAGATACAATTTCAAAATAAATAAAGGAATTTAGCAGAAGCATATTTATGCATAAAACTGATACAATTCTATCTAGGAGTTTGTATAACATTAATTCCATCATATACTCTAGATAATCATATTCTTGCTCAGCCCCTCACCTGACAAACGGTATCAGCAAATACTCGGCATAAAAGAGCTGCACACCAAAACAACATTAAACAGTCAAAAAGAGGTAGAGTTTTCTTTTTTTTTTTTTTTTTTTTTTTTCTTTTTTTTTAAATAATAATAATAGTAACTCTCATAGAGCAAATGAAAGAACAACGAGTCATACCAAAAAAAAAAAAATCACGTCAAAAGGATCCAAAACTAGTTATAGAAGCTGAGCAATGTTATCAGAGGGCTCCAATTATAAAGAATAAAAAAAGAAGAACGAATATGAAACTTCTTAGAAACCGATGCTCGAAGAGAGTCTTCTTTTTTAAGACATTAAGTATGTTATGACTAATTCAAACATATCTTAATTGATTAAAGCAGAGAGGTTTGAATCCTTGCTCTCACATGTTGCTAAACTAAAAAACAAAGGGTAAACTATGGCTAGCCACTAAGTCATAATCAGGCAGGGCCAGGGGAGTTAACTTTGCATATCGAATTTACCAGAATGTAAGTCAAAACCAAATTGGTGCTAATTGTCAAAAAGGATTTAGCAACTAACCTACATATGTACTCAACGAAACATATAAGACGATCATTAGTTAAAACATTAGGGTTTTTTTGGGACACAGGTTATAATGTTATTTTAACCTGTGGAATACTCTACACCCCAAACACAGACTATTATAACCCCAGATTATATTACTCTACATTTTAAATAATATTATATGATTCCACAGATTATAATAACCCACAAGCTCTTATAACCCCCTATTATTATAACCCACTCAGCGCCCCAAACAACCCATTAGTGTTTCGCTTTTAGATACTTAATTAACGACTAAAACGGAATGGCCAACTAACTTATAACTGATTTGAAATAATAGGTTAGAAATTAGTAAATGATAAACTATGTCATATGCCCTATACTTTATGAATGCACATTTTAATAGTCTGCTTTGGAGAATCGTAAATTAGATTCGATTTGTTGAAGTGTTGATATAATTAAATTTATTATAACCCATCAGCTTAAGCTTCTGGGTTGATTGGTGATTTAACATATATCAGAGAATGACGTCTTGTGTTCGAACTCCAACAATGTGTAAATTCTTCCCCTAATTAATATCCACAAGTGAGGGGGAGTGTTGGAGTGTTGATATAATTAAATTTATCATAACCCCTCAGCTTAAACTTTTGAGTTAATTGTTGATTTAACATGATATCAGAAAAGGAAATCTTATGTTTAAACTCCAGTAATGTAAAATCTTCCCTCAATTAATATTTACAAGTGAGGGGGAATATTGGTGTTGATATAATTAAATTTATCCTAACCTATCGGCTTAACCTTTTAGGTTGATTGGTGATTTAACACTATTGATGGTGTATATTTCTTAGAGGTCTAAAACCTAACTTCGACTGAGAATATCATCTTCGCTCCACCATTTTTATGTATAAGTCACAATAGTGACCCCAACTGAACCAACTTGATTTAACAATGCCTGTTTCTAGGACTATCCATCAAGCTTTTATCTCATCTTGAATGAAAATGCGTCTTGTTATCAAAAGCTATGCTCAAACTTGCTAAATTGATTTCCATTTCAATTGTCACTATTCAAGAACACATTCGCTTATACCGATATCCAGAAAGTTTATATGAAGCTGCGACCAAGTTTGTTGCTTAAAGGGTTACGGGGCAGATTATCATCTTTGCAAGTCCATATGTAGGAAATTTAACTGGGAAATCAAGCAACTTCATAGTCCTTTCTGAACAAAAAACTTGCGAATGGACTACCACCCCAATAACAAATTAGGCACGATTAAACATAAATGGTTGAATTACAATTTTAGTTCATGAACTTTCAAGTTTGTATCTAGAAAATGCTTGAACTTTAAAACTATCTAATAGGTCCCTAAACTTTTAATTTCGTGACTAATAGGTCCTTCAATTTTAAAAATGTCTAATAAGTCTTGGACTTTCAATTTTTTTTTGACAAGATAACAACAAGTTTTCATTGAAATAATGAAATGAGACTAATGCTCAAAGTACAAACTCCAAAAAATATCTCTCCAAGAATAAACCAAAAGAAAGGGGAGAATAACCATAAAGATACAAGAACCAACGAAAAACAAAGGCCAAGAAACCATAGAAGACTGAGGAAGAGAGGCCAAAAACGTCAACAAAGGAGAACACCCCAGAACGAAGCCAACAAAGGGAAAGACCCAAAACCCACCACCCAACCCTCCAACGACCATTAGCTAATCTTGGAGCCAATCATAAGCCCCAACAAAACTACCACCTCCCTAAATTTCCATAACTAAGACAAACCCGATGGTCTCAAAGACTTTTCCACAGATTTAAAGGAAGATTAGAAATAGCGATCCAACCTCCATAGCTCTCAATAAGATTAGACGACCATGCTCCTTTCCAGATCACCTTTCAACTTTAATAAAGGAAGCACCCACTCTTTGCCACTGCCCAAATCTTTCCCTAGGAAACTCCTTTGAATCACCACTCACTTTAATGATAGCCTTATCAACCGTGAAAGGGTTTATCTGAATCTTCACACAAAAGGACTTTTCAAGGGCCAATTTAATCTCCACCCAAGAAATACAAGCATACATACGAGTAATAACCAACAAGCCTTCAAAATCAAGATCAAACACCTCCTCTCCTAACCCAATGCTCCATACCCGAAGGCTTACTGACATGTGAATCAAAAAACCTTTGTTGCTCCAAAGGCAACTCCCACACTTGCGTTACTTCCGAATTACTCCCAAAACTGTACCAGGAAATTGAACCGTCACATCAAAACTCAATAGGAAATCGCGTAACATATCCCCAAAAACTAACCATCCATTCAAATAGATTCCTAGATTCACTTTGAGTCTGATTCGACCGCCCGAGGGTGGCCAATGTACACAATCAACAAACCAAGAATTTCCATTTCTAACTTTAAACAGACCAATCACTCCATTCTCGTCTTGGAATTTCATCCTTTGAAAAAAGGATTTGGAATGAAACCGTAGAACCTCAAAAGCTTCTTTAAACCAATTCAATTGGACCCAAGATAAGACCAAAATACCTCCTTCTGACTCATCTCTCAACCAAAACCAGTCTCCATTCCTTCGAATGTTGAAATTGGAGCCACCAATGTTGCAACCAAACGTATTCATGAAAGCCCAGGTCGAAGGAAGCTGAAAGGAACTCGAAAAACCAAGTAAAGAGGGAAGAACACGACCAGAAAAATTTAAGAAAGGAAACTAAGGAGAAGCAAGAGGGAACACGAGAAGCCGAAAAAGAAAACTCGACAAAAAAATACCAGATGAAGGAGAAACGAAACCCATGACGGAGAAATGAGACCCACACCAACAAGAGAGAGCTGAAAGAAGAGGAGAAGACAAAAAAGAAGACTGACCGACAGAGAAAGAGAAGGAGAAACGGAGAGGAGAGGAAGACACCGAACAGAAAGGAGACGTTGACAGGAGGCGTTGACACACCGTGACACCGAGGGAGACATAGACACACTGTGACACCGGAGGCAAGAAAAACAGAAAGGACGAGACGAAAAACAAGACGCGAACTAACCAGCGAGAAGGAGAGGAAAGACCGACCGACTGAAGGGAGAGACAACGGTGAACGAGAAAGGTCGGCGGAAGGAGGGAGAGAGCTGACGAGGAGAGATCCGGCAGGGGAGACGAAACGATAATGCCAGGAGGGCCAATCGTGAGAGAGGAGAGAGGAGAGAAACGGTTTTTTTTTTCCTAAACATTCAAAAGCATATCTTTCTTATCTTTCTTCACTTTCTCGGACTTTCAATTTTATATCTAATAGATTCCTAACATCTTCGAATTTTTTTTTTTATAATAAAAAATTTCATTGATGTATGAAATTACAAAATAGGGAAAAGAGATCTCATGCTAGTGGAGTTACAAACGACTTCTCCAATTAGTGACATCTTCGAAATTCCTAAAAATCAACTTATCTATTAGATATAAAATTGAATTTTATGTCTAATAGAACTCAAAACTTTCAATTTTGTGTCTGGTAGGTTCGTGAATTTTAAAAAATGTCGAATAGCACAAGAACCTACTACTAGACACAATTGAAAATTCGGGGACTCATTGGACACAAAAATGAAAGATTAAGTTCGTTAGACACTTTCTAAAATTCAAGGACCAAATTTGTAATTTAACTCACATAAATACTCCAACCTAATGCAGAATATATGTTATATACTAGTATTCAATCTCAGAGGCACAGTTTTATTCTTAGTTCTGCTTTTAAGAATTATACTTACCTACTAACAATTTTCTTTTTTTTGTAATCAACTTCTAGAAACATCCAGCCAGAAACTAAAAAGTAGCCACTAAAAATTATTTAGTGTTCTAGAATGTGTAGAATTTAAAAAACGTTTTTGAGAGCAAAACAAAGCAAATCGTAATCATTGACATAATACTTTAAAATAGAAAACTAAAAATAAAATCATTATTAAACAGAGACTCAGCTATTAGGAGGCTACTATTATCAGCTCTTATTTATTTGTCCTCCATCGTGTGTGTACAGTACATAAGGTGTGTTTGGAATAACTCGTGAAAAACAAAATTAATTTTTTTATAAACAGTTTTTATTGAGTGATTTTATGTGATCAAAAGTGGTTTTTTTTAAATTAATAAATAAAAAATGCTTAAAAAAATTAGATTAATTAAAAAAAGAAAATTGAATAAACACTTAATGATATATGGATTGTCCAAATGACTTTAAAGTGATTAACGTGTAAAAAAAATCAAACAAATTTATAATTAATAGAATCACTTTGGAATATAATGCACCCAAATAGATTTGTTATGTCAAAATTAATCACTTTGGAATATAAGGGCCTGTTTGGTATGCAATTCGGATCCTGTTTTATGTTTTCGGATTCACTGAATTCAGTGAATATGTGTTTGGCAGATGTGTTTTTGAAAACTGTTTTCGGATTCTGGGATCCAAATAGTAGAAATTCTGAAAACAACATTTTAATGTTTTGATTGTATCCAAATTCTGAATTTAAAATTTTAAAATGCAGAATTATATTAAACAAAGATAAAATTTTTAATAAATACAATATTTCATGTTATGAATTCAATTTACTTTGTTAAATTAAAATATGTATAATATAATATATTATAAATTATATAATATTATATTATAAAAAGATAATTCTATAAATTTTACAAAATCATTTCATAAATTAATTAATAATGACTTATATTTAATCTAATAATTAGTTTTGTAATTACAACTAATTTCATGATTTATAAATATGTTATAGGACACACTTTAAACAAAGTTTAGAATGGAATCAAATTTCTAAATTTGCTACCAAACACATATCTGAAAACATGAAATACAACTTTATTTTCATTGAATCCCTTGTTTTCAAATTTTTGTTTTCAAATTGCTTACCAAACATGCCCTAATGCACCCAAATAGATTTGTTATTTAAAATAATTTTGAAAAAATATAAATAATGTAAGATATAATAACATTTTTATTGAAGGTAATCCAAACGGACCCGTAGCTCTCTCATTGTTAGTTCTCAAACTCTATCTATCAAACTACGTTTTTTTTTCAAGAATTTTGGATAGGTCAAAAAGTGAAGGCCTTGAATTTTAAGGAAAGGTCACCCGTTCAAAGGGCAGAACATCTACTTGAATATATTGGAGGCCCTGATTTTCAAATATTGTATGCAACTGATATCTTTAATCTCAAACATGGATGTTGACCAATTCAGGGGATTTTCAGGTATACAAAAAAATGTAAAAAAATTTAGGGTGCAAACAGAACCAGAGATGATAACCTTACAAAAAAGTTTTTGGGCTCTTACACAGTTTTTGTTGTCCAAACAAATCTCACAGAATGAAAACAATATCACCATTTTATTGACATTTGAACATGCTTCACAAGAAGATAAATGACAGTAACCAAAAATTTGTATGACTAGACTATGATATCACCAAAAGCATTTAAAAGAACACAAGAAGCAGTGAATTATTCTCCAGGAACTAACTTTTCTTAATACTGAAGCCTTCTTTTGTTTCAGAAGTGAATCTTATAGCTATTAATATTAATTGATCAATCTTAATCCAACAGCATAAACTTGTAGAGCGATTGATTATTTAACATGTTTTTTAGGAGACCTTAAATTCATAATAAGCATTTATTTTATCTCCAATTAAGAATTCCTAGACCACGTGTTAGACCACAGCATAAAGCAAGTTAGGATCATGAGATAAGCAGTAATTTAACTATCACATGATTCTTATTTAGTAAGAAATATAACTCCTACGGCATACCTTCCATATAAACATGTAGAAGGATGTAATGGCAGCTTTGCTCTTCAGATCAACTGATTTAGCACGAATCCAAAGAATTGAAGCCAAAGTGACGTGTCCCAAAACCTAATGAATGTACAGAGATAAAAGAAAAGGTTAATTAGAAAGTACAGAGATCATTAGTTAACTGACTAATTTTGGAGAATTTTAATAGATACTTCTTTACTCTTTTTCTTACAGCAAACAAAAACTAGATTACTAGGAGAGAGCTGAAGAAAGAGTGGAAGATTAGAAATCACCAAATCTAAGCCGGGGTTTAAAAAATCCAATTAGTATCAGAAGAAATGGTTACAGGAGGGTAATTAGTAAAATCGTTAACTCCACAATTTGCAAATTCACGTCTTAAAAACTTAGGGGATGTTTGGGGCACTCAATAGATTATAATAGTCTGTAGGTTATTATAGTCTGTGGAATCATATAACATTATTGAAATTGCAGAGTTGTTTAGTCTGAGGTTATAATGGTTTGTGTTTGGGGTATAGAGTATTCCACAAGTTATTATAACACCGGTTATTATAACTTGTGCCCTAAATAGTCTCTTATATTCTTTATTCGGTCCTTGAATTTGGAATGTGTAACACTTCAGAAAAAGCTATTAAAATATCCTTCATTGACTCTTCGACCAAGCCCCTATTTCCTTTGCAAAAGCAACTCAGTAATCAACATACCACCTTTTCTTTCCGTCCTTTAACTTAGGGAGGGACTGTGGAGGAAGCTTCTTTAGTTGTTAGGCTGGTCCCTTGAGCTTCTTAATCTCGTCATAGGTTGTCTTGTCCTTGTTTTTCTGTGGCTAAACTCAAGGACAGAGCAATTTATAACTTCAAGCGACTAGAACCCTTTTGTGGAAAGGGTGGTGGGAGAGAAATAAGAAAGTTTGATAGTGTGTAGACAATATATATCTATACACATATATTGATAGGGCGTGGCACAATTTCTTTTAGCTATCTTTTTGAGCTCCAAACATGGTCTTTTTAGCAACTTCATCTTGGGGCTGTGATTTATGACGGTGAGGGCTTTTAATAACCGCCCGGGCTTTTCATAGTGTTCACCGTTCACCCATATATTTCATCCTTTCAATTAAAGGTGTTTTTTATGAACTCAGCTCTATTTCAAAGAATGGACTCTCTTCCCCTTCTATTAAGTAAGGATTAGCCCCTACTATTAAGAAACGGTTCTCGAGCAAAAATTAAGAAGATTTATTTGATGACAAGGATAGGTTTTGTATTAGTTAAAACTTACTGTGGCATAACATAAACGAACTACGTAGTTTAAAAAAGATTACACAGCATCAACTAGGAATCTCTTGCGTTTTTTTCACCTCAGGAAAAAGAAAAATTGATACTCTCAACTTCCTCGATGAAAAGTGGCCATTATTTTAAAAATTACACAGCATCAATTAACTAAAGCACTGCAATGTTTGTACTTATTAATAGCTCTGTTTAATTTTCCTTTTCCAGTTCTAAGTATATCAAATTAAAAATAGCAGAAATCTAAGGGTTGTTTGGGATCTTATGCAGACTAATTTTAGGAACTGTTTTCTTGTTCTTTATAGAACTATGATTAAAACGAGAAGTATGCAGTCTGCATATGCGTTTCAAGGAACCAGAGATTTACCGTTAGCAACTTGCTCCACGGGGAGGAAGATGCAACTCCTACTAAAATGGCAGCACCATATGCTACTTCAAGCAACGAAATGCAACTCCAGAACACCTGCAAAAGTGTAATCCTCATGCTAGGATATATGACTATACTCGTTCTTGTAAAAATGGAAGGTTCTTTGCATTGAAAAAAAAATTGAATTACTCAATACTAACCCGCTCTTGTCCTAGACGTACTGTAAAAGAACGGATGCCAAATATCTTATCTCCATCAATATCAGGAATATCCTAGAAACTCAAGTAAAATAACAAGTTACAAGAACAATCGAGCAAGATTTAGGGTAAATGTTATTATTATTACACTAAATATCTTTTTTTGAGTTCAACGGTTCGCATCATTACACTAAATATGAGAAGAGAACAAATAAACTTTTGAAGTTGAAAATATCAGGGGAAGCCAATTTTTACCTTAAATAATGCTATAACGACTGAGAAGAAACTCATAAATGCAGTTGCAAATATCAGGGAACGTGTAAAGACGGGAGGTCTTTGGAACACATGAGTCTGTAAAAATCCATACATATTAGTCATCCCCGACCATATAAGTGCACCAAACAAAGAATATATGAAATAACTTTTAACCCCAATGCTAATGTGTAAAACTTACATATTAATATTAAGAAAACATACATTTCCACTCTGTTTCCCCATTTCACCCTAACTTAAACTATCTCTCAACAGCTATCAAGCACGAAGACTTTAGTTCAGGCACCGCATCTGTCCAGCACATACTGGATAGCCAGCACTTTGACCAAGACATTGAAATCAAGTAGTAGGATTTTTCATCACTGCTCCTAGAGTTTTTTACTAGATAACCAACAGGGAGGGAGGGAGAGAGATCATGAATACTTAACCAGACAACATTAATGTTTGATTAAAAACGACAGGTTCAGATTGTTAAACTTGTTACTTTCAAGGAAAAAAATCATTTTTCATCACTATACTTAATTGAGAGTCAAATTTAACCTTAAAGTCTTAATTTCATCAAATTGAACCTTGAAATTACTCTCTATTAGTTGAGCTTCTATTTTTGCAGATTTATGGCTAAAGGGCGAGTTTTTTAGGCTGAACAAAATGGGTGTTGGCTTTTAAGGTTGTGTTTGTTGGAGTGTTGATATAATTAAATTTACCATAACCTATCAGTTTAAGCTTTTTGGTTGATTGGTAATTTAACAAGTGGTATCAGAGCCGAACCCCTGACTTAGCAATACCGGTAGAATCCCCGAATGTCAAACAATCGAAAGCATAATCATAGTGAATCCGTGGTTGAGCTTCTGGGTGCGGTCAACTCCAGTTGGGAGTTGACAGTGCAGTGAACTCCAGTGGGAGTCGTCGGTAATTTGCTCGAGTGTAATTCGAAGAGATGACTATTTGAGGGGAGACTCGAGGTGGTACTTTGTTTGAGAGGAGTATTGTTGGGAGTGCAACCAAAGTCTCACATTGGCTAGATAATAGGAAAAATATAGGTTTATAGGTGAGGGACCACTATCTCCATTGGTATGAGGCTTTTTGGGTGAAACAAAAAACAAAGTCATGAGGGCTTATGCCCAAAGTGGACAATATCATACTAATGTGGAGATCTGTCAGAGTCAATTGTCCCTAACAAGTGGTATTCGCAGGAGGTCATGTGTTCAAACTCTAATAATGTCAATTTCTCCCCCAATTAATATTAATTTCCACTTGGTGAGTCTTTCTACAAATTCCCAAGCCCACAAGTGAGGGAGAGTGTTGGAGTGTTGATATAATTAAATTTACCATAACCTATCAGCTTAAACTTTTGGGTTGATTGGTGATTTAACAGTGTTGAGTGTTTCTCTTCATCAAGCTTGGGCATTTTAGTGCTATTTTGAGCTCTCTTTATGTTGTTTGATTGAGTGGTTAGGTATAAGTATATTTGTGGCTCAATTTACGCCCTTTTGTAGCTGAATTTTGGTTGTTTTTGCAGGCTGATTTCAAATGGTTTATTGGTTGGTTTCAATAACTTTATAGTTAGTTTTCGAGGAAGGTTTTTGTTTGGTATCGACTCACCTTACCTCTCTCAAAGACAACAATTAAGCTCAAGAAAGATTGGAAGAGAACCAACCCTCCGATAATGAGAGTTCTTCACTACCGAAGGGGGGTTATTTCATTGATCAAACAGTAGCCAAGGATACAAAATGCACAACTATTCGAGAGGTTGGCTCCCTCCTACGACAATACTCTTCCAAAATAAAACCTACTTTTCTACAGAGCACAAAATACCGTTATAAAAGTCCTCACTGCCACGCACCCTCGCCGTACAGCAGGGTCACTCTCTCGTGGTCCCCTCCCCAGATTCTTCAATTACTCTTTTGCCCCTCCTTGCATATTTCTTGATAACAGGGGGCCTAACAATACCCCGGGGGTCCACTGCCACATTGTCCTCAAGGTGAAACTGAGGGTAGAACCTCTAAATCTCATTGTACGCTTCCCAGGTTGCATCACTTCGTGGACGTTTGGCCCATTGAATTAAGCAATCCCAATGGCGTAGGTCTTCATTCCATCGGGTCCCTAACACTTCCATGGGAGTCTCAGTCCATTCATATTCTTCTGAGAACTTTGGGGGCGTTGATTGTAACGCGGAATGGGAACCAATTTTCTTCTTAAGCTGAGACACATGAAACACCGGGTGGATAGATGAAGTTGGGGGAAGATTCAACCTGTAAGCTACCTGGCCGATACGCTCAAGTATCTCGTATGGCCCATAAAACTTAGGAGATAATTTCTCATTCCGTCGTTGGGCTAATGACTTCTGTCGGTATGGTTTGAGTTTTAAGTAAACCCATTCTCTTGCTGCGAAATCCACCTCTCTTCGATGGCGATCAGCCTGCTTTTTCATTCTCTCTTGTGCAAGGCGGAGTTGTTCTTTCAAAGTAGCCAAAGCTATATCCCTCTCCATCAGTTGTTGGTCTAAGGTGCAGTTGGAAGTTTTTTTCTCTCCGTAGGATAGTAAAGGTGGTGGTGTTCTTCCATAGACTACATTGAATGGGGTTGTGTTGATGGAGATATGGTAATTGGTATTGTACCAATATTCTACCCAACTGATCCATCTTTCCCATTGTTTGGGCTGCTCATTACAGAAACACCGAAGATATGTTTCTAAGCATCTATTGACTCTCTCCGTTTGGCCATCCGTTTGGGGATGAAATGCGATACTTTTCCTTAGCTGCGTACCCTCGATCCTGAACAATTCGCTCCAGAAATTACTCATAAAGATAAAATCCCTATCCGAGATGATTGATTTAGGGAACCCGTGAAGGCGTACAATTTCTTTGATAAACAGGGCAGCTACTTCCTTGGCGGAGTATGGATGTTTTAGAAGTAAGAAATGGGCATACTTGCTGAGTCTATCCACAACCACCAGGATTGAATCAAAACCATGAGATTTGGGCAGTCCTTCTATGAAATCTAAACTGATTTCTTCCCAGATTTTATCCGGAATTGGCAATGGTTGCAGCAGTACGGCTGGAGCTAAGGCCTCCGCCTTGTTTCGCTGGCAAATATCAAAACTCGAAACATACTCTTGGACTGCCTTCTTCATCCCTTTCCACTATAGTTCTCCTGTTAACCTCTTATACGTTCGAAGAAACCCCGAATGACCCCCAGAACAGAATCATGGAACATTTGTAAGATAGTAGGAATTAACGAAGATTGGTTTGACAAGACTAACCTGTCCTTATAACGAAGTTGGCCTTGATACAACGTGAATTTTGGGTGACTCATCGGATCAATTTCAATATCCCTCACTATTTGTATCAACTCTTCATCCTCCGCAACCTCTTTCTGAATGATGTCGACATCAATAATTTTAGGGGCAGACAAGGATGAACACTCCCCTGTTTGTCGCAATTGGGATAAGGCATCTGCAACACGATTCAAAATTCCCGCCTTATAACGTATTTCAAAAGAATATCCCAATAGCTTCGTGAGCCATTTCTGATACTCTGGTTGGACTTCCCTTTGTTCCAGCAGGTTTTTCAAAGCACGTTGATCTGTTAAAACCGTGAATTTTTGGCCAACAAGTAGTGACACCATTTTTGCACCGCAAACACAATCGCCATAAGTTCTCGTTCATAAACTGATTTCAATCTTGCTATTTCGGTTAGGGCTTGGCTGAAATAGGCTATCGGCCTCTAATTCTGTGTGAGAACTGCTCCCAGTTCAACCCCAGATGCGTCAGTCTCAATAGTGAAAGGAAGAATAAAATCCGGCAAGGCTAGAACAAGGAGAGTAGTCATTGCCCTCTTTAATTTCTCAAAAGCTTCAATCGACTCAGTGCTCCAGTGAAAGGCATTCTTCTTGAGCATGTGGTGTAGAGGAGCTGCAATTCCCCCATAATTCAATACAAAATGGCGGTAATATCCTGTAAGGCCCAAAAATCCCTTGAGTTCTTTTAATGAAGCAGGTCGAGGCCAATTTAACATCGCACGGATCTTTCCTTCATCTGCTTCTACCCCCTTTCCTGATATCCACTGTCTCAAATATTCTATTCGACTTTGACCGAAGCTGCATTTTTTCGTTCAACACTAGCTTGTTCTCACACAGCACATTGAACACCAAGTCCAGGTGTAGTAGATGGGTCTCATAGTCGGGGTTGTACACAAGAATATCATTAAAAAAAAAAAAAACAAGTACACATCTCCTTAGGAAAAGGCGGAATACCTGGTTCATGAGCGACTGGAAAGTGGTCGGAGCGTTCGTGAGGCCGAACGACATCACTAAGAACTCGTAATGTCCTTCATGTGTGCGAAATGTCGTCTTTTCAATGTCTTCTTTGCACATTCTAATCTGGTGATAACCAGATTTCAAGTCCAACTTTGAAAAAATAATCGACCCATGTAGTTCGTCCAGCAGTTCCTCAATCATCGAAATGGGAAATTTGTCTGGAATAGTGACTCTGTTCAGAGCCCGGTAGTCTACACAGAACCGCCACCCTCCGTCTTTCTTTTTCACTAGCAATATTGGACTTGAGAACGGGCTCGTGCTGGGACGTATAATTCCAGAGTCAAGCATTTCTGTAACTAATTTCTCTATCTCATTCTTCTGTATATGCGCGTACTTATATGGTCGGACATTCACAGGGCCTTTTCCGTTGACCAAATTAATACGATGGTCCACCTCTCTCTCTGGGTGTAAGTTTCTTTGCTCCTCAACCAAATCTTTATACGTGTTCTTCAACTTCTGTATTTCCTCCGAGGGAAATTCAGTTCTGTTTAATGTGATTGTGTTACCATTTTCTTATGGTTCCCTCTCCGACACATCCTGGAGTTCTATCAAAAATCCCTGGTCTTCTTCATTCAAGTCTTTCATCATCATCTAGAGCGAGACTTGGGCTTTAGTTAATGATGGATCTCCTCTAATCGTTATCAGCCCTTTCCCGCGTTGAAAGTCATGGATAGCTCCTTCCAATCGACCTCCATCACTCCCACAGATTTCAACCAGAGCATACCCAGAATCACATCCACACCTGCTAGCTCAATCGGGAGGAAATCCACTTGTAAGTCGAAATCAGCCAGATGTATAACCACCCTCCTACATAACCTTTGTACCCTCACATTAGAGCCATTACCCATCACTATATCGTACCCCAACGTGTCGACCCGTGGAAGTTTTAACTCATCAACCAGCTGTCGAGTGATGAAGTTATGGGATGCCCCACAATCGACAAGTATGACCACGTTTTGGTTTCCTATCTTACCTCGTAATTTCATCGTCCCAGGGTTCGAAAATCCTGCCAGGGATTTGAGGTCATGTTCGATTTCCTCAACAACTGCTTGAACTCGGTTTCGACTAACACCTAGTCCTCTTCTGGCTCCGATTCTTCTTGTCTCACTTCAATGTCGTCGAAACTACTTTCCCACACCACTCTAAGTTCACGTACTTCAATTTTTTTACAACGGTGGTCCTTGGAGTACTTTTTGTCACATCGGAAACACAGCCCTTGTTCCCTTTTGCCTGAAATTCGGCATCGGATAGACGCCTCGGTAAAGGATTATGGCGGTTCGAGTAATTTTTGTCTGGTACGGTGATGGATCGCATCCCCTCATTGGGCCTAGGCATATTCTTTCCGTTACTGGACCCTAGTGACTTTCCATCATGTCTTGGGCCTGTTTTTCTTTCTTCTCTTATTAGGTCGTCAACCCAATCCTATTTCGATAACTTTAGGGCAAGCTCCCTATCTTCGATCAACTGGGCCTGCTTTATCACCTCCTCCAAACCTTTCGGTTCTCGACTGACCACCGCTGCCCTGATCGCCAGTTTGAGCCCGTTAAGAAAAGTGTTTTCCATCACATTTTCAGCTAACTCCGGTAAGGGTCCAGAGAACGATTCAAACTTCTTCTGATACTCCCTCACTGACCCTTCTTGCTTAATGGCTAAGAATCGCCCACAAGGGCTACCATCTTGCGTGGGTCGGTATCTCATCAGTAACCTTTCACGGACGTCATTCCAATCGGTGATTTTCTTCCGATTACTTGTCCATCGAAACCATTCGATCACATCCGGTTCGAAACTTACAATCGATACGTTTATTTTCTCAAGGTCGCTAAGCTGATGAACTTCAAAATAATTTCTGCTCTCAGCATCCAGGCATCCGAATTTTCCCCTGTAAAAACAGGCATCTCAAGTTTCTTATACTTACCTCGATCCAACGAACCTTCCGGACGTTTACTCTGGGACGAATCCGTCTCCTTTATCATGGTACTCTGCAAGGGATTCATGCTATGTTTTCCTTTCATTTCGCTTGTTTCCGCGTCCTACGTCATCCTTCTCCCCGTGGAACCTTCGGCTAACATGAGGACCAGAGCCTTCTGATTCTCCCTCATCTCAGAAGCTACTCTTTCCCAACCTTTTTCCAACGCCGATTCGACTCCCTGCAGCTTATCTTTTATCTCTGCGATTTCCTTCTCCGTAAGCGAAGACCCTCTCCTCCATAGCCATCGCGAGTGTTTTTCCCAGGTCGACGTGCTCTGATACCAATTGTTAGGTATCCACTCACCTTACCTCTCTCAAAGACAACAATTAAGCTCAAGAAAGATTGGAAGAGAACCAACCCTCCGATAATGAGAGTTCTTCACTACCGAAGGGGGGTTATTTCATTGATCAAACAGTAGCCAAGGATACAAAATGCACAGCTATTCGAGAGGTTGGCTCCCTCCTACGACAAGACTCTTCCAAAATAAAACCTACCTTTCTACAGAGCACAAAATACCGTTATAAAGGTCCTCACTCCCACGCACCCTCGCCGTACAGCAGGGTCACTCTCTCGTGGTCCCCTCCCAGATTCTTCAATTACTCTTTTGCCCCTCCTTGCATATTTCTTGATAACAGGGGGCCTAACAGTTTTTAATTTCACTATTATCCAGATTTCAAGTTTCAATTGGAAAAAATTGGAAGGCACAGGTTAAATTTGAAATACTAGTAATTACACGAGTAAATATGAACTTCTTTTCTTGTTTTATTATCAATAAATTAAATTGCTATAAACATGTTAGGATTCTATTTAATCTAATCTATCAGTTGAACACAACTGCCGTACACTAAACTTCTTTTCCATGCATAAACTGTAACATAACCTAACATAGATCTAGAATATATATTTCCAGATCCTATCAATCTAACATTGGCCCACAATATTCAAGTTAAAACTTATCTAATCCAAATCTAATATCAGTGTGCAATGTACGCATCCAATTCTATCTGGTCTAAATCTAGCTCACATGTTTTTTTGACATCTTTCTAATATAGGTCGTGTTTGCTAAACTTATTGTTCAATTTATCTAAACCTTTCCAATGTAGGCTTTGTTCATTAAACTTAATTTTGTCAACATAATCTGCCATCAAACTATCTACCCGTTCAAATATTATCTAATCTTCGTCCCACTAGCTTCTTTTCATTGAACGTGATTTTTATGTCCTCACTATATCCATCTTATTTATATATCTACATATATACTCACCCACATCTATGCTCTCTGTAAGGTATCTCCTTACAATTTTATTGATATCCAGAAAAGGAACAAGCCCTAAGGCAATACAAAACTCCCAGCCAGAGAGGGCTGGTAAACTCTTCCTTCCCCTCTACGTGAAAACTGTTTGCAAAGCCAAAAACCAAGCCGAAAACAGAAATGAAAAGAAAACACTACAAATACTCCCCTAGCAGTGGTCCCCCTCTCTCATTTGCACGATCTTCTCTCTAACTAACTCGTCAGAGCCTTTTTTCCTATTTTGACTCTCCCCTGGTATACTTTACTAATTGGGGGCTTAGCACTCCCATCAGTGACCTAGTTTCCAATCTAGAAAAATCAATAAATAGTTGTCTGTTGTCGTGCAAAGAAACACACCTAATGAGTCACAACATGGCTAGAGCATGAATTGTTGCATTCATTATTTACCTGCATATGTAGAAAAAAAGCAAGTTGAACAATCACAGCTCGAACAGCTAGAATGCACATAGCGGCTACCACAGCAAATCTCTTCCATCTCAACAGTGGCAGCTGAAGTAACAGAAAAGTTAACGACCATCAAACTCTTCACCAAAATCAATTTTTCATTCAATTATATAGCAATGCTCACAATAATATTAGTTTCAATCAATATGAATCACAATCTAGCATATTAAAATCAATGGACAATAAAGGAGGAAGAAATTTCAGCATGGTGAACAAGAAAAATATTCCGTCCTTATAATTTTAAAAGTTTCTAAGACATCCCCAAACTTTCGATTTTATGTAATTCTATTAAAGGCTAAATTATAAAAAAAATACCTCTAAATTGTGTCCCTTGTCTCAAAAATATCCTCATTCTTTTAAAGATTGCAATATTATCCTTGACCTTACATAAATGTTTCAAAACTACCCTTGGAGTTAAAAATCTCTTAGAATGTTGGACGAAAAGTCGATGTGTCTGAATGTTGTTCTTTCAGACTTAATTAAGGCAAGTGTCCTAGTCACCGTCACATCGTCCTGGGTCATCTCCATGTCAATTTTTTGTCCAACATTCTAATGAATTTCTACTCCAAGAGCAGTTTTGAAACATTAACGAAAGGTCAAGGGTAATATTGCAACTCTTAAAAGAATAGGAGTATTTTTTAAACAAGGGGCAAGGCCCAAGGTTATTTTTAAGCTAGTCTTCTTTTAATACTTGCACAACATGCCAATGGTGTAATATTTAAGCATTATGTAGGAAATTAGTTCCGAGTATAATCCTTCAATAATGCGTACAACATGCCAAATAAGTAGTTGAACTAACAAAGTTAATGGCAAGGGTGTATCAAACACAAAATTGAAAGTTTATAAACTTATAGAGCTTAAAGCCTAAGTAGGCACAACTATAAAAGTTTAGGAACGGTTTGATAACCATTTTGTTTTTGGTTTTTGGTCTTTTGTTTTTGAAAACTATGCTTGTGTTCTCACAATTTTTTTGGTAAGCTTTTCACCTTCCTTTTTTTTTTTTAATTTTATAAAAGACCGAAGTTTCATTGAGAAAAAATGAGAGAATACAAGGGCATCAAAAAAATCAAGCCAAGAAAGGGAATCGAACTATAGGAAGGGTTCTAATCAAGTAAAATATGACCAAGCGTAATTATAAAAAAACTTAGAAACCGACGGCCAAAGAGAAACATAGAACTTGGCAATGGACCAGACCTCGTTGTGGTCTCTCTCCACTTCAAAAGATTCTATTATTCCTCTTCCCCCACAAACCCCACACAATCAAACAATTCCCTATCCGCCACAAAAAACTCCCCTTCTCTTGAAAGAGAAGATGGAGAAGGAACTCCTCGATTATCTCCTTGTAGCCTCTCTGTCTAGCAAACTGAAAGTCAAACACATCCAAGAAGGAGCTCCAGACGGATTGAGCAAAATCGCAACTCCAAAGCAAGTGATCGAGATTTTCCTCCGCCTTCCAGCACAGGATACAACAAAATTTCGAGTTTTTACCTTCCTTAAACACATATTTAAATTCTAAGCCAAATTTCAAAAAACAAAATGAAGTTTTTTAAAAAAAATTTAGCTTTCAAAAGTTGACTTGGTTTTTTAAATTATTTTTAAAAGGTGGTACTAAAACAAGAAAACTATAGATGGAAGTAGTATTTCTAAGCTTAATTTTCAAAAACAGAAAACCAAAAACAAAGGCCATGTTTGATAACCATGGTTTTTAGTTCTTAGTTTTTGAAAATTAAGCCTATAAATACCACTTCCACTCAGGAGTTTCCATGTTTTTTTATCTACTTTTTATATATGTTTTCAAAAACCAAGCCAATTTTTTAAAACTAAAAAAAGTAATTTTCAAAAACTTGTTTTTGTTTTTGGAATTTAGCTATAAGTGCAAATGCTTCCTTAGGAAAGATGGAACCATTGTAGAGAAGATGAAAACCATTGTAGAGAAATTATGAGAAAACAAGCACAATTTTCAAAAACCAGAAACCAAATGGTTATCAAAACAGGGTCTTAGAGATCTATTAGAAACTTTTTAAATTACATGAATATTATGTTATGGACCTAACTTATAAGTTAAACCAAAAGAAATTTACTTGACCTATGAAATTTTTAAAAAGAAGGTTTAGAAAAGGTGGTTTTGTATGTTTTGGTTGAGAGATTGGAAAAAAGTGCTAAGTAGATGCACTTTCGAAGTTGAAGGATTCGATGTCATCTCTGATATTAGTGTCAGTAGTATCGATAAGGAGGAGTTTATTCTATTGAATCAAGAATTGGCAGCCAAAAGGTTATCCGGGAGTCATATGAAGAAGGATTTATTGCACTTTCCAAGAATGGGTTGTGGGTGTTATTTTCTTTAGGCCAGCAGCTTGGTGCAGCTTTGTGGGAGTAGTTTCCGTTGCTTTGGCTCGTTGGCTAGTTGAAATCTTCTTAGGCATTTTGTTCTTGAATATTTTATCTTTTGGCACTCGTAATATTTGGAGATATTCGCTTTTCTTCAGTTGTTTGGTTTTCTTTTCAGTCTCTTTGGAAGTTTGTATCCTTGAACATTTTTCTATCTTTTCATCTATAATGGAAAGTTTGTTTGCTGTTAAAAAAAAGTATTGCTTTCTCCATCACCTTCTGGAATGGGTTTGTAGGTGATAGACAACTTTT
Organism: Trichosanthes cucumerina; assembly: GCA_036507285.1. NCBI lineage: Eukaryota > Viridiplantae > Streptophyta > Magnoliopsida > Cucurbitales > Cucurbitaceae > Trichosanthes > Trichosanthes cucumerina. The sequence goes on along the minus strand of CM071842.1, from coordinate 10,635,548 downwards.
TTTTTTCTTTTTTTTTTTTTGATGAAATACCGAACTTTCATTGAGAGAAAAATGAAAGAATACACGGGCATACAAAAAAGAGAAGCCCACAAAAAAAGAGGGGAGCCAACTAAAAAAAAGGGCTCCAATCAAGCAAAATAAGACTTAGAGAATAATTACAAAAGAACCCTGACACCGATACCGAAAGAGAAACATAGAATCTAACTAGGGTCCACACTTCCAAAGAAGAAGTCTCTTTTCCCCTAAAGATTCTATTGTTTCTCTCGCGCCACAGATACCACAAAATAGCACAAATCCCACCCTGCCACAAAAACAACCCTTTCTCATGGAAAGGCAAATTGAGAAGAAGCTCCATGAACGTCTCTCTGCTGTCAAAGTGACCAAGAAAACAACAGTTGAATTGCTGAAAGAAACAATTTCAAATAGCCCGAGCAAAGTCACATCTCCAAAGAATGTGGTCTAGATCCTTGTTTGCCCTCCTGCAAAGAATACAACAGAAGGGCCCAATCAAGGGAGATCCCCTGGCCAGCAATCGATCCAAAATGTTCACCCTTCCGTGCCAAACCTGCCAAACAAAAAAATTTACTTCTTTGGAACTTTCACCTTCCACAGAGAGGAGAAAGAAGAATCACTCAATGCAACAGGACTCACCAAACAGTGAAAAAAGGAGCTACACGAAAACCCTTTAGAAGGGGAGAGAGTCCAAATGCGGGAATCCCTCTGATGAGGGTAGAGCCGAAGCTGATTAATCAGAGACAACAAAGATATTAACGCCGAGCGTTTCCCTATTAGTCAAAGCTCGACTAAACCCAAGAGAAAAAGAAGGAATCGAAAAAAGAGTCGAAAGGACTAAAGCAAATCGAAGCTACCGAGTGGTTTTTTTAAAGAGGACAAATGATATAAATGGGGATACAAAGAGTAAAGAGGTCTCTCCCCCACTCGCTGGTCTTCCCAAAAGTAAGTATCTCTCCCATCGCCCACTACACAACGAACAAATTACGAAAAGACAGGGAGCTCAAACGCAATCTCTTTCCAAGAATTCCTGGAAGTGCCAAGAACCCCACTAGAAATCCACTCAAAGGGATGAGGGCCATACTTGCTAACAATAATCCTGTGTCAAAGGGTATTAGGTTCCTGATGATATCGCCAAATCCATTAAGCTAAAAGGGCCTTGTTTCTAACCCTCACGTTACCAATTCCTAAACCCCCCAAGTGAAGAGGCTTAGAGACCACCTCCCAATTCACCAAGTGCGAGCCTTTACCTTCATCTACCCCTTCCCAAAGAAAATCCCTCATAAGCTTCACAATCCCCTTACTAATAAAGATCGGGATTATGAAAAAGGACAAAAAGTATGTAGGGATACCGCTCAAGATAGATTGGGTAAGAGTAAGTCTCCCACCTTTAGAAAAGAAACTCTTTCTCCAAGATGCCAGTGTTTTACGAATTTTAAGGAAAATCGAGTCCCAGAAAGGGATACTCCTTGGGTTATGACCAAGAGGAAGCCCTAAATAGGAGGTAGGAAAAGTGTCAATCTCACACTGCACTAACGCTGGCCATCTCGCCAGCTTTTCAGGATCACAATTAAGGCCTAGAACTTGACATTTTCTTCTATTAATACGAAGTCCTGAGATGGCCTAAAAAAACCCAAGAATCTGATTCAAGTTATGGAAAGACTCATCTTTTCCTGAACAGAAGAGAATCGTGTCGTCAGCAAACTGAAGATGAGAAAGGGACACCTTATTCTTGCCAACCCGAAAGCCTTCCAGGATACTTCATTCCACTCCTTTAGAAATAATCCTACTCAGAATATCCACCACCAACAGGAAAAGAAAAGGAGAAAGAGGGTCACCTTGTCTTAGGCCTCTAGTGGCAAGAATTCTCCCCCTAGGTTTACCATTAACTAGGGCAGAATACCTTACTGTCCTAACACAACTGCAAATCCAAGACTGTCATTTAAAACCAAACCCTTTTTTCGCCACCTTATCCAAGAAGTCCCAATCAACATGATCATAAGCTTTTTCAAAGTCAATTTTAAATAGAATACCTTCTTGTTTTCTGGTGCGATAATCCTCAATAGCCTCATTAGCAATTAAAACTTGATCCAAAATCTGTCTGCCAGCTAAAAAAGCCCCTTGAGAATCCGAGATCGTCGAAGGAAGAACCTTTCTCAGCCTATTTTCCAAAACTTTGGCGATAATTTTGTACACGCTAGTCACCAGACTGATAGGCCTAAAATCTTTAACCTTTGTGACCTCCTTTTTGAGGATGAGACACACGAAATGGTATTTTAACCAAAATTGTAGGTGATAGACAACTTGTCAGTCCAATTTTGATAGCCAATGCAACGGTGAAAAATTATAGGTTAAAATGCCATTTGAGTCCTTGTACTTCGGGTTTCATTCAATTTTAGTCCATGTACTTTCAATAAAGCTTAAAACTGGTCCCTACCGTTTACGTTAATTTTTATCGAAATTGGTTAAATAATAATAATAATTTTCCTGCAATAAAAAACACAGTGAACATATTTCCAAATTTTATAAAATGAAGGCTAATAGATACTAATAATAGGGACCAATTTTAAATTTTATTTATTTTTAACAAAAGACAAAACTTTGCATTGAAGTAATGAAAAGAGACTATTGCTCAAAAAATATCCACGAGGGAGTGAAAGAAGAGAACAAAAACAAACAAGAATTACAAGATGATAAGAAAATTGAGACTAAAATTGAAAGTTGGGTATTTGAAAGTATTAAAAATGGAATGAAACCCAAAGTCCATGGACCAAAATGGTATTTTAACCAAAATTATAGAAGATGAAAGAAGAAAGATTGGAAGATGGGACCTTGAGAAACCTTTTAAAGTATCTCACATAATAAATGCTTCACATTTCAACTTCTTTTTTTTTAATTAAGAAACACACTTTCATAGAGAAAATAAAAGGATATATAACCGTTACTATGAAAAACCAGCCCAGAACAAAAGGAGGCAGCACAAAACTACAAGAAATGCAATTATTAAGAATAAGAAACAAAGGATAACTACAAAACCCTTTAACCACCAACACCCATAGGGAGGTATTGGACCTAGCTATGGACCATATCTCCCCAAGACCTCTCCTCACCTTATTCATAGAATACCCAAGATAGACCTGTCGCTTGTAGTAAAACTTGTTAAAGTGTTGATATGATTAAATTCACTATGATCCATCCATTTAAGATTTTGAATTGATTGGTGATTTAACATGGTATCAAAGCAGGAGGTCCCGAACCCCCCCTATATAGTCGTTTCTATTTGATTACATGGGCTTCCATCTCAAAACCAATTGGTAATGAGAGAAGTAACTCATATAGCTTATAAGTTGTGAGGTCTCTCTCCACCTTTCCAATGTGGGATCCTCAACATGTCCCCTCAAGATGGTGCCTCTTTGGGTTCACCATTCTTGGATCGGATCTCAATTTTTGGACCGAATACCCGTTTGAATTCTATGGGTTCTGATATCATATTAAATTACATGGGGTTCCATCTCAAAACCAATTGGCAATGAGATGAGTAACCCATATATCTTATAAGTTGTGACGTCTCTCTCCATCTTTCCAATGTGGGATCCTCAACAGTTTCCTCCCCCAATTTTTTTTTTTTTTTGTGGAATTGGCCTCCCTAAATTAATATTGATTTCCACTTGTTGGGCCTTCTACAAATTTCTAAGCCCACAAGTGAGGGGAGTATTAAAGTGTTGATATAATTAAATTTATTCTAACCCATCAGTTTAAGTTTTTGGGTTGATTAGTGATTTAACAAGAAACTCCACTCTTCTCCTGAGAGGAAGAAAAAAATAGAGGTGATTATCCTCAGTATCCAAACAGCACAACAAATATTGAGAGGGACTTAACCTCCAAAAGTGACATCATTTTGGCACTCTCTCAGCAGTCTTGATACTTTCGAATCACGGTGATGATACAAACACTTTAAGCTTCTTTTTGGACAAGAATCTTTCCAAATCTTCCTAATTCCTATTTCCTATTAGGAAATCCTATAAAGAAAAAGTTCTGGAATCTGGTACAAGAAAAAACCTTGAGGAACTATTGCCATTGTGAAGATGGGTTTGTTAACCCTTTGTCGAGGTGTCTTATCTAACCTATCAACCTATACAAAAGGAAAGCCCACAAGAGGTAGTCGACTACAAAAAGGGCTCCGTCAAGTAAGATAAGACTTAGAGAATAATTATAGAAAAACCTCGACACTGAGACCCAAAGAGAAACATAGAATCTAGCAAGGGTCCACACTTCCAAAGAAGAGACCTCTCTCCCCCGAAAGAGTCTATTATTTCTCTCCCGCCACAAGTCCCACAAAATAGCACACACCCCAAATTGCCACAAAAACAACCCTTTCCCACGAAAAGGCAGCCCAAGGAGAAGCTCTATGAACAACTCTCTACTATCCAAGGCCCCAACATAGTTGAAGTTGAACGGCTGAAAGAAAGAGCTCCAAACTACTCTAACAAAGTCACACGACCATAGGATATGATCAAGGTCTTCAACTACCCTCTTGCACAGAACACAACAAAACGACCCGACCAAAGGGATCCCCCTGGCCATCAAACGATCCAAGGTGTTGACTCTTCCATGCCAAACCTGCCACACAAAGAACTTAACCTTCTTCAGGACCTTAACCTTCCAGAGATAGGAGAATGAAGAACCACTCGATGTGACCGTGCTAACTAAACGCTGAAAGGAGTTGCACGAAAAGCCTCTAGAAGGAGAAGGAGTCCAAAGATGGCATCCCTCCGATGAGGACAAAAACGAAACTGGCTGATAAGAGATAACAGAGAGGTCACGTCTGTCGTTTCCCTATCGGTTAAAGCAAGACGGAATCCAAGAGAAGGAGAAGGACAAGCCTCGTGAGGAGAGGAAGAAAGAGGAAAAATTGAAGCCACTGATTACCCATTTGGACTCTGGACAATCGAAGCAACTCTATTGGGTAAAAGAGAGAGTGATCATGAAAAGGAAAAAAATGTGAAAATTGATTACCCATTTGGACTCTGGACAATAATTATTATTGTTATCTCACATTTTAATTATGGAAAGATTAGTTTCAACACTGCAATTAAAGGTTCAGGGAACAAGAAAATTCTCTTTCAAATATCAGCTTTACATAATGCAACCAGACTTGCCTGCATGTCAAGATTAGTTTATAAAGATGTTGAGCTAACCAAGAAAGTACGTAAGCATAAAACTTCAGCCAAATGTGGCATAGATATCCAAGTAGACATGATAATGCATATGCTAAGCTGGAGGTTTTACCTCTTTTCCTGGTTAAACCTTTCCTTTTGGAGCCATAAGATAATACATCAAATCAAGATTTCAGCATGTAGAAACTGTAGCCAGTTTAGACGAGATAAACATGCTTGATTTGGCTTTTTCGTATACAAGATTCATGAAGCTAGAAATAAATTATAAGAAAAAGGAACCCACTCACATCAATGGAATAAGCAGTCCCAAGAATAAAGCTGACGAAAAGAGCCCAAAACAATGGCCATGAACGAACAACCCATCCCAGCCAAAAACTCTGTACAAAAGCATTGGAAGAGTAAAGTAGTTTCAGAATGGAATCTTGGCGCCAATTAATTGTAGTTCAGATCCACAAATGAAATTAACCATAAGAAGTATATTTACTAAAAGCTTCTTTTCTTTTTTGACAATATGTCCGGTGAGTAATTCGAACTTCTGATCGAGGATACATGGTTTATGTCAGTTGAGTTATGCGCATGTTAGCTTACTAAAAGCTTATAATAGAAGTTATGTGCATCTTAAATATAATTTATATCATAATTAATGAAGTGGAAATTTTAAAACAGTCTCGAGACGTGTAAAAATATTATGGATATTTTAAGTGTCACAAATATGGAATGACTAGATATAATACTATATAAAAGATCTGAGACATGCAAACAAATTTAGAAATAATTTTAATGATAGTTTTTAATAATCATTACAACGAAATTTATATTATAATTAATGAAATGCAATTTTCAAAGCCATTAAAAAAAGTGTAAAGGTCACATAAATATTTGAAAGGTGATAAAATTTATACTTATAATAAAATTATATAATAATTCGAAACCATTTAAAAAGATATAAAACTCACATAAATATTTGAAAGGTCACAACAATTATAATGAGTGTTAGTTTAATTTAGCAATTGATAATTAGTTTAAAATTAAAAATAAATTTTATTTAGATTGCCGATGTTATTAATTACAAATCTTGGGATTCTAATTAGAAATAAATATTACAATTAATGAATTATAATTTTGCAAAGTAATATAGAAACTAGTAAGCAATTTCGAAATGTGTAAAAGATTCTATAGATCTTTGAAAAAGACAAAAAAAATAGTCAAAATAGTTAGTTTCAAATTATAAATCTTAAAATTCCAATTTAAAAAAATTCAAAACAATTAAGAAAATTAACCAAAATTAAGTACAAGAGTAAAACATAGAAGACAATATTCATAACTTAGTATTATTAACTTTAATTGATTTTTTAATGACACTATTCTTTTATGTAATGTTATTAACAATCTAAATTCTTAACGTTTCATATTAATCATTTTATTATTTAATTTCTAATTTCTAATATTGTACTTTCTCATTAAAAAATATTTCATCAAATAATATAATATTTTATTTTAAAAAAATTATTATTGCCATATTAAAATCATATTTAAAATAATATTAGCACATGATTATTTTCAAAATATTAAAAAACACGTGAATGCTGGTGGGTGATAATTAGTATATATATTTCTATTTATTAAAATGGTTCAAATAAAATCCAAAAAGAAATAAAATAAAAATTCAACAGGGGGTCTTGCAAATGATGTAATACATAATAAGTAATACCAGAATGGAAAACGTGGAGACAATTGCAATGCCTGTTCCAATAGAATATTCTCCTGACGCCAATGGAAGATACGGCTTGTTAATCTGCAATTAAGAAACATATGAATGGTTAAGCTTGAAGTCTTCTTTGATGCCTATTTGGAAGAATATAGCTCCGCTTTTATTATTATTTCAAATGTTATCCAGTGAATTTCAGATCATATGATAGCTTGTTCTATGCATACGTCAAGGATACATGTTAAAGAAAATATATCACTGAAATGCTCACACTAGTAAATTAAAAAGGATTATGGCAATGTGTCCAATAAGGAGATCACTACACAAAATCACAGGGCTCCTGATACCCTACCAGAAATGCCTTCAATGTAAAAACAGGTCCTAAACCATGAATGCTCATAATTCTGATAGAAATTTACCCATAGGATACTCTCACAAGTTCCAAAAGCTAAAAATAATGAAGTTTTGCAGACCTGATTTAATATACTATTGTAAAATAAATACATATGAAGTACCTTGTCTATTTCGATGTCAAATAATTGATTGAGACCTACAATGTAAATATTCATAAAGAGGGCAGCAACTATAGCCTGGAAAAAAGTTTGCAAATGTGTTAAATATACACAACCGCCCTCGAAAACTCAAATTACAACGTTGGTTTGAAACATTACCTCCAACACTCCAGTTAAAAATAATGGTGACAAGTCTGATAGCTTCTCAACTGCTAGTAGAGAAACAGATACAATGCTCAATGCCTGCAAGCACGAAAGGGAAGTGTAAGCTGAAGATACATATCTCAGAAAGAATGGAAGGAAAGAATAAGTTGTTGACCTAAAAGGACATGAGTTTTAAACGTAACTGTACCAATAACTGTGTGTGGCCGTGAGAACCTGTAGAAAGCATCCAAGAAACTCTTTAAAGAGCCACCGTAGTTTTTGGAACTTGAAACTTCAGAATCAGATTCAAAATGCTGATTAGAGGCTGCTTTTCTAACTTGAATTTTGTTGTCTTTCTTCTGATAGAAGGTATGTCTTTCCTGATGTCTTCTAAAAACACATTCAAGATGATGTGATTCAGATTCAGATTTCGCACAACAGTGCCTTCTAGAAATCTTCAGTGCACCAGGCCTTGGACCTTCAATTGTGGCATGTGAATTGATGAGCAAGCATTCTCTACCTCTATCATTTTAAATAATTGTTCTACGTTTTCAAACCAGAAAACAGGAGCCATAATTGCACAACCAAGAGGTATAAAAGAATCTTTTGTGGTTTGAACACCACCAGGAGGTTGTACACTATATACTTTTACAAAAAGAATTCACCGAAGTCATCTTGTTTTCAAAAATCCTTTGATTCCTCTCTTTCCTAATAAGTCAAAGAATGGCTCACAGCCTCACACCGAACAATTCTACTACTATTTCTTTATTACTAAAAATGTTGAAGACCATCAAGAACTTTTCAGTAAAAGGGACTACCACTCAACCAATTGTCCAACCAAAAGGACGTGATAGTGTCATCTCTAACCTGATCTCCAAGTGTTGAGATAAGAGCTGCTCCAAATTAGAGACACTACACCCAAGACATTTTTTTTTTCTGAAGAAGAAGAAGAAGAAGAAACAGAATTTCATTGATTGAATGAAATTGTACAAAAAGGAAAGGGCGGCCTTCTAACCACCCAAGGTGGATTACGATAAATTTCTCCTCCTAGCAAATCTTGCAAAAAACCTCTACACCCAAGACCATGAAACAGCTAGAATTACCAAGTTTTGGAAGCAACCCATCTTAACTTAGTATACTCACTGACTATTAGATTATTCTATAGGGAATCAGTTTCATGACAAAATTGCTAAATCCATTTGATAAGGATGGTCGTACTCCTTTTCTTAGTATTACTGATGCTTAGATCACTATTGATTAAGGGGAGAGATATGTTTCCAATTAACTTGATGGCAAGTTGGCAACCACCACCAATGTTCAAGGCTGCCAAGAAACATCTGACACATGTCGAACAGTGTCAAACAAGTGTTAAAGTATCATATAAAACACATATGCAACGAATATCCAACAGTTACACAGCAAATATCATAGAGGCTCAAAATAAGCTCCTCCTAGAATTAATGGGAGAAATGATCAAGGGCTGAACAATGTCTTAGTAGGAGAGAAACTAAAAAAACTAAAAAGTTATGTTTTAAGCCATAAATTTTCCTCCTAATGACCTGCTACCTAAAAAGTAGGGATATGGGTATGAATATAAGACATCGACAAGACATGATATGGTGACAGTATATCAAAAATATCTAGGACAACATAGAAAGGAAGTATTTATTAGGATACATATATTTATATATACCCTAAATACGCATCATTTTTATATGAAAAGGAAATTCAAAGTCAATAAGTTTACATATTTATGTGCCTAAAAATGAGTTTGATATATTTTGCACTCAAATTTTATTATTTTCATCTTCTATTGCTATTTATGTTTATTTATTGTGCTTAATAAGTGCCAATGCAGTGTTAACTCGTATAAACTTCGTACAATTAGTGTCTGACACATGTCTAATGTGCTAATAGGTATCCGGTGTCACGGTCATGCTTGTCCAGGGCGTGTTGCCTATGGCCGCATGCCCGTCCAACCCCTTTTACAATGCTTTCATGTACTTACTTTCCTTAGAGTAGGTTGTTTATATTTCCTTGTATTTTCGCGAGTGTATGACTCCTCGCCACTTTGCTTGTTCAAGCCCATAATAGCTAAATTTTAACATAATATACTATAGGGGGATGCGACTAGTTGTCAAATCTTCCTACTCGGAGTTATATGTTATTGTGAGTGTGGGTGTCCCTTATTTGCTTGCTAGCCTATAACAATTTTTTCTCAAATGATTTTCCAAATGTTTTCCAAACTTTCTCTGACACCGTTTTCGAAAACTGTTTTCTCTTGAAACGGGGGTGGAGGTTGCGAGATACGGCCATTGTGCCACCGGCGATCCTTTTTCATTAAGTTGACTTACTTGTTCAAGAGCGGGAACAAGTGTCGCACGATCACTCGAGACCCTTCTGAAAGTGTGATCGTGACAGTTGGTATCAGAGCCTAGTTGGCTCCTCGAATTCGACCCGACAATCATGTTTGCCTCGAAGCAACTAAACAAATCAGACAAAGAACGGTTAACTGAGATCGAAGAGCAATTGCTCTACTTAGTCGAAGTCCCTGATAGCATTCGGTTTTTGGAATCTCGCCGAGAAGAGATTGCGTCCAAAGCCGACAAGATCGATGTGGTAGCTGGCCGCCTTGATGGGATGCCCATCAAAGAACTGATTATACGAGTTGAGACCCTAGAAGAGAAAGTTACCCAACACGGTAGCTTTGAGCGTGGGGACAGCTCATCGGGCTCTGCTGCCCAAATTGAGGAACGTGTCAACGGCTTAAACAGTTCTCAAAAAGTATTGGGTCAAATGATTGTTGACCTCTCTGAAGATGTGAAGGTCGCCCTGGAAGTCTGTAGGGCCGAGATGACGAAAATAACCGACAAATTGAATGTCACCATGAAAGCTGTTGGAAACCAAGCCCCAACTGGGGGTGGAATGCAATCGAAGAAGTACAAAGTCCCTGAGCCAAAACCCTTCTGTGAGGTTCGAGACGCCAAGGCAATAGAAAACTTCATCTTCGACCTCGAACAGTATTTTGAAGCAATCGATACTGTGACGGAGAGGGCAAAGGTGATGATTGCCACGATGCATCTATCTGAGGATGCTAAGTTATGGTAGAAGTCCAGATACGTGGACATCCAGGATGGTCGTTGCTCGATTGACACGTGGGAAAAACTGAAACAAGAGCTACGTTCTCAGTTCTTCCCCGAAAATGTAGAGATCCTGGCAAGAAGAAAGTTGCAGGAGCTAAAACACACTGGCAACATCCGAGACTATGTCAAGCAATTCGCTGGCCTGATGTTAGACATACGCGACATGTCCAAAAAAGACAAAATTTTTTGTTTTGTCGAGGGACTCAAGCCTTGGGCGAAGACCAAGCTATACGAACAAAGGGTACAAGACATGGTGTCTGCTTATGTTGTTGCAGAACGCTTGTTTGACCTGAGTCATGAACCAAGTCAGGATGCGAGACGGAATCAGACGTCCTCTAGTGGAAGACAAAGGAACCCCCAACAAGGTCCCTCTAGAAGTGGGGGAGGAGACAGACAATGAGGGGGAGATCGCAGACCCTCCCAACAACGGCATGACAATAATTGGCGAGGGTCCAACCAGCAATACACATCGAGGGCCCTTTATCAAGGCCCTTTCTCCTGCCTCATTTGCAAGGGAAATCACCGAGTAAGAGACTGCCTGCAACGAGCAGCTCTTCAAGCCTTTACAGCTACCCTTGCAACAAACCAAGAGACCGAAACACAAGAACATGAGGGCGAGACAATTGAGAATGAGGGTGAGGACAACCCCTTGCATGGGGGCGTTGAAATCTCTGTCTGCCCTCCAGAAGAAAACAAACCAGGCGAAAGAATCACTAGAGCGAGGCTTGATGTACGTTGATGCGTGGGTTAACCACAGAGCGGCTAAGAACACTATGGTCGACTCTGGGGCTACCCACAACTTCATAACAGAGACCGAAGCTCGACGCCTGAATTTAGTGTGGCATCAAGACACAGGAAAGATGAAAGTCGTCAACTCGGCAGCTTTACCCATCCTGGGGATTGCGAAGAGAGCAGCAATGAAATTGGCGATTGGAAAGGACAAGCTGATTTTGTGATAGTCAAAATGGATGACTTCGATGTAGTGTTGGGGATGGAATTCCTCCTCGAACACAAAGTCATACCTATGCACCTTGCCTATTGTTTGGTGATTACGGGGTCCAACCCCACAGTCGTTCAAACCATCATCAAACAGCCACACAAAACAAGAATGATATTGGCCTTTCAGCTGAAGAGGGGTCTTGCCCACGATGAACCAACATTTATGGTCATTCCCTTACTAGAAGGGGAAAACAGAGAACTTATGCCCTACTGAAAAGGGGATACTACTGGCCAAACCTTCGTGATGACGTTATGCAGTTCACCAAGACCAGTCTGATCTGTCAACAAGACAAGGTCGAGAGAACAAAGATAGGAGGGTTGCTGGAACCCCTGCCAGTTCCTACACAACCTTGGGAAAGTGTCTCACTTGACTTTATCACCCACTTTCCCAAGGTCGACGAGTTAGAAGCAATCCTAGTCGTTGTCGACAGATTTTCCAAGTATGAAACATTCATTCCGACTCCGAAGATGTGTTCGGCAGAGATGACGGCCCAAATGTTCTTTAAGAATGTCGTAAAATTATGGGGTGTCCCAGAAAGCATTGTCAGCAATCGAGATGGGCAATTCACAGGGACCTTTTGGACAGAATTGTTCAGATTGTTAGGCTCAAACCTGAACATCTCTTCCAGTTACCACCTGCAGACTGACGGACAGACTGAACGTTTCAATAGCATGTTGGAGGAATACCTGCGACATTTCATCGATGCAAGACAGAAAAACTGGGTTGATATGCTCGACGTAGCTCAGTTTAGTTTTAATTGTCAGCAGAGTTCCGCAACGGGGAAAACCCCCTTTGAAATTGTGTGCGGGAGACAACCGACCATGCCCCATGTCATAGACCATCTTTATGTGGGGAAAAGCCCTCAAGCTTATAACTTCACTAAGGAGTGGAAACAGACGTCAGAAGTAGCCCGTGCTTATCTTGAGAAGGCGTCAAAGCGAATGAAGAAGTGGGTCGATCAAAAACGTCGTCCCTTAGAATTTCAAGCGGGGGAAAAAGTGTTGATCAAGCTGCGGCCGGAACAACTTTGATTTCGAGGAAACAAAGACCAACGCCTAGTGCGGAAGTACGAAGGCCCTATGGAAGTGATCCAGAAAGTCGGCAGAACATCATATAGGGTTGAACTTCCTTCGTGGATGAAAATCCACCTTGTCATCCACGTAAGTAACTTGAAACTCTATCATCCGGATCCTGAGGATGAAGCTCGAAATGAGGTATCCAGACCTCCTGTGACCATAAAGAACACTTCTGAGAAGGAAGTAGAAGAGATATTAAACGCGACGAGTCGGTAGGCCAAGGAAAGATGTGCAAGAGTTCCTAGTAAAATGGAAGGGACTCCCTGAAGCTGAGATTAGTTGGGAGCGCGCTGAAGACCTGAAGTCAGCCGCCATCAAGATTTTTGAGTTCGAAGAGAGTCGGTTGACAGGGACGTCAACCAATTAAGTGGGGGAGGATGTCACAGTCATGCTTGTCCAGGGCATGTTGCCTATGGTCGCATGTCCATCCAATCTCTTTTACAATGCTTTCATGTACTTACTTTCCTTAGAGTAGGTTGTTTACTTTTCCTTGTATTTTTGCGAGTGTATGACTCCTCGCCACGTTGCTTGTTCAAGCCTGTAATAGCTAAATTTTCACATAATATACTATAGGGGGATGCGACTAGTCGTCAAATTTTCCTATCCGGAGTTATATGCTATTGTGAGTATGGTTGTCCCTTATTTGCTTGCTAGCCTATAACAATCTTTTCTCAAATGATTTTCCAAATGTTTTCCAAACTTTCTCTGACTCCGTTTTCGAAAACCGTTTTCTCTTGAAACGGGGGTGGAGGTTGTGAGATACGGTCGTTGTGCCAGCGACGATCCTTTTTCATTAAGTTGGCTTACTTGTTCAAGAGCGGGAACAAGTGTCGCACGATCACTCGAGACCCTTCTGAAAGAGTGATCGTGACATCCGGCACATGTCCATCAAATGTCCAAGTGTTCGACACGTGCCAAACACATACACATGTTGAACATGAACATGTTACTCAAACAAAACTGTTTATGCTTCTTAGCCTGCTAGTAATATGAAAATCAATTAAAATTGGATACTGAAAGGCTTATCAGCCAAAAAGGATAAACTAAAAAGACTTGAGAAATTTTATTTTTTTTTTCAAAGGAAACAAAACTTTTCATTGATAGAATGAAAAGAGACTAATGTTCAAAATACAATAAGCTCAATAAATACTAAAAGAGGGTATAATTACAAAGAATAAATAAAAGCACTACAATTTAAACTTAAAATCTAAAAAGAATAATCAATAAAGAGCTTGGAAAGAGAACACTAGGAAGAGACTTTTAGGCAAGTTGAATCAATGCGATCAAACCAACTGAGAGACTTGCTTTGAAAGACCCTCTGATTTCTTTCAAACCAAATTTCCAACAATAAAGCTTTAACTACATTGCGCCAAATAATTGCAGCTTTGGCCGGAAGCAATGGTTGCCCATTAGACGACATCAATTCCGAAATGACCTGCTTTCTTCTTTTGGCAACCAAAAATCTATGAAAAAACCAGAATTTTCATCTCCCAACTTTAACCAATTCAACTTACAGTTTGGATGAAGTCTCTTTCTTTTGCCTCATACAACTCCAGTAGGTCCTTTTTAGACTTCAGAAAATTCAAACAAGGATGGGGGCTAAAATCATGAGCAAAAACCCCACTTGCTGAAAATGATTAGAATGCTCCTAAACCAACAAACGTACCACCAAGAAAAACTTCTCGAACAAAAGGAATTCTTTAGTCCCCGTTTGATAACCAATTAGTTTATGGTTTTTTATTTTTGATTTTTAAAAAATAAGCCTATAAATACTACTTCCACCTATAGGTTTTCATTTTTCTATACTTATTACATATGTTTTCAAAAACCAAGCCAAGTTTTGAAAACTAAAAAAAGTAGTTTTCAAAAATTTGTTTTTGTTTTTTGAATTTAGCTAAATGCTCAAATTTTTCCTTACAGAAAGATGGAAACTGTGGTAGAGAATATGAAAACAATGGTAGAGAAATTGTGAGAAGACAAAGTACAATTTTCAAAAACCAAATGGTTATTAAATGGGGCCTTAGATTTTTCTTTTTTTCTCTGAGAAACAACCTTTGCTCCACCCTCAACTACAGAGGAATTATTTAGATGTTGACGTCCAAGTTTTGGCTTCCAAATAGGATTATTTCCTCTAACCATTGACGTACTTGGCCATGATCACGACCAGCTACAGAGTTGAAAATGATTTCCTTTTACGACCAACGCAAGCAAATCTGAAGCGTCGGGCGACCAATGAACAAGCCCGATTTAATTGAAAGATAAAATGCAAAATTCGATCTTGCACGTATGTAAGTATTTGTGAATTTGCTCATCTTAGTCCTCTGCCAAATAACAATGATATTATGATCCCCACGTCTGATTTAGATTTCAACTATAATAATAAAAATAAAAAAAACAACAACAACAACATGCACAAAATTTTCTTAAACTCCAATATTAAATCAATCGTAAATGCACTCTTAACTAGTGATAAGAAACGAAAAGCACTTCAAAGAGAGAGTAACGATAGAGCATGAAAAAGTTACGCATTCCATACGTAATAAAATGACTGCCAATTTGGTTTAAGAAGGAGAAGAAGTATGAGGTACTAGCACCCCCCTAAATCAAATGTTTCTCGCAGATATTAAGTCAGTCTAGAAAAGAGAGGGAAAGATTAATTCCCGATCTAATCCTTTGGCGTGCTACACTGCCCAAGCCACATGGGCATTAATTGGGAAGAAAACAAGCCCATTTGGAGTGTGTTTTACACTTTTACTCCATTATGAGATTATGATGTCTTAGATTCTGAAGAAGAATCGGTTTGCAGATCCTGAAAGTCTCTGGTCTCAATATTTATAAAATCTAATCTATAAACGTGAAGATACTTCCTTAAAATTGATCCGCATCTTCCCACTCTTATGACACGTACACACGCAAGACGTATATAAAATAGAAACTCATAAGATACACATGTACATACAATGATATATTATCTTCCCTATTTTTGTCCCTCACTTCCTCCACTTCTCTCTAGTTTCCTTTTCGGTAAGGGACTTGAACAAAATTACGGCATGCCATGTGCCATTAGTCAGTGACAAAAGGCCAAGATCTCGCATGCAAGCACCCTTGCCAGTGGCCCAACATACGGACATACACTACTAAACCTGTCCTACTTGAGTCAATCACACCAGATAACGACAATTGGTTAGTTCGGGTGCAACTCTTATCTTCTTAAAAAAAAAGAGGTGAAAATCTACAATAACCAGTTGCTCTATGTTTTTAAATTTCGTTATCCATGCCCCTGCCACCACATTTTGGGATACTTCTTCAAAATATTAAACTAATAGATAAAAGAAAAAAAAACCAAAGTGAAGTTCAATAGTAATTGATATGTACTTCTTCCTTTGAGGTTAGAGATTCAAATTTTCATACCTCATTTGTTGTGGGAGGGGGATTAGGAGGTAAGATAACTCCAACCATAGACAGAGAAGTTATAGAACGTCCTCCAACCTTCGAAGTACATACCACACAATAAAGCTAACTAAAAGAAAAGAATAAATAAATAAATTATGATTTTTTATTTGTTTCTTAGAAAATGAAACCTTAGAGAAAGACCAATGAGACTGCACAAGCTCTGGGATAACAATTGATAATTAATAAATATTCTACATTTATATTATCACAAATTTTCTTTGGTTTCCTATGATATCAAATTATACTGGCAGCTATGAAAAATATACTAAATAGATTATTATATAATCATAAATAAAATAGATTCTAGATTATTATATAATCATAAATAAAATAGATTCCTGTTTTCTATTCTGTTCTTGAAGTGAACCTTAATCGGCAAAAAATAAACGTCTTTCTTGCTATGCTACCATTAAATTGAAACGTCTTTCTTGCTAGGAACACCCAACAAATATACGTATTATCGCATATTATTGAAAGTTTACTCAATTAATATCATACTATTCGTTAAGATACCATAACTTGTATCATATTTCACATAGAAATATTCTCAATATAGCAAAAAGAAAAAAAGCTCAAAAGCATAATTTTCCAGAATTGAAATTTCAGATTTCAATTTTAAAATGAGTTTGCTGGGAGCAAAACGAAATTTCCAGAATTTTAATTGACACTGACGCTTATGCCGCCTTGAATATTTTTTTCCGCCTTCAGATTTAAAAGACTTATTTGGCAGGTTATTTTATATAGTACTTTCAAAATTAAATTTTATAAAATTACGACCCAATATCTGGTTAAAATTGAAGTTTTTATACAATTGAAACTATTGTTTTTTGTTACACGGGGAAAAAAAATATTGATTAAATTTAAAATTCAACCCTCAAATAGCCCCTTCAAGCTATATGCATTCCCGCCGCCCGAACAATCTCTTCCGCTAGTTCAATTCATCCAACTTTCACAATCACCAACAAAGTCTTTTGAAATTCGAAAAATCAAACAAAAATGACAAGGATGCTGAGCGTGTTATTGACGAATTAAAGGATAACAGCGAAGACGAGCAGCGCAAGCGAAAGCGATAAAACCAAAGAAAATAGAGATTCAAAGACGAATTGGTCGTACTTGGAAGCCAAACATTGTTGACGTCGCGATTCGTCCAGCCGTTTCCAATCACTCCTATCGAGCAGAACCAGAAAATGAGACAAAACAGACTCGAATCAGCTTGGATCAAGAAATATGATGAGTATCGCAAGAACATCATTGAGGTTTCTCCTCAAGCGCGAATGAAAACGAAGCATCATAGAAGAAAAACAGACTCGATAACAAAAATGCACCAATCTACAAGATAAAAGAAGCTCAAAACAAGATGATGAACATCTAGTGGAGAAATCTAAGATTGAACTGAAAACTGAAACAGACGGCATACCTGTGGCAAGAGTAATATGACTTCGATAGGCTCTAACGAAAACGGAATCCATTTCTGAGACGGCTTCCTCCTTTGTGAAGGAGAAAGAAAATGGTGGAGATTCGGAGCTTTGAAGAATGCAGAAGTAAACTTTGCTCACTGTCTCGTCTTCTTCGCCCAAGCTCTCAACTGGCGAATCTCTCTGAGACTGAGGGACCCGAGTCCTGATTACACTTCGGCTTTTAAACGCGTTTGTAAATTACTTTTTTCTATTAAAAAAAATAGTTAAAATACAATTTTCGTCCCTCTAATTTAAGCTTTGTTTCATTCCTTTCCAATATTCAAATTTAGTAGATGTATTTTCAATAAAATTTAAATTTAATTCCTACTATTAATTTATGATTAATAACACTAACTTTTTCTCTATAAATTTTGAAAGTATGTTCATATTGTATTTTTTCTATATTGAAATTATTATTATTATTTAATCAATTTTGATTAAAAAAAATAATTTCAAACTTATCATAGGGATCAATTTTAAGCGTTATTGAAAGGACAAAGATTAAAATTAGACACTTAAAAGTACAGCAACTAAAATAGAACAATTATTATAGTATAGGGACTAAAATGATATTTTAAATTTTTAAAAAAATATATTACTTATTTTGTTATTTGCCTTTTGGGCCTTTTGTTTTGTTTTTGGTCTAAAATGCAATTGTTGCTGTACTTAAAAACCATGTTCCTTTTGCTGGGAGACAACGACCCTCCACGGGGTATACTTTTTTACCTAAAAAGGCTTTTTTTTTCCTGTTTCACTAAGATGGCCATTTTTATTAGGGATAATGACTATCTACGAGTATATTTAAGTTTTATCTAAAAATGCTCATATCAATTAAGGTATTGTTCTTTGTTATAGATCCATAATCTTTCCTCTATCTAAGATTTTAATTGCACTCTGAATATTTTTTAAAATTGTTTGAGGCGTAAGTTATAATAATTTGTGTTAACACTAAAATATCTTTTACTTCCAAATATAAACTATTATAATCCAAACTAAATAACATCATAAATATAAATTACATATCCACCACAATTATTATGACCCACTTAGCACCCCAAATAATCTATTGGTGTTTTTCATTTGAAAGTTTGGAACGTTTGTAGATTATTAATTTGGTTAAGCTACAAGTTTAATCTTTGAACTTTCAAGTTTATGTCTATTTGATCCCTAGACTTTAATTTAGTGTTTAATAGGTTTTTTAACTTTGAAAAATATCTAATATGCCCTCAAATTGTTAACTTTGTATTTAATAGATCCTTGACATATTTGAAATTTTTTAAAATAAGTTGATTTGTAAGATATAAAATTGAATTGTATGTCTAATGGGATCCTAAACTTTCAATTTTTAGTTTGTGAATTTTAAAAAATGTTAAATAAATCAAAGACCAAAGTTAAAAATGCAAAAATTGTTTTATAGATCAGGACCCGTTAAATGCAAAATTGAAAATTCAGAGATCTATTAAACACAAAATAAAAAATTTAGGAACTTAATATACCTTTTTTAAAATTCAAATACCCATTTGACATTAAAATTTAAAGTTTAATTAACTATTAGACACTTTTTAAAGTTCATAGACTAAATAGACACAAACTTGAAAATTAATGAGTTATACTTGTAATTTAACTATCAATTTTCATATTTTTAGTATATCTATATTTTAAATTTGATGTTTTAAAATGCAGAAATATACTTTAAAAAAATACAAATTTTGATAAACATAGAATTAGATGTTATAGACTTTTTTGTTAAATAAAATATTTATAATATAACACAAAAAATAATAATTATATAAATTTGATAACATAAAATAGGTTAATAAATTAATTAAGAGAATTTGTAATGGGTAGCAAGGATGGTTTTACTATTTGTAGATATAGCAACATTTTAAAATAATTGTAAATATGGCAAAAATCTTTAAATTGTTTTCATAATTTCTATTATACCTTTGGCCTTAAATCTATTTATTTTTTTTTCTTCCTCAGTATTTCCTTCCTCTTCCATTTTTCAAGAAAACGAATTAGGGAAAATAAAAATGGGCCCATCTAGTTTGTTAATTTGAAAGAGGAATGACACTACAAAAGTTGACACTTCACCAAACTTCTGCTTTCACACACCCCAAAATTAAGAAAATATTAATCAATTTTTTCTTCATCTTTTTTTTTTAGTTTACATTACAAGATTTTTCTCAGAATCCAAACACTACCCCCCTCTCCTTTCTCTCTATCGGTAGCATTTTCCTTTTCATTTTCTCGGGAAAATGTTAATATTAATATTGATATTAATATTAATACTTTAGAAAATTAGGTAATATTAAAAGAAAAAAAAACATAGCAATGAGGGATGTTATTAACTAACGCCATGTCGTTGTTTTGATGTTGCTTGGTTTTTAACTTTAGTGGAAGATCAAAATACAAGATATCCTTTAGTTGCTCATATTAATGATGCTTGTTTTGATGGCTCCTCTTGTGCAATTAATGATGGGAGTGACAACTTATGGAGGTGTAATCCGCCCAGTTGGGAATCATTCTGAATGGAGTTCGATAGATGTTGACATGAATGCATTACCTCCAATTGTTAAACGTCAAGTAGGAAGACCGTGAAAGTAAAGGATTTAAATCGATTCTTTCAAGTAAGAAGTCACACAAAATGTAGTCATTGTTATCGTGTTGGTCACAATCGTAGGACATGTAATTTTCCACCATTTTTACCATGATGTAATTTTTGACAATTAGTTTTATATATACTTTTTCAAGATAGAACTCAATTGTTGTTATCATACTATTCATACTATCAATACAAGATTTGTGATTGTTTCAAACAAGGACTTTGGCATCTGATGAGAAAATTTGAAGACCACACGACAAACAGTAGTTATTAACAAATAGACAACTATCAGTGATAGTGACAGACAACTACCACTGATAGAAGTCTATCACTTTTATCAGTGATGGACATTTATCACTGATAAAAGTCTATTACTCGAAAGAAGTTAATGATTGATAGACAACTATCAATGA
The DNA here is from genome assembly GCA_036507285.1 of Trichosanthes cucumerina. Taxonomy (NCBI): domain Eukaryota; kingdom Viridiplantae; phylum Streptophyta; class Magnoliopsida; order Cucurbitales; family Cucurbitaceae; genus Trichosanthes; species Trichosanthes cucumerina. The sequence goes on along the minus strand of CM071842.1, from coordinate 10,614,848 downwards.
TAGACATCTATATCACCGATGAAGTCGGATAGAGAAGAAAAAGTTAATAATCATGAATAACAAGAAGTCTAATAGAAAAGTTATGAGTAATAGGTAATAGATAGGTAGAAGTCTCATCGACAACTATCATCGATAGAAGCCTATCATCACTTCATCGATGATAGTAGTTTATCACTTCTATTAGTGATAGACAATGATAGAAGTCGGATAGGAACAATAAGTCTAATAGATAATAGAAAAGTTATGAGTAATAGGTAATAGATGTATAACAAGCGTGGTAGAAGTCTCATCATACAACTATTATCGATAGACATCACTTCTATCGCTGATAGATATCACAATAGTAGTCTATCACTTCTATTAGACATTTATCACTGATAGAAGTCTATCACTGGAAAGAAGTTAATAATTGATAAACAACTATCAGTGATAGACATTTATCACAAGCCTGATAGAATAATATTCGGGAAGAACAAGAAGTCTAATAGAGTTATAGACTTTATCACTTATATCGATTCTATCACCTAATAGACTTCTATCATCGATATCAAATGATAGAAGTCTAACATCAGAACACATTGACAATCGTTATAGACTTCATCACTCATATCGGTTCTATCACTTCGATAGACTTCTATCACCGATATAAGATGATAGAAGTCTAACACTATAACACATTGACAATCATGTAACCATTCCCAAACGACAAACAAAATAGTTATTAAATAAACAAACTTCTATCAGTAATATTACTAATAACATCCTATTAATGATTTCTTCTTCGTTTGCTATCAATGGGGTGATGAAAAACTAAAATTATAAGAAAAAATTAGTTATTAAATAAACAGATAAAAAAATTAGTTATTAAATAAACAGATAAAAAAAATTAGTTATTAAATAAACAGACTTCTATCAGTGATATCACTGATATCAGTGACTGGGGGTAATAACGTGGGGTATTTTAATAATTTTAATTCCTCTTTTCAAATTTTTGCTATTTTTGCAAATAGATTGAGACATTTGTTATATGGGCAATTATATTGAGTCTTTTTGCTACTAGCCCAATTGCCCCATTAATTAATAAGGGTTGAAAGTCGCTTTGATATTTAGTTGATAACTGAACTCTTTTTAAAATTTATAAATATATTATCAAATAATAGTTGTTTAAATTAGGATTTAATAGAAACATAAGAAAAAACCTCAATTATTATTTGGTAACTTGTATCAATTTTAACTTTAAATTTTCAATTTTGATCACTAATTTATGAACTAATTTTAAGAAAAAGCAAGGTAAAAATCTCCTTGAGCTCACTAATTTTTATAAAATTAATTTGGCACATAATTAAATTTGATCAACGTACCAATAAACTATGGAATAATTTTGTCAAAATTTATGAATTTTAACAAAAATTTAGCTCCAATGTCATTTTTTTCTCTAACATCTTATCAATTTTTTAGCATATATATGTTTTATAATCTATTAAACGCATATGAGAATACCTTTTAGCATATATATGTTTTATAATCTATTAAACGCATATGAGAATACCTTTTTAACGATATTTTGAACAAAACCTCATTAGAGTGTTTAACTTATAACACTTATCTAAGTTTATGATGTTATCTTTTAAAATTGAAATGAAAGTTTAGGGTAAAAATTGATACAACTTGACAAATTTAAGGGTAAAAATTATTTTTTTCTCAAATATAAAATAACTCTATTTTTCATTGAATTTCTTGTTTCTAAATTTATGTTTTCGTAGCACTAACTAAACTTGTGCTCATAACTTTATCAATGGGGCATAATTTAATTGATTAGGACATTATATTCTCACTTTAAAGTTTAGAGGTTCGAAACTTAAAAAAATAATAATATAATAAAAATAAGTAATTAAAAAACCACTTTATTTTCTTTTTTTTTTTTTTTGTTTCAATTAAGAATTAAACATATTTTGATCAGCATGAAAACTCATCGCTTCATTTCAACCAACAAGCTAATAGAAATTATTGTTTTAAATCAATCCGAGGGAAAGTTTTAAACACGTCGCTTTTTTTTTTTTTTAAGATGTGTTAAAAGTTAAAACTTAAAAGAAAGCTTTTAAGTTAAAAAAAACTCTTAAATTGGTAACAATTTAGATCTAGTACTTTTAAGCTTGTAACATTTTTTAAATATCGTTGTCTCTATCGTATAAAATGTTGTTGATATTTAATAAAAAAATTTGTACTTGTAGATTGATAAACTAATTAGGAACTAAACTAAACGTACATATAAACTATATATACCAAATAGTTATATTATATAATAAAAAAAGTGACACAAAATTGAAAGCTTAGAAACTAGGGTTTATTTGGTAAGCCATCTGAAAACAAAATTTTGAAAACAAGAAATTCAATGAAAACATAGTTGTCTTTCATGTTTTCAGATATGTGTTTGGTAGCAAATTTAGAAATTTGATCCATTTTAAACAGTTATTTAAAGTGTGTCCTATAACATAGTTGGTTAATTAGGTTAACCAACCACTACGTACTATCAAGAGAGAGCTTCATTATTTAGAGACTATTGAATAATTTCTCCCAAACAAAAGAGAGCTTCATTATTTAGAGACTATTAAATAATTTCTCCCAAACAAAAAAAACTCTATCACCAGATTGGAGATTCGTGCGAGGAAAAAAAGCTCCGTGGATCTTTTATAATTATTTTTAATTGTTTTTAAAATGAAAATCAATTAGATATTAAATTTATTTGTTAAATTACCAATTTGGTAACCGGTTTTAGTTTAATTTCGATGATTTTTTAAAGTTTTGATTTGGTCTAGATCTTTCATTAAATTCTCACAAATTTATCTCAATAATTACAATACTTTTTTTTTCCTTTTCAAAAAAAAAAAAAAAAATTAGTATAATAATTACAATACTTAACACATCTTCTATCTACACAATAATGAATTAACGTTTCTTATTTAACTGAATGGGCAAATATATTATATTAAAGTTGAATTGCATCATAAATAGTCTTTGTAATTAGAAGAAATCTTCATAAATTGGTTCGACAGTAGAGGTTGTTTTTTAAAATTTTATCGAATCATATGAACTACATCTACCATTTAAAATTATAAGAGCTAAATTATAACTTTGTAAAATTATAAGAGCTAAATTATAACTTTTTTAAAATTATAGGGACTAAATTTGTAATTTAACTTTGTAGATAAATGTAAAACATCAACTAATCTGGTCAATAAAATCAAAAGCACGGTTTAATAGTCGTTTAAACGAAATTGTTACATTATCTAATACTCAATGAGCGAGACGGTAACCAAGATTATTAATTTTAACGACAAAAATCAATATATTGCTTAATATATTACCTACTTTTTTTTAGTACATTAATATATTGCCTACTTGCCAGCTGAAACAATTAAACTTTAAAATACCTAATATTTGTATTAACAGTTTCATAAACATTAAAGTTTATATATTGCCATTATTGCTTATTATATTGATAACCAAGCCTTAGATATGTGTTTTAATATTTGATTCACATAGTTCACCAAAATTGAATATTAGATGCAGAAATATAACCATAATTAAAATGGTTTTTTAATTATGAGATTAAATAACATTTCAAAAATTAATTTTTTATTTGATAACCATTTAGTTTTTAGTTTTTATTTTTAAAAATTAAGCGTGTTATCTTTCAATTTTTGTACAATGGTCTTCATTTTTCTTATTAAGAAAATATTTAACTTTTTAGCTAAATCTTAAAAACAAAAACAAGTTTTTTAAAGCCACTTTTTTTTTAGTTTTCAAAACATGGTTGGGTTTTTTAAAACATAGATAAAAGTAGATAATAAAACAAGTAAATCCATAGGTGTGAGTAGTATTTATAGACTTAATTTCCAAACGCCAAAAACAAAAAACTAAGTTCCGTTTGATAACCATTTGGTTTTTTATTTTTGATTTTTGAAAATTAAGCCTATAAATACTACTTTCACTCATGATTTTCCATGTTTTCTTATCTACTTTTTTATATGTGTTTTCAAAAATCAATTCGAGTTTTGAAAACTTAAAAAAATAGTTTTAAAAAACTTGTGTTTTATTTTTTGAATTTGGTTAGAAATTCAAACATTTCCTTAAAAAAGATTAAAATCATTATAGAGAAGATGAAAACCATTATAGAGAAATTGTAAGAAAACAAACATAATTAAAAAAAAAAAATAGTTATCAAATGGAGCCTAAGAGACCAAAATAAAACAAACTTAAGGAATCCAAATATTGCAATGATGATTTTTTTTAGTTCAACAATATGTGAGAGTTAGGATTTGAACTTTAACATTTTAGTAAATGATATATGTCTGGATTAGTTGAGTTATACCTAAGTTGTTGATACTAAAATAAAACAATATTTTAAACCTTCGTTTGATTTTTATCTTTTTAGAATTTAACAACATGTGAGAGTAAAAATATTCAAACGTTTTACCTCTTAGTCGAGAATATATACTTTAACCTAAGGATCTATTAAAAGTTTGGATACCTATTTGACACAAATATAAAAGTACTATATCTAAACTTGTAGTTAAAGTAGTTATAATTGAGTGGTAATTGATATGTACCCTTGATGAAGAGTTGAAGTTCGAGTTTCAACTTCTAAATATTATATTTATTTATGTATACATATATATATTATTGTTTTTTCTACCAACGAAAATTAAGCAAATTGTGTATGGAAATTGGAAAATGGAAAGTCGTCCAATAAAAAGAGTGCCCAACCACGGCTCTGGGTTATTGTTCCGTTTCCGTGTGGCGAACTTAACGAGGCTTTTCTTGTAGAAATTGAAAAGGACGATTCAGCAATATTATCATTTTTGTTTCCTTTTTTGTAATTTCTAATAAGTGCTAACAACTTTGTCAATTATGATAGGATGTGAAGTTTTTGATTGTCTCGTGGCTATCCATCTATCTCCATCCACTTGGTTAATATTTCTATACTATGTTAAATGGTATACTTTTGTCTCGTTCTAGCTTTTTAATTGATAAAAAATCAACAAAATTAATTGAGTCGAATCGTTAGATTGGTTTGAAGTTTACTTGTAAAGTTGTCAATTTTTTCGTGCAGATGAGGTCCCACAACGACCCTTTAGTGTGTGTGTTTTTCAAGAGATTGAAGTTTCATATGGAAGTAAATAAATTTTTTATACTACCTTACTTTATTGTTTGTCATAACAGTAACATCTAAGAATAGTGTGGAATCTATAAAATAAATTAATATACTATGTAATGACATGTAAACTTACTATGCTAGTATTAGAAATTAGGAAGGTTATGATGCAAACAAAAGTCGCACATTAGCTAGGGAAGAGATTGATCATGGGTATATAATATAAGTGAGGACAATTATCTCCATTGGCATGAGGCCTTTTGGGAGAACCAAAAGCAAAGTCATGAGAGTTGATGCCCAAAGTGGACAATATCATACCATTGTAGAGATATGTGGAGGTCTGTTGTCCTTAACAATTGGTATCAGAGCCATGATAAAACCTACCTGTGTGTTGGAGAAATCCTCAAAGTGGAACAAACATTAATGAGTCTTATGTGGACATTGTGGATGGGGTGAGTCGATCTTTGTTCGAGGGGAGGATTAAGGAATATCACACAATGTGGTGATCCGTTGGAGTAGACGAATTTGTTGGAAATGAGACTCAAGTTGTGGTATTTTGTTCGAGGGGAGGATTGTTAGGATGCAAACAAAAGCCCCACATTGACTAGGGAACAAATTGATCATGGGTATATAAGCGAGGACAATTATCTTCATTGGTATGAAGCCTTTTGGGAGAACCAAAAGCAAAGCCATGAGAGTTGATGTCTAAAGTGGACAATATCATACCATTGTGGAGATATGTGGAGGTCGTGTCTTTAACAAAAAAAATTGAGACGTGTCAAATTATGAATTATGTTTTTGGTAGGGATGAGTGTTTTTAGTTTTTTTTTTCTTCAAAGTGAAACTATAAATATATATTTTAACTTTTCCCTCATTTAAAAGCAAGATTGTAAATAGAAAAAATTTCTCTAGAAAATCCAACCACTAGAATAACTACAATAGCAAAACTACCCTGAAATTGAAAATAATTAAAAAAAAATTGAAAAAAAAGACACATTTGATAATCATTTAGTTTTTGGTTAAAACTATAAAAAAAATATACTTTTCAAAATTTTGTTTTTCTTTTTAGAATTTTGGCTAATAATTAATTTGTTTACTTACATGGATGAAAACTATTATTAAAAAATGACGAAAAATTAGTACAACTTTCAATGATAAAAAATAGAAATCAAATATGATCCCAACAAAATTTTCAAAAAAAAAAAAAAAAAAAAACTAAACAAATGACTTTAGAGGGGGACCAAAATTAGTCTTAAATTTCTGCCACGAGTATTTACATAAAAATAAAAAATTGCAACGAAGTCCTCGATTGTTATAAGTTTATAACATCTCCATCCGCTATTGTCGGCTTCAAATCAATGTAGGTATAATTTAGTTTATAACATCTCCATCCGCTATTGTCTGCTTCAAATCAATGTAGGTATAATTTTATTGTGTGATCCAATCAAGTACTAAGGTTCTGTTTGACCATAAAAAAAAAATTAAATGATTATCCAATCGAGCCTAAATTATGCAAAAATAACCTTTTGAATTTTAGACAGGTTTCAATTATGTTTCTAAAATTTGAAATTTTAGGTCTCGTTTGATAAACGTTTGATTTTTAGTTTTTGATTTTTTAAAATTGGGTTTGTTATGTGTATGGTAGCAAATTTAGAAGTTAGATTTAGAAACTAAGGGCATGTCTGGTAAACAATTTGAAAACAGAAGTTTGAAAACAATGGATTAAATGAAAACAAAGTTGTATTTCATGTTTTCAGATATGTGTTTAGTAACAGATTTAGAAATTTTATTACATGCTAAACAGTTGTTTAAAGTGTGTTCTACAACATATTAATAGATCATAAAATTAGTTGAAGTTGCAAAACTAATTATTAGATTGAATACAAGTCATTATTAATTAATTTATGAACATGATTTTTATAAATTTTATACCATTATCATTTTATAATTTAATATTTAATATTTTATAACTTATAATATATTATATTATACATATTTTAATTTAACAAAAGTAGATTTCAAAAAAAAATTAACAAAAGTAAATTGAGTTTATAACATGAAATATTGTATTTATTAAATTTTTTTATATTTGTTTAATATAATTCTGTATTTTAAAATTTTAAATTCAGAATCTTGATAGAATGAAAATATAAAAATGTTGTTTTCATAATTTTTACTATTTGGATCATAGAATCCGAAAACAGTTTTCGAAAATACATATATCAAACACATATTCATTGAATTAATGGTCCTAAATAGTTATCAAATGACGTTATATATATATTTTTTGTTTTAAAGTTTTGGTTAGTTTTTACGAGTACTTTTAAAAAAAATAAAATAAATTTAATATTTAAAAATAGGAAATAAAACAAAAATATTATATAAACAAATACAAATCAAATTATAAAGCAGGAAGATTTGAACGTTGAAGTAGTCGTGTACAACTCATTTACAACTTATTTGTTTGAATCGATATCAATGGTCAAAAGAAATTTATGTGTACATTATATAACTATCCATGTGTCGGCATCTCATTTCTCCTTATTTTGTATCACCATATATGACTTCTCTTCTCCTTAACAAATATCACATATTAGATAGATTTTTTTTTTTTAATAAATAAATCATATATTGAAAGAAATATCATCCAAAGTGGCACAATGTAAACTTATAATACCACTATTAGAGCATGTTCGAAAGTGATTTTGAAATGGTTAAAATCATTTTTTGTCGTATTCAAAATCACTCCAAAACATGCTTATAATGGTTCAAAATCAATTTTTAAGGTATGAAAATCGCGTTTGCAAGTGTAAAGTAGAGCATTAAGTTGATTTTGAATGATTAAAAACATTGTTTCGGTGTAATTTCGAAATATGACAAAAATAATTTCAACAATATCAATATCTGTAACGACCCTACTTTTTAAGATTTTTTTCTTAAGGTCGTTACTAACCATGCATTCATTTGAGGCAAAAAACAAAAGAGTCAAAAAGTAAAACCGAAACCGAAATACCTTATTTATTGGGATACCAAGAAAACAACAGTTTAAAACCAAGTTCACTCAAACTAAAATAAAGGAAAATTCAATTCTGGTCTCTGCTCAAATAGAGTTCAACATGTGACAGAAAGATTTTAAATAAGAACAAATTTAAAACGTGAAACGAAGTTTAAAATATGCAGAAGACATGATTTCTATTCCCATGGCTTTCACAGCGTAATCCCGTCATTCGTCGGTAAGTTCTTGCTTTACCTAAAAAACATTTTTAAAAGGAAAGATGAGTATTATGAAATAATACTCAGTAAGTGTCCCCACTGTCGGGGTTGGAAAACAAGCTGTCAAAATAAACCCTGGCTTTATGTGGGACCCATACATAATAAAACATATTTCGTGGCTTTTCTCTTTGGCTATCAGTGGGAAATTAAGACTTCCTGATCCATGGCCTCTTAGTTTAGGTCGACTCTAAGTTTTTCGTGACTTACATAACATCAAATACGTGTACATATATATCGGAAGTTTAACTGCCACGACCTTCGTAAGCATTTTCATTTTTATAACATTTCTCCTCGACGTTTAGTGGACGATTAAATTCTCCCGGATCATAGCCTCTAGTTCGAGTCGACTCTAACTCATACATAACTTATATAATGAAAATTATCAGGAAGATTTCACCACAACGTTCGCAAACGTTCTTTTTCTTAAAACAAAACATACATGCGCGAGGTCCCAAAAACAAACGGTACATGATGATGCAACTTTTCATGGCATAATTGAAATCAGAAAAGCACAATCCAAAAACAACAATAACATGACATTCATGGCCTTTGAGATAAATATCCAGTAAGATGGATCATGACATTTAAAACAGACCTCTCAAACATATCATGACATTGATAAAGGATTTTTCAAACATATCATGACATTTATGAAGGACTTTCCAAACAGATCATGACATTTATGAAGGACTTTTCAGACCGATCATGACATTTTTCGAACAAAGCTTTTAGATTCTGAATTTTAAAGTTGGAGTGGGTTCCCTTACCATAGCTTCGCTCAACAACTAAATCCTTAAACCCTTGACACGCGTCCTGACCCGAACCTATTTAACCAGAATTTCATTATCAATCCAGCAACCTACAACAAAACTAAAACATGAAGCCTACCGACTCCGTTTTCACATACCTTTGTCCAACTGAAAAGCGAAATGGTGCCAAATTCACTTAGATTTCGCTGCCTTTTCTTCCAACCTCGAAGAACTCCTAGCACAAATCTTGACTCAAACCAAAACAGTCTTAACACAATCTAAATTTTAAAGCCACCAACAAAACATGTTACTCACTCACCAAGGATCCGACGAAGGCCAAAACGCATGTATGTTTGGGGGATTAAAAAAAAACATGCAACTTTCTAACTGTAGACCAAGTAGTAATTAAGAGATATCTATATGTTGGGGGATTAAAATGTTACAACACTATGTTATGGAGATACGATTTTTCTTTGATATATTTAAGGGTGTAAAATTGTTCCGTCCTTACGAAACCTCATAAAAAAAATTAAAAAATTTGTCGCTGGGCAAGTTTCTCATTTATCTCTCTCATCTCTCTCTCCAGTTCCAAGGCAAACTAACAACTCTTTCCCAACCCCAAAAATAACCCTCTTCCCTCCATCTAGCAAAAGGCAAAGTTGTCTCTCTGTCAGAAGAAAAGGCAAAGTTGGAAAGAATCATTAAAAAAAATATTGACATCAACAAAGAAAAGAGAGAATTTTTTTTTTTAAAAAAGGTTTTGGTTTAAAGAAAGAAACTGTTGATGATGAGAGAAGAAAGGTTAGAGAGTTAGTGCTCTCACGCTGCAAAAAAAAAAAACAAAACAAAAACAAAACAAAACAAAAAACAAAAACAAAAAATTGTGTTTTGTGTTTGCCCCCATGGAGGTGTCGCGCCATTCCACTCCCTGTGCCTGTTTCACTTTGACGTGTCATGCACTTTGATTCTCCCCTTTCTTTCCATTAAATACTTCTCTTCTTTTCTCCTTTCCCTCCTCCTGTGAGTATGATACTCTGTAATATTTTCAGTTTCTATTATTTAGATTACGTAAATTTGCGTGTAGTAGTCTATCAGATGTCAAGCTTAAATTAAGAAAATCGATCGGATTGACACGTGAATCCTAGTTTGCTTTCATTGAACTTAAAATGGGTAAACATGGGTGGCCAACTAGTGCTTGCTCGTCAAGCTAGAACTTAATACCAAAATGATTAAGAATTAGTAGATGTCGTAAAGCAATGGAGGAAAAGGCTTAGAAATAAGTTATGAAACATTGACTTTAGACATAGGGCAAAACTCCAAAACCACTAGGATTGTGCACAAAAATATCTAAGCTAGATTAACCGTAGACGTATAGGTTTAATCGTTTAGTCTCCTAAAGGTTTTCGGAGCATAATCGATTAGGAGTTGAATTCGGTTTACTTAGGTTCATTCGGTGGATTGCGATTGCAATTTCATTTTTTGGAGCATTCTTTCCAAAGAGGAAAAAGTAACTTGATTTTCCTCCCTTTTGATCATTGATTTTTCCTTAGTTTCAGTAGCAAAGACACATTCACTAAATTTCATATCACTTGGTTACCATAATTGCAATTTTGTTGGCATATTTTTTGTCATCCAATTAGATTTTATTGAAATTCGTTCCTTGTGGGTACGATACTCTAGAATACTTCCAGTTTCTATTACTTCCATCACGTGCACTTGCGTATAGAGTCGATCAAGCTAATACAACCCAATGAAGGAATGCAACCCTTACGCTAATCCGAATGGGGATTCACCCCTAAGCTAGCACAACTTGGTGAAGAAAAACAACCTCCACGCTAATCGCAACTCAGTGAAGGAAAGTAATCTTCACGCTAATCTCAACCTAATGAAGGAAAACAACCTTTATGCTAATCCCAACATAGTGAAGGAAAGCAACTCTCATGCTAATCACAACTCGGTGAAGGAAAGCAACCTTCACGGTAATCACAATTCGGTGAAGGAAAACAAATCTCACGCTAATCACAACTCGGTTCTCAACATCATAGGGAACATGCTTACATAGGAAGAGAAAAGTGATGCTAGCCTTACATCCTATTATTCGTTTGTCACATATTTAGAACTTCAAGGTAGAACCATCGTACCATGTGATTTCAACATGCCTATTCCGCGGATAACCAAGCTAACAACCATATCCAATAGTCACATATTTCATGCATGGTAGCCAAGCAAGCTATCACAACTAGCTGAGCGAGTAAGCTTACAACTCGCCAACCAAGCAAAAATCATCGACATTTAAGCACTTGCTTCTCATAAGTTCAAGTTAAGTGTATCCCACATACATACTTTATACACAAGATCTTAACTAGTAAGCTCGAACGACTACCTACTTCTTAAGTCGACATTAGGACAACCAACTCCTCTTCCTTTTAGGAAGTTACTAGCAACATATAACACTAAACAACTCTTTTCGGTCCTAACTTCCTAAATATGCTAGAAACCATAACGGTCATTACTCTTCTATCCACCATCAAATCCAACAAAAACATTCATGTTCTGATAAGTAAATTTAAAAAGGAATTTGAAAATCTAACAACCTTGTTCATAAAACAAGACCTTTAGATCACAAATCCAAAAAAAAAACTTCAAACCAAAATAAAATCAAAGAAGTCAAAGATTCTAATGTCAAAATGTTAAGCAACCCTTGACAATTGGATCTAACAATCATGCTTAAAGAAACAAGACCTTTAGATAACTCAATCTCAAACACCCCAAAACCAATTTTGAAAATCAACTCAAGGAAAGTAAAATCGGATTAACTTGTCGATCAAACATCTCAAGGCAAGAGAACTTGTATGAGATCCGAATCACTCCACAAGCAAGATTGATCAAGTCAAGCTTGAATGATTCTAAGCATGCAACCTAATCTACATAGAATTGCAAAAAAAACATAGCTCTAGGCTATAATAAAGCACCAAGGCCTCTTTGGATTACATTTTCAATCTTTTTATTTCTTTGGATTACATGTATGGCTATTTATATCCTTCAAAATTAAACCTTAAAGTAACCTATGGCAATCTAAGGGTTATAACTCCCAATTACATGAATACCTTAACACCCACTAACTCAAAAGTAACCTAAAAACTCATAAATCTAATATTTACAACTGAAATTACATCAATATAGCCATAAAATCGAGATTGAAGTCTCTTTATTGACTTTGTAACTCTTTGTAATCATCTAAGAGTAAATGAAACTTCTCTTGAATTATCTTGAAGCTCTTGTTCCATAAATGAAACCTGATTGTTCTTTAATAAATGATGAGTTGCACTTGAGTTCATTAAATGCAACTTATGTTAAACTTCCATGAACTTGACTTCATTTAATGTGACTTGATTGAGATGCCTTGGTTCATATCATGTTCATACACTTTAAATTGACTACCCACATGTTCATACTCTATAGAGAAACTGTGACCACAACCATACATGCAATCCAAAGCATATTCCATACTCAAGCCCTAGCAATTCATTTCAAGTTTGGCTACCTATATAAATCTAACACAAGGTTAATACCCTTTAAAAATCACACCAGCAATCATGACTATGAAAAACTACTCAAATAAGTCATCAAACCCCTTTAAATCTCATGCTAAGGCATAATAAAATAAACTCGTGCTAAAGAGACTTACTAAGCCTAACACCCACGACCAACATAGTTACGCCACGTGTATACCTTAAAAGAAATTACCCATGACCACTTGATTATGCACACATTACAACATCTATGTGTTTTGTGTCCTAAGCATTTATGAGTTATCCAATTAGGCTACTTATTTTATGCCAACACACAAACTCTTTCTTTTTAAGCAAGTCACTAGCTCCACAAGAACAAAATTAAAACATGAATACAAGCCATCAATTCTAGATTCGACACCAACTTTTCCCTAATCTAACAATGAAATAAATTAATTTTACATTTTTATGTATTTGTTTTTCAAATTAGCTAAGATTTCAAAAATAACTTTTAAAATGCGATGGTTAAAAGGAAGTTAAGTCAATGAAGTTTTCTAGTAAAATGTAAAATCATTACACATAAAAGTTTTTTAGTATATTAAAAACCTTTGTTCAACCACTTATGGTGAACAAAAACTTGCCAAATAGAAAACAAACTAAGATCACTCCCTCCAAAGAGAGAGAGAAAAAAAATAGTCTTAACATTCAATTATCTAAATTTAACAAATAAGAGCCTTATAAAGAGATCTCCTCTCTTCCTCAAACAAACAATCATCCACTCAAATTTGGAAAAGAAAATAAAAAGACCAAGAAGATAGCCGTGTTTTTAATAGGGATGGTCGAGGCGGCCAAACTTAAGCAAATCGCTAAAAACTTGGCATGTTATGAAATCTACAAGAAAGAAAGCCAAATTGGCAATGGCCAAACTTATTGTGATGATGATTGTGATAAACATTGCAGCAAAAAGCTCTAAAAAAATATTTGAAATTTGTTAGTTTTTCTAAAGTTTATTTATCTACTATGAATTTGATACGTGACGCTTGAGAAAGAGGGGAACATATGAATGAACCGAGTCTACATCTGAATGAGAAGGATCCAAAGGATATGAAAGTATGGAGTTCGAAGAAGAGACTTAAAAGAATTAATAGTTACTACCTATACCAACAATGTGCATTTTCTTTTTTCGGTGACTCAATCATAACAACTCCAAAGTTAAGCGCGTTTGGCTTGAAGCAAGCCTATATTGGGTGACCTCCTGTAAACTTTTCTAGAAATATGTGAGTGAGGACAAAGCATCATAAAAAGATCCGTATTGGTTTGTGGGGACGGCGACTCAAGGATGGGGCGTTAAGGATGAAATTGAAAATCGATATCAAAATTTGAGATTAAGTTCATTTTTTTTCTTTTCCACCTCGTTTTAAATTTTCATCTTCTTGTATTAATTTTAATTTTCGTTGTGGTTATTTTGCAGTAAAAATATTCGACAATGTCTTGCCATTCTTTACTGCCAAGGAGACCGACGAGGCGGTCAAACTCATCACCAAAAACTGGGTCAGCCTCGGATGAAAATACCTTAATGGCGTGCTACGAAATCTGGAACAAATAATGCATCGTCAAAGGCAATGACCAAACTTACTGTGATGATGATTGTGATAAACATCGTAAAAAAAAAAGACATTTGGTTAAATTACAAGTTTAGTTACTCAACTTGGACATTTATGTCTATTTGGTCTATGAATTTTAAAAAGTGTCAAATAGGTTCATGAATTTTCAATTTTGTATCTAATAAATCTCTAAACTTTAAAAATGTCTAATTAGTCTTTGAACTTCTAATATGTCCTAGGTCAAGGACTTATTAGACACAAAATCGAAAATTAAGAGACCTATTGGATACAAAATTGAAAATTTGAGAACTTATTAGACATATTTCAAAGTTTATGGACCAAATAGATACAAAATTGAAATTCAGGAACCTATTTGACACTTTTGAAAGTTCAGGGACCAAATAGACACAAACCACAAAGTTCAGGGACTAAACTTGTAATTTAACCTTAAAAATTTGAGGCCTTTGATGAAATTTAAAGTTTAGAGTAAAATCATTATTTTTTTTTCTTTTCTATTTCGTTTTAAATTTTCATCTTCTTGTATTAATTTTAATTTTTTGCTGTGTTTATTTTGCAGAAAAAAAAATATTTCACAATGTCCTGCCACTCCGACCCATTATAATTGAGGACGAAATAAAATAAGAAATCTGGAGAATGATCGAATTATTGTGGAAGATCAAGAATAATTTATTTGAATAACAATTTTTAAGCTTCCTTTATCCTCTCTCATTTTCATAATGTAATTTTTTAATTTCTTTCATTATAAAAAAAGTTTGACTTTGGTATTATTGTGTTTCTTTCCTTACATTTCTTAAAATTATGAATAATAAATATATAAGATATTAGGATTAAAAAGAATAAATATCTTGATATATTTGTAAATTATTATTTATTCTTATGTTTGCTGTCCAGGAGCACACTTTTCTTATTTCCAAGATGTGGGTCAAACGCCCTAAATTATATATAGGTGTGAAAGTGAGCTTCCAAATGTTGTTGAATTAAAAAAGCAAAAATTATTACTATGCATAGAATAAAAAAAAGTTATTAATGAATTAAATAAGCTATTATTCTAATTTCTCTAAGAATTCATAATTTTTTAAATAGAATGACATATATAATCTCCTTTAAAATAACTATCGATATGTTCATAAATTTGAGTTATTAATATCTATGTCAATGTCCATATTTTTATTTATCATCAACTCATGACTTCTTATTCATGAGTCATACTTGATGAGTTATATTCTTATTGGCAAGTTATAATCTATTAAAAAAAACTAAAAATCAATTCACACATATGAATTATAGAGGGAAAAAAAAACCATTTCCTTTCTAGGGTTCATCACTTTATCCAATATTTTTTCCGAAGTAAAAAACCAAATAAGTTATGTGGCTTGAAATGTCAATCTTCCCCTCAAATGTGCCATCTTCTTCAAATGAAGTCCAACCGCTCCTTCTTCCCTTAGCGCCTCCTCTCTCTCACACACTCGATGAACTAAGCCCAAATGCAACAGCTAAGCCTTTCACTCTGTGAAATTAGTCTCCTTATCCTTCCCCTCCATCAATAATTGAGCTCAATTCCGTCATTTTTGTTCCATCGAAAAGCTCGAACCTCAAATGGAAGGCGCTCTCTTTCCCAACAGATGTCCACTTCCAGTGAGTAGACCCAATCAACCAACTCAAACTTTAAAGTTCAATTCAACAACTCTTCCTCCTCCTCCTCCATCGCCGCCCTCTTCCTCGTTTCCGATCGATACCCTTCTTCAGCATCTTCTTCAATTGTCTCTGTCGCCCAATGACAGTGTTCACAAGCTCAAACCTGTAAATGTTGCTCAAAAGAATGTTGCCCATTTGCCTTCTCTTCAAGTTTCGGTGGATTCAACTAAGAAACGGAGAGAAAGGCCTCAGTTGAAGAAACCCGTGGTGAATTCAGCTTCGCAATTTGAGTACAATGACGAGGAAATTCGAGATGGGCCTCTTCAATTTCTCTCCAAAAAGGGTATGTGGTTGCTTAATTCAATCGCTGAACATCCTTTTGATAGCTTGAATGCTTTTTTTGATTCTGTCAAGTTTGAGTTGCTTGAAGTTGATTTGGTCAGTCTGTTGAAAGCGCTAGACCTTTCGGGTAACAGTGAGAAAGCTATTTTGTTGTTTGAATGGGTTGTGTCGAACTCTGGCTCTGGAGATGTGAAATTAGATAATAAAGCTGTTGAACTTATGATAAGAATTCTTGGAAGAGAATCGAAATATTCAATTGCACTCAAGCTGTTCGACGAAATTCCAATAGACAAATACTCGCTCGATGTTCGAGCTTGCACCACCATTCTTCACGCTTATTCACGCAATGGCAAGTATAAGCAAGCCATTGCCATGTTTGAGAGAATGAAGGACTGTGGCCTCTCTCCAAGTTTGGTTACTTACAACGTCATGCTTGATGTTTATGGGAAAATGGGTCGCTCTTGGGACAAAATTTTAGGTTTGTTGGATGAAATGAGGAGTGAAGGTTTGCAATTTGACGAATTCACCTGTAGTACTGTGATATCTGCTTGTGGAAGAGAGGGTCTAATAAATGAAGCTAAAGAATTTTTTGTTGGGTTGAAGTCAAGTGGTTATGAGCCAGGAACTGTCACTTATAATGCTCTACTTCAAGTGTTTGGAAAAGCAGGGATCTATTCAGAGGCTTTAAACATCTTGAAAGAAATGGAGGATAATAATTGTGCCCCAGACTCTGTTACTTACAATGAGCTCGTAGCAGCTTATGTTCGGGCTGGATTCTGTGAGGAAGGAGCTGCTGTCATTGATACGATGACATGCAAGGGTGTGATGCCAAATGCTGTGACTTATACTACTGTCATAAATGCCTATGGTAGGGCAGGGAAGGAGGTGAAGGCATTACAGTTATTTAACCAGATGAAGAAATCGGGATGTGTTCCTAATGTGTGCACTTACAATTCTATTCTTGCATTGCTGGGAAAGAAATCGCGGTCGGAGGAAATGATAAAGATACTTAGTGATATGAGAATAAATGGATGTTCTCCTAACCGAATAACATGGAACACTTTACTTGCCATGTGTGGTGATAAGGGGAAGCACAAGTTTGTGAACCATGTTTTTAGGGAGATGAAAAATTGTGGTTTTGAACCAGGTAGAGACACATTTAACACATTGATCAGCGCGTATGGCCGTTGTGGGTCAGAGATTGATGCAGCAAAGATGTATGATGAGATGATTAAAGCTGGATTCACACCATGTGTTACAACTTACAACGCGCTATTGAATGCTTTGGCTCGACGAGGGGATTGGAAAGCAGCGGAATCTGTCTTACTAGATATGAGGAACAAGGGATTCAAACCTAATGAGACCTCATTCTCATTGATGCTCCACTGCTATGCAAAAGGGGGGAATGTGAGAGGATTAGAGAGGATTGAGAAAGACATTTATGATGGTCATATCTTCCCCAGCTGGGTTCTTTTGAGAACCCTCATTCTTGCAAACTTCAAGTGCAGAGCAGTTAGAGGAATGGAAAGAGCATTTGAGGAGTTGATGAAGAATGGATACAAGCCTGATATGGTTATATTCAACTCTATGCTATCAATTTTCGCAAAAAATAACATGTATGAAAGAGCACACGAGATGTTGCACTTGATTCGTGAAGGTG
The DNA here is from genome assembly GCA_036507285.1 of Trichosanthes cucumerina. Lineage (NCBI taxonomy): Eukaryota > Viridiplantae > Streptophyta > Magnoliopsida > Cucurbitales > Cucurbitaceae > Trichosanthes > Trichosanthes cucumerina. The sequence goes on along the minus strand of CM071842.1, from coordinate 10,596,897 downwards.
GACTGCAACCAGATCTGGTCACCTACAACAGCTTGATGAATATGTATGCCAGAAGAGGAGAATGCTGGAAAGCAGAAGAAATCCTCAAGGGACTAACAAAATCTGGCGAAAAACCGGATCTCGTGTCCTACAACACCATAATCAAAGGCTTCTGCAGACAAGGACTCATGCAAGAAGCTATTAGAATTATGTCCGAGATGACAGCTCAAGGGATTCGTCCTTGCATATTCACCTACAACACTTTTGTTTCGGGCTATGCAGGACGCGGAATGTTTGCAGAGGTAGATGAAGTCATTAGTTACATGATTCAGAACAATTGCAGACCCAATGAACTTACCTACAAGATTGTAGTCGATGGTTATTGTAAAGCAAGAAAATACCAAGATGCTATGGATTTTGTGTTCGGGATCAAGAACATCGATGACTCTTTCGATTATCAATCCATGCAAAGACTTGTTTCCCATGTAAGGGAGATGATGAACTCTTGATCTCTCTAGGTATTCCTGCTGGTTATTTCTTTGTTCATTTATAGAGAAGTACAGGTAGATATATAATAGCCATTACAAAACATTAAACGCCTTACCAGCTCATTTGTATTCATTTCTGGTTAGTCACTTGATGGTTCTGATAGGAGAATATATGAATTATTATGTATTCATCTTCATCAAGCTTTGCAGCAGTCTCAGTTTCAAGGATATTCTTTACCCATGAACATAAATTATGGTTATAGGCTGTAGCAATCTGCTGGTATATAATAAACATATTTCTGGACCTTATATTCTTGTTGTTTTGATCTCTCTACCTTTTTTTTTTTAATTATTTTTTATGGGCAATAATTTGGATGTTTTTAAAGAAATATTTAAATCATTAACCTTAAAAGATGGGAAGCAATCTAAGCATCTATCATTTGAAAAATTAGACTCGTTCAAGTTCATTTTCAAATAAAAGTATAGGGACAAAAGCATTGCGAGAGCCCTACAATAGGGACTTAAAATGTGTTCGATCGTAATTTTAATGTATTTATGGAAAAAACAATGAATATATTTTTTTTTATGAGCAACTTTTGAGACGGTCCTTCATAGCTTGAAACCTTCTGATTTGATAACAAAGTAGAATTGTAATTGTCATGGATCGGCGTTTAGATTTATTATCTCCCATTGCCCTTTTGATTTCTTAATCACGGATAAAGATCTTTAAGTCTATTAAATATATTTTAAAATATAGCTCGACCTTAATGTATAGGTATTTATTGACCCATACACGTGGATAATCCATATGATTTTGTTCAAAAAGAAGGGGGAAAAACCATTAGGATCGGTAAATATTAGTGGGTTAAATTACAAGTTTAGTCAATAAACTTTTAAGTTTATCAAAAAGTTTATAGACTTAAAAAAATTATCTAAAACCATGTTTGATAACTATTTGCTTTTTGGTTTTTGGAAATTGTACTTGTTTTTTTTTATCATTTTCTCTATAATGGGTTTTATCTATCTTAAGAAAACACTTCAATTCTTAACCAAATTCTAAAGACAAAAACATGTTTTTGGAATTACCTTTTTTAGTATTCAAAACTTAGATTAGTTTTTGAAAATATAGGTAAAAATTAGATAACAAAATAAGCAAGCTCATAGGTGGAAATAATATTTATAAACTTAATTTTCAAGACTCGAACAATTATCAAATGGAGCATAAACTTTCAATTTTGTGTATAGTGGATCTTTAATATATTCAACATCTTTCAAAATTGAATAAGACCATAAACTTTCAATTTTGCATAGAATAGATTCATGAATTTTAAAAAATGTCGAATAAATAATTTAATAAACAATACTAAAAGTTCAATCATCTAGACACAAAATTAAAAGTTTAGAGACTTATTAAATACAAACTTAAAGTTGAGATACTAAACTTGTAATCTAACCAACATTCCAAATCTATATTAGAAATAACATCTTAATTTATATTTTTTTTTTGTCTCTTGGGACTCCACAAAAATGAAAAGCCACAAGTCTCTTCAAAATGGGCCAAAAGTGAAGTGGGCCTTGGGTCTTGGGCCAGAACAGTGACACTTCCCAGCCCAACTTGACATGTTCTTCAAATGTGTATTTCAGTTCCACAACCATGGTGAAGATATCTACTTTTGTATTATTTTATCCCTTTTGTAATTGTATGTTCTGTTCTGTTGGTAATGATGTGCTCTTTGAGGCTTCAGCTTTCATAACCATTTATTTGCACATGTCCATTTATAGTCATTATCTTATATTGCCTTATGTGGTAGAAAACACATTCCATTATGCAAAAATGGCTTTGTCTAGATACTCACCAACACCATTATGTTACAACCTACTTCAATTTTGGATTCTTGCTTTTGTTTAGTGAATGACAAAGGGTTAATTGCATCATTCTTAAATTTTATCTTCAAATTCAAACTTATGTTGTAAAATGCATATTCACTTACATGTGTTAGTATAGACCATATATATTAAATAATAAATTTTAGCTAATGATCATAAATTGTTACCTCATCATTTTTTATTTTTTTACAACATGTGGGGTGAAAATTTGAACCTTTGACCACTTAGTCGAGTATATACAATTTATGAGAGTATACACTATATTTTTGTCATTAGGTTAAATTCATGATAAAAATACATATAGATAAATTTGGGACCAAGTACAAATTTATATGTGTCCTCAAATTAAATTAAAAGACATGAAAAAAAATTAAGGAAATCAAATAATGTTAATTGTCTAGTATTGATCTATTGGACGACTTAAGCTAGTCCAATCCAATTATGTCATGTGACAGTTGGATCTGAAGCTAATTTTGTAATACTTCAAAATTTTAGAGTCATTCTACTAGGGTGTCACTCCAGGTTGTACCGCTCGCGTCGAAATTTCGGCAGCATAATGACGCAACTAGGACAAACCGAAAATTTTAACCTATCTCATGAACAAGAAAACACTTCAAAAAATAATCTCACGAGGGCGCTCAACCTCCTCCAACTACATATTTCAAACAGGTTGAGCCTCAACTCCTCAGAGTTCTCAGGCAACCACACAAACTCCTTAGAACATGCTTCAATAACAAAGAAAACTACCATTCACATACCATACCAAGGTTCAAATATAAAAGAACTAGCTAAAGCAACGGAAACCAAACAAGAGAGTGCAACAATGACAAATTAACCAAGTTAAACCTAAGCAAATGAATTAGACAAGCTCTTTCATAGCCTCGCAGGGTCCTCACCCTAATTGAGGCCAGGGAGCGAGTCCCATGGCTGTGAGCTTGTGGGCGGGAGTATCACCGTTGTCGCCAACCTAGTTCGAGAGCTAAGGGTAGGGCAAGAGATAGAACTTGAGTAAGTGATAGGGACAGACTAAGGGTGAAATTCTTTAAAAAGGAATGTTGTGTCGTGTGTAACTAGGCTTAAGACTTCAGTATCTGTGTTGTTTTACTTTGGTCTTAAGTGTGCTACTTACTAGGTATATTTATACTCACCCCTTGTTTGTGTGTTTTGGTTGTAGGTAAAGCGAAACCTTGAGGTGACCGACGTTTTTTTTCGTGTTCGGGTCGCTTAATTGAGATGTGAACTTGTTTTTAGGGAACCGGTGGAAGTAGAGATATCGTTGGAGTACGCCCTCACTTCTTGGTTTGTGTTGAACCCTGTGAAAGTGGTAAGTAGCGGTTTGGTTTTGCCTTTACTCATAAGTGACAAGGTTAGGGGTGAGGTCACATGTGAAGCCGAGTTTTTCAGTAACTATGTCTTACGTTGTTTGTTTTCGAAGTTTGAGTTTGTCTGTTTTGTTATTGAATGTTTGGCTACCTTAAATATTGTTTAGATGACGCATGCTGGTGTGGCTTGTGTTGAGGCAAAGTGAACTTGAAAACGTTGTTGCATGGACCTTAAATCGAAAGCCCGTTTGCTCTAAGATGTGGGTTGATGCATATTGATATAAACTGTGATGAGACTCTTAGGACGATGTGAACCTGAAAATTATTATTGCATGCTCTTAAATGTCGTGTACCCTATGATGCAAGTCGATGTGGTATATGGTGAAACTTTTGGGCAATGTAAGACTGTTGTGAGTTGGAGTGTTTGAACCTTGAATAGAGGTGCCTTAATTTGATTCCTTAGGACACCAGACTGTGGGTCATGGGTGTGAAGTGAGAACATCGAAGTAGTTGGGAACAAAACCTTGGTGAATGACTTGGAGGTGAGATGCGTAACCATAGGATCGTAGCTAACATGCAACCAGTCACTAGTAAAGGCTTGAGGTCTCCGTGCAACCCTTAGCAGACCCGAGACTCTAAATTTGCAAGTTTAGACTTGGGATTCAAGGTCCACCCTCCATCTTGCAGAGTTGCTCAGGAAGTGATTCCCAGGGTGCAAAGGACGCTGGACATGTTCCTCGTCCTAGACTGAGGCTCGGCGAGCGATTTCTGAAGTGCAGAGGAGTTGGATTTGTTCCTTCACCCTAGTTGAGGCCATTGAGCGAGTCACGTGGTTGCGAGCTTGTGGGGGGAGCACTTGTCACACCCCCTCCCGAACTACCTGCAAACTTAGCCCGACAGACGGCGTGAAGCCAACAGACATCATTTACTTTTTAACAATACCTGTTGACCCTGTTTTACCTGAAAAACATACTATACCTGCATATGGAACACTTTAATCATAAACACCGCGTAATATTGACAATTACGAAACCTACGTAAGGAGTAACCCTACTTAAGACTCTCTTGAAAACTAAAACGGATGTGAGCATCACAAACTGAAACATACCCAACCATGGTTTACACAACTACAACCTAGTATGTACACACAAACATAACTTCATAGTCCTCCTACAATACATATAGACTTTCTGTACAATTCCACCACGTACAAAATATTAAACTCGTAGAGCTTCCAGCAGACTATGGCAGGATATCAGGCACCGGGAGCTCGATCTCTACCTAAAAAGTTTGGAAAACACTGAAAGAATGAGCTCAGTGAGTGACTGAGTTTAAGATCTAATAACTCATAAATCATATCACCTGGAAACTTATGAGCATATGGATCTATAATCAAGCGTTGAAAATACACGTGTAATCATAATAGCTTTTTAGATATCCAGTAAGTACGTCATTAAAATCTCGCAAGGCATATCAATACTACCAAACATTTAAAAATGTATGACAATCTACGTTGTGTAGGACACACCCAGTACAACCAACGTTTACTCTACGATGTAATGGGGCCTGCCCAGCACTCCCATCATCTTTGTCGTAGTGGGGCCCGCCCAACACTCACGACAGCATTGTTGTCACGGAGTATATTCAACGTTGACGACAAAAAATGACATGTGTGCACACGGTACTATATAGCCTCGGGCTCAATGTCTCAGTTACTTACTCATTCAAGACTCAGAAAAACACATAAAAACATTTGAACATGTCTGCTTATCTTTTATTTCGTAAAACTCAAGCTTACTCAGCTTGTTCATAAAAACTGGAAATCTTTAAATCATACTTGCTAATACATACTTGCTCGAAATCATAACATTTTGATACATTTCGGCAAACAATAAATATATGCTCACGTATAAATTTCATCGATTAATCTAGGCTCACAACGAGCACTTGAAAACATTTCTAGGAAAACATGAATGCTCATAAATATGTGTTTAAAAAAACATAAAACATTGAAACCTTTTCGTTCTAGCAAAACTTGTATTTCTTTAAACATAATTCAAGCATATAGATCGTTTTCGGAGTACGTTTTGTCACTCACCGTGTTAGAACTAGAACCTTGGCTCGTATACTCGACCTATTTCCTCTTGGCCTGTCAAATAAACCAAAACCAAGCATTAGAACCTCGAGCTCATGAATTTCAACCTTGAAATTACAAAAACCACACAATCTAATTTTCCAGCATTTTACAGATTTTATACCCTGTTTTCAAACAATCATAACTTCTTCATTAGTTAGCCAAACAGGATGTACTTTATACCAAACCCTTCCTTTTTGAATCCTCTAAAAATCATATGAAGAAATAAAATTGAGATTTTCAACGGATTTGTTCGAAAATACCTAAAAAACTTCTTCCCCAAAAATAAACTCTTGCTATTCCAGATTCGTTTCCCTGTTGCAACCCGAAATCGACCTGAAATTTTAAACATCTTCCAGTCGATTTATACTCACAAGTTCTTCATGACAGTTGTAGAAAATTCAATAAGCTTTCCAACCATACTTATTAGAGCTTCTGGATCCAACTCTACAGATCAACACGACCCAAAAACCAGAGACTTCTCGGATTTGACACCAAATTCTCTCCTCTTCCTTCCTCTTCACAAATCAGTAACTTAAGATCCGAATTTGCTCGAGCTTCCTTCACGAACTTTGTTAAAAAATGAATTAACTTTCAAGAAAATCAAACCTCAACTCTTACCTCTTCTTGTGGAGCTCGAAATGATTAAAATAACAGAATTGGGTTGAATTGAGCATTGAATTGCCATGGAACCTTGAATTGAACCTTTCTCCTTTCTTCTGTTATGGCCATCAACCTAGTCTGGGAACTAAGGGTAGGGCAGGAGGTAGAACTTGAGTAAGTGATAGGGACGGGCCAAGGATGAAATTATTTAAAAAGGAATGTCGTGTCGCGTGTAACTAGGCTTAAGACTTCAACATCTGTGTTGTTTTACTTTGGACTTAAGTGGGCTACTTACTGGGTATATTTATACTCACCCCTCGTTTTGTGTGTTTTGGTTGCAGGTAAGGCGAAACCTTGAGGTGACCGACGTCGGCGAGGACCCTGCGAGGCTAGATAGGACTTATTTAGTTCATAGGTTTAGAAAGGCCCTATTGAAATGCTATTTTTTTTTCTTTCCACTTTAACAAGTTCTATTATCTTTGAATCTTAGTATGGTTTATGATTGGTGGTTTTCTTTATTATTATGAAAGCATGTTCTGAGGAGATGTGCGTTGCCTGAGAACTCCGAGGGACTGAAGCCCAACCTAACTTAGATCTGTAGTTTGGAGGAGGTTGGGTGCCCTCGTGAGGACATTTTTTAAGTGTTTTCTTGTTCAGGAGACATGTTAAATTTTTTTGTTTGTCCTAGTTGCGTTGTTATGTTGCCGAAATTTTGGCGCGAGGGGTACAACCTGGAGTGACACTCTAGTATAATGACTCTACAGTTACGGGGTGTTACAAATTTAGTCCGAGATCACTAAAAAAGATTGGGCCAAATTTAAATAATCCAAGCTTATTGAAAAATATTGGATTAAACCCGAATAAGGCAAAGATCAAACGTTGGGTCCAAAGTCAACAAAACTCAATCTCATACAAGGTCTATCAAAGTCTATAAATTGAGGAGGTCATCCTTCATTTTGGAAATTTAAAGAAGTCAGAATTCAAAACATTCGACCAAGAATTCAAAAGAGCTAGAAACCAGATAATTCAAAAGATCAAGCACTCATAATTTAAAAGATTCAACACTCAAAATATATATGAAAATTAGAAGACTTCAAGAAATCGATTGTATTTTTACCAATTACAAGTTAAAGATTGAATCTCCCTCATCTAAAAATAAGCTTACAAGCCCTCGAGTCAAAATCTACATTCCAAGAGAAATCATGGGATGATTATACAGTAGAGATTGTAACAACACTTATACAAATTCAGTAAAATCATTATTTCTACGGTTTTAAATTTCTCAAAAAATCTCATGTGAATAGACAACATTTTATAACATACAACAACACTCCTGTTTTTTTAAATCTAAAATTAAATATTAAACTCTCAATTTTACCTACAACAAAATTGAACTTTTTGAAGAACCATTTCCGTTGTGATTGATCAAAGTAGTTATTAACAAGATTTACGACATATAAAGATGGAAAGATTAGAACCTCTAACCTCTTGGTCAAAGTATATACCTAAACTAGTTGAGTCATGTCAACCAATATATGGTTGATAAGTACATAAATGTTGTATGCAAACCAACAATAGCAGATCCAGTATCGAGTTACTTGATATATTTTGATATTTGTTTGTTCAATAGAAAATATGAGTAATATTTTTTTTATAGGATAAAATACTATTTTGGTATGAGTCTCATTTTATTTTAGTCCATATACTTTCAAATGTCTAATTTTAGTCTTTGTACTTTCAATAAAGCTTAAATTAGTTCTTATTGTTAATTTGAAATTAATTTTTTTTATTGAATTTGGTAAAATAATAATAATAATTCTCATTCAATAAAAGATAAAATATGAATATATTTTTAAAATTTGCGGAGGGAAGATTAATATAAACTAAATATTTATGTTGGATGTTGGAAATGCAAACTATAAACTAAGGGACTTAAGTACGTAACTTAAATTTGGGATTTGGAAGTATAAAAACCATAATAAAGTAAGCCGAACAAAAGATATTTTAACTTATTTTTTATATAAATATATATATAAAAAAAATGTAACATAAAATAATAATTATAATTTGTTGCTTTTTAATAATTATAATTTTTTTGTTTTATATAATTATAGTTTTGTTGTGAAAAAAGGATGAAAACCGGGTATAATTTTACCAATATTTAAATAGTATAATAATATATTAATAATAATAATAATAATAATTCAAGTGTTTTGAAAATGGAATATATAAAATATAAATATGAGATAGTGAGAATTTATGGAAAATTAAATAATAACCAAAATAGAGAAAGTGGGAGAAAATGTAAAGGATTGGAGATAGCTTTCACCAATTGTGCATTTTATTCTTCCACCAAAAGCCACTATTTATAGGCAATTTGGCAAGGGATGAGTTGATACATTTGGACACTAAGCATTGGTAAGAAATGAACACATGGAGGACACTATGGCTAAGAATAATTTGCCACATGGCATGGGTGTTAAAGGGCATGTGGAAATGGACATTTATATCATAATGTTTATAATACTCCCCCTTAAATGCCCATTTATATAAAATATGTCTCGTTAAAACCTTACTAGGGAAAAACCCTATGAGATAAAAACTCTAGTGAAGGAAAAAAAGTACATATTTTATATAATATATTTACTCCCCCTCATGACGACATCACTTGAGATCTTTGAGTCTTCGCATCCCAATACTGTGAACCAATTTCTCAAATGTTGTAGTTGGTAATGCCCTTGTAAATATGTTTGCCAAGTTATCTTTCGAACAAATCTGTTGTACTGAGATGTCACCATTTTCTTCAAGGTCATGAGTGTAGAAAAGTTTTGGAGAGATATGTTTCGTTCTATCTCCTTTAATATATCCTCCTTTGACTTGAGCTATACATGTTGTGTTGTCTTCGTATAATATTGTTGGAAGGGGTTTGCTTGAAGACAAGCCACATGTCTCACGAATGTGTTGTGTCATTGATCTTAGTCATACACATTCTCGACTTGCCTCGTGAATTGCGAGGATTTCAGCATGATTCGAAGAAGTGGCCGTGATGGTTTGTTTCACTGATCGCCATGATATAACAGTTCCTCCACATGTAAATAGATAACCTGTCTGAGATCTAGCTTTGTGTGGATCAGATAGATAACCAGAATCTGCATAACCAACTAGATCAAAGCTGGATTTGTTAGAATAAAATAAACTCATATCAATCGTCCCTCAAGATCTTTGGAGTACATGCTTAACTCCGTTCCAATGTCTTTTTGTAGGACATGAACTATATCTAACTAATAAATTTACTGAAAATGCAATATCTGGTCTTGTGTTATTAGCCAAATACATAAGTGCTCCGATTGCACTAAAATATGGTACTTCAGGACCAAGTAGTTCTTCATTGTCATCTCGAGGTCGAAATATATCTTTCTTTACATCCAGTGAACAAACCTCCATTGGAATATTCAATGGATGTGCTTTATTCATATAGAATCTTTTTAAGATTTTCTCTGTATAAGTTGATTGATGAACAAATATCTCATCTGCTAAATGTTCAATTTGCAAGCCAAGGCAAAATTTTGTTTTTCCAAGATCTTTCATCTCGAATTCTTTCTTAAGATATTCTATTGCCTTGGATAACTCTTCAGGAGTTCCAATTATATTTAAATCATCAACATATACAGTTATAATAGCAAATCCTGACTGAGATTTCTTTATAAAAATACACGGACACATTGGATTATTTTGATATCCTTCTTTCAACAGATATTCACTCAGGCGATTATACCACATTCGTCCTGATTGTTTTAATCCATATAATGATCTCTGTAACTTTATTGAATACAATTTTCGAGAACTTGATTTATATATTTTAAATCTTTCCGGGATTTTCATATAAATGTCATTATCTAGAGATCTATATAAATATGTCGCGACTACATCCATTAGATGCATATCAAGTTTTTCATATACAGTCAGACCAATCAAATATCTTAACGTTATTGCATCCACCACAGGAGAATATGTCTCCTCATAATCAATATCAGGCCTTTGCGAGAATCCTTGTGCAACAAGTTTCGCTTTATATCTTGTGACTTCATTCTTTTCATTTCTTTTGCTTACAAATACACATTTGTATCCCACAGTTTTGACACCTTCTGGTGTTAGGACTACTGGTCCAAAAACCTCACGTTTTGAAAGTGAGTTCAACTCTGCTTGGATTGCTTCTTTCTACTTTGGCCAATCATTTCTACGTTGACATTCTTCGATAGATTTTGGATCAAAATCGTCACTTTCATGAATAATATCGTGAGCAACATTATAAGCAAAAATGTTGTCAACAATGATATCATTTTGGTTCCATCTCTTTCCTGTTGTAATATAGTTTATAGAAATTTCATTATTATCCTCAAGCGTTTGATTTTCATCAATACTCTTTTGAGTAGTTATATTTTGGATTTCTTCTGGAACATCTATACCTTTTATTGAATCATTTTGATTCTCAACTACTTTTCTTTTTCGAGGATTTTTATCTTTGGAACTCATTGGTCTACCACGCTCACGCGCGTGCTCGGACTCATTATTGACAACTTGTTCTTGTGGGATATCAATTTTTTATGGAGCATTTGCTGCTGGTATATATGATTTAGTCACTTTTTAGCATCTGTGAATGCATCTGGTAATTGATTTGCTATATTTTGCAAATGAATTATCTTTTGAACTTCAAGTTCACATTGATCTCTACGAGAATCTAAATGAGTTAATAATGATGCATTCCATGTAATTTCTTTTTCCAACTTCTTAATTCCTCCCCCTAATGTTGGAAAATTTGTTTCATTAAAATGACAATCAACAAATCGTGCAGTAAATACATCACCCGTCAGGGGTTCAAGATATTTAATAATTGATGGAGAATCATATCCGACATATATTCCTAACCTCATTTGAGGACCCATCTTAGTACGTTGTGGTGGAGCAATTGGAACATATATTACACATCAAAAAATTCTCAGATGGGATATATTTGGTTGTTGGCCATAAGCTAATTGCATAGGAGAATATTTATTATAGGCTACTGGCCTAATACGTAATAATGATGCAGCGTGTAAAATATCATGACCCCAGACCGATGTAGGAAGTTTAGCTCTCATAAGCAATGGTCTTGCAATTAATTGCAGACGTTTTATAAATGATTCTGCTAGGCCATTTTGTGTAAGAACATGAGCTACAGGATGTTCAACACTTATCCCAATTGACATACAATAATTATTAAAAGTTTGGGATGTAAATTCACCAGCATTATCAAGTCGAATTGTCTTAATTGTATAATCAGGAAATTGTGCTCTTAACTTAATTATTTGAGCAAGTAATCTTGCAAATGCAAGATTTCGACTTGATAATAAGCATACATGTGACCATCTGGTGGATGCGTCAATTAATACCATAAAATATCTAAATGGACCACTTGGTGGGTTAATGGGTCCACAAATATCACCTTGAATTCGCTCTAAAAATGCAGGTGATTCAATCCCCACTTTAGCTGATGATGGTCTAATAATTAATTTCCCTTGAGAGCAAGCATCACATGACAACTCATTGGATTGAAGAATCTTCTAGTTCTTTAAAGGATGTCCATGTGAATTCTCAATAATTTTCCTCATCATTATCGATCCTTGATGACCCAGTCGATCATGCCAAACACTGAATATTTATGGATTCATGAACTTCTGGTTCATTGTTGCATAACTTTTGATTACTCGTATATGAGTATAATATAATCCAGAAGAAAAAGTTGGCAGTGTTTCTAATATACGTTTTTCATGTGAAACAATAGATGTGATATAGAGACACTCTATATTATTTTTACGATCAGTTTCAACATGATAACCATTATTACGTGTATCTTTGAAACTCAATAAATTTCTCTTTGATTTGCTAGAGAACAAGACATTATTAATTGAAAATTTTGTTCCTCTAGGCAAGATAAAACTTGATTTTCCAAAACCTTCAATCAGGTCTGCAGAACCTGATATAGTATTGATTTTTGCTTCCAGCATTGTCAATTTAGAAAAATATTTTCTGTTTATGAGTATCGTGTGCGTAGTCGCGCAGTCTGCCAGACATAAATCTTCATTGCTCATTTTCGAGTTACTCAACATATTAAAATTGTCCATATTTCTTCATTGATAAGAAAGGAAAAACGATTACAAAAAGTCCTAAAATATATATACAAAAACAATAAAAATATATTATAATTACAAACAGTACTTAATTATATATCTTCATACAAAACATCTCTACTTGTTTGATTCCATCAATTTTCTCTCCAGGAGATTCAAAATAATCAACCACATCAAGATGCATCATATTGGAGGGATCAAACACATCATCTTCTTAAATGACAAGATTCACCTCCACATTCTTCCCTTTTTCTTTTTCCTTCAGGGAAGCTTGATAGAGATCAACAAGGTGTTTTGACGTACGACAAGTACGTGACCAAAGGCTGATCATTCAAGAAGAAAACATTTATGTTCATCACCTTTTGAACTTCTATCTTGTGGAGCTTTTCCTTTATCATCATAAATTCGTGTGAGTTTCTTAAAATTATAATGCCCACCACGAAAATAGGTATTTCTTCCTCTACCGCGGTCCCGACCTCGACCACGACCACGACCTTAACCACGATTATTGAAATTCATAACATTCACTTCAGGGAATGGTGTTGCTCTAGTTGGTCGAGATTCATGATTTTTCATTAATAACTCGTTATTTTGTTCAGCCACGAGAAGACATGAAATTAGTTCTGAATATTTTTTAAAGCCTTTCTCTCGATATTGCTGTTGCAGGAGCATATTCGAAACATGAAAAGTGGAGAATTTCTTCTCTAACATATCAACATCAGTAATCCTTTCTCCGCATAATTTTAATTTTGAACTAATTCTGAATAGTGCGGAATTATATTCACTTACTGATTTGAAGTCCTGCAGCCTCATGTGCATCCAATCATAACGTGCTTTTGGAAGAATAACTGTTTTTTGATGATCATATCTTTCTTTCAAGCCTTGTCATAGAATGTAGGGATCTTTTATTGTAAGATACTTCATTTTCAATCCCTCGTGAAGATGATGGCGAAGGAAGATTATGACTTTCGCTTTTTCTTGATTTGATGCATCATTTCCTTCTTTAATTGTTTCTCCAAGATTCATGGAGTCTAAATGGATTTCAGCATCAAGGACCCATGACAAGTAGTTATTTCCATTAATATCCAAGGATGCAAATTCTAATTTTGCAAGATTTGCTATAGAAATACTATACAAAAAGAAATTGCATTTACATTAGGAAATTAATTAAACATGCAAAATAACATTTTATTATTAAAAACAATAGCTTACCCGGAGGACCTACGTTCAGTGGAAAAATCGGTAGAGCTTAACGTGTTGTGAAAAAGGATGGAAACTGGGTATAATTTTACCAATATTTAAATAGTATAATATAATAATAATAATAATAATAATAATAATAATAATAATAATAATTCAAGTGTTTTGAAAATGGAATATATATAATATAAATATGAGATAGTGGGAATTTATGGAAAATTAAATAATAACCAAAATAGAGAAAGTGGGAGAAAATGGAAAGAATTGAAGAGAGCTTTCACCAATTGTGCATTTTATTCTTCCACCAAAAGTCACTATTTATAGGCAATTTGGCAAGGGATGAGTTGGTACATTTGGACACTAAACATTGACAAGAAATTGACACATGGAGGACACTATGACTAAGAATAATTTGCCACATGGCATGAGTGTTAAATGACATGTGGAAATGAACATTTACATCATAATGTTTATAATAAGTTTCTTGTATAATTTATTACCATTTAACAGTATTTGTATTCATTCTATTTATATCTGATATCGTGAAAAAAATCAAATGTAAAGGAGAAATTAAAAGAAAAATATTGTATTTTATATTGATAACTATAAATATTTTGTAGATAAAAATTCTTTGAATAAAACGTGGCTTAAATTTAAATTTATAAAAAAACAAACATCTAAATTATTTCCTTTCATTAAAATAATTATTTCCTTTCTATATATTTTTAAATCAACAAAAATAATAACATTTTATAAAGGTATATATAAAAAAATGAAAACGAATAAGAAAATACCTCCATGTAAATCAAACGCGCACGTACATACAATAAAAACCGAACACAAAAGATAAAATAAAATCAAACGCGCACACATATATATATATACGGGGTATTTGTACGGATAACCCATTTTCCAATGCATTAATGTCATTTGACCGACATTTCAAAATAATGAAATATGACCTATTCTTGCGTGGCAATGCGCGCAAAATGACTCATTAAGGGTAATATGAAGCGGTCTTTCTTGTTCACGTTTCAAGACGTTGTTCACGCTCTCGCTCCGTTGTCTCGCTCTCGCTCGCTCAAATGAATGGAAAAAAATATAAAGAAAAAATGACAAAAAAAGAGAGAGAAAGCCTGAGGAGTAGAGAGAGCGAGCGAGTCGGCGAAGTGCGAGCAGTGAGAGCGAACGAGAGCGAGAGAGCTATGTCTTATTTAATTACTATCATAAGCGAGCGAGAGCGAGAGCGAGAGCGAAGCGAGGCGAAACGAGACTTGAGCGGAATGCGCAAGACAAAAAGGGAGAGCGAGGCGAGAAGCGAGACTTGAACGCGAGGCGAGGCGAGAAGGCGAAACGTGACTTCGAGCGAAAGAAAGCGAGAGAGCTAGAGTCGATATGATGCCCTTACGGTAATTTGGGACGAAATGCATGCAAGATAAAAAAGGTCAAATGTCATTAATTTCAGAACATGGGTCAAATCACATTAATGCATGTGAAAAGGGATTTTCCATGCAAATTTCTCTCTATATATATATAAATAAAAAAATAACGAAAAATTTCCTAACTAAGTTTCAAACTTAGGCAACGAAGGAAGCAAGCTTGATTGCCACTGGAACATAAATAATATTTCTGAAATATATGTGAATCATTATATACTAATAACATATATGCCATCAACAACATATTTAGGGATGGCAACAGAGGCGGGTGGAAATTCGGAGATGCATTTTCCATCTCTGTCTTTGTGGAGATTTTCCATTCTCGTCCCCGCCCCATTCTCCGTTTTGGAGAGTCGGGGTCGGGGTCGGGGATTTCTCGATCGGGGATCGGGTCCCCGTGGGAAAAATTCCCACTTTTTTTTAATTATTTTTATTAAAAATAATATATATATATATTAAAATCATATTGATAAGTATTATTATTATTTTATTTAAATCATTAAATTTTAAAAGGCATTTAATATAAAATTATAAACACTTTACTGTTACTGTTTTTTAAATATTTGT
Source organism: Trichosanthes cucumerina (assembly GCA_036507285.1). Classification (NCBI taxonomy): domain Eukaryota; kingdom Viridiplantae; phylum Streptophyta; class Magnoliopsida; order Cucurbitales; family Cucurbitaceae; genus Trichosanthes; species Trichosanthes cucumerina. Next base: position 10,581,111 of record CM071842.1, on the reverse strand, counting down.
TTAAAAAATTGAATGATTTAAATAAATAAAATAATAATAATGTTTATATATATATATTATTAGTTATATAAAATTACATATTAATAATAATATTTTTATACATAATCATAATATATATTATAGATTTTTTTAAAAAAATATAAAATAATTATTCGGGGCAGGTTCAGAGACCTGAAAAATCCCCGGTTTGACCCATATACCTGGTCAAACCGGGGATTCCCGTCCCGTTTCAGGTGGAGACCGTCCATCCCTAAGCATAGTTCAACTGACATCAAGTAACACTTATGATCAACAAGTCATGAGTTTGAATTCCTCCACCCCAAATATTGATGTACTACCAAAAAAAAAAAATACTAATAACATATATTCTAAAGTCTTTGTAGATAGGCGCTACAAACCAAATGACCATAGGAACTTAGTGCTCCATAAAAAAGCATGCTATATTTTCTTTACTATGAAAGGGAGGGACAACTTTGTGAAGAAAAACACCACAATTTTTTCTTTCCTTTTTAAGATAGAAAAAGATAAGGCTACCTTACCTAAGACTCCTTTTGAATAGCCTTTTTAAAGACGGCCAGTTCAACCTTTCACCTAATTTTCTTAGTTGAACAAATCTATTAGATGATTTTAAGGTCGGTCTAATATGCAATATAAATTTTGTTTTATATCGTTTAATCGAGTTAATAAGTATTTGATAGACTTGTTTCTAAAGACTGTTTTTGTATTATATAATTCAAAGTAGTGAAAATTATAAAAACAACATTTTTATGTTATAAAATCATTTCATTTGTGTTAAATCAAAACAGGTATGATATCATATCATATGTTATAAACTAATGATATTGTAAAATAATAATTATACAAATTTTATAACATAAAACATGTTCATAAATTAATTAATAATATTTGAGATTCAACCTATTTATATGGTTTATAATTGAACCAATTCAATTTCTAAATTTGCTACTAGAACACGACTGCAGAGCCACGTTCAAGCACGTTAGTTTCATTATAAGCTGTAATCTTCCCTAGAAAACCATACCAAAAATGTGTATATGAGCTGTAATAATCTTTAGAAAAAGATACCCATGTACGTATTTGAAAGGAGGGGATGCATTTTGACATAAAAAGACATTGAAACTTTGAAAGGAGATAGCAAAATTGGAGCTATTTTTGTGAAATATCCCACATGTGAGGAGTGGCAGTCGGACCCCAAAGGAAAAGGGCATCCAGAGTTTGGAAAATGAAAGCAAGAAGAAAAAATGGTGGATGGTAAAAAGGAACTTACAACAGAGAAAAAAATGAGATGCCCTTTTTTGTTGTTCTCTCTTAACCAGAGAGTTAGCGTAGACCTAAAGCTCGATTGAACGAAGCTAAGCCAAGCCAAGCCCCGCTCGAACCCCACTCAGCCTTAGCCATTTCTCATAAAGCCGCAAAAAAAGGCCATTCGTTTGCTTTAAGCCTTAACCTTAACCACCCAGTTTGAGTTTCTGTCTATCCCTCAAGATTTTTCTCTCATCAGAGGGCGGTGTTGAGCGAACACGAAACCAACCCAGGTTTTTATTAACCCCGTCAAACCCGAAATCTGTCTCTCTATATCCGTGTTAGCTAAATTGTCGAACCCTTTCAACCACTCGTTATCTTTCCCTCCCTCAACCGTCGCAACTTTCTTCAATTTCGGTTGTCGAGTGTTCCCACCGGCTTAATTGTTCGTTCTTGTGCTAAAACCCTGTTTTCTGGGCTCTGATCGGCGTGATTTTTTCTGGGTTTTCTTCCTAATTGGATATATGTAAATGGGTTGAAGAGAATATTTGGGTTTTGGAAGAAAGGAAAATGGAGTGGGACAGCAATTCGGATCTGAGCGGAGACGAGGAGGAGGAGGGCTTCCTACTCAACGATGGCGGACCTCTTCCTTTCCCTGTTGAGAACTTGTTCCAAACTGCGCCATGTGGGTTCGTCGTTACGGATTCTCTTGAACCTGACCATCCCATCATTTATGTCAACACCGTCTTCGAAATGGTTACTGGATATCGAGCGGAGGAAGTGCTCGGTCGCAATTGGTCAGTTTATTGTATAGTAGTAGTTATATTGATTCGGTGCTATTTATGTTCTAATCTTGGGGCTTATTTAGGGGTTGAATGAGTTTTTTTTTCTCTTCCTTTGCTTGGGTTGGGGTTATTTCTGTTGGTTAGAGACGGGTTGGCATTTGTTTTTGATGTTTACTGTAGTTGTGTCTTGTGATTTCTTGGCCAGATAGGAAGTCTTGGGCCAAGTTATTCTTTAATTGGTCTTCTTAGCTTAAATCGGCCAGTTAGCTTAATGTTGGATGGATTGGCAAGTTTTTGGTCTGTGTTTATAGCTGATGGGCAGGTTGCTGGAAACCGTGGTATGTTCTCTGGAAGGTATGATCGATATTTATGCAACTTTCTGCATCTTTGCATTTCATTTCTAGGGTCAATTTAGCTTCGACCGCAAGTTTTTGTAATTAGTTGGAGTTTGAAGAATTCTACACATACAAGTCTCCACACTGGGTCTGGGTGTACTACTATAGGGTAGATAAGCCAACTTGTGCCTGCCTATGACAATGGGAACTTCTTTACAAGTGGAGCAGAACTATCATAAATGAAAGGGCTTTCTGACAACAATGGATATTTTGTTCCCAAACCACGAAGTGATTGACTCTGGATGGGAGCAATGTAATTAGTGCAAGTTTCTTAAGAAATCATCCCGTGCCTTTCCATCCATATTCTGAAATTTTTATCAAGTTGTTGTAACATCATTTTCTATTTTCTGTGGTATACAAGAATGACCTTGTTGCTTCATTTCAGCTAAGAAATCTCGTCTAGGGTTTCCCTTTCCGTGTTGACTTGATGGAGGATGTGGTATATTGGCGCTTTTCAAAATGTTTTTTCTTATTTTGTAATCACTACCAACTATCCCCAATTATATGGCTAACCAAATGGCAAATATAGTCAAATGATTTGTATGGACAGTAAGAAGCATATCATAGAGGTCTTTTGAGGCAAAGTTTTTCAATTTGCTAAAATTTAGAAGTTGTACGTTGCTTTTGAGGTATTAGGAAGCACCATCCACATCATTGTATTATGGCAGTATTCTTGGAAAAGATGGGTTGTTGTTATAGTTGTGCTTGTGCAGCAATGTGGGAAGTATTTTGACTGGTGTTGAGGCTGTAAAAGATGAATTCTTAGGATTCTTATGATTCTGAGAAGCAAGCTTTTTGTTGGAAAAGAATAAGTATTTTGAATTGAAGATCATGTGTAAATTTCCCTCTGAAGGATGGACTGTATTTGTCTCGCTTAATCTGGGATCTTCAATAGTTTGAAGTTCATGGAGATTTTTTTACTGGAAAAATACTTTGTAGAATGGATTATATAAAAAGCGGCAAAACCCCAAATCCATGCAAAGGCGAAAGAGTTACGAAGTCTTGATGTAATTGTAATACTCCTATTGATATAATTGTAACAATAGATTATAAAAAGATTTCAATAAAATGCGTAAACTAGACTCTTCAATGATTGATTATTGAATTTCAAAGAGTCTAGGTTGACTGACTTGATTGAATCTTAACAGATTAATTCTTTGGTAGGTTTTTGGTTGAGGACAGGAAGAGAAGACTTACTTTTAAATAGAAATTCGTGGAGTTAAGACACCAAAAGGGAGTAAGATTTTTACAAAATGGAAAAAGAAGTTGGTTTGACCTGAAGTGAGATGACAATTCAGCCAATTTTCATAGGTTATGATGAACTTATGGCTTTCTTTAGCAAGCTCTACACTAAAAAACGGGAGTGCAGATTTATTCAGGAAGCAATATGTTGGCAGGCAATCTTCAAGAATTGAAGTATTTGGCTTGAAACACCTTTTGAAGGAGGTGGAGTTTTATTAGCTTTGAAGAGTTTAGACAAAAGCATTGGGGCAAAATGGTTTCAACTTTCAAGAAGGAAGTCTTCACAAAATTTTGGTTCTTTCTCAAGGATAAGGTCATGGACGTGTTTAAAAATTTCCTTGTGAATGGTATTTTGAATTCTCCCCTGATGGGCAACTTCATTTACCTTAGCAAGAAGAAACAAAAAGCAGCAAATGGAAGGAATTTTTTGCCAATTAGTTTGGTTACAAGTATATACAAGACCATTTTTTTAATGAATAATTGAATTTTCACTTGGAACAAATGAGAGAATACAAAGGCATACAAAAAACCAAGTAGGGAGCCAAATTGAAGAAAGGGGCACTAGTCAAGTAAAATAAAATAAGGATAATTACGAAAAGACAACTTTGTCACCAAAGTCCAAAGAGAAACATAGAACTTGACAAAAGATCAAATATCACTCGAGTCCCTATCAACACTTCTAGAGGTCCTATTATTTCTCTATTCTCAAAGGCCGCCCTACGCCCCTACAAAACAACACAAACTTGCCATTAAAACTTCTCCTGCTCTCGGGAGGGCAGATGGAGAAGGAACTTCTTGATCATCTTTCTGCAACCTCTGTGTCTAGCAAATCGAAAGCCAAACACCTCAAAGAAACAACTCCTAACTTCTCGAGCAAAGTCACGACTTTGAAGAATACGATCAAGGTCTTCATCATCCTCCAACAAAGAATGCAACAAAGCAACCCTATCAAACTAGGCAACTTCCTTGATAACTAATCCAAGATGTTAACTCTTTTGTGAATGACCTGCTTGGAAATTTTCACCTTCCACAGTGAGGTAAAGATAAACACATTAGATGGAACGGGATTCACCTGACACCAAAAGAGCTACACGAAAAAACCTTCAGAAGAATTTCAACTCCAAAGGCAAACATCCCCTCCCCCTTGACTAATCTCAAACTCCCCGATCAAGGATAAAAAGAACTACAATGTCCATCGTCTCCTTATTAGACAACAGATGAAGGAACCCCAATGACTGAGAAGGGTTGCTCCGAGAATGAGAAAGGACATATGCCATCGAACAAATTCTGATAGAGGAAAAATGATATAAGTGGGAAAACATAGAGCAGAGGTATCTATCCTCCAACCACTTATCCTCTAAAAAATAAGCACTCCTCCCATTATCCATGGAACACCTAAACAAATTGAGAAAATATGGGGAGCTCATGACATGACAAATTGTGGTGTTTTGATCATAGGAAATTCTTTTGTAATTACAATCTTTCCAGGTTCTTTAACAACGGAAAAACTTTCTTGCTTTTTTTTTTGGGGGGGGAGGGGTCGCTCTACCCTCGACCCCTAGGTTGTTTCTTTTCTCTTGTTTAATGACAAATCATTTCTTATCTTAAAAAAAAAAAGAGAAGTGGAGCTCATGGGAAATATCTTTTCAAGGATTTCTAGAAGTGCCTTTAACCCCACCCGACATCCACTCAAAAGGGTGAAGACCATACTTGCTTGTGATAATCTTGTTTTGTGCTCTTAAATTTCTAAACTCTAGCCCTCAAGTTCCATGAGTTACGCCACCACCTTCCACCTCACAAGGTGTTTTCCCTCTTCGACCCCTACCCACAAAAGATCTCTCATAAGCTTTTCTAAAGTCTTACTAATAGTATTGGGGACTCTAATAGGGACAAAAAATAGATCAAGATCAAATGAATAAGAGTCATTCTGCCTCCTTTTGAGAAAAAGATTCTCTTCCATGAGGCTAGTCTCTTATGAACCTTATCCACTATTGTATTTCTAGGGTTATGGTCGTGAGGAAGGCCTAAATAGGATGGAGGGAACGACCCAACCTTGCACCCCACAAGAGCAACCCATCTATCCACCTTCCCAAGGTCACAATTCAAATCCAAAATCTGACACTTAACTCCGTTAATCTTATGCCTAGACATAGCCTTAAAGAATGATAAAATGTGATTTAGATTGAGGAATGACCTCTTCCTTACTCGAGTAGAAAAAAGACAGCATAATTGGCAAATTGAAGATGAGGTACCTTATTCTTCCCAATCTCAAAACTCTCAAGAATACTGCCCTCAACCCTCCAAAAACAATCCTACTAAGAATGCCCACTCTGATCAGGAAGAGAAAAAGGAGAAAGAGGATAACCCTATCTAAAAGACTTCTCAAAGAGGCTTGAATCCTACCCCTAGGTTACCATTAACGAGAATGGATATCTAACCGAGTCTTATGCAACTTCAAATTCACGATCTCTATTTATACCCAAAGCCTTTTTTCACAAGAATTTTGTCAAGAAAGTTCCAAGCCCAATCCACATGATCATAAGCCTTTTGAAAGTCAATCTTAAAAACAACCCCCTCTTATTGGCAAACTCTATAAACCTCAACGGCCTCATCAAGAATAAGGGCTTGGTCTAGACTTTCAAAAGGCTTATTCACATGATCATAAGCCTTTTGAAAGTCAATCTTAAAAACAACCCCCTCTTATTCGCAAGCTCTATAAACCTCAACGGCCTCATTAGGAATAAGGGCTTGGTCTAGACTTTATTTAAAAAAAAAAAAGAATAAGAGCTTGGTCTAGAATTTGCCTACCTGCCATAAGTATATACAAGATCATTACAAATGTATTGGTTGGAAGGTTGATTAGTGTGCTGCATTCTACAATTTTCTCCTAGAGAGGGGTGACAAATCCTTGATACTATACTTCAGGCAAATGAAGTAATGATTACCGAAAGAAGAGGGGGTGGTTGTAATTATTTGCTTGGTCTTACTTTCAAATTGGAGCTCTTTCTTGTTTAGATAGTTTGGTCTCATTCCTTTTGATGGGCTGCCTTTTTGTATGTCCTTTTATACTCTTTCGTGTTTCTCTCATAAAAGGAAAAAAAAAGAAAACAAAAAGTGGAGGCTGGACAAAAAAAATAAATCTTGAGAAAGCATATAGTATGGCAGATGGTGACCTTTTGTTGATGGTTATTAAGGAAAAAGAAGTTTGGGGTTGAAATGGATGGGATGGTTTAAAGGTTACATTTTTCAATACAAAATTTTGTATTTTTATCAATGCTAGTCCAAGGGATGGATAAAGTAGACCAAAGAGTTGCAACTAGGAGATGTACTCTCTTCTAGGCTTCTTATAATGGTTGGCGACATTTTAATTGGATTGATTGAACATGGAACTTGATCCTTGGAAGGGTTTATAATTGGAAGGAACGAATCTTTCATCTGACATATTTATTTTGCAGATGATACTTTATTTTGTTGCAAAAATGATGAGGAAAAGTTGGGAAATTTGTTCAAGGTTCTAAAGATCTTTGATTATCCTCCGATCTTACAATAATTTGAGAAAAATATGCTAATTTGTGGAATTAATACATCTTTTAAATCTGGATGCAAAGTTTGTGATTAGCCTCTTTCCTATTTGGGAATTTCTTTGGGTGATAACCCGAGAAAGATTCATTTTTGGAAGCTTCTGGTGGAGAAAGTTTTGCATAAGTTGTGTAAATGAACAAAGTATTATCTGTTTAAAAGGTTGGTCGGTTCTGTTACCCACCTAGTTCATGTCAATGTTTCCTATGCCAAACGAAGTGGTAGTAAATGTTGAAAGAAAGATGAGACAATTCCTTTGGCATGGTAGGGTTGCAAATTGCAAATTGGTATTATTAAAAGGAATGAAGCTCTTATGGGAAGTATTTATGGTGATATTTCAGAGAAAGTGATCAAGTTTGGCATAAAAGGATCACTAGTACAAATTAATGCCTGCCAACAAGAGCATAGCATCAAGATTTATGATCAATAGGTTATGGGCTCGAATCCCCCCACTCTCAAATGATGTTGTACTAAAAAAAAAAGTGAGCATGTTTATTAGGTTGCCTAATGCCTTTTGGGTGTATTTATTAGGTTGTAACGATGAACATGTTTTCTTGTTTCAAGAAAAAGAAAAATATTAGATCACTTCTCCCATCTTCTCCATCTAGGAAATTTTAACCGAGGTCTGCTTCCATCTCATTTTTAAAATAAGTGGACAGACCACCCTTTTCATTTACGTGGAGAATGGGTGGAACTCTATGATGTAGGTGTTTGGCTGGAGCATACAAATCGAAAACTTAAAAAGGTTTCTTGAGTAGTTGGAATTCAATAGTTTTTTGCATATTTTCCCCCTTTAAATGGAGGACTTGGTTAAAAGTATTTTTTCCTTCAATTTGTCTGCATACCCTAAAACATCTCTTAAAAACCAATTTTGAAGGGAAGATGCTTTGGAGAAAAAGTTTCTAGCATTGATCTTTGCGAGGGGATGGAAACATGGGCATTTTTAATTAGTGGATGGTGAAAAGAAAGAACGTTGTTTATGATGAGGTGGCTTGGCTGAGGAATGCAGCCTAATTAGTGAAAGGGGGCTTGATTGGAACCTTATGTCTCCTTAACATAGTAGAGGGCTAAATGGAGTCTTCTGAAAGATGAAACTCCTGTTGCCATTCTTAGATCTTGGTGTTTGAGAAGCCTTGGGTTTGATCGTTGCCTTTTGAAACTGGATTTTTAAAAAGACTTGGAACATCCTTTGATTCTACCGCTTGGTATTATTTCAAGACTTCTTCCATAATGTTTCTATTAATTGCAAATACAAATGCAATTTGCTAATGAGTTAGTTGCGGAGTGGAAGAAGAAAAGGTGTGTGTGTGTGGGGTCTTCAAGTTGAACCTCAAGCATGCTTTGTTGATGGAGATCATGTTTTCTTTTATGCCATCCTCCTAAGGATTTGATGGAAGGTGGAGAAAGTGGATTCGAGGATGCCCTTGTGTTGACAGACTTTTTTTTATTTTTGTTAGTAGGAAGCCTACAGGAAGGATTTAAGCTACTGGAGGATTGAGACAAGGCAACCCAATAGTCCCTTCTTTTTAGTTAATGTAGTCATTTAGATTGTTAACTAACAGCTCAAAGGACGAACTATGTTGATGGTTTTAGCCTTGTTGTGAATCTCCAATTCGCTGGTGATAAGCTTCTATTTTGTTCTATTAACAAGTCAACTACAACTTGTTTGGAGTTATAAACAAGCTTGGCAAAATCTCCTAAGGATTTGAAGGTGGAGAAAAGCTTGTTTGAAGTCATAGATTGTTCACTGACAAAATCTCCTATAAAGTTGGTAACGCTCACATATATTTTGGTGAGATTCTTGGCTTACAAATGGCCCCCTCGCAGAAAGGCACTCTCTTTTATTTGCTTTATCCACTAAAAAAGAGGCTTTCGTGAAGGATTTTTGGTCTGAGGAATTGGATTCATGGAATCCTAATTTCAGAAGAAACCTTAAAGATGCAGAAATTGGAGAATGGGCTGACTTATAACACATCCTTTCCTCCATCCAGCTGGTGCTAGTGTCGGATAGATGTGTTTGGAGTTTGGAACTTAATGGTTTGTTCTTTGCCAGACAAACATGAACAGAAAGAAACCAAAGGACCTTCCAAGGGAAGGAGTGCTCTTTTGATCAATTTTTGATGCCATAGTTTACTTAGTTATTTCTGGGTGTAAATGCTTCCCTCTCTTCAGCCACTATAGTTTTTCAACTATGATATCCAATTGGAGAGGCTTTTTGTAACTCACTCGGATTGGGTTCCCCCTTAAATTTCATTCCATCAATGAAATTGTTTCTCATATAAAAAAGGAAGTTATCAACAAGCATGCTGATTTTAAGTAGACCTTGTAAACTAGTGGGCTATGTATTTTCAAGAAGATTTGGTAAAGTTGGTTAAAATCTTCTCTGGTGCAGTGATTCAGTGAGTGGTTGACTTATTACTTGTCTCGTGGCCTTCCATTGAGGGAAATTTGAGAGTAAATGCTTTGGCGTCCTGTGGTAGAGAAAATCCATTTGAAGTTGCAATAATGGAAGTTGTTAATATCTAAGGGATTATTAGACTTACATTGGATCAACTGGTGCAAATCTGCTTTCCTACTTTATTTTCTTTCCCAGAGCTGTAACGTGTATGTGAAGGTGGTGTATAACATTTTAAGGACATTTTAAAAGACCTCATACTTGGAATCAAGTATCACCCTTCTACGGGTGTATGCAGCATGGACTTCTTTGTTGTTCTTGAATGTCCAGGTTATGGTGTAGGTCACGGACGTTGATGCAAGTCACATGTTGGAATTCTGCAGTCACCAAAGAGGATGCAATGATGTGGTTTCAAGTTAAATATGAAGGTGTCATCAATAAGTCTTAAAACATTACAGGCTAGTTAATCCCTTAACTTTGGTGGCTTTTACAGGTTTTTGTAATCTCCTTATTTTTTAAGGTATTTTCCATTTTCTTAATTGAAGGAAGTTGGGTCATTTGTTGTAAAGGAGGTCTTGCTATTCGGAATACTCCAGAAATAACAAAATAGCTTTGGAAATTTTCCCTTGAAACAAATGCTTTTTCGCACAAGTTAGCTTGTAAGTATGGTACTGAACCTTGTGGGTGGAGTTTTAAGAAGAGCAATTATGTGAGCTATCAGAGCCCTTGGTTGTAGATTCAGAAAATGATACAATTTACTTTATAATTAAAAAAAAAATTGTGGTCAAAGAAGGTTCTAGGTAACATGCTGGGCTGTTCTTTGGTTGGTAGACTCCTCACTAGCTTGCATCTTCCTTGTACTCTTTGAGATTGCCAACAGGAAAGAACCAACTGTTTTGCAATGCGGGTACAGTGAAGGGACATAGTGTTAAGGAGCTATTCAGAAGTTTTATGCTGAATAGTTCTTGGAAACTATTGTGTAGAGTTGATTTGAAAAAATTGATTGAGGTCTTTCTAAAATATGATATATTACTTTGCACCTGGGAAATCATAAGCTAGCAGCCCACGTCTTTTGTCTCTTTACCTCAGCAGAATTGGCACTAACGATAAAATCTGCAATGGGATTTGTTTTTAATGAAAATCCGAACCTTCATTGAGAAAATAAATGAAAGAATACAAGGAGCTTACCAAAATAAAGCCACAACCAAAAGGAGCTAAGCTAAAATAAAAAGGGACTCCAATCAAGCAGAATGAGACCTAAAGGATAACTGCAAAAAGCCTTAAACATTGATACCCAAAGAGAGACCTAACAAGGGCCTACACATTCTCCTTAGACCTTTTAATCTCTCTAAAAGTTCTATTGTTTCTCTCAATTCAAAAGACCCCATAAAAGCACACAAATCCTAGCCAGCCAAAAAAAGCCCATGGAGGAGGATTTCCTTTGACCATACCCAATCGGATTGGAATATCATAATAATGGTAGAAATTGACTCACTTTTGTTTTGATATAGATATTCTATACAAAACTCCATAAGTCTAAATAGAATTTACCAATTCCTTTGTATTTCATTTGTAGTTGTTGCAAATTCCAATTTGAGTATCAAAGTCTCTTTATTCCTACGTTCATATGTATTTCATGCATTACATCTATTATTCCTGTGAACAACAATTTCTAAGCCGGACTACATGAAAACCAAACTTCTCAAAGAAGCAACTCAAAATCTACAATGGAATCCTATTCAATTCCTAGGCTGGGCAACATGAAAACCAAACTCCTCAAAGAAGCAACTCCAAATCTATAATAGAATCCTATACAATCTGGTGAGACCTATGCATAAGCCCTTATGAAGACTCAATTCACTTTTTCGAGGACGATCTTTGCTCTCCCATATTTAGCAGAACCTTTTCAGATTTTCATTCCATCTGAAACTTATTCTCTCTCTATCTTTACCGGGAGTGCCTCATAACTCATTTTGTATCTTTTCAACTACATATTTGTTTCTTGTTCAATGAGATCAGTAGGTGAGCGGTGTTACATGGTTTGAAGTGAACAAAGGAAAGGGAAGAGTAGGGAACGCTTCATCTTCCCTCTTCTTGGGATGAGGGCACAAGAAGCAATCCTACAATGAACCGTTTTCCAAGCATAGGATTTTGATTGTTTCTTTTTTTTTTTTTAAAAAAAAAGATCCAGCTCAAAGACCAACCCTTTCATTTCTTATTTCCTCCAACTCAAGAGTCCAACTAGCCACCAATATAATCAATTTTCAAGATTCTGACCTTGCAATATTTGGAGTTCAGAAATTAATGGTATTAACACTTGAATTCATGATTTTACGGGTTCAAGCGTCTAAATTTGTAGCTTAGTTCTTTGATTAGTGGGTCATCCATGACCACTTCAGCTAGGCCTCAATCTTGTGAGAACACCCCCCATTTATGGACCCAAGGACCTCTTACTCTCACCAGCTGCAACTTACTCCTTGGTGAGGGCAACTACCCCTAAGAGGTTTTAGGTAGCCCAACTTCTCTTATTACTGTTTTGTCATCCTTAATCTTCTTCTTCTTGGTCATTATTTTGTTAAACTGCATTTGTTGTTTTTTTCCAATTTTTTTCCCTTTATTTATTTATTTTTTGTTTTTTTAAGTTCCCGCACATCTACAACTTGCAAGTGTTGTATGAAGAACACAAAGAAATTTGCCTGGGTATACTCTTTCATTTTTCTTAATGAAAGCTTGGTCCTTTATTCAAAGAAAAAGAATAGGAAGAAATTATTATATCTTTAATAAACTGTTCTAACTTGACATATAAAAGACCTACAGCATTTCTGTACACCTGGTATAACCGATATTGTTTTCTAGCCTTTTGTTTTTAGGGGTGATCAATCATAAGAAACGCAAGTTCAACTTTAGGTTTGATTGACCAAGACTTCTCGTTGCTAGAAGGATGCATCAATCATTGTTGTACTTAGTTTTTGGTAGAAAATCTTATGATATAGATTGATAATTGAGGATGAGCTTTTGTATCTGTGCTTGATAGGGTGTAAGCATTGTTCAATATAATGGCCACTCAAACATTTTTCTTTACAATCACAATTCTTGCATGGATGGATATCTTAAATTAATAGTATTGCCACTTAACTGAGTCATGGCCTGCTTTGTATAAGTAACATTATTTTTCAGTACACGATGATATTTGATCTGATGTATCCTCAGATAACTTATGTTTAGTTATTTCTCTATGAACTTCCAAAGCTTCTGATTCTATATGTAAGATTTGAGAACGCTTGGACCACTCTCAGAAGTTGTAGTTAGGAGCGTTTTAAATGCATTCCTGATGCTTGACCTAGTAAAAGGATAAGATGAATGGAATTATATGATTGGCATAAGTATATTATTTCACTAATGCCATTGATTAGCTTCTCTAATGTGTATGTACAATCTCTGTCTGCCAGTGCAGGATCATTCTAGTTTATCGTTACTCACCATGTTGATATTTTCTATTCATATATATTATGTACTAGATACTTGATTATTAACACATTTGGATGTTCTTGCAGTCGATTCTTGCAATGTAGAGGTCCATTTGCAAAAAGAAGGCACCCACTGGTTAACTCTTCAGTGGTTTCAGAGATCAGAAGATGTCTAGAGGATGGCACTGAATTTCAAGGAGAATTGTTGAACTTTAGGAAAGATGGAACCCCATTGATGAATAAATTGAGGTTAACACCTATCTATGGAGATGATGAAACGGTAACTCATGTTATTGGCATCCAGTTCTTCACCGAAGCAGATATTGATTTGGGGCCAGTGACCAGTTCTACAACAAAGGAGTTGGCCAAATCATCTGATAGGTTTCGTTCTGGCCTTTCATCTTTTCGCTCTACATCTGTTGGGGACCGAAATATTTGTCGTGGTGTATGTGGCATTCTCCAATTAAGTGATGAGGTGATATCTCTGAAAATACTCTCACGGTTGACACCCAGAGATATTGCGTCAGTGGGATCTGTCTGTAGGCGGTTTTATGAGCTGACAAAGAATGAGGATCTCTGGAGAATGGTCTGCCAAAATGCCTGGGGTAGTGAAACAACACGTGTTCTAGAGACTGTGCCTGGTGCAAAAACTCTTGGTTGGGGTCGGTTAGCCAGAGAATTAACAACTCTTGAAGCCGCTGCCTGGAGGAAGCTGACCGTTGGGGGATCTGTTGAACCCTCACGATGCAACTTTAGTGCTTGTGCAGTGGGTAATAGAGTTGTACTATTTGGTGGGGAAGGTGTTAATATGCAACCAATGAATGATACCTTTGTACTGGATTTAAATTCTAGTAAACCAGAGTGGCAGCATGTTCAAGTTAGTTCTCCACCACCTGGTAGATGGGGTCATACTCTTTCTTGTGTAAATGGTTCTCATTTAGTCGTCTTTGGAGGTTGTGGAAGACAGGGCTTGCTTAATGATGTTTTCTTGTTGGATTTGGACGCGAATCCTCCTGCCTGGCGTGAAATATCTGGATTGGCTCCTCCGCTCCCAAGATCATGGCATAGCTCCTGCACTCTTGACGGCACCAAGTTGATAGTCTCTGGTGGTTGTGCAGATTCTGGAGTACTCCTTAGTGATACTTTTCTGCTTGATCTCTCAATGGAGAAACCCATATGGAGGGAGATACCTGTATCTTGGACTCCTCCCTCTCGGTTGGGGCACACATTATCTGTATATGGTGGCCGGAAGATTTTGATGTTTGGGGGTTTAGCCAAAAGTGGACCTCTTCGATTTCGATCAAGTGATGTCTTCACAATGGATTTAAGTGAGGAGGAGCCATGTTGGAGATGTGTAGCTGGAAGCGGAGTGCCGGGTGCTGGAAACCCTGGAGGGGTAGCACCCCCGCCTAGACTGGACCATGTTGCTGTGAGCCTCCCAGGGGGCAGAATACTGATCTTTGGTGGATCAGTTGCCGGTCTTCACTCAGCATCACAGCTTTATCTCCTGGATCCAACAGAAGAGAAACCAACTTGGAGGATATTGAAAGTACCTGGACGGCCTCCGAGGTTCGCATGGGGACATAGCACATGTGTCGTTGGGGGAACGAGGGCAATAGTCCTCGGTGGTCAAACTGGAGAGGAGTGGATGCTAAGTGAGCTTCATGAACTATCATTGGCCAGTTCTGTCATCTGATGAAAGAGTGTAGAGTCATGAAGGAAGCTATTATGGAAGAAACAAACACTTAGAGAGAGCCATGAATTGCAAGATTGTGGGATCTTTATGAGACTGATGTGTTGGCAGAAATGTTGTTGCTCTGGTCAGGACTCTGTATTAGATGTTTGTTCCAAAAGTGCATATTCTTGTAAGGAATTGTTCTGACTCAGAATAAAACTTTAAATTCAGTTTCAAACGAGTGACGCGGTGGATACCGATTCTTGTGATCTCTGTGAGGTTTAGCAAGAATCTTTTCTGTATGCACAATGAAGTATATTCTTCTTCCATAGTAGGGATAGACAGATAGGTTTAATGATCTATGTAAGTAGGCATATTCTTATTATTATAAGAATATTTTGGTCTAATTCAGATTCTATAGGATTTGGAACAAAGAGGGAGTGAGTCCATGTCTTGTCTGTAATAACTTTCTGCTCAGGTTGGCCATCTATTCATGACCTCAAGAAAATGTGAAATAGAAGCAGCATTGCTGGTTGAGCCACTGAAGGAAGAAGGAAGGCATCATGCAAAACCCTTCTCTTTTCTGTAAAAGTAACACTCTGCTTATCTTATTTATACATTTTGCTATCTTTGGTTGTCTGTGTAGCTTAAGTTTTGCTCCTTTCTCTGCTTGGATTTACCTTCTTTTCGAGGATGTTTAGCAGGGGCCTCTTATGGAGATTTTATCCAAGTATTCTCGGTACAAACTTTAGCCTCTACATTGTAAAATTTTTTTCACTATATATTTTTCAGATGAAGGTTAAAATTAGTTTGGTTATTCTTACTCTTAGCCTTTTTTTATTTTCCTAAATTATAAAAAATGCTCCTGACTTTGTACTTTGTTTCAAAAATACTCTTGAACTTACAAAAGTTTTATTAATACTTTTGAACTTTTAAAAAAAGTTCTATTAATACTCTTAAACTTTAAAAAAAAAATTGAAAATACCCTTACCGTTAGTGGAAGGATAGAAATCGTTAGTATCTTGTTTTAGAATATCTCTGGACTTTCATAAGTTGTATTAATACTCTTAACTTTCATAAAAAAAAGTTAAAAAATGTGCTTACCATTAGCATAGGGACGAAAAACATCTACATTCTATTACCTCTCTCTTTCATTTCTCTCTTAATTTGCTTCAATATATGCCCTATCACTTTTCTATTTTTCCTATCATTTTCAATACCCTTTTTAGTCTCTTCTTTCATTTTTCTATCTCTAAAACTACCTCATTCAATCCGTCTATATAGACTGTAACAATAAAAAAAAGAAGAGAATAATGGAATCACTAAAGGACCCTTAGGACTTTTGGTTTATAAAGGTTGATTTGAGTGAGTACATTTGGGTTTAATACACTAAGAGACATGTTGAGAATTTTTGTCATAATTTTGAGGACATCGAAAAGAAAGAAACCATATGCATTATTAAATTTATAACGGATGAAGATTCTATTAATTTATAACGGATGAAGATTCTATTAGTTTATTTATTGTGGTTAGTTAAGAAAGTTTCCTATGATTGAGAATTAGATAAATGGAGGAAAAATGAATCTATATGAAAAAAAAAAAATAAGGGTCTTTATATGAGTTGTTTTCAAATTATTTTTTTTCCCCCAACTTAACTTTAAAGACATTGACTATTGTTGAAACTTTTTATTTTTATGTTTCTTGCTTAGAAATCTCCTCCTAATTATTTAAAGATCTAATATTTAAGAAGTTGAGAGAAATGAGGAAAGTTTTAGAGATTGAAAAATTGAAAAAGAGAGTAAGAGGGTACTAAAAAAGATAGAAAAAAAAAGAGAAAAAAATAAAAGAGGTGTTAGGCTATAAATTGAATCAAATCAGGAGAGAAAGGAAATAGAAAAGGGAGGTAATAGAGTGTAGATAAATGATTGTCATCCATATACTAATGGTAAGAACATTTTTTAACTTTTGTTTTTTTTTAAAAAGTTAATGGTATTAGTACAACTTTTAAAAGTTTAGGACTATTTTAAAACGAAACGATTTCTGTGTGTATACTAACTGTAAAAGTGTTTTGGATTTTTTTGAAGTTTAAGAGTATTAATAAAACTTTTGAAAGTTCAGAAGTATTTTTGAAACAAAGTGCTAACTATTTCCATCTAAAACTAATGGTAGGGATACTTTTGAATTTTTTTTTCAAAGTTCGAAGGTATTAATAAAACTTTTGAAAATTTAGGGGTATTTTTTAAACAAAGTCTAAAGTTCAGGGTATTTTCTGTAATTTAGCCTTTTTCTAGTGTACAACTCACTAAATTTCATGTTAGGTAAACTTATCATTAGTCAAATTTTAAAATAATCATTGAAAAATGATGTGATTAACAAGTGTTAGAATACATGTGACTAAGTTGAAAATTGTCAAACAATTTTGGAAAAACACTTAAAATATATATTTAGCGTCCATGTATTTAATGGAATAAGTCAACTTTAATTTTATTGATTTGAATATTGAAATTAGATAGGTATGGTAGTTGGTTTTTAAAATTTAGTTGGAAAATTGCTCAAAAGTTAATTAATAAATCAACTAAAATTCAACGTAGTTGCAAAAAGTTGGTTAAGACATACTTATATTTCATATTACCTTCTTGGTTAGAATTTTATAGTAGTTGATTTTGATGGTTGTATTTCTTTAGAATCTAGAATTTAAAAAAGATTCGATTAATATTGAATTTTGAATTGTGATTTTGTATAATTTTGTTTTATTAGGGATAGTGTAATGTCTATTGGACAAATGGTTATTGTTTTGGCTCAGATGGTTGAATGAAGTAGACAATTAGATAAAATAAAAATTCATGATTTAAATCGATACAATTATTAGCTTAGAGTTTTTATCGATACAACTCTCAAAATAGTATAAATTGGTTTTTTTTTTTCTAAAAATATCCTATAAAAAAGTTATAAAAATTATAGAATCATAATAAAAAGTCATAGGTTTGAGTCTCCTTACCTCCATTCATTATTTACCGTAAAGAAACATTTAAAAATAGTATGGGTTCATAAAATAAAATAATAATATATCATGAAATCACATGTGAGTGTTGAGTGAAAATAGTATTTACTAATTACTACCATAATATTATAAGTCTTCTTTAAGAAATAGCTTTGCCTAATCATTACTACCATAGAGCTTGACAAGGACAACTAATAAAGAGTATTAACTTTATTCAGAGTTCAAATTGAAGAAATAAAAATTTCAATGTTAAATAAAAAATTAAAATGGTAGAATTCTCACTTTTCTTTTGGTACAACTCTCACTCTTTTCATACAGTAATAACAGTCGAGAGTTATGTTATTGAGTCAACCAACTTATAGAAATTTGTTAGTTAGGGTTTATTTGGTAACATTTTTTTAAAAAAAAAATAGGTTTCTTTTATTGTTGTTGATGAAAAAAGAAACTAAAATATGTTTGATAATTATTTATTGTATCTTATCCTCTTAAATTATAGATTAAAAATGTAAAAATTATGTACACATTAGTTTTTAAAGTTAAATATTCAAAATTTTTATGTTATACTTATATTTAAATATTTATTATCCATTTGTAAGTCAAGAATGATTAAATAATGATTTTATTTATATTTTAGAAAAAAAAAACACAAAAAACAAGAAACTTGATTTTATTGTTTCCAACATTTTTACATAATTTTAAAAACGTTTATGAAAAATGATAAACGAGAAACAAAAACAATTACCAAACGCTTCTGCTTCTCAAAAATAAAAAACAAGAAGTAGTACCGTTACCAAACAACTCCTTACCTACACCGATGTCAATTTTCAAATCAACATATGAACAGTTTGACTTACATGAAAAGATAACTGTTTGATCCTAGAACATTTTGATATAAGAAAACCATGGAATATTCATATTCTATGTATCCATGATTTTTAAAAATAACCATATCTAAATCCATGATTTCTATGCATGACATGGCCATAAATTATTTGGCCAATTCAACCCATGATGATTAAATAAGTCACTTTTGTACCCAAAAAAATGCTGAACTAAAAAATCAAACAATGATTTCAAGAAATTGATCCTCTCACATTATTAACCAAATCCACCAGACCATATATTGAAATGAAAAATACCAATATTTACATGGTCACAAATATGATGAACAGAAATGTTGAGTCTGAATCAAGAATACCTTTTGATGTCCAAAGAATTGCTATCATCATACACCTTTCAACAGTTTTGGATTAAAACTTCATAGCAGAATGCAAGAAAAGGTAATCAGTGCCACAGCTTCATGCAGAACCCGGGCGGTGTAGTCGTCGGTTTTTTGCTCGAAATGCTTTCAGAAAAAGTATCAACAAGTTGTTCTGCAAGAGATGCTGGATCTTCAATGAAGGTATCAACAAACACCTTCACAATCTTCACTTCTTGTTGGGATGCTCTCAAGCTATACCAAGTGAGAAACTTCTGCCTGAAGTTCTTTTCGATATGTCCCTCGCACTCTAACCATCTAATTACCTTCACATAGTGCTCGAAATCCCGATCTGAAACACCATTTTCTGCACATTTGTCGTCCTGCCTTTCCCCAGTTCGCATCTTCGATGTGCCACCATCTTGGGGTTCCCCTCCTTTTCGAGTCCTGTTGTCAAGGCCCATGCAGCTGGATGTCAGTCTCTCAGCCCTTCCAAGACTATCCTTTAGCACTTCAAGCTTGCAGGGAGTAATAGGCAAGCCATCTTCAGAACAGCCAACAAATGGCTCACACTGCATTCCAGACCGAACAAGGGCGCTTAACGGAGTATCGGTGTTGAGTTTTGGGGCAGGTGGTCCGTGCTTGTTCTCGAGCTTTGATCCAACAGAGTTGGGAATCAAACCAACTATTCCTTCAGCATTTGCCTTATCCAGCACAGCAACCGTACCTGTAGGTGTTCCTTCTTCACCATTGTCACTGAGGTTAAAAGCATCGGTAGATAAATTAGCAGAGAAAAGCATTTCGGTGCCCTTCGAATAGGCAGTGGAGTTTTTTCCTAGATTATCAGTTCGATCGCCATAGGGAAGAATGTCGGTAGTTTCGTCTTCAACCGAGGAAGGATTAGAAAGGTCACTGCAGTTGGTTGCGTGGCTTTGGCTTCTCTCAATTTCTAAGCAGCCTGGATTCTCTTCCACCTCCGTAATTGTTGAGAACTGAACTTCAAACTTCCTCAACTCTCTCGTCCCCTCAAAGAGAACAATTTTGAAATGATATTCAGTAGCAGGTGATAGTCCCATCACAACAAACCTTGTCTTCGGTTGTCGTAGAATACATGTCGGCTCGATCGGATAATCTGCATCATCTGCCTTACGATGCCATATGGTGAAGCCAACCTGGTTCTCAGAAGACCCACATTCACAACTCAAAACCAGAGTGAGGGACGTCAACCGAACATCTTCGACTCTAACCATATTTTCAGGAACAAAATTTGCATCTGCAAAGCTAACTAACTAAATCAGACGCTGACAGAAAGCACCTAAAACAAGCGTCCATGAGAATATGAAAAGATATATACACACATTATAGTTGTTAGAAGAACAATAAATTTGCAATAGGAGAATAGACAAACTATTAAGAATCAAGCTTTCAGTCATAGCTGAAAACATATGTTACAGATTCACCGCAAAGATGGTAAAAAAGATCTGCACAATATAATTTTACCTTGTATGTCAGGATTAGGCGGAAGATGCAAGGATTTGCTGGAGTGCATTGAGTCCAGTAACTCAATAGCAGAAGCACAGAGTTTTTGAACTTCGGGACCCGATGAAAGCCTGTTCACAATACCTCTACCCATCTTTACTGGTACACCGGCTATTGGTCCCACTTCAGCTTCAAGCTTCCTCACTGCGTCATCGACAATCTGATAAAGCACTTTATACTTTTCAGTTCCATGGAGAAGCTTTTGGCTCAAAGAGACACGGTAACAAAGTATGTCGACTCTTCTTGTATCTTTTGCATGAACTAGTTGTTTTCTGCAGCACCTGAAGAAGGGAAAACAAATCAAATCCCTATCCTTCTTTCTATGAACATAAGACAAAATCCTACACCATTTACTTTTGTTTTTCATCATCCAAAAACAAAATCGCAATTCAAGGAGGTGCTGATCGACACGGACAGAAAATTTACAAGAGAATTGGACTGGTATGGCACCTAGGAAGTTGTATCTCTTCATGTTAGTAGTCAACTGTGTATTTATACACGTGTTCATTTTTCACAGTGTTATAGCTGTACAGATAAAAGAATGGGCAGAAGTACAGACAGCCTAACATATGGAAGACAAATTCAGAATGCTCAAAGTCAACTTTAACAGAGAGAGAAAGAAAAAATGTAGAGACCACCAGCTATTTATCAGGTTTTATTATTCAACAAGAAAAAAAACAAGAATATACAACTAGATCAATTCAACTAGAAGAGGAAATCTTAATTAGAAAAGGATAATATTTTAGAAGAATTGTGTTTAGGCTGATACCATGAATATAAAAGGAAAAGTTATATAATAAAAGGAAAAGTTATATAATAAGGTCTTCACTATTTAAGGATCTGTGGAACTAAAAAACTTCTTTCTTTTCTGTTTGAGAACTAAAAATACTGAATAATAAGAATACTTCAATTACTGATTCTGCTGCTAGAAGACAAATAAATATCTATAGAAGAGATTATTACCCAAGCAAATCATTTAATTTCCCACAAGACACACAATAGAAGCTACCATCAATTCCCCTGCTTTGTCCAGCTTTCGAAATTCCAGATCTTACATCTTTTAAAGCACATTCAAGATGACATGACATGTTACACGAATCACCTAGAAATGGAGGCTCCGCGCTGCAACTTATCCACAAGCTAGGATCCTTGTTGTCATCATACTGACGACAGATGCAGCAAGAACACCTTCTACAAAATGCATCTTCTGGATTTAAAGTCGCTCGACAAGCCAAGTTTTTGCAGCATGCTGTATGACCAGAATCATTATGCGTACTACTGGTTGGAAAGTCACTTGTAGGAACAGAAACCTGAACTGGCTGATCAGATTTCCTCTGCCTTTTGGTAGTTTTATGGCCAGCTGCAGGAGACTGTGGCTCAAGGTTTTTCAAAACCTCAGACACTGATGACTTCTTTTCGGATATGAGTCTCAAAAGATGCTCTATTATTTTCTGCTTCGTCAAGCCAGTATATTTTCTTTCTTTCCCCATCTCTGCACACAAGACTTGTAGAATGTCTTGACGGCTCCATGATTGCAGTGTCTCACATGCACCATGTGTCTTTGAAATTTCATAAACAAGTTCTCTTTTCTCTATCAGTATCCAGCAAATAGAACAGGCACCAAATGAATACCAATTCATTAACACTTAAACTACACCATGGCTAACAAGCAAGAAAAGAAAAACAGCCAGATTCAGAGGCAAAAGGAACACAAACTTTTATACATAGGATAGTGAGTCACAAATTATTGGTTAAATCACCATGTTAGTCCCTTCAATTTCTGTTTTTTAATTTGACCCCTACGATTCTAAAAAGTTCAATTCGATCCCTATGGTTTGGTTAAATCTCCCCAAACCCCTATGCTATCATCCGATATCGATGGTTTTCTTATACGACATAGTTTCTTTAAACACAGCATACAAGCTCATCGCCTCTCTCTACCACTAGATAACATACACTTTCTCTAACTCAGATGAAGAAAACATGAAAGTTCTAGGTGTAAAAGTAAACGAAACATATCTTGAAACGATAAAGCCATTAAAACCAAAACTTGGGTCAAATCCAACATCAGGGACACATAAAATTCTCCTTGTAATAAAACTCTCATGCAAAAAACAACCCTCCTATACCTGGGAAGCCTCAAAAAACTAAAAGAAGGTCATCGGTAGCATTTTACAAAAACCAAACCAGACAAATACCAAAACAACACAGTACAGAACCCAGAACCCAGAACCCAGAAGAATTGAAATGAAAGAATTAGAGATAGAAAACAAAATCAACAGGAAAAAGAAAAGGGTACCATCAAAGGAAGAATCAGCAGCCATGGTGAAAGTGCTCAACCCTCCACATTACCACCAAAAGACCAACATCTTTAAACCTGCCAAAAAGGAAAAGGACTAAGAAAAACAAACAAACATATATACAATTCCTGAAAACAGAAGAGCACAGAGAAAAAAAAGAAAACCATGAAATTAAGGGAAGTAGAAGAAAACTAGGTATATTCAGAGAGAGAGAACGGAATCACAAGTACCAATAAAGGACACATTGTATTCCGCCACAACTAAAGATCCCATCATGAGGGTTGAGGGTTCATAGAGCTCTCTCTCTCTCTAACTCTTTTATGGGTCCTTTTTTTGTCTTTTCAGAGACCAAAACCCAGAAGAGAGAGAGAGTTTTACAGTGAGGAAAGGGAAAAGAGAGCAAAAGGCAAGGACCCAAGAGAAAAAAGGGACCAATTGTTATTAAAAATGCAAAATTTTTAGGTGTCAGTTTAAAAAGTTGCAAAAACTGAGGAGTTGGGAAATTTCTAATGGAAAAATCTCACCATCCATTGACTTGCTTTCTCGTGAACTCATTATTTTCGAAACCAGTGGCATAATGAATGTGATGGTGGGTGCGTTATAAGCGTGAAGAAATTGTTCTATTGAAGCTCCATGAAAGTGAATCCATGGGGAATTTTGTTGGATGGATTAATAAGCCGCCGTGTACCTCTATTTTCTGTCTATATTTTCATCTCTATACTTCTCACTATTCAATTTTAGTCATTTGACTTTTAATTAAGCTTAAAATTTATTTTTATAATAAGTTTGACATTTTTTTAGGAATGGTTTGAAGCGTGGAGTGATTATAATAGTTATAATACTCTATGAGTTATTATAATCTCTGAAATCATATAATATTATCTAAAATATAGAGTAATATAGTATGAGATTATAATAATCGGTATTTGAGGTGTAGAGTATTCTCCATGTTATTATAACATGTGTCTCAAACATGTCTTTAAGGTTTTTATTTATCAAACTCGTTTAAGGGCTCATACCTAAGACCTCTCTTATGACCTAGAGGTCTCAAAGTCCTTGCTAACAGAACTACTTCTTGAGTTTGAAAAGACACAATGAGAACATCCTCCCAACATCTATAGAGGGAAATTTAACTTAGACTAACTTTTTTTAAAAGAAAAATTAACAATAAACAATAGTAGGGATCAATTTTAAGATTTATTCAAAGTAGATAGACTAAAATTAGGAAACGACTTTTATTTTATTTTATTTCTGACTGATTTTGCAATTATAATAAATGGGTCAATGACTCAATGTAAGTAGGGATTAAAATGAGGTAGAACAAGATCGGGATTAATTTTTATTCTTGCTTCACTCTTCTATTGGGGGAGTGGGTTTGGGAGGACAAAGAACTTATTTGTCGTCCCATGTCCAAGAAAGTTGGAAATTTAAAACAATAATTCTTTATTTGGTCTGAGATTGAACTATTATAAATTTTTTTGTTACCCCAAATACAAGAGGATTAGACTTTAAAGGAATATAAATCAAGATACCACTGATTATTTCAATGGTTAATAAGAGTCACGTAAATATTAGAAGATTTAGAAGAAATGAGTTCAAGTTATGGTTATTATCACAACCTAAGATTTAATATTTTACAAATTATCTTCACAATTATACCTAATAAAATTTAGGGGCACTTGCATGAATAGTAAAAAAAAATATAAATATTGCACTCATGTCACTCCTTAGTTCAATTTGCAAAAATAGCAAAAAAAAAAAAAAAAGACCCAACCCAAACGGATGGCGTGCAAAGTCAAAAATACCCTTATATTTTTCGCGCGCATTTTTCAATCTAAAGTATATTAATAGCCTATCAATAGTCTATAAAAAACATACTTATCAATAGTCTATAAAAAACATACTGATGATGTTCTTATGATATACTATTGATATACTAATGATATACCTAAAATGAAATATACTATTGATATACTACTAATATACCAAATATAAATTATATCAGATATACTGTTGATATACTACTGTATCTAAAAAACTATTGCTAGATTTATAAATACTTTCTCCGTGTTGTTCAATATCGAGAAAAACAGTAGTTTATCATCAATAGATCTAATATAGCAACGATATATCTAACAAAAAAATAACTGCATATGTGATATACTACTGATTCTGTTGATTTCACTAATATTAAGTATATATCAATGTGATATACTACTGATATACTTTATTTAGTATATCAACCTTATATCACAAATAAGGATTTATGTTGACATACTTTATTCAGTAATATTAGGTATATCAATGGAATCTCAAAATCTATTGCTAGATTTATAGGGAAATTGCCAAAAATGGGACAAATTTAAGGGCATAAAAGAGTTTTGGGACCTTTTTTAGATGGGTAGAGTTTTAGGATTTTTAGGGTATGAAATTACCCATTTACCATTTTTTAAAAAATCCCAATTTTAAAAAGCTCATGCCCTTATTTTAACAAAACTCACAAATTCTCTCACCCAAAGGCTCTCTCTCACGTAAAGGAAGGCTCTCCCT
Organism: Trichosanthes cucumerina; assembly: GCA_036507285.1. NCBI lineage: Eukaryota > Viridiplantae > Streptophyta > Magnoliopsida > Cucurbitales > Cucurbitaceae > Trichosanthes > Trichosanthes cucumerina. Next base: position 10,555,722 of record CM071842.1, on the reverse strand, counting down.
CACACTAAAGAAGACTCTCTCTCTCGCACGAACTCACCTCGTCTCCTTACCAGCGGCGGAAACTCAGGACGACCACGAACCGCAACCACGTACGTTTTGTTTGTTTCTTCCGGCGAACCAACAACCACGAAGTATGGGTTTTTTCATTTTCTTTCTTCCTTTTGGTTCCACTATTTGTAAAACGATTTTAAATGTTGCAGACAAAGTGTTTGATCTTTTTACTCAATGAAAATGAAGTTGAGTTTCATTTCGAATTTCTAATCTTTTAGTATACTTGGGTTGTATGATAATGATTTTTTTTTTTATGTTCACTTCAAGTGTTTTTCTTTCATCCATATCATTCTTTTTAGGTTGTATAGTCGTTATTTGGTGATGTCTTTTTATTTATATACAAAGTTTTTATTGTTTATTAGGTGCGAGAAAGGTGCAAGACAAGTGCGAGAAAAAAAATAGAATGCAAAACGAGTTTTTTCCTTTGGTTTTTTCCTTTTTTTGTGGTTATTTATGCATGTCTAGCTAGGGTTTGGTGTTAGTACACCAATTTAGACCGTTTTTCCTTAAAAGTCTTCTTTTGCTAAGTACGTGAATCTACGAGAAAGTCTGCTTGTGTCCAAAAAGTGAGAAATTTTCAACCATATCAGTCTTTTTAGGTTGGATAGTCATTATTTGGTGATGACTTTTGATTTTTTGCCAAATTTTCATGGTTTAATTGGTGCGAGGAAGGTGCGAGACTAGTGCGAGAAAAAAAACAGAATGTAAAACTGACCCTTTCGTTTGGTTCTTTGACTTTCATGTGGTTATTTATGCATGTCTAGCTAGGTTTGAGTTATGGTACTTCATTCTATACACTTATCCTTAAATGACTTCTTTTCATATGTTTTTTTCATAAATAGATTATTGAATTCTTGTCTAATTATTTTTTTTCTTTTTGCAGAAATTAAGGGTTTAAGGATGACTCATGTTCCTATTTTGGTTTGTTATGGTGGAGTATGGGATGAGAAGGAAAAAATATATATAGGAGGTTGGTTGAAAGGTCTTGTGGTAAGTAAAGAAATCACATACAAGGATTTAGTTGTTGAAATATATGATCTTACTGAAGTTGACCCTAAAGAGTTTGACATCAAACTTAGATGCATATATGAGATAAGATCTGATATTAATCAAACACCTCCATTGGAGATAAGTAATGATCGTGATTTGAAATTTGATCTTTTTTGTGAAAATATGCTTCAAGTCCCCTTGTACATCACATTTGAACCTAGGTTCAAAAGGTCAGACCCAGCGCATGATTTTCATTTTGAAGGTCATAAATCGATTTCATGGTGTAGGAAAGTATTTGGAAAATGTTGGTCTTTCACGTTGGGCACGTATGCATTGGCCAAGAAGGCGATACAATATGATGACCACCAATATAGCCGAGAGCATGAATGCCCTTTTGAGCGAAGCTAGAGGATTGCCAATTGTTGCATTGGTTGAACACTTGAGAGCTTTACTACAAAGATGGTTTTGGGGAGCGTCGAGAAGAAACTTCAAAAGGTACGTCCATCTTGACGAAGTGAGCAGAAGAAATAGTACATATAAGCCATGAACGTTCTTTAACAATGAAGATTGATTCAATTGATTGTTATCAATTACATGTGAAGAACATGGATGGAGAGGAGACTGTTGACCTTAATTCTCAATAGTGTAGTTGTAAGGAGTTCCAACTAGAGCAATTACCATGTGCCCATGCAATTGCTGCAGCAAGAGCTCGGAGTATAAATGTATATGGCTTATGTGATCGTTATTATACTAATGAATGTTTGTTAGCAGCATATGCAGAGCCTATTTACCCAGTTGGTAATGCCTCGAAGTGGAAGAAATCAGCAGACTATGTGGAAATGAAGTTATTACCTCCAAAAGTAGTGGCTAGGGTTGGTCGACGCCAGAAAAAGAAGATTCCATCAGTTGGAGAAAGTCCCATAGTCCACAGATTGACATGTCGTAATCCTATTGCATATGCTGAAAAGTAAAATGGTTGTTATGTTGAATATTTGTTTGTTAACGATGAATACATTAGTTATATTAATTATGTTTTGCGTTAATTTTATGGTATGCTTGATTGTTGCAACTTTACTTTCTTCTACCGACCATTCAAATAAATAAAGAAAGAAAAGAAAAAAATGGACAATATATATTCTATTTTTTTTCTCACACCTAATAAAACAAGCAATATTTGAGAGTAAAGAAGTTGTTTGTTTTATAATTTTGTGTAATTTCCAGAAACCAACCTCCACTAGCAAGAAGGTGGACAAATATATATTTTGTTTTTTTTTCCTTGCACTTGTAATCTCACTTTTCTCGTGTCGAAATTTTGGCAGCATAACAACGCTATATGAATTTCCAAAAAAATTTATGGACCTAATTGCAGAAATATCTATAAAAAAAAAAAACATTCCTTAATCAAATCAATCCTCCCAGCCTCCCACCAAACTTCAAATATGCATGGGTTGGGGCACAACAGTCAGATAGTAATGAAATTTACAATATATATTATAACATAAATATACAAATACAATATATTCTATTGAAGTTTTAATGCATCGGAGTATTACACCATAATTGAAAAGTCAAGTGTTTCCTAAAGTATGACATGTTCTCTTGACGCAGACTAACGAAATCAGACCCAGTAGTGGATGAGTTGTCCATTGAATGTGAGATCTACATCCAAAAACTGTCAAATGCAAGTAGATCTAAATATTTCTTGTTGTGCTAAGTTCAACTTGGATTTAATATTGTCAATTGTCTTCCCAAGCATGGATCTGCTTGTCACTTGAGCTCGAAAGTAACCAGATGGCTTTATCAAGTACTTGGGGGAGATGTTCACCGTCATTGATACCTACAATTAAAGAACAAAATACATGAACACCTATCAAACAACATCTATTCAACCTAGTTTTGCATTCTGTTTTTTTTCTCGCACATTTCTCGCACTTAAGAAATCATGCAAAATTTGTCTATGAATCATAAGAAATGCTCAAACAACGTATATTCAACCTAAAAAATGCCATATGGATGAAATTAAGCTACTTTTGCATTCTGTTTTTTTTTTCTCGCACCATTCTCGCACCTAAGAAATTATGCAAAATTTACCTATAAATCATAAGACATGCTCAAACAACTTATATTCAACCTAAAAGATGTCATATGGATGAAATTAAGCTACTTTTGCATTCTGTTTTTTTTTTCTCGCACATTTCTCGCACCTAAGAAATCATGCAAAAGTACCCTATAAATCATAAGAAATGCTCAAACAACGTATATTCAACTTAAAAAAGACTCATATGAACGGAAAAAAAAACTAGTTTTGCATTATGTTTTTTTTCTCGCACATTTCTCGCACCTTTCTCGCACCTAAGAAATCATGCAAAATTTGTCTATGAATCATAAGAAATGCTCAAACAACGTATGTTCAACCTAAAAAAGGCCATATGGATGAAATTAAGCTACTTTTGCATTCTGTTTTTTTTCTCGCACCTTTCTCACACCTAAGAAATTATGCAAAATTTGCCTATAAATCATAAGACATGCTCAAACTACGTATATTCAACCTAAAAAAGACCATATGGATGAAATTAAGCTACTTTTGCATTATGTTTTTTTTTCTCGCACCTTTCTCGCATCTAAGAAATCATGCAAAAGTACCCTATAAATCATAAGAAATGTTCAACCAACATCTATTGAACTTAAAAACACTCATATGGATGAAAAAAAAAACTAGTTCTGCATTCTGTTTTTTTTTCTCGCACATTTCTCGCACCATTCTCGCCCCTAAGAAAAAAGACATGCTAAAAAAACATCTATTGAACATAAAAAAATCCATATGAAGAAAAAAAACTAGTTTTGCATTCTGTTTTTTTCTCGCACCTTTCTCGCACCTAAGAAATCATGCAAAAATTGCATATTATAAGAAATGCTCAAACAAAATCTATTCAATCTAAAAAGGCGCATATGGACGAAAGGAAGCTACTTTTGCATTCTCTTTTTTTTCTCGCATCTTTGTTGCACCAAAACAACTAACTAAAAATTCTAACGGCAAAGCCTATATACCAAAAAAAACAACATCAAGACATAGTTATGAATGCCTAAATAGACCTATGAAATAAAAATAATGAAAGAAAAATGGCCAAATAACATTCTATTCTTTCTCGCACCTTTCTCGCACAGTTCTCGCACCTAAGAAATCATGCAAAATTGCCTATAAATCATAAAAAATGCTCAAACAACATCTATTCAACCTAACAAGAACCATATGGACAAAAGGAAACTACTTTTACATTTTCTTTTTTTTCTCGCACCTTTCTCGCACCTAAGAAATCATGCAAAATTTGCCTATACATCATAAGAAATGTTCAAACAATATCTATTCAACCTAAAAGATCCATATGGAACAAAGAAAACTAACTAAAAATCTAGGGGTGAAGACTATGGACCTAAAAAAATATTTACACCAACTAAAAGGACTCATAAGAAGTTAAGATAACCACATTTTCAACAAGACTATAATACATTGAATAAACAAAAGTACTTTTATAACCAAGCATTCAAAAACTTTCGGCAGCATAACGATACTACTAGGACTTTCCAAAAACTTTTACAACCCTAATAGCAAAAAAAACACTCTTTAATCAAATCAATCCTCCCAGCCTCCCACCAAACTACAAATATGCATGGGCTGGGGCAGAACAGTCAGAATATCCACAACAAACTGAATAATGTAGTTCCAGAAAATAAGCATAAGTCACAAAAAACAAACAACTAGTCCAAGAGATAATCATGTTAATCAAGTTGTAATTCTCCATTTTTTCTCACAGTTTCTAACGATTTCTCGCAATTAGAAAACAATGCAACATAATATATGTCAGAAGCAATTTACATTATTCCCACTTTCGAGAACACACTACTTATAAGACACTTATAGCCAACTAATTAACTCCCACAAATCAAACTAGTTACCCCTAAATAGGAACGAAAATAGAATGAAAAAGGAGAATTGCGCCAACCTTTCCGGATGTTGTAGTCGGCGAGAGTTCACTGTTGGTCACCGTGAGTTGCAGTGATGGGCGTCGTTCGTTGGTTTGTTTTCACCGTCGTCTTCACTGTCGTTGAAGTCCTCGCCGCCGTGCCCTTTTGCTGTAGAGAAGTCGCCTCGGTTGTTCGTTCAAGTCGTCGCCGCGCCTTCTGTGTCGTCAAGCCACCGTCGCAGGTTGAAGAGAAGTCGACGCCGCGCCTTTTGGGTAGAGAAGTGGTCGTCGGTCGTTCGTTGAAGTTGCCGCCGGTTGTTCGTTGAAGTCGTCGTCGGTTCGTCAAGCTTCGCGTGGGTTCTTCGATTCAGGTGAGACTTCGCATGGAGGAGAAAAAAAAATCTTGTTTAGTTAAAATTAGGGCATAAAATTAGGAATAGCTTTTTAAAATTGGGGATTTTTTAAAAAGGGTAAATGAGTAATTTCATATACAAAAAGTCCTAAATCTCTACCAACCTAAAAAAAGTCCTAAATTCCTTTTATACCCTTAATTTTGTCTTATTTTTGGCAATTTTCCTAGATTTACAAATGTCCTCCTTGTGTTTTTCAATATCGAGAAAATAAGTAGTTTATCAATAATAGATCTGATATACTAATGATATATCCAACAAAAAAGTAACTACATGAATGATATGATATCTGTTGATTTCACTAATATGAGTATATATAAGTGTGATATACTAACGATATACTTTATTTAATATATTAACAGTATATCACAAATGGTGATTTATGTTTGACAGTGATTTATGTTGATATATTTTATTCAGTAACATTAAGTATATCAACGGGATCTCAAAAACTATTGTTAGATTTGGGAATGCCTTCTCATGTTTTTCAATATCGAAAAAATCAGTAGTTTATTAAGAATAGATCAGATATATCAATGATATATCTAACCAAAAAATAATTAATAACTGTTGATTTCACTAATATTAAATATATATCGGTGTGATATACTACCAAAATACTTTATTCAGTATATCAACGATATATCACAAATAGTGATTTATGCTTGATAATGATTTATGATGATATACTTTATTTAGTAATATTAAGTATATCAACGGGATCTCAAAAGCTATTTGTAATGTCTGACATGTCAGGTAGAGTAAATTTCAGGTTATGCTTTTAAATTTTAGGTAAAATTCATTATTTAAAACTAAATTGGATTGTTATATCTTATTGTGTGAGATGTGTTATTGTATAGAGTAGATCACTAATATACTACTGATATATATATATATATATATGGAGTTAATTAAGAGTATATCAGTAACTCGCATATGATATATGTTTGTTTCACCGATATACTAATGATATACTAAATGTTATGTATATTAGTGAAATAAACATATTTAGTACATTAGTGATGTACTAATATGCAAAATATCTCTAATTTGCTACGGATATATAAGAAGTATATCATAATAAATGATATACCTAAAGAAGGGTATCCGTAGTATATCAGTAATATACTATTAACATATCTCGTTTTAGGTATATATTGGTATATAAAAATAAAGTATATCAGATATACTTCTGATATACCAATATAAGGTATATCAGATATACTATTGATATACCAAATGTAAAATATATCAGATATACTACTCATATACCTGTTGCTACACCAATGAGGGTAAATCTAGAATAATAAAAAACAAAAATCATATTTAAAAAATTTGCTAGATTTGCAAATCTAAAAAATCATAACTAAATTTGCAAATATGCTAATATTTTGTGTTATTCTGTGTTATTCGTTACCATTCCCCTCAAATTTAAAACAGGGAAAGAAAGGATTCATCTTTCATCTATGAACTTTTAAGTTCATATTAAAAGGTAATATGTTAATAAACAATTATATTTTGCTGATAAATTAGAAAAAGAATCGGTGCATGATGGTGCATTTTATTATATTGTTTGGCAAGGTCGTTAAGTAGAGGTACAGGTTCATTGATTGTTACATTTATTTATTTATATATATATATATATAATTAATTAATTAATTAATTCTAATTCTAATTCTAATATTCTAACCAATAGTTTCCAAAAGAAAAAATAAACTATCTATAAATTTAATTACAACCAAGACAAGCATTAGTCCTTAGAGCTCTCCATTGTAATGTTCATCTATAAACCCATGAATATTGGAAACAAGGTTTAAAAATATCAATGTTTCAATTTCACAAAAATATCGATCTCAATAAATATTTCTAAGAATGTATTAAAAACAAATACTTATTATCAATATTATATTCACATTAGTTATATTTTGTTACTATTTTGTTAATAGTTCATAGATTTTTTTATGGTATAATGAAAATGTTGATTCACCGCTTATGACAACGTTGAACTCAGGGACATGTGAAAATATCAATATATTAAAAAAAAAATTAATACCATGGTTAGAAATAAGATATAGGTTAATCAAAAACAAATTATATACTTATTTTATGTGAATTATTTTCTCTTGATAATTTTTTTCTTTCCTTATTACTAATAATTATTATTATTTATCATTCCTTAAAAAAATGGTAAAATTTTTTCTCTCTCTAGATTTTTTTAGTTCAAGAACATGTGAAATAAGAAATTCAAACTTCTGAGATCAATATAGATCGTTAACTAGCTCAGCTAAGTTATGTTGGAACTCAAGTTGACTTTTGCCTCTGTTTATAACTTGTTTTAGACGTTATATTCATTAGATTATTTTAGGTACAATTTCAAGAGTAGATTAAGTCATAAAAGATATGCAAATCTTTGGCTATGGATAAACAATAAAATAAAGAGAAGTAAAAAATAAATTCAACCATGGATTTAAATCTATCCTAATTTGTCGGCAGTTCTTTTGGCTTTCAATTTTCATTGCCTTATCCTTTATGTCATATTTGTTAGGCATTTTTAATTTTCTTCATTTTTAAATTCACATGGATCCAAATTTCACATATGAAAGATAGCTGGTTTTTTTTTTTTTGTTTTTAATAATCAATAATTTTTTTCTTTTAAATTGTTTTTAATTTATGCTAGTGATATATTGGAGTTGTAATCATGTTTGAATTAGTATGATTTTTGGATTAAATTAATGTAGAATTGACTTGATGATTTAGGAAGTTTTGTATTCTTGTAGAAACTGAATGGATTGAATCAACTATCTCAAAAGAATAAAAAGTCAACAAAATAAAGTATAGAAATTTACTGAGTTGACGAAAGTTGAATCGATCGAGATATTTTTCAATGTTGAAATGATGTAAAATTGAACCTATCACGTACCCAACAAGAACATAGCTAACTAGCTATCATCAAGAGCTCATGAGTTCGAATTCTCTACCTCTAATTATTGATGGACTAAAGAAAATTATGCAGATGAATGATCTTCTAAAAAAAAATTGTGCACATCAATAATCATTATTAATATAATGAGTTCTTACACAATGCTATATTTATAATTACAGACATATTTGAAAAAGAAAAATAGTCTACGAATGAAATTTTCTTATTTGTCATTATAATCTTAAACCGTTGGTGTGCTAATAAAAATGTCGAGATCTCAATTTTATGAAATGTTGATGGAAAAATTGATAAAATGACGATGTCGATAGATATTTCTAAAAAATTATAAATATAAAAAATTTATAAAAAATATTTAAATTAAAAAATAAGCATTTCGCCATTTTAGAATAAGTTTAAGTTTCTTATTATTAATATTAGGTTTAAATCAGTGTTTTTTTTAGTACTTTTATTGTATTTTTAGTGTTTTTTTAGTACTTTTATTGTATTTTGTCAAATTTCCTATGATATAATATAAATGGTCATCCCCCAATCTTCATGTTTGTGTCAAATTCATGGACATATATAGAAATGTCAACATGTTGTAGAAATTTAAAACCTCTGAATATAGCATCTTTTAAGTAGCTTTAGTAACTATCAACCTAATCATAATTCTATTGGTTAAAATATATATCATCGATCAAGAGATCAGAGATTTGACTCTCTACTTTCACATGTTCAACTAAAAAAAATATTTTTTAGTAATTGCATATTAAAAGGTGTGAATACATCATATTAATAATTGCTTAATAATCCTTATATATATGGCAAAAAAAGAAACATGGTAGACAAATTTAAACCATAAAAACATCAAAATAAATTGACAAAAAAAGAAACTTGAAGTTGACATTTTTACATGAAAAACAAATCTTTTACCCCAACCAACAAATCCTAAAACATTCAAATTGAGTCCACCATTTTTGCATACATCAATTATAGCTAGCTGACACATATATAAAAAGAATATTATAAGACAAGAGACAGTCATCCAAATATTCATTATTGCTGCTTCAGAAAAAAAAAAAAAAAAAATCATTATTGCTACTAAGACTATTTGCCAAATCCCCACAAGCTAGCTAATCCATGACCCATCAAATGGGAAAATATAAATTATTTTTTCCTATTTTTTTAAATAAATGGTCACTGGTAATAAATTAAATTCCCCATGAGTAGTCCCAATAGTTGACTTTGAGGTTTTATAGAATCATTACACAAAGGTTAAATGACTTATTTATTTTTATGATTTGGGTTAGTTTTCGAGCCTTTTTTATTAATATTGTAATTTTTTAAACTTATTATAAAAATATTGTCTTTTTCAAACTATTTATAATAATATTGTTGTTTTAATGAGTTCGAGATGAGTAAGTAAATGCCTCAGGCACCATCAAATCTTGTGAATCTTGATAAATCTCTTGAAGAGACGACCAAAATGTCATCTGTCGCACAATTTTAAAAAATTTGTGGATGGTCGTCCGACCATCTCCCAATTTTTAACAATAGCATAGTAGTTTACGACAGTTTATATAAATTTGCGTGTATGGGTTCGAGTCCAGGCCAACGTAGATTTTTAATATTTTTATTTTCATTTTTTCTTTTTCTTTCATTCTTCATTTTTTCTATATTCTCTATTTTTCTTTCTTTTATTTATTTTACATTTTTTCTCTTTCTTTCATTCTTCATTTTATCTATAATAAATAATAAATATAATATCTAATTTACTTAAAAAATTAAAATATAATAAATTACATAAACTATTCAATTTACTTAAATCTTGTACATAGAAAATGGTCGTCTATTCAAGAGACAATAAAATTTGTCATTTGTCGAAAAATTTAAAAAAATTTGTGGATGGTCGTCTCTAAGAGACGACCATTTGATATTTAATTTTCTTTCCACAAAATTTTTTAAATTTTTTGATAAATGGCAAATTTGATCGTCTTTTAAAGAAACGACCATTTTCCACGCACAAGATTTAAGTAAATTGAATAGTTTATGTAATTTATTATATTTTAATTTTTTAAGTAAATTGAATATTATATTTATTATTTACTATAGAAAAAATGAAGAATGAAAGAAATATAAAAAATGTAAAAGAAAGAAAAGAAAGAGAAACAGAGAATATAGAAAAAATGAAGAATGAAAGAAAGAGAAAAAATGAAAATAAAAATGTATGTTGGCCTGGATTCGAACCCATACACAAAAATTTATATAAACTACCATAAACCGTTATGCTATTAGCTATTATTGTTTAAAATTGGGAGATGGTCGTCGACAATCCACAAATTTTTTAAAATTATGCGACAGATGGCATTTTAGTCGTCTCTTCAAGAGACGACCAATATCCACGCACGACGACCATCTCCAACACATTAAAACAACAATATTATTATAAATAGTTTGAAAAATACAATATTTTTATAATAAGTTTAAAAAATACAATATTAATAAAAAAATGCCCTTAGTTTCCTATCACTGTGAAAGTTTCAATTTGATTAGGATGGTTTTAGCTTATATTCAATTTAATTGGGATGATTTTAAAAGTTTTGATTTAGTCTTGATGATTTCGTTACGCCTCACAAATCTTTCATATTACTCGTTACAGTATTGAACTTGTTTTACATTTTCTATTTATAAAGTAGCGAACTTGTGTTTGGTTGACCTACTATGTTAGCTAACTATATTAAGATTATAATAGAGTAAAAATTAGAGGGAAATGAGTGGTTTTTTAGGTGGGCAAATGACACCTTAAAGACATTATATGAGATTTAATGAGGATCAAATTGAAACTAAGTTCAAATCATATGAACTAATTCAAAAATCTTAAAATTAAGTTGAAATCTTAAAAATTGAGATAAAAAATCTTAAAATGATAAAATTGGTACCCAACCCAAACAATAGAATTGTTTTTTTTTTTCGTGAAAAGATAGGATTGAAGTTAAACTTTTAAAACTACATAAATTAGATTAAACTAAATAAAAATTATAACAACTTATTTATTTTATAGGAGTTGGACTTGAGTTTTGACATGATAAAAATTATCCACCTGTTGGTACATGGTTTTGAAATTTTAAAACCCTTGTATTAATTGTCGGTGTGAAAAAAATACTTTGGAACATAATTTTTTTTTAAGTTCAACAATATTTGGAAGTTAGAAATTTGATCGATAGTATATGTCAATTAGGGATTCTTTTATTCTTTTAAAAGATGAGACTTTTTAAATATATATATATTATTAGGAGAGAGAAAATTAAAAAGCAGTAGGCGTGAGAGTGAAAAAAACGTGAGTAATTTGTGGGTTAGGGGAGGAGGATCTGAATTGGTAAAAGTTTTTTAGGACCATTTTTCTAAGGGATCGATCAAATAATTCAAAAACTTGTTGATTACTTTAATTGTGATTGTATGTGTAAATTATGGTAAATAATAAAAGGTAAGGAGAAAAGAGGAAGTAAAATTAAGTAGAAAATTCCTAACAGAATAAACATAATACTTTTCTTTGTACATGATGCATATAATAATTGTATAAATTTTATTTGGTTATTACTATTAGAAGAAAAAAATTCCCACTTAAATAAGATTTTTGACAATTTTTTCTAACCATTTCTTTTAATTTTTATTAGCTCATAAGCATATTATTCAAATTCCAAAAACAAATTTATATTAATTATTCAAATACATATATTTATTATCTTCAAACATTTAAATTTAACTTTTATTTAATATCTATGCCCATGAAATAAAATTCACAATCCAATTTTATTTAATATCTATATTCATGAAACAAAACTCGACATTCAAACGAGCAATAAAGATCACGATCACGAGATTTATGGTTCGAATCCTCCAACTTCTATTGTACTAAAAAAAAAAAAAAAAAGAAATAGTCTCTATTAGTTTAGGGTCCTACTATTAGTTTATTGTTAAACTTTCTTAAACTAAATAATCTTCATTAGTTTTCACTCGACAAATTTGGAGGATATATTCACATTGTACCTTTTTATTTTTGAAAAGCACTAAAATTGAACATTTAAAAGTACCGAGACAAAAATAAAACATGCACCAAAATAATATTTTAACTAAAATGGTTTCTTTTATAGAATAGGGTCACTAGAGATGTCCACGGGGTGGGGCGGGACCGAGAAATGGCTCCCCATCCCCGCAAAATTAACGCAAAAAATTCGCAGGGATCATTCCAAAGAGTTTTATTTTTCTAAATTTTATTAACTAATTTTTTAAAAAAAAATGTATTTAAATAGTTAATTATTCTTTAAAGATTTTTAGTTAATAGACATTTTTTCAATTTTCTTAGAAAAATAAAATGATATTTAATAAAATTTTAGATTTATGGTTTATGTATACAAGTATATATTTTTAAAATTAAATAATTTAATTAAGGTGAAAATGGAGAATCTCGTCCCCATTGGTAAAAATTTTATCTCCGCTCCCTCCCCCACAAATAGGCATGCCAAATTGATCCTTTTTTCCTTTACATGCCAAATTAATGAGTGTGAACCATCCACGTGGGTTATTTATTATATACTCACTTCCTTAATTAAAAAAGGTTTATCAATATTTTTTTCTCTTAAAACTAGTTTAGCATAAATTCAGTACCAACAGAATTTACACAAAACTAGCTTCGTTTAAGAAAGTATTTATAAAAGAAGTAAAAAAAAGACCAATATGTTTATCAAACCTATTTAAATTTCTACCCGGAAAACTTTTAGATAAAATATTATTTTAGTGCTGATACTTTTAGACTTTATTCCATTTTGTTCTCAATACTTTGAAATGTTCACATTTAGTCATTGTAAAATAAGACTAAAAATTAGTCCCTATAACAAGTTTAAAGTTAATAATAATTTTAATACAAGAAAAGATAAAATATGAACCTACTTTCAAAATTTATAGGAAAAAAACTAATAGTGACTAATTTTTTTAAAGAAAAATAAACAAGAACAAATTTAAGCTTTATTAAAAATACAAGACTAAAATTAGACATTTTAAAAGTACAAGAACCAGAATTAAACAAAATCCAAAGTACAAAAGCCAAAATAATATTTTAACCAAAACTTTTTTATTTCTAAGTTACGGCTTCAATCTCATAACATCATATTTGTCAACAAATTCATTTTATGGAGGCAAAATACAAAAACCTTATTAATTTGTTTTTTGAAAAACTCAAGTTAGGAATTATTTTGATAGTAAAATGGAAAGAACAATTTGAAGTTCAAAATTAAAATTAAAATTTTCAAGGTCTACGCATATAATAGAAACCCACCCAAAACTTAGAGGATTTTGTATAATTTAACCCGACAAAAAAATACTATAATCAATTTTTTTCAAGAATTGAAAAGCTCCTTAGAAAGGAGGGGAAGGCAATTGAAGTGTAGATAAACTAGAAAATAATTGGAAATTTCTATCCTTAGGCGGCATAACCAAAAAGTTTAAGTGAGAACTTCAGTGCAGTTGGCTTTAAAGTACCAATGTGATTTTCGATCACCCTCAAATCCATTTGTACTTCTGAAAATTCTAGATCAAATCAAACCAACCCGCTTATATAATAAATGGACTGGGAAAAAAATTGAACTTGAAAAGGCTTAAGCAGCTAATAACCAAACTGTTGTTATCAATAAAACAACTAAAGTACTATAATTAAACAACTATTACCAGCAAAACTGAAGTTCCAAAATAGCGACAACAGAGCTCATCATCTTCCTATGAAGAAAAGGGAACAGGAAACACAGGCCGAAAACAACTCGACAACGAAATTTATGCAGCACCAGCTCCTTTTCCCTTCTTCCTTTGGAGCTTCTTCATATAGAATTCAAGTTCCTTGCCTTCCAAGATATATCTGTCAAAATTTCACAAAACCTCAGCAACAATACCCAAAAACCATTCCCCACATTCAATGATTGAGCTCAAACAAGTTGGAAACAATACAACAGAATCAAGAATCATTAAGAGCTTCATATTGCTTACCCATCTGCTCGCCCACATTGACCTGGTCTTGATGAAATACAAGCCATCAAACGACCGCTGCTAAATTGTTCTTCAATATGAGGGTCGAGCTTACGGTCCTGCTGACGTTTTTCTATTTTGCGCTGGACATGGTTACTCTTCTTTACCTCCTCAGTGGCAGCATCGCCTTCCTGTCAGCCATAAAAATCAAGTCATGTTTTGGATCATATTGAGAATGCTATATTGTTATTGATCAAACTTCATCGAAACTTTAAGAACTTGTACTTGAAACATGTGCAAACCCAATAAATCATTTAATTTATAAATCCTGCTCTACCTCTTCCTTCTTAGCAGATGCCGCAGTCTTCTTCTTCCTTCCAATATCCACTCCATAATGCTGAAGATACCATTGCTTAAATGGTGCTGCATCAACTTGAACGATGGCACTCTTCACCAAAGTTTGAGTACGAACAAGCTCATTGTTAGATGCATTGTAGACCACATCAAGAATACGGGTCTTTCGAGTCACGGCCTCACTACCCCAAGAGTAGTTTCCAGTATCAAGCCTAAAAGCACGCCACTTCACATTACCCCCACGAACTCTGATTCTTCGGACTGACTTATCACTTGATAATTTGGTGTTGGCAGGTTGCCTTCCGAGCTCATACCTTTACAAACAAATGGGAAAGTTGTATTTGAATTGACAAAAATTCTGAGAGTTGAATTTACAGGAGCAAGGGATAAGTAATAGAACTTAAAGAAGTAAACATTTCAACTTCTACCTAGAAAAATTTATAGCATCAAACTGTAACATAACATAATTATTAGGAGAAACTACGTTTCTATATTAATAAGATAAATTGCACTGCTCCTTAAATAAGCGTGAAGATGTTATGTTTGTGACTTGAAATTTATTTAGAAAAAAATAAACAACGATCTATCAGAGAGGATCAAATAGCTAAAGCAGATTAATCAAGATTATTGAAATCTATATGGGAAAAGAAAACGAATAACAAACCCTTGCCACCAATTACTTCACCACTTATCCACACAAAAATAAACATTTCAGCTAAAGCTACACCTACAAAATCACGGCTGAGTACTAAAAACCAAGCAGAGAAAGAAAAGTACAAAATTCCCGTTGATCCATTAGCAACTAATGTGAGAAAAATAACAACTGATTAATCAAATTGCACTCAGCTAAATAGAAGTAGTTACTTTCTCTTCTTCCTCCAAGCCTTCTTCTTGCCTCCTGTGGCACGCCTCTTGTGCATAGAATCACGAGAAATACCTGTCAACAAAAGTCCTCCAAGATTAACAGGAAGAAACGACATAAAAATTGAGATACATAGAACAATCAGGAAAGTTGTATCTGACATACCCATCTTGGCAAGATGAGAGCTCTTGGCCTGAAGAGCAGTCTAAGGTTCCTGAAAGAAACATCAAACAGCCCTCAAACCCAAAAACCTTAACCTTCGAAGGAAAACATGAAAGATAAAAAGAACAGGGGAAATCTACACAAGATGAGTTTAGGTTTGAGAACAAAAGTAGATTTCCTGCAGAGGCTATATGCCTGTATACTTTTTCCTAATTATTTCATTTTATAATATATTTTCTTAGCTTGACCAAATATTTTCCAGAGTTGAGTTCTACAGCATAAGAAATTTTTGTTTCACCAGGGAAGGGATGCGTTTGTAGATTATTAAGGTTGTAGACGGGTTAGTTTCGTTTGGAAATATGAATCATAACCAACATTTTTTAGCAAACCAATTTTCTCAACCCACCGCTTGCTGAAATTTAAAATTTTGATGAGTTAATCTTATAAAATCACCACGAAAAGTATCTTCAGACAAAAATCAAACCCATATATTACAATTAATCCTCTCTTGAAGCTCCAAAAATCACAAACATCACAAAGTACTAATAACAAATACAAAACTTCAAAAGTTTTCAAATTTCGTTAAAACGATCAACCATCAATTTAACAGTTACCTCAGAAGTCAGAACTACAACAATAAAAAATTCAAATATTCAGAAAATTAACCTCCGATAGTATAACCATTCAAACAAAAGCTAACAAAAAGCTAATCATATCTCTGGCAAATTAATGATCCTAAATGTCAAAACCACCAAAATGTCTAACCAACAAAAAAAAAAGAATTAAAACAGCCATGATTCAAAACCACCACGCTGAGTCTGGAAAAAGTACTAAACACCACATCAGTAATAAACCAAAATGCGACAATAACCATCAAATCGCCATGAGAAGATAGAAGACACCCAGTACTAATTACTCTCCTATATTTATTTCACATTCAAACAACATTCTTGAACTTTGAGAAAGAGAAACTGAACAAAATAAAACAATGAAACAAACATCCAACCGTGATTGTAGCAATCGGAATCCAAAAAATGAAAAATAAAAATTGAAAAGAACAAACGCATTCAATCAAGAACAAACCTTCAGCTATCGAGAGCAGCCGGGAGAGAGATGCAGTGGATTGAGAGGGGTTTTGATGCGGCGAGGGTTAGGTTTAATTTACTTTCTCTTTGTTTCACTCTTTTTTTATGGGCTGGGCTAAAAGTCCGTCTGTCTAGGTTTTGGGCCCTTTCGTTGGGCCTTTATGACATCAAAGATAATTGAGAAAATTTCCATTTTTATTCCTATAAAGTTAATTACTTTTTTTAATTTTAAACTATGTTGCAATTTTTACTTCTTTTTTTTTTATTTATTTTGGCATTAACATGATTCACCCACTAATTCTAGCGAAAGGCAACATAGAATTCTTTTAGGTTTTTAATTTTAGCAAAAATCAATTTGAATTGCCCATACACAAAATTGAATCCTAAAAAATTAGGAATAAAATACACTTTCCATCCTTAGATTTCAATTTAATTTCTATTTAGTTTTTGAGATTTTAAAAGTGATAGGTTGGGTTCTTAAAGTTTGAATTTGATTTCTAATTAGTCTCTGAAGTTTGAAATTATTTTCTAAATAGTCCCTAGTAAAGTTGGTGTTAATTGACTTAATGGAATGATGACGTGAACTAAACTTTGATGATACTTATTTTTTGAATTAGTTAAAAAAGGTTATACATATTTTAGTTTTTTATATTCGAAGATCAATTAAAAACCTATTTCAAATTTCATAGATCAATTAGAGATTAAGTTCAAACTTTAGGTACTCAATTAGAATCAAAATTTAAACTTTGAGGATCAAACATGTCACTTTTGAAATCTCAATAATCAAATAAAAACGAAATTCAAATCTCAAAGTGTTAGGTTTGAAAGTTTTAGTGATCAAATAGAAACTAAGCTCAAATCTGAAGGAGCAAAAGTATGATGGGAAAAAAAACATTTTTGACCCCTGAAATTTGCAGTTTTTTTATCAATTTCTAATCATAAACTTTCAATTTTATCAATTTAAACCTTAAATTTGAGAGATTGTATCAATTTTAACCCTAAACTTTTAATTCTATTCTTTTTAACCCTCAAACTTGAATAAGTATATCAATTTACACTTTCGATTAAGTTTACGTTTCCATCACCATTAGAAAGGTTCTCCACACATGCCCAAAGTTACGTCTTGCTTAATGATATGTACTTGTTTGTTATTTTTTTTAAAACAAAAAAAATCACCTACAAAATTATTAAATCATTCCATATTGGGCTGCAACTATCTTGAAAACACGAACTCGACTATTGAAAGAAGGACCCACACAATAGCAAATGGACTCTTATGTGTTCTCTCGCATTTGGTATTGATACCAACGACGACGAGTGTGAAGAAAATCCAGGTGGTGATGTCATTGAAGGCAACGATGATCATGGTAATTTTGTTGACTTCGATGGTGAGAGATTTCAACTCAACTAAAATACGGAAGAGAACAGGAAAGGCGGTGGGCGAACATAGTGACACCCATTAACACAATAAACTGGTCATAGTCGACCTTTTTAATCTCATCAATAGTCTTATGAAAATATTAAAGTGGCAATGGTGCTGGAGAGGAAGGAAACAAAGATTCTGACGAGAGCGATTTTGAAATCCTTACTTCCATTGTGGTAGATGGAGGACAAATCAAGCTCGAGATTAACGAAAAATTAAAAAAAAAATCAATATTGGCGACCGATTCAATAATGAAAGTATTCCATGGAGAAGAAATTTGGTGAAGATAAGCATTAACCGAGGGTGTAAATAGATACACTTATTCAAAATTGAGGTTTAAATAATGAAATTGAACGTTTATGGTTAAAATCAATACAATTGTCAAGTTTGAGGTTTAAATAATGAAATTGAATGTTTATGGTTAAAACTGATACAATCTACCAAGTTTGAGGTTTAAATTAATGAAATTGAAAGTTTAAGGTTAAAATTGATACGACCTGCAAAGTTCAGGGGTCAAAAATGTTTTTTTCCAAATATATTTTAGTCCAAAAATTAATGCACAAAATTTAAAAATGAACTCAACTTGCAAAACTTACTAATTTTAAAGGAAAAAAACTAACTCTAATGTTATCATTTCTTTGAAACTACATCAATTTCATATTAAAGTTTTGTTTTGTACTTAGTTAAATGCATTTGAGAATATTCTTTTAATAATTATTCAAATGGAAGCCTAATAATAGAAAGTACAAATTATGAACTTCTCTCTAAGTTTACTGATGAAAATCAAGAGTTTGTGATGAAATTTGATTTATCTAACCAAGTTTGGAGGCAAAAATGAAAATTTTCCATAATAAATTTCTTCGTGTAATTATATACAATTTTTTTTTTTTAAAAAAAAATACAAGTAAGTAATTATATACGTTTTTTAACCCAATTATATACTATTTAATTGAACGTAACTCCTGTCTTCTTCTTCTTTGTTTGTTTAGCAAAAATTAATTGATACCCTTAATTAAAATCCTACACTAATAATTGTATTAATTTAAGTTATGAACTTTCATAAGTGTGTTATTTTACTCTATAGTTCATCCGTATGCAAACTTATAATTGTATCTATTAAACTCTTGAACTAAGTGAATCATAACCCTCTGTTTAATGAAGGGTCTAAATTTTTTTAAGAAGTCTGCACGCGTGTAAGAGTTGATGCAGGGATGAGTTTCAAATGGAGGATCTAAATTGATTCATTTATAAAAGTTTAGAAGTTTATTGACACAATTATATGTTTGCACACACATGAAAAACTAATATTTTTTTAATAGAATCTAACAGAGGGTGAAAATTGATATACTTATAAAGTGCATGGTTTAAATTGATATAATTATTAATTTAAAGCTTTAATTAATACAATCTCAAAGTTTAAGATTACAAATTTATTTTTTTAAAAAAAATTGACTGTAAGTTTTTTTTAGTACAACAATTGTGGAAATGTAGAGATTTGAATCTTTTACTTTAAGTGAAGAAGTATATGTCAATTATCACCGAACTATATTCATATTGGTATAAACATAACTTTTTGACATGTATGAGTGATCGAATATACATTATGGGCTCGTTTAATAATGTTCCTGTTTCTCGTTTTCTGTTTTTGTTTCTCATTTTTCAAGAAACAGACTTGTTTGATAATCCATCTCGTTTATTGTTCTTAAAATTTGAGAAACGTTTCTAAAATTGGGGCAAAATTTTAGAAACTACAAATAGTATTTTCTGACCGTTTCGTTTCTACTTATATATTTGTGTTTCTCATTAAATTCAAATTAGATCATTGGTCTGTTCGCAAAATCACGCGGAACTCCAGCCTTTCTCGTCTCACGTCTGTTCTCATTAAATTCAATTTTATATTTTATTTTTTATTTTTAATTGTGCAATCGGTATATTTCTATTATTTTAATTTAATTTTTTTAATAGTGATGTATTATTTGAATTTTGAGTTTTAAATTTTTAAATTTATATATTATTGTTATTTTGAATTTTATATATTATTTTTATTTTGAATTTTAAATTTTGCCATACATATATTTATATATTATTTAATTTATATATATATATATATATTTAATATGTGTACTTATATATTGTTTTAATTTTAATTTTTGTTTTTGTAATATATATTATTTTAATTTTTAGTATACTAAGAACCCATTATAATTTTGCAACGAGTAAATTTCACTCACTAAAACATGTATTTAGCCTCACTTTAATATTTTACCAAGTACAACATTTAGCAATATAATTGAGTTTGATATGAGTCGACATCATTTAAGACGAATCACTCGAGTAAAAGATAACATTGAAAATAAAATATAGACAACATTTGTAGGATAGAACAAGTTCATTTATTTACTTTTATTATTGTTGTTAATTTTTTATTGAGACTCCTTGATATTAGATAATATAATTTTTTTTATAAGTAATTATATTTTTATATGCTTTAATGCATGTTATACATTTTATATTATATAACTAAATTCTTTTCAAACTATAAAATATTAGAAAAAAAATAAGAAGAAAAAAATTCAAGAACAAGAAACAAGGAATAGTTATTAAACAAACTTTTGTTTCTATTTCTTGTTTTCAAGAAGCAAGAAACAGAAATAGTTTTCAAACATACTATTGTTTCTTATTCTTAAAAAATGAAAAGCGAGGAAGCGAAAGCTAAAAAGCAGAAAAGCAGAGAAAAGCGTTAAAGCAGGAACATTATTAAACGAGGCCTATATAATCTTAATTAAGCTCTTATTGACAATGACATGACTTACTTGGAGACTAGGGACCATGACTCACAAGTTTTTTTAAGAAAAAAATTTGGGTGCATCTCTATCCATCTTTTTACAACTCATTCCAACCCTAGAAAACAGAATTAGAGTTGGGTGCAAGCAAGTTTTCTCCCATTCTTAAAATTTATTTTATATATGTGCGATTTTGGGGTGACAAAAAATGTAATAATTGTTTCTTGTAAAAAAAATGCAATAATTGTGTTTCTTTCAAATATCGGTTTCTTACCTTTATTATTTATTAGAAAACAGATTTATTTTCTAAAGATTCTAAACTAAAAAAAAAATTGAGGCTGGTTTTTACTTTATAAATTAAATCTCTAAGGTTTTATGGAATAACCATTTAATTTTTTGTTTTTAATTTTGAAAAAGTAGGCATGTTTTGTCGTCATTTCTCTACCATAAATTTTATCTTAACCAAATTTCAAAAACAGACAAATCTCCTTGAATTTTAAAAGTTCTATCTAATAAGTAATGGACATATTTAGCATTTTTAAAACTATTGAATTTCAAGTCTAATAGATCGCTAAACTTGTTTAATATATCTTTAATTTTTTTTAAAAAAAATAGAATAGATTGATGATCTATTAGATACAAAATTTAAAGTTGAAGACGGTCTTATTACACACAAATTGAAAGTCCAAAAATCCACCAGACACGAATTTAAATTCAAATATTTATTATACCCAAATCTTTTTTTTTTAATTCATTACACATTATGTAAATAAAAAATTATTAAATAACACATTGTATATGTTTTTCTAACAATGTATTATTTTTTCCATAATTTTTTTTTTAATAAAAGAAATGCCATTAAAGGAAAACCAGTCCGTTACAACTGTCAGCTTCAAAATCACCTTGAAGTCTGGTATTTTCCCAAACCCAGACCAAAAAAACTCTTCGATTCCTTCGCAGGGAAAAGGAAGAGGGGAAAAATTAATACGATCGTAAGAACCCGCTCCCTTTTAAATCCTAAAAGAGAAAGCTTCATTTGACTTTAAGGTGGTTGTTTTTTTTTTTTGCCAAGGAGTGAGCGCCCACATTCTTCTTCCAGGGACAGAAGGTAAACGAAACATCTTCCATGGCTTCAGCAAGATCTTTGACTTCTGTTATGTTACTCGAAATTTCAGTAAGATCCATCTCTTTTCCGTTTAGCAGGTTAACAACCCCCAGCGAATCAGATTCCACGATGATTTGCGGGTGCGGTCTTTGGCTCGAACGATGAAGGTGCAATAGACCTTCATAAATCGCTCTTGCCTCCAAATTCCTTATCGACTCTTGACTTTTAAACTGCATGCAACCCGAACAGATTAGAGATCCCTCAGAGTCACGAACCATCCAACTCAGCCCCGCCGTGTTGTTCTCCTCGATCCACGACGCATCCGAATTCAGCTTCCATCCCGCCGTGTTGTTTTCCATAATTTGAACTTTGAAAAGATGTGTTTGAAATATTAGCAGACAACTTAGAAGAAACCACGTCAGCTTTTTAAATAATGATGAGAAATGAAAAAAAAAAACAGGAAAAAAGTCATAATTTAAGTTTTGAAGTTTATTTTTCAATGTTTTAAGTTACAATTTAAGTAGTGGTATCATGGTATTGATGGAAAAGAGAGTTACAACCAGGGGTAGATTTAAGAGAGGGAGGCAGAGGAGGAGCCAGAGCCCCTCAAACTTTTGAATAATTTTTAGTTTTATATAAAATACTACTTTCATCTAGAAATTTTATCTTGGTCCAGTGGCAAGCCCCTGTTAATTTTTTATTCCTTTTTCTGCACGCCCAGGTTCAATTCCTATGTTGTACAACTTTTTGAATATGTGTATAATCATTTTATTATACATATTTCACTAAAAAAAATAAAAGTTCTTAATACTTTAATTTCTATTTTAAAAAAATCTAATAAATCATATATTTTTTTTTGGTACAATAAACCATATTTCTTCACATCTGGTAAATAATTTAAATATATCTAATTAAAAAAATATCATATTTTTTATTTTTTAAAGTAAAATATGGGTTAGGAGGATTCGATATGTCTTTTAAAAAATCTAATAAATCATATTTATTTTTTTAGTACAATACATCATATTTCATTATCTCTTGTAAATAATTTAAATATATCTAATTAAAAATTAATATATCATACTTTTTATTTTTTAAAGTACAATAGGGATTGGGATGATTTGATATATCAATTGAGTTATGTTCTCTTTCCCTCGTACTTTTTTGTTGTAATCTACTTTTAAAAATATTTATTGTTAAAGTTTTTTCTTCCTGGTATCAAATATAAATAAAACTAAATGCAAATATTTTTTAATTTTTATAAAATTATTTTTAAAAGTTAATTGCATAAAAGAAAATATGATTTTATGAATTTTTATTAAACAAAAAAAATCTTATTATTTGTAATTTTTTCTCATATACAATATACTTACGTAAACAAATTTAATCATTTTTCTTATATCAAAATATATAAACTATTATATTAAGATTTCATTTTCATTCATGTATTTTGTGGTTTGTTTTATTTTAGTCTCTATACTTTCAAAGTTTATTTTCTTAATTTTAATAAACCATAAAAATAGAATGAGACTATATACAAACCAATATTAATGCGTTCAAAATAATTTTGATATGAATTCAAGCCCCCCTAACTTGAAGTTCTGGATCTACCACTGGTTACAACATTTCAATTGACCATTGGTTACTCTAGAGTTAGTTTTAATGTTATAAATAACCAACCTTCCACAATGTTATAGAGAAGAGATTGAGTTTTGATAAACAATGAAATTGAGTCTTTTGAGCCTAAAGGCCATGAGTAAGTTTTTTGCATATCTTGTGTTTAAATTTGCATGCTAGGATCATTCAAGTAGTGGTGATCAAACTACTTGTGGAGTGATTCGAATCCTGAGTTTTAAAACAAGTTTTTTATACTCTTGATCTTGATCATCAATGTAAATATGTTTCTATCTTTTTCCTTGGAATGAAATCATCTTGATTTAGGGGTTTTGGGTATTCGATCTAAAGGTCTGATTTGTTAACAAGATTGTTAGAACCAAATCCTCAAGAGTTACTCATAAGCTTAATTGGCTCATATTTATGAGCTAAATTTATTCCATTTGTACCCCTACAATTGATTGATATTTTTATAATATTGGAACAACTATAATTTAGTGATTCCATAAATAATGATTTCATAAATAAATCATCCATTTTAGGTAACTAACTTCACAATTAATGATAAGAATATATTTCTCACAATAGATTTGTATTTATTCTTACCATTAATATAACTATGCATATTAATTTATTTTACACTATTTTAGTTGTATGTTGACCTTGTAAACACTCAGTTTTTACAAGACTAGAAACTTTTAACGCGTTGCTCGGGTGTGATTATGTTTTAATTATTTTTCTATTTGAAAATTTAATAATTGTGAGGCCCAAATCTTTCTTTTTCGTTTGCTTTAAATAAAAAAAGAAAAAAAAATGGAAGGAGTCGGGAGGCGAGCCCCCCCTGCTCCATCATCTGGTGGAAGCGAAGCTTGATCGCCACCGCTTTTGCCTCTCATTCGACCCTCGTTCGTTTTTCTCCCTCAACGCCTCTCCCTCGATCTCTCACTGAGCTTATCTCTCAACTTTCCAATCTCTCTCTCTCGTAATCGACTCCCTCTCCTCTCGCCAAAGCTCTCTCCGCGCCGCTCTCTCTCTCAGTTAGTCGTTCTCCCTCTGTCGGCCACTCTCTCTCTTCGTCGGTCGGCGACACTGACTCTCTCCCTCTCCTTCGGTAAATCTCTCTCTCTCTCTCTCTCTCCTAACCGCCCCTCTGCAACTCTCACTTTCAATCTCTCCCCCCCTCTCTCTCCTCACTGCCCTCTATGTCTCTCACTTTCGATCTCTCTCCCCCTATGTTTCTGTCTCTCCCTCTCTGTTTCTCTCAATCTCATCTCTAACTGTTCGTTCTTCTTGGTTTGGGCAGGGTTGTGAATCGAAGTAATTTGGAAGAGTTGCGGTCTGAGGCAACACGTTCACTGGTTCCGGGAGGGTCACTCTCGTTCTAGTAAGCCTTAATCGTATTGATTTTAAGTTCAGTAAAGTCGATAGCTTGGATGTGGAGGTTAAGCTTGAGTTTAGTTAAGTTTTAAATGTTGTTTTGTCTGGTCAGGACTATAGCGTTGGCAGAAGAATAGTTCTAGCAGGACCGAGGCTAGGTACAATTTCGCTCAACCAAAGGTAAGCGATTGAACCTTGTTTCACACGTTTACTAGTTAGAAATGGTGTATTTTGAGATCAACAATTTGTACGTGGTTGTTTTCCTGGCTAAATCTTTTGGAACTGAATAGATGTGATGATTTGGCTGAGGTTCCCTTAGTACGTGCAGGTGAGTTCGGAGTTGATTTTAGAAAGGATTAGGTTCACCACGTTACTAATAGAGGTAAGTAGTCGTTGGATTATCCCATCCATAAGTGTAGGGCTTAGGGATGACACTGCACGTGTATGTTAGGGATTTCGTAGCATTTACTGTTTGTGATCATGGTGATTTAAAGTCTGGATCGTAGAAGGGGTTTGTTCTAGACCCTATGAATGTATATGTTGTTGTTTGATTATTCTCACATGCATGAGCCTGTAGTTACCTGTTATGTATGTTGTGGAACTCGTGGTGAAGTATTGAGCATGATTAATGTTGTTGTATGTACCCTCCAAGTAAAGGCTTGTGTAGTTTTGCGCCTAGTTTCGGGGAGGCGTTGTGTAGCCTTAGAGACGCAGTTGACACAACCGATCATGTTGTAGGCCAAGGTCCCCGTGTAACCCTTAGTAGGCTGAGACTCTAGGTTGGCGAGTTTTGACATGGGATGTGGGGTAGTCCTCCATCTAACTGAGTGACTCGAAGAGTGATTCCCAGAGCGTAGGGGGTCGTGGATACGTTCCTTACCCTAGTTCGTGTTTCAGGGAGTGATTACCGAGATACAGAGGGCGCTTGATACATTCACCGTCCTGGATTGAGGCCCAGGGAGTGATTCCCAAAGTTACAGAGAGGTTGGACACATTTTTTCACCCTAAATGTGGCCCGGGAGAGCCCCGTGGTCGTGAGCTTGTGGGCTGGAGCACCACTGTTGACGCCAACTTAGTCCAGAAGCCAAGGGTAGGGCAGGAGTAGAATTTGAACAAGTTAGGGTCAGAGAGAAGGTGGAAGTCTGTGGGGCGGGGCCCATGTTGTGTGTAGCTAGGTCTGAGGCTTGACCCTTTTGTACTGTTTTACTTTGGACGAAGTGGGATACTTACTGAATATTTTATACTCACCCCTCGTTTTGTGTGTTTTGATTGCAGGTAAGGCGAAACACTGAGATGACTAGAGTGGGTGAGGACCCTACGAGGCTATGGAAGGACTTGATAGGCTTAGATAGGATTGTTTCTTTTTGTTAAATGGATTGTTTGGCTTTTTATGCTTACTATGCTATTTGTCTAGCTTGTATCTTCGTTATTGTGTTAGTCTTGAGAGTTAAACTTTGCATGTACTGTTCTGATAGTCATTGCAAATAATATAAGTTCTATTTGAGAATGCATGCTTATTTGACAATCCATGTAGAAAACATGTTTAAGGAGACTGGTGTGGTTGACTGTTAACTCCAGGGAACTGGAGCCCAGCCTGTGTGATTACTGTAGTTTGGTGGAGGTTGGGTACCCTCGTGAGAACGTACTTTGGAAGTGTTTTTCTTGTTCAAGTGATAGGAAAATTTTCGGAATAGTCCTAGTTATGCCGTTATGCTGACGAAATTTCGGCGCGAGCGGTGTAACCTGGAGTAACCTCCCTAGTAGAATGATTAATTTTCTAGGGGTGTTACATAAGTAATATTATTAAATTAATAAAAACTATATTTTAGGCAATAAATTTTTAATAGTTAAGTAAAATGTTAATGTTAATTGGTTAAACACATACTTCTATTTATAGATTTGAATGGTCTGCTTTTAGGGGATGTAACGCCTCAGGCCCAGGATCCTCTGCGACCTGGCAACGTCACCATATCATCCAGGACTGCTTGTAATGGTCTGCTTTTAGGGGATGAACGCCTCAGGCCCAGGATCCTCTGCGACCTGGCAACGTCACCATATCATCCAGGACTGCTTGTAAGAATGAAGACACTATCCCCTCTTCCTCGGGCGTCACATAGAGGGGTACATGAATGAACCGACCACATCTGAATGAGAGGGATCCTGAGGATATGAAAGTATGGTACCCGAGGAAGAGGGGTACATGCGAGTGACCATGAGGATGTGAAAGTATAATTGAGAAAGGCTTAAAAGAATTGATAGCTACTACCTATACTAACAAGGTGCACCTTCCTTTTCGGTGGCTCAATCATAGGAACTCCATAGTTAAGCGTGCTTGGCTTGGAGCAATTCTATGTTGGGTGACCTCCTGGGAATTATCCTAGGGAGCATGTGAGTGAGGACAAAGCATGTTGAAAGGACCTCGTGTTGGTTTCGTTACAGGGGAGGTAATAGAATTCTTATTATGATTTGGTTAATTTTAAGGGGTTTTTGTAAGCCAGTTTATGGATTTATGGACTTGAGAGTGTGAAATTTGATCATATGACCTCTTGGTCACAAGCCAATACTTTATGTTATGCTCTTGTTGGCTATATTTTTTCTTATGATATTATCTTCAAAATTTGTAATAATATGATTTAGTTAGTTTTAAAAGTTTATTTGTTTTATTGATTTAATATTTTTATATGATTTTTTTTATGTCATTGTTGGTTTAATACATGTTTTGTATCATTAATTACTCATATGTTGTTACTATGTAATAGTAATATATATATATATATTACTATTACTATTAATAATTTTTATAGTAATAAAAAAGATGGTTCAAATGATAATGACGTAGGTTAGTTTCAGCCTCAGGTTCATTTATTTATTTTATTTATTTTTTTGTTTGATTATTTTCCTTTTTATCCCTTGCTTATTTAGTATTTATTTATGTTAGTTCCACGTTCATTTATTTATTTTATTTATTTTTTTGTTTGGTTATTTTCTTTTTCTTCCTTAATTTTTTGTGATTGCTTATTTAGTATTTATTTATGTTAGTTCCAATTTTCAAGTTCATTTATTTATTTTATTTGTTTGGTTATTTTCTTTTTCTCCCTTAATTTTCTGTCATTGCTTATTTAGTATTTATTTCTTTTTTTTTTCTTAATTTAGTATTTTTTTTTTCATAACTTGAATTCCCAATTTCTTGACATTGTTTTATAACCATAGTATTTTTCTTTTTTCTTTTTTCATTTTTATAAAGTTTAAAATATGTTCTATAATAGATTATCATTATAAACACTATTGCACTCATTCGTTTTTTATTTAGTGATAACCTTTTTTAAAATATTATCAAAATCTAAGTAAAATTTTTAAAACTTGGTTTCCGAAAAGTAGATCATATGTGTTTTTAAGTAAGTGAAAAAACATACCAAATAAATGGTAAGGATGCAAACCTAAGTTTAGGAGGTAGAAAAGTAAAAACAAAATTATTAGCAAACCTAGCCTAGTATTTCAATATTTTATTTCAAATATCTTCAATTAGTAAGGTAAATGTTTGAAAATCATGGAGTACTTGCAACTTGAGAATTTCATGCAAGATCTTGAAGGTAAGATTGTTCTCCTGTATTTACAATATCTCTCAATATATTTAGAATAGTTGTCAGAACTGCCATATGACGCCATTAAAAATATTCTTGTGATTAAAAGAAAAACAACAATTACATTTTGTTGACATGAATTTTCAAATGTAATTCAAAATAATTATAAATTAAACAAAAATGAAGGTAAAAAATCATAAATCGATGAATAATAACAACAGTAATATTCATTATAAATTTATAAAATAATTTAAAAAACCCTATGAAAGGAGTCATACGTGTTTTAAGAGAAATTGAGAGATCGAAAAAAAATGGACAAAGTGAGAAAAAAACTCTTGTTGTTGTAGAAAAAAGCTAGAAGATAGGTCATTATATACATGTAGGAAATCAAGAAATTGCAAGACTTTTTGAATTCCCAACACCTTTGGAATTTCATTATTAACTTTAATTAAATGTAATTCCATTATTAACTTTAATTAAATGTAAGATTATAAAAATTTAAAATTAATTTATATAAATAAATAAGAAAGACTTCTCATATTTAGGTTAAGCTAGTCATATTATTAACCATCCATATTCTTCTTTAGTTAGAGAAAAAAAGAGAGGAATTTGAATAGGTGGAAAGAGAAACAATCATAGAAGAAAGGAGAGAGATATGAGTAAAAAGAAGGAGAGTAAAACTTAATAATGAAATTAGTTGGAGAGAAAAGTTGAATTTTGAAAGGTAATTAGAGTAAGAAATATCATAAATTATGTAAGAAAAAAGAAAGAAAAACCATAAATATTAAATAAGTAAATGGGAGAGACGTATATGAAATTATATAATAAGAATTTTGACAAAATAGCTAAAAAATGATTTCACTTTTTAATATAGTAAGATAGTCGTTGGGTTCTATATTTTTTTCACAGTTTGAAGCAAACATTCTTCCCTTTTTTTTTGATCGGCGTCCAAAATGTGCAAGTATTCATTTTATCATTCTTCTATTTTCCACCGACAAAATATAACATGTTTTTTAATCACAGTTTACAGTACTACAAACTCATTATAGTAGTATATATATTGATTATAAACCAACATTTTATATGCATTTTCTAATTTGTTATTTATCTTACGGTAATTTTATTTAAAATATAGGTTGTAAATTGTGTTTTTTCTCATAATCTTCCCCATGTATATTCACATAGTCATAATATATGTTTAATAATTTATAATATCCACGTGGTTATAGGTTGCCATTTATATTTTTTCTCAGAATCTTCACTATGTATATTGTCGTTTTGAAGATCAATATGCATAGTCGAAAAATAGAACTTGACCAATTTATAATATATTGTATATTTTATACATGAATATATACATAGAAGTATATTGTATATACATTAGTATGTAATCACACCATTGTCTAGTAAGATAACTATATATAGATACAAATTCGTTTCAGTGCATAATATGGATAATATAATATATTTCAATGCATCGCATAATATCATAAAATGAACTTATATACCCAATCGAAAACAACTATACACCCAGTCATATGTCGTATATACCCATACATAATTAGATGATATTCTAATCCTAAATGAAACATGAAATTTAATTTCTAACATGCATCAAGCATATATATACCTAGTTAACACAAATATTATAAACCTAACATATACTGATGTATCATATACACTTCCTATTCACATATTTAGTTGTAAGATTATACTTTATAAACCCAGTATATAACAATTGTAAAGATATATATACTATAAACTATGTAAATTATTGATATGTGTTTGTTTACCAATGATAACATAGGAACTTACACTAAGCCAACCATATATTGTGCAGTATATAATTTATAAACGTCATTATTTACATGGAACATTCTTGGAAATACACGAGGATCAATATATATTATGCAGTATATTGTACTCATAAATATATACATAAAAATATAATATATAAACATCAATATGTATTATTTGTGTTTTCTTTAATGCTGCAATACATTCAAATTGCTTAAAATTTTAGTCAATATAATATATACTATTCAATTGTGCTTAATATTACATGTAATGTAACATTAACAATATTATAGAGAACGTTAATATATGCATTATAAGAACTTATACTTATATTTAATATCATAGGCACAATATAATATATGCATAAATAATACACAAAATATTCCTAACAAACATAAATATAGTCATTTCTATAATTCTAAGTTTTTCGTCTATTAATTATTTTATAGAAACCTCAAATTGTTGCACATATATTTTTTAAAACAAATTGTATAAAATTACAGACATCATATTATTAAATATACCCTTACATTTAGAAAATGTAAACATGGTATAAACAACTATACAAAAGTTTGCTGGAATAAGGAGTTTGGTCACTGAAAACAGAACCTTTGTCATTATTTGAATGAAATATACCGTCGCTTGAAAGAAATATTTGGCCGTTGGATGTTGTTTAGTGTTAAAAAAGGTTTGAGCTTCGAAGATTTGAAGTTATAACGAAATGGGTGTTCAGGGCCTGTTTGGCCCACGGGTTATTATAACATGTGTTATAATAACCTCTGAAATACTTTGCACCCCAAACACAGACTATTATAGCTTCAGACTATACTACTCTGCATTTTAAATAATATTATATGTTTCACACATTATAATAACCACATACTATTAGAACTCCTGGTTATTATAAATGTGTAGTGTGTAGGTCACCTCCGTAGGTCGTGTTGTTAATGGGAGTTTCCGCGTAGGTTGCTGGGATGTGGAGATTAAAGGAGAAGGGGAAGGAGAGAAGTTCCAAATCTTGGAAAATATTTCTATTTATTTTATATCCATTTTTTTATGACTGAAATTACATAATTAAGAATTAAATTCAATGGGCATATGTGTAAAATTATTCCTCTATTAAACTCCAATTGCCTATGCTTAAAATAAAGTTGATTTATATATATATATATATATATATATATATATTTATATATTAGGGTTGAAGTGAGTTACAAAAAGATGGATATAGTTTAGGATGCACGTAAATCTTCTTCTTAAAAAACTTGTGAGCCATGAAGTAAGTCCTGTCATTGTCAATAAGAGCTTAATTAAGATTATATAATGTATATTATATCACTCATACAAGTCTAAAAGTTACGTTTATGCTAATATGAATATAGTTCGGTGATAATTGATATATACTTTCTTCACTTAAAGTAAAAGATTCAAATCTCTATATTCCTATAATTGTTGTACTAAAAAAACTTACCGTTTTTTTTAAAAAAATCAATTTGTAGTCTTAGACTTTGGGGTTGTATCAATTAAAGCTTTAAATTAATAATTATATCAATTTAAACCCAACACTTTATAAGTGTATCAATTTTCACCCACTTTCTATTAAAAAAAATATTAGTTTTTATGTGCGTGCAAACGTATAATTGTGTCAATAAACTTCAAAACTTTTATAAATGAATCAATTTAGATCTTTCATTTAAAACTCATCTATGCATCAACTCTTACACGCGTGCAATTTTTTTTAAAAAAAATTAGACCCTCCATTAAATAGGGGGTTATGATTCACTTAGTTTAAGAGTTGAATGGATACAATTATAAGTTTGTATACACATGAACTAGGGTGTAAAATAACACACTTATAAAAGTTCATAACTTAAATTAATACAATTATTAGTTTAGGATTTTAATTAAGGGTATCAATTAATTTTTGCTAAACAAAAAAGAAGAAGAAGAAGACGACCACGAGGACTTGCGTTCAATTAAATAGTATATAATTGGGTTAAAAAACGTATATAATTACTTGTTTTTTTTTTTTGAAAAATAGTATATAATTACACGAAGAAATTTATTATGGAAAATTTTCATTTCTGCCTCCAAACTTGGTTAGATAAATCAAATTTCATAACAAACTCTTGACTTTCATCCGTAAACTTAGAGATAAGTTCATAATTTGTAGTTTCTATTATTAGGCTTCCATTTGAATAATTATTAAAAAAATATTCTCAACTTTAATATGAAATTGATGTAGTTTCAAAGAAATGACAACATTAGAGTTAGTTTTTTTCCTTTAAAATTAGTAAGTTCTGCAAGATGAGTCCATTTTTCAATTTTGTGCATTAATTTTTGGACTAAAATATACTTGGGAAAACAACATTTTTTACCCCTCAACTTTGGAGATTATATCAATTTTAACCTTAAACTTTCAATTTCATCAATTTAAACCTCAAACTTGGTAGATTGTATCAGTTTTAACCATAAACTAATTTAAACCTCAAATTTGACAAGTGTATTAATTTTAACTATAAACGTTCAATTTCATTATTTAAACCTCAATTTTGAATAAGTGTATCTATTTACACCCTCGGTTAAAACTTATTTTCACCAAATTTCTTCTCAATGAAATACTTTTATTCTTGAATCGGTCACCAATATTGATTTTTTTTTAAAATTTTGTTAATCCTGAGCTTGATTTGTCCTCCATCTACCACAATAGAAGTAAGGATTTCAAAATCGCTCTCGTCAAAATTTTTGTTTTCTTTCTCTCCAGCACCATTGTCACTTTAATATTTTCATAAGACTATCTATGAGATTAACAAGGTCAGCTATGACCAGTTTATTTTGTTCATGGGTGTCACTATGTTCACCCACCGCCTTTCCTGTTCTCTTCCGTATTTTAGTCGAGTTGAAATCTCTCACCATCGAAGTCAACAAAATTATCACGATCATTGTTGTCTTCAATGACATCACCACCTATATTTTCTTCACACTTGTCGTCGTTTGTATCAATACCAAATGCGAGAGAACACATAAGAGTCCATTTGCTATTGTGTGGGTCTGCTTTCAATAGTCGAGTTTGTGTTTTCATGATAGTTGCAACCCAATATGGAATGATTTAATGATTTTTTAGGTGATTTTTTTTGTTTAAAAAAATAACAAACAAGTACATATCATTAAGCAAGACGTGGCTTTGGGCATGTGTGTGGAGAACCTTTCTAACGGTGATGGAAACGGAAACTTAATCGAAGGTGTAAATTGATATACTTAATACTTATTCAAGTTCGAGGGTTAAAATTGATAGAATTAAAAGTTTAGGGTTAAGATTGATAGAATCTGCTAAGTTTGAGGTTTAAATGGATTAAATTAAAAGTTTAGGGTTAAAATTGACACAATCTGCCAAGTTTAAGGTTTAAATTGATGAAATTGAAAGTTTATGGTTAAAATTGATAAAAACCTGTAAAGTTTAGAGGTCGAAAATGTTTTTTTCCATCATACTTTTGCAAAAAGTTTAGGGGTCTGTTTGGTATACAATTAAGTGAATATGTGTTTGACAGATGTGTTTTCGAAAACTATTTTTCAGATTCTGTGATCCAAATAGTAGAAATTCTGAAAACAATATTTTTATGTTTTCATTGTATCCAAATTCTAAATTTAGAATTTTAAATTGCAGAATTATATTTAACAAAGATAAAAATCTTAATAAATACAATATTTCAGGTTATAAACTCAATTTACTTTTGTTAAATTAAAATATGTATAATATAATATGTTATAAATTATATAATAATATATTATAAAATGATAATTTTATAAAATTTATAAAATGGTTCATAAATTAATTAGTAATGACTTATATTCAATCTAATGGTTAGTTTTGCAACTACAACTAATTTCACGATCTATAAATATGTTATAAGACACATTTTAAACAACTGTTTAGAATGAAATCAAATTTCTTAATATGCTATCAAACACATACCTGAAAACATAAAATACAACTATATTTTTACTAAATCCTATATTTTCAAATTTCTGTTTACAGATTGCTTATCAAACATGCCATAAAACTTTCAAACTTAACACTTTGAGATTTGAATTTATTTTTATTTGATTATTGAAATTTCAAAAGAAACATGTTTGGCGTCAAGTCGAACGAAAGGGCCCAAAACCCAGTAGACGGACTTTTAGCCCAGCCCATTAAGAAAACACAGTGAAAAAAAGAGAAAGTAAATTAAACCTAACCCTCGCCGCCGCATCAAAACCCCTCTCAATCCTCTGCATCTCTCTCTCGGCTTCTCTCGATTGCTCAAGGTTTGTTCTTGATTGGATGCGTTTGTTCTTTTCAAGTTTTATTTTTCTGTTTTTGGATTCCGATTGTTCCAATCACGGTTGAATGTATGTTTGATTGTTTTATTTTGTTCAGTTTCTACTTCTCGAAGTTTCAGAATGTTGTTTGAATGTGAAATATTGGAGATTAATTAGTAATGGGTGTCTTACTTTCTTCTCATGGCTATTTGATGGTTATTGTCTCAGTTTGTTTTTTAACTGATGTACATTTGAGATAACTTGATGTTTAGTACTATTTCCAGACTGAGCGTGGTGGTTTTGGCTAATGGCTGTTTAATTCTTCTTCTTTTTTTGGTTTGACATTTTGGTGGTTTTGACATTAGGATCATTAATTTTCCAGAGATCTGATTAGCTTCTCCTGAGCTTTTGTTTGAATGGTAATACTATCGGAGGCTAATTCTCTAAAGATTTAAAACTTTTGTTATTGTAGTTCTGACTTCCGAGCTAACTGTTAAATTGATGGTTGATGGTTTTAACGAAGTTTGAGTACTTTTGAGGTTTTGTATGTATTAGTTATTAGTACTTTTGGCGGTACAAATGCCATTTTTTTAAAAATATTATTACGCATATACTTTTTGATCGTTCAACTGAAAAAAAAATCGATAGCTTTTATTTACATAATTCACTATGCCCCGCCAGGTGAGTTCACAAATCTTTATTCCTCCTCCTCCTCCGTCTCTAGTCGACAGCTCCTGATCCCTAGTTCGTCCAACCTCGGCAGCATCTCGATTTTGGTCGTCTAAATCTCTCATCGCTCATCCTTCTTGCTTTTTCGAAGTACGACTGTATTTGAAGTCCCGATTTGGAACTTCGAAGCCCTAATTTGTGGTCCAAAACCTGACCTCCGGTAAGGTCACTAACTCTTTGATTTGCATTTACGAATTATGTATACGTGTTCTAATCGAGACTACTTGTAATGTAAGTGGATGATTTATTTCTGGGATTCTTCTCCTTCTTTCTAAATTGTTTTTGTTTTTATCTCTTTCTGGCTTTTCATGTTTTTGGATGTATATTCGGTGGTTTTTGCCTTTTCCTTTCTGTGAACGCTTTACTGCATTTCCATTTTCATGCATATATTCGCTTGTTGCTGGTATACAGGATAAAGAAGAAGCTTATCAAATGTATTTTGGGAGGATTTTTGTATTATATTTTTAAATTGTGAATCAACACGTAGATTACTTCTTAAAATAGCGTAGGTGTATGTGTATCATAAATAACAAGACTTGTTTTTTTTTCATTCAAGATTGTAAATAAGTTAGTTACATATTAGTAAGTGTGTTGTAAATTAAATTCAAAACTTTATGCAACGAAAATACTCCCTGTTGTACGAAGAACCTAGTTTTAAAGCTAAATTCTAATCAATATATTAACTTTGAATTTGTACTAAAAAATATTAACTTTGAATTTAAAAATTAACCTACGGGCCTACTATATTTTATGTTACTTTATTCCACACTTCAATATATGTGATTTTACCAGAGCGTGCCCTTAAAATCTCCACTTCTGCAAGAGGGTAGAACAAAGAGCTCACTTTAGTAAAGCCATCTTTTTTCTACTTTTTAGGTTTAGTTCCTTGTTGTCATCGTTCATTTACTTACAGAAATCGTTCTACTCCTTCCTTTTCCATTTACAGAAATTGAAATCCATCTCCTTGCGCCCTAAAGATTTCATAAGAGCCTCTTGTATGCATTATGATGAACTCAAGTTTTCTGGAGTCCACTTTTTATTCTCCACGGCAATGCAAGTCCAATTGTGAAACTTCATTTAAGGTTTGGATTGGTGACCTTTTGTTTGGTATTATATTTGATGTTCATTTAAAAAAAACTTGTTTGAAGCTCTGAAATTCTTATTCTTGTTTAGTATTTTAATTAAAAATTATATAGCTAACATCTTTATCTTTCCAGACATTGTTTACAATTTGAAGGTACCAATGGCAAGCGTCATTATGAAGTTCTTCATTGCATCACTCTTTATGTGGATAACTCCCATCGCATTGTTGTATGGTTTTAACCATAATTTGATTCCTGGTAAGATTTAATGGCCTAAATACTTGCATTTTTTCTTCCTATAAAAAAAGTACTTGCATTTGTTGTTAATGTCGTTCCTTCCCCCCTGAAAGATTTTTGGCAGTCATCTTTTTTACTATGCACAGTTGTTCCTGAGACTTGTGTTTAATTATGTATCTAAGATTAATTCGTTAGCCAAAAGTACACCATATGAGCGTGCTCCAGTTACTCTAGTCCTAATGTTTTCCTCCATTCTTTTTCCCACATGCGTCTAAGCATTTTGCAGCCTTCACTGCTTTCCAAGCTCTTTGACTGGGTTCTTTAAGATGACGCCCATTCTTTCTAACAAAATTATTACTTCATGTTTGTTGGTATGGATGTTGCCATATTATTATTTTTATTAGCTTTTTGTTCATTCTTATAGTTTTGATCTTTCACTTTTCGTTGCTTGGTATTGCATTAACTTGTCTTTTCTTTTCCTCTTCTTCCATATCATTTGCCTGCGAGTGATTACATTTATAAGTAAATATTCTTCTTGAGCAGGTACAACACAATTAAATCCACATTCTCTTACACTCTTGAGTGGATTCCTAGCCGTCATATCAGTCAACGTAGTCATTGCTATTTATATTATAATGGCAATGAAAGAACCCTCTAGTAAACATGAACCGGATCCTGCATTTCTTGCCGAGGCTAAAGCTAGTATAAACCAGTCTACTGAAAAAGCAGATGACCCCTCGCAAAATAATAATAAGAAGGAAAAATAGGAAATGAGAGAGACAGGCTCTGATGAGGAACACTTTCAAGCTTAAGATTCCAGGATTTGAGATGAGAATCAGTCTCATGTGTTATCAGACTATCTGCCAATCAATCGAGTTGTAGGAAGAACAAAATGTTCTTTTTTCTCTGGTTTTGTTTCATTAAGATGAACTGCATTTAGATTTGATCTTATTTTCTACCAGTGATGTTCTTCACAATGTGTCGTCAACTCTTTGTTTCTACCGTCAAAATGTGAAGAGATGTAATAGCTTGGATGTGTTGAGGATCCTACAAAGTAAGAATGTAGAGTTACCCTTACAATTTATAAGATCATGGATCATGTTTGAGAGTGATTTTGGAGTGATCAAAATCACTTTTGACATGTTTAAAATCA
This sequence comes from Trichosanthes cucumerina, assembly GCA_036507285.1. Lineage (NCBI taxonomy): Eukaryota > Viridiplantae > Streptophyta > Magnoliopsida > Cucurbitales > Cucurbitaceae > Trichosanthes > Trichosanthes cucumerina. Next base: position 10,517,734 of record CM071842.1, on the reverse strand, counting down.
CTCTTTTGATGAAAAGAGTGTTGTTTGTAAATATTAAGAAGGTGATTTTGGAAAAATCTAAAATTATTTAAAGTGATTCCTTTTCAATTACTTTTGAGTGATTTATAAGTGATTGTAATTTAAAATGACTATTATTTTATTTTTAGAAATATTATATTTTTAATGATGGGTAAAAATCGTCATTTTTTTTTTGTCAAAATTCATAATTTTTCCTAAAAAAATAAATTTTCTCAAAATGGTCTTATTAAGTTCATTCTGTTTTTAAAGTTTATATAATGTGTCTTACTTTATTATTTTTTTTCTTTAAGTTCATATTTTTCACTTTCTTTTATTTTTAATGGTTTTAACTCTTTTTGAATTTTTTTATTTCTAATTTTTGTCTTTCTCTCTATACGTTTCGTATCTTTTTAAATTTTCTCTCTAATGTTTTTTTATCTCTAACTTTTAATTTTTGTTCTCTTCATTTGATTTTTTCTTCATAAAATTTTGATTATCTTGTCCAATTTTTTTTTGTTTATCTTTCTATCTTTGAATTTTACTCTCTTTATTAAAATTCTTTTTGAATTTTTTGTCCATTCGTTTTAAATTTTTATCTTTTCATATTTCTAATTTTTATCCCTTCAAATATTAGAATAATTTATATCTAATACTTTTTAATTAGATTAATTATAATTAAATCACTTAACTTAAATCACTTTATGTTAAAGTTGTTTTCCAAATTTGCGTTTTAAAAATTACTATTATAAGTGTAGAATTAAAAAAATGATTATATGGAAATCACTTTTAATAAATCAATTATAGACAAATCAATCACTTTTAATAAATCAATTATAGACAAATCAAGTGTAGATACGTGAGTTAGTTTTGTCAAAACGAATAGTTTCATTTTTATAATTTTCTAATTGTTATAAACTTTTAGAAGTTGAATTAATCAAATTCAAATTTTCTCGAAACTGATCTGCTTCCATTTCCACTTTCTGTAAGTGGGCTTGGCCTTTTTCCAGCTGTTCAATGGCCTGGGAGAGAGAGTGTGGGAAAATAATTCAAAATTTAAGGGTCTGTTTGGTAAATAATCTGAAAACAAAAATTTGAAAACAAGAGTTTCAATGAAAACATAATTGTATTTCACGTTTTCAGAAATGTGTTTGGTAGCAGATTTAAAATTTTGATTCCATTTTAAAACTAAATATTAGATTGAATATGAGTCATTATTAATTAATTTATGAACATAATTTTTATAAGTTTTATAGAATTATCATTTTATATTATAAGTAAATTGAGTTTATAATATTAAATGTTGTATTTATTAAGATTTTTATCTCTTGTTTTTTCAATTTAAAGGTAAAAATAGACTTAATAAACTAATTTTTCTTTTTAATTTGGTTTGAGGTGATGCCATGCAGATCTTTTTAGCTTGTATTAAATCTACTATTATTTTGGGCAAGAGCACTCTATACGTGCAATGCAACCACTCTTTCTTTTTCTAATTACTTTAATGTCTTCCCCAACGTCTTTTATTTGCATACCATTTAGGGGTGTTCGATGCGCAGAGTTGAGTTGAGTTATGCAAAGTTGAGTTGAGTTCAGTGCAGGAAGTCTATGTTTAGGGTGCATAGTTGAGTTGAGTTGAGTGCAAGAAGTCTGTGTTTGAGGTCCATAGTTGAGTTGAGTTGAGTGTAGGAAGTCTGTGTTTGGAGTGCAAAGTTGAGTTGAGTTGTGCGCATGGGTTTCTGGTGCAGTTTTTTAATAACAAATAGTCAGTTTTTATCTTATTGATGTTTTTTTAGATATTTTATCTGAAACATTCATCTTGTGTTGTATGATAACTTTAGTGCAATAAATGTGTATAATATTGACTTGCATAATGATTGAACATGATGGTCTGTTATCAAGCTTTGTTATTTTTTTCCCTATCAATTGAATTCTCCAATTAACATGTAATTAATAGGAATTATTTGAATATTTGTAAGGTTTACAGAAAAAGAAAAAAAAAATAATTGTATTGGGTAGATAATTTACTATCAATGTCTATAACAAACTTCACGAAGGATTGTCAAAAAAGTGTTTACTATTTTCCATCATTTATACATTCATTCATGACAAAGAGTTAATGATGTTATCAAATCCTATCTCGCATGCCCCAAAAATTTTAGGGTTTTAGAGTTTAATGGATTATAGGAGTTTTAGGGTTTAGGGCTTATGTAGTTTGGATTTTTAGGGTTTGTGTAGTTTTAGGATTTATAACTTTAGGGTTTTAAGATTTAAATGGGTTTAATTAGGGTACTACAGTTTAGGGCGTATTTTAGGATTTTAGGATTTTAGGGTTTAGGATTTAGGTAATTTTAGGGTTTAGATAGTTTTATAGTTTAGGGCGTATTCTAGGATTTCAAAATTAAGGGATTTAGGGTTTATGGTTTAGAGATTTTTAGGTTTTAATGGATTTGAAGGATGTAGGACTTTAAGGTTTAGGGTTTATGGTAAATAAAACATTTTAACCAAATTCTATATTATGGAATGTTTATTCAAAATATTAAGTTGGGAAAGCCACTCAAAATTATAACCTACGCTATCAATTCAAAATTATTTCTTATATTGTGACGATACCAATTGAAAATCGAAATTTGAAGTTCAAGTGAAATTTGAAAACACATTAGAACTAGGTTAAATTATCAAATATTCTTCGTTATATTTTCTTTTTTTTTTCTTTTAAACTTGAAATCTATATTTATGTTCAAATAGTTAGAATTGACGATACAATCCTTTGGTTAATGTTTAGAAATGACAAATAGAACCTAAACATTGAAAAATGCCTTTTTTTGGAAGTATATAAAGAATGTCAAATTACATTAAACATGAAAATTGATATTATTGCTTTTTCATAATTACAATTTTGAAATTATATATTAATTATCATAATAATATTAAATACTAATACAGTAGAACTTCTTCACCATTTACAACTTTTTTATTCAATTTAAGGACAATTAAGTTCAATTGAATGAAAAGTTGGATGAAACACCTTGAATTGATTATTTTAAAAAACAAGAACGTAATTTCAAAAGTTCTCGACAAATACAAGAGAGTAGGTATTTGGCATTAGGTACAAATTGAACCAACAATAATGTCTAATGAATACAAATAAGTACGAAAAATATCAAATGTTGTAACAATATAAGACCAATATTATGCAAGCTAAAAATTGTATATATAAGTTAAGGAAAGTGTAAATTAAGATAAAAATAAAGTAGTCCAAACCTCAAACTAATTTGTTGTTTTGTATTAGTTTGGGCCTGCATGTATTTAAAAGAAAAAAAAAAAAAGAAAAGTACCTTTGGACAGATTGAACCTACGTCGTCTGATGTCGGTTTCTTCTTGAAGTGCACGCAAAGATGTGGAGAACTTGAACATTCAAACAATATCAATTAGGTCTATTATGAACTAGTAAGGAATAATATTTATAAAGTAAATACAATCTAAGAGGTACTTACGGAGGAAGTGGTAGATAGGTTGTATTACAAATGCCAAAATCCATAGTAAATGAGGTAGATCAAACAAATTCAATATACAAAAAGATATATGTCTCACAAGGTGGTAAAAAAACAACTACGTAAGAATTAAAACTGACCTCAGGAAAAAAAATTGATTGATATAGTCAAATAACATTCATGAATATAGTAAAGACTTAGACATAGACAAAACCTAATAAGAACATACATAAAGCAGACATGATGCACAAGAAATAAACACAACAATGTAGAAAATAAAACAACACGAGGAAGGAAAATGAAATTTCAGTAACAGTATACACTAATCAAATAGACTCGATCAAGTAGTCAAATAACATTCATGAATATAGTAAAGACTTAAACATGAATAGATCCTAACAAGAACATACACAAAACAAACACTATGCATAACACAAAAAACATAACAATGTAGAAAATAAAACAATATGAGGAAGGAAAATGAAATTTCAGCAACAAACCATATAAAATAATCAAATAAGATGAAGTAGGAATTACGAAGATGATGATGCAAAACATGAAAGAGAAATCACGTATAATAGCTATTTATGTATAGATTAAAACAAGTATAAGGAAAAATTTCAGAGAAAATGGACAAAACTAGGAATGAGACATACTAGATAGGAGACCCCTTGTAGCCAGTGGAGGAAGCTCAAAAGGAACAAATAAGGTTGGTTGAATATATTGGAATATGAGATTGGTTGGTGAAACCTACCCTTAGTTTAGTTAATGTTATATTAATGACAATATTGTTGTAGAAGGAACAAAGTACAACAAATGAATAATTAGGAAAATCAAATATACCAAATATGTTTTAATTAATATGGTAGTAGTTGTAGCTTGGATTCATTTTCTTCTGGCAGAATGCAAAATAGTGATAAAAAATGGCATCAATAATTTCAAAAGTATATCACAATAAATTATACCAACAACAAATCACAGAATATGAATCAAAATGAAAATTGAGTACGGGCCTGAGGTATTGATTGAGCTCAAAATATTTGTATAGAAGTTACAGAGCTCATTACAAATCATGTAAAATTGAATAGAGTTTGGAAGTTAAAATAAAAATAAAAATAATAGTATGTACTGCAGAAACACAAAATAACGGATGTAGTTGACCCAAAATCCAGAGAAAATTCGATTCCAACAAGTTATAGTAGCAAGATGTGAATGAAATTTTGAACAAAAATTTGTTGTGCAATCGATGATCATAATAACCAGAACATAAAATTCAAACAAACAATAACAAAAAATGTAAACTGAGAATCAGAAGAGATTTTGTTTATTATTGGCCGGTAAAAGGATAGGAAAACATACATGCACTGCGATACCCTCTCCAAACCAAGATCTAATAACCATTTAGGTCCCCTACCATAAAGTTTCTCATACATCACTCACATGGTACATGCATTCATTCAACCAAACATACTATAGTTTGAGATGTTTGTTGTGAATGGATGTATAACCCGATGGAAGAAATGCAAGGATTCTAGCAAAGACCATAAAGGTTAGAGCGACGAAGGGATATATGGATCCTTGAGATTTATCAAGATAGGATTTTAGGGTTTCAGTTTTCAAAGGAACAACAAAATGTCGAATCTACACATATCTCCATTAAAGAAGACATAAATGTGAAGAGTCAAAGGAGAAAAAACGATGGAGGCAGAGGGTTTTGAGGGAGATCGAAGAGTCGAGACAGATAGAAATGACGAAAATGAGAGAGATTATAAACATACCTCGAAGAAGAAGGCCACCTCAACACTTTTTACGCCATGGAAAAGGATATGGAATCGAAGAATTGAACAAGGCTAGTAAGAAGGAGACAGAGGGTTTGAGAGAAATCAAAGAGTCGAAACAGAAAAATGACGAAAATGAGATGAACTGTAAACATACCTCAAAGAAAACGACCAGCGAAACCTTTTTTCGCCATGGAAACATAACGAAGGAATACAAAAGTTTGTTGATAAATCAAAGAGTGCGTTTCACCATGGAAACATAACGAAGGAGTACAAAAGGTTTTTTGATAAATCAAAGAGTCAAAACAGAGAGAAATGATGAAAGTGAGAGAGGCTGTAAACGTACCTCAAAGAAAAAGGCCAACTAATCTCTTTTTTGCCATGGAAGAGGAGAGGGAATCGAAGAATCAGAGAAGAAAGAACGAAGGAGATGGAAGGTTTAAGAGAAGTGTTGCACAGGGATTGTGTGAATGTCATACCAGTGGAAGAAAATGGAGAACGCGTGGATTGATGGTGATTATGCATGTAGGAAATTAATTTTTCGGGAGAAGTGAGTTAGAAAATTAGGAGAGATATTTTGGGAAGTGGGGAGTTGGAAACTCAACCCAACTTAATGACCCAAACACTGAGTTGGTTTTTTAAACCAACTCAATCCAACTCATATCAATGGGCCAAAGACCTCCTTAGTGAGTAAAAATATAACCATTGGGGGTGTAGCTCATATGGTATAGCATTTGCTTCACATGCGAGAGGCACAGGGTTCGATTCCCTGCACCTCCAATTTTTTTTTATTTGGTTTCTGAAAAAATCGTACTTGTTTTCTCACAATTTCTGTATAATAGTTTTTATTTTCTTTACAATGAGTTCCATTTTTTTTTAAAAAGTATTTGAATTTCTAGCAAAATTCTAAAAACAAAATCAAGGTTTTGGAAACTACGACACCGTTTGATAACCATTTATTTTTTATTTTTTGTTTTTGAAAATTAAACTTCCACCCATGAATTTCAATATTTTCTTATCTACTTTTGACATATGTTCTTAAAAACCAAGCCAAGTTTTGAAAACTAAAAAGTTAAAAATTATTTTTGTGTTTTAGAATTTAGCTACAAACTCAAATGTTAAAAGATGGAAACCATTGTGAGAAGATAAAAACTATAGAAATTGTGTACAATTTCCAAAAACCAAATAATTAACAAATTGAACCTACTTTTTTTTGTTTTCAAAACTTAGCTTGGTTGTTGAAAACATATATAAAAAGTAGATAAAGAAGCATGGAAACCTATAAGTGGAACTTGTATTTATAGGTGTAATTTTCAAAAACTAAAAATTAAAAATCAAATAGTTATCAAACGAATTTTTAGATTTTTAATTTTAGCAAATTTGACTCTGGCTTTGGACATGTCTTGTAATTATTACTTTTTATTAGCCTTTCGTTTGAAAAATCATTTAAAAATATTATTATATGTGTTCGATTAGTAAAACAAAATTTTGGTACAAAAATGATGAGACTTCATAAAAATATAACATCAAGGTTGGGTTTTCTTGTTAAGAGGGTAAGTTTTGGGAGATTTTGTTTAATAATGAATCTTTTGTGTATTGGTTTGATTTGGCTTAGTTTTGTTGACTAATTTGTTATGCTTTGTTTTCATTGATATTTGTGAGTTTTGAAAGAGTCTTTTTCTTTTTTGGTTAAATTATAAGTTTTGGTATTTATGATTTTAAAAAAAAGTTAAAACTTAGTTTATATGGTTGTAAAAGTTAGAATTCCATCATAAATAATTCATACTGTTTGGAGCACAAATTATAATAATCTGTGGAATACTCTGCACCACAACCACAAACTATACTACTCTACAGTTTAAATAATATTATATGATTCCACAGGATCACAGATTATAATAACTCATAGACTACTATAAACTCATGTTATTATAATCCTCTAAGTGCTCCAAACAACCCTAATAGATTGAGTGACAATAGGTAAAAGTTAATTAGTCAAAATGAACATAACTCAACAGTAATTTGTATGTTATGTGCCATCAACCAATAGGTCTTCAATTCTCCACTCTCAAATATTGTTGAACTAAAAAGAAAAAAAGTAGAACTTAATTAATTTTACTAAGTTTAGAGGTAAAAATTGAATTTTTTCAAAACTAAATAAATACATCTCGACTTGGAAAAAAATATTACACAATTTTTTTTCCGAATACAACAAATATGAGATATGCAAAAAAAAAAAAAAAAATATAGGGAAGAAAGTTTGTATATGTATTTTTGTAAAGCTATTTTTTTTAGTACAACGGCGTTGGATTCGGATCACATACCTCATGGTCAAATGCAAAGCTAACTATAATAGTTTTTAGAAATAATTGCAAATATAATATTTTATTGAAACTTATTAATATTGATAAACTTTAATAATGTAATTTATTTTATTTTATACAATGGCTATTCATTTACGTAAATTACGACCAACCCATTTTTTTATGCTATGATCAACTAATTATATGATTCTAACTAGCAAAATAAACTAGTCAATTTGAACCTAGCTCAATAGATAAGATATCAATTATCATTCTAGAAATTAATAGTTTAATCCCCATCCTACAATTGTTGTAGATAAAATACAATAAGGAAAAACACAATGTCAAAATACAACTATCATTGGGGGAGTCCCCGAGAAGAGGTTTAATTGATTTATCCCCTCCACACAACAACTTAACCCCTATTCTATTTTGAAACTAAGGGGCTGTTTGGCCCATGGTTTTAGATTTCAAACTCAAAACCATGTTTGGTACAAGGAAGAGTTTTGAAACACAACTCCATGGGTTACTACAGTGCAACCTTATGAGTTTTGTACCATGTTTTCCACTCCCATTTGTCATTTTTCATTTTCGACGACCATTTCGACAAAAACTTCGATGACTACTCCGGTGACCTGACCAACTCCGATAACAACTCCGACGATTATACCGCCGGTCCAACCAACTCCGATGACAACTCCGACGATTACACCGACGACCCAACCAACTCCGATGACAACTTCGATAATCACACCAGCGACCCGACCAACTCCGATGACAATTCCGACGACCACATTGGCGACCCGACTAACTCTAATGACAAGTTCGACGACCTCCTGATCACTACCGATAATGAAAACTTCGACGACCACACCCGCAAACCGACCACCCGACGATTACCTCCGTCGATAACTACAATGAAAAACTCTATAGATTAATTTAACGATCGCCCATGTGACTCGACCACCCCAACAACTTGATACTTTGATCCCCCAACTACTGCAATCCTGATTGGTCCGAACAACCATCAACGACCATATGACAACCACTTCGACTACTAAACAACTCATAACCATAGTTGAAGACCACTCCGACGACCTGGCAACAATAGTTGACAACCACCCAAAAAATTTGACCACCTAGCAACCACGGTTGATAACCACCAAGTGACCAATTCAATGACTCGACCACCCTAACAACTCGATCACCTCGATGACTACTTCGATGATCACCCCAACCACCCAAAACCATTGTTGACAACCACTTGGTGACCACCCAACAATCCAACCATCATATTTACCACTATGGCAACGACTCCAGCGACTTAACCACTTGACAATTACTGTCATAACCACCAAACGACCACATACTTTGTGAAATAGAGTTCCAAAAATAGGTCTATGAATAATTTGTGAAATAGAGTTTTCTCTAATATCTTAGATAGACTTCTAATTTTTTAATCTCTAAAATAGAGTTTCAAAAATAGGTTTTTGAATACTTTATAAAATAGAGTCTTAGTATCTCTAATTTATTAAATAGACTTCAAAATTTAATTTCTAAAATAATTTTCTAAGTATTTTGTGAAATAGAGTATTAATTGTACAAACTACACATCCATATTTAATTATTGTTGAAACAATAGATCCACATAATTGGTTAAAATATTGATATGCACTTCAACAGACAATTATCAAGTAAAAAAATTGGATTTAGAAAAAGAATATCCTAAAAAAACTGTTATAAAAATACAGTCTAAACAAACACAGTCATCTCAACCCATCCCAAACACAGGTTTCAACAAACCAACCCAACACAATCCAACACCCCAAACACTGCAAAACAACGCACCAAACAACCCCTAAAAGTGTAGATACAAACCAACCCAACACAATCCAACACCCCAAACACTGCAAAACAACGCACCAAACAACCCCTAAAAGTGTAGATAGACCGAGTGCAACTTGAGTACACCCCACCTAACTAACACTGTAGGGAAAAAAATTAGGGTTTTATTTTTTTAAAAAAATTATTGGGTGTTGTGAAGGGTCTCCACCCAAATTTTGTGTGGGAGATTAATTGGTATATCTCACCCTATTGACTTCTATATGAACTCAAGATCACATTGGAAACTTTTTTTTTTTTTTTTTTTTTTTTTTTTTTTTTTTTTAATTTTAACCTATGGTTATCAAACAAACCTTTAACTTATAGCTTTTATTCATTTTGATTCCTATAACTTCAACACATCTGGTACATATACTTCCAATTTTTATCCATTTTAATTGTATTTTCAAAACGTTTTTTTTTCTCCCTGGAGTTTTCGTACAGATAACTTCTTTTCACGCGCTTTAATGGCTGATGACCTGTATTCTGAAAATAATGAAATATGACTTATTCTGACGTGACAATGCACGCAAAATTACTGATAAGGGTAATATGAACCGATTTTTCTTATTCTCGCTCTCGTACGCGAAAACACTCTCACTCTCGTTGTCTCGCTCTCACTCAAATGAGTGGCAAAAATATAGAGAAAAAAGAACAAGAAAAAAAAGTCAAAAGAAGAGCTAGAGTAACAGAGGCAGAGCGAGAGGGAGACAGCGGGAACTATAGTGCGATTTTTGTTGTTTTTTTCTTTTCTCCAGAATTTCAATAACTTCATTACTATCGTGAGCGAGAGTGAAACTTGAGCGAGAACGAGACTTGAGCGAGAGAGCTAGAGTTAGAGTACGATGTCTTTATAGTAATTTAGACGAAATGCACAGTACAAAAAGGATCAAATCACATTAATGCACGTGAAAAAGAGTCTTACATGCAATTTTCTCTTTTCTCCCTATACACTTTTAAGGCGTATCTATTCGGGTCCCTTTATTATATATTTTCCTTTTCAATCACAATTTTAGTACAACATTCCACTCAATCCATTTCTTGAAATGTAACCTAAATTTGTAATGAAGGAGTTTTCACGGAATTTGTAATTTTGTATTATAATTTTCACACACAATAACCAAAATAGTCCTATTTTAAAAGTACATCGGTACTATAAAAAAAATGTACAAAGACCAAAACAAATATTTTGAAAATATAAGAACTAAAATGAACCAAAACTAAAACTAAAATAGCCTGATTTAAAATGGACATTTTTAAAGTACATAGACCAAAGATGTCATTGGGTGAACTTGCATACCACTAGACTAACAAAGTTTTTTTTCTTTCATATCTTTAAGTGTTTGAGTGAACTTGCATATCACTAGACTAACAAAGTTATGAGTTCCAAATTCATAATTTTTTTAAAAAGGAAAAAATAAACACTATATGGAGAGAAACAACTTCAAAAAATGGAGCGGAACTTCAAGGAAAGGAGTACATGGCATAGCTCTGGTTCATGTTTTAATCCTAAATTATACCAACAACAATGTGGAAAAAATAAAATAAAATACTTTATAATCAATGAGAAAAACGCCTAGGAGCTTACATTATAGCACTCCAGTTGGCGCTAAATCCAAAAGAGTATAATTACTAAAAGGTATACAAAGAAAACTTCATTTTGAAGCTAAACTAATCACTCTTTTCCAGAAGATATTAACAACTATCCTAAAAAAAACTCCTATTTCTTTCTAAACCCAGGTCCCACAAAGAGCCTTGATAAAGTTGTTCTAAAGGATTTTTTTTTTTCTTTGCTTTGAAAGAAGATATGCACAAATTCTGGACAAGAGTGTTTAACCTGCACAAGGCTTTGAGAAAGTTTTTTTCTGATTATAATAGGAGCAGATACCAACTTAGGCAGTTTTATATTTCCACAACTTTGCAGTTTATCATATATGAATACCTGAATTCAGATAGAAAGACAAACCCGAGTTTCCTCATTGCAGTCGATTCTATTCGCTGGTTGCTTCGGAACAAACTCTGTTGTACAAACGATATACTGTGGTGGATCTGGACATCTGGGGTTCTCTTTGCAGCACAGCAATGACATCTTTGACAGAAATACTACGAGCCACCCTAGTTTGAGTTGCATTGATTTGGTTCCTACCAAATTTCCTGGAAGTTCCTGTGCAAAATCAAGATGGATGGGAATTAGATGCGTGGCAAAAGTGGACTATATAAATGTGATTTTGAGAACCTGAAATGATAATATTGTTCAATTTAGTTTTGAGAACACATCCGATGGTGTATTAAATTTTCCTGGTGGAGTGGTGTTACCTTTTCTATCACCCTCTCGGTTGTCCTTCCCATGTCTTCCTGCTGCTGATGAAGACTTACGGACAGCATCTTTCCCTGACTGAGAACCAGAAGCTGAATCCATTCCACCTTCACGTTTCTGTCGCGCCTGCTCAGCCATAAGTTGCCATTTCGATAGCATGTCATCTCCTCCAACAGCAGCACGGGCAGCAACATTTGCTGCTGTTGTCCGCATTTTATCGTCCTCCTCTTTGTTTACCTAAACCACAAAAAAAAAATGAATAGAGAATTCTTAATCGATCAACATGTTAAAGTTTAGTCACAAGAGGCACTCTCAATACTTTTACTGATTTCAATCGACCTTCATCATTCTCCTTGTCGCCAGCAACCCCCGGACCATCCTCAGGCTGCATAAAAAAAAAAATTAAAATCTTACAAGTTACAACTGCCAAAAAAGAAAAGAAAAAAAAGACAACACCCCGGGAGGAGGAAGGAAAAGAAAACTTTTCTCGACCACATTTAGAAAAAAAAGACAACACCCCGGGGGTAGGAAGGGAAAGAAAACTTTTCTCGACCACATTTAATGGGAATTATGCTTGGTACGATTATTATATTTACCACATCCCAGAAGAAGCTAGTCACTCTGATTATTAGAGACAAGCTCATCAAATCTGATTACTGTCTATAAGAACTAAAAACCTACATCGGACAAATAGAGACAAGCTCATCAAATCTACTTCACTTTTCCCTAAATCCCACGTATGATAGTTATGCCACGTTCTTCACATAAAGGATGCTATTGTACAGTCCTGTTTAGACTGTAAGCAGGGAAAGCAAAAAGAAAAGCTCACATCATTAAGCTTTCGGAGTTTTTCTTCTTCAGCTTGTTTCTTCTCCCATTCTTCTCTCGCCTTTTGGTTAATTAACGTGATTTGTTGTCGAACATCTGAAGTAATAACCATTCGGTGCCTTGGTTTCTCGGTGTCCACTCGCTAGAGAGATCAATCAACAGTATGAACATACAATAACATACAACCTTCCGGTAAAATAGTTAAAAAATGAGGGAAGTAGAAGAAAACTAGAGTTAGAGAATGAAAGAAAATACACTGACCTGCTTTGACAGCCTGATTAGATTACTAATAATCCCACGTAATCTTTCCTCCACACACTGAAGATATAGTTACTGTCTATAAGGCTGTTAATACCTCACCTAAAAAAATAATCAGAGTGACTAGCTCCTTACCAATGAGAGACATCTCTCAACGTCATTGCTCATGCCCTTCAAACCACATTTTGCCACTGCCACATATAAACACTCCAATTAGCATTTAATCAATCACTATAAGAATAATATTACTTCTGCTCAGTTAACGTAAATAATATTATTCACATAAACAGAACAACAAACGAAATAGTAACTACAGGATTATACACCCACTGATTTCCACCAGCTTTTTCTGCAAAGGGGCTTTCTGCAATAGCAGCCTCTCTTCTTCTTCTTGTACAACCTTCCGTGATGCTTCAGAAGCTCGACTATCCTCCTTTGCACTAGAAAATAGTTGTTCTTCTTCTTCCTATTCAAAACAAGACATTTTTTGAGAATTCAGATTTTTTTAGTACCAACTAGAACTAACCCTTCATGAAATATGAGATTTATACCCGAATATTAACTCCACTGACTGCAGTGACGTCGTTAAGTTGTTCAATGCTTTGATCTGAAAATGCCCCAGATACTTTTTGCTTCTTACTGTTGGGTACACGCCAATTATATTTGAAAAGACCAAGGAGGTTAATTGTGGATAATGACCCATTTGTTTTTAAAAATTCCATAATGAACTTGGATGTAAAACACGAGTGAAAGTAGGTTCACCTTGATGGGGGTGGTGAAGAGCCAAGTGCTTCAAGAGGCTTCTTCTGGCAAACGGCTGCTTTTTTTTGAGGTGCCCTATTTTGCACTCCAGGAGTAGTTGCAGAAGGAACCTGAGAGCTTAACTGCAAATCCCCCCCCCCCCCCCCAAAAAAAAAGAGGATATGATTAATCGCAAACAGCTGATAAATCATAAGAGAGCCAAGAGCATAAGATTGAGCGATGTACATTCTTCACGAAGATTTATAAAGATATAGCAGAGGCAGGTACATATCAATCATTTAATATATATTTATTAACTTACACACTTTACTGCCAGACTTAAGAAGATTATGCAAGGAAATTAATGAAGCAGGTGTAAAATAAATTATCTATCAATTATTTTTATTGTATAAATAAGAAACAAAACCAATAGCTATAAAGTTACAACAAGGAGAATAAAATATAAGGACAGAGAGAAAGGGATAAGGATAAGATTACTGCCTGACATAAAAAATGTACAGTCGTACATAAGCATGCAATTTTGAATTTTACAAAATTAAATGTAGGACCAACGTACAATCTAGCAATACTTACCACAGCACTAGAGTCATGTAGAGAACTTGCATCAGAAGATATTGAATTTGCTGCGTTGGTAGATGTTGGAGGCATAAAATTGTTTGATGCAGAAAAACTCATTTTAGAAGTTTTTTTTTCAAGAGCATCTTTTGCGATTCCAGGAGCTGTGGGAACCTGTTCGACCTGCATGCTAGAAACAGAAGACAATCCCTGCAAATTTGAAAGTTGGGTTTTGTTTTGCTCAGAAACATGATCAGAAGGTTCTTGTTTAATGTAACTCATCGATGACAAAGGGCCTGTGTTCTGCTCTTTACTTGATGAGGATTTCCAGGAAACTGGATTTTGCTGTGATGCTAAGTTGTTATGCAAGTGTGGAACGTTTCCACCCTGTGCTCGCTTGGAATCATTTATAGTAACTTGCCTGTCAAAATTGGGAGCCTGCTGGGAAATTTGCTTCACTTGACCCTCATGAGGTTGGGGTTTAAGGGACAATGAAGAGGCATTTATGTTTGATCCAGTATACGGGTGATAATTACCACTGTTTCCATACATGGCAAAAGATTTCTGTTGAAAGTGTAGCTGCTGCTTCTCGAGTCCTGAAATAGGTACTGAGGAGCGTTCTCTTTCTTGAATGGAGCCTGTGGATGAAGTCAACTGATTTCCATTACCATTAGTTCGCTGTTCAACTTCTCGTAAAGATTGCATATTCTTGTCTATGGCAGGATAGCCTGAACTACTTCGTCCTTGGGATGCTGAAGAGGGGATATACGATTGAACTGCAGGAGAATTCATGCCTTTCTGATGAAGTTGTGCAAATGGTCGTGGATCAGAGAAATTTGGTGCACCAGGACCCATAGATTGCATTCTAGGAGAAAACTGCCTTACTGAAGCTGGAGGCTGTAAATGAAAAAGGTTTAAGACTGGAATCTGAGGAAGGTAACCATGACTCACGGGCGGACTCTGATTTAAAGTAATCAATATACACACAGTAAAATCTTCATGAAAAGAAATCAACTTAGTGCTGACCTGAGATTGTACTTGACAAACTGCTAGTCTAAGCATCTGATCGCCAACAACACCCCTCATGAGCCGGATAAAATCATCTTTGTTCATTTCATTCCTCTAAAATACAAGTTACAATTATATGAGACAACCTATACAATGAAGAATTATATCCAACCATTTTTTTAACCTATGTCAGAATTTAATAAGATTGAAAAGATAAAGGCACTATCACACGAACAAGACCCCAAGTAGAGAGTAGAATCTGAGGGTACTAACCAATAGACTCACATATTGATCAATGCATTTTTCTATAGGATTAATCACTGCATTTTTCATAATAAAGAATTGATTCAAACCAAGTACATTACGAAGGATTATGGAAGGACATAGATCAATGTGGTAAATAACAACACTGCTACTTCTCTAGTTAGTCCTTCGTTTAATGCAGATTCATAACATCTAACTTCAATTTTACATATGTTGGGACAGTAACAAGCAATAACAGAATGTGCTTGCCCGTGTACTTACCTTCAATTTGTTAAATAAAGTCTGAAGTTGCATGGCTCTGTCTTTATCAAGCTGAGGCATCAATACAGGCATCAACGAAGCAAAAGGTACCTGTTTGCTACGATTTAATGAGTTATTTGCCTGTTCCGAGACCATTGCCTGCTGATTGCTCATCTTTTGTAACTTCAAGTATTGAGATTCGTTGTCCCGGTTCTGCATTCTGTTTGAGTCATTCACGAGGATTGGAGCTTTTTCAGAAACTTGCAGCCCTGCTGTTTGAGAAAACTGAGCAGAAACTTGTTCTGCCTCCCCTTGATCATGACCTGCTTGGGGTTGGTTCTTTGAAGCTTGGAGTGGGGCAGCATTGTGTTGCTGCTGATTTTCAGGTACTGATGTACACCGCTCTAGTTCCATCAGAGATGAATGTTGTTCTTGCTTCGAACAAAAATTTTGTTCTTGTTGGACATGAGATTCAGTATTTTCATTTTGACTAGAAGCTTGCAGCGAGATGCCAGAAGAACCATTGCTCCCTCGAGGTAAGGCTGCATTTAGTCACAAATATCAAATCAACAATTCCAAATTTCAATCTGAACATCCATGGGCCACTCAAAGGAAAGTTTTATGCTCGACTTCAAACACATTTTTTTCAGCAAAGTTACAGCAAATTTCATCATTTACTGGAAAAAAGTGCAGTTTGAACAAAGATATGACAGCAAGTTTTAAGATCAGAGGATTTGCAAAGCCAGAAGAAAGCTCATGATAAGAAAATGCATGAAAATGAATTATGGGAACCTAAAATTGCAACTTTTCAAAATCAATGTTAAACTGTTGATCTTCCCAAAAGATTCAAGATAGACATGGAGGTGACGCTATGACAATGAAGCAAGAACTAAGAATGCACAAAAGGTAAAAATGTCTTCATGACAAAACTGTAAATATATTTAGTTGCCACCAAAACGGTATTAAAGTGGGTGTTTTCACGTTGATTCAACATCCAACTCATTCGAACCAAGACAGGAATCATTTTAACTTGTAAGATAGCAATTTATTCATTTAAAGTTATATACTGTAGGAAAGGCATCGTGCGTGTATGTAACAAGAAACAATTGGATATCCAGGAAAAGCAGATTTTGAACCTCCAAACCATTAGAATCGCAGAAAATTGCTTTCATGGTCCAAATACATATTTTGATATGATCTCTACAAGTTTTAGCCTCTCTTATTATTTATTCTGACTGAGATCTATTTAAAAAAGTTCAACTTCTAAGTTTAGGCTGAAGGATACCTGCATCTGATTCAGAAGTCTGGGAAACAGCCGGAACATCACCTTCTATGTCTCTATTTAAAGCAGCTTGAAAAGCCTCCACAGCAGCACCTGAATGCATTGTTTCATCCTGTTCACAGCCAAATGTCCAATACGGTAAAGATTTACAAACAATATCCCCTCAATCCTAGAATAAACGTTTACACACAAGCACTAAAAGAGACAAAACCTCGTCATCCTCCAGAAGCTTCATAATAGAGGGGTCCATAACAAGCTATATGTGCAATCAACCTGGGCCACTTTACCTTGCTAACAGGCAATTCAACAATATAACTTCTAAAAATTGCTTAGAAGATAATGAGTTGAAAAGTGCCTTGCACAACAAAAAAATCTACTTTCTCTGAGGAAGAAAGACAAAATTAAACAAATTAGGATAATACTAAAATCAAAACCTAGTTATTTCTATTCATCCCATTGCCAATAGATAGAAAACCAAGTTAGCTAGTCTGATCTGGTCTATACAATTATAATTGAAATTCAAGTTGATTTGCATCATTCGCAGTTTAACATAATATAAGATTAGATACACCAAGTTTATACCATCACAAGAAGAGTGCTCAATTCAATCCTGTGATGCCAAAAGAAGAAAATTGCTAGGAATCTTAGTATTCATATTAGGAACATTAAAAAGCCAAGTCATTAGTTAAAGAGTTTGTTAATGGAATGATAAAATAGAGTATGTTGGAGGTTTTAGACAGGCAAATTTAACCGGAAAGAACTAAACGTCTTGAATGCTTGGCCCTTAAATTATTCTTCGAATGCTTGGTGTGCTTAAAATTTTTCTTTGATACAGCAGTATATTTCCGATTCCGCTCCATTTTTTTGAGTTATCATTTCCAATTCCGGTTATTACTATCAAATTGGTAATAGAGCACGCCAGTCCTTGAGAATGGATTTAGAATCTAGAAAAAAACATTGCCAGAATTGTGCCATATGCGAAGGAATTGTTCAGAGATTTAACAGAGATTTAACATCAATCAAATTTAATAAAACAGAGACAATGAATTCAGAGCTTAAGGCTTTCAGAGAAGGTGAAAAGCAGCTGGAAACAATCAGTGCTCTTCAAGAAAAAGAAATCCAATGTGAGAGGTGAAGTAATCACTGCTCTTCAAGAAGACAATCCAATCAGCGAAGTGAAACAACGATGGGATAGAGGGAAGGAAAGGAAAAAGAAAGAAGTAATTCACAACCATAAAAAGAAGAAACACCCTGAAGAGAGCCAAACGACAGCAAAATTGAAAGGGAAACGAGTGAAAAGGAGAAATAATCAATCGATGAGCAAACCCAAAGTTGGGCAAAAGCAATTAAAGGCAAAAAATTAATCACAATTCCGCATAGGAAAAATTCAAAACCAACCATAATCTAGAGCGAGTCCAGAGAAAACAAGCAATAGAAGCACATGACTGACATGAACATTAAAGACCAAAATAGAACGGCCTGAAAATTGAGGAATAGCAAGAAAAAAAGTTGAACCCTAAGAAGAAAATGGAGATACCAGTGGCGCAGGCGGAGATAGGCTCGAGACGCTTCCCAGCGTTTGCAGAAACCGAACGATCTTTGTAGTTTGCAAAAGAAGAAGAAGAAGAAGAGTAGCATCAATGGCGTCATGTAAGCTACTAAAAGGGGAAAACTCAATTTTTGTTTCTTTTTTTTTTCTGAAACGGGAAAAGAAAATCAGTATACTTATTATTTTTTTTTTAATCAAAATTTTTATCAATTTCATGTCTGAACTCTCGATGTTCTCCTACCTCACCAGTGTTGAACTAAAAAAACGTGTTCTAATTTTTATCTTTTATTTAATTTCTGTTAAATTTACCTACTAATTCTTAAAAAATAAAAACGATATTCACCAAACTTAATTAAGTGTATCAATTTTTACCATAATTTTTTAATTCCATCTAATTAAACCATATAAACTTGGATAAGTATTGATATTACTATTGTGGGTAAAATCGGACCAACGAAAATGAGTTGGACGAATTATCGTAGCAGAGTGCCAAATGGGATTAAAAGCCCAATATGGAGTTATAGCGGACCGAAATCGAACAGGGACAGAATCAAGATGAGAAAGGACGAGAAAGCGCGTGGTCGACCTCGGCTGACCAGGATAGAGCCCCCCTCTTTTGGGCTCTACCCTCGCCCGGTGACACGAAGATGGATTTGCGTTTGGGCCGAAGCCCAAGCTCGTGGTCAGCCTCGGTCTCAGCCGACCAGATGCAAGGTCGACCCCTGGGCCTTGCATCGATCCCACGCGACCCACAAGCTTACATTGAGCCCACTATCGATCTTTCCTTTGCCTAGTAGGTCACGAAAACCCAGAAAGAACCCCAGAAGAAAGCTATTTAAACTCTCCAAGAGAGGAGAGAAAAGTAAGTCAATTCTAGTCACCTAAACCTAAACTCTTCCTGAATTCTCTCACAAACCCTCTCTGACTTAAGCATCGGAGTTTGTGTGGTCTACACCACACCGATGTCCAGGTTTTCCTTGTCTTGCAGGTTACGTCGTTGTCACGTGGAGGTCAGGTGTGTTCTCCTGTCCAAAATTTGGCAACAACAATTACTTTGTGGTAAGTTTTTATTTCAAAAACCATTAAAAAAAGTACTAGTCATACACGCCCAATCAATTATAAAACATATACTTAATATGAAATTGATAAGGTCACAAAAAAAAAAAAAAAATAGGGACAACTCTTTTTTTTTGTTGTTGAAATTAGCAAGTTTTAGTTATTTAGCGGTTGATTTTGGGCATTAATCAAATATAATTTTATGCAAATCTTGATTTGTATTAAATCAATATATATATTTTTTTATAACGGGTAAAATAACGAAAATTGTATAGAGAATAAAAAGTGTGCCACTTATTTAATTTTAGAGTTTAATTTGATAAAAGTTTAATTAAAAGTTGATATCACTTCTTAAGTTTCAGGGTAAATTTTGATTTTTTTCCTAATTTTTTTTAATTAAAAATGTCGAAGAATACAACTTACAATACTTATCTAAGTTTAAGATAAAAACTATAACGTTGATCAAGTTTAATTTGATAAAGTGAAAGTTTAAGGTAAAACATAAATTTTGATACTTTTCACTAAGAAAAATGGAACAACAAGATAAATGACTAGTTTTTAATAAGGACATGAAAAATAGCTAAAGTTCATTTATAAAAATGTCTAAAACTATTTTTTTATTATAATATTAAAATTAGATTAAGACAAAAATGTCTATGAGATACTTTTTTTCATTTTTAAAAAGTTAAAAGAAAACTTAAAATAATGGGGATGAGAGAGATACAAGTACATAATAACGAAGAGCAAAAATTTTAAACCTAACGTTATTGTTTTTCTTTTTAAACCATGAGCCATTAGAGTTGGTAGATTGAAACACTAAAAATTGTATAAATAGGTATGTTAATTAAAACAATTGTCTAGATTAGTACATATTAGAAAATACACATGCAGTTGCATTCATAGGACGTTCAAGCAAAAAAATATGGCAGTATGCAATCCTCAATCAATAAAGTATGAACAAAAAATTGGGTAAATACAATTACTAACCTCAATCATCATTCACTAAGGAAAATGTGTAAATAAAATTAATCACTCGCTTGCCATCATTTAATGAAAATATCATTGCACTTTGAAATCCTTGTATGGTATAGGTCCCTATCAAATAATATCGTTAATATGATGATATACATGTGAGGGATATAAAAAATTGAATATGGTAAATACAAAGATACATGGTATATATAGTATTATTCATGGAATTCTCTTAATCAATCTGGAGAAATTTGCATGGAAAACTCCTTTTCACATGCATTAATGTGATTTGACCCATGTTCTGAAATTAATGACATTTGACCCTTTTTGTACTGTGCTTTCCGTCTAAATTACCGTAAGGGCATCATACTGACTCTAGCTCTCTCGCTCTCGCTCAAGTCACGTTCTCGCTCTCGTTCAAGTCTCGTTCTCCCTCTCGCTCTCGCTTATGATAGTAATTAAGTTGTCAAAATTCTGGAGAAAAGAAAAAAAAATAAAAATCGCACTATAGTTGACTCGCTCTCGCTGACTCACTCTCTCTCTGCTACTCCAGCTCTTCTCTGTCTTTTTTTGTCATTTTTTCTTTATATTTTTTTCCATTCATTTGAGCGAGAGCGAGAGCGAGACAACGAGAGCGAGACAGCGGGAGCGGGAGCGTGAACAGCATGCGGGAGCGTGAACAAGAAAGACCGTTTCATATTACCCTTATGAGTCATTTTGCGCGCATTGCCACGTCAGAATAGGTCATATTTCATTATTTTGAAATGTCAGGTCAAATGTCATTAATGCATTGAAAAATGGGTTATCCGTACGAATACCCCATCAAACTGGTTGTAAAAGTGGATGAGGGTATTTGACTTGCAAAAGTGGAGATAAGTACATATATACTTTTCAACATTAAGTTTAATTGGGAGTCTGGACTTCTCTTTTTCCCTACACTTCCTTTTAATACTAGTGCATAAACAATCTTCTTCAATTCGACCTTACTAAAAAAATACATTACTCAAATACAAAAAAAAATTATGTTTGTACACCAATTCTTTCAGGACCAATGAATTTGAAATCTCTCTTCATTTTGTTTGTATTCCTCGTTGGATTTTGGTCAAGTGAAACTTATAGGTAGGGTAAACATCGGTCAGTCGAGGTAGGTTTTCTGCCTAACCAACATCGAACTGACCATATATACTTTGGTTCAGTCGGTCGACTTTTTTTTTTTTTCTGCATATAGCTTAAACTGACCGAATCGACTTTGATTCGATCGGTCAGTTTAAGCGGCTTACTTTTTTTTTTAAATAAATATATTTAACTTAAATTATATTATATTAAATTATATTATATATATATATTATTCATAATATATAATATAAATATATAAAATGTTTACAATTTTTTGTATTTTATTAATATTATTAATATTATCATTATTATCTTTTTTTTAATAAACCAACTCCGACCGACGCCTCTCTAAAACTGGTCGATTAACGTCGAATCGGTCGATCAAGTCGACTTTCGGGTTTCCTTTGCTCACCCACACTTGTGGATTATAAATAAAAGAAATAATTTCACTTCAGTACAAGTGCACACTATGCAAGCAATAAAAGTGGAAATGCTTCCAAAGTATCAATCTCACCAGGAACGAAATTTAACAAAAATTAAGAATAACATAAATATGTTAAAAAATTGCAACTAGGGTAACCAACATAAAAGAATAATTTGGGATGACTGGTTTACTAAAAGTAAAATTTGAAATAACAAAGATAATGAAAAGAGGAATTTAAGTATAATCATGTCCTTTGAATGAGAATTGCAAATCAATTGCAGTTGCAATCACGCCTTAACACAAAGTAATTGTGAACCAAATAAACTCTTATTTAATTTTGATTCAAAATCTTTAGGAGGCTAAGTGCTTGAACCTATATGTGTATGATCAATCGTACTTAGATAATTTTAGATCGCATTTAGTAGTTTTGGAGGCTCGTTCAGTCTAGGATCAAGTTTTGTTTATGTCTAAGCTTTTTATCTCATTGCTTTTGCGAGGTTCACCTTCATCTAAGCCTTTTAGTATTAGATTCAGAGTTGAAAGCAACTCTAGTTGATCAGTTATAAGTTTACTAAAAACAAATAAATCAACAGAAGCAAACAATATGTAACACCCGAGAAATCAGGTATGGGTAAATTGGAAATTTAATTTTTGGTTTGTAGTGTTAAATTGTAAATTGTGGTTTCTTTTATCAAGTGAGGGCTTTTTGTAATTTTAAAGGAACTTGAGGGGCAGTCTTGGAAGGTGGTTTCTAGGGTTTGAGAAAAGTCTTCTTTTGTCTTTATATGCACGCTTCCCGAGGTAATTACTCTCCCACTTTCTCCTTCACTTTCTTCTTCACGAAAGCTAGCCTTGTCATCGCCTGCCCTAGCTGTCTTCGGAGATCCTCATCACCGCTCATCGCACGAAGCCGTCGGAGCCCCTCGCCGATGGTAGTTGAGTCGCGCACATGAGTCGGATCGAAGGTATTGGGAGTTGTCGATCGCGCTTTGCCCCGCCGCCAGCGTCGCTCGAGTCGCCGAAAAATGAGGTTGCAGTCGCATCTGTTCGAGCCACTGATAACGAAACACGCAAGCGCACGTGATCGAAGTGATATAAAACTGGAGTATTCTATAGTATCGAACCCAAGAAAACAAATTTTCTGTCCTTGAAGAATCCTATAATTCCTAAGCCTCTTTTACTTTATTCTTTCCCACTTAAAGCCTATTACCCTGAAATATGACATAAAATAAAGGCTAAATAATTCTCATAAATTAGAATTATCAGCCATCGGAGATTGTGAAGGTTGCGTCGCGAAGTCGTTCATCTGCCGTTTGCCTACCGAAGTTGTCCGCCCGCCAGTTTGCCCGCTGAAGCCGCTTCCGTGGGTTTCGTCGACGCGTTTGTCGTCGTTTCAACCGATTTTTGGGGTGAGTCGACCGGTTCCGAATAGATAGACGTGTGGGCTTCTCGAAACTTGTCTCCACTCGCCGCCACTCGTTGTCGTTGCCGCCGCCGCCAGATAGATGCTCGAAAGTCACCTAGAAACTCTAGGTTTACACATTAGAACCTGACTAGGGCAAGTGAGAGTATTGTATCAAAGGGTATTCAATGCCCTAGTTTATTGTATTTGCATTAATGTAATGTTTTAGTACTCCACTAGCTTTAGGTCAAGTGGGAGTTTGTTGGGATTTATGCCCTAAACTCGTGTATTTATAATTATTCAAGGAAATAAATAAAAGTGTTATTTTTTCCTCAAATCTTGCATTCTCGCTATTACAAACTTAAATCCAATAAACTAAGCTCGAGGGTCACATTTAGGAGATCTTGAACTGTATGTAGTTGACACATAGCTTGGATCAAGTTCAAGTGGATAACCCGAATGGTCTATAGTACATGAATTAGGTTGGGAACCTCATCCTGGTAACATTATGGATGCGACCCACTTTGTATTTGATACAAACGAGGCAATCCATCTCGTTCATGTAGTTGACATGCGAGTGGGGGCATCCTGTGCAATGAGATTGTATAAGACTGGACCGAGAATTCTTAGACCATTCTAGTAACGTTGTTGATAGATTAGGGCTAATAATTCAAAGATGACCATTAGTGACTCAACCTGAATCCTGAGCGAGTTACGAACTCTTGTCTGCGAGGGTTTATCCTTAGACTAGTACGGGTGAGAGTGACCACAACTGCCGACTCAATATGTCTACCTTCTTAGGGATGAAACCTCGTAGGGAGCTGGGGACTTAACTTCGCAAGAAGGAATTCACTCGTTCCCGAATTAGGGTAACTAGATAGGTTGTTCCCTAAGAACTGAATTCAGGTCTTGAACAACGGGGCTCTCTCCCTCTTGTTGGGCCAAGAGGGACATTGTTTATGGTCGAACCATAAACTTGTTGTTCATTAGAGGATCAGTGGTGCTTAAGGAGCAAGAAATAATCACATGTGTAAAACGGTAATTTGACCCAGTCGTGACTACGAACAACCTGTGAAGGGTTGACTCACCTACAGTGAGGAGAGTGCAGCTACGAGTCTATAATGGAGTGACTCGTAGTCAGTGACAGAGCTTGAACTTGGGACGTGAGGGGGGTTGTTGACATAATAACCACTATGCCACAAGGCTTTTTTGTTATTTGATATGACTTTTTCTATACATATTATTAAAGGTAAAAAATTTGAGGGGGGACTCGAGCCCCCTGGGCCCATGGTAAATCCGCCCCTGCTCGTAGTCAACGAATGTTGGTTAACGTGATCGAAGAGTTTGATTAGTTAATCTCGTATCGTTGGAGCTCATGATCTGTAAGTTCATTAGGTCCCTCGGTTGGCTCAACATGGAATTGTATGAGGGTATAAAGTTTTGGAATGAATTTGAAGTGTTCAAATTCAATTTAGGTAATTATGTCAATTATATATGATATAATTGATATAATATATAGTTCAATGAATATGATTCATGATAAACCTAATTATTGCCTAATTATGGAATTAAGCCATTATTTGAGAAATTAATTTGAGAGACATGAAATTGAATTTGATTCAATTTAATTTTCCACATTATGCAAATATGATTTACATAATAAGGTATTTGATACCTTATATTATGTGCATAATTAGTGGAAATAGTGGCATAATAGGTGGAGAATTTGTCTCCACCCGGCCGCATTGCCTATATAATGTTGGGATTTATGCCCCAAACTTGTGTAATTTTGATCAATTAAATAAAGTGTTATTTGTTTTGATAAGATTACAGTCTTGCTTTTATAAATCTAATAAACTAAGCTCCAAGGTTATAACGTTTATCTTGAAATCAGTGTAGTGGACACTAATTGGGTTGAATTCAAGATTATAACCTAAATAGTCTATGGTATAAGAATAAGGTTGGAAACCTCATTCTGGTAACACCATGGATGCGATCCACTTTGTAATTAGTACAAATGAGGTAATCCAACTCGTTCATGTAGTTGACATGCGAGTGGGGGCATCTGTATGAAGAGTTCATACAACAGACTGGATCGCAAATTATTAGTCTAACCGATTATAACACAGATTAGCGGGATAAGACTAGTAATTTATAGATGGTCATTAGTGACTTGACTGAATCTTGAGCAAGTTAAGAACTCCCGCTTATAGGGGTTTGTCCTTAGACTAGTATGGGTGAGAGTGACTGTGGCCAGACTCAATAAGCCTACCTTTTCAGGGACGGAACCTCGTAGGTAGTGGGAACTTAAGCTGTGCAAGATGGAATTCACTCATTCCTCTCTCGAGGAATTAGATAGGTTGTTCCCTTAAGAATCGACTCTAGGTCTTAAACAACGGGGCCCACCCTCTATGAGGGTATGAGTCTAAGGTAGGACCTTAAACTTGTTGTTCATTAGAGGATCAATGGTGCTTAAGGAGCAAAGAGGTAATCACATGGGTAAAACGGTAATTTGACTTAGCTGTGATTACGAACAACCCGTGAAGTGGTCGACTCATGAGTAATGACTATATCGGTGGACACATATTATCTGATGAGGAGAGTGCAACTACAAGTCTATAGTGGAGTGACTTGTAGTTAATGAATATTGATTAAGCTGGATCAAAGAGTTTGATCGGTTAATCTCACATCATGGAGCTCATGATCTGTAGGTCCATTAGATCCCTCCGTTGGATCAATATGGTAATATTGAGGGTATAAAGTTATGAGTGAAATTGAAGTGTTCAATTTCATACATGAGGAGTTATATCAATTATATATGATATAATTGATATAATATATAGTTTTAATGTGAATTAGATTCATATATAAACTATATACTAAAGAGAGATTAAAGGAGGGGTAGGATGGTCATTTCTATCCCATTCCCCTATATATATGGTTGCATGAGATGCAACTATGTTAAGGTTCAATAAGCTCTTTTGTGGTGTTGTTGGAAGAGTTCCAAGACACACACATCTCTCTAAAAAAAAAAAAAAATACCTCACATCTCCTAAAGGGAACCCACCTTCCTCCCTCACCTAGAGAACAACGGAGAAGATCCGGTGGTCGTGTCTTCACATGTTGGAGTCTTGTTGCTGAGATCGTGACCGTGGAGAGAGGAGCACTTGAAGAAAGGTTCTTCAAAGGTAAATTCTTGCTGTCCAAACTCTTATTTTATGCTTAATCTATGTTTTACGTTCTTGAATTTTCCGTTGTAACTAAATCAAGAGCGCGCAATTCGCAATCGCTTCCGCTGCGGGGACTTCGATTCCCTTCAATTGGTATTAGAGCCCAATTGCGTTCTTGATTTATGTTCTGGATTCTTCAAGAACAAGGTGGGATTTACTGTTTTGCATGAGATGTATGAACGGTTTTTTGCAAAATTAGATGTTTTCAATTTTGGCACTTAGATTTACAATTTTCATTGAAATGTTCAATGTAAGGGTTCGGTGTTTTGGGTAAATTTAATTGTAAATCGAGTCTGTAAGTCCGTGTCGATCGAGGCAAGGCGGTTGTTGAGAAGAACGAAGCAAAAACGAGCAAAAGAATGGTGATTCTCAATCTTTATGCGTAATGCGGCGTTGCGCTGCTCATTCATCGGCGTATTCAACTACATATTCAACTCGAGGATGCCAGAGGGTACATCTGTTCGGGATCATGTCCTGGATATGATGGTGCACTTCAACATCGCGGACTCGAATGGTGCTTCCATCGATGAGTCGAGTCGAGGTGACTTCATTCGAAACCCTTCCGAGATAGTTTCCTATGATTTAGAAGTAATGTGTTATGAACAAGCTTACTTTTAATCTTACCTCCTTACGAATGAACTCCGGACCTTTCGGTCTTTGATGAAAATTCGAGGATCAAAAGGTGAGGCAAATGTTACGAGTAGGAGTTATCACGGAGGTTCGACCTGCAAAAAAACGATGGCTTCATCTTCTTCTAACACGAGAGGTAAGAAGAAGAACATGAAGAAGGTTGGCAAAGGGAAACAAGCTACAAAGCTGCTGCCCAGAAGGGCAAGAAAGTCAAAGACGTTGCTGACAAAGGAAATTGTTTCCACTGCAACGAAGACGGGCATTGGAAACGAAACTGTCTGAAGTACATTGCAGAAAAGAAGAAGGAAGGTAAATATGATTTACTTTGCCTAGAAGCTTGTTTAGTGGATAATGATAAAACAGCTTGGATACTTGATTCAGGCGCCACTAATCATGTTTGTTCTTCTTTTCAGGGAATTGATTCCTGGCAGCAGCTACAACAAGGAGAGATAACGCTCCAGGTTGGAAATGGAGAAGTCGTCTCAAATTGTGCAGATGAGACACAATGAAGCTTTATTTTGGCAAGAAATATGTATTGTTGGACAATATATTAGTGATACCAGGGTTTACTAGAAACCTTATTTCCATTTCTTGCCTCATTGAACAATGTATTTTTGTTTCCTTTTCTATGAATAAAGTGTTTATTTTGAAGAAATGTTTAGAAATATGTTCAGCTTCATTAGAAAATGGATTGTATGTTTTAAGGCCTAATTCAGTCAAAATGATTTTGAACACTGAATTATTTAAAACTGCAAACACACAAACTAAGAAACGCAAAATTTCTCCTAAAGAAAATGTTCATCTTTGGCATCTAAGATTGGGTCACGTTAATTTCAATAGGATTGAGAGATTGGTGAAGAACGAACTTTTAAACGAGTTAGAAGAAAATTTCTTGCCAGTATGTGAATCCTGCCTAGAAGACAAAATGACTAAAAGACCTTTTAGTGGAAAAGGTTATAGAGCCAAAGATCCTCTAGAGCTTATACATTCAGACTTTTGTGGTCCGATGAATGTTAAAGCCAGGGGAGGATATGAATATTTCATCATATTTCATCTCTTTTATAGATGATTATTCCAGATATGGGCATATTTACCTAATGCACCACAAGTCTGAAGCACTTGAAAAGTTCAAGGAATTCAAGATTGAGGTTGAAAATCAATTAGGTAAAAGAATTAAAACACTACGATCGGATCGAGGTGGAGAGTACATGGATTTAAAATTCCAGAACTATATGATAGAACATGGAATTACATCCCAACTCTCAGCTCCCGACACACCACAGCAAAATGGTGAATCGGAAAGGAGAAATTGAACCTTGTTGGACATGGTTCGATCAATGATGAGTTATGCTCATCTCTCTAGTTTCTTTTGGGGTTATGCAGTAGAGACTGCAATATACATTTTGAATAGTGTGCCCTCCAAAAGTGTTTCTGAAACACCTTTTGAACTCTGGAAAGGACGTAAAGGTAGTTTATGTCACTTCAGAATATGGGGTTGTCCAACACATATGGCTGTGACAAATCCAAAGAAGTTGGATTCACGTTCAAAGTTGTGCCTATTCGTAGGATACCCAAAAGAAACAAGAGGTGGTTTATTCTATGATCCTAAGGAAGATAAGGTCTTTGTGTCGACAAATGCCACTTTCTTGGAGAAGGACCACATAAGGGACCACAAACCAAAAAGTAAGGTAGTGTTGAGTGAATTAGACGGAACAATAGCAAAGGTTGCTAATAAGAACACTAGTACGTCAACAAGAGTTGTTGATACTAGTTTGTCTAGTCAAGAGGGTCCATCTCAAGAGTTGAGTATGCCTCGATGTAGTGGGAGGGTTGTGATACAAAATTGGACCGTTACATGGGTTTAGCTGAAATCCAAGTTGTTATACCAGATGACAACTGCGAGGATCCATTGACTTATAATCAAGCAATGGTTGACAAAGACAAAGACAAATGGGTCATAGCCATGGACCAAGAAATGGAGTCTATGCACTTCAATTCTGTTTGGGATCTTGTAGATAAGCCTGATGGGGTAAAACCTATAGGTTGTAAGTGGATCTACAAGAGAAAACGTGGTGTAGATGGGAAGGTGCAAACCTTTAAAGCTAGACTAGTAGTAAAGCGTTATACCCAGGTTGAAGGGGTTGACTTTGAGGAAACCTTTTCACCTGTTGCTATGGTAAAGTCTATCCATATCCTTCTTGCCATTGCCGCATATTATGACTATGAGGTATGGCAAATGGATGTCAAGACAACCTTTTTGAATGACAATCTTGAAGAAACCATCTACATGGACTAACCCAAAGGGTTCATTCAACCAGGACAAGAGCAAAAAGTTTGCAGGCTTAAAAGGTCGATTTATGGACTGAAACAAGCCTTTAGGTCCTGGAATATAAGATTTGATGAGGCTATCAGATCTTATGGTTTTGACCAGAATGATGATGAACCTTGTGTCTACAAGAAAATCATCAATAGTTCTGTCGCTTTCCTAATTCTCTATGTGGATGATATCCTACTCATTGGGAATGATGTAGGTTATCTCACTGACATTAAGGAATGGCTAGCTACGCAATTCCAAATGAAAGATTTGGGTGATGTGCAGTTTGTTCTTGGGATCCAGATTGTCTGAAACCGCAAGAATAAAACACTAGCCTTGTCTCAAGCATCATATATAGACAAAGTGTTGTCAAGGTTTAAGATGCAAGATTCCAAAAAGGGTTTGTTGCCTTTTAGACATGGAATCCATTTGTCTAAGGAACAGTGTCCTAAGACACCTCAAGGAGTTGATGATATGAGACGGATTCCTTACGCATCAGGTGTTGGTAGCTTGATGTACGCCATGTTGTGTACTAGGCCCGACATCCTTTTGCGATTGGGATGGTCGATGAGGTATCAATCCAATCCGAGGACTTGAACACTGAGACAACGGTTAAAACAATTCTTAAGTATCTTGGAGAACAAGGAACTACATGCTTGTGTATGGGGCTAAGGATTTGATCCTT
Source organism: Trichosanthes cucumerina (assembly GCA_036507285.1). Classification (NCBI taxonomy): domain Eukaryota; kingdom Viridiplantae; phylum Streptophyta; class Magnoliopsida; order Cucurbitales; family Cucurbitaceae; genus Trichosanthes; species Trichosanthes cucumerina. The sequence goes on along the minus strand of CM071842.1, from coordinate 10,487,395 downwards.
ACAGGATACACGGATTCTGACTTTCAGACTGATAAAGATTCTTTGAAATCTACATCGTCGGTTTTCACTCTTAACGGAGGAGAGTAGTAGTAAGGCGAAGCGTCAAGCAAGGATGCATCGTTGATTCCACCATGGAGGCGAATATGTAGCGACTTGTAGAAGCGGTAAGGAGGCCGTTTGGTTAAAGAAATTTATGCTAAATTTGGAAGTTGTTCCAAATATGACTTTGCCACAATCACAATTGTATTGCGATAATGGTGGTGCAATGGCAAATTCGAGGAACTCGAAGTCACAAGAGGAGAAAGCACATAGAGCGGAAGTATCATCTCATCCGGGAGATCGTGCATAGAGGAGACATGATTGTCACGAAGATAGCCTCAGAGCACAACATTGCTGATCCTTTTACAAAGGCTCTCACGGCTAAAATATTTGAGAGTCACCTAGAAGGTCTAGGTTTACAAGTCTTCCCTAACTAGGGCAAGTGGGAGTATTTTTGTACAAAGGGGTTTAAATGCCCTAGTTTATTGTATTTACATTAATGTAATGTTTAGTACTCCATGCTTTAGGTCAAGTGGGAGATTGTTGGGATTTATGCCCCAAACTTGTGTAATTTTGATCAATTAAATAAAGTGTTATTTGTTTTGATAAGATTACTGATCTTGCTTTTATAAATCCAATAAACTAAGCTCCAAGGTTATAACGTTTATCTTGAAATCGAGTGTAGTGGACACTAATTGGGTTGAATTCAAGATTATAACCTAAATAGTCTATGGTATAAGAATAAGGTTGGAAACCTCATTCTGGTAACACCATGGATGCGATCCACTTTGTAATTAGTACAAATGAGGTAATCCAACTCGTTCATGTAGTTGACATGCGAGTGGGGCATCATGTATGAAGAGTTCATACAAGACTAGATCGCAAATTATTAGTCTAACGATTATAACACAGTTAGCGGGATAAGACTAGTAATTTATAGATGGTCATTAGTGAGTTGACACGAATCTCGAGCAAGTTAAGAACTCCCGCTTATAGGGGTTTGTTCTTAGACTAGTATGGGTGAGAGTGGCGATGGTGAGGCTCAATAAGCCTACCTACCGGGGACGAGAACCTCGTAGGTAGGTGGGAACTTAAGCATGCAAGATGGAATTCACTCATTCCTCTCTCGAGGAATTAGATAGGTTGTTCCCAAGAACCGACTCAGTCTTGAACAACGGGGCCCCACCTCTATGAGGTATGAGTCTAAGGTAGGACCTTAGACTTGTTGTTCATTAGAGGATCGGTGGTGCTTAAGAAGCAAAAAGAGGTAATCACGAGGGTAAAAGCGGTAATTTGATCCAGCTGTGATTATGAACAACCTGTGAAGGGTCGACTCATGGGTAATGACTATATCAGTGGACACAATATTATCTACAGTGAGGAGAGTCCAGCTACAAGTCTATAGTGGAGTGACTTGTAGTTAATGAATATTGATTAACTGGATCAAAAAGTTTGATAAGTTAATCTCACATCATTGGGGCTCATGATCTGTAGGTTCATTAGATCCTTCCGTTGGCTCAATATGGTAATATTGAGGGTATAAAGTTAAGAGTGAAATTGAAGTGTTCAATTTCATACCTGAGGAGTTATATCAATTATATATGATATAATTGATATAATATATAGTTTTAATGTGAATTAGATTCATATATAAACTATATACTAAAGAGAGATTAAAGGAGGGGTAGGATGGTCATTTCCATCCCATTCTCCTATATATATGGTTGCATGAGATGCAACTAGGTTAAAGTTCAATAAGCTCTTTTGTGGTGTTGTTGGAAGAGTTCCAAGACACACACATCTCTCTAAAAAAAAAAAAAAAATACCTCATATCTCCTAAAAATGCCTCTACCTTCATTACACCTTTAGTTTGTGGGTAATTGTAATTCTAATTTGTGGTTTTGAATGAAAGATTATTATTAAGTTGAAATTGATTTGGTTAAGGTTTGTCCTAGGACTTTATTGAGGTTCGAAGGAAGGACGACGAAACCTAAGCAAGGTCAACGCCGCCTTCGCTTACATTTTGGATGGAGGTATGTGGAGCAGAGTCATTAGACCCTTAGGCTCTATGTTTTAGATTTGTTGTAGGTTGCCAGATTAATATTAGAATTCTGGTTAAACAAGTTCGGGTCAAAACGCGTGGCAAGGACTTAAGGGTTTGGTTTTAGGGTAAAGACAAGGTAAGGGAACCCACGCCAAAATTTTTTACTTGGAATGAAAGGTTTTTAAATCCATGATTTTTAAGGAAAGGTTGATGAAATCCCCCACAAAAAAAACCATGTTCCCTGTTATTCTTTTTCCTTGATTTTAATGTTCTATAAGTTCTTAAAGCCATGAATGTCATACTATTGTTTGTTTTAATTTGGGCTTTCTGATTTTGTTTATGCCATGAAAAAAATTGCATCACCATGTACTTTTTTTTTGGGACCTCGAGCATGTATGTTTTAAAATGTTTGCGAAGGTTGTGGTGAAAATCTTCCTGATATAATTTAATATATAAGTTATGAATGAATTAGAGTCGACTCGAATCTAGAGGCCATGGATCAGGAAGTTTTAAATTCCCACTGAAAGCCGAAGAGAAAAGCCATGAAATACGTTTTTTTTTGTCCCACATAAAGCCATGATTTGCTTGTGTCAGCATGTTTCAAACTCCAGCAGTGGAGTCTCTTACTTAGTATTATATTTTGTAATACTCACCTTTTTTTACTTCAAAAAAATATTTCCAGGTAAAGGCAAGGGCAAGCTAGGCGAACGGAAAACGCTGCCATGCCATAGGATTGGGAAAGTCAAGAGTTCCGCATATTTTGGACTTCGGTCCACTTTTTTTAATGTTTATTTTTCCTTAAATAACTCTTTTATCGAGTTTAGAACTTTACTTGAACTGAGGCCAAATTTGAGTTTTTATTTAAAATTTTAGTTTGATGAATTTTGTTTTAATATGTTGTTTTACCTAGGATCCCAATAAAGAAGGTATTTCGTTTTCTGTTATGCTTGTTGACTCTTAATGTTTTGGGCCTCAAATGCATACATGGTTAGTAATGACCCTACGAAAAGAGTCTTAAAAGTAGGTCTTAAAATTAGGGTCGTTACACAATACTTGTGTTAATTTGGATTGCCCTTACATATAAGCTTCACGTTCTTACTTCTAGAGCATTCATCCATTTGAATCCCTAAAAGAGATTTAACTCATGATACAATGAAATAAAACCAAAAAACAATAAGTAAAATCTTGCAAAAGCCATAAGAAATTGAATTAAAAAGTTTGATCACATAAGCTAACTAGGGTATTTTTTTTTTCAGAACACCCACGGGACTTACTATAATTAAAGAGAAGAAAACTCAAATGAAAATCAAACAGAATTCTTATCTTCCAAAAACAATCCAGCAGAAACTAAAAGTTCAAATTGCGTTTGAGATTAAATTATCAAAAATACCCCTAAACTATGAGGTTGGTTCAATTATACCTCTGAAGTTTGAAAATTTTCATTCTAATCCTTGAACTTTGAAGTTAGTTTCAAAATTGTTGATGCCGGAATTTGGATGAACGGATCAACGGTGAATTTGTATTGCTGGGACAACAATCTCCTGCAAAACAGGTAGCTAACACCGGTGTGGTGCTCTGCCACACACACTTCGACGCTCAAGTTAGAGAGGATAATCTCGCACCAAGATAAATCTCAAGCTAAAACACAGGCCAAATGATTGCTTACCTTTCTGGGCGCTATCGACGAGATCATATAATAGCGCAATCGTAACGGTCCTCCAGGGCTTAATTATCCACTAACCGTCCATGATTGCGTGTGTTTAATGACAACGGTTACGAGAGGGGAATCGTTTCGCCACATCCTCACTTCTTCCATTATCTGTCATAACAGTGCGCGTGGCATATGAAGGGACTCTCACGAGGCCCGAAGTCGGGCTTCTCGGTGAACAGGACCGGAGGGTCGGCTCACCTCAGCCGGGTGATCCGCAGGTGCGGCCTCTGGTCGTGGCCCGACCCACAGGGTCGACGACTCTCCTAGACTCGGGGCCGACCCCATGGGGTCGCTTCTTGAGCCAGGCCGACCCCGAGAGGTCGGCTCACCTTCGACCGAGGGCGACCCCTGAAGTCGGCTCTTTGGCAACCGGCCGACCACGAGGTCGACTCACCTCGGCCTCGGCCGACCCGAGGGCCAGGGGTCGGCTTCCCGATCTCAACCGGTCGACTCGTCTCTGTCCACTCTTAGGATCGCCTGTGTGGTTGGATCGGATCCTATTTTTTGGCCATAACAGTTGCCCCCACTTCTAGTCTAACTACACGGGTTACCCCTCTTCTTGTTAGACTTGAAGTAGTCGGACGTCATCTCCCTCGCGTCTCCTCCGGGTGATCCTCCTTTCAACTCGATAGTCGTGCCTCCAAAGCTTTAAAAGCTCAACTCAACTTCATTTCCTCCACACCTTCAATCCATTCCAAATCCCTTAGTTCCAAGGTCACATTCTCATTCGACTTCCACGGTGTTTTAGCAAGATGTTTTTCCTGGTAACCTTACTTACGTTTCTGAGTGATGGCTAGTAGTGCACCCTTAGCCGTCCACGCCAGTTCCTCCGATCCAGAGGACGTAGATTTCGATCCTAATCCGCTTCCTAGGTCCCGGAATTCCCGACTCTCTAGGAGCCAACCCACTAGAGCACCCAGTAGAATTAGAACAATTACTGATTCTGCCTTAGAAGAGCTCCGTTCCTTTTACAACATTCCTCACTATGTTACTATGAGGGTTCCTAGAATGAGAGAGGAGCCCGGTTCCCCTCCACCAGGAGAGGTCGCTTTCTACCCCGCCATGCTCGCTAGTGGAGTTAGGTTACCCCTCATCCCTATAGTTTAGAATTTTCTTACTCTCACAAAGTTGGCACCCTTTCAAATACTATCGAACTCCTGGGTGTTCGCTCATGGGATGTAGTGTCCTTTGGCGTCAAACTGGGAACTCCACTCCCATGTTGGCCATTGACTTTCTTTCACTTCATATCTTCAAACAAAAAGACAGATCCAAGCCCTTCTACTACACCTGCCCCCCGCCCTATGTAGAGGTTATCGTCAAGGAGCCAACATCAGTCGAGGACTGGAGGAAACCATGGTTTTTTGTTGGTGGGCTTTGGCTATGTCCCAACGAGGCAGGGTCTATTCTCCAAGTTTCAACCAACTTCGGAACGTTAGGCGAGTTCGCTCTTGATGCGCGAACGAGACCGTTATCATACCGTTTACAACTCTACTTTATGGTTTTATTTTCCTTGCTCTCTGACATTGTGCTAACTGACTTTCCTTTTTCTTAGCAGTTGGCGTCAGATCGGAGCCGACCCCTGCTGCGCTTACTTTTTGAGATTCTGCTTGGAGAATCGCCGAGTCTCGACGTTGGGGTCCTGAGCTAGTCACGACACTTTCTTACAGGTTTGATGCTTATTCCCCCTCCTTTTGACAATCCTACAGGTTTGATGCTTCCTCTTTGATACTCATTTACGATACTTTCTTACGATACTCTTTTCCTGTCAGAGATGGCGTCGAACCTGATGGAACTAGAAGAGGAGCTCCTGACCGAACAGGACCTCACAGTGACTAGTGGCGTCTCCCGCACGTTCCTCTTTCCTGGAGGTTCGACCCGATCCTACGCCACGTCCTGCTACCTCAGGGGGTAGGTCCAATCAACCCGTTTCCTTTAGGAATACCAACGACGGGGCCGCTATTCGCCTTGCATACTCTGGACCTTACGATTCTCCTTTCGATAGGACTGCTGAAGTGGAGCGAGCTTTCGCCTTATGGGGTGAACTCTCTAACAGTAGCTTCTCTCGCGGTTCTTCCGAGCGTTTTGATATCAGCGACTGCCCCGAGGCTACTATAAACGCCGCAATATATCACACTCACGAGGTAGGCTCTTTTCTATCATTACCCTATTCTCTTAATACCTTTTGCTAACTTGCTTCACATGCGTAGGCCTTTATTCTCACAGCCTTGGCTTCTCACCGCATGTCGAACGAGCTCGTTCACCTCCATTAGAGTCGCACCTCCCGGGCTGAACTGGAGCAAGCCCAATTCCTTCATGCCCAAGCGACTCAGTCCCTTCAATCCTTGCAAGCGAGATTCGAATCTCTAGAGGTCGGACATCAATCTTTGCAGGCTGAGCATCGATCTTTGCGTTCTGAGTATCAGGACTATCAATTGCGCACTGAAGGCGAGTTGTCCTCACTCCGTTCTCAAATAAAAAAGGTTGAAGATAAGCTTAACGATGTTGGTTACTTGACCACGACCTTCAAACGCTCTGAGGAGTACACTGAATTTTCGAACAGAGCCATGCTTTGTGGTGTAAATTGGTCAATTCGAATAGCCCAAGAGCGATATCCTGAGACCGATATGACTTGGCTCAAATCTTCCTTCATAGAACGCATGGAGGACCGTAATCCTCCTGGATTTGACCTCGGGCAACCTTCTAGGTCTTCAGATCAAGTTTTCGCTATAGAGAACGTGGTTCTAGACGAGAATTTTCTCAATGATATCTCCATGGACCATCTGCCCGATCCTTAGACGTCTTTGAATTCTTCTGCTGTTTTAGCGTTTTCTTCATGTATTAATGCCTTTCTTCATGTATTAATGCCTTTCTGTTTTAAAATGTAGTCCTTTTACTTTCAATGTGGGACTTTTTTTTTTTTTTTACTTGCATTCCTATTGCACTCTATTTCTATTGCAACATATCAACCCCCACTCACGCAGTTTGATTCATAACAAATTGCTTGAGTAAAAAGACTCTTATTAATAAACAAGTCGAAATACAAAGTAAAGAAAAGAAACACAAAGCTATTGATAATAAATTTTCAAATGTTCAGCGTTCCACGGATATGGCATTTGTTTTCCACCCATGTCAGTAATCTCATAAGTTCCAGGATGAACTACTCTTGTGATCTTGTATGGGCCTTCCCAAGTGGGACCCAAAGCACCGGAGGTCGGATCTCTAGTGTTCTGCATAACACGGCGAAGCACAAGGTCGCCTTCTTTGAAGCTACGCCGCTTCACACGGGAATTGTAGTATCGAGCGACCCTACACTTGTACTCTACTGCCCTCAACCGGGCTTTCTCTCTCCGTTCTTCCAGGAGATCCAGATGCAGGCTCAGGGAATCAGGATTCATACTGGGATTGAAATGTTCTACCCAGGGAGATGGAAGTCCAATCTCTACTAGAATAACAGCCTCGGATCCCAATGAGAGGGAAAAAGGAGTTTCCCCTGTTGAAGTTCGAGACATCGTCCTGTAGGCCCATAGGACGTTAGGTAATTCTTCTGCCCACGAACCCTTCAGCCCTTCCAACTTGGTCTTAAGGTTTCTCTTCAGGATCATATTCACTGCTTCCACCTGACCGTTGGCTTGCGGGTGTGCTGGAGAGGAGAAAAAGTGCTTGATATTCAACTCAGAGCAAAACTTTCGAAATGCCTCATTGTCAAATTAGCGTCCATTATCAGTCACCAAAGCATAAGGTATGCCGAATCGGCATATGATATCTCTCCATATGAAACTAGTCACCTTCTTTTTGGTGATAGTTGCAAGTGCCTCTGCCTCTGCCTACTTCGTGAAGTAATCCACCGCTACCACTGCGAACTTTGTCTACCCCTTACCCTGCGAAAGTGGTCCAATAAGGTCTACCCCCCATTGAGCAAAGGGCCAAGGGCTCATTACACTGGTGAGTGGTTCAGGAGGTTGCCTCTGTATTACCGCAAATCGTTGGCACAGGTCGCATGACTTGACAAAAGTTCGTGCATCGTCATGCATCGTAGGCCAGTAGTAGCCCTGTCGCATCACCTTCTGCGCAAGAGACCGAGCACCAGAATGATTATCGCATACTTCTTCGTGTATCTCCCGTAATTCATATGTTGCCTCGTCAGGCTCGAGACATCTGAGGAGCGGTATAGAGTAGCTTCTCCGATATAACTTGCCATCTTGCAAGACATATCGCGCTGCTTTATATTTCAGCCAACGTGCCTCAAGTGTATTAGGAGGGAGTCTCTCGTCCTTGAGGAACTCGAACAACGGGCTTATTCAGGTTTGCTGACTAGGTAGTGATCCATCCAACTCCATGACCCTGCTCTCCTCGACACTTGGCTCATCCAAGATCTCAACCGAGACAGTTCTCCTTAGTTCAGTGTCGTACGCCGCGACCAATCTTGCGAGCGAGTCAGCGTTGGCATTCTAAGACCTTGGGATCTGCCTGATTTCGAACTTATCGAATGACCCCAAGTATTGTTTTACCTTAGCCAAATAGGCGATCATGCGCTGCTCTTTGGCCTGGTACGCTTCTACTACCTGGTTCACAACAAACTAAGAATCACTAAGAATGATCAGGTTTTTTACCTCGAAAAGCTTGGCAATTCTCAGCCCTGCTAGCAACGCTTCGTACTCCGCTTCGTTGTTCGATGCACGAAACTTAAACCTTAAGGCATACTCGAACGTCTCCCCGTCAGGAGATACCATAAGCAATCCTGCTCCGCATCCATGACTGTTAGAGGATCCATCGACGTACAGTCGCCAAGGGAGATCAGCGTCCTTCTGGAGTTGGACTAAATTTATCTCTTGCGACGAGGTCATCTCAACTACGAAATCTACTACAGCTTGCCCTTTCATGGCAGTCCGAGGTCGAAACGAGAGATCGTACTCGCTGAGTTCCACGACCCATTTCATCAGTCGTCCGAAAGCCTCTGGCTTTTGTGGAACCTGTCTCAATGGATAGTTAGTCAATACTACTATCTTATGAGCTTGAAAATACGGGTGGAGTCTCCGTGCAGAAATCACTAAGGCTAAAGCCAACTTCTCACACTGCGGATATCGGACTCGCCCCACCATGGATTTGCTCGTGTAGTAGAGGGGGGATCGCCGACCGTCTATCTCCTTTATCGGGGACGAACTACTGCTGCAATGTCGAGGTGGCTAAGTATAAGACGAGCTCCTCCCCCGACGTAGGCTTGGACAGTAACGGAGTTGAGCTGCAGTATTTCTTCAACGACTCGAATGCCTGTTCGCATTCACCCGTCCACTCGAAGTTAGATTTCTTACGCAAGAGCTTAAAAAATGGAAGACATTTATCGGTCGCTCTACTTACAAAGCGATTCAGCGCTGTGATCTTCCCATTAAGACTTTGCAGTTGCTTCATGGTTTTTGGAGACTCCATCTCCAATATCGCTCGAATTTTATCGGGGTTCGCCTCGATTCCTCTTTGGTTGACCATGAACCCCAAGAACTTACCAGAAGTTACCCCGAAAGCACACTTGCTGGGATTCAACTTCATCTGGTACTTTCGTAATGTTGCGAAGGCATCCGCCAAGTTGATCTGGTGTAGATTAGCATGTCTGCTCTTCACGAGCATGTCGTCGACGTAGACCTCCATGCTCCTGCCAATAAAATGAGAAAACATTTTGTTAACTAGCCGTTGATATGTTGCCTCGCGTTTTTTAACCCAAAGGGCATAACGTTGTAGCAATACAAGCCTTTGCTAGTAATGAAAGATGTCTTCTCCTGATCTGGAGTGTACATCTGTATTTGATTATACCCGGAGTACGCGTCCATGAAACTGATCATCTCGTGGCCTGCAGTCGCATCTACCAGCTGGTCGATCCTAGGTAGCGGAAAGTTGTCCTTTGGACATGCTTTGTTCAAGTCGGTGAAATCTACGCACATCCGCCACTTTCCGTTAGCCTTTTTCACAAGTACCACGTTGGAGAGCCATTGGGGATAATTAACTTTCCGAATGAACTTAGTCTCCAAGAGATTCTTGACTTGCTCGGCTACAATCTCGTTTCGAGTGTGGTTGAAGGCTCGCCGTTTCTGTCGGACAGGCTTGTAGTCCCTGTTAACATTTAGTCGATGTGTGATTACCTTTGGATCTATCCCTGGCATATCAAATGTCTTCCACGCGAATACGTCGACATTCCTTTGGAGGAACTCGATAAGACTCGCTCTTTGATTAGGCGATAGCTTGGTTCCAATGCTCACACATTGCTCCGGGGATAGTAGTGGTACAGACTCCAGCGCTTCTACAGGTTCCCCTCGCTCAACCATGGGAGGTTCCTCCGTGTCGTCCTCTGCGACTTCTGATTTAGTCGATGCCGGTGCCGAGACGTCAATGTCCATTTCGGCCTCTCCTGCACCGCTAAACTTTTTCGGATACCCTTCTATTGTTGCCACCTCTTCTACTTCCCCATTTGATTCTCTCATTGCATTGTGGTAACATTCTCGAGACATTTATTGTTCTCCATATACCACCCCTACTCCACTGGGAGTTGGAAATTTCAGCATCTAATGGTAAGTCGAAGCTACGACCTTTATAGCGTGTATGGTGGGACGTCCCAGGATGGCATTATAGGTTGAGTCGTGATTTACTACCAGGAACTCGACCATAGTCGTTACACATGTCGATCCACCGCCAAACGTCACCGGTAGTTCGATGCTCTCCTCGGGATATACCTTACTTCCCCCGAACCCTACTAGGGGAGATATGCTAACTTTGAGCCGATCTCGTCTGAACTTCATGGCGTCATAGGCGCTTAAGGACAACACGTCAGCAAAACTTCCTCCGTCGACCAGGATGCGACGGACTTTGATGTTGGTAACCAGTAGAGAAATCACCAATGCGTCGTTATGAGGTTGGTGCAACTTGACCGCTTCCCCTTCTGAAAAACTAACAACCTCGTTAGATAAGGAAGTCGAACAAACCTCCCAGTCACCCGGCGGGGACCGGGCAGCCCGAGCCTTCACCTTCCTCTTTCTATTCGAGTCACCTCCGGCTGATCCCCCAAGAATAGTTCGGATTTCTCGGGGAGGGGGTGATTCTTCCTCCTTATCGTCGGGCTCCTGCTGACTCGGTCTGGCCTCGCATCGCCCACTTGCGCTAACATATTCTTTTAATTGTCCTTTCTGGATCAGCGCTTCTATGGCCTCCTTCAGGTCATAACAATCTAACGTAGAGTGTCCATGGTCGCGATGGAATAGACAATATTTGTCTTTATTCCTCTTGTGGGACCCGACCTTCAGCTTAGCCGGCCACTTCAGAACGTTTTTATCACATACTTCCATCAGGGTATGCTCGATATGGACACTCGTCGGGGTATACCGCTCAAACTTGCTTGGTGGTAAACCCCTCCTCACAGATTTCTCGTTGGCGTCGGGCCGCTCCTCGTGCTTTCGCTTTCGAGAGTCGCTTCGGTCTTCCTCCGGTCGACTCTTGTTTCTCTCGCGATCCCTACTCTGCTTGTCGTCTAGTGCATGCCTCGAGCGAAGTAATTCTCCTGCACTCATATACTTTTGAGCCCTGGTCAGTAACTCAACGTAAGTTGCAGGAGCTTTCTTACCTAACGACCAAAGGAACCTCTCGTCTCGCAGTCCAACCACGATCGTTGTTAGGGCTGCCCCATTAGTATACCCTTCAATTTGGAGGGCTTCACTGTTGAAGCAGGACACATACTCCCTCAAAGTCTCGTGGTTGCCTTGCTTAATGGTAAGAAGATGTGTTGATGGTCGTCGTTGATCCCTACCTCCGAGGAGCTGCGTCATAAAGGCTCGAGCCAGATCCCAGAAGGAAGCGATCAACTTCCTCTTAAGCTATCTGAACCACTTCTGAGTTGGTCCTGTCAACGTGAACGAGAACGCTCTACACTTGATCGCATCTCGGACTCCATGGAGTTCCATCCATGATCGAAATGTGTCTAGGTGTTCCACTGGATCTTTCGATCCATCGTAGGCCTTGATCGTCGGTAGCTTGAATTTCGGGGGGACTTCCTCTTGCATTATTTCATCAGTAAAAGGAGGGTCTACCTGGTCAACGAGATTTTCCAAGTCTAGTCCGTTGTGATCTTGAGCCTTCTTCATATCTCCGAGCTCATTTTGGATCCTCCGTAGCTCTGTCGCCCAAGGTTGGCTTTCAGCCTCCAACTCTTTCCATTTTTGGTTGATCAATTCTCTAAGATCTGACCCGTGTCAGGTATCCTTGATCGGTCGTCCCTTCGACCCTCTGTCGCTTGACTTCAGACGCATGGTGGTTGTTGTGTCCTCGGCTCCCGTGAATCACCAGAGTCTTGGCTTGGGATTCTCCCACTTGGGATGCAACCCTTTGCTGCTCTGAATGATGGGATCGCCTGTCGTTGTCTCCCAAACCGTGCTTGTCATTAGACTTACGGGGTGGCACCCGAGACTCTCCCTGCCCCTCCTCCGTCGGGCCCTTACCCTTGGCCTGGTCTCAGATTGAAGGCATAGATTTACGTGGTGCCGGAGCATGAACCGGTTCTCCGGGCTGGACATCGTTGAGATTCTACTCTAGTCCATTTTTTAGAGCCTCCACAATAGGGTTTGGACGATTCAGTATCTCCAGAATTCTTGCGATGTTTTCGTCCAGGCCCCGAACCCGCTACTCCAACGTCGCGTACTGATCCGCCTCCGCCGGTGCAACACGCTGGTTAACCTCCTCAGGTTGGGCATTCTGCGTCCTAGCCGGTATCCGACGAGGATTTCGGTCATTATTCGACTTCTCTCCATCGTTCATCAGGTTGACTTGATTCAAGTGGTTACTCATAGTAAACGGTGTTAGGGTTTCAAAACACATGGCACTTTGCAAGAAAAATGTCCCCACAGACGACGCCAACTGTTGATGCCAGAATTTGGATGGATGGATCAACGGTGAATTTGTATTGCTGGGACAAAAATCTCCTGCAAAACAGGTAGCTAACACCGGTGTGGTGCTCTGCCACACGCACACCGACGCTCAAGTTAGAGAGGATAATCTCGCACCAAGATAAATCTCAAGCTAAAACACAGGCCAAATGATTGCTTACCTTTCTGGGCGCTATCGACGAGATCATATAATCGCACAATCGTAACGGTCCTCCAGGGCTTAATTATCCACTAACCGTCCATGATTGCGTGTATTTAATGACAACGGTTACGAGAGGAGAATCGTTTCGCAACATCCTCACTTCTTCCATTATCTGTCATAACGGTGCGCGTGGCATATGAAGGGACTCTCGCCGACCCCGAGGGGTCGGCTCACCTTAGACCGGGGCTGAACCCTTAGGGTCGGCTCTCCTAGACTCGGGGCCGACCCCATGGGGTAAGCTCACTCTCGAGCCGGAGCCGACCCCTGGGTCGGCTCCCCTAGGCTCGGGGCCGACCCCATGGGGTTGGCTCCTTGAGCCAGGCTGACCCCGAGGGTCGGCTCACCCTCGACCGGGGCTGACCCCGAGGGTCGACTCACCCTCGACCGGGGCCGACCCCTAGGGGTCGGCTCCCCTAGGCTCGGGGCCAACCCCGAGGGGTCAGCTTCCCGATCCCAATCGGTCGACTCTCCTCTGTCCACTCTTAGGATCGCCTGTGCGGTTGGATCAGATCCTATTTTTTGGCTATAACAAAAATAATTCTTGAAGGTTTTTTTTCCGTAAAATTCATCAATGGAAAACGTTGTATTTTCATTTGTATTGTTGCTTATGTGAACATATTTGAACGTATAGGTTGGAAAAAAAATCAAAACATACGCAAATACGTCATTTTTTATCTATAAATTTAATCAAAAAAAATCTTCAAGGGTTATTTTGAAACAAGATTAAAACTTCAAGGGTTAAAATTGAACTTTTCAAAATTCAAGGGTATAATTGAAACCAACCCCATAATTGAAAAGTATTTTTGATAATTTAACCTTGCATTTGAATAGTGGTATTTAATGGGAAATCATAAACCTTATAGCCAATGAAAATTATACAGAACGGAAGGCAAAAATACCTCAAAAGAAAACTACTCAAAATACAAAACAAAAATACCTCAAAAGAAAACTACTCAAAATACAAAACAAAAATACCTCAAAACAAAAATACCTTTCTTCGCCCCCTTTTCAATTGTCAAATTTGATCTCTTTCAAGATGCATTGAGTCTTAACAATCTTAAATTTTCGCCCAAATTGGATTGAGTATGGAGGAAAAGAGAGGAGAATATAAATGGACAACAAGATGAAAAGAAGAAAAAGTGCAGAAAATGAGTTTTCTTTCAAGGAGGAATTCCGCTTTTTGCCTTTGTTTGTAAACTATAGATTCTATGATTATACCATAAAACTTAACCGTGTATAATCGAAGAAAAGACAACATCTTTGAATTAGAAGATTTTCACAATAATAATATGAATTAGAGTAACATACCTTGATCCATGTTATTAAGATTTTATTTTTATATACGTTGTTTAAATTAGAGAAATTATATTTTACTTAATTGACTGACTTTATTAGCAGACCCAAAATATAAAGGCAAATAAATGTTAATGGGTCATATTAATGATTATTTTATATTTAAATAATCTAACATGGTTTTCTTTCATTTTATGGCTTAAAGTATCTAGAGTTCCTTCACATTCTCTATACAACTTGATGTATGAAATCGTTGTTGGATTAAAGTTGAAATAAATGATGGAATCTTCTAAATTTAGCCAGCCCCAAAAAACTCCTTTTTCTACCTGTACTACAATTGTTTATCTTTGCTAAGATTGCACAATAATCAACTAAATTTCAAGTTCTCAATATCTTTATCTATTTCTTATAATCTTTCTCGATCATGTTCAAGGATTTCTTAACACTTTGCTCAAGTTCAAGAGATTTTTGGTGTTCAACAAGATAGAAAAAACAAGAATAACCTTCTTTTGTGAGCTAATAATTCTAAAAAATGAGAATTATCAAGTTTAGACTTACATTGTATCTATGTACACTAGTACATGTACCTCCAACGACCGCAACGAAACAACAATCATGGTACATGTTATAAATTGGTTTCAATTTATGGATTTAATTTAGAATTAATTTTGTTTTTAGTCAAGTTCAATTTGGGCAATTAATTTAGATTAATTTTAAATTAAGTGAATGGTCCAAATATCCTAAATCTCAAATTCAAGAAGACCCAAATTCATTGGCCCAAAAATGATGGAACTCATTCTTGTTTAGTTGGATATTGCCCACATCATTTCAATTTTGTGCCACCCATTTTTTTAGGAGAATTGTAATGGGTAGCATAAAATATTAGCATATTTGCAAGCTTAACTATGATTTTTTTAGATTTGCAAATCTAGCATTTTTTTTTTTAAATCTGATTTTTCGTTTTTTTATTATTCCAGATTTACCCTCATTGGTGTAGCAACAGGTATCAAGTAGTATATCGATATCTTTGTACATTTAATTATATCGAGTAGTATATCTCGATATACTTTATATTAGTATATCAAAAGTATATCGATATACTTTATTTTTATATACCAATATATACCTAAAACGAAATATGTTAATAGTATATTATTGATATACCACGGATACCCTTCTTTTAGGTATATCATTTAGAATGATATACTTCCTATATATCCGTAGCAAATTAGAGATATTTTGCATATTAGTATATCACTAATGTACTTCATTTTAGATATGTTTATTTCACTAATATACCTAACATTTAGTATATCATTAGTATATCGATGAAAAAACACATATATCATATCTTGATTCTTGATATACTCTTAATTAACTTCATATACATATATCAGTAGTATATTAGTGATATACTCTATACAATAACACATCTCACACAATAAGATATAACAATCCAATTTGGTTTTAAATTATGAATTTACCTAAAATTTAAAAGCATAACCTGAAATTTACTCTACCTAAAATGTCGAACATTACAAATAGCTTTTGAGATCCCGTTGATATACTTAATATTACTGACTAAAGTATATCATCATAAATCATTATCAAGCATAAATCACTATTTGTGATATATCGTTGATATACTGAATAAAGTATTTTGGTAGTATCAGTATCAGTAGGATATCTGATATACTTAATATTTGTATATTAATAGCATATAAGTAGTATATTTGATATAATTTATATTTGGTATATCGGTAGTATATCAGTAGGATATTTGATATCTATAATAATTGGTATATCAATAGTATATATGATATACTTTATATTTGGTATATATTAATCAACTAGTATATACCTATATATTTGTAACGCCCTAGGCCCAGGATTTAGATCAAGATTTGGAATCCGGATTTGGCCTTAACATGAGATTTCTCCAAGCCAAACACGCTTAGTTTTGGAGTTCCTATGATTGAGTCATAGAAAATTAGGAAGGTGCATTTTGTTAGTATATCAATTCTTGTAAGTCTTTTTCATCTATATTTTCATAACTTCGAGATCGCTCTCATTTGGATGTGATTTCGATTCATTCATGTACCCTTCTTCTTCGAACATCACAATATTAGTTGTATACTACCGATATACTATCGATACACTTCTTTTTAGGTATCATTCAAATGATATACTTTATATATATCGTAGCGTATTATGAATATTTTGCACATTTGATATATCACAGATATACTTTATACTACGTATGTCTCATTTCATTTTGATATAAGTGAAATGTATTAGTAGCAAATCACTAATATACTTCATATTAGGTATATTTGATACATTGAATATAAATCACTATTATACTCTTGATATACTTCATATTTAGCTATTTTTGATATCTTGTTGATATACTAAGTACCATAAATTCAAGTTCATTGATATACTTAAGTAAAATGTATCATTAGTATATCACTAATATACTTCATATTAGGTATATCGTGGGTATAGCAACAATAATTCATCGATAGACGATTGATATACACCATATTACAATCACACAAGATTACATAGGAAGGGTATTTTGGACATATCGCTGACTCTAATTGGGTTGAACCATTTTTTTTTTGCTAGAAACAAATGGTAGACACACTTGCAACTGAACATTTATTTTTTGTCATTTGTGCAACTGACCCTTTTTATTTTAAATAATATTATTAGATTAAATTGTTGAAAATAGCTGGAAACTTTTATTTTTATGTCTAATAAATTCTTAATAGTTTTTACATTTTTTTTTTAAATTTAATGGACCTATTAGACATACAATTGAATTTTGTATATCCGGGTATCAATAGTATATCCCTCGTATAGTTACTTTTGGTTAGATATATCATTGGTATATCAGATGTAAGATTGATAGACTCCTGATATATACTTAATGTTAGTGAAATCAACGAGTATCAATAGTATATCACTCGTGTAGTTACTTTTTGGTTAGATATATCGTCGGTATATCAGATATAAGGTTGATAGACTACTGATATATACTCAATGTTAGTGAAATCAACGGGTATCAATAGTATATCACTCGTGTAGTTACTTTTTGGTTAGATATATCGTCGATATATCAGATATAAGGTTGATAGACTACTGATTTTCTAAAACACAGAAGGACATTTTGGACTTTTTCTTTCCTGTTGTTGGGCTGGGCTTGGACATTTTGCTATTTATGTAAAACAAATTAATCAATGATACGACTGCAAATAGAACAAATCTTATTGTCATTTGTGCAACTTCCCCTTTTTTTTATTTAAAGGGGCATGGTGTACCGTATGCATCAATATACATGGGATGTTGATAAACATTGATTAAAAAGGAAACTACGTTGATTAGTTGCCTTCAGTTTTTTGGGATTGGTTGGGATTGATTGTCCAAAAATCTGTCTGAGGAGGAACTGAATTTGGCTAGGCTATTATTATTGTGTGGAAGATCTGGAATACTAGAAATCTTATAAACTCTTAATATCTATCTTTTGTCTCCTGCAGATCAATTAAAAGTCATCAGAGAGATCTCCCATGCGAGGGAGGAGTGCTTGACGATGGAGAGAAACCATTGATCACTGACAAGATTGGAGAGCTGTGAGAGTCATGGAGAGTGGTCCCCTCCGGATCGTGATTGTTGGAAACTAAACTACGATGCTTCTTGGGATGATAATAATAAGGTAGGTATAACAGGGTGGGCTATCCGTGATTCTAATGGATCTCTTATCTGTGCATGTGGGAAGCAAGTAAAAGGGAATTGTCCTATTAAAACTTTGGAAGCTATTGCTATTATGGACAAAGTAGAAGCCTTTATTAGTTGCAAAGATGGTCACTGTCAACAATCTTATTATTGACAGTTAAGTCTGATTCGCTAGAGGTTATTAATTGTTTAAATGGAAACGCTGAAAACTTCTCGGAGTTAAGCAATTATGTTAAGGTTATCTTGTGTTTAGCTAATTCTTTTCCTGTTATAATTTTTGTTAAGTGCCCCAGGTCTAAAAATTCTCTAGCCCATAACCTTGCTAGAGGGGTTTGTAAATTTGGTGATTTTGTTGGGGGGCATTCCTCTTCTTCTCCTGTTAGAGCTGATATATTTTCTTTTGGCGAGTACCCATCGTGGGTCTCCGAGATTCTGTCCGAGTTTTGTATTTGTGGAGGAACTCTCTTGAGTTAGTTGGTTGTGAATGCATTGGTTGTTTTCAAAAAAAAAAAAAGAGAAAAAAAGAAGGAGTGAAGAGGGAAAATATCTAGTTTGTCCTCTACCTAGAAATGTCAATTTTTCCATGGGGATGGGGCCTACGGAGGCCTACCTCTACTAGAGTAGAGATTCCTATTTAGGCGGAGAATAAGGAAGAGAGTGGAGAATAATTTTTCGTTGTTAGTTAAACGAGAACGAGAATACATTTCTGTCCCGGTCCTCGGCCCCGTGCCCACCCTGATTTCTTTTTTTTTTAATATATATTTTTATATATATAATAAATCATAACTCTAAATTTTTATTAAATATTATTTTAGTTTTTTTAAGAAAAAAAAAATCTCTTAAATAGAAATCTCTTATTAAGAATTAATAATTTAAATAGAATTTTTTAATAAATATATATTTTTTTATTTAATCAAATTTAGAAAAATAAAAATTATAAATGAAAAATTATTTCTCGCAAGGAAATCTTCCTTGCAGAGAATCTTTGTTCCCTGCCAAATTAAATTGAGAATTTTGCAAGAATATGGAATGAAATGGGTGGGGATTGGGTAGGGGTGTACACGAGTTGGGTTCAAGGATTTATTGAACCAATCCGAAAATTCGGGTTGGTCGGGTTGGTAACCTGAATTACCCGATTAAGGGTTGCAACCCAACCCAACTCAACCCTATATTTTCGGGTTGGATTGAGTTGGGTCCCTGAGTTGATTTTTTTAACTAATTTTTTTAATTATTTAAATCAAGTTTTTTCTTGAATTAATAACTAAAATTACATAAAATTCAATTATCAAACTTCAAAGTTCATAGTTCATATAACATCTTAATATTTGTTACAATCTTAGAAAAAAAAACATTAGAAATTGACAAATTATTCCTTTATAATTATGTATATATAAATTTAAAAATATAAATTTTGGGTTGTGTTGGGTCGGGTCAACTCGATCCTAAAAGGCCAATCCGAAATTTCGGTTCTCCAAAATTTCAACGCCAACCCAAACCGAAAAAAAAAAATCTAATCCAACCCAACCCTTACAGTTTGGGTTGGGTAATCTAGGTTGCTCGAGTTATTTGTACACTCTTAGGCGGGAGACAGGAAAAGGGAAATTGATTTCTCTTGTTTGACTCCCCTTTCTTTTCAAGAAAGGGTTGTAGTTGTAGTGGAGATCCATCTCTCATATTTATTATTCAAGCCCCATTTATTATTAGGGACAACCAACTCCGACAAATCTCCACAATGGTATGATATTGTCTACTTTTGGCATAAGCCCTCAGGGCTTTATTTTTTGTCCCCACCAAAATGCCTCATACCAATGGAGATAATGTCTCTCACTTATATACTCATGATTTTCCCCTTATCTAGCTGATATGGGACTTTGGTCTCACTCCCAACAATCCTCCCCTCGAACAAGTACCAACCGAGCCTCCTTTTAAATAGTCTTCTATTCGTCTAGCTTTTATCCTGGCCAACTCCCTTTACCAAAGCACACTGTCAGTCCAGGCTAACTCCTTTGCCCGGAGCACATCGCCTATCTGATAGAGCTTTCTACCACGAATCCATCATGACTATACCTTCAAGGCCCGCCTCCTTTATTCGGCACCCGATGATTCTACCGATCACGACTTAGGGGCATGACTTTGATACCACTGTTAGAAAAAAAAAAACCCCCCACTACTACTACAGGAATAAGTAGAAATAACTGAGAAATTAAAAGAAACAACAAAATAAGAGACACAAGAATTTAAGTGGAAAAACTCTG
Source organism: Trichosanthes cucumerina (assembly GCA_036507285.1). NCBI lineage: Eukaryota > Viridiplantae > Streptophyta > Magnoliopsida > Cucurbitales > Cucurbitaceae > Trichosanthes > Trichosanthes cucumerina. The sequence goes on along the minus strand of CM071842.1, from coordinate 10,467,198 downwards.
AACTTGGAGAAAGAACCACGAACAAGAAAGAAATTCCACTATGAGAAAAATTGTTACAATCACACAAAATTCTCTCCTCGACCCCAATTATAAAAATACTATTCCAAACCTTTATATCACTCACACCCTTTTTCTCACTCTCAACCCAAAGAATATAAATAGGGGATTTAACTAAAGCTAGTACATCAAACTTAAAGTGTTTCTAACTGGGATGCTTTGAAACCAAAGTCATAGGCTCCTTTTATAGTGTCAGGAATCCATCACTTGTTTGCACATTTTCGATGTGGGATAATTTTCACTTCTAATATATTGTCAAAAACCCTACAAATTCCACATTGGCAAAATATTTGAAGAATCCACATCTCTTGCTGCATCATTGTCTTTACCGACAATCATAATCCCCAGCTCAGAGAATTATAACCTACTCCACCATAAAAGTAGACCACTTGAAATGTCACCTTCCAAGACTTTTCTTTTTCGTCACATGCCGATAAACCTTACTGAAATTTATGGTGCAACTTCCACCTACTTAGCTCACCCGAAAGTTCTTTAGCCATCGACATAACTTCCACCACACACACCTTGCATAACCGCCAAGTCAATGCCTGTGTGAAAACTTGTGGAACCACTAACATCACATCCTCTATCATGGCAAAACGAGCATACCATAAGGATGAATTCTGTCTTTTTTTCAAAAGAAATCATCATCTCCCCTAACGAGAGAGACCACGTTAGCATTCGACCTAGAGCCTTTTGACGAACTTGCTCTGTTAGGACAATTCTTTTTCATGTGTCTCGACCATTCACATTCCCATCAATCTTTCTTTTGCACGAAGTCTTTCTTCTTCTTCTTCCAATTCCAAATTATCATGTTGTACTTCTTAAAACCTCTGTTGGAACCACCACTAGATTTTGTTGGATCACTATCACCGCTTAACTTTTCAGGAACACCACAACACGATTTTCCCTTCAAAGCCTTGTGTAACCTAGATTGTATCAGCACGTCTTTGACTTGCACTTGCCACAAGCCAAAGTTCATCCTTCCGTTAAATTTCTCCACGTCAATATTTATTGGACTCATAAAACTTGACATATTTGCTTCACTCCTAGCAAATCTGCAAATAGTGAACAACTCACACTATTTACAATACTAGCTATAGCCCATTTCAAGAAATCTTTCCTTATGTGGAAGCTCAGACAATGTTGCAACCAATGAGCATACTCATAAACTCAAGAAACTACAAACCTAAACCTCTGATACCACTGTTAGGGACAACCGAGACTCCAACAAATCTCCACAATGGTATGGTATTGTCCACTTTGGGCATAAGCCATCATGGCTTTGTTTTTGGTTCCGACCAAAAGACCTCATACCAATGGAGATAATGTCTCTCACTTATATACTTATGATCTTCTCCTTATCTAGCCGATGTGGGACTTTGGTCGCACTCCCAACAATCTTCCCTTCGAACAAAGTACCAACCGAGCCTCTCCCTTTAAATAGTCATCTATCTGCTAGCTCTTATCCTAGCCAACTCCCTTTACCAGAGTACACCGTCAGTCCAGGCCAACTCCTTTACCCGGAACACACCACCTATTCGATAGAGCTTTCTACCACGGATCTCCACCATGACTACACCATCAAGGCCCGCCTCCTTTATTCGACACCCAAGGATTCTACCGATACGACTCAGGAGCATGGCTCTGATACCATTGTTAAGAAAAAAAATCTCCCACTACTACCTCATGAATAAGTAGAAGTAACTGAGAAATTAAAAGAAACAACAAAATAAGAGACACAAGAATTTACGTGAAAAAATTCCAAACCTGGAGAAAAAACCACGAACAGAAAGAAATTTCACTATGTAAAAAATTGTTACAATCGCACAGAATTCTCTCCCCGACTCCAATTATAAAAACACTTTTTCAAAGCTTTACCACGCACACCCTTTTTCCCACTCTCAGACTAGAGAATATAAAGATGGGATTTAACTAGAACTAGTACACCAAACTTAAAGTGTTTCTAACTGGGATGTTTTGAAACCAAAGTTATAAGCTCCTTTTATAGTGTTAGGAGACCATCACTTCTCCTTTCTAATGTGGGATAATTTTCACTTCTAATATATTGTCAAAACCTCTACATTTATTGTTATCTTATTCATATATGTTCTTGTGATTATGTATATATTTAATCTCTAATAATTAATATTGACTAGGAAAGACGGTAGAGTAGGTCCTTTTATGACCCAACCACTATAAATTCAAGTGTCTCCTATTATTCTTCATAGTTCTTGCATAATTTTACAAACTGTCCAACACTTGTAAACTTGTTTAAAATCACCTCTGTTTGGATTGAAATGGGATAAAACTTGGATTTGGATCTTGGCAAAATATAAAAGTACATCCTGTTTAAAAACCCAACGAGTATTCATATAAGGTTTCTTTCCTTAAAAAGATTCTCTATCCTTAAAAAATGAGACTCGTTTTTATTGTTTCTGAGAGGAGAGACATGAAATTTTATTTTATCACCCTTGAGTTTTTGATAATTGGTTCCGTGAGTTAAGAAAGAGTTGAGTTGTTTTTAGATTTAGAAAATGGAAAAAGGTGCTTTCCAAATCTAGAAAATAGAAAAAGATGCAATGTTGGATAATCAAGAGTGGAATGAGAACGAGAGGATGAGAAGAGGAAAAAGAGAATGAGAAGATTAAAACTCACTCATATTAATGATAAGTTGTTGCTATCTATTTAATTTCAGTATTTCTTTTTAATATTACATTAATTTTATATTATAGAAGTCTTATACACGTGTGAAAATTACATATTAACGAGTTCAAAATAGAATTCAAACATAAGGTCTAAATTGACACACTTATCAAAGTTGTTTTAATTGATACCATTATTAGTTTGAGATTTCATGTGTTACAACCTCCAAAGTTTAGGGTTATAAATGGATTATTTTTTTCATAAAAAATATTTGTTGGTATTGTTCCTATTCTAAAAATATTTGTAGAACCCTTCTTATTGTTCTTATTCTATCTCATTTAGCTGTTTACCTCCCGCAAACATAATCAATCAAACCAAATTTGAAAAAGTGGGTCCTACCTTATTACGATTGAATGTATTCACCATTTTTTGTAGTTGCAATCCACTGTGGGACTTACCTCTGACACACTAATTCAGTTCCTTAATCACATTACATTCAAAACGGTACTCAATCCGATTACGGATGAGTATTACGTGGGGGTTCACCATTTTCTTTTGTTTACTTTCTACGCTTTGCCCCTCGACTATTTTTTCTTTTTTCCTCTTCTCCTTCCTTCTTCCTTTTCTCTCATTCTTCTTGAATTTCTTCAAGATGATAAAGAAAACTTATAATTATTTTTATGGCTTTATTAAAAAATTTCGAGTTTTGGCCAAACATATTTTCATCCTACACAAATTTTTGTCCAGAATATTTTTGATAAAGATAACTATAATTTATTTTTATGGTTTTATCAAAAAAAACTTCTCATAATCGATAATTTTTTTTTTTTTATGTTTTTACCGATACTAATGTCGGCAACGGTAATGGTTATAATGATACCAATAACAACGTATTTTTATGCGCATTTTTGTCCGGAAATATTTTTATCATATTTTTACAAATAACGGTAACATAATGATAACGATAATCGACCTTTTTTTATGCATTAGATAGGTTTGACCAAATTATATTTCGATCGATATACAGATAATTGTACAAAAAAAAAATCGTTATGATTTTTGGACCATTTTTTAGTTTAGACAAAAGAAATCATTTTAAAAATTTTGAAAAATGATTTTAGAAAAATTTGAATAAGTAAATAAAATTGAAGAAGGAGATCTTATTTTGGTAGTATATTACTATATTTTAATTAATTATAAATATAAGAGACATAATGATAATTTTACATATTTGGAGAATTTGAATTGACATTATCAATTATGATGATTTGATAAACAACGTCAAATGTAATTCTCCCTTCATTACACGTATCTTCCATTGTTGCTCACTGCTCATGTCAAAGAATTTGGAGTATTTTAGAAACATAAATAACTATACTTTCAAAGTTGAATATCTCAATATTTCAATTTCTTAAATTCTGTTGGATAATTATCTTTTTTTTTTTTAACTTTTAGTTTTTGGAGATCGTGCTTGTTTTTTCATCAATTCTCTATAATGTCTTTCATCTTTCTTAAAAAAACATTTAAAATATTCACTAAATTTCATTTTTAAAAACTTCGACCTTATTTGATAACCATGTGGATTTCAAAAATTATGTTTATTTTCTTATCAATTCTCTTCAATGGTCTCATTTTTCTTAAAACCCCTTTGAATTCTTAGCCAAATTCCAAAAACAAGTTTTGAAAACTATTTTTTTTAATTTTAAAATTTGGCTTGGTTTTTTAAAACATAAATATAAAGTAGACAACAAAAACCTGAAAACTCATAGGTGAAAAAGTATTTATAGTCTTAATTTTCAAAAACTAAATGGTTATCAAACGGACCTACTTTTGTTAGTTTTCAAAACTTTGTTTGAATTTTTAAGACGGTTAAATTATCAAAAATGCCTTTAAACTATGGAGCTAGTTTCAATTATACGCCCAAATTTTGAAAACTTTCATTTGACCCTTGAACTTTGAAGTTTGTTTCAAAACAATTCTTAGAGACTTTTTCTCCCTAAATTCATGGATGAAAAATGTTATGTGTGCATTTGTATTGTTGCTTATGTGAACATATTTGAATATATACTTTGAACAATAAATCAAAACATATACAAATACATTATTTTTCATTCATAAATTTAACCGAAAAAAATATTGGGTTCTTTTGAAACTAACTTCAAAGTTCAAAGATTAAAATGAAACTTTTCAATGTCTGGAAATATATAATTGAAACCAACCACATAGTTCAGAAATATTTTTTATAATTTAACATTTTGAAAACATAGGTAACAAATATATAACAAAACAAGAAAACTCAGAGCTGGAAGTAGTATTTTTAAGCTTCCCTTTCAAAAATCAAAAATGGAAAATCAAATGTTTATCAAGCAAAGTTTTAGTTTTTAATTCATTAGATTAGTTTATATCAACCCATAAGCCATATCTTAGTACTTTGATGTTGAATTTTGAAGAAAATTGAAAATCAACCCATCAATTGGACTAAAAAATCAATATTGTTTTTACTAAATTTAATTTTGAAATCTAAGAATTACTAGTAGTTCAAACAAATAAGAAACTTATAAATAAAATAGACAATGAAAAAAATCAACAAAATTGTAGACTCCAAAGGCAACACCAAAGCCATAAGGCAAAAACTATAGAGAGTTCATGGACAATTAACAACTCCATTAGTATTGAGCTTATTGCTTAAACAACTTTTTTTTTTTGAGAATATTGCTTAAACAACTTGAGTCTTCTCATCCCTTCTTACCTTTATTAATTGATATCATATTCATATATATCATAAAACATATAAGGTACTAAAATCCCTAGCAATGGTAACAAGACAGAATTCGATTAATTTGCCAAACACTTGAACTCGGAGGCCTTCGAAATGACACCCTCCCCATATTGCGTACGGTTAATGACTCGAGCAAAAGCGATGGCGATGAAGAAGACGATGAGGACGAGGACGATGACATCGAACCCTGAGGAGATGCCATGAACTCACAATCATAACTAAAAAATGAAAAAGTTTCCAACTTATCATTATGACCAAAAGGATCTTCTTTGTTATAGTCTATAGTTGTTGCTTGGGAAGCTCTCTCACTATCCCTACTCTTTTTGCCTCCCCTCCAAAACCTAAGCCTCATTCGCAGTCGGGGTCGGGTTTTCGGTTGTTCGATGCACGGTTTCGATACCCCGAGGCTGAGAACGGCGGGCGGAGGGCTGAGGGGAGGAAGGATCTCTTGAGGGGGTGGATCTTTGGGTGTTCCTGGTTGTGTTTCCCATTTGAAAGGAACTCCTTGAGCTGTTCCATAATAATAAATGCTGCGAGAAGAACAACCAACTGAAGAAGTTCTTGATATGGCTTTGTTCTTCACATCCCAATGAAATTTTCCATCCATTTTTCTCTGCTTTTCCCAAGAAAGTGACAGACTTCGATTGAATTTGTGTGGGGATTTGGTTGGTTTTGAGTTTTTTTGAAACTTTGTATGAGATCAAGGGACTGTTTTGAGGTTATATATAGGAAGGATTCAATTGGTAGAGCCTGATTTTCAGGATTTTGATGGGGTTTCGAGGCACATGATCATGTTCTTATGAGGATTAATTTGTACGTTATAACTTATAACGTGTAAAGTTTTTTTTTTCCCTCTTTTTATTCTTCTTTGTTTTGTAGTCCTTCCTCTTTTAGACTCCGTTCCATAACTATTTAAGCCCCTCTTGATAACGATTTGGTTTTTTATTTTTGATTTTTTGTTTTTGAAAATTGGGCTTGTTTTTTCACAATTTCTTTATATTTTCTCTATAATAATTTTCATCTTCCTTTTTTTTAGTACATCAACAATTGAGGTGGGGGGATTCGAATCCATGACCTCTTAGTTATGATATTTGAGGTCAGTTGAGCTATATTCAAACCCATCAAAAATATGATTTCCATCTTTCTTGAGGTTTCATTTAAGTTTAATTTCTAGCTAAATTTCAAAAACAAAAACATAGGTACAAACTAGATTAAAAAAAACATACAAATCCATTGGTAGAAGTAGTATTTTTAAGCTTCATTTTCAAAAACCGAAAACTAAAAACTAAGACCCCGTTTGATAACCATTTTGTTTTTTGTTTTTAGTTTTTGAAAGTTAAGCTTATGTTCACCTAATTTCTCTACCATAGACATCATCACCCTTAAGTAAACATTTGAACTCTTAGCCAAATTCTAAAAACAAAGTCAAGTTTTTTAAAACTACTTTTTTTAGTTTTCAAAAGTTGGCTTTGTTTTTGAAAACATAGGTAAAAGTAGATAAGAAAACATATAAACTCATTGATATAAGTAGTATTTTTAGGTTTAAATTTTAAAAACTAAAAACCAAAAACAAAATGATCATCAAACGGGGCTTAAATAGTTATCAAATCAGGGCCTTAATTTCTAGTTTTTGAAAATTAACCTTAAAAATATTATTTCTACTCATGGTTTCCTTTTGTTGTTACATACTTTTTATATATACTTCCATAAACCCAGCCAAGTTTTGGAACCTAAAAATAGTAGTTTTCAAAAATTTATTTTTGAAATTTGGCTAAAAATTTAAATGTCGCTTGATAAGAAACCAAACCTAATCTTAAAAAAAAAAACAAAAAAAAAACAAATGACTATCAAATGGGCAAAGTTTCTTCATATTTGAGTTTATTCTTCCCCATTTCTCACTTCTTGGGAATTTAAATTTTTAGCCTAAGTTTCACCATATTCAGTATTGACTTTTGTGATCTCAAGAGTTGAGTAATCTAACACTACAATTTTATACAATTAAAAAAAATTTGTCATATTTATATTTAAGTATGAGGGCCGGTTGAAGGTTGAAACTAAAAAGAAGCAACTGAATGTATTGAATCCTGTTGATTTAATTGATTTAACTTGACGATTTCAAAAAATTTATAGCCAAAATAATTTCAATAGGTTCAATTTAGTGAATTTTGAAAAAAATGTTTGATTTCATTTTAATAGGTTCAATTTAATGAATTTCAATGAATAGTTTGATTTCATTTAGGATCAGTTTGGATTCCCGTGAAAAAAAAAAACTATTTTTCAAAAATGCATTTTTTTTTACAAAATGGGTTTAAAATTAAAAGTGGTTAGGTTAAAATATCATTTTGGTCCGTGTACTTTGAGCATTGTTCCATTTTGGATCATATACTTTCAAATGTCCAATTTTAATCTTTATACTTTCAATAAAATTATAAATTGGTCCCTATGATAAGTTTAAAGTTATTTTTTATAAAAATTGGTTAAATAATAATAATAATTTCAACACAAAAAAAGCACAATGTGAACATATTTTTAAAATTTATAGAAGAAAAGCTAATAGAAACTAATTTTTTAAAGAAAAATTAACGGTAAACTAATAGTAGGGACTAATCTTAAGTTTTATTGAAAGTACATGGAATAAAGTTGGACAATTGAAAATACAACGACTAAAATGGAACAATACTCAAAGTATAATGACCAAAATGGTATTTTAACCAAGTGGTTACATTTTCTCAAGTGTTTACATACACAAATTTGTTGGATTTGCTCTGCACTCAAATTATTTCTACCAATATCAAATTGTTTCTATAAAAGACGACTATTAAACACTATGAACTAATATTTTCAAATTTGTATGAAGCACCATGATTGATTGCGGTAATTGGCAAAGTGGTCGCGCGGCGGTGAGGTGGTGGAAAAATACGATGGTAATTAGTAGTGAGTGATGGCAGTAAGGTAACAACAGACGACGATAAAATTCATGTGACACCCAAGATAAGGAGGGGTATATGAATGAACCGATATCACATCTGAATGAGAGGGGTCCTAAAGATATGAAATTATGGTTGAGAAAGATGAAAGTATAGTTGAGAAAGACTTAAAATATTGATAGCTATTATCTATACCAGCAAGGTGCACCTTTCTTTTCGGTGGCTCAATCATAGCAACTCCAAAGTTGAATTCCTAATTAAACACTTAAAAAATATTTTTCTAGAATTTGAATGCAAGTTTTCATTCAAAATAGCTTATTTGTCATACTCTTTTTTAGAAAAGTTATACCGTGGTTGTCAAACACTACAAATCTTATGAAAATGTCTCTCAAAATCAATAATACAAGTTTCATGTCAGATAAATACTTGAAAAAAGTCAATCCGAACACACTCTTAGCTTGATTAATTTTAGTCCAACAATCTAATTTGTTGTTTTAGAAAAGAAAAAACACTAATCTTGGCATCAAACATTATAAAATAACAAAACATAATTCTATGAATTCACTTATTTTCATTAATAACATCGCACAGTCACACTCAATCATTTTGATCTTATATCAGTTTGAACAAAAGTCGAAATGCACATATGTTCCAATTTATCATTGTTGAATTTATAAAGACCAAAGGTATTTACAAGTAGAATATATATATATAAAAATATATAATATATATATATCAAAAGCTAATTACAATAAATAGGTCACCCCATATTAGGGATGCAAGGCAACGGGGCAGGGCTGGGGATGTGGAGATTTTGCATCTCCCTCCTTGCCCCATTTTTGTTTCGAGGAATTGAGATCGAGGTTGGAGAATTTTCATTATATATATGCCAAAGTTAAATATTATTATTTTGTTTATTTATTTAAATCATTAATTTTTAAAATATTTAATAATATTATTAAAATTTAATATGAAAACTATTAAATTAAAAAAAGGAAAGAAAAATATAAACTAAAAAAATACATAATACGTTACTGTATTAAGGATTTAAAATTAAAAAAAAATATTCAAAGAGGGTTCAGGGTCAGGACGATGTGGGGATAGTCTCTCCATCTTCAATGGGAAAAGGTTTAAAATGTCGATGTCCATTGAAATATCGAAATCTCAATTTCATTGAAATATCGATAAAATGTCAATGTCAATGGATATGTTTGGAAAAAATTTAAAAATTTTAAATTAAAAATGTATATTTAAATTAGAAATTAAACTTTCTAAACTTTTTAAATGAGTTAAAATACTTATTATAATGTTATATTTACGTTATATTACGTTTTATTACTATTTTATTTAATATTTCATCAATTATATATAATATAATGGAAATGTCGATTGACTCTTGGTGTCGATGTCGAACTCATAGACATCTAGAAGTATCGATAGAAATGTCGACATGTCGATGAAAATTTAATACTATCGACCCAAAAAGGTTCTCCACTCTAGTATATAATCAAATTAAATAATCTTTAAAAAAATGGAGATGAAAATTAAACCGTAGTAAACTGTAAGTCATGATTTATCAAAGTCAAGTTTTATTTGCCAACAATAGTATAGTTCAATTGGCATTAATATGATTTATGATCAAGAGCCTCCACCCTCAATTATTGATGTACTAAAAAAAAAGTCAAGTTTTGTTTTTTATAATTATAAATCATTGAATCGGAAATTTTTATTCTATTAGAAATAACGATTTATTACTTTCAATTCTTCTCAGTTTGTATTCCACCCTTTGTCAATCAAGGATGTACCATGTTGAAGTTGATTTTGACCCTAAAAAAATAGAAAATCATTTATTGATATTATTTTATTTAAGAAACCTACTATTTTTATACATATAAAAAACTTATATTATTGTTTAAAAAAAAAAGCTTATATTATTTAAAATCCATTCCAAATGAGAAAGGTCGGGAATTATAGGGCCCGTTTGATAATGTTCCCGCCTCTTGTTTCTCATTTTTTAAGAAACATACTTGTTTGATAATTCATTCCGTTTCTTGTTTCCAAAATTTGAGAAACATTTCTAAAATTTGGACTAAATTTTGGAAACTACAAATAGTAGTTTCTCTCTGATTCGTTTATTCTTATATTTAAACATTCCTAAAATATACTAAATCTCTCCCTTGGTTTGTTGATGAATTGCACGCTTACATCTCTTTATCTTACATGTCGCTTGTTTGAGTCCCTGGTAGAGCAATTATATTATTTTTTTTCTTTAATTTCGATTTTTTGCCATATATATATATATTGTTTTATTATTTTATATTTATATATTATTTTGATTTTTGATTTTTTTTTTAATTTTAGTACATTAAGAACTCATTAGATTTTGCAGTAAATAAAATTTGTTCACTAAAAGAAAACATACATTTAATCTCATTTTGATATTTTACAACTACAACATTTAGCAATATAATTGAGTTTGATCTGATTCGACATCATTTAAGACGAATGACTAGAGTAAGAGATCACATTGCAGATCAAGTTTGAATAACATTTGAAGGATAAAACAATTTTATTTATTTACTTTTTAGTGCATAAACATATTTTATTATTGTTGTTAATTTTGCATCGTGACTTGTTGGTTCTAGATATTGTAAATTTTTTATAATTGTATCTTTAAATGTTTTAATGCATGTTAGGATTGAGCTTCGATCGACCTGGGTCGATTTTCAACCCCAATTGACGCCGAATAGACCATGGTCGATTCGATCGGTCGGTAATCTTTTTTTTTTTTGTTCTTAGCTTAAACCGACCAACGGTTAGTTCGGTTGGTTTAGGAAGTTAAATTTTTTAATAATTTCTTTATTTATTCATTTAATTTATTGTTTATAAGATATGATTTCTTTTAATATTCGATCGGTTTGAGGCTTAGATCGATGAGTCGACTTTACAGAGGGCAAATCGACTCTGACTAACGACCTCCCTTAAAATCGACTCGATCGATTTTGATCGGTCTTGTTGATTTTTTGTCTTTTTTTGCTCACCCTAATGCATGTTATATATTTTATATTATATAATTAAATTCTTTTTAAACTATAAAAAATGAGAAAAAAATAAGAAAAAAAATTCAAAAACAAGAAACAAGAAATAGTTATCAAACAAGTTTCTGTTTTTATTTCTTGTTTTCAAAAAACATAAATAGTTATCAAACACATTCTTGTTTCTTATTCTTAAAAAATGAGAAACAAGAAACGAGAAACAGAAAACAAGAAACAAAAAACGTTATCAAACGAGACCCTATTATCTAACAATTGCCCCGAATACTTAACTTAAAAGTTAGATGTTTAACTCATCATTTTAGCAAATCTTAATTTATTAAAATTAAAGAAAGAGAATTTGAATTTATGTATTTTGTGTTTGAATTATACAAAAGAATGAATTATAAAAATTTGAGCATGTAAAATCTATATTTGATTTGTAAATCTCTTATTTAAAAAAAAAAAAAAATCTCAATATACAACAAAGAAATCTAGATTTACTGAGTATAGGTTTACATAGTGAAGCTCGTAGACAACTTCTTACTTTGAAGTTCCACAAATTTAACATATAAACCAAATGCTCTCGATATATTGACTTTCACCCCTACCCTAAGGCTTGAAATAAGGTCGAGTCGGTCACCAAAAGGGTCACTTGTTAATGATTTGACCTTCATGAGTTGACTTTCAAATGTTTGTACATGATTAATTTTACTAAGAGATGTATGAATCAAGAATTTGAAAGGCCAAAAGGAGAGTAGAGAAAAAATGGCCTAGAGGCAAAGCAATCTATTCTTTTTGGTATTATATTGGGAACCCTTCTAGTTATTAAACCATAAAGCTTCAATTGTCTGTCCAAATGCATCTGTTTTCTATCTTCCTTCACGGGCCCTTAAAGAAAGCTTAGAAACTAAAATCTTAGTTTGAGTTGCCCAGAATGTTTTTGTCTTGTGTAACGTTTTAAGGGGGAAATACACATTTAGTCATGAAATTTGAACTCAGTTTCTATTTAGTTCATTTGATCCTTAAGGTTTGGGTTTGAATTTGATTTCTAATTGGCCATTAAAGTTTGAAATGAGTTTTTAATTGGCCAACAAAAAGATAAATGTGATTGGCATCAGTATGAAACATGACAAAGGTCATGGGTTCAAATCCCTTCACCCCAAATGTTGTTGAACTCAAAAAAAAAAAATTGGTTCCCGAGTATAACATATACAAAATATATATAAAACATCAACCCATTTAAAATATACATATCATTAAAGTCTAGTTAGCAATATAAACTTTGGTAAGGACCATTTAAAAAATCAATTTTAAAGTTCACGAACTAATTAGAAATAAAATTCAAACTTTGAAAACTCACTATGTCACTTTTAAAATCTCAAAAACTAAATAGAAACAAAATGTAAATCTCAAGGACCAAAACTGTGAGCTTTAAGAACTCAGGGATCAAACAGAAACTCAGTTGAAATTCATGGACAAGTATGTTTTACTCCATTTTCAAATATATAAATTGCAAAATTTTACAAAAACAGTATAATCCAAATCAATATACTTTTAGAACATGTCAAACTTATACCATTTACGGAAAAAATGAAAAAATGTGAAATTTTTTAATTTACATATTTAGAAGGAAAAAAAAATCAAAGTAGATATTAATTCTTTAAGTTTAAAACTTGGAATTTCCAAGCTTATTTTATTTGAATCTTTAAATTTTAAGGAACTTTATTTAACTCAATAGTTGGTCTACACATTTAAATATCGTCTAGGTTGAGATCTACCCATTAGGGTAAATGAAAAAAAAAAGACACCCTCGTCGAGTTATGGCTAAATAATTTAGGAAAAATTAATAACAAAGAGAGAAGGGATTACATACAAAGTTAAAACACTACAAAACAAAAACATTTGAAAAATAGGCTCCATTTAATAATCATTTGATTTTTTTGTCTTTAGTTTTTAAAAATTAAACTTATAAACACTATTTCCACCCGTGGGTTACTTTGCTTTGTTATCTGCTTTTTACATATGTTTTCAAAATCTAAGTCCAATTTTGAAAACTAAGACCCCGTTCGGCGATTGATAACCATTTGAATTTTAGTTTTTGACTTTTAAAAATTAAGCCTAGAAATATTATTTCTATTTATGGATTTCCTTGTTTTGTTATCCACTCTTTACATATATTTTCAAAAATCAACCCAAGTTTTGAAAACTAAATAAAGAAATTTTCAAAAACTTGTTTTGTTTTTAAAATTTGGCTAAGAATTCAAATCTTTTCTTAAGAAAGATGATAGTTATTGTAAAAAATTGTAGAGAAATAATGAGAAAACAAACCTAATTTTTAAAAACAAAAAAATTAAATGTAGATTACAAAAAAACGTGGAAGTCGCGAGCATTAATAATTTAAAGGGAGGAGCTACATACTAATTACATTAATAATTAAGGTTAGAGCTATATATATGCCTTTTAGTATGTATATCAAAAACAAGTAGAACAAGTCTCTTGAATTCACCTGGTTAAGAATTGCTATACAAGACCGCTCTTACTCGTTTGCTTGTCCCTGCGGCCACTCAACTCTATAATAATACTCTATAGCCGCTGAGCTTGTTTGTTTCCTACTCCCTGCACGTGTGACCGACCAGCAACAAAGAGCCCAGTTATGCAAGCAAAAAATGAAAATTTAACAATGTGAAAGGTCTAAAGCAGGCAACCACATTACAAATAAGAGCGGGGATGATGCCGTCTATAAGATACGCTAGGAAACCGATGATACGATGAGAATTATGGCATCATATCAACTATATTCAGAGAAGTTGAATCTCATCAACTAATCCTTTCAACTTATAGAACGGATTAGTGCTCATTATGAACTGAATTTAGGCTTACCAAACTACGTGCCTGTTTGGTATGACTTTCTAAGTTTTTAAGCACTCAAAAAGTCATTTCAAACAAACTCTGCCTCTCAAATGTAATTGAGAACCGAAGATGGCATCAACTCACGTGTAGTCATGGAATTCCGAAAAACTTGTTTGCCATTTATGGGCGGGAAATGGCAAGGGCGAGAAAGATGGTAGATTTCTTGATGTTTGTAACTAGTAAACATCCTTTTAGGAATAAGGCAATAGTAAAGTATTACCATGAAAATTATTAAGAGAAAAATAATAGAATTTTCAAATGGGATTATAGATGTTTAAGAATTTGTGGGAGATCGGTTTTCTTTCCTTCTTCTTGGAACTCCTTAAAAACATTCTTTTATAGCTATAATCTCTCATCAATTTTTGCCAAATGAAGGCTTTCATTAAAACTCTTTTGGCCTTTTGCTTGAACATCTCATTTGATCAATGAAACGGTAACCTGTTTCTTTTTAAAATATATGTACACACAATAAAATGAAATAGTAGTTATGATTAAAATTTGAAGAAAAACAATAAAAAGTTTGCTTGGTTGACAAGAATCTGAATGATACCTCAGTAGGAGATGAAATGATGGATTCTCTGCCAGAATCAAAAGGGCCACTAAGACTCCTGCAAAAGTGTTGGGGGTATATCAATTTAAATCCAAACTAAATTAAGATGTATGGGGAAATACATTAATACCTTGGCCTCTCAGACTTGGCAAGATGTTTAGACATAATTGATGCCTGAAATAGAAGCCAGCCAATTTGTACAGAAATTAAGAACTAAAATCTTTTGTTTATCTTGAGAAACAAACATGTTAGACTCATACAAAATTTCAATTTGCTGAGCAAGAAAAAAATAGAGTACCTGCTCCTGGATTATGCTCCTTGCCTCTACAAGTTGTGCTTCTAACTCGAGTTCCCTCTCCGTAGCTTCAGAAGTAACTTCAGATTCTTTCTGAGCATCTTGCAGCTGGCCCATACGCTCCTTCAAATTTCAAAATACTATTACTAACAAGCATTCATCTGTGTCTAGAAGAAAGTGATGTAGTATGAAAAACAAATCACCTTTATAGAAGCCATCTTATTGCGAAGGCTCTCTTCAATCTTATCTCTTGCCATATGAAAGGGAAGGTCAAAAACATCCTGCAATAAAGCAATACTAGTCTTATTATCGATGCATCAATCAGGTGACCACATGAGCATAGTTTAGTACAGCCAATACCGTCCTCCCACCGAATGGAGACTGTGCACCTTCACTTTCAACTCTTTCATTAACTGCAAGGGGTTGCTTAGGTAGTCCATTTGGAGCATTTAGGAAATCCCGCATATCGACCTGCAAATTAATGCACAAGCTAAACTGAACACCCATTGGCATAGATGTCAAAAGTACAGATGGCAGTCACAAAAGCATAACTCAAAAACATACAACACAGAATATACAGCCTACACCAAAGAAGCCAAGTAACTAGCTACCCAAAAGAGGGCTCATATCTCTAATAATAAGACCTAACAAGTAATTATAAAAATACTGGGAGACTTGTGCCCAAACAGAGGCGTTAAACCTTGTTAGCGACCAAAACCTCCTCCCAAGCCCTCTCCACATCTCTAACGACTCTATTATTTCCTTCCAGCCAAAGACCCTAAAGGGGAGTAAAGAAACCAATCTGCCCCAAACCCAACCCAAATCATGAAATTGTGGATGTAAGAGGATCTCATCCATCATAGACCTGCACTCCCTGCTCCTCACAATGCTAACACCAAACAGCTGGAACAAGCTATACTAGATAGAACAAGCAAATCGACAATCCCAAAGGATATGATCCAAATTCTCAGACACGCTTGGAAAGAATGCACCAGCGTGGGCCCACCACTAAGGAAGAATGTCTCACACAAACTACTATCATAAAGATCCAAAAAGTTCAAATATCCTACAAATAAACCAATGAGATTCGAGAGTACCAGACTAACCATACTTATATAAAAGATCAAAAGATTGTAACGTTTCCAAAGGATATTGAGTGTCTCAAGGTCCATTGTAATAAAAAATAATGTCTGTGGTATCAACAATCCACGGGAAGTAGTGTTTGAAGTAACTCTTAGACTATTGGCCTGTATACTACCATTGCCTTTCTCCATTTGCAGAAATCCCCACTTGGTGCACTATCAAAGCCCTTAGGTCGAGGGAGTTAGAGTAAATGCAAAAATGGAGGAATTCTTGCCTTTCCAGAGGAGGAAGGTTCGATCTTATTCAAGCCACATTGCATATTTAAGTGTGAGAAATAGGGCATGAGAGTTATTTATGTAAATCAACTAATAATGGCTAAATTATAAAAAATACCCATGAACTTTGCACTTTGTAAGTGTTTCAAAAGTACCCTTGAAGTAGAAACCTGTTAGAATGTTGGACGAAAAGTCAACTTGATGGAGCACTGTTCTTTCATACTTAATCGAATCAAGTGCCCCAGTCATCGCCATGTTGCTTCCAAGTCAGTGTTATGCCGACTTTCCATCCAACATTCTAATGAATTTATACTCTTTTTTTTTTATGAGAAACATGTGTAATCATTTCATTGATGGTATGAAATGTACAAAAGAAAGGGTTGAGAACCCATTACAAAAGAGAGTCTCAACTATTAACAAGAGAAGTGAGACTGTAATCACAAAAGTGAGGGGTTAATTTACCCCATGAGATGGCTAAAAAGATGATAAAGTCGAAAAGTTTTTGTTGATCCCGAGCGCAGTCTTGGAAGATCCTGTTGTTTCTCTCAATCCAAATGGACCAAAAGAATGCTTTTATAAAGTTGCCCCATAAACTATTTCAAAAAAAAAAAAGTTGCCCCATAAACAAGCTCTGTAAGTGGTAAAGGGATGGCTCAAGAGAAGAGTCTCAAGAAGCACCTCCATCTTGTTTGGGAGAGCAATATGTAACTTAAAGGCCTTGAGAATCTTGGTCCAAATTTGGGATGTGTATCGGCATGTAGTGAAAAGGTGGGTCATGGATTCATTGTCTTGTTTGCAGAGAACGCACCAATTAGGAGATGAAACAATCCAATGAGCCTTTTTGATAAGAGTATCCGCCGTATTAATGCCTTCATGACTAACCTCTCATAGAAAGAAGCGAATCTTTTTAGGTGTAGGCCTTTTCCAAATGTTGGTGTATAACTCCCTGGAGGGGTGCTGAGGGCTGGAAATAAGTTTGAGGGAGAGCGATTTCGAAGTGAAAAGGCTTGTTGCATCAAGATTCCATCTCCAAGTGTCAGTATTTGTGCGACACGTTGTGGGTGGAAGTAGGGTTGAAAGACAAGCCCATTCTGCAATTTCTTCCTCCTTTAAATTCGCTCCTTTAAATTCCGACGAAGACCCAAGTCCCATGAGGTGTTGTCCGCCCCTCTCATGTCCACAATGGAGCCATACTTCTTCCGGGATAAGTTAGAGCTTTGATGGTGCTGTCACCCACCCATTTATCATGCCAGTAGGCAAATTTATACTCCAAGAATAGTTTTAAAACATTCATGAAAGGTAAGGGTAATATTGCAACTTTTGAAAGAATAGTTGTATTTTTTATTTTGAAAGAATAGTTGTATTTTTTAAACAAGTGGTAAAGTTCATGGATATTTTTATAATTTAGCCATTATTATTAATTAATGGTTGAAAGTCAATAAGTATATAGTACTTCACGGCTGATAAACACTCATCAGAATGTGAAATATGAAAGAAATCAAAACACTTTTGTAGGAAATCTGCACAACCGTTGTACAAGCTGGTTATCAGTAAGAAAATTACTCCTCCAACTTTTAACTTAAAAGTTTGAGCTCTAAAAAAAAGAAAATCCAGCAATACTTAAAAAGATTCCCCAATATTTACAAATAGTTATGAAATGGTTGCAAACCTGCATTGATCGCAACAATGCTTTCAAATCAGCATTCTCTGACATCAGTTCTTGATTTTTTACCTCATAAGCATCCACCTGAACGTGAAATATTTGCAAGAATATTTTTAATCACTAAAATTCAATTCAAGCTCTTGTCTAAATATTTCTAAAAGAAGCAAATTGTTCACATACTATCTTTTTATAGAAATCATTATCAGTCTTCTTGCCATTCCAAGTTCCCCGCTGTCGTCCTTCTTTCTGCTCATATCATAAAAGCCATTAAATGACTGGAACGATCCATTATCTCAACAACATTAATAATAAATAATTAAGGCTCCATTTGATAACCATTTAGGCCCCGTTTGATAACTATTTTGTTTTTGGTTTTTGGTTTTTGAAAATTAAGCTTATTTTCCTCTAATTTCTCTACAATAGAGATCATCCCCTTAAGGAAGCACTTGCATTCTTAGCCAAATTCTAAAAACAAAATCAAGTTTTTGAAAGCTACTTTTTTTAGTTTTCAAAAGTTAGCTTGGTTGTTGAAAACATAGGTACAAAGTAGATAAGAAAACATATAAACTCATTGGTAGAAAAAGTATTAATAGGCTTAAATTTCAAAAACTAAAAATAAAAAACCAAATGGTTATCAAACGGGGCCTTAGTTTTTGGCTTTTGGTTTTTGGTTTTTGAAAATTAAGCCTATAAATACTACTTCCACTCATGGGTTTTTCTTGTTATGTTATCTACTTTTTGCATATGTTTTCAAAAACCAAGCCAAGTTTGGAAAACTAAAAAAAATAGTTTTCAGAAACTTGTTTTTTGTTTTCTGAATTTGACTAAGAATTCAAATGTTTCTTTAGAAATATGAAAACTATTATAGAAAAATGGTGAGAAATATAGCACAATTTTCAAACGAACCTAAAATATACCTGTAGCAAATTCATTATCTCCATCCCTGATCTAGATTCTTTCTTTTTCTCCATTAAAACTTGATTTAGTCTTTCCTGCAGACATATAACAGCTTCTTTTAGTAAATGTTAAATCTTCTCCAAAAAATTCAACCCTGGGACTAAAAAAAAATCTCATATAGCACCTGCAATTTGATATACTCCTTTTCTTTCTTCTTCATCTCATGTACTTGTTGAGTCCTTACTTGCTTTGGCCACATAAACAGAAAGTATAATTCATCATCTTACATTATCGCATAGAAACTAGTATCAATCTC
Organism: Trichosanthes cucumerina; assembly: GCA_036507285.1. Lineage (NCBI taxonomy): Eukaryota > Viridiplantae > Streptophyta > Magnoliopsida > Cucurbitales > Cucurbitaceae > Trichosanthes > Trichosanthes cucumerina. The sequence continues at coordinate 10,447,765 of CM071842.1, read as the reverse complement.
ACAGCAGCCAACTACCCTAACCTGATTGCCAATAACCATTCTTTGAAACTCATCCTTTTCCTGCTGTAGCTTCTCAATTTGGGCTTTAAAAGCTGCCTTAGCTTTGGCTTCCTAATGGGAAAGAATTTCCTTGTTCAAAAAGAATTAGAGAGAGAGAAAATTATCAAGTTTAGAAAAGTCCTCAGATTGTACTGTTCGTGTAATTGTGGCAATCTCCCTATCTTTAGATTGTATAGCTGACTCCAGCCTCTCAATTTTTGTCTCCAATCTTGATATATCTGAAAGTAGTCTGCCACAAGAAAATAAAGGGAGATGTGGACAAATAGAAAGATAAGTTGATATGACAGTACAGTACTTCAAGGGGCCATGATGTGAATTAGAATTAGACATTCCATCATAAACAGAAAAATGATACATAACAAGGAGCTAATAACTGCATAAACAGATTATTAGGGAGCAAAATATTGAATAATAAGGAGCTAACCACTTCAAATCCAGGAAACATGATTTAGTTTATAACTGCATAAACAGAAAGTTTTCCAGACCATTTCAAATGAATTGATAAAGTAAGGGACATGTTAACTGTTTAAGAGTATAGTGTTTTTATTTACTCATCTAGGGTTTTGTTAGGTAAATATTCCGGTAATTTTTTAAGCTATCTCTGAAATGTACCAATTGGAGGAATCTTTTGCAACTCCTTTGGTTTTGAGGCTGATGCTAGTTCCATTTCATTTATCAATTAAATTTGTTTCCTATTAAAAGCAAAGAATAGGAAGTACTAACGATAGACATTGATACTATTACCAAACAGAGCATCTTTTGATGAATTTCTGAGCACATACATATAAATTTATTCAAAATTGAAATGCTCAGTGATGTCAGACGCTATATCAATTCTGCAAAATGCCGTTACCTTTGTCTCTGTTCATTAGCAGATTCCCTAAACTCAATGTCACGCTGCCTCTGCTGAAGCAAGAAATATATACAATTGCACGTCCTCGCAATCGATACCTACAAATTTCAGAAAACACATCAAACACAAAACAAATGCGCTAAACAGTCAAAAGAAAAACAACGAAACCAGCTCATTGACTAAAAGGTCCAAAACAAACCGGATCATTCGAGAACAGATCGAGCGAAGCCGGAAATCCAAATGTGATAAGCGTCTGGTTCAAATACTTAGCGCAATGGTCCAAGTTAGTCACATCCGCAAATGTATAGTCACTGAAGCACACACAAAACCTCAAAGCATCAACACATTTCGCCAATACACTCGTCACATCAACTACAAACATTATTCATCACACAAACAAAAAAAAAAAGGGAAGAAAAACGAATGTAGACAAAGTTCCGAGCAAAAGCCCTAAAATGCAGAGGAAACTGACCCGACAGAGTAGATAGACTGCGGAGATGGCTGCAAAGGAAGAAGCAAAACACAGAGAGAAACAGAAACAGAGTTAAACAAGACAAAAAAAAAAAAAAAACAAATGAACTGGAGCATCGCAATGTGGAAGTTTCTGAGGGATCTTACTCTGAGATCGAAGTCTGTTTCGGTCGCTGCCATTGTTGAGAGCTTCTGGGGAGAGAGAGAGAGAGAGAGAGAGAGAATTACGGAAGGACTTGTTGGAACATGGAAGGAGGAGGAAGAAGGTGGATCAGGTGGATAGATCCATGGCGGAGCGGTAGAGGAATTTAAAAGAGAAATATGAATTATGGAGTTTGAAGAGAACGAGTGGGGATGGTAAAATTTTCCGTTAACGGACATAGTACAAGTGTACAACCATGGGTATGGTTTGAAATAATCGCGTGTGGTCACATACACTATCTTCTCCTACACGTCACCAATCCATGGATTAGTGTTTTTTTCGATGGTTGGAATATAATTTTTTGTTTTTTTGATTGGTTGAATTAGAATTTTGAAGAATCAAAATTTTTGGTCGATTTTAAGTTCGGGTTGCCTCGATTCAACTCGACCCAACTAAATTTTATATTTTTTTTAATTTATATATATACTTAAAATGAAGAGAATTTGTAATGGGTAGCAATTATGATTTTAGTATTTGTAGATATAGCAACATTTTAAAAGAATTGCAAATATGGCAAAAATATTTAATTTTTTTTATAATTCCAAGTATACCCTTGGCTTAAATCTATTCCTTTTTTAATTGGTATTTGTTTTTCAATTGGTATTTGTTCTTCACGGCATTTTTTTTCTTCTGATTTTTGCGACAACATCTTCTCGATTCTAGTCCAATCTTCCCAAACTCTTCTCGATTCCAGTCCAATCTTCTGTCGAGTCGCAAGTTTGAGTATCTTCTCAAATTCAATCGGAGTCGCAAGCCTTCACCTATTCGATCGGATATCCTCCAGTTCGATCTGTTGAATTGCAGTCCAAAAATTTCCATCGAGTTTGTTTGATTATCTTCTCCAATTCGATCGAAGTCGCAAGTTTGTCTAATTATCTTCTCCAATTCGATTGCATTGTAGTATTTTCTTATTCGATTGGAGTATCTTCCAATTTGATCTTTTCGAAGTCCAACGACTTTTTTCGTGGGTATTTAAGTTTTTCAATCAACATTCCACATCTTCAACCTGATCAACATTTTTCGTGGGTATTTCTTATGTTCATTTTGTTACATCACTGTTTTTCTGCTTTGGAGTCGCAAGTCTTCTTCATTTTTTGTTCTATCAGCAATACTGTTTTCTAGATGATCGACGATATACGTGACATCAGTGATATCAGTGATATCTATCATTGTTTTCTAGATATGATCAATAGATATCAGTTATATCAGTGATCAATAGATAATGATATCAGTGATATCAGTGATCAATAGATATCAATGATATTAGTGATATACGGGTGACTATTGTGCTTCCAATTAGTGATATACGATCTTCTGTTGGAGCTCTTTTCGTGAGATTTGAGTTTTTCAATCAACCGGAGCTTTTTTCGTGGGTATTTCTTTTGTTCATTTTGTTATATCACTGTGTTTTCTGCAATGTTTTGAGTCACAAGTCTGATTTTGGTGATTGTGTTGTTTTCTAGATATGTTACACATGACATCAGTGATATCAATGATATCTATCATTGTTTTTTAGATATCATTGATCAATATATATGATATTAGTGATATCTATCAATGTTTTCTAGATATCAATGATATCAGTGATATCATTGATCAATAGATATGATATCAGTGATATTAGTGATCAATAGAAATCAATACTATCGGTGATATCATTAATCAATGATATACGAGTGACTATTGTGGTGATCGGTTTCTATATTACTTAATGTTGTTAATGTTGTTATTACTTTTCGCAGGAACTATGATGAAGCTTCCAATAGTTATTTTTTATAGTAGGCAATGGAATGAGAAAAATTTCTATGAGAATTACAAGACCATTGGAATTTTGGTTGATGAGATAATGTGTTTTGATGATTTTATTAATCTGATTGTGAAACAAGTTCGAATGGATAGTTCTATTTCTTCTATAGAATTGTCGATGTTATTAGGTTATGAGATGAATGGTGCTCAGGATGTGGTTAAAATTCAAGAAGATAAAGATGTTGCTTGGTTTTTAACTTTAGTGAAAGATCAAAATACAAGATATCTTTTAGTTGCTCATATTAATAATGCTTGTTTTGATGGCTCCTTTTGTGCAATTAGTGATGGGAGTGACAACTTATGAAGGTGTAATTCGCCCAGTTGAGAATCATTCTGAATGGAGTTCGATAGATGTTGACATGAATGCATTACCTCCAATTGTTAAACGTCAAGCAGGAAGACCCCGAAAGCAAAGGATTCCATCGATTGGTGAAGCAAGAAGTCACACAAAATGTAGTCATTATCATCGTATTGGTCACAATCGTAGGACATGTAAATTTCCACCATTTTTACCATGATGTAATTTTTGACAATTGGTTTTATATATTTTTTTTTCAAGATAGAACTCAATATTGTTGTTATCATACTATTCATACTATCAATACAAGGTTTGTGATTGTTTCAAAAGTTTAATATCAATACTATGAACACAAGAACTTTGGCATCTGATGAGAAAGTTTGAAGACCACACAACAAACAGTAATAGCTATCAGATAGACAACTATAAGTGATAGACATCCATCACTGATAGAAGTCGGATAGAAGAAAGAAGTTAATAATCATGAAGAACAAGAAGTCTAATAGAAAAGTTATGAGTAATAGGTAATAAATATGTAGAAGTCTATCAGACAACTATCACTGATAGAAACTTATCACTTCTATTAGTGATAGTAGTCTATCACTTCTTTTTCATTAACTTTTATCAATCATTAACAGGATAGTAGTCTATCACTTCTATCAGTGATAGACAGTGATAGAAGTCGAATAGGAACAAGAAGTCTAATAGATAATACAAAAGTTATGAGTAATAGGTAATAGATAGACAACTGTGGTAGTTATCAGTGATAGATATCACAATAGTAGTTTATCAAAATTATAAGAAAAAAATTAGTTATTAAATAAACAAACAAAAAAATTAGTTATTAAATAAACAAACTTCTATCAGTGATATCACTTATAGCAGTGACTGGCGTGGGGGTGTTTTAGTAATTTCAATTCCTCTTTTCAAATTTGTGCTATTTTTGCAAATAAATTGAGTCATTTGTTATATGGACAATTATATTGGGCCTCTTTGCTACCAACCCAATTGCCCCTAAAATGAATTATTTGTCAATTTTAATATTTTTATTATAAGATTGTAACAAATATTAAAATGTTTTGGATTTTGTAGTTTGATAATTGAATTTTATGTGACTTTAGTTATAAATTAAAAAATATATATTTTTAATAATTAATAAAATTATTAAAAAATAAAAAAAAATCAACTTGACCACCCAATCGTTGTTAATCATAAAAATCCAAATTTTCGAGTTAGTCCCAAAAAATCCTTCAACTCAACCTTTAATTTGGGCTAAATATGCCCATCTTAATCAATCTGGTTAAAATTTAAAATCTTTATTCCACGTTAAATTACAAATTTAGTTGGTAAAGGTTTGAGATAGATATAATTTAGTTCCTCGGATTTTAAAAGTTATAATTTGTCTCTATGCTTTGATAAGATTTTTTATAATTGGGATGAATTTTAACTTTTAAAATCGTAGGCATTAAATTCTAACTTTCTCAATTTTTAACTTTTAAAATCGTAGGCATTAAATTCTAACTTTCTCAATTTTTGAGAACCAAATTTGTAATTAAACTTTTTTTTTCATGAAGTCCTAAGTTTAAATTTCTACCCTCATATTTGTTGTACTGATAACAAAATTATCAATACATAGTTCAACGTAATTGATATCGACTTTTTCTCTTGAAGTCTAAGGTTTAACTTCTCTTATCTCATATATGTTGTACTCAAAACAACACAAAATAAATTTTGGGCTAAATATGATATCCAATTCCTTTAGTTTTTTTTTCTCGAATTCACAAAATTCTAAATTTAATACTTTTGTAAAAATACAAATATGTTATTTTGTTTAAAAAAATATGATGTATTATTAAATTAGTGTTTTGGTAATATATTTAGACATATGGGCATGTCACACTTAAAATGAAAAGAATTTTCTAGATTAATGGGATGAATTTTGTTATTTTGTAGAAAATTACAATATTATTGATCATGATCTTTCATAAATGTTTAAAAATTACCTTTGGAGTAGAAATTCGTAAGAGCGTTTGACGAAAAATCGATGTGAGATAACTTGAAATGATGTGGCGATGACTAGAATACTTGTTTAGATTAAAACTGGAAAAACAACATTCAGATACGTTGACTTATAATTCAACATTCGATTTTGTACTTTAAGGATAATTTAAAAATATTTATAAGAAGTTAAAGGGTAAAATGTAACTTTGGAGGAAAAAAAAACATTCTTAAATAATAGTGCAAAGTTCATGAGTATTTTTTTAGTTTTTTTTTTATCTTAAAAGAAAAACAATAGGGCAAAATACTTTTTTAGTCCCTCAGTTTTGCGTTTAGTTCTTTTTTAGTCCCTCAGTTTTCAAACTCAACAATTTAACCCCTGAGTTTTGCATTTAGTTACATTCTTAGTCCTTTCAACCAATTTTTCGTTAGTCCCTAACAGAACCCTGACACGACACCTATTTTTTTATATATAAAATATATCATTTTACTAATATTAATTATATTTAATTTAAAATTTATTTTTTATTTGATAAAATACTTTTTTAATCTCCCAGTTCTGTATTTGGTTCTATTTTGGTCTCTAAGCTTTTAAAAACTCAACAAATGTACCCTCAAGTTTTGCATTTAGTTACACTATTAGTCCTTCCATTTAATTATTTTTAATTTTTAATTAAAGTTTTATTTTTTATTTTTTTCCTTTTCCTTTCTTCTTCTTCCTTTCATGACATTTGGGTGTGAGCGGGTGAGCGCCCGACAACGGTTGACTAGGTTTAAGAAGAAAAAAGCGGAAGATGAAGAAGGAAGAACAAGAAAGGAGAACGAAATAAAAAATAAAATTTTAATTAAAAACTGAAAATAATTAATTATTAATAAAATAATATTTTTAATAAAAATAGATGTTACATCACTATTTAGACTAACGAAAAATGTAACTAAATGTAAAACTTGAGGGTAAATTTGTTGAGTTTTTGAAAACTTGGGGACCAAAATAGAACCAAATACAAAACTGAGAGATTAAAAAAGTATTTTGTCAAATAAAAAATAAAAATTAAATTAAATATAGGTGTCACATCAGCGTACTGTTATGGACTAACGGAAAATTGGATGGAAGGACTAAGAATGTAACTAAATGCAAAACTCAGGGGCTAAATTGTTGAGAACTGAGGAACTAAAACGGAACTAAGCGCAAAACGGAGGGACCAAAAATGTATTTTTTCCAAAATAATATTATTTTTATAACATTGTGAAGGAGACGGAGATCGAATTTAAAACTAGTAAAATTGCATTAATATTAAACTATCTTTGTGTGGCCGGTAAAGTCGTAACATAACTACAATTGAGCTTTTTTTATTATTATTATACTAACTACAATTAAGCTTTCGTTCGTTAATATTTTAAAATTTTAATTATGGAACTAGAAAAAATTAATTATGCATTTTTTGGAAAAAAAATTATGCTTATATATGGATTATAATTTTTGTTAATTAACAATATATGTGTTTATGATTGATGGGGAGGCAACAATGAATAGGACAAATTTTATTAATAATGCTTTTTTAAAATTTATTAGAAAAATGATGTTGATTTCAAACTTATTAAGAAAATAATGCGTTTTTTATTGCGTGGATCTAGGTCGTCTCTTGACGACCTACCAGGAGATCTCCGTACACGTGTGAAGATCGTCTCTTGAAGAGACGATTTTCTTACACGTTACAAGAAGGTCGTCTCTTCAGAGATGACCTTCACAGAGGTTAAACCGACCATTCCCTTCCCTTTTCTTTCATTTTTTCAGCCCACCATCGACGACGATAGTCATTTTTTTCACCCTAATCTCGTCGGTTGCTTCTTCCTTTCCCTTTCAATTTCAATCTTTTGTAGCTCCACTTCAAAACGACAATAGACCCATTTTGTAGCCCCACTTGAAGTGTTTCGTCGCGATTTGAGGTAATAAAATTCAATTTTCTTGCCATTTTCTTACTTTTTTCTTTCATTAAGCATTTTTTATTGTCTTTTGAACTAACACGCTTATTTTTTGTCGATTTTGAAGCACAAAGTTTAGACCGTTGGAAAGACAAAGTTCATAGAGTTGAGGATTGCATCAATATTTGTGAGTTATTTTTGTACTTTTTTTTAAATTTTTATTAACATTATTATAGATTTTTTAATCTGTTTAGATAATATTATATCTATTGAATTATTAAGATCTATTGTCGAATTTTGGATTGAATCTTTGAAAAGAAATTGTTGAATTTTGTTTTGGACCGAATTTAAAAAATATGTAGTTGAAGATTTGTTGGATTGAATTTTAAAATACTTAGTTCATTTTGATTTGTTGGATCGAATTTAAATTTTGATTTGTTGGATTGAATTTTAAATATTTAGTTCATTTTGATTTATGGTCTAATTTACATATATGTGGTTTATTTTATTGGATAGAAAATGAGAGATAAATGACTGAGATTTGTCTTACATACAAATGGTTTTATGTTCGATGGGGTAGATGGAGTTGATTATGACCAACCAACATGTGGAGGCTTTTATTTGAATGTTAATAGTGGAGTCGCGTTTGAACCGTTTGTTGAAATGATTGGGTTATCACTAGGGGTATATTTAAGGACAAGTCTGGAAATAGTTTATAGACACCCTGAAGTAACACTATCAGGATCAATAAGGTTTATGTCAATATCAATCCCTAACTATCAAGCGATGAACCTAATGTTCTCAATTGCGATGTCAGTTCCAAATTTAGTGCATTTATATGTCAATGTTAGAAGAATGAATATGAATGTACAAAACCCCGAAGAAACTCCTAGCCAGTTTGTTGACCCCAACTCATCTGTTGACCTTAGCCAATGTGTTGACCCCCGATCCTGATTCAATTTCTCCACCATGTGATGATGAAGATATGGTGGTAGATAATACATATAAAGATTTTAGAACTTAAACAAATGATGAATTTGAAGAGTTAGACTTTCAGGGTAGTGTACATGTTATCCCGTCAAATACGTTTAACGAGTTGGATAACAATGAATTTGATAACACTACCGAACATGATCCTATCCAAGAATCAGTGGTTGTTGAAGGGAATCTATTGTATAAGGGTCTAATATGCAACAATAAGGAAATTCTTCAGCATGTGGTCAAATGTTTTGCTGTTAAGTATCATGTCTCATATAAGGTCGTGGAATCGAATCCTACAAAGTGGGTTATACGATGCAAGAAATGGGAAGATGGGTGTAGATGGCGATTTTGTGTTTTACAAAAAAAAATCTCATGGGTTTTTTGAAATTACACAGTACATTGACAAACATACATGTTTTTATTCAGAATTAAATCAAAGTCATGTGCAATTAGACTCTTCAATGATTGCCATCGAATTTTGTGAAACTGTGAAAAGTAATCTTTCTGTTAGTGTGTCACAACTACAAATTGATATAAAAGAAAAGTTTGGATACCATGTGTCGTACTGTAAGTTTTGGGAAGGGAAGAAAAAAGCTGAAACTAGAGTGTTTGGCGATTGGGATGATTCCTATAAGATTCTACCTAAGTGGATGTACATGGTTAAACATACAAATCCTGGCACACGTATTGAATGAAAAGTGAAGTATCATGGTGAAAGTGCATGTCATGTTATCCTTACATCTGTGTTTTGGGCTTTCGGTCATTGTATAGAGGCTTTCAAAAAATGCAGACCCATCATACAGATTGATGGCAACCATTTGTATGACAAGTACAAAGGGAAGTTATTAATTGCAACAACAGTAGACTCTAATGGTAAATTGCTTCCACTTGCATTTGCGGTTGTGGATAAAGAGTGTCGTGAAACTTGGGGTTAGTTTTTGAAACTACTAAGACAAATTGTTGTTGGGATTTTTTGTCCTAATCTCGTGTTTGTAATATTTGTTTGAAATTAATAAGAGTTATTTATTTCATCACTTTGTGTCTCGCAATATTTATAAACTTTTCCAATAAACTAAGATTCAGGGTCATTGAATTTATGAGAGAACTAGAACTTGAATGGTGTGTAGTGGACACACGGGAGGATCACGTTCGAGTTAATGACCCGAACGGTCTACAATATATGGATAGGGTTGGAGATCTAATCCTGGATACACTGTGGATGCGACCCGCTTTGTATTAGATACAAACGAGGTGATCTGACTTGTTCATGTGGTTGACATGCGAGTGGGGGCATCCTGTGCAATGAGATTGTACAAGACCGAACCGTGAATTATTAGACCTCATCGATGTAACACGTTGACAAAGAAGAACTAATAATATCGTAGATGACCATTAGTGACTCGACCTGAATCCTGAGCGTGTTACGGACTCCTGTCTGCGAGGGTCTGTCCTTTGACTAGTACAGGTGAGGGTGGTCACAGTTACTCGCCCAATATGCCTATCTTCCCGGGGGGGATCAAGTAGGGAGCTGGGAACTTAACTACGTGAGATGGAATTCACTCGCCCCGCCTTTAGGAAACTAGAAGGGTTGTTCTCTTAAGTGTTGTCTCGGGGCTTGGACAACGGCGACCACCTTCTCGCCGCCCGAGAAGGGTGTTGTGTATGGTTGGACCATCACAATATGTTGTTCATTAGAGGAGCAGTGGGGACTTAAGGAACAAGAAGTAGACAGGGTAAAGCGGTAATTTGACCCACCGTGTGTCACGAACAACCCGTGAAGGGTCGACTCATGGGCATTGGTTAGATCGGTGGACACGTAATATTCTCGTGACCGACGGGAGTGCAGCTCACGACGCTATAGTGGAGTGTTATCGTAGCTAATGAATGTTGGTTAACAAGGGTCAAAGAGTTTGACAAGTTAATCTCGGATCATTGGAGCTCGCCATCGTAGGTCCATTAGTCCCTCGGTTGGCTCAATCACAGGTTAAAAGAATGGTTAATGTTTTGGTATGAAATTGAAGTGTTCAATTTCACTTTAAGGGCATTTATGTCATTTATATGAGATATGAATGATATAATATATAGTTTAATGTGAATGAGATTCATAATAAACTATAGGTTAACCTAATTGTTGAATTAGGGCTAATTGGAGAAATTAATTGGGAGAAATTAAATTGAATGTGATTCAATTAATCCACAATTATTGCAAATGAGATTTGCAATATGAGATATCTTATATTATATGGTTATGCAAATGAGATTTGCATAACCTATGGTTGTGGTAAAGTGGTAATAATGTGGAATTTTAACTCCATCATTCCACTATATAATCCCTTCTTGCAAGAAGGAATGTGAGGATTCTCTCATTTTTTTGATTTTCATCAAAGAGAAGAAGAAAGTTCTCTCTACTTTCTCTCAATTCTCCTCCTCCTCTCAAAAACACCAAAGTTCCCACAAACTTCCTCTTCCAAAGGAAGAACAACCGAGACTCCAAGTGGTAGTGTTAGGGTTCCGTTCGTGGGAAGCGTTCGTTGAGATCGAGAAGCACGAAACGTTCGTGATCTGAGGAAGAAATCTTGAAGAGTGTCTTCAACAAGTAAGTACCTTTATCTTGTTGTATTTTCTTCCTTTTTAGCATATTTAGCCTAGATCTTTTAGTTGATCGTTTTAACAAAATCGAGTAACGTAATGATACCATGACGATTCGATTGTCTTCCGTTGCGCGGAGATTCTCATTCCCTTCAATTGTCACTCATGAAGAGGTATGTTTGATCTCAGATTGACATGGTGGTATCATTTCTGCTGTCAATACTCCACATAATGGTTGGGCAGACAATAAATCTCACCATAGATTTTGCTTAAGACACATTGCTAGCAACTTCAACAACAAATATAAGTCACAAAAGTTGAAGGATATAGTTTATCGTGCTGGATGCCAACACCAAATTCGTAAGTACAACAAATGTGTTGAGGAGATATAAGTAATAAATAGTTATTGTATGAACTTTGTCAACAATATTGGTGTTGAGAAATGGACTCAATCTCATGACGGAGGATTTAGGTATGGGTGGATGACAACTAATCTGTCAGAGAGCATTAATGGAGTCCTTAAAGGAGGTCGCATGTTGCCAATCACTGCACTTGTCCAACTTACCTTCTATAGATGTGTTAAATATTTTGAGAAGAGAAGAGCAGAAACAAGGATTGCTTTGGCGCAATAAGCGAAATATACAAGGTAATATAACTTATTTTTCGTCTTAATCAATCTATGTTATTTCGGTATACTCACCACCATTCTACAATGAATTTTATGTATGCTCTTGATAAAATTGTGAGGTGGGCATCAAGATCCACGAAGCATGACATAGTGGACTATGACCGAGAAAATGGTGTGTTCCATGTGAAAACTGGGTTACATTATTTCAATGCTAAAGGAGGAAATATTCAAACTTTGAAATTAACTCGAGAAGAAAATAGAGAAGTTCACTATTGTTCATGCAATAAATGACAATCTTATGGCATTTCATGCTCACATTTCATGGCTATTTGCTCCCAGTTAAAGTTGAATTTTGAAGATTTCATTGAGAATACATATAAGCTTACAACTTATGTTGAGTGTTACTCGCCTCAATTCCATCCAATTCCACACGAAAACTATTGGATGGAACCTCCTAATATCCCCATTTTATATCCCGACCCAAAATTGTTGAGAGAAGTCGGTAGACCAAAAAGTTCTCAATACCATAATGAGATGGATTGGAGGGAACATAGCACCCAACAACGATGTGGTCTATGTAATCAATTGGGACACAATCGAAGGAGTTGTCCTGCACGACAACGGGAAGCACCTTAGGAAACCATAGTTTGAATTTACAATTTACAATTTGTAATTCTATGTTTGTAATTCAATTTACTCATTTTGTATTACCATAGTTTGAATTTAATTTGATATTTTATTAAGGTCGAATGTACTTTAATTTGATATTCTATTAAGGTCGAATGTACTTTAATTTGATATTCTATTTAATTCAAATGTACTTTAATTTGGTATTCTATTTAATAATGGATTTTGAAATTCTATTTGTTTAGTATAATTAATGATGTAATTAATTTTTTTATAGATAATGGATGTGAATCCAGGACCGATCGATACATCTATATTATATGCGCAACGGTCTCATAGATAAGATCTTGTTTGGCAAGATCCAAATATAGAAGAGCTACACTATAGGCGTCGGGCGGCAGTTGTTGGTAGTGTTATCACATTACATCACCTTATATTACCCCACTTGCGTGCAGTAGGGTTGGAGGGAGTGACTCGATTAGGATTCATTCAATTAGATTGACATTTCATAACTGCACTTGTGGAAAGATGGAGACCTGAGACTCATACATTCCATGTGCTTGGAGGGGAGTGTACTATCACTCTACAAGATGTTGCAGTACTATTGGGTTTACTAGTGGATGGTGAACCTCTTACTGGACCGATGAGTTACAATTGGAAACAGACTTGTGTACAGTTGCTCGATGTGACATCATGGGACAACCACATTAAGGGATCCAGATTAAGTTTGCCTTGGTTAGCATCACAATTTCCAGGTTTGAATGATGATGCAGATGATGTTGCTATAGCGATATATGCTCGGACATACATATTGCAACTCTTCGGTGAAAGTATGTTTTGTGATAAATCTGGAGATAAGGTGCATCTGATGTTTCTGCCACTCCTACGACACTTTGACGTTGCAGGAAGATATTCTTGGGGTGAGGTTTGCTTAGTATGGTTATACAGACAGTTGTGTAATGCGAGTCGTTTAGAGGCGCGCGAGATTGTTGGACCTGTAATTCTGCTTCAATTATGGGGTTGAGAACGATTCCCCACTATGGCTCCTCAACGTCGACATATCAACGATGTTGGACTAGTTGGAAGAGTACTTGGTTCTCGGTATGTTTGGCTAATGAATTTTACATATTTAAATAGTTTGAAAATTCATATACAGTGCTAATATTCTAAATTTAATGTTCTGTTTAGGTGGCGAGACCAATTTTGTGTTACTGGGTCGGCCACACATGTGATCAGACAGTACAGATACATGTTTGATCTCCTTCGACCCGACCTGGTAAATTATTTTACAAGTCACTAATTATTATAAAGTGATAATATTCTAAATTATTTTACAAGTCACTAATTATTAATAATTTGGTATTTTAGGTGATTTGGGAGCCAAACAATAATATCATGGACACATTACCACCTTCTTGTGCAAATGGTGTTGACATTTGACGTTCAGTGACTCCATTAGTTTGTTTCCATATTATAGAATGACATCTACCTAATCGAGTGATTGAAACAAGCTATCCCAGAGGTGTGCAACACAGACCCAAACCTACATGTTATAGACCTTCGACATCAAGACTGGGCGATTGTGTTGGCACCGTACTCACAACAATGACATTTACGTAGACAACACGTAGCAGATGCTCCACCAATTGATGCCTACGAGGATACAACTCCAAACTATTCAAATTGGTATAACAATATCACCAGGCGTTACATCACTCGTGAGGGAGCATCATATGGCAAATCGGTACAAGTTTTATTAATTTTTTTTTAGATATATTAACATAAAATATATTATAAATATTGAGTATTTTTTTTCTTATTATTCAAAGAGTTCGATATCTCACAAAGAATATGGAGATTCTTCGTCTATGTGATCATGGAGAAAACAATTTGGATCAACTACATAATATGTACAACATTCCTATTGTTCATTCTCCTGGTCCTAGACATAGACGACGTGTTCAACAAGATGACATTGGAGGAGATGAGCACTTGTCAAGACCTGTGGCAGATGATGTTGGTCACGGAGTCGATGCAAGACCTGTGGCAGATGATGTTGATCACGGAGTCGATGCAAGTGTTTTTTATGCTAGTCAATATATTTCAACTCCGATGATGATGATACCCACTCCCGGCTCGAGATATCTCCATAAACCAGGAATACAAGAATCTGAGGCAAGTCCATCATCATCACAAGGTCGCGTACGTGGGTGAGATGATGATGATACATCTTTACAAGGGGAAGAATCAGATGAACATATCCCACCCGATGAAGCTCCAAGAGGACGTCGTCGACAACCTCCTCGTAATAGACGACGTCCACCATGTGGCACACATTGAACTTTTGATATTGTTGAACTTTTAACTTTTAACTTTTATTAGTTTTGTATAAATTTGAACTTTCATTATATCAAATAACTGAATAATTGATCACTTTAACAAATTAGCACCCACAAAACATTTTACATACTTATAAAGTTTAAATTACTTACAAAATAATAAAATTGGTTCACCAAAATATGTATTCTGTGAAGGTCTCTCACAACCTTGATCTACATGTTTGTAGGTCGTCTCTTAGAGACGACCTACATCTACATGTTTGTCAAGAGACGGCCTACAATAACATATAAGCAAAGGTCGTCTCTTGTAAAAGATGACCTTGATCCACGCACACAAAGTCGTCGACTTTAATCCACGCAATAAAAAACGTATTATTTTCCTAAAAGAAATCAACATTAATTTTCTAATAAGTTTTTAAAAAAACATTATGAATAAAAATGAATGCAGCCCACGCGGTTTCCTTTTGTTAATTAGTCGTTGCTCCTTTTATCTAAAAAAAATAAGTTAGTTATAATTTTTACAAAAATCATTTCATACTCTAAATTTGGAAGGGTATAATTTAAAACTCCGAATTAAACATGGTAAACTCTAAGGCCCATCTGATAACCGATTTTTTATAACGATTTTTTAAAATGAAGTTTGTAAATACCCTTTCTACCCCTGAGCTTATCTATTTTTTACCAGTGTTTTCTTAAATTAAACAAAGTTTTGAAAACTAAAAAAATAATTTTAAAAAATTTGTGTTTTGTTTTTGGAATTTAGTTAGAAACTCAAATGTTTCCTAGAGAATATAAAAACTCATTGTAGCTAGAGAAATTGTGGAAAAAATAAGCAGGGTTTTTAAAAACCAAGGAGCTGTTTGAGGGCGTTGAAGGGATTATACTAACATGGTTATAATAGTTTGTAGAGTTATGTAATTTGTGTTTAGGATACAGAGTTATTTAATCTAGGTTATAATAGTATGTGTGTTGGGGTGCATAGTATTCCACATACTATTATAAACACAGGTTACTATAACAATATGCACCTCAAACAGGCTTTAAATAGTTATCAAATTTGGCATAAATTTTCATAAGTGAGTGAACTTAGACCATCCATTACAATTTTGTTTTAAAACCACTAATGCATCATTTTTACACATGTATAAAACTTCTTTAAATGCAGTGATTAGCATAAATATATTAGAGAACAATGCATGAATCAAGTGGATACTAGTGCTTCATTAATATGAGTGGGTTTTCATATTCTCGTATTCCTCATTTTTTCTCTATTTATTTAAAAAGAACTACATGGTGACTTTTCTCGCCACTTTGATAGAATTTTGAGAGAAGAATTGTTTTATGTAGATGATTTTGAGTTAATTTAAAATGAAATCAAGTGAAAATTAGTTATAAATCACTAATGAATGCCCTAAATTAATTCAATTATGAAAGTTTAGGATTTAAATTATACAATTATTAGCTTATGATTCTAATTGATATATAACCCAAAGTTAGAAGTATAAATTGCTTTTTTTCCTAGTTTTTAAATACACATACTTTTAAAACAGATATAAAATTGAAAACAAACTCATAACTAAATAAACGAGAAGAATTAAAGTCCATTCAAATATAGTCAGAAAATAAGGTACTAATTATCCTTTCAAAATTGATGGTTGGATCTCCACCTCTATTATTATTGAACTAAAAAAGATGAACTAGACGAATAAAATAAACATAATAAAATAAATGGTTTAAAAAAACATTATAAAAGTAACTATCAACGAGTGTTTTTTTTTTTTTTTGACTAACGAGCATTGTTAAAATTAAATAAATAAAGCAATTAAAGATTAATTATTAAAGCACTAATACTATGGTGGAGGGAATTTAAACGGGAGAATAGTGCGTCATAAATCATAATTCAACCATTCCTTCGAAGTAATGTTCTCTACATCTCATAATGAAATTTAAAATATCTCCAAACTAAAAATTAAAACCAAAGCAAGCCAGAGAAGATAAAAATAAAAATAAAAATAAAATAATGATAATAAAACAAATGGTTACGTTTTATCAATTGCATTGTTTAAAAAAATAATTATATATTGACGTAAGAACTTGAGTAATGATGTAAAAATTATATAGTTTTCTGGCTCAGTTTCTACACATTAAATATTGTGAATAACTTTAATCTCCAAGAGCTTGCTTGATGAAAGTTCTATTATTATTATTTTAAATCATGTTTGGTCAAACCTCCAAAACTATTACCCACAAGACATTATGAAAAGAAAAATATTTGGGTGCTGCCCCAAATATGGTGTAGCTCTTTAGTGGTCACACAATTTTTTTTACATGTGTATTTTAAAAATATATAAAAAAATGTGTGGTGAATAAGTAGAACACAGATTTAGCATAACTGTCGGAGCAAAGTAAAATTTTTAAATGTAAATGACCACAGTATAATATAGGTTAAATTGAAAAGTTTAGCCCCGTTTGATAACCATTTTGTTTTTGGTTTTTAGTTTTTGAAAGTTAAGCTTATTTTCACATAATTTATCTACAATAGAGATCATGTCCCTTAAATAAGCATTTGAACTCTTAGCCAAATTCTAAAAACAAAGTCAAGTTCTTGGAAACTACTTTTTTTAGTTTTCCAAAATTAGCTTGGTTTTTGAAAACATAGGTACAAAGTAGATAAGAAGACATATAAACTCACCGGTAGAAGTAGTATTTTTAGGTTTAAATTTCAAAAACTAAAAACAAAAAACAAAATGGTTATCAACCAAGGCCTAAAAGATGCTTTGATTTTTTGTTTTTAATTTTTAAAAGTTATAGTTGTTTGTTCGTAATTTCTTTTCATCTTCTTTATACTGACTTCCATCTTTCTTGAGAAATCATTTAATTAAGTTTCTAGCCAAATTCAAAAACAAAAATAATGTAACACCCCGTAATTTACACACTTCCTACTTGGGGCATTACTTCCAAGTTTACAGCTCATGTAGAAAATTCAAGCAAAGATAACGATTTATAACTGGACAAACCAGAAATTTAAAATGAACCTGAAACTATACAAAGGCACTTCAAAAGAACTCACGAGGGCACCCAGCCTCCGCCAAACTACAAAGATACGACAGGCTGGACTCCAGTCCCTCGGAGTTAACGGAAAACCTCAAGACAACAATACATGCTTTGAAAATGAAAGGAACACATCAGAACATGCTTTGATTCAAACGAATAAATAACGAGATAAACTAAAGTTTAAAACATGAACGAAAGAAGCAGAACGCAACAGAAGGAAAGGAATGAAAGCAACAACCCCTAAACTAAAACTCCTAAGTCCTACAAGTCTTCCATAGCCTCATGAGGGTCTCGCTAAATCGGTGGTCATCTCATTTGGTTTGCTTTACTGCAACAAAAAAGAAGAAACAAAACGAAGGATGAGTATAAAAATACCCAAAGATGTGACCCACTTCCTCCAATAATAAAGAACATAAAAGAACAGCCTTAGACCTAGTTAAGTACGACACCTAGCCCGTCTCACAACCTCATCAAGCACCCTGGCCCTATTACTCACTTAGATTTCTCAGTTATGTCCTACCCTTAGCTTCTGGACTAGGTTGGCAACATCTGGCCATGAGATTCATTCCCGGGCCTGCACTAGGGCGAAGGACTCTATCCAACCCCTCTGACTCTAAGGATCACACCCCGAGTTGCACATCAAGATGGGGGATGGGCCACTACATCTCATAAAGCATCAAGGCGGTACTACCGCGCACAATCGACCACGGGCTCATTCCCGGGCCTGTACTAGGGCGAAGGACTCTATCCAACCCCTCTGATTCCAAGGGTCATACCCCGAATCGCATAACTGGATGGAGGGCGGACCATCACATCCCATAACATCATCGTCATCTCGCCAACCTCGAGTCTCAACTTACTAAGGGTTACACAGACATTTGGGCCTACAGTAGGGCTAGTTGTACTAATTACAATCCTAAGGCACAATGGCACTTCCCGAGTTACTTCAAACTAAGCACGAGAAGCAAAACAGGCTCGGGACAGACAATCACAACACAATACACATTTAGAAACTCAGCACGAGCTTACATCGATCCTACTAGTTATAGTCACATAGAACTAACAGACATCTAGAAAGAACTAGCGAGTTCGGGTCTCAGCACAGACAAACGTCAACAACAACAATAATGAACATGATTCAGACATAACTACGAACACCACATCCTAACATGCTGCTACTGGAACATCATGATTACTTCCAAACAAATATTGCATGCAATGCGCCCCTAAGCCCTACACTTAGGGGTAGTTTAGTCCAAACGACTACTTATAGGAAATCTAACGACAACGAGTAATTTGAGTAATGCGGCGTTCCAAACGTGCTTCCACTTCCAAGATAAAACTCCTAACGAAGAACACGTACAAGGTTAGTAAACCGAAACGTAAAAGCGACTTTAAAAGCTTACAAGGAGCAAAGCTCACCCAACGAAGATCCGAAACGAACTAAGGAACGGACCGAGGCGACCGCACGGAAGGAGGCAGTTGGCGGCGCGTGGACCGGCGGGCGGTGGCGCGTGGGTAACAAATCTGGAGTCCTTGCGACCCGATCTATCCAAAACCGGTCTCGAATCGTCGAAAACCGATCGAAAAGAGATTGAACCGGCTGAACCAAGCAATGGGTCTCGCGTGAACTGGTGGCAAAAACCTTCTTCTCCGGCGACGGCTTGGCTGCAAGAACGCGTTGACGACGCCGGTCTACGATGCGGCATGGTGGCGACTTTGGTTGCGAAGGCGATGCAGTGGCGGCGTGAAGGCGACCTGAGACGAGAGAGAGGACGACGACGATCTGAGGGAGAGAGAGAGAAGACAACGTGAGAGAGAGAGAAAGAGAGCTCGGGGGAGAGGGAGAAACGACTGAAAGAGAGGAGGAAGAAGAAGAGGGAGAGAGAGACGGGAGGGAGAGGAAACGGGCATGGTCGGCGGCCGTTTCGCCTGCAGGCGCGCGAGAAGGGGGGGAGAAGGCGAAGCCCTCCCCGATTTCCGTTTCTGAAACTTTTTTTTTAAAAAAAAAAACCGCTCGTTACAAATAAATTTTTGAAAACTACTTTTTTTTTTCAAAACTTAACTTGGTTTTTGAAAACATAGGTGCAAAGTAGATAAGAGAACATAGATACTCATTAGTAGAAGTATTTAGGCTTAATTTCCAAAAACAAAAAATCGAATAACTATCACGTGGGTCTTAGTCTTGAATTTTTAAGTTTGTACTTAAAAGGTTTCCAAATTTTAAAAATTGTATAATAGATTCTTGAGTTTTGTGTCTAATAGGTGGTTGGAATTTTAAAAATGTCTAATAGGTTTATGACACATTTAAATTATAAAAAAAAAATCTATTAAATATAAAAATTAATTTTTTGTCTACTAAAACTCTAATCTTATGAATTTTGAATTTTAAAAATGCCCAAACTCAACTTTGTGTCTAGTAATTAGTTCAAGAACCTATATTAAACACAAAATTGAAAATTCAGATACCTATTGATAAAAAATAAAATAAAAAAGATAGTTTGGATATCATTTGATTATCATTTGTTTTTTTTTAAAAAAAAATTGTGTTTATTTTCTCATCATTTCTCTACAATAGATTTCATATTTCTTAAGAAAACATTCAGATTATTCCCGGTCAAATTCCAAAAACAAAAATTAGTTTTTTTTATTATTATTTTTATTTTTAAAATTTAGCTTGAATTTTGAAAACATATGTAAAATGTAGATAACAAAACAAGTAAACTCATAAGTGGTATTAGTGTCTATAGCCTTTATTGTTGTAAAAATTTAGAACAAGATAATGCACACGACCTGACACTTCACATAACAACCATAAATTTGTAGTTTAGAAAAAGAACGTGACTTGCAACACACATGTGAAACATGAGTACCAGATCTGGTACTTCCCACAGTCTCTGATGCTTAAGTTAGCTTAGGAGAAAGATGAGTGCAACAAGCGCTTAGAGTCTTGTAAGAGGATGTGGCTTACCTCCCAAGGTTCCAGAAAGGTGTTTACATGATCACCTTTTTAGAGTTTTTTTTGTCTATCCTTTGTAGATTAGAAAGAGGGTGAATTGAACCAAATCAAATCGGGAGACTGAGTCAGACACACATTGGTCACGTGCCCCTGAAGGAGGCCGACTAGGTGGTTGGCCTTGACCTAGTGGGAATTTAATCTTTGACCTAAATTTTGATAAGGACAACGTACCTCCACATATCTCCACAATGGTATGATATTATCCACTTTGAGCATAAGCCCTCCTTGCTTTATTTTTGGTTCCCCAAAAGTCCTCATACCAATGGAGATAATTGTCTTTCCTTATATACCCATGATCAATCTCTTCCCTAGCCAATGTGGGACATTTGTTTTCACCCTAACAATCCTCCCCTCGAACAAAGTACCACACTTGAGCCTCCCCTCGAACAAATCTGTCCACTCCCAACTGAGAGCTTGCTCTTCATCTCGAGGCACAACTAGTTCATCCCGAGGCAACATCCACATATAGCACTACACACGGATCCCACTTGCTCTTATCAAGGCGAGTGGTATAACACCTTGATAGAGCACAACCAAGGCTCACTAACCTTTGTTCCACTTTGAGGTTTTTTTTCGACGCACAGCTAGGTTTTATCATGGCTCTGATACCAATTGATAAGGACAACGTACCTCCACATATCTTCACAATGGTATGATATTGTCCACTTTAGGTATAAGCCCTCATGGCTTTGGTTTTGGTTCTCCAAAAGGCCTCATACCAATGGAGATAATTGTCCTTCCTTATATACCCATGATCAATCTCTTCCCTAGCCAATGTGGGACATTTGTTTGCACCCTAACAATCAATACTCACTTGTTGGGAGAAAAAAATAATGATAATAATAATAACCACAATATTAATTTATTAATTACTACTATATTGAATCTCCCATTCCACAAGATAAGCCAACTAGATCAAAGTCACAAATAATAAAATTAAAAGATAAGGAAAAGAGAATAACATCGGAGTTTATACTAGTTCGCCCCAAACTTGAGACTACATCCAACCTTCTACAACTGCAGGTTCTACTAAATTTGGGAGATTACAAGAGAGTTTCACAATTCAGCGCCACAAACTAACCTTCAATAGCCCAATAAAGACTATTGACTTCCAAGTATCACAACCCGATAGATTGGGATAAACAATCGAGAAAAACCTTAAACCCCACAAGAGGAAAAACACTTTTTTCTCTCACAAATGTTATTTGATCACACACAGTTTTCTTCCCTCTCTGTTGGCGGCTACACACAAAACATCATATATATATATGTATGTTTACAAAAACCTAAATCCAAATGGGTCTGGCCTTTTATTTTGTCTCCACACATAACCCAACAATCTCCCACTTGGAGACAAAACTTCAATCTTGCCTCACACTGCAACAAAGCTTTGATCACCTTGGTAAACTCCAAGGCACGACTCCCACTACAACTGTTATTTCTGATCTTCTTGGCAAACTCCAAGACTAAAAAACCTGAAAACACAACAAACTCATAAAAACAGGTAATGCATCTGTGCTTGCCTCGAGGTATAGGCTTGCTACGTGGATCTGTCGAGTACTCCCACTTTAGCTAAGTGGTACTAACTGACACCTTCTTCAACCCTGAACCATTGTTCCTGAAAAAGATACACTCTGAGAAGGGCTTGAATCCTCTATTCAAGCTTGCTGCCAATTTAGAGACTTTTATCTTTGACCTTAGCAACTGCTCTGGCCTTCCACTTTGATGCCTCCACTCGCCTAGGCGACTTCTTCAATTCAATTGTCCGTCTGACAATTGAGGGTTCATGATAGTCATCAACTTTCTCTCCTGGACTTCCCAATTGTTCCTGAACTGAAGGATCCTGATCTGATTGATCAAACTTGGCTATCATTGTTGTTGGCTCAATTGTACCTTTACTATAACCATCTGCAACTTTAATTGGCATCCACTGTCTCTTCAAACTTTTCTTGGCAACATTTAACCAACATCTGTACAATGTAGATTTCATGTGGCCAACTGCCACTACATGGGATCCTAACTTGAGTTTACACTAGCTTCTGCCAAACTCACACATGTAGCCATCATCTGTTAATTTACCAGTGGAGATAAGATTCATCTTGACACTGGGCACAAACCTGACATCTCGCAGTACCAAATTATTTCCATATTCAGTCTTCAGATTAATCTCTCCAATTCCATTAGTCTTGGATATTTCACCATTCCCTATTCTCACTAAACCATGGCAGCCTCCTGTGAAGGATGTGAACAAACTCCTATCTGAAGCTATATGTACACTAGATGCGTTGTCTAAAATCCACTCAGATGAATTACTACAGCTTTCCGTGTCACTCCCAACACAGACTAAAGCAACTTGCACTGCATTTGCATCTTGCACTACATTTGCCTCTTGCTTTTCTCTCTCTTCTAGATCCTTTTTCCACTTTCTACACCCACTTTTAGTGTGACCCTTCTTGTGACAGTAAAAACACTCTATCTCTTTATTCCTATTGTCCCACTTTTTCTTACTGCTACTCACCGTATTTTCATTATTAATCTTCTCTTTACCCTTAGTCATAACCAAAGTTGATCCTACAGTAGACTCCTTACTACTATCCTTTCTACGAATCTCCTCAGCTAAGGCTAAATCACAAACACCTGAAAATTTTAGAGTATTTTCGCCTACTGAATTAGGCACTGTTGTCGTCATCGTTTCCCAACTATCAGGCAAAAAAGTTAATAACAGAATAACATCCACTTCATCAGTAAACTCTATTCTAACTGACTTCAACTGATTTATCAAAGTGGTTACCTTATTTATATAGGAATTTACAGAAGCATCCTCAGCCATACGCATATTGAAAAACTTTCTAAACAGATAGATCTCATTATTTGTGCAAGGTTTTTCATACCTGTTTGTAAGCGCTCTCATTAACTCAATTGCAGTTGTCTCACTGGCTACCTGACTAGCCACATCCATTGAAAGACACATTCTGATTGCAGTAACTGCTTCTTCATCAAGAGTCTCCCAATCTTCATCTTTCATTTCGTCTGGTCTCTTTTTCAAAGCCTTACCCAGCTTTTTAACAGTCAAATAATCTTTGACCATCATCTTCCAATACCCAAAATTTTTTCCATTGAATTTCATGACTCCATCAAAATTTGTTGGCTCCACATATCCCATGATTCCTGAACCAAAAGCTCTGATACCACTTGTTGGGAGAAAAAAATAATGATAATAATAATAACCATAATATTAATTACTGCTATATTGAATCTCCTCTTCCACAAGATAAGCCAACCAGATCAAAGTCACAAATAATAAAATTAAAAGATAAGGAAAAGAGAACAACAACGGAGTTTATACTGGTTCGCCCCAAACTTGAGACTACGTCCAGTCTTCTGCAACTGCAGGTTCTACTAAATTTGGGAGATTACAAGAGAGTTTCACAATCCAGCGCCACAAACTAACCCTCAATAGCCCAATAAAGACTATTGACTTCCAAGTATCACAACCCGATAGCTTGGGATAAACAATCAAGAAAAACCTTCAACCCCACAAGAGGAAAAACATTTTTTTCTCTCACAAATGCTATTTGGTCACACACAGTTTTCTTCTCTCTCTGTTGGTGGCTACACACAAAACATCATATATATATGTATGTTTACAAAAACAGAAATCCAAATGGGCCTTGGCCCATTGGCCTTTTATTTTGTCTCCACACATAACCCAACAAATTTCCCTCTTTCTCTTCTCGTTGTGGCCTTTGTCTGTGTGTATGTGTTGGCATGTTTTCACCCCTTAGTTGGTCTCTAAATAATTTTGCCTCTAACTTCCTTAGTATTTTGAGTTTGTCCATGAGTCTAATTTCATCTATATCATATTTAATTTTTAAAAATCAAAAACCAAAAATCAAATAGTTACCAAACAACGATAGTGAACATAATTCAACGATAATTTGGCACGTTCCCTTGACCAAAAGGTTAAACGTTCGAATTCTTCACTCTCAAATGTTGTTAAACTAAAAAAAATAGTTATCAGAAGAGCCCTTAAAGACTCATAAGTTCAATGACCAAATGGACACAAATTTAATGGGTGTTTAGCCTTTTGTTTCGAAATCGAAATCCTGAGAATTAGAACCCTAGTAGTTTGTCTAGGGAATTTTGAACTTTGCGAATCAGAAAACAATGTTTGGTATGATGTGTTGGGAACCCTAGAAATCATAGGTTTGGACTTTTTTTTTTCTTGGCTCTTTAATTCTTGATTGTTTGTTAAATAAGCAAATTGTTTCCAAAAATCTAAACATTGGTCACCATTAAGAAAAAATTAAAACATAACATGCAATTGTTCGGGGTCATCTGGTACAAAGTTAAAAAAAAAGTCATAAATAAGATAGAATTAAACATGAAGAACATAAAGAAGCACAATGTGTGGCAATGAATTGCCACCTAAAGTCATTATGAAAAGGATCGAGCATAAGTCAATGGAGCAGATTTCCCAAATAGTAAAGTTACGAAGGTTTGGAGCATTAAAAAAACAAATTATTTGAAAAAACTTCATTTGACCAAAAAAAGTTGGCAGTGGTTTCATTTATGGCATTTAAAAAAAAAAAATTAAGGAACCTTATTTTTGGTAAAAATAAGAGTTAGTAAACTTATAATATTCAAAGTTTGGACGAGGTAAAGTTATGAATATTTGAGGCAGTAAGAAAAAGAAGTTTTTTGGGCCGTTTATTAACCATTTTATTTTTTATTTTTAGTTTTTGAAATTTAAACCTAGTTTATATTTCTTCTTATCACTTTGTACCTATGTTTTCAAAAACCAAACTAACTTTTGAAAACTAAAAAAAAAATAGCTTTAAACAACTTGATTTTTTTTTAGAATTTGGCTAAAAGTTCAAATGTTTACTTAAGGGAGATGATCTCTATTGTAGAGAAATTAGGTGAACATAAGCTTAACTTTTAAAAACTAAAAACCAAAAACAAAATGGTTATCAAATGCGGTCTTGGTAATTCTTCTCCTAAAAACAATGATGTTGGTACCATTATAACACTTTAAAACATAAGGAAACGAGGTTTCTTTTTGGACAAAATAAGAATTATTAAATTTATACCATATTCAAAATTTGGACAAATTAAAGTTATGAAGATTTGGCTAAAAGAGCATATAACTCAATTGACATGATGAATGTGTTAAGACTACGAGGTCTGTGGACTGTGGTTCGAATCATCCAATATTGTACTAAAAAAAGTTGGTTGTGAAGATTTGGAAGATTAAAAAAATTATTTGGTAATTCTTCCTTTGACCAAAGGAAAAGTTAGTAATGGTTTCATTTATGGAATTTTAAATTTTAAATTACTTTATCTTATTTTTTTGGTAAATTTTGTTGGCAAATTCAAAGAGAAAATTATATACATTTTGTTAAAAATTATAGGGAAGTGGATTTCAAGACCAAATACAAAATTTACTATTGTTCATCTGTAAAGATGGTAGTTCTAAGGTTTGAGAAAGATATGATGACAATTATGATAAGGGTTATAGTCTACGAGGAGGGAAAGAGAGAAGAGTAATAGAGGACTCGTAGGAAAGAGAGAAGAGTAATAGAGGATGAGAAATTCCATGGGTTGTTATAACTCATGAGATTGTGTTTCAAATTCCATGATATTCAAATACAGTGAGTCAAACATAGTTTTGGGTTTCAAATCCAAATCGATCTAAATCCAACATAGGAGACCAAACACGTCGCCTAAAAGTTTAAGGGTCTATTAAATACTTTTAGGTCTTCCATTTGATTTTTAGTTTTATACTTTTGAAAATTATGCTTATAAATACTATTTTTTATCTATGTTTTCAAAATCCAAGCCAAATTTTAAAAACTAAAATTCAAAAACTTTATTTTTATGTTTTGGAATTGGCTAAGAATTCAAATGTTCTTAAGAAAGATGAAATCGATTGTAGAAAAATAATTAGAAAACAAGTGCAATTTTTAAAAACTAAAAACTAAATGACACCTTAATGACTATGGGCCCTGTGTCGATAGCCATTTTTTGTTTTTAAAAATTAAGTCTATAAATACTACTTTCACTTATGAATTTTCGTGTTTTCTTAATTTACCTTTTACATATATTTTGAAAAATCAAGTCAACTTCTGAAAACTAAAAAAATAATTTTTAAAAACTTGTTTTTAGTGTTTTTGAATTTGCTTAGAAACTCAAATAGTTTCTTGAGAAAGATAGAAATCTTTACAGAGAAATTGTGATAAAAGTAAAACAAATACAAGTTTTTTTTAAAAAAAAGTGGTTATCAAACGGGGTCAACTTAAAATCGGATATGTTTGGTAGGCAATCTAAAAACAGAATTTTTGAAACATAGTTGTATTTCATGTTTTCAAATCTGTGTTAGGTAGCAGATTTTGAAATTGGATTCCAATTTAAATAATGGTTCAAAATGTGTTCTATAATATATATACAGACGTTGTAGTTGCAAAACTAATATTAGGTTGAATATAAACTATTATTAATTAATTTATGAACATGTTTTTTATTATAAATTTTGTATAATTATTATTTTACAATATTATATAATTTACAGTATATTATATTTATATAATTTAATTTAACAAAAATAAATTGAGTTTATAATATGAAATACTATATATATTAAAATTTTTTATATTCTTTAATATAATTTTGCATTTTAAATTTTGAAATTAAAAATGTGGATACAATGAAAACATAAAAATGTTGTTTTTAGAATTTTCACCATTTGGATCACATAATCAAAAAAACAGTGTTTCTTAAACACGTATTTTCTAAATTCTGTGAATTTAAAATAACAAGCAGAATTTAGGTTGTCCATGAAATAGACTCGAAGTTTATTTAACTCAATTTTAAAATAAAACCGTTGTGACACTATAGGGTCGTTTGGCCTGTTTTGGATTTGCATGGTTGGCCCAATGTGTTAACCCTTGGTTTTGAAACACAACCCCATGGGTTACAACAGTGCAACCCCATGAGTTTGTTCCATGTTTTCTTATTTTATTTGTCATCTTCCATTTTCGGTGATTATTTCAACAACAATTTCGGTGACAACTCCAACAATTACACCGATGACCCAACTACAACTAATGGCTACATCTAGCAACAACTCCGACGACTCGACCACTGCTGACAATTACCTCCGGCGACAAATCCGACAACCACACCAGTGACCCCGCTACGGCTGACGACTACCTCTGACGGCAATTTCGACGACTACATCGACGACCCCCCACCGATGACGACCACACGGGAGATCCCTGCCACTGCCGATGACTACCTCCGGTGACAACTCTGACGACCATACCGATGACCTCGAGCACCGCTGACAACTACCTCCGACGAAAATTTCGACGACCAAACCACCGTTGACGACTACCTCCGATGGCAACTATGACGACCACACCGGCGACCCCTGCCACCGCTGACGACTACCTCCAACGACCATACCGATGACCCCGACCACCGCTGACAACTACCTCCGACGATAACTTAGACACCCACACCGGCGACCCCAACCACCGTTGTCGACTACCTTCGATGGCAACTCCAACGACCACACCGATGACCCCTGCCACTGCTGACAACTACCTCCGACGACCATACCGATAACCCCGACCACTGCTGACGACTACCTCCGACAACAATTCCGACGACTCCAACCACAACTGACGACTACCTCCGACGACCACACTAGCGACCCCAACGATCGATGATGATTACCTTCGACGACAACTTTAATGACTACATCGACGACCTACCCACTACTAACGACTACTTTCGACAACCACTAAAGAGACTTGTATACGCCTACCCCAACAACCCGATCACTCGAGCAATTAACTACCCTAACGACCTAACTTGTGAGCAATCATCACTTTTCTTATTAGAGTTCCAAAAATAGGTTTTTGAATACTTTGTGGAATAAAATTTTAAATTTTCCAATCACTTAAATATACTTCCAATTTTTTAATTTCTAAAATAGAATTCCAAAAACAAGCTTTTGAATACTTTATAAAATATAGTTTCAAATTACCTAATTTATTAAACTGACTTCTAATTTTTTTAATTTTAGAGTAGAATTCCAAAAAATAGTTTTATTTTTTAAATTTCTAAAATTTCTAAATATTTTTTGAAATAGAGCTTTAAATCCCTAATTTCTTAAATGGACTTTAAATTTTTAAAATAGAGTTCCAAAAATACTTTTCTAAATACTTTGTGAAATAGAATTTTAAATTCCCTAATTTTCTTACGTAGACTTCTAATTTCTTAATTTCTAAAATAAAGTTTCAATTTTATAACTCATTTATGTTATAAAAGAGTTCTTACAATTGACCAAACATCCACTGAAAAATAAGAGAACAAAATAACTAAAGGAAAAAGCATAAACTCAGAATTCAGAACATTGCACCCAAACACTATTTTCTTATTCTCAGGGTTCAGAATATTACACTTCAAACACAGATTTCTGATTGTTAGGATTCAAAACTATTACAACAAACTCTCTAAAATTTTGATGTTAAGACAGAAGCCAAACGTATTCCAAATTTCTAATTCAATAATTGCAAAAATAGTACATCCAAAAACAACCATCAACCTTTCGCAGTCATCAAAAAAAAAAAAAAACCATCGATCTTTCGCAATAAAAGCAATCGGTCATGCACATGGGAAGATGTGATGGAATGACACCATCACGAACAACATATATTGATGCCACAGAGGATAATTTCTCTTTTTTCTTAAAAATAAAAAGTAAAAGAAAAAAAAAAGAGAATTTATTGGATGGCGCCAAAACCCGAAAAAAGGAGCGAGCCATTGGGTTAAAAATAAAAAATAAACCAGTACGGGGCACGCTTTTCCAGTAAAGGAGGGACCAGAAAGTCGAAATATCTTTTT
Source organism: Trichosanthes cucumerina (assembly GCA_036507285.1). Taxonomy (NCBI): domain Eukaryota; kingdom Viridiplantae; phylum Streptophyta; class Magnoliopsida; order Cucurbitales; family Cucurbitaceae; genus Trichosanthes; species Trichosanthes cucumerina. The sequence continues at coordinate 10,418,004 of CM071842.1, read as the reverse complement.
TGAAAGTCATTTATCTGCATGTCTTTTTTCTTATTTTGTACTCGTTTACCGCTTCTTTACCAAATTTTGTTTCGACTTTTGAAGCAAATTGTACCCATTGAAAAACAATCCCACTCTCAGGGTATCGATTGATACCCTCTTTCCTACGTGGTTTAGAATAAAAAACTCTGGAAATCGAGAATTCTAAGAATCTTTGGTTGAAATTTATTAATGTGTTTTGTGGTGTAGAGTTGGATTTCGTTGATTTGCTGAAACATAATTGTTTCTTAAATTTCATATCAATATTTTTATTAATGATGTAGATCAATTGTTTCAAACATAGTTAAATATGAATGTGTAGTTATCTCATTGTCTTATATCACCAATCATGGGTGGAAACCTGATGAAAAGTCAAACAAGTGAAATTATTATTAATGGGGAGGAAATCGACTTTGCAGGGGCTTGAAACACAGGACCTCCTGGACCACCTGCTCTGATACCATCTTAAATCACCAATCAAACTAAAAGATTAAGCTGAGAGTTTGAGGTAAATTTAATTATATCACATAGTCTAACACATTGACTACATTTATGATGGTGCAAAATTAAATAACATTAGTGAGAACATATATTTTAAATAATTAATGTGTGGGAAAGAAGAATGATATTATTGGAATAATGGAAATCCATAATGAAAATGAAGATCCCAAGTACATAATATCATGATACATAAATTGAAAGAAACGAAGAAAAGAAATAGTAGTAGTTGTACAAAAAAAAGAATTAAAACTAAGTAGTAGTCGAAGGTGATGAAAGACATCGAATTGTCGTCCATGGGTGAGTCGAGTCTAGGTGATCGCCTAGTGGTTCTTAGGGTGGTTGGGTAATCGAGGTGGTTGCTAGTAGTAATTGCATGACGGTCAAGTCAGCATAGTGGTCGTTGAGTGGTTGTCGGTAGTCGGATAGTTATAGTGGTCACTGGAGTACTCTCAGGTTATCAGGTCGCCAAAGTGCTTCTTGGGTGGTTGTGGTAGTGGTTGTCGGTTGTCGGGTCGTTAGAGTCATTACTAGAGTGGTTAGTAAGGTGGTCATATTGTTGGGTGGTCGGGTCACAAGGGTGACACTAGAGTGGTCATCAATTGGTCGTCAATGTTGGTTTTGAGTGATTGGATTGTTAGGTTGTCAGGGCAATCACCGTAGTATTCATGAGAGCATTCAGGTTGCTTGGGTTGTTGGTCATCGGAGCGGTTACTAGGTGGTCATTGGTGGTGGTTGCTAGGTGGTTGAGCTTTTAGGGTGGTTGTTAACTAACGGTGGTTGTCGGGTGGTCGAGTCGTCAGAATGGTTGTCAGATGGTCATTGGGGGTGGTTCAGATAAGTAGGGTTGCCAGAGTGGTTGGGTCATCGAGGTGTCGAGTCGTAAGAGTGGTTGTCAGACTAGTCTCTAAAGTTTTTTTTTTTTTAATCGTAGTGGTCGCCAGAAGTAGTTGATAGCGATGGTCAGGTCGTCAGTGTGGTCGTCAGAGTTGTCTTTGTTGGATGGTCGCTGGAGTTATTGTCGAAGTGCCTGCCAAAAATGGAAAACGATAGTTATTAAGGTGGTCAGGCCGCAAGGGTGGTCGTCAGATTAGTCTCTAGAGTTCTTATCGCAGTGGTCATCGGAGGTAGTTGTCAGCGGTGGTCGGGTCACCGCTGTGGTCGTCAGAGTTTTTCGTTAGTGGTGGTCGCTAGAGTTGTTGTCAAATTGATCGTCGAAAAATGAAAAACGAAAAATGAAAGAGGAAAAACATGTCACAAACCCCATGAAGTTGCACTGTTGTAACCTATGAGGTTGTGTTTCAAAACCAATAGTTTTGAGCACTTTGTGCCCAACATAGTTTAGGGTTTGGAACCAAAAACCATGGGCCAAACGCCCCATTAGTTTTTATTTTCGCCTTTAAATTTTTAAAAATTAAATTTATAAAACACTACTTTTATTTAAGAGTTTTCTTATTTTGTTATCTATTTTGTACGCATATTTTCAAAAATCAAGTCATGAATTCACGCCCCGTAGAAAGTAATTTTCAAAAACCTATTTTGTGTTTTGAAATTTGATTGAGAATTCAAACGTTTTTTTTAAGAAAGATGAAACCTATTGTAAAGAAATGATGAGAAAACAAACATAATTTTCAAAAACTAAAAATTAAGACTTGTTTAATAACCACTTGATTTTTTTTAGTCTTTGAAAATTGTATTGATTTTCTCGTCACTTCTCTACAATAAGTTTTATTTTTCTTAACAAAACATCTAAGTTTCTAACTAAATTTCAAAAAACAAACAAATTTTTGAAAACTACTATTTTTAGTTTTCAAAACTTGGATTTGTTTTTTAAAACATAGGTAAACAAAAGTAGATAACAAAACAAGGAAACTAAGAGATAGAAATAGTATTTATAGTTTAGTTTTTTTTTTAAAAAAAAATCAAGAACTAAGTTCCCGTTTGATAACCATTTAGTTTTTTATTTTTTAGAATTTGAAAACTCAAAAGTAGAAATAGCATAGGAGGATCCAAATTGATACAACTTCACAAGTTTATAGTCAAATTTGATTTTTTCCTCCTAAAAAAATACTAATTTTATCTATTTTCCAAAATGAAGTTGTATATTTGTGTTTCATTTAATGTATTTATTACGCTTTCTTACCAAATATTGTTTAATAAATTTCTCATGGAATTGTTTTACAATTTAACAACCTCTCTGTTGGATTTCATGGTAAAATTTATGAAAGAAATTATTGGTTTGAAACATACAAAGTGAATTGATACATATTTTATGTACGTTATTGTTACTTGACTTAAATCTCAAAAGTTTTAAAATAGAAACATCAAAATGTGTTGATGTTTCTTACCGATTTAACTTAACAGTTAAGGTCTCGTTTGATAATCATTTGGTTTTTAGTTTTTGAAAATTAAAAAAAAATAGTTTTCCAAAACTTATTTTGTCATTTACTTTTTATCTATAATTTGTCAAAAACCAATCCTAGTTTTGAAAACTAAAAAAAAATAGTTTTCAAAAACTTATTTTTATTTTTGAAATTTAGCTAAGAATTCACATGTTTTCTTAAGAAAGATGGAACTTGTAGAGAAATTGTAAGAAAACAAACACAATTTAAAAAAACACAAAACCCAAAACCCAAAAGCAAATGTTATCAAACAAATATAAATTTGTTGAGTTGTGCTTGAATTTTGACAAGTAACCACACAATCTAGTTATGATGTATGTGTTTCATATTATTTATATTAATTTTATTTTTGGAGATTAATTACTGAAGTTGTCAGCATATAAATAGCAAATTGTTTTTTCATTTGGAGTATTCTTCTTGAGTTAAGTTGATCCAATAGTTTTTTCATATATCCGGGTGGTTCAAAGTTGTTGTTCTACCAATTATTGTATCGTGTTGAGATGATCGTTGTAGTTTGCTTGTAAAATATTAATTAGCCGAGTGGAAAATAGAGGAACTCACACAGAGAAGAAAATACACCAAAAAAAAGAAAAGAAAAGAAAAGAAAAGGCGACACTCTCAAATGAACAATGAATTTTGCATGGTTTTCTTGATTTATTTAATCAAATTCCTATGACAACAAATTGTGAATTGTCTAACATGATGAAAGTTATAACAGTCGTCTCTGAAGTCGGAGAAATTATTTGAAGATATGGCGACAATGAGACCGACAATTTTACATAATTGGATGTATAAAAGAGAAAAATTATCAAGGTCACATCCATCTCTTTGATTCCCTCTAAATTTACTAGAGTTTTTGTCATTTGAAGATCATAGAAAATGTCAAATCTTGTTAAGTGAGATCAAAGGCTGGGAATTTTTTTTTTTAATATTATAAGTTTTTAAACTTATTTTAAAAATATTGTAGTTTTTAAACTTTTCTTAAAAATATTGCAAGGTTACGACGACCTTGTCCACGCGGTCTGAGGTCGTCTCTTAAAGAGACGACCTTAGTATATCTGGAGCAAGGTCGTCTCTTCAAGAGACGACCTATGCTTGACGTGGCGAAAGGTCGTCTCTTGAAGAGACGACCTTGCCGTTTCGATTTTTTTTTTAAAATTTTAATGAAGGTCTTCTTACCGCAACAATTTCCAACGGGCGTCAGTAAATGAAGGTCGTCTCTTCAAGAGACGACCTTCACAGAACGTTTAAAATCCCACCCTCTCCATTTTCTTCTCTCCATCTCCATTTTCACTTTCACTCCCTCTCCATTTTCACTTTCTTCTTCTCTCCAATCTCACTTTCTTCTTCTCTCCCTTTCCATTCTCACTTTCTTCTTTTTTTACTTTCTCTCATTTACTCTCTTCTTTTTTCATTTTCTTAACTACTTCATTTTTTTTCTTCTCCATTTAGGTAAAAATTCAATTCATTTACTTCTTCATTTTTTTCTTCTCCATTTTAGTATTTTTTATCGCATTTGAAAGAACTAACACTGTTTTTGTCGTTTTTGAAGGAATATTGAAGGTTTCTACACCATTTTTGTCGTTTTTGGAGGAAGGAAACTTTTATTCACAATGTAAGTTGTTTTTTATTTTTTTTTATTGTAACTTTATATGTTTTTTAATTGTAGATTCATTTTACATTTGATAATTATTTTGATTTGTTGTAGATTCATCCTAAATTATTTTTATTTTAGATTTATTAATATTTTTATTTTTTTTAGATGCATTTTAGATTTTTTACTTATTTTTAATAGATTCATATTAGGTTGTTAAATATTGTTTAATAGATGCATATTAGGTTTTTAAATGCTTTCTGTTAGATCTATTAATTAATTTTATTTTGTTTAGATGCATTTTAGATTTTTTACTTATTTTTAATAGATGCATATTAGGTTTTTAAATGTTTTTTAATAGATGCATATTAGGTTAATTGTAGAGATTAAGTAATAGATTATAAAAAATTTAATTCTAATTATATATGGATAATTTGTTTTTAATAGAAAATGGGAGATAAAACAGTGGGATTTGTTTTGCATACGAATGAGTCAATGGTTGATGGGGTACATGATATAGATTATGACCAACCAGCAGCCGGTGGTTTTTCTCTGAATGTGAATAGTGGAATAGCCTTCGAACAGTTCCTGGAAATGATAGGCATGTCACTTGGTGTAGATGTGAGGGCAAATCATATTGACATAGTTTATAGACACCCTGAACTAACGCTATCTAGATCAGTAAAGTTTATGCCAATATCAATCCCTAACCATCAAGCAATGAACTTAATGTTCTCAATTGCGATGCCAATCCCAAATTTAGTACATTTATATATCAATGTAAGAAGGATGAATGTGAATGTACAAAGCTTTAAAGAAACGCCTATTCAATCAGTTGATCCTAGCCTAGGTGTTGAATCCAGCCAATGTCTTGACCCAGATCCTCAAATAGTTCGTACACCATGTGATGATGAAGATATGGTTACAAATAATACATATAAAGAGTTTAGAACTGAAACAGATGATGAATTTGAAGAGTTGGATTTTGAGAATAGTGTACATGACATCCCTTCAAAAACATTTAATGAGTTGGATAACAATGTATTAGATAACACTACCGAACATGATCCTATCCAAGAACCAGTGGTTGTCGAGAGGGAGCAGATTGTATACACGGGTTTAGTATGCAACAATAAAGAAATTCTCCAGCATATAGTAAAATGTTTTGCTGTTAAGTATCATGCACCATATGAGGTCGTGGAATCAACACCTACGAAGTGGACGGTACGATGTAAAAAGTGGGAAGATGGGTGTATATGGCGACTTCGTGCCTCGAAGAAAAGGTCTCATGGATTTTTGAAATTACCAAGCACGTTGAGCAACATACATTTTTATTCGGATATCAATCAAAGTCATGTGCAACTGGATTCTTCGATGATTGCTATTGAATTTTGTGAAACTGTAAAAAATAACCCCTCAGTTTGTGTATCCCAACTACAGATTGAAATAAAAGAAAAGTTTGGTTACCACGTGCCTTACGGTAGGGTGTGGGATGGGAAAAAAAAGGCCTTGGCCAAAGTATTTGGTGATTGGGATGATTCTTATAAGCTCCTACCAAAATGGATGTACATGGTTAAGCAAACAAATCCAGGTACACGTGTGGAGTGGAAAGTAAAGTTTTATGGAAGTGAAGGTCATGCTATACTCACATCATCTTTTGGGCTTTTGGTCCTTGCATAGAGGCTTTCAAAAAATGTAGACCCATCATCCAAATCGATGGCACTCATTTGTATGGCAAGTATAGAGGTAAGTTATTAATTGCAACGGCTGTAGATTCCAATGGAAAATTGCTTCCTCTTGCATTTGCTGTTGTAGATGAGGAATGTCGTGAAACATGGGGTTGGTTTTTGAAACATCTAAGACAAATTGTTACACATGAAGAGATATGTTTAATATCGGATCGACATGGTGGGATAATTTCCGCTGTTAATACTCCACAGAATGGTTGGGCGAACGACAAATGTCATCATCGATTTTGCTTACGACATATTGCTAGTAATTTCAACAATAAATATAAGTCTCAGAAGTTGAAAGACATGGTATATCGTGCTGGATGTCAACACCAAATTCGTAAGTACAACAAATGTGTTGAGGAGATAAAAGCCATAAATAGTTCTTGTATGAACTTTTTCAACAACATTGGTGTTGATAAATGGACTCAATCTCATGATGGAGGTTTTCGGTATGGGTGGATGACAACTAATCTGTCAGAGAGCATAAATGGAGTCCTTAAAGGTGGTCGCATGTTGCCAATCACTGCTCTTGCTCAACTTACATTCTATAGATGTGTACAATATTTTGAAAAGAGGAGAGCTGAAACGAGGATTGAGTTGGCACAACAATCGAAATATACGAGGTAATATTACAACTTTTTTTCATGCTATTGACAATAACCTATGTTCAATATACTCACCAACTTGAACTCACTCCTCATTAGGTATGCACTTGATAAAATTGTGAGGTGGGCATCAAGATCTACGAAACATGATATAGTGGACTACGATCGAGAAAACGGAGTGTTCCACGTGAAAACTGGGTTACATTATTTCAATTCCAAGGGAGGAAATATTCAAACTCTGAATTTAACTCGAGAAGGAGATAGGGTTGTTCATTATTGTTCATGCAATAAGTGGCAATCTTATGGAATTCCATGTTCACATTTCATGGCGATTTGCTCACACTTGAAGTTGAATTTTGAAAGTTTTATTGAGGATACCTATAAACTTTCAACCTACGTTGAATGTTACTCACCTTAGTTTCAACCAATTCCGCACGAAGACTATTAGATAGAGCCTACCAATATGCATGTTTTATATGCTGACCCAAAATTGTTGAGAGAAGCTGGTAGACCCAAGAGTTCTCGATACCACAATGAGATGGATTGGAGAGAAAGTGCTCAACAACGATGTGGCTTATGTAACCAATTGGGTCACAATCGAAGGAGTTGTCCATCCAGACAAAGAGAGGCACCTTAGGAAAATTTGTAATTTTGAGTTTATGGGATACATTTGTATTTGAATGACGATTTTTCTTTAATTGTATGCATCATGGATTGTAAACGAGCAATGTTTAAATGTTTAATATTCATTTATCACTTGTATTTTATATGCATTGAATTTAATATTTTATCTGTTACTAAATATTGATGTAATTATTTTTCTTTAGATCATGGATGTTAATCCAGGACCAATTGACACATCAGTTTTATACGCACAAGAATCTCATCGCTCACAGCTTATCTGGCAAGATCCAAATGTAGGCGAGCTACACTGTAGGCGGAGGGAAGCAGTGGTTGGTCGCACTATCCCATTACATCGCCTAATTTTACCCCACCTTCGTAAGTGCGGAGATTGGAGGAGTGGCCATGTTAGGATTTATTCAATTGGACTGGCACTATATAACTACATTAGTGGAAAGGTGGAGGCCAGAAACTCACACATTTCATGTGCCTGGAGGAGAGTGTACTGTCACTCTTGAAGATGTTGCAGTTTTACTAGGTTTACCAGTGGATGGTGAACCTCTTACTGGACCCATGAGCTATAATTGGAAACAGACGTGTGCTGAATTGCTCGGGGTGACTCCACAGGACAACCACATCAAGGGCTCCAGGTTGAGCTTACCTTGGTTAGCAGCCCAGTTCCCAGGGTTGAACGATGATGCTGTTGAGGTTGCTGTAGCGAGGTATGCTCGAGCATATATATTGCAGCTATTTGGAGGAAGTATCTTTTGCGATAAATCTAGGGATAAAGTTCATTTAATGTTTCTCCCACTTCTACGAGACTTCGAGATTGCAGGAAGATATTCATGGAGTGGAGCCTGTTTGGCATGGTTATACAGACAATTGTGTAATGTCAGTCGGTTGGATGCACGTGATATTGCCGGACCTATAATACTTCTTCAACTGTGGGGTTGAGAACGATTTCCCACGATGGCTCCTCAGCGTCGACGTATGAATCTTGCTGCATTAGTGGGGCGACCTCTTGGTGCTCGGTATGGTTTTCAAATTTTACTTTTTATAATTTAAAATGTTCGAAATTTAGATTTTAATGACAAATTATAAATTTGTAGGTGGAGAGACCAATTACGTATTTACAGGATCATCTACTCATGTGATCAGACAATACAGATATATGTTTCATCTTCTTAGACCCAATTTGGTACGAATGACATACTTGAATTTCTTTTCTTTTATGTTATAAGTCACTAATAAACTAAATGTTGGTATTCTCAGATGATTTGGGAGCCATACAACAATGTCATGGACACATTACCACAATATTGTAGAAATGGTCATGACATGTGGCGTTCGGTGACTCCATTCGTATGCTTCCATATTATAGAATGACACCTACCCAATCGAGTGATGAGACAATTTGGGATGAAACAGTGTATCCCAGGGCGTGTGCAACACCGACCCAAAACACGCATGCTATCGACCTTCGACATCAAGATTGGGGCGTGTGTTGACACCGTATGTGTGAGCGATGGCATTTTTGCTGAGACAACACATAGCGGAAGCTCCACCGATTGATGCATTCGGAGATACCACTCCGCACTATGCAAATTGGTATTTGAGCATTACAAGGTGTTTCATCACTGCTGAAGGAGCATCATATGGGCAAGCGGTAAGAATTTCATTTATTGTTTAAATATATCTATTTTAAATTTTCAATAAATATTGACTATTTTTTCCTTCAAAATTGAAGAGAACATGTTTTAGATGATTCGAAATCTCACGGAGAATATGGAGATACTGAATCTGTGTGCTGTTGGAGAAGACAATTTAGATAATCTACATAACATGTACAACATTCCTACTGCTCCTCCTCCTGGTCCTCGACATAGAAGACGTGTTCAACAGGAGGATATTGAAGAAGAGGAGCTGCCCATACCTGTGCCCGGATGAGGTTGACCTAATGTCGGGGCATATTCTTTTGATGTTGGACAACTTATCTCCACCCCGATGATGATGATCCCCACACACAGTGCAGAGATATATTCATACTCCTGGCACACATGATTCTGAGGCAGACCCCTCATCATCCCATGGAGTGGTTCGTGCCCGAGATGATGATGATGATCCATCTTCACATGAGGAAGAATTAGATGAACCACCGGTGCAACAAGAGGAAGCCCCGAGGGGTCGTCGTCGACAACCCCCTCGTAATAGAGCGGCGTCCACCTTGTGGCACACTGCCGAATATGAATTTTTGTAATCAATTTGTGAACTTTAAGTTTATTTTCGTAATAGATTATTATTAAGTTTATTTTCATCCATTTACTTTGTTAATATTAAAGTTTCAGTCCGTTTTATAATTATCGTTTATAATCAATTGATTTTTAGCTTTTATTTGTTAAAAATTAATCTTCTTATAAATATAAGCCATTTCTATAAGATTAACAAATAAGTGATTACCAAATGTACTTTGCTAGAAGAACAAGTATAAGAAATAGATTAAATGAAGAATAAGAAGAAGAAGGAAAAAAAAAATCATTCTGTGAAGGTCGTCTCTTCAAGAGACGACCTTCGCCTACGTGCGCATAGGTCGTCTCTTGAAGAGACGACCTTGCTCCAGATATACCAAGGTCGTCTCTTCAAGAGACGACCTCAGACCGCGTGGACAAGGTCGTCGTCTCTTGACGACCTTGCAATATTTTTAAAAAAAGTTTAAAAACTACAATATTTTTAAAATAAGTTTAAAAACTTGTAATATTAAAAAAAAATGCCCATCAAAGGCTACTATAACAATACCTTTATAATTCTTAGCATGCCTTCTACACCAATTTTTCCTTTGTCTTTTTGAGGTCAAACAACATCAACCTTTAGTTTTAATATTTAAAGAGGTCAAAAATACAATCTTGTATATTTGATTATTGACATCTAGAATTCTCTATCATACTTTATTTCACAATTTTTTTGCAAATTGTATAACTTCACAATTTTTTTGCAAATTGTATAACTACTACTTATATCTAACTGGTCTTCTAAAAAATATTCGTACCAAATATGCTTTAAAGCTTTGATTAAGATTTAACATTTTATGAAAGCGCGATTGGAATAGATGCAACCACATTTTAAGTTTAAATTATAAATGTAGCCCAAGTATAACTATTTTAATTTATAGAAGTTTTTAAAATATTAATTCATTGGACTTTGAATTATATATACTTTTAATTCTATTATTAACAATGGTTAATAAAATACCCATATGTATATGACATTCCATTAAATAAAATTAGATGAGGTGGCAATGTTGAACGAATTGAAAATCTTGAAATCACTCAATTTCAACCGCCAACAAGAGCATAGTTCAACTAGCATTAAGTATGAGATCATGAGTTCGAATTCCCATATCCCAATAGTTGATGTACTAAAAAAAATCACTCAATTTCAACCTAAATTTATCTAATGAAGCTCCAAATATTGACAGAATATAAGTAAAATTGAAAGTTCACAAATATAATTAAAATTTTAAATACCTTTTTATTAAATAGACACAATATCACAAATATAATTAAGATTTTAAATACCTTCTTATTAAATAGACACAATATATCCCAAGCATAGAAATTAAAATCGTAATTAAAATTTTCTTACAGATAACTTTACTATTATTTATTTATTTATATATTTTAATTTAAGCTCGGCTTCCCCAAACTTTATTTCCACGTTATGTTGTCTATGAAAAAAAAAGAATCCACGTTAGGAATATGTGCATTGACAAGTATATTTGACCATAATATTTAAATATAAACATAATTTTCTTTATTATACACGATCGTACAATCAAAGTCCAAACCCAAAATTCTATGGTAATCATATTTAAAATTTACTTTTATTGCTGAAAATTTGAAATAAGGAATTAAATAAAAGTTTACGCTTGAAAGTCAAATTAATCAACAAATTAATATTGTCTATATAGAAAATACAACAAACCATTAATATAATAGTCGATAAAATAAAATATAATAGTAGAATAATTATATCTTTTGCTAATGTATTTTTTTACACGGGTAGTATTTTCATTCTTGCACTTTTAAAATTTTCAATTTCATTTCTATTCTTTAATTTATGGGTTTTGATAATCTATGTGTTAGTGTAAATTAGTTAATTAAAAGGATTTTGTTGATGTAATCGGTTGTGATATATTAAACTTAAAGAAAAAGAAAAAAAAAACGTATAGATTCTTAGTGTGTTCTTCAAATATAAATATAATTCTGATAGCAGATTTTTTGGACTATTTTTATGTTAGAAAAGAGATTTTCGAGGCTTGAGATTATGGATATGATTCACATACAAGCAATCAACATGACGACATTAATTTTCTCCCATTTTCCCTTGACTCGTTTGATTTTTGCTATAAGAATTAGTTTCAAACTTAATCGGAGTTCATCTCTTGTTCCCAGAGATTAACTTAACACGATTTTTATAGGTACAAAATAGATAAGAAAATATAGAAACTCATAGGTAGAAGTATTATTTTTTGATAAAGGACAACAGACCTCCACATATGTGTACAATGGTATGATATTGTTCACTTTAAACATAAAGTCTCATGACTTTGCTTCTAGTTTCCCAAAAGGTCTTATATACTAATGAAGATAATTGTCCTTACTTATATACCATGAATCTCTTCATTTCTCTAGCTAATATGGAACTTCGTTAGTACTCCTAACATTTTTAGGTTTAATTTTCAAAACCCAAAAACTAAAAATCAAATGGTTATCAAACAATTCCTTAGTTTTTTTTATTTTTCGTTTTTGAAAATGAAACCTATAAATATTACTTCCACTTTTGAATTTTTTATTTTGTTATTTATTTTATACACATGTTTTCAAAAATCAAGCAAAGTTTTGAAAACTAAAAAAAGTAGTTTTCAAAAACTTGTGTGTTTATTTTTTGAATTTGACTAAAAGTTCAAATGTTTTCTTAAGAAAAACGAAACTCAAAATAGATGAATGATGAGAAAATAACTACAAACCAAAAGCAAATGGTTATCAAACAAGATCTTAATTATTTAGGCCTCATTTGATAACCATTTTGTTTTTGAAAATTATGCTTGTTTTTTCATAATTTCTCTTCATCTTTTCTACAATAATTTCTATATTTCTTGAAAAATTATTTGAGTTTCTAACCAAATTAAAAAAAAAAAATGAAAACGACTTTTTTTTAGTTTTCAAAACTTAGCTTAGTTTTTTAAAACATAGATAAGAAGCATATTAGAAAACATAGAAAACCATAGATGGAAATAATATTTTTAGGCTTAATTTTCAAAAACCAAATGATTATCAAACATGATCTTAATTTTTTAGATTGAAGCATTTGATGGTTCTATTTATATGCTTCTTTATTTTTCATATTTTTAATATATTAGAAAAAGGTTAATTAATCTTAGAGTTTAATCCTTATACTTAGGGAGAGGTAGTTTAGAGTTAGAATGGAGATGTATAACTAAATGAGTTTTAAAATCAAGAGATTTGAAATTTCGTTATCATAAAAAAATCGGTCCATTAAAAGTCTTTGCTATTTATTGAAGCTAGGGAGGAATATTTGGTTTTCAATTGGCAAATAGACTTAACTAACACTTAAAAGAGGTAGTTGAGAGGGTAGCGTTTTTGACCTATAGAATTAATAATTCATTCAATATTGAGTAATTAAGGGGTCGTCTACATAATCATTGACTTTTTGTTTTATAAAATTGTGCTTATTTTTTCATAATTTCTTCACTATAATATTTGAGTTCTTAGCCAAATTCTAAAAAATAAAAATAAGTTTTTAAAAACTATTTTTTAGCTCCATTGGATAATTATTTAGTTTTTGAAAATTAAACTTTTTTTTTTCAATTTCTCTACTAAGGTTTTCACCTCCCTTAAAAACATTTGAATTCTTAGTCAAATTCTAAAAACAAACCAAGTTTTTGAAAACTACTTTTTTAGTTTTTAAAATATGGCTTGAGTTTTTAAAACATTGGTAAAAAGTAGATAACATTATAAGTAAATCTATATGTGAGAGTGGTATTTATAGGTTTGGTTTTAAAAACCCAAAAACCAAAAACTAAGGCCTCGTTTGATAACCATTTTGTTTTTTGTTTTTAGTTTTTGAAATTTAAATCTAAAAATACTACTTATACCAATGAGTTTATATGTCTTCTTATCTAATTTGTACCTATATTTTCAAAAACAAAGCCAACCGTTGAAAACTAAAAAAAGTAGTTTTCAAAAACTTGACTTTGTTTTTAGAATTTGACTAAGACTTCAAATGTTTACTTAAGCGAGATGATCTCTATTGTGGAGAAATTAGGGAAACATAAGCTTAACTTTCAAAAACTAAAAACAAAAAACAAAATGGTTATCAAACGGGGCCTAAGATCTCTTGCGTCTAGGTTTCAAGAATTTAGTAGATTAATGATAACCATTTAGTTTTTTATTTTTGAAAAATAAGCTTATAAATATTATTTCCACCTATAAGTTTTCTCTCTTTGTTATCTAGTTTTTACATGTATTTTAAAAAATTAAGCTAAGTTTTGAAAACTAAAAAAAAAAGTAATTTATTATATTATTATTTTAAATTTGGCTAAGAATTCAAAATTTTTATTAAGAAATGATGAAACTTATTGTAGAGAAATGATGAGAAAAGAAGATTAATTTTTCAAAAACTAAAGATCAAATGGTTATTAAATGAAACCCATTTTTTTTAGTTTTCAAAATTTGGTTTGGTTTTTTTAAAACATATGTAAAAAGAAAAAAACAAATAAGAGAACTGATATGTGGAGTTAATATTTATAGGCTTAATTTTAAAAAACCACTCAACTCAACCAAATAGTTATCAAATAACGCCTAATTAATTGAGATCATATATTCAAGTGATGAAATCAATTTTCTATGATTCCTAGTCTTTAGTGATTATTGGCTTTATTTTATTCTTCTATCTTGCAATAATTTGATTTTTTAAATAAAATTAATTAATGGTATATGTAGTACTTAATTGAGAAAGATAAGTAACGTTGCAAGAATTCTGAACACATGAACAGATAAAATATTAATTAGTTCTAGTTGCTATTTATAGAAAGATTTATTTCGTATTTGGTTGTGTATATAATTCTACCCTGTAAAAATCGGATAGGATTTGGATTGTTGAAATTTCAGACGCAAAGGATATAATATGTATTATAATTAATTTTATGTTAAATCTAGTATATTTTAATTTGAACTTCGGATTTTTTGATTAATGGTACAGGCTAAATATCGTTGAACTATGCTCACTTTGACAACTATATATCAAATTCTAATTGATATACTTAAAAACTTAATTACAAGATGTCTAGTATAGAGTTGAATTTTTGTTGAAATTAATGAGGTCTAGGAAGTTAATACCATGGTTAATTTTATGAATGGATTGAAATTAATAGGTCCAAAAAATTTGATGCTGTTTTTTTTTTTGTTTTTGTTGAAATTATTGGAGTGAATTTAAAGAAGCCGTGACTTAAGTCTAAGGCCATGGTTACTCTCTATGAATTGCAATCAATCAATATAATTCTAAATTGTGGGACTCACCCCACTGCGATTAATTGTAAGGCAGAGATTAATTTTTTTTTTCCGTTGGAATACATTCTCCGTCTCCGTCTACGCTCTCCGTCCCCCTAATTTATTTATTTATTTTTAAATATATATTTGTATATATAATAAACTATAATTCTAATTTTTTATTAAATATCATTTTATTTTTTTTAAGAAAATTGAAAAAATACCTCTTAAATAGAAATCTCTATTGAAGAATTAACTATTTAAATAAAAATTTTGAAAATAAATTATTTAATAAAATTTAGAAAAATAAAAATGATAAACAGGGAATCTCCGTTGTGATGCCCGATTTAAATCAGGTACGCCAACTTCTTTTGTGACTTGATTAATGGTTTGAGTTAAGATAAAAGAGTGTGTTTAATATATAAGTTGGGTTTTAAGCCTTAAAAAAAAGGAATCGGGGAGGACAAATTATTCAATTAGGCCGCCACAATGTGGCTACCTCATAATGACCGTTGGATGTAGATCCAATAATTTTCATGCCCCCTAATAACTGTTGGATATAGAGTCGAAATACTTATCTCTCTTCATCAAACGGTGAAAAATTGTCGGCCACATTGTGCCACCCTCACTGAATAATTTCTCATCGGGGAAGGCGTGTGCCCTCCCCCTTCGCGCAACCGGCCTCAGCGAAACGGTCGCCAACCTCCCCCTTACGTTTTCTTCTTCTCCATTTCCAAGCCTTCTCCCGTGGAATCAACCTCTCTCAGCTTCAATCCCTCTCTCCTTCTTCCTCGTTCGATCTTTCTCTCTCTCAATTTTCTCCCTCTCTCGATATCTCCCTCTTCCATCGACTTCCCCTTCACCACCCGCCTCTGTCCGAGCACCGCCGGTCGACCCCCTCTCGCAGAGCCCAAATGTCGGTCGCCTCCCCCTCCTTTCGATCGCAGGCTGCCACCCCAAGCTCTCCTCCCTTCGGTGTCCACAAAGTAGCTCGTGTCCCTCCTCTTCGCGCAAGCGTCGACGATGACACTCTCAGTCGAAACTCCCCCAACCACCATCCTCTCCTTCGATCTGTGCCAGTTGACAACCTCAACCCCATACCAATCTTCTCCTCGGTCGTGCTTTCCAGCCAGCACCCGAGGATTCCTTTTTCCTTTCTTTGGTTCTGAGTAATGTGTTGTTTTGCTGAACAAGGTTGTGAATTGGAGAATTCGGGGAGCTACAGCTTGAGACAACACGATAGTTGCTTCGAAAGGACCCCAAGTGAGTAGGTAAACCTTCTGACCTTAACTCTATAAATTTCGTTGACCATAGACATTGTGAAACTGCTGCGAGTTGTGCCAAGTATGACTTTGAGTGTAAAATGCTTGGCTTGGGCTTTGTCCGCTTAGATTTGCTTGTTTCGTTTGGCAAGGGCGATGAGTTGGAAGATTTCGGAGGTGGTGGCTTGAATCAGTGAGTTAGTTGATTAAAAAAGGCCTCCGTTGCACCAGGTAAGCGTTTTTGGCCTAGTTATGTGAATTTAGTATCCTTAAGCGCCATGAAATCATTGAAGTTTGTGTCAAAATGTAATTTTCGGTGTAATATGCGAAGTTGGACTTAGGTAACTTAGAATGGTTGATTTCGATGGAACAACTCTGTGATCGTTGGCGAGAAGGTTGGTTCTAGGTAGTCGGAGGCTAGGTGCAGATTTAGCTCGACACACTCGATTGAAGGTAAGTGGCTTCAACCTTGCTTTGCACACTCGATAGTTGGGTTTGACTTAGTGTGGTCCTAATGAACTGAAAATGTTGTATTAGTTGGTGGCTAGTAGATTTGGTTAAATCGTTGAAACTGATTGGCTATGGTGTTTCGAACTGTAGGACCCTTTTAGCTGCTCGCAGGCAATCTTGGAATTGACCTTAAGGGAGACTTAGTCGGCACACTCCTAACTTGAGGTAAGTAGCCATTTGGTAATCTCGGACAAGCTCACAAGTGAGAGAACTTGTGACGTGGTCTGTGTTGTGATGTGTTATTATGATAACATGAATGTGTGGATACCAACCCGGTGAATGACTAGAATCTTGTACTGCATGTGAGACAAATATGTTTTACTGCCTGCGTTATAGAGTTGATTGTTTGCTCTGGTATTGGTTAACATGTTTTAACTTTATGGAACACGTATGCGTGAATTGGACTGTTGGTACTTGATTGCCTAGTTTATTGCTTGATGTGTGTGTTTGCGTTGTGTAAGAGTTGCCTGGTTGTGGGAAGATGTGTGTGGTCAAGCTGGTAGTTTTCTTGTAGTTAGACCCATACTAGAACGAGCTTAAGGGCCAAATGGGTCGATTAGGGATCTAAGAAGGCTAGGTACTCGTGCTTATAAAGCTCATGCCCGTAGACCCCGCGACTCCTTTGGTCGGTCCAAAAACCTTGAGTTGGCGAACCTCAGGATGTGGGATGTGCTCCTACATTTGGTGAGTGGCTCTGGGGTGGTTCCCGTCGAGCTAGTGGATGGTTGGATGCGTTCCGCCATTCTGTGTGTGGTTTAGGGGTGCTTCCCATCCAGTTGATGGATGACTGGACACGTTTCTCCATTCGGTGTTTGGCTTAGGGGGCGTGTCATGTGAGCGTGTGGATGGTTGGGCGCATCTCGTCATCCAGTGTGTTGCTCTGGGGTGATTCCCAGTGAGCGTATGGATGCTAGGATGTGTTCCTTCATCCGGTGTGTAGACTTGAGGCGAGTCTCCATGGCTAGGGGCGTGGGGGTTATATTTCATAGTTCGGTGATAATGAGATGTGTGGACGAGATGAGAGATTGTTCCTCTTGTCGTTGTTTGCCAACCTAGGTGATAAGAAAACCCTAGCGAATTGGAATTAGGAACCCTTTGGTTATGTGAACCCCTAATTCTCAAACACTAAAACCCCCAAATCGATTCGATTCAATCCCAAGGAAAAGTACTAGATGTGGATTACCTTATGATCGAAGACCAAGAGGTAAGGAAACTAGTTCCTCACTCAAGGATGGAACACTCCACAAGCAAGTTGATCAAACCTACTTGAATGTTCCTGGCTTGCAACCCTGTACTCAAGAATTGCAAAGGTGATGATGTGGCTTTGCAACAAATCACACTAAATTTGTATTCATCCAAAAACTCCCTTGTACAACCTAATGGCCAAGCTTTAAATAGCTTCCCAAAACCCTAAATGTCATATAATGACAAATGACAAAAATACCCCTACTTAAAATGTCATAAAAAGGATAAAATTGGAAAAATAATAGAATTATATAAAAATTAGAAAATAACAATTTGATGCCCTGGTGGTTCATATCATCATCTCCTTCTTTTGAAGGATTCGTTCTCGAATCTAAATTGTCACCTTGGAGAGCAAACTTGTAGTCATGAGATGTCAATGATCTAGCTCCCTTTGGATTCCTCTTAAACTTTCGACCAAGGATGAGTTCATCAGTAAACTTTAGTAACATCTTTGTTCTGTACTTCGCATGTGGAAAAAATTACTTCTTCACTAGTGCATTAATTTTCTGTAAAAATTCAAAATTAGCAGTAGTAAATACACTAAGAATAAGTGTACCTAAGAGATAACAAGTTCTCTTGTGTACAAGCTCCAAGATGAATCGTTATGAGGAGATAATTTTATCCTCACAAACTTCTAAAATTGGACTCATTCCTTTGACCTCTTCTTCATTTTTACTACTCTGTGTATTGCTTCCAAATTCTTTTTTTCACATTCTCTTCTTCTAAGGTCCCTACCTCCTCATTCTCTTTCTCTAATTTTGACTGAGTAATGTATCTCATTATTCTCGGTGGATCTTCTTTCTTCAT
This sequence comes from Trichosanthes cucumerina, assembly GCA_036507285.1. Taxonomy (NCBI): domain Eukaryota; kingdom Viridiplantae; phylum Streptophyta; class Magnoliopsida; order Cucurbitales; family Cucurbitaceae; genus Trichosanthes; species Trichosanthes cucumerina. The sequence continues at coordinate 10,399,144 of CM071842.1, read as the reverse complement.
CTTCAGAAGTATTTATATTTAAATCTTCTTCTCGTACTTTTAGATGATGCACTTGTTCTTTTTCTTGGGTGGGTCGATCATGTTCTTCTTGGCAGGGGTTTTCTCTCGAGGCTTGGTAAAATAAACTCCATTCTTGGATGAGTTCCCTAGCATACTTTCTCATCGAATGACGTAGTTCAACCAATTCTTCCTGTATAGCCTCTCTAAGTGTTGCATCTCTACTTCGATTTTCAACACGCCTCATTTTTTGGTACCTGGCTACAAAATAAAAACAAGTAAAAGAAAAGTGGACCTCACAATCACTCCCTCACATGTTTCACTCAGCAGATGGAGTTCACTCGTGTTTACTCTCTTTACTGGAAGCTCTCTCTCACAAAATATTCAATTTCTCTAAAAGATAGGATGATGAGCCAAAACTTTGCAATCAAGATCAGAGAAGCAAGTTAAAAACAAACCAAGCAAGAATGATTGTAAAGTGTCAAACTCAAGCAAAGAATAGTAGAATATAAAAAAAAAATGAAAACTAGAAATCAAGAACATAATGTTCAAGATCCAACAAACTAAGAGATGAAATAAACAAGATATCTAGAATCAAGAATTTAAGATTCAAGATTCAAGGAATTATGTAGATGAACAAAGAAAAGCAAACAACTAAACAATTTTTTTTTAAGTACTTAACTACTTGCAAGTGTTTGAAATTAAGATAAGCGCTGAAAACAAGCCAGAGTTTATGCACAAATTCACAAAATAACCTTAATTAACAAAAATACCTTCTTTGATCACAATGTCAAAAACTATAGGGACTATGGTTTATGACAGGGGTAGCTTGGTAAATCTGGTAAAAATAGTTAGAGCTCTTAAAATTAAGTAAAATTTAATACACTCAAAGATAAATGTATCAAAATCATGTGAAGAAAAATTGGGCTTAAAAGAAAGAATTTTAGATAACAAAAAGCTAAGAAAGAAAAGCTGCTACAGAAAAGAAATTGGGCTTCTATACAATCAAATTGCCTTGATCGGTTCAGTATCTTTCAGTCCGGTTCTTTGAGGGAAACTTTTTGAGTTTTTTTTACTCGCAAAAGAAAAAATATATAAAATTTGGGCTTAAAATATGATCGTGTGGTCTCGGTAAAAATTATTCAAATCAGATAGATAAGATTTTCTAGATTTTCCAGATTTGAACAATATGAACACAAACGAATTTTTCTTCTATTTTACTTCGATCTTTTCCAAAATCAGTATTTTTTCTTCAAACTTAAGTCGATTTGATTCACTTTAGGCACTAGAATCAATCGATTTAGAGTCCTGAACACTAAACTAAAAATAGGACAAATCAGAACAATTCTGTAGATGTGCAGCAGAAAAATTCTCAAAAAACAAATTTCTAAGAAAATAGGTATGCTTTTGGAATCTACTCTCTGAATTTTGAATAAAAAGACTTATGATTAAAATAAAATATAATTGCTTCAAAAGATTAGAAAGATGAAGCGCATGGATCAAATTGCAAGTATTTTTTTTTTATAAATAAACGAGACAAGAATTTTAGAAACAAAAATTCAGAATATAGATGAGAGAAAAAAAAATGATAGATCCGATCTAAAGCCAAAGCTCTGATACCAAATGATAAGAAAACCCTAGCGAATTGGAATTAGGAACCTTTGGTTATGTGAACCCCTAATTCTCAAACACTAAAACCCCCAAATCGATTCGATTCAATCCCAAGGAAAAGTACTAGATGTGGATTACCTTATGATCGAAGACCAAGAGGTAAGGAAACTAGTTCCCCACTCAAGGATGGAACACTCCCTACCTGAATGTTCCTGGCTTGCAACCCTGTACTCAAGAATTGCAAAGGTGATGATGTGGCTCTGCAACAAATCACACTAAATTTGTATTCATCCAAAAACTCCCTTTTACAACCTAATGGCCAAGCTTTAAATAGCTTCCCAAAACCCTAAATGTCATATAATGTCAAATGACAAAAATACCCCTACTTAAAATGTCATAAAAAGGATAAAATTGAAAAAATAATAGAATTATATAAAAATTAGAAAATAACAATTTGATGCCCTGGTGGTTCATATCATCATCTTCTTCTTTTGAAGGATTCGTTCTCGAATCTAAATTGTCACCTTGGAGAGCAAACTTGTAGTCATGAGATGTCAATGATCTAGCTCCCTTCACGAATGTTCGTAACACCAGCTGAGTCAAATTACCGTTTTACCCCTGGGTTACATCTTGTGCCTTAAGTACCAGTGCTCCTCTAATGAACAATTTGTTTGTGGTCCTACCAACAAACAGAGTCCCTCTCGGGCCAATGAGAGGGTCGAGCCCTTTGTTCAAGTCCCGAAGACACCACTTAAGGGAACATTCCTCTACTTACCCTAGTAGGTGAGAAGGAGTGAATTCCATCTTACTAAGTTAAGTTCTCAGCCGCTCACTCGGTCTTGTCCCCAAGAAGGTAGGCATATTGAGTCGGCGAATCTGGCCACTCTCACCCATACTAGTCAAAGGACAATCTCTCGCGAACAGGAGTTCGTAACCTGCTCAGGATTGAGATCAAGTTGCCTAGGTCATCCTAGTGACATAGAAACCTAACTAGTCAACGGAGTTACAACTAGAGGTTACTATTTCGTGGTCCGGTCTTATGTAATCTCATTACAAAGGATATCCCCACTCACATGTCATCTACACGAACACGTTAGAATCACAGTGTTTGTATCAAATACAAAGTGGGCCACACCCATAGTTTTACCAGGGTGAGGTGCCCAAACCTTATCCCCTAACTATAGAACCTCTAGGTTGTATCTCGAACCGAGATCCTTTTTATGTACATTACATTCAGTTAAAGAATCATTTAACAACCTTAGATGTTTAGTTTATTGGATTTAGGGTTTAAATAAAGGCAAACTCGTAGATAACGAACAATAACACTTTATTGAAATAATAACACTTTATTACATTAATTAGAACATAATTACAAACTACGAGTTTTAGAGCACAAATCCCAACATTAGATTGGTTAGGTTCTCTAAATTGTTTAGTTTTCCCTTTACATGTTTTGTGATCGTCCTGTTGTTCTGTTGTTGAAGTTATTGAGTTTGTTTTTCTGAAACTCTGTGGTTTGGAGCCCAGTCCGTGATATGATTGAAGATTGGTGGAGGTTGGGCGTTCTGCATGCCTTTAGAAACGCTTTTCTTGTCAATCAAGTCCTTAGAAATTTTTGGAACTCTCTAGGTTATGTGTTGCCCAAATTTTGGCGCGAGCGGTATGGCTTGGTTAACACCCTAGATAAGTTCATGTCCAAATTTAGGACAGTTACACATGCCCTGTTCCCCAACCCTGTCCCGTAGACATCTCTAATTTTAAGAATTAATTGTGGGGCTCACCCCATATCTGTAATTTTATTATGCAATTGCATTACGTCCTAAACCAGGGTTGAATCTGATCATACCCATTGATTTGACATACTTTCACCATCTGTTCTTTCTCTCCTTTAATCTCAACTCTTATATCCCATTGAGTTAATTTCTTTCTTCTCTCTTATTTTTTTTCTTTCTTCCTTCTTTTTTTTATTTTTTTTATTATTTTTTTTAAATTTCTTCATGTGGATAAAAAAACATTAAAATCCACAATTTTTTTTAATGGTTTATTAAAAAAGTTTTTTTTTTTTTTTTTGAAATTCTCCCCAATCACTTGTACTTTTTCATTGGTTTCTTTTGATAGATGCAATAATAATGACATTTTCAGCCTCTATTTTAATTATTTTTTAATGATTTTATTAAAATCTTTTAGTCCATTTTTTGAAATTCTCCATAACCTCTTATTTTTAATTTGTTTCTTTGATATGACGCAATTATAATAACATTTTTTCAACCTTTTGTGCTTGCCCATGAAGGAAAGCTATATTTGTAGCATCATACCATTCTCATAAATCGAAACAAAGCAGGGAAGAAGGGGATTTGAAACAACACTAGGGAAGAAGGAGATTTGGAACTGGAAGCACATCCTGACCTTTTGCCTTTTATCTATAATTTTTTGCCATATTTATGAGAACCAGAATTAGAGATCGCTATTTAGATGAGATCGATATGAGGATATAGATTAAGTTAACCTTTTTCCTCTTTTTCTGTGATTTTTTTTTGTCATATCGTGAGAATGAGATTGAAAAATATTTTTTCTCTTCATTTCTTTGTTTGACATGTTATAATAATATCATTTCAAAATAAATTAAATAATATTATCTTATTAAATTAAATAACAGTAGATTTTGTTTTGGAAATTTTGATTTTTTATTTTAAAAATATTTATATCAAAATTATTTGTGTTTAAAAAAACTGCACCTAAATTGAACCTTGAACATCAGTGTAGTAGACACTATTTGGATTGTGTTCAAGAGTATAACCTAAATGGTCTATGGTATAAGAATGAGGTTGGAAGCCTTATTCTGGTAACACCATGGATGCAACCCACTTTGTAATTAGTACAAATGAGGTAATTCAACTCATTCATGTGGATGACATGCGAGTGGGGGCATTCTGTATAAAAAGTTCATACAAGACCGGAATGTAAATTATTAGTCTAACCAATATAACGCCGTTAACAGGATACAACTGATAATTTATAGATGGTCATTAGTGACTCGACCTGAATCCTAAGCAAGTTAAGAACGCCTACTTATAGGGGTTTGCCCGTAGACTATTATGGGTGAGAGTGGCACTGTGGCAGAGACTCAATAAGCCTACCTTCCGAGGGACGAGAACCTCGTAGGTAGTGGGGACTTAACTGCAAGATTTGAAATCACTCATTCCTAGACTAAGGAATTAGATAGGTTGTTCTCTTAAGAACTGAGTCCAGGTCTTGAATAACGGGGCCCCGCCCTCTAAACTAGCTTAAGAGGGTTTGAGTTTATGGTAGGACCATAGACTTGTTGTTCATTAAAGGATCAGTGATGCTTAAGGAACAAAGAGGTAATTATAGGGGGTAAAACGGTAATTTGACCCAACTGAGATTACGAACAACCTGTGAAAGGTCGACTCATGGGTAATGATTATATCAATGGACACAATATAATCTATAGTGAGGAGAGTGCAGCTACAAGTCTATAGTGGAGTGACTTATAGTTAATGAATATTGATTAACCAGATCATAGAGTTTGATCACTTAATCTCACATCATTAGAGCTCATGAACTGTAGGTTCATTAGGTCCCTCTGTTGGCTCAACATGGTAATATTGAAGGTATAAAGTTAGAAATGAAATCGAAGTGTTCAATTTCATATATGAGGTGTTATATCAATTATATGTGATATAATTGATATAATATATAGTTTTAATGTGAATTAGATTCATAAATTAACTATATACTAATGAGAGAATGAAGAAGGGATAGAATGGTAATTTCTATCCTATTTCCCTATAAATAGTTGCATAAGATGCAACTTTGAAAAAAAAAAGCTTTTGAGACATAACCCTAGAGTTCTCTCTTTTGTGTTGGAAAGAGTTCCAAACACATTTAAAAAGATCACCTCATCTCATCCTAAAAGAAACTCACCTTCCTCCCTCACCTAGAGAACAACAGAGAAGATCTAGTGGTGAATCGTCACACGGTTTGGGTTCGTTGCTGAGATCGTGATCGTTGGAGGAGGAACTCGTGAAGAAAGTGTTCTTCAAAGGTAAATTCTTGTTGTCCTAAGTCGTAAAACATGCTTAATCTTTGTTATTTAGTTTTTGTTTTAGATCCATGTAACAAAATCATGAACACGCGATTCATAATCGCTTCCGCTGTGGGATTCGATCCTTTCAATTGGTATCAGAGCACCAATTGTGTTCTTGATTTTGTTCTAGATTTATAAAGAACAAAGATGAGATTTACTGATTTCATGAGATGTATAATCGGTTTGCAAAATTAGATGTTTTCGTTTTTGGCACCATAGATTTACATATTTTATGTTGAATTGTTCAATGTAAAGGGCCTATTGTTTTAGGCATTTTATTATGTAAATCGAGTCTGTAAGTCCGTGTCGATCGAGACAAAGTGGTTGCTGAGAAGAACGGAGCGAAAATGAGCAAAAACAGTGGAGATTGCTTGTTGTTCTGCATACAGCGTTGCAACGTTGTTGATGCGGTTTTCAAGTTGCAGGAGGCGCAACATTGCAACTCTCCAATTTGCGTCACAACGCCAGGACGTGGAGACGATGGCGTTGCAACGCCAGCACGGACGTCGCAACGCTGAAGGTAGGGACGTTTTGGCAAGCGTTCCAACAGGCAAAAACAGACAAGAATCAGCGTTGTAACGCTGTAGGCGTTTCATGAAGGCACCAATGGGCGAAAAACGGTTTTTTTATATATTAAATATAAAAACGTTTTATATTTAATTTTATTTAATATTATTAATTTTAATTAATATAATTAGATTATATTAATTGAAATTAATTTTAGGGTGCCAAAAATGGTCTAATTTTGCTATTTAATTCATGCAATTGTTGTATAATTATTGTCATGCATAATGTATGCTTTTATTTTAGATATCCCACCTTAGGTTAAACATTTCCATGCATCATTTATAATATAAAGTGTTATATTATATAGTTTGCATGTATAATTAATATAATGTGTTATATTAATTTTTGGACAGCATTGACATGCATATTTTTTCATGAGATGAATGTGTTATGTATGTTTTATTATTCATGTGATGAATGATCAAGCACAATAACATAGAATTGCATGTCACCTAAGGTTAAATTCATTAGTTTTAAAATGTTTAGAACATAAAATTAATAGACCTTAGGTTGTCTAGTTCTAATTAGATTAGAATTAGGAACCATGTAATTTATAAACAATGATTAAAAGAGGAACTCTGTCTAAGGAAGGTTCTGTCTAGGTTGGGGTATTTAAGCTGACGGAAATGGAACACCCTTACCTCGGAACTGACCTGAGAGTGAATTTTAATCAGAGAGTTAATAAATTATAGTAGCATCAACGAGTTTATTTAGGGGTTAATAAACTAGAAATCCTAGGTTTAATGTAAAGAGTTATATTAGCAAACTTATGATAAAATCAATATAAGAGTTATATTGATTATCAGTATAAGAATTATATTGATAAGTTTAGGTAAAATCATTAGTCGGGTTTAACCTAGGTCAATTTCCTATAGAGTTAAAGTATCTAGTGGGAGGAAAAGTGTATATGATACATATAATTTCACCCACATCTCTCCAGAGAAGTTCACACCGTGAGACTCATACTTGGCCTCGTGGCACAAATCGGAGCGTCCCCTTTCGATTGGTGTTTGTATGAGTCAATAGCAAGGTGAATGGAGAGGACACTTATAGTGAGTGGGAACAGGTTTAGTGAAAACAAAACCTATGGTCTTTTCTATCGGTTCACACTGTAAGATCACTATGATCGGCCTGCTAGTTTGGCCTAGACCAGACAATCCCTTTGGAGGGCTTGATCATAGGGGATCGAACACAGTGGACACCCGAAAGGGATAAAGATTTTCTTAGTCTGTTTTTCAACCTAGTCCTCCCTTCGGCGGATTTTGTTGGATGGGGACTCTGGGGTATAAAGACAGAGGGTTACACTCACAAGTTACATAAGAAGTGTATGTATCCTGACCAAATAATGGTAACTAAAACCTATAAGAATAAGAGTTATTCTGGCATTAGGTTTTGGTTAAGAATGTCTTGATCCAGAGGAGGAGTGTTTTTATTACCCTTCGGTGTCATACACTCTACACCTTTGGAGTATCATTGCAAATTGTTAATGACCTAGGAATCTGTTAAGCACCCACCCATTACAAAGGTATACCAGAGACGTGAGAGAAGGGGATAATAGAAAGGGTAGAACAGTAAATCTTTCAGGAGTTAATTACGGGTATTTTGGGAATTGTGTAAAGGGGAGGAGACCACTGGGTGAGGGTTTTTGAGGGAGAGGTTCTTTGTGTGAGAGGGTATGTTTTTTATGAGAAGAGTAGCCGTCGACTTGGAGGAGGGGAAAACCTCTCTTTTTTTCTGGTTTTTTGCTTGTAATTCGAATTCTCTTTCGTATATCAATATATTGTAAGGAGTTACATTACAAATTGGTATCAGAGTTGTTCATCCTGGGTAGACTTGGGAAAATGGCGCAACAACGACTCGATGAACGGATTGATAGAGTTGACTCCGCATTCGAAGGGTTAAAAACTGAAGTGCAAGAAATACAAATCTCAGTAAGGAAGATAACCAGAATGGAAGAGGTGATCCATTCACTGTCTAAATCGATGGAGCAATTGGCAGTTCAAGGCGGGGAGATTCGAAAAATGGTTGCGATGGTGGCGACAGAAGTAGCTGGCCTCCGATCACGATCATCGCCTCTTACGGAGGAAGACTCTCTACGTCAGAAGTTCAAAGAAACCGATCAGTCGGAAGTAGTCTCTATCCAGACTTCGCCAATGAGCGAAAATCGACCACCAGAGAGGATCGAAGAGTCATCCGGCGACCGGAGCAAGTTCAAAAAGGTGGAAATGCCGATATTCGGCGGCATTGACCCTGATTCATGGTTGTTTCGCGTGGAAAGCTATTTTCAAATTCATAAATTATCTGACTCCGAAAAGCTGATTGTTGCGGTGATTAGTTTTGAATGGGTAGTCTTAAACTGGTATCGAGGAAAGGAAGAACGAGAACCTTTCAAGGATTGGGCGGATCTGAAAATACGACTGTTAGAACGTTTTCACCGAGCAAAGAAGGGCAGCATGTTGGGAAAATTCTTAGAAGTGAAGCAAGAATCTACGGTAACAGAGTTTTGTGAGCGTTTCGAACTTTTAATGGCACCTCTGTCGAAATTGGCGAATGATGTCATAGAGAATACGTTTTTGAATGGCTTAGATTCAGTGATTAAGGCTGATGTCCTATGCTGGGGACCCGTGGGATTAGTAGAGATGATTAAAATTGCTTTGTTGATTGAAGACAGAGAAGAAGCCAGGGATGAGAGGGATGAGGCTCAACGACCGAGTTCGAAATATCGCAACATTGGGGGGTACCCAGAACAGGAAGGGATGCCGATAAGAAGGTTGAGACTGTCCCTACTCGTACAATCACTTTATCTAATAGTTCATCATCTTTTCAGAAGAAAGATGGACCAATGAAACGCTTGTCAGACGCTGAGTTTCAAGCAAGGAAAGCTAAGGGACTCTGTTTTCGATGTGAAGAACGTTACACAGTAGGACATAAATGTAAAGCGAAGGAGTTGCGAGCATTGGTAGTGCAACCAAATGGGGAGGAATTAGAAATCAAAGAAGAAGAGGACAAACCTCTGACCGCTGAGGAGGAGGAAAGCGAGGAAGAGTTGCGAGAAACAACTGAGTTATCCATTAAATCCGTGGTGGGCATGACTCCCTTAGAAACCATCAAAGTAAGAGGGACGGTGCAAGATGAAGTTGTAGTAGTCTTAATTGACTGTGGGGCTACAAAAAATTTCATAGCAATTAGTGGATAAAATTCAACTCCCAATTACTGACACAGCAAATTATGGGATCATTGTTGGTAACGGGGCAACAATAAAAGGGAAGGGTGTTTGTAAAGGAGTAGCTGTGAATTTTGGGGAGCTAACTGTGCTAGAGAACTTCCTGCCACTTGAGCTGAAAGGAGTAGATGTAATTCTTGGAATGGTTTGGTTACACACTTTGGGAGAAACAAGAGTCCACTGGCCATCTTTAACAATCAAAATCGAGAGGGAGAATGGTCAGGTAGTGACCCTGAAGAGGGATCCAAGTTTGACTAAATCCTAAGTTTCATTGAAACATTTGATGAAGGAGTGGGGGGAGCATGACCAAGGTTTTTTAGTTGAATTGAAGGCATTACAGGCAGTTGAGTGGACAGGCGAACAAACGGATTTGACAGGGGGAAGGAAAATTTTCGACTGCAGTGGGTCAAGTGTTGCAAAGGTACACAGATATTTTCGAAATGCCTGAAGGTTTACCTCCTATGCGAGATGTTGATCACATAATACACTTGCAGGAAAGGGCTCAACCTATCAATGTACGACCATATCGGTATCCCCATCTGTAAAAGAATGAGATTGAAAAATTAGTAGATGAAATGTTGCAAACAGGGGTAATTAGGCCGAGCGTGAGCCCGTATTCAAGCCCTGTTATTTTAGTCTGAAAGAAGACAGGGGGATGGAGGTTTTGCTTGGACTATCGAGCTCTCAACAATGTGACTATTCCAGATAAGTTTCCTATTCCTGTTGTTGAAGAATTATTAGATGAGTTAAATGGATCACAAGTGTATTCGAAGATAGATCTGAAATCTGGCTATCATCAGATACGTGTCCATCCTGAGGACATCAAGAAGACAGCATTCCGAACACATGAGGGCCACTACGAATTTTTGGTAATGCCCTTTGGGTTAACCAGTGCCCCTTCAACTTTTTAGGCCCTAATGAATCGTATCTTTAGGTCATACCTGCGCCGGTTCATCCTCGTCTTCTTCGATGACATCCTTATCTACAGTTCCACCCATGAGGAACACCTCAAGCACTTGGAAACAATATTTGAAATACTGCGAGGTAATCAATTATATGCGAATAGATCCAAGTGCCAATTTGGACAGGTTAGGATTGAATACCTCGACCACTTGATCTCAGCTGCTGGGGTGGAGGCAGATGGAGAAAAGATAAAAGCAATGGTGGAATGGCCTCAACCAATGAATATTAAGGAACTTCGTGGATTCTTGGGGCTCACGGGCTACTACAGACGTTTTGTGAAAAACTATGGTGACATTGCAGCTCCTTTATCTCAATTGCTTAAGAAATGAACTTTCACCTGGTCTGAAAAAGCAACAAATGCTTTCCATAGATTGAAGCAAGCAATGGTGACTGTTCCAGTCTTAGCGCTGCCCGATTTTTATCTACCTTTTGTGGTCGAATCCGATGCCTCTGGGGTTGGTTTGGGTGATGTTCTATCACAAAATAAGAGGCCCATAGCATTTTTCAGTCATACTTTATCTCCAACTGCACAATTGAAGTCTATCTATGAGAGGAAACTTATAGCTATTGTCCTTGTCGTCCAGAGATGGTGACTTTACCTACTTGGGAGGAAGTTTTTGGTCCAGACAGATCAATGCGCCTTACGTTATTTGTTAGGGCAACGAGTGGTGTAACCGCAGTATTAGGGTACGACTGTGAGGTGTAATATCGTCCTGGTCAGGAAAACAAAGCTGCCGATGCTCTTTCTCGCATGACACCAACGGTTCACCTAGCTACTTTGACTGCTCCCCCAGTGCTAGACGTAACCGTGGTTGCTGAAGAAGTGCAAACTGACTCCAAACTTGCCAAGATCATCAAGAATTTGCAGGAAGATGCGGATAGTATTCCTAAATATTCCCTCGTGCACGGGAATCTGTTGTATAAGGGAAGATTAATCCTATCTAAAGACTCAACATTGATCCCTATGGTTCTCCATACCTTTCATGACTCGATTTTGGGCGGCCATTCGGGATTTCTACGAACCTATAAGCGACTAACTAGGGAATTGTATTGGGAAGGTATGAAGACTGATGTTAAAAAGTATGTCGATGAGTGTTTAATATGTCAAAAGAATAAAACGTTAGCCACTTCAACAGTCGGATTGTTAGTTCCCTTAGAAATTCCAGCTCGAATATGGGAGGATATCTCCATGGATTTTATAGAAGGGTTGCCTAAATATGAGGGTGTTGATGTGATACTTGTGGTGGTGGATCGACTGAGTAAGGCTGCTCACTTCTTGACACTCAAACATCCATTTAATGCGAAGGTAGTAGCTAAAATTTTTGTAACAGACATAGTAAAGCTTCATGGCTACCCGAACTCAATTGTTTCAGACCGTGATAAAATCTTCATCAGCCATTTCTGGATTGAGTTATTTCGAGTGCAGGGTACAAAATTGTGCAGAAGCACTGCCTTTCATCCCCAATCTGATGGTCAAACAACGCGAGTAAATAGATGTCTTGAAACTTATTTACATTGTTTCTGCGGCGAGCGACCGAAACAATGGAAGAAATGGTTACATTGGGCCGAGTATTGGTATAATACGACATTCCACATATCCATCGACATTACTCTATTTCAGGCAGTCTATGGTCGTCCACCTCCTCCACTCTTGTCTTATGGAGAAATGAAAACTTCAAATTCTACATTGGATCAACAATTGGGAGAGAGAGATAGGTGAAGGGAATCGAAGTCCCCGCAGCGGAAGCGATTGTGAATCGCGCGCTCTTGATTTAGTTACAACGGAAAATGCAAGAACGTAAAACATAGATTAAGCATAAAATACAGAAATGGATAGCAAGTATATTACCTTTGAAGAACCTTTCTTCAAGTGTTCCTCTCTCCACGGTCACGATCTCAAAGAACAAGAACTCGTGATGAACACAGAGACACCACCATCGGATCTTCTCCGTTGTTCTCAGAGTGAGTGAGGAGGAAGGTGGGTTCCCTTTAGGAGTGGTGAGGTATTTTGTGAGAGAAATTTTGTGTTTTTGGAACACTTCCAACAACAACAATGAGGCTAGGAATACTATTTCTCAAGTCTTAACCTAGTTGCATTTCATGCAACTATATATAGGGGAATGGTATGGAAATGACCATTCTACCCCTCCTTTAATCTCTCTTTAGTATATAGTTTATATATGAATCTAATTCACATTAAAACTATATATTATATCAATTACATCATATATAATTGATATAACTCCTCATGTATGAAATTGAACACTTCAATTTCACTCCTAACTTTATACCTCAATATTACCATGTTGAGCCAACGGAGGATCTAATGGACCTACGGATCATGAGCTCCAATGATGTGAGATTAAGCGATCAAACTCTTTGATCCGGTTAATCAATATTCATTAACTACAAGTCACTCCACTATAGACTTCAGTTTGCACTCTCTCTCATTGTAGATATTATTGTGTCCACTAATATAGTCATTATCCATGAGTCGACCCTTTACAGGTTGTTCGTAATCACAACTGGGTCAAATTACCGTTTTACCCCTGTGATTACCTCTTTGCTCCTTAAGCACCACTGATCCTCTAATGAACAACAAGTCTAAGGTCCTACCTTAGACTCATACCCTCATAGAGGTGGGCCCCGTTGTTCAAGACTTGGAGTCGATTCTTAAGGGAACAACCTATCCGATTCCTCGAAGAGAGGAATGAGTGAATTCCATCTTGCACAGTTAAGTTCCCCACTACCTACGAGGTTACGTCACGAGAAGGTAGGGTTATTGAGTCGGCCACAGGCCACTCTCACCCATACTAGTCTAAGGACAAACCCCTATGGCGAGGAGTTCTTAACTTGCTCGGGATTCATGTCAAGTCACTAATGACCATCTATAAATTACTAGTCTTATCACATTAACTGTGTTATCTATCTGGCTAGACTAATAATTTGCGATCCGATCTTGTATGAACTCTTCACACAGGATGCCCCCACTCGCATGTCAACTACATGAATGAGTTGGATTACCTCATTTGTACTAATTACAAAAGTGGTCGCATCCATGGTGTTACCGCGAATGAGGTTTCCAACCTTATTCTTATACCATAGACTGTTTAGGTTATAATCTTGAAGTCAACCCAAATAGTGTCCACTACAAATAACACTTTATCAAAACAAATAACACTTTATAACCTTGGAGCTTAGTTTATTGGATTTATTAAAACAAGACTGTAATCTTATCAAAACAAATAACACTTTATTTAATTGATCAAAATTACACAAGTATAGGGCATAAATCCCAACAATAGAGCGATTGATGTGTTGAAAGAAAAACTCAGATTAGCTCTAGACCGCATGAAGGAATATGCAGATAAAAAGAGAACTGAAGTTATTTTTTCTGAAAGGGATGAGGTTTTTCTCAAGATCCGACCTTACAGGCAAGCCTCCTTAGCTAAGAAACGCAATAAAAAGCTGGCTCCTAAGTACTTTGGGCCTTATCGAGTACAAGAGAGGATTGGAAAGGTGGCTTATAGGTTGCAATTGCCGACAGGTTCACTGCTACACCCTGTTTTTCATGTTTCACAGTTAAAGAAAGCTCTGGGCGCGAATCAAGAATTGATGATAGAGCCACCACATATTACTGAAGATTTTGAATGGGTGGTTGAACCTCAAAAAATCTTTGTTGATCGCCTAAATGCCCAAACAGGAGAGACCGAAGTTTTAGTCAGCTGGAAAAATCTCCCACCACATGAAGCAACATGGGAGTCTATTCAGATCATGACCAATCAGTTTCCTCTTTCAACCTTAAGGACAAGGTTTCTGAAAATGGGGGAGGTATTGTTAAGCACCCACCCATTACAAAAGTATACCAGAGACGTGAGAGAAGGGGATAATAGAAAGGGTAGAACAGTAAATCTTTCAGGAGTTAGTTACAGGTATTTTGGGAATTGTGTAAAGGAGAGGGGACCACTGGGTGAGGGTTTTTGAGGGAGAGGTTCCTTGTGTGAGAGGGTATGTTTTTGGTGAGAAGAGTAGTCGTCGGCTTGGAGGAGGGGAAAACCTCTCATTTTTTCTGGTTTTTTGCTTGTAATTCGAATTCTCTTTCGTATATCAATATATTGTAAGAAGTTACCTTACAGAATCATTAGATAATTAGCTAAAACGTGATTGGATTAGATAGTTTTTTAGCGAGAAACTTTAACAAGTTTTTTTTGTTGTAAATTTTAGCAAAATTTCTAGTTCTATTATTTCTTTACTGAGTGCGGAAAAATTAACCAGAGGGAACATGATGACTTGGAAAAACAAACTTAACACTATCTTGATAGTGGACGATCTTAAGTTTGTGCTGACTAAGGAGTGTCCTCAGGTACCAGGCTCGAATGCAACACGAAATGCTCGTGATGCATATGATCGATGGATCAAGGCCAATGATAAGGCCAAGGTCTATATGCTGGCAAATATGTCTGAAATATTAGCCAAGAAGCACGAGGGCATGATGGTTGCTAAGGAAATCATGCATTTGTTGCAGGGCATGTTTGGACAACAGTCTACACAGGCCTGACACAATGCTCTTAAGTATTATTCAACTTGAAGATGTCAGAGGGTTCATCTATTCGGGATCATGTCCTGGATATGATGGTACACTTCAACATCGCGGAGTCGAATGGTGCTTCCATCGATGAATCGAGCCAAGTCAGCTTCATTCTGTAAACTCTTCCAGATAGTTTCTTACAGTTTAGAAGTAATGTTGTTATGAACAAACTTACTTTTAATCTTACCTCCCTTCTGAATGAACTCCAGATCTTTCAGTATTTGATGAAAATTCAGGGACTGAAAGGTGAGGCAAATGTTGCTAGTAGGAGTTATCATAGAGGTTCGACCTCTGGAACTAAATCAGTAGCTTCATCTTCTTCTAACCTGAAAGAGAAGAAGAAGAACATGAAGAAGGTTTACAAAGGAAAATGTTTCCACTGCAACGAGGATGGACATTGGAAACAGAATTGTCCAAAGTACCTGACCGAGAAGAAGAAAAAAGGTAAATATGATTTATTTTGTATAGAAGCATGTTTAGTGGAAAATGTTTCCACTAATCATGTTTTCTCTTCTTTTCAGATAATTGATTCTTGGCAGCAGCTACAAAAAGGAGAAATAACGCTCCAGGTTAGAAATGGAGATATCGTCTCAGTTGTAGCAATTGACACAGTAAAGCTTTTGTTCGGCAAGAAATATATGTTGTTAGACAATGTATTAGTGATATTAGGATTTACTAGAAACCTTATTTCAATTTCTTGCCTCATAGAACAATGTATTTTTGTTTCATTTTCTTTAAATAAAGTGTTTATTTCAAAGAAAGGTGTGGAAATATGTTCAACTTCATTAGAAAATGGTTTGTATGTTTTGAGACCAAATTCAGTCAAAACTGTTTTGAACACTGAATTATTTAAAACAACAAACACACAAACTAAGAAACATAAAATTTCTCCTAAAGAAAATGTTCATCTTTGGCATCTTAGATTGAGTCACATTAACCTCAATAAGGTTGAGAGATTGGTAGAGAGTGGACTTCTAAATGAGTCAGAAGAAAATACTTTACCTGTATGTGAATCCTGCCTATAAGGCAAAATAACTAAAAGACTTGTTAGTAGAAAAAGTTATAGAGCCAAAGATTCTCTTGAGCTTATACATTCAGACCTTTGTGGTCCGATGAATGTTAAAGCCAAAGAAGGTTATGAATATTTCATCTCTTTTATAGATGATTATTCAAAATTTGAGCATATTTACTTAATGCATCATAAGTCTGAAGCACTTGAAAAGTTCAAGGAATTCAAGGCTGAAGTTGAAAATCAATTAGGTAAAACAATTAAAACACTTCGATCAGATCGAGGTGGAGAGTACATGAATTCCAGAGCTATATGATAGAACATGGAATTACATCCCAACTTTCAGCACCCGGTATGCCTCAACAAAATGGTGTATCAGAAGTAGAAATAGAATCTTGTTGGACATGGTTCGATCAATGATGAGTTATGCTCATCTCCCTAATTCTTTTTGGGGTTATGCAGTAGAGACTGCAGTATACATTTTGAACAATGTGTCATCAAAAAGTGTTTCTAAAATACCTTTTGAACTCTGGAAATGACGTAAAGATAGTTTATGTCATTTCAGAATTTGGGAATGTCCAACACAAGTGCTTGTTACAAACCCAAAAAAATTGGATTCAAGTTCAAAATTGTGCCTATTTGTAGGCTACCCAAAAGAAACAAGAGGTGGATTATTCTATGATCCTAAGGAAGACAAGGTAATAGTGTCGACAAATGCCACTTTCTAAGAGGAGGACTACATCAGGGACCACAAACCAAGAAGTAAAATTGTGTTGAGTGAGTTAGACGGAACAACAACAAAAGTTGCTGATAATGCTAGTACGTCAACAAGAGTTGATGATACTAGATTTTCTGGTCAAGAGTGTCCATCTCAAGAGTTGAGAGTGTCTCGACGTAGTGGGAGGGTTATAACACAAACTTATCGTTATATGGGTTTATCTGAAACCCCAGTTTTCATATCAGATGACGATTGTGAGGATCCATTGACTTATAATCAAGCAATAGTTGACAAAGACAAAGACAAATGGATCATAGCCATGGACCAAGAAATGAAGTCTATGCACTTCAATTCTGTTTGGGATCTTGTAGATAAACCTGATGGGGTAAAACCTATAGATTGTAAGTGGATCTACAAGAGAAAACGTGGTGTAGATGGAAAGGTGCAAACCTTTAAAGCTAGACTAGTAGCAAAGGGTTATACCTAGGTTGAAGGGATTGACTATGAGGAAACCTTTTCGCCTGTTGCTATGGTAAAGTCTATCTGTATCCTAATTGTCATTGCTGCATATTATGATTATGAGGTATGGAAAATGGATGTCAAGACAACATTCTTAAATGGCAATCTTGACGAGAACATCTACATGGACCAACCCAAAGGGTTCATTGAACCAGGACTAGAGCAAAAAGTTTGCAGGCTTATTAAGTCAATTTATGGACTGAAACAAGCCTATAGGTCTTGGACTATAAGGTTTGATGAGGCAATCAAATCCTTTGGCTTTGACCAGAATGATGATGATCCTTGTGTCTACAAGAAAATCATCAATAGTTCTGTCGCATTCCTAGTTCTATATGTGGATGATATCCTACTCATTGGGAATGATGTAGGTTATCTTATTGACATTAAGAATTGGCTAGCTACGCAATTCCAAATGAAATATTTGGGAGAAACGCAGTTTGTTCTTGGGATCCAGATTGTTCGAAACCGCAAGAATAAAATCCAAGCATTGTCTCAGACATCTTACATCGACAAAGTGTTGTTGAGGTTTAAGATGTAAGACTCCAAGAAAGGTTTATTGCCTTTTAGATATGGAGTTCATTTGTCTAAGGAACAGTGTCCTAAGACACCTCAAGGAGTTAAGGACATGAGACAGATTCCTTATGCATCAGTTGTTGGGAGCCTGATGTACGCCATGTTGTGTACTAGGTCAGACATCTGTTTTGCAGTTGCAATGGTCAGTAGATATCAATCCAAACCAGGACTTAAACACTGGACAATGGTTAAAACGATCCTTAAGTATCTTCGGAGAACAAGGAACTACATGCTTGTGTTTGGGGCTAAGGATTTGATTCTTACATGATACACGAATTCTGACTTTCAAACTGATAAAGATTATCGAAAATCTACATCAGGGTCAATATTTACTCTTAACGGAGGAGCTGTAGTATGACGAAGCGTCAAGAAGGGATGCATCGCTGATTCCACCATGGAGGTCGAACATGTAGCAGCTTGTGAAGTAGCTAAAAAGTCCGTTTGGTTAAGAAAATTCATGTTAGATTTGGAAGTTGTTCCAAATATGATTTTGCCTATCACATTGTATCGTGATAACAGTGGTGCTATGGCAAATTCAAGAGAACCCCGAAGTCACAAGAGGGGTAAGCATATTGAGCGAAAATATTATCTCATCTAGGAGATCGTGCATCGAGGAGACGTGATCGTCACGAAGATAGCCTTCGAGCACAACATTGCTGATCCTTTTACAAAGGCTCTCACGACTAAAGTATCTGAGAGTCACCTAGAAGGTCTAGATTTACAAGTTTTCTCCAACTAGGGCAAGTGAGAGTATATTGTACACAGGGTTTAAATGCCATAGTTTATTGTATTTTACATTATTGTAATGTTTTATGTACTCCACAAGCTTTAGGTTAAGTGGGAGATTGTTGGGATATGTGCCCTAAACTTGTGTAGTTTTAGTCAAATGAATAAAGAGTTATTTGATTTGATAGAATTATCTTCTCGCTTTATAAATCCAATAAATTAAGCTCCAAGGTTATAATGAATCTTGAACATCAGTGTAGTAGACACTATTTGGATTGTGTTCAAGAGTATAACCTAAATGGTCTATGGTATAAGAATGAGGTTGGAAACCTTATTCTGGTAACACCATGGATGCGACCTACTTTGTAATTAGTACAAATGAGATAATCCAACTCATTCATGTGGATGACATGCGAGTGGGGACATTCTGTATAAAAAGTTCATACAAGACCGGACTGCAAATTATTAGTCTAACCAATATAACGCCGTTAACAGGATATGACTGATAATTTATAGATGGTCATTAGTGACTCGACCTGAATCATGAGCAAGTTAAGAACACCTACTTATAGGGGTTTGCCCATAGACTAGTATGGGTGAGAGTGACATGTAGTCGACTCAATAAGCCTACCTTCTCAGGAACAGAACCTCGTAGGTAGCTGGGGACTTAACTCTGCAAGACGGAATTCACTCATTCCTAGACTAAGGAATTAGATAGGTTATTCCCTTAAGAACTGAGTCCAGGTCTTGAACAACGGGGCCCCGCCCTCTAAACTAGCTTGAGAGTGTTTGAGTTTATAGTAGGACCATAGACTTGTTCATTAGAGGATCAGTGGCGCCTAAGGAACAAAGAGGTAATCACAGGGGTAAAACGATAATTTGACCCAACTGAGATTACGAACAACCTGTGAAAGGTCGACTCATGGGTAATGATTATATCAATGGACACAATATAATCTATAGTGAGGAGAGTGCAACTACAAGTCTATAGTGGAGTGACTTGTAGTTAATGAATATTGATTAACCAGATTAAAGAGTTTGATCAGTTAAAATCACATCATTAGAGCTCATGAACTATAGGTCCATTAGGTCCCTCCGTCAATGAAAGGTTGTCTTGACATCCATCTGCCATACCTCATAGTCATAATATGCGGTAATAGCTAGAAGGATCCTTATAGACTTTACCATGACAACGAGAGAAAAGGTTTCCTCATAGTCAACCCCTTCTTTCTGGGTAAAACCCTTTGCCACTAGTCTGGCTTTGAAGGTCTGTACCTTCCCATCTACGCCACGTTTACGCTTGTAGATCCACTTGCAACCAATAGGTTTGACCCCATCCGGTTGGTCCACAAGCTCCGAGACGGAATTGAAGTACATAGACTCCATTTCCTAGTCCATGGCTTTAATCCATTCGTCTTTGTCAATATCATTCATTGCCTGATCATAGGTCAATGGATCTTCGCAGTCATCATCAGGTATGACAACTTGGGTTTCAGCCAAACCCATGTAACGTTCAGGCTGTTTGACAACCCTCCCACTACGCTAAGGCATTCTCAACTCTTAAGAATGGACTTAACTAGACGAGCTAGGATCAACAACATTTGTTGACGTACTAGCTTCATCAACAACTTTTGCTGATGAATTGTCCATTTCGTTCAACACAATCTTACTCCTTGGTTTATGGTCCCTAATGTGATCCTCCTTAAGGAACGTGGCGTTTGTCGATACAAGCACCCTATTTGTAACGCCCCTACTTTTTTCTATGACTAGACACTTAGGGACATCACTACACATGCATGCATTTATAGGCCAAGAGATAAAAGATCTTGAAAGAAAACCTCCAAATAAATATAAATAGTCTTTAGGGATCCCAAATCAAAACATTTAAAAACAAATAAAAGTATTAGTTTAACATGGCCCATTAAAAATCTGTAAATAAATTTAAGCTCCAAAACATAAAGAGACAACATCAGTTATAAATGGAATATGCGGAAAAACATGTCTGTTCCCATGGTTCTAGCAACGCGCCTCCGTCACACTACTCGCCTGCGCACGTCCTTGGCCTTACGAAAAACATTTTTAAAAGAAAGGGTGAGTATTGCAAAACAATACCCGAGTAAGTGACCTCGCTCATGAGGTTTGGGATATGCATACACATACAATCATGACTTGTAAACTTATTCGAAATATACATACGGGACCTAAAACTTTCTCATATTGTCGGTCTTTAATCCATGACTTCCTTTTTTTTTTGTGTGGCCATTGGTCATCCTGAGTCATTTCATTTTGAGTCCCTCATGGACACTGTAATAGTTTGAGTCCTCACGGACCCTGTAATAATTTGAGTCCCTCACAGACCCCTGTAATTTGACCCATAGGGTCTCTATTGCATGTTTGACCATGCACATAATGCTCTCAGGAGACCAATGTCCACACTTTTCATTAATTCGTTTCATGACATACATAACATGCAGGAGGTCCCATCATTCACATAATAATAGTGTACATGTCACAAACATCATCGCCACTATGCAAATCATACTTTTCTCATGATGCGGTTTGAAAATCATACTTTTGTAGGAAATCATGAAATATTCTCATACAAATTAATCATGTCATATCCTCACATGAAATCTTTGGAGTACTCATACATAGAATACAAGAATATTCTCACATAAAATACTAGTTTATTTCCACATGAAGCATTGAAATATTTGCACATAAAATATTAAGTATTCTCACGAAAATATCTGTATATTGTCATATGAAGAAATATAAGCTAATTTCGCATGAAATCGTGAAAATCATCTTTTCAATCCCAATAAAAAGTTCGGCACAAGGTCCCTTACCTCGAGCTTTGATCTTACTCTTTCCTTCCAATTCTTAACTTAACGGTCCTTTCCAAATAACCTGTCAATCAAGAATCCTTCTATTCGTTATCCTACTACTCGAGTTCATTCTATATACGGAAATCTAAATATCATGGCGTCTATAATTCTCACTTTGCACCAATTACCTTGACTCAGAATACTAATTCGAACGTGGGTTTGTTTGCTCGAAGCTTGAGAGTCTTGAACTCGAAATTCACTCGTTCTCACGATAATTTCATGCGAATAAATTCATGCGAATCGGATCCAGAATAATCCTATATTCAAAAAGAAGAGGGTTTCGCGTGGCTCACCTAATTCGCGACTCAGCCTCGAACACTTCACGATTTCAAGCGTAACGACGAACAACGGCGGTGGTCGGACTCGGCGCGGATCGCACTCGGCGCGATCTCACGGGCGTGGAGGCGACGGTGCTGCAGACGTGAACGACTCGTTCTTTGAAGCCGACGCGTGCGGCGGCGTCAACCTCGCGGCGGCCTCCGGCGACGCGAGAAATGGCGGCGCGCGCCGTGAAGTTCGGAGCAGGGCGAGCGAACGGCCGCTCGGCGTTTTCCCTCGGCGGTTCGGTTGGAGTCTCGACTTGGCGGCGCGGCGGCGCAACGAGGTCTTACGTTCGGCGACTTGGGCGGCAGCGTGGAGATCGGCGAGACTTCGCGGATGTGGCGGGCCGAGCGAGCGAGTCTCGTTCGTCGATCAATCGGCGAGATTCTTGCGCACGGTCCCCGGCTTGCAGGCGTGTGGCGCGGCAGCTCTCAGCGGCGAGTTGAAGGCGCCCCGCATGCGCGGCGGCGAGGCTCAGTGAAGTATTGGGACGGCGTTTTCTGTCGTGAGGGTTTCCGCCACGACGGTAGGGTAACCTGATAAGAGTAGGCTTGGCTAGGTTAATTTTGTAAGAGAATGAGAAGGATAGGGTTAGGGTTAGGGTTTGATACTGAGGAGGAGGAGGAGATGTTGTTGGCTAGGGTTTTCCTTTAACCTTTCAATGATAATGAGCTTATATACCATCAATTTAGGTCAAACCAAGTGCTATTTATCACCCTAATTTAGACATTAATCACCAAAATGCCATTGTCACTTCCTTTTCTTTTAATTATTAACAAGGTAAATCCAATCTCAAGGGGAAATAATAATTAACGATAGAGCGTCAAATACAATCAATAATTAGTACTGTGGTGGTGGTCGTCACAATCTTCCTCCTTAAGAACTTTCGTCCTCGAAAGTTCCTATTCTTGAAATAGTTACGGATATTTAGCTCGCACTTTCCTCTTCTCGCTCCCGGTAGCTTCTTCCGTGCGGTGGTTACGCCACAATACTTTAACTAAGTGATCTCACGGTTCACGGAGGTCTTTCGATCTCTTGCAATAATTTATACCCGCTGCGTTCGCCATAACTCGGATCTTACGCTAATCGCGCAGCGGTTGAAGTCTACGACATGAGTCGGGTGCGGAACATACTTTCTCAACATGGAGACATGAAACACGTTATGATGAATCATTGAAAGGGGGAAGGCGGCGGTGCTAATCAGAGGCCTTTGCACCAATCCTCTCTAAAATCTCAAATGGTTCGATGAATCGCGGACTCAATTTCCGCACCGGCCAAACCTTAGAATTCCCTTCATTGGGGCCACCCTAAGAAATACGTGGTCCCCAACATCGAATTCTAGGTCCCTTCGTCTCGTGTCGGCATAACTCTTTTGTTCGACTTGGGCGGTGTGCATTCGCGCCCTAATCTTTTGTATTGCCTCATTAGTGACATGTACTAGTCTGGACCCAACAAGCGGCATTCACCAACCTCCTCTCGTAAAAGCGGAGTTACGCAGCGTTTTCCATAGAGAGCTTCAAATGGAGCCATTTAGATGGTCGCATGATAATCGTTATTATAAGCAAACTCCATTAAATGCAAATGAGTGTCCCAATTGCTCGGGAAGTCTAAGGTGCTGAGCTCATGACATATCTTCTAATATCTGGTTTAAGCGTTACATCGCCCATCCGTCTGCGTGGATGAAAAGGCATACTAAAGTTCAGCTCGCGAACCTAACGCTCTCTGTAAACCCCTCCAGGAAGTTGGAGGTGAAAGCGTGGATCCTCATGCGAAACAATCTTAAGCTGGAATCCCATGCAAACGGACTATCTCTTCCGTGTAAAGCCGCGCCCACTTATCTGTAGAATAGGTGGGTTTTCACAGCATAAAATGTCTTGACTTGGTTAATCATCCCCACTATGACCCAAATTACAGAGTAACCTCGTAAGGTTCTAAGCGGTCCAACTATGAAATCCATAGAGATCTTCTCCCATTTCCACCGAGGTACATGCAGCGGTTGCGGTAATCCTGCGAGTCTCGCTGCTGTGCCTTCACTGCTTGACAAGTCAAACACTTTGCGACAAACTCGCTACGTCGCGCTTCATGTTGCACCACCAAAATGATCGTATTTGAGATCTCGATACATCTTGGTAATGCTGCCGGGATGCATAGAGAATGGTGTTATATGGGCTTCGCTCAAGATTTCGATTTCAGTTTGTCGTCGCCCTGGCACACATAATCGACCCCTGAAATAGTAATCCTCCATCTGTGGATAGTGAAAACTCTGTCAACTCACCGTAGTCACTGCCGTAAGTTTCTCTACTAAGCGAGGTCCACTGCTTTGAGACTCAACGATGCGTTGTCTCAAGGTCGGTTATCTTTGTTAAGCTGGGCTAAGCCCGAGTCGTGGTCTTTCCTACTAGTGATCGCAATTCGGCTCGAGCAAACTCGCATGTAACTCGCTCTGCTCTGTAATCTCGTGCGAAGTATATGCCGGCTTCCTCCTCATCGAGGGCATCGGCCACTACATTAGCCTTACCGGGGTGGTATTGAATGTCTATGTCATAATCCTTCACTAATTCCAACCATCTGCGTTGCCTCATGTTCAATTCTTACAGGTGAAGCAGATACTTTGGACTTTTGTGATCTGTAAAAATTTGAATTTTCTCGCCATACAGGTAGTGTCTCCAGATCTTTAATGCAAAGACCACTGCTGCTAGCTCCAAGTCATGAGTGGGATAGTTCCTCTCGTGCGTCTTCAATTGTCGGGATGCATAAGCTATTACTTTACCGTGCTTTGCATTAGCACACACCCAAACCTTTCTTAGAAGCATCACATCAGACCACAAAGCTCCTCTGTTCCCTCGGGAGGCTTGTAAAATCGGGGTGACACTAATCTGTATTTGAGTTCCTGGAAACTCGTCTCGCAAGCATCATCCCAAACAAATGAGTTTCCCTTGCGCGTCAGCTGAGTCATGGGCATGGCTATCTTGGCGAAGTCCTGCACGAAACGTCTATAATAACCTGCAAGGCCAGAAAACTACGTACCACTGCCTGTAGCGGTGGTCGGACGAGGCCAGCGTGTGGACGGCCTCCACTTTTCTTTGGGTCAACAGAGACTCGGCCGGACACCACATGTCCTAAGAAAGATAATGTCTCGAGCTGCGAATTCACACTTGGAGAATTTTGCATATAACTTATTCTCTCTCGGCGTGAGTAAAACTTTTCTCGGTGCATTTCATGCTCTTCATCACACACCGGAGTATATCGATTATATCGTCGATGAACACAATCACGAGCGTATCAAGAAACTCTTTGAATAAGCGGTTCATCAAGTCCATGAACGCGGCGGGGGCGTTGGTCAAACCAAGCGACATCTTTGTGAACTCGTAATGCCCATAATGTGATCGAAAAGTCATTTTAGGAATATCCTCTTCACCGATTCTCAAGCGATGGTAGCTTTGATCTCGGATCAATCTTGGAGAACATCTTGTTGCTCCTATAATCGATCGAACAAATCATCTATGCGGGAAGAGGTATTTATTCTTGATCGTAACTTTATTCAACTCTCCTCGTAATCTATACACAGCGCATGGATCCGTCTTTCTTTTTCACGAACAATACGAGTGCTCCCCAAGCGTCGATACGCTAGGCGTATAAACCCCTTGTCGATGAAGTCCTGTGAAGCTGTAGTTTCAGATTCTTTCAACTCTCTGCGGTGCCATTCTCATGCGGTGCCTTGGATATCGGAGTCGCCCCCCAATTCCAATCCGATGTTAAAATCTACCTCGACCGGAGGTATCCGGGAGGTCCTCGGGGAAAACGTCGTAAATTCATTCACCTGGTGCAGGTGACACTGAGATCTCGTACACCTTGCATCTAGTATGCAAGCTAAAAGACGCCAAGCTCCCAGATGTAATAACTTCACGGCTTAAGGGCGTGAATTACCTTAGGCCTACTTCCCGCTATCGTGCCTCTCCGAACTTTGTAGCGGGTTGGTCGGGAGGAGTGAACACTACCTCCTTCCCGAAACAATCAATGCAAGCATGGTTCTGCGCTAACCGATCCATGCCCAATATTACATCAAAGTCAAACATGTCTAAGACTACTAGGTTTATCGCTAACTCATGGTCTCATGCGATGGTCACACTACCATCCTTGACTTTCATAGTGGCTAACAAATTTATCCCCAGGGTGGAGAGCAGATGAGCATCAGAATCATTCTAGTTCTAACTCACTTGACTTACAAAGGATGCGAGAAATAAAAGTGTGTAGAACAGTAATCAAATAATACAAAGGCAAGGTGCCCAAGTAATGGAAGTGTACTGTAACCACCGAGTCCGAGCCATAGATGTTTTTACTGGTGCTTGCATAAGCTCTTCCTTGATGAATGGCAGAGCTTCACAAAGAGTCCCACTATTGATAACCCGAGGTTGGCTAGTCTTTGGCTTGACTCGGCAACTATTAGCTCTGTGCCCTTCTTTCCCACATCGAAGCACACTCCGGATGGGCCAAACACTTACCCAGGTGCGCTTACCACGTCTTTTGCTGCGTGGTTTATCTCCACCGTTATTTCCGTTCTGTTGACTCGTGGTTTCGACCAAACACATGAAAATGTCTGGTCTATGCGCGGTACGCTGGCCCGGGGCCGTGTGAGCTTGAATTTGCATTTGGTCCCACTTCCTCTTATGATTTGCCATGGTCGCCAGGTTAACCACTACTGCTGCATGCGATCGCGCTGCACCCAAATCAATTCGCCCGCCACTCTCACTGCGGAGGCATAATCGGGAGGTGCTAGTGCTTGAATAAAGCCTCGAACATTCTCATCCGATCCCATAATGAAGCGCTCTGTTTTCTTTGCCTCTCGTGTCTCTGTTTTCGGGGCAAAAGCGAGACAAACGGGTAAATTCCTCTCATATACCTCCACCGCCTCTCCTGCTGCGCCTAAGTTGTAAGAATTTTGCTCGCTTCGTAACGAGCAGCTGCAGCAGGATAAAATTTCCGCCGTAACGCTTCTTAAACAGATTCGGTGTAATTGTTTCTCCGCTAGCGACAATGGTTCCCAGGCGGACTCCCACCATAAATACGCGTCGTCCCCTCGGTATAAAGGTAGCACGGGACACCCCGGTCCTCGGGCGGTTCATCAATCGAAGATGGTCTCAATGGAGGACAACCATAACTTCGACCACGGTGGGGTCATCCTGGAAGACCCATCGAAAGATCTAGGATCATACTTCACGAAGTCCTTCGGATATCGAGACTCGAGTTGCATCGTTTCGCCCACGATTTACTTGAGCCGGTGAGTGGTGGCTCGTAGCTCGCACTAGACTGTGATAGCCTCCACCATCATAGTCATAACGTTGGTGTTCCTCGATCGCCACCGGAGCGGCGTGCAGTGCATTCTCTGGCGACGGTGGTCGGTCACGGGAGGTCTCGTGACGGGTGGAGCAACCTCTTCTGTTCGAGTGGTAATTAGGTTGGGGCGCGCAACGTGTTCCCTCGCCCTCCGGCCCCTACCACGCCCCCTACCTCTCCTCGACCTCTAGGTGGCATTTGTCGATACTACAATACCGAGAGTTTCTAACTCGGTTTCATTACTTTCTAACTACGAGATAGGTTCACCGCCAGGGTTTTAAGTTCATGTATATGCATAAAGCGAGAATCACATCATAATCATTTACTTAATTAATAAAATACCGTAACGCACTGGCGGTGGATGGGAACGCGTTGTTCAACCATGGGAACTACTGCGTGCTTACTCTGTAAGCAAGTCTCTGAGAACCCTTAAACCTAGGGCTCGATACCAAACTATAACGCCCTACTTTTTTTCTATGACTAGACACTTAGGGACATCACTACACATGCATGCATTTATAGGCAAGAGATAAAAGATCTTGAAAGAAAACCTCCAAATAAATATAAATAGTCTTTAGGGATCCCAAATCAAAACATTTAAAAACAAATAAAAGTATTAGTTTAACATGGCCCATTAAAAATCAGTAAATAAATTTAAGCTCCAAAACATAAAGAGACAACATCGGTTATAAAAGGAATATGCGGAAAAACATGTACATTCTCCATGGTTCTAGCAACGCGCCTCAGTCACTCGCCCCGCACGTCCTTGGCCTTACGAAAAACATTTTTTAAAAGAAAGGGTGAGTATTGCAAAACAATACCCGATAAGTGACTCTCCATCACTGAGGTTTGGGATATATACACATACACATACAATCATGACTTGTAAACTTATTGAAATATACATATGCACGGGACCTAAAACTTTCTCATATTGTCAGTCTTTAATCCATGACTTCCTTTTTATTTGTGTGGCCGATTGGTCATCTGAGTCATTTCATTTTGAGTCCTCATGGACCCTGTAATAGTTTGAGTCCTCATGGACCCTGTAATAATTTGAGTCCCTCACGGACCCTGTAATTTGACCCATAGGGTCTCTATTGCATGTTTGACCATGCACATAATGCTCTCAGGAGACCAATGTCCACACTTTTCATTAATTCGTTTCATGACATACATAACATGCAGGAGGTCCCATCATTCACATAATAATAGTGTACATGTCACAAACATCATCGTCACTATGCAAATCATACTTTTCTCATAGACAGTTTGAAAATCATACTTTTGTAGGAAATCATGAAATATTCTCATACAAATTACTGTCATATCCTCACATGAAATACTGGAGTACTCATACATAGAATACAAGAATATTCTCACATAAAATACTAGTTTATTTCCACATGAAGCATTGAAATATTTGCACATAAAATATTAAGTATTCTCACGAAAATATCTGTATATTGTCATATGAAGAAATATAAGCTAATTTCGCATGAAATCGTGAAAATCATCTTTTCAATCCCAATAAAAAGTTCGGCACAAGGTCCCTTACCTCGAGCTTTGATCTTACTCTTTCCTTCCAATTCTTAACTTAACGGTCCTTTCCAAATAACCTGTCAATCAAGAATCCTTCTATTCGTTATCCTACTACTCAGTTCATTCTATATACGGAAATCTAAATACGCAAGCGTCTATAATTCTCACTTTGCACCAATTACCTTGACTCCGAATACTAATTCGAACGTGGGTTTGTTTGCTCCGAAGCTTGAGAGTCTTGAACTCGAAATTCAGCTCGTTCCTACGATAATTTCATGCGAATAAATTCATGCGAATCAGATCCGAATAATCCTATATTCCAAAAAGAAGAGGGTTTCGCGTGGCTCACCTAATTCGCGACTCTAGCCTCGAACACTTCCTGATTTCAGCGTAACGGACGAACAACGGCGTGGTCGGACTCGACGTGGATCGCACTCGCGCGCGATCTGCGGGCGTGGAGGCGAGCGGTCGCGCAGACGTGAGCGACTTCGTTCTTTGAAGCTTCGGCGTGCGGCGGCGTCAACCTCGTGGCGGCCTCGGCGTGCAGCCGCGCGAGCGGCGGCGCCGTGAAGTCTGGAGCAAGCGACGAACGGCGCTCGGCGTTTTCCTCGGCGGTTCGGTTGGAGTCTCGACTTTGGCGGCAGCGCGCGGCGAGGGTCTTCGTTCGGCGGCTTGGCGGCGGCGGCGTGGAGATCGGCGTGAGACTCGCGGATGTGGCGGTGGAGCGAGCGAGTCTCGTTCGTCGATCAATCGGCGAGTTCTTTGCCGCGGTCCTCGGCTTGCGCGGCGTGGCACGCAGCGACTCCGGCGGCGAGTTGAAGACGCGTCCGCGCGCGCCGGCGAGGCTCCGTGAAGCGGTGGGCGGCGTTTCTGTCGTGAGGGTTTCCGTGCGACGGTAGGGTAGCACAATGAGAGTAGGCTTCAGCTAGGTTAATTTTGTAAGAGAATGAGAAGGATAGGGTTAGGGTTAGGGTTTGATACAAGGAGGAGGAGGAGATGTTGTTGACTAGGGTTTTTCCTTTAACCTTTCAATGATAATGAGCTTATATACCATCAATTTAGGTCAAACCAAGTGCTATTTATCACCCTAATTTAGACATTAATCACCAAAATGCCATTGTCACTTCCTTTTTCTTTTAATTATTAACAAGGTAAATCCAATCTTAAGGGGAAATAATAATTAACGATAGAACGTCAAATACAATCAATAATTAGTACCTGTGGTGGTGGTCGTCACACTATTCTCCTTAGGATCATAAAAGAAACCACCCGTTGTTTCCTTTGGGTAACCTACGAATAGGCATAATTTTGAATGGGGTTCCAATTTCTTCGAGTTTGACATCAACACATAGGTCGGGCATCCCTAAATCCTGAAGTGGCGTAAACTTTTTTTACGACCAAATCAGAGTTCGAATGGTGTTTTGGAAACACTCTTCGACGGAACAATGTTCAAAATATATACAACAGTCTCCACTGCATAACCCCAAAACGAATTAGGAAGATGAGCATAATTCATTATCGACCGAACCATGTCCAACAAGGTTCTGTTTCTCCTTTCTAACACACCATTCTGTTGTGGCCAGCTGCTGAGAGTTGGGATGTAATTCCATGCTCTATCATATAGTCTTGGAATTCAGTGTCCATGTACTCTCCACCTCGATTCGATCGAAGCGTTTTAATTATTTTACCTAATCGGTTCTCAACCTCGGTCTTGTACTCCTTGAAGTTTTCAAGAGTTTCAGACTTTTGATGCTTTAGATAAATGTACCCATATCTCGAGTTGTCATCTATAAAAGATACAAAGTACTCATAAGCTCCACGTGCTTTAACATTCATCGGACCACAGAGGTCAGAATGTACAAGCTCAAGAGGCTCCTTGGCTCCATAACCTTTTCCACTAAAAGGTCTTTTGGTCATTTTGCCTTCAAGGCATGACTTACAGACTGGTAATGAGTTTTCTTATAACTCACTTAGAAGTCCACTCTTCACAAGTCTCTCAATCCTATTGAGATTTATGTGGCCTAACCTTAGATGCCAAAGATGAGTGTTTTCTTTTGGAGGAACTTTTAATTTCTTAGTTCGTGTTTAATTTATTTTTAAGCAGATTCAAGATTCAAACACTTTTAGTCGAGTTTGGTTTTAAGACATACAAATTATTCTCAAGTGAGGCAGAACATAATGTATTTGCATTTTGGAAATAAACACTTTATTACCCTTGAAATGTAAATACACTGTTTAATGAGGCAAGAAATAGAAATAAGATTTCTAGTAAACCCTTAAACTATTTACATGTTATCAAATAACAGTATTCCCTTGCCGAACAACAATTGTTCTGTGCCTTTCCATTTTCATTTCCTCCTTTCATTTTCTTCTGTGTCTTCTCAAAATCCAGAAGGATGGTTGCTACACGTGGTTCCAGAGGATGAACCCTTTTGGATCCTTTTGGAATGGGCAAACAGATTTGCCTCTCCATTGCTTTGTCCCTTATCTTCTATAAGAGACTCATAATTTTGCAGCTCGTGAAGGAGGGAAGTCAAATTATACTCCTTATTGTTCATTACTGAATTGACGCAAAATTGCATGAAGCTCTTCGGAAGAGATTCCAGGATGAACGACACCTGACTTTGCTCGTCTATAACCGCCCCGATCATTTCGGCCACGTTGAAGTGAACCATCAGATCAAGAACATGTTCTTTCACTGAAGTTCCCTTCTTCATACGCACATTATAAACATATTTGAGGGATTCATGCCTAATCTGATCAGACGGATGTTCTGACAAATTTTTCAGATAACTCATGATCTCACGTGCTGAGACCATACAACTTGAGGAGCGTATTGAGCAGGGATCAGCGGTTATACCCGTCCTTAACAGCTTGAGGAGCATTTTGAGCAGGGATTTGAGGACATTCCTCAATGAGAACGAACTTCAGGTCGTCTGTGACTAAGATTGTGTTTATATTGTTTTTCCATGATTGGTAATTGTCACCAACGAATTTATCTGAAGCTAAAAGGGTTATGATTGAACCCGACATTTTGCTGAAAGAAAAAAAACATTGTATAAGTTCTCGCAAAAACTTTTCAAAAAATCCAATCATGTTTTAGCTAATTTTATCCTATGATTTCCAGGTCATTTAAAATTGCAATGATACCCCAAAGGTTTAGAATGACTGCTACTGTAGGGTAGACAGAATCACTCATCCTCTGGGACGAGACTTTCTCGACCAGATCCTAATTCCAGAATAACTCTTATTCCATTAGGCATCTAGTTACCAGTATTCGGTCTGAATTCACTAACTCTTAATGAATCCTGTGAGTGTCACCCTCAATCTTTAAATTTCCAAGTATCGTCGAAACAATAACCGCCGTAGGGAGGATTATGAAGGCTAACCAACAAGAAAATCATATCTATTTCAGGAATTCACGGTGTTCTGACTCTCATGATCAAAGCCCTCCGTAGGGATTGTCTGAGCCAGGCCAAACTAGCAAGCAGATCATGGGTGTCTCACGATGTGAATCGAAAGAGGAGACTGTGGGTCTCGTTTTCACAGGTCCCGCTCCCACTCACTATAAGTACTCTCTCCATTCACCTTGAATGTTGACCCATACAAATGTCACCCGTAGGGGGACGCTCCCATTTGCGTCACGAGGCCGAGTATGGATCTCACAGTGTGAACTTCACGGAGATTTATGGATGGAAACTTAAATGTATCTTATACACTTAATTTTCTCCCACTCAGCACTTTATTTTATCGGGATTGACCTAGATAAATCAGCTAATATTTACCTAAGTCTACCAATATAACTCTTATATTGGATTAACCTAAGTCTATAATCATATTATTAACTTAGATCTATGTGAGTATATTCAATTAACGACACTCACGTGTAATATAACCTATGGATCTCCGGACCAAATTCACTCCCAAGTCAGTTCCCAGGTAGGGGTGTTCCGCAAAGCGTCAGCTTAAATACCCCAACATTAGACAGAACCTTTCCTTAGACAGAGTTACTAATTAGTCACCATCAATTAGTTAGATTTTGATTTCCTAGTTCTAATCTTATTAGAAAAAGAAAACCTAAGTCTAATTATTCAAGTTCTAAACCATATAAAACTAATAATTAACTTAGGTTACATGCATTTCTATGTTATTGTGCTTGATCATTCATCACATGAATAATTAAACTATAACATGCATACATCACATGTATAAATGCATGTCAATGCTTTTAACCTAAGTAATATAACTTTTATATTAACTAAATTAAAAAATGTATTTTATTATAACTCTTATAATAAAATCCTATCATGCATACATATATTATAACATTTATAATATAAACATGATGCATGAAATGTTTAACCTAAGGTGGGAATTTAAAACTGTATGACATACATTATGCATATAATTAAATCATACAACAGTTGCATAATTAAATAAAATAGCAAAAATGGACTGATTTTGGTACCCTAGGAAATTTAAT
This sequence comes from Trichosanthes cucumerina, assembly GCA_036507285.1. NCBI lineage: Eukaryota > Viridiplantae > Streptophyta > Magnoliopsida > Cucurbitales > Cucurbitaceae > Trichosanthes > Trichosanthes cucumerina. Next base: position 10,365,974 of record CM071842.1, on the reverse strand, counting down.
TAAATCAATTAATATTAATATAATACTTATATCAATATTAATTAATGAAATTAAATAAAACTTAATTTACATAAAATATAAATTAAATGTAAATGAAAAATGGAGAAAAAAGCCTCTTGAAACCGCCAAAATAACTCTCATCAGCCCACTCTCCCGCAAAAAAGGTGCTGGAACTGCCCACTATCGGAGCAGCGTTGTAATGTCGGGGGCAGCGTTGCAATGTTGCGCACAATGCACGTCTCATGCGCGCGCTTCGCACGTAGCGTTGCAACGTCGCCACTGGCGTCGCAACGCTGAGCGTACTGCGCGCGCCTCCACGCTCTTCAGCGTTGCAACGCTTGCCTGCTGCAAGGCGTCCATCCGCATGGATAACATTGCAACGCTGTCCTCTGTCCAGCAACTCTACTTTGAGTTTTTCGCTCCGTTTTTTCACAGCAACTCATGTCACGAACGACTCGGACTTACAAACTCGATTTACATACAGTAATGCCCAAAATAACGAGCCCTTATATCGATCTCATCAATGAAAAAAATGTAAATCTAGTATAAGTGCTAAAACCGAAAACATCCATTTCGCAAACCATTAACATTCATCTCATGAAATTAATGCTACCCACCTTAATTTTAAGAAATTACAGAATGCACATCGAAGAGCAACGTTGGGCTCTGATACCAATTGAAGCGAATCGATTTTTCGCAATAGAAGACGTCGTGAAACGTCGTTGATTCGTTGTGTGTATAATTTCTTACAAGACAGAATTTATCTCATAAAAACCTAAGTTAAGCATGTTGATTTGAGAAGGAATACAGAAAGTAAACATTTTACTAACCTCTTGTAGACAACTTCTTGCGTTTCCTTCTCGATCTCTCTCAATCCAACGAACTTCACGAACAAAGACACTTCCAAAAGCTCTTCTCGGTTGTTCTCGGGAGGTTGAGGGAGAGTTGTGGAACTCCCTTTGGAATTTGGGATGGAGAAAAGGTGTTTGAGAAATGAGAGAAGCTAGAGAGAATTTGGTCTATCTCTTTTGTTGGAATTCCAAAAATGAGAACCCTTGTCTTACCAAGTGCTTCACAAAACACCTATTTATAATGGTGAGTGGTGGAGTTAAAATCTCCACCAATTCACCATTTTACCACAACCATATGATATGCAAATCATATTTGCATATCACACAATGTAAGGTATCTCATACCTTATTATACAAATATCCTATTTGCATAATTTGTGGAATAATTAATTGAATCACATTCAATTTAATTTCTCTTAATTCAATTTCTCCAATTTAGCCTAAATAATCAAATAGTCTATTCTATAGTTTATTGTGAATCTAATTCACATCAAACTATATACTATGTCAACTATATCACATATAATTGACATAGCTACCCAATTAATGAATTTGAACTCTTCAAATCCACTCCAAACTATAAACCCTCAATTTGTCCAATTGAGCCAACCGAGGGACCTAATGGATCTACACCTGATGAGCTTCAATGATATGAGATTAACCAATCAAACTCTTTGATCCGGTTAATCACTATTCATTACCTACGGTAACACTCCACTAAAACCCGTAGTTGAACTCCCACCACTGTAGGACAAGTTGTGTCCATCGATGTAACCAATATCCGCGAGTCGTCCCTTCACTGGTCGTTCGTAGCCACTGTTGGGTCAAATTACCGTTTTACCCCTGTGTCTACTTTTTGTTCCTTAAGTCCCACTGCTCCTCTAATGAACAAGTTTGTTGTATGGTCCAACCATAAACAATGTCCCTCTCAGGCCAGTGAGAGGGCGAGCGCCCGTTATTCAAGCGCTAGAGACAACACTTAAGGGAACAACCTTTCTAGATTCCCTAGGTCGGGAACGAGTGAATTCTTTCTTGCGTAGTCAAGTTCCCAGCTGCCCACGAGGTTCTGTCTCCAAGAAGATAGGCATATTGGGTGTATCCAGACCACCTTCACCCGTACTAGTTAAAAGGACAGACCCCCGCAGACAGGAGTTCGTGACATGCTCAGGATTCAGGACGAGTCACTAATGGTTATCTACGAAGTCATTAGTTTTACTGTTAACGGTGTTACATCAGTAGGTCTAATGATTCACGGTCCGGTCTTGTACAATTTCATTGCATAGGATGCCCCTCACTCGCATGTCAATCACATGAACGAGCTGGATCAACTCGTTTGTATCTAATACAAAGCGAGTCGCATCCACAGTGTAACCAGGATGAGGTTTTCAACCATATCCATATACTGTAGACCGTTCGGGTCACTAACTCAAACACGATCCTGGATGTGTGTAACTACACACCGTTCAAGTACAATAATATGACCCTGGAGCTTAGTTTATTGGATTAAGTTTTATAAAATGCGAGATACAAAGTTTTGACAAATCAATAACTTTTATTCATTTATGACAACTGTATTACAAACTACACGAGATTATGGCAAAAACCCGAACAACCATTGCATCAGGGGTTCGATCATCACTTGTCTCAACCCCTCTAGAACGACTGCGAGTTATTGGTCCCATGTAGGTGTTGCTTGCAACAACAGTATTTGACACAACTTTCTTTGATGTCATGACTTGATTTGATTTGAAGGAGAAAGAGATGAGAGGTAGAGTTGTCCCACCGGGCGTGTCAATATATTCACACGAGATTTCAACGAAGAAATTTAGTACGTGTAAATAATTTGTATTTGTATTAATTTTAGGTAATTGTGAGTACAATCTCTAATATTTGATCTTCTGATTCTCTCTCCTACTTGTGTACTTTTGATCGAGGGTTGAACAACTTGTTCTCGATGTTGAAAACTTCAATGGATTCGTTGAGTGTTCTTGACGATCTCCCTGAAGTGTTTTTCGTTCAGACGGTGTTTGATCTTCAGGAGCTTTTGGAGATTTCACAGCTTTGTTTCTGAATTCTCTCTTAGCTTCTTCAGTTATGAACCTTGAAAATAAATGAGAGAGATCTCTATTTATAGATTTCCTCTGGGCCTCCAGATGGGCTTGGCCTGTTGGACCGGGCCAGGTGTATGTTGGGCCAATCTTTTAGGTTGGACCTATTGACCTTGGACCAACTCTTTTGGGTTGAGCCTAATTGACTTTGGGCCAGTCTTCTAGACTGGGCCTGAACTTTGGGCCAACCTTTTTTTTTTGGGACTAGGCTTGGCTAATTTTGGGTATTCAATTGGGCTCTGGTCTTCTAAATTTTAAAGAACCAAATATGGACCTGGATTTGCCATAATTTAATTTAGGGATCCTTACAAATTTAATTAATCCCTATTTAAATATAACTTCGTCATCAATGTTGGGTGATGACGTGACAATTTTGGATTTGTCAAAATTTCTATTCCAACAAAGTACTATGCTTATTTTGAATCTAGAGGCCAAGCTTGAATTATATTTATTTTAATTGCTTTCATTTGGGATCCCAATAAAGAAATGAATTTTGTTTAGTGAATTTACTTCCCTTTTAAATGTGTTATGATCTCCAAGGCACATGCATGTTAGTAATGACCTAGATAAACGTGTCCTGAAGTTAGGGTTGATATATGATAGCTATGTGAATGCATTAGAGGCTTACACGATATTATTTATACAACCATACAAAAGTTTAAGACCATCGTTATCGTCATTTATTTAATCTCAAATAGTATATCGTTAAAAATATTTACATAATCAATATTTACACTTCAATTACCACACCAATTAATATGAGTGACTAAAAGACATTTAATTCTTGATGGTATGTTTCAAAAAAATCTTGATTGTATGAAATTTCTTCATCTACTTATATTATATGCACATGCTTTCTTTAAATCAACAAAAGATATTAACTTAAAAAAGACGTAATTGTTACATTTCTGCAAGTATAATGTAAATCTCTACCAAATAAATAGTATATTGACCAAAATGCAATAACAAATAAAGTCCACAGAAGCTAAAAAGTATATTTTAGCCATTCTATAAGCATGGTATATTTTAGCCATCCTATAAGCATAGTCACTTGATACTAGATTCAATTATTATCTGTTTTTTGGTATTATATTTAATTCTTACTACAATCACATAAATTACAAAATATTATTTAGAGTGAAATCTCACGAAATTTGTATTGTTTTGTAGACGAGAATTAGGTTGAATTTTTTTTTTTTTAAGTTCAACAAGGGAAAGTGAAGAAATTCAAAACTATGAATTCTTAGTTGATGACATATGCCTCGAGTAATGTTCAAGTTGGCAAATTAATATGTAGTTACCATTAGAAAAAATACAATCTTTTTAAATTATAATTATAATTTCTTCACAACTAAATACTAATAATAGAATTTATTAGACAAGTTTAAATCAATTCTTTAAAGATCAATTGTATAACCATTTGGTTTTTATTTTTTTTTAAAAAAAATTAAGTTTATAATCACTACTTCTACCTATAAGTTTCTTTTGTTTTGTTATCTAGTTTTTACCCATGTTTTCAAAATACAAATCAAGTTTTGAAAATAAAAAAAAAATAGATACTAATAACTATTTGGTTTTTAAAACATGTGTTTTATTTTTTTCATTATTTCTCTACAATAAGTTTCTTATTTGAATCTTTGATTAAGAAAACATTTGAGTTCTTAGCTAAATTCCAAAAATAAAAATAAGTTTTTGGTTTATTTTTTTTAAAATTTTCAAGACTTAGCTTGATTTTTGAAAATATATGTAAAAAGTGGATAACAAATCAATGAAACTCATAGATAGAAGTGATATTTATAAGTCTAATTTTCAACAAAAGAAAAACTAAATAGTTATCAAACGAGGTCGTAAATTTCAAAAACTTGCGTTTTATTTTTGTAATTTGATTAATAATTCAAATATTTTCTTAAGAAAGATGAAACTCTTGATAGAAAAATGAACGATGAGAAAACAAACATAATTTTTAAAAAATCAAAAATAAAAAAATCAAATAATTATCAAGTGAGTTGGTCGATTCTTTAACTTGAGCAATCCAGTTAGAGAGGACAACCCAACCTTTTATATTATCGGAGTTGGGTTGGGTTGGGTCATCAGGTTGTTAAATTCTGAAAAAAAAATTATAAACCTAAAATACATCACTAACAGTGACTGATGATGGGACAAAGAGGAACTACTGGTGTTAGATTGTGGTGCAACGAACGACATCAGAGTGAACAAGAGAGATTAATGGATGACGATGCCTAACAAGAGACGGTTGTCGAAGACAGGAAACGAAACTATTGACCAAAATAGTAAGGTTGACCTGTCGCTGGAGAGAACGGACGAGTAAGAGACTAATGCTCCGTTTGTCATATGGAATTAGTAAGAAATAATTTCAAATTCCAAGATTTTAAAAAATGGAAATGATTTCAAATTTTTATTTACATTTGAAACCAAATTGATTTGAAATTACCGAAATTAAAATTTCTTATTTGGATGCTCACAAGAAATGAAAATAAAGTATAACATTTTATTGTTATGCCCTTATAAATTTCAAATTACATTATCAAATACATATCATAATGAAAACATACCAATAATCAAAACAACTCAACTTATTAAATTAAAATTTAAAAATGTTGTCATTATTATTAAAAAAGAAAAAGGATACAGAAAAAAAAAAAAGAAAGAACCCAATCAAACTGTACAAAATCCATCAAAAGAGATTTAATTTGTTTTGTCCAGCAATAGAGAAAAAAAATCAATTTTTTTTTTGTCGATTTCTTATTCAACTCAATGTGCAAAAACACAAAACTAGAAACATATATAGGAAAAATATCAATTGAATCAATATATATAAAAAGAAAAAACATATTATTCTTATCAAATCAATAAATAATAATAAAAAAAAGTTTAAGAAGAACAAAGCAAAAAAAAAAACACTTCTCGGTTGCTTGTCTATAAAAAATTTTGTTGAAAATATAAAAGTTTCATGAAAAAAATTGAAATATTATTATCAATTTAAAAACAGCGAAGAAACAAATAAAAACCTAACCTTGAATTTACTTTTAGCGTTGAGTTTGAATATAGAAGAAATATCCCTATAGAGAAAAATTAACTAATTTTTTGAAACTTAAAATTCTACCAAATCCAACTTATTTGGAACGAAATTTTTTTTTTTTAAAAAAACAAGATTTCAAATCATAAACGATTTTAAATCTGTCACTTTTTTGGCTTTCAAACATATGACATGATTTCAAATCATCCATCCCAAATTTAGGAGTTTCAAACAGGGGTAAGAGGAAGATTCGTGTGCGGCAGCGGTGGCTAAACTATCGACCGAAAGAGAAATCCAGAAACTCAAAGGACAAACGAGCAAGAGGAAGAGGAGGATTGCGTTTTTGTGGCTATATACATACATATAACCAGTTTGGTTCAGGTTCAATCGAGACCTTTTATTATGGACCTGAACTGAATCGAACTAGTCGGTTCTTGAAAAATGTAACCTAACCCAAATTGAGATTTTTGCTAACCCAAATCAGATTTGGGTTGGGTTGGTCAATTTTTTCGAGTAGTCAAATTTTTAAATACCTTTATTCTTATAGACATAAATTTAATTATATATCTAATAAATTATTTAAATTTAAAATTTTGAACTTTTCTGATGCATGTTAGACACAAAATTTAGAGTTCATTAATTTATTAGACATTTTTTTAATGTTCATAAATCTCTTAGACATAAACTTAAAAGTTTGGAGACTAAACTTTAATTTATTCGTTAATAACTTATGAGTGAATAAATATGTTAATGAAAACCAATTAAAAATTTCGAGATCAAGATCGAAAATGGAATCAAAACCAGAAGAAAAAAGGTTATTTGTTAACGTTTTCGTTTCTAGTTTATGTTTCTTGTTTCTAGACTTTTAGAATCGAAGCATTTGGTAATTGTTCTTGTTTCTTATTTCTCATTTTTTAGAAATGTTTCAAAAACTGTATAGAAATTTTGAAAACAACAAAATTGAGTTTTTTGTTTCTTATTTCTATTTTCAGTCTTTTCAAAATATAAATAAAAGCATTATTTTTTTTACCTCTAAAATGCATAATAAATATAACATAAAAATTTTAGATATTAATTTCATTTATCTACTAGAAACTAATTTTTGTGTAAAACTTTAACACTTTTAATTCAAAATTTCAGATACAAACAAAAAAATGGTTGCCAATACATGTTTAAGTTTAAAAAATAAAAATAAAAAAAGAAAGAACAAGAAATAAGAAACAATCGTTCATCATTTGTTTTATTAAAAAAATATAAGACGAGAAATAAGAAACAAGAAAAGAAAAAAAAAGTATGAAACTAGTTTAAAAGATCCATAATTTTAATTCCCAACCAAGATTTAAAATATCGATGTCAATGGAAATATCGAGTCTCAATTTCATAAAAATATCGATAAAATGTCGATGCTGATTGATATTTTAAAATAAAAAATTTAAGAAATATATTTAAATTAGAAAATAAATTTTCTATCATTTTTGAATGAGTTAAAATAATTGTTATAATATTATGTTCACAGTTATGTTACATTTTGTTACTATTTTTTTAATATTTCATCAATTTTGTACGATATAATGGAAATATCGATTCACCCATCCTGTCGATGTCGAATCCATGAACATGTTGAATGGAAATGTCAACGAAAATTTAATACCATTTCCAAACCTTAAATCCAAACGAAAGAGAAAAAATATCGTCAACTTAAATTCTAATCAAACTAGGAATCGTTCTCGAGTCAAATCTTATCTCATCATTATCGAAATCTATACGAAAAAGAATTATCATCATTATCAAATTAGAGTCGGTATTCAATCTCATACGAAAAAAAGAAATAAATTGAAAAACATGTTTTCCAAGCCATTCTCATTTCGCACGTCATGGTAAATCTTTTTCCTCTAAAAAGGGAATCTTCTTTCTTCCCCTTTTTTCATCACTGTTAATAATATTAACCTTTTACTTCTAATTCTAGGAAGAGCAAGAGCATAAAAAATTGGCGTAGGTAAGATGTAATTCACCTTATTTATTTATTTTCTTACTATAACAACATTTATGGGTGAGGAGATTCGAACCATGAACTTCTCAATTTTAAGTATTACTTGATGTCAGTTGAGTTGCGTTATTGTTGACATGTGAGTTCATATTTCTATATTCTACCTTTGTAATATTATAAAAAAATCATTAAAAAAAGGTTGGTCTCTTAATTTTAAAAAATGTATTTAATAGGTTAGTAATAATGTGCTCCTTACCTTATGTTAGAGGTCCAAATTTATATATCCCACATTTATTGTACTAAAAAAAAATACTTAATAAGCTACTAAGGATCAGTTTGGGTATGCAATTTGATAACGTTTTTATGTTTTCAGTATCCAAAAATTGAATTTGAAATTTTAAAATGCATTTATAACATAACACATGTTGATAGATTAATTAAGAATTGAAATTCAACATAATATTTAGTAGGTACTACAACCATGCATTTTGTGGTCTATAAATAAATATATTAGGGACAATCAACCAAATAGCAAAATGAGACTAAAATATTGAAAATATAACAAATTATTAAACTATTTGCATATATGACAAACTTTCATTTAAATTACTAAAAAGCTCATGCACCTGTGTTTAGTCCAAATGAAAATTATAATTCATCTTCCTCATCATACTATCTTTGATTTTTTTTTTCTCTAATTTTTTCTGAATTCTCTTCCTTTCTCCAATGTTCAATTGATCGATTAAACACCCTAAGTTCAGTCGATGCCCAACGTTCAACTTTTTCTATAGTGTTTGAAGTCTATCACTAATAGATTTCAATCACTGTTTTGTGATAGAAGTCTATTAGTGATATAAGTTTATCACTATCACTAATAGACTTCTGTAAATGTTGTTTCCCTCTTCTGACAGAAGTTTATCACTATTACTGATAGACTTCTATATGTGTTGTTTATCTCTCTTTTTAATGAAGTTTATTATTGATAGACTTCTTGCTAGGTTTTAAGCCCTAAAACTCGTAGATAGTAAATGTAAACATTTGATTATTGCCAATAAAGTGTGATTGGGGTTATTCAATAAAAGTTGTTAAATTTTATTTTCTGTTTTAAATAACCCTAAATCCAATAAACTAATATCCTAGGTTCTATTATGTGTCTTGAACTATATGTGGAGACATACGGGGATCAATGTTCAAGAAATAGCCTAAAGGGTCTATAGTATAGGGATGAGACTGGGTATCTTATCCTGGTTACACTATTGATACGACCCACTTTGTATTTGATACAAAAACAATGATCCAACACGTTCGTGTAGGTGACATGCGAGTGGGGGTATCCTATGTAATAAGATTGCATGAGACCGAACTGCGAAATTAATAGTAACTAGTAGATGTAACTCCGTTGATTATTTAAGTTTATATTTCAATAGGATGACCTAGGCAACTTAATCTTAATCCTGAGTGTATTATGAACTCCTGTTCACGAGAGATTGTTCTTTGATCTGTATGAGTGAGAGTGACCAGATTGCCGACTCAATATGGCTACCATTTTGGGGACAAAACCGAGTGGGGAGCTGGGAACATAATTACATGAGATGGAATTCACTCCTTCCATATTTTATGAGAAAATAGATGAGTGTTCTCTTAAGTGGTGTCTCCAGGACTTCAACAAAGGATTCTACCCCTCTCATTGGGCCGAGAGGGGTTTTCTGTTTAATGGTTGGACATTAAACATGTTATTCATTAGAGGAGCACTAGTACTTAATTTCATAGATACATAGGGGTAAAATGGTAATTTGACCCAGCTGGAGTTACGAACACTTGTGAAGGATTAACTTGTTGTTATTGGTCTATATTCGTAGACACAAAAATATATCTGCAGTGAGAATAATGCAACTATGGGTTTTTAGTGAAGTATACCCGTAGTTAACAAATGTTGATTAGTGTGAATAAATGAGATTAGCCGATTAATCTTGTATCATTGGAGCTTATGATCTGTAGGTCCGTTAGGTCCCCTTCCTAACTCGTAAAAGGTGATGAGATTATTTGATCTTGATTGGAATTTGAATATTCAAATTCACGTAGGGAATCATTACAATGTATAATGATACATTATAATATAAAGTTTATATTTTGATTAAAACTTTATCGTATAAATCTAATTTTGGATGTGATTCAAAATTAATTTAGGAGAGAATTAAATATTTGAAGAAGTTCAAAATTTTATTTTAATGTGAATGAGATTCATATTACAACTGTAGATTTAATCACATTAGATCTATATTAAAAATATAGGTTATGAGAGAATTATAATTGAATATGATTCAAATATAAGTTTAAATTCAATATATGATGTTTAATTTAGCGATTAATTAATTAGTTAATTTAATTTAATTCGATTAAATTTGATTTAATTAAATTAATTGAATTAAAACTATAGGTTATGTGTGAGATGTTGATTTAAATATGATTTAAATGAATGAATTAATTACATCATATTTAATTAATTATTTTTTAATTAAATCAATATTATATTTAATATTAAATATAATATTAACAATCGTGGAAAAATCCTACGATTGTTCTCACGTTCTCACTCCTACTCACTTATAAAAAGAAGGGATGAAGACAAGGTACTGGGTTGATCGATTGATTCTGGCTTGATCTTCCTCTCCCTGAAAATATTCTTCCTCTTAAATTTTTCTCTCAAGAAAAACTTTTCCCGGCCAATCGAGATTGGTTCCCATAAACCAAATCTCAAAAAACTTAGACACATAGGAAGAATTCACTTTTGACGGTGTTCTGAAGTTTTGGTCCCAACTGGAGAAATAGTTCGTGATTTGTAGAACAAGGATTCATTTTGTTGTGTGGTTCCGAAACCAAATGCAGGTATTCTGATACTTAGATTTTATAGGTTTATATTTTGGTATTTGTTATGTTGTGTTTGTTCTCTTTTATTTGCCAATGTATCAATATTTTAGTACCAAATTAAAATACGAGAACGTTCCCAATTGGCTTTTGTTGTAATTAAGTATTTTCGAATCCATCACTTCTATCACTATCATTCGGAGTAGTGTGTGATTAAAGTTTATCACTGAAAGAAATGTATATATTAATTGCTAAAATCCCTCTCTTGTGAATTACTAGAATTTTGAATCTTGAATCAACTAGGGTTAATATTGTTGGGATGTATGTCCTAATCTCGTTTTGTTTGTAATATTACCATTTGAAATAAATAAGAGTTATTTCTTTCATCCGTTTGTGTCTCACAATTTTACAAATTTTGTCCAATAAATTAAGCTTCAGGGTCATTGAATTTATGAGAGAACTAGAACTTGAATGTTGTGTAGTAGACACACATGGAGGATCACGTTCAAGTTAATGACCCGAACGGTCTACAGTATATGGATAAGGTTGGAGACCTAATCCTGGATACGCTGTGGATGCAACCCACTTTGTATTAGATACAAACGAGGTGATCTGACTCGTTCATGTGGTTGACATGCGAGTGGGGGCATCTGTGCAATGAGATTGTACAAGATCGGATAGTGAATTATTAGACCTACTAATGTAACATCGTTAACGATGATGAGACTAATAACCGTGAAGCGACCATTAGTGACTCGACCTTAATCCACGGCGTGTTACGGACTTCTATTCGTGAAGTGCGTCCCTTTGACTAAGTGCGGGTGAGGTGGTCACGATTACTCGCCCAATATGCTTATCTTCTCAGGGACAGGACCACGTGGGGAGCTGTGAACTTGACTACGCGAGATGAAATTCACTCGTTCCCGCCTTTAGGGAAACTAGAGGGGTTGTTGCCTTAAGTGTTGTCTCCAGGGCTTGGACAACGGATGCCCACCCTCTCATTGGCCCGAGAGGGGTGTTGTGTATGGTTGGACCATTACAATGTTGTTGTTCATTAGAGTAGCAATGAGGACTTAAATAGCAAGAAGTAAACACAAGGATAAAACGATAATTTGACCCAGCAGTGTCTACGAACAACCTGTGAAGGGTCGACTCATGGGCATTGGTTATATCAGTGGACACAACTTGTCTTACAGTGACGGAAGTGCAGCTATGGACTTTAGTGGAGTGTTACCGTAGCTAATGAATGTTGATTAACCGGGTCAAAGAGTTTGACAGGTTAGTCTCGGATCATTGGAGCTCGTCACTGTAGGTCCATTAGGTCTCTCGATTGACTCAAACTGGATTAATAGAGGGTTTACAGTTTTGGTGTGGATTTGAAGTGTTCAAATTCATTAAAGGGTAATTATGTCATTTATATGAGATATGATTGACATATTATATAGTTTAATGTGAATGAGATTCATAATAAACTATAGGTTAACCTAATTGTCTAATTAGGGCTAATTTGGAGAAATTGGATTAAGAGAAGTTAAATTAAATGTGATTCAATTTAAAAAATTCACAACTATACGAAATGTGACTTGTATAATAAGATATGAGATATCTTATTATATGTGGTTATGCAAATATGATTTTCATAACCTATGGTTGTGGTTAAATGGTAAATATGTGGAGATTTCAATTCCACCTTTGCAAGAAGGATTTGTAAGATTTGAAAGTTCATTTTTTGGAATCTCACCAAAAGAACTCAAGAATACTCTCTCAACCCTTCTCTCAATCTCTCCTCCCCTGTTACTAAAAAAGAGTCTCACTACTCTCCTTCTACCAAAAAAAGAACAACCGAGAAACCTTTTGGAACGTGTCCGGTTAGTTGGTTCGTTCGAGGAGATCGAGATCGTTGAGAACGTGAACACGAAGGGTTCGTGACCGAAGGAGGAATACGTGAAAAAAGGTTTTTCAACAAGTAAGTGTTCTTACTGTTTTTCTCTTCTAAATCACGTTTAGCCTAGTTTTTATGTGATAGAAACAATTTTAAGAAAACATTTTTCGCAACGATACCACGACGATTCAATCGTCCTTTCGCTGCGTGGGATTTTCATTCCCTTCCAATATAGGTTAATTTCCATCTTGAATAAGCTAGGATGTGTGATTGAAGTCTATCATTATCCTATCATGTCTATCACTAAAATGTTTATTTCATATATCACTTTAGTAAGAGTCTATAGCAATAGAAGTCTATTGTTGATAGACTCCTAGCCATGATAAAAGTCTACTAGTATACTAGTCCAAGCCTTGCACACTGCTCCAAACTTTACTTCAGTTTAAAGTCTAGTGATAGACTTCAAATTGTGATAAGAGTCTAGTCTACTTCATGTATCACACTTTATCACAATCTATTACTGATAGAATCCTAACCATGATAAAAGTTTATTAGCCTACTCCAAGTATTGCTTTAGTATTGCATTCTACCACATTCAACCACAACTTGTAAACTTCTAATCGTGATAATAATCTATTAGTGATAAAAATTTATCACTAATAGACTCCTAACGATGATAAGAATCTATTAGCATGACTTTAGTTCTTTTGATAGAGTTCTAACCGTGATAAGAGTCTATCAGGCTTCAATTAAGGGTAAAATGAGAATTACAAATATTATTTAAAATATTTTCTATATTTGCAAATAAGAACTCATGTTTTGCTACCCATTATAATTTTTCAATATACAATCACATACATTTTTGACAAATTGTATAAATTTGGATACAATTTTTAAATCTGCTACCACACATATCCGAACACACTGAAAGTATAGAAATACAACCATGTTCTTCATTGAATCCACTATTTTCAAATTACATACCAAACATAACCTAATTTTTTAATCTGGTTGTCTAATAAGTCATCAAACTTGTCTAACAAAGTCTATAAAGTTTCAATTTTGTATCTAATAATATCTCTAATCGACTAAATATTTATTAAATCATGAAACTATGAGACATAAAATTGAATTATGCATCTAATAAGAACATTGACTTTTCAATGTCATATCTAAAAAATCGTTGAAATTGAAAAGTTCTATTAGTCATAGACCTAAACACAAATAAAAAAGGATCTATTATTAGATGCAAGCTTGAAAGCTTGGAGACACATTGAATACCTTCTAATGTTTCGAGAATTATATAAAATTGAAAGTTTGAAGCTTACCAATTACATTGCATTGCAATCCATGTTATATATTTGAAAGAGGTTGACCTCCATGATTCTCTCAGGTTACAATCATCTTCCTGCCGAGCCTTCTTTTCGTCAGATAGACGGATTCAAGGGCGAATTTACCATTAGCCCTCCTCAAATTTTTTACTTTCTATAATATGTATAGGAAATGTTAAATCAAATCACAAAAAAACCTTTTGACATGGTGGTTAGTATGTCATCAACCCCAAGTTGCATGTTAAGCTCGAACGACCCATTCAATTCGGTGGGTTCTTTCATTCACTTTTTTTTTTTGGCCTAATTTTTGGTGCAACAGGTATATTTCGATTCATTAGAAACTTTAGGACACTAATTGAATTTTTTTTTTAATAAAAAAAAAACTCTTAGCTTAACCATGGTTAAGTAGGGTATTGTGTTAGGTGGGTTTGACTCTTCAGGTTTGGTAAGCGTCTCTCAGTTTGGTTCACGAACGCGCTCTTAATAAACCCATCAATCTCTCTCTCTCATTCTCTCCGTTTCTCTCTCTCTCTACCTACAGCCAACCACCGAGGGAGAGAAGAAAAGTAAGGAAGTTTCATCATTCTTCCTCTGTTTTTCCGGCCACTTTTTTGCCCTCAGTCTGTAAGTCTCTTCAGTTTCTTGCCGGAATCCGGTGCTCTTCTCTTTGCTATTATCTTATCGTCTACCGGATTCCGCAGTTTGTTTCTATTTTCTCTCGTTTTTCGTCCATTTCCGGCGTTGTTTTGGCCGTATGCAGTCGGAATCCAGGTCGATGAAGGTCTCTCCGTTGGAGCTTATGTCGGCAATAATCAGGAAGGCGATGGATCCGTCGCAGGATTCGTCCGAGTCGGTTAAGGAAGTGACTACTCTAATCTTGGAGAACAGAGAGTTCGTCATGATCTTGACTACCTCGATTGCGGTTCTGATCGGCTGCGTTGTGGTTCTTGTTTGGAAGAGATCCAGCGGTCAGAAGGCTAAACCGTTCGAGCCACCTAAGCAGTTGATAGTCAAAGAGTCTGAGCCTGAAGTCGATGATGGCAAGAAGAAGGTCACTGTCTTTTTTGGTACGCAGACTGGCACAGCTGAAGGCTTTGCAAAGGTACGTAGACTGGCAAGAAACACGTGTTCGTACACCGAACTTGGAATTTTTTTTAGGGATTTGGATTGAATTGGTAGGCTGGGCTACTGCTGATGGATGATTTTTATCTGATTTTGGTTATTAGGCTCTTGCTGAAGAGGCGAAGGTTCGATATGAGAAGGCGACTTTTAGAGTGGTTGATTTGGTATGCATGACCTGTTTTCTTTTTTCTGTCAGTTTTCGACTTACATTTGCTAGATTCTGATTGGCTCGAATTTACACGTTGCTCATTTTGGAGCTGAACTTTTTCGCAGGATGACTATGCAACGGATGACGATGAGTACGAAGAAAAATTGAAAAAAGAGACTTTAGCTATTTTCTTTTTGGCTACGTGAGTTTCAACTTTCAACGCACTTTCCCTGTTGTTTGTGTTTCTTTTCCTTCTTTTTGAATCATCCGTTGGATTTTTTGAATTTTCCTTTCCTTATAATTATCCGCGCATGCAGATATGGGGATGGTGAGCCAACGGATAATGCAGCAAGGTTCTATAAATGGTTCTGTGAGGTATATTCTTTTCTTTCCCTCAACTTTTTGTTTGTTTGTTTGTTACTGCGTTATTCTACTCTTCAAAGTTTGATTGAATTATATGTGTCTGTCTTCTAGAGCTATAATTGATTTTGCTCTATGTATCAGGAGAAAGTGAAGCGAGAATGGATTTCGAATCTTCCGTTTGCAGTATTTGGCCTTGGTAACCGGCAATATGAGCATTTCAATAAGGTTCAATAGCATGAAGATGTTCAATTTTGGTATCCATGTGTTAATGAATTTGGAGGCTCACTCTTGATTTGTTTTTGTGCGTTTGAAACAGATTGCAAAGGTGGTGGATGAACAGCTTGCTGAGCAGGGTAAGATTACCATTTTGTTTTATTTGGTTGAATACTATGGAGTTCCTAGTTACTATTTTATTACCCAATAAGATTTCTGTATGGACGATACTTTTCTAATCTTAAACCAAAAACGTGCATACGAAGGGCTGTTTGCCCTCTTTTGCGTAGTTAAATATTATCTTTGCAGAAGACATATGTTAAAGTACACGAAATATCTACCTGTCAGAAATAAAGGCAGAAACATCTTAGCCTTGTGTAGTGAAAGATAGATATCGATAATAAAAACCTCTAAATAGTTAGTCATTAATGTCTATCTATCAATCCTCTTCAAACTGAAGCCCTTGTTTGAATAATATGACTATGACTTTTCATTTGGAAAAGATTGCATTGAGCTCAGCTTCTGTGCTTGTGACGCTTTGTTACTCAAATTATATTATGGTCGAGAGGGTTTGTGTAGCTCTTTTGTGTAATGATAGCTTTAAATCCACCATTTTTGTTTAATCAACAAAACATCAATGCACCTTACCTAGAAAACAGCATGCCACCATCTCAGATAACCCATCTAAGTACCAAGTTAGTAATGAAGCTCACCAATATCTTTAGGCAAGAACTCACCATCATAAGTAGCAAGCAAAGTGCTGCTGCCTATCACTATAATGTCATCAATGTAAACTAGAATATAAGTGCTGGAAGTAGAAGGAAGCTCTCTAAACATAGATGAAGCCTCCCAAACTAGGCATTTGGTGGCTATTTAAGTCCAAATAATGCCTTTTGATCGTGTTGAATACTCGAATTCATGCCAAACATCCATTCAATTGGGCTTTTTCATCACATAGCTACACTCACACTCTACTTTTGAAGAGAACTCATTCCTCGGGTGGAAATTGTGGTAGAACCAGATGACACCATTGCATTTAGAAATTTGGTCTCTGATAAGGGGATAGATCAACTTAAATGCGAGCCTACTAGAACAATGATACCATATTAGAGAATTAATAACTTGTATCTTAGTGAGTACTGCAGATCTAATCAATTAATGAGCTATGTGTGAAAATATATAAATGGTACAAGAGAGAATGAGAAAGGCAGCCTCACGGCTAATGGAGGTAACGACAAAGCCCTCTGATCAGCCAAAATATCAGTAGAAGAGTAGTTACAGAAGTATCTACTTAGCCTACCCTAGAAGTTGTAAAGAAGAGAATGTTATCCCAAAAAGAAGAAAAATCTCACTTTTACTAGGGGGAAAAAAATCTGTGATTCCTAAAGTGCACCCAAGGATGCTTCTAATAAAATTGAGCCAGAAGACTTTGGCTTTCTTCTTAAATGGATGATAGATGAAACTAGCATTCCTTGAAATCCAACGCACCAGACTCGTCAATAGAGAACTACAAATTCCAAAACTTCGTAGCTTGATCACAGCGAATAAAGAGATGGTGTAGAGATTCCCAGCTTTTTTTTTTATTGATGTAACATCTATATGGAGGGATGGTGAGGTTGGATTTCTTCTTTGTAATTTATCACATGGCTTGATGCTTTCAAGGAGAATTTCCCAAATTAAGATTTTCACATTTTTGGGGTAGCCACTCTTCCAAATGGTAGAGCATTTAGGGTTATCTAACACTCTTTTGGAGCAGTTAAGATCTTGGACGAGAGAATCAATTTTCATTCCTTGAAAAAGCTGCAATGTCTGCTACAGTGCATGTATATTGAACTGCTTAGTAAAAACTGCCATAGCTAGTTATTGATCAACAGTATAAGTGTAACTACACCACCATGGATTGATCTAATCATCAGAGCCTAGATTTCTTCTGGTAAAGTTAGTAGTAGACTGATACCTTATGGGTTCTTTGGGTTCGTCAGTCACCTACATAGGCTATTAAAATTTTATGAGTTTCTTGATGCTAAATGTAAGATGATTGTATAAAGATTATTCAAAGAATGAGTTAGTTTCAAACAATCATGATTAAAAAAGAGGAAAAAGAAAAAGAATGTCTAACTTTAACTAGTCTAATCAAACTTGCAAATATAAGCACGTGGCCGTAGCTTGTAGAACTTAAAAATCCATGAAAGCTAAACTAAAAATAATCTTTGAAATTTGATGGCCATCTAATTTTACTGGATTTATTACACATGGTGAATTTGGAGCTCTTTGGCCCTTTCTGCATGAGCAGCATGATATGTTCTGTGTATTTGCAGGTGGAAAGCGTCTTGTCCCAGTGGGTCTAGGAGATGATGATCAGTGCATTGAGGACGATTTCTCTGCTTGGTATTAGGAACATCTATAATGGACCATTATCTCATAGCAGTAGACATTTTCTTTATTCTGCTTTTATGTATGGAAAATGATAAGTTCACCGATTTCTGTTATCTTAGGCGTGAAGCATTATGGCCTGAGCTGGATAAGTTACTTCGGGACGAGGATGACTCTACAACTGTTTCGACCCCATATACTGCTGCTGTACTGGAGTACCGGGTTGTATTCTACGATGCTGCGGATGTATCCGGAGGGGACAAGAGATGGGCTTTTGCAAACGGTCATGCTGTTTATGATGCCCAACATCCATGCAGGTATCTTAGAAGTGAATACTTTGGACTTCACAACTATTTCTAGCTCCCTCCACCTTACTTATGGTATTGCTTTCTGCAGGGCTAATGTGGCCGTGAGAAAGGAACTTCATACTCCTGCATCAGACAGGTCTTGCACCCATCTGGAGTTTGATATTTCTGGCACTGGACTGACGTAAGTTATCTTGCTTGATGTTTTCTTTTTCTAAATATATATTTTTATTATTTTTCTAAAACCACTGCTAATACTTCTGATTTATTGGTAGGCTGGTAGCTAACATAAAGGAAGAAAATTTGTTGTATTATGGGATATTACACTGTCATATATTGACCTTTTTTTTTTTCCCCATTAGATATGAAACTGGAGATCACGTGGGTGTTTTTTGTGAGAATTTGGACGAAGTTGTAGAGGAGGCTCTTCGTTTAATTGGTCTGTCACCTGAAACATATTTCTCTATCCATACTGATAAGGAAGATGGCACACCGTTAAGTGGAAGTTCATTGCCGCCACCTTTTGCACCCTGCACTTTAAGGACTGCATTGACTCAATATGCAGACCTTTTGAGTTCACCCAAGAAGGTTTTGATTTGGAGTTCTTGCTTTATGATTTCTAGTGGGTACTTTTTCCTTTTTCTTTTCTTTTCTTAATTTCCCCCTTTTTTGCAGTCTGCCTTGGTTGCTCTAGCTGCTCATGCTTCTGATCCTGCAGAAGCTGATCGGTTAAGGCATCTTTCATCACCTGCTGGAAAGGTACCATGATACAATTAGTTTGATTGTGTGACAATTTTCCATTGTACTATCCATTCATAGGTGTGTTACCTTTTCTTTTCAACTTCCATAGGATGAGTATTCTCAATGGATAATTGCGAGTCAGAGAAGTCTCCTTGAAGTTATGGCTGAATTTCCATCCGCAAGGCCGCCACTTGGTGTCTTTTTTGCTGCAGTTGCCCCACGCTTGCAGCCTAGATATTACTCTATATCATCTTCTCCAAGGTACAAATTTTGAGGCTGACAGGTTTTATCACTGCTTAAATTAATGATTAAAGGCTTGAAAGTAGCTCTAAGTGGTTGGATAAAAGGTGAAATAGGTTTTTTTGAAGTACCTGGCATGGTCCAGAGTGTCATTAGGTTTTGAAAATTATTCTTTAAATGAAGCTAGCTTGGTTCCTTCCTTGTATCACCATTGTTCAAAATCGAGAAAGAGAAAAATAACTTGATAAGCATTATTGGTGTTTGAAGCTGTGTATAAAACTTTTAAGATTGCACCAGGAGAAGAACTTGGAACATTCACAAATTTTTGGTTGTCACACATATATATATGCATGAAAGGTCATAATAAGAAAAAGAAGAATTTTATGCTTAAAGTTAAACACATGATAAGTTATCTGAGTTAATGAGATGAAAATTGAAATAAGTGGTATTTATTGCTTATCTTCTTACTGGAATAGAAAAAACTGCTGCCTTACATGTCTCTACAAGCATTAAAACGATAGTTATGGACAAGATATTTGTTATCTCGTCTACTCCATATTATAAATCTACAATATCTAATCTACATTGGAACTATTTTTCCATTTTATGTTAGTATTTCCTTTCCTTTCCCTTCCCGTGCATTTAATTTTTATTGAACATTCTGGAAATATATTCACAGGATGGCCCCGTCTAGAATTCATGTAACTTGTGCATTGGTCTACGACAAAACACCTACTGGACGAATTCACAAAGGTGTATGCTCAACTTGGATGAAGGTACTTTGATTGGGTTTGTATAAGAAACCTGGATGTTTATTGACACAAAAAAGAAACAGGCTAAGGGCAGGGGAATAGAAAACAACCTCCCAAGGGAGAGGGAGCTAATCACAAAACGGCTTTCCAATCATGAAGGATTAATTACAACAATTTTGCTATGTCTTTAATATCAATATGAATTTAAGTGATGAAAAAGAGACTTTCTTATAGCATATATTGAGGAAGGGGTACAGTTTTGATAATATTTCTGTGCAGAATGCTGTTTCACTGGAGGAGATCCAAGCATGCAGTTGGGCACCCATTTATGTTAGGCAATCGAACTTCAAGCTTCCCACAGATTCTAAATTGCCCATTATCATGATTGGTCCTGGAACAGGATTGGCTCCTTTCAGGGGGTTCTTGCAGGTTTCTATTATTGCACTTGTTTTTAATATGCTGAATTGATCTTCATGCTACACACTGTATTAGTTTGTATGAGCCTATTATCATATTTTACTTTTATATTTGCAGGAAAGGTTAGCTCTGAAGGAAGCTGGTGTAGAATTAGGACACTCCATTCTGTTCTTTGGATGCAGGAACAGGAAAATGGTAAGTGGTGCTCTATTTGGTTTTAAGACTTCTCCACCATTGTAATGGGTTCATGGTCGATGCTATCGATTTTGGATCATAACGAGTCTATATAAACCGACTGTTCCCTTCAGGATTACATCTATGAGGATGAGCTGAACAACTTCGTTGAAACTGGTGCACTTTCTGAGCTGATTGTTGCCTTCTCACGTGAGGGGCCCTCTAAGGAATATGTGCAGCATAAAATGGTTGAAAAGGTGAACTTCGAAACCCCTTTCTACCTTATTCAAGAGTACGAGTTTGCTGTCTGTGCATTCTACTGTTAAAGCTTCATGCTAAACTTCTTGTTTCTTCTTCAGGCGTCGGAAATCTGGAATCTATTATCTCAGGGGGCTTACATTTATGTATGTGGTGATGCTAAGGGCATGGCTAAAGACGTTCACCGAACTCTTCATAACATTGTGCAAGAACAGGTTTCTTCATTACTATCCATCTTTAATTCTCTGTTTACTGATTCGATCAACATATACTGGAAATGGAACTACTACTAATATGAATGTGCATCATCCAACTTTATTTGTTCCCCTTTTGGGCACTGTTTGATTGGCCATAATTAGAGCTCAACTGCTCAAGTAGTTACACATGTCTCTAGCTTTGACGGGTTCCTCATCTGGTCGATCTCAATGAAATCTTTTGTTTCCTTTTAAATAAAAAAGTTACCTGCATATTTTTTGAAAGAGCAGCCAGTTAGGACCCTATTTAGTTCATTGGACTGAAACGATCGAAACTATTGAGATCTTGATCATATGTTACTAGTAAGGAAGCTTTATTATTTTGAAGTTGTTCTTTCTTGATATTCTTTGCACGAAGATTTTGAAAGAGGGGGGTGATAGGATAGGATGCGGCCTGAGATCGACTAGTCTTGAATCCAAATGTCTTCCCATTTTTTTTTTACCATTGACAGCAAATTTTTATGATTTTACCTTTTAGATTTGTACAAGCTCTTTCTAATCAAAATTACTTGTGTCGATTTTCCAGGGGTCTCTCGACAGCTCCAAGGCAGAGAGTATGGTTAAAAATCTTCAAATGAGTGGCAGGTATCTCCGTGATGTGTGGTAATTTTTTTTTTTTCCATTCATATAACCCTGGAGGGATGTGAAAAAAATGGAAATGAAAAAGTATTATTATCTGTGTCAAGTAAATGAATTCTTAGAACAAAAAAAAGGGTGCCATCCAGTGCTTATTTGAAGTGCAATTAAGGTAAAGCTTTAAGAAGCTGCTCATTATTATGGCAGATAGGTCTGTGATTCATTTTTTTTTTTTCTTTTTTAACTCCTCTCTCCTTATACAAAAGGATTCTTTTGTTCTTGTAATTTATAGACATAATAAGTAATGATGAGTAGGAATAGTAGTTGTTCATGAACTCCTGATTTTCCCTGTAAGAACCAACAAAGATGGTTCAAATGACACAAGACTCCTGTAATTGTCACCTTATTATATATACATATATATTAAGGTCAAATTTGATTTTCATAAATGCTTTTTGCTTGCCGAGCATAACTCAAATGTAGTGTTATTCATCAACTCAATTTGTCTCCTTTAGGAAATGTCTAGGCTCCCTTTTCTCTTTGTTTTGGGTCAGATAATGTTTTGATTTTCAAATCTTTATTATTATTATTATTATTTCGAAAATTCGTAAACTGTCTCAGGCCGGCTTATATTATATTTTAGGCATACTCTGAATCAGTTTTTGGGACATTTGTTTGACCCTATGATGTTTTATGTTCGGATAATTGGTAGGAATTTAATAGCTTAGCCTGGTGTTGCAAAGTCTTTATCGAGTTCACCCAGTGATTCTGGTATCATTCATTGGTTTTTAATAATTACTGAATTATATTTTCAATAAAAGTTTGGAACAGATTAATACTAAGATATAATGGAATGGTTAACATTTTAAATTATTAATATGTTATGTGACGCTCGAGGAAGAAGGGTATATGAATGAAATGAGAGGGATTTTAAGGTTATTAAAGTATGGATGAGAAATGATTAAAAGAATTGATAGTTATTACTTATACTAATAAGGTGTACCTTGAATTTCAAAGTTAAGTGTGTTTGGCTTGAAGCAATCCTATAGTGGGCGACCTCTAAGGAATTTTTCTAGAGAGTATGTGAGTGAGGACAAAACATGTTGAAAGGACTCGTGTTGGTTTGTGGGACAAATGTGTCTTTCCTCTCACAAGTAGTTGAAGGATGATATGCTAACGATCAGGTCGCAGAGAGTGTGGAGGAATGTTGGGGCCAACGAGGGCCAAATTTGGATTCCAAATCTTGATTCGAATCTTGGACCTGAGGCGTTACAGATGATATCAGATAGGAACCTCTCTTAGTAAGATATGGTTCGCGGGCATGTGACGCTTGAGAAAGAGGAATACATGAATGAACTGAGTACACATCCGAATGAGAGAGATCCTAACATTATTAAAGTACGGATGATAAAAACTTACAATAATTGATAGCTACTATTTATACCAATAATGTGCATCTTCCTTTTCGGGGGCTCAATCATAGGAGTTAGGTGACCTCTTATGAATTTTCCTAGAGAACATGTGAGTGAGGACAAATCATGCTCAAAGGATCTGATATTATTTCGATTTTTTTTTAATATCAATTGAATCAAATAATTATTTTAATAAATTTTTGGTTTACTTTTCTTGGAAAACATTCATTAATTTTCAATTAGATAATAAATTATTACTTGAAATCTTCATTTAAATAGTTAGATTTCAATAGTTAATATTCTAAAAAATAGATCTCTATTTCATATCAAATATCTAATTATTCATACCTACAATTCAAATATTTAATCATATAATTCAGACATATTTAATCATCTAAATCATTAACAATAATAAAACTTTAAATGTGTATAGATATTAAAAAATAAAATGAAATAATAGAAAAAATAAAGGGGGTGGGGATTGAGATAAGGAATACATTCCTTATCCCTGTCTCCATTTAGTTTGCAGATTTTTTTTTTCCACGCCCTCTTCTCCATTCTCTGCCTAAATAGGGATTCTCATTCTCGTTAGAAGCGGATTCCCACAAAAAAAAAAGGCATATCTAAACTTGAGCATAACTCAATCGATATAAAATATGTACTCTCGACTAAAAGGTTAGAAGTTCGAATTACATTGAACTAAAAAAAAATTAAAAAAAAATTGTAATTTTTTTTTTAATTTTAAAATATGATGCTAACTTAGATAATTAGTTAAAGTATAATATAATGGGCTAAGTGCTTAACTTCAAAAAAAAAAAAAAAATCTTAAAAAATAATGGGTGTTTTTATCACTAAGGGGGCGTTTGGATCGCAGAGTTGGGTTGAGTTGAGTTGGGTTGAGTTGTGTAGAGTTGTTTTGTCAGTGAGTTATGTAAATCAGTGTTTGGTTTTAGTTGAGTTGAGTTGAGTTAGTCGGGAAGTCGGTGTTTGGTTTGCGAGTTGAGTTATTATGTCAGGAGGTATCGATGCGATTTTTGTAAAGTGAATAAGTCGATTTTTTTGTGACTTTTTCTTTACTTTTTGTTTCCACCAAATCAATTGCAAACATATTTGTCTACAATTTCAAATTTTCATTATGAGATCAATTACAAAATTACAATATATAAAACCATTTGCCAAATGTATGTTAAGGGTATTTGCAAAAGTAATGGATATTGAGTTTGATATCAATATTTCTTTTCCAATAAAATTCATTATTTATAACTTTTACTCTTCAATATGAGCTTTATTTTTTTTTTTATGCACATGTTCACACACTACTTTTTATTTTAATTTAGGTAGGTCTTAATTTAGTATTAATACTTTGCATATGAAGAGTATGGGTGTTCAAAAATCTTGATAACTGAACACCCGACCAACCCAACCCAACTCGACGGGTTGGGTTGGGTTATAAATTTATTTGGGTTGGGTTGGGTTCAAATAAATTAAAATGTATGGGTTGGGTTGGTTCGTAGGTTCACCTAAAATTAATTTGGGTTGATCAGACTAACTTGAACTTATTATTAGTTTTAAAAATTATTTTTTACCTACCATACAACTATATATACATGTATGTAATTCATCTTTATTTAATTTCGTAATTATTTATTATTTAATAACTCTTAAAATATATTTTTTAAGTCGTTAGAGTGTAATTTTTCATAATATAAATTAAAACTAAGTGGCTAATTTTAATTCAATCTTTGAAAAACAAAGAGTTTTTGTTTTAAATGAGGACGATTTATTTAGAAGTTTCTTGGGATAATTGTAAATTTGTAATAGAATATTTAAGTTTTATGATTTTTATTTAGTATAAAGACATTTGGAGTTTTTTAATTCTTGAATTTTTTATATTTATATTAATTTTAGTTTTTCTTTAAATTTTAAATTAAAAAAAAGAAAAAAAAAACTAACCCGATGACCCAACCCAACTCAACCCAACCCGAAAATGTTGTGGGTTGGGTTACCCTCATGAATAGGGTTATTTGGGTTGGAATAATGACCAACCCGAAAATTCGAGTTGGTCCAAAAAACTAGCATAACCCGACCCAACTCGGCTTATGTACACCCCTAATGAAGAGTGTTTATTTAAATTTGTCTAAACACATGCATTGTCTATGGATATCTTTAGAATGGAATAAATAGTTTATCTTGTGAAGATGTTAAAAATATGTCAACATACTTAAATATTTTATGTCATATTGAAGTTGCATATCTACAAAATATTAGATATGTCATCAAGGTCTTAGTAAGCGTCGTTATGCTACCGGAATTTTCAGTGTGTAGAGCAATGTTGCTTAGTAACGCGTCCTATGAAATTTTGAGTTTGAAAAATTAGGGTTATTACTGGTTGGTATCGAGCATGGGTCTTAGATTCGCATACTCGCCTACATCGTGAACAACGATCCTTATAGCCTCTCGCGGGAAGTCTAGTTAAAGTTATTTGAGTTGCTTGTGTGTTGACACACATTATCTTTATGATTTTGACTTCTTTGTTCTTGTGCAAAATGTAGTTTAGAGTTTAAGTTTAGATTATGACTCGAGAAGATGTGACCGTTGTAAAGTTCTAGCAACTTTCAAGTCACGAAAGTTTTTCTTAGATGGGTATATTGTGGCGTAAGTAAAATTAGATCTTTAATTGTATTTGTTTTAAATTTGAATCTTTGGATAATGAACAAGATTTGAAAATGGTGTTTCAAAGTTTAAAAAGGATTAGGATTTCTGTTTGTTTAGGATTTCTTTTTCTAAAATGATTAGAATTTCCTTGTTCTAAAAGGATTAAGACTTTTTGGTGTCTATTTAAACTAGAGTATTAGCAACTTAAAGACACACTTCAAAATTCTCCTCATCTTCTTCTTTTCTTCACTTTCTTCATCTCGCCGGACAGTCGTCGGAGAGTCGCCGGAAAGTCGTCGGAGACTCGCCGGACCATCGTCGGAGACTCACCGGACCGTCATCGGAGACTCGTCGGAAAGTTCTTAGGATCGTCGTTGGAAGAAATGCAAATGCGGTTGAGTTAATAACTCAACTCCAGTGGGGTTGGGTTATTAAGTCCCTAGTTATAATTGTTGGTGAAACAAACAAGGAGTTGGGTTATTAACCCAACTCAACTCAACCCAACCCCATAAACCAAACACCCCCTAAATCTATTATCTACCATGATTGACAAAGGGAGAAAGTACAAGAAAAAACATCTTTTTCTCCAAACAAAGAGTGGATGTGACGTGTATATATAAAAATCCCAAGATTTTATTGTCAAATCTCGACCACATAAGTTGTTGACTTTTTTGTTAAATCATTTTGTTGTTGGAGTCTTCTTGTAAGACACGACAATGTACACAAGCCAACACGTGAATTCTTTATTAGCATCACAAAAACATCATTTAAAAATCATGATCCGTTAGCAATTTAGTCAACTTTAATTTATAAGGATTTGATTTTTATGTTTTTAATTTTAATTTTATAACAAATTAATCTTTTACTTTCAATTTTGTAAAAAATTTCATCAAAATTAAATGTCGATTTTTATTATTTAACAATTTAAACTTTGTAGTGTATACACGTATTATGTTCTTAATTAGTTTATTGATTTACCTTTTTAGTAAATTCTATTAAATCTTAATAATGATTTTAGAAATTAAATCTTACCAATTTAAAATTACATAAACTAAATTAATATGTGTTAAAATTTATAGACTAAATTGTTATAAAATTGAAAGTACAAGTACTGAATTACAAAAGTAATTTTTGACCCAAAAGCATTCCACAAAGTTGTGGATCAAATTAATGGAAAAAAAATGAAACCCTTCCAAACTTGACATCGACCATCGCTATTCTTCATGATTTTGAAATAGAAAAATAGGGGTATTTATGAGTTGGAGTAGGACAATTTTAGGTTTTATTTTTTATTTTTTATTTTATTTTAGTACATTAAATGTGGGGCATGAATATTTAAATTTCTGTCATGAAGAAAAAGAATACATGCTAATTAATGTTGAGTTATGCTCACTGGACTATTTTAAAGTTTCCTTTTGGCCTACAACTTAGGAGTTAATTGTGACCATCTTAAAATGCGTTTTGAAAAAATGTGATAAATACATGTTTATTGTGTTTTTTTTGTTTGAGTTCAAGCAAGGATGAAAATATCCATCGATATGTTGATATATTCGTAAATCAGAAGGTTCAACGTGGATATCGAAGATCAATCGATATCTCTCTATATAAATATCTTAAAACATAAAAAAATATCATCTATTAACCAAACAATAATAACAAAATCTATAACTCAGTTTGGAAGTAAAACAAAATTAATTATTAATTTAAATAATTTTTTAATTTTTTTTATAGAAATATATGTCGGTATCGATATTTTATCAATATATTGAGATATATTCATCAACATATCCATAAAATTGAAATGTCGATATTAACGTCGACATCGATATTCTCATCCTTGAGTTTAAGACAGGTTTATTGTAGAATGATTGTTTATAAAGTTGTTTGATGTCACATAAGACTTGAGAAATGTGGTCGTGTTTTATGCGATCTGAAGAGATGTATTAAAAACAAAAATTGTTAAAGAACTTGTATGAAAGTAACGATTTAGTTTCAACTTTGTTTGGAGAAACAATAAATATGGCTAAAATAAATAGTATCTTTTGTTAAATGACTATAAGTGCATGTTTGAGAATGATTTTAGAAAGATTGATTTTAGTGTAATTGATTTATTAAAAGTGATTTTCATATAATCATTTTCATGTTTGGTTCTATACTTTTAGTAGTGATTTTGGTTTTGAAAAAAATCACTTTTTTATGAAAATTTATGAATTTTGACAAAAGATTACGGTTTTTACTCGTCACTAAAAGTATACTAGTTTCAAAAATGAATAATAGTCATTTTAAATAAACAACCACTTGTCAAAAATCACCTCCCAAGTGATTGAAAGAGAGTTAGAATCCAAAATCACTTGCTTAATATTACCAAACACAAAATCACTTGCTTAATATTACCAAACATAGTATTTTTAAATATTTCAAAATAAATTGTAATGCCCCAGGCCCAGGATCAGGATCACTGCCCCCACAAATCAACACGGGGTCCTTTCAGCATGCTTTGTCCTCACTCACATGCTCCCTAGGAAAATTCCCAGGAGGTCACCCAACATAGAATTGCTCCAAGCCAAGCACGCTTAACTGTGGAGTTCCTATGATTGAGCCACCGAAAAGGAAGGTGCTCTTTGTTGGTATAGGTAGTAGCTATCAATTATTTTAAGCTTTTCTCAACTATACTTTCATATTCTCATGATCACTCGCATGTACCCCTTTTCCTCGGGCACCATACTTTCATATCCTCAGAATCCCTCTCATTCAGATGTGGGCTCGGTTCATTCATGTACCCCTCTTCCTCGGGCGTCACATAAATAATACTAAATATAAGGAAATTAAAAATCTAAAAGATAAAGAAAAATAAATAATAACTAGTGCTTCCATGTGTAAATGTTACCAACAATTTTTAAACATTTTCTGGATTACTCTCTGTCGCCACCTACCTGCGAAGCAATGGTCTAGATTTAAAAATGAGTCACCACTAATATTTTTTTTATGGTGTGATTAGGCACCAAAACAAAAATAAGATAACTTAAAAAAAGTAGGATTCAGAAGTTGTTTGTGTATGAGAAAGGTGTTAGCACCCCACAACTAGGATGTGCACGGTTCGATTTGGTCCGATTTTCGATTGAACTAAAGACCGAACCGAACAGGTAGGTTTCACAAAATGCTAAACCGAAACTGAACCAATTTTTTCGGTTTCTGCCTGGTTCGCAGTTCAGTTCGATTTACAACCGTTTTGTTTTTTTTTAATTTTTTGCCCTGTTTTTTTCCACAACCCAAATCACTAAAACCAACATCATTCCTTCTTTCATTAATCCTAATAAGAAAGTTATTTAGATCTTTGTTCAACCTTTTCGTTTTTTATTTTATTTAGTTCTTTGTTACAACCGTATAATTAATAGAGTAAAGTCCAAATCTTAGATCTTTGTTCAGTCTTTCATGGCTTGAAATAAAATGAACAGACACATGGCTTGAAATAAAGTTGTTGCTCAACAGTCAACACTTCCCCAATAGCAAAAAAACAATTACTGGTGTGGCACTGCCTGCTCGTCCATCGGCGTCGTCTGAGAACTGTGAAGAAAGGAAATCGGTAGTCTCTCGCGTGGCCATGGCGTGAAGGAAGTGAGAAGAATAATATGTGAAATCTGAAAAGAAGAAGAAAGCGTGAAGGAACTGGAAGTGAGAAGAAGACGAAACCGTGAAGGAACTGTGAGAATAAGAAGAAGAAGAAATCAGGTGAAGGAGGTGCTTGGGCGATCGAAGAAGGAGATGAAATCCTGAACTGAGAAGGAAGTGGAAAAATCGAATAAAAATTAGGGTTTCATTAACTACTAAGAAAATCGTGAATTGGGCTGGGTTTGGGCTTGTTCTTTTCAAGCTTTTCATCATATAATATTAATAGAAATTAAAAATGGTGGGTTGGGCCAGACTCGGTTCGGGTTTCTCAGTTTTTTTGAGGAAGTGAACCGAACAACCGAACCGATAGCATCGGTTTTCCTTTTTGTAAACTGAAAAACTGATTTATTTTAAAAAAACGAACCGATGGCCTCGGTTCAGTCCAGTCCGGTCTGATTCCTCGGTTCGGACCGGTTTCTGCACACTTCTACCACAACATCCATTTAAAACAGTAGTCAAATTTTAATCTTAAATTGCAAAAATATTTAGGAAAAAAAACTTATTTAGATAAAAACAATATATTTTCAAAACAATGTCTTATTTTACCACTCACTTCTCAAATATTTCGAGTCATGATCCCATAAAATAAGTGGAAGAAAATCCATTTTGTCGTATGATTTTTTTTAGGGAAAATGACCTTAAAAAGAAAAAATCACATTTTAAGAAAAAGTTTTTAAACTTTTAAAAAACAATTTGACTTTAAAAACAAATCTTTGTAAAAACAAAAAGAGCAATTTTTAAGAAATTGATAAATAATATTACAAGAAAAGAGAATATAGTTTGTAAAAAAAATGGAAATCACTAAAAAAATCAAGAAAATCAAAGTTAAGCAAAACAAATAAATGCAATGACAAGATAAATTGAACATGTATGATAATTTATTCATAGCAAATAAGTGAACAAACATAATATACAAATATGTTTAAATTTTCTTAAAAAAATAACGTATTGGAGTTGTTCTTGGACTTCCAAAGAATAAATTCATAACGTCAAAAAAACTAGAAAATCGGACTCCAAATATTTCTAGATTTCATTGTCGGCATATTTTTTTTTTATAAGAAGTAAATATGAATTAAAAAATCATTCACATGAAATTAACAACATGATGAATCTACTCAGAACAAAATGATAAATAAATAGACAAGATAAAGACTTACAAATAAAGTATGTAAATAGATACAAAAATCAATTTTGGAGAAAGAGAAAAATAAATTTTAAAAAAAATAATAAAAAATAAAAGAAAGAAAGATGAATTAAAAAAATAATAAAATATGTATTAGTGACAACTATTCATGGGTTGACCATACACAAATTTTGAAAGGTAGATGTAAAAAAAAAAATCAAAACTATTTTTTTTTTAATTTTTGTTTTTATTAGCCATTTACTTTTTTCTTTTTAATTTCAATTATCTTTTCACTCCCTCACATTATACCTATGATCCTCTTCTTCAACTTATTTGTCTTTTTCAACTTGTTTTTTTTTTTTTTTCAAATAAGAAACAAAACTCTCTATCTCACCATAAATGCAACAACATTTTTTTAGAAGCAAATCTCTACTCACCCATACTAACCTAATGAAAGGTATCTTACACAACCATTTCCTTTTTATTTCACAATACTTTACTCCTTTTTTTACTTGTTCTTTTCTCTATCTCTCTTTAGTACAATGATCTCAGAGACAAGGAGAAGAAATATGGAGAAAAATGGTAGATAAGTAGGGGAGATAAACCATAAAATAAAGTTAGTAACATCAACATAACAATAAAATAGACAAATATTCACATTATAATAGAAGTAAGAAGAGATGTGATAAACAAAAATGAAAGCAAAGCTCATAAAACCCTTACTCAACTACTGTTTTTCAGGGGCATTTCGAAATAAAGATGCAGATTTAGAAGTTGTTATCAAGAACAACCAACTAGCTTATTGTTTGTGGGGATCCTTGAGACGAATCTCTACCAAATGCAACCTCCAACTAAGT
The DNA here is from genome assembly GCA_036507285.1 of Trichosanthes cucumerina. Lineage (NCBI taxonomy): Eukaryota > Viridiplantae > Streptophyta > Magnoliopsida > Cucurbitales > Cucurbitaceae > Trichosanthes > Trichosanthes cucumerina. The sequence goes on along the minus strand of CM071842.1, from coordinate 10,334,261 downwards.
TAAAGTTATTTTTTGTGTTATGGGATTTTAGGTTTTTTCATACAAGACTTTTTAGCTAACTTCTATTTTTAAAAAATCTAATAAATCACATTTCTTTTTATAATTTAAATATGTCTAATTAAAAAAATATATCATACTTTTTATTTTTTAAGTACATTTATTATATATATATATTTTACTTAATAAAAATAAAAGCTGTTAATATATTAAATTTTATTTAAAAAAAAAACTAATAAATCATAGTTCTTTTTATAATTTAAATATGTCTAAAAAAATATATCATACTTTTTATTTTTTTTAAGTACAATAGGAATTGAGTGGATTCGATGTGCTAGTTGAGTTATGCACTTATTTTTTTGTTGTAATCTATTCTTAAAATTATTTATTTTTTAAGAATATATTTTTCTTTTTGGTATCAAATATAAATAAAAATGAATGCAAATATTTTTTTAATTTTTAGAAAATTATTTCTAAAAGTTAATTACATAAAAGAAAATATGATTCTATGAATTCTTATGAAAAAAATCTTATTATTTGCAATTTTCTCTTACATACCTACGTAAAAAAATTGGGCAAAATACACTTTTGGTCCTTCAAGTTTGAAGTTGATGTCTAATTGGTCCCTAAAGTTTCAAAATAAATACTTTAGTCCCTGAGGTTTGGAAAATAGTTCTAAATAGTCCCTAGAGTTAAGTTGATCCTTAGTTGACTAACGGAAAAATGATGTGGCATGTTGAATTGACCATTTTTAGATGAGGTGTTAAAATTAATATTATTTCAACATTATGTGGTTATATTTTTAAATTTTATTTTTACTTTTTTTCATCCTCTATCTTCTTTTCTTTTCTCTTCATCCTCTATTTCTATTTCTTCTTTTTTGTCTATTTTTTATTCTATTTTTATTTCCTTGGCTCCAACGCCAATATCGAAAATGACGATAACAAGAAAGACTTTTTTGTCGCTTTGATGTAGCGCCTTACTCAGTCCACCATTCTCAATCTTTAAAAATGTGTCTCTGTCCACAACTTTGAAGTACCCATGTGCTAATTTTTCTTTAATTAATTCGATTTTTGCGATAAGTTTCTTATTTGTTTGGTGGTTCTTTATTATGTAGAGTTGTGGTTTGATAAAAAGAAAAAAAACGAAATTCATAGGTAAGAAATGGAATATCGAAAAAAATGCATATGAGAAATCCCAAAAGAGAAGAAAAGAAATAATCTTAAATATAAATAAAAAAAACTACATAATCTTAAATATAAATTTTGACACATCATTTTTTCGTTAGTCAACTAACAGTCAACTAACTCTAGGGACCATTTAAAACTATTTTCTAAACTTCAGGGACTAAAATGTTCATTTTAAAACTTTAGGGACCAAATAGACATCAACTTCAAACCTCAAGGACCAAAATTTAATCATATTTCTTATATCAAAATCTATAAACTATTATGTTAGGATTTCATATTCATCCATTGTACTTTGTGGTTTGTTTTATTTTAGTCTCTATACTTTCAAAGTCCAATTTTTTAATTTCAGTCAACCATAAAAATGGAATGAGATTATATACAACTAATATTAATGCGTTCAATATAATTTTTATACGAACTCAAGCCCCCCTAACTTAAACTTCTGGATCCGCCACTGTATATATATATGCGTGCGCTTGTATTAACGTATACTAGCTCATAGTATATGTTCTTATATTAACATGACAAGTATAATTTTTTTAGTGTATATGATCATATCTACCTGAGTCATGCCAATTTTATAGTAAAAATTAGAAGTTTAAATATACAGGGATATTATAATAATTACAATAATTGGATTGCAGTTTTGTTTATAGACACATTTACCAAGTAGTAATAATAATTACTCAAACAATAATATTCATTATATTACAATTGAAAATAGACACACAGTAAATATTAAGTAAATATAAAATTCTAAATGTGATATAGAAATTTTCTAGTTTCTATATCTCTAGGAGAGAAAAAAAATCATCTATTCATATAATAGGAAATAATATTTTACGCTATATAATCATCTAAACCTCAACACTCTAAAAAATACAAGAAGATGAAAAAGAAGAAATAAATCCAAAATCTAATTGAGACTAGAAAACGAATAACTAAGGACCCGTTTGATAACGTTCCCGTTTTCTGTTTCTTGTTTTATTTCTTATTTTTTAAGAAACAGACTTGTTTGATAATCAATCCAATTTTTTGTTTCCAAAATTTGAGAAACGTTTCTAAATTTTGAAAACTACAAATAGTACTTTCTCTCTATTTCGTTTCTTCTTATACTTAAACGTTCTCAAGATTTTTAAACACCATCACTGGTCTGTTTGTGAAGAGCATGGCCAAGCCTCTTTATTTTCCTTGCAGGTCGCATGTTCAAATTCCAGCTTGAGCAACTGTGTTTTATTTTCTTTAATATCCATTTTTTGCAACATAAAATATATATACTGTTTTATTATTGTTTATATATATATATATATATTTGTTTATTTATATATTATTTGTATTTTGAATTTATACATATTTATATAATATTTTGATTTTTGATTTTGCAAAATATATATATATTTATATATTATTTTAATTTTAAATGATAGATTTTTAATATGTGTATTTATATATTCTTTTAATTTTTAATTTTTAGTACACTAAGAACCCATTAGATTTTGCAATAAATAAAATTTGTTCATTAAAAGAGAACATGCATTTAACCTCACTTTGATATTTTACAACCACAACATTTAGCAATATAATTGAGTTTGTTGTGATTCGACATCATTTAAGACAAATGACTAGAGTAAGAGATAACATTGTAGATCAAGTTTGAACAACATTTGAAGGATAAAACAATTTTATTTATTTACTTTTTAGTACATAAACATATTCTATTATTGTTGTTAATTTTGCATCGTGACTTGTTGTACTAGATATTGTAAATTTTTTATAATTGTATCTTATGTTTTAATGCATGTTAGGGTTGAGTTTCGATCGGTCGGGGTCAATTTTCACCTCAACTGATGCCGAACCGACCATTGGTAATCTTTTTTTTTTTGTTCCTGACTTAAATCGACCAACGGTCACTTCAGTCAGTTTAGGAAATTAAGTTTTTTTAATAATTTATTTATTTTATTATTTATAAGATATATATATTTTTTTACTATTCCATCGCGTTGGGGCTTTAGTCTCAAACCGGCAAACCGATGAGTCGACTTTACCAAGGGCAAATCGACTCTGACTGACCATCTCCCTTAAAATCGACTCGGTCGGTTTTGATCGATTATGTCGATTTTTTTTTAAATTTTTTTGCTCACCCCCTAATGCATGTTATCTATTTATATTATATAATTAAATTCTTTTTAAACTATAAAAATGAGAAAAAATAAGGAAAAAAAATTAAAGAACAAAAAATAAGAAATAGTTATCAAACAAGTTTCTGTTTCTATTTCTTGTTTTCAAGAAACAAGAAACAGAAATAGTTATCAAACACATTCTTGTTTCTTATTCTTAAAAAATGGGAAACAAGAAACGAGAAACAGGAAACAGGAAACAAAAACGTTATCAAACGGGGCCTAACTGACTATTTTTACGTAGAAGATTTTTTTTCCTCTTTTTCTTCGAGACTTTTTATTGAAAAAATGATTGATGATATAATGAGTGCACAAACATGGATGATACATTTTTTTTTTAAAACAAATTAATTTTGACCCAAACTTAACATGTTGTATCAATTTTAACCCTAAATTTTTAATTTCATCAAGTTAAACCTCAAACTTGGCAGATTGTATCAATTTTAACCCTAACTTTTAATTTCATCAATTTAAACTTCAAATTTGGCAGATTATATCCATTTTAATCATAAACTTTCAATTTCATCAATCTAAACCTCAAACTTGAATAATTAGATCAATTTGCAGTCTCGATTAAGTTTCCATTTTAATCACTGTTAGAAAGGTTTCCTATACACATATCCAAAGTCACGTATTGCTTTATGATATGTACTTGTTTATTTTTTTTAACAAAATTAATAAAAAATAATTAAATCATTCTACATTGGGTCGCTACCATCATGAAAACCACAAACTTGACTCTAGAAAGTAAGATCGACACAAAAACAAATGGACTTTTATGTTCCTCTCGCTTTTGAAGTCGATATCAATGACAGGGTGTGAAGAAGATCTAGGCAGTGACGTTATTGAAGGCGGCGATGACCATGATAGTTTCGTTGACTTTGGTGATGAGGGGTTTGAGCTCGACTAAAATGCGAGAGCGAACAGGAAAGGCGGTGGTGGATAGAGTGATGCCTATGAACACAATGAACTGGTCCTAGCCAACCTTGTTATGCTGTTGAAAGTTTTATGAAAGATTAAAGTGACATCGATGTTGGAGAGAATGGAGACAAAGATTCTAACAAGGGTGATTCCAAAATCTCTAACTTCTAAGGACCAATCAAGCTCAAGGCCGACGAGAAATTAAAAAAAAATCAATATTGGTGGTTGGTTCAAGAGTACTGCGAAAAAAAATATAGCACAAATAAATTTTATTTTTACTAAAAGCTGATGGATAGAGTATAGAATCATGCCTTAAAATTGAAAAACTCTCCATTAATGAAATGAAAAAAATAGCAGAATAAAAAAAAATGAGAAGTGAAAAAAAAAATGCTCTAAAATTGAAAAATATTAGGGTGACTCTACTCCAATTTTACTTAGCAATTTTATTTTTTTTGATAAAAAATATGTATAGCAACAGGTGGCTCTTGGATATTGTGTGAGAAAGCTTTCTAACCGAAATTGAAACGGAAACTTAATTTAGGGTATAAATTGATACATTTGTTCAAGTGTGAGTCCACGTATCTCCACAATGGTATGATATTGTCCACTTTGGGCATAAACCCTCATGGATTTGTTTTTAGTTCCCACCAAAAGGGTTCATACCAATAGAGATAATTGTCCTTACTTATATATCTATGATCAATCCCTTCCCTAGCCAATGTGAGACTTTTGTTTGCATCCTAACAGAAAATCATTAAAAAAGAAGAAAAAAAAAGTTTGAGAGTGTAAATGTAAATTTGGAGTAATTAGAGATTCTGATTTTATAAGATTTTGTAAACTTTCGTTTTATTATCAACTTCACACGTATTTATGTATGTACAATATTACCAATAAAATACAGAAAATATATATTAAATTCGTTATATGGTATCAGAATTCTTATGTTATTTTTCTATCATATTAGACTTTGTACCAGTGGTTTCTGGGTTGTTTTTGTTGAACTTCCAGTAAGGTTATGTTATTCCAATGAAGATTTATTAGTTGATTGTTTCTTGAATTTCTATATTGAACAACTTGTCCAACAGCCCTTGCGTTAAGAATATTCTGAATTATATATACATTTTTTTTTTGTTGTTCTTTTCTCTTTGTTTATCGAAAAACCGTGGTCGGTTTAGCTTTATTAGGAGTTAATTCAATTTATCAGAGTTGTTATAAGTCCTCCTTTTATTAACTTTTGTTTTTATTTTGCCAACATGAACTAAATCTCTTAATGTGAAGCTTATATGCAAGAGTAATCTAATTTTAACGCAAAGTTTATGTTTGTTTTTGTGTATGAATTATTTTAGCAAGCCTTGATTGATCAACTAAGGTTGCTTTTAAGGTTAGAGAAAGGTAGATCTCACAAAAACGATAAAACAATAAATGCTTAGCAATAAGTTAAACTCGATTCTAGACATAGAATGAGTCCCCAAAACTACTAGAATGCAATCTAAATTTATTTAAGTACGATAGGTCATAAACATATATACAGGTCCAATCACTTAGCCTCTAAAGATTTTAATAAAAGTTGAATAAGAGTTGATTTGATTTACAATTACTTTGTGTTTAGACGGTTGCAATTGCAATTGAATAGCATTTTTCACCAAAACAACATGAGTATGCTTGAATTTCCTCATTCTCTTTAAGTGAATCCCACCATTTTTCTTTTAGCAATTGTTTGTTTCTCTTTATATTTCTCCACCAACAATCCCAACTTTTGCACTTTGTTATTGAGGTCTCGTTTGATAATCATTTTATTTTTCGTTTTTAGTTTTTGAAATTTAAACCTAAAAATACTACTTCTACCAATGAGTTTATATGTCTTTCTTATCTACTTTGTACCTATGTTTTCAAACCAACTTTTAAAAACTTAAAAAAGTAGCTTTCATAAACTTGACTTTATTTTTAGAATTTGCCTAAAAGTTCAACTACTTACTTAAGGGAGATGATCTCTATTGTAGAGAAATTAGGTGAAAATAAGCTTAACTTTCTAAAACTAAAAACCAAAACAAATTAATGGTTATCAAACGGGGTCTTAAGTTGTTGTTTTCAACAATTTTTTTAACACTCAATTTTTTTTCAAATTGTTCCCTTGGGATACAACCATAGTTCGTTTCTCTTTCTCATGCCAGAAAGGTTTTCTACGCATGTTCAAAGTACAAACACATAGTTTAGGTGCTTTTTCAATTTGGTCTCTAATGTTTTAAAAGTTTTCATTTAGTTTTTTATAAATTTGAACATTTTTCAATTATACTTTCATTGTTAGGAAATATTAATATTGAATTGTGGTAAAGGGTAGATGACATGATACTTAATGGGTTATTCAAAATTTAGAGGAGGAATTATGTTTCAAAAAATGAGAATACTTGAAAATTTTGCCTAAATTCTTTAAAATTGTAGGAGGAAAAAAAAATCTCACTTAGATAATCAAATTTCAAGTTACATATTTATCACAAGCTAATTTTAATATTTTCTAACAGTGAACATACCGTTGAAAAATGTTAAAAGGTAAAGGACTAAATTAATTTTTTTTAAAAAAAGTTTAAAATACCATTATGATCCTTTGAATTTGATGCTATTTTAGTGCATGCACTTTTAAATGTAATTTTAATTAATGTACTTTCAAAAAAATCTTAAAATTAGTTATTCGAAGTTAATTTTCATCGAAATTGTTTCAATATTAATAATAATTTTCAAAATTTATAAAGAAAACTAATAGTAACTTTCTTTTTAATGATAGAGATCAAACTAAAAAAATAACATCAAAAAATTCTAAATTAAAACATATATTTAACCTAAAAAATATATATATTTTAAAAGAAACCTAAAAAATAGTTAAAACCAAAGATATTGGATTGGGATAGATAATATGGGTATTTTTTATTAAGATTGTAAAATTTAAAACTTATTATATAAATATTACATTTTTCAAACTATTTATATTAATATTGTAGTTTTAATGCGTTGACAATGGCCGTCTCTTGAAAAGACGATCAAATTCGCCATCCGTCAAAAAATTTAAAATTTTTTGTAGTAGTCGCCTCTTCAACATCTCAAAATATTTTACAAATTCTGTTTCTTTTTTTCTTCTGTTTTTTCATTATTCATTTTTTCTCTTTTTTTTTTCATTTCTTTTATTTATTTTATTTAAATCAAATAAAATGTCTTAATTTTTTTAATATAGATTTGGTTAAAATACCATTTTGGTCCTTGTACTCTGAGAATTGCTCTATTTTGGTTCTCGTACTTTCAAATGTCCAATTTTAGTCCATTTACTTTCAATAAAACTTAAAATTGGTCCCTACCATTAGTTTATTGTTAAGTTTTTTTAAACAAATAGTTTTCATTAGTTTTTTTCCTACAAATTTTGAAAATATGTTCACATTGTGTCTTTTCTTATATTAAAATTATTATTATTTTGTAACTAATTATGATAAAAATTAACTTCAAACTTATCATAGGGACAAATTTTAAACTTTATTAAAATTACATGGACTAAAATTGGACATTTGAAAATATAGAGACCAAAATGGAACAATTCTCAAAGTACAAAGACCAAAAATGATATTTTAACCTATAGATTATATTGTAATTTATTATTTCATTACCATTTTTTAACATTTTAAGTAAATTGAATAGTATATTATAATTTATTATTTATTTAAGTCAATGTGAACATATTTTTAAAATTTGTAGAAAAAAAACTAATGAGGATTATTTGTTTTAAAAAAATTAACAATAAACTAATGGTAGAGACCAATTTTAAGCTTTATTGAAAGTAAATGGACTAAAATTGGACATTTGAAAGTACGAGAATCAAAATGGATCAATTCTCAAAGTACAAGTACCAAAATGGTATTTTAACCAAATCTATATTAAAAAAATTTACATTTTATTTGATTTAAATAAAATAAATAAAAGGAAGGAAAATAAAAAAAAAAGAGAAAAAATGAATAATGAAAAAACGGAAGAAAAAAAGAAAGAGAAAAAATTTGAAAAAAAATGTTATACAAAAATTACGTTTCATGTGGCTCGAACCCAAGCACTTGAATTATACATAAAATAAAGTAAACCACTATGCCAGAAACGAAGTTTATAAAAAGTTTTAAGATGGAGAGACGACCATCCACAAAATTTTTTAAATTTTTTGACTGATGGCGAATTTGTTAGAAACGACCATCTTTCACGCACAAGATGGTCGTCGACGACCATTGCCAACTTAAAATTACAATATTAATATAAATAATTTGAAAAATGTAATATTTATATAATAAATTTTAAATTTTACAATATTAATAAAAAATACCCTAGATAATATGGAAGCAGCAGAGATGACACAACAAGCAGTGATGAACAAGTAGCAAGGGACCTAGTTGGTAGGTGGCTAGTGCAATAAAGAAACCACAGAGGGAGTAAATTTCAATATTTAGAGTTGGGGGTGTTTTTAAGAGAATGAGGCCCATGTGGACCTTTTCTCAAGGCAAATACATTTTTCCAAGAGAGAAATATGGCAATTTTTAATTTTAATCACCAACTACCAATATAGTTTTATACTAGTATGTTTCTTAATTACACTCTTATTTTTGCCACTAATTGACTAAAATAGACAAGTGTTTGATATAAACCATGAGTTGAAGATCCTTGAATGCCTCAATTTTAGAATAAGCTTTAACAACATGCTAATGTGTTGATTGCATGAAAAAATTGACAAACTTTATTAACACTAAAACGGTTATTTGACTGATTAAAGTTACAATATTAAAGGCATATTTAAGAGTGATTTTAGAGTGAGTAAAATCACTTTTGATATGTCTAAAATTACTTTCCTACTAAAAGTAAAGTTACAATATTGATGTTTGACAATATTAAGTAAGTGATTTTGGAAGATCCAAAAGCACTTGAGGTGATTCATGTGATTTTTGTCAAGTGATTTGAATTTAAAATGACTATTATTTCATTTTTAGAAATAGTATATATTTAATAACGGGTAAAAATCGTTATCTTTTGTCAAAATTCATAATTTTTCATAAAAAAATGAATTTTCTCAAAACCGACAATTTTCTCTCTCTAAATTTTTTATAATATGCATCTTACATTATTTATTTTTATTTTTTTATTCATATTTTTCACTTCCCTTTCTCTATGATGTTTTAACTATCTTTGAATTTTTCTCATTTCTAATTTTTTTTGTTCCTCCATATAATTTTTTCGTATCTTTTTAAAATTTTTCTCTATAATGTTTTTTTATCTGTTGCTCTACTTGTCCCTAACTCTTAACTTTTTTTCTCCTCATTTTAGTTTTTTTCCCTAAAATTTTGATTATCTTGCCCTTTTTTGTTTATCTCTCTATCTTTGAATTTTACTATCTTTATTAAAATTCTCTCTCTGAATTTTTTGTCATTTCCTTTAAAATTTTTATCCCTCCAAATATTAGAATAATTTATAACTAAATACTTTTTAAACATATTAATTATAATTAAATCACTTAGCTTAAAACACACTTTATGTTAAAGTTGTTTCCCAAATATGCCTTTTAAAAATCACTTAATTGTATGAAAATCACTATTAAAATATACAACCAAACATGAAAATGATTATATGGAAATCATTTGTAATAAATCAATTATAGACCAATCAATTACATTAAAATCAATATTTATAAAATTATTCCTAAATATGCACTCAGATTCTGTTTGGAATTGATTTTGTAGGCATTAATTCTTTGTTTGGATGCTCATGATTTTGAGGGATCGTATTTTAAATCATAACTAACTTCAAATGAGTTTTGTGTTTGTTAATATAATGATTTCAAATTGTGTTTTTAGGTTAAAAAAAATTATGACTAAAACGATTGAATTTTGCAAGATTTCATAGAATTTAGAAGCAAATAACTTATTTAATCTTATCTATTTTAATTCTCTATTAATGAATCAGAATTAAAAGTCTATATTCTTAAAAACTTTTATTTTTTTTCTTTTATTTTTTTTTCTGGTTGCTGTCCAAACACAACATTTTAAATACATTAATTTCAAATCTTTCTAGTTTTTCAATTGAGATAAAAAATTTCAAATCATATCTTGAGCTTCATATCAAAAGATCTAAAACAATTTTTCTTATTTTCAAACCATGGTAGAAGTGATTACGTGGAAAAGTTTGACCTTTTTTTTATTTGGTAAAACTGATTATATTTTTATTTTTATTTTGTTGAGTACTTGGTAAAATCGATTATTAATTAATCTAAAGAAGATCACTTTTTAAATTACATGGATCTGTAAAATCTGGTTAATCATAACTTTTAGGAATAATTTTCTAAAACATCTTAGGGCTCTTCTAACCAATTCTTTAAAATTCTCATTTTATCTTATTTTACGCTACTTTTTGACGTCTAAGTTTGGAATTTACCCCTGGTTTCTTTTATTTATTTACTTCATAACTGGTTTTTCTAAAAAACATCATTGCCAACGGTTATTTTAAAAATTATAGCAATCCAAACTATTTGGGATTGTTGTAGCTTTTAAAATAATTGATGCATTGTGCTTTTGTAAAAATCGTCTGTATTATGAAATAAATTATTGTTTGGTAAATTTCAATTTTAAACTTGAAAAAATAGATAATAGTGTTTAGTAAAAATAATATTAAATTTTTAAGATTTAGTTATAATGATCAAAGAAGACATATTATTTTTATATTAGTATCTAATATCTATTTTATTATAAATGAATTATTTTAAATTTTATGTGATTTAAATTACAAGTAATTATTTCTTTAATCTAAATTATTGGATACTAAGTTAAGGAAAAACAATTGTTATAAAAAATGAAGATGAAATAGAAATGAAAAAAATATATATATATATAGAAGGATAGAGTTGAAATTTTGAAAACTTTGTTAGGGGTTGTTTGGCCCATGGGTATGAGTTGGGTTGAGTTGGTTTAAAAAACCAATTCAATATATATTTGGGCCATTAAGTTGGGTTGAGTTCCCAACTCCTCATTTTCCCAAATATCTCCCTCAATTTTTTCAACTTACATCTCCCCACAAAATCAATTCACACACCTCTCCACCAATTTCCGTAAACTTTGATTCCCTTCCGCAGGTCCGTGGTTCGATGACTTTCCTGCCTCAATTTTTTCAACTTACATCTCCCCACAAAATCAATTCACACACCTCTCCACCAATTTTCGTAAACTTTGATTCCCTTCCGGAGGTCCGTGGTTCGATGACTTTCCTGCGAAACTCTGTGCGATTGTTCGGTGGGATGAAGAGTGAGATGAAAAGAAAAGAAGGAGAATAAAAGGAGAGTTTTGAAGTGCACCCTTTAAGTTGCAATTACTAGTTTAAATAGGTAGCAAAAAGTCCTAATCCTTTTTAGAAAAAGAAATCCTATTTTTTTAAAAAAGGACTAATCCTCTCTTTTTTTTAAAAAAAAAAAAATCTTAATTCCCTTTTTTTAAAATATAAATCCTAATCATTTTTAGACTTTGAAACACTCTTTCCTAAAAAATCTCTAGATACATAATCCTTATCTGATTATCCAAAAATTTAAATTTAAATCAAATATAATTAATGCATTTGATTTTACGGGGCATTACAGAACAATAGGGGGTTTGAGTTTAATTATCCATAAGTTTCATTGCTGAAACGAAAAGAAAAGTTACAGGGAGTGATTAAGAAAAGAAAAATATGAAATGGATGTTGTAGACCAACTGTATGCAATAGAAGGATTGACCAAGATGATGCTCTTAGTCGCAGACATCCAGAAGACGGACTACTTCTTCCAAGTCCCACCACAATCTAAGAAGAGACGATACTGCTTGCATCTTCTTGGTAGGACTGGTTGAACACCTACTCCACCCATCTTTTACTAAACCAAGATGACTCATACACTTCATGTTTATTTCATTAGATATATTTTGTGAACGATAATATTTTTTGTATACTTTAATTTTTTTGGGCATGCGAGATAGGATTTGATAGCATGTCATTAATTCTTTTGTCATGAATGAATGTATCATCAATGATGGAAAATAGTAAATATAACGCCCCTACTTTTCTATGACCAAATTCCTAGGGACATTACTACACATGCATGCATTTATAGGCCGAGAAATAAAAGAACTTAAAAGGAATTTCCATTTAACGCAAATAGTTCCAGGGATCCCAAAAGAAAAACAAAAAAAAACATTAAAAGTATCAGATCAGCTTGGCCTATCAAAACTGTAAGTAAGTTTAACTTCAATTAAAAACATAGAGACAACAATAGTTCAAAATAAGAATATGCGGAAATCATGCTGGTTCCCATGGTCTTAGTAACGCTCCCCCGTCACACGCCCTGCACGTCCTTCCCTTTACCTGAAAAACATTTTTAAAAGAAATGGTGAGTATTGCAAAACAATACCAGTGAAGTAACCTCGCGCTACTGAGGTTTGGGATATGCATACACATACAATCATGATCTCTAAACTCATTCATAACATACCTAGATGGGACCTAAAACTTTCTAGAGTTGCCAGGTCTTTAATCCATGGCTGCATATTTAATTGTCAGGCCTTTAATCCATGACTGCTTATTCAGTTGCCAGGTCTTTAATCCATGGCTGCTCATTCAATTGTCAGGTCTTTAATCCATGACTGTTTATTTAATTGCCAGGTCTTTAATCCATGGTTGTTCATTTAATTGCCAGGTCTTTAATCCATGGCTGTTCATTTAATTGTGAGGCCGACTGGTCATCCTGAGTCATTTCATTTGAGTCCTCATGGACCCTGTGACTTTGACCCATAGGTCTCTATTGCATGTTTGACCATGCACATAGCGATCTCAGGATAACCAATGTCCACACTATTCGCTAATTCATTTCGTGGCATACAAAACATGCATAAGGTCCCATCAGTCACATAATAATAGAGTACATATCACAAACATCATCATCAGTATATCGGTCATACTTTCTCATGGGACGGTTTGAAGATCATACTTTGTAAGAAACATGAAACTTTCTCATACAAAACTCTTGTCCTATTCTCACATGAAATAATGGAATCCTTATACATAACATACGAGAATACTTTCACATAAAATAATGGTTCATTTTCATATGATACATCGAAGTATTTGCACATAAAATATCACGTATTCTCACAATAATATCTGTGTATTTTCATATGAAAAATCTAAACTATTTCGCATAAAATCATGAAAATCATTTTCATTTACTCCCATTAAAAATTCGGCACAAGGTCCCCTTACCTCGAGCTTCGATTTTACTCCAAAACCTAATCGAACTCCCTGTCTATCCACCCTTTAGTGAAACCCGATTCACACATAATTTCCAAATCAAACTCCAAATATTCACTAAAACCCTAATCATGCGATACTCTACATATCGTGCATTAAGATGTCGTGTCCCGCTTTTACCTCGAGCTCAAAGCTAACACCTACTAACTCTTAGTCCGTTTTGACGATCAATCCCGCTCCAAGTTTGCTTCCTACAAAAGGTATTCGAACCCGTAACCTAAGTTCTCAACCAAAACGCTTAAATAATCGACGGTACACAAATAATCCTTCAACAAAACGGAACTCAACACGAAACTCTCACCGGTTGTAAATTCAGTGTCGATCGAGGCGGATTAGTTCATCGTGTGCTCGGCCGACGAGAGCCTCAGTGGGGCGGTGCGGGCGCTCGGAGCTCACGGATGGGCGTGCGTGGAATCCGGCGAACCTGCTGCTACGGACGGTCGGCTGGAGCTTCACGTAATCCTTCGGCGCTGCGGTCACCAACGATCGGAACCAGATCTGCGGCAAAGACAGTTTTGATCGGCGGTGGGGCCTCCTTTGAATGGACGCGCGTGGCCGTGGGCGGGTTTCGCTTGTGGGTAAATCGCTCGTGTTTTCCTTTTCGCGGCGTGAGCGCACCAGAGAGAGGCCGGTGGGACGGAAATCACGAGCTATCGCCCGGCGACGGATCTTCGCTCGCTCCTCGGTGTGCGGCGTGAAGCGACTTGGCAGGGCGCGAGGCCAAGCGATCGCTGCGTGCGTCCGAGGGGTCGAGCCACCGCAGCGGCTTGCAGGACGGTTGGGAGACGTTTGCGGCGGCCGGCTTGACGAGATGCAGATGGAGGCGGCGTGCACGGCTGACCGGACGGCGACGGCAGCAGTTGGATTTAGGGTTCTCGGCTAGGCATGTACACGAAGGAGAAGGAGAAGAGTGAGGTGAATGGTTTTAGGGTTAGGGTTTTTGATACAATGAGGAAGAGGAGATGATCATGCTCTAGGGCTTTTTCCTTATGGTTAAATACCAAAGAGGCTAGGGTTAGGGTTAGGTTAAATTTTACACCTCTCACTTAAACAATAATCCCCTAAAACGCCCTTTAGATTGCCCTTTTTCCTTTAATTTCATAATTGATCTCATCTTAAGGAACAATTTACCTAAGTTAACAAAATTACGATCTCCCTCTCGCCAAGTTTGATTAAAACACGACTCCAACTAAATACAGCGGCTAATAAAGTGTTAAACAAGATAACTAATAGTACCTGAGATGGCGGTCGTCACAGTAAACACCCTTTTGACAATCCTTGTTTTAGACATTGATCGTAAGTTATCTGCCCAATTGCATTGTTTTTTTCTTTTTTTTTTGTAAACCTTACAAATATTCAATTGATTCCAATTAATTACATATTAATTGGAGAATTCAGTTGATAAAGAAAAAAATAACAAAGCTTGATAACAAACCATCATGTTCAATTATTATGCAAGTCAATATTATACACATTCATTACACTGAAGTTATCATACAACACAAGTTCGGTGTTCATACCTGAATTCAATGTTGGAACTTGGTGGTATTTTGTTTTGAAGATAAATGTTTCAGATAGAATATCTAAAAACTATCAGTAAGATAAAAACTGATTATTTGATCTTAAAAAAAACTGCACCATATACCCCTACACAACTAAACTCAACTCTACACCCCAAACACAGACTTCCTGCATTCACTCAACTCAACTCTGCACCTCAAACACAGACTTTCTGCACTCAACTCAACTCTGCACAACTCAACCCAACTCTGCACAATTCAACCCAACTCTGCTTAACTCAACCCAACTCTGGGCGTTAAACGCCTCTTTAGAGAATACGACAAACTCTTAGGAAAGTTGTTTTAAAAATTTGCTAGGTGTATATTATCTTGAAGAAATTGAAAAATGAATTTAGATAGAGGTGTTCAAAAAATCCAATCAATCCAATCCAATTCTACAATTTGATGGGTTATCAATTTATTTGGGTTGAGTTGAGTTCAAACAAATAGAAATTTTATGGCTTTATAGGTTGGATTGGTTTGTGGGTTGACCAAAAATTAGTTTAGGTTGAACCGAATCAACTCCAACTTCTTATTAATTTTTAAAAAATATTCTTTTCTTATATTACAACTATATGTAGATTATTGATTTTAATTTTATAATTATTTTTAGAATATTTTTTCTTCCACAACTTTTGAAAACAAGTTTTGAAGTCTTTCAAAGGTAAAAATTCATAATATAAATTGAAATTTAGTGCTTAATCTTAATTCATTATTTAAAAATAAATAAATATCTATTTTACATATCAACACTTCACTTTTTTCTTAATTTTGTTTTTGAATATAGAACCAATCAATCCAAATGTTTCATAGTTGGGTTGAATTTATTACTTTATAAGGATTGTTTGGGTTAAGAAATTATATTTTCAATCTGAATGATTTGATTTGGTCTAAAAAGTACCTCAACCTTGACCCAATCCAACGAGCGATTACTCCTAAATTTAGATAAATTAATAAGTCTCCTTTATAACCATTTGATTTTTGATTTTTTTTGTTTTACAAAATTCTTCGACTTAATGAGTTTCAACTTTTTTACCTATGTTTTCAAAAGCCATTGTCAAGTTTTTAAAACTAAAAAAAAAATAATAATAATTTTTTTTAATTTTAAAATTTGGTTAATTCTAATATTCACTTAAAAAAGATGAAATTTATCGTATAGAAATGATAGAAAACAAACACAATTTTTAAAACTAGAAATCAACCGAGCTTAAATAATCAATTTTACCAAACATGTTAGACAATAATTAAGATTCTTCTGTAATTGTATCTAACCCTAGCAAAAGTGTTTTTTTTTTTTAAAAAAAAACCTAGCAAAAGTAATCACAAACAGCACCTAAGCCTAAAGATACTAGCCAACTATTTGACAATAGGGAGTAGTTAGGGATCAGTTAGTAGAGGACCATTAGATAAGGACATTAATGTATATGATGCCATGAGAAATGAAAGGGTTATCTTTCTACCTATGTTTCAATCTAATTTTATCTTTATTTTTTTTTTTTAAAAAAAAAACCAAATTCTTAATGTATTTATGTTTAGATATATGTAAACACTAGAGTTTAAATTAAGTAAATTAATAAAATGGTTATGAGTTTGGACAATTGCCATTTACCAAGATATCATCAACATAGGCACAAGTCTAATTTGTAGAACCAAACCCAAGAACATAATAATTTCACTTTATATATTGGAATTGACCAACATAAGTAGAATACAATTCAATGATTCATCAACAAATGTTTAAATAATGGCTATTGATCATATAGATTAGATAATTATTTAGAAAGATATTATGCAGATCAAGTTGTTGAACCAGTCAATTAGGTGTGACACAACAAGAGATTATACACAATTCTTTTGGTATACGATTTTAAAATATATGATCAAATTTCTCAAAATAATATGTTTTATAAGTTTGATCGAAAATCCTTTAATTATGAAATGTGCTTTAAATTTTTTAATTTTCCAATTTGGCTTGAGTTTGAATTTGAAGACTCACTTACATCCTTTCATCTTGCATCCTTGTGTGAAGGAGGAATAGGGAATCATATTATTGTCCTTAAATAAAGCCATTATATTAAACTTCCATAACTTTGTGGCTTAAATAGGATATGTAAGAGAGATTTTTATATTTTAACAGTTGAATCAAAGTTGAATGATTGAATTTAGTATTAGTTAAAAAAAAAAGAATTTAGTAACTTTGGTCATATCTACACTTTAAGTTTAAACAAACCTACTTTAGATTCAGTAATCATAAGATGTAGATTAGTGTGTTAATATGCACCATATTATTATATTAGGTGAAACAATTAAGTGAGAAGTCTTAGTTTTTGGATAAGAGTATGGGTGTACAAATAATCCGGTAATCCGAGCAACTCGAATTACCCCACCTAAATTGTAAGAGTCGGGTTGGGTTAAATTTTTTTCGGTTTGGGTTGGGTTAGAAGTTTGGAGAACCGAAAAGTTCCGGTAGGTTCTTGAGTTGGGCTTTTTAGGCTCGAGTTGACCCAACCTAACCCAAAATTTATATTTTTTAATTTTATTTTAATTACATATATACTTTTAAATGAATTATTGGCCGGTCAATTTTGTATGTTTTTCTTCTAGACTTCTAACAAATGTTAAGATGTTATGAACTTTGAAATTTGATATTTGAATTTTATATGATTTTAGTTATTAATTCAAGAAAAAAATTAAAAAAAATTAACCCAACGATCCAACCCAATCCAACTCGAAAAATATTGGGTTGGGTTGGGTTGCTCTCATGAATAAGGTTGTTGAGTTAAAGGAATGACCAACTCGAATTTCTGGATTGGTCCAAAAAACTCCCCCAATCCGACTTATATACACCCGTAGATAAAAGGTTAAGGGAAAAAGGTGTAGAGATAATTGGTTTGAAAAGGAATATGTTAGAGACATTGAGTCAATTATAGTTTAGGTAAATAAATCTTATTGGAGTTAAAAGTAGGAAGGGAGTTAGATTGTGAGTGTAACATTTGAGATACGTAGGGTAGAGATGATGTGGAAAAAATTATTGTAGATGGTACTCTTTAGGGTTCGTTGTTAGTTGGGGCATTTGGATGAGATAGACAATAAACAAAGGGAAAGATAGATTCATTGAAAACAACATTACGACATTCATCAATTCAACTTGTGCAGTATATGGATATTCAGTGGCGGATCCAAAATTTGTATCGAGTGAGACTTGAATATGACATTAAAAAAAATATTTAAAATTATACAAACTAGAGCTTAAACCTAGGACTTGAAAGGAGATTGATGACATATTTACTATCATGCCATAAATCTTTTTTGTTATTTAATCTGACTTTTTCTATACATATTATTAAAGGTAAAAAATTTGAGAAGGGTTCAAGCCCCTAGGCTCATGTTAAATCCACCCCGTAGATATATATAGATGGATAGATTTAAAGTTTTATATCTAGTAACTTGGATAATTTGATATCTTCAAACTATGAATTATATAAAAATAATAATAATAATAACATAACATTTAAACTATATGTATGATTGAAATATTATTTTGTTTGTATAAAGAGGTTTAAGATTCTTTTTCTTAGCTAGGAATTTTTCGTGGAAAATTAATTATTTGATTTATTTTTGTTTTCCAAAAGAATTCATTTTTTAATTGAAACTAAAAAAAATAAACGAAAAATAATTCTCTACAAAGAACTTGATCCCCGAATACTCTATGAAGAATCCTCATTCCAATCTCTATAAAATTTAATGTAAAATTTTACGGGAACGAAGAATTAAATGGGAGTGAAGATCTACCAAAAAAGCATCTAAGTCTCCACTCTATCTCATGAATATTCTTAGATAGAGACTAGAGTACAATCCCCGATAAAATTACTCTTTATACTTGAAATGAAGCTAGCTTGTGAAAAGGTATAAAAGGATAAAGAAATTAGTAACAAGCACACCTAGAGTGAAATAGTTTGGTTTCTTATCATAAAAATATTTATGAGAAAAAATTGAGGTTGGTAGCCTGTGATGATATAAATTGTAGTTTGGATGGATATACTAAGAAACTATAATTTTTTTTTGTCAATTTATACCCCTAATGTGAGGGGTACATGAATGAACCGAGTCCACATCTGAATGAGAGAGATCCTGAGGATATGAAAGTATAGTGCTCGAGGAAGATGGGTACATCCGAGTGACCATGAGGATATGAAAGTATAGTTGAGAAAGACTTAAAAGAATTGATAGCTACTACCTATACCAATAAGGTGCACTTTCCTTTTCGATGACTCAATCATAGGAACTCCACAGTTAAGCGTGCTTGGCTTGGAGCAATCCTATGTTGGGTGACCTCTTGTAAATTTAGACCACGTGTTGGTTTTGTGGGGATAGTATTGACGCAGGTCGTACGAGATCCTGGGTCTGGAGCGTTACACCTAAATTTTTGGAGTTGTATCAATTAAAATCTTAAAATAATAATTATAATTAAAATCTTGAACTTTCATTATAAATGTAGTATCAATTTACAACCTCAAATGGTTCTTTTTTCTGCATACATATAATTCAAACTAAATCAATCCTAAGTGAGTTTATCAAATTGTGTATAACAATTAGTATGATCGATCATACTAATTATTTATACAAATTTTGTATCGTTTTTAAAAAAATATATTGTTTGACTATAGGTTAAATTACAATTTCAATCTCAATACTTTTGCCCTAACCTCATTTAATTTCTACATTCTTAAGAAATTTCATTATCATTTTTTGCTTTGAATAGAAATTACTAAGTGTGCGTCTTTATTATCAATGAAAAATAATAGAAATCTAACCTAATAAGTTACATATAGACATAACTAATGAACTCTATAATGCAATATTGTTATTTAATGATGTGAGAGTCTAGAAAATCATAGATAAAACTCGAATTTGTGGACAATATTTTAGATCATTATATTAAATCTAAATGTAGAAAGGGGCTAAGGATAATCCTATCATTTTGAAGTACAATTACTAGATGTCGGTAAGATTATGACTCTTTTTAGAATGCAATTCATTTAATAGCGTTTCCATCATTTCATGCATTATTGTTGTCATCTTCCAAGTCAATGATATATTCCAAAAGTTTAAATATAGCCCACAACATATATAAAATATACATTTTTCTATCGATTACCTAAAATATTATTTACATATGTAAATATATGCTTAAGTTTTTCTTTAAAAAATTGCATGATGTGTCTATATTATATGAAATTTAGTATCATAGTGTCCGAAACATTATGACTCACTTTTTAGAATACATATCTATTTAGGGTTTGAGATGATTTAAATCACAGATCTCGTAGTCGTTAATACATTTATTATATTAGTTGATGTGGGCTTTCTTTGACAACAAAGTAGAGTTATTTATTCAATGCTTTCTCCATTAAAAAAAAAATATAGTTTTATTAGAACATATCTTAATAAATGATCTGAATAATCAAATAAGAAAATCTATAATTTATTCCAACATAAAATGAGTTGAAATAATAGTATATTTCAATTTAATGATACTATTTCTATAAAAAAAAACTGAAAAACACACCAAACAAAGTGGTTAGTTTATAATTGTATAGATATAAAGAACAAATAAAAATTTAAAATTATGCAAATGGAAATTAGAAGTTACTGATAGTATTATTATTATTTTAAAAATTAAAAAAGAAGTACCAAAATCAAAATGGGACAAAAGAGAACTATTCCAATTACCACCAAATGTGGTGATTGCCCAAAGCAAAAGGCAATTCAACTCAGAAACAAAAAAGGCTCCCACATATTACTATGTACTTTGCCAATACTTTTAACATCACATGTGTATCTCCTTTTGTATTTATGTGCCATCAATAATGCTTATTTTTTTTTTCTCAAAGTATATATTATCGATTAGAAAGGTGCGAGGTGATTTTTCCGTTCTCGCGAAATTTCTCATTTAATTCTACAGAGAACGGGTAGAAATTCAGGGAGTTCGTGAGGATAAGAGGAATAATTTCCCATTTATTATTTTATTTTTCTAAACTTTATTAATTTTTTTTTAATTTGTATTTAAATGGTTAATTCTTCCTTAGAAATTTCTAATTAAGAGGAATTTTTCAATTTTCTTAAAAAAATAAAATGATGTTTAATAAAAATTTAAAATTATGGTTTATCATATATTTAAAAATAAATAAATAAATCAGGGCGGGGACGGAAACTAGGTCTTTCCGTCCCTATTTAGCCAACGGGTAAAAATTAGTCTCTGCTCCTCCCCACCTACGGAGATTCCCCGCCCTGTTAGGGAAAAAAATGGACATCTCTACTCCTATTTTCACATATGGTTGAACTTTTTATCAAAAAATACTTCAATCTAATTTATATGTTTTACTCTTAAATATGTTTGATTCATCTGTTTCAATTTTATCCTCAATATTTTATTAGTTTTAATGGTTTTCTCATAAAGTATCAAAATAATTCTTTCAAATCCTTACCTAAATAACTTTGTTGAAATTGAATAATAAAATAATGATGTGTGCTTTCACCTTTGAAGATCATTTCATAGTGCAAAATTATTATCTTCTCGAGATTGTGAACAATGGTATGCTTGGATTCTTCAAAAATATATATATATAGAGTGCTTGGTTAAAAATTCCTGTTAGTCCTTCTAGAATTTAAAAAATAAAAAATAAAAATCTTACTGATGAGGGATTATTACAAGAACATTTTATATCTCATCCGATTAAACTCCCTTTCCATCCCTTAAAAATTTCAATACTCAAAATCATGTTGTTTGTTTGTTACATTCAACTTGATCTTATTTATTCGATAATTATTTATATTCTACTTGTATAACTAACAACTCCTTTTTCTATTATCACAATCCTCTCTTATTCATGATTTCGATATTTAGCACTATATATATATATATATATATATATACTTATTTTTAGTTATTGAATTAAATTTTTTTAAGAAATTTAGCTAAATTATAGAAACTAAATTGAAGGGAACTATATGCTCAAATTATAAAATATCAAATTTGTAATTTAGTGAACTTTGCAAACCCAAATTATATTAAAAAAAAACTTCGAAAGTTTAAAAAAGAAAACAGAAAGGGGTAGGATTCCCGTCCAGACCGTGTAAAGGTCAAAGTACGAACCGTTCGGCGACCGCAACGGAGCTATCTCATCATCTCCTCTCATGCATTTCTATTTAACTCATTTTTTATTCTTTTTATTTATTTATTTATTTATTTATAAACTAATTAATCTTCTCATTAATTACTTTTGCTTTTCCTTCACGCAATTTGCCACAAATCCCATAAACTTCCTTTACTAATTATATTATTATTATTCAAATTACTAATTAACCTCATTTACAAAAACAAATCCACTTATTATCAAATTAATTAAATTTATCTACAACTTAATTTAAAAAAAAGAGTTATCATTCCATTTCTAATGTAGACAACAATTAATTGGTGGCTCATGTAGCTAGTCCTCTAAATGTATAAATACTTATACATGAAAGAATTGACATCCTATTGAGATAAAAGAGAAATCATGAACATGAGACAATATAATTAGAAAACTTAATTAAATGATTTATACCAATTAAGCAAGCATCTTTTCTATAGCGTATTCACAAATAGCTTTGTGTTTTAACATGAAATAATTCTAAAGTTAGATAAATTAGGCTGTTGAAAATTTTCATAGGAAGTTGAAGATAATGCTAGGAGTTCGATATCCTTATAATGAGGTTTTAGACCTTATACATTTAGTTAAATTACTTATATTTTTCTTCTATTTTTGGATTGTATTTGCGACATAGATTTTTATATTTGTTGATGCACAAATTTGAGAAAATGAAACACACTTGATCTGCACGTGATTAAGAGAAAAGAGGTGGCCACAAAATAAAGAAAACTGTACACTCTGATGCTTCAATTAGAGAGAGGTAAAAATGTAACAAGCTTTAGGGTTTAGAGGGTGAGGATATGAAGTGATTTCATAATCTATTTATATGAGGCTTGACCTAGGTTTTCCTTCCTTGCTTTCGAATAAGTTTAGGAAAGGGTTGAATCGGGCATCTCTTAAGACTTCATCAACCTGTGGGTG
The DNA here is from genome assembly GCA_036507285.1 of Trichosanthes cucumerina. Classification (NCBI taxonomy): domain Eukaryota; kingdom Viridiplantae; phylum Streptophyta; class Magnoliopsida; order Cucurbitales; family Cucurbitaceae; genus Trichosanthes; species Trichosanthes cucumerina. The sequence continues at coordinate 10,310,970 of CM071842.1, read as the reverse complement.
TACTGCGAGGTGCACGCCCACATGTGCTCAAGCCCACCTCGGCTCGAGGTAGACTTTCACACCTTTTGTCAGCTCAACTCAGCCTCGAGTCATATATATAATTCCAGTTTGGCTCTGGTAGTCTTCATCCCTTGGATTTGGTCTTATTGTCTAAATTTTCTTATAACATTATCTATGTTTTTGGATGTTTGTATTTAGTTGCATTTGCGCTTTTTGGTATATTATTAATTCAACAAATGTGAGACTAAGAATTTGAACCTCTGATCTCAAAGTAATGAATACTATTTTATGTTTAGTTATGTTCGTGTTGGCATTCTCGGTATTAGCTAGACTTTAGCACTTTTTTTAATAATTTTAAATCTCTTAATTTGTGGTTTTGATCAAAGTGTTTTTCTTAGCTAGATTTGAGTGATCTTATGACTAGTTTAATATTGTGTAGGTTAGCGGATTTTAGGTAATTTATTAGTTTATTTTTGGACAACTTCTTTTACTTGGTTCTTAATTAATTTTTGTATTAAATTAATTAAGTTAGAGACAGGCTCTTTTGCGTTCACAAGCAAACATGCTTTCACCCACCCTTCTCTTTGTATATATTATATGATATAATATGACTACTTAGCTGTCACATGTCGAGGATTTTTTTTTTCTTTTTACTTTCCCTATAATTTTAAATATAATAATGGTAATTAATTACAAGTATAGAATGAGTTATGTTGGAATCCAAATAATTTATTAGTTTCTTAAAATAAATAAATACGATATGCATTTATTGATCGATTCTTGTACCTTTTAAATGTTCTACTTTTAGTTTTTTTAAGTCTCTAATGTCTATTTTGATCTATATACTTTTGAAAAGGGATATAATTTTGATTTACTTTATTTTCTTTTTATATCATTTTTAAATCAAAATTCTAGCACAATTCTACCCTCAATAATTTAAAAAAAAAAAAACAAGATTTCTCCTACCTTTATATGGAAGATTTTTTTTTTGGTATAAAATTTGTATTATGATTTTGCAAATAAAAACTAAAACAAATACTTCTTAAGGAATTGTTTGACGGGTTGATTTGGAATTAGAAACTTTAGAAATCTTTGGTTGGAATCAGGAACTCCTGTATTTGGAGTACAGGATTGGATTTGATTGGTTTGCTGACATCTATGTTTGGAGTCCATGGAATGGATTGGGTTGTGTTTGTTTATGTTGTTTTTTAAAAATAATTTTTTAATTTTTCTTTTCATATCCATTTTTTAAGTTGATAATTGTTTGTTGAATTGCATATCAATGTTGTAACCAATTATGTAGATCAAAAGTGTTTGAAGAATATTAAATATGAATGTGTACTTGGTACAAATATATTAATAATGGATCAAATATATTAATAATGGATTAAAAACGAAGTAAAAAAGTACAACGTGAAAAAAACAGAAATAGCATAAGAAAGAAGAAATCAGAGATTTGTTCGAAAAAAAATAAGTTCCCCTTTTCTTTTTCTTTTTTTTTTTTAAATATGAGATCTACACCAGGGAAATTGTTATATAAATAAATAAAAAATACAAAATTAGGATTACATTACATTCTTATTTGTGTTAATTATATCACTATGCTTTTAAAATATTTTAATTTCATCCCTCTACCTTTGTAAGTTAACTTGTTGGCTGAACTCAAAAGTGTGTGTATATATTTTGTTGGCCACATTAATGCCTCGATAAAGTTTTATCAAAATTGTTGTGTTAGATCACATCCATATTTTGTTAATTTTTCATTATCTATAGCATTGCTTCCTGATAGTTGATAATATTGAGATTAGTTAATAAATTAAAATTTAAAAAATATCTTTCTAAAATTAATACAAGAATGAAAACTAATGTAAATATAGGTAAAATTACACTTTTAGCCCACATTGCTTCCTGATAGTTGATAATATTGAGATTAGTTAATAAATTAAAATTTAAAAAATATATTTCTAAAATTAATACAAGAATGAAAACTAATGTAAATATAGGTAAAATTACACTTTTAGCCCATGAATTTCGATAGTTGTGTATATTTAATTTCTAAATTTTTAAAAGTCTCAACTATGTTACAATCTCTCATATTGAACATATAATATAATCAATGTGAGATTGGAAATTTAAACTTTCAACCTATAGAATAAGCCTTAATTATATTTTATAGAAAACTTATATTTATTGGTGGAAAAAAAACCTCCCACCACTAGAAATAAGCAGAAATAAATGAGAAATTAAAAGAAACCAACAAAATAAGAGACACAAGAATTTACGTGGAAAAACTTCAAACCCGGAAAAAAAAATCACGAACAAAAAGAAATTTCCACTATGTGAAAAATTATTACAATCATATAGAATTCTCTCTCCGACCCCAATTACAAAACACCCTCTCAAAACTTTATACCACTCACACCCTTCTTCTCAGTCTCAGACTCAGAGAATATAAAGAAGGAATTTAACTAAAGTTATTACACCAAGCTTAAAGTGTTTCTAACTGAGATGGTTTGAAACCAAAGTCATAGACTCCTTTTATAGTGCAAGGAGCCCATCACTTCCTTGCACCTTTCAGATATGAGACAATTTCACTTCTAATATATTGCCAAAAATCCAACAATTTCCACCTTGACAACATATTTGAAGAATCTACATCTCTTGCTACATCATTGTCTTTACCGACAATCATAATCCTCAACTCAGAGAACTATAACCTACTCCACCATAAAAGTAGACCACTTGGAATGCCACCTCCCAAGACTTTTCTTTTTTCGTCACATGTCGATATACCCAACTGAAATTTATGGTGCAACTTCCACCTACTTGGCTCATCCGGAAGTTCTTCAACCATCGACATAACTTCCACCACACACCTTGCATAACCGCCAAGTCAATGCCCGTGTGCAAACTTGTGGAACCGCTGACATCACATCCTCTATCATGGCAAAGCGGACATACCATAATGATGAATTCTTTCTTTTTTCAGAAGATGTCACCATCTCCCCTGACGAGAGATACCATGTTAGCATCCGACCCAGAGCCTTTTGACGAACTTGCTCTGTTAGGACAATTCTTTTTCATGTGTCTAGACCGCCTGCCTTCCAAGCAACATTTCTTTTGCACGAAGTCTTTCATCTTTTTTTTCTTCCAATTCCAGACTGTCATGTTGGACTTCTCAGAACCTTTGCTAGAACCACCACTGGACTCCGTTGGACCACCATCACCGCTTAACCTTTCAAGAACACCACCACTCGGTCTTCTCTTCAAATCCTTGTGTAACCCAGATTGTATCAACACATCTTTGATTTGCACTTGCCACAAGCCAAAGTTCATCTTTCCATCAAATTTCTCCACATCAATCTTTACTAGACTCATAAAGCTTGACATATCTGCTTCCCTCCTAGTGAATCTGCAAATAGTGAACAACTATAGCCCATTTCAAGAAATCTTTTCTGATGTGGAAGCTCAAACAATGCTACAACCACAGAGCATACTCAGAAACTCAAAAAACTACTAACCTAAAACTCTGATACCACTTGTTGGGAAAAAAATCTCCCACCACTAGAAATAAGCAGAAATAACTGAGAAATTAAAAAAAACCAACAAAATAAGAGATTTAAGAATTTACGTGGAAAAACTCCAAAACCGGAGAAAAAAACCACGAACAAAAAGAAATTTCCACCATGTGAAAAATTGTTACAATCACATAGAATTCTCTCCCCGACCCCTATTACAAAATACTCTCTCTAAACTTTATACCACTCACAGCCTTCTTCTCACTCTCAGACCCAGAGAATATAAAGAGGGAATTTAACTAAAGCTAGTACACCAAGCTTAAAGTGTTTCTAACTGGGATGCTTTGAAACCAAAGTCATAGACTCATTTTATAGTGCAAGTAGCCCATCACTTTCTTACACCTTTTAGATGTGAGACAATTTCATTTCTAATATATAGCCAAAAACCCAACATTTATCACCTTTGCTATTGAACTTCGTCTACACTAATACTATGTTCTTAGACCTTTTCTCTTCCTCCAACTTTGAACCAATGTTTTCTATAACTTAATTCTATCATTATCATTGTCTAATAATTAATAATATATATATATATATATATATATATATATATATATATATATATATAGTTTCCGTAAGTTTAAGATTTGAACAAGGATTTAGAATCTAGATTAGTGCACTTGTGATGGTGACAATTTGGGCGTATCACCTACTTAGGTTCTCATTCAAATATTTGTTAAAAAAAATTCTTTAAGAGATCACTCAACAGAAATTGCTTCAAATCACCATACTTACCCTTAATCCCTATTAATGAGTCGCTATAAAGAAAAGTCTATCTTAATTAATGCGATAGACTATAGTAAATTACCCTCCATTAGACTATATTAAATTACCTTCCATTCTTTTAAATATGTTTACAAAACCATTTTAAAAACCGTCTCCTTTTGATTTATATATGTATCACCATGCTCGTGACTCGTGATTCACACGATAATGTCAATTAAATAACTTGTAATTGTACTTAAAAATAAATAAATAAATAACTAGTAATTGACTCGGCACCATATAACAATAGAGAAGAGAGAGTGAAGTTTGTAAAAGATTGAAAAGGAGAGATTAAAGAAAAATACTTTCCTACTTATCTTAAAAGTTCATCACTGAGAAGTAATTTTTAAATTATTAAAATTATTTTTATCATATTAAAAAAGAGTTAAATTACAAGTTTAGTCTTGAATTTGGAGATGTGTGACTATTGATCTTTGAACTTTAAAAAACATCTAATATGTCCTCAACTTTCAATTTTATATCTAATAAGTACCTGACAAAAAATTGATTTTTTAAAATTAATTGATCAAATATAAATTTAAATTATATCTAATAAAACCTTAAAATTTTTAACTTTGTGTCTAGTAAATCTGTGAACCCTAAGAAATGTGAAAGTTAAGAAATCTGAAAGTTATTAGAGACTAAAATTTGTAATTTTAAAAGTTCATGAAACATATAAATTACCTCAAAGTTTAAGGGTTAAATTTGTAATTTAATATATTCAAAATAACTCCAGATCTAGAAAATGCATTTAATTATTCGAAATTATTTTAACATTTGATTTTACACTTTTTAACACAATATATCATAATATCTATTATCGAAATTGATTTTGAACATGAAAAACATGACTTCTTAATTATTTTAAAATCATTTCCAAACATGTCCCAATTCTTAGATGCATATTTACCTTTCTCCAAGAAAAAGAAAAAATCTCTCTTATCTATCTTTCTCTGTCTATAACATGAATTTCTTACCAATTATAATAGTTTGTGGGTATTAGATTATAGGGGGTTCCATCTCAAAACCAATTGGTGGAATAACCCATATATCTTATATATTGTGAAGTTCAAGGACGGACCTACATGGGGACTAAGGGGGTCATGGCCCCCCAAAATTTTTGAATTTAATATTCTGTGTATTATTGTTTAAAAATAATAGCATATACTATTATAATTGATACTATATTTTAACTTAATGTTATTCTGTTGCCATGGTGGTATGAAGGCTACCATTTAAATCATGCGTGTCTGAGTTCAATTCTGCCTAAATGTAATTTTTTTGGTGTGTTCAAGTTTAGATAGTTCTTTTTTTATTATATTAACATCTAGGTCCACCCCTGGTGAGGATACTCTCCACTTTTCCAATATGAGATCCTCAACATGCCCCCTCAAGATAGTGCCTCTCTGGGTTCACCATTCTTGGATCAGATATCAATCTCAATTTTTTTGGGTTGAATACCCGTTTGGGTCTAATGGGCTCTGATATCATATTAGATTATAGGGGGTTCCATCTCAAAACCAATTGGCAATGAGAGGAGTAGCTCATATATCTTATATATTGTGAGGTTACTCTCCACTTTTCCAATGTGAGATCGATCCTCAACATGCCCCTTCAAGATGGTGCCTCTTTGGGTTCACCATTCTTGTATCGGATCCTAATTTCAATTTTTTTTGGACCGAATGCCTGTTTGAGTCTAATGGGCTCTGATACCATATTAGATTATAGGGGGTTCCATCTCAAAACCAATTAGTAATGAGAGGAGTAGCTCATATATCTTATATATTGTGAGGTTACTCTTCACTTTTTCAATGTGAGATCGTCAACATGCCCCCTCAAGTATTGGGAAAAACCTCCCACCACTAGGAATAAATAGAAATAATTGAGAAATTAAAAGAAACGAACAAAATAAGAGACACAAGAATTTACGTGGAAAAACTCCAAACCCGAAGAAAAAAACACGAACAGAAAGAAATTTCTACTATGTGAAAAATTATTACAATCACATAGAATTCTCTCCCCGACCCTAATTACAAAAACACTCTCTTAAAGCTTATACCACTCACACCCTTTTCCCACTCTCAGACCAGAGAATATAAAGAGTGAATTTAACTAGAGTTAGTACACCAAGCTTAAAGTGTTTCTAAGTGGGATGCTTTGAAACCAAAGCCATAGACTCCTTTTTATAGTGTCAGGAGTCTATCACTTTCTTGCACATTTCAGATGTGGGACTAATATATTGCCAAAAACCCAACAATTTACACCTTGGCAAGATATTTGAAGAATCCACATCTCTTGTTGTATCATTGTCTTTACCGACAATCATAATCCTCAACACATAGAATTATAACCTACTCCACCATAAAAGTAGACCACTCGGAATTCCACCTCCCAAGACTTTTCTTTTTTCGTCACATGTCGATATACCCAGCTGAAATTTATGGTGCAACTTCCACCTACTTGGCTCACCCGGAAGTTCTTCAGCCATCGACATAACTTCCACCACCCACCTTACATAACCGCCAAGTCAATGCCCGTGTGCAAATTTGTGGAACCGCTAACATCACATCCTCTATCATGGCAAAGCGAACATACCATAAGGATGAATTCTGTCTTTCTTCAGAAGATGTCACCATCTCCTCTGACGAGAGAGACCATGTTAGCATCCGACCCATAGCCTTTTGACGAACTTGCTCTGTTAAGAAAATTCTTTTTCATGTGTCCAGACCGCCCGCCTTCCCAGCAACCTTTCTTTTGCACGAAGTCTTTATCTTTTTTCTTCCAATTCCATAGTGTCATGTTGGACTTCTTAGAACCTTTACTGGAACCACCACTGGACTCCGTTGGACCACCATCACCGCTTAACCTTTCAGGAACACCATAGCTCGGTCTTCCCTTCAAATCCTTGTGTAACCCAGATTGCACACCTTTGACTTGCACTTTCCACGAACCAAAGTTCATCTTTCCGTCAAATCTCTCTGCATCAATCTTTACTAGACTTATAAAGCTTGACATATCTGCTTCCCTGTTAGTGTATCTGCAAATGGTGAACAACTATAGCCCGTTTCAAGAAATCTTTTTTGATGTGGAAGCTCAAACAATGCTGCAACCACAGAGCATACTCAGAAACTGAAGAAACTACAAACCTAAAACTCTGATACCACTTGTTGGGAAAAACCTCACACCACTAGGAATAAAAAGAATTAAATAACTGAAAAATTAAAAGAAACCAACAAAATAAGAGACACAAGAATTTACGTGGAAAAACTCCAAACCCGGAGAAAAAAACCACGAACAGAAAGAAATTTCCACTATGTGAAAAATTGTTACAATCACATAGAATTCTCTCCCCGACCCCAATTACAAAAACACTCTCCTAAAGCTTATACCACTCACACCTTTTTCTCACTCTCAGACCAGAGAATATGAAGAGGAAAATTTAACTAGAGCTAGTACATCAAGCTTAAAGTGTTTCTAAGTGAAATGCTTTGAAACCAAAGCTATGGACTCCTTTTTATAGTGTCAGGAGTCCATCACTTTCTTGCACCTTTCAAATGTGGGACAATTTCACCTCTAATATATTGACAAAAACCCAACATCAAGATGGTGCATCTTTAGGTTCACCATTCTTGGATCGGATTCCAATTTCAATTTTGTTGGACCAAATACCTGTTTGAGTCTAATGGGCTCTGATACCATATTATATTATAGGGGGTTCCATCTCAAAACCAATTGGCAATGAGAGGAGTAACTCATATATCCTATATATTGTGAGGTTACTCTCCACTTTTCCAATGTGAGATTCTCAACAATGAGTTATTATAATATGTAGAATCATATAATATTATTTAAAATGTAGAGTAGTATAGTATGAGGTTATAATAATTTATGTTTGGGATACAAAATATTCCACATGTTAATAACATGTGCCTCAACAAATTTTTAGTTAATTAAAAAAAAGTTACGATATAATAGAAATTTTGATTCACTCTTAGCTCAATTATATATATTTTTTATTTCCGAAAATATATGCTTAAACCAGTGTGGAGAGTGAGGAAGATTTAATTAGTGAGTAAGAAAAAATGGTTGAGGATTAATGGGGAGGTTTGAAAAAACGTAAAGGGAGAAGCACAATATTGGGTCGGTTTCCGACACCTGCCTGACTCCTTCCCGACATTTGTGTTCTCTCTCTCTAAAAACCATTTTTTCCCTCTCTCTCTCTAAAAACAACCATTTTTTCTCTCTCTAAAAAAACCATTTTTTTCTCTCTCTTCGTATCCATATATGAAATATATGCTTCTTTTTTCTTCACCAAACAAATCCATTTTCCTATTTCTCTCTCTCTCTCTTAAAATCTCACACACAAAAAAAAAAAAAAGATTAAAAACCATGAACACCTTCCACTCTCAAACACAATCCCCTGCCGCCGCCGCCGCCGCCGAGTACTTCAAGATGAGGCGGTGGCCGGAGAGGCGACTGGGTCTACCGCCGCAGCAGCAGGCCGAGGAGGAGGATTTTACGGCGGTGATTCCGCCGGTGACGGTAGTGCTGGAAGGGAGGGCGATCTGCCAGCGGATCAGCCTCCACAAACATGCAAGCTACGAGAGCCTTGCCAAAGCCCTCAGACGGATGTTCGTCGACGATGATGACGGCGGCGAACCCTCCGGCGAGCGGCGGCTAGACCTGACCAACGCCGTTCCCGGTCATCTTGTTGCTTATGAAGATATTGAAAATGATCTTCTTCTTGCTGGTGATCTCAATTGGAAGTTAGTACTCTCCATTTTCTCTCTCTCTCTCTCTTTCTTTCTTCAATTAGGTTTAAATCTTTTTTTTTTCTTTTTGGGTTTCTAAATTTTTTTTTATACATAAAAAAGTTCAAATTTGTTTTAAAAAAATTATGAAGGTAAAATATAAAAGGGTTGTTACAATACTATAATAATAGAGTAAAGAAGGGCTAAAATTTAAAAAAAAAAATCATAATAATTTTTAGTAAAATTGAGTTTAATTCGACTAACTTTTAAAATCTATTGATAAATTTTGATCTTCAAAAGCTTTTCCCATAAAATGTAATAAGGAGTGAGGTTTCAGATTTTTTTAAAAAAGGGTTGCAAGTGTTTTGACTTAATTTGGCTCTATATTAAACTCACTGTTCTTGAAGTTTGTTAAAATTGCCAAAAAAAAAAATCATCTTAAGTTTTTCTTATTTAATTTTTTTAGTGTGGTTGCAATTAGATCACTCCAAACTTACAAAATTCTTATGAATTTATCGAATTGAACTCAACTAGTGTAGGTTAGAGTTGGAACAGAGTTTAGACTATGGTTCATATTAAAAATTATACACAATATATAAAAATAAGGGTGGTTTTTTTTAATTTTTCTTTAAATTTTTGTTCTAGATTTAACAAAATTGCACTATGTATAGTTATATTACATTTTAAGTCAGGGTAGATTAAGATTTATTTGATAATGATTTTGATTTTTTATTTCTGAAAATCATATTTGTTCATTAGAAAAAAAATTTAAACCCTGTTTTAGATTATTCTTGAGATTTAATTAAAGATTTAATATATGTATAGAAACTAAAAACATAAATAAAGAGAAACAAACTGGATGTTCAAATCTTCACCTAGATAGTGAACTAAAGCCAAAATCCCTAATAGTATGACAGAAATAAAATATTGAATGGAACTAAAAAAGGAAAAAAAAAAACTTTTTAAATAAAGAGAAAAATTAATATGAAATTTATGTGTGCAACAGTGATTTTGTGCGGGTGGCGAAGAGAATTCGAATACTGCCAGTAAAAGCAAATTCAAGGAGGGGAAGAGGAAATTAAATTAATAGATGTGTTAATTACATATTTTACGAGAGGCATTTGTATTAATTAATATTATCTTATAATTATGATTTCTTTCATAAAATATGAAAGAAATAATAAGATTTTTCCTTTTGTTTAATGTTATATCTTCCTTCTATGTTCTCTCTAATCAAAAAATTAAAACCAACTTCTGAGCATAATATATTATAATATAATTATGTTTTGCCCTCTTTCTCTCTCTGGGAAGATTCCATTATATATAGCTCTTCTTCTTATTATAGTTATGGAAATTGGAAATATTGAGGTTTCAATTTCATAGAAATGTTGATGGAAATATTGGTATCGATGGATATTTTTGAAAAAGTTTTAAAAATAAAAAATTTTAAAATATATTTAAATTAGAAAATAATCATACTCCACACTTTTTAAATGAGATGTTATGATATTATATTCACATTATGTTACATTTTGTTACTATTTTCTTTAATATTTAATCAATTTTGTATGTTATAATGGAAATATTGATTCACCTTTAGTGTCGATGTTGAACCCATAGACATGTGGAAATATCAATGAGAATATTGACATGTCGACGGAAATTTAATTCCAGGACTCTAAGTAGATATTTTTTTTCTTGCATATACTCTAGTTATATGATATTTACTTCATAGTTTAGGGATAAAATTTGTAACGCCCCAGGCCCAGGATCCTCTGCGACCTGGCTGCGTCACTATATCATCCATGACTGCTTGTAAGAGTGAACTCACATGCTCCTAGGAAAATTTCCAAGAGGTCACCCAACATAGAATTGCTCCAAGCTAAGCACGCTTAACTGTGGAGTTCCTATGATTGAGCCACCGAAAAGGAAGGTGCACGTTGTTGGTATAGGTAGTAGCTATCAATTCTTTTTAAGCCTTTCTCAATTGTACTGTCATATCCTCATGGTCACTCTCATGTACCCCTCTTCCTCGGGTACAAAACTTTCATATCCTCAGGATCCCTCTCATTCAGATGTGGACTCAGTTCATTCATGTAACCCTCTTCCTCGGGCGTCACATGCCCACCAGCTTCCGCCTTGGTTCGTCCCCGAACCACATCTTACTAGGAGAGGTTCCTCTCCGATACCATTTGTAACGCCCCAGGCCCAGGATCCTCTGCGACCTGGCTGCGTCACTATATCATCCATGACTGCTTGTAAGAGTGAAGACACTATCCCCACAAACCAACACGGGGTCCTTTCAGCATGTTTTGTCCTCACTCACATGCTCCTAGGAAAATTTCCAGGAGGTCACCCAACATAGAATTGCTCCAAGCTAAGCACGCTTAACTGTGGAGTTCTTATGATTGAGCCACCGAAAAGGAAGGTGCACATTGTTGGTATAGGTAGTAGCTATCAATTCTTTTTAAGCCTTTCTCAACTGTACTGTCATATCCTCATGGTCACTCTCATGTACCCCTCTTCCTCGAGTACAAAACTTTCATATCCTCAGGATCCCTCTCATTCAGATGTGGACTCAGTTCATTCATGTACCCCTCTTCCTCGGGCGTCACAAAATTAATAAATAAAACTCTTTTTTAAATAGGGTTCAAGTAACTTTTATACTTGTTTTATTTCAAATTTAAGGTTAAAATAAAAAAAAAAACGTTTAGTAGCTTAATAAAAACAAGTATAGAAGTCTAAAAATTAAAGTAGAATTTAGATCAAACTAAAATAGAGTTTAGATTAAAATTTTTCCTATTGTTTTTAATAAGATAAATGAAATTAGTTTAAAACATTTCCATTTCATTTTAGCATGAATTTGTCTTTGTAGAATGAAGCTATAGAAGAAATTATTAGGTTTGGTCTATAACATTAATGAGTTCATTAAGCTTAATTAATAAGTAGAACATAAAGAAGGCCACCCTAAGTAATTCCATAAAGTTTAAATAAATTTGCAACATATATTTAATTAAACATATATATATGTTTGTAATTAACCTTTCAAACTTGTATTAGTCGTCATGAAAATTAAAGTTGAGTCCTACTATTTATAGGGTTAGATTTTTCTTCTATTGGCTCACATATACATAGTTCATGTCATCTTAATTTTTTAATTCCCTTTCAACTTTATCTCGCTAATAGTTTGATTCAATTTTATCATTTTGAGCATAGTATAAGGGTTTGAATGTTCCAACTTGTCAATTAGATTGTAATAACTTCTATAGTTTAGTTGCGATTCATGCAATTTACCTTATCTAAATATGTAGATATAATTTTTCACTTTTTTTTTTCTATTGGATGATGTTTTCTTCCTATATGTATAATTAAACATTTTGAATGCTACCCCTTTGTATATATAGATTACATAGACTTATAAACTAAACATAAGTTATTAAAATTTAGATTATATATTCAAATCTAAGTCTTCCGCAAATTTGAGAATTCAATATCTTCTTATAATCTATCCTTGTAACGTTTTCGTAACAAAAGTCAATTTTTTTTTTTTACGATAGGTAGGGTAAGAGATTCAAACTTTCTAATCTTGTGGTCAAGGGTACATGTTTTATATCAGTTCAGCTATGTTCATGTTGGTTTATCCTTATAATATTTTTTTCGTCCTTAAATCAATATCTTCTTATTATTTATATTTGAAATGTTTTTTCATAACAAAATTCAATTATTGCATCTTAGTAATAAAGTAAAATCAATGTTCATACGTGGGAAGAATATCTTTTAAGGAGTTGTTTGGAAACTGATTTCATAATAGAAGTAAAAAATTAACCATGTTCAAGTAACTATTTTGTTTAAAGTTTTTTTTTTTGGAGTTCAATAATTTTCGGGGAAAATGAAATATATATATCAGCATGTGTATATGTGTGTGTATATATTATTCTTATTCTAAAAACAAAAATCTTTTTCAAATTACAACTTCAAAAACAGAAAATATTTCGGAACATTTTTTTTTAATTTTTTCTAGAGTCGTTTTAAACTTTGAATGTTCAATCTCATCCAATTGCCTCTGAGCTTGAATAATAAGGGGTGAAATTAATGAAATTTTAGCTAAATTTGAAAATATAAAAGCATGAATATGAATATGAAAGTTGCTCTTTTAATTCCTAAAACTCAACTGAAAATTTAAAATCCTTTTTGAAGAATAGAACTATCAACAAAACTGTTCTTCCTTAGCATATTTTTTTTTAAAATTGTTGATAAAAAAAATAACAATCTAACAAACTATTTAAAGCTTTTATAGTTTTATATACTTTCATTTTTTATTTTTAAAAAATAAACTTGCAAAAATCTGCTCAAATGTTTTTTTTTTGCTTAAATTTATATTTTAGTTAATGTTTGAGTTTTTTTTTTAAAAAAAAAAAAATTGTCTCTAATCTTTTAAAAGTCTCAATTTTATGTCTTATATATTGATTTATTTTTCTCAATAAAGTCCTTATAAGTCAGTGCTAAATATTAAAAAAAATGAAGATATATAAATTTTAAAACAATAATTCTTTTGAGTTTATTAATTATCAATCAATGCAATTAATGAGACAATTTTCTATAACAACAAACAATTTTGAGTCAAATAAGTTATTATGTACTCAGTCATATGAAATGAGTAAGTTTTAAATTTTATAGTAAGTATTTTGCAGTTTTAAATTTTATAGTAAGTATTTGGCCTATTTCATCAAATTAAATTAAAACATAGACTACTTTTAGCTCACTTATTAAAATATATATTGACATTACATCATCATTTTTAATGCTTTGTAACAATAAGTTTCTAGTTGAAAAAATTTCAATGTATTATGGATGAAATTGAGACTTTAAAAAGATTATGGACCAAATTAAGAAAACTCTCAAACACATGAACAATACTTGCTTTATATGTATAGGTAAAAAAAAATGAACAATACTTACTTTATATGTGCAAGTATCTTCCTACAATGTGCAAGTATCTTCCTACATACCACCATTAAATTTTTTATAACAGAAAGAGAGGAAGTACAACTAAGAGAAAGGAATGTGGAAAATGTTTTATCTCTACTGGCTGTTAAAAATTTAATGGTGGTATGTAGGAAGATATTTGTATGCAGCCAAATTTTGTTCCTAAAACATATATTTAACCCATTTTTTTAGAATCTTTAGAAATATTTCTTTAAAAAAAATATTAGTAGACCCATATTTAAAAAAACAAAATTTTATCTAACGATTCTTTAGATGTCAACATAAAGAGGAAATATAACATCGAAGAATATGCCAATAAAAACTTGAGCAAATGACAAAAACTATCCTACTCTTCCTAAACTACGAGGATTGTAATGTAACAATCACACTTTTAAATTTTGAAGTATAACGGTTAAACCCTAAACTTAAGTATAAAAATTAAAACCTTGAACTTTAAATAGTAAAATTAAACCTTCAAAACTATCATAAATGTAAAAATCGGATAATTTATACTTTATTTATCTCTCATATTTCCTCTCCCTATTTTTCTTTCTCTCCTCGTTTAGTCTTTTTTTTTTTTTTTTTTTTTTTGGTTGAGAAGATACAAGAAAAGGAGTTAGGTGCAAGGAAGAGTTGCACGAGTTTCACAAAAGCCATAAAAACTATTAGCTAAGAATCACAATAATTTATCAAAAGACAATTTGAATAAATTACAAAATTTTTCTTTCCTTTTTTCTTACCATACATAAATTTCTAACTTCTTTATTATTCGATAACATACTAAGTATAGAAGCAAAAATAAAAATTAAGAAACTCCTCCAATGTGTTTGTTTGTGTGGTGTAGGGGTGAGCATTGGTCGGTCTGGATCGGTTTTCGATCTCAACCGACTCCGGACAAACCAAAGTTGGTCCGTTCGGCCGACCTTTTTTTTTAAGTCGGTTTGGTTAGTTTATTATTTAATTATTACTTAATATATTTTCAGAAAATCTTTATAGTTTTTATTTTTTAATTATTATTATTATTATTATTATATATAATTTTTTTAAAAAAATCGGTCGGTTCGATCGAAACCGACCGACCCCGTCTGAAAAGCCATGAAAATCGACCTACCACCCTCGGTTCGGTCGGTTGAGTCGATTTTCGGTCTTTTTTTGCTCACCCTTAGTGTGGTGTGCTAAAATTATTGGGAGGTGTTGGTGTTGTAAGAGAGAAGAAGATGGCAAATAAATGAATTATATTGAGTAAATGATAAAAGGAAAGAGAGAGAGGGAATATATGAGATAAATCTATACTTGATAGGAACTTTTGATTTTCATTTTTATCCCTTCTTAATTTGAAGACTCCTCATTATGACTTTCTTAATTGAAAGACTTTCAATTTTATCTTTGATTTGTATAAAGATCCTAAAATATCTACGCGTCTCTAATTTTCAAATGAATACTTGTAAATTAATATTTAAAACTTCTTAAATTTAAATTTTGAAGAAAGAATATCAAGAAAAATAGAAGCTTTATAAAAATTTGATAATTAATAATATTTTGATTATGAAATAATGATTTTTTTTGTTATTGCAATTCAATACTTTTTCATTTATTATTATAGACTATAGAGACACTATACTTTCATCCCAAAATTATCTATCATCTCCTTCTTTTTAATATTATAAAATCTTTATAAATGTTTACAAAATTGAAAAAAAAAAAGAAAAGAGAAAAATATAAGATTTAATAGTTCAACTTGATAAACCATGTGCAATATATAGTTAGTAGAGTAAAATTGATTCAGAACAGTATTTGAAAATATTTGAACCTACTTTACCTTTATGATATATTATTATCTAATTTTTATCTTGAGAATTTTTATCGAGTGGACTTAAATATGAAATTCAAAAAAATATTTAAAATCGTTCATACTAAAGTTTGAACCTAGAACTTGAGATGGAGTTGGAGACATACTAACCACTAAGCGAGAAGATTTTTTTATGTTTTAATTTGATTTTTTCTATACATATTATATCAAGTAAAAAGTTAGATAAGGGCTCGAGCCTCCGAGCCTTAACTAAATACGCCTCTGATGATAGCTCGAGTGTTTGATTTTTCAATTCAAAATTTAAAGTCTAATTTTTACTTTTAAAAGTTTAGTTTTACACTTAAAAATTTAGGAGTGCAATGGTTATAATTACCGTACTTCAGAGGTAGTAATTTGTTCTAAAAACTTTCAAGAATATCCAAACTCGTTACAATATTCATCCATTATTGAGAACTAATTTGAAAGCAATTTTTTATTTTTTAAACAAAAAAAAATAATAAAGACATGTTTATAATATATAATAATGATTTCAACGTACATAAAGACATTAACATTCACAAATTTTTTAAAAAAAAATCTAAAAAAAAAAAAAACAAAGATCGAAACGAGAACTATTTTTGAAAACGGTTTATGAAACAAGAAAACAGTAAAAAGTGATGAGTTGGTATAAGAAAACAAAATTTGAGACTCTTCAAACAGAGAATAAGGAATAGCATAGCATGTGCTTTCAATATTTATACTGTGGATTTGTACGTATAAACAGAGCTTTTTAATTGTCAACTTAATAAATGTTTGGTTCCCATTTCCATCTAATTAATTATTTCATTAATTGTTTGTCTGTGGATCATTATAGCCTCCTTTTTCTTTTGGTCCCAAATGCTATTATTACAAAATAATAGACAATAACTTTCAATCCTAAAATACTAAAAAAAACAAAAAAAAAAAACCCAACATGAATATGTAGTTGATATACGGTTAAAGAAGTCTAACTTATTTTTATGTTTGTTGAACTAAAAAAAATACTTTTTTTAGTTAATTCTATTATATTTTTTTGGATGGAAGGTCCAATCTAACACTTTACCTTATTGTACTTAAAAAGGAAAAGAAAAGTATTTTTGGTAATGATTTTGTTTTCATTTTCTTTAAAATTATACTTTTGTACTTAGAATTTTTAGGTTAAAAAAACACTTTTCATCCTATAACTTTTATAAAATAATTATTTAGTTTTTGAATTTTAGTTTGTTATAATTTATTGCATGTATTTTAAAATTTTAACAATTTAGTCTCTACACTTTTAAGTTTGTAATAATTTAGTCCCTCATCTTTGCCGCGCACGCACTGCGACGTGAGGGCGCCGACGTCCTCAAAATAGGGATATTTAAAAGGAGTCGCCACCAATTTTTTTATGGTGTGATTGGGCACCAAAAATAGAATAAAATAACTTTTAAAAAAAAAGAAAAAAAATGGTATGCGAAAACCAGATTTGGATTCGGGAGTTGTTTGTGTATGGGAAAGGTGTTAGCACCCCACAACACCCGTTTAAAACGGTGGCCAAATTTAATCTTGAATTGCACAAATTTTAGAAGGACAAAAAAAACTTATTTAGGAAAATGAGATTTTTAAAACAATGTCTTATTTTACCCCTCATTACTCCAATATTTGGAGTCATGATCCCATAAAATAAGTGGATGAAAATCCATCAATGTGGCTACATTGAAATTATTTCCAAGATTTTAGAAATAATATCATCTCAAGAATATGAGAAAATTTTACAATTTCTCAAATCTATCATAGGATAACCTCTTATAATTTTTTTTTTTAAAAAAAAGTTTTAATTAAATTCATTTTTTCTTGGGACCAAGATCTCGGACTCCCAAAGATAATGATCCCTCACCTCAAGAATTCTAGAAAATCGGACTCCCAAATATTTCTAGATTCCGTCGTAGGAATTTTTAGGAAAAAACAACCTTAAAAGAAAATTCACATTTTAAAAAAATATTTTTAAAACTTAGAAAATAAAATACTTTGGCTTTGAAAACAAACTTTTATAAAACAAAAAGGGCAATTTTAAAGAAATTGAGAAATAATATTACAAAAAATGAGAATAGAGTTTGTAAAAAAAAAAATTGAAATCACTAAGAAAAATCAAGAAAATCAAGGTAAAGCAAAACAAATAAATGCAATGACAAGATAAGTTGAATATGTATGATAATTTATTCATAGCAAATAAGTGAACAAACATAATATACAAATATGATTGAATTTTCTAAAAAAATAACGTATTGGAGTTGATCTTGGACTTCCAAAGAATCAATTCCTCACCTCAAGAAAACTAGAAAATCGGACTCCCAAATATTTCTAGATTCCGTCGTCGGCATATTTTTTTTATAAATAAAAAATGATTTTAAAAAAATAAAAAATGTTGGAAATAACATTTTTTTAGTTATAAAACATTGTAAACCCCAAAAAAACAAGCAAACTTTAAGGTTTGAAAATAAGTTTGCAACAAAAAAAATTGAAACCATGAACGATAATCAAAATAAATTAAGTTTGAAAATAAAATGCAAATGCAATTTAAAGATAGACCATGCTTAACATAACAAATTGATCATAACAAATAAATATTGTGAACAAATATGCTAACAATTACAAGAAATAAAAATATTGAAATAACTCTCTTCACCCATACTCAACTAATCTAAGGTATGTTACATAACCATCTTTTTTTTAATTTCACAACACTTTGCTCCTTTTTTCACTTGTTCTTTTTTTTTCTCTCTCTCCTTTAGTACAATGAACTCAAGAGCCAAGAAGAAGAAATGTGGAGAAAAGAAAATGATAAATAAGTAGGGGAAGTAAACCATAAAATAAAGTTAGTAAAAATCAACATAACAAAAGATGTTAGACCTTAATGCAAACAAAAAATGGGCAAAAACTCACATGATAATAAAAGTAAAAAGAGATGTAATAAACAACAAAAATAAAAACAAAACTCATAAAATCCTTACTCAACTATTGTTTTTCAGGGATATTTAGAGATGGAGATGAAGATAAAGTTAGTAGCAAAAACATAACGATAAAATGAACAAAGATTCACATTGTAATAGAAATAAAAAAAAAAAGATGTAATAAACAACAAAAATGAAAGCAAAACTCATAAAGCCCTTACTCAACTATTGTTTTTCGGGGAAATTACAAAATAAAGATGAAGATCAAGAAGAATGTATCAAAAACAACCAACTCGCTTGTTGTTTGAGGTGTGGATCCTTGGAACAAAGTCCTACTAAATGCAACCTCCAACTAAGCTAGGGTTATTTTTTGTGTTATGGGATTTTGGAGTATTTTTTTTTACAAAAAAAACTCTCCATCTTTATGGCTGTGAAGGTATTTGGCTATGGAGTTTTGTAGAGTTGAAAATGGATGAGAATGATGTGTGGGAGTAGGGTTTTTGTGAGTTGTGTTCTCGAAGAAGAGAAAGAGATATATATAAAGACTAAAAGCAATTCCTCTTTTGTGTATAAAACCAAAAATCAAAATTGTTGCAATTTGAAAATCCAATGCCAAAAGAGAACTTACACTTAAAAAGACCAACAACAATTTGGTCAAACAAAATAAACAACCAAAACTTACTCACTTAACCAAAAATTTGCCTTTTCTCCTAAAAACCAAGATTTATCCAACTTCTAAAAAACATAAAAAAAAATTAACAAATAACAAATAAATAATCAAAGTGAGCTAATTTAAATAATAAAAAAAGCATGGATATTGGTAATCTAACAATTTAATAAAAAAAATGAGCCGGACAAAAATAGGTGGCTACACCTACCATGTTAAAAAATTCTGTCGGAACCAAGTTCGATCATGTTTTATTATGTAACAACTTAATCTTTGGAGTTTATATGCACATTTGATCCCTAATCTCAATTTATGAGCTACATATGTAAGAAAACTATTAAATCTTAATAATAAATTTCACAATAAGGACTAAATTGTCATAAACTTTAAAGTAAGATAACTAAGGTCCCGTTAGATAACCATTTAATTATTTTTTATTTTTTAAAATTATGTTTGTTTTCTCACAGTTTTTCTACCATATTGGTTTCCATCTTTCTTAAGAAAACAATTGAATTCTTAACCAAATCCTAAAAAACAAAAACAAGTTTATGAAAACTATTTTTAATTGTTTTCAAAACTTAGCTTGGTTTTTGGAAACACATCTTAAAAGTAAATAAGAAAACATAGAAAACCATAGGTAAAAGTAATTTATAGGCTTAATTTTTAAAAAACTAAAACTAAAAATAAAAAATAAAATGGTTATCTAATGCCGCTTAAATTGTTCCAAAATTGAAATGCATGAATTAAATTATTACAAACTAAAGTTCAGGAACTAAATTGTCACTTCTACTTTAAAAAATAGTTTTTAACCTGATTTTAATTGGTTAGATATAATTTGATCTGAAAAGGTTCATTCTTATTTTCTATTTGATTTCTTTATAAAGAGTTTCTTTTTAAAGTCAACAATATTTCTATTTTTGTAAGTTCTTGATTCAGCCATTGGTGCTAAAATTTTATTAAAAAAAATTGGTATGGTCATTTACTTATGACTTCTATTATTCAAGATTTTATAGCAAAAAAAAATCTTTTTTTAAAAAAAATTATTGAACGGTACTTTAACCACATCTTTCTCACTTTCTATATTGATCTATAATAGGTTCGTATTATCATCTCCATGACATGAATTATTAATTGTAAACAATTGTTAATTAACACAATAAGATATAATCATGAATTCTTATTCTTATCTCAAAACTTAATAGTAAAGATCGAATTCAATCAATGATTAAACTATAATAAGTGTATGAAAAAAAGTTCCAATCATTTATTCATTTGTAATGTTAGTTTTTTTTTTTTTTTTGAGTACTTCAATAATTGAGAATAGGGTGATTCGAACTCGTGACTTCTTAGCCGTGAGTTATATTTGATGTCAATTGAGTTATGTTCTTATTGGCATTTGTAATGTTAGAGTTACCAAAACTTAGTTGCTAAAATTTTTTTTTTTTTGTTTGATACTTTAGAAGACCAAATTAAAAGGGGTACACTTTAGGAACCATTATTGTATTTAAACTATTTTTTGAAGATATTTTGAAATTTTAATCAAAACTCAAAAACAAAATATAATTTTGAAAACATTTTTTTTCTTTGAAATTTAATTAGAATTTTGAGGGTGTTATTAAAATAGATTATAAAAAACGCAAATTATACTAAAAATTTAAATAATTATCAAACATAGCTTTAATTTTTCTATTTTCACTCTCGTGTACTCTTCGTTTGGGGGAAAAAAGAATGAAAATTTCCAGACTTGTAATTATTTCATACCTCAAATAAAATTGCACCCACATATATCTAGTCAATCAAAAATTTCCCTTCTAACTATTAAAAACTCGAGTAACATCTTTTAATCTATTACATTAATATGATTTTTTAAAACTTACATAAGTAAAAATCTAATTTTGGTATTCTTTTTTATGAATATATTTCTAAACTCGATCTATGAATTCTAATCTATATTTAAATTAGGCCCCATTTGATAACCATTGGTTTTTGAAAATTATACTTGTTTTTTTAATAATTTCTTTTCATCTTATCTACAATGATTTTTATCTTTCTTGAGCTGGTACCATTTAAGTTTCTAGCCAAATTTTAAAAACAAGAACAAGTTTTTTAGAACTATTTTTTAGTTTTCAAAACTTAACTTGGTTTTTGAAACATAGATACAAAGTAGATAAGGAACACATAGAAACTCATTGATAGGAGTAATATTTTTAAGCTAATCAAATAGTTATCAATCGGGGACCTTAGATTGTATGAAAACACTTTGAAATTATCACAATCCTTAATACTTTGCACACACATCATCAACATCTTTAAATTGTTCCTATGAGAGCCAAAGAGAGCATAACTCAATCGACATCTTGAATATATTAACGACCACCAGATCTGTGGTTTGAATTCTCATAATCACTATTATACTAAAAAAAACAATTCCTATAAGAGAGTTTTTTCCCGTATATTATTAATTTGTTTATCAATAAAGAATATTTCAGTTGACATTATGAATTTATTTGTTTATTAGAAAAATTTTTCAACATTAAATATTTTGAAATATTTGAAAAACTATAGTGAATTAATATTTTTTTTCTTCAAATCAACTCTAAACTCCTTAGCTCTTGTAATGTTTTGGTCTTTATATATTTTATTTTATAATAAGTTAGTCCCTATATTTCCAAACTGGTAAAAATTGAGCCTTCAACATTTAAAATCTTGTTGCAATCAAAGTATATGAATAGTAGATAGTTGGATAAATTTTATTTTAGAAGGTAGAATTAACTTTTGTTGCAATATATATTTCATAAATTGTTTTTTAATCAAATTTTCATGAAAAAATTAATTTATTCCTTATATATATATTTTGAAAATACATAACAACCAAATTACTTATGAAAAAAGTATTGATGACCAAAATGTTATAATAAGGATGAAAAATTTAGGACTAATTAGCAAGTAGTTCAAATTTCCTCAAAAACTAGTTAATTTCAAGAATCAAAATATCTTCCCTATGATGTAATAATAATACATGTGTTAGTTAGGGTTTCAAGAAGAGGAAGAAGATGTACATTTTCTCAGCTTCTTTTAAAGTTTCTTAAATTTTTATGCACAAGAGATAATTAAAGTTGTGGTCCTTCTCAATTTATCAATTCAACTTCCATCATTTTTATTTTTAATACATTACAAAAAACAAATGGCTATTCACTTTGTGGTGGAGGTCCCTTTGGGTGGCCATTTTTCATCCATACATAAGGTATTTGAGGGGTAAAATAGGTTATTTTCATCATTTCACAACCTCGTTTCATAATCATTTTGACTTTCGAAAATTAAGCTTATAAGCACTGCCTCCTACTTATGAGGTTCTTTGTTTTATTATCTACTTTTAATAAATGCTTTCAAAGTGGTCGAGCGGATTTCCAGGTCTTCTGGATGCGAGCTGCAACACTTCCAAGCCGATTATGGGTGACTCGCTACCTTAGGATGATGCTTGAACTGGATCCTCTAAAGGGAGTTCCACTCGCTGGGAAGGATAGAGTAGTTGCTAAGTTTTCCACATAGGTAAATGCAAGTGATTGTACGATATCAGTCTTAGATAGGCCAATAGGCAGGTTTATCCTGTTGTAGAAATATGCAAAAAAGAAAGGCTTCTATTCTTGTGACGTTCCTAACTTCCAAAGAATGAATCTATGAATATGGTAGAGGAGCGAAAGTGGTCGGCGGCGGTGTAGAGCTAGTTGGAGCAAAGCTCACACACACCGGCTGATGGAGGGCGGGATCACATTCACTTGCTTGCCGCCCGGCAATCTCTAAACCATGTTTTAAAGACTAAAAAAAGTAGGTTTTAAGAACTGATTTTTGTTTTTGGAATTTAGTTAAGAATCTAAGTGTTTCTTTAAGAAAGATGAAAACTATGGTAAAGAAACGGTGAGAAAACAAGCATAAACTTTAAAAATAAAAAGACAAAATGATTATCAAATGCCTGCAATATTTGTTTTAGTTGAAAATATTGTTTAAAAAAATGACGACCTAAAAGATAATTGACGCGAGCTTGTCGATGGCTTGTCAAATTACAATTTATTAATCGATTCTAAGCTACTTGTAATATTAAATGGACAAGATTAATCTCAGAGAAACGAATTGTTTGGATTTATGCCCTAAAGTCTCGTAAGTAATGACTTATTTAATAATTAATAATAATTTTGATTATTTTATTTTCAATCTAATATTATCCATTATATGAAAATTTAAGGGTATCAGTGCAATCTTAAATAGTATGTGGTTGACATACGGAAAGATCATGTTCAA
Source organism: Trichosanthes cucumerina (assembly GCA_036507285.1). Taxonomy (NCBI): domain Eukaryota; kingdom Viridiplantae; phylum Streptophyta; class Magnoliopsida; order Cucurbitales; family Cucurbitaceae; genus Trichosanthes; species Trichosanthes cucumerina. The sequence goes on along the minus strand of CM071842.1, from coordinate 10,287,169 downwards.
GAAATAACCTAAAGGATATAGTTAGGTGCCTTATCCTAATAACACTACTATTAGTACAACTCATTTTGTAATAGTTACAAACAATTTGATCCAAATTGTTCGTGTGGAGACATATATGAGTGGAGGGTAATCTTATACAATAACTTTGTATAAAATTGAACCACAAAATATTTAATCTCTCTTTATGAATCTATTAATTGGGAAGAGTAATTAATATTTAATTTGAATGATCATATGTGACTCTATCTTAACCCTAAGTGAGTTATGAACTCCTGTCTGTGAGAACTTGTCCTTTAATTTGCATGGGTAAGAGTGGCTTTTGTAATCGATTTAATAAACCTACTATTTTGGAGACTTGAAAAACGAGGTTTCGCCCTCTCACTGGCCTGAAAGAGACGTAGCTTATGGTTGGATAACAAACAAATTGTTCATTAGAGGATCGGTAGTACTTAAGGTGCAAGATGTAATTAGGGGTAAAACAAATTATTGACTTTGTTCTAATTTACAAACAACTTCGTGAAAGATCGACTTGCATGTAGTAATTATATTTATAGACACAACTTATCCTAATAATAAGAGTGCAACTCTAGGTCTATAATGGAGTGACCCTAGAGTTAATAAATGAAATTTGATTAATTAAAGAGTTTAATTAATTAGTTTTGTATCATTGGAGATTATAATTTGTATGTTCATAAGGCCCCCTTACTAGCTCATAGTAATACTAAAATATCAATTTAGTTGAAAGAAAATTTTGAAATGTTCATATCAATTTTTAATTTGAAGTATTCAAAATATCTAATATATTAAATATAAAAGAAGAAAATATATTTATTGTATTTGATACATTAAGTATTAAAATAATTAAAGTGTATTAGATATATCGTAAGAGAATTTAAAAGATTCGAACAATATCCAATAGATTAAATATATATATATGTATTTTAGTATATTAGATATTAAAATATATATTATTTGATTATGACAAAATTTGCTCTAGGTCTCTATAAATAGCACCTTTGGGTAGAGCTATTATAGGTTGAATTCTCTCTAGACTTCTTCCTCTTCAATTCATTGTGGATTTTTTTTAAGAGCCTCTACAAGTCTTCAATCTAAGATCTGACAGAACAATCTTCATAAGGTATGCTTTGTTTAGCCTAATGTTTTTGTCTAATTATAAAATAAAATCAAAGTCAATTCCAATGCTTCTGTTAGGGTTTAATTCGATTATCTCCTTACGAATCTCAAGTAAAATTGCAAAGGAGAAAACAAATGGGGGAGAGGGGGTTATGGTTTTATAAATAAAATAAAATATAAGTAAATAAAAACAAAGATAGATCGTGATATGAACTAATATAGGACATATGGTTCATATTTTTATTTAAGAATTTTGGTTGATTTTCATATTTATCCTACCTAAGCATATTTTAGGTAAGGGTATTTTAGTCTTTTTGTTTAGAACAATGAATTGGATATCAAATTAGAGGTTTTTTTTTTAGCCATTAGTATTAGGGTTAGTTGAGCAATAAAATTGGTTATTTAAAAGTCTAAGTCATTTCATTATAAACGTAGTTATCTTATATTTTAGTTATTAATTCAAGAAAACAATATTTTAAATAATTAAAAAATTATTAAAAAAAATTAACTTGGCAACCCAACCCAAAAATATTGGGTTGGGTTAGGTTGGGTTACTCTCATGAATAAGGTTGGTTGAGTTGAAAGAATGACCATAACCCGAATTTTTGGGTTGGTCCAAAAAACTCCCCCAACCCAATCTGGCTTATGTACACCCTTACTATCAATGAATCAGTAATCAAGTGACTCGCTAGATATCCTACATAGTGGTTTGCACTACACTAACCTCCCTAAAGGTCTAGAGACTCTTAAACTTCTCATCAAACTGTAATCTCCTAAGTCTAGTCTCCTCTATAAATTCTCTCAACATTTTCTCTATGGAATATTCTTCCACTAATTGAGCTTCTTGAAAGAAATTAAGATATGGTTCATGGGTCCAAATGCATTCATCATTACCATATATGAGATTTCCATAACTTATTTCGATACAATAATTGAAGGGAATCAGATTCCCATGAGCAGCGGAAACATGATTTAATAGATCGATTTACTTGATTATTTTGGTTTACTACAAATATCAGTACATTGGTAAAATACAGAGAATAAGCAATCTAATCTAATTAGGCATGGATTAAGCATACAAACACATGATGTATAAGTTCTAAACTAAAAGGAACGAACTATATATTACCTTTGTAGTTTTTCAATCACAGCAACACAACAAAACACAATTCCTCTGTTCTTCTTTTCCAACAGGACACAACCAGTTGACAAACTCTCTATCCTCTGGATTCCACTTAGATCTTGGTTTGGTGGGAAAACCTCCAACAAATTGGTAGATAAGGGAATTTTGAGAGAGTTTTATTTTGCATATTAATCCAATTGATCGATCAACCTACTGACTTCTTCCAAATGTGAAGAAAAAGGCTCCAAGGGCAACTCCCCCGCTCCCTATCGATAGGGAGTTGTGGGAATGTGTCAATGTGACACGTTCTCATTATTAAAATAATAAATAATTAAATATTTTAATTATTTATTAATTAATTAATTCAATAAACATATAAATAATTAAATCTTATTTAATTATATATATATATATTTATTTTTATTTATTTTTATTTTATTTTAATTAAATCAAATTTAATCAAAATCATATATTAAATATCTTATATTTAAATATGATTAAATCATATTTAATCATTTTCCCTCTAACCTATTAGTTTCAATGTACATCTTATGTACATTAAATTTTAACCTATAGTTTTCAAATATGAATCTCATTCACATTTAAATTAATATTTGAACTCTTTTAAATATTTAATTCTCTCTTCTAATTTAATATGAATCATATTCACATTAAATTTATATATAAAGTTCCAAAACTTTATATTATAATGTATCTATATACATTAATGTTTATTCTCTAATTGAATTTGAACATTTCAAATTCAAACGATCTAAGAACCCTTTACGAGCTAGAAGATGGACTTAATGGACCTACAGATCAGAAGCTCCAACAATACGAAATTATTCGGTTAATCTCATTAACCTCCTAATCACCATTCGTTAACTGCGGGAACACTCCACTAAAGTCCCGCAGCTGCACTCTTCTCACTGCAGACATACTTCTGTGTCTACGGATATTGACCAATAACAGCAAGTCTCTTTCACGAATGTTCGTAACACCAGTTGGGTCAAATTACCGTTTTACCCCTGAGTTACATCTTTTACCTTAAATACCAGTGCTCCTCTAATGAATAATTTGTTTGTGGTCCTACCAGCAAACAGAAGACCCTCTCGGGCCAATGAGAGGGTCGGGCCCTTTATTCAAGTCCCGAAGACACCACTTAAGAGAACATTCCTCTACTTTCCCTAATAGGTGGGAAGGAGTGAATTCCATCTTGCTAAGTTAAGTCTCCAGCTGCTCACTTCGGTCTTGTCCCCAAGAAGGTAGGCATATTGAGTCGGCGAATCTGACCACTCTCACTCATACTAGTCAAAGGACAATCCCTCGCAAACAGGAGTTCGTAACCTGCTCAGGATTGAGATCAAGTTGCCTAGGTCATCCTAGTGAAATAGGAACCTAACTAGTCAACAGAGTTACAGCTAGTGGTTACTATTTCGTGGTCCAGTCTTATGCAATCTCATTACATAGGATATCCCCACTCACATGTCGTCTAGACGAACACGCTAGGATCACTGTGTTTGTATCATATACAAAGTGGGTCATATCCATAGTATTACAGGGTAACGTACCCAAACCTTATCCCCTTACTAAAGACCCTTTAGGTTGTATCTCGAATTGAGATCCTTTATATGTACACTACATTCAGCTCAAGAGACATTTTACAGCCTTGGATGTTAGTTTATTGGATTTAGGGTTAATAAAAGGGCAATATTGTAATTAATGAACAAGAACTCTTTATTGAAAATAATAACTCTTTATTACATTAATTAGAACAAAATTTACAAACTACGAGTTTTAGGGCACAAACCCCCAACAATAATAACTAGAGGCATTTGATAACCATGAAACACATACTCTTCACTAAAAATTTCATGATGAAAAGAGGGATAACTAATGGAAAAAGAACTAGAATATGGTGTTGGTTTTTCAACTCAGATTCCCTAAAGGTCCATCCAAATCTATCAAAAGTCATCAAATAACACAACAAATAATCACAGGCTCTCAAGCAACACCAAATAATTACATAACTAGAAACAATAGACTAGGACTCAAAAGGGAAAAAAACACGTAAAATAATAAAATAAAGATAAACCTCTAAATTAAAACAAAAAAAAGAAACTAAGAATATACACTATTTACACTCTAAATTAAAATCAAACATATTCACTACGATATTAATTAAACTAAAATATGTCAGTCCTCAACAACGGCGCCAAAATTTGATAGCGTAAGAATTTTCATTATAGCTTGTCGAAGGCTCTATCAAAGTTAAATTTATAAAAACTTGACCACATAAATATTTTTTATAGATTTTTGCAGTGATTAGTAGTCAAGATCATCCACAAGGATCGAAATTATTCTTAGTATTAATCAAGTACCATAGTTACTCATATTCAATTTTATTTAGAGAAACATAAGTTTAGATTGGATTTTTGAAAACTAATAAAACCTAAACTATAGTGGAGTCCAATTTTAGATAAACATTTGGTTAATTATAAAACGTGAAGCATAACTATGAAATTGATTATGAAAATATGAAATATGCAATAATCCTAAGCTAAGAATTACTAAAATATTCAATTGACTTTCTCGAGCCCAATTGAACTCATGCAAAGTTACAAATCAACATTTCGGTCTATTTTCACAACTAAACATGGCATTAAAGAAATCTCTTTAAAGCTTATAAAATTATCATATTCATTCTCATGCAATAGATTAATCCTAGTTATGCATCTAGTGCTCTATAACTAAACTTAATTACTTTTTCAACCTAAGCCTAATTAAACATGCAAAACCATAGCCAAAGGTTAAGACAATATAAAAAATGCATAAAAGACACTACAATTACATAAACTCATACATCAACATATTCGCAATACAAAGACAAATAACCAAAGGTCTAATATACAATGATCATTCTAAAACAACCATTATACCACTTAGATCCTCCATTATAGCTCAAATTTGCTCCAAATTCTTCACAATTCTCTAGTTTTTCTCTAATTGCTCTGTTTCTAAGAAATTAACATAAAAATACATGAAACATAGCAGAACTAACATAAAACTAAGCTAGATAATAGCACTAATTTTCCTACTATCACAACTCGGCTCTACAGGAGCCCAAAATTTTTCTCTTCAATAGTTTTTCTTTCTTAGCTTGTTATTATCCAACCTTATTCCTTTTAAGCCCAAATTCGTTGCACGTAATTTTAATATACTAGGATTTTCAGATCATATCAAATCTTACCAATATTCAATTCATATACGTGTGGTTCATTCAATTGTCATATCGATCATAGACTTACACAAATAAATTAATCCTTTTAATCTAATCACTTAGTCCACCTAATTGAAAAACTAAGGCCACGTTTGATAACCATTTTGTTTTTGATTTTTAGTTTTTGAAAGTTAAGCTTATGTTCACCTAATTTATCTACCATAGAGATCATCTCCCTTAAGTAAACATTTGAACTCTTAGCCAAATTCTAAAAACAAAGTCAAGTTTTTTAAAGTTATTTTTTTTTAGTTTTCAAAAGTTAGCTTGGTTTTTGAAACCATAGGTAAAAGTAGATAAGAAGACATATAAACTCATTGGTATAAGTAGTATTTTTAGGTTTAAATTTCAAAAATTAAAAACCAAAAACAAAATGGTTATCAAACGGGGCCTAAATAATTAGATTTTATTCCCTTAAGTCTGTTAATTTCAACAAAGCATTGCAATTAAACTTATTACTTAATTTACTAGGTATGATAACATTCCATACAATCAAGTAATAGTATTAAGAATTATGGGAGGAATAAAATTGATTAACCAATTGAGATAACACAAACCAATTAATCAATTTTTCTTATTTCCTAGTATCTATCATGCAAGCTACGTGCATTAGGAAAAAGCCTTAGATACACACACATGAGTAATCATATTGCTACTTATGCAATCAATGATCACAACAATTACATATTGTAATTTTTATGCATACAAATTAAACTTATAAACAGACACATGCAATCGAGTCATCAATTCGATAAATGCATACATACAGGGATTAAAACAAGAAACAAGAATACTTACACTAAGAGAAAAAAATTCAATACAACTCAAAATCTCACAACATTGCGCAATTGAACTACATCAATCTATGAATTAGAACACTTTACCTTAGCCGCTCATCGTGATGTAGTCAAGGTTCATCATTAGTTTGATATAGCGCCAAAAGAAAAGTAAATGAAAAGGAAGAAAAACTCTAAAAACTATTGTCTAGAAATATTACACTATGAGGCTCACTTTGAAGCTCTCCAAAAGAATGTTTAAATAACTTTGAAATAGACAACTTGCACGAGTAAGAAAACCTAAATTCTTGAAAGACATTTTTCTAAAATAATTAGGGAGTAATATTTAAAATAAAATATTATAAAGTAAATACATCTTAAAAATCTTTCCTGAATTCACAAAATAAACATAGAAGGCTGTAAATAAGGAAAGTTTCTAGATTGCACAGTCTTCAATTTTTATTAATAACTTCTTCTCCAATATTTGGATCGACGTGATCTTTATATAGCTAGAAAAGATAGAGAGCTTTCAAATGTTATCTAATTTGGCTATATTCCTAAATGTAATTGGCAAGATAATGAGAACGAAAAATTGAGACAAATCATTCTCGGATACAATGATTTTCTAGCAGGAATAGTGATCACTCAAACATCATAACTTGCATAATACTTGGTGGAATGTAATAAATATTACATCGCTAGAAATATAATTCAATAAATTTCAATTTGACACCAAAATTGAATATATTTTCATCTCAAAAAGTTATGATATGATGATTCAAAATTGTTATAGAAATTTAGTTGCTCAAATCACTTTCAATTTAGTTCAAATTAACTTCGAAATGTTGCAAAAACTCTCCAAAACACATGAATTGCTCAAATTTCTAAAAATTAATAATAGAACACATAAAATTCTTGTAACTAACAAATAAATAAGTGTGATTAAATAGGACCTACGTCCTATCGATAATCTAAATTCAAACCATTTGAGTTGGGATTTATCCAAATGATTTAATTTAAGTCGAGAGGTGATATTCATGGGTTTTTCAAAAAAGAATATTCTAAAGTTAATCGAACTAAATTGAAGTTACTAAAGCCTTGTTTGATAATTTTTTATTTTTAAAAATTAAGGCTATAAAGAGTACTTCCACCTAAGTTTTCTTATTTACACAATTGGAAACTAAATAATTATCCAACGGAGTTTTTTTTTCTTTTGAATTCAACAACATTTGGGACGGTGAGATTCAAACGCATGACCTCTTGATTATAAGTTCATATTTTATGTCAATTGAAGTATGTTTTTATTGACCAACTTAAATAAGATATATATTCATTCAAAAAAAAATTAAGGGGTTGTTTGGGGCACTGAGTACGTTATAATAACATAGGTTATAATAATCTGTGGAATTAGATAATATTATTTAAAATGCAGAGTTATTTAGTCTGGGGTTATAGTAGTATGTGTTTGGGGTGTCGAGTATTCTACAGGCGTTATTATAACACGTTATAATAACTTGTGCCAAATAGGCTCTAAAGGATGTATAATGGGCGGGCGACCATTATAAGTTGGTATATATATTATTTAAATGCCATTATTTTCACTCGTTTTATCAACCTTGAAATGAATGACTAGAACAATTGATTTTTTTTTTTTTACTTTTTGTGTAACGACCCTATTTTTTTTTTATCCAAAAAAAAAACTAGGGAAACTACCAAGAAACACCGTCTGCAGGCTTAAAATTTAGTGACAAAGATAACTGGTATTACTGTAGACTAAACCATTTTTTTCCGCACTGCTTTAAACATAAAAACACTCCAAAACAAATCCAAACACCCAGCCTCCACCAAACTACATTCAACCATAGGCTGGGTTCCAACAGATCTCAAGCAAGCAGTAAAAAATAGAGAATTCCAGATGATCACGATTTTAACGTCTTACAACTCTTATATGGAACCTATAAATCTGAAAGGGACGGAACGAGCAACTCATGTCCTAAAGGGCACCAAAGCGCGCCAGATCAACTAAGCAGAAATATAATTCCAAAACTCTACAAGTCAATCAACAGGGAGACAGAACAACTAAAAGAGTCATAAGTCGAAAGAAACATGCAGCGGAAATACAAGGTTATATAAAAAAAACAACGCTCTAAGAACTAAAGGACTCAGCAGGACATTCTCATAGCGTCGCCAGGTTACCACCGTCGTCATCCACCCATAGTTTAACTTTTACCTGCAAACAAAACATAGAAAGAAGATGAGTGAGTATAAAGATACCCAGTAAGCAGCCCACTTACGTCCAAACCTGTACCAAGAAAACAACTAGACTCGTCCTCTACACTCGTTCAACCCCAAACAGGTCTCACACTTGACACACTTCACCCTGAGCCCCCTATAGTGACTAACTCGAACTCTACCTTCGGTCTTGGAACTTTGATTGACGATGCAATGAGAGAAAGCAACTCTCACGCCACTACACGCTGGCATAGAGCAGAGCAGGTACGTATCCTACACGCCCTATGAGGAATCGTCCCTAAGCCAGCACAGGATCATGGAAAGCAACCACTCCCTATCGGGGGCGTACCCCAGGCTCAATAACATACACGCTAGCATGGTGCAGTAAGGTACGTAACCAGCACGCCCATTGGGGAATCACCTCTAAGCTAGTACGAGACAACGGAAAGCAACCACTCCCGATCACAACGGGGACGTACCCAACCACGTGAGCCATCGTATATCGTCAACCTAGAGGTTCCGACCCGCTCAGGTGCAACCCAGGGTTGAGTAAGTGTCAGACTTAAATTCATAAGGCGACTGGGGTCGTCTAAACATTTCTAACATCCTCGACCCAACCCGAGGATCCCAACTCCAAACAGTTCCCAAACTAACCAAGTTTAATCCTACCATTCACTCAATAGAAATGATAAACACAACCGTCACGACGACCCCCACCTCACATAGCTACACATAACAGGATACATAAGCAAGCAATCATTGTAAAGCGAAAACAAACATGATTCACGATTCCCGAGGCAATATCGTAAAGGCATGCTTTCAATCTCAAAAGATCTTTGGAAAACTATCCTAAGGTTCAGTAATGACGACAACTCAAATAACTTATCACAAGTAGTCCCGTACGTCGTACCCTTCGCTTAGGTGTTCGACGATCAACCAAATGACTACTTACTTCAACGAGAAGTGTCGTGGAATGGTCTTTTCCCTTGCTAGCAGCCTGGTGCACCTACAAAACGCCACACACGATGCACAGACCTCAATTAGGAACCAACCTATAACGGGCATTGCTTGACAACCATTCGAGGAAAACACAACCAACTCAACTTTTCTACTCTTAACTACAAAACCAACAAAACAAGATCGGGGTTTACCCACTACGGCGAGTCCGGAGTCTTGAAGCGAAACAAATAACAAGACGAGCGAACCCTTCAAGAATGCCCCTTTTTGTCGCGCTCACAGGCCTGTCCAAACCACAACGAAAGGAAATTAGAGAAAGAAACGAGCACGGATCCGAGAGAGAGAGAGAGAGAGAGAGAGAGACGACATAGATCGAGAGGGGGAAGGCAAAACGGAGGGCAGAGAGAGAGATCGACTCCGGCGGTTGTACGATCGGTCGCGACTCGGTGAAAGAAGAGGGTGGCGACTGGGCTTCGGCGCGCGGAGGAACAACGAGGAGTGGTCGGCTTCGGCGCGCGGAACGACGAGGAGCGACGGCTTTGGCGTGCAAAACGGCGAGGAGTGGTCGGCTTCATGGCGGCGGAATGGCGAACGAGACGAAGAAGAGAGGATTCGGGGGAGGAGGGGGGGCGGTTGCACGGTATGACCCTTCTCCCTTTTTTTTTTTTTTTTTAAAGAAAAATAAAACCAAAACTTAAAAAGAGACAACAAGAAACCCTACTAGGAGAAAAGAGAGGGGATTACCTCGATTCCTTCTTCCAAACGCTCGATAAGGAACCCCAAGAGCTACCAACCCAATTTAAAGGTGAGGCTTAATTATTTGGGTCCCTACAAGAACCAACAATTAACCTCTTAGCCCAAAACTTTGAAAGAATTATGACATCAACCCGGAATCAATTTTCGCAAAATAAGAAAACTACCTGGAATTACCGGGTGTCACATTTTGAGTATAGAACAAAATCGAGATTGATTCATTAGATTAAGGTTAGAGAAATTTTCAACTTTGTCAATTGAAATTGGTCTAAAATATCTCTTCAAACTAGAGTAACAAATTTTCATTATATCATAGAAAATTAACGAGATGTAACAAAATTATTTTTAAAAAAAATCACTAACATAGACATAAAATTAATATCGAGAAATTTTAACTTGTTTGGAAATGGTTACTTCTCTGTTAATCTAAATATTTTTATGAATTTTTTTATAATTTTTCTAGAAATTAAAATATTTATCTATATCGACATTTTATTGATATTTATATCGACATTACAATAAAATTGAGACCTCAATAATTCTTTCGATATCGACATTTAAAACTTTACCGTCATCCAATAAACATTAACATTTTAATTCTTAATTGGAATCATTTTTCTTGAAAAATTGGGTAATCACAAGTCTCATAAAATATATGACATGGATCCCTAGAATAATGATGTAACAGTCGTTTTAATTTATTGAAAAAAAAAAGGACTTACAGAAACGAAAATCGGGGAGGGCTTCGCCCTCCCCCTCCTCTTCGCGCGCCGCAAGCGTTGCGGCCGCCGACCGTTTCGGCCGTCGGCACACGCCCCCTCTCCCTCTCGTTTTTCTCCCCTCTCCCCGACCCCCTCTCTTAGTCTCCCCCCTCTCTCTCTCTCTCTTTCTCACTCACTTGCGATCTCTCTCTCTCTCTGTCTCACGCCCTCACCGTCTCTCTCACTCTCCGTCTCTCTCTTTTCTCTGTCTCTCGCTCACTGTAGCTCTCTCTCTCTCTCTCTCAGCCCTCAGAACGCCGCCAGAACCTCGCAGTCGGAGCCGCCGTGCCTAGATCCGTGAAACCCATCATTCGGTTCAGCCGGTTCAGGCTCTTTTCGACTGATTTTCGACGATTCGAGACCGATTCTGGATATATCGGGTCGCGATGATTCAGATTCATTACCTACTGCGTCGTCGTCGCCGTCACTTTCACGCTGCGCTCGCTCGCAGAGCCGCCGATTGTTTTCATCTCGTCCGGTCGCCTTGGTTCGTTCCTTAACTCGTTTGGCACTTCGTTGGGGACGATTTAGAAGTAGAAGAACATTGGAGCACGCCGCATAACCCAAGTCCTCGTTGTGTTCGGATTCCCTGTAAGTAGTCATTTGGACTGAATCACCCCTAAGTGTAGGGCTTAGGGGCGTCATTGCATGCTATACTATTTCGGAACTGAATGTTTTAGAATGTGTAGCGTACTGGACTTGTAGTAGCATGCTAGGTTGTGGTAGACAGTGCTTGGTTCTAAGTTGCATGTCCCTGTTTGTTGTGAATGTGATGAAATATCTGATGGGTCGAATGTATGTTCATGTGCTATGGTTGTTATCCTTTGGTGCTATGGTTATTATCTCTTCGTGCTTAGATGTGATCTTGTTAGGAGAGTTGACCTAAGCTTGTGCTGAGAGTGATGAATATGCTAGAGTTACATGTTGTGCTGAGAATGATGAATATGCTAGAGTTACACGTTTGTCTGTCCCGAGCCTGTTAGTCTCGTGCTTAGTTTTGAAGTGACTCGGGAAGTGCCGTTGAGCCTTAGGATTGTAGTTAGCACGACTAGCCCTAGTGCAGGCCCAAGTCCTAAGTATCTGTGTAACCCTTAGTAGTCTGAGACTCGAGGTTGACAAGATGACGATGATGTTGTGGGATGTGATGGTCTGCCCTCCATCCAGTTGTCCGACTCGGGGTATGATCCTTGGAGTCAGAGGGGTTGGATAGAGTCCTTCGCCCTAGTGCAGGCCCGGGAATGAGCCCGTGGTCGATTGTGCGCGGTAGTACCGCTTTGATGCTTTGCGGGATGTGGTGGTCCGCCCCCATCCAATTGTGCGACTCGAGGTGTGATCCTTAGAGTCAGAGGGGTTGGATAGAGTCCTTCGCGCCTAGTGCAGCCCGGGATGAGTCTCGGCGGGCAGTGTTGCCAACCCAGCCTAGAAGCTAAGGGTAGATGAACTAAGAAACCCGAGTAGAAATTTGGGCCAGGATGCTTGTTGAGGTTGTTTGGCGGGGTAGGTGTCGTGTTTAGCTAAGTCTAAGGTCGTTCCTTATGTTCTTTATTCCTTGGACGAAGTGGGTTGCTTACTGAGTATTTTTATACTCATCCTTCGTTTGTTTCTTCTTTTGTTGCAGGTAAGGCAAACCAGTGAGATGACCACCGACGGTGAGACCCCTGCGAGGCTATGGAAGACTTGTAGGACTTAGGAATTTTTTTTCGTTTAGGAGTTGTTGTTTTCACTTATTTTCTTCCGTTGCGTTCTGCTTCCTTCGTTCATGTTTTAGACTTAGTTTGTATCGTTCTTTATTCATTGAATCAAAGCATGTTCTGATGTGTTTCTCTCTTATTCAAAGCATGTTTTTGTTGTCTTGTGGAATTCTGTTAACTCCGAGGGACTGGAGCCCAGCCTGTTGTTTTCTGTGTAGTTTGGAGGAGGTTGGGTACCCTCGTGAGTCATTTGAAGTGCCTTGTATAGGACCAGGTTCCCTTTAAATTTTCTGGTTTGTCCAAGTTCATGTAGATTATGTTTCTTTGGATTTTTAGTGCGAAAAGGTGCAACTTGGAAGTAATGTCTTGAGTAGCATGTGTTCAAATTACGGGGCGTTACAAATGAGCATATTGGATTGGAGTAGTTTGAAGTTATGATAAGATAGTGACATTATGCATATGGCAAATCTACTTAAATGAAGACACATACAAAATGAAAAGTACAATATACAATATCAACATATAATTGGGAGTGAAGGTGTGCCAACTCATGATGTGAGTGAACATATAATATATAGTATGATGAATGAACATAACATGATGAGAATATTGTGGAATTAATGTTGTGTTGAGGTGAAAGATTTTAGATGTTGTTTGAAACTATTTAATCAATAGTTTTCTATTTTTGAAATAAAAAGTTCTATATAAATATATTTGGATAATTAATTGTTTCCTAAAGTTTTTGTTTTTTTTTTTTTGGCCTTAAGAAATGTTATATATATATATATATATATATGATAGAGAGAAAAATAAATTAGAGGCAGGAAAAGAAAAATGAATAGAAATAAACTTTAATGAGAAGTTCTTAAGAAAATATTGAAATTTTAAAGAGAGAGTGAGAAAGATATATTAGAAGAGAAAAAAAAATAAAAGAAAGAAAATTTATAGAGAAATGTACATCGAAGAGAGAGAAAATAGTGTTATAAGAAAAATCGAGATTTTGAAAAAAGCAAGAAAATCCGTTTTTAAGAAACTATTTCTCTTGATTTTTTAAATTTACTCATAATTTTTTAAAAGGTTATTACAAAACAGAAAAGAGTGGATAAAATTTGGTTATCAAACAACATTTTTTTTAATGAAAAAAAAATGGTTATCAAACCATTTGTAAATCCCATAATCATTTAGGCCCTATTTGATAACCATTTTGTTTTTAGTTTTTGGTTTTTGAAAAATATGCTTATGTTTCCACAATTTCTATCTTCTCTACAATCATTTTTCAACTTTTTTGAGGTACCATTTAAGTTTCCAACCAAATTTCGAAAACAAAAACAAATTTTTTAAAACTATTTTTTTTTAGTTTTCAAAACTTAACTTAATTTTAAAAAATATAGATACAAAATAGAGAAGAAAACATGGAAACTCATTGGTAGAAGTAGTATTTTTAGACTTAATTTTCAAAAACCAAATGGTTATATCAATCAAGGCCTTAGTTTTTAATTTTTAGTTTTTGAAAATTGTGTTTGTTTTCTAACAATTTTTCTATATGGTTTTTATTTTCCCTATAATAATTTTTATATTTTTTAAAGAAACATTTGAGTTTCTAGCAAAATTTCAAAAATTTATTAAACTGTGTTATTGGTTTTTCAAAACATATGTAAAAAGTAAATAAGATAATATAGAAATTTAAAGTAGTATTTACCGGTTTAATTTTGTAAATCCAAAAATAAAAAACCAATGATCTAAGCTTTTAAATTTGTACAAATTCTAGAAAAAAAAATACAAAATTAGAAGTTTAAAGACCTATTATTATTGTTATTATTAGTTTAATTTAAGAATCCATTATACATTTTTAAAATTAAAAACCTATTAAACATGAAATTAAAAGTTTAGTCTCCGTTTGATAGCTATTTGGTTTTTGAAAATTAAGTTTGTTTTCTCTCATTTTCTCTACAATAATTTTCATTTCTCATAAGGAAGCATTTGGATGCGTAGCCAAATTCAAAAAACTAAAACAAGTTTTTGAAAACTAAAAAAAGTAATTTCTAAAAACTTGTTTTTTGTTTTTAAATTTTGTTAGGCATCCACATGTGTTGAGAGATGAAAATCATGGTAGAGAAATTGGAACAAAACAAACTTAATTTTCAAAAACTAAAAAAAAAAAACATTAAATGGGATCTAAGATTTTTATCTTTTGGATATAAATTTAAAAATTTATGAACTTATTAGAGATTTTTAAAAGTTAAAGAGGTATGAAACACAAAATTAAAAGTTTGAAACTTTTTAAAATTCAAAAACTTAGGTTCATTTGATAATCATTTGATTTTTAGTTTTTTGTTTTTGAAAATTAAGTCTAAAAATACTATTTCTACCAATTAGTTTCTATATTTTCATATTTACTTTGTACTTATGTTTTCAAAAACCAAACTAAGTTTTAAAAAAAATAATAATAATAAACAAGTAGTTTTCCAAAACTTGTTTTTATTTTTGAAATTTTGCTAGAATTTAAGTGTTACCTCGAAAAAGATGGAAATCATGGTAGAGAAGGTGAAGAAAAATTGTGAAAAAACAAGCATAATTTTCAAAAACCAAATAGTTACTAAACATGGTCTTAGTAAACATAATGTTAAAAGTTTAAGGACATATTAGGCAGGAAAAAAAATGTAGGTCTGTTTGATAATCATTTGGTTTTTGGTTTTTGAAAATTAAACCTAAAAACACTAGTTCTACCCATGAGTTTCCATGTTTTTTTTTTTTTGTCTATTTTATACCTATATGTTTAAAAACTAAACTAAATTTTGAAAACTAAAAAAAATAACTTTTTATTAACTTGTTTTGTTTTTTAAATTTGTCTAGAAACTTAATTTTGATGAAAATCATGGTAAAAAATGGTAGAAAAATAAGAATATTTTTTAAAAATCAAAAATCAAAATAAAAATATTGGTTAAAATACAATTTTGGTCCTTATATTTTGAGAATTGTTTCATTTTGATCTCTATACTTTCAAATGTCCAATTTTAGTTCATGTACTTTCAATAAAACTTAAAATTGGTCCCTATGATAAGTTTGAAGTTAATTTTTATCAAAATTAGTTACAAAATAATAATAATTTTAATACAAGAAAAGATATAAGGTAAACATACTTTCAAAATTTGTAAGGAAAAAACTATAGAGACTATTTAAAAAAAAAATAACAATAAACTAAGGGTAACGACCAATTTTAAACTCTATTCAAAATACAAAGACTAAAATTAGACATTTGAAAGTATATACACGAAAATGGAACAATTTTCAAAGTATGGGAATTAAGATGGTATTTTAACCCAATAGTTATCATATTTATTACACTAGTTTAAAGTTGAATAGCCTGCTAAGCATAAATTTAATCATTATCAAATGGAGGGAACCCCAAAATTCAAATCCAACGTTGGCGCTGATTCTTCTTCACCATTTTGAGAATCAGAAATGACGCCGGAAAATCTCCTCCATCTTCTTCAAACCACCCAAAAGTGCACCTTCGGATGTCCGATCATCGACCGCTCCGTCGGCGGCGGCATCGCCTGCAACTCCCTCACCGAGATCGTCGCCGAGAGCGGCTGCGGCAAAACCCAACTCTGCCTTCAACTCTGCCTCTGCGCTCAGCTCCCCCTCTCCAATGGCGGCCTCAACGCCTCCTCTCTCTACATCCACACAGAATTCCCTTTCCCCTTTCGTCGCCTTCAACAACTCTCCCAAGCATTTTCCTCTTCATATCCCCAATTTTCCAATCCCACCAATCACATCTTCGTCGAACCTGTCCACTCTGCCCACCAACTGTTCGACATAATGCCCAAGATAGAATCCTTTCTTGCAAATCGAAATTCCCAATTGCCCACCAGGCTTATTGTGATTGATTCGATTGCAGCGTTGTTTCGCTCTGATTTCGACAACACCCCATCTGATCTCAAGCGGAGATCGGCTCTGTTCTTCAAGATTTCTGGGAAGTTGAAGTTGCTGGCTAAGAGGTATTCCTTGGCTGTTGTGTTGACGAATCAGGTAGTTGATTTGATGGGTTCTTCTGATGGATTGAATGCATTGAGAATTGGGAATTTGAAGTATCTGTGTTCGTCGGGACGACGAGTCTGCCCAGCGCTGGGGCTCGCGTGGGCTAATTGTGTTAATTCGAGATTGTTTTTGTCAAGAAATGAGGAAGTTATTAGAGAAGGAGATGGGATAATGAATGGCAGTGAATTAGCACAAAGAAGAACTAGAAGATGGCTTCATGTTGTTTTTGCACCTCATTTGCCTAAATCATCTTGTGAGTATGTAATCAATAGAGAAGGAGTTATGGGAGTTGAAAGCCAATGACCTCTTCATATGAATTTTGTGGGTTTTGGGGTTGGAAAGTTATAAAGTTTGTGTAATCTATGTTTTGATTATGTAAAGTGATTGAATTAGAGAAATTTCAATTTGTGTAACCCATGTTTGATTTATAAGTTGATGACTTATAAAAAGTTAAGTCAAATTTATAAATTTAATTTGAGTTTTGAGTTTGTTTCGTTGAAAAATTGCATCATACATATAATTTATGCATCAAACACCTCACAATTATTTTTGAAAGAATAATACTTGGGTGCTGGTATGCAACCTAAGTAATAACCATAAAAAAAAAAAAAAAAAAAAAAAAACTATTTTATTTAATCATAATTATAAACGAAGAATACTTTCCCATAAAAAATCCTATATCATCTCGAAACTCACAAAATTAAACAAAAAATGTTGTAGGGACGAGAATGGTACTTTTCCCTCTCCATTTTGTGAACATCTCTAACACCTATTAGAATACTTTTAGCGTAAATTTTTTAATTGAAAAGTACTTTAAAATCACTTTTAACAATAAAATAGTAAAATAATGTGTTTTCAAGCAACTTTTTACTGAAGAACTTGTAACTAAAATAATTTTGTTAACAAATACTTACTTTAGAACCAATTCCGAACGAACTGTCAGAAGGGTTAAGTCCATAGGTAATGAAGTGTATTTTAATTATTTGTTGCTAGTTTTAGAGTGCCTTTAACCTATTCATTTTAGTATTAGATTCACTAGAAAAAGTGAATGATATTTTTGTACTACAAGCATAATGATCAAATCTATCATTCACTTGTGTAGTTATGTCAAGCTTTATTACTTCTTCTTTTTTTTTCCTTTTAAAAAGAAGAGGAAGAAGAAGAGAGGGTTTGTGGTTGCTCATTTCCAATTTTTTGATTCCTTTGACTGGAAAAAAAATAAATAAGAAAATAAGATAAAGTTGTAGTTCACCATAATCCTTTTCTTTTTGTGACTTCATGCTAATATAAGCTTCTTCTTTTTTTTTCTTTTCTTTTTACTCATTAAAATAATGATATCATGAAATTTTTTCTTTTTTTTTAATATTTGTGAATGCTCAAGCTAGCTTGCACGCACATTACCTATTAGGATATAAAATACACTTGGTCCCTGAAATTCAAATTTAGTTTATTTGAATTTTGTTATTTTCGGTCCTTGCAATTTCAAAAATAACATGTTTGGTCCTCCAGATTCGAATTTGATTCCTAACTAGTCCCTAAAGTTCAAAATTGGTTTCTAAATGGTTCCTACAAACTTAATTTTAATTGACCTAATGGAATGACGACTTGGTAGTTAACAAATCCTAACTAAGACTTTGATGATATGTATTTTTTAAAGAGTTGATTTTTCTTATTTATATTTTATTTTATATACTCAGAAACCAATTTCAAACTTCCAGTACCAATTAGAAATCAATTTCAAACTTTAGAAATCAATTAGAAATCAAATTCAAATCTCAAGAACCAAACATGTGACTTTTGAAATCTCAAGAACCAAATAAAAACGAAATTCAAATCTCAAGACAAAAAAGTGTTAGTCTTAAAAACTTACCAAATAAAAACTAAATTCAAATTTGAAATACCAAAAATGTTTTTTACCCTATTTATTATCCAAGTGACTTGCAGGATAATAAGTCCATGACTTAAGCTTATTCCCTTTAAGCTTATTTATTATTTACATGACCCTTACGGATCACTAGGTCAGCTCGTGGTCGTTGCTATGTTCCAATAGTTTTAAGCTTTTCTATTATTTACAATCCTGTTTCTGCATTGGGTTTAGGAATTAAACAAAAATAGCTCCCCTCAAACCCAAATTGTGTTGCCTCCTAGGCGAATAGGTGCAACATTAAACCCCCATTTGATAACCATTTGGATTTTGGTTTTTAGTTTTTGAAAATTATGCTTGTTTTCTCACAATTTCTCTTCATATTTTCTACAATTAGCTTCATCTTTCTTGAGGTATCATTTAAGTTTCTAGCCAAATTTCAAAACAAAAACAAGTTTTTGAAAACTACTTTTTTTAGTTTTCAAAACTTAGCTTAAATTTTGAAATCATAGGTACAAAATACATAAGAAAACATAGAAACGCTTTGGTAGAAGTAATATTTTTAGGCCTAATTTTCAAAAACCAAAAACCAAAAACTAAGGCCCCGTTTGATAACCATTTTGTTTTTTGTTTTTAGTTTTTTAAAGTTAACCTTATTTTCACCTAATTTCTCAGCAATAGAGATCATTTGTGACGCCCGGTAATTTCAGGTAAATCATTATTTCCTTTTCGTAATTAACTTCGGGCTCAGGTCGTAGTTTTTAAAAGCTTTGGGCTAAGAAGTTAATTATTGGACCTTGCAGGGACCCAAATAATTAAACCTCTCGGTTTAAATTGGGGTGGTCAGCCTTAAGCTTCTTATCGAGCGTTTTGGGAGAACGGAGTCAAGGTATTTTTCCTTCTTCCTTTCCTTTAAGTTTTTAGGTTTTGTTTTTTTTTAAAAAAAAAAAAAAAAGAAGAAGAGGAAGGGATCGAAGGCCGCAACCCTCTCCCCCTCTCGTTCTTCGTTCCGTCTGCGCGCCGCACCAACAGGGCCGCCGGCCGGCGAGCCGGTGGTCACCCTCCCTCGTCGATCCGTCGCCGTCCGCCAGCCCTTGGTGTCCGCGAGCCTCCCTCTCGCGCGATCTCTCTCTCCCTCTCGCGCGGTCTCCCTCTCCCTCTCTTTCGAACCGCCGCCCTCTCTCACCCTCCCTCTCGTCCGCCGCCTCTTCGCCGCCCTCTCTCGATCCGTCTCTGCCTCTCTACCCGTCCCTTTCTCTCCCTCTTTCTCTCGGATCCGGCCCCTCACCCTCTTCAGATCTGTCTCCATCTCTCTCTCGGATCCGAACCGATCTCCCTAGCTCTCCTGTCCAAACCAAATGTTGTGACCTTGCTGATTGGTGTTTTTTTGTGGACATGGGCAGATTCGTTGGCGAAGGAGTAAGGCCTTTAGAAAAGAATCTCGAGGCTAAGAACGAGCGGAGAGCCGGTTCAGCTTGTAATCGTGGGTAAGACTCGTTTTCAAACCTTTTTGTTCTGAATTGTAAGCTTAGGATGTGTTGTTTTGGCTTTGAGTTCTTGTTGAGTGAGTTAAAGGTGTTCGGTTAGCTCGGTTGGGTTCGCTTTTGTATCGCGCCTCAAGGGTAGGGCCATGTGGTTGGTTCACAACTGAACTTGTGCATCGTTTGTGGTGTCCTGTAGGTGCTTAGGGCTGCTAGCAGGAGTAAGGACCTCCCTTTTGCGCACTTTATTCGAGGTAAGTAGCTGTTTGGTTTAAGCATCAAACCCGTAAGCGAACGAGTTTGAGCACATGATTGTTGTGGTTGATTTTATAACTGTTGCATGACTGTTAGCATAATGTTTGGTGTATGAGACTCTGGATATCGTGTTCTTGCTATGTGAATCGAGCACTTATGTCTGTGTGTTGGGTTGACTTTCCTGCATGTCGCAATTGTGTTGCTGGTAGATGGCTGCTAAGTGAGACTTGAGCTTGTGTATTATTGTGCGTGTATGATTTGATCCTAGAACAGAGCAGGATAAGTCTGGTGATGGTCTAGGACACAGGTGGTTGGCTGGTTAGACTGTTGGTTGGGGTCTCGGTTTCAGGACGACCTTGGGACGGTTTAGGGGAAGCCTAGGAGAAACGTTAGAGCTTGACTTCCTAGGCTAGTGACCCCGAGCGAGACAAAACCTTTAGGCTGGCATCTCTGTGTGGGCATTAGGGACGAGTGCGCCCTTTTGCGAGCTGTGTGGGCATTAGGGTCGAGTGCGCCCTTTTGCGAGCCTGTGGGCATTAGGGTCGAGTGCGCCCTTTTGCGAGCTGTGTAGACATGGGATCGAGCACCCTATGTGATCTCTGTGTGGGCACCTGGGTGGGTCGCCCTTGTGCGATCTGTACGGGCTTTAGAGTCGAGGCTCTATTGCGTTCTGTGTGGGCGTTAGAGTGATTACTCTTCCGCGTTGGGGCGCGTCCCCGTCTATGGCCGCCTAGGTTTCTGGATCGTCGGTGAGTCTTGAGGCGAGGTAGATACGTGAGCGTCTAGTCTTGAGTCCCTAAGATGCTTTGGTTACGAACCTGTTTTACCTCTGAGTGTGCACATGTGATTTGTGTAGCTTGGACGTGAGTGGGCTACTTACTGAGTATCTTTATACTCACCTGTCTACTTCAATGTTTTTATTACGTGTAAGTGGTAAAGCAGTGATTTGGAGGATGACCGTGGCGACACGACGAGGCTATGAGACTCCTTTTTTTGTAGTAGTGGAACTTTTTCTGTTTTTTAGGCTTAAAGTTTATCCTTGTAACTTTGAGTTGTTTTGTGACTTTTATATGCACTTGTTGGCTTTCTGAAATCGCTGCGTGGTTAGGCATGTTATTTCTTTATTTTGGATTCTTGGTTTAACATGCCTGTATACCTTTTGTTTAGTGCTTTCGTTGCCTTTGTTGTGTGTTCTGCTGGAGCCCGGCCTGTTTTGTTGTAGTCTAGGAGGAGGTCGGGCGTTGAAAAAGGTCTTTAGAAGTGTTTCTTGCTTAAACAAGTTAAGTAAAATTTTTTGATTCATCCGGATAATGGCTTGATATATCTTTGCAGAAATTTGGTGCAGCAGAGAGGTGCTATCCGATGGCGATCCTAGTTGGATCGGTGTTGAAAATTAGGGGCGTTACAGTTGGTATCAGAGCGAAAGTTTTTAGATCTTGTATACTTGTCTACATCGAGGTACCGTCCTCATAGTCTCTCGCAGAATGTCGCCTCGTCACCTCCAAGTTTGCTTGTTTTTATTTTTGTAAAGTAAGTCGGGTTTAGTAAGTTGTTTGCCTCTGGATGCTTGAATCCGTTCTCGTTTAAGACCTTTGTGTTGTGTTTTAAAGTTTGTTGTGGTTAACTCAGAGTATGGCACGTGGACGTGGACGTGGTAGAGTTGTGGCTGGTGGGCGTGGTCGTGGAGGCCGAAGAGGCCGAGGTCGTGGAGCTCGTGGGGGCGGGGCCGTGGTGGACCCACCGGTGGATGAGCACTCAGAGCACCGGAGGAGCTTAATCAAGACACCCCAGCTGTCGGGGAGCCGTCCGAACATGTTGATGAAAACCCTCAGGAGCGAGGGAACGATCAAGCCCCACACCCGGCTCTCATGAACTATGGCAGACTCGGGAGATCCTGCGCAGCAACTCTAGCTAGTCGACGGCACGCGCTTAATCAGGTCACCCAAGTTCTGGGGGTGATGGCTAACCAAAATCAGGGAGCGCAGAACGCAACCAGCAGCGCACTCGGCTCGTAAGCGAAAGAGATCGCGCGGACACGTGGAGCCTCTACGAGAGGAGGCTAGATACCTTCGGGACTTCAGAAATACGAGCCACCTCTTCGATGGGCAAGGAGTTGACCATGTGGTCGCAGAGGCATGGTTCGGGATGGTGGAAGACATATTTGAGCGCATGTGTCGCCCGATCGACGACAGAGAGTCCAAAGCGCTGATTTAGACAATCAGAGGACGAGCCTATGTATGGTGGAAGACTGCCTCGCGGTCCATTGACGCCAGTGAAGGGCATATAACCTGGGCGCAGTTCCAGGAAGCATTCTATGAGAAGTACTACCCAACCGCGATGAGAATTGAGAAGCGGTGAGTTTACGTGACTGAAGCGCGTGGACCGATCGATCGGTCAAGAGTATGAACACGAGTTCACAATGTTGTCCCGGTTTGCTGCAGAATTGGTGGACACAGATAAGAAGAAGATTGAACGATTCCTCACAGGTCTACGTGGAGGGTTACGTGGGTCTGTAGC
Organism: Trichosanthes cucumerina; assembly: GCA_036507285.1. Lineage (NCBI taxonomy): Eukaryota > Viridiplantae > Streptophyta > Magnoliopsida > Cucurbitales > Cucurbitaceae > Trichosanthes > Trichosanthes cucumerina. The sequence goes on along the minus strand of CM071842.1, from coordinate 10,264,307 downwards.
TGCCCATGACCCGAAAACCTATGTTGCGGTTGTTCGAGTGGCCACCTTGATCGATCGCGATTCAAAACAAGCAGGAGAGAAGCGATGTTGGCGCGACGTCGGCGGCGGCCACTTCTAGTCAGTCGAGAAGAGAGACACGATCGGGCCTTCCCAGCTAAACAACCGAGCAAGCGCGCAGGGCGCGAATGGGCCCAAGAAGCAGCAGCGGCGCGCGTGCCCTAAGCGTGGAGGCAAAGATAACGAGGAGCTTGCCCGACAGCCACCAAAGTTTGTTTCCATTGGGGTAAGGTGGGCCATATGGCGTCAGTGTGCAGGCAGAAGAAGAGATCAGACCTGAGAGTGTGTTACATATGTCGGAAGGAAGGCCATGTGGCTCAAAGGCGTGCCGGATAATAGAAATGCTGGAAACCAGGAGGGTCTTCAGAGAGGAGGAGCGTACGTTAATGCTGGCCGAGCCGAGGAAGGTGCTAGTAAAGTCGTCACAGGTACCCTGCCTATTCTCGATCATTTAGCTTTTGTACTTTTTTGATTTCGATTAGACGCACTCCTTTATTTCTCGTGACTTTGTTTGTGGGACAAGCCCAGCTAGAAGTAGAACCTCTAGGTTTTAGCCTATCGATTTGCAACCCCGTAAGGGCAGAGTTAATGACACGGAAAAGGTGAAGACCGGCCAGTCTTGGTGGAGGGTCGCTCGTTGGAAGTGACCACGATTGTCCTGGAGATGAGTGACTTTGATGTAATCTCGGGCATGGATTGGCTAGCAAAGCAAATCATGCCAACATCGATTGTCACCGCAGGGAGGTGTTGTTCAAGCCTCCGTCGAACCGAAGTTTCAAATTTAAAGGAGCGAGTCAAAAACGATTCCCAAGGTGATCTCAAAGACTTAAGGCGAGTAAGTTGGTTGGTCGAGGGCTTGGGCCTTCTTAGCAAGTGTGACGGACTTGAGAAGTGAGAAAGGAGGCGTGTCGTCGCGCCGATGAGTCGGGGAGTTCGCCGATGTATTCCCGAGGATTTGCAGTTGCCTCCGGTCGTGGAGGTGGACTTGATGATTGAGTTAGAGCCGAGCCACCGACCGCTATCGAAAGCTCCGCATGCAGAATGGCCCCACCGAGTTAAAAAAGCTCGAGACACAATTGCGCGGAGTTGTTAGACAAGGGTTTCATTCGCCCCTAAGTGTCTCCCTGGAGTGCGTAGGTATTTTTGTGAAAAAGAAGGATGGGTCGATGCGCCTTTGCATTGACTATCGGGAGTTAAATAAAGTGACAAGAAAGAACAAGTACCCGCTCCCGTAATTGATGATCTGTTTGACCGATTCTGAGGAGCCACTTTGTGTTCTCTAAGATTGATTTGCGCTCGGGCTACCACGATTGCGAATAAAAGAAGAAGATATCCCAAAGACGACCTTGAGATCGGTATGGACATTACGAGTTTACCGTGATGTCGTTTCGGTTTGACAAATGCCCCGGCTGTGTTCATGGGCCTGATGAATCGGTTGTTTAAAGAGTTTCTAGACACCTTCGTAATTGTGTTCATAGACGACATCCTAGTTTACTCAAAGTCGAGCGAAGAGCACGAGAACCACCGAGGAAAGTCTTGACCGCTTTAAGAGAGAATCGGTTACGCCAAGTTCTCCAAATGCGAGTTTGGTTGTGTCGCAGTATCCTTCTTAGGGCATGTAGTATCTAAGGAAGGTGTCTCTGTAGATCCGTCAAAGGTGGGCGAAGAAGCCAGATTGGCCTCGACCCAAGACATCGCGAACCTGAAGTTCGTAGTTTCTTGGCTTTGTTTGGTTATTACCGACGGTTTGTGAAAGACTTTTTCAGATTGCCACACCCCACTTACTCGATTAACACGGAAGGGGAATGCCTTTCGTGTGGAGTGAGGCGTCGCGAGGCAAGCTTCGAGATTTAAAGAGAGAGGTTGATTTCGGCTCCAATGCTTACGAGTGCTGATGGATCGGAAACTTTGTGGTTCTGATGATGATGCTTCCAAGAAGGGCTTGGTGTGTGTTTTGATGCGAAGCGGGAGGGTAATTGCTTATGCCTCTCGGCGGTTGAAAGACTACGAGAAAAACTACCCGACCCACGACTTGGAGTTAGCGGCAATGGTGTTTGCCTTGAAAATTTGGAGACACTATTTGTATGGTGAGAAGATCCGGATGTATACTGCACCACAAGAGCTTGAAGTACTTGTTCACGCAGAAAGAGTTGAACATGAGACAACGTAGGTGGTGGAGTTGGTGAAGGATTACGAGATTGAGATCTTGTATCACCCGGGTAAGGAATATGTGGTTGTCGATGCCCTTAGTAGAAAGGTAGCTCACACGTCGGCCTTAGTCACGAAGGAGTTTCATTTGCAAGTCGATATGGAGCGCGCTTGATTGCCGTGATGGTAAAGCGTGTCATGGCTCGGTTTAACTGGGGCTTGTCGGTCACGACCGACTCGAGACAACGAGTTCTAGACTCCCACAGGGAACCCCGGTCTTGGGATTGGTGGGAACAGAGCAGTCGGGCCAAGAGAGTGAGTTCTCGGTGTCATCGGATGGGGGCTTGTTGTTCGAGAGGGCGGTTATGCGCTCCGGATGTAAGTAGCCTCTCAAAGAGGAAGTTCTAGCCGAGGCTCACAGTTCCCCTTTCTCGGTGCATCTGGCAAGATTAAAATGTATCGGGACACAAAGCAGATTCTCACGTGGTGGAGTGGAATGAAGAAAGACGTAGAATGGAGTTTGTTAGCGAGATGTTTAGTCCGCCAACAAGTTAAAGCCCCGAGGCGGCCGGCAGGCTATTGCAACCCCAGAGATACCTCGGTGGAAATGGGAAGAAGTTTGATGGATTTCATTTGAGTTTACCCGAACCGTTAGAGGATTCACGGTGGTTTGGGTGATCGTTGATAGGCTAACAAAGTCGGCACACTTCCTTCCTGGAAAACCGACTTATACGGTGGAGAAGTGGGCAAAGCTGTTCATGGAGGAAATTGTCAGATTACACGGAGTCCCAGTGAAGATTGTCTCGGATAGGGACCTCGTTTCACATCCAACACGGATGGGTTTCGTAAGGCTTTAGGAGCGGAATGTAGTTTTGAAGATGACTTTTCACCCTCGACGCGGGACGGTCGATCGAGAGGTTGAACCAGATCTTGGAAGATATGCTCCGAGCTTGTGTTCTGGATTTCGCAGGGAGTTGGGATACGCACCTTCATTTGATGGAGTTCGCCTATAACAACAGTTATGAGGCCACGATCGGGATGGCACCCTTTGAGGCCTTGTATGGCAAGAGGTGCAGGTCCCCAGTGTATTGGGGAAAAGTTGGTGAGCGTAAGTTTTTGGGACCCGAGCTGGTCCAAGTTACTAACGAGGCTGTGCAAAAGATCAGGGCGAGAATGTTAACGGCTCAGAGCAGACAGAAGAGTTATGTCGATGTGAGGCGCAGGGACTTGGAGTTTGCAGTTGGAGAGTACGCGTTCCTGAAAGTTGCACCTATGAAAGGTGTACTGAGATTTGGCAAGAAAGGGAAGTTGAGCCCTAGGTTCATCGGGCCGTTTGAGATCTTGGAACGTATTGGCCCAGTGGCGTATCGTTTAGCCTTGCCACCGTCCCTGGCAGCCGTGCACGACGTGTTTCACGTGTCAATGCTGCGAGGCTACGTGCCAGACGCATCCCACGTGATTGACTACAAACCACTACAGGTGGACGAGAACCTGAGCTATGAGGAGAAGCCAGTGGAAATCTTAGCTCGAGAGAAGAAGGTGTTGAGGAACAAAGAAATCGACCTTGTCAAGGTCTTGTGGCAAAACCAGCAACTTAAAGAAGCAACTTGGGAGCGTGAGGACGAGATGAGAACGAACTACCCGGAGTTGTTTGAGGACTAGCCACTTTGAAGGACGAAAGTTCTTAAGGTGGAGAGGATGTGACGCCCGGTAATTTCAGGTAAATCATTATTTCCTTTTCGTAATTAACTTCGGGCTCAGGTCATAGTTTTTAAAAGCTTTGGGTTAAGAAGTTAATTATTGGACCTTGCAGGGACCCAAATAATTAAACCTCTCGCTTTAAATTGGGGTGGTCAGCCTTAAACTTCTTATCGAGCGTTTTGGGAGAACGGAGTCAAGGTATTTTTCCTTCTTCCTTTCCTTTAAGTTTTTAGGTTTTGTTTTTTTAAAAAAAAAAAAAAAAAGAAGAGGAAGGGATCGAAGGTCGCAGCCCTCTCCCCCTCTCGTTCTTCGCTCGCTCTGCTGTGCACTGCACCAGTGCAGCCGCCACGCGGTGAGCCGGTGGTCACCCTCCTCGTCGATTCGTCGCCGCCGCCCGTCCACCACTGGTGTGTCCGCGAGCCTCCTCTCGCGCGATCTCTCTCTCCCTCTCGCGCGGTCTCCTTCTCCCTCTCTTTCGAACCGTCGCCGCTCTCTCACCCTCCCTCTCGTCCGCCGCCTCTTCATCGCCCTCTCTCGATCCGTCTCTGCCTCTCTGCTCGTCCCTTTCTCTCCCTCTTTCTCTCGGATCCGGCCCCTCACCCTCTTCAGATCTGTCTCCATCTCTCTCTCGGATCCGAACCGATCTCCCTAGCTCTCTCTGTCCAAACCAAATGTTGTGACCTTCTTTGATTGGTGTTGTTTTGTGGACGAGGCGCATTCGTTAGCGAAGGAGTAAGGCCTTTGGAAAAGAATCTCGAGGCTAAGAACGAAATGAGAGCCTGGGTCAACTTGTAATCGTGGGTAAGACACGTTTTCAAACCTTTTTGTTCGAATTGTAAGCTTAGGATGTGTTGTTTTGGCTTTGAGTTCTTGTTGAGTGAATTAAAGGTGTTCGGTTAGCTCGGTTGGGTTCGCTTTTGTATCGCGCCGCAAGGGTAGGGCCATGTGGTTGGTTCACAACTGAACTTGTGCATCGTTTGTTATGTCCTGTAGGTGCTTAGGTCGCGAAGCAGGAGTACACGGACCTCCCTTTGCGCACTTTATTCGAGAGGTAAGTAATTTATTTGGTTTAAGCATCAAACCCGTAAGTAACGAGATTGAGCACATGATTGTTGTGGTTGATTTTATAACTGTTGCATGACTGTTAGCATAATGCTTGGTGTATGAGACTCTGGATATCGTGTTCTTGCTATGTGAATCGAGCACTTATGTCTGTGTGTTGGTTTGACTTTCCTGCATGTCGCAATTGTGTTGCTGGTAAATGGCTGCTAAGTGAGACTTGAGCCTGTGTATTATGTGTGCGTGTATGATTTGATCCTAGAACAGAGCGAGATAAGTCCGTGATGGTCTGAGACACGGTGGTGGTTGGTGGTTAGACTGTTGGTTGGGGTCTCGATTTCAGGACGACCTTGGGACGGTTTAGGGGAAGCCTAGGAGAAACATTAGAGCTTGACTTCCTAGGCTAGCGTTACCAAACCCACTAAGTGACCCCGAGCGAGACAAAACCTTTAGGCTGGCATCTCTGTGTGGGCATTAGGGATGAGTGCGCCCTTTTGCGAGTTGTGTGGGCATTAGGGTCGAGTGCGCCCTTTTGCGAGCCTGTGGGCATTAGGTCGGTCGAGTGCGCCTGCATGCGAAAATGTAGACATGGGGTCGAGCACCCTATGTGATCTCTGTGTGGGCACCTGGGTGGGCCGCACTTGTGCGATCTGTGTGGGCTTTAGAGTCGAGGCTCTATTGCGTTCTGTGTGGGCGTTAGAGTGATTACTCTTCCGCGTTGGGGCACGTCCCCGTCTATGGCCGCCTAGGTTTCTGGATCGTCGGTGAGTCTCGGGGTGAGGTAGATACGTGAGCGTCTAGTCTTGAGTCCCTAAGATGCTTTGGTTACGAACCTGATTTACCTCTGTGTGTGCACATGTGATTTGTGTAGCTTGGACGTGAGTGGTCTACTTACTGAGTATCTTTATACTCACCTGTCTACTTCAATGTTTTTTATTTGGTAAGTGGTAAGCAAAGTGAGTGGAGGATGATGGTGTGGCGACACGACGAGGCTATGAGACTCCTTTTTGTCGTAGTGGAACTTTCTGTTTTAGGCTTAAAGTTTATCCTTGTAACTTTGAGTTGTTTTGTGAATTTTATATGCACCTGTTGGCTTTCTGAACTCGCTACGTGGTTAGGCATGTTATTTCTTTATTTTGGATTCTTGGTTTAACATGCTCGTATACCTTTTGTTTAGTGCTTTCGTTGCCTCTGTTGTGTATTCTGCTGGAGCCCGGCCTGTTTTGTTGTAGTCTGGGAGGAGGTCGGGCGTTGAAAAAGGTCTTTAGAAGTGTTTCTTGCTTAAACAGGTTAAGTAAAATTTTTGGATTCATCTGGATAGCGTCGTTATGCTGCCGAAATTTCGGCGCAGAGGGTGCTATCCAGTGGCGTCCTTAGTTGGATCGGTGTTGAAAATTAGGGGCGTTACATCATCTCTCTTAAATAAGCATTTGAACTCTTTGCCAAACTCTAAAAATAAAGTTAAGTTTTTGAAAAGATAGGTACAAAATAGATAAGAAGACATATAAACTCATTGGTAGAAATAGTATTTTTAGGTTTAAATTTCAAAAACTAAAAACCAAAAACAAAATGGTTATCAAACAGGACCTTAATAGTTATCAAACGAGGCCTAAGTAATCCAAGTCAATCCACATAAACGAACAACGGATAATCACATTTCTTGAGAGACACTAAATACAACTCAGCAAAATGAAAGTAGGCATTAATGATACAAGATCAATGAGAAAATCATCTAAAAAGAGATTGGAATTGATTCACATATTTTTGCCTCAAGGATCTCTTCTGTTTACATAACTCTTCTGTATTTGGGAAGTAAACAAAAATATTGATTATGTGGTGAGTATGAAAGTAATTGCATAAAGCCTGAATACTTATTTACACTGGCAAGCAATGTTATCTGTAAATATTTAACAAATTCAAGCAGGCATTTACACTTTGCAGCCACAACAATAATGAATATACATACCTTATTCCCATGAATTTTGAGGTTGGGCATGGCATGGAAGAACCCAGAAGAACAAGAATGTTATGTTAATATTCTTCAAATGCCTGTTGTAGAGAAGCTGAATTCAGAGGTTGAAAATGGATGAAAACTAATGATTTAATCCGTGTTTTTAAAGGCTCGAGGCGCACTAAGGCGCAATGGCCCTTTGGAGCCTAAGTGCGAACTTTTTTTTTCTAAGGCGCACTATATATTAAAAAAACATAAAATATATATGTATACATATACAATAAGAAAAAAAACCTTTTATGAAATGAAATCAAGTTTTAACCAAGAAAAATAGGTAAAAGATAAATAAAGTTCAAGTATTAGTCTTTGAACATAGAGTCAATACTCCATTGTAAAACATGAAACAATACAACACTAATAAACAATACAAGATTAAAAGCCTTAAAGAAAAAATTTACTAAAAAAAAAATGGTAAATCTAAATGCAGAAGCCCTTGCATTTTGGTTTATTATTATTTTTTTTATAGAGAGAAAATAAGTAAAACGTTGCATTTTACCTTTAAAATTAAAAAAAAAAAATGAAATTAAAGAACACCCAAAGGCACGCGCCTCATGGGCTCCATGGAAGGCGTGCGCCTTCCTACATGTGCCTCGCCTCGAAAGCGAGCCCCGTGCCAAGGCGTGCCTTGGCGTGCGCCCGACGTGGCTTTTTAAAACACTGGATTTAATCATGAATATACAATTATTTGTTATAAAAAAAAAAGACCAGCTTTCATTTGTTGCATAAGATCAAATCAATAGTGCCCTATAAGGCAGAAGTTTTCAGATTATATGAGCTTTCCAGTTTACATCACTTCCCTATATCTCATTTTGTGGTGTATCTTAAGAGTTCAGACATTCTGCTGTGCTGGCATACAAACAAACCTTGTAATCAACACCTTGATCTATGAAAAGTTGATAGAATGAGATATAATTGGGTAAAATATGCTTTTGGTCTGTGGGATTTGAATTTAGTTTCTATTTGGTCCCTATGATGTCAAAACTAATACTTTACTAGCCAATATGAGCATAGCTCAACTAACATAAAGCATGTTAACCTCGACCATGAGGTTAGAGGTTCAAATCTCCCACTCTCACATATTGTCAAAAAAAAATTAATGTTATCTATGACAACTTAGAAACCAATTTTAAACTTGGACTAATTAGAAATCGAATTCAAACTTTGGAGACCCAACATGTCACTTTTGAAATCTCATAGCCTAAATAGAAACAAAATTTGAATCTCAAGAACTAAAAGTGTTAGGTTTAAAAACTCAGGGACTAAATAGAAACTAAGTTCAAATTTTAAAGACCAAAAATGTACTTTACCCCACTATAATTTTATGGCAAGTAAAAACTTAGACCAAGTTTTCATGGTAGTTTTGACTTATGCATGCAGCCTCGAGTTTCTAGACACATTGTTCTTCAACCGATGACCTATTGGAGAAAGTTACTTCATCATGCCTAAACCAACAAACATCCAAGGAAAGATAACTCATAGAACAAGGGAAGATTGGAAGAATTTCTAGATTGGTCAATGCCAGATTTTGAATTATGTTTAATGGTTTCTCCTTTAGAGGTTATTGCATTTTGGATCAAGGTCAAAACGTGACATGGATTGATCTAAAAGTTGATAGTTTAAAATATGTGTGATAGCATGTAATTATGTTATCTTATTCTCTATTATTTAGCTAGTTTTGATGATGATTTTATGAACTTTTATGCCTATTTCTCTTAATTTTGTAGAAAATCAAGCTTGAAGAACAAAATCGAGTGTTCGTGAGTATTTTGGTGAAGTTTGGAACTTTTTTTGAAGCTTAACTGAAGATCCAAGAAAAATAGAGATGTAATTTGAGAATAAGATACATTCTAGGAGATTCTACATCGAACACAGTTCCAACACATCAAACCAGAGGTCCTTTGGACACCCGAGCGAAGAGATAAAGCAAAAACAGTTAGAGTTGTCTGTTGACAACGCCTAGGCGCCCAGAACCGAAGCGAGATTGCCAAAACGAAGCGCCTAGACACTGTTTTCAGCGCCTAGGCACTACAACTTGGGTCCTTTACCAATTTTAGGGCACCTAGGCGCCATTTTGAGCATTGAGGCGCTATTTTGACAACTCTAACTTTAAAATCTGATTTTTTAGCCGTCTTGGGGGTTCGAAAATCACTTCTTGGAAAGGAAAAACAAGAGAAAAGACGAGGAGACGCCACTTGGAAGACAATAGTCATCAAATAGAGTGAGAGTTACGCTTGGAGACTCGTCAAATCACTTGGATTTGTTCTCTTTTCTCCTTTTTCTTTCTCTTTTTCTCTTGTAATGATTTCCTTGATAGATTTAGTTGGTTTTGTAATTTTTTTCATTATGAACAAAGTTTTCTTTTTAGAGCTTTGATGTAGCCGACATTCGAATCTTACTTTTTCGTAGTTCATTGTTGATGTTTCTATTTCAATTGTGGTTGTGAGAATTTTTCTGAACCTAATGCATGTTTAGATCTGGTCATTCTTTACATTGATTTTGTGTCAAAAATTTGAAGTTGAGAGACAAATTGTTGATGAACTGAATTGTTCTCCCCAATTTACACTTGAGATAGAGATATCCTTGTGGGTTATGTGGTTAGTTTAGGTTCTACAAGCTTAATAGTTGAATTGTTTAAATTGTCATAAAGATATAGGCAATTAATTATTTGACGAATATCGGTATAGCTTGAGAAATAATATCGAATCTAAAAGAGTAGAACCTACCAACAACCTAGAAATAGACTACATTAACTATTAATGAACAAAAAGTAGGACGAGAAACGGCGAAGTCACTGCTCTAGAGTTTTTATCAATTCAATCTTATCGTTTGTTAGCGATAATTCTATTTTCTTTGTTGTTAATTTCAATTTCACCATCAATTAATTCAATTTTAGATAAAATTGAGACTAGAGAATTCAGTAATTGGTAGGATTCAACCCCTGTGGAGAACGATAATAGTACTCATCCTACTATATTACTTATAACGATTTGTGCACTAGCGAAATCGAACAACACTGTGCTGCCTGCTTCAACTTTTATTCTAAACAAGTTTGGTGATAATGATAGACGTGTCTGTATTTTCTATCATTTTTAATGTAAACAAAGCCTGATTTGATACGATAAGAGAGAGACATAATTTCCTCTTTGATTTAATGATAGAAGTCCTTTGTTTCCTCATTTTAACTTCCTTAATCATGTTACTACTAAAGGGGCATAAACCTAACATTGAAACATGAACCAAGGAATCTAACACAAGGAAATAAATTGCATCTATCATCAACCAAGCAGAAAATTACACATCTACCCCTCTACCATGCAGAACGGCTCAACTAATGATGCCCCTTATATTCAATATACTAAGGTCATTAATGGTAGTATAGTTGGATAGAATACATTCCTTCACACTTGCCTCTCAAGAAATTTTCAGTTTTTCAAGTTTCCACCCACCTTTTCTCCTTTATATTTTCTCTCTATTAGAGCACTGTTAGCACATTTTAGGTGAAAAGGAACTTCCCTTCTGCTCCCTTTTGTTGGTTCCTAATGAAACAACTTAGAAATGAGCATAAGTACAGTTCAGTTGATTTTTCATATTTTTTCTTCTTCTTTTTTACACGAAAGATGGAGGAGGACCGACAAGGAACTGCTAAAACCAGCACAAAGAATAGCAACATCTTCTGTTTGTTTTATACACCAAAGGTACAACAAGCCATCCGAATGGTCATAAGTCTTTTTTAAGTCATCAAGGTACACTAAAGGACACTTTTGACTTTTGACCTTCAGTGACTGAAGGTCAATAGAGAAGCCATCAGAATAGTCAAGAGGCTTACACCAAAGTTCCTTCAATCATTAAGGTAAATTGAGGAGGCCTGGACTCAAGGTGCACCAAGGAAAGGTAAACCTTTTCTATTCAAGTGGAATTGGTGATAATTTTTTAAAAAAAAAAAAAAAAAGTGGGACATGAAAAGAAAACCTTCACAAGTTAATTAAGCTCTAAGACCTATAATAAAACACGGAATGTAAGTGCATACCTGTTATGATCGATTTGTCTGTACAATGGACTCAAAGTCCTCAAGCTGAATAAAAGACAATGGGCACTGCAAGGGAATATTGGGAAGAACAAGAAAGGGGAGCCGTCATTAGCAAGGTTTACATAAAGAGATCAAAGGGATTTACTCACTACAGTGTATACAATCAAGCTCAACTGAATTTAAAAACCATTTACATCCATACAGATCTCATGACATACTAAACCATCATAAGATGAGATCATGAGAAACATATGATTATTAAGTCCAAATCTTATGGTGTAAGCCAGTAACCAGCTATCCAATCATCAAGAACAAGTATAAAAGTGACTAATTGAATAGGAATTAACTAATGCTAGCTCTGGAAGGATAATAGTTGCTTTCTTAATGCAATGAATAATGGCTAATTGAATATGATATGAACATATTGTAGTCAGTGTATCACTGGTTCACAAAATCATAGAACTACATTGAGATAAGAGAAAAAATAAAAAGGGAAGAAGTCAGGTCCAAACGCCAACACAAAACAGTAATTAATTAAAAAAACACGTAATCATTAGATGAGATTCTCATTATAACCCATGTATTAGCAGGCCCCATTCTTGCATTATGCTTATGACCCATCCCGCTAATTTTATTTTTGGGAAGGCTTCACCTATCTCAAAGCCAATTTTGTAAGATAATCAGAGTTTTAAATGATTAAGTTTTTTACCTAGACTCTTGTTAATAGCTGGGACTCTCTTTTGTAATGGGTTCGTTAACCCTTTCTTTTGTACATTTCATACCATCAATAAAATGATTTCACATGTTTCTCATCAAAAAAAAAAAAAAAAAAAGTTTTTTACCTAAAAGCTTGAACCTTGGACTTCACCAAGCCACCCACTGTGGGCAATACCTTGCTTGTAGTTGGCTTTGAGGATCTCACATTCCTCTTCTCTACATCTTCCCCACAAAGTTTTTTATTTTCTTATTCTCATTTATTATCATTAAGCATCCCACAAAGTTGCAACTATCAAGTTTTTCAAAACGGCTGTGGGCTTGCCTCTTAAATCCTAGAGCCCTCTAATCAAGGGGTCATCAACATGTTTGAGAATGCCTACCCAGACTAGCATAATAAATGAGAATAAGAAAATTATTTTAAAAAAAAAATGTGGGGTAAAACGACAAAGCATAAGAAGATGATCAACATCTTCCTTCAAATCTCAACACATCCTGTATGTTAAGGTACAAGGAAGTATATATCTTTTTGTGATATATGATGGTATCTTCCTATAAGCTACTAGCCTGATGAAAACTTTTACCTTTATGAATACCTGGGTCTAGGCCTTTCCAAAGCAAATTCAGACGACCACTACCACCGGGGAAAATGATCCAAAGGATATAAAAATGGCCCTATCCCTCTATAGATTTAAATCTAGGGTCAACCATAGATGGGAGAAAGAAATTCCTTTCCTAAAACGAAACATCCTTGAGAAACGAAACATCTTCTTTGTGAAACATTTACATGACTCCTAGGTTTTCCATGAACAGATGTTTTTAAAAAAATTGGAGAAATTCACCCATCAATGCAATCTCTTATCCTAAAATGGAAGGCTCTGAACTCTATAAGACATAAATAACGTACTTCAAATTGAATCCAAATTTTGTAACTTTCTAAAACTTGAATGCCACGCATCCTTGAGAAAAATAGAAACTCACCGATCAAGAATATAGTCAGCATCAAAGCAAGAGTAAATTGAACAGAACATGCGAGCTGAAGATGCCAGGGTCTGTACATTGGTCGCTGCTGAAACCTACCAAAGAGCTGAGAGAAAATGCACAGTTGTAGTTATATTTGGAACCCATAAAGCCACAATTACACAGAACAAAATATATTTTGTTTCATGTTCAAATGAATATCTGGAATGGTATATATTATGTTCTATACATAATGCAGAAAAAATGATAGAATATGAGTTCATGCCTCATTATTTCATATTAATAGTATAGGTAACCTTTTTTTCATTGCATTAAGAAATTATAAAGATGACAGCCAAAAAACAACTAAAAGTTTTGTTTTCTATCAGAAAATAAATTAAAAAACTAACAGACAAACAGAACCAAGTCTACCAGATTGAAGCTCACTGGCTGCTCACCTGAGAAAAATTTCCACATCCTCGCTTCAAGAAGACTGATCCCGATTTTCCCTTTCTTGTAACTTCTAAACTTGTAATAGACTGTTTTCTCTCGTGATTTTCATCTGCAATTACAATTTGCAGGTCAGGAGCAGTTGGTGGACTTGCTCTTCTTGCCTTCGTCGTTCTATCCATTTTGCATAGTGCATCATCTACTCTTCCAAAACTTTCTTTCACTTCCAGATCTTTGACTTTCTGTGAGTCTATATCTACAGAGTTAATATATTCGCTGCCCTTCATTTTAGAGGAATTACTCAAGCTGCAGGTAGAAGTAAGATGAATTTCTTCTGCTGCTCGTTCATGATTCTCGTATGTATAACTTTTTGCTGAAGACCTACACATAGAGGATTCAGTTTTCGCACTACGTGGTACTTGGGATGTTCCGGAGAGAAATGTAGCCAAATCATCGCATTCTTCCTCATTTAGATTTACCCATCGAAGTGGCTGCTTGCCCTCTTTGTCATAAGATTCTCTTAAAGCAGCTTCAACATGGGAAATTTGGTTTTCAATGGCTGCAATAAATAGTCTATGTCTTTCCAACACATGTTCTTCACTTCTGGAACGATAGCTAACTCTAACAGCTTTCTCAAACTCTTCCAGCTAATTGACAACAGAAAAAACAACACATATAACTATGATTACAAATCAGTGTAGTATTGTTTTACTAGAAAACATGACTCGTGCTCAGCTGTCACTGTAGTTGTACATCTGGCTTATCATTTAATAATCCTAATTACCACTCCATTAGATTTTGGAAGATATATCTGATATTTTGATGAGACTAAAAGATAGAACAGATGTATATTTTAGTTCAATTCCAGTATCTAACCTGCCATTTGGCTGTGCCAAGAGTCGTTTGTACCTCCCGGCGGAGTTCATCAAAATCATCAGGATTTAGCCCCTCTCTTTTCTCTCTTACCCATGTCCTAAATGCAAACTCCATTCTGAAATTAAAAACCAATAGGAGGATTAATACATGAGAAAGTGGCAATAAAGAGTCATCTTCAACTAGCTAAAGTTTAATGGCTGGAGAAATGAAGAAAGCAGTAGAATCACCCAAAAGTGTAAGCAAATAGACTAATCTAATAGAATTCGGGGCATCTTCCCAACTGCAGCAAACAGAAAAGAAAACTTCGTTGTTGGGTAAATTTTAGGTTCTTGAACCATACCACAGTAGAAACTCATTCAACTAAACAGAGAACATGATGTACACAGAGAGAAGAATAAGAAACTAAAATTCAGAACTCAAAACAACTGGAGAAAAGAAAAAACGAATTATAAACAGATCATTCCAGACTCAAACAAAAATTCCCAGAACATGAAACCATCAGAATTGAATTCCACCAAACAAATTCCACAATAAATCAAAACACGATTCAATCAAACATCGGGAAAAAGAAAACCCCAAATCAAAAGAATAGTAAAAAAAACGTACGTATCGGCGGATTCTTGGACCTGCTCGGCGGCAGAAAAGAACCCATCCTTCTTCCACAAATCGAAACTATTTGCAACTAACATTGTGGGATAAGAGGGGCAGGAAAAAAACAGAGCAAAGATGATGAAAGAACGAAGATGAAGGTTTAGAAATCAAAGATCAAAATCCGAAAATCAAATGCTGTAGCAGCAAAAACTAAAAGGGGTTTGATTTTTGAGTAATTCCTCTGTTGGGTGCTTGAGAGAAGCAAGAACAGAGATGAATACAAAAGGCCAAAGCTCACACAGACTTGAGACAAAGATGGAGCTCTCTCTCTCTCTGTTGTTGATTCTTTCTTGCACAATTCCCCACCTTTCTTTTTGCTAGCTAATAATTAAAGAGAAAGAGACTGAAATTTATAAATAAATAGTAATAATAACAAAAGAAAAAACTTTTTAAAAAGAAAGGGTTAAAATACCACGTACTTCAATTATTCAATTTTAATTTATATACTTTTAATAAAATTTAAAATGCGTTTCTAAATAAGTTTGAAATTAATTTTTATCAAAAATTAATAATACTAATTTTAATAAAAAATATATTTTTTCAAAATTTATATAGAAAAATGGATAGAATATACTTTTTTTAATAACAAACTAACTTTAAAAGTTAGTTTTAAATTTTATTGAATGTAAAGAGGTTAAAATTGGACATTTAAAGGTATATAACCTAAATGAAAAAAAGACCAAAGTATGTATTTTAATCTATCATTAGTTGCGAATTAACCTATTTTATTTTATGTTTTGATTTTTAATATTTTAATTTTTTTTTTCAATTTGGTACCTAATCTTTTAAAATTTTTCGTTCATCTTTAATGTATTGAATTTTTTCAAGTTAATCCCTATCCTCAAAAAAAAAATATAATTAATAAATAAATAAAATAATGGTAATATCAAACTACCCTTCATTAATTGGTTTTAAGAATTTTATGTGTTTAATTTTATGAGGTAGACATTATACTCAACTCTTTTGAAATTTTACTTATTTCATATAACTAAATAGATGGTAACTATCAAATTGAGTTCAACAATAATGGACGAGTTCAACATTAATGGACGTGTACTTTTCAGTTCAACAATAATTGACATGTATTTCTCTTAATGTTAGAGACAAAATTGAAAAAATGACTATATCTAAATTTATATGTTGTAATTAATTCTTATGGTCAATTGTTCATAAATTGTTTGATTTATAAATTTAATGCAACATGTCTCCTTTTGATAATTTATTTTATGGGGTATGAATAAATGTTATATAAACTATTAGAGGTTATTAAGAGTATGTTTGGTATGCAATTCGAATTTTGTTTTATGTTTTCGGATTCACTAAATTCAGTGAATGTGTGTGTTAGCAAATGTGTTTTTTAAAACTATTTTTGGATTATGTGATCCAAATAATAGACATTCTAAAAACAACATTGGTATGTTTTCATTATATTCAGATTCTAAATTTAAAATTTTAAAATGTTGAATTATATCAAAGAAATATAAAAATCTTAATAAATACAATATTTCATGTTATAAACTCACTTTACTTTTGTTAAATTAAAATATGTGTAATCTAATATATTATAAATTATAGAATATTATATTATAAAATGATAATTCTATAAAATTTATAAAAATCATTAATGACTTATATTTAATCTAATAATTAATTTTGCAACTACAACTAATTTCATGATATATAAATATGTTATAAGACACTTTAAACAACTATATAGAATAGAATCAAATTTCTAATTTTGCTATCAAACACATATCTGAAAATATGAAATACAACTTTGTGTTTCAAATTTATGTTTCAACAAACAAAAACTTTAACAAAAATGATTAATCAACATTAAAAAGATAGACTAAAAGTATATATTTATATAAAGTTTAGGAATTTAAAAATATTCTTAAAAAAAATTAGAGGGTAAAGTAAAATATTTAAAACCTCAAAAAACTAAAATAAACTAAATAAAAACAATTTCATGATGAAAAAAAAAGCAATATAAAAAATTCGAGAAATGAAAAAACAAAAAACAGATGAAATTGCAGCGGAAAATATGGAAATTATCAGCTGCTTCTCGTGTACAACATAATTGGAGCGACAGCCAGCTAATACTTGCCATGTAATCAAACGTAGAGTTATTTAAAGGATTATTGATGACGTGGAGAGTTTTGATTGGGTAGAAAATAGAAAAATATTTCAGTTTGAATGCGTGGGATAATAGACAGAGACGGCGTCGGCAACGGGAGAGAGATAAATGGGACAAGTTTGTTGAGCTGCCAATTTCCAAGTGCCACTCTGTCACTTATTTATTTATTTATTTATTTGTAAAAAAAATTGTATTTAGGTAAAAAAAATTGAAAATTGAAAATTTAATTTAGCAGCAGACGTTTGGTAGATTTGTATTTGAAAATTGTATTTGAATGACGTGATCCAAATAATGAAAATTTCAAACACAACATTTTTAAGTTTTTAGTGTTTTTATATTTTAATTTTTTAATTCTTAAAAATGAGAAATTACACAAATATATTATTTTATGTTTTAAACTCATTTTATTTTCATTTTCATTCAAATATGTATTTATTATAAATGGTATAATATTATAAAAAAAATTATATAAATTTTATAGCATAGAGTAGGATAATCAATTAAATAATACCATTCGAATCTAACTAAAATTTCAGTGGGTAATTACCACTATTTTTATTGTTTATAAATATATATTATTAAATAAACTTTAAATAACTTTTTTAATTGTTTATAAATCTACTATCAAACACAAATTTCAAAACGAAAACATAAAATACAATTATATTTTTATTGAGTCTAGTTATTATTGAAAGTTAAGTACATCAATATTTGGGGTAGGAGATTCGAACTCATGATCTCTTGGTCATAAATCTTACTTAATGTCAGTTGAGCTATACTTTTGTTGATAAAAAGTTAAGTGATACACAAGACTTTATAAATTTAGAGAATAAATTTAAAATTGATTCTAAAATTATTTATTAAAAAAATGAGTTCGATAAAATAAAAATAAAAAAACAAATGGTTGGTGTTCATTGTTGAATACGCAACTCATTATCTATCATTGTCACATTGGTTGGCAAAGAAAGGTTAGTTGGTGGAGTTGGGAATTGCATTTTTCCAATATAATAATTACTTTTTCTTTTTTGGGAAAAAGCTTTAATAATTACTTTATGAGAAGGAATATTTGTTTCTATATAACTTATATATTAATTTAACAACATGATTGATAATTATGTAATAAATATTGTCCTCGTGTCAAAGTATGATTCTCTAACTATTTTATATTAACCAAAAAAAATAGTCTTTCTTTTTCTAGTTGTCTAGTTCGCCAAATGTTGTCCCATCTACAAAGTTACGTTGGAATTAACTTGTACAAACTTTTTAATGTCGATGGTAATTCTATATAAGTTAAGATTCCATTTGTTTCGTGATTTGTTTTCATTTTTATGTTTTCGAAAATAAAAATACAAGAAAACAATAAAAATGTATTTGGTATAATTATTTTAAAAAAAACTGTTTTAAAAAACAACTCTAAAAATGGCCTATTTTTAGACACGAAAAATGGTTGTTTTACTTGTTTTAAAAAATTATAAAAACAACGAATATACTAAAAAAAAACACGGTTTTCATCAAACACAACAAAATTGAATTTTACCATTTTATCTTTTTTCTTCAAAATTCATAAGTACATTTATCTACAAAGTAGATCTATAATTAAATTTTTATGAATAAATTTTTATTACAAAAACCACAAAAAATAAAGATCAACAAATCAAAGTTATTGAAAATATTTATAAATGATTATAATTTTGATTTAACTAGCATAACATTGTATAAACATTAATCATTTTCGATAAATGATTTCTTTTTCTTTCCCTTACTGGAAATAATTTCTTTTCCTATGTCTCGTTGAAAAAGTTGATAAATTTTATCGTTGAAAAATCTTTTGAACCATCTCTCCTTCTCCTATCTTTACTATCTCCACAATCTCCATTTTTCTTTTCCACGACAATAACTACAAATTCGCTATGGTAAGAAATAATTATATTAATTTTTTTTCTTAAATAATTGATCTTATGAAACACATATTAATATTTTTCTACATTTTCAAATTTCAACTCAACACTGTATTCAAATTTAAAAATTTTAAATTGTAACTAAACGTATTTTTAGATACAATAAAAATAAGAAATTTGATTTTGTTGCGAAATAAAATAGAAATGGAATAAAACTCAAAGTATAGAGACCTAAATGGTATTTTAACTGAAATATTATTTCAATTGTAAACATTTCTTAGATAGGATGACCTTATTTAGGGGGAAAAAACAATAATGCTTTCTATATAATATTATTTCAATTGTAAACCTTTCTTAGTTCAAAATCCATTTTTTAGCTCAAAGTATGGTGGGATAAGATTTAAAACTTTGAGGTTACTTTAAAATACTTTTGTTACCTGCAATGTTATAAGTCTTTTTAATTTCAATTCAACATGAATAATTTTCTTACTTTTATACTAGATACATTTCAAAGTTCAGTAATATTATTCTTGTTATACAGTTAAGATTGATTTCATTCAGACCGCAATATCATTATCGAAAATAGTTTAAAATTCTATTACATTATAAAGTTGATAACATTATGAATACTTTATAAATTTGACTGAAGTTTTTTTAAAAAATTATTGCATTCAAAAGATAATTTGCATTTTATTTTTTAAAACATAGGATAATCTTTTAGTACCGTAAAAGATGTCGAAGATGGAGGAAATGTTCCATTTGCAATTTTGAGATGAAAGTTGGTAACTTTGGCCAATTGTGATGTGAACTAAAGCCTAGTTTTATGCTTCTCTCTAGATATGGCAAGAATAAGATTAAGATTATTTATTTTATTTTATTTTGAACTTGTTAGAGTGTCTCTTTTATTTATTTAGTAGAAAACTTCTTTCTACTAAATAAATAAAAGCTTGGAGAATGATTAACAAACAAACTACACTCTAATCACATCTAATCATTCAAAGTTTTATTTTAAGAAAAAAATTCAAATAACAAACCAACTAGATTTTGTAAGTGATTTCAGGAGAAGCATTTCCCATGCATTGAAACTTCTTTTCTTTTGTTCAGTACATTTCTACTCATAACCTAAAATGCTTGCGATGGAGAAAAAAACAGCTCCATAATGAAAACCCAATAGAATTATAGTTATAGCATTCACAACCAATCCCAACAAAAGCTTTTATGGGGGTTATTAGGTGCAAATGACATGGACCACAAACTTAAGCAAAGCATTAAATGATTCAAACATCCATTCAACAAAAGCAAAGCATTAAGGCTTCTCTGGCTGCCCCCTTTTGTGTGTGTGGCTCAGAATCGCCATAGAAAGGAAACAATTGAAATCAGCTCATTCAAAATTGCATTCCAATAAGCACAAGAATCACTAATGGTATAATATTCTAACATCTAGAGTCCAAAAGTAAAAGCTCACAAAACATGATCAGATCAGTCAATCACTTGCAAATAATCCACCTTTTGGCCTAATTTTGATACAAACACCCTATCTACTTACAGGACGGACACTAGCAATCTGCTTTATGATAAAATCTCAAAACTGGCTTACCTGGAACAAGCATATCCGAAGGATCGTGTTTTTAGCCTCGAGTGTCCTCTTCCATGCATTCGCATAATGCAAGTTTGACTGCGTTGCAACCGGCCTGACATGAAGTCAGACATGAGGAAACTATCCTCCTTTGTAGATCTTTGTAGTTCAGTGCTAACTTTATATCCCATTCTGTACTACTCCTGCAAATACCAAAACTTTCTAAGTTTATTCCATGGAAAAATGTTGCTTCAATGAAGTTGCTTACTGCATTGTATGGTACTTTTTTACTGTTTCCCAAATACTCATACCTGTCTTCACTCTCATCCTCGAGATTTTCCATCATTCCATCAAAGATTGAGAGGAGATCATTGAGGACTTCCATTTCATTTTCCAAGCTTTCCTGCAGCTACGGAGTTGAGATAAACAAGTAATAATAACTGATGAACAAAATTCTAAATCCTATGAGAAGCGTAAAAGTATTTGTAACATTTAAGGTTTTTAGAGTGACGATTATTACAAATATTTGGAAAATTTTCCTACGAAGTTACGATTGTGAAATGAGCAAAACAAGATGAGAATTACAATTACCTTATGCTTGGTGTGCAATCCAGGGCACCGAGCTTTTCGTAAACACTCTAATAACGGTGAGGGCAAACCGTAATGGAATATGCTTTGGTTCTTTGACAACCAAGTTCCCCTCACCATATGAGTATCCCAGTCTGACGTGATGCTATTGCCATCATCACCGAAGTCAATGTCTGCACTCACAAAGAAACAATAGTAATATAAGAAAGTCATACATAAATAACATATTAAAGTTACAAAGCATCATTCAAATGTCTACTTGACAGAACAAGAGAATACCTAATGGAATGATATCATTTAGGTTGTCGCCGTCAGGTAAAAAGCCATAAAAAGTAACCAGATGAGACCCAGAGTAATTCCCATAACTAAGATAACATTCTTCTCCTGCACGACATGGTCTTGATAGGCGAAATTTCAAGGAATTTGTATCTGAATCAACTTTTCCATAATGTAGTATGTGCGGATGCAACTGTACACCAAAGAACCATATAACAATGAAGCAAAAGGAAAATGGGACCTCAAATTCAAAATATTACAATTAAATACTTTCAATCTAAGAAATAAGAAATCAGAATCCCATCTGAGTTTAATGTTGAAAATTATCTTTTAGAAATATGAAACTGTGGTCAGCAGGACAGTCACAAATTTGGAAGCTATTGACTGCCATCTGGCGTGAGGAAATCAATTTCGGTTAAGAGCAGAGGTAACAGCAGATACCAAACAAGGAACGAATTTTTTTAAGAAAAAATAACCTAGTTCAAGTAAATTAAACTACACTTCGTATAATTTTCTCAATTAAACTCACCCCCCATCCATGAGGGAGAATTCATGTATGGGGTATGAGAAGCAGGACTCTGGTAGGGGACACTATAGTAACATACCGAGTGGTTGAGAAAACCTGCAATTGGAAGCAAGCAGGTTCTAAGAATTCCATCAGAAAACATGATTTTCAAGCTATTTGAATACCAAAGTTCACAAGCCCATAAGAACTGCTCCCATGAGTAGAACTCCTCGGGGAAAACATAAGGATGGTTGTTACACAACGCAGGAAATAACCCATTGTATTGTTCCCGCAAGTGCTGCAAGCAAGTCAACATTACATATAAACACAAGTCGAAAATCAAATTATGATATCCAAAATCAGACCATTAAAATGTAATAGAAAACATTGGAAAAATGAGCTAAATGCCCAACCTTAAAAAGTGAACCAGAGAAATGAATTTATCATTTTCACTTTATTCCTATTCATGTCTAACGCATCTATCCAAACACCATGACCCACAGAAAATATAATGAGAAAAATGTAGTGAGATTACATTTTAACTACATAATCAGAGGAAACTATAATTCATGCTTGCCCCTAGAGGTTGTTTTAACAAATAAATATTGACCGAGAAGATTTCTGAGAACTGAACCTCTTTTGCTTGCATTAGCTCATCCAAAAGTAGGGTTCCGTCCAAAGTCATCATTGCGCCAACTCCAAAACTTAAACCTGTGAACTTCTTGCAAAATTTTAAACTAGGAAAATAAAAATTACTTCATGCACATTTCAGAACACGTTAGGGTTTAGATGATTCAAACATACACTGTCATTTTCCCGCTTTAGTGCTCAGAAATCAGGTTGCAATAATAATAATACTAAGTACAAAGGAAAGGTTACAACATTTGAGATAAAAAGAATGCACCTCAATTACTATGATAAGAAACCTCGCCATCAAAATTTTCAAGAAGGAAACAAACCAGTATAAGATTAGAAAAAAAAATTTGAACTGAAAGAACATTTCAAATATTTCTCCCCTTTCCAACAAGTTAATCAACATTGACATGGGCAGATCTAATATTCCCCATACTACCAACAAAATCAACACACTATAAAGAGAAAAGATTCTTTACAAACATTGAAATGGATTAAAAATAACTTTCACTAGTTGCTACTGGGCAGAAAAATTACCCAAATACAAATATTTTCAGAAGCAATAAATGCTTTGTATTGATTTAGTCAAAAGGTATATAGAATACAAAATTTTCCCTTTAGGCAAATAAATCGTCACTCCAATTTTAGTTAATATAACCGAGTGTAATTACAAAATAATGTTAGGGGAATGTTGATAGAAATAATGAAACTTCAACAAATCGGGGACTTCTTTCCACATTCGTTCCTTCCAAAGAGGGAAGGATAAGAACCACACTTTTAGAGAAGTGGTAATCTGTTTTATCTATCTTTCTTCTAAACCTATGGCTGCGCCGCAAAGTGGCTGAGTTGCATTCTTAGATATCTCATCAAAGACTTTGCAACAATTAAAGAGTCGAAGAGAGTTCAAGCAATTTTTACCATAGAGCAACGAGAAACAGATGTGATTGATTTTCCTTGGTCCTTCTACAGAGAATAATCAGCTTGACTTGAGAGGGGGTTTAGGCACCGATGAATTCCTTTTTATGTTAATCTCCCATGGCTCTCTTCTTTCGTATCTGAGCTATTGTTCTTTCCAATAGCATTATCTTTCTTGGGGTTCGATCTCAATTTTATTACTTTCCATATGATACTCCCGCCTCTTCTTCACTAGTGTTGGAGTCTCACTTGAAAATTCTTTTCACTGTCCTGTTTCTTGATTTCTTAACAAATTCAATAATTAATTCTTTCTACTCAACCTTAAACTAAAAAAGGCTAAACTTAAAAGCCTTTTTTCCTCCATGAAGTCCAAATTTCCTTAAATGTCATTGCACATCACTGAAAACTAAACATGCCTATGTGAGTGAGCTAGCCTTTCTTCGCTTCCCAATATCCAACTATAAGCTGATAAATCACATCTTCTATTTAGAGAGGGAAGGAAAGAATGTCTGCTTAAAAACACACTATTCTCACTTTCGTGATGGATTCTCTTAGTTAGGCTCCTCCAAAAAGTTCCAGAAACAGGCTATTAGGAAGTTTTCTTGTTGAGGCATTTCTCTCAACCTATCAACCACCTCTCTTCCTCTTCCATTAAGAAAGTTACAAATCTCCTCCAAGTCATCAGAATTTTTGAAGTTCCACTAGTCTCAATGTTAATTGGAGCAAAATCAAGCTGCTTCAGATCGTCCAATCTGCTGTCAACGTTTTCAGATGCACAATTGAGCAATGTCACCCTCCTACCTGGGCCTCCCCCTTCTTGGCCACCCTTAACTGCAATCTTTTTGAGACCTTGTTTTAATCAAGGTTTAAAAGAAGCTAAAAGGGTGGAAAGGCTCTTTCTTCTCCAAAGAAGGCTACCAAACTCTCATTTAGCCCTCTCTCTCCAGCCTCCCGATCTGTTATACGTCTTTATTCAAAATGCCTGAAGGGATTGCCAAGACCCTTTATATTTTGAGACTTCATCGGAAAGATGGTCCTCATTTGGCTACTTCGGACAAAATTTCATGTCCCATCTCTAAGGGTGGCCTTGGCCTTGGAAATTTTCAGGAAAAAGAAAATCAGTTTCTCATGGCCAGATGGCTTGGGAGATATGCTCGTGAAAAGTTATCCTTTTGGAGGAAATTTACTTGTGACAAATGTGGGTGGCCCCACTCGTCTTGATTGGTGGTCTAAAGACAGTCCGATCAGCCACTTCTAGGTTGGAGAGACATTTGGAAAGCAAAGGCTCTGATATTTTCCACAGTCTCCCCTTCAAGATTGGAAACCGCACAAACACTAGATTTATGGAAGATCCATGGACGTACTCACCAACCTTAAGATTCATCTTCCCCAATTTCTATTGAACCTCCAATGATGTTGATAACAGGGGCCACCCTCTAGGACAGCAACACAAGCTCCTAGAACGTATTTTTGGGAGAAATTTAAAAGATGATGAGTTTAAAGATTGGGTCCTTCTGATCAACAACACTGAGGGCTTGAGGCTTTAAGCCCTAGTAGACTCTTGGAAGTGGCCGCTTGACCTAACATTTAACAAGCTCCTTTTCATGTAGATCTCTCCACTACTTTTTGGCCTCCAAGAGTCCTTCCATCCACTATGATCTTATCCAAGGTATGTGGAAAGACAAATTCCCCAAAAAAGTTAAAGCTTCCTATGGGAGGTGGTCATGACAAATACTAGTACTATGGATTATATGCAAAGAAGATGCCCTTCGGTTGCTTGCTACCCAGCTATATGCTCCCTTTTCAAATTGGACTATGAGTCTCAATCATCATATTTCTGTAAAGGTGCCATTTCGCTTCTGTTTCCTGGAATGCTCTTTTTCAGGCTTTTGAATGGACCACCCCCTTGCACAAAAACATTGTGATCAACCTACATACTATTATCAAAAAAGCAATCAAAATCTCTATGGTTGAACTCGAATAGAAGCTTCCCTCGAACCACTTGACTTGAGAGGAATAGTAGAACTTTCAATGGAAAGGAGAGGAACTACACTTACTTGACCTTATTTTGCACACAGCAGCCATGTGCAAGCTAAGATTTTTTTTTTTGGTTTGTAATCACTCTCTAAATGATACTTGAGCTCTAATTGAGAGGGATTTTCGCAACCCTAATAACCTTTTGTAAACTTCATTACATTAATGAAATCCTGCTTCCCCCTCAAAAAAAAAAAGAAGGCAAGTTATTTGCTTATTCATACATAAAGAGCAAAATGAATGTGTTAAATCACCATTCAACCCAAAAGCTTAAGTTGATAGGTTAGTATAATTATATCAACACTCCAACAGAATGCATACACTTGCATGCAGCAGTATGTCAAAAGATCATCCGTGCTAACTGCTAACTGAAGATTCTACAAGCAAGCAACAAGAAAAATCAACCATTTGATAAATGTGCATCCAAGTTCTCGTTCTGAACACAATGGTATCACAAGAAGTTAGTGAGAACGATCTAAAGGTAATGGTAAATACCAGTATTAAACTCTTCTGGTAGTGTATCGAAGTAGACCTTGAATTTGGAATCGGCAATGTGCTTCTCCTTCATACTCCATAACAACAGCATTGTCTCAGACGCCATGCCTTCAATCTTTGATAATATGGGATACTGAAATTTAAGCATAAAGTCATGATGGTTCTACCTTCTCTTTGTCATCATTCATTACAAACTTCTCTCTTCTCTACATTAATGCTACAAATTCAAAAAAAGAAAAGAAAAAGAAAATAAACAAATAAATCATCCTATTGAAATCCGTACTGTGGGCATTCACTTCAAATAGCACTTCTAAATACCATAGTCTGATTAATCGATGTGATTACATATCTAAAAGACCATCTAAAGACAAGGGAAGTGTGTAATAACGTCTTCAAATGAAATTGTCTATCTGGAAATATACCTTATATAGGCCTTAGCCCAGGCACTAATCTCACCACTCACCAGGCTCTCTCTCCAAAGGAATTAACAAGCTCTTGCATCAACAAAAGGTAACCAACTTGAATACAATTGTGCATGCTGGTTATACGAATGGCATCTAGTGTGATGTGAGGAAACACTGAACCCAATTGCAACAGATACCCAGATAGAAAAGTCTTTTACACAGAACTAGTGCAACTTCAACCATACCACTAAAATTATTGTAATTAATTGTTAAAGCATGCATGCTTAGAGGGAACAAGGTAACGTCAATGCACCTCAGCTGGTGGAGAGAAATTCTCTTCTTAGCTTCATTATATGATGAAAAATTCTTGAAAATATAAAATCCCTAAAAATTCAACCAACTTTAACTCTAGATATAAGCACCCACTTATCTATATGCAACAGAGCATTGTTGAAGATGAGATGGGGAATTGAAAACAGCATCTGTATGGTGAGAATTAACAAGGAATTTATTTCATACAAGCCCAAGATTGTAATTCTTTTAATACCATCATTCTGTCAGGAAAGTTCTAGAAGACTCAAATTCTAAGATTGGCAACTACAATAGCTTCTTAGCAATGAATTTACCATGGTAGTTTTCTGCACAATTTCCTCAGAAATAACAATAGCCAGAGGGATCTCCAATACAGTGTCACCAACGTCTAGATCTTCTTTGGCTATGGTTCCTCTACCAGCACCTTCAACATCTATATGAAGAATAAAGCATACAAATTACAATTGCTTGGTATTGAGAAACTTGCGGTGCAGTGCACCACCAATGTTTCAAATTTTCAATTATGCTACAATTCAAAATCAAGCATCAGTGGATGTCGATTACACAAATATTTCTAATAAACTGTGATGGCAAAGACTTACAAGCTATCTGCAAACTTGTCCTAACACCATTGCTCTCACCCCACTGTAACAAACAATTTTCTTTTGCACAGCTGTCTCCCAAAGTTTTAGCGTCCATACTGTATACATCTCCATACTCATGGATCATACAAATAACTGCTTTCCGTAGTTCTTGCAAGACATTAAATTGGACAGGCTTACAACTAGAGAGAGAGATGTCAAGAAGAGAAATTATTGTATTGAGGGCCTCCATTTCATTCCTGGGGCTATAGGAATCTGCTGGTGTACATGCGTCATCTTCTCCAAAATACATTTCAGGCTGCACCTCAATCATTACAGAAGCTATCAATAACTATTACATATAGATGGATTTCAGACTAAAATACAAATTAATACACTTGCTTCCCCTCTTCTTTCCCCAACATCAAGAAAAAAACTAGAATGCAAATGAATCTTAGTTTAGCACACCCAAGTACCAAAATTACTTAGTACTCCTTCCAATGTATTACAAGATATATGACATTCCTGAATAACACTATAGCAGTAACTTAAATATTTCCAGACACGACGGGAAAACATTGACCTAGAGAAATTCTTCAGATTACCTCATTTAAGTGAATAATTCTTGAAATTTGTACCAATTCTTTCAGAACGGTATCTACTTCCTCAGGAGACAGAGAGCACTTCAAGTAAATGAAATTCTCAGACTTGAAACCCCGTCTTTCTAATAATTTCTACAGAAAAAATGTAAGAAATGATAAGAAATAATAAATCGACAGTCCTTAAGAGTATTATACTGTGTTGTTGAGGATCCCACATTGAAAAGGTGGAGAGAAACCTCACAACTTATAAGATATATGGGTTACTCGTTTCATTGCCAATTGGTTTTGAGATGGAACCCCATATAATCTAATACGTGTCCACCAAACTAAATGATGTCCAACAGATCAAAATGCATAAAATCTCAAAGAAATATATGTAAATGAGATCAATTGTGTCCTAGTTTGATTGCATAGATTAAACTTCCAAGGTCGATTGTTATTGTATTTATGCCAGAAGGGATAAATGATGATAGAAACTCTCATGATCAACAAGTCTAAAGCCATGCGGGACATTTCCTTGCACTTCCTTTGTGTGGGAACACTTCACAAATGGTTTTGGGGCATCTTCGAGCCTTATAACCCAATTTAGGGACAAAGATTGTTTTGGCTTTCAAAGCTATGCAATTGCTTGGGAAGTGTAGATCAAAAGGATTACATGCAAATAATTAAAAGACAAAGATAATGAAAATGAGCCATTATAGAGTTCATTTGAATGTTAGCATGGGTTTTAGTTAGTAAAGTTTGGTAGCATGCCAATTTTGATAATTAAAACTGGGAGGAACTTCTATTCATTTGGCTTCCTTTTATTCTTAATATTGTTTAATGTCCAGGTTCATCCGTTGGTGTTGGATTCCTGGTCCAACTTTTTTTACACTTCATACTTATTTTACGGAAGTCCTTGTTTCTTGCTAAAAATAATAGTATTGCAACTAGCAATGGACTTTGGTTAAAATCACCTGTTTTATATAAGTGCTGGTTTCTTCTTTATTATAGCTTAATCTGTGAGCATAAATCATAATCAACTTCATCATTCACATGAATGTGGCATTCATTTCATTATTGGCTATCACTCAAAAAGATAAACTAAAATTATCTGTCCATAAAGGTAGTAAATCCCAAGTTCTGTGATCCTTGCTGATTCAAATATTGCTGAAAATTTAATAGGGGCGCGCACCTTCTACACTTTCCTCGTCAAGAGAGCAGTGCACAAGCAAAATGTGGATATTCATATTTTACCTTCTTTTTGCAGAAAAGATGGTCATTTTGGTCCAATGCAAGACATATTAAGCAGTCGTTGACATCTCTTACTTCATCAGATGCAGAAGGCTGCCACACACAATCAAATGCAATAAACAGTTTAGAACACATTATCTTTTTTCTTTAAAATATTACATCACATGTGGGGTGGGAGGATACGAATCTATGAGAGAAAGTAGAAATGCCTTGGTTGCTAAGCTAAGCTCACGTTCAACTAATTATCTTATAAAATTATAGAAACATTAGACTTAGAATAGAGTTACACGACTTTTAAAGAATATTCAGATATGGAACACTGGGGAGTTCTCAAATCTGAAACAGTTTCGCAATGCGGTGCTTATCATATGGAATAGATTTTCTTCTTTATTATTCCTTTTAATTTTTTTTTTTTCACATCTCTCAGTTGACAATCCTTTCACAACAAAATCATAGATACAGAATTTTGAAGCAAGTTTGTTTCCACTCAAATTCTGTGGTAAACATTAAAGAATCAATCAAAAAAGGCCACGACTAACAAGAAGATGAAAATAAACCTTTTGTCTTTTCAAGGCCAAAATAAGAAACGAAAAGAAGAAACACTGGGAGACAAAATTACAAAATTAACATGACGAACTGAAATAAGAATCATACTAAGAAAACAAGATGATCCATCAAACCAAGTAAGAGAATACACATTTCCTAAACTCCCAAGTCCCGAAAACCAACATTCCGGCACTAAATTATGCTAGCAGAACTCCACAAAACAAAGAAGAACCGAAACAGGGGAAATCGCGCAAGAATTCAAACAGATAAGAACTCCAAGAAACAAGAATTCAAACAAGGTTTAGAAACACTAACTCGTTTACAATTTCTCAGAAATGAAAAGGCAAAACAAAGGAAAGGAAACGAAGATCAATGATAAAGTTTGTTTACCTGATTGTCAATCTCCATTGCAATCCAGAAGTTGAAGTAGAAAGTGAGCGAGAGAGTGAAATTTGAGCGGCAGAATTTGTAGAATGGGCTTATTTAAAGCTCTACGCATTTTAGATTTTTTTCCCTTTTTATTTTCAATTCAATTCAATTAAAAGAAGAATATACGGTAACTAATTGAGTTATAGTCAATTGATAAGATGTTGAGCTTCTGAAACTTTTTCTAAACTTATTTTGACAGTCTAACAAGTTGAAATGTTGATGTGATTCTAAAGAAATGACATACTATAGTAGTTGCGAATCCAGAACTTTAAGTTAGAGGAGCGCCCGAGGAAGAGGGATACATGAATGAACCAAATCCACATCTGAGAGGGATCCTGAGGATATGAAAGTATGGTGCCCGAGTAAGAGAATACATGCGAGTGACCATGAGGATATGAAAATATAGTTGAGAAAAACTTAGAAGAATTGATAACTACTACCTATACCAACAAGGTGCACATTCCTTTTCGGTGGTTCAATCATAAAAACTCCAAAATTAATCGTGCTTAGCTTGGAGCAATTACGTTGGGTGACTTCCTAGGTATGGATGATATAGTGACGCAACCAGGTCGCAAGAGATCCTAGTTACATTTGAATTTGTTTAAAAATTACATGGATGAAAATGATATCTTAATTTAATAGTTTATATATATATATTGATATAAGAAGTATGATTAAATCTTTGTACGTAAGTATATGAAAAAAAAATGCAAATAATAAGAATTTTTTTGTTTCATACAATTTACGTAAGTACATGAGAAAAAAAAATAATTAAAAAAAATATTTGCATTAATTTTTATTTATATATAGCAAGAAGAAAAATAAATTATTAAAAACAAATAATTTTAAGAAAAGAAATTAGGAGAGTCTTGCCATTAAGCCAAGATATACTTTATAGAATTAATATAACATTTTATATATACAAAATAAGCTCCTCAAAAGTTGTGAGGGGCTCGAGTCCCCGCCACTATAGCCTAATTTAAAATAAAATTTTAAAAATAATAAATTAAACATATAGTACTTTTTAAAATCTGAATCTATCTCAATTGATTTAGGTATAGATTTTCGATCAAGAAGTTAGAGTTGAATATCTCTTTTAAAAAATGTTTAGGTACTTTTTTCTTTTTTAATTTAATCTATATTGTTTAAGAAAATCTTATTTTAGTCCTTTATTGATTAATAACTTTGAATTTAGTATCTGGTTGATGATGAACGTTAAATTTATTAATGATTAATTTACCTGACACATTTATTTGTGAATTGGAGAAAATTTAGAAGAGAAAAAAAAATTATGTAAAGATATAAACTTTGAAATTTCTACTGATTTCTTAAAATTTTGGGCGGGGTTTTAAACTTTAGTCTCCTATATCACATTTTTCTTCCTTTTAATTTTTGTCAATTCACTAATTATTTTGTCGTATTAATTTATCATCAATCAATATTATTAATTACTTGTTTATTTTTAAAAATATATCATCAATTAACTTTAATATTTACCAACAAGAGACTAAATTGAAAATAATGGTTAGGCGAAAAAAAAATTTAAACCTTGTTATAATCTTTGAATTATCAAAATTATTATATTTTGATTCCTAATTTTTCAAAATATATTTTTTAGTTTTTGAATTTTCAAATTTATTCGACGGTCAAAAATGACTATTTATTTTCTAAATGATAGGAACTCTACCTATAAAACTTTTAATGGAGTTCCAAGAGCTCAGGTCACTTGTTTTATGTAAGAAGAGGTTCATGATGGAGTTGTAAATGTGTTGAAGCTTCTTTTATGACCAACCATCTATAAACTCAAATTACATTAAATGATATCAAGTGTGTTATGAAATTTGAATGTCTAGTCGCATAACTTTCTTTAATAATTCTATATAGTTTAGGTTGCATGTCTTATAACAATTTGAGGTTGACTTGATCAATTTTTCTTATGGAATGATTCAGGGATCAAATGAGGAACGATCTTCCTTGTCTCAAGATATTTGATCGTCAACGTAATCTAATTTTTACTTTTCTTGGATCAAACTTCAAATTCATTTTGAGGTTTTTTGAGTTTGAGACCTAAGGGGCCGTTTGGTGCAAGATTTTTGTGGATGAGAATGGGTAAGAGTTTTAAATCACTTTGTTTAGAACAATGTTTGTAAGCATAGGCATGAGTATCACTTATTCCCATGCATCACTTTTTCTCACGGTGGATGAGTTTCCTATACCGTTCAAGAATGATGGGTTTTCTTTATACCCATCAATCTCTCTCTTTCTCTCTCTTCTTTATTAATATTTATATATTTTTATTTATTTATTTTCAATAATCATAATTAATTATTTGATTACAAGTATTTATAATTTATTTATTTATTTTTATTAGTTGACATTAATTTTGATTAGTTAATAAAATAATATTTTTAAGATTAATTTCATCAAACAAGCAACAAGCATTCATTATAAAAATATTAAATCACTAATTAATATTATATTAATCAATTAATTATAAATATTATTAATTTATGATAAGGATAATCATTATAATTAATTATTCACGAGTTATTTGTGATCAATTAATAATTTTTTTTTTTATGAAAAATATTAATTAATTATTATTTTTTAAATGCATTTTTATTATTTTATTAATAATAAATAATAATATATAAAATTTATAAGATAAATATCATAAAATAAAATTACACATTATTTATTAGATTGTAATTATATATTACATAAGATTTATATATTAATTTCGTCAAATAAATATAAAATATATTTTTTTTACATAAGAATCTGATAACATTCTCATGTAGAACCAAACACAGTCATCTTATTCTCAGGCATTTATTATTCCCAGACATCTTTTTCCCAAGCATCTATTACTCATTCTCATCCAATAAAACCTTAAACCAAACGACACCTAGTATTGTTTCGTAGTGATGTTGTTAGATCTAACTCTGTGGAGTTTCATACCACTACACTTTTAGAATATAATTATTTTTAATCCTAACTGTTATTTTACTTTAAATAAATTGATAACAATATTTTAAATATGTATACCTACCTGCATATTTGGACATGGACTTAGATATTTAGATTGGTTTTTTCTCGGAATAATTTAGATGGGAATTTGAACCTTGATCGATCTTGTAGTTAATGATATATGTTGTATGTCAGTTTAATTAAGCTCAGGTTAGTAACCATTTAGATTGGTTAAGACTAATATCAGATGTATAAATATTGAGAGAAACATTAATAGTAGAGGCAAACATTATTATAGTCTAAGTTCCATGAGTAAAAAATCAAAATTTTAAAATTAACGGTAAATTAGAGTAAACTTAAATGTTCAAATTAAAACTTACAACATTGGAACTAAAGCAAATTTACCAATCATCCTAAATAAATGATTGAATTTTACAAAATGCACTTTACCAATGGTTTCACTTTTACCCCTAATTGTTTTAAAAGTTTTAATTAGACTTATAATCTTTTAATTTGTTTCAAAAAGTTTAATCATACCTACCATCTTTTAATTTGTTTCAAAATAAACATTTGTTAGCAATTCTAAAGTATTGGAAGAATTTTTTTTTAGTTTTCAACAACATTTGGGGTAGAGGGTCTTCTTATATTATCTCAACCTATTTAATATTATAAAATAAATGATGTTGAATTACAAGTTTAGCCTCTAAACTTTTTCAATTTGTATGTTATTAAAAAAATCAAATTTGTGTCAAATAGGTTTCTAAACTTTTAATTTCGTATCTAATAAGCCATTAAACTTTAAAAAATGTATAATAAGTCATAAGGTCCCGTTTGATAACTATTTGATTTTTTTATTTTTGATTTTTGAAATTTGTGTTTGTGTTTTCTCTACCATGATTGCATCTTCTCTATAGTGTTTTCATCTTTCTTAAGAAGATACTTGAATTTTTCACCAAATTCTAAAAATAAAAACAAGTTTTTGAAAACTACTTTTTTTAGTTGTCATAATTTGACTTGGATATTTAAAACACATCGATCTTAAAAGTAGATAAGAAAACATGAGAAACCATAGGTGGATATAGTATTTATAGGCTTAATTTTTAAAAATAAAAAATAAAAAACTGAATAGTTATCAAACGGGGCCTAAACTTTGGATTTTACATGTGATAAGTTCTTGTTTCAATTTTGTATCTAATAGGTCATTGACTTATTCGACACTTTTTAAAATTCATGAATCCGTTAGACATAAAATTGAAAGTTTAGGTCTCCTTTGACAACCATTTAGGTCCCATTTGATAACCATTTGGTTTTTAGTTTTTAGTTTTTAAAGACTAAACTTGTTTTCTCCCAACTTCTCTACCATGGTTCTCATCTCCCTTAAGGAAGCATTTGTATTCTTAGCTAAATTCTAAAAACAAAAACAAGTTTTTGAAAACTACTTTAGTTTTCAAAACATAGCAATTAGTTTTTTAACACATAGGTAAAAAATAGATAACAAAACAAGTAAATCCGTAAGTGAGTGTCATATTTATAGGTTTACTTTTAAAAAACTAAATGGTTATCAAACGATGCCTCAATTTTTTGTTTTTAATTTTTGGTATTGTGAAAATTAAGGTTAAAAATACTACTTCTACTAATGAATTTTTATATTTTCTTATCTACTTTACATTTATGTTTTCAAAAACCAAACTAAGTTTTAAAAATAATAATAACAAAAAAAATAGTTTTCAAAAACTTGTTTTTGTTTTTCAAATTTGGCGAGAAACTCAAATGTTACCTCAAGAAAGTTAGAAATCATTGTAGAGAAGATAAAGAGAAATTGTGGAAAGACAAGCATAATTTTCAAAAACCAAAAACCAAAAACCAAATGGTTATCAACACAGGGTCTTAATGTTTTATTAAACACAAAATTCAATTTTATGTCTAATAAATTTGTTAATTTAAAAAAAATGTTGAATATGTAAAAATCCAAGTAGACACAAAATTGAAAGTTTAGGGATTTACTCAACATTTTTAAAGTTTAGGGACCTAATACACAAAATTGAAAGTTTAGGCCTCGTTTGCTATAACCATTTAGTTTTTTGGTTTTTAAAATTGTACTTCTTTTCTCATCATTTCTCTACAATGAGTTTCATCTTTCTTAAGAAAACATTTAAATTCTTAGTCAAATTTAAAAAAAAAAAACAAGTTTTTTGAAAACTATTTTTTTTAGTTTTAAAAACATATGTAAAAAATAAATAAGAAAATATAGAAACTCATAGGTGAAAGTAGCATTTCTAGGCTTATTTTTCAAAAACCAAATGGCTATCAAACGAAACCCAAATGGTTATCAAACAAGGGCTTTAGAAACATATTCGATTTTTTTAAAAAACGACCTAACCTATTAGATATAAAATCAAATTTTATGTCTAATAAGATCCTAAACTTTAAATTTTGTGTCTAATAGGTATGTGAACTTTTAAAAAATAATATTGAATAGGTTAATGACCCACAAAATTGAAAATTCAATGATATATAAAAAGTTTAAAGACTTTTTAAATATATTTTTTTAAGTTTAAAAATTTATAGGACACAAAATTGAGAGTGGATTTAGTAGATACTTTTGGTAACCTAATTTGTATATTTTTTTTGTTTGTTTTTTAGGCATAATTTGTATACTTTTTAGATATACTATTTTGATATTTTTAATTGAATTCTACTCTAGATATATATAACGCGATAGACAAATAGAAAGTAATCAAAATTTTGGAATATAAGACCAAGGCGCATGCAAATGGGATAAGGTTAGGAGACTTAAGTGGGTCAAATATGAACAACTTTTACTTGGTCTTATGACTCTTATCACACTTATATATATATATATATATATTTTTTTTTTTTCCTTTTAGTGCGAAAACATACCCTAATTTTACTTTGATTCCTTTGATTATTCATATGTTTTTTTTTTTAATTCTTCATCGATCACTCATTTACTTTGGTTTCTTTCTTCATTATCAATTAAAAAAACCACTTTTTTAAAAAATATTGCTTTAAATCTTATCCTGATCCGAAGCTTGATGTATGAACTTTCAAGCATTTTATTTTAATTTTTAACATTCAATCTTAAATCACCAATCAAATCAAAAGTTTAAACTAATAGTTTGGGGTAAATTTAATTATATCAACATAGTCTAACATAGTAACTTTATTTTTTTTGAAAAAAAATCAATTCTTACCTTAAAACTTGTCAAGTTGTATCAATTTTTACCCTAAACTTTCAATTTCATCAAATTGCACCCCAAATTTAGATAAATGTTGCAATCTTACCTTAAACTTGAAGAAGTATTGTAATTCTCACTCTCTAATAAGTTTTCGTTTCAAAGTTCATTAAAAAATCTATATTCATGTGCTTTCACTGAATTATAAAACATATGAGCAGTAAAAGGGTTGATAAGATTTGAAAGGAAAACGTCATTAGAGTTTCACGAATTTAGCATTAATCAAGTCTAAATTCGTGAAAAATAGTAAATTTATATAGAGTTTTACATTGCTTTTTGTGAAAAATAGTGAAAATTAAATAGAAGGTAGAAATTGCATCATTTAACAAGGCTCAGAGTCTAATTTGATGAGATTGAAAGTTTAGTGTGAAATTCGTATAACATGACAAGTTTAAATATAAAAATTGATTTTTTTTCCTTTTTTTTTAGTTCAACAATGTAAGGAGTAAAGACTTGAATAACTAATCTTAAAAATATAAGACCAAAAGGTCACTGTCATAAATCATCAACCTTTAACCAAGAGATCAAATATTTGAATCTACACCTCAAATATGGTTGAAATACCCTTAAAAATAGAAGTATAATGCCCCAGGCCCCCCATTATAGCATGTTTGAAATACCTTGTGAAAAAAATACTTTTAAAACAAAATCAGTTTTTCTATAACCACTTTTAGAAAAGTTAATAATTTAAATTGTATTTAATATAGTTTATTGAGGGATTTTAAGTGATGAAAACAAATTTGATTGAATATAATACAACTAAACAAATTTTCTATTTAAAATTATTTTGGAAAAATGGTAAAATATAATAACATTTTTTTATTAAAAATATTCTTTTCAAAAGTGTTTAAATATTGATTTTAGAAATATTAATTTTAGCACAATTGATTTATTTATAATTGATTTATTAAGAGTGATTTTCGCATAATCATTTAAATGTTTAATTCTACACTTTCAATAGTGATTTTCATATAATTAAAAGTGAATTTCAAAAGACAGATTGAGAATGATTTTAAAATAAGTGTTTTAAGCTTAATGATTTAATTATAATTAATTATTTAAAAGTATTTATCATTTTAATATTTGATTCAACACTCGTAAAAGTGACTTAAATTTAATTAAAAGTATTTAAAAAAAACCATCAATATTTATTTTCAAATGTGATTTAGAATCCTCCTGTTACTAAAAAAGTATTGTATTTGAGGTTTTAAAAAATAGAAGGTAGTAAATAAAAATCATACAAAAAGAACTAAAAATTAAGAGAGAGAAAATAAAGCTAGATAAAATTTTCAAAAAGAAAAAAAAAAATGTTAGAAACATGGAGAGATATTTTAGAGGGATGGACAAAAAAAATTAGAAAAAAAAACTAATAAAAAGAGCACAATTCAAACTTAGATAAATAAAGATAGAGAGATAAACAGTAACACCCCAAGCCCAAGATCCCATGTGTCACAATCCATTGTGTGATGGAAGTGGGTTGTTCCCTTGAGTGAAGTCATCGAGGACGATGACGAGATTAAGTGGGGGAGAATATCACAATCATACTAGAAGAGTGTATGTTGTGAACCTCACGACGATGACATGTGTCATGATGCGACCGAGGAGGACGGTGCATCATATAACACACAAAGATAGGTGCGCTTGATGGCTAATGTGAGGACAAGCAAGATTGGGGACAACCGAGTAGTCGGAGGGGTCGATGTATGGGCATATGATCCCTCGCCATATTGGCGTGCAAGGGTGTCAGACCTAATAATCCTCATAATATACTATAGGGGGTAGCATGGTGTCGACTCTCCACCACCCCTGGGCTCGAGGGCCTAAGTGGGTCACCTCGTGGGGCAAGCGTTACAAGACAAGTGTCTTGGGCGACTTCCTTTGTAATGGATTTTCAAGAGACAGTGTCGGACGGCACATGTGTGCCGACATTGCACCCCTTCCCATGACTTGGAGGTTCAAATATAGGACCGCTAGCGGCCAACGATCCGAGAATGTCCCGTTAAAGCCAATTCATGAGAAAGACCGAGTGCATGTACACGGGGGGTGTCGTGTACGACCAAGTTATATTCCGTTGCATATTTACTTGATGTTTGGTTGAGGATGAAAGAATCTCGCCTAAGGTCTGGCGAAGTCACGAAGCGTTGCGATCATAAAAACGGGACTGGAGTTCTCCATAAGGCTGGTCATGATCGAGGGAAGAATCATGATGTCGCACAGTGCGAAAGGTACGACCGTGACACCCTGCAACCTGGCCACGTCACCATATCATCTATATCATCCATATCATCTTTGAGCCGCTTGCGAGAGTGAACACTTTTCTTTGTCCTTTAACTTTGGAGTTCCTATGATTGAGACACCGAAAAGAAAGGTGCACCTTGTTGGTATAAAATAGTAGCTATCAATTTTTAAGTCTTTCTCAACCATACTTTCATATTTCTGAACCATATTTTCATATCCTCGAGATCCCTCTCATTCGGATGTCGACTCGGTTCATTCATATATCCCTCTTCCTCAGGTGTCACATAAACAAAAAAATGGGTTAAATGATAAAAATTTTAGGAAGAAAAACTTTAATGAGGAGAAAAAAAAAGTTAAGAGTTAGGGAAAAAAATTAGAGGAAGAGATAGACATTATACATAATAAAAATTTTAGAGAGAGAAAATTGTCATTTTATAAACAATGAACTCAAAATTGTCAAAATGAACTCAGTGACAACAATTTTGAGAAAACACTATTTAATGAAAATTTATGAATACACATCACTTGGGAATGATCGAAAATCACTCCACGTGAATTTGGATACTTCTAGAATCATTTGTTCACCATTACCAAACATCACAATTTTATAAGAGAAATGATTTTAGGTCAGTCAAAAGTGATTTTGGTCATTCCAAAATTACTCCTAAACATGTTTTTACCCTCAAATCGAGTGGAAATAATTTCAAATGCCATTGTTGTTCATGATTTTATGAATAAATTATTTTACAGAAACTTGGCACTGACACTTTTTTTTTAATCTTATCAATAAATGTATGCATGGACAAATGTTTAAAATTACAACTAGTAGTGTTTTGGATATGTTTGATAACTATTTGGTTTTTTTTGTTTTTAAAAATTAAGTTTATAAATACTACTTTATCGATTGATTAGTTTATTTGTTTTGTTATTTATTTTCTACTAATGTTTTAAAAAACCAAACCATTTTTTCAAAAAAAATAATTTTTAGAAACTTGTTTTTATCTTCGAAATTTGGCTAACAATTCAAATGTTGGGGTTTTCATACGGATGACCTTTTTTCTAGCATAGCAATGACATTTGACCGGACGCTCCAAAATGATGAAAATTGACTTATTCTGATATGTCAAGATGTGGCCAATTACCCAAAAGAACAGTATTTGGGTTTGTCTTGCTTGTTCACGCTTGTTATACACTCTGACTCTCGCTCTCACTCTTGTGGACTCGCTCTCGTAAGCTCGTTGTCACTCACGATACAACTTTTGCAAATGATCACTCGCTCATGTTGACTCGCTCTCGCAGACCTCTCTCGCTCCTGTAAGCTTGCCCTCGCTCTCGCTCTCTAGGCTCGCTCTTGCTCCCGTAGGCTTGCTTTCATCCTTATCTCTTTCTTTCTCTAGAATTTCGATCATTTATTACTATCATGAGCGAGAGCGATAGAGCTAGAGCGAGAACTAGAGAACACGATGCCCTTACGATAATTTGGATGAAGTGCATAGTACGGAAAAAGTTATATGTCATTAATTTCAGAACAACGGTCAAACGACATTAAAACACGTGAAAAAAAAGGTATTCTGTACAAATTTCCCTAAAATGTTTCTTTAAAAAACATGAAAACTATTGTAAAGAAATTGTGAGACAACAAGTTTAATTTATAAAAAAAATAAAATGGTTATCGAACGGGAATTTAGATGCAAGGATGTCGATATATCTGTAAATTGGAAGGTCCAACTGGATATTGAAGATTAATCGACAATATCTTTTATAAATACCCATAAAACATATAAACATATCATATGTTAACTCTCAATATAAATATAAATCGTAATAACAAAATTCATAACTTTTTTTTTAGAGAACAGTACAACAATAAAATTACAACAACAAATTCATAATATCCTGACACTTTAATCTTGACCACGAATGTGAAGACCTTGACAAATGCGCCATCTTTGCCAAATTATGGGCAGAATTATTTGTATCCCGATGACTGTAAGCAAAATGTATCTGATTCCAATTTCGAGCCAGTGCTTGCACATCATTGACATACTCCATAACTTCTGTGAGATCTTGACGAGTGTCATTTATTAAAGCAATTGCTTTGAGGGAATCAAATTCAATCACTAGCAGGACAGTAAAATCCCTAATAAATGACAATCTCATGTAAATAGTGTCTATCTCATAACTGAGAATTGACCAAGTCGACTCATAAAATTTGTAACCCGCACTAATGATGCAACCATTACAATCTCGAAGAATCCACCACACCCCTCCTTTTGCCTCTATGTCATCCCACACAACATCTGTGTTTAATTTCCACCAACCTTGTTGAGGACTCTATCACTGTCTCACAACATGTTGCGGGCACCTCGCTATACCTTGCCTATCATAACTTATGGGTTTGTCTAACTCCACCAAATATACCTTTGTAGAAAGCCTAATCTTTTCCCACAAAGTGTTTCTCACGTCCTTAGCACCATGCACCACTTCATTCCGATACGTTCAAATCTTCTAGACAAGAAAAATCACCTTGCTCATCAAGTCCACATCATCACTTCTACGTATCCCGTCGAAGTAATCTATGACTGACCATTTCTTCCTGTTCATGTAAAACAAACCAACATAAGATGGTAAAAAATAATACCAGAGTTTAAGAGATACCTGGCAACCTTAGAAGGAATAATCGTCTCCGGATACTTCTGGGACAGAGGGCACATGGAAGGAAAATTAAGTCCCTTTTGAAGCAAGGCACATCTTGTTGGTAAGATGTTATGTATAGCTCGCCAACTACAAATTTTCATTTTTATTAGGATCTGAGGTAGCCAAAACTGCTTCCAAAAATGCTCCGGGACCCCTGAATTAGAACAAGATGGAAGTTTCGCATCTCTCAGACCAATTCCTAACTTATAAGTACTACTAACGGAAAAATGACTATTGGGTGTCAATCTCCAAACAATTTCATCATTGGATCTGAGCCTAGCCAGTGAGATCGATCTGATACGATCGACATCCTCCAATAGGAAGTTATCCTTTAGAATCTCCCTAACTTGATTTGGAAATAAACACAACTCAATTATTACTTTAAACAATTTTTAATATCGGTCCATATCCATAATTTCATCCTAGCCTAGATGTTGCATTTTATATTTAGTTTCTGGTAAAATGATTAATGTAAATTTAAGGGTAAAGCCTTAAATACGTTTTTCTTTTTTAGTTGTTAAATTATATGTTTTGTCCCTAAATTTTGAATGTAACATGATCTATTTAATCTCCACATTTTTTTTAAGTACAACAAAATGTATTAGTGGAGACTTAAATCTCTAACTTTAAAGAATGAATAGATGACTTAACTGCTAAACTGTGCTCATATTGATTTAAAAATATTTTTAATGGGTCATTACACACGAAATTATGTCCATTTACTTATTCTATTTTAAAGAGCTTATTCTAATTGAACTTTCATTTTTGTGTTTAAACTATTGTCATTAACATCTCATTAGTTTAACACTTACCAGACATGTTAAATGAGTTATTTAAAGATGAGATGTATGTACTTTGAACCCCCCTAATCCTTAAACAATACATTATCCTTGTGTCATTTAAGTGTCAAACACATCAACGAAAAGTTTCGAGCCCTTCTTAGACTTTGAAGAGTTTTATTTTTATCCTTGAACTTTGAAATTGATAACTAATGTTGTTAAGTAGTTTGCAATTAAGTTACAGTATGGTTAGGAGTTTGTTTATTTTTTGGTATCAATTAGTTTTCTCATTTTCTTTAAATATAATTGTATCTCTCTTGATTAAGATGAGAAAACCTCTTTATTGAGAGATTATGTCATGGTATCAGAGCATTATGATAAATGTCAATGATCATTTTTTTTTCTGTGGTAACACGCGTCGGGACCTTTTCTTGAGTGGGAGCATTTTGGCTTTCTTTTAGCTGTGCCTTTTGGCTTTCTTTCTGTTTCTTCGTTCGTTCATTGCGTTTTGGTTCGTCTTCTCTGAGACTCTCGAAGCTCTCCTCCTCTCTCTGCCATGGCTGATCAAATGAGCAAGGATCTCTCTCCTCTCCAATTTTTCTTTTGTCAAATATTTGTAACCTTGTCTCAATTCGACTGGATTCTTCAAATTTTGTACTATGGCGCTTCCAGTTGCACAAAATCTTGAGAGCTCATAAGCTTTTTGGTTTTGTCGATGGCTCTATCCCACGATCGTCACCAACTGATACAGATCTTGAAGATTGGGTAACGAAAGATCATGCTCTCATGACGTTGCTGAATGCTACGCTTTCTCCAGCTGCCTTGACGTTGCTTTGATTGTTTTAGCAGTCATATTCTCACCCTTAGCTTTCAAGCTTCTGTGTCTGACTCATCTCTCTTTATACGTAATATTGATGGGGCTATCACATACTTACTAGTATATGTGGATGACATCATTGTCACTACACATTTATTTCTCAGTTGAAGACTCAATTTGATATGACTGATTTAGGCCATTTGAGCTATTTTCTTGGGTTGGAAATTATGAATACTACTATTGGTTATCTTGTAAAGCAGACTAAGTATATCAAAGATATTCTATAAACGGTTTGGTATGGTTGCAGCCAAATCTTGTTCAACACCAATGAGTTTAGTAACCCTTGCGGATCTAAGGCCTCTTTGCTCTGCTAGGAAGCAAAGAAGTATTGAAGCGCTTAATTGGTGTACTTCATTACCTCACCTTCACGCGTCCAAACATTATATTTGTCGTGGGAAAGCTGTCTCAACAAATGCACTCCCCTCATGAACATCATCTAGTTGCTGCCAAACATATATTGAGATACTTAAATGGCACTTTAAATCGTGGTTTATTGTTTAAGAGAGGAGGTGATCCTGTGCGTTTAGAAGCCTTTTCAGACTTAGACTGGGCTGGAGACACTATTGATAGGCGTTCCACCTCAGGCTATGTTATTTTTCTTGGTCCAAGTCCTATTTCTTGGGGATCTAAGAAGCAAACGACTGTCTCCAGAAGCTCTACTGAAGCTGAATATCGCTTACTTGCAGTAACAACCGCTGAATTGTTTTGGATCCACCAATTACTTGAAGAGCTTCATGTCTTCAACTCCAAATCTCCACTTCTTTGGTGTGATAACTCATCAACAATCAAGCTAGCTCGCAATCCGGTCTTTCATGGATGAACTAAACATATGGAGATTGATTTTCATTTCATACGAGAAAAAGTTGTTCGAAAAGACATTGAGCTTTGTTATGTCTCTACTCATAATCAGGTTGCTGATTTGTTTACTAAGCCTCTCACCAATGACCGACTACTATTTCTAAACTCTAAACTCCTGTTTTAAGAAATATACGTTTGAAGGGGATGATAACTAATGTTGTTAAGTAGTTTGCAATTAAGTTACATTATGGTTATAAGTTTGTTTATTTTTAGTTATCAATTAGTTTTCTCATTTTCTTTAAATACAATTGTATCTCTCTTGATTAATATGAGAAAACCTCTCTATTGAGAGATTATGTCAGAAATGTATTTAAAAATATGCTTTAAGGGTTTTCTCATTAAAGTAAGAAAAAAATTGACGTGACGGTTAACGTGTAAAAATTAAAAAACATATATAATAACATTTACCATTCATGAAAATTGACGTAATAAAAATTATTATGTACACGATTTTAGTGATATTTGTTTGCAAGATAAAATATAATTAGAAGGTCAATTGGGTAAAATGATTTTTTTAAAAAAAATCAGCG
This sequence comes from Trichosanthes cucumerina, assembly GCA_036507285.1. NCBI lineage: Eukaryota > Viridiplantae > Streptophyta > Magnoliopsida > Cucurbitales > Cucurbitaceae > Trichosanthes > Trichosanthes cucumerina. The sequence continues at coordinate 10,220,283 of CM071842.1, read as the reverse complement.
GATGACCTAAAACCTTGAAACTTAGAATAAGAAAGGGAGGGAAAAAGGAAAAAAAAAAAAAAAAGGAAAAGGAGAAAAAGGGAAAGAGGGCTGTATAGAGAGAGAGGGAGAGATAGAGAGAGAAAGGAAAATCCGAGAAAAATGTCCGAAAGAGAAGACTCTCTCTCACATAATGAATCATCTGTATGTTTCATCTTCGTCTTCCCCTTCAAAATCCTCCTCCATTCCCTTCAAATTTTCTCGAGAAACAAACGCCTTTTCCTCTCTATCTTCTTCTTCCTCGCTTTCCCTCTCTCTCTCCTCCTCTTCACTCTCTCTCTCTCCTCTCACCCTCTCAAATCCCACATCCTCCATCTCGAATCCGTCCTCCGCCATTCCCCCACCCGCTTCGAGTTCCGCCATGTCTTCTCCGAGTCCCGTCACGACGCTTTCTCCCTCCTCCGCCTTCGCGCCGCCTTCTTCCTCCCCATCTACGCCTTCTCCCTCCTCGCCGCACTCGCCTCCGTCTCCTCCACTCTCCTCTCCTTCCACGGCAAGCGTCCTTCCCTTAAATCCGCCCTAGCTCCCTTCAGAAACTCCTGGACTCGCCCTCTCGTCACCACCATCTGCATCTACGCCATTCTCATGGCCTACTCCCTCGTCCCCAACACTCTCGCTTCGATCTCCCCCTCTCCCCCTCTCCGCTTTACGATTCTGCTCCTCGGCCTTCTTTTCGAGGTTTATTTGATTTCGATTCTCAGTTTGGGCCTCGTCCTGTCGATTGCTGAGGAGAGATTTGGTTTCGATGCGATCCGTGCTGCCGCCGCTCTGATCGCGGATCGGAGGCTCAGCGGCTCGATTTTGACGGCGATTTTCCTTCTCGCCTCGAGCTCGATCTCGTCGGAGATGGAGGGGCTTATGGACGGCGTCGATCATTGGATGACGACTACGGCGGCGGTCACGTCGAATGTGGCGGTCGGCGTCGGCGATAAGCTTGGGTTAATTTCGCTGTACGGTATGGTGATTATTTCCGGGTATGTGGTAACTACGGTTTTTTACTGCGAGTGTAGAAAGAGGGAATTTGTTAGGGTTGAAAATGAGGAGGATCGTGATCATATTGTCATGGTTTAATTTTTAAATATTTTTAACTATTTTGTTCAATATTATTTTGGATGATGATTAAATTGGAATTGACTTCGTAAAATTTTGTTCATTGCATTTCTTTTCCATGTGCAGATATATATATTTTTCCAATTATATTGGAAGGTTGTTTGTGATGTTGGTTGGGATTTGTCTATGGAGATCACAATTTTGTTATCCTTAGCTTTTTTTTTTTAAATGATCAGTGATTATTATTCCAAAAAGTGGATAGTGATTTGACTGCTTAAATTATAAAGAAAACTTTATTATATATGTACATATGTGGGCAATGCAAGTAAAACTATTTAATGTATAATCAACTAAAAAGAAAAAACTATTTTCATAAGTTGTCTTATAAGGACTTATTATGTAATGCTCCAAGCCTAGAATTCGAAATTTGGACTCGGTTGGTTCAAGCATTTCCCTGCATTTCTTGTGACCCGATCGCTTGTATGCCACAAACTGAGTTTTTTCAACATGTTTTGTCCTCACTCACATTTTTTAGAGAAAATTCCTAGGAGGGTGTATTGCACCAAGCCAAACGCGCTTAATTTTGGAGTTCCTATAATTGAGTTATCAAAAAGGAAGGTGAAGGTGCACTTTGTTGGTATATGTAGTAGCTATCCATTCTTTTAAGTCTGAATTCCTCTCATTCGAATGTGGTATCGGTTCATTCATGTACCTCTTTTTAACTCATGTGTCACATATTCAATACAAAATTAGAAGTTGGGAGGAGATCCCATCAGACACAAACCTAACTTATAATTTAACCCTAAAATTATTTTTTTTTTTTGAAACTCCTAACATTTAAAATTTGTAGACTAGTTTGGTTGGTGTCAAATTTATCCACATATTTGCACATTACCTTGTCCAAAGGTTATGTCCTTTACATTTGTTGGGCTCATTTTTATTTAGAAATTCAGTATGGTAAATAATTTGAGGTACACATTTTGATGTCTAATTATATACTTAAAAAAGACATCTTGACAACGTCTAATTTTGTATTTATAAGTTTTTAGCATCCTCAGAATGTTTGTCCACGATTTGAGTTAAGTAATAAGTATGAATATTCTTTGGAAGATTAATTGGTTTGAGCTGTAAAAGTAATATCTTTATCTATAGAGAAGGATTATATTCTCTTCCATTGAGTAGCGTCGAATTTGATCTAATTTTTTTAAACGTTCTTCTAATTTTATGAATATGTCTTTTGATGTCAATCCAAGAAGATAAGACACGAATTGCTTTCTCCAAAGTCAGAAGTTTGGTTGTTTACTTCCCTAATTGCTTAACTTTTATATATATATATATATATATCATGACATTATAAGATTGAGCCTAACAATTCATCTAAATCAAAAGTTGAATAGGATGAATAAACAACTAAAAATAAAAAATGTTTAAGGCCTTAAAAGGGTAGCTTTGATTTTTGTAATTCAAACATTTTCTTTCATCATTTCAACACACAAGTTTATGAACCTAGTGAGATTTCATCCATTATATTTGCAATTCAAATAAAGTAATGAACATCACTCAAAATCCTTGCAACAACGGAAATTATGATTTTGCCATTAGCAAAAAAACATAGTAAAGAACTTTTTTTAGTATTTTCACCATAGTCTAAATAGAAATGGAGATATGTGCTTCAATTGGGCAAAACTTGAAGTGAAATGGTTAACTTTCTTGAACTTGGTATGGTTCCATGCATATACCATAACTAATAAATATGAAAAAGGAATTGCAATGAGTGGAAAAATATGTAGCCCTTCGAAAGGATTTTTGAGATGAGAATAGGTATTTTGCCTTGTCCTGACGTGGGCCTTCCGTTCCTTTTCTAAACCAAAACTTGAAGTGTTAACTACGTATATAACCTATTTGGAACATCAAGATTTTTTTAAAAAAATCAGCTTGGTCTCAAATCTAGTCAATTGGGATTGTTTGGCCCCCTTGTCTTGGAATCAAAACTCTATCTTAGAATCAAAGTCCTGAGAATCAAAATCGTGGAGAGTTTATTCTGGGGTTCTAAAGCTTGAGAATCAGAAAGCTATGATTGGAGTGTAATGTTCTGAAGTCTAAAAATAAGAAAACAATATTTAGTGTGCAGTGTAAAAATAAGAAAACAACATTTAGGGCGCAGTGTTCTGAATCCTAGGATTATGCTGTCTTTTCCCCTTTTTTTCTTTGAGCGGTTTTGTTCTCTTATTTTTTTAGTGGATGTTGAGTTACAAAATTGGAACTTTATTTTTGAAATTAAGAAATTGGAAGTCTAGGTAAGAAATTAGGAAATTTAAAACTCTATTTCACAAAATATTTAGAAAAGTATTTTTGGAGCTCTATTTTAGAAATTAAAAAATTGAAAGTTTATTTAAGGAATCATGGATTTAAAACTTTATTTCAAAAACTATTTAGAAAAAGATTTTTGGAACTCTATTTTAGAAATTAAAAAATAGAAGTCTATTTAAAAAATTAGGGAATTTAGAACTTTATTTATTTTGAAAACTATTTTTTGGAACTCTACTTTAAAAATTAAAAAAAAAATGGAAGTCTATATAAAAAATTAATGAATTTAAAATTCTATTTTATAAAGTATTGAAAAACTTATTTTTGGAATTCTATTTTAGAAATTAAAAAAATTGGAAGTCTATTTAAGTAATAAGGGAATTTAAAATTTTATTCCACTTAGTATCCAAAAATTTACTTTTGAAACTCTATTTTAGAAATTAAAAAATTGGAGGTTTATGTAAGAAATTGAAAAACATAAAATATTGTTTCAAAAATTATTTAGAAAACTATTTTTAGAACTGTATTTTAAAAATTCAAAATTAGAAGTTTGTCTAATAAATTAGAGAATTTAAAATTCTATTTCAAAATATTAACCTACTTTTCGAACTCTATTTTAGAAATTAAAAAAAAAAGAAGTCTATTTAAAATTTAAGAAATTTAAGCCTCTATTTCACTAAGTGTTCAAAATCCTATTTTTGATACTCTGTTTTAGAAATTAAAATTTTTGTTAAGTATTTATTTTTGATTTAATTTTAATCTTTTTAAAAATTAACTAGGTGATCAAATCGTTGGATGATTGGGTCACTAGGGTGGTCGTTGACAGTGGTTGCTTGGTGGTTAGGTTGCTAGAGTGGACATTGGGTGGTCGTCTATAGTGGTTAGGTCCCTAAAGTAGTTGTAGGGTATTCGCCAGAGTGGTCATCAAGGTAGTCATGTTGTTAGGTGGTCGGATCATCGGGTGGTCGCTAGAGTGGTCAACATGGGTGGGCATCGATGGTGGTTGCTAGGGTGGTCAAGTTATCGACGGTAGTTGGTGATAGTGGTTGTCGAGTGATCGGGCCACCAAGGTTGTTGTTGGATGGCTGAGTCTGTGAGGTGGTCGTCGAAGTGATTATCGGAGTGGTCGGCTCACTGAGGGTGTGGTCATCAGGTGCTCGTCAACGGGTGGTTGAGTTGCTAGGGTGGTCATCAGTGGTGGTTGCTAGGTGGTTGGATCACCGAAGTGGTTTGTCTTGTGGTTGTTGTGGGCAAGTTAGGTCGTTGGGGTAGTTGATTGCTCAAGTGATCGGGTTGTTGGGGTAGGTGCACACAAGTCTCTTGAGTGGTTGTCGAAAGTTATATAGGTGCATACAAGTTGTCTCTTGAATGGTCGTCGAAAGTAGTCATTGGCGGTGGTCGGATCATCGGTATGGTCATCGAAATTGTCGACGAAGGTAGTCGTCAACGGTGATCAAGGTCGCCGGTGTGGTCGTCGGAGTTATTGCCGGAGGTAGCTTTCAGCGGTGGTCGGGTTGCCGGTGTGGTCATCTGAGTTGTCACCGAAATTGTAGTTTAAGTAGTTGCCAAAAATGGAAGATGCCAAATAAAATAAGAAAACATGACACAAACCCATGGGATTGCACTGTTGTACCTCATGAGGTTGTGTTTTAAAACCAAATGTTTTGAACACATTGAGCCAACACATGGTTTTGAATTTGGAATGCAAAACCATCGAAACTAAAATAGGGGCCAACGACCTTTTGGTGTTCAATAAAGGAATGATTTTACAGATATGCCATTAAATTTAATTCTTATTTATGTAATTTTGGTTATAAAAAATGGATATAATAAATAAAAATATTTTCCATAGATTTCAAAATCTCTCCTAAAATCTCTCATATTTTAGGGGTACAAATGAAATAAATTTAGCTCATAAATATGAGCCAAGCTATAGCCGTAATTTTATTTAAAATGAGCTATTTGCAAAATATAACGTTGAAAACGTGCTATTTGGCACAATTTTCTACAACTAGAAAAATAGCTAAATACGGATAGTTCTTACCGAACAATAACTAAAATCATTTACATTTAGAAAATGCCTAAATCTTTTTTTTACATTATTTATATAATGATTTTATAATTATATTGTGACTAAAATTAGGAGAGGAATTGTAGTTAATAAAACATTTTAAACTTGAATTAAATCTAAACTATTAAAATTAACCCCGTTTAAAGAAAATAACTAAGTTTTTTAATTTTCTAGAAAAATGCATAGGTTACATAAATGAACACATCGATTTAAATGACTAGCTATTGGATTTACATTTAACTTATAGTATATGCTAGACCATATATTCGTGTTAATTTAATGAAATAGAAATATGTGTAATTATCCATTAAACATGAAAAAATTAATTTGAATATAAAAATTGACACCTCGTGCACGTCATTAATTGAGGTAAAAATATAATCACTAACCACTTGTCATAATTAATACTCCACCTGAAACTCCCTCGCCTCCATGTTGTTTCCACTGTTTTTTCCCAAAACCAATGGAAAAAAGCAAACCCTTGCCCTTCATCACTTGTCACTGGCACACAAAGCTCAATCCTGCATTAATGTATGTATCATTAAGATATGTTTAAATGTTTGTTGGACCAGGAGATATTTTGTCTTATTGATTAGTTCCTATTGTTGGTATTTTCTCTTACTAGTTCTAGGTTAGCCTCACCCCTGTGTATATTAGTATCTACAAAGCAAATGTTAATTTTGAGATATATATTTTTATCTATTGTCATTCCTACTTTCGAAAATCACATGTGTTTGATAGATTTCTTCATTCTTGCAACTTTTCTCTGGGTGACTTCCCACGATATACACATGAACGTCTTTTGTTGATATTTTATTTTGCTTAGTTCCTTTAGGCTTGCCTCATTATATTACTATTTACAACGCAAACACCAAACTTGAGATATATATTTTTTTTATCTACTATCGTTTATGTTTTAAAAAATCAAATGTATTTGATCGATTTATTCATTCTTGTAGCTTCTTCTCTGGATTTCTTTTCCTTCTATATTATTATTATTATTATTATTTGATTTGGTAAAGTTTTTTGTGCCCGATTTTTCCTCCCAATTTCACAACACGTTATCAGCACGAGACTCCGTCATTTCTCCTGCCGAAGGTAGGTTCTACAGGTATGTCATTTTTTAAATAATAAATTAGATGTCATTTTTCATGTTCGGTATTAAATAATTTTTTAATAATTAAATTAGATTTCATTTTACATATTTTTTATTAAATAATTAAATATTAAAAAATGGTAAATAATTTAAAAATAATTATATATATATATCGAACGAACGAACCGGTCGGTCGGTCGGTCGGTCGATTTTGGTCGGTTTAAAGCAAAAAAAAGAAAAAGTCGACCGAACTGACCAAATTTGGTCGGTTCGAGATCGGTTGGGGTCGAAAATCGATTCCGAGCAACCGATTATCACCCCTAAATATATAGACCCACTTAGCAAAATTGAAATGTGTTTTCTATATTTTGCAAGAGTTTGATTAATAAGAAGCTCAATTACACTTGTACCCTTAAATGTAGACAACTGTATTTTTTTTTTAAAAAAAACAATTATGGAAAAGACCCTTCAATGGCCTGATTTCAATATTATTTCCTCAAACCGCGCAACCATTTCTTCTTCCTCACGTTTTTTTTCTTTTGAAATTTCAAGAAATCCCTAGATTTTTTGGATACGCAATCATCGACAACCAGAACTATTTTCTTACGATTCTGTGTTATGCACCGCGATTCCTTGTTCTACGACTTATCTTCAACATCAAAAGTGTTATAATGAAAGTTCATTTAGTTTGCGGTTTCAGTATAAAAAATTATTGTATATTATATACAAATACTATATATACAATAGGGATTAGTTGTGTACATTCCGTTACTTCAAAAAAAAAAAAAAAAAAAAAAATATATATATATATATATATATAAACTGTTTTGACTACTATATTCCATATGTATATTAGGGTGAACAATTTGTGTTGTTATAGATACTTGGGTATGTTAGTATATTAAAAATACAGCATTCTTAATGATCTATATACCGCAAGTATATATACCAACAGATTATACTGATGAGTGTTGTTGTATATATATTAATGTATGAATATAACGACGTATTACTTTATTCATATTGCAATGGTGAAAATTGAAGAAATTGAAGAGAGTAACATACATAGGAGTCAAAGAATTTTAGGTTCATCCAGTAGAAAAACGTAAAGATAGATCAAAGAAATTAGAAGTAATAGTAATCGACTCTGAGGTATAATCAATATATACATAAATTAAACAGTAACATACACGATATTTAAAAGGATCTTATTTATAATTTTCAGTATTGTGATTTAATTATTTTGGGAATGTTTCTAATTTCAGAACGAAACCGATAATGAGATCAGTACTCCATCCCATATCAATATCATAAATATGATAATTGGGAGCATGGGTCGAATGCTAAGTTCAATTAAACCAGACAAAGACCATGATGATAGTGACGATGAAATGGAAGATGCAAAAGAAGACATGACATACAATAATTCAAAGTTATATGTTTATTTAGTGGAACGAATGTAATATTTTTTTATCCTCATAGGATGAGATGTCTGCCGAAGCTAGTACTCAGATTGTTGTATATGAAAAATCAGACCAGGTATATTAAAGTTATCATAGGTATAACTAATATTATTTCGATATAATTTAAGTTATGTTAAGTATGAATAATATCTTTTCAAGGTACAGGAAGAAACATACCATGAGAATGAACATGATGATATGGAGAAAAACATTGAGAAGAGAAATGAGGAAGAAGTTTATAAGACACATGAGGATAACATTAATAAGGCAGATGAAGGAAATGTTTGTATAGAAACTGAGTACGAACATGATGAGGTATATATATACAAGATAAAGTTATATATGTAGAAATTATATTTTTTAAATGTTGTAATATGGTAACGTTCTAGGATGATCATATACCATTGACTGAAAGATTTGACAAAATCAAAGGAAAAAGAAAGAATTCTTGTGAATCTGAACAAATGGTAATATTGTGAAACAAAAAGTATTGCATTATGACTTTAATATATAGAAATGCATTATTATTAACTACAGTATTATATTCCAGGAAACTCCAAAAAAAAAAAAAAAAGAAAATTCAAGACAACCACATTATGGATTATTCATGTGATTATTCAACCCGAAGGGTATTTATGAATGTTTTTTTTTAATGAATGACTTGCTAATGGATTGTTTTTAGTATGAATAATGTGTTGACTTCATAATAGGTAACAAGACAACAAAGCAGTGCTATAAAAGTTGTGAAAAGTTGTGGACTGAAAAGAAAATAATGTGAAAAGCAAAGTTGCAAATGTAATTAAGAAGGAAACTAAAAAGGTAATTTTAAGTTTATAAACATTACGTATAAAATTTATAGAGATAGAATAAAATGATTTACATTAGTTTTTTTTTTTTTTATAAATACAGGTGCACAAAAAGATGAAGGAAAGAAAAAATTGATATAGAAGGATATTAGGAAGTTTGGAAGAGGTACTGTTATAGGAGATGATAGAACATATAATTACAAGGTATTTAAACTTATATGATATATGTAAATTATAAGGTCTGCATAATTTATAATCACTAGTTGACAATTATGTATTGCTTTATAAGATGCTCCACTTTTATTACCTAGAGATAAGTATTCTACTGTGCAAAAACTTAACATATATGAGAGTTTGGATGTGCTAATTAAAATTAAACAGAATTTAAAAAAAAAAAAAACACTTGTTAAGAATTAGGGAAAGGAGTTTTCAGGAGGTTCTTAGACATTAACATTTACAAGTTTCAAAGTCAACTACTGTATCATCTACTTTGGAGGCAGTATAATCGAACCAAAGGAGATGAGTTGTGGTTCAATTTTGAGGGTGTTGTAGTTAAGTTTGGACTGAAAGATCTTGAGGTTATAACTGGATTAAAATGTGGTGAGCTACCTATTGTTGATAAGTCAAAATTATCAAGACGGTTTGTGAATAAGTACTTTATGAAGGAAAAACCAATTAGGAGATCAAACGTACATAAACTGTTTAACGAGGGTATAGTTAAAAAGAAAGACAAAGTAAAATTGGCTAATCTTTACTTCCTTACAAACTTTTTGTTAGGAAAACAAAAAGACACAGGGATAGAAATAGAACACCTTATGCTAATCGACGATCCTGAACAATTTGGAAACTATATCCTTGGGGGCGCTTAGCTTATGAAACAACCATTAGATCAATAAAAAAAAAATTCTATCAACAATCCAAAAGCATTAGTGGTTGGAATTGCAGGGGTTTTCGTATGCTTTATTGGTGTGGGCTTATGAATGTATCCCATTGATATCCCACCAAAATAATTGTTTTGTTCCTAAAATAGATTTAGGGTTGCCTAAGATGAAAAACTGGGCAACAAATCAACAACCAGAATAGAGGGAGCTGACTAGAAAGGTTTTCGAACATAAAGATGTAAGTATAATTAGTAAACAATATATAATTATATATACTGTTTGTTTATTATATATATAATATGAAATACTTATATATATTGTAGTTTACATTTTATCCACTTACTGAAGATAACGTTGAAGTTGTTGATGAATTGAAAGAAAACAAAAAGAGTTTTGTGGAAGAAATCATTTCTAAATTTGGGGACATCAAACACAAAATTTGTTGATGAAGATGTTGATGATGGATCAGGTAGGGTGATGAATGAACTTCTTACTCATATACTTGAATTTGAAGATTTAGCGATGAAAAGTTTTAGGGTTTTTGAGCATAAAATAGATGTTGTGTATTGTGAACTTAAAAGTTTTAAGTATAAAATAGGTCATATGTTTCTGTTGAAAATGTTGAAGATAACAATGAAGGTAATGGTGGAAATAGTGGAAATGGTATGAATGAGAGAAACGAGGACAATAGTGATAATATAAAGGAGAGTAATGAAGGAAAAAGGAATGGTGGAGAAGATGATAATAATGGGAAGGTAAAGAGACAAGTAATGAAGGGATGGGTGGAAGGCTTGAAGATGATGTGAACACACAGCTGTTGAAAGAAATTGATCGGATTGAACAAGTAAAATTTAAAAAGGTATGTATTTATATATAAGTATATATATGATTCGTCATTCGATTAATTCAACTTATGATACTCATTTTCTAACACATTAGGTGAAAAAAGAACCTCAACAATTATTTCATGTATGTGATCCTTCGGATATGTACACTGGCGCGGTATAATACTGATTAATATTTAATATTATCCAAATTAATTCTATTTATAAATATATAAATATACTTATGTTCTGTATTGTTATATTATAACTTAAAGGTGAAAGAATGTTTGTAGAAGGAAGTACAACAGGTATTGAAATAAGGAGAAATAAACGTAGGAAGATTATTCCATCAAAATTGTTGTGATCACCATTCACATCAAAGTTTGAGTCAACTAAAGAAAAGAACAAAAAGGACCAAGTAAACTTTGAAAAAGATTTTGGTTGCTCAAACTTTACAATTATGTCACAACTTTAAACAATGTTGCTTTCTTCAAAAACATGTTTTATTGATAGGTAGTTGATAGGTTTTTTATGTTATGATGGGTAATCTTTTTTTTTTTTTGGTAGTTGATAGACTTTTTATGTTATGATGAGTAATCTCAATAACTTTGGATAATTTTAGTTTTTGAATTTTCTTTTTAAGTTTGAAATGAATGTGATATCTGTTTGAAATGTTTAACATGCCCCACATTATTCATGTTCAAAGCGTGTAAAAAACAAAGACTCGTTACAATATATATAATATGTACCCCGTATCTTACTATATACTAGGTGATATGTTAAAGAAATAATTATAACTGAAGTCTTCATCATAGTGATATATACGATAACTTCAGTGAATAAACAAATAAAAATAATAATTTAATAATACTAGTGGTATATACTTTATATGCGACTTAGATCCGATTATATATATACTTTAACATACTATTATACTATATATTATATACTATCATTTTAATATAGTTAGGTATATTATTTTAAGAGATAAGTGGTATAAATACACGTATATAGAATATATTTAGAATTAGAAATGATTAATAATTAAAAATAAAAATATCACAATGTTCTTTAATAATACGAATATATGAAAAATTAAAAGTAAAAACTGCTGGGTAATGAAAAATTTGCAAGTCTTCCTATTGTGCTCAAGACGTCCACAACGTCTGCATTCAACTCTTTTCTTAAACTCCAACGGAGAACAAATCGTGAGTTTTTTTGGTCTACCAACAAAACGCTTTACATTTGAGGGAAGAAGCTTAATGCTCTTCATGTGATACCACTGTAGATTGAACATAGAACATTGTTGGAATAGTAGGTTGAGACGTAATCTTTGACTGACAAGTGTTTTTTTTATAACACAATACATGCATGCGAACATGAGATTTGCAACTGCTGTAGAGAAGATTCACTTCATATTGTTTAGACCTGTAAACAACTTGATACTTAACATTATCAACAGGGTATACCTATGACAAGATAAAAATGATTAAAATCATTATTTTAACCTTATATACCATGTATTATATAATATATTCTTAATTCGTAAACATATATCTATATAATATATACCTGCATATTTCGACTGTTATTGATCTGTTATCGTAACTTAGCCTCACAGAACTTGGTAAAATTGGTTGCATGATAAGATGCATCGTTTTTTTCTTTTATGAAACCAATGCTGCAAATACATTTCTGACTACTTCAAACATTGAAGTTACAAACAACTCTCTTGCTTTTAAAATTTTTTTGGTTGTAACTTTCAGATGATTTTCTCGTCATTAGCGTATATCTACTACGAGGACAAAAGGTACAAAACCATCTATGAAAACCAATTTCTTCTAAATCAACACATATACCTGGTGCACTGCTTTCTAGTTGTCGCATATTCTTCTCAAAATCGATGGTATTAAATGCCTTCGTCGTTGCAAAATATACCTCGTCTAAAAGATTGCTCTCGTACTTCAACTTTAAATTCTGTAACAGATGATATATGCATATGCCATGAAAAATATTAAGAAATACCTTAGCAACAACCTTACATTACTCTTATGTCTATCAGAAACAACAACAATATCTAGTCGGTCACCAATGATATTCTTCTTCAATTGTAGAAAGAACCATTCCCATGACAAATCATTCTCAAAATCAACAATCACACAACCCAATGAGAATATTTACTCATTGCCATCCATTGCGCAAGGCAACCAACAAATGACCTGCAAACTTGTTCTTAAAAAAAGTACCATCAACAGAGAACACTGACCGGGTTGGTCGGGTTTAGGATCAAACCACTACAAATGCTTTTTGGGTCCAAGATTAAAACATCCACTCAAAGTCCCAAGGTGCACTCACACCTTAATACAAAATCCAATTTGAAAGATGAAATAAAAAATCCCACAAAAATAAAAACTCTCACAAGAATAAAATACACAAGTTTGAAACACTCAAAATTATCTAATCCTCACAAAAAGATAATCTCTCACAAAAAGATTATAATAAAAATGGAGCTTTAAAGAATGGATAATAATGAAATATTGGGGAAGAGACTTTCAATAAGTTTGAGACATGAGAGCTATAAAAATGAGAGAGAAAATGATGTTTAAATAAGGATATATTAGAGTAAAATTTGGGTCATTGGATCTAAGTTAATATGGATAAGGGTTGAGAAAATTTGGGATAAAAATAACAAAAGAATGATTAACAATGATTTTAAAAATGACTCTAATGGTCTTTAAAAAGTGTCAATTGTCGCAAAGTTATTCGTCTACGTCATTGCTAAATATCATCTTTTTTTCAATTTTCTTTTAGTCATAACTTTCTTGTTTGACGTATGATTTAAGCGATTCAAACTATGTTGGAATCGTATCTTCGAACTCTACATTGTGGATACTTTAAAATACCAAAAATATTATCAATTTAAAGGTTTGTTATCATCAAAACATATGGTCATATAATTGAAGCGCGTAAAGCTAACATTTTTATGGTTTGTTGAGTGATTATTTATTTATTTATTTATTTGGGTTGGGGTTTTTGTTTTTGTTTTTTTTTTTTTTTTTTTTTTTTGAGGTGTTAGGGTTTTTTACCATTTAGTGTTTTATGGGTGTGGGGTTTTGTTTTGGTTTTTTTTTTTTTAGGGGTGGGTTGGAGTTATTTTAGGGTTGTTTAGGGCCTTTTGGGAATTAAGGTTTTTTCTGGGGTTTAAAGGGTTTCTGGGGGTTGAGGGTTTTTTAGGGGGTTAAGATTAGGGTTGGTTAGGGTTTTTTAGGGGTTAGGGTTTTTTTGGGTTGGGGTTATTTTAAGGGTTAGGGGTTTTAAGGTTTAAAGAGGTTAAAGTTAGAGTTTTTTACCGGTTAAAAGTTAGAGTTGTTTAGAATTTGAGGGTTAGGGTTTTATGAGTTGCGGTTATTTATAGGGTTAAGGTTTTTTAGGGATTAGAGTTTAAAGGGTTTAAAGGGGTTTGGGGGGCTTTGGGGTTTATAGGGTTACGAGTTAGGATTGTTTAGGATTTTTAGGGGTTATAATTATTTTAGGGAGTTAGGTTTTTGGGGTTTAAGATTTAGGATTTTTTAGGGATTAAGAGTAGGGGTGTACATAAGCCGGGTTGGGTTGGGTTGAGTGAGATTTTTGGACCAACCAGAAAATTCGGGTTGGTCATTCTTTCAACTCAACCAACCCTGTTCATGAGAGTAACCCAACCCGACGCAACCCAATATTTTCAGGTTGGGTTTGGGTTGGGTCACCGGGTTAACTTTTTTTATTTTTTAATTATTTTTTAAATTATTAAAAATATTTTTTTCTTGAATTAATAACTAAAATCACATAAAATTCAAATATCAAACTTAAAAATCCATAACATCTTAACATTTTGTTAGAAGTCTAGAAGAAAACATAAGAAATTGACAAATAATTCATTTATAAGTATATATTTAATTAAAAAGTATAAACTTTGGGTTGGGTTGGGTCAACCCGAGCCTAAAATGTCCAACTAGAGAACTGACCCGAACTTTTCGGTTCCCCAAACTTCTAACCCAACCCAAACCGAAAAAAAAATCTAACTCTACCCAACCCTTACGGTTTGGGTTGGGTAGTCCGGATTGGTCGGGTTACCAGGTTACTTGTACACTCCTAGTTAAGAGTTAGGGTTGTTTAAGGTTTAAAGATTAGGGTTCTTATGAGTTGAGGCTATTTTATGGTTTAGGACTTTTTAGGGGTTAGAAGTTAGAGTTTTTTTGGGCTTACTAAAGATATATTTTTATTAGAAAAACTATATTTGTATTTACTTCATATATTCGAATTGAAGTGGGAAGAAAACAGATAAATTTGTTAACCTCGCCCCATGGTCGAGTGATTGAAAAAAAAAAGGACTTTAGTGGACCAATTCAAGTGGTAAAATGTTAAGTACTAAACAAGAGCTCCATACTTCGTTTTCGGTGAGATATTTTCAAAATCAGTGGCTTTTTGTTGTTAAAAAAAAGTTGACCTTATTTCTCCAAATGGGCTAAAATATGTGAAACTTACTCAAAATCAAATTTGTGTTCCTCTTCGGAATGAACCTTTTTCTTTTACCCAAAGAGTACATAAGAAACTAAATTAAAAGCCACTTTCATTGTATTTGTGCCATTAATTATATAAGTATTTTGACCCCCGATTTTTCTTCCCTTTGAATTAAACAAAAATGTTACCAAATTTATTTAAAAATATACAATAATCTACTTAAAATTAAAAAAAAAAACCAGAACATTGTCGGCTTGAAATAAAATTGAAGATTAATTTTAGTCTCATTCATGGTATTAAATTTCCGTCGACATGTCGATATTTCCATCGATATTTCCACATGTCCATGAGTTCGACATCTACACTAAAGATGAATCGACATTTCCATTATATCGTATAAAATTGATGAAATATTAAAGTAAATTGCAACAAAATGTAACATAATTTGAATATAATATTATGACAAGCATTTTAACTCATTTAAAAAGGGTAGAAGTTTTATTTTCTAATTTAAATATATTTTTAAAATTTTTTCTTTTTAAAAATTTTCCAGAAATATCCATCGACATCGATATTTTATCAATATTTCTATCGACATTTCCATGAAATTGAGGACTCGATATTTCCATCGACATCGACATTTTAAACATTGGTCTCATTTGTGTTAGAGTGTTTATTTTTTTTCCCTTCAAACTACTTACGTAGAGAAAATGAGAAAGCAAAATTTGATTTCATAAATTGCAGTTAGGAAAAAAAAAGTAGATTAGTTAACAAATATGGTTTTGAAACAATGTATTGGTGGATAAAAAAAATTAGAAGATTTTGAATCACTTTCTTTTCTTAAAGCCGAAATTTTTGCAACAATCGAGATTAATGATCTCATTCAATCTAGTAGAATCTCTAAGTGTAATTATACAAACAAAGTTAGAGACATATGAAAGAATGAATTTGTACACTTATCACTAATATTGTATATGCCAAAAAAAAAAGTGTCCAAACACAAGTCAAAGACACATTAGCATACATAAATAACATATATATAACAACACCATGTAAAATTCAATGAATAAAAGTCAATAATGTACATAATAAAAAAAGAGATTATTATAATAGTCCGATACGATATACATGTGCAAGAAAAATACTCCAAATCTTAAACTAAGGTCAATGGTGTTGATAGTAATATCTTACCAATGATACAAAAAATGAAAAGAATATTAATGCTTGGAAGTGAAGTCCATAAACAAATTAAGGAAAGAAAGAAGGAGAACCCTAGTTTTGGGGTTAAGGTGGAAGAGGTTGGAAATCGAAAACTTGGAACAATATATGAATAACACGCAAATGAATAATAGAACAAAGTTACGCTACTACCATAACATACATATAAGGAATAGACAGAAGGAAGAAGAAAAATTAACTCATGTGTATTTGCTTCGTGAGGAAGTAGTAGAGTTGTGCTAAAAAAGGCATCATGTATCATAGTGTGTATAGAGGAAAGCCATCTAATAAAAATGGTCGTTTACATAGTAGTTGGGTGCACTTATATATTATAATAAGTGTACCTAACTAAAATTAATGTGAATGAAACAAATATAAGTAGTAGTTATTGAAGTTAAAGTACAAAGAGAGGGTAGTTCGATTCTTGTGTAAGTGTGCTCAAGACACATGAAATAAATTATTAAATATATTAGCAGCATTAAACACCATACACAATCAGAAGTGAAAATTAATTTGTGTGATTAAGGTAAAAAAACACATATGTTGTAAAAATTAAAGAAATGAGAGAAGAAGAACTGAATTACAATTAGAGGGTGAAAATTAGAGAATCAAATCATAGGGAAACATATATTGCATCATTAATCAGATATAAACGAAAAAATGCAGAAAAATAAAAGTAGGGAAGTAGATGTAAAAGGGTGTAAGGAAAAAAGAAAAAAAAACTTATCATTGGCTTTAAGCTTACCAAGCATTTCATTACCGTTGGATCATGAAGAATTGGTTATTCAAAGAAGGAGAAAAGCAACATGATCGAAGTGTAGATATGAGTTGGGACTACGGTTTTAGCTGTTCAAAGGCATATTTTCATATCTACAGGGGGTTGTAGATCTAAAACATGTCATAAGATTTTTGCTATTCAAAGAAACGAAAAGACGAAGATAAATTGAGAATAATAGAAAGTCGAAGAGAAAGGGTCAAATGATTAGGGTTCGAACGAATTATGATACAAACAACAAATCTAAGAAGATGACCAGTGAAGATGAGTTGAAGAAGAAGAATCGAGAAGAGAGGCGAGGGTGATCTGAATATGAACCTTACAAGAGAGAGGTTCTGCGTAGAGAGAAGGAGAGAAAGTAGAAAATTTGAGAGAAAATTGCATGAAAGACTTCTTTTCCCGCCCTTTGATGTGATTTGATCCATATTCTGAAATTAATGACATATGACCCTTTTTTATACTGTGCATTCCGTCCAAATTAGCGTAAGAGCATCGTACTCTAACTCTAGTTCTCTCGTTCTCACTCAAGTTTAACGAGAGCGAGAGTCTGTTTCCACGTACGAGAGCGTGAACAAGAAACACCGCTTCATATTACTCTTATGAGTAATTTTGCGCCCATTGTCACGTTAGAATTGTCATATTTCATTATTTTTAAAATGCAGGTCATCTGTCATTAAAGCGCGTGCAAATAGGTTATCCGTACAAAAATCTCAAAAATCGAGGGAGCATGATGATGAACGTGGGGAGTGTGTGGACCTCAAGAATTGAAGTCTTTAAGTTTCATTAGGGGTGTACAACTAACCCGGTAACTCGAGCAACCCGGCTACCCAATCCAAACCGTAAAGGTTGGGTAGGGTTATTATTTTTTTTATTTTTATTTTTTTTTATTTTTTCCGGTTTGGGTTGGGTTAGAAATTTGGAGAATTGAAAAGTTCGGTTCGATTCTCGGGTTGGGTCAACTTTTTAGGCTTGGGTTGACCCAACCCAACCCAACTAAAAATTTATGTTTTTTTAATTTTATTATAATAAATATATATTTATAAATGAATTATTTATCAATTTCTTATGTTTTTCTTCTAGACTTTATGAATTTTGAAGTTTAATATTTGAATTTTATGTCATTTTAGTTATTAATTTAAGAAAAAATATTTTAAATAATTTAAAAAGTTATAAAAAAATTAAGTCGGTGACTTGACCTAACCCAACTCAAAAATAATGGATTGAGTTGGATTGAGTTACTCGAATAAAGTTGGTTGGGTTGATGGAATAACCAAAATCTCCCCAACCCAATCCGGCCCATGTACAACCGTAGGTTTCATCACGCTTAGCAACTTTATGGGCAAACTAGACTAGAATAACCCAACTCCCTCCAACTCCTCTCCTTCCGCCAAACAGCCCCTTTTGAGTCAAATATGTCCGAATGGATCAAAACAAGCTCTGTTTCAGCGATGAGAGCCATTACAAAAGTGTCATTCTCTGGAAGATAAGTGTGGATGTGGGCAACTGAAATCTATAAATTAAAACCATTTATTTCCATATAAAATGATTTACTCAACAAAATGGATAAGGGTCGTTGTGACGAAGCAGTAGATTTTGTAGATGGCTTCCACTGCGCTGATTCTCTCCATCAAAGGAGGAAATCTCCCGTCTTCGCAATACCTCTCTTTCCGCCATAGCCATCCTTCTGCAACTTTCTCCAGGTAATTTCAGCTTCTTCCTCAAATGCCCATTTATCCAATCGATCTAATTTGAGGGTTTTACTTAGATTCCCCCTTTTCATCTATAATTGGATGTTCTAAGAGAGTGAGAGATGAAATTGTCTGTTTCTTGCACCGGTCATCGGTTACTTTCCTTGTTTTTCTTGTTCATTAACGATGAATTTCTTTGTGAAATTAGGGCTCTGTGTCTAAACTTCGTATGTTGTAGAGTTTGATAGTTTCTGTAAAACGTTACAAGCTACAGAGTGATAAATAAAGGCTTCTCTTCCCTTCCTTTGGGTTGATTAGAGTTTGAGCTTCTCTGAGATGTCTTAGAATTTGGGTTCTATGCTCTGATTATTAGTTAAGTCATTTAGATTTTCCCTCTTCTGATTTAGTTCGTCATGCTTTGAGAAGTTTGATGTTTACTTTCATGAGTTGGCGACCTGGCCTAATGCCTTAGCTTCTATAATATATAATATTTGCTTTCTATATATGTCTGGTTGTGAAGTTTTCTTTTCAATAACCGGGTGCTGGAGCTTCACTCTTTGCCTCGAAAACTTGCTTCGGCCAAAAACAAGGGTTTTGAGTTATTAAGTTTTCATCCTTGGGATTTGAACTCTAAAACTTTGGAGGGTATCTCTAAATAGGGAAAATTTGTGGTCCTACGGGAGTATGATACCCATGTCTGAAAGTGATATTAAAACATTGTACTTCAGAAAGAACATGATCTCATTAAATTTGGGTTACAAATAGGATCAAATAAGAATCTTTTCTAGTCACCGAGAAACCTATACAAAAGAACTAAATGAGTGTTAAAAACCATTAAGCTAGCTTCGTCGCCTCCTTTTGTGGTTCTTCACAGCTCTGTCTTACTGTAACCCTTTCATTATTCATTTACTTTTTACTCTCTTTGTCCTTTGTATATTACTTCTGTAAAAGGATCCCTTGTGTTTCCTAGCTGGTGGTTATAGATATAAAACATACTGAAGAAGGCTCTCCAGAATTTCGAGCTGAACTGATATGAAAACCCTAGTGAACTAGAATGGGTATGTGAACCCCTATTCTCAAACACTAAAACTCTCAAATCAATTCAATCTCAATCCCAAGGGAAGGATTAGATAAGGATTACTTTGATGATCGAAAACCAAGAGTTAAGGAAAATAGTTCCTCACTCAAGGATTGAACACTCGACAAGCAAGTTGATCAAACCTACATAAATGTTCTTGGCTTGCAACTCTGGAATCAGATGTGGGTGACATCAAACACAGAAAACTTCATTCATGCGTCAAAACTATTCTCCTGTACAACCTGATGACCTAGCTTTATATAGCTTCTCAAACCTTAAATGCCACATCATCATAAATGACATTACCCCTACTTAATATGACATAAAAGGACAAAATAGAAAATCAATAAACTAACATCAAAATTATTAATTAAAATACTTCAAATAAATTAATCCCTTGACAATTCATATCATGAACTCACACGTGTCCTACACTAGCCTTGGAGAAAAAGATGAGGATACTCCAGCCTTTTCAAGTACAACCCAGATTGGTAAAACCCAAAAATGAGGGGCCGGCCTTAAAATTTTATAATGATCTATATAGGCATTGAAATGAGTTCTAAAATCCTTTCTCATTTACTTCTAAGCCATGTCTCCAAAAATATGCCTATTAATTTACAAATTATAGCATAAAAGCTGAATTTATAGATTTTTCGCTCTTCCCTGTTAGTCGATGACTAGCAAAAGAACTTAAATAGTTGGATACAGGTTTCGACACATTACATGGTGCATGATATTGTAGTCATAATTTCGGTCATCAGAAGTGTTAGAACTCTAGTTTTTGAAGTGTTATTTGACAAATTGTTAGAATCCAAGACCTAGAAAGGAACTGAAACAATATTCAATAAATTTGTTTAATTTATTTTCCATCTTGATCCTTGACCTTGGGTATTCTTTTTAATCACGAAACAGTATTTCGTCCCTGCTAATGGCTGCATCATTCTTGATAGTTCCTTTCCCTTCCAGGTGGGGTTGGAGTAGGGATCGAGATGCAGGCAGAAGTACGCACAGAACGAGGGGTCAAGCGTTTCGAATCTTGGCTAACCCTAATGTACGCTTCAACTCAAGGCTTCTACATGTTTAATGACAATATATTTGGTTTGAATATGGTCAAAGATTTTGTAGGTATGTCATTAGAAATTAACTAATGGATGCTTTATGGTAACAAACTACCTACTTCGTAGATATATTCAGAGAATTCTTCCCCACCCCCCACTCAGTTTTGAATAGAATCAATCTTTCAGCATCTCTTATGATTGAAATGAAATTCGATGTGGTTATCTGTCTGATTCCTTAGATTTTAAGTGCATGATACTATTGTTCAGTTTCTTGTTTATCCTATGCTAGTTATTTGATCTTAGGAATTTTATCTACATTGGAGAATCTGTGGTTGAATGCTTTTTCATAATTTTGGATCCTTTTTCATCCAGCTGCTATGTATTCTCATTTCATCCATGTAATTTGATAAAGCTGGATAGTGTAGTAACCCCTTCATTATAATTAACTTGAATGGTTTTGTTCTTGATCTCAATGAAAGTCATTTTCTTAGTTGTTTATGGGCTTTTGTTCTGCAACAAAAATATATCATGTCAATTGTTTAGGTCTCTCCTGGAAAAGATGGCTTAATTAAGGAGGTGATTATGGTTGATCCTCTGGAAGCCAAACGTATGGCTGCGAAAGAAATGGAAAAAATCAAAGCAAAAGAGAAGTTCAAGGTAAAGAAAGTCCATCAATGGTGCAAAACTTGTTTATAAACCATATGGATAGTTTCCCCAAGTTCTTTTTGGGGAGGAGAGTGACTATGCAAATAATGTTGTGAAATGTGAATGCAGAGACGACGTCAAATAGAAGCGATAAATGGAGCATGGGCAATGATTGGTCTCACGGCAGGGCTCGTCATCGAAGGTCAAACTGGAAAAGGCATTCTAGCACAGGTGAGAAGTTATAGTGTTTTACGTTCTATTACATTCCGTGCCATTTATCCGACATTCTTTGATAATTTATGGAATTAACTCTCTTTCATGCTATGTATGGTTTAAATGTGAACACCATTTTTCTAATTATAGTTTATCTTCTTTGATTTCCAATTGGACATCTTTTTTCTAATGCACCTTTAGGTGTTGGAGGTTACACTCTGTTTTATTTTATTTATCAATGAAATTGTTTTCCTTCTTAAAAAAAAAAATAAAGTAACTCCAATGATTGTGCAAAACGGTTCTTTAACCGCTCCTTAAATTTGACTAGAACTTACGGGTTCGGCCGCTTCATTTAGATAGGTATTATTAACTACTAAATTTTATAAGGTCAGAAGGTGGTAACCATTTTTCATTTGAGTAAACAATAAGTGTAACGACCCAACTTTTAAGACTCTTTTCCTAGAGTCGTTACTAACCATACATTCACTTGAGTCCAAAAACAAAGAGTCAAGAAGTAAAACAGAGAACGAAATATTTTTTTTTTATTGGGATCCCAAGAAAACGATCATTTAAAAACAAGGTTCATTCAAACTAAAATAAAGAAAACTCAAATCTGGCCTCTGTTCGAATAAAGTTCAACACTAGACAAAAGAATTTTAAATAAGAACAAACTTAAAACATGAAACAAAGTCTGAAATATGCGGAAGACGTGACTTCTATTCCCATGGCCTTCGCAACGCATTCCCGTCATTCGCCCTGTAGGTTCTTGCTTTACCTGAAAACATTTTTAAAAGAAAGGGTGAGTATTATGAAATAATACTCGGTAAGTGTCCCCCACTGCCGGGGTTGAAAAACAAGTTGTCAAAACAAACCATGGCTTTATGTGTGACCCGTACATATTAAAAACATATTTCATGACTTTTTCTCTTCAGCTATCAGTGGGAAATCAAGGCTTCCTGATCCATGGCCTCTTAGTTTAGGTCGACTCTAAGTCTTTCGCGACTTACATAGCATCAAATACATATACACATATATATTGGAAGTTTAACTGCCACGACCTTCGTAAGCATTTTCATTTTATAAAATTTCTCTTCGGCCTTTAGTGGACAATTAAATTCTCCCGTATCATGGCCTCTAATTCGAGTCAACTCTAACACATACATAACTTATATAATGAATATTATTAGGAAGATTTCACCACAGCCTTCGCAACATTCTCAAGAAATACATGCTCAGGGTCCCAAATGAAATAGTAGTAACATTTGTACAAAAAAAAAAGGTTTTGTGGCATGAACATATCAAAAATCAAAATGTTCAGTTTTAAACCAACCACAACATGACTTTCATGGCCTTTGAGATAAACATCAAATCAAACAGATCATGACATTTAGAACAGACCTCTCAAATATTTCATGACATTTATAAAGGACTTTTCAAACATATCCTGACATTTATAAAGAACTTTTCAAACATATCCTGGCATTTATAAACAAACTTTTCAAACATATCATGGCATTTTTCGAGCAAAGCCCTTAAATTCTGAATTTTTGAGTTTGGCGTGGGTTCCCTTACCTCAAACTTTAGCTCCAAAGGGCCTACATTCCCTTTTTCGCTTAGTTCCTTGGAGACACGACCTCCTCGAACCTTACTCTAGCTTCCTAAACTTTCCAAGTCCTCGTTCTACTCCAATTTCCTTTGAACCTTGACTTTAGTTCATCCATGAGTCCTACTAAAAGAAATTCCCTAATCCCATGAGCTAGCTTGATTGAATTCCTAATAACAAGACAATTCATTAGTTTAAGAATCCATACTTCAATTAATCAAAATATCTTACAACAAACAGTCTGAATTACCACAAAGGGGGGATCAAAATGAGCTCGAGACACGAAACTCATCGAGTCGGCCAACTCGCAAAGAAAGCGCGCGCGTGGTGGCAAAGCAACAGCGGCGCGTGCGGTGTGCCTCGACGAAAGAAACTCGATCCCAAACCGTCTGTTAGCCGAACTGTTTAGACTGGCGACTACATCTCGAGAATCGTTGGGAAAACGAGTTGAAATCGTGGACCAAGGCGAGGGTCAGTCAAAATCCAGCAACGGACATCTCTGCGTGTGGCCGGAGTCGCAAACGGCAACGCTTGTAGCGTGGCCTCTGGTCTGTGCGTGGCGTCGACCGGCGAGTGGTTCGCGAAGGAGGCAGCGACTGACGGTGCACATCGACGGATCAGCGGCGTCACTTCACAACGCAACGTGGTCGATGGCTTCCGGTCGGCAACGCGGCAAACAAGTGGCTGAACGGAACTGTAGTGGTCGATTGGGTGAAGGTTATGGTGAGATTAAAGCTTGAAGCTTCATCAATGGAGGTGTTTTCGTGAAGGAGAAGGGATGGAGAAGATGATGAATAGTCCCCTAGGTAAAAGAGCCCATAAAAGACAAAATATTTTGAAACCCTAGGTTCAACTTCCTTTTACCATTTTGCCCTTCACTTATACATTAAACCACAATAATGTCATACCTTTAAATTCACACTTAAAACACCCAACATTCTAAATGAAAGTTCCAAATTCATTATTTCCAATGGATTTTAGACCAAACATTCAAAATTATCTATACTTGAAATTTATGGACGTTACAATAAGCTATCTCATTACTTTCTATGGATAATTAGAGGAACTTCTGCTCTAAGGTACTACAAAATATCCAACCTATTTAGGGCACTACAAAATATCCAACCTATTCGAGAGTGTTGGTAATCTCTCTTTCCTCGCTAACTTGCACTCGCAAATTCACAAAAAACATAAAAAAATAATAGAATGCAAGAGTCAAAATATAAAAGAGGTCACTCCGCTGGTAAAGGCTTGAGATCTCTTAGTCATACTGGCTTAGAAGTCTTAGGTTCGAGTACTCGGGTGAGCTTAATACAATAAAAACCATTGATGTCTCCCGGGTTCGGGCCTTGGGATGGGTGCAGGTGCCCCTAGGTATCGGAAGCAAAGCTCTTACAAACGATTATCAAAAAAACCGAAATATAAAAGGCTTCCACTGCGAATGTCTTAAAAGGCGCAGGTGAAGTGCCTCGCCTTAAAGAAGCGAGGCACTTGGTGGTAAGAAGGCGCAACCCCTAAGACACGCCTTAGAAAAAAAAAATTAGGATAGGGGGCCTCAACACTCACTCCCATTACCTGTCCTCTAACTAACATTACTCGGTGAATGCCCTTTCTTGCTCCTCCTCAGATAATATGCTGTAATTGTTGGCCTAACATAAACATGGAGGTGAAAGCTTCACCGTATATCTGAAAGGTTGGACAAAAGTGACTAATTACCTCTTATGTCTTTGTGTTTTAATCTCTCTAAGCTATTTAGGACCAAATATTCTCAAGTTTCTTCTCTTTCTATTGTTGTTCCCCATCTAGAAATAGTTTTGTTTTTATGTTTGAATTTTTAGAAATTAAGCTGCTAGTGATCTCTCTCTCTCTTTTTTTCCCCCTCTAATCTATGTTTTTATGTCTTAAAATACTAGCTGAGACTCTTAAAGGAGAGCAGTTATAAATTATATATTTTGTTTATAAAATTTATCCCAGCTTTCAAAGAGTTTCTTAAGAGAGAGAAAAAAAACAAAAAGATTATTAGCAAATGAACTTAATTTTTATGCAGTAAGATACTAAAAACGAAAATTACCGGGTCTGAGCCTTGGGGTGGACATGGGTGCCCCTAGGTATAGAGGAGCAAAGCTCCGACACTCGATTATAAAAAAAAAAAAATACTAAAAACGAAAATTCTCAGGTCTGTCTTGGGGTGGCATGGGTGCTCCTAAGTATAGAGGAGCACAACTCCAACACCCGGTTACTAAAAAAAGATACTAAAAATGAAAATATAATGGTATGTGGGCATTGGAGTATAGAAACGTGACGACCAACATGAACATAATCCAACAGATATAGATAGTAACATTGCTTTCTCTCGATATAGTTTTTTAACCTCTTACCGAATGTTTTTCCTCACTTATTTTCCAGTTGGCGGACTACTTAGCCGCGGTCGTGAACTTCTTTGTACAGTAGACATGTTGAATGGCAAAAGGAGAAGTCTTTGAATGAATGAATTATTCTCTTCTCGACCATTGAAAGTTGAGTATGTTAAATATTTTCGAGCCAAGTCTTATTGCTTGTTCTTCGTTTTATATATTAAAAAAAAAAGCTGGTGTTGAAGATTCTGTACTCTGATATTCTTTTCAAGTCTGATTTCTTCACATTTCACAATACAAAAAATTCACATTTAATTGTGAAAAGCAGTGTATTCATATGGTTTTGTTTTGGAAGATTTTATTACCAATGCAATCAATTTCTTGCCATCTAACTTTTTTCTTTTTGACCATTTTAATTCTCCTAATTGTTTCTTTTTTATGGGTTTGAACTTTCATGAAAGTAACAATTTTTTCATGAAAGTAACAATTTAATCCTTAAACTTTAGTTTGTAATAGTTTAATCCTTGAACTTTAACTTTAGTTTGTAACAATTGTATCCTTGAACTTTAGTTTGTAACAATTTAGTCTTTGAATTTTAATTGGTAACAATTATTCTATATTTTTAAAATTGTTAAAAATTTTCACACTAAGTGTCAATTTTTATAATGGAACAATGTAGTTTTTAAAGTTTCTAAACACATTTGGTCCCAATTTACCTATGCTAGAAATTTTACAAAAACTTAATAATGTTTTTTACAATAGAGATTAAATTGTTACAAATTTTAAAGTATATGTACTAACTTGTTTGAGAATAGAATTGTTATAAAATTGTAAGTAGGCTAAATATACTTCTATAAAAGTTCAAGTATTTTTTGTCAACCTTATTTCCTTTTGGAAGGTTGATTTTCCTTTTTCTCATTTAATTATCACTCAAAAAGTATGATTTTTATAAATCACAAAATCAAGCTTTCATTTCAAAGTAATGAATAAAAATGATCTAATGAACTTGAAGAGTATCATTATGTCGTTGGGGGAAGTCAAAATACATATAAGTAGAATGAGTGATCGGAGTGAAGCTTGAACTAAGATAGATAGTGTAATTAGAACATATTTTTAAGGAAAAATAATGTTGGATATCTCTTGATCATGAGTCGTACTTGATACCAGCTATGCTCTTGTTGGCCACCTATGTCTAAATAATAAATAATATTATGCTATTGCAAGTTAAGAGTTCTTCCCTATCAAATTTAACCAACTTTTTTAAAGTATTTATAGGGTGTGTTTTTAACATTATTTTTTTAAAAAAATTAGTGAAAATATCTTTTTAACTTAAAGCTAAATTAAAAGTTTATGCCTCATTTGATAACTATTTTGTTTTTTATTTTTTGTTTTTTGTTTTTAGTTTTTGAAATTTAAACCTAAAAATATTACTTTTATCAAAGTTTATATGTTTTCTTATCTACTTTGTACCTATGCTTTAAAAAACCAAGTCAACTTTTGAAAACTAAAAAAAGTAGCTTTCAAAAACTTGACTTTGTTTTTAGAATTGGGTTAAAAGTTCAAATGCTTACTTAAGGGTGATGATCTCTATTGTAGAGAATTTAGGTGAAAATAAGCTTAACTTTCAAAAACTAAAAACTAAAAACAAAATGGTTATCAAACGGGGCCTTAGTCTTTCAACTTTCAGTTTTTTTAGTACATCATAAATTGGAGGTGGAGGATTCGAAGAGGTCATGAGTCATACTTGATGCCAATTCAACTTTCAGTTTTGTGTCTAATATGTTTCTGAACTTTAAATTAAAACTTTGTGTCTAATAGGTTTTTGATATATTTTAATTTTTTTTAAAAAACTTAACTGATCTACTAGATATTGAATTGAAATTTATGTCTAATAGAATTTTAAACTTTCATTTTGCATATGATAGATTTGTGAATTTTAAAAAATGTTGAATGGGACAACGATCCATTGGACATAAAATTGAAAATTCATAGATATATTTGAAACAAAATTGAAAACTTAGGACTTGTTAAATACCTTTTTAAAGTTCAGACCAAATACACATAGGCCTGAAAATTTATTACTAAACTTGTAATTTAAACTTCATAAAAAAAATATTTATTGGCCTGAAAATTTATTACTAAACTTGTAATTTAAACTTCATAAAAAAATACTTATTGATTCTTGATGGTTGGCAACATGATTCAATTACAAGTGTGCAAATGCTATTTGTGATTAAAATATAAATTTTGAATAATATTTTATCAAGACATTTAGGGATGAGCAAAAAAAGATCGAAAACCAACTCGACCGACCGAACCAAGGGCGGTCGGTCGATTTTGTGCAGGTTTCGGTCAGGGTCGGTTTTGGTCTTCACAAAACCGACCGAACCGACCGCCCTTGATCGGTTCGGGGGTTGGTTGGGGTCGAAAACCAATCCCGACCGACCAATGCTCACCCCTAAAGACATTCTTATACCTTGGAGGCCCAAGCCCATTAGGCTAGTGATAAATGTCCATCTCTTATATATGTTTGGGCTGGGCCGAGGCTATGAGGCCAACAATAATATCCAAGTCCAATTTGGGCTTTTGACTGTTAGGCCCAATTCTAAATGGGCTATAACTACATATTGCTACCTGGGCCTTTTGATAATAGATCAATCCCTAAGTCAACAAAACATTTTTACTTCTAAGTTCACATCCTCCCCATAAAAGAGTTTGCTATGTTCTTGACCAACTACGACACAAGATTAATCAATTTCAAGGTTGAAAGACGTTTTCAAGATAATTTTTTTTACGCTCTCAAAGATTCAAATCTCTAATCTCTAGGTATACCTTAATTATTGGATGACGAAATAATTGTAATTAAAAAATTAATTTTATTTAGACATTATGATTCACTGTAAATTAAATGATGACGCGACATGTCTTGTTAGATAGGTAAAAAAAAAACGTGGTACACACAACCTGCCTTCTTTTCGAAGGAACGTATTAGATCTTTTTTATAGACTATATTATTTTATTTTGTCATATTATTATTATTATACTATGAAAACAATAATTGAACTAAGCACTTTGTTTCTATCTTTTGAAAAAAAAAATAGTTTAATTAATGATATGCTTGGTTGTAATTCTATTTATTTGGAAGATAGTGAAGGACATTTATGAAATGATAGGGTCTTAATTGGGAAAAGTGGTGACATTATTTAATGAAATTAAGTAAGTGTTGAAGAAAAGAAAGGTGAGAGAAATTATTAAGTTAGTTGAATTATTAAATGGGAATAAAGTTGTGAGAATTATTAATTGAATCATAGTGGTGGGAGAGGGAACAGGTAAGCATGGTTCCATTAAAAGCCTGCAAATCTGCAAAAAGATGACCCAAAAAATATTTAAAAATAAAAAATAAAAAATAGAGAGAAAAAAAAATAAAGGGTATGTTTTGGTTTGTCATATGCATGTTTCCTATCATAATTTAATGCTCAAATTCCTATTCCAAAGAGAGAAGAAAAACTTTATCTTATTATATGTTTTTAATTTATCCTCCATTTTGTTAAACAAAGAGGTAGGACAAATGAAAAAGAATTGATTTAATGTTTAAATTTTATTATGT
Organism: Trichosanthes cucumerina; assembly: GCA_036507285.1. Classification (NCBI taxonomy): domain Eukaryota; kingdom Viridiplantae; phylum Streptophyta; class Magnoliopsida; order Cucurbitales; family Cucurbitaceae; genus Trichosanthes; species Trichosanthes cucumerina. The sequence continues at coordinate 10,191,010 of CM071842.1, read as the reverse complement.
CATTCAACCTTTTTTTTTTTTTTTAACTTTTAAATTTATTCCTATTTTTTACTTGAATTTTTAAAATATCAATTCTAATCCCTAAATATTAAAAAAGTAACCATTTTAGCTCTTTCCATTATTTTTACTCTTTTTATTTAACAATATGTGAGATGAAAGATTCAAATCTTTGACATTTTAGTCGATAATACATATTTTTAAGGATGGCAATGGATGGGGTGAGGTCGGGGATGCGGTCTTGGAGATTTTTAATCTCGTTCCTGCCCCATTCTCCATTTTGGAAAGTCGGGATTGGGGTTAGAATCTTCAACCGGGGATCAGGTCCCCCGCAAAAAAAAAAATCCTCTTTTTCCTTTTTTTATTAAAAATAATAATTATATTAAAATCATATAAAAGTTAAGTATTATTATGGTTTTATTTATTTAAATCATTAATTTTAAAAATATAGTTCATGTAAAAACTAATGGGGACGGGGTGAGGATATCATCCATGTCCCTATCTTGTCCCTGACTAGAGACTTGAAAATAATCACCAATTTGACTCTCATACTCGATCAAACCAAGAAGTCTCTGTTTCGTTCGGGATGAAGATCCTATTCCAGTATTTTTGCCATCTCTACATGTTTTATGCCGGTTGAGGTATACTTATGTAGACTTTTACATTAATTTAGATTTTGTGACATTAAATGTGTATTAACATGATGATATACATATATCAAAATCGAATGGATTGTCAAAGTATCAAGTAACAAAATAATAAAATAATTATCCTTTAAAAAGATTATGGGACTAAAACCTATATTATAAAGGTTACCTAAACAAAACAAATCTAAAAATTCAAAATTAAGAATCAGCATGACAATAAAACCTAATTTAAAAGAGAGAATCTAAACTTAAAGAAAAGAGATCATATAGTAAAGTACAAAAATAAGTAATAAAAAAAAGTATATATATATACTTTTTTTACTTATTGGATAAAAGAATAGGAGTAAGTAAGAGCCTTTTTGGAGGTCCACAACCACATACTTTAAAAAGAGATGAAAAAGAAAGAGGAGTTTTTGCTTACAAGACAATCTTTTTCTTTTTAGGTAAACTAAGAGTTTGGCATTTATTAGAGAGAGAGAGAGGAGGAAAAAAAAAAGATTTGTTTTGATTTTCAAAAGAATACAAAAGGGAAACAATAAAAAGGAGTAGGTTAAAAGCATTCTTAACTAAAAGTGTTCAATCCCCTTTTGTCTCATATTGACTTTATGGGATTAATTTTTTTTTAATTATCTATTAACTTTTAAATTAGTTTATATAGTACTACCTTTTTTTGATTCATCCACATGCACCTTATTATTATTATATATTTGCATTTGTGTGGCTGGGATTGGTCTTGGTCAATGAAAAAGATCTTGAAGAAAATAAAATGGAATTAAATAATTTTATACCATTTAAGCTCGTAGGATGACGGATAATCAAAATGAAAATTAATTGGATTGGATTATTAGTCTCAACGCTTTCTCTCTCATTTATGGTCAAATTTAACATAACTATTATTTTTAATGAAAATTTAAAGTCATGTAACTGTGATTTGTCACACGTTCTTGATGAAGAAGAAATAGTTTAAATGATTGTATTTTAGTCCTTAAAATTTTAAATTTAATTTGATTCCTAAACTTTTAAATATTTTATTTAAACTTCTCTAACTTAAGTTGTTTATATAAGAAAGCCATTTAACAATCCTTTGTTAGAAATTTTTGATTAAAAAATTTGAATTACTAGCGTCCACTATATATTAGATGTAGGTTTAAGTACTTGTGTCAGAGATATATAATCATTAAATAAATGAAACAAATATATTTTTTTGTTAGATTTTGATTAAATAATTTAGAAAAAATTAGCAACTAGTTGCTAATTTTTTTTAGTTTAAAGTATAGGTATTAAAAAAATATTTGAAATTAAGTATTTCAAAGGAAAAAAAAATATAATAAAGAAAGTTCCTATATATATAATATGCTTGAGCCTAATTATAAAAATATTCAAACTTAGTCACCAAATCAAATATGTATAAAGTGCTCAAACTCAGTAATAAAATACTCATAATTTAACTAAAAAACAATATTTTCAAAAATAGTTTTATCTAACTTTTTTTTTTATAACGGAGTGTGAGAGTTTTGCTCTTCTATACCCGGGACACCCGCATCTACCTTAAAAAGTAGTTTTTTCTAATTGCGAGAACTAGATTTTAATGTGGAAAAACTTGTTTTAATGAGAAGTAAAAACTACGTGATCTATATCAAAATTATATGCTCACATAGTTTAATTGTAGGCAATTGATCCAAATTATTTAGAGTTTATTTGCAATACTTTCTAATTAATTTTAAACATTTTTTTTAAAAAAATATCTTTATATGTTAAAATTGTTAAAAAATTCTTTGGTGACACTATATTCAAAAGTAATTCTATTAGTTATAAATGTATATATTTTTTCTTCTTTCTCCTAATTGGTGTCAATTCCTTTGCTCTCGTTTTTAAAACTTCCCCAAGCCCGTTAATGATAACGGATTCGAACAGATCTCCACAATGGTATGATATTGTCCACTTTGGGTATAAGCTCTTATTTTTGGTTTCTACTAAAAGACCTCATACCAATAGAGATAGTGTCCCCACTTATAAACCTATGATTTGCCTCTTATTTAGCCAACATGAGACTTTTGTTGTACTCCAACAATCCGAACAAAGCCTCAAATATGCCTTTAAGTTGGATTTACGAGAGAATACAATCCAACATACAATAATTATCAATTCGAATATAATTAAGTGGATAAGACACTAATTATTATTTAAAAAATGAATGACATTTCATCCTCTATCTCACAATTGTTGAACTGAAAAGGAAAAAAAAAAATCTAACATATAACAATTGAATTTTTCTCTATTTATAAAAACATGGTTCAAACCCTACTCAATGAAATTATACATAACGCAACATTCTACTTTAAAACGCAATATCAACACATATGATATGATATCATATTTGATTATTCTGAAAAATGAGCCTTCAATCAGAAGAACTAACATATAACAAAAATTAAAAACAAAAGTACATTCATTGAAACATAGTTTTGATTGGAAAAAGAAAAAAATCTTCTTGTAAGTTCTATTAATTTTTACCCTAAAAACTTCTAACTCCATTAAATTCAACTCTAAACTTAAATAATTGTTACAATTTTTACACATTCAATCTTTGCTAATTAAATTTGTTAGGGGCAATGACGTTCCACATATCTTCACATTGGTATGATATTGTCCACTTTGGGATAGGCGGTGTGCTTCGGATAAAAGGAGTTAGCCTGGGCTGGCGGTGTCCTCTAAGAGCTAGACGAATGGATGACTATTTGAGGGGAGGCTTGGTTGGTACTTTGTTCGAGGGGAGGATTGTTGTGAGTGCGACCAAAGTCCCACATGTGATGGATAGTATCTTCATTGGTATGAGGCCTTTTGGGTAAAACTATGAGGGTTTATGCCCAAAGTGGACGATTGTCCTTCCTTATATCCCCATGATCAATCCCTTCCCTAGCCGATTAGGACTTTGGTCGCACTCCCAACAAAATTCATTGCAAATTTGAACAAAATGTAAAGTAAAAATCTCTTCAAACTCACTAATTTCAACAAAATCAAACTTTGCAAAAATATTAGGTTTGATCAATGCACAAGATTAACAATTGAATAACTCGTTTTCAAACTCACAAATTTCAACAAAAATTTAATATCAATTTTCTTTTAACTTATCGTCATTAATTTTGCACTAATCATATCTTTTATATTTAATAAATGTATATGAGAATATTTTCATTAACGATTCTTTAAAAAAATTAAAAGCCTATATTAAAAGATAAAAATTACCACCCTTATTTAAGTTGAAGGTTAAGACCACCACTCATCAAAGTTTAATTTAAAGTGCAAGTTAAATTAAAACTTTAGGACTAAAATTAATACATTTTTATCTTTATCTACGGAAAAAGGTCAATATTGATATTTTTCCTTTTGATTAATTTTATATTTCCTCAATTAAGAAGGTAAAAAGAAAGAATGAAAAGAGAGTGGTTTGAGGGTCCAATCAGCAAATAGATAGAGAAGTCCACAGGGGAGGAGGAGGAAAAATAATGACTTTAGAGGGACTTTCTAGAAATAAAACATTAATTGGCCAAACGAAACCAAACTTTTTAAACCAAAAATTAGCTTTTGAAAATTGAGCCTTTTCACACCCAACACATTTTTTGGGAACTTTTGTTCAAACTTTTCCAACCAATATTCATTGCTTTTTAATTCTAAACTTCTAACAACCTAAACTGTCAAATGCAACCTAAGCCACTAATTAATTCATAACCCTAACATTTTCTTCAAGTTTTCAAAAGGGATTTTTTTTTTCTTTTTACTAAATTTATACTATGATTCTATCACTTAGATTTTTTTTTTCAATCAAATTCTTCCTATCACCCAAAGTACTAAAATTAACTCTTAAAATGATGATCTAAGACAAAATACACTCTCTAAAGTTGAATGTTCAATTCTTCATTTAGGTTAATTTTGTTGAACTAAAAAATTTATTAATTCAGTTGAATCGGAAATAATTTATGTTTTAATTTTTTAAAATAAACATATCACTTTCCTGTCAAATTAGAATTATTCATTATAATTTAACTTAATTAATGTAACTTATTCGACTTGAAACTACTTGTTATTAGAGAAAATGATCTATTAAATTGTTGGTATGCAAATACCATCGATAACCTCATAAAAAATTAGTACTTTTAAAATTAATGTATCATCATTGTTTTAACATTTAGTGATTAAAGAACTTCATTAGAAAAAAAAATCTATTAGAGACCAAATAGGAAAAAAGAACCCTAGATATTAGGAACAATATATATTTGTTTCAACAACATATGGGAGTAGGGAAGGAAATTACTCCAATAAATTGAGATTTTCATTTTAAAAATATTTGTGGTTACCTAAAATCTTCTATTTTGACATCCATATATATTAGTTCATCAATCAATTCAACAATTTAAGTGGATAAATTATAATAAATTTAATTATATCAAGTAACCGATGACATTGTTTTTATTGATCCTAATTTGAGGTTGGAACAATTTGGTGTTAAGTTTAATTTAATTTAATTTATTTATTTAGATAAGTCCAAGCATTTTCGTGACTTAATTGGGATGTTTTGTGGCCAATCAGGTTGAGTGTTTTTTTTATATAAAAGAAAAAATTGTGTTATTCATTAGGTACCAAATCGATGAAATTGGAATTTAAGGCAAATGAACTCCCTCGCCCTAAAAAAACAAACAAACAAATTGTTTGATAGTATAAGTTTCCCTTTCTCATTTTGCCATCATTTTTCTTTTTTAAGTTATCAGACATTTATTGTATAATATGTAGAAACTGTTGTGAAAATAGGATGAAAATCAGGTATAAGTTTACCAATATTTAAATATTAATATTATAATAATAATAATAATAATAATAATAAAAAAGGAAAGGAAAGTGGAGGGCAATATATATATAATATAAATAAAGAGATAGTGGAGTTTTATGGAGAAATTAAATAAGAAGAAAATAGAGATAAAGTGGGAAAGAAGAAGAAAGAGTGGAGAGAAATCATCCAATTGTGTATATTCCAACATCTATTACAAACCACTATTTATAGGCAAAATGTCAATAGGCAAGTGGATTATTTGGACACCTTGGCAACGGTATTAGAAAGACACATGGGCATTGTAACGTCCCGGTGCCCGGGATCCTCTACGACTGGTTTGCGTCACTATATCATCCAGATCGCTTGTAAGAGTGAAGACATCGCCCCACAAACGCGCGACTGGCCGCGTCCACTATATCATCCAGATCGCTTGTAAGAGTGAAGACATCGCCCCACAAACCAACACGGTCCTTTCAAGATGCTTTGTCTCACTCACATGCTCCCAGGAAAATTCTGCGAGGTCACCCAACATAGAATTGCTCCAAGCCAAGCACGCTTAACTGTGGAGTTCCTATGATTGAGCCACCGAAAAAGAAGGTGCACCTTGTTGGTATAAGTAGTAGCTATCAATTCTTTTAAACCTTTCTCAATTATACTTTCACATCCTTATGGTCACTCGCATGTACCCCTTTTCCTCGGGCACCATACTTTCATATCCTCAGGATCCCTCTCATTCAGATGTGGGCTCGGTTCATTCATGTACCCCTTTTCCTCGGGCGTCACAGGCATCTATTATTGTGTGTAATATTTACAATACTCCCCCTTAGATGCCCATTTATATAAAATATGCCTCGTTAAAACGTTACTAGGGAAAACTCCAATGGGATAAAAACCCTAGTGAAGGAAAAAGAGTACATATTTTATATAACACATTTACTCCCCCTCATGAAAATATCACTTGAGATCTCTGAGTCGTCGCATCCCAATATTGTGAATCAATTTCTCAAATGTTGTATTTGGTAATGCCTTTGTAAATATGTCCGCCAAGTTATCCTTCGAACATATCTGTTGTACTGATATGTTGCCATTTTCTTCAAGATCATGAGTATAGAAAAGCTTTGGTGTTGCCATTTTCTATCTCCTTTGATATACCCTCATTTGATTTGGGCTATACAGGCTGTGTTGTCTTCATATAATATCGTTGGAAGATGTTTACTAGAAGACAAATCACATGTTTCACGAATGTGCTGAGTCATTAATCTTAGTCATACACATTCTCGACTTGTTTCGTGAATTGCAAGGATTTCAACATGATTTGAGGAACTGGTTGTAATGGTTTGTTTCGCTGATCACCATGATATGGCAGTTCCTCCACATGTGAATAGATAACCTGTCTGAGATCTAGCTTTGTGTGGATCAGATAGATAACCAGAATCTGCATAACCAACTAGATCATAATTTGATTTGTTAGAATAAAATAAACCCATATCAATCGTCCCTCGAAGATATCAGAGTACATGCTTAACTTCGTTCCAATGTCTTTTTGTGGGACATGAACTATATCTAGCTAATAAATTTACTGAAAATGTAATATCTGGTCTTGTGTTATTAGCCAGATACATAAGTGCACCAATTGCACTAAGATATGGTACTTCAGGACTAAATAGTTCTTCATTGTCATCTCGAGGTCGAAATATATCTTTCTTTACATCCAGTGAACGAACTTCCATTGGAATGTTCAATGGATCTGCTTTATTCATATAGAATCTTTTTAAGATTTTCTCTGTATAAGTTGATTGATGAATAAATATCCCATTTGTTAAATGCTCAATTTGCAAACCAAGACAAAATTTTGTTTTTCCAAGATCTTTCATCTCGAATTCTTTCTTAAGATATTCGATTGCCTTGAATAACTCTTCAGAAGTTCCAATTATATTTAAGTCATCAACATATACAGTTATAATAGCAAATCCTGCTGAGATTTCTTTATAAAAATGCACGGACATATTGAATTATTTTGATATCCTTCTTTCAACAGATATTCACTCAGGCAATACCACATTCGTCCTGATTGTTTTAACCCATATAATGATCTCTGTAACTTTATTGAATACAATTCTCGAGAACTTGATTTATATGTTTCTGGAATTTTAAATCCTCTGGGATTTTCATATAAATGTCATTATCTAGAGATCCATATAAATATGTCGTGACTACATCCATTAGATGCATATCCAATTTTTCATATACAGTCAGACCAATCAAATATCTTAGCGTTATTACATCCACCACAGAAAAACATGTCTCTTCATAATCAATACCAGGCCTTTGTGAGAACCCTTGTGCAACAAGTCTCGCTTTATATCTTGTGACTTCATTATTTTCATTTCTTTTCCTTACAAATACTCATTTATATCCCACAGGTTTGACACCTTCTGGCGTTAGGACTACAGGTCCAAAAACCTCACGTTTTGAAAGTGAGTTCAACTCTACTTGGATTGATTCTTTCCACTTCAGCCAATCCTTTCTTCGTTGACATTCTTTGATAGATTTTGGATCGAAATCGTCACTTTCATGAATAATATCGTGAGCAACATTATAAGCAAAAATGTTGTCAACAATAATATCATTTCGGTTCCATCTCATTCCTGTTGTAACATAATTTATAGAAATTTCATTATTATCCTCAAGCGTTTGATTTTCATCAATACTCTTTTGAGTAGTTGTATTTTGGATTTCTTCTGGAACATTCATACCTTTCATTGAATCGTTTTGATTCTCAACTACTTTTCTTTTCCGAGGATTTTTATTTTTTGAACCCATTAGTTTACCACGCTTCTGGCGTGCTCCAGACTCATTATTGACAACTTGTTCCTGTGGGATATCAATTTTTGATGGATCATTTTCTGCTGGTATATATGATTTAGTCACTCTTTTAGCATCTGTGAATGCATCTGGTAATTGATTTGCTATATTTTGCAAATGAATTATCTTTTGAACTTCAAGTTCACATTGATCTCTACGAGGATCTAAATGAGATAATAATGATGCATTCCATGTAATTTCTTTTTCCAACTTCTTAATTTCTCCCCCTAATGTTGGAAAATTTATTTCATTAAAATAACGAACAAAGAAATCGTATAAATAAATACATCACCCATCAGGGGTTCAAGATATTTAATAATTGATGGGGAATCATATCCAACATATATTCCTAACCTCTTTTGAGGACTCATCTTAGTGCGTTGTGGTGGAGCAATTGGAACATATACTGCATATCCAAAAGTTCTCAGATGGGATATATTTGGTTGCTGGCCATAAGCTAATTGCATGGAGGAATATTTATTATAGGCTACTGGCCTAATATGCAATAATGATGCAGCGTGCAAAATAGCATGCCCCCAGATCGATGTAGGAAGTTTAGCTCTCATAAGCAATGGTCTTGCAATTAGTTGCAGACGTTTTATAAATGATTCTGCTAGACCATTTTGTGTTCACATGAGCTACAAGATATTCAACACTTATTCCAATTGACATACAATAATTATAAAAAGTTTGGGATGTAAATTCACCAACATTATCAAGTCGAATAGTCTTAATTGTATGATCAGGAAATTGTGGTCTTAAATTAATTATTTGAGCAAGTAATCTTGCAAATGCAAGATTTCGACTTGATAATAAGCATACATGTGACCATCTGCTGGATGCGTCAATTAATACAATAAAATATCTAAATGGACCACTTAGTGGGTTAATAGGTCCACAAATATCACCTCGAATTCACTCTAAAAATGCAGGTGATTCGATTCCCACTTTAGCTGGTGATGGTCTAATAATTAATTTCCCTTGAGAGCAAGCATCACATGACAACTCATTTGATTGAAGAATCTTCTGGTTCTTTAAAGGATGCCCATGTGAATTCTCAATAATTTTCCTCATCATTATCGATCCTGGATGACCCAGTCGATCATGCCAAACACTGAATATTTCTGGATTCATGAACTTCTGGTTCATTGTTGCATAACTTTCGATTACTCGTATATAAGTATAATATAATCCAGAAGAAAAAGCAGGCAGTGTTTCTAATATACGTTTTTCATGTGAAACAATAGATGTGATATAAAGACACTCTATATTATTTTTACGATCAGTTTCAACATGATAACCATTCTTACGTATATCCTTGAAACTCAATAAATTTCTCTTTGATTTACTAGAGAACAAAGCATTATTAATTGAAAATTTTGTTCCTCTAGGCAAGATAAAACTAGTTTTTTCAAAACCTTCAATCAGTCTCATGGTAACCCGATATAGTATTGATTTTCGCCAAAAGCATTGTCAATTTAGAAAAATATTTTATGTTTATGGTATCGTGTGCGTAGTCGCGCAGTCTGCTAGACATAAATCCTCATTGCTCATTTTCGGGTTACTCAACATATTGAAATTGTCCATATTTCTTTATTGATAAGAAAAGAAAAGTGATTACAAAGAGTCTTAAATATATATACAAAAACAAGAAAAACATACAATAATTACAAGCAGTACTTAATTATATATCTTCATACAAAGCATCATCTACTTGTTTGATTGCATTAATTCTCTCTCCAGGAGATTCAAAATAATCAGCCATATCAAGATGCATCATATTGGAGGGGTCAAACACATCATCTTCTTGAATGGCAAGATTCACCTCCACATTCTTCCCTTTTCCTTTTTCCTTCAGGGAAGATTGATAAAGATCAACAAGGTGTTTCGACGTACGACAGGTACGTGACAAGTGCCCAGTCATTCCGCACCGGAAACATTTATGTTCACACCTTTTGAACTTTTATCTTGTGGAGTCTTGCCTTTATGATCATCACTTCGTGTGGATTTATTAAAATTATAATGTCCACCACGAAAATAGGTATTTGTTCCTCTATCGCGGTCACGACCTCGACCACGACCACGACCTCGACCTCGATTGTTAAAATTCACAACATTCACTTCAGGGAATAGTGTTGCTCCAGTTGGTCGAGCTTCATGGTTTTTCATTAATAGCTCGTTGTTTTGTTCAGCCACGAGAAGACATGAAATGAGTTCTGAATATTTTTTTAAAGCCTTTCTCTCGATATTGCTGCTGCAGTAGCATATTCGAGACATGAAAGGTAGAAAATGTCTTCTCTAACATATCCACGTCAGTAATGTTTTCTCCACATAATTTCAATTTCGAACTAATTTTGAATAATGCAGAGTTGTACTCACTTACTGATTTAAAATCTTGCAACCTCAGGTGCATCCAGTCATAACGAGCTTTTGGAAGAATAACAGTTTTTTGATAATCTTACCTTTCTTTCAAGCTCTTACACAGGATATAGGGATCTTTTATCGTCAGATATTCCATTTTCAATCTCTCATGGAGATGATGGCGAATAAAGATCATGGTCTTAGTCTTTTCTTGACTAGATGTCGTATTTCCTTCTTTAATAGTCTCTCCAAGATTCATAGCATCCAAATGGATCTCAGCATCAAGCACCCATGATAAATAATTATTACCATTAATGTCAAGGGTTGTGAATTCTAATTTTGAAATATTTGTCATAGTAATACTATATAAAAAGAAATTGCATTTACATTAGGGAATTAATTAAACATGCAAAATAAAATTTTATTATATAAAAAAATGGCGTACCCGGAGGACCTACCTTCAGTGAAAAAATTGACAGAGTTTCGTGCTGATAACATGTTGTGAAAATAAGATGAAAACCAGGTATAAGTTTACCAATATTTAAATAATAATAATAATAATAATAATAAATAAAGGAAAGTGGGGGCAATATATATATAATATAAATAAAGAGATAGTGGAGTTTTATGGAGAAATTAAATAAGAAGAAAATAGAGAGAAAGTGGGAAAGAAGAAGAAATAGTGGAGAAAAATCATCCAATTGTGTATATTCCAACATCTATTATAGGCAAAATGTCAATAGACAAGTGGATTATTTGGACACTAAGCATTAATAGCTGGATGACACATGGTGGACACTTGGCAACGGTATTAGAAAGACACATAGGCATCTATTATTGTGTGTAATATTTAGAATAGAAACTAAATATTTTCTTATAAAGAATGCAAGATCCACCCATGAATTAATTTAATATATTATTTTCATTTGAATTCAATGTTTTAACCAATTGAGCTATGCTTAAGGTAACCATTCCTAAATTATTATGATTGTTACAATCATATCAACTTTTAACTTGAGCAATTATCTCATTTTCTCTTTCTAAAAAAAGTTAGTTGTAGCTATTAGTTTCAATCTTTGTACAATTAGTTGAAACATGAAAAATGGTGTTAAACCCCGTGTAGTTTATAAGGCGTATTACAATTGTAACAATTTCCATAACTCAAAAGCCATTTTTATAAGAATTTTTTAATAATTTAAACGATGAGTTGAACTTGACAATCTAAGTATAATGCATTGAATTAAGATACTATACATTTGTCTTAAAAGTTAGATATTCAAATCATCACTTCCATACTATTGAATTAAAAAAACGGTAAAGTCAAATTTAAATCTTGGCCAGAAAAATTCTACAATAAAGATAGGTAGGTCTCTTGAATAGTCTCATCCAAACTTCATAGTTAAACCATTAAGAAGAAAAAGACCAAATTGGACATATATGGGTGGTGGGGTTGTTTTTTTTTTTTGAAGGGTCATAAAAGGAACTTAATAAGAAAAAAAATATATACATATAATAAAGATAGAACTTAGATCCATTAATTAGGGAGATTGGATGAATGTGGTGTTGGAAAAGTAGAAGAATATGTTATATAAAGAGAGAGAAAAGAAAGGGTGTAAAGTAGAGTTGGGTGGGAATGGAGTGTGAAAATTTGTTTGGGTTGGAAAGAGGAAAATGTCATTTTGCCTTTTTTTTTTTTTTTTTTTTTTTAATTTTTAAAATTCCTCAAACTGGACATTTTTTTTTCTGCATCTTGACAAAACTAACCCTACCTTTTCTCTTCTCCTTTCCAACCATTATTCTCATCTCTCTCTTACAATTATTCCTCTCTCTCTCTCTGACTCATTGTGGGGCTGCCTTTTGCAAAGCTTGATTGCCTGAGGTCCTTGGCCTTATATATATGAAGTGTGAATTAAAAATTTAGTCCGGAAACTTTTAAGTTTGTGTCAAATAGGTTTTTTAACTTTAAAAAATGTCTCATAGATAGTTGAATTTAGGGTGATCATCGATCGGTCGGAGTCGGTTCGATCGTCTATTTTTTTTTTACTGGCTTAAACCAATCCGTCCGTCGGTTTAATTCTTTTTACATACTTTGTTTAATTATTTATTTGATTATATTTATTTATATTTAATATATTTATAAGATATAATATAAATATATACAATTTTTACCGTTTTTGTATTATTATTATTTTTTTAAAATCAGTCGATTTTGGGCAAAAACTTCCAAACCGACCGACCAACGTCGATTCAGTTGATTTTGATCGGTCGTATTTTCGATTTTCTTTTGCTCACCCCTAGTTGAACTATTAATTTTATATTTGATTTTGTGTCTAACAAGTTCTCAAACTTTCAATTTTTGTATCTCATAATTGTCTTATTTAACAAGTTCCTAAATTTATAAGTCATTGACCTATTTAACAAGACCCTAAACTATAAGTCGTTGACCTATTTGACATTTTTTAAATTCATAAATTTATTGGATACAAAATTGAAAGTTTAATATCCTATTAGACACAAAATTTAAATGTATCGTCCTATTAAACACAAAATTTAAATTTATCTCTAATAGATTTGTTAATTTTAAACTGAAGGAAATAATCACATTAAATCTACCACAGAAGCATTAGAATCGACTTTGATTTTGTTTTAGAATTAAACAAAATATTATGCTAAGCAAAGCATGCATTAAAATATTATAGAGATTGTTCTAGTGCTCTTCCTAGCTATGGCTCACAAAGTCTTCTTAGATATGATTCAAACAATAGGACCCTGACTTGAGAGCTTCTTGAAAGAAAATCTACAATAGATTGGAGAGAAAGAATTTTCTAATTCTCTATTGATGAGATGTGTCTTCTAATGGTTCAACTTAAAGGTCCTATTTATAGAGACCTAAGAAAAATATTTTCCATAATTGTAATATTGGATTTTAATATTTAATATATTAAAATATATATTACACTTATTTGAATCTTATTCAAATCTTCTATAATATTTATTTAACCTATTTGAATCTCATTCAAATTATATATTTATTTTTTTTATTTTTATTTTTATTTTCTTTAGTGTATCTAATATACATAAATTATTTTAGTATTTAATGTATTTAAATACAATAAATATATTTTCTATTTTATATTTTTTATATCTAGCTAATATATTAAATATTAATTTAAACACTCCAAATTAAAGATTACTTTGAACATTTCAAATTTTTCTTTCAACTAAATTGATTTGTTAGTGTTGTTATAAGCTAACAATGAGACCTTATGGACCTATAGACTATAAATTTCATTGATACAAAAATAAATAATTAATTAAACTCTTTAATGGATCAATTTTCATTCATTAACTTTGGGGTCACTCCACTATAGACTTAGAGTTGCACTCTTATGCACTGTTAGACAAGTTGTGTCCATTAATATAATCACTATGTGCAAATCGATCATTCACGAGTTGTTTGTAATTTCAGTAGAGTTAAAAGTCTGTTTTACCCCTATAATTACATCTTGCATTGGTCGGGTTGTCGAAGCCCTCCAAAATATTTACTGATTTTCTAGATCTAACTTGTAGAAATAGTTGACCAGGTTGAATCCTAAGGGAACCAATTGAATTAATTTCTCAAAGTTAAAAATAATAATGATAACAAAAATAAAGGGGGGTTTGAATTGTCGAACAAAAAATGAAATTAAAAAAAAAGTAAAAAGATAATTTTATGCAACTTCCAATTCAAGAATGTAAATTTCATCTAATTGTAATCTTGATCATAGGCTTCAAAAGGAAAAAAAAGAAATCAATTTTAATTTTGCTAATTCAAGAACTCAGTCAATTTACTCGGAAAAGCCGCAATAAATATAAACTCTCCTAATTTAATTGATCTTAACCAAGCATCAAAATCAAAACTTATAATTTAATCCATTGGGTACAATAGTGTTCCATATTGATTAAATAATAGTATTAAAAGCAATGAGAGAACTAAACCAAAATTAACTAATTGAGATAACTATAAATTAATTAATTTTGTTTCTTTGTTTCCGTAGAGTCTATTATGCAAGTTATGTAAAATGGAAAAGTCATTAATTACACACATAAGCCAACCCCTTGCTACATTTTTCAATCATTTGTGACAATTACAGATCACAAAATCATGGATAGCAATAAATTGATTGAAACTAAATTAAGGCGTCAATTTAATTAGTAACGATCAATCATAAAAATAAAATAAGAAAAAAAGAATACTTAAATTAGAAACAAAATTTCAATTAGGTCTAAAGCCTCACAAAATTACAATTAGAAATGAAATGACCCTTGAATCAGAAATTAAAGGTTAGCCACATAGGGTGGAAAAGCAAGAATAATTGTAAAGGGGAGAAAACATAAAATAAAAAGGATAAAAACAAAAAACTAGAACACTCTCTAAACTTTTGTTTTTGTAGAGAACACTAAAACTCTGCACTCCCTTTGCTTAATGCATTGCCCTCCTTTTATACTTGAAAATAACCAAAAATAGGTCCCTTATATGTGTCATTTCTCGCTCGACAAAGTGTGACAAGCTACAAGAAAATTTCTCACTTGCATTTCTCAAGGAAGACTCCATGCATGTATGTCACCTACACAAAAAAAAAACAAAAGAAAAAATTAGATAATGAGATTTCCTCTTTTTCCTTTTCATTCTTTTTATGTTCTTTTTTTAATTTCTTTAATTATTTTATTTTCTAATTTTTTTCAATTTTTATTTCAATTTACGAATTTGAACTAAAATATGCTTTTTATACTAGTTCCACTAAATAATCGATAATTTGTCACCTAAACTAAATTGGATACAATTTCAACAATTAAACATATTATTCACTTAAAATGTAAGAAAATTGGATATAATAAATATAATTAATTCATACTTATCAAATTCCCCCACACCTAATCCATGCTTGTTCTCAAGCATACTTTAACTCAACATATGAACCTTCTCTTTATTCCCTTTACATATTTCTCAATATCCAAAACTACCAATAAAGTCAATTACACATCAATGTTGAATTGTAGTGACAATCAAGAGAATGAACGCTCATAGGAAACATTTTATAAAAAACTCAGGCATCTCATCAATTCACCAAAATCACATACAACAAGACTTAACACTCTCGCGTGGATTCACTCAATACTCTCGAAGTATTTAAGGTGCTTTTACTCTCAAAATCAAAACGTAGCATGTTATTACCATAGGCTTGCAAATGAATCAAATCTCTACCACTTAGATGAATTGAATGCAAAAATCAAAAGGACTTAATAAGGGTTGTAATGGGGCTTAGAGAAAGGTATGGTAGGAGGAAAATTGTAGGTGTTTCACAATCAAGACCAAGAGTTGTATACTTTTAATGATATCAATGTCACATAAAATTCACACATTACCCAAGACATTGAACCTTATTCCTACATCTCATTTCAAGCACTAAGAAGGTTGGAGAAGTAGCGTTTTAATAATTCAAATGCTTTTGGCAAATTTTTCTCCAAAGAGTTTTCTTTTTTTTTCTTTTTTTTCTTCTTGTTCGTTTTTTTCCACAACTTTTCTCTTTTTTTTTCATTATTATTTTTTTCTTCACTCAAACATTAACTCCCATGCAATATTTTCTCTTGTCTTGACAGAAGGTACAAATGTTGAGGCTAACAAACAAAATGGTCTTAGGCTAACACATAATGTGTTTGAAGTAAGAAAAAAAAATGGGAAATAGGCTCAAAATGGCTAACTAAAGGAAAAAACATAAAGGTGGGTATTTTGAGAGGTTTAAAAACTGGTTAATCCTAATTTGCCCTTATCATATTAAAGCATCAATCCAAAAAATGTAGTTTGAAAATGCATTCACAAGCGAGTTCTAGAATAAACATACTAAGTCTGATAACACTCAACGAGAAATAAATTGAGCAAAATATAATGAAATGCTCATAGGCTCAAAAACTCACTGAGTGTGTAATTTGCATCAAGTCTTGTGCACTTTTCAATCAACAAATCAATGAGACACTATAATTTTTTAAAGAAAAACAATAATCATGCTCATCTCTCTCATGTATTGGAAATTCAAACTAAAGATGCATCCTTACCTTACAAAGCATTAAAAGATATTAATAAACATTCAAGGTGTCAAAAGAAAAATTAACATGTACGAATTAAGACATACTAAATTCAAAGCAATTTTTTTTTTTTTTAAAAAAATGAAATTATATAACAAAAACCTCCCCCACGCCTAAACTATTCATTGTCCTCAATGTATAAATAGAATATTGCTCACAAAAGAAAAGAAAGAAAATTAAACTCTCCTGATTTGTGAACAACTTGAACTAGTATAGTTTGGGGTGTTGAAAGAATGGGTGACCATGCTTTATTAAAAATTAATACCCTGCAAAAAAAATAGAATTAGGTAAAATTGAAAGAAAAAAAAACTAACAAAAAAAAGAAGAAAAAGCAAAGAAAACATTGAGTTGTCTCCCAATAGTGCAATTATTTAACGTTGTTTTGTCCGACGAGATTCTTGTGCATGTCAGGGCACATAAAATTCTTCAATTTTCTTTGGTCCTTTCTTGCTCGAATCAATATAACCTTCGAAGTCTAAAAGACTCACTTGTTTTTCTATGGTACCTGAAAGATCATTTTTTTTCAAATTTTTTATATAAGGAATAAAGGACATAAAATAAGACTCAGTTGACTCAACTGACTTGAAAGAAATAAGAGACTCTACAAACTCATGAGAATAAAGAAAGGGCAATTCAGAATCAAGAAAAATACAAGAGAATATAATAGACGAAGGTTTTTCAGCTTCAAACTCTATCACTTGTATCTCCTTTTCATGGTAAAGCTCATTTTCTTCCTTTTTCTCACAAACCTGGACCTCGCATGGAACAAAATTCTCAAGCTCAACATCGTCGTCATCCATGTATATCGCCACTTCAACCTCATTGGTCTCGATATATTGATGCTCTCGTTGACTCTCCAATCTTCTCACTGAATTAGCCGCCTGGGTAATTTAGTCTCCTCTTGAAATTGAAGAGTACTATTAGCAAGTTCATATATTATAGCCTCTAGAGACATACATGAGTATGAAGTCTGATGGCACGACCTTTTCTGCTCCTCATGGTATCCACATCCATAGCTGAATTTATCCCATTCAGAATAGTAGTGATCCAAAGACTCGTAATTTACTTTGATAGCCATGAAATTCTCTCAAGATGCAAAAGTTAGGAATAAAGTTTCGTTGCAGGCAAGGGCATGCTTCTGTGGGGTGTCCTTGAAGCAAGCATAATTTGCATGCCTTGAGTGTTTGTAGCATCCCTACAACTACTTGAAGAATAACAGAAGTCAATTAAGAAATTTGAGTTTTGAGCTCACTAACCTCATCAGCAAACTATGCAGCTCTACCAAATGCATAATAATGATGAAGATTTTTTGCCATATAAGAACAATATAGGAGAAAAAAATAATAAAATAGAAAAAATTCTTTTTTTTATAACAAATCTAACATTGAGAAACTAACAATGGTTCCCTGACAACGACGCCAAATTTTGGTCGGGTTGTCGAAACCCTCCAAAATATTTACTGATTTTATAGATCTAACTTGTAGAAATAGTGGACCAGGTCGAATCCCAAAGGAATCAATCGAATTAATTTCTCAAAGTTAAAAATAATAATGATAACAAAAATAAATGAGGGTTTGAATTGTCTAACAAAAAATGAAATTAAAAAAAAAAAGTAAAAAGATAATTTTATGCAACTTCCAATTCAATGATGTAAATTTCATCCAATTGTAATCTTGATCATAGGCTTCAAAAGGAAAAAAAAAAGAAATCAATTTTAATTTTGCTAATTCAAGAACTCAGTCAATTTACTCGGAAAAGTCGCAATAAATATAAACTCTCATAATTTAATTGATCTTAACCAAACATCAAAATCAAAACTTATAATTTAATCCTTTGGGTACGATAGTGTTCCATATTAATTAAAAATAGTATTAAAAGCAATGAGAGGACTAAACAAAAATTAACTAATTGAGATAACTACAAATTAATTAATTTTGTTTCTTTGTTTCCCTAGATAGTCTATTATGCAAGCTATGTAAAATGAAAAAGCCATTAATTACAAACACATAAGCCAACCCCTTGCTACATTTTTTCAATCATTTGTGACAATTACGGATCACAAAATCATGGATAGTAATAGATTGATTGAACTAAATTAAGGCGTCAATTTAATTAGTAACGATCAATCATAAAAATAAAACAAGAAACAAAGAATTCTTAAATTAGAAACAAAATTTCAATTAGGTCTAAACCTCACAAAATTACAATTGGAAATGAAATGACCCTTGAATCAGAAATTAAAACTTAGCCACACATGGTGGAAAAACAAGAATAACTGTAAAGGGGAGAAAACATAAAATAAAAATGATAAAAACAAAGAACTAGAACACTCTCTAAACTCTCTAAAACTCTGCACTCCGTTTGCTCAATGTATTGCCCTCATTTTATACTTGATAATGACCAAAAATAAGTCCCTTTATATGTGTCATTTCTTGCTCCACAAAATGTGCCAAGCCTCAAGAAAATTTCTCCCTTGTATTTCTCAAGAAAGACTCCATGCATGTATGCCACCTACACAAAGGAAAAACAAAAGAAAAAAAATTAGATAATGAGTTTTCCTCTTTTTCCTTTTCATTCGTTTTATGTTTTTTTTTAATTTTTTTAATTCTTTTGTTTTTTAATTTTTTTCAATTTTTATTTCAATTTACGAATTTGAACTAAAATATGCTTTTTAGACTAGTTCCACTAAATAATCGATAATTTGTCACCTAAACTAAATTGGACACAATTTCAACAATTAAACATATTATTCACTTAAAATGTAAGGAAATTGGATATAATAAATATAATTAATTCATACTCATCATGCATCTTAAGTACCATTGATTCTCTAATGAACAATTTGTTTATTCTATGATCCAACTATAAATTAAGTTCCTCTCGGACCAATGAAGGGGTGAGAGCCCATTGTCAAGTGCCGAAATCTACACTTAGAATTACTCATCTATTTACCCTACATGAGAATGAGTAAATTTTATCTTGTGAGATATTCTCAGCTCCCTATTTGGTCAAGTCCCTAGTGTGATAACCCTACAACTAATTACACAGGATATTTGTCCTATAGCTAACACTCCCGCTATACCCCAATAATTTCGGCAACACAACGATGCAACTAGAACCAAAGCAGAATTTTTCTATGACCTGAAACTCATATAGAACTCAAACACACTCTTATAACATGTACAAAAAACGTAAGTGACATGCTTTATCAATAAAACTCAGGTTCAAGCATAAAGGAAACAGTTTTATCATTAACAACCAAAGGAATATTTAATAAGAGACAACAAACACAAAATAAAGGATAATACAAATAGAGACAAAAACAAGACATCCTAAAGGTTCTAGAACGGAACCTGCCTCCATAGCCGTGACAACGAGTCCGCACCAGCGTCACACACCTAGTCATTACCTGCAAACAATCACCTAAGTAATGAACAGGGTGAGCATAAAAATACTCAGTAAGTAACCCAATCAAAGCTGATAAGCAGTTAACTAAGCAAACAAGTCTTATAAGCTAACCAGGCTCCACTTTTAGACTGTATTCAGCTAGACAACCGACCTTGCCCTGCCCCAAGCCTACATAGAATTGTACAACTTCCCGTTGTACGTAGAGATACACCTCCCTAACTAGCATGCTCACAAAGTACATAGCTTATGTTGGGATTTATGTCCTAAACTTGTGTATTTTTTTATCAAATAAATAAAGAGTTATTTGTTTTGATAAAATTATATTCTTGTTTTATAAATCCAATAAACTAAGCTCCAAGGTTATAATATATCTTGAACATCAGTGTAGTGGACACTATTTGGATTGTGTTCAAGAATATAACCTAAATGGTCTATGGTATAAGAATAAGGATGGAAACCTCATTCTGGTAACACCATGGATGCGACCCACTTTGTAATTAGTACAAATGAGGTAATCCAACTCATTCATGTGGTTGACATGCGAGTGGGGGCATCCTGTATGAAAAGTTCATACAAGATCGGACTACAAATTATTAGTCTACCAAGTGTAACACCGTTAACAGGATAAGACTGATAATTTATAGATGGTCATTAGTGACTCGACCTGAATCCTGAGTAAGTTAAGAACTCCTGCTTATAGGGGTTTGTCCTTAGACTAGTATGGGTGATAGTGGCTCAGAGGCCGACTCAATAAGCCTACCTTCTCGGCGATGTAACCTCGTAGGTAGTTGGGGACTTAACTGTGCAAGATGGAATTCACTCATTCCTACACCAAGGAATTAGATAGGTTGTTCCCTTAAGAATTGACTCCAGGTCTTGAACAACGGGGCCCCGCCCTCTATGAGGGTATGAGTCTATGGTAGGACCTTAGACTTGTTGTTCATTAGAGGATCAGTGGTGCTTAAGGAGGTAATCATAGGGGTAAAACGATAATTTGACCCAGCCGTGATTACGAACAACATGTGAAGGGTCGACTCATGGGTAATGATTATATCAGTGGACACAATATAATCTACAGTGAGGAGAGTGCAGCTACAAGTCTATAGTGGAGTGACTTGTAGTTAATGAATATTGATTAACTGGATCAAAGAGTTTGATCAGTTAATCTCACATCATTGGAGCTCATGAACTGTAGGTCCATTAGGTACCTCCGTTGACTCAACATGGTAAAATTGAGGGTATAAAGTTAGGAATGAAATTGAAATGTTCAATTTCACACATGAGGTGTTATATCAATTATATATGATATAATTGATATAATATATGGTTTTAATGTGAATTAGATTCACATATAAACCATATAATAGTGGGAGAATATAAGAGGGATAGGATGGTAATTTCCATCTTATTTCCCTATATATATATAGTTGTATGAGATGAAACTAGGTTAAGTGATTCCATCTCTTTGAGAAACCCTAGAGAATTCTCCCACATTGTGTTGGAAAGAGTTCCAACTAAAAATCTCACAAATATCTCATCTCACCTAAAGGGAACCCACGTTCCTCTCTCACCTAGAGAACAATGGAGAAAATCCGGTGGTAGTGTCGGTGATCGTTCGAGTTCGTGTTGCTGAGATCGTGAACGTGGGAGAAAAAGCACTTGAAGAAAGAGTTTTTCAAAGGTAATTCTTGTTGTCCAACATATTAATACATGCTTAATATTAGTTAAATTGTTCTTGATTAATATCCATGTAATGAAATTAAGAACGCGCGATTCACAATCGCTTCCGCTGCGGGATTCGATTCCCTTCAGCTCAGACCCGCCCCATAGGACGCTCGTAAGCTATATCTCGCCTCGAGACTGTTGCCACACTCACTGTGGCTCACCTCGAAGCACTCTCGTCTCTGGACTGTCGCCATGTCTATGGTTCACCATAAGACATCACCCCTGGATTGTTGTCACACATACTGTGACTCGCCACAAGACGACTTCGGACTAGCTGTGACTCCACCCTAGGACGTCAACGAACTAGCTCGCTCAACACGCGTGCTCCATGCTAGTTTTTCGCCACACAAGGCTGCAGGACAACGTTCCCTTAAAAAGGAGTAAAGTCGGGACCACTAGCCTAATGGATCCTAAGGCACACCCCTCTCGACTTGGTACCAAGGTCATACTCAAAGGTACATAATAACAATCATGTGAACAATACAGGCTACATATCATTTGTGATCCACAATCACACATGCATCAAACAGAACTCAAGTCAAACCAAAGTTGACTATTAGCCAAGATTCACAACCATACTTACTTTACTCACTACCACATAGTTAGGGTGCGAGGATTAATCCAAATGGCTACTTACCTTGGTGTTAAATTCGAAGATTCCAAGTTAAATCGCTAAAAAGTAATCACAACCAGTTGAACGACTTCCAAATGCTTTTAAAAGCTCGTACCAACCCCTTCGAGCATAAAAAATAACATACCAAAAACCTGACTTCAACACTTAATTTATACAAAACTGCTTCTGGTAATTTTCAAGTCTCAAGGCAATCAAAAAAAAGCTTACTCAAGAAGCGAAACAGCTCGTGCCAAGCCAAAAAAATACGTCCAATAAACCCTAAATACTTGTTATTCAGCCTGCAAAACAACCGTGCACACTCAAAATTGGTGCAAAACGTCTAAATCGATGCAAAAAATGCTTTCAGACTAAGAACACGTCACCCACTAATTTTTTACTCCAAAAATTGAATCCAAGCGATCAACCCACACACTAATTGAGCAAAAACTCACCTCAACACGTCAACCACGAATTCCAGTTGAAAATTTCCTTGAATCCCTAACGTCCAACACACGCCACGCTAAAAAAATTAGAGAGAGAAAGTAGAGAGAGAGAATTAAAAAAAGAAGAAAGGAATACGAGGGTACAAGAAGAAGAAGAATAAATCGTGGGGGGGGGGGGGGCTTTGTTAGTTTTTTAAAAAATAAATTTTCATTTTCATTTTTTTTTAAACGGTGGAGGGTGATATTTGGAATGATAGGTTTATTGAATTGGCTACAAAAGTCACTCTCACTCATGCAAATCAAAGGACAAGCCCTTATAGGCAAGAGTTCATAACTCACTCAAGATTAAGGTCGAGTCACGTATAATCCTCCTGATGAAATATTAATCTTCTCAATTAACAGATTTATAAGGAGATGTTAAATATTTTGTGGTTCAATTTTATAGAAACTCATTGTATAAGATACCCGCACTCACATGTCTCCACATGAACAATTTGGATAAAATCATTTGTAACAATTACAAAGTGAATCTTATCAATAGTGTTACCATGATAAGACACATAATCTTATCCATATACTAAAAACCCTTTAAGTTATTTCTTGAACATGAACCATCAACCACATACTGTCGAATATTACACAAATAACTTTGGATTTTTCATGTAATGAATAATATAATATTGTAAATAAAATAATTAAATAACACATTAATTACAAGGTTTTAAGGCACAAATTCTAACATAAACAAGGTTGAATATGCCAGAGACCTGTTAGATTAAAAATGGTCTATTTGACATTCTTAAAAAGTTAAGAAATATGTTATATACTTTTTAAAGTTTAAGGACTCTGTTAGACACAAATATGAAAATTTAGAGACAAAGGTTGTAATTAAACCTATTTGAAGGGTAATGACATATTTCAACCAATTTAATTATAGAGGAGTGGTTGAAATATTTTTACCCTTTAGGTTAAAAAACTGTAACACATACTTTCATTTTTTAAAATAAAATAAAAAAAGAAAGTGGAAGAGAAGACGAAGTCGGGGAGGGCTCGCGCACGACGCAGGCGAAGCGGCCAATGGCCAACACCCTTTTTTTTCTCTCTTCGCTCTTCAGATCTCTCACTCATCTCTCTCCCTCGCAGGTCTCTCTTTTTCTCTCAGCTCTTCCTCCGTCGACGTCTCTCTCTCGATCCCTCTGACTGTCGTCGTCTCTCGTCGTCGTCTCTCTCTCTCGATCCCCCTCACCATCGTCGTCGTCTCTCGCTATCGTCTCTCTCTCTCTCTCAGTCTTCGCCACCTCCGAGCCGTAGTCGCCGCCACCGCCGTGCCCAGACCCGCGAAGCCGCGAGGCGCATTCTTTTGGTTCGATCGGTTCGTGCACTTTTCGATCGATTTTCATCATTTTGAAATCGGTTCTTGGTAGATCGGATTGCGAGGAGTTCGAATCTGTTACCCACGCGCCGCCACCGTCGACTTCATGGGCCACCGTCGTTGAACCCGTCGATCTCCAGAACCTGGGCGATTCCCTCAGTTCGTTCCTCAGCTCGTTTCGGACCTTCGTGGGGTAAGTTTGAATCCCCGTAAGTTATTTAGACTTTTGTTCTTGCATTCAGGTTGTTGATCTGTATGTGTATTCGTCGTTAGGGACTAGGTGAAAGCAGAGACGCTTTTGGAGCACGCTCGCACTTCCTGAGTTTCGTGAATTGCTGGAACTAGGTAAGTAGTCATTTGGACTACCCCACCCAAAAGAGTAGGGGTTAGGGCTGAAACTGCATGCAATAGGAAATTAGGAGCTTTAGTAGTAGTTGGTTGCTTTGGATCCTGTGATAGCATGCGTTGTTTGTTACTCTTATGTGCCTGAATTTTAGCTTGTTTGTTTGTGCATGATGTAAAGCTTGTACTGAGATATTGTGCATGTTGAATCTGAGCCATGTTGTATGTTCCCTCAAGTAGAGGCTTATAGGTTTTTTTCTTCATTCTGTGGTAACTCGGAAAAGTGTTGTGTAGCCTTAGGTTCATAGCCAACACAACCAGTCCTAATGTAGGCCCAAGACTCCTGTGTAACCCTTAGCAGGCTGAGACTCTAGGTTGGCGAGATTGACGTGGGATGTGGGTTCGTCCTCCATCTAGTAGACGTGATGAGACATGAGATGTGGGGTCCGTCCTCCATTTAGTTGACGAGGTTAGACACGGGATATGGGGCCCATCCTTCATCTGGTAGACGAGAATAGGTATGAGATGTGGGGTTTGTCCTCCATCTAGTAGAGTGGCTCAGAGAGTGAGCCTTAGAGTATAGGGAAGAGTTGGATACGATCCTTCACCTTGATTGAGGCCCGGGGAGCGAGTCCCGTGGTCGTGAGCTTGTGGGCAGGAGCACCGCTGATGGCGCCAACCTAGTCTAGGAGCTAAGGATGGGACAGGAGATAGCAGGTCTGAGCGTGTGTCAGGTTCAAGGTGAATGTGGAATTCTGTAGAACGAGTTGCGAGTTGTGTGTAGTTAGACTTAAGGCTTGACCCTTTGTGTTGTTTTACTTTGGACGAAGTGGGCTACTTACTGAGTATTTTTATACTCACCCCTCGTTTTGTGTGTTTTTGTTACAGGTTGGGCAAAACCCTGAGGTGACCAGTATCAGCGAGATCCTGCAAGGCTATGGAAGACTTATTAGGACTTAGTTAGGGTTGTTTGTTAGGAGTTTATTTTTATTCTCTTTTTCTTTTTCTGTTGCACTTTGTTTATTCCTTGTTGTTTTGTTTAGTCTCGCAATAATAAACCTTAGCATGTTCTGTTGGTATCTCTCGTTAAGGAAGCATGTTCTATGTTATTTATGTGGTTGTCTGTGAACTCCGAGGGACTGGAGCCCAACCTGTTGAATTTGTATAGAGTTTAGAGGAGGTTGGGTACGTTTATGAGACTATTTTGAAGTGTTTCTTTGTCCAGGTCTCAGATTAAAATTTTTGGTTTGTCCTGTTTGCGCCGTTATGCTACTGAAATTTCGACGCGAGCAGTACAACTTGGAGTAACACCCTAAGTAGGATTTGCTTAAAATTATGGAGTGTTACAAAAAACACTTTTAGTCTATGAACTTTCATCAAAGTAATAACTTAATTAGTATTTGAATTTTGTACAATTTAGCCTTTGTACTTTCAAATCGGTAACAATTTAATTCCTGAACTTATGTAACAATTTAGTTCTTGTATTCCCAAATTTGTAACAATTTAATCCGTATAGGGAAAAATTGCATCAAAATTAAGTGTTAATTTTTAGTATGTAACCGTTTAGTCTTTGTTAATTTATACATATATTTGCTTCTAATTAGTTTATTTGGTCTTTCTATGTAAGAAATCTCATTAAACTTTAACAATATTTTTATGATAGGGACTAAATGTAACACCCCAGAACGTTAAGTACCTTTTAAACTTGTGTTTTAGTCTAAATTCCTTAGAATTTAAATTAATCAGAGTTTGAAGTTACAATTTTCAAGATAATATAACGTCATTTGAGAATTTTGGTTAATTAGAGGCCTTTTGAAAGAAATTAAATGAGCTCAATGGCATTTATGTTGTTATGGTTAAGGAGATGGGCATTTTTGTAGTTAGAAGTTAAAGAAAGGGGCATTTTCGTAATTGTTGGTTTAAAAGAAGAGATTTAGGGTTTTCTCCCCATCTTGTTGGGCACGCTTCACGAGGGGACCACCTCCTTCTTCCTTCTTCACGATAACCTCCCGTCGGCAAGCAGATCCTCACGTCAAGCCGCCAGTACCAATCATACCTGCAGAGCCGCCTAAGTTCCTCGCCGGAACTCGCGTGAATGTCGCAACCTCGTCGACGACCGACTCGTCCGCCGGCGCGCAACCACGCACTCGACGCGCGCCGCGCGAGCGCCACGAAGCTTGTCATCCTTGCCGGACGAGCAACCGGTGCCGGAATTGATCGAGTCGTAGCCCCGCAGACCCTCGCCAAGCCGAAGTCGCTGCCCGGCCCTTCGCCCGAGCGTTGAAGTTTCGCCGGACCAGTCGCGCCCGCTAAAACCGTGAAGTCGCTGCTCCATCATCGCCGCGAACAACCATAGCAAGTTCGAGCACTTCACCGCGGTTCAAGTTTGGTTGACTTTCGGTGTTTTTCGACCGGTTCTCTCTAAACCGACACCGGTTTCGAATAGATCGGGCCCAAGGATTCCAACGGCATACTACACGCCCGAGCGCGTTTGCGAACCACCTCCACGCGCGCGCGCGTACTCGCCACGCGCCGCCACTCCCGCCTCGGCCTTTTGCCTCCGTTTCGTTTCCGAGTTCGTTTTAAGCGTCCGTGCGTGGTAATTTAGCCTAACTATGATTGGATTCAAAATAAGTTTCTAATTATGTAAGTTAATTAAAGAATTGATGAATGTGATTTAGGGGATTCGACTATCGAGCACGACTAAGCGAAACCTTGAGCTAGGAACGGAATGTAAAGAGTTTCGAGCTAAGGTAAGGGGTTTTCTACAAACGATCTTAAAAGGGAAGTGAATACGATTTCTGGAAATATGTATTTGTTTTAAAAGATGAAAGTTGAGGATTCATTTCAAAAGGTGAATTTCCAAAACTCATGCTTAGAGCTTGAATTTAGAAAACGAATATTTCAAAGGGTTTTTCGAGGACCTCGAGTGAATGATTTTCAAAGGGTTTAGAAAGGAACTTGATGATTTAAGGGTTTGAGAGGACCTGAAATGAAATGATTTCAATGAATTTAAAAACGAGTCTTGACATAGCTATGTACATTTTCAGATATTGAGATTTTCGGTTATGTTATTGTGCTAGTTATGCACCTTAAATAATAAACGTACTTATTAATGATGATTGATTGACTCTAGTTAAAGTTATGGAAGTTATGTCATGATCTTAAGTTCATGTGATTGTTGCATCATTCCTGAATGTATATGTATATGAATTTAAAGAATGGGACCTCATGCATATTGTATGTATATGAACATGTCATGTAGGTCGTGGCAATTGGTCTCTCGAGGACTTATGCATGGTAAAACATGCATCGAGACCCTATGGGTCAATATTACAGGGTCCGTGAGGGACTCAATATTACAGTGAGTCTGTGAGGGACTCAAAACCTCTGAGGAGTCTGTGAGGACTCAAACTATAGGGTCCTGTGAGGGACTCAAAATGAAAAGTCTCAGGTAGACTCAATTGACCACGCATAGCCAAAGAGAAAAAAAGTCATGATTTTATGAGAAAGTTTTAGGTCCCATTACAGAAAGTTTGATGATTTTAAAAGTCACGAATAATGATCATGTTTAAAAGTCGATTTGAAGGAATATCATATGCATGTGTTTGCATTTTCCCGACCCCACTTCATGGGTATTTTATAATACTCATCCTCTACCTTTGTTGTGTTTTCTCTGTTTTAAAAATGTTTTCGTGTAGAGTCGAGAGCATACAGTGGCATGGATGCGCTACAGGAGCCATGGGAACCGATTCATGAATTCCGCATCAATAATTTAGAAAGAATTTTTAAATGATTACTGTCTCCCGTTATGTAACATTGAGTTTTGAAACTAGAGGCCGAACTTGGTTATGTTTATTGTAAACGTTTTGTATTTCTATGGGATCCCAAATTAAATTGATTTTTATTTACCAACTTTTACTTATTTAAATTTCAATTAGGGCCTCGAATGCATGCATGAGTAGTAATGTCCCTAGGAAGTTATGTTGTAAAAGTAGGGGCGTTACACTAAATTGTTACACAATTTAAAGTGCAAACTAAATTGTTACTACAAAAAGTTCATAGATTAAATTGTTACAAATTCAAAAGTACATGAACTAAATTATTACAAACGAAAGTTTAGGGATGAAATTGGTATTTTGATCAAAGTTGAACCAAGAGTGTTTAACCTATCTTTATTACTTGTATTAAAAAAAAAACCGTATCTTTATTAAAAACGCAAGTTGAATTCTCACTCACCACATTTGTTAAACTCCAAGAAGAAAAAAGTTACTTCGTATCAATCTAAATACCTAATTCAATTAATTATTACGAATTGTAGGTTTAAAACTTTCCTTTCTAGTTGTGTTGTAATATTAAAATAAAAAGTTTATATCCTTTTTTTCATATATTCTTATTTCTTATACATGTCTATGCTATTTGGTCTTTATAATTTAAAATTTTAATTTATATTTTTAAGTTTAATGATCTTTACTTTTAATAGACATTAGAAAAATTATGGATCACGTTGGTGTGTTACACGTTAATTCACATCACACCACGTTAATTTTCTATTAAGTTTGACGCTATTTATTAATAGAAAGGACCATTGAAATTAATAAATTAGAATACAAGGATGTATTTGAAAAGATTCATGAATGTATATACAGGAACAAGAATTGATACATATGTTGAACTTTTTAGAAAAAACAATTCTATTATGATTTGAATATTAATTTACTTGAGTAATTCTCAATTTCTTAAGCCAGTTAATAAACATTATTATATTTGGTTGATATTTTTACTATACAGTAAAAGTTCCTCTTTTGGAATAAAAATATATGGATGGATATTTTGAATTTAAATTTTATTTTAGGTCTTAAAGGTTCTATTTGATAACTATTTGGGTTTGGTTTTTTTATTTTTAAAAATTAAACCTATAAATACTAGTATGGATTTACTTGTTTTGTTATCTACTTTTTACCTATATTTTCAAAAATTAAGTCATGTTTAAAAATTAAAAAAAATATATTTTCAAAAACTTGTTTTTATTTTTAAAATTTGGCTAGAATTCAAATGGTTTTTTTAAGGGAGATGAAACCCATAATAGAAAATTGAGATAAAACAATCTTGATTTTCAAAAATAAAAATAAAAAATAAAATGATTATCAAGCGGGACCTAAACTTTCACGTTCATCTTATTTGAGGAAGGATTTGAATCTTTAGACCAAGAAAAATTTTGGATGCGTTAACTGAACCTACTTCATTCATAATTTGACATGTACTCCTTGTTTCAAAGTTGAATGTTCAAATCTCCATACTTATTGTCCTAAGAAAAATCCCATTTATGTATGAAGTTAATACAAATTCAAAATTCTCATATCCATATAATCTTGTTTATCAATTGTTGTTGCCAAATTTCGGACAGGAGAATACACCTGACCTCCACGTGACAACGACGGTAAATTTGTAATTCTTAGGGGAAGAACGCAGCCTGCAAGACAAGAAAAACCTGGACACCTATGTGGTGTAGGCCACACAAGCTCCGATGCCTAAGTCAATGAGGAATCTTAGAGAGAATTATAGAGAAGTTTTTGTATAATGGTCACGAATTAATCTCACCCTCTCCCCTCCTGGGAGAGATTAAATAGTTTCCCCCTAGCGTTCTTCCGTGGCCTCCTGGGTAAAGGAGAGATCGTGGGGAAGTTGAATATGGGCTTTCGGGCCTTTTCGAGTCGCTGCGAGGCCTGGAGATTAAACTTGTAGCTGGTCGGCCTCGGCCTTGGCCGAGGCTGACCATTGGTTTGGGCCAAAACCTAAACCCAAGCCCATGCTTTGTGTCATAGGGCTTGGATGAGAGCACAAACGGAAGTGTTTTACCACAGTCGGCCTCGCCGACCCATGCCGAGGCCGACCACGCGCGCTGGGCCAAAGCCCAAGCGCACCTCCTCGTTCTATCTCTTCTTGGTTGCGGGGTCCTCTGTGGAGTTTCTTGGCCTATTGAGAAAAGGAAAAGTCAAGAGAGGGTCGGAAACAAGCCTATGGGCCGCGTGGGATTAAAAAGCAAGGCCGGGATATGACTCCTGGATCAGTCGGCCTCGGCCCGTCCGAGGTCGACCACTGGCTTGGGCTTAAATCTAAGCCTTGACTTCTTTCTTGGGGTGTTGGGCGAGGGTAGAGCCCAAATGGGAGGAGTTACTACTCGGTCGGCCTCACCTATGCCGAGGTCGACCACGCACTGGGTCGGCCGAGCACGCCCGCTTCGCCTTGTTTTCGCCTTGGTTCGGTCCTCTTCGATTTGATCTGTTTTGACCTCGTGATTGGGCTTCTTATTGCATGCGGCTCTATGCCTTGGTCATTTGACTGCCCATTCTCGTTGGTCCAATTTTAACCCATAACATTAGCCCCCACTCCCTAGTTAGGATTTGAGATTTGGACCTTGCGAATTAATAGCATGAAGCCTGACTTGGGAGTAGCCTACTGAACTTCATATTCAATCTCATAGAATGTCAATTTCCCTGTTATTCAATTTGGAATTTTAGGTTCTCGTCACGCTTATTCTGCGTTTCGATTTGCCTAGTTCCTTAGTCTAATTTCCTCGGAGTCATTTCAAACATTTCGAGGGTTGCCTCGAATTTTCTCTAGTTATTGCTGTCCATCCTTATGAGGATATTCAGTCTCCTAGAGTGCCAATTTCTCCGGTATTCAATTTTGAATTTTAGGTTCTCGTCACGCTTATTCTGCGTTTCGATTTGCCTAGTTTCTTAGTCAAATTTCCTCGGAGTCATTTCAAACATTTCAAGGGTTGCCTCGAATTCTCTCTAGTTATTGTTGTCCATCCTTATGAGGATATTCAGTCTCCTAGAGTGTCAATTTCTCCGGTATTTAATACAAATGTCAGGATCTCGTCACGCTTAATTTGCGTTTTCGATTCTCCTAGTAAGGTTTATTCAGAGTCATTTTAGACATTTCGAGGGTTGCCTCGAATTTTCCCCAGTTTCTGCTGTCCATCCTTATGAGGATATTCAGTCTACTATGGGGTCAATTTCTCTGTTATCCAATGGGATTCTAGGTCAGTCGTCATGCTTATTCTGCATTTCGGATGTTCCCTTTTCCCTTAGATCATCCCAAGATTACTTCTCTTGGGGGTTTATGCTCTCATCCGGATTCACGACTTGTGTCGTACTCCAGTGATTTTGCATACTTGAGGTTGTTCTCAGGTTTAAGCGGGATTGTCGCTAACCCCTACGAGGATTATTTTGGACTTCTTGTCCTCTCGTAGGAGGAAAATTTTGTCATCCAACAATCGTGTTGCTTCACATCGAGCTTGCCTCAGACCATGAGAGAAGAAAAATAGAAATTGAAGTGAGAGGCTGAGGTCTGCTCGGCCTCGGCTTCGGTCGGGTCGGCTCGAGTTCGACCAAGTTGCCTTCGGCCTCGGTCAGGTCGACTCGGCCTCGGTCAGGTCGACTCGGCCTCGGCTTATTCTAGTCGTCCTTGGCTTCGGTTAGGTCAGCCTCGAGCTCGGCCAGGTTGACCTCGACCTCGACCTCTGTCAGGTCGGCTCGACCTCGGCTTATTCTGGTCGTCCTCGGCTTCGGCCAGGTTGACCTCGGCTTCGGTCAGGTTGGCTCGAGCTCGGTCAGGTCGGCTCGGCCTCGGCTTATTCTGGTCGTCCTTGGCTTCGGCCAGGTTGACCTCGGCTTCGATCAGGTTGACCTCAGCTTCGGTCAGGTCAGCTCGAGCTCGGCCAGGTTGACCTCGACCTCGGTCAGGTCGGCTCGGTTTCGCGTAGCTTCTGTTTTTTTGTTCAATATGGAAGCATATCCCTTTAGTAGCCCCCTTACTTAAGTAAGAGTTTTAGTTTTGAAAATTGTGCTTGAGTGATAAAATTATAGCTTGAGAAAGATGATTCATTCATAATAGAATATCATGTATGATTGAAATTCTAAATGCTGACAAGAACTGTCCTAACCGAACGAGAGAATAAAATAAAAAAAAATCTATTGATAATAGATTCTAAGGTGTTCTGCATTCCAAGGGTGAGAAAGAACTTTTCCCTTGTGATTAATTAGAGTGTATGTATGTGCCCGACGATTTTAGCGATTTGGTATGGTCCTTCCCACGTTGGGCCTAAGCGCACTGCACTGATGATGGATCCTTGGTGTTTTGCATGACTCTTCTTAGCACGAGATCTCCTTCTTTAAAACTTCGTTTCTTGACTGTTGTATTGTAGTACCTTGTAATTCTGTTCTTGTACTCTGCTGCTCGAAGGTGAGCTTTTTCTCTGTGCTCTTCTAGTAGATCTAAGTTTAGTCTCATTGACTCCTCATTCTGTTGAGGTCAAATTCTTCTACTCTTGGCGAGGGTAAACCAATCTCAACAGGGATGACTGCCTCAGCACCATAAGCGAGTGAGAAAGGGGTCTCGCCTGTGGTAGATCTTGCAGTGGTCTTGTATGCCCATAACACATTATGCAACTCTTCTGCCCATGCTCCCTTTAGATTTTCCAGCTTTGTCTTAAGATTTAGTTTGATAATCTTGTTCACTGCTTCCACTTGTCCATTGGCTTCGAGGTGTGTTTGGAGATGAACATCGATGATCAATATTAAGATCTTCACAAAATTTTTGAAGGCTGCATTATCGAATTGTTTTCCATTGTCTGAAATAATGACATTAGGAATTCCAAAACGACATACTATATTTCTCCAAACAAAGTTAGTTATCTTCTTCTTTCTCGTGATTGTTGCCAATGCTTTTGCTTCAAATTTCACTTTTTTGTGAAGTAGTATAACGCCACAATCTGCGAATTTAGTTTGTCCTTTACCTAGGGAAGGGTCCAATAAGGTCTATTCCCCATTGTGCAAAAGGCCAAGGGCTCACTACGCTTGTCAATGGTTCGCGTTGCCTTGGAATTGGGGCTAATCGTTGACATCTGGCCACGAGGATCTTGCAAAATTTCTTGCATCCTGAAGCATTGTCGGCCAATAATATCATTGCCTTGTGATCTTGTGACATAAGGATCTTCCACCGAGTGGTTGCCACATATTCCTTCATGGATCTCTCTCATCACATATTCCGCTTCATTTGGTGTAAGACATCTCAAGAGTGGCATTGAATAGCCCTCTTGTAGAGTTTACCTCTCTAAGTAGGTAATGAGTTGATCGCCTCTGCACTCGTTTGGCTTCTGCTTTTTCTAAAGGCAATTTTCCCTCTTTCAAGTATTCCAATATAGGATCCATCCAGGAAGAGATCTTCTCGCCTCATTACTGAATCTCCTCGGCCTCGGCCAAATCTCTCGACTTCGCTCGAGTCTTTCTGTTTTGGCCGAGTTGTCTTCGACCTTTGCCTCATCCGGCTTGCTTCCCGATTCCATTATCTCCTCTTTGCGTATGGATGGTTCAGACAGATTCCAACCTGGAACTATTCGACTCGATTCGATTTCATAAGTCGCTAATCCAAGCAAAGAATCAGCATTGGCATTTTGTGATCTTGGGATTTGCTTGAACTCGTGTTTGGAGAACGAGGCAAGTAGTTCTTTGACCTTTGACAAATATTTTGCCATTCTTCTTTCTTTAGCTTGATATTTATTGGTTACTTGTTTTACTATTAGCTGAGAATCACTCAGAACTAATAGATTAGAGATTCCTATCTCCTTGCCGATTCTCAATCCTGCTAAGAGCGCCTCATATTCCGCCTCATTATTTGGCGTCTTAAACTTGAATCTGAGAGCATATTCATACCTTTCTCCTTCAGGGGATTCAAGTAGGATTCCTGCTCCGCATCCTTTGACGTTAGAGGACCCATCAACGAAGCAGTTTTCTGAGGCGATTAGGGTTTCGAATGAGATGTCTCCATCTCCATTGCATATTGGAGATGATCGATCCTTTTCCTCTTATGGTCGGCCTCGGCTTTCACATGGTCGGCCTCGGCTTCGGCTTCCGTGTGGTCGGCATCGGCTTCGGCCTCTATGTGGTCGACCTCGACCTTGGCCTTCATACGATCGGTCTTGGCCTTAGCCCCCATGTGGTCTGTCTCGGCCTTAGTTCCCACGTGGTCGGCCTCGCCCTTCGCATGGTCGGTTTCAGCTTGTGAGGGGGTGAGCTCTGCAACGAAATCTACCAGTACTTGTCCTTTGATTGATGTCCTCGGTTTGTAGTGAATGTCGATTCACTAAGTTCCCACCGCCCACTTCATTAGACGTCCGAAGCTTCTCAAGCTTCGCAACACTTGCTTCGAGAGAAATTCGTGAGAACAGCTTATCTTATGCGCTGGAAGTAAGGACGCAATCTTCCGGGCCGAGGTAACTAGAGCTAGTGCAAGCTTTTCTACTTGAGGATATCTAGTTTCACCCCTACCATTGCTCTCATGGTATAGTAGATTGGTCTTTGATGACCTTTCTTCTTTGATTAATGCAGAACTTATAAGATGTTAGTTACGACTACATAAAGTAGCAACTCATCTCCTTTAATGGTTTGGCTAGAGGAGCTGAACTTAGATAAACTTTTAGTTCTTGAAAAGCTTGTTCACACTCTTTAGACCATTCAAATGGGAGACCCTTCTTCGTAATTTTAAAGAAGGGTTGGCACTTGTCGAAAGCTCATCGACGAACACATTCAATGTCGCGATTCTTCCATTGAGACTTTGAAGTTGCTTGAGATTGGTTGGGAAGACATCTCTAAGATAGCTTTTATCTTGTCCGGATTTGCTTTGATTCCTCTTTGATGTACCATGAATCCCAGGAATTTTCCTGATGTTACTCCGAAAGCACACTTACTTGGGTTCAACTTCATCTTATATTTTTGAAGTATCTGGAAAGCTTCATGGAGGTCAGTTTCATGTTGATATGCCTTAATGCTTTTTACTAGCATATCATCTACATACACTTCCATATTCTTCCCTAGCAAGGGAGCAAACATTCGATTTACCATTCTTTGGTAGGTGGCTCCTACGTTCTTGAGACCAAATGGCATGACTTTGTAGCAGTAAAGCCCCCTGTCAGTGATAAAAGAGGTCTTCTCTTGATCAGGTCCATACATCTTGATTTGATTATATCCAGAGTAAGCATCCATGAAACTCAATAATTCATGGCCCGCTGTTGCATCAACTAACTGATCTATCATAGGCAAAGGATAACTGTCCTTAGGACTATCTTTATTTAGATTAGTCAAGTCGATACACATTCGCCATTTGCCATTAGATTTCTTTACTAAAACCACATTAGATAGCCATTGGGGATAATGGACTTCCCTAATGAAATTGGTTCTTAGTAAATCATCTACCTGGTTGGCTATGATCTTGTTTCGCTCCTGATTGAATACACGTCGCTTCTGTTTCACTGGCTTGAAATCTCTGTCTACGTTCAACCGGTGCACCATGACATCAGGATCTATCCCTGGCATATCCTCATGAGACCATGCGAATAAATCTGCATTGTCCCTCAAGAAACTAATCAGTTTTTCTTTCTGCTTAGCCCCTAGGTTTGCTCAAATATTTACTCGTTTGTCTTTCGATGTGAGCGGGATTGATTCTAATTCCTTGGCAGGTTGCCCTCTTTGGTCGGTTTCATCCTCCCTAGGAGTGAGAGGCTGGGCGGTCACCTTCTTTATTGTCTCACCTTGTAACCCTTCTGGTCTGCACTGCCACGTAGCTTGAACGAACAAGTCGGCGTTGGCTTTATCCTGGCGCTGGTCGGCCTCGGCCTTTTTGTGGTCAACCTCGACCAACGAGCGAAGGTCACCGTCTCCACGCGATCCTTCTTGTTTGTGTTGCCATGTAGCTTGAACGGTGACCTTGTCTTTCTGGTGTTGGTCGGCGTTGGCCTTCCTCTGGTCGGCCGAGGAGATATGTTTCCTCGAGTTCGCTGCACACGACGATCCTGATCAGAATCGCGTTGTTCTTCGTTCAAAAACGTGTTTCTTTGCATTCCTTTCATCACTCTGGACAGATTGACTTGGGCACTAGGTTCTCCAAGCAAGCGTTTGTTCGTTCCCCACAGACGGTGCCAACTGTTGTTGCCAAATTTCGGACAGGAGAATACACCTGACCTCCACGTGACAACGACGGTAAATTTGTAATTCTTAGGGGAAGAACGCAGCCTGCAAGACAAGAAAAACCTGGACACCGGTGTGGTGTACGCCACACAAGCTCCGATGCCTAAGTCAGTGAGGAATCTTAGAGAGAATTATAGAGAAGTTTTTGTATAATGGTCACCAGAATTAACTTACCCATCTCTCTCCTCCTGGGAGAGATTAAATAGTTTCCCCCTGGCGTTCTTCCGTGGCCTCCTGGGTAAAGGAGAGATCGTGGGGAAGTTGAATATGGGCTTTCGGGCCTTTTCAAGTCGCTGCGAGGCCTGGAGATTAAACTTGTAGGTGGAGTGGCCTTGACCTTGGCCGAGGCTGACCATTGGTTTGGGCTAAAAACCTAAACCCAAGCCCATGTTTTTGTGTCATAGGGCTTAGATAGAGCACAAACGGAAGTGCTTTACCCGGTCACCTCGGCATTGCTTTACCTCGGTCGGCCTCGGCCCATGCCGAGGCCGACCACGTGCTTGGGCCAAAGCCCAAGCGCGTCTCCTCGTTTTGTCTCTTCTTGGTTCTGGGGTCCTCTGTGGAGTTTCTTGGCCTATTGAGAAAAGGAAAAATCGGAGAGGGTCGGGAAACAAGCTATGGGCGCGTGGGATTGAAGTAAGGCCCGGATATGACCTTGGATCGGTGGCCTCGGCCCGTCAGGTCGACCACGCTTGGGCTTAAGCCTAAGCCTTGACTTCTTTCTTGGGGTGTTGGGCGAGGGTAGAGCCCAAATGGGAGGGTTCTACCCTGGTCGGCCTTGGCCTATGCCGAGGCCGACCACGCGCTGGTCGGCCCGAGCACGCCGCTCGTCTTGTTTCGCCGCCTTGGTTCGGTCCCATTCCCCTCTTCGATTTCAGCCTGTTTTGACCTCGTGGGCTTCTTATTCTGTCTGACTCTATGCCTTGGTCATTTGACTGCCCATTCTCGTTGGTCCAATTTTAACCCATAACATCAATTAATAGGAAAATTATAACAACTTGAAACTATTTTTTAAGTTTTTTTTTTAATTGTTAGACTAAAATAAATATTTTGAAAGTTAAGAAAATAAAGTAAACTAAATAATTCAGTGACTGTTATAGATATTTTTCAAGTTTATAGATGAAAATACAATATTTTAGAATTTTGAAGGCCAAAATGAAAATGAAACTTTAATACTTGATAACAAAATTGACTTGAAATTAGAGATAGGCATTTGGGACTCGAAAAGTTTAAAATAAGACAATATCTATCAATCAAACAAACCTTTTAAACTTTTAAGTCACATCTCTATTATTAATGCTTTTTTCTTTCTAATAATTTAGATGGATAACAACAAAGCACTTCTGGTCACATCACATCCATACAATACAACTAAATCAAACATATAATAATAATAATATCTCTCCCTAAAAAGTTTTGGATTATTTTGTAATTTTTGTTAAAGAGGTTTTCAAGAAAATCAAAACTTATTGCTTGTGGTTAGCAGGTCATTTTTAATTAAATATTATAATATATATTTTGTTTGTAATTGTATATATGTAATATATTTTATATTAATTTCTTTTAGCAACTTGCTATAATTATGTATTGCGTTCTTTATTCATAAATAGTACTGTTTTTTTTTAATTATGGCATTTTGTAATTGACTTGGACTACTTATTATTGGCATTTCTCTTTTTTCTTTTTTCTTTTTTTTTTTTATTTTGTTTTTCTCTTCTTGTGGCTGGTCTATTATAAAATTAATAAAGAAAAAAATTGTTTTTTGAGATAAAATCCCTTAAAATCATTTTCATATAGTTGAACGCATGAAATTTGCGAATTGGTTGTAATTACTCTTGATTTGTCTTTTGTTGGTTATACCACAACTCCACTAAAGGTTGAATCGGACTCCTATAACGCTATCTCTTTATTTAATGATGAACGAGAGGATCTAATTGAGGTGGTGGACCATGCACGGGGCATTCAATATACGGCTAAGAGGTGGACATCAATTCGCTTTATTTATGCCTCTCAACGTACAAACATCATTGTGCATATTTATCAAAAAGAGCTCAACAACTTAGGAATACCCAAAATTAGTTTGGGTTGGATTGTAATGTTCTTGAGAGGTTGATTTCTCAACATTAATCTATCAGTTTGTGTTAAAAAAAAAACACGTACACCATTATCCATTATCTATTCTTAACAAATGTTTTAATTCCATATGTATTTTTAAATTAAAAATGAGATTTAGAGACAAAATATTATACTCTATTAAGTTTGGTTGAATGTTCTTATAATTATTTTAAATAAACAAACCCCGTTTCATCTCAGTCACATTCTACCAATTTTGTTATTTAATTTTATTCGAAGAAATAATTTAATTAAGAAAATATAATGGTTAGTTCGGTAAACCAAATATATATATATATATATATATATATATATATATATATAATGGTTAGTTCGTTTATAAATATTTTATTAACGTCTAGTTGCCACATAGAGTCCATTAAAAATGACTGTCCCATTCCTGTTTTTAATAAATCTGAACCTATACAGGCTTAATTAGAATTAAAAAAAATAAAGATTTGTTTGGTAGGCATTCTGTTTTATGTTTTCAAATTCACTAAATTCAATAAATACATGTTTGGCAGACGTGTTTTTGAAAACTGTTTTCAGATTCTGTGATCTAAATAATAGAAATTTTGAAAACAACATTTTTATGTTTTCATTGTATCTAGATTTTGAATTTAAAATTTTAAAATGCAGAATTGTATTAAATAAAGATAAATTCTTAATAAATATAGTATTTCATGTTTATAAATTTAATTTACTTTTGTTAAATTAAAATATGCATAATATAATATATTATAAAATATAAAATATTATATTATAAAATAATAATTATATAAAATTTATTAAAAAAAATACATGTTCATAAATTAATTAATAATGTATTATATTTAACCTAATATTTATCTTTGCAACTATAACTAGTTTTGTGATATATTTATAGAACACACTTTAAATTATTGTTTAAAATGAAATTAATTTTCTAAATCTACTACCAAACACATATCTGAAAACATGAAATACAACTTTGTTTTTATTGAATCACTTGTTTTCAAATTTCTGTTTTCGGATTGCCTACCAAACAGACCCTAACTAACTTTATATACTCAAATTGAGTAAAAAAATTGATAAAAACTTAGTTTATATAGTTTGTATTTGATTAACGTGAAAAATGAGTTTATATAGCTCGTATAATTAGAAAATCTATAACATAAAGATAAACAACTTACATATCAAAGACAATAAATTTAACGTGTCGAATATTAATTAAGATTCGAATCTCTAACCTCTCTATATATAAAGTAGCTTTTTGAAAGAAAAAAAATTAATGATTAATGGATCATAATGAAGTGGGACCATCATGTATTAGAGAGAAATCTAATAAAATGAAAGAGAACACATGCATGGTTGGGCTGAAAGGGGGACTTATGCACATTTATTTCTTTAATGAAATGATTGAAACTTTTTGGCTACAATATGATAATGGGTGTTTGGAGATATACATTAGCTTTTTCATTTCCATCATCAAAACTTTGGAATAAAGTTTTGATTTTATTTTTTAATTCTTTAAAATTTTGTGAATATTTTTAAGCAATATGACAATGTTTAGCTTTATTTAATATAATATTATTTCAATACAGTCTCATGATAACCATAATAGAACTTTATTATATTTTTTTAATTTGCTTTGTCTGTTCTCTCTTTCCTTTTCATCACTACCTTTTTCTGGTGGAAGATAATGAAATATATAATTCATTCTCTATATTATAATTTATATGTGCACACACTATTTCGCCCAGATAAAACCATTCTACTTTTAATGTTTTTTCTCAATTTTAGGAACATTTTGATAAAAATATGAACAAAATGTTAATATATGTGGATATGATATCTCTATAATGATCATGAAAATTTTTTATAAAAAAAAAAACTTATAGAAGTAATTTTAATTAATAAATAAGTATTTTCATTTAAAAAAGAGAGAGAGATTTACCTTTTTTAAATAAGTCATAATTCTTTTGTATTAGAAAAGTATATGCATTAATTAGAATGCCCCAAAACACGAAAGACAACAAGAATAATCTAGTTCAAAAACATGAAGAGTGTTAGACTTTATGATATAATTAAATTTACCCCAAACTCTTAGCTTAACCTTTTAGTATTGATTTAAGACAGATCGAGGCGGCGGGTGGTCGGGAGGTCCGTGTTCAAACTCCCATAGAAAGTCGATTTCCTCCCCATTTAATATTGATTTCACTTGTTTAGCTTTTCATCAAATTTTCAAGCTCACAAGTGAGGGGGAGTGTTAGACTATATGATATAATTAAATTTACCCCAAACTCTTAGGTTAAACTTTTAGTTTGATTGGTGATTTAAGAAAGAGAAACCGTGTGCTCATATCTCACCAATATTTTGACTATATTTCAAAAATATTAATTGCTTCTGTATCAATGTTAAACCATTTGATATATGAAATTATCCACTTGTTGATAAATATTTTATTCATTATTCTAACTTTCTATATATATATATAAGATTAGAAATTTATTTTTATCTCCAACTAAGATCAAAGATGAAAATATTCGTCGAGATGCCAATATATCTGTAAATCAATAAAACATAAAACATAAAAATATATCATCTATTAACATTGATATAATATAAATAGTAATAACAAGAGCTATTACTTAGTTTAGAAGTAAAAACAACTTAATTATTGATCGAAATAATTTATTTTTTAACTTTTTGATTTATAGAATTATTCGTTGATATGGATATATTTTATCGATATATTCGTAAAATTGAAATGTTGATATTGGTATCTGTTAGGAGTGCTTACAATGACCTACATTAATTAGGAAAGAAAAAGATCAATAGT
The DNA here is from genome assembly GCA_036507285.1 of Trichosanthes cucumerina. NCBI lineage: Eukaryota > Viridiplantae > Streptophyta > Magnoliopsida > Cucurbitales > Cucurbitaceae > Trichosanthes > Trichosanthes cucumerina. Next base: position 10,149,324 of record CM071842.1, on the reverse strand, counting down.
ATATAAGTGTGGATAATATCATATCATATCAATATTTTCATCTTTAATTAGGATTAGTTGGGTAAATAATTTAACAATAATAAGTTTTTAAAAAGACAATATAAAATTTCAAAGATTAATTACTATAATTAAAACCTTAAAGTTCCTTTTAGAATTGCCTTTTTCCAAGAAAAAAAAAAAAAGAAGGAAATGCAATTACCTTTTCAACTTGCTTTGGCTTTAATTAGAGATTAGAAAACATTAAAAACACGCAAAGGTAAACCCGTCTTTATGTGATCAAAAGGTAATTATATTTTTTATTTTTTAAAAAAAGTAATTAGATTTGTTTTTTTAAAGGTTTAGGAAAAGTTAAGTTCCAAAGTCAAACTGGCACGCAAAGGTAAACCATCTTTTTTTTTTTTTTTATATGAGGGGTGCTCATAGGTTAGATTGGATCGGGTCAAGACATTTTTTAGACCCAACATAACTATTCGGGTTGTAAATTTCTTCAACTCAAACAACCCTAATTAAGTGATGAACCCAACCTAATTCAACCATGAAACTTTGGATTTGGTTGGTTCGAATTAATCGGATTATATACTTAAAATTTTATTTTATAAAAAAGTTAGTATTTATATGTAAAATATATATTTATTTTATTTTTGAATATCGAATCAAGATTAGCAACTAAATTTTAATTTATATTATGAATTTTTACCTTTTAAGAACTTAAAAACTTATTTTAAAAAGTTATTAAAGAATAAGTAATCTAAATATAACTATAAAATTATAATAAATATATGTACATATAGTTGTAATATAAAAAAAATATATTTATTTAAACTAATTAGAAGTTCGGGTTGGTTCGGTTCAACCTAAACTAATTTTTGGTGAACCAACGAACCAACCTAACCCAAAAAAAATCATTTTTTTAACCCAACCCAACCCAAATAAATTTGATAACCCAATCCAAACGGTAGAATTGAGTTGAGTTGATCAGATCTTTCGGGTTATTAGATTTTTTGAACACCCCTACTTTATATGATCATAAGGTAATTCTATTTATATATATATATATATAAAAGGTAACTAGATTTTTTTGTTTTAAAAAAAAAGTTTTAGGAAAAGTTTAGTTTTTATATATAAAATAAATTTTTAATATTACATATAATATCATTTTCCAGTTTTTGTTTTCTTTGTAAGTTTAATCCTAAAGTCATTTGGTAGGCAATCCAAAAATGTAAATTTGAAAACAAGGGATTCAATGAAAGCAGAGTTGTATTTCATGTTTTTGGATATGTGTTTGGTAGCAGATTTAGAAAATTGATTCCATTTTAAACAGTAATTTAAAATGTGTTCTATAATATATTTATAGATCATAAAATTAGTTGTAGTTGCAAAACTAAATATTAAGTTGAATATAAGACATTATTAATTAATTTATGAATATGTTTTTTTAATATAAATTTTATATAATTATTATTTTATAATATAATATTTTATATTTATAATATATTATATTGAAATTAAGTTTATAAATATGAAATACTATATTTATTAAGATTTTTATCTTTGTTTAAAATAATTCTGCATTTTAAAATTTCAAATTCAGAATCTGGATACAATGAAAACATAAAAATGTTGTTTTCAGAATTTCTACTATTTGGATCACAGAATCCGAAAAAGCGTTTTTGAAAACATATATCATCAAACACGTATTCACCGAATTCGGTGAATCTGAAAACATAAAACAGAATCCGGATTACCTACCAAACAGACCCTAAGTTTTTCTTGAACTTTTAATTTCAACAAATCCATACACTCTTTGATTTTATTATAGATTTAAATATGAGTTAGTAAGTTTAATTATCATCTTAAATATCTTGAAAGCATTCGAATTCATATTTTAAAAGTAAAGAATAAAAATTAATTTATATTCTAAACTCTCTAGTTGTATAAATTAAAATCTTAAAAAATTTCATAGAAGAATAATTTTATTTAAGAAATTTTGAGTTGTTGTTATAATTATTATTATTTGAGTCCAAACATGTGAAGTGAGGATTCAAACATTTCACATTTTGGTTGAGGATATGTCTTAACCAGTTAAACTATGATTAAGTTGTCGAATTAAGAGTTGATTTTAAACAAACTCAAGTAAAAATAATTACATTAATGGAGAGTCTAAATTGATTCATTTATAAAAATTTAGAGTTTATATCAATACAATGATTAGTTTTGAATTTTAATTGATAAAACTTCAAATCCCTAAAAGTAATTATTTATTTTTTAAAAAAAATAATTTTTTTTAAGTTCAAAACTTATTTGATACAGTCCTTTTGAGAACAAATGACAATAAAAGAATATTTCACTTGTTGGTATATAATCATTATTTATTTTTTTACGTATAAATAAGTAGGAATCATTTTTTTAATTCATATAAAATGAAGGGATAAAGATGGAAAACTTGACCAATTCCGAAAAAAATAATAACCAAAATAAAATTACAAAAGCAAAGTGGACCAAATATTCCTTGGAATAGGTTTTTAAAATAAAGAAAATAGGAAAAACAAACAAGATCTTACTTTATCCGCGTATTTTGTTTCATGTTTTGCAAAATCATCATGAATGATTTTTTAGGTATAAATTAATTTTTTTTAAAATAAAATCTTACAAAAAAATTCAAAACGATTTTCCAACCGACAGAAATAATTGACATGTATTTTTTTTAGTCGGAATTCATACATATTTCACACATTTATTGCGATGAGAGAAGAAAATCAATTTTTCAACGAGAAAAACATTTAAAGTATGAAATTAAGAAAAACAATTTTCCAAAAAAAAAAAACATTTAAAGTATGTAATTAAGGTCTTCAATTATAGTTGAGTGGAGGAAGCTCAAATGAAGGGATAAATATGGGAAAGTTTGACCAATTCTTCCAAAAAAGAAATAAAAAGCAATTAAATGAAAAACAAAAACAAAAAAAAGAAAGAAAAAAAAGCAAAGTGTGGGTATTAAATGAGAACACATGCATGTCAATCAATGGGGGTCAAATAAAAAATCTAAAGAAACCCATATGATTGATAATGCAAAACATAATTTTGTCAATATTCACTTGAAAAACATGAGAAATAAAATGCTTTTTTTTTCTTTGGTCTAATAAAGTGGATTTGATGGTGAACATGAACTTCTTTTCATTTTTTATTTTATGGGTTATGTTTTCTGTTCAAAATTGTGGCTCAAGATTTTGTTGCCCTTCCACATAAGCATGTGCATGGGGCTTAGATATTGCATATGTTTTCAAATTTGAAGTTAGGTTTAAAAATAGTGTTTTTCTTTAATTTCTAAAAAAAGAGTGAATAGTATTTCTGGTTTGAATTCTATTTTAGAATCTCAATTTTCATAATATTCTATTTTGTTCCTTAAATTTGAAAATATTATGTTCTAGTTTGGAAATTTTGCCTTCATTTTAATACTTACCATTAAATTTTCCTTCTATGGATTATTGGTTAAATTACACATTTGATTTATGAAGTTTTAAAGTTATGTCTATTTTGTCCATATATCCTTAATAATTTTTAGATTTTGAAAGTAATAATTAGTTGATGAACTTTAATTTGTTACCAGGGGCAATTTGGTGTATGGCAAAAACGGCCAAAAAAATGGCAAATGTAGCAAAATGATAAAATAATTTGCAAATATAACCAAAGTGATTATACAATCATTTAAATTACTAAAATGCCCACAACCCAACATTTCAACATTTTCATTGATTCTTCTTCATCATCAATATTCCTTCCTTTTTATCTTTTAGTTTCATTTCTCTCGATTTTTATTTCCAACTTGCAAGTCCAGTTCATGGGTTTAATTTTATAACTCTATGAAAGATGGAAAATGAAGGTGTAAATTGATTAAATTTATTCTGTGTGTAATTTGTATTACTATCAATAATTTTCCTTGACGTCGCGCGTGTACTGAGTTTGATAGGTTCCTAATTGATTGTCTGTGGTCATCGATATCTATCAGTGATAGACTTTGATTACTAGCATGTGGTGATCGGTTTCTATCAGTGATAGACTTTGATATCTTAACTGTTTGTCTATGGTGATCGATTCCTAATTGATTGTCTGTGGTGATCGGTATCTATTAGTGATAGACTTTGATCACTAGCATTTGATGATCGGTTTCTATCAGTGATAGACTTTGATATCCTAATTGATTGTTTGTGTGATCGGTATTGTATGCATGCACTTTGTTTAAAAAAAAAAAAAAAAAAAAAGGTTGAACGAAAATCGGGAGGGCTTCGCCTCCTCCTCCCTTCTCTCGTGCGTGCGTCTGAGTGACAGAAACGCCGCCGCCGCCGTTCGGCCGCCGCCACCTCTCTCTCTCTCTCCTCCCTTCTTCTCCTCTCGTTTTCTCCCTCTCTCAGTCTCTCTCAGTCCCTCTCCTCACCGCCCCTCTCTCTCTCTCTCTCTCTCTCTCACGCGAACCTCTCTTCTTCCCAGTTCGCCGCTGCCCGTCGCGAGTCCTCGCCCAGACGCTGCCGGAAGACGAACCGAAGGCGCGCGCGTGCGAAAGTCTGCCGCAAAGTCTTCGTTCGGTTCATTTGGTTCAGCCTTTTTCTCGGTTTTCGACAAAGCGAGTCCGGTTTCGTGTAGATCGGGTCGCGAGGATTCCAGATCTGCCACCCACGTGCCGCCGCCGTCACTTTCACGCGCCGCCGTCACTTTCACTTCTACGTAAATTCATGGGTAGAAGTAGTATTTTTAGGTTTAAATTTCAAAAACTAAAAACAAAAACAAAATGGGCATAAATAGTTATCAAACGGAAGTTTACATTCTTGAATGTCTGACAAAATAAAAATGTTATGGCTTAGGGAAAATTGATTCTCTTCTTTTTTTTTTTCTTATCTGTGGCATGCGAAAGTCTACACACAAATCCACCGATTCAACAAAAACAACCTAACACTTGGTTTCTCTGTTCATCGAAACATCAGATCATCCCAAAAAATCCACCGGTTGCATCTCATTAACAAAGAAATCAAAACCCCTCCCCAGAAAGAATAATTCCAAATAAGTAATAAGTATAACGGATATTAGAAATATATTATACTTAGGGGTATAATTGGAATTATAAAAAAAATTAAAGATTTTTGTCATATTTACAATTCTTTTAAAATGTTGTTATATCTACAAATAATAACCCTAAGTTTGCTACTCATTACAAATTCTCTTGTTACAATTTAATCTCTAAACTTTGTAACAATTTAGTCCATGTATTTTAAAAATTGTAATGATTTAGCCTCTATTGAAAAATTTATTGTTAAGATTTAATAGAGTTTGTTAAATAGGTATATCAACAAACTATCTAAGGACTCTCTCTCTATATATATATATATAGTTATAAGCTACAAAATCTAAATTTTTAAATAATAAATTTTGACATTTAATTTTGATGAAATTTTATATATTAGGGAATAAAATCATTATAAATTTAAAAGTATACAGACTAAATTGTTACATATTAAAGTTCATAAACTAAATTTTTATAAAAATGAAAGTATAGAGACTAAATTGTTACCAATCAAAATTCAAGGACTAAATTGTTACCTCCATCCAAATTTAGGGACCAAAAGTAGTTTTTAACACGTCTCTAGATTTTCAAAGTTGTGTCTTTTTTATTTATGTATTTTAAAAAGTTTGTAATATGGTATTTGATATGTGACACTCGAGATAAGGAGAGATACATGAATGAATCGGGACCACATCTAGAAGAGAGGGATCGTGAGCATATAAAAGTATGGTTAAAAAAAAATGAAAATATCGTTGAAAAGGGCTTAAAAGAATTGATATAGCTACTACCTATACCAACAAGGTGCACATTTCTTTTCGGTGGCTCAATCATATGAACTCCAAAGTTAAACTTGTTTAGCTTGGACAAGTATGATATGAATGATATGGTGACGTGGTCAGGTCGTAGAGGATCATGGACCTGGAGCGTTACATGATAACTGTGTTAAGTAGATTCACGTGGTTAACTTTGTCAATTTAATATTTATGTTACATATTGATAGTATTATTTAATGATTAAGTGACAAGATAATTTTGGACAAATTCAAGCATTTTGTGGCAAGTTAGATTGATAGAATTAAATGATAATAAGTCATTAGACATAAAATTAAAAAAAAATTAAATATATTAAAATATTATTTAAAGTTAAAGAGTAAATAGCAGTCTCAATTGTTCCATTACCTATTAAAACTTTTTACAAAACAAGGACTTTGTATACACGGGAAATTTGTTTGACATGATCATAGTTTCGAGAAAATGATTTTAAAAGTAAAAAAAAAAAAAAAAAAAAAACATGATATTGTTTTCATGTGTTTTTATCTTTGATGTTTTTAATTTAACTGTCCATATATAACAATTAACTAGATTTGTATTTTTCTTCTTTAATTAATTCAAATGTTAGTAAGTCAAATTAAGACATCATAAAAAGAATCATCTATTTGAGTACTAACAAGCAAAGTCTTTAAGTTGGTCTAAAAACACATCATTGTGTGATTAATCTTAGAGTAGACTTAATGGTCCTTCACAACTTTACCCTAAGTTATCATACCCATTAAAGTTGTTAGGGCTTTCATTTTTATAAGATAAACTCAAATAGGTTCTTAAAAGGAAAATCAAATGAATTTAATAACAATAATGTTTTATAAAATCTCAAAACATCAAAACTTTAGGTATAATTCTTTCAAAATTTCCTCCACACTTTCTAATCGTACTTTGATCATCTGAGTTTCCACTTAGATTTGAAACGAGTTTGTTTGATAATTAAGCTCTACAATTTCATCGTTGAAGTGTCAAGCTTCTAGTTAACATGAACATAACTCAGCTTACCTAAAGTGTATACTCTCGACCAAGAGGTTAAAGGTTCAAATCTCTCACCTCACTTGTTGTCAAAAAAGAAAAATATCAACCTTCTAAAATCGTTTTACGAACCCACAATTCTTTTTAGTTGCATGAACGAGTGATTCTCTTTTCTCGCACGTAAAATCTATTTACATGAATTATTTGCTTGCATGTATAAAAAATTTCTAACTATTTTGAATTGTTTATTTGCTTAATTTTTTACTTAAGAGTCAGTATCACTTGATTGACAAATACTATGAACCATCAAAGTTGCTTCTAAAGTATATATCTTTTTCTAATTTCATAGTTGGTGATCTCCAAATGAGACTCAACTAAGAGCAAAAATACAATTTAATTAGAAATATCTAACTCTTTTCAATTTAGTTGACTTAGCACAACTAATCACTTTAAAATTCTTATCTTTCAATAATTAGGATGCCTTCTCAACTTACACCATCTTTAAAGCGACTTGAAAGTTGAGTTTAGTAGCTTTTTTCTACTCTAATAAATAGATACGTCACATCAAGCCAACTTAATCAAAATTAATTTAATAATCATGTCATATTAATATTCAAATATTATTGTTAAAATCAGAAGCTAAATAAAAGCATACACAACGCTAAAAAGAATATAATCAAAGTTTTTAGAATTTAAAGATTAAATAGACGTGAATGTTCAAAGTTGATAGGCTAAATGTATAGTTAATTTATATTTCATTTGTCAAAATACATGATGATTGAAAAGAAACAAAGAAAAATTTAATGATTTCTAAATTTATGTAATTCTATTGATCATCAAATTAAAAGTATCATATATTAAAATTGGAAGCAAAATGACAACTTTACCCTTCATTTGTAACCAAACCAAAAAATTCAAATTGAGCTATATCGGAATAACTATTAACCCTCACCCACCTTGTTAATTCAATAAAATAATATCTATATTTCTTTAATTGCTATAAATTTAGAGGTAGTAAACATAAAGAAATCAAATAATTTAAGGAAAAAAATAGTGGAGAAGAAAAAAAAAAGTAAACTTAGCCTGAGCCATCTCAGCCCTCCCTCATATCCAACTCTTTTAATTTTTTTTTTTTTTTTTTGATTCTCTTTCTTTACGGTTTTACCCTTCCATTCAAGCCTATTTACATCTCTATCCAACAAAAGTTACAAAATTCCAACTGCGATGAACCTCTGCTGCAATCTCACAGTTTATCCCCCACAACCACCTTGATGCTACAAGGCAGCTGATCTTCTGAGCCCCGACAACCCGAACCGTCATCGGAGTCGAGCCTGACCGCCATGGACTCGAAGGCGTCAAAGCTCGGAAGACGAGCCTTGAGCTCTTTCAAGCTCGGAACGAGAACTTTCTCGGTCCATTCTTCGACATTCGTGTTCCCAAGCCATATCCCACTTGTGATCTTCTCAAGAGCATTCTCCTGTAGTTCAAATGAGATCTTTTCTCCAACAATTGATGAAAACTTCTTGTTGATGGAGCTTGTGATGTTGTGCTTGATCGGAGCGAAGTCCACTGGTTTGAAGACGATTGCATCATCGACTGTCTTAAACATCTCTCGTGATGCCGATGGAGTTGTGAACGATAACTGTCGAGTGTTGAGGCCATGCTCGGTTTCGTGATCGGTTGTTACATCACTTGAATTCAGTGATCCGTCTGTCTTTTCATCCTCTGCATCTGCAGCTTCATTCAGATCAAACGCTATGGCTGAACCAGCTTCTACTCTTGGTTTCAAACACCGCTCTTCACCGTTCGCCCATTCGGCTCGACGTTTAACTGTCTTCTCGCTAAGGGATAGTTTCAACTGCCAAGTGCTTCTTGCTAAACCAGCAAACTTTTCTTCCTCAAGCGGATTTCCGTTAGACAAGTGTTTCATATCATCTGGTATCCAGTTTGCTGTAAGGATGAAGATGATATTACCAAGACTGATTTCACGGCCGTGAGAATCGGTGAATCGACCTCTCTCCATTGCCCTTTTTATGCTGCCACGGACAAGCAGATCCGATTCGTCGAAATCGTCAAGCACAATGACAGAAAATCGGTTCCTTCTAACGGCCTCTGATATTCTATCCAACACGGTTCTACCACGGATACTTGTGTCTGATTCTCCATCCCTACGTTTAGAGCCAAGACAAATAGTTACAGGATTGGACCCAGATACCAGCTCTGCAAGAGCAGTTGCCATCTTCTTCTTTCCAACTCGGTCGGGACCCAAGAACAAGAGCCACATGTCTCCTTTCGGAACGGTACCTCGTCGTTTTCCATTTCCCAACTTGAACTGAGTCACACTTGTAGCCAAAGCAGATGCTGCTTCTTGCTGCCACCATACCTTCTCTAATATACCTTTCAAGAGCCTCTTGTACGAGTCGATATCCGATGTATTGAGAAATTTACCACTCCGCAGTTCGCATACTTTGTTCTCGGGTTCAGAAGATATGCAACCCAGAAAGTCCTTCACGCGCTCTTTATGTGTTTGTTCAGCCAAGTTCTCGCCATCGTTCATTCGCCCAAGAGCCAACTCTGTCCTTACAGGGCTACCCAATTGTGAAGTCGAAAGTACTTTTTCAGATGGTTTGCTGGCCAGAAGTGGATTTGTTTTCAGTTGCAGGGTTTCGCCAAATGCTTTATTTAGTTGTAACTTGGGTTGAGAAGGTTGATGCCCGAGCAAGTTCGGACTGTACAAGCCCGTTAAAGGGAGAGACATCGGTACAGTTCTCTCGGAACCGAACTTGTTTCGATTATGGAAATTAGGATGAAGACGCAAGCACGTATCGTGCCATTTCTTCTGTAGTTCTTGAGTCTTCTGCTTTCGCATATGTTCTTTATCCAAGTTCTGAAACAAGAAAGATTGCTCATTTTACAAATGCAGATTGCCAATAGTGATTCCTACTATCAAAAAGGGCAACACAAACAAGTAAACCAAGAATCACAACAGAATTTACCTCGGTCGTTTCGTGTTTCTTCGAACTTTCATCTTCGGCCTTTGCAGTCTGCAGCCACGGAGGGAGAGCGGATGTTTTGACTCCTTCCGGTTTGGGTACTGAAGATGGTTTGTCAAACTCATTGGCCACAAGTTTTTCCAGCTCCCGTTCGTAATTCGACATGCACTGAGAGCAACAACTTGTTTTCCGAGAAGAATCCAGCTTCTCGGGCATCATCGGTCGCATTGGAATGGTGGTCACATTCGTAAATCCCTTGATCGAGGATAATGATTCAACTGGGCTATTAAGAATCCCAGTGGTACCAAGCCTAATAAACAGGACACCGATTAAGTTTGAAGAATTCTAAAGTGAACAAACCATAAACCAACAGAATTTGACAACTTCAGCTGTTCTAAAGTCAAATTGAATCTGGGAAATGATGAGTATCATTCTAACCAGATTGAACAATTAAATTTCTTCTAATTCGAGAATTTGAATCATATCAGTCAACTCCTAACCACCTAATAAAATTTACGAAATCGAATCGGATCGAAACTATTATCAGAACAAGCAATCAACATCCCATCAAAATCATTCAAGACTACAGAATATACAAAAACATTGGCATAACTTGAATAGGCCATTCAATCATAAACAGGTCAAAATTGATCTAAGAACATGAAGAATACCTCGGAAACAATCCGGGAAGAGGCGCTCGGGCAGCAATGGGCACAGCCTGCAAGCCCCAATCATTCTCCATGGAAGGATGATAGACTTGGCACCTTAAATATGTCTCACAAGTAGCAGTACCAATCAACCAAAGCCGACCAGCACCAGCACCACCATCACCATACTTTGCAAGAAGCTTCCCCATCTCCGCCACCGCAGCCCGCCCACCTTCGGAAACAACCTGCTGCTGCACCGTGCCCGACCCTGAACCAGCCCCGGTCGAAGGCTGCTGCTGAACCAGCCACTTCAAATCTCCCATATTAAGAATAACCCCTCCACCACCATTCAAATTCTCCATTCTACTCTCCACCAAATTCTCCAATTCCTTAATCTTAGCACCAATCCGCAATTTATCATTAGAACAAATCTCCTTCTCCAAATGAATCACCTGAACTTTACACAGTGCCCCATCCCCCAATTCTCCATTCTCAATCCTCCTCAACAATTCCTTCACCACAGCCTCCGGTTCCGACTCCCCGACGAGCACTGGATTCCACTTCTTCGACCGGAGCAATATATCCAACACCTTCCTGACTTCCTCCCCCCTCTGCTGCAGTGGCGGGGCGACAACGCTCCCCTGCTGCTGCAGTCGGGGATTCAAATACAAATTCCTCGGCGGTCCTGCAGGAGAAGGTCGAAACCCCAATCCCCCAATCGACGAAGAACTCGCGGGGGCTGATGAATTCAACGACTGTTCAATGGTGGCCTTAACAGCAGGGCTGGAAAAGCTAGCCTCCCTCATAACACGGCTCACACTAGGGTCATCAAGAATCGAAATAATCAACTGTTCGAGCTCAACTTTGACGGCCAAGAGCGGCTGCTGCTGTTGCTCAGGGCAGCCCCGGCGCTGGTGGGCTTGGGCGCGCTTGAGGGCGGCCATAAGCGCGTTGGAAATGGGCGGCTCGGCGCCGGGACTGGCGCTTTGAGCCGTCGGAAGTCGCTCGAGGGCGACGCTAAAACAGAGCTCGAGAGCTCTGCACTGAAGGGGATGAGAGGAATTCGGGTGCGATTTGATACAGGCTTGCCGGAGAAACCCATTCGGCGAGGAGAGAAGCGTCGCCGCCACATGAAGTGGCGTCGTTTGTCCGTGATTCCGGCGACCAGCTTCAGCGATGGAGTGATTCAGCACACTCGCCGCCTCCGGCGTAAGAGTTTGCTGAATCGTACTCAACCCAGCTCTCATTTATATCCCCCCAAAAAAAAACAAAACCCAATTCCCAAATTCACTCAAAATCAAAGAAATCAGCAATTTCAGTCGAAAAAACGAACAAAACCCAGATGGAGAAGGTCAATGAGAATCAGAAATCGAGTGCAAAAATAGACAAATTCCCAATTCCCAGAAGGGAAAATCAAATAAGAAACTGAGCTAAAAGCTCAAGTCTCATAACAAGGGATCTCTCCATCTATCAATCAATCAATCTATCAATTTCTGTATCCATTTGCAATCACAACAAGTGTAAGAAGAAGAAGAAGAAGAAGAAGAAAGGGGGAAGGAAAGTTAGAATTGAACAGAAAGAGAGAGAGAGAGAGAAGGAAAAGACGAGATCCCGTAATTCAGAAGAACATCTCTCTTTTTATTTTATTTTGTTTTTCTCTTTCTACAACTTTTTTATCTACATCCATCTGGAGGAATAACCCAAAATATCCTAGACAAAATTTCCGGAGCAATAATTGGAAATAGTAAAAGAAATTAAGGAACAGGAATGTGAATGAGAAATAAAAGAAGAAGAACAAGAACATGAACATGAACATGAAGAAGAAGAAGAAGAAGAAGAAAAAAAGAGTCTCATCTTTAGAAATAACATTTTACAAAGGGCATAAAACAAACCCAAGTGAGTAAAAATTTGATTTTTTTAAAAAGAGAAAGAGAATTTCTGGAAAATGAGGGAGTTGGAAGTACTATAAAATCAGTTGCAAGGATTTCTGGAAAATGCTTTTTGGGCAGAGGAAAGAGCTCTTCTTTTGGTGTCATCAAATTTAAAATTAAAAAAAAAAAAACTTTTGATTTATTTATTATTTAAAAAAAAAGATTTATTCTTGAATGTAAAGGAAGGAGCTTTTTTAAACCAGTTTTGTCTCAATATATTAGAGATAATGGAGAGAGAAAGAGAAGGGGGTCAGATACTGCCTTTTTTAGAGAGAGAAAATGGGGATTAAGTTTTTTTTTTTTAAGAGAGAGAGAGAGAGAGAGATTTAGATGATGATTTTTTTTTAGGGGGTTGGGGACTTTGGAATTGGATTGACTGTCTTTATAATTTCTTTTTTGTTTTAATATTTTTATTTAAAGGAGGTAATACTAATAACTAATAATAATAATTAGAAGACCTAATCTCACGCGCTTTTTTTTTGCTTTGAGTTTTGGACTGACTTGGCGTGGTGTACACGCGCTGAAATTTAAATTTAATTTTTAATTTTTGTTTATTGTGTCTACCAATATTCAGCTTTTCACACGCAATCGCTGCAAAGGCAATGCACGGGTTTCGCCTTTTCATACCTACACTCTCTTTTTAACTTCCTCTTTCTTTCTCTCTCTTAATCATATTATCATCTCTCTCTCTAACTTTTGCCTTCCCCAATTTTTCTTACAAATTAAATCTACACTTTTTTTTTTCCTCTCAATTGCTCGGACCATCGTCACAATATGATCGATAATTTTACATTATTAGAACTACGTAAGAGATTAATTATAGAACGGATTAAGATTTTGAACCTGCATCCAACCATTATATTAAGGTGATCTCGTTCAATAATTTTTTTCTATCCTCCCTCTATCTCTCATTTATCTGGTATGTATTCTAGATTTTTTTCTTCAAAGCAATAATTTTTTTTTGTTGATTGATAAATTTGATTTCTATAATTTGGAGGTATAGTTTCAATTAAAGTTTCAATTGTTTTTTGAGTTCGACAACCTGAGTGGAGATTCGAACCATTGATCTTTTGGTCGATGGTATAATGTCTTAAGCTTCACTTGATAACTATTTAATTTTTAATTTTTAATTTTTAATTTTTGAAAATTAAACTTATATGGTGCAGAAATAGGAATGGGAGGAGAGAAATTGTCAAATCGGTCTAGACTAAAGCTAGAAGCTGCCGATTTGAGTGTTTGTGTATTTCTTCCAAAATGTAAAAATTGTCCCCTTTGTTGCAAAACACACACTAAAAACTAGGGTTGCCACTAAATGGGTTGTGTTTTAAGAAGCCCACTAAAGACCTAAGACTAACATAATAATTAAACGCCCAAATGCAAGAGCCAATTTCTGGAAAATAAACACAACTGGAATAAAAGTACTTTAACTCAACCCTAGATTTCTTCTAGATTCTGCATCAGATTGCTCCTCACCAAAAAAAGAAAATGCGTCCTCGCATTTTGACATCTGATGGCGGCGACCACCATGGAGTTTCAAACAACACAAGTAATCTCCCTTTTCTTCACCTGCATGTTATTAGACACAGTGAATTCCTCGATTTCGGCTGTTTCCATTGGCGTGACTTTGACCGCTTCCGCCGATTCGACAACAATTGCTTCATCTTCTTCTTCGATTGTTGAAGCAGCATCAGGTGGGTGATAAGCACATAGATCAGCAACATTAAAGGTGGGTGAAGTTTGTATTTCTGGTGGGAGCTCAAGAACATAAGCATTGTTGCTGATTTTTTTTGCTATTCTGTAGGGACCAATCTTTCGTGGCTTCAACTTGGAATATGGACCCACAGGATGTCTCTCACGTCGAAGGTAAGCCATTACGAGATCACCAATGTGGAATACTTTCTCCTTTCGTTTCTTGTCAGCTTGCTTTTTATACTCTGCATTAGCTTTCTGAAGGTTGGCTTGAACTATCTCTCGGATCTGTTTGATTTCTTCTGTCAAGCCAATTGCTTTCTTACAAGTCGGAAGTTTCAATGATCTTAGATCAACTGTCTGATTTGGCTCTTTAGTGTAAACTATCTGAAATGGACTAAATGATGTAGATCTATTAGACATACCGTTATAGGAAAATTCTGCTTGAGGCAAGAATAGATCCCACTGCTTAGGATTATCACCAACCAAACAACGCAACATGCTTCCAACGGTTCGATTTACAACTTCAGTTTGTCCATCACTTTGGGGGTGGTATGCACTGCTGAAATTTAGAGTTGTATTAAAACGACCCCATAAAACTCTCCAAAAGTGACTAACAAATTTGACATCTCTGTCCGAGGTGATAGACTTAGGAATCCCATGCAACCTCACAATTTCACGAAAAAATAATTTTGCTACAGCACTGGCATCGAAGGTCTTCTTGCACGGTAAAAAATGTGCCATTTTAGAGAATCGATCAACTACCACAAAAATAGAGTCCACTCCTCTTTGTGTTCTAGGCAACCCAAGAATAAAATCCATGGAGAGATCCTCCCAAATATCATTAGGAATGGGTAAAGGAGTGTAGAGTCCCGTGTTTTGTGAGCTTCCTTTAGCTGATTGACAAATTCCACACCGTTGAACAAATTTGCCAACATCTCTTTTTAAATGTGGCCAAAAGAAACGAGCTTCCACAAGTTGGATTGTTTTATCTCTTCCCATATGTGCTGCTAATCCATTAGAATGCATTTCTTGGATAAGTTGTGCTCTTAATGAAGTGTTAGGGATACATAACAAATTTCCTTTAAACAAAAATCCTTGGTGAATGAGAAAGTCCCCACATCTTTCATTTTTCAAACAAGAGTCCCACGTCTTCTCAAAATCAGGATCACTAACAAATAAAACTTTCAAATATTCAAACCCAACAACCTCAATGTGCAAAGTAACAAGAAGATGGGTTCTTCTACTTAGTGCATCAGCCACTACATTCTGTTTACCGGGTCTGTGCTGAAAAACAAACTGGAACTTCTGTAAATACATTACCCAACGAGCATACATTCGTTTCAAGTGCTTTTGAGAGTTGAGAAATTTTAGAGCATGATGGTCACTATGTAGAATGAACTCTCTTTGTATCAAATAATGCTCCCAATGCTGAAAAGTACGAATAATAGCATAAAGCTCTTGTTCATAGGTAGACCATTTTTGCTTAGCCTCATTCAA
The DNA here is from genome assembly GCA_036507285.1 of Trichosanthes cucumerina. NCBI lineage: Eukaryota > Viridiplantae > Streptophyta > Magnoliopsida > Cucurbitales > Cucurbitaceae > Trichosanthes > Trichosanthes cucumerina. The sequence goes on along the minus strand of CM071842.1, from coordinate 10,133,721 downwards.
CTTTTCACTGAAAAATTCCACCGGTTTCCCCTCTTGCATTAGGACAGCTCCAATACCCGTCAAACATGCATCAGTTTCCACCTCAAATAACTTTTCAAAATTTGGCAAAACAAGGATAGGTGCCGAAGTTATTTTTGATTTGATCAAGCAAAAACTAGCTTCTTCCTCACTCTCCCATTTAAATTTACCTTTCTTCAAACAATTGGTCAAGGGCACCACAATGCTACTGAAATTACGAATAAATCGTCTATAAAAAGTTGCTAAACCATGAAAGCTGCGTACCTCAGCAACATTAGTAGGAGACGGCCACTCCACGATAGCTTTAACTTTATCGGGATCCATTTGAATGCCATTCTTACCAACAATGAACCCTAAAAACAGTAGTTGCTCGGTACAAAATTCACACTTTTTCTGATTTAGATACAACTTATGTGCCCGAAGTGTCAAAAAGATTTCTCGTAGGTGGTCATAGTGTTCAACTTGAGACTTGCTAAACACCAAAATGTCATCAAAATAGACTACTGTTGTCCGACCAATAAACGGCTTCAAAACATGGTTCATTAACCTCATAAATGTGCTTGGAGCATTACTCAACCCAAATGGCATCACCTTCCACTCATACAACCCTTCACGAGTTTTAAATGTCGTTTTCCATTCATCGCCTTGTCTAATACGAATTTGGTGGTATCCACTCCGTAAATCCAAACGAGAAAATAAGCAAGAACCCTCAAGTTTGTCCAATAAATCCTCAAGGCGAGGGATTGGAAAACGATATCTCACTGTTATCTTGTTGATTGCTCTACTATCAACACACATTCGCCACGACCCATCTTTCTTTGGAACTAAGAGTGCCGGAACAGCACAAGGGCTCATACTTACTTGAATAAATTGCTTTTCCAGCAACTCATCAACCTGCTTTTGGAGTATGTCATGCTCTTTTGGACTCATTCGATAATGAGGTAGGTTGGGAAGACTAGCACCAGGTACCAAATCAATGCAATGTTGAATATTACGAAGAGGGGGTAGTTCCATGGGTAAATCAACAGCTAAAACATCAGAAAATTCCTTTATTAAGCTTTCCATTGTAGTGTCCACAACCAGAGAACCCACATTCTCTTTTGCCATGAGAATAAGGAGAGGAGAGAACACACCTTGGAGTTGATATGAAAAGTCACTTCCCTGGATAGCTAATAATAACGGCTTTGAGGACACAATGGGCGGGTTAGGTGAATCACAAAGAGGTAATAGGACAATGTTTTTGTTTCCCCACTTGAACTTATATGTGTTCTCCTTTCCATCATAAGTTACCGCCTTATCAAATTGCCACGGCCTCCCCAACAACAAGTGACACGCATCCATATCGACCACATCACATCTAATTGAATCTTTATAAGACTTTCCAATAGAAAATTGAATTTCACACACATCCAACACTTTATGCTCACCTCCCTTCTTAATCCAACCAATTTTATAAGGTTGAGGATGTTTTTCGATGGGAAGTTTTAAAGTCTTCACTAAAGAACGAGCAATAATATTTTCTGTGCTGCCATTATCCACTATTACATCACAAACTTTCTTCTCAATGGTGCATCTTGTTCGAAAATCTGATTGCGTTGTGATTTCTTAGGTTGTTTGGGTATTAGAAGCACTTTTCGAATAACACATGACACTCTCATCTCCTTCATCACCAATAACCTCTTCAATTTCATTCGATCTAGCATTGCATCATTAGATTCAACATCCGTAGGACTATCAACTTCCATTATTACGTTAACTTGCTTTCGAAAGGACACTCATTTGAGCGATGGCCTTGTTGGTTGCATCTATAACAACGAATCGGATTCTCCCTAGTATAGGGATTAGTACTTTTAAATTTGCTTTTCTACTTTCCCTCATTGTTTTGATGATTACGCCATGTTCTTCATGTTAGGTATTTGCTGATTTTGACTGCTGAGATACTTTCCTTTTTCACTAGTGCCCTCTCCGAACCCTTTTCTATATTGGGAATAGCGGTTGTTTGTTTTGGTATTGTGTGCCTCCGCCTTTTTTGCCAATGTAATTGCCTTTGATAGTGTCTTCATAGATTTCAAAGATAGTTGGTCTTGTATCGTTGACTTTAACCCCCCAACATATCTTGCCACTTGTTGTCTTGGTGTTTCATTCAAGTTGTTTAGAGCATTTAGTCGATTAAACTCAGTCGTATACTCACGTACACTTCTACTTCTTTGTTGGCAATGTTGGTATTGTTGATACAATACTTGATCATGATCTATTGGCAAGAATTGCTTTCTCAAATATCTTCTCATCTTTGGCCAAGTACGTATTTTCTCTTTGCCCTCTCTTCTTCTGTTTGCTTTAAATTGTTCCCACCCATGGAGATGCCCCCTTTGAGTTTGTATGCTACTAGTTTAACTCTACTCTCCTCTGGAATTTCCATATATTCAAAAAAAATTTCCACATGTTGTAGCCAATCTAGAAATTCTTCAATATCTAAAGTACCATCAAAACAAGGGAGATCAATTTTAATTTTATACTCACTGATTTCACCTCTTCTTTGTTGTGGGAGTTGTCTTTCATATCCATTCCCTCTCAATATTGCTTCTTCCACAAGATTGTCTGATTCAGTGCTACTATCACCATTGTTTCCTGAGTTGCTGTTGCCTTCTTCTTCTATTACAGGTCTTTGTCTACCTCCAGCATGTTGCCTACCTCCACGCCGACCACCTCTGCGTTCAACCCCTCGAGCTCGTGGTTGTTCACGGCGATTTTGTGGGTACGCACCTCCAAAGTTGGCGTTCAGTTGGGTCATGCTACGCTGGATGTCTTGGATGTCTCGATTAAACCGCTCTAGATGTTCATCGAGTCGATTTCCCATATCCGCTATTGCCTGCCATATAGCTGGAAAATCTCCTTCTCTCTCATTCTCTCTTTCTCCATCACCTCTAGTTGCCATTGCCCAAGCTGATCTTTAGGGCTCTGATACCACTTTGGTGCAGAAATAGGAATGGGAGGAGAGAAATTGTCAAATCGGTCTAGACTAAAGCTAGAAGCTGCCGATTTGAGTGTTTGTGTATTTCTTCCAAAATGTAAAAATTGTCCCCTTTGTTGCAAAACACACACTAAAAACTAGGGTTGCCACTAAATGGGCTGTGTTTTAAGAAGCCCACTAAAGACCTAAGACTAACATAATAATTAAAGGCCCAAATGCAAGAGCCAATTTCTGGAAAATAAACACAACTGGAATAAAAGTACTTTAACTCAACCCTAGATTTCTTCTAGATTCTGCATCATTATAAATATTACTTCCACCTGGGGATTATCATATTTCTTATCTACTTTTTAGATGTGTTTTAAAACATCAAGTCAAGTTTAGAAAACGAAAAAAAAAAAAGTTTACAAAAACTTGTTTTTGTTTTCGAAATTTAGCGAAGAATTCAAATGTTTTCTTTAAAAAGATGGGAATCATGGTAGCGAGGATAAAAACCATCGTAGAGAAACAGTGAGAAAACAATTATAATTTTCAAAACCTAAAAATCAAATTATCAAACAATGCCTTAACTAGTTGAGTTAAGTTCAAATTGACTTACAAAAATTTTATTTAGTTTTTTTTTTTGACAACTTCAATTTATTTTCTTTAGTTTGAGCTTTGTTTCAAGTTGATTTTTATGGTTTGTGAAATCTCAAGAAATGACCCTAAATTGTTTTTTACTCCCAAACAGAAAGAAAGAAAAAAAAGAAAGATACTTATTTACCGCCCAATTTTGATTTTCAAAAAGAAAAAAACGAGACTTATTTCATTCTATTTTTTACCTAGTCCTAAGAAAATGATACTTATTGATATAAAATATATATATATATTTATTTGAATCTATTTTTTTTACCTACTCCTATATCATAGTACAATCAACCGATAAAGTTAGCTAAATATAAAAGTTATCCCATTAAAAAAATGTGGTGACATGGTAATGGTTGGGATGATTTTCAAAGTTGATGAAAGTGCATGTACTAAATTTGTATATAACACATCGATATTTCATAGTTGATTTTTAATGTTTATTCTATATTTAACTTTTGAGTTTTTTATTATATCGTTGAACTTTGAGTAGTATTTTTTATAGATATTATTGTTGATATCGATAATTAAATGATGATATAGTAGGTCTATATCAAATTAATGTTGGTCGGTTTGACATGATATAGCAGATAAAGAATAGAAGGTGGACAACTGGTCAATATGAAGTGTCATATAAAACTATAAAAATGTTTCACACATGTTTCTTCCTAAGAAGAATGTATATGTTTTACGTACCACTTTATTATAAAGAATTTTACTCGGTAGACAAATATAATGATATTGATTTATGAGAAATTCAATAAAATACTTGGTTTTTAGTCTAATTTTTTTTCAATAACCCTTGAGTTTGTACTTTGTATAATGATAGTTTCAAACTGAATTTGTATAGAATATAAATATCTAAATATGTTAAACAAAAATTATTTGTGTAATTCACATGGACATATAGAAGCGAGAATCCTTTGACATTTTAATTGTAATGTTTTAACTACACTAATATTGATGTTTGTAATTTTAGTTATATAAATTATATTTGATTTGTGAATTTTGTAATTTATAAAAATAATTTTTATAATGGCCTATAATATTATAACTAATCTATATACCATAAAATCTAACTTTTTTTTTTTGTTGAGTTTAATAACATTTAGGAATGGTGGATTTGAACCTATGACTTAGTTATTTATTGGCTACAAAATCTAATTGTTTAGGCCTCGTTTGATAACCATTTTGTTTTTGGTTTTTTAGTTTTTAAAATTTAAACCTAGAAATACTACTTCTACCAATGAGTTTATATGTTTTTTTATCTAATTTGTACCTATGTTTTCAAAAATCAAACCAACTTTTAAAAACTAAAAGTTTGAATAATAAAAATTAAAAACTAAATGGTCCCTAAATTATCTAGAAAAAATGACAAATCTTGAACAGTTAAAAAGTTTGAATAATAGTAAAAATATTGCAAACATTTTTAATAATTTCAAGCTGATAAATTCATAAAACTATAATTTACAATTTGACAGAAAGGTTAATATTTAAAATGAAAGGTTAAGAAAAAAAATAATTGATAAAGGCATAATAAAATAATGAAAAATTCTATGAATTATTATTATCTCCAAAATGGAATATATATGATGATATTTGAAATGAAAAAGAAAGATCTCAAGCATTGAATTGCCCTCATTTTTAGGGAAGAAAACAAAAACAGAATTGGGACTTGAGCAAATTGAAGTGCACACATGTCACCTTTTCAATCACACCCATATCTCCAAAAAGAAGAACACACAATATTACTTTTAAGGCAAATAATTATTTGATTTTTAAAAAACTATGTTTGTTTTTTATTATTTTTTTACAATAATTTCTATTTATTTCAAATAAAATATTTAAATTCTTAGTTAAATTCGAAAACTTCACAACCACAAAAATTTTAGGCATAAGTAGTATTTATAATTTTAATTTTTTAAAATTAAATAATTATGAAAGAAACCTAAATTATTCCCTTTTTTAAGAACTTTTAAATTATTCAATTAATATGGGCCCAATAGAAAAAGAAAAAAAAAACAATTTCAAGATAATCATTATTTTGTTTCTCATTTCTTGGTTTTCAAGAATAAGTTTTTTTTTGTTTTTCTTTCTTTTATGTAACAATTTATATTTAATCAAAAGTTTATGGACTAAATAACATTTTAAACCCTTTTTATTATAAAAATTCCACATAATTAATCAGATTAAGCGATCAAGATTTTTTTTTTTCTTTTGAAAAATTATAATTTGTTTGCTAATTTTATTGAGAGCTTGAAGGGCACCGAAAAATAAATATTATTCAATTTAAAGCCCTGTTATAAATGCAAGGGAAAGAAAACTTAGTTTTAAAGTTGAGAAGAGGTTGAAAGGAAAAAAAAGATAATAATGATCATTTGTCCCATTGTATGATTCAATTTATCAATTGTGACATTTTTTTTTTATGGTTATCTTATCAGTACAATTTTTGAAAGAAAATAAAGTAAAAAGAATATACAATTTTGATTATTTTGGTCCATTAATTAATCTTGATATTTGAAATAAATTATTTATGAAATTAATGTTTGATTAATCTTATTGCTATTATATTGGCTTTGTTTTGTGTTCTTTTTTATCAACTAAATATATATTTTTTAGAATGTTACGTTATACAAAAGTCTGTTTGATGTTCAAATAACTTAGCTTGATTATTTAGTGTATAGGTTGGCAAACAATCTAGATTTTGTTTTATGTTTTCTGGTTGAGTTTAGTAAATATGTATTTGTCAGTTGTATTTTCGAATTTTGTAATCTAAATGGTAGAAATTCTAAAATCTCATTCAAATTTTGGATTTAAAATTCTAAAATACAAAATTATATTAAAAATAATAAAAATTAATGAATATTGTTTTCATGTTATAAATTAAATTTATTTTTATTAAATTGAATTACATATAATATAATATATTATAAATGATATGATATTATAAAATAATAATTATACAAAATTTATTAAAAAAACATGTTTATAAATTAGTTACTGATAGTTTATATTAAACCAAATATTTAGTTTTGCAACTACAATTAGCGCTCTATAAAAATATTATAAAACACATTTTGAACCGTTGCTTAAATTGAAATCTAATTTCTAAATCTGCTACTAAACACATATTTTAAAATTTGAAATACAACTCTATTATTACTAAATCTCTTATTTTGTAAAATTTTATTTTCAGGTTATCTCCCAAATAGATCCTTATATATTTATTTGATTTAGGCTAAACGTATCTAATGATCCGTAATTTATTTTTTTAGGTAAAATTTGCTTCTTAATATTCTTAAGTCCTCAATTTTACCCATGCATTGAAAAGTCTCATTTAGATCATTAAAACAAATTTTTTTTGGTTAAAATTTGTTAACAAAAAGTTTATGTCTCATTAAGTTAATATTTTATCAACATATTTGACATGTGTGTGGGCAGGTCAGTTAAACATGTTACTTTAAAAAATTAGATTTTTGGATAGATAGGTCAGATTTTGAGAATAAATGACTTGAATTTCATGCATTAAATATCAAAAGAGCGACATATCCATAGGTTTAAATATATCAATAAAAAAATAATTTTATGATCCATCAATTTTTTTTACTAAATTCTGACAAATTCTTTGCTTGAAAATTTTTAAAACATTAAAAATAAAAATAAAATATTAAAAAACTAAATTAAAAATTACTCAAAAAATTAAAAATGATTGTGAAATCGTCTATAATGAGTTGGAAGAATATAATCATTTAATATATGTAATTAAAAAAATTGACCCTAAAAGAGTAATTTTAACCATTTCTTAGAAAACACAGACACTTGTTTTTCTTTTTTAATTTTAATTTTGACGATCGCACAATAAATTGATTTTCAAATATCATATCTAAGACGCGCATTTGGCAAATCGTTTCGATAAGTCAACATTCGTGTAACTTAGGGTTAAGATTGGTAGAGAAATTAGTTCTTCTTCTTCCCATTTGTTTTATTTTAGGAAAAATAAAATAAATTTGTCCGTAAATTTGTGGAGTTATATCAATTTAGACTATAAATTTTTAATTTCATCAAATTTGACTCTAACTTAAATAAGTGTTGTAATTTTTATCCTTGATTTAAATTCTGCTAATTTGTATACTAATTTTAACAAAAAAAAAATATAAAAATCTTTATAAACTCATTAATTTCAATAAAATAAAGTATGGCAGAAAAATAATTAATTTGACCAACTATTAAATAAATTTGTCAAAATTCATAAATTTCAACAAAAAAAAAAAAAGCTCTAGTGTCCATTCTCTAAAATTTTATTAATTTCATATCATACATATGTTTATAATTCATTCAACTTAAAAGAGAAAACTTTTTTTAACGATATTTGGAGCAAGAACTTATAGGTTAATATTGCAATACTTTTAAATTTTGAGGTTAAGATTGCAACACTCATCTAAGTTTGAGGGGTAATTTGATGAAATTAAAACTTTAAGGTTAAAATGGATATAAGTTGCAAATTAAGAGGTCAAAAAAATATTTTTTTTCTTTATTTAATTTAGGAAAAAAACCAATTTTGACCCATGAACTTTGCAGGTTGTATTAATTTTAACCATGAACTTTCAATTTCATCAATTTAAACCTCAATCTTGGCATGTTGTATCAATTTTAAACATAAAGTTTCAATTTCATCGTTTAAACTGTAATCTTGAATAAGTGTATCAATTTACGTCATCGATTAAAATTTATTTGTACCATATTTCTTCTCAATGGAGTACTTTCATTCTTGAATCGATCACCAATATTGATTTTTTTTATTTATCGTCAGCCTCGAGCTTTATTGTCCTCCATCTGCCACAATAGAAGTAAGAATTTCGAAATTGCCCTTGTTAGAATCTTTGTTTCCTTCCTCTCTAGTATTAGTGTCACTTTAATCCTTTTATAAGACTATCGATGAGATTAACAAGGTCGACTATGACCAGTTCATTGTATTCACGGGCGTCACTTTGTTCACCACCACCTTTTTTGTTCTCTTCTACATTTTAGTCGAGTTGAAACCCCTCACCACCAAAGTCAACAAGACCATGGTGATTGTTGCATTCAATGATATCACCACTTGGATTTTCTTCACACTCATTGTTGTTGGTATCAATACAAATTGCGAGAGAAACACAAAGTCCATTTGTTTTTGTGTGGGTCCTACTTTCAAGAATCAAGTTCGTATATTCATGATAGTGACAACCCGATATGAAATGATTTAAGTATTTTTTAAGTATTTTTTTATAAAAATAACAAACAAAGTACATATATCATTAAACAAAGTGTGAGTTTGGGCAACTGGGGAGAATCTTGAATCTTTCTAACCGTGATGAAAACAGAAACTTAGCTGAGGGTGTAAATTGATACATTTATTCAAGTTTGAGGTTTAAAATGATAAAAATAAAATTTTAAGATTAAAATTGATACAATCTGCCAAGTTTTGAATTATACTCATAAATTCATGTAATTATGAGATTAACAAATTCAGTCTGTCTGAGAATAAATAAGCCCACATAACAAAGGTAGAATCGACATTACAATTTTAGGCTATACAAACTCAAATCAATTGTTAAATCTAAAATTTAAATATACATCTAATAGGCTATACAATTTTAGAGTTCTATTAGACATAAAATTTAAATTTAATTATATCTAATACATCAATTAATTTTAAATTTTTTGAATCTTTTAAGAACATACACAAAATTAAAAGATTAGGATCAAATAGACGCAAGCCACAAAGTTCAAGGATTAAACTTATAATTTATTTATTTATTTTTGAGTTCAACAACACGTAGAGGTAATGAAATTCAAGTTTCTAACCTCTCGATCGATGATATATATCTTAATCTGTTCAATTATACTCAGATTAAAAATTTAGTGTTAAAATAGACTCAACAAACTAACACATGATTTAAATTATTTTTTCCTTAAAAAATGAATGTCAAATAATAAGATAAATTAATGATATTAAAGAGAAAAAGAAAAAAGAAGCTAAGTAGAAAGAAATTAAAGAAAAATTAAAAGTAGTAGAGAGGGGGAGAATAAATGCAAGGAAACAAAATAGGTGAGAAGCAAAAGTGAGCAATAAAGGAAGGGAAGAAGAAGAATAGAGAAAAAAAAAAAGGCAAATTGCAAAAAGGCCCTTTAAAAGTTTTAATTTAATTTTTAATTTGTTTTATTTTTGAAGGGTGGGTCGGTCGGTCTTCTTCATTCATTTTCAACTTTTCATTTTCAATTCCCTCAAACTACGTACCACTTACGTCTCTTCCCTCTTCTTTCTCTTTTAAAAACCTCTTCCATTCATCTTTCAAATTCTCTCTCTCTTAAATGCTTTCTCTCTCTTCTTTTTTTTCTCTCTCTCTCTCTAGTTTAAATCAATGCACTTACGACAACGAGTCTCTTTATATCATTACAATAGTGTGTTATCGTGAATTTTATCGATATGTCATCGGTATGTTTCTTACTCGAAAAAACCTTTTTTTGTTTAAAAAAAATAAATTTTTACCTTTAAATTTTGAGAGTTATAAGGTTTTAAATTTTGATTCAAACCTTTGGTTATAAGTTTGTTTTAAAATCATTAATATATAATTCTCAGGTGTGTATAAGTCATTTTTTAAATGCAGAAATTAACGTAACCTAAGATATTAAAAATGCTATAACTAAATGAATAGTGGCACTTTTTGTAAATATGAATAGTTTGTTCATCTTTTCTTATTTCTTTATTTTTTTACTTATTATTTAAGAAAAATTATGTGATAAAATTTCTTCCTACTTTGGGTAGAATTGGGAGTGGACATTAATTTTATTTAGGTGATTTTGAGTTAATTTTAAATGGAGTCATGCAAAAAGAAAGTCTAAATTGATTCACTTATACAAATTTAGAATTTAAATTGATATAATATTATTAGTTTCGAGTTTTGATTAATACAACTTCTAAAGTTTAATTTAAGGGTATAAAATGACTTTTAACCAAAAAATTAGAGGTTAAAATTCTCAAGTTAGTGAACTCAAAAAACAAGAAAAAAAAAAAGAAAAAACATATTTAAAATTCTGATATTTAAAGAGACACCCTAATTAAATTATGTTCACGTCGGCTACTCAAAATACTATTTTATTAATAGTAATGTCTTCTTTATATTTTTATGTGGACAACAACAAGGTAAGGTGGTTTTTTTTCCTTCTCTCAGCTGTTTTTTTAATTAAATATAATTTTTATTAACAAATATATACATTTTAAGTTAAGAATTAGGGAAAATAAATATTTAATTTATTCTTTTAATCACAAATATTTAAAACTCGTTAGATAGCCCTTTAATTTTTTATTTTTAAAAATTAAGCCTACATATACTACTTCTACTTATGGAGACGTTCTTTGTTTTGTTATCTTTTTTTTTTTCTATTTTTTCAAAACCAAACCAAATTTCAAAAACTAAAAAAAAAAAGTAGTTTTCAAAAATTTGTATTTGGTTTTTGAAATTTGGCTAAAAATTCAAATGTTTTGTTAAGAAAGATGAAACCACTCGTAGAGAATTCATGAGAAAACAAGTCCAATTTTCAAAAATAAAAAACTAAGACCCGTTTGAAAACTATTTGGTTTTTAGTTTTTGATTTTCTAAAACTAAACTTATAAATACTACTCCCACATATGAATTTACTTATTTCGTTATCTACTCTTTACCTATGTTTTCAAAAACCAAACCATGTTTTATTTTCAAAAAATTGATTTTGTGTTTTAGAATTTGGCTAAGAATTCAAAACTTCTTTAAGAGAGACGAACCCTATTCTAGAGAAATCGAGAGAAAACACGCTTAATTTTTAAAATTAAAAAATAAAATAATTACCAAACGGAACCTAAATAACAATCAAACGAAACCTTAATCGTTTCAACACAAAAGTTAATAAATTTATTTTAGTTAAATATTTTTTTGCTGATAGAGATAGACGTGGGGTTAGAGTCGATATAAAAAATATATATAATTCTCCTCCTTCTTGTGATCTCCAAGATTAAAGTGAAGAAAAAAAAAATAAATAATTTTATATTATCGATTAAATCAAAGTATTACTGTCTCTATCTTCGCTTTTTGAGTATGGCACTCTACTTAAACCTTACTTTAATTAATTACTTTACTTTGATTATATATTATATATATTTAATTTCCCATGGTTGATTATGTAATCTTTCAAGGCTCATTATCCCAAGCCACATTTTAAATTTATATAAAGATCAATTGGGGGCATTGGCACCCACACTTAACTTTCCCAAAAGGAACCAAAAGCAAAAGAACATGCTCCAATGCCAAGCATTTTCATTATTATTATTTTTTTTATAATCTAAACTAAATCATGCTTACATTCCCTTTCATTTAAATATTAATATTTTATCAAAAGGGTTATTTCACTAAAGGACAATAATATATGAGTCTTACTAATGATAATATATCACACTTTTTTGGGGATTCCAAAACTCCATATTGCTTCCTAATTACCACTCTCATTTTTCCTTTTCCATAAATTATTTATTTATTAATGTTAAATTAGGTGTACCTTATAATGGATCATTTTAAAGTAAGGGTAGACTTTATATTGTGAAATAATTATAGTATAGCATTTAATTGAGTTCATGGTGTAATTTCTTTGTAATTTTGAGAAGGGGATTGGTTGCATTGTATAGGAAAATATATTAAAGATGACCCATATGAAAAGTTACTATCTTTTATGGGTAAATTCCATTTTTACCTATATATTTAATGGAATTAGACCATTTAAACATTAAATTTTAATTTTCACCAAATTAATTTTAAAATTCGAATGAGTAAAATTAGGGTTTGTTTGGTATGCAATCCAGATTCTGTTTTATGTTTTTGGATTCACTGAATTTAGTGAATATGTGTTTTACATATGTGTTTTCGAAAACTGTTTTTGGATTATGGGATCCAAAGAGTAGAAATTCTGAAAACAAAATTTTTATGTTTTCATTGTATCCAGATTCTGAATTTAAAATTTTAAAATGCAGAATTATATTAAACAAAGATAAAAAAATCATAATAAATACAATATTTCATATTATACACTTAATTTACTTTTGTTAAATTAAAATATGTATAATATAATATATTATAAATTATATAATATTATATTATAAAATGATAATTCTATAAAATTTATAAAATCGGATTCATAAATTAATTAATAATGACTTATATTCAATCTAATAATTAGTTTTGCAATTACAACTAATTTCATGATCTATAAATATGTTATAGGAGACACTTTAAACAACTGTTTATAATGGAATCAAATTTATAAATCTGCTACCAAACACATATCTAAAAACATGAAATAAACTTTGTTTTTATTTAATCAATTGTTTTCAAATTTCTGTTATCCATTATTATCATCATCATCATTATTGTGAGTTAAACACGTTGAAAATTCAAACTTTTAACTTTTTTTTTCTTATCAAGAATTAACAATATAATGTCTTAACAATTTCAGTTAGGCTCAAGTTGACATTATATTATTATCATTTTAAACTACGTTTGAACGTTCTTATAGCAATATGAAACTATATGTTGATATCCGTTTAGGCATTTTTGTAGTGAGTTTAATAGGTCTTTTTATATATACGTTAGATTTTGTGACTAAGTTTAAGTATTTTTTACAATTACATTAGGTATTTATATGACTTGATTTCGAATATTATCTCGATTTAATTATGCTTGATTCATTGATTGGTTAATTTTTTTTTATTTAGGTTCATAAGTGTTAATTTTACTACTCATTCAAGATCAAAATTCAATTTTGATAAAATTAAAAAGTAAAAGGTTAGAATTGATTTGGTGAAATAAGCACAAAGGTAAAAATGATTTTCCACTTTTTCTACCTTCTTTAAAATCTAATTGGAGCGATTATTTGTTTTAAAAGGGAAAATTATGGGGAAAAAAGGGTTAACTTGTATGTACTAAAACGTGCAAACTAAGGCAAAGTCAAAATCATGAAATGATGATGTAAATATAAATTTTCTATTTTATGTATTTTTTTTTTTTTTAGGATATCAACAATTGGGGGTCGGTGATTCGAACTCATGACCTCTTAATCATGAGTCATACTTAATGTCAGTTGAGCTATGCCCTTGTTGACTCTATTTTATGTGTTAATGATTAATAGTTATTCTTACAAAAATATGTATAATTCCAATTAATTAATTGGTTCTAGTTATATTATACGGTTTGGAAAAAAAAATGTGTATTTTTATCGAGCCAAATATTTTTTAATCTCGTTCAATTCAACACTTGATATGAATAATGGTAAGATTATTATTACCAGCTCTGTAATTTTCATTTTTCTTTTAGGAGATTTTTTTTTTATTATTTAGGTATTTTTTGATTGGATGGCTTGGTAGTTTTTATGATTGACTGGAATAATGTTATTGGATTCTTTTTTTTTTTTAGAGAAGTGTTATTGGATTCTTTTGATACTTGATTTTGTTTTTTTAATTTTGAGTGTTTTATAGCTGGATTTGGACTTTTATGTGGCTAGATTTTAGGCATGTTGTTGGTTCAATTTCTTATGATTAATTGGTTGATTTTTTCTTTTAATAAGAGTTTTTTTTTTTTGGGCAATATGTACGAGAATTGAACTTCTGATTTCGAAATTGATAGTATAAGCTTAATGCCCGTTTAGCTATACTCATCTTGGACTTTTAAAATAAGAGTTAAGTTATAAAGAATTTGCGACTCAGAATATAGGGTAAGACTAGTGCCAGATCCAGAACTTTAAGTCAGGGGGCTTGAATTCGTATAAAGATGTTTTTGATCGCATTAATATTGGTGGTATATAATCTCATTCCATTTTTATGGTTTACTGAAATCAAAAAATTGAACTTTGAAAATATAAAAACTAAAATAAAACAAACCACAAACTACGTCAACGAAAATGAAATCTTAATCTAATAGTTCATATATTTTGATATAAAAAATATGATTAAAATTTTTTACGTAAGTATATAAGAAAAATGACAAATAATAATATTTTTTTTTTTGTTCATAAGAATTCCTAGAATCATATTTTCTTTTATGTAATTAACTTTTAAAAATAATTTTTCTAAAAATTAAAAAATATTTGCATTTACTTTTATTTATATTTGATACCGAGAAGAAAAATATATTCTTAAAAAATAAATAATTTTATGAATAGATTACATAAAAAAATGAGCAAAATCAAGCATAACTCAACTAACATATCGAAAAAGACAAATCAGGGGGGCTTTGTAACGATCGAGCAAGAGGAGTACATGAATGAACCGAGACCACATCTGAATGAGAGAGATCTTGAGGATATGAAAGTACGGTACCCGAGGAAAAGGGGCACATGAGAGTTACCATGAGGATATGAAAGTACAGTTGAGAAAGACTTAAAAGAATTGATAGCTACTACCTATATCAACAAGGTGCACCTTTCTTTTCGGTGACTCAATCATAGGAACTCCACAGTTATTAAGTGGTGGCTTACCACTAGGCTAAGATAAAATTTCAAATATAAATATAGAATTTTATATATACAATCTACTAGCAAAGCTAATTAAAAGATGAAAAAAAATATATTAAAAAAGTTTGGAAATTACATTTGATGAAGAAATGATTTAATCTATAAATTTTATTGTATAACTATATAATCTATGAACTTTAGTGTATAAGAATTTAACTCTCTAGTTTAGAATTTGCAATTATTTAATACTTACCACGAGTAATTAATTAAGGTTTAATGTGGTTTCTAGAGACACATTTTTTTCGCTTACATAATCTTTGTTTGTGTACACACAAGAATCACAAGATATAGGTACACTCTAACCAAAAAAAAAAAAAAAACGATGGAGAACCAATTATTACAAAGTTTTAAGCTACAGATTAAATCACCACATATTAAATTTTAGCTAAATATATGTTTTAAGTTATTAATATTTGTGTGTTTTTTCAACTTAGTTCCTATCTTTAACATTTTTCAATTTGATTCTGTACAATTTAAATTTTTTTAATTATACTATTTTTAATGGTCAACGTTAAAATTGACTAATAATAATAAAATTAAATGGCATGATACTTAATGAGATGCCATAAATTTAGTAGAAAAATATTAGATCAAATTTTCTAATTTTTTCTGTTAATTTTCTAAGAAGTTAGCATAAACTTTTACTTTTCATCTCTTGAATGACTTAATTAGTCTAATAAATTTCTATCAATCTACTAAATATCATATTATATAGTTTATCATTAGTTAATTTTAATATCTATGAGTATAAATAGCATAACTAAAAAATGTTAAAATATAAAAAGGTAAATTGAAACCTTTTAAATAATAAGAACCAATTGAAAAAAAATTCATATATTAACTAATTAAAATTACAAAATTTAAACTAAAAAACTAAATCATAGCTATTAAAATTCATAGTCAAAATTATTACTTCTAAACGTCAAATGTGTTTTATTTTAAGATTACCATAACTTTATTTCATCAAATAAACATCTTTTTCCCAAATCTAAAAAAAAAAAAAAAAAAAAAAAGCGAAGAGAGAGAAGAAAAAAAATGTTGA
Source organism: Trichosanthes cucumerina (assembly GCA_036507285.1). Classification (NCBI taxonomy): domain Eukaryota; kingdom Viridiplantae; phylum Streptophyta; class Magnoliopsida; order Cucurbitales; family Cucurbitaceae; genus Trichosanthes; species Trichosanthes cucumerina. Next base: position 10,117,495 of record CM071842.1, on the reverse strand, counting down.
TGATGAAAAATAGCCTTTTGAAAGCGCACGCGTTGGTGAGTTTGACTTGGGACTTACGCGTTTTTTAAAGACCTCAACTAAGTCCTTTCTCCATCTCTTTTTTCTCTTTAGCCCTCCAATTTTTTTTTCTTTCAAAAAAGGAAACTTTTTCATCAAACTTAATGCCTAACGTGGATCGTCGTTTTAAATGCCACATTTCCTCTTTTACTATCTTCAAAAAAAAAATGGAATATGATTCATGATGAATTTTGTTTGTACTCATGAGAACGATGTGAAAGTGAAGATTCGAATAATTTATATAATATATATCTATGCTTAGGTTGATTGTTGGGGAATTTAAAAAATTTATTTTTTATTAATATTTGTTCACTTTTTCAACATAAACCTTCACAACTTTATTTTTAGTTTCTCAAAAAGCTTTATATCAATAAAGATAATTGTTCTTATTTATATATTTAGATTTCTTTGTTTCCTAGCAAATATGAGACTTTGTTAGCATTCCTAACAAGCATTGGATACATACCTTTTAGTTTAACATAACATATATATGATAAAAAAATGAGAAACTTTAAGATACTAAGAACAATTTTAAATATCGTTGTCGAAGTATCTACAATAAAATATTGATGTCGATCGATATTTCTTTAAGAATCATAAAAAAAATTAACTAACAAGTAAGTATTTCATTGTTTTTAAATAAGTTTGTGTCTGTTTGATAGGCAATTTAAAAACGGAAATTTGAAATCCAAGGGATTTAATTAAAACAGGGTTGTATTTTATGTTTTCAAATATGTGTTTGGCAGCAGATTTAAAAACTTGATTCCATTTTAAATCGTTGTTTAAAGTGTGATCTATAATACATTTATACATCATGTAATTGCAAAACAAATAGTAGGTTGAATATAAGTTATTATTAATTAATTTATGAACTTGGTTCTTATAAATTTTTTAGAATTATTATTTTGTATAATATAATATTATATAATTTCTAATGTATTATATTTTATATATTTTAATTTAAGAAAAGTGAATTAAGTGAACCTGGAATATTATATTTATTAAGAATTTTATATTTGTTTAATATAAGTCTGCATTTTAAAATTTCAAATTCAGAATCTGAATAAAATAAAAACATAAAAATGTTGTTTTCAGAATTTATACTATTTGATCACAAGATTCGAAAACCGTTTTAAAAAATACATCTACCAAGTACATATTAACTTAATTCATTAAATCCGAAAACATAAAATAAAATTCAGATTGCCTACCAAAAATGCCTTTAAATTTTTTTGTTATTAATATTTTGCTATATTAGTGATTCATCCCTGAAGAACCACAGATATAAGGGAATGTCAATGGAAATTAAAATGAATAAACGGACCAAAAAGATAGTTTGGAGAATTCTCCTCAATACTCCGGTTTATTGTTTTAAGCAATATTAATACTCCCGTTTATAATAATAATGTAGTATCCACAAAATAAAATAATATATCAATCGACTATGTGTTTAATATGGCATTAGAGCATATTAAGCTCAAACGGGTATTCGGTCCAAAAATTAAGATCTGACTCAAGAATGATGAATGCAAATAAGCACCATTTTGAGGGAGTATGTTGAGGACCCCACATTGAAAAAGTAGAGAAAAACTTTACAACTTATAAGATATATGAGTTACTTCTCTTATAACCAATTAATTTGAGATGAAACCCCATATAATCTAATAAATAGGAGGGCCAACTTGAACGTATGTCAAGTAGTCAAACCTTATATTCTTTATTAAAAGGTTATATGTTCGAATTCTCACTTAAATGCGACAATATGCCATTTTTTTGAAGAAATGTATTAAATTGGTTAAATTAATAACACTTATGATCCCTAAACTTTTATGAAAGTAATATTTTAGTCTATAGATTTTAGTTGGTAACAATTTAGTCTCTAAACTTTAATATATAATAATTTAATTCCTGAACTTTAAAATTTGTATCAATTTAATCCCAACCATAAAAAGTTTCATCAAAATTAAGTTCGATTTTTATTATGTAATAACTTAGTATTTGTAGTTAACACATTTGGTCTCTAACTGTGACGCCCGAGGAAGAGGGGTACATGAATAAACCGAGTCGATCCACATCTGAATAACAACGATTCTGAGGATATGAAAATATGAAGAAAATGAAAGTAAATTGAGAAAGACTTAAAAGAATTGATAGCTACTATCTATACCAACAAGGTGCACTTTTGTTTTCGGTGGCTCAATCATAGGAACTCTACACTTAAGCGTGTTTGGCTTGGAACAATCCTATGTAGGTCGTAGAAGATCTTAGGCTTGGGGTGTTACACTAACTAGTTCATCGTTCTACATATTTAAGAAGTTTCATTAAATGTTAAATTTTTTTTTACAATAGATATTAAATTGTTATAAATTTTAAACTACAATGCCTAAATGATTATGTATTAAAGTTGAAGGACTAATTTATTACCGAAGGGGAATTATAGAGAGTCTGAACCATCACAAATTAAAGTTTATAACGAAATTTGTTTTATGCATGAAAGTTTAAAAATCAAAAAGTGTTTTTTAACCTATTAAATTTTAGGAACCACAAATAATAATAATAAATAAAACATGAAAAATAAGAGATACAAGCTCACCTTGGCTTTAACTGGGTAACATGCTATCTTTTATAGATTCTATAGATGTTTTATTTTTATTTTAAAAAAATTGCCCATCACTCATTCTCTTCAAAAACTATTTTTTTTTTCTTTTTGGAGAAAAAGAGAAAAAAGTTTAATAACTAGAATGTATCTTTTTCATATTTTTATAAAAATATATTTTGGATCATAAAGTCACCACATTCTGATTCTATTTTAAAGAATGAAACTATTTATTATTTTTATTTTTTTTAAATGAAGATGTATAAAACAATAAAGCTATGAGTATGATTTGGGGCTTCATTAGTCAAATTTTCAAAAGTCAAAAAGACACATTTGCTTTGAGTAAAATTACCAAAAATTATTCCAAGTGAAATATTACATATCATGGGAAAATATTGGATGATTTCTTCCTAAGTGATGATTAATCTTATATATGTGTTTTTACACAATAATTATTGTATTTTTTTAGTACCAATAATTATTGTATTAAATAATCTTCTTTTCTCCAAAAAAAAAAAAAAAAAATTATTGAATCATTACGTATTTTAATGATTCACTCCATGTCTCAAGAATATTTTTAAAAGATGGATAAATATACATTGACACTCTTAAAATTTAAACTTATTATAATTAGAAAAATATTAAAATTTAAATCTTATTTTGATTTCTATAGTCAATAGAGGTTGAGTACTAAGCTTTTGAAAATCTTTTGTTTGGATGTATGAACTTTGCAAAAATATTTAAATTTAGTTTTTTTTTTAAGAAAAATGATATCAATTTATATTCATACATCAATTAAAATCCTAAACTAATAACTCTATCAATTAAAACTATACACTTCCATAAGTTAATTTTGTTTGAAATTTATTAATATAAAATTTACATACGAGCATAGACTTCTTTAAAGGCTTGGAATCAAGTTCGTGGTACGCGATTTTCATCAATCTAGGTGGTTTATCATCTTTTCCGCTTTCTCTGTTTTTCTCTACTTATTTAGAGATAAATATGCGACAACATTTCTTGCTACGTACCTAGGATTTTGAGAGAAGAATAATGTTACTTCGGTAATTTTGAATTTATTTTAAATATAATTAACTAATGAAGTGGAAATAGCTATGAATTGCTAATAGAGAGCCTAAATTGATTCACTTATAAAAATTTAGCATTTTAATTGATACAATTATTATTTTAAATTTTAATTGATATTCAACCTACCATTAGAGGGGTGTAAAATATTGATTTTTTCCCAAAATTCAACTATCTAGCTAATATGTGCCTAACATAGGTACCTTCTTGTGACGCCCCAGTTAATTCAGGTACTTTAGACTTAATTCTTGGCTTAAATTGTGTTTTTGGTGGTTCGAGCCAGAATTCCTAATGTTTGAGTCTTTTGGGGCAGGTGGGTAATTCTTGTTCTTTTAGGGGCTTAAATTAAGCGTTAAACGCTTTAAATTTAGATCATCCTCATTCAGGATGCTGCAGTTTCTTTTCCAGTCTTTCCTTTCGTGGTGGAAGAAGGTTCAGAGAGAACGAGAGCACGTGGGTAAGTTCTATTTCCCTTTCTCTTTTCTTTTTTATTATTTCCTTGTTTTCTAAAAAAAAAAAAGAAAAGAGACTAGAAGAGCGTAGAGCAAGCGGCGCCTCCTTTCTTTCTTCCAGTGCAGTGCACGCGCGGCGTCACCCCAAGCCTACCGTCGTTCGCTACGTGTCGCTACCCTCGTTTCGCGTTGGTCGCCGCCGCACGAGCTCCTCAGCCGCCGCCGACGTATTTCGCTGGGACGACCGCTTGCGAAGGCGTCTCCCCTTCGTCTTCGACGCTGCTGCAAGTTCCCATGTCGTGTCGCCTAGCCGTCGGCTCGTCTCAGCCGCCGACGATCCGTTGTAGGCGTTTCTCGATCGCCGAATCGCTCCTTCTCGTTGCAGTCACCGGCTGGGAGCGCAACCATTCGACTTCCCTTCTTAAATCCTTTGTTTTCCTTTTCCTTTCAGAACCTCGCAGACCCCTTTTCCTTCTATAATCGCTTCGTTTGTGTTGTTCAGGACGTTGATTAATTGTTGAGGGGGCTGCAGCGCGTTCGTGGTGACCCGGGCCTGGTGTTGGAAGTTCCGTTTTGGCATTACAGTCCCTTTGATTATCACTGGCGAGTTGGTTTCAACCCTAAAAAGAATAGGAGGAGCTTGGCGTGTCCTACAACCAAAGTAAGTAGCTAGTTGGGTATGTCAAGCATGTTCATAAGTAAGAAGACTTGCTTACGAGGCATGTAAACGCGTAATCTTGTATTTTTTGTGTATGTTAAAAGGGGTCGGGATAAGCCCTTGAATGTTTTTCATGCCTAGTTAATGAATAGTTGCCTCTGAATGATCATGGAGTATGTCGGGACTTGTATAGTTTGTGTAGCTATCGGGTTAGCTTTTGTTTTGGTTGTTTCATGATGTTGAACTTGTTTAGCATGTGTAGCTAGCAGTTTAGCTCTTGTCTTTGATTGTCGTGAACCTGAATTGTAGAGAACCTATTGTTTGTGTACCGGTCGTGGTACTTGAGCATGATTGCCTTTATTACAACAGAGTAGTGGGCCCAAGTGTGAATCGCAACTTTTGTGGCAACCCAGTTAAGCCTGCCGTGTTGATAAGCCTTATGGCTAGCTTAGTGAACCGGGAAAGGAAGTGTTAACTTCGTGGTGCAGTGGTTAGGCCTAATTTGGGAATGCCCTAGCTTATCTGCGAGTCGTGTAGACCTAGCCTAGAACCCTTGGCCTTCGAAATGAACTAGGACCCGAATCCTTTGTGATGATAACCTTTGTGGCGTATGAGCCTTTGTGGCGAGATGATAGCCTTTGTAGCGAGATGATAACCTTTGTGGCGTATGAGCCTTTGTGGCGAGGCTTATGGCCTTTGTGGCGCGAGAGCCGTTGGGCGAGCTGGCCTTAGTGGTTGTGAGTCGGGGGTTCAGGTTACGAAGCCAAGGTAGTGGAGTGCATGGAGGAAGGCTAGGATCGTAGGACTTCGTAGGGCCTGAGTGCTAGTGTGCTCGTTTGATTCTCACATGTTGTTTGTTGATGCTTGTGGTATTTTGGACTTGAGTGGGCTACTTACTGAGTATTCCCAATACTCATGCTGCTTCCTTTGTTGTTTTGTTTGCAGATAGAGCTTGAACCTGTGCTGGCTGACGATGGTGACCACCTGTGAGGCTATGAAGTCCCTTCTTATCCTTCCCCTTAAGCGTTGTTTAGCACTTAGGAAGTTCTTGGTTGTTTCTTGTTTTGAGAGCAAATGCACGACTTCTTTCTATTGAACTTTCCTGAAATGTTATAAGATTTGTGCTGCGCCTTAATGTTATGGAAGTCTCTACTTGTCTCTGTTGTAAATCTCTTGTTGTGGAGCCCCAACCCTAGTTTATGTGAAGATAGTGGGTGGCTTTGAGGTTTGTCTTGTTTTAGAAGTGCTTTTGGTGTTAAAAAAGGACCCTGAAATTTTTTGGAAAAGTCCGAGTAGCGTCGTTATGCTACCGAAATTTCGGCGCGAACGACGAGATTTAAGTAACACCCTAGTTAGGTTTTTCCCAGAATTTAGGGTTGTTACACTTCTTGTTCATTTTATAAATAGATTTTAAATTAAAATATCATTTTGGTGGTTTTAATTCAATTTTAGTTTTTAAACTTTTAAATGTTCAAATTTGGCCTTAATCTTTCCATTAATCTTAAAATTAGTCTCTCTATACTTAATTTTTTTTTTATTATTTTAAAAATAGTCTATATTTATCTTCTATATAAATTTTAAAAATATATTTACATTCTATCTTTTGAATGAAAGTATTATTATTATCTTATCAATTTCGATAAAAATTAAATTTAAACTACATAATAAGAACTAATTTTAGGATTTACTGGAGATACAATAACTAAAATAAAATAAAACTAAAAACACACAGATTTTTTACCTGGATAAATATTTAAAACTACGTATAACAAATCATAGTTTTTGAGTTTAGAAACGAGTTTATACTTCTGTAAAATGGTCAATAAAAAATTAATGATCATAAAGGATTAAATTAGATAAGTTTAAAGGATTGAAACCGAATATTTTTCAGATATATTCCAAGAAAAAAAAATCAAACTTGAGAAATAATGCATTTGAATTCCTATGATTCAAAAGTCTAATGAATCATTATTTTTTTGTGAACACTTCACTTTTCCATTTCAATGTTTGCATCTTTTTTGGACTTTAATTAACAATAATTCTTTTTTTTTTAAAAAAAGAGAATAAAGTGGTTTTTTAAATTAATTTTTTTAATGCATGGTTTTAGGCTAAAAAGCCATTATTAAGTTGAATTAGTCAAAATCTTTAGACGTGTATGTGTGTTTTGGAGTTGGTGGGGTGCAAATTTAGGTGGAACCATGCCTTCCCTTGTCCCATTTCTAGTTTTTTTTTTTTTTTATTTTATTTTATAATTATAAATTTTATAAATCAATCATTATTTTTATATATGATGATTAGTATTAGACTAAATGCAGATTAATATGATTGCACATAGTTCTTACCATTGACATTCTCTCTTTATGGAGAAAATACCTAAAGAGAAAATGAGAGAGAATTTATAAAGAAAAATTCATTTTTTTCTCCATATTATTTTTCATTGTTTGATTTTGAAGTTTGAATTGTTTTTCCAATATTTTGTGGATGAATTTGAGGTTTGTTGGAATGAACTTTAGATGATTTGTTTACCAGTGATTTTTAATTTTTTTTTTTAAAAAAATCATTATTTTTTCACTCACTATTAAATTTAGAGGTTTTTTTAAGTTCAACAACATGGATAGGATAGAGTTCGAAGATTCGACTTCTTAATCAAAAGTATACTGCCTTAATGATCAATTGAGTTATATTGAAGTTCACTACTAAGTTTATAGAGTTTAAAGAGGTAGAATTAAAATTTGATTAAAATACCATATTGGTCCATGTAATTTGAGTATTGTTCCATTTTGGTTTCTGTACTTTCAAATTTCAATTTTATTTCATATACTTTCAATAAACCTTAAAATTGATCCCTACTATTAGTTTATTGTTAATTTTTCTTTAAAAAATTAGTTTTTCCTCTACAAATTTTGAAAGTAGGTATACGTTGTGCCTTTTTGTATTATTATTATTATTATATAACTAATTTTGATAAAAAGAAAAATTAACTTCAAATCTATCATAGAAACCAATTTTAAGCTTCATTAAAACTAAAAAGAATAAAATTAGAGATTTAAAAGTACGTAGACCAAAATAGAACAAAACTCAAAATACAAGAACAAAATCGTTTAAAATTTTGATGTTTAATAAAGCTGTGATGTGTATTAGTTAACAGGAAAAATAGGATAATCCAAATGTTGAATTGAAAAAAAAAAAAACTAGGAAAAATTAAAAGTTAAACATTCTAGCTATGATCTGAACAATAATTCCCTCCACTTTTGAACAAAACTATGGTGACATCAGCACTTTAAACCCTTTTTTTTAAAGATATTAATTTAAAATTAGTGAACTAGTAATTAAATAATTCATATTTTAGAATCACATCTTTGAATTTGAACTTTTCAATCTCTCTCTTTAACATTGATTATTAAAAAAAAAGGTGATACTTTTATGGTTCCTTGGTGAGGAAAAAGTTGTACCCTACTAAGAATGACTCTATGTCTTTTTAAACAATTCTTGCCAAACCCATCCAATGATAGCTACTAGAGTGAACCATAATTCACAAAATGAATATAATAGCAAAATACATACCCAAAAAAATTGGCCAAAAATTCTTTTCTTTTTTTTTTTTCCTTCTTAAAAATATTAATGGGTCTGAACGAAATTTTGAAAGTATGTTGGCTCTTAGTATCTTGGTCTTCGTCGTTGGTTTATTTGTAACAAAAAATGATTTATTAATCCTCGTCGTCTTAGAAAAATAACAATTAATTTGATTTTCAAAATTTGTTCTAATTGCAACTTAGGTATGAATTATGAAATATAAGCAAACGAATTTAGTTGATGGATGACCTTTAACGATCCATAATTATATGTTAATTAATTTGTATTAAAATAAAAATTTTTGAACACTAGTACTTTGACCATTATTTTTTAACTACAAAAAATTAAGATTTTATTTAATAACTCTTTAGTTTTTAATTTTTTCTCTTTAAAAATTAAGTTTATGGACCCTATTTTCAAGTTCTACCTATATTATTTTATTATCTATTTTTAAAAAATCTTTTTAAAATCTAAATCAAGTTTTGGAAATAAAAAAAGAGCTTCCTTCACCGCCATTTGATTTTTAAAAATTAAGCTAGTTTTTTTTTTCCATTTCTATAATATGTATTCTTAATAAAATTCCAAAAATAAAAATAAATGATCAAAAAATACTTTTTTTAGTTTTCAAAATTTGGTTTGGTTTTTGAAAACACATCTAAAAAGTAGATAACAAAATAAGAAAATCCATACGTAGGGGTAATATTTATAAACTTAATTTTTAAAAATAAAAAATAAAAAAAATCAAATGATTATCAAACGGAGCTATAATTTTTAAAAATTTATTTTTGTTTTCAGAATTTGACTAAAAATTCAAATGTTTATTAAAAAAAGATAAAAATGATAGTAAAAGAAAAATGGTTAGGAACAAACCCAAATAAATTTAAAAAACAAAACACTAAAAATGACCAAAATATCACACCAAAACACATAAGTACAAAATGTTCTCATTAAGAAAAAACAACATCATAGTATTAAAACAAAACAATAGAGAATAGTTACCAAACAAACCTTTTAAGCAGGATGATGAACTGTCAAACACCAATCTATTGACTTACTTGTAACAATCATCCACTAAAAATCAAAATTCTCAATTGGGGTAAAGTTAGAAATAAATGGAGAAAATAAAATATTAACAAGGAGAGAGAAATAATTTTTTTTTGCCAAAAGTGAAAAATCGAAATGGATGAAAAGGGAAATTGATGGAATATTATGAGGATCCAAAATAAAATGTTTTTAAGTAGTGCAAGAAAAGCCCCACCAAAGCAAAATCTTTTTTTATTTACGTTACATACAAAATATATATATATATATATATATATATATATATATATATATATATATATATATATAATATTTTGTGAAGTATAATCATGTCATGAAAGGTCAAACTTTAAGCAAACAAACATCTCATTTCTAAAAAGTTTTGGTAGCTTCTTGTGATCAAAGCAACCAGACTTTTTCTTACCATCTCTTTCTTTATTTCTTTATCTCACTTCCTTTATTTATTTATTTATTTATTTTGTTTCTCACACATCTTTTTTTTTTTTTTTTCCTTTTTTAAGTTTTAGAATAAAGGAAAGTGGTGTTGCTTTCGAATTGGGCAGGAGAAGCACTAATCAAGCAAAATATGACCCTTCATTCATCCTTTTATAATAAAAGTTTAATCGTACCATCATCCCCTTTTACCAAAAAGCCTTTTTCCTCCCTTTCTCTCTCTCTCTCATTGCCTATCCCATTAAACATCAATGCAAATACTATATAAATACGTACCTGCGAAGTTTCCGTTCTGTTCGGTTTCTTAGAAAGTAACTTATTATTCATTATGACTACAAAATAATGAATATTCAATAACATTTTGGGGTGAAAGATTCAAACCTACAACTTTTTGGTCGACGCGCCAATTTATCGGTAAGCTAACTTAGGCATAAACTCTACGTTTAAATGAATGTATAAAAGAAGAAATTAATTAGATCATTCTTACATAAACCGGACTAGATGTCCAGATGTATGATATGTTTGTAGTATGTGTGTTTGTAGAGTTTATAGGATTTGTCTTGTTTTGATCTTTTTAATTAATTAAAAGAGTACCATCATCAATTATCTAATTAGTCTATATGGGATAGTGGTTGGAGCTTTTTTGAAATAAGATTGTTCTTCTAAATAGGTCTTTCAATCAATTATGGAACAATTTTTAGGAAATGTGCCATAGGATTTGAGATATCGATGTTTTTCCATTCAACATTTAATATGAATTAATTATATTCTTATCACACATACATAATCTCATAATCCGAAACTCAAATTCTTAAAACACCAATTTTAAAAGTGTATTTAAAGTACAATCAAACATTATTAGGATATTGTTTTGATTGATCAATTAATTTTAGAAATTTTAAATGAGACAACATGATGAAGTTGTGATCTATGCCCTTAAATTACATAATTAACAGGTGACAAAATATTGCATAAGTGAAAAAGAATATTCAAGGTAATTATATATACATGCTTAATGATGGGTCAAAGTGCATATTCTACCTTGGATCAAAATAATTAATTAAGGTATGATTCCATAGTTCAAAAAGAAAAGCCATAGTCCACCAATTTTGAAATGTTGGAATATTTTTCATAAGGTAGTATTATTGGAAGATACCCAAAATCCCAATATGTTTAAAAGCTAAGCTTATTTTGAAAGAATATGGCATCTACTTTCCTATCAAACTTTTTAGAATCCTTAGAGAATTACCAACAATAGAAAATCCCACTTAGAAAAAAAAAAAACCCCAAAGAAAAAAACAAATTTGATAGAGATGGCTACTTTCTCTCCATGAGGTGATAGGTGTGAATTTTTTTTTTTTTTTTTTTGTCAATCACTATTATTATTTGTATTATATTATTATCTCATGAAGATTCTTTACACACAAGCATTCCACTTTTTCTAAGGAGAAAATTATCAGAAAGGTATCTAAGAAAGAGGAGTACTTTCTAGATATATACATTCAAAAAAGGGGAAGAAAATCCCCAAGCTAAAAAACTTTTGCATTTATTCACTGCATTTAAATATAAATCCTTAATCAGACAAAATAAAGTTAAATGTGTTTTTTAAAGTCTAGACAAGAGCTTTTAAATATGGTCATACAACAAGAAACCTACCTCTCTGTGTTTTTTTTTTAGTGAGAATTATAGTTTTGTTGTATAAACTTCTTAAAATCATATGATTATATTTATATTGTGTAGGTCAAATAAAATTATCTCCTCACCCTATTATTTTAATTATGTATCTAAAAGATAGTTTGTGAGCATAACTTACCATTGGTTAAGAATTATAATCTTGATCAAAATTTTAGAGCTGGTTTGATAACCATTTGATTTTTTATTTTTTAAAAATTTTACTTGTTTCCTCACCATTCCTCTACAACAAATTTCATCTTCTCTATCATGTGTGGTTCTTGAATTCTTAGCAAAATTCTAAAAATAAAAATAAGTTTTTGAAATTACTTTTAGTTTCAATTTTCCATATTGTTTGGTTGAACTTAGAAAAAAAAAATTATAAGCCTAATGTGACACTCGAGGAAGAGGGGTGCATGAATGAACCGAGTCCACATCTGAATGAGAAGGATCCTGAGGATATGAAAGTATGGTATCCGAGGAAGAGTGGTACATGCGAGTGACCATGAGGATATTAAAGTATAGTTGAGAAAAACTTAAAACCATTGATAGCTACTACCTATACCAACAAGGTGCACCTTCCCGGTGGCTCAATCATAGGAACTCCACAGTTAATCGTGCTTGGCTTGGAGCAATCTTATGTTGGGTGACCTCCTGGAAATTTTTCTAGGGAGCATGTGATTGAGGACAAAGCATCCTGAAAGAACCCCGTGTTGGTTTGTGGGTATAGTGTCTTCACACTCTTAAAAGCAGTCATGGATGATATGGTGACACAACTAGATGGTAGGGGATCGTGGGCCTGGGGCGTTACACCTAATAAATTTATTCTCTTTTCTTACATTTATTTTAGTTATAATCCAATGATTTTAGAAATCGTTATATCCAATGTTTGTTTATATTAATCTCTTTTGAATAAATGATTTAAACGTTTATTTATTTATTTGACATTTTTGATCTAATAAATGATTTCAAACCAAAATTTTTAAGATGTTTTTGTGTTCATTATAGCAAAATCTTCTCTTAAAAATATGATGTCGCTAAAAATAGGTCAATCTCATAAGCGAAAATTCTATATACATAGTTAATACTTTTCCATAAAATAGTTATCATAAATATAAAATATAAATTTACGAAGGTAATTGAACATATATTTAACCACAAAACATAAAGATTTTTTTTTTTTTTAAAAAAATGAATAACACGAAGACAAAACAAATATGTTAATTAAAAAATATCTTATTTACTAAGCTTTGGTGAGACTCAAGTCATCTACTTTTAATGTGATAATAAATGTCTTATTCATTGAGTTTTCTTTGGATTAATAAAAAAAATATCTAATTTACATTGATCCTAAAAAAGATCCGTTTTCGATTAGTCTTTAATGCTAAGGAGACCTATAGTCTTGAATAGTTGCAATTGCATTTAAATTTGAATAAGACACAATTTCAACGACACCCATTAATATACTCTTTGGTTATCATCCATTTGAATAGAACATTTTAGTTGGTGAGACATTCAATACCTAATATCTTCATGTTCTAAAGAGGCCTAATGTGTTCCAAAACAAGTACTCATTTATGTTGTGCCAAAATCTTATTTATAATTTAATCATTTTACATATTGAAGTTAATTACATATATAGGCTCATTCGTGGTCTTGTATTTCTAGTTTTTATATATATATATATATTCTATCTCTTACAATTTTCAAAAGGAAGTTCTATATATAAAAAAAAGAATGATTATTAAATCAACATATTTGAGATGATTTCGTTATTTTAAGTTTTCAATATTATTATGCATTTTATTAGTAAAAAGAAAAAGAAAAATATCAAATTTTAATTTACTCCGAACTTTGCTTGATGTATCTTCCTCTTAAACTTTCAATTTTGTAATGCTGTATCCTATAAACATTTCAATAGATGCTACAACTTTTACATATAATTTATTTTTAAATTTGCCAACTAATTTTAAAGAAATAAGGAAAAAATCTATCACAAAGTTCAACCATTAAATAACTCTCAAAACTCGCAAATTAGTTAAACAAAAATCTAGCTTTATTACTATTTTTCCTCGAAAATTTTATCATTTTTTGTATTAAATATATGTTATATAATTCATTAAATACACATCAAGATTTTTTTTAGCAACTCTTCAAACAAAAGCTCATAGAATAAAAATTGCAACCTTTATTCGAATTTGAAGTAAAAATTGCCATACTAATCTAGTCTAAAGTTCAATTTTAAAAAATTGTGGAAAGTTTTAAGGTAAAAATTGATAAACCTTCCCCTTGTCAACTTGATCAGTAAAATTTAAGTTTTCCCCAATAATTAATTTTATCACACTTTTATGGATGTTTTGAAAAAGGTAAAATAATAATAACAACCATAAGAAATAAGAAGTCATTTGATTAATCAACTTGAACAACATAATAGTTCAGATATTTTTATCTTAATTTTATAAGAAGAATTAATAAGAAGTCACAAGTTTAAATCTTCATACTCATACTTGTAGCATTTTAGAAATAAAATGCAGTTTGATAAACCATTTAGTTTTTAATCTTTTGTGTTTAAAAAAATAATCTTATTCACTTTTAATTTCTCTATATTGTAATCTATTTTCTATATACCTTTCTAAATATAACCCAACTTTTAAATGTTAAAAACATGCTTTTATTAAATTGAAATTTGCCTAAAACTTAAAATAGATTTTCATAACAGGGAAATAAAAACACAAAGTAAATAATGAATAGACAAGTTTAGTTTCTTAAAAACAAACACACAATATTTTTTTTATCAAATACAAGATAAGATTTTTAGTGAAATTTTTTTCAAAGCCATTTCTAAAATTGAGAAGTAAAATAAAATTTACTAAGTCTTTGGAATCTAGTCCAACAGTGAAATAATGTCACAAATGTACTGGGTCATATGAAATGAATATCACATTGAATATATAAATTCCTTTGAATTATAAATTCAAAATTTCAACAACTTTTTCTTGCATATCATAAATTTTGGAGTACAATATTGGCTTGAATTACTCATTAATTAAAGCTTTTGTTTGACTGTTAATGTTAAATATCTCTTGTTTGGCCAATAATAACTCCCTAATCCTGCCTTACTAAAATTACCATTATTTAATTATTTGTGGAAAAAGATGGGCCTCACAATTAATTAAGCATTGAATCATGAGACAAAATAGTTTTAGGCTGCTTAGCACACAGCTTTGTCCATTCATGTAGAGAATAATGAGGTTATAAGATACCCTCAATTTTCAAACTCCTTATTTAATGAGCTTTAATTATTTATATCTACAGATTTCAACTTTTTATAACCTGTAATTTCTTCCCTATTTTAAATGGATGCTTCACGTTTTAGGCCTCATAGTTTTTTTTTTTTTTTTTTTTTGGCGAACGGCCTCATAGGGTTAAAATACACTAAAAAAAGGAAGAATTACCATGGGAGGTAGAGATGGTCATGGATTGGATTGGGTCGGGTTGAGACACGATTTAGACTCAACCCAATTGTTTGGATTGTAAATTTCTTCAGTTAAAACAACCATTCTTAAATAATAAACCAAATCCAAACTAACCACGAAACATTTGGATTGGATTGATTCTGGTTGTTCGAGTCATTTATTCAAAAATTTGATTCTAAGAAAAAGTAAAATGTTAATACATAAATTATCTATTTATTTTATTTTCAAACATTGAATTATAATTAACCTCTTAGTTTCAATTATATTATGAAAAATTACACTCTAAAGACTAACAAATATATTTTTAAGAATCATTAATGAACAAATAATTAAAATAATTATGAAATTAAATAAAAATAAAATAAATACATCTATATACAATTGTATAGTAGATAAAAAAATAATTTTAAAAATTAATACATAGTTTGGATTGATCGATCAATCCAAACTAATTTTAGGCAAGCTCATGAACCAATCCAATCCACAAATTTTATTTATTTTAACCCAACCCAACTCAAATAAGTTTATAACCTAATCTAAACCGACAAATCGTATGAGTTGGGTTGAGTTGATCGAGTTGTTTGCATCATCCAATTTTAACCCTAATATGAGGAATGAAGATTTATAAAGAATTGTTTGTTTGTGTTTTTTTAACTTCAATAACATGGAGTGTGAAGATTTAAATATTTAACCTCTCGATCGAGATTATATATTTTTACTAATTGAGTTATGTTCAAGTTAGTAGATAAAGACAGTTGGTTGAATAGTAACTAGTAGGATTCCAATATTCCAAGCTAAAAAGACAATATCAATATTATAAGGTAACATGTCGCTTGCACGAGCCGAAATATCTTAGCTAATACATGATTGAATCATGACGTGCTTTATAAGAAGTTTTTTTTTTTTTTTAAAAAAAACGATAATTTAGATGAATTAGTTGGTATGTGTGATCTCATTAAAGAAAGTTGATTTGGCCTTAAACAAGCATATGCCAATTAGATGGACTCAAGATTAGAATGAAAATAAAAAAATAAATAATATGGTTGGTAGTTGTAGTGTCCACCTTATGTAAAAGGAATTCGTCTCATTAGAATATCATAATCTTTCTTAAGATTGATTTTGATATTAATCAATTAGACAATCACCATGTGATTAAAGATTCTCACAAATCAATCCCAAGCCTTTATAATCACACACTATCAAACCCCATTAACATATCTACATCAACTTTTTTTTTTTTTTTAATTTTTAAATTTCAACTCAAACTTATTTTACTACAATTTTAAAATATTTTCTTAAAAAAAGTAGATCACAAAACAAAAAATTGGTTGGTAAACAATCTTGTTTATAATAAATATTAATGATTAAATTTCATTTTGTCCCCTCCCTATATTTAAGTTTATATTCTAATTTGATCAATAATGTAGAGTTTTTGGAAATATATTAGAAATAAAAATTCTCTCACAACATAAATGTGCAAAGAAGTGATAGACTCCTAACACTATAAAAAAAAACCTATGACTTTGGTTTCAAAGCATCTCAGTTAAAAACACTTAAAGTTGGTGTAGTAGCTCTAGTTAAATTTTCTTTTTTATTATCTTATTTGAGAGTGAGAAAAAAGTATGAGTGATATACAATTTTGAGAGAGTGTTTTTTTGTAATCATGGTCGGGGAGAGAATTCTGTGTGATTGTAACAATTTTTCACATAGTAGAATTCCGTTCATAGTTTTTTTCTCTGGATTTGAAGTTTTTCCATGCAAATTCTTGTGTTTCTTATTTTGTTATTTTCTTTTAATTTCTCAGTTATTTTTGCTTATTCTTGCAGTAGTAGTGAGAGGTTTTTTTTTCCAACAAATAAATTTTAAAAATGTCTATTTTTTAATTTTTGAACTTTTAAAAAACAACTATTTTGACTAAAATAAACATAACTCAACTGACATAAAATATGTGTTAACGATTAAGAGGTCTGTGGTTCAAAATTTTCAACTATATATTGTACTAAAGAAATAACTAGGGGAATTTGCATAGAAGACTGATTTTCACACGTTTTAATGTCGTTTGACCCGTGTTTTGAAATTAATGACATATGACCTTTTTCGTACTCTGCATTCCATCCAAATTACCATGAGGGTATTGTGCTATCACTCTAGCTCTAGCTCTAGCTCTCGTTCTCGCTCTCGTTTATGATAATAATGAATGGTCAAAATTTTGGAGAAAAGAAAGAGATAAGAAAAATTGCTCTTTTGCTTTAGTTCTTGTTCACACTCTTATTCTCGCTCTCGTTCATGCTCTCTCATTCATGCTCTCGATCACGCTTTCGTTCATGCTTTCGATCACACTCTTCTACTCTGCTGCTCTAGCTTTCTCTGGCTTAATTTTCTATTTTTTTTTTGCAATTTTTTCGACAACTCATTTGAGCGAGAGCGAGAACCATGTCATTTTTCACGTACGAGTGCGTAAATAAGGAAGACCGTTTTATGCCTTTATGTGTAATTTCACGCATATTGCCATGTCAGAATGGATCATATTTCGTTATTTTCAGAATGCATGTTATCAGTCATTAAAACGCGTGAAAATAGGTTATTCATACAAAAACTCCAAATAACTAATTTCATTATTATCATTATTTTGTTGTCAATTACTTAGGAGTGATGTGACTTTAAATATATATGTGTATCAATCTGCTAACATATGGACAATTATAATTTATGAAAGGAGAAAATGAAATTTAAACCAAACATAAACTATTGGAAAAGGAAAAAATAGTAGGGAGTGGTCCTTCATATGTTGGCAATGTGCAACTGTGGTGTTTTTTGTTGACACTTTATTTTATTTTTTTTATTCAATGAAATCAGATTCGAATATTTAATATTTTAGTCAACATATATAATGCATTAACTAATTGAATTATGCCGATAAAAGTCTAACTCAACTGACATTAAGTATAATTCATGATCTCCCATCTACGTAACATTTTTATAGATTATAAAACCTTTTATTTTAAATATAAATTGTGTAAAGTTATCTTTTCCATTAACAAAAATTTAATTGTATTATAAACATAACGAATCCCAATATTTAATTAAAGATATGCTAATATTAAATTTTTAATTACTTAAAAAAAAATTAAGTTGGAGACACTTTAAATTATAATGGTTTTTTTTTTTTTAAAAAAAAGTAAATTATAACGTTCTTAAAGCAATGGCTTACATCAAATTCAACCAAATACTATAATTTTATGTGAACTTTTTAAAAATAAAATAATGTAGCTGCATACCCTCCACCATATACGTTGTTTATTCTCTAAGTTCATTAAAATTATATATATAAAAAGTTTAATCAACTCAACTTCTAAAATAATAAAAGATTATTTGCATGGTTCATTTGAAGCCAAGAACAAAAATGGCAACCACAAGAGACAAATAAATATTCTTGATAAAATTATATTAATTATATTAGATCATGATTACTAGGATAGCTTTGATATTTCATATATGCTTTAGAGGGATTTAAGAGGGTTACAATTACTATTGTTATATTCAAAATTTATGATACTTGATTTAAAGAGTGGTACATGAATGAACTGTGACCATACTTGAATGAGTGAGATCTTAAGAATATGAAAGTATGGTTGAGAAAAATGAAAGTATGATTGAAAAAGACTTAAAATAATTAATAGCTACTACCTATACCAATAAGATGCACCTTCGTTTTTGGTAGCTCAATCATAAGAACTCTAAAATTAAGCATGTTTGGTTTGGGTCAATCCTGTGTAGGGTAACTTCCAAGGAATTTTCATAAGGAGCATGCAAGTGAGGACAAAACATGCTGAAAAGACTCGTGTTGATTTATGAGGAAAGTTTTCACTCTTGTAAGCGATTCAAAAATGATATAGATAATATGGTAACGTAACCAGGTCGCAGGATATCCTGGGTCTGGGACATTACAAACACAATAAAAGTGATTTTAATTATCTCAAAATCACTCTCAAACATGCCTTTCAAATTGTCATCAAAGTACATGCAAGGTATATAATGGAGAATTTAAACCTCAAACCTCGACAAAAAATTTAGACGAGTTAACTCTTGAGCTCCGATTATGTTGGTATTATTTTTAATTTGTCTAGTGTTATTGGATGAAATGTGTGATATTACCATATATTTCTTAATCGTGTAAATATAGTAATTAGTTACATAGTAACATGATATCCTCTCGTACACAAAGGAGTTTCAGAGGATTTAGTTTTCTTATCTATTGTGTGTGTCCAATGTTCTTGCGCACGCTTTGGCCAAGTTGGCTTTGTCGGGAAAATCCGATCTCTGGACAACTGATCTAGCATCTTAGTTTTTACGTTTGTTAGCTACTGATAAGGCAATTGATGTAGCCCAAAGGGTCTGATTGTGTTTAATGAAATTCTTTCTTAAAAAAAAAGTTACATAGTCACATAATTTAATTCTAAAATTCCTTTTTTCGACTGTATTTGATACTTGATAGTATGTAATTTTTTATTTTCTAATTTTATAAATTTGCCTTATGTTTGCAAAGGTCAAACTCGGAATTTAGCAAAAAGTGATATAGTGTCACATTCTTATTAATTAAATAAACATTAGTTGATTTGGTAACATGACATGAACAACTAGATAAATTAGATAAATGGGAGTGATATATTCAATGTAGTTTAATTCAATGTAGTTTAAGGAACAATATATCAAATCCATTTTATAGACCAAATCATATATACTTAGTTTAAAAAATAAAAAGCTATTAAACCACCCTTTCATGATTTTTTTTTAAAGTGTCATAAGCCTTCCTAATTCAACTCACCCTTAAAAAAAAAAAAATCACTCTTTAGACTAAAAACTAAAAAGTATCATAACAAAAGTCAACTTTGGAATTTTTCATCATGATTCTAGACTATTCATAATTAATCAGGCTTAGATCTAATAATGAAATTTTAAAAACAATTTGTTTGATAATTTATATATGTAATATATTTAAATAATAATAATAAAATGGAAATTCTATTGACATTGTGAAAGCAATAAAGGAGAAATAAAAGTAGGGGAAAAAAAATCAGTTAGTAGTCCTAAATTTTAAAGGTTGAATCATCTAAAACCCCAACTATAATTTAGACCATTTATTAAAATTTTATTTAAAATTTATTAATTTATAATTCTCACACCTATATAATAATATTTCTTTAAATCCAAGTATTAACATATATAATATTTGGAAAAAAAATATTTCTAGAATCAAGTAGATTATAACAAGTCAAAATAAATTGAGTAATAATTGGCATATACTCAATCAAAAGGTTAGAGATTCAAATCTCTTCCATTCAAATGTCGTTGAACTAAAAAAATGGTAACAACTTTCAATAATATTAGATTTTTTTTTTAATTATTTGAAATTAGCTAAAAAAGAAACAAACTATGGTAAATATTACACATATATGTAAATGCTCATTCCACATCATGTCTTTTCTTCTTTACTTTCTATATTCCCATATGCAATGATGGACCTTTGATACCTATGCCAAGTGACAAACTCTCTATAGCCTAAGTGTCTCTCATGTGTCCAACAAAGCCGATAGATCCACATCATCCCCTCCAAATTGCCTATAAATAGTGGCTTATAGTGAAAAATAAAAAGACACAATTGGGTGTGAAATTCTCCCATCATTATTCTCTTCCTCCACTTTCTCTTTAATTTATTCTTTAATTATTTTGCCATATAATTCCACTATCTTTTATTATATTATATATATATATATATATCCCATTTCCATTCTTCTTATATTATATTATATATATATATATATATATATATATATATTATTATTATTATTTTGGTAAAGTTTTTGTGCTCGATTTTGCCTCTATTTTTACAACACGTTATCAACATGATCCTCTATAATTTTTTTTTCGTTAAAGGTAGGCCCTAAAGGTACATTTTTTATAATTAAATGTTATTTTGTATATTTGGTTTATATTAAATTTCCAATATAAATATAATGTCTTTTGATAGTGTTACTATGACAAATCTTGCAAAATTAGAATTCACGACCTTGACATTAATGGTAATAATTATTTGTCATGGGTACTTGATGCTGAGATACATTTGGATGCTATGAACCTTAGAGAGACCATTAAAGAAGGGAATACAACATCCAGTCAAGAAAAGGCTAAGGTTATAATCTTCATTCGTCATCATCTCCACGAGGGATTGAAAATAGAATATCTAATGATAAAAGATCTCTACGTCATATGGAAGAATTTGAAAGAAAGGTATGATCATAAAAAAACTGTTATTCTTCCAAAAACTCGTTATGATTAGATGCACCTGAGGTTGCAAGATTTTAAATCAGTAAGTGAATATAACTCCGCATTATTCAAAATTAGTTTGAAATTGAAATTATGTGGAGAAAACATGACTGATGTTGATATGTTAGAGAAGACATTTTCTACCTTTCATGTCTCGAATATGCTCCTGCAACAGTAATATCGAGAGAAATATAAACAGTATTTAGAACTCATTTCATGTCTTCTCGTGGCTGAACAAAATAATGAGTTATTAATGAAAAATTACGAATCTCGATCAACTGGAGCAACGCCATTTCCTGAATTGAATGTTGTGAATTTAAACAATTGAATGTCGAGGTCGTGGCCGTGGTCGAGGTCGTGACCGCGATAGGAGAATAAATAATTATTTTCGTAGTGGACATTATAATTATCCAAATTTTAAGAAATCAACACGAAATGATGATCACAAAGAAAAACTCCACAAAATAAGAATGCAAAAGGTGATGAGAATAAATGTTTTCGATGTGGAATGTCTGGACATTGGTCACGTATTTATCGTACATCCAAACATCTCGTAGATCTCTATCAAGCTTCCATAAAGGAAAAAGGAAAAAATGTGGAAGCAAATCTTTCTTTTCAAGATAATGATATGTTTGACCCATCCAATATGACAAATGTAGATGTGATAGATTTTTTTGCATCTCCTGAAGAGAAGATTGAAACAATTGATGGATTAACAAGTGTTTCGTTTGATTTTGAGAATGTCTAGTACTAATGTTTATTTTTATGTTCTTTTTAGCTTTGAACTCTTTCTATGATGTATCTCTTATTAGAATTATTTTTGTTTAATGAAAAAATATGGATAGTTTTCATATGTTGAATGACTAAAAAATGAGCAATGAAGATCTATGTCTGGCAGACTGTGCAACTACGCACACAATACTTATAAACAGAAAATATTTTTCTAAATTGACAATGTTGGAAGCAAAAGTCAATACTATATCAGGTTCTGCAGACTTGATTGAAGGTTTTGGAAAAACAAGTTTTATATTGCCTAGAGAAACAAAATTCACAATTAATAATACTTTATTTTTTAGCAAGTCGAAAAGAAACTTATTAAGTTTTAAAGATATACGTGACAATGGTTATCATGCTGAAACTGATTGTAAAAATAATATAAAGTGTCTCTATATCACATGAAAAACGTATATTAGAAACACTGGATGTTTTTTCTTCTAGATTACATTATATAAACTCATATACGAGTTATTGAAATCTATATAACAATGAACCAGAAGTTCATGAATCCAGAAATATTCAGTATTTGACATGACCAATTGGGTCATCCAGGGTCCATAATGATGAGAAAAATTATTGAAAAAATTCACATGGACGTCAATTAAAGAACCAAAAGATTCTTCAATCTAATGAATTGTCATGTGATTGCTCTCAGGGAAAATTCATCATTAGACCATCACCAGCTAAAGTTGGGACTGAATCACCTGCATTTTTGTTGGAGTTTATGCCATAAAACTCGTAGTTTGTATTTTTTGTTCTAATTATTGTAATAAATTCTTTTTATTTCAATAAAGAGTTATTGTTCGTTATTTACGATATTGCCCCTGTTTTAACCCTAAATCCAATAAACTAAACATCCAAGGCTATAAAATGTATCTTGAACTGATTGTAGTGTACATATAAAGGATCTCAGTTCGAGATACAACCTAAAGAGTTTATAGTAAAGGCGATAAGGTTTGGGTACATTACCCTGATAAAACTATGAATGTGGCTCACTTTGTATGTGATACAAACACTGTGATCCTAACGTGTTCGTGTAGATGAGTGAGGATATCGTACGTAATGAGATTACATAAGACCGAACCGCGAAATAGTAACCATTCGATGTAACTCCATTGACGAACCTAGGCAATTTGATCTCAATCCTGAGTGGGTTACAAACTCCTGTTTGCGGGGGATTGTCCTTTGACTAGTATGGGTTAGACTGGCCAGATTCGCCGACTCAATATGCCTACCTTCTTGGGGACAAGACCGAGTGAGCAACTGGGGACTTAGCCTAGCAAGATGAAATTCACTCCTTCTCGACTACTAAGGTAAGTAGATGAATGTTCCCTTATGTGGTGTCTCCGGGACTTGAACAAAGGGCCCGACCCTCTCATTGGCCCGAGAGGGACTTCTGTTTGTTGGTAGGACCACAAACAAATTGTTCATTAGAGGGGCACTAGTACTTAAGGTACAAGATGTAACCCAAGGGTAAAACGGTAATTTGACCCAGTTGGTATTACGAACATTCGTGAAGGATTGACTTGCTGTTATTGGTCAATATCCGTGGACACAGAAATACATCTGCAGTGAGAAGAGTGCAGCTGCGGGACTTTAGTGGAGTGTTCCCGCAGTTAACGAATGTTGATTAGGAGGTTAATGAGATTAACCGAGTAATCTCGTATCGTTGGAGCTTCTGATCGGTAGGTCCATTAGGTTCACCTTCTAGCTCGTAAAGGATTCTTAGATCGTTTGAATTTGAAATGTTCAAATTCATTAGGGAATAAATTTAATGTATATAGATACGATATAATATAAAGTTCAGGATCACACGTTCCCACTACCCCTGTTCGTCTCCCTATCGACAGATAAACAGGGAGAGGGGATCAGTGAGGAAATTGATAGATCATTTTTCAGTATGTGGAATTGCTAAAAAATTTTACTCTCTCTCAAATTCACTTCTCTTTCTCTCCAATTGTTAGATCCCTTCCCACAAAGGGTTGATCTAAGTAAAATCCAGAGAATAGGAGGTTCTCACTAGTGGTGTTGTCCTGTTGGAGAAAACAAAGAAGAATTTTTTCAATTCCTGTGTTGCTGTAAAAAAGGGAGCAAGGAGTTGTTGTGGAAATTCAAAACTACAAAGGTAATTTCTTACTTTTAGTTTAATTACAACATGTTTGCATGTTTTAATTTCCATGCCTAATTAGATTAGAGTTGTATGCTTATCTCTGTATTTTTCCCCAATGTACTGGTATTTGTGTTTAATCAAAATAAACAAACAATTACGATTTCAAATCACGTTTCCGTTGCTCAAGGAGATCGGATCTCCATCAATTTTTGAACGAATTCATGGTGATATATGTGGACCTATGAATCCACCAAGTGGACCATTTAGATATTTCATGGTACTGATTGATGCATCCAACAAATGGTCACATGTATGTTTATTATCAAGTCGAAATCTTGCATTTGCAAGGCTACTTGCTCAAATAATTAAGTTAAGAACACAATTTCCTGATTATACAATTAAGGTCATTCGTCTTGATAATGCTGGTGAATTTACATCCCAAGCATTCAATAATTAAAGTATGACTATTGGGATAAATATTGAACATCCTGTAGCACATGTTCATACACAAAATGGTTTAGTAGAATCGTTTATAAAACGTTTGCAATTAATTGCTAGACCAATGCTTATGAAAGCAAAGCTTCCAATATTTGTATGGAGATATGCTATTTTGCATGTTGCATCGCTAGTACACATTAGACTAGTAGCTTATAATAAGTACTCTCCAATACAATTGGCTTATGACCAACAACCAAATATTTTCCATCTAAGAATTTTTAGATGTGCAGTATACGTTCCAATTGCTCCACCACAATGTATTAAGATGGGTTCTCACAGGAGGTTAGGAATATATGTTGGATATTATTCCACATCAATTATTAAATATCTTGAACTCATGACGGGTGATGTATTTACTGCACGATTTGCTGATTGTCATTTTAATGAAACAAATTTTCCAACATTAGGGGTAGAAATTAAAAAGTTGGAAAAAGAGATTATAAGGATGCATCGTATCTTATTTAGAGCCCCGTATAGATTAATGTGAACTTGAAGTTCAAAAGATAATTCATTTACAAAATATAGCAAATCAATTACTAGATGCATTTACAGATGCTAAGAGAGTAACTAAATCATATATACCAGCTTCAAATGTTTCATAAAAAATTGATATCCCAACGCAACACGTTGTCAGTAATGAGTCAAGGGCACATCAGAAGCGTGGTAGACCAATGGGTTCAAAAGATAAAAATCCTCGGAAAAGAAAAGTAGTTAATAAACAAAATGATCCAATGAAAGATATGGATGTTACAGAAGAAATCCAAAATATAACTACTGATAAAAGTATTAATGGAAGTCCAATACTTGAGGATAATAATAAAATTTCCATAAACTATGTTATGACAGGAAAAAGATGTAACCGGAATGATATAGTTGTTAACAACATTTTTGCTTACAATGTTGCTCATGATATTATCCATGAAGATGGTGATTCTAATCCAAAATCCATAGAAGAATGTCAACATAAAAAGGATTGACTTAAATGGAAAGAAGTAATCCAAGTAGAATTAAACTCACTTTCAAAACGTGAGGTTTTTGGACTAGTAGTCTGGACACCAGAAGGTGTCAAACCTGTGGGATACAAATGAGTATTTGTAAGAAAGAAAAATGAAAAGAATGAGGTCACAAAATATAAAGCGAGACTTGTTGCATAAGGATTTTCGCAAAAACCTGGTATTAATTATGAGGAGACATATTCTCCCGTGGTGGATGCAATAACATTGAGATATCTAATTGGCCTAACTGTATATGATAATCTTGACATGCATCTATTGGATGTAGTCACAACATATTTATATGGATCTCTGGATAATGACATCTATATGAGAATCTCGGAAGGATTTAAAATGCCAGAAACGTATTCTCGAGAATTGTATTCAATAAAATTACAGAGATCATTATATGAATTAAAATAATCAGGAAGAATGTGGTATAATCGCCTAAGTGGATATTTGTTGAAAGAAGGTTATCAAAATAATCCAATATGCCCATGTGTTTGTATAAAGAAATCTCAGTCAGGATTCACTATTATAACTATATATGTTGATTACTTAAATATAATTTGAACTCTTTAAGAGTTATCAGAGGTTATAGAATATCTTAAAAAAAAATTTGAGATGAAAGATCTTGGAAAACAAAATTTTACATTAGTTTGCAAATTGAACATTTAGCCGATGAGATATTTGTTCATCAGTCAACTTATACAGGAAAAAACTTGAAAAGATTCTATATGGACAAAACATACCTATTGAACATTCCCATGGAAGTTTGTTCATTAAATGTAAAGAAAGATATATTTCGACCTCGAGATGATAATGAAGAATTTCTTGGTCTTGAAGTACCATATCTTAGTGCAATTGACACACTTATATATCTTGCTAATAACACGAGACCAGATATTGCATTTTCAGTAAATTTATTATCAAGATATAGTTCTTGTCCAACAAAAAAAAACTCTGTAATTGAATTAAACATATACTTCGTTATCTCCGAGGAACAATTGATATGAGGTTGTTTTATTTTAACCAATCCAATTTTGATCTGGTTGGTTATGATGATTCTAGATATTTATCTGATCCACACAAAGCTAAATCTCAAACAGGTTATCTGTTCACATGTGGAGGAACTGTCATATCATGGCGATCAGTGAAACAGACCATAACGGTCACTTTTTCAAATCATGCTGAAATCCTTTCAATTCACGAAGTAAGTCGAGAATGTGTTTGGCTAAAGATTGATGACTCAACATATTCGTGAAACATGTGGTTTGTCTTCTAGTAAACATCTTCAAACAATATTATACGAAGGCAACACAACCTGTATAATTCAAATCAAGGGAGGATATATCAATGTAGATAGAACGAAACATATCTCACCAAAGCTTGTCTACACTCATGATCTTGAAGAAAATTGTGATATCACTGTACAACAAATTTGTTCGAAAGATAACCTGACCGATTTATTTACGAAGGCATTACCAACTGCAACCTTTGAGAAATTAGTACATAGCATTGCAATGCGGCAATTCAGAGACTTTAAGTGATGTCTCCATGAGAGAGAGTGAATGTATTATAGTAAACTATATAAAATATATACTATTTTTTCTTCACTATGGTTTTTCTTCCCATTGGGGTTTTCCCTAGTAAGGTTTTAACGAGATATATTTTAATATAAATTGGCATTTATGGGGGGAGTATGTAAACATTACACAAATGTAAATACTCATTCCATATGCCACTTTGATACCCATGCCAAGTGGCAAATTCTCCATAGCCTAAGTGTCTCCCATGTGTTCAACAAAGTCCATAGATTGGTGTCCAAATGGACCACATCATGCTCTCCAAATTGCCTATAAATAGTGGCTTATAGTAGAAAATAAAAAGACACAATTGGTGTGAAATTCTCCGATCTTTTTTCTCTTCCTCCACTTTCTCGCTAATTTATTTTGTCATATAATTCCACTATCTTTTCTTTTATATATATATATATATATATATATATATATATATATTATTATTATTATTATTATTCTTATTATTATAATATATGTTTTGGTAAAATTTTAGTGCCCGATTTTGCCTCTATTTTTACCACACAAACAACTTACTTATTTCTAAAAATTGAACACTCAAGTGGGTCAAAATTTAAATATAATTTTGAAAAAGAACCTTGAAAAATAAGAAACGAAAATAACATGATATTATCAAATAATGCGCACTACAAGTAAAAAATATATAAATATCATCTTATTTATTTGAACTTCTAGGGTTGTTTGGCGCGCTATTTTGGAATCAGAAACCCTGGAGTTCTAGAACCCTGTAGTTTCTTGGCTGGTTTCTGATTCCAGTGTTTGGGGTGTTGGGTTGTATTAAGCTGGTTTGTTGAAACCTCTGTTTCGGATGCAAGGTTCGGTTGAACTGTGTTTGTTTAGAAACAATTTTTTTAGGATATTCTTTTTCTATATCCAATTTTTTTACTTGATTATTGTTTTTTGAAGTGCATATCAATATTTTAACCAATTATGTGGATTAATTGTTTCAATAATAGTTAAAAATGGATGTATAATTTGTACAATTAATACTCTATTTCACAAAATAGTCAGAAAACTATTTTAAAAATTAAAAAAATTTGAAGTCTATTTAATAAACTAGAGAATCTAAAGCTATATTTTATAAAGTATTCAAAAACCTATTTTTGAAACTCTATTTTAGAGATTAAAAAAATTAGAACTCTACCAAAGATATTAGAGAAAACTCTATTTCACAAATTATTCATCGACCTATTTTTGGAACTCTATTTTACAATTTTAAATATTGGAGGTTTATTTAAGAAATTATGGAATTTAATTGTTCACTATATTTTAAAACATATTTCAAGGATAAATGAGTTATTAAATTTGAATTCTCCTTTCCAACATGAATTGGATTAAGCAGGATCCAATAGGATACAATTTTTATAAATTAAAATATTAGAAACTATATATTGTATAGTATTTTAAAACTTATTTCAAACATATAATGGATTAAAAAAATTTGTTAGTAACTATTTTTGTTTAATTTTTAACCTTTTAAAAAATTGACTAGGTGGTTGGTTATCGGTGGCTGCCGATGGTGATTGCACATTGGTTAGGTCATTGTGGGTCGTTGGAGTGGTCATCAGGGTAGTCATGTCGTTGAAGTGGTCGTTTGGTGGTTGTGACAGTAGTTGTCAAGTGGTCGAGTCGCTAGAGCCGTTGGCAGAGTGGTAAATATGATGGTTGGGGGGTTGGGTGGTCACCAAGTGGTTGTCAACAATGGTTTTGGGTGGTTGGGTTGTCAGGTTAGGGTGATCATCGAAGTAGTCATCGAGGTGATCGGTTTGCTAGGGTGGTCAGGTCATTGAAGTGGTCACTAGGTGGTCATCGACGGTAGTTGCTAGGTGGTCAAATTTTTTGGGTGGTTGTTAACTATGGTTGTCAAGTCGTCGGAGTGGGTCTTCAACTATGATTATGGGTTGTTTAGTAGTCGAAGTAGTTGTTAGATGGTCGTTGTCGGTGGTTCGGACCAGTCAGGGTTGCGGTAGTTGAGGCATCAAGGTATCAAGTTGTTGGGGTGGTCGAGTCGCAAGGGTGATCGTTAAATTAATCTATAGAGTTTTCATCGTAGTTATTGATGGAGGTAATCGCCGAAGTGGTTGGGTTGTCGGTGTGGTCATCGAAGTTTTCATTATCGGTAGTGATCAGACGGTTGTCGGATTGTCATTAGAGTTAGTTGGGTCACCGATGTGGTCGTCGAAATTGTTATCGGAGTTGGTCAGGTCGCCGACGTAATTATCGACGTTGTCATTAGAGTTAGTCGGGTCGCCGGTGTAATGGTCAGAATTGTCATCGGAGTTGGTCGGGTCAACAGAGTAGTCGTCGGAGTTGTTGTCAAATTTTTCATCGAAGTTGTTGTCGAAATGGTCGTCGGAAATGGAAAACGACAAATGGAAGTGGAAAACATGGTACAAAACCCATAGGGTTGCACACTCCAACACAAAACCATGGGCCAAACACCCCTAACTTCTGTTGTTTTGCATAATGTTGGTCAATTCAATGACAGGATCCAATTTATATATATAGCATATATTTGTTTTTTTTAAGTAAAAATCTTATTTTATATGTATCAGGTTTTATTTTAATTAAACACCTGTTAATAAACTTTTTAACATATTTTAACATATTTACCCGTGTATGTTTTTTTAGTACAACATCATTTAATGTTTTTTTTTTTACAATACAACATCATTTGGGAGTGGAGGAATTCGAACTCATGACCTTTTAGTCATAAGTCTTACTTGATGTCAGTTGAGTCATGCTATTGTTGGCACCCGTGTATGTTTTTAAGATGATTTTGGGATTTCACTCATATCTTCATATAATTTTTATGTATTTTCTTGAAATTAATTATAAATATATCTCTTCTTAAAAAATAATTACTAATATTATACCCATTTTAAAATTTTATAAATATTAAATAATTTGATGATTAATTTAGATATGATTTTTTTTAGTTCAATAAAATGTAGGGTAGAAGTAATCAAACCTCAAACCTATTGATCAAAAGTATATCTTAATGAATTAAACTATACTCAAGTTGGCATATATATATATATAGATTAATTAAAATTACAAGAATAGTAAATTAATTATATATTGTTTTGTAATATTTTATCCGAACGTACTATAATCACTTATTTACCATGGGCCCAGGGGAGGCTCGAGCCCCCCCTCCCCCCCTCAAATTTTTACCTTTAATAATATGTATAAAAAAAGTCAAATCAAATAACAAAAAAGTCTTTTAGTATAGTGGTTAATAGGTTATATGCTATTTCTCATGTCACAGTTTCAAGCTCTGCTCTTATAGTGTTTTTGAAATATCATCTTGAGTTGTCTTAGCCCTGCCTCTACACTATTTTATAATAATCAACATATTAATATACATATTGTATTAGAAGTTTAGAAAAATGATAACGAAAGAAAAATGATTACTTTTTAAGGGGGTGTTTGGCCCATTGGTTTGGGTTAGGGTGGTGTTGAGTTTCAAACCCAACACCATGTTTGGTACAAAGGGTTTCAAAACCAAGCACAACCACATGGGTTTTGTACCATGTTTTCCACTTCTATTTGTCGTTTTTTATTTTCGATGACCATTTCAACAATAATTCCGATGACAACTTCGCTAACAACTCCGACGACTACACCGGTGACCCGACCAACTCCGATTACAACTCAAACGACCACCAACAACGACAACTCCGACGATTACACTGGCAACTCAACCAACTCCGATGAAAACTTCAATAATCACACCGACGACTCGACCAACTCTGATGAAAATTTCGACGACCGCACCGGCGACCCGACCAACTCCGATGACAATTCCGACGACCACACCGGCGACCCCGACCAACTTCAATGACAATTCGGACAACCACACTGACAACCCCGACCAACTCCGATGACAATTCCAACGACCACACCGGCGACCCCGAGAAACTCTGATAACAATTTTGATGACTACACCGGTGACCCCGACCAACTCCGATGACAATTTCGACGACCACACCGGTGACCCCGACCAACTCCGATGACAATTCCGACAATCACACCGAAAACCCCGACCAACTGCGATGGCAATTTTAACGACCACACTGGCGACCCCAACCAACTCTGATGACAATTCCGACGACCACAACGGTGACTCCGTCCAACTTCGATGACAATTCTGACAACCACACCGTCGATCCCCCGACCAACTCCAATGACAATTTCGACGACCACACCGGCGACTGACTAACTCTAATGGCAACTCCGATGACTGCCGGATCACTACCGGTAATGAAAACTTCAACGACCACACCAGCGACCTGACCATCGCGACGATTACCTCCATTGATAACTACAATGAAAACTCTATAAATTAATTTAATGATCGCCCCTGCGACTCGACCACCCAAACATCATTGATACTTTGATGCCCCAACCACCGCCAATCCGAAAGAGTTGTTCAACATGAGACATTCATCCGCTCGAAATGTCATTGAGAGAGCATTCGGTATGCTGAAGGGTCGATGGGCGATACTAAGAGGAAAGTCTTTTTACCTAGTAGAAGTCTAGTGCATGACTATAACTGCATGTTGTTTGTTGCACAACTTAATTATACAAAAGATTGACCTAGATCCCACATTCGAGGAGGCACACACAAGTGACTCCGATTCAACTAGGATGAAGACAAACAACGTTGGATTTGTAGAGTTAACAGATGTCTAGACTGAATGGAGGGAACATTTCGCAAACCATATATGGATGAATTGAAATGAGAATTGACGATTGTTGAATTAAACATATATATATATATATATATATATATATATATATATATATATATATATTAGATTTTGTATATATGCACTACATAGATTGTGGTGGATAATATTTTTTATGTAAATATTATTAATATAATATTAGTAGCTAGAGTGAATGAGCTATATGCAAAATTGAAAGAAATCCTAGGGATCATAAGGCAGGATTGCATGGTTGTTGAAAAAACGCTTCTTTCGAATAGTATGATGTTGAACTCTTTCTTTGCATGAACCACCCCAAATTGAAAGTATAATTCTGTGTGTGGAAGTTCGGGAAAGCAGGAACCCGATTCTATTTCCATCTACCACTCTCTATGACTTTTTAGAATTTTATGTTTAGTTGAACTTCATTGGACAACTATCTCTACTTTTTATTATTTATTTGATCACAGAACATGTTATCTTTAACCAACATATTTCTATGCATCGATTGTTTTACTTTATCATTGGCGCCACAGTTCTTACATTACACATTACAACATATAGTTAGTTATTTTACTTTTTGTCATCATGAGTGAAGTGCATTATAAATATAATATATACTCCTACAAAGTATTATAAACTTAAATTAGATATATTAGATAAATTGTTGATAGGTAATTATGTAGTTATGAAGTTAAAAAATAAAGTAAGAAGACAAAATTACTATATTTAAAAAATATTAAATATTTATTTTAGAAAAACAGACTGCACACACCTAACCCAACACAACACTGCACCCCAAACACTATTTTATGCAACCCATTCCAGCAGAACACTGCACCTCAAATTTTCTGCAACACAGCCTAACACAGCTCTGCACTCCAAACACTGTTTTCTCCAAGTACAGTGTTTCTGATTCCAGCCAAGAAATCCAGGGTTTCTGAAATCCAGAGTTTCTGATTCCAACACAGCGCGCCAAACAACCCCTAAAAGTTTAGAGACTAGAATAGACATTAAAAAAATTAAGAGTCAACCTGAGATAATTCTAAAAATCAAAATGCTAAAATAAAAATTAAAAAAAAAAAAAAACATTATCGACCAAGGATTAACATGGGGAGGCATGATGTGGGTATATGGTCCATAATTGTTGTTTCATCATCACAAGTACCATGCAATAATACAAACTTTTCAACAGCCTTTTGCTTCATCCTCATCAATCTAAATTAAAGCTATCTCTTCCTTTCTTCCTGTTTCTTTTGTTTTATTTTCTTATTCTTCTTCTTCTTTATTTATTTATTTTTTTTTTTCTCTTTTCTGCCAAGCCCACGTGTAAGCATGCAGAAAAGTTTCTCTTTTTTTTTTTCTTTGACAGAGTAAAAGGTGTTTTTATATTTACTGAGATTCTTTTCTCAATTCTTTCAGTTACTGGTCAGTCGTTTTTTTTTCCCTTTTTTTTTCTTTCTTTTTTATAAAACTAGCAGACCTTTTTTCAATATGTTTTTATTGTATCTTTTGAGCAATCATTGAAGTCGGCCATGGTTTAAAGTTCACAGTTATTATTTAAGTTTGTTACCTAATTTTAATATATTGACATCATATAGAACATATGAAATTATCCGGTACTCAAGGGTCTAAAAGCTTATGTATGATTCATCAACTAACTAAAACATTAGTAATATCTTACAACTCAATTGTTAAAATATTAAAGTAATATCTAAGTATAGTTAATTAGCTACTAATGCATGTATTAACAACTTAAGTTTTGACTAAAAGCTAATTGAATAAGGTATCAATTACAATTCTAAAGGACAGTGGTTCAATCTCTTACTCCCACCAGTGTTGAAATAAAAAAAATAGGTGGAAAAGTTGGAATCCCCCACATTCTAAAGATCTCTCTCTCAACTAAGATATTAATAGCCAACATGAACACAACTGAACTTGCATAAAACATGTATTATTGACCAAGAGATCAGAGGTTCGAATCTCTCCACCATACATATTATTAAACTCAAAAGAAAGAACTAAGGTATTGTAGCCCTTTTTTTTTATAAACACCGAGAGTTCAAATATCTTAGACCATGTTTGATAACTATTTAATTTTTTTTATTTGAAAATTAAACCTATTAATACGACGTACTTTTACCTATAGGTTTCCTTACTTTGTTATCTACTTTTTACATATGTTTTCAAAAACCAAACCAAGTTTTAAAAATTAAGGCTCCGTTTGATAACCATTCGGTTTTAGTTTTTGGTTTTTGAAAATTATGCCTATAAATACTACTCCCACCTAATTTGTATGCTTTGTTTATCTACTTTTTACGTATGTTTTAAAAAACCAAACTATATTTTGAAAACTATGAGAAAAAAGTAATTTTTAAAAATGTATTTTTATTTTTAGAATTTGGCTAAGAATTCATATGCTTCCTTATGGGAGGTGAAAATCATTGCAAAGAAATTGAGAAAAATAAGCTTACTTTTCAAAAACCAAAAATTAAAAATCAAATGGTTATCAAATGGAGCATAAAAAAGTAGTTTCCAAAAACTTGTTTTTGTTTTTGGAATTTGACTAAAAATTCAAATGTTTCATTTTAAGAAAGATAGAAACTCATCGTAGAGAAATAGTGATTAAAAAAAAACTTAATTTTAAAAAATAATTATGAAACATAGTCTCAAATATTTTTTATAGTTTCGATATATTATCTCCCAATAATCATAGAGGTAGGAGAATAAATCATATGATAATTGACACTTTATCCATCAAAAATAACTCAAATAGACTCTTTCTCTCAACATTTTGTAATGCATTATATATTCTCTCTATCCTTTTGGGGAGGCAGGCAAAAGTAGAAAAACTGTATTAAATTCTGCAACAACTCCACTAAATTTTAACAACCCTAAAAAGGAGGAATCTATTTTGTGTGTATGCGACGAGAAAAAAAAAAAGGAAATAAAATAAAAAACAGAGAGAGATGGAGTGGGTTTTGTTTTAAAAGTTAGAAACATGCATCTTTTTGCATCAGCACCCAAAAAGCTGAAAAAAAAATATATGCCAAATTTTGTTTAAAGTCCCCTACCTATTTTAATTTCTGAATTCCCCCCCTTTTCCACACACAAACAACCACATTACATTTTACTCCTCTTTCATTAGATTCCCTCTAGCTCTTTCTTTTTCACTTTCATAATTTCATTACACTAGATAGAATTCTTTTTTCTTACAAAATATTCACAGTCAAACCACTTCACTTTTTACCCATTTACTTAAAACTACAACCCTCTTCCTACTACTTTTGGCTAGGTTGAAAATTAGCACCATGCCCAAAAGTGAGTTTGAACGCTAAGGGGATGTTTGACCCATAGTTTTGGGTTGTGATGGTTTTGAGTTCCAAACCCAAAACCATGTTTGGTACAAGATATTTTAAAACTCTTGGTTTTGAAACACAATCTCATGAGTTACTATAGTGCAACCCCATGGAGTTTGTACCATATTTTCTCTCTCATTTGTCGTTTTTTATTATTTATGACCATTTCAACAACTCCGACGATCACTGATAATGACTACACCGACGACCACCAACAACGATAACTCCGACGACTCGACCAACTCCGATGGCAACTCCGACGACCACCCAACGACTACCGAAACTGACAACTTCAACGACCACTCCAGGACCCGATCACCGCGACGATTACCTCCAGTGACCACTACGATGAAAACTCTATAGATTAGTTTGACTACCACTCCTGCGACTTGACCATACCATTAACTTGATACTTCAATGCCCCAACCACTGCAACCCGAATTTTCTGAATCACCAACAACAACCATCAGACAACCACTTTGACTACCCAACCGCCCACAACAATAGTTGACGACCATTGCGACGACCTGACAACCATAGTTGATAATCATCTCGAAAAATTCGACTACCTAGCAACTATTGTCAATGACTACCTTGTGACCACTTCGATGACTCGACCACCCTAGCAACCCGATCACCTTGATGATTACTTCGACAATCACCTCAACCTGATGACCCAACCACCCAAACCATTGTTGACGACCATTTGGTGACCAATCTAATGACCACCCAACAACCCGACCACTCCGATGATTACTTTGACAGTCACCCCAACTTGACAACCCAACCTCTTAAAACCATTGTTGACGACCACTTGGTGATCACTCTAATGACCACCGAGCAACCCGACCACCCTAATGACCACTCTGCCAACAACTTCAGCGACTTGACTAGTCAACAACTACTGCCATAACCACCAAGCGATCAATGACATGACCACCCTGATGACCGTCGATAACCACCGATGGCAACTAGACCACTGTGCAATCACCACCGATGACCACCTCGAAAACCCAACCACCCCAACGACCCAACCACCTAATCGATTTTTTAAATGGTTAAAATAAAACTAAAATGGTTACTAACAAAGTTTTTAATCCATTATATATTTGAAATAGGTTTAATTTCAAAATACTATGCAAATTATAGTTTCTAATATTTTAATTTCTAAAATAGAATTCAAATTTTATAACTCATTTATCCTTGAAATGTGTTTTATGGTTCACTATTTTATTTAAATTCCATAATTTATTAAATAAACCTCCAATATATTTTAATTTGTAAAATAGAGTTCCAAAGATAGGTTTATGAATAATTTGTGAAATAGAATTTTAAATTCCCTAATTTTTTTAGATAGACTTCTAAATTTTTAATCTCTAAAATAGAGTTCTAAAAATAAATTTTAAATACTTTATGAAATAGAGTTTTAGATTTTCTAATTTATTAATAGACCTCAAAATTTTAATTTCTAAAAAAGAGTGTTGATATAGAAATTTCGACCAATCCCCAATTGCCACGTCGTTATTCCAAATTAATATCGAAGTTGTAAATGTTTAAATTTGGGACCGATGATAAGTTGACACGTGTCCTAAATTTAGTTGGAATGCAAGAATTGACAAATTCTAAAAGTTAAGGGTCAACATGCAATTTGCCAAAATAATTAAATTTAATTTTGGTCAAATTGGATTATATGGAATTGGGTAAGATAAATAAATCCCAAATCCAAATGACTAGGCTCAAATCCAATAAAGCTCAAGTTCAGGTTGTTGAGCCCAAAAGCCACTAAAGCCCAAACCCACATGCCTTGGAAAGCTCTATAAATAGAGAGTTTCCCCTTCATTCCAAAGGTTCAGAAATTTCACTCCAAAAAAGAACTCGAGAGAATTCAGAGCAAAATCCTCAGTCTTTGAACACTCTCAAGTCCTTAATCTTGAACAACTGCAAGACGAGTCTCCAAGCGCGGAAGACGAGTCTCAAGTGCGAAGAAGCGAGTCTCCAAGTGCGAGAATTTGCAAGACGAGCCTCCAAGTGCGTAAGCGTTGGGACACGAACCTTTAAGTGCGGGCACTTTGTAAGACGAGTCTTTAAGTGCGGAATGCTGTAAGACAAGTCCTTAAATGTTTCACGAAGAACTTTTACAAGTTACAAGTTAAAAGACTTCAATAACCTACGTGTTGAAGGACTTCAACACGCTACAAGCCGAAGGCCTTCAACAAGCAATAAGCGTCGAAGTCCTTCAACAAGCAACAAGCCGAAGTCTTTCAATAAGCTGCAAGCCGAAGACCTTCAACATGCTACAAGCCGAAGGCCTTCAACAAGCAACAAGCATCGAAGTCCTTCAACAAACAACAAGTCGAATGCCTTCAACAAGCTCCAAGCCGAAGTCCTTACAAGCCGAAGCCCTTCAACAAGCTGCAAGCCGAAGTCATTCAACACGCAACAAGCCGAAGACCTTCAACAACAACTCGCAGGCGAAGGCCTCCAACAAGCTACGAGCCGAAGACCTTCAACAAGCTGCAAAATCCTCAAGACAAGTCTACACTTGGGAACAAGCTGCATAGCCCTCAAGACAAGTCTACGTTCGAGAACAAGCTGCGAATCAAATCTATGTTTGAGAACAAGCTATAAAGCCCTCAAACAAATTACAGTTGAGAGAGAGAAAGAATCAGAGGATAAACATTAGAGATTGTAACTCACAACATTCAAATTAATACAAACACAACGTTCAATTACACGTGTCTCATTTCTATTCCTTCGCTGAAAGCACGTGTAAACAAATAAAAAAATAAAAAAAGAAGAAAAAGTAGATGTGAGACATGACGTACCTTAAAAGTTGTCTCTGACTTAACATTGAAGAGCAGTGGAACTGCAGGAACACCATAGGCCTCGTTAGGGTCGAGTGTTCCTGAACAAACCTCGAAAAGGGTCCTATAAAAAAATGAGGGGTTGCAATCAACAAAAAAAAGAGAGGAACATGTGGAGTTCTGTAGCTGCAAGTACACCCGACACCGACAAGGGTCCCACAAGTGTATATGCGCCCGAAATGAGGAAGTCCTGTAGCTACAAGTACACCCGGCACCGACAAGGGTCCCACAAGTGTATATGCGCTCGGAACGAGGAAGTCCTGTAGCTGCAAGTACACCCGACACCGACAAGGGTCCCACAAGTGTATATGCGCTCGGAACGATGAAGTCCTGTAGCTGCAAGTACACCCAACACCGATAAGGGTCCCACAAGTGTATATGCGCTCGGAACAAGGAAGTCCTGTAGCTGCAAGTACACCCGACACCGACAAGGGTCCCACAAGTGTATATGCGCCCGAGACGAGGAAGTCCTGTAGCTGCAAGTACACCCAGCACCGACAAGGGTCCCACAAGTGTATATGCGCTCGGAACGAGAAAGGCCTGTAGTTACAAGTACACCTGACACCGACAAGGGTCCCACAAGTGTATATGCACTCGGAACGAGGAAGTCCTGTAGCTGCAAGTACACCCGACACCGACAAGAGTCCCACAAGTGTATATGCGCTCAGAACGAGGAAGTCCTGTAGCTGCAAGTACACCTGGCACTGACAAGGGTCCCACAAATGTATATGCACTCGGAATGAGGAAGTCCTGTAGCTGTAAGTACACCCGACACCGACAAGGGTCCCACAAGTGTATAAGCGCTCGGAACAAGGAAGTCCTGTAGCTGCAAGTACACCCGACACCGACAAGGGTCCCACAAGTGTATATGCGCCCGAAACGAGGAAGTCCTATAGCTGCAAGTACACCCAACACCGACAAGGGTCCCACAAGTGTATATGCGCTCGGAACGAGGAAGTCCTGTAGCTGCAAGTACACCCACACCGACAAGGGTCCCACAAGTGTATATACGCTCGGAACGAGGAAGTCCTGTAGCTGCAAGTACACCCGACACCGACAAGGGTCTCACAAGTGTATATGCGCTCGGAACAAGGAAATTCTGTAGCTGCAAGTACACTCGGCACCGACAAGGGTCCCACAAGTGTATATGCGCTCGGAACGAGGAAGTCCTGTAACTACAAGTACACCCAGCACCGACAAGGGTCCCACAAGTGTTATGCGCTCGGAACGGAAAAGGCCTGTAGCTGCAAGTACACCCGACACCGACAAGGGTCCCACAAGTGTATATGCGCTCGGAACAAGGAAATTCGGCAGCTGCAAGTTCACCCAAAACCGACGAGGGCCCCAAAAGTGCACAAAAAAAAAAAAACTTTCCTTTTTACCTTCTAATGGATGAAGCCTTTTGTTTTAGGAGGGAGATGCTTGCAAGACTGCAATTATTAAGTTGTAAGAAAAAAAAAGGGTAAGTACATAAATGATTAAAAAAAAGGAAAAGAAAAAAAAAAGAGTCAAGGTTTGAGACTCGCCTCACACCTTAGTATGAAGGTATTGCGCTTTGTTGGGGTGAATTGATGGAAGTCTCACCTTCTCTATTTATACTTGATAAGAGGATAAAGGTCAGATTCCAAAAGGAAAGTTAGAATTCAAATAGGAGTTAGAATTGGAATTGGAATAGGATTTCATCTCAAATCAAAATTTGATTTATCTTATCTCCAATCGAAAATCGTCTGCAAATCATATCTCAAAATCCAAATTTTATCCCAAATCAAGATTAGATAAAGTTAATTCTATCAAGCTCAAAATCATGGTAGAATTTTAATTTTATCTTGTCAAACAAAATTTGAGCATAATCCAAATTTTATCCAAAATCAAGATTAGATAAATTTAATTCTATCAAGTTTAAAATCATGGTAGAATTTTATTTTATCTTATCAAACAAAATTTGGGCATAATCCAAATTTTATCCCCCAAATCAAAGTTAGATAAAGTTGATTCTATCAAGTTTAAATCATGGTAGAATTTTAATTTTATCTGCAAACAAAATTTGGGCATACCCCAAATTTTATCACAAATCAAAGTTGATGAAATTAGTTCTATCTAAATCAAAATCATGATAGAATTTCAATTTTATCCCACACAAATTTGAAATCTGGGCATACTCGAGATTTGCCCAGATTTTATCACAAATCAAGTTTGGAGTGAAATTCAAATGTCACTCCAAGTTCAAAAAAATTGGGTAGAACTCCAAATCTACTCAAATTTGTCCAAATTTTATGACATGCAAGAAAATCAAAGTACTGACACAAATTCATATTTTGATTTTGTTGGCATGAAAATGTGTCAAGTAAAAAAAATCTAAATTATAAACCAAATTCATAGTTTGATTAAACTGATACATTAAATGGAGTCAACTTAGGAGCAAACATCTTAAATTTTGATTCCAAATTATCTTTTTTTCGAGATTCACTCACACATACTTGTGCCTAAATCTCGAAAATGAGGCATTTGTTGACATAGAAATTTCGACCAATCCCCAGTTGCCACGTCGTTATTCCAAATGACGAAGTTGTAAATGATTAAATTTGGGACCGATGATAAGTTGACACGTGTCCTAAATTTAGTTTGAATACAAGAATTGACAAATTCTAAAAGTTAAGGGTCAATATGCAATTTGTCAAAATAATTAAATTTAATTTTGGTCAAATTGGATTATATGGAATTGGGTAAGATAAATAAAACCCAAATCTAAATGACTAGGCCCAAATCCAATAAAGCCCAAGTTCAAGTTGTTAGGCCCAAAAGTCACTAAAGCCCAAACCCACATGCCTTGGAAAGCTCTATAAATAGAGATTTTCCTCTTCATTCCAAGGGTTCAGAAATTTCACTCCCAAAAGGAACTCTGAGAATTCAAAGAAAAATTCTCAGGTGTTGAACACTCTCTGAAGTCCTTAGTGCTGAACACTGCAAGAAGAGTCTCCAAGCGCGGAAGACGAGTCTCCAAGTGCGGAGTGCGGAAGACGAGT
Source organism: Trichosanthes cucumerina (assembly GCA_036507285.1). Lineage (NCBI taxonomy): Eukaryota > Viridiplantae > Streptophyta > Magnoliopsida > Cucurbitales > Cucurbitaceae > Trichosanthes > Trichosanthes cucumerina. The sequence goes on along the minus strand of CM071842.1, from coordinate 10,076,175 downwards.
CTCCAAGTGCGGAGCGCGGAAGACGAGTCTCCAAGTGCGGAGTGCGGAAGACGAGTCTCCAAGTGCGGAAGATGAGTCTCCAAGTGCGGAAGACAAGTCTCCAAGTGCGGAGCGCGGAAGACGAGTCTCCAAGTGCGGAAGACGAGTCTCCAAGCGCGGAAGACGAGTCTCCAAGTGCGGAGCGCAGAAGACGAGTCTCCGAATGCGGAAGACGAGTCTCAAAGTGCGGAGCGCGGAAGACGAGTCTCCAAGTGCGGAACGCTGCAAGACGAGTCTCCAAGTGCGGAACGTTGGGACACGAACCTTTAAGTGCGGAGCGCTGTAAGACGAGTCTTTAAGGGCGGAATGCTGTAAGACAAGTCCTTAAATGTTTCGCGAAGGTCTTTTACAAGTTACAAGTTAAAAGACTTCAATAACCTACATGCTAAAAGACTTCAACATGCAACAAACACCGAAGTCCTTCAACAAGCTACAAGCCGAAGCCCTTCAACAAGTTGCAAGCCGAAGTCCTTCAACAAGCTGTAAACCGAAGACCTTCAACAAGCAACAAGCCGAAGTCCTTCAACAAACTACAAGACGAAGACCTTCAACAAGCTACAATCCGAAGTCCTTCAACAAGCTGCAAGCCGAAGTCCTTCAACAAGCTGCAAACCGAAGACCTTCAACAAATTACAAGTCGAAGACCTTCAACACGCTACAAGCCGAAATCCTTCAACAAGCTGCAAACCGAAGGCTTTCAACAAGCAACAAGCCAAAGTCCTTCAACAAGCAACAAGCCAAAGTCCTTCAACAAGCAACAAGCCGAAGACCTTCAACACGCTGCAAGTCGAAGTCCTTCAACAAGCACCAAGCCGAAGTCCTTCAACAAGCTACAAGTCGAAGAGTTCAACACGCTACAAGCCGAAAGCCTTCAACAAGCAACAAGCGCCGAAGTCCTTCAACAAGCAACAAGCCGAAGTCCTTCAACAAGCAGCAAACCGAAAACCTTCAACAAGCTGCAAGTCGATGCCCTTCAACAAGCTACAGGCTGAAAGCCTTCAACAAGCTACGCGCCGAAGACTTTTAACAAGCTACAAAATTCTCAAGACAAGTCTACACTTGGGAACAAGCTGCAAAGCTCTCATGACAAGTTTACGTTCGAGAACAAGTTGCGAAGCCCTCGAATCAAATCTACGTCCGAGAACAAGCTGTAAAGTCTTCAGACAAATTACAGTTGAGAGAGAGAAACAATCAGAGGAGAAACATTAGAGATTGTAATCCACTACATTCAAACTAATAAAAATACAACGTTCAATTACACGTGTCTCATTTCTATTTCTCCACTGAAATCACGTGTAAACAAAGAGTTCTTAAAATAATTTTCTAAATATTTTGTGAAATAGAGTATTAATTATTTAAATTATATGGTTTTATTAATGTTATTTAATTTTACATTATAATGAATGGAGTGAGTTAGATATTAATATACTTGTACAAACTACAGATTCATGTTTAACTATTAGTAAAACAATTGATCCACATAGTTACTATTGATATGCAGTCAACAAACAATTATCTAGTAAAAAAATCTAAAAAAACAACCTAAAATTTTTTTATAAAAACACAGTCAAAACAAACTCAATCCAATCCAACCCTGCACCCCAAACACAGGTTTCAGCAAACCAACCCACCACAAACCTGCACCCCAAACACAGGAATCAGAAACTTCAGGGTTTCTCATTCCAGCTAACAAATCTCAAGATTCTAGAATCTCAGGGTTTCTGATTCCAAACTAGCGTGCCAAACAACCCCTAAAACTTCTGATGTTGTGTCAGATTCTTGCTAGATTCAGAAGTTTAAGTTGATAAATTAAGATACATTTATTATTATTATTATTTTTTTTTGCTTCATATTGTTTATGGGTTTTATGGTTTAAAAAGTGATATTAAAATGGTTGTGGTTTAGTTATTCTTTGTCTTTGTTTAACATCCTTGTTTAATGTTAGATATGGTTTGTTTTATTGATTTTGAGATGGGTTGTAGCAATTACATACAAAACTCATGTGTAGTTGTATGAATATTTCACTTTTTAAAGTTTAGGTAATTATTATCTAAAATAAAAAATGTTTCATAAATTATGAGTTTGTTTTAGATGAGATTTTTATTTTCGGGAATTGAATAGGAGAGAGAAGTATGCTTTAATTTCTAATTAATGTCTTCATTGATTTTAATTGCTTTTAAGTCCCTATTAATTAATTAATTATCTAATATAAATATTGCAATTAAATTTAATAATTTAAACTACATTCCCCTGAGCAAAAACTTAAAACCAACCCACAAATTTAGATGTGAGATATTAATTATCATATATATCTAAATCCAGTCGATACTCGATAGGAATAAGCTTGATTCACACATAATAATTAATGAGTATATTGCAATAAGATGACTGTAAAACAAGGAAATCTGTACACTCGTGTTTGCCACACATTGATATGATGCTTAAATCATAAACAAGTATAGCAAACTTTAGACCAAGAAAAAGAAGACTCAACTAAACTTACTTCTATGATATTCATAATCTTCTATTTATATGAGATTGACCTAGGATTTCCACTTGTCTCTTTTGATTTGAATCGAAAGAGTTGAATTAGACCGTTTCTAAGTTGGGAAACGTGGGTTGGTTGAGTCGACCCTCGGGCTCATTTAGGCCTTAGGTATGGTCAATTAGGGCCCGAAGCCTGGTTGGTCTTCGGTTCATTTAGGCTTGAGTTTGCCTCTACTTGGATATTCTTCCATTTTGATTTTTTCTTAATCTATGTGAGTACTTGGACAGATATAATTTCATCCATAACAACATACATTTGTTATTCGAGATATTTAATATCCATACTAAAAAAATAATATCTACCCTTCAAACATACATTTGTTATTCGAGATATTTAATATCCATACTAAAAAAATAATATCTACCCTTCAAACAGATGATTAAGAGTTTTTTTATGGGATATATATATGATAGAGAGAGAAAATAAGTATGAATTTAGAATTAGATTATATATATATATAATATAAGTCACTTTTTTATGCACAATTTTTTCTTCGTTTCTTAGTTGAAACCTCGTACGATTCCTCCCTCTTTCACACCCAATTCAAACTCAAAGTCTACCTCTTTACGAGAAATTATTGGGTGATCGAGCCACGATGTGGCTCTCTCCCATTATGATGCCACGTGTAGTCGCTTAACCACAGGCTAACCAACTTAGTTCATCTTTTTCTTTTAAAAAATTTATTTTATTTTCAAATTGCCACCACAACCCATTCTCTCATTATGTTTTTTTTTTTTATTTTGTTTTATTTTCAAATTACAACCTTTTTTCTTTCTGTTATTTTTTTTTTCTATTTTGTTGAGATTTTCATAGTGGACCAACTAGAAATAAGAAAAATTATTGAGTTCAAATTGCAACCTTTTTTTTCTTTCTGTTACTAACAGTTTTGCATTGTTGGATGTGTAGGAGAAATAAATTGTAAAAGTACTTTAATTTTGTGTCTAGTGTTATTCAGAGGCGTAAAGATTTTTGAATTTATACCTTACCATTACTAAGAGGCAATCAATACACATTTGTGGTAGTCTCGTTGAAGAACCTTTGACGCGATATTTTTGAAGTCATTATTATCCTACTTAATAACGTTTGCTTATGCTTTAGAAAGTTTGAAACTTTCAAACTTTTGGGGTTTTGTTTTTCTTGCTTTTCACACTCTTATGGGTCCATAAGGAATCAGAAGAAGAGAAATAGAAGAAAAAAAGTTATGGTGGATAATTGAATGCAAGAAAGTGAAGGTTTAATTGAGATGTGGTGCAAAGACATTGACATGTAACGCAATGCAAGTTTCTGAGAATCGGCGCCGAACCCAAGTTGGCCAATTTGAATAGAAAACATTTTCCTATATTCTCTCTTCATGTTATGAATCACATTTTCGTTTTCTTTTGACTTTATTCATTCTCCTATAATAATACAAGTTTAAGTTTTTTTTTTTGACAATTCTCATTGAAATTTTTTAGGATTGGATTTTTGTCCCTAATTTGACTCTAATTATTGTTGGATTTCATAGAAAAAATTGTAAAAGAAAGTGTTGTTTTGAAATATCAAAAATCAATTGATATTGATGTTGATGTTACTTAACTAATTTAAATTCAAAACATTCAAAATGATTTGAAACATCTTAACGTGTTGATGTTTCTTATACAAATTTAACCTAAAAAGTTAAGTTTGTGAGTTTTGTTTGAATTTCAACAAGTAACTACACAATTGAGTTACTTTTTATGTATGTTTCATATTATTCATATTAATTTGATTTTAGAGAGTTACTAAGTTGCTAGCCTATAAATAACAACTTGTTTCTTCATTTGGAGCATCCCATTCCATTTTGGAGTATCTCATTCCAATTGAAGAGTTTTCTCTCTTTCTTTTTTCTTCTTGTTAATCTTAAGTGTAGTTGAGAGCAAGTGCCCAAGAGTTTTGCCAGATTCGAATAGTTCTTGGTTGTTGTTCTATCGGAGTTAGTCATTATATCCTGCTGAGACGATCGTTATAGTCTACTTACAACTTATGCAGAACGAATAATTGTCTTCATGATAACGCTTAGTAAGTGTGTCTCGATTATTTACAATCCTTTATTCTTGAGTTTTGAATTGTTATTATATACAATGTTTGTACAATTATTTATATTGTAATTATTTGTAGCCAGTTAAGTTGTAATCAATTTCCTAGTGTTACTAAAAAAAACAAGACATTATTTTCCAACCATTATTTCACACCAGCCAAAGGTTAGATATGAAGATATTTCATATCATAAACATCATTTTCCAACCATTATTTCACACCATTCAAAGATTAGATATGAAGATATTTCCTATCATTCACTGAATTAGAGGTGGAGTTAGAAAGAAGGAATTAGATAGTGGTTTGTACTATATAAATATCCTACTTTCTTGACTTACCTATACTTTTACAAATTATAAACCTTCCAATTATAGAAAGAAACATGAATTGTAAATCATTCCTCCACTCTATTCGAACAAAAATTTCCTAAACCATGTTCTACGAAAATGACATTTGTCTCTAATTTGATCTTTGTTTCTCGCCATCAATCACTAAATTAGAAGTGGAGATAGAAAGAACAAATCAAATACTCAAACTATGGATCTGTTAATTTCATCTATTTATATAAGTCCTACACTCTTCTCTAACTAAGTTGTAATTACTTTTACCAATTGTATATAAACTTGCCAATGAAAGAAAGGTGACATGAATTAGTAAAGTTATTGTAAATCATTTATCCATACCATTCAAACAATTTTTTTTTTTTTTTGACTTCGTGTTCAATGACTGAGAGTTTTGTCTCTAGTTTGATCTTTATTCACACCATTCACTAACTTTAATGAGATGGAGATAGAAAAAACAAAATTAGATTTTCTAACTACAAATTTTATATTTTTATCTAACTATACATAAACCTTATTTCTCGAGCTACATAGTAATTACATTTTCAAATTGAAACCTGCCATCTAAAGAAGGCTACATGAAGTAAAGTGACTGTAAATTATTCCTATGCACTATCCAAACAAAAATTTCCTACACCCAATGTTCAATGACAATGAGTTTTGTCTCTGTTCGGGACAACGACGTTCTACATATTTCTACATTAGTATGTTATTGTCACTTGGATATAAATCCTCATTGCTTTGCATTTAATTTCACCTAAAAGACCTCAAACCAATGGAGATAGTGTCCCTCACTTATAAACCAATGATCCCCTTATCTAGTCGATATGAGACTTTGGTTGCACTCCCAATAATCCTGTTAAAAACGAAAACAGTAGATAACAAAGAGTGACAGAAGAAAATCACACACAGTATTTACGTGGTTCACTAACGTTGTGTTAGCTACATCCACGGGTAGAGGGAGAGAGTAACTTTATTAACTGAGGAAACGAGAGAACAAAATTATACAGAGAACAGATTAATTTCAGATAGGAGTATATGGGGTTTATATATGACACCCCTCCTAAACCCTAATACCTAATACAGAGTCGGCCCAATAGGCCCAATATACAAAAAATAAACTGATTTAGGTTTTGGGGGCGTTGCCCCAAACCCCCACCAGGGCGCTTCGCCCCTGGACCCCGATCAGTGAGGGGACTTGGTAATTCGAACCGACAAATAACAGATTCAAGCCATCTTTACAAATCCTCTCCTCAAATGAAGTATCAACCGAGTCTCCTCTCAAATAGTTATTTATCCATCTAACTCTTATCTTGGTCAACTCTGCTTACTAGAGCACACTACCTATCTGATAAAGCTCTCAATCTCCACCATATGACTATACCTTCAAGGCTCGCCTCATTTATTCGACACTCGAGGATTCTACTGATCATAGCTTAAGGGCATGACTTTGATACCACTTGTTCGGGTCAACGACCCTCCACATATCTCTACATTGGTATGTTATTGTCCACTTTGGGTATAAGTTCTCATGGTTTTACTTTTGGTTTCACCCAAAGGCTCCAAACCAAATGGAGATAAAATCCTTCACTTATAAATATATGATCCTCTTATCTAATTGATGTGGGATTTTGGTCGTCTCTAATTTAACCTATATTTTACATCATCCACTAATTAAAGGTGGAGATAAAAAGAACCAATCAGATACTCAAACTATGAATATGCTAGCTAATTCTATCAAATTATATAAATCCTACTTCTCAGGCTACATTGTAATTACTTTTTACAAAACCATAACCAGCCAACTAAAAAAACTATATGAAGTAAAGTTATTGTAACTCATTCCTCCACACTATTCAAACAAAAAATTTCTAACTTTGTGTTCTTTGACAATAATGAATTTGGTCTGTAATTTAACCTTTATTTCACATCATTCACTAAATTAGAGGTGGAGACGATAGAAAGAACATATCAGATATTCAAACTATAAATACGTAGCTAATTCTATCAAACTACATCGATCCAACTTCTCAACCTACATTGTAAATTGAAATTGTCAATATATATGATATATGGATTACTCCTTTTATTGTCAATTGGTTTTGAGATGAAACCTCATATAATCTAATAGTAATTACTTTTACTAACCAAAACCTACAAACTAGAATAAAATGATAAGAAATAAAGTTATTGTAAATTTTTCCTCCATAATATCCAAACAGAAATTTTCCGACCATGTTCTATGGCAATGGATTTTGTCTCTATTCTGACCTTTATTTCACATTATTCGCTAATTAGAAGAACAAATCAGATAAACAAACTATAAATTTACTAATTTTATTGAACATAAATTCTAGTTACATGCATTCTGGAGTTAACTAATAATTAATTTTACAAATCATAAACCTACACACTAAAAAAATAAAAGTTTCCTAAATCATTCTTCTGCACTATTCTAAAACAAAAACTTCCTCACCCTATGTTTCTAGAAAGACTTTCTTTTAAGTTTATTAAAAGCGTAGGCCAAATATCCTCAATGGAGAAAACTTGTATCATTACACACCACGTGAAATATCCTTGAATTTCTAGAAACTCACTTTTAAGAGTCTTTCAATTTTTCATCATCTTCTTCAAAAATAATTCTAAAATTTTGTGATCTTCCTCTAATGTTTCATGTATCTCAAAAATTATTGTTAGTCCATTGTCTTTGTTAAAACACATGCATTCACGGGCGGATTTACCATGGGTCGAGCCCCCTCAAATTTTTTACTTTTAATAATATGTATAGAAAAAATCAGGTCAAATAACAAAATAAATTTTTGCGTAGTGGTAAATATGTCATCAGCCCGATACAAATTCTGGATCCGCCACTACATGCATTCATTTGGAAATTCTTATGGATGGATCTTATAAATATTAGCCGATTAACTTAATCCTATCAATACTAAAATTTATGGAAAAAAGATAAATTTATTAATTAGGATCGATTAATCCTTTTTTAGTTTAACAATAAATGTGGTGAAAAGATTTATACCTCTGATCTCTTAGTTGATGACTCACATTTTATGTTAGTTGAGTTATATTCAGTTTGACTAAGATCATTTAATATTTAATCCAATTCATAAAGAATTACAGTGAGTAAGAAAATTAGTTGTCATATTTGCAAATCTACGTGACAAAAGTAATTTACAAATATCATCATTTTTTTCACATGCCTATTGAGACAGCTTTAGTAATTTCATTTTTTATTCTTATATCATAATATATCATTTTAAGAGCATATAAGATATTATCAATATATTATTTTATTGTCATTAATATATTGATTTAATCGTATACCACTAACATCCTTTTAGTAAATGAGTACGTGTCAATCATATATCAATAAAAGAAAAAGTTAAATACTATTAATATACCATTTTTATTCTATTGATTAGGTATATCAATAATAGATAAACCTAATAGCAAATGAGCGTCTAATTACTAATAGAAAACAAAGTTATACATCATTGATATATCATTATATTTTTATTTTAATTGATATGATATATTAATGAGGAGCTGCAAATAAGTATGCAGTAATTGAAAACAAAAACTAAATACAAATGATATACCATTGTTATTTAATTGATAAGGTATATTAATAATAAATTTATTAGAAAATGGAGTTAACTATCAAAATTATATAATTTTTTTTATTTCATTGATATACAACATATCAGTGATAGACTTAATAATAAATGAGCAGGTAAATAATCTAATTTTTTTTAACATTAATTGATGATTTATTAAGATCTAGTCAATCAGTAATTTACGAGTTATTAACCTATATAATTGATTAACATAAGTTACTGATTTACTATATTAGATTTACTTAGATGTAGTCAATCAATTATTTTCGTCTATCGAACATTTATATCAATCATTGATAAATGAGCAGAAGCAATTGCACATATCAAAATCTTTCTCAAAATACTAGCAAATATAAGTTATTATTGTTTGAAGAATATTCTACAACAATTATTTATTAGGGCTAATTTATAATTTAGAAAGTAGAATTGGTATGCGTGTGATTTATGTTTATCAGTAATTTTTCATTAAGATAAGTAAATAAATGACTAACTACATTTTATTGTTTTACTAAGATTTGGTCGAGTAAATATTAGTGATTAATGTTTATCACCGATAGAGTTCCAAATAATTAACTACATTTTATTGGTTAACTAAGATTTGGTCAAGTAGATGTTAGTGATTAATGTTTATCGACATACTCATAAATATGGGTAGAGCCTCCAAAGTGTAACTTAAGGGGTTGTTTGAGGCGAGTGAGCTATAATAATAAGAGGTTATAATAATCTGTGGGTTATTATAATCTCATATAATATTATTTAAAATGCATAATAGTATAATCTGGGATTATAATAGTCTGTAGTTAGAGTATAGAGTATTTCATTGGTTATAATAATACAACTATTATAACCTAATCTTTTTAGCAAGTGTATTTGGCCAATCTTCATTTTTTTTACCATATCTACAAACTATTCTTTTTGCTAGATTTGCTATTAGTTGGACTTTGTTTACCATACTTGCAAGCACCCCATGAACAAACTTCAACAAATTTGTGGGTGGGCCTTAAATGGGCTGGATCTCTTTAGTATCCCTTCTTGTAAACCATTCAAATGGGCCAATAAATCCATCACAAGCCTCTATTAGACATTATCCATGGTATTATAACCAATGGCCATTCCACTGTTGTTTCTCTTATTTATTTATTTTTTAATTCTTTTTCAAAATCTTCCTATTATATATTAGGGGAATTGTAATGGGTGGCAAAAACTATTAGTATATTTACAAATCTAGTATGATTTTTTAGATTTGCAAATATAGCAAAATTTTTAAAAATATGATTTTTTTTTATTTTTTGTTATTCCAATTTTATCCTCTTTGGTGTATCAGTAGTATATCTGATATACTTTACATTTTGTATATCAATAGTATGTCTGATAAAATTTACATTTAATATATCAACAATATATATCTGATATATTTTGTGTTTGTATATCAATCAACTGATATATACCTAAAACAAAATACATTAGTAGATATATTATTAATATATTATGGATACACTGTTAAATGATATATTCTATATATGTTCGTAGCATATCAGATACATTTTGCATCTTAGTATATTGCTGATATACTTCATTTTAGATATGTTTATTTCACTGATATACCTAACATTGAGTATATAGTTGTATATCAATGAAATGAACACTATTATATGCGAGTTACTAACCTTTATTATAACACTATTTCTATTACTATTATATTCTTTATATATCAAATATACATGATATATCAACACCTCAAATCACTACCAAACATAAATCATTATTTGTGATATACAGTTGATATACCGTTGATATACTTAATTTATTTGAGACACATAGAACTATTACTTTAATTATGTTAGACTATCTTGATATAATTAAATTTAGGAAAATTATAATGGATAGCAAAAAATATTGGTATATTTATAAATTTAGCCATGATTTTTGGAAATTTGCAAATATAGCAAAAAAAACTTAAATCTAATTTTCGTTTTTTATTATTCCATTTTTTCCTTATTGTATATAATATGTATATCATTCTTGCAACTGATTTACTTTATATTTGATATATTAATAGTATATCAGTAGTATATTTGATATCATTTGTATTAGTTGGTTTTTATATACTATTGTTTTGCTATTTTATTAAGAATAAATTTCCATCGTTGAATTTTCATTATTGAATTTCCATATCTTTGATTTATTAAGAATAAATCACTATTATACTTTTGATATATCAAACATACCTAATATATCAACATAAATTACTATCGAGCATAAATAGCTATTTGTGATATCCCGTTGATGTACTGAATATTAGCATTTCCATTTCATTTATACGTCTAAATAAAGTATATCAGTAGTATATTACTGATATACTTGAATATATCAGTAGTATATCACACTGATATATTAAAGTTACTAATTTATTCTCGATCAACTTCAAATAAGTATATCAATAGTATATCAATGGTATACTCTATGTTAGGTATATCGTTGCTCTATCAATAGTATTTTATTGATAGACTACTGAAAACTTCGAATAACACCCGTGATAAATAAAGTGTATCAGTAGTACACCATGTACATATCATATGCTAGTTACTGATATACTCTTGATCAACTTCAAATAAGAATATCAATAGTATATCACGTATTTACTTTTTGGTTAGGTATATCGTTAGTATATCAAAATTATTGTTGATAAACTACTGATATACTCCAATTGAAAAACGTGCGGAAGGGGCATTTTTTACTTCTTGTTGTGTGCAATTGGGTTGGGCCTATAGGTTTTTCTATTTTTCCAAACTAAATAGATGAAAGACACGGTTGCAATTTGCCTATTATATTTTGCTAGTTATGCAACTAGCCCTATATATTAAAACTTTAGAATCTAAATATTTTAACATGATCATCATCCGTCATGACCTTCTCTTGATTGAACTCTCAAACTATCATAAGTGATTTAATTTAGATCTTCAATTAAAAAATCATTCCTGCATCAATTTTCATACATGTGTAGATTTCTTAAAAAATCTATACCCTTCATTTGAAAATCATCAATTATTTAAAATAGGAGGTCTATATTGATTAACTTATGAAAGTTAAAGACTTTAATTGATATAATTATAAGTTTGCACACATGTAAACTAATATTTTTCAAATGAAATCTAATAGAGGGGGTTAATTGATACATATAAAAGTTTAGGGTTTAAATGGATAGAATTATATATTAATTTAAAGATTTTACTAATATAATCCCAAAGTTTAGGATAGGAGTATAGACTGATGCTAAAGGTATGATAAAAAATTAAATTTTAAACAACTAATTCCCATGAGGCAATATTAAATAAATATTGACAATAGAAAATGCATATATATGATTCAATTGTATATTTTTATTAGCTATCTGAGCATATAGCTCAATTGTGGTTTCGATTCATTGTATTTTCGAGGTTAAATGTTGGAATCTATTGTAAAAAAAATAATTAAAAAAAATTGTATATTTTCATTTGTGGTTTCAACCTTTTAACTAGAATCAATGAAATTTGTATGAAGCCATGTTAGTTTCAATTTTATTGGTAGGTATTCTCCTAGAGAAAAAATATATTAGTAAATGCGTGTGTGTGTGTGTTTTCCTTACAAGTACTTTCCAATATATGAACTTTTACAGGAAAATAAACATAAATATAACAAACTTTTTATAATTAGTAAATTATCCATAAATTAAATAATAGTGTGATTTATCTAAGATAATGATTAACTATAATTGTGTTAAACTGCTAATTAACCTATATCGATTTTTTTTTAGCCTAACCTATATATTAATGATATGCGTTTGTTTTAATAGTTTGGGTACATTAGGCTAGAATTCACATTACTTTTTTTTAATTTTCTGCTATTCATAATTTGGGATACTGAGTGAGTTATAATAACATAGATTTAAAAGAGTTAATATTAAGAAAGCGGAAACAATTTTGGATATTAAGCACTCTAATTTGGTCAATTTTACTCTACAAAAAGCATGCTCAAAACTGGAAAATGGAGAATAATAACACATACTTTTGTAGTACAAAATTCTCCTAATCCGAAGGAAATTTCTAATCACGAAAAGTCCGTGGACCACCCTTAGAGTCTTCCCTACTATCCTCCGGCCTTGAAACGGATTGTTGGATTCTTGATTGAGAGAATATAGAAGAATGAGAGAAATATGTCAAAACCGAGAACCTCAAGAAATTTCTGCAAAAATCCTTCAACCCATGATGTTTCTTCTATAATTAAAGCAAACCACAAGCTTGTATAAGCTTTGTGAAGAAGATAAGACATGAGTGGTGAGGATTGATCAAGAAGGATGTGGTCAATTTTAGTGAATTTGAAATTGGAGTAGTTACTCACCAAAATATGTATTTGGTCCAAAATTCATTTCAAAATGAATTTGAATTTCTTTTTAATTTTAATTCAAAATTAATATAAAATTAATTTTAAATTAAAATCAATTTTTTAATTTAATTAATTAAATAATTATTTAATTTAATATCAAATATCAAATTAAATAATTGGACCAATCCCGATTTCTTAAATCGATCGTTTGAACATGAGTCTCTATTCATATTTTAAACTGAATCAATATTTAAATCAAATTTAAATATGTCCATCTCTTTTTTATCATAGTTTAATTCATAATTAAGTTATGACACGTATATCACATATAATTAAGGCTTACACCCAAAAATCGAATTTGAACAATTCAAATTCTTTTCTCTCAAATTTTGTTACGAGGCAACTTAGTTCGAGCTAGTAAGAGAGACCTAAATGGACCTATAGATCATGAGCTCCAACGATATGAGATTAACCAACCAAACTCTTTAGCCTTGCTAATCAACATTTGTTAACCACCGGGACACTCCACTAAAGCCCACTGGCGCTGCACTCTCTTTAGTACTGTAGATATATTTTTGTCCACTCGATATAACCATCATTAGTAAGTCGATCCTTCACAAATCGTTCGTAATTACAGCTAGATCAAATAAACTATTTTACCCCTATAATTACTTGTTGTTCCTTAAGTCTCGTTGATCATCTAATGAACAATTGGTTTATGGTTCAATCATCAAACTGAAATCCCTCTTGGGATAGTGTGAGAGGTGGGTCCAATGTTCAAGATCTGGAGTAAGCTCTTAAGGGAACAACCTCTCTACTAATCCCTAAAGCGAGTAGGAGTGAATTCCATCTCGCAGGACTATGTTCCCAACTATCTACCTGGTCTTATTCCCAAAATAGGAGGCTTATTGAGTCGGCGATCTCGACTCGCTCTCACCCATGCAAATCTAAGGATATAATCTTGAATAAATAGGAGTTCATAGTGCGCTCAGGATTAAGATCGAGTTACCTAGGTTATCATATGAATATAGTCAGTTAAGACAGTAAATAAAGTTAACTACTACAAATTAGGCCTTTATTGATGCGCTCATTTTTCAAATTGTTGACGTTTGGGTAAAAACCTGTCAACAAAAAACTCGAATTCACTTTAAAATTAATTATTAATTACGAAATATATATATATTGATGGTTATCGGTCGTCATTGAAGGTATATATTTAAGTTGACACAATATGTAAAGACCCTGAGATTTTGACTAAACCTGCCCCTAGAGTCTTTACTAAACATGCATGAATCGAGGCCCCTAAGTGATTGAAGTTTATGGTTGAAGAAATGAATAAAAAATGAAACAGTTATTCATTAAAAACAAATCAATCGTTCCATTTGGGATCCCAATAAAAAGAATTAAAAACGACATTATTTTAATAAGGAAATCAACTCAACTTGGCCTCCCTAGACTTTAATTAAAGAATAAACAAAAAAGAACGTTTTAACCAAAAGAATATTGATGTAAAACATGTGACTCAAACTTTGCGGAAACTGGCTTCTCTTATCCCATGGCTCGAGTAGCGCTCCTCGTCATTCAACCAGCTTGCCCTTGCCCTTACCTGAAAGTATTTTATTTTTTTAAAGAAGGGGGGGTGAGTATTACATACATAATACTCAATAAGAGTCCCCGCAGGCGGGGGGGTTCAGAAATCATGGACCCTCAAAACATAAAAGTAAATTATAAAAACATTCATCGCTTTTCTCTTCGGCTTTTTGTGGAAATTTTTACTTCCTGTCCCATGGCCTCCATTCTGGGTCGACCCTTTATAATAATCATACATTCATTTAATAGTGGGAGTTAGTTGTCAAGCCTTCGTAAACAATTTCATTTAAATTTCTCTTCGGCTTCTAACGAACAACTAGTCCTCCCACAACATGGCCTCTAAGTGGGTCGACTCCGAGAATCATAAAATACGTAGTTATATTTCCAGGAAGATTTCACACAGCCTTCGCAAATAGATTTAGTAAGGCAATAACAGGGCCTCAGTTACCTAGATCATTCTATTTAGAACACAATAATTCTCATGGCATTAACATGGCTAAATCAACATGCATAAGTTCAGGGACAACAGTAATCTAACATTCATGGCATAAATCCAGCATTCACAATATCAACAGAAAAATCATAACTCGATCCAACATGGCTTTTAAAACCAAAACCTCCAACCATGTGGGACGTTTTCAGCAAACTTTTTAATCTTGATTTAAAAATGTATGGGTTCCCTTACCTTAGCCTCAGCTAGCAACCGGGTTGTTAATTTCTCCTACGAATCCTAAACGAATTTCGCTTAGGTTCGCTGCAATTTCCCACAACTTCGACGAATACCTAACACAACTATGGGTTAAATAAATCTCAACTTAAACAAATCTCACGATCCAAGCCCTTCATAGAGATGGCAACTCACTCACCGCGAATTCGGCGAAGACCAAAATGGTCTCGCCATCGATGTGAGGGCGGCGGCGGCGGCGGCAAAAGCGAATGCGGCGGCGGCGCTGCAGACGCGCGGCCGGAGGCGGCTGGGCAATCGGACGCCAGCGTCTGGCGGCGACACGGATCCGTCTCGCGCGCGAGCGTCGCGGCGGTACGGGAGGCTTCGATCGGCGGCACGCGAGCGGCTGAAGGCTTCGATCGGCGGCACGCGAGCGGGAGTCTTCGATCGGCGGCACGCGAGTGGCTCGCGAGTGTGCGGCTGGCTGCGGCGCGAGGGCTGCGAAGGCTTCCCGAGAATCGACCGGCTGGCTGGCGTGCGAAGGCTTCCGGCGAGCGCGACGACTGCGAGCGGTGGGGCGAGCGGAACGAGCAGCGCTCGGACTCCCGAGGTGCGGCGGCTAGGGTTTACGTGAGAGGGGAAAGGTGATGAGATGGTTGCCTCGGTTTGCGTGCATAAGAAGACAAAAGGGCCTCTTTTAAAAACCCTACTTGGGGTTTGATTACTAAAATGCCCCTCAACCATCTACAATTCACAAAAAGACCTTGACTAAGTCAAAACCCAAATTAAAGGTATGACTTTACTAATATTAATATATACTTTAATGGAGCATATACCTGATTTAAGATTCGGGCGTTACAATCTACCCTGCTTAGAAACTTTCGTCCCCGAAAGTTCCCAATCATGGAACAGCTCTAGGTGATTGGCTCGTATTTCCTCCTCTCGCTCCCAAGTAGCTTCTTTTGCCTCCCGGTTCTGCCACAAGACCTTTACTAGGTTGACGGTTCGGTTACGGAGAACCTTTTGGTCCCTGTCCAGAATCTGCACTGGTCGTTCCTCGTAACTCAAGTCCTCGCTCAAGTGCAAGGGTTCAAAGTCAACCACATGCGTCGGGTTAGGTACGTATTTCCTCAACATGGAAACATGAAAGACATCGTGGACCGAAGATAGAGATGGCGGCAGTGCCAATCGGTACGCCACTGGGCCAATCCGCTCTAGGATCTCAAAGGGTCCTATGAATCGCGGGCTCAGCTTCCCTCTACGACCGAATCTCACAACTCCTTTCATTGGTGCCACTTTTAGGAACACATGGTCCCCTATCTCGAACTCCAAGTCTTTCCTCCTTGAATCAGCGTAGCTCTTCTGCCTACTCTGAGCAGTTAGCATTCTTGCTCGGATCCTCTGTATTGCCTCATTTGTAACTTGGACCAACTCGGGGCCCAATAAAGCGGCGTTCACTAACCTCATCCCAAGATGCAGGAGTTCTGCGCACCTCCTTCCATACAATGCCTCAAAGCGGTGCCATACCTATAGTCGACGATAATCGTTATTATAAGCGAATTCCATCAAATGCAGGTGGGCATCCCAACTACCTGGAAAGTCGAGGGCGCAGGCCCGTAGCATGTCCTCCAACACCTGGTTGAGGCGTTCCGTCTGACCGTCTGTTGGTTTCCTTGTTGTTGGCCGCCAATGAACTCGGCGACTCTAACTGCTGCGGCATAATCAGAAGGTTCCAAGGCTTGCACTGTGTCTTTAATATTAGCATCCAGGCCCATGACAAAACGCTCAATCTTCATGGCTTCTGTACTTATTAGTTCGGGGGCAAAACGCGACAATCGCGAAAATTCCCTCTCATAGCTTTCCACGGACCGCTTGTTTTGGCGAAGTTGTAAGAATTCCTCCTGCTTCCTGTAGCGGGCTGCCACAGGGTAAAATTTTCTCCAGAAGGCCTCCCTAAACTGGGCCCATGTTACCAGACCTCCTCCAGTGCCCACAGTCCTCTGGGCTGACTCCCACCACATGAAGGCGTCGTCTCTCTCAAAGATGAAGCGCGCGCAAGACACCTCAGACTCCTCGAGGCGGTTCATAAGTCGAAAGATATTTTCATATCGGCGCGACCACACGCTTCGCCACCGTGGGATCCCCAGAAGATCCATCAAAATGTCAAGGGTCGTATTTCCTGAAATCCTTCAGGTACCGGGCCTCCACTGTCGCGTTTACTTGTCCATGGCTCATTTGAGCCAACTGGGACGTCACAGTAGCTTGTATCATTGCTTGCATTGTCTCCAACATCGTAGGCATCGCGGGGTTGGCTTGGCCCATCTTAGCGCGGCCCGGAGGATGTTCCCCGGTTATTCTGTGGGACTTGAGGTGGATTCGGCGCGGCGGGGAACTTCCTCTGTCCCCACTGGAATTTTCGGGGCGGGCTCATTACTCGCCCCTTCGCCTCCTCTGCCCTGAATCTCTGCCTCGTCCTCTTCCTCTAGGTGGCATTGTACTACATCATAGTGTTAAAGGCTCAGGTTTCATCAAACACAGTTTGACAAGAATACATGAATATTTTTCCTAGCATAACTCATACATGCACATGTTTGCATACAACATTCTAGCTTTCGCAAGCATTCACAGGAAAGTAAGTAATGAAATAGTTAGGATCTTGGAGCAAACCTGGCAATGACTGAGAGTGCTACTAACCATGGGATTTCATTGTAAGTCTACAGAACCCATGACCTGGGCTCTGATACCAACTGTAAAGACCCTGAGATTTTGACTAAACCTGCCCCTAGAGTCTTTACTAAACATGCATGAATCGAGGCCCCTAAGTGATTGAAGTTTATGGTTGAAGAAATGAATAAAAAATGAAACAGTTATTCATTAAAAACAAATCAATCGTTCCATTTGGGATCCCAATAAAAAGAAATAAACGACATTATTTTAATAAGGAAATCAACTCAACTTGGCCTCCCTAGACTTTAATTAAAGAATAAACAAAAAAGAACGTTTTAACCAAAAGAATAGCTGACAGAAAACATGTGACTCAAACTTTGCGGAAACTGGCTTCTCTTATCCCATGGCTCGAGTAGCGCTCCTCGTCATTCAACCAGCTTGCCCTTGCCCTTACCTGAAAGTATTTTATTTTTTTAAAGAAGGGGGGGTGAGTATTACATACATAATACTCAGTAAGAGTCCCCGCAGGCGGGGGGGTTCAGAAATCATGGACCCTCAAAACATAAAAGTAAATTATAAAAACATTCATGGCTTTTCTCTTCGGCATTTTGTGGAAATTTTTACTTCCTGTCCCATGGCCTCCATTCTGGGTCGACCCTTTATAATAATCATACATTCATTTAATAGTGGGAGTTAGTTGTCAAGCCTTCGTAAACAATTTCATTTAAATTTCTCTTCGGCTTCTAACGAACAACTAGTCCTCCCACAACATGGCCTCTAAGTGGGTCGACTCCGAGAATCATAAAATACGTAGTTATATTTCCAGGAAGATTTCACACACGCCATGCAAATAGATTTAGTAAGGCAATAATGGGGCCTCGATTACCTAGATCATTCTATTTAGAACACAATAATTCTCATGGCATTAACATGGCTAAATCAACATGCATAAGTTCAGGGACAACAGTAATCAACATTCATGGCATAAATCCAGCATTCACAATATCAACAGAAAAATCATAACTCAATCCAATATGGCTTTTCAAACCAAAACCTCCAACCATGTGGGGCGTTTTTGACAAACTTTTAACTGGATTTAAAAATGTATGGGTTCCCTTACCTTAGCCTCAGCTAGCAACCGGGTTGTTAATTTCTCCTACGAATCCTAAACGAATTTCGCTTAGGTTCGCTGCAATTTCCCACAACTTCGACGAATACCTAACACAACTATGTGTTAAATAAATCTCAACTTAAACAAATCTCACGATCCAAGCCCTTCATAGAGATGGCAACTCACTCACCGCGAATCCGGCGAAGACCAAAATGATCTCGCCATCGATGTGAGGGGCGCGACCGGCGGAAAGCGAAGGCGGCGGCGGCGGCTGGCGCGCAGACGCGGCCGGCGAGGCGGCCGGGCAATCGGACCTTGCGCGGCGGCGCGCACGGATCCGTCTCGGCGGAGCGTCGGCGGCGCGATCGGAGGCTTCGATCGGCGCAGACGCGAGCGCTGGAGGCTTTCGACGGCGCAGACGCGAGGGAGTCTTCGATCGGCGGACGCGAGTGGCTCGCGAAGTCTCGCGCGTGGGCGCGCGCGCGGGTCGCGAAGGCTTCCGAGAATCGACCGGTGGTTTGGCGTCGGCGAAGGCTTCCGGCGAGCGACGACGCTGCGCAGCGGTGGGCGGCGAACTAACGCGCGCTCGGACTCCCGAAAGCGCGGCGGCTAGGGTTTACGTGAGAGGGAAAGGTGATGAGATGGTTGCCTCGGGTTTGCGTGCATAAGAAGACAAAAGGGCCTCTTTTAAAAACCCTACTTGGGGTTTGATTACTAAAATGCCCTCAATCATCTGATTCACAAAAGGCCTTGACTAAGTCAAAACCCAAATTAAAGGTATGACTTTACTAATATTAATATATACTTTAATGGAGCATATACCTGATTTAAGATGCGGGCGTTACACAATAATTAAACCGTCAATATTTGTAGCTTTATTGATGTCAATTACGAAAAATCTCACCAAAATTGGAAAATTTCATGTTTTGATTTTTTCTTGATGGATAGTATATGAAACTTCTACCATTGATATATTTCTAACTGAAAACGTCATTCACTTATTTTTATTATTATTTTTGTACTTGTATAGAATGTTAGAAGCTGATCAATTCTTAATTGGATAGTTGTTCAGGTAAATCCTTTTTTAGTACCAATTTGTTTATGTATTTGAGTCTTGCTTATTATATGTTTTAATCTATTTATATAGCATGCTAAGCAACTGGGGATTACAGAGTGTGAGGTACTATAGTACTATGAAGTTCATTTGAGATATAGTAACACAGAGAAGTTGAGTGATTACGGATGTGATCATAATACTTTGATCTTTATTTTATGTGTCTTAAAATTTCTTGATTTATACAATTTTTAATGTATTATGTACACTTATTTTGTTTGTAGTTGACTAGAAAAGGTAAGTACACCCAAGATGAGTTGGACAAGATGAAAGTTGAGTTATGTGAATTTGTATCTCGATACTTATGAAAATTTTTGTTATCATACTTCAATTAATTATGTGATTTTTTTGGGGAGTTATAGTTTTATGTTTTTAAACAGTTTGCTTGGAACGATATGTAATTTAACTTATTATAGTTAGTTAAATGGAAGTTTACTTAGTTCATTTGCAATTATGTTTTATCTTGATAAAATTTGTACTTAGTTTGGTAATTAATCGTTGAGCCAATTAGATTGTTACTAAGTTTTATGTGAATTACATGTTGATAATGGTTATCTCAACGAGAAAAATGTGAATTGATAGAGTTGTTCATACAGATGCAAGCGGTAGAGAATGGTGAATAATATCTAATTTTTTATTTATTTTTTATACATAATAATAGTTGATGGTTAAAAAACAACATTAAATTAAAACCCGTAGTATTGACGGTTCCAAACTGTCAACATATATGTCATATTCAACAAAGCAAAACGTCATGTATAGTTACAAATGTCAGCTAAAATACGTCAACATATATTTATATTTATAGGCAACAAGTGTCAATAAAAGGGGTATTATTGGCGGTTGGCTAAAAATGTTGACGATTAAAAAATATCAACTATTTATGATGTTAACGACTCACAGATGTCAATAAATTGGTTATTGTTGACGCTTTGACCTAAATATTGATGGTTAATAACCATCAACTATAGCCTATGTTACGGCATAAGTGTCAATAAAGAGGTTTTTGTCGACGGATTTACGTCATAGTTGATGACTAGTAGGTGTCAATATTCATATTATTGACAGTTAAAATCCGTCAATAAAGATTAACTATCAACTTAAAGTTGACGCTTATATTTATTGACACCGCCTTCATTGACGACCAAAAAACGTCAACTAAAGTGAATGTTGACAGTTTTTAGCTATCAATAAAGACCAAATTTGTAGTAGTGGTTATAAAATTTAAGTGACTATTTCGTGGTCCGATCTTATGCAAACTCATTGCATAGGACGCCCCTACTCGCCCATGTCTCCATATGAACGATTCAGGATCACATCGTTAGTACTATACAAAGTGGGTTGTGGCCATAGTGCCCCTAGGATAATGCACCCAACCCTATCTCTATACTAAAGTTCAAACATATAAAGTTCAAACATACATCTTATAGCCAAACATACATCTTATAGCCATGGGTTCTTAATTTATTCTGGCGATTACTTGATTTTTTTTTTACTTGAACTTGATCCACTTTTATGTCACACATAAAGTTCAAACATACATCTTATAGCCAAGGGTTCTTAATTTATTGGATTTGGGTTAAAAGGAACGCAATTCAATTTATTCAATAACAACACTTTACTGAATAAACCTCAATAACAACTTTAATTTATTGCAAATAGAGCATACATTCAGTTTACAAAACCACGAGGTATATAATAGTATATAGAGTTATATAATTTGTGGTTAAAATGCAGAGTTATTTAATCTGGGTTGCAATAGTCTGTGTTTGTAGCCAAACACGCTTAACTTTGGAGTTCCTATAATTGAGTCACCGAAAAGGAAGGTGCACATTGTTGGTATCGGTACCTATCAATTCGTTTAAGCTTTTCTCTACCAACTTTTCATCTTTCTCAACCAACCTTTCATATCCTCAAGATCGCTCTCATTCAGATATGGTCTCTCGATTCATTCATGTACCCCTCCTTATCTTGGGTGTCACCTGCGCACCAACAGTTATGAGTCTTAAAAAAGAGAGAGAGAAAGTCATGCATTGTGAAACTAAAAAAAAGTATAACATACCTTCGTGGGAAGAAGTATTTGCTTCTATTCTGTGAAATATGCTACTGGAAAAAAAAAATCATTAAGTTGAAAACAGTTGAATTTGAGAGGGAGAAGAAAGAGAAAAATGGAGTTTTGTTGGATGAGAGAAAGTGGGTAAGTTTTATTATTATTATTATTATTATTATTATTATGTTTTTTTAAAAAAAACTTCTTGTAGATGGGTGGTTGGTTTTGCCGCCCACCCTTTTCTTTTCTTTTTATTTTATTTAGGAAAAAATACATTTTTAGTCCCTCATATTTTAAGTTTGTGTCTATTTAGTCCCTATGTTTCAAAATCGGGCAAGTTCCTAAATTCAGTTAAATAGTTCAATTGGGTCATTAACCGTTAATTATTATTAACAGAGGTTGACGTGGATGTTTTTAATTTTAAAATAAGAACAATAAAATATATATTATTATTATTATAATATTCCCTCCCTCTTCTTCTCTCCCTCTCTCCCTCTCTTCTCTTCTCCCTTCTTTCTCTCTCTTTTGTGCGTTCGTCCAAACTTCTTTCTTTTTTTTTTCTTTTGATGGCAGAGAAAAACAAAGGATGAAGAAGAACGATGGTAGAGCGACGACGGAGCGACATGTGTAGGTCCAACTCCACGACAAAATGGAGAACGACGATGTGAAATCTAAAGGGTGGCAGATCTGGGCATCGGGCTCGTGGCGCGCAACAAGCAAGCTCCGGTCCTGCATCACTCTTCATTCCAAATGACCAAGCTGCGTGAAACTCGCTCAACGAGCTGCGCGGCGATCCGGTCCGGCATGCGAACGACAAAGCACAACTCCAGATCTGCTCTGTCGTCGGCTGGAAGATTTAGCGTGCAATGATGGTCGGCAAATCGACGACGATCTGCAGCAGAGCGGGTGGAGGCAGATTCCGTCGTCGCTACGTTCTTCTTCCACCTCTGCTTTGCCCTGCTATCGGATAGGAAAAAAAAGAAGAAAGGAAGGGTTGGAGGCACAAAGAGAGGGAAGGAAGAGGAAGGGAGAAAGGGATGGGAGGGAGATAAGAAATATTAAAATAATATTATTATTATTTTATTTTTTTGTTATTATTATTATTTTAAAATTATTATTTTAAAATTATTATTTTAATATTAAAAACATCCACGTTACGGCCATGGACCCAATTGAACTACTTAACTTAAATTCAGGGACTCGATTGTCCGATTTTGAAATATAGGGACTAAATAGACCCAAACTTAAAACATGAGCGACTAAAAAGGTATTTTTTTTTCATTTTATTTATTATATATATATATATATATATATATTAAATTTTATATTATTATTATTATTTTTTTTTTTTATTATTTTTATATATAAAAAAAAAGTATCGATGGCTGTCATCACCTCTCCATCGCGTCAGTGACACGTTTTCACCTTTTCTTTCTTCCGTTTATTTATATTTATATATATATATATATATGTATGCTTTTACTTTTACTTTTTTCATCATTCACATTTCATTTCTTTGCATTTTTCTTTTCTTTTAGGACTTTATTATTATCATTGCAATTTACTACCATTATTATTTTTTATTATTTTGTGTTTGTGTGGTTAAAATGTAAGTATATTTTTTATTGGAATTTTGGCTATATGCATGCTTATTATTATGTGATTTATAATTTTCTTTTTCATACCGTTTATTAAAAAAATGTCGACGAGGGAATCTAGAAATATTTGGGAGTCCGATTTTCTAATTTTTCTGAGATGAGAAATCTATTCTTTGGAAGTCTAAGATAGATCTCAATATGTTTTTTCTTTTTTTCTCATAAATTTGTTATCATGTTTGTACATCATGCTCATTTGCTTATTTGCCCTATCTTTCAATTGCATTTGCATTTTACATTCAAATTTGATTTATCTTGATTACCATCCATGGTTTTAAATTTTTTTTTTAACTTTTTTTTCATTGCAAATATAATTATTTCCAAATCTTTAACATTGTTTTTTCTTTTTTGAGTTTATAAAAGTTTTATAACTCAAATGTTATTTCTAAATTTTTTATTTTTTAAAAGTATTTTCAAAGCCGTTTTCTTTAAAACAAATTCCTGTGATGCAATCTAGAAATATTTGAGAGTCGATTTTCTAGAATTCTTGAGGTGAAAAATCATTATCTTTAGAAGTCAGTGATTTTGGTCCAAAAAAATGAGTTTAATTTAAAAAAAAAACTCTTTTAAAAAAAAAACTTTCTTTGATAAAGGCTATCCTATGATGGATTTGAGAAATTGTAATTTTTTCTCATATTCTTGAGGCGATATTATTCTCAAAGTCTTGGAAATGATTACAATATAGCTACATTGATGGATTCCTATTCACTTATTTTATGGGATCATGACTTTAAATATTGCATAGAGTAATAAGGGGTAAAATAAGACATTATTTTAAAAATCTCATTTTTCCTAAATAAACTTTTATTTCTTTCTTCTAAAATTTTTACAATTCAAGATTAAAATTTGGCCACCGTTTTAAACGGGTGTTGTGGGGTGCTAACAACTTCCCCATACACTAACAATTCTTATTTTATTTTTGTTTTGGTGCCCAATAACACCATAAAAAAAGTTGGTGGTGACTCATTTTTAAACCTCCCTTTTTTAGGACGTCAGCTGCTCCGCGTCGTAGGTATGTGGCGACACTCCTAACACCTAATTCTCAGGCAAATGAGAATAGTATGTTTGATCTCCAATTGAATGTAAAGGAAGGTGACATTGAAATTGTGGTTTTATAGTTTACAGATTAGGGCAAGGAAAATTCTTGAGCCCCACATTTAGATTTTTCTTGAATTTCCTACACATTTGTTATTGAATTTTAGGTATCTGCTAAGTTAGAGTTTGCAACTTGCATTTTTATATGTCTTGTCAATTTCATATTGCAATATCTGATTTTGCATTTGGATTCTACAATTGAACTTAACATAGTTATCAGTTATTTTGTTATGTCATACTAAACACCTCATAAAACCATTTTTACATGTTTAGCTTTCAAAATTGCAATTCTACTTCCATAATTGCTTTTACAATAATTTTTACTAATTTGTTTCCTGTGGGATCAATACTCAGGAATACTAGTTTTTATTACTTGCATCGACAATCTGCACTTACACTAGGGTTAAACTTAATTCACTTATTATTTTTCACCCTAAAATTCACCCAATCAGAATACATGTTAATTAATGTTGAGTTGTACTTATTTTAGCAAAAATCAAGGAAGCTTACAACAAACATGTTTTGTTATTTTTTATAATGTAAGAAACAAAAAAATAACAATAACAATAAAGAACAAACAAAAAAAATGAGAAGATTGTTTTTTTTAGTTCAACAACACGTAAGTAAGCTCTTAATCTATAATCAAGATATATATTTGAACCAATTAAGTTAGAGTCTATTTTAGAGTTTATATCATAAAATATGCATACATGATTATCTAAATTATGATATTCCTCGTACGATCCTTACTATTAGTAATATAATTAAATTTTATATTTTCATAAAATAATCTATTAAACATATTGGGGTTGTTTGGAGCGCAGGTTCGAAATCAGAATCCTGGGAATCAGATGCCTGGAGGGTTTGTCGTGAGGGGTTCTAAAGCCTGGGAATCAGAAAACTGTGTTGGGGTCCAGTGTTCTGAAGTCTGGGAATCAGAAAACTTTGTTTGGGGTGCAGTGTTCTGAAACTTGGGAATCAGAGAGTTGTGTCTTGGGTGCAGTTTTCTGAACTCTAAGTTTGGTACAGTTTTGTTTCACCTTTTTTCTTTTAGCTATTTTATTCCTTTCAAATTTTTGTAATTGATCTTATGTGAATTATAGAAGTTAATGTCTAACATGGATCAATTTTTTAAGAAACTTTTCCATGAAACTTTCAATTTAGGTAGTTTTTTGAACACCCCTACCACGAGTTTACACATACAGATACATCGTCCAAAAGTGTTGCAACTAACTTGAAACAAAAGAACATAAAACGCCTTTGTGCGAAAAAAAAAATTATTTCATTTTTTTAACTTTTAAAAAAGAAATTACAAAATTGAACCATTTGAGTGTACATTAAAAAAATACCAAGTTATTTTTATTTTTTTTTAATAAAAATTTCACAAAATTCAAAAGTGTTGAGAGTAGCATAAAAAATTGTTTATTAATCATTTTTTAGTTTTATTTTAACCTTTTAAAAAATTGACTAGATTGTCTGATTGTTGGAGTGTCAAGTTGATGAGGTGGTGGGATTGTCGAGGTGGTCATTGGATTTTCGGTTGTCGGTGGTTATCGGGTCGTCGGAGTTGTTGTTGAAAAGGTCGTTGAGGCATCCATCAGTGGTGGTTAGTCGCCGTTGTGGTCGTCAGAGTTGTCGTTATCTGTGGTCTTCGTAGTTGTCACTAGAGTTGTTGTCGAAGTGGTGGCTGAAAAATGGTAACGACAAATGAAAGAGAAAATGGGAAATCAAGTGGTTGCAAGAGGTAACCGTCAACGGTGGTTGAGTCCCTGATGTGGTCGTTGTAGTTGTCGTTGTCGGATGGTCGCTGGAGTTTTCATCGAAGTTATTGTCGAAGCGGTCACCGATAATGAAAAACAAAAAATTAAAGAGGAAATAGAAAATCAAGTGTTTTTTGGAGGCAGTCACTGTGTGGTCGTCAGAGTTATCGTTGTCGATGGTGTCGGGTGGTCGCTGGAGTTGTCACCGGAGTTGTTGCCAAAGTGGTAGTCGGTACGGTCGTCAGAGTTGTCGTTGTCGGTGGTTGTTGAGTGGTCGTCGGAGTTGTCACCGGAGTTGTTGTCAAAGTAATCGTCAGTGCGGTCGTCGGAGTTATCATTGTCGATGGTCGGGGGGTGGTCGTCAGAGTTTTTACCGGAGTTTTCGTTATCGATGGTCATCGGTGGTCGCTGGAGTTTTTATCGAAGTTGTCGTTGTCGATGGTCGCAGGTGGTCGCCGGAGTTTTCACCGGAGTTGAAGTAGTCGACTAATGGATGAAAAAAACATGGAACAAATTCCATGAGATTACACTGTTGTAACCCATGGAGTTGTATTGTTGTAATGCATAAGAATGAGTTTCAAAACCAAGGATTTGGAACACCTAGCTCCAAACATGGGTTTGGATTTGGAATCCAAACCCATCCAAATCCAAACTCATGGCCAAACACACCCATTAGGTTTTTTTAATGGTTCCAAACATAAAATTGACATGCTAAAAAAATTGAATTCCATTTGCTATTATTTTTTTTATTTGAAAATTGACTTCCATTTATTTATTATCTAAGATTCTTGTCCTTTTGATTCAGGACCACTAAGGTTATTTATTACTTTCATCATCTTTATTCCGTTTCTTGTTCCTTTCATTTTGACAAACAACGTGGTTTTACAAATTTGACTGAAAATGTTTGAATTTTATATTGCAATTTCAATAATTTGGTCATAGAAAAAAAACAAGGAAGAAATCTCTTTCATTTTTCTTTTTCTTTTTTAATTAAGGCAGGATGAAGCCAATATTTGACTTTATATAAATACAAATATACAATTAACTTTTGGTTGTTTTATTGAAATTTTCTATTGCAATTTCCATAAATTGGTCATACATCAAAACGAATGTTGAAAGCAAGTTTGAGGAGGAAATTTTTTTTTTCTTTATTTTTATCTTTTTATAATTAAGTCTGTGTAAAGCACTTTATATGAATATTTGATTAGTTTTTGTTACTTTTTTTTATTAAATTATAAGTTGAGTGTCTTAATTTATAACCTTGTGTTTAATCTTTAGACTTTAAAAAATATTTATATATCTCTAAATTTTTTATTTCTAAACTTTAAATCATCAATATATGTATATTATAATTTTTTTTATATTTGCAATAATTTTTTTAATTATCATATCTGAACTAGTTTATCTAAATTAGGCTAAATTGTCGTTACCTTTTTATTTTAAGCGATTCATAATTTGAGGAGTTGCAAACTCAATACATTTATATGTATAGATGTAATGAGCAGGCCCAGGATCTAGACTAGGATTCAGAATCTGGGATTCGATACTTGACTGTCCCGACATTTCTCTACATTCCCCGCAACCCAATCACGTCACCATACTAGCATTGACTTGCTTACAAGAGTGAAGATTGTCCTCACAAACCAACACGAGCCCTTTTAGCATGTTTTGTCCTCACTCGCATGCTCCCTAGGAAAAATTCTTGGAGATCACCCAACATAGAATTGCTTCAAGAAAGCATACTTATCTTTAGAGTTTCTATGATTGAGCCACCGAAAAGAAAGGTGCACCTTAGTTTGTTGGTATAGGTAGTAGTTATCAATTTTTTAAGTGTTTCTCAACCATGCTTTCATATCCTCAAGATCCTTCTCATTCGAATGTGGTTTAGGTTCATTCATGTACTTGTCTTTACCTTGGGCGACTCAATAGGAATAGTATGATCGTGTTTATTTTTTTCTTTTTCGATTTCTTAGAAACATAAGCACATGGTCATCGTACCTGTTTCTCATTTCTTATTTTGAAAGAATGTTTATGAATTATATATAAATTTTAAAAAAGTTTAATTATAAGTTTAGTTCTTGAATTATGTCCCTTTAGTTCATAAACTGGATATTTTTTTTTTAATATTACAAGTTTTTAAACTATTTTTAAAAATATGGTAGTTTTTAAACTATTTTTAAAAATATTGCAAGGTCGTCTCTTCAAGAGACGACCTTGGTATATCTGGAGCAAGGTCGTCTCTTGAAGAGACGAACTTGCCGTTTCGTTTTTTTTTTAAATTTTAATGAAGGTCGTCTCTCTCTTCATACGAAAACAATTTCCAACGTAAGTTTAATGAAGAGACGACCTTCATAGAACGCTTTAAATTTCCACCCTCTCCATTTTCTTCTTCTCTCCCTCTCCATTTTCACTTTCTTCTTCTCTCCATTCTCACCTTCTTCTTCTCTCCCTCTCCATTCTCACTTTCTTCTTTTTTACTTTCTCTCATTTACTCTCTTCTTTTTTCATTTTCTCTCTTAACTCCTTCATTTTTTTTCTTCTCCATTTTAGGTAAAAATTCAATTCATTTACTCCTTCATTTTTTTCTTCTCCATTTTAGATTTTTTTGTCGCATTTGAAAGAACTAACACTCTTTTTGTCGTTTTTGAAGGAATATTGTAGGTTTCGTACACCATTTTTGTCGTTTTTGGAGGAAGGAAGCTATTCACCATTTTTTCACAATGTAAGTTGTTTTTTATTTTTTTTATTGTAACTTTATATGTTTTTTAATTGTAGATGCCTTTGAGATTTTTGTAAATGCATTTTACATTTGATAATTATTTTGATTTGTTGTAGATTCATCGTAAATTATTTTAATTTTAGATTTATTAATATTTTTATTTTTTTTAGATGCATTTTAGATTTGTTACTTATTTTTAATAGATTCATGTTAGGTTTTTAAATATTCTTTAATAGATGCATATTAGGTTTTTAAATGATTTTTTTTAGATTTATTAATTATTTTTATTTTTTTTAAGATACATTTTAGATCTGTTTATTATTTTGACGTTTTTTAATAGATACATATTAGGTTTATTAATTATTTTTATTTTGTTTAGATGCATTTTAGATTTGTTACTTATTTTTAATAGATGCATATTAGGTTTTTAAATGTTTTTTAATAGATGCATATTAGGTTATTAAATATTTTTTTTTAGATTTATTACTTATTTTGATTGTAGAGGATTAAGTAATAGATTATAAAAAATTTAATTCTAATTATATATGGTTAATTTATTTTTAATAGAAAATGAGAGATAAATCAGTGGGATTTGTTTTGCATACGAATGAGTCTATGATTGATGGGGTACATGATGTAGATTATGACCAACCAGCATGTGGTGGTTTTTCTCTGAATGTGAATAGTGGAATAGCCTTTGAACAGTTCCTGGAAATGATAGGCATGTCACTTGGTGTAGATGTGAGGGCAAATCATATTTACATAGTTTATAGACACCCTGAACTAACGCTATCTGGATCAGTAAAGTTTATGCCAATATCAATCCCTAACTATCAAGCAATGAACTTAATGTTCTCAATTGCGATGCCAATCCCAAATTTAGTACATTTATATATCAATGTAAGAAGGATGAATATGAATGTACAAAGCTTTGAAAAACGCCTATTCAATCTGTTGATCCTAGCCTAGGTGTTGAATCCAGCCAATGTCTTGACCCAGATCCTTGGTCGACTTCGTTTTCTCGATTCATTTTAAGTCCCCATGCATTAGTTTGGTCATTTAAGTCAAATTAGTTCGTGTATGATTGTTAGAAGCGTGGTTTTAAGGTCTTTGTTTATTGATTAGGGGCTCGTGCGTGTTAAGAAAGCGCGTGGAACTCGGGATCGAACTCTCGAACCCTAGCTATCGAGGTAAGTAGTCATTTGGAATTATGCCCGATAAGTTATTGTTGCTTTGATTATGTGAGGCCCCTTGCGAATTTTGATAGTATGCTCGAATTTGTGCCTTACGATACGTTGTTGGTCGAAGGGGTTGTAAAGGGTCGTTTGTGTTAAAAAGGCCTAAAGGCATGAGACCAATGTGGAACTAGGGGCTTAATGTTTGTCGCTAACATGGTACCTTAAGAGTTTGTCTATGTTAGGGGTTGGTTGAGGTTGGGTTATGTCGGTGATGGCTTGGGACTACACATATTGGATTAGTATGGGTGTGACGGACACAGTGTAGTTGGCTAAACCGAGTGGAGGATTTCCGTGTTGGGCTTAAGGTCACCTAAGCGTGAGGCTATTCTTGTTTAAGGGTTCGAGGTTGCAACTAAAGCTTTGGTAATGGTGGTTTGGGCCAGACGTCACCATTGGGTGCACACCTAAAACTTCGGCTTGTGTTTGATCTATTTGGAACGCTATAATTAACTTATTTGGGCGTTAAAGGTGAGCCCTAGGCAACGCTAGTGACCAGTCGTTTCTTTGAAATTGTTTTAGGCGAGCTGGTGATTGATTTATCGAGGAAGTGGTTATTTCACGGATCCTTGAATCGATGTATGTTGCCAACTTGATCCAGTAAGCAAGCTCATAAGTGAGGGAGCTGGCTTGCACAACTTGTGGTTTAAAGCCTTGTGTTGTTGTGTATGTTAAAGGGGTTAGTTCCGACTGTGATTGAGTTCGCGCTCGTGTGGTTGAGGATCATAATCGATATGCAGCTTGTATTGCTTGCACGATTGTTAGTATGTATCTTCGATTATGATTTAGTACTAAGTCAAGGGTAATGTGTCATGAAAACCCCCGGGCTAGTAGTACCTACCTTACTACTTATTTAGGTGACGTTATCCTATAACCTTGTGCGGCGGGAAACTAGCATGGAGTATGTGTATTGATGATGTCTCGTGGTGAGTCACAGAGTGTGTGACAACAGACTAAGGGCAATGGTGTCTTGTGGTGAGCCATGGTAGTCATGGCAATAGACCAAAGACGAAAATGCTTCGAGGTGAGTTATTATGAGTGTGGCAACAGACTCGAAGTGAGACATAGCTTACGAGTGTCCTGCGGGGCAGGTCTGGGCTATGTCAGAATGCTAGTTAAGGAGGTGTTTACCGACGTGAAGCAAGGAACTGATCAAACCTGTGTGAGCTTCGGGTAAGGCTAAGTCGGACGTCTAGCTGAATGTGGTATGAAGATGGATTTTGGGTACTTTGAGGTGTTGGCTAAAAGTGAAAACTTGATTGAATTTGGGACCCTGGAGAATGGGTCGAAGATTTTAGGAATGTCTTGTTAGAATCTTAAATAACCTTGAAGTGCATAACCCAGCACTTACTAAACCCTGAGTTACGCCTGAGCGAGTCAGAACCTCTAGGTACACGATATATGATAGGCTCGTGAGACTGGGGTGCGTCCCCATTGAGATCAGGGAGTGGTTGCTTTCCATTATCCCGTGCTAGCTTAGGGGTGGTCCCCCATAGGGCGTGTTGGTTACGTACCTCACTATCCTATGCTAGTTTATTGTGTTGCGAGAGCCTGGGGTACGTCCCCGTCAGGGAGTGGTTGCTTTCCATTGTCCCGTGCTGGCTTAGGGGCGATTCCCCATAGGGCGTGTAGGATACGTACCTACTATGCTCTATGCCAACATGTAGTGATGTGAGAGTTGCTTTCTCTCATTGCATCGTCAATCAAAGTTCCAGGACCGAAGGTAGAGCTCGAGTTATTACCGCAGGAGGGCTCAGGGTGAGGTGTGCTAAGTGTGAGACCTGTTTGGGGTTGAGTGAGTTTAGAAGGCGAGTTTTGTTTGGTTGCATGTTAGATTGTTTGGACGTTAGTGGACTACTTACTGAGTATTTTTATACTCACCCGTCTACTTTGTTGTTTTTAGTTGCAGGTAAGAAACCCTGAGGAGGATGATGACGATGACGACCCGACGAGGCTGTGGGACCCTGTTTCCTTCTTGTTTTTCCTTGGCTTAGAGTTTTCATTTGTCACTGTCATGTTTAAGTTCCGCTTGATTTTTCTTTGGGTCGCGCGATCCTCTGTTTCTCTTGTACTTTTAGTTGGTAAATTTTCGTTCTGGGTGAGTTTTCGTTCTATTGCGTGTTCGTTGTCCAAGAGAATGTACTTTAGAACTCTGGTTGTAGCCCAACCCATTCTTTAATTGTAGTTTTGGTGGGGGTTGGGCATCATTTGAAACTTTTTGAAGTGTTTTCTGCTTGTTAGGTTCCAGGAAAAATTTTGGTTTTTCTCCTTGTTATGTCGTTATGTTGCCGAAATTTTGGCATGAACGGTGTAGCGGAGTAACCTCCCTAGCGTAGATTCGTCTAAATTTTTAGGGTCGTTACATTTTAACTTGATCAATTACCCTTCTAAATAGTCAAAAAGAGTATAGCTCAATTGACATAATGAATGTGGTTAACGATCGCGAGATCCGTAGTTCGGTTACTATTCTATATATTCAAAATTTTATAATAAAGTCCCAAAATGCACAAATCACCCATATACTATAAAAATTGTTACAATTAAACTCTCGAATTATAGAATCGTTATAATTTAGGTTCCGTTTGATAATCATTCGATTTTTTGTTTTTGAAAATTAAGCCTATAAATACTACATCCACATATGATTTCCCATGTTTTCTTATCTAATTTTAAGACATGTGTTTAAAAAATCAAGCCAAGTTTTTAAAACTAAAAAAAAGTATTTTTCAAAAACTTGTTTTTATTTTTAGAATTTGGTTAAGAATTGAAGTGTTTTCTTAAGGAAAATGGAAACTATTATAGAGAAGATGAAAATCATTGTAGAGAAATAGTGAGAAAACAAACACAATTTTCAAAAGCTAAAAATCAAATGGTTATCAAACAAGGTCTACATGTTAAATTGTATAATAAGTACTTAAACATTTGATTTTGTGGCTAATAGGTTTTTGACCTATTCGACATTTCTAAAAATTCATAAATCTATTAGACACAAAATTGAGAGTGTAGACCCCATTTGATCTCCATTTGATTTTTTGAAAATTAAGTTTATAAATATTACTTTCACTTTTAGGTAAATACTACTTCTTACTTTTTTTTTTTTTTTTTACATTTAGCTAAGAATTCAAATGATTTCTTAGGAAAGATGAAATTTATTGTAGAAAATTGAGAAAAAAAAAATACAATTTTCACAAACTAAAAACCAAATGATTATCAAACGGGACTTTAATGTCCTATTAGATACAAAATTTATTTTTTCTTAAAAAAATAAAAGTCACTTTTATGTCTAACAGATTTGTTAATTTACAAAAATTTTGAATATATTTATGACCTATTAAACACGAAATTGAAAGTTTAAGAGTCTATTTGATATTTTTACCGTTTAAAAATTTATGTGACATAAAATTGAAAATTTAATGATTCATTAGATACTTTTAACATATTAGACCATTCAAAAACTAAACTCGTAATATAATTTTTTTTTTTATTAAATATTCTATTCTTGTCAATGTTGAAAAGAATAACATCCTAGTTTTCGTTTAGCCACAACGTAAACGCTGTCGTTCGGAGGACTCCACGGTGTTTGCCATTGTCTGTTTTTGCCTTCGCAGCCAGCAATATGATTCGTCGCACGTGAATTAGTAGGTCCCGCTTTTATCCTCGTGGGCCCTCCAAAACTGACGGAGTCAACGATTTTAACGCCCACCTTTTTTTTTCTTTGGAATTACCAATTCTGCCCTCTGCCCAAATGGCTAATTCTTTTTCTTCTTCTCGCCGCCCCCTCCTTTGTTTTGGCAAGTTCCTAGAAACTCAAACTACATATGGAATTTTTTTTAATTATTATTTTAATTTCTACTTTTCGGGCTTTATTCTTCAAACCAATCATTAAATTCGAGAAATCTAATTGTATATTGAATTAAGTATTTTTTTTTTACTCGATCTATGTTTTTATGTTAGTTTATTCACAATTAAATATTTGACACTATTCGGAGATAAAATTTATTTTCCAATTTTACCCCCTTCTTTTTATTTCTCTTTTTTTAAAAAAAAAACAAAGTTAATAATCTTTTTCCAAAAAAAAGTATTTTATATTTAATTTAGCATTTTTCATTCATTTATTTTGTTTCTTCCATTGCTAACTATCAACTAAAAATATTTAAAATGGCAGTACAAATGAAAAAAAAATATATGTTTTCGTTTAATCATTTTTAGGGTATAAATTTTATATTTTTATTTTATTAGATTTTGTCTTTAATTTATGGTCATTTTAAAAAAAAATTAAGATGATATATTTTATTTTATTTTATTGTTGCACTTTTTTCTTTTATTTTTATATAAAATAGTGATCATCGTATTTTAGGACTAAAATATAACATTTATTTTAGAATTATATATTTCTATTTTCTAAAAATTTTTCCTTATGGTTTCATCAATCGAATAACCATTTTGGCTTTTTCACTAAAATCGTCCACAATTATAATAGTGCAAATGAATAACATTTTTTTTCTCAACTTTTAATTAAGAAATAAACGTACCTATTATTACACTTTTTAATGTTTGTGTTGTCCATACAAATAGGATAAAATGTACCTTTATCTCTTAAAAGTTAAATTATTTCTTTATGTAGCTCAACTGACCTATCGAATGTCTCAATGAAATATGTGGTTCAAATATCTCAATCTCCATTGTACTTAAAAAAAATTAAAAATATTTTAGCTTCTCAACCAAATGATTTACTAACGAAATTTATTAAATTTTCATCTACAAATGAGGTGAAAAAAATGTATTAATTTTTTTATTCCAAATTTTTTTAAGCAATGAGAGAGATAATTTCATTCATTAGTATCTATTTAATACACATCAAAAGATTAAGTTAAAATTAAAATTGGGAGTGAGGGGATTCAAACCCAAAACGTCATGAGCCATACTGGAATAGGTTTTTCTTTCATTCCAAACACACCAACACATCACCAAAAACTCCTCAAATAGGTCTTTCTTGAGATTCAAATAAAACCACCAAATGAGGTCAACCATAAATGATAGATTCCCTAGCCAATTCATATTGAAAAAATGTGATTCTCTCCACATATTTCTAGCCATTTTTACAGTCTCATATAGAATGGAGAGCCGATTTTAGACCTTTTTTACATCTTAGACATGTTTCTTCTATCTTCATGCCCCTTTTATTTAGATTAACGGTCGTAGGAACAAATTCATGAAAAATCCTCCAAATAAAATATTTAATTTTATGTGGCATGGTACACTACAAGGTTTTCCACCATCTTATGATCTCTTCATTTTCAAACGAATATGCATTGTTTATTAAGTTAGAGGCAATATTATAGCCTGATTTAACTAAATAAATGTCGTCTTTCTCGTAGTGTCACATCAATTTGTCTGGGGAACATGTTTTGATTCGCAAAATCTTCAGAATTTCCTCCACATCTCTTATAAAAAATCGTTTCTATCAACACATCATTCCACTCCCCTTCTTCGATAATTAATTCCTCCACTTTAGCTTCAGGATCAACAACAACCTTATGGTTTAACTTACAAGATAAAGGTCTATATAACCATTTATCTTTTAAGATATTAACTTGGCAGTTATCTCCAATCCTCCATCTCAATCCAGTATCTAATAACTCTCTTCCCCATATCAAACTTTTCCATAAGTAGGAAGCATTACTAGGAATTTTAGCTGGTAAGAAAGAGCTAGATTTAAAATACTTCTCTTTCAATACTTTAGCTACTAATGAATTAGGTGATTCAATTAGTCTCCAACCTTGTTTGGCTAGGAGGGCTTGGTTAAATCTCCCCAAATCTCTGAAACCTAGACCCCCTCTTAGTTTTGAAGTACATGCTTTATCCCAAGACATCCAATGAATCTTATGTGAATTATCAGTATCTCTCCACCAAAATCTTTCCATTACACGATTACATTCCTCAACAAGTCATTTTGGTAGTCGAAAACAATTCATGGAATATGTTGGGATGACCTATAAAACAACTTTGATTAACACTTCTTTACCACCAACAGAGAACAACTTATGTTTCCATCACATAATATATGCCCAACTTTTATCTTCAACAAATTTAAATGAAGTCTTATTCGAATGACCCAAATAGTCAGGTAATCCTAAATATTTTTCATGATTCACCACATGGATTACCTTTAACTAGGAGCAGATATTTTCCTGATCAACACTACTGGTATTCAAACTGAAACATATAGTTGACTTGTCATAATTGATTTCTTGTCCTGTTAATACAACATAGCTAGACAAAATTTGTTTAATCTTAGAACCTTCATTCAAATTAGCTTTCAAGAATAGCAGGGAATCATCAACAAAAAAAATAGATGTGAAACAGGAGGAGAGACTCTTGCAATTTTGAGATCAGATATCTCTTTGCTATACTCCAAATGGCTTAAACATTAGGGCAATAATGCTTCTGAACAAAGTAAGAAGAGATAAGGAGATAAGGGGTCTTCTTGTCTTAGTTTGTTTAACACTTCATTTTCTTTGGCCATTAATATTAAAGGTAAAGGACATTGATGTAATACATCTCATAATAATATCAACAAAATTAGTATTAAAACCAAGAGCAAACATGAATTTCTCAATAAAGAACCACTCTACTCTATCATATGCCTTACTCATGTCTAGTTTTAGAGCCACTCAACCTTTCTGACCCTTCTTCTTCTTAATGCAATGCAATAGCTCGAACCCCAAAATTGCATTATCAACAATATTTCTTCTTGGAATAAATGCACTCTGATTAGGGGAGATAATAACCTGCAAAACTTCTTTGAGACGATTAGCTACAGTTTTTTAAATCAATTTATACACACACATTGCATAAACTAATAGGCCTATAATCTTTGACAAACATGGTTGCCGCTGATTTGGGGATTAAAATAATAACAGTTTGGTTGATATCTTCCACATATCTGCCCTTATTTAACACCTCTAAACAAAATCGAATAACATCTTCACTAACAATATTCCAGTATTTCTTGTAGAATAAAGTTGAAAGACCATCTACACTTGGAGCTTTAGATGACCCAATTTGTTTTAAGGCTAGAATAACTTTCTCCTTTGTAAACGGTTGGGAAAGCATATTATTTAACTCTTCAGGGACGGTACATTTTACTTGTTTCAAGAATTCATGAAGTAAAGAACTATCTTGATTTCCATTGGAAGTAAAAAGTAATTGAAAATATTCATTAAAAGCATTCTGGATATCCTCTTCTGTGCTCTACCACCTACCATCTTCACCTTTTATTTTCTCAATGAAGTTCACTCTTCTTCTACGAGAAACACAATTATGGAACCATTTTGAATTTTTGTCTTCCCACTTCAGACAATCCACCATAGATCTCTGTTTCCAGTAAACTTCTTCTTTTATTAACAATTTTTTAAGTAGATTAGTTGTTGATTTAACATCACCGTTCACAGTAAGAGCACCATTGACCTTTTGTTGAGCTAGGAGAATTCTTTTTCCATAACTTCCTTGATTATGTCTTCCCCAAGAAGTTAGCCTTTCAACACAAGCTTTTAAATTCTGAATCAAGCTATCATCTGATAAATGATTTCCACTTTTACTAATCTACCCACTTTCAATAATATTTTCATACTCTTCTTGAAGAGTCCATACTTTTTCAAATCGGAATAGAAAGCTCTTCCTTCTCGGTTCCATATGATGATTTTTTTCCAGATTAATCTCAATCGGACAATGAGAGTAAATAAACTCCATATGATTGACTACAACAAATGGAAACTGTATCCAAAATGAACTATTGCATAAGCCTTTATCTAGTCTTTCTTTTAAGTTTACCACTCTATTTCTGGTTTGATACCATGTAAAAGGAGAGCCCTTATATTCCATATCGAATAGATTACACTGTTGAATAACTTCCCTGAATTGATCCATTTGACCCATTTCTCTTCTCCAACTAGAATTTCATTGAAATTCGCCTGCAATCAACCAAAGAAGAGAGCTCATGTTATGTAACCTAAAGACTCTTTCCTTTTTGAAACCTCAGAATCAACATAAAAACCAGTGAATCTCCAAGGGATTTTATCACTATAAATAGTCATGTCAATATGGAATTTTTAAAAGATCTCAAATCCACCCTTGTTTCATTATTCTAGAAAAAATAGAGGTCGCCACTTTTCTCCTCACAATCAACACATATAACATTATTAATGCCTATTTTAAGCTTTAAATCATTTGTCTTTTTAGAGTTAATTCTCGTTTCAGCCAAGAACACCATTTTGGGTTTAGAAAGGTTTAAAACCTTTTTCAGACTAAAGAATGTCTGAGGTTTACCCAATGCTCTGACATTCCAACATAGGATTTTCATGGCGACCGACAACCCTGAATATCAGGGCTCGCCGATAAAGAAAACGGAACAGAGTCACACATAGAAAATTTCAGTCTCTTTCCTTCTTCATTATTGCCATTCTCAGGTCTATCAAACACTTCCAACTGTCTTTTTCCTTTCAACTTTTCTGTTACTTCAGAGGACTTTCTCTCCTTATGGATGACAATCCTCTTCCACTTCTTTTTACCACCAATTACTGCATAATCTTTTCCTTCCCCTTCACTACCTTAGACTTGCTATAAGTAATTGTCAATATTCATATTTTCTGATTCCTCAATACATCATTCTGGGCCTTGCCCCTCAACAATTGGTTCTTTTACTCCCTCTTCTTGTTTTCTTTCAACTCCCCGAGCTTCTTTTAGATCACTTACATGGTTATTGTGAGGAGACCTACTACCCTTCCTTCCCTCTTTCAACTCCAAATCTTTTTTCAAGACACGGATTGTGTTTGCATCTACTGCCTTTCCTCCATCCTGAAAATTTAGGTTTTGTCCATTACAAGAAACACCATGATCAAGTTCATTAATAATTCAAGGTTTACCCATCTTATTATAGTCATTAATTGGAGAATCAAACGATTCTTTTTTTATTTTTTAGATTTCGTTTAGAGGCCTTAGAATCAACTCTCGGGGAAGGAGTTTTATTGTCCCCTTGTCTTCTAAATTCTGCAACTCTTAGGTTAGGACCATACTCCGATTCAACTTACTCTTTGCTAGGATCACCACCATTCACACATTCTTTTTGTGTATGGCCTAACATCCCACAACTAAAGCAAAAGATTGACAATTTCTCATAGCGACAAGGTATCCATCTATCTCCTCCTTCATCTTCTAATTTGATCTTCACTCCTCTTATTAATGGTTTCAAAATATTTACTCGAACTTTGAGCCTAGAAAATCTGCCCATAAATCTGTAATACTTCCCCTATTGATTTACCTAGGGTTGATATCAATTTGTAATACTTCCCCTATTGATTTACCTAGGCTTCTCAACACCTCCTCTTGTATACAGAATAAAGGCAAATTATACAATTGAACCATAAATCTGTATAAATTAGGTTAAGGTCTTCCGGTTGTGTTAGGGCATTAGGTTGTTCAAATAAAATTATAGAACCATAAAAAAATCAAGGGTCATTAGATATAATTTTGGATTTTTCCATTAAAGATCTAAATTTGAAGATGAACAAGTTCTCACTGATGCAATCAATTGGAGTATCATTATGAATACTACAGACATTCTTCATGACATTCTGTTGCGTGAAATTATATTGCAATACCGCAAGTGTACGGGTCAAGTTTTAGTATAGTGATTTTAGAATTCCAAGTATTGTCCTCGGGAATGGGTATCTAGATTAATTAATTACCAAGATACTAATTCTCGATTTTAGCTAAAGTAACAAAACGTGGATAGATAGTGAAAACAAACCTTATTTAACACATGCTATGAACTAACATGATGAATTTATAAACAAGAAGTGAAGATACTCAACAAAATCTCTCGATTCTTAGTGAGCCTCACACACACGATAAATTCTAAAGTTTTCTTATGAATTTTAAAAGCATGCACGACATTAAGCAACTTCTTTATGTGTTTTCCTTAGACTTTTAGGTCATTCTCATGGCAGACTTCTAAGAGTTTTGACAACTTTGCTCTAATCTAAGTTTCTTTCTCTCAAGTCCACTTAAACCAACAAGATTAAAGAATTGAAGAACGAATTGCCAAAAATAAATAACAAAACATAGTTCAATACATAAGCAAATAAGTTTTAAACATGCAAATCAAATCCTATCTACAATGTTTAGCCACTCTAAATCACAATAAAACCAAGCTGAAGTTATAGAAACACTTTAAACAGTGTTACAATCTAAAAGAAAGAGAAAATAAACTTATGTGTCGATGTCGGTCCCTCGTTCCCGAGCTCTCGTCACGATCTCGAACTTCATCTTAGGTAAACTTAAGAAATCTTCTTCGCTTAGGTAATCATCGCTTCCCCTTTTTCATTCATGCTTCCATTTTACATCCTCGTCTTTCTTCAGCTGCATGTGTTTTTTAGGTATCTCCTTTTCCTAGTTTGTTAATTTCTCTAATTAATGGGGATCTCTCTACCTAACTCTGGCTTGTTGTTGGTTCAATACATTTTTTTAATGCATTAAATCACTCTAGATTGGTCGTCACCATCATCAAAATCATGAAACTTGACTTTTGAAAATAGGACCTCGAACGAAAACAAATGGACTCTTGTGTTTCCCTTGCGTTTGGTGTTGATACCAGAAACGACAAGTGTGAAGAAGATCCAATGGTAACATCATTGAAGGCAATGAAGACCGTGGAAGTCTCATCGATTTCAATGGTGAGGAGTTGAGCTCAATTATAATGTAGGATAGAACATGGGGAGGTGGTGGTGGACAAAATGACACCTATAAACATAATAAACTAGTTGTCAATAGTCTTACGGAGGATTAAAGAGACATCAATGTTGGAGAGGAAAGGGACAAAGATTCTAATAAGGGTTATTCCAAAAACCTACATCCATTTTAACATATGGAGGACAAATCGAGCTTAAAGCCAATGAAAAATTTTAAAAAATCAATATTGGCGATCGATTCAAGAATCAGAGTACTCCATCGAGGAAAAATATGGTGCAAATAAGTCTTATTTTTATTAAAAGCCGATGAATCGAGTATAATCTACCTTAAAATTGGAAAACCCTTAATTAATGAAATGAAAAAAAGCAAATAAGATGAGAAGTGAAAAAAAAGTCATGCTCTAAAATTGAAAAATATTATGGCGTATCTATTCAATTTTTCTTTATTAATTTTTACTTTTTAAAAAAAATATAAATATGTGTCTGGTATAGAGTAACGTCTGGCTTTGAACATGTGTGGAAAATCTTTTTAATGAAGATTGAAAACGAAAACTTAAATGGGGTGTAAATTGATACACTTATTCAAGTTTGAGGTTTAAATTAATGAAATTGAAAGTTTAGGATTAAAATTAATACAACCTGCTAAGTTTAAGGTCTAAATTGATGAAATTGAAAATTTACGGTTAAAATTGATTATTTATTTATTTATTTAAGGGTAAGTTAACCAAAAGGTCAAAAATAGAGAGAGACCTCTCCATGAAAACGAAAACGAAATAGCTTCAGCAAAATTAGTAATTTTAAACAAATCAATTCTTGAATGTAATATATTTTAAATTGACTTGAATAGATTGAAAATAAATAAGAAAATAAAATATCTTTGGAAACAAGATTTAAATAATTTAAAATGGTCAATTTTGAACCATTTTGGAAGTTAAACTAATTCTCACAAAAATTATTATTATTATTATTATTGGGTTGAACAATACGTGCTTTGCTTTTGGTTTCACCTAAAAGAGACCACATACCAATGAAGATAATGTCATTCACTTATAAATGCATGATCTTTTCATTATAAACAGATATAAGACCTTGATCACACTCCTAACATTAATTAGAATATATATAAAAAAATCAAGTCTTAATAAATTAGGGCCAATTTGGTAGGCAATCTAAAAAATAAAATTTAAAAAACTAGAGATTCAATAAAAGAATATAAACCATTATTAATGATTTAAACCATGTGCAAAATATGTTCTATAGTACTTGTAGTTTCAAAATTAAATAATAAGTTGAATATAAACCATTATTA
This sequence comes from Trichosanthes cucumerina, assembly GCA_036507285.1. Taxonomy (NCBI): domain Eukaryota; kingdom Viridiplantae; phylum Streptophyta; class Magnoliopsida; order Cucurbitales; family Cucurbitaceae; genus Trichosanthes; species Trichosanthes cucumerina. The sequence continues at coordinate 10,033,478 of CM071842.1, read as the reverse complement.
ATAAATTTATGAACTTGTTTTTTTATTATAAATTATGTATAATTATTAATTCTCCAATATCATGTAATTTATAATATATTATGTTACACTTATATAAATTTAATAAAAAATAAATTGAGTTTATAACCTCAAATACTATATTTATTAAAATGTTTATTTTTTAACATAATTTTTCAGTTTAAAATTTTGAATTTAAAATATGGACACAATGAAAACATAAAAATGTTGTTTTTAAAAATCTCTCTATTTGGATCACAGAATTCGAGAATAATTTTCGAAAACACATCTGCTAAATACATGTTAACTAAACTCAAAAAAATATGAAACATAGAACAAAATACAAATTGCCTATCAAGAGAACATGCAAGATAAAACTTTAGCAATTATTAAATGGCAAAGTTGACCATAGTTTAACTGGGTAAGTGCATTAGAGCTTCAATGGTATAAAATTTGAATTCCCACTCCTTGAATTAAAAAAAAAAGGTCCCAACATAATTTAGAAAGTTGAATGATATGAAATTTGAATTCCCACTCCTTGAATTAAAAAAAGGGTCCCAACATAATTTAGAAAGTTGATAAAAATTAACATAAAACAAAAATTGAATTTTGAACTTTAAAAAAAAAAAAAAAATTGAATTTTACTCGAATTATTTTTTAGAAAAAACAAATTTCCACTTTCAATTCCAAAATTCTAAAACAAAAATAACGATAAAAAGCTCAAAGAAGAATCAAAAGCCGCGTCTACTACACGGAGACGACTCGAGGACATAAAAGTAAATAAACGAGTTGTAAAAGGGTATAACTGTCTGCAGAACTCCGTCGCCGGACATTTGACAAAAGGAAATCTGTAAATTCCGCCGGAGGTTCCGCCGTCAATGGTCGTTATAATCGAAATTCCACCAATCAAATTCCCAATCATCTCTCTTCAATTTTCCCTTTCATCTCTCTCTGTTCCTCTTTTTCTCTCTCTTTCTAACTCTTGTGACTTCGCCGGAATGTATTTGATTTGATTTCTTCACTCGATCGTCCAGTTTTAAATATAAATTTATCCAGAAGAACGCGAGTCCAATCCAACACTTCGAGATTCTGTGAAAGAAAGAGAGAGAGAGAGAGAAAGTAATGGACTCGCCAACGTCGAAAGGCGGAGACGATTCTACAGCTCGAATCGCGGCTCGATCTTCGATGATCGAGTCGTTCAAGGGATGTGGATTGACGGGGATGCGGATTGACAAGGAGGAGTTGCGGAAGAAGCTCCGGATGCCGCAGTACCTTCGGTTTGCTATGCGAGATTCCATTCGGCTGCAGGACCCCGGCGCCGGAGAGAGCCGGTTGCCTGGTGCCAGTTCTATCTCCGGCTCCGTCTTTGTTCCGGAGACCAACGATGGGCCGCCGGAGTCGCCGATGGTCGTTTTCATTAATCCGCGGAGTGGTGGTCGCCATGGCCGCTTGCTAAAGGAAAGGCTCCAGATGTTAATTAGCGAAGAACAGGTCTATACAACTGCAAAACTTTCCCATCCTTCTCTTGTTTGTGAATTTTACATAGCTAGTTATCATTTGCAGTTATAATTTCTGTTAACTCGTATGAGAATTTGGAAGTTCTTCGACTTGGAGATGCCATTTGCATTGGTGAAGTATTGTTTCCTTCTGCTAGGATTGTGGAGATGACATATAAGGTTCCTAAAACATATTCGAGATTCTGAGCAATGTTTAAAAGAAAAGGCTATTGAGGCTTACAACAGGAAGACTAGATTTTTAGCTTCGAGACTTACGCCTCCTTGAACCATAGGAGGCTTACGCCCCAGTGAAAAGGCACTAAGGCTTAAAGTCTCTACCCCGTGTAATAATTAGAAGAATAATTCTAATTTATCTCATTCTTCAAAAAATAGGAAGGTTTGAGTTGTGACAATTTGAACTATTACTGCTTTTACTATTACGTTGTTAAAAGCATTGAAGATAAAAATTGACTTTATTGTTTAAGTCAATCTAATGATAATAGTAGTGATGTTAAAGATATTCTGTTAGAATTTTTAGAATTTTTGTTTAAGTGGCAGTTTTTTTTTTTTGACTATAATGTTCAGGATTTGCGAAATGTTTTTAATTAAATTTGAGGTTTACGCCTGCTCTCTTCAATAGGAAAAGCCTCAAAGCCCACCTTTTTTTGAAGTATATGTAAATCTCCTTAGTTAATGCGTCTAAACATTGGTCAATAATTTCTGTGCAGGTTTTTGACCTAACAGATGTGAAGCCCCATGAATTTGTCAGGTATGGATTGAGATGCCTCGAGTTGTTGGCTGGGCTTGGTGATGCTTGTGCTAAAGAGACCCGTGAGAAGATGAGGGTCATGGTATGATTAAAGTGAAAATGAAGTAAGCTGTATGAATTTTGGTTATAGTGAAAACTAAGTGATTTTCCCAATGGGTAACGGAGCAGGTTGCTGGAGGTGATGGTACTGTTGGTTGGGTTCTTGGTTGTCTTTTAGAACTTGAGACAAAGGGGCGGCTGCCTGTTCCCCCAGTAGGAGTAATTCCTCTTGGGACTGGCAATGACTTATCCAGAACCTTTGATTGGGTGAGTTCTCCTTTCTCATGAAAATTCTGATCTTTATAGATATCTGATAATTTCTTCAGCTGTAGCATTGAATGCTCTTTTCAGGGTGGTTCTTTTCCTTTTGCTTGGAAGTCAGCCATCAAAAGATCCCTAAACAGGGCAACCACTGGTCAGATTCGTAGATTGGATAGGTAATCATTCACTAGCGGCTTTGTTTCCCTTCTCAAAAGAAAAAAATAATCATTCACTAGCGGGATTAATTTGGTATTGTTTTCTCAGTTTTAAGGGTTGTTCTGCTTATTTTTTAAAATTATTAACATGCTTTGCTGGTGATTGTGATTTGAAGTCAGTATGTGTGAATAATTTGGTAGTACTCTGTAAATGTAATGGCTAAGAGTGCTTCGTGCTTCTGCATAGTGAAAGCATCAGTGAAACTATTTATTGCCCCTCATAAGTCTGACTCTTGTGATGCAGTTGGCATGTTATTCTATCAGCACCATCTAGGGGAAATGTGGAATTACCACATTGCATGAAACCTACAGAAAACCATTCTTTTGATAAGGTTTGTGCATTTTTTAACTTAGCTTTCATAATCTAGCTGAAAACACACTGGATGGGCTCTGGTACTGGTACCTTACCAATGACATAGCCCTTTAATATATCTTATCTTTATTTCTGTTATCCGTTGTGCATTTAGAGGTTACTGCACAAGCAAAATATGAGTGCTAATCTGTAAAATGTTGTCTTTTCCCTTCCAAATAATCTTGTGACAACAAAGATTTGTATCTCAGTTGTAGAAGTTTTTTTATTTGTGGCCGCAGAGCTTGGAAATTGAGGCATTATCAAAGAAAGCCAGCTGCCACGAAGGAGTATTTTATAATTACTTCAGCATAGGTATATTAAGCATTTGCATTTAAACATTGTGCATAAATTAAGGGATGGATACTTTATGACTTAAGTCAATGACACTGTCATCAATGATAAATCTTGAAGAAACATTACATCCTTGAAAATTTGAAGGATGATGCATTTATTCTGCCATTTGCGCAAAAGTGTCAGTACAAAAGAGTTTGTATGCAGAAATTGATTTAGTGTCAAAATTAAAGAGGTTAGTACACAGATATTGATTTTATGTCAATATTAAAGAGGTTTGTAGGCAGAAACTGTTTTTCAAGTAGTTGTTGGAAAGTTCTTTCTGAGCCTGAACAACTGGAGGCTTATGAATAGTCTGGACCATTTTAGTAAACATGTTTAGTCTCTGTATTACTTTTGTTAATTTTCTGCTCTTTATTATTATTATTTCTTTAATAGTTAATAGGTTTTACAGAGGAATTGAAGTTGTCTTTTATTGAGCAATGGTACATTTATTGCGTGTGTTCTAAAGTTGTATAGTAATCAAGTTGTTTTGTTTCTATATTTCTTTTTTCAGCAAAGACTGTCTATTAAACTGTCATTGAAGTGTCTGAAATGGGCTCGGGCAACAATCGCTAGCTTTCTAGCTTTAAGCAATTTTTTTAGAGGATAATATATTCTTTGACAAATTTGGTTGGTATCAAAATGCACTATTGTACTAATGTGGCAAATTTAAATAAAATGCACCTACCCATTTGATTGATTAATTGAATAGAGGATGCCACTTGTGGATCTCTCTCTCTCTGTTGAGGGATCGCAAGTGCAATTTTATTTGCTAGTTTAACAGGGGTGTATTTTGTTAATTTTTCATATCGCATGGTTACAAAAAATGCAGTTTTACACAGTGATGGTATTTGCATTTGATGATCTTTAGTTGATTGTTTGATCAGTTTTGTGTAAGTAGGTTTATTTATTTATTTTGCTCATGCAGGAATGGATGCTCAAGTTGCTTATGGCTTCCACCATCTACGTAATGAAAAACCTTACCTTGCACAAGGTCCAATTGCGAACAAGGTTGGGTTGATTATTTTTGTCACTTCATGGTTGAGTATTATATGCTGCCGTCTGTGTTAGTCTTATTCTTTCTCAACTTCAAACATCTCCTTCTAAAAGTTGGTCTGGCCATGTCAAGACTAATTATCTTGCATTGAGATAACAACATGATAGGATCGTTATATAGTTACAATATTACCAGAAATGTGCCGCTCTTTCTTTTTCAATTTTTTTTTGCTTACCCTCCGAGTCAAAAGGTTGACCGGAGGTGGAGTCTCTTGGAAAATCAGGAGGGATGCCGATGTTTCCCTTTGGGATGAAAGTAAAATCAGAGTGGATGAGGTGGTTAAGGGAGGTTATTCTTTATCTATCAAAGCTAGAAAAATCTTTTGAGGATGCAAATTTGTTGCAACTATGAAAGATTTGGGGAATGATAAAGCACCAGGCTTGATGGATTTATAATGGAGTTCCTTAAAAGATCTCGGGACATTTTTGAAGTTGATTTCTTAAATATGCTCAATGATTTTTATAGAAATGTAAGAATGAGTTCAACTGATAGATCTCCTATTGCAGCTGATTTATTCTGGCTATAGTTGTGGTCAGGGCTGGTTCTTCACGCCTTGCTCTAGTGATCCGAGTTTAAGGTTGGATACTTTCTTGTGAAGTTTTGTTTTTGTTTAATTTGACATATTTTGGAGTTATATTTTCCTGATTCAGATAATTTTTTTTCCTAATAAAAAATTACGATATGCCTAAAAAGGGGTTTAGAATTGTTGCTTTGTGATTTGAATCAGAATTTTTAAAATATAGAAAACAAGAACACTAGATTTATATTTGCAAACCAGATATTCTAACAAAATTTCTGGTTGTAGGGGTCTTAAAAACATCCTAAGGATGCATGTCAAAAAGGTCAATTGTTCAGATTGGGAGCAGGTTTTAATCCCCTCGAGGTATCATGTGCTCTTTGCTTGGCTTAGCTTGTATTCTTAATGGTATTTTTTAGTTCTTGCGTCCAGTATCATATTTTGATGAAATAAACAGAATTTTGTTTATTGAACCGTTTCTTTGAAAGGAATATGATAGTGATTAACAAGGTAGTTGTCACGTGGCAGCCTAATTGTTGTTGCAGCAGCAGCAATTAGGAGTATCTAACTATCATACTAAAACTAGCTGAACCTTTCTGCTAAGCAGATATCACTCGTATAACCCTTCAAATTTTCCGTGATTTTTTCTGGTTATGAGGAAAGGAGGATTTCCAAGAGGGCACGGTAGAATCATTCATGCAGTGGTTTGAAGTGTTTTTAATCTAGGAACTATGTAGCCAGCACCCAATTTGTCGAGATTGAAGTCTGATTAAGTTAGAGATTGAATTCGTGGGGAGACGGTTTTCGCTTCCCAACTTTTTTGGGATTTAACTTACTGTGTGAATCATTTCGTGCAGTGTAAGATCTCTGGTTGCTTTGAATCTCAACAACTATGGTAGTGGGAGACATCCATGGGGAAATCTAACACCAGAGTACATGGAAAAGGTACATTCTCTTTACATGATGGAACGTTGCTTATTTCCACTTTCACTCAGATTCTCATTTTTTCTAAAAAAATTCAATTTTAGCAAACGGGATATAATTTCTGTTTAGTGCACTAGTTTTGGCAATTTGCTTCTGGCTTGATCCTTTTTATTGTGATTCCTGAAGAACAGGAGTTAACCTAAATTTTCATTTTGGAATCATATTCCTTGTTGAGGTTTCTTTGTTAGAGAGCGGGGTTAAAAAATGTTTTAGTAGTTCAACTCTGTAGGGTATATCCTACTACCATAACCCACCATTTTTCTTAAGGAAACCTATTTGGTTGGCCATTTGAAAAGAGAACTTTGAAAACAACAGATTCAATAAAAACATAATTTTGAAAATAAGAGATTCAATGAAAATAGATGTGTTTGGTAGCAGATCTAGAAATTTGATTCCAATGTAAACAATTATTCAAAATGTGTTCTATAATATGGTTGTTGTCATAAATTTTGTATAATATCATATAATTTATAATATAATATATTATACATATTTTAGTGTTACAAAAACAAATTTAGTTTATAACATTAAATCTATATTTCTCAAAGTTTTTATCTTTTTTAATATGATTTTGCATTTTAAAATTTCAAATTCAAAATTTGTATACAATGAAAACGTAAAAATGTTGTTTTCAGAATTTTCACTATTTGGATCATAAAATTTGAAAACAATTTTCGAAACACATCTACCAAACACATATTCACTGAACTCAATCAATCAAAAAACATAAAATAGAATTCAGATTGCATACCAAACATGTCATAACTTCTTAGCCAAAATTTAAAAACAAAAAAGGTTTTTAAAAACTATTTTCTTTAATTTTCAAAACTTATGAGTTTTTCAAAACGTTAGTAAAAATAGATAACAAAAACAAAGAAACTCATAGGTGGAAGTAGTGTTTATAAGCTTAATTTTTAAAATCCAAAAACCAACCAAGACCCCGTTTTACAATGATTTCCATATTTTTTCACGAACCATTTGAGTTTCTAGCCAAATTTCTAAAACAAAAACAAGTTTTTAAAAACTGATTTTCTTAGTTTTCAAAACTTAGCTTGGTTTTTGAAAACATAAATAAAAAATAGATAAGAGAACATAGAAATTCACAAGTAGATGTAGTAATTTGTAGGCTTAATTTTCAAAAACTAAAAACAAAAAATTAAATGGTTATCAAACGAGACCCAAATAGTTATCTAAAAGGCCTAAATTTCTTTCTCCTTCCCTCTATTTGTTTAGACTTGAGTTCACAATTTTGCTTATTTTTTATGTTATTGAAACTTTATATTAGCTTATTAGGTTGTATTGGAATTGTATTGGAAATATACTTACCTTGCATATTTTTCATTTTATTTTTAGAGAGGATTTGTTGAGGCACATGTGGATGATGGCCTTCTAGAAGTTTTTGGTCTAAAGCAAGGATGGCATGCATCACTTGTTATGGGAGAGCTCATCTCTGCTAAGCATATAGTTCAGGTAACGCAATTATGTTGATTTTATTCATCAAATTGTTAGTTAAAACTGCAAGATAAGAAAATAAAAAAGTCATTTCTGCAAATTGAAAAATGTTGGTAAATTTGTTTTTGCAGGCTGCAGCAATTCGACTTGAACTTCGAGGTGGAGAATGGAAAAACGCATTTCTGCAGATGGATGGAGAGCCATGGAAGCAACCGATGAGCAACGAATTTTCGACTTTTGTTGAAATAAAAAGGGTACCTTCTCAATCTCTAATGATCAGTGGAGAATAATTCGAGGTACATTGTTGATGCTGCCGGTCCATTACTTACTGTTAGGATTAACCAAACCATTGATGTAAAGCCATTGGTCAGTCTCGGTCTCGGTCTCGGTCGGTTGTCCTCTCGAAGGACTGTAAATTTTTATATTCTGCAAGTAATTTTTTAGGGAATGGGAGAGTTTGGCGTTTAAGATTCATTTGGAGGGAAAGAACATCTGGTTCTCGTTAGGGACACAGAATTCAGTTAGTTGGCTAAACTGCAAATGAGTTGAGATGGTGTCCAAAGCCACAAAACGTATGCATGTATTATTATTAATTTTTTTTACTGTGTCACATTAATTCATTTGGCAATTTATGTAGCTCCCAATCTCCTGAAGCTATATTTCATGTAAAATGCAACTGAAAAACGGTATGTGGAATTCTTATAAATGATCTTTATGACGTCTTACCTTAACTCTCTGCTTCATTCTTCTTGTCTCACTACAATCTTATGTCTTCTCTTTACTCTCTCCATGCCTTCCTTAATTAGCCATTTGTCAATATGTTTAGATGTAAGAGATTGATGATGAATTTTGAAAAGAGCAAGACTTAGATGCATCCTGAGTTACACCTATCTTTTTGCCGCCTACTCCACGCAGCAGAAAATATTCAAAAGTATCCACCAATCAACCCAAAAGCTTATACTGATAGGTTGGGTTAAATATTAATTGGAAAGTAAACTGACCTTACAGGGGGATTTGAACTGAGGACCTCCGGAATCACCTGCTCTAATGCCAACTTAAATCTAATTAAGCAGAGCTTTGTGAAAGAATTATGAATTAAAATGAAGGAGAGAGATAACAATGAAATGAACAAACTTACATAAATAGTGCAACCATTTGGTCTTCCTCGCATCATTATTGTGCAACTTCAGATACAAAACCCCAACCCCAAGTTTCAAAAAGCAAAATGAAAACGATCTCGTTCTTTCTTTTTTTTTTTTTTAAACTCTCTTCTTTTGATTGATTTTGAAATAAATTCAAATGATATTATCTAGTTACATCAATTTTTTGACGTAGACTTTGTTTTTCAGCAAAAGTATAATCTCAAAGGAAAATATCTTTTAAAAGTATTTATATCGAGATTACATAATGAAAAAAACTACAACCAAATTTGAATTGTAATTAGATAAGAGCCATTTAAGATAATTATTATTTCATTTTTTAAAAAATCCTATGTTGTTTTCAAGTATGTATATTAAATTGATTAGAAATATAAAAGGCACTCTAATAGTCATCTAAATTTCATTCCAATTCAAATGGGTTTCTGATTACAATTCCAATCCATTTTCATTATAGGAAAGTAAACATCGTCCCCATTCAAATTCCTATCCATTACATTGATTTTCATTACGATTCCAACATAATTTCCATTACAGAGGACTAGTAAACGAGGCTTAAACTTGCTGAATTGACTCAATTTATGCCCTCACTAAATCTTGTCGATAAATGTTTATTCCGTCTATTAGTGCGAACCGAAGGTAATAATCACTTCATTACTTTCTTATCATTGCAATGTAGTATTAAACACCCTCTTATGCTTAAGGTAAATCAAAGTTGATGTGAAATAGAGTTGGGTTTAATAGAATTCTATGTGACAATATTTAGCTTCCTATTTATAATAAAAATGATCACTTCATTACTTCGTTATCGTTGCAAGCCTAGCTAATCTATCGATTCTTTCGTCACCACGTACTTAAGTCATGAAAAGTGACTTATTATTCTCGTCATATGTTTACTAGCTAATTGATTGAGTAATTCCTCCAAAGCAAGCCTTCGATCGAGGTTACACCATATACTGATCAATGTGCTCATCCTACCTCCCTAATCTCATTGAACTAAGCTAAAATATACTCGTCATATCTTACTAGAAAAAGTATATTGTTACAATTTACTTATACCAACTCATCCAAAATAACTTATATTTGTTAGGAGTGTCTTTCAAAAAATATGGTTACAAAAACAGTACTTATGTGGAAAGATCCAATGCACATAGAATTCCCTTGAACTAAACAATCCCCACCAAATAGTATGCTTTGTTAATTTCTTGTACTCACTTCCCTTCCCCTTTATTCATTTGTTCCTAATTAGCTAACATATATCACATCTTAGGAATCCCATTCGATGGCTTCAGCCATTTCCCTGCCTGAGTTTGTTTAATGCCTCCATAATTAGACCCCACTACTCACCGCTTTTCTTTTCTCTTTTATATATTGGAAAGCACATGTTAAATTACAAGTTTAGCTCATGAAGTTTCTGGTTTATATGTCAATTCGGGTATAATTCAATAGATAAGATACTAATTACTATCTTAAAATTCGATGGTTCAAACTCCAATCCTGCATATATAATGGTTGGACTGAAAAAAAAAAAGAAATCCAAGTTTGGTTTGTATCTATTTGATCTCTTAAACTTCAAAAGATGGCTAATAGATCCTTAGATTTTCAATTTTATGTTTAATATTTAAAATTTTGAATATGTCAAAAACATATTAGACATACAATTGAAAGTTATCTAGGACTCTTTTTAAATTCAAGAACTTATTAGACACATAATTATAGACACAAACTTGAAAAGTTATGGGGCACTTGCATGAATAGCAATATATATATATATAGATATATATATGTATATATATTTTGCACCCATGTCACTCCTCTATTCAATTTGCAAAAATAGCAACAGAAAAAGACCCACCCCAAACGGATGGAGTGCAAAGTAAAAATGCCCCTATATTTTCGCGCGCGTTTTTCAATCTGAAGTATATTAATAGTCTATGTGTAGTCTATCAAAAATATACTGATGATGTACTATTGATATACTAACAATATACCTTAAATGAAATATATTATTGATATACTACTGATATACCAAATATGAATTATATCAGATATACTACTGTATCTAAAAAACTATTGCTAGATTTACAATACTTTCTCCGTGTCGTTTAATATCGAGAAAATCAATAGTCTATCAACAATAGATCTAATATAGTAACAATATATTTAACAAAAAAAATAACTGCATGAGTGATATACTACTGGTTCCGTAGATTTCACTAATATTAAGTATATATCAATGTGATATACTATTGATATACTTTATTTAGTATATCAACAATATATCATAAATAGTGATTTATGCTTGGTAGTGGTTTATGTTGATATACTTTATTCAGTAATATTAGGTATATCAATGAAATCTCAAAAACTATTGCTCGATTTACAAATGCCCTCCTTGTTTTTTTCAATATCGAGAAAATATGTAGTTTACTAATAATAGATCTGATATACCAATGATATATCCAACCAAAGAGTAACTACTGAATGATATGATATCCGTTGATTTCACTAATATTAAGTATATATCAGTGTGATATACTAACGATATATCTTATTTTATATATCAACGGTATATCACAAATGGTGATTTATGCTTGACAATGATTTATGTTGATATATTTTATTCAATAATATTAAGTATATCAATGGGATCTCAAAAACTATTGCTAGATTTGGAAATGCCCTTCCATGTTTTTCAATATCGAGAAAATCAACAGTCTATCAACAATAGATCATATACTAATGATATATCTAAAAAAAAAAAAAAAAAACTACATGAGTGATATACTACTGATATCCATTGATTTCACTAATATATTAAGTATACATTTATGTGATATACTATCGATAAGTATACCAACAATATATTACTGTAACACCCGAAAATTTCCAACAAGATTAATTTCATCTTTTAATTCAAAATTTCTTGAAAATAACTAGGTGATAAATGTAGAGTTTTAGTGCACAATTAAATTTAGTTTAAAGAGAAAATTCAATTAGAAAACAAATTGGAATTTTGTTGGTTAACAAATTAGCGGGTGGATTTTGTGGGTTAATTGTAGATTATGTAAAGGTTGAGGGCATTTTGGTAAAAGGAAGTAGATTAGGGTTTGTAAATCATATCTTATTTGTCCTTTAGTGGGCACAAAGCCCAAGATTACTATTCATCTCCTTTCTCCGTCTTCAACCTTCCCCTTCTTCACGATTTTACAACTGCCGACCACACTCCCTTGCTTTTTCGTTTTGCTTCACGTCACCGGTCAATCCCTCGCCATCGCAGTGCCACATAGATTGTTGTGGAGTCGAATGGAAGTGCGTTGGGTTGTTGTACTCATGTCGTGAAGTCGAACCCAACATCGTGTGTGAGAGCTCGTCGCCGGCTTGTTCGCAACACCATGCTCGCCGACCACCGAGACTCACCGTAGTCTTGCAGCGCGACGTCCGACCAAGACACAGACCGTGGAAGCCCAGATCTACCACGAATTGAATCTACACGAGAAACAAGAAAGAAGGGTAATATGGTATCATTAGTTACTTGAATGAATTGTTAAGTAACTTCTCTATATGGGTATTTATAATTGTCTTTCATTTTATTAATAGATGAAAGTCTTGAATTTAATCTAAGACTACCTGTGAATGAAAATGCAGCTAGAAGCTGACGAATCATATATTATATATTAATTGATATAAATACCCAATTTATTATGAGGAAGATCATGAAAATTGATTCAATAACAAGATCTTGAGTTGAGGTTAATGATATATCTTTGGTGCAACCATTGATAGAGGTAGCACGTCAGAAAGAGAAGAATCCAAAGGGAAAAATTATTTAAAAAATTATTTAATTTTCCTTGGATTTTCAACCGAGAAGACAATAATATATATATATATATATATATATATATAGGATGAGGTTGAGGTTGAAGTTGAAGTGGATATCGGAGAAGGAAAAAAAGGAAAATGAAAGTAAATATAAGTAAAGATATTGATGACCGGTAGGGGAAGGACTAAGGAGCATGTGCATGCATGTCTCTTGGAAGGACTAAGAAGGGCAAAATAAGAATTCCAAAAAAATGTAAAAAGGAAAACTAAAATTTTGCTACATTTGCAAAAGGAAAAAATTGATGATAAATTTACAATTAACCTAATCCTTTTTGCCACCCATTACAATTCTCCAAAAGTTATATATTTATATTAGTGCAGTACTTAGGTGTTGTCTGCGCTCCACCCAACTGTGGTGCAACCCATTTTCTAGTCACAATTTTTTTTTTTTTTAAAACCAATTTTTCTTTTTGGAGCTATCCAGGGGAGAGCATACCACAACACCCAAATAATTATTCTTTATACGATACTTTTTCATGTACTTCATTTTCATTCCCATCTTCTTTCCCAAAAAGCTCTGAAAACAAACAACAAAGTCACATACCTGAGATAAGAAGAAGAGCCATGGCTGCAGCCAGCAGAGAATCTTTTATCAGCATGGAGGCAGCCTCGCCCGCCACGCTGTGGCATACGCCGGTGCCGTACTTATTTGGCGCTCTCGCTGCGGTTTCAAGTCTTATTGCCTTTGCCCTCTTGATCCTTTGCTGCTTTTATTGCCGGAAGGTTTCTGTATCTATATTGAACGGCGGCGACGATGGTGCTGCTCGAGCAGCCGACATGGAGTCTGGTCGAGGCAAAGGCGAAGATGATCGAAATCCGGTGCCAACCACAGTTTTTGAGGACAAGATCGTGGTAATAATGGCCGGAGAAGTTAACCCAAGTTTCATAGCCACTCCCATGTTGTTGAGTTTAGATTGTAGTAAAATTATGCGTTGCCGTGAAAAGGTGGCGGCGGCGGCGGAGCATGGTGATGGTGATCAATTGCAGATTGGTTAATTCCTCAAGTTAGTTGTTTTAATTTGCTTTGGCTTAATTATCGATGTTTTTTTTTCCCTTCTTCTAATTTGAAGGTTGATCTTCTAAGCGTTTGAACTCCATAGTCTATGTGTTGATTTTTATTTGTATTCAAGTCCAACGAGGGTATATATGAATTGATAATTAATTATTATGAAGTTGTCAATTTGTTACCATAATAATGTTTCAATGTGTCAAATTTCTATATATAACAATAAACAATGATTGTTATCTCGTATGCCCAAGTTTGAGTTCTATGTTAGGAAGTCTTCGGTACATCTAACTATTCTTATAGCCAATGGAGATAGTGTCCATTACTTATAAACCTATAAAGTCCTAATTTAGGCATAAATTGTTAGGAAAATAATGATGCTACTTTGCTGTGTATAAAACTGAGTAACACTAGCAAATAGGATTACAACTTAACTGTCTACAAACAATTACAATGTATTATATATAACAACTCAAAACTCAAGAACAAAGAATTGTAAATAGTCGAGGCACGCTTACTAAGTGCTGTCCTGAAGACAATTATTCGCTCTGCACAGGTTGCAAGCAGACTACAGCGATCGCCTCAACAGGATACAACGACTAACTCCGATAGAACAGCAACCTCGAACTACTCGGATCTGGCAGAACTCTTGGACACTTGCTCTCAACTTGACTCAAGATTAAAGAGAAGAAAGAAAAGAGAGAAAACTCTTCACTTGGAATGAGATATTCCAAAATGGAATGGGATACTCCAAATGAAGAAACAAGTTGCTATTTATAGGCTAGCAACTTTGTAACTTTCTAAAATCAAATTAATATATGAATAAAATGAAACATAAATCAAAAGTAACTCAATTGTGTACTTACTTGTTGAAATTCAAACAAAACTCACAAACTTAACTTTTTAAGTTAAATTTGTATAAGAAACATCAACACATTCGAATGTTTCAAACCATTTTGAAACTTTTGAATTTAAAGTTAAGTAACATGAACATCAATTGAATTTGTTGTTTCAAATCAACAGTTTATTTCACACTTTTTATTATATAAATTCCAACATAAATTAGTGGTTGAATTTAGGGAGTGTGTTTTGTTCTTTTTGTGTATTTATATAGGACCTTAGTTTTGTATCTAAACATCATAACAATTATAGTACACAATGTAAACCCTAGTCGTCTTTGTGTTCTCTCATTTTCCTTCCATTCATGAAAAACAACACCAACAGTTTTGTGATAAGTCACATGGAGGGAATATTTTTTTTTTAATTTTATAGGCGAGTAATATGTATGATTAAATCAAAATATAGAATATTTTCAATTCTTTTTCCTTTTAATTCAAAAAGAAGAGGGGGAGATTTGAATTTACAACAAGGGGTGAGCATTTAAGGGATTCAAACATCCTCATGTTTGAAGGTATATATAACTTAATTAGTTGACTATACTCTGGTTGGCAAAACTTTGAACTTTTAATCATTAAGAAAGCAAAGTTATATCTTAACTAATTAAGTTATACTTAGGTCCACACGTTAATAAGATACATTTTGGCATTGCATAATTAATTTATCAATTAATTTTAATGTTTTGCGATAATAAAGACTTTTATATCAAATTGAACCAGTTAAAAGACTAACAAAAAATTATATATAAAAAAACTAACATTTATATTTAGCTTTTTTTATTATTATTATTTTTTTTTATCGTGCTTTAGACAAGTTAAAAACATAGTTGAAAGATTTAATGTCAATTCGAGCATTCTACAACTATAAAGATATCTACTCTCCATTTTAGTTGGCGCAAATATCTACTTCGCACTTAAAGGGGTTGTTTGTTTCGTAAGGGGTTATTTGTTTCGTAATAATTTAAGATTCTCATAGAATGAATATCTGAATTATTCCATTTATTTAGCATTTTTAGATACTTGGGTATCTTAGGATGTCCATATGAGGGCATCTAACCATTTTAGGATGTTCTTTTAAAAAATGAGGTTTAGGGCTTGTTTGGTAAGTAATCTAAAAACAGAAACTTGAAAACAAGGGATTCAATGAAAACCGAGTTGTATTTCATGTTT
Organism: Trichosanthes cucumerina; assembly: GCA_036507285.1. Classification (NCBI taxonomy): domain Eukaryota; kingdom Viridiplantae; phylum Streptophyta; class Magnoliopsida; order Cucurbitales; family Cucurbitaceae; genus Trichosanthes; species Trichosanthes cucumerina. The sequence continues at coordinate 10,017,895 of CM071842.1, read as the reverse complement.
TCAAATATGTGTTTGGTAGCATATTTAAAAATTTGATATCATTCTAAAAATATTTTTAAAGTGTATCCTATAACATATTTATAGATCATGAAATTAGTTGTAGTTGCAAAATTAATTATTAGATTGAATATAAGTTTATAAATTTTATAGAATTATCATTTTATAATATAATATTATATAATTTATAATATATTATATTACACATATTTTAATTTAACAAAAGTAAATTGAGTTTATAACATGAAATATTGTATTTATTAAGATTTTTATCTTTGTTTAATATAATTCTGCATTTTAAAGTTTTAAATTCAGAATCTGGATACAATAAAAACATAAAAATGTTGTTTTCAAAATTTCTATTATTTGGATCATCGAATCCAAAAACAGTTTTCGAAAATACATCTGCCAAACACATATTTACTGAATTCAGTGAATCCGAAAACATAAACAAAATCGAGATTGCATACCGAACAAGCCCTAAGATTCCCAAGTTGAGGGCATTCTCTAATGACTTTTGTACCCTTATCAATTTTCCTCAATTTCACATTTTTATTTTTTATTTAAAAATAAATTAGTGTATTTATGCTAGGATCATATGTAATAGTTATGTTTATATATTACGTTGAGATAGAAAAAAAAGTTCGGTTATAATTAAATAAGTTTCATATATTTAATATTTTATAAAAATCTTGAACTAATATACATTAATTTTTTCTGAAAAATAACACATAAAGTTCCTATAAACTAAATTGATATAAATATAACATTAAATTAATAAAGAACAAAATGCATGTATATAAATTTAAATTATATTAAACTAATAAATTACCTACATATTAGCAAGGACATTATTAGTATAACACATGATCTTAAAACATTTCCATACACAAATCCTGAAAAAACAACTATAGTTATCTAAATATTCTCAAATATTCATATAAACTATTCTTTCAAAACAAACACAGTTATCTAAAATATTGGACATCTATATTTTGCGGGTGATTCCATGCATCGAAAGATTCCAGTGATCTAGAATCCCAAAAACAAATGGCGGCCCTATGATTCCATAATTGACAAAGGGATTAGGACATTGCCTTCTTTCTCCCTCTCAAAATCTCTCCCTAAAAAGGCATGTCACAATAGGAAAATTTGGTAATGGCTCCCTCTCAAAATCTCTCCCTAAAAAGGCATGTCACAATAGGAAAATTTGGTAATGGAGTAATAAAGGAGTGGATATTGGTATGGAGAAATTTAAGAATCATATAATCCTTGCTAAAAAGAGAATGAATCAAGTACAATTAGGCAACCACACTAACAGAAAGAGAGAGAGAATGACTTATAATATACGATTGTGTTTGTTTTCATGTAAAGAGAAGGCATGAAAAATGAAGAAAAGAAATTGTTTAAGGTTGATGGTGAAAGAGTCTAGATTAAGAAAGCGGAAGCAATTTTGGATATTGAATACTCTAAGTTGATCAATTTTGTAAAATAAAATGCATGCTCGAAGCTGGAAAAACAGAGAATATGAACACATACCTTTGTTGTTCAAAATTCTCCTAATCCGTGGGCAATTTCTTGTCACAAACACTGTGTGGACAACCTCTAGTGTCTTCTCTACTATCCTCAGGCCTTGGAACAGATTGTGGGATCTTTGATAGAGAGAATTTGGAAGAAAAAACCTCAAAGGTCAAAAAACGAGAATTCTATTAATTTCTGCAAAATTCTCTCAAAATACCTCAAATCACCATTAAATAAAGCTTCATTAAGCTTCATTAGAGTGACATCTCAATAGTGATGAGTACAATTTGAGATGGAGGTGACCAAATTTGGTGAATTTGAAGATGAGAGGGATTGGGCAAGTTGCCAATTTGTTTTCCATGAAGATCCACTATTTTTCATTTAATTTTAATTCAAAAATCAATATTAAATTGATTTTTAATGAAAAATAATTTAATTAATTAAATTATTAAATAATTAATTTAATTAATTAATTTTTAATTTAATTTAATATCAAATATTAAATTAAACAAATTGCCCGATCCCGATCGATTTTTCGAACATGAATCTTTATTCATGCTATAAACCGATCCAATATTTAAATCATATTTAAATATACCCACCTTCTATTAATCATAGTTTAATACATAATTAAGCTATGATTCGTTAAATATATCATATATAATTAACGCTTTCTTCCAAACTCGAATTTGAACAATTCAAATTCTTTTCTCTCAAAATGTTAAAAGGCTTAGTCCGAGCTAGTTAGGAGGACCTAATGGACCTACAGATCATGAGCTCCAACGATATGAGATTAACCGGCCAAACTCTTTAACCTAACTAATCAACATTCGTTAACCACCGAGACACTCCACTAAAGCCCAGTGGTTGCACTCTCCTCACTGTAGATATATTTATGTCCACTCGATATAACATGATTAGTAAGTCGATCCTTCACAGGTCGTTCGTAATTACAGCTGGGTCAAAATTATCGTTTTACCCCTGTAATTACCTTTTGTTCCTTAAGTCCCACTGATCCTCTAATGAACAATTGGTTTGTCGTCCAACCAGCAAACCGAATCCCTCTCGGGCCAGTGAGAGGGGTGGGCCCTTTGTTCAAGACCTGGAGTCAGCACTTAAGGGAACAAACTCTCTATTAATCCCTAAGGCGGGTAGGAGTGAATTCCATCTTGCAGAACTATGTTCCCAGCTATCTACCCAGACTTATCCCTGAAATGGGAGGCATATTGAGTCGGCAGTCTCGGGCCACTCTCACCCATGCAAATCTAAGGATAATCCGAATAAACAGGAGTTCATAGAACGCTAAGGATTAAGATCGAGTTACCTAGGTCATCGTATGAATATAGTCAGTTAAGACAGTAAACAGAGTTATAAAGTCTAAGTGACTATTTCGCATTCCAGTCTTATGCAAACTCATTGCATTGGATGCCCCCACTCGCACGTCTTCACATGAACGATTTAGGATGTAACGACCCTAAAATTTAAGACGAACCTACGTTAGGGTAGTTACTCCGTCACACCGTTCGCGTCGAAATTTCGGCAGCATAACGACATAACAAGGAGAAAACCAAAAATTTTTCTGGAACCTGACAAACAGAAAACACTTCTAATAGACAACCAGAATGCCCAACCCCCCACAAACTTCAATCAGAAAGTGGGTTGGGCTACAACCAGAGTTTCTAAGCACGATCCCATAGACAAAACAAACACGAGCAAAAAAGAAACTCAATAACCGAGGAGTACAAGTGACAAACATAGTGCCGCGCGACTAGACATATAAAAAGAACTAAAACAGGACAAATGAAAACTCGAAGCGCAAAGGAAACAAGAAGGAAACAGGGTCCCACAGCCTCGTCGGGTCGTCATCGTCGTCAGCCGCCTCAAGGTTTCTTACCTGCAACCAAAAACAACAAAGTAGATGGGTGAGTATAAAAATACTCAGTAAGCAGCCCACTCACGTCCAAACAAACAAACAAGCAACCAAACAAGCCTCGTCTTCTAAACTCACCCAACCCCAACATAGGTCTCACACTTAGCACGCTTCACCCTGAGCCCTCCTGCAGTAATAACTCGAGCGCTACCTTCGGTCTTAGAACTTTGGTTGACGATGCAATGAGAGAAAGCAACCCTCATGCCACTACACGCTGGCATAGAGCAGAGTAGGTACGTATCCCACACGCCCTATGGGGAATCGCCCCTAAGCCAGCACGAGATCATGGAAAGCAACCACTCCCGATCTCTACGGGGACGCATCCCAGGCTCTCATAACACACTAGCATGGTACGTGCGGTGCGTAACCAACACGCCCATTGGGGAATCGCCCCTAAGCTAGTCCGGGATCATGGAAAGCAACCACTCCCGATCACAACGGGGACGCACCCCAGTCTCACGAGCCTATCATATGTCGTCAACTTAGAGGTTTCGACTCGCTTAGGCATAACTCAGGGTTTAGTAAGTGCTGAGTTTTGCGCTATTTAGGATTCTAACAAGACATTCCTAAAATCCCCGACCCATTCTCAAGGGTCCCAAAATCAACCAGGTTTTCACTTTTAGCCAACACCTCAAACTACCCAAATTCCAGTTTCAGACCACACTCAGTTAGACGTCCGACTTAGCCTTACCTTAAGCCCACACAGGTTAGCTCAGCTCCTTGCTTCACGTCGGTAAACGCCTCCCTAACTAGCATTCTGCCATAGCCCAGACCTGCCCCGCAGGATGCTCGTAAGCTATGTCTCACCCCGAGTCTGTTGCCACACTCATAATGACTCACCTCGAAGCATTCTCGTCTTTGGCCTGTTGCCATGACTACCATGGCTCACCATAAGACATTGTCAATACACATGCTCCATGCTAGTTTCTCGCCACACAAGGCTGTAGGATAATGTCACCTAAATAAGGAGTAAGGTAGGGACTACTAGCCTGAGGGGTTCCATAACACGAGTCTCTTGACTTGGTACTAAAACCATAATCGAAGATACATTCTAACAATCCTGCGAACGCTACAAACTACATATCGCTTATGATCCTCAACCACACACGCATGAACTCAAACACGGTCAGAACCAATCCCTTTAACATACACGTCAACACAAGGATTCAATCCACCAACCATGCAAACAAGCTCTCTCACTTATGAGCTCACTTCCTGAATCAAGTTGGCTACCTACATCGATTCGAGAGTCCAAGAAACAACTACTTCCTTCAACAGTCAAACGCAAGTTCGCCTAACACAATTCGAAGGAAAAGACTGACTACTAGCGTAGCCTAGGGCTCGCCTTTAACACCCAACCAAGTTAGTTACAACGTTCCAAATAGCTCAAACACAAGCCGAAGTTTTAGGCGTGCACCCAAAGGTCACGTTTGGCCCAAACCACCGTAACCTAAACTTTAGTTGCAACCTCGAACCCTTAAACAAGAATAGCCTCACGCTTAGGCGACCATGGGCCCAACGCAGTAATCCCTTATTTAGCAACTACGCTTTGCCACACTCACCCATCTAGGATTTACTCGTGGCTCACAAATTCCAATTACCACCCTCGAGGTGGGACCTGAGCATAGAGCCACCTTTCAACCACGTCAAACTTGGACTCACAACGTTCTCTCTCTCAGCTTAATACGATCAAAGGCTTAGAGTCTCACTCCTAACTTGAAGCCTTAGTCCCTACTCCAACATTTACTCCTTTCTTGGTCCAATAGTGGTTCAAGCGACACCAAATACAAACCCGATCTCAACCATAGGCATCATAACGTGATTTTCGTGCATTAAACACAACTTATAGCTTACCACATTCAGACAAGATCGAATAATAATTTTAAGGGGTCTAATCCAAATAACTACTTACCTCAGCGTGGAAGTGCAACGGAATAGTCCTCGCTCGGGTAGCAGCTTAGCGCACCTACAAACACTGCAAACAATGCACAACCTCGGTTAGGGACCCACCTTGAGACTTTACCATAAGGCACAACACCGCACAAACTAGCTAAACTAAGCCAAAAAGCCCTTTGATAACCGCACGGGAAAACCAGCAGCCAACCCGACTCTAACACCCTTTAAACACAAAAAGACAATTTCAAGGTCGAGACCTACCCTGAACCACGAGTCCGGCGTCTAGAAGCAAACCGAATAACAAACGAGTGAACCCTTCAAGCACGCCTCTCCTGTCGCGCTCACAGACCTGACCAAACCACAACGAAAAGCAATAAGAGAAAGAAACGAATCTAAATCCGAGAGGGAGAGAAACAAAAAAAAACCGAGGAAGAGGGGGAGAGACGGTCAGAGGCGAGGAGGAAGACGACGGTTGGCGAGAGGGCGAGAGGCGAGGGGGACGGTATTTGGGCGAGTCGGCAGCCATGGCGGGCGAGCGGCGGCGGCGGCGGCGGCGACGGCCGAGGGGGACGGCGTTAGGCGAGGCGAGAGTGAGGCGAGGAAGAAGAAAGAGAGGGTTCGCGATGGCGGTCCGTCGTCGGCGGGTGGGAGGCAACCGGTCGTGTGGCTGCAGCACGAAGAGGAGAAGAACGAGGGGGAGAGGGGGGGCGCTCGGCTGCTCCATCGAAAACTCTCCCTCTTTATTTATTTATTTTTTTTTTTTTTTTAAACTTAGCTTTTAAAATGAAAATGAAAAACAAAACAATAAATAAATAAAAGTTTTCCTTATTTAAAACAATTTCCCTTTTTTTTTCTTTTCCTTTAATTCTTTTCCAAAACTTACTTTTTTAATTAGTACAAACTCATTCCAAAGTTACAAAACAAGCTCATACTTAATTCCTGAAAACTTAGAAACTACCTGTAAATTACCGGGCGTTACATAGGATCACATCGTTTGTACTCTACAAAGTGGGTCGCGTCCATAGTGTCCCCAGGATAAGGTACCCAGCCCTATCCTTATACTATAGACTGTTCTGGCTATAACTTGAACTTGATCCACCTTTATGTCACACATAAAGTTCAAGTATTCATCCTATAACCAAGGGTTCTTTATTGGATTAAGGTTACACAATACACAATATTCAATAACACCTTTACTGCATAAATTTCAATAACAACTTTATTGTGAAATAGAATATACATTAAGTTTACAAAACCACGAGTTTTAGGACATAAAACCCAACAGAAGGTTATCTAGGAAGAAATTAAAGAAGCTATATATCACTGGCCTTTGGAAGTATTCTATTTAGAAAAGCAAGGCCTCCCCATTCCATGAAAGATGGAATATATGGAGATGAAAAGAATGGAAATTAAAGATGGTAGAATTTGAATTAATCAGACCCGTTTGATAACCATTTGGATTTTTGTTTTTGGTTTTTGAAAATTATGCTTGTTTTTCACAATTTCTTTTCATATTCTCTATAATGATGCCCATCTTTCTTGAGGAATCATTTAAGTTTCTAGCCAAATTTCACAAACAAAAACAATTTTTTTAAAGAAAATACTGGTGACAAGGAATCAGTAGGGTGCATCTAATCATCCCAACTATGTTGGCACCCTTATAACACCCTCATCATATGTCCTCGCCTCCAGAGTCAATTCATTCAATAAACAAAAAGTATGTGAGAAACATATATTACAACAAAAAAAACAAAGAGAAGTAGCTAAAAAAAACCCACCAAACAGAATAATGAGGAGGCGACAAAAAAGAAATACAGACGACTAGACCTTCCAAGGAGAAAACAATAAAAAATCATCATCCAAAGAAACCAAAAGATGGTGTAAAAAAAGAGGGTCACAATGAACCTGAGTGGTCGAACGAACCTCGCTGAAAGATATGAGATCCTCAGACAGATCAGAAGTAAGATCTGCAGTTTAGAGCAATAGAAGAGATGTTGTAATCTCAAAATGAGAGAATTTTGAACTCCAGGATACCACCAAACTCAAAATGTCCTAAAAAAGGATAGTAGCAACAATAACTTTATCATAAAGAGCCATTTCTTTAGAGTCAAATACACCACAGAGTTGAACTAACCAAATTAGTATATGACCTGCTTGGCTGTTTGGATGGTGCTAAAGATGTCCTTGATAAAGAGGTCAATTTTATCATGGGTGGGGATGAGTCTTTGTGTTCCGTTGCTAATGGATGTCCATAAAGACATAACACAAGGGCATTGAAGAAAAATGTGATATATGGACTCTTCGTTAGAAAGACAAAGACCACTACAGTTAGGCCGTAAACAATGATTGAGAAGGCGATTTTGAAGAATCTCCAAAGTATTGAGGCCTCTATGCAACAAGGTCCATATAAAAAACTTACACTTTTTGGGGATGTAGAGTTTCCAAATGTGAGAGGAGATGATGAGAAAGTTTGTTGTTGCGAAGGAGGGCTTTGGCAGACCCTACCGTATAAGAGCCATCATTGTTTCCCATCCATTGGAGTAGATCTTTTCCTTCTCCACAAGGAGGAGCCTAGTCAGATTAGATAGTGAGTCAGATTTCCTCTTCACGTTGAAAAAGGGGTCGTCTTGGGAAGAAAGACCAAAAACTCAACTCTGAATTTCATGCATCGGATATTGTGATGAGCTTGTTGTTCGATAAAGCATACAACCGAGGATAAGAGTTTTGAAGAATGCGATAATTTGTCCAATTATGATGCCAAAGCAGAACCGTGTTTCCACTTCAAATGATCCAACGAACATTGCTCAAGAAGAAACTCTTAAGTTTAATAATATTACTCCATGAGGTCTTGGAGCTACTGTATTTGCAAGAATCGGGGAGACCACTTGGAGAATTCTGAGTGTAACGAGCCTTTATAATTTTCTTCCACAGATTTTCCTCCTCAACGTAAAAACACCAAAGCCATTTACAAAGTAACGCATCGTTGGTATCTTTAAGTCTGCCAAATACCGAGACCTCCCTTGTCTTTGGGAAGAGTAACTATATCCCAACGAACCAAATGAACTCCACCTTTGTGATCAATGCCCTCCCAAAGAAAATTTCGCATAAGCTTCATAATTTTTTTTTATACACCAAGCTAGAGGCCTTAAAAACAGACAACATGTAAGTAGGTAGACTGCTCAAAACTGATTGCACCAGAGTGAGACATCCTCCTTTAGATAAATAAGAGAATGACCACTTATCTAATTTTGTATGGATCTTTTCCACCACTGGTTCCCAAAAAGCATATGTAGAAGGTCTACCACCAAGCTGCATACCAAAGTAAAATATTGGTAGAGATTTAGACGAACAACTCCAAAGAGAGGCCACAAAACGAAGCTCTCCTTCAGTAAGATTTATCTTCGAGACCGTTGGTTTGTTGAGGTTAATGTTAAGGCTTGAAGCACTCTCAAAGGAGCGAACAACCACCGAGAGAAGATTATTGAGTTTGGTTGTATCATAAACTCAAAAGAGAAGAATATCATCAGCGATATGTGAAAGCTTGCATTTGAGAAAGAGAACCCTGACAATAAGGCTGGTTAAATAATCTATAGCTATAAAAAAAATGTAAAGACCCTAAAATTTTGGCTAAACCTGTCCCTAGAGTCTTTACTAAACATGCATATGAATCGAGGCCCCTAAATGGTTGAAGAAATGAATGAAAACGAAACAGTTATTCATTAAAAACAAAACAATCGTTCATTTGGGATCCCAATAAAAAAAAGAATTGAAAATGACATTATTTTAACAAAGAATTTAACTTGACTTGGCCTCCCTAGACTTAAACCAAGGAATAAACGAAAAGGAAATGTTTTAACCAAAGAACAGCCGACAAAAGACATGTGACTCAAATTTGCGGAACTGGCTTCTCTTATCCCATGGCTCGAGTAGCGCTCCTCGTCATTCAACCAGCTTGCCTTTGCCCTTACCTGAAAACATTTTTATTTTTAAAGAAGGGGGTGAGTATTACATACATAATACTCAGTAAGAGTCCCCACAGGCGGGGGTTCAGAAATCATGGGCCCTCAAAACATAAAAGAAAAATATAAAAAAAACATTCGTGGCTTTTCTCTTCGGCTTTTTGTGGAAATTTTTGCTTCCTGTTCCATGGCCTCCATTCTGGGTCGACCCATTAATATAATCATACATTCATTAAATAGTGGAGGTTAGTTGTCAAGCCTTCGTAAACAATTTCATTTAAATTTCTCTTCGGCTTCTAACGAACAACTAGTCCTCCCACAACATGGCCTCTAAGTGGGTCGACTCCGAGAATCACAAAATACGTAATTATAATTCCAGGAAAATTTCACACAGCCTTCGCAAATAAATTTAGTAAGGCAGTATCAGGGCCTCAGTTACCTAGATGTTCTATTTAGAACACAATAAATCTCATGGCATTAACATGGCTAGATCAACATGCATAATTTCAGAGACAACAGAAATCTAACATTCATGGCATAAGTCCAGCATTCACAATATCAACAGGGCAACAGAAATCTGACATTCATGGCATAAGTCCAGCATTCACAATATCAACAAGAAAAATCATAACTCAATCCAACATGGCTTTTCAAACCACAACCTCCAACCATGTGGGATGTTTTCAGCAAACTTTTCAATCTGGATTTGAAAATTGTATGGGTTCCCTTACCTTAGCCTCAGCTAGCAATCAGGTTGATAATTTCTCCTACGAAACCTGACTCAAACGACTTTCGTTTAGGTCCGTTGCGAGTCTCCACAACTCCGACGAATACCTAACACGACCATGGGTTAATTAACCTCAACTTAAACAAATCTTACTATACAAGCCCTTCATAGAGATGGCAACTCACTCACCGCGAATCCGGCGAAGACCAAGGTAATCTCGGCTACTGATGTGAGGGGCGGCGACCGGCGACGGCAAGGCGGCGATGGCGGGCGGCGGCGCTGCAGACGCGCGGCCAGAAGCGGCTGGACAACAGATCTGCGGCGTGTGGCGGCACGGATCCGTCAGGCAGAGCGTCGCGCGTCAGGCGTTCGGGCGGCTGGCGGAGCTTCGGCGGCGCGCAGGAGCTGGGGACTTCGATCGGCGGCGCGCAGGAATTGGACGAGCGGCGCGACGAGAGCTCGTAGTCTGCGCGGCCGTCGCGCGAGACGGCGACAGAGAACCGACCGGCATTTGCGTGCGAAGCAGGTGGCGCGGCGGCTTTTCCGGCGGCGGCGACGACTTTGAGACGGTGGACGGCGGCGGCTAGGGTTTGTGTGAGGGGAGATGGTGAGGAGATGATTACCTCGGTTTGCGTGCATAAGAAGACAAAAAGGGTCTCTTTTAAAAACCCTACTTGGGGTTTGATTACTAAAATGCCCCTCAACCATCTATAATTCACAAAAAAAGGGCCTTGACTAAGTCAAAACTCAAATTAAAGGTATGACTTTACTAAATTTAATATATACTTTAATGGAGCACATACCTGATTAATGATGCGGACGTTACAAAAAAGGAAAGAAGAAAGAGGATCTCCTTGACGAATTCCCTTCGTTGCCTCAATTTTGCCCCTAGACTTGCCATTCAACAAAATAGAATAGCTAACAGAAGATATGCAAGCCCTGATCCAGCTAATCCAGGTATCATTGAAGTCTTTTTGTTTAAGGGTTATAAGAAGGAAATCCCAGTTGAGTTTGTCAAAAGCTTTTTCAATGTCGAGTTTGAAAACCACTCCTTTTTGTCGTGAGCAATGACAATGATCAATCAACTCGTTTGCCATGAGAATAACATCTGTAATTTGGCGATTCTTCACAAAAGCAGATTGGTGCAACCCAATAATGTCAGGAAGAACTGCTTTTAATCTTTCAACTAAGACTTTGACAAGGATTTTGTAGATGCTAGTAGTGAGACTGATAGGACGAAACTCATACACTCTTGAAGGCTTAACCACCTTGGGGATGAGGGTGATATAAGTCTGTTAACCATTCTATTAACTATACTAGTTTTAAAAAAAATCTTGGAACAAATTCATAATATATCGTTTGAAAGTGTTCCGACATTTTTTAAAGACTTCAATAGTAAAGCCGTCAGGGCCGGAGATTTGTTACTGCCAATGTCTTTTAAACACATCAAAACCTCATATTCAGTGAAAGCCTTAGTGAGATTAGTCGCTTGAGCTTGTGAAATGGGGTGACATTGAAAATTTAATTTAATGGACCAGCTAATGAATGCCCCCTGTAAATTTGAGAAAAATAGTTTAAGAATTTGAGAAAATTTACCTGGCTTGTACCCATGTTGTCAATGATCTCTGATATAAAGTTATACCGACGGTGGGCAGAGCAAACTTTATGAAAGAAAGCAGTATTCTCGTCACCCTCAAGAAGCCAAGACTTTTTACATCTCTGTCTATAAGAACGGGCCTCCGAAATAACAAGAGAGCATAGTTCAACTTTAAGGAATGTACGTCTGAGTTTGTCAACATCAACTTCCAAACCAACATTTTTTTTTTTGTCGTCAATTATAGCAATCTCTTTTAAAATGTCTTGCTGAAGCGATTGAGATCGTGAAAAAAACCTCATTGTTCCAGTATTTGCATTTTTGGACACGAGGAGGTTTTTTCAAAATAGATAAGCTCCAGGATTTGCATTTATGCCAAACCTATTTTTTTTGTTTTCAAAACTTAGCTTGGTTTTTGAAAACATATGTACAAAATAGATAAGAAAATATAGAACTCCATTGATAGAAGTAGTATTTTTAGGCTTAAGTTTCAAAAACCAAAAACTAAAAGCTAAATAGTTATCAAACGGGGCCTCAAATTTCTAATTTTTTGTTTACTATTTCTTCTTTTGAGAATTAGAATTCAAAAAACTACTTGTCGCATTAAAATTGATTTTGTTTTTTTAAACTTGGAATGAGATCATGGATCCATTTAAAGAAAAGGTCAATCAAACAAACCATTTTTGAATTCCTAGAGTTTGTTACAATTACACCCCCATAAAATTTTAATATGATATATCAGTCTCTATATTTTGTTAAGTGTTGCAATCACACCCTTAAATTTTTAATAATTTGATCAATCAACCCCTTATACTTTGTTAAGTATCATCCCCTTTTGATAGTTGCGGTTAAATTACTGTCTAATTGAGCTTTACAGGTGTGAATCACATGTCAATAGGAAAAAGCAAACTTGTTATTTTAAGATCTTGAAAAGAAAAAAAAATGATGTTTCATTTTTTAAGAAAAGAAGCGTAGAAAGTTTGAATTTAGTGAGTGTTAATTTAGGGTATGTGATTTTTCTATTTTTTTTTCTTTGATGAAAAAAAAAACTCTAAAAGACGAACAAGATTGCAATCGCCATGGGTTAGACTTCCATCTCCAAATTAGACGGTGATGGTGCTACCCAATCACGATTGAGTCAAACATATGAGGTCTAAGTAAATAGTAAATTTAACAACACTTACAAAGGAGTTGATTGCAACACTTACAAAGTAGAAAAGGTTGATTGATGAAATGGAGTTGATTGCAACACTTACAAAGTAGAAAAGGCTGATTGATGAAATTGAAAATTACTTATGAGTGTAAATCACACCGTGTAACTATAGAAAACTCTCCATGTGGTTTGTGCAAATTTTTGAAACAAATAATAGACATAAAAAGATAGTACTAAATATTAGAATGAAGGTAGTCGAATCAAAATGAGATTTCTTTACTTTTTTTTTTTTTCCTGAAAATTCCACCCCTCTTGATTTTCTTGGTATGACACCAAATGTTGAGAATATATATATTCGAAAAAAAAAATCATAACAATTAACAAATATATAGTAAGTTAGAAGTAGTAAATAACAATAGTAAGGTAAGTTAACATTATGATTAGTGAGAAACAAAACAAAATTACATTGTACATACTATGACTTCGGAAAATATTAATAGAAAATATCCTAATGAGCTAAACATAAATGGAGTTCGTACTCGTAGATATATATATATAAAAATCTACAAATCTTAAATCTAAAATAAAAACCAAATATCTTAAGTCTTCTTCGATAATTATTTGATTTTTTGTTTCGGAAAATTAGAGTCTATAAATACTTCTATTTATAAATTTACTTGCTTTGTTATCTACTTTATTTATATATTAAAAAATCAAGCCATATTTTGAAAACTAGAAAAAAATAGTTTTAAAAACTTGTTTTCTATTTTTAGAATTTGGCTAAAAATTCAACTACTTCCATAAGAGGGACAAAACCACTGTAGAGAAATTGGAAGAAAATAAAACTTAGTTTTCAAAAACTAAAAACCAAAGACAAATCTTGTTTGATAATCATTTCGGCCCCATTTGATAACCATTTTGTTTTTTATTTTTAGTTTTTGAAATTTAAACCTAAAAATATTACTTCTATCAATTTGTCAAATAAACTTAGTACAACCAATGAAAAAGAATTAAGTTCAAAAGATTCTAAATATATATAAAATACAAACGCCAATTTGCATGGAATCAAATCTCCTCAATAAGATTTCTAATATTATTGAAATAAAAAATTTCAGTTGTTTTGCCCTTTAGCTCCTCACTTAGCCGTAGGCCATTCAAACAAAATACATAATTTATAAAAGAATAGCCTCAAAACCTTCCATTTCGCCACTTGGCGTTATACCAATTAAGTTAATAGAGACAACTTTTCATCTCATTTCTCTGTCTTCTTTATGTTTTTATTGTTATTAATTTATTGTTCAAAATAAGGACAAAAATCAACATATTCCCTCAAATTTAGGGTTGTATGAATTAAAATTCTAAACTAATAATCGTATCAATTTAAACTATAAATTTTTATAAAAGAATAAATTTAGCCTTTCCATGACTAATAATTATATTTTCACTTGATTCCGTTTAAAATAAGCTCAAAATCACCTAAATAAAAAAATTTATCAAATAATTCTTTCTTAAATAAGTAGAGAAAAATAAAAAAAAAGACGAGAGAGAATGAAAAGCTACTAATATCTATTTCATTCATTCATTTCTCTCTCATTTAAGTTAATCTCTGTATTTTAAAACGAAATTCTAATGGAAGGTCTAAATTGATTCATTTCTAAAATATTAGAGTTTTAATTGATACAATGATCCATATCTAAAAAATTTAAGAGTATAATATAAATTGATTTTTTCTCTAAAAATAATAAAATGTTTTTGTCTGAATTATTAAAGTATTTGGATGACACATGAGTCTCTTACCTAGAATAAATATGTTGATTTCAAACAGACAATTATTATAAACTTCTGTGTGTTTTGGATAATACAATAATTAAGTGGAAAATTATGAGGAATGTCTATTTATAAAAGAAGTTAATGAAATATGTCTAAAATAGTTTCAATATATATTTTTTAGTATATTAACAATTGAGGGTGGGGGATTCGAACTCATGACCTCTTAGTCATGAGGATGCAAGTTGAGCTAAGCTCTTATTGGCAAATAATTTCAATATTGTGGTTATGGTTACCCTATTTTAGGAAGAGGTTAATATAATATTGATTTTCCAAAATATCTTTGATGGACATTCATATATGCAATCATGTCATCATCATATCTATCCTATTTAACAACTCTTAGATTATATTTTGAAAGAAAATAACGATTTTGAAAAAAAAATCAAGTTCAATAATTTATATATATATATATATATATATATATATATATATCGTGAAAAAAAATTGGTTGAAGGCATTCGAGCACAAAAAAAAATCGAGCAATCAAGAAAGAAAACAACTAACTGCAAGTACTTGAAGATGTCAGTTGGGGACCTCGAAACAGTTAGCAAAACAATCAAGAATTCTCGATCTCAAGTGTAAAGGTATGGAGATAAGAGTTTAAATGCATGACATTTTTTAGGACTCGAACCTATAAACAAAAATAGGATTCATTGGAAGAGACAATGAGGTTTTCAGTAGGATAATTATTCTTATTTTTCCTAATCAACATTTGGTAGGTGTTGGTTGTATTTTAGGAATTCTAAATCTTGTTTTCTTACCCACTTGTTGAAAATATCTGAGGATAGAGTCCTTGGTCGGATGCGTGTCGAAGGTATCGAAAGGGGTATACAAGGATTGTTGTTTTGTTGTTGATATTGTGTTGTAGATATTAATATATGCAAGAACGAGCTAAACAAGGTAGGTGGAGTTTATGTTGGTCGGTGAACGAAAGTGGGAGACTTTGGAGATATAAACATTTTTTTGGAATCTGGAGATAGAGACATATGATAGATACAAATAAGATAGATATATTTACTTACATAATTAAGACCACTGTTTTCATTTTTGATCATCTCTCATTTG
Source organism: Trichosanthes cucumerina (assembly GCA_036507285.1). Taxonomy (NCBI): domain Eukaryota; kingdom Viridiplantae; phylum Streptophyta; class Magnoliopsida; order Cucurbitales; family Cucurbitaceae; genus Trichosanthes; species Trichosanthes cucumerina. The sequence goes on along the minus strand of CM071842.1, from coordinate 10,002,223 downwards.
TGTGTTTTTATTTGTTTTTAATAGTTTATAACGTATTCTAGTGTTCTAGTTTAATTGGAGTTAATTGGAAGGGTTGAAGGAAAATCAAAGTTGTTAATTGCATTTAACAAAAATCATCATCTCTCTTCTTTCTGTTTATCTATTTTTTAGGATTTTATTTCTTTCTTATAAAAGAGAAAATATAGATTTGTTGGTTTAAATTTCATTCTCTTGTTATAAGAGAGAAAATATGGATTTGTTTTTTAAGATTTCATTTGGTCGAGAAAAAGTAGGCAGGACATTTATGTCCAATACTAATGAAAAAAATAATTAAAAATTAAGTTTAGATAAAAATAGATGTGTAGCTATTTTTCAACTTGCACTAATAAGCGATTTTTCTGATTGCCTCATAATTAAGCTGTCCCCTGGCCCCGGCAACTTAGAGATATAAATAAGGAGAACAGCCGGCAAAGATTTTGGGCCGGCCTAGGTTATGTCTTGTTAAAAAGACAACTGAAACACTTTGCAGAGATGTATTTTGAAGTGTCATTTCAGCTCCCAAAATGCATAATCTTCTTTCGAGTTTATGGTGCTTTCGATCTGAGAACTCAATTGAAATGTTCGTAGTCTATATTATTAACTTCTTAAATGTTGTTCAAAGAATTTTAATCGAAACCTTTGAGAATATGTATAAAGGACGAAGTACTTAACTTCGTTAGTCGGTCGGTGCATTTGAAGGAAAAATTATTCAATGGACTTGCTCTTAAATAACTTCAAAACCTATCTGCTACTAATAACTATTTGATGCAGGTTTGAAATATAATTTTTTTATTTCTTTTTTATATATCTAATGGTAAAATCACTGCTACATTGTTGAGTAGTTGGGTAATTTATCTCATGATTTAGATTTTTTTTTTTGTTGGAGGTGGTCATCGTAAACTAAGGATATACACATTGAAGGAGTTGGAAGAAGCAACCAATGGCTTTCGTAAGAATAATAAGATTGGAGAAGGATGACACGGAATCGTCTACCTTGGAAAGATGAGCAACAATGATCGGGTTTATTAAGTCAAACTTGGATCTCGTATTCTGATATCATGTCAATTAATTCAAAATTATTATGGTAATTTGGATTGTTGGAATTAATTTTGTTCTTTGATCATGTAGGTGGCTATTAAGAAGATAAAGACAAGAACCTCTCATGCACAAATGAAATTAATGAAAGAGGTAGACACCATTTGCAGGCTAAAGCACAAGAATTTGTTGGGTCTTAGAGGTTATTGTTATGAATATGATCAAAGGCTAATGGGTGTGTGATTATAAACCAAATCTTTGCTTGCATTCTCATCTTCATGGCAAAAATGTTCAAGCAGCTCAATTGGATTGGAATAGGACACTCAAAATTGCAACTGGCACTGCAGAAGCCCTAATGTAAGCTTCATATTAAATTTAGAAGAACCTAATTTCTGCTTTGCTCTTGTTCTTCTTTCTTCTCTTTCTTGCCCTAATTTATTCTCTTTAGGCTTTTTAATTGATACGAAGTATATCTTTGCAAACAATATTATTTGGGCTAATCCAAATGAGCTAAAATGTTGGCTTACATTAATACAACATCTCATGATAAAAAAATCAATTTAAGTTACTAGCTAAGACCCCATTTGATAACCATTCGGTTTTGGGTTTTGGGTTTTTAAAAATTAAGCTTGATTTCTCTCAGTTTCTCTACCATGGTTCTCATCTCCCTTAAGGAAGCATTTGAATTCTTAACCAAATTCTAAAAACAAAAACAAGTTTTTGAAAACTACTTTTTTAAGTTTTCAAAACATAGCTTGATTTTTGAAAGTATAGGTAAAAAGTAGATAACAAAGCAAGTAAATCCTTAAGTGTAAGTGATGTTTATAGGCTTAATTTTCAAAAACCAAAAACTAAAAATCAAATAGTTATCAAACGGGACCTGAAATGTTGACTTAAGATTCTACTTTCTTCTCCTAAGACTGATTTGGTTATCATTTTATTTTTTGTTTTCTATTTTTTAAAACATTAAGCTTATAAACACTAGTTCCATCAGTAGCTTCCTTGATTTATTACCTAATTTTTAAAAACATTTTAGAAAACCAAGCCAAAGTTTAAAAAAAATTAAAAAAAAACAGTTTTTAAAAACTTGATTTTGTTTTTAAAAATTTGGCTTAGAATTCAATTGTGATTTTAAGGAACGTGAAAAACTTACCAAAGTATAGGAGAACCAACATAATTTTCAAAAACAAAAAACAAAAAATAAAATGCTTATCAAATGGGCCTAAATTTGGTTGATAAACTTCAACCATTTCAAGTTGCTAGTATATGATTGTAATCCTATTTTTAAATCTCTAAATTTTCAAATGTACTATTTTAATCCCGTAACATGGCATAAAAAACCATTTGATTCTTGCCATTAATTTTTTCAATAAAATTTTTTAACAATGCCTAACACAGACATATATTTTGTTCATTTATTTGATGGGAATAGATTTCTACATTAACCAGAGTTTATATAAAAGTTATAAGATTTGAAAGTCCAAAAACAAAAAAGAAACAAGTAAAAATGGAGTTTAAACCTAATAATATTTCACTCATTCATCACTTTGAATTTCTAGGTACTTGCACCATGTAGCCAAACCTCCCATAATCCATAGAGATATAAAAGCGAGAAATGTCTTGTTAACTCAAGACTACGAGCCAGTGATTGCTGATTTCAGGTTTGCAAAGCCAGTCTATGAAGGAGTTAGCAATGTGACAACTCGAGTAAAGGGCACATTAGGTTACATCGCACCCGAAATACGCTATGACGGGAAAGTCACGTCCTGTTGTGATGTTTACAGCTTTGGAATTCTTCCTCTCGAACTCCTCACCGGAAGAAAACCGAGATCGAGAAGCTACCGAGCGGAGTTATGAAGACGATAATCGAATGGACTCACCTGCTGATCGAAGAAGGCAAGTTTGAAGGTCTAGTCGATCCGAAACTCCGAGGAAGCTTTGATGAGAACCAGCTCAAGCAAGTGGTTAAAATTGCAGCTATGTGTGTGGAGAAGGAGCCTTTGAAACGTCCTAATATGAAGGAAGTGGTTGGCCTCTTGAAGGCTTGTGAGAAGTAATGATGGATATGAGTTCATAATAAGAAGAATGGAGAGATTTATAACTTAATTTAGGCCGCGCGATAACAATTTGATTTTTAATTTTTTAGTTTTTGAAAATTGTGGTTGTCATTTATCTACTATACTATTCTTTATGATGATCTTCTTCTTTCTCATGAAAACTTTTGAATTCTTAACTAATTTTTTTTCTAAAAAAAAATAAGTTTTTGAAAACTATTTTTTTTTTAGTTTTCAAAATTTGAATTGGTTTTTGAAAACATAGGCAAAAAGTTGGTAGCAAAACAAGGAAACTCATAGGTATAAGTAATATTTATAAATTTAATTTTCAAAAACCAAAAATCGAATGGTTATCAAACCCGTCTCATTTTTTATTTAATTTTTTTGGGTGAGATGAAGAATTCACTTGTATATGTAATTGAGGTTGTGACTATGAGGATTGACATGTAGAATGTTCTTTGTTTGTAATGATCTAATTAATTGTTACTGAATATTAATATTATTTCAGATTGTTCTTGAGCATTTAGATAGTTTATATTACGACAAGTTTTTCCAATGAATAGTGTCTCTTTGTTTTACAAGTGATATTGTAAGTTATTTATACTTTTGAACTACACTAATTCATAAGATTCAAGAATTAACAAGAGGGAAAAGAGCTAAACAAAGTGCGGTCAAGATTAAATATAACCTTAATGGTGTAATTTAATATGGTATTCAAGTAAAATTTTTTGTGTTTAAGCCAATTCAAACATAATTCATAGCTTACTAGAGAATGTATCTATTACTATTCTAAAGGTCGATCGTGTAATCTCATAGTTGTTGAACTAAAAAACTTGATATACCTTGAAAGCAATTGCTTCTCTCTCTAACTATCTTCTCTTATATCTTTGACTATCTTCTCTTATATCTTTGCCTTTTTTTTTTTAAACTAAGCTCACTTTTACACACTTTTCCAATGGAGCGGCTATGCATGGTTGAGGTTAGCATTTAGATTTAAAATATTTTTTTGAAACGACTAGCTTCCCTTTTACTCAAATATTTAGATTGTAAATCAGTCTTGTTTAATAGTTGATTGTTAGCTAGATGACAACGGGCCACCCATACAATAATTGAATTGAGTCAAATTAGATTGGTTGGGATATTTACCTTAAATTTTTGTAATTTTTTTAAAAAGATATTATATACTTAGGGATGTATTAACCTATTTTGTCAACCATAATAAGTTTGCATGGAGGGAAATTAAAAAGAATTTAAGAAGAAATGAGTTCAATTAGCTATAGTGACCACCTTTATTCCAAGAAGCACGACGAGACAGAAGGTCTAAAAACAATAAAAGAAGAGCCGGAGGAAAACGCACCCCAGATCCATGCAAACACAAATTCTAGTCGTGCCATAGCATCCTTCAAATCCTACACCTCGTACGCTTTGTTTGGGAATGTTGCTCCCAAACCATAACAACCTATGCCCTAGGCCCATGTCAAGTTTTTTGATCACTCATTTTGTTTACAACTTTTTTTTTTTTTTTTTTTACTATGGTTGTCTCAATAATGCACTCTCTCAATAATGCTAAAATAATATCCATCGATGTCGACATTTAAAATCTTGTTCCGATAACACTTAATCTCTCTATGTGTCCCTTGGTTTATCTCTTCCTAGATAGTTTCACCTTGCCAAAATTTTCCATACAAATGTATACATGATTATGATTTAATATAAAAAATCGATATGATATTTTATTGTAATTTTAAATGTATCTCTTTATAGTAATGGATAACTGAGAATCTGAATCTTACACAATCTCATTGCATAGAATGTTCACCATCACATCTATTAATGTGAACTATTTTGATAAGAGTTTTTGTTATAACTATATCAACATTTACGAATTTTTTATACGAATGACATCCTTTCGATTGGTTTATCGATAAAAGACACACATTTTAAATTTAACTATGGAAAACCTTTTGATGTCGTCAGCTACTCTCGATTTGGGTACATAATGCTAGTTATTATGGCGTATTAAAGGACTAGCGGTCTCGTTCTCTCGTCAACCCCAAAACCGGCTAACGGAACGCTTGATGACGTCATAATATAGATTACGTTGACGACCCATTACCCTTTGTCGTCTCAGTTACCAATCGCCTACCATCTCGATCTGATGCAACGTAGTTGACGTCGTGCTTACTCTTGCTCTCATTCGGATAATAATAGCTAAAGGACGACCATCTCTCTCGATCTGATGAACATGGTAGCACGATCGACTTCAACCAGCGACAACTAACCCGTTTGGACTACGTACTCTCGATGTATAACATATACTATGATAAACTCTCACATCAATGCCAAATTTCATTATATTAAATGAGCATTTAATTTTAGTCAAACTGAATGGAACAACAACTATAATACTAACCTTAGTTTATGATAATATATAGTTTATGATTTTATATATTAAATGGAACACACTATATAGCTCATATTAATATATACGATACTTACGTTATCTTCACTAAAGAAGAAAAAATAAATTAAAAAATTACTTAATCGATCAAGACTGGGTACACGGTGAAAGCATTTGGTGCAGGGTAAAAAATGTGGTTCTTTAGTATAGGAGTAATCCATATTACTGCGTACATTAAAATGAAACGATAGTCTCGTTGATATTCACTTTCGTGGGGAGTCGATATCGAGAGTCTTGAGAAATCTCGATTTCTCGTCGTGTGTCGTTTGGTTTCACCAATGTCGTTACTGATCGATATCATTATGGATACAGTGTATTTAGTCGTCCAATTTTCCAAATTGATATCGATAATTGCTAGTCGCAATTACAACCCCTGTCGAAATATGGAGGGCCTGATTGCATTTGATAAATACCTATCAACATTAAACCTCTTCCGTCAACCGCTTCGTTGAACCTGAATTTTCAATACAATCCCACATACTATACATCATTTAGAAACCATGTCTTCATCCGAGGGTAGTTTCTTCAGCTTACCCAGCGAACCATTGACCTGTTCTTCGGATGGTGATTCATACGGATACGGGGGGAATCTCCATCACTTGCCCTCCGACACTACCGTATATTCGAGCGACGAGTGCAGTCGCCAGGAACAACCTCTGACTTCAGAGGACACGTCCTTCTGTTCCCCCTCAATGGACGATGACGACAATGAGGTCCACATGGTGGAAGATGAAGACGACAATGAAGACGATGATGAGGATGAGAAGGACAATGAAGACAATGAAGATGAAGACGATGATGACGACTACAACGATGATGGGGATGATGAAGACGACGACGACGATTCACCCCCACTCAGTCCCGACCTCGGTGAAGTCCGCATGCGTGATACGTTGTGTAGAGGCTCAAAGACAACGGTAAATGGACCTCATCCATCCAGAGAAGACGATGAAGTCGTCGGTCCGTGTGCTGACGAATCGACTCGCTTTTCGATGGTAATATCGTCTGACTCCCCGAATGAAGGGTCGACCACCGAAGGATTTTTGGGTTCGTTATTTTTTGTAACATTTTGTTATAACTTTTGAATTTTTTCTCATATAAATATCCCATATTAATGGTAAATGTACGTATAATTCACCATGGTTTGTTCATCAATTGCCTAATTTGGATGTCTTCCATATTAACTACCCATTATCGTTCGGTATAAAGATTTAATCAAATTACAACGTCACTTTCAATTTTGTATCTAATAGTTCTCTAACATACACTACTACAAATTTAGTCTTTATTGACAGCTAAAAACTGTCAACATTCACTTCAGTTGACGTTTTTTGACCGTCATTGAAAGTGGTGTCAATAAATCTAAGCGTCAACTTTAAATTGATAGTTGACGGTCGTTAAACGTCAACGATTATGTCTTTATTGACGGATTTTAACTGTCAATAAAATGAATGTTGACACCTATTAGCCATCAACTATGACGTAAATCTGTCAACAAAAGCCTCTTTATTGACACTTATTTACTGTCAACATAGGATATAGTTGATGGTTTTTAGCCGTCAATATTTAGATCAAAGCGTCAACAATAACCACTTTATTGACATCTGTGAGCCGTCAACATCAGGTATAGTTGATATTTTTTAACCGTCAACATTTTTAGCCAACCGTCAATATTACCTATTGACACTTATGGTCTGTCAATATAAATATATCTTGACGTATTTTAGTTGTCATCTATAACTATACTTGACGTTTTGCATTGTTCACTATACATATATGTTGACAGTTTTTAACCGTCAATACTGCTGGTTTTAATGTCATTTTTTAGCCGTCAACTATAACTATGTATACAAAATAAAAAAAAATGGATATTATTCACCATGCTCTACCACCTGCATTTGTATGAACAATTCAATCAATTCACATTTTTTTTCTTTAAGGTAGTCATTATCAGCATGTAATTTACGTAAGACTATAAACAATATAATTGGAGACTCAACGATTTGCCAAACTATATAAGTACAAATTTTATCAAAATAACCCTTAATTGCAAATGAACAAAAGCAAAGTTTCATTGACTAATTAATAAGTTAAAATTATTACATATCGTTCCAAGAAAACTGTTAAAAAACATAACACTAACTCCTTAAAATCATATAAATGAAGTATGATAACAAAAATGGTCATAGGTACCGATTTACAAATTCACATAACTCAACTCGTATCTCGTCCAACTCATCTTGGGTGTACTTATCTTTTCTCGTCAACTGAAAACAAATAAGTGTACATACATCAAAAAATTGAATAAATCAAGAAACTTTAAAACACATAGAATAAGATCAAAGTATTACCACGTTCGTTATCACTCAACTTCTCTGTGTTACTATATCTCGAATAAACTTCATAGTATAGTACCCACACTCTGTACTCCCCAGTTGCTTAGCACACTATATAAATAGATTAAAACATATAATAAACAAGACTCGAATAAATAAAATAAATGGTAGTAAAAAATGGTAGATTTGAAATGATTACCTAAACAACTATCCAATTAAAATTTGGACTTCTAGCGTTTGCTTGAGCATAGAACATCCTAATAGCCCTATACAAGTACAAATACATAAAACTAAGTGAATAACGTTTTCCATCATAAATATATCCATGGTAGAAGTTTCATAATACTTACGTATTAACTATATTTTTCACGTAATCGTGAACGCCATGTCCAATGGAGTCAATCGACCAAATTGTAGATGTTCTCAATGAGATAACCACCAACAACCAATGGTGTCTAAATATAGAATTACCAACAAATAAGAGTTAGGAATATATACAAAATACAAGTAAAATAATAAGTACGTGATTTACGTACCCTGAATTACAAGGACAAATCAATAGTTTATTCTTGGTCTCTCGTAGCCTATTACATAGGAATCGACAATGTTGCTCTTCAGGTCCAGAGGCATATGAAAATCAAGGATGGTTGAAGGAATGCATATTGTTCTAATATGATGGGTTCAGATTGGCACAAATACCTAACAATTAAGTAAAAAAATATTAAAATTTAAAATGGGAGAATTAATAATATATGATACAATGTACCTTTCTAAAACAAAAACACACTTTTAAACTCAACATCCAGATAACTCAATCAAACTCAAATTCACTAATCATTTTAACGATTCAATAACGTTCGACCACTAGAAATGATACAAAACATACCCTCAACATCTTCAAAACAAGTATAACTCACATGTCACAATTGTTAAACAAAACTCAAAACTAACATGAACTTTATAGTGTAGTACCCACACTCGGTATTTCCCGGTTGTTTAGCACACTATATAAATAGTTTAAAACATGTAATTAAGCAATACTCGTATACATAAACAAAATGATAGTAAAACAAAATAGATTGAAATGATTACCTGAACAATTGGTACCCAATTAAAAATTGAACTTCTAATATTTGATTGGGCATAAAACATCCTAATAGCCCAACGCACAAATAATAATAAATATAAGTTAATAATTTTTTTAATAAGAAACATACACATGCTAAAATAATATATATTTGTAATTGGCGGTATGAATGCCCATTCTTCCTATAACTTTTGGGGTCAACTCTGGACGAATATAAAAAAATCTACCCTAACAACCAAACAAGAAAAAATAGAACAATTAACCAAAAACCTTGTCATTCAATTTGAGTGTCGTTCTAGAAAAATCTCAAAATTCGACAATAATCAATTTACTAGATCGTTGAAAAATCTAGAGAAGAAAAACGATGATGAACAAATGACTTATTCTACCATGAAAAGAGCAACCCATATAAGAAAAAACAAGTTTCAATCATAAAATAGATAAAATGATCGAAGATCATTTCTCACCCAATATAATTATGAAAAAACTTCAATCTCATGGAAGAGAAAGGCCTTCTTCTCCTGTTTTTCTAGCAATAAATACAAAAACAAAGGCCCCACTTAGGTTTATTTTGTTGCATTCAACAACATCTTGACAAGACTTGAATGATAACTCTACTCTTTCGACCACGATTTAAGAGCAAAAATTGATGGCTCTGATTTTCAATCTTTTTTTAATGAGAACTAATTCTAAAATGATTAAGGAAAAATAGATAAGAACTAATGACAAAATTAGAGAGAATAAAACAATCAGTAAGGAATGAAGAAATTAAATTGGAATTTGATTCCAAATCAAATTCCTCACTAGCCCACGTAATTTTACATTAATTATCCTAAGACAAAGTTACAAACAAAATTCTAGTTCATAAATCAAAAAAAGGCGAGAGAAATAAAAGGGTCATTTGAATTTAAAACCACTTTTTGTTTCTCTCTTAATTTGATTTGGAGCGATGAATCTTTACCTTGAATTAGCGCAAAGCTTGCTAATCCACCGGGGCTTTCAAAATTATTATCGTAAAACTTCACACTAACTTGCATAATGAACAATGGATGATCGAAAGCGGGTGAAATTAAACAAACTCCTCAAGGATATGAAACCCTCTTAAATTTCTTTCACAATTTGTCAAGCTTTATTTGAAAAGAGATAAAAAGAGAGAAAGAGAGAACCACAAATGAGAAACAAGTCTTAGGAGACGACGACGATGATGGGCTCAATGGCGGCAATTTGCAGCAAGGACTACGACAATGACAAGGACTCGATCACGATGACAACTAAGAAGACTAACGACGGTGGCTTAAAAAAGGAAGAAGAGAGGTAGGCGTCGATATTGGGGTTCCATTGCCGTAATTTTTTGAGGAGAAAGAGTGTTTTCATCGATAGGGTTTGCTTTTATCTTTATATTTTTTAATAATAAATCAACAAAACTACGTCGTTCTACCTAAATTAATTTTCTATATAAAACGAAAGCCTCTATGTTGACAGTCATTGCCCGTCAATAAAAGTCATCTATATTGACGATTATTGACCGTCAACAAAGGCCTCCTTTGCATGTCAACAAAATAACGAATACTTGACACATATTAACTGTCAACGAATATAAAACACGGTGCTCACCCAATTTTGACGGAATTTTTCAGAAATACTGTCAATAAAACTATCAATGTTGACGGTTTATTGCGTCAACTTAAATATTAGCTTTTTTTGACGTTTAATAGCCGTCAATATATTTATTTCCTAGTTAATAATTTATTTTAAAACAAAAATTAACCTTTTATTGACGCTTTTTTGTTCCAAACGTCAATAATTCGATTAAGTCATGCGTCAATAAATACCAAATTTGTAGTAGTGATAATCAAAGATTTTTAAAATTAACAGATCTAGTAGACACAAAATTGACTTTCTTGTGTAATAGAAACATAAGGTTTTAATTTTGGTATATAATAAGTTAATTAGTTTTAAAAAACATCAGAATTGAGTCTCGATTTTTCGTATACGAGAGTCTCCATTTCCTGGATACGAGTCTCTATTTCCCGGATATGAGACTCTAGATCTCGTGGATACAGGTTGAAAGTATGATTTAAATCCAAAGCGAGAGCAAGAGCCTACCTTAAACACTGGCTCTATTTTTCGTATACGAGAGTCTCGATTTCCCGAATACGAGTCTTTATTTCCCAGATACGAGACTCTCGATCTCGCGGATACAGGGTGAAAGTCTGACTTAAATCCAGAGCGAGAGCGAGAGCCTTCCTTAAACACTGGCTCGATTTGGGATTACTTGTCGTTGTAAACCCAGAGCGAGACCCTGACTTAAATCCCCTCGAACCCAGAGCGAAAGTGTCATTTGAACACAATGATCGACTTTGATATTTGAAATTGAATATACTTAAACCCCGAACTTAAATTTAAATCCCTAAAATGCTTGTTTTACCAGTCGTCGATTCCTCAGTCCTATTGCTCGTTTTACCCTTGAATTGACTCTAGATGCTAATCTTTGTGTCCCTCTCGTCGTATACTGCTATAAACAAATCGATATTCAGAATTTTTCTTCCCTACAACAGAGGTACGGGTCCCGCGTTTATAAATTAAACTGTTATATACAGAAAATGATGTTTGATTTTATTATATGTTAGGGTCTATGGACGAGAACCAACAACTATATCTCGTCACATATGCTATCGTGGACGGATAAAACAATAGATCATGAAGTTGTTTTTAACCAAATTGAAGAACGTCATTGGTGAAGACGATGGCATGGTCGTTGTCTCCGATCAACACGTAAGCATCGACTATGCGATCAATGTTGTATTCCCCAATGCATTTCACGCACTATGCATACCTAAAGCTTAATTTGACTAAGCACTTCAAGAATAAGGTTGTGATCAAACTATTTAATGCGACCGCGAGGGTCCATCGACTATTTGAATTCGACAGTTATTGGGAACAGATCAACCAAATAAAAAACGGTGTTGTGACACGTTACTTGAAGGAAGGTTGAGTAGAACAGTGGGCACGATGTTACCAGAATCACCTTCGATATGATAATATGACAACCAATATAATGCAACAGAATCCTTTAATTCATTGACCAAGGATGCACGATTCTTGCCCATTACTTCATTGCTTGAATTCATCTGAAACGACCTCTAGCAAAAGTTTCACGATCGTAGAACGTTTTGGAACTCTCGCAATTCTGCATTTTTTTACAACGCTGGGGAGCGGATGACGAAACATTGTGATATAGGCAGACGATTTCTTGTTGAACCCATAGACTATTATCGATTTAACGTGAACAACGGTTTGTTTAGCGGTATCGTCGATCTGAACATGCACACATGTACTTGCATGGAGTTTCAGTGTTTAGAGATACCGTATGCACATGCTATAACAACGATCACCAGACACCGCAACATAAATCCACATAGTCTATGTAACTCGAAATATGGGAACGATGCATTATGGTCAGTGTATGCAGAGTCTATCAACCCAGTTGGACATATAACGCAGTGGAAGAGATGCCCGGATTACGATCTGTTGGTTATACTTCCTGTAAATCCGAGATCTCTCTTCGGAATTTTCTTTTTAGGAAAGAAAAGAAAAGAAAAAGAAAAGTTTAATATATGTTGGCTTTGTTTTGTTTTAAAAAGAAAAGAAAAGAAAGAAAGAGATAAAGGAAAGAAATGAAAAAGAAAAAGAAAAGAAAAAGCAAAAAGACAAAAGGACAAAACCTCCACCGCAAGGTTTTCTTTAAAATCCTTTTAAATTCATTTTCCATCTCATTTCTCACAAAATAAGCAGAGGGTTTCGTGGGAGGAGCATAAAAGAAAAGGAATAAGGTGAAGTTTTGGTTTTGAGCTTGAAGAAGAAAGGAGAAAGGTTTGTTCAAGGTTCCATGGAAATTCAATGTTGAATTCAACCCTGTTCTGATATTTTATTCATTTCGAGCTCAACAAGAAGAGGTAAGAGTTTTTAGGTTTAGTTTTCTTGAAAGTTAATTCATTTTTGAACAAAGTTCATGAAGGAACCTCGAGCCAATTCTGATCTTAAGCTACTGATTTGTTAAGGGAAAGGCAGAGAAAAGATTTTGCTGTCAAATCCGAGAAGTGTCTGGGTTTTGGGTTGTGCTGATCAGTAGGCTTCGAACCGAAAGCTCTAATAGGTATGGTTGGAAAGCTTATTGAATTTCCTACAACTTTCATGAAGAACTCGTGAGAAGAAATCGACTGTAAGATGTTTTAAATTACAAGTCAAGTTTCGGGTTTCAGCAGGGAAACGAATCTGGAATAGCAGAAGTTAGTTCCTAGGAAAGAAGCTTTCGAGGTATTTTCGAACCAATCTGTTGGGAATCTCAACTTCATGTCTTCATATGATCTTTAGAGAGTTCAAAAAGGAGGAATTTGGTTTAAAGTACATCCTTTTTGGATTAGTAATGAAGAAGTTATGACTGTTTGAAGACAGGGTAAAGAATTTGTAAAATGCTGGGAAATTGGTTGGAGTGTTTTCTTGTTGTTTTAAGGTTAAAAACCATGAGCTCGAGGTTCTAAAACATGGTTTTGGTTTGTTTTGCAGGCCAAGAGGAAATAGGTCGAGTGTACGGGCCAAGGTTCTAGTTCTAACACTGTGAGTGACAAAACGAACCTCGAAAATGGTTTATAGGCTTGTATTATGCTTATGAAATGCAAGGTTTTGCTCAAACGAAATGGTTTCAATGCTTAATGTTTTCCTTGAAACACATGTTATGAGTATTCATATTTTCTAAGAAATGATTTCAAGTGCTCGTTATGAGCTTAAATGTCTTGATGAAATTATGTGAGCATATGTTCTTGATTGTCAAAATTTATGGAAATGTTATGATTTCAAGCAAGTATGTACTAGCAAGTATGATTTAAAGATATCCAGTTTTAATGAACAAGCTGAGTAAGCTTGAGTTTTACGAAAGGAAAGATAAGCAGACATGTTTAAATGTTTTATGTGTTTTTCTGAGTCTTGAATGAGTAAATAACTGAGACATTGAGCCCAAGGCTATATGGTACCGTGTGCACACAGGTCATTTTCTGTTGTGGACGTTGAGTGTACTCCGTGACAACAATGCTTTCGTGAGTGCTGGATGGGCCCCACTACGACAAAGACGATAGGAGTGCTGGGCGGGCCCCACTACATCGTAGAGTAAACGTTGGTTGTAATTTGGGCGCGTGCCTACACGCGTGGTTTTGTGACATGTTTTAAAATGATTTCTATCATTCATATGCCTTACGAGATTTTAACGACATACTTGTTGGTTTCTCTGAAAAGCTATTATGATTACACAGTTACTTTTAATGTTTGATTACAGATGCATATGCTCATAGATGGCCAGGTGATATGATTTACGAGTTAATAGTTTTCTTTTAAACTCAAGTCACTCACCGAGCTTCATAGCTCATTCTTTTCGGTGTTTTCCCACTTTTCGGTAGAGATCGAGCTCCGGTGCACGATAACCGCCATAGTCTCTTTGGAAGCTCCACAAGTTTGATATGTTGTACGTGGGTGGAGTTGTATAGAAAGTCTATATGTATAGTGGAAGGACTATGCAGTTATGTTTATGTGTACATTCTAGGTTGTGGTTGTGTAAACCATGGTTAGGTATGTTTTTGGTTGTGATGTTCACATCCGTTTCAGTTTTGCAGAGAGTCTTAAGTAGGGTTACTCCTTACGTAGGTTACGTAATTGTCAATATTCCGCTGTGTTATGTTTAAAGTATTTCTTATACAAGTATAGTATGCTTATCAGGTTAAGCAGGGTCAACAAGTATCGTTAGAGAGGTGAACGATGACTGTTGGCTTCACGCCGTCTGCCGGGCTAAGTTAACAGGTAGTTCGGGAGGGGGTGTGACACTTCCACCAACGAGAATACCGAGGGTTGGTCGGAGACGAGTTTACAGGATCCCATCTGCTGGAGAACGACGCTTAAATCGCATATGCGGCAGGTGTGGGAATGCTGGTCACAATCGACAGCCGTGTAATCTCCTATTGTCAACCAATCAATTCACTTCCAACTAGTAACATATTTTTCTTACATGTAATCTCTCATTATATTCACAATGAATTCAATGTACCTTGTATATGCATTCGATTTGTGATCTTTTTTTAGTAAACCAATAAGTTAGTTAAACAAACGTACATAACAATCTCACGTTCGATTGAACCTTTATAATGAATGAATGATTTATTCCTTTAACTATATATAGTTAATATGTGAAACAATTCAAGACGCATAAAACATATGATACAAATAAATAAAATTAGAAAAGATGAGAACCACCACAAGAAGCGAGACTCTAGATCTCGACTTCCAACAAGACTCTTGTTTCATTTTGGATTGAATGCTCTCAACGAGACTCTCGATCACATTTTGGACATTTCCAATGAGAGTTTATATATATATATATATATATATAAGTTAGTTTTATAGTTGTTGTTGTATTGAGTTTCAATTAAATTAGTCGCCCTTTACATTGCAGGTTGGTTGAGGTAATTAATATCAATTAAATATAGATATGATTGTTGTTGCTTCATCTATATACTCGATCCCTTCCGATACAGCCGGTTCAAGAGTAGGAGATGAAATAATCCTCCCACCGTCGGAGATAGTCAGTCGTTCAACCGCGTCAGATCTGACCCTATAAAAGTACGGTTATGGGTTGTTGTTAAACAAACGCGATTGAGGTTGGTTGTTCAACTTTCAGTCCACTATACATTGAGAGTACGTAGTCCAAACGGGTTAGTTGTCGTTGGTTGAGGTCGATCATGCGTCCATGTTCATCAGATCGAGAAAGATGGTCGTCCGTCAGCTATTATTATCTAAACAAGAGTGGGAGTAAGCACGACGTCAATTACGCTGCACGAGATCGAGAGGGTATGTCGTCGGTAACTGAGACGGAAAAGGTAGGGATGATCGAGTTTGTTCAACGTTCAATCCATTAAACATCGAGAGTATGTAGTCCAAACGGGTTAGTTGTCGTTGGTTAAGCTCAAGTGTGCGACCATGTTCACCAGATTGAGAGAGATGGTCGTCCGTTAACTATTAGTATCCGAACGAGAGCGGGGGTACGTTTGTTAAGCTCGAACGTATCTGATTGGTGACTGAGACGTCAATGTAACGGGACGTCAACGTAATCGATATTACGACGTCATCAAGCGTCCCGATAAATGGAATTAGGGTTGACGGGAAAACAAGACCGCTAGCCCCATTAATACGCCAAAATAACCAATGTTGTACCCAGATCGAGAGTGGCTGACGACATCAAAGGGTTATCCGTAGTTAAATTTAAAAAGTGGGTATTTTATCGATAAACCAATCGAAAAGAGGTCATCCATACAAAAACCCTAGCATTTACATGATAATAATAAGTCGATATTTAGTTTATCTATATACTATAACCGATGTTTAAAATGTCAATGCCGATAGAAATATCAAGATCTCAATTTCATCAAAATATCAATGAAAATATCAATAAAATATTGATGTCAATGGATATTTTGAAATAATTTTAAAAACAAAAAAATTTTAAAAATGTATTAAAATAAGAAAATAAACCTTCAACACTTTTTAAATGAGTTAAAATACATGTTATGATATTATATTCACATTATGTTATATTTTATTGTCATTTTTTTAATATTTTATTAATTTTGTACGATATAATAAAAATGTCGAACTAAAGACATGTGAAAATATAATGGAATGTTTGACATATCGAAATTTAATACCATTACTATGACTATAACTACGCAGAGTTATTATTCCAGTTGAATAATCTTCAACATACGATTTGTAATTAATTTTGAATCTCATGTAAATTTGATGGTGGAATTTGTAGTGCTTATTTCAATTATCATTCAAGTTTTCATTTGTTGAATGACATATAGTTATTGAGAAGATAGAGACGACAAAAGTTGAAGAACAAATGGTAAACACTCTTTGGAAGCTAAAAGCACAAGAATTAATGTTGCAGTTTAGAGGTTATTGTGATGATAAAGATGGTTAACTTCTTTTTTTCTTTTTTTTGTCTATGATTATATATCAAATTCCTGTTTGCATTCTCATCTCCATGACAAAATTTCTCAAGGAGATCAATTTGGATTGGAGAAGGAGTCTTCAAATTGCATTTGACCACTGCAGAAGCCCTAATGTTTGTTTCACATATGAATTTTTCTTTTTCAAGTAACTCTTAAATTAATTCTTAATTGACATATGCAAATATTTGAAATTATGCATATATCTATTTATTTTTTAATTTAACATTTTTTAAAACTTGTAATCTATGTTTTGAAAACGTTTCTTAAAATCTGGTAACCAGCAGCTTTCAATTTTTCTCTCTCTTTTAAATCTATCCTGCATTTTTAAAAAATGCCACAAGTGTAGCTTTGGGTGCCTAAGCAAAACTCCTCTCTTACATGTATTTTCCCCATGATTTAACTTCTTTTAGCTTTTCAATAAATACAGAGTTTTACCTAAAACAAAAATTTTGGGCTATTGCAAAAATTAATATAGGCCAAATATCAAATAATAAAAGTCAGCTCTTAACTTAGCTTGCAAAGCCACTTCACAGAGTCAATAATGTGACCAACATAATAAAGGAGACTTTTGATCCCTTTTCGATAAGAACAACAACCCTTTACATATCTCTAAAATGAAATAATATTGTCTATTTTGGATATAAATTTTCATGACTTTGCTTTTTGTTTTCCAAAATACCTCACACCAATAGATCTCTTATACAATAATATGATAATTGTTGTCACTTATATACCATAAATCTCTTCTTTTCCTAGTCAATGTGAGACTTTGTTAGCTCTAACAACTTTAGATTATTTAGCATCGGAATATACACCATGTTTAGGAATCTTACAACAAATTAAATTGTGTGATGTTTGCAGTTTTAATTTGGGAGTCTTCTTCTTGAGCTCCGACCGGAAGAAAATCGATCGAGAAGCTATTAGGCGGAGTCACGGGGAGAATAATTGAATCAAAGAAGGCAAGTTTGAAGATCGAGTTGATATGAAACTCCATGGAAGCTTTGATGAGAAACAATTGAAGCAAGTGATGATAAAAAATACAAAGATGTTTGTTGGGTTTTTGGCAATATATTAGAAGTGAAATTTTCCCACATCCGAAATGTGCAAGGAAGTGATGGACTCCTGACACTATAAAAGGGGTCTATGGCTTTGGTTTCAAAGCATCCCAGTTAGAAACACTTTAAACTTGGTGTACTAGCTCTAGTTAAATTCCCTTTTTATATTCTCTGGTCTGCTAGTGGGAAGAAGGGTGTGAGTGGTATAAAGTTTTGAGAGAGTGTTTTGTAATTGGGGTCGGGGAGAGAATTCTATGTGATTGTAACAATTTTTCACATAGTGAAAATTTCTTTCTGTTCGTGGTTTTTTTCTCTGGGTTTGGAGTTTTTCCACGTAAATTCTTGTGTCTCTTATTTTGTTGGTTTCTTTTAATTTCTCAGTTAGTTATGCTTATTCCTAGTGGTGGGAGGTTTTTCCCAACAAGTGGTATCAAAGATTTAGGTTTGTAGTTTCTTGAGTTTCTAAGTATGCTCTATGGTTGGCATTGTATGAGCTTCCACATCAGAAAAGATTTCTTGAAACGGGTTATAGTTGTTCAATATTTGCAGATTTTCTAGGAGTGAAGCAGATATGTCAAGCTTTATGAGTACAGTAAAGATTGATGTGGAGAAATTTGACGGAAAGATGAACTTTGGCTTATGACAAGTACAAGTCAAAGATGTGGTGATACAATCTGAGTTACAGAGAGATTTGAAGGGAAGATCAAGCTATGGTGTTCCTGAAAGGTTAAGCGGTGATGGTGGTCCAACGGAGTCCAATGGTGGTTCCAACAAAGGTTCTAAGAAGTCCAACATGACAGTCTGGAATTGGAAGAAGAAGAAGAAAGACTTCGTTCAAAAGAAAGGTTGTTGGGAATGCGGACGGTCTGAACACATGAAAAAGAATTGTCCTAACATAGCAAGTTCGTCAAAAGGCTTTGAGTTGGATGCTAACGTGGTCTTTCTCGTCAGGGGAGATGGTGACATCTTCTGAAAAAAGACAAAATTCATCCTTATGGTATACCCGCTTGGCCATGATAGAGGATGTGATGTTAGCAGTTCCACAAGTTTGCACACGGGCATGGACTTGGCGGTTATGCAAGGTGTGTGGTGGAAAGTTATGTCGATGGCTGAAGAACTTCCGGGTGAGCCAAGTAGGTGGAAGTTGCACCATAAATTTCAGCAGGGTTTATCGACATGTGACGAAAAAGAAAAGTCTTGGGAGGTGGCATTCCAAGTAGTCTACTTTTATAGTGGAGTAGATTATAGTTCTCTGTGTTGAGGATTATTATTGTCGGGTAAAGACAATGATGCAGCAAGGAGATGTGGATTTTTCAAATATCTTGCCAAGGTGGAAATTGTTGGGTTTTTGGCAATATATTAGAAGTGAAATTTTCCCACATCTGAAAGGTGCAAGAAAGTGATGGACTCCTTACACTATAAAAAGAGTTTATGGCTTTGGTTTCAGAGTATCCCAATTAGAAACACTTTAAACTTGGTGTACTAGCTCTAGTTAAATTCCCTATTTATATTCTCTGGTTTGAGAGTGGGAAGAAGGGTGTGAGTGGCATAAAGTTTTGAGAGAGTGTTTTGTAATTGGGGTCGGGGAGAGAATTCTATGTGATTGTAACAATTTTTCACATAATGAAAATTTCTTTCTGTTCGTGGTTTTTTTCTCCGGGTTCGAAGTTTTTCCACGTAAATTCTTGTGTGTCTTATTTTGTTGGTTTCTTTTAATTTCTCGGTTATTTCTGATTATTCCTAGTGGTGTGAGGTTTTTCCCAACAGATGTGTGTATGGAAAGAATGAGCCTAAGAATTGACCTCATATGAAAGAAATGGTCAAGCTTTATTGAGAGGCCTTGAGAAGAAATGAGAAAAAAAGGTTTTTTTGTTAATAGAGATTTGGCTTATTAATTAGAAGTGAGACTTAAGAGTGAGAATAGATATATAGAATAATGCTCTTTGTTTCTTTGTTTGTTGTCTTAAATGATTAGAAATGAATTTTAGACATATAATAGGTAATAATGCAATTACTTGGTACTAAATACTATGATTGTTTCATGTTCTTGAAGTTTGGATATACTTTTAAGGCCAATTTTATCCAATAGCACTCAAGTGTTAGTTATATTCCAAAAGTATATAATTTGGGATACAAAGTGGTGAAGGAGAATTTAGAAGAGAGTTGTTTCTTATTTCTTGTTTTTTAGTTTTAAAATATTGATACAAATTTTAGAAATAAAATATTTTAATGCTTTTTTTTTAGTTTTTCAAATATATACAAATATAGAGACATTTTTTAAACCATTTTGACTTATAAAATGCATAAAATATTATAAAAAAAGAATAAATCATTTTTTTCAGTAACACTTTAATTTTTTAAAAAATAAAATACTTTAGAACTTGAAATAAGAAGGGTTTTTTTTTAACAAAAAGTAATTTATTTTAAAAGACGATAATGAGAAAACATTATCTTTTTGAATTATTATTAATCACTTTGGAAAAATGAACAATAATCTAGCTTCTATCCTCACGCCTTAGAAGTTAGAACATATCCTTTTAACATAGCATTGTTTCTACAATATATAACCAATGAATTTTTCAATCTTCTTATAAAGTAATAGAAAAATTCATTGAAAGATAAATTTATTAATTTGCCACAAGGGTTAGAACAAGAATAACTGATCATACATACTTTTTTGGAGTTCTTTTATTAAAATGGGTTTAAAAAACAAAAGTTGTTTTCATTCCCAAACTGTTAAAAAAACTATTTATTTTTTCATTCGTTTTTTATTAAATTTTTATTTGGAGATGGTAACCTAAATGTGCAGTGGATCGCGGTTGAGATGAAAAGGAAGTAGAATCTTTATTCGAATACTGGGTTGATTTTATATTTATTTATTATATCTTGGTTAGGTTGTTTTTGATTGGTTTTCTTAATAGTTTTTGGATTCAAATTCATGTATTTTTTTTAGGTGATCAAAAATTTCATTTTGAAGGCAAATGTTCAAGGATTTTCAAGTTGAAAGCTAAAAAATAAAAAATAAAAAAAAAAAGAAATTACAATGCCTAGGCATCATAGATTGTGTAGAGGATAGATTACCAACGCTTAGGTGTTGTTTTCGGCACCTAATTACTACGAACTTTTAAGCATGAATTTGGGAGGTTTGGCTCATAGGGTATACCTCTTTTTTTATGAAATTTGAAGAGGATGGAAGGGGGAGAACTTGAAGAAGACAGCTAGGATACTATTTTGGAGGAATCCGAGCAACCAAATAGAACGAGAACGACGATTTGAAAACTCGTAGAATCACCTGAATTTGAATTTAGATAGTTGTGTTGAATTCTTTCTAGAGATCATAATAGTTGATATATCTATTTCAATTGTGGTTGTGAAAATTCTTCTTAACTTAATGCATGTTTAGATCTAACCATTCTTTACATTGTTTTTGTGTCAATTTTTGAGGTTGAGAGACACAAATTGTTGATGAACTGAATTACTTTCTCACATTTATACTTGAGATTGAGATATCCAGTAGATTTTGTGGCAAAATTAGGTTCTATAAGTTTAATAGTTGAATTGTTTTAATTATCCGATATAAATAATTTACTATTTAACAAATATCACTATTGCTTGAGAAGAAATATCGAGTCTATAGGGTAGAGCTTGCCAACAACTTAGAAATAGAACACATTAGCTATTAATGAACAAAGAGTAGGAGGAGTAAACGGTAAAATCATTGCACTAGAGTTCTTACTAATTAAATTTATTCTTCTATTTTGAGTCACGATTATTTTGTTAAGTTAGTTAAATTTTGCTCATCTTGAAAATTCGGTGCTTAGATAAAATTGAGGCTAGAGAATTTGGTAGTTGGTAGAACTCACTCCCAGTAGAAAATGATACTAGTATCACACTTCTATATATTACTTGTAACAATTCGTACATTTGTGAAATCCATCAAGGTTTATTAACCAATGTTATGGGTGAAATTGGACCATAAGGACAAATTTGGAATACAGAGGAAACAAAAGGGAAAACACACAAAGAAGGACCGAGACCATGCAAAAGACAGAAGAAACTGGGCCTTCAGACTATGCAAGAGGTGAGGATTGGGCTCAAAAGCCAGATCTCTGATCGGCCTCAACCTGCCCAAGGTCGAGGTCGAGGCCGAGACCAAGCCCAATTGGGCCAAGGCCGACCACGACCCAGCCGAGGCAGACCTCTCTGTGGGATCGATCCGTCTTCTACTTTCTCTTCTGGGTCCCGATCCGCAGCCGAAGATGACCCTCTCTTTTTCCTGTTTCATGATGGATTAGGGTTGACACGCTAGAAAGACCTATAAATATTGCTCTTGTCAAAGGAAAGGCAACTTCTTCTCCATTCTAGAAACTCTTGCTAAACTCATCTAAACACTCTCTGACTTAAGCATCTGAGCCTGTGGCAAGCACCACACCGGTGTTCAGATCTTTCTTCTTTTGCAGGCTACGTTCTTCCCCTCTTCAAACAAATTTACAGTGGTTGTCACGTGAAGGTTAGGTGAGTTATTCTGTCCGAATTTTGGCAACAACAACCAATTTTTGTAAATTCTTTTTCTAATAATTGAACGTCATCATGAGGGTCGGACCCTCCATAGCATTAGCATTAGGTAACCACACATGAAGAGAAAATTGAACAAATTTAGCAACTGGACCAACAAATAATACAACAATGCACAAACTAACAAATAATAAATTAACCTAAATTATTATAAATCAAGTTATATTGAATATTTTAAACAATTTACAAATTTTTCAAAACTAAATTATTTGCACAAGGGGCTAGAACATGAACTAATCATACTACACATGGATTTTCTTCCTCATTCAAGAGAGATCTTAGAGAGAATTGGTGCCTAATTTGGAAAAAGTGGCCAAAAACTAGTCCAAATGGTGGCTCAAAATATAGAGAAAAAAAATATGGAATAATTAGAACAAAGATCAGATTGGATATAATCTTCTAACGTGCAAACAATATCACTCCTAATTATGAAAACATTATATAATACGTTTGCAACGAAAAGCACATGAAATTTTCTCAGTTAAATATACAAATTTTGGTACATGTACGTACTTTCATTAAGCTAATTAACAATTTACTCTAAACGTTAATGTGTAACAATTTAGGTCCCGTTTGATAACTATTTTGTTTTTTGTTTTTGAAAATGATGCTTGTTTTCCATTATTTCTCTTCATTTTCTCTACAATGATTTTCATCTTTCTTCAAGTAACATTTAAGTTTCTAGCTAAATTTAAAAAGTAAAAACAAGTTCTTGAAAACTATTTTTTTAGCTTTCAAAACTTAACTTGGTTTTTTAAAACATAGGCACAAATTACATAAGAAAATATAGAAACTCATTGGTAAAAGTAATATTTTTAGACTTAATTTTTAAAAAACTAAGAACAAAAATGTAACGCCCCAGAACTCCAAATATCCTTTATTCTGAACTATGGGCTAATTTAATGCAAATTAAATTAATCGAACCTTTGAGTTTCTTGTTTTATTTTCTTAGTCTTGAAAAATTTAGGAGAATACATATGGGTTTACCAAATATAAGTTAAATTGGAGTATTTAATTATGGCTAAGGGCATGTTTGTAGTTAAATGGAAGAGGAAGGGTAATTTTGTAACTAAACAATGAATTAGGGTTTTCTTATCACCTATTTTGTCTTCTAGTGGCCATGTGCATCACGGTCCCTCCCAGCCAGCAAACTCAAACGAAAAGGGACACCTCACGTCAAGCATCTGCCGGAAGCACTCAGGCCGATCAACGCCTGCCTTATGTTCGGCCTGCTCGTAAATCTAGCTTAGTAAAATGGTTTGAAGACAAGCGAGCTGAAGACGGGGTTCCAGATCAACGCCTCGCGTCGTGCAACTTCACCGTCGATCACCGCTTTGAACTCGCGCCGCGCCCACCTCGTCATCCCGTTTGCGGATCTCCAACATGGTCGGCCGTTCGCGCGCGCTTTACCTCGCCGACCGGAAGAAGCAGCGTCGGAGATCGCGAACTCGCTGCGCAGTCGCGATCGCCGCCCACGAGCTTGAGTGTCCGTCGGTCGAATCGACGAAACTTGCGGCTTGCGCCGTGTCGTTCGCGAGCTCCTCACGTCGTGCCGGCTAGATGACGTTGTCTCTGTTCTACAGGTCCTCGCCAAAATCCGTCACAACAACTTGCCTTCGCCGAGCTGCAGGTTGGAGTCCTCGCCGCCGGAATCACGAGCCGCTTCCGTCTCGTGCGTTTGGCAGCGATGAACCGCGTTTTTACGCACAAAGCTTGGGTCTATTTGGTTTGGTTCCTTTTGACCGGTTTTGTTGGAGATAGGGCCGGTTACGAATAGATCGGCTCACGAGCTTTGCGAGATCCGCTCCCACGCCCAGAAGGCGCAACGACGCGCGCGATGCTCGCCCGCCACGCGCGCGCACGCCGAGCCGCCCGGCCCACCTGTTTTGATTCCCCGAGTTCGTTTTCAGCCTCCGGTTGGGTAATTTCGCTTGTTTATTACTCGATATCCCAACTAATTTCAATGTAGACTCTAAGTTATACTTATTTTAACTAATTAGGGGATTGGTGAAATGGAATTAGGGATCCGGCGTACTAATCACGAGTGTGATGAACTCTGAGTTAGGAGCGGAGCATGAGGAGTTTTAAGCGAAGGCTTTGGTAAGGGACCTTGTGCCGAATCTTTTTAAACGGGATTAAAGAAAATGAACTTCAATATTTTATGTGAAATTAGTATGATATTTTACTTAAAAGGATTTAATGTTTTTATACGAGAATATCCCGAGATTTTATGTGAAAATATTTTGATATTCTATGAGAAGATATCTCAATATTTTATGCGAGAATAATCTAGTATTTTATGCGAGAATAATCTAGTATTTTATGCGAGAATGTCTTTGTATTTTATGTAAAGATATTCCAGTATTTCATGTGAGGATAGTACAGTATTATCTATAAGAATATGGCATGATTTTGTACGCGAGTATTACGCCCGATTTGATGTGAAAAGTCATGATTTGCATATTAATGATAATGGTTGTGGCATGTACACTATAGTTATGATGAATGATGGGACCTCATGCATGTTATGTATGTCATGAAATGAATTAATGAAAAGTGTGGACATTGGTCTCCTGAGAGCATTATGTGCATGGTAAAACATGCAATAGAGACCCAAGGGTCAAATTACGAGAAGTCCATGAGGACTCAAATTATTACGAGAGTGCGTGAGGGACTCAAAACGAAATGACTCAGGATGACCAGTCGGCCACACAAATAAAAAGGAAGTCATGGATTAAAGACCTGACAATATGAGAACGTTTTAGGTCCCGCATATGTACATTTCGAACAAGTTTAAAAGTCATGATTGTATGTGTATGCATATCCCAAACCTCGGTAGCGAGGTCACTTACTGGGTATTGTCTTTACAATACTCACCCCTTCTTTTAAAAATGTTTTTCAGGTAAGGCTAAGGACGTGCAGGGCGAGTGACGGAGGCGCGTTGCCAGGACCATGGGATTAGACATGTTTTCCGCATATTCATTTTATAACCGATGTTGTTCCTTTATGTTTTTGGAGGTTTAAATTTACCTTACAGATTATAAATAGGCCATGTTAAACTGCTCCTTTTATCTGTTTTGAATGTTTTAATTTGGGATCCCTAAAGACAAATTATTTTTAATTGGAGGTTTATTAAAGATCTTTTATCTCTTGGCCTATAAATGCATGCATGTGTAGTAATGTCTCTAAGAGTTTAGTCATAGAAAAGTAGGGGCGTTACAAAAAAATTAAATGGTTATCAAACAGAGTTTTACTCTCTATATTTTAAAATCTATTTAACAATTTAGTTTATGAACTTTAGTATATGTAATTAATAATTTAGTTCTTGTAGTTTAAAATTTATAATGCTTTAGTTTCTATAGAGAAAAATTTCATCGAAGTGAAATATTGATTTTTGTTATGTAACAATTTTATATTTATAAATTAATTTATAAACACATTTAATCTCTAAACGATTTATTGATCTATGTATTTAAAATATCTCATTGCACCTTAACATAAAGTACGTAGAAACTAAATGGTTACAAATTTTAAATTACAAATACTAAAGTGATTAATTTAAATTGTTACCCACTAAGAGGATTAAATATTACTTTTAATGAAAGTACAAATGAACATAGGTGTTTTTTAATCCATTTTCTTTCATCACCTATACCACACAACTCAACTTTTAGTTTTATGAATTCTAGCATTTACTTTCACCCACTCTGATATATAATCTATTCAACGCATTGCTAGCTTGAAGAAAAAAATATATAAATAAATGGGACCAACTAAAAAAGTGAAAGAAATTAAGGTGCATTCTCAAGGCTTGTGTTTGTAATAAAGTGAGAAAGAACTCTTTGTAAGTGGCTAATATATAACTTTTTCTACCAAATCCCACAATAATCAATGCTTATAATTTTTATTTGAAAAAGGGCTTCCCAAAAAATTATTTGGCTTTCATGGCAAGATAAATCATAAAATGCACTCCTTTGCTTATTCCTCAAAGCACCCAACCACAACACTTAAATATAAAACACACTTGTGTTTGTTCCTATATACTTTGAGAAAGTGTTTTCATTTATGCTTCTTGAACAAGAATATTGGAATGAAAGTTAGGGCCAAGGTGGCCTCACAATTCAACTGAAACTTAATCATTTTGTTGCATTTCTAAACTCATTCTTAAACTCACTTCATATGGTCCTTAGCTTCACACATTCAAATAAAAACATAACAGAACTTGATCTCCTGCACTCACACTCAATTCAAAATTTGAATCTGCTGAAGCAAGTTATTTTTCTTGGTGGTGAAGAGATGGGGTTCTCGTCGCCGGTTAAGATACTCGTCGGGATTCCTTCCGACGACATCGACCAGAGCAAGGAGCTTCTTTCTTGGGCAATCACAGTTCTAGCTCATCAACATGACTGCATTGTTGCTACTCATATTCTTGGTTAGATTGATTTTTCCTCACCCACTTGCTTCAACAACTTTTCTATGTTCTTCCAAGTTTCTTCCTCTTCCTCAAATTTATGCTTTGTTTTCTTTGAATTGAATGACAGTTAGTGAAGATACAAGGAAGCGTCCATCCACGGTGACTACGACAAAAAATCAATCGCAGCTTCGTCGAGCCAAAGCTTACGTCATATCGATTCTCGCGGAGTTTGCCAATATCAGCCAATCCAAACAGGTAAATCGACTAGGTTAAAAATCATAAACTCTTTATGATATTATCTACTTTGGACTTAAACCTACATACATGAAAATGTCATTTTCAGGTAAATTTGGAGGCGAGGGTTGGTTTTAACTCGAGCATTGGAAGAGGTTTGCTTGAAGAAGCGAAGTCGATTTCGGCTGACTTTCTCGTTCTTCGTGGCACGAGAAACAGATCAAACAGGTAAGGAAGAAGCTAAATTCTACCAAATATTGAGTTGTTTTAGAATGCAAATTATAAATTAAGGTTGATAATTAATGGTATTGTTTTTCTATGTTATTTTGGATTAGAACTCCCAACATTGCAAGGTATTGTTTTGAGAATGCTCCTGAGAAATGTACTCTGGTCTTCCTGGGAAAGAAAGAGCAGTTGCAGCAAAATTTGGACTTTGATTCTCTTCAATCTAAAGGTAAATATAATTAAGAGCATTCCAAAGGAAGAAAAAAAAATTAAAAACTTAAGTTTGATAATCATTTTGTTGTTTTAGGCTGCTCTTAGTTTTATATGGAGACTAATAATGATGTTTTTTTTTAAAAAAAAAAATGTTACATGATAAGTTCCAAACATTCAAACTTTTAAAACTACATTAATAAAATTAAAACTCCACCCATTTGGTATGAATTAATCTTGTAATTTAATCAAGATAATTTTTTTAAAAAAAAAATCTTTAAATTTACCCCCCTATTTCTAAGTTTTAGGATAGATTTCAAATATTTCCATGAGCATTATTGAAAAGATTCATCTAATCTTTGAACTTTGAAATTGTTCTAAAAAATATTTGAAGAGTTTTTATCGGAAAGAAATTGAGAGTTAGTGACATTCTATACAACCTGGTTTATATGTAGATTGAGGTGATAGTTGGCATGTAAAAATTAATTTTGTAAACGATATTCAACAAAATGTTAGGTGTTGTTTGGGGCGTTGAGTGGTTTATAATAACAGGGTATTATAATAGTCTGTGGGTTATTACAATCTGTGGAATCATATAATATTATTTAAAATGTATAGTAGTATAATCTGAGGTTATAATAGTTTGTGTTTAAGGTGCAGAGTATTCCACAGATTATAATAACAAGTTATTATAACATGTGCCCCAAACAGTCCCTTAATGATATATCTTTTGAGTTAAAATGAATGGCAGAATATCAATTTTAATCTTTTATGTAATTGAAATTGAGTTGGCAATAATGTCATGTATGCTTTTCAATTTTCACACATCAACTGACACTAAGAATTAAAATACCAATGTCAATATTGATATTGAGTTTTCAATTTATAGATATATCAATATCCACAGTTATTTTGTAAATAAAAACGTTACAAAAATTATATAAATTAATAATTAAGTTATTTTTTTAATTTCTAAACTAAGTTATAGATGTTGTTATTAGTGTTTACAACTAATAGATGATATTTTTTTTAATGTTTTATGGGTATTTAATTATGAAAGAAAATAGAGATATTGATTTTTTTTTTTTTTTGACAGTATGTTGTGACATATTTAAACTTGTGAACTTTTTGTCAAGAATATATGTTTTATGCAAATTGAATTATACTCATGTTGAACCTTGATTTACGGATATGACGATATGTTTTCATTTTTGGCAATTATCCTTTACTTTAGAGAAAAAATTCAAATGATTTAGAAGGGTTAAAATGAAAATTTTCAAAATTTAAGAATGGATGCAAAATCTATCCTTTTTATTTAACCTATTAGAAAACAAACTTCATGAACACGAAATGTTTATAACACAAGGGCCCAAACATCATAATTTCTATGAATAACAATCATTTGCAAACCATAGGGGAAGATAAATGTGAGCGAGAAGATTTCAGAGCTCCAAAAACAGAGAGCGCCAGGGCGCTGCCGCTCACGGCGGTGGAGGATGAGGCTGAAGCCTCCGGTGACTCAATTTCCAACACCACCACGGAGGACGACTCCTCTACCTCCGGTGACTGCAGCACAATCGGCTCTCCGCCGCTGCCGCCGGTTTCACCGTTTAAAGCTCAATCCACGGACCGGCGGCAGCGGCTGTCACCATGTAAATTGATATCATCGTTCATCGGGTCGCCTTTTCGGAAGAGAAATTGCAGTTTTTCTGATAAGCAATCGGGTCAGCCATTGTTGAGATGCTTCACCTATGAAGAGATTTTGAATGCTACCAATAATTTTCACCCAGGTTTGTTTTCAGATACTCTGTTTTGTTGGGTCAAAATTTGGTTTTGCTTTTGGTTGATTTGGAGTTTTTGAATTCAACAATTACGCATGAAAAATTGAATCTTAAGATAATAACGGTTGAGCTATATTCAGATTGGCGGTTAATTACATAATTGATAACGGTACTTGTTTATTTTTTTTTTTTTTTATTTTTTTAGTACAACAACATTTGAAGTAAGAGGATTCGAACCGACCTCTTGGTCATAAGTCATAGTACTTAGGTTGATTTTTTTTTAAATTATGAATTTTGGTTGAATTAAATATTTTTCTTCTTAATAATATAATTAAAAGAACTAATGTTGTAAAGGGAGACTCATTCGAAATAAATTTTATTGGTAGCATTTTAAATTTTATCTTCATATTAAAAATTCTTGATTAGGGTCATTCTAAAACATGTGTATAATTATTATTTTATTAACATATTTAGACATTGGAGCATGTGACTTGAAAGAAATGAGTTATGGAATTCAAACTTCTTACTTTTTACTCATACTTTAACCAATTGAGTCATTCTAAGAGTGATGTATATTTTACTCATAATGAGAGTGATGTATATTTAACCTTGTTAGGTAAGGTAGCTTTGATAAGAGTATTATTTTTATTTCCAATACTTTTATGGTTAGTTCTTTTATTCTAAAAAATTGGGCCGGTTTGGTATGCAATTCGGATTCTGTTTTATGTTTTCAGATTCACTGAATTCAGTAAATATGCGTTTGACAGATGTGTTTTCAAAAGCTGTTTTCGAATTTTGTGATCCAAACAGTAGAAATTCTGAAAACAACATTTTTATGTTCTCATTGTATCCAGATTCCGAATTTAAAATTTTAAAATGCAGAATTATATGAAACAAAGATAAAAATCTTAATAAAGATAATATTCCAGGTTATAAATCAATTTACTTTGTTTAATTAAAAGATGTATAATATAATGTTATAAATTATAAATTATATAATATTATATTAAAAATGATAATTTTACAAAATTTATAAAAATCATATTCATAAATTAATTAATAATGATTTATATTCAATCTAATATTTAGTTTTGCAACTATAACTAATTTCATGATCTATAAATATATTATAGAACACACTCTAAACAACTGTTTTAAATGGAATCAAATTTCTAAATCTGTTACCAAACACCTATCCGAAAACATGAAATACAACTCTGTTTTCGTTGAATCTCTTGTTTTCAAATTTTTGTTTTCAGATTGCTTACCAAGAGACTCTAAACTTCTCTAATATTTATTTATTGTTATGCTTTGCGTAATCTTTTTGAAATTTAAAAGAAAACAAAAAAAAACTCAAATTTTAAGGCCCCGTTTAATAACCATTTTGTTTTTTGTTTTTAGTTTTTAAAATTTAAACCTAAAAATACTACTTATATCAATGAGTTTGTAAGACTTCTTATCTACTTTGTACCTATGTTTTCAAAAACCAAGCCAACATTTGAAAACAAAAAAAAATAGCTTTAAAAAACTTGAATTTGTTTTTAGAATTTGGCTAAAAGTTCAAATGTTTATGATCTCTATTGTAGAGAAATTAAGTGAACATAAGCTTAACTTTCAAAAACTAAAAACCAAAAATAAAATGGTTATCAAATGGGGCGTAAATTTCCTCTTTCTAGTTTTTGAAAACTTAGCTAGAATTTTGAAGGCATTTTCTAAAAAATCTATATAAAGAAACCTTTTTTATATGATCGAGGACATAATAAATAAGCTAACCACGTGGAAAAAAAAAACAAAATTCAACTAGCTTCCCCCGATATCATAAAAAATAAACGGAATGTTTTTTTTTAAGTGTGCATATGTTTTCTAGACTAATTCTTTTCTCGGTGTTTTACCAATATTAAATCTTATTTTAATCTCTAAACTTTCCAAAAGTTGATTTTATCCCTATAGTTTCAAGTTTATTGAAAGTTAAATAAAAATAAATAAATATTTTTAAACTTTGTCTCTTGTTTTTTTAAAAAAAACTCATATTCTTTCAAAAATTGCAATATTATCCTTGATCTTTCATAAACATTGCATAACTATTCTTTGAGGTAGAAATTTGTTAGAATTTTGGATGAAAAATCAACATGGGGATGACATGAAACAACATGCAGGCAGTGACTATGATGTTTGTCTAAATTAAATATGAAAGAATGACGACATTCAAACACGTTGATTTTTCATTCAACCTTTTAACGATTTTTTTACTCCAAGTATTAAGAATAATATTGTAAGTTTTGAAAGAGTGTGGATAATTTTTAAACAAGGGGAAAAATTTAAGGGTATGTTTTATATATAATTTGACCCCGTTACTGAACTTTCAAAGTATCTATATTAATTTGCGAACTCTAGAAAAAACTACCACCTTGGAAAAATATCTAGAAACCAATAAATGAAAAGTAGAATCTTGATTATCTTTGTGCTAATATTCTACTTTGAAAATCAGATAATATGGTAGGGCAAGGTGGTTATTCAGAAGTTTACAAAGGAGAATTGTGCGATGGAAAGATGATTGCTGTGAAGAGACTGACAAAAGACAACAAAGACACAAACAAGGAGAAAGAGTTTCTGATTGAACTAGGAATAATTGGGCATGTCTTTCATCCAAATACAGCTACTTTGGTTGGCTGTTGCATTGAAAATGGCCTTTATCTCATCTTCAACTTCTCTCAAAATGGAAACCTTTCTTCTGCATTGCATGGTAATTAATTAAGCACCAACTTCAATTCACTTTTACCTATTTTAGGTTACGAGTTTGTTAATCTCATCGATAGACTTTGATTATAAAATTTCTAAACTAATTCAACATAATATTATTCCTTCATAGAGGGTGATTAAATAGTTGAATTTTTATGCTACTTTAAGCTAGTTTAATTTGATTGAAAATCGATCTATGCATTCATTGAAAAAAGATAAAAGAATATAAAAGAATTAGAATGAGGAAATCAACATGTTAGACTATCTTGATATAATTAAATTTACCCTTAACTATCAACTTAAGTTTTTAGTTTGATTGGTGATTTAAGATAGTATCAGAGCAGGTGGGTTCAAGAGGTCTTGTTGTTCAAACCCCTGCAAAGTCAGTTTCCTCCCCATTTAACATTGATTTCACTTGTTTGGCTTTTCATCAAATTTTCAAGCCCACAAGTGAGGGGAGGGGGGGCGTTAGACGAATAAGCCTATGAAAAGGTAGCCCAAAAATGAGCCAAACAAGAACTAACCTTTAAGTATTCATTTGATTTCTTTTAACTTTGAGTTTTTTATTTATTTTTTTTTTTACGACAAATATGGAGTATAAAAATTCAAACCTTTGACCTCAGTTTGGCACCTCTCGAATAAGTTCAGCATATATCAAATATAAATCTAGCTTATACAACAAATTCAATGTTTACAATTCATTATTCTTTAACGCAGATAGTGCTGAAATTTTGACAGGCAAAACAAGTAAGATATTGGAATGGTCAATCAGATATAAGATTGCTGTGGGAATTGCAAGGGGTTTGCACTATCTCCATGGATGTTGCAAACATCGCATAATCCACAGAGACATCAAAGCTTCCAATGTCCTTCTTGGCCCTGATTATGAACCTCAGGTAAAAATATATATATATATATAAATCTTAATATTTACGCCCGTTATAATCTTTGCTACTCCTCACTAATATAGAACTTTAGTCGCATTCTCAACCCGACTTTATTCCAATGCTCGAGATTTCTCTTTAAAATAAGTTCCTTATATAGTCTATAGATGCATTCACTTTTGTTCTCTCCTTATAAAGTTAAGGAAAAAACTTCGGGTCCACCCATCTCTTTTGTAGCCCACCTAGTCGTCCATTCACAGTTTGTCACGTGACTAACTCTTTAAGATTGGTGCAACCCAAGTTTTCAGTCACGTTTCTCCACTTTGATATGACATTGTCTACTTTGAACATAAGCTCTTATGACTTTATTTTTTGTTTCACCCAAAAGCCCTCATACCAATGAAGATAATGTCTCTCACTTTATAAACTCATGATCTTCCTCTTATCTAGACCGATGTGGGACTTTGGTCGCACTCTCAACAATCAATCTTCTTCACTTTTAACAACGGACATAAAACTTTAGATTAAATTACAAATTTAGTTCTTAAACTTTTAGATTTGTATCTGTTTGGTTCTTGAATTTCAAAAGTATTTAATAAGTAATTGAACTTTCACTTTTATGTCTAATAAATCCTTGACAAATTCAAATTTTTAAAAAAATTAATTGATCTATTAAATATATAAATTTGAATTTTGTATCTAATGAAACTCTAAAATTTCAATTTTGTGTCTCGTAAATCTATGAGTTTTAAAAAAATTGAAAGTTCAGTGATAAATTTGTAATTTTAAAAGTAATTTTTAGGTACCAAATAGACACAAATCTCATACTTCAAGAACTAAATTTGTAATTTAACCAAGACGTTAATTTAGTAAACAGTCAAATGGGCTCAAGGACCATCCAAAACCATTTTACAAATCTCAAAGACTAACATATCTCTTTTGAAACCTCAAGAACTAAATAGACATCAAATTCAAATTGTCGTTTTTTTGGACTTTGTTATGTATTTCGTTGGTGTTGGGTTTGGCAGATAACAGATTTTGGGCTAGCAAAATGGCTTCCAAACAAATGGACACACCACGCAGTGGTTCCAATAGAAGGCACATTTGGGTACTTAGCACCAGAATATTTCATGCACGGTTTAGTGGATGAGAAAACTGACGTTTTTGCATTTGGGGTTCTTCTTTTGGAGATTGTCACTGGCAGAAGGCCTGTGGATTCATCCAAACAAAGCCTTCTCTTGTGGGTAAATGCCCTTTTTCACTATACACTAAACACAACACACCCATTTCTCACATCCTAAAAGAATTGCAGTTTGACAAAAAAATAAAAAGGGTGGTTTGTAATGGAACAGGCAAAGCCTTTGATGGAGTCGGGCGAGATCGGGCGGTTGGTCGACCCGAGGCTCAAATGCTACGACGCGGAGGAGATGCAGAGAGTCGTGTTGGCTGCTTCTTGCTGCGTTCGACAGACCTCGGCTGAGCGACCATCTATGAGCGAGGTATGCTCCAACATGATAAGTCGTATAATGCTTTTGTGTGTTGGGATTGAATTATGAATTGGATATGGACTAGTTTGGTACTATAAAAAGTGTTGCCTGTTCTTGTTTGTTTTTTAGTACATCAACAAATTGGAGGTGGGGGATTCAAACTCATGACTACTCTTAGTCATGAGTTATATTTGATGTCAATTGAGCTACGCACTTGTTGGTAGAGATTGTTGAATGTTAAGGGTTAAAAAGAATGAGAAACTTGTAGTTTCAAATAGGTAAATTAATATATTAAAAATTTGTGGGACTATATAACTTTAAATTAGATATATATTCGTTTTAAGAGGTAGTTGTGCTAAATTGAATATTAATTTGAATTCTTGAACTTTAATGGGTGCAGTATTACGCTATTTTTGAAAGGATATCATTGTTAACAGTTTTGTTTTATGTTTCTCCAATTCTACCTTTCAAGGAAAAAAGACAAACTATGGGTTGGTTTTCTTTAGTAGCATTTATCGTTTATTAAATAGAAACAAAGAAAACAAAACGTATTATTAATTACTTTTAGTGTTTCTTGTCTCTAAATTTTAGATGAAAAAAATATAAGTTTTATTGAAAAACATAAAACAACAAGATAGAAATGTTATTAAGTGCATCTTTTTCTAAATTTAAAAAAAAAAAATTACTAGTTAGATATTGAAAACCCTATTCAAATCATTTCAATTAACCACTAAATTCAAATACTTAAATATATGAAATTAGAGTAAATTTGATTCTTTATTATGCATTTTTACATCATTTTACAAGATTAATTAGCAATCTCTTTATTTTGCCTCATTTTGGTATTAAAGAAATTAATCAAGGCCCAATGCTTTTTAATTTTTAATTTAATGAAATATAGGTATTGGAGGTGCTAACCAAAGGCCATGATTCAGAGATAGCAAAGAGCTTGAGAATCCCAAAGTTCACCTCTGATGATGATAATGAACTTGATGATTATTCCATGATATTTGGGTATGAAGTTCCAATAGACACACTTCTTGAGGATTATTTATGAGAGTATTTAAATATATATTTTTTAAATTGGAAGTGAGAGTTCAAATTTTACCCTTTTAAAATATTGTATTTTATTCTTCCAAATTATTCCTTTATTTATAGAGTTTGTTGTTTAAAGAGGGTATTAAGTACCAATCCCATTGATATTTTTATATATCAAAGAGTTTAGGATTTTAATCAATATATCCAATGAAATTTCAGAAGTAGAGGTTTACTCTATATGTCTAATGTATTGTATTTATATTGACAAAATATAAAACAATATTATCAATATATCATTTTACATAAATATTAATAATAAGGATTTTAACCTATTTAAAAATTTAATTTCTTTAATTCTAACTATTCATATTTTTTTTTAATTTCTATAATTTTTTTAGAAATATCGATCAATATTGACATTATATAATTTTTGTGAAAAATGACAATTATATATAAAATTGAAGGGAACAACCTCTCTACTAATCTCTAAAGCGGGTAGGATTGAATTCTATCTTGCAGAACTATGTTCCCAACTATCTAACCAGTCTTATCCCTTAAATGTGAGGCTTATTGACTCGGCGATCTCGGGTCACTCTCACTCATGCAAATCTAAGGATAATCCCGAATAAACAGGAGTTTATAGCACGCTCGAGATTAAGATCGAGTTACCTACGTCATCGTATGAATATAATAAGTTAAGACAGTAAACAAGGTTATAAAATCTAAGTGACTATTTTGTGGTCCAGTCTTATGCAAACTCATTGCATAGGACACCCTCACTCACATGTCTCCACATGAACGATTTAGGATCACATCATTTATGTACTTTACAAAGTGGGTCGCATCCATAGTGCCCCCAGAATAAGATACGTACCCAGTTTTATCCCTATACTATAGATCGTTCTGGCTATAACTTAAACTTGACCCACTTTTATGTCACACATAAAGTTCAAGTATACATTCTATAGCCAAGGGCTCTTTATTGAATTAGGGTTACAAAAAACACAATTCACATTATTCAATAACACATTTACTGAATAAACCTTAATAACATCTTTATTACAAAATAAGATGTACATTCAGTTTACAAACCACGAGTTTTAAGACATAAAACCCAACATTAATGATGTGAACTAAAACTAATACCATAGTTGAAATGAAACGAAACAAAACATATGTAAAAAAAAATAAAAAGATTGTACTTATAATTTAATCCTAATGTACTTTAATACTCAAACTTAGAGCAAGAAATAAATTTCGTTTAAATTTCCAACCACCAAAATCTAAAAAAAATCAATTCATGTAATAAATATTAAAAGTCAACGGTGAGGCATAAAGGAGACTAGCATCAAGTTGTAGTGCAATAAATAAAGAGGAGATACACATGGAGAGAAATGCCACCAAACTTCTGTCAATATCCACTCACCCAACATTAATTTCTTTGTAAGTTCTAATACAATTACTCTTTTATAGGAATTAAAGACTACAAAACAAATCTTTTTTCGAGGTAAGATCAAAATTTTATACATTTTTTTTAACGTGCTCTAAAACTAAATCTCGTGTCAAGATCAATTTCACCATTCTTTGTCTGTAAAGAGTGAATAAGAAATATTATTAAAGCTCACTCCATATAAAAACTTTCAATTAGCTAGATAAATCACTCTCTCATATCATCCATCAACTCAAAAAGTCCATAGAAATCAGTAATTAATTGAGGAAGAAACGACCTTATAGGAGTTTGAAGACAAGACCTCTTGCTCTAGTACGATGTTAAATCACTAATCAATTTATATAAGCTTAATCTGATATGTTATGACAAATTTAGAGCATTTTTAGTAGGTAATCTTAAAACATAATTTTGAAAACAAGAGATTTAAGAAAACAAGCTTGTATTTTGGGGTCGTTTGGTTTTGAAACACAACCCCATGGGTTACAACAGTGCAACCCCATGGGGTTTGTTCCATGTTTTTTATTTCATTTGTCATCTTCCATTTTTGGCGATTACTTCAACAACAATTTCGGTGACAACTCCAACAACTACATCGGTGATCCGACTCAACTAATGGCTACCTTCGGCAACAACTCTGGCGACCTGACCACAGCTGACAATTACCTCCGGCGACCTGACCACAGTTGACAATTACCTCCGGCGACAACTCCGACGACCACACTGGTGACCCCGCTTTCGCTGACGACTACATCCAATGGCAACTCCGACGACCACATCGGTGACAACTCCGACGACCATACCAATGACCCCGACCATCGCTGACGACTAACTTCAACGACAACTCCGCGACCACACCGACTACCCCAACCACCGTTGAGGACTACCTCCAATGAAAACTCCGACGACCACACCAGCGACCCCAACCACCGCTGACGACTACCTCTGATGGCAATTCCGATGACCATACTAGCAACCCCTGCCACCGCTGACGACTACCTCCAGCGACAACTCCGACGACCATACCGATGACCCCGACCACCACTGACAACTACCTTCGATGACAACTCCGACGGCCACACCGACTACCCCAACCACCACTGATGACTACCTCTAGTGACAACTCCGACAACAACACCGACGACCCCAATCACCGCTGATGACTACCTCTAATGGCAACTCCGACGACCACACTGGCGACCCCTGCCACCGCTGACGACTACCTCCGGCGATAACTCCGACGACCATACTGATGACCCCGACCACCGCTGACGACTACCTCCGATGACAACTTCGACGACCACACCGACGACCATAACCACCGCTGACGACTACCTCCGACGACAACTCCGGCGACCACATCCATCGTTGATGACTACCTTCGACGACAACTTTAATGACTACATCAACGACCTAACCAGACTACTTTCGACAACCACTCAAGAGATATACGCCTATCCCAACAACCCGATCACTCGAGCAATCAACTACCCTAACGACCTAACTTGTGTGCAATCACCACTTTTCTTATTAGAGTTCCAAAAATAAGTTTTTGGATACTTTGTGTAATAACATTTTAAATTTTCTAATTATTTAAATAGACTTCCAATTTTTTAATTTCTAAAATAGAATTCCAGAAATAAGTTTTTGAATACTCTATAAAATATATTTTCAAATTACCTAATTTATTAAATAGACTTCCAATTTTTTAAAATTTTAAAGTAGAATTCCAAAAAATAGTTTTCAGAATATGACGTGAAATAGAGTTTTTAATTCCTTAATTTCTTAAATAAACTTATATTTTTTTAACTTCTGAAATAGAGTTCCAAAAATACTTTTCTCAATATTTTTTGAAATAGAACTTTAAATCCCTAATTTTTTAAATGAACTTTCAATTTTTAAATTTCTAAAATAGAGTTCCAAAAATACTTTTCTAAATACTTTGTGAAATAGAGTTTCAAATTCCTTAATTTCTTACATAGAGTTCCAATTTCTTAATTTCTAAAATAGAGTTTCAATTTTGTAACTCATCTATATTATACAAAGGTTTCTACAATTGACAAAACATCCACTAAAAAATAAGAGAAAATAAGAGAACAAAGCAAATTTAAAGAAAAAGGAAAACAAACAAAGATAAACCCTGAGATTCGTAACACCTGCACCCCAAACACTGTTTTCTTATTCCCAGGCTTCAGAACACTGCACTACAAACACAGATTTCTGATTCCTAGGCTTCAGAACCCCTCAGATCAAACCCCCCAGGGTTTTGATTCTAAGACAGGGGGCCAAACAACCCTTTTATGTTTTTAGAGATATATTTGGTAGTAGATTTATAAATTAGATTCTAATTTAAGCAATTTTTGAAAATGTGTGTTCAATAAAATATTTATAAACTAAGAAACTAGTTGTAATTGTAAAACTAAATATTATATTGAATGTAAATCATTATTAATTAATTTATGAACATGATTTTTTTGTTATAAAATTTTGTATAATTATTATTTTATAATATTATAATCTATTATATTATACATATTTTAATTTAACAAAAATAAATTGAATTTATAACATGAAATACTATATTTAAAGTTTTTATCTTTTTTAATATAATTCTACATTTTAAAATTTTAAATTCAAAATCTAGACACACTAAAAACATAACAATATTGTTTTCAAAATTTCACCACTTAGATTACACATAATTCAAAAAAAGTTTTCGAAAA
This sequence comes from Trichosanthes cucumerina, assembly GCA_036507285.1. NCBI lineage: Eukaryota > Viridiplantae > Streptophyta > Magnoliopsida > Cucurbitales > Cucurbitaceae > Trichosanthes > Trichosanthes cucumerina. Next base: position 9,962,366 of record CM071842.1, on the reverse strand, counting down.
TATAACGTATTTAGAGGGGGCTCAAGCCCCCTCTCAAAGTTTTTACAGTATATAATATGCATAGAAAAAATCAAATTAAAATACAAAAAAATCTTATGGCTTAGTGGTAAGTATATGCACAACCCCTACGAATCTGCCACTATTTGTCAAATTCATATTTATTAAAATCAGTAAATTTAAAAACATGAAATAGAATATAGATTGTCTACCAAATAAGTCCTTAATTCCATCATCTCACTAGTCTAACAAATCACATTTTTGTCCAGATGTTAATGAAATAATTAATTACTATAAAGAAAATAGTATCATTTGGAATGAAATAAAATCTTCTGCTAAAAAAAAAAAAAGTTGTTGGAATAACCAATAACTAAAAGATACACGTCACCTAGGACATTAATTAAAATGTATCAGTATAGGTATTTAACAAGAACCTGAATTTCATTGTCTGTACATCAATATTGAACATAAAATCATAGTGGTAATAAAAACAAAATTGTCATTAACAGAGAAAGAAGAATTTTGTTACTATGCTTCGTGACAAATATATATATTTATTGTTATACTTCGATACACATTTCGTTAATTGTAGTGATGCTTCTCTCATCTTTGTCATTAATGAAAAAACTTTGGAGATCCCTCTTTTGCAAGACATTATGGTGATAGTGAAAGTTGTTTTTCATACATTGACACGATGATGTGTTAGAGCTTTCAATACTTTACACACGACAATTCTCGACAATAAAAGTCTTTATCCCATCTTATTTATTGAGAAATTATTAAGTGAAATCGTCACAATATCTTATTCATCTATCTTTTTTATACTATTAGTGACATTTATTTATCACTCTCGAAACGACTTTTCATCACCATTTTAAGTGGAGGATTATATTTTCTTAAATTCTTCGGAAGATCATTTATTTAATTATTTTTAATATCGATGTAATTAGTTGTGATAAATGATAACTACTCAATTATTACTTAAATCACTTTGGGATTTGAAATGAGTTTAGTTATATATTTGGTTGCAACTTTTTTAAGATTTTAAATCTTATTTAATATATTTACTTTCATGTGTGTATATGTTTTACTGAAATCCTATGTAAAATCTTATCTATGATTAGCATATTTGTATATGGAAAAAAAAATCTATTTATATCCTTAAATTTTAGGGTTGTATTAATTAAAATCCTAAATTAATAATTAAACTCTAGGTTTTTATGAATGTATCAATTTACACACCCTATTAGATTGTGCTTGAATAATGTTAGTTCTCACGTGGATAAACTTTTATAATTCTATTAATTAAGGTCCCGTTTGATAACCATTTGATTTTTTGTTTTTGAAAATTATACTTGTTTTTCCACAATTTGTGTCCATGTTCTCTATAATGATTTCCATCTTTCTTAAGGTATCACTTAAGTTCCTAGCTAAATTTTTAAAAACAAAAACAAGTTTTTTAAAACTACTTTTTTTAGTTTTCAAAACATAGCTTGATTATTTTATAAAATATAGGTACAAAGTAGATAAGAAAACATAAAAACTCATTGGTAGAAAAGTATTTTTAGGCTTAATTTTCAAAAACAAAATAGTTATGAAATGCGGCCTAAACTTTTGAATTTTCATAAATGAATCAATGTAGCCCTCAATTTAAAAATCATCCATGCATCAATTCTAAAAAATTTAGACCCTCCATTTGAAAATCATGCCCATGCATTTGAAATAGATAGTCTAAATTTATTCATCTATGAAAGTTTAAGAGTTTAATTGATACCTGCACACGTGTGAACTAATGTTTTTCAAACAAAATCTAACAAACAGTGTAAATTGATACAGTTATCAAGAGTTCATGGTTTAAATTTATACCATTAATAGTTTAGTTAATACAACCACAAAATTTAGTGGTATAAATTGATTTTTGTCCTTCTATATCATATTACAACCATTTTTTGAATACTTATTTATCAAAATGAGCTTAGCTTAGTTGTAATTACTATGTATCTTCAATGTCATCATGTTGAATTTAAAAAAAAAAGGTCATTGTTTCACCTTGAAGTTAATTAGATCGTTTCAATGAAATTTAAGCACTAGAAATTCCACTATGGTATATAAATTTTCTACTAATTATATAATTATTTAATAGTCGTTAGTTAATGACAAATTCATTGAAATTCTTGTCAACGTAATGGTCGGCCTTTATAGAGTGCCCAAGATCTAGCTCTCTCAAGGCTCCACCTATTGATTCATTGTCTCTTTTGTGCCCTTATACCTCTCTTGTTTTGTAGACTTCAAAAGTAACTTCAAGTTTTCTTGTTGAATGTAATGAATTCTAGAGGCAACAATTACAAAAACATCAAAAGTACAACCCATTCTCTATGTCCTCGACGCAACACTAAAGCATTGTCTTAAATGCATATTCAAGAGACACTTCGTACATTTAGGATATGTTTATCTCAACACGACAAGTTACTAAGGGCCCTCTTTGCTTGACATCGCTAGAGAAGAGGTTAAGAACGTAATCATCGATGCAGTCGTGGTAAATTTAATATCAATTCTCAAGCATTCTAGGGTACGTAGAAACTATATTTAGGTTAACCTAACACGATCCCTTTTGACTTTAATAGCTACGTTGTGTCTATTTAGCCATTCGATTTTAAAAAATTTCATTTGCATTCTCCCTTGTTAATTAACACTTTTGTTAGGAGTGCAACCAAAGTCTCGTATCGACTAAATAAGGGGAAGATCGTAAATTTATAAGTTCAAAGATAAAAATAGTATTTTAATCTAAATGATATGACATATATATTTGTTAAACAAATGTTATCTAATTTGACACTGAGTGGCAGATAAAATAAAATAAAGTAGGATATATAGAAATCCAACATACCTTCTTTCTCGACCAAAAGCAATCTATTTTATGGACAATGTGACTCTATTTTGTTTTATTTCCATAATGTTAATCCAAAACTTAGGGTTAAGAATTGGAGAGAGATATTGAGATATGGTCCAAAGTCAAAGGGACATTATAGTTAGTAGATAAAATTGAGATATGACCGTTACTATCATGGTGTGTGGGGTGGACCAATGGGAGTAGGGAAGTTCACGTGAAGAGGATATGGTGAGGCCCTCCCCTTCACGTGCTCATGCTAGCCGACATTTTTAAGTTTTCTCAATCTTATGTCTCTTTCCTCCCCCCTTGGTCCCACCCACGTGGATTAAGGGGAAGAAAAAAATCTCTCCAATTTCCACTTTTATTTTTGAAAAAAAAATTAATCAATTTTTACCTATAGATCGAAATTAACTTATACTCTAAACGATTAATTTCATGGGATTGGAGTTTAGAGTACTTGAATACGTGTTGTAATTTTTTACTAGACGTTTCTTTGAAAGATGATTAAAAATAATACATGAACAAAACATGTGCTTTGTAGAGTCTTGGTACAAAGTTATTTGGACTTTTGTGATTTCAAAGGAAGGAAAAAGGAGAATGGGGTGAAGAAAATAAGGTGGAGAGATGATGGATGGTGATGGGAGAGACAATAAAAATTTTAGGGGTTGTTTAGGGCACTAAGAGCCCGTTGGGGCACATATTATAATAACGCGTGTTATTATAACCTGCGAAATACCTTACATCTCAAATACATACTATTATGGGTCGTTTGGTTTTAAGGTTTTATTGGATGCCCATGGGTAATAGATGTCTGAAAATAAGATGTTTGAGAATAATAAATGTCTGGAATAATAATTATAAATATTTTTAATTAAATAATTAATTATGATTATTAAAAATGAATGTATATATATATATATACTTAAATATTAATAAAGAAGAGAGAGAGGAAAAAAGAGAAAGAGAGATGGATGAGTCTAAAGAAAACTCATAAGGGTATAGAAAACTCATACATAGAAAAAGTGATGCATGGGAATAAGTGATGTTCATGACAATGCTCACAAACCTTGTTCAAAACAAGGAGATTTTCTCATCCTCAAAGCCTTAAACCAAACGACCCCTTATAACCCAGACTATAATACTCTCAACTTTAAATAATATTATATGATTCCACAAATTATAATAATTCATACACTATTATAACCATCTATTATTATAACTCACTCAACGTTCCAAACAACTCATAGGTGAGTTATAATAGTTTCTGGAATCATATAATATGAGTTGTACTTGGGTGCAGTCTGGGTTGCACCCATCTATGGTGCAACCCATTTTCCAACCACAAAAAATTATTTTATAAAAAAAAATTTTAAAAAAACTTTTTTTTGTGGCTCTCTATTGGGTTGCATATTAGATGGGTACAACCTGTTGAGGATCCCACATTGGAAAAGTGGAGAGAAACCTCACAATATATATGATATATGGGCTACTGTTCTCATTGCCAATTGGTTTTGAGATTGAACCCTATATAATTTAATATGGTATCATCCAAGAATGGTGAATCTAAAGAGTCACCATCTTGAGGGGACATGTTGAAGATCCTCTCATTACCAATCTCTTTCGAGATGAAGCCCAATATAATCTAATATGGTATCAGAGCCCATTAACATTTAGAGACTTAATTGAATTATTTTACTAAATTAAGGGACTTGATTGTTTGATGACCCAATAGAAACTCGCCTGCAAATTAAGGGACCAAAAATGTATTTTCCCAAAAAAATTTAATTGCCTAAGATGAAATACTTGACTCTTACCCATTGAAATCAAGGTTTGTGTGGTTCTTGTATTAAGCCAACTCCAAGCTTACCAAACACCAACCTAAGTAATGAATGGTTGATCGTCGCACCAAGCACTATGTAACACAATATTTTTGAAATTTTGTTTGTATGATGAACATGATCAATGTACAAATGAAAAAGAATAAGGGTGAAATATTTGAAAATATATATATTAAAAGAGATCAGCCACAAAAAAGAAAATGTAGATTCAAAGGAAAAAAATCTAGAAAGTAAAAAACAATGTGGTATAATATATTATATTTGATAAAGATTTTGTTCATGAAAGGATAATTAAGTTTGATTTGGTCTAGAGAAAACTAAAAAAAAAAAAAAAAAACACGAAACAAAAAGATAGGAAAAATCATTCTAAAATCTAGTTTGATCATTTATCAAAATTACTATTTAAATATAGACATCTAGTGAAATTTGTATGGGGGTTTTCGATTTAGTCCCTATGAATTGGTTGGTTTTGTTTCATTTTTTGGTACTATAGTTATAGGTTTTCATTTTTGGTCGTTGTCCCTAACACTATCCTAAGTACCATCAATGATTAACTACTAATTAACTCGTCAACAAATTTATAGATTAAATTACAACTCAGTCCTTGAACTTTTAGGTTTGAGTTTGATATGTTCTTAAACTTGTAAAAGTGTCTAATACTTCCCTAAATTTTTATTTTGTGTCTAAATAAATCCTTAACATATTCAACAATTTTTAAAATTAAGAGATCTATTAGACATAAAATTGAATTTGCATCTAATAGACCCATAATGCTTCCCTAAACTTTCTTTTTTGTATATAATAGATTCATGAATTTCAAAAAATGTCGTTCGTCAAAGACTTATTACACAAAATTTAAAATTTAAGGATAGCTATTGGACACAAAATTAAAAATTTAGGGACATGTTAGACACTTGTAGACGCATTAAACATAGAGTTAAAAATTCATGAAACTATCATAAACTTTTTAACGTTTAGAAATTTATTAAATATAAAGTTGAAAGTTCAAGAACTAAATTTATAATTTAACCAAACTACCATATTTATCCATATTCATTACCATTGAAATGTAGAAAATCTTCATGGGTATATGTTTATCTAATTTAAAAATCTCCAAAAATAATACATCACATCACAAAAAATAATTGAGCATAACTCAACTGGTATCAAGTAAGACTTATGAGAAGAGTTCATAGGTTCGAATCTCCAATTCCCGATGATTGAAGTAATAAAAAAAAAATTACCATTTCTTATTTTGTAGTTTTTCCACTGTTCCTTCACCGGCCAAACGATATCCACGATTCCATAATGTGAAAAATGATGCCATTCAACTCTTTTGTACCAATAGTGGAACTATATAACGTCGTTTCAATTGTCTTTTTTTTCCTTAAAATCTTAGTGTCAAAATTTGGCAACGTGTAAATAACTAGTCTACACAACCAATTGTGTCACATTTTCAATATGTACGTTTTATTCCATTTGTTAGGTTTAAATTCTAAAATATATATATTTTTTGTTTCCAACTTTTTCTTTTAAATTACCATGTATGTTTTACAAAAAAAAATTATAAGAATCTCTAAGAGTATTTAGATAACCAGATTTGATTGGTAAGATTTATGTAGGTTAATGTTTTAGATTATGTGTTATATTAATTAATGTCGTTGCTAACCTTTACATAATTTACATATTAGTTTAATTAATACAATTTAAATTAATATTTCATACATTTTGGTTTGTTAATTTAATATTATATTTATATATATATCAATTTATTTTATACTAATATTTATGTGTTATTTTTTTAGAACAAATTAATTTATATTATTAGTTTAATATTTTTATTAAATATTAATTAATATAAACCAGTTTTATTTTATATCTAAATGTAAAATATAAATATAGCTAATGAGACAGGATTATTTATCAGTGCATAAATACATTAATTTATTTTTAAATAAAAAATTAATAGAAGAAAAAATGTCATTAGCGGATGCATTCCACATGAAAATCTTAAAAATTCGTGTTTCAAGAGGGCAACCAAATTTAATTAGATTAATGGGCATCCTAGGATATCCAAATATCTTGATATGTCAAGGTCTCTTACCTACAACGAGGTAATACACATATGTCCATTATATTGAAATTTTAAGTTACGATGAAATGAACAACTGCTTAATTTAAAAGAAAAATGATCATTTTGGTCCTTTAGCTTTTAAAATCCTCGATTCTTAAAGAGAGTTATTTTAGTTACTATTTTTATTTTTATTTTGTTATCTATTATTCATTTATGTATAATAATCGCCTTAACTAAGGGATGTGGCTTATTCTCCAAAAAAACAAAAAAAAATGTGGCTTCAAGGTATGCTTATATCACCATGGCGATATACATGCTCAAAGTCCCGTTATCTATTTGTTAAAAATAAATAATGTTAAGAACAAAAATAGTTTTTTTTTTTTTTTAAAATAGTTAGCTTTAAAAAATTTAGAAACTAAAATAGATAATTCACTCTACTTGAAAAGGAATAACTTTCACTAAAAAGAATTTAACTATTTTCGAACACCAAAACTTTAAACAAATTTTTGATAAATCCTTTTTTCGATGGTCAATAAAACCTTCAAAAAGTGTGAAAATAGATTCCATCAATTTTTTTTTTCAAAAGAACATTAATCTTCGAAAATTATTAAATTCTTTATCGATAATTCTTTATTGTCCATTATTTTTTTTTTAAGGTTTATATTATTTGTAGAGGCTTATAATGCTATTAATCTTTATCGACACTCGTAAATCCTTCGAAAAAACTCTTGCAAAAAATTTTAACATTTGAAAACAATAGTTGTACCAAATTAAACATATTTTTAGCTTATTATTGACAAACATCCAAAGATCCTCTACTAATCCACCTACCTGTAGTGCCCTAAATTTTCTTTTTTAACACAAAACGTGTGGCCTTGGTGCAATCAGAACGGAAATTTTTATGATACGATCAATTTTTGTAGACATTTAGACAGGTTTTTTGACCAAGAAATCTTCATTCAAAGACATTTTTATTTTTCATGCAATAAATAAAAGTCCCCAAAGAAATGACTAAATTATTTAGCGTGTGACTTACATTAACAACAAAATTGTAGACTTCCTCAAACTAAAAGAAACAAGATTGTTGTTAGGACTCACTTATTAAAGATTTCAACTCATCTCAAGATGTGGGAACCTTGCTTGCTTCAACAACCATTACTATTTCCATTAAATGGTAACCTGTTATCGACAAGAAAACCAACCGCTAAGAAAAATATAATCATAAATAGATTATTACAATGCCTTGAACACAATAAAATATGACATCCTTGGGAGGAAAAATAGGATTCTAATTTTGTAACGAGATCATTTCTATCAATATCATTTAGCCAAATCAACTTGAAAAATTTGTTTTACCCCCGCAATTACATCTTGTACTTTGAATACTACTGATTCTCTAATGAACAATTTGTTTATGATCCAACCATAGATTAAGTCTCTCTCGAGCCAGTGAGAGAGTGTGACTCTATTGTTCAAACTCTGAAATCAACACTTAAGGGAACTACTTATTCACTTACCTTTGGTTGGAAATGAGTGAATTCCATCTTGTGAGATTATGTTCTCGATCGACTCACTATTTGGTCAAGTCTCCAAAATGGTAGCTTTATTGAATAAACTACAAAAGTCACTCTCACTCATGCAAATCAAAGGACAAGCCCTCACATGTAGGAGTTCGTGACTCCCTTAGGATTAAGATAGAGTCGGATATGATCATTCCGATGAATTTTAATCTTCTCAATTAATGGATTTATAAATAGATATTAAATATTTTGTGGTTCAGTCTTATACAAACTCATTGTATAAGATACCCCCACCCATATGTCTCCACCTAAACGATTTGGATCAAATTGTTTGTAACTATTACAAAGTAGATCGTATCAATAGTGTTATAAAGATAAAGCACCCAACCTTATCCATATACTATGACCCTTTAGGTTATTTCTTGAACATGATCCTCTCATATGTCAACCACATATTGTTCAAGATACACTAATAATCATGGATTTTTCATATAATGGATAATAATATATTGTAAATAAAATATTATTAATTATTAATTGCAAGGCTTTATAGCATAAATCCCAACAAAAACATACACTTCAACCCGATTTCCCCAAACTTATAAAAGCTGGAAATAACTTTGATCCATTAAGGTTGAAAAAATGGAGTAAATGTAACAACCCTAAATCCTGAGACGAACCTAGTTAGGAAAGTTACTCTGTCACGTCGTCTGCGTCGAAGTTTCGGCAGCATAACGCTGCAATTAGGAGGAACCAAAAATTTCCTAGAGTCTAAACAATCAAATAAACACTTCATAAGTCTCAAAGATAATGTCCAACTTCCACCAATCTTCACTTAAAGAATAGGTTGGGCTCCAAATCAGTGTTTCAACAGGCATAAACATTTCAAGCGGTCAGACAACAGAGTTTAACAAAAAAAGAAGAGCCTAACAAGCTGTGAAGCAGTCAAATGAAGCTTTACTCATATATCAAGAAATTAATAACTAAACAACCTACACAGAACAAGAACTAGAGTCGACAAGCAACTAAGGAACAATAGGCAGTTAAAATGCATTCTAAGGAAAGGAAACTAGGCCTAAAGACAAGAAAGGAGTTCCACAGCATCGCCAGGTCGTCGTCGTTGTTTGTCATCTCATGGTTTCTTACTGCAACCAAAGACATCAATGTAGACGGGTGAGTATAAACATACTCAGTAAGCAACTAATCGGGTGTAGACACGCAAGTGCACGTGATCGAAGTAATAGAAACTGGAATATTCCAGAGTATCGAACCCACAGGGACGGGTTTACAAGTTAAATTGGAAAACAAGAATTGCTAGTGAAAATACAAGAAAGGTAACCAAAATGAAAAGTAGTTGAAATTGAGGTTTTTAAGTTGCTAAAAATGAAGGAAAAATCAATGAAATAAAAGAAGAAAATTCAAGTGTTTTTGCTCTTTCGGAGAAAATGTTGTTGAAAATGTTGCAACAATTGTGCCAACAAATCCAAATATAAGTAAATCGGGTTCAATTCCTATTCGGTTTTACTCCCAAATCCTTTAGGAAACTAAGCAATTAAACCTACATGTTTGTGGCTAATTAAGCTTAAATGATTCTCGCACACAACCTTCCTGATTTCAGAGTTTTGTCCTATGTCTAGGGTCGAAGTTTCGGATCTTATGTCTAAGTCCTTTCCTCCGTTGTTTTTAGGATATCTACTGTTCCTTGACCCTCTCGGTATTAAGTTCGAGTCTTGTTGAACACGCTCGTCGTTGGCTAAGGACTGTCAATTTTATTCCCTAAAAACAAACTTTGATTTGGTTGCCAACACAATTACCTTGTTACTTTTAGCTAGGCATCTCTCTTTTAGGGCATTCACACTTGAACCCCTAAAGAGGAAATTAGCTCATGATGAAAATTAAAGAAAACATAATTTTAGATGCTGAAAAATAAAAGAAAAATCGAAAAAGAAAATAAAGGAAAAAGAAAACTACGAAACCGAAAAGAAAAATTACACAAGGGCTCGGGTTCTTCCTTTTATTTGCGAAAAAGTAAGGGAATGAGTTGTTGTAGTAACCGAATGGAATAAACAAAGGAAGGAAAAGAACCAAACAGAAAGGAAAAGCACAGCAGTAACTTCAAAATAAGCTCTCGGGTTCCTCTTTTTGTTTCAAAAACGGGTTTTTTAACTTAAGTGCAAAAGCTACAAAATAAAGAGAAAAGAAACAAAAACTTTACTGAACTTTCAAGTGCATAAACAACAAAGAAAAATAAAAATAAAAAATAACTCTAACCCCGTCGTTAATCGATTCTACTCACACTTGCATTAGAAATCTTAACCTCCAAGGCTCTCGCAAGGAAGAATTAACTAGGGTCTATTACAACTAAATAAATAGAGTACAACTTGCTGAAAATAAGAAAAGAAACTGTTGTAAAAAGGTAAAAAAAAAAACGTGCAGAAAAACAGTAGAGAAAACGATAAAAAGTTGGAGAGAATTCAAGCTTGTGGTTGTTCAATTCGCCTCCCTTCAAAACCCTCGATTGTAGCTTTTTTTTAGATGAAGAAAGTAAGGTTTTCTTCCAAGAATTCATCCTCAAATCGTGGGTAATTGATTGAGTATAAGTTTATGCCATATTCTTTCCAAAAGTGGGTGAAAATCTCCAAGAATCTTGTAAATTCGGAATTTGAGGTGTGTTGCTTAAGTCTTGAACTTTGCTAGCAACTTTGTCCAACATTGTGGCTAGCATTTTTTTGTTGGCAACAATGCAACCTGCATTTTCTTTGGCATTTTTTCTGCTCTTCTTTTCCTACAAAACACATCAAATTAGTTTGTTTTCACTCTTTTTTTTTAATTCTTTATTTTTCTCATAATTTAGCAAACTTTAGAAATTCCACTTCAAAAGATAATTTAAGCTTGCTAAAACATGAAAATTTGAATAAATTAGACAAAAAATGACTAAGTAAAGAGTTAGATAATCCACATAAATGAGGATTATCAGCAACCCACTCACGTCCAAACAAAGCTAGCAAACACCAAATCAACCACGGTTTTGCCTAGGATACAACTCAAGACAAACAAGACACTGTGTCTGAACCCGACACTCATAGCCTAAACCCTTGGTTCCATAACCCAGGTCAGCAGATGGCAATGAGAGGAGGTGACTCGCACTCACGGCCTAGCAATGGGGATTCACCCCTCATGTCAAGTACTAGATAGAGGGGACACATCCATACGACTCTCGAGCTAGTCGAAAATCACCCCGAGCCTTCTCGTCTAACTAAAGACCAATGTCACCGCTTCTACTCGTCGGGATAATACCCTGGAGCCATCACATCGAATGAAGGGTCTCACTCCCAACCACCTGTCTCGTAGTCTCATGGAATGGAAGGTCTCTCTCCCAACCACCCGTCTCGTAATCTCATCGAGTGGAGGGTCTCTCTTCCAATCACCCGTCTCGTAACACCTTCGAATGAAAGGTCTCTCGCCCAACCACCCATTACGTCATCGCCAACTCGAGACCCGAGACTAACTTAGGTTCAGAGTAACTTAGGTTACACAATCCCTTGGGTTTGGCTCATCGCCTTACCAGGGCCCTCGTCTCCTATCTGATCAAACCCTTCATGTGAACACTCTTGAATGATTTCACCCAACGACACACAAGTACAAGTCATGAATAACAGTCCAGACAGTTTAGTAACTCGCAAGAACAAGTAACTAACAGAGTTCCACGATAAGAAAGGTAACGCCTTTCATACATAGACGACAAACAATCCGACTGCCAGATAAATCATGCAAATGACATGTTCAACCCAATATAAACCAAAGCCAGCTAAACACGAAATATGAACTTGTCTTTACACAAACACACATGCTACTAGGTTCAACAACAATACATAATAGATTTAACCACTAAGCCACGCAAGTGCCCTTGCTTACGAGCTTGCGTGCAAATCTAAATGGATACTTACCTCGAATTGAGCACACGAATCCGCTGCGCCTCCCTTAGATAAGACATTAGATTGCCTACAACATGCATAAACGGGAGGACTAGCCATAAGCGTTCACTTAAGCCAACTTTGACAACCAACCCAAACACAAAACCTTCGAAGCTTACCCACACGTGCGTGCCAACAACACTGAACCAACCACTACTTGGGGAACGAAATGTTGAACCCGAGCAAGGTTGAATCCTTCGCTGAAGCTCTATGTCCCACACTGCTGAAACAAGATCCCCAATGCCAAACGAATCACCCACACTGACCTAGCTCCCAAAACGATCCTTTGTCAAAGATTCAGCACCCTGCCCAACCACAACCTAACATCAATCAGAGACGATAGGAGAAAGAGAGACTGACATAAAATCTGAAAGCAAGGAAAATACTTGAGGCTTACTTATTGGGTTGAAAAAGAAAGGGATCGTCCTTGAGCATCATTCCGACCGGCGAAAAGGAGATGGTGCGAGGTTGTGAAGCGCAAGGGAGGAAGAGGAGGCGCGGCAGCGAGGGAAGAAGGAGAGGGTCGACTGAGTTGGGTTTCGACGAGGGTGGCGAGATGGTTCCAACAGCGAACGAAAAGAAGCGGCGGTGAGGTGACTCGATCGGCGAGGGTCCTTGCGTCTGGCTCACACTTCGTGGGTTGCTGGTGGGACACAAAAAAACAATGGTGGTCGGCTAGGAGGAAGCAACGACGCGAGGGGACGACGGCGCGAGGAAGACGACGACGGCCTAAAGGAGTCCGACGCACGACTGGAGGAAGTCAATCGCGCGACTGGAAAAACGAGAGAGGAAGGTCGAAAAAGAAATTAAAAAAAAAGAAATAATAGAAATAACAATAGAAGAAAATAAAAGAAGAATAAAAGAAAAAGCAAAAAAAGAGGAAGAATCAAGAATGGAAGAAGAGGAGTTACTCGCCTGAACGACTTTGATCTGGAAAAAGGTTTGCAGAAAAGACGACACGAACACAACGAAGGAAGGATATCAGAAAAGCGTAAACTTCAGGCTACAGACGACCTGAATTAAATAGATCTAAATGGGTTGTTAGGGTCCCTGTTTAAAAAAACAAAACAACGAACCTGCCCCAAATCTTTTGAAATTCCAACTTCTGGCCCAACTCGCTAAATAACTCCAAAAATAGGTTGGGGACAAATTAAATTACACAGGCATACCTGATTAGATCGGGCATCATAGTAAATGCAATTAACTTAAAATTAAAAGCTACTAAAATGGTATTGCTAAAATGTGTCTAAAGACTTGACTCAGTTTCTGAGATGAACTCATAGATGAACAAAGTATAAAAACGATATTGTTGATGTACATAACAAATAGCTCAGAATGTTTCATATTTAAAAAGGTGGAATGGTAAGAAATAACTAAAAAAAAATTAAGTGTAATAACAAATAGCTAAGAATGGTTGATATTTGGATTCATAACTACCGATCTTTTGGGAGGTGAGTGAATTCAAATTCATCCCCATCTTACCCATGATATATAATATATCTATCTTCAACCCCATTCCAACCATATGATTTCATTAAAAAAAAAAAAAATCTTAGTAGTCTCTCACATTTCTTCACCATATTTCGCATTTAAATATCGTTTTTATACTTTGTTAATCTAAACACACCCTAAATATTAAAAGTCACATTGTATATGAAAATTTTGAAATCTTATTACAAAGTTGAATAGAAGGAAAATAACGTTCAAACTCATTAAAAATTCAAATCCAAGCAAAAAAAAATATTTTGAACGTGGTTAATTACCATAATTCTTTAAGAAAAAATTAAAACTCAATTGACGAAGAGTATTAATTAATTTCACCGGGTCAATTCAAGATTCAGTAGGATAAAATTAAAAAAAATTAAGACTCGGTTCGAGTTCGATAACAATTTGATTTTTGAAAATCATGCTTGTTTTTTCACAATTCTTCTTCATATTTTCTACAATATTTTTTATGTAACATTTAAGTTTCTAGCCAAATTTCAAAAATAAAAACAAGTTTTTGAAAACTACTTTTTTTAATTTATAAAACTTGGTTTTGTTTTTAAAAATATAGGTACAAATTAGATTTTTTTTTTTTGAAAACGGATACAAATTAGATAAGAAAATATAGAAACTCATGAGTAGAAGTAGTATTTTTTGACTTAATTTCAAAAAAAAAAATAATAAATAATTATCAAACGAAACCTAAAATTTCCCTTTTTTTTTAGTACAATGGGAGATTAAGGGATTTGAACCACAAATCTCGTGGTCGTTATATATTGATGATGCCAAATAGAGAAAATATTTTCAATAATAAAAATCAAGTTGATTCACATAGGGAGATTAGGGGATTTGGCCTAAAATTTCCCGTATTAGATCTTCTTTCTGGTGGACAAGACATGTTTTCAATAATAAGAATCAAGTTCATTCACATGAAGAAAATATTTTTCAAAATGAATTTTCTTATTTCCTTAGACCAAATAGAGAAAATACCAATAAGGATAAATTGATTTTTGTCTTAACCATATGATTCCATCCCCATATTGTGTTTGCACTTATCTTGTCCAAATCTAATCAACCAAAAATGGGAATATTTTAAATATTTTCCTTCTAACCATAAAAAAGGGTAACATGCTTTAGCCAATCATAATGGAGAGAATGCATTTACTTTGAGGGGGACAAAAATATATAGCAAGAAAAATAATTGAAAGTTTCCTTTTAGAATATAACAAAATATGATCTAATAGTTCAATTTAATTAAAAAAATTCAAAAAAAATAAAAGTTTAATTAGCCAATTTGAACATGGATCGGTTTTATTTAAAGATAAAAAATTTTATTCTCTACTTCCACGTTTTTTAACTCAAAAATGAAGTTCGATTAAAGAAGATATTAACCACGTCTCTTACCAGTTGAATTCTCATTCTCAGTGAATAAATCGGGTTAAATTACAAATTTAGTCCGGAAAGTTTTAGGTGTATATCTAATATGTTCTTTTAACTTGAAGACAATATCTAATAAGTTCTTGAATTTTAAAATTTTCTAATGGATGTTTGAACTTTTAATTTTGATTAAAGGTCTCTAAAATATTTAATATGTTTTGAAATTAACGGATTTATTAAACCTAAAATTGAATTTTGTGCCTTATAGGACTCTAAACTTTTAATTTTGTGTTTAAAAGATCCATGAATTTTAAGAAAAAGTTGAATAGATCAATGAGCTATTAAACACAAAATTAAAAGTTTTGAAATCTATTAGACAGATAATTGAAGTTTAGACTTCATTTAATAACCATTTAATTTTTGGTTTTTGGTTTTTGGTTTTTGAGAATTGTGATTGTTGTCTCACAATTTCTTTACAATAGTTTTCATCTTTCTTAAAAAAAAATATTTGAATTCTTAGCTAAATTTAAAAAAACAAAACTTTTTTTTTTTTGAGTTCTCAAAGGTTGGCTTAGGATCTGTTTGGTATGTAATCCAGATTTTGTTTTATGTTTTCAGATTCACGGAATTCAGTGAATACATGTTTGGCAGACGTATTTTTGAAAACTGTTTTCGGATTCTGTGATCCAAATAGTAGAAATTCTGAAAACAACATTTTTATGTTTTCATTGTATTCATATTCTGAATTTGAAAATTTAAAATGCAGACTTGTATTAAAAAAATATAAAATCTTAATAAATATAGTATTTCATGATTATAAACTTAATTTACTTTGTTAAATTAAAATATGTATAATATAAAATATTATATTATAAAATAATAATTATATAAATTTTATATTAAAAAAACATGTTCATAAATTAATTAATAATGTCTTATATTCAACTTAATATTTGATTTTGCAACTATAACTAATTTTATGATTTATAAATATATTATAAAACACACTCTAAACTACTGTTTAAAATGGAATTAAATTTCTAAATCTGCTACCAAACACATATCTGAAAACATGAAATACAACTCTGTTTTCATTAAATCACTTGTTTTCAAGTTTCTGTTTTCGAATTGCCTACCAAACAGACCCTTAGTTTTTTACAATATTTCTAGAAAATAGATAACAAAACAAATAAAAGCCATAGGTTCAAGTAATGTTTTATAAGTTAATTTTCAAAAATCAAATACTTACCCAACGGAGCTTATAAGGGGATATTTGTACGGAAGACCCCATTTTATTATCATTAATGTTGAATGACCTGGCGCTCGAAAATAATGAAAACTGACCTATTCTGACGTGGCAACACGCGCAAAATTACGCCGAAGGGTAGCTTCGCCTCGCAGAACGCCACGCCTTCTCGAAAAGCGAACGCAGCGACGGTTACTCGTAGGAACGCTAGGAACGCTTAGGAACGCGCACGCCACGCCTTCTCGAAGGCGCGCACGCCTTACTCGTGAGGAACGCTCACGGTTACTCGTGAGGAACGCTATGAACGCTTTCAAGAGAACGCCCCGCTTAATCGTAGGAACGCTCCCGCTTACTCGTAAGAACGCTCCCGCTTACTCTCGTCGAACGCTCATCCTTACTCAAAGCGGTGACTCGCTCATGCATACATCTGAAGCGCTCACGTCTTTCGCTCCACGGTTACCTTGAAACTTATTTGAGAAATACGCGTTATGCGATAAGACATCGTATGAAATGACATGCCAATTTATTAGCCGAATACTCGACAAAGGAATGATGATAATAAAATTGTAAAATAATATAATACGTACAAAACTCCATTGTGTGTTCGATAATTACTACTATTGTTCCCATTAAGCTTAAGATACTTGTTCTATACTCTTCTCTCATTCTTCTTCGTGGAAGCCTTCTCGTAAAACCCTAAATTAGTGCGATCTCTCGTTCGTAAGAGGTGCGTTACAATGTTAATGGGCGCATACTTTATTCCCTTATACGTTTTGATCAAGATGAAAACATCCATAGGATCACACCGTTGTTTTGAAGAATTTAATTGTAAAAAAAGCGATAAATGAAAGTGTTTGAAGCTTGAAGCATTGAGTGGTGACATTGTTAGTAACGTGTGGAGGTTATTATGGGATTACCGAACGTGATAGCGAGAGCGTGAAGCGAAGTAAGTAACAAATGGTAAAAGTGCGTGGCCGAGTGTGCTACGAGACGAGCGAGATGACGGGAGCGGGACGCGGGAGGCGAGGCAGCGTGAGCGTTACCGAGATCTATAGTGACACCCAATTTCCGGTATATCTAGGTTCATTCTTGTCGTTTATTAATGTCGTTGACCTTTGAATTACCGTCTATTTCAACTTGTTTTATTGCGGGATGGAGAAGAAATCTCTATTCATAAGATATGGTGGATGTTGGGATGAAATTCAAAATTGTTACATTGGAGGTTGCCTAACAGGGTGTTGTTGTGTCAGACACCATTAGGTTAGTTGAGTTGAAAAACCTTATATATGATGTTACAGAACTAGCTTGCACGATGGTGGACATTATAATAAGGGTGAAGATGCCGTTGTTCGAGGAAGCACCTCCAATGTACATAAGGGTGGCCGGGACCTTGAGTTTCTTCTACTTCGTGAAAATGTATCCAGGATGCAACTATTTATATCGAAGAAATGTGAAATGATGGTAATGTACATCCGAATGAGGTCGTCCCCCATACGAGTCATGTGGTGCACCAATCATTAGATCTTCGACACACTCAATATACCACGAGTAGAGGTGGATATATCACCCAACGAGATGGGAGTATCATTAGTGAGCGATGATGTGAACCTTGGGAGTCGAACATGGTCACGATGTTTTTGGACAATATGAGATGGATAATTGTGAAGCATGGTCGATTCCAAATCCCACTCCAAATCCAACACTAACTCCAACTCCAACTCCTTATGGAAATCCAAATCATTCACCCAATCCAACTCCAACGCCTATTCCAACTCCAACTCCCACTCCCACTCCCATTCCCACTCATACCCCTACTCATACTCCAATTCTTTATCCCACCGCAAATCCAAATCCAAATCCAAATCCAACATCCAATCCAACTCCATCTCTAAATCCAACTCCATCTATAAATCCAACTACAACTACAACTCCAACTCCAACTTCAACTCCAACTTCAACTCCAACTCCAAATCCAATTCCAACCTCAACCTTAACTCGATTGGACAATCTTCATCATTAATAATCGTAATGAAGATGTTGGGGTTGGTCGGATGTTGTAAATAAGAAAGAGTTGAAGAAGCGATCATCCATCTTGGCAATGAATAATAATTTTGAATTTAGGGTTAAAAATCAACGAAGGATTTGTACACAGTTGGTTGTTTGGAGAAGACTTGCACATGGAGGTTACGCGTGATGCAGATGGAAGGAACAAACTTGTTTAGAATAAACAAGTATGTCGCCAACACTCATGCTCAATTGAATTGTTGAATCATGATCATAGGCAAGCAGTCGCGAAGTCATAGGTCATTTAATAAGAAGCAAGTTTCATGGGAGTGGGGTCGAATTTACAAGTCGAAGCACATCATCGAGGATGTTAGACAACAATATGGTGTGAACATTAGTTATGACAAAGCATGGCGTGCTAGGGAGATGGCACATGCATTAGCCAAAGGTACTCCGGAGAGTCGTATGCCATGCTCCATGCATATGGTGAAGCCCTTAAAATTGTCAACCAGGCACTATTTTTGATATAGAGGTTGAAGATGAAAACAATTTTAAATATGCATTCATGGCACTTGGGGCATGCATACGAGGCTTTTCACGCATGCGGGATGTTGTCATTGTTGATGGCTCACACTTTGGCGGGAAATATAAAGGTTGTATGTTGGTTGCGGTGGGGAGGATGGAAACAATCAAATTTATCCACCGGCCTATCGCGATAGTGGATAGTGAGAATGATCGGTCATGGACATGGTTCATGACGAAGCGAAAAAACATTGTGAGTGATTCCGATACTTTGGTGGTTGTATCCGATCACAATGCAAGCATAGCCAATGATGTTAAGTCGTATTCCCACATGCATTCCATGGAGTGTGTACTTATCACTGGAGCTAAACATCATGAATAATTTCAAGGATAAGGCCGCAGATTGAATTATTTAAGAAACTGCATGCAGCGATCCGCCGATCAATTTAGAAGGTATTGGGATCAACTTGTTCTATTGCGTGGGAGTGCGAGAGTCCGATATCTAGAGGCCATAGGTATGGAGCGTTGGGCGGCATGTTTTCGTGTAAACAGACGATATGACAACATGGCGCCCAACGGTATTTGAGTGTTTCAATTCACTCACGGTTGAGGCACGGTTGCTCCCATTGTTGCGTTATTTGATTTTGTGCGAGAACACCTACAAAGATGGTTTCTGAACAGCGTAATTATTAGGCACGCGCGACAACCTTGCTTTTCGACTCACGCAGAGAAACGACTTGCCACCGAGAGTGAGAGAAGGTAGACGTTACGCGTTGACCCTATTGATTGTTACAATTATCACGTGAGAGATGGTCATTTGGGGGTATCGTCAATCTTCAAACACGTCCGTGTACATGCAGGGGAGTGGGATTTGTATGAGATACCTTGTGCCCATGCTATCATGGCGGCTAGGGAGCGCAACATTGGTCCATCAACCCTTTGCAACCGCACTATTTTGTGGAAGCGCCCAAGCGGTATATGAAGAACCAATTTTTCCACTTGGTCATATATCCGAATGGGCGAAGCCACGGTTTTGTGGATGTCCGGATACAACCCCCGAAACGTGTTGTAAGGGTTGGTCGAAGACGTGTACAACGGATCCCATCGGGTGGAGAGCATAGGCGTGGTAGAAAATGTGGTCGATGTAGATAGTCTCTCACTTTCTTGATATCGTCTATTTCAACCCGCAGTTATTGCTCCCGAAATGCTCTTCATTGCTCGCTCTCGAAGACTCGCTCGTGACTCGATTACTCATTGGCGTGGATACACTCACGCCGATCGAGTATTTTCATCATTACAAAGACAGTGAAGTAATTTCTAATTGGAGAAACAAATAGTCGCATTAATTAGTGATCAGGCGTCTTTAAGTTCGACCGTTGAGTTTTTTAGTATTAATATAGGGTGTGGCTTATACAAATTTCATCCTAAACGACAATTAACCTCTATTCATCTTCTTCGCCCTTTCTTTTATTCTTCCCTTCAAAATGAATTCAAACACAACCGAGAAACACTGATTCGGACAAATCGATTTACGACAATGAAGAGGTAGAAAAACCGTTTTCGCCTCCACACCACAATCATCGAGGATAGTTTTTTCAACTATCCTCGGGCGATACCACCGAGCAAGTCCTCGGATGACTCCTCCGGGAGGAATCGAGGAGTCCTCTCGAGGAGTCCTCCGAGGACCCCATTGAGGCAACCGACGCCACGGTTCTTGTCGATTCTCGACATCCCTCCCGCAACGGACGTGCCTTTCCGAATGTTCCGATAACATTCCCTCTAAGAGCGCCCCAAGAAGAGGGCAGACACGATCGGCCCCCTTTGATCGTAATCGACTCCTCCGGTGAGTCGATTAGGAGATGCGAGCTTCCTTTCCCTTCCTTATAATGTGTTTTTATTTTTCTTAATGTATTTTTTTGTGACAAGAAAATGAATGAATATATTATGGTTGTTTAGATATTTGCATCTTCTGCTTTCATTATTTCCAAAGCGAGAGCGAGTTTAAGCGTGAGGTTCCTACGAGTAAGCATGCATGGCGCATCTTGTATGTATGCATGAGCGAGTGGACCGTTTCGAGTAAGGATGAGCGTTCCTACGAGTAAGCATGAGCGTTCCCACGAGTAAAGCGGAGCGCTCCTACGAGTAAGCATGAGCGTTCCTACGGAGCGTTCCTACGAGTAACCGTGGCGTTCCTACGAGTAAGGCGTGCGCGCGTTCCTTCGAGAAGGCGTGGCGCGCGCGTTCCTAAGCGTTCCTAAGCGTTCCCACGAGTAACCGCCGCGTTCGCTTTCGAGAAGGCGTGGCATGCCTCTGCGAGGCGAGGCGAAGCTACCCTTCGGCGTAATTTTTGCGCGTGTTGCCACGTCGAGAATAGGTCGATTTTCATTATTTTTGAGCGCCAGGTCATTCAACATTAATGATAATAAAATGGGGTCTTCCGTACAAATATCCCGCTTATAAGGGACCTAGTATATGTTAGACACAAAACAAAAAATTCAAGGATATTGTAGACTTCAAAAATCAAATACTTACCCAACGGAGCTTATAATTTTGATGGTTGTTTATTCTAAACTTAAAAAAAAGACTCAAATATATCGTTGAACTTTAAATCTTGATTCTAATAAACTCACATTGGTTGAAATTGTTAATTATCGTTGATTTAGAAAATTAGGTTTTAGGCATTGATAATTATTTTGGAATAGTTTATAACATGTAACATAAGAATGAGGTTGGTAATAGGACTTATTGGAAGCATAATTAAAACTTTATAACTGAAGAAAAAATACACATCTTGAATAAAGATTCTAACTTATAATATAATCTTAAAAAAAAAAAAAAAAACGTTTATCCTTTGAACAATTATTTTATTCAAAGTAGAATTGAAAATTATTTGAAATTACATGAGAATTATATTTCAAATCAGACCCTGAAGTCTAAAATCCAACACACAGGATCTCACAACTTCCCGTCACTGGTCCCACTCTTCCCACTCCGCTCTCAAAGGCTCGGAACGACGCCGTATTGGCCCTCGTTCGACAGAAACCCGGCGCCGGCACCGGCGAATATTCTGTCAATTTCAGAGTTCATTTCACTCCGTTTAACGAACCGCCCTTTAATCCTCGGCCGAATTTCAGCATAAGCTTTCCTCGAAGCGTACCGAATCGTCTTCTCGAATTTCCGATTCTTCTTCTTCTCTCTGTACCTCAACACCCTCGCCTCGCGATCCATCCCCCGCAATTGGACCGCCTTCTCCGCCACCGGAACTGCCGTCTGCCCCGCCGGATACGACGCGTCGGAGACCGTGTTCCGATCCGGCACAACTCCCACGTCTAAAGAAGACGACGAAATCTGAAACACAGCAAAACAGAGCAAAACAGAGTATAAATCAATTGGGCAAGGTTTTTTTTATTCGAACAAAAATGGGTAGGGAAGAAATTTACGCTATGGCTAAGATTCTGAGATGGGTAGCTAATGGCGTCGGTTTTAGATCGAGTACTACAGAGCTCGAATCCGCAGAAATTTCCGGTGGAGTAATCAGCGGGCGGCGTAGTCGACTCTGTTCCTAGATTGGATTGATCAGGAACAACGCCGTCACCATAATCAAATTCCATAAACGAGGCCATGTCGGAGAAGAAGATGTCTTCCGATTTCAAATCAACAACATCGTGTTGGGTCGGGAGGAGGAATTTGAAGGCAGAGGCGGCGGAGGGGGGTGAGTCATAGAAGGGCTGGATGGCGGAGCGGTCGTGGCGGCGGGCGAGGGGATTGACAGAGTGGATGTCAGCGTCGCAGGAGAGGCAGAGGGCGGCAGCGTCAGCATTGCAGGTGATGGTGGCCGGAGCTTGCTCGCAGACCTCGCAGAGCCAGACACGTGGGTGGCGGATGCCGGAAAGGGTATGGATTTGGTCGTCGCAGCGGAGGCAGAGGAAGGCAGCGTCGTGGCGGCAGAAGAGGGAGGCGGTGGCGGACTTGCAGGAGTAGCAGAGGGGTTTGGTGGTGGCGACGCCGGTCCAGCCGCCGGCGAAGGTCTGCATAGTGAGATTGAATTGTGTGTACAAAATGGAAATGAAAGAGTGAAGGAATTTGTGAGTGTTTTTTGTTAGAGAAATCTGAGTGTTTATTTAAGCTTTTGGGATTGAGAAAGGAAAATCTAAGCACCGACCAGTAGGACGACGGTACGTGGGGGATGCCACACCACAACTATGGATTTTCTTGCTTTTTCTCTTTCGTTTCTTTAGGAAGAAAAAAAAAAAAAAAGATATTACTATGAAGGTATTAAATTTCCATATTTTTTATAAAATTGAGACTTTATATGTATTTTTGTCCATATCAATCTATCTTTTTCTTAATTCAACGATTGTGGAGATGAAAAATCAAGTCGATACCTTGACGATGATAATTTGTATTTTATTCACTAAACTATTTTATTTAGATTGGTATTGACATCAAATTTTGAAACCTTGATTAGTTTTACAAAGTGGATTTTTTTAGAATTGTCTTATGTTTATGGAAGAAAAAGAATGATATATAGTAAAAATAAGAATGATACATAGTAAAAAGAATGATATATAGTAAAAATACTCGATAAATGAACATTTCAGGAATGAGTACTAAAAAAGTGTGTGTGTGTTTTTTTCCTCTAGAAGCAATTTAAGTGTTTTCTTTTCCATCATATCGTTTAAATCTTGGGAATCATTTTTTTATTGTATAGCTAAACAATAAGAAAAATTTGAAAATTGTTTTTAATAGGTTAAAATTGTTTTTTTCTTACTTTTCTCAAAGGCATCTCAAATATAGATGACTAAAATCCAAGCTACACAATCTCGATCTTATTATAGATGTCTCTCCAAATTCTCATAGTAGATTCATTATATTTTTTTGCAATCGAGTTTTCCAAAGTTACCTACTAAACCTTTTGAATTTTAGGAAATAGATTAATTTTTTCTCTAAGATCAAAATTTCCCATTATATACATTAATGATAAATGGCTAAATAATATTTATTTATCAAATTATGTCAAAATTATATATTTTACTACTATTATTACTAAATTAGCCTGGCACTTAAAAAATATAAATATATATTACAAAAAAAGGTTCATTTTTATCTTCCCTTTCTCTATCCATCTCTTTCCACTATATCTCTCCATCTTTCCCCATCTTTCCCCTTCCCTCCTTCCACCTCTCTATTCCCAATGGGATGATGAAAATCTAAGGGGAAAGGGAGAGGATAAAAGATCCAAAGGAGATAGACAATGATTTTTTTTTTTGTTTGTTTTAAATTGTCATCTCAATCCTAATAGTAATAAAATATATCATTTTTGACATGTCAGTCAAAATGAAAATTTCTAGTGTTGTAGTATGAAAATTTTCCATATGTAGATTATTTTCCATAATAATAATATTTTAAAATAGTGTGGTTAATGATGTGTCAATTTGTGAATAAAAGAAGTAGGCGATGGAATTCTTGCGATATTATTGATAACACTTTCACACACTTACAAGAATCCATTGGGCTCTTTAGAGAGAATAGGCTCAACGATCATTAGTTAATAACAAAATATAAAATCTAAAATAGTTGAACTATTTAAACAAACTCATAATATCCTCCCTCAAACTGAAGGCTCATTGAGACAAAGTTTGGACCTTAGCAGTAGAAATCTAGAATGAGACAGAACTTTGGTAAAGAAATCCCCAAGATGATCCATATTGGAAATGTAGTTGATTTGAATGTCCTTTTGTATAGCCTTCTCTCGAACAAAATGGTAGTCAATTTCGATATGCTTTGTTCGAGCATGGAAAAGGGGGTTATTAGCCAAGGACATCGCTGAGATATTATCGCTCTACAACATTGGAGGCTTTGGTATTGGAATTTTGAAGTCACACAAGACTTGTCTTATCCAGAAAAGCTCAGTTGCCGTTATTTCCAAGGCTCGATATTCGACCTCCGTTGAGGAACGTGCCACTGTACTCTGTGTTCTTCTCACTCCATGAAATTAGATTCTTCCAAAGAAATATGGCATATAGCTAGTTGTGATCTTCGAACAATTGGATCACCGACTCAATCTGAATCACAATAGGCATTGAGCGCAAGAGAATGCGCTTGGAATGTTAGTTCCATCCGAGGTGTGCCCTGTAGGTACCTTAGAATGCGCTTGAGTGCAACACCATCACTGGTGGTGGGATTGTGCATCTTTTGACACACTTTGTTAACGACATAGCTCAAGTCAAGGTGAGTGAATGTTAGGTATTGGAGGCCTCCAACAATACTGCGATAACTGTGTGAGTCAATAGATGCTGGTAAATGAGCTAGAGACTCAGGTTGTTTCGTTGCACAGGGTGTTAGAAAGGGCTTGCAACCCATCATGTATTACTTTGACACACCGATATCACAACTTTATTCCGTGACACTTCAAGACCGAGGAAGTACTTAAGCTCCCCTAATTCTGTCATTTCAAATTCACACTGCAGATTTTGAATTAAGTCCTCAATATAGGATGAGTTACTCCCTGATATTATTATATCATCAACATAGAGAAGTAAAAATGTGGAGCTTGTTGGTGTATGTTGATAAAACAGTGATGAATCGATTTTGGATGCCTCGAACCCAAGGGTGAGTAAGTAGCGGGCAAATCGCTCAAACCAAGCTCGAGGAGCTTGCTTGAGACCATAAAGTGATTTCTTAAGGTGACAGACATGATCCGAATGATTAGGGTCGACAAAGACCTGAGGTTGGGTCATATAAACTTCCTCTTTAAGGCTTCCGTGTAAGAAAGCGTTCTTCATATCCATTTGACGTAGTGGCCAATTGAATTTTGCAACCAAAGAGAATAATATCCAAATAGTAGTGTGTTTAACCACAGGGTTGAAGGTTTCATCATAGTCTATGCTTTCTTCCTGGCGAAACCCTTTCGCCACAAGCCTCGCTTTGTACCGTGAGATAAAACCATCAGGATTCCTTTCGATTTCGTACACTGATCATTTGTTTCTAACAAGGCTTTTACCTTTTGGAAGAGGAACCAGCTCCCACGTGCCTTGCCTTTGTAAGGCCATAAACTCATCTGCCATTGCACTTCTCCATTCCTCATGTTTATTAGCATTGGAGAATGCTGGTGGCTCATCAACCACTAGGACTTCATTGCCTTTTTCCATATAACTCTGCTTGCTTTTGGATATTCTAATCTTTGATCGAGTAACCATTGGATGATTATTAGTTTGTGAACAAACATTTGTACCAACACACGGTAAATTTGAGACTATGATCAGATGGAGTTGTTGATGGTGTGATAGTAAGGGATCACGTGCAAGAGCTTGGTGAAGTGAGCTATAGGTTGATCTAGTTGGTAGTAAGGAAAGCAGAGGAAGGTTGGAAAAGGATGAGGTAGGATGAGTATGGATAGAAGGACTTGGGTTTGCTATTGAAGATTTCCTAGCAAAGGGAAATGTAGTTTCATTAAAGATAACATGTCTCGAGGTAAGGAATTTGTTTGTCTCGATATTATAGCAGATATATCCTTTGATATTTTGGGTATAACCTACAAACACATGTTGAGATATTCGAGGTTGTAGTTTGTGAGTGTTATAGGGTCGTAAAAGGGGGTGGCATGCACATCCAAAGGTCTTGAGGTAGGATATGTCAGGGGGTTGGTTATATAGCTTCTCGAAAGGGGATATTGTTAAGTAAGGTTGAGGGAAGTCTATTAATGAGATGTCATGCTGTAGAAAAGGCATGAAACAAAATTTTGGTAGGTAAAGAGGCATGAGACAGTAATGTAATGGTCATTTCAGTAAGATACCTATGTTTACTTTATGTTATTCCATTACGTCCAGGGGTATATGGACAACAAGTTTGATGGATGATACCATATTTGGAAAGGTAACGTTGGAAAGCTGTGTTCACAAATTCTCTCCCTATCAGTTCGAAACATTTTGACAGACTTTGAAGTAAGGTTTTCAATAAATGGCTTGAAAGATTGAAAAATTGAAAAGACTTGAGATTTGTTAACCATAGGAAAAATCTAGGTGAATCGAGACATGTCATCAATGAATGAAACATAATATCGATAGCCAACACAAGGGACTTCAGGACTAGGTCCCCATACATCACTATGTAAAAGTTGTAAAGGTTCAAGAGACAGAGAATGAGACAATGAAAAGGGAAGCTTATGCATTTTTCCTTGAAGACAACTAGTACAAGTACATTGATGTGAAGGAAAGGAAATACAAGCTTGTCTAAGTACAATCTGTAAGATTTTATCTATTGGGTGGCCTAAACGAGCATGCGAAGAGGAAGAGGATACCTTGGTGGAGACAAAGGCTTGAGGTAAATCTTTCAGTTTGGGAATTGGAGAAGGTATTGGATAAAGACCATCATGTGAATGGCCCTGAAATAAGATAATGTGAGTGTCTTTTATCTCGAATGGTAAAGGAATCAAATTCAAAAAGAATTGTAGAGTTGTTATCTTGGCATAGTTTTTGAATAGAAAGTAAGTTTGTAGACATGGAAGGAACATGTAAGATAGAAGAAATTTTGAATTTAAAGGAGGGATGGGTAGAATTCCATTACCAGTGTGTTGAACAGAGAGACCTTGTCCATCACCAATTGCAACTTGTTCATCATGTTGACAAGGAACCGGAGAGGCAAGAAGTGAAGAGTCGTGTACAATATGTGCATTGCATCCAGAGTCTGCAAGCCACGTAGGGGCATTCATCGGAGTCGTAGTATTTGAGTAGGAAGCTGCCATTGCAAAAAGTTGAGCAGGGGGATGGCGCCCTTGATAGGCGTAGTCCATCTGGTGAAAGCAATCAAGAGCATTGTGCTCAGGCTTCTGACAGATTTGACATACTGGTCGTGAGTTTGATCGATCATTATTGGAGTTATTCGGAACAAGTCCTCCTTGATAGCCTCATCTTCCTCTATTTGGATTAAAAGAGCCTCTGCCTCCTGAGGATCTTCTACGCCCACAATTATGGCCTCCCCAAGTAGATTCTTGGACTCGATTCAATGATAACATGGTCGTAGTAGTGACAAGTGCTTCACTGTTCTTCGTTTGTAAGTCAATAGATTGTTCTTCGGTTTTTAGTAACGCATAGAGTTGTTCGAACGTGATGGGATCAGATCGAGTTCGAATTGACGTTCGGAACACACTGAAATCAACAAGCAGTCCATTTAAAACGTATATGAGCATTTCTTCATCATCTACATTGATACCAATGTTTGCAAGGCGATCTTTAAGATCTTTCCCACACTGGAGATATACATCAATAGATTCATTCGATATCTTGTTCAAAGACTGAAGTTCAAATCGCAAATGTATCACATGAGATCGCGAAAGAGAAGAGAACCTTGTTTCAAGCCGAAACCATGTGTCTCTGGACGTGATACAACCAACAACGAGGGAAAGAACTGAGGGAACGAGCGTGAAATTGATTAGAGCTTTAATCGCTCGATCTTGCGCAGTCCAGTCAGTGTACTGTGGAATGATTTCTGGCAGAAGATTTTCATTATCATCTTGCAAAAACTGAGTCGGTGCGATGCGGGAGCCATCGATGAAGCTAGATAGCTTGTGGGCTTCAAGAATCGACAAGATTTGATGTTGACAAAGTGAGTAGTTGTCATAGTCTAACTTTATCGAGACTTAGTTGTAGACATTCAAGAGAAGAAGAATGGGAAGAGAGGCATGATTTACTACTTCTGTTGAAGGCATAACCATGGTGGAGGAAGAAGTCACCATCTGTGTAGGTGACGGTGAGTCAACAATGCTTTGATACCATGATGGAATTCTTGCAATATTATTGATAGCACTTTCATACACTTACAAGAATCCATTGAGTTCTTTATATAGAGAGAATAAACCCAACAATAATTAGTTAATAACAGAATATAAAATCCAAAACAGTTAAACTACTTAAACAGACGACTCATGACAGTAGGTACCATCATAATACTCAAAATGCTTTGATAATATAATTTCAAAAGGGGAAAAAAAGAGATTTATGCCCCTAAACTTCGAAGGTTGTATCACTCAATATCCTAAACTAATAATTGTATTAATTACAAACCTTTAAACTTTTATATGTGAATCAATTTAGGCTCTCTGTTAAAATTTTGTTTTAAAATAGTTGTTAATGCATAACTTTTACATGTGTATAAGACTTCCTTAAATGCATGAATTAATGTAAAATTGGAGAGAAATGTTAGAATCAAATAGATAGTATTGATTTTTCATTAATATGAACAATTTTCATCCTCTCACCATCCTCTATTTTTCTTTATTTCGATAGAGTTTTGGGAGAAGAATAATTTTATTTAGGTGATTTTGAATTGGTTTTAAATGGAATCAAATGAAAATAACTATAAATCTCTAATATATTTGATTTAAATTGATTCATTCACGAAAGTTTTAAGTTTAAATTGGTACAATTATTAATTATTAATTTTAATTGACAAAACTCCAAAGCTAAATTGATTTTTGCCCTTAAAAAAACTATATGTTCAACTACTATTGTTGCTTCTAATAGAAAATGTGATGCCAGAAAAAAATTTAGAGTTCCAATCTAACTTTTGAAAATCCAACCATCAAATTAATCCAAAAGAATGAAAATTCACTGACTAATTAAAAATATTTTTTTGTAAGATATTTTAAAATCTACTACGTAATTAATTATTGTTATAAAAAATTGAACTTATTATATATTTATTATAAAGTAACAGTATAAAATTGGAGGATTAATATTATCGAGTGTAGTTACTCAATTTTTTTTATATATAATATTATAATTCTAACGAGTGGATGTAGATTTATTGCAACTTTGAAAGTTATTAATGTTATAACTTAGGGTCAGCATTATTAAATTAGATTTGGTTTAGTTCGGTAATGTTGGATAATGATTTTATTTTCTATTTTTACTTTTTGGACTTTCATTTTTTTAGAAGGGGTGTTTGATAAATGATTTAGTTTTTAGTTTTTATATTTTCAATTTTTTTTTGAAAAATTGAGTACGTTCTAAAAGTTATAAAAAAACTATTATTTAAAATTAAATTTCTATTTTCAAATTTTCACCCTATTTAATCTCTTTCTCCCTAATTTAGGCACGATTTGATAATCATTTTGTTTTTTGTTTTTGATTTTTAAAAATTAAGTTTGTTTTCTTCCCCTTTCTCTACAATAGGGTTCATTTCCCTTAAAAAAGTCTTTAAATTCTTAGTCAAATTTTTTTAAAAAATCAAGTTTTTGAAAACTATTTTTTTTTTTTTTAGTTTTGAAAACATGGCTTGTTTTTTTTAAAAAAATATAGGTAAAAAGGAGATAACAAAACAAATAAATTCATATGAGAGTAATATTTATAGGTTTAATTTTCAAAAACCAAAAACAAAAAATATTATCAAACAACATCTTAACTTTCATTGAATAGTATATCTAGCTATCCTTAAAATGTTTTTCTTTAACAACACCTTAACTTTCCTATTTTTTAGATAATAGTAATGAAAAAAATCTTCCCACTATCAAAATTCTCTCTCTTTTTTTTTAAAAAAAATGGGGGAGAGTTAAATGTCTAGGATGCCAATTTTTGTTTTATCTACTAAATTCGATTTGGCCAAATTTTTCTCCTTATAAGTCTAATTTATCTCTCTTATATCACTATCTAACATTTATCTAATTTTATTTCCTCTCACTTTTCTCCATGGCGCGGGTATATATGGGGACAAGGGGGGCTGGCCTCCCAAAAATTTTAAATTTAGTATCCTATAGTATGTAATGGTTTGGTTTAAAAAAATAACAAGTATATACTTATAATTTTGTATAATGTATCCTATAAGAAGAAATATTCTGTTGTCCCAGTCGTAAACACACTCCACCTAATTTTACTCATGCCCAGGTTCAAGTTATATATAAGTTTATTCAAGGTTACTAATTTTATTAATTCTATAAAAAAATATAGAGGTTTAAGGACTCGTAATTTAACTTTTTTTTTTTTATCTTTTGGTGAATTTTTTATTATATTTATTAAATAATAACTTGTCGGCCCCCCAAACATTAGTATCTGGGTCTGCGAAGTCTAATTTTCTATCTCAATAATATTTTTTTTCTCTAAAATATCTCTCCCCTTAGAGCTTTTTTCTCTAAAATTTATCTTTGGATCCCTCAAACTTCTCTCTTTGAAAATTTATTTCTAATATGCCTATAGATTTTATTTTCCCTTCTCTATCGTATTTTTCTCTCTCTAATATATCTATCTTTTTTCTCTAGCATTTTAAAATCAGAGAAGAAAAAGGTAGGAAAATGTTCTATTTTCGGTTTTTAAATAACATAAAACAAAAGAAATGTTATTAAACATGCATGATTGTGGTTTTTGTTAATGGTAAAAACTAGAAATAGAAAACAAAAAGGTTAATTTAGAAAAAAATTACTACTAAACTATGGAATTGGTTTCAATTATAATTCTAAACTTTTAAAAGTTTCATTTTAACCATTGAACTTTGAAATTCGTTTGAAAACAACCGTTGAAAGTTTTTTCCATTAAATTTATGAATGAAAAATGACGTATTTGCATATGTAGTTTGATTTTTTTTTTTTTCAACGTATATGTTCAAATATGTTCATATAAGCAATAATAAAAATACAAAAACATCATTTTCCAACCATGAATTTAACGAAAAAAGCCTTCAAGGGTATTTAGAAACAAACATCAAAGTTCAACGGTTAAAATGAAAATTTTCAAAGTTAGGACCTAGGGGTATAATTGAAACCAACCACATAGTTCAAGGGTATTTTTTATAATTTAACCAACAAAAAACAGGAAAACCAAAAGAGTTAATGTAATTTGTCACTCTGAGCAAGGAAGACCGAGATACTAATGTTTGAGGGCCAACAGATTATGTTAATAAATATGATAAAAAAAATTGGTCAGTTTGAGCATAGGAATGCAAAAATAGGATATTGAGCCCAATACCACCATGACAAATGTTAATTTCATTACTAATTTCATTACTTTAGTGTATTATCTAGTAATAATAGTATATATATTTATTTTTAGAAAGTAGTACACACTATGGGTATTAAATTTAAAAAATTTGTGGGACTAATCTCCATTTAGATCCGTCCCTGACTCTGAGCTTAACTCAATTGGTTTAGTGTTAAACATATACTCTTGATTAATTAAGAGGTCAGAGATTCAACTGACTATAAAAAAATCAATTTATACTGATGCATTTTTTCTCGATGCCAAAAAAATTATCGGCCAATATATGACTGTAACACCCCGTGAAAAAGGAGTCATTCCACTTGGGATGTTACTCCAAGTTACACTACTCGTGCCGAAATTTCGACAGCATAACGACGCAACAAGGACAACTCCAAAAAAATTTCCTACCACCTGAACAAGAAAACACTTCCAAATGAAAGTTCTCACGAGGGTACGCAACCGTTTTCAAACTATAGAATCCAAACAGGCTAGACTCCAGTCCCTCGGAGATCTCAGACAACCACAAAAAATACTCAGAACATGCTTTCTTAACAAAAGATGCCAAAACAGAACATGCCAAGAGTCAACATTACAGGACTAACGTAGCAAGAAAAGATACAGACTAGATAAAAACGCAGTAGAGAAAAAAAACCAAACAACCCACTTAACAAAAACAACCCTAGCTAAGTCCAACAAGTTCTTCCACAGTCTTGCAGGGTCCTCGCTGACTCTGGTTATCTCAGTGTTTCGCCTTACCTGCAACCAAAACACACAAAACGAGACGTGAGTATAAAAATACTCAGTACGTAGTCCACTTCGTCCAAAGTACAACAAATCAAAGGGTCAACCCTTAGACTAAGCTAAAACACAACACGCAACCCGTTCTACAGACTTTCACCCTCGCTCTGACCCTAATCTTGCTCAGATTCTATCCATGCCCTACCCTTGACTTCTGGACTAAGTTGGCGTCAATAGCGGTGCTCCCACCCACAAGCTCACGACCACAGAGCTCTCTTGGGCCTCATCTAGGGTGAAGGAACATGTCTAGTGCCCGTTGTATCTCGGGAATCACTCCCTAAACCTCGAACTAGGACAAGGAACGTATCCACTTCCCTTGTACTCTGGGAATCACTCTCCGAGCCACTCAATTAGATGGAGGACGGATCCCACATCCCATGTCAAACTCGCCAACCTAGAGTCTTAGCCTGGTAAGGGTTACACTGGGACCTTCGTCTACACCAGGATTAGTTGTGTTAGCTACGACTCTAAGGCTACACAGTGCCTCCCCGGGCTATCACGAAACTAAGCACAAAACTACACAAGCCTCTACTTGAGGGAACGTACAACAACATTCATCATACTCAGTACCTCAACACAAGTTTCACATCATACATAACAGATAATCTCAAACTCAGGCATGTGAGAGTAAACAAGTAACAACATATGCTTTCACAACGTTCATAACAAACTACTTCTACGATCCAAACAATCAATCACCATGATAAAAAACGGTTAATTACTACGAAATCCTTAACATGCATGCAATATCATCCCTAACCCCTACACTTACGGATGGGATAGTCCAAACGACTACTTACCTCTATCAGAAACATGGTGAATAACTATTCCCTTCTAAAACCAACTCTGAACTCGCCTGCGCGTACTAAGGGAACCTACAAGCCAAGTAATCACATCTATTCAGTCCCAAAAGATTCAACTAGGGAAAAAGCCACCTAGGCCAACCTATAAATCGTTTAACTCATAACTAAGCCTTTTCTAACTAATGTCGAAACAAGGTTCAACCGCTTACTTTTGGTTGAGCACACGAGAAAACTGCACCTAGCCTCGGTCCTGTTAGAACTAATCTTCTCGTCAACGCTACAGTCCTGACCAAACACAAACAAGAATTCTAGTTTACCTAAGGCCTAAACGCTAGAACACTGCACATACAAAAATTGCTTACGACCTACAACTTCCAAAAACCAAACCAAATACAGAGCAACATCCTTACAATTAAGGAACTTACTCCGACGTCGAGTTAACACCCTCCTTGACAATCAAACTGCCACAAGTTTAGTTGGGACAATCCCTGGTTCTAGTCGCTCTAGCTGCCAGTGGGGGGAAAAATAAGTCAATTAGAAGGCGGTCAGAGGAGCAAGTTCGCCTTGAGAAAACCTCCAAATCGGGCTGCACAAGACTAAGAAAAAAATGAGTACTCACAGAGGCTCGGTTGGAGCTCGAAGGCCGGCAACGTGAAGCTGGGATTCGCGAGACTGGCACGACAGACGTGCTCTCTTCGAAGAGAAAGGCAGCGACGGTGTGACGGGGGTCGGCGGATGGTTGTGAGAGAGAGAGAGAGGTAACAGGAGAGAGGGTCGTTGCGAGTGGAGATCGATCGAGAGAGGATCGATAGAGAGAAAGAGAAATAGAGAGAGATGCTCGACGAGGGTAGAGAAGGAGAGAGGATGGTGGGTCGTCGACCAACCGTCACATTTGGCCGTTCAGCGACAGCTTTGGGGGAGAGGCGCCGCCTCCCGATTCTTCGCCCCCATCTCTTTACCATTTCTTTTCTTTTTTAAACCCTGGGCATAAGAATAACAATTGCCAACATTTTTAGAACGGATTGGAAAGGGTTTACTTTTAAAATTTTCAACATGTCGGTAGGAGATTCGAACCTTTAAAATTTTTGTAGATGATATATATCTTAACTAGTTAAATTATGTTCCGATTGACCAATAAAATTTAGTTCTAAAACTACTCCATTTCTCAGTTCTATAAACTATGAAATGATTAATTTTCTCTAAAATTTTCCTTCTATTATTTCTTCCTAGTAGCAATGGCAAGCTTTCGTGCCGACCTGTGCAAGTGAGGACCCAATTACTTGAATCTTTTCTTACATTTGTCTTTATAATTGTCATATCTGTTGTAAAAATTGGATGAAAATCGGATATAATTTTATCAATATTTAAATACTAATATAATATATTTATAATAATAATAATAATAATAATAATAAGTATTTGAAAATGGAATATATATATAATATAAAATTAGAGATAGTGGAATTATATGGAAAATTAAATAAGAACTAAAACTGAGAAAGTGGAGGAAGATGGAAAAGATTGGAGAGTATTTTCACCAATTATGTTGTATTATTCATCTACCAAAAGCCACTATTTATAGGCAATTTGGCAAGGATGAGTTGATACATTTGGACACTAAGCATTGGTAAGAAATGGACACATGGAGGACACTATGGCTATGGAAGGGTTGCCACTTGGCAAGGGTATTAAAAGACACATTGCATGGGCATCTATTGTGTGTAATATTTACAATACTCCCCCTTAGATGCCCATTTATATAAAATATGTCTCGTTAAAACCTTACTAGGGGAAAATCCAATGGGATAAAAACCCTAGTGAAGGAAAAAATGTACCATATTTTATATAATACATTTACTCCCCTTCATGACGACATCACTTGAGATCTCTAAGTCGTCGCATCCTAATACTGTGAACCAATTTCTCAAATGTTGTAGTTGGTAATGCCTTTGTAAATATGTCCGCCAAGTTATCTTTCGAATAAATCTGTTGCACTGAGATGTCACCATTTTCTTCAAGGTCGTGAGTGTAGAAAAGCTTTGGAGAGATATGTTTGGTTCTATCTCTTTTAATATATCCTCCTTTGATTTGAACTATACATGTTGTGTTGTCTTCGTGTAATATTGTTGGAAGAGGTTTACTTAAAGACAATCCACATGTCTCACGAATATGTTGTGTCATCGATCTTAGCCATCACTGCAAGAAAATGGGTCTTTTCCGACGCGGTATCATGTCAGGATAGTTTACAATTTGCGTCGGCATACGCTTTGCCGACGCCACCGTACGCGTCGGCAACGACGTCGGCATAGCCTCGTCGGGAAAGGCATTGCCGACGCACCATCTTAATGGCGTCGACATAGGCCAACAATGCCGACGCGTAATTATCCGCGTTGGCATAACAAATTTCGGTTTCTCTTTGCCGACGCGCGAATAACCGCGTCGGGAAAGGCCACCTATGCCGACGCATACCTTCCCCGCGTCGGCATAGGTTCAGTACATGGACTATGCCGACGCGCAGCATCTGGCATCGACATAGACATTTTTTTTATTTTTTTATATTTTCCTTTTATATTTTCCTTTTAATTAATTTTTACCTTTTAATTTCTCAAATCTAGAATACTAATATCAACGTTGTTGAACGAAAATAAAATAAAATAGAATACAAACACTATTTTGAAACATGCATTAAATTAAAAATCAACTTTAATCCTTACAAAGTGGTTGTCATAGTAGAAATAATACTAAAGTATCATAATTTGAAATTAGAGATAGATAATAAAATTACATAAACTAAACAAAAAAGGCACTTGTAGATCTTTCTTCAAATTTCCTCGGTCCCCAGAGTACCAAAAATAAAAAAAAAAAATCTTATTAATACTTTAGTTATAATAATTCATAAAGAATCATGTATATTAAAGAATTATAAAGTTTAAAATGTCATTAATAGAACATTTGGTATTCAAAATGAACTAAATAATGTTCGAAAGTTCATTAGTAATAAACCAAAAACCAATTAAAATAAACTCAACCTAACATTTAATAACAACTAAACATAACACATTCAAACAATCATAACAAAATTCAACAAACAACTAACCTCAAACCTATAAGTAGTTAAATTCAAATTCAAACCTTCAACAAACAACATATCTCCAAGTTCCAACACCTACCCTCAACAAAGAAATTAAAATATAACTTGTCAAACAATCTCAAACTCCAAGAAAAAACTAAACTCAAACAATCTTAAACTCCAACAAAAACAATTTGAGATTGCACCCAACAATACTCGAAATTTCGGCAGCATAACGACATAACTAGAAAAAAACCAAAAAATTATATAACCTGAATAAGAGAATACAGTTCTTAAGTTCAACAAAGGATGCCCAACCTCCTTCATACTTCAATTACAAACAGGTTGGGCTTCATATCCATAAAGTTACCAGAACAAATCCACGTACACAACAAATTTCTAAAAAAGCTAAGGTCACAGTGACAACTACAACGTAAGAAAGGAATTTATACCTATGTTCATGGTGCTCCTCGTGACTCCATCATCTTCTTAATCATTTCTTGCATTTCGGCTCGATGTTGCTCCATCTGCTGCTCCATCCTTTCTTCAATCCTGACCAATTTTTCATTTGCTTCTGCTAATTGCGCCTTTAACTCGTCAACTTCTTGACTTGAGGACCCACCTGATGAACTACCAGTTGATCTCCTACTTGATTTAGCAGGCTTCGGTCCCCAACCAAGGCCTTTAACGTGGCCTGGTCGTGTCCCTAACACTGACTCACATATTTACGCTTCCGAATGTGATTCAACATCTTCGATGGAGGATTCTTGCAATTGAATCATTTTATTCTGCAATTATAATTGAAATAAGTATATATATGATTTCCAAATGCTTCAATCGATAAATACAAATAACCTTTACTGAAAAAAGACTTACATGTGCATCCTCCGCATCCGGATTGACCCATTTTCCATGTCTTGAATGTGTCAGCTGGAATAGGCCAACAGGTCCTATATCTCGACCTTCTTTCTCTTTCTACAACTCAAGTCAAAAGGAAATATATTAAAAAAGATAACGTAACTAACATGAAAGAATGAGAGTTTAGGTTATTCAACTTACCGCAGCTTGTTGCACATCGATGAAAGTCTTCGACCCACATGTGTGGTTGAACGTTAACGCCGCCCGACTTTTTTGACTACTTTTTGATTTTTCCTAATGAAATAAATGATTAGTAAACAACTGTAGACAATATAAAATATTACTTTTATGAACACAAACATATCTAAAATTCAGGGTCCTCGAACCTAGTGCATAAAGCATGCCAGTCTTCAATGGCATTCTTCAACCGCTTAGGTGGATTAGCACGGGCCTGCTCAGGAGTGTCAAAAGTCTTGTAGTGCCTGTGTAGCTCAACCCTATACTCCTTAAACGTCGTTTGCATTTGTCGTTTGATAAATTTAACGACTTCTGGTTTAGAGAAATCAAAAGCGAAATGATTTTAGAAAAAAAAAAGAATTTATTACAATGTTTAATTTATCATCATAATATATACTCACAACAAACAAAAATCATAACTTACCAACAAAGTTGCTTTACCCATTTCTATTACGTTTCTTGGTACGTCCTCGATCGTTGCGCAACGAACAGGAAAATAGTCCCTCACCGTCGAACCAATAACCAAGCTCAACGTCGTAGCATGTGGCTCGATTGACTTCTTAAACTCTGGGTTGATCTCTATTCGAATCCGACCATGTGCATTAACATATCGATCAAGCTCAAGCTTACACATATACCCACGTCGATTTCTATTCGTAGAAGGACCGTCTGAAGGAAAAATTTAATTATATTAATACATATAAAAGATAATATTAAATAATGAAACAAATAGAATTATAAACCTGAAGTGTCGCCCGTGTATGATCCTCCACCAACTGGGTCACTATCGAAGAATTCATCATCAGCATCATTCATCTGCTCTGCAGGAGTACTCATTGTCTATCTACAGACACAAAAGTGATGAAGCTCAAAAAGTGATATATATAGTTGTAAGATACAAAAATGTTTAATATAATTACATCGTTATTCACTATCATGAAAGTGTTCAATATCCTCTTCTTCATCATCTTCAAGAGATAGATCTATATCATCTTCTTCGTCATTGATGAAATCATCGATATTATTGTGTTGAAGAAGTTGTTCATCTACGATTATCGGATCAACGCCATTTCTATACAATATGTTATCCTCAATGGACTCTTCAACTCTAGTTCTACCAACAACTTCTAGTAACTCAAGTTGGTCATTCTGCAAATCGTCTATTTCCGACACATCCCATATACGTTTATTTTGAACTACTTGAACTACCTTCCAGTTAACACCATATTTTGGATCGTTGATATAAAAAACTTGTTGTGCTTGATTAGTAAAAATGAAAGGGTCATCAACATACCAAAATCGAGATGTATTAATCGACCTAAACCCTAAATCCATGTGTGATCTATTCTTTTTCGGTCCTATATCGAACCAGCTACACTTAAACATAACAACACGTCTTCTATGGGCAAATTCGAAGTCCAAACTTTCGTCTAAAATACCATAGAAGTTACTCTCATCACCTCCACTTTCACTTTCTCCAGATACCATAATTCTACTGTTTTGAGTAGTCCGGCGATCATCGCGCTTTGTGATATGAAAATGTACCCCATTTACAATGCATCCACTATAGGAACGCGCCTCGGAAGCCGACCCCATTGCGAGTGAGTACAAATCATCAGACGTATTTCCTTGCTCACGTAATGAGAGAACCTGTGTGTTCATTATAAATTATTAAATGAAATTCATCATAAAATGAAAGTTTGTGTCAACTTTTAAACAAACACTCACATATGCTTTAAACCAAGTAGGAAATGTTTGTTGATGTGTCTTATACAAGTCTTCAGAGCTATGTGCTTCAGGGCGAAGTATCCTCAAATGTTGTCTATTCATAAATTGAAGTCTTAGAATGTGATTCTGATTTTGAATTTAAATGTTGGATCTTAATTGAGTAATACTTAGTTCAAAACATACCTTCGATAAAATTGTATTTCAGCACAATTATTCAACATATACCAATGTGCAATTTTTCGCTCATCCACTGATAGGGTCCTCAAGGTTGATCTCCCTAATGGTCGTGCACTCTGTCTAAATAATTCAAATTCACTACATATCTCATTCTCGAGAATTCTATCATCATTTCGTTCGTCTCTGTTGAACCTCGTTTCAATTCCAGTTAGATATAATGAACAAAAATTCAATGATTCATTCATTATAAAAGCCTCTGCTATAGAACCCTCGGGGCGTGCCCTGTTTCGTACATATTGTTTCAATATTCGCAAACTTCTTTCAATAGGATACATCCAACTATAAGTAACGGGCCCTACTACTTTCGTTTCATATGGTAAGTGAACTGCTAAGTGAACCATTACATCAAAGAATGCTGGGGGAAATATTCTCTCCAACTTGCAAAGAATGATTACAATATCTGTTTGCAATCGATCCAAATCACTTATACGTATCGTTTTCGTGCATAAATCACAAAAGAATGAACATAGTTAAACAATAGCAGTGGACATGTCCTTTTGTAAGTATGCTCTAATACCAATGGGAAGAAGTCTTTGAAAAAGAACGTGATAGTCGTGAGTTTTCATCCCCCATAGTTTTCCATCCTTCTCGCTCATACATCGTGATATGTTCGATCAAATCCATCTGGAAATTTCACTGATTTCAAGAACTTGAAAAACTCTATCCGTTCACTAGTAGTTAATGTGTATGCAGCATGCAGTTTTACAACTCTTGTCCCAACCTCTTGCAAGTGTAAATCCTTTCGTATCTTTAGATCTTTTAGATCCAATCGAGCGTTTATCGTGTCTTTCGATTTTCCTTCAATATTTAACAATGTCCCAATCAAGTTCTCGCAAATGTTTTTTTTCAATGTGGATTACATCCAGTTTGTGTCTTAGCAAAAGTTTTGACCAGTATGGAAGCTGAAAAAAAATACTTCTCTTTGTCCAATTTAAACTTCGCTTCCTTTTATTATCCTTATTCGATTCATGCTTACTAAAAGTGGGAAAGTTTAACATACTTAATTCTGGTAAAATCTCTTCTCCGCCCATCATTTTCGGAGGAGGTCTGTGCTCCACCTTCCTGTCATGTAGCTTACTTCGCCGCTAAGTATGATTCTCTGGAAGATAACGTCAATGTCCCATGTAAGAAATTTTTCCTCTTATCCTGAAGGATGATGTGTCTTCTTTACAAATAGGGCACGCTTGGTATCCTTTTGTACTCCACCCTGACAAATCTCCATATGCAGGAAAGTCATTAATAGTCAACAACAAATTTGCGTGTAGTTGAAAGAACTCCCTGCTTATACAATCGTAAGTGCGCATACCATTAGTCCACAACTTTTTTAGCTCTTCTATTAACGGTTGTAAGTAAACGTCCATTCCTTTCCCAGGAGATTTCGGGCCCGAAATAAGTAAAGACATGAAAAAATTTGTCTCCTTCATGCATTTCCACGGTGGTAAATTGTAAGGAACTAACACCACAGGCCACATATTGTAACGAGTACTCATATTTTCAAACGGATTAAACCCATCTGATGCTAACCCCAAACGAACATTTCGTGGGTCCGAAGCAAACTGTGGAAACTCACGATCAAAATGTTTCCAACCTTCAGCATCAGCTGGATGTCGCAACACATCTTCTGTTTCAACACGCTTCTCTTTGTGCCAACGTATTTCAGGAGCAATATGTTTTGATGAAAACAATCGTTTCAACCTCGGTATCAATGGAAAATGACGTAAAACTTTATGTGGAATCTTTTTACCATTTCCATCGTTAATTTGATATCGAGTCTCGCCACATATTGGGCATTATTGACAATTGGCATATTCTTTCCAAAATAATATGCAATCGAACTTGCAAACGTGGATGGAGTCATAACCTAACCCTAAGTCACGCAACTTTCTTTTGGCTTCATAAAATGAACTAGGCATGGATGTGCCAGTTGGAAATGCTTCCTTTAATAATTCTAGTAACATATCGAATGATTTATTACTCCAACCGTTAAGGACCTTAATATGCATCAACTTCACCAAAAATTGTAATGAGGAAAATTGTGTACAACCAGGGTACAATTCATTACGTGCTTCGACTATTAAATCCTCAAATATGTTTGAAGTGTCTGTATCGTGACCATTAGTAGGCAAATCAATCCCAATGTCCTCTTCCTCTTCATCTATCTCATGATTTACATCTGGATCATTAATAGGGGCTTGTAGATCATATAGAAGATTCAATATATCATTCTCTTCATTAACTACACTACGCTCTATAGTACTTGATTGGCTTGTGTGACCTTCAAACCCTCTAGATAAGTCAACTGTTTCACCATGATATACCCAACTACTATAGGTAGGAGACATTCCATTGATGATTAAATGTTGTTCCACTCCATCTAATGAATGCCACATCGAATTCATATATCTCTTACATGGGCATCTGGTTTCCCCTAAATTATTTACATGAAGCTTCGCTATTTCTAAGAATTGAGTTACTTCTTCCTTGTACTCAGTTGAGAACCTATCCCTTATTTTAATCCACTCTCTGTTCATGCTTAATTGTATACCACACTCAAACCAACTACTAATTCGTGAAACATTAGAATCTGTATAAATATTAGACAAAAAATTCCATTAGTAAACCTGAAATTTGTCATATTATTAGTTTTAACTTCAAAAAAGTTTGGTGATAACTAAATTTCGGCAGCATAAGTAATGGTAAGTCGGTGATAACTAAATTTCGGTGATAACTAAATTTCGGCAGCATAACAACGCTACCCGGACAAAACCAGAAATTTTCCAACCTATTTAAAGCACAAAAACACTTCAAAAGGCTCCACAAGGCCCAACCTCCACCAAACTACAAGGCAACAGTGGGTTGGGCTCCACAACTCAGAACGACAGCATAAAACATAAACTAATCAAACACATATTTTAACTCTAATATCATTTTTCAGTTTTGTAGGATGCACATATTTTATAATTCGTTGAGAACATATAACATTTTTATAACAAGTTTTCAAACAAAATTTACAACATAACATATTCAAGGTTAAGTTTGCAACACATCAAATTTTAGGATGCAATTAGAATTCTTCTTAAACCAATTTCATTCAAAGAATTAAACATAAATCTATGACTTGTATAATTAACGAAACTTCAAAGAAAAAGATAACCATGAAAAACTTAGAACCGTTGACCATGAAAAAAATATTTAGATTCAAAATTAAAAAAGAAAAAGAACGAACCACCAGGCGAGTTGAACGGACGGCAGACTCCTTCGCAACGAGTTGAACGGATGACGACGAGCTGAATGGACGGCTGAACGGACGACGACGATCTGAACGGACGGCGACGAGCTGAACGGACCACCAGGCGTCGACGATAGATCTGCTTCGTGGAGGACTGAACGAAGCGTCGGGTTGTCGAGGCATCGTGGGTGAGGGTTACGAGGCGTTATCGGCGAGATCTGAGGCGTCGTCGGCGAGATCTGAGGTGTCGCCGGCGAGGGAGAGCTTCAAATCGAGGGAGGAACGACCGGCGGATCTGCTTCGTGGCAGATTTGTCGAGGGAGGAATGAAAGAAGATTTTGCGAATGGAGAAAAAGGAGCGATTTTAAAAGGGGTCTATGCCGACGTGTTTAAGTGCGCGTCGACATAAATGGCCTTTACCGACGCGGTGATGAACCACGTCGGCAAAGAGGCTCTATGCCGACGCAGCTCAGTATGCGCGTCGACATAAACCCTTATTTCAACTTGATTTCACTGGTGGCTTTGCCGACGCGGTAGTGAACCGCGTCGACAAGAGGCTCTATGCCGACACATCTAAGTATGCGCGTCGGCATAGACCCTTATTTCAACCTGCTTCACTGGTTGATGTCGACACACACTATAACTGCGTCGGCATTAATGGGAGTTGCCGACGTAGTAATGAACTGCGTCGGCAAATATGCTCTATGCCGACGCGGGTAAGTATGCGCGTCGGCATCAACCTGACTTCTCGCCTCTCCCGACGCCATGACTTCGGCGTCGGGAAAGGGTGTCTGGGCCGACGCGGTTTTAGGCGTCGAAAATGGAGGCGTCGGCAAAACATATTTTTCTTGTAGTGCATACACATTCTCGACTTGCCTCGTGAATTGCGAGAATTTCAGCATGATTCGAAGAAGTGGTCGTGATGGTCTGTTTCACCGATCGCCATGATATAGCAGTTCCTCCACATGTAAATAAATAACCTGTCTGAGATCTAGTTTTGTGTGGATCAGATAAATAACCAGAATCTGCATAACCAACTAGATCAAAACTGGATTTGATAGAATAAAATAAACCCATATCAATCGTCCCTCGAAGATATCGAAGTACATGCTTAACTTCGTTCCAATGTCTTTTTGTAGGACATGAATTATATCTAGCTAACAAATTTACTGGAAATGCAATATCTGGTCTTGTGTTATTAGCCAGATACATAAGTGCACAAATTGCACTAAGATATGGTACTTCAGGACCAAGTAGTTCTCATTGTCATCTCGAGATCGAAATATATCTTTCTTTACAACCAGTGAACGAACCTCCATTGGAATGTTCAATGGATGTGCTTTATCCATATAGAATCTTTTTAAAATTTTCTCTGTATAAGTTGATTGATAAACAAATATCCCATCTGCTAAATGTTCAATTTGCAAACCAAAGCAAAATTTTGTTTTTCCAAGATCTTTCATCTCGAATTCTTTCTTAAGATATTTTATCGCCTTGGATAACTCTTCAGGAGTTCCAATTATATTTACGTCATCAACATATACAGTTATAATAGCAAATCCTAGCTGAGATTTCTTTATAAAAGCACAACATATTGGATTATTTTGATATCCT
Source organism: Trichosanthes cucumerina (assembly GCA_036507285.1). NCBI lineage: Eukaryota > Viridiplantae > Streptophyta > Magnoliopsida > Cucurbitales > Cucurbitaceae > Trichosanthes > Trichosanthes cucumerina. Next base: position 9,917,900 of record CM071842.1, on the reverse strand, counting down.
TCTTTCAACAAATATTCACTCAGGCGATTATACCACATTCGCCCTAATTGTTTTAATCCATATAATGATCTCTGTAACTTGATTGAATATAATTCCCGAGAACTTTATTTATATGTTTCTGGTATATTAAATCCTTCCGGGATTTTCATATAAATGACATTATCTAGAGATCCATATAAATACGTCGTAACCACATCCATTAGATGCATATCAAGTTTTTCATATACAGTCAGACCAATCAAATATCTTAGCGTTATTGCATCCACCACAAGAGAATATGTCTCCTCATAATCAATACCATGTCTTTGCGAGAATTCTTGTGCAACAAGTCTCGCTTTATATCTTGCGACTTCATTTTTTTTATTTCTTTTCCTTACAAATACCCATTTGTATCCCACAGGTTTGACACCTTCTGGTGTTAGGACTACTGGTCTAAAAACCTCATGTTTTGAAAGTGAGTTCAACTCTGTTTGGATTGCTTTTTTCCACTTCAGCCAATCCTTTCTTCGTTGACATTCTTCGATAGATTTTGGATCAAAATACGTAATAATGATGAAGCGTGCAGAATAGCATGACCCCAGACTGATGTAGGAAGTTTAGCTCTCATAAGCAATGGTCTTGCAATTAGTTGCAGACGTTTTATAAATGATTCTGCTAGACCATTTTGTGTATGAACATGAGCTACAAGATGTTCAACACTTATCCCAATTGATATACAATAATTATAAAAAATTTGGGATGTAAATTTACCAGCATTATCAAGTCGAATAGTCTTAATTGTATAATCAAGAAATTGGGCTCTTAACTTAATTATTTGAGCAAGTAATCTTGCAAATACAAGATTTCGACTTGATAATAAGCATACATGTGACCATCTGCTGGATGCGTCAATTAATACCATAAAATATCTAAATGGATCACTTGGTGGGTTAATGGATACACAAATATCACCTTGAATTCGCTCTAAAAATGCAGGTGATTCAATCCCCACTTTAGCTGGTGATGGTTTAATAATTAATTTCCCTTGAGAGCAAGCATCACACGACAACTCATTGGATTGAAAATCTGCTGGTTCTTTAAAGGATGTCCATGTGAATTATCAATAATTTTCCTCATCATTATCGATTCTGGATGACCCAGTTTCGATCATGCCAAACACTAAATATTTATGGATTCATGAACTTCTGGTTCATTGTTGCATAACTTTCAATTACTCGTATATGAGTGTAATATAATCCAGAAGAAAAAGTAGGCAGTGTTTCTAATATACGTTTTTCATGTGAAACAATAGATGTGATATAGAGATACTCTATATTATTTTTACGATCAGTTTCAACATGATAACCATTGTTACGTATATCTTTGAAACTCAATAAATTTCTTTTTGATTTGCTAAAGAACAAAACATTATTAATTGTAAATCTTGTTCTTCTAGGCAAGATAAAACTTGTTTTTACAAAACCTTCAATAAAGTCTGCAGAACCTGATATAGTATTGATTTTTGCTTCTAGCATTGTCAATTTAGAAAAACATTTTCTATTTATGAGTATCGTGCGCGTAGTTGCCCAGTCTGCCAGACATAAATCCTCATTGCTCATTTTCGGGTTACTCAACATATTGAAATTGTCCAGATTTCTTCATTGATAAGAAAAGAAAAATGATTACAAAAAGTCTTAAATATATACAAAAACAACAAAAACATACTATAATTACAAGCAGTACTTAATTATATATCTTCATATAAAACATTATCTACTTGTTTGATTACACCAATTCTCTCTCCAGGAGATTCAAAATAATAAGTCACATCAAGATGCATCATATTGGAGGGGTCAAACACATCATCTTCTTGAATGACAAGATTCACCTCCACATTCTTCCCTTTTCCTTTTTCCTTCGGGAAAGCTTCATAGAGATCAACAAGGTGTTTTGACGTACGACAGGTACGTGACCAGTGCCCCGTCATTCCACACCGAAAACATTTATGTTCATCACCTTTTGAACTCATATTTTGTGGAGCCTTTCCTTTATGATCATCATTTCGTGTGGGTTTCTTAAAATTATAATGCCCACCACGAAAATAGATATTTCTTCCTCTACCGCGGTCCCGACCTCGACCACGACCACGACTCGACCACGATTATTTAAATTCACAACATTCACTTCAGGGAATGGTGTTGCTCCAGTTGGTCGAGATTCGTGATTTTTCATTAATAACGTGTTATTTTGTTCAGTCACGAGAAGACATGAAATCAGTTCTGAATATTTTTTAAAGCCTTTCTCTCGATATTGCTGTTGCAGGAGCATATTCGAGACATGAAAAGTGGAAAATTTCTTCTCTAACATATCAACATCAGTAATCATTTCTCCGCATAATTTTAATTTTAAACTAATTCTGAATAGTGTGAAATTATATTCACTTACTGATTTGAAGTCCTGCAACCTCAGGTGCTTCCAATCATAACGAGCTTTTGGAAGAATGACTGTTTTTTAATGATCGTACCTTTCTTTCAAACCTTGCCATAGAATGTAGGGATCTTTTATTGTAAGATACTTCATTTTCAATCTCTCGTGAAGATGATGGCGAAGGAAGATCATGACTTTTGTTTTTTCTTGATTTGATGCATCATTTCCTTATTTAATTGTTTCTCCAAGATTCATGGAGTCTAAATGAATCTCAGCGTCAAGAACCCATAACAAGTTGTTATTTCCATTAATATCCAAGGTTGCATATTCTAATTTTGCAAGATTTGCCATAGTAATACTATATAAAAAAAATGCATTTATATTAGCAAATTAATTAAACATGCAAAATAACATTAAAAAAATGGCTTACCCGGAGGACCTACCTTCAGTGGAAAACCGACAAAGCTTCGTGTTGATAACGTGTTGTAAAAATTGGATGGAAACCGGGTATAATTTTATCAATATTTAAATACTAATATAATATATTTATAATAATAATAATAATAATAAGTGTTTGAAAATGGAATATATATATATAATATAAAATTATAGAGTATTTTCACCAATTATGTTGAGAAAGATGGAAAAAATTGGAGAGTATTTTCACCAATTATGTTGTATTATTCATCTACCAAAAACCACTATTTATAGGCAATTTGGTAAGGATGAGTTGGTACATTTGGACACTAAGGTAAGAAATGGACACATGGAGGACACTATGACTATGGAGGAATTGCCACTCGGCAAAGGTATTAAAAGACACATTGCATGCACATCTATTATGTGTAATATTTACAATAATATCAAAATAGAACTCATTATTTTAAAAGTTCAAATTCTATATTGATTCTTTTTATGGACGAACTTCATATTCTTTTTAATCTTTTTGTATTTGAACTTTTTAATTTTTTTCTCAAGTAAACTTTGCCTGAAAAATTAAAATTAATCTTTTGCCTTATTTTTTTAATAAATTATTTAAGTTAAAAAAGCATTTAGTCTATGAACTTTTTTTCAGTAAAGTAACAATTTAGTCGATGAATTTTAATTTGTATTAATTTAGTTCATGTACTAATAATTGGATAACAATTTAGTTCATGAACTTTAATATGTAATATAATTTAGTCCCTAAAATTTGTAACGATTCAGTCATTGTCATGAAAAATATAATTAAGATTTATAGTGGAATAATTTCTTAAATATATAGATCGATAAACTAATTAGGACAAAATATTTTTATAAACTACCAAGACTAAGTTGTTACATAATAACACTTAGGAGTTGTTTGGGGCACTGAGTGAATTATAATAACAGGGGAGTTATAATAGTCTGTGGGTTATTATAGTCTGTGAAACATATAATAATATTATTTAAAATGCAGAGTAGTATAGTCTGAGATTATAATAGTCTGTGTTTGGGGTGCAAAGTATTTCACAGATTATTATACCACGGGTTGTTCTAAATTGTTCTAAATAGTCAGATTAAATTGTTCTAAATTGTGTTTGGGGTGCAGAGTAGTATAGTCTAAATTGTGTTTGGAGTGTAGAGTACTTCTAAATTGTTCTAAATTGTGTTTGGGGTGCAGAGTAGTATAGTCTGAGGTTATAATAGTAATTATCATGAGATTAAATTGTTCTAAATTTAAAAGTACAAGGATTTAATTTTTACAAACTAAAGTTTAGGAATTCGTTGTTATTTTTCTAAAAGCTGAGCGACCAAAAATGTCTTTTAACATTTATTTAATTAGTTTAAACCTAACACGCTCCTTTTATATGTCTTGAATAATCAAAAGAAAATAAAACAAATCTTTTACATCTATTTACATAAGTAGTAAATATCCATATATAAAAGCATTTGAACCCACGTGTATTACAATTATGTGTGTTTGGTTTTTAAAAAAACCAATCGATTCAATTGTTAATTGAAAATAAAAGTTAACCATTAAAACTTAAATAGTTTCTCTCTTTTAATCTAAGTTTTGGTTACAAAACATTTCAAAGTTAAAAAACTATAACATAATAAATTAAAACGAAATAATTATAAAAGTATATGGACCCAAATAGGATTTAAACCGATTTTTGTTGTTTCACCCCTAATCTAAAATGCATAGAAAAACAACAATTTTGGCTTAGGTTAGACTTTTTAATAACTTTGGAGAGTATTTGGGACGTGGAATTTGGACCCATAAATTTGATATTATTTATTGCTATCTTTTTCTTTAAGTTTAACAATGGTGAGGTGGAAGATAGAATTTCAATCTTTAATTGGTGTGTATCCAAAAAGAATGTGTGTGCCAAAGTTGAGCTTAGCTTAGCACAGTAATTAGTATGTACACTCGATTAAAAAGTTAGGAATTTGAATCTCTCATTCTCAAGTATTTTTGAACTAAAAAAAACTTTATAGATGAAATATTAAAATAAGTACATGAGTTACGTGACAAAAATAAGGCTTACTTGTCATAGTTAAAAGATTACGTGGATTTCTTAAAATTGAAATTGTACGTTCTAATAATATATATATTTAAGGTATTAATATAAAAATGGTACTTTTAAAAGTTTTAACGAGACGAGGATATTGTAGTTTTTATGATATTGTATATAAAATGGCAAAAATGTGTCTTTAAGATTCGACTTTTATGATTTAAATTCCACACAAGTAAATAGGTGAGATTAAAGAGGAATTAATTAAATAAAATCAATTTCTCACTAGAAATCAGGACAATTCTTATTAATATTATAAATTTACAAACTATTTAGAAAAGTATAGCAATTTTAATTAAGTGGGCGAAGATCAGTCTTGAAGAGACGACATGCTGCCACGTGGCAAGGTCGTCTCTTCAATCACTTAATTAAAATTATAATATTTTTCTAAATGGTTTGAAACATTCAATAAGTTTGTAAACTTACAATATTAATAAAAATTATCCCTAGAAATCATCTTCTCAAAAAGATAGTTTCTTACTTGGTAAAAGAAGTTCTAGTTCAAACTTAAGTATTTGTCTATTCAAAAGACAATTTCAGTTGTGAAATCGTCTTTTATACAAAAACAAATTCATTTGGGGACAAAAGTCAAAATCTACTCTGACTGTACAAATAGTAATTTTCATTATAATTGTTGTGAAAATAGAATGAAAATTGGGTATAATTTTATCAATATTTAAATACTAATATAATATATTTATAATAATAATAAAATAATAATAATAATAATAATAATAATATTATGAAATTAGAATTTAATATATATACATATATATAATATTAATAATGAGATAGTGGAAAATATATATAATATAAATATGTGATAGTGGAAAATGATGACAAAAATTAAATAAATAAAAGAAAGTGGAAGAGGAGAAAGGAAATTGGTCTAAATTTCACCAAATGGATATGTTTTATTTTTCCACCAAAAGCCACTATTTATAGGCAATTTGGCAAAGGTGTGTTGGTACAATTGGACACCAAGCATTGGTAAGAGATGGACACATGGAGGACACTATGGCTATGGAGGCTTTGCCATTTGGCATGAGTATTGAAGGGCACATTGCATGGGCATATATTATGTGTAATATTTACAATACTCCCCCTTAAATGCCCATTTATATAAAATATGTCTCGTTAAAACCTTACTACGGAAAAACCCAATGGGATAAAAACCCTAGTGAAGGAAAAAGAGTACATATTTTATATAATACATTTACTCCCCCTCATGACGACATCACTTGAGATCTCTGAGTCTTCGCATTCCAATACTGTGAACAAATTTTCTCAAATGTTGTAGTTGGTAATGCTTTTGTAAATATGTCTGCCAAATTATCCTTCGAACAAATCTGTTGTACTGAGATGTCGTCATTTTCTTCAAGGTCATGAGTGTAGAAAAGCTTCGGAGAGATATGCTTCGTTCTATCTCCTTTGATATATCCTTCTTTGATTTGAGCTATACATGTTGTGTTGTCTTCGTATTATATTGTTGGAGGATGTTTACTAGAAGACCATCCACATGTCTCACGAATGTGTTGTGTCATCGATCTTAGCCATACACATTCTCGACTTGTTTCATGAATAGCGAGGATTTCAGCATGATTTGAAGAAGTGGTTGTTATAGTCTGTTTCACTGATCGCCATGATATAGCAGTTCCTCCACATGTAAATAGATAACTTTATCTCGAGATCTAGTTTTGTGTGGATCGGATAGATAACAAGAATCGTGCATAACCAACTAGATCAAACTGGATTTGTTAGAATAAAATAAACTCATATCAATCGCCCTCGAAGATATCGAGTACATGCTTAACTCCGCTCCAATGTCTTTTTGTAGGACATGAACTATATCTAGCTAATAAATTTCATGAAAATGCAATATCTGGTCTTGTGTTATTAGCTAGATACATAAGTGCTCCAATTGCACTAAGATATGGTACTTCAGGACCAAGTAGTTCTTCATTGTCATCTTGAGGTCGAAATATATCTTTCTTTACATCCAGTGAACGAACCTCCATTTGAATATTCAATGGATTCAATGGATGTGTTTTATCCATATAGAATTTTTTAAGATTTTCTCTGTATAAGTTGATTGATGAACAAATATCTCATCTGCTAAATGTTCAATTTGCAAACCAAGGCAAAATTTTGTTTTTCCAAGATCTTTCATCTCGAATTCTTTCTTAAGATATTCTATTGCCTTGGATAACTCTTCAGAGTTCCAATTATATTTAAGTCATCAACATATACTGATTATAATAGCAAATCTCGATCGAGATTTCTTTATAAAACACACGGACATATTGGATTCATTTGATATCCTTCTTTCAATGAGATATTCACTCAGGCGATTATACCACATTCGTCCTGATTGTTTTAATCCATACAATGATCTCTGTAACTTTATTGAATATACTTCCCGAGAACATGATTCATATGTTTCTGATATTTTAAATCCTTCCGGGATTTTCATATAAATGTCATTATCCAGAGATCCATATAAATACGCCGTGACTACATCCATTAGATGCATATCAAGTTTTTCATATACATCAAAGCCAATCAAATATCTTAACGTTATTGCATCCACCACGGGAGAATATGTCTCCTCATAATCTATATCAGGCCTTTGCGAGAATCCTTGTGCAACAAGTCTCGCTTTATATCTTTGTGACTTCATTATTTTCATTTCTTTTCCTTACAAATACTCATTTGTATCCCATGAGTTTAACACCTTCGGTGTTAGGACTATCGGGTCAAAAACCTCACGTTTTGAAAGTGAGTTCAACTCGCTTGGATTGCTTCTTTCCAGTTTGCCCAATTCTTTCTACGTTTACATTCATCGATAGATTTTGGATCAAAATCGTCACTTTCATGAATAATATCGTGAGCAACATTATAAGCAAAAATGTTGTCAACAATAATATCATTTCGGTTCCATCTCTTTCCTGTTGTAACATAGTTTATAGAAATTTCATTATTATCCTCAAGCGTTTGATTTTCATCAATACTCTTTTGAGTAGTTGTATTCTGGATTTCTTCTGGAACATCCATACCTTTCATCGAATCATTTTGATTCTCAACTACTTTTCTTTTCCGAGGATTTTTATCTTTGGAACCCATAGGTCTACCACGCTTTTGGCGTGCTCCAGACTCATTATTGACAACTTGTTCCTGTGGAATATCAATTTTTGATGGAGCATTTGCTGCTGGTATATATGTTTTAGTCACCCTTTTAGCATCTGTGAATGCATCTGATAATTGATTTGCTATATTTTGCAAATGAATTATCTTTTGAACTTCAAGTTCACATTGATCTCTTTGAGGATCTAAATGAGATAATAATGATGCATTCCACGTAATTTCTTTTTCCAACTTCTTAATTCCTCCCCCTAATGTTGGAAAATTTGTCTCATTAAAATGACAATCAACAAATCGTGCAGTAAATACATCACCCGTCAGGGGTCCAAGATATTTAATAATTGATGGGGAATCATATCCGACATATATTCCTAATCTCCTTTGAGGACCCATCTTAGTACGTTGTGGTGGAGCAATTGGAACATATACTGCACATCCAAAAATTCTCAGATGGGATACATTTGGTTGTTTGGCCATAAGCTAATTGCATGGGGGAATATTTATTATAAGCTACTGGCCTAATACGTAATAATGATGCAGCGTGTAAAATAGCATGACCCCAGACCGATGTAGGGAGTTTAACTCTCATAAGCTACAGGATGTTCAACACTTATCCCAATTGACATACAATAATTATTAAAAGTTTGGGATGTAAATTCACCAGTATTATCAAGTCGAATTGTCTTAATTGTATAATCAGGAAATTGTGCTCTTAACTTAATTATTTGAGCAAGTAATCTTGCAAATGCAAGATTTCCACTTGATAATAAGCATACATGTGACCATCTGCTGGATGCGTCAATTAATACCATAAAATATCTAAATGGACCACTTGGTGGGTTAATGGGTCCATAAATATCACCTTGAATTCGCTCTAAAAATGCAGGTGATTCAATGTGTGACGACCGCCATCTCAGGTACTATTAGTTATTTTAATTAACACTCTATTAGCCGCTGTATTTAGTCGTTTTGGTGTTCTAATCAAGCTCGGGGAGAGTGAGACCTTAATTTTTGTTTAGTTTAAATGAATGGTTCCCTATAAGATAAGATTATTTATGAAATTAAAGGAAAAGGAAATTTGCAAGGGCATCTTAGTTATTAACATCTAATTGAGGATGTAATTGGCAACTAAATTTAACCTAATGCATGGTATTTAAATATCCCTAAGTCTCAAACCAAAGGAGAAAAGAATTAAACCCTAACCCTAGCAAAACCCTAGCCCCTCTCTTCTCATTTTAAACCTAAATGAAACCCTAGCCCTCACCATCTTCTTCAGCTGATTCTTGCCCTAGCCGGAAACTTAACTTCAACGTACTGCTGCTGCCGTCGCCAACCAGAAGCCGTGCAGAGGCCGTCGCCGCCGGCGAGTCCGCGAGTCGAAGTTCTTCCAGCCGCAAGCGTCTGCAACGCCGAAGAGCACACAAGCCCCGCCACGGCCGTTTCCATCTACCGGTTCGCACGAGAGACCGCACGTACAGCTGAGGACCTCCACGAACACGTTCCACAAGCGCCGCCGCCGTCGGACCTTCACAGTCGATCGCCAGCCCTCGCCGGCGAAGAACCACGAGCCCAGACGTCCGGGAACTTCCCTTCGCAGCCACGTTCAGCCGAGAGTCACGCACATCCGCCGAGGGTGAGGCACGCGATCGCGAGCAACAGCCGTCGCTCATCCGCCCGCGAGCCGTCTGCAGCCTTCGCCGGAGATCGCGCAAACCCTAGCCACTCGCGTTGGAGCGGTGCCGTCGACCGCGTGATTCGTCCTCGCAGCGCCTTTTCCGTCGACCGACAAAGAATCGTTAATCACTATCCCGCCGCAAGCCGAGAGCACTCGAGGTCAAGTTTGTGAATTTGGTGAGCCACGCGAAACTCTCTTCGATTCGGATTACTGAGGTTATTCGGATCCGAATCGTATGAAAATATGCTTATGAGATCATTGCGAGAACGAACGGAATTTCAGGATCAAGAATCCCCGAGTAATTTGGAACAAAGAAACCAATATTTAGTTTGTCCTTCGGAGTTGAGGTAATTAGAACAAATTGAGAAGTTAGACGCTTTTGGGTACTTAGAATTGTTGTTTTGGATGAGCTGTGTAGAAGGGTAACAAAATTCTTGGTTTCAGGTTATTTGGAAGAAACCGCTAGATTAAGGGTTAGAAGGAAGTAGTGAGATCAAACATCGAGGTAAGGGACCTCGTCCGAACTTTTAATAGGAGTAAATGAAAATGATTTTCATGATTTTATGCGAAATAGTTTATATTTTTCACATGAAAATACATGATTATTATTTTGAGAATACGTGATATTTTATGTGCAAATACTTAGATGTATTATGTGAAAATGAACCATTGTTTTATGTGAAAGTATTCTCGTATGTTATGTATAAGGATCCCATTATTTCATGTGAGACTAGGATGAGTAGTTTGTATGAGAATGTTTCATGTTTCTTACAAAGTATGATTTTTCACATCGTCCATGAGAAAGTATGAATGATATATTGATGATGATGTTTGTGATATGTACACCATGATTACGTGGATGATGGGACCTCATGCATGTTTTGTATGCCACGAAATGAATTAACGAATAGTGTGGACATTGGTTATCCCGAGATCGCTATGTGCATGGTCAAACATGCAATAGAGACCTATGGGTCAAAATGCATGTGGGTCCGTGAGGACCGAAATGAAATGACTTTCGGGATGACGATCGGCCTCACATTTAAATGAATAAACCATGGATTAAAGACTGCAATTATATGAACGACCATGGATTAAAGACACGGCAATTAAATGAACAACCATGGATTAAAGACCTGGCAATTAAATAAACAGTCATGGATTAAAGACCTGACAATTGAATGAGCAGCCATGGATTAATGACCTGGCAACTGAATAAGCAGTCATGGATTAAAGGCCTGACAATTAAATATGCAGCCATGGATTAAAGACCTGGCAACTCTAGAAAGTTCTAGATCCCATCTATGTATGTTATGAATGAGTTTAGAGATTATGATTGTATGTGTATGCATATCCCAAACCTCGGTAGCGAGGTTACTTACTGGGTATTGTTTTTGCAATACTCACCCTTTCTTTTAAAAATGTTTTTCAGGTAAAGGGAAGGACGTGCAGGGCGTGTGACGGGAGAGCGTTATTAGGACCATGGGAACCAGCATGTTTTCCGCATATTCTTAGTTTGAACTATTTTTGTCTCTATGTTTTTAATTGAAGTTGAACTTATTCTGCTTTTTAATAGGCCAAGTTGATTTGATGTTTTTAAATGATTTGAAGGTTTTGTTGTTTTGGGATCCACGAACTCATTTACGATAAATGGAAATTTCTTTTAAGTTCTTTTATTTCTCGGCCTATAAATGCATGCATGTGTAGTAATGTCCCTAGGATTTGGTCATAGAAAAGTAGGGCGCATAGCTTGGTATGGTATGAGCCCTAGGTTTAAGGTTTCGTAGACTTGCTTACAGAGTAAGCACTGAGTAGTTCCATGGTTTAACAACGCTTCCGACCACCGCCTGAATACGTTCGATATTTTATTAAGAAAGTAAATGAATACGATATGATACAGTTTTATGCATATACATAACCTTAAAATCCCAAGGGGTGATTCTATCTTATGATTTGAAAGTAAAGAAAACTGAGTTAGAAACTCTCTATATTGTAGTTTTGACATAATGCCACCTAGAGGCCGAGGGAGGTAGGGGGACGTGGTAGGGGCGGGAGGCAAGGGTAAACGTTGACGCCCAACCGGAATTACCCCTGGATCAGGAAGAGATTACTCCACCCGTTCGAGACCTCCCCCAGGACCCGCCTGACCGTCAGGAGAATGTACCTGCAGTTGCCCCTGTGGCAGACCAGGGGAACGCCAATGTTATGACTATGATGGTGGAGGCCATGCAGAGCCTAGTGCGAGCTACAGTAGCCACCCAGCTGGCCCAAGCAAATCAGGGGCGAAACGACGCAACTCTGGAGTCTCGTTACCTGAAGGACTTCAGGAAGTATGATCCGAGATCTTTCAATGGGTCTTCCGGTGACCCCATTTGTGGCGAGTTGTGGTCGTCCTCCATTGAGACCATCTTCGATCGATGAACGCGCCACGAGGACCGAGAGGGTGTCTGTGCGACCTTCATGCCGGAGGATGACGCGCACTTGTGGTGGGAGTCGCGCCAAGGAACCATTGTTGCCAGCGGAGAAACGATTACTTGGAATCTATTCAAAGAAGCATTTCGGCGGAAATTCTATCCCGCCGCAGCTCGTTCATGGTGAAGCAGCGTAATTCTACTGGTGTGTGCGATGCGGGAGGGCGGTGGAGATATATGAGAGGAATTTACCCGTTTGTCCCGCTTTTGCCCCCGAATTTGGTGGATACTGAGCAAAGAAACCGAGCGCTTTATCATGGGGCTAGATGAGAATGTTCGAGGCTTTATTCAAGCATTAGCACCTCCCGATTACGCCCGCGCGGTGAGAGTGGCGAGGCGATTGGGTGTGAGCTCGGATCGCCTGGCAGGTGGTAGTTAACTAAGGCAGCCATAGCGAACCATAAGAGAAGTGGGACCGGCCCATTCCGGCTCACAGCGCCCCAGCAGACAACCGCATAGGCCAGGCATTTTTTCGTGACAGTCCGATCGAAACCACCCGGTCAACAGATCGGGAATAGCAATGGAGATAGGCCCGCAGTGCAAAGAATGTGGTAAGTAAAGACCGACTAAGGGTAAGTGTATGGGCCCGTCCGAGCGTGTTTCAAGTGTGGAAAGGAAGGGCACAGAGCTAATGGTTGCCCGAATCAAGCCAAAGACTAGCCGACCACAGATTATGAGTAGTGGAGTGTCGCTTTGTGAAGCCGGCCATACATCGTGGGGAGAGCCTATGCAAGCACCAAAAGAGAGACATCTATGGCTCGGGACTCGGTGGTTACAGTACACTTCCATTACTTGGACACCTCGCCTTTGTACTATTTGATTACGGTTCTTCACGACTCTTTTATTTCTCGCATCCTTTGTAAGTCAAGTGAGTTAGAACTAGAAACGATTCTGATGATGCCCCCTCTCTCTCCACTCGCGCGGAATAAATTTGTTAGCCAATATGAAAGTCAAGGATGGTAGTGTGACCATCATGAGACCATGAGTTAGCAAAGTGAACCTAGTGGTCTTAGACATGTTTGATTTTGATGTAATATTGGGCATGGGTGGTTAGCGCAGAACCATGCGTGCATTGATTGTTTCGGGAAGGAGGTAGTGTTCACACCTCCTAACCAACCCAAGCTACTGAGTTTGAGAGGCACGATGAGCAGGAAGTAGGCCTAAGGTAATTCACGCCCTTAAGGCCGAGAAAGTTATTGTATCGGGAGCTTGGGGCGTCTTAGCTCGCATACTAGATGCAAGGTGCACTGAGATCTCGGTGACATCGGTGCGAGAGTGAATGAGTTTCTGAGACGTCTTCCCGAGGACCTCCCAGAATACCTCCGATCGGGGAGGTAGATTTTAACATCGGATTGGAGTTGGGGACGACCCCGATATCCAAGGCCGTGCATGAATGGCACCAAAGCAGAGTTGAAAGAACTAAAAGTACAATTACAAGACTTGCTAGACAAAGGGTTTATACGCCAAGCGTTTCACCCGGGAGCACTGTATTGTTCGTGTGAAAAGAAAGAGCGGATCCATGCGCTGTGTATAGATTACGAGGAGTTGAATAAAGTTACAATCAAGAATAAATATCCTCTCCCGGGATAGATGATTTGTTCGATCGATTTGCAAAGGGCGACGGTGTTCTCTAAGATCGATCCGAGATCAAAGCTACCATCGATTGAGGATCGGTGAAGGGGATATCCCTAAAACAAAGATTGAGATCACGTTATGGGCATTACGAGTTCAAAGTGATGCCGTTTGGTCCGACAATGCCCCCGCCGCCTTCATGGACTTGATGAACCGTTTGTTCAAGGAGTTTCTTGATACGTTCGTGATTGTGTTCATCGATGATATATTGATATACTCGTGTGTGATGAAGAGCATGAAATGCACCGAGGAAAGTCTTACTCACACCGAGAGAGAGAATAAGTTGTATGCAAAATTCTCCAAGTGTGAATTTTGGCTCGCATGGTATCTTTTCTAGGGCATGTGGTGTCGGAAAAGTCGAGTCTCTGTTGATCCAAAGAAAAGTGGAGGCCGTCACACGGTGGCCTCGTCCACCACCGCATACTGAGGTACGTAGTTTTTCGGGTCTTGCAGGATACTATAGGCGTTTTTTCGTGCGAGGATTTTGCCAAGATAGCCATGCCTATGACTCACCGGTGACGCGTAAAGGAAACTCTTTTGTTTGGGATGATGCTTGTGAAGCGAGTTTCCGGGAACTCGCCACGATTAGTGTCGGCCCCGATTCTTACAGATTCCCGAGGGAACAGGAGCTTTGTGGTTTCTGATGATGCTTCCAAGAAAGGGGTCAATGTGTAATCGATGCAAAGACGGTAAAGTAATAGCTTATGCATCCCGACAATTGAAGACGACGAGAGGAACTATCCCACTCATGACCGGAACTAGCAAAAGAGTGGTATTTGCATTAAAGATCGGAGACACTACCGTATGGCGAGAAAATTGATTTTCACACGCATCATAAAAGCTCAAGTATCTGTTCACCCAGAAGGAATTGAACATGAGGCAACGCAGATGGTTGGAATTGGTGAAAGATTATGATATTGACATACAGTACCATCCCGGTAAGGCTAATGTAGTGGCCGATGCCCTCAAAGCGAGGAAGCAGCACATCGCTGCTGCGCGAGTGATGACAGAGCCGCAGAGTTACTGAGCAGAGTTTGCTCGAGCCGAAATTGCAGATACTAGTAGGAAGGACCACGGCTCGATTAGCCTGATTAACAAAGACAACCGACCTTGAGGCAACGTATCATAGAGGCTCAAAGCGGTGGACCCTCGGTTAGTGGAAAAACTTACTGCGCAGAACTACTGGTGAGTTTGTGAGTTTTCCCTATCCACAGATGGAGGATTGCTATCTCGGGGACGATTGTGTGTGCCAGACGATGACAAGCTGAGAACTGAGATCTTGAACGAAGCCCATAACTCACCATTTTCTATGCATCCTGGCAGTACCAAGATGTACCGAGATCTGAAACAGTCATTTTGGTGGTGTAACATGAAGCGCGACATAGCAGAGTTTGTCGCAAGTGTTTGACTTGTCAGCAGGTGAAGGCACCTGAGACAGAGACCCGCGGGTTTCTTTGCAACCATTACATGTGCCTCGGTGGAAATGGGAGGAGATCTCTATGGATTTCATAGTTGGATCGCCTAGAAGCTGCATGCGAGGTTACACGGTGATTTGGGTCATAGTGGACAAAGTTAACAAAGTCAAGACATTTTCACAGTGGAAACCCACCTATTCTACGAGATAAGTGGGCGCGGTTTGCACTGGAAGAGGTAGTCCGTTTGCATGGAATCCCAGTCAAGATTATTTCAGACAGGGATCCACGTTTCACCTCCAACTTCTGGAGGAGTTTACAGAGAGCGTTGGGCTCGCAGTTGAACTTCAAGATGACTTTTCATCCACGTGCACGGATGGCGCATGTAACGATTAAATCGAGATATTAGAGGATATGTTGCGAGCTTGCACTTTAGACTTCCCAGCGGTTGGGACACTCATTTGCATCGATGGAGTTTGCTTACGCGATTACCGATCGACCATCGGAATGGCCCCATTTGAAGCTCTCTATGGAAGACGTTGCAGAACTCCCGTTTTCGGGAGGAGGTGGTGGTGAACGCCAGTTGTTGGGTCGCACTAGTACAGTCACTAACGAGGCAATGCAAAAGATCGGGGCACGAATGCATCGCCCAAGTCGGACAAAAGAATTATGCCGACACGAGACGAAGGACCTAGAATTCGAGGTTGGGGACCACGTGTTTCTTAAGGTGGCTCCAATGAAGGGAATTCTAAGGTTTGGCCGTAAAGGAAGTTGAGTCCGCGATTCATCGGACCATTTGAGATTTTAGAGAGGATTGGTGCGGTGGCTCTCTGATTAGCACTACGCGCGAGTCCCGCCGGCGAGTGCACAACGTATTCCATGTCTCCATGTTGAGAAAGTACGCCCGCACCGACTCATGTCATAGACTTGAACCATTGCGATAATGTGAAGATCCGAAAGTTATGGCGACGCACCGGCATGCATTATTGCAAGAGATCGAAAGACCCTCCGTGAACCGCGTGAGATCACTTGGTTAAAGTATTGTGGCGAGAACCACCGCACGGAAGAAGCTACCCGGGAACGAGAAGAGGAAGTGCGAGCTAAATACCCAGAGCTATTCCAGAATAGGAACTTTCGAGGACGAAAGTTCTTAAGGAGGAAGATTGTGACGACCGCCATCTCGTGTACTATTAGTTATTTTAATTAACACTCTATTAGCCATTTGTATTTAGTCGTTTTGGTGTTCTAATCAAGCTCGGGAGAGTGAGACCTTAATTTTTGTTTAGTTTAAATGAATGGTTCCTATAAGATAAGATTATTTATGAAATTAAAGGAAAAGGAAATTTGCAAGGGCATCTTAGTTATTAACATCTAATTGAGGATGTAATTGGCAACTAAATTTAACCTAATGCATGGTATTTAAATATCCCTAAGTCTCAAACCAAAGGAGAAAAGAATTAAACCCTAACCCTAGCAAAACCCTAGCCCCTCTCTTCTCATTTTAAACCTAAATGAAACCACAGCCCTCACCTTCTTCTTGGTGATTCTTGCCCTAGCCAGGAAACTTAACTTCAACGTCATCGCCGCTAGCCGCCAACCGTAAGCCGCAGAGAGCGCCGCCGCCGCCGGCGAGTCCGCGAGTCGAAGTTCTTCCAGCCGCAAGCGTCTGTAACGCCGAAGAGCACACAAGCCCCGCCACGGCCGTTTCCATCTACCGGTTCGCACGAGAGACCGCACGTACAGCTGAGGACCTCCACGAACACGTTTCCTGGCAAGCGCCGCCGTCGGACCTTCACGATCGATCGCCCGACCCGCGCGGCGAAGAACCCACGAGCCAGACGTCGGGAACTTCCCGCAGCGACCACGTTTCACCGAGAGTCACGCACATCCGCCGAGGGTGAGGCACGCGATCGCGAGCAACAGCCGTCGCTCATCCGCCCGCGAGCCGTCTGCAGCCTTCGCCGGAGATCGCGCAAACCCTAGCCACTCGCGTTGGAGCCAACCGCCGCCGACCGTGATTCGTCCTCGCAGGCGCCTTTTCCCGTCGACCAGCAACTGTTAATCACTATCCCGCCGCAACCGGAGAGCACTCGAGGTCAAGTTTGTGAATTTGGTGAGCCACGCGAAACTCTCTTCGATTTCGGATTACAGGGTTATTCAGATCTGAATCGTATGAAAATATGCTTATGAGATCATTGCAGGAACGAACGGAATTTCAGGATCAAGAATCTCGAGTAATTTCGGAACAAAGAAACCAATATTTAGTTTGTCCTTCGGAGTTGAGGTAATTAGAACAAATTGAGAAGTTAGACGCTTTTGGGTACTTAGAATTGTTGTTTTGGATGAGCTGTGTAGAAGGGTAACAAAATTCTTGGTTTCAGGTTATTTGGAAGAAACCGCTAGATTAAGGGTTAGAAGGAAGTAGTGAGATCAAACATCGAGGTAAGGGACCTCGTGCCGAACTTTTAATAGGAGTAAATGAAAATGATTTTCATGATTTTATGCGAAATAGTTTATATTTTTCACATGAAAATACACAGTTATTATTTTGAGAATACGTGATATTTTATGTGCAAATACTTAGATGTATTATGTGAAAATGAACCATTGTTTTATGTGAAAGTATTCTCGTATGTTATGTATAAGGATCCCATTATTTCATGTGAGACTAGGACAGTAGTTTGTATGAGAATGTTTCATGTTTCTTACAAAAGTATGATTTTTCACACTGTCCATGAGAAAGTATGAATGATATATTGATGATGATGTTTGTGATATGTACACCATGATTACGTGACTGATGGGACCTCATGCATGTTTTGTATGCCACGAAATGAATTAACGAATAGTGTGGACATTGGTTATCCTGAGATCGCTATGTGCATGGTCAAACATGCAATAGAGACCTATGGGTCAAAGTACAGGGGTCTGTGAGGGACCCGAAATGAAATGACTCAGGATGACCAGTCGGCCTCACATTTAAATGAACAGCCATGGATTAAAGACCTGGCAATTATATGAACAGCCATGGATTAAAGACCTGGCAATTAAATGAACAACCATGGATTAAAGACCTGGCAATTAAATAAACAGTCATGGATTAAAGACCTGACAATTGAATGAGCAGCCATGGATTAATGACCTGGCAACTGAATAAGCAGTCATGGATTAAAGGCCTGACAATTAAATATGCAGCCATGGATTAAAGACCTGGCAACTCTAGAAAGTTCTAGATCCCATCTATGTATGTTATGAATGAGTTTAGAGATTATGATTGTATGTGTATGCATATCCCAAACCTCGGTAGCGAGGTTACTTACTGGGTATTGTTTTTGCAATACTCACCCTTTCTTTTAAAAATGTTTTTCAGGTAAAGGGAAGGACGTGCAGGGCGTGTGACGGGAGAGCGTTATTAGGACCATGGGAAAAAGATGTGTTTCCGCATATTCTTAGTTTGAACTATTTTTGTCTCTATGTTTTTAATTGAAGTTGAACTTGTTACAGTTTTAATAGGCCAAGTTGATTTGATGTTTTTAAATGATTTGAAGGTTTTGTTGTTTTGGGATCCCTGGAACTGTTTACGATAAATGGAAATTTCTTTTAAGTTCTTTTATTTCTCGGCCTATAAATGCATGCATGTGTAGTAATGTCCCTAGGGATTTGGTCATAGAAAAGTAGGGGCGTTACACAATGCCCACTTTAGCTGGTGATGGTCTAATAATTAATTTCCCTTGAGAGCAAGCATCACATGACAACTCATTTGATTGAAGAATCTTCTGGTTCTTTAAAGGATGTCCATGTGAATTTTCAATAATTTTCCTCATCATTATCGATCCTGGATGACCCAGTCGATCATGCCAAACACTGAATATTTCTGGATTCATGAACTTCTGGTTCATTGTTGCATAACTTTCGATTACTCGTATATGAGTATAATATAATCCGTAAGAAAAAAAGTGGTAGTGTTTCTAATATACGTTTTTCATGTGAAACAATAGATGTGATATAGAGACACTCTATATTATTTTTACGATCAGTTTCAACATGATAACCATTATTACGTATATCTTTAAAACTCATTAGATTTCTCTTTGATTTGCTAGAGAACAAAGAATTATTAATTGAAAATTTTGTTCCTTTAGGCAAGATAAAACTTGCTTTTCCAAAACCTTCAATCAGTCTGCGCAGAACTCCGATATAGTATTGATTTTTGCTTCAAAGCATTGTCAATTTAGAAAAATATTTTCTGTTTATGAGTATCGTGCAGTAATGCGTAGTTGCTGAGACATAGACATAAATCCTCATTGCTCATTTTCGGGTTACTCAACATATTGAAATTGTCCATATTTCTTCATTGATGAGAAAGGAAAAATGATTACAAAAAGTTCTAAATATATATACAAAAACAAGAAAGACATATTATAATTACAAACAGTACTTAATTATACATCTTCATACAAAACACCCTCTACTTGTTTGATTGCATCAATTTTCTCTCCAGAAGATTCAAAATAATCAGTCACATCAAGATGCACCATATTGGAGGGATCAAACACATCATCTTCTTAAATGGCAACATTCACCTCCACATTCTTCCCTTTTCCCTTTTCCTTCAGGGAAGCTTGATAGAGATCAACAAGGTGTTTTGACGTTCGACAGGTACGTGACCAATGCCCAGTCGTTCCGCACCGGAAACATTTATGTTCATCACTTTTTGAACTTCTATCTTGTGGAGCTTTTCCTTTATGATCATCAGTTCGTGTGAGTTTCTTAAAATTATAATGCCCACCACGAAAATAGGTATTTCTTCCTCTACTGCGGTCCCGACCTGGACCACGATCACGACTTCGACCACGATTATTGAAATTCACAACATTCACTTCAGGGGATGGTGTCGCTCCAGTTGGTCGAGATTCATGATTTTTCATTAATAACTCGTTATTTTGTTCTGCCACTTGAAGACATGAAATTAGTTTCGAATATTTTTAAAGCCTTTCTCTTGATATTTGCGCACAGAGAGCATATTCGAGACATGAAAAGTGGAGAATGTCTTCTAACATATCAACATCAGTAATCATTTCTCCGCATAATTTTAATTTTGAACTAATTCTGAATAGTGCGAAATTATATTCACTTACCGATTTAAAGTCCTGCAGCCTCAGGTGCATCCAATCATAACGAGCTTTTGGAAGAATAACTGTTTTTTGATGATCATACCTTTCTTTCAAGCCTTGCCATAGAATGTAGGGATCTTTTATTGTAAGATACTCCATTTTCAATCCCTCGTGAAGATGATGGCGAAGGAAGATCATAGCTTTGGTTTTTTCTTGATTTGATGCATCATTCCCTTCTTTAATTGTTTCTCCAAGATTCATGGAATCTAAATGGATTTCAGCATCAAGGACCCATGACAAGTAGTTATTTCCATTAATATCCAAGGCCGCAAATTCTAATTTTGCAAGATTTGTCATAGTAATACTATCTAGAAAGAAATTGCATTTAGATTAGGAAATTAATTAAACATGCAAAATAACATTATATTAAAAAAAATGGCTTACCCGGAGGACCTACCTTCAGTGGAAAAACCGACAGAGTTTCGTGCTGATAACGTGTTGTGAAAATAGAATGAAAATCGGGTATAATTTTACCAATATTTAAATACTAATATAATATATTTATAATAATAATAAAATAATAATAATAATAATAATATTAATATGAAATTGGAATTTAATATAAATACATATATATAATATTAATAATGAGATAGTGCAAAATATATATAATATAAATATGTGATAGTGGAAAATGATGGCAAAAATTAAATAAATAAAAGAAAGTGGAAGAGGAGAAAGGAAATTGGTCTAAATTTCACCAAATGGATATGTTTTATTTTTCCACCAAAAGCCACTATTTATAGGTAATTTGGCAAGGGTGTGTTGGTACAATTGGACACCAAGCATTGGCAAGAGATGGACACATGGAGGACACTATGGCTATGGAGGCTTTGCCATTTGACATGAGTATTGAAGGGGCACATTGCATGGGCATCTATTATGTGTAATATTTACAATAACAATTAATTTTCAAAGACTACTATATTTGTACCATTATTTTTTAAAAGTATAATAATATTTTTTTCCTTTTCCCAAAAAGATTATGCAATATGCCAATTAAAAAATATAGAAAATTGGTTATTTTAAAAAAATATATAAAATATATTTAATTTCTTAATTTAAGTCAAACTTAAAGCTAAAATGAACTAATTGACCTGTACTCTCAATAAAAAAAGGTAAAAAATTCAAATTATCCACCATCGAATATGGTTGTAAAAGAAATCTGACTGAAATATTATTTAGTCATGAATTTAAAACTTAAAATATCTATCTATGGGATTTTTCAAAGGATCATAATTTTGATCCCTGCCACATCAGCTTTTCATCAGCTATAATAATGAAAAGTTTATTGGACTTACTTTTAATTAATTTTGAGGTTAATGTGGCGTTAATTTTTTAAGTTTATAATTTCTCGAGTTGAAAAAATATTCTTCCTTCAAAAAAAAGAAAAGAAAAAGATATTCAATTAAATCTATATTTTTTTAACTTATCACAAATTAAACTTTAATAAATTATTAAAAAAAATAAAATTCCTATCAACCGGTTAATGATGCTGTTAAACATTTAATTTATAGTCAAGTATAATTTAATATTTGAAATAAGCAACCTAAGATTTTCTATGTAATGTTTTTTTAATATTTTAATGTTTAGTAAATTGAAAAAAATGGGTTAATTAAGTATTTTTTACGCATACAAGCAACATAAGAAATTCAAATTTAATAAATGAATGTCATATCAGCCTCAAAATTATGTACATAAGAAATTTAAATTTATTGTTTATTGTAGTATGGGAAATTGATGGTAGAGATCAAAATCAAGATTTTTTGAAAACCGATCAAGTTAACCTAGGGACCGAAATGAACTTTTTTTAAGGGACCATGGGAAGTAAATTAAACCTTGGGACCAAAACAAAATAATTTTTTCAACAACTATAGAATTTTAGGGGAATTTGCGTGGAAGAGCTTTTTTCACGCGCTTTAATGTCGTTTGACCCGTGTTTTGAAATTAATGACATATGACTCTTTTTGTATTGTACATTCTGTCCAAATTATCGCGAGTGCAGCGTGATCTAAGTCTCGTAGGCTCGCTGTCTCGCTCTCGCTTAGATATGGGATCAAGTTAAGTGAGCAAGTGATCATTTGCAAAGTTGTATATTATGAGCGAGAGTGAAAGCAAACATACGAGAGCGAGAGCAAGCCTACGAGTGATCAAGTGATCATTTGCATAAGTCGTATCGTGAGCGAGCATAGCGAGAGCGCGCCTACAAGAGTGAGAGTGTGAGGTCTGTGAGCGAGAGAGTCAATGTGAGCGAATGATCATTTGCATGTCATATCGTGAGCGAGAGCGAGAGCAGGAGTGTGACCATGCGCGACAAGCTTAATACTGTCATTGTGGGTAATTTGACGCGTTTTGCCACGTCAGAATAGGTCAATTTTCATTATTTTGAAATGTCAGGTCAGATGTCATTAATGCGTGAAGAAACACGTACAAAAACTCCATAATTTTACCATGCCATTAAGTAAAAGACTAAATAAAATTTTCCTAAGATTAATCTCTTATATTATATCGTCCACTATGTTTTATAAATTTTTATGGTGGGTCTGGAATAAGTTAAAAAAAAAAAAATCAACTTTTGTATAAGCATCTAAGAAAAAAATAATAATTTAAAGTGTGTTTAGATGATTAAAAACATATTTTTAATTTCAATAAATAAAAATCACTTAACAAATCTTATTAACTTAAAATCTATTTGAGAAGAAATACTAAGAGAGATAAAAAATAACTCTGAAATGTTTAACCGAAAATCTTTAAAATATATAGTAAAAATAACATATTTATAATTAATAGAATCACTCTTTAATATAGTGCACTTACAAAAAAAGGTAAGATATTAAAAATATTTTGTAAAAAAATATTTAAACTAGAAGATATTCCAAACAAATCCTTAAACTTATAAACTAAATACAGACTAAAACCTAAAGTTTCTATAACCTATTTCATACAATATTTGAATACAAATTATACAAATAGAATTGATTTCGTTTTTAGTTCAACAATAAATGAGGTGGAGATTCAAACTTATGACATTTTTTGAAGTTTTATATTGCCTTAATTAACCAGTTGAGCTATGTTATAATGTCTTAGCTAATTAAACTATGCTCACATGAGCAATTGAGTTAGTTTCTCTCACTGTATTAAAATGTTCTTAATTTATTTTTTGCTTTAGGCTTTCATTGATTAATGTTGGGTATGCAACCAAAGTCCCATATTAACTAGCTAGGATAAAAGAAAAATCATGGATATATAAGTGATAAGAGACGATATATCTCATTGGTACGAGACATTTCGGGTGAAACTAAAAGTAAAGTCATGAACACTTGTGCCCAAAATAGATAATATCATATCATAGTAGAGATTTGTGAAGGCTCATTGTTGTCCCTTGCAACCTAGCCTCTTTGAAATTTACTCGTTTACTCTAATTTTTTAAAATTAAATATCTTTTGCAATGGGAAATATCTTTCTTGTCTCACACCAACTCTCTTTTGCCTTTTGCTCTTCCTCCTCTCTATCGAGTTGATTCTTTCACAAAAACACACCAATTTTAGCTTATTTTTCACCATTTCCCAATCAGTTCCTATTTTTTACTAATTTAGCAAGCTTGAATAATGTTACTCATGAATAAACTTTTTCGCTTACTACATAATAAATATTTGCAATAAAATAGACGGAAATAACCAAGTTTAGGTATAAATAATCTTGATAAATGAAAATTATCATCGATTTCGACCGAAGCCGAGGGCGACCAGATGCAAGGCCTTCTTTTGGGCCTTGCCTCGGTTCCTCATGGCTCATAGGTGCAACTCCAACCCACTTTTCAGTCCTTCCCTTGCCCATTAGATGATGAAAACCCATTGAAACCCTAGGGATGAGGTATCACTACAAGAAAATTATATTTTGCCGACGCGAATCTTCCGACGCTATGAACTGCGTTGATACAGAAGGCTTTTCCCAACGCGCAAATACACGTGTCGGCATAGGCTATGGACAAGGCTTGCATCGCGTTGGGATAGACCCAACCAGTTCAAGCATCATCCTAAGGTAGCGAGCCACCCATAATCGGCTTGGAAGTGTTGCAACTCTCATCCAGCTAAGTTTCGCTTCTCTCTCTCCTTCCCTTTTTCAATGAAGTGGAAAGTCTTTTACCGATGCCGTGTTTGAGTGCATCGGCACAATAGAGGCAATAGCAGGGAATTGCCGACGTGCATCGTGTCCGCGTCGGTACAACCCTTTTTAAAAATCCCAACCCCCTGAAACCCTTATTTCCCTTTATCTTCTTCTCTCATTTCGTATTCTCTGCTGCAACCCTCACCCAACCCAAACGTTCATTCAGCCTCACCTCCCCCATCGTGTCTGAACTCCGTCGGTCAACCTCGCCGCTGCAACTGCCGTTTCGCTGCCTCGTCGCCTAGTTGCCTCCCTTAGTCGCAATCTGCCGACGTCATCACCCCCACCCACGTTGTGCTCGCTCAGCCGCCGACACCGTCCTCGCTCAGGCGCCGTCGCCCAACCTCGTCGTCGTCAAACCTCTTCCAGTAAGCATAATTGAATTTTTTAATTTTATTTTCTGTTATATATAAAAAAAATTATGGGATTAATTTTAATGTAGTGTTGAAAGAAATAAAAAAATCAGAGAACCATTTATTGGAGATTTGTAATTTGTGTGTGTATCCTACCCTAGGTGCTCTCGGAATGATTTTAGAAATATTGATTTTAGTGTAATTGATTTATCTATAATCTATTTATTAAAAGTGATTTTCATATAATCATTTTCATGTTTGGTTCTATACTCTTAATAGTGATTTTGATTTTGAAAAAAATTACTTTTTTTATGGAAATTTATGAATTTTGACAAAGATTATTGTTTTTACTCGTCATTAAAAGTATATTATTTTCAAAAATGAATAATAGTCATTTTAAATTACAATCACTTGACAAAAATCACTTGGAAATCACCTTCCAAGTGATTGAAAGGGAATCACTTCAAAATATGATTTTGGATTATTCCAAAATCATTTGCTTTATATTGCCAAACATCACACTTTGGATAGAAAAGTGATTTTAGACATGTCAAAAGTGATTTTGGTCACTCTAAAATCACTCCTAAACATGCCTTAAGATTTTTACTCCTAGTTACTTTTAGAAAATGATTTTTCACGTCTTTAGATAAAGATTTTCCCAGAGTAAAACTCACATTGAATTACTAGTTTACTTTGATATTTGAAAACGAACATATACATACTTTTTTTAGTTTAACTATTGTGAAGGTGGGGATTCGAACATTAACCTATCCTAACCAATTTATAATATCTTAACCAATTGAGTTATGTTATATATATCAACATTTTATTTCTATCATTAATCAAAATACTTTTAAATAAATAATCAGAATAACGAGAACCTATCCAACTCAAATATTTTATTGTTGAGTTGTATCATATAACCGTGATGGGATTTCTTTCTGAGTCTCTATTAGTTTATGAAGTCACAAATCATTTTTGGTCTTAGTCAATATGTGATAAAGTTGTCAACTTAAGCACAACTCAATAGCTAAGATATATACCTTCGGTCAAGAGATTAGAAGTTTGAATCTTCTACTTTT
Source organism: Trichosanthes cucumerina (assembly GCA_036507285.1). Lineage (NCBI taxonomy): Eukaryota > Viridiplantae > Streptophyta > Magnoliopsida > Cucurbitales > Cucurbitaceae > Trichosanthes > Trichosanthes cucumerina. The sequence goes on along the minus strand of CM071842.1, from coordinate 9,891,850 downwards.
TGTGACATTCTAAATAACTCTAATAAATATATATATTTTCAATAGGGTTATATAAAATTTGAATGTCGTTACCTTACTCAATCTTAGCTTGGTTCTTTTGTGGACATAGAAATGATAGCGCAACAAACTTTAAGTACGTGGAAAAAGTTTGGCAAATATAAAGGGAAGCCCCTTTGATAAAGATAACAGAGCCTGATAAATTTTCATAATGGTGTGATATTGTCACTTTGGGCATATACACTTATGGCTTTACTTTTGGTTCCCCAAAAGGCCTCATACCAATGAAAATAATTGTCCTCACTTATATAGCATAAATACTTTCCTTTCCTACCTAATGTCAATGTGGGACATTGTGAGCACTCCTAACAATCCTCTCCTCGAACAAACTACCACATTTAAGGCTCCACTCGAACAAATCCGTCCACTCTCAATTGAGAGCTTGCTCTTCTCTTGGACACACGAGACACAACCGACAAGACACAACCGATCCAAATAGAGACCAAATACTAATCACACTTTCTTTTTATCAAGGAAAGTTGGAGAACACCCCACCATGGCTCTGATACCAATGATAAGGATAACAAATGCCGACAAATCTCCACAATGGTATGATATTGTCCACTATGGGCATTGATAGTAATTTTTGCTGAGGGCTCAATCAAATATAATTTATGTTTACCGATCTAAAATTAAATATTTGTAGTACTTATAGTGGACCAGGTCGAACCACACAGAAAACTAACACATAGAGGGATATGTTTAAACATAAAATATAAGAGACAGATTGAGAGTAGTAAAGATAGGATCTCACCTAGTCATCGATTCGAAAGGGGTCACGCCGGGTTTCAATATAATAATGCTAATCATGAGTTATATTAATAAGAGTTTCTTGTTTTGAATGCACTCACAAGCCCAATGGAAACTCGAGAAAGCTCTTAGAAACTTTTAACGCAGTTTAATTAAACAAGATGCTAATTAAACCCCAAACTAATCTTAAACTGGGAACGATACTAACTCGAGCCACAAATTGCAGCATGTCATGCTCAAAACTAGTCATTTAACCTTTAGGAATTACTAAAATTAGTGAGATGCCCAAACTAATCTAAGTTGTGAATTTAAATTAACCCTTACACTTTTTACTTCTTTAGAACTAGATTTCTTAAGTTGTTCATGACCGCATTAAGCTCACAAACTCACCGTATCTAAGTCCTATATATTGCTACTCTAATTAGCACTCTCTCGATATGTTCAAACGAATTCAAGATTGCACATATCTAAACTAAACATGCTCGAGCGTAAAGGGTTGTCAGACCTATCTCTGACGAATATGTTTAGGAATTAAAGCAAAGAAGAAAAAGACATTCATTGCAAGAAATTAAATGCATTAAGTATAGAACTCATGGTGTTACATTAAAAATCTTGACGATCTCCTGTGAATCGGCGTTCTCGCTCAACCGGAGACCAAAATCTTGACCAACGAACCCATGGATTGATAAAAAATACCTAATCTATCCTATACTACTTTTAAACAGAGAGGAAATGGTGGAAATAGTCTAAAGACGATTGAGACTCTCCCTTGTAGTTATCCAAAAGAAAACTTAAATAGCTTTGCAAGCAAGAAAACCTAAATTCTCTAGAAAAATATTTTTCCAAAACAATTAGGGAATAATATTTAAAATAAAATAAAATAAAAATAATTTCCTATTTTGTAAAATGCTGGAAAATACATCATAAAATTGAAAATCATTTCCTAAATTCTCAAAACAAACCTAAAATGTTGCAAATAAGGAAAGTTTCTAGATTGTATAGTATTAAGTATTTTACCAATAACTTCTTCTCCAAAACTTGGATTAATGTGATATTTATATAGATGGAAAGCTCTTTTAGAGAGCTTTAAAAGAATATCTACTTTGACTATATTACCAAACTTAATCAGTAAGATAATAGAGATAGAATTCGACACAAATTATTCTCGGGTACAACAATTTTTTAGCAGGAGTAGTGACCACTCAAAATGCCATAACTTTTGGAATACTTGATAGAACACAGTAAATCTTATATCGTTGGAAAAATAATTCAATAATATTCGATTTGATATAAAATTTGAATATATTTAAATTTGAAAAAGTCATGATATGATCAATCGAATTCGATATAAAAATTCAGTTTCTCAAATCACATCTGATTTGGTCTGAATTAACTCCGAAATGTTGCGAAGTCTCCAAAACATGCATTGATCGAATCACTACAAAATGATAATATAGCACATAAAAATATTTTAACTAACAAGAAATAAGTGTAATTAAATAAGATTTTAATAGATCAAGAGGTCATGAGTTCGAATCCCCTACCCCCAAATATTGATGTACTAAAAAAAATTTTAATAGATCCTAGGCATAAACCCTCGTGGCTTTTCTTTTAGTTCCCCAAAAGGACTCATACCAATGGAGATAATTGTCCTCACTTATATATCATTGAATTTTTTTCCTTTCCTAGCCAATGTAGAACATTGTGAGTATTCCTAACACCATTTACTTCAAGGTAAATGAGAATTAAGAAAATGAAAATATTTCTATGGATGATGTTTAGTAAAATGCAAAAATGAAATCGACTATGTCAAACCCACATCCAATTTGAAAATTTCTACCCCTATAAAAAGTGTACTATCAACTCAAAAAAAAAAAAAGGAGTAGAATCATTCCTCTCCTAAATCCTTAGGCCCGTTTGATAACTCTTTAAGCTCTGTTTGATAACTATTTTATTTTTGAAAATTAGGCTTATTTTTTAACGATTCTCTACCATGGTTTTCATTTTCTCTACAATGATTTCCATCTTTCTTACAAAGATATGTTTGAGTTTCTAGCTAAATTCTAAAAATAAAAACTATTTTTTTTTAGTTTTCAAATTTTGACTTTTTTTTTTTTGAAAAATAGGTAAAATGTAGATAAGAAAACATGGAAACCTAGAGGTTGAAGTAGTCTTTATAGGCTTAATTTTCAAAAATAAAAAACTAAAAACTAAAATGGTTATCAAACAAGGGGTTTAGTTTTTAGTTTTTTATTTTTAAAAATTGTATTTGTTTTCTCACAATTTCTTTGCCATAGTTTTCATTTTTAAGAAAACATTTGAATTCGTAACCAAATTCTAAAATTAAAAACAATTTCTTAAAATCTAACTTTTTAGTTTTCAAAACTTGATGAAAACATTAATAAAATGAGGATAACCAACAACTAGAAACCAAATGCTACTTATCAAACATGACTTATCAATCTCATTCTCATTTTTTATTTTGGGGCTCTCCAACCTTTTTATTATTATTAGTTACTTTACAACTTTTACCATTTCTCTCTTATCTATTAACGAAACCTTTAACATTTTTATTAATTATTTTACAACTTTACTTATTATTTTTCTTCAAATTAAAAATCATAATAATTTATTTTTTTATTACATGTCATTTTTATTGTAAAATTGAAATATTCTATTAAATTTGTTAAAATAAAATATTTCTATTAGATAGTATATAATACACATTTTTAAATGATTTTTTTTGTTGAATTCAACAACATTTAGAGGTGGGAGATTCAAATCTCTAATCTCTTAATCAAAAGTACATGCTAATTACTATTGAGTGAATTATGCTCATTTTGGCAATTTTATTTTATTTTAATTAGTTATTCTTTATTAATATCAAATAAATTATTCAAACAAAATTTATTATTATTAAATATCATTATATTAATACTTGTTAGTTGATGAAATTTATTATAATTACTTAGTATTTGTTAATATTAAATAAATCGTTAGAATAAAAACTATTACTATAAAATAGTAATCAAAAATTAAAATTTATTATCAATTATTGTTATGTTAGTTAAAAATTATATTAACATATTATTTAGTAAACGTTTTTAATTAGATAAAAATATGAGTGGAGTAAACAACATCAATGCGTTACTAATTTCAATTCCACATATCTACTAAACAACATCAAATTCTTTTAATTTCGATTCCGATATGTTTCATTTTGATTTATTTTAATTCCAATTCTTAATTAGTAAATTGGTTTGAAATTATAATAATTAAGGCTTCATAAGTATTTGAATTTTTATTTTTAACTTTTGAAAATTAAGCTTATTTAATTTCAATTTTTCTATCATACTTTTCATTTTTTCTAAGAAAACATTTGAATTTTTTGTCAAATTCCAAAAATAAAAATAAACTTAATTTTTTTTTTCAGTTTTTAAAACTTAGCTTGATTTTTCAAAATATACGTGCAAGCAGTTATAAAGCAAAGAAATCTATTGATAGATGTAATATTTATAGATTTAATTATATCAAAAACTAAAAAGCAAATGTCATCGAACAATGTCTAAAAGATACCAAATTCAAAATAGGAAATTAAACCCATTGTAAGACACACTGACCAAATCATTGGTTTGTGATCAAAATCTGTTGACTTTGACGACTATGTCAGTATTTTGGTTCGAACTTTTGACGGAGTTTTGTTTGTGGTTGTCAGTTTTTGGTTCGTCTGATGCATTAGCTTTGTTAATATTGACTTTGCGACCTTAGGAAGTTGACTGAGTTTGGTCACATGTTTTTTTAGTATTGATATCTTCTTTTTATTTGACTCGTTTATTTTTTTTTTTAATTTTATTTGTGTCTTGATCATATTTTACTTGTGTCTTGATCATGTTTTTATTTTTTTAGCTTTGTTTTTCTTTGGTCACATTTTGATTATTATATATTTTTGTGGCTTCTACACTAACAAAATATCTAGATATTTTGACTGAATGATTGCAAAAATTTGTCAACTTTAGATCATTTGATCCTACTTATCCAAATGTGTATGGAGATTTTGTGGGCTATGATCTGTTAGATTTGGTTTTTAGGATTATCATATAGCCTTGATTACATGAACTCTTTTGTAAAATTTACTATTGAATGATTTTTTTTTTCTTTTCTTGTTTACATATTGATCTATATATGCTTAATAATGTTTGTAGTTTGTTTCATCACTGATTACATGACTTTGATTTTAATTTGAGATCAAAAGAAAAAAATTATATTAGTAAACTCACCGGTTCAAATTAATGCAACCAAACTCAAATCTTAGAGACTAAAAGTGTATTTTTTTTCCTTATTTCAAACCTTAGCAAATAGTATTCATTAAAGGTTGCAACAATAATTCATTAAGACTCCATTTGATTATTTGATTATTTTTTGTTTTTGAAAATTAAGCTTGTTTTCTCCCCATCTACCATGATTTTCATCTCTCTTAAGAAAACATTTGAATTGTTAAATTCTAAAAATAAAAATATGTTTTTGGAAACTTTTTTTTTTAATAGTTTTCAAAACATGGTTTGATTTTTGAAAACATAGATAAAAAGTGGATAACAAAACAAATAAATCCTTAGCTGGGAATAATATTTATAGACTTAATTTTAAAAACTCTAATGATTATTAAACGAGACTTAATATATTAGGCCCCGTTTGATACCATTTTGTTTTTTGTTTTTAGTTTTTGAAATTTAAACCTAAAAATACTACTTCTACCAATGAGTTTATATGCCTTCTTATCTTGTTTGTTCCTATGTTTTCAAAAACCAAATCAACTTTTGAAAACTAAAAAAAGTAGTTTTAAAAAACTTGACTTTGTTTTTAGAATTTGACTAAGAGTTCAAATGCTTACATAAGGAAGATGATCTCTATTGTAGAAAAATTAGGTGAAAATAAGTTAAACTTTCAAAAATTAAAAACCAAAAACAAAATGATTATCAAACGGGGCTTAATATTTGAGTTTAGTCAAGGTTTTAAAACTCAATAATATCACTCTTAAAGTTTGCATTTGTAACATTTTGGTCTTTTTTTTTTTCTTTCTGTTAATTAGCTAATGGAAGACTAACATGACTTTTTTTTTTTTTATGAAAAATAGTTTTTTTATATTTTTTAATTAAAAAACTATTTAAAGTTTTTTAAAAATAAGAATATATTTTTACTTTATTTCCTTTTTCTTTTTCTCTCTCCTCCCATTTGCTTCCCCCATTCAAAAGAAAAAAAAAACTTTGAAATCAGATATGGGTTCGCGTTTCAGATTTGGAATAAACAACTCACAGCTCACACACACAAACACTAATCCTAAAGCAAAATTGATCTAAACTGAAAAGCAAAATTTTGGCTCAAAATCAAAACAAAACACAGATCCAGAAAAGAAGAGAAAGATACCAGCAATGTGAGAGGAGGAATTTCTCGACCAAGAGGGAGAAAGAAGGCTAACGATGAAAGGAAGAGAGAGAAAAAGTTATTATAGTTAAATCACAAAAATCTAATATTCGTTTACCAAACACTCTAGTGTGCTTCTTCAAGTTTAAAGTCGAAATTTACCAAATATTAATTTACTTCACGTTACAACTAGTTTTTCTAAAAGCATAGTTGCTGACAATTATTTTAAAAGCTACAACAATTCCAATTTAAGGCAACCAAAAATAACATAGCTCAACTAACATATTGAATGTGTTAACGACTACGAGGTATGTGACTCGAATTCTTATCCATTTCCCCACAAACCAATACGGATCATTTCAGGATGCTTTGTCCACACTCACATGCAGCGACGGATTTACCATGGGCTCAGGGGGCTCGAGCGCCCCTCAAATTTTTTACCTTTAACAATATGTATAGAAAAAGTCAGATCAAATAGCAAAAAAAGCCTTCTGGTATAGTTGTAAATATGTCATCAGCCCCCTTCAAGTTCCAGTTTCAAGTTTTGGTTTGAACAATTTTAAATATTTTTTCAAATTCTGGATCTGCCACTGCTCACATGCTTCCTAGTAAAATTCCTCGGAGAGGTCACCCAACGTAGGATTGCTCCCAACCAAACACACTTAACTTTGGAGTTCTTATGATTGAGAAGGTGCACTTTGTTGGTATAAGTAGTAGATATATCAATTTTTTAAGCCTTTCTCAATTATACCTTCATTTCCTCATGGTCACTCTCATTCGGATGTAATTATAAATATCCTCAAGATCCCTCTCATTCAGATGTGGATTCAGTTCATTCATGTACCCCTCTTCTTCGGGCGTCACAACAATAGCTATCATACGTGAGTGGTTTTTGCTATTTGCCAAAGAAAAAATTAAGAACTCCCTCCCAACCATGCCAATTAAATTTGAAGTGTAAGTTTGAGATAATTTTTTGACAATGATGAAATATGCATTTAACCAATTTATTATTATTATTTTTTTGGTTAAATTTTTGTGTTGGTCTGATATCCCAATTTGATTTTGAGAAATTTTAAAAATAATTAAAATACTAAAATGAGTTGATTATCACCAAATTCATATTTAAATACTTACCAACAAAATATTTCAAGCCATCGAAAGCATAATTAAGTAAAAAGTACTTAAAACTCGTCTCAAACCCACCTAAATTTAGAAGTGGATCTATCCTAGACCAAATCTTTGTCAAAGAAACTAGTTTCAATATTCGAATTTGACATGTGGGGAAAATAATAAGATTACCCGAATCTTTTTTTTTTTTTTTTTTTTTTAAAAAAAAAACAATTGAATTTGGCTGTTTTTTTTTTTTTTTTTGAAAAGCAATTGAATTTGGCTGTTCTGCAAAAAGTTATTTGGTTTTCAATGTCGTGCAGCTTTCAAAATAGTCAGCTCATTATTTCACTTTATAATGCTCAACATAGTCAGCTTTTAAAAAGTTATTTGGTTTTCTACCCTGACTTTCAATTTCATTGCATCACATCTTAGATTTTGATAAAGGTTACAAATTAATCCCTATTCACTCACTATGTTTTTAACAAAATGACAAAAAAAAACTACTAATTTTAACAAAAATCAAATTTGGTAGAAAATTAAAATATTAGAAATGTACAAAATCTACTATTTGAATAAATCACTCAAAACTTGATTTTTTTTAAAAAAAATCAACTTTTATATCATTTTTTACTTCATTTCTATCAATTCGCTTCAAACCTACATTTATAATTTATTTAATGCTTGTGATAATTTTTTTAAAAATAATAACTCTTCAAACAAAAGCCTACCAAAAAGTAAAAAATGGTAGAACTCATTCAAGTTTAAGGTAAATATAGTAATACTTAAATATGTTCAAAGTTTAATTATTTGCGTGAAATTAAAATTTTAAAGTAAAGATGGATGCATAAAAATTTAGGATAAAATTTAAAATTTCCCTAATAATCTCAAGAGTTAGTATTCAGATGGTTCATACCTTGTGTTATAATAACATGTGAAATATTTTATACTCCAAACACATACTATTATTATTCAGACTAAACAATTCTACATTTTAAATAATATTATATAACTTCAGCTCTCAAACAACCTTTTTAAGTAAAGTCACTTAATTAAAATATATACTTTCACAAAAAAGTGAAAGTTTCAAAACCGGAAAAAGTTTTGCTACATATACCAATGGAACCAAATGACCTAATTTTCAAATCAGTTTTAATCTAACCAATCGGTTTGGATTCATCCAACTTTGGGCTTATTGGGCGGGCCTAGCTTTACTATACAAATTTGAGCCCATATTCCAATAAAATGGGCAAACAATTTCTATTAAATAATAGGATGTAAACTATTTTTGTTATATATATATTTTTTTAATTTTACAAATTTGCTCCAACTCTTCAATTGTAAGGCCATTAATGTAACTATCTTAAATTCGATTAATCAATTATATATTTAATATTTGTATATGTATTAAATGTTTAGCTATTTAAGATTTATTTTCGTTTATTTATCATCTATATATTTTAAATGTTGCTAGGGGTTAAATTGGACCAACGAGAATGGGTTGGTTAAAAGACTATGATAAAGGTCAAACAGAGGTAAGAAGTTCAATACGAAGTCAAAATGGATCGAAATCGAACAGGGATCGACCTAGGGTGAAAAGAGACGAAAGGACGTGGTTGGACTTCAAATTAGGCTCTACCCTGGCCCAACAACATGAGAAAGGAGACAGGGCTTGGGCTGGCCTCGGCCTCGGTCGAGACCAACCAGATGCAAGGCTATCTTCAGGGCCTTGCATCGGTCCCACGTGGCCCGTAGACCTATTTTCAGTATGCTCTCGACCTTTCCTTTTCCCGGTAGGCCACGAAAACCTACAAAAGACCCTAAGAGAAAGCTATTTAAGCTTTTTCAGGAGGAGAAAGTAAGGTAAGTTGATTCTAGTCAACTAAATACTCATCTTTTCTCTAATTCTCTCGAAAACCCTCTCTGACTTAAACATCAGAGCTTATGTGGCCTACACCACACTAGTGTCCAGGTTTTCTTTATCTTGCAGATTGCGTTCTTCCCCCAAGAATTATAAATTTACCGTGGTTGTCACGTGGAGGTCAAGTGTGTTCTCTTTTCCAAAATTTGGCAACAACAAAGGTCAAATGTCTATATTAATAGAACTAAAATAAATGAACTAAATTATAAATCTTCTTTGAAAGTCTTAATCAAAATTTAAGAGCCCTTTGATTTAACTTTTTAAGTGTTTAATGTTGATAAAAGTCATTTAATAAAATCTAATTTTAGTACTATTTGGAAACTACTCAAAAATGACTATAAAAAATGAGTTTGAGAAATAAGTTATTTCGAGTGGAGCATTTGAAACTAAATTTTTGAAAAAAGATTTTTTAGATGTTTAACTTGAAATCACTCTCATACTTCTCATTCACTTCCACCACTCACGGCCGACAACCACTCCGATGACAACCACTGAGACAACCACTTTGGGGACATTTGCTACTGCCCCCCTCCAGCAATCACTATTGGTTGCCACTTTGGCAACCACCACTTGTCCCATTCTAGTGACATCACACGGGCCAACCATAGTATTTAAAATACAAATGTGTAGTTATTAGTTTATAGTGTATAATAGTCGTCCTTTATAATAATTTCATTTTGAGTGTAGAGCAAACCAAACAAATTTGTGTATATAAATACTTTCGAGAAAGAGAAAATGTAACCAAACATAGGAATGTTGACATTTTGTATGTCAAAAAAAAAGTTTAAAAGAAAATGTATATTTGAAAAACATTTTTTTTTTATCATCAACCATCCAAGCAGGCTCTAAGTTTCTTTTAAAAGCATCTTGAGCAAATAGATGTCAATTTCTTTAACAAGATGTTTGATTTTTCCCCTATTTTTGAAAAATAGCTAGCTAATATCTCAATAACATAAAAATTTATAATATCTCATAATGTAAAATTTTTTAACTAGTTTAGGCAGGAGCGGAGCTACAGTAGACAAATCTTTTATATAAGTACGATTTTGTTTCACATTGTTTTCATTATACACCTTTTGGCGGCTTGGTGGCATAGGAGACAAGCCCCTTCTACTTGTTGACATTATGGGGTGTTTGGTTTATGGGGTTGGATTGGGTTGAGCTGCGTTAATAACTCAACAACTTGTTTGGTTCACCAGGAATTATAATCGGTGACTTAATAACCCAACCCCATGGAGTTGAGTTATTAACTCAACCATACGATACTTTCCGGCGGCGATCCGACGACGGTCCGGTGACTTTCCGACGACTCTCTGACGACGGTCCACCGAGATGAAGAAAGTAGAGAAAAGAAGAAGATGAGGAGAGTTTTAAAGTGTGCCTTAAAGTTCATATTGAAGAGTAAAAGTTCTAAATAATGAATTTTATTGAAAAAGAAATATTGATATCAAACCCAATATCCATTACTTTTGCAAATATCCCTAACATACATTTGACAAATGGTAATATATATTGTAATTTTATAATTGATCACATAATTGAGTTTTGAAATTGTAGACAAATGTATTTGTATTTGATTTGTTGTGAAAGCAAAGTAAGGAAAAAAGTCATAAAAAAATCAGAACTTTCATTTTACATAAGATAAAAATGATTTTTAGCAGAGAATAAAAATTAATATCAATCTCAATATCCAATACTGTTCTAAATATCTCATACATCTTACAAATGGTAATATATATTGTAAATTTGTAATTGATCTCATAATGAAGTTTTGAAATTGTAGACAATTATATATGTTTGCAATTGATTTGGTGGAAACAAAAAAAATCACAAAAAATCAGACTTATTCACTTTACAAAAAATTGCACCAGATACCCCTGACATAATAACTCAACTCTGCAAACCAAACAATGATTTCCAGAACTCACTGACAAAACAATTCTGCACAACTCAATCCAACTCTGCGATATATCCAAACACCTCCTGAGTGTGTAAGGGTTCAAATCCTCCTTACTACATTAGTTGTTTATTTTATTGTTCATTTTATGCTAGTTTTGTTTTCAGTATATATTAACGTTTTTTTATTGTTTTTTTTACCTAGATTGGTATGCTTGATACTTTAGTAATTTTTTAAAAAAATAAAAACGTTAGTGTCTTCTTTTTATATTCTTTTAATAAAATAATCATGTTTTCTTAAAATAATTTTTCTTTATATCAAATATAAATGAAAATGAATAAAGATTCTTTTCTTAAAACCTATTATCTCTTATAATACAAAATATTATACTTATTATTTCGAATTTTATGGTATATATTTATATAAAAAATGTTAAAATCTCCGACCTTTCATGAGTAACAATTTAATCTATAAGTTTCAGTTTGTAATGATTTAATATATGTACTCTTAGTTTTGTAACAATTTAGCCCATAACGTAAAAAAATTGTTAGATTTAAAGAGATTTCTTATATATGTCGATCGATATACCGATTAGGGACCAAATATAGTCATAAACAATAAAGACTAAGTCAACCGCATAATAAAACTTGATTCTTAATTTTGAAGACATTCAAGTTAAATTGTTAAAAAAATTTAAAGTACAAGGATTAAATTGTTATATACTAAAATTTAAGGACTAAATTGTTATAAATTTAAAAGTACAAATGCTAATGCCTAGTTAGATAATCAACTGGTTTTTATTTGATTTTTAAAATTGTGTTTGTTTCTCATCATTTTTCTATAATTTTTTGCGATGACTTTCATCTTTTTTTAAAAAAATTGAGTTCTTAGCAATTTTTTTTTAAAAAAAAAGTCTTTTAAAAACTACTTTTTTTTAGTTTTCAAACTTTGGGTTGGTTTTTAAAAACATAGGTAAAAAGTGAATAACAAAACAAGGAAACACATGGGTAAAAGTTAGTATTTATAGACTTTATTTAAAAAAAGAAAAATTAAATGATTATCGAAAGAGACCTAAATTATTACCATCAATGGTCTAAGGACTAAATTGTTAATTTCATTAAAATTTAGGGACTAGTGTTTTTTAACCTATGGAACAAACTAATATTAAAATATACCAAGCCTCGTTTGACATAAAGTTCTAGACCAACCACTGAATTTAGGCATATATCCTTTCATTTTTTATATGTGGTCCGACTAGAAACAAAATCAAATTAAATTGATGGAGTATTCCTTTTAAAAAAAATAAATAATATTCTATGTTTGACTCCATCCAAAAAAAAAAAATCTAGAATCTAGATATGCCAGTTTATTTCAATTTAATAAGATATAAAGTATAAACCAAAGGTACAAAACCAAACCATACGTGGACTCTTCCTCTATTTGAAAGATTTCTTCTCCCTCCTAGTTGTTAGCTCTGGCGGGCTTCGGCTGTCGTGTGTTATGTGGCCAGATGGCTGATTTTGATTGTTTCTTCGGTGGGTTAAATTACAAGTTATTTTTTTTTTCTCAACCATTAACTTAGAACTATTTAATAATTATCTCAACATTCAATTTTGTGTCTAATAGATTTTTAAACATTAAAAATGATAAATCTATTATGAAAATTAAGAAAATAGAGATGTCCATGCCATGTGTTATCCATATGTCCAAATTTAGCATTGTCAAGTGACAAACTCCCTATAACCAATGTGTCCCTCATATGTCATCCAAACACCATTGGTTAGTCCAAAATGGGCCACTTCATGCTCTCCATTTGCCTATAAATAGTGGTTGCAATGACCTTTGTAAGATATATTCAATTGGTGAATTTTCCCCAATCTTCTTCATTCTCTCCCACTTTCCCTTTTAGTCTTTATTTAACTTGCCATAATTTTCCACTATCTTAGTATTATAATATATACATATCCCACTCCATTTCCATTTCCATTGTCTTTTATTATTCTAATTATATTATTATTGTTATTATTATTATTATTATTAGTTTTAGTATTTAAATATTGGTAAAATTATACCTGATTTTCATCCAATTTTTACAACACGTTATCAACATGAACCTCTGCCGATTTTTCCACTGAAGGTAGGTCCTCCGGGTAAGTCTTTTTTCAAATAATGAAATTATTTTGCATGTTTAATTAATTTCCTAATGTAAATGCAATTTCTTTTTATATAGTATTACTATGACAAATCTTGCAAAATTAGAATTTACGACCCTGGATATAAATGGAAATAACTACTTGTCATGGGTCCTTGATGCTGAGATCCATTTAGATTCCATGAATCTTAGAGAAACAATTAAAGAAGGAAATGATGCATCAAATCAAGAAAAAGCAAAAGCCATGATCTTCTTTTGCCATCATCTTCATGAGGGATTGAAAATAGAGTATCTTACAATAAAAGATCCCTACATTCTATGGCAAGGTTTGAAAGAGAGGTATGATCATAAAAAACAGTTATTCTTCCAAAAGCTCGTTATTATTGGATGCACCTGAGGTTGCAGGACTTCAAATCAGTAAGTGAATATAATTCTGCACTATTTAGAATTAGTTCAAAATTGAAATTATGCGGAGAAAAAATTACTGATGTTGATATGTTAGAGAATACATTTTCTACCTTTTACGTCTCGAATATGCTCCTGCAGCAGTAATATCGAGAGAAAGACTTTAAAAAATATTCAGAACTAATTTCATGTCTTCTCGTGGCTGAACAAAATAACGAGTTATTAATGAAAAATCATGAATCTCGACCAACTGGAGCAATGCCATTCCCTAAAGTGAATGCTGTGAATTTCAATAATCGTGGTCGAGGTCGTGGTCGGGACTGTGGTAGAGGAAGAAATACCTATTTTCGTGGTGGGCATTATAATTTTAAGAAACCCACACAAAGTGATGATCATAAAGGCAAGGCTCCACAAGATAAGAGTTCAAAAGGTGATGAACATAAAATGTTTCCGGTGCAGAATGACTGGGCACTGGTCACGTACCTGTCGTATGTCAAAACACCTTATTGATCTCTATCAAGCTTCCCTGAAGGAAAAAGGAAAAGGGAAGAATGTGGAGGTAAATCTTGTCATTCAAGAAGATGATGTGTTTGACCCCTCCAATATGATGCATCTTGATGTGACTGATTATTTTGAATCTCCTGGAGAGAGAATTGATGCAATCAAATAAGTAGATGATGTTTTGTATGAAGATATATAATTAAGTACTGCTTGTAATTGCTGTATGTTTTTCTTATTTTTGTATATATATTTAGGACTTTTTTCGTAATCACTTTCCTTTTCTTATCAATGAAGAAATTTGGAGAATTTCAATATGTTGAGTAACCCGAAAATGAACAATGAGGATTTATGTCTGGCAGACTGCGCGACTACGCACACGATACTCATAGACAAAAAATATTTTTCTAAATTGACAATGCTGGAAGAAAAAATCAATACTATATCAGGTTCTGCAGACCTGATTGAAGGTTCTGGAAAAACTAGTTTTATCTTGCCTAGAGGAACAAAAATTTCAATTAAAAATGCTTTATTCTCTAGTAAATCAAAGAGAAATTTATTGAGTTTCAAAGATATACGTAATAATGGTTATCATGTTGAAACTGATCGTAAAAATAATATAGAGTGTCTCTATAACACATCTATTGTTTCACATTTAAAACGTATATTAGAAACACTGTCTGCTTTTTCTTCTGGATTATATTATACTCATATACGAGTAATCGAAAGTTATGCAATAATGAACCTGAAGTTCATCATCCAGAAATATTCAATATTTGGCATGATCGACTGGGTCATCCAGGATCGATAATGATGAGGAAAATTATTGAAAATTCACATGGACATCCTCTAAAGAACCAGAAGATTCTTCAATTCAATGAGTTGTCATGTGATGCTTACTCTCAAGGAAAATTAATTATTAGACCATCACCAACTAAAGTAGGGATTGAATCACCTGCATTTTTAGAGCAAATTCAAAGTGATATTTGTGGACCTATTAATCCACGAAGTGGTCCATTTAGATATTTTGTGGTATTAATTGACGCATCCAGCAGATGGTCACATGTATGCTTATTATCAAGTCGAAATCTTTCATTTGCAAGGTTACTTGCTCAAATAATTAAGTTAAGAGCACAATTTCCTAATTATATAATTAAGACCATTCGACTTGATAATGCTGGTGAATTTACATCTCAAACTTTTTATAATTATTGTATGTCAATTGGGATAAGTGTTGAACATCTTGTAGCTCATGTTCATACACAAAATGGTCTAGTGGAATCATTTATAAAACGTCTGAAACTAATTGCAAGACCATTGCTTATGAGAGCTAAACTTCCTACATCGGTCTGGGGTCATGCTATTCTACACGTTGCATCATTATTACGTATTAGGCCAGTAGCCTATAATAAATATTCCCCCATGCAATTATAGTTTATGGCCAACAACCAAATATATCCCATCTGAGAACTTTTGGATGTGCAGTATATGTTCCAATTGCTTCACCACAACGTACTAAGATGGGTTCTCAAAGGAGGTTAGGAATATATGTTGGATATGATTCTCCATCAATTATTAAATATATCTTGAACCCCTGACGTGTGATGTATTTACTGCACGATTTGTTGATTGTCATTTTAATGAGACAAATTTTCCAACATTAGAAGGAGGAATTCAGAAGTTGGAAAAAGAAATTACATGAAATGCATCATTATTATCTCATTTAGATCCCTGAAGAGATCAATGTGAACTTGAAGTTCAAAAGATAATTCATTTGCAAAATATAGCAAATCAATTACCAGATGCATTCACGGATGCTAAAAGAGTGACTAAATCATATATACCAGCAACAAATGTTCCATAAAAAATTGATATCCCAAAGAAACAAGTTGTTAATAATGAGTCTGGAGCACGCCAGAAGCGTGGTAGACCTATGGGTTCCAAAGATAAAAATCCTCGAAAAAAAAAGTAGTTGAGAATCAAAATGATTCAATGAAAGGTATGGATGTTCCAGAAGAAATCCAAAATACAACTACTTAAAAGAGTATTAATGAAAATCAAACGCTTGAGGATAATAATGAAATTTCTATAAATTATGTTACAACAGGAAAGAGATGGAACCGAAATGATATCATTGTTGACAACATTTTTGCTTATAATGTTGCTCACGATATTATTCATGAAAGTGACGATTTTGATCCAAAATCTATCGAAAAATGTCAACGTAGAAAGGATTGGCCAAAGTGGAAAGAAGCAATCCAAGCAGAGTTGAACTCACTTTCAAAACGTGAGGTTTTTGGACCAGTAGTCCTAACACCAGAAGGTGTCAAACCTGTGGGATACAAATGGGTATTTGTAAGGAAAATAAATGAAAAGAATGAAGTCACAAAATATAAAGCGAGACTTGTTGCACAAGGATTCTCGCAAAGGCCTTGTATTGATTATGAGGAAACATATTCTCCAGTGGTGGATGCAATAACGCTAAGATATTTGATTGGCCTGACTGTATATGAAAAACTTGATATGCATCTAATGGATGTAGTCACGGCGTATTTATATGGATCTCTAGATAATGACATTTATATGAAAATCCCGGAAGGATTTAAAATACCAGAAACATATAAATCAAGTTCTCGGGATTTATATTCAATCAAGTTACAAAGATCATTATATGGATTAAAACAATCAGGACGAATGTGGTATAATCGCCTGAGTGAATATTTGTTGAAAGAAGGATATCAAAATAATCCAATATGTCCGTGTGTTTTTATAAAGAAATCTCAGTCAGGATTTGCTATTATAACTGTATATGTTGATGACTTAAATATAATTGGAACTTCTGAAGAGTTATCTAAGGAAATAAAATATCTTAAGAAAGAATTTGAGATGAAAGATCTTGGAAAAAGAAAATTTTGCCTTGGTTTGCAAATTAAACATTTAGCAGATGAGATATTTGTTCATCAATCAACTTATACAGAAAAAATCTTAAAAAGATTATATATGGATAAAACACATCCATTGAACATTCCAATGGAAGTTCGTTCACTAAATGTAAAGAAGGATATATTTCGACCTTGAGATGACAATGAAGAACTATTTGGTTCTGAAGTACCATATCTTAGTGCAATTTGTGCACTTATGTATCTGGCTAATAACACAAGACCAGATATTGCATTTTCAGTAAATTTATTAGGTAGATATAGTTCATGTCCTACAAAAAGACATTAGAACGGAGTTAAGCATGTACTCCGATATCTTTGAGGGACAATTGATATGAGTTTATTTTATTTTAACAAATCCAGTTTTGATCTAGTTGGTTATGCAGATTCTGGTTATCTATCTGATCCACACAAAACTAGATCTCAGACATGTTATCTATTTACATGTGGAGGAACTGCTATATCATGGCGATCAGTGAAACAGACCATCACGCCCACTTCTTCAAATCACGCTGAAATCCTTGCAATTCACGAGGCAAGTCGAGAATGTGTGTATGGCTAAGATCAATGACACAACACATTCGTGAGACATGTGGCTTGTCTTCGAGTAAACGTTTTCCAACAATATTATACGAAGACAACACAACATGTATAGCTCAAATCAAAGGAGGATATATTAAAGGAGATAGAACGAAGCATATCTCCCCAAAACTTTTCTACACTCATGACCTTGAAGAAAATGGCGACATCTCAGTACAACAGATTTGTTTGAAGGATAACTTAGGACATACTTACAAAGGCATTACCAACTACAACATTTGAGAAATTGGTTCATAGTATTGGGATGCGACGACTTAGAGATCTCAACTGATGTTGTCATGAGAGGGAGTAAATATATTATATAAAATATGTACTCTTTTTTCTTCACTAGGGTTTTTATCCCATTGAGTTTTTCCCTAGTAAGGTTTTAACGAGACATATTTTATATAAATGGGCATCTAAGGGGGAGTATTATGGAAATTAAGGAAATAAATGCCCATGCCATGTGTTATCCATATGTCCAAATTTAGCATTGCCAAGTGACAAACTCCCCATAACCAATTTGTCCCCCATGTGTCATCCAAACACTATTGGCTAGTGTCCAAAATGGATCACACCATGCTCTCCATTTTCCTATAAATAGTGGTTGTAATGACCTTTGAAGATATCTCGATATATTCAATTGGTGAATTTTCCCCAATCTTCTTCATTCTCTCTCACTTTCCTTTTTAGTCTTTATTTAACTTGCCATAATTTTTCACTATCTTAGTATATTATAATATATACATATCCCACTTTTCATTTCCATTTCCATTGACGTCTTTTATTATTCTAATTATATTATTATTATTATTAGTATTAGTATTATATTAGTATTTAAATATTGATAAAAGTATACCCGGTTATCATCCAATTTTTACAACAAAATCCTTGAACTTTTAATTTTATATCTAATTAATAGGTTCATGATATATTCAACATTTTTTAAAATCAACAAATCTATTAAACGTAAAATTGAATTTTTTTTGTCTAATAATATATTAAACTTTAATTTTGTATCCATTAAGTTTGCAATTTTTTTTTAAAAAAAGAATAATTCAAGAACCTAGTAGGTAGGAAATTGAAAGTTTAAGAAACTTAATTATTAAACACTTCTTCAAGTTCCATGACTTATTAGACATAAGAATAAAAGTTCAGAGACTTATTTGATACGTTTTAATGTTGATTGATCTTCACTCGTAGAATAATCGTGATTTTATTGATTTTCATAAAGTGTTACAATCTCTCACAGGAGATTTAAACAAAGAAATTTAATTCATTAGATATAATGAACTTGATTTTGTTGATTTTCGTAAAACATTATAATATCTAATATTTATCCTCTGATTCTTTCTCTTGAATATTTCTCTTGAATATGTAAGCTTTGAGCTTGGCTGAGTTGATTATCTTGGGTCGAATCGACTCAAGTCTTTTAGTCTTGAATATTCTGGATTTTGAATCTTGAGTCTTCTACGAATCTTCTAAATTTTGAATCTTATGTCTTCTGAATCTGGATTCTTATTCTTTGAGATTCTGACTTTTGGAGCTTTTGAATTCTATGACTGAATGCTTTGGATTTTGTCTCAATTGTCTTCAAATGAAAGGTGACCTCCTCTATTTATAGAGTTTGGTGGACCTTATATGTGCTTGGGCTTGCTAGACTTCATGAAAGGTGACCTCCTCTATTTTAGGTGTTTAACTTGAAATCACTGTCATGCACTTGTTGTTCTTCGTGGGTTTAATGTGAATGTTTATTCTTTTGTGTCTAAGTATTATTTCTCAGCAACATTGTCATCAACTTATGGAGGTTTTTAGTTCGTCGAGTTGGGAATCATTCTAAATGAAGTTCTATAGACGTTGACATGAATGCATTACCTCCAATTTTTAAACGTCAAGCAAGCTAGAAGGCCTAAAAAACAAAGGATTTCATAAATTGGTGAAGCGAAATGTCACACAAAATGTAGTTGTTGTCATTGTGGTGGTCACAATTGTAAGACATGTAAATTTCTACCAATTTTACCATGATGTAATATTGACAATTGACATTAGTTTTGGATATATGTTTTCAAGTTAGACCTCAATACACAATTGTTGTTGTGATACTATCAATACTATCCTTTGTTTATTTGGTTAATTAAGAAACTAAGTTTGTGATTGAAATAGTGTGCTTAGTATGTTGTTTTATAGATCTCTTAATGATAGTGGTAGATTTCAATCAACATAGATGAACATCCCAAAGAACAAGTTTACCAATCATAGTGATAGACTTCTATTACTGGTAGAATTCAATTATAACAAGTAAACATCACTAAGCAGAAGTCTAGCAGTCATAGTGATAGGTTTCTATTACTGATAGACTTCAAACAACCCTAATAAACATCCCAAAGAAGAAGTCTACCAGTGATAGCGATGGGCCTCTATCATCGATAGACTTCAATCAACACAACTAAATATCCCAAAGAAGAAGTCTATCAGTGATAGTGATGAATTTTTCTATCACTGATAGACTTCATCAACACAACTAAACATCCTAAAGAAGAAGTCTATCAGTGGTAGTGATAGACTTTAATCAATACATCTAAGCATGCCAAATAATAAGTCTATCGGTGATAGTGATGGACTTCTATCAGTGATAAACTTTAATCCATACAGTCCATTATTGCGATAGACACCTGAAATTGAGCAAGTCATACATCCATAACTTACACATTATGATAGACACCTAAAATTGAGCACCTAAAACAGATACACAATCTATTTAGTTCCCTAAGACCATATATAAAAAAACCATCTTAATAATCATATCAATAGACTTCAAGTATATACTAAATAGTTGCATTAAAATGTAAAGATACATTCAAGTATTCCAAAAAAAAAAAAACATTGTCATTGTCATTGTCTTGAGGTATAATAAGCATTCACAAAAAAAAAAAAAGAAGTTCAAAATAGTCTAAGTCATTGTCTTGAGGTATCAACATTGTCTTAAGATAATTTCAAATCAAAAGAATGAGCATCAAGCTTAAGTCTGGGAGAATGTTGTTTGTTCGGAGATTCTTTCTTTTTTGGAGTCTCTTTCATTTGAGCATTATCAATGGCTTTTTAGTTTTGAAGGAACAACAACATCAACAGAAGCAACAACGGAAGGAGTTGGATCTTTTCCAAAGTTGACCTTTGGTTTATATTTTTTAGTTGTTTTTTCTCCAACAACCTGACATATCCATTACACAAACTAATTAGATTACAAATAAAAGTCTACCACTGATAGAAGTTGATAGTGATAGACTTCTATTTGTGATAGACATTTATTGGAGATAGACATTTATCAGTGATAGAAGTCTATCAGTCATAGTGATAGGTTTCAATCACTAATAGACTTCAATCAACATTAGTAAACAACACCAACCAAATCTATCAGTCAAAGTGATAGACTTCTATCACTAATAGATTTCAATCACTATGGACTAATCAAACACATGAATAAAATATTAAAAAAAGAATAAGGTCAAGAAATCATTGACAGTGATAAAATCTATAAGTTTATCAGTGATAGTGATAGACTTCTATCATTGATAGACTTCAATCAACAATAGTAAACAACACCAACAATGAAAGTCTATTAGTGATAGTGATATATTTCTACCACTGATAGACTTCAATCAACACTAGTAAACAACACCAAAAAGAAGTCTATCAGTGATAATGATAAACTTCTATCACTGATAGACTCCAATCAACACTATTAAACAACACCAAGCAACACCAAACATAAAGTTTACCAGTGATAGTGATAGGTTTTTATCACTCATAGACTTCAATCACTGTGGACAAATCAAACAACAAAATGCAACAACACCAAGCAATACCAATCTTGAAGTCTATCAATGATAGTTCTATCACTGATAGACTTAAATTAACACTATTAAACAATGTCAAGCAACACCAACCATGAACTTTATCAGTGATAGTGATAAACTATAATAACTGTGGACAGATCAAACAACACTACGAAAAAACAAAATGTAGATTATTAGGGCAAGAAATCAACCAAAAATGCAGATGGTTCATAGTGATTCTAACGACAATATAATTTGCTTGAAAAAGAGTTTGATAATTATTTTTAATAAGTCTATCATTAATAAACAAAGAAGTTGAAATAGAAAATGCAAAGACGAAAGACAAAAGACGAAAGTCTCTCAGTGATTCGTTGTCTTAGAAGTCGAAATGAAATGATAGCTCGAGCTGGACATCAAAGGCGAAATGAAAATGAAAATGCAAGAAAATCGGGAGAAAGAAGGAAATGAAAACGGGAGAAGAAATGAGAGAGTTTGCGAAACGAAAATGGGAGAAGAAACGTTCAGTATTTGTGGGCGGTAGCTCTTTGTGGACTGTGGTTGTGGGCTTTTTTGTACATTAAATAGGTTGGACAACAAATTTTGCTATTTTGAAATTTTTTTTTTATATTTTGCAATATGTGCAATTTTTTACCACCATTTTGTCATATGCCCAATTGCCCCATATTTAAATCCATTCATTAGGTAATTACAATTCAAAACTTGGAGGGAGAAATTTTTGGATTCTTGATCTTCTTTAATCATCCTAGTAGACTTAAAATGGCCACCCTATTTTTCTTTTAGAGAGAAGACATAGGCATAAGGATTATAACCCAAATTTACATAAAGGTTATTTACTAATATTTTTTTTTTAATTCTCTACTTTTTAAAAGACTTACCAAATGAGTTATTTGAGCTATTTAATCATTATTTGGAGGTATGGAATATTATAGTAAAAGAAAATCCAGCCAACTTTAAATGAGAGTCTTTATCTTAATTCCCTTATTCACTGCAATGTTCTATTTCTACTAAATATGATCTACATGAAGGAAAAATGGAGAAAAACAAACAAACAAAGAGAGAGGGCTGCATTTTGCTTAATGGCCAACTGATCAAAGAAAATAATAACTTTAGCACTTTGATTTCATATAATTAATAATTAATACATGAGTAATGAGTAATATTGTTATTAAGAAAAGACATAAATAATAGTAGGGTGACCCATATGGTAATTAATCACGTTCTAGTTGCATAGCAGTAAATTCATCCACCAGACTATGATTTTTATCTCCTTAGAATTTTAAAGACACAGTTGTAGAACTTATAGAACAAATCTTGTTGAAAAAAGTCGTAAGAACACATGAAAAGCTAACATTTGCTATTCATAATCCCATATAAAATGAAGTAACTAATAATCCAAAGGGTTATACTTTTAATTTCTATACAAAAGGATAATTCCATTCCCAACTCTCTATGCTTGTATACCTATCATAAAAAATCATATGTTTTTGGGCATCTTCAGCGTCTGCAAATTGTCACAAAACAGTCTTTACAGATTTGGACATGATGGAGTTTATTCATTTTGGTTGTTGCTCTCATTTAAGAACACATATCTACCCGATAGGTACGGAGACGTCAAATTAGAAAATACAAGACCCTGTCTGATCACAGTTTTGTTTTCAAGTTTACTGTTTTTTAAATTTATGTTTGTTTTCTTACCATTTTTTAAGTATGATTTTCATTTTTTTTTTAAGAAATATTAAAATTCTTAGTCAAATTCTAAAAGAAAAAAAAATTAAAAACTATTTTTTTTAATTTTCAAAACTTGACTTGATTTCCGAAAACATTGGTAGAAAGTAGCTAACAATAAAACAATGAAACTTGTAGATGGAAGTAGTGTTTATAGTTCATTTTCAAAACAAACCAAAATCCACCCTCTACTTTTCATATTTTCTTATCTAGTTTTTAGATGTATTTTCAAAAACTAAGTCAGATTTTGAAAATTAAAAAGTAGTTTCCAAAAAATTATTTTTGTTTTGGAAATTTAGCTAAGAATTCAAGTGTTTTCTTAAAAAAAGATGGAAACTATTGTAGGGAAGATGGAAAAACATTGTAGAGAAATGGTGAGAAAATAAAAATAATTTTCAAAAATAAAAAATCAAACATTAAATAGTTATTAAACAGAGCCTATACTTTTTCGATTATGTTGAAGAATGGTGTACGAGGACAAGAGAAGTTATGATCCAAGGTGTTAATAGAGCACACTGATTATTATTTGTTTATTTGAGGAACATGAAGCAAGTTATGTAGGTGAAAAACAGTATTATTGTGCAGGAATGAAGGTTTTAGTAAGGATGAATCAATATTAAGGACTTTCAAACTTGAGCCATAACCGATATGTACCATGTTGTCTCCTTGATATTCTATTGCTACTGAGGGACTTGAAAAATCATTTGTGACATGGTTCGATGCACCCGAATCAAGATACCATTGATTATCTCTATTCAAGTCATTCTGCAACATATATGCACTGGCTGTATGCTTAGGAAAATTCATACTCTGCATCATCGGATTTGACCAATTGTTCTGTCCATTCATGTTCGTATTCGATCCTTGATATGACCTTTCAAATCGAAAATAACATCGTAATGTTGTATGGCCAAATCGACCACATACTGGCACTGTGGCACTATATTCTGTGGCACTATATTCTGCATCAAGGTTTCTTCCCTTGGTATCCAAGTTCAATGTTCAGTCTTTCATATCCATTGGCTTGAGAGAGGTGTTAAGAGAGCACACTGATTATTGTTTGTTTTCTGATTTAATATTGTTAGTATATGGTTGTAATAACAGATGGTTGTAACCAATTATTATTTTTCTGTATTCTCAATGTACCTTTATATAAGTATATTGGGCTTTGATCATTCTCACGTGCTGGAATTAATAAAAGTATCTATGAGCACTTTATGATGACTATTGAGTCTGACATGTGTACATCTTTACTCTACTCAAAAGTTAATACAATTCAAGGCATTTGTGTTCAAAATGATGTTTTAGAGCTCAGGATAAAAATTTCCGTTTTCCACATGACTTTGAAATACTTCCATTTTAATTCCTTGCCAAATTAATTAATTTTATTTTTCAATGTAAATTTGTTAAAATCTAATTAAAGGATGAGAATAAATTTTAGAGAATTTGTAATGGGTAGCGAGGGTGATTTTATTATTTGCAGATATAGCAATATTTAAAAAGAATTGCAAATATGGCAAATCTCTTTAAAAATATTTTATAATTCCAGTTTTACCCTTCTTCCTATTTTTGTGTGTATTTCATCACTTGTGATAGAGATCTTCTTCTGCCACATAAGCGGCAAAGATGGACTTTATATTATTACTACTGTCAGTGGTGGAGTTGAACATGGTGTCGGTCATGTTCAACATCGAAAATTGATTGCCCATGTTTTTTTCGTATTGGACGACAGCCGAATCCTCGAGGCCCTACGACCCACTTGCATGATCGACGAACTCCATCGAAAACCATCTAGTGGAGGGGTTCAAAACAGGGCCATGTGTTGGTTGCCAACGTTCGGTGACGATGGAGCGGAAGGAGCAGCGGTAAACTTGTGGCACGTGTGGTCGTCGCGGTAGGTGACTTCGAACATATGGTGATCATCGTCGAGGCACTGCACTTGCTTCTTTGCCGGACAGAGGTACAGTTTCTGGTGCGTGCATCTGAAATAACCTCAGCAAAAAAAAAAAGGAAGATGAAAAAAATTATGCCATAGTTACAATTTTATCATTAAGGATTTTTATATATGATATCAGTGATATCATATATAACTGTGATATCAGTGATATCATTGATCACTGATATCATTGATCAATATATATGATATCAGTGATATCAGTGATCAGTAGATATCAATGATATCAGTGATATCAGTTCAGTGATATCTATCATTGTTTTTTAGATATCAATGATATTAGTGATATCATTGATCAATAGATATCAATACTATCAGTGATATCATTGATCAATGATATACGAGTGACTATTGTGGTGATCGATTTCTATATTACTTAATGTTGTTAATGTTGTTATTACTTTTTGCAAGAATTATGATGAAGGTTCCAATAGTTATTTTTTATAGTGGACAATGGAATGAGAAAATTTTTTATGAGAATTACAAGACCATTGGAATTTTGGTTGATGAGATGATGTGTTTTGATGATTTTATTAATCTGATTGCGAAAGAAGTTTGAATGGATAGTTCTATTTCTTCTATAGAAGTTTCGATGTTATTAGGTTATGGGATGACTGGTGCTCATGATGTGGTTAAAATTCAAGAAGATAAAGATGTTACTTGGTTTTTAACTTTAGTGAAAGATCAAAATACAAGATATCATTTAGTCGCTCATATTAATGATGTTTGTTTTGATGGCTCCTCTTGTGCAATTAGTGATGAGAGTGACAACTTATGGAGGTGTAATCCGCCCAGTTGGAAATCATTCTGAATGGAGTTCGATAGATGTTGGCATGAATACATTACCTCTAATTGTTAAACGTCAAGTAGGAAGACCCCGAAAGCAAACGATTCCGTCGTTTGGTGAAGCAAGAAGTCACACAAAATGTAGTCATTGTCATCGTGTTGGTCACAATCGTAGAACATGTAAATTTCCACCATTTTTACCATGATGTAATTTTTGACAATTGGTTTTAGATATATTTTTTCAAGATAGAACTCAATATTGTTGTTATCATACTATTCATACTATCAATACAAGGTTTGTGATTGTTTCAAAAGTTTAATATCAATACTATGAACACAAGAACTTGGGCATCTGATGAGAAAATTTGAAGATCACACAACAAACAATAATAACTAACAGATAGATAATTATCAGTGATAGTGATAGACAACTACCACTGATAGAAGTTTATCACTTCTATCAGTGATAGACATCTATCACTTGAAAGAAGTTAATGATTGATAGACAACTATCAGTGATAAACATCTATCACTGATAGAAGAAAAAAGTTAATAATCATGAAGAACAAGAAGTCTAATAGAAAAGTCATGAGTAATAGGTAATAGGTAGAAGTCTATCAGACAACTATCATTGATAGAAGTCTATCACTTCTATCAGTGATAGTAGTCTATCACTTCTTTTTCATTAACTTTTTTCAATCATTAATAGTGATAGTAGTCTATCACTTTTATCAGTGATAGACAGTGATAGAAGTCAGATAGGAACAAGAAGTCTAATAGATAATAAAAAAGTTATGAGTAATAGGTAATAGATAGACAATTGTGGTAGAAGTCTATCAGACAACTATCACTGATAGAAGTCTATCACTTCAATCAGTGATAGATATCACAATAGTAGTTTATCACTTCTATTAGACATCTATCACTGATAGAAGTCTATCACTGAAAAGAAGTTAATGATTGATAGACAACTATCAGTGATAGACATTTATCACAAGCCTGATAGAATAATATTCATGAAGAACAAGAAGTCTAATAGAGGTATAGACTTCTATTACTGATATCAGTTCTATCACCTGATAGACTTCTATCACTGATATCAAATGATAGAAGTCTAACATTGTAACACATTAACAATCGTTATAGACTTCTATCACTTATATCAGTTCTATCACCTGATAAACTTCTATTACTGATATCAGATGATAGAAGTCTAACACTGTAACACATTGACAATCGTGTAACCATTCCCAAGAGATTGGATAACCATTCATAATCCTGATAAACATTCAAAAAAATTATAGGCTTTCAATCCTGATAAACATGGATAACCATTCATAATCAATCTTGATAACCATTCACAAATCATTCACAATCCTTTATTCACAGATCCATTCAAAAAAATTCTAGGCTTTCATCAAGAGAGTTAAACAAATGATAACCATTCACAGATAGATCCATTCAAATGAATAAGAATTTGAAATTAGTCAAGAATACAAATGTAAGATGTTACATTCAAACAAACTATACCCTTTGTTCAAGGTTTTGTTTAAGGTTCTTACAAGGTTCTTACAGTCAAATGAAGATTTCAGATTTTAGATAAAAAAAAGTTTTCAGTGTTCAGATTGTCAAATGAACAAATTAGTTATTAAATAAACAGACTTCTATCAGTGATATCACTGATATCAGTGACTGACATGGGTTGAATAACGTGGGGTGTTTTAGTAATTTCAATTTCTCTTTTTAAATTTTTGCTATTTTTGCAAATAGATTGAGTCATTTGTTATATGGACAATTATATTGGGTCTCTTTGCTACCAACCCAATTGTCCCTAAATTTTATTCTATTCTCGAAGGTAAAACTAAACAAATAAAATTTGAATTAATCATTAACACCTAATTAGGCACACCTCTCTCAAGCATGTTTATCTTGAGTATCTCTTCACTATCAACACATGATAGTATTTTACTCAATTCTCACGACATCCTAAATAGGCTTTAAAATATATACCACTTGACTTCTATGATTCATTGCAAGATTTTATTTATTTTTTTTAATCTTGCCTATGAAAAAACCCAAGTAGTTCTAGTCAAATACTACTCTTACGAGTATCAAATTTTTGTTGGATCGTTATTGGCAATCCTAGAAGGAATGAATAGAGATTATTCAAATTTTATAGAGTTTTTTTTAAGTGGACCCAAATAAAAAAATTAATAAACTTTTTACGAGCATTTAATTTGTAAATAAATTAATGAAAAGCTCAAGTAAGTAAATTTCACATTCAATAAAAATAATAATAATAAATGACAATAACAATTTCAAATAATCTAGTTAATTTAAATAACAAGATTGATAAAGAATATGAAAAATTTAAATTCTACCGGTCTAAATAAACATAAAAGAGGAATTTATTTTATGCAGTAGAATATAATAACAAATTAATTGTAAAAAAAATATATGATAGGGACATGGGGGTTGACATCGAAAGTTTTATAATGGTTTGGTCAAATCCGACATATTCTGTTGATTCCCAAGTTTCTCTTGGGTATTTGAATAAAAATTTATCATGATTCTAGCTTTCTATGCATTAGAGTCTAATTGCTACATCACACTTTTTACAGATTCAAGAGCAAACCTGATCATTTTCACGGGTGAGAATCGAACCGTTACAATATATTTTTTTTTATATAGGTTCGAGAGCAACCTCTTATCAAATTTGAAAATGAAAAACAAGAAGTTAAAACTTTTTCAAAGAGTGGATATACAAAATATAACTCACACAATTTGTAAGAAAATTTCTTACAAATAAAAGCCTTCAAATAGCTAAGAAAAACAAAAAGATAAAAGCTAAAGCTTTGTTTGATAACCCAACCATTTGATTTTTTTAGTTTTTAGTTTTTTAAAAATTAAGCTTATAAACACAACTCCACTTATGAGTTTCTTTGTTTTGTTTTCTAATTTTTAGAAATGTTTTCAAAATCCAAACAAAGTTCTAAAAACTAGAAACTAAGCCCCGTTTGATAACCATTTTGTTTTTTATTTTTAATTTTTGAAATTTAAACCTAAAATTACTGCTCCTACCAATGAGTCTATATGTCTTTTTATCTACTTTGTACCTATGTTTTCAAAAGCCAAACTAACTTTTGAAAACTAAAAAAAAATCATTTTTCAAAAACATGGTTTTGTTTTTAGAATTTGGCTAAGAGTCAAATACTTACTTGAAGGAGATGATCTCTATTGTAGAGAAATTAGGTGAAAATAAGCTTAACTTTCAAAAACTAAAAACCAAAAACAAAATGGTTATCAAATGGGGCCTAAATTTTATTTTTTTTTGAAATTGGCTAAAAATTCAAATGTTTCTTAAGAAAAATTAATACCATTATAAAGAAATACTGAGAAAACAAACATAAATTTTGAAAACTTAAAACTAAGAATAGTTATCAAATCCACCCTAAAAATCACTAAAAATGTCGTCAAGGCTCTTAAAAGAATTTTGTGTTATAAAATTGAGAGGCAAAATCGGGCATCAAAACTTTACCAAAACATATAATAATATAAATAATAATGATAATAATAATAATAAGAAATTGGGATAGATATATATATATACATATATATAAAACGAAGGAAATGAAAAAGTGGGGAAAGTTGGAGAGTATTGGTCTAATGAGAAAGTGGAGAAAGTTGGAGAGTATTGGTCTATAATTTCACCAATGGTGTGTTCTATAAAATCCATTACAACCACTATTTATAGGCAAAATGGAGAGCATGATGTGGTCCATTTGGACACCAATCTATGGGTTTTGTTGGACACATGGGAGACATTGGCTATGGAGAATTTGCCACTTGGCATGGACATTAAAGTGGCATGTGGAATGAGCATTTACATGTGTAATGTTTACAATACTCCCCCTTAAATGCCTATTTATATAAAATATGGCTCGTTAAAACCTTACTATGAAAAAACCCAATGGGAAGAAAAACCTTAGTGAAGAAAAAAGAGCACATATTTTATATAGTTTACTATAATACATTCACTCCCCCTCATGGAGACATCACTTAAAGTCTCTGAGTTGCCGCATTCCAATGCTATGTACTAATTTCTTAAAGGTTGCAGTTGGTAGTGCCATCGTAAATAAGTCGGCCAGGTTATCTTTCGAACAAATTTGTTGTACCGTGATATCATCATTGTCTTCCAGATCATGAGTGTAGAAAAGCTTTGGTGAGAGATATGTTTCGTTCGATCACCTTTGATATATCCTCACTTGATTTGAGTTATACAGGGTTGTGTTGTCTTCGTATAATATTGTTGGAAGATGTTTACTATAAGATAACCCACATATTTCACGGATATGTTGAGTCATCGATCTTAGCCATACATATTCTCGACTTGCTTCGTGAATTGCAAGTATTTGATTGAAGAAGTGGTTGTTATGGTCTGTTTCACTGATCGTCATGATATGACAGCTCCCCCACATGTGAACAGATAACCTGTTTGAGATTTAGCTTTGTGTGCATCAGATAAATATCCAGAATTTGCATAACCAACTATATCAAAATTAGATTTGTTAGAATAAAAAAACCTCATATCAATTGTTCCTCGAAGATAACAAAGTATATGTTTAATTCCATTCCTGTGTCTTTTGGTTATATGTTTAATTCCATTCCAGTGTCTTTTTGTTGAACAAGAACTATATCTCGCTAATAAATTTCCTGATAATGCAAGATACATAAGTTCACCAATTGCACTAAGATATGGTACTTCAGGACCAAGAAGTTCTTCGTTATCATCTCAAGATCGAAATATATCTTTCCTTACATCCATTGAATGAACTTCCATTGGAATATTCAATGGATGTGTTTCGTCCATATAATTTTTTTTTTAAATTTTCTCTATATAAGTTGATTGATGAACAAATATCTCATCTGCTAAATGTTCAATTTGCAAACTAAGGCAAAATTGTGTTTTCCCAAGATTTTTCATCTCGAATTCTTTGTTAAGATATTCTATTGCCTCTGATAACTCTTCAAGAGTTCCAATTATATTTAAGTCATCAACATATACAGTTATAATCGCAAATCCTGATTGAGATTTCTTTATAAAAAAACACTGACATATTGGATTATTTTGATATCATTCTTTCAACAAATATGTACTAAGACGATTATACCACATTCGTCCTGATTGTTTTAATCCATATTAGTGATCTCTATAACTTTATTGAACACAATTCCAGAGAATATGTTCTGACATTGTAAATCCTACTAGAATTTTCATATAAATGTCATTATCAAGAGATCCATATAAATATGTCGTGACTACATCCATTAGATGCATGTCAAGCTTTTCATATACAGTCAGGCCAATTAGATAGCTTATGTTATTGCATCCACCACAGGAGAATATATGTCTCGTCATAATCAATATCAGGTCTTTGCGAGAATCCTTGTGCAACAAGTCTCGCTGTATATCTTGTGACCTCATTCTTTTCATTTTTTTTCCTTACAAATACCCATTTGTATCCTACAGGTTTAACACCTTCTGGTGTCTAGACTATTGGTCCAAAAATCTCACGTTTTGAAAGTGAGTTTAATTCTACCTGGATTATTTCTTTCCATTTAAGCCAATCATTTCTATGTTGACATTCTTCTATAGATTTTGGATCAGAATCATCATCTTCATGAATAATATCATGAGCAACATTGTAAGCAAACATGTCGTCAACAACTATATTATTTAGGTTCCATCTTTTTCCTATTATAACATAGTTTATGGAAATTTCATTATTATCCTCAAATATTGGACTTTCATTAATATTTTTATCAGTAGTAGTATTCTGGATTTCTTTTGGAACATTCATATCCTTCATTGGATCATTTTGATTATCAACTAGTTTTCTTTTTCGGGGATTTTTATCTTTAGAACCCATAGGTCTACCACGCTTCTGGCGTGTCCCAGACTCATTAGTGACAACTTGTTGTATTCGAATATCAATTTTTCGATGGGGCATTTGCAACCAGTATATATGATTTAGTTACTCTCTTAGCATCTGTAAATGCTTCTGGTAATTGATTTGCTATTTTTTGCAAATGGATTATCTTTTGAACTTCAAGTTCACATTTATCTGTCTGGAGATCTAAATGAGATAATAACGATGCATCCCATGTAATCTCTTTTTCCAACTTCTTAATTCCTCCCCCTAATGTTGAAAAATTTGTTTCATTAAAATGACAATCAACAAATTGTGCAATAAATACAACACCCATCAGGGGTTCAAGATATTTAATAATTGGTGGGGAATCATATCCAACATATATTCCTAACCTCTTTTGAGGACCCATCTTAATACGTTGTGGTGGAGCAATTGGAACATATATTGCACATCCAAAAATTCTCAAATGAGATATATTTCGTTGCTGGTCATAAGCTAATTTCATTAGGAAGTACATATTATAAGCTATCGGCCTAATGCGTGCGAATGAACAACATGCAAAATAGCATGACCCCATACAAATATTGAAAACTTTGCTCTCATAAGCACTGGTCTAGCAATTAATTGGAAGAATTTTATAAATGATTCTACTAAACCATTTTGTGTATGAATATGAGCTGCAAGATGTTCAACATTTATTCTAGTGACCATACAATAATTATTGAATGCTTGGGATGTAAATTCACCAACATTATCAAGACGAATGATCTTAATCGTATAATCAGGAAATTGTGCTCTTAAATTAATTATTTGAGTAAGTAGCCTTGCAAATGCAAGATTTCAACTTGATAATAAACATACATGTGACCATCTGCTAGATGCGTCAATCACTACCATAAAATATCTAAATGGTCCACTTGGTGGGGTCATAGGTCCACATATATCACTATGAATTCGTTTAAAAAATGCAGTTGTGATTCAGTCCCCACTTTAGCTGGTGATGGTCTAATGATTAATTTGCCTTGAGAGCAAGCATCACATGACAATGCATTACATTGAAGAATCTTCTGGTTCCTTAATGGATGCCCATGTGAATTTTCAATAATTTTTCTCATCATCATTGATCCCGGATGACCAAATCGATCATGCCACACAGTGAATATTTTTGGATTTATGAACTTCTGGTTCATTGTTGCATATATTTCAATTACTCGTATATGAGTATAATATAATCCAAAAGAAACAGTAGGTAGTGTTTCTAAATATACGTTTTTCATGTGAAACAATAGATGTGATACAGAGCCACTCTATATTATTTTTTACGATCAGTTTCAACATGATAACTATTGACACGTATATCTTTGAAGCTCAATAAGTTTCTTTTCGACTTGCTAGAAAACAAAACATTATTAATTGTGAATTTTGTTCCTCTAGGCAAGATAAAACTTGTTTTTCCAAAATCTTCAATGAAGTCTGCAGAACCTGATATAGTATTGACTTTTGCTTCCAGCATTGTCAATTTAGAAAAATATTTTCTAATTATAAGTATTGTGTGTGTAGTTGCACAGTATACCAGACATAGATCTTCATTGCTCATTTTTTAGTCATTCAATATATGAAAACTACCCATATTTCTTCATTAAAAAGAATAATTACAATAAAAGATACTGACATCGAAAACTTTTATTCTCATGTACATCAACATTTAGGAGTAGGGGAATTCCTATCAGTTAAGCTATGCTCTTGTTTGACATTACAATAAGCTATTATTAAATCATAAGCTATAGGTTTGAAATTTTAAAATTATATAAAAGATAAATGAGTCTAAATCTCAACCATCTCATCTTTTAATTTTCTAAGAATTAATTAATTAGTGTTCAACTAGTGAGGTCATTACTTATTTTAAATTAATATGAATTTAAAAAAGAATAAAATAACTGTGATAATTTTTTTTAAAAATTAAGATGTCATTTCATAACTATTTTTTTTTAAAAAAAATTATATGTTAGTGTCCTCACCTTGTTTTTTAGTTTTTCCCCTTTCTTAAAAAAAAATTAAATTCTAAGCTAAATTTCAAAAACAAAATCATAATTTTTAACTACTTTTTTTAGTTCTTAAATTTTAGTTTGAATTTTTAAAAATATTTTTAAAAAAATAGGTAATAAAGCAAGAAAACTATGAGAAAGTAATGTTTATTAGCTTAATTTTAGAAAACATGAAACTAAAATTAAAATATTTAAGCTCCGTTTGATGCCTATTTGATTTTTTATTTTTTATTTTAGAAATTAGGCTTATTTTTCTACAATTTCTCATCATCTTCTCTACAATGGTTTCCATCTTTCTTGATATACAATTTAAGTTTCTAGGCAAATTTAAAAAATAAACACAAGTTTTTGAAAATGACTTTTTTTTTAGTTTTCAAATTTTAATTCGGTTTTTGAAAATATAGGTACAAAGTAGATAAAAAACTCCAAAACCTCATTAGTAAGAGTAATATTCTGAGACTTAAGTTTCAAAAACTAAATGATTATCAAACGGGATATTATAAAAGAGGGAATAAATCTTTTTGTTTGGATAAGTACTTCAATGGTCTTTAATTTCTACTTCCTATCTATAGCCTTACATTGCACTTGTTTTATTATTATTATTATTATTATTTTAAATTTTACATATTGATTAGTTTGAAAATGTTTTTGCAGGTATGTTGGCCTTAAGATGTTGCAACAGAGATTGGGTTAGAGATCCAAAACATTCGGCTACTGAGTATAAAACATAACCATCCTTCATACTTTGACATCTATTTTTCAAAGTGGAAGAA
Source organism: Trichosanthes cucumerina (assembly GCA_036507285.1). Classification (NCBI taxonomy): domain Eukaryota; kingdom Viridiplantae; phylum Streptophyta; class Magnoliopsida; order Cucurbitales; family Cucurbitaceae; genus Trichosanthes; species Trichosanthes cucumerina. Next base: position 9,857,057 of record CM071842.1, on the reverse strand, counting down.
TTCTTGTAATTTGTTGAATAATCAGGGGTAATTGAGTACTGTTCCTATTTCTCATTTGTAAAATTTTGAGAAATATATAGATTTGATACTCAGTCTCATTTTTATTAAAAATTCTTAATATTGTGTACTAGAATAAAACTTCTGGTTTCTTAGTTTCAAATTGTATACCTAGCTAATTCATAAATAATAATAATACTATAATAACCATAGTGTTGTTTTATCATTTCTTACAAGGGCACATTTTATGAATGGGTTGGATTGGATTAGAGATTATTTTTGCAGCTCAATCTAGCCATTTATGTTGCATATGTGTTCAACTCAAATGATCCTATATAATTAGACAAAAAAAAATGTATTCACTTGTATTTTCTTTGTGTTGGGAAAAAACTTCCACTAGTACTGCAGGAATAAACCGAAATAATTAAAAAATTAAAAGAAAGTAACAAAATAAGAAACATAAGAATTTACGTTGAAAAACTCTAAACAGAAAAAGCCACAAACAGAAAATTTCACAGCTATGTGAAAAATTGTTACAATTACATAGAATTTTCTCCCCGACCTCAATTACAAAAAATACCCTCCTAAAGATTTATGTCACTCACACCCTTTTTCCCACTCTCAAATAAGAGAATATAAAGAGGGAGTTTAATTAGAGTTAGAACACCAAACTTAAAATGTTTCTAACTTGGATGTTTTGAAACCAAAGCTATAGACTCTTTAATTATAGTGTCAGGAGCTCATCACTTCTTTGCACTTTTTTGATGTGGGACAATTTTACACTTCTAATATATTGTCAAAACCCCCTACAAATTCCACTTTGACAAGGTATTTGAAGAATCCACAACTCTTGTTATATCATTGTGACAATCATAATACTCAACTCAAAGAACTATTAACCTACTCCACCATAAAAGTAGACTGCTGGAATGTCACCTTCCAAGACTTTTCTTTTTTGTCACATGTCGATAAACCCTACTGAAATTTATGGTGCAACTTCCACCTACTTAGCTCATCTGGAAGTTCTTCAACCATCGATATAATTTCCACCACACACACCTCTTGCATAACCACCAAGTCAATATCCGTGTACAAACCTGTAAAATCGCTAACATCACATCCTCTACTATGGCAAAGCGGACATACCATGAAAATAAATTTTATTTTTCTTCGAAAGCAGTCAAAGAGGGACCACGTTAGCATCCAATCCGGAGCCTTTTGACGAATTTACTTTGTTATGATAATTCTTTTTTATGTGTCCATACTATCTACAATCTTTCTTTTGCACGAAATTTTTCTTGTTCTTCCAATTCCTAGCTACCAGTGTTGAATCCTCCTATGAAGTACAGTTGTTACTCTTCAACTCCTCTGGTAAAAGTTTCCTATGTCTACACTTTGTTCTTTTTTGTAGTTTTTTTATAAAAAAAAAATATTAGTTCTCTTTTGTAGTTAAAACTTAACTGCTGCATTGGTTAATTTTGTAATCTAAGTAGATTTAAATGAATTTATAAGTTCCTATCTTATTTTTTTCTTTTCTTCCATATTTATTCGTTTCAAGTCTTGCTATTTATATTTTGGATATTCTTGCACATATTGATATCAATGTGCTAAGCTGTTAATATTTTGAAATTTCTAGCAATAATTACATAAAATCAACCATAAGTGAGGAAAGAATTTATATAATAACACCTAACTCTCACATAGGATAGTAAAGTTTCTAATTTAGTACATTAAAATCTTGGTCAATCGTAATACAATAAAAGTTATGGAGTACACTAAAAAGTACATCAAAATCTCCCTTACTACCATATTGATGGAACTAGAAATGATTGAGTTGAAAGAAAATGTACCCATGTTCATTGTTGACAATCTGTTTCAAATTGAATGGACAAATAGTTCTTTGTTTGACATAATATATTGGTTCTAGGTGGGCTTCCTTCAAACATATTGATGGAACAAGATGTTTGTATTGACAAATATCATATTGAAGACTGGATGAAAGATTAAGCTCAAAGTAAAAATGGCAAAGTTTTGAGTGGAACCATTGATGGGCCAACAAAAGTTAAGCCCAGTTTAGATAAAAGTAAGATGGGTTGTCTGAGCGAAACCACTAATATGGCCCAATAAAGTTTTAAAGTCCATATCACTAGTCAAATGAATCCTAATAGATAAATAAGTGGGAAATTGTGACAAATGTATAAAATAAATAGTCTATAATGAAAAATGTCTAAAAAAATTTCATATTGCAAATTTGTCTGTCTATTTTTCATGGAGGAGTGTGAAGAAAATTGAATGTCTATTTTACCCCTGAAATATAATTGTATTTACAATCAAACCAAATTCTTCCTAAATCTTTCCAACCGATTTTTCCTAATATTCGATTCCCTCAATTTTTGGCAGTTCCTATTGACCGATTTTTTTGTGGTTGTTCACTGTAGGTTTTCTCTCATGAAGGTTGCACAAAGGTATATTCTCTCTCATTAATAGTTTCTTACCATTCAATGTTCCTGAAGATTGGAATTATTCCCTGAGTTTACATACTTGCAGATTGGGATCGATTATTCATAGATTCTCATAGCATCCTCATCTTGTTTGATGGTGTTTGAGATGACGAGAATGGTTACAAGGACTACAAGTCCATGTCAGTGGTACTCGACCATGTTTCCACCCTTTTAGAACTCTTTCAATCCATTTCAACGAGATTAAGCTTGATGGATCCAAAAGAATTGCACGACTTTCACTCGTCAAGAATGAAGATAAAAAGTTGTTGATCATAACCATTTTTTAGGATAGGGATGTAGTTTGGATGCTTATAAGGGCATCAGAGGGCATGTACTCTAATAAGCCTTTAGTTGTGAACGTTGAAATCATAACATCAGTGGAACACCCAAATAATCAAGTTAAAGAGTTCAATTTCATTAATCCCGGAAGTATTGTCGATCTAATACAAGGATGTCAAATTTCAGAGGGATGTAATTTTTGGTGTAAGTATATCTCAAGAAAGTTATATATACTCTTGCATTAAGCTGTATATACCTAAAAAAGAAGCTGTAGAATGAAGGAGTCGATCAAACACATTTGATTTTCGAAGGCAATAGTAGATAGAAATATATACCTCAGACGGGACAAGCCTAAAGGAACTAGTAAGTAAGAGGAAATATCAACAAGAGAAGTCTTTGTATATACCGTGTGTCATCACCTAAAGAAGAAGTTGCAGGATTGAAAAAATCGAACAAACACATTCGATTTTTGAAAGCAGAAACGATAGTATATAGAAATATATACCTCGAAGATGACATTTGCATTGTAGATACTATTATGCACAAGGACGAGGCAAACTAAATAAGCCGGAAAACAAGAGGAAATACAGACAAGAGAGGTTTTTGTGTATTGTGGGTCATCGAGTGGAACTAGTAAATAAAAGGAAATACCTGATGTTCCAACAATATAAACAACGGGGGATACGTTGTAGATACTAATATACACGAGACGAGACAAACCCAAAGAAATCGGGAAACAAAAGAAAATACCAACAAGAGAGGTCTTTGTGTATATTGTGGCTCGTCGAGAGGAACTAGAAAATAAAAGAAAATACCTAATGGTCCAACAAGCAGCTGTACGGTACATACAACGAAGAAGGCATGATGGATTTTAGGTGGAACATTAATTATGCCAAATGGTTAATGATGACATTTTTGCCTTGATTAACAACGTGTATGAGGTATCGATTTTTATATTAAGTTAATTTTTTTATGCTAAGTAGGTAATTACACATTTTCATTTCATTAATTCAATCTATATGTATGCCTAATATGTGCTATAAATCCAATTGCCTGCCATTAAAATTGTTTTGTTGTAACCTATGCATTATTTTATTCTCTTTAAATGATGTTAACTTAATAGTTAAGATTTGATTCAAGTTTGTTATATTTTGTTAACTAATATTTCTCTTTCCCCTTATAATCCTCTATTTTTATATTTTGTTAACTATATTTTCTTTCTCTCCCTCCTTAAAATGTTGCTTTTTTTTTTGTAGGCTTTTATTTCCTTAGTTAAGGAGTAGAAAATGTAGCTAGGGGTATTTTTGTCCCAACATAATTATAAAGTCATAATATAAATAAAGTAAAAAAAAAATCAACATTTTTTAAGTGAGATGAGTTATATTTAGACATTATTCTTGTTGCCCCTAAATAAGCAAGGAGCTAACCATCATCTGAGCCTAGACATACCCAAGTCATCATGGGCTTAGAGGTACCTAAGTCATCATCTATGATGAAGAGAATATGAAAACTTTGTTTAAAAATTATAAAAATTTCAAATCCATAGGCTTGGTGAAAAAGTTACACTCAAAAGAAATGGACTCCAAGAGAAAAAGATTACAATATTATTTTAGTCTTTGTATTTTTTTAGAATGGTTCCATATTTAGTTTATGTACTTTCAAATGTTCAAATTTTGTCCATGTACTTTCAATAGATCTTAAAATCAAATTCCTACTATTAGATTATTGTTAACTTCTAGAAAAAAATAAATTAGACCGTTTCGTCTTCCTCCTATAAATTTTGGAAACATATTCGTATTTTATTTTTTTAACGAAAATTATTATTATTATTTTCTCAAGTTCAATAAAACTAACAAACTCACAATAAGGACTAATGTGAAGAGTTTATTAAAAGTTATAGAATAAAATTTGGACATTTAAAAGCACAAAAAATTAAAATGGAACGAGACGAAAGAAACATGGACCAAATGCGATATTTAAACCAAAGAAAAAACCTCAGCCTAGTTATAATTTTTCCAACCGGATTTCAAGAGTTTTCTTTTGAATGCTTACTAAATTTTGGCAGGGATCCACCATAGTGATTCAAAATTTGCCTATAAGCTTAAGCAAGGTGGAGAACTTGGGAACATTTTGATTTGATATTAACAATCGAAATGAATAGCTTTGAACAAAATAAAAAATTTAAAGGATAATCAATAAACAGCATTTCTCATCAAGTAAAGCATTGAGAGATATTGAGGCAAGAGCACTACTCTAGCTATGAGGAACAGCAAGAAGTTGAGGATATGAGATCAAAAGAGCATTGTGAACAAAAATATTGTGACGACCACCACCACAGGTACTAATTATTTATTTTACTTAGCGTTCTATCAACCTGTGTGTGTCGAGTTGGATTAGTGAATCTCATCAAGCTCGGTGTTAGTAAGTCTTTGATTTTACTTAGTTAAAGCGAAATAGTCCCCTCTAGATAATTACTTATTAAAAATTAAAAAAGAAAAAGAAGAAGCAATGGCACTTTGGTTATTAATGGGTAATGGAGGGTGACAAGTGACACTTAAAATATGACCTAATTTAGTGGTATTTAAGCTCCTTATTTGTCTACAAATGCAAAGGAAACCCTAACCCTAGCCATCATCTCTCCTCCTCCTTCAAGCTCCTAGTGTTGCGCTACTGTGAAAACCCTAATCCTAAATCTAACAAGCCTCATCTTCTCCTACTCTCAAAACCCCCTAGCTCCAACGTGCTGCTATGCCGCCGATCGATCAACCGTGCAAGCGCCCACCACCTCGTCGAAACTCACGTCCACGAGCGAGAAGCGCTCGTCGTTGAAGAAGCCACGGCCGTCTGGACGAAGTTGAAGCCGTTCGTGGAGGCCGCTCGTTTCTGCACGACCGGAGATCGACGAAGCTTCAGCCACTCTCGCCGGCGAAAGAAAAACACGAGCAGACGAACGCCGAACCACGAGCAGACGAACGCCGAACCTCGAGCCGAACCCCCTGGCAGCGCCTCGATCCGAACGAACACGCCACGCCACGACACGTCCGATCGAAGAAGACCCCACCGCCGATCGGAATCATCTTTCCAAGCTGCAGATCTCTTTCCGGTCGATTGTGACCACAGCGCCGAGGGTTTATACGCGAAGCACCAGCCGCCGGACCACTCACGAACTACTGCTGCCGTCGATCCTTGCCCTTCGCACGCCGTTCTCCGCCGCCGTCGAGCCCTGCAACGCCGACCATCACGACTTTACAGCAGCTAAAATTGCAGTTCGGTGAGCGATCTTGCTAAGTATCGAATTTGATTGAGGATTATTTGTGACCTATCAATTAATTAAGCGTTTGATTGAGAACTTAGGTTACGGGTTCGAACACATTTTTGTAGGGACCAAACTTGGAGCGGAATTGGAGGTTGATCGTCAAAACGGACTAAGGGATATTAGGTTTTCGCATTGAGCTCGAGGTAAGCGGGGCATGACATCTTATTACCGTAATTTAAGTACCTCATGATTATGGATTTAGTGAATACTTGGAGATTGAACTCGGAAACTATGGTGTGAATCAGGATTCACTAAGAGAAGAGTAGTCTGGGAGCTCGGGTTAAGTCTTGGAGTAGAATTCGAACTAAGGTAAGGGACCTTGTGCCGAACTTTTTATTGGGATTGAAGAAAATGATTTTCACGATTTCATGCGAAATTAGTCTATATTTTTCATATGACAATATACAGATATTTTCGTGAGAATACTTAATATTTTATGTGCAAATATCTCAATGCTTCATGTGGAAATAAACTAGTATTTTATGTGAGAATATTCTTGTATTCTATGTAAGAGTACTCAATTATTTCATGTGAGGATATATGATGTAATTTGTATGAGAATATTTCATGATTTTCTACCAAAGTATGATCTTCAAACTGTCTATGAGAAAAGTATGATTTGCATATTGACGATGATGTGTGTGACATGTACACTATTATTATGTGAATGATGGGACCTCATGCATGTTATGTATGTCATGAAATGAATTAATGAAAAGTGTGGACATTGGTCTCACGAGAGCATTATGTGCATGGTCAAACATGCAATAGAGACCCATGGGTCAAATTACAGTGAGTGCTGTGAGGACTCAAATTATTACGAGAGTGCAGTGAGGACTCAAATTATTACGAGTGGTCTGTGAGGACTCAAAACGAAATGACTCGGGATGACGATCGGCCACACAACTAAAAAGGAAGTCATGGATTAAAGACCTGACAATATGAGAAAGTTTTAGGTCCCGCATATGTACATTTCGAACAAGTTTAAAGTCATGATTGTATGTGTATGCATATCCCAAACCTCGGTAGCGAGGTTACTTCATCTGGTATTGTTTTACAATACTCACCCTTTCTTTTAAAAATGTTTTTCAGGTAAGGCTGGACGCGTGCGAGGCGAGTGACGGAGGCGCGTTGCGGGGCCATGGGAATAGACATGTTTTCCGCTCATTTCTTTTATAAGCGATGTTGTCCCTTTATGTTCTTGAAGTTTAAAGTTACTTTTGATTTTAAGCAGCCATATTAAAGCGCTTCTTTTATCATTTTAAATGATTTATTTGGGATCCCTAAAGACAAATTATTTTAATTGGAGGTTTATTAAAGATCTTTTATCTCTTGGCCTATAAATGCATGCATGTGTAGTAATGTCCCTAAGAGTTTAGTCATAGAAAAGTAGGGCGTTACGGTTGGTATCGAGCCCAGGTTTAAGGGTTACGTAGACTTGCTACAGAGTAAGCGCAGAGTAGTTCCCATGGTTGAACAACGCGTTAGGTCCTTTGCAGTACGTTCTAGTATTTTATTTATTAAGTAAATGATTATGATGCGATTACTTTTATGCATATACATGAACTTAAAACCCCTGGGGTGATCCTACCTTGTAGTTAGAAAGTAATGAAACCGAGTTAGAAACTCTCTGTATTGTAGTATCGACAAAATGCCACCTAGAGGTCGAGGGGAGAGGTGGGGGACGTGGTAGGGGCCGGAGGGCAAGAGAAAACGTTGACACCCAACCGGAATTACCACTGGAACAGGAAGAGGTTGCTCCACCCGTACGAGACCTCCCCCAGGACCAGCCTGGCCACCAGGAGAATGTACCTGCAGTTGCTCCAGTGGCGGATCAAGGGAACACTAACGTTATGACTATGATGGTAGAGGCTATGCAGAGTCTAGTGCGAGCCACTGATAGCCACTCGGTGGCCCCAAGCAAATCAGGGGCGAAACGATGCAACTCTGGAGTCTCGATATCTGAAGGACTTTAGGAAGTATGATCCCAGATCTTTCGATGGGTCTTCCAGTGACCCCACTGTGGCCGAGTTGTGGCTGTCCTCCATTGAGACCATCTTCAGATTGATGAAGCGCCACGAGGACGAGAGGGTGTCTGTGCTACCTTTATCTTTGAGGATGACGCGCGTATTTATGGTGGAGTCCGCCAGAGGGAACCATTGTCGCCGCGTGAGAAACAATTACACAGAATCTGTTTAAGGAAGCGTTCGGCGGAAATTTTATCCTGCGGCTCGTTAAGGTGAAGCGAGGCGAAATTCTTACTGACTTGGCGAGCAGGAGGCGGTGGAGGTATATGAGAGGAATTTACCCGTTTGTCACGCTTTGCCCCGGCCCGGTTGACACAGAGGCAAAGAAAGCAGAGCGCTTCATTATGGGATTTGGATGAGAATGTTCGAGGCTTCATTCAAGCACTAGCACCTCTCGATTATGCCTCCGCGGTGAGAGTGGCGGAATTGATTTGGGTGCAGCGCAGATCGCACTGCCAGTAGTGGTTTAACCGGGCGGCCATGGTAAATCATAAAAGGAAGTGGGACCACCAAATTCAAGCTCACACAGCGTCCCCCAGTACACCGCATAGACCAGGACATTTTCGTGCGAGTTCAGTCGAAACCACAAGTCAGCAGAGCGGGAAATAACGGTGGAGATAAGCCACGGTGCAAAGATTGTGGTAGCGACATTGGGGTAAGTGTTTGGCGGTCCGGAGTGTGGCTGGGAGATGCGGGAAAGAAGGGCCGAGCTAATACCGCTGCCGAGTCAAGCCAAAGCACTAGCCAACCCCAGGTTATAAATAGTGGGGCTCTTTGTGAGGCGGTTATACATCAAGGAAGAGCTTATGCAAGCACCAGTAAAAACATCTATGGCTCGGACTCGGTGGTTTCTGGTGTACACTCGCCAGTTACTTGGGCACCTTGCCTTTGTATTATTTGATTACGGTTCTACACACTCTTTTATTTCTCGCATCCTTTGTAAGTCAAGTGAGTTAGAACTAGAACAGTTCTGATATGCTCTCTGTCATCTCCACTCTGCGGGGATAAATTTGTTAGCCACTATGAAAGTCAAGGATGGTAGTGTGACCATCATGGACCATGAGTTAATGATGAAGTCTAGTAGTCTTAGACATGTTTGACTTTGATGTGATATTGGGCATGGGTGGTTAGCGCAGAACCACGCTTGCATCGATTGTTTCGGGAAGGAGGTAGTGTTCACTCCTCCCGACCAACCGCAAGCTCTGAGGTTGAGAGGCACGATAGCGAGGAAGTAGGCCTAGGGTAATTCACGCCCTTAAGGCCGTGAAGTTATTACATCGGGGAGCTTGGGCGTCTTAGCTTGCATACTAGATGCAAGGTGCACGGAGATCTCTGTGTCATCTGCACCGAGTGGAAGCGAATTTCTGAGGCGTTTTCCCGAGGACCTCCCGGAATACCTCCGGTCGAGAGGTAGATTTTAACATTGGATTGGAATTGGGGGCGACCCGATATCCAAGGCACCGTCTGAGAATGGCACCCGCAGAGTTGAAAGAAGCGAAAATACGATTTACAAGACTTCTTTGGACAAGGGGTTCATACGCCCTAGCGTTTCGCCTTGGGAGCACCCGGTGTTGTTCGTGAAAAGAAAAGCGGATCCATGCGCTGTGTATAGATTACGAGGAGTTGAATAAAGTTACGATCAAGAATAAATACCCTCTTCCCGAATAGATGATTTGTTCGATCGATTTGCAAGGAGCAATGATGTTCTCCAAGATTGATCCGAGATCGAGGCTACCATCGATTGAGAATCGGTGAAGAGGATATCCCTAAAAGCAAAGATTGAGATCACGTTATGGGCATTACGAGTTCACGGTGATGCCGTTTGGTTTGACCAACGCTCCCGCCGTTTTCATGGACTTGATGAACCGTTTATTCAAAGAGTTTCTAGATACGTTCGTGATTGTGTTCATTGACGATATTCGATATACTCCGGATGCGATGAAGATCATGAAAGGCACACGAGAAAAGTTTTACTCATACGAGAGAGAATAAGTTATATGCAAAATTTTCCAAGTGTGAATTTCCGCTCGCATGGTATCTTTCTTAGGGCATGTGGTGTCCGGTGGAGTCTCTGTTGACCCGGCAAAAGTGGAGGCCGTCACACGGTGGCCTCGTCCGACCACCGATTCTGAGGTACGTAGTTTTTCGGGTCTTGCTTGGAGTTATTATAGGCGCGCCGTGCGAACTTCGCCAAGATAGCCATGCCCATGACTCGGTGACGCGCAAGGGAAACTCATTTGTTTGGGATAATGCTTGCGAGGCGAGTTTTGAGGAGCTCAATCTGCAGTTAGTGTCGGCCCCGATTCTTACGATTTCGAGGAGCAGGAGCTTTGTGGTTTCACAGTGATGCTTCTAAGAAAGGTTTGGTACGTGTTCTAATGCAACGACGGTAAAGTAATAGCCTATGCATCCCGAAGCGATTGAAGGCGACGAGAGGAACTATCCAACTCATGACTTGGAACTAGCAAGCGATGGTCTTTGCATTAAAGATCCGAGACACTACACATGTATGGCGAGAAAATTCGATTTTTACAGATCATAAAAGTTCAAAGTATCTGTTCACCCGAAGGAATTGAACATGAGGCAACGCAGATGGTTGGAATTAGTGAAGGATTATGATATTGACATACAATACCACCCGGTAAGGCTAATGTCGTGGCGATGATGCCTCGATAGGAAGCGGTGCATACTTACGGCACGAGATTTGCGATGAGAGCGATTCTGAGCAGAGTTTGCTCGGTGAAATTGCGATGACTTGTAGGAAAGACCACGACTCGATTAGCTCGATTAGCGGTACAACCAACCTTGAGACAACGCATCGTCGAGTCTCAGCAGGGAGACCCTCTGTTAGTGGAAAAACTTACTGAAGTAACTACAGGTGAGTTGACTGAGTTTTCCCTATCCACAGATGGAGGATTACTATTTCGGGGACGATTATGTGTGCCAGACGATGACAAGCTGAAAATCGAGATCTTGGCGAAGCCCACAACTCACCATTTTCTATGCATCCCTGGCAGTACCAAGATGTATCGAGATGCAAAGCAGATCATTTTGGTGGTGCAACATGAAGCGCGACGTAGCGAGTTTGTCAGCAAGTGTTTGACTTGTCAGCCGGTGAAGGCACCTAGGCCAGAGACCCGCAGGATTACTACAACCTTTACATGTACCTCAGTGGAAATGGGAGGAGATCTCTATGGATTTCATAGTTGGACTGCCTAGAACCTTACAAGGTTACTCGGTAATTTGGGTCATAGTGGGCCAGATTAACCAAGTCGGCACATTTCATACTGGGGAAACCCACCTATTCTACAGATAAGTGGCGCGACTTTACGGAAGAGATAGTCCGTTTGCATGGGATTCCAGTTAAGATTATTTGCATGGGATCCACGTTTTCACCTCCAACACGGAGGAGTTTACAGAGAGCGTTAGGTTCGCGGTTGAACTTTAGTATGACTTTTCATCCATGACGGATGGGCGCATGAGCGTTTAAACCGGATATTAGAAGATATGTTACGAGCTTGCACCTTAGACTTCCCGGTAGTTGGGACACTCATTTGCATTTGATGGAGTTTGCTTACAATAACGATTATCGATCGACCATCGGAATGGCTCCATTTGAAGCTCTCTATGAAAACGTTGCAGAACTCCGTTTTACGGGAGGAGGTTGGCGAACGCCGATTGTTGGGTCGAGAATGTAGTACAGTCACTAATGAGGCAATACAAAAGATTGAGGCGCGAATGCGCATCGCCCAAGAGCAGAACAAAAGAGTTATGCCGACACGAGGCGAAGGGACCTAGAATTCGATGTTGGGGACCACGTATTTCTTAAGGTGGCCCCAATGAAAGGAATTCTAAGGTTTGGCCGAAAAAGGGAAATTGAGTCGCGCTTCATCGGACCATTTGAGATTTTAGAGAGGATTGGTGCGATGGCCTCTGATTAGCACCGCGCGCGCCTTCCCTTTCGTGGTTCATAACGTGTTTCATGTCTCCATGTTGAGAAAATACGTTCGACGACCGACTCACGTCATAGACTTGAACCATTCTGATTAGCGAAGATTTGAGTTATGGCGAGCGACTGCATGCTGAGATCATTGCTAGGGATCAAAAGACCTCCGTGAACCGTGAGATCGGCTTAGTTAAAGTGTTGTGGCAAAACCACCGCACGGAAGAAGCTACCTGGGAGCGAGAAGAAGAAGTGCGAGCTAAATATCCAGAACTATTTCAAGAATAGGAACTTTCGAGGACGAAAGTTCTTAAGGAGAGGAAGATTGTGACGACCACCACCACAGTACTAATTATTTATTTTACTTAGCGTTCTATCAACTTTGTGTGTGTCGAGTTGGATTAGTGAATCTCATCAAGCTCGGTGTTAGTAAGTCTTTGATTTTACTTAGTTAAAGCGAAATAGTCCCCTCTAGATAATTACTTATTAAAAATTAAAAAAGAAAAAGAAGAAGCAATGGCACTTTGGTTATTAATGGGTAATGGAGGGTGACAAGTGACACTTAAAATATGACCTAATTTAGTGGTATTTAAGCTCCTTATTTGTCTACAAATGCAAAGGAAACCCTAACCCTAGCCATCATCTCTCCTCCTCCTTCAAGCTCCTAGTGTTGCCCTATTTGAAAACCCTAATCCTAAATCTAACAAGCCTCATCTTCTCCTACTCTCAAAACCCTAGCTCCAACGTCTGCTGCTGCGCGGCCCATCGATCCAAGTGCGTGCCGCTTGACCACCTCGTCCGAAACTCACGCCCACGAACGGAGAGCGCGCTGTCGTTGAAGAAAGCCACGGCCGTCATACGAAGTTGAAGCCGTTTCGTGGAGGCGCTCGTTTACGCACGACAGGAGATCGGCGAAAGCTTGACCCACTCGCGCGCGAAAGAAAAACACGAGCGCGCATTTAACGCCGAACCACAGCGCATTTAACGCCGAACCTCGACCTCGCCGACCTGGCGGTGCCTCGGTCGAACACGCCGCCGGCCACGCACGTCCAGTCGAAGAAGACCCCACCGCCGATCGGAATCATCTTTCCAAGCTGCAGATCTCTTTCCGATCGATTGTGACCACAGCGCCGAGGGTTTATACGCGAAGCACCAGCCGCCGGACCACTCACGAACTACTGCTGCCGTCGATCCTTGCCCTTCGCACGCCGTTCTCCGCCGCCGTCGAGCCCTGCAACGCCGGCCATCACGACTTTACAGCAGCTAAAATTGCAGTTCGGTGAGCGATCTTGCTAAGTATCGAATTTGATTGAGGATTATTTGTGACCTATCAATTAATTAAGCGTTTGATTGAGAACTTAGGTTACGGGTTCGAACACATTTTTGTAGGGACCAAACTTGGAGCGGAATTGGAGGTCGATCGTCAAAACGGACTAAGGGATATTAGGTTTTCGCATTGAGCTCGAGGTAAGCGGGGCATGACATCTTATTACCGTAATTTAAGTACCTCATGATTATGGATTTAGTGAATACTTGGAGATTGAACTCGGAAACTATGGTGTGAATCAGGATTCACTAAGAGAAGAGTAGTCTGGGAGCTCGGGTTAAGTCTTGGAGTAGAATTCGAACTAAGGTAAGGGACCTTGTGCCGAACTTTTTATTGGGATTGAAGAAAATGATTTTCACGATTTCATGCGAAATTAGTCTATATTTTTCATATGACAATATACAGATATTTTCGTGAGAATACTTAATATTTTATGTGCAAATATCTCAATGCTTCATGTGGAAATAAACTAGTATTTTATGTGAGAATATTCTTGTATTCTATGTAAGAGTACTCCAGTATTTCATGTGAGGATATGACAGTAATTTGTATGAGAATATTTCATGATTTCCTACCAAAGTATGATCTTCAAACTGTCTATGAGAAAAGTATGATTTGCATATTGACGATGATGTGTGTGACATGTACACTATTATTATGTGAATGATGGGACCTCATGCATGTTATGTATGTCATGAAATGAATTAATGAAAAGTGTGGACATTGGTCTCCTGAGAGCATTATGTGCATGGTCAAACATGCAATAGAGACCTATGGGTCAAATTACAGAAGTCTGTGAGGACTCAAATTATTACAGGGTGCATGAGGGACTCAAATTATTACAGGGCTGTGAGGACTCAAAACGAAATGACTCAAGATGACCAGTCGGCCACACAACTAAAAAGGAAGTCATGGATTAAAGACCTGACAATATGAGAAAGTTTTAGGTCCCGCATATGTACATTTCGAACAAGTTTAAAGTCATGATTGTATGTGTATGCATATCCCAAACCTCGGTAGCGAGGTTACTTACTGGGTATTGTTTTACAATACTCACCCTTTCTTTTAAAAATGTTTTTCAGGTAAGGCTAAGGACGTGCAGGGCGAGTGACGGAGGCGCGTTGCCAGGGCCATGGGAATAGACATGTTTTCCGCTCATTTCTTTTATAACTGATGTTGTCCCTTCATGTTCTTTAAGTTTAAAGTTACTTTTCAGATTTTAAACAGGCCATATTAAACTGCTTCTTTTATCTGTTTTAAATGATTTATTTGGGATCCCTAAAGACAAATTATTTTAATTGGAGGTTTATTAAAGATCTTTTATCTCTTGGCCTATAAATGCATGCATGTGTAGTAATGTCCCTAAGAGTTTAGTCATAGAAAAGTAGGGGCGTTACAAATATTGACCTTACTTAAACTCTCCAATTTGGTGTGTTTAGTGACCATGTATAAAGTCTAAAAGAAAAAGGAATCGTATATCCCAACTATTCCTCAAATGAAAACAACGTACTTGAAAGGATGTTTTGGGTTTGGCAAGGTGGGTGAAGATTAATGTACATTCTATGTGAGAAACCAAGTCGTACTAAACAAAATTGTAGAGTCAATCTTAAAGAAGTAGAAGTAAATGTTGTCGAGCAAAATAAAAACCCTCGAAAAACTCATTTGAAATGCTTAGGCACCATTTGATAACGAATGGTTTTTTACATTTTCTTATCTTTTTGTACTTATGTTTTCAAAAATCAAGTAAAATTTTGAAAACTAAAAAAACAATTTTTACTAGAAACTTAAATGATACCTCAAGAAATATGAAAATCAGTGTAGAGAAGACGAAAAAAATTGTAGAAAACAAGCATAATTTTAGAAAACTAAAAAACGAAAAACAAATGGTCATCAAATAGAGGTTTGGTTTTTTGTTTTCAATTTTTGAAAATTAAGTTTGTTTTCTTTCAATTTCTCTACCATGATTTTCATCTCTCTTAAGGAAACATATTGGATGCCTAGTCAAATTTCAAAAATAAAAACAAGTTCTTAGAGACTACTTTTTTTGGCCTCGTTTGATAACCATTTGGTTTTTGAAAATTAAACCTAAAAGTACTATACTTCTACAAATGGATTTCTATGTTTTCTTATCTACTTTATACCTATGTTTTCTAAAACCAAACTAAGTTTTGAAAACTAAAAAATGTAGTTTTCAGAAACTTGATTTTGTTTTTAGAAAACTTCAAATGTTTTCTTAGAGGAGATAAACTCCATTGTTGAGATATTGAGAGAAAATAATCTTAATTTTCAAAAACCAAAAACAAAATGGTTATCAAACGAGGCCAAAAGCTTGTTTTTGTTTTTGAAATTTGGCTAAAAATTCAAATGCTTTCTTTAAGAGAGATGAAAATTATTGTAAACAAAATGGGAAAAAACAAGTTTAATTTGCAAAAATTAAAAACTAAAAAGTAAATAGTTATCAAATGAAATTTAAGCTATGGAAATGATGGATGAACGCATTAGTTTGCATACTAATGCTTCTTTTACATTGCAACAAAGATTGAATGGTTGATTTTAGTTGTTGTCATGATGCTATTGAAAATGTTTCTCTATCTATCATGGAAGATAAATCATTGGGATGACTGATAATTCTGTACATTCTATAGTGGAAGAAGAATATTTTAATGTTGAGGTTCATGCACCAAATGTTGGTGATGTTTCCTGTTGAGATGTTTATAAAGTTGTTGAAATTGCGAGTTTTTTTTTAAACAAGTTGAACTGTGGCAAAAATTCTACTAATTATTTTGGTTCAGAGAGGTACAAGCTTATAAGGTTTAAATAATACAAAGCCTGGCCTTATAGCTGGATTTATTGCTCAATCATTTTTTTTTCTTTTGGTTAAATTATAAATTTAGTTTCTAAACTTTAAGATTTCTACTATCTAGTTCCTGAACTCTTAAAATTACAAAATTATTCCTTGAACTTTCAGGTGTTTTAAAATTTAAAGATCTAACTAGACGCAAAATTGAAATTTTAGGATTCTATTAGACATAAAAGGGAGGGAGGGATAGTCTTGAAGAAGTTGTCTTGTACAACACGCGAAGTCAAGATGATTAATGTAGTTGTTTTTAGAAGTATGTGTTGAGGATTCTACATTGATCAAAAAGTGGAGAGTAAACTCACAATATAAGATATATGAGCTACTATTCTCATTACCAATTAGTTTAGAGATAGAACTCCATATAATCTAATATGCTATCATAGTCCATTAAACTAGTATCAATACTGAACTCTCGCGTTTAGAAGATGAAAACGTTTGTTTTACTACTCAGCATGTTTTTTTTTTTTTAGTTCAACATGCCGAGTAGTAAAATAAACGGATTCTCTTTGACTGCTACTCAATCTACACTATACTAACCTCAAAATTTAATGGCAATTTAAAAATTATTTAAATACATCAATATTAAAATATTATATATTTATTCTAAAAATTGGATGTTTGAATCTCCACGTTTGATTGCTGATTAAAAAAGTGTCAATTTTATAAAAGTGGTAAGAATAACGCTATTGTTTTTGGATTTCTCTCTCCTAAAATAAGTCAAAGTTTGTAACTTAAGCATTTTTCTTTTATTGTAATTTTAAAACGTTGATCCGATTCTGAATAATCCATATCAATTATGAATCAAGAAGTACGAAATTTGCTTACCCTAGAATATATCCATAAAATATTTCTATCAATATTTTCAAAATATTGACCTATACGTTTTCATGCCAGTTCCAAATCTTTTCCTTGCCCCACTGAGATTTTGAAGTACATTATTGATCATAGATATTATCTAATAAAAAAAATGACAAAATCAGTCGTTTGATTTATTCAAATTGACCAATTTTATAAAATTATTTTATTTTTTGTTTTTGTTTTGCTAATAGTCAAGTACTTGGAAATTTTATTATTGTCTTTGAAAGAATTTCCATGATTGGTCTTACCAACTATCAAAGAAAGTCGGTAAGAAAAAAAAAGTAGAAAAAACTACCAAATAAATAAATAAGAATTGATCATATATACATCCTAAGTTACTATTACATTATTTTCAATCTCTTTATTACCATATAAACAGAGGGAAAGGAACAAAATACAAGATTTTGGGCGCAATTCTTAGTCTAGATATTGATATAATAATATTATAACTTCAAATCTCCACTACTTTTTACCTAAGATTTCTGTTAAGTAGTTTATACAAAAAAAATATAGGAATAGAAATGTTCTTTAGGTTAATATCGAACCCATAGATATGTAAAAATATCAATAAAAATGTCGACATATCGACGAAGATTTAATACTATAGACTTAACTTCAAAAAATAAAATAACATAATAAAAGAAAAGCATTGCTAGCTCGGTATGCAGAACCACACACGTCGAAGGATACAACTTATATTCTAATATATTAAAGATTTCGAATCTTATTAATTATTTTATGATTGGAAAAAGTAAACATGTTTTAATCGCACACAAAATAAATAAGAAAAATTGTTATGGGTAGCAAAATATGAGCTCTTATTTACAAATATAGCAAGTGTTTTTAAAAAAATTACAAATATAGTAAATTTTTTAAATAACGTTTTTTTATTCACATTTTACTCTTGATTGAAGCCTGATATACCTTTATCACTGTTCAGAATCTATCAGTGATAGACTTCTATCCCTGATAGACTCTTATCACAACTAGAACTCTTTCAAAAGAATTGAAGTCATCCTAATTGACACTTATTACAGTTAGGAGTCTATTAGCAACAAATTTTTATCACTAATAGATTCTTATCACAATTAGAAGTTTATAACTGATTGAATGTGGTATACTGCAATTTTGAAACAAGGCTTAGAGTAGGCTAATAGACTTTAACATAGTTAGAAATCTATCGGTGATAGACTTCTATCACTAATAAACTCTCTTATCATAGTTAGGATTCTATTAGTGATAAAATTCTATTACTGATAGACTCTTATCACAGTTAAAAGTCTGCTAGTGATAGACTGTGATAGAATACAATACATGAAGTACACTGATAGATTTTTATTAAGGTTATTCTATCACTGATAAACTCTTATCACAATTTGAAGTCTATCAGTGATAAATTCTAATAAATTGTAAAACTGAAGTAAGGCTTGAATTAGTATGCTCGTAGCACTACTACAACTTTAATATTCAATGACACCATAGCTAAGACAAATAAAATAAAGGGAGAAAAAAACTGTCATAAATTGCTGGAGGTGTGTTTTTGCGGGGAAAAATGGAGATTTTTGTATTTTCGAAAATTTATGATAGTTTTTTAACATCATAAATTTATGACAGTTTTTCAACGTCCAACATTCATGACTTAGATAAAAAGGTGTCATAGATGGTTGGAGGTGCATTTTTGGCAAAAAAAAAAGGAGGGTTTCGTGTTTTCGAAAATTTGTGATAGTTTTTCAACATCACATATTTATGAATATTTTCCAACGTCAAGCCCTAATTTGTAGTAGTGTCCATTTGTCCTACATCGAAAAATTTGTGTTTTAGAGAGGTATTTTTCTCTATAAAATGTCTTTCTCTCCTTCATTTTACCATTAACATTAACATGGCTTACTATAGTTGATGGGCTTGTTAAGTTTGAGTAAACTTGAGCCTTGAGTAAATTTTTTTGTTGACAACTACAAACTATCAAAGAAAGCAAATACTTGACACTCTAGAATATTGTCACTAACTGTAACGCCCCAGGTCTAGGATCTCCTGCGACCTGGCTACGTCACCATATCATCCATTGCATCCTTGAGCCGCTTGCGAGAGTGAAGATTTTCCCCACAAACCAACACGGGTCATTTCAGCATGCTCTGTCCTTACTCACATGCCCCCTAGGAAAATTTCCAAGATGTCACTCGACATAGAATTGCTTCAAGATAAGCACAATTAACGTTGGAGTTCCTATGATTAAGCCACCGAAAAGTAAGGTGCACCTTGTTGGTATAGGTAGTAGCTATCAATTCTTTTAATCCTTTCTCAATCATACTTTCATATCCTCAGGATCCCTCTCTTTCAGATGTGGTCTTGGATCATTCATGTACCCCTCCTTATCTCGGGTGTCACATTAACAGTTTTTTTTATTGTCATAGAAACAACATGTTTTACATTGAAACTCTATCATTAATAGAATTTCTACGACCTTTAAAAATTGTCGTTAATATATATATCTTGACAGAAACGTCGATTTTAGGAGGTATTTATTGACAATGTTTAAATGTTATAAAAATTTTACCATGACTTTTAACAAATGTCTTGAATATGTTTTTTTTTTTACAACCATTAATTGTCATAAAAGAGTTAATTAAAACAAATTTTTGAAAGTGTCATGTATAGAGTTTCCTCGATGGTGGCTTGTAGGATTGAAAAAAAAAAGTCATGAAATATGGTTATGATAATTTTTTAATGTCATAAAATTCAAAAATTGTACTAGTGTAGGCTTTTATCAAAGTAAGGAATCTGTCGGTGATAGACTTCTATTAGTGATAGAACCTTATCAGAGTGATATATGAAATAAACATCATAGTGATAGACTTCAATCACACACCCTAGTTTATTCAAGGATGAAAATTAACCTATATTAACCCTAGTTGTTCAAAAATTCAAAATTCTAGTAATTCAGATAATTGTAACAATTAACACTATCAGTGATACACTTCAATCACACACTACTCTCATTGATAGTGATAGAAGTATATTAGTAATAAACTAAACTTATATCACTAATTGACTTCTATCACAAGACAGTGATTGAAATCTATTAGTGATAGACTTCAATCACTATAGAAAAAGTTAAACACTGGACATCGATTGAACCTAGTGTTTTTAGTTGGTCGACTGAACGTTGGAAAACGGAAGAAGAAATCATAAAAAATTATTAAAAAAATACAGATAATTTAAGGAAAAAATGAAGGAAGATGAATCACAATTTTCATTTGGGCTAAAGATATGTGCATGGACTTTTTAGTAATTTAAATGAAAATTTGTCATGTATGCAAATAGTTTAACAATTTGTTATATTTGCAATATTTTAGACCCATTTTTTTATTTGCCTAGTTGTCGCTATTTTTTTTGTTAATATTTATTTAATTATTAAAATCATTTTTTATTGCAACATATCTCTTTTGTAAGAGGCAAGTGGCGTTAAAAAAAGGTGATTGATCTGGTCAATGATTTATAAAGATATGATATAGAGAATAATTTGTCTTATTTGAATGAGCATGTGCTAAAGTATTAAAAACAATTATTGATGTTGCAACTTACCAAAGATGAATTGCCATAATTGATATATGTTTTTGACTAAAAGGTTAGAGATTCGAATCCAAATGTGGTTGAAGTCGAAAAAAAAATACAACTCTCCTCATTTCTAGAAATAAAAAAATAAAATTAAAAAGCTTACAACTTTTCTAACTTCTCTCAATTATTAAGTTTACTATAATACATTCACTCCCCCTCATGGAGACATCACTTAAAGTCTCTGAGTCGCCGCATTCCAATGTTATGTACTAATTTCTCGAAGGTTGCAGTTGGTAATGCCTTTGTAAATAAGTCGACCAGGTTGTCCTTTGAACAAATTTGTTGTACAATGATGTCACCATTTCTTCGAGATCATGAGTGTAGAAAAGTTTCGGTGAGATATGTTTTGTCCTATCTCCTTTGATATATCATGTTGTGTTGTTTTCGTATAATATTATTGGAGGATGTTTACTAGAAGACACGTCACATGTTTCACGAATGTGTTGAGTCATTGATCTTAGTCATACACATTCTCGACTTGCCTCGATCGTGAATTGCAAGGATTTCAGCATGATTTGAAGAAGTGGTTGTTATGGTATGTTTCACTGATCGTCATGATATGTTAGTTTCTCCACATGTGAATAGATAACATGTCTGAAATCTAGTTTTGTGTGGATCAAATAGATAACAAGAATCTGCATAACCAAGTAGATCATAATTTGATTTGTTAGAATAGAATAAACTCATATCAATCGTCCCTCGAAGATATCAGAATACATTTTTAACTTCGTTCTAATGTCTTTTTGTAGGACATGAACTATAGCTAGCTAATAAATTGACTGAAAATGCAATATCTTGTCTTGTGTTATTAGCCAGATACATAAGTGCACCAATTGCACTAAGATATGATACTTTAGGACCAAGTAGTTATTCATTGTCATTTCGAGGTCGAAATATATCTTTGTTTATAGTCAATGAACGAACTTCCATTGAAATGTTCAATGGATGTGTTTTATCCATATAGAGTCTTTTTAATATTTTCTTTGTATAAGTTGGTTGATGAACAAATATCTCATCTACTAAATGTTCAATTTGCAAACAAAGGAAAAATTTTGTTTTTCTAAGATCTTTAATCCCAAATTCTTTCTTAAGATATTCTATCGCCTTGGATAACTCTTCAGGAGTTCCAATTATATTTAAGTCTCATCAACATATACAGTTATAATAGCAAATCCTGACTAAGATTTCTTTATAAAAATGCACGGACATATTGGATTATTTTGATATCATTCTTTCAACAGATATTCATTTAGGCGATTATCCTACATTTGTCCTGATTGTTTTAATCCATATAATGATCTCTGTAACTGTATTGAATACAATTCCCGAGAACTTGATTCATATGTTTCTGGTATTTTAAATCCTTCTGAAATTTTCATATAAATGTCATTATCAAGAGGTCCATATATATAAATACGTCGTGACTACATCCATTAGATGCATATCAAGTTTTTCATATACAGTCAGGTTAATTAAATATCTTAGCGTTATTGCATCCACCACAGGAGAATATGTCTTCTCATAATCAATACCATGCCTTTGCGAGAATCCTTGTGCAATAAGTCTCGCTTTATATCTTGTGACTGATGGAGATCGGATCCCCTTGAGCAGCGGAAATGAATTTGGAATCATAATATGCAAGTTTGTTTTGCTTAAAAAACAAAAATCCATACATTGACAAAATACAGAACAGGCTTGCTTTTAATTTAATTAAAAGATGGAGATATACATGCAAACATGATTAAGTTTAACAATTAAACTAAGGGGAAGAAGAAGAATACCTTTGTAGTTTCTAATTCTCCAGCACAACAACTCCTTGCTCCTAGCTTTTGAGCAATACAACAGAACTTCTCTGCTTTACTCCAAGAAAGACACTACCAAAAGGAGAACCTCCTATGTCTCTGAGTTCTACTTAGATCTACCTTGGTGGAAAGGTAATCCAACTCTTGGAAGGTTTTGGGAATGAGAGTGAGAGAGAGAGAATTTTTCTCCTTCTGCCAATTGAAAATAAATCGATCAATCCAAAAAGAACTACCCCCTTCTCCCTGTTAAATTGTCGATAGGGAGAAGGGGAGGGGTAGTGGAGAACATGTCTGGATGACACGTTCCCTTATTTTTATTATTAAAATAATAATAATAGTAATAATATAATAATTAAATCAAATTTAATTATTAATTTAAATCATATTTAAATAATAAAAATTAAATATCATATATTTAATTTAGATTAAATCTCATTTAATCATATTACCCCTTTAACCTATAGTTTTAATGTACATCCAGTGCACATTAAATTTTAACCTATAGTTTTCAAATATGAATCACATTCACACTTCAATTCAATATTTGAACTCTTTCAAATATTTAATTCTGTCACAAAATTTAATATGAATCATATCCACATTAAATTTATAATATATAGTTCCAAAACTATATATTATATTGTATCAATATACATTAAGTTTATTCCCTAATGAATTTGAACATTTCAAATTCTAATGATATAAGAACCCTTTACGAGCTAGAAGGTGAACCTAATAGACCTACAGATCAGAAGCTCCAACGATACGAGATTGCTCAGTTAATCTCATTAATCTCCCAATCAACATTCGTTAACTGCGGGAACACTCCACTAAAGTCCCCAGTTGCACTCTTCTCACTGCAGATATATTTCTGTGTCCACGGATATTGAGCAATAACAACAAGTCAATCCTTCACGAATGTTCGTAACACCAGCTGGATCAAATTACCGTTTTACCCATGGGTTACATCTTGTGCCTTAAGTACCAGTGCTCCTCTAATGACCAATTTGTTGGTGGTCCTACCAACAAACAGAGTCCCTCTCGGGCCAATGAGAGGGTTGGGCCCTTTGTTCAAGTCCCGGAGACACCACTTAAGGGAACATTCCTCTACTTACCCTAGAAGGCGGGAAGGAGTGAATTCCATCTTGCTAAGTTAAGTTCCCAGTCGCTCGCTCGGTCTTGTCCCCAAGAAGGTAGGCATATTGAGTCGGTGAATCTGGCCACTCTCACCCATACTAGTTAAAGGACAATTCGTCGCGAACAAGAGTTCGTAACCTGCTCAGGATTGAGATCAAGTTGCCTAGGTCATCCTCCATTTGTCCTACATCGAAAAATTTGTGTTTTAGAGAGGTATTTTCCTCTATAAAATGTCTTTCTCTCCTTCATTTTACCATTAACATTAACATGGCTTACTACAGTTGATGGGCTTGTTAAGTTTGAGTAAACTTGAGCCTTGAGTAAATTTTTTTGTTGACAACTACAAACTATCAAAGAAAGCAAATACTTGACACTCTAGAATATTGTCACTAACTGTAACGCCCCAGGTCCAGGATCCCCTGCGACCTGGCTACGTCACCATATTATCCATAGCATCCTTGAGCCGCTTGCGAGAGTGAAGATTTTCCCCACAAACCAACACGGGTCATTTCAGGATGCTCTGTCCTTACTCACATGCCCCCTAGGAAAATTCCCAAGATGTCACTCGACATAGAATTGCTTCAAGATAAGCACAATTAACTTTGGAGTTCCTATGATTAAGCCACCGAAAAGTAAGGTGAACCTTGTTGGTATAGGTAGTAGCTATCAATTCTTTTAAGCCTTTCTCAATCATACTTTCATATCCTCAGGATCCCTCTCTTTCAGATGTGGTCCTGGATCATTCATGTACCCCTCCTTATCTCGAGTGTCACATTAACAGTTTTTTTATTGTCATAGAAACAACATGCTTTACATTGAAACTCTATCATTAATAGAATTTCTACGACCTTTAAAAATTGTCGTTAATATATATATCTTGACAGAAACGTCGATTTTAGGAGGTATTTATTGACAATGTTTAAATGTTATAAAAATTTTACCATGACTTTTAACAAATGACTTGAATATGTTTTTTTTTTTACAACCATTAATTGTCATAAAATAGTTAATTAAAACAAATTTTTGAAAGTGTCATGTATAGAGTTTCCTCGATGGTGGCTTGTAGGATTGAAAAAAAAAGTCATGAAATATGGTTATGATAATTTTTTAATGTCATAAAATTCAAAAATTGTACTAGTGTAGGCTTTTATCAAAGTAAGGAATCTGTCGGTGATAGACTTCTATTAGTGATAGAACCTTATCAGAGTGATATATGAAATAAACATCATAGTGATAGACTTCAATCACACACCCTAGTTTATTCAAGGATGAAAATTAACCTATATTAACCCTAGTAGTTCAAAAATTCAAAATTCTAGTAATTCAGATAATTGTAACAATTAACACTATCAATGATACACTTCAATCACGCACTACTCCCATTGATAGTGATAGAAGTATATTAGTAATAAACTAAACTTATATCACTAATTGACTTCTATCACAAGACAGTGATTGAAATCTATTAGTGATAGACTTCAATCACTATAGAAAAAGTTAAACACTGGACATCGATTGAATCTAGTGTTTTTAGTTGGTCGACTGAACGTTGGAAAAAGGAAGAAGAAATCATAAAAAATTATTAAAAAAATATATATATAATTTAAGGAAAAAATGAAGGAAGATGAATCATGATTTCATTTTTTGAAATTTAAAAGATATGTGCATGGACTTTTTAGTAATTTAAATGAAAATTTGTCATATATGCAAATAGTTTAACAATTTGCTATATTTGCAATATTTTAGACCCATTTTGTTATTTGCCTAGTTGTCGCTATTTTTTTTGTTAATATTTATTTAATTATTAAAATCATTTTTTATTGCAACATATCTCTTTTGTAAGAGGCAAGTGACGTTAAAAAAAGGTGATTGTGATCTGGTCAATGATTTATAAAGATATGATATAGAGAATAATTTGTCTTATTTGAATGAGCATGTGCTAAAGTATTAAAAACAATTATTGATGTTGCAACTTACATCAAGATGAATGAATTGCCATAATTGATATATATTTTTGACTAAAAGGTTAGAGATTCGAATCCAAATGCGGTTGAAGTCGAAAAAAAAATACAACTCTCCTCATTTCTAAAAATAAAAAAATAAAATTAAAAAGCTTACAACTTTTCTAACTTCTCTCAATTATTAAGTTTTTTTTTTTTTTTTCACAAACGTTGAGTGCATTTAATAACCACCGTATCTCATAAATGGAGATGTTGTCCTTCCAAACAAAAAGCACCCAAACAAATTATTGGATGAAGTATTACAATGCGGTTCTCTTTTAAAATGGTTGAGGGAGATTTTCAAAGTCTATTAGTCTCGAGTTATTGAATACAAAATAGAAGTACTTTTGCAAAATGAAAGTCCTCTTCAAATAGTTCCAAAAGATATCAACGCTATTGAAGTTAAGTTATGTGAGCTTCCTATCAATTATATTAAAAATTCATTTCATAACCATTTCGTTTTTATTTTTTTGAAAATTAGGCTTATTTTTTTCACAAACTTCTCTCCATCTCCTTTACAATGATCTGTATCTTTTTTGAGGTGACAATTAAGTTTCTAGCCAAATTTAAGAACACAAAAATAAGATTTTGAAAACTACTCATTTTAGTTCTTCAAAACTTATCTTGATTTTTGAAAACATAGGTACAAAATAGATAAAAAAAAACATCGAAACTCATGGGGTAGAAATAATGCTTTTAAGCTTAATTTATAAAAACCGAAGACTAAAACCCAAATGATTATCAAATAAGTCTAAATTATTTGATTTTAAAAAATAATTATTAATAGGAGAATTGTAATGAGTGACAAAAAATATTAGTATATTTACAAATATAACCATGATTTTTTAGATTTGCAAAATATAACACAATTTTAAAGAATATGATTTTTCATTTTTTATTATTCCAATTTTATCCTTCATTGGTGTATCAGTAGTATATCTGATACACTTTACATTTAATATATTAATAGTATATCTAATATATTTTGTGTTTATTTATCAGTCAGCTGATATACCTAAAACAAAGTACATCTCAGTAGTACATTATTGATATACTATAGATACATTTCTTTTTTTAGTAATATCAATTAAATGATATACTCTATATATATTCGTAGCGCCATATCACAGATATTTTGTATCTTGGTATATTACTGATATACTTCATTTTAGATATTTTCATTTCACTGATATATCTAATATTGAGTATATAAGTAGTATAACAGTGAAATAAACACTATTTATAAGCGAGTTATTAACATTTAGTATATCATTATTTCTATCACTATTATATTCTTGATATATCAATATACATGACATATCAACATCAATCACTATTTGTAATATTCCATTAATATACTGAGTATAAGCATTTCCATTTCATTTATATATCTAAAAGCATACCAGTAGTATATCATTGATATACTTGCTTTAGATTAATCTGATATGTTAATTACAAACCATTATTGTACTCTTGATATAGTAAGTATTTCTTATTTTTGATATACGTAACTAAAGTATACCGATAGTATATCATATTGATATATACTCGTTATTAGTGAAATAAACAGATATCAGGAGTATATCACATTGATATATTCAACTTAATAATTTACCTTCAAACAAATTCAAATAAGTATATCAGTAGTGTATTAATGACATACTCTACATTAGGTATATTGTTGTTTTTTCAACATTATACGATTGATAGACTACTAAAACTTTTTATTAAACAACACTCGTGATAAATCAAGTATATCAGTATTGCACTTACGGATATACTCTTGATTAACTTCAAATAAGAATATCAGTATTATATCACGTAGGAGGACATTTTTTTACTTTCTGTTGCATGTGATTGGAATGGATTTATAGAATTTGCTATTTTTACAAATTGAATTCCTCAATGACACGCATGTCATTCCCCTAATTTAAAATACCATATTGCAAGTGCCCTTATTAATGTTAGAAGATCTCATTTTCAATCCTCTCTCAACTAGAATGTATTATTGGACTAGTTATTGGCATGCTATCTTAATTATATTATTATTTTTATTTTAAAAAGCTATCTCTCCTGATAATATATTAAACTGTCAGTAAAAAATAAATTATAGAAAGTAGATATAAACGTAACAATTACAAACCAAGAGACTCCTTCTTTATAATATACTCTCTCCCCCACTTTCCAAATAAAATATATTATGAATAACAAACAAAAAAAATCTAACCTGAAGCAAAAATTCTTATTTTTAACCTTAATACATTAATACATATATATTGACAGAGTGGTCAGAGGTTCAAATTTTCTCACCTTAAAATACTCCGTCGAATTAAAAAAAAAAATTCTCAATTTTTTATCGCTTCAAATTTTATTAATATAAAAATAAATAATAATAATGTTATGAGTACAAATGGAGTGTTAAATAGTTTATCGACTCATTTTTACCTACCAATGATATCTTTCATGGTTAGTAGTATTTTATCAATTATTTAGGGTGTTTGATAAGTAATAAGAGATTCAATAAAAACATAGTTATATTTCATATCTTCAGACAAGGTGTGTTCATACAAATAATCACTACAAGAGAGTGTCAAAAGTTCATTTTACTCTTATCATTACATCTTACAGTGAGGTCAAAATAATCAGACAAATTGTGTTCAAAATTACAGTGAGGTCAAAAGTTCATTTTACTCTTATCATTACATCTTACACCTTAAGTACCACTGAATTTCTAATGAATAATCTGTTTATAAGCCAAGTATAAACCAAGTCCCTCTCAGGTCAATCAGAGGGTGAGATCTTATTGTTCATGTCTTAAAATTAACATCTATTTTTCGTATAATGAAAAAGAGTTAATTTCATCTCGTCAATCTTATTTTTCTTATAATGAAAAGGAGTTAATTTCATCTTGTCAATCTTTATGTCTCCCTTCTCCCTTTTTATTTATTTCTATTCTGTTGTAAAATTGAGAGGCAAAACCGGACACTGAAACTTTACCAAAAACATATAATGATAATAATAATATGAATATGAATATTATATAATATAAAGAAAGAAAATAGAATTTTATGGCAAATTAATATTGGAGAGAATTCTTCACCAATTGTGCATTCTATTTATCCACCAAAAACCACTATTTATAGGCAATTTGGAGAGCATGACTTGGTCTATTTGGACACCAATCTATGACCTTTGTTGGACACATGGGAGACACTTTGGCTATGGAGAGTTTGCCACTTGGCATAGGTATCAAAGGTGCATGTAGAATTGACATTTACAGGTGTACTATTTATAATACTCCCCTTAAATGCCCATTTCTATAAAATATGTCTCGTTAAACCTTACTAGCGAAAACCCCAATGGGAAGAAAAACCCTAGTGAAGGAAAAAGAGTACATATTTTATATAGTTTACTATTATACATTCACTCCCCCTCATGGAGACATCAATTAAAGTCTCTGAGTCGCCGCATTCCAATGTTATATACTAATTTCTCGAAGGTTGCAGTTGGTAATGCCTTCGTAAATAAGTCGACCAGGTTATCCTTTGAACAAATTTGTTGTACAATGATGTCACCATTTTCTTCAAGATCATGAGTGTAGAAAAGTTTTGGTGATATATGTTTTGTCCTATCTCCTTTGATATATCATGTTGTGTTGTTTTCGTATAATATTATCGGAGGATGTTTACTAGAATAAGACACGTCACATGTTTCACGAATGTGTTGAGTCATTGATCTTAGTCATACACCTTCTCGACTTGTCTCGATCGTGAATTGCAAGGATTTCAGCATGATTTGAAGAAGTGGTTGTTATGGTATGTTTCACTGATCGTCATGATATGTTAGTTTCTCCACATGTGAATAGATAACATGTCTGAGATCTAGTTTTGTGTGGATCAAATAGATAACAAGAATCTGCATAACCAAGTAGATCATAATTTGATTTGTTAGAATAGAATAAACTTATATCAATCGTCCCTCAAAGATATCGGAATACATTTTTAACTTCGTTCTAATGTCTTTTTGTAGGACATGAACTATAGCTAGCTAATAAATTGACTGAAAATGCAATATCTGGTCTTGT
This sequence comes from Trichosanthes cucumerina, assembly GCA_036507285.1. Taxonomy (NCBI): domain Eukaryota; kingdom Viridiplantae; phylum Streptophyta; class Magnoliopsida; order Cucurbitales; family Cucurbitaceae; genus Trichosanthes; species Trichosanthes cucumerina. The sequence goes on along the minus strand of CM071842.1, from coordinate 9,827,311 downwards.
GTTATTAGCCAGATACATAAGTGCACCAATTGCACTAAGATATGATACTTCAAGACCAAGTAGTTATTTATTGTCATTTCGAGGTCGAGATATATCCTTGTTTATAGTCAATGAACGAACTTCCATTGAAATGTCCAATGGATGTGTTTTATCCCTATAGAATCTTTTTAATATTTTCTCTGTATAAGTTGGTTGATGAACAAATATCTCATCTGCTAAATGTTCAATTTGCAAACTAAGGAAAAATTTTATTTTTCCAAGATCTTTAATCCCAAATTCTTTCTTAAGATATTCTATCGCCTTGGATAACTCTTCGGGAGTTCCAATTATATTTAAGTTATCAAAATATACAGTTATAATAGCAAATCCTGACTAAGATTTCTTTATAAAAATGCACGGACATATTAGATTATTTTGATATCCTTCTTTCAACAGATATTCATTTAGGCGATTATCCTACATTCGTCCTGATTGTTTTAATCCATATAATGATCTCTGTAACTTTATTGAATACAATTCCCGAGAACTTGATTCATATGTTTCTGGTATTTTAAATCCTTATGGAATTTTCATATAAATGTCATTATCAAGAGGTCCATATAAATACGTCGTGACTACATCCATTAGATGCATATCAAGTTTTTCATATACAGTCAGGTCAATTAAATATCTTAGTGTTATTGCATCCACCACAGGAGAATATGTCTTCTCATAATCAATACCATGCCTTTGCGAGAATCCTTGTGCAATAAGTCTCGCTTTATATCTTGTGACTGATGGAGATCGGATCTCCTTGAGCAGCGGAAATGAATTTGGAATCGTAATATGCAAGTTTGTTTTGCTTAAAAAACAAAAATCCATACATTGACAAAATATAGAACAAGCATGCTTTTAATCTAATTAAAACATGGAGATATACATGCAAACATGATTAAGTTTAACAATTAAACTAAAAGGAAGAAGAAGAATACCTTTGTAGTTTTTAATTCTCCAGCACAACAACTCCTTGCTCCTAGCTTTTCAGCAATACAGCAGAACTTCTCTGTTTTTCTCCAAGAAGGACACTACCAACAGGAGAACCTCCTATGTCTCTGAGTTCTACTTAGATCTACCTTGGTGGAAAGGTAATACAACTCTTGGAAGGTTTTTGGAATGAGAGTGAGAGAGAGAGAATTTTTCTCCTTCTGTCAATTGAAAATCAATCGATCAATCCAAAAAGAACTACCCCTTCTCCCTGTTAAACTGTCGATAGGGAGAAGGGGAGGGGTAGTGGAGAACATGTCTGGATGACACGTTTCCTTATTTTTATTATTAAAATAATAATAATAATAATAATAATAATAATAATAATATAATTAAATCAAATTTAATTTTTAATTTAAATCATATTTAAATAATACAAATTAAATATCATATATTTAAATTGGATTAAATCTCATTTAATCATATTACCCCTTTAACCTATAGTTTTAATGTACATCCAGTACACATTAAATTTTAACCTATAGTTTTCAAATATGAATCACATTCACACTTGAATTCAATATTTGAACTCTTTCAAATATTTAATTCTCTCACAAAATTTAATATGAATCATATCCACATTAAATTTATAATATATAGTTCCAAAACTATATATTATATTGTATCAATATACATTAAGTTTATTCCCTAATGAATTTGAACATTTCAAATTCTAATGATCTAAGAACACTTTTACGAGCTAGAAGGTGGACCTAATGGACCTACTGCTGATCGTAAAGCTCCAACGATACGAGATTGCTCGATTAATCTCATTAACCTCCCAATCAACATTCGTTAAGCTGCGGAACACTCCACTAAAGTCCCGGTTGCACTCTTTCTCACTGAGATATATTTACGTGTCTCACGGATATTGAGCAATAACAAAGCAAGTCAATCCTTCACAAATGTTCGTAACACCACCGGTGGGTCAAATTACCGCTTTTACCCTCAGGTTACATCTTGTGCCTTAAGTACCAAAGTGCTCCTCTAATGACCAATTTGTTTGTGGTCCTACTAACAAACAGAGTCCCTCTCGGGCCAATGAGAGGGTCGGACCATTTGTTCAAGTCCCGGAGACACCACTTAAGGGAACATTCCTCTACTTACCCTAGAAGGCGAGAAGGAGTGAATTCCATCTTGCTAAGTTAAGTTCCCAGTCGCTCACTCGGTCTTGTCCCCAAGAAGGTAGGCATATTGAGTGGCGAATCCGCCACTCTCACCCATACTAGTCAAAGGACAATCCCTCATGAGCAGGAGTTAAGTAACCTTACAGAGATTGAGATCAAGTTGTCTAGGTCATCCTAGTAAAATAAAAACCTAACTAGTCAACGGAGTTACAGTTAGAGGTTACTAATTTGTGGTCCGGTCTTATGTAATCTCATTACATAGGATATCCCCACTCACATGTCATCTACACGAACACCTTAGGATCACAGTGTTTGTATCAAATACAAAGTGGGACACATCCATAGTTTAACAAGGGTAAGGTACCCAAACCTTATCCCCTTACTATAGACCCTTTAGGTTGTATCTCGAATCGAGATCATTTTTATGTACATTACATTCAGTTAAAGATTCATTTAACAGCCTTGGATGTTTAGTTTATTGGATTTAGGGTTTAAATAAAGGCAAACTTGTAGATAACGAACAATAACACTTTATTGAAATAATAACACTTTATTACATTAATTAGAACATAATTACAAACTACGAGTTTTATGGCACAAATCCCAACAGTGACTTCATTCTTTTCATTTCTTTTCCTTACAAATACCCATTTATATCCCACAGGTTTGACGTTCTTCGGTGTCGGGACTACTGGTCCAAAAACCTCACGGTTTGAAAGTGAGTTCAACTCTACTTGTATTGCTTCTTTTCACTTCGGCCAATCCTTTCTACGTTGACATTTTTCGATAGATTTTGGATCAAAATCGTCACTTTCATGAATAATATCGTGAGCAACATTATAAGCAAAAATGTTGTTAACAATGATATCATTTCGGTTCCATCTCTTCCTGTTGTAACATAGTTTATAGAAATTTCATTATTATCCTCAAGCGTTTGATTTTCCTCAATACTCTTTTGAGTAGTTGTATTTTGGATTTCTTCTGGAACATCCATACCTTTTATTGAATAATTTTGATTCTCAACTACTTTTGTTTTTCGAGGATTTTTATCTTTGAAACCCATTGGTCTACCACGCTTCTGGCGTGCTCCAGACTCATTATTGACAACTTGTTCCTTTGGGATATCAATTTTTGATGGAGCATTTGCAACTGATATATATGATTTAGTCACTATTTTAGCATCTGTGTATGCATCTGGTAATTGATTTGCTATATTTTGCAAATAAATTATCTTTTGAACTTCAAGTTCACATTAATCTCTACGAGAATCTAAATGAGATAATAACGATCCATTCCATGTAATTTCCTTTTCCAACTTCTTAATTCCTCCCGCTATGTTGGAAAATTTTTCTCATCAAAATGACAATCAACAAATCGTGCAGTAAATACATCACCCGTCAGGGGTTCAAGATATTTAATAATTGATGGGGAATCAAAACCAACATATATTCCTAACCTACTTTGAGGACCCATCTTAGTACATTGTGGTGGAGCAATCGGTATATATATTGCACATTCAAAAATTCTTAGATGGAAAATATTCGGCTCCTGGCCATAAGCTAACTGTAATGAGGAGAACTTATGATAAGCTACTGGCCTAATACGTAATAATGATGCAGCGTGCAAAATAGCATGCCCCCAGATCGAATGTAGGAAGTTTAGCTCTCATAAGCAATAATCATGCAATTAGTTGCAGACGTTTTATAAATGATAATGCTAGATCATTTTGTGTATGAACGTGAGCTACAGGATGTTCAACATTTATCCCAATTGGCATACAATAATTATTAAAACTTTGGGATGTAAATTCACCAAAATTATCAAGTCGAATGGTCTTAATTGTATAATCAGAAAATTGTGCTCTTAACTTAATTATTTGAGCAAGTAATCTTGCAAATGCAAGATTTCGACTTGATAATAAGTATACATGTGATCATCTATTAGATGCGTCAATTAATACCATAAAATATCTAAATGGACCACTTGGTGGGTTAATAGGTCCACAAATATCATCTTGAATTTGCTATAAAAAATGCAGGTGATTCAATCCCCATTTTAACTGGTGATGGTTTAATAATTAATTTCCCTTGAGAGCAAGCATCACATGACAACTCATTCGATTGAAGAATCTCCTGGTTCTTTGAAGGATTGTCCATGTGAATTCTCAATAATTTTCCTCATCATTATCGATCCTGGATGGCCCAGTCGATCATGCCAAACACTGAATAACTTTGGATTTATGAACTTCTGGTTCATTGTTGCATATATTTTGATTACTCGAATATGAGTATAATATAATCCAGAAGAAAAGCAAGCAGAATTTCTAATATATATTTTTCATATGAAACAATACATGATATATAAAGACACTCTATATTATTTTTACAATCAGTTTCAACATGATAATTATTTTCACGTATATCTTTAAAACTCAATAAGTTTCTTTTCGATTTGCTAGAAAACAAAGTATTATTAATTGTAAATCTTGTTCGTCTAGGCAAAATAAGGCTTGGTTTTCCAAAACCTTCAATCAGATTTGCAGAACATGATATAGTATTGACTTTTGCTTCCAACATTGTCAATCTAGTAAAATATTTCTACTTATGAGTATCGTGTGCGTAGTTGCGTAATCTGCCAGACATAAATCCTCATTACTCATTTTCGAGTTACTCAACATATTGAAATTGTCCATATTTCTTCATTGTAAAGAAAAGAAAAACGATTACAAAGAGTCTTAAATATATATATAAAAACAACAAAAACATACTAGAATTATATGCAATACTTAATTATATATTTTCCTACAAAGTATCTTCTACTTATTTGATTGCATCAATTCTCTCTCCAGAAGATTTAAAATAATCAATCGCATCAAGATGCATCATATTGGAGGGGTCAAACATATCATCTTCTTGAATAGTAAGATTTACCTCCACATTCTTCTCTTTTCTTTTTTCCTTCAGGGAAGCTTGATAAAGATCAACAAGGTGTTTTGACGTACGATAGGTACGTGACCAGTGCCCAGTCATTTCACACTGGAAACATTTATGTTCATCACCTTTCGAACTCCTATCTCGTGGAACATTTCCTTTATGATCATCACTTCGTGTGGGTTTCTTAAAATTACAATGCCCACCACGAAAATAGGTATTTCTTTCTCTACCGCGGTCTCGACCTTGACCACGATTATTGAAATTCACAACATTCACTTTAGGGAATGGTGTTGCTCCAGTTGGTCGGGATTCATTTTTTTCATCAATAACTCGTTATTTTGTTCAGCAACGAGAAGATATGAGATAAGTTTAGAATATTTTGTAAAACTCTTCTCTCGATATTGCTGCTACAGGAGCATATTCGAGACGTGAAAAGTAGAAAATGTCTTCTCTAACATATCAACATCAGTAATATTTTCTCCGCATAATTTTAATTTTAAACAAATTATGAATAGTGTGGAATTATACTCACTTACTGATTTGAAGTCCTGCAACCTCAGGTGCATCCAATCATAACGAGCTTTTGGAAGAATAACTGTTTTTGATGATCGCACCTTTCTTTCAAACCTTGTCATAGAATGTAGGAATCTTTAACTGTAAGATACTCCATTTTCAATCGCTCGTAAAGATGATAACAAAGGAAGATCAAAGCTTTTTCTTTTTCTTGATTTAATGCATCATTTCCTTCTTTAATTGTCTCTCCGAGATTCATAGCATCTAAATGTATCTCGACATCAAACACCCATGACAAATAATTATTACCATTAATGTCAAGAGTTGTGAATTCTAGTTTTGCTAGATTTGTCATAGTAACACTATCAAAAGATATTATATTTATATTAGAAAATCAATATAAAGCAAACATGAAAAATAACATTTTAAAAAATGACTTATTGAGGACCTACCTTTAGCGAAAAAAATGGCAGAGACTCGTGCTGATAACGTGTTGTAAAATTGAGAGGCAAAATCGGACACCAAAACTTTACCAAAACATATAATAATAATAATAATAATAATAATAATAATAATAATACTATGGATATTATATAATAAAAGAAAGAAAGTGAAATTTTATGGGAAATTAAATAAATGATATTCAAATAGAAAGTGGGAAATAAGAAATAATATCGAAGAGAATTCTTCACCAATTGTGCATTCCCACTATTTATAGGCAATTTGGAGAGCATGATGTGATCCATTTGGACACCAGTCTTTGTTGGACACATGGGTGACACTTTGACTATGGAGAGTTTGTCACTTGGCATAGGTATAAAAGGTACATGTGTAATTGGCATTTACATGTGTAATATTTATAATATATTCTCTTTTCTTTTCCCTTTTCTTTTCCCCTCTTTTTTTTTTCTTTTGTTATATTTCTTTTTTTTTTTCATTCATTCTTTTTCTCTACATCATTTTTTTCTTTCCATTATTTTTCTTGTTCATGCTCTCGTATGCGAAAATGCTCTCCCTCTCGTTCTCTCGCTCAATGACTGACCAAAAATATGGAGAAAAAAAAGATAAGAAAAAAAGTCAGAGAGGAGCTAGAGTAGCAGAAGTAGAGCGAGAGCGAGACAACGAGAGTGAGAATCATAGAAGAGCTAGAGCGGCAGAGGTAGAACGAGAGAGTGAGAGTGAGGGAGTTGGAGTGAAATAGCGAGAGTGAGAGTGAGAACTATAGTATGAATTTTCTTTTCTCCAGAATTTCGACAACCTCATTACTATCATGAGCGAGAGAGAGACTTGAGCGAGAATGAGTCTTGAGCGAGAGAGCTAGAGCCAGAGTACGACGTGTTTAGGGTACTTTAGATGGAATGCACTGTACAAAAAAGGTCATATGTCAAATCACATTAATGTGTGCGTAAAAAAAGAGTTTTTCGTGTAAATTCTCAAAAATGAAAAAGAAGGTCATATGTCAAATCACATTAATGTGTGCGTAAAAAAAGAGTTTTTCGTGTAAATTTCTCAAAAATGAAAAAGTAGAAAATGAAAAACGGGAGGGAGAAATAAAGAGGGAGGTAGAGTTGAGAAAAAAGAAAGAAAAGGAGGAAATGAAAAATAGCAGGAAAAAAAAACTAGAAGAAGAAAAGTATCTAGAATGTAGAGGAGGGTTTGAGTGAAATGAAATCCATGATTTCTAACGACTTAAAAAATTTTCAGACCGCACTCATTAATGATGTTTGAAAAAACAACGCTCAAATCTTCAACCAAATATGAGCTTCCATATATCCAAGTCCATACCCACCTTTGAAACTTTCAATCAAACGAGCTATTAGTTTAATAGCATAGATTGAAAACGAAACATTAAACAATATTTTGATTAATTGAGTTATATTAAGTTGATCTCTTCAACTTAATTATTTTGATTTTTTTTATTACAACATAACTTCTTATAAGAGGCAAGTGATCTTAAAAAAAGATACGGATCTAGTCAATGATTTATATGATAGGGCCAAAATAGCAAATTAATAACCCACCAAGATCTACTCTAAGACAATCAACCAAAAATAGTACTCCAATCCACCACAAAATATTCACCAAATAATTCTCAATCAACAACCAGCAATGGACAGCAATAAACCATAAACAAATGCAGAAAACTAAATGCAAGAAACACACGAATTATACGTGGAAAACCTCTTCGATGTGAAGAGTAAAAACCACGGGACTTGTGAGGAGTCCACCCTTATCACCTTCTCTTATTATGATAAAATTGAGGAAAAAGAACCCAAATCAGTCTTACAAAGATTCACAACCCACCAATAGTTTCATACATAAGAGAACAATAATTGAGAGAGGAAAGATGATAAATATCACCCAGTTTTTGTAGGTTCTGTCCGACAGCAATATCCGATAAACCGAAGCTCAAAACGACGATCCAACCGTTCAAAACAAGGCCCTGTGAGTCCTCAACAAGCTGACAAAATTTCAGCAAAATCCAACGGTGGAAACTCCGGCAAACGACAACTTTGTAAACGTCGTCAGTGAAAAATCGAACTGCACCAATCTCCCAACGTTTTATTTATTCTCCCTCCGTTTTTCCTTTTCCTTTTAGGTTATATATCCTTCTAAAAAACCCTAGGCTTTCTAGATAAACCAACTCATTTAACCTCAAATGGGCTAAACATATAACCCGATATTTTGGGCCTACAAACATAAGAAAAACCCATGTTTGTCTAACAAACGGGTGGACACCCATAACAATCTCCTCCCCTCCACCATTTCGGGGGAAGACACAATCACATCCATGATCACTTCATCCCGACAAGCTTACTACAAAGCTCAAGCTTACTTCCGGGAACTACTTTAGTCAAAGCATATCTCGCACTATTCTTGTCGGTGTGGACTTTCTTGATTTCATTATCTTCTCTTCAATCACATCTCGCAACCAATGATATCTAATGTCAATGTGTTTGGTGCGAGCATGATACATTGAATTCTTGCTCAAATCCATAGCACTCGACTATCACGAAGACTACATACTCATCTTGCTTCAAACCTAACTCTTGAAGGAATCTTTTAAGCCATAGCATCTCCTTGCTTGCTTCCCATCACGCAATATACTCGCCTCATTGTGGACAATGCTACACATTTTTGTAGCTTGGATTGCCATGAGATGGCTCCCACGAAAATGTAAACACATAACCCGAGGTAGACTTTTCTGTTATCAAGATCACCCGCCATATCTCTGCATCAAGTATAGCCTTGAAGTATAGGTTTACCACCTCCATAACATAAACTCAATTTGGAGGTGCCTCGCAAATATCTGAAAATCCACTTTATCGCTTCCCAGTGAGCCTTACGGATTGGATAAGAAACGACTCACTAAACCGATCGCATGTGTAATATCAGTCTAGTACACACCATAGCATACATCGAGAGAACCAAGCTGCGAGAAGAGTAAGGAATAGCTGACATTGTTTCTTTCTCCTTCTCTGTTGTAGGACAAGCTCTCTTATCTAGCTTGAAGTGAGTTGCTAATGGTGTACCAACAGGCTTAGCATGCTTCATATTGAACCTTCCAAGTACCCGTTCAATATACTTTTCCTGGGATAACCACAATTTCCCAGCTTTCCTGTCACGAGTAATCTCCATGCCTAAGATTTGCTTTGCAGGACCTAAATCTTTCATGTCAAATGACTTGGACAAGTCTTTCTTCAAACTTTGAATCATATCTGCATTTTGTCCAACTATCAACATATCATCTACATATAAAAGAAGAATAATGAAATTACCTCCAGGGAACTTTCTGAAATATACACAGGAATCAGCTGTAGTTCGTTTATAATAGTTATTTATCATAAACGAATCAAATTTCTTGTACTCACTGTCTCTTGGTGCCTGTTTAAGCCCATAAAGACTCTTCTTCAACTTGCAAACAAGTTTATCTTTTCCTTTTCTTCAAATCCTTGAGTTGCTCCATGTAGATTTCTTCATGCAAATCACCATGCAAAAATGCGCTTTTACATCAAGTTGCTCCAATTCAAGATCTAGACTTGCCGCTAAACCCAAAATTGTTCGATAGATGTCATTTTGACTCTTTGGAGAGAATATCTCATCAAAGTCAATGCCCTTTTTCAGGTTGCATCCTTTTACCACTAATCGGCTTTGAACTTTACTATCTTCTCGCCATCCTTTTTATACTTGAAAACCCACTTTTTCTCAAGACTTTCTTGTCCTTTTGGAAGTCTGCACTAGCTCATAGGTTTCATTCTTTTTCAAGGAATTCATCTCCTCATTCATTGCATCAAGCCACTTGTCTTTTTCATCATGAGACAAGACCTCTTGATAGTTCTCTGGCTCTCCATCTTCACTAACTAGAATGAACTCTGAGCTTGGATACTTTGTTGAAGGTTTACGCTCTCTTGTGGACCTTCGAACATGTGTATCCTCCACTTGAGGATAGGTCGCTCCCCCTGCTCATGAACTTCTTCATGAATCACTTCATCATGGATTTCTTCATCAGATGAAGACTCATCAAGATCATCATCATCAACATGATCTGGAACATTACCATCGAGTTCTACCTCACCAACATCATCATGTACATCATCAAGTACATCCTCAACATTCTCATTCGACATTTGAATAATAGAAGGAGTAGAAGAAAGATCATTAGTAGTATCAAAAGACGATTTTGAAATAGAAGTGTACCTCGTACTCAGAAGATCTGCACCCTTCTCGTGCTCAAAGAATACTACATCTCTGCTTCTCACTACCTTTTTCTTTCTTGGATCGTAGAGCCTATAACCATACTCTTCATCCCCATATCCAACAAATACACATGGATTAGTCTTGAATCAAGCTTTGACCTTTGTTCTTTAGGCACATGCATGTATGCCTTCTCGCCAAAGACTCTCAAATGCGAATAAGTGGGATCACGCCCCTTCCATGCTCTCTGCGGAATGTCATAACCAAGAGGAATCGATGGAGATCGATTAATCAAATACACTGACACATTGCATCTTTCAAAATTCAAAATGTCTTAGGAAGATCGGACATTTTAAGCATGCATCTCACCTTCTCTACAATGGTTCTGTTTCATCCTTTCGGCAACTCCATTGTGTTGTGGTGTGCCGTGCTCACATCTTCTCATGCCTAATACCATGTTGTGAGCAATAATAATACCGAACTCATTCAAGTATACTCACCACCATTGTCGGATCGAAGACACTTCAACTTTCTTTCAGTCTCCCTTTCTATCATAGCATGAAAATTTCTGAAAATCTCAAACACTTGGCTTTTTGTTTTCAACATATACACCCAAGTTCTTCGAGTAGCATCATCAATGAAAGTGACAAAATATCTATTGCCACCAAGTGATTCTACCTCAATAGGACCACAAACATCGAGTGGACTAACTCCAATTTTCCTTGCCTTCTAATGGACTTCTTAGCAAAAGAAACTCTATGTTGCTTTACCTTAAGCAATAATCACAAGGGTCAAGAGAAACTGTTCTATCAACAAGAATAAGAGATTTACCTGCCAACAGTTTAATCCCCTTATCACTCATATGTCCTAGCCTTCGATGCCACAAATTAGGAGAGTTCTTTTCTTCAACTGCATTCAGCTCACAAGAACATACTCTCAAGTATGTTTTATACAAAGAACAACATAACTCACCACGAGCAGCATTTGTCATCGAACCTTTAGACAATTTCCATTTACCATCATCAAAGGTATGTTGAAATCCTTCTTGATCAAGAACACTTGCAGACAACAAGTTAAGGCGTAAATCAGGAATATGGCGCACATTCTTTAATGTAAGCATGCACCCAACACTTGTCTTCACACGAATATCACCTAACCCAACAATACTAGCTGAGCTCTTGTTTCCCATCTTCACACTACCAAAATCACCAATTTGATAGTTCATGAAATACTCCTTTCTGGGAACACAATGATATGAAGCTCCTGAATCTACCAACCACTCTGTCTCTGAACTTTCTACATGATGACATTCACTAGTTGCACAAACTAAAGTAACATCACCATTACCTTTAGTAGTGATTCTTTGTGATATTTTTATCATCTCCTCCTTTTTTGTAAGTCTTGTTTCTTACCTTGTTCTTTCTTCCAACGGTAGCAAAATTTTTTAATATGGCCAGGCTTGTTGCAGTGATAACATGTCCTAGTCTCTTTGCCTCTAGACTTGGACCTCTCCTTTGAGTTACCACGACCTTTGGGTCCTTTACTCTTGCTTCTACCACGATTCTCAACAAGAAGAGTATTCGAATTATCAACTCCCATCTCCTTTCTTCTTATCTCTTCATTGAACATGCTTTCTTTAATCATATTCACAGATAGAACACCTTACGGAGCAGAGAGTTACTAATAGTCACAACTAAAGTTTCCCAAACTGTATCGGCGGCAAAGAACTCAACAAGAACAAAGCCCCGCAATTCATCATCAAAAATAATTTTCATAGTAGTCAACTTGTTAATAATATCCTGGAAGTCACTCAAATGTTCAGAAACAGACTTCCCACCTTTCAATTTCAAATTAACAAGTCTCTTGATTAATGAAGCTTTATTATGTGGGGTCTTTCTTTCATAAAGACCTTCCAATTTCTTCCACAAATCATATGGGTCGGACTCTTTAGACACATGGTTGAAAATACTAAGATCAACCCACTGCCTAATAGTTCCCAAAGTCTTCCTCTTTAACTTTACCCAATCTTTCTCTTCCATTTTATCTGGTTTTGAAGGTTTAAAATAGTACTCCAATCCACCACAAAATATTCACCAAATAATTCTCAATCAACAACCAGCAATGGACAGCAATAAACCATAAACAAATGCAGAAAACTAAATGCAAGAAACACACGAATTATACGTGGAAAACCTCTTCGATGTGAAGAGTAAAAACCACGGGACTTGTGAGGAGTCCACCCTTATCACCTTCTCTTATTATGATAAAATTGAGGGAAAAAGAACCCAAATCAGTCTTACAAAGATTCACAACCCACCAATAGTTTCATACATAAGAGAACAATAATTGAGAGAGGAAAGATGATAAATATCACCCAGTTTTTGTAGGTTCTGTCCGACAGCAATATCCGATAAACCGAAGCTCAAAACGACGATCCAACCGTTCAAAACAAGGCCCTGTGAGTCCTCAACAAGCTGACAAAATTTCAGCAAAATCCAACGGTGGAAACTCCGGCAAACGACAACTTTGTAAACGTCGTCAGTGAAAAACCGAACTGCACCAATCTCCCAACGTTTTATTTATTCTCCTCCGTTTTTCCTTTTCCTTTTAGGTTATATATCCTTCTAAAAAACCCTAGGCTTTCTAGATAAACCAACTCATTTAACCTCAAATGGGCTAAACATATAACCCGATATTTTGGGCCTACAAACATAAGAAAAACCCATGTTTGTCTAACAAATGGGCTGGACACCCATAACATTATAGAGATATGACTCAAAGAATCATTTCTCTTATTTGAATAGATATATATTAAAATATTAAAAGTAATTATTGATGTAACAGATGGATTATATTATTCCAATTAGATTAGATTGAGTTTAGATTTGAAATTTGAATGGATTAAGTTATTTGGTTTAGATTTACATATCTAGATTATGTTATTAGATTTACTTTTATTACTTGAAATAGTTTTAGTTATATGTATTCTCTCTAAAGTTATTATAGAGTCTTATAATCATGGTATCAGAGCCTTAGGATTCTATTTGATAAAATTTTGATGCTATGTGTTTTTTACATATATTTTGATACCTAAGTTAGAATTTGGTAATTCCATGCCAATTGCATTAGAATTTGGTAATTACATTGGCGGTTAGAGTTTGCATTGGCAGTTGAGTTTGACAATTTTATTTGCATTGGCATCACTTAATCCATATATTATTGAAAGAGAGGTTTGTTATTTAAATTAGATTAGATTGATTTAAATTAGTTTTAGATTAAGTTATTTTGTTTAGATTTACTTATTTGGAATAAGTTATTAGATTTACTTTTATTATTTTAAATAATTTTAGCGTTTTGTATCTCAAAACACAATTAATATCAATGAAAGTTTAAGGTTTTATATTCTTTGCATCTCAAAACACAATTCATATGAAACCTTAAAATATTGTTTATTTAAAAAAAGTCCAAAACTTTTCTCATTTCCAAAAATTCAAAACTTACCACTCTTCTGACGTTTCTCAATTATTAAGTTTTTGTTTTACTTTAAATATTGAGAGCATTTAATAACCCACCCCCACCTCATAAATGGAAAAGTTCTCTTGCCAAACCAAAAAAGCACCCAAAACAAGGTATTGGATGAGGTGTTACCATGTTTATTTTCTTTTTTGTTGGATGTAGATTTTAAAATCTATAAAATTATACCCCATTTTCATCTTATTTTCACAACAAATTCAATGTATTTAAATTTGTGCCATGTTTGGTAAATAATTAATAAACATAATTAATGTTCCAAATCAGTTCTTGGGAATCTGATGCCAAAACATTTGATGTTAGTTACAACAGAACAATCTAAAAAAAGCACAATTTGCCAGCTCAAACCTTAAAAGCAAATCTCTGTTATATTAAAAATAAATTTTTTAAAAAATTAAAAAAATGGAGAGTGTGAAAATTAGCTGGCATCTTCAAGAACATGGTTTTTTTTTTTTTAATGACATGCACTTCAAATTATTTGATACAAAATTAAAGTATTTTTGTAATTGAAGCCTTCATCAAATAGTTTTTTTTATTAATATCGACCCTATCGAAGTTAAGTTATATGAACTTCCTATCAATTATTAAGATATTGATTTTAAAACATAATTATTAATATTACAAGATCTGTTAAATTCTCTCTCAATAGTTATTGATATGCTATTCCCCATTCCTCTAATCAAGGAGCTCATAGACTGGCTCAGAGAGCATCTCACCTTGGACGGATGAGTTTTGGTCAGAGGAGTCTCTTGGTCTCCGTTCTCTAATTTTCTAAATCTTTATTTCTGTAATTCCTCAAAAAAAGAAAAAATAGTTATTGGTATGCTATTATAATTATATTTTAAAAAGCTATCTTTCTGATAATCTGTTAAACTATTAATAAAAAATAAATTATAAAAAGTAGATAAGAACAATAACAAATCATGAGACTCCGTCTTTATATACTCTCAAGTCTCACCTCCGCTTTATAAATAAAATAGATTATGAATACTGTAAAAAAAAAAGAAAAAAGAAAAGAAAAGGAAAATCTACACTGAGAAAACAAAATTTTATTTTCAAATATAATCTAGCTCAATTCATGTGAACGATTTTAGAAGTTGAAATCTTTTCACTCTCCGTTGTATCAAAAAAAAACAAAATTCTTATCTTTTTTTTTTTATCGCTTTCTATTTTATTACTAAAAAATAAATAATAATATAATAAAAAATGCAAATGCAGTGTTTGTTCAATAATTTATCCAATTCTTTTTTACCTACGGATGATATCTCTCTCAGTTAATAGTATATTTATCAATCATTAATTTAGACTTTGAATTTCATTATAATAACTTTTCATTTCCATAATAAATGGTTCTAAAGGTTGATATGTATATAAAAATCAAAATATTAATGAATAGAAGTTTACTGATCAAATCTTCTACTTTCTACTCCATAAGTATCTTATTTCTAGGTTCTACGTCCCAATTGCAAAATAAATCTTCATAGGTTGAAGATTAAATTGGCCACTGGATTTGAAGTTGGAAAAAATGGATTGTCATGAGGGCAGTATTTAAGTGCTGCTTGGATATCATCTAAGTCTGTGCTTCTCACTTATTCACCACAATATTTTTTTATTTTATTTAAAAAATACACACAAACAAAAATAATTATATGACGAACAAAAGAGTTGCACCATGTTTATGTGTTGCCTACCATTTTTCTTGTCAAAATAATTTAAGGAGAGATGGTAATTACATCCCATCAACCACGTGTTAGACGGCATAAATTGTGTACATGATGCACAATTTTTTCATTCGTAATTTGTTTTACATGATTAATTAAAATTATTTTTTCAAAGCTACTCTAATTTTGTCCATTTTATTTAAACTACGTTATTAATAAAATTTTCCCTGGAAAATTTATTTTAGATGATGTTTTTATTTTAGTTCAATAATATGCAGGTAGAAAACTCAAAATCACTTACATTTTAGTTAAAATTATAGTGTCTTTAACTGTTTGAACTATGCTTAGATTGGTTATTTGAGATGATATAAATGTGTGATATGTGTTTGTTCTATCTTTTTTTTTTTTTTTGGAAAAAAGTTAAAATACTATTTTGGTCGTGTACCTTGGATTTTGTTTATTTTGATTCGTGTACTTTCAAATATCTAATTTTAGTATTATACTTTTAATAAATCTTACCACAACCCTTCAAAGTTAATTTTTAACGAAATTAATTAAATAATAATAATAATTTATATGTAATAAAAGTCATCATGTAAATATGTTCCAAAATTTATAAGGAAATTTTTAATAGAGATTAAATATTTTTTAAAAAAATTTAACAATAAACTTATTGTAGGGACTAACTTTAAAATAATTTATTAGAAGTACCAGAATTAAAATTGGACATTTGAAATTACATCATCTAAGATAGAAGGATAGAAGGAATGAAACTTAAAAGAATAGGTATTAAAAAAAAAAAAAAAGAAGAATGCTTCAAAAGCAAATATACATTTAAATACTCGTTGGCGCACATAATAAAAGATTAGTTTAATAAAAACATGATTAAATTTGACTAAGTATTTACTCGTGTGACGTGAATTCTCAATTTTATATTCAAACTTGAGTCTATATCTAGATTGCAAACTATAAGGAACCAACAAGCTAAGCCTCACTCCACATAAAGATTTTGAAATCCATGGAGCACCATAGGGCTACCCTTCTCCTAGTCATTCTTATCTCTATCTTTCACTTTCAATTGAAAGTCTCCCATTCCTCCAACTCCAATGAAGGTAAAACCTCACTCTCTCTCAACATTATTTTATTATTTTTTTATTCACACTCTCTCGACATTATTTAGTATGGCTAGCTTTCTGTTACCATAATAAGGCTAACAATTTTTTACCGTTGGATGTAAGGAGAGAAGTACCTCTAATTTATATCCCGTTTTTGGGCATGAAAATTATTGAATCTACCTCCAACAATTAATATATATGGTTATTTCATCGAATAATTTATCGTTCTGTTAACTGTTATATGTAGTTTTAAAATTTGTTTACCTTATGAAAAGGATTCTAAAATTCTCTCTATTGATTATTATTGGCAAGGTTTAATTTTTTATTTTTTAATAGATTTTAGCTACATGAAGTTTGTACACGATGCCATTGAGTTTCCAGAAAAAGAAGAATATGACTACATAGTAATAGGAGGAGGAACCGCAGGTTGCCCATTAGCTGCAACATTATCATCAAAATACTCAGTCCTCCTTCTCGAAAGAGGGAGTGAACCCAAGAAATATCCATCTGTATTGAAAGAAGAAGGACTGTTGAATGTCTTTAGTGTTGAAGATGATGGCAAAAATCCCTTCCAACGGTTCACCTCTGAGGATGGTGTAGAGAACATAAGAGGACGAGTTCTTGGTGGCACTAGCATGCTCAATGGTGGTTTCTACTCAAGGGGTCATCGAGAGTTCTTTGAAACGGCAGGTGTTGATTGGGACATGGAATTGGTCGAGAAATCTTATCAATGGGCTGAAGAGACTGTGGTGTTTCGAGCAACTATGAGTCCTTGGCATTCAGCTTTCAAAAAAGGGTTGTTGGAAGCTGGGGTTGTACCTGATAATGGGTTTAATTTGAGACACCTTGTAGGGACTAAAATTGGAGGTTCCATATTTGATGACAAAGGTAACAGACATGGAGCTGTGGAACTTCTCAACAAGGCTGAACCAGAAAATATTAAAGTTGCAATTCGAGCCACTGTTGAAAGAATCCTCTTCTCTGGTGACTACTAATCAATCTCACACAATTTTATTCCATTGCCTCATTTTTGATAACTATTTGGTTTTTTATTTTTGGTCTTTAAAATTATGTTGGTTTTCTTTTATGTCTTTACCATAGATTTCATCTTTCTTTACGAGGAGACCTCTAAAATCTTAGTCAAATTCTAAAAGTAAAAAGATTTTTTTGAAACTACTTTCTTAGTTTTTAAAAGTTAGCTTGGTTTTTCAAAACATAGGTAAAAATTAAACCAATAGGTGGTATAAGTATTTAGAAATATTAGGTCCCGTTTGATAACCATTTGGTTTTTTGTTTTGGATTTTTTAAAATTATGCTGGTTGGTTCACAATTTCTCTTCATATTCTCTACAATGATTTCCATCTTTCTTGAAGAACCGTTTTAGTTTCTAGCTAAATTTCAAAAATAAAAATAATTTTTTTAGTTTTCAAAACTTAGCTTGATTTTTGAAAACATAGGTGGAAAGTAGATAATAAAATATAAAAACTCAGAATCAAATGTTTATTAAATGGGGTCTTTTTTTTTATATTTGAAAATTAAACTTATAAATACTACTTTCATTTATTAGTTTCTTTGTTTTGTGCCTATCTACCTTTATATGTTTTCAAAATGCAAGTGAAGTTTTAAAAACTAAAAAAATAGCTTTTGAAAATTTGGTTTTGTTTTAGGAATTCAATTTGAATGTTTTCTTAAAAAAGATGAAATTCATGAAAAATCGAGAGAATAGCTTAGTTTTCAAAAACAACCCATAAAAAAAATTAAATAGTTATCCAATGACCAAAATTTTCAAATTTTTACAAGCATTTTTTAAAAACTTGTGTAGGTTTATCTGCAAGTGGGGTTTCATATTCTGATTCGAAAGGAAAGTTACATACAGCATTCATCCGAAAGAAAGGAGAGATTATTTTGAGTGCTGGAGCCATTGGAAGTCCTCAACTTCTTCTTCTAAGTGGGATTGGCCCAAAATCTCATCTTTCATCCTTAAAACTACCGATCGTCCTTCACCAACCACATGTTGGTAAGTCCATGTCCGATAATCCTCGTTTCAGTAACCATATTGTTCTTCCATATACATTACCTATTACGGCTGTTAAAGTTGTCGGAACTTTAGAGAACAATATCCATTTTCAATCAATCACCAGCAGTTTACCATTTTCAATTCCGCCGTCGCATAGCCTTCTTCCTCCAAATTCTAATTCAGTCAACCTGGGCATAGCTACCATCGTTGGAAAATTCTCTGAAGTTCTTTCTGAGGGGTCGCTTCGGCTGAATTCCTCCACTGATGTGAAGAAGAGTCCAATTGTCCGATTCAATTATTATTCACATCCCGATGATCTTGCTAAATGTGTTAGAGGAGTAAGAAAAGTGGGCGATTTGCTTCAAACCCAAACGATGGTAAAGATTAAAACGCAAGATTTGGAGGGTAATAAAGTATTTCAGTTTCTGGGGCCTCCGTTGCCGGAAAATTTGTCGGATGATATTTCTGTTGAAAATTACTGTAAGAAAACAGTGACGACTTATTGGCATTACCATGGAGGATGTTTGGTCGGAAAAGTTGTCGACGGTAATTACAGAGTCATCGGAATAAAAAACCTGCGTGTAGTTGACGGCTCCACTTTCCTCGATTCACCTGGAACCAATCCCATGGCTACTCTCCTGATGCTTGGCCGGTGAGTTATTTTATTTATGTGTACATGGAAAATATTTCAATGTTGATTATTTATTTATTTTTTATTATATTTGATTCTGTCCTCAATTTGTTTTCTTCTCTCACAGATTTGACATTTCTAATTGTTTTTTATTCTTGAGAGTTTTTCTGAAACTTCCATCTGTATTTCTTTTTTAAATGCTTGGAAAAAATGTTTGTTAGGTATTTGATAAGTATTTGGGCCGTTTGATAACGGTTTTTGTTTTTGGGTTTTGAAAAATTAAGCCTATAATACTCCTCTTATATCAATGAATTTCTATGTTTTCTTATCTAGTTTGTACTTATGTTTTCAAAAAGCTAAGGGTCTGTTTGGTATGCAATCCGAAAACAGAAATTTGAAAACAATGGATTCAATAAAAACAGAGTTGTATTTCATGTTTTCAGAAATGTGTTTGGTAGCAGATTTAGAAAATTGATTCCATTTTAACAATAGTTTAAAATGTGTTCTATAATATATTTATAGATCATAAAATTAGTTGTAGTTGCAAAACTAAATATTAGGTTGAATATAAGACATTATTAATTAATTTATGAACTTGTTTTTTAATATAAATTTTATATAATTATTATTTTATATTTATAATATATTATATTATACATATTTTAATTCAAAAAAAAGTAAATTAAGTTTATAAATATGAAATACTATATTTATTAAGATTTTTATCTTTGTTTAAAATAATTCTGCATTTTAAAATTTCAAATTCAGAATCTGGATACAATGAAAACATAAAAATGTTGTTTTTTAATTTCTACTATTTGGATCACAGAATCCAAAGCGATTTTTAAAAACATATCGCTAAACACGTATTCACCGAATTCGGTGAATCAAAACATAAAAGCAGAATCCGGACACGCACTCAAAGCAGGCCCTAAGTGTTTTAAAAACTAAAAAAAGTAGTTTTCAATTTTTATTTTTTTTTAAAATTTGGTGAAAAACTTAAATGACAAAAGATGGAAATCATTGTAGAGAAGATAATGAGAAATGTGGAAAAACAAACATAATTTTCAAAAACTAAAAACCATAAATCAAATGGTTATCAAACGAGATTTTGGTGTTTGGTTTTTTATTTTGAAAAATTCTACTAATCATTTTTCTCTATGGATTTCATATTTTTGAAGAAAACAATTCAATTCTTAATTAGGTAAATTCCAAAAGCAAAAACAAGGTTTTTGAAAATGACACTTTTTAGTTTTCAAAATTTGACTTATGTTTTGAAGACATATACAAAATGTAAATAGCCAAACCAATGAAATCTGTAGATGTAAGTAGTATTTATATAGGTTTAGTTTCCAAAAACAAAAAACACAACTATTCAAACAAGGTCTTAAAAATTAACAAAAGCATTAATACTTTCTTAAAAAATCACTAGAGCTGATGTACTAAAAAATTATTCAATGAGGCTGACACAATGTGGCTTGCAATATTTTACATCATTAAACATAAGAGAAAGAAATAAATTGTATAAGTATTCTGCTTTTGTATCCAATGAATATAGAAAACTAGCATATTTTTTTATTCTACATCCGACAGTTATTAAGAGACAATCACATTATGGCGGTCTCATTAAATAATTTTTTCTTGTACTAATTACACACGTGTGCTTGAGATTATTTTATTATCTTTTATTTCCAAATGTATACTAACAATTATAGAACTATTTTGCAGGTATGTTGGGCTTAAGATGTTGCAACAAAGAGTATAAACTACCGGAGGTGGTTTTGTAACATTATTGTTTTTCGGGTCTTGTATCGTATTTCTGATTTGTAAGGAATAAATGTGTTTGATAATTGTTCTTTATTTTTCTTTTCTTAAAAATGAACTAGGGTTACCAAGAAAATTCGAAAATTCGACCAAAGGAACATTGGTGGGTCATTTTAGACCCATGTTCCTTTGGGAGGGATGAATCTAGAGAACATATTTTGGGACCAATGAGCCATATTAAAAACATTATAACTACCCTGTCATCATTTCTCTAGCTCAAGTAATGATCCACTTTACTATCAATTTCAAATTTCAGGAATCAATTATAAATCATTTCACATTTGAGTGCTCAAAGATTATGTCATTTTTGAAACATAAAAAACAAAAAAAACTATAAATTAAAAATTTAAGGGCCAAAAGTATTGTTTTAAAAAGAAACATAGTTCAAATCCCAAACACCAAAAAATATATTTTACCCAAAAAGTAGGTATATGAGTAATATCATGGGTCTAGATAATTCACAAAAAGAATTGGTTTAAAATACCATTTTTGTAACATCCAACTTATTCAAGGACTTTAACTTCGAAATTCTAGAGCCAAGTTCGAGATTTTTAGAGATTGTTTTTGGTCTTGGGGTAAAATTGAGGTTTAAAGGGCTTGGAAGGGAATTTTTGGAAGTTGGAAAATTAGTTTAAAAAAAAAAAAGAAAAAGGGGGTTTCGATCTTCACGATTTCTTTTCTTCTTCCTCTCCTTCTCCTTCTCTTCTCTTTTTTGGCCGACAACCCCCCCTCTCACGTCCCTCGATCTCTCTCTCTCGCTTCCCCAACGACAACCGCTTCTTCCTCTTCCTTGCATAGCCTCGTCGCCGGTCGGTCGAAGTCGTGTTGCCGCCGCGCGCCAGCCTGTTGTTTGCCCGTTTCGAGTGTTGTCGAGCTCGTCGGATCAATGGCAAAGCCTTGTATGCGTTGCTCAGATCCTCTAGACTTCCCCTCTCTCGCGAGATCTGCTCAGATAGGGGAGAGGTTGTTTCAAGTTTGTTTTTGACAAGCCAACATTTGTACGATCACATACAACCTCGTTTTGGGTTGGGTAAGTGTTTTAGCATTGATTCAAGACGTTCTTTGGATTTATAACATGATTAATGGTGTTGTTTGGCCTTCGGAGACTAACCAAAATTGTTTGTATTCAATATTTTTGGAAGCCATGTTTTTTAAACCATTGGGATGATTTTGGACAAGTTGTTGTTCGACAAGCGAGGTTATTGTTTCGGATTACCCATTGCTGGAGGAAGCCAGTTAGTTGAAGGCCAAGCAATCTCGTGCCATACTAGCAACTTTGGAGTCTAAATCTGAAGAGGGATCAAACAAGTAAGTTATTTCGAGTTAATCAGACTCACCACTTAAAAGATATATATTGGTTTTGGATGTTCAGAGTTTAAAGTGGGGTTCAAGTAAGATTTTGGAGTCGATAGTTGATCCATCATGATCCAAACCTAATTCCAAAACACTGACATGTTTGGAGATTAGGTTTTTTGGCACAAGGCTGCTTCGACATCAAAATCCAGCGAGCTCTTGGTTTCGTTTAAGGAAGGAAAGGTGGTTTTGGCTCTTTGGAATTGTTGTAAGTAATGCAAAGGAGTTCTAGGCGGTGGAGTTTAGTTCGTTCATACTCTCTATTAAAGTAAGTAGCCATTTGGGTTTTAGCCCGTTAAGCTATTGTTCGGTTTGATTATGTGAGAACTTTGGTGAACTGTGAAAATATGCTTGTATTTGTGCTTTATGTTATGTTTGATGGTTGGAGGAATTGTGTGGAAGTAGTTTGAGCTAAATGGCCAAGCGTGTGGCTATGACGAATTTAGGGGCTTAAGGTTTTGAGCTTGCATGGTACCTTAAGAGGTTGCCCATATTAGAGGTTGGTTGAGGCTGGGTTATGTTGGCGGTCATTTGGAAATAGACATGCTTATTTAAATATGGGTGTGGACAAGGTGTAGTTGACCAAGCCAACTGGAGGATTACCATGATGGGCTTAAGGTCACCTAAGCGTGAGACTATTCTTATTAAAGGGTTCGAAGTTGCAAACTAATGTCTTGGTTAGTGTGAAGTGGGCCAAGTGTGAACCTTGGGTGCAACGCCTTAAGCTTTGGTTCGTATTTAAGTTGTTTGGATCGTTAAAACTATTTTGGTTGGACGTTAAAGGTGAACCCTAGGCAAAGCTAATGGCATGCCTTTTCCTTTAATTGTTTTAGGCGAGCTTGTGTTTGACTTTTGAAGGAAGTGGCTGCTTCATGGATCCCCGAACCGATGTAAGTAGCCAGTTGGATCTGACAAGCATGCTCATAAGTGAAAGGACTTGCTTGTGTGGCATGTAAATACGAAATCATGTGTTGTTGTGTATGTTAAAAGGGATCGGAGTTAACCCTTGAATATGTTCATGTCTATGGTTGTTGTCTGGATGATTTTGTTCACTTTAAGACTATGCCTATGACTTGATGTGTTTGTGTACCTATCGGGTTAGCCTTTGTTTTTAGTTGATGCATGATGTTGGACTTGTGTTAGCATGTGTAAACCTTGGTTTGATTGCGACAGAATCTAAATTGTTGTGAATCTGTTGGATTGTGTGCCAGTCGTGATACTTGAACATGATAGCCTTTGTGGCGATAGTGTGGCAGGTCCAAGTGGGAAGCGTAGCCTTTGTGGCAATCCAGTTAGGCTTGCGGTGTTGATTAGCCTTGGTGGCTAGTTTAGTGAATTGGGCAAGGGAGTGTTAACCTTGTGGGGAAGTGGTTAGGCCTAGTTTGGGAATGCTCTAGCTTATTTGCGATTCTGTGTAGACCTAGCCTAGGACCCTTGGCTTTCAAAATGAACTGGGACCCGACTCTTTTGTGATGAGAGGCCTTTATGGTGTTATAGCCTTTGTGGCATATGATTCTTTGTGGCGAGACGATAACCTTTGTGGAGTATGAGCCTTCGTGGTGAAACGATAGGTTTTGTGGCGTATGAACCTTTATGGCAAGATGATAGCCTTTGTGGCATATGAGCCTTTGTTGCGAGACTGGTAACCTTTGTGGCGCGAGAGCCTTTGTAGCGAGCTGGTCTTTGTGGCCGTGAGTCGGGGGTTCCGATTACAAAGCCAAGGTAGTAGAGTGCATGAAGGAAGGCTAGGGTCGTAGGACTTCGTAGGGCCTGAGTGCTAGCATGCTCGTTTGATTGTTACCTGTTGACTGTTATTGCTTTGTGGTTTGTTGGACCTGAGTGGGCTACTTACTGAGTATTCCCAAAACTCACGCTGCTTTCGTTGTTGTTTTGTTTGCAGATAGAGCTTGAACCTATGCTGGAAGATGACAGTGGCCACCTGTGAGGCTATGAAGTCCCTCATTCCTTTCCCTTAAGCCTAGTTTAGCACTTAGAAAGCTAATGGTTCTCTTGTGTTGAGAACACGTGTAAGATTGTTTCTATTAAACTTTCCTGGAATGTTTTAAGACTTATGTTGCGCTTGATTGTTATGGAAGTCCCTGATTGTTCTGTTGTGAATCTCTGATTGTGGAGTTCCAGCCCTAGTATAAGTGAAGTTAATGGGTGGCTGGGGAAGAATGGTTTGTTTTAGAAGTGCTTCTGTTGTCAAAACAAGTCCTTGAAATTCTTGGAAAAGTCCTAGTAGTGTCGTTATGCTGTCGGAATTTCGGCGCGAACGACGTATCTTAAGTAACACCCTAGTTTGGTTTACCCCCAGAATTTAAAGCCAAGCACGCTTAACTGTGGAGTTCCTATGATTGAGCCACCAAAAAGGAAGGTGCACCTTGTTGGTATAGGTAGTAGCTATCAATTCTTTTAAGCCTTTCTCAACTATACTTTCATATCCTCATGGTCACTCGCATGTACCCCTTTTCTTCGGGCACCACACTTTCATATCCTCAAGATCCCTCTCATTCAGATATGGACTCGGTTCATTCATGTACCCCTCTTCCTCGGGCGTCACATGCCCACCAGCTTCTGCTTTGGTTCGTCCCCGAACCACATCTTACTGAGAGAGGTTCCGCTCTGATACCATTTTTGTAACGCCCCAGGCCCAGGATCTCCTGCGACCTGGCTGCGTCACTATATCATCCATGACTGCTTGTAAGTGTGAAGACACTATCCCTACAAACCAACACGGGGTCCTTTCAGCATGCTTTGTCCTCACTCACATGCTCCCTAGGAAAATTTCCAGGAGGTCACCCAACATAGGATTACTCCAAGCCAAATACACTTAACTGCGAAGTTCCTATGATTGAGCTACTGAAAAGGAAGGTGCACCTTGTTAGTATAGGTAGTGACTGTCAATTCTTTTAAGCCTTTCTCAACTATACTTTCATATCCTCATGGTACCCCTTTTCTTCGGGCATCGCAGTTTCATATCCTCAGGATCCCTCTCATTCAGATATGCACTCGGTTAATTCATGTATCCCTCTTCCTCGGGCGTCACAATTTTGGTCATTGTACTTTGGAACCTAGTCCAATTTAGGCCCAATTCTTTCCAATGTTCAAATTTAATTTATGTAATTTCAATAAATCTTAAAACTATTCATTATCATTGGTTTGAAAGTTTATTTAAATTGAATGTGATAAAATAATAATAATAATTTTTATTTTAAAAAATACCCCAGGTGAATATCTTTCTAAAATTTATAAAGCGAAGGCAAATATAAAGATTAATTTTTTCGTAGAAAAAATAACTACGAACTAACGTTAAGGGAATAATTTGAGAATTAAAAGTAGAGAGACTAAATTTGAACACTTGAAAATACATACACTAAATAGAAATAAAGAACCAAAATAATATTTTAACCAACAGATTTTTTTGAGGTCATGTTTTGCGTCACTGAGATCATTTGAGTTTTTTTTTTTTTTTAAATAGTAAGAGTAAATATTTTATTTTTCTTTAAAGAAAATCTGAGATATTTTTTAGTGTAATATGTAATATTTTTCTTTCAACAACATTTGGAATGAGAGATTTAAACCTCTAATCTCTTGGTGGAGTGTACATGCCAGTTACGACTAAGGGTGAGCAAGGAAGATTGAAAAACTTAGCCGAGAAAACGAAAACAAGTCGTTGGTTTTTCATACCAACATTGGTTTTAATTTAGTATAAAGGCAATATCAAGCAGGACCCAAGTCCAACCTATTGATAACCACATTTTTTTTTGTAGTTATCAATAGGGTTGCACAACACTCAAGTATTTTCCTTAGTTTAAATGCCGATAATCATTCCCTATTTTTAAATTTTTTTTTTTTAATTTTTCCTCTCTCTAGTTTTCACATTCACCTTTCTTCTTCTTTTTCTCTTTTTCTTTCTTTTTCCTCTCTCCTTTCTCTTTTTTTTCCCTCTCTTCTCTGTTTTCTTCTTTTCCTCTACTTTTCTTCTTTCTTCTTTCTTTCTCATGTTTTTTTATCCATTGTCCTTTTTTCTTCTTTTCTTCTTCATTTCTTCTTTCTTCTCTTCTCCCTTCTTTTTCTTTCTTCATTTTTTCGTTTAGTTTTTCATATGCATAAAACCTACCAAAACTAACTAAGCAAGTTGTTCGACATAACTAACCTCTCTAAGATTGACTAGAATTGACTGACAGAAATCTACATGTCAATGATCAACGTCGGTTAAAGTCCAAACCAATCTCAACATATCGATTCTCAATCATAATCACCGCTTACCTAAACTCACGGTAGCGAGTAAGATATAAGATTTATATTATACCAAGAAATATATTGAAATAAAATCTGAATGTTTTATTTTTTTCGCCAACAAATGTGAATCGTTTTATTTTAACCTCACTTAATCCTTTGCCAATTTTGTACTCCTTTCTAAATATATACACATATTTTTCTTTTGCTATTTATATAAAAAAAATTTGGTGTAGTAATAATAAAAAATGTTATGGGTGAAATTTGACCATAAGGACAAATTCAAAATACAGAGGAAATGGAAGGACAAATATGCAGAGAATGACCTAAAACAGAGCCGAACGGATCTAACTGAGATATAAGGCGGGAAAAATTAGGTTTCCAAATAGCAGGAGAAGCGAAAATCGAGCCCGAAGGCCTGATCCCCTGGTCGCCCTCGGGCTCTACAAAAAATATCAGATTTTATAGCAGATGGAGATAGCATTTTATAAAATTCGCTATTGAAAAAGATGAAAAAAAAAACACTCAAAGAAATTTGTGCCGCGCTGTAACGACCCTGAACTCCAGGTACCTTTTATTTTTATGTTTTGGGTTAAGTTATTTGAAATTTTGTTAAGTGTGCTTTGGAATTTCATGATTTAAAAGTTTAATTTGGTATAAGAAATAAGCATTAGGAGGTTATTTAATTAAGTTGAAGGGCATGTTTTTGGTTTAAAGGAAGTTGAAAGGCATTTTGGGATTTTTAAGGAAAAAAAGGATTGGGGTTTTATTCCTTGAAGCACACAAATCGAGGTTAGCCTTCCCCTTCTTCCTCATCTTCTTCACCTTGCCGACAATCACCATGGAAGAGGGGTCAAGCTTCAACCATCACCGCCTAGAGTTACACACCCTGCAGATCGAGTTGAGCGTCGCTGGTAAATCTCACCGCTCACTCCATTCGTCGTGCATCCTAAGTCGTGCCACTCGTTGCACCTTAGTAGCCATGTCGAAATTTGTCGTCGTTGCGTGTCATCTGCTTCATCGTCGCCGCAGATCCATGTTGCTCGTGTACCCGTCACTGCCACGACTGTAAGTTTGTCTGACCACGAATTGTCGTGCATCGTCTCTGCCCGATCAAGCCCACATCATGATCGAACGTCGGCGTTGCCATTTTTGCGAATCCCCATGTTATAAAACGAAAACAGTAGATAACAAAGAGTCATAGAAGAAAATCACACACAGTATTTACGTGTTTCACTAATGTTGTATTAGCTACATCTACGGGGAGAGTGAGAGTAATTTTATTAACTGAGGAAACGAGAGAACAAAATTACACAGAGAACATATTAATTTCAGATAGGAGTTTAGGGGGTTTATATATGACACTCCTCCTAAACCCTAATATAGAGTCGACCCAATAGGCCCAATATACGAAAAATAAACTGATTTAGGTCATTCGAACCGACAGATAATAAATTCAAGGTATCTTTACACCCCAAGCACTACTCCTTACCAGATTTTCGCCCAACCCCGTGATTTTGAGTTAATTTCAAATGGGATCTGAGTTAGACCTCTGTTAATGGGTGATTTGTAGGTATTGATTCATAGATTTTAAATGGATTTGTGTTGATCAATTCACACTAATATGACTTATTTTAGGAGTTCTGTCGAAGTTCGACGTGGAAAATAACGCGATCTTGGTCACATTATGAGAGACTATATCCATATTTAAGGTTCAAAAGGGAGCGTTATTTAAGAACTGAAGTTTGTGAATTTTGAAAGTTAGGCTAAGGTAAGGGACCTCACGCCGATCCTTTTTAAAATGGGATAAAAATCAAAGATTTCATTATGTTTTATTATTTTATATTTCGAAATTATTATGTCTTAAAGTGTTTTGAATTGAAAGTTATGAAAGTTATGCTATAATTTATGATTGATTGATTCTTAAATGTTATAAAAAGTATGCTATAATATGTGATTTACAATGAGTCTATGATATGTGCATCATGGTATATGAAAGGATGATGGGACCTCATGCATGATTGTATGTACATGATAGAGATATGAATGGTTGTGGCAATTATGCTCTATAAGGTTCTAGAGGTTTTGAGAGGACTCCACATGACTTAGTGGTCTTCGGACTTAACATGCTCCTGGGGTTTTGAGAGGACCCCATATGACACAGGAGTCTTCAGACTCAACATAATTCAGGAGTCTTCGGACTCACAACATGCTCTCGGGGTTAGGGAGGACTCCATATGTCAGGAGTCTTCAGACTCAACATACTCTCAGGAGAACTTAGGGTTTGTTTGGTAGGTAATTCGGATTCTGTTTTATGTTTTCAGATTCACTGAATTCGGTGAATACGTGTTTGACAGACATGTTTTCGAAAACTGTTTTCGGATTCTTTAATCCAAATAGTAGAAATTCTGAAAACAACATTTTTATGTTTTCATTGTATCCAGATTCTGAATTTGAAATTTTAAAATGCAGAATTATTTTAAACAAAGATGAAAATCTTAATAAATATAGTATTTCATATTTATAAACTTAATTTACTTTTTTAAATTAAAATATGTATAATATAATATATTATAAATATAAAATATTATATTATAAAATAATAATTATATAAAATTTATATTAAAAAAAACATGTTCATAAATTAATTAATAATGTCTTATATTCAACTTAATATTTAGTTTTGCAACTACAACTAATTTTATGATCTATAAATATATTATAGAACACATTTTAAACTACTGTTTAAACTGAAATCAATTTTCTAAATCTGGTACCAAACACATATCTGAAAACATGAAATACAACTCTGTTTTCATTGAATCCCTTGTTTTCAAATTTCTATTTTCGGATTGCCTGCCAAACAGGCCCTTTAATTGACCACTAAAAGCCAAAGGAAATAGTCATGATAGTTTTATGAGAAAGTTAGGTCCCACACATGAAAGTTTTAAAGTCATGATTGTATGTGTATGCATATCCCAAAACCTCGGTAACGAGGTCACTTACTGGGTATTATTTTTATAAAACTCACCATTTCTTTTTAAAAAATGTTTTCAAGTAAAGGAAAAGACATACAAAGCAAGTAATGGGATGAATTACAAAAGTCATGGGAAGTTAAGAGTTATGTTTTCACATTTATTTAAATTTAGTTATTTTAATATTAAATGTTTATTTTTGTAGTGTTTTTATGTTTTAAACTGAGACCAAACATTAACTATGTTATTAAAGGTTTTGACTTTCTGTTTTGGGATTCCTAAAAGTAAAGTTTCAATTGTGATTTGAATAAATGTATTTTCATCCTATTTTAAATGGCCTAAAAATGCATGTATGAGTAGTAATATCCCTAAGAAGACCTCATTCAATTCTCCCCCTCTCTTTCTCGGTGTGCTTTTCCATTTCGCTAAATTCCATTATTCTTCCTCTTCACCCCTTTACCCCTTTCTTCTTCTATCATTCTCTTTACTCTCACATGCTAAAAATCTTCACCTCCAAACTTTGTTTCAGACCTCATCTCTACGGCCAACACAAATTCTTAAGATAGGGTACATTTGAATCTTCAAGTATGAAATTGAAATTTCACTCTCTAACATCTAACTAGGTTAGAATTATTTGAATCTTTGCTCAACTAGAGATACCCACCCAAGTAGCTAAAGTGTTTCTCAACGTTTGATTTTTATGGCATACTGCTAGGTGAGTTAAAAAAGTGCTTTTCCTTTCTATTTTATTTGTGAGTAGTCTCTTGCCTTTTCGATTGTTGCTTGCCACGGTAGTTGGTCAATGTAACGACCGCCATCTCAGGTACTATTAATTATTTTAATTAACACTCTATTAGCAGCTATATTTAGTCGTTTTAGTGTTCTAATCAAGCTCGGGGAGAGTGAGACCTTAATTTTTGTTTAGTTTAAGTGAATGGTTCCCTATAAGACAAGATCATTTATGAAATTAAAGGAAAAGAGGATTTGCAAGGGCATTTTAGCTATTAACATCTAATGGAGGATGTAATTGGCAATTTAAGTTAACCTAAAATTGGTGGTATATAAGTCTCCTTAAGTGAAACCACTAATAGTGTTCCCAAAACCCTAACCCTAATGCCCATTCTCTTTATTTTATCAAAAACCCTAACCCTATTATAATGCCATCTTCTTCTTCTCCTTCTTCCTTACGTGTTTGACCTAGCCGACTACCCCTCCCCTTTTTGTCACACCAACCCTACCGCCGGCCACCTCGAGAGAGAGAAGAAGGAGCTCGCCGTCAGCAAACCACTGAAGAGCCGAGCACGTACCTCCGGTGGAACACGTCTTGCACATCCGGCGAACCATCCTCAGCCGATTTGTCTGCAGCTCGCGAACGAAGGAGCGCCGGCAGCTCAATCCCTCAGCCAACACGTCTGCTGCTCGCGAACGAAGGAACGCCGGCCAGCCACGATCGGATCCGTACGTGGAGGTCGCGCCGTTGAGGCCGTCTCGGGGAAGAGCTCGCGTCTGAGTACGCCGGAGAACAACCAGGAGGCTGCCGTCGAAGCCCTTGCCGTGCCGGATCACCAGTCGCGTCCGGTCCAACCGCAGACCTCGCCGGAGCTCGCGATTGGTCCAGCCGCACTCCTTGTTTCATCAGCCACTCGCCGGTGAGAGGAGAAACGATCGGACGAACGCCGATCCGCAATTTCGCGCGCGCCGATCGTTACGCGCGCGACCACGCACACTCACCCGCCGATCGGCAACCATCCAAAGAGCATCGAGTCGGTAGGTGAGCATTCGATTTCAATTTCATGATTTATTGGAAGTCGTATGCGATCTACCGTATGATTAAATATTTGTTCGAGAATTAGGTTACAGATTCGAACGCTTGCTATGGAGAGGAGACAAACCGGAGCGGGATTGGAGGTGGTTTGTCTAAGCAGACTAAGAGGATAAGGGATTTGCATTGGACAGAGGTAAGCGGTTAGGATACCTTAATACGGTGGTTTAAGTATCACACAATTAAGGTTTAAGGGTGAATATTTGGAGTTTAATTTGGAAATTATGATGTGAATCGGAGTTTCGCTAAGAGGAGAATAGCGGGGAGTTCGATTAGATTTTGGAATAAAAATGAAGCTTGAGGTAAGGGACCTCGTGCGAACTTTTAAATGGGAGTAAATGAAAATGATTTTCATGATTTTATGTGAAATAGTTCATATTTTTCCACATGAAAATCCATGAGATATTATTTTGAGAATACGTGATATTTTATGTGCAATATTTCGATGTATTATGTGAAAATGAATCATTATTTTATGTGAAAGTATTCTCGTATGTTATGTATAAAGATCCCATTATTTCATGTGAAAGCAGGACGGTGAGTGTGTATGAGAATGTTTCATGTTTATTACAAAAGTATGATTTATCACCCCTGTCCATGAGAAAGTATGAATGATATGTTGATGATGATATTTATGATATGTACACCATGATTATGTGGTGATGGGACCTTATGCATGATTTTGTATGTCACGAAATGAATTATTGAATAGTGTGGACATTGGTTATCCCGAGATCATTGAAATGACTCGGGATGACGATCGACCTCACAATTATATGAATAGCCATGGATTAAAGACACTGCAGCTGGATGAATAGCCATGGATTAAAGACTGCAATCGATGAATAGCCATGGATTAAAGACTGGCAATCGATGAATAGCCATGGATTAAAGACACTGCAATTGAATGTGTAGCCATGGATTAAAGACACGGCAATTATATGACGACCATGGATTAAAGACACGGCAATTATATATACGACCACGGATTAAAGACACGGCAATTGAATGTGTAGCCATGGATTAAAGACACAGCAATTATATGAACGATCATGGATTAAAGGCGACATTTAATATCTGACCATGGATTAAAGACACAGCAACTTTAGAAAGTTTTGATTCCCATCTATGTATGTTATGAATGAATTTAAAGATCATGATTGTATGTGTATGCATATCCCAAACCTCGGTAGCGAGGTTACTTACTGGGTATTGTTTATGCAATACTCACCCTTTCTTTTAAAAAAAATGTTTTTCAGGTAAAGGGAAGGACGTGCAGGGCGTGTGACTGAAGAGCGTGATTAGGACCATGGGAACCAGCATTGATTTCCGCATATTCATGATTTGAAATATTGTTGTCTTTATGTTTTCCTTTGAAGTTAAACTTACTTACAGTTTTGATAGGCCAAGCTGATGTGATGTTTTTAAATGATTTGAATGTTTTGTTTTTGTTTGGGATCCCTGGAACTATTTAAGCCAAATGGAAATTCCTTTTAAGTTCTTTTAAGTCTCGGCCTATAAACGCATGCATGTGTAGTAATGTCCCTAGGGATTTGGTCTTAGAAAAGTAGGGGCGTTACAGTTGGTATCAGAGCCCTAGGTTTAAGGGTTACGTAGACTTGCTTACTGAGTAAGCCTGAGTAGTTCCCATGGTTTAACAACGCTTCCGATCCACCGCCAGTACGTTTCGACATTTTATTAAGAAAGTAAATGATTATGATATGATACTGATTTTATGCATACATAACCTTAAAAGCCCAGAGGGTGATTCTATCTTATGATTTGAAAGTAAAGGAAAACGAGTTAGAAACTCTCTTTAATGTAGTTTTGACATAATGCCACCTAGAGGCCGAGGGAGAGGTAGAGGACGTGGTAGGGGCCGGAGGCAAGGGAAAACATTGGCCCCAACCGGAAGTACCTGGATCGGGAAGAGATTACTCCACCCGTTCGAGACCTCCCGGGACCCGCTGAGCGTCGGGAGAATATACTGCAGATTGCCCCCGTGGCGGACCAGAGGGAACGCCAACGTTATGACTATGATGGTGGAGGCCATGCGAGAGCCTAGTGAGAGCCACAGTAGCCACCCACCGCCCAAGCAAACCGTCGGGCGAAAGCGACGCAACTCTGAGTCCGTTACCTAAAGGACTTGAGGAAGTATGATCCGAGATCTTTTAATGGGTCTTCCAGTGACCCCCCCTGTGGCGGAGTTGTGTTTGTCCTCCATTGAGACCATCTTGGTGATGAAGCGCCCGAGGACGAGAGGTGTCTGTGCGACCTTCATCATGCCGAGGATGACGCGTACTTGTGGTGGAGTCCGCCAAGGAACCATCGTTGCCAGTGGAGAAACGATTACTTGGAATCTATTCAAAGAAGCATTACAGCGGAAATTTATCCGCTGCGGCTCGTTACGTGAAGCGGTGAATTCTACTGGTGTGCGTAGCAGAGAGAAGCGATGGAGATTTATGAGAGGAATTTACCGTCTATCCCGTTTGCCCCAGTGGTGGATACAGAGGCAAAAAGAAGACCCAGCGCTTCATCATGGGGCTAGATGAGAATGTTCGAGGCTTTATTCAAGCTTTGGCACCTCTTGATTACGCCTCCATGGTGAGAGTGGCGGAGGCCGATTTGGGTGCGAGCTCGGATCGCACAACAGTGTGGTAGTTAGCTCGGGGCAACCCATAGCGAATCATAAGAGGAAGTGGGACCGGCCCCATTCCGACTCACAGCGCCCCAGCGCACACGCATAGACCAGGGCATTTCCGTACAAGTTCCGGCCCGAAGCCACCGGTCAACGGATCGGGAATAAGCGGCGGAGATAGGCCGCGGTGCGAGGAATGTGGTAAATCGTGACTGGGGTAAATGTATGGCGATCGGAGCGTGTTTCAAGTGTGGAAAGGAAGGGCACAGAGCTAATATCTCGCCGAATCAAGCCAAAGACTAGCGACCCACAGTTATGAGTAGTGGGCTCTTTGTGAAGCCGGCCATACAACGAGGAGAGCTTTATGCAAGCACCGGTCGAGACATCTATGGCTCGGACTCGGTGATTCTGAGTACACTTCCATTACTTGGGCACCTCGCCTTTGTACTATTTGATTACAGTTCTACGCACTCTTTTATTTCTGCATCCTTTGTAAGTCAAGTGAGTTAGAACTAGAAACGATTCTGATATGCCCTATCTGTCTCCACTCCAGTAGAATAAATTTGTTGGCCAATATGAAAGTCAAGGATGGTAGTGTGACCATCATGAGACCATGTGTTAGCGATGAACCTAGTGGTCTTAGATATGTTTGATTTTGATGTAATATTGGGCATGGGTGGTTAAAGCGAGAACCATGCTTGTATTGGATCGTTTCGGGAAGGAGGTAGTGTTCACTCCTCCCAACCAACCTGGATCTGAGTTCGGAGGCACTATAGCGGGGAAGTAGGCCTAAGGTAATTCGCGCCTCAAGGCCGAGAGAAGTTATTGCATCGGGGAGCTTGGGGTGTCTTAGCTGCATACTAGATGCAAGGTGCACGAGAGATCTCGGTGACATCGATGCGGTTGTGAATGAGTTTCTGAGACGTCTTCCCGAGGATCTCCCGGAATACCTCCGATCGAGGAGGTAGATTTTAACATTAGATTGGAATTGGGGGCGACCCGATATCAAGGCCGTCTGAGAATGGCACCAGCAGAGTGAAAGAACTAAAAATACGATTACAAGACTTGCTAGACAAAGGGTTTATACGCCTAAGCGTCTCACCACCGGGAGCACCTGTGTATTGTTCGTGAAAAAGAAAAAGCGGATCCATGCGCTGTGTATAGATTACGAGGAGTTGAATAAAGTTACAATCAAGAATAAATATCCTCTCCCGGGATAGATGACTTGTTCGACCGATTTGCGAGGAGCGGCGGTGTTCTCTAAGATCGATCCGAGATCAAAGCTACCATCGATTGAGGATCGATGAAGGGGATATCCCTAAAAAAGATTCATTGAGATCACGTTATGGGCATTACGAGTTCACGGTGATGCCGTTTGGCTGACCAATGCTCCCGCGCCTTCATGGACTTGATGAACCGTTTGTTCAAGGAGTTTACGGATACGTTCGTGATTGTGTTCATCGATGATATATTGATATACTCGTGTGTGATGAAGAACATGAAATGCACACGAGGAAAGTCTTACTCACACCCGAGAGAATAAATTGTATGCAAAATTCTCCAAGTGTGAATTTTGGCTCGAGCAGGTATCTTTTCTAGGGCATGTGGTGTGCGAAGGTGGAGTCTCTGTTGATCCGGCGAAGGTGGAGGCCGTCACACGGTGGCCTCGTCCCGACCACGATTCTGAGAGGTACGTAGTTTTACGGGTCTTGCGAGGATACTATAGGCGTTGCGTGCGAGATTTTGCCAAGATAGCTATGCCTATGACTCGATTCGATTGGCGCGTAAGGAAACTCTTTTGTTTGGGATGATGCTTGTGAAGCGAGTTTCGGGAACTCAAACACAGTTAGTGTCGGCCCGATTCTTACGATTCCGAGGAACAGGAGCTTGTGGTTTCTGATGATGCTTCCAAGAAAGGGTTGGGTTGTGTATTGATGCAAAGACGGTAAAGTAATAGCTTATGCATCCCGACAATTGAAGGCGCATACGAGAGGAATTATCCAACTCATGACACGGAATTAGCAAAGAGTGGTATTTGCATTAAAGATGCGGAGACACTACTGTATGGCGAGAAAATTCGATTTTTACGATCATAAAAGTCAAGTATCTGTTCACCCGGAAGGAATTGAACATGAGGCAACGCAGATGGTTGGAATTGGTGAAAGATTATGACATTGACATACGAGTACCATCCCGGTAAGGCTAATGTAGTGGCCGATGCCTCAGTGAGAAGCTTGGTGCATACTGCTGCGCGAGTGATGCAGACAAGCGCAGAGTTCTGAGCGAGAGTTTGCTCGAGTGAAATTGCGATGCTAGTAGGAAAGACCACAGCTCGATTAGCTTGTTAACAGATGCAACCAACCTTGAGGCAACGTATTATAGAGGCTCAGCAAGTGGACCCCGATTAGTGGAAAAACTTACTGCGGTAACTACAGGTGTGAGTTGTGAGTTTTCCTATCCACGAGATGGAGGATTGTTATTTGAGGGCGTTTGTGTATCTTGGGCGATGATGGCGAGAAGGCGAGATCTTGAAGCGAAGCACATAACTCACCATTTTCTATGCATCTGGCGGTACCAAGATGTACCGAGATCCAAAGCGATCGTTTTGGTGGTGCAACATGAAGCGCGACGTGGCAGAGTTTGTCGGCAAGTGTTTGACTTGTCAGCAGGTGAAGGCACCTAGACAGAGGCCTGCAGGATTGCTGCAACCATTACATGTGCCTCAGTGGAAATGGGAGGAGATCTCTATGGATTTTATAGTTGGATTACCTAGAACTTTACGAGGTTACACAGTGATTTGGGTCATAGTGGACAGGTTAACAAAGTCAGCACATTTTATACCAGGGAAACCCACCTATTCCACGGATAAGTGGGCGCAGCTTTACCTGGAAGAAATAGTCCGTTTACATGGAATCCCAGTCAAGATTATTTCAGATAGGGACCCACGTTTCACCTCCAACTTACGGAGGAGTTCTGAGAGAGCTTTGGGTTCGCGATTGAACTTGATGCGGCTTTTCATCCACAGA
Organism: Trichosanthes cucumerina; assembly: GCA_036507285.1. Lineage (NCBI taxonomy): Eukaryota > Viridiplantae > Streptophyta > Magnoliopsida > Cucurbitales > Cucurbitaceae > Trichosanthes > Trichosanthes cucumerina. Next base: position 9,790,185 of record CM071842.1, on the reverse strand, counting down.
GCGGATGGCGAGCGAGCGATTAAATCAGATATTAGAGGATATGTTGCGAGCTTGCACTTTAGATTTCCCAGGTAGTTGGGACACTCATTTGCATCTAATGGAGTTTGCTTACAATAACAGTTACCAGTCGACCATCGGAATGGCTCCATTTGAAGCTCTTTACGGAAGGCGTTGCAGAACTCCCGTTTTAGGAGGAGGTTGGTGAGCGCGCCGATTGTTGGGTCCGAATTAGTACAGTCACTAATGAGGCAATGCAAAAGATCGAGGCACGAATGCAGACCGCCCAAGTCGAGACAAAAGAATTATGCCGACACGAGGCGAAGGACCTAGAATTCGATGTCGGGGACCACGTATTTCTTAAGGTGGCCCCAATGAAGGGAATTCTAAGGTTTGGCCGTAAAGGGAAGTTGAGTCCGCGATTCATCGGACCATTTGAGATCTTAGAGAGGATTGGAGCAGTGGCCTACAGATTAGCACTGCCGCCTTCTCTTTCGGCGGTCCACAATGTGTTTCATGTCTCCATGTTGAGAAAGTACGTCTCAGATCCGACTCATGTCATAGACTTGAACCATTACGATTAGCGAGAAGATCGAGTTATGGTGAGCAGCCAGGTTCAAATTATTGCAAGAGATCGAAAGACCCTCCGTAATAGTGAGATCACTTAGTTAAGGTATTGTGGCGGGAACCCACGCTTGCGGAAGAAGCTACCGGGAGCGAGAAGAGGAAGCGAGCGAAATACCCAGAGCTATTCCAAGAATAGGAACTTTCGAGGACGAAAGTTCTTAAGGAGGGAAGATTGTAACGACCGCCATCTCAGGTACTATTAATTATTTTAATTAACACTCTATTAGCAGCTATATTTAGTCGTTTTAGTGTTCTAATCAAGCTCGGGGAGAGTGAGACCTTAATTTTTGTTTAGTTTAAGTGAATGGTTCCCTATAAGACAAGATCATTTATGAAATTAAAGGAAAAGAGGATTTGCAAGGGCATTTTAGCTATTAACATCTAATGGAGGATGTAATTGGCAATTTAAGTTAACCTAAAATTGGTGGTATATAAGTCTCCTTAAGTGAAACCACTAATAGTGTTCCCAAAACCCTAACCCTAATGCCCATTCTCTTTATTTTATCAAAAACCCTAACCCTATTATAATGCCATCTTCTTCTTCTCCTTCTTCCTTACGTGTTTGACCTAGCCGACTACCCCTCCCCTTTTTGTCACACCAACCCTACCGCCGGCCACCTCGAGAGAGAGAAGAAGGAGCTCGCACAGTCGAGAAACCACCGAAGAGCCGAAAGCACGTACCTCGGTGGAACACGTCTTGCACATCCGGCGAACCATCCTCGGTAGATTTATCTGCGGCTTCGCGAACGAAGAGCGGGCGTGGCTCAATCCCTCGACCAACACGTCTCGCGCTCGCGAACGGCGAACGCAGCGGCCGGCCACGATCGGATCCGTCACGTGGAGGTCGCGCCGTTGAGGCCGTCTCGGGGAAGAGCTCGCGTCGAGCACGCCGGAGAACAACCGGGAGGTGCCGCCGCCGAAGCCCTTGCCGTGCGGATCACGGTCGCGTCGGTCCAACCGCAGACTCGCGGAGCTCGCGATTGGTCGGCCGCACTCCTTGTTTCATCGACCACTCGCCGGTGAGAGGAGAAGCGATCGGACGAACGCCGATCCGCAAGTGCGCGCTTTCGATCGTTACGCGCACGACCACGCACACCCGGCCGCCGATCAACAACCATCCGGTAAGCATCGAGTCCGGTAGGTGAGCATTCGATTTCAATTTCATGATTTATTGGAAGTCATCACGATCTCACCGTATGATTAAATATTTGTTCGAGAATTAGGTTACAGTTGAGAACGCTTGCTTGTAGGAGACAAACCGGAGAGCGGGATTGGAGGTGGTTTGTCTAAGCAGACTAAGAGGATAAGGGATTTCTGCATTGGACCCGAGGTAAGCGGTTAGGATACCTTAATACGGTGGTTTAAGTATCACACAATTAAGGTTTAAGGGTGAATATTTGGAGTTTAATTTGGAAATTATGATGTGAATCGGAGTTTCAGCTAAGAGAGGAGAATAGCGGGGAGTTCGATTAGATTTTGGAATAAAAATCGAAGCTTGAGGTAAGGGACCTCGTGCCGAACTTTTAAATGGGAGTAAATGAAAATGATTTTCATGATTTTATGTGAAATAGTTCATATTTTTCCACATGAAAATCCACAGATATTATTTTGAGAATACGTGATATTTTATGTGCAATATTTCGATGTATTATGTGAAAATGAATCATTATTTTATGTGAAAGTATTCTCGTATGTTATGTATAAAGATCCCATTATTTCATGTGAAAGCAGGAGATGAGTAGTGTGTATGAGAATGTTTCATGTTTATTACAAAAGTATGATTTATCACCCTGTCCATGAGAAAGTATGAATGATATGTTGATGATGATATTTATGATATGTACACCATGATTATGTGACTGATGGGACCTTATGCATGATTTTGTATGTCACGAAATGAATTATTGAATAGTGTGGACATTGGTTATCCCGAGATCATTGAAATGACTCGGGATGACGATCGACCTCACAATTATATGAATAGCCATGGATTAAAGACACGGCAAGCTGGATGAATAGCCATGGATTAAAGACACGGCAATCGATCGAATAGCCATGGATTAAAGACCTGGCAACTGACTGAATAGCCATGGATTAAAGACCTGGCAATTGAATGTGTAGCCATGGATTAAAGACCTGGCAATTATATGAACAGCCATGGATTAAAGACCTGGCAATTATATGTACAGCCACGGATTAAAGACCTGGCAATTGAATGTGTAGCCATGGATTAAAGACCTGGCAATTATATGAACAGTCATGGATTAAAGGCCTGACATTTAATATCTGACCATGGATTAAAGACCTGGCAACTTTAGAAAGTTTTGATTCCCATCTATGTATGTTATGAATGAATTTAAAGATCATGATTGTATGTGTATGCATATCCCAAACCTCGGTAGCGAGGTTACTTACTGGGTATTGTTTATGCAATACTCACCCTTTCTTTTAAAAAAATGTTTTTCAGGTAAAGGGAAGGACGTGCAGGGCGTGTGACTGAAGAGCGTGATTAGGACCATGGGAACCAGCATTGATTTCCGCATATTCATGATTTGAAATATTGTTGTCTTTATGTTTTCCTTTGAAGTTAAACTTACTTACAGTTTTGATAGGCCAAGCTGATGTGATGTTTTTAAATGATTTGAATGTTTTGTTTTTGTTTGGGATCCCTGGAACTATTTAAGCCAAATGGAAATTCCTTTTAAGTTCTTTTAAGTCTCGGCCTATAAACGCATGCATGTGTAGTAATGTCCCTAGGGATTTGGTCTTAGAAAAGTAGGGGCGTTACAGTCAATCATTTCTCTTCATTGTCATGGTATAATTTGTCTTTTCACAGAATTCAACCACATCCTCTGTTGAAGAAAAAAAGTTAGCTCTCTTTAGGCTAAAACATAATTTTTATTGTTCTTCAAAGTAGGGGGCTTCTTAGAAAGAAATGCCACCAACAAAATCAATTGGCTTGGTACTGTACTACTTTGCTTTTCTTAAAATGTTTAAGTTGAATATTTGAGTTACCTAGTTTTAATTAAAATAGAAATTTAACCATATTTATGCACACTAATATTGCGTCACTTTTCTTGAGTAAAGTTGTATTGCTTTGTAATTTTGCTTTTCATTTCTTGCTTCTCTTATGAGTTCAGTTTAAAGTAATGTTTGTTATAGTTTTTCATTCACTCTCTAAATTAATAATATGTTTTTGTTTTCATATTAAAATCTTTGTAGATTAAGATTGTGGATACAAATGCTTACACCCATTTGATTCAAACAACATGGATGCAATTATTTGAATAATTTCTTTCTTCTTAGAAGTTTGTCCATTTCTTATTTACTTTTCCCATTTGTGTATTTATTAGTTTTGTTTTTCTAACATCATTAATTATGTGATTTTTGTCGTAAATTCTAATCTGTAAGAGTATGTTGTTCTTGCTTTTAATAATTGAGCCATTATCTAATCTTTGCTTGAACAAATGTACTAAATTATAGGTAAATTCAGTTAGTAGAGTTTTCATATAGCTTTTAGCATGTAAGTTCTTAATTGTTTAATTTTAAAGAAATAGCATGTGGGATATCAATGGCTTCATTTTACTAGGTTTGTTTGGTGGGTTTTAGCATACTCTTCGTTATTAGTTTTTTCAAGTTACATTTTTGTTTAGAAACTTATTTTGGAAGTTTGTTGCTACAACTATTGTTATTGTATTTCCTTTTTGAAGTTATTTACTTAATATATTAACAAAATGTTATTCTCGCATAACGTATAGTTTCAAATATGTAATTTATTGATTTGGGGTAGTTAAATCTTGCTTACAGCTACTACTTGGGGGCAAAGCTCTGGACTTACATTGTTCAATTGATTTCATTGCAGGAAGTTTGGGGCGTGGTGTTTTCAAGGTTCTTCTTTCTTATATATCCTGCAGTCAAAACTTACCATAAAATTTATTTATTTATTAGAACTAGTTGAGTTTGGAAGATGCGGTACAATGCAACACAGTTCAAGCTGGTTTTGGAACAAAGCTAAGTGTAATAATTAGTACTTGTTTATCAGATAGTAAATTGTGTCGATCTGTAACACCTTTCTTGATAGCTATCCAGTATGCATTCAAGTGAATACTAGTAACTCTATACATTTATTTTTTTTTCATATTAATATTGAAAGATATGAGTAAAGTTGGGCAAGGTCATGTAAACAAGAGGTTTCCATAACACTTGGGTGTTTATTTTTTCATCCTTACAAGTATTTTTTTGTATTCGTTGTCCAGTTCATAAGATAATTGTTTTCTAATGGAGTAGGATTATCACAAGGGACTCTTCCATGCATGATTACTCATGAGGTTTCCATGCATGATTACTCATGGAGTAGGATTACTCATGATTACTCATGAAGTCCTTAGTGGTAGTTTTTTAAATGATGTTGGTCATAGTGGAAATTGTAGTTTACAAGTAAAATTTAATCGTGATAATTACTCATGAAGTCCCAACATGATGTCTCGATGATGAAAATCCAAATCTTCACTTCCATTGTTGATTTTATTGAATAATTAGTTAATATTGTATGTATCTTAATTGCTAATAGTTGTTGCATTTTTTAATGAAGAGTAGGAAAGTTAATCATGGTCTAGGTTTAAAAATGTGAAATATCTTTTTGGTATTCCTTATTTTCTGCAACTTAGGAAAGACGTCGATATGTCTATATCTTTATGTTTTTTTGAGTTTCTTATTGGAGTGTATGATTTGGGTTGTTATTGTTTGTCTTTTTTTAGTTTGATTATTAATCTCTCTTTGTTATTTATTGTTCTTTTATGCTCACTTTGTTTAAATGGGAATTGAGATAAGTAGTCTACTTCTTTCTTATTTGTGAATCACTCATTTAGGATGATTAACTGTTGGTGCTTCTTTTTTTGTGGGTGGAGGGGGGCGATTGGATGGAGTTTGTGATTTGGGAGCTGATAGTGGTGTTTCTAAATGTCAAAAAAGACTTGTGAATCTTCTCTATCACAAGCTAATTCCATTGATATCGATAGTGTAGCTGTAACAAGACATGGAAATGATAACAATGCCCCATCTTCATCTCATACAAATCAGAATGATTTTGGGCTAGAGCCTGAGGACAAAACCTCAACAAAATCTTGACTAGTAAAGAAGATTGATCAGGAGGCAGGGAATCTAGGGACATTTTGGCCAGGTGAATCTTCCCAAGGGAAAGACAAGGTGTTTTCAGAACTTTAAGTTCCATTGTTTTAATCAGAAACTTCGGTTACAAACTTGAAAATTTCTAAATGTCAAAAAGATCTATTTTACAAATCTTGTCCAATGGAATGCAATATGTTACCACCAATCTCAATTTGGTTGATATTTTGATGGAAGAGAGTTTTTTTGTTGCAGTTTTGATGTCAATAGTTTAACTTCAATGTTGATTGTTTTGATTTTTATCATTCTTGCACTTAAATGAGAGTTCTAGTGTCTTTAGTCTTTTTAGTCTTTTTTGTTGGTCTTCTGAGAGTGTTTGATATTATTCTTTGATGATTGCTTGGTCAACCTTGCAGCAATGAGAGTTCTAGTGTCTTTAGTTTTTTTTTTTTTTTTTTTCACTAGCTCAATATTTTGATATTCCAGTTTTTCACTATCCATTTTATTGAGCTCTTAACAATTGTGGAATTTGTATCTTGTTAACCAACCTTGCAGAAAAACCACATTTGTCTTACGAATCGTCCTTCTTTTTCTTCATGGTACAGGTCTTAGAATCAACAGATCACTTAAATTCGTGTAAGCCCCTCAGTTGAACCGATATTTTCATACGCAGAGTTAAATTGTGTATAAAATAAATGTAATCTAACAATATATATATTTAGGTGAATGAGATGACACACTTTTCCTACTTAGGAGATGAGATTTGCAATGGATATGTATATCTCCAATAGATATGTTTATCAATCTTCTAAAAAATATATGTATTACGAATTTGAATATGGTTTAATCATATGTAATTAAATTTATACACGTACTTTTATCAATATATCACAAGAAAATATGTTCTCTTGTATCGATGATATTTGCTCCTTTGATATGGTTTGATGGTTAATTATATAATGTTTACAATGGTGGACACATAATGCTATTTAAAGTAATTGATTACATTTTCAAAATGCTATAATATAGTTTTTAAATGTACTACATTAGAAAATAATTGTATAAAATTTAATAGCATTTAGTATAACTTTATAAATATATAATGCTATTAAAAGTCATCAATGTTTCATAACGTCACTACCATAGCATTATTTTTGCTAATGCTATCAAAAGTTTTCATAACGTTAAAATGATGCAATCAAAAGTTGACTTTTAATAGCCTTTTGTATTGCGTGGAAAACATGCTATGAAAATTTAGGGACATTCAATAACATCGACTATGACAGCGTGCCTAAAAACGTTATGATAAGTCTTTTCTAGCAACTGGTTACTGTTATAGAATACGTTATAAAAGAGAAATCATAGCTTTTTTTGCCAACGCTATGAAAAGCTTATAACATTAAAAATATGTTATCGAAAATAGATTATTCAAAGCGTTTTTTATAGCGTTAAAAAATGCTATAATAAGTCAGAGACTTTCAATAACATCAGCTATGACAGCGTGCTTAAAAACGCTATCGAAAGTCTACGATAATAATAATAATAATAAGAATAATAACGATAATAAGAATAACGATAATAATAACGATGGTGATGATAATAATAATAATAATAATGATGGTGATAATAATAATAATAATAATGATAATAATAATAACGATGATAATAATAATAATAATGATAATAATAACGATGATAATAATAATAACAAAAATAATAATAATAATAACAATAATAATAATAATAATAAGAACGACGACGACGATGATGATGATGATGATGATGATGATGATGATGATGATGATGATGATAATTAATGATAATAATAATAATGATGATGATGATAATTAATGATAATAATAATAATAATGATAAGAATAAGAATAAGAATAAGAATAAGAATAAGAATAAGAATAATAATAATGATGATGATGATAATTAATGATAATAATAATAATAATGATGATGATAATTAATGATAATAATAATAATAATAATGATAATAAGAATAATAAGAATAATAAGAATAAGAATAAGAATAAGAATAATAATAATAATAATAATAATAATAATAATAATAATAATAATAATAATAATAATAATAATAATAATAATAATAATAATAATAATTATTTACTGAGCGATAATAATAATAATAATAATAACAACAACAACGATGATGATAATAATAATAATAATAATAATAATAATAATAATAATAATAATAATAATAATTTTCTTTCAAATATGGTTGAAATTTGATTTACAATGTTATTTCTCACTCCAAATCAATTCACCTTAAACGAATTTAGCTTAGATTAGTTAGTTCTATTAGACTAATTTGTAAATAATATGAGGTTAGACAATCGAGCATACCTACATTTCTTTAATTTAATAACTTTTTCCTTTAATTTAATTTAATAATAAATTTTATTTTTTAAAATGTTTTCTTTAAAAATGCATTAGCAGATAATACATGCAAGTAAAATAAGAAAAATAAAGAAAGAATATATATACCCACATTTGACGATTAACATGAAATACATTATAAATTTATTTATGAAAAGTTAAAAATCATAACGAAAAGGAAAAAATAATAGAGATTTAAATACAAAAGAAAAAAAATGAGAGAGAAGAGAAAAACATAAACAAGAAAAAAAGATAATGAACTATTAAAAGGAAAAAATATTATGATGGAAGAGATAAAAAGAGATAAGAGAAATAAATAAATGAAAAATAAAAATAAAAATGAAGAAAAATGAAAAGATAAAAAAGTATCAAAGGAAAAAAAAAATAGAATGGAAGAGAGAGAAAGAAGCGAGAGGAGAGATGGGTGAAACAGAAGAGAATAGAGAAATAGGGATATATGCATAAAACATGAAAAAAAAAACAGAAAGAATTTATAGTTTCTCAACATGATGCTCTCCCTCCTTTGTTAGTTTCTGTATGTTGCTTACATAGCAATCAATGAAGTATCTTTTTCAAAAAAGAAAACATGATGGTTTATCAAACATATCTATTTCTTGAAAAATGAGAAACGAGAACAAGAAACAAGTTACAAGTTACAAGTTACCCATTACAAGAACGTTATCAAATGAGCCCTAAGGGATACTCATCTACTTCTTCCATATGGGAAGGAGTGAATTTCATCTTCAATCTTATGTTCCCAACCCTCCAATTAGTTAAGTCCCAAAATAATAGACTTATCGATAAAAACAAAAAAAAAAATAAAATAAGAAAGAAAAAGAGAAAACAAAATACAAAAACAAAAATAGAAAGAATAAAAACAAACAAAAAAAAGAAATAGTTGGAAAAAGAATGGAAAGAAAAAAAAAAGATGTAGAGAAAAAGAAGGAAAGAAAAAAAAGAAACATGACAAAAAAAAAGAAGAGGAAAAGAAGAAAAAATAGAAAAAAAAAGAGAAAAGATATATATATATATATCAAAATTTTCTTTCAATTAAACTAATTCTTTTATATTAACGAGGGACCTAATGAACCTGTTGTTGCTAAATTTTGGACAGGAGAATGCACCTGACCTCCACGTGATAACGACGGTAAATTTGTAATTCTTGGGGGAAGAACGCAACCTGCAAGAAAAGAAAAACCTAGACACCGGTGTGGTGTAGGCCACACCGATTCTGATGCTTAAGTCAGAGAGAGTTTCAAAATAATTTTAGAGTTGTAGGGAGTTTTGATGGCTGGAATGAACTTACCTTACTCTCCCCTCCTCAGAAGCTTAAATAACTCCTCCCTAGGGTTTTTTGTGGATTTTCGTTGCTTAATGGGAAAAGGAAAGGTCGGAACTGGGTTGGAACTGGGCCAACAAATCAAATGGGACCAATGCAAGGGTCCGAAGCGAGCCTTGCATTTGGTCGGCCTCGGCCACGGGCTTGGGTCGAGTCCCAAGCCCGAGTCTCCCTTTTGGCTTATTGGGCTAAGGTAGAGCCCAATTTGGGGCTCTACCACCTGGTCGGCCTCGACCTCGACCGAGGCCGACCACGTGCTAGGGCCAAAGCCCAAGCATGCCCTCTCGTCCCTTTTCACCTCTGCTCAGTCCCTATTCAATTTCAGTCCATTTGGACTTCGTATTGGGCTTCTTTCCTCGTTTGGCTTTTCGTTGTAGCCCTTTAACCAACCCGTTCATTGTTGATCCAATTTCGCCTATAACATTAGCCCCCACTCCCTAGTTAGGATTCTAGATTAAGAGCATGTGAAGTAATTGTATGGAAGTCTGACATGGGAGTCACCTACTAAGCTTTTTTGGAGTCATTGTCGATATTTCGAGGTGTGCCTCGAATTCTCTCTAGTTATTGTTGTCTATCCTTATGAGAGTATTCAGTCTTCTAAAATGTCAATTCCTCTGTAATTCTTCTCTGGATTCATGATCTATATCGTTTTCCTAAAGAGAATGTGTAGTGTTGAGGTGGTGTTCAAATACGTAGCTTCAGGCAGCCTTGTAGCTTCAAGCTTTTCATAAGCATTTCAGGACTAATGTAACCTTATCTCAAGTCGATACCGAGAGAGGATAAGAGAAAATGAGCAAGGAAGTGGGAATTGAGGGTTGGACAATGGCCTACAAACTTTTCAGTCTCTTATGAAGAATAAGGGACAGGCTGATGGAGAGGCAAATCTGTTTGCCCATTCTAGAAGGTTCCAGAAGGGTTCATACTCTGGGACTAAGTCTTGCAGTTCATCTTTTGGGATTAAGAAGACTCAAAGAAGAAGATGAGAGGGAAATGGAAGGCACCTACTACTGACAAATGCAAGGGAAAAGCCAAGGTTGCAGACAAAGGAAAATGTTTCCACTGCAACGTGGATGGGCACTGGAACCAAAACTGCCCAAAATACCTTGCTGAGCTCAACGAGAAGAAAGGTAAATTAGATTTACTTGTTCTTGAAACCTGTTTAGTAAAAAATGATGATTTTACCTGGATACTTCATTCAGGAGCCACTAATCACGTTTGCTCTTCGTTTCAGAAAACTAGTTCTTTCAAGGAGGTCGAAGAGGGTGAGATGACACTCAGGGTCGGATCGGGAGACGTCGTCTCAACTCGTGCAGTGGGAAATGTCAAGCTGTTTTTTGGAGATAGATTTATTTTATTAAAAAATTTGTATATAGTTCCTAAGATTAAGAGGAACTTAATTTCTATCTCTTGTTTAATAGAACTTGGATATTGTATTTCTTTTTTATCAAATGAAGCGTTCATTTTAAAAGAGGGTGTCAATATTTGTTCTGCTAAATTGAAAAACGAATTGTATGTACTTAAACCGAATCAAACTAAAGCAATTTTAAATCATGAGATGTTTAAAAATGCTAATACTCAAAGTAAAAGGCAAAGAATTTCTCCAAATAATAATACCTATCTATGGCATCTTAGACTTGATCATAGTAATCTCAACCAGATTAAGAGACTCTCTAATAATGGATTTCTAAACAAGTTAGAAAATGATTCTTTACCTCCCGGCAAATCATGCTTGGAAGGTAAAATGACTAAGCGACCTTTTACTGGAAAAGTTACAGAGCCATAGACCCATTAAAACTTGTACATTCGGATCTTTGTGGTCTGGTGAATGTTAAACCTCGAGGAGGGTAGGAATATTTCATCTCTTTCATAGAGGATTATTCAAGGTATGGTTATTTATGAAGGGAATCGAATCCTGCAGCGGAAGCGATGGTTAATCGCGCGTTCTTAATTTCGTTACAATGATTACATTCAAGAACTAAACTAACTAGATTAAGCATATAAACAGAAGATGGACAACAAGAAATATACCTTTGAAGAACTCTTTCTTCAAGTGTTCCTCCTATCTCACGATCAAGATCTCAGCAACACGAACCTGAACGATCACAGACACTACCACCGGATCTTCTCCGTTGTTCTCTAGGTGAGGGAGGAAGGTGGGTTCCCTTTAGGAGAGGTGAGATGTTTTTGTGAAATTGTAGTTGGAACTCTTGCCAACACAATGTGAGAGAGGCTAGGGTTTCACCAAGAGCTTAGCTTCACTTAACCTAGTTGCATCTTATGCAACTATATATATAGTGAAATAGGATAAAAATGACCATCATACCCCTCCTCTATTATCGCATTAGTATATGGTTTATATGTGAATCTAATTCACATTAAAACCATATATTATATCAATCATATCATATATAATTGATATAATACCTCATGTATGAAATTGAACACTTCAATTTCATTCCTAACTTTATACCCTCAATATTTCCATGTTGAGCCAATGGAGGGACCTAATGGACCTACAGTTCATGAGCTCCAATGATGTGAAATTAACTGATCAAACTCTTTGATCCAGTTAATCAATATTCATTAACTACAAGTCACTCCATTATAGACTTGTAGCTGCACTCTCTTCACTGTAGATTATATTGTGTCCACTGATATAGTCATTACCCATGAGTCGACCCTTCACAGGTTGTTCGTAATCACATGTAACGCCCCTACTTTTCTATGACCAACTCCTAGGGACATTACTACACATGCATGCATTTATAGGCCAAGAGATAAAAGATTTTAAAAGAAAGACTTCCAACCAACATAAATTGTTTTCAGGGATCCCAAATCAAATCATTTAAAACAGATAAAAGTATCAATTTAACATGGCCTATTAAAACTGTAAGTAAATTTAAACTCCAAATAAAACATGAAGAGACGACATCAGTTGTAAAAGGAATATGCGGAAAAACATGTCTGTTCCCATGGTTCTAGCAACGCGCCTCCGTCACTCGCCCTGCACGCCCTTGGCCTTACCTGAAAAACATTTTTAAAAGAAAGGGTGAGTATTGCAAAACAATACCCAGTAAGTGACCTCGCTACCGAGGTTTGGGATATGCATACACATACAATCATGACTTTAAACTTGTTGAAATATACGTATCACGGGACCTAAAACTTTCTCATATTGTCGAGTCTTTAATCCATGACTTCCTTTTTTTATTTGTGTAGCCGATTGGTCATCCTGAGTCATTTCATTTTGAGTCCTCACAGACTCTGTAATAATTTGAGTCCTCATGCACCCTGTAATAATTTGAGTCCTCATGGACCCTCGTAATTAGACCCATGTAGGGTCTCTATTGCATGTTTGACCATGCACATATCGATCTCGGGAGACCAATGTCCACACTTTTCATTAGTTCAATTCATGACATACATAACATGCATGAGGTCCCATCATTCACATAATAATAGTGTACATGTCACAAACATCATCGTCACTATGCAAATCATACTTTTCTCATAGACAGTTTGAAGATCATACTTTTGTAGGAAATCATGAAATATTCTCTTACAAATTACTGTCATATTCTCACATGAAATACTGGAATACTTTTACATAGCATACAAGAATATTCTCACATAAAATAATAGTTTATTTCCACATGAAGCATTGAAATACTTGTACATAAAATATTAAGTATTCTCACTAAAAAATATCAGTATATTGTCATATGAAAAATATAAACTAATTTCGCATGAAATCATGAAAATCATTTTCTTCATTCCCAATAAAAAGTTCGGCACAAGGTCCCTTACCTCGAGCTTTGATCTCACTATTTCCTTCTAATTCTTAATTTAACGGTCTCCTCCAAATAACCTGAAACCAAGAATTCTTCTATTTCGTTACCCTACTACGCAACTCATCCGATACAAAAAGTCTAAGTACCAAAAGCGTCTAAATTCTCATTTTGTTCCAATTACCTCAACTCCGAAGAACAAGCTGAATGTTGGTTTATTTGCTCCGAAACTACTTAGGAAATCTTGATCCCGAAATTCAGTTCGTTCCTACAATAATTTCATAAGCATATTTTCATACGAATCCGATCCAAATAATCCTATAATCCAAGATCGAAGAGGGTTTCGCGTGGCTCACCTAATCCACAATCTTGACCTCGAATACTTCCGGATTTGCAGCGTAACGACGAACAACGGTTGCTGGTCGGATGATAGGGCGGCGAGCTCACGGCAGCGATCGGCGCGCGCGCGAAGCGTCTGAACGTGATCTGCTCGGGCGTGGGCGTTTGCGCAACACTGTGGAACACTGCCGGACGAGCGATCTGGTCGGTAGATGTTGAACGGCCGCCGCCCAGAAATTTGGGGCGCGAGTGGTCGAACGCCACCGCCGGAGAACTTCGCGGCGTGTACTGGGTGTTGTAGACGGACGACCGGCGGCTGGACGAGGATCACGAGCGACTGGCAACCTCGGCGGCAAGGGAACGGCTTGCCCGGCGTCGCTTCGTACGTGGAGGCGAGGCGACTGGAGGAGAAGTCTGGCCGGCGCTAACTTGAAACCGCCTTCGGGTGTGACTTGCTGGCGCGAGGGTACAGGAAAGCCGGACGGCGATTATTTTTTCTTTGCGAGTGAGCGCTCCGACTAGGGCTTCCGTCCACGACTTCCGGTGCGGCTGGGGCGTGCGTGTTGGACTGGCCGTACGCGTGGTCTCTCGCTCCGATCGGCAGCAGCTGTAATGAAGGTATGTGGCTCTCGGTTAGGGCAAGAGGGAGGAAGACAAAGAGCTTAGGGTTAGGGTTTTGCTAGGGTTAGGGTTTTGCTCTAGGGTTTTGAATCCTCCTCCTTTTGGTCGAGACTTAAGGATATTTAAATACCATACCTTAGGTTAAAAATTCAAATGCCAATTACACCCTCATTTAGACATTAATAACTAAAACGCCCTTGCAATTTCCTTTTCCTTTAATTTCATAAATAATCTTATCTTAAAAGGAACCATTCACTTAAACTAAACAAAATTACGGCCTCACTCTCGCCGAGCTTGATTAAAATCACTAATCCAGCTAAACACAGCGGTTACTAGAGCGTTAAATAAAATAAATAATAGTACTTGTGATGATGGTCGTCACAATCTTCCCTCCTTAAGAACTTTCGTCCTCGAAAGTTCCTATTCTTGAAATAACTCACGGGTATTTAGCTCGCACTTCCTCTTCTCGCCCCGGTAGCTTCTTCCGTGCGGTGATTACGCCACAACACTTTAACTAAAGTCGATCTCACGGTTCACGGAGGTCTTTCGATCTCTTGCAATAATTTGAACCGGTCGTTCGCCGTAACTCAGATCTTCCGCTAATTGCAATGGTTCGAAGTCTACGACATGAGTCGGGTCTGGAATGTACTTTCTCAACATGGAGACATGAAACACGTTATGAACCGCTGCAAGGGAAGGCGGCAGTGCTAATCTGTAGGCCACTGCACCAATCCTCTCTAAAATCTCAAATGATCCGATGAATCGCGGACTCAACTTCCCTTTTCGGCCAAACCTTAGAATTCCCTTCATTGGGGCCACCTTAAGGAATACGTGGTCCCCAACATCGAATTCTAGGTCCCTTCGTCTCGTGTCGGCATAACTCTTCTGTCTGCTTTGGGCGGTCTGCATCCGCGCTCTAATCTTTTGTATTGCCTCATTAGTGACCTGTACTAATTCTGGACCCAACAACTGGCGTTCACCAACCTCCTCCCAGAAAACGGGAGTTCTGCAACGTTTTCCATAGAGAGCTTCAAATGGAGCCATTCCGATGGTCGACTGATAACTGTTATTATAAGCAAACTCCATTAAATGCAAATGAGTGTCCCAACTACCGGGAAAGTCCAAGGTGCAAGCTCGCAACATATCTTCTAATATCTGGTTTAAACGTTCCGTCTGCCCATCCGTCTGTGGATGAAAAGCTGTACTAAAGTTCAACTGCGAACCTAACGCTCTCTGTAAACTCCTCCAGAAGTTGGAGGTGAAACGTGGATCCCTGTCTGAAATAATCTATTTGGAATTCCATGCAAACGGACTATCTCTTCCAAGTAAAGCTGCGCCCACTTATCTGTAGAATAGGTGGGTTTCCCTGGTATGAAATGTGCTGACTTGGTTAATCTGTCCACTATGACCCAAATTACCGAGTAACCTCGTAAGGTTCTAGGCAGTCCAACTATGAAATCCATAGAGATCTCCTCCCATTTCCACCGAGGTACATGTAGAGGTTGCGGTAATCTCGCGGGTCTCGCGCTAGGTGCCTTTACACAGTGACAAGTCAAACACTTGCTGACAAACTCTGCTATGTCGCGCTTCATGTTACACCACCAAAATGACTGTTTCAGATCTCGATACATCTTGGTACTGCCAGGATGCATAGAAAATGGTGAGTTGTGGGCCTCGCTCAAGATCTCAGTTCTCAGCTTGTCATCGTCTGGCACACACAATCGTCCCTGAAATAGTAATCCTCCATCTGTGGATAGGGAAAACTCTGTCAACTCACCTGTAGTTACTGCAGTAAGTTTTTCCACTAACTGAGGGTCTTTCTGTTGAGACTCAACAATGCGTTGTCTCAAGGTTGGTTGTACCGTTAACTGAGCCAACTGAGCCGTGGTCTTTCCTACTAGTACCGCGATTTCAGCTCGTGCAAACTCTCGCAGTAACTCTGCTGCATCGCAAGAACTCGTCTTTGAAGTATGCATCGGCTTTCATCGAGGGCATCGGCCACTACGTTAGCCTTACCGGGGTGGTATTGTATGTCAATATCATAATCCTTCACTAATTCCAACCATCTGCGTTGCCTCATGTTCAATTCCTTCTGGGTGAACAGATACTTCAGACTTTTATGATCTGTAAAAATCGAATTTTTCTCCATCTGGTAGTGTCTCCGGATCTTTAATGCAAAGACCATCTTTGCTAGCTCCAAATCATGAGTTGGATAGTTCCTCTCATGCGTCTTTAACTGTCGGGATGCATAGGCTATTACCTTACCGTGCTGCATTAGAACACAACCCAAACCTTTCTTAGAAGCATCACTGTAAACCACAAAACTCCCTGTTCCCTCGGGAACTGTAAGAATCGGGGCTGACACTAATCTGTACTTGAGTTCCTGGAAACTCGCCTCACAAGCATCATCCCAAACAAATGAGTTTCCCTTGCGCGTCAGCTGAGTCATAGGCATGGCTATCTTGGCAAAATCCCGCACTAAACGTCTATAGTATCCCGCAAGACCGAGAAAACTACGTACCTGAATAGCGGTGGTCGGGACGAGGCCCACGTGTGTGACGGCCTCCACTTCATTTGGATCAACAGAGACTCGACTTCAGACACCACATGCCCTAAGAAGGATACTTGTCTGAGCCAGAATTCACACTTGGAAAATTTTGCATACAACTTATTCTCTCTTAGCGTGAGTAAAACTTTTCTCAGGTGCATTTCATGCTCTTCATCACACCTGGAGTATATCAGTATATCGTCGATGAACACAATCACAAACGTATCAAGAAACTCTTTGAATAAACGGTTCATCAAGTCCATGAAAAGCGGCAGGGCGTTGGTCAAAACCAAGCGGCATCACCGTGAACTCGTAATGTCCATAACGCGTGATCGAACGCTTATTTTTTTTAGGGATATCCTCTTCACCGATTCTCAACCGATGGTAGCTTCGATCTCGAGATCAATCTTGGAGAACATTGTTGCTCCTTGCAACCGATCGAACAAATCATCTGATACGGGAGAGGGTATTTATTTTTTATCGTAACTTTGTTCAACTCCCTGTAATCTATACACAGGCGCATGGATCCGTCTTTCTTTTTCACGAACAACACAGGGGCTCCCCAAGGCGAAACGCTTGGGCGTATAAACCCCTTGTCTAGTAAGTCTTGTAACTGTACTTTTAGTTCTTTCAACTCTGCCGGTGCCATTCTCATGCGGGGCCTTGGATATCGGGTCGCCCCCAATTCCAATCCGATGTTAAAATCTACCTCTCTAGCAGGAGGTATTCGGGAGGTCCTCGGGAAGACGTCTGTAAATTCATTCACCACTGGTACCGATGTCACTGAGATCTCCGTACACCTTGCATCTAGTATGCAAGCTAAGACGCCCCAAGCTCCCCGATGTAATAACTTTCTGGCCTTAAGGGCAGTAATTACCTTAGGCCTACTTCCTGCTATCGTGCCTCTGAACCTGTAGCCAGGTTGGTCAGGAGGAGTGAACACTACCTCCTTCCTGAAACAATCAATGCAAGCATGGTTCTGCGCTAACCAGTCCATGCCCAATATTACATCAAAGTCAAACATGTCTAAGACTACTAGATTTCACTGCTGCTAGCTCATGGTCTGCGATGGTCACACTACCATCCTTGACTTTCATATTGGCTAACAAATTTATCCCCGCAGGAGTGGAGACAGACAGAGCATACTGTAACTGTTCTAGTTCTAACTCAGCTTGATTTACAAAGGATGCAGAAATAAAGGAGTGTGTAGAACCAGAATCAAATAATACAAAGGCAAGGTGCCCAAGTAATGGAAGTGTACTCAGAACCATCGAGTGCGAGCCATAGATGTCTCTACTTTGGTGCTTGCATAAGCTCTCCCCGATGTATAACCGGCTTCACAAAGCGATCCCACTATTGATAAACCCGAGGTTGGCTAGTCTTTGGCTTGACTCGGGCGGCTATTAGCTCTGTGCCCTTCTTTCCCACACAGAAAACACACTCCGGCCGGGCAAACACTTACCCCAAGGTCGCTTACCTGATCTTTGCATTGTGGCTTATCTCCACCGTTATTTCCCGTTCTGTTGACAGGGTTTCGACCAACACGCATGTCGAAAATGTCACGCCTATGCGGTGTCTTTGAGGGGCCATTGTGAGCTTGAATTTGGTGGTCCCACTTCCTCTTATGATTTGCCATGGGTGCCGGGTTAACCACTACTGGCTGTGTGCGATCTGACTGCACCCAAATCAATTACGCGCCACTCTCACTGCGGAGGCATAATCGGGAGGTGCTAGTGCTTGAATAAAGCCTCGAACGTTCTCATCCGGTCCCATAATGAAGCGCTCTGTTTTCTTTGCCTCTGTATCTACCGGCTCGGGGAGCAAAGCGGGACAAACGGGTAAATTCCCTCTCATACACCTCCACCGCCCTCCGCATTGCGCAAAGGCGTAAGAATTACGCCGCTTCTCGAACGCGAAGTGCAGCGAGATAAAATTTCCGCCCGAGCGCTTCCTTGAGCAGATTCGTGTAATCGTTTCTCGTGGCGACAATGGTTCCTCTGGCGGACTCCCACCATAAATACGCTGGCGTCATCCTCCGGCATGAAGGTAAGACAGGACACCCTACGGTCCTCGAGGCGGTTCATCAATCGAAGATGGTCTCAATGGAGGACGACCCACAACTCACTCTGATGGGGTCACTGGAAGACCCATCGAAAGATCTAGGATCATATTTCACGAAGTCCTTCGGTATCGAGACTCGAGTTGCATCGTTTCGCCCCGATTTACTTGAGGCGGTGAGTGGCTCTGTAGCTCGCACTAGACTCTGATAGCCTCCACCATCATAGTCATAACGTGGTGTGTTCCTTGATGATCGCCCTTGCTGGAGCAAGCTGCGGTGCATTCTCTGGCGACGGTGGTCCCGGGAGGTCTCGTGCGGGTGGAGCAACCTCTTCCTGTTCCGGTGGTAATCCGGTTGGGCGCCAAGCGTGTTCCCCGCGCCTCTCCGCCCCTACCACGCCCCCTACCTCTCCCTCGACCTCAGGTGGCATTTTGTCGATACTACAATACAGAGAGTTTCTAACTCAGTTTCATTACTTTCTAACTACAAGATAGGATCACCCCTTAGGATTTTAAGTTCATGTATATGCATAAAACAGAATCATATCATAATCATTTACTTAATTACTAAAATACCGTAACGCATGCTGGCGGTGGATGGAACGCGTTGTTCAACCATGGGAACTACTGCGGCTTACTCAGTAAGCAAGTCTACTGAGTAACCCTTAAACCTAGGGCTCGATACCAACCATAACGCCCTACTTTTCTATGACCAACTCCTAGGGACATTACTACACATGCATGCATTTATAGGCCAAGAGATAAAAGATTTTAAAGAAAGACTTCCAACCAACATAAATTGTTTTCAGGGATCCCAAATCAAATCATTTAAAAGCAGATAAAAGTATCAATTCAACATGGCCTATTAAAGCTGTAAGTAAATTTAAACTCCAAATAAAACATGAAGAGACGACATCGGTTGTAAAAGGAATATGCGGAAAAACATGTCTGTTCCCATGGTTCTAGCAGCGCGCGCTCCGTCACTCGCCACGCACGCACGCTTGGCCTTACTCGAAAAACATTTTTAAAAGAAAGGGTGAGTATTGCAAAACAATACCCAGTAAGTGACCTTGCTACAGAGGTTTGGGATATGCATACACATACAATCATGACTTTAAACTTGTTCGAAATATACGTATCACGGGACCTAAAACTTTCTCATATTGTCAGTCTTTAATCCATGACTTCCTTTTTTTATTTGTGTGGCCGATGGTCATCATCTGAGTCATTTCATTTTGAGTCCCTCATGGACTCTGTAATAATTTGAGTCCCTCACTGGACCCTGTAATAATTTGAGTCCTCATGGACCCACTGTAATTAGACCCATAGGGTCTCTATTGCATGTTTGACCATGCACATCACGATCTCGGGAGACCAATGTCCACACTTTTCATTAGTTCAATTCATGACATACATAACATGCATGAGGTCCCATCATTCACATAATAATAGTGTACATGTCACAAACATCATCGTCCACTATGCAAATCATACTTTTTCTCATAGACGGTTTGAAGATCATACTTTTGTAGGAAATCATGAAATATTCTCTTACAAATTCTTGTCATATTCTCACATGAAATACTGGAATACTTTTACATAGCATACAAGAATATTCTCACATAAAATAATAGTTTATTTCCACATGAAGCATTGAAATACTTGTACATAAAATATTAAGTATTCTCACGAAAATATCTGTATATTGTCATATGAAAAATATAAACTAATTTCGCATGAAATCATGAAAATCATTTTCTTCATTCCCAATAAAAAGTTCGGCACAAGGTCCCTTACCTCGAGCTTTGATCTCACTATTTCCTTCTAATTCTTAATTTAACGGTCTCCTCCAAATAACCTGAAACCAAGAATTCTTCTATTTCGTTACCCTACTACGCAACTCATCCGATACAAAAAGTCTAAGTACCAAAAGCGTCTAAATTCTCATTTTGTTCCAATTACCTCAACTCCGAAGAACAAGCTGAATGTTGGTTTATTTGCTCCGAAACTACTTAGGAAATCTTGATCCCGAAATTCAGTTCGTTCCTACAATAATTTCATAAGCATATTTTCATACGAATCCGATCCAAATAATCCTATAATCCAAGATCGAAGAGGGTTTCGCGTGGCTCACCTAATCCACAATCATGACCTCGAATACTTCCGAATTTGCAGCGTAACGACGAACAACGGTTGCTGGTCGGATGATAGGGCGGCGAGCTCACGGCAGTCGGCAGCGGCGCGAGCGTCTGAACGTGATCTGTTCGGCGTGGGCGGCTGCAACACCAGGGGAACACTGCCGGACGAGCGATCTGGTCGGTAGATGTTGAACGGCCTTCGTCCGAGGCTGGCTGGCGCGAGTGGCTGAACGCCACCGCTTCGGAGAACTTCGCGGCGTGTCGGGTGTTGTAGACAGACGGACGGCCGGCGGCTGGACGAGGATCACGAGCGGCCCGGCAACCTCGGCGGGGAAGGCGGCTTGCGGCGTCAACCCCAGACGTGGAGGCGAGGCGACTGGAGGAGAAGTCTGGCCGGCGCTAACTTGAAACCGCCTTCGGGTGTGACTTGCTGGCGCGAGGGTACAGGAAAGCCGGACGGCGATTATTTTTTCTTTGCGAGTGAGCTCTCCGACTAGGGCTTCCGTCCACGACTTCTGGTGCGGCTGGGGCGTGCGTGTTGGGTGGCCGTCTGCTGCGTGGTCTCTCGCTCCGTCGGCGGCGGTATGTAATGAAGGTATGTGGCTCTCGGTTAGGGCAAGAGGGAGGAAGACAAAGAGCTTAGGGTTAGGGTTTTGCTAGGGTTAGGGTTTTGCTCTAGGGTTTTGAATCCTCCTCCTTTTGGTCGAGACTTAAGGATATTTAAATACCATACCTTAGGTTAAAAATTCAAATGCCAATTACACCCTCATTTAGACATTAATAACTAAAACGCCCTTGCAATTTCCTTTTCCTTTAATTTCATAAATAATCTTATCTTAAAAGGAACCATTCACTTAAACTAAACAAAATTACGGCCTCACTCTCGCCGAGCTTGATTAAAATCACTAATCCAGCTAAACACAGCGGTTACTAGAGCGTTAAATAAAATAAATAATAGTACCTGTGATGATGGTCGTCACATCACAGCTGGGTTAAATTACCGTTTTACCCCTGTGATTACCTCTTTGTTCCTTAAGCACCATTGATCCTCTAATGAACAACAAGTCTAAGATCCTATCATAGACTCATACCCTCATAGAGGGCGGGGCCTCATTGTTCAAGACCTGGAGTCAGTTCTTAAGGGAACAACCTATCTAATTCCTTAGATTAGGAATGAGTGAATTCCATCTTGCACAGTTCAGTCCCCAGCTACCTACGAGATTCTGTCCCTGAGAAGGTAGGCTTATTGAGTCGGCTACAGGCCACTCTCACCCATACTAGTCTAAGGACAAACCCTTATAAGCAGGAGTTCTTAACTTGCTCAGGATTCAGGTCGAGTCACTAATGACCATCTATAAATTATCAGTCTTTATCCTGTTAACGGTGTTACACTCGTTAGACTAATAATTTGCCATCCGGTCTTGTATGAAACTCTTCATACAGGATGCCCCCACTCGCATGTCAACTACATGAATGAGTTGGATTACCTCATTTGTACTAATTACAAAGTGGGTCGAATCCATGGTGTTACCAAAATGAGGTTTCCAACCTTATTCTTATACCATAGACCATTTAGGTTATATTCTTGAACATAATTCAAATAGTGTCCACTACACTAATGTTTAAGATATATATTATAACCTTGGAGCTTAGTTTATTAGATTTATAAATCAAGAATGTAATTTATCAAAACAAATAACTCGTTATTTCTTTGATCAAAATTACACGAGTTTTAAGATATAAATCCCAACAATTTATTCCTAATGCATCACAAGTCTGAGCCTCTTGAAAAGTTCAAAAAGTATAAGGCTGAAGTAAAGAATGCATTAGGGAAAACCATTAAAACACTTCGATCCGATCGAGGTGGAGAGTATATGGATTTGAGATTCCAGGACTATTTGATAGAACATGGAATTAAATCTCAACTCTCAGCACCTAATACACCACAGCAAATTGGTGTGTCAGAAAGGAGAAATAGAACCTTGTTGGGCATGGTTCGTTCTATGATGAGCTATGCTCAATTGCCTGGCTCGTTTTGGGGGTACGTAGTAGAGACTGCAGTTCAAATCTTGAACACTGTTCCATCAAAGGGTGTTTCAGAAACACCTTTTGAATTGTGGAAGGGGCATAAACCTAGTTTACAACACTTCAGGATTTGGGTTGTCCGGCACACGTGCTAGTGACAAACCCAAAGAAACTGGAACCTCGTTCAAGATTGTGCCAATTTGTTGGTTATCCCAAAGAAACGAGAGGTGATCTTTTCTACAACCCACAAGAAAACAAGGTGATTGTATCGACAAACGCCACGATCTTGGAGGAAGATCACATGAGGAACCATAAACTGCGTAGTAAATTAGTGCTAAATGAAGCTACAGATGAACCAACAAGAGTTGTTGATCAAACTGGATCTTCATCAAAAGTTGATGGAGAAGCCAGCACCTCAAGTCAGTCTCGTCCTTCTCAATCGTTAGGAATGCCTCGAAGCAGTGGGAGGGTTGTTTCCCAACCTGACCGCTACTTTGGTTTAGCTGAAACTCAAGTCGTCATACCTGATGACGGCGTAGAAGATCCATTGTCTTATAAACAGGCAATGAATGACGTAGACAATCACCAATGGATCAAAACCATGGACCTTGAAATGGAGTCAATGAACTTCAATTCAGTATGGGAACTTATAGACCAACCTGAACGGGTTAGACCCATAAGGTGTAAATGGATCTATAAGAGAAAGAGAGATGCAGCCGGAAAGGTACAAACCTTTAAGACCAGACGACTTGTAGCAAAGGGTTTAACTAAAGGGAAATAGTTGATTATGAAGAAACTTTTTCCCATGTTGTTATGTTGAAGTCTATAAGGATACTTTTGTCCATAGCTGCGTTTTATGATTATAAAATTTGGCAAATGGATGTCAAGACTGCCTTTTTGAATGGTAATTTTGACGAAAGCATCTATATGTCTCAGCCCGAAGGGTTCATAACCCAAGGTCAGGAGCAAAAAGTTTGCAAGCTCAATCGATCCATTTATGGGTTGAAACAAGCATCCAGATCTCAGAATATAAGATTTGATACTGCGATCAAGTCTTATGACTTTGACCAAAATGCTGATGAGCCTTGTGTTTACAAGAGAATCATCAATGACAAAGTAGCTTTCTTAGTACTTTATGTTGATGATATCCTACTCATTGGGAATGATGTAGGATACCTAACTGACATAAAGAATTGGCTGGCAACCCAATTCCAAATGAAAGATTTGGGAGAGGCGCAGTATGTTCTTGGGATTCAGATCTTCAGGAATCGCAAGAACAAATCGCTAGCCCTGTCTCAAGCGTCTTATATCGATAAAATGTTGTCCCGATATTCGATGTAGAATTCCAAGAGGGGCTTGTTGCCCTTCAGGCATGGAGTTCATCTGTCTAAGCAACAATGTCCTAAGACACCTCAAGAAGTTGATGATATGAGACGTATTCCCTATGCCTCTACAGTGGGTAGCTTAATGTATGCTATGTTGTGCACGAGGCCAAACATTTGTTATGCAATGGGAATAGTCAGTAGGTACCAGTCCAATCCAGGGTTAGACCACTGGACAACAGTTAAAAATATCCTCAAGTATCTTAGGAGAACGAGTGACTATACGCTTGTGTATGGGGCTAAGGATTTGATTCTTACTGGATACACTGATTCTGATTTTCAGACCGTTAAGGATTCTCAGAAATCCACATCGGGATCAGTTTTCACCCTTAACGGGGGAGCTATAGTATGGCGAAGCATCAAGCAAGGATGCATCGCTGACTCCACCATGGAGGCTGAGTATGTCGCTGCTTGTGAAGCAGCTAAGGAGGTTGTTTGGCTAAGGAAATTCCATACTGATTTGGAAGTCGTTTCAAATATGAAATTTCCCATCACCTTATACTTTGACAACAGTGGTGCGGTAGCCAATTCGAAGGAACCTCGCAGCCATAAGCGAGGCAAACACATCGAGAGGAAGTATCACCTGATACGAGAAATAGTGCAACGAGGAGATGTGACAGTCATGAAGATCGCTTCGGAACACAATATTGCTGATCCGTTTACAAAGACTCTCACGGCTAAAGTGTTTGAGGGTCATCTGGAAAGCCTAGGTCTATGAGATATGTACATAGGCTAATCTAGGGCAAGTGGGAGATATGTAATGGGGTATATGGATGCCCTAGTTTATTGTAATTTTATCTCTGTAACCACTGTTTTAGATTATGATGTACCCCACTAGAGTTTTAGTTCAAGTGGAAGTTTGTTGGGATTTGTGCCCTAAAACTCGTAGTTTTTAATTATGTTCTAATTAATGTAATAAAGTGTTATTATTTCAATAAAGAGTTATTGTTCGTTTTCTACGAGTTTGCCTTTATTTGAGCCCTAAATCCAATAAACTAAACATCCAAGGCTGTAAAATGAATCTTTAACTGAATGTAGTGTACATATAAAGGATCTCGGTTAGAGATACAACCTAAAGGGTCTATAGTTAGGGGATAAGGTTTGGGTACCTTACCCTGGTAAGACTATGGATGTGGCCCACTTTGTATATGAAACAAACGTTGTGATCCTAACGTGTTCGCGTAGATGACATGTGAGTGGGGATATCCTATGAAATGAAATTACATAAGACCGGACCGCGAAATAGTAACCACTAGATGTAACTCCGTTGACTAGTTAGGTTTCTATTTCACTAGGATGACCTAGGAAACTTGATCTCAATCCTGAGCAGGTTACGAACTCCTATTCGCGAGGGATTATCCTTTGACTAGTATGGGTGAGAGTGGCCAGATTCGCCGACTCAATATGCCTACCTTCTTGGGGACAAGACCGAGTGAGCGGCTGGGAACTTAACTTAGTAAGATGGAATTCACTCCTTCTCGCCAACTAGGGTAAGTAGAGGAATGTTCCCTTAAGTGGTGTCTCTGAGACTTGAACAAAGGGCTCGACCCTCTCATTGGCCCGAGAGGGACTCTGTTTGTTGGTAGGACCACAAACAATTGTTCATTAGAGATGCACTGGTACTTAAGGCACAAGATGTAACCCAGGGGTAAAACGGTAATTTGACCCAACTGGTGTTACGAACATTCGTGGAGGATTGACTTGCTGTTATTGGTCAATATCCGTGGACACAGAAATATATCTGCAGTGAGAAGAGTGCAGCTGCGGGACTTTAGTGGAGTGTTCCCGCAGTTAACGAATGTTGATTGAGAGGTTAATGAGATTAACCAAGCAATCTCGTATCATTGGAGCTTCTGATCTGTAGGTCCATTAGGTCCACCTTCTAGCTCGTAAAGGGTTCTTAGATCATTTGAATTTGAAATGTTCAAATTGATAAGGGAATAAACTTAATGTATATTGATACGATATAATATATAGTTTTGGAACTATATATTATAAATTTAATGTGAATAAGATTCATATTAAAATACATTAGAGAATTAAATATTTGAAAGAGTTCAAATATTAAATTCAAATGTGAATGTGATTCATATTTGAAAACTATAGGTTAAATATTAATGTGCATGAGATGTACATTAAACTATAGGTTAAAGGGTAAAATGATTAAATATGATTTAATCATTTAATTGATATTATAGTTGAATTAAATGTGATTTAATTAAATTTAATTAATTAATTAATTGATTAATTAATATAATATTAATTGAGAACGTGTCATGAGGACACGATCCCATTATTCCCCAACTCTCTCTCGATAGGGAGTGGGGAGTTGCCCATTGAAGTGTCCTTCTCCTGCTGAGAAAGCACTCTTCTTTGAATTGATCGATTGATTTTTCCACGGTATTGATTGAACACAGAAGAATTCTCTCATTTCTCTCACACTCTCATTCCCAAAATTCTCCAACTATTGGAATTCTTCCCAAAAGAATTTGATCTAAGTTCAATCTTAGAGGATAGAAGGTTCTCCTGTTGGTGGTGTCCTGTTGTAAAAGCAGAGAAGCAAAGAAGTTCCTGAATTGTTGTATAGCTTGGAGCAAGGAGTTGCTGACGAAAATCTACAAAGGTATTCTTTCTTCCTTTAAGTTTAATTCTTAAACTTTAGCATGTTTGCATGTATTTATCCATGCCTAATTAGATTAGGAATTGCATGTTTGTTCTGTTTTGACAATGTACCTGTTTTTGTTTCTAAAAAAAAACAATCAAGCAATTTCGATTCCAAATCACATTTCCGCTGCTCAAGAAGATCAGATCTCCATCAACCTCCACGAGACAACGACGATAAATTTGTAATTCTTTAGGGGAGAACGCAGCCTGCAAGATAAGGAAAACCTGGGCACCGGTATGGTGTAGGCTACACCGCCTCCGATGCTTAAGTCATAGAGAGTTTCAAGAGAATTTTAGAGTTGTAGGGAGTTTTGATGGCTGAAATGAACTTACCTTGCTCTCCCCTCCTCAGAGAGCTTTAATAACTCCTCCATAGGATTTTTCGTGGGTTTCCGTTGCTTAATGGGAAAAGGAAAGGTCGGAAGTGGGTTGGAACCGAGCCTATAAATCAAATGGGAGTGATGCAAGGGCCCGAAGTGAACCTTGCATCTGGTCGGCCTTGGCCTCAGTCGAGGCCGACCACGGGCTTGGGTCAAGTCCCAAGCCTGGGTCTCCCTTTTGGCTTATTGGACCATGTACTAGGCCAAAGTCCAAGCATTCCCTCTCGTCCCTTTTCGCCTAGGGTCAGTCCCTGTTCGATTTCGGTCCATTTGGACTTCGTATTGGGCTTCTTTCCTCGTTCGGCCTTTCGTTGTAGCCCTTTAACCAACCCGTTCATTGTTGATCCAATTTCACCCATAACAAAACCTACATATTATAATAAGTTACAATGATACAAAATCAATTAATAAACTCTTTATTAATTAATTTTCATTCAATAAACTCTCTACGTCACTCCATTATAGATCTAGAGTTGCACTCTTATGTACTGTTGGACAAGTTGTGTTCATAGGATTAACTACTATATGTAAGTCAATCCTTCTAGAGTTATTCTACGAAATTATGCTATGTTAGAGTAATTAAGCTTAACTATTCGTTAGAGTTTAAATTTAGAAAAAAAAAATAGAATCTTAAGATAGTCTCTTATGTTCGACAAATTGAAATTTTGTGAAATTTTGGGTAAAAAAATTGACGTTTAAATCTTTAATTCTAAAGTTTGAGACTTTAATTTAGTTATTATTCTTCTGGTTAAAAAAAGACCAAAATCCCTTTTAGTTAGATTTTGTTCTAAATCTTTTGGTGCCATATTTAGAGTTTTAATTTTGCAAAAAGAGATAGAAAGTTTTAGAGTTTAGAAACCCTAAGTTTTCTCCCATTTTACTTTTTTGGGGTTTTAAGAGGAAATTATAGATCTATAGAAAAGGGGAAATTTAGAGAAAGGTAAAGTAAACTCTAGCCCTTAACTTCTTCTTCCCCTCTCCTTATCTTGTAAACAAGAACCACCAGCTCCATCCTTCTTCTTCTACTACCAGACCAACATCTTCGATTGTCAGCGAATGAACTCGCAACTGCTGTTTTTGGTGAGATTTGTGGGTCTGCCTCGAGCTTTTTCTCTAACGGTGACAGCCACGTACGACTCTGACTATCCTATCTTTCTCTGTCGATTTGCATTAGAAATGTTGGGATTTTTGTCCTAATCTTATGTTTGTAAATTACTATTTGAAATTAATAAGAGTTATTTATTTCATTACTTTGTGTCTCGCAATATTTACAAACTTTTCCAATAAACTAAGCTCCAGAGTCATTGAATTTATGAGAGAACTAAAACTTGAACGGTGTGTAGTGGACACACGGGGAGGATCACGTTCGAGTTAATGACCGAACGGTTCACGATATATGGATAGGGTTGGAGACCTAATCCTAGATACACTTTGTGGATGCGGCCCGATTTGTAGTAGATACAAGCGAGGTGATCGACTCGTTCATGTGGTTGACATGCGAGTGGGGCATCCTTTACAATGAGATTGTACAAGACAGGGATAGTGAATTATTAGACCTACTGATGTAACACCATTGACAGTAAGGACTAATAACTTCGTAGATGACCATTAGATTTTCACTCAACTCTCCTCACTCTCCAAAACCAAGATCCCACAATCTTCCTTCTTTCCAAAAGAAGAACAACCGAGTTTCCAAGTGGTTGTGACCGGATCTTGTTCGTTAGTTCGAGTTTTCATTGAGATCGAGAAGCACGAAGTGTTTGTGACCAAGGAAGAAACTTTGAAGAGAGTCTTCAACAAGTAAGTACATTCTTCTTGTTGTTTTTCTTCCTTAATTATGTATGTTTAACTTAGATCTAAGTGTTAGATTATTTTAATAAATTTCAAGTAGTGTAACGATACCTTGACGATTTGATCATCTTCCGCTGCGCGAGGATTTTCATTCCCTTCAATTGGTATCAGAGCCAAGTTGATGGTTCTTCGTTATGAACTGATTTTTGTTAAAATTAGGTGGGTATTTTACCTTAATTTCATGAGATGAATGCTGGTTTGCATGATGGATGTTTCGGTTTTTGGTATTTTTTTTAGATTTATAATTATGTTGATGAGATCAATGTAAAGACCCATTGTTTTTTGGGCATTTTTGTTGTAAATCGAGTCTGTAAGTCTGAGTCATTCGTGACAAGAGTTGCTGTGAAGAAATCGGAGCAGAAACGGGCGAAATTCGATGAAGAACAGCAAAGGAGTTTACTGTTCTGTCGATGGCGTTGAGACGCTGTTCATCGGCGTCTCAACGCTATCCTTGCGGGCGCTGGCTTGGCTGCAGAGCAGCGTTGCAACGCCATGGCGTGGAGCACGCTGATCTCAATGTTGCCCACGACGTTGCAACGCCACACGCGATAATGGGTAATTCGCGGGCGTTTTGCGCAGACGTGGGCAGTTTCATTCGTGAAGCTTAGTGGGGCAGTTGAAAATTCATTTTTTATTTTATTTAATATGTAAAATGAGTTTTATTTAATTATTTAATTAAATAATATTAATATAAATGTTATATTAATGTTATTTAATTAAATTATTGTCCCTAGGTGTCAAAAACTGGTCCATTTTTGCTATTTAATTATTTTATGCATGTGATGTATATTTTAATTAATTTCTATGTGCCTAATGTATGTCATATAGATTTAAAATCTCACGTTAGGTTAAACATTTTCATGCATCATTTATATTATAAGAGTTATAATATATAGTTTGCATGATAGGTTATATTATAAGAGTTATAATATAATTAAATGCATGTTTAATTTAATTAATATAAGTGTTATATTTTTTAGATTAAAGTATGCTCATGCATTTATATTCATGTGATGAATTATATTATGTTATAGTATATAGTTATCATGTGATGAATGATCAAGCACTATAACATAGAAATGCATGCAACCTAAGTTAATTATTAGTTTTAAAGAGTTTGGAATTTGAATAATTAGACTTAGGTTATCTATTTTCTAATAAGATTAGAAATTAGGAAATCAAAGTTTAGTCTATGAATGGAGACTGATTAGTAACTCTGTCTAAGGAATGTTTTGTCTAAGGCTGGGGTATTTAAGTTGACGTTTGCGGAACACCCCTACCTGGAAACCGACCTGGGAGTGAATTCGGCCCGGAGATTCTTAGATTATACTTATCGTGAGTGCCGCTAATTAAAAGTGTTTTAATTTACTCACATAGACCTAAGTAATTATGTGATTATAAACTTAGGTTAATACCATATAAGAGTTATATTGGTAGACTTAGGTAAATTTTAGCCAGTTTATCTAGGTCAATCCCTAATAAAATTAAAGTGTTGAGTGGGAGGAAATATAGTGCATGAGGTACATTTAATTTCCAACCACAAATCTCCATTAAGTCCGCACCGTGAGATCTATACTCGGCCTCGTGGCGCAAATGGGAGCGTCCCCCTTCGAGTGGCATTTGTATGGGTCAATATCATCGTGGATGGAGAGAGTACTTATAGTAAGTGGGAGCGGGACCTGTGAAAACGGGACCCATGGTCTCTTCCTTCGATTCACACCGTGAGAGGCGCCTATGGTTACTTTCGCTAGTTTGGCTGGACCGAGAGAATCCTTCGGAGGGCTCGATCATGGGAGTCGGAACACCGTGAATTCCCGAAAGGGATACAGTTTCCTGGTTGGTTTTCCTTCTTGGTTCACTCTTCGGTGGCTATTGTTTGGACAGATGCTTGGAAACTTAAAGATTGAGGGTGGCACTCACAGAATTCGTTAAGAGTTAATGAATCGACCGAACAATGGTAATTAGACGCCTAATGGAATAAGAGTTATTCTGGGATTAGGGTCTGATCGAGAAAGTCACGTCCTAGAGGAAGATTGTTCTGTTCACCCTTCGGTGGCGGTCATTCTAAACCTTTAGGATATCATTGCAAAATTTTGAATGACCTAGGGATCATGAAACATTTTTTGCTAAAACTTGATTGGATTTCAAAAGTTTTTTGCGAGACTAACACAAAGTTTTCTTAATTTTTCAGCTTAAAAAATGTCTAGCTCAATCATAGCTCTACTCGCGTCCGATAAACTAGTGGGAGATAATTACCAAACTTGGAAAAACAACATAAACATAATTTTGGTAACTGACGACATTAAATTCATGCTCTCTGAGGAGTGTCCTCAGATGTTGGGCTCGACTGCGTCGCGAAGTGTTCGTGATGCATACGATCAATGGATCAGGGCCAATGAAAAGGTCAAGGTCTATATCATTGCCAGCATGTCTGATGTTTTGGCAAAAAGCATGAGCTGATGGTCACCGCTAAGGAGATCATGGAGTCCTTGCAGGAAATGTTTGGACAACAGTCCTTTCAAGTCCGGCATGACTCGCTCAAATACGTCTTCAGCGCACGGATGAAAAAGGGGTCGTCTGTTTGTGAACATATTCTAGACATGATGACCCACTTTAATCTGGCTGAGATGAACGGGACTTCGATCGACGAGTCGAGCCAGGTCAGTTTTATCTTGGAGACTCTTCCGAAGAGTTTCCTTCAGTTTCGTAGCAATGCTGTTATGAACAAAATTAGCTACACTCTAACTACCCTCCTCAATGAGCTACAGAATTTCCATTCCTTGATGAGGGTCAGGGCACTGGAATCTGAGGCAAATGTTGCCTACAGGTCTTATCTTAGGGGTTCGACCTCTGGGACTAAACCTGTTGCTCCTTCACGCCCGAAAGGGAAGAAGAGGATGAAGAAGGGTAAAGCTGACCGAGCTGTCGCCCAGAAAGGCAAGAAGGTCAAGGACGTTGCAGAAAAAGGAAAGTGTTTCCACTGCAATGGGGGCGGACACTGGAAGAGGAATTATCCCAAATTCCTAACCGAGAGGAAGAATCAAGGTAAATGTGATTTACTTGTGACAGAAACCTGTTTAGTGGAGAGTAGTGACTCTGCGTGGATATTGGATTCAGGCGCCACTAACCATGTTTGTTCTTCTTTTCAGGGGATTGATTCCGCAAAGGCGGTGTGAGAGGGTGAGGTGACTCTACGGGTTGGATCAGGGAGCTTGTCTCTCATTGCGGTGATCGACACGGTGAAACTACATTTCGGCTGCAGAAAGTACTTATTATTAGATAATTTGTACATTGTACCAGAGTTTACTAGAAACCTTGTTTCCGTTTCCTGCCTTATTGAACAATGTATATCTGTTTCCTTTGAATCCAATAAAGCGTTTATTTCTTTCAAAGGCAATCTTATTTGTTCTGCTTCACTTGAGCATAATCTGTATGTTTTGAAACCTAATTCGGTCAAAAGTGTTTTGAATCTTTTGAATTGTTTAAAGCTGTGAAACACGAACTAAAAGAGCGAAAGTTTTCTCACGAGGAAAATGCCCATCTTTGGCATCTACAGTTTAGGAAGCCACATTAATCTCAATAGGATTGAGAAACTAGTGAAGAGTGGACTTCTAAATGAGTTGGAAGAAAACTCTTTCTGCTGGGTGTGTGAGTCATGTCTTGAGGGCAAAATGACCAAGCGTCCTTTTAGTGGAAAGGATATAGAGCCAAAGAGCCCCTCGAGTTAGTACATTCGACCTCGTGGTCCGATGAATGTTAAAGCTCGAGGTGGTTATGAATACTTCGTGTCTTTCATAGATGATTACTCAAGGTATAGGTATATTTACCTAATGCATAAGAAGTCGGAGTACAAGACTGAGGTTGAGAACCTCTTAGGTAAATCGCTTAAAACACTTCGATCGGATCGAGGTGGAGAGTACATGGACACCGAATTCGGGACTATATGATAGAACACCGAATTACGTCCCAACTCTCAAGACTGGTATGCCACGGCAGTGAGAATGGCGTATCGGAGAGGAGAAACAGAACCTTGTTGGACATGGTTCGGTCGATGATGAGGTATGCTCGTCTCCCTGATTCTTTTTGGGGTTACGCAGTGGAGACTGCGGTTTATATTTTGAACAATGTTCCGTTGAAGAATGTTTGTGAAACACCTTTCGAACTCTGGAGTGGAGGTAAAGGCAGTTTACATCACTTCAGAATTTGGGGATGCCTGACCCATGTGTTGGTGTCAAATCCGAAGAAATTGGAACCCCATTCGAAATTGTGCCTATTCGTAGGTTACCCTAAAGAGACTAGGGGTGGTCTATTTTTCAATCCTAAGGAAAATAGGGTGATTGTGTCGACAAACGCCACTTTCCTAGAGGAAGACCACGTCAGGGATCATTTACCAAGGAGTAAAATTGTGTTAAATGAAATGGACAGTACATCAGCAAGGGTTGTTGATGGGGCTAGTACGTCAACAAGTGTTGTTGATACTAGCACGTCTAGTCAAATCTGTTCTTAAGAGTTAGAGAATGCCTCGACGTAGTGGGAGGGTTGTGAGATAGCCTGATCGTTACATGGGTTTAGCTGAAACCTCAGTTGTCACTCCTGATGATGACTGCGAGGATCCATTGACCTATGATCAGGCAATGGTTGATGTTGACAAAGACGAATGGATTAAAGCTATGGACCAGGAAATGGAGTCGATGTACTTCAATTCTATCTGGGAGCTTGTGGATCAACCGGATGGGGTAAAATCTATTAGTTGTAAATGGATCTACAAGCGTAAACGTGGCGTAGATGGGAAGGTGCAGACCTTCAAAGCCCGACTAGTGGCAAAGGGTTTTACCCAAGTTGAAGGGGTTGACTATGAGGAGACTTTTTCACCTGTTGCCATGGTAAAGTCGATCAGGATCCTTCTGGCCATTGCCGCGTATTATGACTACGAGGTATGGCAGATGGACGTCAAGACAGCCTTTCTGAATGGCAAACTTGATGAGACCATCTACATGGACCAGCCTAAAGGGTTCATTATCCAAGGTCAAGAGCAAAAGGTTTGCCGACATCATAGGTCTATTTATGGACTAAAACAAGCTTCGAGGTCTTGGAATATAAGGTTTGATGAGGTGATCAAATCTTATGGCTTTGATCAAAATGTCGACGAGCCTTGTGTCTACAAGAAAATCATTGACAAAACTGTCGCATTTTTATTGTTGTATGTGGATGATATTCTTCTCATTGGGAATGAGGTAGAATTTCTTACTGACGTTAAGAAGTGACTAGCTTCACAATTCCAATTGAATGATTTGGGAGAAGCTCAGTATGTTCTAGGTATCCAGATAGTCCAGAATCGGAAGAACAAAACGCTAGCCTTGTCTCAGGCGTCTTATATTGACAAGATGTTGTCTAGATATAAGATGAAGAACTCCAAGAAGGGCTTGCTGCCTTTCAGGCATGGGGTTCACTTGTCTAAGGATCAGTGTCCTAAGACTCCTCAAAAGGTTGAGGATATGAGACGGATCCCATATGCTTCAGCTGTAGGGAGCCTGATGTATGTCATGTTGTGTACTAGGCCCGACATCTATTATGAAGTAGGGATTGTTAGTAGGTATCAGTCCAATCCAGGATTCGATCACTGGACAGCCTTAAAGGCAATCCTCAAGTATCTTAGGAGAACGAGAAACTACAGCTTAGTGTATGATAGTGGGGATTTGATCCTTACGGGATACACGAATTCTGACTTTCAGACCAATAAGGATTCTAGGAAATCCACTTTGGGGTCAGCCTTCATTCTGAATGCAGGAGCTGTAGTATGGCGAAGCATCAAGCAGGGATGCATCGCTGATTCCACTATGGAAGTGGAGTATGTTGCGGCTTGTGAAGCTGCAAAGGAAGTTGTTTAGCTTAGGAAGTTCATGATGGATTTAGAAGTTGTTCCAAATATGAACTTGTCGATCACGCTGTTCTGTGATAACAGTGGTGCAGTAGCCAACTCATGAGAGCCTCAGAGCCATAAGAGAGGCAAACACATTGAGCGGAAGTATCATCTGATACGGGAGATTGTGCACCGTAGAGATGTGACAGTCACGCAGATAGCGTCGGAGCACAACGTAGCTGATCCATTTACAAAGCCCCTCACGGCTAAGGTGTTTGAGGGTCACCTAGAGAGTCTAGGTCTTCGAGAGCTTCCTAACTAGGGCAAGTGGGAGATGTGTAAACGGGTATTCAATGCCCTAGTTTATTGTATTACTTCATTGTAATTTATGTACATTTCAGAAATGTATTTTCTCCACTAGCTTAGTCCAAGTGGGAGTTTGTTGGGATTTTTGTCCTAATCTTGTGTTTGTAAATTACTATTTGAAATTAATAAGAGTTATTTATTTCATTACTTTGTGTCTCGCAATATTTACAAACTTTTCCAATAAACTAAGCTCCAGGGTCATTGAATTTATGAGAGAACTAAAACTTGAACGGTGTGTAGTGGACACACAGGGAGGATCACGTTCGAGTTAATGACCCGAACGGTCTACAGTATATGGATAGGGTTGGAGACCTAATCCTGGATACACTGTGGATGCGACCCAC
Organism: Trichosanthes cucumerina; assembly: GCA_036507285.1. NCBI lineage: Eukaryota > Viridiplantae > Streptophyta > Magnoliopsida > Cucurbitales > Cucurbitaceae > Trichosanthes > Trichosanthes cucumerina. The sequence goes on along the minus strand of CM071842.1, from coordinate 9,754,325 downwards.
TTTGTATTAGATACAAACGAGGTGATCTGACTCGTTCATGTGGTTGACATGCGAGTGGGGGCATCCTGTGCAATGAGATTGTACAAGACCGGACCGTGAATTATTAGAGACCTCGATGTAACACCGTTGTGATGAGGACTAATACCGTAGATGACCATTAGTGACTCGACACGAATCTCGAGCGTGTTCTGAGACTCTCATCTGCGGAGTGTCATTCTTTGACTAGTACGGGTGAGGGTGGTCACAGTTACTCGCCCAATATGCCTATCTTCTCAGGGACAGAACCAAGTAAGGAGCTGAGAACTTAACTACGCGAGATGGAATTCACTCGTTCCCGCTTTAGGGAAACTAGAGGGTTGTTCTCTTAAGTGTTGTCTCCGTGGCTTGGACAACAGCGCCCCCCACCTTCTCACCGCCCGAGAAGGGTGTTGTGTATGGTTGGACCATCACGATATGTTGTTCATTAGAGAGGAGCGGTGGGGACTTAAGGAACAAGAGGTAGACACAGGGGTAAAACGGTAATTTGACCCAGCCGTGTCTACGAACAACCTTTGAAGGGTCGACTCATGGATATTGGTTATATCAGTGGACACATAATATTTTGTACTGACGGGAGTGCAGCTACGGGCTATAGTGGAGTGTTACCGTAGCTAATGAATGTTGATTAACCGGGTCAAAGAGTTTGATAGGTTAATCTCGGATCATTGGAGCCCGTCACTGTAGGTCCATTAGGTCCCTCGGTTGGCTCCATCTGGGTTCAAAGAAGGGTTAGAGTTTTTGTATGAAATTGAAGTGTTCAATTTCACTTAGAGGCATTTATGCCATTTATATGAGATATGAATGATATAATATATAGTTTAATGTGAATGAGATTCATAATAAACTATAGGTTAGCCTAATTGTTGAATTAGGGCTAATTGGAGAAATTAATTGAGAGAAATTAAATTGGATGTGATTCAATTTAATTATTCCACAATTATTGCAAATGTGATTTGCAATATGAGATATGAGATATCTGATATTATATGGTTATGCAAATATGATTTGCATAACCTATGATTGTGGTAAAATGGTGATAATGTGGAGATTTTAACTCCACTATTTAAACCCTTCTTGCAAGAAGGATTGTAGGCCAATCTCTCAATTTTTGGATTTCACCAAAGAGAAGAGATTCTTTCTCTCAACATTTTCTCTCAACTCTTCTCACTCTCCAAAACCAAGATCCCACCATCTTCCTTCTTTCCAAAAGAAGAACAACTGAGTTTTCAAGTGGTTGTGACCGGATCTTGTTCGTTAGTTCGAGTTTTCGTTGAGATCGAGAAGCACGAAGTGTTCGTGACCAAGGAAGAAACTTTGAAGAGAGTCTTCAACAAGTAAGTACATTCTTCTTGCTGTTTTTCTTCCTTAATTATGTATGTTTAACTTAGATCTAAGTGTTAGATCATTTTAATAAATTTCAAGTAGTGTAACAATACCTTGACGATTCAATCGTCTTCCGCTGCGCGGGGATTTTCATTCCCTTCAAGAAAGACCCACGATCGATGCCAACGTCTCTATGCATTCACCGTACGACGTCTTCTTCTTTTCGGTGAACTAGCAAGTGGCGACGAGCTTCGTTTTCACGCATTAAGAAAATTGCAAACGACTCCTACCCACGCGTAGCAACCGTGTTTGCCTTGCTCTCCAGCATTTGAAATCCATATACATGCTTAAATGAAATTTTGGCAAACTCTTTCAGCCCACATCCGAGTCTATTTGGCGAAGTTTAGTGAGTTCTAACATGTTCGACCTTTTTCGCAACAAATTTACATGTTGTAGCTTATGTTCTAACGCGTCGAAGTCTTTTATTTGTATATTCAAACCAATTCGATACCCTTCAAATGTTGGGATGTATGTCCTAATCTCGTTTTGTTTGTAATATTACCATTTGAAATAAATAAGTGTTATTTCTTTCATCACTTTGTGTCTCGCAATTTTACAAACTTTGTCCAATAAACTAAGCTCCAGGGTCATTGAATTTATGAGAGAACTAGAACTTGAACGGTGTGTAATGGGCACACAGGGAGGATCACGTTCGAGTTAATGACCCGAACGGTCTAAAGTATATAGTTAGGATTTGGAGACCTAATCCTTGATACGTTGTGAATGCAACTCGCTTTGTATTAGATACAAACAAGGTGATCTGACTCGTTCATGTGGTTGACATGCGAGTGGGGCATCATGTGCAATGAGATTGTACAAGACCAGATCGTGAATTATTAGACCTACTAATGTAACGTCGTTAACAGTATAAGACTAATAACTTCGTAGATGACTATTAGTGACTCGACCTAAATCCTGAGCGTGTTACGGACTCCTGTCTGCAGGGGTCTATCCTTTGATTAGTACGGGTGAGAGTGGTCATAGTTACTCGCCCAATATGCCTATCTTCTCAGGGACAGGATCACGTGGGGAGTTGGGAACTTAATTACGCGAGATGGAATTCACTCGTTCCCGACTTTAGGGAAACTAGATGGGTCATTCCCTTAAGTGTTGTCTCCAGGGCTTGGACAACAGGCACCCACCCTCCCACTGGCCCAAGAGGGATGTTGTGTATGGTTGGACCATTAGAACGTTGTTGTTCATTAGAGGAGCAGTGAACTTAAGGAGCAAGAAATAGACACAGGGTAAAACGGTAATTTGACCCAGCAGTGTCTACGAACAACCTGTGAAGGGTCGATTCACATGCATTGGTTATATCAGTGGACACGACTTGTCTTACAGTGATGGGAGTGCAATTACGGGCTTTAGTGGAGTGTTACCGTAGCTAATGAATGTTGATTAACCGGGTCAAAGAGTTTGACAGGTTAATCTCGGATCATTGGAGCTCATCACTTGTAGGTCTATTAGGTCCCTCGGTTGGCTCAAAGTGGATTAATAGAGGGTTTACAGTTTTGGTGTGGATTTGAAGTGTTCAAATTCATTAAAGGGTAATTATGTCATTTATATGAGATATGAATGACATATTATATAGTTTAATGTGAATGAGATTCATAATAAACTATTGGTTAGCCTAATTGTCTAATTAGGGCTAATTTGAAGAAATTGGATTGGGAGAAATTAAATTGAATGTGATTCAATTTAAAAATCCACAATTATACAAATGTGATTTGTATAATGAGATATGTGATATCTTATTATATATGGTTATGCAAATATGATTTGCATAACCTATGGTTGTGGTAAAATGGTAAATATGTGGAGATTTAAACTCCACCTATCACCATTATATAAACCATTTGCAAGAAGGCTTTGGTATGCATTTGGCTTATTTTTGGAAATCTCACCAAAGAGCTTTGCAAATTCTCTCTCAACTTTCCTCTCTCAATCTCTCCTCCCTTTTACCCAAAAAGGAGTCTCACAACTCTCCTTCTACCAAAGGAAGAACCACCGAGAAATCTTTTGGAACGTGTCCGGTTCGTTGGTTCGTTCGAAGAGATCGAGATCATTGAGAACGAGAACACGAAGGGTTTCGTGACCGGAGGAGGAATACGTGAAGAAATGTTCTTCAACAAGTAAGTGTTCTTACTAGTTTTTCCTACTATTGCATGTTTAACCTAAATGTTATTAGATAATTTCATTTTAAGAAAACATATTTCACAGCGATACCATGACGATTCGATCGCCCTTCCGCTGCGCGGGGATTCTCATTCCCTTCATCGAACACTTTTCAACAAGTGATCAGACTTGTTTTGGTGAGTTATAGGTGGTAAAACCCTTTGTAGATTCTTTTGAACTCAATTAAAAGCAATTTGGATAAGTTTTAACACTAGGTTACCATCTGTTTACAGTTTCGAATACTGTCGAACACATTCCAACAGTTATCCAAGTCCTTTTGGAAATTTTAGTGAGTAACAACTTGTTGCATTCTCTTTTAGAACTATTGCAACTCTTTCTAGTTTAGGTTCAAATTAGTTTTGAGCCATTCAAATATGGTTTGAGGTTGGTGTTTGGGTACGTTTAGTTGATAAACTACGTCGAATAACCTTTGAAAATTGAATAAGGATTTCGAATTGAATTCTAATCACTAAGTATAGTCTCTAAATCTTAGCATTCTTGTTTAGGTATCTCTTAGGCTATTTGAATAATTTTAGAAGCATTTTTAGGTAAGTAGAATTTTATCGGTTGGGTATGTTTGTTGTGAGATAGCATGGTGTTGACTTATTTCTATTATATATAACTATCGAAATATCATTGTGAAACTGTTGTAAGCCCTCAACTGATTAGGCATGTCTAGATGCTTATTATATGTATTGGTTGAGTATGTTGAACTATTGAGATGTTTTATATAGTGATGTGATATTTAGCATGTGTTGTGATATTTTCTTTGTGGTAACTATGTTTCCTTATTGAGATTGTTTGAAATGAAACGTGGTTTCTTTATATTGTGTGTTGCAGAATTATGGTGACATTTTCAAAGTTGTGGTCATAATGTTGTCAATAAGTTTCATGTTTAAACCCTTTACAGTGTGTTAGGCTAGTGAATGTAAAGTTCTCTTGTTTTGTAAACCTCCTTGAATGTTAGTTGAGTTTATGGCTTAGGATCGTTACAATAGTTCTTGTAATTTTTGAATTGTTGACATGAGGTTTGATAAGTTCTTGTAATTTTAGAATTGTTCATGAGCTTAATAGTTTGATATTGTTAAAGATGTGTATTTTGTTAAAGTGTGGAAGATTGGTTGATGAAATTATGCATTTTTCAATATAACAAATTATTTGAACACAGTGCAGAAAATTCAAGATAATAGGGAATATTTAATAGATTGAAAAAAAAAAACACAAATCAACAAGACGTGTATAATATGTCAAGATCTAATTCCTATTGACATTTTTGAAACGTCAAGATAAAATTATATTCGACTCATTTGAATCGTCAAGTAATTTATATTTGACATTCTTGAAACCAAAATAAACATATATTTGACATAGAGAAAACGTCAAGTATTGACACAAATTTGACGTTTTTTCAAAGTCAAGATAAAACTACATTTGACGAATAAAAAGTGTCAAGGTTTCATGTTAAAAATGACACATTATAAGCGTAAAAAAAGACTATACATAACATTTTATAAGTGTCAAGTATTGTACATTATTCTTGACGGTGGATTCCTTGACGGTTTGAAAAACGTCAAGTACGACATTTTATAAGCGTCAATGTAGCCACCTATTTTTGTCCGGCTCATTTTTAATTAATTGTTAGATTATCATTATTTATATTTTTTTTGTATTTTTGTATTTGCTCATTTTTTTATGTGTTGATTTGTTATTTGTTAATTTTACCATGTATTTTTTTTAAATGTTGGGGAATTTTTTTTTTTTTGAAGAAGAAAAGACAAAATTTTGATTAAGTATGTTTTGCTTTTTAATTTGATTGACCAAAATGTTGTTGGCCTTTTTTAGGTGTAAGTTCTTTTCGGCATAGGTTTTCAAATTGCAACAAATTGTGGTTTTGGTTTTATGCACAAAAGAGTAATGGTTTTGGTCTTTATATACATCTCATTCTCTTCTTCAAAAAGAACACAACTAACACAAAAAACCTACTTCTTCTACACTCCCACACATCATTCTCATCCATTCTCAACTCTACAAAACTCCATAGCCAAATACCTTCACAACCATAAAGATGAAGAGTTTTTTTGAAAAAAAAAATACTCCAAAATCCCATAACACAAAAAATAACCCTAGCTTAGTTGGAGGTTGCATTTGGTAGGACTTTGTTCCTAGGATCCACACCTCAAACAACAAGCTAGTTGGTTGTTCTTGATACATTCTTCTTGATCTTCATCTTTATTTTGTAATTTCCCCGGAAAACAATAGTTGAGTAAGGGTTTTATGAGTTTTGCTTTCATTTTTGTGGTTTATTACATCTTTTCTTATTTCTATTACAATGTGAATCTTTGTTTATTTTATCGTTATGTTTTTTCTACTAACTTTATCTTCATCTCCATCTCTAAATATCCCTGAAAAACAATAGTTGGGTAAGGATTTTATGAGTTTTGTTTTTATTTTTGTTGTTTATTACATCTCTTTTTACTTTTATTATAATGTGAATCTTTGCCCATTTTTTGTTTGCATTAATGTCTAAGATCTTGATGCTACTAACTTTATTTTATGGTTTACCTCCCCAACTTATCTATCATTTTCCTTTCTCCATATTTCTTCTTCTTAGCTCTTGATTTCATTATACTAAAAAAGAGAGAGAGAGAGAAAAAAAAAAGAGGAGAAAGTGTTGTGAAATTGGTTGTGTACATAACTTACATTATGTTAGTATGGGTGAATAGAGTTTTGTTTTAAAAAAAAAACAAAAATGTTGTGGTCTTAGAGAGCTTTTGTTTCTCATTTGAAAAAACCTAATAAGTTGAAAAAGACAAGAAAGTTGAAAAAGGTGATCATAGGAATAATGTGAGGGAGTGAAAAGGTAATTGAAAAATAAAAAAAAATGAAAAAAGTAAATGGCTAATAAAAACAAAAATAAAAAAAAGTTTAGTTTTTTTTTTTTTTTGTACATCTACCCATGACTGCTCTTTTCAAAATTTGTGTATGGTCAAATCATGGATATTTGTCACTAATACTTATTTTTTTTTAATTTTTCATTTATTTACTCTTTCTTTCTTTTATTTTTTTTTTATTATTGTTATTTTTTTCTCTTTCTCCAAAATTTAATTTTTGCATCTATTTACATACTTTATTTGCAAGTCATATATCTTATCTATTTATTTATCATTTTCTTCTTAGTATTTTCACCATGTTGTTAATTTCATGTGATTGTTTTTTTCTTTAAACTTATATTTCTTGTTATAAAAAAAATATGCCGACGATGGAATCTAGAAATATTTGGGAGTCCGATTTTCTAGTTTTCTTGAGGTGAGGAATTGATTCTTTGGAAGTCCAAGATCAACTCCAATACGTTGTTTTTTAGAAAATTTAATCATATTCGTATATTATGTTTGTTCACTTATTTGCTATGAATAAATTATCATGCATGCTCAACTTATCTTGTCATTACATTTATTTGTTTTGCTTAACTTTGATTTTCTTGATTTTTCTTAGTGGTTTCTATTATTATTTTTTTCTCATTTTTTGTAATATCATTTCTCAATTTTTTTAAATATCCCTTTTTTACAAAGGTTTGTTTTCAAAGCCAAAGTATTTTATTTTCTAAGTTTTAAAACATTTTCTTAAAATGTGATTTTTCTTTTAAGGTTGTTTTTTCCTAAAAATTTCTACGACGGAATCTAGAAATATTTGAGAGTCCGATTCTCTAGAATTCTTGAGGTGAGAGATCATTATCTTTGGGAGTCCGAGATTTTGATCCCAAGAAAAAATGAATTTAATTAAAATATTTTTTTAAAAAAAACTTTATTTTATAAGAGGTTATCCTATGATGGATTTGAAAAAATTGTGATTTTTTTTTCTCATATTCTTGAGGTGATATTATTTCTAAAATCTTGGAAATAATTTCAATGCAACCACATTAATGGATTTTCATCTACTTATTTTATGGGATCATGACTCCAAATATTGGAGTAATGAGGGGTAAAATAAGACATTGTTTTAAAAATCTAATTTTCCTAAATAAGACATTTTTTTTTTGTCCTTATAAAATTTTTGCAATTCAAGATTTAAAATTTGGCCACCGTTTTTTTGAACGGGTGTTGTGGGGTGCTAACACCTTCCCCATACACAAACAACTCCCGAATCCAAATCTAGTTTTCGCATACCATTTTTTTTTCTTTTTTTTATAAAAAAAGTTATTTTATTTTGGTGCCCAATCACACCATAAAAAAGATTGGTGGCGACTCCTTTTAAATATCCCTTTTATGAGGACGTCGGTCGCTCCGCGTCGCAGATACGTGGCGACAGTCAAGAAATATAATTTTTGTAGTAGTGTGAGCATATTTTAATTTTGAGTATAATGAATGGTCTAGAAAGATGTTTTAGATGGCTTTTTTTTTTAATGGTTGTGGCTCTCTTAGTGAAGGGGCCAGTTAGTGGACTGATAAATTCATGATAAAGAAAAGTAAGGAGGATATCATAGTTTCATGTATAAATGGTTAGTATTATTGTTAGAGAAAGTTATATAGATAATGTTAAGTATGCACATCGAGGTGTCCAAGTATAAAGGTCAAGACTCAATATTCATTTGGTTTGCAACAGGTATCGAGACATCTAGGTATGAAAGACAGCGATCGATATTTATTGTAGGTATACTTAAGGTATTGAGGTGCCTAAGTACAAAGGTCAGGGATCAATATCCTTCATGTATGAGTATCACGGTTGCCTAAGTACAAAGGTCAGGATTCAATACATAGAATAATTTGTATAGAATCTTGTTACCTATGAAAATTGAGATGCTCGGATACAAAAGTTGGGAATTGTTATTATATGCCAAGATCCAAATCCTATGTCTAACCAATTTTAGAAAAGTTTGAGGTGTTTACAACAAGTTTATAAGCGATTTTATTATAATTTAAATGTTGGACAGTAATTAAAGAAATGCAGAAACAGTAAAGAACAATCAGAGAACACCAATATTTATAGTGGTTCGGTCATAAAACGACCTACTCCACTTGCAAAGGTGTTTTAAGCCTTTGCTAGACAGTTTATTAGAGATATACGAGAGTATACAGAGAACTTACAGCAGGATATCTAAAGATACATTTATTCTTTTGGGATTTAACAAGATTCCAAGATTTATGCCCAAAGAGAGACTACAACTAATCTTTATTCCAGATTGAGAGTCTAACAACCTTTGGGATTAAATCTTGAATCTAAACTAAAAGGAAAGAAAAAAAAGGAGAGATACAACCTTTGGAGAGGATCTCATAAACAAAGGTTGAAAGAAGGTTGAGTCTCACGTTTGTACAGCAACCGATGGCTTCAAATAGCAGAACGATTAACCTGCAGCAACTCCACGGCAACAGTCACCTCTTCTTGCGAACTGCAACCCACGGTGGACGGCAGATTTCTGCTATAAGGACGGAGCTCCCTCGATATCTTTCTCATGGCTGAAAAACCATGGTATTTTCCAGATTTCCCTCTCTCTCTGTCGAAGAAACCCCTCTGTTTTTCCGCCTTCTATTGAGCCCCCCAACCTTTTCTTTCTCTCTCTATTCTTTTCTATCTTAAAAGAAACAAAAAACCCTAATTATAACAATAAACCCAATTAGACCCAATTCACACTTTTCTTCTTCTTTTTTTTTCCCTCCCTCACTTAAGGCTCATACACACCCTTTTATAATAACAAAAAAAAGGAACAAATGGGTTTAGGTAATAGGAGATCAAGAAAGGTAGATTTTGGCTCCTCCAACTTTGGGCCCAACCTTAACAATGGGTCTTTAAACTTAAGAGCTAAAACAAAGGTCCAAACCATTTTAGATTAACTTAAAAAACATTAATCTAAAATTAATTAGTTTATGATAGGTTGAAACCAAAAAATATAACAATCTCCACCTTGATTTCAATCTATCATAAACTAAGAAGAGGACCTATAATTTAGTTCTCAAATAAGATCCAGGGTTATCCATGATCAAGCTGCAACATTCTCACACAAAGGTTAAATTTATCACAAGGTAATGCTTTAGTAAACATATCAGCAACATTCAAATCAGTAGCAACCTTTTTAACAGAAACTAAACCATCATTGATGACATCTCTTACAAAATGATACCTAACATCAATATGCTTAGTTCTTTCATGGTGAGAATGATTTTTAGATAAATGTAGAGCACTTTGACTATCACAATGCACAGTCACAGAAACATTATCACTACAACACAATTCGAGATACAATTCCCTTAAGCCAAAAAGATTCCTTAATAGCTTGATTAATGCAATATATTGATTGATTGTAGATAATGCAACTATAGACTGTAAACTAGATTTCCAACTAATTGTGCAATTGAACAATCTAAACACAAAACCAGTCAAAGATCTACGTTTATCTATATCAGCAGCATAATGAGCATCAACATATCCAACAAGTTCAATATCCTTGCTATCAACTATATTTGCTCCATCATAAACAAGACATAAATCTGTATGACATGCAAGATACCTCAAAATCCACTTAACAGCATTCCAATGTTGTTTACCAGGATTAGCGAGAAATCTACTAACAACACTAAGTGGATGAGCAAGGTCAGATCTAGTACAAACCATGGCATACATAAGACTCCCAACAGTATTAGCATATGGAATGTCATGCATTTCATCACTATCACTTGGAGTCTTAGGTGAATCATTAACAGATAGTTTAAAGTGCTTGCCAAAAGGAATACTAACCTTCCTACTATCATGCATGTTCAATCTTTTAACTAGTCTTGTTATATATTCACTTTGAGACAAATATAGTTTCTTCTCTTTTCTATCTCTAATAATATCCATTCCTAATATTCTTTTTGCATTGCCTAAGTCTTTCATTTCAAACTCCTTCTTTAAGAGATTCTTTAACTTATTTATTTCATGCATGGTTTTGCAAGCAATCAACATGTCATCAACATATAAAAGCAAGTAAACAATATTCACTTCAGAGATTTGTTTGAAATACACACAACTATCATACTTACTTCTACAAAAGTCAATAGATAGCATATAGGAATCAAACCTTTTATACCATTGACGTGGGGATTGCTTTAAGCCATACAACGATCTCTTAAGAAGACAAACCTTCTTTTCTTGTTTGGGAGCTTCAAATCCAGGTGGTTGATCCATGTAAATGGCCTCCTCAAGCTCACCATGCAAGAAAGCGGTCTTTACATCCATCTGCTCTAACTCAAGATCAAAGTGAGCAACAAAGGCAAGCAAAATTCTAATAGACGTGTGTCTTACAACGGGGGAAAAAACCTCATCATAGTTTATACCCTCCCTTTGAGTAAACCCTTTGGCTACTAACCTAGCCTTGAATCTAGGCTTGTTATTTTGTAAAGGGTTCTCTTTGACTTTATAAATCCACTTACAACCTACAGTTTTAGCTTTTAATGGTTTATTAACAAGAACCCAAGTTTGATTTTTAATCAAAGAATCATACTCTTCTTTCATTGCGGCCCACCATTTTTCTTTATTTTCATTACTTATGGCCTCATTGAAAGTTTGTGGTTCTTGATTAATAAACTCATTAGTTATAACTAGGGCATAGGATATAAGGTCAACATACCCAAACCTAGTGGAAGCTACAATGGTTCTCCTAACCCTATCCCTAGTTAACTGATAATTTGTTAAGTCTTGACTATCCTCTTCCTCTTCCTCATTAGCAACTTCATGTGTAGGTGATTGATCTAAGGTAGAAGGTGAAACATCATGTTCTACTATTGGCTCATCTACCTGATCACTATGGGAAGTGGAAGAAGGACTAGCTAAAATGGTTTCAGTGGAACTAGGTGGACTTTTAGGAATAGACTCGGTCTTTTCTTCTACATGCCCCATTTTTCCTTCATTAAAGACAACATCTCTACTTATTAGGATTTTTGGTGAATTTGGGTCTAGACACCATAGTTTATATCCCTTGACACCCTCGGGATATCCTAGGAAAACACATTTCTTAGCCCTTGGGTCTAGCTTTCCCTCTTTTGAATGAGCATAAGCTAAACACCCAAAGACTTTCATGTGTGATAGATCAGGGGGACTACCTTGCCAAAGCTCTTGAGGCGTTTTTAAATCTATGGCGTAGATGGGCTCTTATTGATTATATAACATCTTTGTTGCAAATGAGCTTCCCCAAAAAAACTTTGAGGAAGTTGTGAATCAGACAACATGCACCTAACTCTTTCCATAAGGGTTCTATTCATTCTCTCAACGACCCCATTTTGTTGTGGCGTCCCTACAACAGTCAAGTGTCTTGCTATGCCTTTAGACTTACAAAAGTTTCTAAACTCATGGTTACAAAACTCTAGCCCATTGTCAGTCCTAAGTTTCTTAACTCTAAGGCCAGTTTGGTTTTCAACATAGGTTACCCATTCAACAAATTTATTAAAAGTATCAGATTTATTTTTCAAAAGATAAACCCAAACTTTTCTAGTACAATCATCAATAATGGATAAGAAATATCTAGCCCCACCATTTGTGACAACATTAGATGGGCCCCATAAGTCAGCATGCACATATTCTAGTTTTTTATTAGCAGAGTGACCACCCTTTCCAAATTTTACTCTTTTACTTTTACCATAAACACAATGCTCACACATATCTAGGTCCACATTTTTTATGTTAAGAATTACTTGTTTTATTAACTCTCTAATTCCTTGCTCACTCATGTGACCTAAGCGTTTATGCCAAAGGGTAATTTTGGAATTGTCACTCTCTTTAACTAGATCACTTGACCCTACGACCGTCGAACCCTCTAAAGAGTATAAGGTATCCTTAAGAAGCCCTTTCATTGCAACTAAGATGCCCTTCATGACTTTTAGAACACCACCCTCTAACTTAATGGTGTACCCTTGCTTATCTAACATGCTAAGGGATATTAGGTTTCTTTTAACTTCAGGTACGTACCTAACTCAAGTTAGAAACCTAATATTTCCGTCATGAAGCCTAAGGCGTCTTTGTTCCTTGACCTTCTACACTACAAAAGTGTCGGTTCCCCTAACATGACTTTACCTCCCACACCGGTTTGGAAGTCTTCTAGCCATTCTCTATTAGGGTCATATGGAAAGAACAACTGAATCTAGGATCCAAGTGTCATCCTCTCTAGTGTTACTAACCATAAGAGAGTGGTTATACTCTTCACTAAGGTTTACTACACTAGACTCTTTCTTTCCCTTTACCCGACGACTTTTTATTCCTAAGGTCAGGACAAAACCTTCTAATGTGGCCTTCTTTTTGACAATGATAACACCTCCTATTACTAGCCCCCTTAGACTTTGATCTACCCCTACTCTTGCTTCTTTGCTTTTTCCTATTCTCTGATCTCCCTCTAACGTATAAAGTTTCACTATTAGACTTCTTGGTTTCTTTAAGTTCTTGTTCTTTTACTCTGATGACATTTAAAACAATTTCAGTGGACAAAGTATCCCTACCAAACTTCATAGCAGATTTCACATCATTATAAGATTCAGGCAAAGAATTTATCAGAACTACAACATGATTTTCATCAGAAAAGATTTCACCTATATTTTCCATTTCAGAAACTACTTTATGGAATTCATCTAGGTTATCTTTCATGCTTTTACTAGAGTCCATTTTAAAACTAAAGAAATTAGATTTTAAAAATATTTTGCTTGAAATTGATGCTACTTGGTAGGTAGATTCTAATTTTGTCCAAAGTTTAACGGCAGTATCTTCACTACGCATTTGTCTTATAATTGTATAAAACAAATAAAGGATTATAAGGCTGTGAGCTACCTTATTTATCTCTTTCAGTTGGTCCGCTGTTATGCTGTCCGGAACTTCCTTAGCCTCCAAAAGTGCGTAATCGACCTTTTGTTGACGAAGGATGGCCAACATTTTGATCTTCCATAGACCAAAATCTCCTTTCCCATCAAACCGCTCCACCTCGAACTTGGAACTCATCCTGAAAAAATGAGAAACAAAATTGGGCAACAAACTTTTCTTGAAATAAAAATTTTCAGAATTAAAGAATACTAACAACTTAAAGATTTTTAAATCCAAAGATTTTATTCAACAAACTAAATTTTAATTCAAGAAAGAATGCCTCAAAAACAAGGATTAAAAGCTCTGATACCAAAATGTTATTATATGCCAAGATCCAAATCCTATGTCTAACTAATTTTAGACAAGTTTGAAGTGTTTACAACAAGTTTATAAGCGATTTTATTACAATTTAAATGCTAGACAGTAATTAAAGAAATGCAGAAACAGTAAAGAACAATCAGAGAACACCAATATTTATAGTGGTTCGGTCATAAAACGACCTACTCCACTTGCAAAGGTGTTTTAAGCCTTTGCTAGACAGTTTATTAGAGATATACGGGAGTATACAGAGAACTTACAGCAAGATATCTAAAGGTACATTTATTCTTTTGGGATTTAACAAGATTCCAAGATTTATGCCCAAAGAGAGACTACAACTAATCTTTATTCCAGATTGAGAGTCTAACAACTTTTGGGATTAAATCTTGAATCTAAACTAAAAGGAAAGAAAAAAAGGAGAGATACAACCTTTGGAGAGGATCTCATAAACAAAGGTTGAAAGAAGGTTGAGTCTCACGTTTGTACAGCAACCGACGACTTCAAATAGCAGAATGATCAACCTGCAGCAACTCCACGGCAACAGTCACCTCTTCTTGCGAACTGCAACCCACGATGGACGGCAGATTTCTGCTATAAGGACGGAGCTCCCTCGATATCTTTCTCACGGCTGAAAAACCATGGTATTTTCCAGATTTCCCTCTCTCTCTGTCGAAGAAACCCCTCTGTTTTTCAGCCTTCTATCGAGCCCCCCTGTAACGCCCCTACTTTTCCCTAACTATAATTCCTAGGGACACTACTAAACATGCATGCATTCTTAGGCCAAAAGCGCATAAAACAATCTTTAAATCGCCAAAATATCAAAATATCTTTAGGGATCCCGAAAGAAAACGTCAAAACATTGAAAATAACATTTTTAAACTTGGCCTACTTAAAGTTCTGGAAATAAAATTTAAACTTCGAAATCCTTTAACGACAACATCCATTATTAAGGAAAAATGCGGAAAACATGACTTTCCCCATGGTTTGACAACGTGCCTCCATCACTCGCCCCGTACGTCCTTGGCCTTACCTGAAAAACATTTTAAAATAAAAGGGTGAGTATTGTAATACAATACCCAGTAAGTGACCTCGCTACCGAAGTTTTGGGACATGCACACACATACAATCGTGACTTTTTAAACTCGGTCAAAATATTCATATGTGGGACCTAGGACTTTCTCATATCAATCGTGACTGTAATGCATGACTTCCTTTTAATTTAAATGGCTAATTGGTCGCCCTGAGTCATTTCATTTTGAGTCCCTCACAGACCCCTATAAGAATTTGAGTCCCTCACAGACCCCTATAAATGCTTTTGAGTCCCTCACAGACCCCTGTATGGATTTGAGTCCCTCACAGACCCCTATAAGCTTGACCCATAGGGTCTCTAATGCATGTTTGACCATGCATACAATGAACTCAGGAGACCAATTTCCACATTCTAATTCAAATCATTTCATGACATACATACCATGCATGAGGTCCCATCATCTATTGTGACTATAATGCACATATCATGAAACAGTGATACTGACATGCAAATCATGACTTTTTCACAACATATTGAAGATAATACTTTTAAGCATGATCGATTCGCACCTTCATTACAGAAAACTTTGCGTGAAATAGTGACATTTTTTCACATAAAATAATGGAATACTCTCTCATAAAATAAAGGACTACTTTCTAAATAATCTCACATAAAAAGATAGACTATTTTCACATAAAATGAAGATAAGCTCTCACATAAAATAATGACTAATTTCCCATAACATAAGGATAAGCTCTCGCATAAAATAATGACTATTTTCACATAAAATAACGAACGATTTTCGTATAAAATAATGAAATTCATTTTCTTTGATCCCGTTCAGAAAAGTTCGGCACAAGGACCCTTACCTCAAGCTTTGATCCAATCGCTCTACTTCTAATTCTCAAGATGGGAGCCTCTTTCGTATTGCCTGATAATCAAGAAGTTTTCTAATTTGTCACTCAACCATAAGACACTTCTAGGTCTATAAAAGTTTACGTACATAAAGGTCTATGATTCGCCACTTTGCTCTAATTACCTTAACTCCGAAGTATAAGCCGAACGCCAATTCGCTTGCTCCAAATCTTGGAAGTTTTGATACCGAAATTCGGCTTGTTCCTATAATATTATCACACGATTCAGATCCAATTAATTCTACACCTCCAAAACAGAAAAGGTTTCACATAGGCTCACCTGTCCAAAAATCTCAGCTCTGAATAACCCTCGACGGCAGCGTAATGACGAAACCGAAGGTCTGCTGGTCGGATGGCGTATTGGTGAGAAACACGTGATCGTGGTTGAGCTGAGCAAAAACGTGGACGAACTCCGGCGTTAATGGCGATCAGGGGCACTCGCCGGCGATCTCGGCGTTTCGCATTAAATCATAAGCAGCGGCCGAAATCGATGTGCAACAATGCCGTGCAAATCGAAGATGGTCGGCGCTGCAGTCGAAGGTAGATCCGGACGGCGACTGCGAGGTCTGCAACGCGAGCGTTCGGCGATGGCGAGATCTACGAGCGGTCGGCGGCGATGCGGAATCGATGGTCGCGACGGTCGGCGCGCAAAGAATGGTTCGGAAAAGAGGCGGCGCGCTAACCGGCTAAAGTGGCGATGCTGCGAGGCTCGCTGTCGACGGCAATCCCGTGCGATTCAATGCTCCAGCGTCGTCGACGTTCAAGGGTGTTCGCCGGTGGAGTTCGTGAGGCGTGCTGGACGTGCAGCCTCCTGTTCCGGTCGGCGGGAGTTGCGGCAAGGGTGTCGGCTAGGGCAAAGAGAAGAAGAAGAAGAGTGCCTAGGGTTGCGTGATTTCAAGCCTAAATAATAAAAAAATAATAAAAGACCTAGGTCATCTTCAAAAAGGCCACAACTAGCCCTTGACTTAGGCACTATTTACTAAAATGCCATTGTCACCTCCTCTTCCTTTATTTATTTATATATATTTTTTTTTTAAAGAAAACAAATCATTTTAGACCATATAAAATTCAAGGTTCAATCTTACCGAGCATGATGAAAATTCGCTAATCCGACCCGACATATAGGTTGTTAGAACGTAAAATAAAATAAGCAATTAGTACCTGCGGTTATGGTCGTCACACCCCCAACCTTTTCTTTCTCTCTCTATTCTTTTCTCTCTTAAAAGAAACAAAAAATCCTAATTATAACAATAAACCCAATTAGACCCAATTCACACTTTTCTTCTTCTTTTTTTTTTCCCTCCCTCACTTAAGGCCCATACACACCCTTTTATAATAACAAGAAAAGGAACAAATGAGTTTAGGTAATAGGAGATCAAGAAAGGTAGATTTGGGCTCCTCCAACTTTGGGTCCAACCTTAACAATGGGTCTTTAAACTTAAGAGCTAAAACAAAGGTCCAAACCATTTTAGATTACCTTAAAAAACATTAATCTAAAATTAATTAGTTTATGATAGGTTGAAACCAAAAAAATATAACAGGAATTGATATTCATATTGGTTTACAACAAACATTGAAGTGCCTAGGTATAAAGGTCATGGATCATATGTCGTAGGTGAGAGATATTGGAGTACTTGGTTACAAAGGCCAGGGGCCAATATCGACCATATACGAGTATCAAGACAATTGGGTACAAATGGCAGGTGTCGATACACTAGTATGTAGAAAAAGTGAGGTTGTGTCAGTTTGAGTTGTGTCGAACGTTATGTTTGATATCCTTCGTAAGAAGTTAGTGTCAGAGTCTTAAGTACAAAGATCGAGAGCTGACTAGTTAAGCTATGTGGTTATTGGGTTGTTGATAGTTGAGTTTAGCTTGGAGTTATTGAAAATTAATGAATTATATGGTTATGGTCCTTGAAATGAGTATGATATTTCTGTTACTTGATTTCCTTGGATGTTGAGCATGTCTAACTTGTATTTTGATTTTGAAGCATGTTGTTTGTTGCTTTGTGGCTCATCAAGTGTGAGCTACTCTACTAAGTGTGCATTATGTACTGACTCACCACCGGATTTTGTAGATGAAGAATACTATGAGAGCTTGGTGATATAGAGGAGGAGACTTAAGAAGAGAGACCATTAAGCGTATTTATTATTTCTTTATCATTTAATTTTAGATTATTTAGTTGAGAAGTTAGTTATTCTTTTAAAAATGGGTCTTAACTCATGTTTCAAAGTTTTTGATTATTGTTGCTTTTCTAGGTTGTCCTAGGCCTTTAATTACTTTACTATTATGGACTGAGTTGTTTGAATTTATCCAAGTTAATATGTTCACCCTTATTTAGAATGTTTGGTTGTTTTAGTTTTTTAATAGTTTCTGAGTATGAAACATGCTAAGTTGTTGTTTGGTAAATCTGACAAGAAGTAGAACTTCATTGTTCAAATCTCGAAATCGGAATTACTCATCTACTTTTTTCATATGGGAAAGAGTGAATATCATCTTTTACCTCTTATATTTTCCACTCTTTATTTGGTTTAAGTCCTAAAATAATGATTGGCTTATTGACAAAAACAACGGAAAAAAATAAGAAAGAAAAGAAAGAAAAAGAAAAAAGAGTGAAAAAAATTAAGAAAACAGAATACAAAAGCAAAAATAGAAGGAATAAAAAAGAAAAAAGAAAGAAAAACTAGAAAAAAAATGATTGAAAAAAAAAGAATAGAAGAAAAAATAGAAATAAAAACAAAGTGAAGAGATACATATATAAAAGAAGATTATTAGAAAGGAAGAAAAGGAATGAGGAGAAAAGGAAAATATTAAGATAAAAGAAAAAGAAAGGAAAAAAAAGTGAAATGATAGAAAACATAATTAAAGAAGTGAGAGAAAGGAAAAAATAATTAAAGAGATAAAAGAAGAAGAAAGAAAAAAAATGTGAAATGACAGAAAAAATAATTAAAGAAGTGAGAGAAAGAAAAAAGAAGACAAAATAAAAAGACGAGGGAGAAACAAAGATGGAGGAGATGAGAAAAAGAAAGAAACAGGGAAAATAAAAAATAGCATAAAAAAAAAAAGAGAAAAATAGAAGAAGAAAAGTATATCTAGAACCTAGTGGAGGGCTTGATGAAACCTTGATTTCTAACCAGTTAAGAAAAACTCAAACCACACACATTAATGATGTTTGGAAACAAAAACTCAAATCTTCAACTGAATATCAGCTTCGTTATACCCAAGTCCTTATCCACCTCCTAAAATTTTCAATCAAACCAGCTATTAAAGGTCGTTTGTTCTTAAGAAATTTAAATAACTAGAATTTTCATATATACCCATAAATATAAATGTATGAAGGTTTACATAATTCTATTTGTTTTGAAGGAATAATCTGAAAATATTTAGATAACCCTATTTGTTTTGTAGATTTGTGTATAGAAATATCTTAAGATGATGTGTTAAACCAATAGTTTCCTAGTTAATCTTTAGGTAATTTAAGTATTAGTTTAATATAATTTAATTTTATATCACATGCATTTTGATTTTTATTAATTTAATGATATATTTGTATATCAATTTAGTTTATACTCACGTTTATGTATTATTTTGTAGAACAAATTAATTTATATTAGTTCGAGATTCTTATCAAATTTTAATTAAATTATAACTAAATTTATTTTATATTTAAATGTAAAATATAAATATATATAGCTACCTATGGTCCTATGGTCCGTTAGTAGTGTATAAGAACATTAATTTATTTTTAAATATATATAATAAACAAAAATGTAAAATAAAGAAAAATGATAAGATCAAAAATGTCATAGATGATGCCTTTTACGTAGGAATCTTAAAAATCCATATTTCAAGAAGGCATAATAAGTAGGTCAAATGCATTTCAGAGGGCATTCTAAAATACTTGGATATCTTGAAATGCCACATAATTATTTTTTTGTTAATATTTTTATTTAATTATTGAAATCATATTTTATTGCAACCTAACCTACCTCTTTTGTCAGAGGCAAGTGACCTAAAAAAAGGTGCTTGATCTCGTGAATGATTTGTAGAGATATGACGTAGAGTATAATTTGTCATATTTGAATGGGCATGTGCTAAAGTATTAAAAACAAGGTTAAATTATAAGTTTAGTTCCTGAATTTTGAATTTTGTGTCTATTTGGTCCATAAATTTTTAAAAGTATCAAATAGGTCCTTGAACTTTCAATTTTGTATCTATTTTGGTCCATAAACTTTGAAATGTGTCTAATAAGTCTTTAAATTTTCAATTTTATATCAAATAGGTCCCTGAATTTTCAATTTTGTGTTTAATAGGTCTTTGACCTAATTGATGTTTTTTAAAATTCATGAACTTACTAGGCACAAAATTGAAATCTTAAACTTCTATTGGACAAAAAAATCAATTTTATATGTAATAATCGATTAATTTTTTTTAAATAGGGACCTATTAAAAGTTCAAAGACTAATTAAATATTTTTAAAATTCAGAGACTTATTAGATACAAAATTAAAAGTTCAAGAACTTATTTGACACTTTTTAATTTCAAGAACTAAATCGACATAAATTTCAAAATTTAGAGACTAAACTTATAATTTAACATAAAAATAATTATTGATATTACAACCTATCACTCTTCTCCCCGTCAGGATGAATAGCGATAAATTCGGTTGAACTCGAAAAAAAAAATACAACTCTCCTCATTTCAAAAAAAAAAAAAAAACCAAAAAAAATTAAAAAGCTTACAACTTTTCGAACTTCTCTCAATTATTAAGTTTTTGTTTTTTTCTCAAAAGTTGAGTGCATTTAATAACCACCATACCTCATAAATGGAAATGTTGTCTTTCCAAACAAAAAAACACCCAAACAAATTATTGGAAGTAGGGGTGAGCAAAAAAAGACCGAAAACCGACACGACCGATCGAACCGAGGGCGGTCGGTCGGTTTAGTGAAGGAGTCGGTCGGGTCGGTTTTTCCCTTCACAAAACCGACCGAACCGACCGAAAATTAAAAAAAAAAACTATATATATAATAATAATAATAATAATAATAATAATAATAATTAAAAAAATAAAAAACTAAAAAGTTTTCTCAAAATAATTAAAAAATAATTAAAAAATAATTATAAATTATTAAATAATAATAAAATAATAATTATAAATATTTAATATTTAATTAAATAAATATTTTTATATACATATATAAACCAAATAAAAACTGACCAAATCAACCAGGTCGATCGGTCGGTCGATTTTGGTAAGGATTTTAAAAAAAAAAAAAAAACCAACCAGACCGCCCCCTTGGTCGGTTCGGTCGATTGGGGTCGGCAAACCGACCCCGACCGACCGATGCTCACCCCTAATTGGATGAAGTATTACAATGCGGTTCTCTTTATAAAATTGTTGATGGAGATTTTTAAAATCTATTAGTCTCCTAATTACTATTGAATAGAAAATAGTAATTTTGCAAATTAAAGTCATCCTCAAATAGTTTCAAAAGATACGTACGAACGCTATTGAAGTTAAGTGATGTGACCTTTCCTTTCAATTATGTTTTGACTTTGTTTGATAATTATTTAGAGCTCCTTTGATAACGTTCTCATTTTTTGTTTTCGTTTCTCATTTTTTAAGAAACAGACTTATTTGATAAATATTCATATTTTTTGTTTCTAAATTTTTAGAAACATTTCTAAAAATGAGACAAATTTTAAGAAATTACAAATTGGAATTTCTCCTGGTTCCTTTTTTACTTATATTATTTCGTTCTTAATAAAATATATTAACATTTTTTGGCTCCTTGGTATGTTGTGCAATCAGGTTATGCCACTTTGCTGTTAGTCCTGGATTATTTAATTTTAAATTTTAAGTTCTGATATATATATCTATATATTATTTTAAATATGAATTTTGTAAAATATATATTATTTTAATTTTTAGTACACTTGTAACCCAATAAAATTTTACACTATATAAATTTGGTTCATTAAAACATATTTTTGGCCTCACTTTAATATTTTACAACCACAATAGGTTTACAGAATAATGTAATTGAGTTAGATCTCTGATCCAACATAATTTAAGGGGAATGACTCGAGTGAGAATAACAATAATTTTATTATTGAAAGTTAAAAATAATTTTATTATTTTGCATCCGAAATAAAGTTAAAAATAATATTTTACAACATTGTTTAATAAATTGGTGTTTCTTTTTGTTCTATTTGTGTGTTGTGCCTTGAACTCCTCCCTATTCTTGGGCTTGGTTTCGAGTTCCAGCTATGATATTTTTTTTTCTAGTTTAAATTTTGCAATATGTATACTTATATTGTTTTTATTTATTTATTATTTTTCGATAGATATATACATATATTTTAGTTCTTAATTTTCAATTTTGAAATAGGTATATTTTTATATTTAATTTTATTTTAAAATTTATTATTTTTTAAATATGGATTTTGCAAAATATATATTATTTTAATTTTTAGTATACTTGGAACTCGTTAAGATTTTATAGTATATAAATTTGCTCCTTAAAATACATTTTTTACCTCACTTTAATATTTTACAACCATAAGATTTCCAGAACAATATAATAGAGTTAGATTTGAGTCAACATCATTTAAACGATTCGAGTAAGAGATAATATTGCACATCAAATTTGAGTAACATTTGAAGGATAAAACAATTTTATTTAGTAGTCTACCAATAACATAATGTTGATAAACCAACAATATACCTAATGTAGAGTATGTCATTGATAAATACTACTGATATACTTATTTGAATTTGTTCTAAAGTAAATTACTAAATCGAATATATCAATGTGATATACTACTGATATCTGTTTATTTCACTAATATGAAGTATATAACAATATGATATACTACTGATATACTTTATTTACGTAAATAAAAAATAAGAAATACTTATTATATCAAGAGTACAATAGTGATTCATAATCGACATATCAGATTAACCTAAAGCATGCATATCAACGATATACTATTGATATGCTTTATTTAGGTGTAAAATGAAATGGAAATGCTAATATTCAGTATATCAACAGAATATCACAATAGTGATTAATGTCTGGTAGTGATTTATGTTGATATATCATGTGTGTTTGATATATGAAGGATATAATAGTGATAGAAATAATGATATACTCAATGTTAGTAACTCGCCTATGATAGTGTTCATTTCACTGATATACTACTGATATACTCAATGTTAGGTATATCAGTGAAATGAACATATCTAAAATAAAGTATATCAGTAATATACCAAGAGGTAATGTAACGCCCCAGGCCCAGGATCTCCTGCGACCTGGCTGCGTCACTATATCATCCATGACTACTTGTAAGAGTGAAGACACTATCCCCACAAACCAACACGGGGTCCTTTCAGCATGTTTTGTCCTCACTCACATGCTCCCTAGGATAATTCCCAGGAGGTCATCCAACATAGAATTGCTCCAAGCCAAGCACGCTTAACTGTGGAGTTCCTATGATTGAGCCACCGAAAAGGAAGGCGCACCTTGTTGATATAGGTAGTAGCTATCAATTCTTTTAAGCCTTTCTCAACTGTACTTTCATATCCTCATGGTCACTCGCATGTACCCCTTTTCCTCGGGCACCATGCTTCCATATCCTCAGGATCCCTCTTATTCAGATGTGGGCTCGGTTCATTCATGTACCCCTCTACCTCGGGCGTCACAGGTAAAATATCCTTGATATGCTATGAATATATATAGAGTATATCATTTAACTCATATTACTAAAAAGAAGTGTAACCATAGTATATCAATAATGCACTACTGATGTACTTTGTTTTAGGTATATATCAGTTGACTGATAAATAAACACAAAGTATATCAGATATACTACTAATATATTAAATGTAAAGTATATAAGATATACTATCAATATACCAAATGTAAAGTATATCAGATATACTACTAATACACCAAATGAGGGTAAAATTAGAATAATAAAAAATGAAAAATCATATTCTTAAAAATTTTGCTATATTTGAAAATCTAAAAAAATCATGACTATATTTGTAAATATACCACTATTTTTTGCCACCAATTACAATTCCTTTATTAATAATTATTTTTAAAATCAAATAATTTAGACCTCTTTGATAATCATTTGGGTTTTAATTTTTTATTTTTAAAAATTAAGCCTAAAAATATTATTTCTACCAATGAGTTTTTATGTTTTCTTATCTACTTTGTACCTATATTTTCAAAAACCAAAAAATCTTAATAGTCAAGAAGAATCTCACTCTGCAGTAATGATTTTTAGAATTAATTACAAGCTCATCAATACAAACATCTCTCAAAGAGCTTTGAGATCTTCTCCAAAAAGATCTACAATTCTCATAGAAGCAAATCTAGATAAATCCTCAATCACTGTTCCTAAAAGTTTATCTTGGGAACAAATCACAAGGAATCCAACATGGAAGCTTACAAAGCTTTCACTCTCACCAAAAAGGAATTCAAATCTAGCCCAAATTGTTGAGCATGCAATGGAACTGTAGAAGTCCAATTTTCTAAAGAACCAGAGATTACAAAGGTCAAAGAATTCATGTCCTCAAGATCAACCACATCTGGAATTTCTTCAGAAATTGATTCCAAATTATATTTTGATAGATCTAACTTGCTAAGAGTAAAATCAACTAATATAGAACAGAATGTGGCAAATGTTTCATACGAAGAACAACCACAATCACCAACGGAAACAAACATGGATAGTCGATCTGTGTTTGCCAATCAATTAAATGTCCTTATTGAAGGATTTTCAATCAATAGAAAAACCTTGAAAAAGGACTTTCTTTCACTTAAAAACAAAACGAAGAGAAAAAGCTTTTTTCCAAAATTATGATGAAAACCAAAGGTCTAAAATAAGATCAAAATGGTATTTATTCATGGAAGAAGCTGAACAAAATATTTCATTCTTTACTTGGATGAAAGAATCCAAGAACGAAATCGATATGTTACAAGAATCCGGGAAAACAAGTCAAAGGGGAAATATTCATTCAACTTATCTTCCTCTAGAGGAAATAGAATTCGAAACAATCTATGGAGAAAAGGTCAAAGCTAGTCCATTAAAAAATATTAGTGAAAAGAAGAAAAGAACACTCCCACTCTTAAGGATATAAGGAATATCTGTGACGACCGCCATCTCAGGTACTACTAGTTATATTATTTAACACTTTACTAGCCGCTGTATTTAGTCGGATGGGTGTTTTAATCAAGCTCGGTGAGAGTGAGACCTTAATTTTTTGTTTAGTTTAAGTGAATGGTTCCTTATAGAATAAGATTTACTTATGAAATTAAGAGAAAAGGAAATTGCAAGGGCATTTTGGGTATTAATGTTAAAGGAGGGCTACTTTTGACATTTGGATTTTAACCTAAATTGTTGGTATATAGCATCCTTAAGTGAAAACACCAACAAGATACAAACCCTAACCCTATTGTTTCCCATCACCTTCATTTTATCATTTGCACTAACCCTAACCTAGAGAAAGGAAATCGGTCCACGCCTTCTCCTCGTGATTTTTGTCCAGCGGAACCCCAGCTCCCACACCGTCCGCGCGCTTGATCGGGCGTGACGGGCAGCGCCGCCTGCTGCTACACGACCGGAGACCAACGAAACGCCTAGCCGACCAACCCCAGGTCCTGTGGCCGCCTTCACCGCGGCCATACCCTTCCACGGGAGCGGTGATCGCCGCCGCCCAAATCCGGCCAGTGCGCCTGAAGGAAATCACCGCCGCCGTGGATCGCACCGCGCGTCGCGTCGCGCACGCGCGAACGGAGAGCTTCAACCGCGTTGACACTCGGCCGCGGCGGCTGCCGCCATCGCAGCGCCTACGCTGCGCAGCCACACGCCGAGTCGCGATCGGAGGAGCCTTGCCATTGAGGTTCGAACACACGCGCCAGCAGACCGAAGTCTCTCCGCCGCCGCGGTTCTTGCTGCGCTTTGTTTCGTGGGCGTGCGCGCCTTCTGCCGCTCGTAGGATCAACCACCGCCAATCGTGACCACGCCGACCAAAGAACCATTCAAGAGCTTCGAGTTCACCCGGTGAGCAATCGATTTAAGGTTCATGCTTAATTGAAATCGTGCGATCTATCGTGTGATTAACCGTTTGATTGAGAATTTAGGTTACGGGTTCGAACACATTCTTGTAGGAAACAAACTTGGAGCGGAATTGGAGGTGGATCGTCAAAACGGACTAAGGGATAGGGGGTTTCGCATTGAGCTTGAGGTAATGGTACGATATCTTATCTGATAATTTAAGTATCGCATGATTAGGGTTTTAGTGAATGCTTGGAGATTGAATTCGGAAATTATGTTGTGAATCAGGTTTCATTAAAAGGAGAGTAGGCAGGGAGTTCGATTAGGTGTTGGAGCAAAATCAAAGCTCGAGGTAAGGGACCTTGTGCCGAACTTTTAATGGGATTAAATGAAAATGATTTTCATGATTTCATGCGAAAATAGTTTATATTTTTCATATGAAAATATCTGAGATATTATCGTGAGAATGCTTAATATTGTATGTGCAAATATTTCGATGCATCATGTGGAGATAAACCATTATTTTATGTGAGTTTATTCTCGTATGCTATGTAAAAGTATTCCATTATTTCATGTGAGAATATGACAGTAATTTGCATGAGAATATTTCATGTTGTCTTACAAAAGTATGATTTCCAAACTGTCTATGAGAAAAGTATGATTGGCTTATCGATGATGATGTTTGTGATATGGGCGCTAGTATTATGTGAATGATGGGACCTCATGCATGTTTTGTATGCCACGAAATGAATTAATGAATAGTGTGGACTTTGGTATCCCGAGATCATTATGTGCATGGCCAAACATGCAATAGAGACCCTATGGGTCAAGGTGCAGGTGCGTGAGGACTCAAAACGAAATAACTCGGGATGACGATCGGCCCCACAATCAAATAAGCGATCATGGATTAAAGACGACAATCAAATAAGCGATCATGGATTAAAGACGACAATTAAATAAGCGATCATGGATTAAAGACGACAATTAAATAGCGATCATGGATTAAAGACGACAATATGAGAAAGTTTTAGGTCCCGTATATGTATGTTACGAATAAGTTTAAAGGTCATGATTGTATGTGTATGCATATCCCAAACCTCGGTAGCGAGGTTACTTAATCGAGTATTGTTTTGCAATACTCACCCTTTCTTTTAAAAATGTTTCTGTGTAAAGGAAAGGGCGTGCGGGCGTGTGATGGAGGAGCGTTACTAAGACCATGGGAACCAAAGCATGATTTCGCATATTCTTCTTGTCAAACTGATGTTGTCTCTATGTTTTTATTTGGAGTTAAACTTATTTACGTTTTTAATAGGCCACGCCAAATCGATGTTGTTATCTGATTTTAATGTTTTGTTTTTGGGATCCCTGGAACTATTTATGTTAATTGGAAATTTCTTTTAAGTCCTTTTATCTCTCGGCCTATAAATGCATGCATGTGTAGTAATGTCCCTAGGAGTTGGTCATAGAAAAGTAGGGGCGTTACAATATCAAACTTCAAAACAATTTTTCCAATAAAACTCTTTCTACCATAGCCAATCAAGTAGAAAAGATTGAGGGAAAAAATATCAAAATCTTCTATTACTTCATCCTCAAGCAGAGGAATTTTCTTACCTCACATAGATGAGTCAATTCCTTTATTCAAACCTACAGTCGTTGTAAGCAAAATCAAAATAATGACTAAAGAAGAAGAAACCTTAGTTTTAATTGAAGATAAGCTAAATAGTCTTCATATTTTAAAAACATCAACTTCAAAGGCAACTCTTACCATAAACGTCATTAAAGATTCCGTTTTTTACCAAATTATCCAAAAAAAACCAGAAATCTTTCTCTAAATGAAGAATGAATCGAGCCTCTAAACGAAGTTTTAAAAATTGGTACAAAGTCAAAGCATCAAAATATTCGATAATGAGAAATTGGAATCCACAACCATCATTTCCAGATATCCATTTTTAAGAAAAACGCAAATGACTCAAGCCATTTATGATGGATTAATTATCCATGAATGGAATGTAGATGGAATATTCGATTACCTAATCATAAACGTCATTAACGAAATGTTAATCGCTTCCAATGCCTACATACAAAGGGGAAAGAAAGATCACGAGATCGCCCAACTGCTTGTTGTAGGATTCACAGGACAATTGAAACAATGGTGGGATCAATACCTAAGAGAAGGTGATCATCATTATATTTTCAACCATTCAAGTACCGAAAAAAGGATACAAACGATCAAGGCAGAGGGCCAATTACCCCAGACCATCGAAATAGAAGAAAAAATAGATGATGCAATTAACACTCTTGTCTATACTAAAACAAATGCCTTCATAGGAGATCTAACTCAATATCAAGCCTGATCAGCTGAAATCCTTCTAAATCTCAAGTGTCCAACGTTAGGAGATTTTAGATGGTACAAAAATATGTTTTTAAGCAAAGTTCTGATTAGAGCTGATTGCTCTTCTTCTATCTAGAATGAACAATTTATCAAAGGCCTTCCCAGTTACTTGGTAGAAAGAGCCAAAATCGACTTGAACACCAAATACGATGGAGAAATTCTCTGGGAAAATCTAACCTATGAGAATTTAACTTCATTCATTATAAGTGAAGGCATCCGTCTCTACAATGAATCCAAGGTTCAAGCAAAGCTTAACAAAACCTTTGGCTCAAAAAGAGCAGAATTAGGAATCTTCTACGATCAATATGGATGTGGAAAGGTTCATCAACCTTTTACAATCCGAAAATCTGCCATAAAAAATATAGAAAACATCAAGAAAGACCAAATTACAGGCCATATAGGCCATTCTAAAGAAAGAATTATTGAAAATCCTAAATATTCAATGTTACAAATGTAGATCAAA
The DNA here is from genome assembly GCA_036507285.1 of Trichosanthes cucumerina. Classification (NCBI taxonomy): domain Eukaryota; kingdom Viridiplantae; phylum Streptophyta; class Magnoliopsida; order Cucurbitales; family Cucurbitaceae; genus Trichosanthes; species Trichosanthes cucumerina. The sequence continues at coordinate 9,725,726 of CM071842.1, read as the reverse complement.
TGGATATTAGCCAATAAGTGTCCTATGGAAAAGAAGATCAATGAATTGAAAATTAATGATGATGTAAAACAACAAATTCTAAACATTATCCAAACCGATTTCGAAGAATCAATTGTCTATAGTTTTGATGAAGGTGTCAAATCCTTGAATTACAAGAGGAAACTGATTCATATATTTTGATAGTGAATATGATGAAGAAGAAAACAAAGGCAAAAGAGTTTGTTCAAGATGCATATGTGTCTTAACAAAAGATCAAGAAACCCTGCTCAATGTTGTTGACGAAATAGACAACGTAGAACTCAAAAAATCAATTCTTCATAGCCTCAAAAATTCAATTCTCGAAAAGAAAGATCAAGAAGAACCTAGTAACTTCAAGCCCTATGAGTGGAAAAATGTTATTAAAAAAATTCGAAAAACCAAAACCAATTACTATTCAAGGTCTTCAAGCTGAGATCAACAACTTAAAAAGAGAAGTTACTAAACTCAAAAGTGACACCGATCGAGAGATATTTCATCATCGTCTAGAAATGTCTCAAATCAAAATGGAAGTTGAAGCAGTTCCTAATGATGAAGAAGAATCTTTTGTTGGAGCCATTACAAGTATACGATTTCAAAAATTGTATTCCTTAGTAATCCTCAAAATTCATGATTTCAAAATTACACTGCATGCTTTAATCGATTCAGGTGTTGATCAAAATTGTATTCAAGAAGGATTAATACCCTCAATTTACTTTGAAAAAAACATCAGAAACCCTTCGTGGTGCTAATAACCAACAACTAATGATCAATTACAAATTGTCAAAAGTCCATGTTTGTAACATGAGAGTCTGTTTTGTAAACTCTTTCCTATTAGTCAAAGACTTAGGCCAAGAATTGATTCTAGGTACAGCATTCCTTACTCAGTTTTATCAAATAACAATATCAGAAAAAGGAACAATCTCAAATGTTTTGGGATAAGAAATAATATTTAAATTCACAAGTCCAATAACTCGCCACGAAATTCATAACTTACAACAAATAATAATCCAAAATTCTATAAATATTATAGAAAGCAAGAAAAAACAAATTCAATTCTTAAAAGAAGAAATCTCTTAAAAAAAAATAGATGAGAATTAAAAAGAAAATCAATACAAGAAAAAATATCTCATTTTAGAACAAGATTAGAAAAAGAAGTTTGTTGAAATCTTCCGATGCCTTTTGGAAAAGAAAACAACACATAGTTAATCTCCCTTATATCAAAGATTTCAATGAAGAGAAAATTCCAACAAAACCTAGGCCAATTCAAATGAATTTTGAATTATTAACTCATTGCAAAACAGAGATAAATTATCTTTTGCAGAAAGGTCTCATTCGATCTTCCAAAAGTCCTTGGTCAGACGCAACATTCTATGTCAACAATCAAGCAGCAAAGGAGCGAGGAGTTCCAAGGTTAGTCATTAATTACAAACCCACTCAACAAAGTAGTCATTAATTACAAACCACTCAACAAAGTAGTTATTAATTACAAACCACTCAACAAAGTTTTAGAATGAATTAGATATCCAATTCCTAATAAACAAGATTTACTCAAAAGAATTTCAAATTCAAGAGTTTTCTCAAAATTTGACATGAAGTCAGGATTTTTGCAAATACAAATTTTTGAAAAAGATCATCCCAAAACTGCTTTCAATGTCGCTTTTGGCCAATATGAATGGAATGTTATGCCATTTGGGTTAAAAAATGCTCCATCAGAATTTCAAAAGATTATGAATGATATATTCAACCCTTTCAAGAATTTTCAATTGTATATATCGATGATGTGTTGATATTTTCTCAAAATATAGATCAACACTTCAAACATCTCAATATATTTTTAGATATTATTAAACGAAATGGTTTAGTAGTATCACTTCCAAAAATTAAACTTTTTCAAACTCAAATCCGATTTCTAGGATTTGATATTCATTTAGGTTTTATAAAACCCATTCAAAGATCAATTGAGTTTGCATCAAATTTTCCTGACCAAATTCACTATAAAATCCAATTGCAACGATGTCTAGGTTGCCTCAATTATGTATCTGACTTTATTCAAAACCTGAGAACCATTTGCAAGCCACTTTATGAACGATTAAAAAAGAATCCTGAGCCTTGGTCTGATAAGCATACAGAGGCTGTCAAGTCTATCAAAACTTTAGTCAAATCAATTCCCTGTTTAAGCCTCATCAATCCAAAAGCAGACCTCATAGTGGAATTCGACGCATCTAATATCAGATATGGAGGAATCCTGCAATAACGTGTTGTTGATAACAAAGAATCTATTATCAAATTTCATTATGGAGTATGGAATAGTACTAAAAAAAATTCAATAGTTAAAAAAGAAACTTTAGTCATAGTTTTATGTGTTCAAAAAAGTTTCAAGAAGATTTAATTAATAAGGGTTTTACACTAAAAACGGATTCAAGAGCCTCTAAATTTGTTTCAGAGAAATATGTTAAAAATCATGTTTCAAACCAAATTTTTTCAAGACAATTTTTTTCAAGATGACCAGCTATCTTGTCATGTTTTAATTTTCAAATTTTGCCTATACAAGGAGTTCAAAACCCTTTTGTTGATTATCTCTCAAGGGAATTTCTTACAAAAAAAACTCCTTCTCTCTCTCTTTGGGAAAATGAGTGATCAACGAGGCAAAGCCTAATCTTCAAAGAGCAAAAACCAAGCTTCCTTGTCAAAATTTTCAGCTCCCATGAGCGCAGATCAATCCGCTATGGATCTGGGTTTCACTCAAGTGAATCACCCAAGAACCAGAAGCACATCTATTCAAATCATAGATTTAATGGAGTCATTAACTCTGCATCCGAGGCCATCAACCTCTCTCGTACGACCTACTGTCATTACTTCAATGAGACCCTTAGTCTCTCTTTTTACACCTTCTTCATCTCAACAAGGATCTTCAATTCCTACCACCTTTGTTGAAGCAGCCGATCCTCCAAAAGGTTTATTCCAAAACCCAAAATAAAAAATTATTTCGAAAAATCAATTCAACTCTATGAGCCAATTGTCGAACCTGAATTCGATGCAAGTTCGATCATTGAAATTGTTCAAAATATTTATCCTCAAGGATTCTATTTCATTCCAGAAATCTTAATCAAACTGAGAAAATATTATGAATTTATTCTCGTAGACTCAAATTTGTCGAGATAACTCATATCCCGACAAAAATGACCCTTCAAAAATAGCTTATTCAAAGATAAAAGTTTTCAAAATCATCAATCCTACTGCCTAGAATCGAAGAATCTTTACAGAAAGGACATTCTCCAAACCTGTCAATCCATAAACATACTCGTACCGGGATTACATTGAAGCTTGGTACAACGTAATGTGGTAAAAATTATGAGCATTCATAGTTCATTCAATTCTGCCAAAATGCTTATAAGATCAAATATCCTTTTTGGTTCATAAAATGGTGGAAGACCTTCAGTTCTTCTGAAGATATCTTCCATGTTCCTATTCAAAAATCATTTTATTACTTTTCTCAAACAATACACAAAAATGCATTCCCTCTTACAATGCGTTTTTGCTTACATTTTCAAATTCTCTAGATATTCTATTGGAATTTCCAGAAAAACACATATACTTTTTGTAAGCAACTCGTCAAAATCCTACAAATTAAATGGTGGGACAAGTATAAGTTTTTCCACGTAGGACTCAAAGAAGTCAAATAATGGTTTGCAGATAATGCAAAGACCTTTCAAAGAAGAAAAATGTCGAATTCTTCCATTCAAAATCAAAATTGTTAGCTGCTTTGGGCTCAAGCAACAACGGAAGCAGACTTCTAGAACGTACTGAATCAAACTACATCAATTGCATCTTCATCTTCTCCAAAAAATTATGACGTAGACGAAGAAGATGAGTATGACCTCAATGATCATTCCTGTGAATTCAAAAAAAAGTACATTAAAATAAGTTGTAAAAAGTGTGTTAAAAAAAGTACATTAAAATAAGTTTTAAATTATAACTAAAAACTTCACATCAGTATATGAAGATAATGTCCAAATATCCTAGCAGAAGATAATTATTAAGACTCACTATAAAGGACTGATGCAAAGGACTCTTGTGGTGTGTGGTCGTGGTAGTAAATCTCAAGATGAGTAGTAAATCCGTTGGTCAACATACCTTGCCTTCATGCCTGAAAAAGTGGTTTGACATAATATTCAAGCCTATAAGATAAGGACTACCATTATCATCGTTATTAAAGTTACTTTAACAAAGGGATACGACAAAAGATGGTGGAGGAGCGTTCCGTGTAAGAATAGTTCGTAATTATGAAGTATGTACAGTTATGTAAGAGTAATACAATTATTTTCATACTTTTTGTCTTTATTGTAATAAATAGTGTGTTTTTGAATTAAAATCTTTTACTTTTCGTATCTTTTGTCTTTTCAATCCAGTCAGAGGTCTTGTCCTGTCGGATTGAATCTTATCTTTTAGTTTTTTACTTTCAATTGTAACTTCAAATCTGAAGTACTCTATAAAAGACTTCAACATTGTAACCAAAGGGTATCAGAAAACTTTCGAGCTTCCTACTAAAGTTTGAAAATTTTCCACATAAAAAAGAAAAGAAGGAAATAAGAAAATAAAATACAAAATAAAAAGTAGAATAAACAAAGAAGTAACCCCTTGTGTGATAACCATTTGGTTTCTAGTTTTTTGAGTTTTTGAAAATTAGGCCTAGAAATACTTCTTTTACTAATGGGGTTATATGTTTTCTTATCCACTTTGTTTCTATGTTTTTAAAAACCAAGCTATGTTTTGAAAACTAAAAAAATAGTTTTAAAAAACTTGTGTTTGTTTTTTAAATTTAGCTAGAAACTTAAATGGTACCTAAGAAAAACGGAAATCATTCTGGAGAAGATGGAGAGAAATTGTAGAAAACAAACATAATTTCCAAAAATTAAAACCCTAAATGGTTATTAAATGGAGCCTAAATAGTAAAAACAAAAAAAAAAGATTGAAAAAGAAGAAAAAACTAGAAAAATAATGGAAAGAAAAAAACCATCTAGAGAAAAAGAATGAATGAAAAGAAAAAGAAATATAACTGAAAAAAGAAGAGAGGAAAAGAAGAGAAAATAGAAATTAAAAAAAAAAAAGGAGAATGAGAGAAATATATATATATATATATATATTAAAGAAAAGTGTTAGAAAGAAAAAAAGAATGAGGAGAAAAGAATAATAATAAGATAAAAAAGAGATAAAAGAAGAAGAAAGAAAAAGAAGTGAAATGACAGAAAAATAATTAAAGAAGTGAGAGAAAGGAAAAAATAATTAAAAACAAGAGGAAAGAAAAAAAAGTGAAATGACAAAAAAAAAAAAATCAAAGAAGTGATAAAAGGAAAAAGAAGCAAATGAAAAACAGGAGGGAGAAATAAAGATGGAGGTAGAGTTGAGAAAAAGAAAGAAAAGGAGGAAGTGAAAAATATTAGGAAAAAAAAACTAGAAGAAGAAAAGTATCTAGAACGTAGGAGGAGGGTTTGAGTGAAATGAAATCCATGATTTCTAACCACTTCAAAAATTTTCAAACTGCACTCATTAATGATGTTTGAAAAAAAGAAGAAACTCTCAAATCTTCAACCAAATATGAGCTTCCATATATCCAAGTCCATACCCACCTTTGAAACTTTCAATCAAACAAGCTATTAGTTTCATAACAATATATATTGAAAGTGAAACTTTAATTATGTTTAAGTTGATCTTAATCAACTTAATTATTTTGAGTTTTTTTTTTTATTACAACATAACTCTTCATAAGAGACAAGTGATCTTAAAAAAAGTGGCCCATCTAATCAGTGATTTATAGAGATATGACTCAAAGAATCATTTATCTTATTTGAATGAATATATATTAAAATACAAAAAAATAATTATTAATGTTACAGTTAGAATATGTTTTTCAAATTAGATTAGATTTAGTTTAGATTTGTAATTTCAATTAGTTTTAAATTAAGTTATTTCGTTTAGATTACTTACTTGGAATATGTGTTTAGATTTACTTTTATTACTTCATATAGTTTTAGGTTTGTATCTCAAAACACAATTAATATTAATGAAAGCTTACGGTTTTGTATTCTATTCTACTACAACGTTCTTAGTTGCAACTTATCAACTTATCACTCTTCTTGCTAAAGTGAGTACAACTTAACAAGTAATTGGTATGCACTCTCAATTAAAAGGTTAAAGTTTCCAATCTCTCCTCCCTCAAAATATTGTTTACTTATAAAAACCCAAAACTCTTCTCATTTCCAAAAATTCAAAACTTACAATTCTTCTGACGTTTCTCAATTATTAAGCTTTTGTTTTTCCTTAAATATTGAGAGCATTTAATAACCCACCCCATCCTCATAAATGGAAAAGTTTCTTGTCAAACCACAAAAAGCACCCAAACAGATTATTGGATGAGGTGTTGTAATGTGATTCTCTTTTTTAAATGGTTGGATATAAATTTTAAAATTTGTCTCATGATTTTACTTTTGGTTTCACCAAAAGGCCTCATACCAATACTAACTTCTTTTTCTAGAGCACATCGCTAGTCTAGGCCAACTCCTTTACCGAGCATACCGCATATCCGATAGAGCTCTCTACGATGGATCTTCACCATGACTACACCTTCAAAGCTAACTTTCTTTGTTCACGGCTCAGGGGCATGGCTCTAATACTACTCTTGGAAAAAAAAACCTCTCACTACTGCATGAATAAGCAAAAATAATTGAGAAATTAAAAGAAAACAACAAAAATAAGAAATACAAGAATTTACGTGGAAAAACTCCAAATCCAGAAAAAAAATCACGATACACAGAATTCTCTCACTAAAGCTGCTCACACCGTTTTTTCCAAACAAGAGAATATAAAGAGGAAATTTAACTAAGTACACCTCTAACTGGGATCCTTTGAACTAAAGCCATAGGCTCTTTGCACCTTTCCGATGTGGGACAATTTTCACTTCTAATATATTGCCAAAAACCCTACAAATTATACCTGGAAGAATCCACTACATCATTGTCTTTACCGACTATCATAATTCTCAACTCAGAGAGCTATAACCTACCCCATCATAAAGGTAGACCACTTAGAATGCCACCTTCCACAGCTTTTCTTTTTCTTCACATGTTGATAAACCTTACTGAAATTTATGGTGTAACTTCTAGCAGCAAGAGAGAGACCATGTTAGTATTCGACCCAGAGTCTTTTAGTTTGGTATTTTAATAAATCTTACCATAGTCCTTCAAAGTTAATTTTTAATGAAATTAATTAAATAATAATAATAAATTTCAATATAATAAAAGGCATCACGTAAATATATTTTCTAAAATTTATAATGAAAAATTTAATAGAGACTAAATATTTTTTTAAAACATTTTTTATAATAAATTTATTGTAGGGACTAATTTTAAGAGAATTTATCAGAAGTACCATGACTAAAATTAGACATTTGAAACCAAATAAACTAAAATAGAATTGAATAAATGAAACTTAAAAACAACAAGTATTAAAAAAAAAAAAAAAGAAAGCTTCAAAAGCAAATATACATTTAAAAAATCGTTGGCACACATAATAAAAGATTAGTTTAATAAAAATATGATTAAATTTGACCAACTATTTACTCGTGTGTGACGTGAATTCTCAATTTTACATTCAAACTTGTGTCTATATATAGACTGCAAACTAGAAGGAACCAACAAGTCTCTCTCCACATGGAGCACCTTATGGTTACCTTTCTCCTATTCATCCTTATCTCTATCTTTCACTTTCAATTGAAAGTCTCCCATTCCTCCAACCCCAATGAAGGTAAAACCTCTCTCTCTCTCAACATTATTACCTCTCTCTCTCTCAACATTATTTTACTATTTTTTTTATTCACACTCTCTCGATATTATTTAGTATGGCTAGCTTTCTGGTACCATAATAAGGTTAACAATTTTTTACCATTAGATATAGGGAGAGAAGTACCTCTAATTTATATCCCGTTGTTATTACGGGGCATGAAAATTATTGAATCTACATCCAACAATTAATATATGTACCTATCTCATTGAAGAATTTATCGTTCTATTAACTAATATTATAGGTAGGTTTAAAATTTGTTTACCTTCTGAAAAGGATTCTAAAATTCTCTCTATTGATTATTATTGGCAAGCTTTAATTTTTTTTTTAATAGATTTTAGTTACATGAAGTTTGTACACGATGCCATTGAGTTTCCAGAAAAAGAAGAATATGACTACATAGTAATAGGAGGAGGAACAGCAGGTTGCCCATTAGCTGCAACATTATCATCAAAGTACTCAGTCCTCCTTCTCGAAAGAGGGAGTGAACCCAAGAAATATCCCTCTGTATTGAAAGAAGAAGAAGTATTGAACGTCTTTAGTGTTGAAGATGATGGCAAAAATCCCTTCCAACGGTTCACCTCTGAGGATGGTGTAGAGAACGTAAGAGGACGAGTTCTTGGTGGCACTAGCATGCTCAATGGTGGTTTCTACTCAAGGGGCCATCGAGAGTTCTTTGAAACTGCAGGTGTTGATTGGGACATGGAATTGGTGGAGAAGTCTTATCAATGGGCTGAAGAGACTGTGGTGTTTCGAGCAACTATGAGTCCTTGGCATTCAGCTTTTAAAAAAGGGTTGTTGGAAGCTGGGGTTGTCCCTGATAATGGGTTTGATTTGAGACACCTTGTAGGGACTAAAATTGGAGGCTCCATATTTGATGACAAAGGAAACAGACATGGAGCTGTGGAACTTCTCAACAAGGCTGAACCAGAAAATATTAAAGTTGCAATTCGAGCCACTGTTGAAAGAATCCTCTTCTCTGGTGACAGCTGCTAATGAATCTCACCCAATTTCATTCCATTACTTCATTGAATAACCATTTGGTTTTTTATTTTTAGTTTGTTTTCTTTTATGTCTCTAACATAGATTTCATCTTTCTTTACAAGGAGTCCTATGAATTCTTAGTCAAATTCTAAAAATAAAACGGTTTAAACTATTTTCTTAGTTTTTAAAAGTTAGCTTGGTTTTTCAAAACATAGATAAAAATTAAACCAATAGATGGTACAAGTATTTAGAGATTTAGGTCCTGTTTGATAATCATTTGGTTTTTTGTTTTGGATTTTTGAAAATTATGCTTGTTGGTTCACAATGTCTCTTCATCTTCTCTACAATGATTTCCATATTTCTTTAAGAACCATTTTAGTTTCTAGCTAAATTTTAAAAATATTTTTTTTTTTAGTTTTCAAAACTTAGCTTGGTTAAAACTCAGAATCAAATGTTTATCAAACGGGGTATTTGTTTTTTGTATTTGAAAATTAAACTTATAAATACTATTTCCATTTATTAGTTTCTTTGTTTTGCACCTATCTACCTTTATATGTTTTCAAAATTTAAGCCAAGTTTTAAAAACTAACAAAAATAGCTTTTGAAAATTTAGTTTAGTTTTAGGTATTTAACTAAGAAATGGAATGTTTTCTTAAAAAAGATGAGAAATCGAAAAAATAGCTTAGTTTTCAAAAACAACAAATAAAAAAAATTAAATAGTTATCCAACAAAGCTGGGATGGTTTTCGAATGACCAAAATTTTCAAATTTTTACAAGCATTTTTTAAAAACTTGTGTAGGTTTATCTGCAAGTGGGGTTTCATATTCAGATTCAAAAGGAAAGTTACATACAGCATTCATCCGCAAGAAAGGAGAGATTATTTTGAGTGCTGGAGCCATTGGAAGCCCTCAACTTCTCCTTCTAAGTGGGATTGGCCCAAAATCTCATCTTTCATCCTTAAAACTACCGATCGTCCTTCACCAACCACATGTTGGTAAGTCCATGTCCGACAATCCTCGTATCAATGCCAATATTGTTCTTCCATATCCATTACCTATCACGGCTGTAAAAGTTGTCGGAACTTTAGAAAACAATATCCATTTTCAATCAATCACCAGCAGTTTACCATTTTTCATTCCGCCGTCGCATAGCCTTCTTCCTCCGAATTCAAATTCTGTCAATCAGGGGATAGCCACCATCGTCGGAAAATTCTCTGAGGTGCTTTCTGAGGGGTCGCTTTGGTTGAATTCCTCCACTGACGTGAAGAACAGTCCAATTGTCCGATTCAATTATTATTCTCATCCCGATGATCTTGCTAAATGTGTTAGAGGAGTAAGAAAATTGGGAGATTTGCTTCAAACCCAAACGATGGAAAAGATTAAGACGCAAGATTTAGAGGGTAATAAAGTATTTCAGTTTCTGGGGCCTCCGTTGCCGGAAAATTTGTCGGATGATAGTTCTGTTGAAGAGTACTGTAAGAAAACAGTGACGACTTATTGGCATTACCATGGAGGATGTTTGATCGGAAAAGTTGTCGACGGTAATTACAGAGTCATCGGAATAAAAAATCTGCGTGTGGTTGACGGCTCCACTTTCCTTGATTCACCAGGAACCAATCCTATGGCTACTCTCCTGATGCTTGGCCGGTGAGTAATTATAATGGGTAGCATAAAATATTAGCATATTTGCAAGCTTAGCTATGATTTTTTAGATTTGCAAATCTAACAAATTTTTTTAAATCTGATTTTTTGTTTTTTTATTATTCCAGATTTACCCTCATTTGTGTAGCAGCAGGTATATCAGTACGTAGTATATCTGATATACTTTATATTAGTATATCAAAAGTATATCTGATATACTTTATACTGATATATCATAAGTATATCTGATATACTTTATTTTTATATACCAATATATACCTAAAACGAAGTATGTTAATAGTATATTATTGATATATCACGGATACCCTTCTTTTAGGTATATCATTTAGAATTATATACTTCCTATATATGCTTAGCAAATTAGAAATATTTTGCATATTAGTATATCACTAATGTACTTCATTTTAGATATGTTTATTTCACTAATATACCTAACATTTAGTATATCAGTGAAATGAACATATATCATATGCGAGTTACTAATATACTCTTAATTAACTTTATATACATATATAAGTAGTATATTAGTGATATACTTTATACATTAACACATCTCACACAATAAGATATAACAATCAAATTTGGTTTTAAATTATGAATTTACCTAAAATTTAAAAGCATAACCTGAAATTTACTCTACCTGAAGTGTCGGACATTACAAATAGCTTTTGAGATCCCGTTGATACACTTAATATTACTGAATAAAGTATATCATCATAAATCATTATCAGGCATAAATCACTATTTGTGATATATCGTTGATATGCTGAATAAAGTATTTTGATAGTATCAGTATCAGTAGGATATCTGATATACTTAATATTTGGTATATCAACCGTATATGAGTAGGATATCTGATATACTTAATATTTGTATATTAATAGCATATAATTAGTATATCTGATATACTTTATATTTGGTATATCGATAGTATATCAGTAGGATATTTGATATCCTTAATAGTTGGTATATCAATAGTATATCTAATATACTTTATATTTGGTATATATTAATCAACTAGTATATACCTATATATTTGTAACGCCCTAGGCCCAGGATTCATATCAAGATTTGGAATCCGAATTTGGCCTTAACATGAGATTTCTCAAAGCCAAACACGCTTAAGTTTGGAGTTCCTATGATTGAGCCATAGAAAATTAGAAAGGTGCATCTGGTTGGTATATCAATTATTGTAAGCCTTTTTCATCTATATTTTCATAACTTCGAGATCGCTCTCATTCGGATGTGATCTCGATTCATTCATGTACCCTTCTTCTTCGAACATCACAATATTAGTTGTATACTACTGATATACTATCGATACACTTCTTTTTAGGTATCATTCAAATTATATACTTTATATATATCGTAGTGTATTATGAATATTTTGCACATTTGATATATCACTGATATACTTTATATTACGTATGTTTCATTTCATTTTGATATAAGTGAAATGTATCAGTAGCAAATCACTAATATACTTCATATTAGGTATATTTGATACATTGAATATAAATCACTATTATACTCTTGATATACTTCATATTAGCTATTTTTGATATACTGTTGATATACTAAGTACCAGAAATTCAAGTTCATTGATATAATTAAGTAAAGTGTATCATTAGTATATCACTAATATACTTCATATTAGGTATATCGTGGGTATATCAACAATATATCATCGATAGACGATTGATATACACCATATTACAACCACGCAAGATTACACAGGAAGGGTATTTTAGACATATCACTGACTACAATTGGGTTGAACCAATTTTTTTTTGCTAGAAACAAATGGTAGACACACTTACAGAACATTTATTTTTTTGTCATTTGTGCAACTAACCCTTTTTATTTTAAATAATATTATTAGATTAAATTAAAAATTTAGCCCAGAAACTTTAAAAGAAGCTCTACAATGTGTCGAAAATAGCTGAGAACTTTTATTTTTATGTCTAATAAATTCTTAATATTTTTTACATTTTTTTTAATTTAATGGACCTATTAGACATACAATTGAATTTTGTATATCCGAGTATCAATAGTATATCCCTCGTGTAGTTACTTTTGGTTAGATATATCGTCGGTATATCAGATATAAGGTTGATAGACTCCTGATATATACTTAATGTTAGTGAAATCAACGAGTATCAATAGTATATCACTTGTGTAGTTACTTTTTGGTTAGATATATCGTCGGTATATCAGATATAAGGTTGATAGACTATATATACTTAATGTTAGTGAAATCAACGGGTATCAATAGTATATCACTCGTGTAGTTACTTTTTGGTTAGATATATCGTCGGTATATCAGATATAAGGTTGATAGACTACTGATTTTGTAAAACACAGGACATTTTGGACTTTTTCTTTCTTGTTGTTGGGTTGGGCTTGGACATTTTGCTATTTCTGCAAAACAAATTAATCAATGATACGGCTACAAATAGAACAAATCTTATTGCCATTTGTGCAACTACCCCTTATTTTATTTATATATATACATGGAAAATATTTCTATGTTGATTTATTTTTGTATTATATTTGATTCTGTCTTCAATTTGTTTTCTTCTCTCACAGATTTGTTGGGTAACTTCATTTTTTTCTTTGACATTTTAATAATATTGTTGACATTTCTAAATTGTTTTTTATTCTTGAAAGTTCAAACTTCCACACACATATATATATTTTAAAATGTTAGTAGGCAAAATGTTTGGAAAAATTGTTTGTCGGACGTTTGATAACTATTTGGTGTTTGATTTTTTATTTTAAAAAATTGTGTAGATATTTTTCTAAGATGGATTTTATCTTTTTTTAAGAAAATAATTGAATTCTTAATTAGGTAAATTCAAAAAGCAAAGGCTAAGTTTTTGAAAATGACTCTTTTAAGTTTTCAAAACTTCCCTTGGTTTTTTAAAATGGATGTAAAATGTAGATAATAAATAAGAAAATTCATAGGTGTAAGTAGTATTTAAAAGTTTAGATTTCAAAAACCAAAAACACAATTGTTCAAACAAGATCTTAATAATTAACAATAGCATTAATAATTTCTTAAAAAATCATTAGTGCTTATGTACTAGGAAATTATTGTACTATCTGACTGACACTCTTTTGCACCATTAAATATGGGAGAGAAAAATTCTTCAAAAAAAAATATGGGAGTGAGATTGTATAAGGATTCTCCTTTTGTATCTGATGATTATTAGGAAACAAACATTTTTTTTTAGTACTAAACAAGCATATTTTTTTTTATTCTACATGTGACGGTTATTTTTATTTTACATCTGACAGTTATTAAGAGACAATCACATTATGACTATTTCATAAAATAATTTGTCCTTATATTCATTGTGCACTTGTGCTTATTTTATTATCATTATTTCCAAATGTATACTAACAATTATAGAACTATTTTGCAGGTATGTTGGGCTTAAGATGTTGCAACAAAGAGTATAAACTACCCGAGATTGTTTCGTAACATTCTTGTTTATCGCGTCTTGTATCGTATTTCTAATTTCTAAGGAATAAATGTGTTTGATAATTGCCTTTATTTTTCTTTTCATAAATGAACTAGGATGAACAAGAAAATTCGAAAAACCAATAAAAGGAACATTGGTGGGTCAATTTAGACCCATGTTGGTTTGAGAGGGACGAATCTAGAGAACATATTTTGGGACTAACGAACCATATTAAAAACATAATAAAGAAACGAATCGAAGTTGATAAAAAAAAAAAAAAAAGACCAATAGATGCATTGAGACAATGCCAATGAAATGGCCATACTTAAACACTGGCAGAGAACGGATAGAAATAGCCACGTCTGTCGTCTCTGCAAGTCAATAGGTCTAGTTGTTCTCGGAGTTTAAAAAAAAAGAAAAATCCTAAAAAGGATCGAATGAAATTGAGATTTACTAAAGCAATGGAGTTACAGATCTGATGTCATCGGAGCTCCACATAACTTTTGTAGACTTTTTTTTTTTAAATTGAAAATATTAATTTTAATTCGAATTTCATATATTTTTTTGATATAGAATCTCAGGTAGATTTTAGTCGAATGTCCAATATTAATTTTTCAATTTGGCCTTCTGATATTTGTTTGAATTTCTTGACCAACCTAAGATCTCTCTTGTTTCTAGAATTTTAAAAAGTAAGTTTCAATTTGACAAAAGAGTTGATTTAATTTTAAAATCGAATCTGCCACTAAAAAAATTGTTATTTTATCCATTGAACTGGTATCAAGTATCGAATTTCCATCCCTATTGTTGATGTACTAAAAAAATTAAAATCGAATCTCAAAACTTTTCATATTAATTTTTTTTTTTTTTAATTTTGGTTTATTTCCATTGAAAAGTAATTAAAAATTATTGCTACTCCAAATTCTTGACCCTCAATCTGTTTTTTTTTTGTGAGTTGAACCATGGTAAGGTGAAAAATTGAACCATCGAATTTAGATAATAATTGTTATTTTATCTATTGAACTATATTTGGATCGACAATTTCAATTCATATTTTACCTAATTTCAAAATTGACAATCTGATTTGGTCCAACAATATTTTTATTTTAGCCCGACAAATTTTTATCAAGTTTCGGTGAGACCATAAATTTATGCCAGATCTTGAATGGGCATATTTTTATTGTTGATATTTTTTATGCATATTTTTTATCGATATCGACAATAACGATAACATATTTATATTATTTTTTATGTCAAACAATATTTTTATCAATAAGATATTTTTTTTATACGAGTTTTAGCCCAGCCATATTTTTATGAATATTTTTTACTATATATTTTTTAATTATCAATATTTTCAGACATTGGAGGGCCATACCAAATTTTTATCCCTAATATTGTTTAATGCTAATTTTGGCCACACCATATTTTCGATCTATCCATAATTTTACCGATAATTAACAATTGATTTTTATCTATAATTCTATAGTTTTTTCATGCGTGATTTGACCAGGCTACATTTTAATGACTATTTTTTTACATGATATTGGTTTAAACTGTTAAAAAAAATTATTTAAAAAATATAAAAAATCATTTAAGAAAAATTTGAATAAGTAAATAAAATTAGGAAGCATATAGCATATTTATGCATTTTAATTAATGATTTTAAGCAAACAATTGAATAGAAGTCTAATTAAGTCTACTTAGTGTTCTCGAGATAACTACGATTGCAATTGTATTTTAGTGGCATTTCTTTCTAAAGCAGCATGAACAACTTGAATTCTATTTTTCATACATATTGGTTTCTATATTTATTTATTTTTTGTCAAAAATACCTCCCCACATTTTTATAACCTTGGTTATCGAAATTGTAATTTAAAAATTTTAAAAATTCTTTTTGTTATCTTATGAATTTTATTGTATTCATTCCATGTGGGATCGATACTCTAGAATACTTTTAGTTTTATATTAATTACTATAGATTAATTTGAATTAAAATCTTTTTCTAAAAAGCCTCCATGCACTACAAGAATTTCGACTTTTCCCAACGCTAAAAAAGGTCGGAAAACCCTTAAAAAGCGTCGGCGATTGATTTCCCGACCAAAAATTGAGCGTCGACAATTCGGTCGGGATAACCCCGTCGGGTTAACTTTTGCCGACGCATTTTGTATTTTGGTCGATCTTCCCTGGAAAGGCTGACAACTTCCATTTTGGTCGGCTTTTCCTGAAAAGACCGACCAAAATTAAAAGCGTCGGCCTTTCCAGGAAAGACCAACCAAATCTTATAAATGGTTGGCAAAATGTGTGGAGCCTTTTATAAATTATCTAGAATTTCATTATAAATTAAAATTCGTGATACATCTAAAAGAGATTATAAAAAAATCACTATCCCTTCCTATTAAATGAGATTTACTATACGGTTCATCTACATGACTTCAAACAAAATAAAATATAACAATTCGTTTTACACAAAATAAAACTAAATTCTAAGTTGTCATCACTTTACATAAGGTAATGAAACACAAATTTAATTACATCGTTTTGTTCAAAACTTCCCAAAAGCTAGTGTCAACCCATCCTGGCAAAACAAACAAAAACAAAAGTGATTATGTTACCAAAACTAATATAAGAAAGCACACATAACAAAATATTTAAACTAACATTTTAAAAGTAATGAACATTAATATTAAATCTTAGGGAATGAAGTTAGCAAATTTACAACTCGACTAAAATTACATAAATTAAAAAGTGAAGAAAAAGAGAAGAATTGAAGAAGATCGAAGAAAGAAGAAGCGTATAAAGTTGGTGAAGAAGAACATTTTGTTGTGAGGTTGTATCGAGATCTCTTGCTAGCTCTGAGCGATATCTCTCAGTTTCAACTAGGAGCAAATGAAATAAAGAATGAAACAAATTACTCAATGTTAATTGCAACATTAGCACTAACAAATACTCGACCTCTGCAAAGTTCTGTCTAACATAGAAAAAAATTTGTGACCTACCTATTCGTAACGATCGACGGCGTGGAAGCAGCGTGGGGCGATCGACAGGTTGCGAGGGCGAAACGTAGCGGCCGACGAGAGACGATCGACGGCGTAGGACGGTCGCCAGCGTGTGGGTCGTCAAAGGAAACGACAGACGACGTTGAGATGATGAGAGGGAGAAGGCTGGGGAAAACATGCGAAATAAAAGGGGGCAATTTTCAGGGTTAAAATTTAGGGCTTATAATTACATGAAACCCTCCAATTTTGTCGACCAAATTGCAATTGGTCGGCATTTTATTCTATTTTTCCTGACCAAATACAAAAGGGTTGGCCTTTTACTCTATTTTTCCCAACCAAATATGAAAGAGTCGATTTTTCCCCTTATTTTTGCCGACTAATTAGAAAATCGTCGCCAATTATCCATTTTTTGTCGACCAATAACAAAAGGGTCGGCCTTCCCTCCTTATTTCTACCGACTAATTAGAAAAAGTGTTGGCATTTATCCCTTTTTGTCGACCAAATTGCAATTGGTCGGCCTTTTACTCTATTTTTCCTGACCAAACACAAAAGGGTCGACCTTTTACTCTATTTTTCCCAACCAAATATAAAAGAGTCGGCTTTTTCCCTTATTTTTGTCGACTAATTAGAAAATCGTCGCCATTTATCTGTTTTTTGTCGACCAATAACAAAAGGGTCGACCTTCCCTCTATTTTTCCCGACCAAATACAAAAGGGTCAGTCTTTCCCCTCATTTTTGCCGACCAATTTTAAATTGGTCGGGATAGCATATATTTCCCGACCATTTTTCATGCGTCGGGATAAATAACGTTGGGAAATGACAAAATTCTTGTAGTGATGTTTCAGCCCGGTCAGTAACTAGTGACAAAGGTCGAACGCCAAGCTCCGTAAAGATGTGTTGAGACCCTAGTAGCTACTGACAGGGATTGATGCTTCTCGAAGGTTAGTTTTGGGGAGTCTTGTGAGAGTTAAATTATGGACTTGAGAGATTCAATGGAGTCTAGTGAGTTTTTGGAGCTTTAGTATTGTTTGAGTATGCATAGCTTAATATTTTAGCTCATGTGTAAAATGTTTTACTTGTTTCATGTTTAAGGAATATGCTTAATTGTTGTTGTGAATAACATGTTGTTTCTCTTGTATGTTGATTGATAGCTCCTCAAGTATGAGCTACTTGTCAGTACAAGTTATATATTGGCCCACCGCTAGGGTTTGAAGGTGATGATGTGACTACTACGACCTTGATGATGTAGAAGAAAGGCCATAGCTTAGTTGACCCTAGCTTATGGATTTAGTACGGTTGTTCTTTATCTCTTTAGAGGAGACTTATAAATTGGTTTGATAGTTTCAAATTATAGTTTGTTATGTGTGAATGTGTGAGTTTGCTTTATCTTTTAAAGATTGAACTGTTTTGAAATTATTGAGGAAGTTTAGTTTTTTTTTTTAGGTTTGTCGAGTGATTCTGAACTTTTAAATGATTATTGACTTGGAGTTGGGAATGACTATCTTGTTATTTGGCAATAGAAGTGCATTTTTGTCTAATAGATACTACAAAATTTTTAGGTATTATTATAGTTACGCTGTTATGTTGTTAAAACTTTTAAGGTTAAATTGGTCATAAGTTTTATAGCATTCCCTTGTTAGGGTAAAATTTCGAGGGTGTTTATGGGTAATTTCTATATGGATGCTGATATTGGCAAAAGGTTATATAATCTTATTTCGAAAGTGTGGGTTAGAACAACATTTGGCCTAATATATTTTGGGTCATCCATGCCAATTTTCCTCTCATACACCTCTAATTTGCTCCTTAAGTTCTTGAAACTTGCCTCGGAAAGATATCTGCTACTTGATTTTTTGACTTTACAAACTTAGTGGTATGATTTCCTAAACCAACCTTTTCTCATACATAGTGATAGTCAATTTCTATTTTCTTTAATTGTTCTTGCATTCAAGACTGGATTCTTTTCCATATATATGGTACTCATGTTGTCACATAGGAGTTGTGGTGGTCTTAGGATCTTGATTCCAATGTCTCTAAGTAAAAACATGATCCATAGAAGCCATTGCTCGACATTCTGCTTCAAAGCTCGATCTAGCTACGATGGTTTGCTTCTTTGATCTCCATCAAATGGAGTTTGGTCCTAGAAATATGCATGATCCCGAAATGCTTCTTCTTGCATTGGGGTAGCCTGCCTGATCTGCATTAAAGAAGTCATATAGATTTAGAGATCTACACTTATGAAAAATTAAGCCATACCTAGGTGCCCCTTTAACATATCTCGATATACGTTTAACTTCCTTGAGATCTTTGTGTGTTTGGTTCTTTAAGACATTGACAAACTTTATTGATAGCAAATGTGATGTCTGGTCTCGTGAGTGTTAAATACGGAGAGAGCCAACTATACTCCTATACTCCTTTTCATCCATGGGATTATTGTCATCTAAGACTTTTGTTGTGGGGTACTAAGGTCTCGTTTGATAACGTTTTCGTTTCCGGTTTTTTGTTTGGTAACTTATTTGATAATTGTTTCTTGTCTCTTGTCTCTTGTTTCTTTTTTATTCTTATTTTTTTTCTCATTTTTATAATTGAAAAAGACTTTAGTTATATAATATTAAATATATGACATACAATAAAACATATAAAAAATATTTATAAAAAATATTACATTTTCTAATATCCACAAACCTCGATGCAAAATTAACAACAATAATAAAATTGTTTCTATACTAAAAAAAAAAAAACTTGTTTTATTCTTCAAATGTTACTCAAATTTGATCTCAATATTATTTCTTACTTGAGTCATTCGCTTTAAATGAT
Organism: Trichosanthes cucumerina; assembly: GCA_036507285.1. Classification (NCBI taxonomy): domain Eukaryota; kingdom Viridiplantae; phylum Streptophyta; class Magnoliopsida; order Cucurbitales; family Cucurbitaceae; genus Trichosanthes; species Trichosanthes cucumerina. The sequence goes on along the minus strand of CM071842.1, from coordinate 9,705,950 downwards.
GTCGACTCAAATCCAACTCAATTATATTGTTCTGTAAATTTTATGGTTGTAAAATATTAAATCGAGGTCAAAAATGTATTTTAATGAGCAAAATTTATATACTATAAAATCTTAACGAGTTCTAAGTATACTAAAAATTAAAATAATATATTTTGCAAAATTCATATTTACAAAATAATAAAATTTAAAATTTAAAATTAAATATATAAATATACCTATTTCAAAATTAGAAATTAAAAACTAAAATATATGAATATATCTATCGAAAAAATAATTAATAAATAAAAAAAATATAAGTATACATTTTGCAAAATTTAAACTAGAAAAAAATGTCATAGTTGGAGCTCAAAACCAAGCCGAAGAATAGAGAGGAGGAGTTCAAGGGTACAACAAGAGAAACTTCAATTTATCAAACAATTTTGTAAAATATTGTTTTTATCTTTAATTTCGGATGCAAAATAATAAAATTATTTTTATCTTTCAATAACAAAATTATTGTTATCTCCTGCTCGAGTCATTAACCTTAAATTATGTCGACTCAGATCTAACTCAATTATATATTGTTCTGTAAACGTTGTGGTTGTAAAATATTAAAGTGATGCCAAAAATATGTTATAATGAACCAAATTTATATATTGTAAAATTTTAACGGGTTACAAGTGACTAAAAATTAAAATAATATATATTTTACAAAATTCATATTTAAAATAATATATAGATTGTTGGGTTTTATGTCCTAAAACTTGTGGGTTTGTAAATTGAATGTATATTCTATTTTGTAATAAAGATGTTATTGAGATTTATTCAGTAAATGTGTTATTAAATAAAATGAATTGTATATTATGTAACCCTAATCCAATAAAGAACTCTTGGCTATAGGATGAATATTTAGACTTTATGTGCGACATAAAAGTAGATCAAGTTCAAGTTATAGCCAAAACGGTCTATAGTATAGGGATAGAGTTGATAAAAATATTGTTTGATATTTTGATATTAAATTAAATAATTATTTAAAATTAATTAATTAAATTAATAATTTTATTTTAATTTAAAATTAATTTTATATTGATTTTGAATTAAAATTAAATAGGAAATAAAATTCATTTTTTATTGCTTTTTGGACCAAATACCCATTTTGCTGAATAACCTCTTTGGTTTTTCAAATTCATCAAAATTTGCCACCTCCTTCTTGAATTATCCTCATCACACATTTGCTGGCATCTTCCCAAAGCTTATTGAAGCTATATATGAAGAAGGAGATTTGAGGTCATTGAAGGTGATTCTGCAGAAAATTCCATTGTTCTTGGTTTTGAATCATTCTCCCTCTCTCATTCAAATTCTCTCAATCAAAGATCCCACAATCTGTTCCAAGGCCTGAGGATAGTAGGGAATACCCTAGAGGTAGTCCACAAAGTGTTTGTGACAAGAAATTGCCCACCGATTTGAGGAATTTTTAGTTTGAAAGGCATGTGTTCTTATTCTCTGTGTTTTCCAAATTTGAGCATGATGTTTATTTTGCAAAATTCATCAACTTAGAGTGCTCAAAATCCTAAATTGCTTACGGTTTCTTAATATGAACTCTTTCATAGATATATATTTATGAACTTAAAATTTAAAATTAAAATTAAATATATGAATATACATATTTCAAAATTGAGAATTAAAATTAAAATAATATATGAATATATCATATTTTAAAATTGAGAATTAAAATTAAAATAATACATGAATATATCTATTGAAAAATTAATAAATAAATAAAAACAATATAAACATACATATTGCAAATTTTAAAATTAAAAATGTAACACCCCAAGATTTTTTAAGTACCTCTTAGGTTGTATTTGGATTAATTTAATGGAAATTAAATTAATCGGGCCTTGAAGTTTCTTACTTTAAATTAAGTCTTGCAATTTTAAGTGGATATATATATGGTTTAACCATATATATATATATGAATTGGGTTATTTATTTAAGTCTATAGACATTCTTGAGGTTTTGTTTAAAATGAAGGGTATTTTGGTAATTATGGGATTTAGGGTTTCATAAAGGACATTTTGTCCTTTAGGGTGCACGAAAATCGAGGAAATTCCTCCTCTTCCTCCATTGCACCGACCGCCTTTCTTTTGCACCCATTGACCGCCGCATGAAGCTGCATCCCGGTGACCCTTGCGAGTTGCGTAGCGGACGGACGAGCAACAACCAGTGCCGGATTTGATCGAGCCAGTAGCCTCGCGCAGCCCTCGCCAAACCGAAGTCGTCAAGCGCGCTCTTACGCTCGAGAGGCGAGCGGTTGTCGCGCAGCCGCGCCGCAAGCCGAGCTCGAGCTCTTCATCGCCGTGAGCGAGCCTCGCGTCGCAACCATCGCGAGATGGCCGCCGGAGTGCGAGGCGTCTGGCGAACGTCTGCGCCACCTGGAAGCCCAAAGATCCATTTGCCGATTGGTGGTTGGTTCGAGTTTTTGACGAGCTTTCGACCGGTTTTGACCGAGTTAGGATCGGTTTGGATAGATCGTGCAACAAGCTTTTCTATTGGTACACGCTCCACGCGCCGCTCGCACACACACACGCGCGCCGCCGCCGCGCCGCCGGAGTTGTTCTTGGTCCACTGTTTTGATTCCCGAGTTCGTTTCAACCCCTCGTTAGTGGTAATTCGACTTATCTTTTATTGGATTGAAAAATAAGTTTATTCATTATGTGATTAATTAGGAAAATGTGTTGGATTGAAGGATTTCGAGTACCGAGCAAGTTTGAGAGGAACCTTGAATTAGGATCGGAGCTTGAGGAGTTTCAAGCTATGCTAAGGTAAGGGATCTTTTCTACAAAAGATCTTGAAAAGAGGAGTAAACACGGTTTCTGAAAGATTTATTTTAAAAAGTTGAAATTCAAAGATTTATTTCAAAGGGTGAATTTCCAAAACTCATGCTTAGGGCTTGAATTTAGAAAACGAATATTTCAAAGGGTTTTTCGAGGACCTTGAGAGAATGATTTTCAAAAGGTTTAGAAAGGAACTTGATGATTTAAGGGTTTGGGAGGACCAGAAAGTGAAATGATTTCAAAGTATCTAAAATGAGTCTTGACACAGTTATGTATAGTTCTGTATATTGAGATTTTCAGTTATGTCATTGTGCTAGTTATGCACCTTAAATTATAAACGTGCTTATTACTGATGATCGATTGACTCTAGTTAAAGTTATGTCATGATCTTAAGACTTATGTGATTGTTGCATCATTTCTGAATGTATATGTATATGTGTTTAAAGAATGGGACCTCATGCATATTGTATGTATATGAACATTTCATGTAGGCTGTGGCAATTGGTCTCCTGAGAATTTATGCATGGTAAAACATGCATCAGAGACCCTATGGGTCAAACTTATAGGAGTCTGTGAGGGACTCAAATTTACAGGGGTCTGTGAGGGACTCAAAACTTATAGGGGTCTGTGAGGAATTTACAGGGGTCTGTGAGGGACTCAAAACTTATAGGGAGTGCGTGGAGGACTCAAATCTTATAGAGTGCATGAGGACTCAAACCTATAGGGGTCTGTGAGGGACTCATTATGAAAAGACTCAGGTAGACTCAATTGACCACGTATAGCCAAAGAGAAAAAGTCATGATTTTATGAAAGAAAGTTTTAGGTCCCATTACAGAAAGTTTTATGATCTCAAAGGTCACGAATCACAGTCATGTATAAAAGTCATGTTTAAAAGTCATGTTTAAAAGAAAGTCATGTCGCATGTGTTTGTATTTCCCGACCCCCCACTTACTGGGTATTTTATAATACTCACCCCTTTACTTTTGTTGTGTATTCTCTGTTTTAAAATGTTTTTGTGTAAAGGCGAGAGCATACCAAAGTGAGTGGCGGGGATGCGCTATGAAGCCATGGGAACCGAGTCATGAATTCCGCATCCATGATTTAGAAAGAATTTTTAAATGATTATTGTCTTCCACTTATGTAACATAGAGTTTTGAAACTAGAGGCCGAACTTAGTTATGTTTCTTGTAAATATTTTGTATTTCTATGGGATCCCAAATTAAATTGATTTTTTTATTTATCAATTTTTACTTATTTAAAGCCAGTTAGGGCCTCGAATGCATGCATGAGTAGTAATGTCCCTAGGAATATATGTTGTAAAAGTAGGGGCGTTACAAAAAATATATAAATATACATAGAAAAATTAAGGGGAAAAAGGTGACCTTGTTGAAACTCAAAACAAGAATTGGCAGCACGAATGCATAATTTGAACGCACAACCTACCAAGAAGCCAAAGAATGTTTCAGTTTTTTTTAGGAACATAATAGTATAACTAGAAACAGAACAAGGAGAAACTTCAATTTGTAGTTTCTCAAAATTGGCCCCACTTTTAGAAATGTTTCTAAAAATTTAAAAACAAAAAATAAGAACGTTTATCAAACAAGCCTGTTTCTTGAAAAATGAGAAATGGGAGCAAGAAACAAGAAACGAGAACGTTATTAAACGGACCCTAAGATGACCTGCCTCCAACATGTTGGTTTGTTCTGCATGTCTTAGGCATACTTTATTTATGATATATATATTGGTTATTCCTGTTGTAACGCCTCAGAACTCCAAGCACCTTTTATTATGAGTTTCGGGTTAATTTAATAGAAAATTAAATTAATTGGGTTTTTGGGCTTTGTAATTTAATGAAAGTTATGTAAAGTTGAGGTCTTCTTCTTCCTCATCCTCCCCACTTTTCGTGAACGACCTCCATGGAAGGAACTCCAAGGCCCCAACCCATCCGACAGGACCCATCACTGCACAACCATCGTCGAAGCCATCAGTCGTCGAGGGCATTTGTTCACCGGTGCACACAAAATTCGGTCGATCCCAAGACCTCGACCGCAACCATCGTCTTCGTGTTAATCTTCTTCATGCGTCGAGCAACCAAGCTAGCGGAGTCTCCTTGTCGCCGAGTCGAGAGCGAGGTTGAAGCTGCTGGGTCATCGTCTTTGCGTCCGTTCGAGCCGCCGAGAGTTGAAGATGCACCTGAGGAAGAGACGTCAGTCATAGCACAGAACCGTGAAAGTCGTCGGTTCAGTTATTGGTTCGAGGTTTTGACAGGCCGCCAGCCTACCGGTTTTCGAAATTTCACTACCGGTTCGGAACAGATCGGCACACGAGCTCTACAAAATCGAGTTCGATGCACTGAGACGTGCTGACGTTCGTCGAAACTCGCTCGTTTTCATCCGTTTCGTTCCCCGAGTCCGTTTTAATCCTCCATTTGGGTAAATTCGATTGATTATTGCTTGATGTTTCAAGTATTTGCTATTTAGGCTCTAAGTTAAGGTTATGTTATTTAATTAAGGAATAAATGAAATTGATTTAAGAGGCTCGAGTATTGAACACGATTGAAATGATTGCAAGGTCAGAGATTTAATTATGAAATATCTTGGAGCTAAGGCTAAGGTAAGAGATTTTTTTACAAATTATTTTGAAAAAGGGAAATATATATGTTTTGAAGGATTTTAGTTTAAAAGTATGAATTTCAAATATCTATCTCAAAAGAGGAATCTCAATGATTTATTTCAAGAATGATTTTCCCAAGATTTTAGCTTAAAGGGTTTGAGAGGACCTTCAATGTATGATTTAAATTTTTAAGAGGATTTCATATGATTTAAGCGTTTGAGAAGACCCGAATAGAAATTATTTAAAAGTATTTGAAAATGAGTTTTGACATAGTTATATATGTATATTTACGTATATTGAGATTTTCAGTTATGTCATTGTGATGAATATGTATTTGAAAATGTAAATATATTTATGATTGATTGACTCGAGTTTAAAGTTATGAAAGTTATGCCATAATTATATGATTGTTGCATCATTATGACTGCATATGTACATGTGATTGACGAATGGGAACTCATGCATATTGTATGTATATGAACATGTTTATGAAGGTTGTGGCAATTGGTCTCCTGAGGACTTATACATGGTCAAACATACATCGGAGACCCTATGGGTCAAACTTATAGGAATCTTTGAGGGACTCAAACTTATAGGGGTATGTGAGCGACTTAAACCTACAAAGGTCTGTGAGGGACTCAAACCTACAAGGGTTTGTGAGGGGATCAACATGAAAAGACTTAGGTAGATTCAATTGACCACATAAAACCGAACAGAAAAGTCATGATTTTATTAAAGGAAGCTTTAGGTCCCACTACATAAAATTTTATGATTTTAAAAAGTCACGATTAACAGTCATGTTTAAAAGACATGTTACATGTGTTTGCATCTTTCGACCTCCACTTACTGGGTATTAGTCAAAGGACAGACCTCCGCAAACAGGAGTCCATAACATGCTCAGGATTAAGGTCGAGTCACTAATGGTCATCTACGAATTTATTAGCCCTATACTGTCAACGGTGTTACATCAGTAAGTCTAATAATTCACGGTCCGGTCTTGTACAATCTCATTGCACAGGATGCCCCACTCGCATGTCAACCACATGAACGAGTTGGATCACCTCGTTTGTATCTAATACAAAGCGAGTCGCATCCACAACATATCTAGGATTAGGTCTCCATCCCTATCCATATACTGTAGACCGTTCGGGTCATTAACTCGAACGTGATCCTCCCTGTGTGTCCACTACACACCGTTCAAGTTCTAGTTCTCTCATAATACAATGACCCTGGAGCTTAATTTATTGGATTAAGTTTATGAAAAAAAATGGGAGACACAAAGTTCGAATAAATAACTCTTATTTATTATAACTTGGAATATTACAAACTACACGAGATGAGGACATACATCCCAACAAGACCGAGAGGAGTTTTCTTTCGTTGCTACAACAAAACCGAGAGAGAAGGAATTCTTGAAGGGCGTTGCTACAACAAGACCGAGAGAGAGGAATCGTGGTGAGAGTTGCTACAACAAGACCGAGAGAGAGGAATCGTGGTGAGAGTTGCTACAGCAAAGTTGAGAGAGAAGATTCGTGAAGGGCATCGGGAGAGCCAACCTATCACTTTGCTGAAGCATTCGGAGGACAAGAGCGTTGAGATGTTGCTGTAACATTTGCGAGGGAAGGCATCGGGAGAGCTGACCATTCGTTGTTGAAGCAACGCACTCGGTAGGAGCTTGGACGTTGCTTGGCGTTTGCTGAAGCAAAGCCGTGGGAACAGGTGAAGCCGCTACTGCTGCTTGGTATTTGCTGAAGCAAAGCAATCTGTAGGCAACTTTGTTGAAGCAATCAACAGGTACTTCTGCTGAGGCCAGTCGGTAGAATTTGCTGAAGCAAAAACGAGACACCTATTTTGTAACCCATTCTTGGTCTTAATCGTTTTTTTTTTCTTGTTGTCAATTACGAATTACACACTGATTTTTGGTTGTTTATGCATTGATTTTAGGCAACTTTTACTTACTTTTTTAGGCCAATTTTGTGACTGTTTTAGGCATATAATTGGGGTTCATTTTGGCTGATTAGAAGACATTGTTGGTTGTGTTGCATGAACCCATTGATCAATAAAATCATGTTTAGATTAGAGATGTGTAATTTGACGCCCATCATGAGCTAAATTCTTTTAGGCAAGGGTTAGGTTGTTCTTTAATGTATAAATTGGAATAAAGTTATGGTTGATGCCAAGGTTGGGTTTATGAAATTTTATTGTTTTTAACGATGCATGATAATTAAAATTTGGCCATTTTAACTTCTCTAAGAATTCATGAACTTGGAAAAGCTAGTGAATTAGAAACCTAAAATTTCATTCTAGGATCTTGAGTTAATTAGGGATAATTAACCCACCTAGAACATAAAAATCATGAGCGTAATTTAGGTCTCAATTGGAAAATTGTTCGTTTTAAAATTTAGTGATTTTGGAAAAATTCACTTGACCACATGTGTAGGTAAATTCAAGGCATCAACCACTTTTTTTTATTATAATTATGCATGAAACTTCAACTTAACCCAAGCCTATTTCTCATTATAAAATCTCATCTTTTCCTATTTTCCTCTCATTGCATCCTCCTATCATCTCGTTTAGTTTCTATCTTTAATGTTTTTCGCATACTTTGAATTATTGCATTAGTCTTAGTTACATTTAACTCATAAAAACAACAAAAAAAAAATCCAATTCATATTTTCACATCAATTTATTCATTTACAATAAAAATTTGCATGCCCATGCATTGCATCAAAAATAATAAGAGAAATTTCTAGGACACTCACTTGTTTAGATTCTGCTAGTTCTCATGGGATCGATACTTATCTTATCACTTGTTGCACTGTATACTTGCACGTCATAGAAGAGTCAGAGTTTCATCCTAATTTGCATTAGTTTAGGCCATTGATATTTTCGCATCAAGTGGACTAAAACAATCTCGAGAAAACAAGACCAACTACTGTACCTAACCAGTGGCGGCGGCAACAACAGTTTTCAGCGAGCGGCAGCGGCTCCCGGTGAATGGCAAAGAGTGAATTACGGATCCGAGATGCCCGTTGGCCGATCTATCCGAAACCAGCCAACATGAGAACCGATCTAAAAAACTAGTGAACCAATTGAACCAACTAACTCGATTTAGAGAAAAACAAAAACTCACCGACGAGCCTTCACGGTGAGCGCTCGGTTATTGAGGGTGGCGACTAGTTTCAGACGGAGGCTACACGAAGAAGTTGGTTGGCGGTTGGTCGGTGCAAGGAGAAGAAGTTGCGTTCGCCGGAGAGAGAGATCACTTGTTGTTGTTGGAAAAAGAACTTTGGAGATTGGAGGTTAGACTTTGGAAGATAGATTTTGAAGAAAAGGCTACTTGTATTATTGCTCACTTCTAGCTCTTGCGCTTTATTTGGCTTGATACAAACTCTAGGATATCACCCCTATTTATACTAGTTGCATCCCCTAAACTAATGGCTATGGTTTTGCCAACTCATACAATCTAGAGATTTCAAAGGACTCTCTAGAATATTCTATATTCTAGAGAATTCTACAACATACTTTAAAACATTTTTAAAAAGAGATTTCTCTAGAATACTCTAGCACTTAAAAGGTTTCTAGAAATTGGGCTTTTATTTAGAGTAGGCCCAAATACTAATGACCCAAAATCAATTTTATATTTCAACACCCCCTCTTAAACTTGATTTTGTTACTCCAAGCAAATCTCTCAACCTTGTGAAGTCTTCTTTTTTAAGTGGCTTGGTGAAGATATCAGCTACTTGATCATGAGTCTTCACGTACTCCAAATGCACATCTTTTCTTGCAATGCACTCTCTAATATAATGGTAACGCGTATCAATGTGTTTGCTCCGATCGTGAAAAACTGGATTCTTACCCAAAGCAATTGCTGACTTGTTGTCCACAAAAATCTTCGCCGGCTCCTTTTGTGACAAACCCAACTCTTTTTAATGATTTCTTAGCATTGCTGCATGGCAAACACATGAGGTAGCAGCTACATATTCTGCTTCACATGTTGAAAGAGTAACAATTGGTTGCTTCTTTAACATCCATGTGAAAGTAGTGTCTCCCATATAGAACACAAAACCAGCCGTACTCTTACGGTCATCCATATCCCCACTCCAATCACTATCACTGTATCCCAAGAGCTTATAATCATCAGAAACAGAATAGTACAAACCATAATTTATCGTACCTTTGATGTACCGAAGAATTCTTTTTGCTGCCTTCAAATGTGTGGTTGTCGGTTTCTCCATATAGCGACTGACAACTCCAACCGCATAGAGAATATCAAGCCTTGTGCATGTCAAATACTGTAAACTCCCAACTAAGCTTTTAAAGAGTGTTGGATCTACTTTTTTTCCTTCCTTATGATTTAGTAGTTTGATTCCACATTCCATTGGTGTGTTGACCGGATTAGAATCATCCATCCTAAACTTCTTGATCACCTCCTTAGCATAGTCTTCTTGGGTGATTAAGATGCCTTTATCTTCTTGTTTTACTTCAATGCCGAGGTAGTAAGACATGAGCTCGATGTCGATCATCTCAAACTCGTTCGTCATCTCTTCCTTAAACTTGTTGAACATGCTCGGATTATTGCCTGTAAAGATCAAGTCATCTACATACAAGCACACAATCAATACATCATTATTTTGAGCTTTGATGTAAAGTGCATGCTCATATGGACACTTGATGAAGTTTCTCTCGTGTAAGTACTTGTCTATTCGGGAATTCCAAGCTCTTGGAGCTTGTTTCAACCCATAAAAAGGCCTTTTTCAGCCTCAAAACTTTATCTTCTTTTTCCTCAACTTCATAGCCTTGAGGTTGTTCAATGTAGACTTCTTCCTCAAGGACCCCATTAAGGAAAGCAGATTTAACATCCATTTGGTGAATTCTCCAATTGTTTTAAGCTGCTAATGAAATTATTAATCTAACTGTTTCTAGTCGAGCAACCGGAGCAAATACATCATCATAGTTGATGCCCGCTCTTTGACTATAACCTTTCGCCACTAGTCTTGCCTTATATCTTTCGACTTCTCCTCTAGCATTCTTTTTGGCTTTGTAGACCCATTTCACACCAATCGCCTTGTGCCCTTTTGGAAGTGAGACTACCTCCCATGTGTCGTTGTTCTTGATCGCCTTGATCCCTTCATCCATCGCACTTTTCCAATTTTTGTTTTCTACAGCTTCTTGGAAGTTCATGGGCTCACAATCAGCAAACGGACAAAAGAGAGTGAGATTATCTTGATTTGTAGTTACCTCATAAAGTTCTTGTAAGCTTCTGAAGCGGTGAACTCCTTCACTTGAACTTTCATCCTCTTGGGAACTTATAGTTGGTGAAGCTTCTGGAGTAGAAGGCTCCTCTCTTGTTTGCTCTATCCTTTCTTGCTCCATGTTATCTTCTTCAAAGTATGAAAAGAAGTTGTAGTCTTCATCATGTTGTCTCCAACTATTATCTTTGTTCCATTCGTTATCCGTGCAAGCCATCAATAAGGTGCCACATTCTTGATCTCTTTCTTCAATGTAGTTTGCCCTCTCTTCAACTTTATTGTTGCTAGCAGCTCTACATTCAGATGCATAGTGCCCATATTTCTGGCAATTGTAGCATTTAATATTTGACTTATCGTACCTTGACCTTGAGTTGCCTTGTCCACGACCTCTTGTTGAGTTTCCTCCTTTTTGAAAGTTGTTGTTGTCATCATAGGGCCTCCAACCTCGTCCTTATCCTTGTCCATGACCTCTTCCTCGTCCTCGATGTCCACTATTACCTCGTCCTTGTTGGCTTCTACCATTATGATTGATTTCTTCCGTAGTTGAGTCAACTTGCACCTTGAGTAATTGATTTACGATTCCTTCCTTCTTCTTTTTCTTTTCTTCATATGCTTGCAACGAACCCAAGAGTTTCTCAATAGTCATAGCCTCTAAGTCTTTTGTTTCTTCGATTATGGCAACAATATGTTCAAACTTTGGATCTAATGATCTTAGAATTTTCTCCATAATTTTTACATCATCAAGCTTTTCACCATTTCTCTTAAGTTGATTTGGTGACTGTTAAAACTCTAGAGAAGTAATCGGAGATAACTTCCCCTTCTTTCATATGCAAAGTTTCAAACTCAGCTCTTAGAGTTTGAAGACGTACCTTTTTTACTGGATTCGCTCCCTTGTACGATATTTAAACCTTCTCCCATGCTTCTTTCGCCGTCTTTGCTTCTGAAATCTTCTCAAAAGCATCGTCATCTAGTCCTTGATAGATTAGATAGAGAGCCTTCTTGTCTCTCTTTTTTTAGTCTCTCAAACTATCCCTTTGTATTTGAGAAAGACTACCATCATTCTCCGGCTCAGAGTGCCCTTTCTCTACTATCTCCCATACATCTTGCGATCCAAAGAGAGCCTTCATCTTGATGCTCCAATTATCGTAGTTGCTCTTGCTGAGCACTGAGACTTGGAATTGGACCATGTTGTTACTTGCCATCTTTTTAGAAAGGATCTACAAGCTCTGATACCACTTTGTTGGAAAATGAACTTTGGAGATTGGAGGTTAGACTTTGGAAGTTAGATTTTGAAGAAAATGCTACTTGTATTATTGCTCACTTCTAGCTCTTGGGCTTTATTTGGCTTGATACAAACTCTAGGATATCACCCCTATTTATACTAGTTGCATCTCCTAAACTAATAGTTATGGTTTTGCCAACTCATACAATCTAGAGATTACAAAGGACTCTCTAGAATATTCTATATTCTAGAGAATTCTACAAAATACTTTAAAACATTTTTAAAAATAGATTTCTCTAGAATACTCTAGCACTTAAAAGGTTTCTAGAAATTGGGATTTTATTTAGAGTAGCCCAAATACTAATGACCAAAAATCAAGTTTATATTTCAATAGTTGTCGGCCTTTGCAGAAGAGAACGATGAAGACGACGGCTGACTGGGCGTTGGCGGCATGTGTTGGTCGGAGAAAAGGGGTGGCGGTCGAAGGAGAAAAGAAGTCGGCGGCAGGGGGGGTTGGGTCTGCACGAGCAAGCGAGAGGGAAGATGGGGGGCGGCGCAATTTCTTCTTTTTTTTTTAATAAAAAGAACCAGATATTACATTTACAATATTAGCTATCCTGCAAATGAATACAAGAAAGGCACCATAAGCAGAAGGTACTTTTGTTTTTGTCCACTTTCCTCCTAATCAGATCAAAATACTAGCTTAGAAAACAAAGAAATAGAGTCGCATGCTAGCTATCCCTCTTTTCCTTCTTTAGTGAAGAATAGAAAATATCAAGAGATGGCATCACCATGGCAGCTTCTGAAATGCACTCACACTCTAAAGACTCATTTTTTCTCTTTCTTGGAAAACAACCAGATTCAGTCTGTTAGACTTAAACTAGAACACCACAAGCAAGAGTTAAACATGAAGTTGGCTCCTCCAAGTGAATATTGTGTAAGTAGTAAAAACTAATGAAAAGAGAGATAAAAAAAAGAGAGAGTATGATATATTTATACAATAAATGATGTGAAATGAATGAGATGATGAGCATTCTAATCAACAAAATCAATTTCAGTTTAAGAATCCTTCAAAATAATATAGAAATCTTGTTCATAGAGTGATAATTAACTAAACTCTAAGTTCTTCCACTACTATTTTTAGTAGGTAATACTTCACTTACATAAAATTAACATGTACAACACCAAAACTCTAAGTTCTTCCACTACTAGATTTCGTAGCGTGAAAAAATTTGGAAAACACCGACAACCTTTGTTTTTTAATTTTTTCTTGACGTTTTTCTTAAAAAGATGCATATAACTTGACAATTTTTCACAAAAAAACAAGTATTTAAAACTTTCTAGGGTCAAGTAGCATATAATTTGAAGTAGTGGTTGGTCAGCATACGTTGCCTTCACATCTGAAAAAGTGATTTGACATAATATTCAAACGTATCAGAAAAGGACTACCATATCATCTTTATTAAAGTTACTTTAATAAAGGGATTCAACAAAAGATGGTGGAGGAGCGTGTCGTGTAAGAATAGTTCACAATTATGAAGTATGTAAAATTATGTAAGAGTATACAATTATTTTCGTACTTTTTTTCTTTATTGTAATAAATAGTTTGTTGTAGAATGAAAATCTTTTACTTTTCATATCTTTTGTCTTTTTAATCCAGACAACGTCCTGTCCTGTTGGATTGAATCTTATCTTTTAGTTTTTTTTGCTTTCAATTGTAATTTCAAATTTGGAGTCTATAAGAGACTTCGACATTGTAATCAAAGGGCATCGGAAAACTTTCAAGCTTTCTTCTAAAGTTTGAAAAATTTTCACGCTCTCTTAAGCATGGTAAAGAATGAAAAAGAAAATAAGGAAATAAGGAAATAAAATAAAAAATAAAAAGTAGAATAAACAAAAAAAAAAAAAAAGGCCATGTTTGATAACCATTTAGTTTCTAATTTTTTGGTTTTGAAAATTAGGCCTAGAAATGCTTCTCTTACTAATGAGGTTCTATGTTTTCTTATCTATTTTGTTTCTATGTTTTTAAAAACCAAGCTAAGTTTTTAAAACTAAAAAAATAGTTATAACGCCCCTACTTTTCTATGACCAAATTCCTAGGGGCATTGCTACACATGCATGCATTTATAGCCGAGAGATAAAAAGAACTTAAAAGCAATTTCCAATTAACGTAAATAGTTCGGGGATCCCGAAAGAAAAACAAAACATTAAAATCGATTAGAAACATCAATTCAAACTTGGCCTATTAAAATCGTAAATAATTTTAACTTCAATTAAAACATTGAGACAACAACGATTCGAAACAAGAATAATGCGAAATCATGTTTGGTTCCCATGGTCCCGTAACGCCCCAGCCACACGCCCGCACGCCCTTCCTTTACCGAAAAACATTTTTAAAAGAAAGAGTGAGTATTGCAAAACAATACCAGTAAGTAACCTCGCTCACCGAGGTTTGGGATATGCATACACATACAATCATGATCTCTAAACTCATTCGTAACATACATAGATGGGACCTAAAACTTTCTAGAGTTGCGTGTCTTTAATCCATGGTCGCATATTTAATTGTCGCCTTTAATCCATGATCGCTATTTGATTGCGTGTCTTTAATCCATGGTCGCTCATTCAATTGTCAGTCTTTAATCCATGATTTATTTATTTAATTGCCGTGTCTTTAATCCATGGTCATTCATTTAATTGTGAGGCCGATGGTCATCCCGAGTCATTTCATCTCGAGTCCTCATGGACCGCAGTACTTTGACCCATAGGTCTCTATTGCATGTTTGACCATACACATAGCAATCTCAGGATAACCAATGTCCACACTATTCGCTAATTCATTTCGTGGCATACAAAACATGCATGAGGTCCCATCAGTCACATAATAATGGAGTACATATCACGAACATCATCATCGTGATATCAGTCATACTTTCTCATGGGATGATCAAGATCATACTTTTGTAAGAAACATGAAACATTCTCATACAAACTACTCATCCCTATTCTCACATGAAATAATGGAATCCTTATACATAACATACGAGAATACTTTCACATAAAATAATGGTTCATTTTCATATGATACATCGAAGTATTTGCACATAAAATATCACGTATTCTCACAATAATATCTGTGTATTTTCATATGAAAAATATAAATTATTTCGCATAAAATAATGAAAATCATTTTCATTTACTCCCATTAAAAGTTCGGCACAAGATCCCTTACCTCGAGCTTCGATTTTTCTCCAAAACCTAATCGAACTCCCTGCCTATTCTCCTGCTAGTGAAACCTGATTCACACCATACTTTCCGAATTCAAACTCCAAGCATTCACTAAAACCCTAATCAGGCGATACTCTACATACTGCATTAAGATGTCGTGTCCTGCTTACCTCGAGCTCAAAGCGAACACCTACTAACTCTTAGTCCGTTTTGACGATCAATCCCGCTCCAAGTTCGCTTCCTACAAAAGATATTCGAACCCGTAACCTAAGTTCTCAACCAAAACGCTTAAATAATCGACGGTACACAAATCATTCTCAACCGAACTCGATACCTAGCAAGACCGCTCACCGAACGACCAAACCTTGCTGCTGTAAGGTCACGACGGCCGGCGTGCGTGGGATTCGACGGCAAAGAACCGCATGGTGGCGAACGGAGCTCGCGTGTGGCTGCTGCTTGGAGTCGAGAATAATCGTGCGATTAACAAAGGCGCGATCGTCCGGTGCTGCAGGCGTTCGTGGCTCGGTGATCTCTTCTGCTCGAGGGTCCCGCCGGTGCAGGTGGCTTCGGAGGCGCGGCTTCAACGATCGGCGGCGGCTGGGAAGCTTCGGCTGTAGACGCGAGCAGCTGGCGCACGTAGAACTCCGGCGTGAGATGCCTTCGGTGAAGCAGGCACGACCGGCGGCTGGATGGCTGGGACGTCTCCGGCGCTTGAGGACTCGCGGCGAGGCTGGCGCAAGCTTGCAACGGCGGCTCCCGAGCAGTCTTGTGGTCGGATGTGCGAGGCGCGGGTCTGACTGTAGGTGCGTGCTCGTAGCTTCGGCGGCGTGGTTCTCAACGCGAGTTCGACGACGAAGTTTCGTGATGGCCGGCGGAAATTTCAGCAAAAGAGAGGGCTGCTACGGCTAGGGCAATGAGTGCAAGAGAAGAAGAAGAAGATGGAACTATTTTAGGGTTAGGGTTTTGTATTCTAGGTTAGAAAATGAGATGGAGGTGGTGGTGATTGGACTAGGGTTTTGTTCTTATGGTTAAATACCAAGAGACTAAGGGCTAGGGTTAGGTTAAATTTTCCACCCCTCACTTAAACAATAATCCCTAAAACGCCCTTGAGATTGCCCTTTCCCTTTAATTTCGTAATTAATCTCATCTTAAGGAACAATTCACATAAGCTAAACAAAATTACGGCCTCCCTCTCGCCGGGTTGATTAAAACACAAATCCAATTAAATACAGCGGCTAATAATGTGTTGAACAAAATAACTAATAGTACCTGAGATGGCGGTCGTCACAATAGTTTTCAAAAATTTGTGTTTGTTTTTCAAATTTGGCTAGAAACTTAAATGGAACCTAAAGAAAACGGAAATCATTCTGGAGAAGATGGAGAGAAATTGTGGGAAACAAGCATAATTTCCAAAAACCAAAAATCGAAACCCCAAATGGTTATTATACGGGGCCTAAATAATAAAAAAAATTGAAAAAGAAGAAAAAACTAGAAAAATAACTGAAAGAAAAAAACGATGTAGATAGAAAGAATGAATGAGAAAAAAAAGAAATATAACTGAAAAAAGAAGAGAAATAGAAATAAAAAAAGAGAGAAGAGAGAAATATATATACATATATATTAAAGAAAAGTGTTAGAAAGAAAAAAAGAATGAGGAGAAAAGAAAAATAATAAGATAAAAAAGAGATAAAAGATGAAGAAAGAAAAAGAATTGAAATGACAGAAAAATAATTAAAGTGAGAGAAAGGAAAAAATAATTAAAAACAAGAGGAAAGAAAAAAAAGTGAAATGACAAAAAAAAAAAAATCAAAGAAGTGATAAAAGGAAAAAGAAGCAAATGAAAAACAGGAGGGAGAAATAAAGATGGAGGTAGAGTTGAGAAAAAGAAAGAAAAGGAGGAAGTGAAAAATATTAGGAAAAAAAAACTAGAAGAAGAAAAGTATCTAGAACGTAGGAGGAGGGTTTGAGTGAAATGAAATCCATGATTTCTAACCACTTCAAAAATTTTCAAACTGCACTCATTAATGATGTTTGAAAAAAAAAAAGAAGAAACTCTCAAATCTTCAACCAAATATGAGCTTCCATATATCCAAGTCCATACCCACCTTTGAAACTTTCAATCAAACAAGCTATTAGTTTCATAACAATATATATTGAAAGTGAAACTTTAATTATGTTTAAGTTGATCTTAATCAACTTAATTATTTTGAGTTTTTTTTATTACAACATAACTCTTCATAAGAGACAAGTGATCTTAAAAAAAGTGGCCCATCTAATCAATGATTTATAGAGATATGACTCAAAGAATCATTTATCTTATTTGAATGAATATATATTAAAATACAAAAAAATAATTATTAATGTTACAGTTAGAATATGTTATTCAAATTAGATTAGATTTAGTTTAGATTTATAATTTCAATTAGTTTTAAATTAAGTTATTTCGTTTAGATTACTTACTTGGAATATGTCTTTAGATTTACTTTTATTACTTCATATAGTTTTAGGTTTGTATCTCAAAACACAATTAATATTAATGAAAGCTTAAGGTTTTGTATTCTATTCTACTACAACGTTCTTAGTTGCAACTTATCAACTTATCACTCTTCTTGCTAAAGTGAGTACAACTTAACAAGTAATTGGTATGCACTCTCAATTAAAAGGTTAAAGTTTCCAATCTCTCCTCCCTCGAAATATTGTTTACTTATAAAAACCCAAAACTCTTCTCATTTCCAAAAATTCAAAACTTACAATTCTTCTGACGTTTCTCAATTATTAAGCTTTTGTTTTTCCTTAAATATTGAGAGCATTTAATAACCCACCCCATCCTCATAAATGGAAAAGCTTCTTGTCAAACCAAAAAAAAAGCACCTAAACAAATTATTGGATGAGGTGTTGTAATGTGATTCTCTTTTTTAGATGGTTGGAATATAGATTTTAAAATTTGTCTCATGAATTTACTTTTGGTTTCACCCAAAATGCTTCATACCAATGCCAACATCCTTTACTATAGCACACCGCTAGTCTAGACCAGCTCCTTTACTCGAGCACACCGCATATCCGATAGAGCTCTCTACTACGGATCTCCACCATGACTACACCTTCAAGGCTTGCTTTCTTTGTTCACACCCGAGGGTTATACCGATCATGGCTCAGGAGCATGACTCTAATACTACTGTTTGAAAACCTCCTACTACTACTGCAGGAATAACCAGAAATAACTGAGAAATTAAAAGTAAACAACAAAATAAGAAACACAAGAATTTGAAAAAACTCCAAATCTAGGAAAAAAAATCACAATACACAGAATTCTCTCCCCGACCCCAATTGCAAAAAAGCACTAAAGCTGCTCACACCCTTTTTTCAAAACAAGAGAATATAAAGAGGAAATTTAACTAAAACTAGTACACCTCTAACTGGGATCCTTTGAAATAAAGTCATAGGCTCTTTCACCTTTCTGATGTGGGACAATTTTCACTTTTAATATATTGCCAAAAACACTACAAATTATATCTTGACAAGATATTTGAAGAATACACTATATCATTATCTTTACCGATAATCATAATCCTCAACTCAGAGAGTTATAATCTACCCCACCATAAAGGTAACTTGGAATGCCACCTTCCAAGACTTTTCTTTTTCGTCACATGTTGATAAACCTTACTGAAATTTATGGTGCAACTTCTAGCAATCAGAGAGAGACCATGTTAGTATCCAACCCAAAGACTTTTAATGAAGTTGCTCTGTTAGGACAATTCTTTTTCATATGTCCAGACTGTCTGCAATCCTAACAACGTTTCTTTTGCACAAAGTCTTTCACCTCTGTTGGATGTACTCCGTTGGACCACCATCACCGTTCAAGAAATCCTTTATGATGTGGAAGCTCAGACAATACTGCAACCACAGAGAATATTCAGAAACTCAAGAAATCATAAACTTAAAGTTCTTATATCACTTATTAGGGACAACGCCCCTCCCCATATTCCACATTTATATGATATTGTCCACTTTCAACATATGCACTCATGGCTTTGCTTTTGGTTTCACCCAAAATGTCTCATACGAGTAAAGATAGTGTCCCAAACTTATATACCATGATTTTCCTCTTATCTAGTTGATGCGGAATTGTGGTTGCACTCCCAACAAAAATTAAAGCATTTTAACCATTGAAGTCCTCTTCAAATCGTTTCTCCGAATAAAGGCGCTATCAAAGTGTTATGAACTTTGTATCAATTATTAAGATATTGATTTTAAAACATAATTATTAATATTAGAAGATCTTTTAAATTCTCTCTCAAGGATTATTGGCATGCTATTCTTAATTATATTATTATTTATATTTTAAAAAGCTATCTTTCTGATAATCTATTAGACTATTAATAAAAAATAAATAAATTATAAAAAATAAACTAGGGGTGTACAACTAACTCGGTAACCTGAGCAACCCGGACTATTCAACTCGTAAGGATTGAGTAGGCTTAGGTTTTTTTCGGTTTAGGTTGTGTTAGAAGTTTGGAGAACCGAAAAGTTTGGGTCGGTTCTCGGGTTGGGATTTTTAGGCTCGGGTTGACCCAACCCAACCCAAAGTGTATATTTTTTAATTTTATTTTAATTAAATATATACTTATAAGTGAATTATTTGTCAATTTCTTATGTTTTTTTTTAGACTTCTAACCAATGTTAAGATGTTATGAATTTTGAAGTTTGATATTTGAATTTTATGTGATTTTAGTTATTAATTCAAGAAAAAAATATTTTAAATACTTTAAAAAATTATAAAAAATAAAAAAATTTAACCCAGTGACCCAACTCAACCCAACTTGAAAATATTTGGTTGGGTTGGATTACTCTCATGAATAGGGTTGGTTGGGTTGAACGA
The DNA here is from genome assembly GCA_036507285.1 of Trichosanthes cucumerina. Taxonomy (NCBI): domain Eukaryota; kingdom Viridiplantae; phylum Streptophyta; class Magnoliopsida; order Cucurbitales; family Cucurbitaceae; genus Trichosanthes; species Trichosanthes cucumerina. The sequence continues at coordinate 9,685,937 of CM071842.1, read as the reverse complement.
ATGACCAACCCGCATTTTTGGGTTGGTTTAAAAATCTCCCCCAACCCAGCTTATGGACACCCCTAATTAAAACCATGAGACGCCCTCTTTATATAGTCTCGTCTCCACTTTCTAACTAAAATAGACTATGAATACTATATAAAGAAAATAATGTTGTCAAATTGTGGATCAAAATCAGACAACGAAACTTTACCAATATTTAAATACTAATATAATATATTTATAATAATAATAATAAAGGAAAGTGGAAATGGAAATGGAAAGTGGGATATATATATATAATGAAGAAATAGGAAACTAGAGAGTGTTTGAGAGAGTTGGTCAATATTTTACCCAATTGTGTGTGTTACAACATCCATTACAAGCCACTATTTGTAGGCAAAATGGCAAGAAGAATGTGGATCTATTTGGACACCAAGCATTAATAGGTGGATGACACATGGTGGACACTTTGGCTATGGGGAAGTTGCCACTTGGCAAGGGTATTAAAAGGCACATTGCATGGGCATCTACATGTGTGTAATATTTACAATACTCCCCCTTAGATGCTCATTTATATAAAATATGCCTCGTTAAAACCTTACTAGGGAAAAACCCAATGGGATAAAACCCCTAGTGAAGGAAAAATAGTACATATTTTATAGGGGCACTTGCATGAATAGCAAAAAAATATATAAATATTGCACCCATGTCACTCGTTAATTCAATTTGCAAAAATAGCAACAAAAAAAGGCTCAACCCAAAAGGATGGCGTGCAAAGTCAAAAATACCCTTATATTTTTCGCGCGCATTTTTCAATCTGAAGTATATTAATAACCTATCAATAGTCTATCAAAAACATACTTATCAATAGTCTATCAAAAACATACTGATGATGTACTTATGATATACTAATGATATACCTAAAATGAAATATACTATTGATATACTACTGATATACCAAATGTAAATTATATCAGATATACTGTTGATATACTATTGTATCTAAAAAACTATTGCTAGATTTACAAATACCTTCTCCGTGTTGTTCAATATCGAGAAAATGAGTAGTCTATCAACAATAGATCTAATATAGCAACAATATATCTAACAAAAAAATAGCTGCATAAGTGATATACTATTGATTCTGTTGATTTTACTAATATTAAGTATATATCAATGTGATATACTACTGATATACTTTATTTAGTTTATCAACATTATATCACAAATAGGGATTTATACTTGATAGTGATTTATGATGACATACTTTATTCAGTAATATTAGGTATATCAATGGGATCTCAAAATCTATTGCTAGATTTACAAATGTCCTCCTTGTGTTTTTCAATATCGAGAAAAATAAGTAGTTTATCAATAATAGATTTGATATACCAATGATATATCCAACCAAAAAGTAACTACATGAATGATATGATATCTGTTGATTTCACTAATATTAAGTATATATCAGTGTGATATACTAATGATATACTTTATTTAATATATCAACGGTATATCACAAATGGTGATTTATGTTTGACAGTGATTTATGTTGATATATTTTATTTAGTAATATTAAGTATATCAACGGGATCTCAAAAACTATTGCTAGATTTGGAAATGTCCTCCCGTGTTTTTTAATATCGAAAAAATCAGTAGTTTATCAATAAAAGATCAGATATACCAATGATATATCTAACCAAAAAATAACTAATAGTCGTTGATTTCACTAATATTAAGTATATATCGGTGTGATATACTACCAAAATACTTTATTCAGTATATCAACGATATATCACAAATAGTGATTTATGATGATATACTTTATTCAGTAATATTAAGTATATCAACGGGATCTTAAAACCTATTTGTAATGTCCGACATTTCAGGTAGAGTAAATTTTAGGTTATACTTTTAAATTTCAGGTAGAATTCATAATTTAAAACCAAATTGGATTGTTATATCTTATTGTGTGAGATGTGTTATTGTATAGAGTATATCACTAATATACTGCTGATATATGTATATGAAGTTAATTAAGAGTATATCAGCAACTCGCATATGATATATGTTTATTTCACTGATATACTAATGATATACTAAATGTTAGGTATATTATTGCAATAAACATATCTAAAATGAAGTACATTAGTGATATACTAATATGCAAAATATCTCTAATTTGAGGATATATAGGAAGTATATCATTCTAAATGATATACCTAAAAGAAGGGTATCCATAGTATATCAATAATATACTATTAACATACTTCGTTTTAGGTATATATTGGTATATAAAAATAAAGTATATCAGATATACTTTTGATATACCAATATAAAGTATATCATATATACTTTTTATATACCAATATAAAGTATATCAGATATACTACTGATATACCAAATGTAAAGTATATCAGATATACTACTGATATACCTGCTGCTACACCAATGAGGATAAATCTAGAATAATAAAAAAATGAAAATAATTTTTTTTCTAGATTTGCAAATCTAAAAAATCATAGCTAAGCTTGCAAATATGCTAATATTTTATGCTACCCATTATAATTCCCCTATTTTATATAATACATTTACTCCCCTCATGAAAACATCACTTGAGATCTCTGAGTCGTCGCATTCCAATACTGTGAACAAATTTCTCAAATTTTGTAGTTGGTAATGCTTTTGTAAATATGTCCGCCAAGTTATCTTTCGAACAAATCTGTTGTACTGAGATGTCATCATTTTCTTCAAGGTCATGAGTGTAGAAAAGCTTTGGAGAGATATGTTTCGTCCTATCTCCTTTAATATATCCTCCTTTGATTTTAGCTATACATGTTGTGTTGTCTTCATATAATATTGTTGGAAGAGGTTTACTAGAAGACAAATCACATGTTTCACGAATGTGTTGAGTCATTGATCTTAGCCATACACATTCTCGACTTGCCTCGTGAATTGCAAGGATTTCAACATGATTTGAAGAAGTGGTTGTTATGGTCTATTTCACTGATCGCCATGATATGACAGTTCCTCCACATGTGAATAGATAACTTGTCTGAGATCTAGTTTTGTGTGGATCAGATAGATAACCAGAATCTACATAACCAACTAGATCATAATTTGATTTGTTAGAATAAAATAAACCCATATCAATCGTCCCTCGAAGATATCGGAGTACATGTTTAACTTCATTTCAATGTCTTTTTGTAGGACATGAACTATATCTGCCTAATAAATTTACTGAAAATGAAATATCTGGTCTTGTGTTATTAGCCAGATATATAAGTGCACCAATTGCACTAAGATATGGTACTTCAGGACCAAGTAGTTCTTCATTGTCATCTCGAGGTCGAAATATATCTTTCTTTACATCCAGTGAACAAACTTCAATTGAAATGTTAAATGGAACGAACTTCAATTGGAATGTTAAATGGATGTGTTTTATCCATATATAATCTTTTTTAAGATTTTCTCTGTATAAGTTGATTGATGAACAAACATCCCATTTGTTAAATGTTCAATTTGAAAACCAAGACAAAATTTTGTTTTTCCAAGATCTTTCATCTCAAATTCTTTCTTAAGATATTCTATCGCCTTGGATAACTCTTCAGGAGTTCCAATTATATTTAAGTTATCAACATATACAGTTATAATAGCAAATCCTGACTGAGATTTCTTTTTAAAACAGCACGGACATATTGAATTATTTTGATATTCTTCTTTCAACTGATATTCACTCAAGCAATTATACCACATTCATCCTGATTGTTTTAATCCATATAATGATTTCTGTAACTTTATTGAATACAATTCCCGAGAACTTGATTTATATGTTTCTGATATTTTAAATCCTTTTGGGATTTTCATATAAATGTCACTATCCAGAGATCCATATAAATACGTCGTGACTACATCCATTAGATGCATATCAAGTTTTTCATATACAGTCAGGCCAATCAAATATCTTAGCGTTATTGCATCCACCACAAGAGAATATGTCTCCTCATAATCAATACCAGGCCTTTGCGAGAATCCTTGTGCAACAAGTCTCGTTTTATATCTTGTGTCTTCATTTTTTTCATTTCTTTTCCTTACAAATACCCATTTATATCCCACAGGTTTGACGTTTTTCGGTGTCGGGACTACTGGTTCAAAAACCTCACGTTTCGAAAGTGAGCTCAACTCTACTTGGATTGTTTCTTTCCACTTCGGCCAATCCTTTCTCATTCACATTCTTTGATAGATTTTGGATCAAAATCGTCACTTTCATGAATAATATCGTGAGCAACATTATAAGCAAAAATGTTGTCAACAATGATATCATTTCAGTTCCATCTCTTTCCGATTGTAACATAATTTATAGAAATTTCCTTATTATCCTCGAGCGTTTGATTTTCATCAATAATGTTTTGAGTAGTTGTATTCTGGATTTCTTCTGGAACATCCATACCCTTTATTAAATCATTTTGATTCTCAACTACCTTTTTTTTTCGAGAATTTTTATCTTTGGAACCCATTGGTCTACCACGCTTCTGGCATGCTCTAGACTCATTATTGACAACTTGTTCCTATGGGATATCAATTTTTGATGGAACATTTGCAGCTGGTATATATGATTTAGTCACTCTTTTAGCATCTGTGAATGTATCTGGTAATTGATTTGCTATATTTTGCAAATGAATTATCTTTTTAACTTCAAGTTCACATTAATCTCTACGAGAATCTAAATGAGATAATAACGATGCATTCCATATAATTTCTTTTTCCAACTTCTTAATTCCTCCTCCTAATGTTGGAAAATTTGTCTCATTAAAATGACAATCAACAAATCGTGCAGTAAATACATCACCCATCAGGGGTTTAAGATATTTAATAATTGATGGAGAATCATATCCAACATATATTCCTAACCTCCTTTGAGCACCCATCTTAGTACGTTGTGGTGGAGCAATTGGAACATATACTCCACATCCAAAAGTTCTCAAATGAGATATATTTGGCTGCTGGCCATAAGCTAATTGCATAGGGAAATATTTATTATAAGTTATTGGCCTAATACGTAATAATGATGCAACGTGCAAAATAGCATGACCCTAGACCGATGTAGGAAGTTTATCTCTCATAAGCAATGGTCTTACAATTACTTGCAGACGTTTTATAAATGATTCTGCTAGACCATTTTGTGTATGAACATGAGCTAAAGGATGTTCAATACTTATCCCAATGGACATACAATAATTATTAAAAGTCTGGGATGTAAATTCACAAGCATTATCAAGTCGAATGGTCTTAATTGTTTAATCAGGAAACTGCGCTCTTTACTTAATTATTTGAGCAAGTAATCTTGCAAATGCAAGATTTTCACTTGATAATAAGCATACATGTGACCATCTGCTGGATGCGTCAATTAATACCATAAAATATCTAAATGAACCACTTGGTGGGTTAATAGGTCCACAAATATCACCTTGAATTCGCTCTAAAAATGCAGGTGGTTCAATCCCCACTTTAGCTGGTGATGGTCTAATAATTAATTTCCCTTGAGAACAAGCATCACATGACAATTCATTGGTTTGAAGAATCTTCTGGTTCTTTAATGAATGCCCATGTGAATTCTCAATAATTTTTTTTATCATTATCGATCTTGGATGACCTAATCGATCATGTCAAACACTGAATAACTCTGGATTTATGAACTTCTCATTCATTGTTGCACATATTTCGATTACTCAAATATGAGTATAATATAATCCAGAAGAAAAAGCAAACAGTGTTTCTAATATATGTTTTTCATGTGAAACAATAAATGTGATACAAAGACAGTATATATTATTTTTACGATTAGTTTCAACATGATAATCATTGTTACGTATATCTTTGAAACTCAATAAATTTCTCTTTGTTTTGCTAGAGAACAAAGCATTATTAATTGAAAATTTTGTTCCTCTAGGCAAGATAAAACTTGTTTTTCCAAAACTTTCAATCAAGTCTACAAAACCTGATATAGTGTTGACTTTTGCTTCTAGCATTGTCAATTCAGAAAAATATTTTTTGTTTATAAGTATTGTGTGCGTAGTTGTGCAGTTTGCCAGACATAGATCTTCATTGTTCAGTTTTTAGTCATTCAACATATGAAAACTGCCCATATTTCTTCATTAAACAAAAATACTTACAATAAAAGATACATCATACAAAAAGTTCAAAGCTAAAAAGAACATAAAAATAAACATTAGTACTAGAAATTATGAAAATCAAAAGAACCACTTGCTAATCCATAAATTGCTTCAATCTTCTCTTCAGGAGATGCAAAGAAGTTTGTCACATCCAAATTTATCATATTGGATGGGTCAAATATATCATTATCTTGATAAGCAAGATTTGCTTCCACATTTTTTCCTTTTTCCTTCAGGGAAGCTTGATAGAGATCAACTAAGTGTTTGGATGTACGAAAAATACATGACCAGTGTCCAGTCATTCCACATCGAAAGCATTTATTTTCATTACCTCCTGAATTCTTGTTTTGTGGAGCTTTTCCTTTATGATCATCATTTCGTGTAGGTTTCTTGAAATTTGGATAATTATAATGCTCACCACGAAAATAATTATTTCTTCCCTTATCGCGGTCACAACCACGACCTCAACCTCGATTGTTAAAATTCACAACATTCAGTTCAGGGAATGGTGTTGCTCCAGTTGGTCGAGATTCATGATTTTTCATTAATAGCTCGTTGTTTTGTTCAACCATAAGAAGACATGAAATGAGTTCTGAATACTTTTTAAAACCTAGACATGAAATGAGTTCTGAATACTTCTTAACACCTTTCTCTCGATATTACTGCTGCAGGAGCATATTTGAGACATGAAAGGTAGAAAACATCTTCTCTAACATATCTACATCAATCATGTTTTCTCCACATAATTTCAATTTCAAACTAAATTTGAATAATACGGAGTTATATTCACTTACTGATTTAAAATCTTGCAGCCTCAGATGTATCCAATCATAACGAGTTTTTGGAAGAATAACAGTTTTTTTATGATCATACCTTTCTTTCAAGCTATTCCACATGACATAGGGATCTTTTATCATTAGATATTCCATTTCAATCCGTCGTGGAGATGATGACGAATAAAGATCATGGTCTTAGCCTTTTCTTGACTGGATGTCGTATTCCCTTCTTTAATGGTCTCTCCAAGGTTCATAGCATCCAAATGTATCTCAGCATCAAGCACCCATGACAAATAATTATTACCATTAATGTCAAGGGTTGTGAATTCTAATTTTGCAAGATTTGTCATAGTAACGCTATCAAAAAACATTATATTTATATTAGAAAATTAATATAAATTAAACATGCAAAATAACATTTAAAAAAATGGCTTACCCAGGTGACCTACCTTCAGTGGAAAAATCGGCAACGTGTTGTGAAATTGTGGAGCAAAATCGGGCATCGAAACTTTAGCAATATTTAAATTCTAATATAATATATTTATAATAATAATAATAATAAAGGAAAGTGGAAATGGAAATGAAAATGGAAATGGAAAGTGAGATATATATATATATATATATATATATAATGAAGAAATAGGAAAGTGAAGAGTGTTGGAGAGAGTTTGTCAATACATATTTTACCCAATTGTGTGTGTTACAACATCCATTACAAACCACTATTTATAGGCAAAATGGCAAGAACGATATGGATCTATTTGGACACCAAACAGTAATAGGTGGATGACACATGGTGTACACTTTGGCTATGGGGAAGTTGCCACTTGGCAAGGGTATTAAAAGACACATTGTATGGACATCTACATATGTGTAATATTTACAATAAATAAAGAAATATATAAACTAAGAAAACAAAAGCTTATTTCTAAACATAATTCAACTCAATTCATATAAAAAATATAAGAAATTCAAATCCTTTCCCTCCCAAACATTGTATCTCTAAAAAAAACATAATTCTTATCTTTTTTTTTCCCAATTTTATTAATAAAAAAGAAATAATAATAATATAATAAGAAATACAAATGCAGTGTTTGTTCAATAGGTTATCCAATTCTTTTTTACCTACCAATGATATCTCTCTCAGTTAATAGTATTTAATCAATCATTTAGACTTTGAATTTCATTATATAACTTTTCATTTCCATAATAAGTGGTTCTAAAGGTTGATATGTATATAAAAATAAAAAAATAAAAGTTTACTGATGAAATCTTCTACTTTCTACTCCATAAGTATCTTATTTGTAGGTTCTACCTCCCAATTGCAAAATATCTTCATGGGTAGAAGATTAAATTGGCCACGGGATTTGAAGTTGCTAAAAATGGATTGACATAATAATTCAAGGAGGGATATGGTAGTCATATATACAATAACAGGGTAACCTATTAATTACATCCCCGCCAACCACGTGTTTTTTTCATTCCTAATTTTTTTTTACATGATTAAAATTGTTTTTTCAAAGCTACTCTAATTTTGTCAATTCTTATTTAATTCATAAAATTGTCCCTGGAAAATTTATTTTAGATGATGTTTTTATTTTAATTCAATAAGATGTAGGTCGAAAACTCAAAATCTCTGACATTTTAGTTAAGATTACATTTTAGGTATGCTTGAACTATGTTTAGGTTGGTTATTTCAGATGATATAAATGTGTGATTAGTGTTTGCTCTATCTTTTTTTTTTTTAGAAAAAAGTTAAAACACAATTTTGGTCCTACATCTTCAATTTTGTTCTATTTTAGTTCATGTACTTTCAAATATCCAATTTTAGTTTGGTATTTTTAATAAATCTTACCATAGTCCTTCAAAGTTACTTTTTAATGAAATTAGTTAAATAATAATAATAAATTTCAATGTAATAAAAGACACCATGTAAATATGTTTCTAAAATTTATAACGAAAAATTTAATAGAGACTAAATATTTTTTAAAAATGTTTTTAACAATAAACTTATTGTAGGGACTAATTTTAAAAGAATTTATCAGAAGTACCATGACTAAAATTGGACACTGGACATTTGAAACCACATGAACTAAAATAATATAGAATGAATGAAACTTAAAAAAACAAGTATTAAAAAAAAAAAAAAGCTTCACAAGCAAATATACATTTTCTCTAGGAGGGTATTGAACATGTATTTAAGAAACTATAATCACACATTTATATCATTTGAATAACCAACCTAAGCATAGTTCAAGCAGTTAATACACTATAATCTTAACTAAAATGTTAGAGAATTTGAGTTTTCGACCTACATTGTCTGCCTACCTACATGTTGTCTGTTTTTAAGGCTCCTAATATGGTGTATAAGAACATTGGGAAGCTTATGTGAAATTTTCTCTTGGTGGGTATTGAACAGAATGTTGGAGCACACTTAGTTCGATGGGATATAGTGTGACTCTTCCCATCGAACAAGGAGGTCTAGGTATTGGCAGAATAAAAGATACCAACTTTGCATTACTTTGTAAATGGCTTTGGCATTACATTCAGAGTCCTCTAGGGGGTCTCCCCGATATTTGCAAACATAGTAGCTCAAATGCCCTTGGCGAAATATCATTAAGCTCAAAAACTTTTGTATGAGCAATGTTCAATGGCATATTCGAAATGGTGTATCAGTTTTGTTTTGGCATCACAACTGGACTAATATTGGCATTCTCAAATACACATATCCTCGTTTATATGCTTTATCAGCTAATAAGCTTCTCACAGTATCGGAAGCGTGGAATGTTGATTTGGGAAATTGCTATTTTTTTTTTCAAGAAGGTCCCTCTTTCAACGTGAAGAAGACTTGTGGTCCAACATCCAGATTGATTGGGATCCTCCCATATGCAGAGAGGGTAAGAATATTTTAAAGTGGTTGGAAAGCGACGATTGATTTTTTTCGGTGCGATCTGCCAAAACTCTTTTACGCGCTTCCCCACACTCTCCATGTCCCAATTACTCTTATATCTTGAAACTATACCTCCCTAAAAAATGTAAGTTTTTTGTATGGACTTTGATGTATAGGAGTTTAAATATTGCAGAAATCCTTCAAAAACACATCCCTAACCATTGTTTGCATCCTAGTTATTGTGTGTTTATGTTTGTGCAGCGAAGAGACCATCAACCATATTTTCCTTCACTGCCCTTATGTTGCATCTCTATGGCGTTTCATTAACAACGAAGCTCAACAACCCCTCATTACTTATGACAGAATAAACATCTTTATCCAAGACGCCATGAGCACCAACCTTCGAACAACAAGTCAGATTCTCTATACAAATCTAATTGGCGCTACTTTGTGGTGTGTTTGGTTACAACGAAATGATCGGTTTTTTAATAATAAGGCTATTGTTGCCACTATTCTTTTTTAATACATATTGACCCTTGCAGCTTCTTGGAGCACAAAATCCTCTTCTTTTAGAGAATACGATATCACTACAATCGCTTTGAATTGGTGTGCTTTCTTTTGATTTGACTAATGCTCTCTATTTAGGCGATTAAGTTTGTCATATCCGCCTTAACTTTATGTCTTATATTGTTTCCTTCCTTCTATTGTTTCTTTACACAGACTGGCGAGCTTTTATCTTTCTTTGCTTTGTATGTTTCTCACATACATTTACTCTTGAATGAATGGACTTTAGGCTCTAGGACAAATGATGAGGGTGCTATGATGGTGCCAACATAGTTGGGATGATTGGGTGCACCACTAATTGCTAACACCCAATATTTTCTTCAAAAAAAAAAGAAAAGCAAATATACATTAAAAAACTACTTGGCACACATAATAAAAGATTAGTTTAATAAAAATATGATTAAATTTGACCAACTATTTACTCGTGCAAAAGTTTAATTGTCATACAAAAGTTTACCATGATAACTAAAAAATGTCATGTGTACGGATTTCTTGACAAGAGGAAATTGTCATAGAATATTTAATTATGACAATATTTTGGATGTGTCATGTATGTAGTTTTCTTGATGGTGGCTTCTAGGACTGAAAAAAAGAGTCATAAAATGTGTTTATGACACTTTTTCAATGTCATAAAATCTCGAAATTGTACCAACGTGTGACATGAATTCTCAATTTTATATTCAAACTTGGGTCTATATATAGACGGCAAACTATAAGGAACCAACAAGTCTCTCTCCACATGGAGCACCTTATGGCTACCTCTCTCCTATTCATCCTTATCTCTATCTTTCACTCTCAATTGAAAGTCTCCCATTCTTCCAACCCTAATGAAGGTAAAGCCTCTCTCTCTCTCAACATTATTCATTGTTTTTTTAAATAACACTCTCACTGCATTATTTAGTATGGCTAGTTGCATGTCTGACAGTTTTTTAACCTTAGATGTTGAGAGAGAAGTACTCCAATTTGTACCTTGTAGTTATTATGGGGCATGAAATTATTAAATCCACACCCAACAATATATGTGGTTGGCTCATTGAATAATTTGTGGTTCTATTAACTATTATCCGTATGTTTAAAATTTGTTTTCTTCTGAAAAAAAAATTCTAAAATTCTCTCTATTGATTATTATTGACACGCTTCATTTTTTTTAATAGATTTTAGCTTCATGAAGTTTGTACATGATGCCAATGACTTAACAAAGAAAGAAGAATATGATTACATAATAATAGGAGGAGGAACGACCGGTTGCCCATTAGCTGCAACATTGTCATCAAAATTCTCCGTCCTCCTTCTTGAAAGAGGCAGTGTCCCAAACAAATATCCCTCTGTACTAAAAGAACAAGATCTATTGAACATTTTTTCTATAGAAGACGATGGCGAAAATCCCTTCCAATGGTTCATCTCTGAGGATGGTGTAGAGAACATAAGAGGACGAGTCCTTGGCGGCGGTAGCATGGTCAATGCCGGCTTCTACTCGAGGGGCCATCGGGAATTCTTTGAAACTGCTGGCGTTGATTGGGACATGGAATTGGTAGAGAAGGCTTATCAATGGGTTGAACAAACTGTGGTGTCTCGACCAATTTTGAATGCTTGGCAATCTGCTTTTAGAAGTGCGTTATTGGAAGCTGGAGTTGTTCCTGATAATGGGTTTGATTTGAAGCACCTTGTGGGGACTAAAACTGGAGGTTCCAATTTTGATGATAAAGGAAACAGACATGGCGCTGTGGAGCTTTTGAATAAAGCTAAACCTGAAAACCTTAAAGTTGCAATTCAGGCCACAGTCCAGAAAATCATCTTCTCTGGTTAGTGCATAATCAATCTAACTCAATTTCACTCCATTAATCAAATATTCAAGACCTGTTTGATAACGACTTTTTTTTTCTATTCTTGTTTCTCTTTTTTTTTTAAAAAAAAAGGTTTGTTTGATAACTATCCTTATTCATTGTTTTAAAATTTTAAGAAATGTTTCTAAGAAATTGACAAATTAATTTGAGAAACTACCAATCGTAGCATCGCAAAATTCTATTTCTTTTTTTTTTTTTTTTTCGATTTTCATCTGCATATAATATTTTTCTCTCTCCCTTTTTACATCATCTTTGTTGAGGATCCCACATTGAACCAATTGGTTTTGAGATGTAACCCCATATAATCTAATAATCTCCCTCTTTCTAAGAAATTATTTGGGAAGACTGTCACATTGTAACGGAAGTTTTTTTTACTGTTGGATGAGGAAAGACAAGTACCTTAAATTTATATAGGGGTATGCAAATTATTAGACACAAGAAACAAAAAACGGAAAACAGTGAAACGAGCTTTAATTTTCACACTTCTTCACATGCATTTTTTGAACTCTTTGGTAGGTGCATCGGCAAATGGGGTTTCATATTCTGATTCAAATGGAAAGTTGCATACAGCATTCATCAGCAAGAAAGGTGAGATTATTTTGAGTGCTGGAGCCATTGGAAGTCCTCAACTTCTTCTTCTAAGTGGGATTGGTCCAAAATCTCATCTTTCATCCTTAAAACTACCTGTCGTCCTCCACCAACCACATGTCGGAGAATCCATGTCCGACAATCCCCGTTTCGGAGCCAACATTGTGCTTCCAATGCAATTGGCCGCTTCGTCTGTAAGAGTTGTTGGAACTTTACTGAACAATATCCATTTCCAAGCAGTCAGCAGTGTTTTACCATTTTACTTCCGCCGTCCTTTAGTCTTCTTCCGCCATCATCCTTGGAAAATTCTCTGAGGTCCTTTCGGTGGGATCGTTACGGCTGAATTCTTCCACTGATGTGAAGAAGAGAGTCAATTGTCCGATTCAATTATTATTCTCATCCCGATGATGTTGCTAAATGTGTTAGAGGACTTCGAAAATTGGGAGAATTGCTTCAAACCCAAACAATGGAAAAGATTAAAACGCAAGATTTAGAGGGTAAGAAAGCATTTCAATTTCTAGGACCCATGTTTCCGAAAAATATGTCGGATGATAATTCGGTTGGAGAATTCTGTAAGAAAACAGTGACAACATATTGACATTACCATGGAGGATGTATGGTTGGAAAAGTTGTCGACAGTAATTACAGAGTCATTGGAATTAAACATCTTCGTGTCGTTGATGGCTCCACTTTCTCCGATTCACCTGGAACCAATCCTATGGCCACCCTCATGATGCTTGGCCGGTCAGTTTTTATACATAAACAGAAAATATGGAAAGTTATGAAATAAAATGTGGAAATCTTTTTTTTTTATAATTTAATTAACAACAGTATTAATAATTTCTTGGAAAAAAAAAATTAGTAGAGGTTCTACGCCAAGAAATTATTTTATTGTCTTTTTATTTCCATAAACTAACAATTCCCAAATTATTTTACAGGTATGTTGGGGTTAAGATATTGCAAGAAAGATCAAGTTGAGGGGTGTAAACACTACTCGAGACCATTTCATAATGTTCATGTTTGTCCGGTCCATGTATCCTATTTCCAATTTTAATTTAAAAGAATAAATGTGGTCGTTGGTCTTTATTTTTCTTTTCTTACCTAAACTAATAAGTGTTGGTAAAAAAAAATCTTCATAAATAGAAATAACTGAGAAATTAAAAGAAAATAACAAAATAAGAAACACAAATATTTACATGGAAAATTTTCAAATCCAGAGAAAAAAAACTACGAATGGAAAGAAATTCTATTAGGTAAAAGATGGTTACAATCACACAAAATTCTCTCCCCATTCCATGATTTTCTTTTTCGAATCATCGTCATGTAGGGGTTGGTTGTGTGGTGAATTGAAAAAGTGTAATCTTGGCCTATTTAACTTTTTTTTTCAAAAAAAAAATTATACTTCTTTTTCATAATTTCGTTTTTATCTTTTCTATATGATTTTTATTTTTAGATACCATTAAAGTTTTTAGTTAAATTTCAAAAACAAAAACTAGTTTTTAAAAAATAATTTTTTTTAATTTTCAAAACTTAACTTCATTTTTTAAAATATAAGTACAAAGTAGAGCAGAAAGCCTAAAAGCATATTGGTAGGAGTGATTTTTTAAGCTTAATTTTCAAAAATCAAAAATTAAAAACCAATGGGGTCTTCATTTTACAATTCCAACTTTCTTAAGAGTAGGCTATTGGTTTTCTTTTTATTTTAGTAAGATCGAGTTCCACATTCTATTTTTTTTTATCTCAAACAAAGATCTCCATACTTAACCAATTAAATTATACTTGGGTGCCAAAATGCACATCATTTGTTGAAATTAAAATATTTGAGGTTTAAATTGTGAGGATTAATTTGGTTGTTAGTAAAATATCAAATCAAATTGGTTGAGATTTGAAATTTATGGATTTTCTAAATTTTTTTATTACTTTTAAAAATCATCGAAGATTTTTATTAAATCAAGAGGTTGAATCAACTAAATTTTGTTAAAAATTTAGGGGAGCGATTCAAACTTCTACCGTTTAATAATTAAAATAGATGTATAATATGTTAATTAATTGAGCTAGGGTTGAGATTAGTTAAAAAAAATTGTCCCTAAAATCTATGTTTTTTTTAATATGCTAAAAGATTATGTTTTTCTTGAGCAATAAATTTGAAGTATTATTTTTTTCAAAAAAGGATTGCTATAATATATTTGGTAGTTTGAGTTACTTTATATTCTCTATAACAACCAAATTTTGTGTTGTTGTATCATAAGTACTGTACTAGTATTCGTGCTATTAAATTTCTATTATTCGTGCTATTAAATTTCTATCAACCATTTGTCTATGGATTCAACGTCGATATATGGATGAATCGGCATTCCTATTATATTGTAAAAATTTGATCAAACATAAAAAAAAATAGTAAAAAAGTGTCATAAATGTAAATATTATTTAAATAATAAGTATTTTAATTTAGAAAGTGTAGGATGCTTATTTATTAATTTAAATATTTTTCGATAATTATTTTGTTCTTATAATTTTTTCACAAATATTCACCGACATCGATATTTTATCGATATTTCCATAAAAGTGAGATATCGACATGTAATATTGATATTTTAAACCTAGTTAGTATTACATAATTTTGTATTATATAATTCTATCATTCAAATTAGCATCCTCTATCATTCAAACCTAATTAAAATTTCGACAACCTAACAGGTTAAGGTATTGTATCCTAGAAAAAAGTTCGCAGTCGAAGGTCTCTACCTTCCCATGTTTTGAAATAAAGAAAAAAAAAACTAGTTGAAATTTCACGTGTTTTGTGCATGGTATTAAATTTCCATCGACATGTCGATATTTCCACATGTCCATGGGTTCGACATCGACACTAGGGGTGAATCGACATTTCCATTATATCGTACAAAATTGATGAAATATTAAAGAAAATTACAGCAAAATGTAAAATAATGTAAATATAATATTATGACAAACATTTTAATTTATTTGAAAAAGGTTGAAGGTTTATTTTCTAATTTAAATCTATTTTTAATTTTTTATATTTTTTTAAAATTTTTCAGAAATATCCATCGACATCGACATTTTATCGATATTTCCATCGACATTTCCATGAAATTGAGACCTCGATATTTCCATCGACATCGACATTTTAAACCTTGGTTTTGTGGGCTTTGGACTTGTCGTTAGGTACAACTTGAATTGTCTCTAGTACTCTTCTGATTGCACAAGTACTGATTTTATCATTTTTTTTTCCTAATTAAATGAAAATAAAGTCACTTCTCTACTTTCATGGCAATTAACATTTTATAACAATATATTGCCCATTGGAAGAATTACAAATAATAACAAATTAAACAATAGAGAAAAATGGGTAAATATTACTTGAGAAATGAACACCTAAACAATTAATTGAGGACCAAGTATCTCTCTTTCTTTAAAGAGATTCTAGTCTTTGACGGTGTATATTTACGTATCAACCACCCACCGGCGGATCTACGTTAGGCCCAGTCCCCCTGAACTTTTTTAGTTATTGAATTAATATATAATATTTCGTTATAAGTCACAATTGGTTCAAGCCCCTCCTGCTGCCAGGGTTCGAAGCTTGCAAATGGCAGTGTGTCACGGTCATGCTTGTCCAAGGCGTGTTGCAAATGGCCGCATGACCGTCCCCATCCTATTTTATCATATTATCATGTAATGCATTTCATTTAGTATTGTCATTTCATTTAATTTCCTTGTATTTTCATGGGCATATGACTCCTCGCCAAAATGACGTGCAAGGGTGTCATAGCCAAAATTCCTAGAATGTACTATAGGGGGATGCGAACATTCATCAATTCTCCCTACCAAGAGTTATATGCTAGTTAAGCGTGCCTTTCTTATTATTGCTTATCAGCTGTATAACTGATTTTCTAAACTCACTCAAACGTTTTCTAAATGTTTTCACAAATTCTCTCTGAGCCCGTTCTCTAAAACCGTTTTCTCAAGAACGGGGGTGGAGGTTGCGATATAGGCCTTGTGTGCCGCCGGCGATCCGAATTTGAGTTGGCTGACTTGCTCGTGAGCGAGAGCAAGTGTCGCACGGTCGTGTCGAGACCCTCTAAGAGGTGCGACCGTGACAAGTGGTATCAGAGCCTAGTTGGCTTCGGAAAGGCAAGACACAGTAATCATGCCTGCAAAACAATTAAATAAGTCGGACAAAGAGCGGTTGGCCAAGATCGATGAGCAAACGCTCCTCTTGACGGAAGTCCCTAATAGTATTCGGTTCTTGGAATCTCGACTGGAAGAGATTGCGGCCAAGGCCGACGTGATTGATGCGATTGTTGGACGCATCGATGGAATGCTCGTCTATGAATTGATGGGGAGGGTTGAGACCCTCGAGGATAGGGTAAACCGATGTGGAAACTTCGGGCGTGGTGATAGCTCGTCGGGCGGTGTCGCCCAAATTGAGGAACGTGTCGATGGTCTGGACAGTTCCCAAAGAGAGTTGGATCAGATGGTTGCTGACCTTTCTGTTGATGTGAGAGATGCCCTTAAGGTCTGTAGGGGCGAGATTGGGGAGTTGGCCGCAAAGCTAAATCTCACCATGATTGCGATGAGCCTCACCTGGGGGCGCGACCAAGTCAGGGAAGAAGAAAATTCCCGAACCGAAACCCTTCTGTGGGGTTCGAGATGCCAAAGTGCTGGAAAACTTCATCTTTGATATGGAGTAGTACTTTCGGGCAACAGATACGGTCACCTTAGCAACAATGCATCTGGAAGACGATGTCAAATTATGTGGAGGACCCGTTATATGGACATCCAAGAAGGGAGATGTACCATTGACACATGGGAGACGCTGAAACAGGAATTGCGCTCGCAATCATTTCCCAAGAATGTTGAGATAATTGCAAGGCGAAAGCTTCGGGAGCTGAGACATAAAAGAACCATTCGTGAGTACGTCAAACAGTTTGCAGGGTTGATGTTGGACATCCGAGATATGAGTGAGAAAGACAAGATCTTCTCCTTTGTCGAAGGGTTACAACCATGGGGGAGACTAAGTTGTACTGAGCAAATGAGTTCAACAACACGATCAAGCATATGCGCAGCGTAAACGGCATTGTTTGACTTTGAGTGGTGACAAGAACGACGCAAGCAGTCTCAAGAGGCGAAACCGAGCAAAACCTCCCCACGGGGAGATGATCGATCTTATCGGCCTAACTCTCCCAAGAGTGGGGGAGGGGATAGGCCTAGAAGTTCAGGAAAGGACAATAAGAAGTCCCCACCGAGGAATGGAAATTCGTGGTAGAGACCACAGAACAAGAGCAACTACTACCAGAAGTGCGTTATTTGCGACGGGCCTCACCGAGTGAGTGACTGCCCGAGTAAAGTAGCCCTCAAGGCCCTTCAAGCGTCCTATGAGGCAAAGAAGGGAAAGGAAGTTGACGATACGGAAATCGAGTCCGTACGAGACGAGGATCTAGAGAATCCGCGCATTGGGGGCCATAAAATTTTTGTCAGCTCTTCAGAAGAATGGGGGAGAGACAAAGGGCTCATCCAGTAAGGGCCTCATGTACGTTGACGCACACGTCAACCACAAAACAACCAAGAGTATTATGGTTGATTCGGGAGCCACCCATAATTTCGTCTCAGAGACAGAAGCGAGGCGGTTGAACTTGTCGTGCAACCGAGATCCGGGAAAGATGAAAGCTGTGAATTCAGCAACCCTACCTATTTCGGAAATTGTGAAGGGCGTCTCAGTCAAGACGGGAGACTGGGGTGGCAGAGTTGACCTTGTCGTCGTTAAGATGGACAACTTCGACGTTGTGTTGGGAATGGAGTTTCTTCTTCAACACAAAGTCATACCTGTGCCCCTAGCGAGTTGTCTAATAATCACAGGAGGCAACCCCGCCGTAGTGCCTGTGAAGTTGAAGCAGCCTAGTGGAGCGAGGGTACTATCGGCCCTACAGCTGAGGACGGGCTCAAGTGAGCGTTGTGGCGAAGTGCCACGAATTACTGATCATCGTTACGAGAGAAGTGGCGGTCGAAGGTATATCTCCCCGAGAGAAGGGAGGGAGAGAACAGTTCAAGTGAAAGAGTGCACGCGAAGAGCGCCGAGGCGCGAAGTTGAGGGACTCGGTCAGAGACATGCCCCTCCTAGAACTATAGCCAAAGTGGCGAAGCCCGTAGTGTCGGAGTCGAACTACCCTAGGGCTTGGAAGACGCAATTGCAGCGTGGTACGAAGGCGAGCGATGTGACAAGCCCGCCGATCCAATTGAAGAACTCCTTTGAGGCCCTAGCTGAAGGGACAGAGTCAGATGTTGACCCATATGAGAAGGTGCAGCAGTTCTTACAGATGTGGAAGGAAGTCGTGGGAGCAGAAGTCCGTTGGAACCGAGTGGAAGACTTGAAGATTTGCTTGACCGGGGCCATCTGTTCGAAGTGTGTCGGTTGGACGAGGACGTCAACCATTTAAGTTGGGGAGAATGTAAGCGGTCATGCTTGTCAAGGCGTGTTGCCCATGGCGCGCATGACCGTCCCCATCCTATTTTATCATATTATCATGTAATGCATTTCATTTAGTATTGTCATTTCATTTCCTTGTATTTTCATGGGCATATGACTCCTCGCCAAAATGACTTGCAAAGGTGTCATAACCAAAATTCCTAGAATGTACTATAGGGGGATGCGAACATTCATCAATTCTCCCTACCAAGAGTTATATGCTAGTTAAGCGTGGCTTTCTTATTATTGTTTATCAGCTGTATAACTGACTTTCTAAACTCACTCAAACGTTTTCTAAATGTTTTCACAAATTCTCTCTGACCCCGTTTTCTAAAACCGTTTTCTCAAGAACGGGGGTGGAGGTTGCGATATAGGCCTTGTGTGCCGTCGGCGATCCGAATTTGAGTTATGGCTGACTTGCTCGTGAGCGAGAGCAAGTGTCGCACGGTCGTGTCGAGACCCTCTAAGAGGTGCGACCGTGACACAGTGCACGCTTTTTTAGGTTTATAAGATAGCATCATAAATTTGAAACGTCAATAATTAAGGGACTAAATGGACACAAATCTCAAAGTTCATAGACTAAAATAAGCCCAACATAGAATTTTGAATTAATACTATAAAAATATATGAAGCCTCTTCCCCAACATGAAATCCACTACAACCACCCATGCAACAATTCTAATTCTTTGACCTATTCCCTCCTAGGATATACAACAACTCAAAATTGAAATGTTGTGTAGCTCAAACCACTCTGCACTGAAGTTGAGCTCAAAGCTCCAAAATAAAAAACACTCATCTTCTAGCCAATTGCACTTAATTAAAAGAGCAAAGTAGAGAAATATGAGATAGTAGAAAGAAGAGAAGATTGAAAATGTTGTGTGTTGAAAGTGTTTGTGAGAAAGGTATTTATAGATTTTTTCACATCTAGAAATTGAATATATAATTAATTTGATTAAATTTTTAACATCTATCATAAATACGTTTTTCGCTTTAAAAAAAAATAAAAAATTCTAAAAAACTAATAACTTAAAAGAAACTCATATTTACAAAACTATTAAATATTAAAATGTTACAACATTACTCATACTTGAAAATGAGTGGAGGAACTATCTCTTCATTTCCTAAAGCTCATATACTTGGTGGAGAACAAATAGAAAATTTTGGAGGCCTCAATCAAGAAAAGGACCTATGTGACATCAGGTTGATGCAATAATGCTTAGATTTATTAGTTTTCGTTGTTGCACTTTAAAAATTTTAATTCTTGAACTTTCAAATTATTCAAAAAATAAAACAATTTTAAAGTGTTTTTCGCAAGTAAATGTTAGAAATAGGTACGAACAACTAATGTATAAAAATATATGAAAAGATATGTGTGATATCATTCATATAAAAGAGAAATAAGTTGAATAGAAATATGATTAACTTTGACCAACTATTTACTTGTACAACTAGAATTCTCAATTCAAATTCAAACTTATGTCGATATAAATACCAAAGATTGCAAACTCCAAGGAACAAGCGGGTCTCTACAAATAAAGCTTTTCAAAACCATGGACCATTCCTTGGCTACCTTTCTCTTGCTCATCCTTGTCTCTATCTTTCATTTCCAATTGCGAGTCCTCCCTTCACACACTCTTCCCAATCAAGGTAAATCTCCTCCCACTCTTAAAGAAAAAAAAAAAAAATCCATGTCGTACCTGATCTCTAATGTATTTTTTGTTGGATATGGTTTTGAAATTAATTCTCTGTAATAATTATTATTGTTCTAAATTTCCTGTTCCAGATGCTAGCTACATGAAGTTTGTACATGATGCCAATGACTTAACAAAGAAAGAAGAATATGATTACATAATAATAGGAGGAGGAACGGCCGGTTGCCCATTAGCTGCAACATTGTCATCAAAATTCTCTGTTCTCCTTCTTGAAAGAGGCAGTGTCCCTAACAAATATCCCTCTGTACTGAAAGAACAAGATCTATTGAACATTTTTTCTACAGAAGATGATGGCAAAAATCCCTTCAACCGGTTCATCTCTGAGGACGGTGTAGAGAACATAAGAGGACGAGTCCTTGGCGGCAGTAGCATGATCAATGCTGGCTTCTACTCGAGGGGCCATCGAGAGTTCTTTGAAACTGCAGACGTTGATTGGGACATGGAATTGGTGGAAAAGTCTTATCAATGGGTTGAACAGACTGTGGTGTCTCGACCAATTTTGAGTGCTTGGCAATCTAGTTTTAGAAGTGCGCTATTGGAAGCTGGGGTTGTACCTGATAATGGGTTTGATTTGAGACACCTTGTAGGGACTAAAATTGGAGGTTCCATCTTTGATGACAACGGTAACAGACATGGCGCTGTGGAGCTTCTCAACAAGGCTGAACCCGAAAATCTTAAAGTTGTAATCCATGCAACAGTAGAAAGAATCATCTTCTCTGGTCAGTGCATAATGAATCTAACTTAATTTCATTCCATTAATCGAATACTAAAAACCTGTTTGGTAACGTTTTCTTTTTTTTTTCCTATTTCTGTTTGGAAACATATTTTAAGAAAAAATTGTCATAAATTTTACTCAATTTTGGTGAATTAGTTGAAGTGAGAGATGGTATTACAAATCAATTTTAAATCAGATTTGAAGGATTAAATTTATCAATATTAATATTAATATTATTATTCATTTACTTTGGAGCTGAAATTGTATTAAATATTATAAATCTTTTATAATGGTTTTATAGTTCGTTTAATGCATGTTATATATTTTATGATATTTATATATATATATATAATTTTATTTCAACTAAAAAAATAATAAACAATTATCAAGCAGATTTTTTATTCTTTTTGCAAGGAAAAAAACGAGAAATAATTATTTAACATGTTTCTATATTTGGTTCTTAAAAAATAAGAAACCGAAAACAAGAAATGGGTAACTTTATCAAACAAGCCTAAATTTTCACACAATTTCTGAACTCTTCGTAGGTGTATCTGCAACTGGGGTCTCATATTCTGATTCAAAAAGTAACTTGCATACAGCATTCATTCGAAAGAAAGGAGAGATTATTTTAAGTGCTGGAGCCATTGGAAGTCCTCAACTTCTTCTTCTAAGTGGGATTGGTCCAAAATCTCATCTTTCATCCTTAAAACTACCTGTCGTCCTTCACCAACCACATGTCGGCAATTCCATGTCCGACAATCCCCGTTACGGAGCCAACATTATGCTTCCATTCCAAATAGTTCCTACATCTGCAAAAGTCGTCGGTATTTTAGAAAATAATATCTATTTCCAAACAATCGGCAGTATTTTACCATTTTCACTTCCACCGTCCTTTAGTCTTCTTCCTCCTCAATCTGATTCAGTAACTATGACCCTAGCCACCATCTTTGGAAAATTCTCTGAGGTCCTTTCGGTGGGATCGTTACGGCTTAATTCTTCCACTGATGTGAAGAAGAGTCCCATTGTCCAATTCAATTATTATTCTCATCCTGATGATGTTGCTAAATGTGTTAGAGGACTTCGAAAATTGGGAGAATTGCTTCAAACCCAAACAATGGAAAAGATTAAAACGCAAGATTTAGAGGGTAAGAAAACATTTCAATTTCTTGGACCCATGTTTCCGAAAAATATGTCGGATGATAATTCGGTTGGAGAATTCTGTAAGAAAACAGTGACAACATATTGGCATTACCATGGAGGATGTTTGGTTGGAAAAGTTGTCGACAGTAATTACAGAGTCATTGGAATTAAAAATCTTCGTGTCGTTGATGGCTCCACTTTCTCCGATTCACCTGGAACCAATCCTATGGCCACCCTCATGATGCTCGGCCGGTCAGTTTTTATATATATAAACAGCAAATATGGAAATTTATGAAATAAAATGTGGAAATCCTTTTTTTTTTTATAATTTAATTAACAACAGTATTAATAATTTCTTGAAAAAAAAATTACTAGAGGTTCTACGCCAAGAGATTATTTTATTGTCTTTTTATTTCCATAAACTAACAATTCCACCAAATTATTTTACAGGTATGTTGGGGTTAAGATATTGCAAGAAAGATCAAGTTAAGGAGTGTAAACTATCCAAGACCATTTCATAATGTTCATGTTTGTCCAATCCATGTATCCTATTTCCAATTTTAATTTGAATAATATTATGGTCGTTGGTCTTTACTTTTCTTTTCTCCCATCAACTAAGGGTGAATATGAGAATTCGAAAAACTAATCAAACATTTGTTTGGACAAATTATTCAATGTGACAGCCATAATGTAGTTGTTCATAATAATCGTTAAAGATGGATCCAACAATTTTCATGATCCTAATCGAATAATCATTGGATATAAATTCGGAATATAAAAAAATCGTTAGCTACATTGTGGCAACCTCACTGAATAATTTTTCATTTGTTTGGGGTTGGTTTTTTAAAAATGAACCTATCCACTAATCTTCTTTTTTTAAACACGCTCTCATAAGAAACATATTTACATATACTATTGGTTAACACATTCTAATAATTTTTGCTAGATTTTAGATATAATATATAATATGTATATTTATATATTTTTTTAATTGCAGGTGAGTGGACCTTTTTAGGTGTTTATTTTTTTTTAAAAAAAGTTAATATGCTTTTTATACGTGTAAATATGTTTATTATGGGAGCATTTTTAAAAAAGAAAATTAGTGAATAGATTCATTTTCTAAAATACTTGAAATATGAAGCTTTAAAATGCTATTATAAGGGTAAAAAATGGCCACTTACATGGATAGCAAAAAAAAACTTACCTAAATTGTTATCTACTCTTTATTCAATTGGTAAAGATAACAAAAAAAAAAAAAAAAAAAACAGCCTAAATGGATTATGCAAAAAGTCAAAAATACCTTTATATTTCTCGCAAGTATATCAACCGTCCATTAATGATATACTACTGATATACCTAATAGAAAATATATTTGATAAACTACTGATATATTAATATGATGATTATCAAGAGTAAATAAATATATCACATAATAATATATCCATAATATAGAGTATGTCATTGATATACTTCATAAAGTTTATACATAATATAAAGTATATAAATGATATATTACTAAAGTTTATGAACAGTATATAGGTAATTCACATATGAGACATAAATAATATTAAACATATTACTGTTATACTTTTGATATACTTTATTTTAGTTCTTTAATTACTTTATTAATGGTGTGTATTACTAGTTTTTAGTCAATAGACTTGTTTAATTGATACATTTGACTACTTTTATATAAGTAATTCATATTTAATATATCAAATATACTTAGAATGAAGTAAATCACTGATTTACTCAATATTATGTATGACATACACAATTGATATACTTTATTCTTTACGTGTTTTTTAATATATGTAAATTTTGTCAGTAATCTATTAGTGATATATCGTTGATATACTTAATATAAAATATATAACTGATATACTGCTAATATATTTATATAAAGTTTATCAATAATATATCACTAACTCATATACGAGACATAAATAATATTAAGTATATCACTGATATACTACTGATATATTTTATTTTAGCTTTTTACTTTATTAATGGTAATTTGTATTTACTAATTTTT
Source organism: Trichosanthes cucumerina (assembly GCA_036507285.1). Classification (NCBI taxonomy): domain Eukaryota; kingdom Viridiplantae; phylum Streptophyta; class Magnoliopsida; order Cucurbitales; family Cucurbitaceae; genus Trichosanthes; species Trichosanthes cucumerina. The sequence goes on along the minus strand of CM071842.1, from coordinate 9,661,037 downwards.
AGTAAATAGACTTTTTTAATTGATATATTTGGCTAGTAGTATATAAGAAATTCAGTTAGAATAAAGTATATCAGCGATATACTATTAATTAATCAAATAAAACGAGAACTCTATTAAATCAATTAATATTTAGAATTCATATTTAATTTTTGTTGGCACTTATAAACCAATTAATTAATCAATTAAATGTTGATAACAATTTATTTTATTTTATTTTATGTGTAAATAATTAATCAAATGTGAATATTCCATAGTGCTAAATTATGTTTTAACTATTACAATGTTAACATATTCATTAATTATTATTATTGGTTAACACAATCTATAAATTTTTCTTAGATTTTGTAACTACGTAGATTTTTATAATAAAAAACATTTATCAAATCTTAAACATAAACGAGATGGTAAACGCTTATAGAAGGTCCACTCACTTACAACCAAAGTTTAAAATGTCGTTTAAAATGTCGATGTTGATGGAAATATCGAGTTCTCAGTTTCATGGAAATGTCGATGGAAAATCGATAAAATGTCGATATCGATAGATATTTCTTGAAAAAGTGAAAAAAAACAAAAAATTTTAAAAATTTTAAATATCGATAGAAATATCGACATGTCGACGAAAATGTAATACCATACTTACAACAAAATATATGTATATTTATATATGTGTATACATATATGGGGTTGAAAAAATAAAATTTGAGGCAGCTATAGTGCCCTCTTCTAGATCCCAAAGTTATTGAATGGGGTTGTTATAACGTAATTGTCAGGTGTAATTTTCAAAGTAGGGGCGCTATGTCTTTTAAGTCCGCCCGTAATTTCAACCAATTGACAACTCATCATGCTTTGTCTCTCACCCTTTCAAGTGATTGAGATTAGTGATGTGAACCCTAATTTGTCTTCTCTCCATTCTTTTTTTCTTTTTATATTTTTTGATGGAAATATCGATAAAATATCGATTTCTATAGATATTTTTGAAAAATTAAAAAAACAAAAATATATTTAAATTAGAAAATAAACCTTGAACCGTTTTTAAATAAGTTAAAATGTTTGTCATAATATTATATTCACACTATGTTATATTTTGCTGTAATTTTCTTTAATATTTCATCAATTTTGTACGATATAATGAAAATATCGATTTATCTCTAGTGTCGATGCCGAACCCATAGAAATGTGGAAATATCGATGAAAATATCGACATGTCGACGATTCCTCCAACGTCTCATTATTTCTTATTTGTTCTCTCTCTTTTCCCTCTTATACATCTCTCTTTTTTTTCTCCTTTCTTATTTGTTCCAAAATTTATTTATAAGATCATCAAATTATTTTAATAGCCCAAACAAAATTACTTTTTTTACAAACCGGCCCAAGTTTATTATCTCACAATTTTAAAAACATGATTCAATAAATATGAATAGCACAAGAGAGCCTTTAGAAAAATCTTACCATTTCATTTGATATTCCAAAATAAATTTCTTAGTTTAAGAATTCAAAAACGAGAACTCTATTAAATCCTAAAAATAGTTTAATTATGGTAAAATATGTAGTATAAATGCCCATCCACATGCCATATATTACCTATGCCAAGTGGCAAAATTTCCATAGTCATAGTCAAATTTTTACCAATGCTTAGTGTGTCAAACGTACTCAACTCATCCTCGCCAAAAATTGCTTATAAATAGTGGCTTTTGGTGGAAAAATAAAATGCATCCATTGGTGAAATTCTCTCCAATTCTCTTCATTCTCTCTCACTTTCTCTTTTAGTCTTTATTTAATTTTCCATAAATTTCCACTATCTCTTTATTTATATTATATATATTGCCCCCACTTTCCAAACACTTATTTTAATATTATTATTATTATTATATTATTCTTATTATATTATTATTATAAATATATTATTATATTAGTATTTTAATATTGGTAAAATTATACCCAGGTTTTCATCCTATTTTTACAACACGTTATCGCATTTAAGCTCTGCGATTTTTCCATGAAGGTAGGTCCTCAGGTAAGCCATTTTTTTAATAATTAAATGTTATTTTGCATGTTTAATTAATTTCTAATGTAAATGCAATTTCTTTTGTATATAGTATTCTTATGGCAAATCTTGCAAAACTAGAATTCATACTCGGATATTAATGAAAATAACTACTTGTCATGGGTCGCGATCTTTGAGATCCATTTAGACTCCATGAATCTTGGATAAACAATTAAAGAAGGAAATGATGCATCAAATCAAGAAAAAGCCAAAGCTATGATCTACCTTCGCCATCATCTTCACGAGGGATTGAAAATGGAGTATCTTACAATAAAAGATCCCTACATTCTATGCCAAGGCTTGAAAGAAAGGTATGATCATCAAAAAGCGCTTATTCTTCCAAAAGCTCGTTATGATTGGATGCACCGAGGTTGCAGGACTTCAAATCGCTTAGTGAATATAATTCGCACTTTCGTAATTAGTTCAAAACTAAAATTATGCGGAGAAAAAATTACCGATGTTGATATGTTAGAGAAGACATTCTCCACTTTTCATGTCTCGAATATGCTCTCTCGCAAAAAGCAATATCGAGAGAAAGACTTTAAAAAATATTCCGAACTAATTCCATGTCTTCTCGTTGCTGAACAAAATAACGAGCTATTAATGAAAAATCATGAATCTCGACCAACTGGAGTAACACCATTCCCTGAAGTGAATGCTGTGAATTTTAATTATCGTGGTCGAGGTCGTGGTCGTGGTCGAGGTCGGGACCGCGGTAGAGGAAGAAATACCCATTTTCGTGGTGGACATTATAACTTTAAGAAACCCACACGAACTGATGATCATAAAGGAAAATCTCCACAAGATAGGAGTTCAAAAGGTGATGAACATAAATGTTTAGGCATGGAATGACTGGGCCTTTGGTCACGCACTGCCGACGTCAAAACACCTTGTTGATCTCTATCAAGCTTCCTTGAAGGAAAAAGGAAAAGGGAAGAATGTGGAGGTGAATCTTGTCATTCAAGAAGATGATGTATTCGATCCCTCCAATATGGTGCATCTTGATGTGGCTGATTATTTTGAATCTCTTGGAGAGAAAATTGATGCAATCAAACAAGTAGAGGATGTTTTGTATGAAGATATATAATTAAGTCATCATTTATAATATGTTTCTTGTTTTTTTATATATATTTAACTTTTTGTAATCGTTTTTCCTTTTCTTATCAATGAAGAAATATGGACAATTTCAATATGTTGAGTAACCCAAAAATGAGCAATGAGGATTTATGTCTCAGCAGATCGCGCAACTACGCACACAATACTCATAAGCAGTAAAATATTTTTCTAAATTGACAATTTGGAAGCAAAAATCAATACTATATCGAGTTCTGCAGACTGATTGAAGGTTTTGGAAAAGCAAGTTTTATCTTGCCTAGAGGAACAAAATTTTCAATTAATAATGTTTTTTCTCTCTCTAGCAAATCAAAGAGAAATCTATTGAGTTTCAAAGATATACGTAATAATGATTATCATGTTGAAATCGATCGTAAAAATAATATAGAGTATCTCTATATCACATCTATTATTTCACATGAAAAACATATATTGGAAACATCATGACTTTTTTCTTCCGGATTATATTATACTCATATACGAGTAATCGAAAGTTATGCAACAATGAACCGTAAGTTCATGAATCCGTAAATATTCGGTGTTTGGCATGATCATTGGGTCATCCAGGATCGATAATGATGAGAAAAATTATTGAGAATTCACATGGACATCCTTTAAAGAACTGAAGATTCTTCAATCAAATGAGTTGTCATGTGATGCTTGCTCTCAAGGAAATTAATTATTAGACCATCACCAGCTAAAGTGGGCATTGAATCACCTACATTTTTAGAGAGCGAATTCAAGGTGATATTTGTGGACCCATTAACCCACCGAGTGGTCAATTTAGATATTTTATGGTATTAATTGACGATCCAAAGAGATGGTCACATGTATGCTTATTATCAAGTCGAAATCTTGCATTTGCAAGATTACTTGCTCAAAGAATTAAGTTAAGAGCACAATTTCACGATTATACAATTAAGACAATTCGACTTGATAATCTTTGGTGAATTTACATCCCAAACTTTTAATAATTATTATATGTCAATTGGGATAAGTGTTGAACATCCAGTAGCCCATGTTCATACACAAAATGGTCTAGCAGAATCATTTATAAAACGTCGCAATTAATTGCAAGACCATTGCTTATGAGAGCTAAACTCCTACATCGGTGCTGGGTCATGCTATTTTACACGCTGCATCATTATTACGTATTAGGCCAGTAGCCTATAATAAATATTCCCCCATGCAATTAGCTTATGGCTAGCAGCCAAATGTATCCCATCTGAGAATTTTTGGATGTGCAGTATATGTTCCAATTGCTCCACCACAACGTACTAAGATGGGTTCTCAAATGAGGTTAGGAATATATGTTGGATATGATTCCCCATCAATTATTAAATATCTTGAACCCCTGACGGGTGATGTATTTACTGCACGATTTGCTGATTGTCATTTTAATGAAACAAATTTTCCAACATTAGGGGGAGGAATTAAGAAGTTGGAAAAAGAAATTACGTGGAATGCATCATTATTATCTCATTTAGATCCTCGAAGAGATCGATGTGAACTTGAAGTTCAAAAGATAATTCATTTGCAAAATATAGCAAATCAATTACCAGATGCATTCACAGATGTTAAAAGGGTGACTAAATCATATACCAAAGAAAGAAATGCTCCATCAAAAATTGATATTCCACAGGAACAAGTTGTCAATAATGAGTCTGGAGCACGCCAAAAGCGTGGTAGACCAATGGGTTCCAAAGATAAAAATCATCGAAAAAGAAAAGTAGTTGAGAATCAAAATGATTCAATGAAAGGTATGGATGTTCGTAAGAAATCCGAATACAACTACTCAAAAGAGTATTGATGAAAATCAAACGCTTGAGGATAATAATGAAATTTCTATAAACTATGTTTACAACAGGAAAGAGATGGAACCGAAATGATATTATTGTTGACAACATTTTTGCTTATAATGTTGCCCACGATATTATTCATGAAAGTGACGATTTTGATCCAAAATCTATCGATGAATGTAAACGTAGAAAGGATTGGTTGAAGTGGAAAGAAGCAATCCAAGCAGAGTTGTACTCACTTTCAAAACGTGAGGTTTTTGGACCAGTAGTCCTAACACCAGAAGGTGTTAAAACTGTGGGATACAAATGGGTATTTGTAAGGAAAAGAAATGAAAAAATGATGTCATTAAGATATAAAGCGAGACTTGTTGCACAAGGATTCTCGCAAAGGCACAGTATAGATTATGAGGAGACATATTCTCTCCGTGGTGGATGCAATAACGTTAAGATATTTGATTGGCTTTGATCAGATATGAAAAACTTGATATGCATCTAATGGATGTAGTCACGGCGTATTTATATGGATCTCGGATAATGACATTTATATGAAAATCCGGAAGGATTTAAAATACGAAACATATATGAATCAAGTTCTCGGAAATTGTGTTCAATAAAGTTACTGAGAGATCATTATATGGGTTAAAACAATCGGGATTTAATGTGGTATAATCACCGAGTGAATATCTCATTGAAAGAAGGATATCAAAATAATCCAATATGTCTGTGTGTTTTTATAAAGAAATCTCATCGAGAATTTGCTATTATAATGTATATGTTGATGACTTAAATATAATTGGAACTCAAAGAGTTATCCAAGGCAATAGAATATCTTAAGAAAGAATTCGAGATGAAAGATCTTGGAAAAACAAAATTTTGCCTTGGTTTGCAAATTGAACATTTAATGAGATGAGATATTTGTTCATCAATCAACTTATACAGAGAAAATCTTAAAAGATTTTATATGGATAAAGCACATCCATTGAACATTCCAATGGAAGTTCGTTTCACTGGATGTAAAGAAAGATATATTTCGACCTCGAGATGATAATGAAGAACTTCTTGGTCCCAAGTATCATATCTTAGTGCAATTGGTGCACTTATGTATCTAGCTAATAACACAAGACCGGATATTGCATTTTCATGAAATTTATTAGCTAGATATAGTTCATGTCCTACAAAATGACATTGGAGCGGAGTTAAGCATGTACTCGGAGATATCTTCGAGGGACGATTGATATGGGTTTATTTTATTCTAACAAATCTAGCTTTGATCTAGTTGGTTATGCGATTCTCGTTATCTATCCGATCCACACAAAGCTAGATCTCGGATTGAGTTATCTATTTACATGTGGAGGAACCGCTATATCATGGCGATCGGTGAAGCAGACCATCACGGCCACTTTTTGAATCATGTTGAAATTCTCGCAATTCACGAGGCAAGTCGAGAATGTGTATGGCTAAGATCGATGACACAACACATTCGTGAGACATGTGGATGGTCTTCATGTAAACATCCTCCAACAATATTATACGAAGACAACACAGTATGTATAGCTCAAATCAAAGGAGGATATATCAAAGGAGATAGAACGAAGCATATCTCTCCAAAGCTTTTCTACACTCATGACCTTGAAGAAAATGGTGACATCTCAGTACAACAAATTTGTTCGAAAGATAACTTGGCGGACATATTTACAAAAGCATTACCAACTACAACATTTGAGAAATTGGTTCATGATGATTGGGATGCGAAGACTTAGAGATCTCAAGTGATGTCATGAGGGGAGTAAATGTATTATATAAAATATGTACTCTTTTTTCCTTCACTAGGGTTTTTATCCCATTGGGTTTTTTTCCTAGTAAGGTTTTAACGAGGCATATATTATATAAATGGGCATTTAAGGGGGAGAGTATTGTAAAATATGTAGTATAAATGCCCATCCACATGCCATATATTACCTATGCCAAGTGGCAAAATTTCCATAGCCATAGTGTCCTCCAAGTGTCAAATTTTTACCAATGCTTAGTGTCCAAATGTACCAACTCATCCCTTGCCAAATTGTCTATAAATAGTGGCTTTTGGTCGAAAAATAAAATGCATCCATTGGTGAAATTCTCTCCAATTCTCTTCATTCTCTCCCACTTTCTCTTTTAGTCTTTATTTAATTTTCCATAAATTTCCACTATCTCTTTATTTATATTATATATATTGCCCCAACTTTCCAAACACTTATTTTAATATTATTATTATTATTATATTATTCTTATTATATTCTTATTATAAATATATTATTATATTAGTATTTTAATATTGGTAAAATTATACCCGGTTTTCATCCTATTTTTACAACATTAGTTTTATTTTCTAAAAACAAAAAAAATCATTTTAAACCCTTTCTTATTTTTTCTTTAGACTTGCACCTTACGTCTCATTTTTTATTAGCTTTCTCTCCCCCTTCCCCTCTTCTACATCTCTCTTTTTTCTTTCCCTTTTCTTATTGGTTTAAAAACTTATTTATAAAATTATCATATTATTTTAATGGCCCAAAAAAATTATTTAATTAAAAATGTCCCAAGTTTATTAACTCGCCATTTTAAAAACATGAATTAATAAATATATGAATAGCACAAGAGCTCTTAGAAAAATTCTAAAATTTAATTTGATATTCCAAAATAAATTTTTGTTGGTTAAGAATTCTAAAACGAGAACTCTATTAAATCCTAACAATAGTTCAGTTTTATTTTCTAAAAAAAATTATTTTAGACCTTTCTTATTTTTTCTTTTGACCAAGTACTCCTGGTCTCATTTCTTATTTGCTTTCTCTTCCTCTTTCCCCCTTTTCTACCTCTCTTTCTTTTTTCTTTTTTTTATTTTGTTCATAACTTCATCTATAAGATTATCATGTTATTTTATTGGCCCAAACAAAATGATTTTTTTTAAAAAAATTGTCCCAAGTGTATTATCTCACAATTTTAAAATCATGAATTAATAAATATGAATATAGCAGACATCTCTTAGAAAAATCTTAGAATTTAATTTGATATTCAAAAATAAATTTTTTAGTATAAATATTATAAAACGAGAACGTTATCTTAAAGATAGTTTAGTTTTATTTTCTAAAAAAATCATTTTAGACCTTTCTTATTCTTTCTTTTGACTCGATGCGTCTCATTTTTTATTTGTTTTCTCTCTCTCTTTCCCCTCCTCTACATCTCTCATTTTCTTTTCTTTCTTATTTGTTCCAAAATTTAATTATAAGATTATCATATTGTTTTATTGGCCCAAACAAAATGTTTTTTTTAAAGCTCTCCCAAGTTTATTAGCTCACAAGTTTCAAAAAATGAATTAATAAATATGAATAGCACATAAGCTCTTAGAAAAATCTTAGAATTTAAATTTTATGTTCCAAAAAAATTCTTAATTTAAGAATTCTAAAATGAGAACACCTAAACATAGTTTAGTTTTATTTTCTAAAAAAAATCATCTTAGACCTTTTTTTTTATTTTTTCTTTTGGCTTACTCACTATCTCATTTCTTATTTCCATTTCTTATTTGTTCCAGATTTTATTGAGGAGACTATCCTGTTCATTAATGTAACACCATATCCATTTATTGAGGAGAGCATCATTTGTGTTCTTTATATTTCCAACACCAAGGCCCCTTTCTCTTTTGGAATGATGTCTAAATCCCAAGGAACCAAATTTGAACCACTTTCCTCGTGGATACCTTTCCAAATGAATTTTTTTAATTAGTTTTTCAATGTGCTTGTAGTAATGCAAGGAGCTTTGAAGACAAAAAAACATATAAGTGGGAGGTTGTTGAGAAATGATTCAACTAGGATAGAATGATGCCGCCACAATGTGGTTGTCTCATAATAATCGTTTGATATTGATCCAATAATTTTTATGCCCCTTCGTATCTTTTGTATATAAATTCGAGATACTTCTCTCTTTTCATGCAACGGTGCAAAATCGCCAGCCACATTGTGGCGGCCTCACCGAATAATTTCTATCGAACTAGTGTCAATCGACCACGCTTAGAAATAAAGGTATATTGCCATTTTTCAAATTTTCTATGAATCTTCTCAATAATATGACTCCAGAAAGTGGCCGGCTTTGGATTTCCTCCAAGGGCATGGGTGTTGGAAAAAGAACTTTGGAGATTGGAGGTTAGACTTTGGAAAATAGATTTTGAAAAAGAGGCTACTTGTATTATTGCTCACTTCTAGCTCTTGGGCTTTATTTGGCTTAATATACAAACTCTAAGATATCACCCCTATTTATACTAGTTGCATCCCCTAAACTAATGGTTATGGTTTTGCCAACTCATACAATCTAGAGATTACAAAAGACTCTCTAGAATATTGTACATTCTAGAGAATTCTGCAACATACTTTAAAACATCTTTAAAAATGAATTTCTCTAGAATACTCTAGCACTTTAAAGGTTTTGGGCTTTTATTTAGACTAGGCTCAAATACTAATGACCCAAAATCAAGTTTATATTTCAACACCCCGTCTTAAACTTGATTTTGTTACTCCAAGCAAACCTCTCAACCTTGTGAAGTCTTCTTTTTTAAGTGGCTTGGTGAAGATATCAACTACTTGATCATGAGTCTTCACGTACTCCAAATGCACATCCTTTCTTGCAATGAACTCTCTAATATAATGGTAACGCGTATCAATGTGCTTGCTTCGATCGTGAAAAATTGGATTCTTACCCAAAGCAATTGCTAACTTGTTGTCCACAAAAATCTTCGTCGGCTTCTTTTGTGACAAACCCAACTCTTTTAACAGATTTCTTTGCCAAACTGCATGGCAAACACATGAGGTAGCAGCTATATATTCTGCTTCACATGTTGAAAGAGTAACAATTGGTTGCTTTTTTGACATCTATGTGAAAGCAGTGTCTCCCATATATAACACAAAACCAGTCGTACTCTTGCAGTCATCCATATCTCCACTCCAATCACTATCACTGTATCCCACGAGCTTATAATCATCAGAAACAGAATAGTACAAACCATAATTTATCGTACCTTTGATGTACCGAAGAATTCTTTTTGCTGCCTTCAAATGTGTGGTTGTCGGTTTCTCCATATAACGACTGACAACTCCAACCGCATAGAGAATATTAGGCCTTGTGCATGTCAAATACCGCAAACTCCCAACTAAGCTTTTAAAGAGTGTTGGATCTACTTTTTCTCCTTCCTCCTGATTTAATAGTTTGATTCCACATTCCATTGGTGTGTTGACCGGATTAGAATCATCCATCCTAAACTTCTTGATCACCTTCTTAGCATAGGCTTCTTGGGTGATTAAGATGCTTTTATCCTTTTGTTTTACTTCATTGTCGAGGTAGTAAGACATGAGCCCGATGGTTGATCATCTCAAACTCATTCGTCATCTCTTCCTTAAACTTGTTGAATATGCTCAGATTATTGCCTGTAAAGATCAAGTCATCTACATACAAGCACACAATCAATACATCATTATTTTGGGTTTTGATGTAAAGTGCATGCTCATATGGATACTTGATGAAGTTTCTCTTGTGTAAGTACTTGTCTATTCGGGAATTCCAAGCTCTTGGAGCTTGTTTCAACCCATAGAGGGCTTTTTTCAACCTTAAAACTTTGTCTTCTTTTCCCTCAACTTTATAGCCTTGAGGTTGTTCAATGTAGACTTCTTCCTCAAGAACCCCATTAAAAAAAGCAGATTTAACATTCATTTGATGAATTCTTCAATTATTTTGAGCAGCTAATGAAATTATTAATCTAACTATTTCTAGTCGAGCAACAGGAGCAAATACCTCATCATAGTCGATGCCTGCTCTTTGACTATAACCTTTCACCACTAGTCTTGCCTTATATCTTTCGACTTCTCCTCTAGCATTCTTTTTGGCTTTGTAAACCCATTTCACACCAATCGCCTTGTGCCCTTTTGGGAGTGAGACTAGCTCCCATGTGTTGTTCTTCTTGATCGCCTTGATCTCTTCATCCATCGCGCTTTTCCAATTTTTATTTTCCACAGCTTCTTGGAAGTTCATGGGCTCACAATCGACAAACATACAAAAGAGAGTGAGATTATCTTGATTTGTAGTTACCTCATAAAGTTCTTGTAAGATTCTGAAGCGGTGAACTCCTTCACTTGAACTTTCATCCTCTTGAGAACTTATAGTCGGTGAAGCTTCTGGAGTAGAAGGCTCCTCTCTTATTTGCTCTATCCTTGCATGTTCCATGTTACCTTCTTCAAAGTACGAAAAGAAGTTGTAGTCTTCATCATGTTGTCTCCAACAATTATCTTTGTTCCATTCGTTATCCGTGCAAGCCATCAATAAGGTGCCACATTCTTGATTTCTTTCTTCAATGTAGTTTTCCTTCTCTTCAACTTTATTGTTGCTAGCAGCTCTACATTCAGATGCATAGTGACCATATTTCTAGCAATTGTAGCATTTAATATTTGACTTATCGTACCTCGATCTTGAGTTGGTTTGCCCACGATCTCTTGTTGAGTTTTCTTTGTTTTGAAAGTTGTTGTTGTCATCATATGGCCTCCAACATCGTCCTTGTCCTTGTCCATGACCTCTTCCTCGTCCTCGTTGTCCAATATTACCTCGCCCTCGTTGGGTTTTACCATTGTGACTGATTTCTCCAGTAGTTGAGTCTACCCGCACCTTGAGTAATTGATCTACAATTCATTCCTTCTTATTTTTCATTTTTTCATATGCTTGCATCGAACCCAAGAGTAGCTCAATGTTCATAGCCTCTATATATGTTTCTTCGATTATGGCAACAATATGTTCAAACTTTAGATCTAATAATCTTAGAATTTTCTCCATAATTTTTACATATCAAGTTTTTCACCATTTCTCTTAAGTTGATTGGTGACTGTTAAAACTCTAGAGAAGTAATCGGAGATTACTTCGCCTTATTTCATATGCAAAGTAATTTCAAACTCAGCTCTCAGAGTTTGAAGACGTACCTTTTTTACTGGATTTGCTCCCTTGTATGATATTTGAAGCTTCTCCCATGCTTCTTTCCCCGTCTTTGCTTCTGAAATCTTCTCAAAAGTATCGTCATCTAATCCTTGATAGATTAGATAGAGAGCCTTCTTGTCTCTCTTTATTGAGTCTCTCAAACTATCCCTTTGTATTTGAGAAATACTACCATCATTCTCCGGCTCGGAGTGCTCTTTCTCTACTATCTTCCATACATCTTATGATCCAAGGAGAGCCTTCATCTTGATGCTCAAATTATCGTAGTTGCTCTTGTTGAGCATTTGGACTTGGAACGGGACCATTTTGTTACTTGCCATGTTTTTAGAAAGGATCTTCAAGCTCTGATACCACTTTGTTGGAAAAAGAACTTTGGAGATTGGATGTTAGACTTTGGAAAATAGATTTTGAAGAAGAGGCTACTTGTATTATTGCTCACTTCTAGCTCTTGGACTTTATTTGGCTTAATACAAACTCTAAGATATCACCCCTATTTATACTAGTTGCATCCCCTAAACTAATGGTTATGGTTTTGCCAACTCATACAATCTAGAGATTACAAAAGACTCTCTAGAATATTGTACATTCTAGAGAATTCTACAACATACTTTAAAACATCTTTAAAAATGGATTTCTCTAGAATACTCTAGCACTTTAAAGGTCTTGGACTTTTATTTAGACTAGGCCCAAATACTAATGACCCAAAATCAAGTTTATATTTCAACAATGGAAACATGCTCAATTTTACAACCCCAAATACTAGCAACTTTGTGTCTGAAATGTTAACCCCTGTAACGGTGGACTTATGAAGATTGATATTCAGCCTTGAAGCACATTCAAATGCCTTTATAACGTTTGAGAAAGTTCTTTAAGTTTTGTGGTTCAGTAGTAGAGAAGAGTAAAATGTCATGGACAAATAGGAGATGAGATATATGAGTCGAGTTACCACTGATTTTAAAGCCATGGATCGAATTTTTCTGGTAAGCAACATCCAATAGTCTGAAAAGATAATTCATCGCAAGAACAAAAAGAAAGGGTGATAAAGGGTCGCCTCGACGGATACCGCGCTTAAATTCTTCCAAGTGGTTTTTCGTTTAGGATAATTGTACTTAACGAAGAGAGACAAGCATGAATCCAATCAATCCATTTCTGACCAAAGCCTTTAGGAGTCGTTTGGTTTAAGGTTTTATTGGATGAGAATGGATAATAGATGCCTGAGAATAAGATGTCTGTGATATGAGAATGTCATCAGATTTTTATGTAAAAAAGATGATATTTTATATTTCTTTGACAAAAGGCTAATCAATGGAGCTTATTAATGGCCACTAATCTAAACTCCAAAGTAATTGACATCTACTTTTTTTTTTTTTGAAGTTGGATTCAAATTTTCATACCTCCATATTTGTTGCACTTAAAAAAATACTGATTACATGGCGGAGCTAGAATTTTTATCGAAAAAGTATTTGAAGGTGAACATGCTAGAGCTTGAATCTGAAACTCAAAGGGATCGGAGACATGATAACTAATAAGCCAGAAGACTTTTTTAAGTTTTAATTTGATTTTGTCTATACATATTTTATTCAGTAAAAAAGGGGCTCTAGCTAAATTCACCCCGTAATTACATGCATAATATAGAGATTACTAATTTTAATTTACATATATATTGATGGATGATTATTGATTATTTAGTTTACATATATATTAGTAGATAGTTATTAATCTAGTTATATTAAAATTTTATTTTTCTAGATTTAGCAATATGTGATTATACCAATTTAAATATCCGACTTCTTAATGGCTAAGATCATTGAACTAAGAAATGTTAGGATGAGCCTGATTGTTGATAGATACCCCCGTGCTGTAATAAATCTCTTCTACTTTTGTATAGTGGTGTTTTTTGTTTTGTTTCGAAACATTGTAAAGTCTTCGCTGTGTGTTTGTATTATTGGAAATTTATTATTCATTTTGCATCTTTTAACTTTAGTAAAAGTAGGCAGTGGTTGTTGGAGACAAGAGTTGGTGGGGTTTGACAAGTTTTTTATTTTTATCATTATTTTTATGCATAAATATTCAATCAAATTTGATAAGGTTGAAAATTAATGCAACAAATATAAAAAAAAAATATTTTTCTCAATTATTTTTTCATTATTGATAAAAATCATTAGAGGATTTTAATCCCCTATGAAATTGAATACTTTAGATATAAACGCTTATCACATCACTTTTAACGTTACCCACAAAACTTCATATCAATAGAGATATGTTATTCCTCATTTATATACTCACAATATTTTCCATATCTAGCCATTATAAAATTTAAGTTGCACATTCTCAACAATTGTACTCTAAAAATAAAGAGCATTAGACACTGACCTCTTCAATAAAGAACGACACCAAATTTCTTTTCATAGAGTAGTTATCATCTAACTCTCTAATGGTTTTTTTTTGTTCCACCCTTTACTTTGAGCTATATTCTTTTTTAAAAAAAATTACTTTGATATATCTGGTAGTTTGAGTTATCTTTGATTTTTTAATTAAATTTTGTTTAGTTTCATGATAATTACAATATCAATTATATAGATAATTTAAGTATAGTTCAACTCGTTAAGACATATGCTCTCTATCAAGAGGTTAGAGCTTTGAACTTCTCACCGCACATGTTGTTGAACTAATAAAAAATATCAATCATATAGACAATTTTATATTTTATTATATAATTCATCATCCAAATCATCATCTTTATCATCTAAACCTACTTAAAATTTCATAAGGTTGCAAAAGCTAGACGTAAGTCTCGAGTTTAGAGCGCCTAGTATATCTTTCATTGTTGTGTTTTTTTTCTTCATCTTTTTATTGTTGTTGTTATTATTAACTTGTATAGCTTAAGGTTTGAAGGAGAGGTTTAAATATATTTAGGATTCTACATTAATACTTATCCTCTCAAAATAATTATATCATTCTCGTGGAATAATTTCTCCATATCCCCTAAAGTACTCAAGCGTTGGCTTCATCATTATATTTCTTTTTAGTAAAAATAGAGTCAGTTTCCTACCTCCTTCACTGCAATGAATTGACATCGCTCACCAAAGGCCTGCAAACAACCTCTTGATTCTCTTGAGCTAAAAAATAGAGTCATTACATTTTAAAGTTTTAAATAAAAGATGATTATTTTGTTCTAAAAAAATAATAAAATAAAATGTGATTACCTTATTTTACTGATGATTATTTTATTGTTAACTTTTAAATAAAACATGATTTTATTGTTGACAGTTACGTGGCGTATAATAAATCTCTTCTATCTATTCGGTGCGCACGCGGATTTTCTATTTTTCGTTTCCGATGGTGTTGGCTGTGCGGTGAATTGAAAACGTTTAATTTCATTTCACAATTCTAACTTTCCTAAATTAGGCCATTGGTTTTCTTTTTATTTTAGTACAAGATGGGAATCCATATTCAAATTTTTTACCTCAAATGAAAATCTCGATATTTAACCATTGAAATATGCATCACTTGTTGAAAATAAAAAAATATTTGGGTACGTTTGAATTGTAATGATTGATACTGGGTTCTCCCTTTTTACATAAAATTAAGAGCAGTAAATCAACCAAATTTTTTTAAAAATTTAGGATGGAGAGGTCACTTAATAATTAAAATAGATGTATAATCTTTTAATTACTTGAGCTATATATGTTTAGATTAGTCAAAAAAAAAATTGTCCCTAAAATCTATGTTTTTTTTTTTTTTAATAAATAAATCTATGTTTTTGAATATGGTAGAGACGGTGTTTTCTTGAACAATAACTTTGAACTATTATTTTGTTAAAAAAATTGCTAAGACATATTTGGTAGTTTGAGTTAGTTTATATTCTTTAACCAAATTTTGTTGGTTGTATCATAGCTACTGCACTAATATTAATATTAATGTTATCAAATTTTCATCGGCGTATTATATATCACAAGTCTATGAGTTCGACCATTACATAGGGTGAATCGACATTTCTATGTATGGTAAAAAATTTGATGAAACATTAAAAAAATATATATATAGCAAAAAAGTGTCACTAATGTAGTTATAATATAAATAATAAGTATTTTAACTTATTTAAAAAATATACCATGTTTATTTATTAATTTAAATATTTTCTTTTTTTTTTGTTTCTAAAATTTTTTCAAGAATATTTCATCGATATTGATATTTTATCAATATTTTCATAAAATTGAAACTTTGAAATTTCCATTGATATCACCACTTTAAACTTGGTTATTATTACATAATTTGTATTATATAGTTGTATGTCATTCTAATCAACATCCTCTATCATTTGAATATAGTCGAAATTTTGCAACCGAGTAAGAGTTTAGGGGTTCTGAATATCTCTCGGCCTCTCATGTTATTGATTCTTTAAAAAAAAAAAAATAGTTGAAATTTCACTTGTTTTGTGCAAGGTTGAAAATATTGATGTCAATAGAAATACCGAAATCTTAATTTCTTGTAAATGTCGGTGGAAATATCGATAAAATATCGATTTCGACAGGTATTTCTAGAAAATTTTTAAAAATTAAAAAATTAAAAAAGATATTTTAAATTAGAAAATAAACTCTCTACACTTATTAAATCAGTTAAAATACATTTTTATAATATTATATTCACATTATATTACATTTGGTTACTATTTTCTTTAATATTTCATCAATTTGGTACGATATAACGAAAATGTCGATTCATCCCTGGTGTCAATGTCGGAACATGTGAAAATATCGATTGAAATGCCGACATGTCGACAAAAATTTAATACTTGTGAGGGATTTGGACTTGTCCGTAGGTACAACTTCTAGAGTGTTCTCTAATACTCGATTCCACTAGTGTTGGCTTTATCATTTTTTTTCCTAATTAAATGAAAATAAAGTCACTTCCCTACTTTTTCTTGGCCACGTATTAAGATTGTTCGCCAATTAAGTTAGTTGAAGTAACATTTTATGAAAACCTATTACTTGTGGGATGAACTACAAATAAAAATGGGGTAAATATTGTAGGAAAAACAAACACTTTAACGGGTGAGTATCTCGCTCTCTTTGAGGTGATTCAAGATTTTGATGGTGTATATTTAATTGTCAATCACTTGTGCAGTAGTTCTTATTTGACTTAACAACTCGACTCAAACGTTATGTAGCTCAAACCACTCTGCACTATAACATTGAGCTCAAAGGTCCACAAAAAACACTCCCTTTTGGCCAATTACTCTTTAAAAAAAGTAAAGTAGAAAAATGTCAGGTAGTAGAAAGAAGAAAAGATTAAAAATATTGTGTGTTGAAAGTGTTTGGGAGAGAGGTATTTATAGGATTTTTTAGATTTAGAAATTTAAAACATAATTAATTTGTTAAACTTCTAACATCTCTCACAAATACGTTTTTTCACTTTAAAAGGAAAAAAACTCCAAAAATAAGTACTTAAAAAAGACTCGTATTTACGAAACTATTAAATATTAAAATGTTACAACATTACTCATATTTTGAGATGAGGGAAGGAATCATCTCTCGATTTCCTTGAGCTCATAAACTTGGTGGAGAAAAATAGAAACTTAATTTTGGAGGCATTGTTACGTGATTTTATGATCATGCAAAGCAGTAAGTGTACAATGTCAAGTTTTAGTATAGTGATTTTAAGTGCAGAAAATCGTATTTAGGAATGAGTTTCTAGATTAATTAATTATTGTGAATATCGACCTCCAATTTTATCTAGAGAAATTGATAACCAAGAGTTTTGCAATTGACAAAATAACAAAAATTAACAGAGATATTAATGAGAGAAAAACTAGGGAATTGATTTCACCTACTAAACTATTACTTTAGTATTAATTAATCCAATCATGATTTTGTAAAGTTATAAACAAGAAACAATTAAACATCAATAAACTCTTTCAAGCCCAACTGAATTCATGTAATGCTATAAATCTAACGTGTCCATCTAGATTTTAATAGCAAACAATGTCATTAAGCACTTTTTTTAAAGCTATGAAGAGAATTCTTCATTTACATGCAAGAAATTTACAAATGGTTGTGAATGACCTAAATCTAAATGCAATTAATATTTTTCCAAGAATAAAATCATATCAATAAAACATGTTAATTTTGGCAAAAAACTATTAAGGATTAAGAATAGTCAAATACATATAACTATATAGCAAAATCACAACATGAATTACTAACTAAAATAAATTGTCGAATGGCTATATCAATTCCCTAAATATTTAGCTTAGCCACTCATAATCACAAAAATAATTCCAAGCTTAATTCTAAAATCCATAAATGAAAATACAACTGAGAAAAGGGAAAGAAAAACTCTAGTGTCTCGTGTCAATCTCGTTTTCGAACCTCGCCACGATCCTCAGCTTGAACTCACATTTTGTGTCTCCAAAACAGTCTTCTAGGTCCCAAACACAGTGTGCAAATCGAATTTAGGATATTCTAGGTCTCAAAATTGGCTCCTCCCAAAACATAACATAAAAGGATGGATTTATAGGTGCCGGGACAACGTCACAACGCTGTGGAAAGAGTTGCGATGTTGTCCTGCTTAAGAGCATAAATTAGAAAAAAAAACATGTCTGAGTGTCTCAACGCTATGTAAATGGAAAGTGTTGCGCGCGTGTAATTTACAACATTGCAACGCTACTTGTGCAGGAAATTTGACTTGGACAGCTGCAATAGTAGCATTGAGACACTACTACTAGTGTCTGAATGATATTGGTTGAAGTCCATTAGTAATTTTTACTTCTTTTCCTCAATTATCCTCCCAAGGATGCTTCAATAACCTCATTTAATATCTCTAGAATCTCTGCTTTTTCTTCTTTTTGCTCATTAACTGAAATTTATCAAAATAAAATCGTGAAACCTTCAAATTAATGGTAAAAAGTAATAAAACTAAGCCTAGAATAACACAATTTGTATGCTATCAAGGCCTCCCCGAAGAAAAGGACCTATGTGATGTCAAGTTGTTGCAATGCTTAGATTTGTTAGTCTTCATTTGCTCTCGAGTGTTTTTTTTTAAATGAATGATAGAAAATGGAGACAATAACTAATGTGTAAGAATATATGAAATGATAAGTGTGATATCATTCACGTAAGAGAAATAAGTTCAATAAAAATATGATTAAATTTGACCAACTATTTACTGGTACAGCTAGAATTCTCAATTCAAATTCAAACTTATGTCTATATAAATACCAAAGAATGCAGACTCTAAGGAACAAGCGGGTCTCTGCAAATAAAGCTTTACAAAACCATGGACCATTTCTTGGCTACATTTCTCTTGCTCATCCTTGTCTCTATCTTTCACTTCCAATTGCGAGTCCTCCCTTCACACACTATCCCCAATCAAGGTAAATCTATCCTCCTACTCTTAAAGAAGAAAAAAAAAAAGAATTACATGTCGTACCTGATCTCTAAAGTTCTTTTGTTGAATGTTGGGATCAAAATTTTTTTCCCTCAAAAAATGGTTTTGAAATTCTCTGTAATGATTATTATTGTTCTAAATTTCTTATTCCAGATGCTAGCTACATGAAGTTTGTACACGATGCCAATTACTTGCCAAAGAAAGAAGAATATGACTACATAATAATAGGAGGAGGAACGGCAGGTTGCCCATTAGCTGCAACGTTGTCATCAAAATTCTCTGTCCTCCTGCTTGAAAGAGGCAGTGTCCCAAACAAATATCCCTCTGTGCTGAAAGAACAAGATCTATTGAACATTTTTTCTACAGAAGATGATGGCAAAAATCCCTTCAACCGGTTCATCTCTGAGGACGGTGTAGAGAACATAAGAGGACGAGTCCTTGGCGGCAGTAGCATGATCAATGCTGGCTTCTACTCGAGGGGCCATCGAGAATTCTTTGAAACTGCAGGCATTGATTGGGACATGGAATTGGTCGACAAGTCTTATCAATGGGTTGAACAGACTGTGGTGTCTCGGCCAATTTTGAATGCTTGGCAATCTGCCTTTAGAAGTGCGTTATTGGAAGCTGGTGTTGTTCCTGATAATGGATTTGATTTAAGACATCTTGTCGGGACTAAAATTGGAGGTTCCATCTTTGATCACAAAGGAAACAGACATGGCGCCGTGGAGTTTCTCAACAAGGTTGAACCAAAAAATCTTAAAGTTGCAATCCATGCCACAGTAGAAAGAATCATCATCTCTGGTCAGTGCAATAATGAATCTAACTCAATTTCACTCCATTAATCAAATATTAAAGACCTGTTTGATAATGCTTTTTTTTGTTTTCGATTCCTGTTTCTCATTTTTTGCAAAAAAAAAGGTTTGTTTGATAACTATCATTATTTATTGTTTTAAAATTTTAAGAAATGTTTCTAAGAAATGGACAAATTAATTTGAGAAACTACCAAACGTAGCATCGCAAAATTCTAATTCTGATTTTTTTTTTTCGATTTTCATCCGCATATAATATTTTTCTCTCTCTTTTTAAATCATCTTTGTTGAGGATTCCACATTGAATCAATTGGTTTTGAGATAAAGCCCCATATAATCTAATAATCTCCCTCTTTTTGAGAAATTATTTGGCAACACTGTCACATTGTAACCGAAGTTTTTTTTTACTGTTGGATGAAAAAAGATAAGTACATGCAAATTATTAGACACAGGAAACGAGACGGTTATCAAGCATGTTTTTAATTTTCACACTTCTTCACATGCATTTTTTGAACTCTTTGGTAGGTGCATCGGCAAATGGGGTTTCATATTCTGATTCAAATGGAAAGTTGCATACAGCATTCATCAGCAAGAAAGGTGAGATTATTTTGAGTGCTGGAGCCATTGGAAGTCCTCAACTTCTTCTTCTAAGTGGGATTGGTCCAAAATCTCATCTTTCATCCTTAAAACTACCTGTCGTCCTCCACCAACCACATGTCGGAGAATCCATGTCCGACAATCCCCGTTTCGGAGCCAACATTGTGCTTCCAATGCAATTGGCCGCTTCGTCTGTAAGAGTTGTTGGAACTTTACTGAACAATATCCATTTCCAAGCAGTCAGCAGTGTTTTACCATTTTTACTTCCGCCGTCCTTTAGTCTTCTTCCGCCATCATCCTTGGAAAATTCTCTGAGGTCCTTTCGGTGGGATCGTTACGGCTGAATTCTTCCACTGATGTGAAGAAGAGTCCAATTGTCCGATTCAATTATTATTCTCATCCCGATGATGTTGCTAAATGTGTTAGAGGACTTCGAAAATTGGGAGAATTGCTTCAAACCCAAACAATGGAAAAGATTAAAACGCAAGATTTAGAGGGTAAGAAAGCATTTCAATTTCTAGGACCCATGTTTCCGAAAAATATGTCGGATGATAATTCGGTTGGAGAATTCTGTAAGAAAACAGTGACAACATATTGACATTACCATGGAGGATGTATGGTTGGAAAAGTTGTCGACAGTAATTACAGAGTCATTGGAATTAAACATCTTCGTGTCGTTGATGGCTCCACTTTCTCCGATTCACCTGGAACCAATCCTATGGCCACCCTCATGATGCTTGGCCGGTCAGTTTTTATACATAAACAGAAAATATGGAAAGTTATGAAATAAAATGTGGAAATCTTTTTTTTTTATAATTTAATTAACAACAGTATTAATAATTTCTTGGAAAAAAAAAATTAGTAGAGGTTCTACGCCAAGAAATTATTTTATTGTCTTTTTATTTCCATAAACTAACAATTCCCAAATTATTTTACAGGTATGTTGGGGTTAAGATATTGCAAGAAAGATCAAGTTGAGGGGTGTAAACACTACTCGAGACCATTTCATAATGTTCATGTTTGTCCGGTCCATGTATCCTATTTCCAATTTTAATTTGAATAATATTATGGTTGTTGGTCTTTACTTTTCTTTTCTCACCTAAACTAAGGGTGAATATGAATATTCAAAAAACTAATCAAACATTTGTTTGGACAAATTATTTAATGCGGCAGCCATAATATAGTTGTTCATAATAATGGTTAGAAATGGGTCCAACAATTTCCATGATCCCGATCGAATAATCATTGGATATAAATTCGAGATATAAAAAAATCGTTAGCCACATTGTGGCAACCTCACTGAATAATTTTTCATTTATTTGGGGTTGGTTTTTTAAAAATCAACCTATCCAATAATTTTTTTTTTTAAAAGACACTCTCATAAGAAACATATTTACATATACTATTGGCTAACATATTCTAATAATTTTTCGTAGATTCTACCTATAATATATAATATGTATATTTATAGATATTTTTTAATTGTAGGTGAATGGACCTTTTTATGTGTTTTTTTACCAAAAAAAAAAATTAATATTCTTTTTATATGTGTAAATAAGTATCTTATGGGAGCATTTTTTAAAAAAGAAAATTAGTGAATAGGTTCATTTCCTAAAATATCAGAAATATGAAACTTTAGAATTCAATTATAAGTGTAAAAAGTGTAATTATAATATAACGGTTTTTAAAAAAATAATTACAAGTATTTTGTTTTTGTTGGAACTTATAAAGCAATTAATTAATCAATTAAATGATGATAACAATTTATTTTATCTTATGTGTTAATAATTAATTAGCATAAATTGATGATTCACTTACATACCACTCAACTATGTTTTAAGTATTACATTGTCTACCTATTAATTAATTATTATTATTAGTTCACGGATTCTAATAATTTAATTTCCTAGAAACAGCCTTGGACGCACTCTGAGTAACAGTCATAGCCATAGCAGGGGAAGATCCCGAGTTATTAAGAACACCAATGGAACGTTGTTGTTCTTGCTGGAGAATGAGTGGAAGGGTCTTATTAACAGAAGGCAACGACTCCATGAGAAGTAACTGGGCACGAGTTTGAGAGAACAACTCATCAAGCCCCATTAGGAAATCCATAAGATACTTAACCTGTACGAAGTCAGCCAATTGACGAACACCACCACAGGTACACGCGCCACAGGTACATCCTGGCCGATAGGTGTTGAATTCGTCAAACAGAGTCTTGATTTTAGTAAAATACACATTCACAAATTCTTGATTTTGCAGAAGCGTAGCAAGATTCTTCTTGATTTGGAAATGCGAGGACCATTCTTGCGTTGAAATCACTCCTTTAGATCCAACCAGATTTCTCATGCTTAATCAACAAAGAGTATACTTGCAGAAATCGGCTTGGAGACAGAATTCAAGATTCATGCTATTACCACACTATTATTTCGATTCCACGCCGGAAGGAGATCATCAAAGAGGCGAGGAAGAGTTTCATCCACAAAACCAAGTTTGTTGCGTACTGATAGAGCGATGAGCATGACTCGACTCCACGAAACGTAGTTATCTTCATTAAAACATCAGTAACAAGCACAAGATTGGTGTTTTCATTATGATGTAATAAATACGGGGTGGGATAAGCCTTCGTCAGGAGTTGGGATGTAAAAGACGAAGATTGACCTGAGTTCATGGCGTGAGACTGAATTTCGAACAGAGAAATGGAAATGAAAACCTAATTACCAACGGAAAGGTATTTCAAGAAGGGCAACGAAATTTTGAACTAATTATCAACTAATACCATATTAGAGAGGCAAAAGACCTTTGAGAAAGTAGTATTCGTTGTATTTCTCAAGAAGAAGAGGACGCCTATTCATACATGTGTCTTTAACAAACTTTACAAACTTAAGTAAACAACTAATCTACCTTACTTAACTAATATGATGCAAGTTGAGTCCGTGGATGTGTATTTCTCACGAACCTTGGCTATATAGTAAACAAGATGTGGATCCATGGAGAGAAGATTGAAGATGTAGGCGTTGTTGAGAAGATTCTTCGGTCAATGGATCATAAATTTGCATATGTAGTTTGTTCAATTGAGAAATCAAAAGATATTGATAACTTATCAATTGATGAATTACAAAGTTCTTTACTTGTGCATGAGCAGAGAATGACGTCAAATGTAAGTCCAACTCAAGAACAAGCCTTGAAGTCTTCAACTCATGGTGAAAACTCAACTGAAAGAGGTCGTGGAAAATGGCAAGGAAGAGGAAGAGGTGATTGTCATGATCAACAGAAGCAAACATCCAACAAATCGAAGTTTGATAAGTCCAACATTCAATATTATCGTTGCCAGAGGTTTGACCATTACAAGTCTGAATGTCGGACTAAACTTAATTGTGAAAAAGTAGAGCAGTCCAATTTCATTGAGAAAAATGAGCAATAAACCCTATTGATTAGAAACAAATGCCTTTATATAGGCTTTAATACACCAAAAATAGACTTACCAAAAAAATTAGTAAAAACTTAAGAATAGGCAACTACCCTAGAGAATTGGTAAAACTTTGAATAAGTTTAACATCCTCCCTAGAGAATTGGCATTGATTACAATGAAGTTTTTGCTCTAGTTGCAAGACACGATACCATTGGTGGTAGCATTGGGCAGCACAAAATAATTGAAAAATTCTTCAAATGGATGTAAAATCAACCTTTCTGCATGGAAACTTGAATGAAGAGAGATTTTCATAGATCAACCTCCTAACTATATTCAACAAAGCGACGAAGGAAAGGTATATCAGCTAAAAAAAGCTTTATATGGTTTGAAGCAAGCTCCTAGGGCTTGGTACAGTCGAATTGAAGTCTACTTCATTAAAATTGGATTTGAAAAATGCCCATATGAGCATACTCTCTTTATTAAATTTCAACCTGCAAACAAGATTTTGATAGTATGTTTGTATGTAGATGATTTGATCTATACAAACAATGATTCGATTATATTTGAAGAATTCAAGCAATTCATGATAGCAGAGTTTGAAATTGACAGATCTAGGGACAATGTATTATTTTCTTGGCATTGAGGTAATGCAATCAGCAGCTGGAATTTTCCTCAATCAGAAGAAATATATACTAGAGATTTTGGGCAGGTTTCAAATGAAGAATTGCAACTCAACTACAACTCCAGTTGAATACAATTTGAGCTCACAAAGTACCATGAAGGAAAGAAATCAACGGTACTCTCTACAACAAATTGTTGGAAGCTTGATGAACTTGACAGCTACAAGGCCAGATATTATGTATGTTGTAAGTTTAATTAGCAGGTTTATAGAATCTCTAACTGAACTTCATCTTCTTGCTGCTAAAAGAATCCTACGTTACTTAAAAGGGACTCCTGATCTTGGCATTCTTTATCAAAAAAGAGGAGAATTAAACCTTATTGGTTTTAGTGATAGTGATTATGCAGGAGATTTAAATGACAGAAGAGTACTTTAGGTATGTTTTCATGCTTGGTTCAGGAGCTATTTCATGGTCTTTCGAAAAAACAGCCAATCGTCACATTATCTACCACTGAAGCTGAATTTGTAGCAGCAACATCATGTGCATGTCAAGCCATCTGGTTGAGGAACATTCTTGAGAAGTTGCATTATAAGCAAGAAGAAGCATCTATCATTTATTGTGATAATACTTCAACAATCAAGCTTTCAAAGAATCGGTCTTGCATGGACGAAGTAAACACATTGATGTAAGATCATTACTTAAGGGATCTTACAAATGACAAAACCATTAAACTAAGCTAATGCAGGAGTGAAGATCAAGTTGTTGATATTTTGACCAAGCCTCTCAAATTAGCAACATTTGTGAAGTTTTGGAATTTTCTTGGTGTTGTCTCTTTGTTTAGTTTAAACTAAATACTAATGTCATAGTTTTAGTTTAAGAGAGAATGTTGAACTTATTCAAAAGTTTTACCAACTCTCTAGGGTAGTTGCCTATTCTTAA
This sequence comes from Trichosanthes cucumerina, assembly GCA_036507285.1. Taxonomy (NCBI): domain Eukaryota; kingdom Viridiplantae; phylum Streptophyta; class Magnoliopsida; order Cucurbitales; family Cucurbitaceae; genus Trichosanthes; species Trichosanthes cucumerina. The sequence goes on along the minus strand of CM071842.1, from coordinate 9,635,322 downwards.
GTTTTTAATAATTTTTTGCTAAGTCTATTTTTGGTGTATTAAAGCCTATATAAAAATCTTTGTTTCTAATCAAATTCATCCATCACTTTTAACTCATTCCTTCTTCATTTCTTTCAATAGTATTCTTTCCATATAGTTTAATACTTTGGTTATATGTAAATATCAAATCAAATTTGTTGAGGATTCAATATTTAATGGAAATGATTTTCCCTCATATGAGGACTTAATATCCTCCCATTGATGTCGGTCTTGATGTATATCTTAGTATCGACGTTCATGCTGCTTTGTTCATTATCGGGGTATAATAATATACCGGATTCTCTCCTTTTATAGGAAAAATGTCCTTTTTTTTACTAAATTAAGATTGGTGAATCAACCAAAATTTGTTAAAGATTTGGGACGAACCCATTTAATAATTAAGATATAGCTGTATAATGTTTTAATTAATTGAGCTGGGTCTAGGTTAGCCAAAAAAAAATTTATTCCCAAAATCTATGTTTTTGAATATGGTAAAGAAGGTGTTTTCTGGAACAATAACTTTCAACTATTAAAATTGCTATGATATATTTGGTAGTTTGAGTTATTTATATTCTTTAACCAAATTTTGTGTGGTTGTATCATAGCTACTGCACTAGTATTCATGCTATCAAATTTTCATCGACATGTTAGATATTTCTATCGATATATGTCACATGTCCATGAATTCGACCATCAACATAAGATGAATCGACATTCTATTATATCATAAAAAAATAATAAAATAGCAAAAAAGTAATTTATTTAAAAAGTGTACCATGTTATTTATTAATTTAAATATTTTTTATTTTTTGTTTTTAAAATTTATTTCAAAAATATTCATCGACGTTGACATTTTATCGATATTTCTATGAAAATGAAATCTTTCATTTCTATCGACATCATATTTTTAAATTTAGTTATTATTACAGAATTTTGTATTATATAATTATATGTCATTCAAATCAACATCCTCTATCATTTAAATCTAGTTGAAATTTTGCAATGTAATTAGTTAAGGCATATGCAAGTGTTTGGGAGTTGGAATCTCTCCATGCTATTGATTTATTTTTATTTTTTTTAAAAAAAAAACTAGTTGAAATTTCACATGTTTTGTGGGTTTTGGATTTGTCGTTAGGTACAACTTCGAGAGTTCTCTCTTATACTCTTCTGGATTCCACTAGTGTTGGTTTTATCATTTTTTTTTCTCTAATTAAATGAAAATAAAGTCAATTCCCTCGTTCTCTTTGCCATGAATTAAGATGGATCGCAAGTTGAGTTAAGATTGAAGTAACATTTTATGATTAGTTGAATCAAAATGGAGTAAATATTGTATGAACCACATACGGTCGTGGTCGTTAACACATTCGTTATGTCAGTTAAGTTTAGACTCTACTTAGCACTAAGAGTTTTGCAATTAACAAAATAACAAAATTAACAGAGATATAAATGAGCAAAAAACTACCGAATTGATTTCACCTATTATATTACTGCTTAAGTTAATTAATCAAATCATCATTTTGCAAAGTTATTAAGCAAGAAACAACTAAACATCAATAAACTCTTTCAAGCCAATTAAATTCATGTAATACTATAAACCTAACGTATTTGTCAAGATTTTAATAGCAAAAATGATACTAATTAAGCACTTTGAATTCTTCATTTATAGGTAAGAATTTACAAATAAGTTGTAAATGACTTAAATCTAATCTAATTAATGGCAAGCATAAAATCATATCGATAAAACATGTTGATTTTAGCTAAAAACTAACAAGTATTAAAGAATAGTCAAATACATATAACTATATAGCAAAATCACAACATGAATTACTAACAAAAATAAATTGTCCAAACGGTTACATCAATTCTCTAAATATTAAGCTTTATCACTCATAATCAAAAAATAATTCTAAGCTTAATTCTATAATCCATAAACCAAAATATAACGGAAAAAAGGGAAAGAAAAACTCTACTTTCTTGTGTCGATCTCGTTACCAAATCTCGTCACAGTCCTCAGCTCAAACTCATGTTTCGTGCCTCCAAAACAATCTTTTTGGTCCCAAACACAATGTTGAAAACGAATTTAAGGTATTTTAGATCTCAAAATTGGCTCCTCCCAAAACATTGCACAAAATGATGTATTTATAGGGCTCGGGTTAGTGTCACAACATTGTGCTACGTATGTGCATAAATTATGAAAGAAAGCATGTAACAACATCTCAATGCTACGTAAATGGAAAAAGTGTTGTGCACACGTGTCTACTACATTGCAATGTTGCTTGTGTGGGAAATTTGACTTGGGCAACTGCAATAGTAGCGTTGAGATGCTACTAACGTTGTTGGCTTGGGTCCTCAAGTTATTTTTGCTTCTTTTTCTCGTATGCTCCAATAACTTCGTACTTGTTTTAATATCTCTAAAATCTTCATTTTTGCTTCTTTTTGCTCATTAACCGAGATTTATCAAAACAAACTCGTGAAAGCCTCAAATTAATTACAAAAAGTAACAAAACTAAGCCTAGAATAACACAATTTGTATGCTATCAAGGCCTCCTTGAAGAAAATGACTATGTGACGTCGAGTTGCTGCAATGCTTAGATTTGTTAGTCTTCATTTGCTCTCGAGTGTTTTTTTTTAAAATGAATGGTGAAAGTGGATACAACAACTAACGTGTAAAAATATATGAAAAGATAAGTGTGATATCATTCATGTAAGAGAAATAAGTTCAATAAAATATGATTAAATTTGACCAACTATTTACTAGTACAACTAGAATTCTCAATTTAAATTCAAACTTATGTCTATATAAATACCAAAGATTGCAGACTCTAAGGAACAAGCGGGTCTCTGCAAATAAAGCTTTTCAAAACCATGGACCATTCCTTGGCTACCTTTCTCTTGCTCAACCTTGTCTCTATCTTTCACTTCCAATTGCGAGTCCTCCCTTCACACTATCCCCAATCAAGGTAAATCTATCCTCCAACTCTTAAAAAAAAAAAAAAAAAAAAAAGATTCCATGTCGTACCTGATCTTTATTAGTTGTTTTGTTGAATGTTGGATCAAAATTTGCTTCACTCAAAAAATGGTTTTGATAACTCTGTAATGATTATTATTATTCTAATTTTTTTTTTCAGATGATGCTAGCTACATGAAGTTTGTACACGATGCCAATTACTTGCCAAAGAAAGAAGAATATGACTACATAATAATAGGGGGAGGAACGACAGGTTGCCCATTAGCTGCAACATTGTCATCAAAATTCTCTGTCCTCTTTGTTGAAAGAGGTAGTGCCCCTAACAAATATCCCTCTCTACTTAATGAACAAGATCTATTGAACATTTTTTCTACAGAAGATGATGGAAGAAATCCCATTAACCGGTTCATCTCTGAGGATGGTGTAGGGAACATAAGAGGGCGGGTCCTTGGCGGCAGTAGCATGGTCAATGGCGGCTTTTACTCGAGGGGTCATCGAGAGTTCTTTGAAACTGCTGGCGTTGATTGGGACATGGAATTGTTGGAAAAGGCTTATCAATGGGTTGAACAGACTGTGGTGTCTCGGCCAATTTTGAATGCTTGCAATCTGCCTTTTGAAGTGCGTTATTAGAAGCTGGGGTTGTCCCTGATAATGGGTTTGATTTGAGACACCTTGTAGGGACTAAAATTGGAGGCTCCATATTTGATGACAAAGGAAACAGACATTGAGCTGTGGAACTTCTCAACAAGGCTGAATCAGAAAATATTAAAGTTGCAATTCGAGCCACTGTTGAGTTTGAAAGTACAAATATTCAACTTCATACCCATGAATAAGAGTAATTAGCCTTAAAAATACTAAAATTAAATTTTAAAGTACAAATATGCCAAATGAGTTCTAAAATGTTTGGGTTTCAATAGGTTCAAAAGTGTTTGAAATATTAGCAAAAGTGTTCAAATGAATTCGAAATACTAGCGAAAGTGCCCAAGTGAGTTCAAAAGTGTTCAAATATTAACTAAAATGTTCAAATGAGTTCGAAATCATAAATCTAAAATTGCTCAAATCAAAACATAATTAACTTGAATAGATTTTCATAATAATCTTGAATCTAAGTATATTAACTACTTAAAACATAAGAACTTTGCAATATTGCCCAAATCTAAGAGAAGACAAAAATTAAAAAAAAAAAAAAAACTACTTACAAAGGGCGGCAGCGGGCGGCGGACGGTGGGCGGTGGGCGGCGGCGAGTGGGGGTGGTGAGCGGTAAAGGGAGGGTGGGGTGGTGGGAGAGAAGGGGAAGGGGAGAAGAGAAGAGAGAAGTTTGAGAAGAGAAAAGGGGGGAAAATGGAAGAAAGATGATGAAATGGGAAAAAAAAGAGGGAAAAGGGGGTTCATTTTCGAGCCCTTTTGCCGACTATTTTTATAAATGGTCGGCATTTCTAATCACTTTTGCCGACCCTTTTATAAATGGTCGGCAATTCTTGGTCTTTTGCCGATCGTTTCATAAATGGTCAGCATTTCTTATCACTTTTGTCGACCGTTTCATAAATGGTCGACATTTCTTATCACTTTTGCCGACCATTTTATAAATGGTCGACATTCCTAATCACTTTTGCCGACCAGTTTTATAAACGGTCGGCATTTCTTCTCACTTTTCTTGACCATATTACAAATGGTGGTTTTTTCTCACTTTTTAAGCGATTTTATAAACGGTCGACCTTTTAATACACCTTTTTCGATGATTTTATAAATTGTTGGCATTTTTTTTCACTTTTGCCGACGGTTTAATAAAACGGTTGGTATTGTCTTCACTTTTGCCGACCATTTGTCAAACGGTCGGCAATTCGCTCACTTTAGCCGACAGTTTACTAAACGGTCGGCCTTTGCCTCACTTTTGCCGACCATTTTAACAAACTGTCGGCATGTTGCTCACTTTATCGACCGTTTATTAAACCGTCGTCATTTCTCTATCTTTTGCCGACGGTTTAATAAACTGTCGGGATTGCTCCTTTTTTCCGACCATTTTTTAAGCATCGAGATATATAACGTCGGAAAGTGGCAAAATTTTTGTAGTGAGAATTGAGGGAATATTTTTTTTTCATCTGTTTAATTTTAAAAAAATCATTCCAATATTAAGAAAATATTGATTTATATAAAAAATTGAAAATTAATTTTTAAAAATAGAAAAATAACCTGAGAGACTTTTTAAACATATTTCTTAGAACTTAGGGACTAAAAGGATTTATTTTAGAAATTCAGGGACCAAACACACCTATTGTGCAAAACTCAGAGACCAAAAATATATTTTACTTTTTTTTTAATAATATAGTATTAATAATTTCTTGAAAAAAATTAGTAGAGGTTCTACGCCAAGATATGATTTTATTGTCTTTTTATTTTCATAAGCTAACAATTTTCAAATTATTTTGCAGGTATGTTGGTGTTAAGATATTGCAAGAAAGATCAAGTTAAGGAGTGTAAACTATCGGAAACCATTTCATAATGTTCATGTTTGTCGGAATATATCCTATTTCCAATTTTAATTTAAAGAATAAATGTGGTCGTTGGTCTTTTTCTTTTCTTACCTAAACTGTGTTGGAAAAAAAAAATCTTCGAACTAAAGCAGAAATACTGAGAAATTAAAAGAAATATTAGACATATGTTGATATAATTAAATTTGTCTCTACCTATCCGTTTAAGTTTAAGCTTTTGGGTTGATTGGTAATTTAAGATGGTATTAGAGTTGGCGGTTCAGAAGATTCTGAGTTCGAACTATGTGAAGTCGTTTTCTCCTCCAATTAATATTGATATCCACTTGTTTGACTAGGTCCTGGGTTTGGACCCTTGTGAAGTTGTTTTCTTCCCCCCAATTAATATTGTTGTCCATTAGACATGTTGATATAATTAAACTTGCACCTACTTATTACGCTTAAGTTTTTGGGTTAATTGGTGATTTAAGATGATATCAGAGCAGGTGGGATCCAAGAGGTCTTGTGTTTAAACTCCTATAAAGTCAGTTTTTTCTCCTTAATTAATATTGTTTTCTCATCAAATTTTGAAACACACAAGTGAGAGAGAGTGTTAGACTATCTTAATATGATTAAATTTGCCCCAAACCATCAACATGTCTAATAAGAAAGCAACACAGTAAGAAACACATCAAGAATTTAGGTGGAAAAACTCCAAACCCTGAGAAAAAAATCACGAACATAAAGAAATTTAAGTAGGTAAAAATTTTTACAAAAAAACATCTCCTAAAGCTTTATACCACTCACATCTTTTTTCTCACTCTCAAATAAGAGAATAGAAAGAGATAATTTAACTAGAGCTAGTACACCAAGCTTAAAATGTTTCTAATTGGGATCCTTTGAAACTAAAGTCATATATACGCTCCTTTTATAGTGTCAGGAGCCCATCACTTCTTTGCAGCTTTTCGATGTGGGGTAATTTTCACTTTTAATATATTATAAAAAATCTCTACACTAAGGGTGAATATGGAAATTTAAAAAATTAACCAAACGTTTGTTTGGACAAATTATTCAATGAGGCAGCCAGAATGTGGTTGGTTCATAATCACCGTTCGATGTAGATCCAACAATTTTTATAGCCCCCTAATAACTATTAGATATAAATTCGAAATACTTTTCTCTCTCCATCCAATCATAAAATATCGTTAGTCATATCGTGGCAGTCTCGCCGAATAATTTTCCTTTTAAAAAAAAAACCTATCCACTAATATGTATAATATTTATAGATATTTTTAAATTGGAGGTGAGTGGAGCTTAATTTTTATGTGTTTTTTATTGTTTTTTTAATAGATAATAGTCTTTTTATATGTGTAAATAAGTTTCTTATGGAATCATTTTTTAAAAAAGAAAATTAGTGAATAGGTTAATTTTCGAAAATATTTGAAATATGAACCTTCAGAATTCAATTATAAGTGTATAAAGTGTAATTATAATATAGCATTTTTTTAAAAAAAATAATTACAAGTATAGTGTTTTTGTTGGAACTTATAAACCAATTAATTAATCAATTAAATGATGATAACAATTTATTTTAGTTTATACGTTAATAATTAATCAAGATAAATTGATGATTCACTTACAAACTACTAAACTATGTTGTAAGAATTACATTGTCTACCTATTCATTAATTATTATTATTGGTTAACGCATTCTAATAATTTTTCCTAGGTTTTGTAACTATATAAATTTTTATAAATAAATATCAAATCTTCTTTAGTTCATAATTATCAAATCTTAAACTTAAATAAGATGGTAAGCTCACTCACCTACGACATATACACACACTTTTCAAACTAAATAAAGATGTCAAGTTATTGAATGAAGCTTTCATAATACAATTGTCAGCTAATAACTTGTTAGATATAATTTTCCAAGTTTGTATGCTTCTTAATTACCAATAATGAAGATTGTAAATATTTTTGTAATTTTTTTCTCATACATCTAAATTGGTCCTAATAATTTCTCCCTATCTCTTTAACTCTCTTCGTAATTTCAACCATCCGACAAAACACTCATTATCAATGAGTGGATAAAAGTTAATCCTTCTTTATCTCTCACCCTTTCACGTGATTGAGTTGAATTATGTGAAACCTAATTTTGTCTCTCCACTCTTCTTTTCTTTCTGTCTTATTTTTTCTTTTGACTTTCTCCCTATCTCATTTGTTCTTTCCTTTTTCTCTCCCCTTTTTCCCATATTCTTTTAATTTTGTCTCTACATCTCTCTCATTTCAATCCGTTTGGCCTACCACGAAAATCAAGCCACAAAACCAACCACGAAAACAGATGTTTTCACCCTTCGTAAACATTTCTATAATTGGATAGGAAAAAAAAGGGTTTTCTTATTTACCTATTTTTGTTTTTATAGTTTCTTCAAGATCGTTGTTCAATTTAATTTGTAATTTCCAATTAGGTTTTTGAGTTTTTCAATGTGGTTTTTCGGAATATGTAAAGCTTATGTAATTTTCTAGATAAATCTATTTCGTAGGTCATTAATTTTTCTCTAGAAAATTCTATTGACACCTATGAATAGGGGTGTTCTCTACCCCTTGTAAGTAAGTAACAAACAAAACTCCAATTGAACTTAAGTGTCAAAGCACTCAATAGAAGAAGTTTTTCCATAATTCTCTCTCCATTCTAAAATTTTTCCTACTTGATCTTCATTGTCTCCAACAAATTTGGTATCAGTGCAAGGATAAAATGAACACCAATTGTGTTCCAAACTTGTTTTCAATTCCAACAAATCAAGTTTCGATTTGATTGAGTGTATTATGAATATTGGCAATTTCAAATGGAAACCATTTTTATTTCTCAAGATATTTGGGAAATCATTGAATAAGACTATGAAGCTCCTGTTGAAGAAGAAAATGAAGGCAACTCAGAACGGTCACCAAATCAAGAGAAAGAGTTTAAGAAGAACAAAAGACGTAATGCTTTAACACTTCACCTCATTCAACAAGGTGTAAGTAAGTCTATTTTTCCTCGAATTTTTTGTATTAAAAAAGCTAGAGAGGATTGGAAAATTTTGCAAAAAGAATTTCAGGGAGCTAAAAAGGTTATTTCCGTAAAGTTGCAATCTTTGTGGAGAGATTTTCACAACTTGGCAATGAAGGAAAGTGAAAATATTCGAGAATTTTTTTCTCGAGTTTCTGAGATAATCAATCGGATGAAGTGTTATGGTGAGACCATGTTAGAAAAGAGAACCAATAAAAAAATTCTTTGGAGTCTTCTTCCAAAATTTAATCATGTCGTTGTTGTCATAGAAGAGTCCAAAGATGTTTCTAAATTGACAATCTTTAAACTAATGGGTTCAATTCAAGCTCATGAAGAATGACTCAATAAGTCTCCAAGTCAAATTGTGGAGCAAGCTTTTCATACCAAGCTCAATGTTGTACAAAAGAAGACATACAAGTCCAATTCTAAAGAACAGTGGAATCCACTGGAAAATAAAGATCAGAGTCAGCTAGGTGACAAGGGACAAAGGACAAAGACAAAGGAAAAATTCTGGTAATTCCACTCTCATTGCATTATTTGCAAAAAGTGAAATCGTCAGTCTAAAGATTGTTACTTTAAATGCACTAAATGTCAGATACCAATCATTCTAAAAAAAAATTGTTGGTTTCAAAATAAAAAGGAAAAAGATGAAGCAAATTTTACAAAGAAGAAGAAGGGGAACAATTGTTTTCTTGTACAATTAACAAGTGTGAATCTCAAAGTATATGGTATCTGGATAGTGGTTGCAATAATCATATGACAAAAAATAAAGATTTCTTTGTTGTCAAGCTTGATAGAAGTTTTAGTTCTCAAGTGAAGCTTGGTAATGGCAAGATGCAGAAAGAAGGAAAAGGTGTCATTATTGTTCACACCAAGAAAGAAGATACAAGGTACATTTCAGATGTTCTTTATGTTCCAGGCATAACTCAAAATTTGTTAAGTATTGGTCAATTGCTCCAAAAAGGATATGCAGTCAACTTTGATGATGAAAAATGCATGATTCTAGATAAAAAAATGATAATATAATAGCGAAGATTGATATGATAGCAACAAAAGTCTTTTCGCTAGATGTTTCTCACTTAAATTTGAGATCACCAAGCAATTCTACGTCAACACCTACTAGATCAGTAGTTGAAGCTACCTCAAATCAAGATAATTCAGAATCTCCTCCAAGAAGGAATGCGATCTTTGCAAGATATTTATGCTTCGACTGAAAATGTTGCTATGTTTGCGTGTGAGCCACAAAATTTTGATAATGCTGCAAAAGAAAAAGAATGGATAAAAGTAATGGACGAAGAAATACCAAGCATTGAAAGAAACAAGACATGGAAACTTCAAGACTTACCTTCAGGAAAAAACAAAACAATTGGCTTAAAATGGGTATACAAGACTAAAAAATGAAGATGGTTCTATTCAAAAGCATAATGCTCGTCTAGTAGCAAAAGGCTACTCCCAACAACCTGGTATTGACTTTCATGAGACTTTTGCACCAGTAGCACGCTTGGAAACAATAAGGATTACTCTTGCATTAGCAACCCAGTTACAATTGAATGTGTTTAGACTTGATGCCAAATTTTCCTTCTTAAATGGAGAGTTGGAAGAAGAAGTATACGTAGAACAAACCCAAGGGTATATTGTTCATAGAAAGGAAGAGAAGATCTATCAGTTTCTAAAAGCCTTGTATGGCTTAAAGCAAGCACCTCGTGCTTGGAACAACAAAATTGGCGAATACTTCTACCATAATGGATTTCAGAAAAGTCTCAATGAACCATCTCTCTACATGAAAAAGGAAGGTACATGTTTCATTGTTGTTTGTCTGTATGTTGATGATTTGAACTATTTCGGAAATAGCTTAGAAATGCTTAAGGAGTTCAAACAAAGTATGATGAAGAGATTTGAAATGACTGATTTGGACTTCATGAAGTATTTTCTTGGAATTCAAGTCAAATAATATCATGGTGAATTTTTTCTTTCTCAAGAAAGGTATGTTGATGATTTACTCAATAAGTTTCACATGAGTAAATGCAAATCAGTTGAAACTCCTATGACATCAAACGAGAAGTTGTGTCATGATGATAATACTGCTAAAGTAGATCCAAAGCTTTTTCGAAGTCTGGTGGGTTCATTCATCTATCTTAATAATATCAGGCCAGACATTATGCATTCTGTTAGCATCATTTCAAGGTACATGAATGATCTAAGAAGAAATCATTATCTTGCTGCTAAAAGAATTTTGAGATATTTGCAAGGTACCAAAAAGTATAAACTCAAAAATGTCCATGAGAAGGATTGCAAGTTGGTTGGCTACATTGACAGTGATTGGGCAGGTTCCTTTGATGATCGAAAAAGCACTTCCAGATATGTGTTCTGTTTGGGTACTAATACAATATCTTGGAGTTCGAGAAAGCAACAAACCGTAACCTTATCTTCATCCGAAGCAGAATATATAGCTGCAATTAAAGCTGCTTGTGAAGCAGTTTGGTTAAGGAGAATCCTTAAAGATCTTCAAATAGAGCAGGTGACGCCAACAAAAATATTCTGAGATAATATGTCAACAATTGCAATAGCCAAGAATCTTGTCTTCCATACTCGCCCAAAGCGCATTCAGTTGCATCATCATTATATTAGAGATTTAGTAAACAAGGAAGAAGTCTACTTAGAGTTCATCAACACCAATGATCAACCAACTGATATGTTCACAAAAGTTGTTACGTCAGAGAAATTCGAGAAGTTCAAGAAGCTTTTGAAAATTACAAATTAAGAGAAGGTGTTAAATGTAATTTGTAATTTCCAATTAGTCTTTTGACTTCTTCAATATGACTTTTTGGCATATGTACAACTTATGTAATTTTCTAGATAAGTTTATTTCCTAGTTACCTTGTGAATAAAGCCCATGAAACGACACTTACTAAACCCTGAGTTACACCTAAGCGAGTTGGAACCTCTAGGTTGACTATATTTATAGGCTCGTGAGACTGGGGTACGCCCCCGATGAGATCAGGGAGTGGTTGCTTTCCATTACCTTGTGCTAGCTTAAGGGTGATTCCTCATAGGACGTGTTGGTTACGGTACCTTCACTGCTCTATGCTAGCGTGTTGTAGCATGAGAGCCTGGGGTACGCCCCCATTAGGGAGTGGTTGTTTTCCATTATCCCGAGTTGGCTTAGGGGTGATTCCCCATAGGGCGTGTGGGTTACGTACCTTTACGACTCTATGGCAGCATATAGTCGCCTTAGAGTTACTTTCTCGCATTGCATCGTCAATCAAATTTTCAAGATCGAAGGTAGAGCTCGAGTTATTACTACAGGGGGCTGAGGGTGAGGTGTGCAAAGTGTCAAACCTGTTTGGGGTTGAGTGAGTTTAGTAAATGAAAGTTTCGTTGTTTTTGCTGAGATAGGTTTGGTCGTAAGTGGACTATTTACTGGGTATTTTTATACTCACTCGTTTCTTTCTATGTTTTTTTTGTTTACAGATAAAAGTTAAATTGTGAATGTATGACGAGGGCGGCAACTTGACAAGGCTATGAGGATGTTCTTTAGTGTCTTTTACCTCATAGTGGTTATTCTAGTACTTTATATTTTCGGTGTACATTCTTAATAGATTGGAACTTTATATATGTCGTTAAGTTTCCTTGTTGATTGACTTGTAGGGTGTTTTAGGGTCTTACTCTTCTTAAATGTGAAGTTAGTTTTTTATTTATATTCTTCATGTTGTTGCATAACTGTTGTGGCTTTCTGATTTGTTGGAAACCCAACCTATTGTTGAATGCAGTTTGAAGGAGGCTAGGTGTTTAGTAAACCTTTTGGAGTATTTGAAGGGATCGAATCCCGCAACGGAAGCGATTGTGAATCACGTGTTCTTATTTTGTCTCATGGATTTCAATCAAGAACGAAAACAACTAAGATTAAGCATGCTATAAGACGTAGGACAACAAGATGATTACCTTTGAAGAACTCTTTCTTCACGTGCTCCTTTTCCCACGATCACGATGTCAGCAACTCAAACCCGAACGAATAAAGACACCACCACCAGATCTTCTCCGTTGTTTTCTAGGTGAGGGAGGAATGTGGGTTCCTTTAGGATAAGGTGTAGGGGTTGTGAGAGAAGTTGTGTATGGAACTCTTCCAACAACTATGTGATCCTCTAGGGTTTCTCAAAGCTTTAGCTTAGCCACAAAGTTGCATCTCATGCAACTATTTATAGGGAAATAGGATAGAAATTACCATCCTATCCCTCCTTCATTCTCTCATTAGTATATAGTTTATATGTGAATCTAATTCACATTAAAACTATATATTATATCAATTATATCACATATAACTGATATAACACCTCATATATGAAATTGAACACTTCAATTTCATTCCTAACTTTATACCCTCAATATTACCATGCTGAGCCAACGGAGGGACCTAATGGACCTACAGTTCATGAGCTCCAATGATGTGAGATTAACTGGATCAAAGTAACTGATCAAACTCTTTGATCCAGTTAATCAATATTCATTAACTACAAGTCACTCCACTATAGACTTGTAGCTGCACTCTCCTCACTGTAGATTATATTGTGTCCATTGATATAATCATTTCCCATGAGTCGACCCTTCATAGGTTGTTCGTAATCACAGTTGGGTCAAATTACCGTTTTACCCCTGTGATTACCTCTTTGTTCCTTAAGCACCATTGATCCTCTAATGAACAACAAGTCTAAGGTCCTACCATAGACTCGTACCCTCTTAAGTCAGTTTAGTGGGTGGGGCCCCGTTGTTCAAGACTTGGACTCAATTCTTAAGGGAACAACCTATCTAATTCCTTAGTGTAGGAATGAGTGGATTCCATCTTGTATAGTTAAGTCCCCAACTACCTACGAGGTTCTGTCCCTGAGAAGCTAGGCTTATTGAGTCGGCTACAGGCCACTCTCACCCATACTAGTCTAAGGACAAATCCCTATAAGCAGGAGTTCTTAACTTGCTCAGGATTCAGGTCGAGTCACTAATGACCATCTATAAATTATCAGTCTTATCCCGTTAACGGTGTTATACTGATTAGACTAATAATTTGCAGTCTGGTCTTGTATGAACTCATCATACAGGATGCCCCCACTCGCATGTCAACCACATGAATGAGCTGGATTACCTCATTTGTACTAATTACAAAGTTGGTCGCATTCATGGTGTTACCAGAATAAAGTTTCCAACTTTATTCTTATACCATAGACCATTTATGTTATACTCTTGAACACAATCTGAATAGTGTCTACTACACTGATCTTCAAGATACATTATAACCTTGGAGGTTAGTTTATTGGATTTATAAAGCAAGAATATAATTTTATCAAAACAAATAACTCTTTATTTATTTGATCAAAATTACATAAGTTTAGGGCACAAATCCCAACAGTATTCTTATGCTTAAAACAAGCCAGGAAAAAAATTTTGATTTTGTTCTAGTAGTGTCGTTATGCTACCAAAATTACGGCACTGACGGTACTGCTTAGTAACTTCCCTAGGGGTTTCTGGTCTGAAAATTAGAGTCGTAAGAAAACATTTGATTTCTTTAATAAAAAACGTACTATTACACTATTTGATATAATTAAATTTACCTCTATCTATTAGGTTAAGCTTTTGGGTTGATTGATGATGTAAGATGGTATCAGAGCAAGAGACCTTGAGTTCGAACCCCCATAAAATTGTTTCCTCCCCAATTAGTATGTATTTTCACTTGCTTTATGGGTTTGAAAATTTGAAGAAAAAAAAATAGCTCACCTTACTACCTAGGGGTGCACATAAGCCGGGTTGGGTTGGGTTGGGGGAGATTTTTGGACTAACCCGAAAATTTGGGTTGGTCATTCCTTCAACCTAACCAACCCTATTACAGAGTAACCCAACTCAATATTTTAGTTATTAATTTAAGAAAAAAATATTTTAAATAATTAAAAAAATTATAAAAAAATTAATCCGACGACCCAACCCAACCCAAGCCTAAAAAGCTCGACCCGAGAATCAACTCGAACTTTTTGGTTCTCCAAATTTCTAACCCAACTCAAACTGAAAAAAAATCTAACCCAACCCAACCCTTACAATTTTAGTTGAGTAGTCCGAGTTGCTCGGATTACCGAATTAGTTGTACACCCCTATTACTACCTATATCCTGTGGAGGGCGATGTTCTGTGTAATTATCACTCCAATGAAAACAGTCCCTACTTCAAACAATCTTTCGATTACTTGCATACAACATTTGTAAATATGGTTAGCAATTCTTAGTTAATTGGTGCACATTGTAACAATACGTTTGGTAAGCAAGTTTTAGTAAGTTAATAAGTGTAGTTATGTTCCAAAATTTTGGTAAGTTTAATGGCCTGTGTTCATTTTGTACAAGTTTAGTTGTTGGGTTCATGATAAGTTTTCTTCTTATGACGTTCATGAATTGATGTGAGTAGCATGTGAGAAAAATATTTTGAGCGAAGAGTAGATTCAAAGAAGATCAAATGTGTTGTGTTGTGTTGGGTGAAAAGAAAGTTTCACGAGAAATTGAATTACAGAAGGAAACACAAAGAAAATAAAATGGTGATCAAATGGACTGAATTCCAGAATTCTCAATATTCTTTATAGTGAAACCTTACTGTCCTATACACAAACTAAAGTTTAACTTGTGAGGAAAATCAAATTAAAAGAGGTGAAGGAAATGCAAATCATTTTCTTAAGTGGGAGATTGAAAATAACTTTGGGTGCAAATAGGCAATGGTAATAATTGTGATTGTTTCCAAATTTGCTCTACTAAAATTGGAGCTTGATTGATTAAGGATTTCAATCAAATAATGAGGTTGATTTTGTACTAATTTTTTGATCTTCAATCGTATCTCGCAGCTAATTCTAATAAAATATTTTCTGATTTAAAGGCAAATTAGATGCACTATGATTTGTGTTTAACTGGAGTGTTCATTCAGCTAGGTTGTACTGCTGCGATATTGTTGGGTTGTCGAACTAGTCTGTTGGACTGTGATCATCTCTTTCATTGGGAATATTATCAATATTTAAAAGGTATGACTCATGAATATTGTTCTTACTTTGATATAAGAATTGATTGAATTATTGTGTTACGTTCAACCCTAAAATGAATATTTTTTTTTGTTGATTAAGTTTCGTAGGAACTCACTGGAGTCAACCAGCCATGGTGCAACTAAATATTGATGCATAAGCTTTTTGTTGAGTTAGTGGCAAAATATAGTACATTTCCCATGTTAGTTGAAATCTAGTATAAAAATTGTTCTAATTTACAAGTTTGATCATTGTTGACATAGAAATTTTGGCCAATCTCCAATTGCTACGTCATTATTCTAAATTAATGACGAAATTATAAATAATTAAATTTGGGATCAATTATGAATTGACATGTGTCCCAAATTTAATTTGAAGATAAAAATTGGCAATTCTAAAGATTAAAAGTTTAATTTGGTCAAATTGAGTTATATGGAATTTAGGTTAAAGTTAAATAAAGTCAAAATCCAAATGGTTAGGCTCAAAGCCAACAAAGCCCAAGTTCAGGTTGTTGAGCCCAAAAGCTACTAAAGTCCAAACCCACATGTCTTGGAAAACTCTATAAATAGAGAGCTTCCCCCATTTCAAAGGTTCAGAAATTTCACATTCAAGAGAACCTAGAGGGAATTGAGCAAAGTCTTAACTGTTGATTTCTCCCTGAAGTCCTTAGTATTGAACGTTGCAGGACGAATCTTTAAGTGTTGAACGCTGTAAGATGAGTCTTTAAGTGTTGAACGCTGCAAGACAAGTTTTTAAGTGTTGAACGTTGTAAGACGAGTCTTTAAGTGTTGAACGCTGCAAGACAAGTCTTTAAGTGTTGAACGCTATAAGAAGTTGAACACTTCAAGTCCTTAGGTGTTGAACGCTGCAAGATGAGTCTTAGGTGTTGAACACTTTAAGGCAAGTCCTTAGATGTTGAACACTTCAAGTCCTTAGTTGTCAAGTGCTTCACGAAAGACTTCTACAAGTTACAAGTTGAAGGACTTTAATAAGCTACAAGCCAAAGACCTTCAACAAGCTTCAAGCCAAAGACCTTCAGCACGTTACAAGCCGAAGAGCTTCAACACGCTATAAGTCGAATATCTTCAATACGCTACAAGCAGTCGAGGACCTTCAACACGCTACAATCCGAAGACCTTCAACAAGCTACAAGCTGAAGAGCAGGCTACAAGCAGTTGAGGGCCTTCAACACGCTACAAGCCAAAGATCTTCAACACGCTACAAGCAACCGAGGATCTTCAACACGCAACAAGCTGAAGAGCTTCAACAAGCAATAAGCCGAAGATCTTCAACAAGCTACGAACTGAAGAGTTTCGACAAGCTATAAGTCGAAGGACTTCAACACGCTACAAGCTGAAGGCCTTCAACAAGCAACAAGTCGAAGACTTTCAGCAAGCTACAAACTGAAGAGCTTCAACAAGCTATAAGCCCAAGAACTTCAACACACTACTAGTCGAAGGCCTTCAACACGCTAAAAAGTATGACTCATGAATATTGTTCTTACTTTGATATAAGAATTTATTGAATTATTATGTTACGTTCAACCCTAAAATGAATATATTTTTTTGTTGATTAAGTCTCTTAGGAACTCACTAGAGTCAACAAGCCATGGTGCAACTAAATATTGATGCATAAGCTTTTTGTTGAGTTAGTGGCAAAATATAGTACATTTCCCATGTTAGTTGAAATCTAGTATAAAAATTGTTCTCATTTACAATTTTTGACATAGAAATTTTGACCAATCTCCAATTGCCACGTCATTATTCCAAATTAATGACGAAATTATAAATAATTAAATTTAGGATCAATTATGAATTGACATGTGTCCCAAATTTAATTTGAAGATAAAAATTGGCAATTCTAAAGATTAAAAGTTTAATTTGGCCAAATTAGGTTATATGGAATTTGAGTTAAAGTTAAATAAAGTCGAAATCCAAATGGTTAGGCCCAAAGCCAACAAAGCTCAAGTTCAGGTTGTTGGGTCCAAAAGCCACTAAAGTCCAAGCCCACATGTCTTGGAAAGCTCTATAAATAGAGAGCTTCCCCTCCATTCCAAAGGTTCAGAAATTTCACTTTCAAGAGAACCCAAAGAGAATTGAGCAAAGTCTTAACTGTTGATTTCTCCCTGAAGTCCTTAGTATTGAACGCTGCAGGACGAGTCTTTAAGTGTTGAACGCTATAAGATGAGTCTTTAAGTGTTGAACGCTGCAAGACAAGTTTTAAGTGTTGAACGTTGTAAGACGAGTCTTTAAGTGTTTAACGTTGCAAGACGAGTCTTTAAGTGTTAAACGCTATATGATGTTGAACACTTCAAGTTCTTAGGTGTTGAACGTTGCAAGATGAGTCTTATGTGTTGAACACTGTAAGACAAGTCCTTAGATGTTAAACACTTCAAGTCCTTAGTTGTCAAGTGTTTCACGAAGGACTTCTACAAGTTACAAGTTGAAGGACTTTAATAAGCTACAAGTCGAAGACCTTAAACAAGCTTCAAGTCGAAGAACTTCAGCACGCTACAAGCCGAAGACCTTCAATACGCTATAAGCCGAAGATCTTCAACACGCTACAAGCAGTCGGGGACCTTCAACACGCTACAATCTGAAGACCTTCAACAAACTACAAGCTGAAGAGTAGGCTACAAGCAACAAGCCGAAGGACTTCAACACGCTACAAACTGAAGGCCTTCAACACGCAACAAGCCGAAGATGTTCAACAAACTGCAATCCAAAAACCTTCAGCAAGCTACAAAACCCTCAAACCAAATCTATACTTGAGAACAAGTTGTAGAGTCCTCAAGACAAATCTAAATCAAGAACAAGCAGGAAAGCCCTTGAGACAAGTCTACGTTTGAGAACAAGTTGTAAAGCCCTCGATACAAATTACATTCGAGAACAAGCTGCGAAGCCCTCGAATTACATCTACGTCCGAGAACAAGCTGCAAAGCCCTCATACAAATTACAATTGAGAGAGAAAATGAATCAGAGGAGAAACATTAGAAGTTGTAATCTACTACATTCAAATTAATAAAAAACACAACGTTCAATTACACGTGTCTCATTTCTATTACTTTACTAAAACCACGTGTAAACAAATTGGCACGCCTAGTGGGACCATCTCTACCTCTCATCTCTTTTCCTCATCTCAAAGCATAAGTGAAGTGATGACGTCCAAAAAGACTTCTTCGATGACCGTTGTCATGAACAACTTGTACACAAGTTCTACTACCCATAGTTGCTCCAATAAACCATGGTTGGAAGAAGATGAAGTAATAACACTGTCGGGGAAATCAACTAATAACAAGTTCCTGGTCAAGTGTAACCCTTTGTTCGATTTTGATTCTGACATAGTGTCTGTCATGATGACAGAAACAAGCACTAAGGAGGAGAGATTGGCAAGGATGCAGGAGCGAATCAACAACTTGATGAAAGCGATTGAAGAAAGAGATTCTCAAATCGCATACTTAAAGAATCAAATTGAGAATCAAGATGCCGCTAAATCAAGTCATACTCTTGTCGTCGAAGATCGCAACAAAGAGAAGGTTATTGTGCAAGAAGATCAACCACAACCCTCTACTTCGATCGCTTCACTATCAATCCAACAACTTTAGGACATGATAACTAACTCCATCAGAACTCAATATGGTGGGGTTCTCAAAGTTCTCTCTTGTATTCTAAACCATATACTAAGAGAATTGATAATTTGAGAATGCCAATTAGATACCAACTACCTAAGTTCCAGCAATTCGATGGAAAAGGTAACCCTAAGCAACATGTTGCGCATTTCTTCGAGACATTTGAAAATGCTGGCACACGAAGAGATCTACTGGTCAAACAGTTTGTTCGAACACTTAAGGGGAATGCTTTTGACTGGTACACTGACCTGGAGCCCGAATCGATAGACAGTTGGGAACAACTTGAAAAAGAGTTTCTCAACCGATTCTACAGCACAAGTCGTACCGTCAGCATGTTCGAACTCACCAACACCAGACAACGAAAAAGTGAACCCATTGTCGACTGAATTGTCAGCTGTCGAAATGTGCATTCAAGGCATGCATTGGGAGTTGCTTTACATCCTCCAAGGTATAAAGCCTCACACCTTTGAAAAGCTAGCAACTCGCGCCCACGATATGAAGTTGAGTATTGCTAGTCAAGGAGACAAAAACCTTCTAACTTTTAGCATAAAGGAAGAAGGAAATGACATCGAGGCGACTCTAGAAGAGTCTGTGGTTGTCAGTACAACCCCTCTCAAGTTGTCTTCAAAGCAAAATTTCAAGAAGATCATAAAGCGACAAGAAAATGGAAAGTGTCGCTTAAGTTTAAAGGAAAGACGGAATAAAGTCTATCCCTTTCCGGATTCTGATATTCCTAACATGTTTGAACAACTACTGATCATAGGACTGATCGAACTTCCAAAGTGTAAGCGGACGAAAGAGACGCACAAAGTCAATGATCCCAACTATTGCAAGTATCATCAGTCGTCAGTCACCCGCTGGAGAAATGTTTCATCCTAAAAGAGTTAATTCTAAGGTTAGCTAAAGAAGGAACAATTGAGCTAGATTTTGATGAAATAACTCAGTCAAATCATGTTGCAGTAACAACAAGTACATGCAGTCAAACGCACTCTAGTTCCTTTCAAGATCAAAAGGTGTGCCTAGTCCAATTTGGGACCATGGAACCTGTAGTTGCTTGGTTTCAACATGAGGTGCCAAGAAATGAACATCAATATGTGATCAAACCTACCAATGATAAAGGCAAAGGTTGGGTTCTTGTGACTCATTTGAAGAAGCAAAGACAAAGTTTAGCTTCAAACAATTCTTGTCAATTTAGAAGCCCAAACACAAGGACAAACATCGAAGAAAGAAGAATCCAAGGAAACCTAAGTCTGAAAGGAAAGAGAAATAAAAAAATCATCCTCAACCTTGTCAATCGGTGACCTTTAAAGAATTCTTCTTGAGAGGTTTTCTTCCCAGCAAAAGAGAGAAAGAAAACTCTGCAAGTTCATACTACATTGAGGTAAATGAAGTTGACGATGCAAAAGAAGTCGAGCAAATGACTTATGTCTTCGATCGCATCAAGCCTTCAACCACTTGACTTTCAGTCTTTCAAAGGATGAGTATGGTCACGACAGAAGAAAAAAAACAAAGGCCCAACTTCTATCTCTCTTCGAACTTCAACCTTCCAAAGGTTAAGTGTCTACACATCAAAGAAAGATCGACCTTCAACATGAAAGAAAGATGAAATCCTTGAAGGTAGAACTGTTCGATGAAGAGAACAATGACCAAAAGATTCAGAGTCTTGTTCCTTCACGTATGAAAAAAAGTTCTTTGTTCTCATAAACACAGTGAGTTCCTTGAAAGTGAAGAAAAATCTCATCGTCTTAACAAATCCTACAAATGAAGGACATGATCAAGACCATGAGGATGACAAGAACGTCTAAGATGTAAAGAAATTTCCTTATCGCAAGAGCTTAAACTGCATGATGCTCCTAGTCCGCATGAGCTTAAAAGGTGAATGGAAAAAAAATTGAACTACGTATGACTTAATCCGTTTCACTTGAAGGGTACGTAGGCAGCTTAAAACTTTTAAGTTCAGTCTCTAAAGAAAAAGTTTCCATTCTCATGAAAATAAGGCATTACAGGTTGGATGCATACAAGCGAGCTACGTTACCCTCAAGTTCGGTTGGTTGCTCATCCTCCTAAAATTCAAGCTTCGTTCTCCTCAAATTTGGTTCGTCGCTCTCTCCTAAGTTCGAGCTTTAGTCCTCTCAAGTTTGGTTCGTCGCTCTCTCCTAAGTTCGAGCTTCGTTTCCCTTCAAGTTTGGTTCGTCGCTCAACTCCAAAGTACCGACTTCGTTCCTCTCAAGTTTGGTTCGTCGCTCACCCCTATAAACTTTGAGCTTTGACCCCTTTCAAGTTTAGTTCGTCGCTCACCCCCAAAGTACCGGCTTCGTTCCTCTCAAGTTTGGTCCGTCGCTCACCCCTCTAAACCTTGAGCTTCGGCCCCTTCAAGTTTGGTTCATCGCTCCCTACTAAAGTTTGAGTTTTGTTACCCTCAAGATCGGTTCGTTGCTCATTCTCCTAAAGTTTAAGCTTCGTTCCCCTCAAAGTCATTTTATTGCTCATTCTCATAAATTCGAGCTTCGTTCTCCTCAAGTTTTGCTCGTCGCTCATTTTACTAAAGTTTGAGCTTCGTTCCTCTCAAATTAGGTTCGTAACTCATTCTCCTAAAGTTTGAGCTTTGTTCTCCTCAAGTTCGGTTCATTGCTCATTCTCATAAATTTCGAGCTTCGTTCCCCTCAAGTTTTGTTCGTCGCTCATTCTCCTAAAACTTGAGCTTCGTTCCCCTCAAGTTTGGTCCATCGTTCATTCTCCTAAAATTCAAGTTTCGTTCCCCTCAAATATGGATCGTCGTTGACTCTCCTATAATTCGAGCTTGAACCCCCTCAAGTATGGTTCACACTCACCCTAGTTTGAGCTTCGTTTCCCTCAAATTTGGTTCATTGTTCGTCCATTTTGAGGTCGAGTTTGGCCCACCTCAAGCTTAGGTTCAATCATTTCTCACTTGAAGTTCAAGTCTGCACTTCGCTCTCTTAAAGTTTAAGTCCGAGCGTTGATCGCTTACAAGTTCAGCGTTCTGCCTCAAAATACTACAGTTCAAGAACTAGTATGGTGCTTCAAGATTGGTGTTCCACTTGTTTCGAGCTTGCTTTTCAATGTTAAGTGTTGCTTACTTCACAATAAGTGATTCCTTCATTTCAAGTTCGGCATATTGCTCCTTCAGGAAGCTAGGATGCTTCATCCTTCGACACTCGTTCCTCCATCAAATCAGGAGGTTCAGTCTGTTGGCATTGACTCATTCGCCACATCAAGAGATTTCATTTGTTGTTGTTCGCTCCTCCGTTAAATCAAGATTAAGGCTTCACCCATCATCACTCACTCCTTCACTAAGTTAGGAGGTTTCATACCAACAGTAACATTACAGAGCAATATTGATGAACCCAGTAGAAAAAAATACAAAAAGAGAAAATAAAAGAGAAAAATACAAAATAAAAAAGCACAAAAAAAGAAGACAAAGTAGATGCGAGATGTGGCATACCTTATAAGTTGTCTCTGGCATAACATCACAGAGCAGCAAAGTTGCAGGAACACCATAGACTTCGTTAGGGTCGATTGTTCCTGAGCTAACGTCGAAGAAGTCCTGCAACTGCAAGTACGCCCGGAACCGATGAGGGTCCCACAAGCGTATATGAACCAGGAACATGTGGAGTTCCGTAACTGCAAGTACACCCGACACCGACGAGGGTCCCACAAGTGTATATGTGCTAGGAACAAAAAAGTCCTATAGTTGCAAGTACGCCTGGAACCAACGAGGGTTCCACAAGCGTATATGAGCCAGGAACATGTGGAGTTCCGTAGCTGCAAGTACACCTGACATCGACAAGGGTCCCGCAAGAGTATATGTGCTAGGAACGAAGAAGTCCTACAGGTGCAAGTATGCTCGAAATCGACGAGGGTCCCACAAGTGTATATTAGCCAGGAACATGTGGAGTTCTGTAACTGCAAGTACACCCGACACCGACAAGGGTTCCACAAGTGTGTATGCGCTAGGAACGAGGAAGTCCTACAACTGCAAGTACGCCCGAAACCGACGAGGGTCCGACAAGCGTATATGAGCTAGGAACATGTGGAGTTTCCTAGCTGCAAGTACACCCGACACCGACAAGGGTCCCACAAGTGTATGCTTGGAACGAGGAAGTCCGGTAGCTGCAAGTACACCCGGAACCAACAAAGGTCCCACAAGTGTACCTGTGCTAAGATTGACGTCGTACCTGCAAAAAAAAGAAATTTAAAAAAAAAAGAAGAAGAGAAAAAGAAAAAAAAAGAGAGAAAAATGAAAGCAAGAAAAAGAGAAAAAAAAAAAAGAAAAAAAAGGAAAGAAAAATGAAAAAATGAAAAATGAAAAAAAAAAAAAAAAAAAAAAAAAAAAAACATCAGAGTTTAGGACAATTATCAAAGTTTTAGTCAAACTTGTCTCCACGATGCAAATGGATGGAAGACCCACCTCCTCTATTTATAGTTGAGGAAAAGATAAAGATCACATTCCAAAATCCAAGTTGAAATGGGAATAGGAATTGGAATTAAAATAGGATTTCATCTCAAATAAAAATTTGACTTATCTTATCTCCGATCGAAAATCGTCTGCAAGCAAGATTAAAATTCTATCTCCAAATCCAAAATTTAAATTTGGTAAAATTCTAATTTTATCTCGGCAACATAATCCAAAATTTATCCCAAATCAAGATTAGATAAAATTAATTCTATCAAAGTCAAAATCATGGTAGAATTTTAATTTTATTTTGTCAAACAAAATTTGGGCATACTCCAAATTTTATCCCAAATCAAGATTAGATAAAATTAATTCTATCAAAGTTAAAATCATGATAGAATTTTAATTTTCTCTTGCCAAACAAAATTTGGGCATACTCCGTATTTTATCCAAAATCAAAGTTGATGAAATTAGTTCTATCCAAATAAAAATCATGATAGAATTTCAATTTTTATCTCACAAAGTTGAAATTTGGGCATACTCCAGATTTTATCACAAATCAAGGTTGGAGTGAAATTCAAATGCTACTCCAAGTTCAAAAAAATTTGTGTACACTACAACAAATATGAGTTTTAATGACAGACGAAATATTTTGACGCTTAAAAATAATGACGGACGATGGAAAAACACGCAAAAACGCGTGTACGCCCAAAATTTAAAAAAACTCACTTATAATGACAGACATTGTTTTAAGAAAATTGAAGAAAAACTCCAACACTTTTCATTTTAACTTTTAACACGCGCGAGAATTTCACCTCACTCCCTCTCACTCTTTCTTTCACTTACAATTAGCTCTTTCTTCCATTTCCAAAAAAGAAAAAAACCCTTTTCTAAATTCTTTGCAACTAAAATCTCTCTCTCTCTCCGATGGACTGCTCAAAGACACCATGAAAGAAAAATCTTGCTTGCTTCAGGACATCAACGACGATGACCTCACCTCTTTGGCCGCCAACATGGAAGTTGGAAACTTTGGCCATCACTTCTTCTCACACCCTCTTCTATAGAAGCTTTCATAGCCTCTCCGCCAACGCCGCTTCTAGACCTTCTCCATTCATTCCCATTTGGATTCATGTTTCCTTTGCCACAAACTCCTTGGGATAACACTGGTATCTTCATGTATAGGTTTGTTCATCTGCCATGATCTTTTGATTTGTGGGCTTTCTTTCTAGGGTTTTGATTTTTTTTTTAGTTCGAGGAATTTAGAAATTTGTTGTTGGAGTTTTCGAAACAAGGGATTCAGGTTTGGTGTTAGGTTTGGGTTTGGGTTTGAGGGTTTTGGTTTTAAGGGATTAAAAGTTTCTTTCTTTTAATTTTTTTAATTTTATTTTCAGGAATTTTTTGTATGGAAAATTTTCTTATTTATTCTCCAAACAATTACTTGAAACTAATTAAAATTTTTCTGGCTTTCTATCTTTTTCCCCTGCTCTCTCTGATCCAGAATGAACTCCTCTTAGCTGAAATTAAGTATATGCAGAAAAAGGGTAAGATTTCACATCCCAATTTGATATTAATCTTTATTGGAATACTAATCCTATATCAACTTACTCTTTTATTTCCTTGAAATCTCATTTTGTTCATTTTACTATGCAGAAGTGGCATATCATGATGTGTCGTATCACCAAAAAGGTGGTGTATTAGAAGGAGAGGAAAATGTGAGATTCCTTGTTTTTTAAAAAAAATTTCTTCCTTTTCATGTTATTATCGTATATAAACAAACTGATTGTATTAATTTTCATGTTTGCAATACACACATATATGTTGTTTGATTTTTCCTTTTTCACAAGTGTTGTAGCTAAAACTTTATAAGTCTCTCCTCTCTTCCTTTTCCATGAGATGCTTATTGTTCTTAATTTTAGGTGACATGTGTGGTGGTATTTGGAAATGGAAAGCTCTGAACAAAAATGAGTTAATGATGTTTACAAGTTTACTGAATGTCCAAATTGTTATGGTAAATATTCAACAAGTGTTGCATTATTTGCATGATTTCAATTTGATACAACTTCTAGTGAATACAATCACACCTTGAAGTCTTGGGCATCAACGAACACCTATTCTTCTATTTATTTCCTCTTCAGTGAGGTTCTTTTTTCCATGTCGTGGTCTTTATACTGATTGTTGGAGAGATTGTTAACTTTGTTGCTTATGCATATACTCGTTAATTGGGTTTGGTATCTTGTTAGTTGGGTGGTTATTGGATTTATTTACTATTATATTCAATTTATGAAGTATTTTGCTAGTATAAATTGTTTAGTCATGCCAAACTCTTCTATTGATGCCCGTTTGAATGTATTTAATGCTTCTTGATTCTTTCCATTCTTTTTGAAACCTTTCCGTGAGGCTTGCGAGAAGATTAAAAATTCAATTGGGCAAGACCAAAATTCTAAATCATTGATTGAAGTTCTGGATATATATGGATTTGAGAGTTTTAAATTTAACAGGTAATGGGCACATGTGAATTCTTGAGTTAAATGTTATATGGTTGCTTGCAACTGAGTATTCTGTTTGTTTGTTTTTTTAGGTTTGAGCAGTTTTGCATCAATTTTATAAATGAAAAAGTCCAACAACATTTCAATCAGGTTGGTCGACTTGGATGTGTAAACTTCACTTTAAGACACTACTTACCTACTTGATTGATTGAAGTTTTTTGTTAATTGTGTATGTGTAGCATGTTTTCAAAATGGAGCAAGAGGAATATACCAAAGAGTTATTCAGATCATTCTTATTTATGCTAACTATTGTTTTGATGTACACAAGTGATTTTCAATAAAGCACTCATTTCTTTTATTTGCTCTGTTTTCTCATTTCTCATTTGAATAAATCGACGGTTTGTAGTTTGTAGTTTGTAGGTTATTTTCCTATCTAATAAAGCACTCATTTTTTTGTTATGATTTTCTTGTTGATCATTCATTTCTTCTCTAAGTTATTTTCCTATCTAATATTCTTTTGTTGTTTGATTTTTAGCTCTTGGATTGGATTTGATTCTTGTTATGTGGTTTCTAATTTTCTCTTTCTGATCTCTTATCCTTGTACTAAAAGCCCATTTCCTTTGAGCACTTGACTGACTAATTAAGAAGCTGACAATGTGAACTTTTCAAGTCTAGGAGGATTAATCTGAGAGAATTATCTTTTCTAAAAAGAAAGGCTACTTGGATGGTAGGTATAAGTCTTAAATTTATGCATTATTCATATTTAATCAAGTGTATGCAACTATTGTCTGAAAAACTATGATGAATTTAAAGACAACGAAGGGAGAGATCAAATGTTATCAATAGTATCTAGGTGTTTGTTAACATAGTGTTTGATCTAAGATCACTTATCTTTCATCACATTCCTCTGGTTTTGATATTTTCTATCTTGCACTTCTTTTGGTTTTTTTGATTTATGGCCATCAGGGAGATTATGGTGTAGGCCTTACTTAGCTTGGGAGGTGAAGTAATTTTGCACTTCATTTGTGCTTAGGTGGTTGGAACTCAATTACTGTTGAAACTTGATGTTGTTAAATGTAGAATATAGAGAAGAGATGAAGTAATTATTGTTTTGGATGATGTAGGTTCTTTGTTAAGGATGATTTTCTGCCTTGTTTAAGCAAAGTATTGGGAGTTTAAACTCATCCTTGATAAGGTAAATTTTGTTTTAACTTGCTTGATGTAAACTTAGATAAGAAACTCATCCTTGATAATTCTAGTTTTTTTTTATTTCTTAATGCTTACCTTTGGTATGATATATTATATCTGAAAATTGAGGAAGTTCTCTTGAGTGTAGGTTGGTTCTTAGAGATTGATTTAAGGATAGGGGATGAGTACATGATTACAGGGGGCAGAAAATATGATGAAGCCAAGGCCAAAAGTTAATCCATTTGGGGATGCCAAACCTAGGGAAGTTTTGCTGGAAGAACATGGCAAGGACTGGCAAAAGATAGATACTTTATATCTTTGTAAAGTAAATGTAGTTTGTATATATATTTTTGTGATATGTAATACACTTCTTTTAATACATACTTTATATTTTATTAATTAAAGTTAAGTTTGTAAGATTACTTGTGTAGAAATATATTAGTATTGAGATTTTTTTTACAAAATTTGCTAAACATTAATATTTTTTGTTAGAGCCATTGAGGCAAACAACTATTTTTTTTTCTTAAATTACGAACAAAACAATGACGGGCAATGTCCGTCATTAAAGTGTCTGTCATTATAGGCTATAATGATGAGATACTTTAATGATGATTAAAAGATTTTAATGACGGGCATTGCCCGTCATTAAAAATGTTTGTCATTGTATCTTATAATGACGGTCACTTTTTAATGACGGGCAATGCTCGTCATTAAAAATCGCTCGTCATTGTAACATACAATGACACTCGCATAGATGACGGACACGCGCCCGTCATCGAAACCCTTTAATGACGGGCAATGCCCGTCATTAAAATCCTTTTTTCTTCTAGTGGTAGAACTCCAAATCTACTCCAATTTGTCAAAATTTTATGTAAAATCAAAATACTGACACAAATTCATATTTTGATTTTGTTGGCATGAAAATGTGTAAGTAAAAAAAATCTAAATTATAAACCAAAATCATAGTTTGATTAAACTGATACATTAAATAGAGTGAACTTAGGAGCAAACATCTTAAATTTTGATTCCAAATTGTCTTTTTTTCGAGATTCACTCACGAAAAGGGGCATTTGTTGACATAGAAATTTTGACCAATCTCTAATTGCCACGTCATTATTCTAAATTAATGATGAAATTATAAATAATTAAAATTAGGATCAATTATGAATTAACATGTGCCCGAATTTAATATGAAAACAAAAATTGACAATTCTAAAGATTAAAAGTTTAATTTGGTCAAATTGGGTTATATAGAATTTGGGTTAAAGTTAAATAAAGTCAAGATCCAAATAGTTAGACACAAAGCCAATAAAGCCCAAGTTCAGGTTGTTGGGCCCAAAAGCCACCTAACCTCTCTAGCTTAAGCATCAAAGTGGTTGTGGCAAGTACCACACCCATGTGCAGTTTTCTTTCTCCCAATAATACAAATTCACTGTTGGCCTCACGTGCAAAATAGGTAAGTACCGTCTGTCAAGATTTGTGCATCAACAACTCTCAAAAAAATTTGAAGGTACATGAACTAAAATGGAAGTTACAAAGTACAAAAATCAAAGTGGTTTTTTTTTTTTAAAAAAAATATAGTTGGTTCACCTCATATTGATCATTGATCATGACGTTTTCTTTTCTTTTTTTGAATTGAACTTCAAATCTTTGACCTCTTAATTAAGGATAGACATCAATTACAACTCACATATATTGCTTTAATTTGATCATCGTGAGTTAATCAATAAATTGATTTTTTGTTTTTTTATATTTGTCATTATTTTAGTTGGTAGTTTTGTAATGATCTATCTAAATAACGTTAGATTTGAAACTATTTAATTACTGTTTTTTTTAATCTTTTGGAGTTGAATAAGAGTGGATCGAATAATAATTAGTATCTTATTCCCTCAATGTTTGATTTTTTTTTTTTTTTGAGAAACTCAATGTTTGAATTGATCAGAAACTATTTTTTTGTTATATATATATATATATATATATGATTTATTATTAATATTAAGATAATGAAAGGAAAGTCAATTTATAAAAGGATGTTATGGTGGGCGTCAAATTAGAATTTAGCCATTATTGTCAAGCGCTCTCGGCGCCGTGCCCTAGTAAATCTCTTCTATTTTTGTCAAGTGGTGTCGGCTGTGCATTTAATTGAAAATATATTGATTTTCGTATTCGACAGAAAAAATGTATTGATTTGACATTTCTTTGTCCAAAGGTCTACGCAATAATTGTTGGTGAGAAGAATATTTGGGCCTTGGGGTTTGAACTCTGATGATTTTTTTTCCTTTTTAGTACAATTGTGATGATTTGTTGTCATACATAAATTTCAAAACGAATTTGGTAACGATGAAAATTAACGTCAAAAATATTTAAGAAAGATTGAAAATTAACGTAAAAAATATCTAAGAATGATTTTTCTCCATTTTTATTATTAATAAAAATCATGAAGGATTTTGATTCAACAACATGTAGAGTTGGATGAATTTGAACATCATGTCTTAACCAAATACATTTTGGGTGTTGTTTGAAGTTTATGTCTATTTTGATCCCTAAAGTTTTAAAAAACACACTTTAGTCAAGAATCTCTCACTTAACCTAACATAGAAATTACTATATTACTATTTGAGATGATGTGGATTGACTAACACATCATTTTTTTTTAATTATGTGGCACATGACCTGGACAATTAAAATAAAAATTAGATTATTGGGTAAAAATCTCTCAAATTTAAGAACACGCATTGAAGTCTTAGTCATTGACTTTGGTCATAACCAAGGATCAAATGATATTTTCCACTATTTTTTATAATTTATAAATATCTATCAAACTATCAAACATAAAAAGATATCATCTATTAACTTCAATATAAAGATGAATAATAATAATAAGTTGAAGAGTAAAAGAATCTTAATTATTAATTTAAATATTTTTTAAAATTATTTATTATCATATTCATTTGAAAGACTCCTGTCTTTGGAGCCGACATAACTTTTTGGTCGCTGGCTCAACTATGCCAAGGGGAGTCGTCTGCCAAAACTTCAAATTAAAATGATCACTTGCAGCAACCCAAAATTTCCAATCAGAATTTGTTCTTCCAAGTGTCCTTCAATTGAAATTCTATACCTATTTTTGATATTCTTCCTGATTCCTTTTTGTTGTGAAAAATATTTTGAGAGAAGTTGATCTAATTTGTGCTTCATTTGGCTCATGGATTTTCTAAGAAATTATTTTAAATTTCAGTAGTTTAAAAGAAGAAAATCATTTCAAGTTTTTATTTGTATTTAGAATCAAATTAATTTAAAATTACCGAATTTAAAATTTCTTGTTTGGATGCTTATGAAAAATGAAAAGAAAGTATAACATTTTTGTTAGGTTTTGACAATATATTAGAAGTGAAATTGTCCCACATCTGAAAGGTGCATGAAAGTAATAGACTTCTGGCACTATAAAAGGAGTCTATGACCTTGGTTTCAAAACATCCCAGTTAGAAACACTTTAAGCTTGGTGTATTAGCTCTAGTTAAATTCTCTCTTTATATTCTTTGGTAAGGGTGGGAGTGGTATAAGTTTTAGGAGAGTGTTTTTGTAATTGGGGTCGGGGAGAGAATTCTATGTGATTGTAACAATTTTTCACATAGTGGAAATTTCTTTCTGTTCGTGATTTTTTTCTCCGAGTTTGGAGTTTTTTCCACGTAAATTCTTGTGTCTCTTATTTTGTTGGTTTCTTTTTCTTTTAATTTCTCAATTATTTCTATTTATTCCTGTGGGAGGCCATGAGGGCATACGCCCAAAGTTATGTGGAGGGTCGTTGTCCCTAACAAGTGGTATCAGCCATGTCCCTGAGCCGTGATCAATAGAATCCTCGGATGCCGAACAAAGGAGGCGAGCCTTGAAGTGCAGTCATGGTGGAGATCCGTGGTAGAGAGCTCTATCGGATAGGCAGTGTGCTCCGGGTAAAAGGAGTTGGCCTGGGCTGGCGGTGTCCTCCGGGTATAGGAGTTGGCCAGGATAAGAGCTAGGCGGATGGATGACTATTTGAGGGGAGGCTTGATTGGTACTTTGTTCGAGGGGAGGGGAGGATTGTTGGGAGTGCGGATAGTATCTCCAAGGCCTTTTAGGTGAAACAAAAGCAAAGTCATGAGTGCATATGCCCAAAGTGGACAATATCATGAGATATGTGGAGGGTCGTTGTCCCTAACAATTTTACTTTGGAGGAGATTATTTTAATTAATAATAAAATATTTTAATATAAAATATAATTATCAAATACATATAATCATAAAAACATATTATTAATATGAAGAAATCAAGTTATCAAATTAAAATTTGTAAATATTATTATTGTTGTTAAAAATGAAAATTAAAAAGAAGTTGCAAATGTCTTGATTTAAATGAAAAAAGAGACTCAACTCAATCAAATCTAAACAAAACTCATTAAAAGATATTTAATTTTTTTTGTCCAGCCTAGAGAAATAAAAATCAAACAGAGGCATTTTTATTTTGTTGATTTCTTATTCGACATAATATTAAAAAAAACATATGCAGTAAAAAAATCGATATATAAAAAGAACAAAAAAGAAACATAATAAATTAAAAAATGTTTATGAAGATGAAGAACTCCATCGAAAAGATTGAAATTATTGTTGTCAATTTTTTAAAAATAGGAAAATAGAATGAGACTAACCTTGAGGCTTAGGTATGAAGTTGAATAGAGAAAAACTATTGTAAAGAAACTATCCTAAGCGCGTGTGAGTAAAATTGGAAACAAATTTTTGAAACTTAAAATCTTACTAAATCGTACTTATTTAGAACGGAGATTTTTTTCAACAAAATTAATTTGAAATCACAAATTTTTGACATCAAAATGCATGATTTGAAATCATTCTCAAAGCCTAAAGTTTCAAGCAGACATTTAATATGTATGGTTTGAATTTGGTTGTTGTTTTTATTTTTTATTATTGCTCTTTTTTGGATTTAGTAAAAGTAAAAAACTTCATGTCAATGGTTTATGAGAAATTGTGGTTAATGACTATAAAAACAAAACATGATAATGAAAAATGGCTAAAACAATTTCATATTTGCAGTTATACATACCTAACGCATTTTAAGGGAAGGTGGTCAATAATAATTCATTTTCATCATATCAATATTATTATTTACATTATCTTTGCCAGCCCAACCACCTAGATTTTGTTTTTTTTTTAAAAAAAATAATAATAATTTCAACCCTCCCTAATCAAATTTTGACTCATCTTTGCTAGATCTTTGACCATTCAAATTTTTAATAATCTTGTTTCTAATTATCTACAAATTTACTATATTTATTTTTAATTATTTACAAATATATTAATTCTAGATTAATTCAAGATGTCAACAACAATTTTTTTCTTACATTTATACTTGAATCCTATACAACCAAAACGCCACTAATCAAACTTGATTTTTCATTTTTTCAAACCATCCTAATTGCACAAATAAGTATAACTTCACAATATTATCATTCAACAATGTTCAACATATGTCCCATTATATAGCTATAGTGTAACCTAGGAGTACCAAATATGGCATGATTATTATCAAAGTCTATAGTTTTATACATAATAAAACATATAAAATACATGCATATAACAGTATATACATGTGAATATATATAGCAACAAGATATATATATATTGCACTCTCTAGTAACATAATCTTGTACAAACAACATACATCACTAAATAAATCCATCTACATATATATACTTTTGAATGGAAGTATATATACATGCAATAATCCTAGCAAGCTAAAAAATACTATGTATTCTTCCTCTTCCATAATAATCATGATACGTGAGTCCTACAAATTGCTTAAAAATCAAAATAAAAACCGTTATATGTGAGTCCTATAAGGTGTATTATGTTCAAAATTTTGACATTGAACAAATCCCTAAAAAAATAGATAGATTTTTTAATTTATATATGGTAGGTTTTTCTTTTAATATCGTTTAAACATAATCTAAAATCCAAAATCCTTAAGTTTCAGAGTGCAAATGATACTCTAAGAACGAAGATAATTTTTGAAGCCTGAATCTAAAGAATACCAAGTTCGTCTCAAGAAAGGAAAAAAATCGTGCACAATATTGAAGCAAAATGAAGCAGTCTTGATCAATTTTGTAAGTGTACGAATCGTTACAAGTAATAAAGTGATTGAGTACTATGAACGTTCTCCATAGGGAGTGAATTCTACCAATTATACCAAATTCTCTAGCCTCAATTTTATCTAAGCAATTATTCAAAGATGAGAAAATTTTAGCTTAATTGGTACGAGCTCTAGAGCAATAACTTCACCATTTTTCCTCTTACTCTTTGTTTATTGATAGCCAATGTATTCTATTTTTAGGTTGTTGGCAAGCTCTACTCCCTATATAATCGATATTCTTTCTCAAGTAATAACGATATTCGTTAAACAGTAAATTGTCTATATCTCAATGACAATTCAAACAATTCAACTATTAAGTGTGTAGAACATAATTTTGCCACAAAATCTACAAGGATATCTCTATCTCATGTATAAATTTAGGAAAATAATTCAGTTAATCAACCATTCGTGTCTCACAACCTCAAATGATTGACATAGAATCAATGTAAAGAATGACCAGATCTAAACATGCATTAAGTTTATAAGAATTTTCACAACCACAATTGAAATAGATACAATAGTAAGATTCAAATATTGGTTATCCATGCTCTAGAAAGAGAAGCTCAGTTCATAATGTAAAATTTAGTACAACTACGCCTAAATTCAAAATTAGAGTCATTAGAACCAATAAAAAAAAGAGAAGGAAAAGAGAAAAGAAACAAATTCGAGCGATTCCATGAGTTTTCAATCATCGTTCTCACTCAGTTTGGTTGCTCGGATCCTCCAAAATAGTATCCAACCGTCTTCCTCTCGTTCTCCCCATTCCATCCTCTTTAAATTTCAACAAAAGAGGTATTTATGAGGCAAAAAATCTTAGTGCACGTCCCAAATTCACGCTTCAAAGTTTGTAGTGCTAAGGCATTTCCATTCTATCCTCCCGCATAGTTTGTGGTGTCTAGGCATTATTGTTTTTCTTTTTTTTTTTTAGTTTCCAACTTAAAATCTTTGAATATAAGCCTTCAAAATGAAATCTTTGCTCATCTACAAAAAAAAAAATTAAAGAAAGACGCGAATTAAAATCCAAAAATTATAGGAAAACTAATCAAAATTAAAACAACCTAAACAAGATATAATAAATAACTATAACATCAACGTATCAAGCGGCCATAAGTACTGCAAGTATGAAAAAGCAAAGACTGTTGAGTAACTTAGGAGCGTTGTGCATCCAAGGATGTTGAAGAAGAAGAAAAAAATGGAGTTTGAATAAAAAAGCTTACGCATGTGATTTGGGAAGAAGAATGCTAATCATTGCATTAATTTATGTCAAATACGATAGTATTGTTTTAATGTTTTTTTCCTTAGGAAATGCTACAACGGACGATTTGGTTACTAATTTCAAATTAGGAATATCTAATCATGTTTAAGGGTTAGGGTTATTGCTTTGATGTTAAAACAGAAAATTATAAATGGAATTATAGATATATACTTCCGTTGTGACTTAAATAAGGTTTTGTTATGGATGAAATTCGGACCAACAAGAATGAGTTGGCTAAAGGGTTGCAACGAAGAAACAAACGAGGGAACAAAGTCAAGACGGATTGAAATTGATAGGGATCGACCCAATATTGAATAGGATGAAGAAACTTGCTTGGCGACCGAGGTCGACCAGATGGTAAAGTCTAATTTTAGGCTCTACCTTGGTCCTGTGTGGACAAGTGAGGACTCGGGCTTGGACAGAAGTCCAAGCCTGTGTGCCAAGGCCGACCAGATGGCAAAGTCCCTTTTTGGACCTTGCCTCAGTCCCTCATGGCTCGTAGCCAGGAGATCTAGGAAGCACCCTAGGGAGGAGATATTTAAACTCTCTCTTTAGAAGAGAGAAAAGTAAGCTCATTCCAACTACATAAACACTTTTAGACTTCCCAAATTCTCTCTAAAATTCTCTTTGACTTAAGCATCTAAGCCTATATGGTTTACACCACACCAGTTTCAGGTTTATCTTTTCTTGTTAGGTCGCGTTCTTCCCCTAAAATACAAATTCACCGTCATTGTCACGTGTAGATCAAGTGCGTTCTCTTGTCCAAAATTTGGCTGGAATAGATTTCATTTTCATTTTTATCAGTTTCATTGTTGCATTGCGTTTTCATACCCATATATAGCTCTATGGTGAGTGTTACTAATTTCAAGTTAAAATGAGGCATATAACCCCATTTTAAAGTAAGTTATATGTAATTACAAATGTATTTTTTGAATATATACTCGTTGAAACTTATCTTATTAGTGCGTGTGTGGAACCTATTTGTGCACGCTTTAGTCTTTGAATCTGCCATGAGTCCAGAAATTTGAAATCATGTTAGGTTACAAATTACAATTTATTCTTGGTGGTTACATTTGTTTATGCAAAAATGTAAATCTCTATGAGAGATATTTTCATCCCAAATAATTTGAAGATTTTATTAAAAACTAATTTTAATCATATTTATGAAAGATAATGTTTTTAGCCATTTTTCAAGTTGGCCTATTAAGATTTAGGTACATATCTTGTTGTCCCATGTGTTTATTGCTTTTTGCTTGTGTTTGGTTTCTATGGGAGTGAATAAATTCATATCAATCGAAGTCCTAGATCCATACTTTGTGAGATCATTGCATTGCACACCAATATTATTGAAATTTGAAAGACCCGTTAAACCCAAATCGCGCCAGGGAGCCTGCACAGACGCAAGGATCAAGTCGACGAAATTTTAGTGCTAACCATGGAGAAACAGAGATTTGTTTCATTTTTACCCAATGCTTCAATTTTTATTTTAAAATTCCAGCTCACTGCCATGTAATTTTAAAAAAATGACATGTCAGCTAGTCGTGTAAGCTGATAACGGTCTAAGTCATTTTTTTTTGTTAGGATAAGTCGAACACTTATTACAATTATTTTTCAAATCTCAGATTAAACTATCTATTTTGAAACCGTAAGGACCAAATAAATATTTACTCTAAACTTTAGAGACCAAAAATATATTTTGTCCTCCGTTGTTATACATAAATATCAAATAATCAGATTTCTTAAAGTTTGAAAACTAACCTAAGAAGTATATAAGAATGCGTTGGTAGTGCAACCAAAGTCCCACATCGACTAGATAAGGGGAAGATCATGAGTATATAAGTCAGTGATATTATCTCCATTGGTATAAGACCTTTTTGGGAGAACCAAAAGCAAAACCATGAGACTTGATCACCAAAGTGAACAATATCATACCATTGTCAAGACCTGTTGAGGCTTATCACTTACTTATATATACATTTTCCCCTTATGTAACCCATGTGTGATTTTAGTTGCACTCCTAATAGAATATTTTTTGATTTTAATTAAAATGAGTGACTTTTTTTTCCTTTAAGCTCACAACACGTAAGGTTAGAAAAATTTGAACTTTTATTTTCTTAGTTAATTATAGAAGTACCGTGGCTTCTAAGTAAGAAGACTTTGTACTCCCAGGAGTAGCAATTGTAACGCCCCAGGCCCAGAATCTCCTGCGACCTGGCTGCGTCACTATATCATCCATGACTTCTTGTAAGATTGAAGACACTATCCCCACAAATCAACACGGGGTCCTTTCAACATCCATGACTTCTTGTAAGATTGAAGACACTATCCCCACAAATCAACACGGGGTCCTTTCAACATGTTTTGTCCTCACTCACATGCTCCCTAGGAAAATTCCCAGGAAGTCACCCAACATAGCATTGCTCCAAGCCAAGCACGTTTAACTATGGAGTTCCTATGATTGAGCCACCGAAAAGGAGAGTACACCTTGTTGGTATAGGTAGTAGCTATCAATTCTTTTTAAGCATTTCTCAACTATACTTTCATATCCTCATCGTTACTCGCATGTACCCCTTTTCCTCGGTCACCATACTTTCATATCCTCAAGATCCCTCTCATTCAGATGTGGGCTCGGTTCATTCATGTACCCCTCTTCCTCAGACGTCACAACAATGCTCAAAATATCTTCTCAAACATATCCTACTATTTTACATTTATCCTGAAAGATTCTCGCCATTATTTTTTAATTAAATACACCACAAAGTTATCCCATCACATTTGAGAAAAGAACCTGTTTTGCTGGTGATAAATATTAACCCAATTCTGGGAGTTTCTATGAAGAAAACGCTTCTATGACATCGAGTTGAATGCAATGACCAAATATCGGTTTTTCTTCTTTTTATTATTATTATATTTTAAATTTTTTAATAAAAGATTATTTTATAGCATTATCAAAAGGTTAGAAGTGAGAACATCACAAGAGATAATATAATTTTTGAGACAAGTCAAAGATACATATTCATTGTATTTCTAAAAAGGAAATACATAAATTATCATTTTTATATTTGTCCTTTGTTTAATGTAGCGTGTGATTGTCTTCTTCTTCTTATTATTTTGAATAAGTACTGTAGCGTGTGATTTTCTCTCAAAAAGTTAGATATTTAGATATTAATGTTAAAAATAATTATTAATTGTGCAAAAACCCATGTTGCTTCTCTAATAATTGGGTTATTAATTTTAGAAAACAATTAATAAAATTACAATATCCCTCTTAGTTTCAATTCTCTCTCATTAAAGTTGATATTTTTTTTAGTTCCATTAAAGTTGATATTTTTTTCAGTTCCATTAAAGTTGATAATTTTGGACCAGCCCTTTGCTCTTTCTTGATTATAATAAAGTGGGATACCAATAATTTAAAAAATTATAAAGGGTAGATACAAATGTACAACAACCATTCTCTTTCAGCCAAAAAAAAAAAAGTGTACAACAAGACAACCATTAAGACTCATTCTTAATATGCTCTCACCTCCTGTCTCTCTCTAGATAAAATAGACATTAAAATTAGACGATAAAATTAGAAACAAGAAACAAACGTTAATATATTAAACTATTTTACTCATCATTATCTGTTTCTTCCACTATTATTAATAAAAAAGAAACATAAGAAACATAAGAAAGAATAATATAATTGTGTGCTAAATGGCTTATTTATTATTTTCTATCTACCTCAATAATCCCTCTACCGGTTGACTCAACAATATTTTTATTAAAGTATAGCTGAACTAATAAAAGTATTAAAAATTTATCCTAACATACCGTTACATTTCCCATTATAAATGCTTCTAAGGTAGAGGTAGTATCAGCAACTAAATTTTATAAAATTAAAATAATAATGAATAAAAATTTACTCTCGATAGTTTTAGCTTTAATCACGCCTCATATTGACTATTCTCTATTTTATACTCCAAAGTCTGGTTTCTTCTACTCGAATTGCATAAAATTATCTTTATGGTATTTCAAAAGATCTCATTCTCCCAAAAATATATCGAAGTTGTTAAAAAAAAAATTATAAAATAAAATCATGGTTATTAAAATAGGAATAGTAGAGTCATATATAAAATCATTGAAGTTGAGAAGAGAAGAGTTGAAATCTATTTTGGATGAAAATGTGATATTTAAAAAATTGGGAGCACACAAGAAAAGACTAGTTTAATAAAAAAAAAAATATATATATGATGGTTAAATTTGACCAACCATTTAATAGCATTCAAATTAAGAGTCAAACTTTGTATCTATATAATTACCAACGGTTGCAAAGTTGAAATTAATTAAGGAACAAATTAGTATCCCAAATACAGCTTTTGGAAACAATGGAGCATTCTATGGCTACTATTCTCCTACTCATCCTTATCTCTCTCTTTCAATTTGGAGTCCTCTCCTCACACACTATCTCCGATCAAGGTAAAACCTCTCTCTTTAAAATTATTAGACGAGACCACCATTAATTTGATAAGTAGTTTTACCACGCTGCATATATGAGAGAAATTATAAAAATAATTTAAATTTAATA
Source organism: Trichosanthes cucumerina (assembly GCA_036507285.1). Taxonomy (NCBI): domain Eukaryota; kingdom Viridiplantae; phylum Streptophyta; class Magnoliopsida; order Cucurbitales; family Cucurbitaceae; genus Trichosanthes; species Trichosanthes cucumerina. The sequence goes on along the minus strand of CM071842.1, from coordinate 9,596,071 downwards.
TCCAATCATTATTAGCGATATGTAGATTTTCTATTCTATGTCTAACCAATATATTAGGTGTCTCTTTATTGTTCTTATTATTTAAACCCAATCTCTTTTCATTCATTCTTATTGTTCTGTGTTGAGTTGAAAAGATGAGGAGACCTCACAATAATCTTTATAAGATATATGAATTACTTCTGTCATTACTAATTAGTTTTAAGATAAAACCCCATATTTATCTAATATGGTGTCTAAGCCTATCAAGTCCAAATGAGTATTTGGTCCAAAATTTAAGATCCGACTCAAGAATGGTGAACTCAAAAGAGGCACCATCTTAAGAAGTGATATGTTGAGGATCCATATCAAAAAGATAAGAGACCTCGCAATCTTGATAAGATTATTTCTCTCATTATCAACTAGTTTTAAGATGAAACTCCATATGTATCTAATATTTTGAAATTTTCATTTTCAGATGTTAGCTACATGAAGCTGGTACATAATGCTAGTGACATACCAGAAAAAGAAGAATATGAGTACATAATAATAGGGGGAGGAACAGCAGGGTGCCCATTAGCTGCAACATTATCATCAAAATTCTCAGTCCTTCTTCTTGAAAGAGGGAGTGATCCCAACAAATATCCCTCTGTGTTAAATGAACAAGGTCTATTGAACGCTTTTGTTGCAGAAGACGATGGCGAAAATCCCTTCCAACGGTTCATCTCTGAGGATGGTGTAGAGAACATAAGAGGACGAGTTCTTGGCGGCGGCAGCATGGTCAATGCCGGCTTCTACTCGAGGGGCCATCGGGAGTTCTTTGAAACTGCTGGCGTTGATTGGGACATGGAATTGGTCAACAAGTCTTATCAATGGGTTGAACAAACTGTGGTGTCTCGGCCAATTTTGAATGCTTGGCAATCTGCTTTTAGAACTGCGTTATTGGAAGCTGGTGTTGTTCCTGATAATGAGTTTGATTTGAAGCACCTTGTGGGGACTAAAACTGGAGGTTCCATTTTTGATGATAAAGGAAACAGACATGGCGCTGTGGAGCTTTTGAATAAAGCTAAACCTGAAAACCTTAAAGTTGCAATTCAGGCCACAGTCCAAAAAATCATCTTCTCTGGTTAGTGCTAATAATTCTATTTTAGTTTTGGATTTTTTTTTAAAAAATATTTCACTTTTTGTCCCTCAACTTTGAGAACATTTATTTTAGTCTTTGGTCTATAAACCATTTTGATCATTTAATATCTACTTATCTAATACTTGAGTGAACCAATCTATATGTTTTCTAGTATATAACCACATCAACATGTGACTAAACCTAGCTTATTAATATATTTGTTTAAACTCTTACCGATTAAATACACATTCCTTTTTTATATATAATTTACGTACAAAATAAAATAAAAATGATGGGTTGAAAAAGTGAAATAGAGAAGGTCTAAAATTTGGACGGCTGTCTTGTTGGTCCTCAAATTTTAAAAACATCTAATTAGGTTGTGTGAAATAGGACTATGACAAATTCGAAAATTTTTAAAATTGATTGATTAAGATATAAATTTGAATAGAATATGTAATAGAACCCTAAAATTTTAATTTGATGTCTAATAGATCCATAAGTCTTAAAAAATTCGAAAGTTTAGGTCCCATTTGATAAACATTTGGTTTTTGGTTTTCAGTTTTTCAAAATCAAGCCTATAAATACTATTTCACTCATGACTTTCCATGCTTTCTTAACTATTTTTATAGTTGTGTTTTCAAAAAACTAAGTTTTGAAAACTAAAAAAAAGTAGTTTTCAAAAACTTGTTTTTGTTTTTGGAATTTGACTAAAAATTCAAGTGTTTAGATGGAAACTATTTTAGAGAATATGAAAATCATGGTAGAAAAATGGTGTGCCACAATTTTCAATTTTCAAAAGAAAAATACTTGATTACATCCCAAGCTCCACCCAAATAATTTACAACTCAATGGAGAGTCATAAATTTTTTTTTTTTGACAAATTTTTTTTTTGTTTTTCAAAAACTAAAAATAAAAAACCAAATAGCTATCAAACGGGGTTTAGAGATTAAATTTTGTAGTTTTGAAAGTTAATAAAATATACACAAACTTAAAAGTTGAAAATGACTAAACGAGTTTCATTTTCAAGTTGGTTTCATTACATTGAAGCACTGAATTTTCAAAAGTTTTCACACTGCATTATATTCTGAACTCTATAGGTTTATCTGCAAGTGGAGTTTCATATTCTGATTCAAAAGGAAAGTTACATACAGCATTCATCCGAAAGAAAGGAGAGATTATTTTGAGTGCTGGAGCCATTGGAAGTCCTCAACTTCTTCTTCTAAGTGGGATTGGTCCAAAATCTCATCTTTCATCCTTAAAACTACCTGTCGTCCTCCACCAACCACATGTCGGCGAATCCATGTCCGACAATCCCCGTTTCGGAGCCAACATTATGCTTCCATTCCAATTGGTCGCTTCGTCTGTAAAAGTTGTTGGAACGTTAAAGAACAATATCCATTTGCAAGCTTTCGCCAGCCCTTCACCATTTTTAGTTCCTCCATCTTTTAGTCTTCTTCCTCCTCAATCCACTTCCATCATCCCGAGCTTAGCCCTTTTTGTTGGCAAATTCTCTCAAGTTCTTTCTGAGGGGTCGCTTCGGCTTAATTCCTCCAATGTGAAGAAGAGTCCAATTGTCCGATTCAATTATTATTCTCATCCTGATGATCTTGCTAAATGTGTTAGAGGAGTAAGAAAAGTGGGTGATTTGCTTCAAACCCAAACGATGGAAAAAATTAAGACCCAAGATTTGGAGGGTAATAAAGTATTTCAGTTTCTGGGGCTTCCGTGGCCGGAAAATTTGTCCGATGATAGTTCCGTTGAAGAGTACTGTCAAAAAACAGTGACCACTTATTGGCATTACCATGGAGGTTGTTTGGTCGGGAAAGTGGTCGACGGTAATTTCAAAGTCATCGGAATTGAAAATTTGCGTGTAGTCGACGGCTCCACTTTTTCTGACTCACCGGGAACTAATCCTATGGCCACTCTCATGATGCTTGGCCGGTGAGTCACTTCTTTCTTTCTTTTATTATATTATTATTATTTTACTGCTGGAAAGCATCTTAAAACTGAGAAGTATTATTGAAAAGAAAAGAGTTATTAAACATAAGGTTTGGAATTTTTTTTTTAACAATTAACAATAGCATAATCATTCCTCATTAAAAAAAAAAAAAAAGGAAGTACAGTTTGTGTATTAGTTGATCTTGAGTTTTTTTTTCATTATTTTTTTATTTCCATTAACTAACAATTTGAAAATTGTTTTGCAGGTATGTTGGTCTTAAGGTACTGCAACAAAGATCAAGTTAAGAGTGTAATCTAAAAGACACCATTAACATTTTTCGTTGTCGAGTGCATTTATCTTGTTTTTATTTGCCGCATTTCATATTTTGCAGTTTCTACAAATTGTATACGAATTTTAGAAACAAAATGTCCTTTTGGTTTCTTATTCCCATGTTTCCCGTTTATCAAGAACATGTTATTTTATATCTTTTACTCATACAAGAGGGCTGGCTACAAAAATAGAACTCATTATTATTACTTTTTTTTTCTCTTAAGTTCATCAACAACCCTAAGTAGGAGTGGAGATTCAAATTTCATCCAAATTTGTTGTAAAAAAAATAGATAGAAAAATAAATCAAGGGTGAATAACATCACTAAAACCTAAGAAAAATGAAAACCATTTTAAAAACTAAACTTATAAATAATATTTCTATTCATGGTTTTCTATGTTATGCTATCTACTTTTTGGATGTGTTTTCAAAGACCCCACACAATGTTTTAAAAACTGAAAAAATGATTTCCAAGAACTTGTTTTTTGTTTTTGGGAATTTAACTAAGAATTCAAGTATTTTCTTAAGAAAAATGAGAACCGTTGTTGGAAATGGAAACTATCGCAGAGAAATGATGAGAAAACTACCATAATTTTTGAAAAACTAAAAATCAAACGATGATCAAACAGAGTAAATTATTTAAATTAAGGAGAGCAAAATAATTGGATTGGAGAAAGTAAAGAGTCTGTTTAGTACGTAATCTGAAAACATAAATTTGAAGACAAAGGATTCGAAAATCCCACGTAGAGGATACGAGGGATATTCGACAGAGGGAGGATAAAAGACCTAATTAAGGTTTTAAAGACAGTATATATACACCCTCAGTTCGGTTTGGTTTGAACTGCTTATTCAATCAACCAAACCAAATTGAATATTTTTTGTTTTCTCAGAAATCAAACTAAGATGTCCAAATCTAATGTAAAATATTCAAACCAAACCACGGGATGGATTCGATTTTTTAGTTTTCAATTTCCTATTGCACCCCTAATAAACCATTCTCATTACACAAGTATGCAAATATAATACCTCAAATTGCTACCTACTTTTATACCATGTGTTTCAAAAAATAGCTAAAACTTTTGTATTTTATGAAAATGGCTATCAATCCATAAAAACTTACTACATTTGCCAACTTGAGCTTAGGTTAGCCAATTAAAGCATACACTTTTAATAAAAGGTCAAAACTTCAAAATTTCAACCTTCAACTAAAAAAAACCGTGAAATATTACCGGATTTGAACCCTTGTACTCCTTTTTCTTTTTTTTTAAGTACCTTGTAATAATCTATATAAATTACGTTAGGCTTGAAACTTTTTGTTTTATTATATTATATTAAGATAAAGAATGAGAGTCAATTTATAAAAGGATGTTATGGTGGGTCAAATTTGGATATTGCCTTTATTATATGTTATTATTATTTTTTTATAAAGATAAAAAGAGTTAGAAGAAAGCTAATTTAAAGCAATATTAGGAGGTCCATAATTACAAAAGAATTTGCCAGAAGCGGTATTTACAATAATATCTTTTCACAAAGATAAAACCTCCTAACCCTTTATTATTGAAAAGTCTGGCATTACGTTCAAGCCAAATCGTGCCATAGTGAGTCTTTTATTTTTGTCAACTAGTGTTGGCTGTGCATTGAATTGGTTTTTTTTAGAAGATGCATTGAATTGTTACAGACGTAAATATCCTTAATTACTTAAGAAATATCATTAGGTTACAATAATACAATTTCGAAATTTCATGACATTAAAAAGTTATCATAACCATATGTTATGATTTTTTTTCAGTCCTAGACGCCACCATAAAAAAAACTTTATACATGACACATTCAAAAATATGTCATAATTAACTATTTTATGACCATGGTTATAAAAAAAACGTATTCAAGACATTTGTTAATTGTCATGATAAACTTTTTATGACAATTAAATATGGTAAATAAATAACTCCTAAAACTGATGTTTACATCAACATATTTATATTAACAACAATTTTTAAATGTCATGAAAATTTTATTAATGACAAAATTTTAATGTCAAGCATGTTGTTTCTATGTAAAAAAAAACTGTTAATGTCAGTATTCTTGTGTCAAATATTTGCTTTGTTTAATAGTTTGTAGTTATCAATAAAAAACATGTCAGGACAGTATTCTAGTGTCAAAAATTTATTCAAGACCTAAGCTTAACAAGCCCACCGACTATAAGAAACTCATGTTAATGTTAATGTTAAAATGAAGGAGGGAGAAACATTTTATACGAGAAGATTACCTCTCCAAAACACAAAATTTTCAATGTGGGACAAATGGAGAATGAGAGTGGGGTTTGACGTTGGAAAACTGTCATAAATTTGTGATGTTGAAAAACTGTCATAAATTTTCGAAAACACGAAAATCTCTGTTTCTTCTCGCCAAAAATGCAGCTCCAACCATCTATGACAACTTTTTATCTACGTCATGAATGTTTGACGTTAAAAAACTGTCATAAATTTTCGAAAATGTCAAAATCTCCATTTTTTCCGTAAAAAATGTGCCTCCAACAATTTATGACAATTTTTTTTCTCTCTCCATCTTATTTGACTCAATTATGGTGTTAGTAGAATGTCAAAATTGTAGTGGTGTTAAGGTAACAAATATTTAAATTGATTTTTTTTTTTCATTTAAGACTTATGACCCAGAGGTAATGAGTTCGAATTTCCCCACCCCTAAATGTTGTTGTACTAAAAAAGCGGTTTTCACCATTAGATGTAAAAAAAGAAGTACCTCGATTTTATATCTTCAGATGCATGAAAATTATTGAATCCACGTCTAAATTATTATGAAAATTGTGATCGGTCTCAATAAATAATTTTTTCTTACGGTGAGCTTCTAGAATAGCCTCTTATACTCTTTTCCCACACCCTAGCTTCATCATCTTTTTTCTAATTAAATGAAAATAAAGTCACTTCCCTATACTTATTCATTCTGTGTTGTAAATACTTGAGGTCGCCCACTAGTTTGATTAAATTGGAGCAACGATTTATAAGAGCATATTACCATTATTTGATTGATTATGGTGAAACGAACTCTTAATTCCCTTGAGCTCGAAAACCTAGTAGGAAAACAAATAGTAACTTAATTGTGGAAGTCTCCACGATGAAAAAACCACATTGTGACATCGAATTGACGCAATAATGACCAAGAAAAAAAATTATTATATTTTAAGGCTTTTTTAAATAAAATATCATTTTATAGCATTATCAATCCATTTTTTTGTTATTTTTTTTAAGTTCAATAAAATTTAGAGGTAGGAAATCGAACCTCTAACCTTTTGATCGAATAATCATGCCAATTACTATTGACTATATGCTTATTTAGTTAGATGAGAGAGTCGTGAGGAATAATATCTATTAAGTATAGATTTTTCTTTTTAATATATAGAACTAAGGATGCATTCGTTTTATTTCTAAAGATAAAATATACATAGCAATATTTTGTTTTTTATATATTATTTCATGTCACTATCATTTTTGACCCTATCGATCGCAAGAGATATAAAATAAATCTATAATATAAAGTATGGATTGGGAAAATTTAGTTTGTTTTTTCACTCAATGTAGTAGTTGTCCTTTATTTAAGGAAATGTGTGATTGTCTCTCAATAAATTAGATTTATATTAAAAATAATTATTAATGTTACAAAAACCCCGGTTGCTTCTTTAATATTAATGGGATGATTAATTGAAAAGGAATAATTAATAATATTACAATATCATTTTTAATTTTCTCTCAATAAAACCAACACGAGTATAGTTTAGTTGCATCATATTATTGACAAAAAAAATCATTCAAATATTTTTGATACACCCTACCCCATATCATCCTAACAAACCTAGAACTTGACACATCGACAGACAAATCCTACTAAACAACGAAACCTATTAACCAACTTATATAAACAACATACGCTTAAAAAAAAAAACAATAGATGGTTGGCAAAATATTTATTGAAACAAAGTGCACAATATGAAACACACCTGAAATTGAAAACAATATACTCCCAAATAAGATATAAATATATATACATATATGCAGATATAACTGTATAGCTTCATCACTTTCTATCAAATCCTTCCCAACATACTAATATTCAACATTACTTCAACCAACCAAATGGAACTTTTGAAAGCCAAAGGCGTCATGAGCAAAATACAAGCCAGCATATACACAAAACGTGATGCCCACAAGATCGTATTAACAATTTCTAACTATATAAGATACCTTCAAAACACATGTGCATACAAACTGATATGCAATCTAGTAAGTCGAGTGGCAGATGTCAGCTTCAGTAGGTTCGTCAGTAACTCAACAAGTACAACCAACTTGGTAGGAAAATGTAGAAAGAAAGAATGAGCTAAAAGGCTGAGTGGGTGGTATGTTCCTAAGAAAATAACTTTCGATAGAAAGTCTTTTACTACTAAACATAATTAGTTAAAGCTCTGTAATTAATAGAAATCGTAAACAATTTAGAACTCCCCAGCCAATCAAAACTCAGTGTAAAAATCTGTAACAGTAATTCTTAAATATATAAATAACAACAAAGATCCGGCTCATGAAAAAGACTAGCAAAATTATCTAACAAAACTCAACACTAAACCTGTATCCAAATCTTTATCAAGCTGGTGTAGAATAATCTTCATACACACAACAAGTCAACTTCTATCGTACTGCACCGAGTGATCTCAAAATATATAGTACAGTAAATCTCTGTCATATGTGCACGTAGAGTTGTCCCAAATGCTAAGCACCCCTAACACACGATCCAAGGCGTATGTGTGTGCTAGAGTGGATCCTGAAGACCTTCCTCTCTAACATACTACAGAAACACATTTATATACTATAAGAGCACCATAGGTACATAGATCTAGTAGTTTGAAAAACACTTTTAACATGGAACTTTGTATTCTCAAATTCTTTGTGTAACCATAATCTTTTTTTGAACATCGTTGCATAAACTTGAGTGTTTTTCTAAAAAAACATTAAACATGTAAAAATTCTCAAATAATAAACAAATCTCCCCAATAATTAAAAAATATTTCTAAAGTCATTTTTCTTTAAAGTCACTTTTAATAACCTCATTTCATTTATTAATAAAATTAAGACTCTTCCAACTTCTCAAATAATTATTAAATATCTTTTAAACTACAATTTCAACAAACACAAATATCGAAATTCCAATATCATTTTTGAAATTTCATAACATTTTGCGGAAAATCTCTTAGCAATTTCTTTAAAATCACATATTATTACAGAATTTCTTGAAAATTCATAATAATAATAATAATAATCAAGTAAGGAAAACAATTCATAAAATAACCCACTCACAATTACTATGAGTGTAAAATGTTCGGGTTGTAGCTCGTTCCTATTTCCGCCTGACCTGAAATATTAATTAAGGCACCATGTGAGCCCATACTCACTTAATTATCAACTTAAAGGACATAAAACTCGACTTATTACCAAACTAATTAATTTTCTTTCTTAACAAGTAGAACTTTATCCTTTTCTTTCATTACACACTCTTGTTTGTTGTTTTTTTTTTCAATATCACCCACTTAAAATACGCTACATGTACTTTCAAACCAACCACTCACTCACGTGACCCAATCCACTCTCTTTTTTTTATTAACAAAATAACTTTAACACCGTAAAAATCTCTTACACAACTACAACTTTGAACTCCACCTTCTTCTATTTTATGTGACTTCACCTTCTTCCATTTTATGTGACTTCACTTTCTTTCCATTAATTACATAATGAAAAAATGTAAGGAATATCTATAAATAGAAGAGGTTATGAAATATGACTAAAGTAGTTTTAATATTGTATTTATGACTATTCCAATTTTAGAAAGAGGTTACTATAATGTTGATTTCCCAAAATATACTTGGTGGACTTTTGTAAAAATTTACCAATCAAGGAGAAAACGACTGATCAAGAAGACAAACGAGTACTTGAAAAATTGGGTAGTTGAGGACTAAGAAATCGACCTCAAAATCATTTAACAAGGCAATTGGGAACCCTCGATCTCAAGTATAAAGGTATGGGGATAAAGGTTAATGCATGATATTTTTTGGGGACTCGGATGTATAAAAAGAATAGTGTTCATTGGAGAGACGATGAGGTTTTCAAATCCATCATTAATGGAGGTCAGTAGGATAATTATTTCTATTTACCCCTAATGAACACTAGGTAGGTGATGGTTGTGATTTAGGGATTCTATATCTTTTTTTATCCATGTTTAGTAGATACTTACACTTATTTCTAGTTTGAGAATAGAGACTCCACCTAAATGTTTGTCTCGGTATCGAAAGGGATGTACAATAATTGTTGCTTTGTCGTTGATATTGTGTTGTAGATACTAATATACACAGAAACGAGATAAGTCTAAAGAAACTAGTAAGCACGAGGAAATATCATCAAAATAAAGAAGTCCATGTATATTGTAGGTTGTCAAGAGAAATCAGTAAATAAGAGAAAATACCTAATTGAGGATGAAGTTACATTCGTTGGTGATGAGATGGGAGACTCATAGATATAAACATTTTTTGGAATCCGTGTGTGAGGTGGATACATAGGGTAGATACAACAAAATAGGTAAATTTATAATCATCTATATTTATATAATTAAGATCATCGTTTTCATTTTCGGTCATCTCTAATTTGCGTATTTTACTTGTTTTTAATAGTTTTATGGTGTATTCTAGTTCAATTAGAGTTAATTGAAAAAATCAAAGTTGTTAAATTACGTCTTAAAAAAAAAAAAAGCATCATCTCTCATTCTTCTGTTGTCTCTCATCTTCTTCTTCCTGGGAAATTTTCTTTTCTTTTTCTTTTAACAAAGTGAAATAAAATAAAATATAATAAAAACATTCTCACCGCACCTTAATGCCTAACTTCATAAGCACACCTATACACTTGCCTTAACCTCTACTTTTTCCCTAGATTTACCTTTTTGTTCCATTTTTTATGAACAAAAAAGGAAAAGAAAGTCAAGCCCTTATAATTTTACTATGTGCTTGAACTAAAAAGAAAAAAAAAATCTATCTCAATAAAGTCAATAATTTGGATTAACTCTTTTTTCTTAATTATATTACAGTAGCTAGGCTATTAATAAGAAAATAAATTAGAGAAAATTAGATACAAATGTAATTACCATTAGACTCATTATCTACATGTTCTCAAGCCTCCTCTCTCCATCTGAATAATAATAGATTGTTAATGGTAAAAAATAAAATTATAAAAAAAAAATACTAATATATAGATTTTTTTTGTTCTCATCTTTACCATATCTTCCAATATTTTTAATACAAAAAGAAATATAAGAAAAAAGAAAAACAATACAATTGTTGGAATTGTGAATACAAAAGGAAATATAACAAAAAAGAAAAACAATACAATTATAGTGCTCAATAGCCTATCTTATTCTTTACCTAATCTTATATCTCTCTTGTTTTTTTACTAATAAATAATATTTTATTAACTCTAACTTGAGCATCACTCAACTAATCTAAACCCCTATAAATTTAAGGGCATATTTGGGAGTGATTTTGGAGCGATCAAAATCACTTTTGACATGTCTAAAATCACTTTCCTACCTAAAGTGTGATGTTTGGCAATATTAAGCAAGTGATTTTGGAACAATAAAAAATCATTTGAACTGATTCCCTTTCAATCACTTGGGAGGTGATTCCCAAGTGATTTTTGTCAAGTGATTGTAATTTAAAATGACTATTATTCATTTTTTAAAATAGTATACTTTTAATGACGAGTAAAAACCGTAATCTTTGGTCAAAATTTATAATTTTCCATAAAAAAAATGATTTTTTTTCAAAACCAAAATCATTATTAAAAGTATAGAACCAAACATGAAAATGATTATATGAAAATCACTTTTAATAAATCAATTATAGATAAATCAATTACACTAAAATCAATATTTCTAAAATCATTCCCATCTTTTGCAGAAATTTAAATTCTCAACCCAGATATTTCATCAACCATTTTTCATTTAAATTTCACGTAACTTTTCATTGACTATTAGTTTGTATTTTTTTAGTTCAACAATATTTAAAGGTAAGAGGATTCAAATCTCTAGCTTTTTAGTCGGGAGTACATGTCAATTACACCGTTGAGCTACTTTGACTACTATTATTAAGTACTACTATGGTAGAAAAATGTATCAAATAAAGACTCAAACTTTGTGTTGGAGTGTTGATATAATTAAAATTACCATAACCTATCAGCTTAAGGCTTTTAAGTGTATTTAAGAGTTTGTTTCTATATAAATACCGACGGTTGCGAACTGGAAGGAACAAACAAGTATCCCCACAACACAGCTTTTGGAAGCCATGGAGCATTCTATGGCTACCATTCTCCTACTCATCCTTTTCTCTTTCTTTCACTTTGTAGTCATCTTCTCACAAACTATCCCCAATCAAGGCAAAAAAAAAAAAAACCTCTTTATTTCTCTCTTACTCTCTCGTTCTTGACTCTTAAACTTTATCTCTTTATTGATTTTAATTGCTCTAAACTTTTCATTTTCAGATGTTAGCTACACGAAGTTTGTACACGATGCCAGTGACTTACCAGAGAAAGAAGAATATGAGTACATAATAATAGGGGGAGGAACAACAGGGTGCCCATTAGCTGCAACATTATCATCAAAATTCTCAGTCCTTCTTCTCGAAAGAGGGAGTGATCCCAACAAATATCCCTCTGTGTTAAATGAACAAGGTCTATTGAACGCTTTTGTTACAGAAGACGATGGCGAAAATCCCTTCCAACGGTTCATCTCTGAGGATGGTGTAGAGAACATAAGAGGACGAGTCCTTGGCGGCGGTAGCATGGTCAATGCCGGCTTCTACTCGAGGGGTCATCGGGAGTTCTTTGAAACTGCTGGCGTTGATTGGGACATGGAATTGGTCGACAAGTCTTATCAATGGGTTGAACAAACTGTGGTGTCTCGACCAATTTTGAATGCTTGGCAATCTGTTTTTAGAAGTGCGTTATTGGAAGCTGGGGTTGTACCTGATAATGGGTTTGATTTGAGACACCTTGTAGGGACTAAAATTGGAGGTTCCATATTTGATGACAAAGGTAACAGACATGGAGTTGTGGAGCTTCTCAACAAGGCTGAACTAGAAAATCTTAAAGTTGCAATCATGCCACAATCCATGCCACAGTAGAAAGAATCATCTTCTCTGGTGAGTGCCTAACAATTTTTTTTTTGTTTTGTTTAAATATTCTATGTTGGTTATGCATTTAGTTATAATTAATTTTATTTTAAATACTGATATATATTATTGGTACTATAACATTAAAAATATTTTTATTACTTTTAAGAGAATTATGTAAAAAGTACAAAAGAATGAAAGTTAAGTTTCTCTTTGTTTATATAATTTATTTTTTATAATATACGTAATGACTATTAATTTTTATTTATTTAATCAAATAAATATGACTCAATGAGAGTGATATGTTGAGTTATTAATGAGTATAACATTAAAACTTTTTGTCTCTGTGATAAAGTGGTTGGATTTTAACCTAATAATATTTATCAAATTCAATTATAGACTTAGATATGTTAGAAGTGCAAAAAATGCACAATATTAGTTAGATAAGGGAGAAATCCATAGGGTATAATTGAACACAATTATCTACATTGGTACGTAGCCTTTTGGGTGAAAGTGTGAAACAAAAAAATAAAGTTATAAGGACTTATGTTTCAATTAAAGTGGACAATATATTATACCATTATGAAGACATGTGGTGGGGTGGGTATTAGAGACATGACAACCTAAAGTACCAATAGACAAATAATGAAGCCTTATATAGTCATACAAAATTGTGGAGGAAGGAGGAGATTAAAGGTGCAATTTATAACTGGCACCACCAAGCTACTTTCGTGAATAGAGGAAGATATTAAGGATGATTAAAGGTACAATTAATAGGTGCAATACAATAATAGGCAATGTTAGATCTTCTTAACATAAATCGCTACAAAAAGTAATGTTGTGGTTAATAATGTCAATTAATAGTAGGTAATAGATCATTCTTAATATAAATCACTACAAAAAGTGTTGCAGATGTTATTAACTACTGCGATAACTTGAAAAAATCGTTGCTATACGGAGTACTATTGCAACGATTATGAAAAGTTCACTTCCAACAAGTTTGAAAACTGTTGTTAGATCCCTCTTAACCCTGCTTTTGTCAGAGGTTCATAAACTGCTACAAAAAGTACTGCAATAGTTATCAAGCGTTGCGATAACTCAATAAAACATCTGCCGTAAGGGAGTACTATTAAAACGAATGGTGAAAAGTCCATTCCCAACCGTTTTGAAAAGAGTTTCTATCTCCCTCTTAACATTGCTTTAGCCAGAGGTTCATAAACCGTGGTAAAAAAAGTGTCGCAGCTTAATAACTATTGCAATAGCTCAATAAAATAGATCTAGTTTCTTGTAGTGCTAAATTTTCGAAAATAAACTATTATTCTTATCAACTTTCAAACCAATTATTTTAGGCCTCGTTTAATAATAATTTATTTTTCATTTTTAGTTTTTGAAAATCAAACTTATAATTACTACTTCTACCTATGGTTTTCCATGTTTATTTTTATCTATTTTTTAGATGTGTTTTAAAAAACAAGTCAAGTTTTGAAATATAAAAAAAGTAGTTTCCAAAAACTTGTTTTTGTTTTTGAAATTTGGCTAAGAATTCAAGTGTTTTGTTAAGAAAGATGGAAACTTTGGTAGGATAGATGAAGACCATTACAAAAGAAATGGTGAGAAAACAAGTACAATTTTTAAAAACCAAATGGTTATCGAATGAGACCTTAGTTTTCAAAACTTAATTTGGTTTTTGAAAACATAGGTTAAAAGTAGATAACAAAACAAGAGAAACCATATGTAAAAGTAGTATTTATAGGCTTAATTTTGAAAAATCAAAAAATCAAAAATCAAATGGTTATCAAATAGGACCTTAATCGTTCAACTTTTAAAAACATGAACTATGTTGATCTTAATCCTGTACTATTTTTTCACTTAATTAACCTCACTGACTCCATTGGTGAATCCAGAATTTTTATTGGGGGGGCTTCACTAAAGGTATAGTAGTGTGAGAGTACTAGTAGGGTATTCTAGGGAGTATACGTGGCAGATTATTAGTATATCAGTAGGGGTATTTTGGTAATTAGATTAAGGTGTTTTGGTTATAAATTGTAGTGTAAGGGTCCTATTTTGGTGGGGATCATTTTAGTAGAGAGTCCATTATAGGACTTAGGAGAGAGATAACCCTTTCCAAAGGCTATTGGGTATTATAATTTCTTTATAGTTATTGCAATATATCGGTTTCTTAGTGTTATTTGTATTTTTTGTGTTTGGATTCCTAACAAGTTGATAAAAAGTTTTATGTTGAGGGCTTAAATTCGCGTGAAGATAATTTTTAATATATTCGAGACAAATCTAATACTCTGTTGATGGAAAAAATAGTATAAAGATAATTTTGATCGCATTAATATATATTGATATTAATTTATATATCTTTATATTAACTTTTTTCTAGGGTAAAATCAATTAATATATTTTTTTACGTTAGTTTGTTGAATATAAAATATTTTTTACATAAATATACGATAAAAAGAATATAACTTAAAATAATAAGTAGACTTTTTAAAATATATATATTTTTATAGCTAAAACTATGCAGGTTTAATCAACTAAAATCATAATATTTGTATCCATTAAAACTCTAAAATTTCATGAGTGAATCAATTTAGACATTTTATTAATAAATTCATTACTATTTACACTTAATTCTATTTAAAATTAACTCAATTTTTCACTATTCAATTCTTCTACAAAAGTCCTACAAAGTAACAAAAAAAATTATGAAGTAACTTTTAGTAAATAAATAAAATAAAAATAGAGAAATAAGAGAAAATGAAAAATTATCCATATTAGTGTAATTCCCCCCTACTTAGTACTCACCATATTAGTGTAAAAAGAATTTTGCATGGAAAACCTTTTTTCACGCGTTTTAATGTCATTTAACCCATGTTTTGAAATTAATGACATATGACCCTTTTTGTACTATAGATTCTGTCCAAATCACCGCGAAAGCACCGTGTTTTAAGTCTCGTAGGCTCGCTCTCACTCTCGCTCTCGCTTAGATAATAATAATGATCGATGAGAGCGAGTTAAGTGAGCAAGTGATCATTTGGAAAGTTGTATATTGTGAGCGAGAGTGAGAGCGAAAATATGAGAGCGAGAGTGACAACAAGCCTACGAGTGATCAAGTGATCATTTATAAGTTGTATCGTGAGCGAGCATAGTGAGAGCGCGCCTACGAGAGCGAGAGTGTGAAATATGTGAGAGGGAGTCAGCGTGAGCGAGAGCAGGAGTGTGACCATGCGAGACGGGCTTAATATAGCCCGTCTGGGTAATTTGACACGCTATGCCATGTTAGAATAGGTCAATTTTCATTATTTTAAAATATCAGGTCAGATGTCATTAATGCTTTTTTGGCCAAATAGAGCATAACTCAATTGACATATTGAATGAATTCGAATTCTCCCACTCATTTGTACTCAAATCTCCAAACACAGATTAAGAAACTCTGCATCTTAAATAATATTATATAATTCTACATACTATTATAACCCACAACTATTATAATTCATGTAATTCACTCACCGTCTCAAACACCTATAAATATTTTTGGTAGTAAACTTAAACACTGAATTTTCACACTTTTTCACCCTTGTGAACAAATATAGGTTTATCTGCAACTGGGGTCTCATATTCAGATTCAAAAGGAAAGTTACATACAGCATTCATCCGAAAGAAAGGAGAGATTATTTTGAGTGCCGGAGCCATTGGAAGTCCTCAACTTCTTCTTCTAAGTGGGATTGGTCCAAAATCTCATCTTTCATCCTTAAAACTACCTGTCGTCCTCCACCAACCACATGTCGGCGAATCCATGTCCGACAATCCCCGTTTCGGAGCCAACATTATGCTTCCATTCCAATTGGTCGCTTCGTCTGTAAAAGTTGTTGGAACGTTAAAGAACAATATCCATTTGCAAGCTTTCGCCAGCCCTTCACCATTTTTAGTTCCTCCATCTTTTAGTCTTCTTCCTCCTCAATCCACTTCCATCATCCCGAGCTTAGCCCTTTTTGTTGGCAAATTCTCTCAAGTTCTTTCTGAGGGGTCGCTTCGGCTTAATTCCTCCAATGTGAAGAAGAGTCCAATTGTCCGATTCAATTATTATTCTCATCCTGATGATCTTCCTAAATGTGTTAGAGGAGTAAGAAAAGTGGGCGATTTGCTTCAAACCCAAACGATGGTAAAGATTAAAACGCAAGATTTGGAGGGTAATAAAGTATTTCAGTTTCTGGGGCCTCCGTTGCCGGAAAATTTGTCGGATGATATTACTGTTGAAAATTACTGTAAGAAAACAGTGACGACTTATTGGCATTACCATGGAGGATGTTTGATCGGAAAAGTGGTCGACGGTAATTACAGAGTCATCGGAATTGAAAATTTGCGTGTAGTCGACGGCTCCACTTTCTCTGAATCACCGGGAACTAATCCTATGGCTACCCTCATGATGCTTGGCCGGTGAGTTTTTTTATCTATACATATTACATATAATTTTTTAATCATTTTCTTGCACCTACATGATTTTCATCCAACATTTTTTTTTTTTGTTAAATTATTAGTCGCTCAATTTATTTTGAAAGAGGAAACTTTATAAAGCATGTAGGTAAGAGAAACATATAAAGAAAGGCACAGAAAATCCTGCCTAACCAACACAAGAAGCAGAATAATCAGAAAGTTCCTCAACTTTGATTTTTTATTTTTAAAATGGTCTATTAAGTTCTATAATTCTCAACTTATTAAATATTTTTTAAAATTCATATACCTCTTTAGATACAAAATTGAAAAGTAAGTGTCTAATTAGACACAAAATTCACAAGTACATGAATTTTTAAGAAATTTCTCGATACAAAATTGTGATTTTAGAGATTGGTTAGACACTTTAATGGTTGAAAACGTTTAGAGGTAAAATGAGAAGTTTAGTGTTAGACTATCTTGATATAATTAAATTTACCCCTAACTATAAGTTTAAGCTTTTAGTTTAATTGGTTATTTTTCATCAAATTTCCAAGCCTACAAGTGAGGGGGAGTGTTAGACTATCTTGATATAATTAAATTTACCCCTAACTATAAGGTTAAGCTTTTAATTTGATTGATGATTTAAAATTTAGAAATTAGGAGCCCCATTAGGTACAAATTCATGACTAAACTTATGATTTAACCTAATTTTTTCTTTCCACGGTATTATAATAATATTGTTGTCTTTTAAATGGCTTTGCAGGTATGTCGGCCTTAAGATACTTCAACAAAGATCAAGGGAAGAGTGTACACCAAGAGAGAACATTTTGTAACATTCTTGGTTGCCGAGTGCATTGTATCTCGTTTCTAATTATTTTAGGACTATATGGATTTAATAATTATAATGTTGGGAAATTATATTTGCATATTTGGGACATTGAAGTATAGTAATGGTTACAATTGCATCTCTCATGTTTAATGGTAAAAATTAAGCTTCTATCATTTGATAACTATTTGGTTTTTTGTTTTTAGTTTAAAAAATTATGCTTATTTTCTCAAAATGTCTCTATAACAGTTCTTCATCTTCTCTACGTTGATTAACATTTTTCTTAAGGAAATATTTGAGTTTCTAGCTAAATTTCAAAAACAAAAATAAGTTTTTGAAAACTATTTTTTCTAGTTTTCAAAACTTAGTTTGGTTAGAAGTAGTATTTATAGACTTAATTTTAAAAAATTAAAAACTGAAAAACTAAATAATTATCCAACGGAGCCCAAACCATCAAATTTTTAAATGTGAAAAAATCACCCTCCTAAATTTTGAATAAAAAATTAAATCCTCAAACTTTCACGTGAAAAAATGTACTCTAAAACATTTAATTATAAAGTCAACATTGATAACCATTTTAGTTTTTTTATTTTTTGGTTTTTCTATTTCCTATTTTCCTGTTTTTGGACCTATATTTTTTAAAAAAATAAAAACCATATATGTTCAATAACTTATTTTTTCAATTCTTGGAAAAAGTAGAGAGATGAAGAGATGTTTTAGAGAGAGAAAAATGTGTGGAGATATAGAAATAAGTTTTGAGACATCGATTTAATTATTTTAAACATAGTAAATTAAGAGACATTAAAGAAAAATAGCGAGATAGAATAGGGGGAGTTGCATCATTAGCAAAAGAAAAAAGCTTAATTGTGAGCGTGTCATCAGTTTTTTAAAAATTCCAGGCGTGTCAACTATTTTGCGAAATATCCAAAATAACCTTCATGTTTAATTCCCGTGTTTGCAATATGACGTCTATCAATAGTCTATTAGGGGTATATCATCGGTGATAAACTGTTGATATATCTCTGATATACCTAGTATGAAGTATATCAGTTATATACTATATATCGACGTACATTATTTAAGTATATCAATGAAGTTGAATTTTCAATATTCAAATTATCATCCGTATATAAAAAATGACTAATATGAAAGTATTGACAATAATTTATATTTAATATACCAGATATATCTAACATGAATATTATCGATAAACTCCCGATATACTTTACTTAAGTATATCAGTAAAATGAGATATACGTAATATAAGGTATATTCGTGGTACGTATATTAGTTGTGTACCACTGATATACTATATTTTAGTTTTTGACTTTATTAATCATTTTTGTCACTAGTTTTTTTTTTTTGTTGATGTACTATATTAATAGTGAATGAATGATACATTATTCATCACTTAAAGTAATGAATCATTATTAAAAAAAAAAAAAAAAAAAAGCAACGAATCCTATCACTAAATGAAGTATATTATTTATAGATTACGAATATACTCAGTGTTAGGTATATTAGTTATAAACCAATTGTGCAAACTATCTAAATATAAGTTGATTTATATATCAAAAGTGAAAAGTATATTAGATATATTACTGATATACTACTGATATACTAAATATAAACTATATCAGATATACTATTGATATATCTATTGTTTCACTAATGAGGGTAAAATTGGAACAATAAAAAAATAGAAATTAGTTTTAATTTTTTTTGCTATATTTGCAAATCTTCAAAAACCATAGCTAAAATTGTAATTATCTCAATATTTTTTGTTACTCATTATAATTCCCGAGAAAAAAAAGTTAGAAAGAAAGGGATCGGATAAATTTTAGAGTGTAAAAAGTTAAATAAAAAGAGAAATTTTAGAGAGCTTTTAAATTAGGGGAATTGTAAGGATTTTTTATTATTATTATTAATATTCCAAGTTTTGAAACTTAGTGTAAAAATATAGTAAGTTTCAAAATATTTAGAAAAATATTACAGTTTTTATTGCGCGGAGCAAGGTTATCTGTTGATGTCGTGGAAGTAGGTCGTTCTTCAAAAGACAACCTATACTCACATGGATGATGGAACACAAATAGTCTCTTCAACCACCTATACTCACGTAGATATCAACCACCTATACTCACGTAGATAAAGATTATCTCTTGAAGAGACGACCTTTATTAAAACAAAAGAGGTCGTCTAGAGACGACCTTCTCTTTTTTTGTTTTTTTTTCTTTAATGATTTAAAATTTTAATCATAATTCTGAGTTTGATGCAAATAAAGTGAAAACAAGATTAAAAAAAAACTTAAAATCAAAGTATACTAAAAAGAAAGCTTAACCCCAAAATAATTAGTATAATTAGTCTAAGTCAACCTTGAAAATTGAGATGCTAACTAAGGTAAGCTTAACTTGTATCCTTTAATATGATTGTTGTCTGGAATCACCTCGAGCAATATTGCATAAGTCTCAACAATAATGCTCATTCATCTTCTCTAGCTATAATTCCATCTTCAATCTCAACAATGACATAGGAGGGAATCAACTCATATGCTCTTGTTATTTCTCCTTTGCTAGATTAGTACACGGATGTTCCAATCAATAACAACGAAATATTTAAAACTTAATTAGCCAAAAGCTAATTACAATATTTGATGCTCTTGCAATTAAAATTCTCAAGTTCTATACTTTGATAGAATGCCAAAATTAAACTTGGATAAGAACCTTGAGATCGTAAGTAAGAGAATACAAAGAATGGTGAAAGAGAAGAAGAAGAAGAAGGGAAAAAAAAAAAACTCTTCCATACCAGCATCACTATCGCATTCTACACATGAAATTGCTAAGATTACAACCAATTGAATGAGATAATAAATGAAAAAAAAATTATAAAAAAACTTACTAATATCTACCAAATATTTGAACAACTTCTTAATCTTTTCTGAAACAAAGTACCAACTAGAACCTCCCTAAATTAATATACTCGATAAACTAATAACCTCTCTAAATAATAATTTTTTTCGGTTCAGACTTGGGTTGTAACGCCCCAGGCCCAGGACACATCTGAATGAGAGGGATCTTGAGGATATGAAAGTATGGTGGCCGAGGGAGGGGTACATGAATGAACTGAGCACACATCTGAATGAGAGGGATCCTGAGCAATATGAAAGTATGGTGGCCGAGGAAGAGGGGTACATGAGAGTGACCATGAGGATATGAAAATATAGTTGAGAAAAGTTTAAGAGAATTGATAGCTACTACTTATACCAACATGGTGCACCTTTCCTTTCGGTGGCTCAATCATAGGAACTCCACACTTAAGCGTGCTTGGCTTGGAGTAATCGTATGTTGGGCGTGGCCTCCTAGGAATTTTCCTATGGAGCATGTGAGTAAGGACAAAGCATGCTGAAAGGACCCCGTGTTGGTTTGTGGGGATAGTATTTTCACTCTTACAAATGGTATCACAGCAGAACCTCTCCCAGTAAGATGTGGTTCGGGGACGAACAAAAGCAGAAACTGGTGGGCATGTGATGCCCGAGGAAGAGGGGTACATGAATGAACCGAGCACACATCTGAATGAGAGGAATCTTGAGGATATGAAAGTATGGTGCCCGAGGAAGAGGGGTACATGCGAACATGAAAGTATAGTTGAGGAAGGCTTAAAAGAATTGATAGCTACTATCTATACCAACAAGGTGCACCTTGCTTTTCAGTGACTCAATCATACGAATTCTACAGTTAAGGCTTGGATCAATCCTATGTTGAGTGACCTCCTGAGAATTTTCCTAGGGAACATCTGAGTCAGGACAAAACATATAATTCTATTATTGTTTGCTTCTTAAAATTTAAATCTAGTTGTATTTCATTTCTAACTTTCCTTACTGCATCCAAAAGCTTCGATATTACGGTCTCATGCATACTACAACAAAAAATTGCGAAGAGTTATTGTCGCTATATGAGTGCATCCTTCTGCGTAATTTGTTACAAAGACGTTGTATCTTCTTCAATAGGATTTTCAACAACACTCGCTACAATTTCTTCTAAGCTTTAGACCTCTGAACATATATCATTTTCATCTGGGTAATCGAATAGATGATTGACATCCATTTTGTTGTGGTATCCAAGTTCATTAATCATCGTATCAAGTTAATGAATGCCTTCTTCAGTAATACCTTCATTTAAATTCATTGAGACTACTTCATCCTGCAAACTAGTTCTACAATATGTCGAAAACATTTGCTATTGTCTCTTGCTGAACATTTTTTCGTCCAAGCTGAGACGGAAAGATTGATGGCATCTACATTATTAAGCTTTTCTAGATCAGATTCTCCCAACTCATAGTTCTATAATACCCCCTATGGTAAAATCTTCAGTGGTAGTGAATCTTGAAAGTTCTTATTATCCAACATCGTCACATGGTAGGATTTTTTATGTCATGTTGGGTGGAAAAAAATACAACTCAACATTATGTAGCTCTTCAATATTTTTTGGATGAGTTGGACAATTATCTACCACCAAAAAAATTCTTCTACCATGCATGCATTTTCTTGTCCACATATTCATAAAAAAGCACACTCGTCATCTGTGCACGCGTGTTGGAATGATATTGACAATTCAAGTTGTTTAGAAATATGAGTTAATATAGGGGTTTTCTTTCAGCAACAATTCTTTCCATATCTCACATCTTTTGTTTGCTGACGATATTCTCCTTTTTTCAACTTTTGACATTGGGAAGTTAAACAATTTGTTGTCGGTGATTCATACCTTTGAAAAGGCTTCGGGACTCAACATCAATCTTAGCAAGTCATCAATATCTGGGATCAATCTTTCTATCGAGGAGACTAATATGGTGGCTAATCTTTGGGGTTGTCCTGCAATCTGTCTTCCAATACAATATTTGGGCATGCCTCTTGGTGGTAAACCTTCTTCTTATACTTTCTGGGAGCCAATTGTTGAAAAAATTCATAAAACATTTGATAGATAGCAGTTTTCCTATCTATCCAAAGGCGGTCGTCTCACGCTTGTCCAATCAGTTTTGAGCAATCTTCCTACATATATGCTCTCTATTTTCAAGGCACCCATTTCGGTCTATAAGAACATTGAGAAGCTTATGCGCAATTTCCTTTGGGAGAGTATCGACATGAAAGGTGGTGCTCATCTTGTCCGTTGGGATATTATGACCCTTCCTATAGAGAAAGATGGTATTGGCATTGGCCGCTTAAAGAATACTAACTCCGCGTTACTTTGTAAATGGCTTTGACGTTTTCATATAGAGGGTGATAGTTTGTGGAAAAAGATAATTCAAGCGCGTTATTCTATAAGCTCCCCTGGGGGTCTTCCCAAAATATGTAAATACAACAGTTCAAAATCCCGTTGGCATAATATCATCAAACTCAAGGATTTTTTCATGAGTAATGTTTGATGGCAAATTCAAAGTGGAGACACAGTCTTATTCTGGCACCAGAATTGGACCAATTATGGGACGCTGAAACATAGTTTTCCTCGAATTTATGCTCTGTCTTCTAATAAGTTTCTTACTGTTTCAGATGCATGAAATGTTGATTCGAGAACTTGGGATTTCCTTCCTCGAAGACCCCTTTTCGATCTTGAAGAGGCGGTGTGGATCAGTGTTCAATTCGATGATTGGGAACCGCCCCACAGTAGCGAGAGCAGGGATGCGTTAAGATGGATGGGAAGTATCGATGGCTTGTTTTCCGTTGGGTCTGTTAAATCCCTTCTTCGAACTTCACCTGTTTCTTTTCCACATTTTACAAACATATGGAAGCTTTTTCTCCCCAAAAAATGTAAGTTTTTTCTATGGACGTTAATGCACAGAGGGATCAATACTGCGGATACCCTACAAAGGCGTTTTCCTAACTTTTGTTTGTGCCCAAGCATTTGTGTTCTTTGTTATGATAGCGATGAGACTATTGATCACCTTTTTCTTCATTGCCCCTATGTCGCTACTCTTTGGCGTTTCCTGAGTGAAGGCACACAACAACCTATTCCAACATATGACAGAGTTGATTGTTTTCTTAAGATTGCCACAAATATTAATCACAAAGTGGATAGTCAAATTCTTTTCTCAAATCTTATTAGGGCTATTCTGTGGTGCGTTTGGCCTCAAAGGAACGATCGGTTGTTTAACGATAAAGTTATTGTTGCTTCTATTCTCTTTGAAAACGTCCTGACTCTTGCGGCTGCATGGAGTTCCAGATCCTCGATTTTTGGTGGATACGATATTTCCACTATCGCTGTTAACTGGCGAGCTTTCTTTTGAACCTTCTTTTTCTTTTGTATTCGTCCTGCTTTGTTTCTCCCTTTTACTGTTGTATTTTGGTTTGTCTTCTGCTTTGGGAGCTTCCCTCTTGCTCCCCCATTGTTCGAGGATCGTTGGTTTTGTATTGCTTCTTTGGGTTTTTTCCCTTATTGAATGAATTGGCCTATGAGCTCTAGGACATATGATGAGGGTGCTAAGATGGTGCCAACATAGTTGGGATGATCGGGTGCACCCCTGATTCCTATCTCTTAGTATTTTCTTCAAAAAAAAAAAAAAAAAGTTGTTCATGTTGACATTTTTTTTAAGGTAACATGGCTTTGCGTACTTTCTAATAACCCATACAAAACTTTTTCAGACCCATCCGTGCAACAAATAACAATTATAAATGTTTTGCTTTGTTTTCTTCCTTCAAGTTGTTTCATTGCAAGAGAATGATCAACTTGTAACCTGTAAAACAACCATGTTTCATCCATATTAAAAACATCCTTCATAGGATACTGGTTTATTTTTTTTCCCTTATAACCACCAATTTGTTATCCATGATGTCTTTTATGTCAACACACCAACTCTCTCCAAAGTGGGGAAATGACTTGATATACATGTTTTAGTTTAAACTTCTCAAGCCAATCTTGAGAAAATTTGTGCCATTTAGGAGGTTGTTAAGGGGATAGAAATCATGTTTCTTGCCTTCTCCAAAATTAAATTGGCTCTCCTAACATGGTTTACACGTATTTGGTGTTGGAGCAACCACTCATAAAAAACCTTCTCAATCTTTAGATATTTTACAGGTTTATATCGCTTGATATTCCCTCCTTTTTCTAAGTTAGTCGAAAGATAATCAAATGACCGTTTGAGTGTGTTCGATAGTGTATATTGACTAACTTTCAAATGAAAAATTTTCAACATTCACGGTTGCAAATCTTTTTGAGTGCATATAGGGTGATCTCTCTTATACTCACACATAGTACTGCTTTACGTATTTAATCTATCATGGTTGATTTTTGGACACCTTTTAGATGTGAAGCCATGGTTGGTTGGTTTTAATTTGGATTGACTAATTAGGAATGTTTGATGTTGTTTATACAATTATAGTGGTTGATTTCCTTACCATACATGAACTTATATTAAGTTTTAACTAGTAGTGCATACTAGAATAAACTTTGTTCTTCTTTTTGGACGATGCATTATATTTAATTAGTAACATTATACATGAACATCATTCAATTAGTTAATACAATGCATATATTTTATCCCTGAAGAATAATGCAGGTTTGTTGAATCGGAGAAAATCTCTTTAAATTTATCGATGAATTAATACCTCTTTAATTACGGGTCCCAGCATTAATAATTTGTATTGGTCTTACTGTATTTAAACTTATTTTCTAAAAACAATTAAAGAACCATCTAACAATTCAAGGGAGGAAGAAACTTTCGAAGAGAAATCTGAACAACGTAGGCAATTCTTGTGATAAGAGAGTGTAATGGGCCATGTGGACAAGAAAGAGAAAACATGAACTTGGTAGGATTTGCTAGTTGGAGTTGGTCTGTTAGCAAACAAATTTCAGATTGTAATTTCATTTTTCGGAGTGAGTGGATCATGGGGCCTTCATGCATGACATCAAGTTTGCAGCGTAAGTCTATTAAATGTAATTTGTAATTTTCAACTTCCCTACGATTTTTTTGGAATAGGTAAAGTTTATGTAATTTTCTAGCTAAGTCTATTTCTTAGGATATTAATTATTCTCTAGAAAATTCTGTTGACACGTATAAATAGAGGTTTTCTCTACCATTGTAGGTAAGAAACAAAGAAGCTTCAATTGAGCTTGAGTGTCAAAAGTTTCTCCCTAATTCTCTCTCCATTTTAAAATCTTTCCTACTTGATCTTCATTGTCTCCAACAAATTTGGCATCGGGATAAAATGAACACCAATTGTGTTCCAAACTTGTTTTCAATTCCAACAAATCAAGTTCCGGTCTTTGATGGAGAGTATTATGAATATTATCAAAGTCAAATGGAAACCATTTTTATTTCTCAAGATCTTTGAGAAGTTATTGAAGAAGATTATGAATCTCTTGTTGAAGAAAAAAGTGAAGGCATATCGGAACGGTCACCAGATCAACAAAAAGAGTTTAAAATGAACAAAAAGCATAAAGCTTTAGCACTTCGCCCCATTCAACAAGGTGTAAGTAAGTCTATTTTTCTTCGAATTTTTGGTATTAAAAAAGCTAATTCTTGAGAAATTTTGCAAAAAGAATTTTAAGGAACTGAAAAAGTTATTTCCATAAACTTCAATCTTTATGGAAAGATTTTGACAATTTGGCAATGAAGGAAAGTGAAAATATTCGAGAATTTTTTTCTCGATCGAGTTTTGAGACAATCAATCAAATGAAGTGTTATGGTGAGACCATATCAAAACAGAGAACGAGTTTCTTCCAAAATTCAACAATTTTGGTATCGGAGCAAAATTTTTGGTCAAACTCTAATTCTTAAAAAAAAATGAAGTAAATAAAAACGCTAAAAATAGCAGATAAGAGATTATTGTTTCTCTATACCCACAATCAAAGAAGATATGCCAATGTCGTAATTTTTCTTTTTTTTTTTTTTTTTTTTTTGCTTCACACAAAGGTTTCACATACCAAAAGAGAGAGTAAACTTGAGAATTTTTTTACATGACAACCTTCTCTATTTTTTTACTAATATCATATATATCCACTGTTGCAATCCAAACAAGTTGTTTCCTTAATTGTCTAATTTTGTGACTTTCACAATAAGGAAAAGAAACGGAGAAGAACAGACTATCATCATATGGTCTAAAAAAGCTTCAGTTTGATTTTCTTAACATCTTAAATAATTGTTTAAAATAAACCTGAGATATCTACTCAAACACTAGAATTAAATGATTTGTGATACGTTAAAGATCCTACATTAAAAAAAAATGTAGAGTGACCTCACAATTTATAAGATATATAAGTTATTCCTCTCATTGCCAATTAATTTTGAGATGAAACCATGTAATCTAATATGGTATAAGAACTCATTATATCTAAATGAGTATTTGGGTCCTGTTGGGATGGTTAGAATACAAGACTAACTGCTTATATACTTCCCAAAAGATTAGCTATGCAAAGACGTTCCTTGATATTTCTTCATAAATAAATTCAAATTAAATTTTGTTATCTTTCTTTTTGTACTCAAATAAAATAAATATCAAAACAGTAAAGTTTCATCAACTCGGTTTTTTCTCTAATATAAAACAAAACATCGAATTATTAATAGAAAGATAACATGTGATCACAAAGATGGAAGCAAATTTGTACTTATTCATGTTATAGATCCCAAAGTCTTGTTTCTTTTCTAAATCTCAATTGTGCTCTAGATGTCAAAGAAAATTGAGCCATCAACCAAAATGTAAGTTCAGTGGACATATGTGTTAAGCCTGTGAGCTATTCATGAAGGATTAAAAGTTGT
Organism: Trichosanthes cucumerina; assembly: GCA_036507285.1. Taxonomy (NCBI): domain Eukaryota; kingdom Viridiplantae; phylum Streptophyta; class Magnoliopsida; order Cucurbitales; family Cucurbitaceae; genus Trichosanthes; species Trichosanthes cucumerina. The sequence goes on along the minus strand of CM071842.1, from coordinate 9,568,484 downwards.
ATAGAGCAATAGAACTTAAGGACTACGAACTAATAAAACGGAAACAAAAGGAACCACTTCCCTTCTTCAAACATACTCTAATTCTACTTTTGTTTTTCCTGACTATAAACAAGAAACTTGAAAGAAATTATTGGTCACGAGCAATCAGTAGGTGCACCTAATCATCCCAACTATGTTGGCACAATTGTAACACCCTCATCATTTGTCCCACCCCCAAAGTCAATTATTCATAGTAGAAAGTATGTGAGAAACATACAAATCCAAAAAAGTCAAAGAAAGAGAGGTAGAAAAAAGCTCGCCAATTTAGAGCAATGTTAGAAGCATCATAATTTACAAAGAATTTAGATTTTATGCACTGCATGGGAGATAATATCGTCCCATAAAGCTATAATGGACTTGTCTTTCCCTTGGAAAATACCAACATTCCTCTCCAGCCAAATGAACCAAACGATTGCGCCAAAAATATTGGTCCACAAAGCACCTTTAGAAGTAAGCGGACGACCTTGTATTCCATAAGAAATAAGATCCTCATCTTGTCCATCATAGGCATCTGTTGATTAGAACTATCAAGAAAAAGATTCCAAATACCACGAGAGAAAGAGCAGCTAATAAAAAGATAATCAATATCTTCGGTATGATTCCTGCAAAGTGGCACCAATTGCGGTTGAGGACCATGGATGGCAATCTTTTTTGAAGTATTTCAGCTGTATTAATGCCTCTATAAAACAGGGTCCACATGAAGACTTTGCATTTTTTTTGGAATTAATAGTTTCCAAAGATGTTGAGAAATCGGTCTAGTAATGAAAAAAGTAGCATTAGCAAGTGAAAACTTTGCAGACTTGACCGAATAATCAGTTGTATTTGACTTTCAAATAAATCGGTCTTTCGTAGTCAAGTTTTCGGGATGCTTCCAGTCTGGCAAGATGTTCTCCCACAACATTAATTCTCTGTCCATCATTGGCCTAAAAGGGAAAAGGTTCCAAAACCTCTCTGATGAACTCCAAGCTTCTTTAACCGTGAGTTGTTTATTGTTAGACAAAGCAAAAAGCCTAGGAAAAGCTTGATATAGCCTACCATGATCTGATGCCATAGAGATTTAGCACTACCAAACTTGCATAAAGTGGGGAATGTACCTGGATATTGGGAGGTATATTTTGCTTTGGTGATCAATCTCCAAAGAATGTTGTCTTCTGTCAAATATCTCTATAGCCATTTGGTTAAGAGGGCTTTATTCATATCATTCAACCTGCCAATACCGATTCTAACCATGACTATGAGGTAGAGAGAGACAATGTTCCAACTGACAAGGTGAGCTCCCCCTTTGTTGTTGATCCCCTTTTAAAAGAAATTCCTCACACTCTGTTCGATGCGCTTGATGATGGATGAAGGAGCTTTGTAAGCAGAGAGCATATAATTTGGAAGATTGCCTAAAACATATTGAGCAAGAGTTAAACGACCCATTTTCGAAATATAAGCATATTTCCACTTTTTGAATTTCTTCTGTGTTTTCTCAATAATCCCTTCCCAAAAGGATTGACTATTTGGGTTGCCACCCAGAGACATACCTAAATACATCAAGGGGAGAGGATGAGTAGTGCATCTCCAAATATCAGCCGCCATCGAAAGCTCTCCTTCATTTAAATTTATACCAGACAAAGCAGATTTGTGCAAATTGATTCTAAGGCCCGAGGCCATCTCAAAAGATTTGATGATAAAAAAATTTATCTTTCCAAGGTCAAAAGAAGAAAATAGTAGAATGCCATCAACAAATAGTAGGTGAGTTACATGTGTAGAAGAGATCACAAAACCTTCAACTAAATTCTTCTTCTGAGATTCATTCATCAAACAAGAAAGATAATCCATCGCAATAACAAACAAAAATAAGGAGAGAGGATCACTTTTCCTGATACCTCGAGAAGCTTTAATGAATCCTTTAGGTTTGCCATTTAGGAGAATTGAGAAGTTAATAGTAGAAATACATGCATGGATCCATCTTATCCACTTCTCATTGAAGCCTTTTTTATGCAATATTGACAAAAGAAAATTCCAATTTATCTTATCAAAAGCTTTTTCGATATCTAACTTCAAAACAATACGCTTTTTCTTGGAGCATTTCCAAGAATCAACAAGCTCATTTGCAGCTAGAATTGCATCTGTGATTTGTCTATTTTTAACAAAAAGTCGACTGTTGAGAAGAGATAGTAAAAAGCAATACAAATTTTAAGCGCTCAGCTAGCATTTTTGCCAGAAACTTATAGACACTTGTAGTAAGGCTAATATGTCTATATTATGTAACAAGGACTGGTTTAGAACCTTTGGGAATCAATGTTATAAAGGTGGCATTCACAGATCGGTTGACAATACTGTTTCTAAAAAAATCCTGGAACATATTCTTGAATTGTGGCTTGAAAATGTTCCAATATTTTTTAAAGAGTTCTATTGTAAAACCATGCCTTGTTACTACCAATGCTCTTGACACCATTCCAAATTTCATGATCAATGAACGGTTTGGTTAGTTCTTGTGCTTGTTGGATAGTTATAGGCTTCCAATCAACATTATCAACTAACCAACCAACTTCAGAAATATCATTGTAAATATAAGTGAAATGATTAATAATAAACTCATTTCCAATTCCAAAATCAGTAACTAAGTTGGAGCCAGATTGATCCATAATTTCAGAAATAAACTCATACCTTCTCTTTGCATTACAAACCTTATGGAAATAGGTCAAGTTTTCATCTCCTTCAAGAATCCATGATTTTTTGCATCTTTGTCTCCATTTTCTAGCTTCATTTAGAGCCAAAGAACATAAATCAGTTTTGAGAACCATGCGTCTACCTAAATCAGTCTGAGTTAGAGTGCCCAATTCTTCCTTTTCATCAATACTGGCGATTTCATTTATAGCTTCAACTTGCAAAGTTTGTAAGGTAGCAGCAAAATTTTTATTCCAAACTTCGCATTTTTTTTACATCTCCTTTAGATTTGCTATCATAGAATGGCCTGGATGTCCCAAGCAACTACTATCTTGCCACCATTGTTTAAGTTTTCCTCAAAATTTCTATGATGCAACCAAAAATTCTCAAAACGAAAAGGACAAGGTCCCCATTTCAACGAATCAGATTCAAGCACAATTGGAAAATGATCTGAAGCTGATCTATGTAACTTCTTTATCTGGTGATCATGAAACTTTTCTTTCCAACCTGAAGAGTAGAGAAATCTGTCTAACCTGGAGAGAGTTGGATTTAATCTGAGATTCGACCATGTAAAGAAATCGTTAATCAAATCAGGATCAATAAGTCCAACAAAATTGATAAAGCGATGGAAGCATTTTATGCTATTGCGAGCAGGGCTAGGGGTAGGGGTGTACATAAGCCAGGTTGGGTTGGGTTGGGAGAGATCTTTGGACCAACCCGAAAATTCGGGTTGGTCATTCCTTCAACCCAACCAACTCTATTCATGAGAATAACCCAACCCAACTCAATATTTTTCAAGTTGGGTTGGGTTGGGTCACTAGGTTATTTTTTTTTTTTATATAATTTTTTAAATTATTTAAAATATATTTTTTCTTGAATTAGTAACTTAAATCACATAAAATTTAAATATCAAACTTCAAAATTCATAACATCTTAATATTTGTTAGAAGTCTAGAATAAAAATATAAGAAATTGACAAATAACTCATTTATAAGTATATATTTAATTAAAATAAAATTAAAAAAATATTAACTTTGGGTTGGGTTGGGTTGGGTTGGATTTTGTTAGGTCAACTCGAGCCTAAAAATCTCAACCCGAGAACCGACCCGAACTTTTCGGTTCTCCAAACTTCTAACCCAACCAAAACCGAAAAAAAAACCTAACCTTACCAATTCTTACGATTTGGGTTAGATAGTCCAGATTGCTCGAATTACCGGGTTAGTTGTACACCCCTAGTTAGGGGAGGAAGTCTCAGAACTTCATCTAACGTCGAAGTCGCCACCAAGTAACAAATAAGGAGAGCAAAGTCCATTTAAATCAAACAACTATTGCCAGAATTTTGATCTATTTGATCTTCTGCTAGCCGAACCCTAGATGCCTGAAACCCACCAAGAAAAACCAACAACCAAAATCAAATGAATGGAAAGAGAGTATTTACCATTTTGGACCTCAGTAGCAGTGAAAACCATGACATTCCACATAATAAGAATATCGCCTGAAGAACCAACAACATCGAGAGCAGCCCATGCAATGTTTATAGAACTCCAAAGAGATTTAACTATAAAATTAGAGACACTTCCAAGCTTTGTTTCAGTTAAAATAACTATGTCTAGAAATATTTTGACAATATTTTTTTTTATGATAGCACGTTTGGCAGGGGTTGCTAGTCCACGAACATTAAGAGCAAGAACTTTCATTCACCAATATAATCCCCCTGTTGAAATAGGTTTTTGTTGGAGAAATTAGCTACAAAATCACAATTCTGTATGGGAGTATTATTTAAAATTGTCGCTGTTAGAATGAGGGAAAATTTGTTTTCTTACAGTCAAATATTCAATTGCTTCCTAAATAAAACTTTATCTTGTTCGATACTTCTTTCATCAAGGTTTTCATCTTTCTAGAATAAATTTTTCAAGCTTTCATCTATAATATCTTCAGGTGAAGCCATATTATGATAACGGTTATTTGAGCAAGGAGACGTACCTGGTGACTGTTCTGGGCTTGAAACCATGGGGTCTGATATTGGGGATAAATTTCCCAGATCAACATATAAATCACATTCAATTTCAAGCTCATTTATTTTTGTTGTCGTGACATGTATTTTACCTTGAACAAAACCCAGTTTTTTCCCTCAAAGAGTTCATCTGCATTTTGGCTTAGAGAGAAGCCCACTTCAGTTTGACCCAAAGAAGATTCTGAAGGTTGGAAATTGATTGTATCACATTTGGGTTTCTCTTTATTCAACATTGGGCCCAATGGAGCTTTAGTATTGTCAGCTTCAGCATCGATGCGTTTTTCTTTTCCTTTCACATTTATGGCAATTTTTGTTACTTCCTCGTTTGAAATCCATGTCTGTTCATCTTCACTTGTATTGATTTTTCCTTTCTCAGAGACTGTGTGTTAGAGATTTTGTACTTTGATTTTCTTTTTCAGTGATAGGGAAAGGAAAGGCAACGTGACCTTGGAAAAAGAAATTACCAGCAGTTGGGTCGTGTACCGTCATAGCTGACAGTCGTTTCTCGAGAGAATGAGCCATGAAACTTTGGATTTCGCACTATCAACCATTTTCCGTTCGCCGGAGTGACAGTGGTGATCGTGAAATTTTTTCCTTCTTCGTCTATTATTCCGATGAGAGCAGGAACAACCCACAATAATTTTGTTTCACCTTGTGCTTCGATTAGATCCAAACTTCTTTTTGTATTGTGCCCAATTTCCACTAATCCTCCACAAGCATCTCCTATTTTCTTGAAGGTATCATGATTCCACAAATGCATCGAAATGCTTCTGGAAGTGGAGCCAACCTCCATAACTCGGAACAAACTCTTGATAGGCATGTGTTGTTGGGCACCCTTGTTCGAACTTAACATGGTAGTTTCCAATAGTAACCCAATTTTTATTTAAGCACAATAATCTAGCTTGATATGGGTCTCGAATGTGAATGAGTGCTTTATCTGCAAAGAAGGGATTCAAGGCTGCCACTGCTTCGTTAGCTTTTCGAAGGGTCTCAATAATCTTAGTCCAGTCATCATGAAAATGTTTTCTGGTCAAAACAATTGTACTTTCTGGATTAATTTCAGACCTCTGTTTCCAATCTTCATCTTTATCAATATCACCATGCTGCACCAAAGAGTGTATCTTTGTGTTTTTAGCAGTTTTGTTGACGTTCATAGCGACTATGCTAGCGTAGGAGTGATTTTTTTCCATTGCATTATGGGTGCTCCTTCTCTATTTTTAATCTTTGTGAAGGTTAACAACTTTAGGAAAGAAAACCATCCTTTTTTATTATATCCCTCAGGTACCATTAAACAACATTTGCCCCCTTTGCCATCAACTTTATATATTTCTGCTATATATCCTCTTCTATTTGAGGTTTTTTCAATTCTGTTAAGACATAAAAGTCTTCTGCTCTGTACTTTGTCTCTGTTCTACAGTTGAGTAGGTGGTTATTAGGTTACACAGTTGTTGCACGGTTGTTCCTATTCTCTGTGTTGTCCCTTCCATTCATTTATTGTCTTGTAATTCTTTAGAGTTATTTAAGAAGCTCCTTGTATTGTAACAAACACTGAGAAAACAATATACGGGGAAATACTCTTTCAAGCTTTGCTCTCTCAAATCCTTTTCTGATAACTTGGTATCAGAGCCACAAATGGCTAACACCGACCAATCCTCTACCTCTCAAACTCCGGCCACTGAGAATCCTACCACTCAAGCCCCTCTCATTCATCCACCTATCCTAAAGACCCCTGGACCAGTTCACCTTCCTAAAATTCCTGGAGTTATGCAAGTGAGATCGGGAGGTGTATCTGTCGGAAACCCCTCATTCGTGAACCTCCTGAACCATGTCACCTCCATCAAGCTGGATCGTAATAACTTCCTGCTGTGGCAAAATATAGCTCTCCCAATCCTGAGAAGCTACAAACTAGAGGGACATCTCACTGGTAAGGATCCATGCCCTGAAATGTCCATTGTTGTTCCTCCATCTGAAGATGAACCCTTAGGACTGCTCCTCCCAAACCCTGAATATGATGTCTGGGATGCTGCTGATCAACTCCTGGTTGGATGGCTATATAATTCAATGACTGTAGAGGTTGCCTCTCAAGTCACTAGTTGTGGAACTGCACAAGAACTCTGGGCTGCTCTACAAGACTACTATGGTGTGCAAGCCACCTCTCAAAAGGACTATCTCAAGCGACTGCTCCAACAAACCAGAAAAGGGAGTATGAAAATGGCAGAATATCTTAGTCTAATGAAAAGTTACTCTGATAATTTGTATTTGGCAGGTTCCCCAGTGGCCTCTCAGGATCTTATCTCCTATGTTCTCTCTGGTCTTGATGAGGAATACACACCTCTTGTGGTTGTGATTCAAAACAAAGAAATGTCCTGGAGCTCAGTACAGTCACAACTCCTCACCTTTGAACTGCGACAAGAACAATTCCAGACCATGAGGAGAGGTATCTCTATCAACCAACCTTCTGTTAACATTGCTGCCACAAACTCTTCACCCACACCACAGTATCATAACAATAGACACCAAGGGCATAGTTCTCAAAGGAACAATCGAGGAAGAGGCAGAGGACGGTCCTTTGGAAACTCCAAACCAATCTGCCAAGTCTGTGGAAAATCAGGTCACACGGCAGCTGTCTGTTATCATCGGTTTGAAAAGGATTTCAACAACCAATCCTTTTCTCCCTCCACTCCACAGAGCAAACCAAATGTTGGAAGTTCCTCTGCCATGATTGCAACCCCTGAAGTTGTCAACGATAATGCCTGGTATTTGGACAGTGGAGCCAGCAACCATCTGACTTCTGATCTTGCAAACCTATCACTCAAAACAAACTACACAGGTATGGAACAAATTACTGTTGGAAATGGTTGTAAATTGCCTATAAGCTATGTAGGAAGTTCTCTTATTCACTCGAATATCAAGAAACTTATCTTGAAGGAACTATTACATGTGCCACAGATCACAAAAAATTTGATCAGTATTTCTAGACTAACAATTGATAACTCTGTCATAGTAGAGTTTCATGATTCTTTTTGTGTTGTCAAGGACAAAACAACGGGGAAAGTTCTTCTGGAAGGGAGCCTTAAAGATGGTTTGTATCAGATTCCGTCCTTAGAAGCCTCCTCTCACAACTCGGTTCAAGGAAAATACAGGAGACAGTTTCCTTTTGTAGCTTTTGTTTCCAGTATGACCAATAGAAACCAGGTTGATCCTTTGTTAGTTACTTCACCTGGTGGTCCTCATGTTTTGTATTGCTCCAAAAATACATGGCATAGTAGACTTGGCCATCCGTCTCCTAGAATTGTGCATCAAGTGTTAACTTCTTGTAACTTGAAAGTTCGAATAAATGAAAAAATAGACTTTTGTGAGGCTTGTCAATATGGAAAAGCGCATAAGTTACCATTCTCTTTATCTAACTCTCGAGCCACACAACCTCTTGCCTTAATTCACACCGATTTATGGGGTCCTGCACCCGTTACTTCCTCCAATGGATATCATTACTATATAAGCTTCCTTGATGACTATTCACGGTTTACTTGGATCTTTCCCTTACACTCCAAAAGTGAGGCTATCACAGTGTTTAAACAATTTCATTCTCAGGTTGAAAATTTGTTCAATCACAAGGTGAAGATGGTTAGATGTGATGAAGGCAGTGAGTTCAAACCATTACTCCACTATGCTTCTGAAGTTGGTATCCATGTTCAGCTCACCTGCCCTTATACCTCAGCACAAAATGGTCGAGTGGAAAGGAAACATCGCCACTTAGTCGAGACTGGACTTACTCTTCTTGCTCAGGCCAAAATGCCCTTGAAATACTGGTGGGATGCCTTTCACACCGCAGCTTACTTAATTAACCGTATGCCAACCGCAGTCCTTGATGGCAAAGTCCCTTATACCGTCCTCACTGGTGATCAACCTGATTATACTGCTCTACGCGTATTTGGCTCTGCTTGCTATCCTTGTCTTCGACCCTATCAACAACACAAATTTGATTTCCACACTACCCGTTGTGTTTTCATAGGCTACAGCAACAATCATCGAGGCTATCGGTGTCTTAGTTCCTCAGGGCGTGTATATGTTTCTCGCCATGTCTGCTTTAATGAAAAAACATTTCCTTTTGGTGATGGCTTCCTTGATCACTCAACTTCGGTATCCTCATCTGCTGAGCAGGTACTCTTCTGGCTGCCCATTTCCTTTCCCTCACCACCACCCTCAACCGTCTCTCCTTCCCCTCACTCATCTCAAACTCTATCCACGTTACCATCTTCTCCCAGAAACACTACTTTACAATCTCTGACCACCCCATCCAGCCCATCATCTGACTCACCTATCCATCACTCCCCAATACCCACCCCTATGACTGAAGCCTCACCCACTAGCCCTTCATCCAATTCAGTGCAACCATCTTTACACCCCATGGTTACCCGAGCTCGTGCTGGTATTACTAAACCCAAGAAGTTCTTTGGTTGCCTTTCTCATGCTACACACTCCGCTGATTTGGTCTCTCACTTTGAGCCCCTTGAAATATATCGATGCCATGACCCACCCTTCTTGGAAACAGGCCATGGATGATGAATTCTGACCTTGGTTCGCAATCATACTTGGGATCTTGTTCCTCCCACTCCTCACCAACACTTGGTCGGGAACAAGTGGGTCTTCAAAATCAAGCGCACTGCCTCTGGTACTATTCAGCGCTACAAAGCTCGTCTTGTCGCCAAAGGATTCTCTCAAACACCGGGTATTGATTTTCATGAAACCTACAGTCCTGTTGTTAAACCAGCCACGGTTCGATTAATTCTCACTCTTGCTGCTACTTATGACTGGCATGTCCGTCAACTGGATGTCAGTAACGCGTTTCTTCATGGCCAGCTCTCAGAGACAGTTTTTATGCCCCAACCCCCTGGCTATGCTGATTCCTCCCGACCTGACTATGTCTGCCGCTTGAACAAGGCTTTATATGGTCTTAAACAAGCCCCTCGCGCCTGGTATGACAAGTTGCGCACTACTCTGATCTCTTGGCAGTTCTCTCACTCCAAGTCCGACTCCTCCTTATTTTATTACCGCCATGGTTCCACGATTACCATCCTTCTAGTCTATGTGGATGATATTCTCATCACAGGGTCCCATTCAGCTGTTATCTCTGGTTTCATTCAACGGCTGCACAATTGCTTTGCTCTCCGAGATCTTGGCCCCATCCATTATTTCTTGGGTATTCAAGTTGAGCGCTCCATCACTGGTTTTCAATTATCTCAAGCCTCCTACATCCGAGACATTCTCACCAGGCTGCATATGTCGACTTTAAAGGCCTCCCCCACTCCCATTGCAGTTCATTCCTCTGTTTCTGCTGCTGCTCAGGCTTCCTTCCCTGACCCCTCTCTGTTTCGCAGCACACTTGGCTCACTTCACTATGTTCAGCTTACTCGGCCTGACATTGCTTTTGCAATTAATAAGCTCAGCCAACATGCTCATGCTCCTCTTCTTACTCATTGGCAGGCTCTCAAACGCATCTTAAGGTATCTTCTTGGCACAATTCATCTCGGCCTTGCTCTCCAACCTGCCTCCACGATGCACATAACAGGCTTCTCGGATGCCGATTGGGCAGCATGTCCTGTTGATCGACGCTCGGTTGGGGGCTACTGTGTCTTTCTTGGCCCGTCTCTCGTTGCTTGGTCTTCCAAGAAACAGCATGTTGTCGCCCGCTCCAGCACAGAATCAGAGTACCGGGCGCTGGCTCACGTGTCTTGTGAGATCCGGTGGATCACCTCTCTCTTGGCTGAATTGCAGCTTCCCTTGGTTGGTCCTCCCGTCACGTGGTGTGACAATATCAGTGCTGCTGCCCTTGCTCGCAACCCGGTTGTTCACTCTCGCACCAAACACATTGAAATTGATATTCATTTCGTGCGTGATCAAGTTCTTCGACGACAACTTGACATTCGTTATGTTCCCTCTAATGATCAAGTTGCTGATTTCCTGACCAAACCTCTTCACCATACTCGTTTTCAGTATCTTCGCGACAAACTTGGCCTCGTTACTCTCCCGCCGCGTTTGAGGGGGGATGTTAAGACATAAAAGTCTTCTGCTCTGTACTTTGTCTCTGTTCTACAGTTGAGTAGGTGGTTATTAGGTTACACAGTTGTTGCACGATTGTTCCTATTCTCTGTGTTGTCCCTTCCATTCATTTATTGTCTTGTAATTCTTTAGAGTTATTTAAGAAGCTCCTTGTATTGTAACAAACACTAAGAAAACAATATACGGGGAAATACTCTTTCAAGCTTTGCTCTCTCAAATCCTTTTCTGATAACTAATCCATAATGTGCTATCCTCAAATCTTTTCTCTTCAAAAGAACCGCGTATTCCTTGTATTGTCGATGTTCGTATCCATTCTACAACTCTTGGTGTCAAGAAAAGAGAGAAAGTTCTATCATACCCTCTTTCAGTAAGGATTAGAACTCTTCCACCTGTTCGGGTGTCTGCCTCTAGTCTGAATTCCTTCTTTTCAATGGTGCAGGGATGGGGAAGGTGTTTAAGGTATGACATGGGATGATGCACACTTACTGATCTGCTTGAAAATGCTAAACTTTGAAGGATTCAATTGAGAAACTGCTCAACAATAGCTTCGTTCGACAGCTGCTTTCTCATTTCTTCCTCATTCACCGTCGGAGGTCTTCTAGATCCTAGCCTCCTGGATTTTCCACAGCTTCAAAAGCCATAACCAATGTCCCCATTCCCAAAAGCTTTCAAGACATAAATTGAGAGTGAGTAGAACTTGTTGATGATGATGAGTGTCTTGTTTATTTGGTGATTATGAAACTTTTCTTTCCAACCTGAAGAGTACTTCATTACATCTTTTCAATTCAATTAAAGATATTTTGCTCCAAACTTTGAGCTCCCTAGACACAAATTTCATTTATACAAAAACATAAAAACTAATGAATCTTTAGTTCACTTGGCAGCCTGTTCCAAAAATCGTTGGATGCATAGCAATTATTTAGCTCATCTGGATGAGTCTCTCCATTTGGGTACAAAGTCAAAGAAATCTAACATAGTCATTTAAAGATAGAAAATGTGGTTACGATTCATGTTTAAAATTCGTAAATGAAGATTGAAATTTTATAAACATGAGTTTATATATGAGGACTATAATCAATTTTATAGAGTCACACTCCATATTTTTCTTTTACATGGATCCCTTTTCTCTACAAATAAATACTCACACACGACTGTTTGTTATTTTTGCCAAGATCCAAATCCTATGTCTAACCAATTTTAGATCAGTTTGAGGTGTTTACATAGAGTTTATAATTGATTTTTAGGCAATTTAAGGTGTTGGACAGAATTTAAACAAGTGCAGAAACAGTAAAGAACAATCAAAGAACACCAATATTTATAGTGGTTTGGTCATAAAACGACCTACTCCACTTGCAAAGGTGTTTTAAGCCTTTGCTAGACAATTTTATTAGAGATATGCAGAGAATACAGATTTTACAGCAAGATTAACAAAGATACATTTAACATTTAGGATTTAACAAGATTCCAAGATTTATGCAACCAGACTTTATTCAAGATTGGGAGTCTAACAACCTTTGGAATTAAATTTGAATCGATCTAATCTAACTAGAAAGAAAATAAGGAGAGGAGATTGGAGCAGATCTCAAAGAAAACCAAGGCTAACTCATCCACAACAACTTCGATCGACGGTCTCCGGCATCCAAAAAACTCGGCAGACTGTTGCTAATCGATAAAAGGAAAGAGGAATGAGAAGAACCCTAAAACAAGGATTAAATCGTAACCCCCTTTCCTTTCTTTCCTTTCTTTTCTCTCTCTCTCTTTCTTTTTCTTCTTAACCGAGAGCCTCCCTTTCCTTTCTTTTCTCTCTCTTTCTGAAGATAAAACGTGACCCCCTTTCCTTTCTTTTCTCTCTCTCTTTCCTCTCTCTTAATGAAAGAACCCCTAATGATAAATGAATGACCCACAATTAAATGACCCAAAAAACGTGTATACCTAATGAGGCCCACACACCCATTTTATAATAATAAAAGAGAACAAATGGGTTTGGGTGATAGGAGATCAAGAAAGCCAATTGGGCTCCTCCAGCTTTGGGCCCAACGAAATAAAATGGGTCTTTGATTTGAGAACATAAATCAATAAGGCCCAAAAACCATTTTTGGATTAATTCCTAATTAAGCCCTTTAAACAAGCACTTAATTAATTAATCTAAAAATAAATGCTTATGATAAATTGAAAGCAATAAATATAACACTGTTACTTCCTTGCAAAACTCTCAAACTGGAAGTTAAAAACTCCCCATATTCTTCCTCTTGCTAACATTTTTATTTCACATTATTTGGGAGATTTTGACCCAAAAAATAACCATTCTTAGTAGTCCCATGTTAAGATTAATCTAGACATTTTCAAATACATGAATAGTTTGATACATGAATTACATTTAATTATATACATGAATAGTTTGATACATGAATCAATTAAGTACATTGATGAATGTTCATGTATTTGTGAAGAGTCATGTACTAGTATTTAATATTGATGTCTTTTGATGTACTTTCCTACTAGTATAAATATGTGTAGGATTTGTCATTTGTAAGAAAAATTGAAGTGAAGTTGTTTACCAAAATACAAGTTCTTGTTTCTCCAAAATTGTGTGTGAGTAAGAGAACAATTTTCTTCTCTTGTCTCTTGAGTTGAGTTGTGGGTATCTACTACGTTTCCAACAAGTGGTATCAGAGCAAAGAACAGAGATGTCATCAGGTGGTAACATGTTGCAACCCCAACTTCCAAAATTCAGCGGGAAGAATTTTAGTCAATGGAGTCTTCAAATGAAAGTGTTATACGGTTCGCAAGATTTGTGGGAAATTGTCGAAAGAGGATATACTGAAGTTGAGAATCAAAACGGGCTCACTAATCAACAACTTGCCGAGTTGAGAGAAAATCGTAAGAAGGACAAGAAGGCTTTATTTTTTATTTATCAAGCTGTTGATGAAGGAATATTTGAAAGAATTTCAACAATTTGCTCATCGCAAAGGAGGCTTGGGATCTTCTACAATCCACCTATCGAGGAGAGGCTAGGGTAAAGATGGTAAGATTACAAGCCCTCAGATCTGAATTTGATTCCATAAAGATGAAAGAGGTCGAAAGGGTTGAAGATTTTTTTAATCGTATTCTTGCGATTGTCAATAAGTTGAGATCAAATGGAGAAGTAATAGGCGATCAAAGAGTAGTTGAAAAAATTCTTAGAAGTATGCCGAGAAAGTTTGAGCATATTGTTGTTGCAATTGAAGAGTCGAAAGACTTGTCTACATTATCTTTAAATAGCTTGATGGATTCCCTTCAATCCCATGAGCTTAGATTAACTCAATTTGATGTTACTCCTCCCGAGGAAACTTTTCATATGCAAACCTCCTTCAAAGGAGGTTCTCGTGGAAGACGTGGCGGTCGTGGTGGACAAGGAGGTGGAAGAAGCTATGATGGTGTGAATTATGAAAATAAGCAAGAAAGCTCTTCTTTATCTCGAGGAAGATGAGGTGGAAAAGGAAGAGGTTTTGGCAGAAACCAAAGAAATGGTCGGAGCAATTTTTCTCACATTCAATGTTTTAACTGTAAAAAGTATGGACATTTTCAAGCAGATTGTTGGGCTCCAAAAAATGGAGATGGAAATATTAATTCCACCATGATGCATAAGGAGGAGAAAAATGATGAAGGTGTTTTATTTCTTGCATGTAGTGTTCAAGAAGATGATGTGGAGCCTACATGGTATCTTGACAGTGGTTGTAGTAACCACATGACGGGAAACAAAAGTATATTTGTTACTTTGGATGAATCTCTCCAAAGTGAAGTGAAAACTGGTGATAATACTAGATTGCAAGTTAAAGGCCGAGGTGATATTCTTGTTAAGACAAAGAAAGGCACAAAACGAGTTATGGATGTGTTCTATGTTCCAGTGTCCAAGCATAATCTTTTGAGTATTGGTCAATTGCTCAATGAGGACTCAAAGTTTCATTTGAAGATGGTGTATGTGCAATCAAAGATAAGAGTGATGTGCTTATTGCCAAGGTAAAATGATCGATAATAAGATGTTTCCTCTAAAGTTTACATATGGTCAAATCTCTTGTTTTAGTAGCATATTGAATGATCCATCTTGGCCTTGGCATTTTCGATATGGTCACTTGAATTTTGGATCATTATCGTATCTATGCAAAAATCATATGGTGAGGGGCATTCAAAATATCAATCATAAGTCAGATATTTGTGAGGTATGTATACTTGCAAAACACCATCGGGATTCGTTTCCAATTGGTAAAGCTTGGAGAGCTTCCAAACCTCTAAAACTTATTCATACAGATTTGTGTGGTCCCATGCGCACAATATCAAATGGAGGTAATCGTTATTTTATAACCTTCATTGATGATTTCAGCAGAAAGTTGTGGATTTATATTCTGAAAGAAAAAAGTGAAGCTTTTGAATGTTTTAAAACTTTCAAAGCTTTAGGTGAGAATCAAAGTGGCTATAAGATAAAAACTTTGAGATCGACATGCATGTGGAGAGTATGTAGCTTTTGATGAATTTTTCAAGGAGCACGGTATTCACCATCAAAAGATCATTCGAATGACTCCACAAACAGAATGGAGTTGCAGAGAGAGAAAGAATAGAACGATCATGGAGATGGCTAGAAGCATGTTAAAAGCCAAGAAGATGCCAGATGAGTTTTGGGGAGATGTTGTTGCATGTACTACTTATATCTTGAATCGAGCTCCAACAAAGAGTGTCCCAGGTATGACTCCTTATGAAGCATGGTTTGGTGAGAAACCATGTGTTAGTCATTTAAGAGTTTTTGGGAGTATAGCTTATTCTCATATTCCAGATAAGCTAAGAGGCAAGTTAGATGATAAATCTGAAAAAAGTATCATGGTGGGTTACAGTGAGAATTCTAAAGCTTATCGGTTGTATAATCCTGTGTCGAGAAAGGTTATTATTAGTCGAGATGTGATTTTTAATGAAGAGGAATCTTGGAATTGGGATGTAGCTTGTGAAGCTGAAAGTCCATTTCATGTTAATATGGATGAAAATAAAAGTGCTCAAGATTTGGAGCAAGTAGAGACCATTCGATTGATTTTGTCTGTGGCTGCTCAAAATAGGTGGAATGTTTACCAAATGGATGTAAAGTCCGCTTTTTTGAATGGATACTTGAAGGAAGAGATATTTGTTGAACAACCTTTGGGTTATGTGAAAAAAGGAGAAGAAGAGAAAGTATACAAGCTGAAAAAAAGCCTTGTATGGATTAAAGCAAGCTCCACGAGCTTGGTATAGTTGCATCGACAGTGTTTTGAAGACGGGATTTCAAAGGTGTCCATATGAGCATGCACTCTATGTCAAAGAAGATAAGTATGGCAAATTTCTTATTGTTTCATTATATGTCGATGATTTGCTATTTACTGGAAATGATAAATTGATGTATGATGATTTTAAGAATTCCATGAAAAGGGAATTTGAAATGAGCGATATGGGCCTCATCCATTACTTTCTTGGAATTGAAGTAAATCAAAAAGATGGAGAGATTGTTATCTCACAACAAAAGTATGTCTGTGACTTGTTGAAAAAGTTCAGGATGGAAAATGTTTTTCCTTGTAATACGCCCATGGATGCAAATTTGAAATTGAGTAAAAATGATACTGGAGAAGAGGTTGATCCAAGTTTGTATCGAAGCTTAGTTGGAAGTTTGATGTACTTGACCGCAACGAGGCTGATATTTTATTTCTTTGTAAGTATGTTAAGTAGATTCATGACAAACCCGAAAAGAAGTCATTGGGAGGCAGGTAAAAGAGTTCTTCGTTACATTCATGGCACCATAAATTTTTGAATTCATTACAAGAAAGTTTCGGAATCAGTGTTGGTTGGTTTTTGTGATAGTGACTGGGGTGATAATGTTGATGATCATAAAAGTACATCTGGTTATGTTTTTAGTATTGGTTTGGTGCTTTTTCATGGGCTTCAAAGAAACAGCCCGTTGTTGCCCTTTACCACCACCAAAAGCGAGAATATATCTCTTTATCTGCAACTGGATGTCAAGCTTTATGGCTCAGGTGGATGTTGAAAGAATTGAAGTGTGCTCAAAGAAGTGAGACTGTTTTATTTTGTGATAATGGTTCTACCATTGCATTATCAAAGAATCCAGTCTTTCATGTTCAGAGAAAAGCTCGGAGTTGCTCAAGTCTAGATTAAGGGAGGATGTTAAGATTAATCTAGACATTTTCAAATACATGAATAGTTTGATACATGAATTACATTTAATTATATACATGAATAGTTTGATACATGAATCAATTAAGTACATTGATGAATGTTCATGTATTTGTGAAGAGTCATGTATTAGTAATTAGTATTGATGTCTTTTGATGTACTTTCCTACTAGTATAAATATGTGTAGGATTTGTCATTTGTAAGAAAAATTGAAGTGGAGTTGTTTACCAAAATACAAGTTCTTGTTTCTCCAAAATTGTGTGTGAGTAAGAGAACAATTTTCTTCTCTTGTCTCTTGAGTTGAGTTGTGGGTGTCTACTACGTTTCCAACATCCCATTAATGAAGATTAAAAAAAGGTTAGAGGAATTAATCTTGTTCATCACTATGCAATTTAGTTATACTATTCTAACAAGGTGAATCGAAAAAGGAAAAAATGTATGTTTTATTTACTTACCTTTTTCTCCCTCCTCATATAAAATTGCTTGTAGCATCATCTACTTTGTTTCATAAGGGTTGTGTGTTGAAGCAGCAACGAGGACAGTCTGTTTTGTCCATTTAAATTCACAGAAACCAAAGCTATAGGTCGTACGAATATTTAAAACGGGTTCACACGAGATGGATAAGAATGCATAGATCGAAGAAGAGGGAAAATATTCCAATCCAAATTAAGTGAACAGATACTTAATGAGCTTATAATCAAAAGCGAAGAAATACTTATTGGAAATGGGTGGGGTCTCGCCGGTGAGGTCATTAGAACTGAATCGCGCCGTGAGTTGTGGGGCATTGTCGTTTGGAGCTTGTGGGAATGTCGCCAGCAATCGGAGGGGTAGCAACTCGTGAAAGGGCCAGGGAGACGAATATGTTGAAAATCCTAGAGTTCTTTCCTCTTTTCTTAACTAATTATAATATGAAAAGTGAATTATGATAATAATTGACATCTATTTTTAATTAATAAAAAATTTTCATGGGTAAGTACTATAGAATTTTAGCTATATTATCCTTGACTTTTCATATAAATGTATCAAAACTACCTTTGGAAGTAGAAAATATAACGCCTCTAAGTTTTAACCTAAATTAGGGTTAGACTTAAATTTCTGAAGCATAACGGCATAACTATCTGTTAGACGAGATAAACACACTTCTACAACTAGAACCATCCAACAACTGCTCTAACTTCAATTCATTAACCACTCACTAAAGAGTCAGAACCAAACAAACATTTCAACTCCAATTCAAACAATTATTAGGGAACCAGAAGTAACCCATCATACTTAAACATGCAAATGACACAACTACCCTTATTCATGCAAACACTCATTCCACACAGATTAAGTATCCTAACAAAAGGCCTAATCAAACATTCCACCTGAACAAATAATTAATGTAGACCAACTTACTAATAGTAGCATAATGTCTTATTATGTAATCAACCACGATAAAAATCTAGCTAAACGAATGAAACAACACCAAGTCCGTCAACTATATGTCACTAACTAACAAAACCAACAAAGGAAAAGAGATGCCAAGAACCAATCTGTAATAGAACACAACCAACTATAGAGGTAATTCAACTAACAAAACTCAACCAAGACAACTTCTGAATAAAAGACAACTAGCTATGGTCTTTCTCCTCTCATGCCTCCTCCTTAGTATCATCGAGATCGTAGTATGCATCAACACCTACAAAACCTGGAGGTGGGTTAGTACAGAACTATACTGGTATGTAGCTCGTACCTGAGAAGCCATTAAACAACATACGACATAAGGCAACATCCTGCTATAACCATCAATGCCCAAAATTCATTAAGCATAAACATCATGATAACAAACCAAGCTCAACGAGGTAACATTTTTCTCACAAGAATGCAACACAGTGTGCTTATCACAAGAAGGCGATGCAACAAGCTCAACATCAGAAAACAATTCAAACAACAACTCAACAAAAAAAACATCTCAAAACATATAGAGATTCAAGAGAAATAGCCATATAGACATAAGGTAATAAAATTAAACACACAACATGCTAGCACACGAGCAAACAAATTCCACAAGCAAACACTACTTACTAAACTTCCTGAAATGTGTTGGAAAAGGAACTTTGGAGATTGGAGGTTAGACTTTGGAAGATAGATTTTGAAGAAGAGGCTACTTGTATTATTGCTCACTTCTAGCTCTTGTGCTTTATTTGGCTTAATACAAACTCTAGGATATCACCTCTATTTATACTAGTTGAATCCCTTAAACTAATGGCTATGGTTTTGCCAACTCATAAAATCTAGAAATTACAAAAGACTCTCTAGAATATTCTACATTCTAGAGAATTCTACAACATACTTTAAAACATCTTTAAAAAAAGATTTCTCTAGAATACTCTAGCACTTAAAAGGTTTCTAGAAATTGGGTTTTTATTTAGACTAGGCCCAAATACTAATAACCCAAAATCAAGTTTATATTTCAACACCCCCTCTTAAACTTGATTTTGTTACTCCAAGCAAACCTCTCAACCTTGTGAAGTCTTCTTTTTTAAGTGGCTTGGTGAAGATATCAGCTACTTGATCATGAGTCTTTACGTACTCCAAATGCACATCCTTTCTTGCAATGCACTCTCTAATATAATGGTAACGGGTATCAATGTGCTTGCTCCGATCGTGAAAAACTGGATTCTTACTCAAAGCAATTGCTGACTTGTTGTCCACAAAAATCTTTGTTGGCTCCTTTTGTGACAAACCCAACTCCTTTAGCAGATTTCTTAGCCAAACTGCATGGCAAACACATGAGGTAGCAGCTACGTATTCTGCTTCACATGTTGAAAGAGTAACAATTGGTTGCTTCTTTGACATCCATGTGAAAGCAGTGTCTCCCATATAGAACACAAAACCAGTCGTGCTCTTACGGTCATCCATATCTCCACTCCAATCACTATCACTGTATCCCACGAGCTTATAATTATTAGAAACAAAATAGTACAAACCATAATTTATTGTACCTTTGATGTACCGAAGAATTCTTTTTCTTTGCCTTCAAATGTGTGGTTGTCGGTTTTTCCATATAATGATGACAACTCCAACCGCATAGAGAATATCGGGCCTTGTGCATGTCAAATACCGCAAACTCCCAACTAAGCTTTTAAAGAGTGTTGGATCTACTTTTTCTCCTTCCTCATGATTTGATAGTTTGATTCCACATTCCATTGGTGTGTTGGACCGGATTAGAATCATCCATTCTAAACTTCTTGATTACCTCCTTAGCATAGCCTTCTTGGGTGATTAAGATGCCTTTATCTTCTTGTTTTACTTCAATGCCGAGGTAGTAAGACATGAGCCCGATGTCGGTCATCTCAAACTCGTTCGTCATCTCTTCCTTAAACTTTTTGAACATGCTCGGATTATTGCTGTAAAGATCAAGTCATCTACATACAAGCACACAATCAATACATCATTATTTTGAGCTTTGATGTAAAGTGCATGCTCATATGGACACTTGATGAAGTTTCTCTCGTGTAAGTACTTGTCTATTCGGGAATTCCAAGCTCTTGGAGCTTGTTTCAACCATAGAGGGCCTTTTCAAACCTCAAAACTTTATCTTCTTTCCCTCAACTTCATAGCCTTGAGGTTGTTCAATGTAGACTTCTTCCTCAAGGACCCAGTTAAGGAAAGCGATTTAACATCCATTTGGTGAATTCTCCAATTGTTTTTGAGTGCTAATGAAATTATTAATCTAATTGTTTCTAGTCGAGCAACGAGGAGCAAATACCTCATCATAGTCGATGCCCGCTCTTTGACTATAACCTTTCGCCACTAGTCTTGCCTTATATCTTTCGACTTCTCCTTTAGCATTCTTTTTGGCTTTGTAAACCCATTTCACACCAATCGCCTTGTGCCCTTTTGGAAGTGAAACTAGCTCCCATGTGTCGTTTTTCTTGATCGCCTTGATCTCTTCATCCATCGCGATTCTCCAGTTTTTGTTTTCCACAGCTTCTTGGAAGTTCATGGGCTCACAATCGACAAAAAGACAAAAGAGAGTAAGATTATCTTGATTTGTAGTTACCTCATAAAGTTCTTGTAAGCTTCTGAAGCGGTGAACTCCTTCACTTGAACTTTCATCCTCTTGGGAACTTATAGTTGGTGAAGCTTATGGAGTAGAAGACTCCTCTCTTGTTTGCTCTATCCTTGGTTTCTCCATGTCATCTTCTTCAGAATATGGAAAGAAGTTGTAGTCTTCATTATGTTTTCCCCAATTCCATTCTCCTTATTTATCAAATACTACATCTCGACTAATGATTGTCTTTCTCGTATCAGGGTAGTAGAGCTTGTACCATTTAGTATTGGAGTCATAACCGATGAAAATGTACTTTTCACTTTTATCATCCAACTTACTTCTTTTTCCATCTGGTATATGAACGTGAGCAATGCTTCCAAAGACTACGAGATGGGAAATCCCGTGTTTTCTTCCACTCCATGCTTCTTGTGGCGTCTTTCCATATATGCTTCTTGTTGGAGATCGGTTGGATAGGTAGATCTGCATGCACGCCGCGCATCACTTCGCCCAAAACTCTTTTGGTAATTTCTTACTTTTAAGCATGCTTCTTGCCATGTCCAGAATGGTTCTATTCTTCCTTTTTACCACTCCATTTTGTTGTGGAGATCTTGGTACTGTTAAGGGTCGTCGAATTCCATGGTCTTCACAATACTTTCGAAATTCATTTGATGTGAACTCTCCTCCACGATCAGATCTCATGGCCTTGATTACCAAACCACTTTCTTTCTCAACGAGGGCTTTGAACTTCTTGAAATTCTCGAACACCTCTGATTTATGCTTCAAGAAATACACCCATGTTTTTCTTGAAAATCATCAATAAAGAGAAGGAAATAATTACTCTTACCAGAGTGAGCTTGGCTTGATCGGACCACACACATCCGTGTGTATAAGTTCTAGAGGCCTTTGAGCTCTTGAGTTTGACTCTTTTGGGAAGCTTTTCTTGAATTGCTTTCCAAGTAGACATCCTTCACACACTTGATCGGGGTGGCTTATGGAAGGTAATCCTCTCACCATGTTCTTCTTGGAGAGTGACTCTAATCCTCCAAAATTCAGATGCCCGAAGCGAAGATGCCAGAGCCAAGATGCATCTTTGTAACACATCTTGAGGCATTTTGCTACATCGTTTTGAATGTTGAGTATGAACATTCTATTTCTTGTCATTGGCACCTTAGCAATTAGGTTACTTGTATTATCTCTTATAGAAAGGTTATTATCTTTTAATTGAATGTCATAACCTTTCTCTAAGAGTTAGCCCAAACTCAAGATATTACTCTTCATATTTGGCACGTAATAAACATTTGAAATAAGTTGATGCTCACCATTCTTCAATTGGATAAGAATGTTACCTCTTCCTTTTACTTCGACCTTGGATTCATCTCCAAAAGCTACGTTGCCGCTAACCGATTCATCGAGTTCTACGAACATGCTCCTTTTTCCACACATATGGTTGCTTGCCCCGGTGTCTAGGTACCACCTATTATCTTTGTTCCATTCACCATTCGTGCAAGCCATCAATAAGGTGCCACATTCTTGATCTCTTTCTTCAATGTAGTTTGCCTTCTCTTCAACTTTATTGTTGCTAGCAGCTCTACATTCAGATGCATAGTGACCGTATTTCTGGCAATTGTAGCATTTAATATTTGACTTATCGTACCTCGATCTTGAGTTTCCTTGCCCACGATCTCTTGTTGAGTTTTCTCTGTTTTGAAAGTTGTTGTTGTCATCATAGGGCCTCCAACCTCGTTCTCGTCCTCGCGCTTGTCCATGACCTCTTCCTCGTCCTCGATGTCCACTATTATCTCGTCCTCGTTGGTTTCTACCATTGTGTTCTCCAGTAGTTGAGTCTATCCGCACTTTGAGTAATTGATCTACGATTCCTTCCTTCTTCTTTTTCTTTTCTTCATATGCTTGCAACGAACCCAAGAGTTGCTCAATGGTCATAGCCTCTAAGTCTTTTGTTTCTTCGATTATGGCAACAATATGTTCAAACTTTGGATCTAATGATCTTAGAATTTTCTCCATAATTTTTACATCATCAAGCTTTTCACCATTTCTCTTAAGTTGATTGGTGACTATTAAAACTCTAGAGAAGTAATCTGAGATGACTTCCCTTCTTTCATATGCAAAGTTTCAAACTCACTCTTAGAGTTTGAAGACGTACCTTTTTCTTTGGATCCGCTCCCTTGCATGCGATATTTGAAGCTTCTCCCATGCTTCTTTTCGCCGTCTTTGCTTCAAATCTTCTCAAAAGCATCGTCATCTAATCCTTGATAGATTAGATAGAGAGCCTTCTTGTCTCTCTTTCTTGAGTCTCTCAAACTATCCCTTTGTATTTGAGAAAGACTACCATCATTCTCCGGCTCAGAGTGCCCTTTCTCTACTATCTCCCACACATCTTGTGATCCAAGGAGAGCCTTCATCTTGATGCTCCAATTATCGTAGTTGCTCTTGTTGAGCACTGGGACTTGGAACGGGACCATGTTGTTACTTGCCATCTTCTTAGAAAGGATCTTCAATCTCTGATACCACTTTGTTGGAAAAGGAACTTTGGAGATTGGAGGTTAGACTTTGGAAGATAGATTTTGAAGAAGAGGCTACTTGTATTATTGCTCACTTCTAGCTCTTGTGCTTTATTTGGCTTAATACAAACTCTAGGATATCACCTCTATTTATACTAGTTGAATCCCTTAAACTAATGGCTATGGTTTTGCCAACTCATACAATCTAGAAATTACAAAAGACTCTCTAGAATATTCTACATTCTAGAGAATTCTACAACATACTTTAAAACATCTTTAAAAAGAGATTTCTCTAGAATACTCTAGCACTTAAAAGGTTTCTAGAAATTGGGCTTTTATTTAGACTAGGCCCAAATACTAATAACCCAAAATCAAGTTTATATTTCAACAAAATCAAGTTTATAGCCATATAGACATAAGGTAATAAAATTAAACACACAACATGCTAGCACACGAGCAAACAAATTCCACAAGCAAACACTACTTACTAAACTTCCTGAAATGCTCATAAATCAAGCCGATAAGGTTCCTAAGCAAGGTAGACAAGGTTTAAAAGCCAAAACTTCATTTGAAAACATTAATTGAATCCAAAAGAGTATTTAAGATGGATGTACTTAGGGTACAACTAACTCGGTAACACGAGCAATCCGAACTACCCAACCCAAACCGTAAGGGTTGGGTTGGGTTAGGATTTTTTTCGGTTTGGGTTGGGTTAGAAGTTTGGAGAACCAAAAAGTTCGGGTCGATTCTCGGGTTCATTCAACCCAACCCAACCCAAAGTTTATATTTTTTAATTTTATTTTAATTACATATATACTTATAAATGATTTAATTGTCATTTTTTATGTTTTTCTTCTAGGCTTCTAACAAAGGTTAAGATGTTATGAATTTTGAAGTTTGAAATTTTAATTTAATGTGATTTTAGTTATTAATTCAAGAAAAAAATATTTTAAATAATAAAAAATTATAAAAAATAAAAAAAATTAACCCGACGACCCAACCCAACACAAAAATATTGGGTTAAGTTGGATTGAAGGAATGGCCAACCTGAATTTTCGGGTTGATCCAAACAACTCCCTCGGTGTTCTAACCCAAAACGACTTTAACCTTTGTTCGAAACAGTTCAAAACTAACTCAAATCCTAAAATAGAGAACTTTCAAATATTAGAGAGTAAGTTAAGGCATTTAAAAAGAGTTTGAAAAGGTCTAAGCTAAGACTTACCACAAAAACGAACTTGACTCCTTGCTAGAAAGTTGTTCACATGAGTTTGAATTGTTTCAATACTACAAACAAAAAGTCCCACATATTAGAAATTGAATTAAAGTAATTTAAACAAGTTTTAAAGGATCTAAAGTGTGTCGAAACTTACCAAGCTATACCAAAGGAGTTCAAAAACATGTTGAGAGTGTTTACATAAGGGTAAATTGTCTTGAAACTACAATTAGGAGGCTCTTACATGTTAGAACCTAAGCTACAATACTTTAATGGTTAAAACGTAAGCAAAAAACGAGAGTACAAAATTATTTCATATAGAAGTTTAGAGGTTTATATATGACACTCCTCCTAAACCCTAATACAGAGTCGGCTCAATAGGCCTAAGTAAGAAAAATAACCCATATTTGGTCATTCGAACAGTCAAATAACATATTCAAGGCCTCTTTTACATCAACTAATTTGTAGAAGGTCTAAAATGTACCCGAACTTATCGCTTAAAGGACTGAAAAACTTGTTGGTTGGTGTTCGATAGTGTCCAATTTCACAAACACAAAGCCTTACAAGTTGTGGATAAAATTAATAAAGGCTAAATGGATGAGTGGTTCACGTATCGACGCGATTGGAGGTTTGAAAATGAGTGCAGCATTGTTGGAAACATGCGGATTGGAACCAAACAACCTCGAACTCACTCTGTCTGTGTCAGGTGGAGACCAAACCTTGTCAAAAGAAGAGGAATCACCACTAGAAGAGAAGATAAAGCCATTGCACACACACCCAATTGTGTGGGTCGTGATGCTCGTGAGTGGGTGTTGGTCAGAACAACGTTGGAATGCTGCTCAAACATCGATGATCGCGTACTAGAGGTAGAAGTCGATGCCATCTCGAGGAAGAAACATGTTGGAGACGAGCTGTGTTGCTGCTTGTCACATAGCGACGTTGTGAGGAGGGAAGAATGCCGGAGGAGTAGATGAAGTCGAAGAAGAAAGTGGAGGGAGAGGGTTGCACGCGGTGTGCGATCGAAGAAAAAGAAGAAAGGGATGGGTTGGGGGCTGCAACAATAAAGAGATGGACAAGGGTTAGGGCTTGCTTCTATTTTTCTTTTTAATTTACCAAATGAAATAAAGACCAAATAAAAAAGAAAAAAGAAAATAATGGAAATAATGGTTATCTAAAATTATTTTTCTTTTATTCCTTTCTTCCATAAATAAAACCCCAATAAGGAAATTAAAAAATTTGGGTTAAAATCAGGATTTGGATTCCTTTTCAACTCGAGAATAAGATAAAAATTAAATTCTTAAACCGTGAAATTAAAGGTTTAATTAAAAACCTTCTTTTTCAAAATTATAGAAATTTAATTCATTAACTTTAGGGGCTAACGTTCAAATTCTAAAAAAACAAAAGAATCAAATTAGAATTCTAACGAATAGTCCAATTATTCTAAAAATAGTCTAATTTTATAACGCAGGGCGTTACAGAAAAACTATTAGAATGTTGAATGAAAAGTTGACATGTTTGAATATCATTCTTTTAAACTTAATTCAGATAAGCATCCTAGCCACTGTCACGTTGTTTCAGGTCATCACCACATCAATTTTTAATCCAACATTCTAATAAATTTCTACTCTAAGGGTAGTTTTGAAACATTTATGAAATATCAAATATAACATTGCAACTTTTAAAAGAGTAGAGATGTTTTTTAAACCAGAGGCAAAGTTCACGATATTTTTTATAATTAAGCCAATAAATTATGTTAAGTTCAATGGTGATTTATTATTATAATTGTTATGAGTGAAATAGGACCATAAGGACAAATTAATAAAAAGGCAAACACATAAAGAAGGACCAAAACCATGCAAAAGGGGACTAAATTGGGCTAAAAGGGCAGAAGAAACTGGGCCTTCGGACTGTGCTGAGGCCACAACTCAGCCGAGGCTGAGGCCGACCACGACCCAGCCGGAGCTGAGGCTGACCTCTCTGTGGGATCGGTCCGTCTTCTTCTTCCTCTTCTGGGCCCCGATTCGCATCCGAAGATGGCACTCTCCTTTTCCTGCTTCATGATGGATTAGGGTTGACACCCTGGAAAAACATATATTTATTCCTCTTATCAAAGGAAAGGTAACTTCTTCTCCATTCTAGAAACCCTTGCTAAACTCATCTAAACACTCTTTGACTTAAGCATCGCAGCCTGTGTGGATAGCACCACACCGGTGTTCAGATCTTTCTTCTTTTGCAGGCCACGTTCTTCCATTCTTCAAACAAATTCACAATGGTTGTCACGTGAAGGTCAGGTGAGTTATCCTGTCCGGATTTTGGCAACAACAGTTGACGTCGTCTGTGAGGAAGAAAAACAAGCCTATTTGAAAGATTCTTGAACACCCTAAATCCATGTCAAGCAAGACGATGGAGAAAAGAAACTACAATCTGGAGGGAGAAGATTCTGACTCTGATCATCATCCCCGAAGAACAAAGGAAGTTACTCCCCCTCGACTTCATATTCATGAAGTCCATCAAGAGGTGAAAATTGTTGAACTGAAGTGGATGAATGGAATGGATCGAAACCTAGCTAGGATTCTGAAAAAACTCGACAACCAAACTCCACCAACGAATGATAAAACATAGTCACTTGTTCGAGATCCTAAAAAAGGAAAAGGGTCCATGCTTGATGATGTAGGTGAGTCAGAATCTCGCACACAGAAAACTAAAAGAGAAGCCGATTCTAGGAAGCAATCAGACAAAAGGTGACTCAAAGGGAGCAAAGTGCAACCAACCGAATAGCCAGGGCAAGATCTGTAATCCAGACAGTGCACAAAAGTTCCAGGAAAGAATGACCAGGTCACGAAGACGTGACAATGAAGATACAAGAAGATAAAGCGACAAAATCAGACTTGTGGAGTCGATAAGCGAAGTAAAGCACTACGAGGGAGATGAAGCGGCGAGGATCGGACTTACTGAGTCCGATCAGCAAAGAAACTAAAGCAACAGGCCAAAGGTAGAGTCGAAACCCTACTACCCGAGGTCGAGGACGACGGGGTCGAGGGCGACCAGATTATGGTCGAGGTCGACCTGACCTCAAACAACATAGTCAATAAAGTACACTTTTTTTCAAGCTACAATTTTGTTCAAGCATGGATTCGATTCCTCCTCGAACAAATAGGGCTACACAAGAGATATATCTCTCAATCAAGCAACAATTCAAGCAATATTTATGAAAAGCAACTCATTTGAGAAGTTGAAATTCAAGCAACAATAATGATTATGAAAATCATTAGAAGATTGGTTGGGGCTGACTAGAAGCCAAGACCAACCCCAAAAGCATAGGCCGAGGCCGACCAGGATGAGGTCGAGGCCGACCTCGACATGGGTTCAATTTTTATCATAGCGTGTGCAGGGGTATTGGAAAACATTTTTTCCTTGCATACATCCAAGTCACATCATAAGGCGAGAAGAGCAGAACTGTCCAGGAAAATTTGTAACCGTACGTCAAAAGAGGAGCAAAATTTTGGGCTCAGGCTGACCCTAAATGGCAGAGGCCAAGGCCGACCTTAAGAGGTCGAGGCCGAGACCGACCCCACTACGTGTTTGATCCGATCCAACTCATATCGCATGGCTAATCCAAGTAACCATCTAAAATTTTGGGCTCAGGCCAAACCCTCTGTCACACCGAGGCCGACCCTAAAAGGTCGAGGTCGAGGCCGACCCCACCACATATTCGGTTCGAACCCTCTCTTCCCTTCCCAACTCCTTTTCAACTTATTTTTCTCAAGAATTCCAACATATAACCCGAGATGTTTTTAATGAAGCAAATACAGTTGCTACAGTGAACATTGAAGCTACAGATATCCCAATATGCTTTTAAGAAAACCAAATGGGCGGACCTTCAAGAGAAGAATCTTAAACCATGGGAAGACTAGGATCAGCCCTACGGGGAATGATCGAGCAATCACAGGATAATCCAAAGACTACTTTGGAGCCTTAAAATTTTCTCCAGGAAAGTGGCCGAACACCATGAATCTAGAGGAGAATCTTAAACCATGGGAAGACTAGGATCAACCCTACAAGGTATGATCGAGCAATCCTAAGATAATCCAAGCACTACCTTGGAGCCTTAAAATTTTCTCCAGGAAAGTGATCGAACACCATGAATCCAGAGGAGAATCTTACACCATGGGAAGACTAGGATCAACCCTACGGGTATGATCGAGCAATCCCGGATAATCCAAGGACTACCTTGGGGCCTTAAAATTTTCTCGAGGAAAGTGGTCGAACACCATGAATTCAGAGGAGAATCTTACACCCTCGGAAGACCAAAATCAACCCTACAGGGATTGATCAAGCAATCCCAAGGATAATCTAAAAACTACCTTAGAGTTTGAATCTACACCTTTAGAGAGTAATCTAGTATGACCAAAGTGAAAATGTCCTAAGCAAAGAGATGAATCTGAATACTCCCAAATCAGTCTCCATACCAATAGTCTAAAGCTACACCATGCATCCTAATTAGGGAGTGAAGGCTAATGTTATGGGTGAAATTGGACCATAATGATAAATTTGGAATACAGAGGAAACAAAAAGGCAAACACATAAAGAAGGACCGAAACCATTCAAAAACGGACTAAATTGAGCTAAAAAGGCAGAAGAAACTAGCCTTCAGACTGTGCAAAAGGTGAGGATCGGGCTCGAAAGCCAGATCTCTGATCGGCCTCAGCCTGGCCAAGGTCGAGCCCAATTGGGTTGAGGCCCACTATGACCCAACCGAGGGCGAGGCCGAGGTTGAGCCCGAGCCCAATTGGGTTGAGGCCGACCACAACCCAGCCGGGGTCGAGGCTGACCTCTCTGTGGGATCGGTCCGTCTTCTTCTTCCTCTCCTGGGCCGGATCCACATTCGAAAATGGCCCTCTTCT
This sequence comes from Trichosanthes cucumerina, assembly GCA_036507285.1. Taxonomy (NCBI): domain Eukaryota; kingdom Viridiplantae; phylum Streptophyta; class Magnoliopsida; order Cucurbitales; family Cucurbitaceae; genus Trichosanthes; species Trichosanthes cucumerina. Next base: position 9,538,858 of record CM071842.1, on the reverse strand, counting down.
TTTCCTGCTTCATGATGGATTAGGGTTGACACCCTAGAAAAACCTATAAATATTACTCTTATTAAAGTAAAGTAACTTCTTATCCATTCTAGAAACCCTTGTTAAACTCATCTAAACACTATGACTTAAGCATCGGAGCCTGGTGCTCAGATCTTTCTTGTTTTGCAGGTCACGTTCTTTCCCTCTTCAAACAAATTGACAGTGGTTGTTACGTGAAGGTCTATTCTGTCCGAATTTTGGCAACAACAATGATTATTATTTAATTTCTTAGAAGAGTTCAACGGCGGCTTAAAAGTTATTCAAATGCATCGATTTTATAAAATGTTATTAAGTTAAGACGTGTAGTATGCAAATTAGCATTTTTCTTTTATTCTAAGTTAAAGGAGTTTTGCCTTATCATGAATGGTCTATTAACTGTATCAATAATAATAATAATAATAATAGTAATAATAATAATAATAAATCAACGACCAAAGAGATAAATACGCAACGTTCATACATACCCGCATTACATTATAAAAGAATGACAAAACACTGGCATATTTTAGGTTTCGGTTAAATAATTTATACAAACAATATACAAAATTGAGTAATCGATTAAGTACCAAAATAAAATAAAAAGGAAAAAATAAACCTTTAGAGGTTGTTTGGGGTGCTGAGTGGATTCTAATAACAGGAAGTTATAATAGTCTGTGGGTTATTATAATCTGTTAAACATATAATGTTATTTAAAATAGAGAGTGGTATAGTAGGTTATAATAGTCTGTGTTTGGGGTGCAGAGTATTTCATAGTTATTATAACACGAGTTATAATAACTAGTGGGCCAAACAGACCCTTAGATATATGAAAATTAAATATTCATCCACACGACTACATGCATGTGATATTTTCATGTATAAAATTATTGGGCGTTGATATAAGAGGAGCCAATCGATATTCCCATTATTGTATGATAAATTGATAATAATGATGAATATATGTAACAAAATATTACAAATGTAAACATAAACACTATTAGAAAAAGGGATTTTAACTTATTTAAAAAGTGTAAAATACTTATTTAATAATTTAAATGTATTATAGTTTTTTTTTAGTTTCTACTCTTCAAAAAAAATATTATTTTTCAATTATATACAAATACATGCCTATAAGAGCATAACTCAACTAACATCGAGTAAAACCTATGACCAAGAGGTCATGTATTTGAATCTCCACCCCAAATGTTGTACTAAAATATATATATATATATATATGCAAATACATCGACATCAATATAATATTTTATAGATATTTCTATGGAGATCTTAAAAAATTGGTACCCTTGTATTTACTAATGGATATTTTTTTCAAAAATAGATTTTAGTTTCAAGTTTTGTTTCTTGACCCACAAGACTTGTTCGATAAATCATTAAACACGAATATTATCTAATCAAATATAGTAGGATAAATTCATTAGGAATTTAAAGTGATTCAAATTTCATCGATCATATAAATTAAATAAGACGTATTACGTGATTATTTTTTTGTTAAGAGTCAAGTTGGTTTTATTTATTATATGTCTTTAAAGAGCTAGTCTTATCATAATAAATTATTGCAAAATATATATATATATATATATATATATATATATATATATATATATATCTTATCATGATATATTAGTCTTACCCACTACCAAATAAATTATGTAAAAGAAAAACAAGAAAATGAACAACGACCAAAGAAATAAATAAGAAATGACCATACATAGACGTTATCGTTACATTATTTTCAATTTCATAAACGTAGACAAAGAAAACATAACTCAATTGATATATTAAAAATGTTAATAATCATGAGATCTGTGGTTTAAATCTCCTAACTTCAATTATATTAAAAAAACTAAAAGAAGATAAACTCAAAATGAATAATGCTTTACTAATTATAGTTTAGTGAATAAAATATCTATTAATCATCCCAAAAATATAATATGATTTGATTTCTTACTCCAACGGATGAACTAAAAAAACTAATCTAATACTTTTAATAATAATCTTTTTTTGAAGGTCAACTCTTTGTTTAAATTTTAGTACTTAAAAGAAAATAAAAAGAGAAATTTAAGTATATATAAGTTTTTTTTATACAACCTGTATATAAGGTATTTGTTAAATAATTATAGTTGCAAACTAAAATAAGATGTTTGCACCTCTAACAATTAAAATAGACCAATGTTACAAAAATGAAAGTTTAAAGATTAAAATAAAGGTTTGTTTTAAATAAAAAAATTAATTATATATATCCCTATCATTTAAAAAGCTCCTCTTTCGGTCTAAATGTTTAAAGTTGTTTCAAAAGAACTCTTGTGTCAACATTTTTGTAAAAATGTCATTAGAAATGCAATGTGGTAGTGAGTTGTAAAAATATACAGAAGTACACGATGGTAGGTTACAACTATGTCTTTCAACTTTGAAACAAGTCTCACTTATGCTCTATCATTTAATTTTAAAAGTTTTCTTTGGAACTTAATATTATTTAAATTAGTTTCAAAACAACATTTTTTTTTGCTTCCTTGTTAAAATGGATGTGAAAATATGATAGGGTGGTAAGCATGCATGGTAAGATGTACCCACACATACTCCTATCTTCACAACTCACTGTCACGTCAAACATTTTTGTCTTCATTTTAATGGAAAAAATCATAAAATGATTGTTCTTAAAGGGGGAAATATTTGAAACCTACCCAAAATTTAGAGGCATTATGTATGGTTTAACTTTATAAATAATAGGTAACTTACTAATTTGGTTGTTATGGTTCGAAAATATTATTTCAATGGGGTTGTCACTCCAAACCCTTGGGTGCTTGATCAAACTATAATTTTAGTTTTTCTCTCCTAAGTACAATGGTATAAAATCACTTTATCATATTGTTCTCTTTCAGATAATTTCTTACTAAGTATGGGCATAGTTTCAATTTATTCCCTATGGTTAGTTTAAGATCTCACAAGTATTTCTTAACGTTAACATATTGATTACACGACACTTACTGAGTTTGGGCATAATTTTAATTTGTGTTAGTTCAGATTTCACAAATATTCTTGGCATTAACATATTGATTTCATGACACATACTTTCTTATTTAAATGGCAATGAGGTGGTGTTGTCACTTTAATTGATTGTGTTAATTGATTCTTTTGTGGTTTGAGGTTGATTGAAAAAGAGAGAGAAAATAAGGGACGATTTAGAAAGTTTAACTAACTACTAGAATTAAATTGAAATTCTTAACATCTACGTCCAAATTATTTTCATATGAAATCAAAACTTTTAAAATAATAGAAACTAAATTGAAATTAACCTCAAACTATAGAGACTAAATTTGTATTTATGTATTATAGATTATGCAAGAGAATACAATCAATAAAAACAAAAAAAAAAAATGTTCTGGTGGGAAAAGCTCTAACACTCAGAGTACATATTTCTTTACTCATGGATTATGGTTCATGAATACCTAATTTTTTAATCATATTGATGTGACTGTCAATAAATGGGTGTAGTATATCAAAAAAAATTTCCATCGTTACTGTTGTTTTTTTTTCTTTTTTTTTTTTAATAATAATTTTAACATGTTAGGTATAAAAATTATTTGCTTGTTTCTGTTGAGGATCCCACATTGGAAAAGTGGAGAGAAACCTCACAATGTATAAGATATGTGAGTTACTCCTCTCATTGTCAATTGGTTTTGAGATGGATGGAATGAAAAAAGCATTCTGTAACTCTCCAGGCCCAGTATCTCCTGGGACCTGGCTACGTCATTAGATCATAAACCAAACACGCTTAACTGTGGAGTTCCTATAATTGATCTACCGAAAAGGAAGGTGCACCTTATTGGTATAGGTAGGCATGTACCCCTCTATTCCTCGCGCACCATACTTTCATATCTTCAGGATCTCTCTCATTCAGATGGAAGACCTGCGAAACCTCTGATACCGTTTGTAACGTCTCAGGCCTAGGATCTCCTGCGACCTGGCTGCGAAGCCTTTCTCAACTACACTTTCATATCCTCATATGCTCACTCGCATGTACCCTTATTCCTCGGGCACCATACTTTCATATCCTCAGGATTCCTCTAATTCAGATGTGGACTCGGTTCATTCATGTACACCTCTTCTTCGAGCGTCACACATTCATTATGTTATTATATTATATATATATACATTACTATTTTTCTTCTTATATATAGGGTAGTTGCAACAATGGCCAAAACGTTTGGTCCAATTACAAACGTGTCTCTTCTTTATCCAATTTGCAAATATAGCAAAAAAGACAGTTTAGTCCAAACAAAATATGCAAAAAGTCCAAAATGACCCTTTAATAAATCTCGTTTACTTAATCCCACGTTTTTGCAATATTAAGTATATCAATCGTCTATCAATGATATACTGTTGATATACTTAATATGAAGTATATTAGTGTTATACTACTGATATACTTCATTTAGGTATATCAATGAGATGAAATTTCTAATATTCAATATATCAATAGTACAAAAATACCTAATATGAAGTATATAAAAAATATAACAGTAATTTAAATTCAATATATAAGATATGCTTAATATGAAATATATCAACGATATACTACAAATATACTTTATTTAGACATATCAATGAAATGACATTCTTAATATAAAATCTATCAACAGTATGTTGGTAATTCATAATCAGTATATCATATATACGTATATGAAGTATATCGAGCATATACCAATATTTCATATATGAGGTATATCATTGATATACTATTGATATATTTGATTTTAGTTCTTGAGATTAATGGATTTTGGTCACTACTTTTTTTTTTTGTTGATGCATTAATTAGTTTTTAGTCGATACACTTGTCTAGTACTATATCAGTACGTAGTAAATGAATGATATAATACTAATATAGTTCATTTGAGATATAATATTTCACTGATATATCTAATACGAAATATGTTAATCGTGTATCAGTACTACTAATTCATTATACTTGATATATTACTGATATACTCTCTATTTTAGTTTTTGGTTTTTTCAATAGTTATTCGTCACTTAAAGTGAATACGAAATATGTTAATCGTGTATCAGTACTACTAATTCATTATACTTGATATATTACTGATATACTCTCTATTTTAGTTTTTGGTTTTTTCAATAGTTATTCGTCACTTAAAGTGATAAAGCATATCATTGAATGAAGCATTCAATCACTGATATATTACTGATATACTCAATGTTGTTAGGTATATCAGTGATATATCAAATATACAAATATCTTTAATAGGTTACTAATATATTTCATAAGCACTACAAGAAAAATGACCTTTAGCGACGAATTAAATACGTCGCAAAAGGTTATAATGCGACACAAAATGCTATTAGGGACGAAAATATAATCGTCGCTAAAGCACAGTCGGTAAATCAATTTAGGGTCGTTTACTCAATTTCGTCGCAGGCTGCGACGAATATGATACTATTAATATATTTCGTTTTAAGTATATATTAGTTATCATTTAATTGATATATTTAAAAAAAATTATGTCCGTAGTATATCAATAATATACTATTAATATATTTCGTTTTAAGTATATATTAGTTATCTTATATACTAAATGTAAAGTATATCAGATATACTACTGATATACTATTGATATACTAAATATAAAATATATCAGATGTACTACTGATATACTTGTTGATATATCAATTAGAGTAAAATTGGAACAATAATAAAAAAAAAAATCAGATTTACAAAATTTTGCTATATTTATACATTTTCAAAAACCATGACTATTTTTTTTTTGTTACCCATTACAAGCCCCCTATATATAATTACATGTCATTGCCATTTTTTGTGTTTGTATTTCAAGGGATATACATTGCATCTAAAAAATTATAATAATATAATGTCTAGATTAGGAGGACTAATTTTAGACAACATTATCTTCCGTTTTTTTTTTCTACCTTAAACATAGTTTATTTAGTGTGATGTATGTTCTTCTCAATAAATTGAGTTATTAATGTTTAAAATAATTATGTTACAAAACCCTTTCAAACTCTGTCTTTCAATAATTTAGTTATTAACTTTAAAAAACAAGCTATTGATATTATATGTTCCTTTTTATTTTTTATTTTTTTAAAACTCTCACAATAAGGTGGTTATCAATAAGAAAATAGAATTGTTCCTTCCAAAAAGTATTATAAACCCCATATTTAAAATTTTAATAACCATTTTGACTCATTCTTAATATACACTCTCCTTCTTCGGCTCTCTCTAGATAAAATAGATTTATTAATAATAAAAGCTAAAATTAAAAAAAAAAAAAGTAAATCTTTTTTCACCCATTCTTATATGATGGTCTTTTACAATATTTATTAATGCAAAAATAAGTATAAGAAAAAAAACAAAAAATATGATTTTTTTAAAAAATATAAAGATGGTTTTTTTAAGTATAAAATATGGCTTATCTGTCATTATCCCTTTAATATTTCTGTCGCTCTGTCATTTAATAGTATTTTATGAACAAATTCTGGCTTTTTGTGCTACTAAGGTAGATATGTATCAACAACCAAATTTTATAAAAGATTATAATACTAATGAATAAATGTTTACTCTATCTATCTATCTATATATATATAAAATAGTTTTAGCTCTATCCTAACCATTTTCTATTCTCAACTCATAAAATATCTTATTTCTTCTATCCTAGTTGTATCCTTACGTTTTTCTAAGGAGATCACATTATATTTCTTTGTAAGACCTTGACCTTTTTTTTTTTTTGAACAGTAAGACCTTGAAGTTAATTCAAAAGATGCATTATCAAAGTTATGGTAATCCAAAGTGGAAGGATAGATTCATATACAAATCATTGAAGTTCAAAAAGAAGAGTTGAGGTTTATTTTCGACGATGTACTTAGATATGTAATATGTATCCACTCAATTTTTTTTAAAAAAAATAAAAGCTAAAAAGCTAAATACTAAATAAGTAAATAATGGTCCTTAATTATAGGTCATTCTTGTCCTTAATCTTATAAAATTCTCAATTTTATCTTTAGTGGGTTACAAAAATTTGATGTATTATCAAATTATTGTTTTATTTACATATTTGAGCACTCAATTACACCTTTCAGATGTTAAGTGATACATGAAATCCAATTCATCCCTCAATAAAAGACATGCCCATGAATTTGAATTTGCTAAAAGAACATAGTTTAATGATATATCAAATATTTTATTAACATAATTTTAATGAGAAGAACTTAATTAAGAATTTGAGAAGATTAAGAACCAAATTAAAAAAAAATTAAAAGATGAAAACAAAATATACCTTTTATAGAAGATAATTAGATGTAAAAATATATGATTAAATTAATTTGACTAAATATTTACTTATACGTATTCGATTTGATTCAAACTCTTGTGTCTATATATAAATACCAACGGTTGCAAACTCCAAAGGAACAAAATTAGTCTCTCCACATAAAGCTTTGGAAATCCATGGAGCATTCTATTGCTACCTTTCTCATACTAATATTCCTCATCTCTATCTCTCACTTCAACTTAGGAGTTCTCTCCACGAATACAATTCCCAATCAAGGTAAAACCTCCCTCTTTTTGTCACACTCTGTCTCAAATTATCCTATTGACTTAAGATAGATTGTGACGACGAAAATAAGGATAAAAGAGTTTTGACAATAGATTTCATTGAACTCTTAATGCCTGTTTGAGACAAAAGTTATAATAACTGCACCTCAAACAGAGAGACTATTATAATCCCAGACTGAACAACTATGCATTTTATTAAAACCTACCCAACGTCGCAAACAGTCTCTTGGGGTCTATTGTCGTCATAGCTCATCTTAAGATGGTAGGGATAGTTTGGGACGGGGTGTATGACACTCTTTCTCTCTGGTTTTTATTATTTTGAACTTTTCTCTCCATTGATTGTTCTAAACTTTTCTTCAGATGTTAGCTACATGAAGCTTGTACACGATGCTAATGACTTACCAGAAAAAGAAGAATATGACTACATAGTAATAGGAGGAGGAACTGCAGGCTGCCCATTAGCTACAACATTATCATCAAAATTCTCAGTCCTTCTTCTCGAAAGAGGGAGTGATCCCAACAAATATCCCACTGTATTGAGTGAACAAGGTATATCAAACGCTTTTTTTGCAGAAGATGATGGCAAAAATCCCTTCAATCGGTTCATCTCTGAGGATGGTGTAGAGAATATAAGAGGACGAGTCCTTGGTGGAAGTAGCATGCTCAATGTTGGGTTCTACTCGAGGGGCCATCGAGAGTTCTTTGAAACTGCAGGCGTTGATTGGGACATGGAATTGGTCGACAAGTCTTATGAATGGGTTGAACAAACTGTGGTGTCTCGGCCAATTTTGAGTGCTTGGCAATCTGCTTTTAGAACTGCGTTGTTGGAAGCTGGAGTTGTTCCTGATAATGGGTTTGATTTGAGACACCTTTTGGGGACTAAAATTGGAGGTTCGACCTTTGATAACAAAGGGAATAGACATGGAGCTGTGGAACTTCTCAATAAGGCTGATCCTAGAAACCTTAAAATAGCAATTCGAGCTACTGTTGAAAGAATCATCTTCTCTGGTTAGTGCTCTGATAAGTCTCGCTTACATTTTTTTTTCCTTTGCTTGATAACCCAATTATGTTGTTAGTTTTTTAAAAACGATTTTGAATGATGAGTAAAATTCAAACACCGAAAAAAGTAGTTTTTCAAATAGATTTTGGTTTTTCAAACACTCTTTTTTTTTTATTATTATTATTATTTCTCATTTTTTTTTGTTTGACATATATCTCTCTCAATTGTATCCCTCTAAAACCTTCATTTCCCTTTCTCTACTAACGTGTATCTCTCAATTTTCTCTCCAAAAGTTTAATATTTTTCCTACACTTTTTTCTATCTAAAAATTTATTACTTCCCAAAACTTTTCTTTCATTAAGCTTATTTTTCTCTCATCTCTTTTTCTCTCTAACAATTATACCTTTGACTTCTCTCTCAAATCTCTCACTAAAACTTTTCTTTATATTTCCTCATCTAACATTTTTTTACTCCCAACTTTACATGCTTTTTTTTAAAAAAATTAATTTCTCTATAATTTATATCTTTCCCTCTAACTTTGTGTTCTCTTTCTCTAACTAAAATTGGTTTTGCTTCTTTAAGAAATATAACTAATATTCGCTCTCTAAATTATTTTTCTTTTCTCTCTCTAAAAAAATTTCCTGTCTCTACATTATTATTTTCACCATATATTGTTCTATCTTTGGCACATCTTTTTATCTCTCTCCAACTTTTTAGCCAACATAAAACCAAAAACAGTTACAAATGTTTAGGTATTTCTTAAAAAACAAAAAAACAAAAAACAAAAAATAGTTACTGAACACTAAATGATTAGCAAACAAATGAAAAAAACAAAACAAAAATGAGAAGCAAGAATGACTAAATCTTTCAGACCTTTTCACGTATGTCTATATGAACTCTCGTAGGTTTATCAGCAACTGGGGTTTCATATTCAGATTCAAAAGGAAAGTTGCATACAGCATTCATCCGCAAGAATGGAGAGATTATTTCGAGTGCTGGAGCCATTGGAAGCCCTCAACTTCTTCTTCTAAGTGGGATTGGCCCAAAATCTCATCTTTCATCCTTAAAACTACCTGTCGTCCTTCACCAACCACATGTCGGCGAGTTCATGTCCGACAATCCCCGTTTCAGTGCCAGCATTGTTCTTCCATTTCCACTGGTTCAAACATCTGCAAAAGTTGTCGGAATTTTAGAGAAGAATATCTATTTGCAATCTTTCGCCGGTTCTTTCCCATTTTCACTTCCACCCTTATTTAGTCTACTTCCTCCTCAATCTAATTTGGTCAACATGAGCGTAGCCATGTTCTTCGGAAAATTCACTAACGTGAATTCCGTAGGGTCACTTCGGCTAAATTCCTCCACTGATGTGAAAAAGAGTCCAATTGTTCGATTCAATTATTATTCTCATCCTAATGATCTTGCTAAATGTGTTAGAGGAGTAAGAAAATTGGGAGATTTGCTTGAAACCCAAACGATGGGAAAGATTAAGACGCAAGATTTGGAGGGTAATAAAGTATTTCAATTTCTGGGGTCTCCGGTGCCGGAAAATTTGTCGGATGATGGTTCGGTCGGAGAGTTTTGTAAGAAAATCGTGGCGACTTATTGGCATTACCATGGAGGATGTTTGGTTGGAAAAGTAGTGGATGGTAATTATAAAGTCATTGGAATTCAAAATCTGCGTGTGGTGGATGGCTCCACTTTTTCTGAATCACCTGGTACCAATCCTATGGCTACGCTCATGATGCTCGGCCGGTGAGTATATAATATGATTTTCTTTCCACATAAACTTTTTTGTTTTTAAGTATGAGTTTAGTCACAAACTTTTATAATTACACCTATGAAGTCCGTGAATTAAAAAAGAGGAAAAATTTAGGTACGAAACTCTTGGACACAACACAAAATTAAAAAATCTAACACCTATCAGTAGGAGGGAATAAAAAAGGACCCAAAATCAACTCTACCCACGGTCCATTTGGGGCTTTGAATTTTTTTTTAAAATATATAAATATAAATTTTACATATTTTTATTAAATAATTAATTAAATAATAAAAAATGTAAAAAATAAAGAATACTTAAAAAAAATTAAAAAAATTTAAAAATAAATAAATAAACCAACCGGTCAGTTGGTTTTGGTCGGTTTAAGGACAAAGAAAAATAGGGAACCGATCGAATTTGGTCGGTTTAGGATCAGTTGCGGTCGAAAGACTCCAATCGACTAATGATCACCTCTGCCCATTAGATATTTTATAGTTTATGAGCCTATTTAGAGCAAAATTAATTAAAAGTTTAAAGGAACCATTTTTAAACTCAAGAGACTTGTTATTTGAATGTTTATTTTTTCTTTGATAGGTAATTAATAATTGTTCACTTTAAATCTTTTTATCTTCAAAGCTTTTAAAACTTTAGAAGTATTTTTTAATATATATATATATAACAAAATGTTTGGAAAACTTCTTTGATTTTTTTTAAGTTGGAATTGATTTCACACCATTTTTTATAATTGTTTTTAATTATTTTCATCTTCTTAAGGAAACGTCAAATTTTAAAAACAATACAAGTTAAGTTTTTAAAATTTGGTTGAAAATATTTGTGAAAGGTAAATAAAAAATTTACAAAGAAATTCAAGGTGGGAGTAGTGTTTGTAAGCTTATTTTTCAAAAATAAAAAACTAAAAACTAAAAAATTAGTAGAGTTGATGTATTAGTTCTGCTTAAGATTATAATTTCATTATCTTTTATTTCTGTGTAAATTAAACTAATAATTTTCAAATTATTTTGCAGGTATATTGGCCTTAAGGTGCTGCAACAAAGATCAAGTTAAGATTGAAAACTAAGAGAAACCATTTCTTAACAATAACATACTTGTTTGTCAGGCCTTAACATTTCTCAAATTGTATACGAATTTTAGAAATAAAAAGATTTGGTTTCTTAGGGCTCGTTCTCGTTTGATATCGTTTCCGTTTCTCGTTTCCTGTTTCTATTTTTCATTTTTCAAGAAACGAACTTGTTTGATAATCCATCTCATTTCTTGTTCCCAAAATTTGAGAAACGTTTCTAAAATTGGGGCAAAATTTTAGAAACTACAAATAGTAGTTTCTGACCGTTTCGTTTCTACTTATATTTTTTGTTTCTCATTATTAACAAATTAGATCACTAGTTTGTTGGTAAAATCACGTGGAACTCTAGCCCCTCCCATCCCATGTCCTGTGGTCGACCCTCCAAGACAACTATCGTGATTTCTTTTTTTTCATTATTTGAATTTTGAGTTTTAAATTTATATATTATTGTTATTTTGAATTTTATATATTATTTTTATTTTGAATTTTCAATTTTGCCATACATATATTTATATATTATTTTAATTTATTATATATATATTGAATTTTGATTTTTTAATATGTGTACTTATATATTGTTTTAATTTTTAATTTTGGTTTTTGTAATATGTATTATTTTAATTTTTAGTATACTAACAACCCGTTATAATTTTGCAACGAGTAAATTTCGCTCACTAAAACATGTTTTTAGCCTCACTTTAATATTTTACCAAGTATACCATTTAGCAATATAATTGAGTTTGATATGAGTCGACATCATTTTAGACGAATCACTCGAGTAAGAGATAACATTGAAAATAAAATATAGACAACATTTGTAGGATAGAACAATTTTATTTATTTACTTTTATTATTGTCGTTAATTTTCTATTGAGACTCCGTGATATTAGATAATATAATTTTTTATAAGTAATTATATTTTTATATGCTTTAATGCATGCTATACATTTTATATTATATAACTAAATTCTTTTTAAACTATAAAATATTAGAAAAAAAAAGAAAAAAATTCAAGAACAAGAAACAAGGAATAGTTATCAAACAAGCTTTTGTTTCTATTTCTTGTTTTCAAGAAACAAGAAACAGAAATAGTTATCAAACATATTCTTGTTTCTTATTCTTAAAAAATGAGAAACAAAAAACAAAAAACAAGAAACAAGAAACAAGAAACGGAAACGTTATCAAACGGGGCCTTATATTTCCTTATATTTCTTAAAAACTTTTATTTTATCTTTCACATTTATAAATTACTGCTCGGTACAAAAACTAACTCTCTTAGGTTCGTTCAATATTAGCAAATATAGTGTTTAAAAAAAAATGTAGTTGCCAACAAAAAAACTAGAAAAACTCTTCTCAAAAGGGGAAAAAAAACTAGAAAAACTGATCAAACAAAAAGTAAAAAATAGAAATGAAGAAAAATTAATGAAAATATTTATAACATCAAACAAAACGAAACAAAATGAAATTATAAAAAAAAAAAAAAATAGAAAGATTGAGAGTGAATAAAATCACTAAAGTTAATGTGGAAAAACCGAATACAAAAGAAGAAAAGAAAGCGCAAGAAATATTACTTATTCACCTTCGAATGGAAGAACAAAATCAAAGGGATTGAACAGAGCTAAATAATCGGATTGGAGAAAGTAAAAGTGTTGGGAGTGCGATCAAAGTTTCACATTGGTTAGAGAATGAAAAGATAATGAGTATATAAGTGAGAGATATTATCTTTATTGGTATGAGACTTTTTGAGTGAAACCAAAAGCAAAGTCCATTAGAAAATCAAAGAGTGTGTGAGGTGGGTTGCTATTTTTAGAAAAAGATAGTCCAAGTGTAACGACCCTAAAATTCGAGATGAACCTACGTTAGGGAAGTTACTCCGTCATATCGTCCGCGCCGAAATTTCGGCAGCATAACGGCATAACAAGGAGAAAACCAAAATTTTTCTTGGAACCTAACAAGCAAAAAACACTTCAAAAAGTCTCAAGAAATGCCCAACCCCCACCAAACTACAATCAGAGAACGGGTTAGGCTACAACCAGAGTTCCAAAGCACAATCTCTTAGACAAACGAACACACAACAGAAACAACACTCAACCAGAATGGAAATTCACTAGCTAAGAAGTACAAGAGAAACACAGAGTCAAGTGACCAAACAAACAAAACAGAAACTAAAACGTGACAGTGACAAGCGAGAACTCTAAGCAAAAGGAAACATGAAGGAAACAGGGTCCCACAACCTCGTCAGGTCGTCGTCGTCGTCAACTGCCTCAGGGTTTCTTACCTGCAACCAAAAACAATAAAGTAGACGGGTGAGTATAAAAATACTCAGTAAGTAGCCCACTCACGTCCAAACAAGCTAACTTGCAAACAAAACAAGACTCAACTTCTAAACTCACTCAACCCCCAACAGGTTTCACATTTAGCACACTTCACCCTGAGCCCTCCTGCGGTAATAACTCGAGCTCTACCTTCGGTCCTGGAACTTTGATTGACGATGCAATGAGAGAAACAACTCTCACGCCACTACACACTGGCATAGAGCAGAGCAGGTACACGCCCTATCGAGAATCGCCCCTAAGCCAGCACGAGATAATGGAAAGCAACCACTCCCTAACGGGGACGTACCCCAGGCTCTCACAACGCAACACACTAGCATAGTACAGTGAGGTACGTAACCAACATGCCCTATGGAGAATCGCCCCTAAGCTAGCACGGGATAATGGAAAGCAACCACTCCCGAATCTCATCGGGGACGCACCCCAGTCTCACGAGTCTATCATATATCGTCAACCTAGAGGTTCCGACTCACTCAGGCGTAACTCAGGGTTTAGTAAGTGCTGGATTTTGCGCTTCATAAGGTTATTTAGGATTCTAACCCGACATTCCTAATATCCCTGACCCATTCTCGAGGGTCCCAAATTCAACCAGGTTTTCACTTTTAGCCAACACCTCAAAGTACCCAAATTCCACTTTCAGACCACAGTTAGCTAGACGTCCGACTTAGCCTTACCCCAAGCCCACACAGAAATGCTCAACTCCTAGCCCAGACCCGTCCCGCAGGACGCTCGTAAGCTATGTCTCACTCCGAGTCTGTTGCCACACTCATAAAGACTCACCTCGAAGCATTCTCGTTTTTGGTCTGTTGCCATGACTACAATGACTCACCACAAGACATCACCGCCCCAGGTCTATTGCCACACGCACTGTGATTCACCACGAGGCATCATCAATGCACATACTCCATGCTAGTTTCTCACCAAGCAAAGGTATAGGATAACGTCACCTAATTAGGAGTAAGGTAAGGACTACTAGCCCAGAGGTTCCATGATACAAATCTCTTGACTTGGTACTAAAACCATAATCGAAGATACATACTAACAACCATGCGAGCAATACGAGCTGCATATCGATTATGATTCTCAACCACACGAGCGCGAACTCAATTCCTGTCGGAACCAACCCCTTTAACATACACCACAACACAAGGTTTCAAACCACAAACTATGCAAGCAAACCCTCTTACTTATGAACTCGCTTACTGGATCAAGTTGGCTACAAACACCGGTTCGAGGATCCAAGAAAGAACCACTTCCTTCAAAAGTCAAACACGAGCCCGTCCAAGACATTTCCAAGGAAATGGTTGGTCACTAGCGTGGCCTAGGGCTCACTTTTAACACCTAACAAACTAGTTAAAGCAAACCAAACAACTTAAACACGAACCGAAGCTTAAGGCATTGCAACCAACGATCACATTTGCCCCAAACCACAGTAACCAAAACATTAGTTCTCAACCTCGAACCCTCTTCAAGAATAGTCTCACACTTAGGCGACCTTAAACCCAACACAGAAATCCTCTTATGGGTTTGATCAACTACACTTTGCCGCCCTTGCCTATCTAAGGTTTACTCGTAACTCACAAGTTCCAACTACAACCCTGAGATGGAACCCGAGCCTAGAACCACCTATCAACTACATCAATCTCAGATCTACAATGATCGTTCACAACTTATCACGATCAAAGGCTTTGAGTCTCACTCTTAACTTGAAGCCTTAAGCCCCTATTCCCATACTAACTGCTTTCTTAGTCCATTAGTGGTACAAGCAACACCCACACAAACCCAAACTCAAACACATGCATCAAAACATGGTTTTCGTGCATTAAACACAAATTCACGAGCTACCACATTCAAACAGATCAAACAATAACTTTAAGGGGCTTAATCCAAAAGACTACTTACCCCGATAGCCAAGGTTCTGGAGTTCAATCCCGAGTTCCACGCGCTTCCTTAACACGCACGAGCCCTTAATCGATAAACAAAAAACCTTAAAAACACGCTTCTAACAACCATAAACAAACTAATTTGACTTAAATGACCAAACTAATGCATGAAGACTTAAACTGGGATCGAGAATACGAATTCGACCAATTGCACCTATCCGACGGTGGCGGCGGCCACAGAATCCACCAACGGCAGCAGAATCCGACGAGCGGCAGCGGCGGCGACGACTTCGGTGACTGACAACGCGTGGAGCATAGATCCGAGATGCCCATGACCCGATCTATTCAAAACCAACAACTAAATCAAGAGAACCGGATTAAAAGTTAACGAACTAGTTGAACCAAAACAATGGGTACTCTTGAAAACTTACCGATCGCGAGCTACATCGGTCATTTTCGCTAGGGCCTGGCCGGAGAAAGGACGCCGCTGAAGTTAGGAGGAAATTGGTGAGAGAGGACCGACACTGGTACACGAACCTGGCCAAAAAAATCGACCAAACCGAGGCTTACGAGTGCGCGCGGCTGCGAAGAGACGAACCACGCCGACGTAAACGCGTCGGCACCGTGTCGGCTCGAGGAAGGATGTTCATTTCTTTGGTGTCGATGGCGGCGGAGAAGAAGAGAAAGACGTCGGCGGCGGAGCGAAGGAGAAGAAGAAGAAGAAGAAGAAGAAAACGTGAAATGAGGGGGGAAGGGCGGTTGGGCGTTCTGCCTTTTTTTTTTTTTTTAATGGGCGTTACACCAAGTGTTTTCTCTTTAAAAGGACTGATTTTAAAAATAGTAATTTTAGCACAATTGATTCGTTTATAATCAATTTATAAAATTAATTTTTATATAATTACGTTGATGTTTGGTTTCAAACATTAAAAGTGATTTTTCTATATTTAAAAGTGATTTTGAATTATATTTGGTTTCAAAAGTGATTTTAGAATTACCAAATTACTAAAAATGACATTTTATATTTAAGAAATTATTATTTAACTAAATAATTATGATAAATATTTATTTATTTTTATTTATTTATTTGTTTTATTGTTAAATTTTTATATGCATGATTACATGTTAAATAAGAAATATGTGCATAATAAATGTCAAAATAAAATTCAAAAACTATATATCTCATCCAATCTAGAATAACTATAATAAATAATCATTTACATCCAATTTCTATTCAATAGTCTAATTCTTCTGTATCATTATATTTGGGAGGGTTATTAGTATTGTCATTAATTATCAATCATATAAGATGAGATCTATGTTAACAAAATAAACATTTACAAATTCATTTATTATTTTTATCTTTATAGACCAAAATAAATAATCTAAAAAGAAAAAAGAAAGTTGTGGCAACAAAAGTGGAGAAATTGCAAAAAGATAATGGAAACCCAAAGTGACCTATGACACCACTCATGTGATAGGAGAGAGGAGAGAGAAAGTAGAGTACAATGGAATGAAATTGAGACAAATTTTGGGAGTGATTCCCGGTCAATGACCTATCCAAAAATCACCTATGAACTAATAGTTGAAAAATCAATTTTAAGTGATTTTTTATTTTTTTCAAAATCAATTTTAACATTTGCCAAACACAAATATTTGAAAGAAAAGTGATTTGGATCATGGCAAAAGTGATTTTGAACATGCCAAAATCACTCCCAAACATACTCTAAAATGTTGTTTTTTAAACACTTTTACTAATAATGTGACCGAAAAAACACACTATTACTCTTTTGTATTACCTTCTCACAGTAGTAGTTGATAGTTTTTTTTTTTCATTTGTTTTTTGGAGTTCGAACGATCTATGAAAGGGAGAATTCAACCCTCTAACATTTTAGTCGAGTATATATACTGAAGTTGAAAGAATTTTATCTTAATGTGCTTCCTTATCAAATTATTTGTTAGTCAAGGACTAATACTGACACAATTTTCTCTTGATTATCATTTTCTATTAAACTACAAATGCTAGAGTTCCAATTGTCAATTAATGATCTATTCTACAATTCATTTAATATTAAATTATAAATTGATTCATATGATTCGGTACAATGGTTTTAATTTAGTAGTCTCTGACTCTCTATGGTTTCCGCTCAGTTAATTTGATATTTATAGTTTTAGAAATTTCAATCTCGTCATTAGTAATCATATCTTACACATTGTCTTCAATGTTCTTACTTGGAGTACAAAATTTAAACTCTTTTGTAATTATGACATGACAACTATTGTAGTCACCTATTTTTGTCTGACTCATTTTTAATTAAATTATTAGATTATCAATATCTATATTTTTTTTTGTTGGTATTCAAATTTGCTCACTTTGATTATTTATTTGTTATTTGCTAATTTTTCTATCTTTTTTAGAAGTTGGAGAAATCTTGGTTTTTGAAGAAAAGATAATTTTTTGATTAAGTTTTAGTTTTTTATTTCGTTTGACTAAATTGTTGTTGGTCTTTTTAAGTGTAAGTTCTTTTTTGGCATTGATTTTTCAAATTGCAACAATTGAGTTTTTTGGGTTTATACACAAAAAATGAATGATTTTGGCCTTTATATACCTCTCTTTCTCCTTTTTTTTAAAGGGGGAACACTCACAAAATCCTACTTCATCTACACTCCCATTCATCATTCTCCACCATTCTCAACCATAACCACACTTCAAACCAAAAAAAAAAAAAAAAAAAAAAAAGAGATACATAGTAAGTCTTTTCTTTAAAAGTTAGCCAAAAGGTCTTATATGAAAAAACTCAAAATCCCATAACACAAAAAATAACCCTAGCTTAGTTAGAAGTTGCATTTGGTAGGGATTCGTCTCAAGAATCCACACCTCAAACAACAAGCTAGTTGATTGTTTTTTATATCAACTTTTAAATCTTCATCTTTATTTCGAAATGCCCCTGAAAAATAGTAGTTGAGTAAGGGTTTTATGAGCTTTGCGTTCATTTTTTGTTTATTATACCTCTCTTCTTACTTTTATTACAATGTGAATCATTACCTATTTTATCGTTATGTTGATGGTATTAACTTTACCTTTATCTTCATCTCGAAATGTCCCTGAAAAACAGTAGTTGAGTAAGGGTGTTATGAGTTTTACTTTCATTTTTTGTGTTGTTTATTACATCTCTTCTTACTTTTATTTCCATATTTTTATTTGCATTATGTCTTAGATCTTTTGTTATGTTGATGCTTAACTTTATTTTATGGTTTATCTTTCCTATTTATCTATCATTTTTTTACATCCTTCTTCTTCTTGGATCTTAAGTTCTTTGTATTAAAAAAAGGAAAATAAAAAATAGCAAAATAAAAAGAAGTAAAGGGAGAAAGACGTAAACAAAAAAACATCTAAAAAAAGATTGTGTAATGTACCTTAGTTGGAGAGAAATAAACTTTATTCTTGCTTTAAAAAAACTAATGTTGTTGGAGGGGAGGAACTAGAAAGGAAGGGGGAGAAGGTCAACTTTGTTGAGAGAGAAGAAAAGTGAGCTTGAATGAAAGGTAAAAATGAAAAAAAAAAAGTTAGTGTTTTGATACAATTACAAGGTAGAGTTATTTGTTCTATTATTATTTATAAGATGTTGGTATTGACATGAAGACAAAAAGTTTTGTTTTATTATTACTATTATTATGTTTATATGCATGTATTTGAACAATGTGAAAAACACTTTCCTATGTGTTGTATTGTTATTATATTTTACTATTGTTATGTTTATATACATGTATTGAGAAATGTGGGGAGCTTTTCCTTTCTTTTTTTTTTACTATTATTTATTTATTAGTTTTATTATTATTTTCACGGGCAATTAGGCCTATGATAAAATGGGGGTAAAAAATTGCCCATATAGCAAATTGTTTAGATAATTTGCAAAAATAACAAAATACTTAACCAACCCATTTAATTTACTAAAAAGCCCACATCCCAATCCACTAAGTAAGTTTTGTCCGTTCAACGAAGTAAGTAGTTTTCTTTTCATTTCGATTTCACTACCATTTTCCTTTTCCCTCTTTCACCTTTCGATTTTTCATCTCCTTCTTCAAGCTCAACTCTCTGTATAAATGAAAACAAATCATACGATTCAACTGCCTGAGTTGTGCATTTGTGATAGAAGTCTATAAATGATAGAAGCCTATCACTATCATTGATAGACTTTTTCTTTGAAATGTTTATTAAAGTCTATCAGTGATAGAAGTCTATCACTATCACTAATAGACTTTTTCTTTCGAATGTTTATTGAAGTCTAGCTATCAAGTATAGAAGTCTATCACTATCATTGATAGACTTCCTTTTTGAAATGTTTATTGAAGTCTATCAGTGACTATCAGTGATAGAAGTCTATCACTATCACTAACAGACTTCTTCTTTGGAATGTTTTATTAGGGTTGATTGAAATCTATCAGTGATAGAAGTCAATCACTATCACTAATAGACTTCTTCTTTGGAATGTTTATCAAGGTTAATTGAAGTCTATTAGTGATAGAAGTCTATCACTATCACTGATAGACTTATTCTTTGGAATATTTATTGAAGTCTATCACTATCACTAATAGACTTCTCTTTGGAATGTTTATTGAAATCTATCAGTCATAGAAGTCTATCACTATCACTTATAGACTTCTTTAGAATGTTTATTAAAATCCGTCAGTGATAGAAGTCTATCTCTATCACTGATAGACTTGTTGTAACGCCCCGAAATTTTCAGGTACATTTTAGGTTGTGATTTGGGTTAATGTAATGGAAATTAAATTTATTGAGCCTTGGGGCTTTGTATTTTATTGAAAGGCTTTGTAAATTAAGAATTTTGTGTAATTGAAGATATTTTGAGGACATTTAATTTGGCTTAAGGGCATGCTTGTGGTTAAAAGGAAGATGGAAGGGTATTTTCATAATTTTGAAAGAAAGTCAAGGTAGGGTTTTTATCTTTGAATCACACATATCGAGGTCTCTTCTTCTCATCCCTCCCTACCTTCACGATGGAGCAGCTGCCGCACGCCAACCATCTGTCCGCCATTGTCGCACGTTGAAGCTAGCTAGAGGTCATCGCGAGAACCCCCACGATCTCGTCGTGCGTGCACTGCGACGAACCACGACCACACCTTCTTTGTGGATCACGTCGTCGGCAAACCAACTCCAATCCCTGAAGCCTTCCTCCGAGAGCCCCACGCCGTCGACACCCACTGAACCCCGCTGGACGGAAGCCGTCGAATCAGCCGCCGCTTGAGTCGATTATTGCTGCTCGGATCCTCGTCGTGTCATCTGACGTCACGCACGCAGCCTCGCCGGAGGACGTCGATCTCGCCAAATCAAGTGTCAAACGGCTAGTTCCCGTTGTGAGATGGTCGGTTTTGAACAGATCAAACGGGACACTCAGCACTGCCGTCTGAAGCTTGGGTCGAGCACCGCCACTTTGGGTCGGTCGGTTCACCCCTTTTCTGGTCGGTTTTGCTTGAAATAAGATTGGTTTTGTATAGATCGGTCGACGAGCTTCTCAGATCTGATCTCCACTCGCCGCCACTCGCCACCACGCGCCGCCGTTGCCCACCGCCGGCCAGCCATGCGCCGCCGTTCATCGAAACTCGCCGTTTGCATCCGTTTCGCCTCCCGAGTCTGTTCCAAGCCTCCATTTGTGGTAACTCGACCTGGCTTTTATTGAATTCGAATAAGTTTATTTATATGTGTTCTAATTAAGAAATTGGATTGAATTTAGAGAACTCAAGTATCAAGCACGATTGAGAGGAGCTTTGATTTATGAGCGAAACTTTAGGAGTTTCAAGCTAAGGCTAAGGTAAGGGAACCCACGCCAACCCTAAAATTTAGAAGATAAGGACTTGTTTGAAAAATGCCATGTTCAGCTTGAAAAGTCTGTTTTAAATGTCATGTTCCGTTTGAAAAGTCCTTTATAAATGTCATGATTTGAATGAAAGGTTCGTTTTAAATGCCATGATCTGGTTGACTTGATATTTATCTCAGAGGCCATGAATTTCATGTTGTAGTTTGTTTAAAATTGAACATTTTGACTTTTTATATAACTATGCCATGAAAATTTTTGCATGAATGTTGTTACTATTTCAGTTGGGACCATAAGCATGTACTTCCAAAAATGTTTGCGAAGGCTGTGGTGAAATCTTTCTGATAATATTCATTATATAAGTTATGTATGTGTTAGAGTCGACTCGAATTAGAGGCCATGATACGGGAGAACTTAATTGTCCACTAAAGGCCGAAGAGAAACTTTATAAAAATGAAAATGCTTACGAAGGCCGTGGCAGTTAAACTTCCAATATATATATATGTATACATATTTGATGCTATGTAAGTTACGAAATACTTAGAGTCAACCTAAACTAAGAGGCCATGGATCAGGAAGTCTTAATTTTTCCACTGATAGCCGAAGAAAAAAAGTCATGAAATATGTTTTATTTATGTATGGGTCCCACATAAAGCCATGGTTTGTTTTTGACAACTTGTTTTCAACCCCGGTAGTGGGGGACACTTACTGAGTATTAATTCATAATGCTCACCCTTTCTTTTAAAAAAAATATTTTCAGGTAAAGCAAGAACTTACAGGGCGAATGACGGGAATGCGTTGCGAAGGCCATGGGAATAGAAGTCATGTCTTCCGCATCTTTTGAACTTCGTTTCATGTTTCAAATTTGTTTTTATTTATAATCCTTCTGTCATATGTTGAACTTTATTTGAGAAGAGGCCAGAATTAATTTTTTTTTTCTTTTTTTTTTATTTGAGTGAACTTGGTTTTTAAACGATTGTTTTCTTGGGATCCCAATAAAGAAGGTATTTCGGTTTCGTTTTTACTTTTTGGTTGTTTTGTTTTTGGCCTCAAATGAATGCATGGTTAGTAACGACCTTAGGAAAAGAGTCTTAGAAAGTAGGGTCGTTACAGTTGGTATCAGAGCCCTAGGTTAGGGTTCTGTAGACTTGCTTACATCGTAAGCACTAGTAATCCCATGGCTAAGTAGCAACTCTCTGTCATCTCCAGGTATGCCTTTGAAATAAAGTTATGTTTTGTTTATGAAAAGAAAAATTATGTATGTTTTATATTTAAAGTTATATGTGTATGAGATTTGAGCCAGATGTGTTTCTAAGTTATGAAAGAATGAAAATATACGATTCAGACTGTTTGTTTTCAGAAAGAAAATGCATGTATGTGAAGCTAAACGTATATATGTTATGAAGGTGATGTGTTTTTGCGTTGAGAGAAAAGGATATGCATGAGATTCCTACTGTTAGTGGTAGAAAAGACAGAGTTGAGTAAAAAAAAAAAAAAGGGGTTGACACCTAGAGGAAGTTTTGTAAATATGAAACATTTATGTATTACTGAAGATAGACATGGTGTGAACTTCCAAAAGTAATACCCTAAGCGTAATGAATTTAGTAAAGACAAGTACGGAGAGAAAAAGTAAGTAGTTAGAGTTCTAGCTCGAGAACATAAGAGAATGGATGATCTGGACCCTAGAACCCTGTATACATTTCGACAGTCACATGGTCACCCATGTGTTCAAGCTTCTGGAATGTGAATAAGAAACCTTGCCATTAATTTCCACCTGTTGGTCAGGATATATATGTATAACTTGGAAGAGATAATATGAGATGTTAACCTTGATTTCTTATGTAGTATAAAGTTTTCGTTTTCCAATCAGAGGTTTAAGTAAAAAGAATTTGAGTAATAGAGGAAAGTTTCAATGAGTCTCTTCTTCGTTATGTAGAAGTCAAGATGAGGAACCCCTTTGAATTTGTAAAGTGTATAGTTATAGTGGTTGATCGACCATTAGAGTGAAACCGGAGGGCCCATTTAGTAAAGGTTAGGCTAATGGTTCTTAAGTAAGATTTTAGAGAAATCGACATTAGAACCACAATGGTACAAGTAGTTGAGAAAGTTTTCAATTTGACTAAAAGGAGGAAGTCGAGTTTAAAGAAAGTGAGCACGAGGAACAATTCATTGGCGTTAGATAAAAATAAGTTTGATATTTTAAGGTTATCCTTAACACAAGATATAGACTTAAGCATGAAGTTAAAGTGAAAGCAACAGTAGCTTTTAACACTCCTTGTAGAATGCTCCAGTAAGGTTAAAAGAACTCAAGTTATAGGTTCAAAAACTTTTATATAAGAGTTAATAGTGGTATAGCACCCTAAGGAGTATTAGTGTTGTTCGTAAAGGAGAAAGAAACATCTTTATGTTTGTGCACAGGTTAGAGGAAGTGGAAGAATGTCATTGCTAAGAATAAATATCTCCATCTTTGGATGAGTGACCTATTCCACCAACTACAAGGAGCACAATATTATTGAAGAAGAAAATGGGGTAAATTTATCGCCCACCAAGAATCAGAGATAAGATATCCCGAGACAACTTTCAAACCACATTACGAACATCATGAAGATTATAGAGATTTGACTTAAGTGCCCCTAATGTTCATAGACTCGATGGATTTATTGCTCAGGAAAAGGGTAAAACATTGTTGTGATTAAGTTTCCTGAGACATTCTAGTTAAACCAAGTCTAAGAAGGGGCATAAAAGATAATTTGGAAGGATTGCTTTAGACAAAAGGAGGGAAGAGTAAGTTCTAAGAGGTGAAAGTAGTTGAAAGGTCACCAAGGAGTTATGTGTCCAAGTAAATTTCAAAAGGTGGGCATAATGAAATTTGTTGAGCTAAGAAGAGACGAATAAGTGACCTTAGGTGTTTGGTGTTGGGAAGGAAATGTCTGAGTTGAAGTTGTAAGACTTAAGGGAAATTTTGTCAAGATTAGACACTCACCTGCACGTTATTAAAAGAGCTAGTTTGGACAAAAGAGGGAAAGAAGGGACATTACGATGTGAAAGCCTTCCATGAAACCTTGAACAACTAAGTTAAAGTAAGTAGAACCTTGACAGAGGAATACTATAATTTCTTGAAAAGTCAAAGTCTAGAGGTGTTAAGTGAAGTATTCGTATTCAAAGTCCGAACGTTAGGGTTTCACCAAGAAAAGAGACGGAAAAGTTAAAGGATGTAGTGAATGCCATTCTAAGGTGTCCAACCCTATGGGTGATAAGAAAATTTCATTACATTCGAGTGATCACTGAACATGATATTTAAGGAGTTGAAAGGTAAAGGGAGAATGAGTTTTAAAAGAATAAATTCATTTTCGCGAGATCGCTTTCGATATTTGAGTTATTATCGGTTGAGTTATTTTAAAGGGAGTGATATGAATGAGCATTGCGTTGTGCCATAGGCTGAGGAAAGGTTAAAAGAGATAGAGTGCAAGTTGTATCATGAGTAACTTGCTCTAAAAGATTCATTCTATTTCCTAGAACTTGCAATGAAAATTTTTGACACTTAATGAGATAACCTATAATTGTTTGGGTTCTAAGCAAGGTAAGTCAAGAGGTTTTCGTTACACCCTTTTAAAAGTTTGTTTTAAAGTTGTGGTCGCAACTTGATTGTTAGATTTTCTTGTCTTTGAAGAATTATTGTTTACAATTAAAAGAATTTAGTTTCACTTATATTTGGTTGTTCAACATTCCTATGTTTTGTATGTTTCTGAACCCTGAGTAATCTTGAAATGGAGTTTGGAGGCATGATTGGTTAGTTTTTTTATTTTAGAAGTGCATTTTCTATCAAACAGGTGTTAGAGAAAATTTTGGCATTGTTGTACCTATGCCGTTATGCTGCCAAAATTTTCGGAGCATTTTTGTTATAAGATGGGCAGAGTTGTATGGAACATTTCATGTGTCACGACAACCAAAGGAGACCTAAGTGTGGGTTACTTCTACCAAGAATTAAACCTTTCAACGAGTTATTGATTGCAATAGAAAGCCCCAAAGTTAATTAAGTATGCGAGTGTGATTGTCACTGCAACGTTTACTAAAAGGTCGTTGAGAGTAGCGAGAGGTTAACCAGTAGTGTGAAGAGCCTTGAGCAACCGAACAAAGTTGCTAACTCTATCCTTAATGAAGTCATGTCTCTTGGAAAAGTGATAAGGTTATAGAATCAATGACCAAATGGAGCAATTGAGTCATGCAATGAAATAAATAATGCTAGTAGCTAATCTGAAGAAACAAAAAAGGGAATCGGTTTAGTAAGGCATCCCATTCTAGAATCACAAGGCAGAGGAGACTACTTAGGGGGCATCCCGAGTTATTTCGGGACTTGCATTTTGGGACTTTCTAGCCTTAGAATTCGAGTCAAGAATATTAGCTATTTAGGCCTTGATAGAAAGACCTAATAGAAGGGAAGAAGCTCGAGTTAAAGTTATGAGACATTTGAATAACACGTAATCGCCATTGTGACACTAGAGAAGCAGTGGATGTGAATCCTCGCATAAGGGACCGAAAGACTCTTCATGATGGATTGGAGAAAGTGTGAGTGAACTATCCCGATTTATTACAAGATTATGAACTTTCGAGGACGAAAGGTTTTAAGGAGGGAAGATTGTAACGCCCCGAAATTTCCATGTACATTTTAAGTTGTGATTTGGGTTAATGTAATGGAAATTAAATTTATTGAGCCTTGGGGCTTTGTATTTTATTGAAAGGTTTTGTAAATTAAGAATTTTGTGTAATTGAAGATATTTTGAGGACATTTAATTTGGCTTAAGGGCATGCTTGTGGTTAAAAGGAAGATGGAAAGGTATTTTCGTAATTTTGAAAGAAAGTCAAGGTAGGGTTTTTATCTTTGAATCACGCATATCGAGGTCTCTTCTTCTCATCCCTCCCTACCTTCACGATGGAGCAGCCGCCGCACGCCAACCATCCGTCCGCCATTGTCGCACGTTGAAGCTAGCTAGAGGTCATCGCCGGAACCCCCACCCAGTCTCGTCGTGCACCAGACGAACCGCCCACACCATCTTTGTGGATCACGTCGTCGGCAAACCAACTCCAATTCCTGAAGCCTTCCTCCGAGAGCCCCACGCCGTCGACACCCACTGAACCCCGCTAGACGGAAGCCGTCGAATCAGCCGCCGCTCGAGTCGATTATCGCTGCTCGGATCCTCGTCGTGTCGTCTGACGTCACGCACGCAGCCTCGCTGGAGGATGTCGATCTCGCCAAATCAAGTGTCAAACGGCTGGTTCCCGTTGTGAGATGGTCGGTTTTGAACAGATCAACGGTGGAGTGTCCCGAACACGAACAGAACACGCCAGCACCGCCGTCTGAAGCTTGGGCCGAGCACTGCCACTTTGGGTCGGTCGGTTCACTCCTTTTCTGGTCGATTTTGCTTGAAATAAGATTGGTTTTGTATAGATCGTTCGACGAGCTTCTCAGATCTGATCTCCACTCGCGCTTGATCGCCACCACGCGCCGTTGTCGTTGCGCCGCCCGCCGATCGACCCACGCGCCGTTCATCGAAACTCGCCCGTTTGCATCCGTTTCGCCTCCCGAGTCTGTTCCAAGCCTCCATTTGTGGTAACTCGACCTGGCTTTTATTGAATTCGAATAAGTTTATTTATATGTGTTCTAATTAGGAAATTGGATTGAATTTAGAGAACTCAAGTATCAAGCACGATTGAGAGGAGCTTTGATTTATGAGCGAAACTTTAGGAGTTTCAAGCTAAGGCTAAGGTAAGGGAACCCACGCCAACCCTAAAATTTAGAAGTTAAGGACTTGTTTGAAAAATGTCATGTTCAGCTTGAAAAGTCTGTTTTAAATGTCATGTTCTGTTTGAAAAGTCCTTTATAAATGTCATGATTTGAATGGAAGGTTCGTTTTAAATGCCATGATCTGGTTGACTTGATATTTATCTCAGAGGCCATGAATTTCATGTTGTAGTTGGTTTAAAATTGAACATTTTGACTTTTTATATAACTATGCCATGAAAATTTTTGCATGAATGTTGTTACTATTTCAGTTGGGACCATAAGCATGTACTTCCAAAAATGTTTGCGAAGGTTGTGGTGAAATCTTCCTGATAATATTCATTATATAAGTTATGTATGTGTTAGAGTCGACTCGAATTAGAGGCCATGATACGGGAGAACTTAATTGTCCACTAAAGGCCGAAGAGAAACTTTATAAAAATGAAAATGCTTACGAAGGCCGTGGCAATTAAACTTCCAATATATATATATGTATACATATTTGATGCTATGTAAGTTACGAAATACTTAGAGTCGACCTAAACTAAGAGGCCATGGATCAGGAAGTCTTAATTTTTCCACTGATAGCCGAAGAGAAAAAGTCATGAAATATGTTTTATTTATGTATGAGTCCCACATAAAGCCATGGTTTGTTTTGACAACTTGTTTTCAACCCCGGTAGTGGGGGACACTTACTGAGTATTAATTCATAATGCTCACCATTTCTTTTTAAAAAAAATGTTTTCAGGTAAAGCAAGAACTTGCAGGGCGAATGACGGGAATGCGTTGCGAAGACCATGGGAATAGAAGTCATGTCTTCCCCATCTTTTGAACTTCGTTTCATGTTTCAAATTTGTTTTTATTTATAATCCTTCTGTCATATGTTGAACTTTATTTGAGAAGAGGCCAGAATTAAGTTTTTTTTTTTTTTTTTTTATTTGAGTGAACTTGGTTTTTAAACGATTGTTTTCTTGGGATCCCAATAAAGAAGGTATTTCAGTTTCGTTTTTGTTTTTTGGTTGTTTTGTTTTTGGCCTCAAATGAATGCATGGTTAGTAACGACCTTAGGAAAAGAGTCTTAGAAAGTAGGGTCGTTACACTTGTTCTTTGGAATATTTATTGAAATCTATCAGCGATAAAATTCTATCACTATCACTGATAGACTTCTTCTTTGGAATGTTTGTTGAAATCTATCAGCTGATAGAAGTTTATCCCTTTCACTAAGAGATTTCTTATTTGGAATGTTTATTGAAATATAACAGTGATAGAAGTCTATCACTATGATAGAAGTCTATCACTATCACTAATAGACTTATTCTTTGGAATGTTTATTGGAGTCTAGCTATCAACGATAGAAGTCTATCACTATCACTAATAGACTTATTCTTTGGAATGTTTATTGAAACCTTTCAGTGATAGAAGTTTATCACTATCATTGATAGATTTCTTGTTTGGAATGTTGATTGAAGTCTATCACTATCACTCATAGACATCTTCTTTGAAATGTTGGTCGAAGTCTATCAGTGATAGACGTCTATCACTATCACTTATAGACTTCTTCTTTGAAATGCTGATCGAAGTCTATCAGTGATAGACATTTATCACTATCGCTGATAGATTTACTATCAGTGACAACAATTTCTCACTTCCATTAATTACTAATGGTATATTCTTGTGATTAAACTTCTAGAAGTCTATTACTAATAGATATCCCCCAACAAAATGGACGAATTCTTGTGATCTCCCTAACAAAATTGATCTAAAAATTTGATTTCAGCTATTATAACAATTTGATCTTTCAAACTGAAACCCAGAAGTTCAAATTTTGCTTTGGAAATTCCTATGGTTCACGATTTCCTTCGTAATTGAGCTTCATTGGCTCAGGATGACCACAATTTCTGTTCTGTTGGATCTCGAGGAAATTCCATCGTACTAATACTCTCGCAGTTCAACACATCTTTGTAGTTTTAGAACTATTCTTCAAATGCAGGGGTTGTAGAAGGAGATTCAGCAGAATGAGGAGCATGAAAGCTAAACAATGTGCAAAAAGAGAAGTGGAAACAAACTGGAATCCATTTCCATGGAACTAAAATCTGGAATTAAAAAAGTTAATAAACCAACCTTTCATCCACACGACCAAGGTTGTTTGGTGGTAACTCGCAAATTTAAAAAGGGTAAAAAGGGAAGTAAAAAAGGCTTTTTTAAAAAATATTTGCCATATTTGCAAATATTTTCAAAACATGCTATATCTGCAAATAATAGACCCAATTTTGTTACCCATTACAAATTTCCTTATTTTCACTATATGTTAGTGATTCATGTTTATCTATTATTTTTCTTTCAAGTCTTCCATATGCATATCTTATCTACTGTATTCTAAACGTTGCATTTAAGTTTTATATATTTTCATTTTTTTTGTAGCACGTTGAAGTTTTGTTCTTGTATTGGTTTAACCGTGAGACTTCTTCCTTATTCCGCTCTATTGTCAAATTGATTTATGCATCGTTATATTTTTTAAAATGCATTTGTGTTAATCCGAATTTAATCCTTATCTCTTTACGAAAAAATCCAACGACGGAATCTATAAATATTTGAGAGTTTGATTTTCTAGTTTTCTTGAGATGGAGAATTGATTATTTGGAAGTCTAAGAACAACTCCAATATTTTTTTTAAGAAAATTTAAACATATTTGTATATTATGTTTGTTTACTTTTTTGTTATGAATAAATTATCATGCATGTTCAATTTATCTTTTCATTCCATTTGTTTGCTATGTTGAACTTCTTTTTTTTTTTTTGACAAAGAAACTTCTATTAAAGTATGTGAGAAACATACAATGGAGAAATTAGATAGAGGCTCTCCAATTTAGAGCAATGGAAGAAATTTCATAGTTACAAAATAATTTAGATTTAGAGCACCAAGAGGCGGCAGTGATAATGATATCATCTCACAAAATAGAAACCATCTTTGAGGAGTCACTGAAGATTCAGTTATTGCACTCCAATCAAATATACCAAAAAATCGCCCCGAAAATATTGGAACATAAGACATTGGCAGGGTTGTGAAGAGGAATGGCCAAAAAACTTTTCACAAAATCATCTAAGTTGTCTGGCCGATGTTGATGCGGCTGTGATTGATAATTGAACAAATGCTGTAAAGAAGCAGCAAAAGGGCAGAGATAAAAAAAAATGTTCTCGCGTTTCAGAAGCTTGTTTGCATGAGGAACACCAGCTCGGATTGAGGCAGTGTGATGGAAATCGAACTTGAAGCTTATCTGTCGTGTTTAAACCTTTATGCATAAGAGAGTTCCGAGAAAGAACTTGCACTTCTTAGGATAATAGATTGACCAAAGTTTACCGTCAGTAACAGGGGATGTATCAACCTGTCTGCACATAGGAAAGCCTTCATACCATGGACTATGTTCAACTTTAATTTTCTTCATTTTTCATAATGATTTCCATTTTTTTATAACCTCTATTCTCTTTTCTTGTAATATTATTTATAAAATTCTTTAAAATTACTCTTTTTTTTTTTTTTGTTTACAAAGGTGTTTTTTTAAAAAAGTCAAAGTTTTTTTTAAGCCTTAAAACCTTTCTTAAAAAGTGATTTTTCTTTTTAAAGTCGTTTTCCCTAAAAATTCCTAGATGGAATCTAGAAATACTTGGAAGTCCGAATTTCTAGAATTCTTTAGAAGTCTGAAGTTTTGGTCTTAAGAAAAAATGAATTTAATTAAAAAAAAATTTTAAAAAACTTTCTTTTATAAAAAGGTTATCCTATAATATATTTGAGTAATGGTAAATTTTTCTCATATTCTTGAGTTGATATTATTCCAAAGTTTTGGAAATGATTTCAATATAGTCACATTGATGGATTTCTATCCACTTATTTTATGGGATCATGATTCTAAATATTGGAGTAATGAGGGGTAAAATAAGATATTGTTTTAAAAATCTCATTTTTTTCTAATTAAGCTTTTTTTTCCTTAAAATTTTTGCAATTCAAGATTAAAATTTGACCACTGTTTTGAACGGGTGTTGTGGAGTGCTAACTCTTCCCCATACACAAACAACTCTCGAATCCAAATCTGGTTTTCGCATACCATTTTTTTCTTCTTTTTCCCAAAAAAAGTTGTTTTATTTTATTTTGTTGCCCAATCATACCATAAAAAAGATTTGTAGCGATTCCTTTTAAATCCCGTTCTTCGAGGAAGTCGGTCGCTCTGCGTCACAGGTACGTGGCGCCAATTATTGTTTTAAATTGGAGAGTTTTCTCTAGCTCTCCTTTTCCTTTATGTTTTGTATGTTGTATATCAGACTCTTTGTTTTTAATATATTTGGGAGCATATCAAATAGATGATGAGGGTGCTAATTTTATGCAAACATAGTTAAAATTATTGGATGCACCTATTGACTACTTGGCTCCAGTATTTTCTCCTAAATCCAAGCAAAAAAAAAAAAAAAAACTACTTACGAAGCTCTTTTTTTTTTATAGGGAAAATGTAATGGGTAGCAAAAAATATTATAATATTTGCAAATCAAACCATGATTTTTGAGATTTGCAAATATAGCAGAATTTTTAAAAATCTAATTTTCGTTTTTGTATTATTTCACTTTTACCCTCGTTGGTGTATTAGTAGGATATGCGATATATTTAATATTTAGTATATCAGTAGTATATCTGGTATACTTAATATTTGGTATATCAGTAGTATATCTGATATACTTTATATTTGGTATATAAGTCGAGTAATATATACATACAACAAAGTATATTAATAATATATTACTGATATACTATCAATACACTTTTTAGGTATATATATATTAGAGCATACCATGAATAGTTTGCCTATTTAGTATATCACTAATGTATTTCATTTTAATTATTAGATATATCTGATATATTAAATATGACTTTCTTATATACTTCTAATCAAGTGTCTCAATTAAACAAGTCTATTAACTAAAAACTAGTAAATATAATCATTAATATAGTAAAGAACTAAAATAAAG
Source organism: Trichosanthes cucumerina (assembly GCA_036507285.1). NCBI lineage: Eukaryota > Viridiplantae > Streptophyta > Magnoliopsida > Cucurbitales > Cucurbitaceae > Trichosanthes > Trichosanthes cucumerina. The sequence goes on along the minus strand of CM071842.1, from coordinate 9,506,562 downwards.
TATATCAATAGTTTATCAGTGATATACTATATATTATTATAACTGTGAATTATTGATATACTCTCGATAAACTTTATAGAAGTATATTAGCAATATATCAATTATATAATTTATATTAGGTATATCATCATTGTATCAACGATATATCATTCATAAACTACTCACAAACCTCATATTAAAATACATAAAATAAAATATATCAGTAGTGTATCAGTGATATCTTTTATATTATGTATAATATCATATGTGGCATACTTATATATTCTTGATAAACTCCATAGAGTATATCAGTAATTTGTCAGTGATAAACTTTATATTAGGTATATTGTTGGTCTATCAACACTATAGCATTGATAGACTACTGAAAACCTTTTATGAACAATGCCTGTGAAAAATAAAGTATATCAATAGTGCACTAGTGATACATATTCTATATCATATGCTAGTTACTGATATACTCTTGATTAACTTCAAATAAGAATATCAGTAGCATATCATGTATTTACTTTTTGATTAGGTATATTGTTAGTTTATCAGAACTATTGTTGATAGACGATTGATGTTCTCTTTATTGAAAAACGTGTGGGATGACATTTTTGACTTTTTGCTTTATTTGATTGGGTTGAGTCTAATATTTTTGTTATTTTTACCAATCCAATATATGAATGACACTCCTACAATAACCATATAATATTTTGTCATCTATACAAGTGACCCTTTTTTATATCTTCATCTAAGGCTCATTCAATGCTTATTTAGGAAGTACATGTATCGACATTAAAAAAGACCTATACGATAGGGAAACGAAACTCAACTAAAGCTTACCAGAAGAAACTAAAAGTTGGTATCTAACTAAAGGAAGTTAGAATCAGATCACCAATCCCAACAAAACCTGTAGTAGTTTTGAAAATCAATCTATTGTAACAGATTACCTCGAAACTATTTGGTAGCTTCCTCTTTGCTAAATAAGTGTAATAGTAGGAGATGACAAAACATAAATTATTCTTAAAATTTCCGTAAAAACATCTATCATACAAATCTAGGATATGGAGGGAAATTCTTACTAAAAACACTAAACACTAAGGTCCCGTTTGATAAATTATTTGGTTTTTAAAAATTAAGCCTACAAATAGCATTTCTACCTATGAGTTTCTATGCTTTCCTATCTATTCTGTATCGATGTATTAAAAAACCAAACTAAGTTTTAAAAACTAATTAAAAAGAGTAGTTTTCAAAAACTTATTTTTTCTTTTTTTTGAAATCTGGCTAAAAACTTAAATGATTCCTCAAGAAAGATGGTGTTAGGGACAACGACCCTTCACATATCTCCACATTGGTATGATATTGTCCACTTTGGGCATATGCCCTCATGGCTTTGCTTTTGGTTCACCCAAAAGGCCTCATACAAATGAAGATAATGTCCCTCACTTATATAGGACTTTGGCCGCACTCCCAACATATGAAGATCATTGTAGAGAAGATGAAAAGAAATTGTGAACAAACAAACATAATTTTCAAAAACCAAAAATCAAAAATCAAATGGTTATCAAATGGGTCTAAGGAAACATTAAGTTTGAAAATTAAGTTTGCTTTTGGTTCGCACTCCCATAATTTTTAGTTTTTAGTTTTTGAAAATTAAGTTTGTTTTCTCTCAATTTCTCTACAATGATTTTCATCTCTCTTAAAAAAACATTTGAATTCTTAGATAAATTCTAAAAACAAAAATATAAATTTTTGAAAACTACTTTTTTTTAGTTTTCAAAATTTGACTTGGTTCTTGAAAACTTAGGTAAAAAGTAGATACCAAAACAAGGAAAATTATAGGCAGAATTAGTATTTATGGATTTAATTTTCAAAAACAAAAAATTAAGACCTCGTTTGATAACTATTTGGTTTTTGAAAATTAAGTTTACTTTTTCCCAATTTCTCTAGAATGATTTTTATCTCTCTTAAGGAAACATTTGAATTTTTAGCCAAATTTCAAAAACAAAAACAAGTTTCTGATAATTTTTTTTTTTAGTTTTCAAAATATGGCCTGGTTTTTTAAAATGTACGTAAAAAGTGGATAACAAAACAACTAAATCCATATGTGGAAATAGTATTTATTGGCCTAATTTTCAAAAATCAAAAACTAAAATTCAAGGCCCCGTTTGATAACCATTTGGTTTTTTGTTTTTGAAAATTAAGGCTATAAATACTACTTCCACATCCATAACTTTCCATGTTTTCTTATTTACTTTTTAAACATATTTTCAAAAATCAAGCCACGTTTTAAAAACTAAAAAACTAGTTTCAAAAACTTGTTTTTTGTTTTTAGAATTTAGCTAACAATTCAAATGTTTTCTTATTAGGAAAAATGGGAACCATTGTATGCAATATGAAAACCATGGTAGAGAATGGTGAGAAAACAAGTATAATTTTCTATAATAAAAAATAAAAAACCAAATAGTTATCAAATGATTATCAAACAGAGCCTAAATGATTATCAAAATGAACCTTAAACATCTACTTTCTTTTAAGATCGAAGTTCAAATCCATCCTTCTCCTCCATTTGTTGTACCAAAAAAAGTATCTCACCGTGGTAAAAAATCGTTTTCCGGAAGGATTTTTGCCTCCATTTTCTCTCACCTAAAGTTCTTAACTTTAAAGTCCTTACAAATGGTTGAGAACTCTAGCTTTACCCAATTGACCTAACAATTCGTTTCCTTGGTCTACTTTCAGATAAAAAAAAAAATTGATGTTTAGACCTCTTTAAATAACTCTCTCTATTCTATTTTAGATTTCAACATGGAGCACTCAACCATGGCTGCCTTTCTCCTTCTCATCCTTGTTAGTATCTCTCAATCCCAGTTAGGAGTCTTCTCCACTCACACTAAACCCAATAATCAAGGTAAAAAAAAAAAAAACCCTTTCCTAATCTACTACTACTCTTTCTCTCTCAATTGATTCTTATTTGTTATGAACTTTTCTTCAGATGTTAGCTACATGAAGTTCGTACACAATGCCAATAATTTACCCGAAAAAGAAGAATACGATTACATAATAATAGGAGGAGGAACGGCAGGCTGCCCATTAGCTACAACATTATCATCAAACTTCTCTGTCCTCCTTCTTGAAAGAGGCAACGACCCCAACAAATTTCCTTCCGTATTAAACAAACAAGGCCTAATGAACGCATTCACCGACAAAGATGACGGCAAAAATCCCTTTCAGCGGTTCATCTCTGAGGATGGCGTAGAGAATCTAAGAGGGCGGATCCTTGGTGGCGGTAGCATGATTAACGCTGGCTTCTATTCGAGGGCTCATAAAGAATTCTTTGAAACTGATCAAGGGATTGAATGGGACATGGGACTGGTGGAGAAGTCTTATCAATGGGTTGAACAGACTGTGGTGTCTCGACCGAGTTTGAGTTCTTGGCAATCTTCTTTTAGAAGGGCGTTATTGGAAGCTGGGGTTGGCCCTGATAATGGGTTTGATTTGAGACACCTTGTGGGGACTAAAATTGGAGGTTCCATCTTTGATGAGAAAGGTAACAGACATGGTGCTGTGGAGCTTCTCAACAAGGCTGAACCCAAAAATCTTAAAATTGCCATACAGGCTACTGTCAAAAGAATCCTCTTCTCTGGTTAGTGCTAATCAATCTTAATTAATTGCTTTGATAAGTTTGCTGAAGTTTTCTACTTTTCCTGCACTAGTTAATTGAACACACTTCTTTGAACATTTGAAATACAATATTTGATGCTACCATACCCCCACATTTTGTAGGTTGGATCAATTAAAACTTTGAAGTTTTATAAATTGATGAATTTAAAATATCTGTTAGCATGGGTGGATCTATATGGGACAAAGGGGGCCATGGCCCCTAAAAATTTTTTAAATTTAGTACCCTAGAGTATGTAGCGGTTTAGTTTAAAAAAAATAACAGCATATATTTATAGTTTTGTGGAAGGCATCTTAGGAAAATAAGTATTCTATTGTCACAGTGGTAAATCACTCTATCTAATTTCACCTGTGCCCAGGTTCAAATTCTACTCTTATTGTCGATAATTTAAAATTTACTAAATAATAATTTGTCGGCCCCAAACATTACGTAGTAGAATTTTATTCATATGAGCGACTTTTTATTTTATCTTCTTCCTTTTAACTCTTTATTTTTTTTTTCCTACTTATTTATGGAGAAATACGTGATAATATTTCTTGTTACTTTGGTAGAATCTTGAGAGAACATAATATTAATTTTATTTAAGTAATTTTGAATTGATTTTAAATAGAAACTATTGAAAATAGTTATAAATTACTATTAAAGGAGTCCGAATTGATTCGCTTGTGAAAGTTTAGGGTTTTAACGTATACAATGGTTAGTTTAGGAATATAATTGTTCAACTTGCAAAGTTGGTGGGTGTAAATTTAATTTTTCTCTAAAATTTAAAACATATTCCATCTATTTTTTTAGTTCAATAACTTTTTGAGTGGAGAATTCAAACCTATAACTTCTTGGTGATAAGTTTAGTTGAACTATCTTGTTGTTGGAAAAATATGTTCAATCTATTTATAAAAAAATATAAATTTTTTAACTTATTTAAAATATTCTCTAATAGTTAATTTGAGAAATAAAATAGATAGTATGTTAAAATTGTTTTTCAATTAAGAAAGAAAAAATAAGTAATATAGGTAAAAAGAATAAAAACAATAGAAAGAGTAATATAAAGTGTTAGGATCATATTAATGAAATTAAAAAAAAATAGTACCTGAAAAAAGAAAACCAAAAAAAGAAGTCAATACATGAATTAATAAAATGGCAAACTGAGAAGAATAGCTCTTACACATAACCACTTTTATACAATAGATAGATTAAAGATTTGCACATTTGTTCTTAGTAAGGGATATCTACGAAAACAAATACAACCTAATCAAACGGAAGCATAAAACTTTCCTGGCTTCTTTTAATGAAAAAAATTACAACATTATTATATTATGGAGTTTTATCTCAAAATCAATTGGCAATAAGAATAGTATCTCATATATTTTATATATTGTGAGATTTCTCTTTATTTTTCTAGCGTGGGATTCTTAACAGACATCACATAAACATGTACTTTTGCTATGTCTAGTATTAAGTCTTTAAAAATCAACCTAGTTAAACTGGTAAAAACATTATTAATGTTGATTTTTTTTTAAAAAAAAAACCTAAAAATCCAATGTAAATATTTAAAGACTAGAAGTCAAATATTTGATAGGGTTAAGTGCGAGTATAAACTATTTTAAGTTGGATTAAAATATCCTTTGACACGTATGTCATTTGTGCTTCATATTCCAACTCTTGCTATAAGGTTTAATTGTTTTTAACTGGATTCTATACGACTTTCAATAAAGTTTAGTCGTTGCCTGTTAATCTCTGGTTGGCTAGCATCCTGTGTCACCCATTTCTCTAATGACATTATAATTATTATTAGTAGTTAATTAACAGAAAGACAACCAACTTATCAATCTGAACAATATTGGTTGTATCTACCTAAGACTTAATTTGGAGTTATTGTAGTTTTTAAAATAATTACAAATAAATTATGTTTTTAGAAACATCGACAAGTAAATTAATACTATGGTAAATTTCAATTTTAAATTTTAACAAACAAGTAACTCTGTTGGATAATTTAATACTAAATTACTGTGATTTAATTATTTTATATTGATATTTAATATCTCAATTTTTTATAGGATAATTATTTAAAAAGTTATAAGATTTTAAACATCAAATTATTTTGTTTCTTCTAATTACTTGATAAACAACCAAGAAAAATAGTTGTAAAAAATTTAATCGTTCCAATTTAAATAAAATAGAATGTAGGAAGATATAGGAGGGAAACATATATGAGAATATATATGCATGTATTTAATAAAGAGAAATAGTTGTAAAAAATTGAATTTATCAATCATTTGTTCCAATTTAAATACAACAGAATATAAGAAAAATATAGGAAGAAGACATATGATAATGTATGTGTGTGTACATATATGAAATGATACCATTGGAATTTTTTTAAATTTTGTTATAGAAAATAGAAGATTTTTAGGAAAAAATGGTTTATAAGTAGTTATCAAGGCGACTTTATAAATGAATGAAAGTTAAGAGTGATTTTATATAAACTAATAAACAATGAGTTATACAGAAGACCATTAAAATTCTCTGAACGAAAAAAAGTTCCAATTATTTTTTTAATTCATTTTTTGGTTTACCAAAATGTGGAGGTAAAGATTCAAACTTTTACCTTTTAATGAAAAATATATATTTTAACAGTTTGAGTTATATTTAAATTGGCTAAAAAGTCTCTATAATTAACAATGATTTGGCACGAGGGTGGCACAAGAAGGTAGAGTATAGTTGGATAGGCCAAAAAAAAAAAAAAATGAATGAGCCAAGAAAATGTTAACCAAAGATTTGCAACATTACTTATCCGACTTTCTTTTCCTACTAATCACCTCATGTGAAATTACCATTCAATCAACATATGTTAATTTTTTATCAGCATGTCTCACATTAATATTTGAATAACATTAAGGTAAGAATTCATAAATATCAAAATTAAAAGTTTAAGAAGGTAAATTTTGAAAATATCTTAAAAGTTAACATCTTAGATAAAATTTTAATTTAGCTTATAAGATATCAAAAAGCTTTTGTGAAAGTATTGATATATAATTAAATTTACCATAACTCATCAACTTAATTAACTTTAGTTGATTAAGGATGTAACATTGTATCAAAAGAGAGGTCCTATGTGTCAACAAGATCATAACTCAAGTATGACTAGAGGTCATGAGTTCCAATTCCCTCACCCCAAATTCTTGATGTACTCAAAAAAAAAAAAAAAGAGGTCTTATATTCTAACTCTTGTAAAGTCATTTCTTAGGCCCAGTTTGATCTAAATGGTGATTTTTAACCGGTTTTTTTTTTAAAAAAAAAGCAAGTAATCTAACAAATTCTTTGTGTTTTCATGCATTTGTAAGAAATAGGTTTATCTGCAAATGGGGTTTTATATTCAGATTCAAAAGGAAAGTTGCATACAGCATTCATCCGAGAGAAAGGAGAGATTATTTCGAGTGCTGGAGCCATTGGAAGCCCTCAACTTCTTCTTCTAAGTGGAATTGGGCCAATAATATCTCATTTTTCATCTTTAAAACTACCTGTCGTTCTCCACCAACCACATGTCGGCGAGTTCATGTCCGATAATCCCCGTTTTGGCCTCAACTTAGTGCTTCCATTTCCATTGCCAACCACAACTGTAGAAATCGTCGGAACTTTAGAGAACAATACCTATTTCGAATCTCTCTCAAGCTTTTTACCATTTTCAATTCCACCATCTTTTAGTCTTCTTCCTCCTCAATCTTCTTCCGTCAATTTGAGCTTAGTCATCCTCAGCGGAAAATTCTCCAAAGTTGATTCTATTGGGTCTCTTCGACTGAGTTCTTCCACTGATGTGGAAAAGAGTCCCATTGTTCGGTTTAATTATTTTGAGCATCCTAATGATCTTGTTCAATGTATTAGAGGGTTAAGAAAAATCGGAGATATGTTAAATACCCAAACAATAGAAAATATTAAGACGCCAGATTTGGAGGGTAAGAAAACACTTCAATTTCTGGGGCTTCCGTTGCCGGAAAACATGGCGGATGATACTTCCGTTGGAGAGTTTTGTCGGAGAACGGTGACGACGTTTTGGCATTTCCATGGAGGATGTTTGGTCGGAAAAGTTGTCGATGGTAATTACAGAGTCATTGGAATTAAGAATCTTCGTGTAGTCGATGCCTCCACTTTCTCTGAATCGCCTGGAACCAATCCTATGGCCACTCTCATGATGATCGGGCGGTGAGTTTTTTTTTTTACCGTGTTTGGTTTTTTTATTTTTTACTATATCTTTCACTTTTTTTTGAAAAAAAAACACATTCCAATGTATAGCTAAATTTAAAAAATAAAAAACAAAAAAAAATTTAAAAACATTTTTTTTTTAATTTTTAATGTTTGGATGGCTTCTTAAAACACATAACAAAATAATGAAATTCATGAATATAAGTAGTATTTATAGGTTTAATACTATCTATTAAAAATCTAAATTTAAACTTTTTATACAACCAAAAACATATTTAGCCTATTTTTAAATATTTTTTTCTAAAACTTTTAAATTGGTTTTTATTCATGAAATTTTTAAAAATTTTGATTTTATTTTTGCTCGTTTACTGTGTGTATTATTAATTATTCTTTTACGTGTTTAAAACATAAATCGAAATAAATTATCAACCAAACATAACTTTATTTACTAATATCTACACCCTTTAAAATTCCTAAGCAACGATTTGGTTGGTTAGTGATTTAAAATTAAAACAAACATTTAAAAATAAAAGATTCGTATTTGATTGATTAAGTATTTTCAAGTTAGGTTTCATGATAGATTTATAAACTTCATCTCAATTTTATTTGTTAAAATAATTTCTTGTCATATAGTGTCTCTTAATTAATAAAACTAGTGGTAATTAATTGAATCTCAATTAATATTAATAAATTCATTAACATACTTTATTTTATAAATTTGGATATTTATATGATTTATAAAATATTATATGTTAGGCATGCGATTTGAGCAAAAATGCAACAAGTTTATGAGATGAAATTATACATTCATCAAAGTTTTTATTTTTTACTATTTTGTCCATTTTCAACTTTAAAATTTGGATACACTAAAGTAATACTTTTAGAATTTCGTATTTAGATCACAGGATTTTTATTTTAGAAACTAAATCCACGAAACAGTTATTTACTCTATTTAATTTAGTAAATACGAGAATAAGAAACAAAATTTTAATTGCATACAAAGTAAGAGTGAGTTTTCTTTTTAATCATCTTAAAAATTAAAAAAAAAAATTAATAACCAACAATAGCACAATATTTTCTTGAAAGAAAAAGAACCTCCTTATTTACTTACTGTGCTTAAAGATCATTTTGTTATCCTGTATTTCCAAAAACTAACCATTTCAAAATTATTTTCTAGGTATGCTGGCCTCAAGATGCTTCAAGAAAGATTGAGTTAAAACTAACTTAAGAGCAACGACTAGTGAAGGAAAAAGAGTACATATTTTATATAATAGATTTACTCCCCCTCATAACGACATCACTTGAGATCTCTGAGTCTTCGCATCCCAATACTGTGAACCATTTTCTCAAATGTTGTAGTTGGTAATGCTTTTGTAAATATGCCCGCCAAGTTATCTTTCGAACAAATTTGTTGTATTGAGATGTCACCATTTTCTTCAAGGTCATGAGTGTAGAAAAGCTTCGGAGAGATATGTTTCGTTCTATCACCTTTGATATATCCTCCTTTGATTTGAGCTATGCATGTTGTGTTGTCTTCGTATAATATTGTTGGAGGATGTTTACTAGAAGACCATCCACATGTCTCACGAATGTGTTGTGTCATCGATCTTAGCCATACACATTCTCGACTTGCCTCGTGAATTGCGAGAATTTCAGCATGATTCGAAGAAGTGGCGTGATGGTCATTTCAGCGATCGCCATGATATAGCGGTTCCTCCACATGTAAATAGATAACCTGTCTGAGATCTAGCTTTGCGTGGATCAGATAGATAACAAGAATCTGCATAACCAACTAGATCAAAACTAGATTTGTTAGAATAAAATAAACCCATATCAATCGTCCCTCGAAGATATCTGAGTACATGCTTAACTCCGTTCCAATGTCTTTTGTAGGACATGAACTATATCTAGCTAATAAATTTCTTGAAAATGCAATATCTCGGTCTTGTGTTATTAGCTAGATACATAAGTGCACCAATTGCACTAAGATATGGTACTTCAGGACCAAGAAGTTCTTTTTTTATCATCTTGAGATCGAAATATATCTTTCTTTACATCCAGTGAACGAACTTCCATTGGAATGTTCAATGGATGTGCTTTATCCATATAAAATCTTTTTAAGATTTTCTCTGTATAAGTTGATTGATGACAAATATCCCATCTGCTAAATGTTCAATTTGCAAACCAAGGTAAAATTTTGCTTTTCCAAGATCTTTCATCTCGAATTCTTTCTTAAGATATTCTATTGTCTTGGACAACTCTTCAGGAGTTCCAATTATATTTAAGTCATCAACATATCTGATTCTAATAGCAAATCTCAGTGAGATTTCTTTATAAAAACACACGAACATATTGGATTATTTTGATATCCTTCTTTTAACAGATATTCACTCAGGCGATTATACCACATCCGTCCTGATTGTTTTAATCCATATAATGATCTATGTAACTTTATCGAATACAATTCCCGAGAACTTGATTCATATGTTTCTGGTATTTTAAATCCTTCCGGGATTTTCATATAAATGTCATTATCCAGAGATCCATATAAATACGTCGTGACTACATCCATTAGATGCATATCAAGTTTTTCATATACGGTAAGGCCAATCAAATATCTTAACGTTATTGCGTCCATCACATGAGAATATGTCTCCTCATAATCTATACCAGGCCTTTGCGAGAATCCTTGTGCAACAAGTCTCGCTTTATATCTTGTGATTTCATTCTTTTCATTTCTTTTCCTTCCAAATACCCATTTGTATCCCACATATTTAACACCTTCTGGTGTTAGGACTACTGGTCGAAAAACCTCACGTTTTGAAAGTGAGTTCAACGCTGCTTGGATTGCTTCTTTCCACTTCAGCCAATCCTTTCTTCGTTGACATTCTTTGATAGATTTTGGATCGAAATCGTCAATTTCATGAATAATATCGTGAGCAACATTATAAGCAAAAATGTTGTCAACAATGATATCATTTCGGTTCCATTTCTTTCCTGTTGTAACATAGTTTATAGAAATTTCATTATTATCCTCAAGCGTTTGATTTTCATCAATACTCTTTTGAGTAGTTGTGTTCTGGATTTCTTCTGGAATATCCATACCTTTCATTGAATCATTTTGATTCTCAACTACTTTTCTTTTTCGAGGATTTTTATCTTTGGAACCTATTGGTCTACCACGCTTCTGGCGTGCTCCAGACTCATTATTGATAACTTGTTCCTGTGGAATATCAATTTTGATGAAGCATTTCTTTCTTTGGTATATATGATTTAGTCACCCTTTTAGCATCGTGAATGCATCAGTAATTGATTTGCTATATTTTGCAAATGAATTGTCTTTTGAACTTCAAGTTCAGATTGATCTCTACGAGGATCTAAATGAGATAATAATGATGTATTCCATGTAATTTATTTTTCCAACTTCTTAATTCCTCCCCCTAATGTTGGAAAATTTGTTTCATTAAAATGACAATCAACAAATCATGTAGTAAATACATCACCGTCGTGAAGTTCAAGATATTTAATAATTGATGGGAATCATATCCAACATATATTCCTAACCTCCTTTGAGGCCCATCTTTAGTACGTTGTGGTGGAGCAATTGGAATATATACGCACATCCAAAAATTCTCGGATGGGATACATTTGGCTGCTGGCCATAAGCTAATTGCATGAGAGATATTTATTATAGGCTACTGGCCTAATACGTAATAATGATGCAGCATGCAAAATAGCATGACCCCAGACCGATGTAGGAAGTTTAGCTCTCACAAGTAATGGTCTTGCAATTAATTGCAGACGTTTTATAAATGATTCTGCTAGACCATTTTGTGTATGAACATGAGCTACAGGATGTTCAACACTTATCCCAATTGACATACAATAATTATTAAAAGTTTGGGACGTAAATTCACCAGCATTATCAAGTCGAATTGTCTTAATTGTATAATCAGGAAATTGTGTTCTTAACTTAATTATTTGAGCAAGTAATCTTGCAAATGCAAGATTTCGACTTGTAATAAGCATACATGTGACCATCTGCTGGATGCGTCAATTAATACCATAAAATATCTAAATGGATCATTTGGTGGGTTAATAGGTCCACAAATATCACCTTTAATTCGCTTTAAAAATGCAGGTGATTCAATGTCCACTTTAGCTGCTGATGGTCTAATAATTAATTTTTCTAGAGAGCAAGCATCACATGACAACTCATTGGATTGAAGAATCTTCTGGTTCTTTAAAGGATGTCCATGTGAATTCTCAATAATTTTCCTCATCATTATCGATCCTAGATGACCCAGTCGATCATGCCAAACACTGAATATTTCTGGATTCATGAACTTCTGGTTCATTGTTGCATAACTTTCGATTACTCGTATATGAGTATAATATAATCCAGAAGAAAAAGCTGACAGTGTTTCCAATATAAGTTTTTCATGTGAAACAATAGATGTGCTATTGAGATACTCTATATTATTTTTACGATCAGTTTCAACATGATAACCATTATTACGTATATCTTTGAAACTCAATAAATTTCTCTTCGATTTGCTAGAGAACAAGACATTATTAATTGAAAATTTTGTTCCTCTAGGCAAGATAAAACTTGTTTTTCCAAAACCTTCACTCAGGTCTGCAGAACCTGATATAGTATTGATTTTTGCTTCCAGCATTGTCAATTTAGAAAAATATTTTACATTTATGAGTATCGTAATGCGTGAGTTACGTGATCTGCTAGACATAAATCCTCATTGCTCATTTTTGGGTTACTCAACATATTGAAATTGTCATATTTCTTCATTGATAAGAAAGAAAAAACGATTACAAAAAGTCTTAAATATATATACAAAAACAAGAAAAACATATTATAATTACAAACAGTACTTATTTATATATCTTCATACAAAACATCCTCTACTTGTTTGATTGCATTAATTTTCTCTCCAGGAGATTCAAAATAATCAGTCACATCAAGATGCACCATATTAGAGGGGCCAAACACATCATCTTCTTGAATGACAAGATTCACCTCCACATTCTTCCCTTTTCCTTTTTCCTTCAGGGAAGCTTGATAGAGATCAACAAGGTGTTTTGAAGTACGACAGGTACGTGACCAGTGCCCAGTCATTCCGCATCGGAAACATTTATGTTCATCACCTTTTGAACTCCTATCTTGTGGAGTTTTTCCTTTATGATCATCAGTTCGTGTGGGTTTCTTAAAATTATAATGCCCACCACGAAAATAGGTATTTCTTCCTCTATCGCGGTCCCGACCTCGACCACGACCACGACCTCGACCACGATTATTGAAATTCACAGCATTCACTTCAGGGAATGGTGTTGCTCCAGTTGGTCGAGATTCATGATTTTTCATTAATAGGTCGTTATTTTGTTCAACCACGAGAAGACATGAAATTAGTTATGAATATTTTTTAAAGTCTTTCTCTCGATATTGCTGCTGCAGGAGCATATTCGAGACATGAAAAGTAGAGAATGTCTTCTCTAACATATCAACATCAGTAATTCTTTCTCCGCATAATTTTAGTTTTGAACTAATTCTGAAGAGTGCAGAATTATATTCACTTACTGATTTGAAGTCCTGCAACCTCAGGTGCATCCAATCATAACGAGCTTTTGGAAGAATAACTATTTTTTGATGATCATACCTTTCTTTCAAGATTTGCCATAGAATGTAGAGATCTTTTATTGTAAGTGTGACGACCACGACCACAGGTACTAGTTATTTATTTTATTTAACGTTCTATTAACCGTTGTGGTTAGTCGGATTAGTGAATTTTCATCAGGCGCGGTGAGAGTGAGTCCTTGATTTTATTTAGTTTAAGTGAATTGTTTCTTTTTAAGATAGAATTATTTATAAAATTAAAGGAAAAAGAAGTAGCAATGGCACTTTGGTTAATAATACCTAAATGAGGGTCACATAGGACTTTTGAATGTTGACCTAATTTTGTAGTATTTAAACTCCTTAAGTTGCAAACTAAAGCAAACCCTAACCCTAATTTCTTCATCACCTTCTCCTTCAATCTCTTTGCCCTAGCCGTGAGTATCCAACCCACCGTAGCTCTCACCGGCCGATCCACTCAAGACCACTCGCCTTGCTGCTGTCCTCGCCGCCCGTCGTCCAGCCAGCCGTTCGAGGAGTCCCCAGCCGCCTCGTCTGCAGCTCACGAACGAAGAAGCGCCGGCAAGCCACGATCAGAGACTCCAGTCGTCCGAAGAGCCACAGCAGTACGTTGAAGTCGTGCAGCGCCGCTGTTTCCGAGGGAGCTCACGTCCAGCCGATCCTCCTCGCGTTGTTCTCGCGTCGGCGAACCACGATCAAAGGTCGTTGCAGCCGCTCACACCGTCGAGTCCCTTCACGCGCGCAAGCTACCGCTCACAAGCCCCACCTCGCCGTTGGTTCTGCAGCGCCGGTCGCCCTTTGGTCGAAGCTCCAACCACTCACGCCGCAAGCCAGCCGATCGGGAGCTCCACTTTGTTCCAGCCGCTGCTGCTGTTGGGGGAGCGTGCCGCCGTGAGCTCGACGTCGCCGTCACCATCGCCGCTCCGCCATCCGACCAGCGATCGTTGTTCGTTGTTTACGCCGCATTCGAGAAGCACTCAAAGTCAAGGTGGTGAATTTGGTGAGCCACGCGAAACCCTCTTCGATTTTAAGTATAGGATTATTTGGATCTGTTTCGCATGAAATTATTCGCATGAAAATATTGTAGGAACGAACTGAATTGCGGGATCAAGACTTCCAAGTTTTGGAGCGACCAAATCCACGTTCGGTTTATTATTCGGAGTCGAGGTAATTGGAGCAAAGTGAGAATTGTAGACGCTTTCGTACTTAGACTCTTTATATTGGATGAGTTGTGTAGTAGGATAACGAATAGAAGAATTCTTGGTTGACAGGTTATTTGGAAAGGACCGCTAATTTAAGAATTAGAAGGAAAGAGTGAGATCAAAGCTCGAAGTAAGGGACCTTGTGCCGAACTTTTTAAATGGGATTAAAGAAAATGAATTTCATTATTTTATGCGAAATTAATTAGTGATTTTACTCAAAAAGGTTTGATGATTTTACGTGAGAATATTCTAAGATTTTATATGAAAATATCTCCCTATTTTATGTGAGCATAATTCAATATTTTATGTGAGAATATCCTTGTATTTTACGTAAGAAAAATCCAGTATTTTATGTGAGGATATTACAGTATCTTGTATGAGGATATTTCATGATTACTTATAAGATTGTTATCAATAAACTGTCTATGAAGAAATGAGGATTTGCATATTATGATGATGCTTGTGGCATGTACACTATTGTTATGTTGAATGATGGGACCTCATGCATGTTATGTATGCCATGAAATGATTTGATGAAAAATGTGGAAATTGGTCTCCTGAGTGCATTGTGTGCATGGTCAAACATGCATTAGAGACCCTATGGGTCAAATTACGAGAGGGTCTGTGAGGACTCAAACCATACAGAGGAGTGCTGTGAGGACTCAAATTATTACAGAGAAGTGCGTGAGGGACTCAAAATGAAATGACTCGGGATGACCAATTAGCCACTTAAAAGAAAAAGGAAGTCATGCATTATAGTCATGACGATATGAGAAAGTTTTAGGTCCCGCATATGTACATTTGAGCAGGTTTAAAAGTCATGATTGTATGTGTATGCATATCCCAAACCTCGGTAGCGAGGTCACTACTGGGTATTGTTTTGCAATACTCACCCTTTCTTTTAAAAATGTTTTTGTGTAACGCCAAGGACGTCTTTGGGCGAGTGACGGAGACACGTTGCCAAAACCATGGGAATAGTCATGTTTTCCGCATATTCTCTTTGATAACTAATGTCGTCGTTTTATGGTTTTAAAGTTAAGTTTATTTCTTTGATTTTAACAGGCCATGTTAAACTGCTCCTTTTACTTGTTTTGGATGATTTGTTTTGGGATCCCTAAAGACGATTTACTTGCATTAGAAATTTTAAAGATCGTTTTACAGCTTTTGGCCTACAATTACATGCATGTGTAGTAATGTCCCTAAGAGTTTAGTCATAGAAAAGTAGGGGCGTTACAGTAAGATACTCCATTTTCAATCCCTCGTGAAGATGCGAAGGAAGATCATAGCTTTGGCTTTTTCTTGATTTGATGCATCATTTCCTTCTTTAATTGTTTCTCCAAGATTCATGGAGTCTAAATGGATCTCAGCATCAAGGACCCATGACAAGTAGTTATTTCCATTAATATCCAAGGTCGCAAATTCTAATTTTGCAAGATTTGCCATAGTAATACTATATACAAAGAAATTGCATTTACATTAGGAAATCAATTAGACATGCAAAATAACATTTTATTATTAAAAAAAAAAATGGCTTACCCGGAGAACCTACCTTCAGTGGAAAAATCGGCAGAGTTTCGTGCTGATAACGTGTTGTAAAAATAGGACGGAAACCGAGTATAATTTTACCAATATTTAAATACTAATATAAGAATAATAATAATAATAATAATAATATAATAATAATAATAAATAGGAATTTAATATTAATATGTATAAAATATTAATAATGATAATAATGCAAGTGCTTGGAAATTAGAATATATATATAAAACATAAATATGAGATAGTGGACTTTGTTGGAAAGATAAAATAACAATAGAGAAAGTGGGGGAGAATGAATTGAATTGGAGAGGAAATTTCACCAATGGATGTGTCTTACAAAGACCATTACAACAACTATTTATAGGCAATTTGGCAAGGGTGAGTTGGTACAATTGAACACCAAGCATTGGTAAGAGATGGATACATGGAGGACACTATGGCTATGGAGGCTTTGTCATTTGGCATGAGTATTGAAGGACACATTACATGGGCATCTATTATGTGTAATATTTACAATAAAATGAAATTTATTTTTATAGGAAAAAGTTAGGAAAATGGAAAATAAATTACATAAATTTAGAAAAATCTAGAGAACTTTTAGGCAAAAAAAAAAAAAAGGTTTGAAATGGAGAATCATATTATAAAAAAAAAATCAGCAAACCACTTCCATTTTCGAATACTTCTGCAGAAAGTGTAAGAAAATTTTCATAAGATCTTAGAAATAGGTAGAGATAAAAGTTTTAGAGGGAGGCGATGACAAAATATGAAGAGCAAGAATTGTAAAAGTTGGGAGAAAAAGCTTTAATTGAATCATAGTTACGAAGAAGGACAAGAATGTTAGAAAGAGGTATAAAAAAAATTAGGTATAGACACTAAAAAAAAGTCTATGAGAGTGAAATTAAGAAAGATAGTTTTTGGATGAAAAAAAAATATATTAGAGGGTTAGAGAACATTTTTGAAAGATCTTGGGAAAAATTTTAAAGTGAAAAAAAAATGTTAGGAAAAATTATTAAATCAAAACATAAAAATATTATTGAGAAAATCTACTTCCATGTGTGTGTGTTTTTTTTTTTTTTGAAAAGTAAGAACATATTTAAAAATAATTTTTTGAGTTAGAGATATAATTTGAGAGACACAATAATAAAAAAAAAAAATAGAGAGACAAAACTTACCGATTGAGAAATAAAAATGTTGGAGAGAAAAAAGTTTAAGCAAGGGGTGTTGGAGGTTTGAGTTTGTAGTTTATTTGCTCTTTGACTCAAAATGGATGACTTTAGTTATTAAAGTTTTGAAAAGGGTTCTATAAATATTTCATGAGTTAAAACTTATCGGTGACTCAAGAAAAAATGATGTGACAATTAGTTGTTGATTGAGCTTACTGATGTGACAAATTATATTAATTTTATGATTTTTGGTAATTGGACGAGGTGATGTTGCATCTCTTTCAATCTCCTCTATTATATTCTTTTTCCTTTCTTCTTCTCTTTTCTAGCAAATTTCACCATCGTCATTGTACCCATATTTTATTATTATATCCCCTCCACTAGAGATGATCTTCTTCTAAAAGAAAGATCTTGATCAAGAAGTTGAAAGAAGATCTTCAAAATTCTGAACAATAAAAAATGTCTCGAATCTAGAGGAAGTAATTATTTCAAGATCTACCACTATTACTTCCATCTTTAAACTCCATTGCCGCCACTTTCAATCCAAAATTAAAATTGGAAAACAATGAACTTTTGTCTCTTATTTGAAAACCTAGATATGAGATTCTTGATTTCAATGATCAATTTTAATTAGACGGCGAGCATTTTTTAGAAATATTGGAGTGATATCGATGAGGAAAGAAGAAAATGAGAAGGCCATGAAGTTCACTTGAGGAGAAGAAAAAAAAAAGTGAAGAGAAGAGGGAGATATGAGGAAAATGGCATTGAAGGATGTGTATGAAAGTGGCAGTGAAGTTGAGCAGAGAAGAAGATATTATGTACTAGGAGAAAGGCGATGAATGATGGGTATGATCGTGGTGGTGAAGTTAATTAAAGAAGAAGGAGAAGGAATGAAGAAGAAGAGTGAATATGGATGGATAAAAGAGATGTAAATCACCTCGTTCCAATCACCAAAACTTCATATAAAATTAATATCATTTACCAAGTAAAAAGTTTAATCCTCAAAATTAATATCGTTTGACAAAAGATAAAATTATTACAAAAAACAAAATGTACGAAAAGTAAAAGATTCGATTCTCTACAATAATGCACACTACTATTCACTTACTATTACAATAATGCGTACTACTATTCCTCCACCATCTTTTGTCGTATCCCTTTATTAAAGTGACTTTAATAAAGATGATAATTGTTGTCCTTATCTGATAGGTTCTAATATCATGTTGAATCACTTTTCAGGCGTGAAGGCAAGGTATGTCTTTCATGGTGATTTTTCATAATTTTGTTCCGCTACAAGATTCGGGCATTTTCCTTATGTTTTGATGTGGAGTTTACCATTTATTATAATGTACATTTTATTATACAACATTTTTTTTTTTTACATTGGTTGGGAATCTAAAAACGGATCATTGATATCATATTCATCATCTTCTTCCACTTCAGAGTTTTGTGGAGAAGACGAAGATGCTATTGAAGTAACTTGATTCAAAATTTTTTGTAAATCTGCCTCTGTTGTTGTTTGTGCTAATGCAGCTAGCAGCTTTGATTTGGAATTGAGGAACTCTGCATTTTTCTTCTTTGACAGGTCTTGGAGGTAGCCATTATCGGCAAACCATTGCTTCACTTCTTTGATACCTGCGTGAGAAAAGTTGTACTTGTCCTACCATTTGATTTGTAGAACTTTTACGATTTGTTTGTAATAGGTGTATGTATTGATTTGGAAATTCCAACAGAATATCCAAGGGGTTTGAAAGTATAAACAAAAACGCATTATGAGTGGGAATGCATTTTTGTGTATCGTTTGTGAGAAATAATGGAATGATTCTTGAATAGAAACTGGGAAAATTTCTTCTAATAGGCCGAAAGTCTTCCACCATTTGATAAACCAGAATGTGTAATATATTTTGTAAGCATTTTGACAGAATTGAATAAACCAAGAATGCTCATAATTTTTGTACCACATTACTTTGTTGAGCTTCAACATAATCTCGGTACGAGTATGTCTGGGGATTGAATGATTTTGAAAGTGTTCTTTCTGTGAAGATACTTTGATTCCAATTGGTAGGGTTTAAGACTTTAAAAATTTTTAGTTTTGAGTAAGCAATTTTTGAAGAATCATTTCTGTCCGGGATATGAGTTATCTGGACAGATTTTGAATCTACAAGGATGAATTCATAATATTTCCTTGTTTTGATCAAGGATTCCGGTAGGAAATAGAATCCTTGAGGATACATATTTCGAATAATTTCAACAATTGAACTACCATCGAATTCAACTTCGACAATTGGCTCAGAAATTTGAAGTGGTTTTTCGAAATAATTTTTGATTTCAGGTTTAGGGATAAACCTTTTGGGAGGATTGACAGCTTCAACAAAGATTGTAGGGATTGAAGATCCCTGTTGAGATGAAGACGGAGTAGTAGGTGAGACGGAAGGTCTCATTGGTGTAACGGCAGTAGGCCGTATGAGGGAGGCTGATGGCCTCGGTGGTGGAGTTAATGACTCCATTGAATCTCTTATTTGAATCGATGCGCTTCTGGTTCTTGGGCGATTCACTTGAGTGAAACTAAGATCCATTGTGTATTGATCGGTGCTCATTTGAGCTGGAATGTTTGAAGAAGAGGTTAGGCTTTTGCCCTTTGAAGATGAGGCTTTGCCTCGCTGATCACTCATGTTGCGAAATAGAGAGAGAAGAAGTTTTCTTTGTGAGAAATTCCCTTGAGAGATAATCTGCAAGGGAGTTTTGAACTCCTTTTATAGGCAAGATTTGGAAATCAAAGCATGATAATAGCTTTCCATCTTGCAAAAATTTGTTTTGAAACAAGATTTTTAATATCCTTTTCTAAAACGAATTTAGAAGCTCTTGAATCCGTTTTAATTGTAAAATGTTTATTAATTAAATCTCCTTGAAATTTTTTAACACACAAAACTATTGCTAAAATCTCCTTTTTTACTGTTGAATAATTTTTTTGAGTACTATTCCATATTCCTGAATGAAATCGAATAATTGATTCGTTCTTATCTATACACTGTTTTAGGATTCCTCCATATCCTATGTCGGATGCGTCGGATTCTACTATTAAATTTGCTTTTGGATTTATCAGACTTAAACATGGAATTGATTTGACTAAAGCTTTAATTGATTTGACAGCATTTGTATGCTTATCCGACCATGGCTCTTGATTCTTTTTTAGCCTTTGAAAAAGTGGCTTACATATAGGCCTTAGGTTTTAAACAAAGTCAGAAACATAATTGAGACATCCTAGAAATCTTTGCAGTTGAGTTTTATCTAAAATTTGATCAGGAAAATTTGAAGCGAATTCAATTGATTTTTGTATTGGTTTTACTAAACCCAAATGAATATCAAATCCTAAAAATTGGATTTGAGTTTGAAAAAGTTTAATTTTTGGGAGTGATACTACTAAACCATTTCGTTTAATAATATCAAGAAATATGTTGAGGTGTTTAAAATGTTGGTCTATATTTTGAGATAATATTAGGACATCGTCGATGTAAACAATTGAAAATTCTTGAAAAGGGTTGAATATATCGTTCATAATTTTTTAAAATTCTGATGGAGCATTTTTTAATCTGAATGGCATAACATTCCATTCATATTGGCCAAAAGGAACATTGAAGGCGGTTTTGTATCGATCTTTTTCAGAAATTTGTATTTGCCAGAATCCCGATTTCATATCAAATTTTGAGAAAATTTTTGAGTTTGAAATTCTTTTAAGTAAATCTTGTTTATTTGGAATTTGATATCTTATCCATTCTAAGACTTTGTTAAGTGGTTTGTAATTAATAACTAGCCTTAGAACTCCTCGTTCCTTTTCTGTTTGATTATTGACATAAAACGCGGCGCAAGACCAAGGGCTTTTGGACGATCTGATGAGTCCTTTTTGCAGAAGATCATCTATTTCTTTCTTGCAATGGGTTAATAATTCAGAATTCATTTGAATTGGCCTAGCTTTTGTTGGAATTTTTTCTTCATTGAAGTCTTTGATATAAGGGAGATTAACTATATGTTGTTTTCTTTTTCAAAAAGCATTTGGAAGATTTGAACAAACCTCATTTTCTAATTTTGTTTTGAAATTAGATATTTTGTCTTGTATTGATTTTCTTTTTAATTCTTCATCTATTTTCTTGTATGAGATTTCTTCCTTTAAGAATTGAATTTGCTTTTGTTTGCTCTCTATAATATTTATGGATTTTTGGATCGTTGTTTGTTGTAAATTATGAATTTCATGGCGGGTTATTGGACTTGTAAACTTGAATATTATTTTTTGTCCCAATATATTAGATATTATTCCTTCTTCTGATATTGATATAGGGTATAATTGAGTAAGAAATGGCGTCCCTAAAATCAATTCTTGACCTAGGTCTTTGACTAACAAGAAAGAGTTTACAAAACAGACTCCCTTGTTGCAAACATGGACTTTTGACAATTTGTAATTAATCATTAATTGTTGATTATTTGCACCTCGGAGCGTTTCGATGTCTTTTCAAAGTAAATTGAGGTATTAATCCTTCTTGAATGCGGTTTTGATGCACTTTGAATCAATTAAGGCACGTAATGTGATTTTGAAGTCATGAATTTTGAGGTCACTAAAGAGTACCATTTTTGAAATCGAATGTTTGAGATAGCTCCAACGAAAGATTCTTCTTCTTCATTTGGAGTTTCTTCAGCTTGGGATTTCATTTGAGACATTTCTAGTCGGAGATGAAATATCTCACGATCAGTGTCATTTTTTATTTTATTGACTTCTCTTTTTAGGTTGTTAATTTCTGCTTGAAGATCTTGAATAGTGATTGGTTTTGGTTCCTCGAATTTTTTGATAACGTTTTTTCATTCGTAGGGTTTGAACTCACTAGTTTCTCCTTGATCTTTCTTTTCGAGTATTGAACTTTTTAGGCTATGAAGGATTGATTTTTTGAGTTCTATGTTGTCTATTTCATCAACAACGTTAAGTAGAGTTTCTTGATCTTTGGTTAGGACACATATGCATCCTGAACAAACTCTTTTGCCTTCTTTTTCCTCTTCATCATATTCGCTGTCAGAATATGAATCAGTTTCTTCTTGTAATTCAAGTATTTGACCTTCATCAGAACTATAGATTGACTCTTTAGAATCAGATTGGATGATGTTTAGAAGTTGATGTTTAAATTCATCATCAATTTCTAATTCATTGATCTTCTTTTTCATAGGACACTTATTTGCATAGTGTCCATGTGATCGATATTTATAGAATTGAATCTTTTCTTTTGAATGTCCTCCTTTATAAGTGGGTCGTTTTTTGGTATAAGAATTATAGGGCTTTCTATAATTCTTTCTTTGGAACGATCTATATGGACGATAATTTTGTCTTTCTTGATGTTTTCTGTATCTTTTTATAGCAGTTTTTCGGACTGCAGAGGGTGGATGGACTTTTCCACATCCATATTGATCACAGAAAATTCCCAATTCTGCCTTTTTTGAACCAAAGGTTTTGTTAAGTTTTGTTTGAACTTTGGATTCATTGCATAGACAGATATCTTCACTTATTATGAATGAAGTTAAATTTCCATAGGTTAGACTATCCCAAGGAATTTTTCTGTCATATTTGGCATTTAAATCGATTTTGACTCTTTCAGCAAAGTAGTTTGGAAGTCCTTTGATGAATTGTTCCTTCCAAATTGAGGAAGAGCAATCGGCTGTAATTAAGACTTTGCTTAGGAACATATCTTTCTACCATCTAAAATCTCCTAATGTTGGACATTTGAGATTTAGAAGAATTTCAGCCGATCTGGCTTGATATTGAGTTGGATCTCCTACGAAGGCGTTTGTTATAGTATAGACGAGAGTGTTTACTGCGTCGTCTATTTTTTCTTCTATTTCAACTGTTTGAGGTAATTGACCTTCTACCTTGAGTGTTTGTACTCTTTTTTCAGTACTAGAATGATTTAAGATATAGTGGCGATCACCTTCCTTTAGGTATTGATCCCACCATTGCTTTAATTGTCCTGTGAATCCGGCAACGAGAAGTTGTGCTATCTCATGATCTCTTTTGCCTATTTGTCTATAGGCATTGGAGGCGATCAACATCTCGTTTATTACGTTTATGATTAGATAATCAGATATTCCGTCCACATTCCATTCGTGGATGGCTAATCCATCATAAACGGCTTGAGTCATTTGTGTTTTTTCTTCAAATTGAATATCTGGGAATGATGATTGAGGATACCAATTTCTCATTGTTGAATATTTCGATATTTTTGACTTTGTACCAATTTTTAAGACTTCATTTGGAGACTCGATTCTTTCTTCATTTAGAGAAAGATCCTTAGTCTTTTGGATAATTTGGTCAATGATGGAATCTTTTATAATGTTTATTGTGGGAGTTGTTTTTGAAATATGAAGGTTGTTTAGCTTTTCTTCTATTAAAGCTAAAGTTTCTTCTTCTTTAGTTCTTATTTTAATTTTGCTATCAATGATTGTAGGTTTAAATAAAGGAATTGATTCATCTATTGGAGGTATTAATATTCCTCCATTTGAAGACGAAGCAATGGAAGGTTTTGATATTTTTCCCTCAATCTTTTCTACTTGATTTTCTATTGTGAAAAGAATTTTATTGGAAAAATTATTTTGAAGTTGAATATTTTTTATATCTTTGAGGGTAGGAACATTTTTCTCTTCCTTCTCACTAATATTTTTAAATGGACTAGCTTTGACCTTTTCTCCATAAATTGTTTCAAATTCTATCTCTTCTAGGGGAGGATGAGTTGAGTGAATATTTCCCCTTTGGCTTGTTTTCCATGTTTCCAATAACATATTGATTTCGTTTTCAGATTGTTTCATCCATGTAAAAATGGAACATTTTGCTCTATTTCTTCCATAAATGAATACCATTTTGTTCTGATTTTAGATCTTTGGTTCTCATCATATTTTTGGAAAAAGGCATTCCTTTTTGTTTTGTTTTTTAATGAAAGGAAGTCCCTTTTTAGTGCTTCTTTGTTAATTGAAAATCCTTCAATAAGAACATTTAATTGACTAGAAAACATAGATCGATTATCCATGTATGTTTGGGTTGGAGATTGTGGTTGTGTTTCATAATGAACATTTGCTACATTTTGTTCTATATTGACCGATTTTACTCGCATCGAGTTAGATCGATCAAAATAGAATTTTGAGTCAAACTTACGAGGTGCGAGGAAGTTCGAGAGGTACTTGGTCTTGAGGACATGAATTCCTTGACTTTAGTAACCTCTGTTTCTTCTGAGAATTGTATATCAACGGCCCCATCTGTATGTTCAATAATTTGGGCTAAATTTTAATTTCTTTTTGGTTGAGTGAAAGCTTCCGTAAGCTTCCACGTTGGATTTCTAGTGATTTGTTCCCAAGATAACTTTTTTGGGATGATGAATTGAGGACTTATCTAGATTTGCTTCTATAAAGATTGTTGATCCCTTTGGAGAAGACCTTAAAGCTCTTGGAGAAATGTTTGTATTCATTAATTTGTAACAAATTCTAAAAATCACCACTGCGGAGTGAGATTCTTCTTGAATATTAAGATTTTTTGTATAAACATCGACTATGAGAGAAGATAGGATGTTTGGATCTTGTAACGAAAGAGTAAAATTTGGGTAACAATTGAAGAAAATTGGTCCTTTTTCGAGGTTAGACTGAACCACCTCGAGAAGAGAGTTTGAGTAATTAAAATGTCTTTTATCTCTTAAAGAGACTAAGACAGGTATATCTAGGCCTAACCTGAATAAAGGTTTGATGGCAATTTGAACTAACCCTATGTGAAGATAATTAAATTCTTCACGGTGTTGTAGAATAAGCTTTTTTGAAAAAAGATTTATTGATTCATGGTCATTGTTTATGGGAATATTTTTCTCAGAAATTTTTACACAATTTCTCTGAGTGAGGTTGAAAGTACTATGGTAATAGACCGTTTTTGGATCTATCTTTGGGATACTCCATTGATGAAGTTTATCTTCTATTTTTGCTATTGATAGCTCTTGATTAGTTAATTTAGAAAGTATTGTATTTGAATCACTTTTGTAATCTTCATGGTCATCTGAAATTGAAATAGTTTTTCCTTTGACTCCGGGGCTCATTATTTTTTTCAAAATTTTAGACATGATTAACTTCTTTTGTGCATAACTTAAAATAGATTAGAAATAATTTTCTTTCTTTTTCAAAACTTGTAGAAAATACAACAATTATATCAAGTACTAGTTACTGGGGAACAGGAGCTTACCAACGGACTTACACTTGCTGCCGGTACCAGCTGATGACTAGCGGACACAAGATATAATTGATGAGTTTCCAAAGTTTGGAAAAAAAGAAAAAAAATTTCTTTTCTAGCAAAGGATGAGTAAAAGAATGTTATTTTATTGAATAAAGGCTCTGATACCAATTGCTCCTCGGTGAACCGCGAAGAGAATTAGGATCGTTTACAAGACTTAAGAGATCGTGGAAGTGTTTCAAACTTTAGAAGAAAACTCGAAAGTTTTTTCGATGCCCTTTGATTACAAGATCGAAGTCTTTTATAGACTCCGGATTTGAAATTACAATACAATGCAAAAAACTAAAAGATAAGATTCAATCCGACAGTACAAGACCCTGACTAGATTGATATGACAAAAGATAAAATTATTACAAAAAATAAAATGTACGAAAAGTAAAAGATTCGATTCTCTACAATAATGCACACTACTATTCACTTACTATTAAAGTTTGAAACACTTCCACACCACTTTCAATCCAAAATTAAAATTGGAAAACAATGAACTTTTGTCTCTTATTTGAAAACCCAAATATGAGATTCTTGATTTCAATGATCAATTTTAATTAGACGACGAGCATTTTTTAGAAACATTGGAGTGATATCGATGAGGAAGGAAGAAAATGAGAAGGCCATGAAGTTCACTTGAGGAGAAGAAAAAAAAAAAAGAAGAGAAGAGGGAGATATGAGAAAAATGGCATTGAAGGATGTGTATCAAAGTGGCAGTGAAGTTGAGCAGAGAAGAAGATATTATGTACTAGGAGAAAGGCGATGAATGATGGGTATGATCGTGGTGGTGAAGTTAATTAAAGAAGAAAGAGAAGGAATGAAGAAGAAGAGTGAATATGGATGGATAAAAGAGATGTAAATCACCTCGTTCCAATCACCAAAACTTCATATAAAATTAATATCGTTTACCAAGTAAAAAGTTTAATCCTCAAATAATCGTCATGTCGTTTATTCTTTAGTCAACTAATGGTAAATTTTAGTTTAGATATCATTTAGAATAATTTTCTACATTTCAGGGAACCAAATAAACATGAAACTCAAATCTTTTGGATTAACCAAGAAAAGATTTTTACATAAATTTTAGATTAAAAAGTTTAAGTGTGGGGTGGAGAAAACTAATATAACGGAGAGAAAAATATTTTAAAATACAAAAAGAGGATAAAAAGTTTTAAGAGGGAAAAAATTAGGTAGACGAGCAAATATTTTTAGAGGAATAAAAAGTTAGAAAAAGGGAAAAAAACAATTTTAAATAGAAAATGAAAAAGGAAAAAATGGAAAATGAGCTTAAAAACCCCTAGGTTCAAATTTTAAATTAAAAAAAATGTTTGAAAAGGAGGATTAAATTAAGTTTGGAGAAAATTAACATAAGATTTATTTTCAAAAAATAGACAAAAAGTAACTTTAAAATTTTGAGACAGGTGAGGGATGGATATTTCAGGAAAAAAAATTGGCAAAGAGGAAAAAGAAAATTACTTTGATAGAGAAACGATGTTTGGTAGATGTACAAGTAATTTCAAGGTGAAGATGTTAGAGAAAAATACAAATATTATATAGGAATAAAAAAAACAGTTTAAAAGAGGAAAGTAAATGGAGCAAAAAAATTTATAAAAAAAAAGTTACGGAGTTTGAAATTTTATAAAAAAAAAAATACGGAGTTTCTAAAGTTTGGAAAAACGTTCAATAAATTTTTCATGAGTTAAAATTTATTATTGACTCGTAAAAAAATGATGTGACAATTAATTATTGATTGGACTTACTGACTTGAAAAATTATATTAATTTTATAATTCTTAGCAATTGGACCAGGTGATGTTGCATATCTTTCAGTCTTCTTCTACTCTAATCTTTTTCCTTTCTTCTTCTTTTTTCTAGCAAATTTCACCATCATCGTTGTACCTATCTTTTGTTGCCCCTTATTAGCTCAACTAGAGAGATCTTTTTCCAAATGGAAGATCTTGATGTAGAAGTTGGAAGAAGCTCTTTCAAATTAGGAAGAACGGAAGATTTTTTTTAATCTAGAAGAAGTTATTTCCAAATCTACTAGTATTTCCTCTAGATTTAAACTCTTTTACTGCCACTTTTTCAATCCAAAATTGGAAAACAATGTACTTCTTCTTTTGTTTCAGATCTGAAAACCTAGATATGAGATTCTAGATTTCAATTATCAATTTTAAACACTAAGCATTTGTTTGACAACATCGTTGGTGATGTCGATGAGAAGGGAAGAGAATGACAACATCGATGAGGTTCACTGGAGGAGAAGAAAGAGAAAAAAGGGAAGAGAAGAGGGAGATACTAGAAAAATGGCAGTGAAGGATGGTATGAAAATACTTGGGAAGTTTACTAGAGGAGAAGAGTAAAAAGGAAAAAAGAAAGAGAAAGACAGAAGAAGATATTATGTACTAGGGCAAAGACGATGAATGATTGGTATGACAATACTGATGAATTTCATCGAAGAAAGAAGAGAAGGAATGAAGAAGAAAAGAGAATGGGGAGGAATATGTTAGTTAAATAAAACAGTTAATTTTGTTATTTTAATAGTTTTAATTAGTTGAGGAGTTAGCTACTTCAGTTGGATACAAATGTATATATAGGTGTCACCACCTTTTGAAGAATATACGATGATATTCTCTCATTTGCCCCTTTTTTTTTTTTTTTTTTTTTTTTTTGAAGACAAGAACCAATAACTAACTTTCACCAACCAAATTACATGCAACCTCCTCATTAAGAATGGAGGAGACCAAAAGCGGGTAGGAACCCATCCAAAAATTACAGTCATTTTCCAGGGGCGAAGGGATTGGGAAATCGAGACCAGAAGGAGTGTGATGGTGAGTAAGAGGAATTCTGGCCAAAGAGTGAGGCACTCGGTTACAGCATCGAGGGCATTTTTCGAAACGGGCGACCGCTCGAGAGGCGATTTCTTCAGCGATTTCTCCTACAATGTTTCTGAGCTCTGAGAGATCTGAATCAGGGTGGTTCAACGCCAAGATAAGTTCCAGACAATCCGACTCTATGATGAGAGGGAAAAGAGTAGATCCCTCAATTTGGCGAAGAGATTTCAAACCAGAGAGGGCAACCACTCCTCCACTCCTTCAAGGGCTTTCATTGACCAGTTGAAGAACCAGGGAGATGAGCCCGCATGCATCGAAGACCCGGGAGTCCACGACCACCCAACCTGCACCACACCTTGCGGAGGAGCGGACTAGGAAGCATACGCATTGACTTCGAGAAACCAGCGAGGGAGGCTTCCAGTGGGCGGGACTAGCAGGACTCTGGGACCTTGCTGCTATCGGAGTGATCCTTCGATCACAGAGGGAGCTTAGGTGAGAATCGATGGCATTTATTACTTTTTTAAAGTTTGTCCTGGATTCTTTGAGCATGTTATTTTGCTGGGTAGTTTGATGGTTTTGATCAAAGAGCTTTTTCCTGTTTCTTTCTGTCCAAATACACCATATTATCACGATTGTTTCTTCCATTTTATCTGGTGGGAGGTTGTGAGCGATCCAAAGCCAGTAATCTTTAGGGTTCCATCCCTCCCTTCGGGATCCTGCACAGGTAAAAAGATGGGGAAAATAAGTCTTCCAAATATGTTTAGAGAAATTGCAATTCCAGATAACATGGGATGTTGATTCCTCTTTGAGTTTACAGAAAGTACATAACACATTGGAACTGATAGCCCTTTTATAGATGTTCACATTGGTTGGGATAACATCATTGAAGATATTCCACGTGCATATTTTAGCTCTTAGAATCACTTTAAGCCTCCTGAAAATTTTCCAGGTGTCTTTCCCATATGGGGTTTCGGATGGAGAGGCTAGCTTAGAACAATCAAGGTTTGATGCAAGATGGTAGGCGTTTTTGACCGAGAAGAGTCCTTTTGAGTTTGGGCTCCAAATAATCTCGTCTTTTGCACTTCTCCAGCCCGAGGGGGTATTAAGGTTGTCCTCCGCGTCGCTAGGGATGAAGATTGATCAAATGAGGGCCTCATTCCATCTTAGGTCCTCTTGAAGAAGAAAACTCACCCTTTTGTTCTCGAGGTCTTCAGAGGACCACATGGGGAGGTGATTCCCCTGCCTGGCGATCCAAGGGTCTTTAGTGATGTAAATTTGAGTTCCATTTTCAATTCGCCAACGATAGCCTTTTAGGAAAAGCTCCCTACCCCATATGATACTTCTCCATGTTAGAGACGGATTTGATCCGATAGGGGCTTTTAGGAAATCTTTGTTCTTATAATATCTACCTCGCAACACTTCGGCTAAGAGGCTGTTAGGGGATCGAATGAGCCTCCAGCTAATCTTCGCTAGAGTAGCTTGATTGAACAACTTGAGATCACAAAAACCCAGCCCCCCAACCTGTTTACTCTGACTGAGCTTCTTCTAGCTCATCCAATGAGCTCTTTTCTTGTTTCCCACATAGCCCCACCAAAAATTGGCACACAAGCGATTAATATCATCACATAACTTGTTAGAGATTCTGAAACAACGCATAGAATAAATCGGGATAGCCTGCACCACAGCTTTTATGAGGACCTCCTTCCCTCTTTGAGAGAACAACCTCTCCTTCCACCCTTGAAGCCTTTTCCAGATTCTGTCTTTGATTTTTAGGAAGATCTGCTGTTTATTTTTTCCATTCGTGGAAGGGAGCCCAAGATAATCACCAAGTGAGGCTTTGTAACTAACTTCTAGGATCTTGCTTAAACGAGCCGCCTGATCCGCCTCCACATTTCTACTAGTGGTAAAAGAGGATTTCTCAAGGTTGATAGTTTGCCCCGAAGCACGCTCATAAGTGTTGAGGATCTCTTTTACTTGCCGAGAGTCCCCCTCGGTCGCTCTGAAGAAAAAAAGGTTGTCATCTGCAAAGAAAAGATAGGTTATGGAAGGACAAAAATTATTAACGCGGAAGCCTTTAAACTTTGATAGATATTCTTCCATGTTTAGGAGTGATGAGAGGCCTTCAGCGCAAATAATGAACAAATAAGGAGACAAAGGGTCTCCCTGTCTCAGCCTCCGGTGAGGCAGGAACTCCTGTTGTGGCTCCCCATTGACCAACACTGAATAGGAGACAGACTCAACACATTGCATAATTCTATTGATCCAGCCATCTGCAAACCCCATTCTAGCCATGATCTTTCTCAGAAACACCCATTCCACCCGATCGTAGGCCTTGTTCATATCAAGCTTCATTGCCACAAATCCTTCTTTCCCCCTCCTGCTGGAGCTTAGGGCATGGAGGCATTCAAAGCCAATTATGACATTATCAGTGATCGACCTCCCCGGGATAAAGGCCAATTGAACCTCAGATATGAGTTGATTTAGGACCACCTTAAGTCTATTAGCTAAAACTTTGGCTATGAGTTTGTAAATAACATTGCAAAGGCTAATTGGTTGAAAATCACACATTTTTGTTGGGCGACTAACTTTTGGGATCATGGCAATAAATGTCTTATTTAACGGACCAAGATCAACACCCTCGTTCAAAACCTTAAGGCATACATCAGTGGTATCCTTTCCAATAATATCCCAATATTTTTGATAGAAAATAGCTTGAGCACCATCTGGGCCTGGGGCTTTTGAAGGCCCCATACTCATAATAGCTGTCCTAATCTCATCACCAGTGAAAGGGCTTAAAAGGCTTTTGTTTTGCTCGGGAGTGATGGTTTGGGGGATCCCATGAAGGATACAATCCATGGCTTCGAGACAAGGGTTTGAGGTTTGGAGGAGTGTTTGAAAATAAAGGGTGGTTGTTTTGGTGATTCCTTCATCCTCACTTATCCAATTCCCGAGGTTGTCAAAGATCCCCTTAACATGGTTGGTTTTTTTGCGTTGGGAGGCTTTTGAACGGAACCATTTTGTGTTTTTATCACCCCATTGCAACCAATCTTCCCTAGCTCGAGCCCTCCAATACATTTCCTCTTCTTCAAGAAGACCCTCAAGCTCCTTTTCCGCTTTGAACATGCTGCTAATGTTTGTATCAGAATCTTGGTTGTTTAGCACTTTCAAGTCATCCACTTTGCACTGGATTGCCCATTTTAAGGAGATGTTAAGCCTCCACCTGTTCTAGATTGACATCTCTTTCAATGACTTTTTTTATTTTCTCCTGAAACTGTCTCGATGTGTTCACATCCGGGTATCTCCAAAGCGTCTTAAGAATCTCCCTGCATTCCTCAAAGTTAAGCCAACCCTCCTCAAAACGAATCAGTTTACTCCTTGGTCTCCGGGGTGGGTTGGGGTTAAAAGGGAACAAAGTGTAGAGGATTTGGCGATGGTCTGAATTGTGGTAGTTTAGATGTTGAACTTCCACTTTTTGCCAAAGATCTTCAAATTGAGGTGTAATGAAGAATCTGTCGAGCCTCTCTTTCGTAGAACTTTCCTTATTTTTGTTTCTAATCCAAGTAAAGGGGTGACCCAAGTAGCTTGGGTCTATCAAGTTACACAAGTTTATGGTTTCTTGGAAAGCTTCCATCTGGTTTTGATTTCTAGATGGCCCCCCTTCTTTCTTAGAGTTTAGAAGGATCTCATTGAAATCACCCCCAACAATCCAAGGAAGTGTGGATATGCCTTTCAGCCGCTCAAGAAGCTTCCAAGAGTCCCCCCTTTTATCCGGTTTAGGATGTCCATAAAAGCCTGTGAATCTAAACCACTTTGACCTCTCTTTTATAGTCACATCTATATGCCCATCAGAGAAAGATTGGAGAGTGACATCTGTAATCGAATTCCAAAATAAAATGAGCCCCCCACTACGCCCACGACTGGGGACACTAAAGCTAAACTCAAAGTTTAAAACCTTCCGGATAGAATCCCCTTTCTCAGCAGAGCACTTTGATTCAGAAACAAATACTATGGAGGGGATCTTGTTCCTTACTTCGCTCCGGAGAGCACGGACCGCCCAGGGATTCCCCAAACCCCGGGCGTTCCAACATAAGATTTTCATGGCGATCGGCGGGGCTGGATAACAGCCTCCGCCGATAAAAGATTCTCTTGGATCAAATTCCTTGTGCAGACCTTCTTGCTCTGTTCCCTATCCTCCAATAGTTCTATTTTGTGTTTAGTCCCTGCAGCTTGGATCTCTTGCTAGATTGTGGGCTCCCATCTATTATCTTTCCTTGCAATTCTTTTCCATCCCTTTACATTTTGTTTATTGTTGTGTAACAATGCCTCTTTTCCTTTGCTAATTTTTGTCATTTGACTCGCATCATTGGGTTTTCTTTAGTGGTAGCATCCAAGTCCGTTTGGATTTTGGAAATATTCGTGAGCGCCTTTTGTTCCTTCAAAATACCCCCTATGTCTGTTATCTCAACAATATCAGTTGTATCAGTGGTGTGTTCAGTGCTTGGTTGGGGATTAGTAGTTTATCCCTAGCATGACTAGTCTCACTTCTTGCCATGTCCTTTTGGTCACCCTTGGCTTTGTTTTCTTCTGATGCCCCTTCTGCTTTTATTGATTCCTTATACTTTTCCTGGTCCTTTTTTGGTACAAAATCTTTGCTAGAGTTATGTTTTTTCCTTTCCTCACTTTTTTCTTCCAGCTTTCGTCACTAGAGTCTTCCTCATCAGCCGTTTCAATATCTTTTTCACAACAGTCGTCAGTGCCAGCTATTTGCCTGGTCGCTTTACCTCTTCCTCTTCCTCTATTAGTGTCATGAATACCCAAGCCCTTGTCGCGGTTGAATCTTTTGACTTTTGCTCCAGGACCCATTTCTCTTAGCCATGGTCCAAAGCCAAGTTGTCCCTCAGGGTCTGCTTCTTCACAGTCTTTTAGGGCATGCCCGATCTTTCCACAGTTGTAACAAAAATCAGGTAATTTCTCATAGGTAATAGGAATCCACACCTCAACTTCCATTGAACCTAACTTAAGCTTGGTTGCCCTCCAAAGAGCTTTTTGAACGTTGATCCTGACCCGTATTCATAGAGTGTTTCCACCCTTTGCACGTTCATCTTCACGATCCACCTTTTCAAAAGATCCTACAGAGTTACCCAGGGCTACGATGGCTTTCCTGGTAAAACAAGCTAGGGGTAAGTCATGGAAGTGCAACCAGAAAGAGGCGTACCTAAAGTCAATCTCGGAGAGAATATTTGATCCCTTTGGTTCTTAGAATAGCAGAAGAGACTTGTCGAAAATCCACGGGCCTCCATTTTCTATTCTTGTTTTTTCCTTCTGGTGACGAAACTCGCATAGATACAAGTTCTTCCCTGCTTTGTTGATTTTTACACCCTCATCGATGCCCCAGATCTTTGGAATGGTGGCTTTAAAGACTTCACTCACAATGTTTCTATTCGTGAGGATCTTATAGACAAGGGTTTTTTCCAGGTTTTTCTCATATTCATTGATTTCTTCATCCGCGATGTTAACCACCCTTCTTTGCTTTTCTTCTGTTAGGTTTAGCTTCTCAAATCTTCGAAATATGTTCGGTTCCTCCATAGGAGATGGATAACCAGACCAACCTGCGATCACTCTCAGGGATCCCGATACTGCAAACTAGTCGTTGCCCCTTTGCTCATGAAGCTCTCCAGAGAGAAGACTTCAGAGCCATTTGCCCCTTTTCTCTTAATATGGTATCAGTTGTTCAATAAATTTTTGCTTCTGTTGTTACTCTAGCCACTCTTATTTCCTAACTCTTGTGGATGACTCAACTAGGTTGACTTGGATCTTTATGCTTAAGTGCACACTATTATTCCACAGTTTTTCAGTTTTGTTGAAACATAATTTGGAAAGTGCATAAAGCAGTTTCGGTCAGACAATGCCCCTGAACTTATTCTTGAATCCTTTTTTAAGCAAAAAGGTGTAGTACAACAGTTTGCTTGTGTTTGATGCCCACAACAGAATGTTGTCGTCGAAAGAAAACATCAACACATACTCAACGTTGCTCGAGCACTTTATTTTCAGTCACGGGTACCTTTATCCTTTTGGAATGAGTGTGTTCTTACTGTTGTTTTTATAGTTAATCGCACGCCATCTCCCTTATTAAAATGGAAGTCTCCCTTTCATCTTCAATATGGAACATTACCTGATTACAGTAGGATGAAAGTCTTTGGTTGCTTGTGTTTTGCATCCACATTGTCTCAAGGAAGGACTAAGTTCCAACCTCGCGTTGTTGCTTTGGTATTTTCTTGGTTATCCTGCAGGAATGAAGGCATATCGTTTATATTACATAGCTCAACGCAAATTCTTTGTGTCCAGGGATGTAGTCTTTCATGAGGAACACTTTCCTTTTCACTCAATGAGTACAGAGGCACACCAACCTGACTTTCTACCTGGTTTTGTCTTGCCAAGAGCATTCGATCCTGATAATTGTCCAATGCTTGCACCTATACACACGACAACCTTGGAAGATACAACATAAGAATTTGACCCTCCTGCATCTAGAGACCAAGCAATCGTTAATCGCAACCTTCTACCTGTGTCCATCACCTCTGCTCCAACATGCATCATTCCATGTGAAACAACCTTACGAAGGTCCACACGACAGTTGAGACAACCTTCATACTTACAAGCATACCACTGTGCATTGATTCATGCTATGCCTATACCAGAAGGCTTCACCAGACACCCAATCAGTAAGTATCTCTCGTATCACAGGCTATCTCCATCCTATCAACACCTTCTCTTACAAGTCTCTGCTCATACTGAGCCAACCTACTATCATGAGGTTGTTCCCTTTGAGCATTGGCGTCAAGCGATGAAGGCAGAGTTAGAGGCTATGGAGCTTAATAAAACTTGGACAATTGTTCCTCTACCACCTGGCAAGAACACTGTTGGTTGTCGATGGATCTACAAGATCAAATACAAAGCGGATGGTTTCATTGAAAGGCACAAGGCACGTTTGGTTGCAAAGGGGTAGACTCAACAAGAAAGATTGGACTACTTTGAGACCTTTTCACCTGTCGCCAAGCTTGTCATTGTAAAGACTCTCTAAACCATAGCTGTTGCACGACAGTGGCCACTCATCCAATTAGGTGTCAACACTACATTTCTCCATGGTATATTATTTGAAGAAGTCTATATGGAACTCTCATTGGGATATCAACCTAAAGTTTCCAATCCGACCACAAAGCTTTTGATATGAACCACCAGAGCATCAAATTGTTATTTTCTAATTTTATGTAATTCTATCATTTTTCCATTTTTTCCTTTTTATGACATTTTAAGTAG
Organism: Trichosanthes cucumerina; assembly: GCA_036507285.1. Classification (NCBI taxonomy): domain Eukaryota; kingdom Viridiplantae; phylum Streptophyta; class Magnoliopsida; order Cucurbitales; family Cucurbitaceae; genus Trichosanthes; species Trichosanthes cucumerina. The sequence continues at coordinate 9,470,722 of CM071842.1, read as the reverse complement.
GGTTATTTTTGTCATTTGTCATGATATGACATTTAGGATTTTGGGAAGCTATTTAAAGATTGGTCATTAGGTTGTACAGGATAGTTTTTGGATGAATACAAATTTCGTGTGATTTGTTGCAGAACCACATCATCACCCTTTGCAATTCTTGAGTACAGGGTTGCAAGCCAGAAACATTCAGGTAGGTTTGATCAACTTGCTTGTGGAGTGTTCCATCCTTGAGTGAGGAATTAGTTTCCTTACCTCTTAGTCTTTGATTATAAGGTAATCCACATCTAGTCCTTTTCCTTCGGATTGAATCGAATCGATTTGGGGGGTTTTAGTGTTTGAGAATTAGGGGTTCACATAACCAAAGGGTTCCTAATTCCAATTCGCTAGGGTTTTCTTATCAGCTTGTTTGTCGTCTCAACAATGCTCTATATGGCCTTAAGCAAGCATCCAGACAATGGTTCTCCAAGTTTTCAAGCTTCTTATTGACTCTAGGTTTTAAACAATCAAAGGAAGACTATTCATTGTTTACCAAAGGCAAAGGACATACATTTATTGCTCTTCTTGTTTATGTAGATGACATCACCGTGACAGGAGGAGATTTAACACTCATTCACCAGCTCAAAGTGGTGCTCAATAATGCCTTTCGACTCAAGGACTTAGGTTCTTTGAAATATTTCCTTGGACTCGAAATAGCTAGGTCTTCTTCAGGGCTCTATTTGTCCCAAAGACACTATGCTTTACATCTTCTTGAAGATTCTGGAATGCTAGAAGCTAAGTCTACTTCTTTGCCAATGGATCCCCAACTCAAGATGCACTCCTCGCTTGATGATAAGCTTAATGATCCGTCTACATACAGGCGTTTGGTAAGACGTTTGCTATACCTCACCATTTCTCGACCTGATATAACATTTGTTGTCCATAAGCTCAGTCAATACATGGCTCGTCCAACTAAACAGCATCTTGCAGTTGCTCAACATCTACTGCGGTACATCAAAGGAACGCCAGAACAGGTGCTAAGATACAAAGTTTCCAGATTCGTGCCTTCGCGGATGCCGATTGGGGCGCTTGCCTAGATACTTGACGGTCAGTGATTGGCATTTTTGTTTTTATTGGTGATGCTACGGTTTCTTGGAAGTGAAAGATTACAAACAGTATCCAGGTCTTCTTGTGAAGCCGAATATCGAGCCTTAGCTGTTGCGTCTTGTGAAATTGTCTAGCTCCAATCTCTCCTTCAAGATTTGCAGATTCAAACTCCAGTTTCTGCCCTACTGTTTTGTGATAATGTTTTCGTTCATATTGCCACCAATCCAATGTTCCATGAAAGGACCAAACACATTGAGCTTGGCTGCCATTTTGTACGAGAACGAGTTACCGATGCTACCATCAAACTTCTACCAGTCAAATCCTCCGAATAGCTAGCTAACATGTTTACCAAACTCCTTGCTTCTCCTCTGTTTTTTATCTAATGGGCAAGATGGGTGTTCAAAACTTGTTAACTCCATCTTGAGAGGGGGTGTTAGTTGAAAAAAAAAACAGTTATTTTTTTTAGTTGAGGAGTTAGCTATTTCAGTTGGAACAAGTATATATATAAGTGTCACCACCTTTTGAAGAATATACGATAATATTCTCTCATTTGCCCATTTTCTCTTAATAGAATAAAGAGATGCAAATCACCTTGTTCAATCACCATAATTTAATACAAAAGTAATATAGTTTACCAAATAAAAAATTTTAATCATCAATTAATTATCATGTCATTTATTCTTTAGTTGGTTGATAGTAAATTTGAACTTAGAGATCATTTAGAACTATTTTTTAAACATCGAGAGACCAAATGAACATGAAACTCAAATTTTTTAGACCAATCAAAGGTAGATTTTTACATAAATTTTTGAGTAAAAAATTTAAGTGAGAGGCAGAGAAAACTAATTTTATCTAGAGAAAAATATTTAGGAATAAAAAAAAGGGATAAAAATTTAAAGAAAGAAAAAAATTAGGAAGATGACCAAATACTTTTAGAGAAAAAAAAGTTAGAAAGAGGGACACAAAAAATTTTTAAATAGAAAATACCAAAAAACAAATCTGAATGGAAAACGAGTTTAAAAACGCCTAGGGACAAATTTTAAATAGAAAACAAATGTTTGAAAATGAAAATTAAATTTAACAATAAATGGTTTGAGAAAATAAAATTAAACTTTTTTTTACAAAAATCAAAGAGTAGAAAATACCTTTAAAAATAAAAAGAGAGCAATCATAGAGTCTGAGAAATAGAAATTTTGTAGTGAAATATGTAACCAGAGGGATGGAGAAATATTCGAGGGAGAAAATTGGCAAAGAGAAAAAGGAAATTACTTGGGCAGAGAAAGGAAGTTTGAAAAAGGGACTAGAACTTTTAAGAGGAAAATGTTAGAAAAAGTTAGAAAAAATATATAGGAAAAAATTAAGAGTGAAAACTGAAAAGTAATGGAGGGTAAATTTTATAGAAAAAATTTAGAGCATTCGAAAAATAGAAAACAATTTAGAAAGATGACGTGGGACAATTTCTAGAGAGAAAGTGTCAATAGGATAGAATAATATATATTGCGAGAAAATTATGTTTATTTTTTAAAATCTTTTAGGATAGAATAAAATATTTTGTCAATAGAATCTAGAAAACATAGGGACAAGAGTAAGATAAAGATGCAAAAATTAATAATAATCTTAGGGCCTGTTTGGTTAGCAATCCAAATTCTGTTTTATGTTTTCAGATTCACTGAATTCAGTGAATACGCATTTGTGAGACGTGTTAAAAGCTGTTTTTGATTCTCGTGATCCAAATAGTAGAAATTCAAAACAACATTTTTATGTTTTCATTGTATCCAGATTCGAATTTGAAATTTTAAAATGCAGAATTATATTAAACAAAGATAAATATCTTAGTAAATATAGTATTTCATGTTTATAAACTTAATTTAATTTTGTTAAATTAAAATAGCTATAATATAATATATAATATATTATAAAATATAAAATATTATATTATATTATAAAATAATAATAATATAAAATTTATAAAAAAATAACATGTTCATAAATTAATTAATAATGTCTTATATTCAACCTAATATTTAGTTTTTGGAATTACAACTAATTTTATGATATATAAATATATTATAGAACACACTTTAAACTACTGTTTAAAATGGAATCAAATTTCTAAACCTGCTACCAAACACATATCTGAAAACATGAAATACAACTCTGTTTTCATTGAATCCCTTGTTTTCAAATTTCTGTTTTTGGATTGTCAACCAAACAGGCCCTTAGAGACCGATAAATCCAGAAAGTCCTCCCTAGAGGAGAGCAGAAAGAGACAAACAATTCTAGGAAGTGAAAAAAAAAATAAGGTGAGGGATGAGGAAAGACTTTTTAACCTTGAAAAAGATCAAGAAGATAAGTTCCAAGAGAGAATAAAAACTTTAGAGAGACAAACAATATTAGAAAGAGGAAAAAAAGTTTTATGGAGAAAAAGTGAGAGAAACTTTCAAAATATTTTAGTTAGAAAAAAAATATTAAAGATAGGGTAAAAGGTTAAGAATTAAAAATGATAAGAATTGAGAGTGAGAATCAAATTTAAAGTTAGTTTTTTTTTCATCAAAAAATCACTTCAGTTTTCCGAAAATTGCTTTTAGAAAGTATGCTTTAGAAAGTATAAGAAAAATTTTGGCAAGACTCTAGAGATAGGGAGAGATAAAAGTTTTAAAGAGACCATTAAAAAATATGAGAGTGATAAACCATAGAGGGTGAAAAATGAACAATTTGGAAAGGAAAGAACTTTAATCTTGGCTAGAAGGACAAAGAACATTAAAAAGAGGTGTAGAATAGTTTTAGGCATAAAAAGGACAAAATATTTATGAGAGAAAGTTAAAAGAAATAAATTTTTTATGGAAAGGGTTAGAGAACTAGAAAATATTTTAGAGAACATTTTAGAAAGACGAGCAAATTTTAGAGTGGAAAAATGTTTGCAAATGAAAATGAAATTTAAAACACACAAAATTTTGAGAAAAACTACTTTCATTTATATATATATATATATATTTGTTTTTTATGATGAGGTCAATTTTTATAGTTATAAATAAAATTTGAGAGACACAATAACAAAATATTAAAAAGAAGAATCTTACGAGTAAGAAATAAAAATTTTGGAGAGAAAAAGTTTTAAATGGGGGTTGGAGAGATTTGTGAGAGAGAAATTTAGAGGTAGAAAAAAGGGATGTTTTAGAGAAACCAAAGTTAGAAAGTGGGCCACATTTTTAGAGATGAAAAACTAAAGAGAGGTACAAATTTTAGATAGAAAAAGCTAAAGTATTTAAAAGAATTAAAAGTGAGAAATAAATATTTTTTAATATAGAAGAGATATGGAAAAATAATTTAGAGAAAACAATTTAGAAAGACCTTGTGGACAAATTTTTGGAGAGAGAAAATATTTAGAAATTAAAACTACAAAACAAAAACTTTGAAGAAAAATCACTTTAAATTTAAAAAAAATGAAAAAAGTTGTAGAAAGAGACCAGACCAAAAAATATAAGAGAGAAAAAACTAATAGAGTGAGGAATAAAAATTGGGGAGAAAAAAATTAAGAATGAGAGGAAGATTTAGAAATAGAAAAATGTGAGAAAATAGTTTTTAACGGAAGAACTATGGAGAGAGAAATAAACTTAGGAAGGAAAGATTTAGATAGACGTTTGGACAATTTTAAGAGGAAAAAACTTTTGGAAATGAGAATTAAATTTAAAAAAACATAAAATGGAGAAAATGACTTTAAATTTTTCAATATGTTTTTGAAAGAAAAACAATTCAAAAAAGATAAGAGAAAAAGAATGGAAGGAAGGAAAGATATAAAGATAGTAAAGAGAAAAAAAAAATTCAAACGGTAGGAAACAAAGCTAGGGAGAGGGATAAAAATTTTATAGAGAAAACAAAAATTAAAAATAGGTATAATAATATTTTCGATTAAAAAAGAATAAAATATATATATGAGTCATATGGAAATACGAAATTTGGATTGAAAACAATATGAGAGTGAACTCTTTTTTTTTTTTTTTTTTTTTGAAAGACTCGAGGGACACATTTTGGTGAAAAAAAAATGTTTGGAAATGAGAATTAAATTTTGGATAAAATCACTTAATTTTAAAACGTATCTTTGAAAGATTAAATAATTTTTAAAAATAATTTAGAAAGAGCTAGGCAAAAGGCTTAATGTGATGTAAAGGAGGACCAAAAAAAAAAAATGGAAAAAAACATAGAAAGTGAGAAATAAAAAATTTGCAGAGAAATATGTTTAAGCAAGGATTAGAGAAAAAAATTAGAAAGAGAAAAAGGGAATAAAAGTTTTTAAGAGAAATAAAATTGGAAAGGGGTAAAATTTTTAGAGGAAAAAAATAGAGAGAAGTACACAGAATTATGGGGGGAAATTAGGTGTTAGACTATGTTTGATATAATTAAATTTGCCCTAATCTATTAGCTTTAAACTTTTGAGTTAAATAATTCGTATTCAATATATCATATATAACTCATATGAAGTATAATTGACATAGTGGATTCAATAACAAAGCCAAATCCATGGGAAGAAAAATCCATCCCAAAAGAGAGAAAACTCTCAAAAGAACATGTGTTCTATTCAAATATGTTCCAAAAAAAACTCTCTTACAATTCTATCGAAGGGTTCGGGGTTATTTGTGGCGCTGAGTGAGTTATAATAACAAGGGTTATAATAATTTGTGGAGTGATATAATATTATTTTAAATGCAGAATAGTGTAGTTTGAGGTTATAATAGTCTGTGTTTGAGGTGTAGAGTATTTCACAAGTTATAATAACCTATAACACAAGTTATTATAATTTTTGCTCCCAACAGGCTCTAATAGCCTTATAATCAAAAGATCGAATACAAATTAATCTAAAACTAACATTAAACTAATAATAATTAAATTATACTAATAGAAAGAGTATACACTAGTTATTCATATTCATAACATCAAATATATCTAAAATGAACTATATCAGTGATATATGATATATTCCTTTTTGTTTCCTCATGTTTCAGATTTGTGTATCTATTAATTCCTTGAGTTTAAAAATCGAACAATCAAGCACTTTAATTTGATAAGATGGTTCAATTGAGTTTGTGTATGTTCACCACCATATATTATTTAATAGATTACTGATATAGAAAATTTTAATATTGAAATAATAAATTTTAAATAAAGATAATAATAATTATAATAAAATAAAAAATTATCCTTCTCTCCATCCCCTCCCACACCTTCTCTCTTCCATCTTATTTCTTTCTCTTCGTGCCCTCCCCCTCACCTTTCTTCCTCCTTGAAACCACCTCCAGAATCCCATTGATCAGTCTCTTCAACTCGTCGCTCTCATTCAGTAGACAAATCTAGAGTCCATGGAGAGGTCGTGTTCATCGATGGGGACGCAGAAGCCTCTGAGAATGGATCGGACGAAGCGATAGTCCTCGAAGGTGCGACGGACTTCGCGGAGGGAGGTGTGGTAGAGGACAATCCGGTGGTCGAAGTAAGGGAAGATGCGAGAGGGGGCGATGGCAAAACGATGGTATTAGGGACAACGAGCCTTCACATATCTCTCCACATTGTTATGATATTGTCCACTTTGTGCATAAGTCCTCATGTTTTTGCTTTTGGTTTCACCCAAAAGGCCTCATACCAATGGAGATAATGTCCCTCATTATATAACTATGATCTAAGCCCCACTCCCAACCTGACCAACTCCCTTTACCAAAAGGTACCTCCAGTCCAGGTTAACTCCTTTAACCTTGAGCACACAGCCTATCCGATAGAGATTTCTACCATGGATCTCCACCATGACTACATTTTCAAGGCTTTCCTCCTTTGTTCGACACCTGAGAATTCTATCTATCACAGCTCAGGGCATGGCTCTGATACCACAGTTAGGGGCAATGACCCTTCACATACCTCCACATTGGTATGATATTGTCCACTTTGGGCATAAGCCCTCATACCTTTACTTTTGGTTTCACCCAGAATGCCTTATATCAATGGAGATAATGTTCCTCACTTATATAACCATGGTCTTCCCCTTATCTAGCCGATGTGGGACTTTGGTTGTACTCCCAACATATGGGACTAGGAGCGGAGACGTAGGTGGAGAGATGGATGCAATGGAATATTGAAGGCTTCTTGGGAGGGGAATCAGAATCTTCGCGCGCAGAGGTCTTGAATGTCTTTGAACGAAGAGCATGGGAAGTGATGATGATGAAGTTTGGTCATAGATTGAACTCTAGTCGACGATCTCAACCATTGAGACCACATGAAAGGACTGAGTAGTGAAGAAGTAGATGATGAATAATAAGTATTAAGAAGATGAGGAAGGAAGAAAGGTGAAGGGACGGGGCACAAAGAGAGAAAGAAGATGGAAGGGAGAACGAGAAGGGGATAAGGAAGGAAAATTTTTTATTTTTCATTTTATTATAATATTAAAAATTATCACGTCAGCAACCTGTTAAATAATTAATGGTGTTAACATACAGACCCTCAATTGAATCATCTTACCAAATTAAGGAGTTTGATTGTTTGATTTTGAAACTCAGAGACTTAATAAACACAAATATGAAACACGAGAGACCAAAAAGGTATTTTTTTATAGTTGTTTTAGGTATATTTTTTCACTGATATACCCACTAATAAGCCGAGTATGAATATAATAGATAGCATAATAAAAAAAAATATTGCAAAATGAAAATATAAAGTATATCATATATATTAATGCACCAAAAGGTAATGAAAAAAATAGAAATCAAATTTAAAACTTTTTCCTATATTTTACGAATCTAAAAAATCATTGTTAAATTTATAAATATCTTAATATTTTTTAATTACTCATTATAATTTCCAAAATTCTTAAATAAGAACAAAAAAGTATAAACAAGAAAAACGCACTAGAAAGAGAACATAAAACAGTCATATATAGGGCAAAGGCGAGAGAAGAAGATATTATGTACTAGGCTAAAGGCGATGAATGATTGAGTATGACAATGTTGATGAAGTTCATCGAAGAAAAACGAGAAGGAATGAAGAAGAAAAGAGAACAGGGAGAGGAATAAAAGAGATGCAAATCACCTTGTTCAATCACCATAATTTAATACAAAATTAATATAGTTTACCATGTCAAAAATTTTAATCATCAATTAATTGTCATGTTGTTTATTCTTTAGTTGACTGAGAGTAAATTTGAACTTAGAGATCATTTAGAACCATTTTCTAAACCTCGGGAGCCGATCAAATGAACATGAAACTCAAATTTTTTGGACCAATCAAAGGTAGATTTTTCCATAAATTTTTTAAAAGAAAGTTTAAGTGAGGGGTAGAGAAAACTAATTTTACCCAGAGAAAAATATTAAGAAATACAAAAAGGGGATAAAAATTTTAAAAAAAAAAATATTAGGAAGAACAAATATTTTCAGAGAAAAAAAGTTAGAAAAATATCTTTAAAAATAAAAAGAGGGCAACCATAGAGTGTGAGAAATAGAAAATTTTTAGTGAATTATGTTACGAGAGGGATGGAGAAATATTCGAGGGAGAAAATTGGCAAAGAGAAAAAAGGAAATTACATGGGCAGAGAAAGGAAGTTTAAAAAAGGGACAAGAATTTTTAAGAGGAAAATGTTAGAAAAATTATATAGGAAAAAAATTAAGAGAGAAAAGTAATGGAGGGTAAAATTTTATAGAAAAAATTTAGACCATTTGAAAAATAGAAAACAATTTAGAAAGATGACGTGGGACAATTTTGAGAGAGAAAGTGTCAATAGGATAAAATAATATATTGCAGAAAATTAGGTTTATTTTTTGAAATCTTTTAGGATAGAATAAAATATATTGTCAATAGAATCTAGAAAAGATAGGGACAAGAGTAAGATAAAGATGCAAAAATTAATAATAATGATAACTTAGAGATCGATAAATCAAGAAAGTTTAGGAGGTGAAAAAAAAATAAGGTGGGAGAGGAAAGACTTTTTAACCTTGAAAAAGATCAAGAGGATAAAAGTTCTAAGAGAGAATAAAAACTTTAGAGAGACAAACAACATTAGAAAGATGGAAAAAAGTTTTATAGAGAAAAAGTGAGAGAAACCTTCAAAATATTTTAGTAAAAAAAAAATATTAAAGAGGGGTTAAACTTAAAGATAAGAATAAAAATAATAAGAATTGAAAGTGAGAATCAAATTTAAAATTAGTTTTTTTTTTCATAAAAAAATCACTTTAGTTTTCAAAAAATTGCTTTAGAAAGTATAAGAAAAATTTTGACAAGATTTTAGAAATAGGGAGAGATAAAAGTTTTAGAGAGACCATTAAAAAAATGAGTAAATATGAGAGTGATAAAACTTAGAGGGTGAAAAATGAACAATTTGGAAAGGAAAAACCTTTAATCATGGTTAGAAAGGACAAAGAACATTAGAAAAATGTGTAAAATAGTTTTAGGCATAAAAACGACAATATTTATGAGAGAAAGTTATAAGAAATAAATTTTTGATAGAAAGGGTTAGAGGGCTAGAAAATATTTTAAAGAACATTTTAGAAAGACGAGCAAATTTTAGAGTGGAAAAATGTTTGTAAATGAAAACTAAATTTAAACACACAAAATTTTGAGAAAAACTATCTTCATTTCTATATATATTTTTAAGGATTAGGACAATTTTTATCTTATAGATAAAATTTGAGAGACACACTAACAAAAATATTTAAAAGAAGAATCTTACGAGTGAGAAATAAAAATTTTGGAGAGAAAAAAGTTTTAAGTGAGGGTTGGAGAGATTTGTGAGAGAGAAATTTAGAGATAGAAAAATGGATGAAATCTTTTAGAGAAATCCAAGTTAGAAAGGAGGCCACATTTTTAGAAATGAAAAACTAAAGAGAGGTGTGAATTTTAGATAGAAAAAGGTAAAGTATTTAAAAGAATAAAAAGTGAGAAATAAATATTAGAAGAGATATGGAAAAATAATTTAGAGAAAACAATTTAGAAAGACCTTGTGGACAAATGTTTTGAGAGAAAAATATTTAGAAATTAAAACAAAATTTACAAAACAAAAACTTTGAAGAAAATCATTTTAAATTTAAAAAAATGAAAAAAGTTGTAGAAAGAGACCAGACCAAAAAATATAAGAGAGAAAACTAATAGAGTGAGGAATAAAAATTGGGGAGAAAAAAAAAATTAAGAGTGAGAGAAAGATTTAGAAAGAGAAAAATGTGAGTAAAGAGTTTTTAACAGAAGAACTATGGAGAGAGAAACAAACTTAGAAAAGAAACGGAACAGAGGAAAAAAATGAGAATTAAATTTAAAAAAAATGGAGAAAATAACTTTAATTTTTCAATATGTTTTTGAAAGAGTAAAGAAAAAAGAATTCAAAAAAGATAAGAGTTAAAAAATGGAAGGAAGGAAAGATATAAAAATATTAAACAGAAAAAAAAAATATAAGTGTGGGTAACAAAGTTAGGGAGAGGGATAAAAATTTTATAGAGAAAACAAAAATTAAAACGATGTATACTAATATTTTCAATAAAAAAGAAAAAATATATGAGTAATGGTATGAGAAATACGAAATTTGGATTGAAAACAATACGAAAGTGAACTGTTTTTTTTTTTTTTTTTGAAGACTCGAGGGACATTTTAGAGAAAAAAATGTTTGAAAATGAGAATCAAATTTTGGATAAAATCACTTTAATTTTAAAACGTATTTTTGAAAGATTAAATAAATTTTAAAAATAATTTAGAAAGAGCAAGGCAAAAGGCTTAATGTGATGTAAAGGAGACAAAAAAAATGATTGAAAAAAATTAGAAAGAGAGAAATAAAAAATTTGAAGAGAAATATGTTAGGAAGGATTAGAGAAAGAAATTAGAAAGAGAAAAAGGGAATAAAAGCTTTTAAGAGAAATAAAATTGGAAAGAGATAAAAAATTTAGAGGAAAAAAATAGAGAGAAGTATACAGAATTATGGGGGAAAATTAGGTGTTAGATGTGCTTGATATAATTAAATTTACCTTAACCTATCATCTTAAACTTTTGAGTTAAGTAATTCGTATTCGATATATCATGTATAACTAATATGAATTATAATTGATGTAGTGGATTCAATAACAAAGCGAAATCCATGGGAATGAAAATTCATCCCAAAAGAGAGAAAACTCTCAAAAGAACAAAAAGTGTTCTATTCAAATATCTTCCAAAAAGCTTCTTTACAATTCTAACCAAGGGTTATTAAGGGATTGTTTGGGGTACTGAGTGAGTTATAATAACAAGACTTATAATAATATCTGTCGAGTCATATAATATTATTTAAAATGTAGAGTAGTATAGTTTGGAGTTATAATAGTCTGTGTTTGGGGTGTAGCGTATTCCAAAAGTTATAATAACCTACAATACAGGTTATAATAACTTGTGCTCCAAACAGGCTCTAATAGCCTTATAATCAAAAGATCGATACAAATTAATCTAAAATTAACATTAAACTAATAATAAGTAAACTATACTAATAGAAAGAGTATATACCAGTAATTTATATTCACAATATGAAATATATCTAAAATGAAGAATATGAGTGACATATGATAAATTTCTTTTTGGTTCCTCGTGTTTCAGATTTGTGTGTCTGTTAAGTGCTTGAGTTTCAAAATCGACCAATCAAGCCCTTTAATTCGGTAAAATGGTTCAATTGAGTCTGTATATGTTAACCACCATTAATTATTTAATAGATTACTGATGTGGAAAATTGGAATATTGAAATAATATTGTTTAAATAAAGATAATAATTATTATAAAAAAATAAAAAAAATTATCCTTCATCCCCTCCCACACCTTCTCTCTTCCATCTTATTTCTTTCTCTTCGTGCCCTTCCCCTCACCTTTCTTCCTCCTTGAAACCACCTGCACAATCCCATTGATCAGTCTCTTAAACTCGTCGCTCTCATTTAGCAGACGAATCGGGAGTCCATGGAGAGGTCGCGTTCATCGATTGGGGAGCGGAAGCCTCTAAGAATGGATCGATTGAAGCGAGGACGACGCGGAGGGAGGTGTGGTGGAGGACAATTCGGTGGTCGAAGTCTGGGAAGATGCGAGAGGGGGTGATGGCAAAACGATGGTGTTAGGGACAACGAGCCTCCACATATCTCCACATTGTTATGATAATGTCCACTTTGGGGATAAGTGTCTTTGCTTTTGGTTTCACCCAAAAGGCCTCATACAAATGGAGATAATGTCCCTCACCATATATCCATGATCTAAGTCTCACTCCCAATAGTCATCTATCCATCTAGCTCTTATCCTGACCAACTCCCTTTACCAGAAGGTACCGCCAATCCAGGTTAACTCCTTTAACCTGGAGCCCACCGCCTCTCCGATAGAGCTCTCTACCACGGATCTCCACCATGACTACACTTGCCTATCCGATAGAGCTCTCTACCATGAATCTCCACCTTCACTACACTTTCAAGCCTTGCCGCCTTTGTTCAATACTTGAGATTTCTATACCAATCACGGCTCAGAGGCATGGCTCTGATACCATTGTTAGGGACAACGACTCTTCACATACCTCCACATTGGTATGATATTGACCACTTTGTCATGACTTTACTTTTGGTTTCACCTAAAAGGTCTTATATTAATGGAGATAATGTTCCTCACATATATGCCCAAGATCTTCCCCTTATCTAGCCGATGTGGGACTTTGGATGCACTCCCAACAGATGGGACCAGGAGCGGAGATGTAGGTGGAGAGATGGATGCGGTGGAATATGGAGGGCTTCATGGGAGTGTTGAGAGGGGAATCAAAATCTTCACGACAGAGGTCTTGAATGTCTTTGAAGGAAAAGCATGAGAAGTGACGATGATGAGGTTTGCTCGGAGATTGAACTCTGGTAGGCGATCTCAACCATTGAGACAACATGAAAGACAGAGTAGTGAAGAAGTAGATGATGAAGAAGAAGTATTAAGAAAGATGAGGGAGGAAGAAAGGTGGGGGGAAGGGGCCACAAAGAGAGAAAGAAGATGGAAGGGAGAACGGGGAGGGGGGGAAGGAAAATATTTTATTTTTTACTTTGTATTTAAGAATATTCTTTTAATATTAAAAATTATCATGTCAGCAACCTATTAAATAATTAACGGTGTTAACATACAGACTCTCAATTAAACCATTTTACCAAATTAAGGGTTTGATGGTTCGATTTTGAAACTCAGGGAATTAATAAACACAAATATAAAACACAAGGGACCAAAAATGTATTTTTTGTATAGTTTTTTTAGGTATATCTTTTCACTAATAAGCCGACTATAAATATAATAGATTGCATAATAAAAAAAAATTGCAAAATGAAAATATAAAGTATATCAGATACATTAATGCATCAATGAAAGTAAAATTAGAGTAAGGAAAGGAAATAGAAATCCAATTCAAAACTTTTTCCTATATTTTACCAATCTAAAAAATTATGGCTAAATTTATAAATATCTTAATATTTTCATTACTCATTATCATTTCCAAAATTCTTAAATAAGAACAAAAAAAAGTATAAACAAGAAAAACACACTATAAAGAGAATATAAAACAGTCATATATATATGCACACACAAAATCGTCAATTCAATTGAAAAAAGCATCACTAGATGGAGGATGCAAGATTTTCTTCCATCTAGACCATTCATAAAAAAAAAAAAATAAAAAAAAACGGTTATTTATTTTATTCATTCATTATAATATCAAAACAAGCTGATCTATAAATGAAATAGGAAAAGCTCTATTTAATAATAATTTGATTGTTGTACTAAAATAATAATAATAATAATAATTTGATTGTTAATTTTTTAAAATTAAACTTATAAACCCTATAAATTTTCTTGTTTTGTTATCCTTTTCAAAATCCAAATTAAGTTTAAAATTTTCAAAAATTAGGCCCATTTGATAATCATTTAGTTTTTTGTTTTTGGTTTTCAAAAATTAAGCCTCCAAATACTCATTCCACCCATATATTTCTTTATTTTATTATCCACTTTTGACATGTATTTTTAAAAACTAAAAAAAAAAAGTAGTTTTCAAAAACTTGTTTTCGTTTTTGGAATTTGGCTTGAAACTCAAAGTGTTTTTTTAAGGAAGATCAAAAGCATATATTATAGAGAAGAAGAACCCATGATAGAGAAATGATTAGAAAACAATCAAAATTTTCAAAAACAAAAAACAAAAAATGAAGGCCCTCTTTGATACCCATTTTTTTTTGTTTTTAGTTTTTGAAATTTAAACCTAAAAATACTACTTCTACCAATGAGTTTATATGTTTTATCTACTTTGTACCTATGTTTTCAAAAACCAAGCCAACTTTTAAAAACTAAAAAAAGTAGCTTTCAAAAACTTGACTTTGTTTTTAGAATTTGGCTAAGAGTTCAACTACTTACTTAAGAAAAATGATCTATATTGCAGAGAAATTAGGTGAAAATAAACTTAACTTTCAAAAACTAAAAACAAAAAATAAAATGTTTAACAAACGAGACCGAAATGATTATCAAACTAGACCTAAATAATTATAGAATTGAGTTTAAACTAGGCAAGGTATTTAAATATAAATTTAACACATACATGTAGATCTTAATAAATTATATTTTTAGACACTCATACTATAAAAGGAAAAAAGGAATAAGTGCTACAATATTAAAGTTTTAAGTGAGGGTTGGAGAGATTTGTGGGAGAGAAATTTAGAGATAGAAAAATGGATGAAATCTTTTAGTGAAACCCAAGTTAGAAAGGAGGCCACATTTTTAGAAATGAAAAACTAAAGAAAGGTACAAATTTTAGATAGAATAAAAAGTGAGAAATAAATATTAGAAGGGTTATGGAAAAATAATTTAGAGAAAACAATTTAGAATGACCATGTGGACAAATTTTTGGAGAGAGAAAATTTAGAAATTAAAACAAAATTTACAAAACCAAAACTTTGAAGAAAAATAATTTTAAATTTAAAAAAATGAAAAAAGTTGTAGAAAGAGACCCGGTCAAAAAAATATAAGAGAGAAAAAACTAATAGAGTGAGGAATAAAAATTGGGGAGAAAAAAATTAAGAATGAGAGGAAGATTTAGAAATAGAAAAATGTGAGAAAATAGTTTTTAACGGAAGAACTATGGAGAGAGAAATAAACTTAGGAAGGAAAGATTTAGATAGACGTTTGGACAATTTTAAGAGGAAAAAACTTTTGGAAATGAGAATTAAGTTTAAAAAAACAAAAAATGGAGAAAATGACTTTAAATTTTTCAAAATGTTTTTGAAAGAGTACAGAAAAAGAATTCAAAAAAGATAAGAGAAAAAAATGGAAGGAAGGAAAAATATAAAAATATTAAAGAGAAAAAAAAATTCAAAGTGTGGGAAAAAAGTTAGGGAGAGCTAGGGATAAAAATTTTATAGAGAAAACAAAAATTAAAAGGAGGTATAATAATATTTTCGATAAAAAAAAAAGAATAATATATATATATATGAGTAATGGTATGGGAAATACAAAATTTGAATTGAAAACAATACGAGAGTGAAATGTTTTTTTTTTTTTTGAAAGCCTCGAGGGGCACATTTCAGTAAAAAAAATTGTTTGAAAATGAGAATCAAATTTTGGATAAAATCACTAAATTTTAAAACGTATTTTTGAAAGATTAAATAAATTTTAAAAATAATTTAGAAAGAGCCAGGCAAAGGGCTTAATGAGATGTAAAGGAGACAAAAAAAATGATTGAAATAAAAAAAAATTTGAAGAGAAATATGGTTAAGGAAGGATTAGATAAAGAAATTAGAAAGAGAAAAAGGGAATAAAAGTTTTTAAGAGAAATAAAATTGGAAAGAGGTAAAAATTTTAGAGGAAAAAAATAGAGAGAAGTATACAGAATTATGAGGGAAAATTAGGTGTTTGATATAATTAAATTTACCTTAACCTATCATCTTAAACTTTTGAGTTAAGTAATTCATATTCGATATATCATGTATAACTAATATGAATTATAACTGATGTAGTGGATTCAATAACAAAGCGAAATCCATGGGAAAGAAAATTTATCCCAAAAGAGAGAAAACTCTCAAAAGAACAAAAAGTGTTCTATTCAAATATCTTCCAAAAAGCTCATTTACAATTCTAACGAATGGTTATTAAGGGATTGTTTGAGGCACTGAATGAGTTATAATAACAAGACTTATAATAATCTGTGGGTTATTATAATATGTTGAGTCATATAATATTATTTAAAATGCAGACTAGTATAGTTTTGGGTTATAATAGTCTGTGTTTGATGTGCAAAGTATTTCACAAGTTATAATAACCTATAACACAGGTTATAATAACCTGTGCTCCAAACAGGATCTAATAGCCTTATAATCAAAAGATCGAATACAAATTAATCTAAAATTAACATTAAAATAATAATAATTAAACTATACTAATAGAAAGAGTATACCAGTGATTCATATACACAATATCAAATATATCTAAAATGAAGTATATGAGTGATATATGATATATTCCTTTTGGTTCCTCGTGTTTCAGATTTGTGTATCTGTTAAGTGCTTGAGTTTCAAAATCGACCAATCAAGCCCTTTAATTCGGTAAAATTGTTCAATTGAGTCTATGAATGTTAACCACCATTAATTATTTAATAGATTACTGATGTGGAAAATTTTCATATTGAAATAATAATTTTTAAATAAAGATAATAATTATTATAATAAAATAAAAAATAAAAAAATTATCCTTCTCTCTCCACCCCTCCCACACCTTCTCTCTTCCATCTTATTTCTTTCTCTTCGTGCCCTTACCCTCACCTTTCTTCCTCCTTAAAACCACCTCCAGAATCCCATTGATCAGTCTCTTAAACTCGCCGCTCTCATTCAGCAGATGAATCTGGAGTCCATGGAGAGGTCGCGTTCATCGATGGGGAAGCATAAGCCTCTAAGAATGGATCAAACGAAGCGAGGACGACGCGGAGGGAGGTGTGGTGGAGGACAATTTGGTAGTCGAAGTCTGGGAAGATGCGAGAGAAGGGGCGAAGGCAAAACGATGGTGTTAGGGACAACGAACCTCCACATATCTCCACATTGTTATGATATTGTCAACTTTGGGCATAAGTGCTCATGCCTTTGCTTTTGGTTTCACCCAAAAGGCCTCATACAAATGGAGATAATGTCCCTCACCATATATCCATGATCTAAGTCTCACGCCCAATAATCCTCTCCTCAAATAGTCATTTATCCATCTAGCTCTTATTCTGGCCAACTCCCTTTACTAGAAGGTACCACCAGTCCAAGTTAACTCCTTTAACCTGGAGCCCACCACTTATCCGATAGAGCTCTCTACCATGGATCTCCACCTTGAATACACTTTCAAGGCTTGCCTCCTTTGTTCGACACTTGCGATTTCTACCAATTACGGCCCAGGGACATGGCTCTGATACTATTGTTAGGGACAACAACCCTTCACATACCTCCACATTGGTATGATATTGTCCACTTTGTCATGGCTTTACTTTTGGTTTCACCCAAAAGACCTTATATCAATGGAGATAATTGTCGTCACATATATACCCATGATCTTCCCCTTATCTAGCCGATGTGGGACTTTGGATGCACTCCCAACCGATGGGACCAGGAGTGGAGATGTAGGTGAAGAGATGGATGCGGTGGAATATGGAGGGCTTCTTGGGAGTATTGGGAGGGAAATCAGAATCTTCGCGATAGAGGTCTTGAATGTCTTTGAAGCAAGAGCATGAGAAGTGATGATGATGAAGTTTGCTCGGAGATTGAACTCTGGTCTGCAATCTCAACCATTGAGACCACATGAAAGACAAAGTAGTGAAGAAGTAAATGATGAAGAAGAAGTATTAAGAAAGATGAGGGAGGAAGAAAGAGGGGAAGGGGCCAAAAAGAGACAAAGAAGATGGAAGGGAGAACGGGAAGGGGATGGAGGGAAGGAAAAAATTTTATTTTTTATTTTTTTATTTTATTATAATATTAATTATTTTTTATTTAAGAATATTCTTTTAATTTTAAAAATTATCACGTCACCAACTTGTTAAATAATTAATGGTGTTAACATACACACACTCAGTTAAACCATTTTACCAAATTAAGGGGTTTGATGGTTCGATTTTGAAACTCAGGGACTTAATAAACACAAATATGAAACACGAGGGACCAAAAATGTATTTTTTGTATAGTGTTTTTAGGTATATCTTTTCACTAATTTACCCCCAAGTATGAATAATTTTTCAATTTTGGATTCAATAGGTTCTTGAATTTTCGATTTTGTGTCTAATAAGTCCTTGAGCTAGTTGACGTTGTTTAAAATTCATAAATTTACCAGACACATTTCAGAGTTCAGGACCAAATAGATACAAAATTTAAAGTTCAGGAACACCAAATAGACACAAACTTCAAAGTTCAGGGACTAAACTTATAATTTAACAATAGATAGCATAATAAAAAAAATTGCAAAATGAAAATATAAAGTATATCAGATATATTAATGCATCAATGAAAGTAAAATTAGAGTAAGGAAACAAAATAGAAATCAAATTCAAAACTTTTTCCTATATTTTACAAATCTAAAAAATCATGGTTAAATTTATAAATATCTTAATATTTTTATTACTCATTATCATTTCCAAAATTCTTAAATAAGAACAAAAAAAAAAAGTATAAACAAGAAAAACACAAGAGAATATAAAACAGTCATAAATATGCACACACAAAATCGTCAATTCAATTGAAAAGAGCATCACTAGACGGAAGAATGCAAGATTTTCTTCCATCTAGATCATCAATAAAAAAAATAAAAATAAAAATAAAAATGGTTTTTATTTTATTCATTCATTATAATATCAAAACAAGTTGATCTATAAAATCAAATAGGAAAAGCTCTATTGTTGTACTAAAAATAATAATAATAATAATAATTTGATTGTTAATTTTTGAAAATTAAACTTATAAACCCTACAAATTTTCTTGTTTTGTTATCCTTTTCAAAATCCAAATTAAGTTTTAAATTTTCAAAAATTAGACCACATTTGATAACCATTTGGTTTTTTGTTTTTGGTTTTCAAAAATTAAGCCTGCAAATACTCATTCCACCCACATATTTCTTTATTTTATTATCCACTGGGTTTTCAAAAAGAAGTATAAAATAATTTTAGGCATAAAAATTACAAAATATTTATGAGAGAAAGTTAAAGAAATATTTTTTTTTATGGAAAAGGGTTAGAGGGCTAGAAAATATTTTAGAGAACCTTTTCGAAAGACCTTGGGGCAAATTTTAGAGTGGAAAAATGTTTGCAAATTAAAATTAAATTTAGACACAAAATTTGGAGAAAAAACTACTTTCATTTTTTATTATTAGATTAGGACCATTTTTATAGTTATAGATAAAATTTGAGAGAAACAATAACAAAAATATAAAAGAGAAGAATCCTACAGAGTGACAAATAAAAAATTTGAGAGAGAAAAAAGTTTTAAGTGAGGGTAGGAGAGATTCGTGAGAAAGAGAAATTTAGAGATAGAGAAAATGGATGAAATATTTTAGAGAAACCAAAGTTAGAAAGGGAGAACATTTTTAGAGATGAAAAACTAAAGAGAGGTACAAATTTTAGATAGAAAAAGGTAAAGTGTTTAAAAGAATTAAATTAAAAGTAAGAAATAAACATTTTTCGATTGAGAAGAGATATGGAAAAATAATTTAGAGAAAACAATTTTAGAAAGACCTTGTAAATTTTTGGAGAGAAATATTTAGAAATTAAAAAAAAATTACAAAACAAAAACTTTGAAGATCATTTTAAATTTCATAAAAGAATGAAAAAAGTTGTAGAAAGAGACCGGGCAAAAAATATAAGAGAAAAAAAAAAACTAATAGAGTGAGGAATAAAAATTGGGGAGAAAAAAAATTAAGAAGAATGAGAGAGATTTAGAAAGAGAAAAATGTGAGAATATTTTTTTTAACCGAAGAACTATGGAGAGACAGACAAACTTAGGAAGGAAACAAAATTTTTAGATAGACGTTTGGACAATTTTAAGAGGAAAAACTTTTTGGAAATGAGAATTAAATTTAAACAACAAAAATTTGGAGAAAATGACTTTAAATTTTCAATATTTTTTTGACAGAGTAAAGAAAAACAATTCAAAAAAGATAAGAGAAAAAAATTGGAAGGAAGGAAAGATATAAAGATAATAAAATTCAGGGTGTGGGAAACAAAGAGGGATAAAAAATTTATAGAGAAAACAAAAATTAGAAAGAGGTATAATAATATTTTCGATAAAAAAGAATATATATATATATATAAGTAATGGTATGAGAAATAGGAAATTTGAATTGAAAACATTACTAGGGTGAACTGTTTTTTTTTTTTTTTTTTTGAAAGACTCAGGGACACATTTTAGAGAAAAAAATGTTTGAAAATGAGAATAAATTTTAAAAGTAAGATTTTGGATAAAATCACTTTAATTTTAAAACGTATTTTTGAAAGGTTAAATAAAGTTTAAAAATAATTTAGAAAGAGCTAGGCAAAAGGCTTAATGTGATGCAAAGGAGACAAAAAAAAAAATGATTGAAAAAAACTTAGAAAGTGAGAAATAAAAAATTTGAAGAAAAATATGTTTAAGCAAGGATTAGAGAAAAACAAATTAAAAAGAGGTTATAAAAGTTTTTAAGAGAAATAAAATTGGAAAGAGGTAAAAAATTTAGAGGGAAAAAAATAGAGAGAAGTACAAAAAAATTATGGGGGAAATTAGGTGTTAGACTATGTTTGACATAATTAAATTTACCCTAATCTATCAACTTAAGCTTTTGGGTTAAGTAGTTCGTATTCATATATCATATGTAACTAATATGAAGTATGATTGACACATTGGATTAAATAACAAATCAAATCCATGGGAAGGAAAATTCATTCCAAAACAGAGAAAAACACTCAAAAGAACAAAAAATGTTCTATTCAAATATGTTCCAAAATGCTCCCTTACCATCCTAACAAAACTAAAAAGATCTAATGCAAATTAATCAAAAATTAACTCTAAGCTAATAATAATTAAACTATACTAATAGAAAGTGTATACTAGTTTTTCATATTCACAATATGAAATATATCTAAAATGAAGTATATTAGTGATATATGATATATAATACCTTTTTGGTTTCTCATGTCTTAGATTTGTGTTTATTAAGTCATTGAATTTCAAAATCGAACAATCAACCCCTTTTGATTTCTCATGTTTTATATTTTTTTTTATTTAGGAACTTAAATAAACACACATATGAAACATGAGAGACCAAAAATGTATTTTTCGTATAGTTTTCTTAGGTATATTTTTTCAGTGATATACCCACTAATAAGCCGAGTATGAATATAATAGATAGTATAATAAAAAAAAATATTGCAAAATGAAAATATAAAGTATATCAGATATATTAATGCACCATGAAAGTAAAATTAGAGTAATGAAAAAAATAGAAATCAAATTTATAACTTTTTACTATATTTTACAAATCTAAAAAAGTATTGCTAAATTTATAAATATATATAAACAAGAAAAACGCACTAGAAAGAGAAAATATAAAACAGTCGTATATATATATATATAGATATACACACACAAAAGTTTGTGCGAATAGAAAAATACCTTTTTTGCTAAAAACCTTAAATCGCCAATTCCGTTGAAAAGAGCATCACTAGATGGAAGATAGAAGATTTTCTTCAATCTAGACAATCCATAAAAATAAAAAAAAAATTAAAAGAATGGTTATTTATATTTATTCATTCATTATAATATCAAAACAAGCTCTTTCTAACCCATAAATGAAATACTAAGATCTATAAATTAAATAGGAAAAGCTCTATTTAATCATAATTTGATTGTTAATTTTTGAAAATTAAACTGGGTTTATAAATTTTCTTATTTTGTTATCCTTTTCAAAATCCAAAATAAGTTTTAAAATTTAAAAAATTAGACCCCATTTGATAACTATTTGGTTTTTTGTTTTTGGTTTTCAAAAATTAAGCCTGCAAATACTCATTCCACCCATATATTTCTTTCTTTTATTATCCACTTTTTACCTGTGTTTTTAAAAACTAACCCATAATTTAAAAACTAAAAAAAAAAAAAAGTAGTTTTCAAAAACTTGTGTTTTGTTTTGGAATTTAACTTGAAACTCAAGTGTTTCTTTAAAAAAGATGAAAAACATATATTATAGAGAAGAAGAGAAATGATGAGAAAACAATCCTAATTTTCAAAAACAAAAAACAAAAAACGAAATAATTATCAAACGAGACCTAAATAATTATCGAATTGAGTTTAAACTAGACAAGCTATTTAAATATAACTTTAACATGGTGATTAATTTCCCTGATTTTAATTTGCAGAAGAGAACCTGGAAAGTCGAAAATCAACCTCCTCGGCAAAAGAATTCGAACATATCAATATCCATTCGGTAGAAAGAATTCACATGGTGATTTTATATTTTTAATTTTTTTAAAATTAAATCTATAAATACTACTCATAATTATACATTTCCTTATTTTGTTTGATATATTTTTAAAATCCAAACAAAGTTTTTAAGAATTATTTTTTTTTTGGAATTTGATTAAGAATTCAAATGCATATTTCATCTTCTACATATATATATTTTTTTTTTTAAAAAAAGAGAATTAACAAGTAAATTTTGGAAAATGTTTAAGCGAAGCGATTAAACCTACTCCATCCAAAAACTTTCAGGCTTCTCAACATTACGGAATCGAAGAGAAGTCTAAGAAATGAAAATGATAAAAAAAATAAAAATGGACATCCAAAAAAAGATCTAAAAAATTTCCATATATAATCGGTTATATTATATATTTGATAAAAAAATATTGATAAAATCGATTAAAATTAAAGAAGAGAGAAATTAAAATGACAAGAAAATCGTATTAGAAGGAATCTACTGATTTGCAGAAGAGAAAACTTGGAAAATCGAACTGAAAAAACCGTAATATAATAATAATAATAAGAAGAAGAAGATTTAGAGTAACTAATTAAGAATTTAAAGAATTGGAACAGAAAAACGAACCAGGGAAATCCATTGATTTTGCAGAGAAGAGAAGAGAAGAGAAGAGAACCCTGTAGCTTCTTTTCTTTTGATAAATAGACTCTTCATCTTCTAATTCTAATTGATCACTTCAATTAAATAACCCAACCCCCCTTCAGTTCCTTCTTCAACGGATCTTTTTTTTCAAAAATTTAAATTTACCCTAAACCATTCCCCTTAATTACCAACGTTTCCTTTCAACGCCTTCATTCACGTTTTTTAAATTTTGAATTCTAACTACTCTTCGGATTTTAGTTTACAAGTTTCTCATTTCAATATTATTTTTATTCTTTTAAATCCAAATTTATATTTTATTTTTACAAATCAATTATTCTTATAACTAATCCACTACTTTTTAGAATTAAATTTCAAACCAATTTTCTCGATTTTTTTTTAAAAAAA
Organism: Trichosanthes cucumerina; assembly: GCA_036507285.1. Taxonomy (NCBI): domain Eukaryota; kingdom Viridiplantae; phylum Streptophyta; class Magnoliopsida; order Cucurbitales; family Cucurbitaceae; genus Trichosanthes; species Trichosanthes cucumerina. Next base: position 9,447,190 of record CM071842.1, on the reverse strand, counting down.
TTCAATCAAATTATTTTAGATTTTCGGTTTAAATTAAAATCGACTTCTAGAATTAAGTTTTACAAAATATAACTTCAAAACAATCTTTTTTATTATTTGTTTTACCTGTGTTATTAATTTTATAATTTTTTTTGGACAATAGGAGTTGGGATTCGAACCACAACATATTTATATGTTAGTTGTTGAGCTATGTTATCTTTGACATTTTTTAAAAATTTATTTAGATCATAGTTAAAAGAACTATAAAATTAAAAAATATAAACATAAATACAGTATCCAACTAGGTCATAAAAAGTTTATTTATTAATATATGAACCTGTTAGAATTCTTCCATCTTTTTCACTATCTTTAAACTTAGGTACAATTTCTAATAAGTTGTACTTTCAATTTTATCTAATACATCACCACGTTAACTCTATGGGGTTGTTTGGCTCTCTGTCTTTGAATCAAAACTTTGGGGGGTTTGTTCTTGGGGGTTATCAAGCCTGAGAATCAGAAAGCTGTGTTTGGTGTGTAGTGTTCTGAAGCCTGGGAATAAGAAAACAGTGTTTGGGGTTCAGTGTTCTGAATCCTGGGTTTATACTGGTTTGTTCTCTTATTTTCTCTTATTTTTTAGTGGATGTTTTGTCAATTGTAGGAATCCTTGTATAACTTAAATGTGTTACAAAATTGAAACTTTATTTTAGAAATTAAGAAATTGAAAGTTTAGGTAAGAAATTAGGGAATTTAAAACTCTATTTCACAAACTATTTAGAAAAGTATTTTTGGAACTCGATTTTAGAAATTAAAAAATTGAAAGTCCATTTAAGAAATTAGTGATTTAAAACCCTATTTCAAAAAATATTTAGAAATAAAAAGTAGAAGTTTATTTAAGAAATTAAGGAATTAAAAACTATATTTCACGTCACATAGTATTTTGTAAACTATTTTTTGGAATTCTATTTTAAAATTAAAAAAATTGGAAATCTATTTAATAAATTAGGTAATTTGAAACTATATTTTATAGAGGATTCAAAAACTTATTTTTGGAATTCTATTTTAGAAATTTTAAAATTGGAAATTTATTTAAGTGATTAGAAAATTTAAAATTTTATTCCACAAAATACCCAAAAAACCTATTTTTGGAACTCTAATAAAAAAAAGTGGTGATTGCACACAAGTTAGGTCGTTAGGATAGTTGATTGCTCGAGTGATCGGGATGTTGGGGTAGGCATATACAAGTTTCTTGAGTGGTTGTCGAAAGTAGTCGTTAGTAGTAATTAGGTCGTCGATGTAGTCATTAGAGTTGTCGTCGAAGGTAGTCGTCAGCGATGGAGGTCGCCGGTGTGATCTCAATCCTAGGCAGGTTACGAATTCCTGTTTGCGAGGGATTGTCCTTTGACTAGTATGAGTGAGAGTAGCCCGAGTTGCCGACTCAATAAGCCTACCTTCTTGGGGACAAGACCGAGCAGGCAGTTGGGGACTTAACCTAACAAGATGAAATTCGCTCATTCCCACCTATTAGGGTAAGTAGATGAATGTTCCCTTAAGTGGTATCTCTGGGACTTGAACAAAGGGCCCGACCCTCTCATTAGCCCGAGAGTGACTTCTGCTGGTAGGACCATAAACAAATTGTTCATTAGAGGAGCACTGACACTTAAGGTAAAAGATGTAACCTAAGGGTAAAATAGTAAATTGACCCAGCTGGTGTTACGAACATTCGTGAATGATTGACTTGTTGTTATTGGTCAATATTCTTTTAAATCAAAATTTATATTTTATATTTACAGATCAATTATTCTTATAACTAATCCACTACTTTTTAAAATTAAATTTCAAACCAATTTTCTCGATTTTTTTTTTAAAAAATCAAAATCAAATTATTTTAGATTTTCGGTTCAAATTAAAATCGACTTCTAGAATTAAGTTTTACAAAATCTAAATTCAAATCAATCTTTTTAAATAATTTTGTTATACCTATGTTATTATTTTTATAATTTTTTTAGGGGAATTGTAATGGGTAGCATAAAATATTAGCATATTTGCAAGCTTAGCTATGATATTTTAGATTTGCAAATCTAGCAAAATTTTTTAAATCTGATTTTTCGTTTTTTTATTATTCCAGATTTACCCCATTGGTGTAGCAGCAAGTATATCAGTAGTATATCTGATATACTTTACATTTGGTATATCAGTAGTATATCTGATATACTTTATATTAGTATATCAAAAGTATATCTGATATACTTTATATTGGTATATCAGAAGTATATCTGATATACTTTATTTTTATATACCAATATATACCTAAAACGAAGTATGTTAATAGTATATTATTGATATACCATGAATATCCTTCTCTTAGGTATATCATTTAGAATGATATACTTCCTATATATCCGTAGCAAATTAGAGATATTTTGCATATTAGTATATCACTAATGTACTTCATTTTAAATATGTTTATTTCACTAATATACCTAACATTTAGTATATCATTAGTATATCAGTGAAATGAACATATATCATATGTGAGTTACTGATATACTCTTAATTAACTTCATATACATATATCAGTAGTATATTAGTGATATACTCTCTATAGAATAACACATCTCACACAATAAGATATAACAATCCAATTTGGTTTTAAATTATGAATTTACCTAAAATTTAAAAGCATAACCTGAAATTTACTCTGCCTGAAATATCAAACATTACAAATAGCTTTTGAGATCCCGTTGATATACTTAATATTACTGAATAAAGTATATCATCATAAATCATTATCAAGCATAAATCACTATTTGTGATATATCGTTGATATACTGAATAAAGTATTTTGGTAGTATCTGTATCAGTAGGATATCTGATATACTTAATATTTGGTATATCAACTGTATATCTGTAGGATATCTGATATATACTTAATATTTGTATATTAATAGCATATAAGTAGTATATCTTATATACTTTATATTTGGTATATCGGTAGTATATCAGTAGGATATTTGATATCCTTAATAATTGGTATATCAATAGTATATCTGATATACTTTATATTTGGTATATATTAATCAACTAGTATATACATATATATTTGTACGCATACAGGCCGAGATTGAGATCAAGATTTGGAACTGATTTGGCCTTAACATGAGATTTCTCCAAGCCAAGCACGCTTAGCTTTGGAGTTCCTATGATTGAGCCATAGAAAATTAGGAAGGTGCATCTTGTTGGTATATCAATTCTTATAAGTCTTTTTCATCTATATTTTCATAACTTCGAGATCGCTCTCATTCGGATGTGATCTCGATTCATTCATGTACCCTTCTTGTTCGAACGTCACAATATTAGTTGTATACTATTGATATACTATCGATACACTTCTTTTTAGATATCATTTAAATGATATACTTTATATATATCGTAGCGTATTATGAATATTTTGCACATTTAATGATATATCACTGATATACTTTATATTACGTATGTCTCATTTCATTTTGATATAAGTGAAATGCATTAGTAGCAAATCACTAATATACTTCATATAAGGTATATTTGATACATTGAATATAAATCACTATTATACTCTTGATATACTTCATATTAGCTATTTTTTATATACTGTTGATATACTAAGTACGAGAAATTCAAGTTCATTGATATACTTAAGTAAAGTGTATCATTAGTATATCATTAATATACTTCATATTAGGTATATCGTGGGTATATCAACAATATATCATCGATAGACGATTGATATTCATCATATTACAATTACCCAAGATTACACAGGAAGAGTATTTTGGACATATCGTTGACTCCAATTGGGTTGAACCAATTTTTTTTGCTAGAAACAAATGGTAGACACATTTGCAATTGAACATTTAATTTTTGTCATTTGTGCAACTGGCCCTTTTTATTTTAAAATAATATTATTAGATTAAATTAAAATTTTAGCCCAGGAACTTTAAAAGATTCTCTACAATGTGTCGAAAATAGCTGAGAACTTTTATTTTTATGTCTAATAAATTCTTAATATTTTCTACATTTTTTAATTTAATGGACCTATTAGACATACAAATTGATTTTTGTATATCCGGGTATCAATAGTATATCTCTCGTGTAGTTACTTTTGTTAGATATATCATCGGTATATCAGATATAAGGTTGATAGACTCCTGATATATACTTAATGTTAGTGAAATCAATTAGTATCAATAGTATATCACTCGGGTAGTTACTTTTTGGTTAGATATATTGTTGGTATATCAGATATAAGGTTGATAGATTACTGATATATATTTAATGTCAATGAAATCAACGGGTATCAATAGTATATCACTCGTGTAGTTACTTTTTGGTTAGATATATTGTCGGTATATCAGATATAAGGTTGATAGACTACTGATTTTCTAAAACACAGAAGGACATTTTGGACTTTTTCTTTCCTGTTGTTGGGTTGGGCTTGGACATTTTGCTATTTCTGCAAAACAAGTTAATGACTGCAAATAGAACAAATCTTATTGTCATTTATGCAACTGCCCCTTTTTTTTATAGTTAAAAAAGTATAAAATATAAACATAAAAACGCTATCTACCAGAACATAAAATTTTATTTATTAATATATGAACTTGTTAGAATTCTTCAATTTTTTTTCTTTTTTACCATCTTTAGCTACAATTTCTAATAAGTTCTTGAAAACTTTCAATTATCTATGGAATAGATCACCATGTTAACTTTGTTAGTTTAATGTTTACATCACCAAATGTGTAGCTTGCTTGAAACTATCTTATTCTATAATGCTTAAACAATACAAATACAATGACGTAGAGTGTTAAATCGAAAGAGCTAACAATATAGAATTATTAAACACAAAATTAAGCATTCAAAAATTTATTTAAAAAATGAGAGATTATATAAACATAAACTTGAAAGTTCAAGAACATATTAGAGGGCAAGAATTGAATTTCACATCACTATAAAAGTAAAGGAAAAATTTCATATTAGAGGGCAAGAAAAAAATTTTCGTAGTTGTGTGGGCAGTGGTGTTGTAGCTATGCTCGACCCAAGCTAACTATTTAATCCACTATTTAAGGGTGGTCATAACGAAACAATGAAGGTAAGTTTCAACATCCCAATTCACCACTTCTGATTGCCCATCAGTCTGAGGGTGATAGGTGCTACTTCTCCTTAACTGTGTACCTAATGCCCGAAACAACACCTCCCAAAACAAACTCGTAAAATTTTTGTCTCTATCAGAAATGATACTCTTCAGACAACCATGTAATCTTGCAATCTCGCGAATGAAAACAACAACCACTTTCACTGCATTAAAAGAGTGTTTAAGGGGGATGAAGTGAGCATACTTGGATAGGTGATCAACCACAACAAATATCACATCATATCCATCGGATTTTGGCAATCCCTCGATGAAATCCATGGAAATATCTTCTCAAATGTGGTCCGGAATAGGCAAAGCTTGAAGCAAACCCGCAAGGGCTAAAGTCAGATGTTTGGCTTGTTGGCATCCAATGCATTCAACAACATACTCACGTACTCTCGTTCATACCTTTCCAATAGACTTCCTGAACCAGCCTCTGATATGTTTTCAAGGCGCCCTGATGACCGCTCACGGGGCTATTATGGAACTCATTTACTAGAGGAATAGTAGGAGACGATGAGGGAATACCAATCATTCCCTGGTAAAAAAGTAACTTTCCCCTCAACGTATAACCCTTCGGTACCTCATTGCCTTTCTCAAGGGCCTGATAGATCGCATTCAATGACTCGTCTCCTTTCACTTGTTCCACCAGCCCAGCGGTATTGATGCATGCTACTACACTTAACAACCCGAACTCAAGCGCTGGTGGAAGTTTAGACAAGGCATCAGCGGCTGAATTTTATGTTCCCTGTTTGTATTCAATGGAAAAATCGTAACCAGGCAGCTTTGCTATCCAACGCTAATATTCCCCTGCGATAACACGCTATTCCAGTAAAAATTTCAAACTTTTCTGATCAGTTTGAACTATAAACCTTTGATCCAACAAGTAAGGACGCTACTTCTGTATGGCAAAAACGATTGCCATTAACTCTCACTCATAAACAGCCTAGAGACGATGCGTGGGTGGCCATGTCTGGCTAAAATAAGCCAAAGGTCTGTGATTTTGTATAAGTACAACACCCACACTCACGCTTGAAGCATCTGTTTCTACCACAAAAGGACTCGTGAAATCTGGCAATCCTAACACCAGCACTGTCATCATGGTTACCTTCAAACGCAATAACGCATCCTTAGCCTCAGGAGACCAAGAAAAACTCCCTTTCTTTAGCAACTGTGTTAACGGAAAAGCAATAGTACCATAATTGGCCACAAACTTGCGATAATAACCTGTCAATTCCAGAAATCAACGTAGCTCCTTGATATTTCGAGGACTTGGTCATTGATTCATAGCCTCCAATTTGGAAGGGCCAGCAGCAACTCCCTCAACCGAGACTATATGCCCCAAATACTCTATTCGTGCTACCCCAAATTGGCATTTCTTCAGATTGGCTACAAAATTCGTTGGACATTAAGAGACTCAGGACGATCTCAAGACGTTTTACATGCTCTCTCATGGAACTACTGTATATGATTATATCATCGAAGAAGACCAATACAATTTTCCTCAAATAAGGTCGTAGGAGATCATTCATTACCGATTGAAAAGTGGGCGGGGCATTGTGCAATCCAAAGGGCATTACTAAGAACTCATAATGTCCCTCATGTGTCCTAAAAGTCGTATGAACATCTTCTGCTTTTACTCGAATCTGATGGTTCCCTGACTTGAGATCGATTTTAGAAAATATTGTCGCACCAAATAATTCATCTAGTAATTCATCAACAACACGAATTGGATACTTATCTGGGATTATGGCATGATTCAATGCTCGGTAATCCATGCAGAAACACAAACTACCATCTTTCGTGTCTTGACTAATAGTACCATATTAGAGAAAGCACTCTTACTTAGTTGTATAATTCCAGCCATCAACATCTCACTCACTAGTTTTTCGATCTCATCATTCTGAAATTGAGGGTAACAGTATGATCGAACATTTATCGAGCCCACTCCTAGTTCCAATTTGATTGAATGATCACGACTACGAATTGGAGGGAGATTTTGCGGGGTTTCAATGGTTGCAAACTTACGGACAACTATCCCAATCGGCTACGAAAAATGGTCCCCCATCCTGACTTCCTCCATTCCTGCCTTTCCTTTCTCCACCTCATTTAATTCAATCATAATGCCATGGTCTTCTCCGCCCAGGGTCTTCATCATGGATTTTAACGAAACCTGCGATTTTACCAAGCTACAATCACCTCGTAGTTGAACCAGCCAGTTTCCAACATAGAACTCTATTTCTGAACTGTCATAGTCAAACTAGATTTTGCCCAGCGTTTCCAGCCACAAAACACCTAATATGGCATTAGCATTGCCCAAAGGAAGGGATAGGAAGTTGTGAATAATTTTTAAATGAGAAATAGTTAAGACCATACCTTTGCAAATTTCGGTAGCTTGCACTGATCCTCCCGTCCCTAGCACAATTGCATAGTTTGAAGAAGGTGAAATTGGTAAGTTCAAGGCGTGCACGATTTCATTTGATACAAAGTTATAGGTTGCCCCTCCATCTATCAGCATCACCACTTATTTGCCTTTAATTTCTCCTCCAACCTTTATAGTTTTTGGAGAGGAAAAACCAGCCATCTAGTTCAAACAGAGTGTGGCGACTTCAGGCCCTTCTACTGGCACCTCAATTCTTCTTCAACAATAGTGGTAATCGATTCCTCCTCCCCACACGGCTCGTGCCCAAACTCTTCGACTTTGTCTTGCACAATCAAAACCTGCAGTTCCTTATTCTTACAACAATGGGTCGGAGAAAACTTTTCGTCGCATTTAAAACAAAGCCCTTTCTCCTTCCTGGCACGAAGCTCACCCACGGTTAATCGACGGCAAGGACCAAGGCTACCCTTCACTCCTGATTCCTTTATTTGTGAAACTGTAGTAGCCGATGATGCCCGATTAGGGCTTAACGAAATTGTTCAAGCATTGGAGGACATACTATTCGACCCACTTGACTGGTTGGGCATGGACCCAATCCAGGCCAACCCATACCACTGTCCAATCGTGTTTTTAAAACTCCCTTCATTCTGTTGGATCAGGCGATCATCTTTAATCAATTGGCCCATCAACATCTTGACCTTAAGGCCCACGGGCTGTAATTTTCTCATCTCACTTTGGACTTCCTCTCTCAACCCACTCACAAATTTTCCCTTAAGCATGTCATCGGTTATCTCCTTCATCCCTACCGAATATCTTTCAAACTTCCGACAGTATTCCCTCACCGTCATATCCTGCTGGAGTTTCATCAATCGTGTGTACCGATGCCCTTGTGATGAAGGTCAAAATCGTTCCAGTAGTAAGCGTCGGAAGTCATTCCAACTAGTGGTGGGTGTTCTCTCTTCCTCCCACTAATGCCAATCGAGGGCTTCCCCTTCTAAACACAAAACAATCACCTTTAAATTATCCCTCTCAGTCAATCGATTGACAACGAAGTAACGTTCGACCCGGTGTAACCAACCATCCAGATTCTCATCTTCTTCCCCCTTGAATATCGACACTTTAAGCTTCCGTAATCTCATATCGAACAGGGGTACCTCCTGCACACAGGGTGTGTTTATGCCTCCATCCTCGGTAAAGGTATCGACTAACCCTTTTCCTTATCCCTAATTCACTTTCCTTATAGATTCTTCCTCCATAGTTTTCTTTTTCTTATCGGTGGCAGTCCTCTCCGACGATGTCGCCTTCTTTTCACCAATATGTCTCCCTTCCAAACGCAATAAAATGGACTTCATCTTCTCACGAAGGATAGAAAATTGTGTATCCATCTTCAATCCCATCATCATCTGCCTTTCACTGTTTTTCGCAAATTGCAATTCTCTCTTACTCTCAATCTCGTTTTGCTTTTGATCGAACTTTGCCAACTTCTTCTCTAACTCGATTAATCTGGCTTCAATTTTTCCCACCATACCCTAGGAACGTTGCTTTGATACCAAAAATTGATAGACCTCAGTCTCTCAATCTTTATTTATCAACAACCAAGAGTTACAGAGAGTTTTGAGAGTTTCCTACCTCTCTCAATTCCCTTTGGAGAATTCTACTACAAGATAACATACCAAAAAAGATACCTCTTCCACCATTACCCACACCCTTTAAACAAACACTCTCACTCCTCTAACCAACCCAGGCCCACAAACAAATCATTCCCCACCCCTGCCCTTCTTCCCTCTACGTCGGATATACACCTTTTTGATAGGGGTCTATCAATTTAATATTCTACTCATGCACTTAATCGGACTAAAAGTTTAAAAATATTTTTATCCATTTCCATCCACATCTAATATCAAGAAAAATAACATCATATATAAAGAAAAAAAAACTATATGTTTACTTTAAAAAAATATATAGTTTGGGGCAATGTACTAAAGTTCTGTTTTCTTCAAGCAAATAGGAATCAAGGAATGAGAATGAAAATTTTCATTCCCTTTTATGATGTTTATTAACGTGAAATAGAATCAATCGGTAATATCCATTATCGAATCATTAATAACCCTAATAAAAGAGAACAAATCCCAATAGAAAATCCAATCCACAAAAAGTCTCAATATGGAATCCCCATAGGGAATCTGATCCATAATCCCGTGACTTTCCAAAAGAGCTTTACAAAAAGTGTTGGAACATCCTCAAGTATGATATTATGGGTATATTTCACGATCTGTTCAGAAGTGACATTTGTGAATTGCTTGGTCAATAAAACCTATATTACCCTTATTCCAAAAGTTGTGAAACCAACAAAAGTTTTAGATTTTCGCCCAATCAGCTTAACTATCAGTCTTTACAAGATATTGGCAAAGATAATAGCTGAAAGGATGGAACTGATCTTGTCCTCTACAATTACACATCAACAATCTGCTTTCATTCATGGTAGCCAAATCACAGATGTCATCCTTATGGCTAATGAGATTACGAATTACTAGTCTTGCTCTAAGCAAAAAAGTGTCATTCTGAAACTTGAAATCGAAAAAGCATTTGACAAACTAAATTGAGCTTTCCTTTTATCGATGTTCCATCTTAAAGGCTTCAATCAACCTTGGATTGCTTGAATCCATATCTACCTCACTTCGATGAGCTTTTATATTATTCTAAATGGCAGACCAAAGGGCAATATTAGGACAGATAGGTACATTAGACAAGCGACTCTATATCTCCTTTTCTTTTTGGGATAGTCATGCATTATATCAAAAGGATAGTCATGCATTATATCTCTCCTCTTTGGAGGATGAACAAAAAAAAGATTCGATTCAAAACTTCCATTTGGAATAGTACTATTCATATCTTCTGCATTCTTTTTGCAACCGACATACTTTTATTCTCTTGATTTGTCGATGCTGTAAAACTGAGGAAATTATTTCTCACATTCTTTGTCTAAATGACTTTTGTTTTTCCTTCTAAAAAAGAATGCCCCCACGCAGGATTGAACTACGGACCTTCAGTTTACAAGACTGACGCTCTACCACTGAGCTATAGGGGCAAAGCAATGCTATTATGTTAATGATTGTAACCTTTAAATTTTAAATTAGGTGTATGTTTAGAATGAGAGTTAAAATGGTAAGATATTATTTTATTTAGACATTTCTTTCTGTGTAGGCTAGTACTATTGAAAAATTAAATTGGCAAAGTATTAAACTTTTATAAATACATTATTTATTATATGCATATGGTAGTATTGAAAGAAATTAGATGGAAAGGGCAATATTTAAAAATACCTAGACACCCCGATGAACCATGAAGAATTTTCCATGTATCTACTAGATAATTAATTTTTTAAAATGTTTGAATAGTTTATGGACATATGTCCCGATTAGTTTTTTTTTTTAAAAAAAAGTTAATATCAAACTTTCGTCGATTAACATAAAAAAATTAAATTTCAAAAAGTTGTAGTGGGCGTTTAGACATTCATTGATATATCCATAAATATAAATTATTGTCGTTTGACATTTTAATCCTTCCTTGTAGGTTAATAATTGTTGCCCAAATTTTCTCCAATGTATTAATGTAGCTTAAATCTTTGGAAATAATGATAGGAGAAATTGATATGCAAAAGCTAACTATGCAAGTAAGAATTATCATAGCCAACATGAACATAGTTTAGCGATCAAGACATATATTCCTTATCGAAGGTTCAAAACTCCTACACCACATTTTTAAAACTTTTATGCATAATTATAATAGTAATTGGTGCATCAAGGTTAATCATACACTACCGGGATTAATTTATGTAAATTGGAGGAAATTAAGATAAAAACAAGTAGCGATGTTAATAAAAAAACAATCTCAACTAAGATTTAGTTAGGATTGTTGGACTTTTTAAAATAATCGTCGACAATGTCTTTGCTTTAGGCAAAACCAACTGTAAAATGAAGTAAATAACCTTTTAGGGGTTGTTTGGGGTGTTGAGTGGGTTATATTCAGTGGTTATAATAGTTTGTGTGTTATTATAGTTTGTGAAACATATAATTCTAGTTTTATACTACGTGCAGGTTGAACTATAGTCAAGTATATTTTTTTTTCTTCTTTTTTCTTGAGCTTTTACTTGTTTGTTATTTTATATTTTTATTGATAAATATATTGCCATTGAATAAAAAGATATATTTTGAGAGGAGAAAATAAAGTACATAATCTATAATAAATTAAGAATTTAAGATTGTGGTATAAACATTTTCTTTATTGTATCTTCCCATAACAACCTAATTCTACCATTTTTTGGATTAATTATTACCCTTATGAAAAATAAAAACTCCTTCTTTTATGATGTACAAACAACTAAGGATTACACCAAAGTTTATAAATGTTTATAACATAGACCTTCAATTATATAGCATTTTTTTACACTTCTGACAGACTGATATGCAATATATTATTTCAGTGTTTAAACTATCATATTTATTTTATTTTATTACTAATATTTTTAATTATCACATAATTGTTAGATTTAGTACACAAAATTATTGTGATTACTATCCTTAATTTTTTATTAATCATTTTAAGAGGTTCAAAGTTGTTTCAAAATCTCATATCTATCTTAGCTATTATTTTAAATATTTGATGTGAACTAAATTACTTACAAATGCATGAAAATATCTAACATTTTGTTTAGGTTAAAATACCCATGAAGTAAATGTAAAAGAATTGTGCATAGTAAAGTTTTTTCTAATATTTTAGAAAAAGTAAAATGATAAAAGTAAATATTTATATAAAAACATAATTTTTTTTAAAAAAAAGAGAAATAAAATAATTTAAAAATAATTTAAAAAGTCATAAAATATCACAAATATCAAAGAAAAGCTTAAAACATGTCAACTTAAGTCAAATATCTTAAAACCATCAGGTCTAAGAAATTTGAGAAAGTGTTCTCTTCTTCCCCATTATGATAAAAATACAATTTTTTAAAAAAATAAATAAATAAAATAATTGAAAAGGTTATAAAATTTCACAAACATCAAAGAAGCCTAATACATGTCAACTTAAGTCAAATATCTCAAAACCATCCGGTCTAAGATTTTTGAGAAAATGCTCTCTTATTCCCCACTATGTTATTCTCCATTCAAATAATAATTCTTTTTTTTCTTCTATTTTGTTTTAATTCCATTTAACAATTCATAATGAGAATTGAATCAAGTAGAGAGTAGTAAGAAGAGAGAGAAACAAACAAAAACTTGTGTTTCAAACTAAAATATGTGTGCCCACACAAAAAACCATATATAAACACATTGAGCATTTGGAAAATTGAGTAAAACTTCTATATTACTTTGTACGGTGCAACAACTTTCTGCACTAAATCGAGCCTTCATGGTGACCGAAATTGCGGCAACCTGTTTCTTTCAATCATTCTTAAATCTTCAAATCTTGAAACTTTCATGGCTTGCATCAAGTCATCATTATAAGAACGTTAATCTCTCACACCATTGCTTTGACACACTACAATCCTCCCTTATATAATGTTATAGATTGACATTTCATATAACTACTATTTTGTCTTTTCAATATTTCTAACTCTTTTAGATATACACCTTTTCGTTTCTTTAAAAGTGAATTGGAAATTAAACTATATTGATTATAATTATAGTTTTAGAATTGGAAATTAAAAAATATTTAATTGGAATTATTTCATTTTGAAGAAGACATCAACTAATTATAATAGAATAAATGTTGAATTGATTGTAGAATTTGAAAAGTTTTATTTTTAATAAAGATTTTTGAAGTTTTGATGGTTACACATAAAGAGTTTTGATGGTTGTGCAACAAGTTGAAAAGCTAGGAACAATTTCAAGTATTTTGTAATTGAACAAATAGTATGGTGTAGTTCATTGAATTTAATATTTATTATTAAAAAGAAAAGAGAGTAAAATTGGAAGAAAAATAACTAAATCAACTCTTTAATTATTTTTTTTTTTTTGAGAAACAACTCTTTAAGTTAAGGGGTGTATTAATAACTTTATCTTAACTTAATTTTAGTTCATTACTTAAATATGTAAATAATTTAATATGAAAATAATAGAGGATTAATAATTGATAAAGGGTAATATTTGAAATTATGGAATTATCAATTGGACAAAATAGTCAAAAAATGATTTTTCTTCTTAGCCACTTTTTAATACAGTAAGATTTTTTTAAGAAAAATAAATTATGGGAGTCATTTGTTAGATAAAATAGGGGAAGAAAATTAAGGTTAAATAATAATATTTCAACTCATAAATTTAATGTAATATTTATAGACTCTATTTCTCAGTCAATTTTTTTATTTTTAATTTATAATTTTACTTCAAGGATAAGGATAAGGCTATAGTTTCTAGTTTAGATATTACATTAAAAAATAATAATAAAGCGCAGTAAATGTTGTAGAACTTTTGGCATTCCTTATTTTCCAAAAAAAAAAACGTTTGATATTCCTAAACATATTTGCTAGATATAATTAAATTAAAAAATAAATGTAACGCCCCTAATTTTCGACACAATTCCAACTAGGGGCGTCACTGGATAGCACCCTCTGTGCCGAAATTTTGGTAGTATAACGGCGTTATCTGGACGAAACCAAAAATTTTACTTAACTTGTTTAAGCAAGAAACACTTCTAAATACCTTTTTCAACGCCCGACCTCCTCCCAGACTACAACAAAACAAGCCGGGCTCTAACAGAACACACAACAGAGGCAACGAAAGCACTAAACAGAAAAATAAACGAGGATGCCAAACACGGAAACTAAAAGAATAAGTGTCATGCTCAACACCCAAAGAGTTCAGAAACCAACGAACGAATAACAGTAGTCAAGTGCAACTCATAAGTACAAAGAATGCAAGAGCTTCCTAAGTTCCCAAAATCTAAATCTCTTTAAAACAAGAAAGGTCCCATAGCCCCGTCATGTCGCCACCGTCGCTCTCCAGCTCACTGTTTGCCCTTACCTGCAACCAAAGACAATAAAGTAGATGGGTGAGTATAAGAATACTCAGTAAGTAGCTCACTCACGTCCAAGCTACAAATTTCACAAGTGCACACACAGAGGTAAAACAGGATTCACAGCCAAAGCACCTTAGGGACTCAAGACTAGGCGCTCACGTACCTACCTCACCCCGAGACTCACCGACGATCCAGAAACCTAGGCGGCCATAGACGGGGACATGCTCCAACGCGAAAGAGTAATCACTCTAACGCCGACACAGAACGCAATAGAGCCTCGACTCTAAAGCCCACACAGATCGCACAAGGGCGGCCCACCCAAGTGCCCACACAGAGATCACATAGGGTGCTCAACCCCATGTCCACACAGCTCGCGAAAAGGGCGCACTCGACCCTAAAGCCCACAGGCTCGCAAAAGGGCGCACTTGACCCTAATGCCCACACAGCTCGCATAAGGGCGCACTCGACCCTAATGCCCACACAGAGATGCCAACCTAAAGGTTTTGTCTCGCTCGGGGTCACTCAGTAGGTTTGGTAACGCTAGCCTAGGAGGTCAAGCTCTAACGTTTCTCCTAGGCTTCCCCTAAACCGTTCAAGGTCATCCTGAAACCGAGTCCCTAACCAACAACCTAGCCAGCCAATCACACATCCCATCAACCAATCTTTGTCCCAATCACCGAGCTAACCAGTCACCCCTATCCTAGGCCATCGCCAGACTCATCATGCCCAGTTCTAGGGGTCAATCACACGCAGCACGCGATAATGCACAAGCTCGAGTCTCACTTAGCGACCAACGGCGATAGAAACAAATGCGACATGCGGGAAAGTCGACCCAACACACAGAAATAGGTGCTCGATTCACATAGCAAGAGCACAATATCCAGACTCTCATACATCAAGCATTATGCTAACAGACATGCATCAGTTATAAAGCCAATCACGATGGTCATATGCTCAAACTCGTTCGCTTACGGGTTTGATGCTTAAACCAAATAGCTACTTACCTCGAATAGAGTGCGCGCAAAGGAGGTCCTTACTCTCCGCTAAAGCGACCCCAAGCACCCTCTGAGCACAAAGACAAGCGATGCACAAGTCGGTTGTGAATCAACCTTTGGCTCTCACCCTTAAGGCACAACTCGAACGAACCTAATCAAGCTAACAGGACACCTATTGTGCATCTAACTAGTAAACACAACCGAAACAACAAGTTCTAAACTCAGAATTCAGAACCAAAAAGATTCAGAACAAGTCTTACCTACGGTTACAAGCTCAAACGATCCCCTGCTCGTCCTTAGCCACAAGATTCCTTCAAAGATCTACTCGTGGCCAAGCGAATCTGGGTCTGTCCAACAAAACTAACACAAATCAGCGAGAGAAAGATTCGATTAGGGGCAAATCGGTTCATTCGAGGGAGAGAGACGGATCTGAAGAGAGGGAGAGAGAAAGAGAGAGAGAGAGAAGCAGATCGAAGAGACGGAGAGGGAGAGGCCGAGAGTCGGCGGGTCGAGGGGGGGCGGCGGAGAGGCGGCGTCGGTGAGAGGGGGGTGTGGCTGGCGGCTTGCAAACTTTGCAGGTCTCGGCTGGCGGACGGTGGATCGAAAGAGAGGGAGAGAGAGAGAGATTCGAACGAGGAAGGCAGAGAGAGAATCGAAGGGAGGGATCGACGAGGGGAGGCGGCGGCGGACGGCGAGCGGGCTGGGAGGACGGCGACGCGAGTGGCTGTTCTCCGGCGACGGCGGCTGGCGGCTCGCGATTCTCTGCGAAGAAGAGGGGACGAGTGGGGACGGGGGGTTCGGCCGCACGAAAAAATTTCCCTTTCCCTTTTTTTTTTTTTTTAACCCTAAAAACTTAAAGGAAAAGAAGGAGGAAACTTACCTTGACTCTTTTCTCCCAAAACGCTCGATGAGAAGCGTAAGGCTGTCAATCCAAATTTAAAGCGAGATTTGGAAGTCTAATGGGTTCCTGCAAGATCCAAAAATTAGTTTCTTGGCCCAACTCTTTTAAAACTAAAACATAGGCCCAAAGTTAACTCTGAAAAGAACAAAAAACTTACTTGAATTTACCGGGCGTCACTCAATATTAAATTTAGAATTAACATGGAGGAAAACTATTTGTTTATATATATATATTTATTTATTTATTTACATTCTAGCTTTCACATTTCATTAATTTAATCTTTATAGTTGTATTTAAATTATATTATCTCATGTAATATTCTTTATGGGTATTAGGTTATATTTTATTATTTTTAATAAATGTGTGTATATAGATATTCATTTTTTTATTTTGAAAAAGTTATTTTTACCTAATTTGGGTCAATTATTTTGCAATTACCCTATTAGTCTATTAAAAATTGTAGAAGCATTTCATGCTAATTTTTTGTTTATATACTGAACTCTTCAACCTCAATAAAGATAAATTAGTCTACTAATTTTATTTTATATTATAATTAAAATTATTAATTATAATTTTAAAAAAATTAATTTCTTGGAGAATGCAATACTTTTTATATTCTAATTCTTTATATTTAACACAAATTATTATTGATAATTAGTTAATTTATTGTTTATAATTAATTTAAAAATTTGTGAGTCATTAGGTTACAAAATTATTTTCTCAACAAAATTCAAGCACCATAAATCTTGTAATTAATCGATAAGTCTTTACTCTATTAACAACATATTTTGAATAAAAACGAATACTAATTATAAGAGATCGATAGAAAACGTAACAAAAATTAGAAATTCAAGATTTTATCTACACACTCATTTCTTCAAATATGTGTTCAAATGGGCAATTGATAGATAAATATTTATAATTCACTTCATCAATGTTGAGTTGTAATGTTGCAAGCCTAGAGTCGGGATAAAAATACGGCACACACATCCTTTTGCAACTTGAATGTAACATGAACATCTTGAGATCAATGCTTTGAAAATTGAAGAGCTTTTGAGAGCAATGCATTGAGAAAACAAAAATGGGTGTAGGATATAGATATGACCTATACGCATTCCTTGCAACTTGAATGTAACACACAAACATCTCTTGAGATCGATACTTTAGAAATTGAAAAGCATTTGAGAGCAATGCATTGAGAGAACAAAAATAAAGAAAGAAGGATGTGTGTTTAGGTGGTGATGAAAAAATGGTGAAAACTACTCATTTTTATAGTTGTAGAATATGAGAGTTACAAAACTCTTTGAATTATTAAACTTTTAGAATTCCACTTCAATTTAAATTAAATAAATATTTTAAGTGGTAGAAAAACCTTTTACATTCCAACCTTTAAGATATTATAATTTTATAGATAATGAATTATTAATTAGATAATTTATTATTTATAATTAATTATCAATGGCATATTTTGTAAATATACAAATTAAAGAAGGGATATAATTGTCCAAAAAGTTTTTCAAGGATTGTAGCTTTTTAATATATTATAGATTATTTAAAATGCAGAGTAGTATAATCTGGTTGGGGTGCAAAGTATTTCACAGGTTATTATAACACGGGTTATAATAATGGGCCAAACAGACCTAATTTTAAGATAGTAGAGTTCGTTAGAGAACCATATATTTTTTTGGAAAATCAATCCCAAAATAAAAAATTTTACAAATTCAACCTAATTTTAAAGTGGATTTCATTAAATCATATAGGTCATGAGAGTAATTTTGAAATGGTTAAAATTACAAGTCATGTTAACTCTGGAACATGTCTTTAATCATTCAAACTCCATTTAATGTTTGATTTTACACTTCCAAATGCAGTTTTCATACCTAAAAATTGATTTGAATAATTAAAACAATATTCTAAATTGTTTTTCATCAATTCAAAACCCGAAAAAAAGTTTTATAAGATTCAAAAGGTCCATTGAACGCCTCATAATTATGTCATAATAGATCAGAACTCCATGTCATAATAGATCAGAACTCTTGCACTGGATCAACTTCCAGATCATCATTGCTCTAGCGAAGTAAATGACAAAAGTGATTATAACTAATTTAAAATCACTTCCAAACATGTCTTTAATAATCTAAATTAAACCGGTTGATTTAGCTTTTCGAATGATATAATTGCGAGCGGTTGTGATTTTAAGAAAATCAAGTGTGTGAGAAGCAAACTAGTGTTAAATTTTATTTTTTAAACCAGGTGAAGCGTTTTGTAAATTTAAATGAAATTGCTCATTAAGAAAAACTAAACAACAAAGTTTAAATATCATTTCTGTCCCTAAAAATCTTTCTAAATAAAAAATATTTTTTTGAGTTTTTGATTCATAATTATTTCAGTATCCCATTTTATTTCTCTTTTCATTTCAAAACTATCCTCCTCTTGATTTATTTTGATTTCAAAATACAAGGTAAATGTAAAAGATATAGTGCAAATACATTAAAAGAAAAAAAAATCAAGAAATCAAATTTAAAAAAATCACAGAAATCAAATATCTTAGCATTCAGTACCTTTAATCTAAGAATATTTTGAAAGTTTATAAGAAAAACTTTTGTTGCCAAGGCAAAGAAAATTATGAACCTTAATGTTTTTACCTGAATTTGCAAGTTCAATGATACTGAAGTTGTATAGAAACTCTTGGAAAAGATAATGCTACTTTGCTGTGTATAAAACTGAGTAACACTAGCAAATAGATTACAACTTAACTGGCTACAAAAAAATTACAATGTATTGTATATAACAACTCAAAACTCAAGAACAAAGAATTGTAAATAGTCGAGGCACGCTTACTAAGCGTTATCCTGAAGACAGTTATTCGCTCTGCACGGGTTGCAAGCAGACTACAGCGATTGCCTCAGCAGGATACAACGACTAACTCCGATAGAACAGCAACCTCGAACTACTCGGATCTGGCAGAACTCTTGGATACTTGTTCTCAACTTGACTCAAGATTAAAGAGAATAAAGAAAAGAGAAAAAACTCTTCACTTGGAATGAGATACTCCAAAATGGAATGGGATACTCCAAATGAAGAAACAAGTTGCTATTCATAGGCTAGCAACTTAGTAACTTTCTAAAATCAAATTAATATGAATAAAATGAAACATAGATCAAAAGTAACTCAATTATGTAGTTACTTGTTGAAATTCAAACAAAACTCACAAACTTAACTTTTTAAGTTAAATTTGTATAAGAAACATCAACACATTTGGATGTTTCAAACCATTTTGAAACTATGAATTTAAAGTTAAGTAACATGAACATCAATTGAATTTGATGTTTCAAATCAACACTCACACTTTTTATTATATAAAATCCAACAATCCCCCACGTGAAAGAAAGTTTGAAAATCAAAACAAAATCGTTGAGAGCAAACAAATAAGCTATGCATCAGGATAGGTGTCTTCTGGACTTGAACCTTCCTTAGTGAATATCTATCGAACTTACCGAAGAAATAGTGAGACTAGCTCTGGAACTATCATTCTCATTGGTAAATTGAGACAACAGACTTCACACATAACTCATCTTGTATCTTTGAGTTCTATACGTTTGTGTCCATTTTGGTCCTGGACAAAATCCTGAATTCATGAAAGGTTTAGAGAACATAAGCCATTTTAAAGTCCTCATAGAAGCGACCCCACTTCTACTCTCACATAGGTGATATTGATTAAGAGTATTCTGTCATTACTCCTCTTGTAAACAAGATATCAACACGACCTCAACAACAACAGATCACACACTCTACAATATCATAGAAATGGGAAGAAACCATAAGTTTCTTAGTGTGTCATCTATAAATTATCCAACTAGTTTGCCTATTGAACCTAGATCTTGGGATCTCCAGTCAACTAGGTTAGGTTACGATCAGATAATTTATTTCATAGGCTTTAGCCCCATTTCCTTCGATGTATATGTCACTTGCTCTCTTGACAATCCTTTTGTTAAAGGATCTGCAATGTTCTGTTTTGATTTCACATAATCAATGGAAATAACTCCATTAGAGAGCAATTGTCTTATTGTATTATGTCTACGTCTTATATGTCGCGACTTTCCATTATAGACATTATTCTTGGCCCTCATAGAGGCCGCCAAACTATCACAATAAATACATATTGCGGTTACAGGCTTTGTCCATAATGGAATATCTTCAAGAAAGTTTCTAAGTCATTCAGCTTCTTCTCTAGCTTTATCAAGAGCTATAAACTCTGATTCCATAGTCGAACGTGCTATACACGTCTGTTTTGAAGATTTTCATGAACAGCTGCTCCACCTAAGGTAAATATATACCCACTGGTTGATTTAGTCTCCATGCTATCAAAAATCCAATTAGCTTCACTAAATCCTTCCAGTACATGTGGATCCCTCGTATAATGCAATCCATAGTCTAGAGTGTACTTCAAGTACCTTAAAACTCTGACTAAAGCATTCCAATGATCATGCCCAGGATTGCTGGTGTATCTTGCTAACCTTCCTACTGAATAGGCAATATCAGGTCTTGTACAATTCATTATGTACATTAAACTACCAACAACTCTAGAGTATTCTAGAGAAGACACACATTCATCTTTGTTCTTCTTTAACTTTTACAATTTGGATCAAATGGAGTAACAGTTGGTTTACTCTCAAATTGATCAAATTTTCTCAACACTTTCTCTATATAGTGAGATTGAGAAAATACATATCCACTAGAGTTTCTAGTTATATGGATTCCAAGTATAACATCAGCAAGACCAAGGTCTTTCATATCAAAATTAGATTTTAACATCCTTTTAGTGGAATCAATGACACCTCTATTTGTGCCCATTATCAACATGTCATCTACATATAAGCAAATAATGACATAGTCTTGATCTATGGTTTTAACATAGACACATTTATCACACTCATTTATCTTGAATCCATTTGATAACATAGTGTGATCAAACTTTTCATGCCATTGTTTG
The DNA here is from genome assembly GCA_036507285.1 of Trichosanthes cucumerina. Lineage (NCBI taxonomy): Eukaryota > Viridiplantae > Streptophyta > Magnoliopsida > Cucurbitales > Cucurbitaceae > Trichosanthes > Trichosanthes cucumerina. The sequence continues at coordinate 9,425,761 of CM071842.1, read as the reverse complement.
GGTGCTTGTTTCAACCCATAAAGAGACTTAACTAGTTTACAAACTTTATCTTCAAGCCCCTTTACAACAAACCCCTCAGGTTGTTCCATATATATTTCTTCATCTAAATCTCCATTTAAAAACGCAGTTTTTACGTCCATTTGGTGTATTTCCAAATCTTGTAAAACTGCTATTGCGATTAACATTCTTATAGATGTAATCCTCGTCACTGGAGAATAGGTATCAAAGAAGTTTAACCCTTCTTTTTGACGAAAGCCTTTAGCTACTAAACGAGCTTTGTATTTATCAATAATGCCATCAGCCTTTAGCTTTCTTTTAAAAATCCATTTACTACCAATTGGTTTACTTCCAGGAGGTAAATCAACCAATACCTAGGTATTGTTATGTAAAATGGATTCTATCTCATTATTGATAGCTTCCTTCCAATAAGGTGCATCTAGAGATGACACAGCTTCTTGAAAAGTTTGAGGCTCACCTTCAATCATATAAGTTATGAAATCAGGTCCAAAAGAATTAGCTTTCTTAACTCTTATGCTTCTTCTAGGTTCAGACTCAGTTTTCTGATCGTCTTTACCTTTCGAGGAACTAGCCTCATAATTCCTTTTGATACCACTACTTGTGTATTTGTATCTTTCCTCTTTCAAAGGAAATATATCCTTGAAGAATTCAGCTTCAATAGATTCCATGATAGTATTATTGTTAATATCAGGTATTTCTGATTTAACTACTAGGAACCTATAAGCGGCACTATGCATTGCATAACCTATAAATACACAATCAATTGTCTTAGGTCCCAGTTTGGTCCTTTTTGGTAAAGGAACTTGTACCTTTGCCAAACACCCCCACACTTTCAACATTTTATATGAGGGTAATTTCCTATTCCACACTTCATAAGGTGACTTATTAGTCTTCTTATGTGGAATTCTATTTAGGATAAAATTTGTTGTAAGCAAAGCCTCCCCCCACAAATTATGGGGTAAACCTGAACTATTTAACATACAATTAACCATTTCTTTTAAAGTTCGGTTCTTTCTTTCAGCTACACCATTTTGTTGTGGTGTATAAGGTGTTGTAGTTTGATGGATTATACCATTAACTTCGCAAAATTCATAAAGTGATGATGATTCATATTCACCACCTCTATCTGATCTAAGCACCTTTACTTTGTTCTCAAGTTGATTTTCAATTTCTGCCTTATATGCTTTAAAAACATTTAAGGTTTCATCTTTACTATGTAATAAATATACATAGCAATATTTGCTACAATCATCAATGAATGTGACAAAATACTTCTTACCGCCTCTTGTAGGGGTACTTTTCATGTCACATACATCACTGTGGATTAAATCAAGAACCGCATTACTTCTTTCTACAGAAGAAAATGATTTTCTTGAAAACTTTGATTCAACACAAACTTCGCATTTGTGTCTATTATCAATGTTAAAACTAGGCAATAGACCTAAATTTATCATTATCCTTAAAGAATGATAATTGACATGCCCTAGCCTAGAATGCCATACATCACACAATTCAAGGATATAAACAGAAGAGTTGTTATTATTATTATTATTATTGGGCATTTGTGCCAATACATTCAATTTGAACATGTCATCATTTAGAGAGCTTTTTCCCACATACATACCCCCCTTTGTCAGAATAAATTTATCCGACTCAAATACAAGCTTGAACCCATTCTTATTAAGTAGAGTTCCTGACACTAGATTCTTTCGAATCTCTGGCACATGTCACACATCATTGAGGGTAAGTATCTTTCCAGAAGTCCATTTCAACAGGATCTTCCCTTTGCCTTCCACAGAGGCAGTCGAAGCATTTCTCATGTATAGCTTATCGTTTCCATCTAGCTTCTCATACGAGGTGAACAATGATTTGTCCTTACAAATGTGCCTAGTAGCACCAGTATCAATCCACCAACCTTTGGTGTCAGAAGCCATATTTACCTCAGAAATGACAGCAACTAGATCATCATTTTCTGCAACATTGGCCTGATGATTGGAGCTTTGTCCCTTCTTGTGTCGACAAGCTGCAACTGTATGGCCAGACTTACCACAAACCCAACAATTTCCACGAATGCGTTTGTTGACGTCATTCCTCGGTCCAAGATTTACATTTTTCTTCTTGGATTGTTGTTTCTTGGGTTCGCGCCTTGAAGCCTCAGCAACATGAGCTTTGGCTTCAACTTCTAGCGAAGTTTTATCTCCTTTTCTATTATCCTCTTCTATTCGGAGTTTAACAGCAAGATTCTCCATGGATAATTCCTTTCGCTTGTGTTTGAGATAGCATTTGAAGCCCTTCCAGGAAGGAGGCAACTTCTCAATCACAGCAGCAACTTGGAATGGTTCACTGATGTCCAATCCTTCACTTTGCAAATCACTAATGATAATTTGCAATTCTTCCATCTGATTGACTACCAATTTGGCATCAATCATTTTATAATCTAAGACTTTTCCTACAAGAAATTTCTTAGTACCAGCATCTTCCAGCTTATACTTCTTGTCTAATGCCTCCCACAATTGCCTTGATGTATTATAGGCATTGCAGTAGACGTTATACAAGGTGTCTTCAAGACCACTTAGTATATAATTGTGGCATAAGAAGTCTGAATGCATCTCATGCTTGCTTGGCAGCTTCAGTTTCAGGAGTGACAACTTCTGGTGGGGTAATTGGACATTCTTCCTTCAAGAGGTGAGCAAGGTTCAATGTTGTGAGGTAGAAGATCATCTTCTGTTGTCATCTCTTGAAGTTTTCTCCCTTGAATTTCTCTGGTTTTTCAGCATGAGTTTTGAGGATGGTTGATCCCATCATTGTAGGAGCAACACCATTAGTGGAGGAGCTTGCAACTATTTTGATAATTGTCTTCAGATTGTTGGAAAAGATAATGCTACTTTGCTGTGTATAAAACTAAGTAACACTAGCAAATAGATTACAACTTAACTGGCTACAAAAAAATTACAAGGTATTATATATAACAACTCAAAACTCAAGAACAAAGAATTGTAAAGAGTCGAGGCACGCTTACTAAGCGTTGTCCTGAAGACAATTATTCGCTCTGCACGGGTTGCAAGCAGACTACAGCGATCGCCTCAGCAGGATACAACGACTAACTCCGATAGAACAACAACCTCGAACTACTCGGATCTGGCAGAACTCTTGGACACTTGCTCTCAACTTGACTCAAGATTAAAGAGAATAAAGAAAAGAGAGAAAACTCTTCACTTGGAATAAGATACTCCAAAATGGAATGGGATACTCCAAATGAAGAAACAAGTTGCTATGTATAGGCTAGCAACTTAGTAACTTTCTAAAATCAAATTAATATGAATAAAATGAAACATAAATCAAAAGTAACTCAATTGTGTAGTTACTTGTTGAAATTCAAACAAAACTCACAAATTTAACTTTTTTAAGTTAAATTTGTATAAGAAACATCAACACATTTGGATGTTTCAAACCATTTTGAAACTTTTGAATTTAAAGTTAAGTAACATAAACATCAATTGAATCTGATGTTTCAAATCAACACTTTCTTTCACACTTTTTATTATATAAAATCCAACAGAAACTTGGATACATTAGAGAAATTGAAAAATATATATACACAAAAGCTTCAATATAAAAAAATAAAAAAATAATAAAAATAATAAAATAATAGGGCTCCTGATTGTTGGAGAAATTAAAATCAAAAGATACTATTCAAGAGATTTTAGAAATAGAAAGATTAGAAAGTGATTTTAGATAATTTTGTTAAAAAAAATTATATTACCAAACACCCAAAAACGGTTAAAATCTTTTTAAAAGTGATTTTAGATATTCACGACAGTCCCAAACGTAGAGAAATTTGCATGGAAAATCCCTTTTCACATGCATTAATGTGATTTGACCCATGTTCTGAAATTAATGACATTTGACCCTTTTTGTACTGTGCATTTCGTCCAAATTACCGTAAGGGCATCATACTGACTCTAGCTCTCTCGCTTTCGTTCTCGCTCTCGCTCTCGTTCAAGTCTCGTTCTCGCTCTCACTCTCCCTTTTTGTACTGTGCATTCCGTTCAAGTCTCGTTCTCGTTCTCGCTCTCGCTCTCGTTCTCGCTTATGATAGTAATTAAATAAGACATAGTTCTCTCGCTCTCGTTCTCGTTCTCGCTGGCTCGCTCTCGCTGACTCGCTCTCTCTGCTACTCCAGCTCTTCTCTGTCTTTTTTTGTCATTTTTTCTTTATATTTTTTTCCATTCATTTGAGCGAGAGCGACAACGGGAGCGAGAGCGAGACAACGGGAGCGAAAGCGTGAACAATGTGCGGGAGCGTGAACAAGAAAGACCGCTTCATATTACCCTTATGAGTCATTTTGCGCGCATTGCCACGTCAGAATAGGTCATATTTCATTATTTTGAAATGTCAGGTCAAATGACATTAATGCATTGGAAAATGGGTTATCCGTACAAATACCCCCCAAACACAGCCTAAAACATCTCTACGTCAAACGTCCTAGGTTAAAAAATTAAAATTCTGAAAGTTTATACACTAAAATAGAATAATAATCGTCCAAATACTAAAAATAGAATAATAATTATAACTATGGATAAATTAGTTTAAGAATAAGCTCCTCTAAAATAATAAGACACCTCTCTTGTAACGACCTCAATTTTAGAATGAATCTATTTAGAGAGTTAATCAAGCCACACTGCCTATGATTGAAATTTTGGCAACATAAGGTAGGATAAAACCAAAAATTTCTAGAACCTGGATAACACAAAAAGAACACTTCTCATTTCATAATAGAATGCCCAGGTCCCTCCAAACTTCAAACACAAAACTAAGTTGGGCTTCAAATCCACAGAATCACCAGAACATATACTACAACATGCTAACAACCAAAAGGAGACATTTAAAACTACTACAAATTAAACTTCATAACCTAAAACATGAATTCAATGGAAAAACAAACGACACATCTTATCAGGTCACTGTCGTCGCCGTCCACCTCACGGTTTAGTCTTATCTACAACAAAAACATCAAGGTAGCAAGATGAGAATTAAAATACTCAGTAAGTAGCCCACTCAGGACCCAATAAAAATACCACTACACCGTCAAAAAGTGAAGCTAGCTCCAGTTTAACATGCACCTTTTGATCAGACATCCACGATTTTCACACCTCTACCCAGACTCGCCCCAACCATGCCTTCACGAAAGCTAGGTCTATCCAATATGCTACAATAGGCTAAAAGTCACGAAGCTAGGCCTATCAAAATAATTTGCTACAACACGCCCAACATCACCGAATCTAGGCCTACTGACAAATCACCACAAAAGCTAAACATCATGAAAGCTAAGCCTACTAACAAATCGCCACAGAGGCTAAACATTACAAAAGCTAGGCCTTCTAACAAATTTCCACAAATGCTAAACATCAAAAAAGCTAAGTCTGTTATCAAATCTCCATAAAGGCTAAATATCACAAAAGATAGGACAACTATCAAATCACCACAAAGGCTAAACATCATGAAAGCAACATAGAAACACAACAACGCCATACTACAAATTGTACGACTCACTAACACACACGCAAGGTTGCTTATCAACCTAATATAACCATACAATCGCCTAACCAAATAGCAACATAACCAAAATACAATATGTAACGCCCCTACTTTTCTATAACTATAACTCTTAGGGACATTACTACACATGCATGCATTCTTAGGCCAGAAAGACATAAAACGATCTTTAAATCTCCACTGAAAACAAATTAACTTTAGGGATCCCATTAAAACATTCAAAACATGTAAAAGAAGCAGTTTAAACTTGGCCTACTTAAAAACCCGGAAATTTAAACTTAAACTCCGAAACCATAAAAGGACAACATCAGTTATTAAGGGAAATATGCGGAAAACATGACTATTCCCATGGTTCTGACAACACGCCTCCGTCACTCGCCCCGCACGTCCTTGGCCTTACCTGAAAACATTTTAAAACGAAAGGGTGAGTATTGCAATACAATACCCAGTAAGTGACCTCGCTACCGAGGTTTGGGATATGCAAACACATACAATCATGACTTTTAAACTTGGTCAAATATACATATGCGGGACCTTAAAACTTTCTCGTATCAACATGACTGTAATATATGACTTCCTTTTCTTTTAAGTACTTGGTCATCCTGAGTCATTTCATTTTGAGTCCCTCACAGACCCCTGTAATTGTTTGAGTCCCTCACAGACCCCTGTATGGATTGAGTCCTCATGGACCCCTGTAAACTTGACCCATAGGGTCTCTAATGCATGTTTGACCATGCATACAATGCACACTCAGAGACCAATTTCCACATTTTACTCCAAATCACTTTATGGCACACATAACATGCATGAGGTCCCATCATTCAACATGACTATAATGCATATGTCATGAAACATTATCATTGATATGCAAATCATAACTTTTCACAACAGTTTGAAAATAAAACTCTTGTATGTAATCATGAAATATTCTCATATAAAGTACTGTAATATCCTCACCTGAAATACTGGAATATTCTTACATAAAATACAAACATATTCTCACATAAAATACTGAATTATGCTCACATAAAACATTGAGATATCTTCACATAAAATATTAGAGTATTCTCACATAAAATATTGGAATATTCTCACGTAAAATCATTAAACCTTTTCAAGTAAGTTAACTAATTAATTTCGCATAAAATAATGAAATTCGTTTTCTTTAATCCCATTTAGAAAGGTTCGGCACAAGGTCCCTTACCTCGAGGATTGATCTCACACTTTCCTTCTAATTCTTAAGTTAACGGTCCCTTCCAAAACACCTGTAAGCCAAGAATTCTTCTAATTCGTCATCCTACTACAAAACTCATCCAATATATAAGAGTCTATGTACAAAAGTGTCTATGATTCTTACTTTGCTCCAATTACCTTGACTCCGAAGAATAAACCGAATGCTAATTTGCTTGCTCCAAATCTTGGGGGTTTTGATACCGAACTCCGGCTTATTCCTACACTATTTTCACGTGATTACGATATAAATAATTCTATACTTCCAGAAACAGAGAAAGGTTTCGCGTGGCTCACTTAATCGACAACCTCGTCTTCGAATGACTCTTGCCGGCAGTGTAATTCCGGACTGGGACCTGCTGATCGGATGGTGTGACGGCGAGGGCACACGATCGTGGTCAGAAAAGTGCTGGACTCCGACCGGCAGATGCGTGAAGCTCGAAGATCCGGCGGCACTGACGGACGTGACGCTCCGACGCTGCAGGACTCGACGGCTAGGGAACGGCGGCAGCAGCAGCGGACGATGAAGCGGCTGGAGGCGCGATCGAGACTCTGGCGCTGCAGAACTCGACGGCGAGCTGAGGGCTCGTGAGCGGCGGCGGTCCTCGGAAGTGTAAGGAGTCACGAACTGCTGGGGGGTTCGACTCGTAACCGGCGGCGGCGCAAGGAGCAGTGGCTCCGATCGGCGTCTCCGTTCGCTGGGTTGGAAGTGTGAACGGCTGGAGCTCGTCTTCTTTCTTTGCTGCGCTACCGGTGAGCGAGATGCGGTGGGAGTGGCGTCGAGATTCCGGTATGTGGACGAGGGTTTGGTGTGCGTCTTTCCTCCGGCGATTCGTGTGGCCTTCTTATCGATAAGTAGCATGTAGGGTTTCGTTTGGTTAGGGCATAAGTAACGAAGGAGAAGGAGGAGGTGATGATGACTTTAGGGTTAGGGTTTGCTTTTGATTGCCAGCTTAAGGAGGCTAAATACCAAAAATTAGGTCAAATTCCCAAAAGTCATAAATAACCCTCATTTAGGCATTATTAACTAAAGTGCCATTGTCCCTTCTTTTTCCTTTAATTTTATAAGAAATTTCATCTCAAAGAAAACAATTCGCTTAAGCCCACACGAAATGAAGGGTTCACTCACACCGAGCCTGATAACATTTACTCATCCGACCCGACATAAAGATTGATAGAACAAAAATAAAATAAACAGTCAGTACCTGAGGCTGTGGTCGTCACACAATAGTTGCATTACACGACAATGGCACATCAAGCCCTTCGCTTATGAGGTAGGTGAAAATTCAATTGACTACTTACCTCGTGTCGAAAATCCACCAAGCCAGCTACTCCTCCCAGGGTCAGTGTCAGACTTGCCTAAAAACGTACTAAATGGAGTGCCAAACCATTAGTGTTATTTAGGCTAACATTTTAACAACTTAAAATGAATCACAGTGACCTATTCAACTTATACATGAACAAAAGCTTAAGGCATTGGACCTAACGGTCACCTTTCGCCCAACTTACAGTAACTAAACAACCTCTCAACAAGACAGAACAACATCATGACTAAGCTATGAAAACACACCCCGTGTTGACAATGTTGAACCGAGTTTCCAAAGAACCGACTCTAACCAAAATTCTCCACAACATAACCTTTCTGTTGTTCACTGCCCTAACCAACCAAAACCACACCATATATCTCACCCTCCCACATTTAGGCATGCATGTGTGTTCACAAACTAGCACATTCATAAATCAAACTCATTCAATCTCCAACATAGGCCAACTCTTTAAGGTACTACAATAAATTCGAAACTTTAAGCCCTAACTTCATTATGGTCACATGCTTAGACCATTCTTCGTTCAAACAACGCTAGCACAAACCCACTATCCATCACATGCTTCATAATTATAATTTCGATGCATGTTTTCACAATTCACAAATTACCGCACATCAATCAAATCAAATAACAATTTAAAAGGACTTAATAACTACTTACCTTAAAAAAGCGATCCATAAGCAAAAATTTAAATCCTTTGAAAGGTATCCTTGACCAACCTACACCATTTTCAGCATAAATCAATATTTAGTGGTTCTAATCAAGAAACTAATTCTCGAAGTTTAACAATTACCAACAAAGTACTCCAAGAGAACACTCACGTGATTCTATGTTCGATGTCGACTTCAAAACCTTGCCAAAACCGTTTAAACATACACATAACAAGGTTTCAAGAATTAGCATTTAAACTCTAGCATCCAAACACGAGTTTGATTGGTTTAGAAAGCACCTTATCTACAATTCCGTACCCAACCGAAACCAAAGGCTTGCTGGTTTTGATGTCGAAGTAGCTCCAATTCGAGAATCAGACCTCCAAAGCTTGAGGAATGTCCAACACGTTATGGATAAGCTTTAAAACACCAAAACAACTCCTAAACCCCACTAAATATCCTAAACACATGTGCAGAAAAACTCAAATCTCCAGCATAGCTTCGAATAAGGTAAAAACTAAAGCACCCAAAGAGAACTCACCCCATAACCGAGATGAATGCCCGCTGGACCGACGATCCGAATTCACCCAAAACGACCTTCAATCATAATTGGGTACCTTATATAAAAATCCAAAAAAGTTTGGGTTAATTTTAATTGGTCATTAACAAAGAAATCAATCCAATAAATTGATAATCTCATCCCAAAACAGTGATAAATTCTTACCCACGCCAAAACGAGGTTGTATACGGCTGTACAAATATCGAACTTGCTACAATAGAACCTCAAAACGTCATGCCCTTGCCATCTGCTCGAACCGACAAGGAGAGAAAAGTGGTTGGTGGCAGGCGGCGGCTGATCGGCGAACGTGTCCGTCCGGCTGGGGTTGGGGATGGCGCCACGTGTGATGAGCGATGAGCGGCGACGTGGAACTGTTATTGTTCGGGAGGTGCTGCCGGCAACGAGAGGAAGAAGAAAAGGAGTTGTTCGGCAAACGAAACAATCAAATTTTTAAACGAAACAATATTTAAAGAAGCGGAGCAAATCTATATTTTGTCCATATTTTTATTTTTTAATGTTGAGTACAAAGATAGCATCTGAATTTAAAAACTTGAGCCGTTTACAGAGTGACGTCAATTTAAGCAATTAAATTATTATTTTGAATTATAGTTAAAAATGATTCTTTTGAAAAAGAAATGATGCTAACACATAGCCTTTAGACTACAAATTTTATGTCATAATTGTAGGATTGATGTTTTGTTACTAATTTATTCATATATCCAACCACGGTGGTTTATAATTATAAATAGGGGGAAATACTATTTTTCCCTTATAAATAATATATATTTTTAAAATATTAAATCATAAATGAGAGAGAAGGTCAATATATCAAAAGAACTATATTTTTAGATACCAACAAATAATAGCTCAAATATTAATAATAATAATAGCTCTATCAACTAGGATCTTTAATCCTAGAACAAATATTGTTCTTTCTCTAACTACCAAAAGATGTGGAATAAGTAAAATTTTTGAAGAAGTAAGCAAACCACGTATGTGAAATAAAATTTGTGGAGCAAATCACAAATAAGAAATGAAATTTGGGACCTCTCTCTTACCATCTATTAGAAAAAAAAATCCTAACTAGACCTATGGAAATCATCATATTGCTTAATAAATTTCTTAATATTAAACCAAATGTTTTGTAAAACAAAGAGCTAAAGAAGACAAGAAGCATTATGATATCGTTTTTGTGTGGTTTTCTCTCTTCACTTCCACTATCCACGTTTGTCCACGTGCAACTTCTATTTTTACCACTCATTGTAATGTCATATTTTCTTATTCATTTTAATAACAACCTAACATATGAATTATTTTATAATATTAAATTATAAAATGATAATTCTATGAAATTATATCATCCATGACTGCTTGTAAGAGTGAAGACTTTTCCCATAAACCAACACGGGTCCTAATTCCCAGGAGATCACCCAACATAGAATTGCTCCAAGCCAAGCACGTTTAACTATGGAGTTCACATGCCCACCAACTTCCGTCTTGGTTCGTCCTCGAACCACATCTTACTGGGAGAAGTTCGGCTCTAATACCATTTGTAACGTCCCTGGCCTAGGATCTCCTGCGACCTGGCTGCGTCACTATAACATCCATAAATGCTTGTAAGTGAAAACGTCAACACGCATGTAAACATTAACACACACACAGAGAGGTATTGGATCCGATGGTCTGATCACGAAGAAGAATATATTTCTCTATATATGATCAAGAGTCAGTCTTTGTATATATAGAAGACTGCTCAACAGAATAAGGTTATTTAACTACTGTTTAACAAACTCCTAACCATATGACTGTTGCTACCTATTCTAGTTAGTGGGCTCTCTTAATATCCCCCTTCAAACCGATGGAATCTGCATCAATAACATGGAGTTTCTGTCGAAGAGGAAGGAACGATCGAAGAGATAATGGTTTGGTGAAGATGTCTGCAATCTGGGCAGTTGCCGGTAGTTGCATGATTCTTAGTTTCTGTTGTGTAACTAGATCACGAACGAAGTAAATATCAATTTCAACATGTTTCGTTCTGGAGTGGAGTATGGGATTGGCACTGAGATGAACTGCCCCTAGGTTGTCACACCATAAGATCGGGGAGTTTGGGACGGGACATGGAGCTCCCTCGAGAAGAGATTGTAACCACATAAGTTCAGTAGCAGCATGTGCGAGACTGCGAAATTCTGCCTCAGTGCTCGATCTAGAGATGGTAGCTTGTTTCTTGGAGCACCATGTGATAAGGTTGTTGCCAAAGTACACACAGATTCCAGTTGTGGATCTCCTGTCATCCGGATCTGAGGCCCAATCAGCATCAGCAAAGGCCTGAATGGACAGATTCATCGGTTTGGATAGTAATAATCCATGCCTCACAGTTCCTTTTAGATATCGAAGGATACGTTTCACGGCTGTCCAGTGAGAGACCAACGGCTTGTGCATGAATTGGCAGACTTTGTTGACTGCATAGGCAATCTCAGGTCGAGTAACAGTTGCATACTGTAAGGCTCCTACTATGCTTCGGTAGAGATGAGTATCAGCAAATATAGGGCTCCCTTGTGAAGACAAGATATTTCTACTAACCATTGGTGTTGTCATGCTATTAGCATCACTCATCCCTGCCTTTACTAAGAGGTCATTGATGTACTTGGACTGGGATAAGAGCATTCCTCCTTCCTCCGGATATGAGACTTCAATGCCTAGAAAGTAGCTAAGTCTCCCTAAGTCCTTCAGGGCAAAAGTTCTGTTCAAGTTGGATATCAGAATTGATATCTCCTTCGAGGATGATCCGGTTATTACTATGTCATCCACATAAACGAGGATGTAGCAAGTGGATGTGCTTGTTATTCTGGTGAAGAGAGATGAGTCTGCTCGTGTATCACGAAAACCGTTGCTGAGGAGAAAGGTCTTCAACCTTTCAAACCATGCCCGAGGGGCTTGTTTTAGACCATACAAGGCTTTTCTTAATTTGCACACAAGTGGAGCAGCCGTTGTAGATATCTTGGAAAAGCCAGCTGGTTGTTCCATGAAGACTTCTTCCGTTAGAATGCCATGGAGAAAGGCATTATTGATGTCCAGCTGACGAATTTCCCAATTGTTAGATAAGGCTAAGGTGAGCAAGACTTTGACTGTTATAGGTTTCACCACAGGGCTGTAGGTCTCGGAATAGTCAATATCAGCAGTTTGGTGGAAACCTTTGGCCACCAATCGGGCTTTATATCTTGCAACTGAGCCATCCGAGTTTCTTTTTACCTTGAATACCCATTTGCAACCTACCACTTTTTTGTTAGAGGGAAGGGGAACAAGGTCCCACGTCTGGTTCTTCTGGAGTGCAGTGTATTCTTCTTTCATTGCAGCCACCCAGTGTGGGTGTTTTAAAGCTTCTTTTACTGATTTGGGTTCCTGTTCTGTCAAATCTGCCATGAAGACTTTAGGTTTCCAGATACCATTTTTAGATCTTGTTATCATTCTGTGAGCATTGGTGATGGAGGTAGGTTGGGGCAATGGAACAGGGTTATCATTGGTGGTGATGGTATACGTGGTCAAGGGATCAATAGGTGGGTTCTCTGATGTTGGATTATTTTGAGGTGGTGGAATGGGAGTTTGGTGGTTTGGTTGGAGTATAAGGGGTGAGCCATTAGGGATTGTAGGTATGGAGATAGGAACTGATGGTGGGGATGTGGAGATGGTGTTAGGTAATGAAGGAAAGGTCATTTCATTGAAAAGGACATGTCTAGATATAATGAGGCTGCCATTCTGGTCAAGACATTTGTACCCTTTATGTGCTGTGCTATAGCCAAGAAATATACAAGGAGAGGAACGTAATTGCAGTTTATGTTTGTTAAAGGGTCTCATATATGGAAAGCATAAACAACCAAAGACTCTGAGAGAAGTATAATCTGGTTTGATATGAAAGAGTACCTCGAGGGGAGTCTGTCCATGAAGGACCGGTGAAGGCAGCCTGTTGATAAGGAAGGCTGAGGTGGAGAAGGCATCATCCCAGAAGGTTAGAGGTAATTTGGAATGGGATAGCAAGGTAAGCCCCATGTCTACGATGTGTCGATGTTTTCTTTCGACAACACCGTTTTGTTCTGAAGTATGGGGACAGGTAAATCTGTGGATTATGCCATGTTGTTTGAGGAAGGGTGTAAAGGCTCGAAATTCTCCTCCTCCATCAGTCTGTAGTGCTTTGATTTTGGTATTGAATTGGTTTTCTACTTGGGTTTTGAAGGTAATGAAGGCTTGGAGGGCCTCGGATTTGGTTCGAAGAAAATATAACCAAGTGTGGCGTGAGAACATATCTACGAAGCTTATATAGTATTGAAAGTCGTTTCTACTGATTGAGTGAGTTGGTCCCCATAGGTCGGATTCAACAAGTTGAAACGGTGTAGTGTATTGAGTATTGGATTTTTGAAAGGGAAGTTTATGTAACTTTCCCATGGCACATGAGGAACATAAGGATGAACTTTTATTTAAAGGTAAAGGGACGTTACATTGGTGCAATATAGATTTTACAACGGAGATAGAAGGATGGCCTAATCTGTTGTGCCATAGAGTATGTTCAGCAGAATGTAAGGGATAAGGTGTAGGGGACTTTGTCATGAGATGGCTTGAGGCAGTATGTTGGATTGTCTGGGATGATAGGTTGGTAGTGGTGTTGGGATGAGCCTGCACCATCCTAAACTTGTATAGTCCTTCATGTAGCCCGCCACGAGTAGAATTTTCCGGTTTCACGAGACTTGACAAGGCAAAAGTTAGGATGAAACTCAAGATAACACTTATTATCTTTGGTGAATTGGCTTACACTGAGAAGATTCTTTCGAATTTGAGGGACATGTAGTAGGTTATTAATAGAGAAGATATGTGGAGGGGAGGATACAGATATATCAGAGGGTATGAATAAGGAATTGCCAGTATGTAAAATCTGTAAACCTGTTCCATTGCCCATAAGAACCTGCTCACCTCCACTGTAATCATTCTGAAATGATAAATTTTGTACATCGCTTGTGATGTGGTTAGTGGCACCTGAGTCTGGAAACCAGCTTGTGGTGTCATTTTGTTGTGCAGTCGATGCCATGAAGGCTTGGTGTGAAGGCTGACCAAGTTGATTCATTTGATTGAAGACAGGTCTTTGAAAGCCAGAGACATTGGTCTGATAGCCTGTTGATCCTCCTCCAAGAAGTTGCTTATGAAAATTTGGATCATATAGAGAGTAACATTTTATTGCTGTGTGACCAAATTTCCCGCAGATCTGACATTGTGGTTTAGAGTTGTTCCAGGGGCGACCACCACCCCTTCTTCCTCTATTGCTAGTTCGTCCAGCATTCCCTCTTTCATTTGAGTTATTGCCCCATTGTTGATTTTGATTTCTTGGATTTGACCCTGTATTGTGTGGCTTCTTTTCGTGAATAATATTATGACCATGTTTGCAGTAGGTGAACTGCCATCAACGTTAATTGATGTATTTCTCTCGATTCTTGCTTCATGAGTCATCAGAAGAGCGTAAATTTCATGTAAAGGCTTAGGTTTTGACTTTGCTGATATGACAGAAACTATGGAATCATATTCAACTCCCAGACCAGATAAGATATAAATGATATGTTCTTGTGTAGAAACAGGATTACCTACTTCATTTAGGGCACATACCAGGTTCTTTACTTTTGTAACATAGTCTTTTATCGTCTGACCCCCTTTCTTTAAGCTTTGAAGCTGCCCTTTCAATTGCATAATTCTCGCCATGTTTGTTGTTGAGTACATCTGCTCAAGATTGATCCACATTTCTCTTGCTGTATTGCACCCGATCATTTGTGAGACCACATCTTCGCTCATCGATCCTACCAGCCAAGAACAGAGTAGACGATCTTGTCTAATCCACGCCAAATATTCGGGGTTATCTCCCTGAATTGTTGTACTTCCATCAGTTCTCTCTTCTTGGTAGGAAATCATCTTTTCTGGGGCTCCATCATCACTCAAAATATGCTTCTCTAAGGAGTGCCCGTATATAGTGTTCATGACTTGCAATTTCCATGACAGATAGTTGTTTTCAGTTAATTTGATTACCCACATCTGATTCCCTGGATTCACAATTAGGGCATTCGTTCCAGCTGACGTTGAGGGGTCGACGTTGGTTGAGCTTGATGATGCCATAGCTGTTAAGCAGAAGGCTCTGATACCATGAAAACGTCAACACGCATGTAAACATTAACACACACACAGAGAGGTATTGGATCCGATGGTCTGATCACGAAGAAGAATATATTTCTCTATATATGATCAAGAGTCAGTCTTTGTATATATAGAAGACTGCTCAACAGAATAAGGTTATTTAACTACTGTTTAACAAACTCCTAACCATATGACTGTTGCTACCTATTCTAGTTAGTGGGCTCTCTTAATAGTAAGAGTGAAGACTTTCCCCACAAACTAACACGCGTCCTTTCAGCATGGTTTGTCCTCACTCACATGGTTTCTAGGAAAATTCTCAGGAGGTCACTCAACATGGAATTGCTCCAAGCCAAGCACGCTTAACTATGAAGTTTCTATGGTTGAGTCACTGAAAAGAAAGGTGCACTTTGTTGGTATAGGTAGTAGCTATCAATTCTTTTAAGCTATTCTCAACTATACTTTTATATCCTCATGGTCACTCTCATGTACCCATTTTCCTCGGGTATCATACTTCATATCCTCAGGATCCCTCTCATTCAGATGTGGGCTCGGTTCATTCATGTACCTATTTTCCTCGACCGTCACAATCATGTTCATAAATTAATTAATAATGACTTGTATTTAATCTAATAATTAATTTTGCAACTACAACTAATTTCATGATTTATAAATATGTCATAAGACACATTTTAAATAACGGTTTAGAATGCAATCAAATTTCTAAATCGGCTACCAAACACATATTTGAAAACATGAAATAGAACTTTCTTTTTTATTGAGTCTCTTGTTTCAAATTCTAAACAAGTTGTTATATTTTTTAAAACTAATTCTGTCTTTCAGTCATATTTTCTGGTGGTTGCTTCGATCTTTCTTTCCCTTTTTTCTTTTCGTTCTATATTATTTCCACTTTAAATTATATAATGAAACCTGCCATTTGTTTAAATCAGTGTATTAAAAGGATAATTATATATATTGTGGATATATAGGTTATATTCAATAATTAGTTAAAATATATATGGGTTAAAATATTTTTTTTAATAAATCTTTTTATCTCTGATATTTTAATTCCGTTTATCCTTTAATCCCAATTTTGAAAATTAACACTTTTAGACTTTCATAATTGAATTTTTATTTCTATTTGGTTTTTGGGTTGAGATTTAAATTTGATTTTTAATTAGTCCACTTCTAAATAGATCTAGAGCAAAATTGACCATTAATTGATCAAATGAAATGATGTCATGACCATTAAAATATGTCAATTAAACTTTGTCGATATATTTTTTTTGTAATGAGTTGGATTTTTTTTTATTTCTTTTTATAATCAGGGACCTAGTATGTCTAAAAATTATTTTATGTGCATGAGTTTTATATATATATATATATATATATATATATATATTATTTCTTTAGATGGCAAAATCTGGAATCTGTTCATACGAAAAAAGTGCAAATTTTTCCTTTGGTCTCTCTTTTATAGGGGCGTGAATACAACCAAAAATTTGCAATGTAGGAATCCTGGTAATTGCTCTTTGTCCTAGTTAGTGCGTTTGCTTCAAAAACTCTAGACCATCTTTTCATATATTATCCCTTTACTAGAAGCATCTGGTTCATGCTCGAGCTTGGTTCAAATTTCCCTATGCCACCACTTAGCAACATTGAAATTTTCAGAAAGGAAGGTATAACAGTCCATCTTACATCTACTAGGGTGGTTCTTTGGTCTAACTTATGTTGGCTATCATATGAAATATTTAGTTAGAATGAAATGACGGAACTTTTAATGACAACACTCTAAAGCGCTCACTGCCCTTTGGGAAAGCATCCTCATCCATGTCGGTTCTTGGAGCTCCAAGTCTAGACTTTTTAAAGATTATGACATTTCTTCCATTCTTCTAAATTGGTGAGCTTTCTTCTAAACTCTCTTTGGTTGTTTTGTATTGTATGATTCTCAATACTTTCTGCATCTTGAATGAATTATGTCTTTTGGGGTGGGGACAGATAATGAAAGGTGTTAAAATTGTGTCAACATAATTAGGATAATTGAGTGCACCTATTGAATCTTCGTTGCCAGTATTTTTTCAAATATATATATATATATATTGTCTCTCACCATTAGTGAATGTCAAAATTGGTTGGCGATAAACTTACATGACATAATACTTAATTAATTAACGAAAATTTGGTGAATGTTAAAATTGGCACTACAAGAAATGAAGCTTTTAGCGTCGAAAAATTGACGTCGCTAAAACTAGAATTTCGCCGCAAAAAAGATTTAGAGACGAAAAAATATGCGTCGCACGGTTCGTCGCTAAAGCGCCGTCTCAGAAGTTAATTAGCGACGCACAATGTGTTTTCGTCGCAAGGATGCGACGGAACTTTTCGTGCGTCGCAAGCCTGCGACGAACCTAGTCGTGCGTCGCAACACTCCGTGCGACTAAAATGATATATCGTCGCAAAGCATGTCATTGCATATGTTTGCGACGGAGACGATTTGCGTCGCAGTGTTATGCGACAAATAGATAATTGCGCCGCATAAGTACTTGCGACAAAACTCCACATTCCGTCGCATGTTTCTGCGACATTATGTAATCTACGTCGCAATAAACCCTAAATCGAATTTACCAAATTCTTTAGCCTAATTTGCAATTTTGTTTCTGCAACGATATCGAGATTCGTCGCAAATATTTTTTTAATAAAAAAATAATTTTATTTTAAGAACGAATTTCCCCAATACTTTTGCCTAATTTGCAATTACTTCCAAGTGTATATATATCAAATTTATCAAAGTTTGTAACAACAATTGTCATTACAATATCAGAAATCAACCAACCACAAATTATTACAAAACCTATACAAGTTTTTATATAAAATAAATATTGAAAAAGATAATGATCATACCAAAAACACAATTTCAACTTCAACTTACAAAACCTACAAAGTAAGTGCAAAGGTTTGACCTATTACAAAAAAATAACTATATCACCCAAAAGTATCATACCAAAATGATTGAAAAACTATGATGATATTCTATCAACGTCCAAACTCATCTCAATGATTTAATCCTGCACATTAGTAAACAAACACACACACATAAGAAGATATTAAAATTGTGGAAATAACTCACTATTTCCTAAATCATCCTCATCCAAAAGAAAAACACATGAGTAGGATGAAAATTTTCAAACCCTAAAACATATTAAAGATATGCGACGAATCAAGAAATTGTAACACAACTCTCTATATAATCAATCACATAAACTATGGAGTCAAAATATTGAACATATCAAAATATTAACTCTTCCTCTTACTCTAAAACATATTGAAGATAATTTTGTGAAGAATCCCAGAATTAATCACATAAACTATGGAATCAAAGTCTCAAACAGGAACACAACTTCTAATCTCTAACAAAGTCTCAAACAAACTCAAAATTTCAAGAACTATTGAATCCATCAATCCAGGAACACGAACACAACTTCTATTCTCTAACAAACTATCAAACGAATTCAGAATTTTAAGAACCATTGAATAAGAATTAAGAAACAGGAACACAACTTCCATTCTTGAACAAAGTCTCAAAAAAGCTCAGAAACAGAAACATCATCATAAGAACTATGGAATCCGAATCCAATGACATAAACATAATCTCTATATAATCTCAATCAAAGTCTCAAACGAACTCAGAATTTCAAGAAATACAGAATAAGAATCCAGAAACAGGAACGCAACTTCTATTCTCTAACAAACTCTCAAACGAATTCAGAATTTTAAGAACCATAAAAATCATACCTTACTAAGTGATGGGTTTGCTCCAGTAAACCTTGCTAAAAGTTCTCCCATTTGCTCAAATCTTCTTTCACACTCCATGCGTTGCATCTTCATTTGTTCTTCAATCCGTTGTTCCATTCTTTGTTCCATTTGCTGCTCCATTTTTTCATTTTCCTGTTGTTGACTCTGCAACAGTTCTTGTGTTTGTGCAAGGTGGGCCTCTAGAGATTGAACGTAGTATTGTGAGTATGATTTCTTCTGAGATGGTGGTGGCTTTGGTCCATATCTCATTCCTTTAACATAGGACGATCGTGTTCCAAGAACGGTAGCCACAACTTCTTCGTCCGTCATCGGTGTACTAGAATTGGCTTGCTCTTCTGATAGGGCCACCATTTTTGCCTGTATACATCAAGAACAGTATATAAATGATATTGATCTTCAAAAACTTAATATTTTCTTTTAGATGTTCTAAAAGATACTTACATGTGCTTCACTTGCTGCAATGTCAGTTCATCCCTTTGCAACAGACCAATGAGTTTGATGGAAGATCTCAATAGGACTCAAGTATGTACCATCTTCTCTTTTCTATTACATATATTAATAAATCTTATTATGTTCTTGAATCCTAAAATACTGAAAACTAGATATAAAGTATATATAGCATACCTTTTCTTCTCTATGAGTGAGAAATGATTTTGTTCCAGCACAATGGTTGAAAGGGAGCTTGCTTCTACTCTCTTTGTTCTTTGTTGACTTGTCCTGCATTATAATGTATGTTAAGAAAAGAGACTCATGTATTATTTAAAATTTAGCTAATATTTACCTTCCATTCTTGTGTCTCCCATCTATCACATAAAATTTTCCAATCTTCAGGGGAAACATCTTTGTGGGGGCGTTCACGAGCTTCCTGTGGGTCCCTCCGTTTTTTGTAGTATTGATGCAACCTCGATCTGTAATCCTTGTATCGATTTCCAATCTCGTAACAAATATATTTCCTAATATAGT
Source organism: Trichosanthes cucumerina (assembly GCA_036507285.1). Taxonomy (NCBI): domain Eukaryota; kingdom Viridiplantae; phylum Streptophyta; class Magnoliopsida; order Cucurbitales; family Cucurbitaceae; genus Trichosanthes; species Trichosanthes cucumerina. The sequence goes on along the minus strand of CM071842.1, from coordinate 9,405,491 downwards.
CCTTCGAGATGTCCACATCGAATTTATTCTAACCAATAAAAAAATATCACTTGTTAGTATTTAATTGCAATTCAAAAATAAACTTATCAGAAAATTATCTAACTTACCAGCAATCGCTCTATGATGTTGCCAAAGACTACATCTGGAATGTCATATTTAGTTGCATATTTCAAGGGGACGAACGCCCTCGTGAGAATTCCAATTTCACTGTTAAAAAGACTAGCAACACTTCCAACTGGTTTGCCTTGTTCTTGACTCCATGTAACACTTATTCTATCCCCTGTGGTCTCAATAATCCTAGCTAGACCAAGTCCACGTGAAACACCACGAACCTGACTACTATTAGAGGATGTCGCTTCATTCATTTCCACAGGTCCGCCTTCATCGTTTGAACTCATTGTTTCCTGAAAAACACAAATGTAATAGAATACTCATTTAGTGACAAATTATAATATTATAAGCAGAAAGTAAAAAGTATAATGTACTAACTACGTGTCCTCATCTTCCTCTTCTTCCTCGTCTTCCTCGTCATGCTCGTCCTCCTCGTCCTCCTCATCTTCCTCTTCGTCTTCTTCACACTCTACTTGGTCTTCAAAATTTAACATTTATTCACTCACATCATTGCTTTCACAAACTATAGTTGGACTCACATCAACTCTATGAAACGTTTGTGTTTCGAAATCCATTTCTTGAACTATGCATTGTTCTATATCTATTTCAGGTGGATCAACTTCTTCTATTTCAGACACATCCCATATATGTCTATGTTGAATTCTTTGAACAACTTTCCACCCATTACCTAATCTAAGATCATCAACATAAAACACTTGTTGTGCTTGGGAGGCAAGAATGAACGGTTCGTTCTTATACCAAAAGTATCGAGTATCTATGCTTGTAAATGGTGGTCCTCACGAATTCGATTCTTTTTAGGATGTGTATCGAACCAATCACATCGAAATAAAATAACTTTTTTTCTATCCACATATTTCAACTCAATCACTTCTTTCAAGATACCATAAAAGTTGGCCCCCTCATTATCATATCCTCCGAAAACACAAATTCCACTATTTTGAGTTGTGCAACGATTATCTCGATCTTTAGAGGTAAATCGAACACCATTAACATTACATCCGCTATATGAACTAATTCGAATGTCAGGACCATATGCAAGTGCATATAATTCACGTGTAACTTCATTAGACGTTGACTGTACTTGTGATTGCATCTAACAAAAAAAATTATCAAGATTGCAACCACTTGTCAAGTATGTCCAAGATTATTTTAAAATGTCTATAATAAAATGTCAAAAACTTACTTTATTTTTAAACCATTCTGAAAATTGTGTTTCATGTGTTCCAAGAATATTAGATTGACCTTCATTCCTTAACTCAACCTCGTGTTCCCTATAAAGTAAAACAAACAAATTAAATAAAGATTTGTAGTAAAAGTTTTTTGGGTAAGTTTTCATACCGTCTGTATGGATCCACAGCTTCACAATTGGTTAGAACATACCAATGAGCTTTTTGTACTTCAACACGTGATAACTCTTTCAATCGTAAGCCACCAGTCGAGCGTGCTTTTTGTGAGAATACAGGTAGATGTTTCTTGTTGTATGAGGTATGTTGGTCCACTGTATCATCATTTCGAATTGTTCTATTGAACTTTGTTTCAATTCCATGCAAGTACATCGAACAGAATGTCAATGCTTCATTTGCTATGAAAGCCTCAACAATCGAACCTTCAGGACGAGCTTTATTTTTGACATATTGTTTCAGTGTTCTCAAACTCCTAAATAATGGATTATACATAAACAAACATTATGAAAATGAAAATAATATGGTAAATTGAAGGAGATGAACAACAATCTCGAAATATACCTCTCGATTGGATACATCCAACTATAACCAACCGGACCAACAAGTTTGGCTTCTTCAGGTAAATGAACAGCTAGATGAACCATAACATCGAAGAATGCTGGAGGAAATATTCTTTCAAACTTACAAAGGATTATCACGATCGATTCTTGAAGTTTGTTCAATGTCTCAACTTTCAATGTCTTACCAGTCAATTCTTTGAAAAAATTCGACAATTCAGCAATTGCACCACATACATCTTTTGGTAAGAAAGGACGAATTCCTACTGGTAAAAGCCTTTGTAGTAACACATGAGAATCATGGCTTTTTAGTCCAAATATCTTTCCATCTTTAACACTAACAGATCTTGAGATGTTTGAAGCAAAAGTATCCGGAAACTTGACTGTTTTCAAGAAACCACAAAACTTTTTTCTTTCATCCGTTGTTAATGTGTAACTTGCATGTGGCTTTACCAACTTGTTTCCAACACGTTGAAGATGCAGTTCTTTACGAATATTCATAGTCATTAAATCCTTTCGTGCTTTATCAGTGTTTTTTGTTTTCCCCTCAATATTTAATAATGTGCCCAATATATTATCACAAATATTTTTCTCAATATGCATGACATCGAGTTTGTGTCGGATCTTAAGACTTGACCAGTATGGTAACTCAAAAAAGATGCTTTTTTTCACCCAATTTAACTCATTATGAAGTCGTTTCCTTTTCCATTGCAATATGTTAATAGTTTTGCCAAGTGGTGGAAAATCAATAGCTTCTAACTGGTGAAGAATCTCTAATCCCGAAAAAGACCGTGGTGCAGCTTTATATTATGTTTTTCCATTAAATTGCTTATTTTTGCGCCAACAATGATTCATAGGTAAGTAGCGACGATGTCCCATATAACATATCTTATTATGCAACGAATCAGATGAGACGTCTTGATTACAAACCGGGCATGCCTTATATCATTTAGTACTCCATCCTGACAAATTACCATATGCTGGAAAGTCATTAATTGTCCACATCAGAGCAGCACGAAGACAAAAGTTTTGACCACTATATGCATCGTACGTCTCAATACCATTGCTCCATAAATCTTTCAATTCCTCTATTAGTGGTTGCAAGTAAGTATCTATCTCTTTTCCTGGAGATTTTGGCTCTGGTATAAGTAAGGACATTAAATAAAATGTTTCTTTCATGCATTTCCATGGTGGCAAGTTATATGGAATTAGTATTACTGGCCACGTACTGTACGATGTACTCATGTTTCCAAATGGATTGAATCCATCAGTGGCTAGAGCTAACCTTACATTCCTTGGTTCCCTAGCAAACCAATCGTATTGTCTGTCAAAATCTTTCCATGCCTCAACATCTGCCGGATGACTTAAAACTCCTTCAATGTCCATTCTTTTCTCCTTATGCCATCTCATGTCACTAGTAGTATGCTTAGAACAAAATAATCTCTGCAATCTTGGTTTCAAAGGAAAATGTCTCAGGATTTTGTGTGGTACCTTTTTTCCTTTCTTGTCATCGATTTTATAACGAGATTCATTGCACTGTGAACAAACTTCTTTGTGTTCATTTTCTTTCCAAAATAACATACAATCATTCTTACATGCATGTATTTTTTCATATCCTAAACCCAAGTCACGAATAGTCTTTTTTGCACCATAATAAGAATTGGGAATTTTTGTGCCATCGGGTAAAACTTCTATAAGAAATTGTAATAACATATCAAATGACTTATTACTCCAATGATTAAGTACTTTGATATGCATTAACTTCACCAAAAAGGTTAAACTTGAAATCTTAGTACATCCAGGATATAATTCTGCATTAACTTCATCAAACATTGATTGAAACTTATTATTCCTACTTCCCACACCGTCACTAGTTTCAAACCTAAGTGAGTTATCTTCATCAAAATGTTCAGTGACTCTTGTCAGATCATTCAATAATTCGAACATTTCATTTCCATTATCTACATTTTGTAAGTAGTCGCAGGTTCCTTAGGTTTCAAGTAAGAAGACAAGTCTGGAGTTTCTCCATGATATACCTATCTATCATAGGTGAAAGACATTCCATGTTTGTATAAATCCCCCTCGACATCACATGGTAGTTTCATTATGATATTTTGACACTTTTTGCATGGACAACGTGTAAACCCTCATTATCGACATGGTTTCTTGCCGTGATAATAAATGATCTTATTTCATCAGTATATTCTTTGCACAATGTATTTCGAAGTTTTATCCAACTTTTATCCATCTCTTATCCTAAAAAACATAAAATGACAACTAATCGTTAATTCAATTAATACTATTTAATTATCCTAAACATAAATAGCTACATAATCCACTCCTCCAACCATGTTCTCCTAATAGAGAAAATAACTCAGATGATTCAATAGACTCTTTTAAATCACATGGCTAAGAATAATATTTAATTTCAAATTTTCAATAATGTGAATAGTCTTCTAATAAAATACATAAGACATTTGCATTTCAATAACTTTCTTTTAAACACATAAGACATATCCAAAGACATATCCAAACCAATTACTTTCTTTCACCTTTCTAGCTTCTTGAAACATTTTAAAAGATTTATGGATTTATTGAAAAAAATAACTATTTTAAAAGTCCAATACCAAATCAATTAATCAACTCCAAATAAAAACAAAACATATACTTTAACTTTAAAAATACAAAATATATAATGTGTTTAAACATTAAAAGAAATTTTAAAACACAAAAATATTGAACCTTTATTTTACATACAAGATAAACTAAACAGAAAATAAACCACAAAGAAATCGATAAAAAAAACCTCAAAATTCAGAATATCAAAAAATGAAACTAAATGGTTTATACCAAAAAATGAAGTCTAGATTCATACCAAAAAATTCAGAAACTAAACCTCTAAACGGTTCCCAGCCCTCCGGCGACCTCCCACGAAGCTTTCCGGCCGTGTCCAACTCAGATTCGTAGTTCCCAGCCCTCCCGCGACCACCCACGAAGATTTTGAGCCTCCCACGAAGAACCTACAATGTCGAAATCACTTTTTGAAGAGAAATGAAATGAGAAAAGAATAATGTCAAATATACCCACAAATCAAGCGAGATTCCGCGAGAGATTTTAAGTAGCTCGCATGGTCTCCTTCCAATATTTCGCCTCACAGAGACCCTCAGTGAGAGAAAAGAAGAATCGCGCGAAGAGAAGAAGAAGAAGAAGAAGAATCGCAAACAGAGAAGAAGAAGAATTGCAAAAGAGAGAGAAAAGAAGAACAGGCGCGAAGAGAAGAGGAAGAGCGCGCTTTACAGGCGAGGGCACGTGGTATAAAGCGATTTTTCGCATACGTTACTGCGACACGTAAGTAAATACGTCGCAAATAAATGTGACGAAGAAAATAATCGTCGCAATGTTCCCTCTGCACGAGGCATTCCGAGTGAACTTTCGTTCTGCACGAGGCTCTGCGATGAATTATATAATTCGTCGCAAACGGGCGTGCGACACTTAAAATTTTGCGTCGCACGGTATTGCGACAAACATATAAATTTCGTCGCAAGGCTTGCGACAAAACGTTTTACGTCGCATACCTTGCGACGATAAAATACTCACGTCGCTTTGCGTGCGACGCAACTTATGATTCGTCGCAATGCTTGCGACACTTTGGTTATTTCGTCGCAGTAATTGCGACAGACGTAGTTTCGTCGCTAGGTTTTCGTCGCTAAAACCTTTGTTTTTTTGTAGTGTGGTTGGCGATAAACATCATGACATAATATTTAATTAATTAATGCAAATTTAGAAAAGCAAAATGTATAATATAGGTTCCAAAATTTGAATTTTTGAAAAAATAAAGTTTGAAAAAGAAATATAGGTTCATGATAATAATTGAATAACTTGCTTGTATAAATTGACTTCTAATTGCTTGTATAGCTTGTATTCTTAGATATCAGGCTGTCTATATAAACATGGATGGTTGCAAAGGCAATTATCCAGGAAGAAGCTTTAGATAAAACATGGAGAATTCAACCATGGCTAAGTTTCTCCTACTCATCCTTGTCTTTCTCTCTCATTCCCAATTAGAGTTCATAATCTCTACCAACACTACTCAACCCAATCAAGGTAAACCACCCCCTTCATTTTTTTTTTTAATTTTCCTATTAATTTACAGAAAGTACAACTATTTATTATGATTGTTTTTTAACCTAAGTACCAAGGTGGGTTGTTGGCCTCGTTTGATAATTATTTAATTTTTTATTTTTGAAAATTGTATTTGTTTTATCACAATTTTTGTACATAGTTTTCATCTTCTCTAAAATTATTCTCATTTTCTTGAGAGAACACTTGAATTCTTAGGTAATTTCAAAAACAAAAACAAGTTTTTGAAAACTACTTTTTTAGTTTTCAAAATTTGGGTTGCTTTTTGAAAACACATGTAAAAAAGTAGATAAGAATATATGAAAAGTCAGGTGTGACAGTAGTATTTATAAGCTTAATTTTCAAAAATCGAAAATAAAAAACTAAATAATTATCAAACGGGGCCTAAGAACTCTGTTTAATATCAATTTTATTTTTAGTTTTCTGTTATTGAAAATTTTGTTTATTATCCATTTTTGTACTATAATTTTCACATTTTTTTAAAGAAAATATTTAAATTTCTGAGTTGTATTCCAAAAGTAGAAAGAATTTTCTAAAATATTTTATTTTTTTTTCAAAGTTTAGCTTAGATTTTGAAAACATTTTTAAAAGTAGATAACATAGAAAGGTGAAATTGTGAAAGTAGTGTCTATAAGCTCAATTCTCAAAAAAACTAAAAAAGAAATAAATAAGATCTCATTTAGTTTTTAGTTTTTGGTTTTTGAAATTAAGCTTATAAATACTACATTCATCCGTGAGTCTTCTTTTTTTTGTTTAAATCGACTTTTTACTTTTGTTTTCAAAAGCCAAGCCAACTTTTGAAAATTAAAAAAAATAAACCTCGTTTGATAATCATTTGATTTTTTTTTTTTTTAGAAATTGTGTTTGTTTTCTCACCATTCTCCACAATTACATCTTTATTAAGAAATTATATTTTAGTTATTATCAAATTTTAAAAATAAAGATAAATTTTTGGAAACTACTTTTTTTAATTTTCAAAATTTGGCTTAATTTTGAAAACATATATAAAAAGTAGATACAAAACAAGAAAATTCATATGTGGAACTAGTATTTATAGGTTTAATTTTTAAAAATTAAATATTAAAAACTAATTGGGGTTGTAGTTTTCAAAACTTTATTTTTGGGATTTGGAATTTGGCTAAGAATTCACCTATCTTCTTAAGAAATATGAAATTCATTGTGAAAAATTGATGAGAACACAAGCATGATTTTTAAAAATCAAAAATTAAAAATGAAATAGTTATTGATTAATCAAACTAGACCTAAATATTTTGTTTCAGTTTATTCTTTAAATTTGATTTTTTTTTATTAGTTGTTGATGGAAATGATTAGATATATACTTTTGGTTTTTAGTTACTTCGATACACTTTTGACTTTTAGTAAATTACTCTCTAAAAATTAATCGAAAGAAAGAAAACTTGATTCTAATTTTTCTCTAAAGATCTGAAAAAAAGGGTCTACTAAATAATTTCAAGTTTCATTATATTTCTTCTCTATTCGTATGAGTATAATTCAGTATTTTTTTCCATAAAATAAATTAGGTTAAAAAATACTTTTGATTTATACTTTTATTGAAATAACAATCTAGTGCATAAATTTCAATAGGTAAAAAGATTTGATTTCATACTTAAATTTATAACAATTTAATCTCTATAGTAGAAAATTTCATGAAAATGAAGTATCAATTTTTATTATGAATTAATTTAGTCCTTGAAGTACATAAATACATTCGATCATCTTTAGTGGTTCATCAATCTACACATGTAAAAAAAAATTCATTAAATCTCAACAAGATTTTACATCGTTCTCGTATGTGAGCCTTTGTTTTTAAAAAAAAAAAAAAAAAAAAAAGGTTGAAGCGAAAATCGGGAGGGCTTCGCCTCCTCCCCTTCTCTCTCGCGTGCGCGCGTGCGTCTGAAGCGGGCAGCGGCCGCTGGCCGTGCGTTGGCCACCTCTCTCTCTCTCTCTCTCCCTCCCCTTCTTCTCTCTCGTTTCTCCTCTCTCGGTCTCTCTCGGTCCCCTCTCTCACGGCGTCTCTCTCTCTCTCTCTCTCTCTCTCTCCTCTCTCCGTCTCTCTCTCTCTCCTTCCGTCTCTCTCTCTCTCTCTCCCTCCGTTTTCCCCTCTCTCTCACGGTTTTCTCTCTGGTCGCCGCGCCGCAGATGACTCCTCGCCTGCACGCCACGGAAATCGGTGCCTGTGAATGCAAGCAAGCCGGCGGCGAACCTAGATCTATGAGACCCGTCGATTGGTTTGGTTGGTTCAGTCGTTTTAGGCGGTTTGCGACGAAGCGAGTGCGGTTCTAGATAGATCGGGCCGTGAGGATTCAGATCATCACCCACGCGCCACCATCGTCACCCACGCGCGCCGCCGCCGTTCGCGGTACGCGCGCGCGCGCCGCCGATTCCACGCGCGCGCGCTGCAAAGCCGCGGCCGTCCTCTTCCGCCCGGCCGCCTCGGTTTCGTTCATAAGTCCGTTTTGGCACTCGTGGGTGAGTTTCGCTCCTCTTAATTAGTTTTCCTTGCGTTAGATTCATCGTGTTTTAGTTCATTAATTTGTGTGTTTTCGTTAGGAGCCTTGAAAGTAGAAATGCGTTTGGAGCACGCCACGATACTCAAAGTCGCTCGTTGTCGTTGGCTTTCATGTAAGTAGCCGTTTAGACTAAACCACCCCTAAGTGTAGGGCTTGGGAGCTTATTTGCATGCTAAAATTGTTTTGAAAGTGCTTAATGTTTTAGAGCGTGTAACAAACCTGGACTTGTAGTAGCATGCTAGGTTGTGGTAAACTCTGCGATACTTGATTTTCGTGATGCTTGTACATTTCGTGATGCTTGTACTTTTTTGTTGCGAATATGATGAATCAGTCTTTGTAGTTGTTATTCTTTCGTGCTAAAAGGATTGCCTTCCGTGCTTAGTTGTGATCTTGTTAGAAAAGTTGACCTAAGCTTGCTTTGAGAATGATACTTATGTTAGAGGTACATGTGTCGTGCCGAACTTGTTGAATATGCTAGAATTGTCTTTGTGTGTCCCAAGCCTAGTCGTCCCGTGTTTAGTCCGTAGTGACTCGAGAAGTGCCGTTGAGCCTTAGGATTGTAGTTAGCACAACTAGCCCTAGTGCGAGAGCCCAAGTCCTAAGTATCTGTGTATCCTTAGTAGACCGAGACTCGAGGTTGGCGAGATGATGTATGGGATGTGATGGTCCGCCCTCCATCCAGTTGTGCGACTCGGGGATACGATCCTTAGAGTCAGAGGGGTTGGATAGAGTCCTTCGCCCTAGTGCGAGCCCGGGAATGAGCCCGAGAGGTCGATTGCGCGTGAGTACCGCTTTGATACTTATGGGATGTGGTGGTCCGCCCCATCCGGTTGTGCGACTCGAGGTGTGATCCTTAGAGTCAAAGGGTTGGATAGAGTCATTCGCCGTGCCCGGAATGAGTCTCGTGGCCACGTGCTGCCAACCCAGTCTAGGAGCTAAGGGTAGGACAGAACTAAGAAAAGTGAGCAAGAGTAGGGCCAGGATGCGTGTTGAGGTTGTTTGGCGGGCTAGGTATCGTGTTAGCTAAGTCTAGGGTCGTTCTTATGTTCTTTTATTCTTGGACGAAGTGGGCTGCTTACTGAGTATTTTTATACTCACCCCTTCTTTATTTCTTTTTCGTTGCAGGTAAGGCAAACCGGTGAGATGACCACCGACGCAGCCAGAGACCTGTGAGGCTATGGAAGACTTGTAGGATTTAGGGGTTGCGTTAGGAGTAGTTCTTTCGTTTTCTTTCCTTCCGTTGCGTTTTAACTATTTGTTATGTAAATTTTAGATTGTATCGTTCCTGTTTCTTTTAAATTTAAAGCATGTTCAGTTAAGTTTATTTCTCGAATCAAAGCATGTTCTGTTTTTATCTTTCGTACTCAAAGTATGTTTTGCTGTTTGAGTTTTCTGTTAACTCCGAGGGACTGGAGCCCAGCCTATTGTTGTTCTGTGTAGTTTGGTGGAGGTTGGGTACCCTCGTGAGTCTTTGAAGTGTTCTCGTTAGGTTCATGCACTTGTAGAATTTTTTCGGTTTGCCCAGGTTGCGCCGTTATGCTGCCGGATTTTCGGCGCGAACGGTACAACTTGGAAGTAATGCCTCGAGTTGTTGTGTTCGTTTTTCGGGGTGTTACAGTTACAAATGTTAAACGACACAAGGACTAAATTGTTACAAACTAAAGTGTAAGGATTAAAGACCTATTTGTCAATCATCTGATTTTTATTTTTGAAAATTAAACCTAAAAATACAATTTCTACTCATGGGTTTCTAGTGTTTTCTTATCTAGTTTGTACCTATGTGTTTTAAAAACCAAGCCAAGTTTTGAAAAATAAAAAAGTAGTTTTCAAAAACTTATTTTTCTTTTTGACATTTGGCTAGAAACCTAAATAGTAGCTCAAGAAAGATGGAAATTAATCATTATAGAGAAAATGGAGAGAAATTTTGAAAAAAAACAAACATAATTTTCAAAAACTAAAAACCAATAACTGAATGGTTATCCAACATGATTTTTTCCAAATTCGAAAGAGTCAAATCTTGGAACCAAAAATGTTTTCAACATATAATAGGGATGATATATAGTTTGATAACAAATATTACTTAATCTGAAAGCCATAAAAAAAACAAGTATATTTCCTATTAATATATACGTCCAAAATTATATTTACATGAATTTGTGGTTTTTCTTCAGATTTTAGCTACATGAATTTTGTACGAGATGGGAATGATTTTCCAGAAAAAGAAGAATACAATTACATAATAATAGGAGGAGGAACGGCAGGGTGTCCATTAGCTGCAACATTATCAAAAAATTCATCAGTCCTAGTTCTTGAAAGAGGCAATGAACCCAATAAATATCCTTACGTATTAAAAGAAGAAGGTCTATTGAACATTTTCAGTACTGGTGAAGATGATGATGGCAAAAGTCCAGCGCAGCCATTCATTTCTGAGGACGGCGTGGAGAACATAAGAGGGCGTGTCCTCGGCGGCAGTAGTATGATCAACCGCGGCGTTTACTCGAGAGCGAATCCAGAGTTCTTCAAAACACAAGGCATGAATTTCGACATGGAAATGGTAGAGAAGGCTTATCAATGGGTTGTCTCGACCGAGTTTGGTTCCTTGGCAATCTGCTTTCAAAACTGGGCTTCTTCAAGCTGGAGTTGGTCCTGATAATGGGTTTGATTTGAGAGATATTGTGGGGACTAAAATTGCAGGTTCCATTTTTTATGACAAAGGGAATAGAGATGGAGCTGTGGAGCTTCTAAATAAGGCTGATCCTACAAATCTCAAAGTTGCTATCCAGGCTACAGTTCAAAGAATCCTCTTTCATAATGGTTCGTGCTAATAAATCTCTCTGTTTAAATTTTATTTTAACTTGTGTTCTTAAACTATCAAATCAAATATTCCATATATAGGTGTTGTTCCATGGTTAGAGGCAAAAACATAAATTTAAAATTAGCTAAATTTCATTTTTGTTTTCCATCCGCTACATATTTGGAAAGTAATTATTAATTAATAGAGTAAACTTCATAGTTACACAACTAAGATCCCATTTGATAAACATTTAGTTTTGAGATGTTGAGAAAACACGCACAATTTCTAAAAAATTAAAAACCAAAAACTAAGCCCTCATTTTATAATCATTTGGTTTTTGGTTTTTTGAAAATTATGCTTGTTTTTTTTCACAATTTCTATCCATCTTTTCTACAATGATTTCCATCAATTAAGGTACAATTTAAGTTTCTATCCAAATTTCAAAAACAAAAAATAGTTTTGAAAACTACCTTTTTTAGTTTCAAAACTTAGTTTAGTTTTTGAAAACATATGTACAAAGTGGATAAGAAAACATAGAAATCCATTGGTAGAATAGTATCCTTAGGCTCAATTTACAAAAACCAAATAGTTATCAAACGGGGCCTAAATGGTTATCAAACAGGGCCCGAAATTTATTTTGAAAGGATAAGGGTAAACTACAAATTTGATTCCTACGGTCCCGTTTGATAACCATTTGATTTTTTATTTTTAGTTTTTGAAAATCATGCTTGTTTTCTCACAAATACTCTACAATGATTTTTATTTTATTTATAATAGTTTTCACTTTTCTTAAGGAACAAACATTTGAGTTTCTAGCCAAATTTTAAAAACAAAAATAAATTTTTTATTTTATTTTCATAACTTGGTTTGACTTTTTAAAACCTATGTAAAAAGTAGATAACAAAATATAGAATCCATGAGTAGAAGTGTATTTATTAGCTCAATCTTAAAGATCCAGAAGTGAAGTCAAATGATTATCAAAGGCCTAATTAATGCCATTAGAACATATTCCAATTTGATCCTTATTTTAATCAACTCTTTATGATTTTGATTCAAAACTTATTCATATTATCCATATAGCTAGATTCAACCTCAAAAATTGGTCGGATCTAGAAGTAATTAAAAATTGGTTGGATATTTATATATATATATATATATAATTTTATTTCAACTAAAAAAATAATAAACAATTATCAAGCAGATTTCTTATTCTTTTTGCAAGGAAAAAAACGAGAAATAATTATTTAACATGTTTCTATATTTGGTTCTTAAAAAATAAGAAACGGAAAACAAGAAATGGTAACGTTATCAAACAAGCCTAAATTTTCACACAATTGCTGAACTCTTCGTAGGTGTATCTGCAATTGGGGTCTCATATTCTGATTCAAAAAGTAACTTGCATACAGCATTCATTCGAAAGAAAGGAGAGATTATTTTAAGTGCTGGAGCCATTGGAAGTCCTCAACTTCTTCTTCTAAGTGGGATTGGTCCAAAATCTCATCTTTCATCCTTAAAACTACCTGTCGTCCTCCACCAACCACATGTCGGCGAATCCATGTCCGACAATCCCCGTTTGGGAATCCCTGTAGTGCTTCCATTTCAAGTGCTTTTCAGCTCTTCAAAAGTCATCGGAATTTCAAACAACAATAGCTACTACTTCCAATCCATCGCCAGTACATTACCATTTTCAATTCCCCCATCTTTTAGCCTTCTCCCTCGTAATTCCACTTCGGCCAATCTTAGCTTAGCCACCATCGGTGGAAAATTTTCTAAAGTTGGTTCTGTGGGGTGGCTGCGTCTTAATTCTTACACCGATGCGAACAAAAATCCCATTGTGCGATTCAATTATTATTCTGATCCTAATGATATTGCGTTGTGTGTTAGAGGAGTGAGAAAAATTGGAGATTTTCTAAAAACTCAAACGATAGAAAATATTAAAACGAGGGATTTAGAGGGTAATAAAACAATTCAATTTCTTGGGGTTCCTTTGCCGGAAAACATGTCGAATGATACTTTGGTTGGAGAGTTTTGTAAAAGAACAGTGACAACATATTGGCATTACCATGGAGGATGTTTGGTCGGAAAAGTTGTCGACAGTAATTACAGTGTGATTGGAATAAAAAATCTGCGTGTACTTGACGGCTCCACTTTCGTCAACTCGCCTGGATCCAACCCTATTGCCACCCTCATGATGCTCGGCCGGTGAGTTCAGAATGCCCTTCAAAATTATTAATTCAATTGTAGTATGTTTTTAAATATAATGGATAAATATTTTTTTAGGTTAAATTATAAATTTAGTTATGAACTTTTGAGTTTGGTGTTTGTTTGATTTTTGAACTTTGAAAAGTGTCTTTTAAGCTGCTAATCTTTCAATTTTGTGTTTAATAGGTTTTTTTTAGTACAATGGGGATTGGGAGATTCAAACCACTGATCTCGTGATCGCTAATACATTCGATATGTCAGTTGAGCTATGTTATCTTTTAGCGTGTTTAATAGGTTGTTGATTAATTAGACATTTTTAAAAATTAATTGATCCATGGAATATAATTATGAATTTTGTATCTAATGAAACTCTAAAATTTTAATTTTGTGTCCACTAGATTCGTTTGGATTTTAAAAAATTTAAAAGTTCAGGGATCAAATTTATAATTTTAAAAGATGATGGACCAAATAAATACATACCTCAAACTTTAGGAACTAAATGTGTAGTTTAAGCATATTTTTAAGTTCAATATTTTGGAAGCTTCGGTTTGATAGTCATTTTTTTTTTCTTATTTCTGAAAATTCAGCGTATTAACACTGTTTCTCTATTCTTTTTTGTTATCTAGGCTTTTAGGATGTTTTTTTTCCCAAAACTTAAGATAAAATACAAAATCTTTTTAAAAGAAAGTTTGTTTTTAGAAACTTGATTCTGATTTTAGAATTTGACAAAGAATTCAATTATGTTCAGAAAGATGAAGAATATATCTAATAGTTTTGAGGAATGAAGCATAATTTTTAGAAATAAAAAATTATATATGAAATTGTTATCCAACCGACCATTAACGTTTTGTCTATTCAGTATATGTACTTTAAAAAGGTTAAGTCAATGAAACTTTGGAGTATTAAATTATTTTTAAAGTACAGGGCAAACTTATAATCTAACCAAAATAATTAACCCTTGCTTTGTTTGGTATGCCTTTATATATATCCTCTACTCTGTATGTAGTTATTTTTCTTTTAATTTTTTTAATTTTTATTATGTTTAGTTGATTTATCCAGGAAGAAAATTAAAAGAAACTTTTTTTTTTAATTCCTTACCCAACCAAAGTTCAACCAATCCAAATAAAAACATAAAACAAAATATGCATCACAATTTAAGAAAACAAATTGAACCAATAAATAAAAGAAAGAGCAAACATATTATTCTTATATGAATCCATCAATAAAAAGAAAAAAAAAAGTTTAAGAAGATGAACTAAGAAAAAAAAAAGGTAATTTGCTTAACTATAAAAAAATAGGTCGGAAAGAAGAAGTTGCATTAAAAGATTGAAATTATTTTTATTAGATAAAAAAATACAATGGACAAACAAAATAGAGAAACAAACCTTTGAGTTTCTTGATTGATGTTGAATTTTCTTCAATATAAAAGGAACTATCTACAATTAAAAAAAATTCTATGGGATAAAATTGGAATTAGATTTTTTTAAGTTTGAAATACGGTCAAACTCGACTTATTTGGGGATATAAAATTTTTAACTGAAACAACCTTTCAAAATCATAACTAGTTTAAATCGTGAATTTATTTCCATCTCCCAAATTCAGAAGTTCAGAACAAGGGGATCAAATTTTATTTATCATTCTATAATATTGCAAAACTTTTTTCACAATTGAGATTAACATAATTTTTTTGAAAGGAATAACAAATATATATATATTTTTTTTTGTCTATTATTTGACTACAGTTTTTTCATATATTAATAATTTTAAAATTATTTTGCAGGTATGTTGGCCTACCAGATGCTGCGACAAAGACAAAGGGTGTAACAAAATGGCTAAATAGGAAGCAAATAGCCATTTTTAGTTGAAAAATATCTAACGAGATGGAAAAGTTATTGTATATCTTAAATAATTTCTGTTCCATTTTAAGTATAAAATTTGACATATGTACTTGTTTGTCTTTTTTTCTTTTTATAAAATAAAGATGTCATAGTTAAGAGTTTTTTTTTTTCTTTTCCTTTTTCTTTTTAAACTATCATAGTTTAAGTAATTATTAGCTAAATTTGAGCCTAATTTGAGTAGTTATGTATTTAAACCTATAAAATTTGTATAGTTTGAATCTCTACTCTCATATATGCATGGTTGAACCCAAAAAAAATCAAATCTATGTCTTTCTTGTTGATGCCGGAATTTGGTTAGACGGATCAACGGTGAATTTATATCGTTGGGGACAACGATCTCCTGCAAGAAAGAGAACTAACACCGGTGTGGTGCTCTGCCACACACACTCCGACGCTCAAGTTAGAGAGGATAATCCCGCACAAAGATAAATTCAAGCTAGAACTCACAGGCCAAATGATTGCTTACCTTTTTTGGGTTTTCCAACGAGTTAATATAGACATTATCTTTGTAACGGTCTTTTCAGGTTTTATTATTCATTAATCCTCCACAATTGAGCGTGCCTTAATGACGGCGGTTACGGGAGACAAAACCGTTTCACGATGTCCCTGTCTCTTGCCTTATCCGTCATTAGCGGCAGCGGACCTTCTACGTTAGGGGCTGACCTCTTGGGATTGGCCTCCCGGTCGTGAATGGGTCGACTCTTTGAGTCGGGCCGGAGCCAACCCCCTGGAGGTCGGCTTCCCGGACGGAGCCGACCCCATGGGGTCGGCTCCTTGAGCTTGGCCGACCCCTTGAGGTCGGCCTCCCGGCCGGAGCCGACCCCTTGGGGTCGGGGCCATGAGCGGCCGACCAGGGGGTCGCCCACTGTCGGCCTCGGTCGGGCCCCCCCCGCAGGGTCGGCTCCTCGAGCCGAGCCGACCGAGGGGTCAGCCCACCTTGGACCGGGTCGACCCGGCGGCGCCCCACCTTGACCTGGCCGACCCCCGCGAGGTCGGCCTCCCGGTCGGAGCCGACCCCATGGGGTCGGCCACCTCGGACCGGGGCCGACCCCTTGAGAGGGGTCGGCCCACTTCCGACCGGGGCCGAACCCTTGGGGTTGGCCTCCCGATTCTGAACTAGCCAAAGTCACACCCAAGGGATCGGATTCGACTCTCTGATTTCAACCGGTCGACCACTCACTCGCCTCTCTTCGACGCTTGTCGGACCGGATCCTATTTTTGGCCATAACAGTTGCCCCCACTTCTAGTCTAACTTGTTCTCCTCTTATAGTTTAGACTTGAAGTAAGCGGACATACCCCTCGGACGATCCTCCTTCCACCTCGATAGGTGTGTCCGTAAGGCTTTAAAAGCTCAACTCAACTTCATTCTTCTCACACCTTCCATCCATTCCAAAACCTTAGTTTCAAGATCACATTCTCTTCCGACTTCTTTGGTGTCTCGGCAAGACGCCTTTTCAGGTAACCTTACTTACGTTTCTAAGCGATGGCTAGTAGTGCACCCCTTGCTGTCCACGCCCGGTTCTCCGAGCCGGAAGATGTAGACTTTAATCCTAACCCACCCCCTAGAGTCCGTAACCCTCGAATCTCTCTCTGGTCCGACCTGCAGAGCCCTAGTAGGGTTAGAACGATTACACGATTCCGCTTTAGGAGAGAGCCGTTCTTTTATAGCATTCCCGACTCTGTCACCATGCGGGTTCCCATGAGATGAGAGGAGCCTGGTTCCCCTCTCCCAGGAGAGGTGGCTTTCTATCCCGACATGTTAGCTAGCGGAGTCAGGTTACCCCTCATTCCACTAGTTCAGAATTTCCTCACTCTGACCAGATTGACACCTTTTCAAGTAGTACCGAACTCCTGGTGCTCGCTCATGGGATGTTGTGTCCTTTGGCATCAGGCTGGAAACCCAGTCCCTATGTCAGCCATTGACTTCCTTTCCCTTCATATCTTCAAACAAAAAGACCGATCCAAGCCCTTCTACTATACCTGCCCCCCGCCCTATGTTGAGGCTATCGTCAAGAGCCCAAATCGGTCAAAGACTGGAAGAAACCATGGTTTTTGTGGGCGGGCTTTGTTCGTGTGTCTCCGACGAGACGGGGTCTACCCTCCGAGTTCCAACCAGCTTCGGAACATTAGGCGAGTTCGCTTTTGATGCGCGAACGAGACCATTACCCTACCGTCTACGACTCTGCTTTATGGTTCTATTCTTCCCGTTCTTTGACGCTATACTAACTTTTTTTTTTCTCTTTTTTTTTTTGGCAGTTGACGTCAGACCGGAGCCGACCCCTACCGCACTTGCCTTTCGAGCTTCTGCTTGGAGAATCGCCGAGTCTCGTCGTTGGGGTCCTGAACTGGTTACGAACGAACTCCTTTCAGCGTGCAACCTTATCCCACGGTGAACAACCCTCATTAGACGGATGATGCCGGAATTTGATCCGTCTAACCAAATTCCAGAATTCTGTCGAGAGACCCCGGGCGAACCTCCTACGGTCGCGTGGGAGTGGCCTGGGGCCGATCCTAGGGGGTCGACCTCTCCAGGTCGAGAGACCCCGGGCGAACCTCCTACGGTCGCCCGGGAGTGGTCCGGCCGACCCTGAGTGGGTTGGCCTCTCCGGTCTCGGGAGACCCAGGTGCGAACCTCCTACTGACGTCGCCCGGTAGTGGTCCGGAGCCGACCCTAGTGGGTCGGCCTCTCCAAGTCGAGAGACCCCGGGCGAACCTCCTACGGTCGCCCGGGAGTGGTCCGAGGCCGACCCCTCCGGGTCGGGAGACCCAAGGTGAACCTCCTACGGTCGCCCGGGAGTGATCCGGAGCCTACCCTAGGGGGTCGGCCGCTCCGGGTCGAGAGACCCCGGGCGAACCTCCTATGGTCGCCTGGGAGTGGCACAGGGCCGATCTGGGGGTCGGTCTCTCAGTCGGGAGACCCCGAGCGAACCTCCTACGGTCGCCCGGGAGTGGTCAGGGGCCGACCCTAGGGGGTCGGCCTCTCCGAGTCGGGAGACCCCGGGCGAACTCCTACGGTCGCCTGGGAGTGGCCGGGGTCGACCCTAAGGGGTCGGTCGCTCCGGGTCGAGAGACCCCGGGCGAACCTCCTACGGTCGCGTGGGAGTGGCCTGGGGCCGATCCTAGGGGGTCGACCTCTCCAGGTCGAGAGACCCCGGGCGAACCTCCTACGGTCGCCTGGGAGTGGTCTGGGCCAACCTTAGGGGGTCGGCCTTTCCGGGTCGGGAGACCCCGGGCGAACTTCCTACAGTCGCCCGGGAGTGGTTCGGGGTCGATCCTAGGGGATCAGCCTCTCCGGGTCGGGAGACCCCGGGCGAACCTCCTATGGTCGCCCGGGAGTGGTCAGGGGGCAACTCTACGGGGTTGGCCTTTCTAGGTCGGGTTGATGCATTTACCTGTCTATCTCGGGATCGCCTGTGCTATCTAACCGGGTCCTATTTTTTTGGCCATAACAGTTGCCCCCACTTCTAGTCTAACTTGTTCTCCTCTTATAGTTTAGACTTGAAGTAAGCGGACATACCCCTCGGACGATCCTCCTTCCACCTCGATAGGTGTGTCCGTAAGGCTTTAAAAGCTCAACTCAACTTCATTTTTCTCACACCTTCCATCCATTCCAAAACCTTAGTTTCAAGATCACACTCTCTTCCGACTTCTTTGGTGTCTCGGCAAGACGCCTTTTCAGGTAACCTTACTTACGTTTCTAAGCGATGGCTAGTAGTGCACCCCTTGCTGTCCACGCCAGTTCTTCCGACCCGGAAGTTGTAGACTTTAATCCTAACCCACCCCCTAGAGTCCGTAACCCTCGAATCTCTCGGGGTCTGACCGGCAGAGCCCCTAGTAGGGTTAGAACGATTACCGATTCCGCTTTAGGAGAGCTTCGCTCTTTTTATAGCATTCCCGACTCTGTCACCGATCGCCCGATGGTGGTCGGGGCCGACCCCAGTGGGCCTCGGCTCTCCAAGTCCCGAGAGACCCGGGCGAACCTCCCACGGTCGCCCGGGAGTGGTCCGAGGCCGACCCCTCCGGGTCGGGAGACCCAAGGTGAACCTCCTACGGTCGCCCGGGAGTGATCCGGAGCCGACCCTAGGGGGTCGGTCGCTCCGGGTCGAGAGACCCCGGGCGAACCTCCTACGGTCGCGTGGGAGTGGCCTGGGGCCGATCCTAGGGGGTCGACCTCTCCAGGTCGAGAGACCCCGGGCGAACCTCCTACGGTCGCCTGGGAGTGGTCTGGGCCAACCCTAGGGGGTCGGCCTTTCCGGGTCGGGAGACCCCGGGCGAACTTCCTACGGTCGCCCGGGAGTGGTTCGGGGTCGATCCTAGGGGATCGGCCTCTCCGGGTCGGGAGACCCCGGGCGAACCTCCTATGGTCGCCCGGGAGTGGTCAGGGGGCAACTCTACGGGGTTGGCCTTTCTAGGTCGGGTTGATGCATTTACCTGTCTATCTCGGGATCGCCCGTGCTATCTAACCGGGTCCTATTTTTTTGGCCATAACAGTTGCCCCCACTTCTAGTCTAACTACATGGGTTACCCCTCTTCTTGTTAGACTTGAAGTAGACAGACATCTCTCTCGCATCTCTTTCGGGCGATCCTCCTTTCACCATGAGAGTTGAGGTGCAAGCGTCGACCTTGATGTCAATGCTCCCAAGTCTCTTCGTCCCATGCTTTGCTCCAGGCATTCCCTTACTTAGCTCTTGAGTTAGATCAGGAACGTTCTTCTATCTTTTATTATTTTTCGCATTTTTATATATATTACCTAATCTTCATGCTAACTGATTTTACTTACTTCTTGACAGTCGACATCAGACCAGAGTCGACCCTTGCCGTTATCGCTCTTCTATAGTTTTCTTGGAGGATCGTCGAGCCACTATGAAGGTTAACTCTTATCGTTGGGTGGCACTCTTTGACGATACTTCTTGGTGATACTCTCTTACGATACTCCTTTACGATACTCTTTGGCGACGCTCTATCTATGCCAAAATCATGTCTCCTGGGAGGAACTGAAGCATGCTCACAGTTTACATGTCTAGGCAGCTCAGACCATGCAGACTGTGCAAGGGAGACTACAACCCCTCCAGGCTGAATACGACTCATACTGCTCTCATTCTGAAAGCAACCTATCCACCTTCTAACTTAAACTGAAGGATGATGAAGATAAACTTAGAGTCGTCAAAGACAAGCTCAATGACTCCAGGTACTTGTCCGTGGCATTCAAACGTTTTGAAGAGTATGCTGATTTCTAGAACGAAGCTATGTGCTTCTAAGGATATTTTAATCCTCCTGGATTCGATTTTGGACCACTTGTCGAGCTTGGCCCTAGGGAACCCTCATGGTTTGGGAATGACGACTGGGTCTCTAGATTGGAGAACGAAGTCTCCGGATAGAGTTTCCTGAGTGACATTCTCCCAGATGACGATCACGAACCTTGATCCTTATGTATTTTTTACTTTCATATTAACTTTCCTGTATTATGCAACTTCAAACTGCACTTTCTTACGAAAGAATCTCTGATACCACAATTTTTCAATATTTATTCTCATATCAGCGTGCCCCCCACTCACACAATTTGAAGATAAGCAAATCGTTTGAGTGAAAAATTTTATCTTTAACTTGACAAAATTGGGTAATACACTGGTAATTTCGCACAAATGATAATTAAAAATACATCTCGAGAGGTTCGGAGTTTTATGGGTGAGGCATTCGTCTTTCAACAAGATTTGTTATTTCGTAAGTGTTGAGATTTCGATGTCCATCTCGACATCCACAAGTCGTTAAACTCGTGCTTCAACTGTCGCGACCTCTTCCACCTCTCTTGTTGATTCTTTCATGGCATTGTGGTCTCGGGACATAAGCTGTTCACCATGGATAATCCCCACTCCGCTAGGGGTTGGAAATTTTAACATCTGGTGATATGTCGAAGCTACCGCTTTTACGTCGTGAATAGTTGGTCTACCCAGGATAGCGTTATAAGCAGAGTTGTCATTCACCACGATGAACTCTACCATAGTTGTAATACATGTTAATCCTCCCCCGAAAGTTACTGGCAATTCAATACTTCCCTCTGGGTACACCTTGCTACCTCCGAACCCTACTAGAGGAGAGAGACTAACTTTGAGCCGATCTCGCCCTAGCTTCATCGCATCGTAAGCGCTTAAGGAAAGCACATCAGCGGAACTCCCTCCATCGACTAGGATACGTCGGACTTTGGCATTGGCTATCACCAAAGAAATCACCAACGCATCATTGTGAGGTTGATGTAGCTTCGCTGCTTCTTTTTCTGAGAAACTAACAACCTCGTTAGATAAAGTAGTTGAACAAACCTCCCATTCGACTGGGGGAACACGTGTCGCCCGAGCCCTAGCTTTTCTTTTTCGGTTCGAATTCCCACCAGCTGATCCTCCAAGAATGGTTTGGATTTCTCGGGGTGGAGGCGAATCTCTTTCCCTACTGCTCGGTTCTCGTCGATTCGACCCGACCTCACACTCTCCATTTTCACCCACGTATTCCTTCAGTTGACCCTTCTGGATCAAAGCCTCTATGGCTTCCTTTAGGTCATAACAGTTAGAAGTAGAATGACCGTGATCGCGATGGAATAGACAATATTTGTCCTTATTCCTCTTGTTCGATCCTGCCTTCAACTTGGTCGGCCATTTAAGCATGTTTTTGTCACGAACTTCCATCAGTATCTGTTCGATGGGTACATTTGTCGGGGTATACCATTCGAACTTACTTGGTGGTAGTCCTTTCCTTATGGTCTTATCACTCGACTCAACCCGTTCTTCTTGCTTTCGCTTTCTAGAGTCGCTCTTATCTCCTTCCATGCGACTCTTCCTCTTCTCGTGGTCGACTCTTTCATGTCGATCCTCCGGGGCATGTCTCGAACGGAGCAACTCTCCTGCACTCATATACTTTTGCGCCCTGGTTAATAATTCAACGTAAGTCAAAGGTGCTTTCTTACCCAAATGACCAAAGGAACCTCTCGTCCCGTAATCCAGCCTACGATCATTTGTTAGAGCCCACCCCCACGGTGTGTACCCTTCAAACTGGAGGGCCTCGTTGTTGAAAGCGGAACACATATTCCCTCAACGTCTCATTACTACCTTGTTTGGTTGTGAGGAGATGCGTAACTGGTCGTCTTTGATCTCTGCCCCCAAGGAACTGGGTCACAAAGGCTCGGGCCAACTCCCGGAAGGGAGCGATTGACTTCCTCCTTAGCTGTCTGAACCACTTCCGAGACGGTCCTATCAACGTGAACGAGAACGCCCTACACTTCATCGCATCTCGGACTCCATAGAGTTCCATCCATGACCGAAACGTGTCAAGGTGCTCCACTGGATCTTTCGATCCGTCGTAGGCCTTGATCGTTGGCAACTTGAATTTCGGGGACTTCTCCCGCATTATTTACAAGAAAAGGAGGGTCTACACGGTCAACGAGGTTTTCCAAGTCCAGTCCGTCGTGATCTTGAGCCTTTTTCATATCTCCGAGTTCATTTTGGATCCTCTGCAGCTCTGCTGCCCAAGGTTGACTTTCGACCTCCAATTCTTTTTTCTTCTGGTTGATCAATTCTCTAAGATCTGACCCCGTGCTAGGTCTCCTTGATCGGTCGTCCCTTCGATCCTTCTGTCGCTTGACTTCAGACGCATGGTGGTTGTTGTATCCTCGGTTCCCGTGGATCACCTGAGTCCTGACTTGGGACTCTCCCACTCGAGATGCAGCCCTCTGCTGCTCTGCATGATGGGATCACCTTTCGCTGCCTCCCAACCGTAGCTTGTCATCAGGCTTACGTGGTGGGACCCGAGATTCGCCCCTGCCGGTACAACACGTTGGTTAACCTCCTCAGGTTGGGCATTCTGCGTCCTTGTCGGAATCCGGCGAGGATGTCGGTCATTATCCGACTCCTCTCCATCGTTCATCCGGTTGACTTGATTCAGATGGTTACTCATGGTAAACAATGTTAGGGTTTGGCAACACGTGGCACTTTGCAAGAAAAATGCGTCCCCACAGACGGCGCCAACTGTTGATGCCGGAATTTGGTTAGACGGATCAACGGTGAATTTATATCGTTGGGGACAACGATCTCCTGCAAGAAAGAGAACTAACACCGGTGTGGTGCTCTGCCACACACACTCCGACGCTCAAGTTAGAGAGGATAATCCCGCACAAAGATAAATTCAAGCTAGAACTCACAGGCCAAATGATTGCTTACCCCCTTGTTGGGTTCACCATCGAGTTAATATAGTCCTCACATTTGTAACGGTCTTTCAAGGTTTTATTATCCACTAACTCCCATGGTGAGCGCATTTTAATGAGCGGCGAAGCACGGGAAGGAAACCGTTTCACGACGCTCCCACCTCTTTCATTACATGTCGTAACGGTGCCTGTGGCATACACCCTAGGGGGTCGGCCTCTCCAGGTCGGGAGACCTCGAGCGAACCTCCTACGGTCGCCTGGGAGTGGTCCGGGGACGACCCTAGTGGGTCGACCTCTAGGTCGGGAGACCCAATGCGAACCTCCTACAGTCACCCGAGAGTGGCTCGGGGGCGACCCTAAGGGGTCGGCCTCTTCGGGTTAGGAGACCCCAAGCGAACCTCCTACGGTCGCCCGGGAGTGGCCCGGGGCCGATCCTAGGGGGTCGGCCTCCCCAGGTCGGGAGACCCCGGGCGAACCTCCTACGATCGCCTGGAAGTGGTCTGGGGGCGACCCTAGTGGGTCGGCCTCTCCAGGTCGTGAGACCCCAGGCGAACCTGCTACAGTCGCCCAGTAGTGGATCGGGGGCGACCCTAGTGGGTCGGCCTCTCCAGGTCGGGAGATCCCGGGCGAACCTCCTATGGTCGCCTGGGAGTGGTTCGGGGCCGACCCTAGGGGGTCAGCCTCTCCGGGTCGGGAGACCCCTGGCGAACCTCCTACGGTCGCCCGGGAGTGGTCCGGGGCCGACCCTAGTGGGTTGGCCTCTCCAGGTCGGGAGACCCCAGGCGAACCTCCTACAGTCGCCCAGTAGTGGTCCGGGGCCGACCCTAGTGGGTCGGCCTCTCCAAATCGGGAGACCCCGGGCGAACCTCCTACGGTCGCCCGGGAGTGGTCCGAGGCCGACCCCTCCGGGTCGGGAGACCCAAGTGAACCTCCCACGGCCGCCGGGGAGATCCGAGCCGACCCTGGGGTCGGCCGCTCGGTCGAGAGAGCCGACCCCAAAGGTCGGCTCGGCGAGAGGCCGACCTCGCGGGTCGGCCCGGCCCAGGTGGGCCGACCCCTCTGGGTCGGCTCGAAGGCGGGGAAGAGCCGACCCGAAGGGTCGGCTCCGACCGAGGCCGACCGAAAGCGGGTCGGCCCGGGCCCAGTGGGCCGACCCCATGGGGGTCGGCCCGTCCGAAGTCGACCTCAGGGGGTTGGCTCGCCCGACTCAAAGAGTCGACCCATTCACGACCGGGAGGCCAATCCCAAGAGGTCAGCCCCTAACGTAGAAGGTCCGCTGCCGCTAATGACGGATAAGGCAAGACACAGGGACATCGTGAAACGGTTTTGTCTCCCGTAACCGCCATCATTAAGGCACGCTCAATTGTGGAGGATTAATGAATAATAAAACCTGAAAAGACCGTTACAAAGATAATGGCTATATTAACTCGTTGGAAAACCCAAAAAGGTAAGCAATCATTTGGCTGTGAGTTCTAGCTTGAATTTATCTTTGTGCGGGATTATATCTCTCTAACTTGAGCGTCGAAGTGGTGTGTGTGGCAGAGCACCACACCGGTGTTAGTTCTCTTTCTTGCAGGAGATCGTTGTCCCCAACGATATAAATTCACCGTTGATCCGTCTAACCAAATTCCGGCATCAACCTTATCCCACGGTGAATTAACCAAATTCCGGCATCAACCGTTGTTAGTCGGGAACCATCATTAAAAGGACAAGGGTTCGTTCATTATTCAAATATAATAAGGGTTCGTTCATTATTCAAACAAAAACATTGTTTACCATGAGTAATCATCTGAATCAAGTCAACCCGATGAACGATGGAGAGGAGAGTCGGATAACGAGAGCATCCTCGCCGGATTCGACAAGAACGCAGAATGCCCAACCTGAAGAGGTTAACCAACGCGGTTGCACTCGGCAGGGCGTATCAATCGCGCGACCGGAGCAACGGGTTAGGGTCGGACGAAAACATCGCGCGAGTGCGGAGATATTGAATCGTCCAAACCCAATCGTGGAGGCTCTAAAAGATGGACCGGAGCAGAATCTCAACGGCATTCGGAACGGAGAACAGGTGAACGCTCCAGCACCGCGTAAGTCTTTGCCTTCAGTCCGAGACCAGGCCAAAGGTAAGGAACCGGCTGAAGAGGGGCAGGGCGAATCTCGGCTCCCACCGCGTAAGCCTGATGACAAGTTACGGTTGGGAGGCAGCGAAAGGCGATCCCATCATGCAGAGCAGCAGAGGGCCGCGTCTCGAGTGGGAGAGTCCCAAGTCAGGACTCAGGTGGTCCACGGGAACCGAGGATACAACAACCACCACGCGTCTGAAGTCAAGCGACAGCAGGATCAAAGGGATGACCGATCAAGGAGACCTAGCACGGGGTCAGATCTTAGAGAGTTGATCAACCAGAAGAGGAAAGAATTGGAGGTCGAGAGTCAACCTTGGGCATCAGAGCTACGGAGGATCCAGAATGAGCTCGGAGACATGAAGAAGGCTCAAGACCACGGCGGGTTGGATTTAGAGAATCTTGTTGACGGGTAGACCCTCTTTTTTGCGACGAGATAATGCGGAGGAGGTTCCCCGAAGTTCAAACTCACCCGGACAATGAAGGCGTACGACGGATCGAAAGACCCAGTCGAGCACCTTGACACATTTCGGTCATGGATGGAACTCCATGGAGTCCGAGACGCGATCAAGTGCAGGGCATTTTCGTTTACGCTGACGGGACCAGCCCGAAAGTGGTTCAGACAACTAAAAAGGAAGTCGATTGCCTCCTTCCGGGAATTGGCCCGAGCCTTTGTGACTCAATTCCTCGGGGGAAGGGATCAACGGCGTCCTGCGACACATCTGCTAACCATCAAGCAAGGTAATAACGAAACGTTGAGGGAGTATGTGTCGCGTTTCAACAGCGAGGCCCTACAAATCGAAGGTTATACCGATGGAGCAGCCCTAACAGCTATTGTAGCCGGTTTGCGGGACGAAAGGTTCTTGTGGTCACTGGGTAAGAAAGCTCCTACAAGTTATGTTAAGTTACTGACTAGAGCCCAAAAATACATGAGTGCAGGGGAATTACTTCGTTCGAGACGAGCGCCCGACGACAAGCAAAATAGGGACCGCGAGAAAAAGGGTCGGTCAGAGGAAGATCGAAGCGACTCTCGAAAGCGAAAGCACGAGGAGCGGCCCGAAGTCGGCGAGAAACCTGTGAGGAAGGGTCTGCCACCAAGCAGATTTGAGCGGTACACCCCAACAAGCGTACCTATCGAGCAGATCCTGATGGAGGTACGCGACAAAAATATTCTTAAATGGCGGCTAAGTTGAAGGCGGGGTCCCATAGGAGAAATAAGGACAAAATCGCATCATTCCACCGCGACCATGGACATTCAACTTGATTGCTACGACTGAAGGAGGCCATGAAGCATTGATCGGGCAAGGCGCAATCGAAAAAGAATACGTCGGTGGAGGCGGGACGACGCGAGACCAGTCGGATCGCAAGAGCCAAGCAATAAGGAGAGAGGTCACACCTCCCGGAAATCCGAACCATTCTCGGGGGGTCCACCGGAGGCGACTCAAATAGAAAGAGGAAGGCGAAGGCCCGGGCAGCCCGATCCCCGCCGGCCGACTGGGAGGTTTGCTCAACTTCTTTATCTAATGAGATTGTCAGCTTTTCAGAAGGAGAAGCAGTCAAATTACACCAACCTCATAACGACGCGTTAGTGATCTCTCTACTGATCGCCAACATCAAGGTCCGTCGCATCACGGTCGACGAGGCGATTCTGTGACGTGCTATCCTTAAGTGCCTATGACGCCATGAAAATAGGGCGAGACCGGCTCAAAGTCAGCATATCTCCCTTAGTGGGATTCGGGGGGAGTAAGGTGTACCCCGAAGGGAGTATCGAACTGCCGGTGACATTTGGCGGCGGATCGACATGTGTAACAACTATGGTAGAGTTCCTGGTGGTAAATCACGACTCAGCCTATAATGCCATCTTGGGACGCCCCACCATACATGCTATGAAGGCGGTAGCTTCGACTTACCACGGATGAAATTCTCAACTCAGTGAGTCGGAGTGGTGTATGGAGAACAACAAATGTCTCGAGAATGCTACCACAATGCGATGAGAGAGTCAGCGGGGAGGTAGAAGAGTAGCGACCATAGAAGAGCATAGAGAAAGTCCGACAAGCGGGGAGAGGCCGAGATGGGCGTTGACATCTCGGCACCCGACCGCCGGTGAGCTAGAAGTCACAGAAGGCGACAAGGAGGAGCTCCCACCTTAGAGAGCGAGGCGAAACTGCCGAGGCGCTGGAGTCCATACAATTTCTTGCCCGCGAGCAATGTGTAAACATTGGAACCAAATCACACGGCGGAGAGCGAACCTTATCGAGTTCCTCCAAAGGAATGTCGGCGTATTTGCATGGAAGGCGTGTGATATGCGGTATAGATCCAAAGGTGATCACGCACCGATTGAATGTTGACAGAGACCACAAGCCCGTTCGGCGCAGTAAACGGCGGGCCTTCAACCATGCTCGGAATGAGATCGTGGCGAGAACAAGTCAAGGACCTCCGAAACCGAAGTTCATCCGAGAAGTCAATTATCCCGGTGGCTCTCCAACGTAGTACCGTGGTGAAAAGGCTAACGGAAAGTGGCGAATGTGCGTAGATTTCACCGACTGAACAAAGCGTGTCAAAGGGCGACTTCCGCTACCAAGGATCGATCGGCTAGTGGATGCGACGGCGAGCCACGAAATGCTCAAACTTCATGGACGCATACTCTGGGTATAATCAAATACGGATGTACACTCCAGATCAGGAGAAGACATCCTTCATTACTAGCAGAGGATTGTATTGCTACAATGTCATGCCCTTCGGGTTAAAAAACGCGGGGGCAACATATCAACGGCTAGTTAACAAGATGTTTTCTCATCTTATTGGCGGGAGCATGGAGGTCACGTCGACGACATGCTCAAAAAGAGTAAACATCTTTGACCTACACCAGTCGATCGATTTAACGCCTTTGCAACGTTACGGAAGTATCAGATGAAGCTGAATCCTAGCAAGTGCGCTTTCGGAGTAACCTCTGGTAAGTTCTTAGGGTTCATGGTCAACCAAAGAGGGATCGAGGCGAATCCCGACAAAATCCGAGCAATCATGGAGATGGAGTCTCCAAAACTATGAAGCAAGCGCAGAGTCCGAGCGGAAAGATCGCGGCGCTAAATCGCCGTAAGTAGAGCGACGGATAAATGTCTTCCGTTTTTTTAAACTCTTACGCAAGAAAGCTAATTTTGAATGGGTGATGAATGCGAAGAATCATTAAAAGAATACTTTAGTTCAACTCATTGTTGTCCAAACCAACGCGCGGAGGAGCTCGTCTTGTACCTAGCTACTCTCGAAACTCTTTGTAAGCTCCGCCTCACGATAAAGGAGGTAAGCGGCCGATGCAGACCCACATCTACTACACGAGCAAGTCCATGATGGGGGCGGAGTCCAGATATCCGCAGGTAGAAAAGTTGGCCTTGGCCTTAGTAGTTTCTGCACGGAGACTTCGCCCTTATTTTCAAGCTCATAAGATAGCGGTACTAACCAACTATCCATTGAGGCGGGTTCGCAAAAAGCGGAGGCTTCGGACGGCCCGATGAAATGGGCGGTGGAACTCGGTGAGTATGACATCTCGTTCGACCTCGAACCGCCATGAAAGGGCAAGCCAGAAGCAGATTTTGTCGCCGAGATGACCCCGCGAGGAGATAAAATTAGTCCAACTCGAAGGGCGTTGATCTACCTTAGCATCGTATGTCGATGGATCATCAAACAGTCGTGGATGCGGAGCAGGATTGCTCATGGTGTCTCCGGACGAAGAAAGGTTCGAGTACGCCTTAAGATTCAAGTTTCGAGCGTCGAACAACGAGGCAGAGTATGAGGCATTGCTAGCAGGGCTGAGAATCGCTAAACTTTTTGAAGTAAAGAACTTGATCATTCTAAGTGACTCTCAACTTGTTGTAAACCAGGTAGCGGAAACGTATCATGCAAAAGAACAGCGCATGGTCGCCTATCTAGCCAAGGCAAAGACAAGATTGGGAGCGTTCGATAAGTTCGAAATTAGAGCGGATCCCAAGATCCGAGAATGCCAACGCTGACTCGCTTGCGAGATTGGCCATGACATCGACATCGAAGCTTCGGAGAGCCGTCGGTTGAGATCTTGGATGAACCAAGTGTCGAAGAGGGTGAAGTAATGGAGTTGGATGGTACTCAAGCGAACTCGGATATCCCCATTGGTCGAGTTCCTTAAAGACGGGAGACTCCCTTCCGATACACACGAGGCACGCCGGCTAAAATATAAGGCGGCGCGATATGTCCTACGAGGCGATAAGTTATACCGAAGAAGCTATTCTATATGCCGCTCGGATGTCTCGAACGACGGGCGACATATGTCCTACGAGAGATACACGAAGGAATATGCGGCAATCACTCTGGCGCTCGGTCTCTAGCACGCAGAAGCGATGCGGCGGAGGCTACTCATCGCCCACGATGCACGCTGATGCACGGCGTGCGCCGCAAGTCGTGTGACCAATGCCAACGATTTGCGGTGATCTGAGAGACAACCTTCTCAACCGCTCACGGTGTGATGAGTCCCGGCCATTCGCTCGATGGGGTAGACCTCATTGGACCTCTTCCGTGGGTAAGGACAAACAAAGTTCGCGATGAGTCGTGATGAGACTACTTTCTACGAAGTGGGCGGAGGCGGAAGCACTCGCGACTATTACCGAGAAAAAGGTGACTAATTTCATATGGCGAGATGTCATATGCCGATTAAGCATACCCTATGCCTTAGTAATGAGATAACGGACGCCAATTTGACAATGAAGCATTAGAAAGTTTTGCTCGAGTTGAATATCAAACATTTCTTTCGTCTCGCCCCACCCACAAGCCAGCCACGGTCAAGTGGAAGCGAGTGAATAAGATCCTCAAGAGAAACCTCAAGACCAAGTTGGAAGGGTTGAAAGGCTCATGGGCGGAGGAATTACCTAATGTATTATGGGCTTACTAACGAGCAGCGTCTCGAAATTCGACGGGAGAAACTCCTTTTTCCCTTTCGTTCGGTACGGAAGCTGTTATCCCAGTGGAGATTGGACTCCCGTCTCCTCGGGTAGAACATTTTGATCCCGATATGAATCCTGAGTCCCTGAGTCTGCACCTGGATCTACTGGAAGAATGGAGGGAGAAAGCCCGGTTGCGGACAGAAGAATACAAATGTAGGGTCGCTCGATACTACAACTCCCGTGTGAAGCAGCGTAGCTTCAAAGAGGGTGACCTTGTACTCCGCCGTATTATGCAGAACACCAGAGACCCGACCTCTGGCGCTTTAGGCCCAAATTGGGAAGGCCCATACAAAATTACAAGGATAGTTCGTCCTGGGACTTATGAGATTATTGACATGAGCGGAAAACGAATGCCACACCCATGGAATGTGGAGCATCTAAAACTTTATTATCAGTAGTTCCGTTTTTCTTTCTTTGTCTTATTTTGTATACGAATTTGTTTGTTATCATTAATACCAAGCATTTTACTCAAGCAATTTACTTTGAATCAAAATTGCGTGAGTGGGGGGTAAGTACGTTGCAATAAACATAGAGTTCAATTAAAATACGACAAGAGTGCAAACAAAAGAAGAAGTTCATTAAAAGGAATACAAGATCGAAAGAGATACATGCTGAAAATTAAAGAAAATCAAAGGCAACGCTAATACATCTAAGGGTCAGGCAGTTGGTCCATGGTGATGTCATCAAGGAAGCTCTCGTCCAGAACCACATTCTCTAGAGCAGAAGCCGGATCCCTAGATCCAGAAGTTTGGCTGAGGTCAAACCCAGGGGGATTAGAAGCCTCAATGCACTCCAAGAAAGAAGACTTCACCCACGCCAAATCAGTCTCAGGGGTGTCGCTCTCGGACCTTTCGAATTGACCAATTTACGCGCAAAGCATAGCTACATTCGAGAAGTCATTGTATTCATCGTAACGCTTGAAGGCCTCGGTCGGGTAGCCAACGTCGTGAGCTTATCTTGATCCTTTCAATTGAGATCGGAGCAAAGATAGCTTTCGGATCGAAGAGAAGACACCTCACCCCGATGAGAAGATAGCTCGGATCGAAGAGAAGACACCTCATCTTTAGTACGCGAATGCTCAACCTGCAGAGAGTCGAATCTCGCTTGTAAAGACTGAAGAGACTGTGCTGCCTGGGCATGAAGAAATTGGGCGTGCTCCAGTTCAGCCCGCGAGACGCGGTTCTGACGGAGATAAGCGAGTTCGTTCGACATACAACGAGAAGCCAAAGTTGTGAGAATGAAGGCCTACGCATAGAAGGCAAGATTAGCAGAAAGTGAAGAAAAGAAAGGCAGTAGGGAGAGAAGACACTCACCTCGTGGGTGTAGCTTATTGCGGCATTCAGAGTAGACTCTGGGCAGTGGCTGACATCAAAGCGCTCGGAAGACTCGCGGGAAGAACCGCCGTCGGAAACGCCATCCCATAGAGCGAAGGCCTGCTCTAGTTCGTTAACCGTGTCAAAAGGGGAGTCATAAGGTCCAGTGTAGGTGAGGCGGAGAGCGCCCCTGCCGCCGGTATCCCTGAGGGAGCCGGGTCGGCTAGGCCTACCCCCCAGATTAGTAGGAAGAGGAACATAACCAGGTAAAGTCTCCTGGAGGGGGGGGCGTGCTGGAGACGGTCGCCTGCACCGACGCCTGGTGGCACGATTGTCGGCGTTGGAAACGTGACTGGCTCGAGGAGCACCCCCAGTCACCGCAAGCTCCCGTTCGTTCAGGAGCTCCTGCTCTTGTTCCACTAAGTTCGACGTCATATCTAATAGAAAGAGAGAATCGTGAGAAAGCATAATAAGGAGATGTCATGCAAAAGTATTGTAGAAGGAAGGCTTAACCTTCGGGTGTATCAATGCGAGGAGGGATAAGGTTGCACGCTGAAAGGAGTTCGTTCGTAACCAGTTCAGGACCCCAACGACGAGACTCGGCGATTCTCCAAGCAGAAGCTCGAAAGGCAAGTGCGGTAGGGTCGGCTCGGTCGACGTCACCGCAAAAAAAAAAAAAAAAAAAAAAAAGCGATTAGTATAGCGTCAAAGAAGCGGGAAGAATAGAACCATAAAAAGCGAGTCGTGAGCGGTAGGGTAATGGTCTCGTTCGCGCATCAAAAGCGGACTCGCCTAATGTTCGAAAGTGGTTGGAACTCGGAGGGTAGACCCCGTCTGCCTCGTCGGGACACGACCAAAGCCCGCCCACAAAAACCATGGTTTCTTCCGGTCTTTGGTGATTTGGGCTCTTGACGATAGCCTCAACATAGGGCGGGGGGCAGGTATAGTAGAAGGGCTTGGATCGGTCTTTTTGTTTGAAGATATGAAGGGAAAGGAAGTCAATGGCTGACATAGGGACTGGGTTTCCAGCCTGA
This sequence comes from Trichosanthes cucumerina, assembly GCA_036507285.1. Lineage (NCBI taxonomy): Eukaryota > Viridiplantae > Streptophyta > Magnoliopsida > Cucurbitales > Cucurbitaceae > Trichosanthes > Trichosanthes cucumerina. The sequence goes on along the minus strand of CM071842.1, from coordinate 9,372,437 downwards.
TGCCAAAGGACACAACATCCCATGAGCGAGCACCAGGAGTTCGGTAGTACTTGAAAAGGTGCCAATCTGGTCAGAGTGAGGAAATTCTGAACTAGTGGAATGAGGGGTAACCTGACTCCGCTAGCTAACATGTCGGGATAGAAAGCCACCTCTCCTGGGAGAGGGGAACCAGGCTCCTCTCCTCTCATGGGAACCCGCATGGTGACAGAGTCGGGAATGCTATAAAAAGAACGAAGCTCTCCTAAAGCGGAATCGGTAATCGTTCTAACCCTACTAGGGGCTCTGCCGGTCAGACCCCGAGAGATTCGAGGGTTACGGACTCTAGGGGGTGGGTTAGGATTAAAGTCTACATCTTCCGGGTCGGAAGAACTGGCGTGGACAGCAAAGGGTGCACTACTAGCCATCGCTTAGAAACGTAAGTAAGGTTACCTGAAAAGGCGTCTTGCCGAGACACCAAAGAAGTCGGAAGAGAGTGTGATCTTGAAACTAAGGTTTTGGAATGGATGGAAGGTGTGAGAAGAATGAAGTTGAGTTGAGCTTTTAAAGCCTTACGGACACACCTATCGAGGTGGAAGGAGGATCGTCCGAGGGGTATGTCCGCTTACTTCAAGTCTAAACTATAAGAGGAGAACAAGTTAGACTAGAAGTGGGGGCAACTGTTATGGCCAAAAATAGGATCCGGTCCGACAAGCGTCGAAGAGAGGCGAGTGAGTGGTCGACCGGTTGAAATCAGAGAGTCGAATCCGACCCCTTGGGTGTGACTTTGGCTAGTTCAGAATCGGGAGGCCAACCCCAAGGGTTCGGCCCTTGTCGAAGTGGGCGACACCTCTCGCGGGCGGTCGGCCCGCCTCGAGTGAGCCGACCCCATGGGGTCGGCTCCGACCGGAAGGCCAACCTCGCGGGTCGGGCCCGATCCAGTGGGCGCCGCCCGGTCGGCGGCTCAAGGAGCCGATCCCAAGCGGGTCGGCTCGGCCGAGGCCGACCTCGAGGGGCCGGCCGGTCAAGGTGGCCGACCTCGAGGTCGGCCGGCCAAGGAGCCGACCCATGGGGGTCGGCTCGAAGCCGGAAGGAGCCGACCCGGGGAGTCTGGCTCGACGAGGCCGACCTCGCGGGTGGCCGGTCAAATGGTGGCGACCCGGTGGTCGGCGGTTGATGGAGCCGACCTGGCGGTCGGCTCGGCCGAGGCCGACCTCGGTCGGCGGCCGGTCAGTGGTGGCCGACCTCTGGTCGGGGCGGCGACTGAGCCGACCCCCAGTGGGTGGCTCGACCGAGGCCGACCGCGGTCGGCCCGGCCCAGGTGGGCCGACCCTCTGGGTCGGCTCGTCGAGGCCGACCTCGAAAGTCGGCTCACCGGTCCAGGTGGGCGACCCCTCGGGTCGGCCAAGCTCAGAGCCGACCCCATGGGGTCGGCTCCGTCCGCGAAGCCGACCTCCAGGGGGTTGGCTCCGGCCCGACTCAAAGAGTCGACCCATTCACGACCGGGAGGCCAATCCCCAAGAGGTCAGCCCCTAACGTAGAAGGTCCGCTGCCGCTAATGACGGATAAGGCAAGAGACAGGGACATCGTGAAACGGTTTTGTCTCCCGTAACCGCCGTCATTAAGGCACGCTCAATTGTGGAGGATTAATGAATAATAAAACCTGAAAAGACCGTTACAAAGATAATGTCTATATTAACTCGTTGGAAAACCCAAAAAAGGTAAGCAATCATTTGGCCTGTGAGTTCTAGCTTGAATTTATCTTTGTGCAGGATTATCCTCTCTAACTTGAGCGTCGGAGTGTGTGTGGCAGAGCACCACACCGGTGTTAGTTCTCTTTCTTGCAGGAGATCGTTGTCCCCAACGATATAAATTCACCGTTGATCCGTCTAACCAAATTCCGACATCAACATTTCTTATTTAATTATATTGATTTAAAATATATATGGATTGACATCAACATTTTTAAACAGTCATTTAATCTTTAATCTTTGACTAAAAATTGATGTCACTCATAAATTATATGGCTCAAGTTTGCAAATTTAGATATCTATCTTTTAACTGGAAATAGATAAAAGTATTGATTAAAGTATGGTTTTGGTCAAAGTTTTTTTTTTAAAAAAAATATTGTTGTTTTTGAAATTTTTTTGAATAATATTGTAGTTTACAAACATATTAGAAAAATATGTTATTTCTAGTGAGGTGCCAAAGAGCTCATCACTTATTCAAAGAAGGAATTCACATATGATGGAAAGTGAACTCACCCGTCGAAGAGGGGACTAAATAATGAGGTGTCTTGGATAACTATTTTAGGCCCCGTTTGATAACCATTTTGTTTTTTGTTTTTTGTTTTTGAAAGTTAAGTTTAGGTTCACCTAATTTCTGTACAATAGAGATCATCTCGCTTAAGTAAACATTTGAACTCTTAGCCAAATTCTAAAAACAAAATCAAGTTTTTGAAAGCTACTTTTTTTAGTTTTCAAAAGTTGACTTGGTTTTTGAGAACATAGGTACAAAGTAGATAAAAAGACATATAAACTCATTGGTATAAGTAGTATTTTTAGGTTTAAATTTCAAAAACTAAAAATAAAAAATAAAATGGTTATCAAATGGGGCCTTAATGTTTAGTTTTTGTTTTTAAAAATTAAGCTTATAAATACTATTTATATTTATAAGTTTTTTTATCTGATTTTTAAATATGTTTTCTTAATTTAAGCCAAAAATTTTAATAAAAAAATAGTTTTAAGAAATTTATTTTTATTTTTTAAACTGGATTAAGAATCAAACTCTTTCTTCAAGAAATGGGAAAATTATAGTAAAAGAAAATTGTGTGGAAACAAGCACAACAATCGAAACCAAAAAACAAATGTCTCTTTTGATAATCATTTAATTTTTTTTTTTGTTTTATAAATACTATTTCTATCCATGAATTTCCTTATTTTGTTACTAAAAAAAAGCATTTTATCTATATTTTCAAAAACTAAGTGAATTAAAATGGTTTCTAAAAATAAAAAAATAAAATAGTTATCAAATGGGGTTTTAATAACTAGAAAAAATAGTTCTCAAAAACTTGTTTTGTTTTTGGGATTTGACTAAGAATTCAAATATTTTCTTAAAATTGATAAAATTTATTATAGAAAAATAATGAGAAAGCATACACAATTATCAAAAATCAAAATAAAAACCTAAACAGTTATCAAATGAGTCAAACAAAATTGTTATCGTTTTGACTTTCTATTTCTTCTTTTTTAACCTCTAGAAAGAATTATACTTTTGATTTCTAACATTTTTTAATAAACATGGGAGAGGTTACGCTGTTTACTATGAATGACGAAGCTTTTAACCTAATTTAATCCCTAATTTTATTTACATTTTTTTTTAATTTTGTAACATAAAATTTTAGCATTTTAATTTTTTTTATTTACCTACTTTTTATTTCTATTCATAGTATGTTGGCCGATGGCGTTCTCATTTCCTATCTCCATGAGATCCTTAGTAACATATATCAAGCAAAATGAAAAGGGCTAATTAATTTGACTTTTACGAAAATAAATGTAATTTATAATGAATAAGCATAACTTAAAGATAATTATTTGACTTTTAATAATATATTTATAAGGAGTCTAAGTGCAATAAATTAAAAGAATTAGGATAGACAAGACTCGAGCTATACATAATGGCTTCTTTGTTAATTGCCTAGGTGAGAATCAAACCAGGGATCTTCACACTATAGCACTATGTATAATAATTTTAATTCATTAAATATGATATAAAAATTAAAGATAGTGATTTGACTTTAAATAATATATTTATAAATATATTTTTTAGTTTTGAGTTCAACTAGGGGCGAAAATTTTGAATCTTTTTAACTTTTTAGAGGTTGTTTGAGACGGTGGATGAATTATAATAATATGGGTTATAATATTTGTCGATTATTATAGTCTATAGAATTATATAATATTATTTAGAATAAAGAGTTGTTTACTCTGAAATTTTAATAGTCTATGTTTGAGGTGGAGAGTTGTAACGTCCCTACTTTTAAAACTTTCTTTTTACGGTCATTGCTAAACATGCATGCATTTAAGGCCATTAAATAACATTAAAAGAAATAAACTTCGACGAAGACAAAACTGATTTATTCGAGATCCCATAAAAAAAATAATTTAAAATACATGCAATTAAAAATTTGGCTTCTAGTGTCAACACAAAAGTACTTACTCAAATCAAACATCACCTAATATATAAAACATTTTTCTAAAATTTCTCTAGTTTCTAAAATGCGGAAATCATGACTTTTGTAACCTCATGGCCTTCGTAGCATGTCCCCGTCACTCGCCAAGTATGTAGTCTTTGCCTTTACTTGAAAACATTTTTAAAAAGAAAGGGTGAGTATTATGATAATACTCAGTAAGCGACCCCACTGTCAGGGTTTGAAAACATGATGTCATGACAAATCATGGGTTTATGTGAGACCCAGACATAAGAAAAATATATTTCATGGCTTTTCTCTTCAGCTATTAGTGGAAAATTGAGACTTCCTGATCTATGGCCTCTTAGTTTAGGTCAACTCTAAGTCTTTCATGACTTACATAGCATTAAATACGTATATATATATATATATATATATTGGAAGTTTAATCGCCACGGCTTTCATAAGCATTTTTATTTTATAAAATTTCTCTTCGGCCATTAGTAGACAATTATATTCTCCCGAATCATGGCCTCTAATTCAAGTCGACTCTAACTTATTCATATGATATATAATAAATATTATTAGGAAGATTTCACCACAACTTTCGCAAACATTTTCAAGAAGCACATGCTCAGCCTTTGCAAATTAATGAATTGGTCTAGTACTTTACATATTTAGAATATTGGTTCATTTATGAATGTTTCATGATTTTGTGTGTTTGAGTTGAAAGTCGTGGTTTGTTAATCTGGATATAGAAGTGTTATCTTTTTTTTACCAACAGATGCTAAGTAAAATTTTTGGTATTGTTATAGTTACGTCGTTATACTGTCGAAATTTTCGAAGTATATAAGTTGTTTGCTTAGTAGTATTTCTTAGATTAGGTTAACATTTGGGGGAGTTAGTTTAGTGTTATTGGTAGTACAGTTGCATGACTTTTTGACAAAGTTTTAATCACTATGTACATTTATGTATTATTATTTAAAATTATTGATTTGTTTAATAATTATTTTACTTGAGTAAATATTCTTCTTTATTTTTTTCTTGATGACTTTTTGTAGATTGATGACTGAATATCATGGGAAGTTGTTGGCCACAAAAACAACTAGCTCGAGAGTTATATATTTTGATATTGAATAGTGAAACATTTTGTAATTTAATGAATAGTATTTGACAAATTTATATTTAGTGTCATCCCAAAGTTGATGTTCATTACTATATCTATTTTGTGAACAATAGATTAATATGTTTTGTATTAATTTAAGTGGGATAATGTAAACCTTGAATGAAATGTAATTTGCTTGGATTAATGACACATAAACTCATTGCATATCTAATCTTGTAGATCATTTATTTATTATTTTACTTCTAATTTGAACTAAGGTAGAGACTTGAATAATACTATCATTAATAATTTCAAAAGCCATCAAAGGTTCAACAATAGCAAAAAAAATTACAATTAAAAGTATATTATAGCTTTAGTTTAAGTTAAAAAAAAAATAGCTACAAATAAATGTTATAATTATTAAAATGTTATCGTAGATTACTACAATATTTTTATAACATTAAATTATGCTATTAAAAGACGTTTGATATAACATTTTTTATAACCTTATAAAATGTTGTAAAAAGTCTAATCTTTTACAGCTTTTATAAAATGTTGTAAAAAGTCTCAGACTTTTAATAGCATGGGTTGCCATGACTCTGCTAAAAAAGCTATAAAAGGCCTATTACAACTTTTTTTCGAAACTATCGTAGACCTTTTTCCCTGTAGTGCCAAATGCAATAGTAACAACATTTGTGCAAAAAGTTTCATGGCATGAACATGTATCAAAAATTAAAATGCTCAGTTTTAAACCAATAACAACATGACATTCATGGCATTTGAAATAAACATCAAATCAAACAGATCATGGCATTTAGAACAGACCTCTCAAACATATCATGACATTTATAAAAAACTTTTCAAACATATCATGACATTTTTCGAGCAAATCCCTTAAATTCTGAATTTTAGAGTTTGGTGTGGGTTCCCTTACCTTAGCCTTCAATCCAAGGATCCTAAATTTCATGTTCCAACACAATGACCTTTTTCGAACCTGTATAATACAAAATTTCCAAATTTAATGTCCACCCAATAGTTCGACCTTAAACACATATTATTAATTTAAAAATCAACATTTAACCCTTAAACTTACGATCCTTAAATAAGTTTTATACTTTTCCCCCGAATTTACCTTGATTTTAGTTCTTCAATAGTTCTAGATCGAATACTTTCTTTAGCTTAATAATTCCAGTTCGTTTCAAGGTCATTTATTCACTCTTGGTACCACGGATTTCTTACTAATACTTCAAATTTCCCAATTAAAGGTTTCATACTTGCATTTCTTACTATGTCATACAATAGCTAATCGAATTTACCTGAACGAAGGCCCAAATCAGGCTCAGAACACGAAATTAAATGGGTCGGACCAACTCCGACAAGCATGATTAATGTTTTTCAACATTTCTTGACCATGATTAATACTCAGTTTCACAGTGGCATTAAAATCTTTCAATTTGATAACGGTGGAGAATTCCAAAAAGTTCGCCAGCTATGTAATCGATTAGGTGTTAGATCGAGGTACTCATGCCCCTTATCGTCAAAAAAGCAGAATGGTTGGACAGAAAGAAAACATAGACATTTAATGGAAACTTGCTTAACATTGTTGGCTCAAGCGTCAATGTCTCTTATGTTCTAGTGGGAAGCCCCGCAAGTAGCTACAAATCTAGTAAATGGAGTGCCAACTTTAGCAATCACCGATTGTTGCTTTAACAGGTAAACCTCTTAATTTGTTGCCTTAAAGACTTTTAGTTGTGCTTGTTTTCCAAATCTCAGACATTATCAACTTCATAAATTTGATTTTCATTCCCAAAGGTGTGTGTATCTTAGTCCTAGTACATGTCATAAAAGTTTTAAATGTTTAAACTCTGAAGAGTGATTATATATCTCTCGCCATGTGATATTTAATGAAGTTGGTTTTCCTTTTACAAATGCTCAATGGTTTAAAACTAAGTCTCATTCTTCAACCACATAGTTTTCTCCTCAACTGTGTCCTCTCTCACACACACGGCTTCCATCACCTCATCTCTGAACTCTTCAGAACTACTCTTGCTCCAAATATCGCCTTAAATACGTCTACCCCACCATCAGTTATCCAATCCTTTCCTTCAAATCCCTTCATCCCTTGTCCTGACCATTCTTCCCCTCTCGTTGACTCTGGTCCTAGTCCTGACCATCCTATTCTCAATTCGGATCTCTCACCTACCATTTCTCCTTCTCATGCCTCGCTCTCAGACCAACACATACCTCAACCAGTTATTCCTCACACAATCTTATCCCTGTCCTCTTTGTCCTATCCTCCTCAGTCTTTTCCATCTGGTTTTTATCGTATACCAACTCAATCCAAACATCCTATGGTCACTCATGGGAAGGATGGCATCTTTAAACCAAAGGCATGATTGTCTAAAATGTCTATGCCTGATTGGTCTCTTACAGAACGTCTATGACTGATTGGTCACTTACATAACCTACTTGTGTCAAGAATGTTGTGAGTACTCCACAATGGAAGACGGTTATGGACCAAGAATACAATGCTTTAGTGAGAAATAACAAATGGGCATTAGTTCCTGTTGATGACTCCTACAATGTTGTAGGAAACAAGTGGATCTTTCGCTTAAAAAGGCGTTGATGGGTCCATTCAAAGGTGTAAAGCACGACTTGTTGCGTAAAAGATTTCATCAAAGTCCAGGATCGATTTTTTCAAGACTTTCGATCCAAAGAGTAAAGTCTTCCACTATTAGAGTTGTGTTAAACTTTTGTATCGAAAACTAGAAGTTGAGGCGATTAGACTTCAACAATGCGTTTCTTAATGGTATTCTTCACGAGGACGTGTATATGAATCAACCTCAAGGTTGTGTCGATCCACAGTATCCACATCATGTGTGCAAACTCAACAAAGCCATATATGACTTGAAATAGGCCTCAAGGGAGCAGAACACAATCCTCAAGACTACTACTCTACTAGAATGGGGTTTTTCTCGACTCGAAAGGCGGACACCTCTCTACTCATCTACCAATCAAAGTCGATCTTTTTTACTACTCGTCTATGTAGATGATGTGATCCTTACAGCAATGATGGCATATTATTGAATAATCTTGTCAAGTCTTTAGATCTACACTTTGCTTTGAAGAATCTTGGACATCTACGTTATTTTTGGGCGTTCGAGTTCACTATCGCATCTGGAATAATTTTGAATCAATCTAAATATGTTGATGATTTGCTAACAAAACTTGATCTAAGCGATTTGAAACCGCCCCTTCTCCAAGTGCTGGTTGGCAAACATCCGTCTTTCTGAGTGGTTCTCCTTTACCAAATCCATTTATTTCTGAAGTGTCATAGCGCCCTTGATTACCTCATGAATACTGCACTGCATTTGTCCCACATTAGTACATTGTTAATCATCTAAGCCAATTCCTACAATCTCCAACGGATGAACAACGACAAGCGATCAAGAAAGTTTTACGCTACATCAATGGCACAATAAATTTTCGCCTTCACATACAATCAAATATTGATCGGTCCATCAATGCCTTCTCGGATGCGCATCGGGCTTCCAACACTAATGATAGGCGGTCGATTTGCAACTTCTTTGTGTGTTTGTGGGTAATAGTCTTTTTTCTTGGTCTTTAAAGAAATAATTTGTGGTCTCAAGGTCAAGTACGAAGTTCGAAGATCGTGCTTTGGAACATACATCAGCTGAAATCATGTGGCTACAACAGTTTATTAAGTGAATTAAGCATTCGGACTTTACGGTCTCCTATCATTTGGTGTGATAACACGAGTGTCGATTGCCTTAGCAACTAATCCGATTTTCCACGCAAAAACGAAGCACATCGAGTTTGATGTTCACTTTGTATGGGGAGCGAGTTCTCTGAAACAAACTTGAAATTCGTTATATCCCCTTTGTCGATCAAATTTGCATCGCTTAACAAAATCCTTGACTCATTCTCGGTTTCACCTATTACGCTCCCGTGTCGGAGTAATTGAGTTACCCCTCTATTGAGGGTGATATTATGGATATAAGCCCAAAACAAAAAGGTGAAAGCTTTGTTGAGTGAAATAAGCCCACGAGGTGACAATATCAACTTAGAGAAGTGCGTGATGTGCGAGAATGAGATGGCCCAAATAAAACAATCCGGAAGGTTCCTTCCAACGGAATGGCCCCAATTTGTATAAATAATTATTCTTTATTCTTTGGCACTGCTTCTATTTAAACCAATGTTATTATCACTATAAAATTAAGTCATATAGTATGTTCATCCCCTCTTTGAAAACGTTATATCGAGACAACAAAAATAATAACATACATATGATGTAGTGAAAATAGAAAAATTTTAAATTCAATTCCATAGACTAATTATTACAATTTATTTTGATTGGCTTTTGATGCACCAGATTCATACAAAACTGTCCAAAGCTTTTAAAGATAAAATTTTTCCTTTTGTAATTTTCTAACTTTAGAAACTATATCTATTTGCGAAGGTTTATACTTTTATCTTTTGTAATTCTTTTTTTTTCTTTTATCGAATTCGACAATTATTAAGATGAGAGATTAATTCATCAACAATTAGTACCTTATTCAATGAGCTAAGTTCGAATTGATCATTAATAGTGGATTAATCCTTTTAAGAAGCACGATTTCAAGCTCTTAGCTACCAATGATTATATCGCATATTTTTCTCTCCATGACATCCCTAAACAAGGAAGAATTTGTAGAGTTTTTTACCAACCCAAATAATATAATAAATTCAAGGTTTAAAAACCAAAGTTGGATTTAAAAAAACAACACAAAACAAAATTCCCTCATGAAAGAAGTTATGAAAGTAAAGCCAAGATCAAACCTCCTTAGTAGTTCAATTGCTCAACTCCTAGCCAAACCAACAAGGAGTTAATTTGTCCGATGCTCATCGAGAGCATCATCGACCCGATACCAAGAGACTCGACTACCAAAGACTATACCTCACTCCTGTTCCTCTTTACTTAACTTAGCATTAGACCAATAGCAGCCCTGTTCGTATAGACTTGGAAGTTCTTCAACAGTCTATCCGATATCCCTTCAGCAACAAGGTAAAGACAGTCAGCACCATACAATGCCATTCTAGGCTTTAGACGTAATCCTTGAATCAGCAGTGATGTAACAAATATATGCTTCAAATCAAAGCAATTAAAGATGGGAAACAAGAAAAATAGAGTCAATGAGGACTCCGGTGGTCACCATCTTTAATGAAAGCAATTTTACATTTATACTGATAGATAGTTCATTCCCTTAAAAAAAATTGTGACTAAAAAGCAAGTAAAACTGGCGAAATTGCTCGGACAAATGAGTTCTCTTCTGCAAGTCATAACACGCATAAACATCGTATTCGTCAACTGGGTGGCCTCAATATTCTTCTTTTCACTGGTATGAGTTAGCCACCTCCAGACTTGAGTGTGTTACTTAACCTGCATTAAGAAGCTAGCTAGTTAGACTGTATAAAAGCGAGCCATGAAATCCTCTGACTAGCCATGCTGTTCCAAGCGTCTCAAGACTGAAGTCATTTGACATTGAACTATTCTCAAGAGAGAGAAAAGTAAGACAAATGGAAGAGATCAAAATAACAATGGCTAAAATGTAATCAAGTGACATCCCAATTATGCTTGATATCTATATAAAGATAAGATAAGTATCATGATCCCTCCAGTACGGTTTAAAAGATTCATTCCTAAGGTAGCCAAAAATAAACTAACAAGATTAAGTCGAGTATTCAGATTGGCGGGGATTATACAACCAGTTCAGAAAACCAGCCTGAATGTAATGATTACTCACCTCTTTAAATTCTCTTTTGTTGTTTAGAAGAAAATATAAGTGCTATCCATTCTCCAACTAGTACGCAGCATTTAAAAAGACTTCTATTAAATAGTTCGACAACAATCTTGCACTTTTATAACCATCAAAAAGAAATGTATTCTTTAACCATCAACTAAAACAAAATTTAAGAGAAAAAAAAACAAACTAAATACTTCTTCCATGCTTTTGTTCATTACTATTAACCATCCTCCATAGCTTCTACTGGGAATCTAATTATTATAGTTTCTTGAATCATTAAGAAAAAAGACAAAATAACAAATGTAAATTATAACTTTACAGCTTACCAATCCAATCCCTCAAAAAGACCTTCTCCTTTTATAGCAGAGGCTTTAAATATAGCCCATTGGCGGTTCTTAATCTTGTGCAACTCTAAGGCCTCTGTGACTGCAGCATCATCAAGTGCACCCGGAAGATCCTATACCAATGGGAAGACCATATGTAGAAAAGATAGAAAACTAGAAAGTGCATAACCTGAACCATTTGTATTAAATATTTTGTGCAATCATGCATTCAAAATATCTCATATACACAATCACGAAGACTAGGTTTCAGACCTCGTGTTGTGGTTTTGAGAAACAGCTACAGAAACAGTTTTCAAACTTCAAAAGGACTTGAGTTGAGAAATTTATATGGGGAAAAATGCTAAAGAAAGAAATAAGGTTTTAGTGTTTTCAAGTATGTTTTGTCAGAAATAAGAATTACTTCCAGTATTTGTTTTGTTTGTAACAACTATTCACATATGATCCATTTCTCACATTTCATAGTTACTGAACTTTAAAATGTATTTTAATAGGTAAAATGAAAGGTAAAAAGACAGTAGAAAGGAGAACAAATCCCAACTGTTTTTTCAAAACAAAAAGATGAAATGATATGTTCTATGTTCTTTTCAAAACACATACAAACAAATCCTTAAATCCCACCATTTAAGCCCAATTGCATATACATACTTGAAGTCTTGATCTATCGGATTCTTTTTTCATAATCCAACGTCTATTGGACTCTATTTTCTGACAAAAAATGCTAATTATATAAATACTAGGCAACAGCACTAACCTGCTTATTTGCAAAAACTAAGGCAACTGCACCCCGCAACTCTTCTTCCTGAACAAACACGCAAAAGAAAAACTATTGGAACTGGCTAACAGAAATCAACTGAAAACAGGAAACTTGTCTAGTAAACAAACTTACACAACTATTACCAAGCTCACTACTTTAGCAAAAAAAAGGTGGACAACTTCGAGACATCCAATTTATTTCTTATGCAAAAGTAGGACATTGGAAACTGAAGGAAAAGAATAGTGATGCAACGTACTACTCCTGACATCTAGGAACCAGATACAGCTCCATGCACTTGATGATGTATTTCATTAACGCAGAATTGAGACGTTACTCAGCATCAAATAAAACCATCTTAAATGCATAATTTTACAATATAACTAAACATTGTACTTCATTGCCTAATTTCAGAAACACAAAAGCTCAGCATTTGACAAATTTCTACATTTTGTTTACCAACTTTGCAACAAGTACCGACCATATTGTACCTCAAGTATCGCATGAAACTCCTCTTTTGCTACCACCAGCCTATCAGTATCACTTGAATCAACCACATAGATTATAGCTTGCGTATTTGGAAAATAGCATCTCCAGTATGGTCTACGACACAAGGCAAGCAACTAGTTACCTTAAAAGAGGAGAAAAGAAAACGACGGAGAAAGAAAAGTTTATGTAGGGAACCAATTATAGTTAATATACAAGTAGAACATAGATGGGCTGAAGTATCAAGATACTTGTAGAACATAGATACACAAATTAGTCAACTTCAGAAACAATATCTTGTGTCATGACATGAAAGAGCTTATTTATGAGGTCAGATACAGTCTCAAATGAACAAGTTTATGTATCTCCTTTTAATTTCTTTCTGGAATAGCCCAAGATTACTATTTGTGGAAGAAAGCTTTGTGGCAGAAATTAGTTTGGGCAAAGAAAAGAATAAAATGTTTTCTTTATCAAAAGAATAGAATAGAATGAATATGGAATTTAAAATCAAGAGTGATTTCATAAATAAAAACACCAAAGGAAAAACCAGGCATTGATCTCCATGTAAAACCAGACGCAAAGACAAGCGTCCATAGAATTCGATAACTACACAACAGTAATCATGTAAGCTAAAAGTAAATCATATGATCCTATTTCCTAAGAACCGAATCAAGTCCAAACGCATGCCCTTCACATAAGAATTTGGTATTATTGTAAGTGTGCAATCAAATAGCTTCTCGATAAAAGGGAGAATAAGCATTAGTGAGTAACAATTTTTAAATTATGTTATCATAATTATCAGTAGAAACATCATAGAAGTCCACAATTTAAAAGGAAAAAATATGAAGAAAAAAGAAAAGAAAAGAAAAACATCCTTTCATCTTATCTTTTGATTTAAAAAAAATGCAGAGTACCCTCACTCCAGCTGAGGAAACCATCAATCTGGGAATTGGAGGTGGGAGCCAGGGGGAACACCAAGTTGAATCTTTGGGGGGGGGGGAGAAAAAGAAAAACATCCTACCTTATTTAGGGGTGCAGGATCACGCTAAACCATGTTTTAGATGGAAAAAGATATTTCAATAGACAAAGAAATTTACAGACAAGAGAGGAGCTAGGTATCCCAATTCAAGAGTATCTTAACAATTCTAGTAAACTATAGAGTTTTTCCTTTTCATCCTTTTTTAATTAAAATTAAGCATTAAAGCAATTCAAAATATATTAACTTTTCTATAAAAAAATCATGAACGCTTGTTAGTAAATAACAAAATTATGAGAGCTATTATCCATTTGACAACCTGAGATGAATTTCTACTTTTACAACCTTCCAAGGTTGCAGATGTTATACAATATCATTAATTTCAAAATGCATCCACCTACAAGCCCCTACCGGCTTAAACAGTCTTTTTCTTTTTCTTTTTCTTTTTTTTTTTTTTTTTTTTTTGTTAAACAGATTTTATTCAACTCTGTCCTTCCAAATATTTACAAGATATTATTTCAACAAGCTAGAGATTTTAACCAAGGATTAAAAACAACTAGAAAGCACATCGAATTTCAACTTTCTAGGAAAATATGTAAAAACTAGCAAAAGAAAAAGACCAACCTGATACTAGTCTGTCCTCCTGCATTACAGACAATGAAAAGCTATTAATGACATAACCAAGATGCTAGGATGGATTTAACAAAATAATCTAAGATCGTAATTGTAAAAAAGCATGCACATGCGATCACACACATACAAACAATGCTTTGAGATTAACGAGTTTATGATAATATGCATATTGGCATATGGCTAAAATATTTCTCCCCCAATGACATTGGTTCTTATAACAAAAAAAAAATCAAGAAAGAGAGTATTATTATAACTCTTCACAGTTCAAAACATTAATGTTAAATAATATGAAATTAATTTTCACGCTGGATCACATGTTGGTAGAACTTAAAATAAAATCATTACAAATCTATCAGCATAATCTATTAATCAATTTAACAGAACAATACATGCTCCTCTCTCTCTCCCTCTCTTCTTTTCTCCTTTCCTTCTTTAGAGTGTGTTGTGATCTCATGAGAGCAGTCATGGAGAAAATGACAACATGAGATCACATATCTTCACTAAAAGATATCAGGACCGAGATTGGCTTACCGAGATCCCAGACCTGGAATTTGATGTTATTGTACTGCACAGTTTCAACATTAAATCCAATTGCTGCATCAAAAAAGGATATAGTTTAAAATATAGAAGATACTGTAACAAGAAGGCATCAGGAAGCATCAAAGAACCAACCGATTACACATAGAAAAATATATACCCCAGCAAATTTACAAAATTCTACAAAGAAGACCTCTCATAAATTAGTAATAGAAAAAAAAAAAAAAAAAAAGAACAGCATTAAACTTACAAACTAACAAATCCAAAGTGAAGCATTACGCTGAACCTAGTTTGATATTTCCACAGAAAACAATTCAGTCATAGAAAATTCTCATGTTAAATCCACAAGAAACTAGAATGGTCTGAACCCATCATCTTAAAGGAACCTAGATCTATAGCTTGCCCTTGGAATGCTAGGTTAACCTTTCATGGTTGCTAATTCCATTCAACTCTTCACTATTTACAACTATAACAATTGAAAAACTAAAGTTGATGCTCATGCTTCTAGTAGTTGAATTTTAACATTCAAGGCCTAATTTTCGATCTTTCCCCTTCTCTAAATTGGATGAGGAGTCCACAGAAAGAGGAACACAAGAAGCATGGTAAAAAACTGAAAATTCCAACTATAGAAACCTCCAAAGAGAATTGAAGGGGGAAACCATTGTTTTTAGCTAACCATTGACTAGTTAGTATTAAATGATCCATAAAACTAATGCAACTGCTGCCGTAAACTTGAATGCTGAAAATTCAAATTGCAATTCTCATGGTCTTGATTAACGAAATGCTTCTTATCCCCCATATCAAATTCCAATTTCAACCCACTAGCCATTTCCTCTTAGCAAAAACAATAACAGAACCACAAGATCACATTCGGAAAGAACACCAACTTGGAATTGTCGAGACAACCTCCCCCATTTGGAGCCGATCTGCACAACATTCAAAAGAACCCATTACGAAATGGCGCCAAATCTCCATCCAAACATCACGTAAACCCAAAGCATCAAACTGGAAGTAAAAAAATAAAGAAACGTACAGAGAATGGTAGTTTTTCCAGCTATAAAAGGCCTATTACAACTTTTTTTCGAAACTATCGTAGACCTTTTTCCCTGTAGTGCCAAATGCAATAGTAACAACATTTGTGCAAAAAGTTTCATGGCATGAACATGTATCAAAAATTAAAATGCTCAGTTTTAAACCAATAACAACATGACATTCATGGCATTTGAAATAAACATCAAATCAAACAGATCATGGCATTTAGAACAGACCTCTCAAACATATCATGACATTTATAAAAAACTTTTCAAACATATCATGACATTTTTCGAGCAAATCCCTTAAATTCTGAATTTTAGAGTTTGGTGTGGGTTCCCTTACCTTAGCCTTCAATCCAAGGATCCTAAATTTCATGTTCCAACACAATGACCTTTTTCGAACCTGTATAATACAAAATTTCCAAATTTAATGTCCACCCAATAGTTCGACCTTAAACACATATTATTAATTTAAAAATCAACATTTAACCCTTAAACTTACGATCCTTAAATAAGTTTTATACTTTTCCCCCGAATTTACCTTGATTTTAGTTCTTCAATAGTTCTAGATCGAATACTTTCTTTAGCTTAATAATTCCAGTTCGTTTCAAGGTCATTTATTCACTCTTGGTACCACGGATTTCTTACTAATACTTCAAATTTCCCAATTAAAGGTTTCATACTTGCATTTCTTACTATGTCATACAATAGCTAATCGAATTTACCTGAACGAAGGCCCAAATCAGGCTCAGAACACGAAATTAAATGGGTCGGACCAACTCCGACAAGCATGATTAATGTTTTTCAACATTTCTTGACCATGATTAATACTCAGTTTCACAGTGGCATTAAAATCTTTCAATTTGATAACGGTGGAGAATTCCAAAAAGTTCGCCAGCTATGTAATCAGTTAGGTGTTAGATCGAGGTACTCATGCCCTTATACGTCAAAACAGAATGGTCGGACAGAAAGAAAACATAGACATTTAATGGAAACTTGCTTAACATTGTTGGCTCAAGCGTCAATGTCTCTTATGTTCTAGTGGGAAGCCCTGCAAGTAGCTACAAATCTAGTAAATGGAGTGCCAACTTTAGCAATCACCGATTGTTGCTTTAACAGGTAAACCTCTTAATTTGTTGCCTTAAAGACTTTTAGTTGTGCTTGTTTTCCAAATCTCAGACATTATCAACTTCATAAATTTGATTTTCATTCCCAAAGGTGTGTGTATCTTAGTCCTAGTACATGTCATAAAAGTTTTAAATGTTTAAACTCTGAAGAGTGATTATATATCTCTCGCCATGTGATATTTAATGAAGTTGGTTTTCCTTTTACAAATGCTCAATGGTTTAAAACTAAGTCTCATTCTTCAACCACATAGTTTTCTCCTCAACTGTGTCCCTCTCCTGTCACCTGGCTTCCATCACCCTCATCTCTGAACTCTTCAGCAACTACTCTTGCTCCAAATATCGCCTTAAATACGTCTACCCCACCATCAGTTATCCAATCCTTTCCTTCAAATCCCTTCATCCCTTGTCCTGACCATTCTTCCCCTCTCGTTGACTCTGGTCCTAGTCCTGACCATCCTATTCTCAATTCGGATCTCTCACCTACCATTTCTCCTTCTCATGCCTCGCTCTCAGACCAACACATACCTCAACCAGTTATTCCTCACACAATCTTATCCCTGTCCTCTTTGTCCTATCCTCCTCAGTCTTTTCCATCTGGTTTTTATCGTATACCAACTCAATCCAAACATCCTATGGTCACTCATGGGAAGGATGGCATCTTTAAACCAAAGGCATGATTGTCTAAAATGTCTATGCCTGATTGGTCTCTTCTGTAACGTCTATGACTGATTGGTCACTTACATAACCTACTTGTGTCAAGAATGTTGTGAGTACTCCACAATGGAAGACGGTTATGGACCAAGAATACAATGCTTTAGTGAGAAATAACAAATGGGCATTAGTTCCTGTTGATGACTCCTACAATGTTGTAGGAAACAAGTGGATCTTTCGCCTTAAAAGGAACGTTGATGGGTCCATTCAAAGGTGTAAAGCACGACTTGTTGCGAAAAGATTTCATCAAAGTCCAGGGATCGATTTTTTCAAGACTTTCAGTCCAGTAGTAAAGTCTTCCACTATTAGAGTTGTGTTAAACTTTTGTATCGAAAACTAGAAGTTGAGGCGATTAGACTTCAACAATGCGTTTCTTAATGGTATTCTTACTGAGGACGTGTATATGAATCAACCTCAAGGTTGTGTCGATCCACGGTATCCACATCATGTGTGCAAACTCAACAAAGCCATATATGACTTGAAATAGGCCTCAAGGGAGCAGAACACAATCCTCAAGACTACTCTACTAGAATGGGGTTTTACTGACTCGAAGGCAGACACCTCTCTACTCATCTACCAATCAGGTCAGTCTGTTTTTCTACTTCTCGTCTATGTAGATGATGTGATCCTTACAGGCAATGATGGCATATTATTGAATAATCTTGTCAAGTCTTTAGATCTACACTTTGCTTTGAAGAATCTTGGACATCTACGTTATTTTTTGGGCGTTCGAGTTCACTATACTGCATCTGGAATAATTTTGAATCAATCTAAATATGTTGATGATTTGCTAACAAAACTTGATCTAACTGATTTGAAACCGACCCCTTCTCCAAGTACAGTTGGCAAACATCTGTCTTTACAGAGTGGTTCTCCTTTACCAAATCCATTTATTTACAGAAGTGTCATCGGCGCCCTTCAGTACCTCATGAATACCAGACCAGATTTGTCCCACATTAGTACATTGTTAATCATCTAAGCCAATTCCTACAATCTCCAACGGATGAACACTGACAAGCAGTCAAGAAAGTTTTACGCTACATCAATGGCACAATAAATTTTCGCCTTCACATACAATCAAATATTGATCAGTCCATCAATGCCTTCTCGGATGCAGACTGGGCTTCCAACACTAATGATAGACGGTCAGTTGCAGCTTACTGTGTGTTTGTGGGTAATAGTCTTTTTTCTTGGTCTTTAAAGAAATAATTTGTGGTCTCAAGGTCAAGTACGAAGTTCGAAGATCGTGCTTTGGAACATACATCAGCTGAAATCATGTGGCTACAACAGTTTATTAAGTGAATTAAGCATTCAGACTTTACGGTCTCCTATCATTTGGTGTGATAACCTGAGTGTCAGTGCCTTAGCAACTAATCCAGTTTTCCACGCAAAAACGAAGCACATCGAGTTTGATGTTCACTTTGTACGGGAGCAGGTTCTCTGAAACAAACTTGAAATTCGTTATATCCCCTTTGTCGATCAAATTGCAGACTGCTTAACAAAATCCTTGACTCATTCTCAGTTTCACCTATTACGCTCCCAGGTCGGAGTAATTGAGTTACCCTCTCTATTGAGGGTGATATTATGGATATAAGCCCAAAACAAAAAGGTGAAAGCCTGTTGAGTGAAATAAGCCCACGAGGTGACAATATCAACTTAGAGAAGTCTGTGATGTGCAGAATGAGATGGCCCAAATAAAACAATCCAGAAGGTTCCTTCCAACGGAATGGCCCTGGCTGTATAAATAATTATTCTTTATTCTTTGGCACTGCTCTATTTAAACCAATGTTATTATCACTATAAAATTAAGTCATATAGTATGTTCATCCCCTCTTTGAAAACGTTATATCAGACAACAAAAAATAATAACATACATATGATGTAGTGAAAATAGAAAAATTTTAAATTCAATTCCATAGACTAATTATTACAATTTATTTTGATTGGCTTTTGATGCACCAGATTCATACAAAACTGTCCAAAGCTTTTAAAGATAAAATTTTTCCTTTTGTAATTTTCTAACTTTAGAAACTATATCTATTTTATGAAGGTTTATACTTTTTATCTTTTGTAATTCTTTTTTTTTTCTTTTATCGAATTCGACAATTATTAAGATGAGAGATTAATTCATCAACAATTAGTACCTTATTCAATGAGCTAAGTTCGAATTGATCATTAATAGTGGATTAATCCTTTTAAGAAGCACGATTTCAAGCTCTTAGCTACCAATGATTATATCGCATATTTTTCTCTCCATGACATCCCTAAACAAGGAAGAATTTGTAGAGTTTTTACCAACCCAAATAATATAATAAATTCAAGGTTTAAAACCAAAGTTGGATTTAAAAAACAACACAAAACAAAATTCCCTCATGAAAGAAGTTATGAAAGTAAAGCCAAGATCAAACCTCCTTAGTAGTTCAATTGCTCAACTCCTAGCCAAACCAACAAGGAGTTAATTTGTCCGATGCTCATCGAGAGCATCATCGACCCGATACCAAGAGACTCGACTACCAAAGACTATACCTCACTCCTGTTCCTCTTTACTTAACTTAGCATTAGACCAATAGCAGCCCTGTTCGTATAGACTTGGAAGTTCTTCAACAGTCTATCCGATATCCCTTCAGCAACAAGGTAAAGACAGTCAGCACCATACAATGCCATTCTAGGCTTTAGACGTAATCCTTGAATCAGCAGTGATGTAACAAATATATGCTTCAAATCAAAGCAATTAAAGATGGGAAACAAGAAAAATAGAGTCAATGAGGACTCCGGTGGTCACCATCTTTAATGAAAGCAATTTTACATTTATACTGATAGATAGTTCATTCCTTAAAAAAATTGTGACTAAAAAGCAAGTAAAACTGGCGAAATTGCTCGGACAAATGAGTTCTCTTCTGCAAGTCATAACACGCATAAACATCGTATTCGTCAACTGGGTGGCCTCAATATTCTTCTTTTCACTGGTATGAGTTAGCCACCTCCAGACTTGAGTGTGTTACTTAACCTGCATTAAGAAGCTAGCTAGTTAGACTGTATAAAAGCGAGCCATGAAATCCTCTGACTAGCCATGCTGTTCCAAGCGTCTCAAGACTGAAGTCATTTGACATTGAACTATTCTCAAGAGAGAGAAAAGTAAGACAAATGGAAGAGATCAAAATAACAATGGCTAAAATGTAATCAAGTGACATCCCAATTATGCTTGATATCTATATAAAGATAAGATAAGTATCATGATCCCTCCAGTACGGTTTAAAAGATTCATTCCTAAGGTAGCCAAAAATAAACTAACAAGATTAAGTCGAGTATTCAGATTGGCGGGGATTATACAACCAGTTCAGAAAACCAGCCTGAATGTAATGATTACTCACCTCTTTAAATTCTCTTTTGTTGTTTAGAAGAAAATATAAGTGCTATCCATTCTCCAACTAGTACGCAGCATTTAAAAAGACTTCTATTAAATAGTTCGACAACAATCTTGCACTTTTATAACCATCAAAAGAAATGTATTCTTTAACCATCAACTAAAACAAAATTTAAGAGAAAAAAAAACAAACTAAATACTTCTTCCATGCTTTTGTTCATTACTATTAACCATCCTCCATAGCTTCTACTGGGAATCTAATTATTATAGTTTCTTGAATCATTAAGAAAAAAGACAAAATAACAAATGTAAATTATAACTTTACAGCTTACCAATCCAATCCCTCAAAAAGACCTTCTCCTTTTATAGCAGAGGCTTTAAATATAGCCCATTGGCGGTTCTTAATCTTGTGCAACTCTAAGGCCTCTGTGACTGCAGCATCATCAAGTGCACCCGGAAGATCCTATACCAATGGGAAGACCATATGTAGAAAAGATAGAAAACTAGAAAGTGCATAACCTGAACCATTTGTATTAAATATTTTGTGCAATCATGCATTCAAAATATCTCATATACACAATCACGAAGACTAGGTTTCAGACCTCGTGTTGTGGTTTTGAGAAACAGCTACAGAAACAGTTTTCAAACTTCAAAAGGACTTGAGTTGAGAAATTTATATGGGGAAAAATGCTAAAGAAAGAAATAAGGTTTTAGTGTTTTCAAGTATGTTTTGTCAGAAATAAGAATTACTTCCAGTATTTGTTTTGTTTGTAACAACTATTCACATATGATCCATTTCTCACATTTCATAGTTACTGAACTTTAAAATGTATTTTAATAGGTAAAATGAAAGGTAAAAAGACAGTAGAAAGGAGAACAAATCCCAACTGTTTTTTCAAAACAAAAAGATGAAATGATATGTTCTATGTTCTTTTCAAAACACATACAAACAAATCCTTAAATCCCACCATTTAAGCCCAATTGCATATACATACTTGAAGTCTTGATCTATCGGATTCTTTTTTCATAATCCAACGTCTATTGGACTCTATTTTCTGACAAAAAATGCTAATTATATAAATACTAGGCAACAGCACTAACCTGCTTATTTGCAAAAACTAAGGCAACTGCACCCCGCAACTCTTCTTCCTGAACAAACACGCAAAAGAAAAACTATTGGAACTGGCTAACAGAAATCAACTGAAAACAGGAAACTTGTCTAGTAAACAAACTTACACAACTATTACCAAGCTCACTACTTTAGCAAAAAAAAGGTGGACAACTTCGAGACATCCAATTTATTTCTTATGCAAAAGTAGGACATTGGAAACTGAAGGAAAAGAATAGTGATGCAACGTACTACTCCTGACATCTAGGAACCAGATACAGCTCCATGCACTTGATGATGTATTTCATTAACGCAGAATTGAGACGTTACTCAGCATCAAATAAAACCATCTTAAATGCATAATTTTACAATATAACTAAACATTGTACTTCATTGCCTAATTTCAGAAACACAAAAGCTCAGCATTTGACAAATTTCTACATTTTGTTTACCAACTTTGCAACAAGTACCGACCATATTGTACCTCAAGTATCGCATGAAACTCCTCTTTTGCTACCACCAGCCTATCAGTATCACTTGAATCAACCACATAGATTATAGCTTGCGTATTTGGAAAATAGCATCTCCAGTATGGTCTACTACACACAAGGCAAGCAACTAGTTACCTTAAAAAAAGAGGAGAAAAGAAAAACGACGGAGAAAGAAAAGTTTATGTAGGGAACCAATTATAGTTAATATACAAGTAGAACATAGATGGGCTGAAGTATCAAGATACTTGTAGAACATAGATACACAAATTAGTCAACTTCAGAAACAATATCTTGTGTCATGACATGAAAGAGCTTATTTATGAGGTCAGATACAGTCTCAAATGAACAAGTTTATGTATCTCCTTTTAATTTCTTTCTGGAATAGCCCAAGATTACTATTTGTGGAAGAAAGCTTTGTGGCAGAAATTAGTTTGGGCAAAGAAAAGAATAAAATGTTTTCTTTATCAAAAGAATAGAATAGAATGAATATGGAATTTAAAATCAAGAGTGATTTCATAAATAAAAACACCAAAGGAAAAACCAGGCATTGATCTCCATGTAAAACCAGACGCAAAGACAAGCGTCCATAGAATTCGATAACTACACAACAGTAATCATGTAAGCTAAAAGTAAATCATATGATCCTATTTCCTAAGAACCGAATCAAGTCCAAACGCATGCCCCTTCACATAAGAATTTGGTATTATTGTAAGTGTGCAATCAAATAGCTTCTCGATAAAAGGGAGAATAAGCATTAGTGAGTAACAATTTTTAAATTATGTTATCATAATTATCAGTAGAAACATCATAGAAGTCCACAATTTAAAAGGAAAAAATATGAAGAAAAAAGAAAAGAAAAGAAAAACATCCTTTCATCTTATCTTTTGATTTAAAAAAAATGCAGAGTACCCTCACTCCAGCTGAGGAAACCATCAATCTGGGAATTGGAGGTGGGAGCCAGGGGAACACCAAGTTGAATCTTTGGGGGGGAGGAAAAAGAAAAACATCCTACCTTATTTAGGGGTGCAGGATCACGCTAAACCATGTTTTAGATGGAAAAAGATATTTCAATAGACAAAGAAATTTACAGACAAGAGAGGAGCTAGGTATCCCAATTCAAGAGTATCTTAACAATTCTAGTAAACTATAGAGTTTTTCCTTTTCATCCTTTTTAATTAAAATTAAGCATTAAAGCAATTCAAAATATATTAACTTTTCTATAAAAAAATCATGAACGCTTGTTAGTAAATAACAAAATTATGAGAGCTATTATCCATTTGACAACCTGAGATGAATTTCTACTTTTACAACCTTCCAAGGTTGCAGATGTTATACAATATCATTAATTTCAAAATGCATCCACCTACAAGCCCCTACCGGCTTAAACAGTCTTTTTCTTTTTCTTTTTCTTTTTTTTTTTTTTTTTTTTTTGTTAAACAGATTTTATTCAACTCTGTCCTTCCAAATATTTACAAGATATTATTTCAACAAGCTAGAGATTTTAACCAAGGATTAAAAACAACTAGAAAGCACATCGAATTTCAACTTTCTAGGAAAATATGTAAAAACTAGCAAAAGAAAAAGACCAACCTGATACTAGTCTGTCCTCCTGCATTACAGACAATGAAAAGCTATTAATGACATAACCAAGATGCTAGGATGGATTTAACAAAATAATCTAAGATCGTAATTGTAAAAAAGCATGCACATGCGATCACACACATACAAACAATGCTTTGAGATTAACGAGTTTATGATAATATGCATATTGGCATATGGCTAAAATATTTCTCCCCCAATGACATTGGTTCTTATAACAAAAAAAAAATCAAGAAAGAGAGTATTATTATAACTCTTCACAGTTCAAAACATTAATGTTAAATAATATGAAATTAATTTTCACGCTGGATCACATGTTGGTAGAACTTAAAATAAAATCATTACAAATCTATCAGCATAATCTATTAATCAATTTAACAGAACAATACATGCTCTCTCTCTCTCTCCTCTCTTCTTTTCTCCTTTCCTTCTTTAGAGTGTGTTGTGATCTCATGAGAGCAGTCATGGAGAAAATGACAACATGAGATCACATATCTTCACTAAAAGATATCAGGACCGAGATTGGCTTACCGAGATCCCAGACCTGGAATTTGATGTTATTGTACTGCACAGTTTCAACATTAAATCCAATTGCTGCATCAAAAAAAGGATATAGTTTAAAATATAGAAGATACTGTAACAAGAAGGCATCAGGAAGCATCAAAGAACCAACCGATTACACATAGAAAAATATATACCCCAGCAAATTTACAAAATTCTACAAAGAAGACCTCTCATAAATTAGTAATAGGAAAAAAAAAAAAAAAAAAAGCAGCATTAAACTTACAAACTAACAAATCCAAAGTGAAGCATTACGCTGAACCTAGTTTGATATTTCCACAGAAAACAATTCAGTCATAGAAAATTCTCATGTTAAATCCACAAGAAACTAGAATGGTCTGAACCCATCATCTTAAAGGAACCTAGATCTATAGCTTGCCCTTGGAATGCTAGGTTAACCTTTCATGGTTGCTAATTCCATTCAACTCTTCACTATTTACAACTATAACAATTGAAAAACTAAAGTTGATGCTCATGCTTCTAGTAGTTGAATTTTAACATTCAAGGCCTAATTTTCGATCTTTCCCTTCTCTAAATTGGATGAGGAGTCCACAGAAAGAGGAACACAAGAAGCATGGTAAAAACTGAAAATTCCAACTATAGAAACCTCCAAAGAGAATTGAAGGGGAAACCATTGTTTTTAGCTAACCATTGACTAGTTAGTATTAAATGATCCATAAAACTAATGCAACTGCTGCCGTAAACTTGAATGCTGAAAATTCAAATTGCAATTCTCATGGTCTTGATTAACGAAATGCTTCTTATCCCCCATATCAAATTCCAATTTCAACCCACTAGCCATTTCCTCTTAGCAAAAACAATAACAGAACCACAAGATCACATTCGGAAAGAACACCAACTTGGAATTGTCGAGACAACCTCCCCCATTTGGAGCCGATCTGCACAACATTCAAAAGAACCCATTACGAAATGGCGCCAAATCTCCATCCAAACATCACGTAAACCCAAAGCATCAAACTGGAAGTAAAAAAATAAAGAAACGTACAGAGAATGGTAGTTTTTCCAGCATTATCGAGGCCAAGAACAAGGATCCGAGCTTCCTTATTCCCGAACAGCGAAGAAAACATTCGTGTAAACAAAATCCCCATGCTGCGCACAGAAAGACGGTTATAGATAGATAGATAGGGATCAGATCTCAAACGCAGAGCTCAATACATCCCTGCAAAAACCAGGACAGATTCAACATCCAATAGAGACGTGAAAATCAAGAGACGGGCTTCAGAAAAGAGGACAGAACCTGCGTTGTGTCTGAGAATTATGGATTGAATGAGGAATCTGGAGAAAGAAGTAGCAGTGTAGAGAGACTCACAGTAAAAAAAAAAAAAAAACTGGCTGATCTGCAAGGATTCGAATTCGATTCGCAATTCTCGAAATTGGAATTGGAAAATTGGCTAAGTAACCGAAATTTCTTGATTTCTTCGATGGCCGTGTTCCTCCCGCTGCGGTACGGTCTATCCACGTCACTCCCGAGGAAACATATCCTACAATACAAATGAAATATAGGGCATGTTTTGTATACTGAATTTTGTTTTATGTTTTCGGATTTATTGAATTTGGTGAATATAGATTTGGTAGATGTGTTTTCGAAAACTGTTTTCGAATTTAGAATCCAAATAGTAAAAATTCTAAAAACAACATTTTTATATTTTTATTGTATCCAGATTCTAAATTTAAAATTTTAAAATATAGAATTATATTAAACAAAGATAAAAATCTTAATAAATAAAATTTTTAGGTTATGATCTCAATTTACTTTTGTTAAATTAAAATATATATAATATAATATATTATAAAATGATAATTTTATAAAATTTGCAAAATCATTTCATAAATTAATTAATAATGACTTATATTCAATCTAATAATTAGTTTTTCAACTACAAATAATTTCATGGTCTATAAATATGTTATATGACACATTTTAAACAACTGTTTAGAATGGAATCAAATGTCTAAATCTGCTACCAAACACATATCTGAAAACATGAAATACAACTTTGTTTTCATTGAATCACTTGTTTTCAAATTTATGTTTCCAGATTGCTTACCAAACAGGTCCATTTTTCTTTCTTACGACAATTTTAACAAACGAAATAATTTTGTAACATATTGGTCACTAATGTCATTAAAAGTAGGTTTAAAAAATGTCGATGTCGATGAAAATGTCCAAGGTTCAATATTTTATGAAAGTGTCAATAGAAGTATTGATAAAATGTCAGTGTTGATATATATTTTTGAAAAAAATTTAGAAACAAAAATTTTAAAAAATATATTTAAATTAATAAATAAACATTTTACTATTTTTTTTTAGTACATCAACAATTGGGGGTGAGAGATTCGAATCCATGACCTCTTAGTCATGAGTCATACTTAATGTCAATTGAGTTATGCTTGTTGGCAACATTTTATACCCTTTTTAAATGAGTTAAAATACTTGATACAATATTATATTCACATTATGTTACATTTTCTTGATATTTTTTTAGTATTTCATCAATTTTATATGATATAGTAGAAATATTGATTCTCTCTTATATCGATGTCAAACTAATAGATATAAGAAAATGTCGATGAAAATATCAACATGACGAAGGAAATTTAAAACATCGATTAAGAGTAAGTTCAACTCAAAAAAAAATACAATAGAGTTTAGAGGATTCAAATCACAGTTCTCGTCGTCGTTAACACATTTAATAATTTATTCACTCTTTGGCTAAAAGAAAGTTTCTTGATTAAAAATAGTGCAAGGTATTAAACTTTCATGGACATGTGGTGAATTTGACATTTCTACATGTTCATGGGTAATAATCAAAGTGGACCAATATTTCTGCTACATGTTCATGGGTTAATAAAAATGGATGAAATATTAACAAAAATATCAACAAAATGTAACTAATGTGTTCTTTTATCCATCTAAATAGTATAAAAGTGTTTATTTCTTAATTTAAATATCATTTTTGAATTTTTTGTTTTTAAAATTTTTTTAGAAGTATCCGGGCAGCGTTTGTTTACTCGAATGTTTTCTTCGGGAATAAGGAAGCTCGGATCCTTGTTTTTGGCCTCAATAATTTTTGTTTCTAAGATTTTTTCCAACATTTTCCTCCACATCATATTAAACCTTGGATTCAATTCAATGTCAAAAAATAAAATTTTAAAAAGTTTTTTAAAAAAAAAGTGTTATGGGAAAAAATAGACACCTATAGGTTCGAAAGTCCGGATCGACCCCGAGGGGAGTCAGCTCGGTTCAGCCGACCCCGTTGGGTCAACCCCGAGCTCACCTCCAACACGATTGACCCGAGAGGCCGCCCCCGGCCAAGCTTGCCCGGGAGGCCGACTCCATGGAGTCGGTCAGGCCAGACCGACCCAGGAGGTCGACCCTAGGCCTAGACGGCTAACCCTAGGGAGTGCCCTAGTCAGACTTGCCCGAGAGGTTGACCCGACCCTAACTCGTTTGAGTCGGTGGGGTCAATCGGATCTCTTAGTGTGTCACAGACACCGTTACGACAGTTGGAAGGTGGAAGGGGTGAAGATGTTGCAAAACGTTTCCCCTCGTGTAACAGCCGCAATTAAAGTTGCGTAATCATGGAGGATAGTGGGTCATAAAACTTCCATCAGCCGTTACCAGTCACACAGGTTATATAATCTTTATAATTCTCATTTATGAGGATTATTTAACATTAAACTAGGCTATTTTTGTCATTTTTATATATTTATTTATTACCGAGCAAGCCCAAAAATAGCATTAATGAGTAAAATTCTTGAAATCTTGCTAAGAATAGTGGGAAGTGAGAAATAATTGAGAAAAGAATAAATTTGAACTAATTTCATTGTTTTTGTGTAGATTTGGAGCAAACAGAAAAAATGCAAAAGAAAATGGAACTGCATTTTTACTTGCAAGGCAGAAGAATAACAAGCCAGAAAGCTAGACAAAATGCAGGACAAAATGCATCTGCATTTTCAGATTTTCGGGAAAATGCCACAAATTTCAGGAATCACGGGATTTGACCAAATCTTACTCATTTTTGGAAAATATACATGTTGGGGTGTATGGCCTAAACTCGTGTAGTTTGTAAAAATTTGATATTCATAAATAAAAGTTATTTTTCCATCAAATCTTGTATTCTCGCAATTTAAACTTAATCCAATAAACTAAGCTCCATGATCATATCTATGAGATATTGAACAGTGTGTAGTGGACCCATAGGTAGGATCACGTTCAGGTAAATGACCCGAATGGTTTATAGTACACGGATAAGGTTGAAAACCTCATCCTAGTAACACTATGGATGCGACCCACTTTGTATTTGATACAAACGAGGTGATCCATTAGGTCCCCTCGGTTGGCTCAAATATGGAATTAATGAGAGTATAAAGTTTGGAATGAATTTGAAGTGTTCAAATTCATATAAAGGGATTTTATGTCAATTATATGTGATATAATTGATATGATATATAGTTTGATGTGAATGAAATTCATATTAAACTATATTATTGTCTAATTATGGAATTGTGGCATAGTTGAAGAAATTAATGTGATTTGCATAATCAGGACTGTAATACCTTATATTATACAAATATGATTGGTATAATATATGGTTTTGGACTTAGTGGGCAAAATGGGTGGAGAAATTCTCTCTACCCCATCCCACTATAAAAGAATGCTAGGATAAGCATTTTGACAATACAATTACCATTTTTTTTTGTTTTGGCATTCTCTAATCTCTCAAAAGCTCTCTCTAGACAACTCTTTCCCAGAGAGGAACCCACCTCCCTTCCTCTCTCAAAGAGAACAATCGAGAAACCCCATCAATTGAGGATGATTTACAAATGATTTCCCATGGATTAAGGATTATTTACACATGGAAGCCCTAGTTTATCACCTATAAAAAGAGATGAAAATAGGCACAAAAGAGATGACATTTTTTTGGGTTTTCTTCCAAGTTGGGCAACAACATTTTTCTTTCTTTTTCTTTATTTTTCCAACGCGTTTTCTTCATCTTTTAGTCATGTAAACTCCCCAGTTGGTCCCTCATTTATGAAAATATTGGAGGTGAAGATCCATAACTCTCATGTGGGTTTTTGGAATCGATCAACAAGGTAGTTTTTAGGGTGTATCTTTAGTTGTTGTTTTTCTTTCTATTTCCATTCTAATACTTACTGTACTTTGTTTGCTTATTTCACTTTATTTTTTTGTTTATGTTTTCTTGTTAGTTCTTCAACTAAAGCTTACCTTCTCATATTTTTCTTCCCATTTTCAATAAAAAGGTTGAGAGCCTCATACTTTTTCTTCACGAACTGTACCTTTCTGTTGCTTATTGTTTCATCTTTATTTATTTAAGTTTTAAGCTTTTATAAGTAATGTTTTAGAACAATAAGTAGAAAGTTCGGTAGTTTACATCCTTGGGTTGTTTTTGTAGTTTTCATATACCAGGTATTTTCCATTAATAAAGTTTCTGTTTTTTTTCTTTTCCATCACGAGCTAAATCCTCTTTAGAGGTTTAAGCTGTGAATGCCCTAAAAAAGAGATATCAAGCTTAAAGTAACAAAGTAATTGTGTCAGGGACTAATTCTATGTTTGTTTTTATTGAATGTAATTTGGGTAACCCTAGCCAATCACTAGGATTTACTCACCAAGCTAGAACTTAATACTAAAAGGGTTAAAGGATAGCAGATCTCATAAAAACAATGGAGGAAAGGACTTAGACATAAGATCCGAAACTTCGACCCTAGACATAGGACAAGACTCCAAGACTTAAGGGTTGTGCACCGAATTATCTAAGCTCAATTAGCCATAGACATATAGGTTTAATTGCTTAATCTCCTAAAGGTTTTGGGAGCAAAACCGAATAGGAGTCAAATCCAGTTTACTTAGATTTATGATTGCTGGCACAATTGCTACTGCATTTTCGGCAACATTTTCTCTGAAAGGGCAAGAACAACTTGAATTCCCTTCTTTTTAATCATTGATTTTCCTTAACTTCCAGTAGCTTAGATACATCCAAATCGCTTTTATAAAATTGGTTCACCTCTTGCATTATTGTTAGCATAGTTTGTCTTCCAAATAAGATTTGTTAAAATTTGTTCCCTGTGGGTTCGATACTCTGGAATACTTCCAGTTTTATATTACACTAATCATATGCACTTGCGTCTCGCGTAGCGATCAAATCTCGTTAGAAGTGTTGAATAGGTAAGCGATCATTTCCCGTGTTTTAGAACAATAAGTAAAAGTTCGGTAGTTTACATCTTTGGGTTGTTTTTGTAGTTTTCATATACCATGCATTTTTCATTAATGAAGTTTCTATTTTTTTCTGTTCCATCATGAGCTAAATCCTATTTAGGGGTTCAAGTTGTGAATGCCCTAGAAGAGAGATGTCAAGCTTAAAGTAGCAAAGTAATTGTGTCGGCAACTAATTCTATGTTTGTTTTTTATTGAATGTAATTTGGGTAACCCTAGCTGATCACTAGGATTTACTCACCAAGCTAGAACTTAATACTGAAAGGGTTAAGGGATAGCGGATCTCATAAAAACACTGGAGGAAAGGACTTAGACATAAGATTCGAAACTTCGACCCTAGACATAGAGCGAGACTCCAAGACCTAAGGGTTGTGCACCGAATTATCTAAGCTCAATTAGCCATAGACATATAGGTTTAATTGCTTAATCTCCTAAAGGTTTTGAGAGCAAAAACGAATAGGAGTCGAATCCAGTTTGCTTAGGTTTACGATTCTGACACAATTGCTACTGCATTTTCAGCAGCATTTTCTCTGAAAGGGCAAGAACAACTTGAATTCCCTTCTTTTTAATCATTGTTTTTCCTTAATTTCCAGTAGCTTAGATACATTCAAATCACTTTTAAACTTGGTTCACCTCTTGCATTATTGTTAGCATATTTTGTCTTCCAAATAAGATTTGTTAAAATCTGTTCCCTGAGGATTCGAACTCTAGAATACTTCCAGTTTTATATTACTTCAATCATGTGCACTTGCATGTCACGTAGCGATCAAATCTCGTTATAGTTTTTGAAAAGGTAAGCGATCATTTCCCGTGTTCTAGAACATTAAGTAGAAAGTTCGGTAGTTTACACCTTTGAGTTGTTTTTGTAGTTTTCATATATCATGCATTTTTCATTAATAAAGTTTCTATTTTTTTTCTTTTCCATCATGAGCTAAATCCTCTTTAGGAGTTCAAGTTGTGAATGCCCTAAAAGAGAGATATCAAACTTAAAGTAGCAAACTAATTGTGTCGACAACTAATTCTATGTTTGTTTCTATTGAATGTAATTTGGGTAACCCTAGCCGATCACTAGGATTTACTCGCCAAGCTAGAACTTAATACTGAAAGGGTTAAAGGATAACAGATCTCATAAAAACAATGGAGGAAAGAACTTAAACATAAAATCTGAAACTTCAACCCTAGATATAGGGCGAGACACCAAGACCTAAGGGTTGTGCACCGAATTATCTAAGCTCAATTAGCCATAGACATATAGGTTTAATTGCTTAATCTCCTAAAGGTTTTGAGAGCAAAACCGAATATGAGTCGAATCCGGTTTACTTAGGTTTACGATTGCTGGCACAATTGCTACTGTATTTTCGGAAGCATTTTCTCTGAAAGGGCAAGAACAACTTGAATTCCCTTCTTTTTAATCATTTATTTTCCCTGATTTCCAGTTGTTTAGATACATTCAAATCACTTTTATTAAATTGGTTCACCTCTTGCATTATTGTTAGCATATTTTGTCTTCTAAATAAGATTTGTTAAAATCTATTCCCTATGAGTTCGATACTCTGGAATACTTCCAGTTTTATATTACTTCAATCACGTACACTTGCATGTCGCGTAGCGATCAAATCTCGTTATAAGTGTTGAAAAGGTAAGCCATCATTTCCTGTGTTCTAGAACATTAAGTAGAAAGTTCGGAAGTTTACATCTTTGGGTTGTTTTTGTAGTTTTCATAACCATGCATTTTTCATTAATAAAGTTTCTATTTTTTTTTCTTTTCCATCATGAGCTAAATCCTCTTTAGGAGTTCAAGTTGTGAATGCCCTAGAAGAGAGGTGTCAAGCTTAAAGTAGCAAAGTAATTGTGTCGGCAACTAATTCTATGTTTGTTTTTATTGAATGTAATTTGGGTAACCCTAGTCGATCACTAGGATTTACTCACCAAGCTAGAAATTAATACTAAAAGGGTTAAGGGATAGAAGATCTCAGAAAAACAATGGAGGAAAGAACTTAGACATAAGATCCGAAATTTCGACCCTAGACATAGGGCGAGACTCCAAGACCTAAGGGTTGTGCACCAAATTATATAAGCTCAATAAGCCATAGACATATAGGTTTAATTGCTTAATATCTCCTAAAGGTTTTGAGAGAAAAAACGAATAGCAGTCGAATCCGGTTTACTTAAGTTTACGATTGCTGGCACAATTGCTACTTCATTTTCGGCAGCATTTTCTCTGAAAGGGAAAGAACAACTTTAATTCCCTTCTTTTTAATCATTGATTTTCCTTAATTTTCAGTAGCTTAGATACATTCAAATCACTTTTATAAAATTGGTTCACCTCTTGTATTATCGTTAGCATATTTTGTCTTCCAAATAAGATTTGTTAAAATCTGTTTCCTGTGGATTCGATACTTTGGAATACTTCCAGTTTTATATTATTTCAATCAAGTGCACTTGTCGCGTATCGATCTCGTTAGAAGTGTTGAAAAGGTAAGCATCATTTCCCGTGTATTAGTTCTCTATTTTGCAGGTGTAAATTGTTCCCGGTAATAACAAATTTACCATTGATCCGATTGTCCAAATTCTGACATCAACAAAAAAGTACATCACTAATTGTTTGATTTTTTCCTAATTCCCCTAAACCTGATAAATAAAGTACTAATATTATCTTCTCTTAGGGTAAAATTTTCATTTGTACTAATTATCTTTTGTTAGATAAAGTTTGACCTCATCCCACATTTTTTAATTTATGTGTTTAAGAAAAAGCTAAATTATTTTTTTTAAAAAAAAAACTCCTAAACTTAGCTATTTATTCAAGAAATAACTCTACTCTTTCAAAAGTTCCAATATTGCCTTTGATCTTTAATATTGGGGGTGGGAGATTCGAAACCATGAACTTTTATGAGTTATACTTGATGTCAATTGAGCTGACATAAATAAAAGTTAAAACATATTTAGTAAGCTTTAAAAATTGATGTAAACTTGAATATTAATTAGTTGCATGCATTAAATCATCGACCAACAACTTAAAAATTCGAATGCCCCACCTTCAAATATCGTTGAACTAACAAAATAAAAATTTAGGTTACCTACTAAAATGCACCAATTTTCCTGTTATACAAGTTTATCATGTAAAAAGTATGATTGAAAAATATTACAACATAAAAGACAATTTAAAAAGTAATTATTACTGGTTGAAATAACACCCAAACATTAGACAATAAAACATATGTTTAGCCAATGGTTCATAATTCAAGTTTGGTAAATATTGGTCCTCATACTTCAATTTATAAAGATTTGGGTCTTGAAGAAAAAAATGTAAAGATCAAAACCTAGAGTTAAAATAAAAAGACTGAATTAAACTAACCATGTACTCGATTATCCTCCTGCCACTTATGACATGTTGTGTATGTGCCTTTATATACTCTCTTTAGTATTAAAACTCAAATAATGGATGGTAAGATTAGGATATTATCAAACTATGCTTACGATATCTTTAGTAATAACATATAAGTGACGACAGGGATGTTCCGAATTTGATTTTCTCAAATTCATATGCTCTCAAATTAATCAACCCAAAATCGAAAAACCAAATCAACCAAGAACCAAACCAACCAAGAACCGAACAAATTGGTTTTGTCCTTAATTGGCATTCGTTCGATCCATCGGTTCACTTCGGTTCTTGATTGGACCCAAAACCAAAGGAACAAACCGACTACTACCCCTACCAGTTATCATACCCAAGGCCCTAAATGCTGAGTTCGACCCTCAACAAAAATTTCGGTCTCTGAGGTACAGTAACTAAAAGCAATAGATAATTATGGCATTAATTCAGCCATCCATTTGCAAGAAGTCTTAGAGAGGAGGAAGAAAACAAGAGAAAACATCTTTAGAAATCCCAATAAACATTGACATACCACTTCCTCTTACAGTAAATTAAATTATTATGACAACCAAAGATAAAGTTAATAGCTGCCTTTAAATCTAAAACTCTACCTGTTCTATATCTATTTTGTAACAGGCCTTCATTATTCTAAACCGTAAGAACAAAAAAAAAAGAAAAGAAAAGGGCTCTTGTTTCTTCACAGTGCTAACTGGAAAATCATCTCAGCAAGTTCCTGAAACATTGCACAAAAATCCTCCATTAGGGCTAAGTTGAGCCACATAAACAAACAAAAATGCAGAACTGGAAGTGATGATCGAATGAAGCAGGAGACTGCATCCCGTTCGCATTAGGAGTGTGCATGAGTTGGGTTGAAACGGGTTAAGGAACTTTAGTTTGGGTTAAGTTTATTCAGATAACTTGAGTTAATTGTCCAAAACTTTGAAAGAAAATAGTGAAAATGTTACTTAAATCTATTTTTGTATCATGAAACGTCCAATTGTTTTCTAAATGTAGGTATTGAGTAAAACAACTCTAAGAAGAATTCTTGAATGAAATGTAACCAAAATAGATAAATGAATGTCATTTTATGGTAAGTAAAAAGAATTTTCTAATGATTTCAGATTGGTTCGATTGAACATAAACTATTTTTGGAAAAATTTTATGATTCAACCCAACGCATAAAAATTCTAGTTTATTTGAACCAGTACAATTTGGGTTGGTTTGATTGCCCTTTGTTTCCACCATTCAGGGGTGACCCGATTCAAACAGTCCCTGATGGTGCCACATTTCATGCTTCAAGGCTTAAAAAGGTGTTTTTATCAGAGCAACAAATGAGAGTTGGAGTAATCATAAATTTTGTGGAAGTGTCTGTATTTACCTGCTTGGCAGAAGGAACCTTTGGCTCTCCCCATTCCATGGCCTTCTTCTCAAGATATTCAAAATCAGCCTTACCAGCCTGCACCAAATGCAGAACGTTATATTGAAGCATTTGAAACAAATAAAGAAAAAAAGTTGAAATATAATGAAGTGAAGCTAATTCTGTAAGTTACCTCTATTTGTGCGCCAATTTCGGCGTCAAAACTCTGGTATCTCTTACGAACAAGCTCCATTAAAGAACCATCCTTTTTCAAGACATCACCATTAAAGACCATTACTGGTTAGGACGAAACCCAATACTGAATTCAATACAATAAAGTTAGAATGATAAGAGAAGGTTAGGAATAAACAAACTACCTCCATTAGCTTGGCGACATTTCGGAGCCCACGGGCAAGGGTATCCATTCCACTAATGTGAGCGATAAACAAATCTTCAACATCTGTGCTCTCTCTTCGCCTGTTGTTAAGCAGCAAAGCAACAATGAATATAAAATGTCATAGAGAGAGTAATTCAAAATCAGAAAAGACAGAAAGAAACTTACAATTTTGCATCAAAGTTGAATCCACCAGGTGCCAACCCTCCCTGTCCACAGAAGGGAAAAAAAAAATGTAAAGTTCAGTTATTTGATATTCTTTCATGTTGTGAAGCTTAGAGCCATTTACGATTTACAAACGAACCAAGATATAATACATACATTTCTCACAACACTTAGCATAACCATAGTAGCCTCTCCGATGTCAGTCAGAAATTGATCAGTATCCCAACCTGTGACATTAAATAGCTAAAATTAGTAGTCTACTCTGCTATGCCTAATGTCGTGTCTGAGGTGATCATATAATAATACAATAAGTTCAGGCTGTTTGAGGTTTGGTTTATACCAATTTGAGGATCGCCAGTGTTTGCGTCGATGTTTCCAAGAATCCCATTGAGCCTTGCAGTTTCAAGTTCATGATGGCAACTGAAATGTACATACAAGAGAAGTTTCAGAAATGTTGCATGTTTCAACATGAACAGCAGAAACGCATTCACAGTTAAAAGTAAATCAGAATCAAGCATTTCATATGGATCACCTACCTGTGACCCGATAAGGTAGCATGATTGCATTCAATGTTAAGCTTAAATTCATCTACAACCAGAAATGAGGGGAATAAAGATCAGGATCAATAATGTAAATACATCAAGTTAAGGGGCATTTTAAGAGGAAAAAGGGATGATTGTTCATGTAACAGTAGAGCATCAAAAGACCACAGAATCTATGAGAGAAGACAAGATAATTACCAATAAGACCATATTTCCGCAGGAAATTAGCTGATGTTGCAGCATCCCAATCATACCTGATAAAATAAACAATTCATAAGCATAGAAAGTCCACATGCCAAACTCAATACGGGGGTGTATAAATGGTTGAACCAAGATATTGATTAAAGAGAGAGGAAATTAAAAAGAGAGAGAGAGAGAGAGAGAGAGAGTAAAGAAACGCACTGATGTTTGGTAGGTTCTTGGGGCTTGGGTTCAATTAGCAATGTTCCTGCAAAGTTCAAGAAAAAATAATTTAACAAGACAAACTACCATTAAATGTCCCAAGTAACTCTCAATGCCAATTGTTAATTTCTCAGCTTGATGAAATATTTGGAAAACATACCATTGAATCCAATCTTCTTCTTATAGGCGACAGCAGCCTCAAGAAACCTGGCCTGCAACCAGATTATAAACAATCGTTATAGCTCTATTCCAAATAGGAGAAACGATAACATATATCTTGTCCTCTACCTGAGGACCTTGTAATAACTCACCATATGATCAAGCTCTCTCCCCATGTCAGTGTTCAATAGAGACTGGTAACCCTCGCGGCCACCCCAGAAGACATAGTTTTCTCCCCCCAAATGATGAGTGACCTGACGAGAATATAAATTAGCATAGACTATTATTGGAATATTAAAATTTAAATTAAACTAAGCATCGCCAATTAATACATGTCTTCACACTCACCTCCATTGCTTTCTTGACTTGAGCAGCAGCATATGCATATACACCGACTTCGGAGCTGCAGAAGAAAAAAGGCTCAGACAATCAAACCCGGAATGGCGGGCTATGTATAACAAAGGTCTATACATATTACCTAGTAGCAGCACCGTGCATGTATCGAGGGTGCATGAACAATTGTGCTGTACCCCACAGAGGTTTAATTTTGGTTCCCTGCATAGCAATATATGGCAATCAAAACTTCAGCTCGGTGAGGTCATCAAATTCAAGGTTAATAATGCAAGTAACAAACAATATGACATAAAAAGTCACATCTTTTTAAGTTTTAAATATATGATCTTCATTCTTTCTGCTATTTTTGTACTTCTAAACAAATACTAATAATAAATAACACCAAAAGCATTTGGATGTTGACTTGTAACTATAATTACAAGAGATATTGGATATGAGTCTTTAAAGAACAAAATTTGCGTCCCCTTACTCAATAAGATGCCCTGCTCATAAGCCTCTTGCCCCACATTCAGCAGTAAAAAAAGAGCTAGTAACATTTTTAACATCATGAGTTCTAAATGTATGTATCAAAATGGCACCCGAACATATAACAATTACAAATTACAACTACCTGAAGCTCTTTAGCAAGGGCCACCACCGCATCAAGGTTAGCATTAGTTTCCTATGAAAATCATACAAACAGAAAAGAAACTTAGTTTTCAAATTTAATGTTCCCTGACAAGCAAGAGGTCGATACCAGAGGGAATACAAGAAACCCAGTAATACCTCCAAAGTTGGTGCATCTGGGGCTATGTCTCTGTCATGGAAGCACCACCATTCAACCCCAAGTTTGTTTATGAACTCAAAATTAGCTCTCACTGCATATCCAAAACATGAACTCATGTCAGTTAATATTGACCGGCCATAACTACCATATGCTGCAGATTGAGGTTGTGGATTCATCTCTTACTCCTCCTCTTTGCCATATCCACTGAATTGGTACCATCTTCCCACGGCCAATACTTGGTGGCAGCACCAAATGGGTCTCCACCGGTCCCACGGAATGTATGCCAAAATGCAACACTGAATCTCATCCAGTCCTGTGGTTACAATATTTCCTGTCAGAAACAATTAACATATGCTTTGAATCCCAAAGCATACTAAGAATAAAGAAACAACACCTTCATTTTCTTCCCAAGAATTTCCTCATCAGCATTATACCATTTAAATGCCAGTGGATTTTTGCTTGCAGGACCCTGATAATAAGGAGTAGACAGAAAAAGAAAAGAAAAAAAGGCGAACCATTAGCTAAAAACTATGACACTAGTTATTCATCAATGAGAAAGTAAATAATAATATAAATAGTTTAACCTAAAATCTCCCTAACACTCCTTTGTTAGGGTGAGTTTGGTACGACTATCTTTTTTGGGAGAAGCGCTTCCAAAAGCACTCTAAAGTAAGCTATCAAAAACACTTTTGAAAAGTATTTTAATACTTTTCACCATTCTAATGAATAGAAAACCCATCCTTACGATAATGAAGGTAGTAAATACAAAAAAAAATTCAAGGTTTTAGCAAAATAGTCCTTATTCGAAGAAGCAAAACTTGCAGAAACCCCAAGAACAATCCAATTGTATATAACATTCTAGGAAGAACTCATTACAGTAGGAAGACAAATGATTTCTATGTCTCAACACCAGTATACCTCATACTTAATCTTGGGAATACCAGGGAAAAATTCCCCTTCCCAACCCCCAGAATGACCACATTCATTATTTAGATCAGCAGGACATGTGGGAGGCTCAGCAATCTGCAAGAATCCCAAAACAAATTCAAACAAAACCACAAAGACAAAAGCATAAGCACATTCGATAAAAATTGAACAAACATGATGAATAAAAAAATAGAGAAGAAACTGCTCACCGCTCCAAGCAAAAACACAAGCAAACACAGAACCAGAACCAAAACTTTTCGAGTATTCATTCTTCCCTCAACTCCTGCATCATTCACCACATAAACCTCGATCAGAAACAACAAACAAACAAATCATCAACAACCGAATCCAAAATCATCGGTGCACAACAACAAAGAATCGGCCAATTTCACAGTGATCGCAAAAGAATCAGGAGAGAAAATTTCAGACCCATCAGTAATTAAAAAGAAAAAAAGAAAAATCCCAGAACAGAACTGCAAAAATCAGAAAGGACACAGTGAAAACAGTGAAAATTCACCGACCCATAAGAGAAAAAACGAAGAAACAGAGAGACTCACAGATTGATATGACCCTCGAAAAACTACAAATTAGCACATGTACAACTACAAATTATCACATATATAGTGGAGCAGTCGAAGGATAAAACTTGAATTCTTTTTTTAGATAAAAATTGAATCAAAATTCGTAAAACTCGGATGAGATCATTTAATTAAAAAAAAAAGCAACAAGTTTGACGGATATGAAGGAGTCTCGTACCCCACGGTAACGGATATAATGAACAAATCCCAGGGGTAATTTTGTCTTTATGATTTGATCGATTCGTTAAGATTTTGTAGAATAGGAAGCATAAATCAAAAAGAGTTATTTCAGAAGAAGTGATAACTTCACCGATGATTGGACGAAAGACGGTTATGCGTTGTGTTATTATTGGGCTGTGATATGATGTTACGTAACCACAGAACTTTTAAAAAATAGCATAGATTTGACGTGGCAGATGGGATATTTAAAAGTGGATAACTACCCTGAGTCAGCTTTACGTACTAAGAAAAATAGATTAGGAAATTTATAAATGTGAATAATTTCGAGAGTTAAATCACTATGTGGGAGTTAAATAATTGTGTTTGGAAAAATGGAAAGTTGTTTACTTCTCGGGTTTTTTTTTTTTCTCTACTATTTTAATTATTAGGCATATATTTCAATCAAATTGTTCAATAATAATAACAAAATTAATTTCAAATTTTCTTACCATTTTGTTGTACTTTTTTATTTCGAATTCACTCAAATTTGATGTGGATTGAATTATGACTTGATTTAAGATTAAATTTAGATGACTTAATTTGGAATTTCTTTTTTTTTTTTTAAGTTAGATTCTATCCAAATTTTGGATTTTGAATAGAATTCTAATATAAACTTCGTAGAATTTAATTTAGGATAAAAATTTGTTTATGTCTGGAATCAATTTGATTCAAATTTAATCAAATTTGAAACTTGTCCCACTTATCTTTTGATATAAAGTTGAACCATTTTAAATTTGTTTATCAATTGGTTTTTTTATAAATACATTTTAGGGGTGAGCGATTCGAACTCATGATCTCTTGGTCATAAATCTTAAATTAACTATGCTCTTGTTGGCTTTATCAATTAGTTCAATCATATCTGATTGGGTTATAGTCTAAAATCTAGACAAATTATACCTCAATCCTTTTGGTAATGGTTTCCTTAAAATTAAGCGTTTTTTTCCACGCTAAAGAGCTCTAAGTTTTTTTTTTTTTTAATAATCTTCTTCTTCTTTTTCTTCTTCGATTCTAATACAAGAATTAAACACAAAAAACTAACCAAAGCCCAACAACATGTCCAAGCTCAAAATCTCTAAATCAAAATAAGTAGATTGACAACTAAACATAAGCTTACCTTAGAAAAAAAAAAACTTTATCTTTCATTCTCATCCAAGAAGAATGAAAAATTAAAGGGTCGTTTGGGCACTTATATTTGGATTTGGATGCAAATCCAAAATCATGTTTGGCCCAATGTGTTCAAAACTCTTGGTTTTAAATCACAACCTCATGGGTTACAACAGTGCAATCACATGGGGGTTGTGTCAAGTTTTCTTATATTATTTGTCATCTTCCATTTTTGGTGACTACTTCAACAACAATTCCAGTGACAACTCCAGAGACCACACCAGCGACTCGATTACCACTGACGGCTACCTCTAGTGACAACTCCGGTAACCCGACCACGATTGACAAATACCTCCGCCGACAACTCCGATGACCACACGGGCGACCCCCCTCCACTGCTAACGACTACCTCCAGTGACAACTCCGACGATCACACCAGCGACCACACCACTGCTGACGACTACTTCCGATGAAAACTCTGACGACCACACTGGCAACCCCGACTACACCGACAACACTGACCACCGCTAACGACTACCTCCAGCGACAACTCTGATGACCAAATTGACGACTCGACCACCACTGACGACTACTTTCAACAACATCAAGAGACTTGTATGCACCTACCCGACAACCCGATCACTGAAACAATCAACTACTTTAACGACCTAACTTGTCCACAACCACCACCAACGACCACTCGACAAACCACTTCGGTGACCCAACCATCCTAGTGACCCAACACTCGACAACCAACATTGACAACCACCCTGACAACTCGACCACCCAATAATCACCGTCGATGAGCACCTGA
Organism: Trichosanthes cucumerina; assembly: GCA_036507285.1. Classification (NCBI taxonomy): domain Eukaryota; kingdom Viridiplantae; phylum Streptophyta; class Magnoliopsida; order Cucurbitales; family Cucurbitaceae; genus Trichosanthes; species Trichosanthes cucumerina. The sequence continues at coordinate 9,330,231 of CM071842.1, read as the reverse complement.
TGACCACACTCCACTGACTCGACCACTCCGATAATCATTCCACGACCGCCCCACGAACTCAACTATCCAACAACAACCTTGGTGGCCCGACCATCCGACACCATTATTACTGATCACCTTGGCAACCTGACCACCCTAACAATCACCGTCATTGACCACTCTAACGACCATTCCGATGATCTAATCACCTAACAACCCGACTACCTTTGTAACGCCCCTACTTTTGTAGGATAAATTCATAGGGCATTACTACTCATGCATGACTTTGAGGCCTTAAATAAAGGTAGATAGGGAAAAACTTGGCGATTAAATTCACTTTATGTTGGGATCCCATAAAAATAAAAACATTTAAAAAAAACATAACTCAATTCGGCCTCTGGTTTCAAACTTCTATAATACATAGCGGAAAACAATAGTCTGTAAAAATTATTATTTAAAACATATGCACAGAAACTATGACTTGGTCCCCATGGCTTCTGTAGCGCATCCCCGTCCACTACTTTGGTATGCCCTCGCTTTACAAAACACATTTTTAAAATAGAGAAAACAAAACAAAGGTAAAGGGGTGAGTATTATAAAATACCCAGTAAGTGGGGGTCGGAAGATATAATCACATGCAACATGACTTTCTTTTAAACTTGACTTTTATACCTGACTTTTATACATGACTGTTATTCGTGACTTTTGAAATCATAAAACTTTCTACTGTGGGACCTAAAACTCCTTTCATAAAATCATGACTTTTCTCTTTGGCTATGTGTGGTCAATTGAGTCTACCTGAGTCTTTTCATATTGAGTCCCTCACAGACCCCTATAGGTTTGAGTCCCTCACAGACCCCTATAAGATTTGAGTCCCTCACAGACCCCTATAATATTGACCCATAGGGTCTCTGATGCATGTTTTACCATGCATAAGTTCTCAGGAGACCAATTGCCACAACCTACATGACATGTTCATATACATACAATATGCATGAGGTCCCATTCTTCAAACACATATACATATCCAATCAGAATGATGCAACAATCACATAAAACGTAAGATCATAGCATAACTTTCACAACTTTAATCTAGAGTCAATCAATCATAAGTAATAAGTATGTTTATAATTTAAGGTACATAATTAGCACAATGACATAACTGACAATTTCCATATGCATAACTATACGTAATTGTGTCAAGGCTCGTTTTAAAATACTTTGATATCATATCTGTTCAGGTCCTCCCTAAACCCTTAAATCATTCTAACTTCTTTCTAAATCGTTTGAAAATCATTTACTCGTGGTCCTTTAAGACCTTTTGGAATGTTACTTTTCTAAGTTCATGAGTGTAAGTCTCGGGAATTCACCCTTTTGAAATAAGTTGTCAAATTTCATCTTTTAAAAATAAATCTTTTAAGAACTCATATTTACTTCCCTTTTTAAGATCAATTGTAGAAGATCCCTTACCTTAGCATAGCTTGCAACTCCTCAAGCTCCGATCCTAATTCAAGGTTCCTCTCAAACCTGTTCGGTACTCAAGTTCCTTCAATCCAACCCATTTTCCTAATTAAACACATAATAAGTAAACTTATTTTTTCGAATCCAATAAAAGATAAGTCGAATTACCACTAATGGTGAAACAAACTCGGGGACCAAAAGCAGGTGGACGAAGCGACTCCGTGGCGGCGGGCAACGCGTAGCCGGCGAGCGGCGGCGCGTGTGGTGTCAGAGACTGAGCGTACCGGCGCGTGAACGTCAGATCTGAGAACGTCATGAACCGATCTATCCAAAACTGACCTTAAAACTCTGAGAACCGATCGACTTACCCATCAAAACTCTGAACCAAAACAGTGCAGTCACGGACCTACGTTCACGGCTTCAGGCACCTTCTCTCGCGGTTGGGCTTCTCCGGCGCACAGGTAACATCGTGGTGGCGGGGCGCAACCATTGGCACACGGCGGGGCGACTGCTTGTGATGTCGACGACGAAGGAGTAGCTGACAGACGACGCGAATGGAGGCAACGCTCGGCAGAGTTCGACGGTGGCTCCTCGCGTGTCGTCGTGGTCGCAGACGACGGCGCCCGAGCTCGACGTTATTGAAGCTTCCTTCGGTTGTTAAACTCCTATGGCGAGTGGTGCAAGGCGGCGGCGGTTGTGAGGCATACCCATGGTTGCTTGTCGTGAAGGTGAGGCTGAGGTGGGAGAAGACTCCCTCGATTTGCGTGCCTCAAGGGATAAAACCCTAGCTCTTTTCTTTTAAATTACCAGAATGTCCCTCCTTCTTCTCCTAAACCACAAATGTGCCCTTAATCATATTTAAATGCTTCAAAATGCCCTTTAATTACACAAAAACTCTCCACTTGCATAAATTTAAATTAAATTACAAAGTTTCATTGCCCAATTAATTAAATTTCTTATAAATTAATTCAAAACGCACTTTTGAGAGGTGTCTAAAGTTCGGGGTCGTTACAACCTTGATGACCACTCTGACGAACACCATGCAACTATTCTAGGGACCTAACCACCTGGCAACCACTGTCAACGACCCTTAATGCCCACTCTCTAGCAACCTAACCACCCTGCAACTACTACCAATGACCACCCCATAACCCAACCACCCTAATGATTTGATCACCTAGTTATTTTTTTTAAATGTTAAAATTAAAGTAAAAATGGATACTAAACAAAACTTTTAATTTCTAAATAGAGTTTTAAAAAAAGGGTTTTGAATACTTTGTGAAATAGAGTCTTAAATTTCTTAATTTCATAATTTTTTTTTAATTTCTAAAATAGAGTTCCAAAAATAGGTTAATACTTTGAAATAGAAGTTTAGATTCCCTAATTTATTAGATAAAGTTCTAATTTTTAATTTCTAAAATGTTAGGGTGTATGCCCTAAACTCGTGTCGTTTGTAACAGTTGTTGAATTAATGAATAAAAGTTATTTGTTGATCAAACCTTGTATCTCACATTTTAAACTTAATCAATAAACTAAGCTTCAGGGTCATACTTATGAGAACTTGAACGGTGTGTAATGGACACACAGGTAGGATCACGTTTGAGTAATTGACCCGAACGGTCTACAGTATATGGATAGGGTTGACAACCTCATCCTGACAACACTGTGGATGCGACCCACTTTATATTGAATACAAACGAGAGGGTCCAACTCGTTCATGTAGTTGACATGTGAGTTGGGGCATCATATGCAATGAGATTGTACAAGACCGGACCGTAAATTATTAGACACACTGATGTAACACCGTTGACAGTTTAGGACTAATAAATTCATAGATGACCATTAGTGACTCGATCTTAATCATGAGCGTGTTACGAACTCCTGTCTGTGAGGGTCTGCCCTTTGACTAGTACAGGTGAGAGTGATCAGTGTTTCTCGCTCAATATGCCTACTTTCTCAGGGGCAGAACCACGTGTGGAGCTGGGAACTTGACTACGCAATATGGAATTCACTCGTTCTCGAGCTAGGAAAATTAGAGGGATTGTTCCCTTAAGTGCTGACTCTAGGGCTTGAACAACGGGGGCCCACCCTCTCACTGCCCTGAGAGGGACATTGTTTATGGTAGGACCATAAACAATGTTCATTAGAGGATTAGTGAAACTTAAGGAGCAAGGGGTAGGCACAGGGGTAAAACGGTAATTTGACCCAACTGTGACTACGAACAACCGGTGAAGGGTCGACTCATGGGTATTGGTTATATCGATGGACACAACTTGTCCTACAGTGAGGAGAGCGCAACTACGAGGCTATAGTGGAGTGCCCCTGTAGTTAATGAATGTTGATTAACGGGATCAAAGAGTTTAGTCAGTTAATCTCGGATCATTGGAGCTCATGATCTGTAGGTCCATTAGGCCCCTCGGTTGGCTCAATTATGGATTCGATGAGGGTATACAGTTTGGAGTGATTTTGAAGTGTTCAAATTCATATAAAGGATATTTATGTCATTTATATAAGATATAATTGACATAATATATTGTTGGATGTGAATGAGATTCATATTAAACTATAGTACAACCTAATTATGGAATTAAGGCTTAAAGTGGAGAAATTTATTTGAGAGAAATAAAATTGAATGTGATTCAATTTTAAATTCCAAATTATGCAAATGGGATTTGTATAATAAGGTATATGATACCTTATTCTATATAATTATGCAAATATGATTTGCATATTATATGGTTGTGGTAAAGTGGTAAATAGGTGGAGATTTTACCTCAACCACATACCACTATTAGGTGCATGTAGAAGCACTTGTAAGACAATTCTCTCATTTTTTAGATTTCAATCAAGAAAACCCTCACAATCTCTCTCAAATCCTCTCAACTTTCTCCACATCCATATTTCAAAAGGAGTCCCACAACTCTCCTTCATCTGCTGGAGAACAACCGAGAAGATCTATTTGGAAGTGTTCCAACGTCGAGATCATTCGGGAGATTGTTGATCGGGAGATCGTAGAGATCGTGGCCGGAAGAAGGAATTCGTGAAGAAATTAAAGGTTTTTTAAGAGGTTAGTACTTCTTTTCCATTTTCTTCTCCTTCTATGCTTAACCTAGAAAATGCATGTGATGTATGTTTACTTTTAAGAAAAATTGTAACACAACGACCGCTGCAGGATTCCATCTCATCATAAAATACAGTTCTAAAAATAGTTTTCTAAATAATTTGTGAAACAAAGTTTTAAAATTTTTCAATTTCTTAAATAAACTTCTAATTTTAATTTTTAAAATAGAGTTCCAAAAATAGGTTATTGAATACTTTATGGATAAAATTTTAAATTCTTTAATTACTTAAATAGACTTCCAATTTTTTCTATTTTTTTTTTAATTTCTAAAATAGAGTTCCAAAAATACTTTTCTAATTTTTTTTGAAATAGAGTTTTAAATCTCTAGTTTCTTAAATAGACTTTCATTTTTTTAATTTCTAAAATAGAGTTCCAAAAATACTTTTCCTAATATTTTGTGAAATAAAATTTTAAATTCCCTAATTTCTTACCTAGAATTCTAATTTTTTAATTTCTAAAATAGAGTTCTAACTTTATAACTCATTTATGTTATACAAGTGCTTTTACAATTGACAAATCATCTGGTAAGAATTAAAAAAAAATAAGAGAACAAAACAACTAAAAAAAACAACATAAATAGGATTTAGAACACTGTATCCCAAACACTGTTTTCTTATTCCCATACTTCAGAACACTACATCTCAATTACAACTTTCTAATTCTCAGGCTTCAAAACCCCCTAGAACAAACCCCCCAGGGTTTTGATTCTAAGACAGGGGCCAAACAACCCCTAAGGGGCTTACGATTGCAGATTACGATTTTGCAAAAGAACACAAAGAAAAAGAGGATGATTCGAGAGGAAAAAAAAAAAAAAAGGAGAAATAGGGCCCTTAAGGTTATAAATTTGGTAAGAAGAAAACAGATCGTCGTCCAATGGAAGATTAGGGTTACAGTGAGAGATTTGGAGACGATGAAGAACACAAGATAATCGATAAAGCTTGATCCAAAAATCTCCGAAACGTAACAAAGCAACCTCCAAAAGCGAATAGAGAACAAGAGAGCTCGAAAGTGTGAGAGGGTTTTAGAGAACAGAGAGACGTGTGAGAAGTGAGAGCTGTGAAGTCGAGCATGAAAATGTGGGTTTAAGATGTTGAGGCTTCAAAATCCAACTCAACTCAACAGGCTAAACAACCTCACACGTTTTCTATATATTTTCACGGTTAATTACAAGTTTAGTCTCTTCACTTTTAGATTTGTGTCTATTTGGTCTCTAAATTTTAAAAAGTGTTTAATAAGTCTATAAACTTCCAGATTTGTGTCTATAAACTGACCTCTAAACTTTAAAATGTGTCTAATAGATCAACTTTCAACTTTGTCCAATCAGTTTCTAAGGGCGCAATCTGAAAACAGAAATTTGAAAACAAGGGATTCAATGAAAACAGAGTTGTATTTCATGTTTTCAGATATGTGTTTAGTAGCGATTTAGAAATTTGATTTCATTCTAATGATTGTTTAAGCTGTGTCTCTATAACATATTTATAGATCATGAAATTAGTTGTAGATGCAAAACTAATTATTATATTGAATATAAGCCATTATTAATTAATTTAGGAAATGATTTTGCAAATTTTATAGAATTATCTTTTTATAATATAATATTCTATAATTTTTAATATATTATATTCTACATATTTTAATTTAACAAAAGTAAATTGAATTCATAACATGAAATATTGTATTTATTATTTTTATCTTTGTTTAATATAATTCTGCATTTTAAAATTTTAAATTCAGAATCTAGATATAATGAAAACATAAAAATGTTGTTTTCAGAATTTCTACTATTTGGATCCCAGAATCCGAAAACAGTTTTCGAAAACACATCTGCCAAACACATATTCATTGAATTCAGTGAATCCGAAAACATAAAACAGGATCCGGATTGCATACCAAACAGGCCCTAATTTTTTTATTTTGTCTCTGACTAGGTCCTTATTTTTCTAGTTGACTTTTTTTAAAATCATGAACTTAGTAGACACAAAATTGAGAATTTATGATCACCCTATTAAACAAAAAATTCAATTTTATATCTAATATAACACAATTATTTATTGAAATTTTTGAATATTTCAAGAATCTATTAAACGCAAAATTAAAAGTGCATAAATTTACTAGATATTTTTAAAGTTCAATGACTAGACACAAAATTAAACGTTCAAAAATTTATTAAATATTTTTTAAAATTCAAAGACTAAACTTGTAATTTCACTTATTTCCACCTATAAAGATTTCTAAAAGTTAGTAAAAAATGTTTCTTGAATTCACACATCATTTTTTCTTTACCCTATTTGGAAATTCAAGATTTGGAAAGATTAATGTCTCGCTTGATAACCATTTCATTTTTTGTTTTTGGTTTTTAAAAATTATATATATATATATATATATATATATATATTTATTTATAATTTCTCTTCATTTTCTCTAATAATATTTATTTTTCTTAAGGTGTCATTTATGTCTATAGCTAAATTTCAAAAACAAAAACAATTTTTTTTAAACAATTTTTTTAGTTTTCAAAATTTAGCTTAGTTTTTTGTTATCAAGCCCTAATAAATTTGTTTCTGATTTTATATATTTAATAGGAGGTTTTGTTTTGTTTTTATTTTTTGTTTTGAAATCTACACCTCCTTATGCCCATCCACTTCATTGATAATTTCTTTCTAACAATTGCAGATCTAGACATTTATGTCGGACCAACTTCTAAGCGATTCAATCAAGCAAACTCCAAGTTGGCATTTTATATTATAATTGTCTATATTTTATTGTACTTTGTTTCTTAACATAACAAGAATTTTACTCTTTTCAATACATACGTTTTTCGGTACAAATTTTATATAGTCAAACAAATTACGAGTTTTTTTTTTTTGTCCACTTTGGGCATCCTCTAAACATTTTTTTTCTCTTTTTTATTTATGGATTATGATAAGAATAATCTATATTTTTTTCATTGACACAAATATTTTGTATTCTTATTTGGGATTAAAATATTTTGTTATTACTAATATAATTTTTTTAAAAAATTATAAAGACATAACAGTAAAATATTATATTTTTTTTTTATTCTCCATCAACATCTAAACAAAAAATTTAATTCAAGTACTTTCAAATCAATTTGGTTGAAAGCGTAAATAGAAATTTGATTTTTTTTTATCTCTTAAAATTATGAAATTTGAAATTATTTCTAACCAAGACCATATGTGGAATAAAGCATTAATGCTTTATGTATTTAATGACAATAAGAATTTCATTGGAAAAAAGTATTATATAACACATTTTTTAAAAACTCAGTATATAAAAGAAGAAAATGAAATTCTTAAAACGAGATCTGGAAAATGACACAATAATTTTGAAAATTAGTATAATACCTTTTTTTTTTTGGCATTAAAATATCTTATCTTATATTATTTTATCTTAAAAAGTAATTTTTTTTAGAAATGACTTCATGTAGGTTTGAGAGTGATTTTTAGAGTGATCAAAATCACTTTTGACATGTCTTGGGCATGTTTGGGAGTGATTTTAGAGTGACCAAAATCACTTTTGACATGTCTAAAATCACTTTTCTACCAAATTATGATGTTTGGCAATATTAAGCAAGTGATTTTGGAAAAATCTAAAATCATTTGAAGTGATTCTCTCTCAATCACTTGGGAGGTGATTTCCAAGTGATTTTTGTCAAGTGATTGTAATTTAAAATGACTATTATTCATTTTTGAAAATAGTATACTTTTAATAACGAGTAAAAACCGTAATCTTTTGTCAAAATTTATAAATTTTCATAAAAAAGTGATTTTTTTCAAAACCAAAATCACTATTAAAAGTATAGAACCAAACATGAAAATGATTATATGAAAATCATTTTTAATAAATCAATTATAGACAAATCATTTACACTAAAATCAATATTTTTAAAATCATTCCCAAACATGCCATAAAATCACTTTCCTACCAAAAGTGTAATGTTTGATAAAGAATCTAAAATCAGTGATTACCTGTCAATCACTTGAGAGGTGATTCTCAAATGATTTTTGTCAAGTTATTGTAATTTAAAATAATTATTATTTTATTTTTAGAAACAGTATACTTTTAATGACGAGTAAAAACTGCCATCTTTGGTTAAAATTCATAAATTTCCATAAAAAAAAGTTAATTTCTCAAAACCGTCTTATTAAGTTCATCCGTCATTATTTATAAAATGATAATTTTCTCTCTAAAGTTTTTTTATAATATGTATCTTACTTTATATATATTTTTTCTTTTAAATATTCATATTTTTCACTTTCTTTCTCTCTAATGGTTTTAACTCTCTTTGAATTTTTTTTTGTTACTCTTTATAATTTCCGCTTCTTTTTAAATTTTTTCTCTCTAATGTTTTTTTATCTCTGGCTCTACTTGTCCCAACTCTTAACTTTTTTTCTCCTCATTTTAGTTTTTCTTCCTAAAATTTTGATCATCTTTCTCAATTTTTTTTTGTTTATCTCTCTATCTTTTAATTTTACTCTATTTATTAAAATTCTCTCTCTGAATTTTTTGTCCATTCCTTTAAAATTTCTATCCCTCAATATTTCTAATTTTTACCCCTCCAAATATTAGAATAATTTATAACTAAATACTTTTTAAACAGATTAATTATAATTAAATCACTTAGCTTAAAACAATTTATATTAAAGTTTTTTTCCCAAATATGAATTTTAAAAACCACTTATTTGTATGAAAATCACTATTAAAAGTGTAGAACCAACCATGAAAATGATTATATGGAAATCACTTTTAATAAATCAATTATAGACAAATCAATTACACTAAAATCAATATTTCTAAAATCATTCCCAAACATGTACTTCATTAACGTCAAACTTCTTGGGCAAGAAATAAAAAGTATTTCAGTCTCTATTACATGTGAAATCCAATCCGGAAAAGTTTATGGTCCATAAAATAGATTAATATTCAGATAATTCAAATCTAGCTAGCCCTATATCAGCTAACATAAAGAAATCAATCCCGCCAAGTATGACTAAATTTCATCTGCTGGAATTCCTTCGCAATATCATGAAGAATATTATGGACTTCCACAATTGAATCCATTGTCTCATTAAGCATAGCAACAAAATAATAGATAGAGAATATGAAAAAATAGAAGAACTCTTAAGAGACCCAACCTATGTGCTATATAAAAAGTGATGAAGAGTGGTAACCATTTCCACTGGAAGAGGATGGCTTATCTTGCAAAAAAACATGTATGTTTTATAATCACTTTTAACCTCTATCGTCCATCTTTATCAAAGTGTCAAATCCATCTCTCAGATAGTTATGTAAATAATAATGGTTGATTTATAATTTCTTGCACATCACTTTTAATCTGCATTTGCATGTGTTAGACAAGATAATGTTTTAAAAGATCACGACCTAGGTAGCCAAGAGTCTTTAAAATTCGAATGAACAAGTCGTTTTGAACTTGGAGGTGTAGACCTTTTTTCAAAAATTCTAATCCCCAAACGAAACTTTTCCAAGAGAACTGCGTTGAGAGAGGAAAAGAATTAATTCAAAAGCTCCATAGTAGGAAAATATTGTCCTCTCAACACTTCAGACACTTTAGTTAATATAGAGAATCATTTTTTGGACTATTTTATTCAAATTTTATTAAATAATTCTATATATGTTCTGCATTTAATTACTTAATTTTGATATAATTATTAGTCATTAAATTCTAGGGCTATCATTTTAAATTCCCATCAAGGCCACTAATGTTTTCCTTTTTTTTTCACTCTCTTGAAAGATATATGTTATTACATTATTACCTTATTCTAATGATTTATATTCAATCAAGTTACAAAGATCATCATATGGATTAAAACAATCAGGACGAATGTGGTATAATCGCCTGAGTGAATATTTATTGAAAAAATGATATAAAAATGATTTTTCCCTATAAATAGTGGTTGTAATGGCCTTTGTAAGATACATTCAATTGGTGATTTTTCCCCAATCTTGTTCATTCTTTCCCACTTTTCCTTTAGTTTTTATTTAACTTGCCATAATTTTCCACTATCTTAGTATTTTAATGTATATATACATATCCCACTTTCCATTTCCATTGTCTTTTATTATTATAATTATATTATTATTATTATTATCCTAATTATATTATTATCATTATTATATTAGTATTTTGGTATTGGTAAAATTATACCCGGTTTTAATCCTATTTTTCACAACACGTTATTAACACGAAACTCTGTCGGTTTTTCCACTAAAGGTAGGTCCTCCGGGTAAGTATTTTTTCAAATAATGAAATGTTATTTTGCATGTTTAATTAATTTTCTAATGTAAATGCAATTTCTTTTTATATAGTATTACTATGGCAAATCTTGCAAAATTAGAATTTACGACCTTGGATATTAATGGAAATAACTACTTGTCATGGGTCTTTGATGCTGAGATCCATTTAGATTCCATGAATCTTAGAGAAACAATTAAAAAAGGAAATGATGCATCAAATCAAGAAAAAGCAAAAGTCATGATCTTCCTTCGCCATCATCTTCACGAGGGATTGAAAATAGAGTATCTTACAATAAAAGATCCATACATTCTATAGCAAGGTTTGAAAGAGAGGTATGATAATAAAAAAACAGTTATTCTTCCAAAATCTCGTTATGATTGGATGCACCTGAGGTTGCAGAACTTCAAATCAGTAAGTGAATATAATTTCACACTATTCAGAATTAGTTCAAAATTGAAATTATGCGGAGAAAAGATTACTGATGTTGATATGTTAGAGAAGACATTTTCTACCTTTCACGTCTCGAATATGCTCCTGCAACAACCATATCGAGAGAAAGGCTTTAAAAAAATATTCAAAACTAATTTCATGTCTTCTCGTGGTTGAACAAAATAACGAGTTATTAATGAAAAATCATGAATCTCGACCAACTGGAGCGACACCATTCCTGAAGTGAATGCTGTGAATTTCAATAATCGTGGTCGAGGTTGGGACCACGGTAGAGGAAGAAATACCTATTTTCGTGGTGGACATTATAATTTTAAGAAACTCACACGAACTGATGATCATAAAGGAAAAACTCCACAAGATAAGAGTTTAAAAGGTGATGAACATAAATGTTTCCGGTGCGGAATGACTGGGCACTGGTCACGTACCTGTTGTACGTCAAAACACCTGGTTGATCTCTATCAAGCGTCCCTGAAGGAAAAAGGAAAATGAAAAAATGTGGAGGTAAATTTTGCCATTTAAGAAGATGATGTGTTTGACCCCTCGAATATGATGCATCTTGATGTGGCTGATTATTTTGAATCTCCTGGAGAGAGAATTGATGCAATTAAACAAGTAGAGGATGTTTTGTATGAAGATATATAATTAAGTACTCCTTGTAATTATTGTATGTTTTTCTTATTTTTGTATATATATTTAGAACTTTTTTGTAATCACTTTCCTTTTCTTATCAATGAAGAAATATGGACAATTTCAATATGTTGAGTAACCCGAAAATGAGCAATAAGGATTTATATGCATGTGATTGCATGCGACTACGCATTACGATACTCATAAACAAAAAATATTTTTCTAAATTGACAATGTTGGAAGCAAAAATCAATACAATATCAGGTTCTGCAGACCTGATTGAAGGTTCTGGAAAAGCTAGTTTTATCTTGCCTAGAGGAACAAAATTTTCAATTAATAATGTTTTATTCTCTAGTAAATCAAAGAGAAATTTATTGAGTTTCAAAGATATACATAATAATGGTTATCATGTTGAAACTGATCGTAAAAATAATATAGAGTGTTTCTATATCACATTTATTGTTTCACATGAAAAACGTATATTAGAAACACTGTCTGCCTTTTCTTCTGGATTATATTATACTCATATACGAGTAATCGAAAGTTATGCAACAATAAACCAGAAGTTCATGAATCCAGAAATATTCAGTGTTTGGCATGATCGACTGGGTCATCCAGGATCGATAATGATGAGGAAAATTATTGAGAATTCACATGGACATCATTTAAAGAACCAGAAGATTCTTCAATCAAATAAGTTGTCATGTGATGGTTGCTCTCAAGGAAAATTAATTATTAGACCATTACCAGCTAAAGTTGGGATTGAATCGCCTGCATTTTTAGAGCGAATTCAAGGTGATATTTGTGGACCTATTAATCCACCAAGTGGTCCATTTAGATATTTTATGGTATTAATTAACGCATCCAGCAGATGGTCACATGTATGCTTATTATCAAGTTGAAATCTTGCATTTGCAAGCTTACTTGCTCAAATAATCAAGTTAAGAGCACAATTTCCTGATTATATAATTAAGACCATTCGACTTGATAATGTTAGTGAATTTACATCCCAAACTTTTTATAATTATCGTATGTCAATTGGATAAGTGTTGAACATCTTGTAGCTCATGTTCATACATAAAATGGTCTAGCAGAATCATTTATAAAACGTCTGCAACTAATTGCAAGACCATTGCTTATGAGAGCTAAACTTCCTACATCAGTTTGGGGTCATGCTATTTTGCACGCTGCATCATTATTACGTATTAGGCCAGTAACCTATAATAAATATTCCCCCATGCAATTAGCTTATGGCCAACAACCAAATATATCCCATCTGAGAACTTTTGGATGTGCAGTATATGTTCCAATTGCTCCACCACAACGCACTAAGATGTGTCTTCAAAGGAGGTTAGGAATATATGTTGGATATGATTTGTGACGACCACAACCACAGGTACTAATTATTTATTGTATTTGACGTTCAATCGTTAATTTATTGTTTCCCTTGAGATGGGATTTATTTTGTAATAATTAAAAGAAAAAGAAAAAGGGAAGTAGCAATGGCATATTGGTGTTTAATGTCTAAATTAGGGTGATAACTAGCACTAGAAGTTTAACCTAATTTGCTAGTATTTAAGGTCCTTAAGTGAAGTTGGAAGAGAGAAAAACCCTAGCCTACATTGGTAATCACCTTCTTCTCCTTACATCTAGCCCTAGACCTAACCCTAATTTTTCCTCCTAGTTTGCCCTAGCCGGAACCCTATTTTTCCTTCACGTTGCTGTTGCCCTCACCGCCGAAGTGCTGCGTTATTCTCCCTGCCGCCGAGCACGCTAGGTTCGCCGGACTTCACGCCGCTCAAGCTCCATTCAGTCAACGGCAGCCGAAGACGTCCCAGCCACCCACGCAAACGCCTCACGCGAGCCCTGCCGGTCATAAGCTCGTGCGCGCATGCGCGCAAGAAGCGAAACCCCTCACGCCGCGCGCAAGCCGCGCTCGCGCCTGCGGCCGGAGTTCGCCACCGTTAGTTGAAGTTGTATCTCGGAAGCTCCTCGCAAGCCGCCGCTTTGTGCGAACCTCACTTTGCTTTGTTCGTGGCCGCTTCGGGAGTTCCAGCGATCCACAAGTTTCCGTCCGGGCGAGAGCCTCCACGAACGCGTTTCACGGCAGCGACCACCCGCGAAGCCGATCGTCCGTCGCGAGCGCTGCAGCAGCGTCGGAGCTCGGCGTGAGCCGTCGCCGATCCACGGCAAATCCTCCGAGCTGCGATTTTCTGACCGATCGTGGCGCGCAGCAGCGGCCGTCGGCGTTCGCCCGCCTCGATCACCCGCCGGCGGCGATATCTTACGACAGCGAGTGCGGCGGTGAGTGTTTGTGTTGTTGATTTTCGGTTTGAGAAAGAGGGTTATGCGTGCCTGCCTATTGAATGTTAAAGCGATAAATCGAGAGCGTGAGGCCACGATTACGAACACAACTTTCGAGGATCAAGGATGGAGCGGAATTGAGGGTCAAACGTCGAGGCGAACTAAGGGATACTAGGTTGTCGCGCTGAGCTTGAGGTGAGCGGAGCACGAAACCTTATGAACATAAATTAGGTATCTTTACTTTATGGAATCGGTGTAAGTTTAGAGAATAATTTCGGATTGTTGTGCGATTGAGTTCTCTTGAAGGAAGTGTAGGCAAGGAGTTCGGTTAGGTTTTGGAGCGAAATCAGAACTAAGGTAAGGGACTTTGTGCCGAATCTTTTTAAATGGGATTAAAGAAAACGAACTTCAATATTTTATGTGAAATTAGTACGATATTTTACTTAAAAATGATTTAATGATTTTTATACGAGAATATCCCGAGATTTTATGTGAAAATATTTTGATATTCTATGAGATGATATCTCAATATTTTATGCGAGAATAATCTAGTATTTTATGCGAGAATAATCTAGTATTTTATGCGAGAATGTCTCTGTATTTTATGTAAAGATATTCCAGTATTTCATGTGAGGATAATGCGAGTATTATCTATGAGAATATTGCATGATTTTGTCTGTGAGTATTACATACTATCGATGTGAAAAGTCATGATTTGCATATTAATGATAATGGTTGTGGCATGTACACTATAGTTATGATGAATGATGGGACCTCATGCATGTTATGTATGTCATGAAATGAATTGATGAAAAGTGTGGACATTGGTCTCACGAGTGCATTATGTGCATGGTCAAACATGCAATAGAGACCCTATGGGTCAAATTACATGGAGTGCTGTGAGGACTCAAATTATTACTGAGGACTCAAATTATTACGAGAGTGCGTGAGGGACTCAAAATGAAATGACTCGGGATGACCCGATCGGCCACATAAACAAATAAAAAGGAAGTCATGGATTAAAGACCTGACAATATGAGAAAGTTTTAGGTCCCGCATATGTACATTTCAAACAAGTTTAAAGTCATGATTGTATGTGTATGCATATCCCAAACCTCGGTAGCGAGGTCACTTACACAGGTATTGTTTTGCAATACTCACCCTTTCTTTTAAAAATGTTTTTCTGGTAAGGCCAAGGACGTGCAGGGCGAGTGACGGAGGCGCGTTGCTAGAACCATGGGAATAGACATGTTTTCCGCACATTCCTTTTATAACTGATGTTGTCCCTTTATGTTTTTGGAGTTTCAATTTGCTTCACAGATTTTAATAGGCCATGTTAACCTGCTCCTTTTATTTGTTTTAAATGATTTATTTGGGATCCCTAAAGACAAATTATTTTTAATTGGAGGTTTATTAAAGATCTTTTATCTCTTGGCCTATAAATGCATGCATGTGTAGTAATGTCCCTAAGAGTTTAGTCATAGAAAAGTAGGGGCGTTACATGATTCCCCATCAATTATTAAATATCTTGAACCCCTGACGGGTGATGTATTTACTGCACGATTTGCTGATTGTCATTTTAATGAGACTTCCAACATTAGGGGGAGGAATTCAGAAGTTGAAAAAAGAAATTACATGGAATGCATCATTATTATCTCATTTAGATCATCGAAGAGATCAATGTGAACTTGAAGTTCAAAAGATAATTCATTTGCAAACTATAACAAATCAATTACTAGATGCATTCACAAATGCTAAAAGAGTGACAAAATCATATATATTAGCAGCAAATGTTCCATAAAAAATTGATATCCCAAAGAAACAAGTTATCAATAATGAGTCTGAAGCACGCCAGAAGCGTGGTAGACCTATAGGTTCCAAAGATAAAAATCCTCGAAAAAGAAAAATAGTTGAGAATCAAAATGATTCAATGAAAGGTATGGATGTTCCAAAAGAAATCCAGAATATAACTACTCAAGAGAGTATTGATGAAAATCAAACGCTTGAGAATAATAATGAAATTTCTATAAACTATTTTACAACAGGGAAGAGATAGAACCGAAATGATATCATTATTGACAACATTTTTGCTTATAATGTTGCTCACGATATTATTCATGAAAGTGACGATTTTCATCCAAAATCTATCAAAGAATGTCAACGTAGAAAGGATTGGCTAAAGTGGAAAGAAGCAATCCAAGAAGAGTTGAACTCACTTTCAAAACGTGAGGTTTTTGGACCAGTAGTCCTAACACCAGAGGTGTCAAACCTGTGGGATACAAATGAGTATTTGTAAGGAAAAGAAATGAAAATAATGAAGTCACAAGATATAAAGCGAGACTTGTTGCACAAGGATTCTCGCAAATACCTGGTATTGATTATGAGGAGACATATTCTCCTGTGGTGGATGCAATAACGCTAAGATATTTGATTGGCCTGACTATATATGAAAAACTTGATATGCATCTAATTGATGTAGTCACGACGTATTTATATGGATCTCTTGATAATGACATTTATATGAAAATCCCGGAAGGATTTAAAATACCAAAAACATACAAATCAAGTTCTCATGATTTATATTCAATAGTTACTGAGATCATTATATGGATTAAAACAATCAGGACGAATGTGGTATAATCGCCTGAGTGAATATTTGTTGAAAGAAGGATATCAAAATAATCCAATATGTCTGTGCGTTTTTATAAAGAAATCTCAGTCGGGATTTGCTATTATAACTGTATATATTGATGATTTAAATATAATTGGAACTCCTGAAGAGTTATCCAAGGCAATAGAATATCTTAAGAAAGAATTCGAGATGAAAGATTTTGGAAAAACAAATTTTTGCCTTGGCTTGCAAATTGAACATCTAGCAGATGGGGTATTTGTTCATCAATCAACTTATACAGAGAAAATCTTAAAAAGATTCTATATGAATAAAGCACAGAACATTCCAATGGAAGTTCATTCACTAAATGTAAAGAAAGATATATTTCGAACTCGAGATGACAATGAAGAACTACTTGGTCCTGAAGTACCATATCTTAGTGCAATTGGTGCACTTATGTATCTGGCTAATAACACAAGACCAGATATTGCATTTTCAATAAATTTATTAGATAGATATAGTTCATGTCCTACAAAAAGACATTGGAACGGAGTTAAACATGTACTCCGATATCTTCGAGGGACAATTGATATGGGTTTATTTTATTCTAACCAATCTAGTTTTGATCTAGTTGATTATGCAGATTCTGGTTATCTATCTGATCCACACAAACCTAAATCTCAGACAGGTTATCTATTTACATGTGGAGGAACTGCTATATCATGGCGATCAGTGAAACAAACCATAACAACCATTTCTTCAAATCATTCTGAAATCCTTGCAATTCACGAGGCAAGTCGAGAATGTGTATGGCTAAGATCAATGACATAACACATTCATGAGACATGTGGCTTGTCTTCGAGTAAACCTTTTCCAACAATATTATACGAAGACAACACAACGTGTATAGCTCAAGTCAAATGAGGATATATTAAAGGAGATAAAACAAATCATATCTCTCCAAAGCTTTTCTACACTCATGACCTTGAAGAAAATGTCGACATCTCAGTACAACAGATTTGTTCGAAGGATAACTTTGCTGACATATTTACAAAGACATTACCAACTACAACATTTTGAGAAATTGGTTCACAGTATTGGGATGCGACGATTCAGAGATCTCAACTGATGTTGTCATGAGGGGGAGTAAATGTATTATATAAAATATGTACTATTTTTCCTTCACTAGGGTTTTTATCCCATTGGGTTTTTCCCTAGTAAGGTTTTTTAACGAGACATATTTTATATAAATGGGCATCGAAGGGGGAGTATTATGGAAATTAAAGAAATAGATGCCAATGCCATGTGTTATCCATATGTCCAAATTTAGCATTGCCAAGTGGCAAACTCCCCATAACCAATGTGTCCCCCATGTATGATCCAAACACCATTGGTTAGTGTCCAAAATGGGCCACATCATGCTCTCCATTTGCCTATAAATAGTGGTTGTAATGGCTTTTGTAAGATACATTCAATTGGTGATTTTTCCCCAATCTTGTTCATTCTTTCCCACTTTTCCTTTAGTCTTTATTTAACTTGCCATAATTTTCCACTATCTTAGTATTTTAATATATATACATATCCCACTTTCCATTTCCATTGTCTTTTATTATTCTAATTATATTATTATTATTATTATCCTAATTATTATTATCATTATTATATTAGTATTTTGGTATTGGTAAAATTATACCCGATTTTCATCCTATTTTTTCCAAAAGTTTCCAAATTTAAGATTATTCTATAAATAACTATAGTGACATAGGGTTTTTGAAATAATTCATAATTTTTTAACTTTTATCTTAAATGTGATTGTTCTTAAATTCAAATTAATTGAATATTTCATTTCAATTTTTACCAAACCTATATCACTAAAATTTAAGTTATTATAAATTATAACAGTAACAACAAAAAACATAATTAATTTACACTCTTAGTGATCCGCAATCATAAGGTTAGTGCTAATGTGTTCAATTGACACTCTTTGTTTCTGAACTTCTTCTTTAACGACAAAATATTTCAATTCCATATGTTTAGCACCTTTCGAATATTTGTCATTTTTTTAGAAGAAAACTACTGCAGAATTATCACAGTAAATTTTCAGCGACTTGGCAATACTGTCGACAATTCCAAGTCCTGAAATAATGTTCCGCAACCATAAACCATGAACTGTAGCTTCAAAGCATGCTACAAATTCAGCTTCCATAGTGGAGACAACGATGATGGACTGCTTCACACTTTTCTAAAATTGTTCCTCCAGCTAATAGGAACAAATAGCCAAATGTGGATTTTCTTGTATCCACACATCCAACGAAATCTGAATCTGAATATCCAATTACCTCAAGATAATCAGATCTTCTATATGTAAGCATATAATCCTTCGTTCCTTGCAGATACCTTAAAACTTTCTTTCCAGCTTTCCAATGATCCATTCCTGGATTACTTTGATACCTGCCCAACATGCCGACAACAAAACTGATGTATGGTCTGGTACAAGTTTGTGCATACATTAAGCTTCCAACAATAGATGCATAAGGAATAGTTTCCATTTCATTGTGTTCCAATTCATTCTTTGGACATTGCATGTGACTAAACTTATCTCCCTTCTGAATTGGAACAACACTTGAAGAACATTTATCCATCTTAAACTCTCTAAAACTTTATTAATATATGCTTTCTGAGACAATCTTAATAATCCATGTTCTCGATCACGGAATATTTCTATTTCAATTACATAGAATGCCTCACTCATATCTTTCATTTCAAAGTTTTTAGAGAGAAATTCCTTAGTTTGACATAATAAACCAAGGTCATTAGTAGCCAACAAGATGTCATCAACATACAAAACAAGAATTATAAACTTACTCCCCCTGATCTTTAGATACATACATCGATCAAAGATATTTTCTTTAAATCCAAAAGATGTGATGGTATCATTAAACTTAAGATACCATTGTCGGGAAGCTTGTTTAAGTCAGTATATTGACCTCTTTAATTTACACACCATATGTTCCTTTCCTTCAACCACAAAACCTTCTGGTTAATCCATGAACACTTCTTCACCTAAATTCCCATTTAAGAAAACAGTTTTCATATCCATTTGATGAAGCTCTAAGTCATAATGTGCCACTAAAGCCATAACAATTCTTAATGAATCGTTTTTAGAGATAGGAAAAAAAGTTTCTTTATAGTCAATACCATCTTTCTAAGTAAAACCTTTGACAACGAGTCTAGCCTTGTGTCGTTCAATATTGCCATTTGAGTCACGTTTGGTTTTAAAAACTTATTTACATCCGACTCTTTTACTTCCTTCAGGCAATGCTACACGATCCCATACCTCATTGTAGTCCATTGATTTTAACTCTTCTTTCATGACATCTAACCATTTAATAGAACTGTAACTTTTAATGGCTTGTGAAAAAGAAACTGGATCATTATCAACGCCTACGTCAAATTCTGACTCAGGCAAATAAACCATATAATCATCAGAAATAGCAGATCTTCTTTGCCTTACAGATATTCTTAATTCTGTTTGTACTGGTTGTTCTATATAGATTCATTAACTATAATATCATTATGTGGTGCTTGATCATTAATTTGTTGTTCTTGTGAGTTATTAAGAGAATCAACAACTATAGGAACAACAATTTGAGAAGAAGTCATAGATGGAGTAATTTGCTTCTTAACTTCTTGAATTTCTACTTTACGTGGTTCCAAACTCCCACTAAATTCATCATTCTCAATAAACCTAACATTTCTAGTTTCAACTATTTCGTGCTATGGCTAGGACAATAAAATCTATACCCTTTAGATTTTTCTGGATAACCAATAAAAAAACCACTGGTTGTTCTTGAGTCCAGTTTCTTTTCGTGTGAATTATAAATTCTTACTTCTGCTTGGCAACCCCAAACATGCAGGTGCCTTAAACTAGGTTTCCTTCCTGTCCACATCTCAAAAGGTGTATTTGAGACTGACTTACTAGGAACCCTGTTTAATAAATATCGAGCAGTTCTTAAAGCATACATCCACAACGATATGGGTAAAGATGAATCAATTAACATGTTCCTAACCATATTCATTAAAGTACGATTACGTCTTTCTGCAACACCATTTTGTTGTGGTGTTCCTAGCATTGTGTATTGAGCACATATGCCATTATTTTCTAGGAATTTAGCAAATGGGCTAGGGCACTACCAATTTTCATCATACTTTCCATAATAGTCACCACCTCTATCAGACCTTATGATTTTCACCTTTCTATCTAATTGTCTTTCAACTTCATTGATAAATACCTTTAGAGCATCTGAGATTTTTCATGCAACAAAAAGATATAACCATAACGTGAAAAATCATCAATAAAGGTAATGAAATACTTTTCTCCACCAAAAGATGGAACATCAAAAAACCCACAAATATCAGTGTGTATAATTTCAAGGAGCTGTGAGCTTTTTGTAGCTTCTTTCTTAACTGTGTGTTTTGTTTGTTTTCCCTTAATACAATCCACACAAGTTCCAAAATCAGTAAAATCCAAGTTTGGAAGGATTTCATTCTTTACCAATCTTTTGATTCTTTCTTTGGATATGTGACCCAAACGTTTATGCCACAAGTAAGCTGATGATTCATCCGTTAAACAACGTTTAGTACCAACATTATGATGCATGGTTAAGAGAGTTTCAACAAAAAAATTATCAAGTTTTAATTTGTATAAACCATCACAAAGGATACCATAACCAATAAGAATGTTCTGTTTGAATAAACTGAAACACCCATTCTCAAATTTTAAAAAATAACCTGAAATATCAAGTTTAGATAAGGAAATCAAATTACAAGATACAGAAGGAACATAAAAGGTATTTAAAAGGTCTAAATGATGTCCAGTATCTAAAACTAAACGATAAGTTCCTATGGCTTCAACTGGAACTTTGACTCGATTTCCCATTAGGATGAATTTCTCATTTGGACTTGTGGTTCGGGTCGTAAGGAATCCTTGCATCGTATTTGAAACATGAATGGTACAACTAGAATCAATCCACCATGTATTATAAGGAACTTCAGTTAAATTTGATCTGAAACATACTAAGACATTATGCTTACCTTTACTTTTGAACCATGCCTTACGTTTCAGGCAATCTTTCTGATAATGTTCTGGCTTGTTACAGAAACGACACTTATCCTTAATTTGTTCCTTCTTGTGGATTTGGACAGATGGTTGATTTATCTTTAGTTGTCTGTTATTGCCATTTCCATTTTTCTTTCCTAGTTTCTTTCCTACTCCTTTATGCCCCATAAGATTAGCAAAATGAATTTTTGTTGGGGTTTGTGCCCTAAAACTCGTAGTTTGTAATTTTGTTCTAATTATTGTAATAAAGTGTTATTATTTCAATAAAGAGTTATTGTTCGATATTGCTTTTGTTTTAAACCTTAAATCCAATAAACTAAACATCCAAATCTGTAATATGAATCTTTAACTCAATGTAGTGTACATATAAAGGATCTCGGTTAGAGATACAACCTAAAGGGTCTATAGTTAGGGGATAAGGTTTGGGTACCTTACCCTGGTAAAAATATGGATGTGACCCACTTTGTATATGATACAAACACTGTGATCCTAACGTGTTCGTGTAGATGAAATGTGAGTGGGGATATCCTATGTAATGAGATTACATAAGACCGGACCACGAAATAGTAACCGCTAGATGTAACTCCGTTGACTAGTTAGGTTTCTATTTCACTAGGATGACCTAGGCAACTTGATCTCAATCCTAAGCAGGTTACGAACTCCTGTTCGCGAGAGATTGTCATTTGACTAGTATGGGTGAGAGTGGTCAGACTCGCCAACTCAATATGTCAAGCTTATTGGGGACAAGACCGAGTGAGCGGCTGAGAACTTAACTTAGTAAGATGAAATTCACTCCTTCCCACCTACTAGGGTAAGTAGAGGAATCTTCCCTTAAGTGGTGTCTCCGGGACTTGAACAAAGGGTCCGACCCTCTCATTGGCCCAAAAGGGACTCTGTTTGTTGGTAGGACCACAAACAAATTGTTCATTAGAGGAGCACTAGTACTTAAGGTACAAGATGTAACCCAGGGGTAAAACGGTAATTTGACCCAGCTGGTGTTACAAACATTTGTGAAGGTTGACTTGCTGTTATTGGTCAATATCCGTGGACACAAAAATATATCTACAGTGAGAAGAGTGCAGCTGTGAGACTTTAGTGGAGTGTTCCCGAAGTTAACGAATGTTGATTGAGAGGTTAATGAGATTGACCGAGCAATCTCGTATCGTTGGAGATTCTGATCTGTAGGTCCATTAGGTCTACCTTCTAGCTCGTAAAGGGTTCTTAGATCATTTGAATTTGAAATGTTCAAATTCATAAGGGAATAAACTTAATGTATATTGATACGATATAATATATAGTTTTGGAACTATATATTATAAATTTAATGTGAATATGATTCCTATTAAATTATGTGAGAGAATTAAATATTTAAAAGAGTTCAAATGGTAAGTTCAAATGTGAATGTGATTCATATTTGAAAACTATAAGTTAAATTTTAGTGTGCATGAGATGTACATTAAAACTATAGGTTAAGGGGTAAAATGATTAAATGATATTTAATCATTATTTATAATATGTTATTTAATTAAATATGATTTAATGAAATTAATTTGATTAATTAAATTAATTAATTAATTAATTGGGAGCGTGTCACGATGACATGTTCCCATCACTCCCCATTCCTTTATCGATAGGGAGTGTGGAGTTACCCCTGGTATTTTCTTCTTCTTCTCCAATGGAGAGAGGTAGAATTTTTGATCGATCATTTTGTGGTTGAACGGTTAGACAAAGAATACTCTCTCTCACTCTCTCAATTCTCAATTCTCCAATTGTTGGATCCTTCCCACCTAAGGAAGATCTAAGTACTCAGAGGATAGAGGGTTCTCCAAGTGGTAGTGTCTTGCTGGAGAAAACAGAGAAGTCCCTGTTGCTGAATTGCTGATTTCTTTTGAAGCAAGAAGTTGTTGTGCTGAGGAAAAACTACAAAGGTAATTCATTTTTCTTCCTTTTAGTTTAATAGTTAAACTTAGCATGTTTGCATGATTAATCTCTATGCCTAATTAGATTAGAGATACATGTTTATTACGTTTTTCATCAATGTATCGGTTTTTGTATTTCAACCAAAACAAGCTTGCAATTACAATTCCAAACTCGTTTCCGCTGCTCAAGGGGATAAGATGCCCATCATTATTGGTTTCTTAAGCTTTGTTTCCTTTTGAATGGGCATACTTTGCAATTCATGCACATTCCATTTATTTTTCAGAGTATTATAGTTCATATGGAATGGACCATACTCTGAAGGTAAGGAATTAAGGATAAATGTTACCAAAAAATTCTCATTAACTTCCATTCCCATGGTCTTTAGCCTTGCTGCCAGATTTGTCATTTCAAGGATATGCTCATGCATAGTACGAGAACCATCAAACTTAATGTTGGTTAAAGTACTCATCAATGTTCCAGCAAGTGACTTATCAGCCGACTCAGACTGGGAACAATTTTCCACAAATTTCATAAATTCCTTAGCATTTTCAAATTTTGCAATTGTTGACTTGATATTGCTTGACAAAGTCATTCACATAAACATTAAGCTCAATCTATTTGATCTTTCTCAAGTTTTATAGAAAGATCTTTCCTCACCACTGCTAGCATTATTAAGCATTGCAGGTTTCTCATTTAAGAGTGTCAAATCAAGATCCAAAACACCAAGATGAAATCAGATTTTTCCGCACCAATAAGAGAAATTGAGTTCATTAAACACTACAAGAATTTTGGGATTTCCCGACGCCACAAATGGTCGGGAAAACCCCAAAATATGGTCGGCAAATGTATTTCCGACGAAAAAAAACTCGTCGGCAAAATGGTCGGCTTATCCTCGTCGGGAAACCTTTTGCCGACCAATTTTTTTTTTGGTCGGCATTTCTTTATAATGCCGACTAAATAAGATTTGGTCGGCATTTCAAGAAATGCCGACCAAAAAGGTTTGGTCGGCCTTTCTAAGAAATGCCGACTATAAAAACAAAATGCCGACCATTTTGTGTTAGTCGACCTATCAAAGAAATGCCGACTAAATTTAAAATTGGGTCGACATTTCTAAGCTTTGCCGACCAACTTAGTTGGTCGGCATATCTTCGAAATGTCGATCAAATTTAAATTTGGTCGGCATATATTGGAATTACCTATTGCTAAATAGGTATTTATTTGGATTTTCACTATATCTTCAAACTTGATGTACATGAAATAAAATATACACAAATTGAATAAAAAATTTACTTACATTAAATTAAAGTTAATTACACTTTGTTCATACAAAACAAAAATACAGTTTTTGACCAAATAACCCAATCTACAAACAAAATTTTATATATTAAACTCAAGTTAACTACACGTTATCTTCATGGCGATCTTCGTGTTGCTTTCAGAGCAATGTCGAGTCGATCCACCTATATGAAAAAAACATGAACCTAAGATCAAAACTATATAAACATATAACAACGATAATGAATAATATAAACAAGTTTTAACTAATACTTAAATTTCAGCGTATAAATTTCAAACGATTTTAAGTCCAAACATAATTCAAACAAAAAAAGTTAAACAAAAAAGTTATACTTACTATTCCTATACATAAGTATCATTCTCACTCACATAACACAAAAATCACAATTACAAACTTACTAAAACATAGGAGAATAGAAACAAAACCGACAACTAAAAACATAAAACTCAATTACAAATGTACTAAACTAACCTAACATTACATTTCCAAAAGTTGTAAACAAACATAACATTTCCAAAAGTTGTAAACAAACATAACAAACATCTCAAAAGTACAAATAACGTAAACTAAACTAAACTAACATTTCAAATGTACTAAACTAACCTAACATTACATTTTCAACCGTACTAAACAAACATAACATCTCCAAAAGTTGTAAACAAGTATAACATCTAAAAAATGTTCGATACCTAGACTAAACTAACATTCCAAACAGACAACCTTTCAAAACTAATAAACGAACATAACAAACATCTCAAAAGTACAAATAACGTAAACTAAACTAAACTAACATTTCAAATGTACTAAACTAACCTAACATTACATTTTCAACCGTACTAAACAAACATAACATTTCCAAAAGTTGTAAACAAGCATAGCATCTCAAAAATGGTCGATACCTAGACTAAACTAACATTCCAAACATTTTCAAACGTACCAATTCAAAATTTTTCTTAACCTAAAATAAGCATATAAACACTTCAAAGTAAATCAACTACGCCCAACCTCCTCCAAACTACAAACAAATCACTAGGCTGGGCTCCAATAGAGTCACAAACAACATGAAAAACAAAACAACTCAATTAAACTCGATGACTATCTTTACTGCAGGATAGTCATCGACAACATGTAGTAGTACGAATATTACCTATGTCGACGGTCCTCCCGTGAGTTTAGTAGTTGTGTAAGCATTGATCAAGGTGGCCAACTCATTTTTGTATGTCGGGTTTCAACTTCATCTAGTTTCGCTCTCGTACTCGTGATTTCATCCTTCGCACGATTTAACTCTTCCTTCGTCTCAGTCAACTCCGCCTTTTGATGTGCATTCTCATCTCGTAATTTAGCCAATTCTAGGCCCAACTCGTGTTCTCGTTCGGTCTCTTGGTAGATGATGAGTTCTTTTGTCGTTTCAACCTTGACCCCAACCCATGCCTTTCACTTGATTTGGATCCACTACAAAGACTGTTTGGACAATCGCACTCTCTCATGCAATTAGTACGACCCCTTCTTGAGTGGATTTCTCCTGCAACTCTATCATTTGACTCTGTGGACCAAATTAAAATAGGTATTATTCAAGATACAAGTTTATAATGCAACTCTAAAAGTAGGAAACTTACATGAGCATTACCAGCTGCTGGATTCACCCACCCTTTGCCTTCTTTTTTATACCGGTTTGTTTGAATAACTCAATGGGTCCTACGTCAACACCTTTTGATTTCTGTAAATCCCAAAAATACTAAGTTATTTCTAATGATGGTAAACAAGAAGTAATGAGTGAAACATTTGTCTAACTCATACCTGTTTTTGCAACACGTGCATGAAGGACTTAGACCCGGTGCAATGGTTCCAGGTAGAACTTCTCGCAGTTCTTTTGTTTGTCTCCATAGTTTTCTAACAAAATAGATTTTGATAAAATGAACCGATATTATACGCTCGAAGTGACATATTTGTTAAGAAATGTAAATAACGTACCTTACATTCAGGAGACTCCCATCTGTCACATAGGAAATGCCAATCAGCAATGTCGGTCACACGTTTATGTGGTGTTGTACGTCTTGCTTCAGGAGGCGTATTTCGATAGTGCCTAGACAAGTCTCCCCTAAACTCCTTGAACGTACTTTGTATCTCATGATCAATAAACCTATGAGCAGCGGGTTGAGATAAATCTAGCTCGAAATGGTTTTGAAAAAAAAAAAAAGAGAAAGACCAAGATATTAACTTTAGATCAACTCGACATGATAGATCACAAAAAGAACTAAATGATAAGCTTACCAAGAGTTTGTTTTTTCACATGATCCTTTAGTTACAGAGGCACATCTTTCCACTTCGTTATGCATCGAAACGATTCTCGAACTATCGTACCAATTGCGTTGCTTGAATCTTGTGGCAAAATCACAAACAGGCTTCTCCATTTCATCAGTTATTTCTATTGGAATTCTCCCATGGATGCTGACATATCTATCAAGCTCTTTGTTCCTTGAGAATCCTCTCACTCTACGGGCAGAACTATCTGAAACACAAATCAGTGAACCAATAAGTAAATGTAAAATTATTAACGAAAGTGTATAACTAAACTAACCTGAAGTCTCGCCAGTAGAAGACACTACTGTGGCGGTAGGCGCTGGGGGCGTAATTTTCAAAAAGGTTTGCCGCCTCATCTTCTAACTCTGCAGAGCGCACCATTTTTCCTAGCACACATCAAACATATAAGTGATATGAAATAATCCAATAATGATAAAAAAAAAAAAAATCTTTGAGAAGTAATGAACGAAACATATAATTATAGTGTTAATCACTATCATGATCTGAGTCTGAGTCAGAACTCTCATCAGGGCTAGAATTAATCTCAGGAAGAGGTTCGACGTCCTCATCTTCGTCGTTTATGAAATCATCATCACTATCATGATTTGATAATATCTCTCTACTCTGGTTTCCTTCCACAATGGTGGGATCAACATCGACTCTACACAAAGCAATATCCTCAACTAATTCATCAACTCTTATTTCACCTTCAACGATGCGTCAATTGAAGTTGATCATTTGCAATATCTTCGATCTCCGGTATGTCCCACAATCGCTTATTCTCGTACCACTTGCACCACCTTCCGATTATTACCATATTTTGGATCGTCAATGTAAAATACTTGTTGTGCTTGCGTAGCAAGGATAAAAGGGTCATCAACATACCAATAGTGTGATGTGTTTATTAATCTCAACCCTAAATCGAAATGTGATCTTTTTTTTTTTTTATCGATTGTCAAACCATTTACATTTAAAAATCATAACACGTTTTCTCTTCACATACTCTAAGTCCAACACCTCCGTCAATACACCGTAGAAATTCGCTCATCATCGCTCGACTCTCACTTTCTCCCAATACTAAAACTCCACTATTCTGTGTAGCCCGACGATTATCCCGCACTATTGTGTGAAAACGCATTCTATTAACAATGCATCCACTATAAGATCGCACTTGAGAACTAGGATCAACCGCCATTGAGTATAAATCATCAGACATAATTCCATTCTCACGTAGTGAGAGAACCTGTCAATTCATTTATATACGTTATAAATATTAATCATGATTGAAATTAAATTTATGAACTCTTATATAACATGGAACTTACATGAGATTTGAACCATGTAGGAAATTGGAGTTGGTGTCTTTTATATAAATCGTTGGCAGTTTGAGCTTCAGGACGTATTAATTGCAAATGTTGTCTATTGATAATAAAAAAATAAAATAAACACATCAAATTTAGCTCATTTGTATATACAAACTGGGATTAACACATAGGGTATTCGAGACGTACATACGATATGACTTTATTTCATCACAATTGTTCAAAATATACCAATGTGCTATCTGTTTCTCCTCAGCTGATAAGGTTCTTGATGTTGCAACTCCCAATGGTCTTGCACTTTGTTTAAATACTTCAAACTCACCCCAGATCTCGTTCAATGGAAGTTGGTCATCACTTCGCTCCTCTCTATTGAATCTCGTTTCAATTCCACTTAGATACAATGAACAAAAATTAATTGATTCGATTCATTACAAATGCTTCGCTATTGAACCTCTACGGACGCGCTTTGTTTCGCATGCGTATTGTTTCAATGTTCGTAAGCTTCACTCAATAGGGTACATCCAATCAGTAGCTAATGGGGCCTACAACTCGGGTTTCATATGGCAAGTGAACTGCAAGATGCACCATTACATCGAAAAATGCTGGCGGAAATATTTTTTCCAACTTACAAAGAACCACCACAATATCTGATTGTAACCGATCCAAATCACTAATACGTATCGTTTTCGCACATAAATCACGAAAGAATGTGCATAACTCAACAATAGTAGTGCACACATCCTTAGGTAAATAGCCCCGAACCCCAATAGGGAGAAGTCGTTGTAGCAGAACGTGAGAGTCATGAGTTTTCAATCCCCATAGTTTTCCATCATTTACACTTACACATCTTGATATGTTCGACACAAATCCATCAGGAAATTTCACCGATTTCAAAAATTTACAGAATTCAATCCTTTCCTTAGTAGTTAATGTGTATGCAGCATGTGGTTTTACGACCCTGTTGCCTACCTTTTGCAAATGTAGTTCTTTCCGTATATTAAGGTCCTCTAGATCCAATCGTGCCTTCGTCGTGTCCTTGTTTTTTCCTTCAATATTTAACAATGTGCCAACCAAGTTATCACATATGTTTTTTTTCAATGTGCATTACATCCAATTTATGTCTTAACAAAAGTTTTGACCAATAAGGTAGTTCGAAGAAAATACTCTTTTTCGTCCAATTAAGATCTGTTTGTTTCCTTTTTTTTGTCCTTCTTTGTTGGATGTTTACTGAACACGGGAAAATTGAGCATGTTAATTTCTTGTAAAATCTCATCTCCATCCACTAAAATGGGGGGAGGTCTAAGTTCTGACTTCCCGTCAAATTGCTTACTTCTGCGCCAACTGTGACTCGCTTGAAGATAACGTCGATGACCTATATAAGAAATCTTGCCTCTAATCCTAAAAGATGACGTATCATCTTTACAGATGGGGCATGCTTGGTAACCTTTCGTACTCCAGCCAGATAAGTCGCCGTATGCAGGAAAATCATTAATGGTCCATAACAAACTTGCGTGTAGTTGAAAATACTCGCCACTAGCTGAGTCATAAGTGCACACTCCATTATTCCATAACTCTTTCAACTCTTCAATCAATGGTTATAAGTAAACATCAATTTCTTTTCCAGGAGACTTCGGTCCAGGAATAAGTAAAGACATAAAGAAGTTGGTTTATTTCATGCATTTCCAAGGTGGCAAATTATAAGGAACTAACACCACCGGCCACATACTATATGAAGTACTCATATTCCCGAATGGATTAAATCCATCTGAAGCTAACCCCAATCGAACATTTCTTGCTTCCCTAGAAAACTGAGGATATTCACGATCAAAGTGCTTCCACCCTTCACCATCAGCTGGATGTCGTAATACACCATCTTCCACGACACGTTTATCCTTATGCCACCTCATTTCAGAAGCAAAATGTTTGGATGAAAACAATCGTTTCAATCTTGGTATCAAAGGAAAGTGACGTACAATTTTATGTGGAATTTTTTTTCCTTTTCCATCGTTCAATCTGTATCGGGACTCTCCACATGTTGGGCACTGTTGGCAATCAACAAATTCTTTCCAATACAGTATGCAATCATACTTGCATACATGAATTATCTCATAGCCTAGCCCTAAGTCACGCAACTTCCTCTTCGCTTCATAGAATGAACTAGGTATACATGCACTTGGGAATGCTTCTTTTAACAATTGTAATAACATATCAAACGATTTGTTACTCCAATTGTTAAGAACCTTAATATGCATTAATCTCACCAAAAAGTTCAATGATGAGAATCGTGTACAACCAGGGTATAATTGATTGCATGCTTCACTCATTAAATCCTCAAATAAGGTTGGGGTATCCGTGTCATGGGCATTAAGGGGAAGTTCATTTTCAATATTGTTTCCTTCATCCACATCTGCTTCGCCAATTGAGACTTGAAGATCATTTA
Source organism: Trichosanthes cucumerina (assembly GCA_036507285.1). Taxonomy (NCBI): domain Eukaryota; kingdom Viridiplantae; phylum Streptophyta; class Magnoliopsida; order Cucurbitales; family Cucurbitaceae; genus Trichosanthes; species Trichosanthes cucumerina. Next base: position 9,299,002 of record CM071842.1, on the reverse strand, counting down.
AAAGATTAAACATCTCATTTTCTTCATCGAAATTTCTCGAGTCGATAGTATTTGATCTAGAATCGTGTACTGACTCAACCATTATACGTTCAAACATTGGAGGGTTGACAACTTCTCCATGATATACCCAGTCACGATAAGAGGAAGATATTCCATTCATGAATAGATGTCGCTCAACTCCATCTAAAGATTGCCACATCGCATTCATGCAATTTCTACATGGGCATCTTGTTTTTCCTGAGTCATTAACATGAAACTTTGCATTCTCTAGAAATTGAGTTACTCCTTCTTTATACTCGGTTGACAACCTGTCTCTAAGTTTAATCCAATTTTTATTCATCTCTACCCTAAATTATTATACTTTTTGAAGTCCACTGCGTATTTCTGTAATATTCTGTATACTTTAGACAAAAAAACTAAATATGTGAGAGTTAGGATTTGAACACTAACATTTTGCATATTGATATACGTCTTGATACTAAAACAATATTTTAAACTATCATTTTATTGATATATGTGAGAGTTATGGATTTTAGACAACACCCTCTGTATGTAGAAATTTAGTGACAGATAACGACGCTACTTAAAGAAATCCAAAATTTTTCTTAACTCCAAATAAGCCTGCAAACACTTCAAAATAGTCCGAGTACGCTCAACCTCCTCCAAACTACAATAAATCACTAAGTTGGGCTCCAATAAAGTCACAACTAGCAGGAAAGCAAAACAAACTAGATGCAAGTAGAAACCAACCATGATATGCAAGTAGAAAGCATATAACATGTTGCACAGAAACAAACAAACTCACCTAGTATAAACTACTTACAAGATATCTTAAATCACTCCTAAAGCAATCCAAAAAGCATCCCAAAACAACCTTAAATTGAGTTTGAACAAGCTAAAACTAATTCAAATCCTAAAATAGAGAGCTTTGAAGTGTTAATAAGTTTTTTTTCAGCTGGATGGAGAAACATATTTACTCTAAGCTCTCAAACATTTAATGTATATTGCACTCGATCAATCTATCAAATATAGCTCAATCATTTTGAACTTTGAAACTTAATGAACATCTCCATCACAAACATTCATGGCCATTCAGTTTTAAACCAACCTAAATCGATTATACTCATAATACTCTGGTTAAGTTCTTATAGAGTTCATAAGGCTAGGCTACTATGGAAGCATAACACATGATCCAGACAAAGTTATAAACAACAATTATTAACAACACATAATTATTAACAACATATAAGGATAAATCAAAATTTCTACCTTAACAAATCTTACCGACGAACGAGCGGGAGGCGAACGGGCGAGCGAACGAATCTTCTAATACTTACCGACGAAGCGGCGGCGGCGTGCAGGTGGCGGCGGAATGAGCGGAAGCGATGACGCGATAAGCATGCAGGGCGAGAGGATGATAGCAATGGACGATAGGCGGCGAAGGAAAAATACAACCTAATTCCCACCAATCAATCAACAATATCAAATTGATTGGTTACAACAATCTAGAATTTCAATGCATATACCAGAATTTCTTTAACAATTTCTCCACTTCCTTTGACAGACTCACTTTCGAATTCGGCCCAATCGATTTAACCCCACTCCGAAATTCTTCAACAAGAGTCTTCCATCGCCAAAACCCAACTCGTAAATCAATCAAATGATCGAAAAGCAGAAACACCCGATTCACGATTTTGAAATACAAAAGTCGAATTACAGAGAGAAACCTTGGCGCGGCGGCAAAGCGGCGCGCGGCGAGCGGCGAGCGAAGCGGCACGAAAATCCGGATAGAGCGGCGAGAGCGGGCGGCGCAGCGAGCAGCATCGGCGGGCGGTCGAGCGAGCACACTCCGGTTCTCTCTGTCGGTCGGCGACGGACGGGCGGCAGCGACAGGTGTCGGGCGGCGAACGGACGGCGGGCGGACGGCGATTTCAGAGAAGGCGGGCGGTCTTCGAAGGGTAGGGCAAATGAAAAGGTGAAGAAGAATAGGGTCGTTCGATTTTTTTATAAAGCCATTGCCGACCATTTTTGAAATAGTCGGCAATAACCATTGGAAATGCCGACCATTTTTGGCAATGGTCGACAATAACCATTGGAAAGGCCGACCATTGCCAAAATGGTCGGCCTTTCCAATGGTTATTACCGACCATTTCACACATGGTCGGCCTTTCATTAGTTATTGCCGACCATTGCCAAAAATGGTCGGCCTTTCCAATGGTTATTTACGTCATTTTAATAAAGCCATTGCCGACTATTTCTACACTGGTCGGCCTTTCCAATGCTTATTGCCGACCATTTTGAAAATAGTCGGCGTTTCGAATGCTTATTAACGTGATTTTAATAAAGCCATTGTCGACTATGGTCAAAATGGTCGGCCTTTCCAATACTTATTGCCGACCATTTCCAAAATGGTCGGCCTTTCCATTACATATTGCCGACCATTTCTAAATGGTCGGCCTTTCCAATACTTTTTGCCGACCATTTCCAAAATGGTCGGCCTTTCCATTACATATTGCCGACCATTTCCAAAATGGTCGGCCTTTCCATTACTTATTGCCGACCACGTCGAAAATGGTCAGCCTTTCCAATACTTATTGATGACCATTTAAGAAATGGTCGGGATTAGTTCGTAATTACCGACTAATGATTAATTGGTCGGGGGTTGCCTACATATCCCGACGATATTTGAAGCGTCGGGATTACTGTCGTCGGCAAAACATTCTTTTCTTGTAGTGAAACTTAATCATCATAGAAGTGGCTTGCGAATGGAGAGAAAATGAAGTAGTTACTGCAAATACAGAAAATATGTTTACTCATTATTGCTTTGATAAATAAACTTAAAAAAAAATGCATATTCATAAAATATTAAACAAACATTAAGAATATATTGAAGTTCTTCTTTGGGAGATACAACAACATACACATTCATACATAATTGATGTTTGATTTAATTTTACATAATTGGTAATTAAAATGCTCAAATTAGATACATTAGTTATCTTTGGATATACTAAAAATATCTAATCAAGTACCTCAACTGACCACGATAATGTTTAAAATTATAAAACTACTAATCAACCTTTGGGCGATTCAAAATGTTTTATAATAATGAACGTCAATATACTTATGATATAAAATCATTAATACCATCCCATTTATTAGCATCACATAAACATGAGTAATTGTATTAACGTTAATTTGATATCCATAAAACATATACTAATTCGGCCACTTTGGTGACTAAGAAATTATTCCTAACATAGACATCATATTAGTAACAAGTAATTTTCATCACATAATTTCGGCCACTTTAGTGATTGACAAATTATTCATAATTTAGATATCATAATAATAAACCATTTAATATCATTATATATATATATATATATTACAAAAAAATTGGCCAAAATCATGTTTATGGAACATAAGTAATCCATTCAATTTTCCAGAATACGAATTCTTGATACATAAGAAGATTCACATTAAATATATGTATAATATATTCATCTACAGAAACAAAAAAAAATCATGTCCCAGCAGGATGAATTTAATAATTAATAGAAAAAACAAATTTATATATGATGATGTTTGTGAAGGACAAAAAAAAAAAAAAAAAATCGATTCTCTGACCTTCAAGTGAAGATTTAGATGAAAGATACTTCCGTTCTCTCGCCTTCAACAAAATCGCCGACAAACACCGATATCAAAACCTTTAGTCGGTGACGTTTATTTGTTTATTTATTAGTATAAAATTATTCCAACTTCTTCCTTCATAATTGAATAAAAGAGGAACCCAAATTAAATATATTTACAGGGAAAACATAAATTCATATAATAAAACATCGAAAATCATAAGTTCTCAATCAAAGGCTCTGATACCACATGTAAACTTTACATTGCATGATTATACAATAAAATCATAACATTGTATAATCCAATAAAATCAAGATCTTTGAACTAGATGATTTTCACAATAACATAAGTTAGAGTAACATACCTGGATCCATGATAATCTTCTTGTAGAGAAGGATTGTGTATCTCCCTCTTAGCCTTCCTTTAGAGCTTGATTAAGTTTCTTGATAGGGTTTATTGATGGAGAGAAAATTCTACTTTGTTAGGCAGAGAGAGGACCAATCCCTAGGTTTTATCCTTATATATACACTTTCCATTAGTGTAACGCCCCTACTTTTCTATGACCAATTCCTAGGGACATTACTACACATGCATGCATTTATAGGCCGAGAGATAAAAGAACTTAAAAGAAATTTCCAATCAACATAAATAGTTTCAGGGATCCCAAAAAAACAAAACATTAAAATCAGATAAAAGCATCGTTTTAGCATGGCCTATTAAAACGTAAATAAGTTTAACTCCAAATAAGAGCATAGAGATAACATCAGTTTAAAACAGAAATGTGCGGAAAACATGTCGGTCCCCATGGTTTTAGTAACGCTCCCCGTCACTCGCTCGCACGCGTCCTTTCCTTTACCTGAAAAACATTTTTAAAAGAAAGGGTGAGTATTGCAAACAATACCCAGTAAGTAACCTCGCTACCGAGGTTTGGGATATGCATACACATACAATCATGATCTTTAAACTCATTCGTAACATACATATATGGGACCTAAAACTTTCTAGTATTGTCAGGTCTTTAATCCATGACTGCTTATTTAGTTGTCAGGCCTTTAATCCATGACTGCTTATTTAGTTGTCAGGTCTTTAATCCATGACTGCTCATTTAGTTGTCAGGTCTTTAATCCATGACTGCTCATTTAATTGTCAGGTCTTTAATCCATGACTGCTTATTTAATTGTGGGGCCGACTGGTCATCCTGAGTCATTTCGTTTTGAGTCCCTCACAGACCCCTGTACTTTGACCCATAGGTCTCTATTGCATGTTTGACCATGCACATAATAATTTCAGGATACCAATGTCCACACTATTCATTAATTCCTTTCGTGGCATACAAAACATGCATGAGGTCCCATCATTCACATAATAATAGAGTACATGTCACAACATCATCATCGATCTACCAAACATACTTTTCTCATGGACAGTTTGAAGATCATACCTTTGTAAAAACATGAAACATTCTCATACAAACTACTGTCCTATTCTCACATGAAATAATGGAATACTTATACATAACATTCGAGAATAATTTCACATAAAATAATGGTTCCTTTCCGCATGATACATCGAAGTATTTGCACATAAAATATTACGTATTCTCACACTAATATCTGTATATTTTCATATGAAAAATATAAACTATTTCGCATGAAATCATGGAAATCATTTTCATTTAATCCCATTAAAAGTTCGGCACAAGGTCCCTTACCTCGAGCTTTGATTTTGCTCCAACACCTAATCGAACTCCCTGCCTACTCTCCTTTTAGTGAAACCTGATTCACAACATAATTTCCGAATTCAATCTCCAAGCATTCACTAAAACCCTAATCATGCGATGCTTAAATTACTGTATTAAGATATCGTGCCCCGCTTACCTCGAGCTCAAAGCGAACACCTACTATCCCTTAGTCCGTTTTGACGATCGACCTCCAATTCCGCTCCAAGCTTGGTACCTACCCCAAATGTGTTCGAAACCGTAACCTGAGTTCTTAATCAAACGCTTAATTAATCGATAGGTCACAAGTAAATCTCCAACGAGTTCGAAATTAAACCAGCTCGCTCACCGAGTTATAATTTCAAAGATCGAAAGTCTTTGCTTGATCGGAAGGGGCCGGGCGCGGTGTCATTTGAATCACGAATGCCGGCGACGGCGCTCCTCATGGCGGCGGCGGGTGAGGTGCCGAGGTTTCGGCATACTGAACGATCCTCGAGCAATGGTGCGCGGACGCGCGACTCCACGAATCTGCGGCGGCCGAGACTTGGTTGCGGTTGGCGGAAGACTCGCGGACGGCTGGAGCGAAACTCGTGGACGGTCGAGCGGCTGGAGAGTTTCGGCTGTGACTGGCGGAAGGCTCGTGGATGCTTGTGTTGTCACGGACGGCTGGCTTCGATCGCGTTCGTGGATCGGCGGGGATGGCGGCGTGCTCGGCGGCCGTGTGCGCGCGGGGTCGCGGCTCACTCGTGGCGAGCCCCGACGCGGCTAGAGTTCCGATGCGCGGGCGTGGCGTATGGTGGTGGCGGGTACAAGAAGACGGCGCCAGTGGCTGCTGGCGCGGCGACGCCTTGCACCGTTTACGGTGCGGCGGTGAAAGACTAGTAGTGATAGGTTTTAGGGTTCCAATTAGGTCACAAGAGAGTAAGTGAGAGTAATATGAGAGGTGGCTAGGGTTTCTCTTGTCCAATTGTCCTCACAAATATATAGGTCCTAAACCCTAGATCCTTTTCTTTTCACAAACCTATCTAGTCCTTGCCTTGAGCATAAATTTTCTAAAATGCCATTGCTACCTTCTCATCTTTCATTAAAATATGAGTCTATTGTCTAGAGGAGAACGTTTTGCTCTAAACTGCATAAAATCAAAGACTCATTAACGCTGAGCTTGATAAAATTCATTAACCCGACTAGACACACACACACAGGTTGATAGAATGTTAATTATAATAAATAGTTGGTACCTGTGGTTGTGGTCGTCACAATCTTCCCTCCTTAAGAACTTTCGTCCTCGAAGGTTCATATTCTTGAAATAGTTTCGGATATTTAGCTCGCACTTCTTCTTCTCGCTCCCAGGTAGCTTCTTCCGTGCGGTGGTTTTGCCACAACACTTTAACTAAGTTGATCTCACGGTTACGGAGGGTCTTTCGGTCTCTCGCAATAATCTGTACAGGTCGTTCGCCATAACTCAAATCTTCTGCTAACTGTAATGGTTCGAAGTCTACGACATGAGTCGGGTCTGGAACGTATTTTCTCAACATGGAGACATGAAACACGTTATGCACCGCTGCAAAGGGAAGGCGGCGGTGCTAATCACATGAGGCCCACGCGCACCAATCCTCTCTAGGATCTCAAATGGTCCAGATGAATCGCGGACTCAACTTCCTTTCCGGCCAAACCTTAGAATTCCCTTCATTGGGGCCACCTTAAGAAATACGTGGTCCCCAACATCGAATTCTAGGTCTCTCTTCGTCTCTCGTGTCGGCATAACTCTTTCTGCATCGCTTTGGGCGGTCTCGCATCCGCGCCCGAATCTTTTGCACCGCCTCATTAGTGACTGTACTAATACGGACCCAACAATCGGCGTTCACCAACCTCCTCCCGAAAACGGGAGTTCGCAACGCGTTTTCCATAGAGAGCTTCAAATGGAGCCATTAGATGGTCGATCGATAAGCGTTATTATAAGCAAACTCCATCAAATGCAAATGAGTGTCCCAACTGCCTGGGAAGTCTAAAGTGCAAGCTCGCAACATATCTTCTAATATCTGGTTTAATCGTTCATCGCGCCCATCCGCTCTGCGTGGATGAAAAGGCAGCATCTTGAAGTTCAATCGCGAACCCAACGCTCTCTGTAAACTCCTCCAGAAGTTGGAGGTGAAACGTGGATCCCTGTCTGATATAATCTTGACTGGAATCCCATGCAAACGGACTATCTCTTCCAGGTAAAGTTGTGCCCACTTATCTGTAGAATAGGTGGGTTTCCCTGGTATGAAATGTGCTGACTTTGTTAACCTGTCCACTATGACCCAAATTACTGTGTAACCTCGTAAAGTTCTAGGCAGTCCAACTATGAAATCCATTGAGATCTCCTCCCATTTCCACCGAGGTACATGTAAAGGTTGCAAAGCAAACCCGCGGGTCTCTGTTCAGGTGCCTTCACTGCCGACAAGTCAAACACTGCCGACAAACTCGCTCACGTCGCGCTTCATGTTGCACCACCAAAACGATCATTTGAGATCTCGGTACATCTTGGTACTGCCGTGGTGCATAGAAAATGGTGAGTTATGGGCTTCGCTCAATATTTTTCGCGATTTGTCGCCACTTTGGCACACATAATCGACCTTGAAGTAGTAATCCTCCATCCGTGGATAGGGCAAACTCGTCGCCAACTCACCTGTGTAGTTCTTTGCAGATGCGCTTTTCTACTAAGCGAGGGTCCACTGTGAGCCTCAATGATACGTTGTCTCAAGGTCGGTTGTATCGTTAAGCGGGCTAAGCGCGCCGTGGTCTTTCCTACTAGTCATCGCAATTTCAGCTCGAGCAAACTCGCTCGTAACTCTGCCATATCGTCACTCGCGCAAGTATGCACAAGCTTCTCTCTGAGGGCATCGGCCACTACATTAGCCTTACAGGGATGGTATTGTATGTCAATGTCATAATCCTTCACTAATTCCAACCATCTCATGGCGCCTCATGTTCAATTCCTTCGGGTGAGCAGATACTTGAGACTTTTATGATCTGTAAAAATTTGGATTTTCTCGCCATACGGTAGTGTCTCCGGATCTTTAATGCAAAGACCATCGCTTTGCTAGTTCCGTGTCATGAGTTGGATAGTTCCTCTCGTGCGTCTTCAATTGTCGGGATGCATAAGCTATTACTTTACCGTCTTTGCATTAGTACACACACCCAACCCCTTTCTTAGAAGCATCATTGTAAACCACAAAGCTCCTGTCGCCCTCGGGAACTGTAAGAATCGGGTGACACTAATCTGTACTTGAGTTCTCGGAAGCTCGCCTCACAAGCATCATCCCAAACAAATGAGTTTCCCTTGCGCCACCGGTGAGTCATGGGCATGGCTATCTTGGCAAAAACCTCGCACGATAATCGTCTATAATATCCTCGCAAGACCCGAAAACCACGTACCTGCTGATGGCGGTGGTCGGGACGAGGCCCACGTGTGACGGCCTCCACTTTTTCCGGGTCAACAGAGACTCGGCCTTCTGACACAACATGCCCTAGGAAAGATACATGCGAGCGAGTCGCACTTGGAGAATTTTGCATACAACTTATTCTCCTCGTGCGTGTTTAAAACTTTTCTCAAGTGACTCTCATGATCTTCATCACACTTGGAGTATATCAAGATATCGTCGATGAACACAATCACGAACGTATCAAGAAACTCCTTGAATAAGCGGTTCATCAAGTCCATGAAAGCGGCGGGGCGTTGGTCAAACAAAGCGGCATCACCGTGAACTCGTAATGCCCATAACGTGATCGAATGCCGTTTTAGGAATATCCTCTTCACCGATCCTCAATCGATGGTAGCTTCGATCTCGAGATCGATCTTGGAGAACACTTGTTGCTCCTCAGAATCGATCGAACAAGTCATCTATTCTCGGGAGGGGGTATTTGTTCTTGATCGTAACTTTATTCAACTCCTCGTAATCTATACACAGCGCATGGATCCGCGTCTTTCTTTTTCACGAACAAAACAGGGGGCTCCCAGGCATAAACGCTTGGGCGTATAAACCCTTGTCTAGCAAGTCTTGTAATCGTATTTTTAGTTCTTTCAACTCTGCGGCGCCATTGCAGACGGGGCCTTGGATATCGGGTCGCCCCCAATTCCAATCAGATGTTAAAATCTACCTCCCGATCGAGGTATTCCGGGAGGTCCTCGGGAAGACGCTCAGTAAACTCATTCACTCATCGTAATGCGATGTCACTTTGAGATCTCGTGCACCTTGCATCTAGTATGCAAGCTAAGACGCCCCAAGCTCCCCGATGCAATAACTACGGCCTTAGGCGGTGAATTACCTTAGCCTACTTCTCGCTATCGTGCCTCCGAACTCTGCTTGGGTTGGTGGGAGGAGTGAACACTACCTCCTTCCCGAAACAATCAATGCAAGCATGGTTCTGCGCTAACCGACCCATGCCCAATATTACATCAAAGTCAAACATGTCTAAGACCACTAGATTCTTCGCTAACTCATGGTCTGCGATGGTCACACTACCATCCTTGACTTTCATATTGGCTAACAAATTTATTCCGCAGGAGTGGAGACAGACGGGGCATATCAGAATCGTTTCTAGTTCTAACTCACTTGACTTACAAAGGTTGCGAGAAATAAAAGAGTGCGTAGAGAACAGTAATCAAACAATACAAAGGCAAGGTGCCCAAGTAATGGAAGTGTACACAGTCACCGAAGTCCGAGCCATAGATGTCTCTCTGGTGCTTGCATAGGCTCTCCTCGATGTATAACCGGCTTCACAAAGAGCCCACTATTTATAATCCGAGGTGGCTAGTCTTTGGCTTGACTCGGCAAACTATTAGCTCTGTGCCCTTCTTTTCCGCACCTGAAACACACTCCGGACCGGGCTAAACACTTACCCCAGTGCTGCTTACCACATTCTTTGCACTGTGGCCTATCTCCGCTGCTATTTCCCGATCTGTTGACTTGTGGTTTCTGACCGGAACCTGTACGAAAATGCCCTGGTCTATGCGGTGTACGCTGGGACGCTGTGAGCTAGAATTTGCATTTGGTCCCACTTCCTCTTATGAGTTGCTATGGGTTGCCCGTTAATTCTACTACTGCTGTGCGATGCATGTGCTGCACCCAAATCAATTCCGCCACTCTCTCGCTGGAGGCGTAATCGGGAGGTGCTAATGCTTGGATAAAGCCTCGAACGTTCTCATCCAGCCCCATAATGAAGCGCTCAGTCTTCTTTGCCTCTGTATCCACCAGCTCGGGGGCAAAACGGGACAAACGGGTAAATTCCCTCTCATACACCTCCACTGCCCTCCGGTTCGCACACAGGTGTAAAATTTCGCCGCTTCTGTGAACGAGCTGCAGCAGGATAGAATTTCCGCGAGAATGCTTCTTTGAGCAGATTCTGGTAATCGTTTCTCTCGTGGCGACAATGGTTCCTCGGGCGGACTCCCACCATAAATACGCGTCATCCTCAAAGATAAAGGTAGCACAGGACACCCACCTCCGGTCCTCGGGCGGTTCATCGATCGAAGATGGTCTCAATGGAGGACACCACAACTCGCCACGGTGGGGTCACTGGAAGACCCATTGAAAGATCTAGATCATACTTCACGAAGTCCTTCGGTAACGAGACTCGAGTTGCATCGTTTCGCCCACGATTTGCTTGGGCGGTGGGTGGCTCTCGAGCTCGCACCGGACTCTGCATAGCCTCCACCATCATAGTCATAACATTGGCGTTCCTTGAGTACGCCACGGGGCAGCTGCAGTACATTCTCCCGACGGTCGGCCGGTGGTCACGGGGAGGTCTCGAGCAGGTGGAGCGACCTCTTCCCGATCCGGTGGTAATTCGGTTGAGCGTCAACGTTTTCCTTGCCTCCCGGCCCTACCACGTCCCCTACCTCTCCCTCGACCTCTAGGTGGCATTTTGTCAATACTACAATACTGAGAGAGTTTCTAACTCGGTCTCTTTACTTTCTAACCATAAGATAGGATCACCCCTGGTTTTAAGTTCATGTATATGCAAAAAAGCAAGATCATATCATAATCATTTTCTTAATTGATAAAATATCGAACGCACTGGCGGTGTGGAAAGCGTTGTTAAACCATGGGAACTACTCGTGCTTACTCAGTAAGCAAGTCTCTGTAACCCTTAAACCTAGGGCTCGATACAAGCTATAACGCCCTACTTTTCTATGACCAATTCCTAGGGACATTACTACACATGCATGCATTTATAGGCCGAGAGATAAAAGAACTTAAAAGAAATTTCCAATCAACATAAATAGTTTCAGGGATCCCAAAAAAACAAAACATTAAAATCAGATAAAAGCATCGTTTTAGCATGGCCTATTAAAACGTAAATAAGTTTAACTCCAAATAAGAGCATAGAGATAACATCAGTTTAAAACAGAAATGTGCGGAAAACATGTCGGTCCCCATGGTTTTAGTAACGCTCCCCCGTCACTCGCCCTGCACGTCCTTTCCTTTACCTGAAAAACATTTTTAAAAGAAAGGGTGAGTATTGCAAACAATACCCAGTAAGTAACCTCGCTACCGAGGTTTGGGATATGCATACACATACAATCATGATCTTTAAACTCATTCGTAACATACATATATGGGACCTAAAACTTTCTAGTATTGTCAGGTCTTTAATCCATGACTGCTTATTTAGTTGTCAGGCCTTTAATCCATGACTGCTTATTTAGTTGTCAGGTCTTTAATCCATGACTGCTCATTTAGTTGTCAGGTCTTTAATCCATGACTGCTCATTTAATTGTCAGGTCTTTAATCCATGACTGCTTATTTAATTGTGGGGCCGACTGGTCATCCTGAGTCATTTCGTTTTGAGTCCTCATGCTGCACCTCGCATTTTTGACCCATAGGTCTCTATTGCATGTTTGACCATGCACATAATAATTTCAGGATACCAATGTCCACACTATTCATTAATTCCTTTCGTGGCATACAAAACATGCATGAGGTCCCATCATTCACATAATAATAGAGTACATGTCACAACATCATCATCGATCTACCAAACATACTTTTCTCATGGACAGTTTGAAGATCATACCTTTGTAAAAACATGAAACATTCTCATACAAACTACTGTCCTATTCTCACATGAAATAATGGAATACTTATACATAACATTCGAGAATAATTTCACATAAAATAATGGTTCCTTTCCGCATGATACATCGAAGTATTTGCACATAAAATATTACGTATTCTCACACTAATATCTGTATATTTTCATATGAAAAATATAAACTATTTCGCATGAAATCATGGAAATCATTTTCATTTAATCCCATTAAAAGTTCGGCACAAGGTCCCTTACCTCGAGCTTTGATTTTGCTCCAACACCTAATCGAACTCCCTGCCTACTCTCCTTTTAGTGAAACCTGATTCACAACATAATTTCCGAATTCAATCTCCAAGCATTCACTAAAACCCTAATCATGCGATGCTTAAATTATCAGATTAAGATATCGTGCCCCGCTTACCTCGAGCTCAAAGCGAACACCTACTATCCCTTAGTCCGTTTTGACGATCGACCTCCAATTCCGCTCCAAGCTTGGTACCTACCCCAAATGTGTTCGAAACCGTAACCTGAGTTCTTAATCAAACGCTTAATTAATCGATAGGTCACAAGTAAATCTCCAACGAGTTCGAAATTAAACCAGCTCGCTCACCGAGTTATAATTTCAAAGATCGAAAGTGCTGCTGATCGGAAGCGGGGCTGGACGGTGTCGGCTGAATCACGAATGACCGGCGACGGCGCTCCACAACAAAGAAGAATGGCCGAGGTTCGGCTTGGCGGGCTGAACGATCCTCGAGCAATGGTGGCGGACGCGCGACTCCACGCGAATCGCGGCGGTGGGAGACTTGGTTGCGGTTGGCGGAAGACTTCATGGACGGCCGGCCGCCACGGGCGGCCTGGGAGCGAAAACTCGTGGGCGGTCGAGCTACCGGAGAGTTTCGGTGTGGATCGGCGGAAGGCTCGTGGATGCTTGTGTTGTCACGACGGCCAAGCCGATCGCGTTTCGTGGATCGGCGGGGATGGCGGCGTGCTCGAGCGGCGGCAGCGTGCGGCCGGTCGCAGCTTCTACCAATGGCGAGCCCGACGCGCGGCTAGGAGTTCCGTCTGCAGGGGGCGTGGCGACGGTGGTGGCGGTGAAGAAGACGGCGTGGCTTGCCTGTGGCGGCGGCCCTTGCACCGTTCGCAGTCGGCGCGACAAAGACTAGTAGTGATAGGTTTTTAGGGTTCCAATTAGGTCACAAGAGTAAGTGAGAGTAATATGAGAGGTGGCTAGGGTTTTCTCTTGTCCAATTGTCCTCACAAATATATAGGTCCTAAACCCTAGATCCTTTTCTTTTCACAAACCTATCTAGTCCTTGCCTTGAGCATAAATTTTCTAAAATGCCATTGCTACCTTCTCATCTTTCATTAAAATATGAGTCTATTGTCTAGAGGAGAACGTTTTGCTCTAAACTGCATAAAATCAAAGACTCATTAACGCTGAGCTTGATAAAATTCATTAACCCGACTAGACACACACACACAGGTTGATAGAATGTTAATTATAATAAATAGTTGGTACCTGTGGTTGTGGTCGTCACAATTAGGGTGTTAAATTGGAAATTACCTTTTAGTTAACTGACCCATGAATGTACTGGGTCCAATGATTAAGATAGAAATAAATGTATATGGGTCACATTAATGATAATATTAACTAAAATCTAACAATTATAACTCACATATGTGAGTTATTGATATACTCTCGATACACTTTATATAAGTATATATTAGCAATATATCAGTCATATATTTTATATTAGATACATCATTATTATATCAACGATATATCATTGATAGACTACTGACAAACGTCATATTAAAATACATAAAATAAAATATATCAGTGGTGTATAAGTGATATCTTATATATTGTGTATAATATCATATGTGACATACTTATATATTCTTAATAAACCTCATAAAAGTTTATCAATAGTTTATCAGTTATATACTCTATATTAGATATATTGTTGGCCTATCAACAATATAACATTGATAAACTACTTAAAACTTTTTATGAACAACGTCGGTGAAAAATAAATTATATTAATAGTGCACCAGTGATACATTATACATTATATATATATTATATGCTAGTTACTGATATTCTCATGATTAACTTTGAATAAGAATATCAGTAACATATCATGTATTTACTTTTAATTAGCCATATTGTTAGTTTATCAAAACTATCATCGATAGGCGACTAATATTCTCCATATTGAAAAACATGGGAGGACATTTTCAACTTTTTGCTTCGTTTGATTGGGTTGGGTCTTATATTTTTGCTATTTTTACAAATCTAATATATGAATGACACTTCTACAATTGCTATATAATAATTTTCCATCTATGCAAGTGCCCCAAATATAAACATATAAAAAATTATATTTTCTTTAAATAAAAAGGCTAGAAGTAAAAGAAAAGACAAAAGGACCAACATAAAAAAAACAACAAAAAAAAAAAGAAAAATATATGAACCACTAATGGCATGTGGTATCTTGTAGTTGACCCTACTGAAAAATTATATAAAAGTAACTTCTATATAACAATGCCTTGTAGTTGATGTGCGATAAAAATTATAAAAGTAACATTAGGGATGTCCGTGGCGTCAAGGATGGCTTCCCGTCCCTGCCTCCCATATCATTATCCGTCCCTGCAAAATTCTCTATTTAATTTCGCAGAGAACGGGGCGAGAATTTCTCGCAGGGATCGAATTGTCTGCAACGAATAATTACCCGTTTATTATTTTATTTTTCTAATTTTTATTAACTAAGTTTGTATTTAAATTGGTTAATTCTTCATTAAAGATTTATAGTTAAGAGACATTTTTTCAATTTTCTTAGAAAATAAAATGATATTTAATAAAAATTTAGAATTATGATTTATTATATATACTATACACGAATATATATATTTAAAAATAAATAAATAATCGAGGCGGGGAAGGGAATGGGGTCGAGGTTGAGGACAAAGAATGTATTCTCCGTCTTCGTCTCCGTTTAGCCAAAAGAGAAAAATTAGTCCCCGCTCCTTTCCCATTTTCTGCCTAAACGAGAATTTTCTGTCCTATTAAGAACGGATCTCTGCAGAGAAAATGTAAGTAACATCTATATAAAAATTATTGACGAAAAAAATAAAATTGATATTATCAAATATTTTGAAAAGAAATAAGGGAAAAAAGGTTATTTAGAGTGATAGATTGTATGATTTTGAAATATAGAGCAATAGAAATATATATTTCTATTGTAAAATTTGTAGTATAAATGTCCATCCACATGCCATTTATTACCTATGACAAGTGGCAAAATTCTCATAGTCATAGTGTCCTCCATGTGTCAAATTTTACCAATGCTTAGTGTCTAAATGTACCAACTCATCTCTTGTCAAATTGCCTATAAATAGTGGCTTTTGGTGGAAAAATAAAATGCATCAATTGGTGAAATTTTCTCCAATTCTTTTTCTTCTCTCCCACTTTCTCTTTAGTTTATTTCTTATTTAATTTCTCATAAATTTCCACTCTTTTTTGTTTATATTATATATATATATATTCTAATTCTAATTTCTAAATACTTGAATTATTATTATTATTATTATTATTTAAATATTGGTAAGATTATACCCGGTTTTTATCCTATTTTCACAGCACGTTATCAGCACGAAACTCTGCCGATTTTTCCACTAAAGGTAGGTCCTCCGGATAAGCCATTTTTTTTAATAATAAAATGTTATTTTGCATGTTTAATTGATTTCCTAATGTAAATGCAATTTGTTTTTATATAGTATTACTATGACAAATCTTGCAAAATTAGAATTTGTGGTCTTGGATATTAATGGAAATAACTACTTGTCATGGGTCAGCGATCTTTGAGATCCATTTAGACTCCATGAATCTTGGAGAAACAATTAAAGAAGGAAATGATGCATCAAATCAAGAAAAAGCGAAAGCCATGATCTTCCTTCGCCATCATCTTCACGAGGGATTGAAAATGAAGTATCTTACAATAAAAGATCCCTACATTCTATGACAAGGCTTGAAAGAAAGGTATGATCATCAAAAAACAGTTATTCTTCCAAAAGCTCGTTATGATTGGATGCACCTGAGGTTGCAAGATTTCAAATCAGTAAGTGAATATAATTATGCACTCTTCAGAATTAGTTCAAAACTAAAATTATGCGGAGAAAGGATTACTGATGTTAATATGTTAGAGAAGACATTATCCACTTTTCATGTTTCAAATATGCTCCTGCAGCAGCAATATCAAGAGAAAGACTTTAAAAAATATTCAGAACTAATTTCATGTCTTCTCGTGGTTGAACAAAATAACGAGCTATTAATGAAAAATCATGAATCTCGACCAACTGGAGCAACACCATTCCCTGAAGTGAATGTTGTGAATTTAAATAATCGTGGTCGAGGTCGTGGTCAAGGTCGGGACCGCGGTAGAGGAAGAAATACCTATTTTCGTGGTGGGCATTATAATTTTAAGAAACCCACACGAACTGATGATCATAAAGGAAAAGCTCCACAAGATAGGAGTTCAAAAGGTGATGAACATAAATGTTTACAGTGCGGAATGACTCAGGCACGACCACGTACTGTCAGACGTCAAAACACCTTGTTGATCTCTATCAAGCTTCCCTGAAGGAAAAAGGAAAAGGGAAGAATGTGGAGGTGAATCTTGTCATTCAAGAAGATGATGTGTTTGATCCCTCCAATATGATACATCTTGATGTGGCTGATTATTTTTGAAATCTCACGGAGAGAAAATTGATGCAATCAAACAAGTAGAGGATGCTTTGTATGAAGATATATAATTAAATCTTGCTTGTAATTATAGTATGTTTTTTTCTTGTTTTTGTATATATATTTAGGACTTTTTGTAATCGCTTTTCTTTTCTTATCAATGAAGAAATATGGACAATTTCAATATGTTGAGTAACTTAGAAAATGAGCAATGAGATTTTATGTCTAGCAGCGGTGCGCAAATACGCACACGATACTCATAAAAGTAAAAATATTTTCTAAATTGACAATCTTTGGAAGCAAAAATCAATACTATATCGAGTTTCTCTGAGACTGATTGAAGGTTTTGGAAAAGCAAGTTTTATCTTGCCTAGAGGAACAAAATTTTCAATTAATAATGTTTTATTCTCTAGCAAATCAAAGAGAAATCTATTGAGTTTCAAAGATGTACGTAATAATGGTTATCATGTTGAAACTGATCGTAAAAATAATATAGAGTGCCTCTATATCACATCTATTGTTTCACATGAAGAACATATATTAGAAACACTGCCAGCTTTTTATTCTGGATTATATTATACTCATATACGAGTAATCGAAAGTTATGCAACAATGAACCAGAAGTTCATGAATCCAGAAATATTCAGTGTTTGGCATGATCGACTGGGTCATCCAGGATCGATAATGATGTGGAAAATTATTGAGAATTCACATGGACATCCTTTAAAGAACCAGAAGATTCTTCAATCCAATGAGTTGTCATGTGATGCTTGCTCTCTAGGAAAATTAATTATTAGACCATCACCAACTAAAGTGGGCATTGAAGCACCTGCATTTTTAGAGTGAATTTAAGGTGATATTTGTAGACCTATTAACCCACCAAGTGGTCCATTTAGATATTTTATGGTATTAATTGGCGCATCCAGTAGATGGTCACACGTATGCTTATTATCAAGTCGAAATCTTGCATTTGCAAGATTACTTGCTCAAATAATTAAGTTAAGAGCACAATTTCCTGATTATACAATTAAGACAATTCGACTTGATAATGCTGGTGAATTTACATCCCAAACTTTTAATAATTATTGTATGTCAATTGGGATAAGTGTTGAACATCCTGTAGCTCATGTTCATAACAAAATGGTCTAGCAGAATCATTTATAAAACGTTTGCAATTAATTGCAAGACCATTTGATTATGAGAGCTAAACTTCCTACATCGGTCTGGGGTCATGCTATTTTACACGCTGCATCATTATTACGTATTAGGCCAATAGCCTATAATAAATATTCCCCCATGCAATTAGCTTATGACCAGCAACCAAATGTATCCCATCTGAGAATTTTTGGATGTGCAGTATATGTTCCAATTGCTCCACCACAACGTACTAAGATGGGTTCTCAAAAAAGGTTAGGAATATATGTTGGATATGATTCCTCATCAATTATTAAATATCTTGAACCCTGACGGGTGATATATTTACTGCACGATTTGCTGATTGTCATTTTAATGAAACAAGTTTTCCAACATTAGAGGGAGGAATTAAGAAGTTGGAAAAAGAAATTACGTGGAATGCATCATTATTATCTCATTTAGATCCTCGAAGAGATCAATGTGAACTTGAAGTTCAAAAGATAATTCATTTGCAAAATATAACAAATCAATTACCAGATGCATTCACAGATGCTAAAAGGGTGACTAAATCATATATACCAGCAGCAAATGCTCCATCAAAAATTGATATTCCACAGGAACAAGTTGTCAATAATGAGTCTGGAGCACGCCAGAAGCGTGGTAGACCAATAGGTTCCAAAGATAAAAATCCTCAAAAAAGAAAAGTAGTTGAGAATCAAAATGATTCGATAAAAGGTATGGATGTTCCAGAAGAAATCCAAGATACAACTACTCAAAAGAGTATTGATGAAAATCAAACGCTTGAGAATAATAATGAAATTTCTATAAACTATGTTACAACAGGAAAGAGATGGAACTGAAATAATATCATTGTTGACAACATTTTTGCTTATAATGTTGCTCACGATATATTCATGAAAGTGACGATTTTGATCCAAAATCTATCGAAGAATGTCAACGTAGAAAGAATTGGCTGAAGTGGAAAGAAGCAATCCAAGTAGAGTTTAACTCACTTTTCAAAACGTGAGGTTCGTTTTTGTTCATCAATCAACTTATATAGAGAAAATCTATTTACATGTGGAGGAAGCTGCTATATATAGAAAATCTTAAAAAGATTCTATATGGATAAAGCACATCCATTGAACATTCCAATGGAGTTCGTTCGTTCACTAGATGTAAAGAAAGATATATTTCGACCTCGAGATGACAATTAATAACTACTTGGTCCTCAAGTACCATATCTTAGTGCAATCGGAGCACTTATGTATTTGGCTAATAACACAAGACCAGATATTGCATTTTCAGTAAATTTATTAGCTAGATATAGTTCATGTCCTACAAAAAGACATTGGAACGGAGTTAAGCATGTACTCCGGTATCTTCGAGTGACGATTGATATGGGTTTATTTTATTCTAACAAATCCAGTTTTGATCTAGTTGGTTATGCAGATTCTGGTTATCTATCTGATTCACACAAAGTTAGATCTCAGACATGTTATCTATTTACATGTGGAGGAACTGCTATATCATGGCGATTAGTAAAACAGACCATCACGGCCACTTCTTCGAATCATGCTGAAATCCTCGCAATTCACGAGGCAAGTCGAGAATGTGTATGGCTAAGATCAATGACACAACACATTCGTGAGACATGTGGCTTGTCTTCGAGTAAACCCCTTCCAAAAATATTATACGAAAACAACACAGCGTGTATAGCTCAAGTCAAAGGAGGATATATCAAAGGAGATAGAACGAAACATATCTCTCCAAAGCTTTTTTACACCCTTGACCTTGAAGAAAATGACAACATCTCAGTACAACAGATTTGTTCGAAGGATAACTTGGCAGACATATTTACAAAGGAATTACTAACTACAACATTTGAGAAATTGGTTCAAAGTATTGGGATGCGACGCACTCGAGAGATCTCAAGCGATATCGTCATGAGGGGAGTAAATGTATTATATAAAATATGTACTCTTTTTCCTTCACTAGGTTTTTATCCCATAGGGTTTTCCTTAGTAAAGGTTTTTAACGAGGCATATATTATATAAATGGGCATTTAAGGGGAGTATTATAAAAAAATGTAGTATAAATGCTCATCCACATGCCATATATTACCTATGCCAAGTGGCAAAATTTCCATAGCCATAGTGTCCTCCATGTATCAAATTTTTACCAATGCTTAGTGTCCAAATGTACCAACTCATCCCTTGCCAAATTGCCTATAAATAGTGATTTTTGGTGGAAAAATAAAAGGCATCAATTGGTGAAATTTTCTCCAATTCTTTTCCTTCTCTCCCACTTTCTCTTTAGTTTATTTCTTATTTAATTTCTCATAAATTTCCACTCTCTTTTGTTTATATTATATATATATATATATATATATATATATTCTAATTCTAATTTCTAAATACTCGAATTATTATTATTATTATTATATTATATTATTATTTAAATATTGGTAAGATTATACCCGGTTTTCATCTTATTTTCACACCAATTTCTTAAATAAAAAAGTCACAAGTAAAAGGAAAGATAAAAGAATTAACAAAATATATATATATATATAACTCATTAATGACCTGTGGTAACTTGTAGTTGACCCATGTGGGTGGGTAACGATATAAACGGCTCTAGTTTAGTCAAGAGGCTGCTATAATGAGTTATGATAACTTTAGGAGAAATTATTGGAGTAGATAGGTACATTAAACCACTCCTCCAATTTGATTCCAGGAATGTGTGGTTAATCCAATTATTGGAGAAATGGAGAAATTATTGAGGTTTTAAGAGAGGCACGTGAACGCATTTAATAATTTGTCCTAAGTTCTGCTCTACATAATTGAGTTGTTGCCTATTTAATCCAATTAATGTTTCCTCCGTTACAGCCCTGCTCATCAAAATCAAGATTAAAAAAAAAAAAAAAAAAAAAAAAGCTTATCCTCTCCATTAATGGAAGAAGTAGCAAGAACCCATCAATGGCATCATCAAGTGCTAGTTTTAGTGTTCCTCTTTGGCAGCCATCCGATCAGCCTTCTCGGCCTCATCCGACGACTCGCCGAGGAAGCTCCGGCGATAAATATAACAAAAATATAACAAAAATTTTGGGTTGATTTTTAGAAATTCATAAATATAACAAAAATTTTAAATTTGATGTTCATCTTTTATTAATACGATTTCACTGTATTAACAAATATATCAATAGTATCTCTAATATACTTTATGTTTGATATATCAATAATATATTATATACTTTATATTGATATATCAGTCAATTGATATATAATACATTAATAATATATTATGTTAGGTATATCAATTAAATGATATATTTTATATGAAATACATCAGTAAACATAGCAACATATTAAAGATATTTGGTATATATCACTAATATACTTAATAACGTTAATACATCAATAATATATTAATAATATGTTTTATCATTTTAAGTGCAAATAACTATTGATAAAAACAAAAATTAAAATATAGTATATTAGTAATATATCTAGTATAATGAATATGTAGTACTAATATAGATTGATATATTTCAGTATTAAATATATCAATGAAATAATATATCTAAAATGAAGTATATTAGTATTATATCATTGATTTACTATTGATATTGAACTAAATAAGTGTATCTACTAAAAACCAATGCAAAAAAAAAAGTAGTGACCAAAATCCATTAATTCATTAATAAAATTAAGATCAACTAAAATTAAGTATATCAATAGTATATTAATGATATATTTTATATTTGCTTGATATACTTCATATAGGTGCATATGATATATTGATTATGAATTACCAATTTATATCATTGATGATATATTTTATATTAAGAATGTCATTTCATTGATATGCCTAAATAAAATATATTTAGTAGTATATCATCCATATACTTCATATTAAGTATATTTGATATAAAGAATTTAAATTATTGATATATTATTAATATACTTCATATTAGTTATATCAATAGGATAAACGATTGATATATTTCATAATTACAAAAATGCAGATTTAAAAAGAGGTTAATAAAGAGCCATTTGAGATTTTTCACATATTCTGTTTGAGTTAAGCTGACTTTTTTGTTATATTTACAAATTTAATAAAGAAAATATATGTTTGTAATTAAGATATTTTTTTTTGTCATTGTTGCAACTGCCTCTATTATATATGAAAAGTTATAGACTAAATTGTTATGGTCATGTTTGATAATTATTTTCGTTTCTATTTTTGGCTTTTGTTTCTTGTTTGCGAAAAATAAAAATCATACTTTTTATTTTAATTTCGGTGATTTTTTTTTTTTGAGTACATCAACAATTGGAGGTGGGAGAATTCAAACCCATGACCTCTTGGTCACAAGTCTTACTTGATGCCAGTTGAGTTACACTCTTGTTGCTTAATTTTGGTGATTTCAAATCAATTTGGTTCCAAACACAAATACACATTTGAAATCATTTTCATATTTTAAAATCATAAAATTTGAAATCATTTTTTACCAATTACATCTCCCAACTAGAACATTAGAGGAATAATTATAGGAAGAAAATAATATTGATTCTGAGAGTGTTTCTCTCTCTCAAATATATTCAAGAGAGAATTTAACTTTTAAATCGACCCCCCTAAAAAAATTTCATTTATATTAGAAAATAAAAAAAAAATGTATGTACATTAAGATTAAAATTGTAGAAAAAAAAAAGATTGTTTTACTGAATATTTTAAAAAATTTCAACTTGTCAACTCCTCACTCTTTGTATTAAATATTTGATTTTTAACAGGATTTGATTATTTTTTTAAAAAAAACAATACTGGAGTATTTAATTAGTCTAAGATATTAATTACATATACACATTTTTTTTATTAATATTATAGTTTTTGAAACTTAGGGTTAAAATAGAGTGTTTTTTAAATTATTCATAAAAATATAATTATATTTTTAATTAGATGGTTGAAGATTTTTATGACATATTGTTGTAAGATAATAATAATACAAATTTACTATAGGACAAACGACCTATACACAAATTTTAACAACTAATATAGATGGTTGAATTTAATGAAGAAATTAATATATTAATAAGTAGGAGGCGTTGGAGTTCGAATCTAATATAATGTGTTTTTTTGTTTTTCCTCACTTTTTCCTTTACTTTTTATTTCGGTTCATTTTTGTCTCTCTCTTTTTTTCTCCTTAAAATTATATATAACTACAGTTTTTTTTTAAAAAATAAAAAACTTCATAACTATTATTTCTTTTAATTTTTTAATTAATTATTAATTAGTTAAATATTTTTCAAAACTAAAATGAAAATAATATTACTAAGAAACTATAAATAATAAAATTTAAGGAGAAAATCAATTTATAAATATTTTTATTTTATTTTCATACATTCATTTGATTTTATTGAAAATCACCTAAATAAATGAGTTACTCTTCTCCAAAGCCTTCTATCATTCTCTAACAATTTTTTTTTTTTAAAATATGATTGAATTTTCATTCTCTAGTTTCCATCTTTTTTGTATTGTTATGTATTTATTTAAAAAGAAATACATGCTCATTTTGAATAATGTAATAATTTTCCTCACTTCAATAAGACTTCGTGAAAAGAATAATTAATTCACCGATTTTAAATTAAACCAAATGAAAGTATGAAAAAATTAACTCAAATAATTTTTTTTTAAGAGATCACATGAAAATAATTATAAATTGATTTTCCCCCTTAAACTTAACTATTTAGTTTTTTTTCGATTATTATTAAATTATTTTATTGAGAAAAAGATTTGAATGTAATACTTACTTAAAATATTAAAAGATATGCCAAAAAAATTTTAAATATTAAAAAATGGCAGTTATGAATTTAAAAAAACCTATAAAAGTTAAGTTTATAAAGCCATTGCAAAAAAGATATCGATGATATTTTTACAAAAAGGTCTCATCCGATCTTCCAAAAATGCTTTGTCATGCGCAACATTCTATGTCAACAATCAAGTAGAAAAGGAGCGAGGAGTTTCAAGGTTAGTCATTAATTACAAACCACTTAACAAAGTTTTAAAACGGATTAGATAACCAATCCCTAATAAACAAGATGTACTAAAAAAGAATTTCAAATTTAAACGTTTTCTCAAAATTTGACATGAAGTTAGGATTTTGGCAAATACAAATTTCTAAAAAAGATCGTTACAAAACCGCTTTCAATGTCCCTTTTGGCCAATATGAATAGAATGTTATGCCATTTGGGTTAAAAAAATGCTCCATAATAATTTCAAAAAATTATGAATGATATATTTCAACCATTTTCAAGAATTTTCAATTGTTTATATCGATGATGTGTTGATATTTTCTCAAAATATAAATCAACACTTCAAACATCTTGATATATTTTTAGATATTATTAAACGAAATGGTTTAGTAGTATCACTTCCAAAAATTGAACTTTTTCAAACTAAAATCTGATTTCTAGGATTTGATATTTTCATTTAGGTTTAATAAAACCAATTCAAAGATCAATTGAATTTACTTCAAATTTCCCTGATCAAATTTTAGATAAAACCCAATTGCAACGATTTCTAGGTTGTCTCAATTATGTTCCAGACTTTATTCAAAACCTAAGGCATATATGCAAGCCATTTTTTCAAGGATTAAAAAAGAATCCAGAACCATGGACAGATAAACATACAAATGTTGTCAAATTAATTAAAACTTTAATCAAATCAATTTCCTGTTTAAGTTTGATAAATCCAAAAGTCAATTTAATAGTGGAATCCGACGCATCCGATATAAGATATGGAAGAATCCTAACACAATGTGTTGATAACAAAAAATCTATTATCAGATTTCATCCTAGAATTTGGACTAGTACTCAAAAAAATTATTCAACAATTAAAAAAGAAATTTTAGCCATAGTACTATGTGTACAAAAGTTTCAAGGAGACTTAATTAATAAATGTTTTATAATAAAAACAGATTCAAGAGCCTCTAAATTTGTTTTAGAGAAAGATGTAAAAAATCTTGTTTCAAAACAAATGTTTGCAAGATGACAAGCTATTTTTCCATGCTTTGATTTTCAAATTTTGCCTATAAAAGGAGTTCAAAACCCCCTTGTTGATTATCTCTCAAGGGAATTTCTCACAAAGAAAACTTCTTCTCTCTCTATTTCGAAAAATAAGTGATCAACGAGGCAAAACCTCCTCCGCCAAGGGCAAAACCTGTGACGGCCACAGCCACAGGTACTAATTACTTATTTTATTTAACGTTCTAACAACCTTTACGTCTAGTCGGATTAGTGAATTTTCATCAGGCTCGGTGAGAGTGAATCCTTGATTTTATTTAGTTTAAAGTGAAATGTTCTCCTTTAGATAAATTTACACTTTTAATTAAATGAAAGATGAGAAGGTGACAATGGCATCTTAGTGATTTATGCTCAAGGCAAGGGTTAATTGAGCTTTTGGAAAGAAAAAGACCTAGGGTTTTAGTATTTATATTATTTTGGGCTTGATTGGACAAAAAACCCTAGCCACCTCTCCTACTTCTCCTTCTCCTCCTTGCCCTAGCCGAGACCCTAACCCCTCTCTTCTGTGCTTTGCCGCGCTTGGCGGACCCACGAGCAGAGGCGCGCCGCCGGCCCCGTCCGGCCCCACCAAACCAGAGCCCTCCAGCCGCCCTCGTCTGCAAGCTTCACGTTCCCGGTGCCTACGCTGCGATGCGCCGAGTCCACGCCGAGGAAGCCGCCGCGGCGAGTTGCACACTGAAGACCTCACCGCCGGAGCCTCGGACGCACGCTCCCAGCCGTTCGGCGCGACGCTGCTGCCTGCTTGCTGCTGCTGCTGCCAAGCAGCCGAAGTCGTGGAGACTCTTCCCAGCGCTTGGCTGCTGCCGCTTCTGAACGTCGACGACAAGCCACGAGCCGCCAGCGAGCTTCACGCGTCCTCCGTCGAGAGCATCCGAGACGTTTACAACGCCGGAGATCGTGCCTGTTTGCTCAACCCTTTACGATCGCATACTCCTCACCGCCACACCATCCGACCAGCAACCTTTAGTTTCATCGTCACGCTGCCATCGAGGTTTATTCGGAGTCGAGGTTGTTGATTAGGTGAGCCACGCGGAACTTTCTTCGGTTTTGGAGCATAGAATTATTTAGATCGTAATCACGTAAAAATATTGTAGGATCAAGCCGGAATTCAGTACCAAAACTTCTAAAATTTGGAGCAAGCAAATTAACGTTCGGTTTATTGTTCGGAGTCAAGGTAATTGGAGCAAAGTAAGAATCATAAAACTTATGTACATAGACTCTTTTATATTGGTTGAGTTTTGTAGTAGGATGACGAATTAGAAGAATTCTTAGCTTACAGGTTATTTGTAAGGGACCTTGTGCCGAACTTTTCTAAATGGGATTAAAGAAAATGAATTTCATTAATTCATGCGAATTTAGTTTGTTATTCTACGTGAGAATATTTCAATATTTTATGTGAGAATACTTTAATATCTTATGTGAGAATATCTCAATATTTTATGTGAACATATTTCTGTATTTTATGTGAGAATATCCTAGTATTCTATGTAAGAATATTCCAGTATTTCAGGTGAGAATATTGCAGTATTTCGTATGAGAATATTTCATGATTTCATACAAAAGTACTATCTTCAAACTGTTGTGAAAAGTTATGATTTACATGTCAGTGTTAATGTCTCGTGATATGTGCACTATAGTCATGTTAGATGATGGGACCTCATGCATGTTATGTATGCCATAAAATGATTTAAATTAAAATGTGGAATTGGTCTCCGAGTTCATTGTATGCATGGTCAAACATGCATTAGAGACCCTATGGGTCAAGCATCTGAGAGTCTGTGAGGGACTCAATCATCACAGTGTGCGTGAGGGATTCAATCCATACAGAGTGCATGAGGACTCAAATACTTATAGGAGTGCAGTGAGGACTCAAAATGAAATGACTCAGGGTGACCAATTGGCCATATAAAATAAAAGGAAGTCATGTATTACAGTCACGTTTGATACGAGAAAGTTCTAGGTCCCACATATGAGTATTTTAATCAAGTTTAAAAGTCATGATTGCATGTGTGTGCATGTCCCAAACCTCGTAGCGAGGAGGTCACTTTATCGAGTATTGTATTGCAATACTCACCCTTTTATTTCAAAATGTTTTTTGAGTAAGGCCAAGGGCGTGCGGGCGCGAGTGTGAGGCGCGCGTTTGTCGAACCATGGGGATAGTCATGTTTTCTGCATTTCGTTTTCCTTAATAACTGATGTTGTCGTTTTACGGTTTCGAAGTTAAATTTTATTTTCAGGATTTTAAGAAGGCCAAGCTTAAATTGTTCTTTGAAATGCTTTAACGTTTTCTTCGGGATCCCTAAAGGAAATTTTGTTACAATGACAATTTAAATATCTTTTATGTGCTTTTGGCCTAAGAAAGCATGCATGTGTAGTAGTGTCCCTAGGAGTTGTAGTTATAAAAAGTAGGGGCGTTACAAAACCCCATCCTCCTCTTCAAAATCTCCAGCTCCCATGAGCGCACATCAATACGCTATGGATCTGGGTTTCACTTAAGTGAATCACCCAAGAACCAGAAGCGCATATGTAACGATCTTTTCGAAAAATGATCGTTACATAATTGAAAATTCTTGAAAAGGGTTATGGATGCAGGTTTCATCAACATGAGATCAATATATGAGTTTAATAATATCTAAAAATATATAAACAATTGAAAATCTTGAAAAGGGTTGAATATATCATTCTTAATTTTTGAAATTGTTATGGAACATTTTTAACCAAATGGCATAACATTCCATTCATGTTAGCCAAAAGGGATATTGAAAGCAGTTTTGCAACGATGTTTTTCAGAAATTTATATTTGCCAAAATCCTGACTTCATGTCAAATTTTGAGAAAACTTTTGAATTTGAAATTCTTTTTGAGTAAATCTTGTTTATTAGGGATTGGATATCTAATCCATTCTAAAATTTTGTTAAGTGATTTGTAATTAATGACTAAACTTGGAACTCCTCGGTCCTTTTCTGCTTGATTGTTGACATAGAATGTTGTGCATGACCAAAGACTTTTGGAAGATCGAATGAGACCTTTCTGCAAAACATCATCTCTCTTTTTGCAATGAGTTAATAATTCACCATTCATTATTTTGGACCTGAATGTTGATTTCTAATTCCTAAAATACTTAAACGTTTAGACTTCTAGGAAAAGTTGATAATTGTTTAAGAAAGTGAAATTAAATTTGGAATTGAGATTGAGATTTAAAATTAATTAGGATTATCGATCGAGGTAAGTAGTTATCACCTACCTTTCAAAATAGAAAATTTAGAATAATTCCATTTTGATTATTATTATTTAACAAAATATTTAAAAGCATGTGGTTTTTTTTATTTGAAATTGATTGAAATTATTTTATATATTTTGAATTGTTTTGATAAATGAAAGTAAAACACATTTTGTCTCTGTGATTTGAAATTGATTGAAATAGTTTTAAATAGTTTTATATGTTTTGAATTGTTTTGATAAAGGAAAGTATATATTTACCATTTTAAAAGTTTTTGGTTGATTCACTAAAGCTATTTGGATTTGTCAATTTTCTAAATATTTTTCTTATTTGTGTAGTAGCCTAAACTAGAATGGATGGAATTATTCTAACTTATTTGTGGGAAGACAAATTTGTGGTTTGACATTCCTTTGAAATAAAGATTCATGTGTATGTTATTCACTCACATGATCTCATACTTACATAATTATATTGATTGTTTCAGTCGATTTTATTGACATCTCTCATTGAAAGCTTTGAGTGATCATCAAAACTTATTTGTGAGAAGGCAAAATTTGCGGTTTGACATTCCTTCGGAATGAAGATTCATGTGTGTGTTTCACTCACATGGTCTCACATTTAAGTCATTGTATTGAATGTTCCAATTGATTTTTATCGACAACTCGATTGAATATTTTGATTGATTGATGTTAAAAATAATCATATCTCATTCGAAGGTTACCTAATTAATGCATCTTCCCACTTTGATATTTGAAAGAATTGATTGATTTAAAGTAATATTTGAATTGAATGTTATGACATTTTAAAAGTTTTAGTTTGAAAGTTTTGGTTTGATGAAAATTTTGTTCAATTGAAAGATTTAGTTTTGAAAGCTGGTTAGATGGAAAGATTTGTATTTTTAAAGCATTAATTATCTGAAAAGTTTTGATAGTTGTATTAAAAGTTTTGAAAGGATATTTATATTTTGTTTACGATTGTTTGGAAGAAAATGACAAATGAATATTTGACATTTGATTCAACTATTGAAATGGTTTTTTAAATTTAATTTCCATGTTTTATTTTGAAGAAAATGAATTTATGAACTTGATGTGAAAGTTGCTTATTGAGTATTTTTGTACTCATTTTTATTTATTTTATATGTTTTCAAAATGAGCAAATGATAGTTCTAACCGTGATTGAGGTCTATCGTTCTCGGGTAGAACTGTTGAGGAATTATTTGTCTTTAAGTTTTTGTTGGACTTGACTTTGATCTTAAGCCTTATTTTTCTGTTAAATACGTAAAAACGTTTTCTACATTTTATTATTTTTAATATTTGTTTAATCATTTTCACATTTATTGTTAGAACGACTGTATTGGAAATACGAGTCGTTATATTTAGACTTGGCCCCTTTAAATCATAGTCATGTATAATACATGAAGATTGACCTAGGGTTTCAAATTTTTCATTTTCTCATTTGAAATTGAACTGAAAAGGGTTTAACTGGGCTGGAATGGTCTCCTTGGCTTGTTTTGACCTAGTTTGTTTTCATTTGGAGCTTTTTTTTTTTTATTTTGACTTAGACTGGGGTATTTATTTGGTTAGGTTCAGTTTTACCCATAATACATTCAACTATATAATTGATACTGGCATTCACTGTATTATTTTCCAATCTCTAAAAGTAATTTCTCCTCCGTAAGGTTTTATTTTGCAAATCAATATATAACAAAAATAGTTTAAAAATCATGTTATGTTGTATCAACTCTTGGGTTTATTTTATTTTGCCCTAAAGGTTTAAAACATCTGTTTTAGTTTTTAAACATTTAAGAAAGAGCTATTTTTGTGATGTTTATAGTTGTTCTATCATCAATGACACAAGTATGCATTAAAATCAGATGGACTAACTGAAATGGGGGCATTGAGTGAGTAAAACAAAAAAGAATAACTCAAATCCAAGGTTTGTGTAGCTTTTTGGTTAAATTAGAATTTTTAAAAGTTAAAATCATTTCTTAAATCATAGGGTCTGTTTATGAGTTTTAACTTTTAAAATCATATAAACTAAATTTTAACTTTTTCCAAACGGAAAACAAAATTTGTAATTTAACCTAACTTTAATTTTCATCCTTTAGGATTCAATAATGCTCCAGTTGATTAGTTATATGAGTAATTTAAAAATAAAGAAAAAATAATTTTACATATTAAACTTTTGAGAAAAATCAATTTATACTCCTAAACATAAGAGGTTGTATCAATTAATACCTCAACCTAATGCCAACAAGAGTATAATTCAACGGACATCAAGTATGACTCATGACCAAGAGGTCATGAGTTCCAATCTCCCACCTCCAATTGTTGATGTATTAAAAAAAAAAAAATACCTCAACCTAATAATTGTATCAATTTACACGGTAAATTTGTTATTCTTGGAGAAAGAACACGACAGGAAAAACCTCTTTGACTTTTCTATTCCTTTTCAAATAAAGATTAAAATAGATTTCTCATTTTATTTTTATTTTTGAAGAAAATACTAGAGCCAAGGAGTCGGTAGAGTGCACCAAATCATCCCAACTATGTTGGCACAAAATTAGCACCCTCATCATCTATCCCCATGCTCCAAAATATATTAAAAATAAGGAGTGCAAGTACATCAAACAAACCAAAAAGAAGGGAACTAGAGAAAAGCTCTCTAATTTAAAGCAATAGTAAACATGTCATAACTACAAAAGAGCTTGGATTTCTCATTTTATCCATGGATGAAATTTACAAAGGTTAACCTTATCCGATTTCCCTCGTAATTTGGATTTATCTTCTTGGTTCAATTTCACCCACAATATTAACCCTCACTTCCTAATTAGGATTCATGATTTAAGCTTTGATCTTGTCATGGACTTTTGGCATGGAGACCGATTTGGGAGTAATCTATCAAATTTTGGAGACATTGTCGACATTTTTTTGAGCTTTGCCTCGAATTCTCTCTAGTTATTATTGTTCATCCTTATGAGGATATTCGGTCTCCTAGAGTGTTAATTTCTCAATTTTTTTTTAATTGATTACACTTCGTAAGATGTCACTTCAGTGCTTTCGCGATCGCCGTTTCAACAAAACCTGGTCGGCCTTGGGCATTAGCATGCAAGATAACACCGCACAAACAAATTTCGGATACCTACCTACTCACCTTATTTCTGACCGATGGTTGACATGACTTATTATTTCCTTCAAGAATCAGTTTATTGTTAGTTTTTGGGTATGAGATTTTTTATTTTCTCATCCCTCAACCACATTCGCTTTTCCTTTTCTTGGATCTCGTACGAGAGATTGCTCCTCTCCGCGTCGTTCTTTTCTCTGAAGTCTTGTTGGTCGAGTTTTTGAGGATTTTTGGTGTAGGTACTTGTCCATGTTGTCAACCTTTTCTTGAACTTGGCCATCTCCTCTTCTAGTCGACATACGAGCCCGAAGAGGAGTGATCTCTCTCATTCGTCGTAGATGATGATCTTGATTGGAATCGTCTTCATCCTCATTCCGATGTCTGTTTCCATAAATTCTGCTCATCTTTTCAAAGGAAGATTGACTCAAGCACAAGGTTTTCCAAGCAAGCGTTGTCGTTCCTCTGACGACGCCAATTATTATTGCCAAATTTTGGACTAGAGAACACATCGACCTCCACGTGACAACCACGATAAGTTTGTTATTCTTGGGGAGTAACACGACCTATAGACAAAGGGGCACAGCGATGTGGCGCTTGCCACACTAGCTAGCTACGATGTTTAAGTTAGAGAAACAAGAAAAGTGTAGCGAACCATAATTCGGGAAGAAAAGAGTAACAAACTATAATTTAGAGAATGAGAGTTGAGTTGAACCTCACTGTCTTTGAATCATAATGATTTATTTATAGGATCTTTGACTTTCCTATTCTTTTCCAGATAAAGATTTAAATAAATTCTTCTTTTATCTAGAGATGAGATTTACAAAGGTTAACCTTATCTAATTCTTCTCGTAGTTCGGATTTTGTCTTCTTGGTCCAATTTCATCCACAACAAATGTCTATTAGAAATTTATAACTACTTCACATGATTTCATTTAAAATAATCAACTCAAAATCAGGTAAATAAAATTATTCTTCTCCCCAAATCTACCAGAGTAGTAAAAAGAGTACCCTGTAATGGTTTTTTTTTAAAAAGTAGAGGAAGCCAAGAAGATGAAAAACACAAATATTAACAAAAAAACTAATGATATATCTATTTCATTAAAAAGTTTATTTTTAATTTACTTGGGAGTATTTAAAGAAGCCTTATACATGTTTGAAAGGTGAGCATTAATGATTTTAGAATAAAAATTCAAAGGATGGTCTAAATTGATTCAATTATGAAAATACGATTGTCTTAATTTATACATTTATTAGTTTTGAGCTACAAATAATACAACCTCGTCAAAGTGAGTTTAGCCTAAATATGTTGAACTAAAAACAACGTGCTATGACCTCCCAAGTTTAAGATTATAAATTGATTTTCTTCTAAATAACAATCACACGTAATTTTTTCTAGACGAAATTAAGTTTAATTTTTGAATTTCAAGTTCATGTTTAATCTCTGTAATTTAAGTTCAAGGATATATTAGTTTAATATATACTTCAGTTTAGGTTTTACTTTTTCTCTTTAAATTGAAATTTTATAATAAAATCAACTTAATGAACTAAACACTTTAGGTAGGACTAAAGGATAGTCTCTCTGCCTCTAATCTAACTAGCCTCTTCCTGTTATTCGTTATCATTTGTAAGTTAGCTTAATCATGGTGTTACATCAACATTTAATTAATATATAATAATAACTAATGTTATGAGAACAATTACTTGTTTTTGTTAGAATTAATTAAAAAAAAATAGTGAGGTCAGCAAATATACCATTATCAAAATTTAAAGTCTAAATTTATAATTTAACAATTTTTAATGTGCCGTTAGGGGTGTACAAGTAATCCGGTAACCTGACCAATCCGAACTACCCAACTCAAACCTTAAGAGTTAGGTAGGGTTAGATTTTTTTTTTCGGTTTGGGTTAGGTTAGAAGTTTGAAGAACCGAAAAGTTCGGGTCGGTTCTCAGGTTGGGCCTTTTAGGCTCAAAGGTTGACCCAACCCAACCCAACTCAACCCAAAATTTATATTTTTAATTTTATTTTAATTAAATATATACTTATAAATGAATTATTTGTTAATTTCTTATGTTTTCTTCTAAATTTCTAACAAAATGTTAAGATGTTATGGTTTTTGAAGTTTGATATTTGAATTTTATGTGATTTTAGTTATTAATTCAAGAAAAAAATATTTTAAATAATTTAAAAATAAGCCGGGTTGGGTTGGGTTACTCTCATGAATAGGGTTGGTTGGGTTGAAGGAATGTCGGGTTGGTCCAAAAATCTCCTTCAACCCAACCCAACCTGGCTTATGTACACCCCTATGTGCCCTTACTACCCAGTTTCATTTTGCTAATCTATGTAATGTTTGATTTTTGTAGCAGGAGATGACAAAGAGAAAGTAATTGATTTCCTCCCTGGCTTTTCAAAAATACGTAAAGTTGACTTACCTGAGGGCGTAGTGTATGGAGACCTAGAATCACCTTTTGCAACTATGTTACATGAAATAGAGTTATGTCTATCGAAAGCATCCGTTGTCGTTGCTAACAGCTTTAAAGAAGTCGAGCTTGAGATGTTTGACATACTAAAACCAATGTTTCAACAACTTCTCACTATTAACCTAATGCCATCAACATCGATTATTTCCGATGATCATGGTTGTCTCGAATGGTTGGACAAGCAAAGGCCAAGTCTGGCGCGTATATATCCTTTGGTACTTTTATAGCGCTCCCACCTCACGAGTTAGTGGCCTTGGCCGATGTTATATTTTTTGGTTTCAAACTATCATAAACTAATTAATTTTAGATTAATGGTTTTTTAAGTTAATCTAAAATGGTTTGGACCTTATTTTAGCTCTTAAGTTTAAAGACCCATTGTTAAGGTTGGGCCCAAAGTTGGAGGAGCCCAAATGTGTTTCTTGATCTCCTATCACCCAAACCCATTTGTTCTTTTTTTGTTATTATAAAAGAAGGTGTGGGCCTTAAGTGAGAGAGGAGAGAAAAAAGAAGAAAAAGAGTGGAATTGGGTCTATTATTATTAGGGTTTTATTAAGAGAGAGAGAAAGAAACAAAAAGAAAGGCTCTCGGGTTGAGAGAAGAAAATAAGAGAGTGAGAAAAGAAAGGGTTGAGGGCTCGATAGAAATTTGGAAAAAGCAGGGGGTTTCTGTGACAGAGAGAGGGGGAAATCTGGAAAATACCTTGGTTTTTCAGCCGTGAGAAAGATATCGAAGAAGCTCCATCCTTGTAGCCGAAATCTGCCGTCCACCGTGGGTTGCGATCATGAAGAAAGAGGATTGTTGTCGTGGAGTTCTTTGCAGAGTTGATCGTTCGGCTTGGTTGTTGTACAAGGCGTGAGACTCAACCTTTCTTTCAACCTTTGTTTATGAAGATCCTCTCAAAAGGTTGTATCTATCCTTTTTCTTTCTTTTTAGTTTAGATTCAAGATTTAATCCTAAAGGTTGTTAGACTCTCAACTGGAATAAAGATTGATTGTAGTCTCCTTTTGGGCATAAATCTTGGAATCTTGTTAAATCCTAAATGTTAAATGTATCTTTAAATATCCTGCTTTGTAAGTTCTCTGTATACTCCAGTATATCTCTAATAATAATCTATCTAGCAAAGGCTTAAAACACCTTTGCAAGTGGAGTAGATCGTTTTATGACCGAACCACTATAAATATTGGTGTTCTCGATTGTTTCTTTCTTTGTTTTCGCAATTCTTTAAATTACATCCTGCCTACTTTAATTGGAATAAAATCGCTTATAAACTTGTTGTAAACACCTCAAACTTGTCTAAAATTGGTTAGACATAGGATTTGGATCTTGGCATATAATAACAATTTGGTATCAGAGCTTTTAATCCTTGTTTTGAGGCATTCTTTTCTTGAATTGAAATTTAGTTTGTTGAATAAAATCTTTGGATTTAAAGAATCTTTAAGTTGTTAGTATTCTTTAATTCTGGAATTTTTTATTTCAAGAAAAGTTTCTTTGTCAATTTTGTTTCTCATTTTTGAGGATGAGTACCAAGTTCGAGGTGGTGGAGCGGTTTGATGGGAAAGGAGATTTTGGTCTATGGAAGATCAAAATGTTGGCCATCCTTCGTCAACAAAAGGTCGATTACGCACTTTTGGAGGCTAAGGAAGTTAGACAGACATAACAATGGACCAACTGAAAGAGATAAATAAGGTAGCTCATGACCTTATAATCCTTTATTTGTCTGATACAATTATAAGACAAATGCGTAGTGAAGATACTGCTATTAAACTCTGGACAAAATTAGAATCTACCTACCAAGTAGCATCAATTTCAAGCAAAATATTTTTAAAATCTAATTTCTTTAGTTTTAAAATGGACTCTAGTAAAAGCATGAAAGATAACCTAGATGAATTCCATAGAGTAGTTTCAAATGGAAAATATAGGTGAAATCTTTTCTTATGAAAATCATGTTTGTAGTTCGATAAATTCTTTGCTGAATCTTATAATGATGTGAAATGCTATGAAGTTTGGTAGGGATACTTTGTCCACTGAAATTTTCTTAAATGCCATTAGAGTAAAAGAACAAGAACTAAAAGAAACCAAGAAGTCTAATAGTGAGACTTTATACGTTAGAGGGAGATCAGAGAATAGGAAAAAGCATAGAAGCATGAGTAGGGGTAGATCAAAGTCTAAGGGGGCTAGTAATAGGAGGTGTTATCATTGCCAAAATGAAGGCCACATTAGAAGGTTTTGTCCTGACCTTAGGAATAAAAAGTCGTCGGGTAAAGGGAAAGAAGAGTCTAGTGTAGTAAACCTTAGTGAAGAGTATAACCACTCTCTTATGGTTAGTAACACTAGAGAGGATGACACTTGGATCCTAGATTCAGGTTGTTCTTTCCATATGACCCCTAATAGAGAATGGCTAGAAGACTTCCAAACCGGTGTGGGAGGTAAAGTCATGTTAGGGAACCGACACTTTTGTAGTGTAGAAGGTCAAGGAACAGTACGCCTTAGGCTTAATGATGGAAATATTAGGTTTCTAACTGGAGTTAGGTACGTACCTGAAGTTAAAAGAAACCTAATATCCCTTAGCATGTTAGACAAGCAAGGGTACACCATTAAGTTAGAGGGTGGTGTTCTAAAGAGGGTTCGACGGTCGTAGGGTCAAGTGATCTAGTTAAAGAGAGTGACAATTCCAAAATTACCCTTTGGCATAAACGCTTAGGTCACATGAGTGAGCAAGGAATTAGGGAGTTAATAAAACAACAAGTAATTCCTAACATTAAAAATGTGGACCTAGATATGTGTGAGCATTGTGTTTATGGTAAAAGTAAAAGAGTAAAATTTGGAAAGGGTGGTCACTCTGCTAATAAAAAACTAGAATATGTGCATGCTGACTTATGGGGCCCATCTAATGTTGTCACAAATGGTGGGGCTAGATATTTCTTATCCATTATTGATGATTGTACTAGAAAAGTTTGGGTTTATCTTTCAGAAAAATAAATCGATACTTTTAATAAATTTGTTGAATGGGTAACCTATGTTGAAAACCAAACCTGGCCTTAGAGTTAAGAAACTTAGGGTGACAATGGGCTAGAGTTTTGTAACCATGAGTTTAGAAACTTTTGTAAGTCTAAAGGCATAGCAAGACACTTGATTGTTGTAGGGACGCCACAACAAAATGGGGCATTTGAGAGAATGAATAGAACCCTTATGAAAAGAGTTAGGTGCATGTTGTCGATTCACAACTTCCACAAAGTTTTTGGGGGAAGTCATTTTGTGACATGTTATATAATCAATAGGAGTCCATCTCTTGCCATAGATTTAAAAACACCTCAAGAGCTTTGGCAAGGTAGTCACGATCTATCACACATGAAAGTCTTTGGGTGTTTAGCTTATGCTCATTCAAAAGAGGGAAAGCTAGACCCAAGGGCTAAGAAATGTGTTTTCCTAGGATATCCCAGGGTGTTAAGGGATATAAACTATGGTGTCTAGACCCAAATTCACCAAAAATCCTAATAAGTAGAGATGAGTTCTTTAATGAAGGAGGAAAATGAGGTATGCGGAAGAAAAGACCGAGTCTATTCCTAATAGTCCACCTAGTTCCACTGAAACCGTTTTAGCTAGTCCTCCTTCCACTTCCCATAGTGATCAGGTAGATGAGCCAATCGTAGAACATGATGTTTCACCTTCTACCTTAGATCAATCACCTACACATGAAGTTGCTAATGAGGAAGAGGAAGAGGATAGTCAAGACTTAACAAATTATCGATTAACTAGGGATAGGGTTAGGAGAACCATTGTAGCTCCCACTAGGTTTGGGTATGCTGACCTTATATCCTATGCCCTAGTTATAGCTAATGAGTTTATTAATCAAGAACCACAAACTTTCAATGAGGCCATAAATAATGAAAATAAAGATAAGTGGTGGGCCGCAATGAAAGAAGAGTATGATTCTTTGATTAAAAATCAAACTTAGGTTCTTGTTAATAAACCATTAAAAGCTAAAACTGTAGGTTGTAAGTGGAT
Organism: Trichosanthes cucumerina; assembly: GCA_036507285.1. Classification (NCBI taxonomy): domain Eukaryota; kingdom Viridiplantae; phylum Streptophyta; class Magnoliopsida; order Cucurbitales; family Cucurbitaceae; genus Trichosanthes; species Trichosanthes cucumerina. The sequence goes on along the minus strand of CM071842.1, from coordinate 9,260,797 downwards.
TTATAAAGTCAAAGAGAACCCTTTAGAAAATAACAAGCCTAGGTTCAAGGCTAGGTTAGTAGCCAAAGGGTTTACTCAAAGAGAGGGTATAGACTATGATGAGGTTTTTTCCCACGTTGTAAAACACACCTCTATTAGAATTTTGCTTGCCTTTGTTGCTCACTTTGATCTTGAGTTAGAGCAGATGGATGTAAAGACCGCATTCTTGCATGGTGAGCTTGAGGAGACCATTTACATGGATCAACCACCTGGATTTGAAGCTCCCAAACAAGAAAAGAAGGTTTGTCTTCTTAAGAGATCGTTGTATGACTTAAAGCAATCCCCACGTCAATGGTATAAAAGGTTTGATTCCTACATGCTATCTATTGACTTTTGTAGAAGTAAGTATGATAGTTGTGTGTATTTCAAACAAATCTCTGAAGTGAATATTGTTTACTTGCTTTTATATGTTGATGACATGTTGATTGCTTGCAAAACCATGCATGAAATAAATAAGTTAAAGAATCTCTTAAAGAAGGAATTTGAAATGAAAGACTTAGGCAATACAAAAAGAATATTAGGAATGGATATTATTAGAGATAGAAAAGAGAAGAAACTCTATCTGTCTCAAAGTGAATATATAATGAGACTAGTTAAAAGATTGAACATGCATGATAGTAGGAAGGTTAGTATTCCTTTTGGCAAGCACTTTAAACTATATGTTAATGATTCACCTAAGACTCAAGTGATATTGATGAAATGCATGACATTCCATATGCTAATCTTTGTTGGGAGTCTTATGTATGCCATGGTTTGTACTAGACTGACCTTGCTCATCCACTTAGTGTTGTTAGTAGATTTCTTGCTAATCACGGTAAACAACATTGGAATCTTTATTAAGTAGATTTTGAGGTATCTTGCATGTCATACTGATTTATGTCTTGTTTATAGTGGAGCAAATATAGTTGATAGTGAGAATATTGAACTTGTTGGATATGTTGATCTTGATTATCTTCTGTGATATAGATAAACGTAGATCTTTGGACTGGTTTTGTGTTTAGATTGTTCAATTGCACAATTAGTTGGAAATCTAGTTTCTGATCTATAGTTGCTTTATCTACAATCTGAATCTGAATATATTGCATTAATTGAAGCTATTAAGGAATCTTTATGGCTTAAAGGAATTGTATATCGAATTATGTTGTAGTGATAATGTTTCTGTGGATTGTGCATTGTGATAGTCAAAGTGCTCTCACATTTATCTAAAAATCATTCTCACCATGAAAGAACTAAACATATTGATGTTAGGTATCATTTTGTAAGAGATGTCATCAATGATGGTTTAGTTTTTGTTAAAAAGGTTACTCTTGATTTGAATGTCATGATATGTTTACTAAAGCATTACCTTGTGATAAATTTAACCTTTGTGTGAGAATGTTGCGACTTGATCATGGATAACCCTGGATCTTATTTGAGAACTAAATTTATAGGTCCTCTTCTTAGTTTATGATAGATTGAAATCAAGGTGGAGATTGTTATATTTTTGGTTTCAAACTATCATAAACTAATTAATTTTAGATTAATGGTTTTTAAGTTAATCTAAAATGGTTTGGACCTTATTTTAGCTCTTAAGTTTAAAGACCCATTGTTAAGGTTGGGCCCAAAGTTGGAGGAGCCCAAATGTGTTTCTTGATCTCCTATCACCCAAACCCATTTGTTTCCTTTTTTTGTTATTATAAAAGAAGGTGTGGGCCTTAAGTGAGAGGAGAGAAAAAGAGAAAAAAAGAGTGGAATTGGGTCTATTATTATTAGGGTTTTATTAAAGAGAGAGAAAGAAACAAAAAGAAAGGCTCTCGGGTTGAGAGAAGAAAATAAGAGAGTGAGAAAAAGAAAGGGTTGAGGGCTCGATAGAAATTTGGAAAAATAAGGGGTTTTACGTGACAGAGAGAGGGGAAACTGGAAAATACCTTGGTTTTTCAGCCGTGAGAAAGATATCGAAGAAGCTCCATCGTTGTAGCCAAAATCTGCCGTCCACCGTGGGTTGCAGTCCGCAAGAAGAGGTGACTGTTGTCGTGGAGTTGCTGCAGGTTGATCGTTCGGGTTGGTTGTTGTACAAGACGTGAGACTCAACCTTTCTTTCAACCTTTGTTCATGAAGATCCTCTCAAAAGGTTGTATCTCTCTTTTTCTTTCTTTTTAGTTTAGATTCAAGATTTAATCCTAAAGGTTGTTAGACTCTCGATGCGGAATAAAGATTGATTGTAGTCTCCTTTTGGGCATAAATCTTGGAATCTTGTTAAATCCTAAATGTTAAATGTATCTTTAAATATCCTCTTTGTAAGTTCTGTATACTCCAGTATATCTCTAATAAATCTGTCTAGCAAAGGCTTAAAACACCTTTGCAAGTGGAGTAGGTCGTTTTATGACCAGAACCACTATAAATATTGGTGTTTCTCGATTGTTCTTTATCTTGTTTTCGCAATTCTTTAAATTCTGTCCAGCCCTTTAATTGGAATAAAATCGCTTATAAACTTGTTGTAAACACCTCAAACTTGTCTAAAATTGGTTAGACATAGGATTTGGATCTTGGCATATAATAACAGCCGAGGCCAGTTGAGAGTGGGATTCATTTTCTCTGGTCATTTCGGGGAAACCCTAAGAACAACTTCTCTGAGGACTTTCTTCAAACACTTGATGTGCAAGGAAAATTAGTGCCATGGGCTCCCCAAACAAGAGTGTTGGCACATCCTTCCATTGGAGTTTTTATATCTCATTGTGGATGGAACTCTGTTTTGGAGACTATATTGGCAGGTGTGCCTATGATAAGTAGACCCTTTGTTGGGGACCATGCCCTCAATGCAAGGACAATGGAGTTTGTGTGGAAGGTTGGCTTAGGACTTCAAAATGGGATCTTTACAAAGGAGGGAGTGATGAGGGCAATGGATTCAATCTTAGACCCATATAAAGGGGTGAAATAAAGAAGCAATCTTAAAGCTCTTCAACATTTGGCTCTCAAAGCAATTGGACTGTGGTAGTTCAATTAAAAGCTTCAACTCCTTGAAACACTTACTCACCAAGTAGTTAACTATTTAACTACTTTTTTTTTTTCGATATCGTTTATCATGCTCATTATCAAATAATAGTCAATTGTATCCTTCGAGTTACAATCTTGTTTTAGTTTGTTAATGTACCTTTCTTTTTTTCCTTTTATCCTGAATTTTTAAATATGATGTTTCAATCTCTCTACTTCTTATTAATTTTATGGTGTCATTCACTAGTATAATTTCAAGATTTCATGATATTAAAAAATTATCATAATCACATTTTATGATTTTTTTTTTTAAATCCTAGACGCCACCATCAAGGAAACTCTATGCATGACACATCCAAAAATATGTCATAATTAACTATTTTATGACAATTAATAGTTGTAAAAAAAACATATTCAACCCATTTGTTAATTGTCATGGTAAATTTTTATGGCAATTAAACATTGTCAATAAATAACTCCTAAAACCGACGTTTCGATCATGATATATATATTAACGAAAATTTTTAAACGTCATAGAAATTCTGTTAATGACAGGATTTCAGTGTCAAGTATGTTGTTTCTATGATAAAAAAAAAAAAAAACTGTTAATGACAGTATTCTTTGTGTTGTGTCAAAATTTCAATGAAGGTTAGATAACAAAAAATTTACTCAAAGCACAATTTACCTTAAGCTTAACAAGCCCACCAACCGTAAGAAGTTGATGTTAATGTTGACACTAAAATGAAGGAAGGGGAAGCATTATATAGGAGAAGATTACCTCTCCAAAACTAAAATTTTTCGATGTTGTACAAATAGAGAATGAGAGTAAGGGTAAACTGTCATAAATTTGTGATGTTGAAAAACTATAAAGAAAATCTTCGTTTTTTCCCACAAAAAAGCGCCTATCTATAATATTTTTTCATCTAAGTCATGAATGTTTGAAGTTTAAAAACTGTCATAAATTTATGATGTTGAAAAACTATCATAAATTTTCGAAAATACGAAAATCTTAATTTTTTTCCCCACCAAAAACACGCCTCCAACAATTTATGACAATCTTTTTTTCTCCCTCCCTCTTATTTGGCTTGGCTATGGATTCATAGAATGTCAAAATTGTAGTAGTGATTTGATAACAAATTGATTTTTTATTTTTTATTTTTGAGAATTGTGTGTGTTTTCTCATGAATTCTCTACCATGAGTATCATCTTTGTTGCCAAAACATTTGAATTCTTGACTAAACTCCATCAAGAAAAATAAGTTTTCAAAAATTGAAAACTATTTTTTTTAGTTTTCAAAACTTTACTTGGTTTTATGCAAATATAGGCAAACAAAATAAAATAAATCCCATAAGCAGGAGTAATATTTGTAAGGGCTTAATTTTTAGAAACAAAAAATATAAAACTATATGGTTATCAAATTGACTTATATTTTAGTCTTTTACCATTAGTTTTTTTTTTTTGTATTTAATAAGAATCTAAGTGCATGTTTGGGAATAATTTTAGAAATATTGATTTTAGTGTAATTGATTTGTTTATAATTGATTTATTAAACGTGATTTCCATATAATCATTTTCATGTTTGGATCTACACTTTTAATAGTGATTTTCATACAATTAAGTGATTTTTAAAACGCATATTTGGAAATAACCTTAACATAAAATATTTTAAGATAAGTGATTTAATTATAATTAATCTGTTTAAAAACTATTTAGTTATAAATTATTCTAATATTTGGAGTGATAAAAATTTTAAAGTAAGCGACACAAAATTTAGAGAGAGAATTTAATAAAGAGAGTAAGATTCAAAGATAGAGAGATAAACAAAAAAAAATTGGGCAAGATGATCAAAATTTTAGGAAGAAAAACTAAAATAAGGAGAAAAAAGTTAAGAGTTAGGGACAAGTAGAGAAAAAGATAAAAAAAAAAAACATTAGAGAGAAAAATTTAAGAAGATACGAAAATTATAGGGAGGAAAAAAAATTAGAAATAAAAAAATTCAAAGAGAGTTAAAACCATTAGAGAGAAAGAAAAGTGAAATATTAATTAAAAGCAAAAAAAATATAATAAAGTAAGATACATATTATAAAAACTTTAGAGAAAGAAAATTGTCATTTTATAAACAATGACGGATGGACTTAATAAGATGGTTTTGAGAAAATTTACCTTTTTACGGAAATTTATGAATTTTGACAAAAGATGACGGTTTTACTCGTCATTAAAAGTATACTATTTCCAAAAATTAAATAATAGTCATTTTAAATTACAATCACTTGACAAAAATCACTTGACAATCACCTCCCAAGTGATTGAGAGAAAATCACTTCAAATTATTTTTTATTCTTCCAAAATCACTTGCATAATATTATCAAACGTCACACTTTTAGTAGGAAAGTGTTTTAGACATGTCAAAAGTGATTTTGGTCACTCCCAAACATACCCTAAATCCATCTGAAGCCCGAACATCTAACCTATTGCATGTGGTATCAAATACTTGTGTCTATCTAAGAATTTAGAGCAAATATTAAGTAAACTAACAAAAAAAAATTGTTAGTATCGTGTTTCTCTTAAATCGTTTATTAAAAATTAACGGTGTGATGACTAAGACAGTTTTTTCAATTTTATCCTAAGTTGTTTTTGAGGATTAAAGTATAATGTTTTGAAGTTTAAAGAAAAAATAAATAAATAAACTTGAAACCTCAATATTTAAAATATGATTTTATTATAAACATGTGTGAATAGATGCCCATTTCTCATCTATCTATGTATGATGCTCTTTTGGTCATGTGTCATAAGTCTACTCATGCTTGATGTCCAAATAGCCTATAAATAATGACTTTGGGTGGATAATGAAAAACCATTAGATTGAAAATTCTCCGATCTTCTTTCTCCTCCTCCACTTTCTTTTCTTTTATATTATATATCCCAATTCCATTTTTCAATTATTATTATTATTATTATGATGATGATGATTATTATTATTATATGTTTCGGTAAAGTTTTAATACTCAATTATGCCTCCAATTTTTACAACACGTTATTAGTACGAGTCACTATCATTTTTCTGTTGAAGGTAGTTCCTAAAGGTAAGATTTTTTTAAATTAAATGTTATTTGTATATTTGGTTTATATTAAATTTCTAATATAAATCCAAAAAATGAGACATTAAGCTTCAAAGTGCTTCTCCAAGCACCTATATATAATAATGTGGGGTGGAGTTAAAATCCCCATTAATTCACCATTTTACCACAACCATATGATATGCAAATCATATAATATAAAGTATCTCATACCTTATTATACAAATCACACATTTGCATAATTGTGGAATTTTAAATTGAATCATATTCAATTTAATTTCTCTCAATTCAATTTCTCCAAATTAACCCTAATTAATTAATTGAGCTATATGAATCCACTACAAGAAAAACTAGTTTTCTTGACGCTTATAAAATGTCGTATTTTGCTTTACTTGACGTTTTTCAAACCGTCAAGGAATCCATCGTCAAGAATAATACACAATACTTGACACTTATAAAGTATTATGTATAGTCTTTTTTTACGCTTATAACGTGTCATTTTGAACATACAATCTTGACACTTTTTATTCGTCAAATGTAGTTTTATCTTGACTTTCAAAAAGTGTCAAGTTTATGTTAATACTTGACGTTTTCGCTGTGTCAAAAATAGGTTTATCTTGACATTGCATAAATGTCAAATAAAAGTTACTTGACGCTTAAAATGTGTCAAATATAAGTTTATCTCGACAGTCCTAAAACGTCAAATTGAAGGTAAACCTTGACAATTGTAAAGTGTCAAATGTAATGTTCTTTTTTTACATTTGAAAAGTGTCAATTTGAATGAAATCTTGACACATTATACATGTCTTGTTGGTTAATGATTTTATTTTTCAATCAATTATTCCCTAAAATCTGGAATTTTCTGCATTGCATTCCAATAAATTATATTAAAGATGTATGAAATAAAACTCCATCGATAGTGTTTTAACTTGTTGCATAGTGCAAAAGTCAATTATATCTTCACGCAAGACATAACTCCTTTGACTAGCTAATTCCATAAAGACCAACAGGCAGTTGATAGGAAATACTCGTTTGACTGTCCATTATCTAATAGACTTCAAAGATATTGGCAAATTATCTTGTGACAGACCAACAACTTCTTTGTCCTTAGCAATTTTCTTTGAAGTTTCCTCCTAACACAAATATAAGATATAAGACATAAGACATAAGACATTTACCTTATGCTAGATAAACTTAATTACCTTAGTAATCTTCTTTTGGCATTCATCATCGATGTCCTCCAAATGTTGACTATTGTCACTCACCTCCAGAATCCTAGCATCTTGATCATTGTCAGCTTTTTCCTTGATATCCTCACCTTGTTGCTCCTTGATACCTTGACCTCGAGGCTCGTTGATATCCTCACCTTGAAACTCCTTCATACCTTGACCTTGAGGTTCGTTGATACCCTCGCCTTGAGGCTCCTTGAAGCTACTTGCATCTTTACCTTGCAACTTTATCTTTGTCTTCGTAACCTCCAAGCGTTGACTAGTTGTGGCGCTCTTCTTCAGGATCTTTGCAGTTTTACCTTTGTCGTTCTTCTGAATATATATTATTTTGATTATGAGTAATGATTCAACCGTACAAAAATTAAGAATGATAAAGTTTAAATAAACTTCTTCATTTACCTTTTTTGATTTTCGTTTATCTCGATGTTCATTCTCATACGTCAAAAATTGGTTGGAGCAACTTCCATGTTCAGATGTTAGTGTAGATCGTTCCTTTTGAATTTGATCTTCCAATTCTCTAACACGACGACGAAGTGTTTCATTCTCATGAACAATTTCTTTGTTTTTATTCTCATCTTGTTTCAAACTACGTCTCACCGTGTGGAAGTAAGTTGTAGGTGTGAGAAGGCCACTAACCCCACGTACACGTCCATTGTATTCCGGGGTGCCCAAAGCTTGGGTTAAAATATCATTTGGATTGGTCTCTTACAGAACGTCTATGACTGATTGGTCACTTACATAACCTACTTGTGTCAAGAATGTTGTGAGTACTCCACAATGGAAGACGGTTATGGACCAAGAATACAATGCTTTAGTGAGAAATAACAAATGGGCATTAGTTCCTGTTGATGACTCCTACAATGTTGTAGGAAACAAGTGGATCTTTCGCCTTAAAAGGAACGTTGATGGGTCCATTCAAAGGTGTAAAGCACGACTTGTTGCGAAAAGATTTCATCAAAGTCCAGTGGATCGATTTTTTCAAGACTTTCATCCAAAGAGTAAAGTCTTCCACTATTAGAGTTGTGTTAAACTTTTGTATCGAAAACTAGAAGTTGAGGCGATTAGACTTCAACAATGCGTTTCTTAATGGTATTCTTACTGAGGACGTGTATATGAATCAACCTCAAGGTTGTGTCGATCCACGGTATCCACATCATGTGTGCAAACTCAACAAAGCCATATATGACTTGAAATAGGCCTCAAGGGAGCAGAACACAATCCTCAAGACTACTCTACTAGAATGGGGTTTTACTGACTCGAAGGCAGACACCTCTCTACTCATCTACCAATCAGGTCAGTCTGTTTTTCTACTTCTCGTCTATGTAGATGATGTGATCCTTACAGGCAATGATGGCATATTATTGAATAATCTTGTCAAGTCTTTAGATCTACACTTTGCTTTGAAGAATCTTGGACATCTACGTTATTTTTTGGGCGTTCGAGTTCACTATATCATGATCGGAATAATTTTGAATCAATCTAAATATGTTGATGATTTGCTAACAAAACTTGATCTAACTGATTTGAAACCGACCCCTTCTCCAAGTACAGTTGGCAAACATCTGTCTTTACAGAGTGGTTCTCCTTTACCAAATCCATTTATTTACAGAAGTGTCATCGGCGCCCTTCAGTACCTCATGAATACCAGACCAGATTTGTCCCACATTAGTACATTGTTAATCATCTAAGCCAATTCCTACAATCTCCAACGGATGAACACTGACAAGCAGTCAAGAAAGTTTTACGCTACATCAATGGCACAATAAATTTTCGCCTTCACATACAATCAAATATTGATCAGTCCATCAATGCCTTCTCGGATGCGCATGGGCTTCCAACACTAATGATAGGCGGTCGATTTGCGACCATTGTGTGTTTGTGGGTAATAGTCTTTTTTCTTGGTCTTTAAAGAAATAATTTGTGGTCTCAAGGTCAAGTACGAAGTTCGAAGATCGTGCTTTGGAACATACATCAGCTGAAATCATGTGGCTACAACAGTTTATTAAGTGAATTAAGCATTCGGACTTTACGGTCTCCTATCATTTGGTGTGATAACCTGAGTGTCAGTGCCTTAGCAACTAATCCAGTTTTCCACGCAAAAACGAAGCACATCGAGTTTGATGTTCACTTTGTACGGGAGCAGGTTCTCTGAAACAAACTTGAAATTCGTTATATCCCCTTTGTCGATCAAATTGCAGACTGCTTAACAAAATCCTTGACTCATTCTCAGTTTCACCTATTACGCTCCCAGGTCGGAGTAATTGAGTTACCCTCTCTATTGAGGGTGATATTATGGATATAAGCCCAAAACAAAAAGGTGAAAGCCTGTTGAGTGAAATAAGCCCACGAGGTGACAATATCAACTTAGAGAAGTCTGTGATGTGCAGAATGAGATGGCCCAAATAAAACAATCCAGAAGGTTCCTTCCAACGGAATGGCCCTGGCTGTATAAATAATTATTCTTTATTCTTTGGCACTGCTCTATTTAAACCAATGTTATTATCACTATAAAATTAAGTCATATAGTATGTTCATCCCCTCTTTGAAAACGTTATATCAGACAACAAAAAATAATAACATACATATGATGTAGTGAAAATAGAAAAATTTTAAATTCAATTCCATAGACTAATTATTACAATTTATTTTGATTGGCTTTTGATGCACCAGATTCATACAAAACTGTCCAAAGCTTTTAAAGATAAAATTTTTCCTTTTGTAATTTTCTAACTTTAGAAACTATATCTATTTGCGAAGGTTTATACTTTTTATCTTTTGTAATTCTTTTTTTTTTCTTTTATCGAATTCGACAATTATTAAGATGAGAGATTAATTCATCAACAATTAGTACCTTATTCAATGAGCTAAGTTCGAATTGATCATTAATAGTGGATTAATCCTTTTAAGAAGCACGATTTCAAGCTCTTAGCTACCAATGATTATATCGCATATTTTTCTCTCCATGACATCCCTAAACAAGGAAGAATTTGTAGAGTTTTTTACCAACCCAAATAATATAATAAATTCAAGGTTTAAAAACCAAAGTTGGATTTAAAAAAACAACACAAAACAAAATTCCCTCATGAAAGAAGTTATGAAAGTAAAGCCAAGATCAAACCTCCTTAGTAGTTCAATTGCTCAACTCCTAGCCAAACCAACAAGGAGTTAATTTGTCCGATGCTCATCGAGAGCATCATCGACCCGATACCAAGAGAGACTCGACTACCAAAGACTATACCTCACTCCTGTTCCTCTTTACTTAACTTAGCATTAGACCAATAGCAGCCCTGTTCGTATAGACTTGGAAGTTCTTCAACAGTCTATCCGATATCCCTTCAGCAACAAGGTAAAGACAGTCAGCACCATACAATGCCATTCTAGGCTTTAGACGTAATCCTTGAATCAGCAGTGATGTAACAAATATATGCTTCAAATCAAAGCAATTAAAGATGGGAAACAAGAAAAATAGAGTCAATGAGGACTCCGGTGGTCACCATCTTTAATGAAAGCAATTTTACATTTATACTGATAGATAGTTCATTCCTTAAAAAAATTGTGACTAAAAGCAAGTAAAACTGGCGAAATTGCTCGGACAAATGAGTTCTCTTCTGCAAGTCATAACACGCATAAACATCGTATTCGTCAACTGGGTGGCCTCAATATTCTTCTTTTCACTGGTATGAGTTAGCCACCTCCAGACTTGAGTGTGTTACTTAACCTGCATTAAGAAGCTAGCTAGTTAGACTGTATAAAAGCGAGCCATGAAATCCTCTGACTAGCCATGCTGTTCCAAGCGTCTCAAGACTGAAGTCATTTGACATTGAACTATTCTCAAGAGAGAGAAAAGTAAGACAAATGGAAGAGATCAAAATAACAATGGCTAAAATGTAATCAAGTGACATCCCAATTATGCTTGATATCTATATAAAGATAAGATAAGTATCATGATCCCTCCAGTACGGTTTAAAAGATTCATTCCTAAGGTAGCCAAAAATAAACTAACAAGATTAAGTCGAGTATTCAGATTGGCGGGGATTATACAACCAGTTCAGAAAACCAGCCTGAATGTAATGATTACTCACCTCTTTAAATTCTCTTTTGTTGTTTAGAAGAAAATATAAGTGCTATCCATTCTCCAACTAGTACGCAGCATTTAAAAAGACTTCTATTAAATAGTTCGACAACAATCTTGCACTTTTATAACCATCAAAAGAAATGTATTCTTTAACCATCAACTAAAACAAAATTTAAGAGAAAAAAACAAACTAAATACTTCTTCCATGCTTTTGTTCATTACTATTAACCATCCTCCATAGCTTCTACTGGGAATCTAATTATTATAGTTTCTTGAATCATTAAGAAAAAAGACAAAATAACAAATGTAAATTATAACTTTACAGCTTACCAATCCAATCCCTCAAAAAGACCTTCTCCTTTTATAGCAGAGGCTTTAAATATAGCCCATTGGCGGTTCTTAATCTTGTGCAACTCTAAGGCCTCTGTGACTGCAGCATCATCAAGTGCACCCGGAAGATCCTATACCAATGGGAAGACCATATGTAGAAAAGATAGAAAACTAGAAAGTGCATAACCTGAACCATTTGTATTAAATATTTTGTGCAATCATGCATTCAAAATATCTCATATACACAATCACGAAGACTAGGTTTCAGACCTCGTGTTGTGGTTTTGAGAAACAGCTACAGAAACAGTTTTCAAACTTCAAAAGGACTTGAGTTGAGAAATTTATATGGGGAAAAATGCTAAAGAAAGAAATAAGGTTTTAGTGTTTTCAAGTATGTTTTGTCAGAAATAAGAATTACTTCCAGTATTTGTTTTGTTTGTAACAACTATTCACATATGATCCATTTCTCACATTTCATAGTTACTGAACTTTAAAATGTATTTTAATAGGTAAAATGAAAGGTAAAAAGACAGTAGAAAGGAGAACAAATCCCAACTGTTTTTTCAAAACAAAAAGATGAAATGATATGTTCTATGTTCTTTTCAAAACACATACAAACAAATCCTTAAATCCCACCATTTAAGCCCAATTGCATATACATACTTGAAGTCTTGATCTATCGGATTCTTTTTTCATAATCCAACGTCTATTGGACTCTATTTTCTGACAAAAAATGCTAATTATATAAATACTAGGCAACAGCACTAACCTGCTTATTTGCAAAAACTAAGGCAACTGCACCCCGCAACTCTTCTTCCTGAACAAACACGCAAAAGAAAAACTATTGGAACTGGCTAACAGAAATCAACTGAAAACAGGAAACTTGTCTAGTAAACAAACTTACACAACTATTACCAAGCTCACTACTTTAGCAAAAAAAGGTGGACAACTTCTGAGACATCCAATTTATTTCTTATGCAAAAGTAGGACATTGGAAACTGAAGGAAAAGAATAGTGATGCAACGTACTACTCCTGACATCTAGGAACCAGATACAGCTCCATGCACTTGATGATGTATTTCATTAACGCAGAATTGAGACGTTACTCAGCATCAAATAAAACCATCTTAAATGCATAATTTTACAATATAACTAAACATTGTACTTCATTGCCTAATTTCAGAAACACAAAAGCTCAGCATTTGACAAATTTCTACATTTTGTTTACCAACTTTGCAACAAGTACCGACCATATTGTACCTCAAGTATCGCATGAAACTCCTCTTTTGCTACCACCAGCCTATCAGTATCACTTGAATCAACCACATAGATTATAGCTTGCGTATTTGGAAAATAGCATCTCCAGTATGGTCTACGACACAAGGCAAGCAACTAGTTACCTTAAAAAGAGGAGAAAAGAAAAACGACGGAGAAAGAAAAGTTTATGTAGGGAACCAATTATAGTTAATATACAAGTAGAACATAGATGGGCTGAAGTATCAAGATACTTGTAGAACATAGATACACAAATTAGTCAACTTCAGAAACAATATCTTGTGTCATGACATGAAAGAGCTTATTTATGAGGTCAGATACAGTCTCAAATGAACAAGTTTATGTATCTCCTTTTAATTTCTTTCTGGAATAGCCCAAGATTACTATTTGTGGAAGAAAGCTTTGTGGCAGAAATTAGTTTGGGCAAAGAAAAGAATAAAATGTTTTCTTTATCAAAAGAATAGAATAGAATGAATATGGAATTTAAAATCAAGAGTGATTTCATAAATAAAAACACCAAAGGAAAAACCAGGCATTGATCTCCATGTAAAACCAGACGCAAAGACAAGCGTCCATAGAATTCGATAACTACACAACAGTAATCATGTAAGCTAAAAGTAAATCATATGATCCTATTTCCTAAGAACCGAATCAAGTCCAAACGCATGCCCTTCACATAAGAATTTGGTATTATTGTAAGTGTGCAATCAAATAGCTTCTCGATAAAAGGGAGAATAAGCATTAGTGAGTAACAATTTTTAAATTATGTTATCATAATTATCAGTAGAAACATCATAGAAGTCCACAATTTAAAAGGAAAAATATGAAGAAAAAGAAAAGAAAAGAAAAACATCCTTTCATCTTATCTTTTGATTTAAAAAAATGCAGAGTACCCTCACTCCAGCTGAGGAAACCATCAATCTGGGAATTGGAGGTGGGAGCCAGGGGAACACCAAGTTGAATCTTGGGGGAGAAAAAGAAAAACATCCTACCTTATTTAGGGGTGCAGGATCACGCTAAACCATGTTTTAGATGGAAAAGATATTTCAATAGACAAAGAAATTTACAGACAAGAGAGGAGCTAGGTATCCCAATTCAAGAGTATCTTAACAATTCTAGTAAACTATAGAGTTTTTCCTTTTCATCCTTTTTAATTAAAATTAAGCATTAAAGCAATTCAAAATATATTAACTTTTCTATAAAAAATCATGAACGCTTGTTAGTAAATAACAAAATTATGAGAGCTATTATCCATTTGACAACCTGAGATGAATTTCTACTTTTACAACCTTCCAAGGTTGCAGATGTTATACAATATCATTAATTTCAAAATGCATCCACCTACAAGCCCCTACCGGCTTAAACAGTCTTTTCTTTTTTTTTCTTTTTCTTTTTTTTTTTTTTTTTTTTGTTAAACAGATTTTATTCAACTCTGTCCTTCCAAATATTTACAAGATATTATTTCAACAAGCTAGAGATTTTAACCAAGGATTAAAAACAACTAGAAAGCACATCGAATTTCAACTTTCTAGGAAAATATGTAAAAACTAGCAAAAGAAAAGACCAACTGATACTAGTCTGTCCTCCTGCATTACAGACAATGAAAAGCTATTAATGACATAACCAAGATGCTAGGATGGATTTAACAAAATAATCTAAGATCGTAATTGTAAAAAAGCATGCACATGCGATCACACACATACAAACAATGCTTTGAGATTAACGAGTTTATGATAATATGCATATTGGCATATGGCTAAAATATTTCTCCCCCAATGACATTGGTTCTTATAACAAAAAAAAAATCAAGAAAGAGAGTATTATTATAACTCTTCACAGTTCAAAACATTAATGTTAAATAATATGAAATTAATTTTCACGCTGGATCACATGTTGGTAGAACTTAAAATAAAATCATTACAAATCTATCAGCATAATCTATTAATCAATTTAACAGAACAATACATGCTCCTCTCTCTCTCCCTCTCTTCTTTTCTCCTTTCCTTCTTTAGAGTGTGTTGTGATCTCATGAGAGCAGTCATGGAGAAAATGACAACATGAGATCACATATCTTCACTAAAAGATATCAGGACCGAGATTGGCTTACCGAGATCCCAGACCTGGAATTTGATGTTATTGTACTGCACAGTTTCAACATTAAATCCAATTGCTGCATCAAAAAAAGGATATAGTTTAAAATATAGAAGATACTGTAACAAGAAGGCATCAGGAAGCATCAAAGAACCAACCGATTACACATAGAAAAATATATACCCCAGCAAATTTACAAAATTCTACAAAGAAGACCTCTCATAAATTAGTAATAGGAAAAAAAAAAAAAAAAGAACAGCATTAAACTTACAAACTAACAAATCCAAAGTGAAGCATTACGCTGAACCTAGTTTGATATTTCCACAGAAAACAATTCAGTCATAGAAAATTCTCATGTTAAATCCACAAGAAACTAGAATGGTCTGAACCCATCATCTTAAAGGAACCTAGATCTATAGCTTGCCCCTTGGAATGCTAGGTTAACCTTTCGCGGTTGCTAATTCCATTCAACTCTTCACTATTTACAACTATAACAATTGAAAAACTAAAGTTGATGCTCATGCTTCTAGTAGTTGAATTTTAACATTCAAGGCCTAATTTTCGATCTTTCCCCTTCTCTAAATTGGATGAGGAGTCCACAGAAAGAGGAACACAAGAAGCATGGTAAAAAACTGAAAATTCCAACTATAGAAACCTCCAAAGAGAATTGAAGGGGGAAACCATTGTTTTTAGCTAACCATTGACTAGTTAGTATTAAATGATCCATAAAACTAATGCAACTGCTGCCGTAAACTTGAATGCTGAAAATTCAAATTGCAATTCTCATGGTCTTGATTAACGAAATGCTTCTTATCCCCCATATCAAATTCCAATTTCAACCCACTAGCCATTTCCTCTTAGCAAAAACAATAACAGAACCACAAGATCACATTCGGAAAGAACACCAACTTGGAATTGTCGAGACAACCTCCCCCATTTGGAGCCGATCTGCACAACATTCAAAAGAACCCATTACGAAATGGCGCCAAATCTCCATCCAAACATCACGTAAACCCAAAGCATCAAACTGGAAGTAAAAAAATAAAGAAACGTACAGAGAATGGTAGTTTTTCCATTTATAAAAGGCCTATTACAACTTTTTTTCGAAACTATCGTAGACCTTTTCCCTGTGAGTGCCAAATGCAATAGTAACAACATTTGTGCAAAAAGTTTCATGGCATGAACATGTATCAAAAATTAAAATGCTCAGTTTTAAACCAATAACAACATGACATTCATGGCATTTGAAATAAACATCAAATCAAACAGATCATGGCATTTAGAACAGACCTCTCAAACATATCATGACATTTATAAAAAACTTTTCAAACATATCATGACATTTTTCGAGCAAATCCCTTAAATTCTGAATTTTAGAGTTTGGTGTGGGTTCCCTTACCTTAGCCTTCAATCCAAGGATCCTAAATTTCATGTTCCAACACAATGACCTTTTTCGAACCTGTATAATACAAAATTTCCAAATTTAATGTCCACCCAATAGTTCGACCTTAAACACATATTATTAATTTAAAAATCAACATTTAACCCTTAAACTTACGATCCTTAAATAAGTTTTATACTTTTCCCCCGAATTTACCTTGATTTTAGTTCTTCAATAGTTCTAGATCGAATACTTTCTTTAGCTTAATAATTCCAGTTCGTTTCAAGGTCATTTATTCACTCTTGGTACCACGGATTTCTTACTAATACTTCAAATTTCCCAATTAAAGGTTTCATACTTGCATTTCTTACTATGTCATACAATAGCTAATCGAATTTACCTGAACGAAGGCCCAAATCAGGCTCAGAACACGAAATTAAATGGGGTGGACCAACTCCGGCAAGCATGATTAATGTTTTTCAACATTTCTTGACCATGATTAATACTCGGGTTTCACAAAGTGGCATTAAAATCTTTCAATTTGATAACGGTGGAGAATTCCAAAAAGTTCTTGACTATGTAATCGATTTAGGTGTTAGATCGAGGTACTCATGCCCTTATACGTCAAAACAGAATGGTCGGACAGAAAGAAAACATAGACATTTAATGGAAACTTGCTTAACATTGTTGGCTCAAGCGTCAATGTCTCTTATGTTCTAGTGGGAAGCCCTGCAAGTAGCTACAAATCTAGTAAATGGAGTGCCAACTTTAGCAATCACCGATTGTTGCTTTAACAGGTAAACCTCTTAATTTGTTGCCTTAAAGACTTTTAGTTGTGCTTGTTTTCCAAATCTCAGACATTATCAACTTCATAAATTTGATTTTCATTCCCAAAGGTGTGTGTATCTTAGTCCTAGTACATGTCATAAAAGTTTTAAATGTTTAAACTCTGAAGAGTGATTATATATCTCTCGCCATGTGATATTTAATGAAGTTGGTTTTCCTTTTACAAATGCTCAATGGTTTAAAACTAAGTCTCATTCTTCAACCACATAGTTTTCTCCTCAATTGTGTCCTCTCCCCACACTGGCTTCCATCACCCTCATCTCTGAACTCTTCAGCAACTACTCTTGCTCCAAATATCGCCTTAAATACGTCTACCCCACCATCAGTTATCCAATCCTTTCCTTCAAATCCCTTCATCCCTTGTCCTGACCATTCTTCCCCTCTCGTTGACTCGGTCCTAGTCCCGACCATCCTATTCTCAATTCGGATCTCTCACCTACCATTTCTCCTTCTCATGCCTCGCTCTCGGACCAACACATACCTCAACCGAGTTATTCCTCACACAATCTTATCCCCTGTCCTCTTTGTCCTATCCTCCTCGAGTCTTTTCCATCCGGTTTTATCGTATACCAACTCAATCCAAACATCCTATGGTCACTCATGGGAAGGATGGCATCTTTAAACCAAAGGCATGATTGTCTAAAATGTCTATGCCTGATTGGTCTCTTACAGAACGTCTATGACTGATTGGTCACTTACATAACCTACTTGTGTCAAGAATGTTGTGAGTACTCCACAATGGAAGACGGTTATGGACCAAGAATACAATGCTTTAGTGAGAAATAACAAATGGGCATTAGTTCCTGTTGATGACTCCTACAATGTTGTAGGAAACAAGTGGATCTTTCGCCTTAAAAGGAACGTTGATGGGTCCATTCAAAATTTTTCTTAACCTAAAATAAGCATATAAACACTTCAAAGTAAATCAACTACGCCCAACCTCCTCCAAACTACAAACAAATCACTAGGCTGGGCTCCAATAGAGTCACAAACAACATGAAAAACAAAACAACTCAATTAAACTCGATGACTATCTTTACTGCAGGATAGTCATCGACAACATGTAGTAGTACGAATATTACCTATGTCGACGGTCCTCCCTGTGAGTTTAGTAGTTGTGTAAGCATTGATCGAAGGCTGGCCAACTCATTTGTATGTCGGGTTTCAACTTCATCTAGTTTCGCTCTCGTACTCGTGATTTCATCCTTCGCACGATTTAACTCTTCCTTCGTCTCAGTCAACTCCGCCTTTTGATGTGCATTCTCATCTCGTAATTTAGCCAATTCTAGGCCCAACTCGTGTTCTCGTTCGGTCTCTTCAGTAGATGATGAGTTCTTTTGTCGTTTCAACCTTGACCCCCAACCCATGCCTTTCACTTGGCTGGATCCACTACCCAGGACTGTTTGGACAATCGCACTCTCCGCAATTGGTACGACCCCTTCTTGAGTGGATTTCTCCTGCAACTCTATCATTTGACTCTGTGGACCAAATTAAAATAGGTATTATTCAAGATACAAGTTTATAATGCAACTCTAAAAGTAGGAAACTTACATGAGCATTACCAGCTGCTGGATTCACCCACCCTTTGCCTTCTTTATACCTGGTTTGTTTGAATAACTCAATGGGTCCTACGTCAACACCTTTTGATTTCTGTAAATCCCAAAAAATACTAAGTTATTTCTAATGATGGTAAACAAGAAGTAATGAGTGAAACATTTGTCTAACTCATACCTGTTTTTGCAACACGTGCATGAAGGACTTAGA
Organism: Trichosanthes cucumerina; assembly: GCA_036507285.1. Taxonomy (NCBI): domain Eukaryota; kingdom Viridiplantae; phylum Streptophyta; class Magnoliopsida; order Cucurbitales; family Cucurbitaceae; genus Trichosanthes; species Trichosanthes cucumerina. Next base: position 9,241,720 of record CM071842.1, on the reverse strand, counting down.
CCCAGTGCAATGGTTCCGAGTGCGACTTCGCATGGTTCTTTTGTTTGTCTCCATAGTTTTCTAACAAAATAGATTTTCAGTAAAATGAACCAGTATTATACGTTCGAGCTGACATATTTGTTAAGAAATGTAAATAACGTACCTTACATTCAGGAGACTCCCATCTGTCACATAGGAAATGCCAATCAGCAATGTCGGTCACACGTTTATGTGGTGTTGTACGTCTTGCTTCAGGAGGCGTATTTCGATAGTGCCTAGACAAGTCTCCCCTAAACTCCTTGAACGTACTTTGTATCTCATGATCAATAAACCTATGAACGACAGGTTGAGATAAATCTAGCTCGAAATGGTTTTGAAAAAAAAAAAGAGAAAGACCAAGATATTAACTTTAGATCAACTCTGACATGATAGATCACAAAAAGAACTAAATGATAAGCTTACCAAGAGTTTGTTTTTCACATGATCCTTTAGTTCTGTAGGCACATCTTTCCACTTCGTTATGCGTACTGGAAACGATTCTCGAACTATCGTACCAATTGCGTTGCTGAATCTTGTGGCAAAATCACAAACAGGCTTCTCCATTTCATCAGTTATTTCTATTGGAATTCTCCCATGGATGCTGACATATCTATCAAGCTCTTTGTTCCTTGAGAATCCTCTCACTCTACGGGCAGAACTATCTGAAACACAAATCAGTGAACCAATAAGTAAATGTAAAATTATTAACGAAAGTGTATAACTAAACTAACCTGAAGTCTCGCCAGTAGAAGACACTACTGTGGCGGTAGGCGCTGGGGGCGTAATTTTCAAAAAGGTTTGCCGCCTCATCTTCTAACTCTGCAGAGCGCACCATTTTTCCTAGCACACATCAAACATATAAGTGATATGAAATAATCCAATAATGATAAAAAAAAAAAAATCTTTGAGAAGTAATGAACGAAACATATAATTATAGTGTTAATCACTATCATGATCTGAGTCTGAGTCAGAACTCTCATCGTGGGCTAGAATTAATCTCTCGGGAAGAGGTTCGACGTCCTCATCTTAAATCGTTTATGAAATCATCATCACTATCATGATTTGATAATATCTCTCTACTCTGGTTTCCTTCCACAATGGTGGGATCAACATCGACTCTACACAAAGCAATATCCTCAACTAATTCATCAACTCTTATTTCACCTTCAACGGTCGTCAATTGAAGTTGATCATTTGCAATATCTTCGATCTCTGGTATGTCCCACAATCGCTTATTCTGTACCACTTGCACCACCTTCCAGTTATTACCATATTTTGGATCGTCAATGTAAAATACTTGTTGTGCTTGCGTAGCAAGGATAAAAGGGTCATCAACATACCAATAGTGTGATGTGTTTATTAATCTCAACCCTAAATCGAAATGTGATCTTTTCTTTTTACTGTCGGTGTCAAACCATTTACATTTAAAAATCATAACACGTTTTCTCTTCACATACTCTAAGTCCAACACCTCCGTCAATACACCGTAGAAATTCGCTTCATCGCTCTGACTCTCACTTTCTCCCAATACTAAAACTCCACTATCTCGTGCAGCCCGACGATTATCCCGCACTATTGTGTGAAAACGCATTCTATTAACAATGCATCCACTATAAGATCGCACTTGAGAACTAGGATCAACCGCCATTGAGTATAAATCATCAGACATAATTCCATTCTCACGTAGTGAGAGAACCTGTCAATTCATTTATATACGTTATAAATATTAATCATGATTGAAATTAAATTTATGAACTCTTATATAACATGGAACTTACATGAGATTTGAACCATGTAGGAAATTGGAGTTGGTGTCTTTTATATAAATCGTTGGCAGTTTGAGCTTCAGGACGTATTAATTGCAAATGTTGTCTATTGATAATAAAAAAATAAAATAAACACATCAAATTTAGCTCATTTGTATATACAAACCGGGATTAACACATAGGTATTCGAGGGCGTACATACGATATGACTTTATTTCATCACAATTGTTCAAAATATACCAATGTGCTATCTGTTTCTCCTCGGTGATAAGGTTCTTGATGTTGCAACTCCCAATGGTCTTGCACTTTGTTTAAATACTTCAAACTCACCCCGGATCTCGTTCAATGGAAGTTGGTCATCACTTCGCTCCTCTCTATTGAATCTCGTTTCAATTCCACTTAGATACAATGAACAAAAATTAATTGATTCGTTCATTACAAATGCTTCGCTATTGAACCTTACGGGACGCGCTTTGTTTCTCGCACGTATTGTTTCAATGTTCGTAAGCTTCACTCAATAGGGTACATCCAAGCTGTGTAGCTAACGGGGCCTACAAACTCGGGTTTCATATGGCAAGTGAAGCGCAAGATGCACCATTACATCGAAAAATCTTTGGCGGAAATATTTTTTCCAACTTACAAAGAACCACCACAATATCGATTATGGCGATCCAAATCACTAATACGTATCGTTTTTCGCACATAAATCACGAAAGAATGTGCATAACTCAACAATAGTAGTGCACACATCCTTAGGTAAATAGCCCGAACCCTGATAGGGAGAAGTCGTTGTAGCGAGCGTGAGAGTCATGAGTTTTCAATCCCCATAGTTTTCCATCATTTACACTTACACATCTTGATATGTTCGACACAAATCCATCGGGAAATTTCACCGATTTCAAAAATTTCTGAAATTCAATCCTTTCCTTAGTAGTTAATGTGTATGCGACATGTGGTTTTACGACCTGTTGCCTACCTTTTGCAAATGTAGTTCTTTCAGTATATTAAGGTCCTCTAGATCCAATCGTGCCTTAAATGCGTGTCCTTGTTTTTTCCTTCAATATTTAACAATGTGCCAACCAAGTTATCACATATGTTTTTTTTCAATGTGCATTACATCCAATTTATGTCTTAACAAAAGTTTTGACCAATAAGGTAGTTCGAAGAAAATACTCTTTTTCGTCCAATTAAGATCTGTTTGTTTCCTTTTTTTGTCCTTCTTTGTTGGATGTTTACTGAACACGGGAAAATTGAGCATGTTAATTTCTTGTAAAATCTCATCTCCATCCACTAAAATGGGGAGGTCTAAGTTCGACTTCAGTCAAATTGCTTATACTCGCGCCAAATTTGTGACTCGCTTGAAGATAACGTCGATGACCTATATAAGAAATCTTGCCTCTAATCCTAAAAGATGACGTATCATCTTTACAGGATGGGGGCATGCTTGGTAACCTTTTCGTACTCGGCCGGATAAGTCGCCGTATGCAGGAAAATCATTAATGGTCCATAACAAACTTGCGTGTAGTTGAAAATACTCGCCACTAGCTGAGTCATAAGTGCACACTCCATTATTCCATAACTCTTTCAACTCTTCAATCAATGGTTATAAGTAAACATCAATTTCTTTTCCAGGAGACTTCGGTCCAGGAATAAGTAAAGACATAAAGAAGTTGGTTTATTTCATGCATTTCCAAGGTGGCAAATTATAAGGAACTAACACCACCGGCCACATACTATATGAAGTACTCATATTCCCGAATGGATTAAATCCATCTGAAGCTAACCCCAATCGAACATTTCTTGCTTCCCTAGAAAACTGAGGATATTCACGATCAAAGTGCTTCCACCCTTCACCATCAATTTGGATGTCGTAATACACCATCTTCCACGACACGTTTATCCTTATGCCACCTCATTTGAAGCAAAATGTTTGGATGAAAACAATCGTTTCAATCTTGGTATCAAAGGAAAGTGACGTACAATTTTATGTGGATTTTTTTCCTTTTCCATCGTTCAATCAGTATCGGGACTCTCCACATGTTGAGCCTTTGTGGCAATCAACAAATTCTTTCCAATACAAGTATGCAATCATACTTGCATACATGAATTATCTCATAGCCTAGCCCCTAAGTCACGCAACTTCCTCTTCGCTTCATAGAATGAACTAGGTATACATGCACTTGGGAATGCTTCTTTTAACAATTGTAATAACATATCAAACGATTTGTTACTCCAATTGTTAAGAACATAATATGCATTAATCTCACCAAAAAGTTCAATGATGAGAATCGTGTACAACGGTATAATTGATTGCATGCTTCACTCATTAAATCCTCAAATAAGGTCAGTATCCGTGTCATGGGCATTAAGGGAAGTTCATTTTCAATATTGTTTCCTTCATCCACATCTGCTTCGCCAATTGAGACTTGAAGATCATTTAAAAGATTAAACATCTCATTTTCTTCATCGAAATTTCTCGAGTCGATAGTATTTGATCTAGAATCGTGTACTGACTCAACCATTATACGTTCAAACATTGGAGGGTTGACAACTTCTCCATGATATACCCGATCCACGATAAGAGGAAGATATTCCATTCATGAATAGATGTCGCTCAACTCCATCTAAAGATTGCCACATCGCATTCATGCAATTTCTACATGGGCATCTTGTTTTTCCTGAGTCATTAACATGAAACTTTGCATTCTCTAGAAATTGAGTTACTCCTTCTTTATACTCGGTTGACAACCTGTCTCTAAGTTTAATCCAATTTTTATTCATCTCTACCCTAAATTATTATACTTTTTGAAGTCCACTGCGTATTTCTCGGTAATATTCTGTATACTTTAGACAAAAAAACTAAATATGTGAGAGTTAGGATTTGAACACTAACATTTTGCATATTGATATACGTCTTGATACTAAAACAATATTTTAAACTATCATTTTATTGATATATGTGAGAGTTATGGATTTTAGACAACACCCTCTGTGCCGAAATTTCGGCAGCATAACGACGCTACTTAAAGAAATCCAAAATTTTTCTTAACTCCAAATAAGCCTGCAAACACTTCAAAATAGTCCGAGTACGCTCAACCTCCTCCAAACTACAATAAATCACTAAGTTGGGCTCCAATAAAGTCACAACACAACTAGCGGGAAAGCAAAACAAACTAGATGCAAGTAGAAACCAACCATGATATGCAAGTAGAAAGCATATAACATGTTGCCTGAAACAAACAAACTCACCTAGTATAAACTACTTACAAGATATCTTAAATCACTCCTAAAGCAATCCAAAAGCATCCCAAAACAACCTTAAATTGAGTTTGAACAAGCTAAAACTAATTCAAATCCTAAAATAGAGAGCTTTGAAGTGTTAATAAGTTTTTTTTCAGCTGGATGGAGAAACATATTTACTCTAAGCTCTCAAACATTTAATGTATATTGCACTCGATCAATCTATCAAATATAGCTCAATCATTTTGAACTTTGAAACTTAATGAACATCTCCATCACAAACATTCATGGCCATTCAGTTTTAAACCAACCTAAATCGATTATACTCATAATACTCTGGTTAAGTTCTTATAGAGTTCATAAGGCTAGGCTACTATGGAAGCATAACACATGATCAGACAAAGTTATAAACAACAATTATTAACAACACATAATTATTAACAACATATAAGGATAAATCAAAATTTCTACCTTAACAAATCTACCAAGCACGAACGAGCGGGAGGCGAACGCAGGCGAGCGAACGAATCTTCTAATACTTACCGACGAAGTGGGCGGGCGGTAGCGGTGGGCGGCGGAAGCGAGCGCGATGAGGCGATAAGCGCGAGGCGAGAGGATGATAAGCGTGGACGATAGGCGGCGAAGGAAAAATACAACCTAATTCCCACCAATCAATCAACAATATCAAATTGATTGGTTACAACAATCTAGAATTTCAATGCATATACCAGAATTTCTTTAACAATTTCTCCACTTCCTTTGACAGACTCACTTTCGAATTCGGCTCCAATCGACGAACCCCACTCCGAAATTCTTCAACAAGAGTCTTCCATCGCCAAAACCCAACTCAGAAATCAATCAAATGATCGAAGCAGAAACACCCGATTCGATTTTGAAATACAAAAGCTGAATTACGTGAGAAACCTTTGGCGGCGCGAGCAAAGCGGGGCGCGGCGAGGGCGAGCGGAAGCGCGGCACGAAAATCCGGATAGAGCGGCGGAAGCGGCGCGGCAGCGGCAGCGAGCATCGGCGGCGGAGCAGTGTGTCGCGCGAAGCGGACGGCGGGCGGACGGCGATTTCAGAGAAGGCGGGCGGTCTTCGAAGGGTAGGGCAAATGAAAAGGTGAAGAAGAATAGGGTCGTTCGATTTTTTTATAAAGCCATTGCCGACCATTTTTGAAATAGTCGGCAATAACCATTAAATGCCACCATTTTTGGCAATGGTCGACAATAACCATTGGAAAGGCCGACCATTGCCAAAATGGTCGGCCTTTCCAATGGTTGTCCCACCATTTCACACATGGTCGGCCTTTCATTAGTTATTGCCGACCATTGCAAAAATGGTCTACCTTTCAATGGTTATTTACGTCATTTTAATAAAGCCATTGCCGACTATTTCTACTTTGGTCGGCCTTTCCAATGCTTATTGCCGACCATTTTGAAAATAGTCGGCGTTTGAATGCTTATTAACGTGATTTTAATAAAGCCATTGTCGACTATGGTCAAAATGGTGGCCTTTCCAATATTTATTGCGACCATTTCCAAAATGGTCGGCCTTTCCATTACATATTGCCGACCATTTCTAAATGGTGGCCTTTCCTTTCAATACTTTTTGCGACCATTTCCAAAATGGTCGGCCTTTCCATTACATATTGCGACCATTTCCAAAATGGTGGCCTTTCCATTACTTATTGCCGACCACGTCGAAAATGGTCAGCCTTTCCAATACTTATTGATGACCATTTAAGAAATGGTCGGGATTAGTTCGTAATTACCGACTAATGATTAATTGGTCGGGGGTTGCCTACATATCCCGACGATATTTGAAGCGTCGGGATTACTGTCGTCGGCAAAACATTCTTTTCTTGTAGTGAAACTTAATCATCATAGAAGTGGCTTGCGAATGGGAGAAAATGAAGTAGTTCTTGCAAATCTGAGAAAATATGTTTACTCATTATTGCTTTGATAAATAAACTTAAAAAAAAATGCATATTCATAAAATATTAAACAAACATTAAGAATATATTGAAGTTCTTCTTTGGGAGATACAACAACATACACATTCATACATAATTGATGTTTGATTTAATTTTACATAATTGGTAATTAAAATGCTCAAATTAGATACATTAGTTATCTTTGGATATACTAAAAATATCTAATCAAGTACCTCAACTGACCACGATAATGTTTAAAATTATAAAACTACTAATCAACCTTTGGGCGATTCAAAATGTTTTATAATAATGAACGTCAATATACTTATGATATAAAATCATTAATACCATCCCATTTATTAGCATCACATAAACATGAGTAATTGTATTAACGTTAATTTGATATCCATAAAACATATACTAATTCGGCCACTTTGGTGACTAAGAAATTATTCCTAACATAGACATCATATTAGTAACAAGTAATTTTCATCACATAATTTCGGCCACTTTAGTGATTGACAAATTATTCATAATTTAGATATCATAATAATAAACCATTTAATATCATTATATATATATATATATATTACAAAAAAAAATTGGCCAAAATCATGTTTATGGAACATAAGTAATCCATTCAATTTTCCAGAATACGAATTCTTGATACATAAGAAGATTCACATTAAATATATGTATAATATATTCATCTACAGAAACAAAAAAAAATCATGTCCCAGCAGGATGAATTTAATAATTAATAGAAAAAACAAATTTATATATGATGATGTTTGTGAAGGACAAAAAAAAAAAAAAAAATCGATTCTCTGACCTTCAAGTGAAGATTTAGATGAAAGATACTTCCGTTCTCTCGCCTTCAACAAAATCGCCGACAAACACCGATATCAAAACCTTTAGTCGGTGACGTTTATTTGTTTATTTATTAGTATAAAATTATTCCAACTTCTTCCTTCATAATTGAATAAAAGAGGAACCCAAATTAAATATATTTACAGGGAAAACATAAATTCATATAATAAAACATCGAAAATCATAAGTTCTCAATCAAAGGCTCACGATACCACATGTAAACTTTTACATTGCATGATTATACAATAAAATCATAACATTGTATAATCCAATAAAATCAAGATCTTTGAACTAGATGATTTTCACAATAACATAAGTTAGAGTAACATACCTGGATCCATGATAATCTTCTTGTAGAGAAGGATTGTGTATCTCCCTCTTAGCCTTCCTTTAGAGCTTGATTAAGTTTCTTGATAGGGTTTATTGATGGAGAGAAAATTCTACTTTGTTAGGCAGAGAGAGGACCAATCCCTAGGTTTTATCCTTATATATACACTTTCCATTAGTGTAACGCCCCTACTTTTCTATGACCAATTCCTAGGGACATTACTACACATGCATGCATTTATAGGCCGAGAGATAAAAGAACTTAAAAGAAATTTCCAATCAACATAAATAGTTTCAGGGATCCCAAAAAAACAAAACATTAAAATCAGATAAAAGCATCGTTTTAGCATGGCCTATTAAAACGTAAATAAGTTTAACTCCAAATAAGAGCATAGAGATAACATCAGTTTAAAACAGAAATGTGCGGAAAACATGTCGGTCCCCATGGTTTTAGTAACGCTCCCCCGTCACTCGCCCTGCACGTCCTTTCCTTTACCTGAAAAACATTTTTAAAAGAAAGGGTGAGTATTGCAAACAATACCAGTAAGTAACCTCGCTCACAGAGGTTTGGGATATCATACACATACAATCATGATCTTTAAACTCATTCGTAACATACATATATGGGACCTAAAACTTTCTAGTATTGTCGGTCTTTAATCCATGATCGCTTATTTAGTTATCGGGCCTTTAATCCATGGATCGCTTATTTAGTTGTCAGTCTTTAATCCATATTTGCTCATTTAGTTGTCAGTCTTTAATCCATGATCGCTCATTTAATTGTCAGTCTTTAATCCATGATCGCTTATTTAATTGTGGGGCCATTGGTCATCCCTGAGTCATTTCGTTTTGAGTCCTCACAGAGACGTGCACTTTGACCCATAGGTCTCTATTGCATGTTTGACCATGCACATAATAATTCGGGATACCAATGTCCACACTATTCATTAATTCCTTTCGTGGCATACAAAACATGCATGAGGTCCCATCATTCACATAATAATAGAGTACATGTCACAACATCATCATCGATCTACCAAACATACTTTTCTCATGGACAGTTTGAAGATCATACCTTTGTAAAAACATGAAACATTCTCATACAAACTACTGTCCTATTCTCACATGAAATAATGGAATACTTATACATAACATTCGAGAATAATTTCACATAAAATAATGGTTCCTTTCCGCATGATACATCGAAGTATTTGCACATAAAATATTACGTATTCTCACACTAATATCTGTATATTTTCATATGAAAAATATAAACTATTTCGCATGAAATCATGGAAATCATTTTCATTTAATCCCATTAAAAGTTCGGCACAAGGTCCCTTACCTCGAGCTTTGATTTTGCTCCAACACCTAATCGAACTCCTGCCTACTCTCCTTTTAGTGAAACACGATTCACAACATAATTTCGAATTCAATCTCCAAGCATTCACTAAAACCCTAATCATGCGATGCTTAAATTACTGTATTAAGATATCGTGCCCCGCTTACCTCGAGCTCAAAGCGAACACCTACTATCCCTTAGTCCGTTTTGACGATCGACCTCCAATTCCGCTCCAAGCTTGGTACCTACCCCAAATGTGTTCGAAACCGTAACCTGAGTTCTTAATCAAACGCTTAATTAATCGATAGGTCACAAGTAAATCTCCAACGAGTTCGAAATTAAACCAGCTCGCTCACCGAGTTATAATTTCAAAGATCGAAAGTGCTGCTGATCGGAAGCGGGGCTGGACAGTGTCGGCTGAATCACGAATGACCGGCGACGGCGCTCCACAACAGCAGCAGCGGCTGAGGTTTCGGCTTGGCGGCTGGAACGATCCTCGGCGGTGGTGGCGGGACGCGCGACTCCACGCAGGCTGCGCGGCGGTGGGAGACTTCGGTTGCGGTTGGCGGAAGACTCGCGGACGGCTGGCTTCGCCACGGACGGCTGGAGCGAAACTCGTGGACGGTCGAGCGGCTGGAGAGTTTCGGCTGTGACTGGCGGAAGGCTCGTGGATGCTTGTGTTATCACGGACGGTAGCCGATCGCGTTCGTGGATCGGCGGGGATGGCGGCGCGTGCTCGGCGGCCGTGTGCGGCGGGGTCGCGGCTCGGCTCAATGGCGAGCCCGGCAGCGGCTAGGAGTTCCGGTCTGCAGGGGGGGCGTGGCGTATGGTGGCGGGCGGTGAAGAAGACACAGTGGCTTGCTGCGGCGGCGGCGACGCCCTTGCACCGTTTACAGTCGGCGGTGGATGACACTAGTAGTGATAGGTTTTAGGGTTCCAATTAGGTCACAAGAGTAAGTGAGAGTAATATGAGAGGTGGCTGGGTTTTCTCTTGTCCAATTGTCCTCACAAATATATAGGTCCTAAACCCAGATCCTTTTCTTTTCACAAACCTATCTAGTCCTTGCCTTGAGCATAAATTTTCTAAAATGCCATTGCTACCTTCTCATCTTTCATTAAAATATGAGTCTATTGTCTAGAGGAGAACGTTTTGCTCTAAAGCGCATAAAAAATCAAAAAGACTCATTAACATTGAGCTTGATAAAATTCATTAACCCGACTAGACACACACACGAGGTTGATAGAATGTTAATTATAATAAATAGTTGGTACCTGTGGTTGTGGTCGTCACAATTAGGGTGTTAAATTGGAAATTACCTTTTAGTTAACTGACCCATGAATGTACTGGGTCCAATGATTAAGATAGAAATAAATGTATATGGGTCACATTAATGATAATATTAACTAAAATCTAACAATTATAACTCACATATGTGAGTTATTGATATACTCTCGATACACTTTATATAAGTATATATTAGCAATATATCAGTCATATATTTTATATTAGATACATCATTATTATATCAACGATATATCATTGATAGACTACTGACAAACGTCATATTAAAATACATAAAATAAAATATATCAGTGGTGTATAAGTGATATCTTATATATTGTGTATAATATCATATGTGACATACTTATATATTCTTAATAAACCTCATAAAAGTTTATCAATAGTTTATCAGTTATATACTCTATATTAGATATATTGTTGGCCTATCAACAATATAACATTGATAAACTACTTAAAACTTTTTATGAACAACGTCGGTGAAAAATAAATTATATTAATAGTGCACCAGTGATACATTATACATTATATATATATTATATGCTAGTTACTGATATTCTCATGATTAACTTTGAATAAGAATATCAGTAACATATCATGTATTTACTTTTTAATTAGCCATATTGTTAGTTTATCAAAACTATCGCTGATAGACGACTAATATTCTCCATATTGAAAAACATGTGGGAGGACATTTTCAACTTTTTGCTTCGTTTGATTGGGTTGGGTCTTATATTTTTGCTATTTTTACAAATCTAATATATGAATGACACTTCTACAATTGCTATATAATAATTTTCCATCTATGCAAGTGCCCCAAATATAAACATATAAAAAATTATATTTTCTTTAAATAAAAAGGCTAGAAGTAAAAGAAAAGACAAAAGGACCAACATAAAAAAAACAACAAAAAAAAAAAGAAAAATATATGAACCACTAATGGCATGTGGTATCTTGTAGTTGACCCTACTGAAAAATTATATAAAAGTAACTTCTATATAACAATGCCTTGTAGTTGATGTGCGATAAAAATTATAAAAGTAACATTAGGGATGTCCGTGGCGTCAAGGATGGCTTCCCGTCCCTGCCTCCCATATCATTATCCGTCCCCGCAAAATTTCTCTATTTAATTTCGCAGAGAGAACTAAGAGAATTTTCATGAGGATCGAATTATGCGCAGCGAATAATTACCCGTTTATTATTTTATTTTTCTAATTTTTATTAACTAAGTTTGTATTTAAATTGGTTAATTCTTCATTAAAGATTTATAGTTAAGAGACATTTTTTCAATTTTCTTAGAAAATAAAATGATATTTAATAAAAATTTAGAATTATGATTTATTATATATACTATACACGAATATATATATTTAAAAATAAATAAATAATCGAGGCGGGGAAGGGAATGGGGTCGAGGTTGAGGACAAAGAATGTATTCTCCGTCTTCGTCTCCGTTTAGCCAAAAGAGAAAAATTAGTCCCCGCTCCTTTCCCATTTTCTGCCTAAACGAGAATTTTCTGTCCTATTAAGAACGGATCTCTGCAGAGAAAATGTAAGTAACATCTATATAAAAATTATTGATGAAAAAAATAAAATTGATATTATCAAATATTTTGAAAAGAAATAAAGGAAAAAGGTTATTTAGAGTGATAGATTGTATGATTTTGAAATATAGAGCAATAGAAATATATATTTCTATTGTAAAATTTGTAGTATAAATGTCCATCCACATGCCATTTATTACTATGACAAGTGGCAAAATTCTCATAGTCATAGTGTCCTCCATGTGTCAAATTTTACCAATGCTTAGTGTCTAAATGTACCAACTCATCTCTTGTCAAATTGCCTATAAATAGTGGCTTTTGGTGGAAAAATAAAATGCATCAATTGGTGAAATTTTCTCCAATTCTTTTTCTTCTCTCCCACTTTCTCTTTAGTTTATTTCTTATTTAATTTCTCATAAATTTCCACTCTTTTTTGTTTATATTATATATATATATATTCTAATTCTAATTTCTAAATACTTGAATTATTATTATTATTATTATTATTTAAATATTGGTAAGATTATACCCGGTTTTTATCCTATTTTCACAAAGCACGTTATCAGCACGAAACTCTGCCGATTTTTCCACTAAAGGTAGGTCCTCCGGATAAGCCATTTTTTTTAATAATAAAATGTTATTTTGCATGTTTAATTGATTTCCTAATGTAAATGCAATTTGTTTTTATATAGTATTACTATGACAAATCTTGCAAAATTAGAATTTGTGGTCTTGGATATTAATGGAAATAACTACTTGTCATGGGTCCTTGATGCTGAGATCCATTTAGACTCCATGAATCTTGGAGAAACAATTAAAGAAGGAAATGATGCATCAAATCAAGAAAAAGCGAAAGCCATGATCTTCCTTCGCCATCATCTTCACGAGGGATTGAAAATGAAGTATCTTACAATAAAAGATCCCTACATTCTATGACAAGGCTTGAAAGAAAGGTATGATCATCAAAAAACAGTTATTCTTCCAAAAGCTCGTTATGATTGGATGCACCTGAGGTTGCAAGATTTCAAATCAGTAAGTGAATATAATTATGCACTCTTCAGAATTAGTTCAAAACTAAAATTATGCGGAGAAAGGATTACTGATGTTAATATGTTAGAGAAGACATTATCCACTTTTCATGTTTCAAATATGCTCTCGTAGCAAACAATATCAAGAGAAAGACTTTAAAAAATATTGAGAACTAATTTCATGTCTTCTCGTGGTTGAACAAAATAACGAGCTATTAATGAAAAATCATGAATCTCGACCAATCGAGCAACACCATTCCCCTGAAGTGAATGTTGTGAATTTAAATAATCGTGGTCGAGGTCGTGGTCAAGGGTCGGGACATGCGGTAGAGGAAGAAATACCTATTTTCGTGGTGGGCATTATAATTTTAAGAAACCCACACGAACTGATGATCATAAAGGAAAAGCTCCACAAGATAGGAGTTCAAAAGGTGATGAACATAAATGTTTCTAGTGCGGAATGACTGGCACCGATCCACGCACTCGTCGACGTCAAAACACCTTGTTGATCTCTATCAAGCTTCCCTGAAGGAAAAAGGAAAAGGGAAGAATGTGGAGGTGAATCTTGTCATTCAAGAAGATGATGTGTTTGATCCCTCCAATATGATACATCTTGATGTGGCTGATTATTTTGAATCTCCTGGAGAGAAAATTGATGCAATCAAACAAGTAGAGGATGCTTTGTATGAAGATATATAATTAAGTACTGCTTGTAATTATAGTATGTTTTTTTTCTTGTTTTTGTATATATATTTAGGACTTTTTGTAATCGCTTTTCTTTTCTTATCAATGAAGAAATATGGACAATTTCAATATGTTGAGTAACCCGAAAATGAGCAATGAGGATTTATGTCTCAGCAGATTTGTAAATACGCACACGATACTCACGTAAGCAGTAAAATATTTTTCTAAATTGACAATGCCGAAGCAAAAATCAATACTATATCGAGTTCTCTGCAGACTGATTGAAGGTTTTGGAAAAGCAAGTTTTATCTTGCCTAGAGGAACAAAATTTTCAATTAATAATGTTTTATTCTCTAGCAAATCAAAGAGAAATCTATTGAGTTTCAAAGATGTACGTAATAATGGTTATCATGTTGAAACTGATCGTAAAAATAATATAGAGTGCCTCTATATCACATCTATTGTTTCACATGAAGAACATATATTAGAAACACTGCCAGCTTTTTATTCTGGATTATATTATACTCATATACGAGTAATCGAAAGTTATGCAACAATGAACCAGAAGTTCATGAATCCAGAAATATTCGGTGTTTGGCATGATCGATCGGGTCATCCGGGATCGATAATGATGTGGAAAATTATTGAGAATTCACATGGACATCCTTTAAAGAACTGAGAAGATTCTTCAATCCAATGAGTTGTCATGTGATGCTTTTCTCTAGGAAAATTAATTATTAGACCATCACCAACTAAAGTGGGCATTGAAGCACCTGCATTTTTAGAGTGAATTTAAGGTGATATTTGTAGACCTATTAACCCACCAAGTGGTCCATTTAGATATTTTATGGTATTAATTGGCGCATCCAGGTAGATGGTCACACGTATGCTTATTATCAAGTCGAAATCTTGCATTTGCAAGATTACTTGCTCAAATAATTAAGTTAAGAGCACAATTTCGATTATACAATTAAGACAATTCGACTTGATATAATCTTTGGTGAATTTACATCCCAAACTTTTAATAATTATTGTATGTCAATTGGGATAAGTGTTGAACATCCCTGTAGCTCATGTTCATAACAAAATGGTCTCAGCGAGAATCATTTATAAAACGCTTGCAATTAATTGCAAGACCATTTGATTATGAGAGCTAAACTTCCTACATCGATGCTGGGTCATGCTATTTTACACATTGCATCATTATTACGTGATTAGGCCAATAGCCTATAATAAATATTCCCCATGCAATTAGCTTATGACCAAAGAACCAAATGTATCCCATCCGAGAATTTTTGGATGTGCGATATATGTTCCAATTGCTCCACCACAACGTACTAAGATGGGTTCTCAAAAAGGTTAGGAATATATGTTGGATATGATTCTCATCAATTATTAAATATCTTGAACTCTCGACGGGTGATATATTTCTTCGCACGATTTCTTTGATTGTCATTTTAATGAAACAAGTTTTCCAACATTAGAGGAGGAATTAAGAAGTTGGAAAAGAAATTACGTGGAATGCATCATTATTATCTCATTTAGATCCTCGAAGAGATCAATGTGAACTTGAAGTTCAAAAGATAATTCATTTGCAAAATATAACAAATCAATTACGAGATGCATTCATGGATGCTAAAAGGGTGACTAAATCATATATACCAAAGAAAGAAATGCTCCATCAAAATTGATATTCCACAGGAACAAGTTGTCAATAATGAGTCCGGAGCACGCTGTAAGCGTGGTAGACCAATAGGTTCCAAAGATAAAAATCCTCAAAAAAAAGAAAAGTAGTTGAGAATCAAAATGATTCGATAAAAGGTATGGATGTTCCAGAAGAAATCCAAGATACAACTACTCAAAAGAGTATTGATGAAAATCAAACGCTTGAGAATAATAATGAAATTTCTATAAACTATGTTACAACAGGAAAGAGATGGAACTGAAATAATATCATTGTTGACAACATTTTTGCTTATAATGTTGCTCACGATATATTCATGAAAGTGACGATTTTGATCCAAAATCTATCGAAGAATGTCAACGTAGAAAGAATTGGCTGAAGTGGAAAGAAGCAATCCAAGTAGAGTTGAACTCACTTTCAAAACGTGAGGTTCGTTTTTGTTCATCAATCAACTTATATAGAGAAAATCTATTTACATGTGGAGGAACTGCTATATAGAGAAAATCTTAAAAAGATTCTATATGGATAAAGCACATCCATTGAACATTCCAATGGAGGTTCGTTCACTAGATGTAAAGAAAGATATATTTCGACCTCGAGATGACAATTAATAACTACTTGGTCCTGAAGTACCATATCTTAGTGCAATCGGAGCACTTATGTATTTGGCTAATAACACAAGACCAGATATTGCATTTTCAGTAAATTTATTAGCTAGATATAGTTCATGTCCTACAAAAAGACATTGGAACGGAGTTAAGCATGTACTCCGGTATCTTCGAGTGACGATTGATATGGGTTTATTTTATTCTAACAAATCCAGTTTTGATCTAGTTGGTTATGCAGATTCTGGTTATCTATCTGATTCACACAAAGTTAGATCTCAGACATGTTATCTATTTACATGTGGAGGAACTGCTATATCATGGCGATTAGTAAAACAGACCATCACGGCCACTTCTTCGAATCATGCTGAAATCCTCGCAATTCACGAGGCAAGTCGAGAATGTGTATGGCTAAGATCAATGACACAACACATTCGTGAGACATGTGGCTTGTCTTCGAGTAAACCCCTTCCAAAAATATTATACTAAAACAAACATGAGCGTGTATAGCTCAAGTCAAAGGAGGATATATCAAAGGAGATAGAACTAAACATATCTCTCCAAAGCTTTTACACCCTTGACCTTGAAGAAAATGACAACATCTCAGTACAACAGATTTGTTCGAAGGATAACTTGGCAGACATATTTACAAAGGAATTACTAACTACAACATTTGAGAAATTGGTTCAAAGTATTGGGATGCGACGACTCAGAGATCTCAACTGATATCGTCATGAGGGGGAGTAAATGTATTATATAAAATATGTACTCTTTTTCCTTCACTAGGGTTTTTATCCCATAGGGTTTTTCCTTAGTAAGGTTTTAACGAGGCATATATTATATAAATGGGCATTTAAGGGGGAGTATTGTAAAATGTGTAGTATAAATGCTCATCCACATGCCATATATTACCTATGCCAAGTGGCAAAATTTCCATAGCCATAGTGTCCTCCATGTATCAAATTTTTACCAATGCTTAGTGTCCAAATGTACCAACTCATCCCTTGCCAAATTGCCTATAAATAGTGATTTTTGGTGGAAAAATAAAAGGCATCAATTGGTGAAATTTTCTCCAATTCTTTTCCTTCTCTCCCACTTTCTCTTTAGTTTATTTCTTATTTAATTTCTCATAAATTTCCACTCTCTTTTGTTTATATTATATATATATATATATATATATATATTCTAATTCTAATTTCTAAATACTCGAATTATTATTATTATTATTATATTATATTATTATTTAAATATTGGTAAGATTATACCCGGTTTTCATCTTATTTTCACACCAATTTCTTAAATAAAAAAGTCACAAGTAAAAGGAAAGATAAAAGAATTAACAAAATATATATATATATATAACTCATTAATGACCTGTGGTAACTTGTAGTTGACCCATGTGGGTGGGTAACGATATAAACGGCTCTAGTTTAGTCAAGAGGCTGCTATAATGAGTTATGATAACTTTAGGAGAAATTATTGGAGTAGATAGGTACATTAAACCACTCCTCCAATTTGATTCCAGGAATGTGTGGTTAATCCAATTATTGGAGAAATGGAGAAATTATTGAGGTTTTAAGAGAGGCACGTGAACGCATTTAATAATTTGTCCTAAGTTCTGCTCTACATAATTGAGTTGTTGCCTATTTAATCCAATTAATGTTTCCTCCGTTACAGCCCTGCTCATCAAAATCAAGATTAAAAAAAAAAAA
This sequence comes from Trichosanthes cucumerina, assembly GCA_036507285.1. Lineage (NCBI taxonomy): Eukaryota > Viridiplantae > Streptophyta > Magnoliopsida > Cucurbitales > Cucurbitaceae > Trichosanthes > Trichosanthes cucumerina. The sequence goes on along the minus strand of CM071842.1, from coordinate 9,223,664 downwards.
AAAAAAAAAAAAAGCTTATCCTCTCCATTAATGGAAGAAGTAGCAAGAACCCATCAATGGCATCATCAAGTGCTAGTTTTAGTGTTCCTCTTTGGCAGCCATCCGATCAGCCTTCTCGGCCTCATCCGACGACTCGCCGAGGAAGCTCCGGCGATAAATATAACAAAAATATAACAAAAATTTTGGGTTGATTTTTAGAAATTCATAAATATAACAAAAAATTTTAAATTTGATGTTCATCTTTTATTAATACGATTTCACTGTATTAACAAATATATCAATAGTATCTCTAATATACTTTATGTTTGATATATCAATAATATATTATATACTTTATATTGATATATCAGTCAATTGATATATAATACATTAATAATATATTATGTTAGGTATATCAATTAAATGATATATTTTATATGAAATACATCAGTAACATAGCAACATATTAAAGATATTTGGTATATCACTAATATACTTAATAACGTTAAGTACATCAATAATATATTAATAATATGTTTTATCATTTTAAGTGCAAATAACTATTGATAAAAACAAAAATTAAAATATAGTATATTAGTAATATATCTAGTATAATGAATATGTAGTACTAATATAGATTGATATATTTCGTATTAAATATATCAATGAAATAATATATCTAAAATGAAGTATATTAGTATTATATCATTGATTTACTATTGATATTGAACTAAATAAGTGTATCTACTAAAAACCAATGCATAAAAAAAAAAGTAGTGACCAAAATCCATTAATTCATTAATAAAATTAAGATCAACTAAAATTAAGTATATCAATAGTATATTAATGATATATTTTATATTTGCTTGATATACTTCATATAGGTGCATATGATATATTGATTATGAATTACCAATTTATATACTGTTGATATATTTTATATTAAGAATGTCATTTCATTGATATGCCTAAATAAAATATATTAGTAGTATATCATCCATATACTTCATATTAAGTATATTTGATATAAAGAATTTAAATTATTGATATATTATTAATATACTTCATATTAGTTATATCAATAGGATAAACGATTGATATATTTCATAATTACAAAAATGCAGATTTAAAAAGAGGTTAATAAAGAGCCATTTGAGATTTTTCACATATTCTGTTTGAGTTAAGCTGACTTTTTTGTTATATTTACAAATTTAATAAAGAAAATATATGTTTGTAATTAAGATATTTTTTTTTGTCATTGTTGCAACTGCCTCTATTATATATGAAAAGTTATAGACTAAATTGTTATGGTCATGTTTGATAATTATTTTCGCTTCTATTTTTGGCTTTTGTTTCTTGTTTAAGAAAAATAAAAATCATACTTTTATTTTAATTTGGTGATTTTTTTTTTTGAAAGACATCAACAATTGGAGGTGGGAGAATTCAAACCCATGACCTCTTGGTCACAAGTCTTACTTGATGCCAGTTGAGTTACACTCTTGTTGCTTAATTTTGGTGATTTCAAATCAATTTGGTTCCAAACACAAATACACATTTGAAATCATTTTCATATTTTAAAATCATAAAATTTGAAATCATTTTTTACCAATTACATCTCCCAACTAGAACATTAGAGGAATAATTATAGGAAGAAAATAATATTGATTCTGAGAGTGTTTCTCTCTCTCAAATATATTCAAGAGAGAATTTAACTTTTAAATCGACCCCCCTAAAAAAATTTCATTTATATTAGAAAATAAAAAAAAAATGTATGTACATTAAGATTAAAATTGTAGAAAAAAAAAAGATTGTTTTACTGAATATTTTAAAAAATTTCAACTTGTCAACTCCTCACTCTTTGTATTAAATATTTGATTTTTTAACAGGATTTGATTATTTTTTTAAAAAAAACAATACTGGAGTATTTAATTAGTCTAAGATATTAATTACATATACACATTTTTTTTATTAATATTATAGTTTTTGAAACTTAGGGTTAAAATAGAGTGTTTTTTAAATTATTCATAAAAATATAATTATATTTTTAATTAGATGGTTGAAGATTTTTATGACATATTGTTGTAAGATAATAATAATACAAATTTACTATAGGACAAACGACCTATACACAAATTTTAACAACTAATATAGATGGTTGAATTTAATGAAGAAATTAATATATTAATAAGTAGGAGGCGTTGGAGTTCGAATCTAATATAATGTGTTTTTTTGTTTTTTCCTCACTTTTTCCTTTACTTTTTTATTTCGGTTCATTTTTGTCTCTCTCTCTTTTTTTTCTCCTTAAAAATTATATATAACTACAGTTTTTTTAAAAAAAATAAAAACTTCATAACTATTATTTCTTTTAATTTTTTAATTAATTATTAATTAGTTAAATATTTTTCAAAACTAAAATGAAAATAATATTACTAAGAAACTATAAATAATAAAATTTAAGGAGAAAATCAATTTATAAATATTTTTATTTTATTTTCATACATTCATTTGATTTTATTGAAAATCACCTAAATAAATGAGTTACTCTTCTCCAAAGCCTTCTATCATTCTCTAACAATTTTTTTTTTTAAAATATGATTGAATTTTCATTCTCTAGTTTCCATCTTTTTTGTATTGTTATGTATTTATTTAAAAAGAAATACATGCTCATTTTGAATAATGTAATAATTTTCCTCACTTCAATAAGACTTCGTGAAAAGAATAATTAATTCACCGATTTTAAATTAAACCAAATGAAAGTATGAAAAAATTAACTCAAATAATTTTTTTTTAAGAGATCACATGAAAATAATTATAAATTGATTTTCCCCCTTAAACTTAACTATTTAGTTTTTTTTGGATTATTATTAAATTATTTTATTGAGAAAAAGATTTGAATGTAATACTTACTTAAAATATTAAAAGATATGCCAAAAAAATTTTAAATATTAAAAAATGGCAGTTATGAATTTAAAAAAACCTATAAAAGTTAAGTTTATAAAGCCATTGCAAAAAAGATATCGATGATATTTTTACAAAAAGGTCTCATCCGATCTTCCAAAAATGCTTTGTCATGCGCAACATTCTATGTCAACAATCAAGTAGAAAAGGAGCGAGGAGTTTCAAGGTTAGTCATTAATTACAAACCACTTAACAAAGTTTTAAAACGGATTAGATAACCAATCCCTAATAAACAAGATGTACTAAAAAAGAATTTCAAATTTAAACGTTTTCTCAAAATTTGACATGAAGTTAGGATTTTGGCAAATACAAATTTCTAAAAAGATCGTTATAAAACCGCTTTCAATGTCCCTTTTGGCCAATATGAATAGAATGTTATGCCATTTGGGTTAAAAATGCTCCATAATAATTTCAAAAATTATGAATGATATATTTCAACCATTTTCAAGAATTTTCAATTGTTTATATCGATGATGTGTTGATATTTTCTCAAAATATAAATCAACACTTCAAACATCTTGATATATTTTTAGATATTATTAAACGAAATGGTTTAGTAGTATCACTTCCAAAAATTGAACTTTTTCAAACTAAAATCTGATTTCTAGGATTTGATATTTTCATTTAGGTTTAATAAAACCAATTCAAAGATCAATTGAATTTACTTCAAATTTCCCTGATCAAATTTTAGATAAAACCCAATTGCAACGATTTCTAGGTTGTCTCAATTATGTTCCAGACTTTATTCAAAACCTAAGGCATATATGCAAGCCATTTTTTCAAGGATTAAAAAAGAATCCAGAACCATGGACAGATAAACATACAAATGTTGTCAAATTAATTAAAACTTTAATCAAATCAATTTCCTGTTTAAGTTTGATAAATCCAAAAGTCAATTTAATAGTGGAATCCGACGCATCCGATATAAGATATGGAAGAATCCTAACACAATGTGTTGATAACAAAGAATCTATTATCAGATTTCATCCTAGAATTTGGACTAGTACTCAAAAAAATTATTCAACAATTAAAAAAGAAATTTTAGCCATAGTACTATGTGTACAAAAGTTTCAAGGAGACTTAATTAATAAATGTTTTATAATAAAAACAGATTCAAGAGCCTCTAAATTTGTTTTAGAGAAAGATGTAAAAAATCTTGTTTCAAAACAAATGTTTGCAAGATGACAAGCTATTTTTCCATGCTTTGATTTTCAAATTTTGCCTATAAAAGGAGTTCAAAACCCCCTTGTTGATTATCTCTCAAGGGAATTTCTCACAAAGAAAACTTCTTCTCTCTCTATTTCGAAAAATAAGTGATCAACGAGGCAAAACCTCCTCCGCCAAGGGCAAAACTCGTGGACGCCACAACAACATGTGTACTAATTACTTATTTTATTTAACGTTCTAACAACCTTTACGCCTAGTCGGATTAGTGAATTTTCATCGTGCTCGGTGAGAGTGAATCCTTGATTTTATTTAGTTTAAAGTGAAATGTTCTCCTTTAGATAAATTTACACTTTTAATTAAATGAAAGATGAGAAGGTGACAATGGCATCTTAGTGATTTATGCTCAAGGCAAGGGTTAATTGAGCTTTTGGAAAGAAAAAGACCTAGGGTTTTAGTATTTATATTATTTTGGGCTTGATTGGACAAAAAACCCTAGCCACCTCTCCTACTTCTCCTTCTCCTCCTTGCCCTAGCCGAGACCCTAACCCCTCTCTTCTTGCCGCCGCCGCCGCACGCCCACTCCACGAACAGTGAGGCGCCGCCACCTGGCCCGTCCGGCCCACCCACAACCAAGGAGCCCTCCAGCCGCCCTCGTCTGCAAGCTTCACGTTCCCACCGCCACGCCGCAGCCGCGCGCTACGAGTCCACGCCGAGGAAGCTTCACGGCGAAGTTGCACATCAAGACTCACCGCCGGAGCCTCGGGACGACACGCCCCGGCCGCTCGACGCCGCTGCTGCCTTTGCTGCCGCTGCCGCGCAAGCCGCCGAAGTCGTGGAGACTCTTCCACGCCACGCCGCCGCTTCGAACGTCGACGACAAGCCACGAGCGCCGCGGCCGAGCTTCACGCGCCCTCCGTCGAGAGCATCCGAGACGTTTACAACGCCGAGATCGTGCTCGCTTGCTCAACCCTTTACGATCGTGATACTCCTCACCGCCACACCATCCGACCAAAGAACCTTTAGTTTCATCGTCACGCCGCCATCGAGGTTTATTTGAGTCGAGGTTGTTGATTAGGTGAGCCACGCGAACTTTCTTCGGCTTTGGAGCATAGAATTATTTAGATCGTAATCACGTAAAAATATTGTAGGATCAAGTTTAATTGAAGACTCAAAACTTCTAAAATTTGGAGCAAGCAAATTAACGTTCGGTTTATTCTTCGGAGTCAAGGTAATTGGAGCAAAGTAAGAATCATAAAACTTATGTACATAGACTCTTTTATATTGGTTGAGTTTTGTAGTAGGATGACGAATTAGAAGAATTCTTAGCTTACAGGTTATTTGTAAGGGACCTTGTGCCGAACTTTTCTAAATGGGATTAAAGAAAATGAATTTCATTAATTCATGCGAATTTAGTTTGTTATTCTACGTGAGAATATTTCAATATTTTATGTGAGAATACTTTAATATCTTATGTGAGAATATCTCAATATTTTATGTGAACATATTTCAGATTTTATGTGAGAATATCCTAGTATTCTATGTAAGAATATTCCAAAGATTTGTGTGAGAATATTGCAGTATTTCGTATGAGAATATTTCATGATTTCATACAAAAGTACTATCTTCAAACTGTTGTGAAAAGTTATGATTTACATGTCAGTGTTAATGTCTCGTGATATGTGCACTATAGTCATGTTAGATGATGGGACCTCATGCATGTTATGTATGCCATAAAATGATTTAAATTAAAATGTGGAATTGGTCTCCTGAGTTCATTGTATGCATGGTCAAACATGCATTAGAGACCCTATGGGTCAAGCATACAGGAGTCTGTGAGGGACTCAATCCATACAAGGGGTCTGTGAGGATTCAATCCATACAGGGGGTCCTGTGAGGACTCAAATACTTATAGGGGTCTGTGAGGGACTCAAAATGAAATGACTCAGGGTGACCAATTGGCCATATAAAATAAAAGGAAGTCATGTATTACAGTCACGTTTGATACGAGAAAGTTCTAGGTCCCACATATGAGTATTTTAATCAAGTTTAAAAGTCATGATTGCATGTGTGTGCATGTCCCAAACCTCGGTAGCGAGGTCACTTACTGAGTATTGTATTGCAATACTCACCCTTTTATTTCAAAATGTTTTTCGTAAGGCCAAGGACGACGGGCGAGTAGTGGACGAGGCGCGTTGTCGTAACCATGGGGATAGTCATGTTTTTCGCATTTCGCTTTTCCTTAATAATCGATGTTGTCGTTTTACTGTTTTCAAGTTAAATTTTATTTTCAGGATTTTAAGAAGGCCAAGCTTAAATTGTTCTTTGAAATGCTTTAACGTTTTCTTCGGGATCCCTAAAGGAAATTTTGTTACAATGACAATTTAAATATCTTTTATGTGCTTTTGGCCTAAGAAAGCATGCATGTGTAGTAGTGTCCCTAGGAGTTGTAGTTATAAAAAGTAGGGGCGTTACAAAACCCCATCCTCCTCTTCAAAATCTCCAGCTCCCATGAGCGCACATCAATACGCTATGGATCTGGGTTTCACTTAAGTGAATCACCCAAGAACCAGAAGCGCATATGTAACGATCTTTTCGAAAAATGATCGTTACATAATTGAAAATTCTTGAAAAGGGTTATGGATCTGGGTTTCATCAACGCAGATCAATATATGAGTTTAATAATATCTAAAAATATATAAACAATTGAAAATCTTGAAAAGGGTTGAATATATCATTCTTAATTTTTTGAAATTGTTATGGAACATTTTTTTAACCCAAATGGCATAACATTCCATTCATGTTAGCCAAAAGGGATATTGAAAGCAGTTTTGCAACGATGTTTTTCAGAAATTTATATTTGCCAAAATCCTGACTTCATGTCAAATTTTGAGAAAACTTTTGAATTTGAAATTCTTTTTGAGTAAATCTTGTTTATTAGGGATTGGATATCTAATCCATTCTAAAATTTTGTTAAGTGATTTGTAATTAATGACTAAACTTGGAACTCCTCGGTCCTTTTCTGCTTGATTGTTGACATAGAATGTTGTGCATGACCAAAGACTTTTGGAAGATCGAATGAGACCTTTCTGCAAAACATCATCTCTCTTTTTGCAATGAGTTAATAATTCACCATTCATTATTTTGGACCTGAATGTTGATTTCTAATTCCTAAAATACTTAAACGTTTAGACTTCTAGGAAAAGTTGATAATTGTTTAAGAAAGTGAAATTAAATTTGGAATTGAGATTGAGATTTAAAATTAATTAGGATTATCGATCGAGGTAAGTAGTTATCACCTACCTTTCAAAATAGAAAATTTAGAATAATTCCATTTTGATTATTATTATTTAACAAAATATTTAAAAGCATGTGGTTTTTTTTATTTGAAATTGATTGAAATTATTTTATATATTTTGAATTGTTTTGATAAATGAAAGTAAAACACATTTTGTCTCTGTGATTTGAAATTGATTGAAATAGTTTTAAATAGTTTTATATGTTTTGAATTGTTTTGATAAAGGAAAGTATATATTTACCATTTTAAAAAGTTTTTGGTTGATTCACTAAAGCTATTTGGATTTGTCAATTTTCTAAATATTTTTCTTATTTGTGTAGTAGCCTAAACTAGAATGGATGGAATTATTCTAACTTATTTGTGGGAAGACAAATTTGTGGTTTGACATTCCTTTGAAATAAAGATTCATGTGTATGTTATTCACTCACATGATCTCATACTTACATAATTATATTGATTGTTCTGGTCGATTTTATTGACATCTCTCATTGAAAGCTTTGACTGATCATCAAAACTTATTTGTGAGAAGGCAAAATTTGCGGTTTGACATTCCTTCGGAATGAAGATTCATGTGTGTGTTTCACTCACATGGTCTCACATTTAAGTCATTGTATTGAATGTTCCAATTGATTTTTATCGACAACTCTGATTGAATATTTTGATTGATTGATGTTAAAAATAATCATATCTGTTCTGAAGGTTACCTAATTAATGCATCTTCCCACTTTGATATTTGAAAGAATTGATTGATTTAAAGTAATATTTGAATTGAATGTTATGACATTTTAAAAGTTTTAGTTTGAAAGTTTTGGTTTGATGAAAATTTTGTTCAATTGAAAGATTTAGTTTTGAAAGCTGGTTAGATGGAAAGATTTGTATTTTTAAAGCATTAATTATCTGAAAAGTTTTGATAGTTGTATTAAAAGTTTTGAAAGGATATTTATATTTTGTTTACGATTGTTTGGAAGAAAATGACAAATGAATATTTGACATTTGATTCAACTATTGAAATGGTTTTTTAAATTTAATTTCCATGTTTTATTTTGAAGAAAATGAATTTATGAACTTGATGTGAAAGTTGCTTATTGAGTATTTTTGTACTCATTTTTATTTATTTTATATGTTTTCAAAATGAGCAAATGATAGTTCTAACCGTGATTGAGGTCTATCGTTCTCGGGTAGAACTGTTGAGGAATTATTTGTCTTTAAGTTTTTGTTGGACTTGACTTTGATCTTAAGCCTTATTTTTCTGTTAAATACGTAAAAACGTTTTCTACATTTTATTATTTTTAATATTTGTTTAATCATTTTCACATTTATTGTTAGAACGACTGTATTGGAAATACGAGTCGTTATATTTAGACTTGGCCCCTTTAAATCATAGTCATGTATAATACATGAAGATTGACCTAGGGTTTCAAATTTTTTCATTTTCTCATTTGAAATTGAACTGAAAAGGGTTTAACTGGGCTGGAATGGTCTCCTTGGCTTGTTTTGACCTAGTTTGTTTTCATTTGGAGCTTTTTTTTTTTTATTTTGACTTAGACTGGGGTATTTATTTGGTTAGGTTCAGTTTTACCCATAATACATTCAACTATATAATTGATACTGGCATTCACTGTATTATTTTTCCAATCTCTAAAAGTAATTTCTCCTCCGTAAGGTTTTATTTTGCAAATCAATATATAACAAAAATAGTTTAAAAATCATGTTATGTTGTATCAACTCTTGGGTTTATTTTATTTTGCCCTAAAGGTTTAAAACATCTGTTTTAGTTTTTAAACATTTAAGAAAGAGCTATTTTTGTGATGTTTATAGTTGTTCTATCATCAATGACACAAGTATGCATTAAAATCAGATGGACTAACTGAAATGGGGGCATTGAGTGAGTAAAACAAAAAAGAATAACTCAAATCCAAGGTTTGTGTAGCTTTTTGGTTAAATTAGAATTTTTAAAAGTTAAAATCATTTCTTAAATCATAGGGTCTGTTTATGAGTTTTAACTTTTAAAATCATATAGGCTAAATTTTAACTTTTTCCAAACGGAAAACAAAATTTGTAATTTAACCTAACTTTAATTTTCATCCTTTAGGATTCAATAATGCTCCAGTTGATTAGTTATATGAGTAATTTAAAAATAAAGAAAAAATAATTTTACATATTAAACTTTTGAGAAAAATCAATTTATACTCCTAAACATAAGAGGTTGTATCAATTAATACCTCAACCTAATGCCAACAAGAGTATAATTCAACGGACATCAAGTATGACTCATGACCAAGAGGTCATGAGTTCCAATCTCCCACCTCCAATTGTTGATGTATTAAAAAAAAAAAAATACCTCAACCTAATAATTGTATCAATTTACACGGTAAATTTGTTATTCTTGGAGAAAGAACACGACAGGAAAAACCTCTTTGACTTTTCTATTCCTTTTCAAATAAAGATTAAAATAGATTTCTCATTTTATTTTTATTTTTTGAAGAAAATACTAGAGCCAAGGAGTCAGTAGGTGCACCAAATCATCCCAACTATGTTGGCACAAAATTAGCACCCTCATCATCTATCCCCATGCTCCAAAATATATTAAAAATAAGGAGTCTGAAGTACATCAAACAAACCAAAAAGAAGGGGAACTAGAGAAAAGCTCTCTAATTTAAAGCAATAGTCGCTTATGTCATAACTACAAAAGAGCTTGGATTTCTCATTTTATCCATGGATGAAATTTACAAAGGTTAACCTTATCCGATTTCCCTCGTAATTTGGATTTATCTTCTTGGTTCAATTTCACCCACAATATTAACCCTCACTTCCTAATTAGGATTCATGATTTAAGCTTTGATCTTGTCATGGACTTTTGGCATGGAGACTGATTTGGGAGTAATCTATCAAATTTTTGGAGACATTGTCGACATTTTGAGCTTTGCCTCGAATTCTCTCTAGTTATTATTGTTCATCCTTATGAGGATATTCGGTCTCCTAGAGTGTTAATTTCTCAATTTTTTTTTAATTGATTACACTTCGTAAGATGTCACTTCAGTGCTTTCGCGATCGCCGTTTCAACAAAACCTGGTCGGCCTTGGGCATTAGCATGCAAGATAACCTGCACAGCAAATTTCAGATACCTACCTACTCACCTTATTTCTGACCGATGGTTGACATGACTTATTATTTCCTTCAAGAATCAGTTTATTGTTAGTTTTTGGGTATGAGATTTTTTATTTTCTCATCCCTCAACCACATTCGCTTTTCCTTTTCTTGGATCTCGTACGAGAGATTGCTCCTCTCCGCGTCGTTCTTTTCTCTGAAGTCTTGTTGGTCGAGTTTTTCGAGGATTTTCAGTAGGTACTTGTCCATGTTGTCAACCTTTTCTTGAACTTGGCCATCTCCTCTTCTAGTCGACATACGAGCCCGAAGAGGAGTGATCTCTCTCATTCGTCGTAGATGATGATCTTGATTGGAATCGTCTTCATCCTCATTCCGATGTCTGTTTCCATAAATTCTGCTCATCTTTTCAAAGGAAGATTGACTCAAGCACAAGGTTTTCCAAGCAAACGTTGTCGTTCCTACAGACGACGCCAACTGTTATTGCCAAATTTTGGACTAGAGAACACATCTGACCTCCACGTGACAACCACGATAAGTTTGTTATTCTTGGGGGAGTAACACGACCTATAGACAAGGGGGCACTGATGTGGCGCTTGCCACACTAGCTCTGATGTTTAAGTTAGAGAAACAAGAAAAGTGTAGCGAACCATAATTCAGGAAGAAAAGAGTAACAAACTATAATTTAGAGAATGAGAGTTCAGTTGAACCTCCTGTCTTTGAATCATAATGATTTATTTATAGGATCTTTGACTTTCCTATTCTTTTTCAGATAAAGATTTAAATAAATTCTTCTTTTATCTAGAGATGAGATTTACAAAGGTTAACCTTATCTAATTCTTCTCGTAGTTCGGATTTTGTCTTCTTGGTCCAATTTCATCCACAACAAATGTCTATTAGAAATTTATAACTACTTCACATGATTTCATTTAAAATAATCAACTCAAAATCAGGTAAATAAAATTATTCTTCTCCCCAAATCTACCAGAGTAGTAAAAAGAGTACCCTGTAATGGTTTTTTTTTAAAAAGTAGAGGAAGCCAAGAAGATGAAAAACACAAATATTAACAAAAAAACTAATGATATATCTATTTCATTAAAAAGTTTATTTTTAATTTACTTGGGAGTATTTAAAGAAGCCTTATACATGTTTGAAAGGTGAGCATTAATGATTTTAGAATAAAAATTCAAAGGATGGTCTAAATTGATTCAATTATGAAAATACAGTGTCTTAATTTATACATTTATTAGTTTTGAGCTACAAATAATACAACCTCGTCAAAGTGAGTTTAGCCTAAATATGTTGAACTAAAAACAACGTGCTATGACCTCCCAAGTTTAAGATTATAAATTGATTTTCTTCTAAATAACAATCACACGTAATTTTTTTCTAGACGAAATTAAGTTTAATTTTTTGAATTTCAAGTTCATGTTTAATCTCTGTAATTTAAGTTCAAGGATATATTAGTTTAATATATACTTCAGTTTAGGTTTTACTTTTTTCTCTTTAAATTGAAATTTTATAATAAAATCAACTTAATGAACTAAACACTTTAGGTAGGACTAAAGGATAGTCTCTCTGCCTCTAATCTAACTAGCCTCTTCCTGTTATTCGTTATCATTTGTAAGTTAGCTTAATCATGGTGTTACATCAACATTTAATTAATATATAATAATAACTAATGTTATGAGAACAATTACTTGTTTTTGTTAGAATTAATTAAAAAAAAATAGTGAGGTCAGCAAATATACCATTATCAAAATTTAAAGTCTAAATTTATAATTTAACAATTTTTAATGTGCCGTTAGGGGTGTACAAGTAATCCGGTAACCTGACCAATCCGAACTACCCAACTCAAACCTTAAGAGTTAGGTAGGGTTAGATTTTTTTTTTCGGTTTGGGTTAGGTTAGAAGTTTGAAGAACCGAAAAGTTCGGGTCGGTTCTCGGGTTGGGCCTTTTAGGCTCGGGTTGACCCAACCCAACCCAACTCAACCCAAAATTTATATTTTTTAATTTTATTTTAATTAAATATATACTTATAAATGAATTATTTGTTAATTTCTTATGTTTTCTTCTAAATTTCTAACAAAATGTTAAGATGTTATGGTTTTTGAAGTTTGATATTTGAATTTTATGTGATTTTAGTTATTAATTCAAGAAAAAAATATTTTAAATAATTTAAAAATAAGCCGGGTTGGGTTGGGTTACTCTCATGAATAGGGTTGGTTGGGTTGAAGGAATGTCGGGTTGGTCCAAAAATCTCCTTCAACCCAACCCAACCTGGCTTATGTACACCCCTATGTGCCCTTACTACCCAGTTTCATTTTGCTAATCTATGTAATGTTTGATTTTTGTAGCAGGAGATGACAAAGAGAAAGTAATTGATTTCCTCCCTGGCTTTTCAAAAATACGTAAAGTTGACTTACCTGAGGGCGTAGTGTATGGAGACCTAGAATCACCTTTTGCAACTATGTTACATGAAATAGAGTTATGTCTATCGAAAGCATCCGTTGTCGTTAAGTAATGACTTTAAAGAAGTCGAGCTTGAGATGTTTGACATACTAAAACCAATGTTTCAACAACTTCTCACTATTAACCTAATGCCATCAACATCGATTATTTCCGATGATCATGGTTGTCTCGAATGGTTGGACAAGCAAAAGGCCAAGTCTGTGGCGTACATATCCTTTGGTACTTTTATAGCGCTCCCACCTCACGAGTTAGTGGCCTTGGCCGATGTTATATTTTTTGGTTTCAAACTATCATAAACTAATTAATTTTAGATTAATGGTTTTTTAAGTTAATCTAAAATGGTTTGGACCTTATTTTAGCTCTTAAGTTTAAAGACCCATTGTTAAGGTTGGGCCCAAAGTTGGAGGAGCCCAAATGTGTTTCTTGATCTCCTATCACCCAAACCCATTTGTTCCTTTTTTTGTTATTATAAAAGAAGGTGTGGGCCTTAAGTGAGAGGAGAGAAAAAAAGAAGAAAAAGAGTGGAATTGGGTCTATTATTATTAGGGTTTTATTAAGAGAGAGAGAAAGAAACAAAAAAGAAAGGCTCTCGGGTTGAGAGAAGAAAATAAGAGAGTGAGAAAAGAAAGGGTTGAGGGGCTCGATAGAAGGCTGGAAAACAGGGGTTTCGTGATGAGAGAGAGGGGAAACTGGAAAATACCTTGGTTTTTCAGCCGTGAGAAAGATATCGAAGAAGCTCCATCCTTGTAGCCGAAATCTGCCGTCCACCGTGGGTTGCAGTCCGCAAGAAGAGGTGACTGTTGTCGTGGAGTTGCTGCAGGTTGATCGTTCGGCTTGGTTGTTGTACAAGACGTGAGACTCAACCTTTCTTTCAACCTTTGTTTATGAAGATCCTCTCAAAAGGTTGTATCTATCCTTTTTCTTTCTTTTTAGTTTAGATTCAAGATTTAATCCTAAAGGTTGTTAGACTCTCAATCTGGAATAAAGATTGATTGTAGTCTCCTTTTGGGCATAAATCTTGGAATCTTGTTAAATCCTAAATGTTAAATGTATCTTTAAATATCCTGCTGTAAGTTCTCTCAGTATACTCCCGTATATCTCTAATAAAATCGCCTAGCAAAGGCTTAAAACACCTTTGCAAGTGGAGTAGATCGTTTTATGACCGAACCACTATAAATATTGGTGTTCTCTCGATTGTTCTTTCTTGCTTTTCGCAATTCTTTAAATTCATTCCGCCTTTAATTGGAATAAAATCGCTTATAAACTTGTTGTAAACACCTCAAACTTGTCTAAAATTGGTTAGACATAGGATTTGGATCTTGGCATATAATAACAATTTGGTATCAGAGCTTTTAATCCTTGTTTTGAGGCATTCTTTTCTTGAATTGAAATTTAGTTTGTTGAATAAAATCTTTGGATTTAAAGAATCTTTAAGTTGTTAGTATTCTTTAATTCTGGAATTTTTTTATTTCAAGAAAAGTTTGCTGTCCAATTTTGTTTCTCATTTTTCAGGATGAGTACCAAGTTCGAGGTGGAGCGGTTTGATGGGAAAGGAGATTTTGGTCTATGGAAGATCAAAATGTTGGCCATCCTTCGTCAACAAAAGGTCGACACGCACTTTTGGAGGCTAAGGAAGTTCCTGACAAAGATAACAAATGACCAACCGAAAGAGATAAATAAGGTAGCTCACAGCCTTATAATCCTTTATTTGTCTGATACAATTATAAGACAAATGCGTAGTGAAGATACTGCTATTAAACTCTGGACAAAATTAGAATCTACCTACCAAGTAGCATCAATTTCAAGCAAAATATTTTTAAAATCTAATTTCTTTAGTTTTAAAATGGACTCTAGTAAAAGCATGAAAGATAACCTAGATGAATTCCATAGAGTAGTTTCTGAAATGGAAAATATAGGTGAAATCTTTTCTTATGAAAATCATGCTGTAGTTCTGATAAATTCTTTGCCTGAATCTTATAATGATGTGAAATCTGCTATGAAGTTTGGTAGGGATACTTTGTCCACTGAAATTTTCTTAAATGCCATTAGAGTAAAAGAACAAGAACTAAAAGAAACCAAGAAGTCTAATAGTGAGACTTTATACGTTAGAGGGAGATCAGAGAATAGGAAAAAGCATAGAAGCATGAGTAGGGGTAGATCAAAGTCTAAGGGGGCTAGTAATAGGAGGTGTTATCATTGCCAAAATGAAGGCCACATTAGAAGGTTTTGTCCTCGACCTTAGGAATAAAAAGTCGTCTGCAAAGGGAAAGAAGAGTCTAGTGTAGTAAACCTTAGTGAAGAGTATAACCACTCTCTTATGGTTAGTAACACTAGAGAGGATGACACTTGGATCCTAGATTCAAAGTTGTTCTTTCCATATGACCCCTAATAGAGAATGGCTAGAAGACTTCCAAACCGGTGTGGGAGGTAAAGTCATGTTAGGAACCGACACTTTTGTAGTGTGAAGGTCAAGGAACAAGACGCTTTAGGCTTAATGATGGAAATATTAGGTTTCTAACTCGGAGTTAGGTATGCACTGAAGTTAAAAGAAACCTAATATCCCTTTAGCATGTTAGACAAGCAAGGGTACACCATTAAGTTAGAGGGTGGTGTTCTAAAGAGGGTTCGACGGTCGTAGGGTCAAGTGATCTAGTTAAAGAGAGTGACAATTCCAAAATTACCCTTTGGCATAAACGCTTAGGTCACATGAGTGAGCAAGGAATTAGGGAGTTAATAAAACAACAAGTAATTCCTAACATTAAAAATGTGGACCTAGATATGTGTGAGCATTGTGTTTATGGTAAAAGTAAAAGAGTAAAATTTGGAAAGGGTGGTCACCGCTAATAAAAACTAGAATATGTGCATGTCGACTTATGGGGCCCATCTAATGTTGTCACAAATGGTGGGGCTAGATATTTCTTATCCATTATTGATGATTGTACTAGAAAAGTTTGGGTTTATCTTCTGAAAAATAAATCTGATACTTTTAATAAATTTGTTGAATGGGTAACCTATGTTGAAAACCAAACTGGCCTTAGAGTTAAGAAACTTAGGACTGACAATGGGCTAGAGTTTTGTAACCATGAGTTTAGAAACTTTTGTAAGTCTAAAGGCATAGCAAGACACTTTGATCGTTGTGGGGACGCCACAACAAAATGGGGGCATTGAGAGAATGAATAGAACCCTTATGGAAAGAGTTAGGTGCATGTTGTCTGATTCACAACTTCCACAAAGTTTTTGGGGGGAAGCTGTTGCAACAGCATGTTATATAATCAATAGGAGTCCATCTACTGCCATAGATTTAAAAACACCTCAAGAGCTTTGGCAAGGTAGTCCCCCTGATCTATCACACATGAAAGTCTTTGGGTGTTTAGCTTATGCTCATTCAAAAGAGGGAAAGCTAGACCCAAGGGCTAAGAAATGTGTTTTCCTAGGATATCCCGAGGGTGTTAAGGGATATAAACTATGGTGTCTAGACCCAAATTCACCAAAAATCCTAATAAGTAGAGATGAGTTCTTTAATGAAGGAAAAATGAGGTATGCAGAAGAAAAGACCGAGTCTATTCCTAATAGTCCACCTAGTTCCACTGAAACCGTTTTAGCTAGTCCTCCTTCCACTTCCCATAGTGATCAGGTAGATGAGCCAATCGTAGAACATGATGTTTCACCTTCTACCTTAGATCAATCACCTACACATGAAGTTGCTAATGAGGAAGAGGAAGAGGATAGTCAAGACTTAACAAATTATCAGTTAACTAGGGATAGGGTTAGGAGAACCATTGTAGCTCCCACTAGGTTTGGGTATGCTGACCTTATATCCTATGCCCTAGTTATAGCTAATGAGTTTATTAATCAAGAACCACAAACTTTCAATGAGGCCATAAATAATGAAAATAAAGATAAGTGGTGGGCCGCAATGAAAGAAGAGTATGATTCTTTGATTAAAAATCAAACTTAGGTTCTTGTTAATAAACCATTAAAAGCTAAAACTGTAGGTTGTAAGTGGATTTATAAAGTCAAAGAGAACCCTTTAGAAAATAACAAGCCTAGGTTCAAGGCTAGGTTAGTAGCCAAAGGGTTTACTCAAAGAGAGGGTATAGACTATGATGAGGTTTTTCCCACGTTGTAAAACACACTCTATTAGAATTTTGCTTGCCTTTGTTGCTCACTTTGATCTTGAGTTAGAAGCAGATGGATGTAAAGACCGCATTCTTGCATGGTGAGCTTGAGGAGACCATTTACATGGATCAACCACCTGGATTTGAAGCTCCCAAACAAGAAAAGAAGGTTTGTCTTCTTAAGAGATCGTTGTATGACTTAAAGCAATCCCCACGTCAATGGTATAAAAGGTTTGATTCCTACATGCTATCTATTGACTTTTGTAGAAGTAAGTATGATAGTTGTGTGTATTTCAAACAAATCTCTGAAGTGAATATTGTTTACTTGCTTTTATATGTTGATGACATGTTGATTGCTTGCAAAACCATGCATGAAATAAATAAGTTAAAGAATCTCTTAAAGAAGGAATTTGAAATGAAAGACTTAGGCAATACAAAAAGAATATTAGGAATGGATATTATTAGAGATAGAAAAGAGAAGAAACTCTATCTGTCTCAAAGTGAATATATAACAGACTAGTTAAAAGATTGAACATGCATGATAGTAGGAAGGTTAGTATTCCTTTTGGCAAGCACTTTAAACTATATGTTAATGATTCACCTAAGACTCCAAGTGATATTGATGAAATGCATGACATTCCATATGCTAATACTGTTGGGAGTCTTATGTATGCCATGGTTTGTACTAGACCTGACCTTGCTCATCCACTTAGTGTTGTTAGTAGATTTCTTGCTAATCCTGGTAAACAACATTGGAATGCTGTTAAGTAGATTTTGAGGTATCTTGCATGTCATACAGATTTATGTCTTGTTTATAGTGGAGCAAATATAGTTGATAGTGAGAATATTGAACTTGTTGGATATGTTGATGCTGATTATGCTGCTGATATAGATAAACGTAGATCTTTGACTGGTTTTGTGTTTAGATTGTTCAATTGCACAATTAGTTGGAAATCTAGTTTCACAGATCTATAGTTGCTTTATCTACAAATCAATCTGAATATATTGCATTAATCAAGCTATTAAGGAATCTTTATGGCTTAAGGGAATTGTATATCGAATTATGTTGTAGTGATAATGTTTCGTGGATTTGTGCATTGTGATAGTCAAAGTGCTCTACATTTATCTAAAAATCATTCTCACCATGAAAGAACTAAACATATTGATGTTAGGTATCATTTTGTAAGAGATGTCATCAATGATGGTTTAGTTTTTGTTAAAAAGGTTGCTACTGATTTGAATGCTGCTGATATGTTTACTAAAGCATTACCTTGTGATAAATTTAACCTTTGTGTGAGAATGTTGCAGCTTGATCATGGATAACCCTGGATCTTATTTGAGAACTAAATTTATAGGTCCTCTTCTTAGTTTATGATAGATTGAAATCAAGGTGGAGATTGTTATATTTTTTGGTTTCAAACTATCATAAACTAATTAATTTTAGATTAATGGTTTTTTAAGTTAATCTAAAATGGTTTGGACCTTATTTTAGCTCTTAAGTTTAAAGACCCATTGTTAAGGTTGGGCCCAAAGTTGGAGGAGCCCAAATGTGTTTCTTGATCTCCTATCACCCAAACCCATTTGTTCCCTTTTTTGTTATTATAAAAGAAGGTGTGGGCCTTAAGTGAGAGGAGAGAAAAAGAGAAGAAAAAGAGTGGAATTGGGTCTATTATTATTAGGGTTTTATTAAGAGAGAGAGAAAGAAACAAAAAAGAAAGGCTCTCGGGTTGAGAGAAGAAAATAAGAGAGTGAGAAAAGAAAGGGTTGAGGGGCTCGATAGAAGGCTGGAAAAATAAGGGGTTTCTGTGACAGAGAGAGGGGGAAATCTGGAAAATACCTTGGTTTTTCAGCCGTGAGAAAGATATCGAAGAAGCTCCATCGTTGTAGCCGAAATCTGCCGTCCACCGTGGGTTGCAGTCCGCAAGAAGAGGTGACTGTTGTCGTGGAGTCTTTGCAGTTGATCGCTCGGGGTGGTGGTTGTTGTACAAGACGTGAGACTCAACCTTTCTTTCAACCTTTGTTCATGAAGATCCTCTCAAAAGGTTGTATCTCTCCTTTTTCTTTCTTTTTAGTTTAGATTCAAGATTTAATCCTAAAGGTTGTTAGACTCTCAGTCTGGAATAAAGATTGATTGTAGTCTCCTTTTGGGCATAAATCTTGGAATCTTGTTAAATCCTAAATGTTAAATGTATCTTTAAATATCCTGCTGTAAGTTCTCTGTATACTCCCGTATATCTCTAATAAACTGTCTAGCAAAGGCTTAAAACACCTTTGCAAGTGGAGTAGGTCGTTTTATGACCGAACCACTATAAATATTGGTGTTCTCTGATTGTTCTTTACTGTTTCTGCAATTCTTTAAATTCTGTCCAGCCCTTTAATTGGAATAAAATCGCTTATAAACTTGTTGTAAACACCTCAAACTTGTCTAAAATTGGTTAGACATAGGATTTGGATCTTGGCATATAATAACAGCCGAGGCCAGTTGAGAGTGGGATTCATTTTCTCTGGTCATTTCGGGGAAACCCTAAGAACAACTTCTCTGAGGACTTTCTTCAAACACTTGATGTGCAAGGAAAATTAGTGCCATGGGCTCCCCAAACAAGAGTGTTGGCACATCCTTCCATTGGAGTTTTTATATCTCATTGTGGATGGAACTCTGTTTTGGAGACTATATTGCGGTGTGTGCCTATGATAAGTAGACCCTTTGTTGGGGACCATGCCCTCAATGCAAGGACAATGGAGTTTGTGTGGAAGGTTGGCTTAGGACTTCAAAATGGGATCTTTACAAAGGAGGGAGTGATGAGGGCAATGGATTCAATCTTAGACCCATATAAAGGGGCTGAAATAAGAAGCAATCTTAAAGCTCTTCAACATTTGGCTCTCAAAGCAATTGGACCTGACGGTAGTTCAATTAAAAGCTTCAACTCCTTGAAACACTTACTCACCAAGTAGTTAACTATTTAACTACTTTTTTTTTTTCGATATCGTTTATCATGCTCATTATCAAATAATAGTCAATTGTATCCTTCGAGTTACAATCTTGTTTTAGTTTGTTAATGTACCTTTCTTTTTTTCCTTTTATCCTGAATTTTTAAATATGATGTTTCAATCTCTCTACTTCTTATTAATTTTATGGTGTCATTCACTAGTATAATTTCAAGATTTCATGATATTAAAAAATTATCATAATCACATTTTATGATTTTTTTTTTTAAATCCTAGACGCCACCATCAAGGAAACTCTATGCATGACACATCCAAAAATATGTCATAATTAACTATTTTATGACAATTAATAGTTGTAAAAAAAACATATTCAACCCATTTGTTAATTGTCATGGTAAATTTTTATGGCAATTAAACATTGTCAATAAATAACTCCTAAAACCGACGTTTCGATCATGATATATATATTAACGAAAATTTTTAAACGTCATAGAAATTTCATTAATGACAGGATTTGATGTCAAGTATGTTGTTTCTATGAAAAAAAAAAAAAAGTAATGATGTGATTCTTTGTGTTGTGTCAAAATTTCAATGAAGGTTAGATAACAAAAATTTACTCAAAGCACAATTTACCTTAAGCTTAACAAGCCCACCAACCGTAAGAAGTTGATGTTAATGTTGACACTAAAATGAAGGAAGGGAAGCATTATATAGGAGAAGATTACCTCTCCAAAACTAAAATTTTTTTCGATGTTGTACAAATAGAGAATGAGAGTAAGGGTAAACTCATCATAAATTTGTGATGTTGAAAAACTATAAAGAAAATCTTCGCTTTTTCCCACAAAAAGCGCCTATCTATAATATTTTTCATCTAAGTCATGAATGTTTGAAGTTTAAAATCATCATAAATTTATGATGTTGAAAAACTATCATAAATTTTCAAAATACGAAAATCTTAATTTTTTTCCCCACCAAAAACACGCCTCCAACAATTTATGACAAATTTTTTTCTCCCTCCCTCTTATTTGGCTTGGCTATGGATTCATAGAATGTCAAAATTGTAGTAGTGATTTGATAACAAATTGATTTTTATTTTTATTTTTGAGAATTGTGTGTGTTTTCTCATGAATTCTCTACCATGAGTATCATCTTTGTTGCCAAAACATTTGAATTCTTGACTAAACTCCATCAAGAAAAATAAGTTTTCAAAAATTGAAAACTATTTTTTTTAGTTTTCAAAACTTTACTTGGTTTTATGCAAATATAGGCAAACAAAATAAAATAAATCCCATAAGCAGGAGTAATATTTGTAAGGGCTTAATTTTTAGAAACAAAAAATATAAAACTATATGGTTATCAAATTGACTTATATTTTAGTCTTTTACCATTAGTTTTTTTTTTTTTTGTATTTAATAAGAATCTAAGTGCATGTTTGGGAATAATTTTAGAAATATTGATTTTAGTGTAATTGATTTGTTTATAATTGATTTATTAAACGTGATTTCCATATAATCATTTTCATGTTTGGATCTACACTTTTAATAGTGATTTTCATACAATTAAGTGATTTTTAAAACGCATATTTGGAAATAACCTTAACATAAAATATTTTAAGATAAGTGATTTAATTATAATTAATCTGTTTAAAAACTATTTAGTTATAAATTATTCTAATATTTGGAGTGATAAAAATTTTAAAGTAAGCGACACAAAATTTAGAGAGAGAATTTAATAAAGAGAGTAAGATTCAAAGAGAGAGAGATAAACAAAAAAATTGGGCAAGATGATCAAAATTTTAGGAAGAAAAACTAAAATAAGGAGAAAAAGTTAAGAGTTAGGGACAAGTAGAGAAAAAGATAAAAAAAAAAAACATTAGAGAGAAAAATTTAAGAAGATACGAAAATTATAGGGAGGAAAAAAAATTAGAAATAAAAAAATTCAAAGAGAGTTAAAACCATTAGAGAGAAAGAAAAGTGAAATATTAATTAAAAGCAAAAAAAATATAATAAAGTAAGATACATATTATAAAAACTTTAGAGAAAGAAAATTGTCATTTTATAAACAATGACGGATGGACTTAATAAGATGGTTTTGAGAAAATTTACCTTTTTACGGAAATTTATGAATTTTGACAAAAGATAGCGGTTTTACTCGTCATTAAAAGTATACTATTTCCAAAAATTAAATAATAGTCATTTTAAATTACAATCACTTGACAAAAATCACTTGACAATCACCTCCCAAGTGATTGAGAGAAAATCACTTCAAATTATTTTTTATTCTTCCAAAATCACTTGCATAATATTATCAAACGTCACACTTTTAGTAGGAAAGTGTTTTAGACATGTCAAAAGTGATTTTGGTCACTCCCAAACATACCCTAAATCCATCTGAAGCCCGAACATCTAACCTATTGCATGTGGTATCAAATACTTGTGTCTATCTAAGAATTTAGAGCAAATATTAAGTAAACTAACAAAAAAATTGTTAGTATCGTGTTTCTCTTAAATCGTTTATTAAAAATTAACGGTGTGATGACTAAGACAGCTTTTTTCAATTTTATCCTAAGTTGTTTTTGAGGATTAAAGTATAATGTTTTGAAGTTTAAAGAAAAAATAAATAAATAAACTTGAAACCTCAATATTTAAAATATGATTTTATTATAAACATGTGTGAATAGATGCCCATTTCTCATCTATCTATGTATGATGCTCTTTTGGTCATGTGTCATAAGTCTACTCATGCTTGATGTCCAAATAGCCTATAAATAATGACTTTGGGTGGATAATGAAAAACCATTAGATTGAAAATTCTCCGATCTTCTTTCTCCTCCTCCACTTTCTTTTCTTTTATATTATATATCCCAATTCCATTTTTCAATTATTATTATTATTATTATGATGATGATGATTATTATTATTATATGTTTCGGTAAAGTTTTAATACTCAATTATGCCTCCAATTTTTACAACACGTTATTAGTACGAGTCACTATCATTTTTCTGTTGAAGGTAGTTCCTAAAGGTAAGATTTTTTTAAATTAAATGTTATTTGTATATTTGGTTTATATTAAATTTCTAATATAAATCCAAAAAATGAGACATTAAGCTTCAAAGTGCTTCTCCAAGCACCTATATATAATAATGTGTGGTGGAGTTAAAATCCCCATTAATTCACCATTTTACCACAACCATATGATATGCAAATCATATAATATAAAGTATCTCATACCTTATTATACAAATCACACATTTGCATAATTGTGGAATTTTAAATTGAATCATATTCAATTTAATTTCTCTCAATTCAATTTCTCCAAATTAACCCTAATTAATTAATTGAGCTATATGAATCCACTACAAGAAAAACTAGTTTTCTTGACGCTTATAAAATGTCGTATTTTGCTTTACTTGACGTTTTTTCAAACCGTCAAGGAATCCATCGTCAAGAATAATACACAATACTTGACACTTATAAAGTATTATGTATAGTCTTTTTTACGCTTATAACGTGTCATTTTGAACATACAATCTTGACACTTTTTATTCGTCAAATGTAGTTTTATCTTGACTTTCAAAAAGTGTCAAGTTTATGTTAATACTTGACGCTTTTTTATTTGTGTCAAAAATAGGTTTATCTTGACATTGCATAAATGTCAAATAAAAGTTACTTGACGCTTAAAATGTGTCAAATATAAGTTTATCTCGACAGTCCTAAAACGTCAAATTGAAGGTAAACCTTGACAATTGTAAAGTGTCAAATGTAATGTTCTTTTTTTACATTTGAAAAGTGTCAATTTGAATGAAATCTTGACACATTATACATGTCTTGTTGGTTAATGATTTTATTTTTCAATCAATTATTCCCTAAAATCTGAATTTTCTCGCATTGCATTCCAATAAATTATATTAAAGATGTATGAAATAAAACTCCATCGATAGTGTTTTAACTTGTTGCATAGTGCAAAAGTCAATTATATCTTCACGCAAGACATAACTCCTTTGACTAGCTAATTCCATAAAGACCAACAGGCAGTTGATAGGAAATACTCGTTTGACTGTCCATTATCTAATAGACTTCAAAGATATTGGCAAATTATCTTGTGACAGACCAACAACTTCTTTGTCCTTAGCAATTTTCTTTGAAGTTTCCTCCTAACACAAATATAAGATATAAGACATAAGACATAAGACATTTACCTTATGCTAGATAAACTTAATTACCTTAGTAATCTTCTTTTGGCATTCATCATCGATGTCCTCCAAATGTTGACTATTGTCACTCACCTCCAGAATCCTAGCATCTTGATCATTGTCAGCTTTTTCCTTGATATCCTCACCTTGTTGCTCCTTGATACCTTGACCTCGAGGCTCGTTGATATCCTCACCTTGAAACTCCTTCATACCTTGACCTTGAGGTTCGTTGATACCCTCGCCTTGAGGCTCCTTGAAGCTACTTGCATCTTTACCTTGCAACTTTATCTTTGTCTTCGTAACCTCCAAGCGTTGACTAGTTGTGGCGCTCTTCTTCAGGATCTTTGCAGTTTTACCTTTGTCGTTCTTCTGAATATATATTATTTTGATTATGAGTAATGATTCAACCGTACAAAAATTAAGAATGATAAAGTTTAAATAAACTTCTTCATTTACCTTTTTTGATTTTCGTTTATCTCGATGTTCATTCTCATACGTCAAAAATTGGTTGGAGCAACTTCCATGTTCAGATGTTAGTGTAGATCGTTCCTTTTGAATTTGATCTTCCAATTCTCTAACACGACGACGAAGTGTTTCATTCTCATGAACAATTTCTTTGTTTTTATTCTCATCTTGTTTCAAACTACGTCTCACCGTGTGGAAGTAAGTTGTAGGTGTGAGAAGGCCACTAACCCCACGTACACGTCCATTGTATTCCGGGGTGCCCAAAGCTTGGGTTAAAATATCATTTGGATTGGAAAGTGAACCCACATTCTTCGAGATCTCGTCCTAAAGAAAATTAGGAAATACTATTAGTTTAGATAGTTAATGGACCATCAACGTAACATTCACATCCACATAAAATTTGTCTTACAATTCGAGTGGCTACTTCCTGGACATTTTCATTGACATATTCTCCTTTTTTATTTGTTCGAGCCTTCTTCCACAAACTAGCTCGACTGAAGTCACTTTCATTTGAAGAATTTTTCTTCTATATTTAAACAAAAGAAATAGTTATAAACGTAATGAATTCAGGAAAATTGACTACATAAACTGATATTCTTATCATCTCCTCAACAAGATTAGCATAACCTTTCCTTGAAAGTCGATGATTATACTTATTCTTAGCCTGACGATCTTTCTGTAAGGTTCTAATTTTCTACACAAATATCATAATTACGTATGACAATGACATCAAAGGTATAAATAATAATAACAATCGATATATTAAAAAAAAACTTTCATACCTCAAACTCTAAATTCAATCTCGATCTTACAAACTAAACCCAAGTACTTTGATCGATGTAGGAGTATATTGCTGGTGGAGTTAGCAAAAGTTCAGGCTCATTCTTAAATGACATAATATGTCTTGTTGTTAACCAACTTTTGAACTGACGAAATGTTATATGCTCATAGCTTTAAGAATGTCTTTTCTAGATCTACCATCAATGATAAAGGCAGCCTAAACATAAAAACACTTGGTCATTTTTAAAGAAAAAGTATATATAACTCTCCAATATCATCAAGTGGAAACATATACGTACCTCGACCATATTATATAGTTTATCCTTCAACTCATTAGGCACACACTAAAAGTTCCTAGTTTCCATCATAGAAGCTACAAAGTGTGAAAACAATGGCTAAAAAGAGTTTAAGTGTTGTTTTGAAATTTAGAAAGTGCCTAACGTGATCACACAACTAACTTCCGTTGCAACAAAAGTGTATTAAAGGAGACAATGTTGTTTTCAAACTTAGAAAGTGTCTAAAGGTGCTTAAGTATTCTTCGAGGCCAAAAACTAACTCAAAACAACCTAAAAGTTCATAGTTTCCATCATAGAAGCTACAAAGTGTGAAAACAATAGCTAAAATGAGTTTAAGTGTTGTTTTGAAACTTAGAACGTGCATAAAGTGATCACACAACTAACTTCCGTTGCAACAAAAGTGTATTAAAGGAGACAATGTTGTTTTCAAACTTAGAAAGTGCCTAAAGGTGCTTAAGTATTCTTCGAGGCCAAAAACTAACTCAAAACAACCTAAAAGTTCCTAGTTTCCATCATAGAAGCTACAAAGTGTGAAAACAATGGCTAAAAAGAGTTTAAGTGTTGTTTTGAAACTTAGAAAGTGCCTAAAGTGATCACAACTAAACTAACCGTTGCAACAAAAAAGTGTATTAAAAGCGATGAGTGTTGTTTTCAAACTTAGAAAGTGCCTAAAGGTGCTTAAATATTGTTCGAGGCCAAAAACTAACTCAAAACAACCTAAAAGTTCCTAGTTTCCATCATAGAAGCTACAAAGTGTGAAAACAATGGCTAAAAAGAGTTTAAGTGTTGTTTTGAAACTTAGAAAGTGCCTAAAATGATCACACAACTAACCCCCGTTGCAACAAAAGTGTATTAAAGGCGATAGTGTTGTTTTCAAACTTAGACTCCAAACAATTTTTCTAAACTTATACTCCAAGCTCAAGTTTCTTAAATCGAAGTTTCCTATTGAATAAGACTTATACTGCAAGCTCAAATACTTAAATCGAAGTTTCTTAAATCAAAGTTTCCTATAGAATATAAGACGATTTCTTAAACATATTTAATAAAGGATCTCAGGACATGAATATCCTTTAAAAATAACTAATCGCAAGTACCTAAAGCAAAATAATACCACGAAAGTCCCCTTCGGTCGTTCCCCAGTCAGATCTTTGTTAACCATCAAACATGCTTATAATCAAACACATCGATCAAGTAAAATTCGAAACTAAGCAATAAACCAAATCAGTATAATGAAAATTTAGAGCTTCTTAGTGAAAATAACAACCATGTAGTTCCAATTAACAATATGAGGGTCGCCTTCTCTTCGTGCTGCAGAAACTCTCGAGTAAAATCTCAAAGTAAACATACATAAACTCTCAGTGAAAATAAGAACCAGATTGTGTTGCAGAAACTCTCGAGTAAAATTTGAGATTTAAAAAAAAGGACCTGTTCGAGAAGTTTGTGCTGCAGAAACTTTCGACTGGCGTGGGGCGACCGACGTGGGGCAGTCGACGGCTGGGAGCTGGGAGAGAGGTCGTGAGATCGATGGAGGAAAAGGGAAAATAGGTCGTGAGATCGATGGAGCGAAGGGCGTGGGGCGATCGGCGTTGGGCGGTTGGCGGCTGCGAGTTCGGAGGGAGGTCGTCGGAGCGAAGGGTGAGGTTGCAGCAGCGGCGAATCGATCGGTTTTTCTGCGTGGGTGAAGGATAATCGCGAATGGAAGGGGTTTGTGTGCGTGGGTTTTTCTCTATCGCGCGTACTGAACGACCGCAAATCGTATAACATTTAATTAGTTCTTTTTTTTAAAAAAAAAATTTGCTGCTTTTTCCATTTTGCTACACTTGACGTTTTTGAAATGTCAAGAAACTAGAAGCGAGAAAAATCCAAAATTTTTGTCAACCTCCGTGTTTTTTTAATTTTTCTTGACGTTTTTCTTTTAAAACTTCATCTTACTTGACGTTTTTTCATAAAAACGTCAAGTATTTAAAACTTGCAAGTGTCAAGAAATCTATAATTTGTTGTAGCGATCTCATTCACATTAAACTATATATTATGTCAATTATATCACATATAAATGATATAAATACCCTTTTAATGAATTTGAACACTTCAAATCCACTCCAAACTGTAAACCCTCATTTTGTCCAATTTGAGCCAACCGAGTGACCTAATGGACCTACAAATGACGAGCTCCAATGATACGAGATTAGCTAATCAAACTATTTGACCCGGTTAATCAACATTCATTAACTACGGTAACACTCCACTAAAGCCCGTAGTTGTACTCCCATCACTGTAGGACAAGTTGTGTCTACCGATATAACTAATGCCCGTGAGTCGTCCTTTCATAGGTTGTTCGTAGTCACAACTGGGTCAAATTACCATTTTACCCCTGTGTCTACCTCTTGTTCCTTAAGTCCCACTGCTCCTCTAATGAATAACTTTGTTTCATGGTCCAACCATAAACAACATCCCTCTCATGCCAATGAAAGGGTAGGACCCCGTTGTCCAAGCCCTAGAGACAACACTTAAGGAAACATCCCCTTTAGTTTCCCTAACTCGGGAACAAGTGAATTCCTTATTGCGTAGTTAAGTTCCCAGAAGGTAGGCATATTGGGCGTACTCTGGCCACCCTCACCCATACTAATCAAAGGAGAGACCCCGCAGACAGGAGTTCGTAACACGCTTAAGATTAAGGACGAGTCACTAATGGTCATCTACGAAGTTATTAGTCCTATACTGTTAACGGTGTTACATCAGTAAGCCTAATAATTCACGGTCCGATCTTGTACAATCTCATTGCACACCATGCCCCCACTCGCATGTCAACTACATGAACGAGCTGGATCACCTCGTTTGTATCTAACACAAAGCGGGTTGCATCCACAATGTCACCAGGATGAGGTTTCCAACCCTATCCATATACTGTAGACCGTTCGTATCATTAACTCGAACGTGATCCTCCCCGTGTGTCAACTACACATCGTTCAAGTTCTAATTCTCTCATATAATATGACCCTGAAGCTTAGTTTATTGGATTAAGTTTATAAAATGCAAGATACAAAGTTTGATAAATAAATAACTCTTATTCATTTAAATCAACTGTATTACAAACTACACGAGATTAGGGCAAATACCCAACACCAACAATGTCAAAGCTCATTATATTGGGCCGTTCATCCATAACCTCCATTCCCAATATGTAATGTACTAGTGGGTTGTTGAAAGCAAATTCGATATCAAGATAACACCCAAATATTGTTCTCCTAAACATTTCACGCTGTGATGGCAAAAGTTTTCTCTTGACCACTGTGTTTTCCTGCTTCAAGTGCGATAAATTTGAAATTTGGGCAAGGAACGTCTCATTATACTTTCGGGGTCGGACTATTTTCCTGAATTATGCACATAGAGAAAAGCATAAAACGAATTAAAACCCCGCCAATAATTTCAAAGTTTAGTGGTCTCGCATTCGTGATTCAATTTTATATGACTTGTGATCGCAATCTTATGGGTGACTCGATCGCGAATTCCCTTCGAAAAAATCTCGATGGATATCAGAAAGTAACGATGACCCAGTACAAACGCGAGCAATCGAATGACATATTAGTAAACCAACCAACACAGGGTCACCATAATGTATTATCTTTCTTCTATTGTCAACATCGATTCATCTTTACAGATTTGTTTCTTAAACCCTAAACTACTTAACATTTCCTAATCAGCTTACGAACCATAGAATTAACATTAGCTAATATTTTTGGTGAAACATGCATATATATGAGTCTAGAATAACTACAAAGTAAATAATTTTGTGCAGTGAGGAAGCATGCATACCCTAAGATTTGAATAACCAGTTCGAGTCTCGCGAAACTATACAGAGGGAACGTATTGTGTCGTTTGGTCAAAAGCAAGAGGAAGTGTTCGGTAGGTCGGTCGGAAGTATTAAGAATGTCGCTCAGAAACAAGAGGAATTGTTGAAAATATCGGTTGGTAGCGAAATTAAAGTTGTGAAGGTGACAAAGGTCGCCTATGGTAAATATGATGAATAATCGGGTTTAGGAGCATGATTTAAACCTTTGTTCACGAACAGACGCCTCACTTGTTGTGCTCGCAATCACACTAAACCTTTATTTGCGTTTAGAAAAATCCTAAAACCTAACTCCTTTAATCTATAAATTGTGATCGGGTGAAGGGTTTAATTTCGTGTTCGTGTTAAGTTATACATCCCACAGAAATAGAATTGGAGTCATCTGTAGAAAAATTCCTAAGATTTTGTAAAGAAATAAGTATGATTTTGAAATATAAACATATAATTTTTTAAATAAAAAAGCTAGAAGTAAAAGAAAAGATAAAAGGACTCATAAATATATATATATATATATATATAAACCGTTAATAACTAGTGGGACCTTGATGTACCCATGTGGGTAGATGACATAAACGGCTATAGTTTAGCTAAGAGGCCGCTATAACGAGGCCGGAAAATTTTACACCGTTGATGTGTGAGAAAAATTATGAAAGTATATTCTAAATGACAAGTATGGAGGGAATACAAATTTTAAGATATACATCTACTGTTTTGAAGGGGAGCGATGTGATACCCATTTAATAATTTGTCCCAAGTTCTGCTCTATCATAACTGTGTTGTCGCCTGTTTAATCCAATAAATGCTTCCTCCGTTACAGCCCTGCTGATCAAAATCAAGAACAAGAACCACCAAAAAAAAAAAAAAAAAAGCTTATCCTCTCCATTAATGGAAGAAGTAGCAAGAACCCATCAATGGCGTCATCAAGTGCTAGTCTTAGTGTTCCCCTTTGGCAGCCATCCGGTCAGCCTTCTCGGCCTCATCCGACGACTCGCCGAGGAAGCTCCGGCCGTGAAATTCTCCTTCTTCAACACGGCATCTTCCAACGCAGCCATCTTCAACGACGGCCAACGAAATGACAACATTTTCCCTTACAGCGTCGGGGATGGCCTGCCGGAGGGGTACGTGAGGAGATTGGAAGTGCCGGCAGAGCCTGTGGAGCTTTTTCTGAAGGCGGCAGCTGGGAATTTCAGGAAGGCGATTGTGGCAGCGGCGGAGACGGCGTCGGTGAAAGTTCGAGGGGTGGTAAGTGACGCGTTTTTATGGTTCGCCGGTGAGATGGCGGCGGAAATGGAGGTTCCTTGGGTACCGGTTTGGGGTCCGGGGCTACGGAGCCTCGTTGTTCATCTTCACACCGATTTGCTCCGCCAAAAACTAGCGGATTCTGGTATGTTCGGCAACAGCTTTCATGAAAATGGAAATAAAAACTGAAATTATTATGGTAAAACCAAGGTTTAAAATGTCAGGTTAATGAAAATATCGAGCTGTAAATGTCTGATAAAAATATCGAGAAAATGTCGAAGATGGATATTTTTGGAAAAATTTTAAAAATAAAAAAAAAAATTAAATTAAAAAATAAATCTTTTAGCGTTTTTAAATGAGTTAAAATGCTTGTTATAATATTATATTTACATTATATTACATTTTGTTACTCTTTGTTTTACATATTTCATCAATTTTGTACGATATAATGAAAATGTCGATTCATCCCTAATATCGATGTCGAAGTCATGGATATATGGAAATATCGATGGAAATGTCGACATGTCGACAGAAATTTAATACCATGGGTAAAACTAAAAGGCAACTTGATTGGACTTTGAGACGAAAAATTATGGTTTTCAAAAAAACGCATTAGTAAAAAATATTAATTTAGTACCTGAACAATTTAGTCGTGAAAATGTTTTTTTAAGCAATCTTTATTTTTTATTATTTTAATTTAACCTTTATCAATACTTTATAGTTGATATATCAATAGTATATTTAATATATTTTATATTGGTATATCAGTTAATTGATGTATAATACATTAATAGTATATTATGTTGGGTATATTAGTTAAAAGATATACTTGGTATATCAGTTAAATGATACAATTTATATGAAATACATCAGTAACGTAGCAACATATTAAAGATATTTGGGACATTTGGTATATCACTAATATACCTAATAATATTGAGTATATCAATAATATATCAATGATATACTTCATTTAGTGATATGTTTTATCACTTTTAATGACAAATAACTATTGATAAAGTCAAAAATTAAAATAGAGTATATCAGTAGTATATCTAGTATAATGAATATGTAGTACTGAAATATACAATTGTCATATTTCGTATTAGATATAGTATTATATCATTCATTTATTATTGATATAGTACTAATAAATGTATCGACTAAAAACCATGCGTCAACCAAAAAAAGTAGTGACCAAAATCTATTAACAAAAATCAAGTATATCAATAGTTATCAGTGATATACTTCATATTATGTATCTATCTCATATATGAATTATTGATATATGTTTGATCTCCTTCATCTAGGTATGTATGATATATTGACTATGAATTACCAATATACAATATATATATTTAATATTAAAAATGTCATTTCATTGATAAGTATATTAGTAGTATATCGTCTATATACTTCATATTAATTAAGTATATCTTATTATATTGAATTTAAATTATTGATATATTCTTGATATGCTTCATATTAGGTATTTTTATATACTATTGATACATTACTAATATACTTCATATTAGTTATATCAAGAGTACATCATGGATAAACAATAGATATACTTCATATTACAAAAATTCGGGATTAAAAAATTGTTAATAAAGAGCCATTTAGGATTTTTTGCAAATTTTATTCGGGTTGAGCTCACTTTTTTACTATATTTGCTAATTGAATAAAGAAAAGATAGATTTACATTTGAGACATTTTTTTTTTGCCATTGTTGCAACTGCCACTGCTATGTATGAAAAGTTAATATACTAAATTATTACATATTTAAACTATAAGATCTTAATTGTTATGGTCTTATTTTTATAATTATTTTCGTTTATGATTTTTGGCTTTTGTTTCTTGTTTGTAAAAAATAAATATCATACTTTTTATAACAATTTTTTTTAAAACAGAAAACAAACATGTTTGATAATTATTTTTAGTTTTCTAAAAAGCTAAAAAGAGATAAAATAGAGCCCAAAATTAAAATTTAAGACAAATAATTTTTTTTTGAGAAAACGGTTAGAGATTTTTGAGAAAGAAGATTTAGAGGGAGTTAGAGGAGAAATTATTTGGTGAGCCCGCCACAATGTGCGAGATTTTTTTACGATTGGATGAAGAGAGAGAAGTATTATAAAAAAAAATAATATTGACTAGAGTGTTTCTTTCTAATATATTCAAGAGAGAATATAAGTTTTAAATTGATCCTCTAAAAAAATTTCATCTATATTAGAAAATAAAAAAAAATATGTATATTAAGATTAAAATTGTAGACAGAAAAAAATAGATTCTTTTACTGAATATTTTTTTAAAAAAAATCAAATTGCCAATTCCTCACTCTTTTATATTAAATATTTGAATTTTTTTTTTGACAGAATTTGATTTTTTTTTTAAAAAAAGAAGCAATATTGGAGTATTTAACTAGTATAAGATATTAATTACATGTACACCATTTTTATATTAATATTATAGTTTTTAAAATTTATTGCTAAAATTGAGTGTGTTTTAGACTATTTATAAAAATATTGTAGTTTTAATTAAATGATTGAAGATCATTACGACATATGGTTATAATTTAAAAAAAAAAATTATTATCAGACTCCTCCTACGACCTATACACATATTTTAATAACCACTATAGATAGTTTAATTTAGTGGAAAAATTTATATATTAATACGTAGGAGTCCTCCGTAAGGTTTTATTTTGAAAATCAATATATAACAAAAAAATAGTTTAAATCATGTTATGTTGTATAAGTCTTGGGTTTATTTTATTTTGCCCTAAAGGTTTAAAACATCTGTTTTAGTTTTTGAATTTTTAAGAAAGGGTTATTTTTGTGATGTTCAATGACACAAGTATGCATTAAAATCACTTCGACTAATTGAAATGAGGCAATGAGTGAGTAAAACGAAAAGATAACTCAAATCTAAGGTTTGTGTCAAAGAGAGCATAGCTCAACTGACATTTGAATGTACTAGCGACTACGAGATTAGTGGTTCGAATCCCTCAATCCCCAATCCCCATTGTACTTAAAAAAAAAAAAATCTAAGGTTTGTGTAGCTTTCTGGTTAAATTAGAAATTTAGTGCTTTTAGTTTGGTAAAAGTTCGAATTTAGTGTCTATTGTTTTAAAAGTTAAAATCATTTCTCAAATTAGATTATTTATAAATTTTATCAAAGTATAAGGGCATCATTCTAACTTTTAAAGAGAAATTTGCATGGAAAATTTTTTTTCACATGCATTAATGTGATTTGATCCATGTTCTGAAATTAATGACATTTGACCCTTTTTGTCATTGTGTGCATTTCGGTCCAAATTATCGTAAGGGCATCATCATCGACTCTAGCTCTCTCGCTCTCGCTCAAGTCACGTTCTCGCCTCGTTCAAGTCTCGTTTTCGCTCTCGCCTCGCTCTATGATGATAGTAATTAAGTTGTCAAAATTCGGAGAAAAGAAAAAAAAATAAAAATCGCACTATAGTTGACTCGCTCTCGCTCTTGCTGACTCGCTCTCTCTCTGCTACTCCAGCTCTTCTCTGTCTTTTTTTGTCATTTTTTCTTTATATTTTTTTTCCATTCATTTGAGCGAAAGCGATAGCGAGACAACGAGAGCGAGACAGCGGGAGCGAGAGCGTGAACAACGTGCGGGAGCGTGAACAAGAAAGACCGCTTCATATTACCCTTATGAGTCATTTTGCGCGATTGCCACGTCAAAATAGGTCATATTTCATTATTTTGAAATGTCAGGTCAAATGTCATTAATGCATTGGAAAATGGGTTATCTGTACGAATACCCCTATGATTATAGGACCTAAATTTTAAGTTTCTCTAAACAATAGAAACAAAAATTGTAATTTCACCTCACTTTAATTTTCATCCTTCAGGATTCAATAATGCTCCAGTGATTAGTTATATGGGTCATTAAAAAATAAAGAAAAGAAGGAAAAGTAATAATTTTACATATTAAAATTTTGAGAAATGAAAGTTTAGGATTCAATAATGCTCCAGTGATTGGTTATATGGTCATTTAATTTTTTGAATTTCAAGTTCATGTATATTCTCTGTAATTTAAGTTCAAGGATATATTAGTTTAATATATATTTAAGTTTAGGTTTTACTTTTTTTTTTTAAATTGAAATTTTATAATAAAATCAACCTAATGAACTAAACACTTTAGGAAGGACTAAAGGATAATCCCTCTGTCTCTAATCTAACTAGCCTATTCCTGTTATTCGTTATCATTTGTAAGTTAGTTTAATCATAGTGTTACATCAACATTTAACTAATATATAATAATAAATAATGTTATGAGAACAATTACTTATTTTTGTTAGAATTAATTAAAAAAACTAGTGAGGTCATCAAATACACCATTATCAAAATTTAAAGTCTAAATTTATAATTTAGCAATTTTTAATGTGCCCTTACTACAAAGTTTCTTTTTGCTAATCTATGTAATGTTTGATTTTTGTCGCAGGAGATGACAAAGAGAAAGTGATTGATTTCCTCCCTGGCTTTTCAAAAATACGTAAAGTTGACTTACCTGAAGGCATAGTGTATGGAGACTTAGAATCACCTTTTGCAACCATGTTACATAAAATGGAGTTATGTCTATCGAAAGCATCCGCTGTCGTTGCTAACAGCTTTAAAGAAGTCGAGCCTGAGATGTTTGACATACTAAAACCAATGCTTCAACAACTTCTCACTATTAACCTAACACCATCAACATCGATTATTTCTGATGATCATGGTTGTCTCGAATGGTTGGACAAGCAAAAGGCCAAGTCTGTGGCGTACCTATCCTTTGGTACTTTTATAGCGCTCCCACCTCAAGAGTTAGCGGCCTTGGCCGAGGCGGTAGTCGAGGGTGGGGTTCATTTTCTCTGGTCATTTAGGGGAAACCCTAAGGAAAGCTTCTCTGAGGACTTTCTTCAAACACTTGATGTGCGAGGAAAATTAGTGCCATGGGCTCCCCAAACAAGAGTGTTGGCACATCCTTCCATTGGAGTTTTTATATCTCATTGTGGATGGAACTCTGTTTTGGAGACTATATTGGCAGGTGTGCCTATGATAAGTAGACCCTTTGTTGGGGACCATGCCCTCAATGCAAGGACAATGGAGTTTGTGTGGAAGGTTGGCTTAGGACTTCAAAATGGGATCTTTACAAAGGAGGGAGTGATGAGGGCAATGGATTCAATCTTAGACCCATATAAAGGGGCTGAAATAAGAAGCAATCTTAAAGCTCTTCAACATTTGGCTCTCAAAGCAATTGGACCTGACGGTAGTTCAATTAAAAGCTTCAACTCCTTGAAACACTTACTCACCAAGTAGTTAACTATTTAACTACTTTTTTTTTTCGATATCGTTTATCATGCTCATTATCAAATAATAGTTAATTGTATCCTTCGAGTTACAATCTTGTTTTAGTTTGTTAATGTACCTTTCTTTTTCTTCTTTTATCATGAATTTTTAAATATGAAGTTTCAATCTCTCTTTCTTTTAGTCTCCATATTTTGTATTGAAAAACTATGGTCTCGTTTGATAATCATTTGGTGTTTGGTTTTTAGTTTTTGAGAATTAATTATGTGTGTTTTCTCATTAATTCTCTACAATAAGTTTCATTTTTCTTGCCAAAACATTTGAATTCTTAGTTAAACTCCAAAAAGAAAAATAATTTTTTTTAAAAAAAATGAAAATTACGGCCCCGTTTGATAACCATTTGGTTTTTGAAAATTAAGCCTACAAATCTGCTTCTATATCCATAATTTTTCATGTTTTCTTATCTACTTTTTAGATGTGTTTTCAAAAACCAAGTTAAGTTTTGAAATCTAAAAAAAGTAATTTCTAAAAATTTATTTTTTATTGTTGAAATTTAGCTAAGAATTCAAGTGTTTTCTTAAGAGAGATACGAACCATTATAGGGAAGATGAAAATTATTGTAGAGAATGGATGAGAAAACATGTACAATTTTCATAAACCAAAAATCAAAAACCAAAAATCAAATGATTATCAAACGGGCCTATTTTTTTTAGTTATCAAAACTTGGCTTAGTTTTACAAATATAGGCAAAAAAGTAGATAACAAAACAAAAAACCCCATAGGTTGAAGTAATATTTGTAAGGACTTAATTTTTAAAAACCAAAAATAAAAAACCAGATGGTTAGCAAATGGGGTCTATATTTTAATATGTTACCATTGTTTTTTTTTTTTTTGTTATTTAATATGAATCTAAATCCATTTGAACATCTAGTCTATTACATGTGGTATCAAATTGTCTCTATGTAAGAATTTAGAACAAATATTAAGTAAACTAGCAAAAAAAAAAATTGGGGGGGGGGGGGGGGATTGTAATGGGTAGCACAAATTATTAGCATATTTGCAAACTTAGCTATGATTTTTTAGATTTGCAAATCTAGTAAATTTTTTTAAATCTGATTTCTGTTTTTTTATTATTCCAAATTTACTCTCATTGGTGTAGCAACAAGTATATCAGTAGTATATCTGATATACTTTACATTTGGTATATCAGTAGTATATCTGATATACTTTATATTGGTATATCATAAGTATATCTGATATACTTTATTTTTATATACCAATATATATCTAAAACGAAGTATGTTAATAGTGTATTACTGATATATTACGGATACCTTTCTTTTAGGTATATCATTTAGAATGATATACTTCCTATATATCCATAGTAAATTAGAGATATTTTGCATATTAGTATCTCACTAATGTACTTCATTTTAGATATGTTTATTTCACTAATATACCTAACATTTAGTATATCATTAGTATATCTATGTGAGTTACTGATATACTCTTAATTAACTTAATATACATATATCAGTAGTATATTAGTGATATTCTCTATACAATAACACATCTCACACAATAAGATATAATATAACCAG
This sequence comes from Trichosanthes cucumerina, assembly GCA_036507285.1. Taxonomy (NCBI): domain Eukaryota; kingdom Viridiplantae; phylum Streptophyta; class Magnoliopsida; order Cucurbitales; family Cucurbitaceae; genus Trichosanthes; species Trichosanthes cucumerina. Next base: position 9,185,884 of record CM071842.1, on the reverse strand, counting down.
GGGCGGATTTAAGAAGGGCCCAGAGGGGGCTCGAGCCCTCCCCCCCTAACTTTTGAACAGCTTAGTTTATATATATAAAATGCTCTTTTAATTTGTAAATTTTATCTTGGTGCAAGCCCCTTTTGGATGTTTTACTCCTTTTACTGCACGCCCAAGTTTAATTCCCAACTTGTACAACTTTTTGAATATGTGTGTAAATAAAAGCTCTTAATACTTCAATTTCTATTTTAAAAAAATCTAATCAATCATATTTCTTTTTTTAGTACAACAAACCATATTTCTTCACATCTAATAATAATTTAAATATATCTAATTAACAAATAATATATTACTTTTTATTTTTTTAAATACAATAGAGATTTGGAGGATTCGATATATGAGTTGAGTTATGCTCTCTTTCCCTCATACCTTTTGTTTCTTTCTCTCATACCTTCTGTTGTAATCTATTCTTAAAAATATTTATTGTTAAAGATTTTTCTTCTTGGTATGAAATATAAATAAAACTGAATACAAATATTTTTTAATTTTTATAAAATTATTTTTAAAAGTTAATTGCATAAAAGAAAATATGATTTTATGAATTCTTATTAAATAAAAAAAAAATCTTATTATTTGTAATTTTTTCTCATATACAGTATACTTACGTAAACAAATTTAATCATTTTTCTTATTTCAAAATATATAAACTATTATATTAAGATTTCATTTTCATCCATGTACTTTGTGGTTTGTTTTATTTTAGTCTTTATACTTTTAAAGTTCAATTTCTTAATTTTAGTAAACCATAAAAATAAAATTAGACTATATACAACCAATATTAATGCGTTCAAAATAACAATCCAATTTGGTTTTAAATTATGAATTCTACCTGAAATTTACTCTACCTGAAATATCGGACATTACGAATAGCTTTTGAGATACCGTTGATATACTTAATATTATATCAAGCATAAATCACTATTTATGATATATCGTTGATATATTGAATAAAGTATTTTGGTAGTATATCACACTGATATATACTTAATATTAGTGAAATCAACGACTATTAGTTATTTTTTTGTTAGATATATCATTGATATATCTGATTTATTGTTAATAAACTACTAATTTTTTCGATATTGAAAAACACGAGAGGACATTTTCAAATCTAGCAATAGTTTTTGAGAACCCGTTGATATACTTAATATTATTGAATAAAATATATCAACATAAATCACGCATAAATCATCATTTGTGATATACCATTGATATATTAAATAAAATATATCGTTAGTATATCACACTGATATATACTTAATATAAGTGAAATCAACAGATATGATATCATTTATGTAGTTACTTTTTGGTTCGATATATCATTGATATATCAGATCTATTATTGATAAACTACTTATTTTTTCGATATTGAAAAACAAGGAGGACATTTGTAATCTAGCAATAGATTTTAAGATTCCATTGATATACCTGATATTACTGAATAAAGTATGTAAGCATAAATCACTATCAATCATAAATCCCTATTTGTGATATAATGTTGATTGTTGTGCAAAAACTCACTACGCAAGCATACGCAATCGTAGGTAGTAATTGGTGAACAAGGTCGATCCCACAGGGACTAATGTTTGCAAAAGTTTGAGAAGATAAGTAATGCTAAACTAGATTTAAAGCGCCTAAACAACTCAAAAGCAACTAAAATGAGCTTAGCACAAGAGAGACTGAATCCAGCTATCTAAAAGCAATAAACAACTCAAATGGACAATAAACACACTGAGAATTAAGTGATAAGAGCATTGGAATTTATGGAAATGAACTTCTAAATTATGCTGTCTAATGTTGTAGCAATGTTACCACACTGCTGCAAACTGCTATACTGTGCAGAAACAGGAAATTACACAGAAATTCCGAAAATCATTTCTAACCTTCGAATTACAGCCTAAAAGCAGAGTTTAACATATTTCTATAAATACCCAGCTTTCAAACATCAAAGCAACTCAAATTTCCCTAAGTTTACAAGCCAAAGACATATGTCTATACCCTTGGAACCCTTTTCTTTCTCAAGATAAAGATAAACTTGCATTGCTCATGCTTTTTCCATCCATGTCAACTCTTTCATAATTAAAACGAACTAATATTCAATCCTAAGGTGATCAATCTTAAGAAGAACATTAAACCATAAACATCCATAAGCAAACTCCACACGTTTAGCACTTTCCTAACAAAAGAACTTCAAGAATTTAGAATCTCATCCCATAAATTCCAACGTAAAAATTACTTAGCCCATGGCTATTACATAGAACTCAAGAACAAAATGCTCAAAACTTATAAACATTCTAAAGATGAATTCAAAGTTACTTCAAAAGATCTAACTACGCAAGGAAGAAAACAAAGCTAATAAGAGAGAAGAAAAGATTGACACGAATTGGCTGTGGAGGTGAGGTAGCAGCTGCCTTCTTCTTCAGCAAGCTTTCGATAAGGGTCACCTGCTCCTCTCTTTCTTCTGCTGTTCTTCTCGATAAGGGTAGCCTCCTAAATCCATCTCTCCCCCCTTTCCTAAATTAGGTTAAGTTTTTTAACTTCCCCTTTTGCTCCCAAGTCCTTCCACTGTCCAAAAATTCCCAAAAAACCCAAAACTACTGATTTAACTCAGAAAAAGAGACTTCTGCTGCGTCATCCCGAGAGGTGGGCCCCACTTTGACTTTTCTGCCCGAATTCAATGTTGCAGCAATGCTGTGACATTGCTACTTTATAGTGAACTTGCCTTCTACTCTTTAAAGCTAGTGTTGCAGCAGTGTTGTAGCATTGGTGTTACCACATTCAACAATCCTCTTCCTCCTACACCAAACACAAACATGAACACGAACAAAAACTGAACACACAAAACTCAACATGCAATGAGCATAAAGCACGTCAACTCAAGAAACTAAAATAGACACAAAACACTAAAATTAACCTAACACAACAAAGAAAATAAACAACTAGACACTAAAATTACCACACTCTAAAACTCAACAAAAACATGCTAAGAAAACGACTAGAACACGCCCACCACTCACTTTTAGAAGAAATAAGGAATGGAAAGTGCCAAAAATAATCCCATTTCATGGGATTATCACACCCCCAAACTTATCTCCTTACTTGTCCTCGAGTGATGCACTAACAACTACCACAAAAACAAACAACTAGCTAGGTGCCACAGAGGTTTAAATTATCAAACCTTCAGGTAAACTCCCACAGTTCACAAGCATAAACACAAACAAGGTATGACAAAATTGTTCACAAGTTAAAGCAACCCTTAAGTGTGTATGTGCAAAGTCTTAGTTCACTCACTTGCATAATCTAAACTGCTCTAAAGCTTAAATCATAGAACTTAGTTAAATGAGCATCAAATGACTTAACATGGAGTCCATCCAAGATACTAAAGTTTACAACAAGCTCAAAATGTAAAATCAAATGAACTCTCCTTTTTTTTTTAAAGAGTAAATAACTCTTCCACCAAAAGCACAATAAAAGAGAACAACGGGAGGCCAATCTCTTCTTTTTTTTCTTTTTTTTTTTTTTTTTTTTTTGATTTTATTTTGTTTGCTTTCATTTTTTTTAAGGGAACCTTTCTAGTCATTTGTACCTTCGATCTAAACGCCAACATTGGTGATGAAGACGCCTAACAACGAGCACTATCACATAGATTGGTTGCTTTTGCATACTCATATCCACTGTGACCGTTTGACTCAAAACTAAGCATGGGTGTCATGCCTAGCCCTGGTTTACTAAGCCACAAGAGATAGAGGAGCATCTTTTTTTTTTTTTTTTCAAAAACTAGAACTGACCTCCCCCAAACTTGATTTTACAAACAAGAGATATTAACAATCTACACAAGATGCTTTAGACTCAATTCAAGAAACCGCGCCAACTCACTTTAGCCCCTAAGCTCTCCTTAAGACTATAAAACATTTTAGAATCAACAAGCTTGATAGCTAAGACTTTAATTGTGAAGGCTACTTTAGCTTAATCACTCAATTGTCAAACTTAAAGTGTTATATGCAAATAAACTGTGAGAGTCTAAAGTATCACCATTAGCAATAAGCTAACCGCCAAGAAGCACCTAACCAGTCAAAACAACAACTTAGCAAGACAACAACAAACCAAACAGACATAAAAACACATCAACCACAGGTTAACACAAACAATGCCTAAATCGAGGGATGCACACCACCTTTCACCACAGCAACAACCAAAAACAAGCTTCCACCCCCAAACTTCAGGACATGTTGTGTCCGCACAACAACCGCCAAAGAAATTAAAGCACAGGAAAAGCCAAAAGAAGCAGAGCACAAACTACAAGCAAACAAGAAAAGGAAAGGAAAGGAAAGACTCCCCTCACTATTGCTCCTCATCCTCCTCACCATCAGCAACATGCTCACGAGAGTTCTCACCCGCATCAGCTTGCTCCTACCCGCTCAAAATCTCTTCAGGAAACACAGGGAATGCAGGGATAGGTCGTGTAGATGCTCTGCACAGGGATGTGTGCAGGGCCCTATCTCGATCACGAGTGTATGATGCAAATGAAACTAGCATCCGATGTATCTGCTCTTGCCTCAATTTAATCTCCTGCACCTCCCGATGGATAAGAAGATGGTGCTCGATTCCCCTATCAGGTCCTGGAGCGGGGGCATCCACATGTTGCTCAACAGGGGCAACATCCTCCTTCTGCAATCGTGCAATGCACGCCGGTTCTATGGCCCCTTGATTTTTCAAAAGGGTCATTTCAGAGACCAGAATGGGCACCTCAACTCGCATACATAGCTCGGTGATCAACGCAGGGAAGAATAATTTGCCCTTGGTCTTGGACGCCGCCTCCTCAAGCTGATCATAAATGAGCCTCCCCACATTTATTGACTTGCCCGTCACTAAAGCATAAAGCAAAAACATCCGCTTTTCAGAAATGATATTAACATGAGTAGTGGGCATGAGCTTGGTCCTCAGGAAGTGATACCAGACCCGATGCTTTGGCTTAAGAGCTCTGCGCAGACATGTACGCGCCCCTTGGGGCGAAATTATCCAGTCAGAACCCTGCACCATTAGCTTCCTTAAGACCCGCTGACGCCGGCTGCCAGTGGGATCTCGCTTCCATTGAGTATATTGGTCTTGAAAGTCAGACAATAGTAGAAACTCATTAATGTGAAGGCGATGGCAAGGAACTAACTTCTTCCGGACCAAAACGCCATTTTCTGAAGCATGGTTGAAGTTGGCGAAGAATTCGTGCACTACGAGGAGGTTCACACGAAACGGATGAGAACAGAGCCACTGCCAACGTCTCTCTTGTATTTGCTCAGCGATGAATCGAGGAAGCCCAAAATTTTCACCTTGAGAATAAATAAATCCCTTCTCAATGAGGGGCTGTCTAACGGAGATGGCTTGAAAAGCAGCTTCAGACTCTAGAGAAGCAAACGTGGGCACAATATCAGCCAGAGATGGATGGCTAGGGTGCTCAGCCGGCGCGGACCTAGCGGCTGAAGCCCTAGAACGCGACCTGGGAGGCATTCTTACAGGAAGTTTGGCATACCTTTAAACCGAAGCGACTGCCCACTCCGCCTTGGCGCTCGACGAAGGAAAGAGGCCGACCAATGAACACAAGACTTACTATAAAACGAAGGAGCTGGAGACGAAGCTTCACTGGACACCGTCGGCTTAGAAAAACGGCAGACGGCTACAGCAAGAACGACTGAAGCTGAAGAGGTTGGTCGACGAGCTCGAGCTCCGTTCACCGCAGCACCTAAAGAAGAAGAAGAGAGGAAATCGAGAGAAACCAAAACGATGAAGAGGGGAAAAAAATGTTAGGGCATTTGATGGTTTGTTGAAAAGGGGGAATCGAAAGTTTGATGAATTTGAATTGAATTTTTATTTTTATTTTTATTTTTATTATATATATATATATTTTTTAAACCAAAATGCTGCCGTATTGACCGTTGTCGACCGACTTCCCCTGCTTCAATGTGGCGACAATGATTAGCATTGCTGCCTTTAGAACAAACTTACTATTGTCCCCACGCTGCAATGTAGCAATGATGCTACCACATCGCCACCACAACTAGGCGAAAAATTATGTTCTGTGATTTCTGCTTTTCTGCCTTTTCTTCTTCCCCTGAAACAAAACAAACTACCAAAAGCTTATAAAATAAAGGGGTAGCAAGTACCCCACACTCAAGAAATTCAAACTAAAAACAAACAACAAAGGAAAGCAAAACAAAGTCACTCAACTAAAGCAAAAATAAGAAGATTTACTCAGATGGGAAGCCTCCCATCAAACGCTTGGTTTTGAGTCCTCAGTCCGACTCTTTGTCACTCATTTTTCAGCTCTGAAACAACACACACACCTTCTCTCTATCAATGGTGCTTCCCTAATAGTGCTTAACACGCTGACCATTCACTTTAAAAGTATTTCCTGAATTTTCATCTAGAAGCTCCACTGCTCCATATGGGGAAACACTCACAATTCTAAAAGGCCCTGACCATCTTGACTTCAGCTTGCCTGGGAAAAACTTTAATCGTGAGTTGAAGAGAAGCACCTGTTGTCCCGGAAAGAGCGCTCTCGAAAGGATGTAACTATCATGCCAAGCCTTGGTCTTTTCCTTATAAAGTTTGGCATTCTCATAGGAAAAGTACCTCAGCTCTTCAAGTTCCACAAGCTGCATTTTTCTCCCATTTTTTGCCGCTTGGAGATCAAAATTTAACGCCTTAAGAGCCCAATAGGCCTTGTGTTCGAGTTCCAAAGGCAAATGACATGCCTTACCGAATACAAGCCTATAAGGTGACATACCTATGGGTGTTTTGAAAGCTGTTCGGTATGCCCACAAAGCGTCATCTAATTTAATTGACCAGTCTTTGCGTGATACACAAACCATTTTCTCGAGAATTCTCTTTATCTCACGATTTGACACCTCAGCTTGCCCACTAGTCTGAGGATGGTAGGTAGTAGCCACTTTATGCTTGACCCCATATTTAGCTAACATTGATTCAAGCATTCTACTTCCAAAATGAGTCCCTTCGTCACTTATGAGTGCTCTCGGCATCCCAAAACGCGTGAAAATGTTCTTCTTCAGAAACTTGCTCACCACATTGGAGTCATTGGATGGTGAAGCGATTGCTTCGACCCATTTGGACACATAGTCCACTGCCAGCAAAATATAGAGGATCCCATGAGATGGTGGGAATGGACCCATGAAGTCTATCCCCCATACATCAAAAAGTTCGACCTCTAGAATGTTGTTTAATGGCATCTCATGCTTCTGTGAGATGTTGCCCACCCTTTGACAACGGTCGCATCACTTAGCAAACTGATGGGCGTCTCTGAAAAGTGAGGGCCAGAAATATCCAGATTGCAGCACTTTAGCTGCTGTTCGAGCCCCACCAAAATGGCCACCATATGGTGCTGAATGGCAATGGTGAAGAATATTCTGAACCCCTTCTTCAGGAACACATCTCCTCAAAATTTGGTCAGCGCATTTTTTGTAGAGGAATGGTTCATCCCAATAAAAGTATCTCACCTCGTGCATGAATCTTTTCAACTGTTGTTTACTCATTTCAGGAGGTAGAAGTCCACTCACCAAGTAGTTCACCAGATCTGCATACCAAGGTAGATGCTCAGTTACTCGAAGGAGTTGTTCATCAGGAAATGTCTCCTTGATAGGCTCTTGGTGGAGTGTCTCATTAGTCTCATGGAGTCTAGACAAGTGATCAGCAACTTGGTTCTGTGTCCCACTCCTATCTCTGATTTCCAAGTCAAATTCTTGCAACAAGAGTATCCATCGAATCAGTCTGGGCTTCGAATCCTTCTTCGATATCAAGTACTTAATTTCAGAGTGATCAGTGAAAACTATGACTCTTGTGCCTATCAAATATGCCCTGAACTTGTCAAATGCAAAAACCACTGCCAACAGCTCTTTCTCAGTGGTAGTATAATTGATTTGGGCCTCATTCAAGGTTCTGCTCGCATAATAAATCTAGTGGAAAACCTTGCCTCTGCGCTGACCCAAAACTGCCCCCACAGCAAAATCACTCGCATCACACATCATTTAAAAGGGTCGTCCAGTCAGGGGCAACAATCACAGGAGCAGAGACTAATGCTCCCTTCAAGCTTTCAAATGCCTTCACACATTCTTCATAAAAAACAAAAGGCTTAGAATGCTCAAGAAGCATGCAGAGAGGCTTTGCAATCTTTGAAAAGTTCTTAATGAACCTTCTGTAGAATCCTGCATGTCCCAGAAAGCTTCTGACTCCATTCACTGTGGTAGGTGGAGACATCTTTCCAATGACCTCGATCTTTGCTTTGTCCACTTCAATTCCCACCTTTGATATTTTGTGCCCCAAAACTATTCCTTCACGAACCATGAAGTGACACTTTTCCCAGTTGAGGACTAGGTTGGTCTCTTCACAACGTTTAAGAATATCCTGCAAATTAAACAAGCACACATCAAAAGTTTCACCAAATGTAGAAAAGTCATCCATAAATACCTATAGTGTTTTCTCCACCATGTCACTGAAGATTGCCATCATGCATCGCTAAAAAATTGTAGGAGCATTGCATAACCCGAAAGGCATTCGCCTAAATGCGAATGTGCCGTAAGGACAAGTGAATGTGGTCTTCTCTTGATCCTCCGGTGCTATCGTGATCTGATTGTACCCAGAATACCCATCCAGGAAACAATAATACTCCTTTCCTGCCAATCTGTCAAGCATTTGATCAATAAAAGGCAAAGGAAAATGGTCCTTCCTCGTGGCTTTGTTCAACTTACGATAGTCCATGCAAACTCGCCACCCAGTGACTGTTCTTGTTGGGATCAATTCATTATTCAGATTTTCCACCACTGTTATCCCGCCCTTCTTAGGCACACACTGAACTGGACTTACCCATGCACTATCAGAGATAGGGAAGATGATACCTGCATCAAACCACTTAATAATTTCTTTCCATACCACCTCTTTCATCACAGGATTGAGCCGCCTTTGATGCTCAACTGAATTTGAACAATCATCCTCCAGCAAGATTTTGTGCATGCATATTGATGGACTGATACCTTTTATGTCTACCATGGACCACCCAATTGCTCTCTGATGTTGTCTCAACACATCTAACAATTTCTGCTCATAATCTCCATTCAAGGTTGACGATATAATTACTGGCAAAGTGTCATTTTTTCCAAGGTATGCATATTTCAGATGTGAGGGCAGTGGTTTAAACTCCAAAGTAGGTGGTTCTTCAACTGAAGGCTTGATTGCAAGTAAAGTTCTCTCTGCAAGCCCCAATGACTCAAACTGGCTTCGATTCGAACCACCATACTGTTTGGCGCCCACATGAGCAATCATTCCTCTTTCATTAAAGTCAGCTTCATTCTCATCTCCAACAGAGTTATTTGATCCAGCTGATCCGTCATGCCAACTTTCCACCACCGCTGTTTCTAAAACATGCACAAAAGAACACTCCTCGACATCATTAGGGAAATGTAAAGAATTAAAAATATTGAACGTTACCCTTTGATCATTGACTCACATTGTCAACTCTCCTTTCTGCACGTCAATGAGTGTCCTCCCCGTGGCTAAGAAAGGTCGCCCAAGGATGATTGGGATGTCCTTATCAGCCTCATAGTCAAGTATAATGAAGTCCGCGAGATAAACTTATCCACACTTACCAACACATCCTCTATCTTACCCTCTGGATAGACTACTGATCGATCAGCTAGCTGTAATGAGACCGTGGTGGGTCTTGCCTCTCCAATGCCAAGTCTTTTAAAGATGGACATAGGTATCAAGTTGATGCTAGCCCCTAGATCGTACAAGGCTTGCCCACAATATGTATTCCCAATGGTGCAAGGTATGGTAAAGCTCCCTGGATCTTTTAACTTCTGAGGGATTTTCTGTTGAACAATAGATGAACATTCTGAAGTGAGTGCAACTGTCTCAAACTCTCCCAACCTCCTTTTTTTAGTCAAAATGTCTTTCATGAATTTCGCATAGTTGGGCATTTGTTTCAAGCCTTCCACTAAGGGGATGTTTATGTGTAGCTTCTTCACAATGTCCAAAAACTTATCGAATTGTTCAACTTGTTGCTTCTTTTGAAAACGCTGAGGGAATGGTGGTGGTGGTCTCAGATCAACCTGCTCGGCTGGTTGAACTTATGGAAAAACTGCTGTATTTTTCTATTCTGCTTCCTGATGTAATGGCACTGCTGCCACATTGTCTTCTGCCTGCTCTATCTCAGCCTGATGCTGTGGAAATGTTACCACATTTCCTTGTGTCTGCTTTCCATTTTCACTATTAACTTGGATTGAAGTGGGCTCTTTTCCTTTAGGGGCCTTGTGTTTGACTACCTCTAACTCTTTCCCACTCCGAAGTTGCACCGCCTTACAAGTTTCTTTGCCCTTGCCTCTTGGATCCTCAGTGTCACTAGGCAAGGTACCTTGAACTCTATTGTTTAAGGCTGAGGCTAGTTGACCCATTTGATTTTCTAGGGTTCTTATTGCTGCAGCTTGGCTTTGCACTATGGCATCAGTTTTAGCCATGTGCTCTTTCAATAATGATTCTAATTAAGATGTGGGCTCATGAATCTGTACCTTAGGGTTTTGCAAAATTTGCTGAGGATATGCTTGTTGTTGAAACCCTGGAGGCACTGGAGGTCTCACTTGCTGATTTAAAGGACCAGCTCCTTGATTGTTCCATGCAAAGTTTGGATGATGCCTCCATCCCGGGTTGTATGTATTCGAGTAGGGGTTGAAGTTCTTGTTATACCCCACATAATTCACAGATGCTGGATTGGATGGGCAAACATCAAAAGTATGTCCCTCTCCACAATACACACAAGAGACTGACACTAGTGGCCCAAGCTGATTTCCTGAACCCATATTCATCGACTTCAGTGTATTGGTGAGGGTGGCAATTTGTGCTGCCAGGCTCGCTGTACTCGCATCTTGCACCACTGCTACCTGGCGAGTAGGATTAAGGCGTGAAGTAGGCCACTGGTAGTTGTTCTTTGCAATCTTTTCTAGGATCTCATATGCATCATTATATGTCTTTGACAACAGTGCTCCTCCAGCTGAAGCATCAACTACCATCCTCGTGTGGGTATTCAACCCATTATAAAAAGTCCGCATCCCAGAATGCCATAGGGAATACCATGATTCGGGCATTTCATGAAAGCAACTCTTTAAACCTCTCCCAAGTTTCATACAGAGACTCATCATCCTGCTTCTTTGAAAGGAAGTAATTTCACTCCCGAGCTTTGCAGTCTTGGTGGGTGGAAAATACTTTATCAGGAACTGCTCCACCAACTCATTCCAACTTGAAATAGCTCCAGGTGGTATCGTGTTCAACCATTCAAGTGCTTTCCCTCTTAGTGAGTAAGGGAAAAACGTCAACCTAAGAGTGTCCTCACTTACCCCTCTGATTACAAAGGACTTACACACACCCATGAATAAGCGGAGATGTAAGTGAGGATCCTCCATTGGCGTACCCCAAAACCGCTTTGTGTCTTTGGAGCATCCGAAACATGGTAGTTTCGATTCAAAATGCGGTGCCTCTATCTCTAGTGGCATAATCCCTGGAATCAGAACTGGCACTGCATACTCCTGAATAACTCGATCTCTTTCATCTTCCACTGCTCTAGCACCACCATTATTATCAATTCTTAGCGGTGGTTCAGCCATACCTTCAGGTTCTGCTCGTCCTCTTTGTTCCCTTCTTCGACGGTGAAATGTGCGTTCGATCTCGAGATCAATAGGTTGCAATTCAGGATCGTGCTCCTCGTTCATAAAAGAAATTCAGTACCTAGCACGATAAAAAGGCAACCAATCAAAATTTGAGTGAGTTAACTAAAACGAAAAACAACAAATAAAAGTACTCAGTTTCACAAACTTCACAAACACTTAGTCCCCGGCAACGGCGCCAAAAACTTGTTGTGCAAAAACTCACTATGCAAGCATACGCAATCGTAGGTAGTAATTGGTGAACAAGGTCGACCCCACAGGGACTGATGTTTGCAAAAGTTTGAGAAGATAAGTAATGCTAAACTAGATTTAAAGCGCCTAAACAACTCAAAAGCAACTAAAATGAGCTTAGCACAAGAGAGACTGAATCCAGCTATCTAAAAGCAATAAACAACTCAAATGGACAATAAACACACTGAGAATTAAGTGATAAGAGCATTGGAATTTATGGAAATGAACTTCTAAATTCTGCTGTCTAATGTTGTAGCAATGCTACCTGCTCATCACGCAAACTGCTTGCTATCTTATCTGTGTAAACAGAAATTACACAGAAATTCCAAAAATCATTTCTAACCTTCGAATTACAGCCTAAAAGCAGAGTTTAACATATGTCTATGAATACCCAGCTTTCAAACATCAAAGCAACTCAAATTTCCCTAAGTTTACAAGCCAAAGGCATATGTCTATATCCTTGGAACCCTTTGCTTTCTCAAGATAAAGATAAACTTGCATTGCTCATGCTTTTTCCATCCATTTCAACCTTTTCAGAATTAAAACGAACTAATATTCAATCCTAAGGTGATCAATCTTAAGAAGAACATTAAACCATAAACATCCATAAGCAAACTCCACACGTTTAACACTTTCCTAACAAAAGAACTTCAAGAATTTAGAATCTCATCCCATAAATTCCAACGTAAAAAGTACTTAGCCCATGGCTATTACATAGAACTTAAGAACAAAATACTCAAAACTTATAAACATTCTAAAGATGAATTCAAAGTTACTACAAAAGATCTAACTACACAAGGAAGAAAACAAAGCTAATAAGAGAGAAGAAAAGATGGACACGAATTGGGAGGTGAGGTAGCAGCTGCCTTCTTCTTCAACAAGCTTTCGATAAGGGTTACCTGCTCCTCTCTTTCTTCTGCTGTTCTTCTCAATAAGGGTAGCCTCCTAAATCCATCTCTCCCCCCTTTCCTAAATTAGGTTAAGTTTTTTAACTTCCCCTTTTGCTCCCAAGTCCTTCCACTGTCCAAAAATTCTCAAAAAAATCCAAAACTACTGATTTAACTCAGAAAAAGAGACTTCTGCTGCGTCATCCCGAGAGGTGGGCCCCACTTTGACTTTTCTGCCCGAATTCAATGTTGCAGCAATGCTGTGACATTGCTACTTTATAGTGAACTTGCCTTCTACTCTTTAAAGCTAGTGTTGCAGCAGTGCTGTAGCATTGGTGTTACCACATTCAACAATCCTCTTCCTCCTACACCAAACACAAACACGAACACGAACAAAAACTGAACACACAAAACTCAACATGCAACGAGCATAAAGCACGTCAACTCAAGAAACTAAAATAGACACAAAACACTAAAATTAACCTAACACAACAAAGAAAATAAACAACTAGACACTAAAATTACCACACTCTAAAACTCAACAAAAACATGCTAAGAAAACGACTAGAACACGCCCACCACTCACTTTTAGAAGAAATAAGGAATGGAAAGTGCCAAAAATAATCCCATTTCATGGGATTATCATTGATATACTAAATAAAGTATATAAGTAGTATATCACATTAATAAATACTTAATATTAGTGACATAGAGTTTTTGTACGGAAGACCCCTTTTTAATATATTTAATGCGAAAGGACCTGACGCTCAGATATAATGAAAACTGACCTATTCTGACGTGGAAAAACGCGCAAAATTACACTGAAGGGCATCCCAGTTATACGCGAACGTTCATCCGTTCACTCGTTCACTCGCTCAATGGGACTCGCACTCGATTACTCGCACTCGCTCACCCGTACTCGCTTACTTGCTCTCGCGTACTCGTACTCACTTACTCGCTTACTCGCACTCGAAGCACTACTCGCTCTTCGCTCGAGCGCTTAGTCGGACTCGCACTCGCTTACTCGCTCACTCACTGACTCGTTTGCGCTCGCTTAACACTACTCGCTCTTTCCCACTCGCTCGATTAACACTACTCGCTCACTTGCAAAGATCGCTTAGCATTACTCGCTCACTCACAGTCGATCGCTTAACACTACTGTTTCAATTTTGAAGCATGAGATATGTATGAAAGTTGAACAAAAATCAAACTTGATATTGAATATTACAAAACAAAACAAAATAAAGAAAATATTGAAAGGCCATTTCGTCCCCTAGTCCGACTCAGTCGAGGAGTCGATAATGACTAATGGCGCATCTTGTCTGGCCCTCTTTTTGGGACGCTGTGAAGGAATGTTGACCGAACATTCCGACAGTGCCTGTTCGGCAAGGGGAGGTTGTGGTTGTTCGCATGCGTGGGGAGGAAGCTCAGAGTCCCCAAACGGGACTTCGGAGCACTAAAGCGAGTCCTTTGAGGACTCTTCGGAGGACTCGCCTGAGTCCTTAGAGGACTCCTTAGAGGATTCCTCTGATGACTTGCTCGGGGGCTCCCCAGGATAGTTGAAGAAACTATCCTCCGATGACTGTTCAACATATGGAGTGAGAGAAGAAACCGACTGGTTAACCTCTCCGGATGACACTTCAGCATTGTTGTCGGGTGTAGTTTTGTCAGAACTCAAATCGGTTGTGTTGGAATTCATGGTGAGGAGGATGAAGAAGATAAAGAGAGCTTAATTGTGTGTTATGATAAAATTTATATTAGCCTCTTCGTTTATTAATACTAATAACTCAACGGTCGAAATTAAAGAGGTCTGACCACTCATTATTGCGACGGTTGGTTCCTCGAATCAGGAATTAATACATTTTAGAATAATTTGATAATAAGCGAGTAAGCGCGTCAAGGAATGCGAGAACGATCTAACGAGAGCGAGTTAACGTGAGCGATGTAACGAGAGCGAAGTAAAGAGAGCGATCCAACGTGAGCAAATGAATGAGAGTGAGTAAGCGAGAGCGAGCAACATTTCATATAAAAGGGGTTTCTCATTTCAATGTCTCTCTTAAGTTCAGACTCCCTCTCTCTAAGTTCGCTTTATCTCTCTAAGTTCTAGCTCTCTCTCTCTCTAACGAGCTTTGTTGCACGACCGACCGACCGCCATCAGTCGTCATTCGTCTTTAACAACTGCCGCAGCCGTCACGGTACGATATTGCGTTATTCTTCGTTGTGATTTAAATTTTTTTTGTTCGTAAGTGCTGGATTTTGCGATGATGGTTTTGCTTCGTGAACGTTACTGTCTGTCTTAGAGGTACATGTATTATATCGAGTTTGTAGGGAGAATAGAGCTTACGTTGCTAGGGTTTAGGGTATAAGGATGGTTTACGGTTGCGATTGTACTAATTTGAAGGAAGAAGACGACGAGAGTTTACGAGAACGAGTTATAGTGAACGAGTGAGAATGAGCGAGTTAGATAGAGCGTTCCTTTATTGTACAGAATGTTTTTCGTTCCGTCTGTAAATTGTGCACAAATAGAGAGTTTAATTTATGAGCGAGTCAGATAGAGCGTTCAATTTATGGTGTTCGTAACTTTTGATAATTGTTGTTCTACCATCTATGCACAGATTTACAATGGCAGTTGTCCTTAAAATAGCGAAAAAAATTGGTTTCCAGAACAAGCCGCTAGTTTAGCACACATCAGCAGTGCTAATAAGGTATTGAGGCAGAAGTTTACACTTACACAACTGGGCCTGTTCAGGCGGACAGTATTCGGTCCCTTCGTTGATGTGAACCTCATATTCAACAGTCCACTAGTCCATCACATCCTTCTTAGAGAGGTGAATGGAGGAGATGAAAACGATGATGCCATGCGGTTCAATATGAATGGAACCGTTGTGAAGTTCAGAAAAGAGGAGTTCATCCTCATGACTGGATTGTGGCCATCCCCACAGCCACGTGAATGTCCTAAACTGTCTGTTGCCTTTCGAGAGAAATACTTCGATGGGATGGGGACCGACATTCACGTGGATGATTTTGAGTCCGCGTACAAGACACTGAAATTTGACAGCGATGAAGATGCAGTGAAAGTGTCTCTGATCTATTATTGCGAGGCTGCCATGATGAGGAAGAACAAGTTGAAGGCCGTCGTCGACAGTTCTTTATTTGGTGATGTTGAAGACCTCCAATACTTTAATAGTATCGACTGGATTCCAGAATATGGGAGAGCACTATACGTGGCTTGAAGGTTTCTTGCGGGGCAAGCTTGACACGTATAAAATTAAGTCCCGGACGAACAAGCGTTATACTTTTAAGTATAACCTTCCTGGATTCCCTCCCACGTTTCAGGTATTGCAAGTTCTACAAATTTTCCATTCTTATTTTGTTATAGATAATTTGTGATTAAAGAAATGTTGTTAAATGTTGTTTATAGGTGTGGGCGTATGAGACAATGTCATCTGTGGCATATCGGATTGCTACACAGATTAGTGACGATACGGTGCCATGGATTTGAAGGTGGTCATGCAAACACTCTGTGACGTTCAAGGCGTTAGAACCAGACGTATTTGCATCGATAAAGGTTTACTACTAACTTACATAAATATGTATGGATCAAACACTTCATTTCTAGTTGACTTAAGTTTATTTTTCTTTGATGCAGTTGGTTGTCGTATCGGACATGGTCCCATCCCATTCGGAGTTGCTGTATCGTAACACACTTGTCGAGAATAGACTTCATACGGACTCAGAAGATGAGTTGGACTCCGATGATGAAGTAGATGAGTTTGACCACGTCCAACATATGGATGTTGACGTTGACGACAACATTAATAACGAGGAAGATATGGACACTATCGGGGTCCCACATAAGGAGCACATGTCCCCTGTCGGATCCCCTCTCCGCTCCCCTATCAGATCCCCTAACCGCTCACATGTTACTTCTTCGGTCCATACTCGATCCACCGGTATACACACTGGCGCATCTAAAATTGAATAGCTTCAGGATATAGATATGCGTGTCGATGGTCTTAAGAAGTCTGTAACAGGCCTGAAAGAAGACCTAATGGATTTGCAAGGAGAAATGAGAACAAAAATGGGTGAAGTTAAAACCCATTTGATATATATTCGTGAGTTCATTCATAGAATGAACAAGGTACGTTACATATTGTCGTTGCATAATATACTTGTTGTGATGTTCATACATACATATTATTAATTATATGGATTGCACATATTGCAGGATGATTGTTGCAATATGGATGTGGACCAACCCATCGATGTCACCACACCCGTACCTGACCCACCTCCCACTCTCATTCCATCTGCACCAGAGAGATCTCCACCACCCGAGCCATCCACCAGCGTCACCCCACCAGCCGAGCCATCCACCACCGTCATCCCCAAACCCGAGCCATCCACCACCTCCATCCCACCACCCGAACCATCAACCACTAATACATCCATCCCAAAACCCGAGTCGTCCACCACATCCATCCCAAAACCCGAGCCCTCCACCACATCCATCCCAGAACTTGAGCCATCCACCAACTCCATCCCACCACTCGAACTATCAACCACTGACACATCCATCCCAGAACCCGAGCCGTCCACCACTTCTGCCGTCATCCCGGTTCATCCAGAAACATCCCTTGCCATCATTCCAAATAAGGCATTGGCGGAGAAGTCAACAACTGATGCCTCCATCATGTTATCCCCAATGGACTATCTATATGATTTAGATAATCCCGATACAGATGCAGCTACGACATTGGATAGTCTAAAAATGGTAACGACATCAGTTGTGATTGGGGGAGTGAATGAACCCAATTTGGAGATCGAAAATGTTGACCTCACCATCTCTATTGTTGTTTGCAGACCTTCTACAGAAGCAGTTGCGAGGAAGGGCAGTCGCAAAATGATGCAACAACGGGGAGCAATCGTGCCTCAGCAGTAAGTGAATTGAAACATTCAACACCGTTAGACGTCATATTGTCGTAACGTCTACTTAACTGAAAACATGTTGCCATCGCTCTATACCTACACTCTCTAGATATTGAGCAATAACACCTCCCCGCAATAGTAGAAGTTGATCCCAATACCGCCGAAATTCACTCACGGACCGCTCTCGCTGCACTCTTATACAATTGGATTGCGGCCTTGTCCTTGAAATTATTCATCACATTCAGCTACAAGTGATAAGTACACACTCTATGAAATGCATGTGGTAAAACCGTCTGAACACTATTGGTAATGCTTGCATGGCGATCAGATACAATCATCAAACTAGATGAGTCACTCACAAATAATTTCAATTTCGTCATGAACCATGACCATGACCGATCGTTCTCACTGTCAACAATCGCATAGGCCAGTGGGTAAATTTGATTATTTCCGTCTCTTGCTACTGCCACCAACATACAACTTTTATATTTTCCCTTTAAGTGAGAGCCATCCACAATGACAACATCTCGCATGCAGGAATATCCTCGTACGCACGACCCCAATGCCATGAATGCATATTTAAAATATACCTCATCCTCAACCTCTATATCAAAGATGGTGCCCGGATTAACAATTTTAAGGGCTTCACCATATGCATGGAGCATGACATATGACTCATCTAGAGTACCTTTGGCTAGTGCATGTGCCATCTCCCAAGCACGTCATGCTTTATCGTAACTGAGGTCAACTCCGTATTGTTGCCTTACATCCTCAATGATGTGTTTCGGCTTGTACACTCGACCAACTCTTTCGAACTTGCTTCTTATTATGTGGCCAATGACTTCAGCACTTGCTTGTCTATGGTCATGATTCAATAATTCAATGGAGCATGAATGTGTGTGTACATACTTGTTTATTCTGAACAAGTTTGTTCCTTCCATCTGTACTGCACGTAAACTCTATGTACATGTCTTCTCCAAACAACCAACTGTGTACAAATCCTTCGTAGATTTTTTTACTCTAAATTCAAAATTCTTATTCATGGCCAACATGGAGAGTCTCTTCTTCAACTCTTTCTTACTTACAAACAGCTGACCGACCTCAACCTCTTCACTACAATTAGTTCCAGACGACGATGACCCAGTCAATGTACTTATCAGTCCTCCCTGAGTTGAAGTAGGAGTTGCATTTGGATTTAGAGTTGGATTTGGAGTTGAAATTGGAGTTGGAATTGTATTTGGTACTGGAGTTGGATTTGGTATTGGAGTTGGACTTGCTATTGGAGTTGGAGTTGGTATTGGTGTTGGAGTTGGTATTGGAGTTCGAATCGACCATGTTTCATACCGATTCAGTTCGCATTGTCCATAAACATCATGAACATATTGTGACTCCCAAGGGTTGGCCTCGTCGTTCGCTAGGGGGACTCCTATCTCATTCGTTGGTATATCCACCTCCTCTCTATGTATATTATGGGAGTCAACATTTGAAGTTCGGTGAACATCATGACTCTATGTATACAATCATTTCTGTCTACTGTTGATATAAATAGCTGCAACTTTGAGACATTTTCTTGAAATAGAAGAAATTGAAGGTCCCGGTCAATCCTTATATACATTGGAGGAGATTGCTCTAGCAATGGCATCTTCACCCTTATTATAACGTCGAACGTAATCGGGCTAATGTTTGTAGCATCATATATAATGTTTTTCAACTCCTCAAACCTAATGTTGTCCAACACAACAACACCTGTTACAACCTCCAATGTAACAGTTTTCAATTTCATCCCAACATCCACCGTATCTTATGAATAGAGATTTCTTGTCCATCCTACAATAAACAGTAAGTCGAATTACTTTTTTCAAACACAAAAAAATATCAACAATATTAATAAACAACAATAAATGAAAGAAACTAAGAACACTAGAAATTGGGACACTCTCGCTTACTCGCTCTCGTGGACGCGCTCTCGGTTACTCGCTCTGGCTTTCTCGCTCACGCACGTATAGGGTTTGTTACTATCCCTCGCTTCACACTCTCGCTATCTCATTCATTAACACCTATTTCACGCCGACTCCTAACAATGTCACTACTCAATGTTTCCTTCAAACACTTTCATTTACTTTTTTTTTACGATAAAATTTTTCAAAAACAACGATGTCATCCTAAAGATGTTTTCATTCCGATCGAAATGTATAAGGAAATAAAGTAGGCACCCATTAATGTTGAAAGCTACAAATTTGAATGTACCTATTACGAACGAGAGTTAGTTGATGCAAGATGGTAGGGTTTTACATGGATATTTAAAGAAGTATGCGAATAATAGATACTTCGACCACACGGAAAAGGTTTTGCACGTCTACTAGTTCAATATATTATTTTAATATGGATATTATCATCATTCCTTTGTCAGAGTCTTTGGCTAATAAATTGCAATGTCATTTCATACAGTGTCTGATCGTACAAGTAAACACTTATAATAATCGGGAGCGAACGTCAGAATGGTGAGTAGTTTGGGTAAGCGTGAGCGAGGAGTGCTAAGCAAGCGCAAACGAGTCAGCGAGTGAGCGAGTAAGCGAGTGCGAGTCCGACTAAGCGCTCGAGCGAAGAGCGAGTAGTGCTTCGAGTGCAAGTAAGTGAGTACGAGTACGCGAGAGCGAGTAAGCGAGTACGGGTGAGCGAGTGCGAGTAATCGAATGCGGGTCCCATTGAGCGAGTGAGCGAGTGAGCGGATGAACGTTCGCCTATAACTGGGATGCCCTTCAGCGTAATTTTGCATGCTTTGCCACGTCAGAATAGGTCAGTTTTCATTATATCTGAGCGCCAGGTCATTTCGCATTAAATATATTAAAAATGGGTCTTCCGTACAAAAACCCCTAGTGAAATAAACAGAGTAAGTAGTATATCACTTATGCAATTATTTTTTGGTTAGATATATTGTTGCTATATTAGTTCTATTGTTGATAGACTACTGATTTTCTCGATATTGAACAACACGGAGAAAGTATTTATAAATCTAGCAATAGTTTTTTAGATACAGTAGTATATCAACAGTATATCTGATATAGTTTTTATTTGGTATATTAGTAGTATATCAATAATGTATTTCATTTTAGGTATATCAATAGTATATCATACGTACATCATTAGTATGTTTTTGATAGACTATTGATAGGCTATTAATATACTTCAGATAGAAAAACGTGCGCGAAAAATATAAGGGTATTTTTGACTTTACACGTCATCCGTTTGTGTTGAGCCTTTTTTTTGTTGCTATTTTTGCAAATTAAATTAAGAAGTGACATGGGTGAAATATTTATATAATTTTTTGTCATTCATGCAAGTGCCCCTAATAATAATAATAATTAAAAAACAAAAACCATAAAGATTTTTTTTTTAATTTTTATATTATATCTTATAAATAAATTAAGTAATAAATAAATAAATAATTAAAAGTATATATATGAAATGACCAAACCGATTGATTGAACCGATCCATCGGTCGGTAAATTTTGATCGGTTTAAGGGAAAAAAAAAACACCGACCAAAGTCGTTTAGGGTCGAAAACCGACCCTGACCAACAATCACCCCTAATTTATATGACTGGGAGAAATAAAATAATTAAAATGTGCATTTCAATATATTCCGAAACATTTTAGGACTTATCCCGACGTATTTACTTGCATCGGGAGAAGTCGCGATAAAAAAATCTTACTCGCCTTTTCCCATTCCTTTTCTTCATCTTTTCTTGCTTCTTCTCTTCGTGCGTGCAACGGCTTCAGTGATTTTCTTCCTTCTTCGATGAGTGTTGTTGCAAGTGCTATGTGTGTTATGGAGAATGAAATGTGTAAATAAGTGAATAAAATGGGGTCAAAATGGTTGAAATTAACACACATAGGATGGCTCTTCTGCATCATTAATCATCAACATACATGGAGAGTATTCCGAGATCGAATCCAAGTTCCCACAAGCTTTGTCATGTGTTTGAGTCAAGTAAGATCTTGTGGGTGGAAATTCAACCTCACTGGAATTAAAACACGATAAGTAAAGACTCGCCATATAGTTTCTCCATTATTTCTTTAGAGTATTTATTACTTAACTCTTATTTTTTTAATTTAGTTCTAAATAAATTAAAGACGATCCCAATTTAATTTTTAAATTGTTTACGAATCATAGACTTTCGTTGTAGGGTGAAGTATTCACTCCTATCAACCTGAAAATCCCTTCTCGTTCAGCAGTAGTGTGCCCTAGGTTCGGCAACAACAACGACGTTTCTCCTCTCGTGTTCTACAGTGGTGGTGGGTTTTTGTAATTGTAAGACTACTTCAATTTTGATAATCCCAATTGCATATGCACAAGCTTGTTTTTCAATTAGTTCTTTGATTTTAGTATGGACATTAGGGATAATTTAAAATGTAGGCTATTTTGTGAGGTATGGATTGTGTTTAAGTGAGTTTAGGGTGAGTTATATGCAATGTTTCGTTTTTTTATGGGATTGGAGTAAGTTATGATGTTTTAGCTTGTAAGTAGTTTCGGTAATTAAGTTGTGATATTTGAAGTATGTTTGGGTGAGTTTGTAGGATTTGAAGTGTGTATTTGGTGAATTTGAGTTGTGGAGTGAAATTGGGTGAGTGAGGCTTGTTTACTTTAGCTTTGAATGTTTAGATTTGATGAGATTATGGCATGGGGAGTAAGTTGGTCTTCTTTTTTTTTTTTTTTTACTTTTGCTTTTTAGAAGTTTGGATGGATGAATTTGTGAGTTTTGGAGTGTATTTTGGTTAATTTATTGGATTTAGAGTGCATTTTTGGGTGAGTTAAGCACATTTTTTTTATTTGACTTTTAAGGGTTAATTAGTTTAGGTGAGTTCGAGTGAGTAAATTAGCAAGTTTTTTTTTTTTAGTTTATACATATTTTGCAAGTTTACATAAGTTTTGTCCAATATGTTTCCTTTTGAAAATGTTAGGGGTGAGTGTGACGACAAAATATAATCAATCTAAATTCTACCATATTCAGACAATATATATTTTATCTCAAATCCCATATCAAGATATAATTCCAAATATTTTGCAGAATAATCAATTTGGAATTACCAAGCCTAAAGAATAGATAAACCAACTTAAACTTTTAAGCTACAAGAACGATAAATAAATTAAGTTTAAGGGAAGAGAAATTGACATCAAATTTATACTGGTTTACCCAATGATGGCTACATCCAGTTCTCTGCTACCGATGCAGATTCCAATAAAATCGTCAGGGAGAAAGTTATAAGAGTTTACAACGCTCAATAGTGATTTCTCTCACTTTTCTCTCAAGGATAAAAGGCTCACGAATCACTCTACAACAAGCTCTCAAAACTCTTGAATGGAGAAAAACGCTCTTGCAAAGACAGACAAAGAAAAACTTAAAATATTTTTTTCTATTTTTCTTTAAACCCACGACCGCAATGCTGAAATTTTTTTCTTCTCTGTAAAAGAATACTGCGGCAAGAATCCTCACACACTAAAAAAACTTTTGCCCTAAAATATATATATATATATTTAGGCTAAGATTTAAATGGGTCGTGGGCCCTTTTTTGGCTGCATTATGTCTAACAATCTCCCACTTGGAGACAAAAACAATCAACATGTCTCCCTGCAACGGTAGCGTCTCCTTTTTACTCGTGGAGAAGTCCAATTGAAGTTGCACACAACTTCAGTTTGTAACAGGAACGGTCTTGGTAAACATGTTCGTTGGATTCTGACTTCCAAGAATCTTTTCAAGCACCAGTGCTCAATCTTCCAAAACTGATCAGATAAAATGGTACTTCACCTGTATGTGTTTCGTTCTCGAATGAAACACTGGATTCTTTGCTAAATGAATAACACTCTAACTGTCACAATGCAAAGTTTCCTTTTCAAGTTTCAAGCCAATTTCTTCCAAAAAAGATTGAAGCCATATAATCTATTTACTTGCCTCAGTAACAACAACATACTCAGCCTCTGTAGTAGACAGAGCTACTATCTTCTGCAGTCTAGAAACCCAGCTAATAACAGTATCACCCAAAGTAAAAAAATACTCGGTAGTACTTTTCCTGCCATCTGTATCACCTGCCACATATAGATATATGAAAATCCACTTCACAACCTCCCAGTGTTGCTTCCCTGGATTAGTCATATACCTACTAACAACTCCCACTACATGTGCAATATCTGGTATTGTGCAAACCATGGTGTACATTAGGCTAACCTATAGTTGAAGCATATGATTTCTTTCCTGCTCAGTAGTGGGTGGGTCCTCCTTAAATAATTTAAAATGACAAGCTAAACGAGTACTCACAGGTTTTGCATCTTCCATGTGAAATCTGTTCAAAACCTCTTTCACATATTCTTCCTGTGACAATGCCAATGTACCATCTTTTCTCTCAATCCTCATCCCTAAGATTTGTTTGGAAGCTCCCAAATCTTTCATATCATATTCTTTAGATAAATCAACTTTTATCTTTAGAATTCCCTATTTGTTTGCACCTGCTATTAACATTTCATTAACATTTCATTAACATATAACAGTAAAATAGTGCATGAGTTACCTTGGGACCTTATGTAGCAACAGTGATCTGCCTGACATCTCTGAAATCCACTGTTGCACATAAAACTATCAAACTTCTTATACCACTGTCCGGGAGCCTGTTTGAGACCATATAAGCTTCTCTGAAGTTTTCAAACAATTTTCTCCTGTCCCTGAACTGTAAAACCCTGTGGTTGTACCATGTAAATTTCTTCCTCCAAATCACCATGAAGAAAAACTGTCTTTACATCCATCTGTTTCAGAAACAGATCCTCTTCTGCCACTATTGACAACACAGTTCTAATAGTAGTTAATTTAACTACAGGAGAAATTATTTCATTAAAGTCAATACCTTCATTCTGTTGAAAGTCTTTGACTACAAGCCTTGCTTTATACCTTTTGCTACCATCGGGCTCTTGCTTGATTCTATAAACCCATTTGTTCTGTAAAGCTTTCTTACCTCTTGGTAACTTAGCCAGTTGCCATGTCTGATTCGTCATAAGAGAATCCATCTCATCCTTCATGACCAATTCCCACTTGACATAATTTTTCAATTGAACCACCTCATCATAACATTCAAGTTCACCTCTGTCAGTCAATAATATATAATTCAAAGTAGGAGAATACATGTGTGGTGGTCTGATAGTCCTAGTAGACTTCTTGATTGTTGTAGGTGGCGTTCTCTGAACTTCATTAGACTCTACAGTCTGCTCATTTGGTCCCACAACTGGTTCCTCAGATTCCACAATTGTTTCATCATGAGTAACTGCATTCTGATCTTCAATTCTCGCTGTCCTGGTCTCAACTTTAAGAGGACTTATATACTGAGTCTTTTCTTCTGTATTTTCATCTGACTCTGTATTAACTGTTGTTCTGTCTTTGTATAGAACTTCCTCATTGAAGATCACATCCTTGCTTCTGAGCATCTTCTTATTTTGGTCATCCCAAAATTTATAGCCAATTTCAGCTCCACCATACCCAATAAAGTAACACTTCTTGGATTTGACATCTAGTTTACTCCTATATACAACATCAATGAGAATGTAAGACAAACAACCAAAAATCTTTAGATGAGAAAGGTTTACCTGTTTACCGCTCCAGACTTCTTCAGGCAACTTGAAGTCTAGAGATGTGGTCGGGCTCCTATTGATCAGATAGGTCGTCGTGCTGAATGTCTCTGCTCAAAACATCTTAGGCAATCCTGCATGTAATCTCATGCTCCTAGCACGCTCATTCAGTGTCCTGTTCATTCTCTCAGCCACACCATTCTGCTACGATGTCCCTGGAATAGTATTTACCATCACAATTCCATTGTCTGCACAACATCTTTTGAAATCTCCATCAACATATTCACCGTCGTTGTCTGATCTCAAGTTTTTAACTTTCAAACCTATCTTATTCTTAACGATAACCTTCCAAGTTTTGAAAATATAAAATACATCAGATTTATGTTTGAGAAAATAAGTCCATACCTTTCTGTTTGAGTCATCAATGAAGGTCACATAGTATCTGAAACCACCAATGGAAGATACTTTAGAAGACCCCACACATCAGTGTGAAATAATTCCAACTTCATGGATTTTAGCTTTGCTCCTGTCTTTGAGAAACTGACATGCTTCTGTTTCCCAAATACACAATCCTCACACAACTTGTGTTCAACTGTCTTTAGTCCCTATAACTTTCCTGAAAAGTGAAGAATTTTCATACCTTTTTCACTTATATGTTCCAGCCCGTTATGCCATAAATCAGTCTGACTCGAATTATCCACAACAGCTACCATATCATTATCATTGTTGTTGACATACAGAGCCCCTAGTTTGCTTCCTCGAGCAACTACCATGGCACCTTTAGTAACCTTCCACATTCCTTGGCCAAAACAAACCTCACATCTTTCACTATCTAACTGCCCTACAGAATTCAAGTTTTTCATCATATTTTGAACGTGACGTACCTTGCGAATTTTCCAGATTGAACCATTCGCTATTTTCAATTTCACATCACCGATCCCAATGATGTCCAAAGGCTCTCCATCAACTAGATACACTTTTTCATGATTTCCTGCAACATAATTTTCAAGAATGTTACGTTGTCCTGTAGTATGAAAAGACGCACCTGAATCTATCACCCACGGGTCATGGGCACTTTCCACTTCCAAAACTAGAGCATCTTGTGTCTCATTAGCAACAACATTTGCACCAGGTTCATTCCCCTTAGTTTTCTTTGGAGCCTTGCAGTTACTTTTCAGATGTCCAATCTTACCACAGTTCCAACATTCTAATCTTTCATTTCTAGACTTATTTATGTTGTTTTTCGATTTACCTCGATTCCCATGACTTCTGTTATTACTCCTCCCTCTATCCACATTCAATGTTGAACCCGAATTAGAAGTAACACCTGAGTCCTTTCTACGAATCTTTTCTGCTATTGCAGAATCTCTAATCTGTGAAAACTGTAATTTCTATTTTCCACATGAATTAGGAAGTGCGACTTTCATAGTTTCCCAGCTATCAGGTAAAGATCTCAACAACAAAATCACATTTAGTTCATCAGTAAATTCTATCTCAACAACAACCAATTTGTTTATCAATAAATCAAATTCCTTAATATGGGCAGTAACAGATGCGCCTTCAGTCATCTCCAAATTAAAGAATTTGGTTGCGATATATACCTTGTTGTTTACAAAAGATTTTTCATACATGTTAGACAAAGCTTTCATTAGCTTTGTTGTAGTCGTTGCCTTCGCTACACTGCTTTGCACATTCTTTGTCAGAGTTAAGCGAATAGTCCCCAACACCTTTCTGTCTAACTTTTTCCATTCAGCTTCTTCCATGTGTTCAAGCTTTCCTTCTAATGGCAAGTCCAATTCATTGAAATGCAAATAATCTAATATCTGACACTTCCAAAACGAAAAAATCAGATCCATTAAAAGTAACCAATTTCTCATCTCATCCTGACATCGTTCTACAACCCAATGTTCTGATACCACTTATTAGGGGTGAGTGTGACGATAAAATATAATCAATCTAAATTCTACCAGATTCAGAAAATATATATTTTATCTCAAATCCCATATCCGGATATAATTCCAAATATTTTGCAGAATAATCAATTTTGAATTATATTTGGAATTAGCAAGCCTAATAGAATAGATAAACCAACCTAAACCTTTAAGCTATAAGAACGATAAATAAATCGAGTTTAAGGGAAGAGAAATTGACACCAAATTTATACTAGTTCACCAAATGATGGCTACGCTACCGATGCAGGTTCCACTAAAATCGTCAGGGAGAAAGTTACAAGAGTTTATAACGCTCAATGATGATTTCTCTCACTTTTCGCTCAAGGAAAAAGCTCACGAATCACTCAACAACAAGTTCTCAAAACTCTTAAATGGAGAAAAACGCTCGTGAAAAGACACACAAAGAAAAACTTCAAATATTCTTTTCTGCTTTTCTGTAAACCCACTGTCGCAATGTTGAAATTTTTTTCTTCTCGGTAAAAGAATACTGCGGCAAGAATCCTCACTCACTAAAAAAACTTTTGCCCTAAAATATATATATATATATATATTTAGGTTAAGATTTAAATGGGTCGTGGGCCCTTTTTGGCTTCATTATGTCTAACAGAAAAGACCTTTTTAGACACTTTTTTAGTTTCTTACAATGTTGAAGTACCTTATAGCCATGTTTGAATTAGATTGGTGCACAAAATGGTAGATTAAAAGAATATTTTTTGTTCATCAAGTTCTCAAAATGAACAAGTAAGCACGTTCATCAATGAATTTATAATATACCAAGAGAAGACATGTGATCATTTTTAAATGTACATGGTTTGACACAAATGGTAAGAAGAATGGTAAGAAGAATAAAGTACACATGGATTTAGGATTTAAGTCAATCAACACATTCCATTATTCCATTATTGGTATATGTGAATGATCCTTTCATTCTTACCATTCAAGAGAAACAAGTTTTTTCAATTAACGACCATAAACTTGGTAATAATTGAACATTTGTGCAATTTTTTCAATATAAACATGTATGGAACATTTTAGAAGCTGAAGACCTAGTAAATGATGAAATGGAGTTAGAAGTATCTGGTGTGATTGAGGTTAATGATTCCCTCCAGGATGCCACATTATGTAAAAATGATATTGACTCTATTATGGTTGAACATCAAATTTACACTAGTACAAAATTCTCTTATAATGATGGACTAGTTCGTCATTATAGGGTTTTAATGATGGACAACTGCCCGACATTAAAACTTGTGTCATTATAGCCAATAATGACGGGCGACTTTTAATGTCTGTCATTAAAAATTGCCTGTGATTAAACCCTACAATGATGGGAATTATCTGTTATTATAGATCAATGTTCGTCATTAAAAATATAGCATTTTCACTGCGATCAACTTTTAGTGCGGGTAATGCCCGTCATCTGTTGTCAATAATTCAATTTGTCTAACCAACAATATTTCTTTCTTTACCTATATATAAAATAAAATCTCAATAGTAATTACATTTTTATACCACAAGTAAGTTCACAAAATCTTAACTTTAATTAATATACCGTGCATAATGATTTAGAACAAAATTCAAAGGAAACTACAATAAACGGAAAAACAACACTTGATAAACGGTCCAACATATTAGAAAAAATACAAGCAATTTACATATTCAAATATTGTTTTAGCTCCTTGGATCTTTTTTGTTGTGTCATCTCTCCCCTTGAGAAATCAAAGACCAAGAGTTAAAAAGAAATTATAAAAGCAAAGATTGTCATACATGTAAAATGAAACAACATATGGTCACATAAATGAAATTCATAACCTAGGACAAACTAAATTCAGAATACTTCTGAATTTAACAATATGAACTAAAGCTCAAAGACACAACTTTTCAAGAACTTCAGTGAATACCAACGAAACCATCTAACTTATAACAAATTAAGACAATTCAACCTTAAACTTAAAAATGATCATATTTACACCTAAACCCATCCAAACTTAACCGAAATCATCAAAACTTTAAACTAATTGACTTCCAAAGGTTAAAACTCACGTGTCTATCATAATAAACTTAAACAAATTTAAACTATACTTAACCTAACTTAAATAAACCTAATAAAACTTATCAAATCTTCGTTACCACAACTCAAATATTCTCCCTTCATACACTAGAAGAAAAAAGGGTTTTGATGACGGGCGCACGTCCGTCATCTATGCAGTGTCATTGTATGTTATAACGACGGGCAATTTTTAATGACGGGCAACGTCCGTCATTAAAGGCCTTTGCCTGTCATTAAAAAGTGGGTTGGAACCCAGTTTTTAATGACGGACATTGCCCATCATGAAAAGACACTTTTAATGACGGGCAATGCCCGTCATCGTTTTGTTCGTAATTTAAGAAAAAAAATTGTTGGTTGTCTCAATAACTCTAGCAAAAAAATTAATATTTCTCAAAATTTTGTTAAAAAAATCTCAATACTAATACATTTTTAGAAAAGTAATCCTACAAACTTAACTTTAATTAATAAAATATAAAGTATGTATTAAAAGAAGTGTATTACATATCACAAAAATATAAATACAAACTAAATTTACTTTACAAGGATAAAAAATTTGCTAAACAAAATAAATACAAGAGTTGGAGGAATGTAGAATATTTCAGTTGCGTCCTCATTTTCTAACACCATAAACTTCGCTCTTCTGGAGGCAGAATGCTTAGGAACAAATCCAACTGCACAAATACACTTATTGAGAAACTTCAGTGAGCCTAAAGGTAGGGTCAAACTAATAGTAGGAAGAAAATTAATATGAGACCAAAAAGGAATTCAATACAAAGCAAATGAAAATCAACTGCAAAGGTGATAATCAAACATATTGACCGTGACTTTGTGTTGAAACTGTTGTAGGAGAGCACAAATTCTACATAACTCTTAACAATTAATTATTCTGCAAATAAACACCAAGCTTCCAAAGAGAAACTGTTGTAGAAGATGAACAACTCTCAATTGCACATAACTCAATTAATTTGTATACAAGATGGACAACTACAAAGGAAAAACAAAGAAGAAGACTAAACAGAAATAGAAGATGGACAACTCTGAATTGCACATAACTCAATTAATTTACAAAATAATTCAATTTCACAGCCAACAAAAACACAAAAAGAAGGAAAGCGTTCAAGTTTCTCATAACTATTCAAACAGAGCAACAACAATAGAGAGCTACTATGTAAAGATCAATGTAGCAAGTGAATACTTTAAATGGGTGGAAACACAAACCTGTTGTTTAAATTTGCAAATGGTACAATTAAAGCCTAGTTGCACAATTCAATGCAAGTAACGGTAAGATGTTGAAGTTCACTTAAATTCATAATCATGTGTGAAGCATTTGTATGGATAAGCATGAGAGTTTTCTAAGAAATGAGGTTCTCAATATTTTTCAAGGCATTTGTAACTCATCAGAGGACATTGCACAAATGTCCGGAAGTAAAAGTAGGACGAGGCAGTACCTCACTTTTGAATTCTTCAAGAGATTCACCCAAAATATCCTGGTCTAGAAACCTCTTCACAGCTACCTCCTGCAAGAACAAATGGTGGTTATAAGGTCTACACTGGACATGATAATAAAATGGAATACATAAGAAAAATCCTCCACACAAATGAAATCAATAATATTTAATTCAAACTAAACAAAGAAAGAAGACATTATGAAAGAGGACATTATAATCAACAAGGTTGCATTTCATAGTTTGTATAAAAGAACTTACAGTTCCATGCCAATCTCCACGATAGACCTTCCCATAAGACCCTACAACACAAAGAATACACAGAAAAATTTAAATTTTACTTATAGATGGTATTTAGTTTACCATCTCTACCCTGAAATGCTTGTGGCACTTGATTCTATTTGAAATGCACAATAAATAAAGTACCAAGAGACTATTTGTAGAATCAGATAAATGCAAAAGTAATTGACATGAAAAGGACTTAAAAATTGGAACCATGCTCACAATTAAATCAATTAATGACTATAATATGCCTCTGACATCCAACTTATCAAGTTTACACGAATCAACGCAATAAGCCTCATTTATGGGGGAAAATGGTGAAAAGAAAAAGCTCCTTGTTCACCTAAACTTTTGTTATGGGTGTCCAGCCCATTTGTTAGACAAACATGGGTTTTCTTATGTTTGTGGGCCCAAAATATCGGCTTATCTAGAAAATCTAAGGGTATTTTAGGAGGATATAACCTAAAAGGAAAAGAAAAAAACGGAAGGAGAATATAGAAAACGTTGGGAGATTAGTCCGGTTCGATTTTTCACTGACGATGTTCATAAAGTTGTCGTTTGCCGGAGTTTCCTCTGTTGGATTTTGCTGAAATTTTGTAGCTTGTTTAGGACTCACAGGGCCTTGTTTTGAACGGTTGGATCGTCGTTCTGAAATTCGGTTTATCGGATATTGCTGTCGGACATAACCTGCAAAAACTGGGTGATATTTATCATCTTTCATCTCTCAATTATTGTTCTCTTATGTATGGAACTATTGGTGGGTTGTGAATCTTTGTAAGACTGATTTGGGTTCTTTTTCCCTCAATTTTATCATAATAAGAGAAGGTGACAAGGGTGGACTCCTCACAAGTCCCGTGATTTTTACTCTTCACATCGAAGAGGTTTTCCACGTATAATTCGTGTGTTTCTTGCATTTAGTTTTCTGCATTTGTTTATGGTTTGTTGTTGTCCATTGCTGGTTGTTGCTTGAGAATTATTTGGTGAATAATTTGTGGTGGATTGAAGTATATTGTTGGTTGATTGTCTTAGAGAGATCTTGGTGGGTTATTAATTTACTATTTTGGCCCTATCAGTTGGTATCAGAGCCAAGGTTTAATTAAATCATTGTTATGGAGTCTACTAATGGTAGTGGAGGTAATTCAATGGTTAGACTGACATCAATCAATTATTCCATCTGGAGACCGATGATGGAGGATTTGCTATTTTGCAAAGATTTGTATGATCCAATTGAAACAACCATAGAAGTTGGTGGCACAATTTCTAAACCTTCAAAACCAGATAAAATGGAAGAGAAAGATTGGGTAAAGTTAAAAAGGAAGACTTTGTGAACTATTAGGCAGTGGGTTGATCTTAGTATTTTCAACCATGTGTCTAAAGAGTACGACCCATATGATTTGTGGAAGAAATTGGAAGGTCTTTATGAAAGGAAGACCCCACATAATAAAGTTTTATTAATCAAGAGACTTGTTAATTTGAAATTGAAGGGTGGGAAGTCTGTTTCTGAACATTTGAGTGACTTCTAGGATATTATTAACAAGTTGACTACTATGAAAATTATTTTTGATGATGAATTGCAGGCTTTGTTCTTGTTGAGTTCTTTGCCAGACAGTTGGGAAACCTTAGTTGTGACTATTAGTAACTCTGCTCCAGAAGGTGTTCTATCTGTGAATATGATTAAAGAAAGCATGTTCAATGAAGAGATGAGAAGAAAGGAGATGAGAGTTGATAATTCGAATACTCTTCTTGTTGAGAATCGTGGTAGAAGCAAGAGTAAAGGACCCAAAGGTCGTGGTAACTCAAAGGAGAGGTCCAAGTCTAGAGACAAAGAGACTAGGACATGTTATCACTGCAACAAGCCTGGCCATATTAAAAAGTTTTTCTACCGTTGGAAGAAAGAACAAGGTAAGAAGCAAGACTTACAAAAGGAGGGAGATGATAAAAATCTGCGAAAGAATGCTACTACTGTGTAATGGTGATGTTACTTTAGTTTGTGCAACTAGTGAATGTCATCATGTAGAAAGTTCAAACACAGAGTGGTTGGTAGATTCAGGAGCTTCATATCATTGTGTTCCCAGAAAGAAGTATTTCATGAACTATCAATTGGGTGATTTTGGTAGTGTGAAGATGGGAAACAAGAGCTCAGCTAGTATTGTTGGGTTAGGTGATATTCGTGTGAAGACAAGTGTTGGGTGCATGCTTACATTGAAGAATGTATGCCATATTCCTGATTTACGCCTTAACTTGTTGTCTGCAAGTGTCCTTGATCAAGAAGGATTTCAACATACCTTTGATGATGGTAAATGGAAATTGTCTAAAGGTTCGATGACAGTTCCTCGTGGTGAGTTATGTTGTTCCTTGTATAAAACATACTTGAGGGTATGTTCTTGTGAGTTGAATGCAGTTGAAGAAAAGAATTCTCTTAATTTGTGGCATCGAAGGTTAGGGCATATGAGTGACAAGAGGATTAAACTGTTGGCAGGTAAATCTCTTATTTTTGTTGATAAAACAGTTTCTCTTGACCCTTGTGATTATTGCTTGGCAGGTACGCAACATAGAGTTTCTTTTGCTAAAAAGTCCATTAGAAGGCAAGGGAAATTGGAGTCAGTCCACTCTGATGTTTGTGGTCCCATTGAGATAGAATCACTTGGTGGCAATAGATATTTTGTCACTTTCATTGATGATGCTACTCGAAGAATTTGGGTGTATATGTTGAAAACAAAAAGCCAAGTGTTTGAGATTTTCAAAAATTTTCATGTTATGATAGAAAGGGAGACTGAAAGAAAGTTGAAGTGTCTTCGATCTGACAATGGTGGTGAGTATACTTCGAATGAGTTCAGGTATTATTGCTCACAACATGGCATTAGGCATGAGAAGACAGAGCCTGGCACACCACAACACAATGAAGTTGCTGAAAGGATGAACAGAACCATTGTAGAGAAAGTGATGTGCATGTTTAGAATGTCTGATCTTCCTAAGACATTTTGGGTTGAAGCAGTGCAATGTGCCGTGTATTTGATTAATCGATCTCCATCGATTCCTCTTGATTATGACATTCCAGAGAGAGCATGGAAGGGACATGATTCCACTTATTTGCATTTGAGAGTCTTTGGCAGCAAGTCATACATGCATGTGCCTAAAGAACAAAGGTCAAAGCTTGATTCGAAGACTAATCCATGTGTATTTGTTGGATATGGGGATGAAGAGTATGGTTACAGGCTCTACGATCCAGAAAAGAAAAAGGTAGTGAGAAGCAGAGATGTAGTATTCTTTGAGCACGAGAAGGGTGCAGATCTTCTAAGTACGAGGTACACTTCTATTTCAAAATCGTTTTTTGATACTACTAATG
Source organism: Trichosanthes cucumerina (assembly GCA_036507285.1). Taxonomy (NCBI): domain Eukaryota; kingdom Viridiplantae; phylum Streptophyta; class Magnoliopsida; order Cucurbitales; family Cucurbitaceae; genus Trichosanthes; species Trichosanthes cucumerina. The sequence goes on along the minus strand of CM071842.1, from coordinate 9,151,398 downwards.
ATCTTTCTTCTACTCCTTTTATTATTCAGTCGTCGAATGAGAATGTTGAAGATGTACTTGATGATGTACATGATGATGTTGGTGAGGTAGAACCTGATGTAATGTACCAGATCATGTTGATGATGATGATCTTGATGAGTCTTCATCTAATGAAGAAATCCATAATGAAGTGATTCATGAAGAAGTTCATGAGCAGGGGGAGCAATCTATCCCTCAAGTGGAGGATACACAGGTTCGAAGGTCCACAAGAGAGCGTAAACCTTCAACAAAGTATCCAAGTTAGAGTTCATTCTAGTTAGTGAAGATGGAGAGCCAGAGAACTATCAAGAGGTCTTGTCTCATGATGAAAAAGACCAGTGGCTTGATGCAATGAATGAGGAGATGAATTCCTTGAAAAAGAATGAAACCTATGAGCTAGTGCAACTTCCAAATGACAAGAAAGTTTTGAGAAACAAGTGGGTTTTCAAGTATAAAAAGGATGGCGAGAAGATAGTAAAGTTCAAAGCTAGATTAGTAGTAAAAGGATGCAACCAGAAAAAGGGCATTGACTTTGATGAGATATTCTCTCCAGTAGTCAAAATGACATCTATCAGAACAATTTTGGGTTTAGCAGCAAGTCTAGATCTTGAATTGGAGCAACTTGATGTAAAAACTGCATTTTTACATGGTGATTTGCATGAAGAGATCTACATGGAGCAACCTGAAGGATTTGAAGAAAAGGGGAAAGATAAACTTGTTTGCAAGTTGAAGAAGAGTCTTTATGGGCTTAAACAGGCACCAAGACAGTGGTACAAGAAATTTGATTCGTTTATGTTAAACAACTATTATAAACGAACTACAATTGATTCCTGTGTGTATTTCAGGAAGTTCCCTGGAGGTAACTTCATTATTCTTCTTTTATATGTAGATGATATGTTGACAGTTGGACAAAATGCAGATATGATTCAAAGTTTGAAGAAAGACTTGACCAAGTAATTTGACATGAAAGATTTAGGCCCAGCAAAGCAAATCTTAGGCATGAAGATTACTCGTGACCGAAAAGCTGGGAAATTGTGGTTATCCCAAGAGAAGTATATTGAACGGGTACTTGGAAGGTTCAATATGAAGCATGCTAAGCCTGTTGGTACACCATTAGCAACTCACTTCAAGCTAAATAAGAGAGCTTGTCCTACAACAGAGAAGGAGAAAGAAGCAATGTCAGCCATTCCTTACTCTTCTGCAGTTGGTTCTCTGATGTATGCTATGGTGTGTACTAGACCTGATATTACACATGCAGTCGGTTTAGTGAGTTGTTTCTTATCCAATCCAGGTAAGGCTCGCTGGGAAGCAGTAAAGTGGATCTTCAGATACTTGCGAGGCACCTTCAAATTGAGTTTATGTTATGGAGGTGGTAAACCTATACTTAAAGGCTATACTGATGCAGATATGGCAGGTGATCTTGATAATAGAAAGTCTACCTCAGGTTATGTGTTTACATTTTCAGGGGGAGCCATCTCATTGCAATCCAAGCTACAAAAATGTGTAGCATTGTCCACAACTGAGGCAGAGTATATTGCAGCAGTGGAAGCAAGCAAGGAGATGCTATGGCTTAAAAGATTCCTTCAAGAGTTAGGTTTGAAGCAAGATGAGTATGTAGTCTTCTGTGATAGTCAGAGTGCTATGGATTTGAGCAAGAATTCAATGTATCATGCTCGCACCAAACACATTGACATTAGATATCATTGGTTGCGAGATGTGATTGAAGAGAAGATAATGAAACTAAAGAAAGTCCACACCGACAAGAATAGTGCAGATATGTTGACTAAAGTAATTCCTGGAAGCAAGCTTGAGCTTTGTAGTAAGCTTGTTGGGATGAAGTTCAAGTGATCATGGATGTGATTGTGTCTTCCCCACAATGGGGCTGGAGGGGGAGATTGTTATGGGTGTCCAACCCATTTGTTAGACAAACATGGGTTTTCTTATGTTTGTGGGCCCAAAATATCGGCTTATATGTTTAGCCCATTTGAGGTTAAATGAGTTGGTTTATCTAGAAAAACTAGGTTTTTTTAGGAGGATATAACCTAAAAGGAAAAGGAAAAAACGGAAGGGGAATATAGAAAACGTTGGGAGATTAGTGCAGTTCAGTTTTTCACTGACGACGTTCACAAAGTTGTCGTTTTCTAGAGTTTCCACCGTTGGATTTTGCTGAAAATATGTCAGCTTGTTGAGGACTCACAGGGCCTTGTTTTGAACGGTTGAATTGTCGTTCTGAGTTTCGGTTTATCGGATATTGCTGTCAGACAAAACCTACAAAAACTGGGTGATATTTATCATCTTTCATCTCTCAATTATTGTTCTCTTATGTATGGAACTATTGGTGGGATGTGAATCTTTGTAAGACTGATTTGGGTTCTTTTTCTCTCAATTTTATCATAATAAGAGAAGGTGACAAGGGTGGACTCCTCACAAGTCCCGTGGTTTTTACTCTTCACATCGAAGAGGTTTTCCACGTATAATTCGTGTGTTTCTTGCATTTAGTTTTCTGCATTTGTTTATGGTTTGTTGTTGTTAATTGCTGGTTGTTGCTTGAGAATTATTTGGTGAATAATTTGTGGTGGATTGAAGTATATTGTTGGTTGATTGTCTTAGAGAGATCTTAGGTGGGTTATTAATTTACTATTTTGGCCCTATCAACTTTCACCTACAACAAAGCAAAATATGTGAGACAAAATGAAGGATACTAAAGTTCAAATTTGATAAGTATATTAAGCCTTTACCACTGAATAAAATAAATACAAAGACAATTAAGCTAGTAAAGTTCATATTAATCCTGAGACAACTGAAAGTATTTCAAAACAATATTTGTACAAAAAACTATGTGAATACAATCGACAAAAGGTTGATCTTTGAGACGCAAAAAACAAATAAAATATCAAGATTTAAACTTACATTTTCTCAACTTCTTTCCAACAAGGAACATGCATCTACCGAGAAAGTCAAAATGCCAATGACAAACACACAACAATACATGTTATTGTCTTCTAATTTTTACACATACATCAAATTGCCATGTAAGTTTCTATTGATCAGTTTAATGAAAAAAAGAAACTATCACACACGATTTTTTTAACTCATTTCAAAGTCTAATGGTTAAATTTTTTTACCAAAATACTATTTTTTTCTTATTTACCAAAATACTAATTTTACAATCGCATTAACATTCACAAGTCCCAACAAAAACCAAAGAAAGAAAACTAGCAAGTGAAATCTATATTCTCATCCCTCCACCTCTGCCACCACTTGCAACATGTGGATTCAAACAACTCTCATCTCTGTACCTATCATAAATGTCCTTTTCTCGGATATAACCTCAAAAGCTAAATCATACAACCAAATTAATTAACCCAGAAGCTAAAAATAGTGCCATAATCTTAAAAAAAAAAGAAAAATCAAATGGAGAACAAAATTACTGTTGTTAGTCTCTACAAATCACTTATTGGCTATCTCATTCAACTCTTATGAGGATGGTACTTCAGAGTGCACTTCCTACAAATCCTTGTTGTTTGTCTGGCGAACCCTTCCACATTCGTTGTATATCATAATTGCACTTTCTGATTCCAAAAAGGAATAAAAATTAGCACAAAACAATTGACGAAAATTAAACGAGCTTCCTTCTTATCTCTCTCTAAATCTCTCTTTTTCTCTCAACCTTCTTATCAGAATCGTCACTTCAACTTGGTCGTTGAATCGATTTCAGAAAAAAAAAACAGGAAAAAACAAATGACTTTGCCTAGTGACTACGTACCACAAATCAAATTACAAACACAATCCATCAACAATACACAAATCACATTCATAACTTAACTAGAAGCAGAGCATCTCAAAATTAGAGTAAAAAAATAGTATTAGAGCATCTCAAAATACTAACTTAACTAGAAGCAGAGCATCTCACATTCATAACCTAACCAGACGGATCTCCAGCGACCCGATCGATTTGTTGTTCGCTCTGCACCTTCAATACACGTAATCGAGGTGTTCTTCCACGACGATGTAGCAATCCTGCAGCACGATCAAGAAATCGAGGGCGGCGGCGGCGGTGGAGAAGAGATTCAGAGAGTGGAGGCGGATCTCCCAGTACAAGACGTAGTGACTGGGGATGGAGGAGGTGTCAGTGAAGCTTGTGTATTCGGCGAGAAGATCGTTGTAGGGCTCGAGAAGCTTCTTGGCTATGGCGATGTTCTTGTGGAGGTCTTGCTCGTTCGCCTTGTCGTTATCGATGCTCAGAACCGTGAGGAGCGATTGCAAGGAGCAACGATGAAAACTCTGGAAAGAAAAGGAGGCGTGGGTATGTTTACAATCATGAACATTAGGGTTGAACTAATTTATAAGCTAACAAACAATGACAGAAAAATTTATTTTTATTTTAAAAATCATATATATGAGAATCAATAACGGGCATTGCCCGACATTATAGAGGTAAAAATCCGAAAATGAACGTCAATCCCGCGTTTTCCAATGTCCGTCATTATTTCTTTTAAGTGAAATTTTTAGACTGTCATTAAAGGTCTAATTTTTTGTAGTGATAATGTCAATAACATTATACTCGAATTTCAACCCTTAAAAGTAACAAAAGAAACTGACAAGGAAGAATAACAAGAACAAAAGAAGAAAAAGAAACAATAAAAAAAAACCCAACCAATAATCGATTTGAAGATGATCAAAATCAAAGAAATTACAAGGAAAATAAGAAAAAAAATAAAAGATCTTTCAAGTTGAGGGCAATTTAAATACAATGAGTACAAGTATTGGTCCATGAGTAGAGCTTCAATGGGATCCTTCAACCACCATGTTCTCAAGCTTTAACAACACCAACAAAAAAAAAAAATAATAATAAATGAAACTATTAGACAGAGGAAAAATAAAACACACTCCTGTGGCTTAAATTACAATATCATGCACACTACTCATAATTTTAGAATTTTCTTTTTGTGGCTTTATGCGAGTTTTAGGATACTTTGTTGTAGTTGGAGGCAACAAAAAATCAAACACACTATTGTGGCTTAAACAAGATCAAGCAATATAGCACCATAAAGACAACTTTAAGTACCTTCAAATGAAATCAAAGAACAAAAATTCAAATATAACAAAAAAAAATGAGTATCTTAAAAAAGAATAATAAGCCTACCTTCCTTTACCTTTGTTACCCTTTAGCTGCTCAATGTTCTAAAATCTTCCTCGATAGTTAGAGTCATCATTTGGTTAATCTTCTATAGCATATATGTCAAAATTAAACTACAATTTTCCTTTGTCATGAAAACTGTAACGCCCATGAACTTTAGGTACAATTAAATTGTATTTTTTGGTTAATTTTTTTAATGGAGAATATTCAGTTGGACCTTGAATACATGATTTAATTTAAGTTTTGTTCAAAAGTAAGAAAAATAAGTAAATTTGGTGATATAATTATGATTAGGACATGATTGTGGTTTTATATAAGAGAAAGGGCAAAAGAAAAGAAAAGTTGAATTAGGGTTTTTCAAAGAAAAAGACACCCTTTCTTTGTCTCTTCTATGCATGCAAATCGAGGACTCTTCCCTCCTCCATCTTTTCCAACAACCCATCTTGGAGAAGCCCTCGTCGCCCTTGCTTGAAGTCATCCGGCAACCATCGTTAGCCGATGGTTGACGATGAGGAATAGTTTATTTAGGAAAAATAAACTATTCTAATTATTATTTTTGGATGGTTGCAGACGAGGCTCCACGATCGGTGCGCGTCGTCGGAGCCAAATCGCAACCATCGCCGCCACAAATCTGCATGAGCTGACCAATCCTCGTTTCGTTCAGCCACCAGAAGCGACGTCGCTCACGTACATCAACCGAAATCGCCGCCGATAGAGAGGCCCATATGCAGTGCGTTGCCCTAGATGCCGGATGAACAAAACCGTCGTCCTCTCACCGGCGTGACCACACCGTTGAACGTCGAGATCTGCAGTTGCCTTCTCTCGTCGTCTAGCCAAAAGTCAAGCAAAACACCACCTTGGTTCGAGCTTTCCACCTTATTTGTGATCGGTTTCGTTGGGTTCAAATCGATTCTGGATAGATCGGTGCTCGAGCACTTCAAAAATACGTTTCACGGGCCAAGATGCGCTGCCACCGACCGCCGCACGCCGCTCGCAAGAGTTTGTGAATTCATCGAATTTTGGCTTTCGAACCCGTTTTTGACCTCTATGAGTGCTAATTTGGATTCGTTATTTCAAGATCTTTCGGATAATTTATTGTAGAGGAATTTATATGGGATTTTTGAAATGTTACTAGGAGACTAACGAACTCGAAGTTGAGTTAGTAAGCTTGAGCTATTCTAATCAGGAGTGTGAAGAAATTGTGACATCAAACCAGTCTTGAATCGAAATTTTGGTTTGGAAAGCACTTTGAGATAGGAATTTAATTTAAGGAATTTTGGAACGAAGGTTAAGTAAAGGGATCTTATGCCGATCATTTTAAAATCGGGAGTAAAATATGTTTTTCAAAGTTTTATATCCAAAACTTATTTCTCATATATTGAATTTCAAAAAGAATTTATTTAAAGAAATTTTAATTCATTTTACGAGATTTATTATGTTTAATTGAAAATTTCCTATGTTCTTACAAAATATATATATATATATATATATATATATATTGATTGTGATTATGCTCATGAGAATCCCGTGATATGTTGCATCACCATAGTTATATGGATTATGAATATATATATGTGAGAGAAAGGATGGGACCTCATGCATACTGTATGTACATGAAAATGTTTTACGAAGGTTATGGTAATTGGTCTCCGTCCTGAGGATCTATGCATGATCAAACATGCATTAGAGACCCTATGAGTCAAACTTATAGGGGTATGTGAGGGATTCAAACTTAAAAAAGTCTGTGAGGGACTCAAATTATAAGGATTGAGGGACTCAACATGGAAAGACTCATGGTGATTCAACTGACCACTTTAAGCCGAAGAGAAAAGTCATGATTTTCTGAAAGAAATTTTAGTTCCCATAAATGAAAGCAAGTTAAAGTCATGTATATATGTGATTGCAACTCTCAACCCCGGTAGTGGAGTAACTTACTCGGTATTATTTTATAATACTCATCCCTTCTTTTGTTTTTAAAATGTTTTCAGGAAAAGCAAGAGCATACAGGGTGGATAATGAGGATGCGCTACAAAGGTCATGAGAATAGAAGTCATATATTCCACATCTTTTAAACTATCATGTTTTATCTTTATAATTTTCTCTGATGAAAATTACTGATTTAAAGGTTATAGTTGTTTTGAAAACCAAGACCGAATTTGAGTTATATTTATTTTAAATGATTTGATTTTATGAGATCCTAAATCAAGATGATTTTAATTTTTTTAACTATTTGTACTTCTTAAATGTTAAATTATGGTCTCAAATGCATGCATGAAGCAGATGGTCCTAAGGGAAGGTGTCCTAGAGTGAGAGTTGTTACAAAAACTAGACAACATGAATGAAATTTAAAGAAACTAAGGTATGCGTCCTTAACCATTGAGAATGCACTCAAGTAAAAAGCAGCTAGATGTACTTGAATATACATTAAATATCTCTTAACTTTAAGCAATCACAATATATATAAGAGAACAAAATAATTCTGTAATGCATTTAAAAAGCACATGATCAGGCATAAAATGTTATTATTCTATAACATTACTTCACATCCCTATATTACTTGAGAGTGAATAAGAAGAAGATACTTCTATTCGTACAAAATATGAATAAATATTAGGTGTAAAAATTATAAGAAAAAAAAAAGTGTCAAAAAATATCTCAAGATCAGCATCGTTGGTACTTGAATACTTTCAAATTAGCTTGCATTAATTATAGAAAAAAACATTCCCTTTTATTAACTAGTATACTTTATACAAACAACTATGTGTGCATTTATCTAAACCATCCAAAATAAGTAATCAACTCAATTTTTCACCAAGTACCTTATTCAATCAATGAGTTATAGTCAAACTACCTCATCATATTCATGAGTTTATTTGAATCACTCAAAACAAAATATTCATGCTTCATGTAAATCATAAACTTAGAATCACAAATACTTCTCCAAATTCTATGAATAAAGTTTGAGGCTTCAAAGTTGGTAGAATTGAACTTGTAAAATAAAGAAGACTAAAATTATGGTTGAACCTGTAAAATAAAGAAGAATAATACTAATAAAAAAGTCACAAGTCAATTAAATTATGAAGGAACTAAATTCTATAATAATATATTCAATTTATCATCTCCAATTTGTTGTGAAATATAAAAAGGAACTCAGATATGCCCAAATTCAGAATGCAAATTTTTAGCAAGCAAAAGAAAAATAAATGACACCAAGATATATAGTGGTTCAACCTTTCGGTCTACATCCACTTTGAGAACCAGTTTAAAAGGATTTTATTAATCAGCACATAAGTCACAAATACAATTACAATTGGCAACAACTAATCCAAACGAACCTTGGATTGAAACGGATCGATAAAACAATCGATACCTCAAATCGATTTATGATCTGAGCTCCTTATCGAATACCACTGACCAAACAACCTTCGATAAGACCAGAGAGATAATACCTACGACGTTTTCAGCCTTCTATCACCAAGACCACGTCGAACAAGAGCAGAGAACAATACCCACACTGTACTGAACCCGAGATCCTCCCCGGAACCACGCGTAACCCACACGCCTCACCGGAACCTCACCTGAACCTCGCCTGAACGAATATTTCGCTGGAATCGCACGTCGGACTGAGACCGAGACCCTCAGCAGAACCCACGTCGTTTTCAGATCTCGCCGGAAAATGCTCGTCGACGTTCACCTTCTCAGACAGAAACTCAGACCCACGCCGAACGTCACGCCGGAGATCGAAAAACTAGGCTTCTTCTGCGGTTGTTTTTCTCTCTCTCTCTAAACTGTGTGTTGCGGCTACCCTTTCTCTCTCTCATGTGTGTTTCACGAAAAACACAACCTAAAGGATAGAAGATGGAGATAATTGCAAAAATGTCATTGTGCATAATTACTAAAATGCCCTTAACTTAAAAAACCCTTTGATTTCTTGTTATTTTCTCACAAATCTCCCTCATGACAAGAACATCTTAAGCCACAAGCTGATTCTCTAAAGCTTCCTATCACCCTGGCTTTACATTCAACTCATTTAACAGGTATTTAAACCTATGAGCTACAAGCACCTTTGTCAACATATCTGACAAGTTCTGATCTGTATGAACTTTGACCAGTTCAATTTCATTTTGAACAACTGCATCCCTGATAAAATGAAATTTAACATCGATATGTTTAGATCGCTCATGATGAGATGGATTCTTCGCAAGATGAATAACACTCTGGCTATCACAACGGATGATAGGAATAAACTCTTGCGATTACAACTCACCAACTATACGCTTCAACCACATTGCTTCCTTAACTGTTTCTCCCACAGAAATATACTCTGATTCAGTAGTGGACAAAGCAACTACTGGCTGTAAAGAAACCTTCCAACTGACCACATGACCATACAATCGAAAAATGTACCTAAACAAAGATCTTCTTTTATCAAGATCTGCAGCATAATCTGCATCTGCGAAACCTTCTAGCAATGCTGATTTATCACACCTGTTCCTAAAGCACAGTGAAACATTTGAAGTACCTTTCAAATACCGAAACACCCACTTAACTGCATTCCAATGTTCCTTCCCAAGATTTGACTTAAACCTACTTATCATGCTCATTGAGTAACCCAAGTCAGGCCTAGTACAAATCATGAGATACGTTATGCTCCTAACAACATTACAATAAGGAATGTTTGACATCTCTAACCTTTCTTGATCAGTAGTAGGACACTGAGACGAAGGAAGTCTAAAATGAGATGCTAAGGGTGTCGCAACTGGCTTACAATTAGACATATTGTACCTGTCAAGAAGTTTATGCACATGACTCTCATGCGAAATGGTTAACAAACCTTTCTCCCTATCTCTTTTAACATCCATGCCTAAGATTCTTTTCAATGCCCATAAATCTTTCATTTTAAATTCACCACTCAACTGTCTCTTGAGTTCACAGATTGTAGCATAATCATTAGACACTAATATCATATCATCTACATAGAGCAGTAGATAAATATAAATACCTTTCCGAGATAGTTTCACACATGCATCATAAGAGCTCCTGCGAAACCCCTGCTTCAGGATGAAAGTATCAAACCGAACATACCACTGTCTTGGCGACTGCTTCAGTCCATAAATGGACTTGTGAAGGCGACAAACCATATCTTTTCTTCCTTTCACCTCATAACCCTTAGGTTGAGCCATGTAAATTACCTCCTCCAATTCCCCATGAAGGAATGTTGTGGTGACATCCATCTGTTCAAGAAACATATCAAAATGAACAGTAATAGATAAAATCAATCTAATTGATGAATGTCTCACCACCAGAGAGAAAACCTCATGAAAATCAACTCCCTCCTTCTGAGTGAAGCCTTTGGCTACCAACCTAGCTTTATACCTAGGCTTGCTGTCACCACCTGCACCAGGCTTGATTTTGTAAATCCACTTTGATTGAATGAGTTTCTGTTTAGGAAGCCTTGGAACCAATGACCACGTCGGATTCTTATGCAAAAAGAACAATTCTTCTTCCATTGTTGCTTTCCATTGTTCTTTCAAATCAGATGCAATAGCCTTTTCGTATGTAATAAGCTCTACCTCAACACTATCAGATGCATAATTAAAAGCAAAAGCTACAAGGTCAGCAAAATCATACCTGGTAGGTGTCTCTTTCACTCTCTAAGATCTACACGTGTAAGCCGATAATCCTGTAAGTCACGGTTACCTGAACTTTTCTCTGTGAAAGCTCCCACATCAATCAAAATCCTTTCCTGTTGAGACTGTTCCCCATCAAATTAAGAACTTTGTGAAGGCTCTGTTTGCGGAACCAGAGAAGACCCATCACTAGATTCACCTGAACAACCTGACGGTCGTGTTTCTGAATCAATCTTGACTTCTGTTTCAACATTCTCAACTGACTTTTGTTCTGGCCGACTCTTAGTAAAAAATGACATCTTTTCTTCATTAAAAGTTACATCTCTGCTGATAATACATTTATTCCTATCCTCCTCCAAGCACCAAAGTTTATATCCTTTGACACCTGAAGGATAGCCCAGAAACATACACTTCAATGCTCTGTTATTCAGCTTTCCTTCTTTGACATGAGCATAAGTTGAACAACCAAATACCCTGAGATGATCAAGGCTTGGAGCTTCTCCTTTCCATACCTCCTGAGGAGTCTTAAAGTCTATGGCGGAAGACGGAGTCCTGTTAATCAAGTAACAGGTAGTTTAGGTAGCTTCTCCCCAAAACTTCAAAGGTAACGAAACATTAGACAAGAGACATCTAGTACGCTCCATATCGTTCTGTTGAACCTCTCAGCTAAAGCATTTTGTTGTGGAGTGTGTGTAACAGTAAAATGTCTCGTAATCCCCTTAGATTTGCAAAGTTTGTCGAACTTATGATTCAGAAACTCTAAACCATTGTCAGTCCTCAAATATTTTACCTTTCTACCTATTTGGTTCTCAGTCTGCTTCTTCCATTCAAGAAATTTCCCAAAAGCTTCATCCTTTTGTTTTAGTAGATAAATCCACACTTTTCTTGAAAAATCGTCAATGATAGACATGAAGTACCTTGAACATCCCATACTAGGTACTTTAGTAGGACTCAACAAATCTGAGTGTAGATAATCCAGTATGCCTTTAGTTGTATGCTTCCCTTTTCCAAACTTCACCCTGGTAGACTTTCCCATTATGCAATGATCACATAATGGAAGTTCAATATCTTTAACTCTTCCAAGTAAGCCTTGTTGTGAAAGAGCTTGTAACCTTCTTTCACTCACATGAGCCAACCTCCTATGCCATAAAATAGCCATATCTGTTCTTTTACTGGATGCAACTGCAACGTTTCCTATAATAGCAGAACCTTCCAACACATACAGACCATTCCTTAAGGTTCCTTTCAATTTAACCAAGGACCCTTTGGAAACTTTTAGAACTTCATTCACAGATTTATATGAATAACCTGTTTTATCTAATTCACCTAAAGAAATCAGATTTCGTTTGAGTTCTGGAACATACCTTACATTTGTAAGCACCCTGATCAACCCATCATGTGTTGCAAGCCGAATTGACCTTGTTCCCCTCACATTACAAACGCCATTATCACCCAACAGAACTTTTTTCCCATTGACTTCCTGATAATCGATTAGATAGTCCCGCCTGGGAGTCATGTGAAATGTGCACTCAGAATCCATGATCCATTCCTCTTGAAAATCTCTATTGGACACCATCAAGACCTCTGTTGAATCATACCTATCTGTTATATTTGCTGCACTCGATTCACCCTTTTTATCATGAGAAGTTTCTTTGTTCTTGTTCAAAGGACAATCTTTCTTAAAATGTTCCTCCTTACGACACAAGTAACACTTTTTGCCTTTTCCCTTGGACTTAGACCTGCTTTTAGATTCCTTTCCTTTCCGAGTCTTCTTTTCAGTTCTCCCCCTGGCCATAAGTAACTCTCCTTCCCTGCGTTTTTTCTTAATTTCGAGATTTCTCGTTTTCAAAGCATCCACCACAATGTCCATGGTCAGAGAATCCCTACCATATTTTATGACTGCTTTTACTTCTCAAAATGTATCCGGCAAAAAAGTCAAAAGAATAACTGCTTGATTCTCATCTGACATCTTCTCATCGATGTTATTGAGATCGGCCACAATCTTTCGAAAATCATCCAAGTTCTCTTCTAAGCCTTTATTCTGACCCATCTTATATCCAAAAAATTTCTCCTTTAGATATAATTTAATTGGCAAAAGATTTGGTCAAATAAAAACTCTCTAATTTCTTCCATAACTCTATCGTGGTAGTTACCTCATCCACTTGCCTAAGCACTCCATCTGACAGATAGAGTAAAATTGTCGAATAGGCAATTTTATTCATTTCCTTTCGTTCATCTTCTGTGAGTGTAGTCGGAAGATCCTTTTCGTCACACAAGATTTTAGCTACCCTTTGCTGAACCAAAAGAGTTTTAATCTTCTTCCTCCATAACCCGAAATCACCCTTCCCATCAAATCGAGCAACCTCAAATCGAGTCGACATCGAAGCCATTAACCTCACAAAGAATATCCTGAAACGCAGAAAATTCAACGAACCACAAAACCACAACCCTCCAAACTTTGGATCGAATAGAGCTCTGATACACTTGTTGTGAAATATAATAAGGAACTCAGATATGCCCAAATTCAGAACGCAAATTCAAAATAAAAATAAATGAAACCAAGATATATAGTGATTCAATCTTTCGGTCTACATTCACTTTGAGAACCCGCTTGAAAGGATTTTATTAATCAGCACATAAGTCACAAATACAATTACAATTGGGAACAACCAATCCAAAGAACCTTGGATTGAAACGGATCGATAAAACAATCGGTACCTCAAATCGATTTCTGATCTGAGCTCCTTATCGAATACCACTGACCAAACAACCTCCGATAAGACCAGAGAGATAATACCCACGAAGTTTTCAGCCTTCTATCACCAAGACCACGTCGAACAAGAGCAGTGAACAATACCCACACTGTACTGAACCCGAGATCCTCGCCGGAACCACGTGCAACCAACGCGCCTCACCGAAACCTCACCTGAACCTCGCCTGAACGAATATTTCACTGGAATCGCCCGTCGGACTGAGACCGAGACCCTCAGCGGAACCCACGTCGTTTTTAGATCTCGCCGGAAAACGCCCGCCGGCGATCACCTTCTCAGACAGAAACTCAGACCCACGCCGAACGTCACGCTGGAGATCGAAAAATTGGGCTCTTCTGCGGTTGTTTTTCCCTCTCTTCTCTCTCTCCTGTGTGTGTTTCACGAAAGATGGAGATAATTGCAAAAATGCCATTATGCATAATTACTAAAATGTCCTCAATTTAAAAAACCCTTTGATTTCTTGTCATTTTCTCACACAAGTGAATGAAAAAATGTCATTTCTTGTCATTTCTTAGTACAAGTAGGAAGAAATGACAAGGGGCCGCCAAGAAATGAAAAAATGCACCAGTAGGAGTTCGTCTAGGAAGAAATCTCTACAGATGCAAATGAACATCCAGATTCACGCCGCCAAGAGATTTCCATCAATGTTGCACTGTGGCTGCGATCGTGAGATAGTGAAAAAATGACAAGGGGTTGAGGGAGAAGGAGTTGGAACAGATGAGGGTTTGAAAGAGAAAATCAAATATCGGAAAAAAATTTTACTTTGATGACGCTCAATAATAGGCCCATTTTTAAAATTAGCATTTTTTCGTCATTGTTTTTACCAACGAAATTTTAAAGTCATTTAAAAGTAAGATTTTTTTTGTAGTGTTATAAAAAAATAGTTGGATAAGATTGTACCATCCTTAAGGTATTATGATTTTACAAATGGTGAACTCCAAGATATCGAAGCATCTACTAAAAATATATAGTTTGACTTTACTCCAATGTTTAGATTCTGATTACCAAGATAGCGGGAAAGAGGTATACTTTATGCATTTATATTTCATATTTTATAACTGAATGCTTCATATACGTGGGATTCTTTTTTTTTTCATCTTTTGTGAGATTCTAGAATCATGGGGATCCAAGTCAAGAACAAGAAGCAATCACTGCATTTCAAGAGGCAGACCCTCTAGCGGTCGGGTTCTCCGCGGAGTGGGGCGAGCCATGAGCCTTAGGTACTAATTATATCATATGAACGTATACTTGTAAATAATAATGTTATTTTTTCTGATCTAATTAGTTAAGTTCGTCCCTGTTTCAGGATCTAAAACAGACTCTAGATTAGGCTTAAGACCACAATCAAAAGGTGGGGTTGTTGACTGGAGAGATACCTCACAATATCTAAGATATATGAATTACTTCTCTCATAAAACCTCGTATAATTTAATAGGGCTACCCCAGAACATTGAATTAGACTACTAGATCCAAACACATGGAAGGATATGTATTGAGATCGACAATGGGGCCGACAGATAAATATTTGCATTGGCTACAAAGTTCAGTCCCGCCATAGAATAGTTGTATTTTGTATATGCATTTTCATACTCTTTGAATCATACATAAATGCATGCTTATAGATAGTTGTATTTTGACGTGGATTTGTCCAAGATGATTTTCATCAAGTACTTAGAATGGTAGATTCAATCAACTTTCAAGGAATATAGAGCAAAGTCGTATACATACTGATGTGACTTCGAGGACCCTATGGAAGCTCGTGCAAACCCACTGGTAAGGCATAAAGTGGACTATTTATATGGCTTAATTATTGCTAAGGTTGATGCTTAAATGACTATTTTTTATTTTATAGAAATCGATCATTTATGGCTTAGGAGATGGTTTTAGATTATAGAAGAAGTTTTTAACCTCGAGATCGTGGAGATCGTAGTAGAGACAGGATATCACCCCACCATGTTAGATTATTTAAATATAAATAATCATTAATGTGGCCTATTAAACTTTATGTTTTGGGCCTACTGATAAAGTAGGTCAATAAAAGATAATTTTCCTAATTTAAACACACACCATGATGGAAAGGTTTATATAAAAGATAAAATCTAGGGATTAGTCCTCTCTCTACGTCTTCAAGAAACCTAATCAAGTTCAAGTAAAGGAAGACAAAGAGAGAGAAACGCAATCCTTCTCTACTAGAAGAATACCATGGATCCATATATGTTATTCTATCTCATATTATTTGTGAAAATCTTCTAGTTCAAAGATCTTAGCTTTTATTGAATTATACAATGTTAGAATTTTATTTTATAATCATGTAATCTAAAGTTTACACACCAGACCTGACTTGTCTTCTTACTCTTACTTTTGTAGTTTTGTTATGGATTTTTGATACTTTGCTAATGTATATACTGCTTATTTTAGTAACAATTAAGTTATGACATGCCCAAATGTATGCATAAGCTTAAGTAGGTAATAAATAAATTGTATCCACACGAACTAGTAATTTTTCGATTGAACAAGAATTAATAATCCTCAACAACTTCGTTTAGTAACCAACAAAATATCATTTGGAACAAAACAGAAATTAAGAATGCTTAAGTAAAATTAAATGCTAAAACAAAGAATAAAACATAGCAAAACAAAGTAAAGAGATGGTGTACATGTATTATAAACTAAAGGAAGTTCAGTTTAGGAAAAAGCTTGCATTGCTTTTGAGTGAAGTGTTGTAACAAAATCTATATTCTCTTAACCCACAAACAACTCTCATAAAATCTTCACAGATTTTCAGATATTATGGTTTAATTTTCATTAAACCTACTATTACTCAACGCCTAACCGTGTTGATTAGGTGAGTTAATTATCTATTCTACCCATGATTATGAAAAATATCCAAGTTTTTTTTTTAATTTTTTATTTACAAATTCAAATCAATTACAACAAAATATAGTGGACATGTATGTAAATTCAAACCTCTTTTGGACTTCAGATAGTTGGGTCTAGACAAACCTAAAATTTATTTAAAATCTTCACATTTGTGTAATGTAAAGCTTCAAATTACCTATTCTTGCATTTAACTCTTTTGGAAATTAAAGCTTTATTTGGTTGAAATCTCCTAGAATATAATTCTTGTCAGATTTGAATGGCTGGAGGCATTCACACTGCCAATGGCAAAAGAAAATGATCAATTAAAATTTTTATTTGTTTACTGTTTCGAGTATAATAATAATAATTATAATAATAAATCTATATTTTAAGCATTTCTAAATTTTCAAAAATCACTTTAATTTATCTAAAGAAAACACTACATCCTAAACCTAATGATCATAAGGATCTCCTGTATCCCAAGAAATTAGTCAATATAATAAAACCGCCGTCGATTTCGAAAATCTATATGGTTCTAATAACCGTTGGATAAAATTTTTAATTAATATTATAATTTATCTTTCATATATCTAATGGTAAAAAATTATCGATCACATCGTGACTCGGATAACTTTTCCTTTATCCCCTTCCAACATGGATCATGGGTGGTTGGTGGAAAATCTTTCCTGAGATCAGAGTCGTTTGAAATGTTAATTCTTTTTCGGGAAAGTTAATAATGATATGGTTTCTACATCAGACAACGTAATAAAAAAAAGGGCGTAAAGGTAGAGCCTTGGCACTCCATTTTGTAAATTGCAAGTGCAAAAGTTTGTTATAAATCATCCATTTTTTAGTCTTTTTTTTTCTTTAATGTTTATCTTCAATCTTATATAGTTTTAAAATTTTAAAATTTGTCATTAACTAGATGTTAAAACAATATAGTTTTAAAATTTTTCTGTCAATAGTTGCGCTAAGGAATTTGGAGCATGACTAACTAGATGTTAAAACAATATTCTCACAGAGAAACATAAAAGGATGTCTTAAAAAGAGGTATGTTTATTAACTAAATTATTTTTGTGTCTTAAACAATCTTCTAGATATTGGTACTTTGAAGTCTGATTTTGCTGAGGGCTTAGATATGTTGGATTTTTGGAAATATATTAGAAGTGAAATTGCCACATATCTGAAAGATACAAGGAAGTGATGAGCTCCTGGCACTATAAAAGGAGTTTATGACTTTGGTTTTAAAGTATCACAGTTAGAAACAGTTTAAACTAAGTGTACTAGCTCTAGTTAAATTCCCTTTTTATATTCTCCGGTTGAAAGTGGGAAGAAAGGTGTGAGTAGTATAATGTTTGGGGTCGGAGAGAGAATTCTATGTAATTGTAACAATTTTTCATATAGTGGAATTTCTTTCTGTTCGTGGTTTTTTCTCCGGGTTTGGAGTTTTTCCACATAAATTCTTGTGTCTCTTATTTTGTTGTTTTCTTTTAATTTCTCAGTTATTTCTGCTTATTCCTAGTGGTGAGAGGTTTTTCCCAACAAGTGGTATCAATGATTTAGGTTTATAGTTTCTTGAGGTTTCTGAGTATGCTCTGTGGTTGCAACATTGTCTGAGCTTCCACATCAAAAAGGATTTCTTGAAACGAGCTATAGTTGTTCACTATTTGCAGATTTGCTAGGAGTGAAGCAGATATCTCAAGTTTTATGAGTCTAGTAAAGATTGATGTGAAGAAATTTGACGAAAAGATGAACTTTGGCTTGTGGCAAGTGCAAGTCAAAGATGTGTTGATACAATCTGGGTTACACAAGGATTTGAAGGGAAGACCGAGCTATGGTGTTCCTGAAAGGTTAAGCGGTGATGGTGGTCCAACTGAGTCCAGTGGTGATTCCAACAAATGTTCTAAGAAGTCCAACATGACAATATGGAATTGGAAGAAAAAAAAAAGACTTTGTGCAAGTTGCTGGGAATGCGGGCGGTCTAGACACATGAAAAAGAATTGTCCTAACAGAGCAAGTTCGTTAAAAGACTCTACGTCAGATGCTAACATGATCTCTCTCATTAGGAGAGATGGTGACATCTTCTGAAGAAAGACATAATCATCCTTATGGTATGTCCGTTTTGCCATGATAGAGGATGTGATGTTAGCGGTTCCACAAGTTTGCACACGAGCATTGACTTGGTGGTTTTGCAAGGTGTGTGTGGTGGAAGTTATGTCGATGGTTGAAAAACTTTCAGGTAAGCCAAGTAGGTGGAAGTTGCACCAAATTTCAGTAAGGTTTATCGGCATGTGACGAAAAAGAAAAGTCTTGAGAGGTGGCATTCCAAGTGGTCTACTTTTATGGTGGAGTAGGTTATAGTTCTCTGTTGAGGATTATGAAGACAATGATGTAGGAAGAGATGTGGATTCTTCAAATATCTTGCTAAGGTGGAAATTGTTGGGTTTTTGGCAATATATTAGAAGTGAAATTGTCCCACATCTGAAAGATGCAAGGAAGTGATGGGCTCCTGACACTATAAAAGGAGCCTATGGCTTTGGTTTCAAAGCATCCCAGTTAGAAACAACTTGGTGTACTAGCTCTAGTTAAATTCTCTCTTTATATTCTCTGGTTTGAGAGTGGGAAGAAGGGTGTGAGTGGTATAAAGTTTTGAGAGAGTGTTTTTTTAATTGGGGTCGGGGAGAGAATTTTATGTGATTGTAGCAATTTTTCACATAGTGCAATTTCTTTTTGTTCGTGGTTTTTTTCTCCGAATTTGGAGTTTTTCCACGTAAATTCTTGTGTCTCTTATTTTGTTGTTTTCTTTTAATTTCTCAGTTATTTCTGCTAGGAATGTCAGAGGTAGTCAATGAAGCTCTTTAGTTATAAAGACTTATGGAAAGGTTTTGAGTATGAATATTAGATAATAGGGTTAAAATACAATTACAGTCCTCGTACTTTGGAATACATTCTATTTAGTCGTTATACAACATTCTAAAATTTTTACCTAATTTAGGGAACGTCATTAAACAAAAAACTATATTTATTCAAAAATTTTGACAGTATAACGATGTAACTACACTATAATTTCGGTAGTATAACAATATAACTACAAACTATCCAAAATTTTCCTAGCACATGTTCTATAAAAAGATCACACTTCGACAAATCAAAGTATAACTAAACAACAACTCCTACATCTCTTCTTAACAGTCTATTACAACCAAACTCACATAAAAACAATATCACAACAACCTGATTCCAACCCTAACTTAATACACATTAAATTAAAGAAATAGAAGGCAATCTAAATACAACAACAATCAAATTAAATCCACTAGCTGAACTTAAAAAAAAAAATTGTACTATAACTTCAAGTAAAGTCTCAATGAATAAGAATAAAATAAATAAGGCTAAACTATGGCTCAAGATTAAGTCAAACAACGTACCAACTAAGCCACTCAAAAGGAACTTCTATTAAACTCAAAGGCTAGCTACTGGTATCCTCTCGCCACACCTCCTCTTGATTACTAAGATCATGGAGATTTAAAATTGCAAAGTTGGTTGTTTGGAGGGGGAATCAATACAAAAGTACTCAGTAAATAGCTCACACATGGTGAGTCACCAAACATCAAACAAGGCAGACAACATGCTTTTCACATGCATATCCAACATGTTATTCATAGCTAATAACACAAATAACATGTTCAACATACATAAGCAACAAAGTAAGCATAAGAATCGCTAATCCCATGAATTCTCACACCATGTTATGCCACTAATACATGAATTCTCACATCATGTGTTGTGCATCCAACACATGAATTCTTGCACCATGTCATGTTCTCCCAATTGTACTCAACAAGTTTAGTCCTCACAAAGTACTAACCTTTCAAGAAGCATCAACGGTGTCGTAGTTACCAGGCATCCACATTGCAATTTGTTAGTAGGCCTAGTTTGTGTTGTTTAGCCTTTGTAGCAGAGTGGATAGGCCTAGTTCATGATGTGTGGCCTTTGTGTCAAAGTGGATAGGCTTAGGTCGTGATGTGTAACCTTTGTGGAAAATTGTTAATAGGCCTAGTTTTGTGTTGTGTAGCCTGTTGTGGCCAAATGTGGATAGGCCTAGCTTACTTGACCTAGCTTATTGGGGTAACTTGTTGATAGGTCTAGATGTTTGTAGAGTTATGCTTATGATTGATGTGTCGTTGAGTGTGTAGGTCGTAGAATGTGGGTTTCGATGGAGTAGGACTTAGACATGGTGAATGCATGGTCAGGGTGGGGTGTGAAAAAAATCGTGAATGCCTGATCAAAGGGCTTAAGATCAGGAATGCATGATAAATTTGGGTTATTTTCACCTTCTGACTCTGTTGTTATTTTTTGGACCCTAAGTGTGCTACTTAATAAGTATTTTAATACTCACCTTGTTATTTGATGTTTTGTTGCAGATAAGGCTAAATCATAAGGCAGATGGCGACGACGATGACTTGAAGAGGCTGTGGAGACATTTCTTCCTGTTCCTAGGCTCAATTTAGCTTCTTGTTGTTTTTATGATTCCGCTGAAACTCATGTTTTGGGATGTAAATTTTGGTTGCAGTAGCTTAGATAACCTGGTTGACTGCAGAATGTTATAGGTTCCTCTTAAACAATTACATGACTTTGAACCTATTCTTTCATTTAGTAGCGTGTTGTGAATATCTCTAGTAATGTTGTGAATCTGAAGCCCAACCTGAGATATGATTGAAGTATAGTGGAGTCTGGGTATTCTATAATTGCTTTAGGAGTGTCTTATTATCTTGAACATGTTATAAATTTTTGGATATCTCTCAGTTACGTCATTATGCTGCCGAAATTTCAAGTATAAGCGGTGTGGCTTAAATAACTCCCTAAATAGGATTGTTCCAAAATTTAGAATCCTTACAACATCTTATTTAATTAAGGTCAAATCTGAGCATATTTTAGTGGATAAGACATCTATAACCATCCCAAAAATTGTTGGTTCTTACCTGATCATGAGAAATTATTTGGTGAGGTCGTCTCTGTTGGGATTTATGCCCTAAACTTGTGTAATTTTGATCAATTAAATAAAGAATTATTTGTTTTGATAGAATTACAGTCTTGCTTTATAAATCCAATAAACTAAGCTCCAAGATTATAACATATATCTTGAACAACAGTGTAGTGGACACTATTTGGGTTAAGTTCAAGAATATAACCTAAATGGTTTATGGTATAAGAATAAGGTTGGAAACCTCATTCTAGTAACACCATGGATGCGACCCACTTTGTAATTAGTACAAATGAGGTAATCCAACTCATTCATGTAGTTGACATGCGAGTGGGGCATCTGTCTCAAGAGTTCATACAAGCCAGGATCAAGAAATTATTAGTCTAACCAACGGTAACGCCAGTTAATGAGGATAAGACTAGTAATTTATAGATGATCATTAGTGACTCGACCTAAATCTTGAGCAAGTTAAGAACTCCTGCTTATAGGAGTTTGTCCTTAGACTAGTATGGTTGAGAGTGGCCTGTAGCCGACTCAATAAGCCTACCTTCTCAGGGACAGAACCTTGTAGGTAGCTGGGAACGTAACTATGCAAGATGGAATACACTCATTCCTACACCAAGGAATTAAATAGGTTGTTCCTTTGAAACCTGACTCCAGGTCTTGAACAACGGAGCCCCGCCCTCTATGAGCGTATGAGTCTATGGTAGGATCGTAGACTTGTTGTTCATTAGAGGATCAGTGGTGCTTAAGGAACAAAGAGGTAATCACAGGGGTAAAACGATAATTTGACCCAGCTGTAATTACGAACAACCTGTGAATGGTCGACTCATGGGTAATGATTATATCGATGGACACAATATAATCTCTGAGTGAGGAGAGTGCTGACTACAAGTCTATAGTGGAGTGACTTGTAGTTAATGAATATTGATTAACAGGATCAAAGAGTTTGATCAGTCAATCTCATATCATTGGAGCTCATGAACTGTAGGTCCATTAGGTCCCTCCGTTGGCTCAACATGGTTATATTGAGGGTATAAAGTTAGGAATCGAATTGAAGTGTTCAAATTTCATACATGAGGTGTTATATCAATTGTATATGATATAATTGATATAATATATAGTTTTAATGTGAATTAGATTCACATATAAGCCATATACTAATGAGAGAATAAAGGAAGGGTAGGATGGTCATTTCCATCCTATTTCCTTATAAATATAGTTGCATGAGATGCAACTAGGTTAAGAGAAAGAGAGTGTCATTTGATTGAGTTGTTGGAAAGGTTCCAAAAACCACAATCTCTCTCTCTCACAACATCTCATATTACCTAAGGGGAACCTTCATTCCTCCCTCACCTAGAGAACAACGGAGAAGATCTAGTGGTCGTGTCTTAGTCCGTTCGTGGTTCGTGTTGCTGAGATCTTGATCGTGAGAGAGGAGGAGCACTTGAAGAAAGGTTCTTCAAAGGTAATATTTCTTGTTGTCCATATTCTATTTTATGTGTAATCTAGTTTTTTACGTTCTTGAATAAAATCGTTGTAACTAAATCGAGAGCGTGCGATTCACAATCGCTTTTGCTGTGGAATTCGATTCCCTTCAATTGGTATCAGAGCCCAATTGCGTTATTGATTTATGTTCTGGATTTTTTTTTAAGAACGAGGTGAGATTTACTATTTTACATAAGATGTATGAACGATTTTGCAAATTAGATGTTTTCGATTTTGGCACTTAGATTTATAATTTTTTCCATTGAATCATTCAATGTAAGGGCCCGGTATTTTGGACAAATTTAATTGTAAATCGAGTCTGTAAGTCCGTGTCGATCGAGGCAAGGTGGTTGCTGAGAAGATCGGAGCGAAAACAAGTTTGGAATAGGAGATTCCTTATATTGTCTATGTACAGCGTTGCAACACTGCGCTTGCGGAAGGAGCGCGTAGAAGACGACAGCGTTGCAACGCTGCTGATGAAATGCGTTTCAACCGGTAGAAGAGGACAAACTGCAGCGTTGCAACGCCACAGACGTTTCACGGAAAGGAGCAACGGGCAGAATTTTGTAATTATTATATATAATAAATATAAAAATGTTTTTATATTTATTTATATTTAATTATTTAATTTTAATTAATATAATTATATTATATTAATTAAAATTAATTTTAGGATGCCAAAATTGATCTAATTTTGCTATTTAAATTATGCAATTGTTGTGTAATTATTGTCATGCATAATGTATGCTTTTATTTTAGAAATCTCATCTTAGGTTAAGCATTTTCATGCATCATTTATAATATAAAGAGTTATATTATATAGTTTGCATGATTAATTAATATAAAGTTGTTATATTAATTTATGGACAACATTGACATGCATTATATATCATGAGATGATTATGCTATGAATGTCTTATTATTCATGTGATAAATGATCAAGCACTATAACATAGTATGCACATCACCTAAGGTTAATTATTAGTTTTAAAATGTTTAAGACTTGGATATAATAGACCTTAAGTTATCTAGTTCTAATTAGATTAGAATTAGGAACCAAGTAATTTATAAACTATGATTAAAAGAAAAACTTTGTCTAAGGAAGGTTCTGTCTAGGCTGGGGTATTTAACCTGACGGAAACGGAACACCCCTACCTGGGAACGGACCTGGGAGTAAAATTTAATCAGAGAGTTTATAAATTACAGTAGCGTTAGTGGGTTTATTAAGGGGTTAATAAACTAGAAATCCTAGGTTTAATATAAAGAGTTATATTAACAAATTTAGGATACAATCAATATAAGAGTTATATTGATTATCGATATAAGAGTTATATTGATAGAGTTAGGTAAAACCATTAGCCGGGTTTTAGCCTAAGTAAGATTCCTATAACTTTAAAGTATTCAATGGGAGAAAAAGTGTATGAGATACATATTTTTCCACCTACGTTATCTCCGGGAAATTCACACCGTGAGACTCATACTTGGCCTCGTGGCGCAAATGGGAGTGTCCCCCTTCGGATGGTGTTTGTATGAGTCAATATCAAGGTGAATGGAGATGGTACTTATAGTGAGTGGGGAGCGGAGTTTAGTGAAAACAAAACCTACGGTCTCTTTTGTCGGTTTACACCGTTAGACCACTATGGTCGACTGCTAGTTTAGTCGGGACTGCACAATCCCGCCGGAGGGCTTGATCATAAGGGATCGAACATGATGTAGACACCCGAAAGGGATAAAGATTTTCTTAGACTATTTTTCAATCTAGTCCTCCCTTCGACGGATTTTATTGGATGGAGACTCTAGGATCTAAAGACAGAAGGTTACACTCACGGGGTACATAAGTTGTGTATGTATCCTGACCGAAAAATGGTAACTAAAGCCTATAGGAATAAGAGTTATTCTGGCATTAGGTTTTGGTCAAGAGTGTCTTGATCAAGATGAGGAGTGTTTTTGATTACCCTTCGGTGTCATACATTTTAAACCTTTGGAGTATCATTGCAAAATATAAACGACCTAGGAATCATTTGATAATTAGCTAAAACATGATTGGATTAGAGTTATAGCAAGAAACTCATACAAGTTTGTTTGTAAATTTTCAGCAAAAATATCTAGCTCTATAATTTCCTTATTGGGTGCGGAAAAGTTAACTGGAGAGAATATGATGATATGGAAAAACAAACTCAACACTATATTGGTAGTGGATGATCTGAAGTTTGTGCTAATTGAGGAGTGTCCTCAGGTGCCAGGCTCGAATGCGTCACGAAATGTTCGTGATGCATATGATCGATGGATTAAGGCCAATGATAAGGCCAAGGTCTACATGCTGCCAAGTAAGTCTGACATATTTGTCAATAAGCATGAGGGCATGATAACCGCGAAGGAAATCATGGATTCTGTGCAAGGTATGTTTGGACAACAGTCCACACAGGCCCGACATAATGCCCTAAAGCACATATTTAACTCAAGGATGCCAGAGGGTACATCTGTTTGGGATCATGTCCTGGATATGATGTTGCACTTCAACATCGCGGAGTTGAATGGTGCTTCCATCGATGAGTCGAGCCAAGTCAGCTTCATTCTGGAAACCCTTCCAGATAGTTTCCTACAGTTAAGAAGTAATGCTGTTATGAACAAGCTTACTTTTAACCTTACCTCCCTTCTGAATGAACTCCAAACCTTTTAATCTTTGATGAAAATTCAGGGATCAAAAGGTGAGGCAAATGTTGCCAGTAGGGGTTATCATAGAGGTTAGACCTCTGGGACAAAAATAATGGCTTCATCTTCTTCTAACCTGGAAGGGAAGAAGAAGAACATGAAAAAGGTTGGTAAAGGGAAACAAGCTGACAGAGTTGCCGCCCAGAAGGGCAAGAAAGTCAAAGAAGTTGCTGATAAAGGAAAGTGTTTCCACTGCAACGAACACGGGCATTGGAAACGGAACTGTCCGAAATACATTGCAGAAAAGAAGAAGGAAGATAAATATGATTTACTTTGCCTAGAAGCTTGTTTAGTGGATAATGATAAAACTGCTTGGATACTTGATTCAGACGCCACTAATCATGTTTGCTCTTCTTTTCAGGGAATTGATTCCTAGCAGCAGCTACAGAAAGGAGAGATAACGCTTCGGGTTAGAAATGGAGAAGTCGTCTCAGCTGTAGCAGTAGGCACGATGAAGCTTTATTTTGGCACGAAATATAGATTGTTGGACAATATATTAGTGATACCAGGGTTTACTAGAAACCTTATTTCCATTTCTTGACTCATAGAACATTGTATTTCTGTCTCTTTTTCAATGAATAAAGTGTTTATTTTGAAGAAAGGTATAGAAATATGTTCAACTTCATTAGAAAATGGATGGTATGTTTTAAGGCCTAATTCAGTCAAAATGGTTTTGAACACTGAATTATTTAAAACTGCAAACGCACAAACTAAGAAACGTAAATTTTCTCCTAAAGAAAATGCTCATCTTTAGCATCTAAGATTGGGCCACATTAATCTCAATAGGATTGAGAGATTGGTAAAGAACGGACTTCTAAACGAGTTAGAAGAAAACTCTTTGCCAGTATGTGAGTCCTGCCTAGAAGGAAAAATGATTAAAAGACCTTTTAGTGGAAAAGGTTATAGAGCCAAAGACCCTCTAGAGCTTATACATTCAGACCTTTGTGGTCCGATGAATGTTAAAGCCAGGGGAGGACATGAATATTTCATCTCTTTTATAGATGATTATTCTAGATTTGGGCATATTTACCTAATGCACCACAAGTTTGAAGCACTTGAAAAGTTCAAGGAATTCAAGACTGAGGTTGAAAATCAATTAGGTAAAACTATTAAAACACTTCGATCGGATCGAGGTGGAGAGTACATGAATTTAAAATTCCAGAACTATATGATAGAACATGGAATTACATCCCAACTCTCAGCTCCCGGTACACCACAGCAAAACGGTGTATCAGAAAGGAGAAATAGAACCTTGTTGGACATGGTTCGATCAATGATGAGTTTATGCTCATCTCCCCTAGTTCCTTTTGGGGTTATGCAGTGGAGACTGCAGTACACATTTTGAATAATGTGCCCTCAAAAAGTGTTTCTGAAACACCTTTTGAACTCTGGAAAGGACGTAAAGGTAGTTTATGTCACTTCAGGATATGGGGTTGTCCAACACATGTGCTTGTGACAAATCCAAAGAAGTTGGATTCACGTTCAAAGTTATGCCTATTCGTAGAATGCCCAAAAGAAACAAGAGGTGGTTTATTCTATGATCCTAAGGAAGATAAGGTTTTTGTGTCGACAAATGTCATTTTCTTAGAGGAGAACCACATAAAGGACCACAAACCAAAAGGTAAAGTTATGTTGAGTGAGTTAGACGGAACAATAACAAAGGTTGCAAATAAAACTAGTACGTCAACAAGAGTTGTTGATACTGGTTTGTCTAGTCAAGAGAGTCCATCTCAAGAGTTAAGTATGCCTCGACGTAGTGGGAGAGTTATAATACAACCTGGCCGTTACATGGGTTTAACTGAAACCCAAGTTGTTATACCAGATGACAACTGCGAGGATCCATTGACTTATAATCAAGCAATGGTTGACAAAGACAAAGACAAATGGGTCATAGCCATGGACCACGAAATGGAATCTATGTACTTCAATTCTATTTGGGATCTTGTAGATAAGCCTGATGGGGTAAAACCTATAGGTTGTAAGTGGATCTACAAGAGAAAGCGTGGTGTAGATGGAAATGTGCAAACCTTTAAAGTTAGACTAGTAGCAAAGGGTTATACCCAGGTTGAAGGGGTTGACTATGAGGAGACCTTTTCACCTGTTGCTATGGTAAAGTCTATCCGTATCCTGCTTGCCATTGCCGCATATTATGACTATGAGGTATGGAAAAATGGATGTAAAGACAACCTTTTTTAATGAAAATCTTGAGGAAAACATCTACATGGACCAACCCAAAGGGTTCATTGAACAAGGATAAGAGCAAAAGGTTTGTAGGCTTAAAAGGTCAATTTATGGACTGAAACAAGCCTCTAGGTCCTGGAATATAAGATTTGATGAGACAATCAAATCTTATGGTTTTGACCAGAATGACGATGAACCTTGTGTCTACAAGAAAATCATCAATAGTTCTGTCGCATTCCTAATTCTCTATGTGGATGATATCCTACTCAATGGGAATGATGTAGGTTATCTTACTGACATCAAGGAATGGCTAGCTACGCAGTTCCAAATGAAAGATTTGGGTGATGTGCAGTTTGTTCTTGGGATCCAGATTGTCCGGAACCGCAAGAATAAAACACTAGCCTTGTCTCAAGCATCTTACATAAACAAAGTGTTGTCAAGGTTTAAGATGCAAGACTCCAAAA
This sequence comes from Trichosanthes cucumerina, assembly GCA_036507285.1. Lineage (NCBI taxonomy): Eukaryota > Viridiplantae > Streptophyta > Magnoliopsida > Cucurbitales > Cucurbitaceae > Trichosanthes > Trichosanthes cucumerina. The sequence goes on along the minus strand of CM071842.1, from coordinate 9,123,151 downwards.
AGGGCTTGTTGCCTTTTAGACATGGAGTCCATTTGTCTAAGAAACAGTGTCCTAAGATACCTCAAGGAGTTGAGGATATGAGACGGATTCCTTATGCATCGGTTGTTGGGAACCTGATGTACGCCATGTTCTGTACTAGGTCTGACATCTCTTTTGCAGTTGGGATAGTCAGTAGGTATCAATCCAATCCAGGACTTGAACACTGGACAGCGGTTAAGACAATCCTTAAGTATCTTCGGAGAACAAGGAACTACATGCTTGTGTATGGGGCTAAGGATATGATCCTTACAGGATACACGGATTATGACTTTCAGACTGATAAAGATTCTCAGAAATCTACATCAGGGTCAGTATTCACTCTTAACGGAGGAGCAGTAGTATGGCAAAATGTCAAGCAAGGATGCATCGTTGATTCCACCATGGAGGTCGAATATGTAGCAGCTTGTGAAACAACTAAAGAGCCCGTTTGGTTAAGGAAATTCATGCTAAATTTGGAAGTTGTTCCAAATATGACTTTGCTCATCACGTTGTATTGCGATAACAGTGGTGCAGTGACAAATTCGAGGGAACCCCAAAGTCACAAGAGGGGAAAGCACATTGAGAGAAAATACCATCTCATCCGGGAGATCGTGCATAGAGGAGACGTGATTGTCACGAAAATAACCTCATAGCACAAAATTGTTGATCCTTTTACAAAGGCTCTCACGGCTAAAGTATTTGAGAGTCACCTAGAAGGTCTAGGTTTACAAGTCTTCCCCAACTAGGGTAAGTGGGAGTATTTTGTACAAAGGGGTTTAAATGCCCTAGTTTATTGTATTTACATTACTGTAATGTTTTAGTACTCCACAAGCTTTAGGTCAAGTGGGAGATTGTTGGGATTTATGCCCTAAACTTGTGTAATTTTGATCAATTAAATAAAGGGTTATTTGTTTTGATAAAATCTGATCTTGCTTTATAAATCCAATAAACTAAACTCCAAGGTTATAACATATATCTTGAACATCAGTGTAGTGGACACTATTTGGGTTGAGTTCAAGAATATAACCTAAATGGTCTATGGTATAAGAATAAGGTTGGAAACACCATTCTGGTAACACCATGGATGCGGCCCACTTTGTAATTAGTACAAATGAGGTAATCCAACTCATTCATGTAGTTGACATGCGAGTGGAGGCATCCTATATGAAGAGTTCATATAAGATCGGACCGCAAATTATTAGTCTAACCAGTGTAACACCTTTAACAGGATAAGACTAGTAATTTATAGATGATCATTAGTGACTCGACCTGAATCCTGAGCAAGTTAAGAACTCCTGCTTATAGGGGTTTGTCCTTAGACTAGTATGGGTGAGAGTGGCTGTGGGCGACTCAATAAGCCTACCTTGTGGGGGTGAGGAACCTCGTAGGTAGTGGGAACTTAAGCTGTGCAAGATAGAATTCACTCATTCCTACACTAAGGAATTAGATAGGTTATTCCCTTAAGAACTGACTTAAGGTCTTGAACAACTGAGCCCGCCCTCTATTAGCGGATGAGTCTATGGTAGGACCGTAGACTTGTTGTTCATTAGAGGATCAATGGTGCTTAAGGAACAAAGAGGTAATCACAGGGGTAAAGCGAAGAATTTGACCCAGCTGTAATTACGAACAACCTATGAAGGGTCGACTCATGGGTAATGATTATATCAGTGGACACAATGTAATCTACAGTGAGGAGAGTGCAACTACAAGTCTATAGTGGAGTGACTTGTAGTTAATGAATATTGATTAACTGGATCAAAGAGTTTGATCAGTCAATCTCATATCATTGGAGCTCATGAACTGTAGGTCCATTAGATCCCTTCGTTGGCTCAACATGGTTATATTGAGGGTATAAAGTTAGGAATGAAATTGAAGTGTTCAAATTTCATACATGAGGTGTTATATCAATTGTATATGATATAATTGATATAATATATAGTTTTAATGTGAATTAGATTCACATATAAACCATATACTAATGAGAGAATAAAGGAAGGGTAGGATGGTCATTTCCATCCTATTTCCTTATATATATGGTTGCATGAGATGCAACTAGGTTAAGAGAAAGAGAGTGCCATTTGATTGAGTTGTTGGAAAGGTTCCAAAAACCACAATCTCTCTCTCACAACATCTCATATTACCTAAGGGGAACCCACGTTCCTCCCTCACCTAGAGAACAACGGAGAATATCTAGTGGTTGTGTCTTAGTCCGTTCGTGGTTCGTGTTGCTGAGATCTTGATCGTGAGAGAGGAGGAGCACTTGAAGAAAGGTTCTTCAAAGGTAATATTTCTTGCTGTCCATATTCTATTTTATGCTTAATCTAGTTGTTTACGTTCTTGAATAAAATCATTGTAACTAAATCGAGATTCACAATCGTTTCCGCTGCGGGATTCGATTCCCTTCAGTCTCGTCACAATGTGGCTGACAATTTAGGGAGAGAGAAGCAGCAACAGATCTATAGTAGGTACCCCTAAATTTTAGAATTGTTCTTTTAGTATATGCAAATTATTCTTAGAGTAATTCTAGCAAATGAGCCATTAAAATATCTCAATTCTACCAATGTCTTCATTTATCAAAATTTATAGATGAAGATTTTTACCATATAAATACTTCTTTTATCTTATCAAAATGCTCTTACGTGTATTTAATGTAATCTAATTACATATATCATTTTATTTTATTATTTATTAATATTACAGATTCCAATTAATTAATCTTATATTGAAAATACAAATTAATTTGATTTTTTAAGGTTGTAGCCGATTTTGGAATAATATTCTATATATTTTTTAAAAATTATTTTGTAAACCATGTTACTTCATTTTTTTGGCAATTTTCTCTCACTTTCGTCCTTCATTTTACCGTCACCTTCCACATATAATTTCTTGATATTATCTTCCGTCCTCCTTTTTCTTTAAACCAGATCTTTCTTTTTTTTTTTTCATCTTATATTATATCCTCTCTATTTGTTGATATGAGAGTATTTTATTATATTTATTATCCATTCTAACTTATTTTCATTTTGGTCACTGTTTTTCCAATTTGTTTATTCTAATGTACATACTTTGCCCCAAATTTCAAAAATGTCTCAAATTTATATAATTAACCTGGGTAGATTTTTATGCATTAATTAGTTCATTTGTTAATATGTCCAAAAAAAATAGTTAATTTGTCTTATAAAGTACCCTTATAGTTAATGAATCAAATCTCATTATCTTTATTATTTATATATTTTTGTTAGTATTGAACGAAGGAAGCATTTGAATTTTGACCATGCTTGTTAGGAATATACACTATAAGAATTTGGACTTTCTATGACACTTCATATACATCAAAAATGTGGAAAGAAGTAAAAAAGTGTCATAAAATGGTTGGAGGCGCGTTTTTGGCGAGAAACGGCAGAGATTCTCGAATTTTCGAAATTTATGACACTTTTTTAATATCATAAATTTATGACACTTTTTTTCATATTATAAATTTATGACATTTTTTCAATGTCATATTTTTAATGACTTATATATGTCATAGATGACTGGAGGTTCAGTTTTTGGCGGGAAAAGACGTATTTTTTGGTGGAAAAAGTTAAGAATTTTTTCAAGATTTACAATTTTTAGTGTCATAAATTTATGACAACGTTTAAATGTCATTGTTATTTGGTTCTATTAGTACTTTTCATTAGAAAATGAAAGGCAGAAAAAATTAAAGAACAACAATGAGTCCTAATTTTTTTTTTCAAATATTTTGTCAACGTTCTTATCTTCCTATGTATACATAAAACACTCTCTACTAATTCTCCCAATTGTTCGTCCACATTTGTTTCTTACAATTTATAACTCGAGGCTAAAAATTTTGCTACGTGTGCAATCTATTCACAAGCATCGACATTAGTAGTCAAGACTATACATGTTTATAAACAATAGTAAACTCAAGACCACCGCTTTTTATAATAGTATTTTAATGCCACATGTTTTAAAATTAACTTATTTTAGGGCAATTACATTCATTTGTCTGTGTAAAAAATTTCTTGAATTTGTTATCTGTCGGTTTAAATAACAATTAGTACGGAGGTCTCGTTGATGTGGTGTTAAGCCACCTGCACTCTGACACTCAAGTTAGTATAAACTCAAGAAAGTCTAGAGAACAGTTGTTGTGTGTTTTAGAACTTACCATTTCTCGATGATTTCATCGAATATATAACAACCAATTTCGTAACCGACGATAACTCATATAAAGAACATTGTTATTTGGTTCTATTAGTATTTTTCATTTAAAAATGAAACGCAAAAAAAAATAAAAAACAACAATGAGTCCTAATATTTTTTTTCAAATATTTCGTTAATGTTCCTATCTTCCTATGTATACATGAAACACTTTCTACTAATTCCCCTAATTGTTCGTTCACACACTACAAAAAAGTTGGCATATTTCGACTATTTTTTTATCGAGGGTTCTAAAAATTCTTTGAAAAATAATGCATTTATCGAAGGTATTTAAAAAACCTTTGAAAAATATATAGTTCTTTATCAAATGTATTCAAAAAGCTTTTAATAAATATCTACTCTTTATCGAAGGTCTTAAAAGTCTTTGAAAAAGAGATTATATTTATCAAAGAACATTAAACTCCTTTAAAAAATATATTATCTTTTACTGAAGGTGTTTAAAAAACCTTTGAAAAATATATATTATTTATCAAGCACTACAACAAATATTACATTATTTCTTGATATTCTCTCCAACCTTCCAATTTCCCTCTTGCAAAACCCTCAATCCTTTAATCTCTCTTTCTACCCTCTCGATCAACAAACAATACTCTTTATCAAAGGTTATTAGTAACCTTTTGATAAAGAGTATTTTATTTATCAAAAGACATTAAGATCTTTGAAAATAATATGATCCTTTATCAAAGGTATTTAAAAAACCTTTGAAAACTATCAACTATTTATCGAAGCTTATTAAAAACTTTTGTGTAAATCTATTGTGTCTTATAACTTTGGTTTTCTAGATGTTATATTTATTATGTTTGTGTAACTTTTGTGAGTTAGTAAAGTTATTTTTAGTTTGTTTTCACTGAAATTATTTGGTTTGTTTGAGTGTACTTAGTAGTTTAGTTTTAACATTCGAGAAGTGTTACATGTGTACATATGCAAGATTAGGTATTGATTCTACTATTGTCCATTGTTTGTTGGTTGTTTTATCTAAACTTATATATGTTTCTAACTTTTTTTTCTCCATGTTAGACATGAATAATGCTTAGCATAACTTTTCTTTTAGGAAAGTCATAAAGCATTATAACCTTTTCTAACTAACTCATATTGGTTCGAACTTTTGTTGATGAGAAGTTTTGAACATTTAAAGATTATGGCGATGGAGTTTGGTTTGGTTATCTTGTTATTGGGTTGTTATAAGTGTGTTTTTACTTAAACAGGTATTTGTAAAATTTTGGGTATTGTTGTAATTATATCGTTATGCTGCCAAAATTTTGGTATTACGTAATTAGATGTAGGTACATCAATTTAGATATGGTTTTTCCCCTTAAGAGAGTCTAGTATTCTTTAAAGGATTATGTTCAATATTTAAATGAATATTGTTTTGTCCATTGCAGGATCAACACAGAGCGGAGCACTCGTATAGTGGAAGAAGCATATGATATGTAAACACATTAATCTAATATATACATTTTATCATAGTTTGATTGTAAACATAACTATTTTTGAATTAATGAGTGATAACTATTTCATTTCATTATAATCACTTCCATGACATTTCTTGACAACTACGAAAAAAAATCTTTGACACGCGAAATATGTTATAATACATTGTTTGTTGGCTAATAAAAACCATGCAATAAAATAAATCTTTGACAAAAGGAATTTGTCATAATATTTTTGTTCACAAATGAAAGATGTCATTAAATGCTCTTCTTGACACCTAAAAACTATCAAAATAACTAAATACATGACAATTTAAAACTATCACCGAAAGCATTTATGACAATTAAAATCCATCAAAGCAGACAAGAACTTGACAGGAAAATATTGTGGTCTAAACAACATGCTCGACACTAATTTTCTGCCATAAATATAATTTCTATGACATTTAAAATCTGTCATTGTTTGATATATCTTGACGGAAAATTAGGATGAATGAGTTATTTCTTGATAATGTTTAATTGTCATACAAAAGTTTAACATGACACCTAAAAAATGTCGTGTATACGGATTTCTCGATAAAAGAAAATTGTCATAAAATAGTTAATTATGACAATATTTGAAATGTGTCATGTATAGGGTTTCTTTGATAGTAGCTTCTAGGACGGAAAAAAAGAATCATAAATTGTGTTTATGACACTTTTTCAATGTCATAAAATCTCGAATTTTTACTAGTGATATCATTAAACGTAACAATATCTTTTTTCACTAATAAATACATAGTTTATATTATATATATAACTAATATAATCCTATATTATATATATAACTAATATAATCCTATGTATATATTTTAAATAATATCTCATATAGTTTGTATTTAAATCTACTGCTTCTATGAATTTGACCCATTCATACCACATTCAAAATATTTTTCAATCGTTCTAATACATATACATTATCAACTATTTTAAGAATGGTAATATAATCATATGGATCTATAGTTTTAAAGTGTAGACTGCCTGTGATGCATATATCATATACCTACAACTCTCCACGTGCAATTAAGTTGAATCAAATACTGTTTTTTCGTTGTGATGTATGAAATATATATAGCTAATCAGATCAATTAACTTTAAACATATATATACGTATATATCACATATATACCAAATATATATATATATATATACATATGTCAACTACAGACAACCTTTCCTGAGCAATTATATTGAATCAATTACTATTTCGTCTCTAATGTATGAAATATATATACCTGTTCATATGTATTTAGATCAATTAAACTTTCGGCATATACATAGGTATTTATCATAGATTATTGATTTAAATATGTATATATTCTATCAACATACTAAATCTATTGTACTACCAACAAGAGTATAGCTCAAGCATCAAATAAGATTTATGATCAAGAGATCATGTGTTTGAATCTCCTACCCCAAATGTTGTTATACTCGATAAATATATATATATATTAGATCTATTGTACTTTTTTTTAGTACTACAACATTTGGGAGTGGGGGAATTTGAACCCATGACCTTTTGGTCTTAAGTCTATTGTGCTTTAATATACACGTACATTGTAAGAAATAAATGCATTGATATCTCACGGGGACCTTGGTGCATTTAATCATGTATCATATACCTACAACTTTCCATGAAATAAATAATTGTATATGTAACCAAGCGGCATGACTATATCTCATATATAAGTTCATATTTGACAAAATGAGTATCCATTACACATAGCAATATATATGTTGTACTAGACTAAATAAAACAATGGCAAAACTAAAAGAGAACATTGATCTTTAATAACTAAAATTAATGTCTGATTTCCAAAAAAAGATCAAACAAATCATGAAAAACAAGCACAACACATCGTAACTAAATCCGTAACTAAATGTTGAAGTTTGAGCAGTCAAACACTCCACTATTGCTCACCTTTTCTTTTTTAATCTTAACTTTTGTATATCCAAAATTGGGAGTGAATAAAGAATATATTTTTAAATTACTAATCAAACTAAAAGGTTAAGCGGAAAGTTTGGGGTAAATTTAATTATATCAACATAGTCTAACATATATATCATATTTTAGGGGACGAACACTCTTGCATTTGTTCATCAACACTCATGCCGTCTAGTTGGGTATATTGCACTGAGAATGTGTCCCATGTTTTCAATTATTTGGTTGAGAATATTGGATTGTGTTGGTGTACCGTCATATACTTTCAATATATTATCATTGATCAAATGAATATATGTATAATGCTAGGAATAGTTATTAAAACTACCTATTATATTTACAATATCTCATAGTACTCTTGTTGGAGCTTTACTTGAACATCCTAATAGTTGCTGACTTCTTCGTCTGTTACTGCCTGAAATAGCTTTTCTCTTCACTATTTCCTGACACAAGACTATGATTTCCGAGGGCAATTACAACACTTTGAATATAGATTTCATGCTACATCTTATTAAACATCAATATATTTCACACTTTAACATTTACATATCTAATATGCAACCAAAGCAACATAAACAAGATTCTATTCTATTCACTACTCCATTAGGCAATAATCCCCTATTCATTAATCCTATATTCTAAAGCAATACCGTTTTATAGCATAAAATTTATGTTATTCACATTATAAAATACCTATACCACATGCCACATATTATTCGGGTTTCGCTAAAACTCTCAGATTCATACACTTTCAAATTTGTTTATTAGAACAAAAATTTTTCGTGGGCTAAACTAAAAATCTTCCATATATATACGATGTTAAATCTGTTTGTTTATTATTGTTAAAGACAACAGACCTCTACATATCTTCACAAATCGTATGATATTGTCCATTTTGGGTATCAACCCTCATAGATTTGCTTTTAGTTCTCTCAAAAAGCCTAATACCAATGGAGATAATTATCCTCACTTATATACTCATTATCAACCTATTCTCTAGCTAATGTGGGACTTTTGTTTGCATCCTAACAATCATTAGTTGAATTTTGCTAAAATTTGTTCGTTCATATATACACCTAAAATCATCCATAGTCTAATAACACACATGGATAGACCTATCATTCTGATTTTAAGAATCCAGAATTTGAGAGTTTTAGGGAAAGAAAAAATGTACATAGTACTTTAGGATTTAAATAAAAAAAAAAACTTAACATTTTCATAAATACTTTAAATCGATACTTACTTTTCATACTGCAGGTTGGTTTAAAACAGAAAAATGCACAACACCACCAAAAATCAATTATTGACTACGCTAACAAAAAACACCATTCATAGCGAATATGTTTCCAAACAAACCCTACTTACTTGAGTCTAAATAAGAGGTACAAGTCTATCAGTGATTGGAAGAAAATTTGTCATTCAACGAGAGAAATGCAATGAAAAGTAAACCTAGTCTGATCCAAAGGGTTAACCCAGTCTAAAATGGTTGGTAAAGCGAACCTGACCTAGCTAGTCCAAAGGGTTGACCCAACAAGCAGTAGGCCCAAGCCCACCTGGAGGCCCAGAAGAGATGACTTTCCTCTTTCATTTTTTGAGGTTTAGAAGTTGAAGAAATACCAAACAGAATTTACAAACTAGAAGACTTTTTGCACTCTTGAAGGTCAACTACTTCCTGAACAAGAATATTGCTTTGAAGAGCAAGAACAACTCTTTGAATCTAAAGAATTGATTGTAGCTTCGATGAACAAACTTTTTGTAGTCCTCGAATGAAATATACAAACAAGAGAGAGAATCAAATACTAGAGATTGTACTCACAAATAGTAGTTGGAATCAATACAAAGTTTTAAATTTCCTCATTGAAATCTCGTGTGGAAAGAATTCAAACATATTTTGTTGTTTAAATAATTCGTTATTTATTTTATTTTAGATTTAGATTTCAAATTTATTATAATTACATCATGAAGAAGCCCAACTAGAGATGTTATCAGGGTGGGGCGGGGTCGGGGAATGACTTCTTGTCCCCGTCCTCGCCCCCATTTCATGAAGGAGCCCAACGAGAGATGTTCACGGGGCGCGGGAATTCACGGGGATTGGGTTCCCCGCAGGGAATAATTCCCCTTCACCTCTTTTATTTTTTCTAAATTTTATTACATATTTTTTTTTTGAATTTTTTTTATTTCAATGCTTAATTGCTAATTAAAAATCATCTCTATTTATGAGACATTTTTTCATTTTTCTTAAAAAAATAAAATGATATTTAATAAAAAAATTATAATTATGATTTATTATATATATATATATATATATAAATATATTTTTAAATAATAATAATAATAAATTGGGGTGGAGACGGGGAATGTATATCCCGTTCCTGTCTCCGTTTAACTGGGGAAAAAGTCATCTCTACCCCTCCCCATTCCCCACCTAAATGGGGATTCCGTACCCCTACGAGGAAAATGGACACCCCTAAACCTAACTAATACTTTTTCCATGACATGTTTTCTTATTCTTTTTAATATATATATATATATATATATATATATATATATATATATATATATATTTATTTATTTATTTATTGCGTGTGATTGATTTCACTAATGTTTTCTTACTTTTTTTTAAAAGTAAACATTTTATTTATATATATATGTTTATTAAAAAAAGTATATTACTTTTATTAATTTAAAAATTTATAGAAAACTATGTTTAATTAAAGTAATTAATTTATACTTTTATTTTTTTTTTATAAATTTAGACGATAAATCACATTTTCTTTAAATAATTTTATCTAGAAACCCTTTAAAGATATAGAATATAAAAATTTTAATTTTAAACTATGTTTAATTAAAGTAATTAATTTATCTCTTTTTTTTTTATTATTATTATTATTTACATTTAAATGGTAAGGCACATTTTCTGTAAATAATTTTATCCAAAGTATTTATTCTTTACAAATATAAAATATACAAATTTTAATTTCAAATTTTCCTATAAATTTATTTTTTTGCTTGGTAGCAAATATAAATAAAAATAAACAAAAATATTTTTAAAAGTTAGTAACTTATTCTTTAATAATTAAATGTATAGGAAACTAAAATCGTTATAAAATAAAAAAATGATAACTATTATTTCAAGTTTTAATTTTTTAATATATTTATATAAAAAAATAAATTAAGATATCATTTTCATCGGTGTACTTTAGGACTTATTTGATTGTAGCCCTTATACTTTCAAATGTCCAAATTTAACTCTAGTACTTCCAATAGATCTTAAAATTAATTTCGACTATTAGTTTAATTTTCACATTTCCAACAAAAATAGTTAGTCTCTATTAACCTTCTCTCTATAAATTTTAGAAAAATATTCATATACATAAAAGCTAGGGAGATTGTATATGTAATGACTACAAAAAATTAATGATGAAGAAAAATGGCAAAAAAAAATTCATATTCAGGATTATGGCCACCATGATTTTTGTTCATTTATACCCTAGGTGTATACTCATATTCACAGTCAACACTCACAAAATAGATTTTTTTAAAAAAAATATCATGATCTCACCATATAAATTTGCTCCCTAGATTTATGTAGGTTAAAAATCCTCTTTTATATATAAACATATATATATATATACATATATATTTCTCCATTTTTAAATACTTTATCTAATTTTCTATTTTTTTTTTTTTTAGTTTCTTTAATTTTTCAATATGCAACCTTCACAGATAGAAATTGTGCAATAGTGCCAAAGTATATGGAAGGAAAAAAACTCATAGAAGAAGTTGCATGATCATTTGACTTTTGGAAGGATAAAAACAAGGGTGATGAAAATATGTACCTTGACAAGGAGATTGGTTGATGACTCATACTCTACCAATTTCTATGGAAGGAGATGAAGAAAAGTTGAAGATGGAAGAAAATCAAATGGATGAGAGAGTTTCAAATGAAATGGAATGTCAAGAAGATGAAGAATATTTTTCATCGATTTTTTTTTTTATTTTTCAAGATGCGGCGCCAACAACCGAAAATTATGCTTGGGTAAATAGAAGGAAAAGAAACCCACAGAAGGAGTTACGGGAATTTAAAATTGATCGAACACATTTGATTTTCGAAAGCAGAGACAACAGTAGATATAAGTATATACACCTCAAGTTTGGCATTTGTGTTGTAGATACTATTACATACACAAGGACGAGACAAACCTAAAGGAACTTCCAACAAGAGAGGTCCTTGCGTATATTATGGTCCTCGCACAAAGAAAAAGTTGCATGAATGAAGAAATCGATCAAACACATTCAATTTTAATTTTGAAAGCAAAAACAATAGTTAGATAGAAATATATACTTCGAGATTGGCATTGTGTAGTAAGATATCAATATATACAGCATTGTGTAGTAAGATATCAATATATACAGAGGAACTCGTAAGCAAAAGAAAATACCAATAAGGGAGGTCCTTGTGTATACTGTGGGTTGTCAAGAGGAACCAGTTAAACAAGAAAAAATACTTAATGGTCCAACAAGCATCTATACATAACTTAATGGTTTGTTCGTTAATGATGAGGAATGAGGAGAAAGGATTTGCTTTATTGTTTTGAGAAAAACAAAACAGTGATATAAACAACGAGAGTAGTGGTATAAGCAATGGGAGAAAAGTGAGGGGTTTCAGGTGAAGTATGACGAGTGGTTAATGATGATATTTTTACCACAGTTAACGAGTTAACGAGGGGTATGAGGTATCAATTTTTATATTCAATTTAATTTTTGCACGCTTAATGGATAATTACACATATTTTCGTTTCATTAAATCAATACACATGTATGGTCCAATATATAATATGAGTTAGAGCTAAATCCAATAGCTCCTCACTTAAATCGTTGAGTTCATTTATGTGACTATGCATTGTTTTACAAAATTAAAAAATTTAGTTTTTTTTTTTAAAACAAGGTTAATTTAATAGTTTAGATTTGACTCAGGGTTGTTATATTTTTTTTACCTGCAATTCCTCTTTCCATCTTAGATTCATGCTCTGTTATAGGCTTTTATTTAGTTAGGGAGCAGTAAATGTAGGTAGGGGTATTTTAACCATATATACCAATAAAACTGTAATATAAATGATGTACAAAAAGATTTAGATATTTTTCCAAATATAAATATTTTTAGTTAGTTTTCCATAAATATGAGTATTTAGTTATTCTTCTACTTGCCTTAAGAACTAATTTAAGATATTTAAGATTTATTGAGAGGTAAAATTGACATTTGAAAGTAACTAAAATAGAATGAGAGTTAATGCATAAACGAAAATGGTATTTTAACATAAAAATATTAGTCATATTTTCTATTAAACAATCGAATATCAAAGTATATCAAGCTCAAGTTCTGGATCTATCACTGAAGAGAAGTACCTTAAATTTATATCACTTCTTCGATGGAAAACTTAAAATAAATATTTAAGGTCTCGTTTGATTACCATTTGATTTTTAGTTTTTAGTTTTTTAAAATTATACTCGACTTTTTCCAATTTCTCTCAATCTTCCATACAATGATTTCCATCTTTATTGAGATAAAAAGTTGGGCAAAATGCAATTTTGGTCCCTCAGATTTCTTTATTGAGATAAAAAGTTGGGCAAAATGCAATTTTGGTCCCTCAGATTTAGAGTTGATGTCTATTTGGTCCTGAGGTTTCAAAAGAGATACATTTTAGTCACTCAGTTTGTAAAACCATTCTAAATGATGTCTGACTTAACTTTAACCTAACAGAATGCTCACTAGACCGTTATTTGATGACGTGGATAGGATGACAAGTTTATATTTGTTGAGGTGGATGAAATGTCATTTAATTACTTAGAAAATTAATTAAAAATCAATTAAAAACATTAAATTATTAAATAAATTTAAAAAGGTTTAGAATACAATTTCATCTGCCCTAATTTATTCTACTCTCTTCTACCTGTTGTTGTCGTCGTCTACAAGTCTTCACCCTGTCGATAGGCCCTTTCTCGAATTGACTCGGTCACCAAACTCGGAACCGACCTCGGAATCAGCGGCTATCGCCAGTGCTTAACAAGCATCCATCTCGTTCAATCAAACCAGTGTCGGTATACAACGATGACCCACAATTTTCAAATGCAATCCAACTCGAAATCGAGACTTGGCACCAAAGAATTCGAAAGGGAGAAAATTAAAAATCAAACGACGGAAACAAGAAACATGCAAAAACAAGAGAAAATTAAAAAAATTTACACAGAATCGGACACTGTCGCTACGATAATCTAGATTCAAACCAAAAACCCAAAAAACAAAAGGAAAAAAAAAAAGAGAAAAAAAGAATCGAAGATCCATTTATAGAGGCTATGAATGACCCGAAAAAGAAGAAGGAAAAAAAGAAAGAGGGAGAACCCAAAAAGGTTAGATCCGAAAGAATGATCGAGAATCACTTAATAATTTAATATTTTTAAATTTACTTAATAATTTAATATTTTTAATTAATTTTACAAGTAATCAAATGACATTTCATCCACCTCAACAAATATAGACCTGTCATCCTATCCATGTCATCAGATAACGATCATTCTTTTTAGGTTAAAGTTAACCATTTAGAATGATTTTACAAATCTGAGAGACTAAAATGTATATTTTGAAACCTTATGGACCAAATAGACATCAACTTCAAATCTAGGGGACCAAAAGTGCATTTTGCCCTAAAAAGTTTTTGAAAACTTTTTTTTTTTTTAGTTTTTAAAATTTAGCTTAGGTTTTTGAAAAAGCTAGTTACAAAGTAATGAAACACATCGTTTTAAATCAGAAATAAAAAACTAAATGGTTTTCAAACCGACAGAAAATTACAATAATCCAAATTGAGGTGTTTTCTATTTTCTTTTGGTAGAATATCACAATATTTTGAGTTGTTGGCATTGTTCCCTACTTAATCCAATTAGCATTGAAAAATTAAAGTCAGTTTTACTATAAACAGAAATGCCATAACCAATTGTCCTAAGGAAAACCCTCCCTCATGTTTAAAACTCATCCTCCATTACAGCCCTTGCAGATCAAAAAAATCAAGAACAACAACCAAAAAAAAAAAAAAGTCTCATTCTCTCAGTCAATGGAAGAAGTAGCAAGAACGTCCCATCAATGGCGTCATCAAGTGCTGGTTTTAGCCTTCCCATTCGGCAGCCATCCCGGCTGCCTTCTCGGCCTCGTCCGGCGACTCGCTGACGAGGCTCCGGCAGTGAAATTCTCCTTCTTCAACACGGCTGCTTCCAACGCTGCCATCTTCAACGACGGCCGACGAAATGACAACGTTTTCCCTTACAGCGTCGGCGATGGTCTGCCGGAGGGGTACGTGAGAAGACAGGGAGTGCCGGAGGAGCCCGCGGAGCTTTTTCTGAAAGCGGCTGCTGGGAACTTCAGAAGGGCGATTACGGTGGCGAAGGAGACGGCGGTTCGAGGGGTGATGAGTGACGCGTTTTTGTGGTTCGCCGGTGAGATGGCGGCGGAAATGGAGGTTCCTTGGGTTCCGGTTTGGGTTCCGGGGCTACGGAGCCTCGTGGTTCATCTTCACTCAGATTTGTTCCGTCAAAAACTAGGGGATTCTGGTATGTTCGTCATTAACTTTCATGAAAATGGAAAATAAAACTTAACTTTATTATAATAAAAGGGAAATTTTATGGTTTTATAAAACACTTTTTTCAAGAGGTTTTAAAAACACATTTCATCCTCTCAAAAGGAACAATTTAATTTATTAACTTTTACGAAAATTATTAAATTAAATTGTTGCTTATTTCAAACTCCAAGCTATAGGGGATACATATAAAAGTTTAGGGTATTTCTTGTTTGATAACTATTTAATTTTTAATTTTTAAAAATTAAGTTTATAAATACTATTCCTATTTATGGTTTTTCAGGTTAAAAGTAGTTTCCACAAGTACTTTCTCAAACGAGACCTTAGTAATTAAAATGGTTACAAATTTTAAACCATATATAATATATCATTATCTATGAAATTTTGTGAACTAAATCAGCTGAGCTGATTTGGGGTCGATACTATTTATATTAAATATATAAGATTTAAATATCTGAAATTTAAATGTCTGAGATAATAAATATTTGTATTTGGATATGAATCAAAATTAATGTATGAGAATTAAATATCTGTATTTAGATAGGTAGGATAATTAATATATGAGAACTAAATATTGGTGCTTATTTTTTAATAAATAGTCAAGATAATGTGAAATAATAATTATAAATATTTTAATAAAATTATATTAAGTCTAAAAAAACATATTGATATTAATAATTAATTAAAATTAATTTTTAATGATTAATTATTATAAATTAACTAATGAATTCCTTGGTATAAAAATCTTACTCTTTTTTTTTTTGAGAAGGTATAAAAATCTTACTAATATGGTGGGTATAAAAAAAACTCATTATTGATGGGTTTTAAAGTTCGACAATAATATTTTAAATTTTAACAAGTGAAAAATCAGTCAAATATTAAGTTATGAAACTCCACGGTAAAACTCATAAAACAAACATGCCTTTATATGTGTTGTTGCCAAAATCCGGACAGGATAACTCACCTGACCTTCACGTGACAACCACTGTAAATTTGTTTGAAGGGGCAAGGACGTGGCCTGCAAAAGAGGAAAGATCTGAACACCGGTGTGGTGCTTGCCACACAGGCTCCGATGCTTAAGTCAGAAAGTGTTTAGATAAGTTTAGCAAGAGTTTCTTGAGTGGAGAAGCAGTTACCTTTCCTTTGATAAGAGGAATATTTATAGGTCTTTCTAGGGTGTCAACCCTAATCCATCATGAAATAGGAAAAGGAGAGTGTCATCTTCCGATGTGGATCCGAGGCCCAGAAGAGGAAGAAGAAGGCGGATCGATCCCACTGGGGAGGTCGGCCTCGACCTCGGGTGGGTCGTGGTCGACCTCCGCCTCGCCCAATTGGGCTCGGCCTCCTACTGGGTTGTGGTCGGCCTACCGGGCGTGGTCGGCCTTGGACAAGCGAGCCCAATCTTCACCTATTGCTCGGTTTGAAGGCCCGATTTCTTACGCGCTTTTGCATGGTCTTAGTCTTTCTTTATGTGTTTGCTTTTTGTTTCTCTGTATTCCAAATTTGTCCTTATGGTCCAATTTCACCCATAACATTAGCCCCCACTCCCTAATTAGGATGCATGATGTAGTTTCAGACTAATGGTATGGAGACTGATTTGGGAGTATTTAGATTCATCTCTTTGCTTAGGACATTTTCACTTTGGTCATACTAGATTACTCTCTAAAGGTGTAGATTTAAACTCTAAGGTAGTCTTTAGATTATCATTGGGATTGCCCTGATCAACCCTCGTAGGTTTGATTTTGGTATTCCCGGGATGTAAGATTCTCCTCCTGGATTCATGGTATTCGACCACTTTCATTGGAGAAAATTTTAAGGCTCTAAGGTAGTCCTTGGATTATCCCGGATTGCTCGGTCATACCCCGTAGGGCTGATCCTAGTCTTCCCATGGTGTAATCGATCATACCCCGTAGGGCTGATCCTAGTCTTCCCATGGTGTAAGATTCTCCTCTGGATTCATGGCATTCAACCACTTTCCTGGAGAAAATTTTAAGGCTCCAAGGTAGTCCTTGGATTATCCTCAGGATTGCTCGATCATACCCGTAGGGTGATCCTAGTCTTCCCATGGTGTAAGATTCTCCTCTGGATTCATGGTGTTCGACCACTTTCCTGGAGAAAATTTTAAGGCTCCAAGGTCGTCCTTGGATTAGCCCGGGATTGCTCGATCATACCCCGTAGGGCTGATCCTAGTCTTCCCGTGGTGTAAGATTCTCCTCTGGATTCATGGCATTCAACCACTTTCCTGGAGAAAATTTTAAGGCTCCAAGGTAGTCCTTGGATTATCTCGGGATTGCTCGATCATACCGTAGGTCGATCATAGTCTTCCCATGGTGTAAGATTCTCCTCTGGATTCATGGCGTTCAACCACTTTCCTGGAGAAAATTTTAAGGCTCCAAGGTAGTCCTTGGATTATCCTGGGATTGCTCGATCATACCCCCGTAAAAGGTCGATCGTCTTCCCATGGTGTAAGATTCTTCTCTTGAAGGCATTTGGTTTTCTAAAAAGCATATCAAAGTTATATCTGTAGCTTCAATTCGGGTGATCTTGTCGAGATGAAGACGTCATTAATTGTTGGAATTTTTGGTCAAGCCTTGTTGAAACAGAGCTGAGAAGGGAAGAGAGAGTTCAAATCAAACATGTGGTGGGGTCGACCTTCATGGTCGGCTCGGCCTTTTAGGGTCGGCCTCGGCCTCGACCCTTAAGAGTTGGCCTCGCTCTTTGGGTCCGGCTCTCAGCGGGGTTTTCTTGCTTGGTTTGCTAAAAATTAAGCACATGTCGGGGTCGGCCTCGGCCTATGCTCCTGGTCTCGGCCTTGACACTAACCCCCTTGTTGAAACGGAGCTGAGAAAGGACGAGAGAGTTTGGACCAAACACGTGGTGTGGTCGGCTTCGGTCTTGGCCTCTTAAGGTCGGCCTCGGCTAACAGGGTTTCGACTCTGGCTTTGGCCTGTTGCTTTCGTTTGTTGTTGATCAAACTCCGTAAGTCTGATCTTGTCGCTTCATCTCCTTGTAGCTTTGTTGTCACGTCCTCGTGACCTGGTCGTTCTTTTCTGAAACTTTTGTGCACTGTCTGGATTACAGATCTTGCCTTGGCTATTCGGCTGGTTGCGCTTTGATCCCTTTGAGTCACCTTTTTCTGATTGCCTCCTAGAATCAGCTTCTCCTTTAGTCTCTGTGTGTGAGATTCTGACTCACCCACATCTTCAAGCATTGGTCCTTTTCCTTTTTTAGGATCTCGAACAAGTGGCTCTTTCTATCTTTTTCGTTGTAGGAGTTTGGTTGTTGAGTTTTTCCGTAATCCTAGCTGTGTTTTTGGTCCATTCCATTCATCATCTTCTTTAGTTCAGCAATCTCCTCCTCTTGTTGGACTTCATGAATATGAAGTCGAGGGGGAGTAACTTCCTTTATTCTTCGGGGATGATGATCAGAATCAGAATATTCTCCATCCAGATTGTAGTTTCTTTTCTCCATCGCCTTGCTTGACATGAATTTAGGGTGTTCAAGAATCTTTTAAATAAGCTTGCTTTTCTTCCCCACAGACGGCGCCAACTGTTGTTGCCAAAATCCGGACAGGATAACTCACCTGACCTTCACGTGACAACCACTGTAAATTTGTTTGAAGGGAGAAGGACGTGGCCTGCAAAAGAGGAAAGATCTGAACACCGGTGTGGTGCTTGCCACACAGGCTCCGATGCTTAAGTCAGAAAGTGTTTAGATAAGTTTAGCAAGAGTTTCTTGAGTGGAGAAGCAGTTACCTTTCCTTTGATAAGAGGAATATTTATAGGTCTTTCTAGGGTGTCAACCCTAATCCATCATGAAATAGGAAAAGGAGAGTGCCATCTTCCGATGTGGATCCGAGGCCCAGAAGAGGAAGAAGAAGACGGATCGATCCCACAGGGAGGTCGGCCTCGACCTCGGGTGGGTCGTGGTCGTGCTCGCCTCGACCCGGCCCAATTGGGCTCTCGGCACGGGTTTGGGTTGTGGTCGGCCTCGGCTGGCGTGGTCGGCCTTGGACAGGCGAGCCCAATCTTCACCTATTGCTCAGTTTGAAGGCCCAGTTTCTTCTGCCTTTTGCATGGTCTTAGTCTTTCTTTGTGTGTTTGCTTTTTTGTTTGCTCTGTATTCCAAATTTGTCCTTATGGTCCAATTTCACCCATAACAATATGAAAATATATGAATTAAATCATAAATGTGTTTTTTAGCTAGGAAAATAAATAAATGAAATTTATTTCTTATATATTTAATGCTATAAAACTATCATTAACTAGAAAAATTATTCAATGAAGTTGCTCCAATGAGGTTGACATTTTTATATCATTTGATGTATGAGAGAGAAATTGTAAAATTATAAATTTTAACATCTACCTCCACGATTTTTAAATATGGTTGCTTCATTAAATAATTTATCCATTCCCGATGTTTCAACCCCTCAAAATAACTTCTCTTTTGCAAGGTTTTATTTTGCAAAACTTTAGACAAAATAAGGGTTTAAATCTTGTTTTGTTGCATGAAGTTTTGGGGTTTTTTTTTTGTTCTGAAATTTTAAAATATCTTTTATAGATTTAGAATTTTTAAGAAACAGCTATTTTTGTGATGTTTATGATTGTTCTATCATCAATAACATGACATACATAGAAATCACATGGGTTAATTAACCAGATCTAGCATTGAGTGGGGACATTAGTTTAGAGACAAAAAGAATAACTTTAGGTGTTGTTTTTGATTTGGATGGAATTCAAAACTATTTTTGACGGGGAAAATGGAACAATAGAGTAGATTTTAAAACTAAATACAAAAAACAAGTTACTTTCAAAACTATTTACAGAAATAGGGTAAATTTTTTGTCTTATTAGAATGTCATTCGTTTCCGACGTGGCACAACGTGGCGCATTTGACTTTTCTTTAACAAGGATGTGACGCATTCTTCAGGATATATATTTTTTAATTTTTTAATTTTTTAAATATTAATTGTTATATTATCATATATTTTTTAAAAAAATATAAATCAAATCATAACTAACCATCAAATCATTTTATGATTTATTATATTTTTAAAATTTATTTCATCATTTTATAATCATTTGACAATAATTAATTATGCAATAATCATATTATATTCAATAATTAATTAGTCATGTTTTATTAATATCTTTAAAAACTTTTAGTCTCCAACATAAAATTTTTATTTTATTGGGTTTTTTCGCTATTCTTCTTTTCTGATTAAAATTATATATAAAAAAAATATCTTGAAACTTATTTCATTAGAATAGTTATCTTTTATTTTAATTGTTAAAATCAAACCAAACAATTTAAAATATATCATCGTTTTTATGAACGGGAGTTATTTAATCAAAATGATAGAATAAATCATTTTTTCTAACAAATAAATCATAATAACATATTTTTTTTTACCAACCTGTAAAACATAAAAAAATAATAAAAAATGATTAATGTATAATGATAGAATAATTGATGATGTATTTTAATGGATTTATTGAATATAATATGATTATTGCATAATTAATTATTGTCAAATGATTATAAAATGATAAAATAAATTTTAAAAATATAATAAATCATAAAATGATTTGATGGTTAGTTATGATTTGATTTATATTTTTTAAAAAAATATATGGGTTAGTTATGATTTGATTTATATTTTTTAAAAAAATATATGATAATATAACAATTGATATTTAAAAAAATAAAAAATTAAAAAAAAATATTCTGAAATGCGTCTGTTGAACAGACGCATTCTTGTTAAAGAAAAGTCAAATGCGCCACGTTGTGTCACGTTGGAAACGAATACGTCTCTTAAAGAGACGCATTCTAATAAGACAAAAAATTTACCCTATTTCTGTAAATAGTTTTGAAAGTAACTTGTTTTTTGTATTTAGTTTTAAAATCTACTCTATTGTTGCAATTCACTCATTTTTGGCTCAATGTGTTCAAAATCTTTGGTTTTGAACCACAACCCCATAAGTTACAACAGTGCAACTTCATGGGGTTTGTGTCATGTTCTTTTTCTTTTATTTGTCATCGTCCATTTTTTACGACCACTTCAACAACAATTACGATAACAACTCCAATGACCACCATCGACGACCACACCAGCGACCCGACAACCGTTGAGGACTTCGTCTGGTGACAACTCCGATGACCCCATCGGCGACCTGACCACCGTTGACGACTACTTCTAGCAACAACTCCAACGACCACACTAGCAACTCGACCACCGCTGACTACTACCTTCGGAGAAAATTCTTACAACCACCACCAACGACTACCTCCAGCAAAAACTCTGACGATTACATCGTCGATCTGACCACCGCTGACGACTACCTCCGGCAACAACTCCAACGACTTGACCACCGTTGATGACTACTTTCGATGACCACTTAAGAGATCAATATGGCAACTACCCCCAACAACTCGACAACCCTAAGACCGACTTGCCCATAACCAACCAATAACCACATGACAACTTGACCACTCTAGTGACCTAACCACCACTAACGACCACCTCACAATCACCGCCAATGAACACTTGGTGACCACCCCCAGTGACCTGACCACTTCAACGACCACCTCAAGAACTCGATCATCGACCACCTGACAACCATTACTGCCAACCATCTCGGCAACGTGAACACCTACCAACCACCTCCGACAACCACCCCATGACCACTTTAGCGACCACTCCAGAGACCTGATTACCGTGATGACCACTCTGGCGAACACCCTACGACCACTCTAGAGACCTGACCACCTGACAACCATTGTCGACGACCACCTAGCGTCCACTCAAGTGACCCGACCACCCTGTAACTACTGTCGACAACCACCCTAATAGTCCAACCACCTAATTAATTTTTTTTAAAGTTTAAAATTAAACTAAAATGGCTACTAAACAAAAATTTAATAGAGTTCCATAAATATGAATACTTTGGGAAATAGAGTTTTAAATTTCTTAATTTCTTAATCTCTTAAATAGACTTCTTATTTTAATTTCTAAAATAGAGTTCTAAAAATAGGTTAATATTTTATGAAATAGAATTTTAGATTCCCTAATTTATTAGATAGACTTGTAATTTTTAATTTCTAAATTTAGTAATTCAAGTTGTAGCAATTAACATATATACTTCTACTAATTGATAGACTTCAATCACGTACTACTCCCAATGATAGTGATAGAAGTCTATAAGTAATAAATTTCAATAAAAAGAGAGAAACAACACATATAGAAGTCTATCAATGATAGTGATAAACTTATATCATCGACAAACTTCTATCACAAGACAATAATTGAAGTCTATTAGTGATAGACTCCAATCATTATAGAAAAAGTTAAACGTTGGATATCGATTGAACCTAGGTTTTTTAGTCGATCGACTAAATGTTGGAGAAAAGAAGAAGAAATCACAAAAAATTATAAAAAATCAAAGAGAATTTGAGGAAGAAATGAAGAAAGATGAATCACAATTTTCATTTAGGCTAAAGACATGTGTATGGATTTTTTAGTAATTTAAATAAAAAATTTATCATATATGTAAATAGTTTAACAATTTACTATATTTGTAATATTGTAGGTCTATTTTGCTATTTATCTAATTGTTCTAATTTTTTATGCCACATAAGCTATTAAAAAATACACAATTAAATTTATTGTTACCATATGAGCTTGAATTAGTAATAATTCTTCCCGACTCCTGAGTGTCCATAGAAAACATTATTTTATTCCATTTTTTTAAAAGTCATCCCAAACCCTTACTAAAAAAAACACGACAACAAATTCAAAAAATAATTTGTCTTTATTCTTTTTTGTTAAATTATAATCTTGGTTTAAAACGTAATTTGTTTTAAAAATTATTTTAACTCTAATAAATCCCTACTATCGAGATCATTTCTTTAATGTTGATGAAAAATGGTAGTTGGAATTTTTAACCTTTTTTTAGTACAATGGCAGCCGGACTAATTTAGTCGGTATGTCTTCTTTTCTGTTAGGGACAACAACCCTCCACATATCTCTACATTAATATAATATTGTCCACTTTGAATATATGTCCTCATAAATTTACTTTTGGTTTCACCCAAAAGGTCCCATACCAATGGAGATAGTGTCTCTCACTTCTAATACCCATGATTTTCCCCTTCTCTAGCCGATATGTGGGACTTTGGTTAAACTACCAACACTTTCCTTTATCTAACTAGCTTATTCATGTCATTTGTCATCATTTGTAATTAATTTCAAACATCTAACGATTTAATTAACCAAGTTAAGTACTTCTAATGTATCCTTGTGAATGACAAGCTATTTTTTAAAATAAATATAACTTTCTTTTTTTAAGAATGATATATATTTATCAAGTCTCATTTGGTAATACATAACATTTGATTTTCGTATCAGGAGATGACCAAGAGAAAGTCATTGATTTTCTCCCTGACTTTTCAAAAATACGTAAAGTTGATTTACCTAAAGGCGTAGTGCATGGAGACTTGGAATCACCTTTTGCAACCATGTTACATAAAATGGAGTTACATCTATCAAAAGCTTCCACCATCGTTGTAAATAGCTTCAAAGAAGCCGAGCCTGAGATGTTCGACATACTAAAACCAATGCTTCGAGAACTTCTCACTATTGCACCAATTAACCTAGCGCCATCAACATCGATTATTTCGGATGAGCATGGTTGTCTCGAATGGTTGGACAAGCAGAAGCCTGAGTCCGTGGCGTACGTATGCTTTGGTACATTCATAACGCTCCCACCTCACGAGTTAGCAGCGTTGGCCGAGGCGCTAGTCGAGAGCAGGGTTTGTTTCCTATGGTCATTTAGGGGCAACCCTAAGGAAAGCTTCTCTGAGGACTTTCTTCAAACAGTTGATGTGCAAGGAAAATTAGTGCCATGGGCTCCCCAAACAAGAGTGTTGGCACATCCTTCAGTTGGGGTTTTTATAGCTCATTGTGGATGGAACTCTGTTTTGGAGGCTATAATGGCAGGTGTGCCTATGATAAGTAGGCCCTTTGTTGGGGACAATGGTCTCAATGTAAGGACAATGGAGTTTGAGTGGAAGGCTGGCTTAGGACTTCAAAATGGGATCTTTACAAAGGAAGGAGTAATGAGGGCAATGGACTCAATTTTAGACCCCCATAAAGGGGCCAAAATAAAACACAATCTTAAAGCTCTTAAAGATCTGGCTCATCAGGCTGCTGGACCTGATGGTAGTTCAACTAAGAATTTCAATTCCTTGATACAGTTACTCACCAAGTAGCTAACTATTTCTTTTAGTATTATTTATGATGCTCATTATTATCGAGGGCAAATAATTGTATTAGTCTAGTTACAATCGTGTTTTAATTTATTAATGTAACTTTCCTACTTTTTTTTTATCTTTAAATTTTTAAATATTATGTTTCAATCTTTCTTTTGATTACTTTGTTTTAGTATCTAATTTCCTTTTCTTTTTTTTTTTCGAAAAATCATATTTTAGCATACATTTACTATTGATTTTTTTTTAAATGGGTTTTTTGGTTTAATAAGAATTTAAACTCATTAATTTGAAAACCCAACGTCTAGCCTATTGCATGTAGTTTCAGATACTTGTCTACATAAACATTTATAGCAAATATTAAATAATTGACCAAAAATAAATATTAGAGTAACTTTGTAATGTTTCTCACAAGTTAATGATGATAACTAAAATATTTTTTCTTTTTTATCCTAAGTCCAAAGATTATATTAAAATGGAAATTTTAAACATTTATTTTGCTATAAATAATTGACCAAAAATAAACATTAGAGTAACTTTGTAATGTTTCTCGTAAATAGTTTATTGACAAGTTAATGATGATAACTAAAATATTTTTTCTTTTTTATCCTAAGTCCAAAGATTATATTAAAATGGAAATTTTAAATATTTATAGCAAATATTAAATAATTGACCAAAAATAAACATTAGAGTAACTTTTCAATGTTTCTTGTAAATAGTTTATTGACAAGTTAATGATGATAACCAAAATATTTTTTTCTTTTTTATTCTAAGTCCAAAGATTATATTAAAATGGAAATTTTAAACATTTATAGCAAATATTAAATAAATGACCAAAAATAAACATTAGAGTAACTTTGTAATGTTTCTCGTAAATAGTTTATTGACAAGTTAATGATGATAACTAAAATATTTTTTCTTTTTTATCCTAAGTCCAAAAATCATATTCAAATGGAAATTTTTTAAAAGCGAATAGGTAGTTTAACCATCTGTGATTATACGCTTAACCATCTGGTTAACTACCTTGTTTAACGAGATGGTTAAGCAAGGTAGTTAACTTTTTATTTTTAAAAGAAAATAAAAATAAATAGCTTCCAAATGTTATGCCAATTTCTCACGTTTTTTTTTATTTCTTATTTAGTTTCTTAGACCATTAGCCTTCTTTTATTTTATTTTTCAATATTGAGCTTCTTTTCTATTTTTTTTCATTTTTTGTTTTATTCAAAATTTTCATGGTTTGTTGAGATCTTTATTTGATTTAATTGGTATTCTTCCCCATTTTTTCTTTCCCTCCAAACTTTTTAGGTTTACTATTAAGCTTTTTTTAGCTTAAAATTTGGTTTCTCATCTTTTTTATTTTTCTGTTTAGTAAGCCATTTTTTATATATATATAGGCATTGTTAAGCTAACTAGTAATCCATTTTTAGTAGCTAAATATAGGAGAAAAAAATTGGTTTAGTAGTCAAACAAAAAGATAAAGTAAATTTTAACCTAAAAAAAGCATGAGCAGTCAAATCATTATTGCTCTATGATCAAAAATTAAATAAAAGAATGGATTAAATGATAACATTTATATTAGTTTAGTTGATCAAAAAAAATTCGAAATAGCTTAAAAATAAATAAAAGAGAAAGAGTAGAGCAACATGAAAATTTTAAATGAAAATGAAAAAAAAAAAGAAAGATAAAACAAAAAAAAAGACAGTGAAAGAAAATAACAATTATCTTGGTCAAGAAAATCTTAACTAACAAAAAAAAGAAATCTATAAATGCAATCTAAAAATTAAGTTAAAAAAGAAAACAAAGTAACTAACGTGAATACCATCTAAAAAAATTAACTAGGGTGGTTAACCACCACACGTGACATCAAATTCAATAACTTCTAAAGAAATTATTCAATCACCCTAGTACAATGAGGTTGCTTAACCAGATGGTTAAGCAAGGTAACTTTTTTATTTTTTAAAAGAAAATAAATAGCTTCCAAATGTTACGCCACTCTCTCACTTTTTTTAATTTTTAATTTTTATTTTTTGTTTTATTCAAAATTTTCATGGTTAGTTGAGATCTTTATTTGATTTAATTGGTATTCTTTAGTTGACATATCTAATGCACACATGGTTTCTTTAATTTTCATTTTTTGTTTTATTCAAAATTTTCACTATTAAGCTTTTTTTTTCCTTAAAATTTGGTTTCTCATCTTTTTTTTTTTGTTTAGTAAGCAATTTTTTTAAATATATATAGTCCTTGTTTAAAAATTAAATAAAAGAATAGATTAAAAGATAACATTTATATTAGTTTAGCTTATCAAATATTTTTTTTCCGAAAAGAGCTTAAAATAAATAAAAGAGAAAGAGTAGAGCAACATGAAAATTTAAATGAAAATGAAAAAAAAAAAAAAAAGATAAAACAAAAAAGAAAATCACTAAAAAATAATAATTATCTTGGTCAAGAAAATCTTAACCAATAGAAAAGTATAAATAATAATTTAAAAATTAAGTTAAAAAAGAAAATAAAATAACTAACGTAAAAGAAAATTAACTAGGATGGTTAACCACCACATGGGCATCAAATTGAGAGATAGTCTCAATGTACCAACCCTCCAATTTCTCCATAAGAGAAATTATTCAATGATAGTGATTGCTTAACCAGACGATTAAGCAAGATAGTTAACTTTTTTTATTTTTTAAAAGCAAGGTAGTTAACTTTTTTTATTTTTTAAAAGAAAATAAATAACTTCCAAATGTTACACCACTTTCTCACTTTTTTTTTAATTTCTTATTTAGTTTGTTAGACCATTAGCCTTTTTATTATTATTTTTTTTAATATTGAGCTTCTTTTCTATTTTTTTTTCACTTTTTTCATTTTTTGTTTTATTCAAAATTTTCATGGTTTGTTGAGATCTTTATTTAAGTTAATTAGTATTCTTTTCCCTCTTTTTTTTTTTCCTTCAAAATTTTTAGGTTCACTATTAAGTTATTTTTTTTCCGGGGAATAGAAGAAATACATGGTGTTAAATATTGGAAGGATGTGAAGAAGAAAAAAAAAGAAGCGTGGAGCGCAGATGTCTTTTGAAAATACAAAGAAATTTCATGGAAAACCACAAGGAAAAACCCGCAGAATATATATAGAAATTTAATGCCATTTAAAAAATAAAAACTAAAACGACCCACTTACTCATCTCATAGAAAATGTCAAATCATCAATCTGTTAGTTTATTAGTAGCATATATATTAACAAGGATCAAGATGAACACTTTTAAAAGTAGAGAGACTAAAAGAATTTTTTTAAAAACTACATAAATCAAAGTTAAAATTAGAGGGACAAAAATATTATTTAGACTTTGTCTTCTTACTACATGCAAGGTCTCATTTTATTTTATTTTTTAAAGAAACAATATTCATAATTATAGTTATGTCTAGCTAGAAAAATGCCTACCAATGAAAGTATAAATAAAAGTAGTTCTTTAGCTACCTTTAAGTACTCGAGAGATGTTTTGTTTCTCATTTCTCAGTTTTATGAATCATTTTTTAAATTGTGTGAAGATCTTGGAAACAATAAAATAAGAGTCTGTTCATTAACATTCCGTTTCGTATTTCTTTATTTTCATTTCTAATTTTTAATAAACAGACTTATGTTTATTTAAAAAAGATGGAAACTATAGTAGAGAAGATGAAAACTATCGTAGGTAAATTGTAAGAAAACAGAAACAAATTTCAAAAATCAAATGGTTATCAAAGGTAGCCTAAACATTCTTCTTTTTTGTTTCTTGTTTTTTTCTAAAGAAAACTATTATTTAATTTGTATGGACTAATTTTTCAATTAAAGTTAGAGATTATGAGTTGTCATTCTCTGATTTTTTGAGCATATAGAAGAATGATTAAAATTTAATAATGCAAGTTGAAAAATAGCTACAAATATTTTTTTTTCTTTTGTTGAATGATTATAAATGTATCTATCTTCTTGTGTCTACCCTATGTATCTACCTCTCAACGTATTCCAAAAAAAAATTATATCTACGAGCCTCCCACCTTCGTCCCAAGAAATAAGTGTAATTATCTACTAAACGTAGGTAAGAAAACAAGATTTAAAATTCCTAAATCATAATCATCACCTACCAAATGTTGATTAGGGGTAAATGGTTATCTACTATGTCCTCCATTAATGATCGATTTGAAACCTCATTGTCTCCCCCCAAGAACCCGATTTTTGCTTAAATATCATGCCTTTAAAGCCTTATCCCATACCTTTAAGCTTGAGATCGAGGGTTCCAACTTGCCTTACTAATGATTTTGAGGTCAATTCCTCAGTTCTCAGCTGCCCCCAACTGGCTTCTTCAAGTACTTATTTTCCTTATTCGATTAGTCATTTTATTCTTTGATTGCTCGGTTTTTCTACAATTCTTCAAATCTTCATTTTGAATAATAAAAAAGTAGTCCATTTAAAAGGATGAGAAGGAAGGAAAGTGAGAGATAGGGGAGGGAAGATAAAAATGGAAAGGTAGTTTTGGTGATTAATAGAATTTGAAAAAGTAGAGAGAGTACATTAATAAAGAAGATAAAAAAAAAAAAATTACTTGGGTGGGGTGGTTAAAAATGAAGAATAATTTTGGTATTTTCTAAAACATTAAAGATATTGTCGTTCAAAAAAAGTTTCTTCTACATTCGTACTTTTATATGTACTAATCTTTTAGCACGTGCTTTGCACATGACATTAAAATTTTATTTTATCTTATATTAAATTTATTTTTTTTAAGAAATTGTTGAATACATGTTAAATAATATGATAATTTATATTTATAAAAAACTAAATCATAGGTAAAGTATTAAGTCATTTTTCAATACATTTAATAATTATTATTATTCTTAAAGTAGTTTAGTATAATTGAAAAGTGTGTTGTCTTCCC
This sequence comes from Trichosanthes cucumerina, assembly GCA_036507285.1. Lineage (NCBI taxonomy): Eukaryota > Viridiplantae > Streptophyta > Magnoliopsida > Cucurbitales > Cucurbitaceae > Trichosanthes > Trichosanthes cucumerina. The sequence goes on along the minus strand of CM071842.1, from coordinate 9,093,706 downwards.
ATGGTTTTAGGATTGCATCATTTGAGGTATAGAAAGAAACATGTACTCTTTTTACTTCTTTTTTTTTAGAAGAAAGAAATACATAAAAGAAAAGATTAGTTTGAGAACTCGTCCAACCCCATCAAGGGTCCATCCGACCAATTTTCATTCTGTCGTAACCGAAGCGCTCTTTGTGCTAGCTTGTGTGTTGTCGTATTAATATCTCTCGAAATGTGTGTAAAAGTGATTTGTGACCACTCTTCCTCCTTGCGTAAGACCACTTTGGCAAAGTCCATCACTTCAGTTTGATCCCTACTGACACCATTAAGCAGGCGGATAGCCTCTAGGGAATCTGATTCCACCAAAAGAGGCATAATCTTGTCTATGATGGATTCCAGACCTGTAATAATACAAGTGAACTCGAGTACTACAATAGGTCATTCTGTTGTGATAAATGTTTGGCCTCCTCGTATCACCTTCCCTGTCCAATCTCAAACTATCCACCCCAAACCGCCACAATTTGATGTTGAACACCACGAAGCATCTAAATTTAATTTCCACCAACCTGTGTCAGCCAGTTGCCACGACCGTGGTTACAATTGCAAAGCTAATTGTCGTTGAGTTATCGTGTTTGTGTGACTTTGTATTCATTTAGCTGGATCTGTATAGAACTAACCATCTGGTCCTAGTCGATGCTCCATCGGTTTTGCACTAGCATGTTCTTGCACGTCCAAAGTTTCCAAACAGTGACCATGAAAATGCCCACATCTTACCTACTACCATGCTCTATGATCCAGCAGAAGTAATCAGACGCCATCCAAGAATCCCTGCAAATGTTAAACCAAACAGTTTTAGATGGTAACAACCGATCCCAAATCTTAGAGGAGACCTTACAACCCCAGAAGATATGAGTCAGCGTTTTTGGTTTCTTGCCACAAAAAGGGCATCCTGTGTACTAGGTTAGCCCTTTCTTAATCAAGTTCGTTCTTGTTGGTAGGAGATTCTGTATTATCTTCCAACTACAGATTTTTATTTTTTTTGGGATTGAAATACTCCAAATTGTCGTCCACATTGATTTCAACCTCCCAGTATCAGAGCTCGAGGCATCCTTCTCCTTCTGAATGTTCAGAGTTAAACGGTAAACACTTTTCACCATACAAAAACTTGTTTTATTCCACTCCCGCACTACTTCATCAGGTAGTCGTAGACCTGATCGGTATCATGAGGATATTATCTACAACATCCGCCAAAAATGAGCTTCTTATTTTCTCTTCACCCCACCTTCCACCCTCCTTTAGAATAGAACTCACCAAACTTGAAGCAAGCGTCGGGTCAGCGACCAAAGGTCTACTTCGATTCTCTGTCACAAACCAGCGGTCATCTTTAATGCTGACTAGGCTACCAGTCCCTATTTTTCAATGGTAACCACTTTTTGTTATTGATATTTATTTCATATAGTTGTAAAAATAATGACATTGTCTAATTAATATAGTTCAAAATAAGCAAAGTAGAACCTTTATATATTTAGTGTATGTCTAGTGAAAGAGCATTCATTGAAAATGATGTAAAATACATACATAATATGTGACTCTAACTCACACACTCTAGACATTAGGTCACAAATAAATATAAAATTATAATAGCTAGAGACACTCCATATTTTTCTATTACAAATATTAATTTACTTCTCAATGAGAAAGATCTTCAGACTTAACAAAAAGTGGCAATGGAGGTGGTGTGGTGATGGTGGGTGTGTGTGCTTAACAACAATATCACTATATGTCTCTAGGATTTTACCTTATTATGTGTTGTATATTTTCAATGTTAGCCAACACTCATTTTGAATAATCTTGATTGCTAAGCAACAATTGAGATCCAACTCATTTTCAACATTTTAAAAAGAATATAACAATAAAATCACATATATAGATGTTTGGAGTTGAAATAGAGATATGCAACACATTATAAATACCTCTCAGTTATGTCGCTAGGCTCAAGATAGAGTTTGGTCTAATTTTTCCATAGATGAGAAAGTGGGAGCTAGAAGTGATGTGTGAGAATATTTATGGAAGAAACTCCATAGATCGATAAGTGGTAAGGAAGCAAGCTTTTGATCTTTACCATAAATTGTGTTGAGGGTTTATATAGGGAAGTATTTTTCTTATTTTTTTTTCAATATGTAACATAAATGAAAATGTAAAGCTTGGTTAATCACTAAAAAAAGGCTTGTTTAATTTATAAATGAGAGTTATAAAGTTTATATAACTTATAATTACCCTTTTGTAAGTAGTACCTTTAAATTAGTTATATCTTTAACTACAAATTAACTCTAATACGATAATATTTTTTTCTTCCCTTTTTGCCCTTCCTACCTTTTTAATTTTCTCAATTGCTAAGTTTATTTTAGGAAATAATTTCTTCTACTTGTTTTCTTTTTTATATGTAACATTTTTTTGCATCCGGCATTTAGCTTATTTTAGAAAAATAATAAATACCAAAGTTTAAAGGGTGTAAAAATTATTTTTTGATATACACATTTCCATGGACTATCATCTCTCCAAGTACTCTAAGTAGATTTTTTTTCTTTTGGAAGACTACAAAATTTGAAAATTGAAACAATTTTCTAAAAAATCAAACATTAAGATTATCAAATCTTTAATTTTCAAAGGAAAAATCAAGGATCTTGCTTTCAAGAAATTTTAAATGCAAAATTATTACAATGAGAAACATCATAAAGAGAATAACTCAACGTAATTGATATTTACCCTTGACTAAGTGGTCAAATATTCAAACCCTGAACTCCAATCGTTGTCGAACTCAAAAAAATATAAAGAGAAATAAAAAATAAAACAAATCAAATCTATCATTTATAAATTTTAATAAACCAAAATAATTGAATCATTTTCTAATTTGAAGAGTTTTAAAAGAAAGAACAAACTTGTTTATAAATATCTTAAAAGAAACAAAAAAATGGGTCGTTAAAAACATTTTGTTTCTAAAACAAATAATAAAAGAACTTTCACAAAGAAACCCAATTCGATTATTTGAATTGAAAGAAATATACGAGTTGATTGAAGCTAAAAACGAGATTTATCTCCTTTTAAGTTTAGTGAAATTCATCGAAAGAAAAAATTGAGAAATTGAAGTATATTTCATTTATATATATTAAATCTAATTGTGGCAAACTCCTAACACAATTAGTATGTTTTGTTGATACCAAAATTTGGATGGTCGGCTCAACAGTCAATTTGTATTGCTGGGAACAGTAATTTCCTGCAAGACAGTCAACTAACACCAGTGTGGTGTTGAGCCACGCACACTCCAACGCTCAAGTTAGAAATGGGTGCTCGTCTAAAGATTCAAGCTAGAACGTATGTAATGATTGTTTTCCTTTCACAACTCTTCTAACGAAATAATATAGTCGCACAACCGTAACAGTTCTTTCGGGGTTTAATTACCCACTAACCATCCATGATTGTGTTCCCCTAATCGCAACGGTTACAAGAGTGGAACTGTTTCGCAACGTTCCCACCTCTTCCACTACTTATCGTAACGGTGCCTGTGGCATACCAAAATACCAACCTTCCATGGTTCGGGGCAGACCCTAAGGGGTCGGCCTCTCTGGGTTGGGAAACCACGAGCCAACCTTCTACGGTCGCTCCAGAGTGGCCCAGGGTCGGCCTCCTCGGGTCAGGAGACCTAGACGAACCTCGTACGGTCGCCCGAGAGTGGTCTGGGGTTGACTTAGAGAGGGAGACCCCAGACGAACCTCCTACGGTCGGGAGACCCCGAATGACCCCCTTAGGGTCGCCCTGGAATAGCCCAAGGCCAACCCTAGGGGGTCAGCCTCCCTAGGTCAGGAGACCTAGGCCCTAGGTCGGAGAGCTCTCGGGGTCGGCCAATGTGGGCCTTGGACTGCCCCCTTGGGGTCATCCTCCTTGGGTTGTGAGCCTTGGGTCGATTTGTCGAGGTTGATTTTTTAAGCTTGCTCATGGTTATGTACATCCGATTTTCGCCCATAACAATTGTCCTCATTTCCAATTTATTAATTTTTTGAGAATACAATCTTCTCTCTTGTCTCCTCCACATTCCTTCTCATCTTTTTTTTCTCTGGATCATTTTGTTAAAAAAAAAAATCTTTCTCATTATTTATTTAAAACTTAAATACTTTTGTTTTGATTTTCATCCTTATTTAATTGGTATTTTGATTTTTGTTTTTTAATTCAACGATTTAAATTGATCAAAGGTATATATGTCTCAATCATTTGAGTTCAATTTAGCAGATTCTTATTTATTTGTTTAAAAATAATAAAATTTTCTAATTTGTTTGAGTTGAATTTAGCAATTTCTTATCTATTTGTTTAAAAATAATAAAATTTTCTAATTTGTTTAAATTAAAATATGAGATAACATAACTAAAAGAACTAGCATTCATAATTTTTTATTATCCTCACTACACCAAAAATGGGATACAATGACGGACGAAAAAAAAATAAGGGGCAAGAAACAATCACGGACAGGGAAAACATGTATGAAATTTTAAAATGGACATACAATAACGGGCATTGCCCGTCATCATAAGTTTTGTTTAATGACGGGTTTTGCCCGTCATTATAAGGCATATTTAAAAATATATATATAAATATTTTTTAGACTCACACAACTCACTCCCTCACTTTCTTTCTTCTTCCGCGACACTTTCGAAATTTCTTTCTCTCTCTTCTCCCTCATTCCCTCTCTTCTTCCTCACGACCCCATCGCCGCCGTCCACCGACCGACCACCTCTTCGCCGTTGTGCGTTTGGAGTCACCGACCAACGCAACCATCGCCGCCAACTGTATCTTCTCGCCGATTGTCGCTGTCTAAGTCATTTGTTAGGTGGGTTAAGGTTTGAGGTCTCCGTTCGTTAGGTGGGTGGTCGTTCGAGGTCGTCGTTGCAGATCTGAAGTGTGTGTCGGCGTCTGAAGTGGTCGCCTGCCGTCGGAGAGGTCGCTCGTCGTTGCCTGCAGTGGGCGTTCGTCGTCCATGGTCGTTTGAGGTCCAGATGTGAAGCCATCGTCGTTTACCGGTTATCGAGGTCCAGATCTGAAGCCATTGTTTGCGGACCTGGTTCGTTGAGGTCCAAATATGAGCAAAAGTCTTTAGTAAAAGGCAACCTCTTGTAAGGATTCATCTCGCTAGCTTTATGTTGGGTCAGTTCCTTACCTTTTAGGAAATATCAATATCATGTAATTCTGAAATTTAGAGATCTCATTCTTGTAAAACCGATCACTGTTTAGACATGTTTCACAAGCCTTTACAAATCGAAACTGATATAACTTAACAATATTTGGGTCACATGGGTAAATTTTTGTTTTGTATATATGTAAGGTGTTTGTGTTTTATCCTCTACTTGTAAATGAACCTCAGTGGGTTGGAATCATCGTTCGGCCCATCAATTACTCCCTTAAAGGAGCAATCTTTCATGTTGATACTGGTCCTGATTTGAAGATTGTAGAGTCTCAGGAAATTGAGATGGAAACCTATGTTGACTTGTTGAAAAATTAAGTTGATATAGCACACATTGTTGATACAAAGAATTTTGAACGGTTGTCCCTCAGTGATGGTAGAATAGAGTTTCCAGATTGGGCAAGCAATGAGGCTTCTATTTTGTGGATACCAATTCATGCTATCAATGAGAGGCTTGCAAGAGGATCAACAACAGGTTGACGATGAATAAATGATGCAAACTTATTATGTGCTATCGTAAATTTAATACATTTTGTGATTAGACTTCTAAGACTGATATTTTGTCTTTTATGAGCAGTCGCATCTCAGAGACAGAGTATTGTGGATGGAATGAGAACAATAGCACTGAAACTCGAATTTGGAGCTTTTCATAACCAGACGTGTGAGAAGTATATTTATGTGTCAGTTTGCAATTCTAGAATCCTCTATCTTGTTTGAATTTTTCCTTTATTTTTATATGTTTCTTATCTATTACGACCGTGTCTCGTATCCAGGACCTTAACTTTACATTTCACTGACCCTTTTCATGTGAGCACACACATTGCTGATAAATGCAACGATGACGCTTTGCTTCTATAGGTATTGTATTCCCTTTTCGAGCTTTACTGATAAATGCAACGATGGCACATTTCAGCTACTTCCTTCACTCCTTCTCTATAGACACACAAGTAAGAATAAATTGATTTTCTTATAGTTATTCTCTCGATCCACTTATGGTTATGCTTGGTTTTGGTCTAGTGATGTTAATATATATAGTTGTTAATACTTTGTTATGCAATATTTTGAAATTTTATTGGATGGTTTGTTTGTTTGTTTTTTATGGAATTTTCGTTTGGATATTAGTTTCTTGGCAGACTATGTAATGTTGCTTTAAATCTTCCTTTATGCTAGGAAGATCGAATGTCGGGAAGTCATCATTGTTTAATGCCCTTACAAGACAACCCTTGGCAATACTTGTCCGTGTACTTGTTATCAAGGAAGGAAACACACGATTGCTTTCGAAAATCCCTCAAATTGCTTGAATTCAGTTTATTGAAGACATGAGAATTCAGTAATTTTTTCATCTTTATTCTGTTTTTTTCTCTACTTTTTCTAGTTGTTTTGAAATCAAATATGAAATACTTGACTATTGAAAGGTTGTAACTGGAAATGTTTGTGTTGATGATTAGGATCTTGTGGAAATTTCTAGTTGTTTGGATCTTCCACTAATGTAGTTTTCCTTGAATTTTTGTGAAATTATTTGTTGTATAAAAATGTAATAACTATCGGGATTTTATTTTGTACGTAGAGAAATAGAAATATTGTTGGTTAGGCACATTTGCAATAAATTTTTTATTTAATTATTGACAAACGATGACGGGCATTGTCCGTCATTAAAGGTTGACTTTTCATGGCGGGCAAAATCTGTCATTAAAAGTGTATGTCAACCTAAAATTTGACACCTTTTAATGACAGTCAAAGACCTTTAATGACCGTCATTGTAACATACAATGACACTTGCTTTGATGACGGGCGCGCGTCCATTATCAAACCCCTTAGTGACAGACATTGCCCGTCATTAAAACCTTTTTTCTACTAGTGCCTTTTGAGTCAACCTGTGGAAGATTTTGAACCTCTTACCTTTTGATGGAAGGTACATATCTTAACTACCTAACTAATTATCACTACACTTAAAAAAAATGTAAGTAACTAAAAAATTAAATAAAGAAAAAAAAATCCTACAAGGATTTAACTTTATAAAATTAAATTTTAATATTCGATGAAAAAAAGAGAAAAAAATCATTTTAAATTGGTAATTGGAATCAATTAATACCAAATCTAATAATTATATCACTTATAATTTTAATCTTTTATAATTAATTAATTTAGACCATTTTAAAAATATGACCTTTTTAAGAATTCAACTCAAAATCACCTTAATAACCCTATCAAAAAATTAACTCAAGACAAAAATAGAGGAAGAAAAAGAAAAGATGCAAATTACTTATATTAATGAAAATTGTTATTATCACATTGATTCTAGCATTTTCTTTTTGATAGTTTTGTTGTGAGTATAAACGAGTATATCCGAAAGTTTGTCGGATTGAGCCCATCAGCGGGGATGACTTGGGTGTGTATGGGTCGACCCAAAAGGATGGCCTAAAAGGCCAATCGTGAAAAACAACCTTGCGAAGTAGGCCCGGGCCCAAGTGTGGGGTCGGCCCGAGCCGACCCCTAGGGATTGGCCCCGACCCCGGGTGGGCTGACCCTTAGCTCGGGGAGTCGACCTCTTGAGGTTGGCCTCGGGCCTGGATGGGCTGACCACATGGAGTCGACCTCGAGCCCAAGCAGGTCGACCCTATGGGGTTGGCCCTGAGCCCAAGTGACTCGAGAAGTCGACCCCTAGGGGTCAGCCCAGGCTCGGATGGGCCGACCCCATGGGGTCAGTCCCGAGCCCAAGTGGGCCGACCCTCGAGCCAAGCCAGCTCGGATGGTCGACCCCGAGGGATCGGCTACTCGAGTTGGCTCAGCTTGAGCCGATCACGAGGGGTCAACTATCCGAGTTGGTTTGGCTCGGGCCGACCCTATGTTGTCGGCCCACCCCGAGCCCAGGTCGGCTCCCATCGGATCAGCGTCTGCCCTTACTTATGGAGATCGACTCGATGAAGCCGAGAATGAGGGAAACCGAGTGGTCACAGTCCTTCTACATTCCACAATGGGTAGGAGAAGTTGAAGGAGGAATCGTTGTTAAACGTTTCCCTTCGCGTAACGGTTGTTGTTATGAGTTAGGCAATCATGGCGAGATAATGGGTCATCAAGCCTCTGTCAGTCGTTACGAGTCACATGAGTGATATATTCTTGGGGGCGGCCCCGATCCCAACCAGGCCTAGGTTGGTTCCCATGGGATCAGCGTCTTCCCTTGGCTTGTGGAGATCGGCTTGATGAAGCCGAGAATGAGGGAAACCGAGTGGTCACAATCCTTCTGCATTCCGCAACGAGTAGGAGAAGTTGAAGGAGGAATCGTTGTTAAACGTTTCCCCTCGTGTAACGGTTGTTGTTATGAGCTAGGCAATCATGATCAGATAATGGGTCATCAAGCCTCTGCCAGCCATTATGAGTCACATGAGTTATATATTCTTAGTGGTGCGTTGGAAAAGGTAAGCAATCATTTCATTTGTTCTAGCTTGAGTCCCAATTCACAAGAGAATCCACTTTTTTAACTTGAGTGACGGAGTGTGTGTGGCTCAACACCACACCGGTGTTATTTCTATGTTTTGCAGGTGTAAATTGTTCTCGGTAATAACAAATCTATCATTGATCCGACTGTCCAAATTTCGACATCAACAAGTATGTTAATCTCTATATTTAAAGATGAGAAATATTGATTAACAATTTCAAAATAAAGAAATCTTGATAGAGAATTAAAAAGTTTATAATTTTAATTGATATAATTATTAGTTTGGAGTATTTATTGATTTAAGTCCTAAAGTTTAAAGATAGTCTTTTTTTTTTTACTTAAAAAATGGAAATTTTAAAATGGAGGCAGCGGCCTAATCAACTTTGCTTTTCTTAATTTTATAGTATCATATGAAACAGACTCGTGCAGCCATCCATTTATGACTCATTGGGCTTCCATCACTCTGACAAATAGATGAAGACAACACAACACCATTAAATATACATATATATATATATATATAAAAAGCACTTCTTACTGTTACATTTAATATTTCCTGCATAAGTACCAAACTCCAATTAAATATTAGATTCCACTCAATTAAAAAACTATATTTTCATTTAAGATTTAAGCTCAATAAATTGCTTTGGAAGATTATAATTGAATGTTTGTTCAATTAAATATATATAAAAAAATGTACAGATTTTTATGTTTGATAATTTAGATAAAATGGCATTGATAAAAATTCGGTATACCCGACAAATTTTTTGAATCATTTTTGAGATTTTCGCGGATAACTCATTTTCACCCACTTTAATGACTGATTACTTGAATTTTGAAGATAATTTAATATGATACATTTGACGTGGCAATACGCGCAAAATTACCTATGAGGGCAGTATAAGAGACATTGCGTGTTCAAGCTCTGGTACGTAGAAACGCTCTCGTTCTCGTGGAATCACTCTTGCTCTCACTCACGCCCACGATACCACTTTGCAAATGATCACTCGCTCAGGTTGACTCCCACTGATGCACCTCCCACCCTCACTCTCGTAGGCTCACTCACGCTCTCGTTCATAATACGATTTATGAAAAGATCACTCGCTCACGTTGACTCCCCCGCACTTTCGCTCACGATACGACTTTTGCAAATGATCACTCGCTCACATTGACTCTCTCTCACAAACCTTGAACCCTCGCTCTCGTTTTCGCTCATGATTTCTCTAGACTCTTTCTTTCCTCCAGAATTTCTACCATTCATTACTATGAAGGAGAGCGAGAGCGAGCCTACGAGAACGAGAACTAGAGAGCACAATATCCTTGCGGCAATTTTGACGAAATGTACAGTACAAAAAAGGTCATATGTCATCTATTTCATACCACCGATCAAACGACATTAAAGCGGGTGAAAAATGTTTTCTCTGCAAGTTCTCCATTATTTTTGTATCATTTTATGTCATGATCTAAAGTAAAAGTTTTTTACATATATTTTTTCAACAACTTTTAGGGATGGAGGAAATTTAAAGGTTTTTCCAACGATTCAAATGAACCATCGAGGAATTTCATTATGTTCAATTGAACCGTCAGAAGATCTTCGAGTTCTTTTGAGGATTCAAGAAGTTTGAAATTGGTCTTTAAATAGTTATAGCAGATATTTGATATATCATAATGATGACGTGCAATTAACTTATGCTAACTAAACTTTGATCACATATATTTTTTTAAATGAGTTAGATTTTTATATATACACATTGTTTCTTTATGCTCAGGGGCTCATTAGAAACCAATTTCAAACATTAAGGATAACTAGAAATCAATTATAAACTTTAAATATCACTTAGAAATCAAATTCAAATCTTAGGAACCAAACATATCACTTTTAAAATTTCAAAGGATGAAATAGAAATTAATTAATTAAAATATCAAAGATTAAGAGGGTTAGTTTTGAAAATTCAAGAACTCTTTTTTTAGTACATCAACATTTGGGAGTGAGGGAATTCGAACTCATGATCTCTTGGTCATAAGTTTTACTTGATGTCAGTGCTCTTATTGGCTATTAAAAATCAACCATTAAACACAAAATTAAAACTTATAATATTTTTTTTAATTTTGTTGTATTTTTTTTTACAATCATAATTGTAGATATTTTCATAGGTAGTATCAAGCTAACAAAAATCGAAACAACACACCATTTAACAGAATCGTGAGATTAGATTTGGTAAAATATTTTTTTTAGTACAATTGGGGTTGGGGGATTCGAACCACATACCTCGTGGTTATTAACATATTCATCATGTCAGTTGAGTTATACTCTCTTTGGCTTTGGTTGGACATTAGTGTGTAGTAATTTTTTTTATATACTATTTTGAAATTAGCAAAAACTAAATACGAGTAAAAATTGTCTTAAATCACCAATCAAACTAAAAGTTTAAATTGAGAGTTTTGGGGTAAATTTAATTATATCACACAGTCTAACAAATTATAATATATTTTTAAGTCTATCATTCAATTTTTTTTTATTGTATCTCAAACTTAAATAAGTATTACAATCTTAACCTTAAACTTAAAAAAATTGTAACAAATTTTCTCAGGATAAGTTTTCATATATGAAAGATCATTAAAAATATATATATATATATATATATATATATTCTCATATGTATTTAATAAATTATAAAACATATGTACATGGTACGAAGATGATAGGATTTCAAAGAAAATTGACATTAATATTAATTTGTTGTTAACAATTCTGAGTTTTGACAAAATTATTCTGTAACAGTCGGCTTTAAAAAAAAAAATACAGAAACGAAAATCGGGCTCCCCCCTCTCTCGCGCAAGAAAGAAGAAGTGGCGGCCGCAAGCGTTCGACCGGCGGCCCATGCCTTCTCTCCCCTTCCTCTTCTTCCCCTCTCTCTCGCAGACCCTCTCTCTCCCGCAGATCCTCTCTCTCACGCCTTCTCTCCCTTGTCGCCCTCCGTCTCTCCGCCTTCTCTCTCTCACGTTGTCCTCTCTCTCATCTCAGACAACCGTTGACCCCGCCTGGCAGCTCAAGACGCGCCACCGCCGTCCAACCCTCGTCGTTGCAGCCGAAGCCGTCGTGCCCAGATCCGCGAGACCCATCGCTTGTTTCAATCGGTTCGAGCTCGTTTCGGCCGATTTTCAAAAAACAGAGACCGGTTCTGAACAGATCAGGTCATGAGGATTCCAGATCCGTTGCCCACGCGTCGTCGCCGTCATCTTCACGCGCCGCCGCCGCCCTCCGCCCGCCGGTCCACGCGCCGCCGCCTACAGAGCCGCTAGTTGTTTCCTTCCGTCCGGTCGCCTCGGTCCGTTCCTTAGTCCGTTTTGGCACTTCGTTGGGTGAGTTTTACTCCTTGAAAGCTTTTAAGGTCGCTTTTACGTTTCGGTTTACTAACCTTGTGCGTGTTCTTCGTTAGGGACGATTTGGAAGTAGAAGTACTTTGGAGCACGTCGCATAACCCAAGTCCTCGTTGTATTCGGTTTTCCTGTAAGTAGTTGTTTGGACTAAACTACCCCTAAGTGTAGGGCTTAGGGGCATATTGCATGCAATTTATGATTGAAAGTAAAGTTTTGATAGTAGCATGATAGGATGAGATGCTCGGTTGTGCCTGAATCATGTTCTTTGTGGTTGTTTACGTTTATCTGTACTGGAACTCGAACTCGTTAGTTCTTTCTGGTTTCTGGTTGTCTGTTAGTGTTATGTGTTCATAACTAGTAGGGGCGATGTAACCTTGTGTTGAGTTCCTAAATGTTCATCGTGCTATGACTGTTTGTCCCGAGCCTGGTTGTCTCGTGCTTAGTCTGAAGTGACTCGGGAAGTGCCATTGAGCCTTAGAATTGTAGTTAGCACAACTAGCCCTAGTGCAGGTCCAAGTCCCAAGTATCTGTGTAACCCTTAATAGGTCGAGACTCGAGGTGGGCGAGATGACGATGATGTAATGGGATGTGATGGTCCGCCCTCCATCCAGTTGTGCGACTCGGGTATGATCCTTGGAGTCATAGGGGTTGGATAGAGTCCTTCGCCCTAGTACAGATCCGAGAATGAGCCCGTGGTCGATTGTGCGCGGTAGTACCGCTTCGATGCTTTGTGGGATGTGGTGGTCCGCCCCCATCCATTTGTGCGACTCGAGGTGTGATCCTTAGAGTCAGAGGGGTTGGATAGAGTCATTCGCCCTAGTGCAAGCCCGGGGATGAGTCTCGTGGCCACGTGCTGTCAACCCAGTCCGGAGCTAAGGGTAAGACAGAACTAGGAAACCTGAGTAAGAAATAGGGCTATGATGCTTGTTGAGGTTGTTTGACGGGTTAGGTGTCGTGTTTAGCTAAGTCTAAGGTCGTTCCTTATGTTCTTTATCTCTTGGACGAAGTGGGTTGCTTACTAAGTATTTTTATACTCACGCCTTCTTTATTTCTTCTTTTGTTGCAGGTAAGGCAAACCAGTGAGATGACCACCACCGGCGAGACCCCTGCGAGGCTATGGAAGACTTGTAGGACTTAGGAGATTCGTTTAGGAGTTGTTGCTTTCATTTCTTTTCTTCTGTTGCGTTCTACTTCTTTCGTTCATGTTTTAGACTTAGTTTGCATCGTTCTTTATTCGTTTGAACCAAAACATGTTCTGATGTGTTTCTTTCTTATTCAAAGCATGTTATTGTTGTCTTGTGGATTTCTGTTAACTCCGAGGGACTGGAGCCCAGCCTGTTGTTTTCTGTGTAGTTTGGAGGAGGTTGGGTACCCTTGTGAGTCCTTTTGAAGTGCTTTTGTATAGTTTCAGGTTCTTTTTAAATTTTTGGTTTGTCCAGGTTGAGCCGTTATGCTGCCGGATTTTCGGCGCGAACGGTACAATTTGGAAGTAATGCCTCGAGTAGGAAGTGTTCAAATTACGAGGTGTTACATATTCAATAATTAATTTGTGTATTTAATCAAGTTAAGATTTGTGCAAAACTTGATATCATTGAAATTAATAAGTTTATAGGGAAATTTTTACATTACTTTTGATTAAAACTAGACAAAAAAACATATGCAATGCACATGAAATCTTATTATTTTAATTAAAAATTTGAAAAAAAAAATTATAGCATATAATAAATAAATAATACATAGTTTTGTTTTAATTACCAATTTTTTTTAAAAAAATAATGTAACCATTTTTATTCTAACATTTTCATAATCATAAAAATTCTTCTATATAGTGCAAAGCGAAAAAAAAGATGTGCTAGCAATTAATTTGTCGAATAATATGTTAATATTTTAGTATTGTAATGCATAGATAATGTAACAATTTTTATTTTAATGTTTTCACTTGTCTACTGTCCAAGTTACTTTCATACATGAAAGGATACATCACTTCGTCATGTAACCACTTTCATTAGATTAAATTCTCTTAGTAAATACTTTGATTCATATAGTTACAACTATTGGAAAAAGTATTAAACAACTTTAAGAAAAAAATAAGAAGGCAAAGATTCTCCTTTATAGGTCACCATTAGATTGTGATGTCTCACTACAGTCTAAATCACACCTAGAATGCACCGCTTAAAATTTGTATAAAAACTTGATATTATTGAAACTAGTGAATTTATGAAAATTTTAACATTATTTTTTATTAAAATTAGTATGTGAATTAGTGTGGAAATTGAATCCAGCTAAAAACTGTAACACTTGTCCAAATCTATGATCATCCAATTGGTATACTTAAAAAGATTTTCTTTTTATTTTTATTTTAGCCTATGCATATTAGACAACTGCAGCCTTATTTTTCAAATATTAAAATGACTTTCAGCCTCCTTCACTTATTATTAATTACAACGAGACAGAGAAGGAGACAGATCACATTGGAAAAAGACGTACATCGGCCATCGCCATGGAAGAAGAGCAGAAGAAGCAAAGTCTGAAATCCCCACTGATTCCGATCTGGTCACCGCCGATAGTCGGCGGAGGTTTCAATAAGGAAGACGTTTTGGCGGAGGCGAAAAGGCAGCTCCGATTGGCAGGGCCGCTGGTCAGCGTGAATCTGTTGATAAACTGTTTACAAATGATATCGGTCATGTTCGTCGGTCACCTCGGGCAGCTTCCTCTCGCCGGCGCTTCCATGGCTACTTCCTTCGCTTCCGTCACTGGTTTCAGTCTCCTGGTACCAATTCTCTTCTCCTTCCACTTCTTCAATCTCTTTTTTGTGCTTTTATTTTAATTTTAATTTCTCTTTAGAAAAAATTATTTGATTTTCTCGTAATAATCATTAGAATGGATTCAAAAATCTATCTATCTCCTCATAACTACTCGATGTAAGTTTAAAGTATTTCTATAGTTTCATTGAATAATTTCTCAAAGTGAGAGTATTTAATTTCCGTCAATATAGTGATATTTCTATAGTAAAATACAGGCAGCACCCAAATATAGTGTAATCCCCTTGGTGATCACACAAAATTCTTCTGTATGTTTTTTTTTTATAAAAAAAATAGAAAAAATTATGTGGTGAATAGCAGAATAAGTGGAGAGCACAAACTTGAGTACTGCCTATGCAACACCCAAGTACTGCCCATTTCTAAAAATTAAAACATTGACAACTTCAAACCTTTTAAACCGTGATGATAATAAAATTCAATTTTTTAGATTTTTTTTTCATTTTTAATCCAAAGTTTGAAATACTATTTTAGTTTAGTTGATATATCATCTTCTTACTATTTTTAATTTTTTACTATCAAAGTTCAATTCATGTATTTTTAATAAATCTTACTCTATATATATATAGTTTTTAGAAGTCTCTTCTCATCCAAAATTTTAAAACATATATTCACGTTTGTTTTCTTTGAATTCAAACACGTCTACGGGAGGTTATTTTATAATTATTATTTGCTTTTACCAAGTGAGATAAAAAAATTAACTTCAACATGTGGAATATTTTATTTTAAAATGATTGACAGCATAACAATTAAATTTCAACATTTAAATGTAATTGAATAAAAATAGAACCAAAATAGCATTCTTAGGATGAACATTACACATGTAAATGTCTATTTCACATGCCCCTTTGATACTCATGCCAAGTGGCAAATTTTCCATAGTCAAAGTGTCTCTCATGTGTCCAACAAAAGTCATAGATTGGTGTCCAAATGGACCATATGATACTCTCCAAATTGCTGATAAATAGTAGTTTTTGGTGGATAAATTAAAAACACAATTTGTGAAATAATAGACCAATATTCTTCAACTTTCTCCACTTTCTCATTTTCTTCATTTTATATATATATATATATTTCCTAATTTCTAATTTCCTATTATTATTATTATTATTATTATTATTATTATTATATGTTTTGGTAAAGTTTTTATGCCCGATTTTACCTTCAATTTTCACAACAATTCTAAATTTCTAACCCTTTATTTTACTCTTTCTTGCATGTTTTGTTTTTTTTTTCTTTTCTTTTGGTAAAGCGTGTGCCTTTCTAATTTATTGGCTGATGTTTTTAGTTTTTGAACAGATATTTTGTTTTGATTACTATTGTAAATTCAAATTCTAGAAATATATGGATCAAAAAGTAATATATGGAATAAAAAAGTGTCACTTTATTTTTTTATTTCTTTCTTTTTTGTTGAATAATTTATTGAAAAGCCAATGATAAGGGAAAACATAATTTGTAATGGTTGATCCATATAAATTATAACATATAGTAGAATATAACTAATAATAAATTACAAGTATATCATTGACGACATAAAATTTATATTAGTTAGTAAATCATATTTATGACTTGAGTATAGTCCAAAACGTGAAACATTTTTTTAGTTCTAAAAGAGTGAGGATAAAGATTCAAATGTCTTGCCTTTGAAAGAAGTTGTCAATGTTTTATTAAACTAAATTATGTTTAGGTTTTAAATGATCGGACATTAGTGTATTTCTTATAGGTTTCTTTAGATTCGAATTCTACACCTAAAAAAAAATGTTAAATTATAAGTTTAGCCTTGGACTTTTAAATTTTGTCTATTTAGTTCCTGACATTAAAAAAAATATATAATAGGTTCCTAAACTTTAAAAAAAAATCTCATAGATGTTTTAACTTTCAATTTTGTGTTCAAATAGATACTTAAATTTTCAATTTTATGTCGAATAGGTCATTGACCTATTTGACATATTTTTAAATTCACGAACCTACTAGAGAAAAAAATTGAATGTTTAGGATAATATTAGACATAAAATTCAATTTTATATTTAATAGAACAGTTAAGTAGTTTTTAAAAATTTTTAATATGTTGGATACCTGTCCTATTAGACACAAAATTGAAAATTCTAGAATTTATTATCTAGACACATTAAAAATTCAGGGACCAAATAGACATAAACTTGAAAGTTTACCAACTAAACTTGTAATTTAACCCTAAAAAAATATAAGGTGTCTAAAAACAAAATTATAAAAGAAGATTTGAAGATAAAAAAAAATTGATAGCTCAATCTACGATGAAAATGAGAACAAGACAGACAAAAACCAGAAAACTTCGAGCCTGTTTGGTAAGAAATCTGAAAATAGAAATTTGAAAACAAGGGATTCAATGAAAACATAGTTATATTTCATGTTTTCAGATATGTGTTTGGTAGCAGATTTAGAAATTTGATTCCATTCTAAACAGTTGTTTAAAGTGTATCATATAACATAATCATGAAATTAGTTGTAGTTGCAAAACTAATTATTACATTGAATATAAGTCATTATTAATTAATTTATGAAATGATTTTGTAAATTTTATAGAATTATCATTTTATATTATAATATTATATAGTTTATAATATTATATTATATATATTTTAATTTAACAAAAATAAATTGAGTTCATAACATGAAATATTGTATTTATTAAGATTTTTATTTTTGTTTAATATAATTCTGCATTTTAAAATTTTTAATTCAGAATCTGGATACAATAAAAACATAAAAAATGTTGTTTTCAGAATTTCTATTATTTGGATCTCAAAATCGGAAAACAGTTTTCGGAAACACATCTGCCAAACACATATTCACTGAATTCAGTGAATCCGAAAACATAAAATAGAATTTGGGTTGCATACAAAACAAACCCTTCACAATTTATGAACTGCAAACGGTATAGAAATTCCCACGGTTGCAATTTTTTAAAAAATTAAATAATATATCGCATTTGGATTACAAAGTTGAGTTGAGTTGAGTTGAGTTGAGTTATGTAGAGTTATTTTGTCAATGAGTTTGGAAAATCTGTGTTTTGGGTGCAGAGTTGAGTTATATGTAGGGATATCTGGTGCAGTTTTTTTGTAACTTGAATAAATCTGATTTTTTGTGACTTTTTTACTTTTTTTTCTTTTCTTTCCCCACAAATCAATAGCAAACACATTTGCCTACAATTTCAAAACTCAATTATGGGATCAACTACAAAATTACAATATATATTACCATTTGTCAAATTTATGTTACAGATATTTGCAAAAGTAATGAATATTATTGGGATTGATATCAATTTTTCTTTTCCAATAAAATTCATCTAGAAACAATTTTTTATTTTTTCATATTTGTAACACTGAATTCAGATGTATACTACAAAAAATATATATATTTCAACATTGATCTTTTTTTAAAAAAAAAAATATCATTCTTTCTTTCTTTTAGAAATTGATTATTTTCAAAATATATACAATATAACATTGTTTCCTCTTTTTGACATACATTAAACTTCTTTTAATTTATAAAAATCATATATTTTTAGTACACATTGAACTTAATTCAATTGATAGAATGTATTCTTTATAACAACAAATAGCAACTGATGAATGAAAAAAAAGACAATGTATCAGTATTTTTTTTCTTTAAACACAAATTAAACTTCTATTAAAATAGATAAATATAAGGTTTCATTGTCTAAACATATATTGAACTTATTTGAAACTTACAAATGAGGAACTTAACATGACTTTTTTTAAGTACTAATAGGGTCGTTTTTTTTAAATACAATGATTATTACATTTTTTTTAAGGAACATTGTTTGTTTACATTTGTTAAATCACATGAAAATGACAATAAAACGACGATAAATTTCAATATTAATGTCATGTGAAAGTGAAATATTCACAAAATATTAGCAGGTTATCAATAACCTATTTACATGATTCAAAATATAATTATGGTATCAAAAACCTATTTTACATGATTCACAAACATAATTATGGTTCATAGAATATAAATAATGACAACAATGAGTCGAGTTTGTATGTTCGAAGAAAGATTGTTGGAGAAGAGAGTAAGACCAACTAAGTACATATGCATATCATATTATTGTGAACCATGGGAATCTCGTTGGTCCCTGGAAATTATTGTTGGTGATACTCGTTGAAGAAGATATTGTTGATTACAAGATAAGGTCATCGACAGATAAGGTCATCGACGATTGTTATAAATCGTTAGACAAGGTAGTAGACAGTGGTCTTCAATTGGCGCATATGGTCATCGATAGTGAAGGTTGCCCGGTAGTGGTTTCCATAGAAGGTCATTAGAGGTGGTTGTTGTTGGGAAAAACCTCCCACCACTAGGAATAAGTAGAAATAACTGAGAAATTAAAAGAAATCAACAAAATAAGAGACACAAGAATTTACGAGGAAAAACTCCAAACCTAGAGAAAAAAACCACGAACATAAAGAAATTTCACTATGTGAAAAATTGTTACAATCACATAGAATTCTCTCCCCGACCCCAATTACAAAAACACTCTCCCAAAACTTTATACCACTCACACCCTTCTTCCCACTCTCAAACCAGAGAATATAAAGAGAGAATTTAACTAGAGCTAGTACACCAAGTTTAAAGTGTTTCTAACTGGGATGCTTTGAAACCAAAGCCATAGACTCCTTTTATAATGTCGGGAGCCCATCACTTTTTTGCACCTTTCAGATGTGGGACAATTTCACTTCTAATATATTGCCAAAAACCCAACAAATTCCACCTTGGCAAGATATTTGAAGAACTAACATCTCTTGTTACATCATTGTCTTTACCGACAATCATAATCCTCAACTCAGAGAACTATAACCTACTCCACCATAAAAGTAGACTACTTAGAATGCCACCTCCCAAGACTTTTCTTTTTCGTCACATGTCGATAAACCCTGCTGAAATTTATGGTGCAACTTCCACCTACTCGGGTCACCCGGAAGTTCTTCAGCCATCGACATAACTTCCACCACACACCTTGCATAACCACCAAGTCAAAGTCCGTGTGCAAACTTGTGGAACCGCTAACATCACATCTTCTATCATGGCAAAGCGGACATACCATAAGGATGAATTCTATCTTTCTTCAGAAGATGTCATCATCTCCCCTGACGAGAGAGATCGTGTTAGCATCCGACCCAGAGCCTTTTGACGAACTTGCTCTGTTAGGACAATTCTTTTTCATGTGTCCAGACCGCCCGCATTCCCAACAACCTTTCTTTTGCACGAAGTCTTTCTTCTTCTTTTTCCAATTCTAGACTGTCATGTTGGACTTCTTAGAACCTTCGCTGGAACCACCACTGGACTCCGTTGGACCATCATCACCGCTTAACCTTTTAGGAACACCATAACTTGGTCTTCCTTTCAAATCCTTGTGTAACCCAGATTGTATTAGCACATTTATTACTTGCACTTGCCACAGGCCAAAGTTCATCTTTCCATCAAATTTCTCCACATCAATCTTTACTGGACTCATAAAACTTGACATATCTGCTTCACTCCTAGCAAGTCTGCAAATAGTGAACAATTATAGCCCGTTTCAAGAAATCTTTTCTGATGTGGAAGCTCAGACAATGCTGCAACCACAAAGCATACTCAGAAACTCAAGAAACTACAAACCTAAAGCTCTGATACCACTTGTTGGGAAAAACCTCCCACCACTAGGAATAAGTAGAAATAACTGAGAAATTAAAGGGAAATCAACAAAATAAGAGACACAAGAATTTACGTGGAAAAACTCCAAACCCAGAGAAAAAAACCACGAACAGAAAGAAATTTCACTATGTGAAAATTTGTTACAATCACATAGAATTCTCTCCCCGACCCCAATTACAAAAACACTCTCCCAAAACTTTATACCACTCACACCCTTCTTCCCACTCTCAAACTAGAGAATATAAAGAGGGAATTTAACTAGAGCTAGTACATCAAGTTTAAAGTGTTTCTAACTGGGATGCTTTGAAACCAAAGCCATAGACTCCTTTTATAGTACTAGGAGCCCATCACTTTCTTGCACCTTTCAGATGTGAGACAATGTCACTTCTAATATATTGCCAAAAACTCAACAGTTGTTTGTTGCCGAAGATGGTTGTTGATCGTTGGAGATGGTCACGGATCGCCAAAGATGGTCGTTGAAGATAGTTTTTGGTTGTCGGAGATGGTCACCGATTGCCAGAGATGATCGTCAGAGGTGGTTTTCGATTGTTGGAGAAAGTCATAAGAAGTGGTTGTCAGTTGCCACACAAGGTTGTCGGTTCTAGAAGAGGTTTTTACTCGTTGGAGATGATCACCAATCGCAAAAAATGGACGTCGGATGTGGTTTTCGATCGCCAGAGATGGTCACTTATCGCCGAAAATTGTCGTCGGAGGTGGTTTTCGATCGTCGGAGGAGGTTTTTGGTCGTCAGTCGTCGGAGATGGTCATCGATCGCTGGAAATGGTCGTCGGAGGTGGTTTTTGATCACTAGAGATAGTTACCGATCGTCGGAGATAGTCAGAGGTTTTTGGTCGACGGTCGCCAGTCGCAGATCGCCGGAGGTGGTTACTGATCGCCTGTGGTGGTCATCAGTTGTTAGAGAAACGATGATAAAATATGTTGATGGGGTTATTGTACAGGTCGGTGAGTTAATATCCTAAGTCGGCAGAGTTGAGTTGAGTTGAGTTGAGTTAGTTTATCCATGAGCCAAACGCTGAGTCGGAGGTCTACTTCTGGATTTGTTGTATTTCTTAGCAATTCTCCCATATCGTGGGTCTCAAATAAGCAGGCTACTGTCTCTCGATCCTCTACTGAAGCTGAATACAGGGCCCTTGTTGTTGCTTCTGCTGAAATATTTTGGATACGACAGCTATTGTGTGAATTACATGTGTTCTTACCTACTGCATGCCCCTCATATCTACTGTGATAATGTGTCAGCGTTAGCCTTGGCTAAAAACCCAATGTTTCATGTTGAAGGTGATCTTGTTGTCTCGTATGTGCCCTGCTCGGATTAGTTGGCAGATTTATTAACCAAATTGTTAGTCACTCCTTCGTTTAGTCGGTTGATTGGCAAACTTTTGCCTCCTTCAGTTTGAGGGGGTATATTAGGTGTAACCTATTTGTAGTTGTAAATATAGTTAGCTGTTGTAATTAGTTAAGGGGTTGTGTATATTTATTTGAGTGGTTACTGTGGGTTGTTATATCAATGTATATAAAAGGCTTAATGCCTCTGTGAAAGAGTACTTCCTCTGTATTTCAATATCTGTTCACTAGACACATATTTCTTGTTAATTCCCCGAATTTCTTAACTTCCCAAAGTTACTAATTTCTACACTGTGCAACTCAACCCGTGCATGATTATCAAAGAGGGCCATAATTTTTTAGGGTTTGTTTGGGGCACAAGTTATTATAACTAAGTATAATAAGATGTGAAATACTATACACTCCAAACACAGACAATCTAAACAACTTTGCATTTAAATAATATTATATAATTTCACTAATTATAATAACTCACACATTATTATAACTCAAACTCAGGTTATTATAACCCATTCAACCCTCAAACAACTCATTAGTGACTCTAAAACTTTAGGACCAAACTAGAGAGGAAAGGTTAAAATTCTGGACCTAATTTTTATAACATTTTTCTCAATCAAAGATAAATCTAATATGGACAATCATCTGAAAAATTAATGGAGAGGTCACCACAATATTACACCATTGAATGGAAAAGAGAAAGTTATCAATGCATTTCAAATAGTATCTAACTGTTATTATTAGAATAATTGTAGCAACTTCAATGAATAATTTTTCTATTCACTTGTTCTCCTCATGTCCCCGTCTCCGTCCCCGTCCCCGTGCCATAACGATATAGATAACATATTATCTTTATAATTTCATACAGAATGGAATGGGCAGTGCATTGGAGACCTTCTGTGGACAATCCTACGGAGCAAAACAATACCACATGCTAGGAATCCACAAGCAAAGAGCCATGGTCGTTCTTCTTTTCGTCAGCGTTCCACTCGCCGCCGTCTGGTTCAACGCCGGTGACATTCTCCGCCTGCTCGGCCAAGATCCCGAGATCTCGGCCGAGGCCGGCCGGTACGCCCGTTTCATGCTTCCCAGCATTTTCGCCTACGCCATTCTTCAGTGCCATGTTCGGTTTTTGCAGACTCAAAACAATGTTCTTCCGATGGCCGTCACCGCCGCAGCCACGGCGGTGCTCCACTGCATTGTGTGTTGGGCTTTGGTTTTCCGGTCGGGGTTGGGGAACCGAGGGGCGGCCTTGGCCAACGCTGTGTCTTACTGGATAAATGCGATGGCGTTGGTGGTTTATGTTAGGGTGTCGCCGTCGTGCCGGAAGACGTGGACTGGTTTCTCCGGTGAGGCGTTTCGGGGGATTTTGAGCTTCGTTAAACTCTCCATTCCTTCTGCCGTCATGCTCAGGTTCCAAAGTTTTTTTAATTTCTTTTTTTGAATTATCAATTTAATCGCATTAATTTAGTTTGTAGACTTCAAAAGGTTCCAAATTCAATTAAGTTTCCGAACTTTAAATTATGTTAAATTATAAATTTAAATTTTAGTGTATGAACAAAGTTTTAAATGGATCCTAGTTTTAAAGGTTTTAATTTTGTCTAATAAATTGGGCTTAATTTTAGTTTTGTCATTTTTGAAGTTTTAAAAGTTTAAATCTTTTTTTAAGTTGAACATTATTTGGATGAAAGATTCTAACTTATAACATTTTAATCTAGTCATTATGATTTGGGTTTTGTTGGATCAAATTGAAACTAAGTTGGTGAAAATCATAAGGATCAATTTGAAAATTTAAAACTATAAAGACCCAAATTAAACGTCTTAAATTATAGGACCAAATTTATAATTTAACTTTTCATTATTAATATCATCGACTAAATGATGACTTGACAATTAGATAAATTTATAATTTAACTTTTCATTTATTATTTATTTTTTATATCTTTTTACCAGCTTTTACTTAATTTTACAAAGTCATCCTATCAATCTCTATTTTGAAAATTGCCTTTCAAACAAAGCTTGAAAATGTTTATAGTTTCATTTTTATATTTCTGGGAACAGCTTGGAGATTTGGTCATTTGAGATGGTGGTTTTGTTATCAGGGCTTCTTCCCAATCCAAAGCTTGAGACTTCAGTTTTATCAATAAGGTGAATTGGCTAATTTCATTATGGTGTTAATGTTAAATCTAATCAAGGATGCTCATTAATAATAACAATGCAACTCTTAACTTTATATTAATCAATCTTTTTCAGCCTCAATACATGCTCTATGATTTACATGATACCCCTTGGAATCAGTGGTGCAGTGAGGTTAGTTATAGTCAGAAAGTACTTGTTTCTATTTCAAAATTTTATTATTTTTCTTATTTTCTTTTGCATTCATATGATATTATTTAGGTTAAATTGGAGTTTTTATAGTTTGAATTTAATTTCAATTTGGTTGAATCTCCTCAAAACTTATCATTCACCTTACTATTTTTTAGTATAATAGAGATTTGGGGGTATTCGAACTACAAACCTCGTCAATCGTTTAAATATTCTTTATACTTATTTTTCCACAATTTCTGTTTATCTTCTCTACGATAATTTCCATCTTTCTTGGAGTACCATTTGAGTTTCTAGTTAATTTTAAAATCAAACTCAAGTTTTTGAAAATTACTTTTATTAGTTTTGAAAACTTAGTTTGGTTATGAAAACATAGGTGCAAATTAGATAAGAAAACATGGAAACTCATTGGTACAAATAGTATCTTTAGGCTTAATTTTCAAAAACAAAAAATAAAAAATCAAACGGTTATCAAATGTGACATTTAATAATAGTCAATTGATTTTTTTGATCAGTTTGTCTTTTTCGGGCTCGTCGACCCATCGAATGTCAGTTTTGTCATCAAAAAAATCAACATTCGACTAATCATGGCATAAAATCGACTAACTGACGTCGATTCGATTAGTTTTGGTCAGTGAATTCGATTTGTCAACTTAATTTACTTACGCTTAATTTTAATTTGTTTAAACCTCTGAACTAAATCACCATTATCATTACGAGTAGTCATTATATTGAATACACCATATATTTAATTTCTCTACAGGTGGCAAATGAGTTAGTGTTATTTCCATTTGGCTAGAGGTGTTAGGGTTAGGGCTAAGTAAAAAACATATCGACTTTTTGAGTGGGTAAAAAACAATTCATGAACTATTGTGAAACGTGACTCAACTCCCGACAGTAAATTAAAACTCGGTTAAAATACCATTTTAGTTTCTATACTTTAGGTCTCATTTTATTTTGGTGTACTTACTTTCAAATGTTCAAATTTAGTTTATGTTCTTTCAATAATCTCAAAATTAATCCTTATTATTAGTTGGAAGTTATTTTTTATCAAACTCAATAAAATAATTATTATTATTTTCATCAATAGAAGACACAATGCAGATATACTTCCCAAATTTATGGATGGAAGCTAATAGAGAGTTTGTTTTTCAAAAAATGTTAAAGTAAACTAATAATAGGGACTAAATTTCATCATGGATACGGAGACTAAATTTGAATATTTGAAAGTACATGAACTAAAATAGAAAACATCTCAAAAGACAAATAATATTTTAACCTTAAAATTTTTATGACTACAAAGACCAAAATCATTAAGAACCTGTTTGGGGCACATGTTGTAATAACTATTGTTATTATAACTTGTGGAAGAATTTATGCATGGAAGAAAAATTACTGGAACCTTCAAATATGTTGAATCCATAAAGATTCGTGGTTTATGGTCTTCCTCAACTGCTCAGCAAGCCGCACCACGTATAGAAAATTTAGGCCCATTATCAAGAACACAAAATACACCCATTTAAATAGCTCAAATATAATTGTCATCTAATTTGTTACCCATATATGAACCAATTATTAAATTAATTCCAACAATATTCAGTACCATTATGATAACCTCATAGTAAATAACTCTGCATTTTAAATAATATTATGTGATTCTACAAATTATAATAACTCATAGATTATTATAACTCATATTATTATAATCCACTCAACGTCTCAAATAACCTCTAAAATTTTTAGAATGAATAAAGGCAGACAATAGTAAAAAAATCCAAATTTGATAGACTTAATTCAAAACTTATAATCACCAAGCTATTAAATGAAATTGACTCCAAATTATAAGAGTCAAATTGGGAATAAAAATAGTATCCATAGTATTTATAAAGTTGTGTAGAGTTTGATCAAGAGCTTTGTGTGTGTGTGTGTGTATTTAAATGAATGAACAGCACAAGGGTTTCTAATGAGCTTGGTGCAAGGAGGCCATCGGCGGCAATCTTATCAGGATGCGTTGCATTGGGGACGGTGGCGGCAGAGGGCGCAGTGGCAGCCATGATTCTGATCACTTGCAGAAGAATATGGGGTTACTGTTACAGTACAGATGCTACTGTGGTTGAATATCTGGCTCAAATGTTGATTTTGCTTGCAATTTTACACGTCTTCGATGGAATTCAATCCATTTTTGCAGGTTTGTTCTCTATTCCCCGAACATTGAATCATTAACTTTTAAAATAGTTATTTGTGTTTTATTCTCTAAACTATGCTCTCCAATTTTGATCGATTTCCTTTAAAATCAATTTATTTTAGTCTCTCATCATCTTTATGCCACACCCTCTAAACCCTAATTAACTATCTAAAGTCAACATAGTTCTATATAAGTATTAAATTTTAATAGAATAGAAGAAAAAATCTAGTTAGAGAAGTGAAATTGAGAAGTTTAGGCCCCATTTGATTTTTTTTTTTCCAAATTAAGCCTATAAATACTACCTCCCACATATGACTTTCCTTGTTTTGTTATCTATTTTTTACATATATTTTAAAAAACTAAACCAAATTATAAAAAACTTGGTTTGATTTTTAAAACATATGTAAAATGTAGATAACAAAAAAAGAAATGTTAAAACTAAATATAGTATTAAACAAAACTAAATAGTTATCAAACGAGGTTGTAATTTTTATAAGTTTGATTTTGGAATTTGGCTAAGAACTCAAATGATTTCATAAGAATGATGACAACCAAATGGTAATGTTCATTTATTTTTTGTTTATTGTTTTTCTTAATAAATTGCATTTGGTAACTATTTTTCAATTTGAGTTTTATTTTAATTTGAAAAAGAAACATATATGTGTTTGATAACTATTTGTTGATCCTATTCTCTCACCTTTTAAATAAAAAAATATTTTTACGTAAAAAAATAATTTTTTAAAATATTAGGTGTTCAAATTTTTTATGTTGTTTTTATTTTTTCAATATTTAATTTTCAATTTTTAAGAGAACGTGGCATAATTTTTTATTTATTTATGTTTTTGAAAAATTGAAAACAAACAAAAATGGTTATTAGGTAACATTTTTTTCTCATTTCCTTTTTTTTTTTTTAAGAAAAATGTATAAGCGTTTAGTAACTATTTTTGTTTATTGTTTCTTATTTATTATAAATGTTTCTAAAATTGTGAAGCAATACAATCCAGTTTCTTTTTTCTCTGTTTTTAATTTTTTTAAAAAAGGCAAATAAAAAGTATTATTTTATCATTCATGACCTACAAAATACATAATAAATATAGCATAAAAAAATTGAATATTTAAATTAAAAACTAATTTTCATATGAAAATTTTACATTTTTAAATTTAAAATTTTTAAAGAAATTGCTTTTTTATTAAACAAGAAACAAAAATAGTTACCAAACACAGTTAAGAGAATCAGAAGAAACAAAAAAGTTACCAAACATGCACTTAATTTTTATGTTTCCAAATTTTATTTGATAATGTTGTTGAAACTGAATACAAAAAATGTAATGGCTTGATATAAAGAGCTGAAAAACATTGTTTAATAATAGGAATCACAAGAGGATGTGGAAGGCAGAAGATTGGAGCTTTTATTAACTTGGGAGCTTATTACCTTGTGGGCATTCCTTTGGCCATCTTTTTAGCCTTCTTTCAAGGCATTGGAGGAAAGGTGCCTTTACATTTTTCTTTTTTTTTTTTCCTTTAATTTTTTTAATTCATATTTATCCATTAATTTGAAAATTTTTGTGTAGGGGCTATGGATGGGAATCATGGTGGCAGTGTTTTTCCAAGCTTTATCTCTTGGAATCTTGATTCTATGCACAAATTGGGATAAAGAAGTGAGTTACTTACAGTTATATATCTATCTTCATATCAATACTTTTTCTTGTGATTTCTTTTATATTTTATGTCTCTATATTCATTTCAGAGGGTCAAATTTAAGTTTAAGGTTCTAATTTCAACCAATGGATCTTGAATAAAGAGTGGAATTTAGTGTCTTTTTTCAGTTGATTTTTTATGGGATTTTGTAGCTAAGTTTGAACATATTCCATGTGGGTTTAGTATTGAGTTTGGTTGTTGAGTTATCTTTTCAATCCATATTAAAAGAATATGTAAAATTTTAATAAGTTATTTGTAAATTATGTAACCCCACTTTCTCTTTTTTTTTTTAGGTCATGAAAGCAGCAGATAGAGTTACTGGCTCCATGCCAGAAAATCTTATACAATGATACAAATCAAATACTATAATCTATTAGTTTTCCATTATTTAGCATAAATCAAGTGGTTTGATAACACAATATTTACCGTTTCCCTTATGAGTCGGGTCGTAGTTTTTTTTTTTTTTTTAAGATATATATACCTAATTATCATATATTTTTTATCAATTAAGTTATGATCAATCTTTAAGGTCATAAGTTGAGTTTTGAATTCTCTTCCTATCACATTTGTTATCTAATATTCTAAAGGGGAGAAATGAATTTATAGCATACCAGCCTTTTTAATTTTTAAATTTCAATAACTTTTTACATAAGAAATAAGAATTGGTATTATGATCAGTTTCTAAATTCTGGAAATATAGGAATATTTATTATGATCGTACCCTCAAGAATATTTAATAATTTATGCAATTATACAATTTTTTAGTAAAAATAATGTGGAGGATGAAGATTTGAATCTCCAATCGAAAAAAAATAGTAGATGTCAATTATTCACCTCAAACTTACCAAATGGGTTCTAGTAAGCCTACTATTAATTAACCAATTTTAATGGTAAAACTACGCTTAATAATTTTGTACAAGAGTGCAAGTACTGCAATTAAAAAATGAGAGTGCAACGACCTCCTTGGATGCTGCAGAAAAAAACATTAAAAATGCTTTTGGTCATTGAACTTTCATGAATGTAGTTCTTAAACTTAAGCTTAATTTGTAACGAATTTGTCTTTTGTATTTTTTTCTTTTCTTAATGATTTAGTCCCTAAACTTTAGTATGTAACAATTTAATCCATGTATATTGTAATAGTCAATAGTGATGCCCAAATTTGAGGCAAGTTACTCTATTCGACTATCGGGAGATGGAAAATTACCACCACTGTGATTAGTTACTACAGCCACGATTACCATCTGATTTGCCGTTACCTCGACTTCTTCCACGACCTTGACCACGCCAATTACCACGACGTTCAAAATTCGCAACCATTGCAAGAGATGGAACAAAAGCAATATCATCTTCCTTTGATTGTTTCTCAATTGTCGTTTCCTCCATCTTTTTAACAAACACAACTCATCAAAAGTTGTATTCTGAAACCACATTTGACCTCTTGATCATGAGTCATACTTGATATCAGTTGAGCTATGCTCTTGTTGGCTATTATTGTTAGAGTTGATACCATTTGAATCACAAAATCTTTGGAATAGTTTTAAAAAACAAGTGTCCCAAATAAATACTCTCTTTACCCATTTAAATACAAAATCAAGAGATTTCATGTCAAACAAGCTATTAATATTTTTTAGATAGAACTTCAAAACACTCTCTTTAAATAGACCAGAGAATTAAAAGGTAACATAATAAAACACTATAAACTCTTAAAAATAGAAACATATTTAAAAACGCAATGCATTATATTAATATTATTAAAACGCAATGCATTATATTAATATTATTAAGTAAATATTTTTTTTAGTACATCAACAATTGAGGGTAGAGAAATTCGAACCATGACTTTTTGGTTATAAATCATACTTGATGCTAGTTGAATAATGCTCTGATTGACATTATTAAGTAAATATTTGATAGCATTAAACAAAAGTAAACAAAAAAAAGAGTAAATACTCTATATAGTATAAAATATAAATAGACATTCTTTTTTTCTATAAAAAAATGGGCAAATGGACAAATTTCAATTTTGAATTTTGGGGTTCACTGCATGTAAATATGGAAAAATCAACAACAGAAAATCATTTTAATTAAAGGTTGAGATTTTCTTGACTACTGATTTGGGCCCACCGTCTCTAAACGGAACCCAGATACACTAGTACCGGAAGCAGGTGATCACATCCATTTGGCTATATAAACCCTAAATTAACATTCAAAACCCTCCAATATTTGGGAAGCAGCCAAAAGGTTAGAAACCCCACAGTCTCTTCTTTTCATTATTGCTTTCATTTCTCGCTAAAATATTTTATATTGTGCATCTTGTCGGCTAAAAGTGAGATTCTCGTTTCATTTTCTTTAATTATTCTATTGATTTCCGTGTGTTGTTTTGTTTTTTTGTTCTTTGACTTTTCTACTTTGTTGATCTTTGCTTCCATGATGAAATTGAAAATGATGGTTTCTTGTGACTGAAAATTTCATTGCGAGGAGTTTCATCCACAATAATAGATAACTATGCATTCTTGCATGTGTTGCAGTAATGGAGGTTTGATTGGGTTTTGTATTAGTAACTTCTGATTCTCAATAATGGATATTTTTATGATACAGAACCTTCTTTAAATCATTTTTCGTACCTTTTTATTTGTTGTTGTATTCGATGTTTCTTGATGTCATGAACTGAGTATTGTTGAAATATAAATTTGATTTTGGGTACTTAGTATTTGGGCCTAGTCTAAATAAAAGTTCAATTTCTAGAAACATTTTAAGTACTACAATAATTTATAGAAATCTCTTTTTGGATTAGAGTATGATCTAGAATTCTCTAGAATGTGAAAGAAATTGTATTTGTAAAAAACCTTTTAAGGAGTCATTTGTAATCTCTAACCATAGCCATAAGTTTAGGAGATGCAACTAGTAGTATAAATAGAGGTGATATCGATCTTAGAATTTGAATCAAGCCAAAAAAACTAGGAGTAATCAATAATACAGTAATCAATCTTTCAAGTTCAATCTTCAATCTCCTAAAGTTTCTTTCCAACAAGAATATCGTAGTTGAAGAGAGAAGAAGTGTATCGTGAAGGTGTAACGTGCCAAGATTTATGGCGATTCTTACAAGAGAAAGTTGCCAAACTTTTGGAAGGTTTGTGATGGCTTTTTGAGCCTTGACAGGATTTGAAAAGTGAAGTTGTATTATAAGGAAGAAATGGCTGAAGTTGCCTATAATAGAATCATATTGTACTTGGATTGTTAATGTTTTGTGACTGGTGGACAATCAGTGTAGGGAAGTTATGTTCAAATCTCCACCAAACAAGAAATTCTCACTTTCTTTCAAATGGGTTCATTCTAAGAACATGAAAAGACTTAAATGAATCTAATAACATAGACTAGAAAATGACTGGAGAAAACCAAGTATAATAATAATAAATTTCTTCTCAATAATTACAAGAAATCTTAGTAAAAGCAGGAGTAAAATATGGAGAGACATAAAGCTCAGAATCTAGAGTTAAAAGCTGAAATAACGAATGAGGAAGCTGTTATGATAAGACGAAAATGGGAAGATGGGAATTAGAAGTAGTTGCAAGAAAGATCTAGCTATATAAGTCAAACCGTCAGTGTAGAAAATACTTTATTCCACTTGCTCACATGTGCTTGAAGCTGTTTATTCTCTCTTTTGAATCCATAATTCAATTTATAGGATGATTAATAAAAATGATCTTGGCATACTTAAATTTCACTTATTAGCAATTGCTTTTGGTTATGGTAGAAAAGCACAGCAATGTCAAGAAAACAACTTGATCAATGGGGAGGTGGCCAAAGCTACAACGACTACGACTACGACGACAATGATGACTATTCATACAATCCTCCATCTCAAGGAGTAATTCAGGCAACAACCGGATATGCGTTTGTTGATCATGGAAAAGAAAAACAGATCAGTAGCTACGAACAGAGTTGGAGGAGTCACGATCGAAACAGGCAAACAGGAACATATATGACAGAATAAAAAAAGGAGGTTGCTTCTCATGGTGAGAGTTTCAAAGAGAGGTCAACTGGGAGAGTTGGGTCAAAGGATGAGTTCAAAACCACCTCCACTTACAGGGTTGGTGACCGAAGTGGATATACTGAGTATCAGTATCAGGAGAGGTACCGCCGAGTCGATTTCGGCGGCGGCGGCAGCAGCAGTAAGGGAGGATATAGCAGCTATTCAACTGACAAGAAATATCTCAAATGAAGGGTTGGTGTAAGTAATGCTAACATGTTTGGCTCTCTTGTTTAAAACTTAGTTGCTCAAACTTGGGGGTTTTTTTTTGGGTGCAGACTTTCGTTTTGTTTTGCTGTTTTGTGATCTAAGAGAGCCTTTTGTTGTTTTGGTGTCTCTAATGCTCTAATAGGTTTAGAGAGCTGAATTTCCTAGAACAAAACTATATATATGGTATCGTTTGTTTGGCCTCAAAATTTCAGTTTTAGTTTAATCCAATTATCAAACTGTTAAGTTCATGAAATATACTATCTATAAAGTAGATAAAGTATTGATTCTAAAAATTAATTACTTTTGAAGTAAGTTTAAGTTTGTAATACTCCATATATATGTTTATATTGGTGATAGTTTTTTATCGATGCATCTTTCATGTCGATGATTTATGGAAACGTCGAATGCTCAACCATTAAGACATGAATTATACTCGATTAGAAATTTGTGCAAGAAAGCTTACAAAATACACAAGCATTAACACGATTATTCACACAATATACAAAACTTAGTATGTCAATAATTACAAACATAAACCAATTTCCCTAAAGGTTGTAACCAAGCAGTTCGAAATCCTGAAAAATCCCATCGGATTGAAGAGCTGAAGTAGTGTCCCACAGAGTCGAAGATGCTGCAGATTTTGCATCAAAGTCATTACACCAACAAAACAAACTCTCTTTAGAATC
This sequence comes from Trichosanthes cucumerina, assembly GCA_036507285.1. Taxonomy (NCBI): domain Eukaryota; kingdom Viridiplantae; phylum Streptophyta; class Magnoliopsida; order Cucurbitales; family Cucurbitaceae; genus Trichosanthes; species Trichosanthes cucumerina. Next base: position 9,060,669 of record CM071842.1, on the reverse strand, counting down.
ATTCATTTCCTTCCTCCACTCAACCTCTCTAGCTCCTTCTTCTCCCGCTGAACTCGAATCGACCGGACTCTTCCTCGTGACCATTGATGTGTAATTCACAGTACAGCCATCCAGCAGAGGGGTGGCAAGACTGCAGGCACCATCAGCAAGGCTCCCGTTGGGTAGTTGCCCGGTTCGGGCTACCTTAACTTCCTCGGCTGACATCGGAGGCCAGAGTGTGGAGGTGCTGTTGAAAGAGAAGGGGTGGTTTTGAAGGCCTTGAAGCTGCATTTGAAGCTGAAGCCTTTCCATGGCAGAGTTTGTCAATGCATGTGCAGTTTCTCTCGACGCGCCATTATTGATGTTAGAGAAATGTTTCGGAGTTCCGAACAGTTTCTTCTTCAATCTTGTATTCCAGTAGTTTTTTATGTCGTTGTCTGTTCTTCCTGGTAACTGAGCTGCAATAATAGACCACCTGAAAAGCATATATAAGCACAGTTTTTAACCTTATTGGCCTCACCAATGGTAGAAAAAAACAAAAGAAGAGTTGGAGTTTCAAAAAGAACAAAGAAATTTCAGTGTTGTTTGGGTCTAAGATGACAATTGTTTATTATTTAATCTCACATGGGTTGGTTAAAATAAAAACTTAGGCAGGCGGGAATACAATTTTAAATCGAAACCTTCTGGTAAACTCATCAATTTTATTACTTTTGTGCCAATTGGTACTAATTTGTGTCCAATTATTATTCTTTTCGTTGATCAACATTTAACCTTATGAAGCTAAATGTAGGGAGTTTGTTAAAATTAAAATAAATAAATAAATAAGAACTAAAAAAAAAAAAAGCAACCATCTACCTACATTGTTTATTTATTTTTTTTAGTTATATTGAAAATTTAATCCCAAAAATTTGAAGGTTGGATCAAAATGTTAGTTGAAGATTTAACTGCGAGGGAAATAAGAGAGCCAAATAAAATAAAGTAAATTTGACTAAATTTCGTTTGTTTGTCTTATCTTACCTAGTTAGTTTACTTGTGTTACATCATACCAAATCATTACATATTAGTTCAATTAGGCCTTTATATTAATAAAACGGAGTTAACAAACTTATCAAAATTAAAAATGAAAAGCTCACACACATCATTTAAAATCTTTAAAATTCAAAGACTAAATGCACACAACGATTCAAAGTCAAATAAGGAAGGTATTGTTTGATAACTATTTTTTTTTCTGTTTTTTTAGAATTTTGCATTCTCACTAGTTTTTAGTAAGCTTTTATTTTCCTTAAAAACAAATTTGAATTCTAAGCCAAATTTCAAAAACAAAATCATGTTTTTAACAACTATTTTCTTTAGTTTTCAATAAACTTGACTTGGTTTTTGGTTTTTGATGTTTGTTTTTTGAAAATTAAGCCTACAAATACTAATTTCATCTATGAATTTTTTTATTTTGTTATCTACTTTTTACAAATGCCAGTTTTGAAAAACTAAACTAAAAAAAATAGTTTTTAAAAACATGTTTTTGCTTTTAGAATTTGACTAAGAATTCAAAAATTTTCTTTGTTGAGATGAAACCTCATTTTATAATTACATAATTTTTTTTGTTTTTGAAGATTGTGTTTGTTTTCTTCGTCATTTCTCTACCATAAATTTCGTCATTCTTAAGAAAATTGAATTCTTACTCAAGTTCTAAACAAAAACAAATTTTTCAAAACTTATCTTGATTTTCTAAAACAATGGTAAAAAGCGTAGATAACAAAATAAAAGGGTTAAATTTAGAATTTATGGAAATTACCACCCATAAAAAACAAATAAACTATTTGTGTTCATGAATTCCCAATAAAAATTTAAAAAAATATGTTGATAGAGTGAGAAAAGGAACTTAAAAGAGAGAGAGAGAGAGAGAAAAAGACCTGCTACCAATGCTTATGAAGAGATTACAAATAATATTGTCTTCTTCTTCAGAGAATCCACCATGTTTGATATTTGGCCTCAAATAATTCAACCATCGAAGCCTGCAACTCTTCCCACATCTCTTCAGCCCTGTACATTAATAATAATTCAACCATTAATTTCCAAATCAAAACCCTTCAAAAATAAATAAATAAATAAAAAGTAGTAATTTAAATTATTTTTTTTTTTTTTATGGGACCTATTTTCTTAGGAAGAGCAATCCAATTGCCACCAGTCCCATGGAGTTGGATATAAGCTTTAAGCTTCTCATCTTCTTCAGGCGACCATGGCCCTCTCTTTACACTGTCTTTATCACAGCATGGTGCTCGCCCCATTTCTCTCTCTCTCTCTCTAAAACTTCAAAGTCATTATGTTGTTTAGAAGTGAGAGAGTTGACACTTTTAGAGGAAGACCCTTTCATTTATAGGTAATTAGAAATCACCCAACAAAACTCTCTCTCTCTCTCAATAAAGAAAAGGATTAAATTTTATTCAACCTATCAACTTAAGCACTAAGCCAAAAAAGCTTTTTCGTGTTTTAATTTGATTTTTACTATACATATTATATAAAATAAAAAAATTGAGGGGCTCAACTCCCTCTGACTTTAACTAAATCTGCCATTGATTGAGTTATTATTTATTTAGTTATTATTTATTTAACTCAGGGTCAGAGTAGGAAAAAGTTATTTAGTAACCGCTCAATGGCGCAAGTTGAATACGTTTATCTCTAATAACCATTTGAAATATGGTTTTCAATGTTGGATGAATAGACAATTTCTCTTTGATCTCTAGAGAGAATATTTACCTAAAGTCTACTTAAATTGTAGAGATAACTACAAATGTATGATGTGATTAAAAAATATTACACAAATATACCCAAAGTTCTCCAGACAAAAGTAGTCCATCCTAGCGTAGCTCAATAAGTAAGGCACTAGTTAATGTCTCAAAGATCGATCTCTCACCTCCATAATTGTTAAACTAAAAATGTGATAAAAAATTTAAAAAGAAAGTTGAAAGATAAATGTAAATTATACAAAATATTCCTTAACAATTTGAGGTTTGTTTCGATTATGTCCTAACACTTTGAAAATTTTCGTTTTAACTCTTGAACTTTGAAAATGTTCCATAAAATACACTTAAAGAATTTTTCATAAAATACACTTAAAGAATTTTTCAATAAAATGATGAAAATGAAAATTGAAACAACAATTTTTGTGTAAAAATTAGAACACGTACATATAACATCATTTACAATAACATTATTCATGTGTAAATTGACATGAGAATTGATGTGGGTAAAATTTCATTTTGTAAATGATCTTGGAAACGATATCAATGATATCTTTTGAGTTGAAATGAATCATAACAATGATCTTAAATGAGCTTCTATATAGTTGAAATTGTGAGTAGTAAATAATATTTCATATGAGTTGGGTACTCAATTTATGTCCTTTATTTTAATGAAAAAAACTTTTTTAAGATTACCTTTTGAAATAATATCAAATTTGAAAGGTCAAAATAAAACTTCGGCATAATTAAAATTTACCCCAAAAGTTTCGCCGGTATTTTATATAATTTAACCAAAATTTAAAAAAGAAAAAAAAAAGAATTAGTATGATGTAAATATTTTCTACAACGTGAAAAAGAGAAAAGGAAAAAACGAATAAAAAACATTGAAAAATATCTTGAGTTAATTAATTAATTTAGAATTTGAAATGCTATATATATATATATATATATATTATAAAACATATAAGATAATGAAAGAAGATATATTTGTAAATATCTTATGGCAACAAAATATAGATTTCTAAATATTTAGATAAAATGGTATATACATAATAATTTTTTTATTAATACGTACTCATAGTTATGTCGAGGTGTGGATTCGAAGTTTTTACCTTTTATCGAGGATATAATGTCTTTTACCAGTTGAGTTGCACTCCAGTTGAATTTTCTATTAATTTTAAACGGGAACATTCACAATAAATTTTTTTAAAAAAATATTATTAAATGGACAAAAACCTATCAACTTTAAGTTTTGCCACCATTATCTGTCTTTCTTATCTCCCAAAGCCTTTTTTGGATTAGTTCATTGGTTTATCTTAAAATGCATGCAACTGGACAAAGTACAACACAAAATTTTTCTCAATCTTTTTGCATATTAAATTGAATTGCTTTTTGGGGTTTATAATTAGTTTATTTGTGATTGGAATTATTGCCCAAATTATTTCAACATAATTAATTAAAGAGCATCAATCTCTTCCTCATTTGTCTCTACTATGCCTATAATGTTATTCCATTGCCAACTATAAACCCTATAACTTTATATTGAATTTTGATCTGGCTTTCCATATTTATATAAAAGTATTATTAGATGTCTAAGAATTGCAACATTTAAGTATTTTTAATATTGAAAAATCGAACGTATGTGACATTGTTTATTTAATTTGTCGATTTTTTTCATCATAATCGTAAGAAAATAATGTTTGAATGTATTATATAGTTATGTTTATTCTGTAGGATTAATTGTCCCCACCAAAAAGTAACTAGATTATTAGGTGTTCTAATTAGAATATTCATGTGCCAACAAGAGCATAGCTCAACTGACATCAAGTATGACTCAGATGTCATGAGTTCGAATCCCCCGCCCCTAATTGTTGGTGTACTAAAAAAGGGGTAAAATACCTTTTTGGTCATCGAGTTTTGAATAATAGGTGCCTTTGGTCCTTGAGTTTTTAAAATAGATCCTATTTGACAACAAACTAAGTGAATCTTTAATAGGAATAGTATTTATATAGCCTTAATTTTCAGAACTAAATGTTTATCAAAATGGGTCTTAATTTTTATAAATTAAATGTTTAGATTTATAGAAATATTTGTCGATATCAATATTTTATCGATATATCTATAAATTTGAAATTCTAATATTGATATCAACATCAATATTTTAATCCTTCATCATAATTACGAGAAAAAACGTATACTTATCCCGACGAAGAGATTAGAGGTTCGAATTTTGTTGAAAAAAAAAAAAAACTCACATGCTCATTTTCCCACACAAAAATAATTACTTATAAGATTAGATAAACAATTCATTACAAATGAAGTCTTCTTCAAACCCTATATAAAGGTTGAAAAAACCAAACTAAACACAGCTAGATTATTCTTCCGTTTGAAATTAAGAATTCTATCACGATTATTTTCTTGGTTATTTGTCAATAATTTAAGTCATAAAACTGATGTTGAAATTATTTTAACAAATCATTCTTTTTTTCCATCTCATTCTTACAAGATGATCAAAACATATAATTTAGAAAAATAAAATAAAACATAAAAAAATGGGTGTTGAAGGCTTTTGATTGTAACATTTCCCCCCCTACTTGCAGTTTACCTAAAACACCTCACAATTTTCTAGTAGTCAAAGTTTGACATGTTGGATAAGTGGAAATAATTTATATAAGTTCTTTTAAAAAAAAAAAGTTTAACAATATTTCTGATTATACATCAATATATGCTGACCCATCAAATTTATATCAATTATTAAACATGTTTTTACATTTTTATTATCAAATTAGTATATTCAATTATCTTTAACTCAATTATTTGCTATTGGACAAAGTCAAAAGCAGTCAATAATTAATTGGGGTATCATTTTAGGTTAATTTGTGTTTCCTTTATGGTTTTTTTATTAATGTTGAAAACTTATTAGGTTATGTTTGATAATCATTTAGTTTTAATTTTTTATTTTTAAAAATTAAGTTTGTTTTCTCTCAATTTCTATATAATAGTTTTCATCTCCCTTAAGGACGCATTTGAATACTTAGCCAAATTCTAAAAACAAAAACAAGTTATAATTAAAAACTATTTTTTAAAAAATTTATTTGTCAAAACATAGCTTGATTTTTGGAAACATAGGTAAAAAGTAAATAACAAAACAAGTAAATCCTTAAGTAAAAGTAGTATTTATATAAGCTTAATTTTCAAAACTCAAAAACAAAAAACCAAATGGTTATCAAACGGAGCCTAGCATGTCCAACCTTGATATTAGCCTAGCTTAATTGCATTGATACATTAATAATCTCCTCTACTCCTTTAAAGATGGTTAGTTCAAATTCATACCCTATATTATATTTGATTTTTTTTTTAATTTAGTAAAATTATAATACTAAAAAGACAAAACATTGGACTCAAGCAATTAGTTGATGTTCTGACTCATATATTTATGTTATACAAATTAATCAAGTTTTTCATAACCTAGTTTTTTTGCATAATCGAAAAATGCAAAAAAAATTAAATATATGCAAACTCTTGTGATCTTAGGCTTCAGTATAGATCTCACTTATTATTGTAAGCAGAACATCCTTTAGAAGTTTAAAAGATTTTTCTCTCTTTAAAACATGTTTTGGATCTCATCTATATAAGTATATATATAGATAGATATATGGATAGAAAAAATTGTAAACTATAAGGTTGGTTAAATCACAAACCTGAATTTTGAATTTGATCAATCAGGCCCTAAACTTTGTTAAGTGTTGCAAACACTCTTAAACTTTTAATTTGATTTATTAGTCCTGTTATACTTTGTTAAGTGTTGAAATTAACCTCCCATTAAACTTTGTTAAGTCTTAGGGTTGATTGCCCTTAACAAAATTTAGGGGTTGATTGATCAAATTAAAAGTTTAAAAGTGTGATTGTAGCACATAACAAAGTTCAGGGGGTTGATTGATCAAATTCAAAGTGTAAGAATGTGATTGTAATAAACTTTATAGTTTAGAGGTGGTTTGTGTAATTTACCCTGAATGGGTCGGTTGCTTGACTTTGAAATTTCGAGATTGTATGATTGGTGAAAAGTTTTGGTGATCTAAGTTTAATAAAAGGGTATTTGGTTAAAATATGTTACCAAATTGGTTTCTTTTCAACTAATTCATGTGATTAATGAAGAAAAAATTTTAGGGAAGATACATCACCACAACATTGATCGAGTATACATAATTAATTAAATTAATTCAAAAGTAGTCCAAACTTGTAAGATTGTATGTAATAGTTCCTCTAAATTTTAAAATTGTTCTCCAAATTTTCATTTTGTATCTCAAGGATTTTTTAACTTTCAATTTTATATCCAATAAATCTCTAACCTATCAAGCATTTTTATGCATTCACAAAATTATTAGACACAACATTAAAAGATCATGATCTTATTAGACAAATTTGTCCATAATAAATTATACGAAAGAAAAATTGTGCCTCATAGATATTTGAATTTAGAAAATATTGAACAGGTTAGAGACATATTAGATATAAAGTTTAAAAATTGTGAAAATTTATTAGATGCTTTTAGAATTCAGAAACTTATTAGACACAAAACTGTGGAAGTGTAGATATTAAATTTGTAATTTAACGTTAAATTTGAGTTTCCTACTACATACCAAATAAAGATCCCTATACTTCTCTCCTCCTAACCTGTAACTTTTTTTCATCTTATTTGTTCTTTATTGTATTTTCTATCATTAAGCTACATATAATTTAATCAATTTATCTTAATTACCCCGCAAATCAAGCTTAGAAACCAAACCAAAAGAAAAAACAGTCCCTCATGTTTTTTTAAAAGAAAAAAAAAGAAAAAAAAGAAGAGGGTCCCTCATTGACCTTTAATTCTGACTTTTACTAACCCTAATATTTAAAAATTAAATATATATAAATTAATTATTAAAAGGACCAACAAGCTAGTTTTATAGTACCAATTAAATAGTTCCAACCTACTTTAATTAATTCCAAGAGGAAATTAAAGTAGATTATCCCCAATTAAATCCCAAAAATCAAATTCAAATCCCATAAAAAAAATTAATCAAAATTATTTATTGGGATCCTCAAGATCAAGAAATTTCAACTCTCTTCTGTTTGTCATTTCTCTTAACTACAGAATCAAGGCATTGACATTGCAAAATTCCTCAAGTAGTGCGAGCTGGTAAACAGTGGTCCTTTTTAAAAAGATAAGCATAGTTCATAAACTAAACCAAATTTAATTATTACTATTAGTTTCTTAATTAAAAGTTGACCGACCTCCTTATACTAAATATTTTTTAAAAGCTTATATTATATGATGGTTCATAAAAATATGTAGCATAGTTATTTTGCATTATACTAACTTCACTTTCGATTATTTGCCTACCAAACCTACTTCGAATGTGATTAATGTAACTTTTTCATGTGTTTGTTAAATCTAAGATTTTGGGTTGATTTGGTTAAGTTTGGAAAATATTAAACTTGGTGCAATGATCCTGTTTTTAGAAATGATTGGATGATGAGTTTGAGAAGATTTTTATAAGGTAGTTTGAAAGGAAAATGATACTTTGATTTTGGTTAGATTATGAAATTAGTACATAAATTTTGAATTTTGTATTTTTTTAGTCCTGAATTTTAAGAAGTTTCAATTTGGATTTCAAACTTTAAAATGTATACTTTTGCTTGGAATAGATATCAATTCATATATATATATATAGATATATTCTTTTCTTCATTTATATAGAGGAAATTTTTTCATTTTTATTTTCAAATTTATTTCTAAACTTAAAAAAGTGACCTACGTTAATTCCATCTCATAACCAAACTAAAAAAACGGATGAACCCCAACATAAACTATATTATAAAAAAATATATATATAACCAACAAAACAAAATCAATTCACAACAAACAAAAATTCAACCTCGCAAATATCTAAACCTAACTACAAAATCAAAAGCTTCAAAAAAAAAAAAAACTACAAAATCAAACGAGTCAAGAATCACTCAAACTCGGACCAAGATACTCAAATTCAATTAAAACCCACTCGAAATCTCCAAAAGACCGAATATACCCACAAAAAATTCTAATTAAATTATAAAAATGTCCTTAACAAGCCATTATTTTTCAAAATAATTGAAGCCGCAACCCCCAATTAACAAAATATACAAGTGTCGCCCATTATTTAAATTTAGGTGATAAAATTAAAATTTTGTTACGTTACACCCTTTTGAATCCAAGTTATGAAAATGTGTTGGTTTATCTATTCCCTTATGTAGATAATTATCATTTATTGTATTACATTATATTGCTGGATTTATTTCTTTATTTGTAATTTTCATATGTGTAAATGGATATCTCTTTAAGAACCCTAATTCTTATCAAATCATAGTTGCGATCCGCGACCCGCAACCTGTGCATGCGATCCGCGACCCGCATCTTCCATCCACGCCCGTGACTCGTAATCCAAGATCTGCAAGACACGGTCGTTTTTTTGCGTACATTTGGTCTTCTGTAAACGAATCGTTTCTGAGTGTGTTGTAACCTACTGGTAATTTTTTCCCAGTTTCTTTGTTAATTTTTATCGGCCTCACTGATTTCTTCGGAGTTACTACACCGTGTTTAGATTTTTTGGTTGTTCCAATATTATTATTGTTTGTTGATCAAACAATGTTGGACCGTGTCTGGTGTGACTATTGTAACAAACCCCGACATACTCGTGAGACATGTTGGAAGAGTACGAGGCAAGGTGAAAAGAGCAGCAATCAACAGTCTTCCAGTGTTGGACCTTCAAGTGCTAATTTTGTTGAGACCAACTCATTTAACAAAGAGCAAGTTGATCAACTCCTGAAACTACTAAAGGTCACTTCATCACCTGGTAATCCTAGTATTTCCTTGGCACAAACAGGTAATTATTCTCAAGCCTTATCTTGTCTCCACTCTTCTCCGTGGATTATAGATTCTGAAGCCTCTGACCATATGACTAATTCTTCCAAATTATTCGTATCATATTTTCCAATGTATTCCAATGAAAAAATTCGAATTGCAGATGGTAGTTTCAATTTTATTGCAGGAAAAGGAACTATTAAATTGACCCCACAGATTACTTTGCATTTTGTCCTTCATGTCCCTAAATTAGCCTGTAACTTGTTATCTGTTAGTAAAATCTCTAAGGATGCTAATTGTCGTGTTACATTTTTTGACTCTCCCTGCATTTTTTCAGGATCAGGATTCAGGGGAGACGATTGGGCGTGCTAGGATGCTCGATGGCCTCTACTATTTTGATGAATCTCCAACTAGCCATAAAAAAGTTCAGGGCTTGAGTAGTGTTAGTTCTCCTCCTGCTCAAGAAACTATCTTGCTTTGGCATCGCGAGGACATCCCAGTTTTTTTTTACTTAAAGTATTTGTTTCCAAATTTATTCAAAGGAATTGATTGCTCTGCTTTTCATTGCGAGAGTTGCATTTTTGTCAAAAATCATAGATCAACTTATTTGCCAAAACCTTACAAGGCGTCTGCACCTTTTACTTAATCCATAGTGATGTATGTGGTCCCTCTAAAGTTTTAACTCATAGTGGAAAACGATGGTTTGTTACATTTATTGATGATCACACCCGTTTAACTTGGATTTATTTGTTAACGAAAAAATCAGAAGTGAAGGAGATTTTTATTCGTTTTTACAACATGGTTGAAACTCAGTTTCAGACTAAAATTAGCATCCTTCACTCTGATAATGGTACTGAGTATTTCAATGAACACCTAACTGATTTTTTGCAAGTTAAAGGATTTTTTCATCAATTCACGTGTCGTGATACTCCCCAACAGAACGGTATTGCAGAGCGCAAAAATCGTCACTTACTTGACGTTGCTCGTGCCCTTATGTTCTTTATGACTGTTCCTTCTTATTTGTGGGGTGAAGCTATTCTAACGGCTGCATATCTTATAAATCGAATGTCAACCAAAGTTTTGGATTTTAAAACCCCTCTAGATCATTTCAAAACCTTCTTTCTCAATGTTTGATTGTTTTCTAATTTACCGATCAAAGTGTTTGGGTGTACTGCTTATGTTCACATACCTAGATTCTCTCGGTCTAAATTAGATCCTCGAGTTGTTAAATGCATCTTTTTAGGGTATGTCTCCCACAAGAAGACCTATAAATGTTTTGATCCTGTGACCAAAAAATACTTTGAAACCCTAGATGTTTCTTTTTGGGAAAATCACTCTTTTTTAAAAAATTCTCTTCAGGGGGAGATAATACCTAACTTAGAAGATAATTTTTGGGATACCTCTCCTCTTCCTAACATCATTAGTCCAGAAATTACCAGTTTTAGTTTTTCGCTGCCAAATATGGAAAATTCTTGTTCAGGGGGAGAAACACTACAAAATAATCAAATTGATCGAAATACTGAATTTCAGGTTTATACTAGAAGGATGGTGAATCAGAAGAATAGGGACCAGACAGTGGACTTATCACGAAACCAATCTGATACCCCGATGAATGATTCTGAAGGTTCAGGTAACACACCCTCTAATCACATTCCTTCATCAATCTACAATCACTTACCTGAAATATCTGATCTTGATATTCCAATAGCTCATAGGAAAGGTACTCGAAACTGTCCTAACCCTAAATATCCTATCGCAAACTACCTTTCTTACCATAGATTGTCTGATAGCCATAGAGTTTTTACCTCTAGGATAACTAACATGTTTGTCCCGAGAAATATACAGGAGGCTCTAGATGACTCGAATTGGAAATTAGCAGTTATGGAGGAAATAAATGTCCTTAAACAGAATGACACATGGGACATTATAGAATTACCAAAGAATAAGAAACCAGTAGGGTGCAAATGGGTATTTACTATAAAGTGCAAAGCTGATGGGAGTGTTGAGAGATATAAAGCCATACTTGTTGCGAAAGGCTTCACTCAGACCTATGGGATTGATTATCAAGAAACTTTTGCCTCAGTTGCTAAAATTAATTCCATTAAAGTCCTACTATCTATTGTCGTGAATGCAGATTGGCCACTTTATCAGCTTAATGTCAAGAATGCTTTTCTCAATGGGGAGCTTGAAGAAGAAGTATTTATGGATTTACCACCTAGTTTTGAGAAAAATCTTGGGGTTGACAAAGTATGCAGGCTAAAGAAATCTCTATACGGTCTTAAACAAACCCCTAGGCGTGGTTTTGAAAGGTTTGAAAAAGCAAATCCACGAGTCATGGATTTCTTGAGCAAGCGAGATCATACCATCTTCTATAAACATACTGCAAATAACAAAATTGTTGTTTTAATAGTTTATGTTGATGACATTATCCTTACAGGTAATGATGAGGTAGAGTTGACTGGCCTTAAGAAAAAACTAGCTAATGAATTCCAAATTAAGGATCTCGGAGTCTTTAAGTATTTCCTGGGAATGGAATTTGCTAGGTCAAAAAACGGTATTCTTGTTAATTAAAGGAAGTATATTATTGACTTACTTGAAGACGGGATTACTTGGTTGTAGAACAGCAGAAACTCCCATTGAGCCAAATTTAAAATTGCAAAGTGCAACAGAAAAAAAAAAAAAAAAAAAAAGTAAAAGACAACGAAAGATATCAAAGACTTGCGGGGAGATTGATCTACTTGTCTCACACACGTCCGGACATCTCATTTGCAATCAGTATGGTAAGTCAATTTATGAATGCTCCAGGACAAACTCATTTTGAGGCGGTCTATAGAATCCTAAGGTACTTGAAAGGTACTCCAGGCAAAGGTGTATTGTTTAAGAAGTATTGTAACCTACAAGTTGAAGTTTACACTGATGTTGATTGCAGGTAGTATGATAGATAGACAAGGCAGTACGATAGATAGACAATCAACCTCTGGTTACTGTTCCTTTGTTGGAGGAAATTTAGTTACATGGCAGAGTAAAAAACAAAGTGTGGTGGCAAGACAGTGCTGAAGCTGAGTATAGGACTCTAGCTCAGGGTATTTGTGAGAGTATATGGATAAAGAGACTATTGGAAGAGTTGAAATTTTGTCCAGAACAACCGATACGTATTTATTGTGATAACAAGGCAGCAATCTCAATTGCTCACAATCCAGTCCTTCATGACAGGACAAAACACATTGAAGTTGATAAACATTTTATAAAAGAAAAGATTGATGCAGGTGTTATATGCATTTCATATCTGCCTACACAATTTGACAAGATAATCAACAAGCTGGCAATGGAAGACATCTTCACACCAACTTGAGGGGAGTGTTGGTTTATCTATTTCCTTAGGTAGATAATTATCATTTATTGTATTACGTTATATTATTGGATTTATTTCCTTATTTATAATTTCCATATGTGTAAATGGGTATCTCTTTAAGAACCTTAATTCTTATCAAATCAATATAGTGAAAATACTTGATACACTACTTCTCCAAAATGATAATTTTACTTTTTTGGAAAAAAAAAAAAAAAGTACATCACAAACATGTAATTGCAGTCATGTCAATGCACTTTTTCCCTTTGAACAAATTGCACATCCAGTCACCACTTGATGAGCTCACATGTCTCTTGCTCCTTCCCTCAAATCACCTTATTCACAATCCTCAATATATATTTTTTTTTATTTTCTTCACTTTCTACCAAACCCATAAATTCATTACCATCATATTTCTCTCTCAAGTTTAGTGACAATAGGAAAGAAAGTTAACAAACATAGTTATTTCTAAGAAATTTCGTCCAAACACCCAAAGACAAGAATGTTATCAAACGAACTCTTGTTCGCTATTGAAAAAGGCTGATACTTAACAGATATCTTTACATATGCATAGAAAGACAATCGTGACAGCAAACTTTGACTTTGATGGCAAGACCTTGCTTGCGGATTAGGTATGTTAGAGAAAGAGTCAAATCATAGAAAAGAAAATGTTGATGATGTTAAATTGTTAATCATTGGCAAATTCAAATGCATATCATTGTCCTTTATGCAAAATGCACATACTATAAGAAAAGGATATAACAAAGTCAACCAGGCATTTGAAAATAGGAGTCTCTTTTGAATCAAACAAGTCTAATGAGGCCCTACCAAACTCACCCAAACCAACATCTTTACTTCTCAGAACTTATATGTATAATAAATTTAAATTCAGTTTCATCTCAGATATGGAAGTACATTGTAGGCTTGTAGCAGTATCTTTCCCTTTCCCACACTTCTCCCCCCCCCCCCCCCCTCCCTCCTCTTCCCCCCTTCTATTTACAAATACTCCCATCCCAATACAGAAGTGAAAGAAGAAAGAAAAAAACAGCTTTTCCAGAAAATTATAGCAGAACCAACATATATATGTATTGTGGCGTACCGTATGCTCCCAACAGTGAAATCCCAAGTGAAATCCTGAGCCAAAGAATCACTGAAGATATGTCAGGGAAACTCAAATGCATATTCCCTCGAGTATAAGTACGAGAAAATTAAACGGGCTCGAATATTCACGGTATTAAAAGAAAAAGAAAAGGCTTACATTCCCATTGCATATCATGGATCTCCCTCATATCTGCACTTGTAGGCTCCCAGCAATGCAGTCTAGAGCACACATAACCTTACTCTGTAGGTAATACCCTAAAGAAAAGGATTCCACAAGAGAGTGACATCACATCTAATAGCCTTCTAGTTCTTACACTTGGAGAACCAGCAAGTGGCCTTAAAGTTGCAAAAATTATGCTTCATTTTTTTAAAAAAAAAATCTCTTTTGCCAATTCTTTGCTTAGCTTATGAATGGAAGAGTGGATGGGTTGTATTCAAGATTTACAACTATTTCACATTCATTGCAGCTGCCATATTCCTTAGCTTCTGAGAAATTTCTGAAAATGATGGTCTCATAGCTGGGTCCGAGTCCCAACAGCTCGACATTAAAGCTTTCCATTCTGGGTCGCACCATGTCGGGATTTCTGGACGTAAACAATTGTGCACGATTCCTCCTGCAAACGAGAAATAGGAAGATTCAATAGAACAAGATCTTCATTGGCCTACTTTAAATATTAACATTTGATTTGTTTGATACCTAAGAAAGCAAGCATTAAGAGATTGGTAGCCTATGGGAACCATTTTCCAGTTTCAAGTCTTGATAATTCCTGATTTACGTCCTATATTTAATTTATTTAATTTACTCACCCTTCGACTCGTCGCACATATAATATTCTAGATAAGTAGTTACTATGATCTGAATTGAAAATATCAAAGCCCATTTGGGTTTTCTATTTTCAATTTTGAGATGTGCATTTGATAACATGCCTAATTATTGTTATTTGATTTCATTTAACATTTTAAAAGTTGTGCTAGATTTTGCCAGTACAATATTTGCTAGTTTTAACAGCTAAGAATAACAGACATATTTTTGTTTGGCTCTGCCTCGCAAGTTCTTTTTAGCTATGTTTTTTCTTTTCTAAACTTTCATTTATTTTAATGAAAGCAGGTTTTCTCGATTCCATGGCAGGAACTAAACGTGGGAGACTAAGATTGAAAATTAAAAAGTTCATGAAACAATGCAACTAAATAAAGGTTTAGAAAAGTACAAATACTAAAGTGAACAGTAAGTCTACATTCAATATATTTAACCTAAATTACATTCCAAATATCATAAAACTTAATGAAAAAAATTCTTTATTTACAAGAAAAATATGAAGTGAAAATTTTGTTTTGAATCTTTATCAAAGAAAGTGTATGATTTTTTTAGATTAAAAATGAAAACGAACACCAGAAGATAAAACATATGAAATAGAGAATGATAATCAAATGAAAAACATCAGGGGCTCCAAGTCTCTTTCTTAACACATTCATTGGTCTTCCCATCAAGATAATAAAGTTTGACTCTAAACAATGAAGTGTTCAAGTAAAATTAAATCTATCATAAAACATTGAAAAGAAGGGTCACAAGATTAAGCTTACTATCTGCAAAACAGAAAAATATTAGGAAGTATTTGTACAATAAGAAAGCCTTTTTTTTTTTGCCTCTCAAAACTAAAATATATTGTCCCCACGATAAATACAGAAGCAACCACCAGAAATGTTTTACCAAATTTCTGGAACATATCTGTTGGATTTGATTTGTCTCAAGATATAATTTCATTATTAAATAAAAAATTCAGGAAATTATTGCAAATTGCTAGCAATTATAGAAAATAATATATGTACCTTCCCAATATCATATATGTGCATATATTATCCTAGATCTAATCACTGGCATCACTATAGCAAACAAATGCTAATTTCAAAATAAATCATCTCTATTTCAAGGCATCATGGTCATTCTGCACTCGCACCGAGCCGTGATAGTGCAATGGCTCAAAATTTAAAAGAAAAATACAAAGCATACAGATAAGAGGGCATAGATTTACTCTCATAGTTCAGTGCTCACCAATTATAGAAGCACAATGCATATCTGAATATGGTTCATCTCCCGTGAGCAGTTCCCACATAACGATCCCGAATGAGTAAACATCAATCTGTATTCAAATAAAAATTGTTCAGCATACAGATAAGCTTTAAAGATGTACTTAGCTAAAACAAAATGGCAAGATTAAGAAAAGGGTGATCCTACCTTCTCCGTCACCATATTACTTTTCCCGCTAAGAAGCTCGGGTGCCATCCAGGGCAAAGTTCCACGAACCCCTCCCGATACTAACGTGTGTTGTCTCACCTTTGACAATCCCAAATCACCAATCTAAAAAATCATGCACAAAGCATGTGAACTTAGAATCGAGGTCCTTTCCAAGACACAGAATGCTCCCCCCCACTTCAGTCCCCACCCCCCAATCTTTTTTCACTTTTATGCAGTGGTGGAGGAAATTTGTAGTATGGAAGAACTTTTGAATCGTTAGCCTCATAAAACAATAGAATATCTGATAAGCTAAACATCCAAAAAGTTAAAAACAAAGAATAGAACAAAACCAGGGCATTTATAGAAGCCTATAGTTCCCAACAGGAATAACAGGAAAAATGAATATTACAGAACAGAACAGGTAATAATATTCACAAACAAATTTAGCTCAGTATACCTTGCAAACAGGCCTCTGAGGGTCTCTCATATTCACTAAAAGGTTTTCGCATTTCAAATCAAAATGTACAATATTCTTCCCATGCAAATATTCCATCCCAAATGCAGCATCCATAGCTATAATGAGTCTCTTACGACGATCAATGGTCCTATGAAAAGGTAGTATTTATGTCATATCACAATCCCAGAAGGACTAACTATCAAAACAGTTTAACATGAAATACATTCAATGAAAGAAAAAACGATCTTTAAGAAAGTGAACACAAGAACTACAACACCACAATTTACCTGTCCTTCTTGTGCAAAAACTGTTTTAATGATCCATTTACCATGAATTCTGTCACTGTTGCTAAGGACCCATCAGGACCATCACGAACAATACCATAGAAGGAAACAACATTTGGATGGTGTAAAGAACTTAATATCAAAGCTTCCTTCCAAAAATCCGCAATCTGTGACAGGAAAGAAGTAAAAATCAATAACTATGTGTATTCCACCAAAACATTGACCAGATTCAGTGGCAAATTAATACAGAAAGAGGTGTCAAAAAGCTGGTCAATATTTGGTTACACAAACTACAAGTTGAAGCACAAAAAAATAACAAGCATACGGCAGGACATGGACCAAGTCAGTCATTCAATGGAACCATAAATGCCTAGTGGAAGGAAGAGCAATAAGTCCAAGATTCTACCAGGCGTTCCCTTTCTGAGGGTCGTCCAGCAAAACAGCTAGCTTTGATCCTCTTTATTGCAACATCAGAACCTCTCCATTTCCCATGATAAACAGCACCATAAGTCCCAGACCCTAGTTCACGAATCTCCTCCAGATCATCATTTTTAATTGTCTGAAAAACAAACACGAGGAATAAAAAATCAAAGCATATGAGTGAAGAGCATAAGCAAAGTCATAATGAACACAAGGAATAGCCAAAGAAGATGAGCATCATTATAAGTTTACTTGTAATCCTCTTGAAATGGCTTCTGCTTCTGCCTTTGTGGGCTCAATTCCGGAGCTTTGATGGTCACTATCAGTTTCCAACTCAGGTTCTTCATGGGCATTCTGTAAGCCAAATAAAACAACAAAAATATAAGCGAGTATACAGAAAAAATATTGTCAAATGAGAGAAAATTGCTTAATTGCTTAGTTGTAACCAAGGAGTCTACCTCATTTGCAGTCTCTTTTTTGCCTATTGATTCAGGTCTCCCTGAAGCAGTTTCTTCGACCATTGCCTCTTCAGATACTTCTAATGCTGCTCTCTTCACAGATGCAATCAACTCAGGTAAGAATCTCAGACGGTTGACAGAAAGTTTTGGCTCTTCAAGAGTCTCTTCAGCTGGTTTCAAGCCATCACCATTCTCTACAGGAGTGTTTGTGCAATTTGAATTTAACAATTCATGGGGTGTGACCTTGGAATATGTAACATCAGTGTTATTCTGCTCTGGATGAGAAACAATGTGTGCATTAGATATGTCAACTTTCCCCATATCTGTTATCATGTGTCCGTTTCCTTCTCCAGGCACAATGTTTCTTTCCATCATCATAGCTTCATTAACCACACTAACAGCCCTTGGTTGTGGATTTTGGCTAGAATGAAAAGGTGCAACCATTTTTTCATGAATAACTGCTGAAGATGAATCTGACCTCAGCACAGGAGAAGCGACAAGGTTTATCTTATCTAGATGTGGTTGAATATGTTCTAAACTCGGGAAGCGTTGATTGTCATGGCCAACAGTGGTGGAGCTAGTCTTCAAAATATGTGCAGGTAAATGCTCCGAACCAGTTGCTCCCTCAATACCCAACATTTTCTGTGAGGATTCATGCCAAGGATTTTGGTGGTCCATACCCATATGAATCCGTGGACTACCCTGGACATATCCTGGATTTACAGTAGCATTCCCTTGCTGAAGGGAAACGGCTCCTTCATAAGCAGGAGCAACATGTGATGGATTCTGAACATTTCGCCACAAGGCATTTCCAGGCATATGCCTGTGCGCCATTGGAGGATATTGAGGATCTCCTCCATATCCGTAAGGCATATTCATATAGCCAACACCACGATCTTCAGGAGGAGGAACACACATATGTGGCCCACTAGGCACAACCTGGTCACGGAATACCTCATCATGAAAATTCATGGACACGTGGTAGCCATCAGTAATATTACTTTGTGTTGGAGGAAAATTTGAGCCAGGACCATCCACAATGTAGTGATCATTCAATCGCCCAGCCCCAGAAACATGTGCTCTCGTGTCATCCCCCCGCACGCTCATCTGATGTTGCATAATCCATCCTCTCTCATGAGGTGGTGTCTCACTATAAGCAGATCGATGATCATTAATATTTTGCTCATTTGGAAAAACACCATGATGGAACTTCATGTCTGCTTTTTGCATCAAGGCCTCCCTATTCTGAGGGTATTCAGGGGGAAGTCCATTTAACATATTAGGTTGCTCCACGGGTGTTTGATACCGATGAAAATTTGCACGGCAGTGTTCACAAGAACTATTCCCATCAGGAACACCGTGTCCATGTAATATATTACCGGGGAAACCTGACTTTTCACTAATAGTTCCATTTGGAAGCCAGACAACATTCTCATTATACTGCGGTTGATGTTCATACATATGCTGGTGAGTCATTTGCTGCCTTGCATAGTCTTCAGGCATTCTTTCCAAATATTTATCTGGAAAATCTGGGAATGGCATCCGGTATCGCGCAGACGGAGAAGATGGATATTCTCCCACCGGTCTTGAATCATATGGACCATGATGCCTGGGTGAAAGGAAAGCAGGACTCCATGGAGCTTCCATTTCACTATACCTTTGAGCTACAGATTGTTGCTGCTGCCCAGATCCAACATGAGGGATTGTGAGCTGATGCAGGTGATATTGTGACAAGGGCTCACAACTCCTTTGGGTGTGAAGACTACCTTCAATACTCATTGGATTCAAAAAATGTTCTGACCCGTGCATGTCGTCTATGCCACTGATTACAGGGGAATCAGGCTGCTGCTGTCTAGCAAAATCATTCATGTCATTTGAATTATTAAGGGCATCCACATATCGCCTCTCAGTATCCCTCTCATCCCCATCCACAAAGGGCAAGGAACTATCTTGATCAGGATGTGAAAACAAGAATATCCTGAGCCTAGTGAACCCGTCGCTCAAACCCACCTTATCATACTCTTCCATCATGTTAACCACATCATCATCATTGACAACAGACACAAGAGCATCAAGGTCCTCATCTGGTTGCTGGTACTTCAGTACAGCAGCCCCTTCATAAAGTTCCCTCATCTTAATCATCAACTCTTCATATGTAATATCCCGCGGAACACTCACAATCCTCGTCTCTCCCCCAACATACCGAAGCTTGCCATCCTGGGGCCGAGGCATTATACTTCCCAAGAAACTGCACAGGAATTTAACACGCGGGGTTTCATCATTTGAACCAGGATTTGAGACAGGTGACGAATTAGGGGCTGAGCTCGGCGCCGTCGTAGGGCTATCCATCTGTTTACAGCCTGATATTTGATTGTCACTAATCGATGCAGTTCTTAGTCTTGCCCAAACATGGAATTCTTAATCACACACGACAACAAAAATCACGCAAACCTAATACAAACCAAAAATTCGTAATCAACCCAGAAAGCAACTCCCAAGTTTCTCGGTTTTCAACGAGCCAAATTCTTCAGTTCCCCAATACCCATTTGATACATCATCAGGAATTAAAAAAAAACATCCCGACAAAATCATTCTAAAAGGTTTAGGAAAAAAAAACGAATCAACCAAAATTGGCCTGAATCATTAAAACACAACACCTACAAACAACCCCAAAAACCAAAAAGAATGGAGAAATCCTAAAAACAGATCAAAAGATCATTCAAATCTTCCAATTCACAAAGAAGCGGGAATTGGGTACCTGAAGAACGAATCAAAAAGCACTAGGGTGATGAAAAACTAACAACCCCAGATGGGAATTTGAGCCTAAACTGTATTCGTTTACAACTAAAACGCATAATCCCCCTCCTTCTCTGGAAAAAAGAAAAAACTTACAGGGTTCTGAATTTGGGGAGTCCGAGGGAGAGAGTGACCATCCCCAGACAAAAGAGTCTGATACGATGATGAAACTAAGAAGATGATTGGAAGAGATGGCGATTGAAAAATAGGACCGCCATAGATGGTCGCTTGTTTTTTCTTCTTCTTTGTCTGTTTTTTCCCTCTTCTTCTTCTTCTTCTTCTTCTTCGTCTCTCTGATTCAGAGGAGGATGGTTCCAAGCGAAGATGCGATGCCTGTTCGCCAGGTAGCGTCCCACGTGGCACCACCTGGTTTCTGCGTTCGTATCAGCATCTTATTTATCTCCTCGAAGGATATGCCAATGCCATTGATTTCCATTTTTTCCTTCACTTCCCACGACGGCGTATTGGCATTGCAAACCCAATTACCCCGCATTTTAGGACTATTTCAACATTTGGCATTTCCTTCATAATTTCTCCTTCTTTCATTTTTGTCTAAATATATCTCCACTTTTCTAAAGTTTTTTTTATGTCGCATTTACAATCTAATTTCTAATAATCGATTATAGTTTTCATGTCTATACCATTCATAGTTAAGATGCCTACTCTTTTCTAGATCTCTATCTCTATATAAATTATAGTCGAACTTTATGATTTAGTTCGATCTTCTAAAATGTCTTTGATTATTAGATATTGACATGTTTTAAGTGGTATGGTTTCTTTGATGTACTAGAAACATGGTGATAAATTTGTGATTTAGGTGTACAATATTTTCTTTTTAGAATATCACATCACAAAATATAAAGGTGGGGATTTGAACCTACGACCCCTTAGAAGTAGAAATATCTTAACCATTAAACTATGTTTATGTTTGTTTAGTATAAAATATATCGAAGATTGATGCACAAATCCAAGTAAAAGGAATGCATTTATCTACACGTGATTCAATAGTGAATTTATCATTTGGGGAAGAAATGACTGGCAAAACAAAAAAAAATACACACAATGATTTGAATATTTTAAAAAAATAATATCTTAAACTCAATTTTTTTGGGATGAGTAGATTACATGAAGTTTCATCTGAAAATCAATTGATAATGAGATGAGTAGCTCATATATCTTATAAGTTGTGAGATTTTTCTCCAACTTTCCAATGTGGGATGCTCAACATTTTCGCATCTAGATAAAATATCAATTACTATTCTAAAAGGTTAATGGTTTGATCCTCTACCCTTGCAATTGTTGAACTAAAAAAAACATATCACGTTAGAAATTGTGAACATTTGATAAGTTAAATTATAAATTTGATCTTATAATTTAGAGAAAGTTTTTTTTTTTATAAACTAATGCAAAACAGAAATTAAGGAGGGGAAATGGACCCTAGTCAGTACAATCCGGACCAAACTAGTTTTGGGAACCCATAGTTTGTTGGGCGCTCTTTGCTAGAGAAAGTTAGAATTTAGTTCTTATGGTTTTAGAAATTAGAATTTCGTCATTATGATTTAATAAAACCTCATAATTAAATAGTTATCCTATAATTTGACAAAATCCTCTTTAATTCTAATTCTAACATTTTAAACTATAGAAACTAAATGCATAGATGGCTAAGGAATATATTGTTTTTCAAGCCCCCAAGATTTTTTCTTTCACTACACGGAATTCTATTTCTTCTTATGGCATAAAGATCTAAGTGGATGCAACTTGGTCACCATACAATTGCCGAGTTAGGTTAGACATTTATATTTGGGATGCTATAGCAAGTTTATATGACTTTTAGAAAAGTGAAAAATATTTTTAACCAATTAAGGTGCTTTACAAAATTTCCATGATGTGTTTGGTTACATTGTCAAAAGGGTTTTGAAAACTTAAAAGAAAAGAGTATAAAGTTTAAGAACTTTTAAAAGAAGCATTTTAATTAGTTCGTATGCTAAATGTATGTATAAAAAAAAGTAGATAATTCTCTCCTTGAGTTATAAAAAATTACACTTAACTTTTTTTTTTTTTTTTGAGAACGTTAAACACGAAAAAACGAATTAAGAAAGAAATTCCAAAAGGGTTACAGTGGGCCCATCTAGTCAATGTTCTTCTACCTGAAGGTGTTTTTCTCGTTGTGCGAGTTTGTGAGCGCCCATATTTGTCTCCCGACTATTGTGGCGAAAAGAAATGATGGCCCAAGAAGTTGCTCGTTGCCTGATCTTCCTCGCAAAGTCTCTTGTCTCTGTTCGATTATTGTCAACACCGTTGATAAGTCGTATAGCCTCTCAAGAGTCAGATTCCACCAAGAGAGGTATATTGTACTCCTGAATGAAATCCAAACTCTTGAGAATACCATAAAGTTCCAAAATGGTGATTGGTCAACTGTCTGTGATATGGTGATGCCCTGCACGCACTATCCTCCCTGTCCAATCCCGTAAGATTCAACCTACGCCCCCGTGATTGGTAGTTGAGCATCAGGATGCATCAATATTTAATTTCCACCAACCCTCATCCGGCGACTCCCAAGCTTCCATCGTTGTTGTCATATGGTTGGGAACTTGGATCCTAGTTGCCTCAGACTGAGTGAACTCCTGAAATTGGAGTTGTGTGTTAAGGAACACCCTTTCCCAGTCAAGACTATCTTGTTTATGTAACAAAACATTCCGACATGACCAAATCTTCTAAAGAATTATCATGAACAACGCTTGGTCCATACGGTTATGCCTATCCAGCATCTAACAGAAATAATCCACTGTTGGGATTTATGCCCTAAACTTGTGTAATTTTGATCAATTAAATAAAAGGTTATTTGTTTTGATAGAATTACAATCTTGATTTATAAATCCAATAAACGAACCTCCAAGGTTATAACATATATCTTGAACATCAGTGTAGTGGACACTATTTAGATTGTGTTCAAGAATATAACCTAAATGGTTTATGGTATAAGAATAAGGTTGGAAACCTCATTCTGGTAACACCGTGGATGCAACCCACTTTGTAATTAGTACAAATGAGGTAATCCAACTCATTCATGTAGTTGACATGAGAGTGGGGGCATCCTGTATGAAGAGTTCATACAAGACCAGATCGCAAATTATTAGTCTAACCAATGTAATCGTTAATGAGGATAAGACTAGTAATTTATAGATGGTCATTAGTGACTTGACTCGATCTAAGCAAGTTAAGAACTCCCCGCATGGGGTTTGTCCTTAGACTAGTATGGGTGAGAGTGGCTTGTAGCCGACTCAATAAGCCTACCTTCTCAGGGACAGAACCTCGTAGGTAGCTGGGAACTTAATTGTGCAAGATGGAACTCACTCATTCCTACACTAAGGAATTAGATAGGTTGTTCGCTTAAGAACTGACTCCGGGTCTTGAACAACGGGGCCCCGCCCTCTATGAGGGTATGAGTCTAAGGTATGACCTTAGACTTGTTGTTCATTAGAGGATCAATGGTGCTTAAGGAGCAAAGAGATAATCACAGGGGTAAAACGGTAATTTGACCCAGCCGTGATTACGAACAACCTGTGAAGGGTCGACTCATGGGTAATGACTATATCAGTGGACACAATATTATCTACAGTGAGGAGAGTGCAGCTACAAGTCTATAGTGGAGTGACTTGTAGTTAATGAATATTGATTAACTAGATCAAAGAGTTTGATCAGTTAATCTCATATCATTGGAGCTCATGAACTATAGGTCCATTAGGTCCCTCCGTTGGCTCAACATGGTAATATTGAGGGTATAAAGTTAGGAATGAAATTGAAGTGTTCAATTTCATACCTGAGGTGTTATATCAATTATATACGATATAATTAATATAATATATAATTTTAATGTGAATTAGATTCACATATAAACTATATACTAAAGAGAGATTAAAGGAGGGGTAGGATGGTCATTTCCATCCTATTTCCCTATATATATGGTTGCATGAGATGCAACTAGGTGATATTTTTTTCAAGCTTTTGTTGTGCTATTGGAAGGGTTCCAAAACACACATCTCTCTCACAAAATACCTCACCTCTCATAAAGGGAACCCACATTCCTCCCTCACCTAAAGAACAACGGAGAAGATCCAATGGTCGTGTCTTCGTCCGTTCGTGTTCCAGTAACTGAGATCGTGATCGTGGGAGAGAGAAGCACTTGAAGAAAGGTTCTTCAAAGGTAATATTTCTTGTTGTCCATTCTGTTTTATGCTTAATCTAGTTGTTTACGTTCATGAATTAAATCGTTGTAACTAAATCAAGAGCGCGCGATTCACAATCGCTTCCGCTGCGGGACTCGTTTTCCCTTCATCCACTGCGCTCCAAACATCCCTGCAATCATAAAACAAAACAGAGGTAGCAGGTAAAAAAAAGATCCCAAAATTTAGCAGATACCTTGCAACCTCAAAAGAGATGATTGCTCATCTCCGTCTTTTTTAGACAGAATGGACAGACTGGGTTCATGATGATGCCCTTCCATAAAAAATTAGCTCGAGTCGGGAGAATGTCGTGAATGATCTTCCAGTAACAAATCTTGATCTTGTTTGGAATAGGCGTACTCCATATTGACTTCCACATTTGTCTTGTTAAGGAGTTGTTCGAACTTGAAGCTTCATTATGAGCTCTAACGCTCATACCTAAATGGTAGCCACTCTTGACCGAAAAGACCCCTTTCGTGGTGAACTTCCAAACAATTTCGTCAGTGGTCAGATCTCCAGTTCGCGGGATTGAGAGAATGTGATTTGCATCGTCCTGATTAAAATGCTCATATATCTTATCTTTGTCCCAAAATCCATCGTCTCAAAGCAAATTGCACACATTCAGGTCTATCAAGTTTGGATCCACCCAGAGGGGTTTATCCCATCCTTCCGCCAACAACCATGGATCCTCCCTGATGCTGATTTGATGTCCACTACCAACCTTCTAACGATAGCCATGCTTAAAAAGATCGCGTCCCACAAAATATTCGCCAGTATAAGATGGATTTGTCCTTAAGGTGACCTTAAGGAAGTTCCATGTCTTAAAATTACACTTAACTTTTAAGCCTTAAGGTGACCTTGAGGAAGTTCCATGTCTTAAAATTACACTTAACTTTTAAGTTTTAAAAAAATAGGTTTAAAAGATTCATCAACTAACATTAGTCACCATTTACAATAGAGCTCAGGTGGAATTTAAAATTTAATAATAAAAAGAAAAGAAAAAATCATCCCTCCCTCTTATTTCTCCCTTCTTTCTACCACCCCTTTGCCCTTCCCCTCTTACTTATTTCAATCATGCCCTTCCTCTTGCCCCTTTGATTATATTTTTCTCATCATGGAGAGCCAACATTTTCTTTTACTTCTTTCCATTTCTAAATGGAATGCCAACCTAATTATTATTAACCAGAACTTTATTAATAGTTAATGGCTAGTTATGTTATCCATGAATTTTTTAAATCTATTTTTTAAAATTTACGAGCTAAACGGTAGCTTTTAAAAATTCAAAAAATTCAATAACAAAAACTAGTTTTTCTTTTAAAAAAAATTATTCTTACCTACTAAGTTGTATTTTGTATGGTAGCTTTTAGTAGTTTTTGAAGGTGTGCTTAACATCTTTTTATTGAGTCTTTAGATTAAAAATGGTTTATTTGAGATTTTTTCTTTTTAATAACAATAGTTTTTAACATGGTAAAGTTAGCATTGAAAATATTATCTTTCAATGAGTCATTTTATTTTTCTCATTTAAGTGTAGCTTATGCACAATGTTGCTAATCTGTAGTAAAAAAGATCATTCACATATAGTATTGTACTATACAATAAATCTATTATAAACACAAATTTTCAAATCACAAATTTAATTGGTTAAATTAGGCAACGTCTCACCTTCTCTCCTCTTTCCACTTCCTTATAATTTGCCCTAAAGCCTTCTTCACTCTTGGTTATGTCAGGAATATACAAGTTGGTAGATCATCCCCTAGCATTGACCACCTTTTGTTTGCCAACCACACCCTCATCTTCTTCTAGTCTAGTAAATAGGAGGACCAAATTATTAAAGAAATTCTTCAAGCATAGTGAATAGAGAAGATGGATTTTCTTAAAAGAAAAAAAAAAAATAGGAGAATGGATTTATTAAATAAATTCTTCACGTCTAGTATGTAGGAGGGTCGAGTATTTAAGGAAATCCCTCTCACCTATGAGAAAGTCTCGCAAGTTAAAATATTAACTTCAAAAGAAAATAACCATTATTTTAAAGTTCAACTATTAGGACCAAGATCTCATATTAGATAGAAAAGAAGAAGATTATGAGTATATATATAAGTAAAACTATTATTTTCATTATATATAGTATGAAACAAAACCAAAAGTAAAGTTAATTATGAGGACTTATTGAAATGGACAATATCATACCTCTATGCAGATGGTACATAGATCTGTTGTCGGCAAACATTAGCCCACATTAAAAAAAATTATAAAGGAGTAAATGGTCTCAATATTCTCAATGTTTCAATGGTGGCATGTCATGAAAGAAATACCTAGAAATAAAGTTGTTGTATCCAATATGATTTTTTGGAATGGAGTACCTCCTCTAGCCACGAAGTTCCATGATTTAATTATATAGTCTCTCTTTACAAAAGAATGCATCTACATATAGCGAAGTTGAAGTGAACAATAGGCATCAAGATTGGGATTTAGGTTTCAAAAGAATACTTTTAGATAGAGAATTTAACTAATGAATGAACCTTATATCAATCCCATCGACAATGGGATGAGTAACACAAAGTCTGTGAATGCTCGAATCTTTGACGAATTTAAATTTAAGAGTTGTTTGAATTGGTCGGTTATAATAATTTGTGGAATAATATTTTATATCTCAAATACAAACTATTATAACTCAAGCTAAATAACTCTATATCCTAAACAAAGATATATAACTCCACATACTATTATAATTCTTAGAGTATTATAACTCACCCAAGGCCCCAAATAAACTCATGAGTCGTGAGTTATAATAACTTGTGTTATAATAACTTGTGGAATACTCTACACTCCAAATGAAAACTATTATAATCCCAAACTAAACAATTATGTATTTTAAACTATATTATATAATTCCACAAATTAAACCATTGGAGAACTCATGTTATTTTTAACCTACCCAACGTCCCAAACAATCCTCAAAGTTTGTCGTTCCTCAAACTTGTCAAAACTACTTCTAAGTCAAAAGACTTCGTTAGTTAGAGGCATGATCTGAAGCTTAAAATTTTATAAACTCTTGTTTGATAACTCTTGTTTTTATTTTATTTTATTTTATTTTTTTAAAATTTATGCTTTTTTTTTCTAATTTCTTTATCATAGTTTTCACCTCTCTTAAAGAAATATTTGAATTTTTACTCAATTTTTTTTAAAAAAAAAACTTCTTTTTTAGTAATTTTCAAAAATCTTACTTGATTTTTTAAGACATTGGTAGCTTATAAGTAAAATTAGTGTATCATTTCTTCATGATTGGAAGACTATATATTATTTTGTAGTTTTTAAGGAGAGGGATTTTCTTAACCCCTTGTCCTAAAAAATTTTTTGATCCTTATCTAAAATAGAAAAATATATTGAAGTTGTGAACTTTCTAAAAAAAAAATAGAGTTTAGGACCACAATAAATATCAGAGTTTAGAGATGTCCACGGGTCGAGGCGGGGTCGGAGAATGACTTTTCTTCTCCGTCCTCGCCCCCCATTTCATTCCCCGTCCCGTGAAATTTCCCATCTAATTTTGTGGGGAACGGGGAAGAGATTCCCCGCAGAAAATTTGTGGGGATCGGGTTTCCGTAGGGAATAATTACCCGTTTACCATTTCTATTTTTCTAAATTTTATTACATAATTTTTTAAAAAAAATTATTTAAATGGTTAATTACTCATTAGAAATTTCTATTTAAAAGACATTTTTTTTCAATTTTCTAAAAAAGTAAAATGATATTTAATAAAAATTTAGAATTATGGTTTATTATATATACATAAATATATTATATATATATATATATATATAAATAATAATAATAATAAATTGGGGCGGAGACGGGGAGCGAGCGAGGACGAGGAAAAAATCCTCTCTGCTCCCTCCCTCATTCTCCACCTAAACGTGAAGGGAATCGAATCCCGCAGCGGAAGCGATTGTGAATCGCACGTTCTCAATTTAGTTACAACGATTACATTCAAGAACTAACACAACTAGATTAAGCATAAATCATAATATGGACAACAAGAAATATTACCTTTGAAAAACCTTTCTTCAAGTACTCCTTCTCCCACTACTACAATCTCAACAACACGAACCTAAGAGATTACGAACACTATCAACAACACGAACCCAAGAGATTACGAACACTACCACCGGATCTTCTCCGTTGTTCTCTACGTGAGGGAGGAAAATGGGTTCCCTTTAGGTGAGATGAGATGTTGTGAGAGAGAGATTATGTTTTGGAACCTTTCCAACAACACAACCAAATGGCACAAAATTTCTTAACATGGTTGCATCTCATGCAACCATATATATAGGGAAATAGGATGGAAATGACCATCCTACCCTTCCTTTATTCTTTCATTAGTATTTGGTTTATATGTGAATCTAATTCACATTAAAACTATATATTATGTTAATTATATCATATATAATTGATATAACACCTCATGTATGAAATTGAATACTTCAATTTCATTCCTAACTTTATACCCTCAATATTACCATGTTGATCCAACATAGGGACCTAATAGACCTACAGTTCATGAGCTCCAATGATGCGAGATTAACTGATCAAACTTTTTGATCTAGTTAATCAATATTCATTAACTACAAGTCACTCCACTATAGACTTGTAGCTGCACTATTCTCTCTGTAGATAATATTGTGTTCACTGATATAGTCATTACCCATGAGTCGACCCTTCACAGGTTGTTCATGATCACAACTGGGTCAAATTACCGTTTTACCCCTGTGATTACCTTTTTGTTCCTTAAGCACCACTGATCCTCTAATGAACAACAAGTCTAAGGTCCTACCATAGACTCATACCCTCATAGAGGGCGGGGCCCCGTGGTTCAAGACCTGGAGTCAGTTCTTAAGGGAACAACCTATCTAATTCCTTACTGTAGGAATGAGTGAATTCCATCTTGCACAGTTAAGTTCCCAGCTACCTACGAGGTTCTGTCCCTGAGAAGGTAGGTTTATTGAGACTACAGGCCACTCTCACCCATACTAGTGTAAAGACAAACCCCTATAAGCAGGAGTTCTTAACTTGCTCAGGATTCAGGTCGAGTCACTAATGATCATCTATAAATTACTAGTCTTATTCTGTTAACAGTGTTACACTGGTTAGACTAATAATTTGCGGTTTGGTCTTGTATAAACTCTTCATACATGATGCCCCCACTCGCATGTCAACTACATGAATGAGTTAGATTACCTCATTTGTACTAATTACAAAGTGGGTCGCATCCATGGTGTTACCAGAATGAGGTTTCCAACTTTATTCTTATACCATAGACCATTTAGGTTATATTCTTGAACACAATCCAAATAGTGTCCACTACATTGATGTTCAAGATAAATATTATAACCTTGGAGCTTAGTTTATTGGATTTATAAAGCAAAACTATAATTTTATCAAAACAAATAACTCTTTATTTCTTTGATCAAAATTAAACAAGTTTTAGGGCATACATCCCAACAAAACGGGGATTCCCCGAAAATGGGCATCCCAATTAGAGTTTGAGCGGAGAGCAATAAATATTGCAAGTAGGGGTATCATTGAAAATTGAACCAATTGAAAATACCTCTATTAAGTTAGGGGTGTACAACTAACCCGGTAACCCGAGTAATTCGGACCACCCAACCCTAAGGGTTGTGTTGGGTTAGGGTTTTTTCGATTTGGGTTGGGTCCGAAAAGTTCGAGTCGGTTCTCAGGTTAGGCTTTTTAAACTTGGGTTCACCCAACTCTCAACCCAAAGTTTATATTTATATTTTTATTACATATATACTAATAAATGAATTATTTGTCAATTTTTAAT
The DNA here is from genome assembly GCA_036507285.1 of Trichosanthes cucumerina. Taxonomy (NCBI): domain Eukaryota; kingdom Viridiplantae; phylum Streptophyta; class Magnoliopsida; order Cucurbitales; family Cucurbitaceae; genus Trichosanthes; species Trichosanthes cucumerina. The sequence goes on along the minus strand of CM071842.1, from coordinate 9,029,915 downwards.
GTTTTTCTTCTAGACTTCTAACAAATGTTGAGATGTTATGAATTTTGAAGTTTGATTTGAATTTTATGTGATTTTAGTTATTAATTCAAAAAAAAATATTTTAAATAATAAAAAATAAAAAAATTAACCTGACCGATCCAACCCGAAAAATATTGGGTTGGGTTAGGTCGGGTTACTCTCATGAATAAGGTTGGTTGGATTGAAGGAATGACCAACTCGAATTTTCGAGTTGGTCCAAAAAACTCCCTTAACCCAACCCAACCCGACTTTTGTACACCCCTACTATAAGCCAAAGAGCCTTTTGTGACTTGGCTTTGAGGGTTTCTGGAACCTAGCTAATAAAGCTCTATAGGACAAAAACAAAATCTTAGGGGTTTATTTGTCGTACAGATTAATAATAACTTGTGTTATAATAGCCAACAATAACATAGCTCAACTGACATAAATGATGTGTTTGTGACCATTGACCTAAAAAAAACTTGTGTTATAATAACATGTGGAGTACTGCACTTCAAATACAGATTATTATCATCCCAGACTAACACAACTTTGGTTAAACAATATCATATAATTCAACCGACTATAATAACCCACAGACTATTATAACTCACTCAACGCACTAAACCAACTCCTTAGAGAACTCTAAATACTCTATATGATCCCATATCAGAAAAATGAAGGAAGATCTTATCATTTATAAGATACATGAACTATTCATCTTATTGTGAATTAATTTTAAGATAGAACTTTGTTGGCTACTTTCTCTCATTACCTATTGTTATATATAAATGTATGTATTTTTAAATTAAATGTTAGAATCGTTAGGAATGCAACCAAAATCCCACATTAATTAGATAAGGGAATATATAAATTTATAAGTGGAGACATTATCTATCACTCATGGAATATTTTTATATATGGTAAGTATTCAAATTATTCTAACTTTTTCCATCCAATTATCTTTTTTTTTTTTTTTAACATACAAGGTTTTAGCTATTTTTTTCAATTTTTCATTCGTCTTATCTCTAATTTTTAATCAAATCCATCCCCTAATTTTCACCACTATCTTTTTTTTTTTTTTTAACTTTTTTCAATTTTTTTAGAACTATGTCTCTTTTTAAAACTTTATTTTATTTTTTCTAACATTTTTCAATTTTTTTTCCAGAATTCCATCTCCTTTTCAAGTTTTTTATAAAAAAAAAATTAAGGTAACTCTAATTAATTACATCTGTGTGTATCCAATATTTTTTGTTTAAAAACTTTTAAAATATATCTATAAGATAATAATAATATTATTATTGATAATCTATAATATATCTATAATCTATATCTATATTATATTAAAAAATATATTTTTAGATCAAAATATTTCTTTAAATTTTAATTAATTATATCAATCAAATCATCATAATTTAATTTGATAATTTGACTCAAAATAAATATATGATATAATTTCAAATTCAAACAATAATATTAAAATAATTTGATTTAAAATTTATTTGAATCAAAATTCTTAATTTGATAAATAATTTTATTCAAAATCAAATCAAATTAGAATATTGAGTCTAAATTCCCCATAAATCGTGCATCTCCTATAATTTTTCATCCATCCCCTCTTTTTTAATTTCGTTTGTCTCACATTTGTTTCTCTCTATATTTTTCTCCAATCCCATTCTTAACTCTTCTTTACGAATTTTTTTTATCAAATATTTCTTTTTCCCCTTTTTTTAAAAAAAAAATTAAAACTCATCCCATCTTCTACCTCTAGTTTTTTTTCTTAATTATTATTTAATTTAGTTAGCCCCACATTTAAAAACTATGCAAAATATTTTAATGTTAGTTCAATTTTAAAATTTTACTAGAAATTAATTTTAAAAATAAACCAAATAATTTTTTTAAAAAAGAATAAAGACATCTATATCTTATAATAAAAGAATAATATTATATCTGGATCATTTTTAAAATCTATGTAGTTAATATATAGTTCATCATCTACCACTATATCTAAAATCTAAAATTTTAAAAAGTAAGAATTAGTAAGAATTTCTAAAAAAAGTTTTAGACCAAAAATATTTTTTAAATTTTAGTTAATTACATCAATCAAATCTCATATACTTAACTATAATCTGACTTACTTTCACATTCAAATATGAAAATTTTTTATTCAAAATAAATGATTTGATAACAATTTAATTGAACATTTGTTTTGATTCAAAATTAAATGATATGAATCTAAATTGTCTATATCTATTTTCATCTTATACTATATAAAATATTTTTAGATCAAATTACCATTTTAATTATAATTAATTATTACATCAATCAAATCTCATACTTTTTAATAATCCAATTTAACTTCATAATTCAAAAAGGAATTCAAATTATTATTATTTTTTCAATTCAAGATATGATTTGATTCAAAATTAAATCAAATTAAATGATCATCTCTTCATTAATCTTTTAACTTAATCTTATAATACATTATTGAGATTTATAACTACTTTTAACTTATTTAGAATAATTTTCAAATTCAATAGTTTCTAAAAGTTAAGTTACAAAGTTAAATAGAATCAAATAGTTTTAAAATTTTCAAAATCACTTAAAAAACTTATGAGAAAATTTTTTTCTAAGAAAATCTATTTCAACATTGAGTTATTTCAAAATTAAATTTATTTATTAATTAATACTAACCTTAAAATACTTTAAAATGTTTGCTAATTAAAAGATAAAAAATGTCAAATCATAAATAATTTTTAATTATTTTTAATCATTTAAATCGTTTCAATAAAATTTTATTAATCAAACTAAAAATTAATTCAAAACAAATTCAATAGAAGATAATTATTTTCGCAACCGAGAATCGATTAAATTAACCACAATAAAATTGGATCTCATTCATAAATTATATTCTTTTCCCTCACTATTTTCACTTTTTTTATTATCTAAAATGCACTTAGTTAATTAAAAAAATAAAAAATAAAAACTATATTATGTGTTAATTATAGAATTAAAATTAAAATTAAGACTCAAAAATTATATTTTATCTAAATTATGTTATATTATGCGAAAAAAATATATTATTCTAAAAAAAATTATTATATTAAAATTAATGAGATTAAATGATAATGGAAAGAGATTTTTTTAAGCTAATTAATTATAAATGAATGATAATATAAATATAAGTAATAATAATCAACAACTAATAAATGTATAATTAATAATTAATTTAAATTAATTTTAAAAATTACTATAATCAAGAACATATTAATCTAATCTTAATTAATTTTAAAATAATGTTAATCTATAATGTTTAACTCAGATTATTTAACATATGAAACTAATTTGAATTAATTTTAAAATCATTGTAATCTATAATGCTTAACTCAAATTATAAAAATTAAAAATATATACATATACACACGTACAATGCACATGACTCCCCCTCTTCAATTCTAGCTTTCTTCTGAAAAAAAATCAGTGGAAAACAGCATATTCTTAATAAGATCAAAGGTTTGTTTGGCAAGTCCATCACGACATTTTATCCTCTAACCTAAAAAAAAAAAAAAAAACTGAATACCCATTTAGGTTTAATGAGCTCTCATACCATATTAGATTATATGGAATTCCAACTCAAAACCAATGGAAAATGAGAGGAGCAACTCATGTATCTTATTTCACTTGTGGGCTTGGAAATTTTGATGAAAAGTCAAACAAATGGAATCAATATTAAATGAGGAGAAAACTGACTTTGCAGGGATTTGAACACAGTAACTATATCTCCTAATCTGATCCTCCTAGACCACTTAGTAAAATTTAATTATATCAAAATAGTCTAACATATCTTATAAGTTGTAAGATTTCTCTCGGTCTCTCCAATGTAAGATCCTCAACAAATCTTAGATGAACTTTTAACTTTAACTTGTTTACTATTTCATCAATTTCTTCCTTTCGGATCATAATTAATTGTTTTGTTACACATCGAATATTGAAATATCCTCATTAAAGATACCAACAAGGAAAAATTTGTAGCCATGATCAAACCCTCTCTTCATTGCTAAAATGGTTTGATTTGATAGGGAGGACATTAAAGTAAGTTGAGATTGAGAAGAAAAAAAAAACTTGGACTTGAAATGTCGGACGATCCTAGTGGCTAAATATCGTTTAGTTGATGAAGAGGAGTATCTCTCAACTATAGTTCTTGATTGACCATCTTTGTATCTTATTTTTTATGATAAAAAAGGGCAGTGGTTGCATATATAAGCTCACTGTGAATACATCAATAGTTTAACTAACCTTTTAATCATAGTTAGTTGTCTTAATGGGTTCTCTTAACATCCCCTCAAGCCAATGGTTAGTAAAGACACAACATTGAGCTTGTTTTTAACAAACTAACAACTTTTTCTACAACACCAGATTTCTCACCAAATATATATCTATTTCCACATGCTTCGTTCTGGAATGTAAAACAGAATTGACAATGAGAGAACTAGCTCATATATCTTATATATTGTGAAGTTTCTCTCCACTTTTTTAATGTGAGATCCTCAACACGCCCGCTCAAGATGGTGCCTCTTTGGGTTCCATTCTTAGATCGGATCTCAATTTTAATTTTTTTGGACCGAATACCCGTTTGGGTTTAATGAGTTCTGATACCATGAAAGGATTTGATGAATAACTCTCAGTTCAGAGGATTGATCATAAAAAGATTGCATTCATTGAATGATGATAAAAAAAGGGCATATATAAGCTCATTGTGAATAAATCAATAGTTTAACTAACCTTTTAACTATATTTAGTTGTGCTTAATAACCTATTTACACACTCTCTTAATAGGCTTTCTTAACAATGTCTATTTAAATCTCTCGATTGTAAAAAATTTCAATTATATCTCTAAAATTTGAATTGTGATTTGTATGGGTATCTAAATGTTAATGAAATCACGATGATGCATGCACAATTTGTCAGCTAATTTGACATTATATGACAAAGCGACAATTTGACAAATTAGAGTGATCTATAAAAAGAATTTTATACATTACTTAAAAGATTGTTTTGCTCAATTATGTACTCCCTTCTATTTCATGTTTGAATTAAATTGTTTTAAATATTGCCAAAGAGAGTATAACTTGACGTATTGAAATTATTAATAACCACGAGATCAATGGTTTGAATCCACTAACCCTTATTAAATGTTATAGACTAAACATATAAAACATTCTAATTTAGAGACTAAATTTGTAATTAAAACGAAGATATTACAAATTTACTCTCTATGGTTTTTAGGGATAGTTTTAAAATTTTTTATTATCTTAGGGTTTGAATTTGGGTTAAAATTGATTCATATGGTTTTTTAAAAGTTTTAGTTTGGTCTTTATAACTTGAACTTAGTCCTTATAGGTTTGTTTTTTTTAATACATCAACAATTGAGAGTGGGGGATTCAAACTCATGACCTGTTGGTCAAAAGTTCTACTTGATGCTAGTTGAGCTATGCTCTTATTGGCAGTTCTTATAGGTTTGTTAATTCTCACAAACTCCCTAATTATGTTTTACGCGTATAGAAAAACTCACCTAGTTCTTTATATATATATATATTTATTTATTTATTTTATTCAACCCTAAATCCTAATATAATCCATTAACACAATTTACCAAATAGAAAACGTAACTCAGTTTTAAAGTGCCAATTTGGTAATGACATAAATGACGTGAAATTTGACTCAACTATAAGAATCACGGTGAAAGTTTTAAAATCACAAACACCATAATAAATTTAAGTCAAAACAATGAGGAACAATCTCAATATAGCTGAGTACATAAGACAATAAGACATTAAGGTGGTTCAATTCTTTATCTGCAATCATTTGAACTCAATAGCAAAATAAAAATGTACAAAAATAAAAAAAAATAAATTGAAATATTTAAAACAACCATCAAAAATTTAATTTCCCAAAGGTTAAATTAAGTTTAATTAGTTCTTGAACTTTAGTGTTCATGTCTATTTGGTCTCTAAACTTTGAAGAGCACATAATAGTTCTTAACCTTCCAATTTTATATAATAGGTCTTTGATAAATTCATTTTTTTAAATAATAAATCTATTAATATAAGTTTAAATTTTATGTCTAATAATATCTTAAAATTTTAATTTTGCACCTAATTTCATATTAAAAAAATTTGAAAGTAATTAAATTTATAATTTTAAAATGTGAAACAAATAAACACAAGGTTTAGGGAGTGTTTGGATTGAGGATAAAAATGAGAGGGAGTTAAAAACTCCCCCAACTCTTTGTTTGGCATAAATATTTTTTATGAATGGGTCTCACAAAATTTCTATCTTTTTTTAATTTTCTTCATCTCACCTCACTTTTGCCTCTCTCTTCTCTTTTCATCTTTCTCTCTCTACTTTTTTTACATATATTTTTTTAATTTCTTTATTCTAAAAAGATTCTTTATTTTTTATATAAATTTTTACTACTCATTACTAATTAAATATAGATATTTATTATAAATATTTTTATTTTATCATATAATTTTAATATATTTTTAACAAAAAAAAGTTTTCTTTCTTATTCTATATTTTTTTTAAAATATAAATTAGATAAAAATGTTTTAGTTATGATACTATTATTTAAATTAAAATTCTTAATTTAAATTAGAGTAATGTACTATATAACAATTTTTAATTGATAAAAATTTTCCTATCTCACTTCATCCATATATCATTTACAATTTTTTTTTAAAGTTTAAACAAAAATTACTTATAACAAATAACAATCTTATCTATCTATTTTCCCTTATTTTTATTAATAGCTAAAAATATACATAATTTTATGATTTGAAGATAATAAAAATATATTTTAAACTAACTCATATCACAATTTAAGAAATTATTTAAAAATGTTAATGTATTTAAAACAATTTGATATTCAAATTAATCATACTCAAATTAAAAAAACAAACAAAATCTCCTCCCAAACTTAATAGAACAAAATTATACCATCAATAACGTAAAATATATAATAATTTGAACAAAAGTATATATGCTATTCATTTTGAGTGATGTTAAAAAATATATATTCATTTTGAACTCAATAATTTTAAAATAACATAAATATTTTATATTTTTTTACTTGTTTAAAATTTTAAATAATATATTATTCTCAAATTAATCAAAGTGTACATAATCATTTACATCGATTAGTTAGAAAAATAAAATCTTAAAATTTATAAAGAAAAAATATTTTATCAAACTTGATTTTTTTAAAAAATTAATGAAAACGACTGTTTAACAAAATTGTAAAATATTAATAAAATAACATAATTTAAAATCTCAATTTTAGGAGGAACGGAAACAAATCTATATTATTATTAAAAAATTTGTACCTAAAAAAAACAACTATTTGAACTCAAAACTCTACACCTAAATACAAACTAAACAACTCTACATTTTAATCACAAGCTCTCTAATTCTAGACAAAACAACTATGCATCTTAAGTACAAACTTCTTAACTCCGGAAAATTCAAATGGTGAAAGAAAAGGGGAAATTTCGCTCAAATTTGTTGAAAAAATGAAAAAAGGAAAAAAAAAAAGAAAAAGAAAGCCCCTAAAACGAGAGATTCTTGGCCAACAATCCATCAATTATCAGTCCTATTGACATAAAACTTTCCCCTCTTTCACCTCTCTTCTCACTTCTCACTCTCTTCACCAGAAATGGGTCAAGGCACTCCCGGCGGACTCAACCGGCAAGGGGGTCTTCCCGGCGACCGGAAGCAAGATGACCCCAACAAGAAGGACAAGAAATTTGAGCCGGCGGCGCCACCGTCGCGTGTCGGCCGCAAGCAGCGGAAGCAGAAGGGTCCCGACGCCGCCGCCCGCCTCCCGACGGTCACCCCTCACACCAAGTGCAAGCTCCGCCTTCTGAAGCTCGAGCGAGTCAAGGACTATTTACTCATGGAGGAAGAGTTCGTTACCAATCAGGAGCGGTTGAAGCCCCAGGAGGAGAAGAATGAAGAAGATAGATCTAAGGTCGATGACCTTCGTGGGTCGCCGATGAGCGTTGGGAATCTGGAGGAGCTGATTGACGAGAATCATGCGATTGTTTCGTCGTCTGTTGGTCCGGAGTACTATGTGGGGATCTTGTCGTTTGTTGATAAAGACCAGTTGGAGCCTGGATGTGCCATTCTTATGCACAACAAGGTAGGTTTTGTTTCAGTTCGTCATCTGGCAATGTTTCGTCGCTGTAATTAGAAAATGCTGAAGAATTGGGTAATCCTGCATTTGCTATCGATTGCTGCAATTTTTCTGTTTATTTTTCGCCACTCTTTAATTATAGGTTAGTAGGCTGTTGCATTCTTCTCTCGTTCGTGTGCTTTTAATATGTTTACACATCAATTTCTCAAGGAGGGCAATCGCAATTCAAGCTAGGGTTGGTTCGTTTCGAGAAAAATTGAACAAAAATGAGCCCTAGATTAAGTTTTTTTTTGCTGACACTGAGCTGGGAAAAATTGGACTTTGTCTATGGTGAAGTGAAATGTTGGGTCTTGTTGAAAATTACTTGCTGATTTGTGAAATGTGGATGGCTTTTTGGGCTTTACTCAGGTTCTTTCTGTTGTTGGGCTTCTTCAAGATGAGGTCGATCCCATGGTATCTGTTATGAAGGTTGAGAAGGCTCCATTGGAATCCTATGCTGATATTGGTGGTTTGGATGCTCAGATCCAGGAGATTAAAGAAGCAGTAGAGCTTCCTCTTACTCATCCTGAATTATATGAAGACATTGGAATTAAACCCCCCAAAGGAGTCATACTTTATGGAGAGCCAGGGACAGGGAAAACATTGCTTGCAAAGGTATCTATTAACTTAGCAACTGTGTAATATTCATTCTAACTCTGATGCAAGTAAAATAGTTGTTAGAAGTTGTGTATTCGCTTACCAAGTTAGAATCGATCCCTGATTTTTAGCTAGACACCAATTAATAAGTGAGTTCTTTAGGTTTTGTTTGATAACTATTTGGTTTTTAAAATTAAGCTTATGAACACTACTTCGACCTATGGGTTTCTTTGTTTTTGTTATTTGTTTCACAAATGTTTTTAAAATTCAAGTCAAGTTTTAAAAACTGAAAAAAATAGTTTTTAAACCCTCATTTTGGAATTTGGCTAAGAATTCAAATGTTTCCCAATTCTTATCTTATCTTAAGAAAGATGAAAACCATTGTAAAGAAATTATGAGAAAACAAGCACAATTTCTAAAAATCAAATACCAAAAATCGAATAGTTATCAAATGCGACCTTACTTTTTGAATTTGCAGAGAAGCCTTTGCTGCATAGGTTGTGCTTGACTTTAACTGTGTTATTAACTTGACTGTGTTCAGGCAGTGGCAAACTCCACTTCTGCGACTTTCCTACGTGTGGTTGGAAGTGAATTGATCCAGAAGTACTTAGGAGATGGACCTAAATTGGTCAGGGAGCTCTTTAGAGTTGCTGATGACCTTTCCCCATCAATTGTATTCATTGATGAAATTGATGCAGTTGGTACAAAGAGGTGTTTATTCTAGTGGAAATTATTATGAAATTTGATCTTTTCTATCTTTATGTGAGTAGCATTGCTAATTATTTTCGTTGGCCAGGTATGATGCACATTCTGGTGGTGAGCGTGAGATTCAGAGGACCATGCTTGAATTACTGAACCAATTGGATGGGTTTGACTCAAGAGGAGATGTTAAAGTAATTCTTGCTACAAATAGAATTGAAAGCCTTGATCCTGCCCTTTTACGACCCGGACGAATAGACAGAAAAATTGAATTTCCCCTTCCTGATATAAAAACAAGACGACGCATTTTTCAGGTACTTCAGATACCCTCTTGCACACAACTTTGATTGTAACTGGCTTTCTTTTATCATATGGTTTAATTTAATGCTGGTGTGCATAATATATAGATTCATACATCAAGGATGACGCTAGCTGAAGATGTGAACTTAGAAGAGTTTGTAATGACCAAAGATGAATTTTCTGGGGCTGATATCAAAGCAATTTGCACAGAAGCTGGCTTGCTTGCTTTAAGAGAACGTAGAATGAAGGTAATACTATATTGTACATAACTAATTGACTTGAACAAGAAATTTATTATTTAGCTATAAACATACTGCATTTTAGCTGGTGAGAAAGTTGTTAATATTTGAACTTTGAAGATTAGTAATTAAACAGTGAGGGACTATTTGGGGTGTGGGTTATAATACTCTCTCTAAAAAATCAAAGTTGTTAATATTTGTACCATGCTTGAATTACTGAACCAATTGGATGGGCTTGACTCAAGAGGAGATGAATGACTATTATAACCCACAAACTATTACCCTTAGAACTCAAGAACACAGTTGTACAACCTATAGAATAGATCATGTTCAAGTAAGGTCGTCCTACACACTATTAACCTAGGTTATTATAACCCACTCAACACTCCAAACAGCTACGGAGGGTTTTCTGTTGTATGCATACTTCTCAAAATGCTGGCATAACATGCATTCGTAATCGACGTGTCCCGACTTGCTTTGTTCTTCAGGTGACTCATGCAGACTTCAAGAAAGCAAAAGAGAAGGTTATGTTTAAAAAGAAAGAGGGTGTTCCAGAAGGACTTTACATGTAATGGAGTTGGGACACTGATGCGAAAAAATGTACACATCTCTACTGTACGGGCTTGTTTTATTATTCATTTTTTCCCCCATTTAATGTGGAACACTGGCGATTTAGCACCCAGTTACCTAGTTGAGAGTTGAGACATTTCTTTTTGATTTTAAATGTTTTATACACGACAATTGGCTGGAGATGATGAATCAGGTGACTTTCTTTTTGTTGAAAGAATGAGCCCTTTGAATTTATAACTAGAGATTTGTAATGCAGCTTCGAGAGAAGTACAATCAACAGCAGGGAAAGGTATTATCAGCCACAAACTTGCTACATTTTTCTGTTTTCAAATCTAATGATTGGGATTGATTTTTAGTTGAGACACTTGTTCTTTTCATTTTAGTAGAAAGAAATTTCTTTCAGGGGGAGGCAAAATTCAGTCCCAAAGAAAATTACAGAAAATTCTTTTAGTTGCATAGTGGAAGAGCGAGTGATAACGTTAAGAGTGAGTCTTTAAGATTGTACTTCTAAGAAGAGCGTAGCTCAACTGACATTAAGTAAGACTTGTGACTAAGAGATCATGAGTTCAAATCTTTTCACCTCTAATTGTTGATGTACTAAAAAAAAGTTCTGAGTGGCATCTGTATGATATAAAATCTTATGGTTGGTCGTAGGGTTGGACTTGAATATTTGTAGAGAATTTAGGGCATGTTTGGTATGCAATCTGGATTCTGTTTTATGTTTTCGGATTCACTGAAATCAGTGAATATGTGTTTGACAGATGTGTTTTCGAAAACTGTTTTTGGATTTTGGGATCTAAATAGTAGAAATTCTGAATACAACAATTTTATGTTTTTATTGTATCCAGATTCTGAATTTAAAATTTTAAAATGAAGAATTATATTAAACAAACATAAAAATATTAATAAATACAATATTTCATATTATACACTTAATTTACTTTTTTTAAATTAAAATATGTATAATATAATATATTATAAATTATATAATATTATATTATAAAATGATAATTCTATAAAATTTATAAAATAATGTTCATAAATTAATTAATAATGACTTGTATTCAATCTAATAATTAGTTTTGCAATTACAACTAATTTTATGATCTATAAATATGTTATAGGACACATTTTAAACAACTGTTTAAAATCAAAATTTTAAATCTACTACCAAACGCATATCTGAAAATATGAAATACAACTTTGTTTTCATTGAATCTCTTGTTTTCAAATTTCTGTTTTCAGATTGCTTACCAAACAGACCCTTAGATGTCTGAAATTCAAGAATTGTGGTGTAGTTTTAGTCCAAATAAATTTTTGTAAGGATTTCTGGGAACACTTAAATACCTGTGCTTGTTTCATGTGGCTTGGGCAAGATGTTTGCACGTTATTTTAATATGGTGATTAATTACATAGGTTTAAATCTCATTTTCAAATTTATTTGATTGATCTAAGTTTGATAACCATTCATTTTTTATTTTTAGTTCTAAGAAATATTTGGATTCTCAATCAATTTCAAAAACAAAAACAAGTTTGTGAAAACTTTGGTCTTGTTTGATAACTATTTGGATTTTGGTTTTTGGAAATTGTGGTTGTTTTCTCTAACATTTTTATAATGGATTTCATCTTTGTTCGGAAAACATTTGTATTCTTAGCTAAATTCAAAATAAATAAATAAAGAGGAAAACTTGGGTGCATCTTTGAATTATAGATTTTCTTTGTTTAAAAAAAATTATTTTTTTTTTTTTTTTGTAGTCATGAAGTGAGAAACACACTACATAGGTGCAAAGTTGGGTTTAGTTGGACTGTATTAAAATATTTTTCATAAATAAATAAAGATTTTAAAAATACTTTTTTTTTTTAATATCAAAACTTAGTTTAGTTTTTTAAAACATATATAAAAAATAGATAATAAGACAAGAAAATTCATAGATTTTAGTAGTATTTATAAACTTAATTTTTAAAAATAAAAAATAATAGTTATCAAAGTGTTATATTTTTTAGTGTTCTAAACTTGGTTTGGATTTTGAAAACAAATAAGAAATTGATAACAAACCAAATAAGCTCATGGGTGTTTATAAATTTATATTTTAAAAATAAAAAATCGAATGGTTATCGAGCTTAAATTATTAGATTTGTTCTATTTAATCTTTAATTTTCAAAATGTCTATTTTAATTTTTGAATTTTTTCAAAACAATATTTTTTTTCATAAATTGAGAAAGTATTGAGTGTTGATATGAATTTGCATAGTGTTAGTTCTAATAGTTGCCTTAACATTTATCTTTGTCAATGCATATAGCATCAATGTGTATGATGTCAATACTTAAATACTAAAATATTTGAATACTGAGAAGCATGGACACTTTAGTTTGGCTAGTATGTTTGTGTTCGATACGTGACATTTGGACACTTTAATACTTATTGGACACGTATCAGACACTTAACTAGCACAATAGATGTGTTAGACACTAGTTGTACAAAGTGAGTAAAGTGTAGGCTCAATATTTATTAGACATGTATAAAACATTTGTTAAGTATACTAGATGAACATATAATTATAAATTTTGAGAGCAAAATACATCCAAGTCCATGTTATTCATGTATTAAATAATTGACAGTAGAATAACTACAATGGTCAAAATGGTTATTTTTAAAGTAACGAACTAAAAGTAGATAGTCCATACCTTAGATCGAATGAGTCAAAAAAATCATTTTAATGGTTATTAATATTTAAACAAAGGATTTAGAAGGGATGTGTTCAAGTTATGATGGTCACCTAAACAAGGTTTAATATCCTTCGAGTTTCCTTAGTTACCAAATACAGTAAAATCAAACGGTGGTCTTGCAAGATTATTCAAAGTGCACATTCATAAATAAAAATAATAATTTTAACATTTTATTCAATTTGTCAATTTAATTTTGTGATTATGTACTTTTGCACCATTGATACATTATATACACACTAATTGAATGGCACTGTAGCCAGCCTGCTTGTTGAAAGGAAAAATGACAAGAAGTTCTTAAAGAAGAGTAATATTTGAATATAAAAGAAAAGACACTTTAGAATCAAATGAAACTATCTTGTGAGTTATGACTGCCTTTTGGAGTATATATCATTTTCAGTTAACATTTTGGTTGGGGTTGAATTCAATTGAATTATTGTGATCATTTATTATTATAGTTAACCAATTTAGTCCTCTGCACACAAACTAGTAGTAGCAGTAGAGAGACAGAGAAAGAGAGGCACAGAGTTTCAATGAAAGAATAATTATAGGCAACAGAGAGAGAGAGAGAGAGAGAGAGAGAGAGAGAGTTTTCAATCTATAGACAGTACCAATATCAGAACTGTGGAAATGTTTCCTTATTTCACTTCCCTTGCCGTCCAGCCATCTCCAGAAAGGTCAAGCTAGAAGTTGCTGCGAGTGCTTGACAAACCAATAAACAGAAACAAATGGAATTAACAAGATGGAAGTGTTTGTGATTCAATACCGAACAACACCAGCTAAGACACAGCTTGTGCCATTATGGAGCGATGAGACAACTGTTGCTCGTAAAGCTCTCGGAAAATACGGTATTTGGCGTCGTGGTATGCCTTCACCTTCAGGTCTGTAGATGGATAAATCACCTGCCAATTGAAGCAAAATTTTTCATGGTTAAATCTTGTCCCTTGAGTATAGATTCAATGGTCTCTGTTCAAGTGATCCAACTATTTTCCTTGCTTATTCTGTTACTGATAGAAAATAACTAAGCTGAATGAGATCATGAGGAAACAGGGAAGAACAATTGATGCATACTTGACCAGCAGCATTCAGGGCTTTCATGGCCTCTTGCAGAGTAGAATACTTTCTAGCAGCCACAGCTCCGAGAATTGCTGCACCTAAGAGCACGGACTCGCTTTCTCGAGGTAAAATAATAGGACAACCTACTCAATTACCAAAATTGCCAAGGTATAAGATCAAAATGAATATAGTTCAAAACTTACACTAAGATTAGATTTATCTTATTAGAAAAAGCTGTCCAAAATGCTTAGTTCTTCAGGATGCAAACAGAAGAAAATATCATAAAGAGGGAGAGATGAAGCACAACCAATAATATCGGCGTGCTCTTGAATGAACAATGAATTCTTTGCAAGGCCACCACATGCAAGTAAAGTGTTTATCTGTTGGAGGAGAAAAAATAAAAATAAGGAAAAAAAATACTTGCAATAAACTATAAAGAGTTAAAATTACATTTGAGAAGGCATAATGCTGAGACAGATATATAACTTTTGCCCAAGAACCACTTTAAATACACACAAAACATTTGCATAAAGATAATCTACATATACAAGCAAAACCATCCAGGGAGTGAAGTTTCGGATTTGGTTGGTTTTCAATACTTCAAGTTGGATAGCTCTCTCTAATGAGTTTTGTAGTTTTCCTTTCTTTTCTATTTCAACACATCAGAAAGTGCTAGTATTCAATGATTAAAGAGAATGAAATAGCGGTGACATTAAAGGGAAGTTTAATTGTCGAAGTACATTTGCAGCAGTCATTAAGGGATCAAGGTACATGAAAGGGATAGGTGGGTGTCTAAACTCAGAATTTATTGAAAAAGAAAAAGATCTTTCTAACATAACAAGAGATCACCAGAAAGTTATGTGAAGGATACATGAGCAAATGCAGAGAACTCCACAATCTAAAAGGCTATAAGAATCAAACAAATTTAAAGGAAGACAGATGGAAAAGAAGTATAATCTACACGACTAATTACAAACCTAGACATAACTAATATAACATTGGCAAGTATCCAATCCCATCTGTCAAGGAAAAAAAGATCAGTTCACCATACCTTGTGACCATGGGAATTGCAGTGCTCCACAATATGGCGTGTACCATATGCAATAGCCTGTACTGTGGCAAGGTACAAAATTGAAAGCTGTTGCTCACTTGTGTCAAGAGTTAAGCCATAGATCACTCCTTTTGATTTTGGATCCGAAATGGGAGACCTAATCCATGATGAAATCAAGTTCATTGACAATCTCTAGAAGGGAAAGGAAGAAAAAGAACTCTTGGAAGAATTACTCAGGTGAATGTTTCAGTCGTCCATTCACCTATTTCCATGAAAATCAGGAAGTATGTGTATATCTTCAGTCAAAGCAGCAAGAAATGGACTCTTCAGATCAACCATCAAATTCTCCAACAACTTGTTCAAAATATCAAACACAGAGATATCTGGATGATTAAAAAAAAGGATAGAAAGTTTCAGACAAGAATCATTGAGGCCACAATTGATAACCATTTGGTTTTTAGTTTTTAGTTTTTGAAAATTGTGTTGGTTTTCTCACAATTTCTTACCATGGTTTTCATCTTTAAGGAGACATTTGAATTCTTAGCCAAATTTCAAAAACAAAAGCAAATTTTAACAACTACGTTTTTTAATTTTCAAAACTTAGCTTGAACTTTGAAAAAATTTATAAAAAAGTCAAAACAAAGAAACTTGTAGGAAGAAATAATGTTTTTAAGCTTAATTTTCAAAAACCAAAAACTAAAAGTCAAATGGTTATCAAATGAGGCCTAAGTATACTCTACTTTAATCATGGTAGACGGCATTCACATGATAATAAAATAAGGGTTCAAAAAAGTCCTACTTTGTGAAGCAGCACGATTTCCAAGATGAGGAGAGGCAACATGATTTTGAATTATGTGATCAAGTAGAGCACCGGTAGCACTCTGACCACCTTCAGTTAGCCAATACTCAGGTACCATTGCTGACATTCAAAAAAATCATATATAATATATGTACTTTTATGGAAGAAATAGCGATCACATGATTACAAGAAAAAAAATGTTATAGTACAAACTAGAGTTATATGATTAGAGGGGAATACTGCAATAAAACAGTTCCCTCTTTCCCAGTGGCGGATCCAGAATTTGTATCGAACGGGGGCTTGAATATGACATTGAAACAAAATTTAACATTGTACAAACCAGAGCTTGAACCTGGGGACTTGAGGGGGAGCTAATGACATATTTACCACTACGCCAGAAGGCTTTTTGGTTATTTAACCTGACTTTTTCTATACATATTATTAAAGGTAAAAAATTTGAGGGTGACTCGGGCCCATGGTAAATCCGCCCCTGCTCTTTCCTGAGCTAAGAAAGCAAGATATTTAATATGATAGATTTAAATTCAGAAAGAATCACGGGGAAAAAACATTGTTGTTTGGTATAAGGAATAATAACATATCCATTTTAATTTTGATGGCACAAACATTTTTTTATTGTCCCAGTCAGAGCATAGTCCACCCGCCTCTTTCCTCATCGATTAATATTTAAAATGAAAAACTAGACAAAACAATGGGAATTAATCTCAATCATACCTGACCAAAATGGTCCCCAAACACCAGGAATAAAGAGCTTATCTCTTGAGACAGCCATATGGCAGGTAGATGTTCCACACACCAATGCCATTCGATTCAATATCATCTCCTTATCGATCTCTACAAGAGGTAGTTTCAATATGAAAGAATAAAATTCAATAAGGAAAAAGATAATACATATATACACACACACACACATAGGATAAGCCAAAACCTTTAGAATCAGAATGTTGCACACTTTCCATCACCCCAACGCCACCTGCATGAGCATCAATCAATGAAGTACCAACAGGGATTCCAGCAACCAAGCCCAGTTCCTGATAAGCATAAAGAAAACAATTCAATCGAATTAAAACCAGTTTATTTATTAACAGTTTAACACCCCAGAACAGATTATCCTTTCCCCTATTGTAACATATGGAATTTTCAGAATTCAAACCAAGTTAAAATTTTGAGTACAATATTTCCTACCTTTGCAGCTACTGGAGTCAGACCAGAGCCCAAGGGGTGACCAGGGAATGCAACACTTCTTCCTGATGACATTATACATTGTTAACTTTGTACAATCAATAATTGAGTTGCAACAAGTAAACCAGTTTTGTGGTATTGGTACAATAAACAAAAATTATTGGATAATTGAGTACAATCATATATACATACACGCATTTGATGAGAAACTTCCTTTCCTATCAAAAGGTCATTATAAGAGAGAAACTTTCATTTCTTCTAAAAAGAAAATTATGTACAGAAAGAGTGTTTGATACAAAAAACATATCAAGAAAAAAAAGTACAAAATTTCCCTTAGGAGACCTAATGAGCACAGAGGGAAAAATAGTTCACGCTCCATAAAAGGTGGTTCTGCACTCAAAACACGTCAGTGCAAAATGATGTGGAATTTTAAGTATTTCATTAATCAAAGCACTCAAAAACCAAAAAATATTTACAAGTAATTCATTCTTACCTATTTTCGCATGGTGACCATCAACAAGATCTCCTAATCCAATTTCCTCCAAGAAATCATCATCCCATCCACACGCCTCCATATCTCGGGAATCCTTTTCATTGTACTGTGACATGTGTGCATGACCAAGATAGGTCCACTTGCACACAGTGGTGCAAAGACTGCGTGTGTCATCACCTGTTGCCCTGGAGCATGCCCATAATGACCTTGGTAAGAAAGATATCAAAAACTAGGATTAAACAAAAGCAAGAGGTTTGCCGTCTCTTTACCTGTATGACAACCAATCACTCAAGTCCATCCACCTGAACACCATCGACCATGTATCTGGTAAATTTTCTTTCACCCAGAGAAGCTGCAAAAATAATCTGTATCATAGCATATTCCATGACTGTGAATCTGTAAAAAAAGGCATATCATGCACTTCATCTCAATAGTGAAAGACCAGATTATAAAACAGAAAAGTAGAAAGTGGAAACGGAAAAGGAAAAGGGAAAAAAAAAAAAAAACAGAAAGTGACTGTATCTGTAATAAAAGGTGTATCATGCACTTCCTCTCAATCGTCAAACACAAGCATAAAAAACAGAAAAGCAGAAAGTGGAACCGTAAAAATTGAGCTCAAAGAAAAGTTATTATGATCTAAAAAGCATTTATTACACTCAGAAAATCTAACCAAGACAATCATATAGAGTTCGTTGTATGAGAGACATCACATACATTCAATGGCAAAAATCATGAGAATAAATCTTTTATTTTAGCAAAAATTCATCATTCCTTTCCATTTTCATTTCTAACTTTATGCACCCCTTAAACACAGATGGGGGTGCGTTTTTGCAAAACCCAAGGAGCATAAATTTCAGATATATTTTTCATTAAATAAATGAAAGATGGTTCCTTTTTTGCAGAAAATATGTATAGCACAAAAAATAGCACAAAAAATAAAAATGGGATAAAAAATCTATTTGGGTACCTTCGGTGGCTGCATCTCAGGGGAAAGAGATCCACCACAGTATTGTAGTACTGTTGAATTGAAAGAATTGATCCTTTCAGCCTGCTCTACTGCTCTATGATCCATCCACACTATTACATTTCTTCTTGAATCACCACTCCAAGATACTGTAACTGGTGAACCATCAGCATCAACAGCAACTGCGGACAAACCATTTCAAATGAAAATTTATAAAGGCTTCCATCAAATGCCAATTAAAGGAGGAATTATTATATTGTGAGTTGGTCAGTCTTTAATAGAGCAAAGATCAAATGACTGACTAATAGCATACAGACCAAGTGAGCAGGTAGCAGCAAATCCAAGACCCTTCACTTCCTCCCCTGAAATGTTCGCTTTGGAGCATGCTGATTTCACTGCAGCACAGACTGCATGCCAGATATCTGTCGAGGATTGCTGGTTTGAAATAGAAAGCTCATAAATAATCATGCATGCCCCACATACTTTGGGCGGGCATTTATTATGTTGACTGTTATAGTGCTATTGAAACAGAAGCAAGCCGTCATAAAATTTTGCAACTCAATCTCCAATAAAAGTACAATTCTAAGATTTCTACAAAATTGTCACGGGCTTTTTGACAATGGCTTGACAGGTTGAGTTACTTTATTGCGATAGGGGTTCATGTTGGCTACATATAATGCAATTTTGGTTTTTGATCCTACCACCAATTGAACTCAACTCACTATGAACATTACCTCGATAAAAGTTCCATCTTTCCAAATTTGTATTGGGCTGCTAGAAGAACCCAAAAGCTTCCCTGTCTCATCAAAAATACCTAAAATAGAAGTCCATAACAATAGATGTTTAACAGTCAGAGAAGGCAATTTGAGAAACGAGAATTTGGATAGGAAGATTAACAAAACATGGACTATAATATTTTGCCGTTGATTGAAAACATATAAGGGTATACCAAGCCTTCAAGACGCTCAGCTCTTCCATAAACTAATCCCAAATCTACTTACTATCAAGATTCTCCAATCCTCTCGATGTATAATACACTCTCTTCCCCTTCAACAAGGCTAAAAAACAAACTGCCACCCAACTCATTTTCTTAGTTAGACAAATACTTGATACTAAACTACTAAGAAGCACGGACACTTTAATTTGGCTAGCGTGTCCGTGTCCGACACTTGGACACTCCGACACTTGTTGGACACGTATCGGACACTTGTTAGCATTATAGATGTGTTAGAAACTAGTTGTACAAAATCAATATAGGTCAAGTATACTAAATAGGTACATGTAATATAGGAAAAAAATAATGAAGTTTGAGAACGAAATACATCAAAATCATTTTTTTAACCATATAGATACATAAACTTATTAACTTTAAATTTCTTTCTGATATAAAAATGATATATTTTAAAAAATTTATATTTAATAAGCGTGTCCTAGTCGTGTCCGTATCCTAGATTTTTAAGAAATGGCGTGTCGCCGTGTCCGTGTCGTATCGTATCCGTGTCTCGCATCTGTATCCGTGCTTCTTAGCTAAACTAACTACAAGTTAATTGTAAGTAGAACCCTGAACCCATAATCCTTTATCAAGTACCTTACCCGATGGCGGTCAAAACAAGCCAAAAATGTCTTTTCAAGTACTTCTCAATCTCAACGATTGAGAAGCATCCAATCGAGTTCCCAACCAAGCAAACAATGTAGGAAATGAATAGTTATTTAGAAAAATTGTTCAATGAGGCTATCACTTGGCTGTCTATGTTGGATACAAATTCAAGATACTTTTGCCGTTTCTTTCTCGTCAATCAAACTAGCCGCGACATTGTGACAACCTCTTGAATAATTTTTCCTGTACTTCAACACTATCTCCCACCGCAACCTGACTAACAAAGTGCCAACCAACAACTCCCGTGGCAGCTAACTGACTAACCCACCTCAAAAACTAACCTCCAGTTGATTACCCATACAAGTATAACGCACCATGACCAACTAACCATCCATATAAAGTGACCTCTAATTGATCACCCATATAACTAGAACACTTTCTCTCCCACTGCAACTCGTTGTCACAACGACACTGTCAATTACCCTTTACATTTCTTAGTACATAGGACCAAAATAGACAATCAATATCCTTCATCCTTGAGTGCATGAACGCATACAATACCGCACACGCAGTTCCAATGCATCCCAATTCGGACCCCGAATTAAAGACTCGAAACAAACGCAATAAAATCAGACAAAAACAATCTCGATTGGTAAGTCGAATAAAGACAAGCGAAGAAATGGAAAAACCTGCGCGAGCGCTGCCGGTGCCAACGTCGACGCCGAGGAAGACCGATCGATGGGGAATGACGGCGTCGGTTACAGAAGTCATTCCGACGACGGAGGAAGGGAATCGAGCAGGAAGGGATTGGAAGCGATGATGCTGGCCGAGCAATGGAGCTGTCTCGGACCAGGAAATTCTATTGGAGGACATTTTTCTTACGATCGTGGATGTGACGTGTCTATAATCTGGATTTTTGTGTGTTTATCTGCTAATCATTCATGATCAATCAAACCTGTTCTGTAAATTAGGGCATTCATTAAGTTTGTTCAGTGCTTCGATTCTTGATTTGTTCTAAAGGATCGATCCAGTCAAATCCAAACGGTATTGATTAAGTTGGTTACGAACTTGTTCAAGTTCGAGTAATATAGCTAAATAAAAAATCGACAATTATTTGATTTTTGAAAATTAAGGCCAGTAATTCTGGACATTTTTTTTTAATATTGCAAGTTGTAAAACTTATTTGAAAAATATTGTAGTTTTGAAACTTTTTTTAAAAATATTGCAAGAGACGACGACGTGCGATACACGATTGGAGTTCGTCTCTTGAAGAGACGAACTCTTATACGTGGAAGAAGGTCGTCTCTCGACCTTTGTATATGTGGAGGCATGGGCGGATTTAAGAAGGGCCCAGAGGGGGCTCGAGCCCCCCTCAACTTTTGAACAACCTAGTTTGTATATATAAAATGCTATGATAATTTATAAATTTTTATGAATTCTTATTAAACAAAAAAAAATTATTATTTATAATTTTTTCTCATATACAGTATACTTACGTAAACAAATTTAATCATTTTTCTTATATCAAAATATATAAACTATTATATTAAGATTTCATTTTCATCCATGTACTTTGTGGTTTGTTTTATTTTAGTCTCTATGCTTTTAGAGTTCAATTTCTTAATTTTAATAAACCATAAAATTAGAATGAGACTATATACAACCAATATTAACACGTTCAAAATAATTTTGATATGAATTCAAGCCCCTCCTAACTTGAAGTTTTGGATCTGCCACTGTGTGGAGGTAGGTCGTCTTTTTTTTAAAAAAAAATTTCTTATAAGTGTTGAATAAATTTCAAAGTTGTAAAAATTTAGCAAATTTCTTAAAAATAAACTTTATAATTATGATGAGAAAGTGACAAACATCAGTATGAAATGAAAAGTTAAAGTTTACAAATTGATTCAACATATCCAAATTCAGTATGTGCCACAAGGCGGACATCGTCTATTACGAGGGGGTTGTCGACGACGACCCCTCGGGGTTTCCTCTTGTTGCACCGGTGGTTCATCTAATTCTTTCTCATGTGAAGATGGATCATGATCACCATCTCAACCAGGCACGACACCATGTGATGATGAGGGACCTGCCTCAAAATCATGTGTGCCTGGAGTATGAAGATATCTTGAACCAGGTGTGGGGATCATCATCATCGGAGTGAAAATAAAACTATCCAGTATCAAAAGAATGTGCACCGACACTGTGGTCAACCTCATCAGACACAGGTCTGGGTAGCTCCTCTTCTTCAATATCCTCCTGTTGAACTCGTCTTCTATGTCGAGGACCAAGAAGAGGAGCAGTAGGAATGTTCTACATGTTATGTAGATTATCTAAATTGCTTTCTCCAACATCACACAGATGAAGTATCTTCATCTGCGAGAGATCTCGAATCGGTCTAAAACATGACCTTTTCAAGTTTCAAGGAAAAGAATAGTCAATATTTATTAAAAATTTAAAGTAGATATATTTAAAAAATAAATGCAACTTGTATCGCTTGCCCATAGGATGCTCCCTCACAAGTGATGTAACGCAGGGACGGAGTCATTCCCCGACCCCGCCCCGCCCCGTGGACATCTCTAGGTGTCAACACAATCACCCAATCTTGATGTCGGAGGTCGATAGCATGCAGGTTTGGGTCTATATTGCACACGTCTGGGATACATTGTTTCATCCCAAATTGTCTCATCACTCGATTGAGTACGTGTCATTCTATAATATGGAAGCATACGAGTGGAGTCACCAAACGCCACTTGTCATGACCATTTCTACAATATTATGGTAATGTGTCTATGACATTGTTGTATGGCTCCCAAATCACCTGAGAATACCAAATTGTAGTTGATTAATGACTTGTAAAATAAAAGAAAAGAAATTTAATTATGACATTCGTACCAGGTTGGGTCTAAGGAGATCGAACATTTATCTATATTGTTTGATCACATGTGTGGTTGATCCTGTAACACAGAATTGGTCTCTCCACCTACAAATTAAAAATTAAATTTCATACATTTTAAATTATAAAAATTAAAATTTGAAAATCATACCGTGAACCAAGTGGTCGCCCCACTAATCTAACATCATTCATATGTCGACGCTGAGGAGTCATCGTGAGAAATCGTTCCCAACCCCACAGCTGAAGAAGTATTACAGGTCCGACACTATCACGTACATCAAACCGACTAACATTACATAGTTGCCTGTATAACCATGCCAAGCAAGCCCCACCCCAAGAATATCTTATAGCAATCTCAAAGTCTCGTAGGAGTGGGAGAAACATTAAATACATCCTATCTTCAGATTTATCGCAGAAGAGATTTCTCCCAAATAGCTGCAATATGTATGCTCGAGCATACCTCGCTACAACAACATCATCTACATCATCATTCAACCCTGGGAACTGGGTTGCTAACCAAGGTAAGCCCAACCTCGAGCTCTTAATGTGGTTGTCCCCTGGAGTCACCCCGAGCAATTGAGCACAAGTTCGTTTCCAATTATAGCTCATGGGTCCGGTAAGAGGCTCGCCATCCACTGGTAAACCTAGTAAAACTACAACATCCTCTAGAGTGACAATGCACTTTCCTCCAAACACATGAAATGTATGGGTTCCAGGCCTCCATCTTTCCACTAGTGCAGTTATAAAGTGACAATCCAATTGAATAAATCCTAACATGACCACCCCCTCCAATCCTACACTACGAAGGTGGGGTAATATAAGTAGATGTAGTGGGATAGTGCGACCAATCACTGCTTCTCTCCGTCTACAATGTAACTTTCCTACATTTGGATCTTGTTAGATAAGCTGTGATCGATGGGACTGTTGTGCGTATAATACTGATGTATCAACTGGTCCTGTATTAACATTCATGATCTAAAGAAAAATAATTACATCAATATTTAGTAACAAATAAAATATTAAATTCTATTCATATAAAATAAAAAAATAAATGAATAATAAACCACCATTATATTATATAGATAATCAAACATTTTAAACATTATAAATTACAATCCATGATGCAAAAATTTAAAACATTCAAAATTACAATCCATGATGCAAACATTTTAATCTGTAACAAAAAAAAAATTAAAGAAACATCATCAGTCAAATACAAAATTAAAGTACAAACTTAAAATTACAAATTTCTCTAAGGTGTCTCTTTTTGTCTTGTAGGACAACTCATTCGATTGTGACCCAATTGGTTACATAAGCCACATCGTTGTTGAGCACTAGGTTCTCTCCAATCCATCTCATTGTGGTATCGAGAACTCTTGGGTCTACCAACTTCTGTCAACAATTTTGAGTTAGCATATAAAACATGTTAAGGACAACGAACCTCCACATATCTCCACAATGGTATGATATTGTCCACTTTGGGCACCAACCCTTATGGCTTTGCTTTTGGTTTCCCCAAAAGGCATCATACCAATGAAGATAATTGTCCTTTCTTATATACCCATGATCAATCTCTTCCCTAGCCAATGTGGGACATTTGTTTGCACCCTAACAATCCTCCCCTCGAACAAATTACCACACTTGAGCCTCCCTTCGAGTCTCCCCTCGAACAAATCCGTCTACTCCAACGGATCACCACATTGTGTGATATCCCTTGATCCTCCCCTCGAACAAAGATCTACTCCTCTACCAGGCAACTTGATAGAGTTTACTACTTGGTTGCCGCTCAAAGTACTTTTTGTTCGACTCCTGGGTTCATCCACAATGTCTACATAAGGCTCATTAATCTTTGTTCCACTTTGAGGATTTCTCCAACACACAGCTAGGTTTTATCATGGCTCTGATACCAATTGTTAAGGACAACAGACCTCCACAATGATATGATATTGTCCACTTTGGACACCAACCCTCATGGCTTTGCTTTTGGTTCCCCCAAAAGGCCTCATACTAATGGAGATAATTGTCCTTTCTTATATACCCATGATCAATGCCTTCCCTAGCCAATGTGAGACATTTGTTTGCACCCTAACAAAACAAACATATTAGGAGGCTTTATCCAATAGTCTTCGTGTGAGATTGGCTGAAATTGAGGTGAGTAACATTCAACAGAGGTTGAAAGCTTATAGGTGTCCTCAATGAAATTTTTGAAATTCAACTTCAAGTGTGAGCAAATCGCCATGAAATGTGAACATTGAATTCCATAAGATTGCCACTTATTGCATGAACAATAATGAACAACCCTATCTCCTTCTTGAGTTAAATTCAAAGTTTGAATATCGCCCAACCATTCTGTGGAGTATTAACAACAGAAATTATCCCACCATGTCGATCCGAGATTAAACAAATCTCTTCATGTGTGACAATTTGTCTTAGATGTTTCAAAAACCAACACCAAGTTTCACGACACTCCTCATCCACAACAGCAAATGAAAGGGGAAACAATTTTCCATTGAAATCTACAACCGTTGCAATTAGTAACTTACCTCTATACTTGCCATACAAATGAGTGTCATCGATTTAGATGATGGGTCTACATTTTTTGAAAGCCTCTATACAAGGACCGAAAGCCCAAAAGACAGATGTGAGTATAGCATGACCTGCACTTCCATAAAACTTTACTTTCCACTCCACACGTGTGCCCAGATTTATATGTTTAACCATGTACATCCATTTTGGTAAAAGCTTATAAGAATCATCCCAATCACCAAATACTTTGGCCAAAACTTTTTTTTTCCATCCCACACCCTACCGTAAGGCACGTGGTAACCAAACTTTTCTTTTATATCAATCTGTAGTTGGGATACACCAACATAAGGGTTATTTTTAATCTTTTTACAGAATTCAATTGCAATCGTTGAAGAATCCAGTTGCACATGACTTTGATTGATCTCTGAATAAAAACAAGTACGTTGCTCAATGTACTTGGTAATTTCAAAAAATCCATGAGACCTTTTCTTGGAGGCACGAAGTCGCCATTTACACCAATCTTCCCACTTTTTGTATCGTACCGCCCACTTCGTAGGTGTTGATTCCACAACCTCATATGATGCATGATACTTAACAACAAAACATTTTACTATATGTCGGAGGATTTCTTTATTGTTGTATACTAAACCCATATACAACCCTGTTCCCTTCAACAACTACTGGTTCTTGGATAGGATCATGTTCGGTAGTGCTATCTAATACATTGTTATCCAACTCATTAAATGTGTTTGAAGGGATGTCATGTACACTATCCTCAAAATCCAATTCTTCAAATTCATTATCTATTTCAGTTCTAAACTCTTTATATGTATTATCTACAACCATATGTTCATCATCACATGGTGTAACAACTGTTTCAGGATCGAGGTCAACACATTGGCTGGAGTCAACACATTGGCTAGGATCAACAGATTGAATAGGTGTTTCTTTGGAGATTTGTACATTCACATTCATCCTTTTTACATTAACATATAAATGTACTAAATTTGGGATTGACATCACAATTGAGAACATTAAGTTCATTACTTGATAGTTAGGGATCAAAATTGGCATAAACTTTACTGATCCTGATAGTGTTAGTTCAGGGTGTCTATAAACTATGTCAATATGATTTGTCCTCACATCTACACCAAGTGACATCCCTATCATTTCGATAAATTGTTCGAAGGCTATTCCACTATTCACATTCAGAGAAAACCCACCACATGTTGGTTGGTCATAATCTACTCCATCTACCCATCAATCATAGACTCATTCATATGCAAAACAAATCCCAAAGATTTATCTCCCATTTTCTATTCAAAACAAATCAACCATATATAATTAGAATTAAATTTTTAATAAAAATTACTCAATCTCAATCAATTATTTTAAACATTAACAAACCTAATATGCATCTATTAAAAAACGTCAAAATAATTAACAAATCTAAAATGCATCCACAAAAAATAAAAAAAATAATTAACAAATCTAAAATGCATCTACAAAAAAACCTACAAAATTACAATAACTAATTTAAAAATTATAAAGGGTAAAAATCCATATTAAATCATTAAAATTATAAAGGGTAAAGATCCATATTAAAAAAAACCTACGAAATTACAATAACTATTTTTTTTTTAAAAAAAATAACTCACATTGATAGGATTGAGAACCCAACAAAAATGGCCAAAAAATCTTTGAAGTTTGCTTCAAAAACGACAAAAAATTGTTAGTTCTTTCAAATGGCGACAAAAAACTTAAGTGGGGTACAAAGAATCAAATGTTTACCTTAGATGCCGACAAATCTCTTCAATGTAGCTCTAAAATGGAAGAAAAAGTGAAGGAGTGAAAGTGAAAAGTGAAAAGGGGAGAAGAAGAGAGAAAAACAGAGAAGAAGAGAGAAAAAAGAGAGAGTGAAAAGTGAATAGTGAAAAGTGAAAAGAGGAGAAGAGCAGAAGAAAAGAAGTCGGAAGGAGACGTTTGACTTTTATGAAGGTCATTACGTTTTGTAAGAAGTGACCTTCATTAAAATTAAAAAAGAATTTGGATGAAGAGACGACCTCATTCCACGTAAGAGACGACCTCCTACCACGTCACGAAGGTCGTCTTGCAATATTTTTTAAAAAAGTTCCAAAACTACAATATTTTTCAAATAAGTTTTATAACATGCAATATTAAAAAAAAATGTCTAGTAATTCCTACTCTAGATTTTTATGTTTTCTTATATATTTATGGGTTTTTTTTAATTAATATTGTAAAATTTTAAACTTATTATAAAAATATTGTATTTTTCAAACTATTTATAATAATATTGTAGTTGTAATGTGTTAGCAATGGTCGAGATTACCATCTTGTGCGTGGAAGATGGTCGTCTATTCAAGAGACGATCAAATTTGTCATCTGTCAGAAAATTTAAAAAAATTGTGGATGGTCGTCAAGAGACGACTATCTCAAAATTTTTAACTAAACCTGCTTCTGGCAAAGTGGTTCGCCTGCTTATGTCTATAATCCAAGTACTTGGGTTAATTCCATTTTAGTTCCGGTACTTTGAGAATTGTTCCATTTTGGTCCTCGCACTTTCAAATGTCCAATTTTAGTCACTGTACTTTCAATAAAGCCTAAAATTGGTCTTTACCATTAGTTTATTGTTAATTTTTTAAAACAAATAGTCTTCAAGCTTTTTTCCTACAAATTTTGAAAATATGTTCACATTGTGTCTTTTCTTATTTTGTAACTAATTATGATAAAAATTAACTTAAAACTTATCATATGGACCGATTTTAAACTTTATTCAAACTTATCATTTCACTCGATTTGAACCCAAGTATTTGGGTTATAAACATAAGCAGGTGAACCACTTTACCAGAAGCAGGTATAATTAAAATTTTTGAAATGGTCGTCACTTCAAGAGACGACCATTTTCCACGCACAAGATGGTCGTCTCTTAGACGATGCCAACGAAATTAAAACTACAATATTATTATAAATAGTTTGTGAAAAATACAATATTTTTATAATAAGTTTAAAAATTTGCAATAATAATTAAAAAAAACCTTAATCTCTAGGTCTCTACTCCTCTCCTATTCTTTCATCCATCCTAATACTCTCTCACTCACCTAAAATGCATATATATATGATAAATAGGTTTTATATTTAAAAAAAATTCTTTCACTCACATACAAATACAACCTACATTTTTTCCTCATATAATTAAATCATTTTACATACTCTAATTTCTAAATTTACAAACATACCACTAACATTAATTATTAATAATAAAAGTTGTGACAAGTGCAATTTGTCTAAATATTTAAATATTTTTCAAAACAATTAATAACTTAAATGTATTGGAGCTTTAATTTTCTAAAAAAAAAAAATAGTGAATCTTTTCATTAAAAAAAATAAATGTTAAGCAATTGAAAATCGTAAATTAATGAATTTTGCACCTACTTTATTAGCAATTATTTAATGAAATTTTATATAAATGTACAATAAATTAAAAATTAAAATAAATTTTAAAAATAAATTATACATAACAAATTTTTTAAAAAACAAAAAATTAAATTTTTGGATGCATTATTAACATTTAAATTAAGAAAATAATTTTTAAAATGAAAGTATAAAAATATAGAAAAGTTGGAATATAAAATGGTAGAATGTAAAAAGCTTCATTTATTTAATTTATGTAAATTAATTCTATAGTTAGTGGGTATTTCCATTTAATTATATTTAATTTAATTTAATGATAAAATTTCAAGAGTTTTGAAATCTTCTAAAACTCCTAACTATAACTATATAAATAGCTATTTCCTACCAACTTTCTACAAAGATTTGAGTCTCTTCTTAATTTGTTGTTGTTCCTCTTGAATCCAGTCTCTAAGTTTCTAAGTAGTGTTAAACACTAATGAGACATAGAAATTCTTCATCAAAATGCTCACAAACATAGGTATCAATTTCTCTCATAGACATTTTCAAGTTATTTTAATTAATATTTGTTATTTTTTCTAAACATTTTGCATGTTACAATTCTTTTAATTCAATTATTATTTGGTCTTTGTTTTTTAGAGATAGAACTTAGTGGCAAATGAGATTGGTTTAGTGAACTTTCAATGTGGTTCTTCCTCATCTATTGGTGGGTTATCTTCATTCATGGGTATTTCAGGTGCATAAGAATATGCCATTTGTTTCTTTGCTTTATGGTTTATACTTTCTTCTTAAAAAAATTGTTATCTGTTATTTATTTTCAAGGATTTTTATGCATCAATTTTCTTTCTTTATGTATTAGTATTTTTATATTATTTTAATTCTTCTATTCAATTTTATTTGTTATTTTAAAGATTATTTTTAGTATTTTAGAGATAAATTTCAAGTTATTTTATAATTTAATATATTTATTGAATTGTTTCCTATTATTCTGATAACAGTTGAAAGAAAAAATATTATTGAAAGTTACATATAAGTTTTTTTAATCATATTCTTCACTTATAATCTAAAATTAATCGTATTATTTTTTCTCCTTTTCATTACTATCGGATCTATTTTGTATATATATTTGATAATAATACTTTTATAGTATTTATTATTTATTATTTTTAATAGGCTAATTTTATTTAGATCTAACATTATTTTTTATTGTTAACAAGAGCATAGCTTAACTGACATCAAGTAAGACTTATGATCAAGAAGTCATGGGTACGATTCCCTCATCCCTAAAATGTTGTAGTACTAAAAAAATAATAGTACTAAAAAAAATATTATTTTTTATTTCTCTTATATTTTTTTATATTAATTACAACAAAAAAAAATATATTAATTTATAATTTTTATTGTATTCAATTATATTAACTATAACCGAATAAATATTTTTTTTTAAAACAAATATTGTTGGAGTTGGAGCCAAAACAAAATAAAAATAGGTTTCCTCTTTTTTCATTAAACACACACATATATATATATATATATATGTTTTCTTTTCCTCCTTGCCGTGTGTGACCAAAAACAGTTAGAAGAAGAAAAATTTGTGTTTTTCTTTGTGTGGCAGTAAGCTTGAGAGAAAAAGAAAGAGTTTTTCTTTTGTAGTTTTGTGGGTTTTTTTCTTGTTGTTTATCCCAAGCTATCGGGTTGTGATACTTGGAAGTCAGTAGTCATTGTTGGGCTATTGAGGGTTAGTTTGTGGCGCCAGTTTTTTAGAACTCATTTGTAATCTCCCATTATAGTAGAACCTGCAGTTGCACTGGATGTAGTCCCAAGTTTGGGGCGAACCAGTATAAATTTCGGTGTCGTTCTCTTTTCCCTATCTCGTTATATTTAATATTTTGTGACTCTAGTTTATTGGTTGGCTTATCCTGTGGAAGGGGAGATTTAATATTATAATAATTTTATTGTGATTATTATTATTGTATATTTTTTCTCCCAACAAGTGGTATCGGAGTTTTTGGTTCAGGAATCATGGGATACGTGGAGCCAACAAGTTTTGATGGAGTCATGAAGTTTAATGGGGACAATTTTGAATATTGGAAGATGATGGTCAAAGACTACTTGACTGTTAAAAAGCTGGGTAAGGCTTTGAAAAAGAGATCAGAAGGAATGAAAGATAGAGATTGGGAGACTCTTGATCAAGAAGCGATTCTTTGCAATCGAATGTGTCAATCGATGGATGGCGTGGCGGTCGGTAGCCAATGAGACAACTGCGATTGAGTTAATGAAAGCGCTTGCAAACAGGTATGAAAAACCCTGCACAAATAATAAGATATATCTGCTTAGGAAGTTTTTCAATATGCGTATGGTTGGGGATGCTTCTGTGAATTCCTATATAAATGAGGTAACCACTTTGATAAATCAGTTGAAATAAGTTAGAATAGAGTTCACTGATGAAGTAAATGCTATTCTGTTATTAACCTCTTTGCCTGATAGTTGGGAAACCATGAAGACAGTAGTGTGTAATTCAGTAGGTGAAAATACTCTACACTTTTCTGGTGTTTGTAATTTAGCCATAGCTGAGGAAATTCGTAGAAAAGATAGTAGTAAGGAGTCTACTATAGGATCTGCTCTGGTTATGACTAAGGGAAAATAGAAGATTAATGAGGAAAATACATCGAGTAGCAGTAGGAAGAAGTGGAATAATAGGAATAAAGAGATAGAATGTTTTACTGTCACAAGAAAGGTCACTTTAAGAGTCAGTGTAGAAAATTGAAAGAGGATATGGAGAGGAAACAAAATCAAGAGGCAAATGTAGTGCTAGATGCATGTGTCTGTGTTGGGAGTGACACAGAGAGTAGTATTAATTCATCTGAGTAGATTTTAGACAGCGCAACTACTGTTCACATAGCTTCAGATAGGAGTTTGTTCACATCCTTCACATGAGGCCACCATGTTTTAGTGAGAATGGGGAATGGTGAAATATTCAAGACCAATGGGATTGGAGAGGTTAGTCTGGAGACAGAATGTGGGAATAATTTGGTACTGCGAGATGTCAGATTTGTGCCAGTGTCAAGATGAATCTTATCTCCATTGGCAAGTTGGCAGATGATGGCTACATTTGTGAGTTTGACAGAAGCCAGTGTAAACTCAGGTCAGGATCCCCGGTAGTGGCAGTTGGTCACAGAAAATCTACACTGTATAGATGTCAGTTGGATGTTACCAAGAAAGGGTTGAAGAGACAGTGGATGCCAGTTAAAGTTGCAGATGGTTGTAGTAGAGGTACAGTTGGGCCAACAAAAATGATAGCCAAGTTTGATCAGTCAGATCAAGATCCTTCAGTTCAGGAACAATTGGGAAGTCCAGTAGAGAAAATTGATGGCTATCATGAACCCCCAATTGTCAGACGAACAGTTGAATTGAAGAAGTCGCCTAGGCGAGTGAAGGCATCAAAGTGGAAGGCCAGAGCAGTTGCTAAGGTCAAAGGTAAAGTCTCTAAATTGGCAGCAAGCTTGAATAGAGGATTTAAGCCCTTCTCAGAGTGTATCTTCTTCGGGGACAATGGTTCAGGGTTGAAGAAGATGTTAGTTGGTACCACTTAGCTGAAGTGGGAGTACGTGTCTGTCTTTTTTCGTCTGGGAGACAGATCCACGTAGTGAGCCCATACCTCGGGGCAAACACAGATGCACTACAGTTTATATTCTGATGGTTGCCTAGTTTTTTGTGAGTTTGTTGTGTTTTCAGGTATTTTTTTTATTGAGCCTTAGAGTTTGCCAAGAAGATCAGAAATAACAGTTGGAGTGAGAGTTGTGCCTTGGAGTTTACCAAGGTGTTCAGAGCTTTGTTGAAGTGAGAGGCAAGATCGTCGTTTTGTCTCCAAGTGGGAGATTGTTGGGGTTGGAGCCAAAACAAAATAAAAAAAAATGAATGAATGAATGGGCCAAGGCCCATATTTTTAGGTTTCCTCTTTTTTCATTAAACACACACACACACAGATATATATATGTTTTCTTTTCCTCCTTGCCGCGTGTGACCAAAAACAGTGAGAAGAAGAAAAATTTGTGTTTTTCTTTGTGTGGCAGTAAGCTTGAGAGAAAAAGAAAGAGTTTTTCTTATTGGGATGTATGTCCTCATCTCGTGTAGTTTGTAATATTCTAAGTTGTAAATGAATAAGAGTTATTTATTTCAACATTGTGTAATAAATAAGAGTTATTTATTTAAACTTTGTGTCTCGCATTTTTCATAAACTTAATCCAATAAACTAAGCTCCAGGGTCATTGCATTAGGAGAGAACTAAGAACTTGAACGGTGTGTAGTGGACACAAAGAGAGGATCACGCTCGAGTTAATGACCCGAACGGTCTACAATATATAGATAGGGTTGGAGACCTAATCCTGGATACACTGTGGATGCTACCCGCTTTGTATTAGATACAAACGAGGTGATCTGACTCGTTCATGTGGTTGACATGCGAGTGGGGGCATCCTGTGCAATGAGATTGTACAAGACTGGACCGTGAATTATTAGACTTACTGATTTAACACCTTTAACAGTATAGAGCTAATAAATTCGTAGATGACCATTAGTGACTCGACCTTAATCTTAAGCGTGTCACGGACTCCTGTCTGCGGGGGTCTGTTCTTTGACTAGTACGGGTGAGGGTGGCCACTGTTGCTCGCCCAATATGCCTATCTTCTCAGGTGCAGGACCACGTGGGAGTCGGGAACTTGACTACGCAAGAAGGAATTCACTTGTTCGACTTTAGGGAAACTAGAGGGTTGTTCCCTTAAGTGTCGTCTCCGTGGCTTGAACAACGGGGCCCCACTCTCTCATTGGTCCGAGAGGGTTGTTGTTTATGGTTGGACCATGCAACGTAGTTGTTCATTAGAGAGCGGTGGGACTTAAGGAGCAAGAGGTAGACACACGAGGGTAAAGCGGTAATTTGACCCGGTGTGACTACGAACAACCCGTGAAGGGTCGACTCATGCGTATTGGTTATATCGATGGACACAACTTGTCCCTACGGTGATGAGAGTGCAACTACGGGCTTTAGTGGAGTGTTACCAGTAGCTAATGAATGTTGAATAACCAGGGTCAAAGAGTTTGTGAGTTAGTCTTGGATCATTGGAGCTCGTCGTGTGTAAGTCCATTAGGTCCCTCGGTTGGCTCAAATTGGACAAATTGAGGGTTTCTGATTTGGTGTGAATTTGAAGTGTTCAAATTCATTATTTGGGTATTTATGTCATTTACATGAGATATAGATGACATAATATATAGTTTGATGTGAATGAGATTCATAATAAACTATAGTATAGCCTAATTGATTAATTAGTGATATTTGGAGAAATTTAATTGAGAGAAATTAAATTGAATGTGATTCAATTTATAATTTCACATTTATGCAAATGAGATTTGTATAATAAGGTATGAGATACCTTATATTATATAATATGCAAATGTGATTTGTATATTATATGGTTGTGGTAAAATTGTGATTTGGTGGAGGTTTTAACTCCATCACACAATAGTATTTAAAGGCTTTGCAAAAAACCTTTGGTGTGCCATTTGCCTTTTTTGGATTTTCATCCAAAGAGAGTAAAAAGACTTTTTCTCATTCTCTCTAAAACTTCTCCTCACCCAAAACCAAAGGGAGTCCCACTCACTCTCCCTCAACCTCCCGAGAACAACCGAGAAGACCCTTTGGAGGTGTCTCCGTGTTCGGATCGAGGTTCGTGTTCGAGGAGATCGTTGGATCGAGAGAGATCGTGACCGGAGGAGAAAAGCGTTGAAGAAGAGTTCTTCAACAAGTAAGTATCTTATAATTCCTTACTATTTTCTTCTCTTATTTGCATGTTTAGCCTAGGATCTATGAGGTAGATTCAATTTTAAGACACGTTTTACACAACGGATCAACGACGTTTCACAACGTCTTCCGCTGCGGGAATTCAAAATTCCTTCAATTGGTATCAGAGCCAATTGTTGCTCTTCGTTGTGTATTCTGTGGATTCTTAAAATTAGGTGGGTAGCATTAATTTTCATGAGATGAATGTTAATGGTTTGCAATTTTGGATGTTTTCGATTTTTGACACTAGTTTAGATTTACATCAAAGTTGATGAGATCAATGTAAGGGCCCGTTGTTTTGTGCATTTTTAATGTAAATTGAGTCTGTAAGTCTGTTTCGTTCGTGACAAGAGTTGTCGTGAAGAAAACGGAGCAAAAACGGGCGATTTCGGTGAAAAACAGCAAAAGTTGTTTGCTGGAAGTTCATCAGCGTCGCGACGCTGTTCATCAACGTTGCGACGCCATCTTTGCTGCTGTAGGCTGCTGCAGTGCAGCATTGCAACGCTAGCGGTGGCGTTGCAACGCCATAGCGTTGAGAATGCTAGGCGCGACGCTATACATTATAGCGTTGCAACACTATAACAACATTGCAACGCTGTGGTGTAGTGGTGCGTGGACCTCGAAAATTTTGGGGACGTGGTACCTGTGCAGTGGTTCGAGTCTGGGTTGGTTCAATTGTCGTTTTTAATTTTATTTATTTATTTATTTATAAAATTTGATTTTATAAATGTATTTTATTTAATTATTTTAATTAATATTAATATAAATGTTATATTAATGTTAATTAATTTAATTTTTCGTCCCTAGGGTGCCAAAAATCGGTCCAATATTGCTATTTAATTATTTTATGCATGAGATGTATGATTTAATTATTTCTATGTGCATAGAGTATGCCATATAGATTTAAAATCTCACCTTAAGTTAAATATTTCATGCATCATATTTATATTATAAGAGTTATAATATGTAGTATGCATGATAGGATTATATTATAAGAGTTATAATATAATGTTTGCATGATTTAATTTATTTAATATAAGTGTTATATTTTTAAATTAAAAGCATGCTCATGCATTTAATTCATGTGATGAATGTATGTTATAGTATAGTATTATTCATGTGATGAATGATCAAGCACTATAACATAGAAATGCATGTAACCTAAGTTAATTATTAGTTTTAAATGGTTTAGAACTTGAATAATTAGACTTAGGTTTTCTATTTCTAATGAGATTAGAAATTAGGAAATCAAATATGACCTTTGAATGGAGACTGATAAGTAACTCTGTCTAAGGAAGGTTTTGTCTAAGGCTGGAGTATTTAAGTTGACGCTTGTGGAACACCCCTACCTGGAAACCGACCTGGGAGTGAATTCAACCCGGTGATTCTTAGGTTATATTCTCGTGAGTGCCGTTAATTAAAAGTTAATTAATTTACTCACATAGACCTAAGTTAATAATGTGATTATAGACTTAGGCTAACCTAATATAAGGATAATATTGGTAGACTTGGGTAAATTTTAGCCGGTTTATCTAGGTCAATCCCGAATATTTTAAAGTGCTGAGTGGGAGGAAATAAAGTGTATGAGATACATTTAATTTTCCATCCACAAATCTCTGTTAAAGTTCGCACCGTGAGATCCATGCTCGGCCTCGTGGCGCAAATGGGAGCGTCCCCCTACGGGTGGCATTTGTATGGGTCAATATCAACGTGAATGGAGAGAGTACTTATAGTGAGTGGGAGCGGGGCCTGTGAAAACGGGACCCACGGTCTCTTCTTTCGATTCACGCCGTGAGACGCCTATGATCCGCCTGCTAGTTTGACCTGGACCAGACAATCCCTACGGAGGGCCTTGATCATGGGAGTCGAAACACCGTGAATTCCAGAAAGGGATATGATTTCCTTGTTGGTTTTCCTTCTTAGTCCTCCCTACGACGGCTATTGCTTGGACGAATACTTGGAAATTTAAAGATTGAGGGTGACACTCACAGGATTCATTAAGAGTTAATGGATTCTGACCGAAAAATGGTAACTAGATGCCTAATGGAATAAGAGTTATTCTGGTATTAGGGTCTTGTCGAGAGAGTCTCGTCCTAGAGGAGGAGTGGGTTTGTCTACCCTACGGTGGCGATCATTCTAAACCTTTAGGGTATCATTGCAAATTTTGAATGACCTAGGGATCATAGGGTAAAAATTTGCTAAAACTCGATTGGATTTCCAAAAGTTTTTGCGAGGCTAATACAAAGTTTTTCATTTTATTTCAGCAACAAAATGTCAAACGCTTTTAACGCTCCTTTAGCTTCCGATACGTTTGTCGACGATAGTATTTCGTGGAAAAACAATATAGACACGATTTTGGTAAATACGACCAAGAGTTCGCGCTCACGAGAAGTGGTCTCTCAGTGCTCTGGTTCACATGATCCTATTCAACGATCTACAAACCTTTCAGTCCTTGGTGCAAACTAGGGGACTGGAAGCTGAGGCAAGTGTTGTCTTAAGACCTTTTCACAGGGGTTTGACCTCTGGGATAAAGTTTGTAGACTCTTCAAGCCCTAAGGGGAAGAATGAGAAGTTGAAGGAAGTTAAGGTTGACCAAGTTGCCGCTCTAAAAGGCAAAGAAATCAAGGATGTTGCCAGAAAAAGTGTTTCATCAGAATGTGAGGACGGACACCTGAAAAGGAGTTGTCCCAAATTCTTTGATGAAAAGAAGATGACAGGTAAATGTGATTTACTTGTCACAGAAACTTGTTTAGTGGAGAGTAATGACCCTACTTGGATATTGGATTCAGGCGCCACTAACCATGTTTGCTCTTCTTTTCAAGGATTAAGTTCTGGCGGTAGTGCAAAGAGGGTGAGATAATACTCGTGGTTGGATCCAGGAGAAGTTGTCTCATTGCAGCAATAAATGCAGTGTAGTGCATTCTTTTTGGGAAGTACTTATTATTGGATAATGTGTACAAAGTTCCTGGGTTTACGAGAAACCTAGTTTCTATATCCTGCCTATTATAACAAAATATTTTCGTTTCTTTCAAGAGCAATAAAGTGTTTATTTCTCGAAATGGAAATTTAATTTGTTCTACTTCGCTTGAGAGCAATTTATATGTTTTGAACCCTAATTCGGTCAAAAGTGTTTTGAACACCGAATTGTTTAAAGCATTTGAAAGCATGAACTAAGAGATTGAAAGTTTCTCCAAAAGAAAGTGTCCATCTTTGGCATCTACGGTTAGGCCACATTAATCTCAATAGGATTGAGAGACCAGTGAAGAGTGGACTTCTAAGCGAGTTGGAAGAAAACTCTATACCGGTATGTGAGTCATGCCTTGAAGGCAAAATGACCAAACGTTCTTTTAGTGGAAAAGGATATAGAGCCAAGGAGCCCCTTGAGCTTATACATTCTGACCTCTGTGGTCCGATGAATGTTAAAGCACGAGGTGGTTACGAATACTTCGTATCTTTCATAGATGACTATTCGAGGTATGGGTACATTTACCTAATGCATAGGAAGTCTGAAACACTTGAAAAGTTCAAGGAGTTCAAGACTGAGGATGAGAACCTGTTAGGTAAATCGATTAAAACACTTCGATCGGATCGAGGTGAAAGTATATGGACACTGAATTCTAGGACTATATGATAGAACATAGAATTACGTCCCAACTCTCAGCACCTGGCATGCCTCAGCAGAATGGTGTATCGGAGAGGAGAAACAGAACCTTGTTGGACATGGTTCGGTCGATGATGAGCTATGCTCGTCTCCCTGATTCTTTTTGGGGTTACGTAGTGGAGATTGCGGTTTACATTTTGAACACAGTTCCGTCGAAGAGTGTTTGTGAAACACCTTTCGAACTCTGGCATGGTCGTAAAACCAGTTTACGTCATTTCAGAATTTGGGGATGCCTGGCCCATGTGTTGGTGTCAAACCCGAAGAAGTTGGAACCCCGTTCAAAGTTGTGCCTATTTGTAGGTTACCCAAAAGAGACTAGAGGTGGTTACTTTTACGATCCTAAGGATAATAGGGTGCTTGTGTCGACAAACGCCACTTTCTTTGAGGAAGACACACATCGAGATCACTTACCAAGGAGTAAAATTGTGTTGAATGAAATGGGCGGTTCATCAACAAGAGTTCTTGATGGTGCTGAAATACGTCAACAAGTGTTGTTGATCCTAGCTCGCCTAGTCAAGTCCGTTCCCAAGAGTTGGGAATGTCTCGACGTAGTGGGAGGTTGTGAGAGGCACTGGGCGTTACATGGGTTTATTTGAAACCCGTGTCGTCACTCCTGATGATGATTGTGAGGATCCATTGACCTATGATCAGGCAATGGCTGACGTTGACAAAGACGAATGGATTAAAGCTATGGACCAGGAAATGAAGTCGATGTACTTCAATTCCGTCTGGGAGCTTGTGAACCAACCGGATGGGGTTAAACCTATTGGTTGCAAGTGGATCTACAAGCGTAAACGTGGCGTAGATGGGAAGGTGCAGACCTTCAAAGCTCGACTAGTGGCAAAAAGTTTTACCTAGGTGGAAGGGGTTGACTATGAGGAAACCTTTTCACTTGTTGCCATGGTAAAGTCGATTAGAATCCTTCTGGCCATTGCCGCATATAATGACTATGAGGTACGACAGATGGATGTCAAGACCGCCTTTCTGAATGGCAACCTTGACGAGACCATCTACATGGACCAGCCCAAGGGGTTCATTGCCCAAGGCCAAGAGCAAAATCTTTGTCGGCTTCAAAGGTCTATTTATGGACTGAAACAAGCCTCGAGGTCTTGAAATATAAGGTTTGATGAGGCGATCAAATCTTATGGCTTTGATCAAAATGTTGATGAGCCTTGTGTTTACAAGAAAATCGTTAACAGTACTGTCGCGTTTCTTATATTGTATGTGGATGATATCCTTCTCATTGAGAATGAGATAGGATTTCTTACTGACATTAAGGAATGGCTGGCTTCGCAATTCCAAATGAAAGATTTGGGAGAGGCACAGTATGTTCTAGGTATCCAGATTGTCAGGAACCGAAAGAACAGAACGCTAGCCATGTCTCAGGCATCTTACATTGACAAGATGTTGTCTAGATATAAGATGTCGAACTCCAAGAAAGGCTTGCTGCCTTTCAGGCATGGGGTTCACCTGTCTAAGGATCAATGTCCTAAGACGCCTCAAGAGGTTGAGGATATGAGACGAATCCCCTATACTTCAGCTGTAGGGAGCCTGATGTATGCCATGTTGTGTACTAGGCCCGACATCTGTTATGCAGTTGAGATTGTTAGTAGGTATCAATCAAATCTAGGATTAGATCACTGGACAACCGTAAAGGCAATCCTCAAGTATCTTAGGAGAACGAGGAGCTACAGCCTTGTGTATGGGAGTGGGGATTTGATCCTTACGGGATACACAGATTCTGACTTTCACACCGATAAACATTCTAGGAAATCCACTTCGGGGTCACCTTCATTCGAATGGAGGAGGCAGAGTGTGGCGAAGCATCAGCGAGGATGCATCGCGATTCCACGATGGAAGCGAGTATGTTGCGGCTTGTGAAGTCGCAAAGGAAGTCATTTGGCTCAGAAAGTTCATGACCGATTTGGAAGTTGTTCCAAATATGAACTTGTCGATCACGTTGTTTTGTGACAACAATGGTGCAGTAGCCAACTCGAGAGAACCTCGGAGTCATAAAAGGGGCAAGCATATAGAGCGTAAGTATCACCTGATACGGGAGATTGTGCACCGCGAAGACGTGATGATGACGCCACGAGATAGATTCGGAGCACAACGTTGCTGATCCATTTACAAAGGCCCTCACGGCTAAGGTGTTTGAGGGTCACCTAGAGAGTCTAGGTCTTCGAGTGCTTCTTGACTAGGGCAAGTGGGAGTATTGTAAAAGGGTATTCAATGCCCTAGTTTATTGTATTACTTTATTGTATTACTTTACTGTACATTTGAGAAATGTATCATGTACTCCACTAGCTTAGTCCAAGTGGGAGTTTGTTGGGATGTATGTCCTCATCTCGTGTAGTTTGTAATCTTCGAAGTTGTAAATGAATAAGAGTTATTTATTTCAACATTGTGTAATAAATAAGAGTTATTTATTTAAACTTTGTGTCTCGCATTTTTCATAAACTTAATCCAATAAACTAAGCTCCAGGGTCATTGCATTATGAGAGAACTAAGAACTTGAACGGTGTGTAGTGGACACACAGGGAGGATCACGTTCGAGTTAATGACCTGAACGGTCTACAATATATAGATAGGGTTGGAGACCTAATCCTGGATACACTGTGGATGCGACCCGCTTTGTATTAGATACAAACGAGGTGATCTGACTCGTTCATGTGGTTGACATGCGAGTGGGGGAATCATGTGCAATGAGATTGTACAAGACTGGACCGTGAATTATTAGACTTACTGATTTAACACCTTTAACAGTATAGAGCTAATAAATTCGTAGATGACCATTAGTGACTCGACCTTAATCCCGGCGTGTCACGGACTCCATCTGCATGAAGTCCGTCCCTTTGACTAGTACGGGTGAGGGTGGCCACTGTTGCTCGCCCAATATGACTATCTTCTCAGGGGCAGGACCACGTGGGGAGCTGGAAACTTGACTACGTAAGAAGGAATTCACTCGTTCCCGACTTAGGGAAACTAGAGGGG
This sequence comes from Trichosanthes cucumerina, assembly GCA_036507285.1. Lineage (NCBI taxonomy): Eukaryota > Viridiplantae > Streptophyta > Magnoliopsida > Cucurbitales > Cucurbitaceae > Trichosanthes > Trichosanthes cucumerina. The sequence continues at coordinate 8,988,060 of CM071842.1, read as the reverse complement.
TCATGCCCTTAAAGGCTGTCTCCAAGGCTTGAACAACGAGGCCCCACTCTCTCATTGGCCTGAGAGAGTTGTTGTTTATGGTTGGACTATGCAACGTAATTGTTCATTAGAGGAGCAGTGGGACTTAAGGAGCAAGAGGTAGACACAGGGGTAAAACGGTAATTTGACCCAACTGTGACTACGAACAACCTGTGAAGGGTCGACTCATGGGTATTGGTTATATCGATGGACACAACTTGTCCTATGATGATGAGAGTGCAACTACGGGCTTTAGTGGAGTGTTACCGTAGCTAATGAATGTTGAATAACCAGGGTCAAAGAGTTTTGACAGTTAGTCTCGGATCATTGAGAGCTCGTCACGTGTAAGTCCATTAGGTCCCTCGGTTGGCTCAAATTGGACAAATTGAGAGTTTACAGTTTGGTGTGAATTTGAAGTGTTCAAATTCATTATTTGGGTATTTATGTCATTTATATGAGATATAGATGACATAATATATACTTTGATGTGAATGAGATTTATAATAAACTATAGTATAGCCTAATTGATTAATTAGTGATATTTGGAGAAATTTAATTGAGAGAAATTAAATTGAATGTGATTCAATTTATAATTTCACATTTATGCAAATGAGATTTGTATAATAAGGTATGAGATACCTTATATTATATAATATGCAAATGTGATTTGTATATTATATGGTTGTGGTAAAATTGTGATTTGGTGGAGGTTTTAACTCCATCACACAATAGTATTTAAAGGCTTTGCAAAAAGCCTTTGGTGTGCCATTTGCCATTTTTTGGATTTTCATCCAAAGAGAGCAAAAAGACTTTCTCTCATTCTCTCTCAATTCTCTCTAAAACTTCTCCTCACCCAAAACCAAAGGGAGTCTCACTCACTCTCTCTCAACCTCCCGAGAACAACCGAGAAGACCCTTTGGAGGTGTCTCCGTGTTCGGATCGAGGTTCGTGTTCAAGGAGATCGTGATCGGAGGAGAAAAGCGTTGAAGAAGAGTTCTTCAACAAGTAAGTATCTTATAATTCCTTACTGTTTTCTTCTCTTATTTGCATGTTTAGCCTAGGATCTATGAGATAGATTCAATTTTAAGACACGTTTTACACAACGGATCAACGACGTTTCACAACGTCTTCCGCTGCGGGAATTCAAAATCCCTTCATTTCTTTTGTAGTTTTGTGGGGTTTTTTTTCTTGTTGTTTATCCCAAGCTATCAGGTTGTGATACTTGGAAGTCAATAGTCATTGTTGGGCTATTGAGGGTTAGTTTGTGGCGCTAGTTTTTGAGAACTCATTTGTAATCTCCCATTATAGTAGAACCTGCAGTTGCAGAAGACTGGACGTAATCCCAAGTTTGGGGCGAACCAGTATAAATTCCGGTGTCGTTCTCTTTTCCCTATCTCGTTATATTTAATATTTTGTGACTCTAGTTTATTAGTTGGCTTATCCCGTGGAAGGGGAGATTTAATATTATAATAATTTTATTGTGATTATTATTATTGTATATTTTTTCTCCCAACAAATATAGCTAAATAAATATGTTCTTCCCAACTAATACATAAATTGTTATTTTATTTATTTTCAAAAACTTATTATTTGAAATATGAAAAAAATGTATAATATATTCACGATATATACTATTCAACAATAACTTAAGTAAAAATTTAAATATTAACCGAGTACAAAAAATGAAAATTAGCTAACAAGATTTTATTATTTGCTATTTGATTTTTATACAAACGTGATATTTAAATATAAACAAATATAAAATATTTTTAAAAATAAACTTTGTTTAAACAATATTAAACCATGTTTTTTTCTTCGTTAAAGTAAGATTAACATATCGATAATTGGCATGTACGATCTCCTTCAAATCTCTTTGCTCTCATTTGTTGTACTAAAAAAATCTTTTTTTATAGAATACCAAACTATCCTTTATGTAAAAATTGAAATTAAAATGAAGAATTAACTTCCTCAACAAGTAAAGTCCACAAACTAATAATAAATTTACATTAAACAAACAAACAAATAATTAATAATAAACAAACAAATAATTTCACATGATATTATTTGCATTAATTTATAGTAAAAAAATCAAATATACAACTCCATAAATATTTGAGTTCTTTAGAATTAGTTATTCAATTTAAAGTATTTATATAAATTTAAGAATAAATAAATTTTAACAAAATATAATATAATTAATCATCTCAATAAAATATTACACATATTTTGTACGATCTCCATAAATTTGAAATTCTAAATATTCAATTTAATTTTATTCTTTACCTTTTAAATTCTAACATTCTTCAGTAAGTTTTTAAACATCTAAAATGATTATAAGTATTATAATTTCATTCAATTTCTATAGATTTGAAATTGCAAGTATTTCATTTAATTTTTCTCATTCTACTTGAAATTTTAATATTCTTTAATGAGTTTGTAAGGATTTAAGATAAATATAAAATTTAATTAACATTATTAAAATTTGTATTCTATTTATTTAATTAATTTAAATAAATAAAAAACATCGTTTCATTTATAACTGAATAAATTAATTATCTTTGTTCAAAAATTCAAATTTCAATCAATTTAATCAATTAACAAAGAATTACAAATTAAAATTTTATAATCACCCTGAAATAATTTAATTGTAATTACATAGACTGATATGATTAATTAATCAATCCTACTAAAAGCATGAGTTTTTGTAATTTTAAATTTTATTTGACCAAGTTACTAATAATCTTACATATATTTTTTTAAAAAATAAATCAATTAAAATATTCCATTATAACATATTGGTTTATCATTCGAAAACCTGACTAATAAATTATGGGATATTTCTATTAATATAAAATTAATAATTTTTTTTAAAATCACTCCATAATTTAAATAGAACTTTTAGGTTTTTTAGAAATATAAACATATCTTAATCTATTTAATATTATATTTGAATCAACTAAAAACAATGATATTATATTTGAATCTAAGTTGAGTTTTAATTATATTATTTTTGTGTTTTTTGTAACTTTATAATATTTTCAACTTCTTACTACATTTGAAATTAAAATTTTAAAATAACAATGGAGTTAGTTACATCTAATATTATATTCACATAAGATATAATGTGTAAAAAAAAAACTTACTAGCTAGATAAGATTAACATTTTACTTCAATCATTGAAAATTGAAAAATTGAAAAATACACGTGCATATGTTTATTAGTTTATTAAAAATGGATGATCTTGAAAAATAATTTTTGGGCACTTTTTTCCCTTCTTTAATTTACTAATTTACAAAACATGTCTGGATGAATTAATTATAAACATTAAATTAGTTAGTTAATTAAATATCAATATAAATGTTTAGAATTCTTAAAGTTTGGAATGTAAAAGATTGTTTATACAACTCCAAATGTTCATTAGTTTAATTATAATTCATATTATAATTTTAAAAACGGTAGAATTTAAAATATTTTGTAACTCATCTTTTACTATTATAAAAATGAGTTAAGATGAGTTATCTTCATCATTTTTTCACTAACACCTAGAATTTCATTGTTTCTTTATTCTTATTCTCTCAACTCAATGCTCTCAAAGTCTCTTCAATTTTTAAAGCATCTCCCGATATTGTTGGCAGATATTCAAGTCGCAAAGGATGATGTATCGACGCATGTATCGAATCTATATCTCGAACCCAAACATCTTTAAATGTTGGCATGCAAATCGTATTGTATGCATGTATCAAATTTATATCTCAAATCCTAGACAACTCCAATTTGTAAAGTAGAATAATATTGTTTGTCTATCAATTGTCAAGTGACAAATCTATTCTAAGGTCTTGAATTATTTTACAACTTTTTATTTATTTTATTGTTTATTTATATTGGGTGTATTATTTTTTTAACTTAAAAATCTTGCTGATTTTTTTTTTTTACAAGTTTATCTTAAAAATCTTGCTAAATTTTTTTTACAAGTTTATCTTTATTTAATTTAGAAAAAATCATGTAACCTACTCATATATATTCCTCACAAAATTTTAAACTAATTACAAAGGGTTATAAAGTAATTAATTATCAATAATTAATTAAAAATAATTATCAACAATAATTTTTATGTAATATGAAAAGTTGGAATACAAAAGGTTTAAGTTTTTTTTAGTTCAACTACATTTGAAAAAAAGTTTGGTTATTTCATTCTCCATGAAGTTAAACATTTTTTTTCTTATGTTATAATCAATATGAAACCAAATTAGTAAATTAATTTTATTTTTATTAAGGTCGAAGAGTTAAAAATGTAACAAAAAGTTAACCTCGAAATATATAGAATTTTTAATTATATAACAAAGTAATTAAAAACAATAATGGATTCCGATTAGGTAAGATAACTTTTTCAAAATAAAAAAAAATAAAAGTAGATTTTTTAAAAAATAGATATAATAAAAACAATAAAATGCAACCTAACTAATTTCATTAAGAATGTGACATAAATTATAGCAACTTAAATACACCAATCAAGATTAAAGACATGAAATGTGAAAAGCTATAATACAAATGATTGACATCAATGTAGCCAAATGAGTCTAAAATCAATATTATGATCACATTATATTTATTTATAGAAAATTGCTAGAATATCAAAAGTGCTCTAATCATTTCATTTTCTTCAACTCTAAAACTGCCTTGTCCTCACAAGTTGTAAATTAATTAATTATCAAAAATAATTTCTATGAAATAAGAAAGTTAAATATATAATTTTTTTTCACTTCATTTTCTAAGAAGTTAAACAATTTTTATTTAATTATAATATGAATCAAATTAGTTAACTAATTTTATCTTTTTTAAAGTTGAAATATTCCAGATATAAACAAAACGTTAGCTAAAAAATGTATAGAATTTTTAATAAACTAACAAAATAATTAAAATAAAAATACCTAAATTAGGTTAAAGAATTTTTTGAAATAAGAAAAATAAAAATAGCTTATATTTTTTTTTAAAAAAAAAATTGATCTATTAAAAACAATAAAATATAATCTACAATTTAAATAGTATGTGGCACATGAGATAATGCAATTTTAATGCATCTGTATAAATTAAATACTCAAAATGTGAAAAGCTAGAAGTTAAATTGCACCATGTAGATAAATTAATTCTAAAGTAATACTTTTATCAAATTATAGAATATAAAATTTGTAGAATATCATATGTAGAATATCAATAATTTTATAATTGTTTCATTTGACTCTAATTTTGTTCGTTCTACTCACTTTGACAACAATTCAAAAGCTCCATTTAAAAAATCAATCGATCAATTAAGAAAATTAAAGTATAAACTAATAACAATTAAGAAAATAATTAATATTTTGATGGACCGAATGATTTTTGATAAAATAGAAATGTACAATTAGTTTAGAAATCCTCTATATCCTTGTGTAAAAAACCATAAATGATTTTCACATATAGTTTACATTAATTAAAATATAACAATAAATTAAAATTTTAATATAAAGTATTTATCGAGATAATAATACAAAATCTAATAAAATAATTTTTTTTAACAAATGCACTTTTTTTTAACCATAATATTTTTTTAAAAAAAAATCTAAATAAAGCACTATATAGATCATATAGATTACATATTGAGTATAACTTAGTTTAGAAATCATCTATATCCTCGTGTAAAAAAATCAGAAATAATTTTCATATACAATTCACATTAATTAAAATATAACAACAAACTAAAATTTCAATATAAAGTATTTATCGAGATAATAATAATAAATTTAATAAAATAAGAATTTTTTACAAATATATTTTTTCTAATCTTAATATATTTTTAAAAGACCTAAATAAAGTATCATAGATTATATTTTTTTTTAGAGTATATTACAAATCACAAACTTATTTTAAATATTAAATTTCTAATATTTTTATGCTTAAATTTGAAGGATGAGGGATGAGGTAAGTTAATTAAAATCGTAAAATTTTTATTATATTGAATGGTTTAAAAGAAATAGAAGAAAAAACAATTTAGTTGCATGAAACTAATTTATTACCTTTATAAGTTGGTACAAATTTAGTTTTTAAAATTTATTATCCTTTTAAGTTTATCAACATTGATATTTATTAACAAATAATTACATGTGTTGGCTATCAAAGTTGATATGTGGGAAATAAAAGAAAGGTGGAATTTCAATTTCCACTGTGCATGGGTTCTTGCACTAGTGAGCATAGATGGTGGAGAAAACTTTTTGGTTAAATTACAAGTTTAGTTTCCTAAACTTTCATTCTTGTGTCTAATAGGTCTCTGAACTTTAAAAAATATCTAAGAGGTCCCAAAACTTTCAATTTTGTGTCTAATACCCTGAACTTTTAAAATGTCAAGTAGGTCCTCAAACTTTCAATTTTGTATCTAATATGTCCTTGTCACATTCAAATATTTTAAAATTAACAAATATATTTGACATAAAATTAAATTTTGTACTAAAAGTATATTAAACTTTCAATTTCGTGTCCAACAAGTTCATGAGTTTTGAAAAATTTCGAATAGGTCAATGACCTATTAGACTCAAAATTGAATGTTGAAGGTCTTAAAAGATACAAAATCGAAAGGTAAGGCCCCGTTTGATAACCATTTTGTTTTTGGTTTTTAGTTTTTGAAAGTTAAGCTTATTTTCACCTAATTTCTCTACAATAGAGATCATCTCTCTTAAGTAAGCATTTGAACTCTTAGCCAAATTCTAAAAACAAAGTCAAGTTTTTGAAAACTATTTTTTTTAGTTTTCAAAAGTTAGCTTGGTTTTTGAAAACATAGGTATAAAATAGATAAGAAGACATATAAACTCATTGGGAGAAGTAGTATTTTTAGGTTTCAATTTCAAAAACTAAAAACAAAAAACAAAATGGTTATCAAACGAGGCAAGAGAGTTATTAGACACTTTTTAAAGTTTAGAGACTTATTATATACAAAATTGAAAGTTTAGGGATCGCTCTACCATGTGAGCTACATCCCTAAATATTGTTTAACTTTTGTTGGGTTAAAAAGGACTTTTTATCCCAGAGCTTTCATGAAAACATTTCAATCTCTGTATTTTAATTTGTAGTGATTTAATCATTGTACTTTCAACTTTGTACAAGTTAGTCTCTCAATTTTAGAACGTGACAATTTAGTCTCTATACTTTAACGTTTGAAATGATTTAGTCCTATTGTAAAAAATGTTGTTAAGATTTAATATAATCTAAATTATTTAAGAACCAATGTTTATAAACTTAAAATACCACTATTTGGAATAGCTTCTTGTTATGGGTTAAATTGGACCAACAAGAATGAGTTGAGCAAATGGCTGCAGCAAAGGGCCAAATGAGATAAAAATCCCAATACGAAGTCATAACGGGGTGAAATCAGACGGGGACAGAATCAAGACGAGAAGAGATGAGAAGACGCGCTTGGGCTTTGGCCCAAGCGCGTGGTCGACCTTGGCCTAGGCCGAGCAGGATTTGAGCTACGAGGAAAGACTAGTGGCTTATCGGTTGTACCAACCTAGTTCAGAAGCTAAGGGTAGGACAAGACTGAGAAATCTGAGTGAGAAATAGGGTCAGGATGCTTGTTGAGGTTGTGTGGCGGGCTAGGTGTCGTGCTTAGCTAGGTCTAAGGCTGTTTCTTTTGTGTTCAAAGCATGTTTTATTGTCTTGTGGATTTCTGTCGTTTTTTTGTAGTTTGGTGGAGGCTGTGTGCACTCGTGAGGCCTTTTGAAGTGTTTTGTTCAGGTTCAGGTTTTATAATTTTTTTTGTTTGTCCAGGTTGCGTCGTTATACTGCCAAAATTTCGGTGCGAACGGTGTGGCGGGGTAACTTCCCTAACATAGGTTCGTCTTGTATTTTTAAGGTCGTTACAGCGACCACGGGCTCATTTACGGGCCTGTACTAAAGTTACTTTGAGCCTCTAGGGCTCTCTGAAAACTCACCCAAAAGTTCGAGGTGAACCGAGGCGAAATATCGTGCATGTTAGATTGAACGTTTGTTCATGTATCATGGTTGTAAGTAGTCGTTTGGACTAAACTACCCCTAAGTGTAGGGCTTAGGAGCAACATTGCATGCGGTAATTGAATGTTTTAGAATCTGGTAGTGTACCTTAGTCAGACTTTGACTTGTAGTAGCATGCTAGGTTGTGGTAGTCACAGTGGCGCCTGGATTTAAGTATGCCTGTTTTTCGTTAGGAGCTTTATCTTGGAAGTAATGCCTCGAGTAGGAAGTGTTCAAATTACGGGGTGTTACAACCGAGGCCGACCAGGATAAAGCCCGCTCATTTGGGCTCTACCCTCGCCCAATAACATGAGAGACGGATTTGGGCTTGGGTCGAAGCCCAAAATCAACCGAGGCCGAGGCCGACCAGATGCAAGGTCATCCTCTGGGCCTCACATCGATCCCACACGACCCACAAACTTGTATTCAACCATCTCTCGTTCTTTCCTTTTCCCAATAGGCCAAAGAAACCCACGAAAAACCCTAGAAAAAAGCTATTTAAGCTCTCCCAAGAGAGGAGAGCGGGGTAAGTGGATTCTAGTCACTTAAACACTAAACTCCTTCTTAATTCTCTCTAAAAACCCACTCTGACTTAAGCATCGGAACTTGTGTGGTCTACACCACACTGGTGTCCAGGTTTTTCTTGTCTTGCAGGCCGCGTTCTTCCCCCAAGAATTATAAATTTACTGTCGTTGTCACGTGAAGGTCAGGTATGTTCTCCTTTCAGAAAATTGGCCACAACAGTTGGTGTCGTCTGTGGGGAACGACAACGCTTGTTTGGAAAACCTTGTGCTTGAGTCAATCTTCCTACTAAAAGATGAGTAGAATTTTGGAAAATGTGCATCCCAATGAAGATGGAGATGATTCTGACCAGGATCATCACCCCCGACAAACCAGGAAAACTTCTTCTCCTAGGCCTCATATTGACATAGGTCGACCAGATGACGAATTGGTTAAACTAAAGGAGAAAGTCGACAAGATGGATAAGTGCTTGTGGGATATCTTGGAGAAGCTCGACCAACAAGGCAGTCAGAAAAAAGAGGAACCGCCTCTTGTGCGAGATCCACATAAAGGAAAAGCGAAGGTTGTTGAAGGGGCAGGAGAATCAAAATCTCACATCCCAAAACATACCGATAAGCTGATCTTCGGAGGAAACGACAAGCCTCGTCAACCCTCGGCTAGGAGCAAAACGAGAAAAACGACCAAGAGTAGAACAAACAAAGCAAGTAAATTAAAATTTGTTGTACAAGTAAGCTCGTGTGCCTATAACCGAGTCCGACCAGGCAGTCTAGAAGCGACAATCGAGAAAAGTTTCGAAGCAACATCAGACTTGCGAAGTTTGATCAACCAGAAACGAAAAGCACGGGTTGAGCAAAAGTCGGTTGAGGCCGACCTGAGGATGACCGAGGCCGAGGAGAAGGAAGCCGAGGCTGAGGCTGGGGATTCAAAGCCGAAGCCGGATGCACAAACCCTAAGTCCTCCCTAGAAGGCCAACATCTTGAGAATGCAGAAGGAATTCAGAGATCTCCAAGGAAACCTTCTGAAAGCTGGAGAAGTCGGGAGGTGGGATCTTGAAGCTCTGATCGAGCAAATCGACCCTTCTTTTGTTGACGAAATCATGAATGGGAAGGTTTCTGAGAAATTCAAAGTGCCAACCATCACCACGTATGATGGTAGTTCAGACCTTGTGGAGCACTTAAATACCTACAGGTCCCACATGGAGCTTCACGGGGCATCAAAAGTAATTAAATGCAGGGCTTTCTCTTCTACATTGACTGAACCAGCGCAAGATTGATACAGAAAACTAAAAAGGAAATCCATTAGCTCTTTCAAAGAGCTTGCCAGAGCATTTGTGTCATAGTTCCTGGAAGGTCGAGACCAATGTAATCCTCAGATGTACTTGGGCACCATAAAGCAAGGGCCAAAGTAGAGCTTACGAGACTATGTCTCCCGTTTTACCAAGGAGACTCTACAAGTTGAAGGTTTCACAGATACTACGACATTAATTGCCATTGTTGCAGGTTTGCAAGGTAAAGGATTGTTGAGATCGATCGGAAAAAAGGAACCAACTTCCTATGTTGAGTTCATAGTCAAGGCTCAGAAATACATGAATGCAGAGGAACTGATACGATTAAAGGAAGCACCTGATCGCAAGAGAAGCACAAACACCTGGATCAAGATAAGACTCGGGATGATTCTTTTTCTGGTTCAAAGAGGAGGAGAGTTGAGGACCGAGGCCGAGGCCGATCAGATCAGGACCGGGGCCAATCGGATCAAGGTCGAGGTCGACTGGAGCAAGGGACCATCCCCGACCAACATTTTGAAAGGTATACACCAACGCTCACCCTCCTGAGAAGATCTTGATGGAAATTCGCCATCTAAACCTGGTGAGATTTTCAGATAAAATGAGAGCTCTATCTGGAAGAAGAGATCATGTTCGTTTCACAGAGATCATGGACATGCCACCCATTATTGTTACTAACTCCAAGAAGAGATCGAAACCCTAATCAGGGAAGGATATTTAAAGGAGTATATCCAAGATGGAGCTGAGCCAACATTAAACAGAGGTGGTCGAGGTTGATCAGAGGTAGGTCGAGGTCGACCAGGTGATGGGCGAGGCTGAGCCAGGGAATGCCACCCCGAGAGATCAGAACGATATTTGACAGATCATAGAGAGGCGAATCAAGCTGAAAAAGGAAAGCAATTGCATGAGAAACTAGACACGATCCCTATGATCGAGGTATGTATTCAGTCCACCTTGAGATTGTGAACCAAACTATAGAGTTCACTGAGGCCGAAGCTAGGATTATCCATCAACCTCATAATGATGCTTTGGTTGTAACCCTAGTTATAGCCAACGTGAAAGTTCACAGGGTCTTCATAGATGGAGGGAGCTCAGCTGATGTCTTGTCTCTAACTGCCTTCAAAGCAATGAGGCTAGAGAGAGGACTTCTGAAGGAAAATCTGACTCCCCTGGTTGGATTTGGGGGAGAAAGAGTTAATCTTGAAGGCAACATCGAACTCCCTGTCACTTTTGGGGAAAGGCTAAATGCAACTACCAAGATAGTTAATTTCTTAGTAGTAGAATGCACGTAAGCTTACAATGCAATCTTGGAAGACCAACACTCCATCAGTTGAAGGCAATAGCTTCCACATATCATCAATTGTTGAAACTCCCTAAATGGAGTTGGAACTGTCAAAGGAGAACAAAAAACTTCAAGGGAATGTTACTTCACAACATTGAAGGAGACTAAGAAGTCAACTCGAGAAGAAGACCATACCCCAGCTTGGCCGAGGCTGACCACAAAATGACCGAGGCCGACCTCGCCTCGATGGATTACTAGGGGGCTTTTACCTTTTTTATTTCATTATTAGGAAGGTTTAATTTCATATCAGAAACTTATGTATGAGTAAATTCTTTCTTATGAATAAAATCATCTTTTTCAAGCTACAAGCGTGACTCAAACATGATTATTAAAAAAGCAAAAATCCTACTTGAGTGGGGGCTACCAAGGGGATATGCTTCCCTATTAAACAAAAAACATAAGCTACAAAAGAGATATGCTTCTCTACTTGAACATAAGCTACAAAAGAGGTTGATTCTTATAATAAAAAAGATAGAGGCTCCAAACCTAAAAGGTGGAAGTTCGTACACAACTCAGAATAACCAGGGCCAAACTAAGCTAAGGTCGACCAGATCTAACCGAGGCCGACCAGGTCTGGCCGAGGACGACCAGGTCAAGCCAAGGCCAACCAGCTCAAAACGAAACCATACACCTAAGCTCTGGATGCTCCCAAGTAAGCAATTTATTTTGGTTTGTGGTAAACATGCATGAATGAGGACCACGTTTATTACTTTTCTCAATTAAGTAAGACTATATAATTCTGTTCATCGGAGTTTAACTCTTTAAAGAAAAAGTATATTCAAGAGTAACATGATAAACAGAAAATACATTCTCATTGATTTCACAAACAAAGAGTCTTACATTGAGATAAAGAAATAAATAAAAGGAAATACATAACGAGTCAGTTCTCATTCACGTTAGCTCCTCCACTACCATTGAAATCATCTGAATCATGGAAAACAAGAGGTTCATTCTTAAAAGAAGCATAATCTTCCCGAATGACCTCACAGTTCACCACACAACTTATACCCTTATGATGTTTGGAGAAGCGTCTCATGGTCCATTCATTTCCAAATTCAATGATCTCATCCTACATAGCAATGAACTCTTCAGTCTTCCTAAATTCTCTTGCCAAGTATTCAACATTGGCTAAATGAGCTTTGGCTTCGTTCACTTAAGTACGAATCGATTCAAGCTCAATTTTGGTGGAATCAAGCTCTTGGTGGAATCAAACTCTATTCTAACTTCAGTCGAGAGGCGATTGGCTTAGTTTAGGCTTGCATGAGCTTGAACCAACTCAACTCTGGGAACACTGGTTTGCTGAAGAGAGGTGATTTTCTCAGCCATTGCAATCACAGACATGGTAAGGCGACCAAAGCCCTAGAAAAGAATCAATAAAAGAGTTAGTGGTGAGGAGGCAAGAAAAAAAGCGAAGAAAGTATGTGAATGGAGAAACGCACATGGCGAAGATCTCAAATTCCTTCTACAACCCCCGCTCTAGGATTAGATCCACTGAAACCCAAAGGTTGGTCTTGACCAATCCCCCTCCAATGTGCAAAGTTTTGCTCTAGAAGTTCTATGTCATTGCTCGCCGAAGAGTAACCCTCAGGAAGACAAAATGAGGAGAGTACAGAAGGAGCCTTTTCCTCAGAGTGAGAAGGGATGCCCCTCCTAGTACGACGAATACTGACTCCCAAAGGTTAGGGAGGGGGATGTGAAGGATGAAACGTCGAAGCACCACCCATAGAAGGGTTTGTTTCTTCTGCCTGCGAAGGCCCAACTCCACTAGAGGCTCTCTTCCTCATTTTCTGTTTATTAGCCTCAAACAAGGAGAAAGTTTGTGGAGGCATATCTGAAAAGGAGAAACAATATGATCGCTAGTCACATAAGACAAACGATACAAAAACAAAAGTAGAAACAGAGGAAGTGAAGCAGAGGGACTGGCCGACCAGACCTGCCGAGGTCGACTTCTCCCTTGCATCAAAGTCTCGATAAAATTTGCGTCGAAATGCAACCTTTTAGAAGAGAGGGTGGGGCGAATCCAATTCTGATGAGATTCTCTTGTCTCACAACAGAGAGACCGAGGCGAGATGAAGCTCTTAGGCTTCTCACAACCCTCACAAAAGCTTGAACAACAGCTGGACGTCGGAACTCTACATGAACTGAAAAGGGAAAAAATATCATATGGTTAGTTAGAATATATAAGTGGAGTTTCCAAAAAGAGAGGACATGATAAAGAAAGCAACTCATCATAATCCCTAAATTTAGTGGAAATTGCATAGACAGAATTTTGAAGCCCACGGGCTAACAAATTCCCGCTAACTAGAAACCATTTATTTTTCCAACAATGGACCGAACTAGATCCATCAATCAGTTTCCCACATGAAGAACTCAAATAATAAAAGAAGCTACCAAAAGAAGGATTACGGCTTAATATGACTCTTTCATAACACAAAAGACATGAAAACATGAGGTGTAAGCGGACTGCCATCACCATATGTTGTCCATAATATATAACAACCTATAAGGTGACTCCAGCTGTTTGGCACAATTTGAGCATGAGCCAAACCAACCAACATCAGAAAGCTTTGTAGAAATAAAGGTAAAGGAAGCCACACACCAAATTTAAACATCGCAAAGTAAAAAGCAACTTCTTCAAGAGGAGGATCTTCAATACGATTATCAGAACCAGGACCCTCAACTGTATATCGAAGGGAATATCATACTCACACCACAATTGCCTAAGTTGAGCCTCGGTCGCCAAGGATGATATAGCCTCAAGATGTACAGAAGACTCACTGGCTATGTGATCAGAAGACGATGGAGCCTAATAATAACTTGTACTATGAGACTTCTCATCAAAAGAAGACTCACTAGTCTCATGAGAAGTTGTGGACCATTCACCATCTATTCTAAGCAAAAAGGAAAAGAAAAAAAATGGAAGAGTAGTACTACCTTAAAGAAAAGAGAATATAAGAAGAATTGCGTGAGAAGTGAAGAGAAATAAACACCTATTTATAGGGAGAGGAAAAGAGCAAATGGAGGAAAATTTGGATTTCAAATTCAAATTTGAGATTCAAATAAATTAAAAAAAAAAGAAGAAAGAGAGGTGATGTGAAAGGTGCCGAGGTCGAGGAGGGTTGCGCATGTCAGACCCCTCATGTGCACGCCAGAAGCCGCATGCCTGCACCCGACGCGCGTGCTAGGCCTACCTTGCAGGCCTCGACCTCGACCTCAACGCCAATTCGACCGAGGCTGACCATGCCGATTCGACCGAGGCCGACCAGGCCAATTCGACCGAGGTCGACCAGACTGGATCGCTTGAACCGGTCTGGTGCGTCGGACCGGGCATGTGTAAAACGTGCCCATGTGCTCCTTCCCTCTGATCCCTCTTTCCGCGATCAATAATCTCCCTTATCCCATTGAATTTCTATCCAAAATGAAGCAAACATGAAGCTACACGGCTATTGAATTGCCAAATTTCCTCTCACAGGGGACGGGAAGCGGATAACAATTTCTATGGGAATTGATGGCAACCCCGCTTAAATTTGAGAACATCCTCAAACACGTAAATCTCTCCAACAGAGCGACACAAGTCGTGAATCAGGATGAGAACCTAATTCCCAAGAAAAGCAATCTTGGGATGATCCAAGGAAACCTTGGAGCCCTAAACTCCCACCTGAGGAATAGTCTGAGGCGCATAGTAAACGCATTGGAATAAAAATCCAAGGGGAAAGGGAACATTCGAAGTGCGAAATAAGCATGGCGGTGACCTGGAATCCCATTGAAAAACGCAAAAATTGACCCCTAGTAAGACTAAATATCCTCATCATGATGGACAACAGAAACTAGGGAGAATTCGAGGTAACCCTCAAAATGTCTAAAATAACCCTGAAGAAATTTGACTAAGAGAATCGAAATGCAAAGTAAGCATGACGAGATCCTAAAGTTTGCATTAAAATACTTGAAAAAATTGACACGCTAGGAGACAAAATATATCCGTCAGGATGGACGTCAAGAACCAGTAGGAGTTCGAGGAAGACCTCGGAATGCCAACAATAACCCAAAAAATTTCAGTAGGGTACTCCCAAGTCAGGCTCCACACGATTATTTCACAAGCTCCTAATCTCGAATCCTAACTATGGAGTGGGGGGCTAATGTTATGGGTTAAATTGGACCAACAAGACTGAGTTGGACAAATGGCTGCAACAAAAAATCAAATGGGATAAAAACCCCAATACAAAGTCATAACGGGCCGAAATCGGACGGGGGCAGAATCAATACGAGAAGATGCGCTTGGGCTTTGGCCCAAGAGCGTGGTCGGCCTCGACCTAGGCCGACCAGGGTAAAGCCCCCTTATTTGGGCTCTACCCTCACCCAATAACACGAGAAACGGATTTGGGCTTGGGTAGAAGCCCAAAACTGTGGTCAGCCTCGGTCGACCAGATGCAAGGTCGTCATCTGGGTCTCGCATCAATCCCACACGACCCACATGCTTGTATTCAACCATCTCTCGATCTTTTCTTTTTCCAGTAGGCCACGAAAACCCATGAAAAACCCTAGAAGAAAGCTATTTAAGCTCTCCCAAGAGAGGAGAACGGGGTAAGTGGATTCTAGTCACTTAAACAACACCTCCCTAATTCTCTCTAAAAACCCACTCTAACTTAAGCATCGGAGCTTGTGTGGTCTACACCACACCAGTGTCTAGGTTTTCCTTGTCTTGCAGGTTGCGTTCTTCTCCTTCCAAAATTTGGCAACAACACTTTTAAATAGCAAAAAAAAATTATTGGAGTGCACTACTATATTCAAAAGTAATTATATTAATTATAAATATGTTTTTGCTTCTTGTTTTTCTTTAAAGGAAAAAAAAGAAAAAATTGGAGATGCAGGGTATCGAACCCCGTACCTCTCGCATGCAAAGCGAGCGCTCTACCATGTGAGCTACATCCCCAACTATGGACTTTTAATTGGGTGAAAAAACACTTTTTATCTCGGAGCTTTCATGAAAGTAACATTTTAATCCCTAAATTTTAATTGGTAATGATTTGGTCATTGTACTTTCAACTTTGTATAGTTTAGTCTTTCAATTTTAATATGTAACAATTTACTCTTTATTGTTTTTTTAGAATATACAATTTAGTCTCTATTCTTTAGCATTTGTACCGATTTAGTCCTTATTTGTAAAGTACCAAACGTGTTTATAAACTACAAACACCACTATTTTTGGAATAACTTCTAGTTTAAGTACCTTTTTAAAAATCTATTCAATATAAATTTTATTATATCTTTCATTTTTCAAAAAGTGTTTGAAATAATAAAAAAATTTGTTGCACTCTCCACTACATTCAAAAGTGATTATATATGTATATATATATATATATTTTGAGTACACAAAAGTGATTATATTAACTATAAATGTTTTTATTTCTTATATTTTTTTTCAAAGGAAAAAGGAAGAATTATTAAAAAGGCCAAAAATTGGAGATGCTAAGTATCGAACTCTGTACACCTGCAAAGTAAGTGCTATACCATATTACCATGTGAGCAAGAACCCCAATTATTGTGTTTCTTTATCGATTCAATATTTCAATCTCTGAATTTTAATTTGTAATGTTTTAGTTATTGTACTTCAATTTGATACAATTTAGCCTCTTAAAATTTAGTAGGTTATACTTTAACATAGGTAAGGATTGAGTCCCTATCATAAAAAAATGTTAAGATTTAATATAATCTA
The DNA here is from genome assembly GCA_036507285.1 of Trichosanthes cucumerina. NCBI lineage: Eukaryota > Viridiplantae > Streptophyta > Magnoliopsida > Cucurbitales > Cucurbitaceae > Trichosanthes > Trichosanthes cucumerina. The sequence continues at coordinate 8,971,167 of CM071842.1, read as the reverse complement.
AACTAATTAAGAACCAAACGTGTTTATAAATGGCAAATACCACTATTTTAGAATATCTTCTAGTTTAAGCACTTTTAAAAAAATATATTCAATAACAAAATTTCTTTTCTTACACTATCTTCAAAAGTGATTATATTGTAAAAACATTTTTTTGTTTCTTGGTTTTTTTCCAAAGGACACAAAAGGCGAAAATGTTAAAAAGTGGAAACATTTGGAGATTCGGGGTATCGAACCCCGTACCTCTCGCTCTACCATGTGAGCTACATCCCCACCAATTATTAACTTTTGTTTCAAATATATTTTGTTTCTTACTAAATATAGATTCTCAATTAAAGTCTATTGAATAATTTATCACTGGAGCGTTTCTTTAAAAGTAATTTTTGAATGGATCCAATTTTTTGAAAGTACTTGAAGATTTAAAAAAACACATTTGATCATCTAAAACAATTCAAAAAGCTATAACAAATTCATTTTAAATTATTAATTTTTTTAAAGATGCTCATACAAAAATTGCTTTTGTTTAAAAAACATTTTTTTTCGAAGTTATTCCAAACATAAGTCAGTATATAATGAAAAAAATGACACTTTTGATGAAAGTTTTCACGTTAAGGATTAAATTGTTACAAAATTTAAAGTATAGAGACTAAATCATTACATACTAAAGTTTAAGGATTAGATTGTTAGGGCTTGTTTGGGATGCATGTTATAATAAAACCTGTGTTATAATAGTCTATTTAATACTCTTCACTCCAAACCTATTATAATCCAGACTAAATAACTCTGCATCCTAAATAAAAATTATATAACTCCACTGTAACAGTCGTCGTTTAAAAAAAAAAAAAAAAAAAAAAAAATGCAGAAGAAGGAGAAGAAGTCGCGGCGACCCCCTCCCCCTCACTCCCCTTCCGCTTGGCAACATTTGTTTGCTTGTGTGTCGCCGGCCGTTCGGCGGCGACCCAAACCGCTTCCCCTCTAAGTCTCTCCCCGAACCCTCCCCTCTCTCAGTCTCCCTCTCGCCGTCCCTCTCCCTCTCCTCACTACCTCTCTCTCATCCTCTCCGATTTTTCCCCTCTCCCTCTCTCTCTCTCACGCAACTCTCCCCAGACAGTCTCCGCCGCCGCCGCAGTCCTCGCCAGACGCCGCCGGACCGATCCGTCAGAGAGCCGAGCCACCCACCGCGCGCCCAGCCGTGAAACCCACACCTTTCCGCACGCCGGTTCGAGCCTTTTCCAATCGGCCGAAGATCTCGAGACCGGTTCGGATAGATCGGGCCGTGAGGATTCCAGATCATCACCCACTCGCCGCCGCCGTCACCCACGCGCGCCGCCGCCGCCGCCCGTCGCCGGCCCACGCGCGCTGCCGCCGCCGCCGCCGCCACGCCGCGCGCGCCGCCGCAGAGCTGCGCGACCGCCCTTCCGCCTCCGCCGCGCCTCGGTTCGTTCATAAGTCCGTTTTGGCACTCCGTGGGGTGAGTTCCTCCTCTTAATTAGTTTTCCTTGCGTTAGATTCATCGTGTTTTAGTTCGTTAATTTGTGTGTGCTATTCGTTAGGGTTTATTTGAAAGTAGAAGAACGTCTGGAGCACATCGCCTTACCCAAGCCTCCGTCGCGCTTGGACTTTCTGTAAGTAGTTGTTTGGACAAATCTACCCCTAAGTGTAGGGCTTGGGGGCACGTTGCACGTACTCACCGTTTGAAATGTACTCACCGCTTGAAAGTTGTTTTGGGTCGTAGTAGCATGTTAGGATATGAGAAGTGTAATTGTGCCTAACTCACGCTCTTTTGATGTTCGTTGATGTTCGTTGCATATCTCAGATCAAACCCAACTCGTTGGTTTAGGGATTATTTGTCTGTTAGTCCTATGTGAATGGTAGTTTATAGAGAACTCGTAGTTTGTGCTGAGAACTCGTAGTTTGTGCTGAGAACTCGTAGTTTGTGCTGAGAACTCGTAGTTTGTCTTTGAGAACTCGATTGTGTCGATTGCTATGGCGATCGCTTGTCTCGTGCCTTAGTTGCCCCGTGCTTAGTGCTGTAGTGACTCGGGAAGTTCCGTTGAGCCTTAGGATTGTAGTTAGCACAACTAGCCCCTAGTGCAGAGCCCAAGTCCTAAGTATATCTGCGTAACCCTTAGCAGATCGAGACTCGAGGTTGGCGAGATGATGTATGGGATGTGATGGTCCGCCTCCATCCGGCCATGCGACTCGAGGATACGATCCTTAGAGTCGAGAGGGTTGGATAGAGTCCTTTCGCCCTAGTGCAGGCCCGGGAATGAGCCCGAGGTCGATTGTGCGCGGTAATACCGTTTGATGCTTATGGGATGTGGTGGTCCGCCCCCATCCAGTTGTGCGACTCGGGGTGTGATCCTTAGAGTCAAAGGGGTTGGATAGAGTCCTTCGCCCAGGCCCGGGAATGAGTCTCGTGGCCACGTGCTGCCAACCCAGTCTAGGAGCTAAGGGTAGGACAGAACTAAGAAAAGTGAGCAAGAGTAGGGCCAGGATGCGTGTTGAGGTTGTTTGGCGGGCTAGGTATCGTGTTAGCTAAGTCTAGGGTCGTTCTTATGTTCTTTATTCTTGGACGAAGTGGGCTGCTTACTGAGTATTTTTATACTCACCCCTTCTTTATTTCTTTTCGTTGCAGGTAAGGCAAACCAGTGAGATGACCACCGACGCACCAGACCCGCGAGGCTATGGAAGACTTGTAGGATTTAGGGGTTGCGTTAGGTGTAGTTCTTTCGTTTTCTTTCCTTCCGCTATGTTTTAATTATTTGTTATGTTAATTTTAGATTGTATCGTTCTGTTTCTTTTAAATTTGAAAGCATGTTCCATTAAGTTTATTTCTCGAATCAAAGCATGTTTTTGTTGTTATCTTTCGTACTCAAAGTATGTTTTGTTGTTTGAGTTTTCGTTAACTCCAGGACCTGGAGCCTGACCTATTGTTGTTTCTGTGTAGTTTGGTGGAGGTTGGGTTTCCTCGTGAGTCATTGAAGTGTTCTCGTTAGGTTCTTGCACTCGTAGAATTTTTCGGTTTGTCCAGTTGTTGCGCCGTTATCTTCGCGGATTTTAAACGTGAAGCAGCATAACTTGGAAGTAATGCCTCGAGTTGTTGTGTTCGTATTTTCGGGTGTTACTGGTTGGTATCGAGCGTAGTTTTAGATCTTGTATACTGCCTACATCGTAGGTGTTTAGTCCTTCATAGCCTCTCGCAAGGAACTCGTCGGGTCATCAACAGGTTTGCTTTTACTTAGTAAGTAGTAGGATGTTCGATGTTGAGTTTAATGTGCTTCCCTTTGTCTTTGTACTTCTTGTATTGTTGATGTGCTCGCTGCTTTTCGTTTTAGATTATGGCCCGTGGTAGAGGTCGCAAGAGCAAATTTGTTGGTGGTCGAGTCGGGGTGGTCGTAGGGTCGAGGTCGGCGGCCCGAGACCAGAAACCCACCGCCGATGCACTGAGGGTTGAGCACTCCGAGCATCGGAGAGGCTCAACCGTGATGTCCGGTGGTCGAAGAATCACCGGGTAACGTAGGAGCCCAAGAAAGGGCAAATGTCCAAGCACCAAGCGTGCGGCCGCCGCCGCGATTCTTGAACTTCGTGGCGAGCATTCAAAGAATCGATCCAAAGCGAGCATAGCAAGTCAAGCTAATCAGACGGCTATGTTCACTCAGGCCATGGAGGCCCTGGCATCCCGAAGTCAGGAGCCAGCACCTGTGCAGAATCCAGGGGTTGCACCGACCTTTACGTTCAGGGCAACGACAGAGGAAGCGGGGTACCTGAAGGATTTCAAGAAGTATGACCCACCTTTCTTTGATGGGCCAGTAGACCATGTAGCTGCCGAAGCATGGTTTTGCAGCGATGGATGACATCCTAAGTCGAATGGGTTGCCCCGAGCACGAGAAAGTTCGAAGGCGCGATCCATGCGTTAAGGGAAGTGCTCTCTCGTGGTGGCGAAAGTCAGACGGTCCATAGATGTCGGGCAGACCGATAACTGGGCGCAGATTCAAGAAGTGTTCTACGAGAAGTATTACCCGGTGTGCTTAGAATTGACAAGAAAGCCGAGTTTTATGCAGCTAAAGCAAGGGTCGAACTGCACGCTTGAAGAGTACGAGCATGAGTTTACTTCATTATCTCGGTTCGCCCCGATATGGTAGACACGAGAAGAAGAAAGTTGAGTGTTTCCTCGCTGAGTTCATGAGGAGGCGACGTGGGTCGGCACAGCTGCTCACGATCCCAAGACTTACGCCGCAGCGATTCGAGTGGCATCCCCGATTGATGACTGCACTGAGACCGCATGGGTTCGTTTTCTACCGAGCTCGGGCGTGTCGAGAAGAGTGGCGTGTCCGAGTTCGTGGCAGTCGAGTCTCCGGAACCAGCGGAAGAGGAAGTTTGAGCGAGCCTTTGCTAGGCCAAGCAGACACTGGAACTTTCGGGACATCAACCCCAGCAGAGCACCAAACAGGGGGTTCTGTCTCGTGTGTGGAGTTCAAAGACACAGTGAAAACATGCAAATGACATAAGAGATCTGCAATAATTGTGGAAAGTTGGGTCACTTGTCATCGTGTGTGCGTGCAGGAGTCGAGATCGCCGAGTCTGTTATAATCGTGGAAAGCTCGGGCACTTGGCCAAAGCTCGCACACAATGAAGAAAGACGAGTCGAAACCGCCCGAGGGGTGGAGTTTATACGAGTGCAAATAGGAACGCAGGAGGTTAGGTGCCGTGGTGGTGACAGTACACTACCCGTTCTTGGCCACTTGGCCCTTGTTACATTTGATTACGGTTCCTCGCACTCTTTTATTTCTCGCTATATTTGTGAGGCAAGCTCGGTTAAGTAGAACCTTTAGATGTTGACTGGCGTAGCTGCAGGTGGGTAGAGAGTTAGTAGCTCGGGAAAGAGTTAAGTCCGCCGCCGTAGAGGTAACAGGTCGCGTGCTAGATGTGACGTTGGTTGTCTTGGATATGAGCGACTTCGATGTAATTCTGGGCATGGATTGGTTGTCTGCGAACCATGCCAACATCGACTGTCATTGTCGGGAGGTGGTGTTTCGACCTCCGGCAGAATCCAGTTTCAAGTTCAAGGAATTGAGACCGAGAGTTTCAAGATGATTTCACTCTTAAGGCAAAGAAGTTGTTAAGTGAAGGAGCTTGGGCTCTCTTGGCAAGTGTTACCGATACAAAGAACAAAGGGCCGAGAGTTGAGCTCGGTTTTCATTGTCCGAGAGTTTGCAGATGATGTGTTCCCTGAAGAGTTGCTGGTCCACCCCGGTTCGTGAGGTAGACTTTCGTGTGAGCTTGAGCTCGAACGACTCCGTTGTCTAAAGCTCCCACGAATGGCACCAGCAGAATTGAAGGAGCTTAAGACTCGATTTGCGGGAACTTCTAGACAAGGGGTTCATCCGCCCAAGTGTTTCACCTCGGGGCGCGCCCGTCTTTGTTTGTAAAGAAGAAAGATGGGTCGATGCGGTTATGCATTGACTACCGAGAGTTTGAACAAGGTGACCGTGAAGAACAAATACCTTTACCCGGGATCGATGACTTGTTTGATCAAGCGCAAGGAGCGGCAAGTGTTTTCTAAAATCGACCTACGGTCGTGGTACCATCGATTGAGAATCAAGGATGAGGACATTCCGAAAGCGCCGAGTCCAGTGCGGACACTATGAGTTCACGGTGATGTCCTTTGCTTCGATTTAATGCCCAAAGCAGCGTTTATGGAGCTAATGAACAAGGTATTCAAGGAGTTCTAGACACCTTTGTGATCGTCTTCATCGACGATATTTTGGTGTACTCCAGTCGAGGCGGAACATGAAGTACATTTGAGGAAGTGTTGATATCTTGAGGACCAACCAATTGTATGCAAAGTTCTCCAAGTGTGAGTTCGTTGCAAATGAGTTGCCTTCCTAGGACACGTGGTGTCTAAAGAAGGTGTGATGATGGATCCCGCTAAGATTGAGGCGATGGCGATTGGCCTCGCCCTAAAACCGCTTTTCGAAGTGCGCGGCTTCACTGGTCCGCCGGTTATTACGGGAGATTTGTTAAGGATTTCTCCAAGATAGCCACACCCTTGACTCGATTAACTCGTAAAGGAAATCGGGTTCGTGTGGTGTGAAGCTTGTGAAGCGAAGTTTTCGGGACCTCAAGCATAGGTTAGTCTCGCTTGCAGCTTGCATGCACTGATGGCTCAGGTAGTTTCGTGGTCTACAGTGATGCTTCCAAGAAGGGTTTGGGTTGTGTGTTGATGCAGAATGGAAAAGTGATAGCTTATGCCTCTCGTCAATTGAAAGATTACGAAGCGAATTACCCAACCCATGATTTAGAGTTAGTCTGCCGTGGTCTTCGCTCTCAAGATATGGCGTCACTACTTATATGGGGAAAAGATTCAAATGTACACGGACCACAAAAGCCTCAAGTATCTCTTTACTCAGAAGGAGTTGAACATGAGACAGCGCAGATGGCTGGAGTTAGTAAAAGACTATGAGGTTGAGATACTATACCATCCAGGCAAGGCAAACGTTGTTGCTGATGCCCTTAGCAGAAAGGTGGCTCACACCTCAGCGCTGGTCACGAGACAAGTTCCCTTGCGTTCAGAGATGGAACGCGCAGAAATAGCAGTTGTGTTGAGTCAGTCACGGCTCACTGACCACCGGTGTCAGACGACCGACATTGAGGCAACGAGTTATTGAGGCGCAACAGGGAGACTCTAGCCTTGAGGACTGTTGGCGCCAGGCAAGAAGTGGCGAGGAAAGTGAATTCTCTGTAACAGCAGACAGTGGACTACTGTTCAGGGGACGTTTGTGTGTTCCGGCCGAGAGTGGTCTCAAGGAGGAGATTTTGGGTGATGCTCATAACTCTCCTTTTTCAGTGCATCCTGGAAGCACTAAGATGTATCAGGACCTGAAATCATTCTACTGGTGGCGTGGAATGAAAAGAGATGTGGCGGAGTTTGTCAACAGATGCTTGGTGTGCCAGCAAGTTAAAGCACCGAGACAGAAACCAGCAGGATTGTTACAACCGCTGGAAGTACCCCAGTGGAAGTGGGAAGAGATCTCCATGGACTTTATTTCGGGATTGCCCCGAACAGTGAAAGGATTCACAGTGATCTGGGTAATTGTGGATAGACTAACCAAGTCCGCTCACTTTCTGCCTGGTAAGCCTACCTATACAGTTGAGAAGTGGGCACATCTGTTCATGGAAGAGATAGTAAGGTTGCACGGAGTCCCAGTGAAGATTGTGTCTGACAGAGACCCACGGTTCACCTCGAACTTTTGGGTGAGTTTTCAGAGAGCCCTAGGGGCTCAGAGTAACTTTAGTACAGCGTTTCACCCGCAGACTGATGGCCAGACGGAAAGGGTGAATCAGATTCTGGAGGATATGCTTCGGGCATGTGCATTGGACTTCACAGGTAGTTGGGACTCGCACCTTCACCTGATGGAGTTCGCGTACAACAATAGTTATCAGACGACTATTGGTATGGCCCCTTTTGAGGCCCTTTATGGGAGAAGGTGCAGGACCCCGGTGTGTTGGGGCGAGGTTGGTGAACGGAAGTTGTTGGGACCCGAGCTGGTCCAAGTGACAAATGAGGCCACACAGAAGATTAGGGCAAGGATGTTAACGGCACAGTGTAGGCAGAAGAGTTATGCTGATGTCAGGCGTCGAGAGTTGGAGTTTGCCGTTGGGGACCTTGTGTTCTTGAAAGTTGCACCTATGAAGGGTGTCCTGAGGTTCGGTAAGAAAGGAAAACTGAGTCCGAGGTTTGTTGGTCCTTTCGAGATTCTGGAGCGCATTGGACCAGTGGCTTATCGGTTGGCCCTACCGCCGTCCCTCGCGTCAGTTCATGACGTGTTCCATGTGTCGATGCTGCGAGCGTATGTGCCAGATGCCTCGCACGTCATCGACTTTGAGCCGTTGAAGTTAGACAAGGATCTGAGTTACGATGAGAAGCCTGTGCAGATTCTTGCTCGTGATAGCAAAGTCTTGAGGAACAGGGAAATCAGTTTTGTGAAGGTCCTTTGGCAGAACCACCATCTCAAGGAAGCCACCTGGGAACGCGAGGAGGAGATGCGAGCAAGCTATCCAGAGTTGTTTGAGAGCTACTACTTACTTTCGAGGACGAAAGTTCCTAAGGTGGGTAGATCACTATGTGATCGTCGTTTAAAAAAAAAAAAAAAAAAAAAAAAAAAAAGGAGAAGAAGGAGAAGAAGTCGCGCGACCCTCCTCCCTCCTCCGCTTCCTTGGCCTGCTTTGCTGCTTGCATGTGTGCCGGCCGCCATTGCGTGCCGCGGCGACGGCGACCCAAACCGCTTCCTCTAAGTCTCCCCGAACCCCCCTCTCTCGGCCTCCCTCTCGCCGTCCCCTCCCTCTCCTCACTACCTCTCTCTCATCCTCTCCGATTTTTTCCCTCTCTCTCTCTCTCTCACGCAACTCTCTCCCCAGACAGTCTCCGCCGCCGCGCGCAGTCTCGCCCGACGCCGCCGGACCGATCCGTCGAGCCGAGCCACCGGCGTGCCCAAGCCGTGAAACCCACACCTTCCGCATGGCCGGTTCGAGCCTTTTCCAATCGGTTGCCAAGATCTCGAGACCGGTTCGGATAGATCGGGCCGTGAGGATTCGTGACCGTCACCCACTCGCCGCCGCCGTCACCCACGCGCGCGCCGCCGCCGCCGCCGTCCGCCGGTCCACGCGCTGCCGTCGCGCGCCGCCTGGCGACACGCGCGCCGCCGCAGAGAGCGCGACCGCCCCTTCCGCCCCGGCCGCCTCGGTTCGTTCATAAGTCCGTTTGGCACTCCGTGGGTGAGTTTCGCTCCTCTTAATTAGTTTTTCTTGCGTTAGATTCATCGTGTTTTAGTTCGTTAATTTGTGTGTGCTATTCGTTAGGGTTTATTTGAAAGTAGAAGAACGTCTGGAGCACATCGCCTTACCCAAGCCTCCGTCGCGCTTGGACTTTCGTCGTAAGTAGTTGTTTGGACAAATCTACCCCTAAGTGTAGGGCTTAGGGGGGCGCGTTGCACGTCACTCACCGCTTGAAATGTACTCACCGTTTGAAAGTTGTTTTGGGTCGTAGTAGCATGTTAGGATATGAGAAGTGTAATTGTGCCTAACTCACGCTCTTTTGATGTTCGTTGATGTTCGATTTGCATATCTCTGTCATCGAAACCCGAACTCGTTGGTTTAGGGATTATTTGTCTGTTAGTCCTATGTGAATGGTAGTTTATAGAGAACTCGTAGTTTGTGCTGAGAACTCGTAGTTTGTGCTGAGAACTCGTAGTTTGTCTTTGAGAACTCGTAGTTTGTCTTTGAGAACTCGATTGTGTCGGGTTGCTATATTTGTTTGTCTCGTGCCTTAGTTGCCCGTGCTTAGTAGTCGTAGTGACTCGGGAAGTTCCGTTGAGCCTTAGGATTGTAGTTAGCACAACTAGCCCTAGTGCAGGCCCAAGTCCTAAGTATCTGCGTAACCCTTAGTAGACTGAGACTCGAGGTTGGCGAGATGATGTATGGGATGTGATGGTCCGCCCTCCATCCGGCCATGCGACTCGGGGATACGATCCTTAGAGTCGAGAGGGTTGGATAGAGTCCTTCGCCCCTAGTGCAGGCCGGGAATGAGCCCGAGGTCGATTGGCGCGCGGAATACCGTTTGATGCTTATGGGATGTGGTGGTCCGCCCCATCCCGGTTGTGCGACTGGGTGTGATCCTTAGAGTCAAAGGGGTTGGATAGAGTCCTTCGCCCAGTGCCGGGAATGAGTCTCGTGGCCACGTGCTGCCAACCCAATCTAGGAGCTAAGGGTAGGACAGAACTAAGAAAAGTGAGCAAGAGTAGGGCCAGGATGCGTGTTGAGGTTGTTTGGCGGGCTAGGTATCGTGTTAGCTAAGTCTAGGGTCGTTCTTATGTTCTTTATTCTTGGACGAAGTGGGCTGCTTACTGAGTATTTTTATACTCACCCCTTCTTTATTTCTTTTCGTTGCAGGTAAGGCAAACCAGTGAGATGACCACGACGACGCAGAGACTTGCGAGGCTATGGAAGACTTGTAGGATTTAGGGGTTGCGTTAGGTGTAGTTCTTTCGTTTTCTTTCCTTCCGTTGCGTTTTAATTATTTGTTATGTTAATTTTAGATTGTATCGTTCCTGTTTCTTTTAAATTTGAAAGCATGTTCAGTTAAGTTTATTTCTCGAATCAAAGCATGTTCTGTTGTTATCTTTCGTACTCAAAGTATGTTTTGTTGTTTGAGTTTTCTCGTTAACTCAGGACCTGGAGCCCAGCCTATTGTTGTTCTGTGTAGTTTGGTGGAGGTTGGGTTTCCTCGTGAGTCATTGAAGTGTTCTCGTTAGGTTCTTGCACTCGTAGAATTTTTTGGTTTGTCAGTTGCGCCGTTATCTTTGCCGGATTTTTAGCGCGAGCAACTGCATAACTTGGAAGTAATGCCTCGAGTTGTTGTGTTCGTATTTTCGGGGTGTTACATCCACAAACTATTATAACCCACAGGCTATTATAACTTACGTTATTATAACCCATTAGCACCCCAAACAACCCCTTACAAACTTGAAAGTACAAAAAAATAAATGGTTATAAATTCAGTTCGAAACTAAATTACTAGTTTTATAAAAGTTCAAGGTCCAAAAATGTTATTTAATCCTTTTTTTCTCTTTCTTTTGAAACTACAAAGCAGCCAAACAAAGTCGGTTGGAATCTACAACAAAAGGCTGGTTTGTTGTGTTGACAATGCTGCCGCCTGCCATAAATATTGATAAAACATCAATGGAAACTCAGTGAAGTTGACTCTCAACTAAAGCTCAGCATTCAGAGGATCTCAAATACAAACTCTTGCTTCTCATGCAACTTTGCGAGTATATTTTTTGTTTCGACTTCAGTCACTTAACCATAATTGGTAGCCAACAGATGAACCATCCTTTACCTCTTTAAGGACAAAATGATCAAACATTCCCAGACAATCAAGAACAATATGCAAAAGTCTTGTTGGTTGGCTAGATTTGCATATGAAAAGGCAGCATGAGAAAAGTTTTTTCTGCTATATGACTTCGAAAAAGATTCAGGATACAATCTACCTTCTTTTGTTTGTCCCTTGCTTGTTGAATGGGGTAGCAATCAGGGGCTTCGATATGAATACGGTTGCGTTAACGACTCAAGTTCGACAACCTAGTCACAGTGTTTAACTCTGATATATATATATATACTCTAAGCTCAAAACAAACCAAAAATAAATCACCATTTTCAGTAACCAAAAAACATAGATTCAGAAGATATTCATTCTGAAAGTAGATTTTCTTGTAGTGTCAGTGATTCGCAGGATTGAAGATCACAGCTATCAAGGAAGGGAGATTGAAGAACTGCAAAACTTTCCCACCCGTAGCATGAAAACAATGGAAGCCAAGAAAAACTATTGGTATTAACTATTAAGATGCAATCAGAGAGGATTTCATGATCTTTCTCTGTTGGGTTAGAGGAAATATTGATGAAACCTGAAGAAACTCCAACAGGGTTTTTGTTGGAAATGCAATCTTTCCTGTATTTTCTCAAGTCAGCATGGAGATCAGGGAGGAAGATGACTCCTATCTTGGACAATTTTGTCCTCCCCTTTGTGGAAGTCTAAGTAAAGAGGCTGAAGAAAAGTAAGGTTTTGATATGAAAAATCTTCTATCATTAAGTATTATTGACTGGTGGGGGGATATTCATCTCTTGTCCATTCTTTTCAATCTTTTCGTTTCCATACCACAAACATTTGAAATAGCATATTTACATCAAAGAACAGTCTAACGGTTGGAATAATAGTATCTGTTGTTATTTGATTTGATAAATTGTGGTCAATAACATTGTTGAATTAGTATAGAAAGAGAAGGATTCAAACCATTAGGTGAACAAAAAGCCTAAAATATCAGTTTCAATGCTACAATATGGCTGCCCTCCTCTTAACGGTTGAATACAGTATCAAAATGTACGTAGTTTTTAATTTCTCTTTTACATCCAGCCTTATAAGTTATTGTTAGGAACCCAAATACTAAGAACCCGAGAATGAAAATATATTGAAATATAAAGGATAAAAAGTAACCAGATAAACCAAGTATAAGGCACTTGGAACCTCCCTTTTGAGTATTCTAACCCAAGCCCTAAAATCCCTCAACAATTGTCTGCCTTCCCTCACAATCCCTCCCTCTATTTATAACCAAATACACTAACTAACCCCCTAATTAATTGCCCTTATGCCCTTACTAGAACCATCCTACTCTTCCCCATAAACTCCTATTAGTACCCTTACAGTTATATACTAATTCAACAATGTTAGTAACCTCAAATAATTTCCACTGGGTGTGAGGAATGGCTTAGTATTTCCTATGAACTTCCAGATGACCACCTAAAGAAATCTCATATGTTCGTGACAGAAGGATAATGTGGCTACATAGCTTTAGTCTGAAGACTCTGAACTAATAGAAACAATATAAAATTTGAAAGTTCGATATAAGTATCTCAGGTAATGGATACTTCTGTGTACTCTCGTAAGCATGGGAGAAAGATTCAGTCAAAATGTTTCATTTTATGTATTCAAATTACCAATGTTACCAAATGATCATTTAAGAATGTAATTCGATAAAGCACATCATTCTTAAGAACAAGTTCTCCCAAAGCAAGAAGGTTATGTGCCTTCTCTTTTTGGTTTTGGACAAATTCAATAAACTGGCTCTACCTTGTGGTAAGCTCAAACTGATTATAGAATACCAAAAAAGGGATTTGTCAATGCAGATTCCAGAAGTGATCCAGCAGTGACTAAAAGTTCCCGGTCGACTTTATCACGTGGAAGGTATAGAAAGTCTCCTTCTCTCCGAAAGCCACAAAGCTCAAGAAACTCAATCCCTCCTTTCGAACTCCCAACTCTTTCCTGTTGAAGTGCAAAAACAATGAGAGGTGAATCAAAAAATATATCTTATTTTAAAAAAAGGATTGATATGAAAGAAGATGCTGATATTAATTCCAATAATGGATGCAGCTCGTAAAGTCTTATCATTCAAATTTAGAGCTTGAAATATGAAAATTTAGTTGTATGTCATGCTTAAATTTTCATAAAGCTGAAATTGCAATAAAGAATGGAAATACTTGGGGGAGGAAAAACGAGCAAATGTAATGTCTTGGGTACCAAAGGCATGATTCTCAATAAACTAGTAGTGACCAGTTCTTGCTTTACTGTGCCCCAACTGTCCATAATGAACTAAATTTGAATGAGTTGAATGCCTAAGAAGAATAATTTTACTGTAGTGCTCAAACTACTTCGCAATAAAGCCAAGAACTACATGAAACTTTTGAGCCTCATTGGTGAATAACTAAGAAGCACGGATATGGATACAACACAACATGAATACGATGACACATCATTTTTTAAAAATCTAGGGCACAAACACGGCTAGGACACATTTATTAAAATATATAACAGTTTTATATCAGAAGGAAGTTCGAAGTCAATAAGATTATACATTTATATGCTTAAAAAATGAGTTTGATGTATTTCGTTCTCAAACTTTATTATTATTGTCCTATATTATTATGTACCTATTTAGTATACTTAACAAGTGTTTATTACGTGTCTAACAAATTTTAGACCTATATTGACTTTGTACAACTAGTGTCTAACACATATCTATTGTGTTTACAACCGTCCAATATGTATCCAACAAGTTTTTGAGTGTCCAAGTGTCCGGCGCGTGTTGAATACAAACACGCTAGCCAAACTAAAGAGTCAGTGCTTCTTAGTTGAATTATATATACATTTTTGTAGAAATATACATGTGGTTATCACTATGAGGTTTGTATCATAATCAACATGTATTGGATTAGAAAAATTTTACCTGGAACAAAGGATTACTGAGTGGAATCTTCCTAAACCTTTCCTCATCAGGATTTCTTGCTACATTTCTAACATAGGTGGAGAGGGTTTGGAAGGCATTTCTCACTTTGTCAGATTCATCCTGCAACCCAGAGATAGAACAATTAGGAGTAAGAAAGTATGTTAATCTAGCAACTATAAGAAATAGAGCTTTCTGTATGAAAGGTCGGGACAGCAAATATAGTTTTTCTAGGAAAGGGTTAAATCTAGTGAGTTTAACTGGTATTTTACTCCAAAAGTGAAGGGGAAAACTGGGCACAGCTTTTTTATATAATCAGTTCATGCGTGGGATGCAAAACCAAATCAACAAAGAAAATTCCATTTTGGAACAGTAAAACAATTTCTCCTAAAGAAAGAAATTTTTTATTGGATTTACATATTCATAGTCCATTAGATTTCCAAGTTCCTACTGTCTATCATTGTCCATAGGAAAAAGAACAAGAAAACTTATCAAGGAAGAAAACGAAGTCAGCATCATCAATTACCCTAGCAGGATTGACAAAGAATTTTTTGGTGGGTTGAGACTACAATCATGACATTTTGTACTAATCATGATCAGTAAGACTCCATAAGAATGCTACAAGCCTACATTAATAAAAAGCCCACAAATTTTCCATAGATATCATACCTTTTGATGGTGCCTAAGAGACCTTAAGCATTCTCTCATGGAGACTGTTTTACTAACTGAAGTTGCTGAATTCAGTGCTCTAAGTCCGTCCTTTTCCCCTGCTTCTATTGTGATAGCTTTTGTAGCAAGGCTTCCAGACCTTTGAGAGGGCATTACAAGATTCTTCTTTCTTTCCATCTGTACAGACGCTCATAAGATTTTTATAATGTATACGAGTCTACAATGGAAAGATATAGATAGGAAACAATTTGATGTAATCCCCAGAGATCAACCAAATGTCTTCACAACAAATATTGTATATCTTTAACCAAAGCAAGTGCCTCTTTCAATACCAAAAAGAACAAAAAAGGGAAAAAATTGTAAGTCGTGTTTATTGTTAATAAGCTTCATTGACCATTTCGTATTTTCATTCTTCCTAATGAAAGCAGTTCTCTTAGCTCAAAAAAGGGAACAAAACTATAGCCTTCTGGCGACAGGCCTGTTATAGTTATACAACTTACTAAGCCTCCGTGAATAGTGATATTCATCCAGGATATGATCTTAGTCAAAATTAACAAGTGTTGCAGCAGCAGCCGAAAGCTTTAAACATTACAATGATCAGAATAGTTTTTGTGCTCTGACAGTCAAAAAATTATATTTCAGCGTGGTTGTCTCACAAATCTGAAGAACGTCAGTCATCAGCCTCAGGGAAAAGTTCACATCTTGGAAAATGCATGGCCAGCTCCATGCTCGTGAAGGTTCTTTGAATTTGGAAATTTTAAGCGAGAAGAAATGTGAATTGTTGAGGAGATAGAGGGAAAATGAGATTTTTGGAAACTTAGGAAAAAAATATTTTAATTTTGATGATTGAAGACAAGAGAAATCTCCTTGAAGTGAATAAAAAATTAGACCTAGAAACTATCGGCTTTAAGGCTTTGAGACTGCTAACCAAAAATAGAATGCAACCTTCGTTAGTACCAGAACAGAGAGGAACAAAATCTTAGGAAGAAAACATCGAACCTGTAATCCTACTAATCCTTTTGACACAATCAGATGGGCAGCAACCTCTTAGTTGAAGACTACAACATAACTAAGTAGAAAGGAACTAGAACTACACAAGACAGTTACAACTAGTAAAGAGCAGCAGCATGAAGAACAGAATTTCGAGACAGAAACCCAACTTGATGAAATGATCATATGCTGGAAATAAAATAAGATATTTAGTTGTAAAACATGGAAAATCCTGAGAACGAAAATTGGTTAATATAAGATATAAATATGTGGAGAAGAAAGCAAACCTTATCTTGTTCAAGTTTTTGTAGAACTTTTTCTCTTGCTTTTTTCTCCTCCTGTTTCTCAACTTGCCTAGAATCTATATAACTGAGCAAATAAGAATAAATCTTTCACTTCAATCAGAAAGTCATAATGCTTTATGTGACAAAGAAGAATATCAGAAACGAGATTGAAAAAGAAAATGCACCGTTTCCTTTCAGTTTCTTCGGCCATTCTTTTTGCTTCTTGCAGTTCTTTACCAGAACGAATTCTATCCTATAGAAATTGGAAGCACTAAATCATGAAAGTTGACTTACAATTAAGCTTGCAGATCGCATCAAATCCAACATATGGAAACAAAATCAAAAGAAATACTCATGATTGGAGACTGAAGGGCATACTAATTTACTAATCAAATTCAATCGACCCACCAAGTGGTCGATGTTTAAAATTTTAAAAGACTAGAGTCACCAAATAGTGAAGGAATAAAATGGTAATAAGTGAAGAGTTCGCAAAATCATGCCAAGATACATAATATAGCATCTAGTATTACACAGATAATGGTAAATTTTCTGAGAATGGCATTATCAATGCTCAACTTACAACTCTTTCATCTACCAGTTCTGTTGATTTGTAATTATTGCTAATTTACTGCGTTTACACTACATAAATATTTTAACTTGCTACAACTTAAAAAGGATAAGAGGGAAAAATCAAAGATTTGAATACTATACCTTCTCCCTTTGTCTTTCTAACTCTTTTTCTTCTTTTTCCTTTTGTTTCAGAATTTGATCCCTAAACATGGGAAAATCAATAAGAATTCAAGGGAATTATCAAAGAATTTAACATGATGACACTTCAGATTAAACAATTCTAAGTTTAAGATGGCTCTAGAGTGAAATAAAATGGCAGTGTGATTAATGTAAACCAAAAAAAAAAAAAAACATAAAGGATAGAAGTTGTTCACAATAAACAAATTCTGACATCATACCTTAGTTCATTAGCTTTCATTTTCATTTCCTCTGTGATATGGAATGGTTCAGGAGATTCAATATCAATCTCTACTGCTACCTGCATAACATTCCTTGGTTATATTTATCAGCGGGAAACTAAAATCTAGTCCATCCAGTTTTAGTAGCAAAAATCCAGTATTATGGTCTTCCAGAACTATAGTGTATATGAGTCCTTAAATTGAGAAACAAAAAAACAATATGATATTGACACTTAGATTTCAACCAATATTTTGGCCATAAAGAATACATGCAATATATCTTAAAATCTAACTGAATAAATGGAATGTAACGAAGAAGTCAATATGAATAAAGATACCGGGGGCATTTGATCTATATCTGGATCATTCTCATGATCAACGATCCAATTTATTGCATCTTCAGAGCTGACATTTCCTGAAGAACAAATAAAGTACTTTTCTGAGAACCTGTAGATAATTCAACTACTCTAACTCTAAAGTGCAGTGAAAGAAGGAATAGTTGATGTTGTAGATGAGAGGCTCTCAGTCCTCATTCACCAATCTTTAGCTGTACATGTTTGTTATTCTCAAACGTCCATTGTCACCATTCACACCCAATGAAAAAATGAAAAGAGTGAAATGGTTCCTACAACTGAAAAAGTAAGACAACAATGGAGGAAGAAACAAAGACATGCAGCTTAATCAATATGACTCAAATAATGTCATATAACACATCATAGCATATGATGGATAAAGTCGAGCTATGGAAGTCATCAGTTATTCTCACCGGTACTATGAAGTGCTCGGGCTGCTTGTGCCCTTGAGAATCCTAAAGCTTCAATCTCGTGTAGGAGTTTCTGTTTTACCTCTAGAAAAGCCATTCCTATGAGAGAGATAAAATTTCAATTAATAACATATTTACCAAATCATATCTGCTCCTAAGAGCAAACATTCGTTATGAAACATACAACCAGAGATCTCAACATCAAGTTTAAAGTAACTTAAGAACTAATATCTCAAAGAAAAATTTCAATTCTACCCAAAAGGCAAAAGAATGTCTTCCAATTTTCAATGATAAATTTCACAATATAATATCAAATTCCAAAAGGGCTTTTGGCATTCCAAGAAACCCAATAACTATTCCACCCAAATTTCCTAAATTTGATCAGCAATCAGAGAAACATAAGAATAAGCAGCTCATATGAACACGATACAAAATATTTTTTAAAAAAAATCCCATCAAAATCAAACTTTATAGATTGCTGTACAAGAAACTGAAGCACAGCCTAATTTGGATAGTGTAGCTTCTTTTTGTTGGAGAATGGTGCAGGACGATTTGCAAATTGAGAATGAAGAGGACTGAGAAATAAAGCTAACATGGAGTTTACCTTTCTAGGAAGTTCTCGAGAGGTCGACGATAAACCAAGGGTTTTACACTACGGGAAGCCATTGAAGATCCCTTGCTCACTCCTGCAAATGCTTACTCTATGGTACAAAAGGTTTGATTGCCGCCCTTTCTCTGATATTATTCTCGCATTTATACCTTTTTGGCTCCTTGGAGAAAAGAATAATTATTTTAATAACAACAAATGTGGTACGAAAATTTGAACTCCAATTTCAGAAAAAGGAATATATGTCAATTAGTATTCAAATTCAACTATGCCCATTTTGACTATGAACACTTTGACTATGATTATGAAGAAAAGAATATCATCCCATCAAACTTGAAATTTCTGTTGGATTTCTTTTAGAATATAGAATTACATCATTCACCTGAGCCTTCAACTTAAAGAAAGTTTTAGTATCGGGTGGGTATGATTATTACTCCCATTGTATTAGGCTAATTAGCATTGTTTAAAAAATGATGTGAAGTTTACTGCATTAAAAAATTACAATGTGAACACAATGAATACGTACTAACAATTTGAGTTATACTCGAGTTGACATAACTGTGAGTCTAAGATGTTATGGTTGGTTTGTATAGATTTGCCAATTTCAATTGGTTTGATTCAATTTCCATTTTGAACCGTTATCTACTATGGATTAGTTCAATTTTCAAACAATGGGATTGCCAACTTTTTTATTTGTATTATACATGGGATGATTACAAATATGTATATATTAAAAATGATTTCAATCTGGCTAACGTTTTTTTAATTGCATTGCAATTTGTTAAGACATATACTTTGATTAAAAGAAGGTCAGAGGTTCAAATCTTCATCATTATATACCTATCTAAAAAAGATTTCTAATACCAAAAATAATAATAATAAAATAAACGAATTAAAAAAAACCTTATCTCCGATCTAAAAGTCATTCCCTTTACACCAAAATGAACATAGCTCAATTGACATTAAGTTTGTACTATCAACCTCAAGGTAGATTCGAATTTCCTACCCCCATATATTCTAAAAAAAAGTCATACCCTTAGCTATGGATGAAATTAGTACACAACTTAGGTATTACCTTGTGTTAATGGGTTAAATTTTGTTTCTTGAAGCATCTTTTGAGCAAAATAGTTCCATTAGCTAAAATATCTATCAACCAAAAGATTGGAGATCTTTGACCCCACCTCCATATGTTAATTACTCAAAAAGAAAAAAATTAAAATATTTAAAATATTTTTTGAGTTAAGTTATCCCCTTTCGTCATGAATGGTTTAAACGAAAAAAGATTAGGTTTAAATCTCATTTTTGACCTTGAACTTTCAAATTGTTCTATTTTGGTCTCCGAGCTCTTAAAACTTCTAGTTCTCTTCAACTTTAATCATTTTTGTTGTCCTTATCTTTATTTTATTTTTAACAAATTAAAGATATAGTTTTGCGTCATTTGGCAAGTGGATCTTAGACAGAAAGATAATAAAAGCGTATTAACATGAATGTAAAATGTACAATAGGGTTGAGGGATTTGAATCACATATCTAGTGGTCGTTAACACATCCGATATGCTAGTTGAGCTATACTCTTTTAGACACCATTTTTTATAAATTAAAAGACTAAAATAAAAATTTTGAAAGTTTAAGGACCAAAATATAGTATTTTTTTTTTAAAAAAAGTTACATAGGAAGAATGAAATTGAATGTTTTTTATAAAGTTTTTGAACAAAATTAAAACAAATGAGTCAATGACAAATATTCAAGAGAGACTAAATTACAAATTTGATTTTCAATGGTTTGAGCTTAGTTTCAATTATCCCTATGCTTTTAATGTTCTAATTTAATTCCAATATGGTTTGGCTAAATCTAACAAAAAAAACATTTCATTCATTTTAACCTACTTGAAAACTCTTATTTTTTTTCTTATTTTTTTACTAAGCATTAAGCCCTAATATAATCGGCTAACCCATTATCACATATGTTGATGTCGAGATTTGGGTTGTCGGATCAACGGTGCATTTGTATTATCGAGAACAATGCTCACTTGCAAATTAAGGAGCTAACACCGATGTGGTGCTAAAGCACGTACACTCCGATACTCAAGTTAGGAATCATAATTCTCTTTAGAAAGCTTAGACCACTTTTTAGAAGGTTAATGATTGCTTACTCTTTCTGCTGGACTCTCAGATGAATTATATAATCATACAACTTGTAACGGTTAAGTGTGACTAAACTACCCACTTCAATAAATCCATTAAGATGTCAGATCGTAATCACGATTGTTACATGAGTGAAAATGTTTACAACGTCTCCACTCACCCCATCTGTTCGAAATCTCAACCGTCTTGCCTAGACTCACGGAGACCCAAAAGGTCAACTTAATATTGGGCCCAGGTCTGACCCAGGGTGATCAGCCTCCTGGGTCAAAAAACTCAGGGGTCGACCTCTCATTCTAGGAGTTACGGGTCATCCACTTGGGCTCAGGGATGACCCCAAGGGGTTGGCCTCCACCATAGCCTTTACAGACGCCCAATTTTCACCCCTAACAACATAAATAAAAAATTATGTCATGTATTGATCAACATGGTATGTCTTGTAAATAGTAGGACAATTTGTGAGATTTGATCAAATTATGGGACCTAATTGTAACTTTTACGACTATAGGGATCAAACTAAAACTATGCTAAAACTTAAAAGATCAAATTAAAACTTTAAAAATTGTCTGGACCAAATGGAACGAAATGAAAACTATCTAAAACATAGGCTAAATTATAAAAAATGCCCTTGAACTTTGTACTTTGTTTCAAAAATACCTCTGAACTTTAAAAAAAGTTACATTAATACGCTTAAACCTTCATAAAAAGTTCAAAAATACACATACCGTTAGTTTTGGATGGAAACCATTAGTACTTTGTTTAAAAAATATCCATGAACTTTCAAATGTTTCATTAATATTCTTAAACTTCTAAAAAAAGTTCAAAAATACCCTTGTTGATATATGGACATAAATCGTTAGTACCTCGTTTTAAAATACTCCAAGGTTTCCAAAAGTTGTATTAATACCATTAACATTTAAAATAAAATAAAAACAAATGTTCTACTGTTAGTTCATGGATGAAAAACATTATCTACACCTCATTAATTACCTCCATCTTCCATTTGTACTCTCTTGATTTACTTCAATCTATGGTGTAACACTTCTTTATTTTTCCTCTATTTTTCAATACCCTCTTTACTCACTTCTTCCATTATTCAATCTCTGAAACTACCCTCCTCAATCAAGCTATATAGACTATAGCAAAAAAAGAGGAGAATAATGGAAGCACCAAGGAACCTCAGGACTTAAATATACTTTAACAAAGGTTTTACGTTCGTAATTTGAGTCAGTACATTTGGGTTTAATACACAAAAAGAGGCACATATTGAGATTTTGAGTTGTAATTTTGAGAACATTTAGTGAGAGGGAAAAAGAAAGAAAATATATGTACTATTAAATTTGTAGCGGATGAAAATTTTAATAATCCTTTTTGCAGTTCAAATTAGTTCATTTGTTGCGGTCAGTTAAAAAGGTTCATAATTGAGAATTGACTATTTGAGTATCTTATATTTATGTTTGAGCATGCTTAGAAATGATAGAGAGCTCCTATTTAAGAAGATAGGAGAAATAAGGGAAGTTTTAGATTGTTAAAACGAAAGCAATAGATAAACGAAGAGTCACAGAAGAATCAACACACGGAATTTACGTGGTTCTCTAACGTTGTGTTAGCTACATCCACGGGGAGAGGGAAAAAGTAATTTTATTAATTGAGAAAAAACGAGAGAATAAAATTACACAGAAGCAACTTATTTCAAATAGGTGTTTAGGGAGTTTATATATGACACCCCTCCTAAACCCTAATACAGAGTCGACCCAATAGGCCCAAAATACGAAATATAAACTGAGTTAGGTTTCAGAGGCATTGCCCCCGAACCCCTACCAGGGCGCTTCGCCCCTGGACCCCGACTCACTAACTGGACATCGAGACCCCCGTACTTGGTCATTCGTACCACCAAATAACAGATTCAAAGCATCTTTACAAATCTCCACCTTGACTTGAATTCGCTCACAGATAATAGATGTACCAGATGCAACTCAGAAGTTACCAGATGTACCAGATGCAACTCAAAAGTTACCAGACGTACCAAATGAAACTCAGAGGTTACCAGATGTACCAAATGCAACTCAAAGGTTACCAGATGTACCAGATGCAACTCAGATGGAACTTAGGGGTTACCAGATGTACCGGACTTTCTCCCTTGCCTCAGAGTGTCCCCAATAGGGATCACTAACAACTTAAAACATTTAGCAAGTCCAAGCAATGTTTGAACTTGCCAGACTGAACATGCTTGGTGAACATATCAACAGGATTATCAGAAGTGCCAACTTTCATCACCTTCACCCTCTTCTCTTCTCGCTTTTTAGGAAATGGTACTTTGTTTGAGGGGAGGATTGTTGGGATTGTTGAAGTGCAATCAAAGTTCCACATAAGCTAGATAAGGAGAAAATCATGAGTTTATAAGGGGAACACTATCTCCATTGGTATGAGCGCTTTTGGTGGGAACCAAAAACAAAACCATGATGACTTATGCCCAAAGTAGACAATATCATAACATTGTGGAGAAAGTAAAAGAGTATTCAAAAAGAAAGAAAAATGGAAAAATAGAGAAGTGTTAGGCTAGAGATTGAAGCAAATCAGGAGAGAGGAAATAGAAGAGAGAAGTAATGAAGTGTAGATAAACATTAATAGAAGAGAGAAGTAGTGGAGTGTAGATAAACATTCTTCGCCCATGTACTGATGATAAGTGCATTTTCTAATTTTTTTAAAGATTAAGGGTATTAATGCAACTTTTAAAAGTTTAAGGTATTTTTAAAACAAAGTACTAACAATTTTTGTCTATATATTTTTTGAACTAAAAGTATTAATGAAACTTTTGAAAGTATAGAGGTATTTTTTAAACAAAGTACTAACATTTTTCATAAAAAAAACTAATATAATGGTAAGGGTACTTTTGAACTTTTTTTTTAAAGTTCAAGCGTATTAATAAAATTCTTAAAAGTTCAAGGTATTTTTGAAGCAAAATACGTAGTATTTTCTATTTAGCCTAAAACATATAGTTATATAATTTTAACTAAAGACATAATTAAAATTCTAAATTTGAATACGTAATGGAATTAAAAGTTGTATTGAAAAGTCAAATAAACTCCCCCAAATAACGTACAATCCCATAGATGTGACTACAATTTTTTTCTTTAAATTCTCAATTTGATTAAATAAACTCAAAACTTAAACAAATAATAATGCAATTAAGAAAGGTTGAAATATAGGAGTAGAATGTCTTCCCATATACAATCTTGCAAAAACAAATACACTTAATCAAATATCCTTAGAAATCTTCATATAATAAATTAGGATGTTGAGCATCCTAATTACCATACATCCAGATTCCCATTTCCTTGTAGGGAATCTAGATACATCCTAATTTATTGTAAAATATAAAGAAAAAAAAGTTAAAGAAAATAAGAGAATATGGAAGAGGTTTATTGTAAAAATTTTAAAGGCTATAAATATATAATTGGCTTTTTAGGAGTATTTGCATTTATGTGGAACCTTTTTCAAGAGAATTTACAAAAAAAAGAAAAAAAAAAAGAATAAATTTTAATTATGAAGAAAAATGTGTAAAGAATTAACTTAATTTAAGGTTAAATTTATTTTTCTAGTAAAAAAAATTCTAAAATTATTTGAACTATAAAACAACAAAGAATTATTTATATATTTGATTGATTATCCTAGATTCTAAAATAAATAGATAACATTATATTATATATTATGTGAAAAAATGAAGTCTTCAAAAAAAAAAAAAAAATTGGAGGTTCTTAAACCTCACTTGTCTATATCTTAAGCTGGTTTTTTGACCAGAGCTTCTCCACGAAATAATATCATACTTCCAAAGTTGAGTTGGAAGAAAATTAAGGAGCTAATTGAGACGTTGAGTGAATTATAATAGTATGTGGATCATAATAGTCTGACGAATTATATAATTTGTGTTTAGAATGCAGAGTTAGTTAGTGTGGATTATACTAATCTATGTTTCGATTACAGAGTATTCCACAGATTATTACAACCACTCTCCAAACAACTCTTAAGTATTTCTAACTAGCATGATTAAAGAGAAAAGTTGGCTTTTAAATATACTTTGTTCACTTTATACGAAAGTAACATAAGAAAGTTTTGCCATAAAAAGGAGAGGAAAGGGAGAAGGGTGTGTGGATGAAGGCTTAAAAAGAAGCTTATAAAACAAAGCTATGGACAAATGGGAAAGAAAAGAACTAGAAATTAATCGAAATTTAATTATTAAGGTATGGATTGAGGTCGGATAATGCATATATGCGACACATCTATATTCTTATTCACCATGATATAATAATTGAACTTAGCCCGTTTCAAAAAAAAAAAAAAAAAAAAAAAAAAAACTTAGTCTTTTGGACAGAACAAGCATTCTTCATGTTTTGCATCATTCCATCTCTACTTGTTCTATATTTCCTTTTCGAAGACCTTAATGATTTTGTCTCCTTGTTATAATTAATTAAGAATTGTAAATTAAGTTCATGTGGTTTTTTTCTATTTTAAACTTTCGTATATTCTTATGTTTTAAAAATATGAGTTCAAATCATATCCTTTATTTGAGTTATATATTTTAGCATGTGTACCATTTTCGTTAAATTAAGTATGATTTATAAATTACACATTTGTAGCCACATATATTATTGACCAAAAAGGTTAGAAGTTCAAATCTCTATCAACATATTAGTTGATCTATACTTATTATGCAACTCAACTTTGGAAGTATGATATTATACTTATCAGTTCCTTGGAGCTGATAAGTATAGATCAACTCACGTGTCATTGACTAAAAAGGTTAGAAGTTCAAATCTCTATCGACATGTTATTGAACAAAGTTTGTGTATTATGCAAATTGCAAAAGGTATACTTATTGGAGTTTTAATCACATTTGTGTAATGGTTTTTTTTCTGTCTTGTTATATCCCTTGATTATTCATGTTATTTAGGGCTAGTTCTTATGTCTATCAAGTCTTCAAATTATGATAAAATTAGATTTTCTTTTATTTCTCTTTTGATTTCCATTTATCATTTCCCCATGGATAGAGGAAAAGTTTTCATGGGTTTGAAATTCAAATATTTGGGTCAAATTTTACCGTGTATAAGTTTAATTTGGAAATGAAGAAGATATATATATGTATACACAACACAAATTTTAAAATGGACCATAACGTGTAACTTTCAATATCTAATGCACGTAAAAGAGGAATGAAATGAGACATTAATATTATTTATTTGTATTGTTATCCTTAAAATTTTGAAGGATTGTGAATTTTGAATTATCTTTGTGTTAAGTGTGAAACCCAAAAAAAAAAAAAAGAAATAAAAAACGGCCCATGGGCCACTGTCATAACCTAATTAAACATATATATATATATATATGTTTGCGGCAGTATGAAATATGGTGAATGGTATCTTGTTGCGGCAGTGAGGAATTGAGAATTGCGGCAGTAGCATTCGGAAGAAAAATTAGAAGCTTTCACTAGTAGAAAAAAGGGTAAAAAAGGGTTTTGATGACGGGCGCGCGCCCGTCATCTATGCGAGCGTCATTGTAACATACAATGACGGACGGCTTTTAATGACGGGCAATGCCCGTCATTAAAAGTGTAACCCGTCATTAAAAGTGGGTTGGAACGCAGTTTTTAATGACGGGCATTGCCCGTCATGAAAAGGGATTTTTAATGACGAACATATATTTTTAATGACGGTCATTGCCCGTCATTAAAACTCATTGCCCGTCATTAAAACTCAGTCAATTTTAATGACGGGCATTTCGCGTCATTTATATTTGGATTTTTTTTTTTAAAAAAACCCATTGTCCGTCATTATATTTTTGTTATTATTTTAGTTCATAATTTTTTATTATGACGGGCAATGCCCGTCATCGTTTTTAGCATAATTTAATAAAAAAAAAAGTTAATAGCCCGATGGCTAACCAACAATATTTAATAACTAATTACCTGAAATATTGCAAATATATTAACTTCTATATTGAAACCACACATGAAATCACTATACAAATTTAACCATAACTTTTGTATCCAAAACAATGCACATAGAAAACTTTTATATCCAAAACCATAAACTACTATATTACAAACCATAAACTCCTATATCACAAACCTTAACCATAACTCATATATCAAAAACTTTAACCCTAACTCTAAAACCATAAACTCCTATATCACAAACCTTAACCATAACTCTAAAATCATAAACTCCTATATCATAACTCTAAAACCATAACTCCTATATCACAAACCTTAACACCTATATCACAAAAACAATAAACTCTAAAAAATAACACTAAATCAAGCCAATAAGTAAAAATTTGGCGGCATGACTCTACTGAACATCACTAACCATAACTCTGAAACATTGCAGAACACTTCTATATCCAACAAAAACATGAAATCACTAATTCATCCACAAACATCCAACAATCATTCCTTTTACGAAAAGAGCATAACTTCATTATAAAGAATACACATGAAACGATCTCTACATAATCTTATCGCCTATATCACAAAAATCATAAACTAGTATATCACAAACCTTAACCATAACTCTAAAACCATAAACTTCTATATCACAAACCTTAACCATAACTCTAAAACCATAAACTCCTATATCACAAACCTTAACCATAAACTAGTATATCACAAACCTTAACCATAACTCTAAAATCATAAACTCCTATATCATAACTCTAAAATCATAACTCCTATATCACAAATCTTAACACCTATATCACAAAAACAATAAACTCTAAAATAACACGAAATCAAGCTAATAAGTAAAAATTTCGGCATGACCTCTACAGAACATCAGCTAACCATAACTTGAAATATGTAGAACACTTCTATATCCAACAAACAAAACGGTGTAGGGCATGAGGCCACCCGCCTCTCCATAGACAACATCCAACAAACAAGTATATACATCAAAAAACACATTCATTCATAGACAACATCCAACAAACTTCAATCCCAGATTCAGAAGAATGAGGCCACCCGCCTCTCCACAAACTAATAAATACACTTTTATTTAAACAAGTATATTGTACACCTAACCAACATATGAACTTAACTAACTTCTTACAAATCTAGTACTTTTTCACAAAATTCAGAAATCTACAAATGACTTACACAAATCTGCCAACAAAATCCGCCCATTGTACTCGAATCTCGTCGATTTCTTCTTGTTTATATGCAGTTTTTGTGTTAAACTACAAAGAGAAATAATAATATAATAACATTAGACTAAATTATATTTTGAATCACAAACCAGATAAAATAAGAGTACTTACCAGGTTCATTATAGGGATACTAGAATTATATACGATTTCTCGTATATACTTCTGTACATAGTACCCACACTCTACAGAACCCGGTTGACGGGGGCACTACATGCAAAATAATTTAAAAAATAGCATGTTTGAGTTAAATATCGTTTGAACGTCAAAACAATCGAATATATTAATTATGTTTACCTTTACAAGTTTCCAAGTGATGGAAGAACGATATTGTGGAAGTGAGTGCTTGGCTTGCCACATTCTCAAGGATCTAAAGAGTTTGAAACATTAGAAAAAATTAATAGAAAGTAATTCATTCTACAGGTTTGAAACACTTACGTATTTATTGTTCCTTGAAAACTTTCTTCGATTTTACTCTTCAACGAGTTTAAGACATAAACGGTGTTTGCCCGTGGATGAATAACGATCAACATCCAATGATATCTATTAAAGTTAGGAGTATTCTAATATCATTGTTTTATGAACAAAAAAACATATAAATAAGTTGAAGTAATTTAAACTTACCCAGTATTATATGGGATGAAAACTAGTTGATCCAAGTCCAAATTAACCATTTCTAACATGTTAGCCAGATTTATACAACGTGTTTCTTGACTTTTAACAAAATTAGAAATGGTTATTTGATCAACTAGCAAGAACTTGGCGATTATTTCATAGTCACATACAATCCAAAGATACCTAAATAAAAGTAAAGTTATTTTAATAAAACATTCAAAAGCGTAGTCAATATAGTTGTAAATGAAAGATGTTGTATACTTACGCAATGTATGCGACTATGCAGGAGTACCCTATCTCCACCATCCCGCAGTAATGCAGGATATCATCACGATGTAAATAAATTAACTTTTCCTCCCCAAACATGTGCTCACTCAACGTGACTTGAATCGTATCATCTTCTTGCATCGATAACATTGCATAACGATTCAGAAGTTTAATAGTCACGTGAGGATCTGTGTACTTTGTAGAATGTGAAGTAGGCACACGTACAGAAACATCCGACTTATGTTTTGCTGGAGAAGCCACCTATCACAACAAAACAACATTTAAATTTGTAAACAAAGAATTTAGTAATTTTAAACATTGAGTTGAAGAATTTCATACCTTTTCCCCTTATTAAAAATGACAAGGTCACGAGGCCATGCCACAAAATTTCCCATAGATTGACTCAGGGACTCTACTTCTCCCCGTATAGGAATTGGTAGTGGAGCATCTTCACCTACGATCATGTCCACTACCACTCTAACATTTTCATCTCCTAAGGGAACTCCATGGTGTGGGAAATTGAGCGTCGACGTGTACATTGTGCCTCACAAAGAACCACATTATCCTTTGATCCTATTGCTAGATGGCATGGAGTTCCCTTCAAAAATTAAAAGGAATGTCGAATAATGTATCATATATCACATCTTATGATAAAAAAATTTCCACAAAATCCTAATTACCTCTAAAATTTCTTCCACCTCGTCAATGACCTCCTTGTCTTTTGGATGATTACTGCCTATGCTTGAAGACTTTTTGGAAGGTGAGCACGACATTTTGTTGTCAGACTCTTTGCTTGATTTTGATTTCACTCGAGGAATGTTAAAGTATGTTGATGGTTTGTGAGACATACCTAATCCTCTAACACGCCTCTCGTGTTTCGGGCGTGCCTAATGCTTCGGTCAATATGTCTTTACTTTTATTCTTCATAGCTAGTTCGTCCTGTCACAACCATTTAGATTGACATTGAAACTAACCATAAGATATTTAAACTACGAATCATTTTTACATCATGTTAAAATAAAACATATTAACTTACGATTCGACCAGCGCATTGTTTGGTTTCATCATCGAAGTATTCATTATTTTTTCCTTTTCGTGCCTGTATCCATAAGGTGGCACGAGTGGAAGGATCTTCCGCCAATTCCTATATAAACACACAAGTTATTAAATCTCATTTATGGAAAATTATAAGAAATAATGTTACTCACTAGTTCTTCAGCTAAGTTGGCATATCCTTTGCGAGAGATGTGATGATTATATTTACATTTCTCTCTCCTTTCCTTTTGTACACAACTTTGTGCCTGTATCACATAATAGAATCAATTTAAATCATTTTAATACTTTTTTTACTAACTTTTAAAAGCAACAAGTAGAATGTACTTACCTCCCATTCTTCCGATAATCTAGCATTCACAAATGCTTCCCATTGGTTTTGATCAATATGTGAATACTTTTGTGGAGGATGCTTCAACAAGGACGACTCATCCTTAAATGGAAGTATGTGTTTTTGATACAACGTGTATCGAAATGTTCGAAATTTATTTGCCGCTGATTGAAGAATAACATTTTTAGATCGAGGGTCGATCACAAATGACATCTACATAGGAAACACATAATAAATGGCTAAATAACTCTATATATTAAGAAGTTTGTAGGGAAAAATACTATTATTCTTACCTCTACAGAATCAAAAATTTTATCTTTCAGTTCTTGAGGAACTTCTTTCCAAGTCTTGTAACTTAATGGAATTTGTTGCCTAACGCAAACTCCAATATAACTTTGCATTTGGTTTGCATTATCCCCAACACTCTGGCCTTGATTGTTGTATTGGATGACTAAGCGTTCTCCTGTAGTCCTCGCGTGCCAGACCACGCATAGTAGTGAGACCACGTCGATTAGTATGCCTAGCATCCATTTGGATCGATACGTTCACTTCATCGTCACTTGATCCACTCATTGTAACGTTCTGCAAAAAAAAAATCATGAAAAAAATAAGTTATATTAGCGCATAAGACATATGAACTCATAAAAAATTACAATAACTAAACAATGGCATACCATATTTAATACATTATTTATCGATCCATATACCATTACAATCATTTCTAAGATATGTGGATGACATTTCGTCGATTTCATGGGTCGCGTCAATATTAGGCATTCTTTCTAGGACCCCATATCCACAATCTTGAACGATATCAACATCACCTCGAATATTATTCTTCTTCAACTATTCTTTGAGGAGGGTTAAAACCACCGACCATCGAGGATCAAGCGGGTCTTTCACATAAAATACTTGCTTGGCTTGAGATGCTAAAATAAATGAGTCTGATCTATGTCCAATTCGATTAAGGTTGACAGTTGTAAATCCAAGGTCATCTACTTTAAGTCCATTATTATTCTCAACCCAGTCACATTTTAACAAAATAAATGTCAATTTTTGGTAATAAATCTCCCAAATCTCTTGTATTACACCATAAAAGGTCATGTCCGACATAACCGGATTTTTATCTCTTATAATCTGAGACTTGCATTGTGTTTGCTATTATTTGAATTCCACTATTTTGGGTATTTCTAATATCATCACGTTTCTTCGTATGATAATGAGTACCATTGACCACATAACCACTAAAGGTGGCTACATCTGGACAAGACCCATGAGCTATCCATCTTAAAGAAGGTGATATAGAGTTGTTTGGCACCTCGAGAGCAAGTTGAACCTGAAAATATACGTTGTAAATTAAGTAGGAATAAACATTAAACTCACTCATTACAATAGTTTCATCTCAAGATTACCCGATCACGCAACCATCTGCTAAATGTGCGATTATGTTCATCTTGAAGCCACTTTTTGTTTTTGGATCTACTGGGATTGAGTCTAGATAGAGTTTCCATGTGTTGCCTAAATTCATAGAACACATGAAAATTATTACATCATTCCATAGTTGGAAAGTTATGCGAAAGAATTGAGATTTACGTACCCTACGTATGGAAGCACGTCATTCACATTTTGAAGAACATAAAGATGAGCTTGATCCAATTGTTCCTTACTGGGTTTGATATAGTGAGCAACAGACAATGGTCTATCAAAATCTGATTTCTCTTTCCTTGTCGTTGAACGTACCCCAATAGACTCAACCCAGAGAGAAATTCAGAACAAAAATTCTCTGACCTCCTCCACAATATAATTTTCTCCAATGCATCCTTCAGTCGGTTTCTATTTCGCACATAACCTTTTAGAACTTTCATATATCGCTCAAAAAGGATACATCCACCTCAAATACACTTTGGTCCACAAAATTCTATCTCTCTTACAAGATGGACCACAAGATGTACCATTATCGTGAAGAATCTTGGGTGGAAAATATTTCTCTAACAAGCACAAAGTAACCACTACATCCTCTTGCAAGCCTTTTAACTTTGATGAATCGATCGCCTTACTACATATGCCATTGAAAAAGAAACACAGGCGAATAATTGCATATCTAACATGCTTTGGTAAAATACCACGTATAGCCACAGGTAATAATTGTTGCATAAGAACATGGTGGTCATGCGATTTAAGCCCATAAAGTTTCAAATCTGTGAGCGACACTAAACTTTGTATATTGGATGAATAACCTTGTGTACTTTAATTTCGATAGTGTCTTACACAAATTCAATTTCTCCATCCACGATAGTGTATAACATCTGGAGGAGGTAAGAAGATTCTTTTCTCTCCTAATTGAGGGGCCAACTCCTCCCTAATGTTCAATTCAACCAAATCTAGACGAGTTTTTAATCCATCTTTTGTCTTGCCGGGAATATCAAGTAACGTGCCAATAATATTTGCACACACATTCTTCTTAATATGCATCACATCTAAACAATGTCGCACGTCAAAATGTTTCCAGTATTCTAACTCAAAGAAAATAGACTTCTTCTTCCAATAAGTGCTTGAAGGATCTCCTTTACTTTTTTCCTTTCTTGGCTTCTTTCCAAACGAGTATTGAAGTCTACTAACTTTCGCAAGAATTTCCTCTCCACTTAACGGTTCAGGAGCAAATTCCAATTCTTGTTCAACATTAAAAGCTTTCTTCTGTCTTCTATATGGATGATTACGGGGTATTGCTCTTTCAACCGATGGAGTTAATCCACACGGTGATCTTAGTAGTAGATATAGTTGTTGGCCAGTTATGTTGGTGACATACAATTTA
The DNA here is from genome assembly GCA_036507285.1 of Trichosanthes cucumerina. NCBI lineage: Eukaryota > Viridiplantae > Streptophyta > Magnoliopsida > Cucurbitales > Cucurbitaceae > Trichosanthes > Trichosanthes cucumerina. Next base: position 8,938,642 of record CM071842.1, on the reverse strand, counting down.
CCTCCATGGTTATGCATGAAACGAATTTTTTTTATGTTAAATGCATTAATATCTTGGTCTAAACAACCAGGGAATGGCATAGATGTTTATTTAGCTCCATTAGTTGATGATCTGAAAAAACTTTGGAATGATGGAGTTCAGTGTTACGATGTAAATCATGAACAATCTTTCAAACTTAAAGTTATTTTATTATGGACTATTAATGATTTTCATGCATATGGCAATTTGTGTGGTTGTACAGTAAAAGGATATCATGCTTGCCCAATATGTGGGGAAAAAACGTCATCCACTTATTTGCCAAAAGGGAAAAATCCAACAACTATATCTACTACTAAGATCACCGTGTGGATTAACTTCATCGGTTGAAAGAGCAAGACGAAGATTTCTAGGTTCTAAACCAAACTCTGGCGACAAATTGTCTACTTGCTTCCACGATAGTGTATCTGCAGGATGTCGTATGTACCCATCAATTACTCGTTCATTAGCATGCCAAGTCAACAAACTCGATATTTCTTTACTGCGAAACATTCTTTCAAATCTTGGGATAGGAGAGAAATACCACATGACTTTCGCCGGAATGTTCTTCATCACATCATTCGAATTTTTACAAAGCTTCCATCTTGATGTTCCGCATGTAGGACATACTTCTACATCTTCAAGCTCTTTTCTAAACAAACAACAATCATTACTACATGCATGAATCTTTTCATACTTCATTCCAAGAGTACACAAGATTTTTTTGGCTTGATATGTAGAGCTAGGAAGTTCATTTGGACTTGGTAAGATGTCACGAACCAATGCTAACAACTCAATGAAACTCTTATCGCTCCATCCAAACTTTACTTTCAAATTATTTAACTTTATCAATGCAGATATTTTGGTAAAATTGTTACAATTTAAGTACAATGGTTTCTTGGCATCATCTAACACTTCTTCAAATATTGGAGACTTGTCATTAAAATAGTTATGTGCCGCCTCAAACATTCCTATTGTGTCGTCAACATCTTCGTCCTCAACTTCAGGTTCCTCTTTTCTCTCATTCAGTAGTGACTCACCATGCCAAATCCATATTCTATAGCTTTCATCAATGCCATTAATATATAAATGGTCTCTTACGACATTCGCATTTTGAGACTTCGCATTCACACATTTCAAGCATGGACAACAAATGACACCTGACCTATTTGAATGTCGTATACCATTTTGGATAAACGTCTCAACTCCTAAACGATATTCTGATGACATTCTATTCTTTGACATCCACGACTTATCCATAACTATAAATCTGGTGTCTTGAAAGTTCAATCTACAAGAAGAATAATAGTTACTTAAACTTATGTACTTACTATGTCCTTAGGAAGTCGCCGAAGAAAAAATAAAACTATCAAGGAGTTCATTACTTACTGAATTTTATGATATTGATTCAAAAGCCAACATCATGATATTTTGGACTAATACCATTTCCTCTCATCTACAAACCCACTACTAATATTAAGAAAATTAAACATATGATCCTAACCAAACATGCTAAACAAAAGTTTTCAACCATTCCTCAATCACTATTAATATTAAGAAAATTAAACATATGAAATCTAAACTCATAAAACTTAACACAAACAACACACATGCATTTATTTAAATTGTACATCATTTTGTTTTAGCAACAACAAGAATCTTTCCTTCCAATAAACTACATCAAACTAAAAACTACTCTCCCTCATCAAACTAAACTCATTAAACTAACACAAAATTATTTTGATCAAACTAAACTGAACACAAACATTTCTCTATGTTACTTTTTTTCCTAAACTAAACACAACTCTTCAGTCAAACTAAACTAAACACCAACATTTTCTATGCTATTTTTTTTCCTAAACTAAACTTACCCCTCAATCAAACTAAATGAAACATCAACATTTTCTATGTTAGTTTTTTTCTAAACTAAACTCACCCGCTCAATTAAACTAAACTAAACACAATTTTCTATGTTAGTTTTTTTCCTAAACTAAACTTACCCCCTCAATCAAACTAAACTAAACGACAACATTTTCTATGTTAGTTTTTTTCTAAACTAAACTCAACTCTCTCAATCAAACTAAACTAAACGCAAGCATTTTCTATATTAGTTTTTTCCTAAAAAACCCCTCAATCAAACTAAACTCAACATTAAGTTTTTTCCTACAAATACACAACACTTTTTTTTCCCCAAAAGTAACAACAACAACATCCATGCTAAAATAAACAGATCAAGGCACATGATTTTAATAAAAAAAATTCATAAACTAACAGCAAGCCAACAAGATCAATGCACATTTTTTCCTAAAACTAACAACACAACATTCATGCTATAGATCAGATTTTAAAGCCAATTTTTTGTCAGAAAACAACCTCCGGTGAACCCGACAATGACGAACTCGTACAAATGGTGACTGATCGGTGTAGATCTGAAAACCAACGAACCAGATCTGCAAATGAAAGGACCTAAATGACCGGATTAGTTCAAACTCCGGCGAACCACGACCAAGCTTGGCAGCGATGGATGTGGGAGAAGAGACTCGGTCGGCGGCGAAGCAGATCTATGTTGACGGCGGCCGGTCGGCGAATGACTCCCTCACAACAGGAACGGTCTTAGCAAACATATCCGCTGGATTCTGACTTCCTGGAATCTTTTCAAGTACCACCGCTCCATCTTCCAAAATCGATCGATAAAATGATACCTCACACTGCTCGTGTTTCGTTCTCGAATGAAACACTGGATTCTTTGCTAAATGAATAGCACTCTGACTGTCACAATGCAAGGTCCCCTTTCCCAGTTTCAAGCCAAGTTCTTCTAAAAAAGACTGAAGCCATATCATCTCTTTACTTGCCTCAGTAACAGCAACATACTCAGCCTCTGTAGTAGACAGAGCTACTATCTTCTGCAGTCTAGAAACCCAGCTAATAGCAGTATCACCCAAAGTAAAAACATACCCGGTAGTACTTTTTCTGCCATCTGTATCACCTGCCATATCTGCATCTACATAACCCTGCAGTTTAAAATCTGACTTCTTAAAATGCAGAGCATAATCAGTTGTCCCTCTCAGATATCTGAAAATCCACTTCACAACCTCCTAGTGCTGCTTCCCTGGATTAGTCATGTACCTACTAACAACTCTCACTACATGTGCAATGTCTGGTCTTGTGCAAACCATGGCGTACATTAGGCTTCCTATAGCTGAAGCATATGGCACTCTAGCCATGTGATCTCTTTCCTGCTCAGTAGTGGGTGAGTGTTCCTTAGATAATTTAAAATTCTTGATTCTAGATATCTTGTTTTTGTTATTTCCTTTCTTAGTTTGTTGGATCTTGAACATTAGGTTCTTGATTTCTAGTTTTCATTTTTTTTTATATTCTACTATTCTTTTGCTTGAGTTTGACACTTTACAATCATTCTTGTTTAGTTTGTTTCTAGTTTGATTCTCTGATCTTGGTTGCAAAGTTTTGGCTCATCACCGTATCTTTTAGAGAAATTGAATATTTTGTGAGAGAGAGCTTCCAGTAAAGATAGTAAACACGAGTGAACTCCATCTGCTGAGTGAAACATGTGAGGGAGTGATTGTGAGATCCACTTTTCTTTTACTTGTTTCTATTTTGTAGCCATGTACCAAAAAAGGAGGCGTGTTGAAAATCGAAGTAGAGATGCAACACTTAGAGAGGCTATACAAGAAGAATTGGTTGAACTACGTCATTCGATGAGAAAGTATGCTAGGGAACTCATCCAAGAATGAAGTTTATTTTACCAAGCCTCGAGAAAAAATCCCTGCCAAGAAGAACACGATCGACCCACCCAAGAAGAAGAACAAGTGCATCATCTAAAAGTACGAGAAGAAGATTTAAATATAAATACTTCTGAAGATGAAGAAAGAAGATCCACCGAGAATAATGAGATACACATTACTCAGTCAAAATTAGAGAAAAAGAATGAGGAGGTAGAGACCTTAGAAGAAGAGAATGTGAAAGAAGAATTTGGAAGTAATACACAAAGTAGTGAAAATGAAGAAGAGGTCAAAGGAATGAGTCCAATTTTGGAAGTTTGTGAGGATAAAATTATCTCCTCAAAACGATTCATCTTGGAACTTGTACAAAAGAGAACTTGTTATCTCTTAGGTACACCTATTCTTAGTGTATTTACTACTGCTAATTTTGAATTTTTACAGGAAATTAATGCACTAGTGAAGAAGCAATTTTTTTCACATGCGAAGTACATAACAAAAATGTTACTAAAGTTTACTGATGAACTCATCCTTAGTCGAAAGTTTAAGAGGAATCCAAAGGGAGTTAGATCATTGACATCTCATGACTACAAGTTTGCTCTACAAGGTGACAATTTAGATTCGAGGACGAATCCTTCAAAAGAAGGAGATGATGATATGAACCACCAGGGCATCAAATTGTTATTTTCTAATTTTTATATAATTCTATTATTTTTCCAAGTTTATCCTTTTTATGACATTTTAAGTAGGGGTATTTTTGTCATTTGTCATGACATAGCATTTAGGGTTTTGGGAAGGTATTTAAAGCTTGGTCATTAGGTTATACAAGATAGTTTTTGGATAAATACAATTTTCATGTGATTTCTTGCAGAGCCACATCATCACCCTTTGCAATTCTTGAGTACAGGGTTGCAAGCCAGGAACATTCAGGTAGGTTTGATCAACTTGCTTGTGGAGTGTTCCATCCTTGAGTGAGAAACTAGTTTCCTTACCTCTTGGTCTTCGATCATAAGGTAATCCACACCTAGTCCTTTTCCTTGAGATTGATCGAATCGATTTGGGGGTTTTAGTCTTTGAGAATTAGGGATTCACATAACCAAAGGTTTCTAATTCTAATTCGCTAGGGTTTTCTTATCAAGCACTTTTCTTTAAAAAATGTATAATATCTCAATCAGTTGATCGAGTTGTATGGTTCGGTTATCTCGTCATGCAACTTAAAAGGGAAAAAGAAAGAAAAACAGGGCAAGTTAGAGGATTCATGTAACAAACGTTTGAAATTTGGGGAAGGGAAGGTTGGTTTTTGGTGGCGTAAGAAGGCAGGCAGCTGACATAGGACTTGACTTATGGGTGTCTCTCTTTGCCTTAATTGAATGCAACAAAATAATGACCCATTGGAAACCAGTAGATGAAGAATAAGCATTTTTTTTTTCTTTCCCATTATCTTAAAAAAAAATCTCACTTGTAAATATTTTACTATGGAAAATCATGGCTCAAACCGCGTGGTCTTTCTTCCATATTTATTATGAACTTAGACCAAGCCCAAAGTCTATTTGAGCTTTATGGTTTATAGTTGGTTAGAAATGGAGTTAAATGATTTGTAATAAATTATAATGTTAGCCCAGCCCTCCTTTATTTATGTATTTTTTTTTTTGAGTTCATCAATAGCTAACCTAAGCTCACTTTTGGAAAAGGTACTCCATTTAATAATCATTTAGTTTTTAAAAATGAAGTTCATTTTCTTAAAATGTTTTTATGATTTTCATCTTTCTTCACGGAACATTTGAATTCTTAGGCTCTCTTCATAACTATTTGGTATTTGATTTTTAAAATATATGCTTTGTTTTCCTACCATTTCTTTGTCATGGGTTTCTCATTTTTTAAAAAAACATTTGAATTCTTAGTTAAATTTAAAAGGAAAAAAAAATTAAAAACTACTTTTTTTTTTAGTTTACAATACTTAGCTTGATTTTTGAAAATATGGGTAGAAAGTAGATAACAAATTAAAACAAAAAATTTCATAGGTAAAAGTAGTGTTTATAAGCTTAATTCTTAAAAACTAAATAACTATCAAACGTGACATTAATTAGTTAAGTTCTAAAAACAAAAAGATGTTTTTAAAAAGTTTTTTTTTTTTTTAACATTTCAAAATTTAGCTTGAATTTTGAAAATATTTGCTTAGATAACAAACCAAAGAAATCATAAGTGAAAGTAGTACTAAATACTTAATTTTTTTTTAAAAAAGAACTAAATAATTATTAAATCAGACTTAATTTATTAGCTTATTTTTTTTATGCTCTCCTGGTTCATTTAATCCAAAGGTGACATTAATTAGTTAAGTTCTAAAAACAAAAAGATGTTTTTAAAAAGGTTTTTTTTTTTAACATTTCAAAATTTAGCTTGAATTTTGAAAATATTTGCTTAGATAACAAACCAAAGAAATGATAAATGAAAGTTGTACTAAATACTTAATTTTTTTTAAAAAAAGAACTAAATAATTATTAAATCGGACTTAATTTATTAGCTTATTTTTTTTATGCTCTCCTGGTTCATTTAACATGGATTAGCAGGTAGTTTGTCTCAAAAGTACAAACATTTGCCATTTATTTTCTTCCTCAACTCATAAAATAGTCCATAAGTGTAACCTCATGTTAAGTTTCAAGCCTACATGAAAGAGAGTTAAAAGAATATATTGAAAGCAGCAAATTTATTCTTATCTTCTTTTTTTTTTTTTTTTTTTTTTGTTGAACAATAAGCCAGATGAAAATTTGAACCTATAAAATCTCATTTAAATTTTGTGTAATGGTGTTGATTTAACCCTTTTAAAATCTTTAATTTTTGCTTACACTTTTATTATTTGTTTTGTTTTGGTTTAATCCCAATACTTCCCATTTTTTTCTTTATGGCGATTTAACAATTTAAAACTTTCTAGCTGTCCCTAATACTTCCATTTTCTTTTGTTTTGTTTAATCCCAATATATCTTTGTAAATATTTTGCTTCATCCCGATGTTTTATTGTTCTTTTAAGAATATATCGAAAAAATTAAATTAAATTTATCATCAATGCCTTATTACTTCAAGTCATTGAGTCTTACTAGTGATTTAATATTTAGTATGGTATCGTAAGACTTTTTGAGTTAAAAGTAAAACTCTCTAATAATATATCCTCATTATTTTACATATAACAATTCACAGGTCCAATCTTGTACCATTTTCCAAGTCGAGAGTGAGTATCAAGAATATATTGAAACTATTAAATTTACAACTATATATTAACTTAAACTTTTGGATTTAATCATAATAATCTCCCTCCATTTTCAATTGGGCTTTTGGTTCATTCCCTAATATTAGTTATCCAATAAGATAGAAAACTAAAAACAGATGAACTTGATGTACACCTCTATGATATATCTCTATATATATATATAGGTACTACAACCATTGTGATATATACGATCATGTCACATCTTAATTTTTCAAGTGCAGACACTATATATTGTGCTCCCCACTTGTTAGCCACACATTTAAAAGAGTTGGGCAACACCCAAGTTGTGCTCGACATATAAAACACTTTTTGCTTTCTTTGAAGTATGGTTCAATCTTCTACCATTGCATTTGTTGCATAAAAAAAAGTTGAATTGACATTTTAAACTAAATAAATACATTTATAAAATACAAAAGTAAAAAAAAAAAACATAAATAAAAGTATAATCCAAAACTCTTTAAGATAACCAAAGATTGTAATCTAGCTTGCATAAGGGGTTTTTGTACGGATGACCAATTTCTCTGGGCATTAATGACATCTGACTTGACATTTCAAAATAATGAAAATTGACCTATTCTGACATGACAGATCGTGTCAAATTACCCAGAAGGGCAGTATTAACCTCGTCTCGCATGGTCACGCTCTCTCGTTCTCGTGGACTCGCTCTCGCTCACTTTGACTCCCTCTCACAGACCTCACACTCTCGCTCTCGTAGGCGCACTCTCGCTATGCTCGCTCACGATACGAGTTATGCAAATGATCACTCGTAGGCATGCTCTCGCTCTCATAGGCTCGCTCTCGCTCACAATATAGAACTTTCCAAATGATCACTTGCTCACTTAACTCGCTCTCATCGATCATTATTACTATCTAAGCGAGAGCGAGAGCGAGCTTACGAGACTTAAAGCACGCTGCTCTCACGGTAATTTGGACATAATGCACAGTACAAAAAGGATCATATGTCATTAATTTCAAAACATGGGTTAAACGACATTAAAGCGTGTGAAAAAAGGGTTTTCCATACAAAATTCTCCTTGGCTAAGTATCCATTATATTTCATCTTTGTTTTTTAGTCATGAATTCATTCACACCCATCTATATTTTGCAACTTATTCTCAATTCCTAGTTCCCAAACCAACTTCCTCAACCAAAAGAAAATATTTCACATTCACATATTGCAAGTTTGCTGACTTAAAGGTACCAAATTTTGGATGTCTTCTTAACCGCTTTAGACTGAAGTGCTTGTCCTCACGTCAAATACTTCTTCCCCCGGCCCCTCTCTCTCTCCTCAAAAATTTCAATATAAATATGCCTTTCTTTTCTCATAATGATAGAAAAAAAAAGGGAGCAGCTAAATTAAGCCGCCGCCGCCGCCGATGGCCGGAGCTCCGCCGTGGTGTTCAGTGGTTTTTGTTGTTTGTTTGTTGGGCTTTGCCGGCGCTGGTGATTTGAACCAGGAGTTGGAGATCACATGGGGCGGTGGCCGGGGCAAGATTGTGAACGGCGGGAAGATGCTGATGCTGTCGCTTGATAAAGGCTCCGGCTCCGGCTTCCAGTCAAGAAATCAGTATTTGTTTGGGAAAATTGACATGCAGATTAAGCTCGTTCCCGGTGACTCAGCCGGCACCGTCACGGCGTATTATGTAAGATCTTGGTTCGCTAAAAAAATTTTTAAATGAGACGAGCACGGTATAATTGTTTTTATTACGTTAAATCTTTAATTTATTTAAAAAATTATTCAATAAGACGATCATAATATAATCATCTTTAATATTAGAGGAATGGATAAAAAAACTAGACCCCTGTGATAACCATTTGATTTTTGGTTTTTTGTTTTGAACATTGTATTTGTTTTCTCACCATTTCCTTACAATGGTTTTCATCTTCCCTACAATGGTTTTCATCTTTTTTAAAAAAACACTTGAATTGTTAGGTAAATTTCAAAAACTAAACAAGTTTTTGGAAACTAATTTTTTTAGTTTTCAAAACTTGGCTTAATGGTTGAAAACACATCTAAAAACCATATAAGAAAACATGAAAAAATTAAGGTGGAAGTAGTATTTATAGGCTTAATTTTAAAAAACTAAAAACTAAAAACCAAATAGTTATCAAACAGAGCCTAGATGGCTAGCAATGTAAATTTCATAATTTACAATACTGAAGATTTTTTTTTAAAAAAAACTTTTAAACTCTTATTTAGAATGAGAGAGATTTGAACCCAAAACTTTTAGGGACATTTGGAGCACTGTTTCGAAATTTAAAACTTGAAAATTAGAAAACGGTATTTCGTCTACCATATTTGATGTTTGAAAATTAGTGAAACAATATTGGAATTAGCGAAACTGTGTTGGAATTAGAAAAATAAAACTATAGGATATTGTGTTTCAAACCCATTGAGTTTTAAACACAATAATCCAAACAACGTTTAGGGTTTGGATTTTAAAATTATCCAAATCCAAAACGGTGCTCCAAATGCCCATAGTTTGGAATGAGAAAGATTATTAGTCTTATTGATTTTTTTTTAATTATACTTTAGTTGGTGGTGTATTTTTTTTAGTTCAACCATATTTATAGTGAGGATTCGAACTCCAAACATTTTGGTTGAGATTATAATACATTACCTAATTGAGCTATTTTCAGATTGGCTAGTTCGTGTACTTTTTAACACGTCTATTATAGTCTATTTACTTTCAAAACGTCTATTTTAATCTAGAGTATTTTAGCTTTTGTTCATTTATGGGTTAATGCATGCGTGCTTTCAAAACCTCCATCTTAATCCTTGTACCTTCTAAAAAGGATCATTTTGGTCGCTTTGTTTTCTTATGTGCCTCATTTTTCATAACTACAATTTTTCAGGAATTAAATTCATAAAATATTGGCATTCTATTCAAAGATTTTCACCGTGTATAATTGTGCTAAAATGTTGCAAACAAAAACCAAGACATTCATGTTCAAAAAATGACTATACTCTTATATAGTGGCCAACAAGAGCATAACTCAACTGACATGAAGTAAGACTTATAACTAAAAAGTCATGGGTTTGAATCCCCCACCCTCAATTGTTGGTGTATTAAAAAAAAAATAATAAACTAAAATTCATATGAAAACACATGTTTTTTAGAAAGCACTTTAAAATTTAGGCTCCGTTTGATAATCATTTAATTTTTTATTTTTCAAAATTAAGCTTTTCTTTTGTTTTGTTTTGTTTTTTTTTTTAATTTCTCTATAATGGTTTTCATCTCTTAAGGAAAGATTTGAATTTACCAGGCATCTATGTCATCCGTAAAGAGTTATGATATTGTCTACTTTGAATATATAAACTCTCATGGTCGTTTTACTTTTGGTTTCACCCAAAAGGTTTTATACCAATGAAGATAATACCCTTCATTTATATACTCATGATCTTCTTCTTATCTAGTCGATGAAGGACTTTGGTCGCACTCCCAACAATTCTCCCCTTGAACAAAGTACCAACCGAGCCTCCCTCAAATAACCATCTATCCGTCTAGCTCTTACTGTGACCAACTTCCTTTACCAGAGCACACCGTCAGTCCAGGCCAACTCATTTATTCGGAGCACACCGCCTACCATGGATCTCCACAACGACTATACGTACCTTCAAGACTCGTCTCCTTTGTTCGACACCTGAGGATTCTACCAATCATGACTCAAGGGCATAACTCTGATACCACTGTTAGAGACAACGTCTCTCCACATATCTCCACATTGGTATGATATTGACCACTTTGGGCATAAACTCTCATGACTTTGGTTTTGGTTTCATCCAAAAAACCTTATACCAATAGAAATATGTGGAAGGTGATTGTTCCTAACATACGATGGGTCTATTAGTTTACATTAATAAATTTGAGTAAAGTCGAGCATCATTATTTTGGTTGAACAATAGATTCATGGTGCAAGACAATTGGATTTTTTGTCAACCATTTTAAAGTGCATTCACCAGTAATAACTTATTACATCGAATTTACACATTACCCATCATTAATAGTAGAGATGACTTGTATATAAACCATAAATATTAAAAGACAAAGTCTAAAAGATCATTTAAGGTGGAGTTAAAGTTTTTGAATAGATATGTTTTTTCTTTTATCAGTGGAAATTCAAACTTATAATTATGTAGGTGGAAATTCAAATATCTAACTTTTTTTTATGGATGATAATATATATTTTAGTCAGTTAAATTATATAGATAATATCTAATTACATAAACTTTTATTTGTATTAATTGCAGTTACGTTCAGAAGAATCAAAGTGGGATGAGATAGATTTTGAATTCTTGGGAAATGTTAGCGGTGAGCCATATATTGTTCATACGAATGTGTTCACTCAAGGCAAAGGTGATAGAGAGCAACAATTTTATCTCTGGTTTGATCCAACGGCTAATTTTCACACTTATTCCATTCTATGGAATCCCCAAACTATCATGTAAAATACTACACTCATTTCTCTTTTTCATAATTGATAGCAGCTCCGTTTGATAGCCATTTTGTTTTTGGTTTTTAGTTTTTGAAATTTAAACCTAAAAATACTATTTCGATCAATGAATTATATGTCTTTTTATCTACTTTGCACCTATGTTTTCAAAAACCAAGCTAACTTTTGAAAACTAAAAAAAATAGTTTTTAAAAACTAGACTTTGTTTTTAGAATTTGGCTAAGAGTTCAAATGCTTACTTAAAAGAGATAATCTCTATTATAGAGAAATTAGGCGAAAATAAACTTAACTTTCAAAAACTAAAAACAAAAAAAAGTTTTTGGATACAAATAAAAGTTTATGTAATTAGATATTATCTATATAATTTAACTGACTAATAAAAGTTTTATTATGTTAAATTGAAATGACTAATAATGTCTCTATTTAGTCATTAATCTTTATTAGGTTTTTAAGTATGTCCATGTGAACTTTAAAAATTGGTTTTTAATCTAACCATTGTTATTTGATTTCGAGTTTGCTTTTGAAAACCTCTTAACCGTCTTTTGTGTTGGGTAAAATTGATTGCTAGGCCCGTTTGATAACTATTTTGTTTTTTGTTTTTTGTTTTTGAAATTTAAACTTAATAATACTATTTCTACCAATGAATTTATATGTTTTCTTATCTACTTTTGTACCTATATTTTTAAAAACCAAACTAAATAAAGTAGTTTCCAAAAACTTGACTTTGTTCTTAGAATTTGGCTAAGAGTTCAAATGGTTACTTAAGGAAGATGATCTCTATTGTAGAGAAATTAGGTGAAAATAAACTCAACTTTCGACCATAATATAGATAAAAATACTTTTTGAATAATGTTTGCAAAAGCTATTAAGAGTAGATTTTAGATTTGTCGGTGTAATTGACAAAATTTTTAAATTTTTAAAATCTTTTGATATCTTATCTACGATTTTTTTTTTAAAACATCCTTATAATTTATCTCATCTCATCCCACCTCATCATTTTTATCATTTTTTTTAAAATTTAATTTGTTGCTTCTAATTTATTTATTTTTACATTTTTGTATTTACAATCAAATTACATTTTTTTATAAAAATTGTTTTTTTATATTTTATTAAATTATTTAGAGTAAAAAAAATATATTTGTAATTTAAATTATATAAAATTTGACATAATTAACTTATAAAAAGTCGAAGATAGATATTTATATAAATTCATGACTAATTGAAATATATGTTTATTTTGGTCAGAGCTATTTTGCAGTATCAATTTACCATATACTAATTCACTTCACATAAGAATTGATTTTTTTAAATGCAAAGTTTAACAACAACTATTTCAGTAACTGTAGCCAGGGGTGATCATCGGCCAGTTGGGGTCGGTCGTTTCGATTTAACCGATTCGAACCGACCAAATTCGGTCGGTTCGATCGATCTTTTTTTTTTTTACCTTAAATCAACCAAAATCGACCGACTGACAAGTCGGTTCAATCGGTCGATTTGGTCGGTATATATATATTTTATTTTTTAATTATTTACGGTTTTTAAATAATTAAATATTTATTTATTTATTTAATAAAAATATATAAAATTTTTACCATGACAAAAAACCAACCTCGATCGACGCTTTCACTAAACCGATCGATCGAGGTCGATTCGATCAGTTTTGGTCGATCGAGTCGATTTTCGGTTTTTTTTTGCTTACCCCTAGCCGCAACAAACACAAACTAATAACTTAGGGCCTGTTTGGTTAGCAATCCGAATTCTGTTTTATGTTTTCAGATTCACTGAATTCAGTGAATACGCGTTTGGCAGACGTGTTTTCGAAAACTGTTTTTGGATTCTGTGATCCAAATAGTAGAAATTCTGAAAACAACATTTTTATGTTTTCATTGTATCCAAATTCTGAATTTGAAATTTTAAAATGCAGAATTATATTAAACAAAGATAAATATCTTAGTAAATATAGTATTTCATGTTTATAAACTTAATTTAATTTTGTTAAATTAAAATAGCTATAATATAATATATAATATATTATAAAATATAAAATATTATATTATATTATAAAATAATAATAATATAAAATTTATAAAAAAATTACATGTTCATAAATTAATTAATAATGTCTTATATTCAACCTAATATTTAGTTTTGGAATTACAACTAATTTTATGATATATAAATATATTATAGAACACATTTTAAACTCTTTGTTTAAAATGGAATCAAATTTCTAAATCGCTACCAAACACATATCTGAAAACATGAAATACAACTCTATTTTCATTGAATCCCTTGTTTTCAAATTTCTGTTTTTGGATTGCCAACCAAACAGGCCCTTAACTTCTTTGCCCTAACCCATCCCACCCTCCTATTTTTGTTTTATCTAGCTATTCATTTACGTTTAACATTTATTTAAAATTAGAGACTACGCACTAAATTATAACGATAAATTAAACTTGCAGTCTTCATTTTTTTTTTGTTTGGGTCTATTTTGTTCTTCAATTTTTAAAAGTGATGATTTAAACCCAAAGTTTTGGAAAATAGATTCATCAGTTCAATATGTTAATTTTTCCATTAGTTACACTAATGAGTAGTTGACGAAACATTTTTATATTAATTTAATTATAACATCAACAATGCTTATATAAATAAAATGTATTTTTAATCTATAGTAAGCTAGAGAAAAATCTTTCATAAAACTATGTTAGTTTCAAGAGATTGAAATAATGTGACTGAAAATTCTACACCATTAAATACATAAAGGAGAATTAAAAAAGAAATTGTATATTCTAAACTTATATCAACGGTTAACTAGAAACAACACCGTTAGAACTTAGAAATAACGAATACATGATATATATATATATATATTGTTAACACACTCTGACTTTCTTGGTCTTTTTGGCTTTGGGTAAGATTCTACGTGGATGGGATTCCCATAAGAGAGTTCAAGAACATGGAATCTAAAGGCATTCCATTCCCCAAAAAGCAGCCAATGAGGCTGCAATCAAGCATATGGAACGCCGACGACTGGGCCACAAGAGGCGGCCGAGTAAAGACCGATTGGTCTAAGGCTCCTTTCACCGCCGCCTACAGAAACTTCAACGCCGATCGGTCCTGCATTTGGCCCTCCTATGGCTCTTGCCGCTCATCCAAAGATAATTCTTGGCTGTCCCAACAGTTGGACTCGGCTGCCTACCAGAAGCTCAAGTGGGTGCGGAGAAACTACATGGTTTATGATTACTGCTCTGATTCCAAGAGGTTCCCTCTTGGCCTCCCCCCTGAGTGTACTCTTTGACATTATGATTGTCGTTTCTTCTAATAAGTAGCTCGGGTGCCCTCGAGCTTAATGCGTGATTCACTTCGGTTTCAGTGTGTGTAATAATTTGTGTTGTTTCAGTTACTCACTTAAACATAGCTTAACTGGTCTACACATATATATAAAATATTAGAATATAAAAATTAACACTAACGGGTCGTTTGGATTGAGGAGTTGTAGAGAGTAGTAGTTGCAGGGAGTATGAGTAAAAAAGTCTGGAGAATTCTGAAGTATGTGTTTGGGGTGTAGAGTTGTTTACTCTAGAATTCTGACAAACTGTGTGTTTGAGGCAAGAAGTTGCATGAAGTAGGAGTTGGAAAAAGAGTTATGAGGAGTTGGAGAAGAAATTAATAAATTTGTGAGACCCACATTGTAACGATTGGTGTTTTATTTTTATTAAAAAAAAAAAAAAAGAAGAAGAAGAAGTCGTCTTCTTCCTCGCGTGCCTGCAGCCACGGCCGCCGGCCGTTTCGGCCGGCAGAGGCGCGCTCGCACCCATCTCTCTCTCTCTCTTTCTCCCCCTCGGTTCTCATTTTCTTCTTTTCGCTCCTCGTTTTCTTCCTCTCTCGCACGCCCTCTCCTCCTCCCTCTCATCTCCTTCTTCCTCTGTGTTTTTCTTTTCTTTCTCTCTCCCTCTCTCTCTCTCTCTCGCAGCCTACTCCGAGCAAGGAAGCAGTCGCCGACGCCGTCGTCCTCTTGCAGTGTAGCCGCCGACGCTGCCACAGCCGAAGTCGACGCCGGCCAGATCCGTGAGACCCGCGAGTTTCTTCTGTCCGGTTCAGGCGGTTTTTGGCGGGTTTTTGACGAACCAAAGCCGGTTTCGGGTAGATCGGGCTTCGAGGAGGTCGGATCTAGTTTTTTTCGCAGCCGCCAGCGATCCCACGCGCCGCCGCCGCCGTCCCACGCGCCGCCGTCTGTAGGTCCGCGGCTGTACCCTTCCGTGCAGTCGCCTCGGCTCATTCCTTAGTTCGTTTCGGGCCTCCGTTGGGGACTAATTGGAATAGGAAGTACCTTGGAGCACACGCCGCGTTCCTCGTTTTGCTCGATTGTTGGAGTTCAAGTAAGTAGTCGTTGGACTATCCCACCCATAAGTGTAGGGCTTAGGAATTTCAGTATGTATATGCCACGACTTTCGTGGTTTGTGTATGACTGTGATCTGGATAATTGAATGTTAGATCATAGAGGTAGTTCGGCTCTAGGCCTTGAAGAAATTCATGTCTTGCTTGCTTATTCCCATATGACGGAACTCGAAATATCCTTTTATGTTTGATGTAGACCTCGTGGCAAATTATAAGCATGATGATTGTGAATGTGTGTACCCTCAAGCATGGGCGTGTGTAGAAATATGTTTAGTTCTGTGATGGCCGAGGAGACGTTGTGTATCCTAGGTTAGGTTAATACATCCAGACGCGTTACAGACCAAAGTCCCTGTATAACCCTTAGCAGGCTGTGACTCTAGGTTGGCAAGTTGACATGGGATGTGGGGTTTGCCCTCCATCTAATAGAAAAGCTTGGGGAGTGATTCCCAGTGAGTGGGGGGGTAGTGGATACGTTCCTTGCCCTAAGTTCGTGGTTCAGGAGTGATTCCCAGAGATGTAGGGGACGTTGGGCGCTCTTGAAATCTGGATTGTGCTCGGGAGTGATTCCCAGAGTTGCAGAGGGGATGGACATGTTCCTTCACCCTAGATGAGGCCCGGGAGAGCCCCGTGGTCGTGAGTTTGTGGGCGGTAGCACCGCTATTGTTGCCAACTTAGTCCAGAAGCCAAGGGTAGGACAGAGTTAGAAATTAAGTAAGCGTGGTCGTGAAACCGAGAATCTGTAGGATGTAACGAGTCATGTACTACCTGAGTCAGGGACTCGACCTTGTTTTCTTTGTACTGTTATACATTGGACGAAGCGAGCTACTTACTGAGTATTTTATACTCACTCCCTCGTTTTGTGTGTTTCATTTGCAGGTAAGGCGAAACACTGAGATGACCAGGGTGTTGGCGGGGCTTTGCAAGGCTATGGATGGACGTGTTAGGCTTAGTTAGGGTTGTTCCCTTGTTTTAAGGGTTCGCTGCTGCTTTTTACTATGTTGTTCTTTTGTTGGATCGTTTAAATTATTAAGATAAACTTGCGTGTGTTGTTCTGTTCGTACTTTAAGTATGTTATATTGAGAATGACTGTCTGTTTCCTTGTCGACTAAGCTAGAAAGCATGTTTTAGGCATGTGCAGTTGTTTGTGGACTCCGGGGGTCTGGAACCCAGCCTGTGTGTTTATTGTAGTTCGGTGGAGGCTGGGCACCCCGTGAGGTCGTGTTTTAGAAGTGTTTAGTTTATCCAGGTGACAGGAAAATTTTTGGAATAGTCCTAGTTATGCCGTTATGCTGCCGAAATTTCGGCGCGAACGACGTAACTTGGAGTATCGCCCCTAGTAGTTTAGTTTTGTATTTTTGGGGCGTTACACACATAGAGGAGTTAATAATTCTTTGGGCCAAACTCCACTCCCCCAACTTCTCAATTCAAACGGTCCCTAACTATCTAGAAGTTTCTTGAAATATTTACCATTACTTAGATATATTAGATCTCTCCTAGAATTAGATATATTAGATCTCTCCTAGGATTATGTTGAAGATTGTAGATAAATGTCTCAAAAGAAAGAATCTAGAAATATTTATATTTCCTTAGGCTCTCAAAAGTTGTGAAAGAGCGTAGAAAAATCTTTTTGCTTGAGCTCCAAGGATCTTATGAAAGAAAAATATGTGTGCCTCATAAGGCCAGGCAAAAAAGAAAAATATGTGGGTGTTGTATTGAATATGGTGCATCCCCACTCATCTACCCTACACAATCTTTTTCTTTTTTCTTTTCTTTTTTAAAAAAGAAAAAAATATGTGGTGGATGTGGGGAGCACATACTTAGGTGGTGCCCTACCCTCCTACTTATAAAAAGGTAGAAAAAATGAGTAAAGTGGGTGAGTATTTGAGACAGTGAAAGAGTCTTCTCTCAAAAAGTGTCCATTACTAGACAAATTATTCAATGAGGCTGCCAAAATGTGGTTGACTATTTAAAATCGTGGAATATAGATCTTAAAATTTGTCTATCACCTAGCCTCATTGTTGTCCTCCAATAATTTCTCTCATCACTACAAAATCGACTATTTTTTATCAAAGGTTATAAATTTCTAAAAAATATATACATTTATCGAAGTCATTTAAAAGAATTTGAAAAATATTACTTTTTATCAAAGGTTTCTAAATACCTTTGTGATGGAACACGAGACATACGCAGCAGAAAAAAGGATCTAATGACACTCTAATTGCATCTAACTTAATAGAAATTAACATGCAAACATACAAAAGCAGTAAACTAAAAAAGGGAAGAAAGTACAATCTTTGTAGCTCAATTTCTTCACGATCTCCTTTCCAACACACAAACCGAACCACCACTAGAGCTTCCCTGCTATCCTCTGGACTCAGAACCGGGTTGTGGGACCCGGTGAATGAAGGATTGAAAAGGAAGAATGGGAGGCTCAAATATTATGTGAGGAAAGGAAAACAAGTACTTTTTGGTGAGACTTCTTTTTGAAAAAACTAAAACTTCAGCAAAAGAAACCCTTTGTTTTGAAATCAATCCTATTTATAAAGCAACTACATGCATCAAATGCATGTCAAAGCTCACCAAAATGCAACTACAAGAATTTTGATTTTTCCCAACGCTAAAAAGGGTCGGCAAAACCCTTAAAAAGCATCAGCGATTGAATTCCCGACCAAAAATTGAGCGTTGGCGATTCGGTCGGGATAACCCCGTCGGGCTAACTTATGCCGACACATTTTGTATTTGGTCGGCCTTTCTTGAAATTGCCGACGCATATTTTTTGGTCGGCATTTTTGGGAAAGGTCGACGCCTTCCACTTTGGTCGGCCATTCTTGGAAGGCCGACGCTTTTCATGTTGGTCGGCCTTTTTTGGAAAAGCCAATCAAATCTAATAAATGGTCGGCAAAGATTTGTGTGGAACATTTTATAAATTTTAATATTTTTTTATATCTAGAATTTCATTATAAAATAGAATTTTTCGTACACCTAAAAGAAATTGTATACAAATAAATCAATAATACTTTTTATTAAATGAAATTTCATTACACGGTTCATATACATAACTTTAAACAATACAAAAAATAACAATTAGTTTCTTTCAAAAAAAAAAAAACCTAACTTATAAGTTCTCATCACCTTACATAAGTAAACAAAAATTTGATTACACTTTTTTGTTCGAAAATTCTCAAAAGCTAGTGTCAACTCATCCTGCCAAAACAAAAAAAAACAAAAGTAATTAAGTTACCCAACTAATATAAGAAAAACACATATAACGACATATTTAAACAAACATTTCAAAAGTAATGGACAATAATATTAAATCTTAGCCAATTAAGTTAGCAAATTTACAACACAACTAAAATTACTTAAAACTATTTAGGAATATTAACCTAATTGAAACTTATGAATAAAATCAAACAACTTATAATCAACTAAAACAATCAAAACTTGAATTAAAAATTATATCATATATACAATTAAACTTAACAAGAACAATAAAAAATTTAAAATAATATTGGCCATAAATTTTGAACAAACCATTATATAATCGAAACGTTTAAAACATTTACCTAAACTTCTCAAAATTTATGGGCACATAACATCTAAAACTCAAATCATGAGCCTACACAAACCAACAAAAAAATAATAAACCTTTTAAGTTATAGTATTACTTAAATATTCTCAAAAGAATGACCAACAACACATACCTAAATAATGAAACATGTTCAACTAAATCATTGGAACTAAAATTAAACTTATATGAATAATCTATAATCACCAACTCACTCCTTCGCACTAAATTTTTTTTTTGACTCACTCCAAACCTCAAATCAATATCTTAGGAAGAAGTTCAAAATCAAATAAATACTACAAAGTATCAACATTACAAAACAATAATGAAGAAGTCCAAAATCAACTACAAAAGATTAACACGATTCATGAAGTAGCACCGAAATCAAACTAGCATTTCAAAAGTAAGGAACAATAATACCAATACTTAATAATTAAGATAACAAATTTACAACACAACTAATATTACTTAAAACTATTCGAAACTATTGAACTATATATAAATGAATGAAACCACATAACTTATAACAAACTAAAATGTTCAAAATTTGAATTAACAAAGTTATCATGTATACAAATAAACTCATCAAAACTTCTCAATATTTATGGACACATTTAACTAAACTTTAAGCATCAATCATCCCCTTCACACTCCAAAACATTCTTACTCACTCCTTGACTTCAAATTAATTTTTAAGCATCAACCTACACTCAAACCATGAACATAAAACTTAAACAAACAAGGTAATAAACTCATTGAATTATAATTTTACCTAAAACTTCAGAAAAAAAAATGAACGTGTTTAACCAAATTAACTAAACTCTAAACTTATATAAATATAGAAGCACATAATCACCCCTTTTACACTCCAAAGAATTTCTCATTTATCCCCTAATTTCAAATCAAACTCTAAGCATCAACATACACTCAAACAAACACAAGTAATAAAACTCATTGAATTGTACTTTAACTTCTCAAAAGAATGAACCAACAAAACTTAACTAAATAGCTAAACATGTTCAACCAAATTACTAAACTCCAAATGATTGATTAATAAACAATATATAAACATCAATCCATGTACCCCCTTCACACTCCAAATAATTTCTAACCCACTCCCTAACTTCAAATGAATCTCTAAGCATCAACCTATACTCAAATCAATTCATTGGCTACCATAACTACAATAGTCATACAACCATATCCAACAAATTCCAATAATATTAGCAAGTACCAATATTAAAACAATAAGCAAGAAGTTCAAAATCAACTACAAGCAAATGTCTCAACAAGCAAGCTTCTAAAACTCAATGATCATGAACATAGACTCAAATAAATCCATATAAACCAAATATTTTCAAATCATTGGCTATCATAACTACAGGATAGCCATATACTCAACTTCTTACTATGTATAAACATATTTTGATCCCAACCTCCTAAATTCAAAGCATAATATCAAAACATACTAACCCTCAACACATTGGCTACCTTTACTGCAGGATAGCCATACACAAAACATTAGTAGATAGATCATACCTACTTCAACGGTCCTCCTTGTAAATGCATGAGTTGCGTAAGCATTGCTTCCATGTTATCAACTTCGTATCTTGTGCTATAGTTCGAGTCTCGACTTCTTCCACTCTATTTCTAATCAATATAAACCATTGTAAATATGTTTGCTAAACCCTAAAGAAAACTCAAACCTTAGAGAATGATCTGACATATTTTAAACCAAACCATAAAACAAAATAATTTAAATGTTAGATACCAATCTAATCTATTTTAATTAAGTTAAACAAAAGCCTAAACATAGATTTATCACCTAAAATCACTAAACATACTTATTACTTGATAAAAAAGTGTTGTAAACAATATAAAAGGTCTAACCAACTTATGTTCAACCGAACCAACAATATTCAACTTCATACCCATGAATAAGAGTAATTAGCCTTAAAAATACTAAAATTAAATTTTCAAGTACAAATATGCCAAATGAGTTCTAAAATGTTTGGGTATCAATGGGTTCAAAAGTGTTTGAAATATTAGCAAAAGTGTTCAAATGAGTTCGAAATACTAGCGAAAGTGCTCAAATGAGTTCAAAAGTGTTCAAAATATTAACAAAAATGTTCAAATGTGTTCGAAATCATAAATCTAAGATTGCCCAAATCAAAACATAATTAACTTGAATAGATTTTCATAATAATCTTGAATCTAAGTATATTAACTACTTAAAACATAAGAACTTTGCAATATTGCCCAAATCTAAGAGAAGGCAAAGATTAAAACAAAAAAAAAACTACTTACAAAAGCATAGGCGTGGCGGTGCGGTGGTGGGCGGTTGGCGGTTATGCAGCGAGTGGGGGTGGTGAACGACAAGGGGAGGGTGGGGTGGTGGGAGAGAAGAAGAAGGGAGAAGAGAAGAGGAAGTTTGAGAGAGAGAAAAAGGGGGGAGGAAATGGAAGAAAGATGAAGAAATGGGGAAAAAGAAAGGGAAAAGGGGGTGAAAGGGAAAAGGGGTTTATTTTGAGTTTTTTGCCGAATCTCTTTTATAAATGGTCGGCAATTCTTGGTCTTTTGTCGACCGTTTCATAAATGGTCGGCATTTCTTATCACTTTTGCCGACAAATTTATAAATGGTCGGCATTCCTAATCACTTTTACCGATCAGTTTTTATAAACGGTCGGCATTTCTTCTCACTTTTGCCGACCATATTACAAATGGTCGGTATTTTTTCTCACTTTTGTCGACCGTTTTATAAACAGTCGACCTTTTAACACACTTTTTTCGGTGATTTTATAAATTGTTGGCATTTTTCTTCACTTTTGCCGACGGTTTAATAAAACGGTCGGTATTGCCCTCACTTTTGCCGACCATTTGTCAAACGGTCGGCAATTCGCTCACTTTAGCCGACGGTTTACTAAATGGTCGGCCTTTTGCCTCACTTTTGCCGATCATTTTAACAAACTATCGGCATGTTCCTCACTTTTGCCGACCGTTTATTAAACCGTTGTCATTTCTCTATCTTTTGCCGACGGTTTAATAAACCGTCGGGGTAAATAACGTCGAAAAATGGTAAAATTCTTGTAGTTCACAAAACACTAACTAAAGTGGCTTATGTGTCATTCTATAATGTTTATACATAGTCCACTTAAGTTAGTGGGATTGTCCAACAAAAACTTGGATAATTCCACTAACTCTAGTCAAGGGTAAAATAGTCTTTTTTATTTGGTCAAAGTCAAACTTTGACTTTTCCCGAGCAAAAAAGTCAACCCTTTGACTTTTTACGATTTTGACCCTCTTGACTAATTTTAACCTCCCGAACATGAATTCGTATTCATATTTTTGAAATTCAAAACACATTTGAATATATTGTGTCATAAAAAACCAATAGCTATATCACATATACTTGTCGGTTTAAAACTCCTTTCCCAATTCGAACAATTCGAATTAATCCATTATAGCGTTCTAAGTTTAATCCATATGAGCTAGCAGGGGGACCTAATAAACCTACAGATCATGGGCTCCAACAATCCGAGATTAACCGGTCAAACTCTTTAACCTAATTAATCAATTTTTGTTAATTAACGAGTCATTCCACTAAAGTCCCGTAGTTGCACTCCCCTCACTGTAGATATATTTCTGTCCACTTGATATAACCGTAACCAGTAAGTCAATCATTCACAGGTTGTTCGTGGTCTCGGCTAGGTCAAAATACCGTTTTACCCCCGAGAACACTTCAATAAGCCTCCCTCTATAGAACAATTGATTTGTGGTCCAACCAACAGATCTAGTCCCTCTCAGCCTAGTGAGAGGGTGGGGCCCCTTGTTCTAGTTTCGAAGTCAGCACTTAAGGGAATAACCTATCTACTATCCCTAGAGTCGGGTAGGAGTGAATTCCGTCTTGCACCCTATGTCCTCAGCTATCTATCCGGTCTTACCCATAAAATGGGAGGCTTATTGAACCAGCGCTGTTGAGCTGCTCTCACCCATGAAGATCTAAGGATAATCCCGAATAAACAAGAGTTCATAGTTAGCTCATGATTGAGATCGAGTTACCTAGGTTATCAAATTTGAATTAGTCAGTTTTATACAGTAAACGGTGTTATAAAACAAAAGTGACTAAGTCGTGGTCCAGTCTTATATAAACTCATTGCATAGGATGCCCCCACTCACATATCTCTATATGAACGATTAAGGATCACATCGTTTGTACTAACTACAAAGTAGGTCGCATCCATAGTGTCCCCAGAATAAGGCACCCAACCTTATCCCTATACTATAGACCATTTCAAGCTATATACTCGAACTTGATCCATGTTTTATGTCATCACATAAAGTTCAAGTCTACATTAAATAGCCTCGGGACCATAGTTTATTGGATTCAAGATTATAGTATACCAATTCAATAACAATTTTATGGAAATAGAAACACGAAAAATGTTTATCAATTACAAACTACGAGTTTTAAAACATAAAATCTAACACTTTGAAATAATTATCATCCTTTATCAAAGATATTATATTTAAAAATATCTACTCTTAAAAATCTTTGAAAAAGATATTATATTTATCAAAAGGATATTAAAAGTCTTTGAAGATTATATTATCCATCGGTATTTAAAAAATATTTGAAAAATATCCGCTTTTTATTGAAGGCTCTTAAAAACAATAGGAAAAAATGTTATATTTATATATAAAAAAAACATTAAAACTTTTGAAAATTATCTTAACCTTTATTGTAGTTACTTAAAACCTTTAAAAAATATCTATTTTCATTAAATGTTATTAAAAACCTTTGAAAAAGATATATCAAAAGGCAATATTAAAATTCTTTAAAAATTATATTATCTTTTATTAAAGGTATTTAAAAAACTTTTGATAAATATCTACTTTTATGGAAGATTATTAAAAACATAAAAAAAAAATATTATATTTATCAAAGGACATTAAAACCTTAAAAATTATGGTAAAGATGCCTAAAGAATTTGTTACTAGTTGATTGAGTGAAGTATTTTGATGTTCTAGAACTGTTGTCGTCATTTTGTCCAAGTTGTTGCTAAATAAACTCTTTATGAGCTCATATAAGAATTATTAGCTACTTACATCTAAATCTACAATAATCTTAAACCACTGTAATAGTAACATCTCGTTGTATCGGTTCCATATCCTTGTACTTTGGCAATTCAGGAAATTACAGATATGTGGATTCATAGAAAACCTTTTGAGGTTTGTCAATGATAAATTGAAAATTGGTATAATTTGAATTTATACTATTACATTCATGTGCTAAAGATTTCTGCCAACAAGAGCATAACTCAACTGACATCAATATGACTCATTACCAAGAGGTCATGTGTTCGAATTTCTCCACCCCCAATTGTTGATGTACTAAAAAAAGTGCTAAAGATTTCTAGAAGAGGTTTTTTCAAGGGATTTACAAACATTGATAAAGATGTATTTCTAAAGGTTTTAAAATCTTGAAAATAGCATTAAACCTTAAAAAAAAAAAAAAAGAAACCTTCGAAAAAGATAATTGACACTGCTGCTCGAAAATAAATCGATGGAGAACAACCTCCCTCGTAAGAATGTGAGCTATTGTATTAATCGATATAAGACATTGGACAAAAGAGACATTCCCTAATCCGCGCATCAACACCTCGATATCATCAACAAAACAATGTTGTTGATTTCTATAAGATCTAAATAATCTTGATAACACTTGTAGCATCCAATTTGACCATGATAGAGGGACATACGAGGATTTATCAAAGCTAAGGTTATTAGTACCCATCGAAGTCCTTCCCTAATTTCCATTGCCTCAAGGCATTTAATTGACCAAGTATTATTAAGTAAGTTGATTTTTTTTTTTTCAGATCACCAGCGCAAATCCAACAACTATTTGTTAGAAATTAAGCTAGATTTACGATACACATACCTGAATTTATAGTTTCTAGATACATGAATTCAAGGATGCATGAATGTTATTTTGTTGAGGTACATGAATCGTAAGATACATGTATTTATTTAATTTGTGTCTTTTGGATGTGTCTTTTAGGATATTATATAAAGCGTTCATTTCTCTCCTTTGTAACTCAGACATTTTGATAAGCTAGAAAAACAATTCAAAGAGAGTCATTAATTCCATTACATTCTTGTCGGCAAGAGTTCATGAATTTTTTTTTTTAGAAAATTTTTTATATAATTTATAGTTGTTCTTATGCAATTTGAGATTAAAAAAAAAATAAATCGTTAAGGTCTTGTTTGGTTTGTGATCCGTTTTTATTTTTATGTTTTCGAAAATAAAAAATATAAGAAAAACGATAAAAATGCTTTTAGTTGCCATTATTTTCAAAAACAGTTTTCAAAAACAACTCTGAAAATGACCTATTTTCGGAAAAGACAAATTGTTGTTTTCTTTGTTTTCACAAAATTATGAAAACCATGGATCAACTATACAAAAAACACGATTTTCATCCAAACAACAAGATTGAATTATTACAATTTATTTTTTTCTTTTTTTATTTTAACTCATAAACGTACCTCTATCTATGAAGTGGGTCTATCTTTATATTTTGTTTAAAAAATCATGAAAAAGATGATTATACTATTGATTTAACTAGCAAAACATTATATAAACATTAATCATTTTCGATAAATGATTTTTTTTTCTTTCTCTGATTGGAAAGAATTTTTTTTCATTTTTGTGGTAGGAAAAGATTGATTCATTTTATAAATCCTATCGATGTTATTTCAAGAAACCAAATTTTTTTGATCTCTCTCTCCTTTTGTTATCTCTACAATCTTTATTTTCTTTCTAGGCAATAAAAAATTCAAATCCGCTATTGTAAGAAATAATTATATTAGTTTTTTCCCAAAAAAAATTGAGTATATGAAACAAGTACCAGCCTTTTTTTACATTTTAAAATTTCAACCAAACACTGTTTTCAAATTTCGAATCCAAATTTAAAGTTTTTAAATTGGAATCAAACGTGTTTTCATGGAATTAAAAAATTTGTTTTTGTTTTCTATTGAATTCTTTATTTTTGAAAAAAAAAAATTCGGATCACAAACCAAACGAGGCTGAGTTTTTCAATAATTTGTTTTCTTGGTGTAGCCACCTATTTTTGTCCTGCTCATTTTTAATTAATTGTTAGATTATCATTATTTATGTTTTTTTGTATTTTTTTTTATTTTACTTGCTCATTTTTTTGATTTGTTATTTGTTAATTTTACCATGTGTTTTTTTTAAATGTTGGGGGAATCTTTTTTTTTTTTTTTGAAGAAGACAAAATTTTGATGAAGTATGTTTTGCTTTTAATTTGATTGACCAAAATGTTGTTGGTCTTTTTTAGGTGTAGGTTTTTTTTGGCATAGGTTTTCAAATTGCAACAAATTGTGGTTTTGGTTTTATGCACAAAAGAGTAATGGTTTTGGTCTTTATATACATCTCATTCTCTTCTTCAAATACAACTCACAAAAACCCTACTTCTTCTACACTCCCACACATCATTCTCATCCATTCTCAACTCTACAAAACTCCATAGCCAAATACCTTCACAACCATAAAGATGGAGAATTTTTTTTTTTGTAAAAAAAAATACTCCAAAATCCCATAGCACAAAAATAACCCTAGCTTAGTTGTAGGTTGCATTTGGTATGATTTTGTTCTAAGGATCCACACCTCAAACAACAAGCTAGTTGGTTTGTTCTTGACACCAACTTCTTGATCTTCATCTTTATTTCGAAATATCCCCGAAAAACAATAGTTGAGTAAGGGTTTTATGAGCTTTTCTTTCATTTTTGTTGTTCATTACATTTCTTCTTTACTTTTATTACAATGTGAATCCTTGTCTATTTTATTGTTATGTTTTGCTACTAACTTTATCTTTAACTCCATCTTTAAATATCCCTGAAAAACAATAGTTGAGTAAGGATTTTATGAGTTTTGTTTTCATTTTTTTTGTTGTTTATTACATCTCTTTTTACTTTTATTATCATGTGAATTTTTGCCCATTTTTTTGTTTACATTAATGTCTAAGATCTTTTGTTATGTTGATTTTACTAACTTTATTTTATGGTTTACTTCCCCTACTTATCTATCATTTTCTTTTCTCCATATTTCTTCTTCTTGGCTCTTGAGTTCATTGTACTAAGGGAGAGAAGAGGAAAAAAAGAACAAGAGAAAAAAGAAGCAAAGTGTTGTGAAATTAAAAAATGATGGTTATGTAACATAACTTAGATTAGTTGAGTATGGGTGAATAGAGTTATTTCAATGTTTTTCTTTCTTGTAATTGTTAGCATATTTGTGCACAATATTTATTTGTTATGATCAATTTGTTATGTTAAGCATGATCTATCTTTAAATTGCATTTGCATTTTATTTTTCAAACTTAATTTATTTTGATTATCGTTCATGATTTCAATTTTTTTTTTTTGCAAACTTATTTTCAAACCTTAAACTTTCCTTTGGGGGTTACAATGTTTTATAACTAAAAAATGTTATTTTCAACTCTTTTTTTTTTAATTTTTTTAAAATCATTTTTTATTTATAAAAAAAATATGCCGACGACAGAATCTAGAAATATTTTGGGAGTCCGATTTTCTAGTTTTCTTGAGGTGAGGAATTGATTCTTTGGAAGTCCAAGATCAACTCCAATACATTAATTTTTAGAAAATTTAATCATATTTGTATATTATGTTTGTTCACTTATTTGCTATGAATAAATTATCATACATGCTCAACTTATCTTGTCATTGCATTTATTTTCTTTATTTAACTTTGATTTTCTTGATTTTTCTTAGTGATTTCTATTTTTTTTACAAACTCTATTCTCATTTTTTGTAATATTATTTCTCGATTTCTTTAAAATTGCCCTTTTTGTTTTATAAAAGTTTGTTTTCAAAGCCAAAGTATTTTATTTTCTAAGTTTTAAAACCTATTCTTAAAATGTGAATTTTCTTTTAAGGTTGTTTTTTTCCTAAAAATTCCTACGACGGAATCTAGAAATATTTGGGAGTTCGATTTTCTAGAATTCTTGAGGTGAGGAATCATTATCTTTGGGAGTCCGAGATCTTGGTCCCAAGAAAAAATGAATTTAATTAAAAAAATATTTTATAAGAGGTTATCTTATGATGGATTTGAGAAATTGTAAAATTTTCCCATATTCTTGAGATGATATTATTTCCAAAATCTTGGAAATAATTTCAATGTAGCCACATTGATGGATTTTCATCCACTTATTTTATGGGATCATGACTCCAAATATTGGAGAAGTGAGTGGTAAAATAAGACATTGTTTAAAAAAAATCTTTTTCTTTACCTAAATAATTTTTTTTCCTTAAAGTTTATTTTTGCAATTCAAGATTAAATTTGGCCACCGTTTTAAACGGGTGTTGTGGGGTGCTAACACCTTCCCCATACACAAACAACTCCCGAATCCAAATCTGGTTTTTGTATACCATTTTTTTTCTCTTTTTTTTTTTTAAAAAAAAAGTTATTTTATTTAGTTTTGGTGTCCAATCACACCATAAAGAAGATTGGTGGCGACTCCTGTTAGATATTCCCTTCTCGAGGATGTCAGCCGCTCCACGTCGCAGGTACGTGGCGACACTTGGTATATGGTACCATCTATGATTTTTTTAATTGTTTTTAATTTATAATTGTTCTTATATATGTATTCTAGTTTTGTTTTTAATTAAAATTTTAAATATACAATTAATTTTTTCTAATATTTTATCATATAATTATAAATAAACAGAGTAGATTGGTTTTAAGTAACAAAATAGAAATAATAATTTGTTTTCTTGGTATATGGTGTCATCTATGATTTTTTTAATTGTTTTTAATTTATAATTGTTCTTATATATGCATTCTAGTTTTCTTTTTTTTTTTCTTATTAGAATTTTAAATATACAATTATTTTTTTTCTAATATTTTATCATATAATTATAAATAAACAGAGTAGATTGGTTTTAAGTAACAAAATAGAAATTTTAATTTAAACGATAATAAATTTTAAATAATTATCTTAATAAGTATAACTATAAAAATCACTAAAATCATATGTCATATTTCGTGATTACAACAATTACATCTGAATTTACCAAACACTATAACTTTCTTTTTAAAATTTGAAATTTAAATTTACCAAACAATGATCTGCTTCATGTGATAATTGATTTTCTTAAAAGTATGGACACTAGAAATTATTTAGCTAAAACAATCCCAAACCTAACCTAACTAGTTTTTTCTTACCAAGAATGTTTTAATTCTGTGTCATTAAGGGTGTGTTTGGATGGATGGTATGAGTTGAGTTGAGTTGGTTTAAAAAACCAACTCATTGTTTGGGGCATTGAGTTGGGTTGAGTTCTCAACTCCCCACTTCCCAAATATCTCCCCTAATTTTCTCACCATACATCTCCCCACAAAATCAATTCACACACCTTTTCCACCAATTTTCCTAAACCTTGATTCCCTTCCGACCTCCAGCGGTGGTCCGACGACTTCCGGCGGTGGCCCGACGACTTCCGGCGAAACTCCGCCCGATTGTCCAGCAAGATGAAGATCCTTTTTTGATTTCTTTTTTTATAACATAAATCATAATCTTTTTTAGACTTTGAAACACCATTTTCTAAAAAATCTCTATATTAATAATTCTTATCTGATTATCAAAAAATTCAAATTTAAATCAAATACAATTAAATCATTTGATTTTACGGGGTTACAAAAAAATAAGGGGTTTAAGTTGAATTATCCATAAGTTCCATTGCTGAAACGAAAAGAAAGATTACAGAGCAGTGATTAAGAAAAGAAAAATATGAAATGAAATCCGCTAGACGTAAAAATGTTGTAAGCCAAATGTATGCAATAGAAGGGTTGATCAATGATGATCTCTTTAGTCGCAGACATGCAAAAGACGGGTTGTTTCTTCCAAATCCCACCACAATCCAAGAAGAGATACTACTTGCATATACTTGGTAGGACTGGTTGAACACCTACTCTACAAGCACTTCATGTTTATTTCGTTAGATATATTTTGTGAGTGATAATATTTTTTGTATACTTTAATTTTTTTGGGGCAGGGGAGATAA
Source organism: Trichosanthes cucumerina (assembly GCA_036507285.1). NCBI lineage: Eukaryota > Viridiplantae > Streptophyta > Magnoliopsida > Cucurbitales > Cucurbitaceae > Trichosanthes > Trichosanthes cucumerina. The sequence continues at coordinate 8,908,113 of CM071842.1, read as the reverse complement.
GATTTGATAGCGTGTAATTAATTCTTTTGTCATAAATGAATGTATCATCAATGATGGGAAGATAAAAAACTGATTATTTGATCTTAAAACCATAGTAAGATAAAAACTGATTATTTGATCTTAAAAAAAATTGCACCAAATTTTTGGACCAAATACTCGTTTGGGGTTGATGAGCTCTAATACCATATTAGATTATATGAGGTTCCATCTCAAAACCAGTTGACAATAAGAAAAGTAGCCCATATATCATATATATTGTGAGGTTTCTCTCCACTTTTCCAATGTGGGATTCTCAACATGCAAATATTGAAGTATCATGAATGAGATATCTTAGCATTTTATGCGTTATTAACAAAAGTTATAGTTAAGCAATACCCATATAGTACAAGGGGATGTAGCTCAAATGGTAGAGCGCTTGCTTAGCATGCGAGAGGCATGGGGATCGATACCTCGCATCTCCAAATCTATTATTAACATTTTTATAAAAACAAACAATTATTTACTATATATTATAAAATTAAAAAATATTTATAGTTATAAAAAATTAGAAGTAAGAATTGTCGTGAAAATAAGATGAAAATCGGGTATAATTTTACCAATATTAAAATACTAATATAATAATATATTTATAAGAATAATATAATAAGAATAATATAATAATAATAATAATATTAAAATAAGTGTTTGGAAAGTGGGGGCAATATATATAATATAAATAAAGAGATAGTGAAAATTTATGAAAAATTAAATAAAGACTAAAAAGAGAAAGTGGGAGAGAATGAAGAGAATTGGAGAGAATTTCACCAATGGATGCATTTTATTTTTTCACCAAAAGCCACTATTTATAGGCAATTTGGCAAGGGATGAGTTGGTACATTTGGACACTAAGCATTGGTAAAAATAAATTTGACACTTGGAGGACACTATGGCTATGGAAATTTTGCCACTTGGCATAGGTAATATATGGCATGTGGATGGGCATTTATACTACATATTTTACAATACTCCCCCTTAAATGCCCATTTATATAATATATGCCTCGTTAAAACCTTACTAGGGAAAAACCTAATGGGATAAAAACCCTAGTGAAGGAAAAAGAGTACATATTTTATATAATACATTTACTCCCCCTCATGACGACATCACTTGAGATCTCTAAGTCTTCGCATCCCAATACTGTGAACCAATTTCTCAAATGTTGTAGTTGGTAATGCTTTTGTCAATATGTCCGCCAAGTTATCTTTCGAACAAATTTGTTGTACTGAGATGTCACCATTTTCTTCAAGGTCATGAGTGTAGAAAAGCTTCGGAGAGATATGCTTCGTTCTATCTCCTTTGATATATCCTCCTTTGATTTGAGTTATACATGCTGTGTTGTCTTCGTATAATATTGTTGGAGGATGTTTACTTGAAGACCATCCACATGTCTCACGAATGTGTTGTGTCATCGATCTTAGCCATACACATTCTCGACTTGCCTCGTGAATTGCGAGAATTTCAGCATGATTCGAATAAGTGGCCGTGATGGTCTGTTTCACTGATCGCCATGATATAGCGGTTCCTCCATATGTAAATAGATAACGTGTCTGAGATCTAGCTTTGTGTGGATCAGATAGATAACCAGAATCTGCATAACCAACTAGATCAAAGCTAGATTTGTTAGAATAAAATAAACCCATATCAATCGTCCCTCGAAGATATCGGAGTACATGTTTAACTCCGTTCCAATGTCTTTTTGTAGGACATGAACTATATCTAGCTAATAAATTTACTGAAAATGCAATATCTGGTCTTGTGTTATTAGCTAGATACATAAGTGCACCAATTGCACTAAGATATGGTACTTCAGGACCAAGAAGTTCTTCATTATCATCTCGAGGTCGAAATATATCTTTCTTTACATCCAGTGAACGAACTTCCATTGGAATGTTCAATGGATGTGCTTTATCCATATAAAATCTTTTAAGATTTTCTCTCTGTATAAGTTGATTGATGAACAAATATCCCATTTGCTAAATGTTCAATTTGCAAACAAGGCAAAATTTTGTTTTTCCAAGATCTTTCATCTCGAATTCTTTCTTAAGATATTCTATTGCCTTGGATAACTCTTCGTGGAGTTCCAATTATATTTAAGTCATCAACATATCTGATTATAATAGCAAATCTCGATCGAGATTTCTTTATAAAAACACACGGACATATTGGATTATTTTAATATCCTTCTTTCAATGAGATATTCACTCAAAGCGATTATACCACATTCGTCCCGATTGTTTTAATCCATATAATGATCTCTCAGAACTTTATCGAATACAATTCCGAGAACTTGATTCATATGTTTTCGTATTTTAAATCCTTCCGGGATTTTCATATAAATGTCATTATCCAGAGATCCATATAAATATGTCGTGACTACATCCATTAGATGCATATCAAGTTTTTCATATACAGTCAGGCCAATCAAATATCTTAATGTTATTGCATCCACCACATGAGAATATGTCTCCTCATAATCTATACCAGGCCTTTGCGAGAATCCTTGTGCAACAAGTCTCGCTTTATATCTTGTGACTTCATTATTTTCATTTCTTTTCCTTACAAATACCCATTTGTATCCCACAGGTTTAACACTTTCTGGTGTTAGGACTACTGGTCCAAAAACCTCACGTTTTGAAAGTGAGCTCAACTCTGCTTGGATTGCTTCTTTCCATTTCAGCCAATCCTTTCTACGTTTACATTCATCGATAGATTTTGGATCAAAATCGTCACTTTCATGAATAATATCGTGAGCAACATTATAAGCAAAAATGTTGTCAACAATAATATCATTTCGGTTCCATCTCTTTCCTGTTGTAACATAGTTTATAGAAATTTCATTATTATCCTCAAGCGTTTGATTTCATCAATACTCTTTTGAGTAGTTGTATTCTGGATTTCTTGTGGAACATCCATACCTTTTATCGAATCATTTTGATTCTCAACTACTTTTCTTTTTCGAGGATTTTTATCTTTGGAACCCATTGGTCTACCACGCTTTTGGCGTGCTCCGCACTCATTATTGACAACTTGTTCTCGTGGAATATCAATTTTTATGGAGCATTTCTTTCTTTGGTATATATGATTTAGTCACCCTTTTAGCATATGTGAATGCATCTGGTAATTGATTTGCTATATTTTGCAAATGAATTATCTTTTGAACTTCAAGTTCACATTGTTCTCTTCGAGGATCTAAATGAGATAATAATGATGCATTCCACGTAATTTCTTTTTCCAACTTCTTAATTCCTCCCCCTAATGTTGGAAAATTTGTTTCATTAAAATGACAATCAGCAAATCGTGCAGTAAATACATCACCCGTCAGGGGTTTAAGATATTTAATAATTGATGGGGAATCATATCCAACATATATTCCTAACCTCCTTTGAGGACCCATCTTAGTACGTTGTGGTGGAGCAATTGGAACATATACTACACATCCAAAAATTCTCAGATGGGATACATTTGGCTGCTGGCCATAAGCTAATTGCATGGGGGAATATTTATTATAGGCTACTGGCCTAATACGTAATAATGATGCAGCGTGTAAAACGACATGACCCCAAACCGATGTAGGGAGTTTAGCTCTCATAAGTAATGGTCTTGCAATTAATTGCAGACGTTTTATAAATGATCCTGCTAGACCATTTTGTGTATGAACATGAGCTACAGGATGTTCAACATTTATCCCAATTGACATACAATAATTATTAAAAGTTTGGGATGTAAATTCACCAGCATTATCAAGTCGAATTGTCTTAATTGTATAATCAGGAAATTGTGCTCTTAACTTAATTATTTGAGCAAGCAATCTTGCAAATGCAAGATTTTGACTTGATAATAAGCATACATGTGACCATCTACTGGATGCGTCAATTAATACCATAAAATATCTAAATGGACCACTTGGTGGGTTAATAGGTCCACAAATATCACCTTGAATTCGCTCTAAAAATGCAGGCGATTCAATCTCTACTTTAGCTGGTGATGGTCTAATAATTAATTTCTTGAGAGCAAGCATCACATGACAACTCATTTGATTGAAGAATCTTACGGTTCTTTAAAGGATGTCCATGTGAATTTTCAATAATTTTCCTCATCATTATCGATCCCGATGACCCAATCGATCATGCCAAACATCGAATATTTCGGATTCATGAACTTACTCGTTCATTGTTGCATAACTTTCGATTACTCGTATATGAGTATAATATAATCCGGAAGAAAAAGTCGCAAGTTGTTTCCAATATACGTTTTCATATGAAACAATAGATGTGATATAGAGATACTCTATATTATTTTTACGATCGGGTTTCAACATGATAACCATTATTACGTATATCTTTGAAACTCAATAGATTCCTCTTTGATTTGCTAGAGAACAAAGCATTATTAATTGAAAATTTTGTTCCTCTAGGCAAGATAAAACTTGCTTTTCCAAAACCTTCAATCAGTCCGGAGGAACGATATAGTATTGATTTTTGCTTCCAAAGATTGTCAATTTAGAAAATATTTTCATTTATGAGTATCGTGTATGTAGTAGTTGCGCAGATCCGCTAGACATAAATCCTCATTGCTCATTTTCGAGTTACTCAACATATTGAAATTGTCCATATTTCTTCATTGATAAGAAAAGGAAAAACGATTACAAAAAGTTCTAAATATATATATACAAAAACAAGAAACATATTATAAACAGTACTTAATTATATATCTTCATACAAAACATCTTCTACTTGTTTGATTGCATCAATTTTCTCTCCGTGAGATTCAAAATAATCACCACATCAAGATGCACCATATTGAGAGGATCGAATACATCATGTTCTTGAATGGCAAGATTCACCTCCACATTCTTCCCTTTTTCTTTTTCCTTCAAGGAAGCTTGATAGAGATCAACAAAGGTGTTTTGACGCATTTATGTGCACGTGACCGTGCCTATCATTCCGCACCAGGAAACATTTATGTTCATCACCTTTTGAACTCCTATCTTGTGGAGATTTTCCTTTATGATCATCGATTCGTGTGGGTTTCTTAAAGTTATAATGCGCACTACACGAAAATAGGTATTTCTTCCTCTATCATGGGTCCGACCTCGACCAGATTATTAAAATTCACAAAGATTCACTTCAGTGGAATGGTGTTGCTCCAGCTTGGTCGAGATTCATGATTTTTCATTAATAGCTCGTTATTTTGTTCAAACCACGAGAAGACATGAAATTAGTTCGAATATTTTTAAAGCCTTTCTCTCGATATTGTTGCTTTGCGAGAGCATATTCGAGACATGAAAAGTGGAGAATGTCTTCTCTAACATATCAACATCAGTAATTTTTCCTCCGCATAATTTTAATTTTGAACTAATTCTGAATAGTGCGGAATTATATTCACTTACTGATTTGAAATCTTGCAACCTCAGGTGCATCCAATCATAACGAGCTTTTGGAAGAATAACTGTTTTTTGATGATCATACCTTTCTTTCGAGCCTTGCCATAGAATGTAGGGATCTTTTATTGTAAGGTACTCCATTTTCAATCTCTCGAGAAGATGATGGCGAAGGAAGATCATAGCTTTGGCTTTTTCTTGATTTGATGCATCATTTCCTTCTTTAATTGTTTCTCCAAGATTCATGGAGTCTAAATGGATCTCAGCATCAAGGACCCATGACAAGTAGTTATTTCCATTAATATCCAGGGCTGCAAAATTCTAGTTTTGCAAGATTTGCCATTGTAATACTATATACAAAGAAATTGCATTTACATTAGGAAATTAATTAAACATGCAAGATAACATTTAATTATTAAAAAAATGGCTTACCCGGAGGACCTACCTTCAGTGGAAAAATCGGCAGAGTTTCGTGCTGTTAACGTGTTGTGAAAATAGGATGAAAACCGGGTATAATTTTACCAATATTAAAATACTAATATAATAATATATTTATAATAATAATATAATAAGAATAATATAATAATAATAATAATATTAAAATAAGTGTTTGGAAAGTGGGGGCAATATATATAATATAAATAAAGAGATAGTGAAAATTTATGGAAAATTAAATAAAGACTAAAAAGAGAAAGTGGGAGAGAATGAAGAGAATTGGAGAGAATTTCACCAATGGATGCATTTTATTTTTCCACCAAAAGCCACTATTTATAGGCAATTTGGCAAGGGATGAGTTGGTACATTTGGACACTAAGCATTGGTAAAAATTTGACACTTGGAGGACACTATGGCTATGGAAATTTTGCCACTTGGCATAGGTAATATATGGCATGTGGATGGGCATTTATACTACATATTTTACAATAAGAATGACATATATGACAATTAACACAAAATAATAGCAAATGGAGTACAATGACTGAGACTATGATGTCAACCATATCAATAGAATATAAAATACTATATCAATGGTATTTAACTTCTGTTTTTTTAATCTATGATCATTGGTATGCTTATTTTTTTGTTATTAAATTTGACACTTGGAGGACACTATGGTGGGGGGATTCGAACTCATGACTTCTTAGTCATGAATCATACTTAATGTCAGTTGAGTTATGCTCTTGTTGGCATACATCATTTGTTATTAGATCTGTGTTTAAGGTTGATATTTGAAATTATTTTTTAAAAAAATGTATATAAGTAATATTACTAGTGGTTTACATGTTTGTTTTGTATTAGGTCAATTACTGATATACTCTATCAATAAAAATATGGTATATAAAAGGCATTTAGTTTTCATTTTTAATTTGTAATAGTTAACATGCTTATTTTTTTATTAATTCTATCACTTATAAACCATATTAATAGGACTAAAATACGTATATTGATGATATTTGACCATTTTTTCTCTCTTGTAGTGATTGTTTGCATTTCTCATTTGGTTTACTATTGATTTAACACATATCAATAGATTAAAATAGTAAATCAATGATAACTTAACATCAATAACAAAAAAAATTGATAACAAACAACGATAATTTACTTATAACAATTTATTTCTAATATTCCATTTTTTATATAGTTGTTAGCTTTAGATGTGTATCAATGATAAATATTTATCATTGATAGACGATCTACAAATCGTCAATGATAAACATGAAGATATTCGATTCGTGATAATCAAAATAGTCTATAAAACATGTAGAAATGATTGGCAATAGACATATTATTGGTCTATTGACAATAGATTTTTTTTTTTATCATCAATTGATAAAAAATAATCGATTAGTGTGAAATGTGTATCACGTAGAAATGGTCTATCGATGATAGATATAAACATGGTCTATCAATGAATAAAGGTCTATCATTAATAAAATATAAAAATGGTTTATCGAGGATAGAGGTCTTGAACAGTGGTCTATCATTAATAGATTATAAAACGGTTTATCAAGGATAGAGGTCTATCACTGATAGACTATCAAAGTAATATATCAATGACCTAAAATTTAAAAGAATTGCTATATTTGTAAATAATTATTTATTTATGTAACATATTTGCAAATTTGACAATAAATAATAATTTAGCCACCCATTATATTCACAAACCACCCATTATAATTATCCAAAAAGATATATCAAAAGACAGTATTAATTCTTTAAAAATTATATTATCCTTTATTAAAAATATTTAAAAAACTTTTGATAAATATCTACTTTTATTGATGTTTATTAAAATCTTTAAAAAAATATTATATTTATCAAAAGACATTAAAACCTTAAAAAATTATGGTAAAAATGCATAAACAATTTATTATTAATTGATTGAGTGGAGTAGTTTGGTGCTCTAGAATTTTTGTCGTCATTTTATCTAAGTTGTTGCTAAATAAACCATTTATGAGATCATATTAAAATTATTAGCTTATTCCATCTAAATTTACATTAATCCTGTAAAGACCCCAAGATTCTGACTAAACCTGACCCTAGAGCCTTTACTAAACATGCATGAATCGAGGCCTCTAAGTGCTTAAAGTTAAAGATTGAAGAAACGAATAAAAGCAAAACAGTTATTCAATAAAAACAAATCAATCATTTCATTTGGGATCCCAATAAAAAGAATTAAAAACGACATCATTTTAATAAGGAAATCAACTCGACTTGGCTTCCCTAGACTTAATTTAAAGAATAAACAAAAAGAAACGTTTTAACCAAAAGAATAGCTGACAGAAAACATGTGACTCAAACTTATGGAAATCGCTTCCTTATCCCATGGCTCGAGTAGCGCTCCTCGTCATTCCACCAGCTTGCCTTTGCCCTTACCTGAAAATATTTTTTTTTTTAAAAAAAAAGGGGGTGAGTATTACATACATAATACTCAGTAAGAGCCCCCACAGGCGGGGGTTCAAGAATCATGGGCCCTCAAAATATACAAGTAAAATATAAAAACATTCGTGGCTTTTCTCTTCGGCTTTTTGTGGAAATTTTTACTTCCTGTTCCATGGCCTCCATTCTGGGTCGACCCATTACAATAATCGTACATTCATTTAATAGTGGGAGTTAGTTGTCAAGCCTTCGTAAACAATTTCATTTAAATTTCTCTTCGGCTTCTAACGAACAACTAGTCCTCCCACAACATGGCCTCTAAGTGGGTCGACTCCGAGAATCATAAAATACGTAATTATATTTCCAGGAAAATTTCACACAGCCTTCGCAATTAAACTTAGTAAGGCAATATCAGGGCCTCAGTTACCTAAACCATACTATTTAGAACAAAATAATTCTCATGGCATTAATATAGTTAAACCAACATGCATAACTTCAGGGAAAACAATAATCTAATCATTCATGGCATAGATGGTTGGCAGTCCAACCTAATCATGGCATTTATAATATCAATAGGAAATCAGAACTCAATCCAACATGGCCTTTTAAAACCAAAACCTCCAACCATGTAGGATGTTTTCGGCAAACTTTTCAACTGGATTTAAGAATCTTATATGGGTTCCCTTACCTTAGCCTCAGCTAACAACTGGGTTGTAAATTTCTCCTGCGTAACCTGACTCAAACGACTTTCGTTTAGGTCCGTCACAACTTCGACGAATACCTAACACAACCATGGGTTAATTTACCTCAACTTAAACAAATCTTATAGTTCAAACCCTTCATAGAAATGGCAACTCACTCACCGCGAATCCGACGACAAAATAATCTCGCCATCGATGCGAGAGGCGGCACCGACGACGGCAGCGGTGGCGGCGGTGCAGCAGGCAATGGCAGCAGCGCGGCGCAAGACGGATCCGTCTGGCGGAGCTTCAGCGTCGGGCGGCTGGAACTCCGATCGGCAGCGCGCGAGCGGGTGGAGGCTTCGATCGGCTGGGGCACGCGAGCGGCTGGAGGCTTCGATCGGATGCGACGGCCTGGAGTTTCGACGGCGGCGCGAGGGCTCGCGAAGTTCGCGTCGTCGCGCGCGAGGTGGCTGCGAAGGCTTCCCGAGAATCGACCGGCTGCGCGCGGCAGCGGTGGCGCGGCGCGCTTCCGGCGGGCGCGACGACTGCAGCGATGGGATGGACGGACGAACGAACGCGCGACCTCCCGTGCGCGGCTAGGGTTTATGTGAGGGAGATGGTGAGGAGATGATTACCTCGGTTTGCGTGCACAAGAAGACAAAAAGGGTCTCTTTTAAAAAACCCTACTTGGGGTTTGATTACTAAAATGCCCCTCAACCATCTACAATTCACAAAAAGGCCTTGACTAAGTCAAAACTCAAATTAAATGTATGACTTTACTAATATTAATATATACTTTAATGAGATATACTACGATTTATGATGCGGGCGTTACAAATCCTAAACCACTTTCATAATAGCATCTCCTTGGCTTATTCTTCTAGTTCTATATCCTTGGTACTTTGGCAATTTAGAAAATTACAGATAGATGGATTCATAGAGAACCTTTTCAGGTTTGTCGATTCGTAGAAAACCTTTCAAGTGCTAAAGATTTCTGCATGAGGTTTTTTCAAAAGATTTACAAACATGGATAAAGATGTATTTCTAAAAACTTTAAAATCTTTGAAAATAACATTATTTTTTTTAAAGAAAATACTAAGAACTAGGAATCAGTAGATGAACCCAATTATTCTAACTATGTTGGCATCATCTTAGCACCCTCATCATGTGTCTTAGGTCTTAAAAGTCAATTCATTCATCAAGGAAAAGTATGTGAGGAACATACAAAGAAAGAGAGAGAGCGGAGCAAAGAAGGCTCACAAGTCCAAACAAACCCAAGTACAACAAACCAGAAAAAGCAAAGAGAAAGATAGAACGATCCAAGACAAAACAAAAAACATTAAGTTGTTGGAAAGAATGCCCGCCAATTTAGGACGATGGTAGTGATGTCGTAGGCACCAAAGGTCAATGATTTAGTGCTCCAAGAAACTGCCAGAGTTAGAATGTCTTCAAAGAGAATAAAGGCAATAATGACTTTGTCATTAAAAAGATGATTGTTCCGTTGTAACCAAACACACTGCAAGGTAGAACCAACGAGATTGGAATAAGGAATATGATTGTCAACTTTGTGGTTGATGTTCAAGACTACTTGGAGAAAACTTTCCACTCTGTCAAAAGCAGGAATGGGTTGTTGGGTGCCATTGCTACAGAGGCGCTAAAGAGAAACCACATAAGGGCAGTGGAGGAAAAGATGGTCAATGGTCTCCTCACTACAAAACAAAAAGCACAGTAGCTAGGACGCAAACAATGGTTAGGCAAAAGTCTTTGTAGTATATCCGCGGTATTAAGCCCTAGATGCATTAAAGTCCAAACAAAAAACTTACATTTTTTAGGGAGAAGAAGCTTCCAAATGTAAGAAAGATCAAAATAATTGTGAGGAAAGTTGCGTAAAAGAGATTTAGCGGAGCCTACCAAAAAAGAACCGTCATTGTTTCCCAACCATTTTAAAATATCAATACCCTCGGGAATCCAGTCCGCTTGGAGGTTGGACCACCACTTGTCTTCATGCTGCAAAAGCGGTCTATGAGGGAAGAGGTCCCACTTTCTCAAATCGTCATTCCAAGCTTCAGAAACGGTGAAGCGCTTCTTAAAACAAAAAAAACTTACATTTTTTTAGGAGAATAAGCTTCCAAATGTAAGAAAGGTCAGAATAAGTATGAGGAGAGTTGCGTAGAAGAGATTTAGTGGAGCCTATTGAAAAAGAACCGTCATTGTTACCCAACTATTTTAAAATATCCTTACCCTCTCTACGTAAGGGGGGAATCCAGTCCGCTTGGTGGTTGGACCACCACTTGTCTTCACGCTGCAAAAGAGGTCTATGAGGGAAGAGGTCCCACTTTCTCAAATCGTCATTCCAAGCTTCAGAAACAGTGAAGAGCTTCTTAAAACAAAAAAAAACTTACATTTTTTTAGGAGAAGAAGCTTCTAAATGTAAGAAATGACAGAATAAGTGTGAGGAGAGTTGCGTGGAAGAGATTTAACGAAGCCTACCGAAAAAGAATCGTCTTGTTACCCAACCATTTTAAAACATCCTTACTCTCTCTACGTAGGGGGGGAATCTAGTCCACTTGGAGGTTGGACCACCACTCGTCTTCACGCTGCAAAAGAGGTCTACAAGGGAAGAGGTCTCAACTTTCTCAAATTTCCAAGCTTCAGAAACGGTGAGGAGCTTCTTAGTTGACAAAGCATAAAAACAGGGATACGAGTGTTTGAGAATGCTAGAATTGACCTAGTTATGGTGCCAAAAAGAATGGAAATTCCACTTTGAATTACCAACGAACATTGCTCATAAAAAAGTTCTTAAACTTGATGATATTGTGTCAGGGTGACTTGGAACTGCTATATCTGCAAGTGTTAGGTAGGCCTCCTGGGGAGCTCGGGGAATAACGAGCTTGAATGACCTTTTTCCACAAACAATCATCTTCCATTGTAAAAGCGCCATAGCCACTTACAAAGAAGAGCCATGTTGGTATCTTTTAGTCTGCCAATGCCGAGACCACCTTGATCTGTGGGAAGAGTCACAATATCCCAACGAACAAGATGAGAACCACCTTTCAGATCAATACCCTCCCATAGAAAGTTACACATAAGCTTCTCTATAGTCTTGTATACTAAACTTGGAGCCTTAAAAACAGAAAGCATATAAGTTGGGAGACTGTTCAGAACGGACTGAACTAAAGTGAGACGACCCCCTTTAGATAAATAAGAAAAACACCAGCTATCGAACTTTTTATTGATTTTGTCAATGACAGGCTCCCAAAAAGTATAAGTATAGGGTTTTCCATCGAGCGACATTCCCAAGTAGTGGATTGGGAGACAAATAGCGGGGCAACCCCAAAGATTCGCCACAAGACTGATCTCTTCGTCCGAGAGGTTTACCCCAGATATGGAGGACTTATTAAGGTTGATGTTGAGACCTGACACCTTTTCAAAAGAGCGAATCACCGAAAGCAAATTGTTTAACTTTCCAAGGTCATAGGACGAAAAAAGAAAAATATCATCTGCGAACAAAAGGTGAGAAATGTGAGCACAGTTATTAGGAAAAACAAAACCATGTATAAGCTCTTTTTTTTTGTGCATCTTCAATTAAGCTACATAAATAATCCATAACAATAACAAAAAGAAAGGGAGAGAGAGGATCCCCCTGTCGAATTCCCCTAGAAGCGATAATTTCCCGTCGTGGTTTGCCATTTAACAAGACAGAGTAGCTGATAGTAGAAATACAAGCCTTAATCCATCTGATCCAGGTGGCGTTGAAACCTTTTTGTCTAAGGATCGAGAGTAAAAAATCTCAGTTGAGCATGTCAAAAGCTTTTTGAATATCAAGCTTGATAATCACCACTTTTTGATGAGTACAATTCCAGTGGTCAAGTAATTCATTGGCCATAAGTGTAGAGTCAGTGATTTGGCGATTCTTGACAAAAGAAGATTGGTGGACTCCAATGGTGTCAGGAAGAACTAATTTTAGTCTCTCAGCTAAGACCTTTGCAAGGAGTTTGTAGACACTGGTAGTGAGGCTAATGGGGCGAAAATCTGTCACTTTTGTGGGTTAGATCACTTTGGGTATGAGAGTGATGTAGATCTCTAAAAAAGGAAAATGGTCAATGCTTGAAGATGTGGGTGAGTCAGAATCTCCCACACAAAATCCAAAAGAGAAGCTGATTTTAGGAGGCAATCAGACAAAGGTGACTCAAAGGGATTAAAATGCAACCAGCCGAATAGCCAGGGCAAGATCTGTAATCCAAACAGTGCACAAAAGTTCCAAGAAAGAACGACCAGGTCATGAAGACGTGACAACGAAGATACAAGAAGATAAAGCGACAAAATCAGACTTGTGGAGTTTGATAAACAGTAAGCGAAAGCAGCTTCAGGGAGATGAAGCGACAGGATCAGACTTACGGAGTCTGATCAACAACAAACAAAAGCAACGTACCAAAGCTAGGGTTGAAACCCAGCTAGCCGAGGTCGAGGACGACGGGGCCGAGGTCGACTAGATTTCAACCAAGGTCGACTGACCTCAAACAACATAGTCAATAAAGTACACTCTTTTTCAAGCTACAATTTTGTTCAAGCATGAATTCGATTCCTCCTCGAACAAAGGGGGCACACAAGATATATATCTCCCAATCAAGCAACAATTCAAACAATATTTATGAAAAGAAATTCATTTGAGAAGTTGAAATTCAAGCAACAATAATGGTTCCAAAAATCATTAAAAGATTGGTTGAGGTTAACTAGAAGCCAAGACCAACCCCAAAAGCATAGGTCGAGGCCGACCTCGACATGGGTTCAATTTTTAGCATAACATGTGCATTGGGAGCTATTGGAAAGCATTTTTTCCTTGCATACATCCAAGTCACATCATAAAGCGAGAAGAGTGGAACTTTCTAGGAAAATTGGTAACCGTACGTCAGAAGAGGCCCAAAATTTTGGGCTCATGCAGACCCTAAAGGGCAAAGGCTGAAGCCGATCCTAAGAGGCCGAGGCCGAGGCCGAGCCCACTACGTGTTCGGTCCGATCCAACTCATATCGCATGGCTAATCTAAGTACCCATCTAAAATTTTGGGCTCAGGCTAAACCCTTTGTCACACCAAGGCCGACCCTAAAAAGTCGAGGCCAAGGCCGACCCCACCAAGTGTTCAGTTCGAACCCTCTCTTCCTTTCCCAGCTCCTTTTCAACTTATTTTTCTCAAGAATTCCAACAGATAACTCGAGATGTTTTTAATGAAGCAAATACAGCTGCTACAGCGAACATTGAAGCTATAGATAACCCAATATGCTTTTAACAAAATCAAATGGGTGAACCTTCAAAAGAAGAATTTTAAACCATGGGAAGACTAGGATCAGCCCTACGGGTATGATCAAGCAATCCCAAGATAATCCAAGGACTACCTTGGAGCCTTAAAATTTTCTCTAGGAAAGTGGTCGAACACCATGAATCTAGAGGAAAATCTTAAACCATGGGAAGACTAGGATCAACCCTACGGGGTATGATCGAGCAATCCCAGGATAATCCAAGGACTACCTTGGAGCCTTAAAATTTATCCAGGAAAGTGGTAGAACACCATGAATCCAGAGGAGAATCTTACACCATGGAAAAACTAGGATCAACCTTACGGGGTATGGTCGAGCAACCGCAGGATAATCCAAGGACTACCTTGGAGCCTTAAAATTTTCTCCAGGAAAGTGGTCGAACACCATGAATCTAGAGGAGAATCTTAAACCATGGGAAGACTAGGATCAATCCTACGGGGTATGATCGAGTAATCCCAGGATAATCCAAGGACTATCTTGGAGCCATCAAATTTTCTCTAGGAAAGTGGTCGAACACCATGAATCCAGAGGAGAATCTTACACCATGGGAAGACTAGGATCAGCCCTACGGGGTATGATCGAACTATCCCGAGATAATCAAATGACTACCTTGGAGCCTTAAAATTTTCTCCAAGATAGTGGTCGAAAACCATGAATCTAGAGGAGAATCTTACACCCTGGGAAGACCAAAATCAACCCTACAAGGTTGATCAGGCAATCCCAAGGATAATCTAAAGACTACTTTAGAGTTTAAACCTACACCTTTCGAGAGTAATCTAGTATAACCAAAGTGAAAATGTCCTAAGAAAAGAGATGAATTTGAATAGTCTCCATACCAATAGTCTGAAGCTACACCATGCATTCTAATTAGGGAGTGGGGGCTAATGTTATGGGTGAAATTGGACCATAAGGACAAATTTGGAATACATAGGAAACAAAAAGACAAACACACAAAGAAGGGTCGAAACCATGCAAAAGCGGACTAAATTTGGCTAAAAAGGAAAAAGAAACTGGGCCTTCAGACTGTGCAAGAGGTGAGGATCGGGCTCGAAAGCCAGATCTCTAATCGACCTCAGCCTGACCAAGGTCGAGGTCGAGGCCGAGCCCAATTGGATCGAGGTCCACTATGACTCAATCGAGGCCGAGGCCGACCACGACCCAGCTGGGGTTGAGGTTGACCTCTCTGTGGGATCGGTCTGTCTTCTTTTTCCTCTTCTGGGCCCCGATCCGCATCCGAAGATGGCCCTCTCATTTTCCTGCTTCATGATAGATTAGGGTTGACACCCTAGAAAAACCTATAAATATTCCTCTAATCAAATCAAAAGTAACTTCTTCTCCATTCTATAAACCCTTGCTAAACTCATCTAAAAACTCTCTGGCTTAAGCATCGGAGCCTGTGTGGATAACAACACACCGGTGTTCAGATCTTTCTTCTTTTGCAGGCCACGTTCTTCCCCTCTCCTAACAAATTCACACAGTCGTTGTCACGTGAAGGTCAGGTGAGTTATCCTGTCCGAATTTTGGTAACAACATGCATAATTTTAGAAATTTTATGCCATTTTCTACACAAATTCAACAATGAAAGTTGACCCAAGTTGCACATGAATAAATATGAATACTCTAGCTCATAAAGCTTATAATAGAAGGAAGAAACAGAGGCAACATGAGAAAGGTTTTTTCACACAAGATCTCCACCATTCTATTGTTTTTATTTTATTTTGTAATTTTTTTGTTCGTTCTAGACCTGTGAAGCTCCGAAGCTTAATCCTACCTCAACAAAAATTAGAGGTGGTAAAGATTACCCAATCATTTTTTGAAGAAAGAGTAGTTGTGTCAATTAAGAAAGGAGTGAAACGGGTCTCTTTATTTGTTCTTCACTTTAGATTCTGATTTGTTCCTTTTTCATGGGACTTATAGTTGTTGTTTTGTCTTTTCTTTTACAATTCATTTCTTTAATTTAAAAAGTGGTTAAAAAGTTGTTAGATTTTGTTTTGATTAATGGAACTTTTATTGTTCTTTCATTATTATTAAGTTTTATTCCATTATTAATTAATTCTTATCCATGGTTGCCTCTACTTTAGTTATGCACTTTAATTCTTTTAATTTATTATTTTTTATTCTTTCAATTATGAGCTAATTAGTCTTTCTTTGGGTTTCAAACATGTGAATGCCCTAGAAATCGAAATAAAGTCCTAATTGTGAAAGCAACCCTGCTTACTTTATAACTTGTATTGATATTTAATTATTATTACTAGTTAAGATTGATCACTTGGATTAAAATTTAAGTTTAATTCTGAAAAGGTTAGATAAAAATTGGATTTTCATAAAAGCAATAAAGGAAAATATCATAGTCATAGTAATTTGTTTTTGACGCTAGACATAGGACAAAGCGTTTAAAACTAAAAGAATTGTGTTTCAACAAAATTATCTAAGTTAGATTATCCATAAAAATAGACGCTTAATCACTTAGCCTCCTAAAAAAACTTCATAAAAGGTTGAATAGATGTTTAATTGGATTTACAAAACTTAAGTATTGAGTCAAAGTATTACAATTGCAATTAGGCCGCAATTTCTTTCCATGAGCAAAAATACATTTTAATCCTTTATCAAAGGAATTTAAAAAACCTTTAAAAATATCTACTCTTAAAAATCTTTGAAAAAGATATTATATTTATCAAACGATATTGAAAATCTTTGAAGATTATATTATCCATCGGTATTTAAAAAATATTTGAAAAATATCCGCTTTTTATTAAAGGCTCTTATAAACACTAGGAAAAGATGTTATATTTATATAAAAAAAACATTAAAACTTTTGAAAATTATCTTAACCTTTATTGAAGGTACTTAAAAACCTTTAAAAATATCTATTTTCATCCAATGTTATTAAAAACTTTTGAAAAAGATATATCAAAAGGCAATATTAAAATTCTTTAAAAATTATATTATCCTTTATTAAAGGTATTTAAAAAACTTTTGATAAATATCTACTTTTATGGAAGATTATTAAAAACTTAAAGAAAAAAGATATTATATTTATCAAAGGACATTAAAACCTTAAAAATTATGGTAAATATGCCTAAACAATTTGTTACTAGTTGATTGAGTGGAGTATTTTGATGTTCTAGAACTCTTGTGGTCATTTTGACCAATTTTTTGCTAAATAAACAATTTATGAGCTCATATAAGAATTATTTGTTACTTACATCTAAATCTACAGTAATCTTCAACCATTGTAATAGTAGCATCTCGTTGTATCGGTTCCATATCCTTGTACTTTGTCAACTCAGGAAATTACAGATATGTAGATTCATTAGAAATTAAAACCTTTGGAGGTTTGCCAATAATAAGTTGAAAATTGGTATAATTTGATTTATACTATTACATTCAAGTGTTAAAAATTTATGCCAACAATAGCATAACTCAACTAACATCAAGTTGACTCATGACCAAGAGGTTATGGGTTCGAATCCCCCCACCCCCAATTGTTGATGTACTAAAAAAAAGTGCTAAAGATTTCTTGATAACACTTGTAGCATCCATTTGACCATGATGGAGGGACATACGAGGATTTATCAAAGGTTATTAGTACCCAATCGAAGCCCTTCCCTAATTTCCATTGCCTTAAGACATTTAACTGACCAAGTATTAAGTAAGTTGAGTTTTTTTTCAGGTCCCAACGCAAATCGAAGAACTATTTGTTAGAAATTAAGCTAGATTCATGATACACATACATGAATTTAGGGTCGTTTGACCCCCTGTTTTGGATGGTTTTGGATTCCAAATCCAAAACCATGTTTGGCTCAATGTGTTCAAAACCTTTGGTTTTGAAACAAAACCCCATCGGTTACAACAATGCAACCCCATGGGTTTGTTCCATGTTTTTTTATTTTATTTGTCATCTTCCATTTTTCAGAGATTACTTCAACAACAATTTCGGTGACAACTCCAACAACTATACCGGTGACCTGACTACAGCTAATGGCTACCTCCAATAACAACTCTGGCGACTCGACCACTGCTGACAATTACCTCCAGCGACAACTCTGATGACAACGCCGACGACCACAACGGTGACCCCGCTAACGCTGATGACTACCTCCGACGACAATTCCAACGACTACACCGACAACCCCCCACTGCTGACGACTACCTTCGATGGCAACTCCGACCACCACACCGGCTACCCCTGCCACCACTGACGACTACCTTCGGCGAAAACTCCGACGACTATACCGATGACCTCGACCATCGCTGACGACTACCTTCGACGACAACTCCGACGACCCTAACCATCGTTGACGACTATCTCCAACGACCACACCAGCGACTCCAACCACCGCTACGACTACCTCCAATGGCAACTCCGACGACTCCTGCCATCGCTCACGACTACCTTCGATGAAAACTCCGACGAACACACCGACGACCCCAATTACTGCTGACAATTACCTCCGACGACAAGTTCGACGACTCCAACCACCGCTGAGGACTACCTCTGATGGCAACTCTAACGACCACCCCGACGACTCCTGCCATCGCTGATGACTACCTCAGGCGACAACTCCGACGACCATGCCGATGAACCTGACCACCGCTGACGACAACTTCGATGACCACACTGATGACCCCAACCACCGCTGGCGACTACTCCGACGACCACACCAGTGACCTAAACCACCGCTGACGACTACCTTCGACCACAACTCCGACACCCATATCGATGACCCCGACCACTGCTGACGACTACCTCAGACGATAACTCTAAGGACCACACCGACGACCCCAACAACCAGTGACCTAAACTTGTGTAATTTGATCAATTAAATAAAGTGTTATTTGTTTTGATAGAATTACAGTCTTGCTTTAATAAATCCAATAAACTAAGCTCCAAGGTTATAACATTTATCTTGAACATCAGTGTAGTGGACACTATTTGGATTGAGTTCAAGAATATAACTTAAATGGTCTATGGTATAAGAATAAGGTTGGAAACATCATTCTGGTAACACCATGGATGCGACCCACTTTGTAATTAGTACAAATGACGTAATCCAACTCATTCATGTAGTTGACATGACCTGAATCCTGAGCAAGTTAAGAACTCCTGCTTATAGGGGTTTGTCCTTAGACTAGTATGGGTGAGAGTGGCCTGTAGCCGACTCAATAAGCCTACCTTCAGGAGTGACGTAACCTCGTAGGTAGTGGGAACTTAATCTGCAAGATGGAATTCACTCATTCCTACACTAAGGAATTAGATAGTTGTTGTCCCTCAAGAATCGACTCCAAGTCTTGAACAATGGGGCCCCGCCCCACTATGAGGGTATGAGTCTAAGGTAGGACCTTAGACTTGTTGTTCATTAGAGGATCAGTGGTGCTTAAGGAGTAAAGAGGTAATCACAGGGGTAAAATGGTAATTTGACCCAGCTGTGATTACGAACAACCTGTGAAGGGTCGACTCATGGGTAATGACTATATCAGTGGACACAATAATATCTACAGTGAGGAGAGTGCAGCTACAAGTCTATAGTGGAGTGACTTGTAGTTAATGAATATTGATTAACTGGATCAAAGAGTTTGATCGATTAATCTCACATCATTGGAGCTCATGAACCGTGAGGTCCATTAGATCCTCCGTTGGCTCAATATGGTAATGTTGAGGGTATAAAGTTAGGAGTGAAATTGAAGTGTTCAATTTCATATACATGAGATGTTATATCATTTATATATGATGTAATTGATATAATATATAGTTTTAATGTGAATTAGATTCATATATAAACTATATACTAAAGAGAGAATAAAGGAGGGGCAGGATGGTCATTTCCATCCCATTCCCCTATATATATGGTTGCATGAGATGCAACTAGGTTAAGTGATTCTAAGCAATTTTACAAGCTCTCTTGTTGTGTTGTTGAAAGAGTTTCAAACCACACATCTCTCTCAAAATACCTCACCTCTCCTAAGGGGAACCCACCTTCCTCCCTCACCTAGAGAACAACGGAGAAGATCCGGTTGTCGTGTCTTCGTACGTTAGAGTTCCTGTTGCTGAGATCGTGATCGTGGGAGAGAGGGGCACTCGAAGAAAGGTTCTTCAAAGGTAATTTCTTGTTGTCCATTCTGTTTTACATGCTTAATCTAGTGTTTTATGTTCTTGAATTAATCGTTGTAACTAAATCAAGAGCGCGCGATTCGCAATCGCTTCCGCTGCGGGGACTTCGATTCCCTTCAATTGGTATCAGAGACCAATTGCGTTCTTGATTTATGTTCTAAATTTTTTCAAGAACAAGGTGGGATTTACTGTTTTTGCATGAGATGTATGAACGGTTTTGCAAAATTAGATGTTTTCAATTTTGGCACTTAGATTTACAATTTCCATTGAATCATTCAATGTAAGGGCTCGGTGTTTTGGGCAGTTTTAATTGTAAATCGAGTCTGTAAGTCCGTGTCGATCGAGACAAAGCGGTTGCTGAGAAGATCGGAGCGAAAACGAGCAAGATTTGGAGAAATCCCATTGTTGTTTGTGTGCAGCATTGCAACGTTGTTCATCGGCGTTACAACGCTGCGCTTGCGAAAGGAGCGTGCAGGAGACAACAGCGTTGCAACGCTGGACAAAAGACGACAAGGAGCAGCGTTTCGCAGAATTCAACAACGGGCAAAAAAACGGATTTTTTATATATATTAATTATAAAAATGTTTTATATTTAATATATTTAATATATATTAAATTTTAATTAATATAATTAGTTCATATTAATTAAAATTATTTCTAGGGTGCCAAAATTAGTCTATTTTTGCTATTTTAATTATACAATTGTTGTGTAATTATTGTCATGCATAGTGTATGCTTGTTTTTTTAGAAATCTCACCTTAGGTTAAGTATTTTCATGCATCATTTATAATATAAAGAGTTATATTATATGGTTTGCATGATTAATTAATATTTAATTAATATAAAGTTGTTATATTAATTTATGGACAACATTGACATGCATTATATTTCATGTGATGAATATGCTATGAATGTCTTATTATTCATGTGATGAATGATCAAACACTATAACATAGTATGCATGTCACCTAAGGTTAATTATTAGTTTTCAAGTGTTTAGAACTTGGAAATAATAGACCTTAGGTTATCTAGTTCTAATTAGATTAGAATTAAGAACCAAGTAATTTATAAGCTATGATTAAAAGAGAAACTCTGTCTAAGGAAAGTTCTATCTAGGTCAGTATTTAAGTTTCGACGGAAACGGAACACCCCACGAGGAATCGACTGGGAGTGAAATTTAATCAGAGAGCTTTATAAATTACAGTAGCGTCAGCGGGTTTATTAAGGGGTTAATAAACTAGAAATCCTAGGTTTAATATAAGGAGTTATATTAACAAACTTAGGATAAAATCAATATTAAGAGTTATATTGATTATCGATATAAGAGTTATATTGATAGAGTTAGGTAAAACCATTAGTCGGGTTTAAGCCTAAGTAAGATTCTTATACACTTTAAAGTATTCAGTGGGAGGAAAAAGTGTATGAGATACATATTTTTCCACCTATGCTATCTCCGGGAAGTTCACACCGTGAGACTCATACTTGGCCTCGTGGCGCAAACGGGAGCGTCCCCCTTCGGATGGTGTTTGTATGAGTCAATATCAAGGTGAAAGGAGAGGGTACTTATAGTGAGTGGGAGCGAGTTTAGTGAAAACAAAACCTCACGATCTCTTTTGTCGGTTTACACCGTTAGACCACTATGGTCACCGCTAGTTTGGCTCCGGGACTGCACAATCCCTTCGGAGGGCTTGATCATAGGGGATCGAACACAGTAGACACCCGAAAGGGATAAAGATTTTCTTAGACTATTTTCCAATCTAGTCCTCCCTTCGGCAGATTTTATTGGATCGAGACTCTGGGATCTAAAGACAGAGGGTTACACTCACGGGGTACATAACTTGTGTATGTATCCAGACCGAAAAATGGTAACTAAAACCTATAGGAATAAGAGTTATTCTGGTATTAGGTATTGGTCAAGAGTGTCTTGATCTAGAGGAGGAGTATTTTTTATTACCCTTCGGTGCCATACATTCTAAACCTTTGGAGTATCATTGAAAATTATAAATGGCCTAGGAATCATTTGATAATTAGCTAAAACATGATTGGATTAGAGTTATAGCAAGAAACTCATACAAGTATTTGTTTGTAAATGTTTCAGCAAAAATGTCTAGCTCTATAATTTCCTTATTGGGTGTGGAAAAGTTAACCGAAGAGAATATGATGACATGGAAAAACAAACTCAACACTATTTTGGTAGTGGATGATCTGAAGTTTGTGCTAACTGAGGAGTGTCCTCGGTGCGTGCTCGAATGCGTCACAAAATGTTCGTGATGCATATGATCGATGGATCAAGGCCAATGATAAGGCCAAGGTCTACATGCTGGCAAGTATGTCTGACATATTAGCCAAGAAGCATGAGGGCATGATTACCGTCAAGAAAATCATGGATTTTGTGCATGGTATGTTTGGACAACAGTCCACACAAGCCCGACATAATGCCCTAAAGTACATATTCAACTCGAGGATGCCAGAGGGTACATCTGTCGGGATCATGTCTCGGATATGATGGTACACTTTAACATCGCGAGTCGAATGGTGCTTCCATCGATGAGACAAGCGTGTCACTTCATTCGAAACCCTTCCGAGATAGTTTTTTACTAGCTTTAGAAGTAATGTCATGTATGAACAAGCTTACTTTTAATCTTACCTCCCTTCGAATGAACTCCGGACCTTTCGGTCTTTGATGAAAATTCGAGGATCGAAAGCGAGGCAAATGTTGCCAGTAGGAGTTATCACAGAGGTTCGACCTCTGGGACAAAAACAGTGGTTTCATCTTCTTCTAACCTGAGAGGAAAGAAGAAGAACATGAAGAAGGTTGGTAAAGGGAATCAGGCTGACAAAGCTGCCGCCCATAAGGGCAAGAAAGTCAAAGACGTTGCTGACAAAGGAAAGTGTTTCCACTGCAACGAAGACGGGCATTGGAAACGGAACTTTCCAAAGTACATTGCAGAAAAGAAGAAGGAAGGTAAATATGATTTACTTTGCCTAGAAGCTTGTTTAGTGGATAATGATAAAACAACTTGGATACTTGATTCAGACGCCACTAATCATGTTTGCTCTTATTTTCAGGGAATTGATTCCTGGCAGCAGCTACAACAAGGAGAGATAACGCTCCGGGTTGAAAATGGAGAAGTCGTCTCAACTGTAGCAGTAGGCACAATGAAGCTTTATTTTGGCAAGAAATATGTATTGTTGGACAATATATTAGTGATACCAAGGTTTACTAGAAACCTTATTTCCATTTCTTGCCTTATTGAACAATGTATTTTTGTTCCATTTTCTATGAATAAAGTGTTTATTTTGAAGAAAGGTTTAGAAATATGTTCAGCTTCATTAGAAAATGGATTGTATGTTTTAAGGCCTAATTCAGTCAAAATGGTTTTGAACACTGAGTTATTTAAAACTGCAACCACACAAACTAAGAAACGTAAAATTTCTCCTAAAGAAAATGCTCATCTTTGGCATCTAAGATTGGGTCACATTAATCTCAATAGGATTGAGAGATTGGTAAAGAATGGACTTCTAAACGAGTTAGAAGAAAATCTTTTGCAAGATGTGAATCCCGCCTGTAAGGCAAGATGACTAAAAGACCTTTTAGTGGAAAAGGTTATAGAGCCAAAGACCCTCTAGAACTTATACATCTGCACCTTTGTGGTCCGATGAATGTTAAAGCTGGGGAGGATATGAATATTTCATCTCTTTTATAGATGATTATTCTAGATTTGGGCATATTTACCTAATGCACCACAAGTCTGAAGCACTTGAAAAGTTCAAGGAATTCAAGACTGGGGTTGAAAATCAATTAGGTAAAACTATTAAAACACTTCGATCGGATCGAGGTGGAGAGTACATGGATTTAAAATTTCAGAACTATATGATAGAACATGGAATTACATCCTAACTCTCAGCTCTCGGCACACCACAGCAAAACGGTGTATCGGAAAGGAGAAATAGAACCTTGTTGGACATGGTTCGATCAATGATGAGTTATGCATCTCCCTAGTTCCTTTTGGGGTTACGCAGTGGAGACTGCAGTATACATTTTGAATAATGTGCCCTCCAAAAGTGTTTCTGAAACACCTTTTGAACTCTGGAAAGGACGTAAAGGCAGTTTATGTCACTTTAGAATATGAGGTTGTCCGGCACATGTGCTTGTGACAAATCCAAAGAAGTTGGATTCACGTTCAAAATTATGCCTAGTCATAGGATACCCAAAAGAAACAAGAGGTAGTTTATTCTATGATCCTAAGGAAGATAAGGTTTTTGTGTCGACAAATGCCACTTTCTTGGAGGAGGACCACATGAGGGACCACAAACCAAAAAGTAAAGTAGTGTTGAGTGAGTTAGACGGAACAATAGCAAAGGTTGCTAACAAGAACACTAGTACGTCAACAAGAGTTGTTGATACTAGTTTGTCTAGTCAAGAGAGCCCATCTCAAGAGTTGAGTATGCCTCGACGTAGTGGGAGGGTTGTGATACAGCCTGACCGTTACATGGGTTTAGCTGAAACCCAAGTTGTTATACCAGATGACAACTGCGAGGATCCATTGACTTATAATCAAGCAATGGTTGACAAAGACAAATGGGTCATAGCCATGGACCAAGAAATAGAGTCGATGTACTTCAATTATCTGTTTGGGATCTTGTAGATAAGCCTGATGGGGTAAAATCTATAGGTTGTAAGTGGATCTACAAGAGAAAACGTGGTGTAGATGAGAAGGTGCAAACCTTTAAAGCTAGACTAGTAGCAAAGAGTTATACCCAGGTTGAAAGGGTTGACTATGAGGAAACTTTTTCACCTGTTGCTATGGTAAAGTCTATCCGTATCCTTCTTGCCATTGCCGCATATTATGACTATGAAGTATGACAAATGGATGTCAAGACAACCTTTTTGAATGGCAATCTTGAGGAAAACATCTACATGGACCAACCCAAAGGGTTCATCGAACCAGAACAAGAGCAAAAGGTTTGCAGGCTTAAAAGGTCAATTTATGGACTGAAACAAGCCTCTAGGTCCTAGAATATAAAATTTGATGAGACAATCAGATCTTATGGTTTTGACCAGAATGATGATGAACCTTGTGTTTACAAGAAAATCATCAATAGTTCTGTCGCATTCCTAATTCTCTATATGGATGATATCCTACTCATTGGGAATGATGTAGGTTATCTTACTGACATCAAGGAATGACTAGCTACGCAGTTCCAAATGAAAGATTTGGGTGATGCACAGTTTGTTCTTGGATCCAAATTGTCCGGAACTGCAAGAACAAAACACTAGCCTTGTCTCAAGCATCTTACATAGACAAAGTGTTGTCAAGGTTTAAGATGCAAGATTCCAAAAAGGGCTTGTTGCCTTTTAGACATGGAATCCATTTGCCTAAGAGCAGTGTGTCTAAGACACCTCGAGGAGTTGAGGATATGAGACGGATTCTTACGCATCAGCTGTTGAGAGCCTGATGTATGCCATGTTGTGTACTAGGCCCGACATCTGTTTTGCAGTTGGGATGGTTAGTAGGTATCAATCCAATCCAGGACTTGAACACTGGACAGCGGTTAAAACAATCCTTAAGTATCTTCGGAGAACAAGGAACTACATGCTTGTGTATGGGGCTATGGATTTGATCCTTACGGGATACACTGATTTCGACTTTGGTGATCGATAAAGATTCTCGGAAATCTACATCGTGGTCGTGATTCACTCTTAACAGAGGAGTTGTAGTATGGCTAAGCGTCAAACAAGGATGCATCGCTGATTCCACCATGGAGGCCGAATATGTAGCAGCTAAGGAGGTCGTTTGGTTAAGGAAATTCATGTTAAATTTGGAAGTTGTTCCAAATATGACTTTGCCCATCACGTTGTATTGCGATAACTAGGGGTGTGCACGGTTCGGTTCGGTTCGGTTTTAGGCTGAACCAAGGACCGAACCAATGTGCTCGATTCTCTGAGAATATTAAACCGAAGTTGAATCGATTTTTGGTTTTTAGTTTTTGAACCGAACCATTGAGTTCGGTTATGGATTTGGTTCGGTTTAAGTTAAAACCGTTTTTTATTTTTTATTTTTTTGCCCATTTTTCCCCAGTCCAAACAGAAACCAACATTATTTTCTTCTTCTATTAACCCTAATAATAACTTATGGGGCATGTGTTTAAGGATAACACAAACACAAATGCATTGGGTCAATATACTGAATCATATAACACAAAAAAAATTACTTGCGTGGTCGAATGCGTGGTTCGTGGTGGCGTCTGCGTTGATCGAGCAGATAGGGGCGGTGGTTGCGCGTCGGTCGATGGGGCGCATCTACGCACGTGGGTCGGTCGTAACGAGTGGAGGCGCGACCACGCTTGGCGATCGGTGGGGATGGCGTCTCCTTCGGTTAGGACGGAGGCGGCAGCTGCATTGGTCGAAACAGGTGGGTGGCGGCGGCTGGTCGTGTTCTCTTCTGGTCGTAGCGTGAAGGGGAAGTGAGAAGAAGAAGATGCGTGAAGGGGAAGTGAGAAGAAGAAATCGATTATGAGAAGAAGAAAAATTGTGAAAGAGGCGAATGAATAGAAGAAAATTGAAAGTGAGAAAGAAGTTGGGGTTTAGGGTTTCATTAAATTGGGTTAATGGGCTTGGGCTTTACCTTATACATTAATAGAAATTTAAAATAGTGGGTTGGGCTAGTCTATTATAAGTGAAATCTCTCGGTTCGGTTTTTTTCAGTTTTTTAAGGATATGAACCGAAAACCGAACCGAGAATATCAGTTTTTTCTTCAGGTAAACCGAAGAACCGATTTTTTTTAAAAAAATCGAACCGATGGTCTCGGTTCGGTCCTGTCCGGTTCGGTTCCTCGGTTTAGACCCATTTATGCACACCTCTAGCGATAACAGTGGTGCAGTGGCAAATTTGAGGGAACCCCAAAGTCACAAGAGGGGAAAGCACATAGAGCGGAAGTATCATCTCATCCGGGAGATCGTGCATAGAGGAGACGTGATTGTCACGAAGATAGCCTCAGAGCACAACATTGCAGATCCTTTTACAAAGGCTCTCACGGCTAAAGTATTTGAGAGTCACCTAGAAGGTCTAGGTTTACAAGTCTTCTCCAACTAGGGCAAGTGGGAGTATTTTGTACAAGGGGTTTGAATGCCCTAGTTTAATGTATTTACATTACTGTAATGGTTAGTACTCCACAAGCTTTAGGTCAAGTGGGAGATTGTTGGGATTTATGCCCTAAACTTGTGTAATTTTGATCAATTAAATAAAGTGTTATTTGTTTTGATAGAATTACAGTCTTGCTTTAATAAATCCAATAAACTAAGCTTCAAGGTTATAACATTTATCTTGAACATCAGTGTAGTGGACACTATTTAGGTTGAATTCAAGAATATAACCTAAATGGTCTATGGTATAAGAATAAGGTTGGAAACCTCATTACGTAACACCATGGATGCGACCCACTTTGTAATTAGTACAAATGAGGTAATCCAACTCATTCATGTAGTTGACATGCGAGTGGGGGCATCATGTATGAATAGTTCATATAAGACTGGATCGCAAATTATTAGTCTAACTAGTGTAACACCGTTAACAGGATAAGACTAGTAATTTATAGATGGTCATTAGTGACTCGACCTGAATCCTGAGCAAGTTAAGAACTCCTGCTTATAGGGGTTTGTCCTTAGACTAGTATGGGTGAGAGTGGCCTGTAGTCGACTCAATAAGCCTACCTTCTTAGGGACAGAACCTCGTAGGTAGCTGGGAGCTTAACTGTGCAAGATGGAATTCACTCATTCCTACACTAAGGAATTAGATAGGTTGTTCCCTTAAGAACTGACTCCAAGTCTTGAACAACGGGGCCCGCCCTCTATGAGGGTATGAATCTAAGGTAGGACCTTAGACTTGTTGTTCATTAGAGGATCAGTGGTGCTTAAAGAGCAAAGAGGTAATCACAGGGGTAAAACGGTAATTTGACCCAGCTGTGATTACGAACAACCTGTGAAGGGTCGACTCATGGGTAATGACTATATCAGTGGACACAATAATATCTACAGTGAGGAGAGTGCAGCCACAAGTCTATAGTGGAGTGACTTGTAGTTAATGAATATTGATTAACTGGATCAAAGAGTTTGATCAGTTAATCTCACATCATTGGAGCTCATGAACTGTAGGTCCATTAGATCCCTCCGTTGGCTCAATATGGTAATGTTGAGGGTATAAAGTTAGGAGTGAAATTGAAGTGTTCAATTTCATATACATGAGATGTTATATCATTTATATATGATGTAATTGATATAATATATAGTTTTAATGTGAATTAGATTCATATATAAACTATATACTAAAGAGAGAATAAAGGAGGGGTAGGGTGGTCATTTCCATCCCATTCCCCTATATATATGGTTGCATGAGATGCAACTAGGTTAAGTGATTCTAAGCAATTTTACAAGCTCTCTTGTTGTGTTGTTGAAAGAGTTCCAAACCACACATCTCTCTCAAAATACCTCACCTCTCCTAAGGGGAACCCACCTTCCTCCCTCACCTAGAGAACAACGGAGAAGATCCGGTTGTCGTGTCTTCGTACGTTAGAGTTCCTGTTGCTGAGATCGTGATCGTGGGAGAGAGGGGCACTCGAAGAAAGGTTCTTCAAAGGTAATTTCTTGTTGTCCATTTTGTTTTACATGCTTAATCTAGTGTTTTATGTTCTTGAATTAATCGTTGTAACTAAATCAAGAGCGCGCGATTCGCAATCGCTTCCGCTGCGGGGACTTCGACTCCCTTCACACCACTGACGACTACTTTCGACGACAACTCTGATGACCAAACCAACGCCCCAACCACCGCTGAAGACTACCTCCGACGACAACTCCGACAACCACATCGGCGACCCCAACCACCGCTGACCTACCTTCGACGACAACTTTAATGACTACATCGACGACCTAACCACTACTAACGACTACTTTCGACAACCACTCAAGAGACTTGTATACGCCTACCCCAACATCCGGATCACTTGAGCAATCAACTACCCTAACGATCTAACTTGTGTGCAATCACCACTTTTCTTATTAGAGTTCCAAAAATAGGTTTTTGGATACTTAGTGAAATAAAATTTTAAATTTTCTAATCACTTAAATAGACTT
The DNA here is from genome assembly GCA_036507285.1 of Trichosanthes cucumerina. Taxonomy (NCBI): domain Eukaryota; kingdom Viridiplantae; phylum Streptophyta; class Magnoliopsida; order Cucurbitales; family Cucurbitaceae; genus Trichosanthes; species Trichosanthes cucumerina. The sequence goes on along the minus strand of CM071842.1, from coordinate 8,878,576 downwards.
CCAATTTTTTAATTTCTAAAATAGACTTCCAAAAATAAGTTTTTGAATACTCTATAAAATATAGTTTCAAATTACCTAATTTATTAAATAGACTTCCATTTTTTTTTAATTTTAAAGTAGAATTCCAAAAAATATTTTTCAAAATACTATGTGACGTGAAATAGAGTTTTTAATTCTCTAATTACTTAAATAAACTTCTATTTTTTTAATTTCTAAAATAGAGTTCCAAAAATACTTTTCTAAATATTTTTTGAAGTAGGTTTTAAATCCTAATTTCTTAAATGGACTTTCAATTTTTTAATTTCTAAAATAGAGTTCCAAAAATACTTTTCTAAATACTTTGTAGAGTTTTAAATTCCCTAATTTCTTACATAGACTTCCAATTTCTTAATTTCTAAAATAAAGTTTCAATTTTGTAACCTATTTATGTTATACAAGGGTTTCTACAATTGACAAAACATTCACTAAAAAATAAGAGAAAATAAGAGAACAAAACAACTAAAAAAAAGGAAAAAAAAAACAACATAAACCCAAGATTCAGAACACTGCACCCCAAACACTGTTTTGTTATTCTCAGGCTTCAGAACACTGCACTCTAAACACAACTTTCTAATTAACAAGCTTCAGAACCCCCCAGAACAAACCCCCCACGATTTTGATTCAAAGACAGGGGGTCAAACAACCCCTTATTGTTTTTAGATACATGAATTCATGGATGCATGAATGTTCTTTTGTTAAGGTACATGAATTGTAAGATACATGTATTTATTTAATTTGTGTCTTTTGGATGTGTGTTTTAGGATATTATATAAAGGGTTCATTTCTCTCTTTTGTAACCAAGTCATCTTGATAAGTTAGAAAATCAATTCAAATAGAGTCATTCCATTACATTCTTGTTGGCAAGAGTTCATGCCTTTTTTTTTTAGAAATTTTTTTATTTAATTTATAGTTGTTCGTATGCAATTTGAGATAAAAAAAAATAAACAAATCGTTGAGGCCTCGTTTGGCTCGTGATCCGTTTTTATTTTTATGTTTTTGAAAATAAAAAATATAAGAAAAACGATAAAAATGCTTTTAGTTGCAATTATTTTAAAAAACAGTTTTCAAAAACAACTCTGAAAATGACCTATTTTCGGAAAAGACAAATTGTTGTTTTCTTTGTTTTCAAAAATTATGAAAACTATGGATCAACTACACAAAAAACATGATTTTCATTCAAACAACAAGATTGAATATTACAATTTATCTTCTTTTTTTTTTTTTAACTCATAAACGCTATCTATGAAGTGGGTCTATCTTTATATTTTGTTTCAAAAATCATGAAAAATAAAGATCAATTAACCAAAGTTATTGAAAATATTTATCGATCATTATACTATTGATTTAACTAGCAAAACATTATATAAACATTAATCATTTTCGATAAATGTTTTTTTTTCTATATCTGATTGGAAAGATTTTTTTTTTTTTTTTTTTGTGGTAGGAAAAGTTTGATTCATTTTATAAATCCTACCGATTGTATTTCAAGAAACCAATTTTTTTTTTTTGAACTATCGTTCCTTTTGCTATCTTTGTTATCTCTACAATATTTATTTTCTTTCTAGGCAATAAAAATTTCAAATTCGCTATTATAAGAAATAATTATATTAGTTTTTTCTCAAAAAATTGAGTATATGAAACAAGTATTAGTCTTTTTCTATATTTTAAAATTTCAACCAAACACTGTTTTCAAATTTTGAATTCAAATTTAAAGTTTTTAAATTGGAATCAAACGTGTTTTCATGGAAATAAAAAATTTGTTTTTGTTTTCTACTAAATTCTTTATTTTTGAAAAAAAAATTCGGATCACAAATCAAACGGGGTTGAGTTTTTCAATAACTTGTTTTCTTGGTATGTGGTGCCATCTTTGATTTTTTTTAATTGTTTTTAATTTATAATTGCTCTTATATATGCATTCTAGTTTTTTTTAATTACAATTTTATATATTTCTAATATTTTATCATATAGTTATAAATAAACAGAGTAGATTGGTTTTAAGTAACAAAATAGAAATTTTAATTTAAACTATAATAAATTTTAAATAATTATGTTAATAAGTATCACTATAGAAACCACTAAAATCATATATCATATTTCGTGATTACAACAATTACATCTGAAATTACCAAACACTATAACCTTCTTTTTAAAATTTGAAATTTAAATTTACCAAACAATGATCTGCTTCATGTGATAACTGATTTTCTTAAAAGTATGGACACTATAAATTATTTAGCTAAAACAATCCCAAACATAACCTAAGTACTTTTTTCTTACCAAAAAAATGTTTTAACTCCGTGTCATTAAGTGTGATTTTAATGTAAGGACTAGTGTGTTAGACTAAATCTCATTAAAAATAATTTTTACAACTTTGTTTGGCTGTAGAAAGTGAGATTCTACAAATATTGAAGTATTATGAATGACATACCTTAGCATTTTATGCATTATTAACAAAGGTTATAGTTAAGCAATATGTATATAGTACAAAGAGATGTAGCTCAAATGGTAGAGCGCTCGCTTAGCATGCAAGAGGCATGAGGATCAATACCCGTATGTCCAAATCTATTATCAACATTTTTTATAAAAAGAAACAATTATTTACTATATATTATAAAATTAAAAATGATTTATAGTTATAAAATATTAGAAGCAACAATTGCCAATTAACACAAAATAATAGCAAAGGGAGTACAATGACTGAGATTATGACGTCAACCATATCAATAGAATATAAAATACTATATCAATGGTATTTAACTTCTATTTTTAAAAATGATTTATAGTTATAAAAAATTAGAAGGAACAATTGCCAATTAACACAAAATAATAGCAAATGGAGTACAATGACTGAGACTATGATGTCAACCATATCAATAGAATATAAAATACTATATCAATGGTATTTAACTTCTATTTTTTTAATCTATGATCATTTGTATGCTCATTTTTTTTTGTTATTATATTTAGAGAATTTGTAATGGGTAGTAAACTTAGGGCTATTATTTGCAAGTTTAGCAAGTTTTACAAAGAATTGTAAATATGGCAACTTTTTAAAAAATAATTTTTAATTCCTACTTTACTCTTTATAATGTGTGATTTCCTTTAACACCAATCAAGAAGTCTGTTGGTGACATACAGTAATAGACTTCAATCAAGGAAGAATCAAGGCAAACAAACAAGGAAAACCAAACAAAAAGTTTATCTATCAGTGATAGACTTCTATCACTGATAGACTTCAATCAAGGTAGATAAACATTAACAAACAAGAAGTTATCACATGACAATCATTCTTTAAGGTTTTTATCACTGATAGACTTCAATTAACACTACTAAACGACACCAACCAATAAGTCTATTAGTGATAGACAATGATAAACTTCTATCACTGATAGACTTCAATTAACACTATTAAAGAACACAGTGATAACTTAATCAAGCAAGACAAACAAACAAAACAAACAAAACAAACAAAACATCTATCTATAAGTGATAGACTTATATCAAGGCAGATAAATATTAACAAACAAGAACAAACAACTGCAAATCATGATGCAATAACAACACAATAACATACATGTTGCAAGAACAAACAAGGCCAAACAAGGCATCTATCATTGATAGACTTTAATCAAGGTAGTCAAACAAGGCCAAACAAGGAGTCTATCAGTGATAGTGATAGACTTTTATCACTGATAGACTTCAATCAAAGTAAAGGCCAAATAAACCAGAAGACTATCATTGATAGACTTCTATCACTGATAACCGACAACAAATATAGTGATAACAGATAAACAACACCAAAGAAACAAAAAGTCTATCAATGATAGACTTCTATCACTGATAACCAACAATAAACAAGAAAAAGAATCAACCATAGTGATAACTCAATGAATGCATAGGCCAAACAAACAAGAAGTTTATCAGTGATAAACTTCTATCGCTGATAACCAACAACAAACAAGTAAGAAAATCAAGACAGACAAGGCCAAAAACAAATCAGAAGTCTATTAGTGATAGGCTTCAATCAATACTACTAAACAACACCAATCAAAAAGTCTATCAGTGATAGTGATAGACTTCAATCACTGTAAACTAATCATGATAACCAACAACAAAAACCCTTGCTTCTTTCATTTTTTGCAAAATGTTACAGATAACCAACAACAATACAACAACAACAAAAAAAAAAGTCTATAAGTGATAGTGATAAACTTCTATCGCTGATAGACTTCAATCATTGTGATATAAGTCTATAATTAGGGCAAGAAATCAACCAAAGTGATAGGACCAAAATGCATATTAACAATGATATAAGTCTAATAAGGATAGTATATGCTTGAAAAAGAAGTTGATGATCATTCCTAGTCATATAAGTATATTATTAGGGCAAGAAATCAAACAAAATAGGACCAAAACGACCAAAATGCAAAGAATTTTGTTGAGCTCGAAGAAGAAGAATTTGATAGTCGAAATGAAAACAAAAAAGAAATCAGGACTTAACTTCAACGACGAACGTACCGTAACCGAGAGTTGAGCTCGAAGTAGATAGAAAACAGAAGATGAAAACAAAAAAAATGATAACAAAAAGAGTTGAAATAGGAGAGGAAAACAGAGAAGTTGAACGTACCGTAACCCTAATCGTTCCAAAACAGAGAGTTGAGCTCGAAGAAGGGAGATGAAAAATCGGAAGTTGAAAGAGGAGAATGAAAAATGGAAGTGAAAATTGAAATGAAAAGAAAACTGATGACTTCGTGGACTGGAGAAAACTAATGACTTCGTGAACTGGAGAAAATTGAAAAGTTGAAAGTTAGGTGGGCCATGGGCTTTTTTTTTTTTTTTTTTGTAAATTAAACAGTGGTTAACTATTTTACTATATTTGCAAATTGTTTAAACAACTCTAGGAAATTTACACAGATAGTTATATATTTAGAATACATATTTACACAAATGTCAAAGATTTGAGTATTTTGAAATCTAATCAGAATATATTATTTGGAACTATTTTACCCTTTTAATTTTCATTTCTCTCCTATTCCTTTTATGTTTCCTTGATCTCTTAGCTTTCACTTGTATTCCAAGTTGAATATTTTTAATATCTGTTTTTATTTTAAATTTCATAATTACATCTCTATCAATTTTATTATTTTATCGTTTCCTTATTTGTCAGATTTCATCTTCCATTTTTTTTCATTTGAGGATTCTTCTCTATCTTCTTTTCTTCATTTTTTTGGCCTCCAGTTTTGATTTCTATCCCAACCTTCGACTTCCATTTCTCTATTCTTCTTTGTCTCCATTGATAAAAAAAGGTAAAATATAATTCCTCTCTATTGATTCTAAACACAGACCCTCTTGAAAATCTGTCTCTCTTTGCAATCTTTCTTTGTTTATCATCTTCAAAATCCAACTACATATTGCAAATGACATAAATATATTTATCAAAATAATAATGTCAAGATTGAAATAATTCAAATTGTACAAAATATACCATTAACGATTATATATATTTCTCATGTTAATAAAGGTATGATTTTCCTTTTTTGTTCAGTTTTTATTTTTTTTAATATTTTATATATCATAAAATCGAGGAGGGCTTTGTAGTCAATGTAGCCCAACTTTTATGAAAAAAAATATGATCCATTGTCTATTGATGTAATTTTTACTAAACGTGGACTATTAGTGAAAAATGGGTTTCTAATATAGGTTATTCATGTATTTAGCCCTTTGCTATATGGATAATTTTTTAGCTCCATTTTGCCATAGGCCCAATTGCCCTTTATATTTATTACTTTTGTATACATCATTTGTTATTACTTATTAGATCTATGTATAACGATGATATTTGAAATTATTTTTTTAAAAAATTTATATAAGTAATATTACTAGTGGTTTACATGTTTGTTTTGTATTAGGTCAATTACTAATATACAATATTAATTTTATCACTTATAAATCATATTAATAGGATTAAAATACGTATATTGATAATATTTGACTATTTTTTCTCTCTTTTAGTGATTGTTTGCATTTCTCATTTGGTTTACCATTGATTTAACACATATTTAATAGATTAAAATAGTAAATCAATGATAACTTAATATCAATAATAATAAAATTGATAACAAACAACTATAATTTACTTATAACAATGTATTTCTAATATTCCATTTTTTTATATAATTGTTAGCTTTAGAGGTGTATCAATGTTATAAACATTTATCATTGATAGATGATGTACAAATGGTCAATGATAAACATGAAAATAATCGATTAGTGATAAACATAAAAATAGTCTATGAAACATGCAGAAATGATTAGCAATAGACATATTATTGGTCTATTGACAATAGAGAGTTTTTTTTTATCATCAATTGATATAAAATAATCGATTAGTGTGAAACATGTATCACGTAGAAATGGTCTATTAGATATAAACATGGTCTATTAGTGAATAGAGGTCTATCATTAATAAACTATAAAAACGGTTTATCAAGGATAGAGGTCTATCACTGATAGACTATCAAAGTAATATATCAATGATAGACCTAAAAATTTTAAAAATTATTATATTTATAAATAATTATTTATTTGTGTAACACATTTAGAAATTTGACAATAAATAATTTTGCTACCCATTATATTCACAAACCACCCATTATAATTATCCAAAAAGATATTTCAAAAGACAATATTAATTCTTTAAAAATTATATTACCCTTTATTAAATGTATTTAAAAAACTTTTTGATAAATATCTACTTTTATTGAAGTTTATTAAATCGTAGAAAACCTTTCAAGTTGCAAAGATTTCTACCAGAGGTTTTTTCAAAGGATTTACAAACATCGATAAAGATGTATTTCTAAAGACTTTAAAATCTTTGAAAATAGCATTACAAGCCTTCAAAAATAAGAAATACCTTCGAAAAAGATAATTGACAATAAATAATTATCAATAAATAATTTGATAATTTTCGAAAACATGTGATATTTGAAAAACAATAATTTTTGAAGGTTAATGTACCTTTGAAAAAAGCTTTCTTGACAAAATTTGACTCTTTTTTAAGGTTTTATTAACTTTAAAAAAATGATTTATCGAAAGTTTGTTTGATACTTTTTCGAAAGTTGTGACCTTCTACAATAGTTGGATCTCTTGTAATGCATTGTCGTACTTTCTTAATAAAAGTTTTTTTTCTTCCAAGTATTTTCCTTTTCCCTTTTCTATCAATTTCTCGAGTAATATATCCTCCATTAAAAAGTAAAAAAAAAAAAAAAAAGGAAAGTTGGCGTGGAGTTAAAATTTTTTGTAATGTTTATTATTATTATTATATTATTTTGAAAAAAAAAAGCTTTCATTAACAACCTACAACCATAAATAATTACAAAGTTAAACGCTCATTATAGAGAGAGAATCCTCACGCTTCCATCCTCTCGACCAAAAGAGGACTGTTGCTCGAAAAATAAATCGATGGAGAACAGACTAATGGACATGACTCAGATGGGTCTTTTGATCTTTGAAAAAGGAGAGGTTTGTGTTCTTCTCTTTTAATTGATCTTCTAGTCGCTTCTCAATCCATCTGTCCACCTGATTGTGATCTGACCTGCTTCCATTAAACTTTATTTGGTTTCTATATAACTCCAAACATTCCATACAATTATGAAGATTAGTTGCCTTTTGTGTACTTAGTTATTCTTATTATTTTTTTTTTGTGTGTGTTATTAGACAAAAGAGCCTGTAAAAAGTTGGTTTAAATTAAATTATTGTTGAAAACCTTTTAAATTAAGTTAGTAGAGAAATTATGAAAGCAAAAAAAATTAGAGGTGGTAAAGATTACCCAATCATTTCTTGAAGAAAGAGTAGTTGTGTCGATTAAGAAATGAGTGAAACGGATCTCTTTATTTGTCCTTCACATTGATTCTATTTTGTTCTTTTTTCCTGAAATTATAGTTGTTGTTTTGTCTTTTCTTTTACAATTCCTTCCTTTAATTTGAAAAGTTAGAATTTGTTTTGATTAATGGAACTTTTATTCTTCTTTCATTATTATTAAGTTTTATTCAATTATTAATCAATTCTGAAAATCTTATCAACGGTTGCTTCCTAGAGATCGGAATAAAGTCCTAATTGTGAAAACACCCTGCTTACTCTATAGCTTGTATTGATATTTAATTATTATTACTAGTTAAGATTGATCACTTGGATTAAAATTTAAGTCTAATTTTGAAAAGGTTAGATAAAATTTGGGTTTTCATAAAAGCAATAAAGGAAAATATCATAGACACAGTCATTTGTTTTTTACGCTAGACATAGGACAAAGCGTTTAAAACTAAAAGAATTGTGTTTCAACAAAATTATCTAAGTTAGATTATCTATAGAAATAGACACTTAATCACTTAGCCTCCTAAAAATACTTCATGGAAGGTTGAATAGGTGTTTAATCGATTTACAAAACTTAAGTATTGAGTCAAAGTATTACAATTGCAATTAGGCTGCAATTTCTTTCAATGAGCAAAAATACATTTTAATCCCTCTTTTATTATTTTTTATTTCTATTTTTTATTTCTTCTTTTCAAAAATAAAAAATCTATCTCACTTATTGTTTTACACTGGTTCTCTAAAATACTTTTAGTTTTATATAACTTGCATCGACGGTGTGCATTTGCATTGAATTAGAACTTTATTTTAATTAAACTAAAAAAAAATTCTTAAAACCCCAGTTCAATCACTTACACGCTTTTGCTTCTTGAAGATTTTCTTCAATCTAATTCCAATAATTCAACGTACTCCAATTTTCTCCACACAATGTAATTGTAAACAACTCCCATAAGATAGGTAGATATGAAACTCAAAACATTTCTAGCAAAGTTACACTCCCATAAGACGTGGACAGATGATCCTCCCTTTTCTTGCAAAACAATCCTAAAATGTAGGATCGTATATGAGAACACAAAAGGGGTGAATAGGGTTGTTTAAAAATTTAAAATTTTTTTTCGAGGAATTAAATTAGATTAATTTAATCTAAACTAATGAAAATAAACACTCTAAAAATTTCTAGAAACATAGAACAATTTTTTTAAGCATGCAATATACTCACAAAATAATTAAAAATCAGAAATTAAAAAGGAGAGAAAAGAAACGACATCAAATTTTTTTTATAGTAGTTCGAAAATCTCTATTCCACTCCCCAAGACACCTTCTTGGATATTTTACTGCGACGATTCTCTTATGGGTGAAAATCAAATCGATTGCCACTCTTTTTATAGGTTCAAGAGTTAGCCCTCAACCGATCCTTTTGCAGGTTCAGGATCAAACCTATATCGATCATTTTAACGGATTTAGGATCAAATCACTACAAATCTTTTTTTGGGTTTAGGATTAAACCGCTCACTCAAAATTCTGATGTGTACCCTCACCTTAATACAAAACCCAATTTGAAAGATGAAATAAAAAAAAAATCCCATAAAAATAAAACCTTTCACAAGAGTAGATACCAGTTTTGAAGCACTCAAAATTATCTAATCCTCACAAAAAAAAAATCTCTCACAAAAAAATATATAAAATTGAAGTTTTGAAGAATGGATAACAATGGTGTGTATTTGGAGGGAGCCTTTCAATAAGTTTGAGAGATGAGACATTGAAAAGAGAAGGAAAAATGTATTTAAATAACGTTGTATGGAATAAGTTTTAGCCATTAGATCTAGGTTAAAATAGATCAAAGGTGGAGATTTAATGGAGAAGAAAGTGGTAAATTCATGTTTAAAAATAATTTAAAGGAAGACTTTGCAACGGTAAAAAAAAATGGGCCACATATCACAATGTTATTCATTCGCGTCACTGCAAAATAACAATTTTTCTCAATTTTCTTTTAGCCATAACTTTCTCCCTTTACGTCTGATTTGAGCGATTCAAAATGTGTTGGAATCATCTATTCGAGCTTTACATTGTGGATACATTACAATACTAAAATTATTAGGGTTTGTTTGGTAAGCAATCTGAAAACAAGAATTTGAAAACAAGAGATTCAATAAAAACAGGGTTGTATTTCATGTTTTCAAATATGTGTTTGGTAGCAGATTTAGAAATTTGATTCCATTCTAAACAGTCATTTAAAGTGTGTCCTATAGGATCTTGAAATTAGTTGTAGTTGCAAAACCTAATTATTAGATTGAATATAAACCATTATTAATTAATTTATAAACATGATTTTTATAAATTTTATAGAATTATCATTTTATAATATAATATTATATAATTTACAATATATTATATTATACATATTTTAATTTAACAAAATAAATTGAGTTTATAACATAAAATATTGTATATATTAAGATTATTATTTTTGTTTAATATAATTTTGAATTTTAAAATTTTAAATTCAGAATCTGGATACAATAAAAAACATAAAAATGTTGTTTTCAGAATTTCTACTATTTGGATCACAGAATTCGAAAACAATTTTCGGAAACATATCTACCAAACACATATCTGAAAACATAAAACAGAAATCACGAATTGCATACCAAACAGGCTTTTAATAATTTAAAGTTTTGTCATCATCCAAACATATGGAACTAACATAAAAGATAATTAGTATCAATCCCTTTAGATAACAAGTTAGCTCTAGAAGGAATAACATTATGCATAATTCTCCACACACATATTTTTGCTTTAGGGATCACATTCCTGTTCCAAAAACTTTTCCATATTTTTCTAACCAACCCTTCATCCAATGACCCTAGCTCCTTGCAATTTATCCATTGGATGGCTAAAGGGTATGGGCTTTTTAATGAGAAGAGATCCTTTCTTGTTAGGGCTCCAAACTATTTCATCTCTTGCATCTATTCCTCCATGAGGCATTTTCAATATCGCTTTAGCGTCTAAAGAAGTAAAACACTCTTTGATCTCAACTCAACCTCATTCCCCATTTACTCCCTTCCCTGACTTAAAAGAGGTTTACAATTTCCTATTATGTCTATCTAAGGGCTTCGTCTATTCTCACGTGTTCTTCTCGTTCTCAATTTTCCATATGGTAACCTGTATCGCACGTGGAAAAAGTAGAGAGAAACCTCACAATATATAAGATATATGAGTTACTCATCTCATTGCCAGTTGGTTTTGAGATGTAGTCTCATATATGGTATCAGAGCCAAAAATTGAAATTGGAATCCGATCCAAGAATGGTGAACCAAAGAGAGGTCATGTTGAGAATCTCACATTGAAAAAGTTGAGAGGAACTGGGTCGGGAGGTCTAAGTAATGGCCTACGAAATCTGTCACCTTCACCCCAGAATCCTGCCAAAAGTCTCCACTTGATCTTTCCCAATGTTCTTGCTCACCCTAAGAGCATATTTGTCAAAACTAATAGATTGGCCCAAAGCTTCCTCGTAAGCCTTCCTTTAGCACATCTTTATAACTGTCTCGCAGTCCTTTCTTTTGGCTCTAGAAAGGATTAGGCTATCATATGCGAGTGCAAGAAAATTGTTGAGTTATGAGTTTTTTCTTTTTTAATTACATTAAGTTTTTCAATTAATGTTTTATGTTTTTTCTTTTAAAAGTTAGATTTAACACATTTCGATTTTTTATCTTTTAAATTTTGCTTTTTAAGTTTGTAAGTTTCTAATGCTTTTAAAGTTGAAAAATTAAATGAGTGTCAGTTCCTCGTACCTATAAAAGGACGAACTTCCATGTGAAGGATGCATTACCAATATTTTCTATTTCAATAAGAAGACTATTCATTTATTGGATTCCACTATCTCATTTTTCAATTTTCTCTCTTTGTTCAACAAACATTGAGACTTTGATTTGATTATTGCTTCCGCAATACCTTTTTTTTTAATCCAACAGTGGTATCAGAGCCTTAGATTTAAAGGGTTGTGTTTTTATTTGAGAGTGTGAAGTTCAATCTTTGTATTGGAAAAATGTCTTCTAATTTTGGTGTAACATCTCCTCCACATTTTAATGGTGAAAACTACCAGTTTTGGGTTGTTAAAATGCAATCCTACCTCATGGCGCTTGGCCTTTGGGAATCTGTCTCAACTAATGTTGATCCTCAACCATTAGGAGAAAATCCGACGTTGAATCAGATAAGGCTACACGAAGAGGAGAAATTGAAAAAGCCAAAGGCTTTATCCATTATTCATGCCGCTTTATCAGATCCTATTTTTGCTAGGATCATTGATTGTAAAACAGCAAAACAAGCTTGGGATAAATTGCATGAGGAATTTGAAGGAAGCGCGAGGGTGAAAGCTGTCAAATTATTGACTCTCAAGAGAGAGTTTGAGATGTTGAAAATGAGGGATTCAGATTCTGTGAGGGACTACACAACAAAAGTGATGACCATCGTAAATCAGATAAGACTATCTGGTGAAAATTTTCCAGATCAAAGAGTTGTGGAAAAAATAATGGTTAGTGTTCCCAATAAATTTGAATCAAGATCTCACCATAGAGAGTCTTTCGATTTAACTACTACTGTCTATAATTGAGTTAATTAGCAAATTACAAGCTCAAGAACAAAGAGATACAATACGCAATGAAGAGCATGTTGAGGGTGCATTTCATGCCAAGTCTAAAGGCAAGAAACCTGTTGCAGAAGATGATAGACGAGAGACCAAAGATCAGGGAAGCAAGGAAAAAGGAGGAACATCAAAGAAAGGTAAATTTCCTCCTTGTCGTTATTGTAAGAAGACCAATCATACTGAGAAAAATTGTTGGTCCAAAAACAAGCAAGTCTATCATTGTGAATATTGCAGCAAGGATGGTCATACAGAGAAGTTTTGCTATGCCAAGAAAACCCAAACCCAACATCCTCAAGAACAAGCTTAATTGTGCCCACAATAATCATGAAACAAATTTTTGTTTATGGCATCTCATACCAATGACAACAAGTCAACCTCATGGCTTATTGATAGTGGATGCACTACTCACATGGCTAAAGATATCGATCTTTTAGCCAAATTGACAAATCCATACTGATCTAAGGTGGTCCTTGGACATGGAGAGACAGTACTAGTGAAGGTAAAGGTACCGCCATTATGCATACTAAGCAAGGTGAAAAGAAAATATCCAATGTCTTATATGTTCCAAGATTATCTCAAAACTTGCTCAGTATTGCTCAATTGTTGCATAACAAATTTTCCGTGGTTTTCAAGGACCAAGTTTGTGTTATTTATGACCTACAAGGAGTAGAGATTGCAAGGGTCAACATGGATGGAAATGCTTTCTTTTTGAATGGTGACTCTTTATGTCATCATGCACTAAATGTCAAAGTAGAAGATAGTAAGAAGTGGCATCATCGCTTTGGTCACTATAACAACAAAGCTTTGAAAATTTTGCATTCTACTAATATGGTTGATGTTTTTTTCAATTTTACCTCATTTGATCAGATTTGTGAATGTTGCCAAGAAGGAAGATGCACAGATTACCTTTTCCCAAAGGTGGCAGCTTTAGAGCCAAAGACAAGCTTGAATTAGTGCACAGTGATGTTTGCGGTCCCATGCGAAATTCATCTATTGGGAATAATAAATATTTTATTCTTTTTATTGATGATCTTACCAGGATGACTTGGGTATATTTTTTGGTCGAGAGAACTCAAGTTTTCCAAATTTTCAAAATGTTTGTAAATTTGGTTGAAACTCAAAGTGGTTGTAAGCTCAAAACTTTGAGAACAAATAACGGGAAGGAATATACTTCCAAGCAATTTGACAAGTTTTGTGAAGATTTGGGAATCCAACACCAGCTGTCCATTGCCTACACACCACAACAGAATGGTGTATCAGAAAGAAAAAACAGAACTGTGATGGAGATGGTAAGATGTCTACTCTTTGGAAAAAAATTACCAAAGAAATTTTGGGCAGAAGCTGTATGTACTGTTGTTTACTTGCTCAATAGACTGCCTACAAGGGCAGTTGGGGACAAAACTCCTTATGAAGCTTGGTCAGGTAGAAAACCTTCAGTTAAGAACTTGAAGATTTTTGGATCTATTTGTTACTCTTTTGTTCCTTCTATTAAGAGATCTAAACTTGATGAGAAGGCAATTAAAGGAGTATTTATTGGTTATGCTGCTGATTCAAAAGGGTACAAAATTTTTTATTTGAATTCGGAAAAGATTATCTTGAGTCGTGATGTCATTATTGATGAAGATTCTTATTGGGATTTTGAGGAGCATGTGAGAGATTCATCCACCAATTTTGAAATCTTAGAACAAAATGAATCCTCCTTTGATTCAATTGATTCTAATGATCGAGATGGCCAATATCCTCTTTCAAATGATGATGATCTTGTTGATGCAACTGGTGATAATCCAAATTACAAGGTAATATCACTTGTTGATGTATATGAAAGTTGTAATATTGTTATTGTTGAACCAAATAGTTATTATGAAGCTTCACAATCTCATTTGAATGGATTTTGCTATGAAAGAAGAATTGGAGATGATCAATAAAAATAATACATGGGAGCTTGTAGAGCAACCACGAGGAAAAAGAACGCCTTGGGTGTGAAATGGGTGTTCAGAGTGAAGTATAATTCTGATGGTTCGGTCAACAAATAAAAAGTAAGGTTAGTGGTAAAAGGTTATGCACAACAACCTGGAGTTGATTATGGAGATACATTTGCTCCAGTTGAACGACATGACACAATACGATTGATTATTGCTTTAGCTGCACATTTGGGGTGGAAAATATTCCATCTAGATGTCAAATCAGCTTTTCTGAATGGTGATCTCGAGGAGGAGATTTATGTGAACCAACCTGAAGGGTTCGTGGATGAAGACCAAGAAAGCAAAGTATACTGTTTGAAGAAAGCTCTCTATGGATTGAACCAGGCACCACGTGCTTGGTATAGTAAAATTGATTCCTACTTGCTTCTTCAAGGCTTCAGGAGGAGTATGAGCGAAACTACTCTCTATGTTAAGGTTGGTAACAACTCTAATCAACTCATTCTTTCCCTTTATGTTGATGATGATATGCTTGTGGACCGGAAATGATTATCAAATGCTACAAGATTTTAAAATCGAGATGGAAAAGATGTTTGAGATGTCGATCTTGGTCACATGCATTATTTTCTAGGTATGGAAATTCTTCAAGAAGATAAGGGTATTTTTATTGCCCAAAGAAAGTATGCTCAAGGAATTTTGAAGAAATTTAAAATGGAAACATGTAAAAATTTGTTTCCACTCCTTTATGACAAACTTGAAGGTATCAAAGAATGATGGTGAGAAGCTTTCTAATCCTACAAATTATAGAAGTTTAGTAGGAAGTCTCTTGTATTTGACAACATCCAAAGCCGGACTTGATGTTTTTGTTGTAAGTTTGCTCTCAAGATATATGAATTCACCTAGTGAAATTCATTTTGGTATTGCTAAAAGAGTCCTCGAGATACTTAAAGGGTACTCTTGATTTTGGAATTTGGTTTGAATTTACTGTGTAATTTGAAATTAAGCTGGATATTTAAATGATGATTAAATTTGGTTGTGTTGATGATTCTAAAAGCACTTCCAGGTTATTTTTTCTCTTGGAAATGGAATTTTCTCTTGGAATTCAAGAAAACAAGAAGTAGTGGCTCAATCTACTGCTGAAGCTGAATATATTTCAGCTGCATCAGCCGCAAATCAAGCAATATGGCTTCGCAAATTGCTTAGTGATTTGGGATTTGAACCTGAAGAACCTACCAATTTGTTCTGTGATAACAAGTCTGCTATTGCTATTGCCTCCAATCCAGTACAACATGGTAGAACAAAGCACATCAAAGTCAAATTTCATTTATTGAGAGAAGCAGAGAAAGAAGGCGAAATAAAACTCCTTTTTTGTAGTTCTGAAGAACAACTTGCCGACATTCTAACAAAAGCTCTACCACATAGGCAGTTTGTATTTCTACGGCAAAAGTCAAGGTCACACAAAGAAAAACCTCAAGGAGGAGTGTTGAGTTATGAGTTTTTTCTTTTTTAATTACGTTAAGTTTTTCAATTAATGTTTTATGTTTTTTCTTTTAAAAGTTAGATTTAACACATTTCGGTTTTTTGTCTTTTAAATTTTACTTTTTAAGTTTGTAAGTTTCTAATGCTTTTAATGTTGAAAAATTAAATGCGTGTCAGTTCCTCGTACCTATAAAAGGACGAACTTCCATGTGAAGGATGCATTACCAATATTTTCTATTTCAATAAGAAGACTATTCATTTATTGGATTCCACTCTCTCATTTTTCAATTTTCTCTCTTTGTTCAACAAACATTGAGACTTTGATTTGATTATTGCTTCCGCAATACTTTTTTTTAATCCAACAAAAATTTTGGGTTTATAACTTTTGATTCTGAAATTTCGTGGACATAAATAAGGAAAAAGTTTTAAGATCTTTTCCTTTTAATATATATATATATATATATTTTAATCTAAGAAGAACTTAGAGGGGCAACTACTTCCCTTTATTCTTTCTGTTGATCAACTTGGAGTTGTTTGAGCAAATTTAGAAGTTGATGAAGTAGTATATATATTTAGGATGAGTTTTGGCTCACCTACTAGTTTAAATGTCCATTTGGCATTGCATTTGTGTGCCTTAAAAATAATTTTAGGAACATCTTAACTGATTAGGGTGTTTGGTAAAACTGGTTTTTATTTTTATTAATTTACATTAAATTACTTTCCAAATGGTTAGATTTGCAAAATCTATATTAGATTATATTAGACTCATAAAACCTTTAGATTTGTATAACAATGAGTCAAGGAGTGTCATGGAGTGAAACGGAATAGTATAAATAGAAACGGAACAAGGAGAAACTCCAATTTGTAGTTTCTCAAAATCTGCACCATTTTTAGAAACATTTCTAAAAATTTAGAAACAAGAAATAGAAACAAGAAAAGGTTATCAAACAAGTTTATGTTTCTATTTCTTGTTTTCCAAGAAACAAGAAATAAAAATAGTTATCAAACATATTCTTGTTTCTTATTCTTAAAAAATGAGAAATGAGAAACAAGAAACAGGGAACAAGAAACAGGAAACAAGAAACAGAAACGTTATCAAATGGGGCCTTATCAAACAAGTTTGTTTCTTGAAAAATGAGAAACATGAATAAAAAACAGAAAACGAGAACGTTATCAAACAGATCCTAAGTCTCTTTTTATCTGAAAAAAAAAAAAAAAAACTTCAAAACATTACTAAATCAGAAGGCAAGATCAAGAGAAAATGAGACTTTGTGGTTCTTTGTTCCATTACATTCTTGTCGGCAACAGTTCGTGCTTTTTTTTCAAAAAAAATTAGTTTAATTTATAGCTGTTCTTATGCATTTGAGATTGAAAAAAAAAAAACAAATGGTTCAGTTCTTCAATAATTTGTTTTCTTGGTATATGGTGCCATCTATGTTTTTATAATTGTTTTTAATTTATAATTGATCTTATATATGCATTCTAGTTGTCTTTTTTTAGAGACTCTAAGATATACAGTATTGCTACAGGTTTGATCAGGGTAAAGTAGACTATTTTAATTATATTTTTTTCTTAAAGTTTATTTATGCTGTAATTATATTGGAATAACATTTAGGGGCAATTGGGTTGGTAGCAAAAAGGACCAATATAATTGTCCATATAGCAAATGACTCAATCTATTTGCAAAAATAGCAAAAATTTGAAAAGAGAAATTGAAATTACTAAAACACCCCACGCCAGTCATTGCTATCAGTGATATCACTGATGGGATTCTATCAGTGATATCACTGATAGAAGTCTATTTATTTAATAACTAATTTTTTTGTCTGTTTATTTAATAACTAATTTTTTCTTCTAATTTTGATAGACTTCTATCAGTGATAGTTGTCTGATAGACTTCTACCACAATTGTCTATCTATTACCTATTACTCATAACTTTTCTATTATCTATTAGACATCTTGTTCCTATTCGACTTCTATCGCTGTCTATCACTGATAGAAGTGATAGATTACTATCCTGTTAATGATTGATAAAAGTTAATGAAAAAGAAGTGATAGACTACTATCACTGATAGAAGTCATAGGTTTCTATCAATGATAGTTGTCTAATAAACTTCTACCTATCTATTACCTATTACTCATAACTTTTCTATTAGACTTCTTGTAATATGAGAAACTAAAGGATATCTTGTATTTTGATCTTTCACTAAAGTTAAAAACCAAGCAACATTTTTATCTTCTTGAATTTTAACCACATCCTGAGCATCATTTATCCCTAACCTAATAACATCGACAATTCTATAAAAAAAATAGAACTATCCATTCGAACTTCTTTCACAATCAGATTAATAAAATCATCAAAACACATCATCTCATCAACAAAAATTTCAATGGTCTTGTAATTCTCATAGAAATTTTTCTCATTCCATTGCCTACTATAAAAAATAATTATTGGAAGCTTCATCATAGTTCCTACGAAAAGTAATAACAACATTAACAATATTAAGTAATATAGAAACTGATCACCACAATAGTCACTCGTATATCATTGATTAATGATATCACTGATAGTATTGATATCTATTGATCACTGATATCAGTGATATCATTGATATCTACTGATCATTGATATCATATCTATTGATCAATGATATCACCGATATCATTGATATCTAGAAAACAGTGTATCACTGATATCACTGATATCATTGATATCTACTGATCATTGATATCACTGATATCATATATATTGATCAATGATATCACTGATATCATTGTATCTAGAAAACAATGATAGATATCACTGATGTCATATGTATTCTTTAGCATATCTAGAAAACAAAACAATCACCAAAATCAAACTTGCGACTCCAAAACATTGCGTAAAAAACGTTGATATAACAAAATGAACAAAAAATACCCACGTAAAAAAGATCCGTTGATTGACAAACTCAAATACCCACGAAAAGAGCTCTAACGTAAGATCGTATATCACTAATTGGAAGCACAATAGTCACTCAGATATCACTAATATCACTAATATCATTGATATCTATTGATTCATCGATATCATCGATATAATCGATATCTATTGATCATATCTAGAAAACAATGATAGATATCACCGATGTCACGTATATATCGTCGATCATCTAGAAAACAGTATTGCTGATAGAACAAAAAATGAAGAAAACTTGCGACTCCAAAGCCGAAAAATAGTGATGTAACAAAATGAACATAAGAAATACCCACGAAAAATGTTAATTGAAAAAAATCAAATACCCACGAAAAAAGCTCCGTTGGACTTCGAAAAGATTGAATTTGAAGATACTTCGACCGAATAAGAAGATACTACAATGCGATCGAATTGGAGAAGATAATCAGACAAACTTGCGACTTCGATCGAATTGGAGAAGATAATCAAACAAACTCGATGAAAATTCATGGGTTGCAATTCAACAGATCAAACTAGAAAATACCCGATCGAATAGGTGAAGGTTTGCGACTCCGATTGAATTTGAGAAGATACTCAAACTTGCGACTACGTAAGATTGGGTGGAATCGAGAAGAGTTTGAGAAGATTGAACCTGGAATCAAGAAGATGTTGTCGTAAAAATCGTAAGAAGAAAAATAACGTGAAAAACAAATACCAATTGAAAAACAAATACTAATTAAAAATGGAATAGGTTTAAGTCAAGAGTATAATTGAAATTATAAAAAAAATTAAAGATTTTTGCCATATTTGCAATTCTTTTTAAAAGTTGCTATATCTACAAATACTAAAACCATAATTACTACCCATTACAAATTCTCTAAAAATAGGTATATTAAATAAATTATAATACATCTCATTTGATTTGATTGTGAATTTAGAGCCTTACAAGTAGTTAAATATGTATTACTGTTTGAGAATCTAGAAAATTGAAATGTTTAAATGCTTAAAATTGTAAAATAATAAAAAAAAATATAAATGTCGGGCATAATCATGTTTGTTTTGAATATAAAAATATAAAAATAACAAGGAATATTTAAGTAACCGTGAAGAACAAATACCAATTGAAAAACAAATACCAATTAAAAAGGGAATAGGTTTAAGCCAAGGGTATAATTGGAATTATAGAAAAAAATTAAAGACTTTTGCCATATTTGCAATTCTTTTAAAATGTTGCTATATCTACAAATACTAAAACAATAATTGCTACCCATTACAAATTCTCTAACATTTACTCATTTAGTTCATTACAATTTTATATATACAATTGTATTTTTCTAATGTTTTATCATATAAAATTTTATATATACAATTGTATTTTTCTAATGTTTTATCATATAATTAAAAAAAAAACAGAGTAGATTGGTTTTAAATAACAAAATAGAAATTTTAATTTAAACTACAATAAATTTTAAATAATTATCTTAAAACAATTTAGATATTCAGTACCACTATAAAAACAACTAAAATGATATGTCATATTTCTTCATTACAACAATCTCATATGAATTTACCAAATACTATAACTTACTTTTTTGAAATTTGGAATTTAAATTTACCAAACAAAGCTTACTTTCTTCTTAAAAAAAAATTGTTTTAACTCTGTGTCATTAAAATGATTTTAATTTAAGGACTTGTGTGTTAGACTAAATCTTATTAAAAATAATTTTAAATTACAACTTTGTTTGGTCATAGAAAGTGATTCTACAAATATTGAAATATCATGAATGACATACCTTTGTATTTTATGTATTATTAACAAAACTTATAGTTAACTACTATGAATAGTATAAGGGGATGTAGCTCAGATGGTAGAGTGCTCGCTTAGCATGCGAAAGACACGGGGATCGATACCCTGCATCTCCAAATTTGTTATTAACTTTTTTATAAAAATAAACAATATTAAGAGTATACACCAATAATTATTTACTACATATTATAAAATAAAAAATTATATATAGTTAAAAAAAATTAGGAAGAGCAATTGCATATATGGACATTGATACAAAAAAAAAAAAAAAAAGCAAATCGAGCACAATGACTAATGGTATATAAAGTGATATTTCACTTCCTTTACTACTTGTTTAGGTTTATTATGGATAAACATTATTAATAAAATAAAAATACTATATCAATAATATCTAACTTCCATTTTTGTAATCTATGATCATTTGTATACTCATTTGTCATTATTATTATTACTTTTTATACATTATTTGTCATTAGATCTAATATCATTTATATACGATATCAATAGAATTAAAAAATATGGTATAACGATGATATTTAAAATTATTTTTTATCGATGATTGTTTGCATATGCATTTGTTATTAGATCTATGGTTGGTATATCATGTTAATAAATACAAAAAAATATATATTAGTAATATTTAGATTTATGTTATCTATTAATAATTATTTGCATGCTCCTTTTACTATTAGACATATTGTTAATAACTCTATCAATAGAATAAAAAAAGGTATATAAGTAACAGTACTCATGGTTGTTTACATGATTTTTTGCTATTAGGTCAATTACTGATATGCCTTATCAATACAAAAAAAAAAACATAAAAGGCATTTAGTTTTCATTTTTAACTTGTAATAGTTAACCTGTTTATTTTCTATTAATTCTATCCTTGATTATTGGTTGTATTGTAACAAGATTTGTTAAGACTATTGGTTACTTTCCAACTGATTTGTTACTCAATTAGTTTGTAACCTGGCCTTTTCTTATTTATACTGAGGATTTACTCTTGTAATTGGGTAAGAGAGATTCTGATGACTTGGTAATATTGATAAATCATATTAATAGGATTAAAACACGTATATGGGTGATATTTGATCATTTTTTTCTCTCTTTTAGTGATGGTTTGCATTTCTGGATATAACACATATCAATAGATTAAAATAGTAAATCAGTGATAACTTAATATCAATAACAAAAAAAAAAAATTAATAACAAACAACGATAAATTACTTAAAACAATGTACCTTAAGGCAATCCATATCTAACCTAGACCTTAAGATTGAAATCTAATGTATTTAAGGGTTGTAGTATTTGATAAAACTAGGGGTTCACGTAGTCAAATGGTTCCTAATTTCAAATTTACTAGGGTTTTCATATTATTTGATATAAGAGCATCTTTGATATTATATCATTTGGGTATTATCACATCATGTTGTGTGCATATAGGATTTTTAGATATAGTGCATTTATGACACAAGTAATTTAACACCTCTTCCATTAACAAAAATATATCCGTTTTACACTTAATTTGATAAAACAAAAACATCTCAAATTTATCATCTCATTTAGAAGGTAAAACTTCTATGATAATTAATATTATAATAAATATTAAAAACTAACAAACACTCTATTTATATCTAGGGTTGAGGATGGACACGTAAGGGATGCGGTTACTCGTCAGCAAATTTATCATCTCATTTAGAAGGTAAAACTTCTATGAGAATTAATATTATAATAAATATTAAAATGTAACAAACACTCTATTTGAAAACTCTCTAGTATTCTGCATAGGATGGAACTAAAAAAGAAGATTACAGGTTTAAAATTGCAAGGAACTCCCCCTATCTCACATCTATTTTTTTTTGCTGATAATTGTGTACTATTTTTTCGGGCAAATTTAGTGGAGACTACTAATGTGGTAAATGCCCTAAAAAATTATTCATTTATAACAGGCCAAGTGGCAAATTCTCTCCTAAGTAATTGTCCGGAGAGTGGAAAATCATGAGAAGTATCTTGGGATTCCTATGGCTTTGCATGGTTCAAAGAAGTATGCTTTTAAATCTATACAGGACAGGTTGTGGTCGTACCTTATGACTTGTGATACATATAGAAGGTTTAGATCCAGAGGCACGGGTTAGTTATCAATTATAAAGGAAGATAATCAGTGGGATGAGTGTGCTATTAAAAGGTTATTCCATGAGAAGGATGTTAAATCTATACTTAGCTTCCCAAGGACCTCAGCCTTCCGGGAGGATAAACTCATCTGGAAGTACGAAAAAATAGGGGTCTATTAAGTTAAATCTGGTTATCAGGTGGCCTGCTCAATTAATTGTCCTCCATCTAGCTTAGAAGGGGATTGTATGAAGAGTTGGTAGAATCATATGTGGAGGTGTAATATTCCTCATAAGATAAAACTATTTGTATGGCGACTCTTTAAGAATTTTATTCAACCTTGATGAACCTAATAAGTCAGGGTATGGACATCTCTCCTTACTGTCCTAGATGTTTGAAGAAGGTGGAAACTTCTTTCCATGTCATCTGGGAGTGTAAATACGCTCGTGGTAAGTGGTTGGAGACACCTTTCTACAATCAGAATTGGCCAAGTACTATCAGGTCTAGTGGAGACCTTATTTTCTGATTTTATGAGCATTTAAACTCGGGGCAATTAGAAGAATTTCTTATTATGTGTTGGTGTGTATGGAATGAGAGAAACCGGGTTGTGAATCAGCATAAGGGAGAGGCGCCTGGGAATCTAAACGACAGGAGCTACTGTGTAACACCCCATAAATTGCACACTTCCCACTCGGGGCGTTACTCCCAAGTTGCACTGCTCGCGCCGAAAATCTGGCAGCATAACGGCGCAACCTGGACAAACCAGAAATTTAAAATACACCTGAACCTAACAAAGGCACTTCAACAGGACTCACGAGGGTACCCAACCTCCACCAAACTACAAAGAAACGACAGGTTGGGCTCCAGTTCCTCGGAGTTAATAGAATTCCTCACAACAACAAAACATGCTTCGAAAATGAAAGGAACACATCAGAACATGCTTCGATTCAAACGAATAAAGAACGGGACAACTAAGGTTTAAAACATGAACGAAAAAAGCAGAACGCAACAGAAGAAAATGAATAAAAGCAACAACTCGTAAACTAAAACTCCTAAGTCCTACAAATCTTCCATAGCCTCGCAGGGGTCTCGCCGTCGGTGGTCATCTCACTGGTTTGCTTTACCTGCAACAAAAGAAGAAACAAACGAGGAATGAGTATAAAAATACCCAGTAGCAGCCCACTTCGTCCAATAATAAAGAACATGAATGAACAACCTTAGACTTAGCTAAGCACGACACCTAACCCGTCTCACAACCTCATCAAGCATCCTGGCCCTATTACTCGCTCAGATTTCTCAGTTCTGTCCTACCCTTAGCTTTTGGACTAGGTTGGCAACATCTGGCCACGAGATTCATTCCCGGATCTACACTAGGGCGAAAGACTCTATCCAACCCCTCTGACTCTAAGGGTCACACCCCGAGTCACACAACTGGATGGGGGACGGACCACCACATCCCATAAGCATCAAGGCGGTACTACAGCGCACAATCGACCACGGGCTCATTCCCGAGCCTATACTAGGGCGAAGAACTCTATCCAACCCCTCTAACTCTAAGGTTCACCTCGAGTCGCACAACTGGATGGAGGACGGACCATCACATCCCATAAGCATCATCATCATCTCGCCAACCTCGAGTCTCAGCTTGCTAAGGGTTACACAGAGACTAGGGCCTACGCTAGGGCTAGTTATGCTAACTACAATCCTAAGGCTCTACAACACTTCCCGAGTTACTTCAAACCAAGCACGAGAACAACAGGCTCGTGACAGATAATCATAGCATACTAACACATTCAGAGTTCTCAGCACTAGCTTACATCACCCTACTAGTTATAGTCACATAGCACTAACAGACAACCAACAAGAACTAACGAGTTCGAGTCTCAGCACAAACAAACATCAACAACAACAGTGAACATGGTTCAGGCACAACTGCGTACATCACATCCTAACATGCTACTACCAGAACATTATATTTACTTCCAAACAAAATATTGCATGTAATGGGCCCCTAAGCCTACACTTAGGGGTAGTTTAGTCCAAACGACTACTTACACGAAATTCAACCACAACGAGCGACTTTGAGTAACGTGGCGTGCTCCAAACGTACTTCTACTTTCAAGTAGTCCCTAACGAAGAACAATCACGACAAGAATCAATAAACCGAACACGACACAACGAACCTAACACAACGATCCCAAATAAGAGCAAAACTCACCCAACAAAGATCCGAAACGAGCTAAAGAACAGATCGAGGTGACCGCACGAAAGGAAAAGGTCGGCGGCTCTACAGGCGGTGGCGCGTGTCACCGACGGGCGGCGACGCGTGAACCGGCGGTGGGCGGCAGCGCGTGAAGATGACGACGATGGCTCGTGGGCAACGGATCTAGAATCCTCACGACCCGATCTATCCAGAACCGGTCTCTATTTCTCGAAAACCAGTTGAAATAGGCTCGAACCGGCTAAACCAAAGCGTGGGTCTCGCGTGAACCGGCGACAAACGACTTCTTCTCCGGCGGCGGCTTGGCTGCAAGAATGCGTTGGCAGCGACCGAAGGTGGAAATGAAACTCGACGAGGTCACAGCGGCATCTTTAGACTGAACGGCGGAGACGAGGGAGACAGAGACGGAGCGTCTGTGAGAGAGAGAGAGAGAGAAAGAAAGAGAGACAGTGGGAGAAGCGTGAGAGAGCAATTGAGAGAGAGGGGGTCGGGGAAGAGAAAAGAGGAAAAAAAAAACGAGAGGGAGAGAGGGGAGAACGACGTGACTTGAGAATGGTTAGGAGTATAATTCTTTGTTTGAGGATGGTTAGGAGTATAAATAAGGTCTCACATTTGATAAATTGTCTCGTTATTTCGAATAGGTGACTTGAGAATGCAGTAATCACGAGTTAGGGAAGTTTCCAGTCATGATTCAATTAAGAATTATTTTAAGATAATTAATTAGGATATATTAAAGGTTTGAAGCTCCTTGATTTAAAGAATAAATAGCTTTGAATTTAAGATTTTGTTTACTGGACAGATTTGGAAAAGTACCTTAAGTTAGGAATCGAATTTTGGAGATTTTAGAGTGAAGTCTAAGGTAAGGGATCTCACGCCGAACATTTTAAAATGAGATAAAAAGTTATGTTGAATATTTTAGTATATTCTATTATTTTATTATTTTGAAAAATGTTATACTCTGAAGTATTTTGCATTGAAATGTTGTGAAAGATATGCCATGATGCATGATTTATTGTCTTTTCCATGATATGTGTATCATTGTTCATGAAAGAAAGATAGGACCACCTGCATGTTTGTATGTACATGATAAAGTTTACGAAGGCTGTGACAATTATTGTCGATAATCTTATAGGGGTTTTGAGAGGACTCCACTTGAAGTAGTGGTTTTCGGACCCAACATGCTCCCGGAGTTTGAGAGGACTCCATATGACACAGGAGTTTTCGAACTCGAATGATTTAGGAGTCTTTGGACTCAACATGCTCTCGGGATTTGGAAAGACTCTATACGATATGAGTCTTCAGACTCAACATGCTCTCGGTAGAACCTAATTAACCACTAGAAGCCGGAGAGGAGTACCATGATAGTTTAAGGGAAGTTTAGGTCCCACCCATAAAAGTTTAAAGTCATGATTGTATGTGTATGCATATCCCAAATCTTGGTAGTGAGGTCACATACTGAGTATTATTTTATAATGTTCATCCTTTCTTTTTAAAATGTTTTCAGGTAAAGGTAAGGACATACAAAGCGAGTGACGGGATGAGTTACGAAAGTCATGGGCAGTTTAGAAGTCATGTTTTTGCATTCTTTAACTTCATTTCAAACTTTAAAATGTTTTATTTTTATTTAAGTAGCACGTTTTTATTTTAATCAAGGCTAAACTTTTGTTCTTTTAAATTTTCAGATTTAGCTGATTGGGATCCCAACCAAGATATTTTATTGATTTAAATGAAATTCTTCTTTGCAACATTTTATGGCCTGAAAATGCATGCATGAGTAGTAATGTCCCTAGGACGAAGTGAGTCTTAGAACTAAGGGCGTTACAACAACTCTATTTACATTGAATCCCTTATTTTCAAATTTTTTGTCTTCAGATTGCTTAACAAACAAACCCTTAATTTTTCCATATATAATATAAATTTGACTTTTACTCTTATGCTTGATTTAATTTAAATTTGATTTGAATTTGAATTATGCTATTTTTTTAAATAAAAATGTTAGCTTATTTGTTATAAAAGTACATATTTATATTATAATATTTATGCAAAAAGATATATAGAAGCAAGATAATATCTTGTAAACCTTAATCTCTAATTATTCACTTATTTATCCATCGGTAAGGTTAAGAAACTAAAGTATTTTTTTTAGTTCACTTTATGAAACTAAAGTAAATTATACAGCTTTCTGTCAACCATATACACTTTGATAAGGGTTGAAAGCTGTTAAAAGGGCATTCCATCATCATCATCATCATCATCATCATCATCATCATCATCATCATCATCATCATCATCATCATCATCAAGTTTCATTCTATTTTAGTCCCTCTTAAATTTCAATTTTAGTTCATGTACTTTCATAAAGCTTAAAATTGATCGTATGATAGTTTATCGTAAACTTTTCTAAAAAAATAGTCACTGTTAGCCCCCCTTCTATAAATTTTAGAAATATGGTCACATTGTATTTTTTCTTGCATGAACATTATTATTATCATTTAATCAATTTCAATAAAAAAAAAATTAGTTTCAAGATAATGGTAGAACTAATTTTAAGATTTATAAAAGAATAGAGACTAAAATAGAATGAAATACCAACTATAAGGACCAAAATAGTATTTTAACATTTTTTTGCAGCCCCTAACTTTCAATTTTGTGTCTATTTGGTCTCTAAACTCTTTCAAATTAGTGTCTAATTGATTTCTAAACTTTAAAAAATGTCTAATAGGTTCTAAACTTTTAATTTTGTGTCAAATATATCACTTAGGAGGCGTTCGGATCGCAGAGTTGGGTTGGGTTGAGTTGTGCAGAGTTATTTTGTCAGTGAGTTTTGGAAATCAGTGTTTGGGGTGGAGAGTTGAGTTGAGTTGAGTCAGAAAGTGTTTGAGGTGCAGAGTTGAGTTATTATGTCATGGGTATCTAGTGCAATTTTTTGTAAAGCGAATAAGTTTGATTCTTTATTACTTTTTTCCTTACATTTTTTGTTTCCACCAAATCAATGGCAAACATATTTGCCTACAATTTCAAAACTTCATTATGAGATCAACTACAAATTTACAATATATATTACCATTTGCAAGATTTATGAGATATTTAGAAAAGTATTAGATATTGGGATTGATACCAATTTTTCTTTTCCAATAAAATTCATTTTTTATCTTATGTTAGAGCATATTCTTCAATATGAAGGAGTTTCTTCTTTTTAAGCACATGTTCACCATTAATCTATTTATTTTAATGTACTTATGTATTAGTACTAATACTTTGCAAGAAAAACGTGTATTTATTGTCTACAAATCAAATACAAACACATTTGTCTACAATTTCAAAACTCAATTATGTGATCAATTATAAAATTACAATATATATTACTATTTTTCAAATGTATGCTAAGGATATTTGCAAAAGTAATGAATATTGGGTTTGATATCAATATTTATTTTCCAATAAAATTCATTATTTAGAACTTTTACTCTTCAATATGAATTTTATTCCCTTTTTTATGCACATATTCACCATTACTTTTTTATTTTAATTTAGGTAGGTATTAGTATTTATACTTTGCATATGAAGAGTGTTTATTTAAAATTTTCTAAACACAAGCATTGTCTATGGACATCTTTAGAATTAAATAAATAGTTTACCTCGTGAAAATGTTAAAAATATGTCAACATACTTAAATATTTTATGTCATATTGAAGTTGCATATCTACAAAATATTAGATATGTCATCAAGGTTCTAGTAGCGTCATTATGCTGCCAAAATTTTTGATGCAGGCGGTGTTGCTTAGTAACGTCCCTAGGAAATTTTGGGTTTGAAAAATTAGGGTCATTACAGTTGGTATCAGAGCATGAGTTTTAGATTTTGCATACTCGCCTACATTGTAGGTAACGATCATCATAGCCTCCAGTAGGAAGTCGTCTCGTCATCTTCAAGTTTGCTTTTATTTTTTAATTAAGTTAAAGTTATTTGAGTTGCTTGTGTGTTAACATTTGTTATGCTGACTCTTTTGTTCTTATGCTAAGGTAGTTTAGAGATTAAGTTTAGATTATGGTTCGAGGACGTGGTCGTTGTAAAGTTCTAGCGACTTTCGAGGACGAAAGTTTTTTTAGATAGGTATATTGTGAAAACCCGTAAAATTAGGTACTTTAATTGTATTTGTTTTAAATTTGAATATTTGGATAATCAGATCAGGATTAGGAAATGGTGTTTTAAAGTTTAAAAAAAGATTAGGATTTCTGTTTTAAAAAGGTTTAGGATTCCTTTTTGTAAAAGGATTAGAATTCCTTGTTCTAAAAGGATTAGGACTTTTTGGTACCTATTTAAACTAGAGTATTAGCAACTTAAATGCACACTTCAAAACTCTCCTCTTCTTCTCCTTTTCTCCACTTTCTTCATCTCGTCGGACCGTCGTCGGAAGGTTATTGGAAGGTCATCGGAAAGTCGTCGGACCACTGCCGGAAAGTACTGTACGAGTGAGTTAATAACTCAACTCCATGAGGTTGAGTTATTAAGTCACCGGTTATAATTGTTGGTGGGTCAAACAAGGAGTTGGGTTATTAACCCAACTCAACCCAACTCAATCCCATCAATCTAGACAAAGAGACAGTGAAAAATATGAAATTTCACATTTTCTTAAAAAGGAGTTATTTGTGGTAAAGTCTTGACTTTTCAAGTCAATTTGACAATTTTCTAAATTTTAAATCCTAAAAATTTTAGGACTAAACTAAAGTCTAACCTTAATTATATGTATATTTTTCTTCTTACGTGAATCTTTTTTCTTATATCACTCCAAATTTCACAACCTCTTTCTTTCCTCTCTAACAGCTTAATAATAAGAATTAAGTATTTAATAATTGAAAAAAAAATCTCTAATTGATAAATTTTCGTACCAATAAACAGGTGCCTAACAGGCGAGAAATTATTGGAGGAGGCAGGTACATTGAGGCTCTCTCCCAATTTAATGTCAAACCAAGAGAGAATTTCTAGTACTACGGTAGTACCATACTCCTTGTATTCACACTTGTTTTAACACTAGTGGACCCCACATCATTTATGGTGGATCCCACATTATTTACAAAGGGATGCTGACGTGACAAGTAATAAATAGGAGTAGTATAGAAAATTTTACATACTACTGTAGTACTATAAATTTTCCCAATAACTAATTGGTTAATCATCCTAGTTAATTTCCTTTTTTTTTGTAATTGCATGTATCGAATATCCACGTTAGTTATTTTATTTTATTTTTTAACTTAATTTTTAGATTGCCACTTATAGATTTTTTCTTTTGGTTAAGATTTTTTTGACCAAGATAATTATTATTTTCTTGTTCAATGATTTTCTTTTTTGTTTTATCTTTCTTCTTTTTCATTTTTATTTAAAATTTTCATGTTGCTCTACTATTTTTCTTTTATTTATTTTTAAGTTCTTTTCGAAAAAAATTTGATCAATTAAACTAATATAAATGTTATCTTTTAATTTATAAATTTATTAGATCAATTCAGGATTCATAAATAAAAACTTATGTTTACTAAAAATAATATTTAATAAATTATTTAGTTGGCAAAATTCAAACATTACAGTCACTAGAATGATATTTAAATGACCTCATAAATACATCACTATTTTCTTTTTTGTTTCAATTTGGTTTAATTCTTTTTTTTAATTTTTTACCATAAAGCAATAATGATTTGACTACCCATGCCTTTTTAGGTTAAATTAATTTAGTTCATCTTTTTTAGTTTAACTACTAAATCAATTATTTTATTTTATTTTTTTATTTTTTCTTCTAGATTTAGCTACTAAAAATGGATTGATAGTTAACTTAACAATGACTATATCTATTAAAAAAAATAGTTTACTAAACAGAAAAACAAAAAAGATGAGAAACCAAATTTTACGGAAAAAAAAGTTTAATAGTGAACCTAAAAGTTTTGAAAGGGAAAGAAAAAAGAAAGGGAAGAATACCAATTAAATCAAATAAAGATCTCAACAAACCATGCCAATTTTGAATAAAACAAAAAATAAAAAAATGAAACAAAAAATAATTAGAAAAGAAGCTCAATATTAAAAAAAAAAAGAAATAAAAAAGTTAATGGTCTAACAAACTAAATAAGAAATTTAAAAAAAAAAATGGTGAGAAAATAGTGTAACATTGGGAGGTTATTTATTTTCTTTTTAAAAAAATAAAAAAGAAAAGTTAACTACCTTGCTTAACGATCTGGTTAAGCAATCACTACGTGTGTCACAGGAAAATTTCTAGTACTACGGTAGTACCATACTCTTTGTGTTCACACTAAATTTTAACACTAGTGGATCCCACATCATTTATGGTGGATCTCACACCAATTACAAAGGGATGCTGACGTGCCAAGTAATAAACGAGAGTAGTATGGAAAATTTTCCATAATATTAGAAATTTTCTCGTGTCATCACAATAAAGAAGGGTCTTTGTACTGGGTTCATTGAGTAATTTCTCCGACATCACTAGGTCAAACAAAACTCATAAAATATAAAATCTACCATTTGTGAGTCAACGAGACAGCACAACTCTTGAAAGTTATTTAGTCAAGTTTGTTATATAAATATATATACATTTTTTGAGACGCGTTTCTATAGATATATAAAGTTTGAATTGGAATTAGAAAGAAACATCCCATAAAGACGTATCTAAACACAAAAACATAGCATTCTTTTTAATTTATCTGTAAACATTTTCAAATACTATAGTTTTTAAAGCAATATTAATTTACATTGTCTTGAAGTATATAATAATTTAATCGATGTAATCTCTATTAGTCAACTTTATTCTGGATTAATAGGAGCTCTCTCCTCTCCTTTGTAAAATGGGGGCTGTCTCCTCACCTTAGTAAAAAGCAAAAAAAAAAAAAAAAAGAATAAGATGAAGAGGAGGAAGAAGAAGTAAAACGAATTGAAAAAAAATATATATATATATATATATAAAATAAAACCCGTTAAGGGATGGATGAACTAAAATGAAACCAAATAAAAAACTTTGGATATATTTATTGAGTTTGAAACATGAGATACTCAAAGGCAACCAAATCCAAACTTCAACCAAATCCAAACTTCAACCAAATCAAAACCTCAAACATCGAAAGTGTATTTTTTTTTATTTTTTTAATTACATTTCTAAACTTTATATAATAATTCTAGGCAACTCTTGTTATTAACGCTGTCACATAACATTTCCATTCAAAAAATGCTGGTAAAATTTTCATGATGTAGCATACAAATGACGAAAGAAAGTAGATAACTAGACAAAACATGTAACACCCCTACTATTATAACATAAATTCCTAGGGACATCACTACTCATGCATGCATTCGAGACCCTAACTGACTTTAAATAAGTAAAAGTTGATAAATAAAAATCAATTTAATTTGGGATCCCATAGAAATACAAAACGTTTACAAGAAACATAACTAAGTTCGGCCTCTAGTTTCAAAACTCTATGTTACATAAGCGGAAGACAATAATCATTTAAAAATTCTTTCTTAATCATGGATGCGGAATTCATGACTCGGTTCCCATGACTTCTGTAGCGCATCCCTGCCACTCGCCTGGTATGCTCTCGCCTTTACCTAAAATCATTTTAAAACAGGGAAAACACAACAAAGGTAGAGGGATGAGTATTATAAAATACCCAGTAAGTGGGGGTCGGGAAATGCAAACACATGCATGTGACTTTCCTTCAGACCTGACTTTTAAACATGACTATTATTCGTGACTTTTAAAATCATAAAGCTTTCTGTAGTGGGACCTAAAACTTTCTTTCATAAAATCATGACTTTTTCTCTTTGGCTATGCGTGGTCAATTGAGTCTACCTGAGTCTTTTCATGTTGAGTCCTCATGCACCCTATAGGTTTGAGTCCTCATGCACTCTATAAGATTTTGAGTCCCCTCATGGACTCCCTATAAGTTTGAGTCCCTCACAGACTCCTATAAGTTTGACCCATAGGGTCTCTGATGCATGTTTTACCATGCATAAATTCTTAGAAGACCAATTGCCACAACCTACATGACATG
Source organism: Trichosanthes cucumerina (assembly GCA_036507285.1). Taxonomy (NCBI): domain Eukaryota; kingdom Viridiplantae; phylum Streptophyta; class Magnoliopsida; order Cucurbitales; family Cucurbitaceae; genus Trichosanthes; species Trichosanthes cucumerina. The sequence goes on along the minus strand of CM071842.1, from coordinate 8,845,506 downwards.
TTCATATACATACAATATGCATGAGGTCTCATTCTTTAAACACATATACATATACATTCAGAAATGATGCAACAATCACATAAAACATAAGATCATGACATAACTTTCATAACTTTAACTAGAGTCAATCAATCATCAATAATAAGTACGTTTATGATTTAAGGTGCATAACTAGCACAATGACATAACTGAAAATCTTAATATGCAGAACTATACATAACTGTGCCAAGACTCATTTTTAAATACTTTGAAATCATTTCAGCTCGGGTCCTCTCAAACCCTTAAATCATCAAGTTCCTTTCTAAACCTTTTGAAAATCATTCACTCAAGGTCCTCGAAAAACCCTTTGAAATATTCGTTTTCCAAATTCAAGCCCTAAGCATGAGTCTTGGGAATTCACCCTTTGAGATAAATCCTTGAATTTCAACTTTTTAAAATAGATCTTTCAGAAACCGTGTTTACTCCTCTTTTCAAGATCATTTGTAGAAAAGATCCCTTACCTCAGCCTTAGCTTAAAACTCCTCAAGCTTCGCTCCTAACTCAGTGTTCATCACAATCGTGTTTAATACGCCGGATCCCTAATTCCATTTCATCAATTCCTTAATTAATTAACATAAGCACAACTTAGAGTCTACATAGCAATTAGTTGGAACATCAAGTAATAATCAAGCGAAATTACCCAATCGGAGGTGAAACGAACTCGGGGAATTAAAGCAGTGGGCCAAAGCAGCTCGCGCGGCGGCGGCGCGTGTGGTGTCGGATCATCTGCGCGTCCGTGGCGAGCGTGAACGCCGATCTGTGAACGTCGTGAGCCGATCTATCCAAAACCGGTCCTGAAACTTCAAAAACCGATCGAAATCTGGACGAATCGCTCGAACCAAACGCTGAACCGGCGGCTGCTTCTCTTCCAGACGGCTGCGGCTCGTGGCGGTCGGATTCAGAAACCCCACTTGTCGATCTACACGAAACCAACCTTAACTCAGTCAAAACGGCCGAAAGCTCGTCAAAACTCGAACCAACCACCAATCGGTGTTTGGATCTTTGGGCTTCCGGTGGATCGCAGACGTTCAATGGCGCCGCCGCACTCCGATCGCCAGATCTGGCGATGGTTGCGACGAGGCTCGGCGACCGGCGGTGAAGAGCTCGAACTCGACTTGCAGCGGCTGCGGACAACCGTTCGTCTCCAGAGCAGAAGAGCGCGGCTTGACTAGGTGAACGACGACACGGCATGAGGTTGGCGGCTTCAGCAGAGGTCTCCCGCGGCTAGACTCTCGACCCGGCGAGCCGGACGTCGCGATCGGGTCCTCTGTCTGTGAGAGAGAAGCGCGCGGTGGAGGAAGGAGAAGAGAAGGTTGAAGGTGGTCCTCGAAAATTGTGCCTTTTATTAGAGAAAACCCTAAATTCCTCTTTCAAACTAAAATTACCAAAATGCCCTTCTTTTAACTTCTAACTACAAAAATGCCCTTAATTATATTTAAATGCTTCTAAATGCCCTTAGCCATAACTAAATAATCCAATTTAACTTATATTTAGTAACACCCATATGTATTCTCCTAAATTTTCAAAACTAAGAAAATAAAACAAGAAACTCAAAGGTTCGATTAATTTAATTTGCATTAAATTAACCCATAATTCAGAATAAAGGGTACTTGGAGTTCTGGGGCGTTACAAAACAAGAGTGATATATTCTATAAAAGATATTGATATATAACTTCTACCATCTATTATCTTGTGTCAAATGAACTAATATTTTCCTTAGAAGATATCACATTATCATTCTGTTCGTGGCAAAGCCATACATATAATTCCTAATTTGTAATTCTTTTTTTATTATTATTATTGCAATTACATCTTTGTATATATATGTGCAATTCTCTCGCATACAGTTAGTATTCAATTCTTTTTTTGTTTTTTTAGTACAATAACATTTGGGGTAGGAGGATTTGAACTCATGACCTTTTGGTTATAAATCTTAACTTGATGTTAGTTGAACTATGTTGTTGACAAATATATATATATATATATATATATATATATATATATATATTAGAATTAATTTTTATATGTACCCAAGAATAATAATTCTTATGGTATTAAATTGTAGTACCAAAAAAATCTGAAGTGATTGGTTGGATATTAATTATATTTTTTTTTTTTGGTTGCAATTCCATCAATGTACATATATACACAAAGTTGTTCACATATGGATAGCATTTTAAAATTTTATTTTCTCTAACCTTCTTTTTATTTTTTTTCACAATTCTATTTTGATAAGGAGAACGAACCCCAACAAATCTCTAGAATGGTATGATATTGTCCACTTTGGACATCAACACTTTGCTTTTGATTCCTTCAAAAGAAAGGAAGATAATTATCCTCACTAATATACCATGAATCTTTTTCCTTTCCTAGTCAATGTGGGACATTGTGAGCACTCTTAACATATCTCTTTTTAAAATTGCGTTTCTTTCTTTAAAAAATCAAGTACCTCCAATTATTTTAGTTTAAAAAATTTAAAAATACATCATAATATAATAATATTATTATTATCGATAATATATATCTATAATCTATATTTATATCTATACTATATTAAAAATATTTTTAGACTATATATCCCTTTAAATTTTAATTAACTAATTTAATTAAATCATCATAATTTGATTTGATAATTTGACTAAAAATAAATATCTGATCTAATTTCGAATTCAAAGAACAATAATGAGATAATCTTATTTAAAATTAATTTGAATCAAAATTCTTAATATGATATAAGCAATTTCATTCAAAATTAAATCAAATTAAAATTTGAGTCTAAATTCCCTTGGGCATCTCCTCCCATTTTTTTCTAGATCAAACTATCTCCTACCATTCTTTTTTCTTTTTTTTTTTTTTTTGAATAAAATACAAGGAAGTAGGAATCAGTAGGCACTACTACAAATTATAGATTCCTTAACACTTGCAAGTTTTAAATACTTGACGTTTTTATGAAAAAACGTCAAGTAAGATGAAGTTTTAAAAGAAAAACGTCAAGAAAAGTTAAAAAGAACACGGAGGTTGACAAAGATTTCGAATTTTTCTCGCTTCCAGTTTCTTAACATTTAAAAAAGTCAAGTGTAGCAAAATGGAAAACACGGTAAAGACGCTACTTTTTTTTTAAAAAAAAAATCTAATGAGCGCAGATAACTTAAACACTCTTCGTGAGTCCTTCACCCAGTACGCGCAGACAAACCCTTCGAGTCGCGCGCACCAACCTCGCGCCTTCGCGAACAATCGCTGCTGCAACCTCTTCGTCCCTCAGCTGTTGGCACCTCCGGTTGCTCGAACCCCTCAATCGCCGACGCCTCCAGGTTTTTTTCCCCTTAAATCTCACTGTGCGGCTTTTTTCCTTTCCCTCCATCGATCTCACGACCTCTCTCCCAACTCCCAGCTATCGACCGCCCAATGCCAGTCGCCCCTCGCCAGTCGCGTCCCACCGACTGCACCACTTCACGAACAGGTCATCAGTTGCCTTTTTTTTAAATCTCAAATTTTGGGGACGAATATGTATGTTTACTTTGAGATTTATCTAAAGGGTGTTTTTAATCTACCATGCTTAAATTCTCATTTAGAATTTCTGATTTGTTTAGTTTGAGAGAAGTTATGAATTCCTTAAAGCTATTATTGGATTATATGAAGAGTTTTAGATTATATGAAGAGCTTTAGAAGTAGGAGTAACTATTGTTTGGTATGGGTGTTTGAGATGTTGGTTGTAGAAGTTTGGTATTTTTATTGGCTATAGATTAGCAATGTAACGCCCCAGGCCCAGGATCCTCTGCAACCTGGCTGCGTCACTATATCATCCATGACTGCTTGCAAGAGTGAAGACACTATCCCCACAAACCAACACGGGGTCCTTTCAGCATGCTTTGTCCTCACTCACATGCTCCTAGGAAAATTCCTCAGAGGTCACCCAACATAGAATTGCTCCAAGCCAAGCACGCTTAATCGTGGAGTTCATGATTGAGCCACCAAAAGGAAGGTGCACCTTGTTGGTATGTAGTATTTATCAATTCTTTTAAGCCTTTCTCAATCTGTACTTTCATATCCTCATGGTCACTCACATGTACCCCTTTTCCTCGGGCACCATGCTTCCATATCCTCAGGATCCCTCTCATTCAGATGTGGACTCGGTTCATTCATGTACCCCTCTTCCTCGGGCGTCACAAGCAACCTCAAAATGACACTTAAACTTTGTTTAACGACTTTTTGGCTACTCTTTAGGTTCTAAGGGTTTTCTAACCAAAGAAAGGAAAATAAAGGTTGCCCTTTAGGCACTTTTTTTGTGCTATAGTTTGGTTTGTGCTATAGTTTTGTTTGTGCTATAGTTTCAGTTTAGGCATTTTTTTCATTTCTTTAAGAGTAAAAATAAGACTTAAACTCTTTTTTTTCACACTTTTTGGCTACTTTGTAGGTTTCAAGGGAGAAATTAAACATGTTTAGGTCTTTTTGAGTTGTTTTTAGCCTCAAAGTGTGTTTAAGTTCCTTTAAGTCACGCTCTTGTAGCATCGAGGGGTGCTTATGTGTTCACTTTAGGAATTGTCTAAATTTCTTTAAGAGTCCTAATGACACTTCAAGTATTTTTAGCACGTTTTGGCATTTTTGTACGATCCAAAGGAAAAACTCGACACTTTTGGTCCTATTGAGTTAGTTTTTGGCCTCAAAGTACCTTTAAGTACCTCTTCACTACTTTTGTAGCATCCAATGGTTGGCGTGTGGTTTAAGTTTCACTTTAGGCACTTTCTAGGTTTCTTTAAGAGCCAAGTGACACTTAAGTTCTTTTTAGCCACTTTTTAGCTTACAAGGGGCAAAGTAGAAACTTTTATTTTGTTTTGAGTTAGTTTTTGGCCTCAAAGAATACTTAAGCACCTTTAATACACTTTTGTTGCAATGGAGGTTAGTTGTGTGATCACTTTATGCACTTTCTAAGTTTCAAAACAACACTTAAACTCATTTTAGCCATTTTTTTCACACTTTGTAGCTTCTATGATGGAAACTAGAAACTTTTAGGTTGTTTTGAGTTAGTTTTTGGCCTGAAAGTATGCTTAATCGCCTTAAAGACACGTTTGTAGCATTGGGAGTTCTAAGTTTCCTTAAGAGTCAAAATGACACTTAAACTTTGTTTCATGACTTTTTGGCTACTCTTTAGGTTCTAAGGGTTTTCTAACCAAAGAAAGGAAAATAAAGGTTGCCCTTTAGGCACTTTTTTTGTGTTATAGTTTAGTTTGTGCTATAGTTTTGTTTGTGCTATAGTTTCACTTTAGGCACTTTTTTCGTTTCTTTAAGAGTAAAAAAGACACTTAAACTCTTTTTTTCACACTTTTTGGCTACTTTGTAGGTTTCAAGAGAGGAATTAAACATGTTTAGATCTTTTTGAGTTGTTTTTAGCCTCGAAGTGTATTTAAGTTCCTTTAAGTCACACTCTTGTAGCATTGAGGGGTGGTTATGTGTTCACTTTAGGAATTGTCTAAATTTCTTTAAGAGTCCTAATGACACTTCAAGTATTTTTAGCACACGGTGCACTCAATCATCCCAATTATGTTGACACCATTTTAGCACTCTCATCATATGTCCTACCTCCAAAGACAATGCATTCAAAAATGAAAAAAGTATGTGAGAAACATACAATACATAGAGTCAAGAGGAGAGCTAGAAAGAAGCTCGCTAAAGGAGAGGAAAAAAAAAACGCAAGGCAAATACAAGATAAGAACCCACAAAAAAAAAGATCCACCGATATCCTCTTCCTTTTTAATTTTGTTATTCTCACTTTTTTCTAATTTTGTTATTCTAATTTTTTTTCTCTCTCTGCATTTTTTCATGTCTAAAAGTAGCCATCTTCACTCCCATTTTTAACTCATGATCTCCTCCCATTTTAAATCAAATATGTTTTAATTTCTTTTTCCAAGTCTAAAACCCATCTCTCTTCTGCCTCTAATTTTTCATTGGATAAATTTTTTTTTTTTTGAATTTCGTTAGCCCACTTTTTTTCTTTTTTCTTTTTTGTGCATTTTATACGGAAAAAAAAAGATGAATATTAAATTTTTTTAAGGTTTTGAAAGTAGTCATTCCTCAATTTTTCATCGGGTGTTTCTCTTTTTCTTTTTTTTTTTCTTTTTTTTCTGATATATATGTGTATGTATTTTTTTTCCTAAAGAGAGATAGTAAACATATTTTTTAGTGAGAATGGATAAAATAACCGAAATTGATCCATTTGTGACTGTAATAATAAATTTTTAGCAATCTTTGATCTCCTGCGACCTGTCTGTGTCACTATATCATCCATGACTGCTTGTAAAATTGAAGACACTATCCCACAAACCAACACGGAGTCCTTTCAGTATGGTTGTCCTCACTCACACGCTCCCTAGGAAAATTCCCAGGACGTCATCAGACATAGGATTGCTCCAAGCCAAGCACGCTTAACTGTGAAGTTTCTATGATTGAGCTACCGAAAAGGAAGGTGCACCTTGTAAGTATATATAGTAGTTATTAATTCTTTTAAGCCTTTTTCAACCGTACTTTCATATCCTCATGGTCATTCTCATGTACCTCTTCTCCTCGGGCACCATACTTTCATATCATTCAGATGTGCACTCGGTTCATTCATGTACCCCTCTTCCTCGGGCGTCACATGCCTACCAGCTTCCGCTTCGATTCGTCCCCAAACCACATCTTACTGGTTCAGGGACGAACCAGTATCAGAGCGGAACCTCTCCCAGCGTAAGATGTGGTTTGGGGACGAACCGAAGCGAAAACTGGTGAGCATGTGACGCCCGAGCAAAAGGGGTACATGAATGAACCGAGTCCATATTTGAATGAGAGGGATCCTAAGGATACGAAAGTATGGTGCCCGAGGAAGAGGGGTATATGAGAATGACCATAAGGATATGAAAGTACGGTTGATAAAGGCTTAAAAGAATTGATAACTACTACCTATACCAACAAGGTGCACCTTCTTTTTCGGTTCCTTAATCATAGGAACTCCACAGTTAAGCGTGCTTGGCTTGGGTCAATCAAATGTTGGGTGACCTCCGACTTACAAGCAGTCATGGATGATAATATCTGTAACGCCCGCATCATAAATCAGGTATATGCTCCATTAAAGTATATATTAATATTAGTAAAGTCATACATTTAATTTGAGTTTTGACTTAGTCAAGGCCTTTTTGTGAATTGTAGATGGTTGAGGGGCATTTTAGTAATCAAACCCCAAGTAGGGTTTTTAAAAGAGACCCTTTTTGTCTTCTTATGCACGCAAACCGAGATAATCATCTCCTCACCATCTCCCCTCACACAACCCTAGCCAGCCGCACGACAGAGGTCGCGCGCCGATCCGCCGCCCACCACCTCCGTGACGCGCGTGTCCGCGGTCCTCCTCGCGTCGACGAAGCCGTTCGCTCTGCGGTTGCACGCCACCGGCCGGTCGAAGTCAGTGTTCGTGACGCCCAACCGCCTGGCCCCGCCCTCGCGCGCCGCCGGTCAAAGCTCTCGATCGCCGCCGCGCCATGGTTTGAAAGCTCGATCGCGCATGCACGGCCGAAGCTCCCAACCGCTCACGCACCCGCCGATCGAAGTTCCAGCCCGACGCGACGCTCGCGAGACGGATCGGATCGTGCGCCGCCGCCTCGAACTCGAACCGCGCGCGCCAGCCGCCGCCGCGCCGCCCCGCCGCCTCGCCGCGTCGCGGCGCGCCCTCACATCGATGAGCGAGATTATTTTGGTCTTCGCCGGATTCGCGGTGAGTGAGCTGCCATTTCTATGAAGGGCTTGGATCGTAAGATTTGTTTAAGTTGAGATTTATTTAACCCATAGTTGTGTTAGGTATTTGTCGAAGTTGTGGGAATTTGCAGCGGGCCTAAGCGAAATTCGTTTGAATCAGGATACGTAGGAGAAATTAACAACCCGGTTGCTAGCTGAGGCTAAGGTAAGGGAACCCATACAATTTTTAAATCCAGATTGAAAAGTTTGCTGAAAACGTCCCACATGGTTGGAGGTTTTGGTTTGAAAAGCCATGTTGGATTGAGTTATGATTTTTCCGTTGATATTGTGAATCTTTGGATTTATGCCATGAATGTTAGATTTCATTTGTCTCCGAAATTATGCATGTTGATTTAGCCATGTTAATGCCATGAGATTTATTGTGTTCTAAATAGAATGATCTAGGTAACTGAGGCCTTGTTATTGCCTTACTAAATCTATTTGCGAAGGCTGTGTGAAATCTTCCTGGAAATATAACTACGTATTTTATGATTCTCGGAGTCGACCCACTTAGAGGCCATGTTGTGGGAGGACTAGTTGTTCGTTAGAAGCCGAAGAGAAATTTAAATGAAATTGTTTACGAAGGCTTGACAACTAACTCCCACTATTAAATGAATGTATGATTATTATAATGGGTCGACCTAGAATGGAGGCCATGGGACAGGAAGTAAAAATTTCTACAAAAAAAAGCCAAAGAGAAAAGCCACGAATGTTGTTATATTTTACTTTTATGTTTTGAGGGCCCATGATTTCTGAACCCCCCGCCTGTGGGGACTCTTACTGAGTATTATGTATGTAATACTCACCCCCTTCTTTAAAAATAAAATACTTTCAGGTAAGGGCAAGGGCAAGTTGGTTGAATGACGAGGAACGCTACTCGAGCCATGGGATAAAGAAAGCCAGTTCCGCAATTTGAGTCACATGTTTTTTTTTTTTGTCGGCTATTCTTTGGTTAAAACTTTTCCTTTTTGTTTATTCCTTAAGTTAAGTCTAGGGAGGCCAAGTCAAGTTGATTTCCTTATTAAAATAATGTCGTTTTTAATTCTTTTTATTGGAATCCCAAATGGAACGATTGATTTGTTTTTAATGAATAACTGTTTCGTTTTTATTCATTTCTTCAACCTTTAACTTCAATCATTTAGGGGCCTCGATTCATGCATGTTTAGTAAAGACTCTAGGGACAGGTTTAGTCAAAATCTTAGGGTCCTTACAATATCAAATCGCCTATACCTAATTTCATCAATATTATATAAAACATTTTTGGACTAAAATAGCATTTCAATTTTAGTTGATTATTACATCAATTAAATCTTATAATTTTTCATAGTCCAATTTAATTTTGAATTCAAAATGGAATTCAAATTATTATTATTATTTTCTATTCAAGATATGATTTCACTTAAAATCAAATTAAATTAGGATTTGAATTAAAATTCTCCAATTAAATTCAACTTCCATATTTTGTGTGTGTGTGTTCAAATTAGAAATCTAAGGGCCCGTTGATAACCATTTTGTTTTTGGTTTTTAGTTTTTGAAAGTTAAGCTTATTTTCACCTAATTTCTCTACCATAAAGATCATCTCCCTTAAGTAACCATTTGAACTCTTAGCCAAATTCTAAAAACAAAGTCAAGTTTTTAAAACTAGTTTTTTTAGTTTTCAAAAGTTAGCTTGGTTTTTAAAACATAGGTACAAAGTAGATAAGAAAACATATAAACTCATTGGTAGAAGTAGTATTTTTAGGTTTAAATTTCAAAAACTAAAAACAAAAAATAAAATGGTTATCAAATGAGACCTAATTATTCTCTTTAAACGAACACCTCTTCATTAATCTTTTATCCTAATCTCATAATATATGATCGAGATTTAATTTATAACTACTTTTAACTTATTTAAAATAATTTTTAAATTCGATAATTTCTAATAGTTATGTTACAAAGTTAAATAAAAGTGAGTAGTTTTAAAATTTTCAAACTCATTTAAAAAATTTATGAGAAAAATATTTTCTTAGTAAATCTATTTTAATGTTTAGCTATTTCAAAATTAAATTGATTTATAATTAATTTATTCGAACAATAGATCCATTTGGGTTTTTAGGCTTTGATACCATATTAGATTATATGGATTCCATCTCAAAATCAATTGACAATGAGAGAAACCCATATATCTTATATATTGTGGGGTTTCTCTCCACTTTTTCAATGTGGGATCCTCAACACTCAAAACAAAGAGTACATATCAATTATTATTAAGTTATGGTCACTTATGACACACCACAAGATGTCTAAGCTTATCCAAAATCAACTTCTGATATGTATCCTTAAATATAATGTGGTCAATGTGTCATGAAAGCATTAATATGACAAATACCGATTAAGCGCATTTAAACCATATATAATACAATTTTAAAAGTTTAGAGACGTTGTAAACACTTTTCAAAAAGTGTATGACTAATTATACACAAACTCGAAAATCTTAAAACCAAATTTACAATTGAACCCATTAAAATTTGTTGACCCCCCCGCCTTTGGCTTCCCTCTCGTTTATACATTCACCTTTGATATGATTGCCTGCCGTCCCAATCGGTGCAGCCGCGAGCCAATGCATCTATCCAAATTGTGTGGTCGTCACGTCGAGCAAAAATGGAATACAGCAACATCCATAATTGAGTTTTTGAGATGGTTTTTAAAAGTCAAAATACTTATTTTAAATTCAAGAAATTCGTTCTTTCTCCAATTTAAAGCTCAAAACCAAAAGAAGAAGGACAGAAAAAAGCGAGTTTTTTTCCATATTCGCACATTGTAATGATACCCTTCTCTCTTTGAAATTCCCACATAAATTTCCATCATTCTTCCAAGTTTCCCACCAACCATGAAGCATGAATCTCCTTTGTCTTCTTCGGTGTCGTCGTTGTCATCGTCGTCGCTGAATATTCTGGCTCGGTTTCTGTTCACTTATGTTTTGTTTTGTTCTTTGGATGTTTCATTTGCCAATGACTTGTCGAAATCCATCGACATCAGCTGGGGAGATGGGCGAGGTCAAATGGTTAACAATAATGAGCTTCTAATTCTCAGCTTGGATAGAAGCTCAGGCTCTGGGTTTCAATCCAATAAGGAATACTTATTTGCAAAGGTTCAAATGGAAATCAAGCTTGTTTCAGGGAACTCTGCGGGCACCGTAACTACATTCTTTGTAAGTTTTCAACAAAACCCTATTTTTAGAAATTTGATGTCGGAGAAAATCTAGCTATAATATCCATATCCACAGAATATTTTTAGACAGAACACAACAATCAAGAGATTCATGAACCGTATTAGAATTGCATTGTCAACCTGAACACAACTCAACTAGTTTAACGAGATATTGTATTTGCTTTCGACTAAAAAGTTAGAGGTTCGAATTTTTTCATCTATTTTGTTGAGCTCAACAAAAATAATAAAAAAAACTCATATATGAGCATTCTACATTTCTTTCTAATAATCGTTTAATTTAATGATTTATGCATTTTTTGTACAACAAATGTGGAGTATGAAGATTTGAACTTCCAATTTCAAGGGAAGGAGTACATATCAATTAATGTTATGTTATGTCCATGTTAGCATTTAAGGATTAATGTTTATGTTCGTATTATTTTCATTTTTTTTATTGATTTTCTGATATTTTGTTCGTATTTTTTTTGGTGTAATAATATAAAAATCAAATATCTTTTTATGTCCATTTTGAACTCTTCAATGAAAATATCGAGTAGGTGTGATTTTCTTGGTGAAAAACGTATAGGGATATATTTGATATCTCCAAAAATTTTAAGAATATAAAGAAGTTTCATGGAAATCAAGTAATTGTCCAAGACTTTTTTAAAAAAATGATTAAGATAAATTGAGAGTTTATCCAGTTATGAAATCCTAAACCTTTAGGTGCTGTTTGTTAACCATTTTGTTTTTGGTTTTTAGTTTTTGAAATTTAAACTTAAAAATACTATTTCTACCCATGAGTTTATATGTATTCTTATCTACTTTGTACCTATATTTTCAAAAACCAAGCCAACTTTTGAAAACTAAAAAAAGTAACTTTCAAAAACTTGACTTTGTTTTTAGAAGTTGGCTAAGAGTCAAATACTTATTTAAGGGAGATGATCTCTATGGTAGAGAAATTAGGTTAAATAAGCTTAACTTTCAAAAACTAAAAACAAAAAACAAAATGGTTATCGAACGGGACCTTAGTAATTACCCCACTACATTTTGGTGTTATTTAAATGAGGATGATTTTGTTAACTAGCAACTCTTCTATTTTAATAATCATATTAAAGTATTGTTAAACTTTTAGATTATTGTGTAAATTTAATAATTTGACATGTGTGTTGAGATGGGATTTCAGTTATCTTCACAAGGTGATTACCATGATGAGATTGACTTTGAATTTTTGGGAAACACAAGTGGAAATCCTTACATACTTCACACCAATGTGTATAGCCAAGGAGTTGGCAACAGAGAGATGCAATTCTATCTCTGGTTTGACCCAACTGCTGATTTTCACACCTACACAATTTTCTGGAATCACCAACACATTGTGTAAGTAATTAATCATTTAATTTTCTATCAAAATTAAACAATGCTACATATTTTCATTCTTATATAACTTGGCTTATAGAGATGTTAGAATTAAATTACTAATTAATTCATGAGTGAAAAATAATTTAATATGTTTTTAGGTTTGAACCATTGAATGGGGCCACTAAACATATACCAATTGAGGCTACAAATACTGAAAATTATAGAAAGTCTTGAAATTAATACCTTTTTTGAGGCACCTTGAAATTAATACCATGTAATTAGAATTCTGGCCTCCAATATCCTGTTTTTTTTTTTTCAACATACTATTCATCCATCTAAGTGTATGTTTGAGATGAATTTTAAAATAAGTGATTTTTAAATTAAAAAAAAACATTTTTTTGTTGGTTTGGAAGAATTGCTCATTTAGAGTGTATTTAGTATACTTTCTTAAGTGATTTTTGATGACTAGATTTGTTTTTTTTTAAGATGACTAAAGGCTTTGGTAATAAATAGAAGAATCTTTTTTTTTAAAGAAAAGGCAGAGATTGATATCTAAATTTCCTTTAAAGTAGTTAATAAAAAATCTTCATAAAATGTTAACCAAATGCACAATTAAAAACATTCTTTCGGTGAAAGAGAGCATAACTCAATTGACATGTTAAATGTGTTAACCACTATAAGGTCTGTTATTCAAATTCTCCCACCTCAATTATACTAAAAAAAAACACATTCTTCTTCAAAATTAATTTTAAGAAAAAGAATGCTCAAACTTTTATATATACATATATTTATTTATTCATTTAATTCAACAATTTATGGAGTGGAAATTGGAACCTCAAACTTTTAATCTAGATTACACTATTTTAACTAGTTGAATTATGTTTACATTAGATTACTTATCAAAGAATCAAGTCATTCTAATTTTCTCATACATAAATACGTTTTCTTCCATGCATAGATCTATTTAAAAACTTTTTTTTAGTATAGGAAATGAATGTTATTATCAAATAATTATGCATTAAAGACCATGTACTAACAAATGTTATTTTGGTCCCTATTGTTAAATTTCTCTATTGCATTTAACTCAGATCATGGATCACAATTTTTTTCAAAACTTCATACTAAATTCAATACATGTGGCTCGAAACACAAGTCGACCCAAAATTTAAACCAATTTATTTTGCATTAAAGTTTCTCTGTAGATGACATTCCCATAAGAGAATTCAAGAACTTCCAAGACAAAGGAGTCCCCTTCCCCCAATATCAAGCCATGAGATTACATTCAAGTCTATGGGATGCTGATAATTGGGCCACAAGAGGTGGTCTTGAGAAGACAGATTGGAACCAAGCCCCATTCAAGGCTTATTACAAAAACTTCAGTGAAGATGGCTGTTTTTGGTTCAATGGATACTCTTCTTGCACTCCCAATTCAAACTCATGGCTGTGGGGAAATTTTGATTATGAATATGCAAAGAAAGGCCAAATGAAATGGGCTCAAGATACCTACATGATCTACAATTATTGTCAAGACACAAAAAGATTCCCACAAGGCTTCCCTCTTGAGTGCTACCTCAACAACTCCTAGGAGGACAACATTAAAAAACACATACACAAAATCAATGTCTCTTGAGTTTGTCTTTCTTCATTTTTATGTCTCTTATTCTTTCACTTGCCTAATTTCAAGTCATATTTCTCTTTTTCAAAGTTTGTTTGGTGACTACTATAATGGTGGTTTTCTTTGTATTGGAGTAGACGTAAATTGAAAACTTTCATATTTATACAAGGATCAATTATGTTATTTTCGATAACATGTATGTTAAGAAAAAAAAAATTGTATGAATATTAGCTTAAATTTTTGGAATTAATGTAAGAGTAGTAAATCTTTTGTTAAAAAATCTATTAGCAATTTCTTGACTATATCACTTCCTTTCAACTCAATATTGATAGACACTTTGGTGGAACTTGGAGTAATTTTTGAACCTACATGCAAAAAGAGGGTGTTGAGAATATATATATATGAGAGCGAAACACTACACTATAAACCTCTTAGTTTAATTCAACTTTTGAGCTGAATTAATAGCATTTTAATAGGATAAAAAATAACAAGAAATATTAAGACTTAAATAAATATATAAGCGATATAGATATACATATTAATAATAAGGATTTAATACTTATATGTTTACTCAAATAAATTTTGAGTCTACATTTCTATGATTTGTTTTTTTAAAAAAGAATATTTATTGTTGTCAACATTTTATTTGATATATAATTGATATTTAATTTTTACATGTCTAATTTGTTTAAACACAACTATCCATATCTCCTAACTTATTATGTGATGTGATATGGATTATATACAATGAGGAAATATAAGGGAAAAGGAAAAAAAAGGTAACAAATCCTAAAAGTTGGACAACCTAATGCCGAAACTCAATATAGTTATCTCAGTAGCATAAGTACGGTGTAACTACAAGGAAACTAACATTTTACAAAGACCTGATCAAAATACAAAAAAACTGTTATAACTGAGAGAAAACACTTAGAAGTTGTTTGGGATGTTGAATGAGTTATAATAACATGATGTTATAATAGTCGGTAGGTTATTATAATCTATGGAATCATATGATATTATTTAAAATGCAGAGTAGTATAGTCTGTGATAACGCTACACGCAAGCGCACGTGATCAAAGTAATATAAAACTAGAGTATTCCGAGTATCGAGCCCAAGGGAACGATTTTAATAAAATCAATTGGGAAAAACAAAACTTGTTGGCAAATTGCAATTAGAAGGTTGTTGGGGTTTGTGCCCTAAAAACTCGTAGTTTGTAATTTTGTTCTAATTATTGTAATAAAGTGTTATTATTTCAATAAAGAGTTATTGTTCGTTATTTACGATATTGCCCTTGTTTTAACCCTAAATCCAATAAACTAAACATCCAAGGTTGTAAAATGTATCTTGAACTGAATGTAGTGTACATATATAAAGGATCTCGGTTCGAGATACAACCTAAAGGGTCTATAGTAAGGGGATAAGGTTTGGGTACCTTACCCTGGTAACACTATGGATGTGGCCCACTTTGTATATGATACAAATACTGTGATCCTAACGTGTTCGTGTAGATGCCATGTGAGTGGGGATATCCAATGTAATGAGATTACATAAGACCGGACCGCGAAATAGTAACCACTAGATGTAATTCCGTTGACTAGCTAGGTTTCTATTTCACTAGGATGACCTAGGCTACTTGATCTCAATTCTGAGCAGGTTACGAACCCCAGTTTGCCAGGGATATTCTGTAACGCCCCAGGCCCAAGATCTTCTACGACCTGGCTGCGTCACTATATCATCCATGACTACTTGTAAGATTGAATGGACTTGGTTCATTCATGTACCCCTCTTCCTCGGGCGTCACATATTCCTTTGACTAGTACGGGTGAGAGTGGTCAGATTCGCCGACTCAATATGCCTACCTTCTTGGGGACAAGACCGAGTGAGCGGCTGGAAATTTAACTTAGTAAGATGGAATTCACTCATTCCCGCCTACTAGGGTAAGTAGATGAATGTTTCCTTAAGTGGTGCCTCCGGGACTTGAGCAAAGGGCCCGACCCTCTCATTGGCCCGAGAGGGACTTCTGTTTGTTGGTAGGACCCCAAAAAATTGTTCATTAGAGGAGCACTGGTACTTAAGGTACAAGATGTAACCTAGGGGTAAAACGGTAATTTGACCCAACTGGTGTTACGAACATTCGTGAAGGATTGACTTGCTGTTATTGGTCAATATTCATGGACACAGAAATATATCTGCAGTGAGAAGAGTGCAGCTGCGGGACTTTAGTGGAGTGTTCCCGCAGTTAACGAATGTTGATTAGGAGGTTAATGAGATTAACCGAATAATTTTGTATCGTTGGAGCTTCTGATTTGTAGGTTCATTAGGTCCACCTTTTAGCTTGTAAAGGGTTCTTAGATCGTTTGAATTTGAAATGTTCAAATTCATTAGGGAATAAATTTAATGTATATAGATACGATATAATATAATGTTTTGGAACTTTATATTATAAATTTAATGTGAATATGATTCATATTAAATTATATGAGAGAATTATATATTTGAAAGAGTTCAAATGTTAAATTTAAATGTGAATGTGATTCGTATTTGAAAATTATAGGTTATAATTTAATGTGCATAAGATGTACATTAAAACTATAGGTTAGAGGGGAAAATATGATTAAATATGATTTAATCTTAATTAAATATAAGATATTTAATTTGATTAATTAAATATGATTTAATTAATATAATTAATTTTATTTAATTTTAATATTAAATAAATGGAAACGTGTAAGAGGACACGTTCCCCACTTCCCTCCAACTCCCTATCGTGGGAGAAGTTATCCCTCGTTTAATTCTTCTCCAATTGAGAAGAAATGGTTGATCGATGCATTCTGTGCCATTGAGAAATTGCTAAAAGAACTCTCCCCTCTCTCAATTCCATCTCACTTCCAAAAGTTGGAATCCTTCCCACCAAAGGAATTGATCTAAGTTTCTCAGAGAATAGGAGGTTCTCACTAGTAGTAGTGTTCTATTAGAACAGAGAAGAAACTTGTTGTTGTGTTGCTGTCAAATTGGAGCAAGGAGTTGTTGTTGGAAAAACTACAAAGGTAAATTTAGAATTTCTTTATCGTTTATTTAATTTACAGCATGTTTGCATGTTTAGGATCCATGTTCTAATTAGATTAGATTTTATGCTTATTCTTGTTTTTTTTACCAATGTACTGGTATTTGTGTTTAACGAAAAACAAACAAACAAAATCGATTTTTAATCACGTTTTCGCTGCTCAAGGGGATCGGATCCCCATCAATTGGTATCAGAGCAATGCTTGTTTTATTTTGGATGAAATAAATTTGCATTGGTTAGGTGGGAATTGCATTTTGGTTTGTTGTAAAATTGTTTAGGAACTTTTTGGCCTTAGTTTGCTTTGATTTGATAAATTTAAATCTAAAGGCCCCTGCGTTTTTGGGCATTAAAGTACATAATTGAGTCTGTAATTGAGTTGTGACTCGTTCGGGACCAGTTTCGTGCAATTCGGATCTTATCGAAGTAGAAATTGGCAATTGAAGCTGTTGTGTTTGAAGGAAAATGTTGTTGTCGATGTAACAGCGTTGCAACACCGTTCATCAGCGTTGCAACGCTACCCCCGATGCCAGGCGCGCACGCGAGATGAGGCGGCGTTGCAATGCTCCCCTCAGCGTTGCAACGTCGTGACGCCAACTTGAAGGAGCAAACCGATTTGGGCGTTTCGGGTCGGTTTTGATTCGGTTCGAGCGGTCTGAGTTCGGTTCAAGGAGTTTTGGACCAGTTTTGTAATAAAATTAATGTAATTTTATTATTTTTGCACTTTATGAGCCAAATTTTTCCGATTTTACAGCTATTTTTCTTTATGAATGTCATTTAGAATTTTTTCCACCTTAGGATAAACATGTTCATGCATTTTATTTGTATAATTGTTATATAAATATGTAGAAATGCATGATTAATTTATTTTTCATGGATAATTAATGATAATAGTTATAATTAGATTATATGGAAAATAAATTGCATGGAGCATGAAATTACTTAGTTTAAAATAAATGTTATTTTATTTAAGTAATTTGTGTTATTCAATTAGTTGAATATCTCTTATAATTCCAATTTGAAATTATTTGTTGGTTTTATAACATAGTTCCTTGTCATAAGTTAATTATTAAAATTTATAAAAGTTATAAATAAAGGGGTTTTAGAAACCATAACCTATAACAAAGAATTGCATGCAAACATAGGAACTTGGGTTAAATTGAATTAGTTTTAAATTGTTTAAAATTAATTTAGACCTAAGTTTAATTTCTAATAGGATTAGAAGTTAGTCTTACATAGTCTTTTAAATAGTTTAAAATATAGTAGGACAATAGGACATTGGTTATAAGGGAACTCTACCGGTGAAGTTCTGTCTAAGGTTGGGGGTACTTAAGCTGACAGTTAACGGAACACCTCCTACCTGGGAATTGACCCGGAGCTTGAGTTTAATTAACCTTAGTCATGTTTTATATCTAGGTAATTAAAATGTTTATTCACCTAGACATAAGGTTAAATGACCTAGTTATAAAAGTTATAATAGACATAGACTTAGATGGATTCTTTTAGTCAGAATCCGACTAAGTTAAACCTACACCCTAACTTTAGGAACTTCAGTGGGAGAAAACGAGATGTTCACATTGAGTTTACGCTCACATCATCAAGAGTTCACACCGTGACTTTCATGCTCGGCTACGTGGCGTCAATAGGGTGTCCCCCTACGGTAAGTGTTTGCATGGTTCTATAACAAGGTGAATGAGGGAAGTATCCATAGTAAATGGGAGCAGGACGCGTGTCAACGTATCCTACGTTCTCCTCCATTAGGTCGCACCGTGAGATTTCTATAGTTGGCTTGCTAGGTTGTCTTGGAATAGCCAATTCCTACGGAGGGCCTGACTATAGGGATCGAAACACCGCGAACTCCAGAAATTGATAGGTTCTCTTAGGTAATTTGCAACCAGTTGTCTTTCTTAATAGTAGCCTGTTGGCTCGGACCTATTGGATCTGAAAATGGTAGGGTCACATTTACGGGATAAGTTAAGCTAGTTACAAGTCCTTGACCAAACAAACGATAACTAAGAATCATTGGGACATGAGATGTTCTGGTAGTGAGAATTAGCTGAGATAGTCTCAATTCAGGGGAGGAGTGACTGACCACCCGATGGTGTTTTTTGTTCTAAACCCTCGAAGTATCGTTGCAAAATTTAAAGATTTAATTTAAACACTAGAGTTCTTTAACAATTTTGCTAAAATTGACTGGTTTATAATGGGTTAAAGGCATAACTAATTAGAACTATTTTGAAATTTCAGCATGTCGTCCTCAATTATAGCCTTACTCAAAAACGGACGTTTAACTGGCGAAAACTATACTACGTGGAAGTCTAACCTGAATACGATTCTTGTTGTTGACGACCATCAGTTTGTACTGATTGAGGAATGTCCTCAGGTCCCTGCTCGAAACGCTCCTCAATCTGTTAAGGATGCATACGACCGTTGGATCAAGGGCAATGATAAGGCGAAAAATATAAGGGTATTTTTTATTTTGCACGTCATCCATTTGGGTTGGGCCTTTTTTTGTTGCTATTTTTGCAAATTGAATTAAGGAGTGACATGGGTGCAATATTTATATATTTTTTTGCTATTCATGCTAGCACCCCTTTAAATAAAAGGTTTTAAGCCCAACCCGAAGCCCACTCAACCTTTCATTTGTTTTTTAAAATTATAATTTAATAATGTTGGAAAATGGAAAACGAAAAAAGAAAGTGAAACCCTCTAGTCGACTTCGTCCTCTTCGGCTCTTCGTGTTCGTGATTGCGCCTGTCGGCTGCCGCTAATAATAAGCACTTCGGAAAGACCCAAGACAAATTGGTTAAATAAAATAACTTCGATCAAGATGGTGCCTATTTGGGTTCACTATTCTTAGATCAGATCTTAATTTCAATTTTTTATGACCGAATACCCGTTTGGGTTTAATGGTCTTTGATACCATATTAGAGTATATGGGGTTCCATCTCAAAATTAATTGACAATGAGAGGAGTAGCCCGTATATTTTATATATTGTGAAGTTTCTCTCCACTTTTCTAATGTGGGATCCTCAACAAGGAAATAATATTTTTTAAAAAATAAAGTAAAATAAATAATTTCCTATCTTGCAAAATTCTAGAAAAAACATCTAAAAATGAAAAACGTTTTCCTAAATTATGAAAACAAACCTAGAAGATTGCAAATAAGGAAAGTTCCTAGATTGCACTCTTAAGTATATTGTCCATAACTTTTTTTCTCCAAGATTTGGATTGACGTAATGTTTATATGATTGGAAAGCTTGAGACTATAAAATGATATCTAATTTAGCTATATTCTCAAATGCATGAAGAAATGGAAATGGAAATTGACACAAATTACTCTTAGGTACAACAGTTTTCCAGCAAGAGCAGTGATCACTCAAAATGTCATAACTTTCATAATATACTTGGTGGAATGTAATGGATCTTATATCTTTGGAAAGATAATTCAATAAACTTTAATTTGATACCAAATTTGAATATATTTGCATCACGAAAGGTCATGATATAATCAGTCAAATTTAGTATAAAAATTCAGTTGCTAAAATCACCTCCAATTTGTTCTAAATTAACTTTGAAATGTTGCGAACTGTTCAAAATACACGATTTGCTCAAATCCCCACAAAATAATTATAAAAGACTTAAAATTCTTGTAACTAACAAGAAATTAATAAGTATGATTAAATGGGACTTTATAGGTCCTATCAACCATAACATTGTATAATTCAATAAAAACCAAGACTTTAAACTAGATGATGAGTTATAGTAACCTACCTTGATCCATAATATTGATCTTGTAAAGAAGGATGGTATGTTTCCCTCTTGGTCTTCCCTTAGTTGAATTAGGTCTTCTTAATCGAGATAAAATTCTACTTGGGGTTTTATCTTTATATATACATGTTTCATCAAAGTTAATTTGAAATTTTACTTTTTAATTAATTAGCCCACTTTTATCCGAAATAATTATTAAGATAGAAATAAATGTATATGCACCACATTAAATGATAATATTAAATTTAAAAAATATAATACTAACAAACCGACTAGAACATCCACTCTTATAGGGGTGTACCAATAACCGGGTAACCCGGATTACCCAACCCAAACCGTAAGGGTTAGGTTGGGTTAGATTTTTTTTCGATTTGGGTTGAGTTGGAATTTTGGAGAACCAAAATTTCTGGTTGGGTTCTCGGGTTGATTTTTTAGGCTCGAGTTGACCCGACTCAACCCAAGCCAAGCCAAAATTTATATTTTTTAATTTATATATATAATCATAAATGAATTATTTGTCAATTTCTAATATTTTTCTTCTACATTGTAACAAATATTAAGATGTTATGAACTATGTGATTTTAGTTATAAATTCAAGAAAAAAGTTAATTTAAATAATTAAAAAATAAAAAATCAACCCGACTCAACCCAACTCAACTCGAAAATATAGGGTTGGGTTGGGTTGCAACCCTTGATCTGGTAATTTGAGTTGCCAACCCGACCAACCCAAATTTTTGTGTTGGTCTAAAAAAAATCCTTCAACCCAACTGCGAACGTGTACACCCCTGCACCCTTATTCGAAAATCAAAATAAAGTTGCAGTGTGGTGAAGATATATAAATAAAAAAAATAGAAAAATAGAAACTAGATTAGAACAAGAAAGGGGAAAAATTGGAGAGAGGGGCAAAATTACTTTTTTTTAATATTGATTAAATTAACACATTACGAGGAATATTATAAAAAAGAAAGAAATGAAAATGTGTTACTAAAACCTATCCTAAATATTTTTTTTCTCAGAGTGGGAATAACCTTTTTGAATGGATACAAAATCTTTATTTACAATTTTGTGAGCTTAACAAACAAATGGAAATAAATATTAATGGGAAACGAGACGACTTTACCAGAGTTTGAATTTGGGATTTTTTGCTCTGCTACCATCATAAATCGTAAGTATGTGTTGCCCACTTATTCACTATACATTTTTTTTTTCTATATTTTAAAAATATATACATAAAAATTTTGTGTGGCCACCAAAAAGGTTGCACCAGTGCAACACCCAAGTAGTTTTCTTTTATTATATGCTTTTTTTTCAATCAATTCCTCTTGCAGTGTTCTATCCAACTTTTTGGACTTGAAGCAAATTCAGGTGAAAAACTCTTCTTCCTTTAATTTTTTTTTCCGCTCAGATTGACCCAAAAACAGATATATAAATCTAGAGTTGCGATGAATAATTTTTATCTCTTTCCTTCATTTTGATTTGCGACTTCACTTTAGAAAACCAAAATCAAAATTCGTTTTTTTATTGTCATAGCTCAAAATCTCCAATATCATCACTTTTCATTATGTTGAAAGAGGAAAAGTAGAGAGAAACTTCACAATATATAATATATATGGGCTATTACTCTCATTGGCAATTGGTTTTGAGATGGAACCTCATATAATATAATATGATACTTGAAGAGACACCATCTTGAGGGGACATGTTGAGAATCTCACATTGGAAAAGTAGAGAGAAGCCTCATAATATAATTGTCAATTGGTTTTGAGATGAAACCTCATATAATCTAATACATTCAATTTTCATTTAAATTACTAAAAAGTCCATGCACATATCTTTAACCCAAATGAGAACTGTTATTCATCTTCTTCATTTCTTCCTCAAAATATCTTTGATTTTTTTTGTAACTTTTTGTAATTTATTCATTCTTTCTCCCATCGATGTGCAACGTTCATGAACTGATAGACTTTTATCATAGACTTCTATATATGTTGTTTCTCTCTTTTTATTGAAATTTATTACTTATAGACTTCTATCGCTATCATTGGGAGTAGTGCGTGATTGAAGTCTATCAGTGATAGAAGCATATATGTTAATTGCTACAATCTAAATTACTAGAATTTTGAATTTTAAATTAACTAGGGTTAATATAGGTTAATTTTCATCATTGAATAAGCTAGGGTGTGTGATTGAAGTCTATCGTTAAGATGTTTATTTCATATATCACTATGATTAGATTCTATCATAAATAGAAATCTATCACTGATAGATTCTCAAGTATGATAAAAGTCTACTAGCATACTATTCCAAGCCTTACTGCAGTTTTGCAGTCTATTAGAGTCTATCATCGATAGACTTCAAATTGTGATCAGAGTCTATTAGTGATAGAATAACCTTGATAAAAGTCTATCAATCTATTTCATGTATTACATCCTATCAGTGTATCACTAGTAGATTTCTAACTGTGATAAAAGTCTATTATTGATAGAAGTTTATCACTGATAGAATCATAACTATGATAAGAGAGTTTATCAGTGATGGAAGTCTATCACCGATAGAATCCTAACTATGATAAAAAGTCCATCGGCCTACTCCAAGCTTTGCTTTAAAATTGTATTATACCACATTCAATCACTCGTAAACTTCTAACTGTGATAAGAATCTATTAGCGATAAAAGTTTATCACTAATAGATTCCTAATTGTGATAAGTGTCTATTAGGATGACTTCAATCCTTCTGATAAAATTCTAACTGTGATAAGAGACTATCAGGGATAAAAGTCTATCACCGATAGATTCTAAACAGTGATAAAAGTTTATCAGACTCTAATCAAGGGTAAAATGAGAATTAATAAATAGTATTTAAAATATTTTCTATATTTAAATTTTTTTTAAAAAAAATTGTTATATTTACGAATAAGAACTCATATTTTGCTACCCATTACAATTTTTCTTGAATTTACTAAACGCTTTGACTTTTTTTAATGTTTAAAATTAAAATTTACCAAGCACTTATCTATTTTATATGAGAGTTGATTTTTCTAAAGGTAGACTGAGTTGTTATTTTAAACTACAATAATTCCAAAGAGAGTCTTAGTGAACAAACAAGCTAGAATATGTCGTTACTATGAGAGAGAGGGAGGAGAAATTATTCGATTAGACCGCCACAATGTGGCCAACAGTTTTTCATCGTGGGATGAAAAGAGATAAGTATTTCGACTTTATATCTAATGGTTATTAGGGGGCATAGAAATTATTAGATATATGTCCAACGGTCATTGGCAGCCGGTTTCATTGAATGATTTGTGGAGAGGAGAGAGGGAGAACGAAAAATGAAAAATAGTCAACCAACTTTTTCTTTTTGAATCTCTCCCTCTATATAACCAAAGAAATATAAAAGAAGAAAATCCAAATAGAAAGGTCACCAAACCAACGGTCATTAAATACCTACTTTCCTGTAGTACAGTGGAAATTGTTGTAACTCATAGTATTTAATATCATATATGTATATTTCTCTCAAAAAAAAAATATATCATATATGCATATATATAGCTCGTAGTATTTATTGTCCTACACAGCTCGCCAACTGTGACATTATGTATATTTAATTTACATTTTATTTCGAAAATATGGTCCGAAATTAAGATATTGAAAGATACACATCACCTATTGATTAGCCTACAATAATATAATTGATTTTAAATTTAAATATAATCTGCTTTCTTCTAAGTCTAAGATATGAATTTAATTTATTCATTTTTAAAATCGGTTAACAGAAATTTTATATGATAGACCTTTAAGACTAGTTATATGCTATGTGCGTTGCACGTGGTTTATTAAGTTGAACTATTAAATCATATGTTTCCTCTTTTCTTCTTTTAAAAAAATTTGTACACTTTTATAAAATATTTTATACTATTAGAAAGAATGAGATAATAGATAAATTTGGAATCAAAATATAGTGTATATGATTTATAATAAATGAAACAAAAATATTGAATTAATTATAATAATAAAAAAATCATTAATTATCTCATAATCCAAATATCATTAACTATCAGATTTTCAAAATTTCAAGACGGTTAAAAGTAACAATGAGATGCTCAACTTAAAAAAAGTATGATATAATCTACGAGACCCTTGGAATCCACTGTCGGTGAAATCGAACGACAACAACCGTTGTTGAAATGTATATCTTTTCATTTCATTTATTTATCCCTTACAATATCAAACCCAAAAATTAAAAAATCAATAGTAACAAAATAAAACAAAAAATTAGAAAGAATTAGTATATAAATTTAATTTAAGATTTAAAAAACTAAGATTTTGAAAACGTAATTCTTTTAATTCTAGATTTTGATTCTTTAAAATTATTATCAACATCTTTTAAATTCAAAATATTTAACTTAGTCTCATGAGAATTTAAATATTAAATAAAATTCAAATAAATTAATTATACAAATAAAAAAATATTATTGTGAATATAACTACAAATTATAATGAAAGAACGAATATGACATACCAAATCTTAATCAATTTATAAAATTAAACACCAAACTGATAAACACAAAACAAATTCTTATTAAAGTATGAAACTTAACAATAACTAAATGCAAAATCTTATTTTCCCATCACACTCAACAACACTTAAGAGATATATGAAAATTTTAGAAAATTAAAGCAAAAGCACAATGAAGAGAGATTACTTTTTTTTATATAAAAAAAATAATAATGATCCATCTTTCTCTCACTTAATCAAGAGATGGGTAAATTTTATTTATTATTTATCTTCAACAGAACTTCGTGTATAAATAAGGTGAATATAAAATAAATACAAACTAACAAAATATAACAAAAAAAAAAAAAGATTTACAATACATGAAAACAAATATTAATAAGATATTTCAATATTCTTGCTTCCCTTTCACCCAATTGATCATTTGCTACAATTTTTTCAAGTCCGTCTCCATTAGATGAAGCTTCCTTCCCTTCACTCAGATTATGCTTAAAGTTTAACTTCTGACAATGTAAATATTTATAGGTAATTACAAATGCAAATCTATGAAGAAATTATTAATTACAAATGCAAATCTATGAAGATACAATAAATTATCAATCTTTTAAATATGCATTAAGAGATATTTCGATATTAGTATATTTTAAGAAAAGTATTTTCACAATAATTTTATAGATTCTGTAACGCCCCAGGCCCAGGATCCTCTGCGACCTGGCTGCGTCACTATATCATCCATGACTGCTTGCAAGAGTGAAGACATTATCCCCACAAACCAACATGGGATCCTTTTCTATGATTGAGCCACCGAAAAGGAAGGTACACCTTGTTGGTATAGGTAATAGCTATCAATTCTTTTAAACCTTTCTCGACTGTACTGTCATATCCTCATGGTCACTCTCATGTACCCCTTTTCCTCGAGTACCATACTTTCATATCCTCAGGATCTCTCTCATTCAGATGTGGACTCAGTTCATTCATGTACCCCTTTTCCTCAGGCGTCACATGCCCACCAGCTTCCGCCTTGGTTCGTCCCCGAACCACATCTTACTAGGAGAGGTTCCGCTCTGATATCATTTGTAACGCCCCAGGCCCAGGATCCTCTGCGACCTGGCTGCGTCACTATATCATCCATGATTGCTTGTAAGATTGAAGACACTATCCCCACAAACCAACACGGGATCCTTTCAGCATGCTTTGTCCTCACTCACATGCTCCCCAAGAAAATTCCTAGAAGGTGGATCATGGGTCTGGGGCGTTACAAATGGTATCAGAGAGGAACCTCTCCCAGTAAGATGTGATTCGGGGACGAACCAAAGCGGAAGCTGGTGGGCATGTGGCGCCCGAGGAAGAGGGGTACATGAATGAACCGACCACATCTGAATGAGAGGAATCCTGAGGACATGAAGTATGGTACCTGAGGAAAAGGGGTACATGAGAGTGACCATGAGAATATGAAAGTATAGTTGAAAAAGGGTTAAAAGAATTGATAGCTACTACCTATACCAACAAGGTGCACTTTCCTTTTTGGTGGCTCAATCATAGGAACTCCACAGTTAAACGTGTTTGGCTTGGAGCAATTTCACTCTTACAAGCAGTCATGGATGATATAGTGACGCAACCAGGTCGATTTTTTTTAATATTTCATCAACTTTGAACGGTATAGTAGAAATGTCGATTTCTCCTTTATGTTGATGTCAAACTATGGACATATGAGAATGTCGATGGAAATGTTGACATGTCAACCAAAATTTAATACCATGCAACCATGTATGTTTTAGAGTGAAGTAGATTACCATTTCGTTTAAATGATATTGATAGAAAAAGAAATAGAAATCTCGAGATTGAATATTTGAAAGCATCACAAGAAAAATAATTACGAAAGTTAAGGTGATATAAGATTTAGTAAGGTTCAAATGTTCAATTTTAGAACAAAATTTTTGTCCAAATGTATTGGGATAGCTGTCTTTGAAAATTATTTTTCCTTTTCATTATATTTTCACAAATGACCGTTTTTTGAAAAAGAAAAAAATGAAGTTGTATAAACAATAATTCTAGTTTACAGCAACACCAACCTTTTCAAATTATTTAATCCCATTTTTTAAAAAGGTTAAAAAAAAAAAAGAAATACTTTGCTAATTAAACTATGAATTTCACCATTGTACTTTGATAGTGAATCTATTTAGTACCTAACACCTCAGGATCATTTAGCGATAACTATTTATTTTTTTGAAAAAAATTAAGCTTGTTTATCTCAATTTCTCCTCAAATGTGTTTCTTATTTTTAAGGACACATTTGAATTCTTAGCAAAGTTCTAAAAACAAATACAAGTTTTCAAAAATTACTTTTTTTTTTTATTTTTTAAAACTTGACTTGAATTTTGAAAATATAGGTAAAAAGTAGAAAATTAAAACAAAGAAATTTATAAATGGAAGTAATGTTTATAAGCTTAATTTTCAACAACAAAAAACCGGTTATCAAAACGAGACTTTGGTTTTTGCTTTTTATTTTTTAAAATTTAACTTATAAACTCTACTTTTATCTATAAGTTTTTTTTTATTTTGTTATCTAATCTTCGGTTTAATAAACAAAGCCAACTTTTGATGAAAAAAAAATAGTTTTAAAATTTTATTTTTGTTTTAAAAATTTAACTAAGAATTTAAATGTTGATTCAGGGAAGATCAAAATTAATTACTATTAAAAACAAAATAGTTATTGAAAGAAGCCAAAATTTTGGAGGTTTCAATTATATATCCTCCAACTTTTATATTTTCGCATATGTTTGGTACTTATCATTTGCACTATTAACGAATTTCCAACATACACCGTGTTCTTGCACTTCTACTGTCTACGCTCGACCCTAATAACAAT
This sequence comes from Trichosanthes cucumerina, assembly GCA_036507285.1. Classification (NCBI taxonomy): domain Eukaryota; kingdom Viridiplantae; phylum Streptophyta; class Magnoliopsida; order Cucurbitales; family Cucurbitaceae; genus Trichosanthes; species Trichosanthes cucumerina. The sequence goes on along the minus strand of CM071842.1, from coordinate 8,817,332 downwards.
TTAACAAAAAGCTATTTAAAAAAAAAAAGAGATGTCACATCCTTCCCCTAATATTATTAATGACAACAAATCATAATCCAAACTTTCAAAATTTTCAAAGTTCAAATAGGATCCTAGTCCATAATTAAACCTGATCATATCTTTTGAATAAGTTCATTAATTCAAAAATTCAAATGATGGTATATAGTGAAGTTAGCTTAGTGGGAATTGGCATATACCATCGATCAAAACATCAAAGATTGGAATCTCCTTGAACTCAAAAAATGATTAAAGTAATAAGTGTGGTGAACTAAACAAAATAATAAAATAAAAACCAATAAAAATTGGTATAGTTGGGATTAAATTGAAACAAGAAGACCACTCAAATAATGAGGCATACAATAATAAAAATATCTAGATACTATATTCTTCTTGTGTTATTTAAATTTCCATTTTAGGTCTCCATACTTTCCACTTTTAATTATTTTAATCTTATTACCTACAACACATTTGATTTAGTCGGACATTTTTTTTTAATATTGTAAGTTTCTAATTTTTTTTTTTTTTAAATAGGATAGTTTTCAAACTATTTTTAAGAATACAACAATGTTGTCTCTTCAAGAGACGGCCTACATTACGTGGTAGGAGGTCGTCTCTTTCAAAAGACGACCTTGTATACGTGGATGAAAGCCATCTCCAACTCATTAAAGGGACGACCTTCCTTCACATACATCAAGGTCTTTTCTTAATCCACGTAGGTCGTCAATGAAGAGACGACATTGCTATATTTTTTAAAATAGTTTGAAAACTACCATATTTTTAAAAAAGTTTAGAAACTTGCAATATTAAAAAAAATGTCATGTTTTAGTCTGCCTACTTTTAAAAAAGGCCCATTTTAGTCCTTATTTGCAAAATTTACAAATTCATAATTGAAACTTTTTAAATATAAAGTTAAGGCTACATTTCAAAAATTTTATTTAATGTAGTATTATTGACGATTTTTTTTAGTTAAAAAATTGTAACATAGCGGTCCAACCATTGATTAATTAGACAATAATTAGTGTATTTATCTATTAAGTTATGTTCAAATTGATTTTTTTTATTGGGAGTGGGAGATTCGAACTCATGATTTCTTAGTCATGAGTTATAGTTTATGTCAGTTAAGCTATGCTCTTGTTGACATGTTTAGATTGATTGTTATTATGAAAAAAATGAACTAAAATCAACCATGTTTTAAAAGTAGATGGGGCAAAATAATATTTAAGCGTAGTATTAAATAGCACAGCAAGTGGCGTGGAGGTTTGTCAACCGATTGAACATTTGCATCTGCTTAGCAATAATAAATAAAGGTAGCTGTCGCAAAGGCCCGACCGAGCACTGAATTATTTTGGATCAGTTGTCAGTGTGGGTTAATTTTGCAGAAGAAGAGAGGCGCCAATGGGGTTTTGGGATCTAAGAACTGAAGGGATTCTCAGATTCTGTGCGATTATTGGCTTGGTTTCAACGGTTCTTTTGCTGGGTTTTGATAAGCAAACTACCCAAATCTTTCATGTTGATAAGAAGGCCACTTTTAGAAGTTTGCGTGCTTTCGTGTAAGCCCTTTCTTTCTCTCTTTTGGATTCACTACTCTTTGATCTCGAGTTTTCGAGGTTTGAGTTTTCTTGAACCGAGATTTAAATATCTGATCCTCAACCTAAGATAACAATAACTAAGATCTTATTCCATAACCATTTGATTTTTTTGTTTTTGTTTTTGTTTTTTGAAAATTAAACTTATAAACGATATTTTCACTTCTTAGCTTTTGTTTTTTTAATTATCTACTCTTTAAAACTATTTTTAGTATTATTCATGTCAGAATTTGAAAACTAAAAAAAAAAAAATTGTTTTAAAAAACTTAGTTACTATTTTGGAATTTTGAATTCTAAGTAATTTTTTTTAATTACAAAAGTGATATCTATGGTAAAAAAATAAATACAATTATTATCAAATGAAGCCTAAATTAATTGAGCTATAGAATTGTCAACACTCTTGTTGGAGTAGTGCGAAGAAGAAAAAGAGAAATTGATCCCGTGTCGGTTTATTTTATATAAAAATAATAATATAGAAAAATTAAGATTTTAAAATTTTAAAATTTCATTTGTCTCCTCTAAACTTTTCATAAATGATAGGTTGTTTATATGTATAAAGTTCAAAGATAAAATTTGGTAATTCTCTATTAAAAATATTTTCGACTCTGCCATTGATTCTATTTCTTTATAAGTTCTTGCAGATAAAGCATATATATATATATATATGTTATTTCAGAGTAAATTAGTTGAATACATTAAGTTATTATGTAAGGAACAAATTGAATTAACACACAAATTCCAGCACTCTCTCATAATCCAAATGAGCTACACTTCTTACTAATTCTTAAATTAATTAAATTGTCTGCGTTTTTTTAGTTCCTAATTAAATTGTGTTTCTTGTTTGGTTTTCTATTTTTTTTTTAATATTTATAAATATATTTTCTTCTTTTTTTTATTTATTTATCATTTTTTCTTCTTCTGGTGACAGAGTGATTATGTATATGAACTCTCTAGCAGCAGCCTACAACATTCTTCAACTCTGCAAATGTTGGATTTCAGCTCAGCCAAAAGGAGCCTCCAAATTTGGAATCAATGGTTTTGAAATATACCTAGTTTGGGTTTCTTTCTTGCTTGACCAGGTAGGCCTTAATTTCTCTTTACAAAACCTTTAATTAGTTTAGTTAACAAATTTGGATTTAAAAACCTCAATTAGGGTAATCTCTGTTTAAACTATGTAAATGAATTGCATTTTTTGAAATTTAAGTATTTTTGCAAGTCTATGACTTGTAAAATTTAGTGTATGTAGGATAAAAGTAAGAAGATGGATTATATATAAGTCTTATTAATGAGTAACATATATATATAGATTTATGTAGCATGAGGAAGCTTGAAGCTGGTGATAAGCAAAAGAAAAATATTAGATACAAACCCACCTTCTAAACTTGGTTTACTTATCTAATCATTAAACCTTAATTTCTAAAATATGGTAAATATATAATTAAAAAAAATAATTACAAATATAGTTATATCTATATTTATAAAAAATAATTGTAAGTATAGCATTTGTTTTTAAGAAAAAGTCATAAATCATTAATTTATTAAAAATAATTGATTGAGATTATTATATCCACTACTAATTGATTCAAATTTTCAATCTCACCTATTTATTGCTTCACATGTGTATATATATTTTTTTATATTTTGTTATTTCTATACTTCTTAATTATTATTATGATATTTATGTTGAGTATTATTATTTTTAATTCAAAATTAAAAAGAACTCATAAATGAAAAATTCAAGAAAAATGTTTTAAATAGCTCTAGTTTCCCTCACCAAGAGGGAGTAGATGGACTTTCCTGACCTGTGGTTATGGAGGAAAAGGACACTGACAAGGGCTCAATCACCAGAAATTACCAGTTGATGTAATTGCCATAAATTAGAAAATATCTAAGTTAGGTTTAGAGATTTTTTAGTTCCAAATACAATACTAAAACTATAATTTTGTGAAAAAATATGTTTTTTTTTCTGTCTTTTTTAGTTTCTTTTATTTTTAAAGTTTCAACATTCAATCATTTAGATTCTAATTTTTTTTTTTTAATTATACAATTCTTGCTAATGAATGTTAATTAACTTATAATAAACTTGCAAGTACAATACTCAGAGAGTTGAGAAAAATTTAGATGAGATATTAGGTCAATCAAGAGAGAAAAATTATTATTCCTTTTATATATTTGTAACTTGGTATAAATTTTTATTTTTCCCCCTTGATGGAGGAACAGAAAAAAAAAAAAAATTTTGAGAGATGAAGTTACAATTAATCAAACTCGAGGAAGTGAAATTTTTGTTTATTTTTAACTACTTGAACTTAGTCATCTAGTGGTTTTTAAAAAAAAAACCTGAATAAAAATATTTTTTTACAGAAAAATACATAATAAGAGAGGAAGTTAGCATGACGGGTGATTTTTTTTTTTAAATAACTATCCTCATTAATAAGAAATTATTCGAGAAGATTACCATAATTAAACTAACAGTTTTACGCGTTAGATGAGAGATAAATTGTATAAGTACCTCAATTTTATATCCAATAATTATTAAGGAAGAGACAAATTTTAAGTTCTCCATTTGAAAGTTTTAAATGTGCATGCCTTAATGGAATAATTTGTCCTTTTTATATATTTATTAACATTTTTCCCTCGTGGTCAATTCGACACAAGTTGATGAATAAGACAAACATATCAATATCCAAAAAGTTAAATAGTTTAATTTAATTTCCACCCACAATTATAACCCCTCCTCAAAAATCATTTTTCAAATTTGAAACAAACAAGAAAAATCACTAGTATAAGAAATTTTATTTCACGAGAAAAATTGTGATTAAATAAAGAAGATATCGTATATCAAACTTGATTGGTTAAGACATAAATAATGTTAAAGAAGAAGCCAGAAGTTTAAATCTTCCCTCCGTCCCGTCTCCCTCGAACTCAAGGAAAAAGCCAAAGAAAAAAGCCAAAACAAAAAAAAAAAAAAAATCTCTTATCCATATCGGTCCCAAAATGTTTTAATGAGATGGCAACTTCAAAAGTTGTGAAACAGAAACAATTTAGTTTGGGCATTAAAGTAGTTTGAAGTTTGAAGTTTTTTGAACTGTCATTGACAGGCAGCGGCGTACGTCATATTTGCAGCAAACACGGCCGGGTTGGAGGCGGCGCTACTGGCGGTGACCGGCGCTCACGACTTTCAATGGATGAAGCTCTGCAACAGATTCCACAGATTTTGCAGCCAAGTTGGCGGAGCTTTCCTTTGTGGCTATGGAGCTGTTTTTGCAATGGTTGCTATTTCCATCGTCTCTGCTTTCAATTTGTTTAGGCATTATTCACCAAACCACTTCCTTCGACTCAAATCCAACAAATGAATTATTATTCCATACCGACTTTGAGAGACCTTGTAATTTTTCAAGTCTATGAATTGTGTATTTCTATCTATTTTAGGTTTTTTTTAGTCGAATAATACTAATAAAGATATCATCCCCATCCAATATCGTATGATTGAGATGATATCTTTGTTGGTATGAAATCGTTTGAATAGAATGTAACTCAATTATGTTAGAAATGCACGTATTGTCTTAAAACTGTATGAGACAAGCAATATACTTCGCTTGATTATAAGATTATTTAGGAACGAGATTTGATGATATATACTTATTCAATATGAGAATTAATTATAATAGATGTGGCAAAAACATAGTTAAATTGGCATCAATTATCCTAAAAATGTGATATGCAACTAAAATTTATCAAAGTGGTTGTTCTGGTTGTTCTGACCTTAGCATAAACAAAAGTAAGTTCTTCATGTAGTAGAGTGAGTGGGAAAAATTAAATATATGACTATAAAGAGGTATATACTATCAATTGAGCAAGTCATTAATTACCATCTTGAAAGTCGATGGTTTGATCCCCACCCTGTAATTGTTGAATTAAAAACAAAAACTAAAGAGGTACATTAGCCAAAGGTCGATGGTTCCATCCCTACTTGAACTAAAAAATAAACTAAAGAGGTTCACTAACATTGGCAATCAAATCTGTAGTCATAAAATAAAGGATAGTAGCACCCAAATGTGTGCACTCTATTTATTTACCAAAAGTTTTTCTTTAAAAATACAAACAAAATAGATTTTGTTTTTTTTTGGTTATCAATGAAACTGACGCCCAAGTATTTTCCTAAAATAAAAGCAAATGCTTTGGCTAGATTGACAGTCAGGCCAAGTCCTATGAACTAAAATAATAATGGATATAACCACCTAATTAAAATAGGGGCAGTTGTGTAAATATAAAAATATGCCTAAAATATTGAAAATATAGTAAATTATTAAACTATTTGCATATATGATAAATTTTCATTTAAATTACTAAAAAGTTCATGCAAATGTCTTTAGCCCAAATGAAAATTGTGTTTCATCTTCCTTCATTTATTCCTCAAATTATCTTTATTTTTTTTGTGATTTCTTCTTCCTTTTTCCAACTTTTAGTTGATCAACTAAAGTCTAAATATCCTATGTTCAATTGATGTTTAATGTTCAACTTTTTCTATAGTGATTGGAGTTTATCACTAATAAATTTCAATCATTGTCTTGTGATAGAAGTCTATCAGTGATATAAGTTTATAACTATCACTGATAGACTTCTATTTCTCTTATTTTATTGAATTTTATTACTAATAGACTTTTATCTCTATCAATGGGAGTAGTGCGTGATTGAAGTCTATCACTGATAGAAACATATATGTTAATTGCTACAATTATTTGAATTATTAGAATTTTGAATCTTGAACAAATAGGATTAATACAGGTTAATTTTCATCCTTGAATAAGCTAGGTGTGTGTGATTAAAGTCTATCACTAAAATGTTTATTTCATATATCACTATGATAAGATTATTACTAATAGAAATCTACCATTGATAGACTCATGACTTTGATAAAAGTCTATAACATACTATTTCAAATCTTACTTCAGTTGTACAGTCTATTAGAATATATCACTAATAGACTTCAAATTATGATAAGAGTCTATCAGTGATAGAATAACCTTGATAAAAAAATCTACCAGTCTAACTCATGTATTGTATTCTATCACGGTTTATCACTAGTAGACTTTTATTTGTGATAAAAGTCTATCAGTAATAAAAGTTTATCATTGATAGAATCCTAACTATAATAAGAAAGTCTATTAGTGATAGAAGTCTATCACCTATAAAATACTAACTATAATTAAAAGTCTATCAACCTATTCCAAGTCTTGCTTCAAAATTCCATTATACCACATTCAATCACTCATAAACTTCTAATTGTGATTCTGAATTGTGATAAATGTCTATTATGATGATTTTAATTCTTCTGATAGAGTTCTAACTGTGATAAGAGTCTATCAGGGATAGAAGTCTATCACTGATAGATTCTGAACAATAATAAAAGTCTATCAGAGATAGAAGTCTATGACTGATAAATTCTAAGAACAGTGATAAAAGTCTATCAGACTTCAATCAAGGGTAAAATGAGAATTAAAAAACGTTATTTAAAAATTTTGCTCTATTTGCAATTTTTTTTTTAAAAAAAAATTGCTATATTTGTAAATAAGATCTCATATTTTACTACCCATTACAATTTTCTATTAAAATAATTATGAATTTTTTTAAAAAAAATAAAAACAGTTATGAGTTTGGCTAATTATTTATTTTTTTTTCTTTCCGGTGTAATGAAAGATATAATAAAATTGGTATTTTTGAAATTTTAAAATTGAAATTGAACCTACTTTTTTTTTTTCCAGATTTCCAAATCAAAATAATTATTTTCCCTTCAATTTTTAGTTTGAAAATGTCTTGTATTAGAAGCCTTAAAATCTTGAGTAAAGTGAGTAATTTATTAGTGAATTTATAACCTAAAGTTTGATATACTGGCAATGATACAAGATTTAAACTCACAAATTATATTTATTAACATTTCGTTGTTTTTAAAGTTTTTTTAAAAAATATAACCTTAAGGTTTTCTATTGGCTTTTGTAGGAAAAAGAAATAAAGAAAATGAAAGCTTATGCTTTGAGGTCCAAATTGAAACTTTATGGAAATAAAGGAGTGAGATCTTTTTTATTTTTTTAATCAATAAACATCTTTCATAGACTATAGATCACTACAAGAAAAACGGCATTTAGCGACGAAATCTTTGCAATAAAATCTTTACGACAAAACATACGTTGTTACAGAAAGTGCGACGAAGCCATATAATCGTCGCAATGCCCTGCAATTCTTTGGACAATGTATCGCAACCTATGACCTATTCATTTGTTCATCACATAGACCTTGCAATGAAATTTACCTATCATCACATTTATGTTTGTCACGAAAAAAGTATTTGTTGCATATTAGAAGGCTACAACGATTCGATCATTAATCGCATCTGCGACGAAAGTACTTTTGTCGCAAGTTACAAGCTTGCCACAATTCTACATGCATCGCAGGTTGGGACATAGTCACTTTCGTCACAACTTACAACGTCAGATAGTGGCAAGTTGTGATATTTTGACGCCAATGACTCTCATTTCTTTCACCGATTTTGTTTGATCGGCATTTTATGCCACGAGTATAGATTCATTGCAAAAGAGCTTGTGCAAAAAAATATTTATATTAGCTTCGTTTGATTTTCATCGCTAAAAACGGCTTTTCTTGTAGTCACTCATTCGTTGTTTAATTTTTTGTTTAATGTCAATAAATCTCAATTAATAATTTTATTTTGCATCACCACTAGAGAACTTTTTTTTTTTTTAATAATGAAAAACAAATCATCATTATTGAAAAAAAAAAAGAATGGTAATGAGTAGCATAAAATATTAACATATTTGCAAACTTAGTTATGATTTTTTAGATTTGCAAATCTAGCAAAAAAAAAAAATTTAAATCTGATTTTCTTTTTTTTATTATTCCAGATTTTCCTTCATTGGTGTAGCAGCAGGTATATCACACTTTACATTTGGTATATCAGTAGTATATCTGATATACTTTATATTAGTATATCAAAAGTATTTCTGATATACTTTATATTGGTATATCAGAAGTATATCTGATATACTTTATTTTTAATTTTTTATATACCAATATATACCTAAAACGTAACATGTTAATACTATATTATTGATATACTATGGATACTCTTCTTTTATGTATATTATTTAGAATGATATACTTCTTATATATCCGTAGCAAGTTAGAGATATTTTGCATATTAGTATATCACTAATGTACTTCATTTTAGATATGTTTATTTCACTAATATACCTAACATTTAGTATATCATTAGTATATCAGTGAAATGAACCTATATCATATGCGAGTTACTGATATACTCTTAATTAACTTCATATACATATATCAGTAGTATATTAATGATATACTCTATACAATAACACATCTCACACAATAAGATATAACAATCCAATTTCGTTTTAAATTATGAATTTACCTAAAATTTAAAAGCATAACCTAAAATTTACTTTACCTGAAATGTCGGACATTACAAATAGCTTTTGAGATCCCGTTGATATACTTAATATTACTGAATAAAGTATATCATCATAAATCATTATCAAGCATAAATCATTATTTGTGATATATCGTTGATATACTGAATAAAGTATTATGGTAGTATATCACACCGATATATACTTAATATTAGTGAAATCAACGGTTATTAGTTATTTTTTGGTTAGATATATTATTAGTATATCTGATCTATCGTTAATAAACTACTGATTTTTTCGATATTGAAAAACACGGAAGGACATTTCCAAATCTAGCAATAGTTTTTTGAGATCCCGTTGATGTACTTAATATTACTAAATAAAATATATCAACATAAATCACTGTCAAGCATAAATCACCATTTGTGATATACCGTTGATATATTAAATAAAGTATATCGTTAGTATATCACACTGATATATACTTAATATTAGTGAAATCAACAGATATCATATCATTCATGTAGTTAATTTTTGGTTGGATATATCATTGGTATATCAGATCTATTATTGATAAACTACTTATTTTCTCGATATTGAAAAATACAAGAAGGACATTTGTAAATCTAACCATAGATTTTGAGATCCCATTGATATACCTAATATTACTGAATAAAGTATGTCAACATAAATCACTATCAAGCATAAATCCCTATTTGTGATATAATGTTGATATACTAAATAAAGTATATATCAGTAGTATATCACATTGATATATACTTAATATTATTGAAATCAATGTAATCGTGAGTATATCACTTACGCAGTTAGTTTTTGGTTAGACATATCGTTGCTATATTAGATCTATTGTTGATAGACTACTGATTTTCTCGATATTGAACAACACGGAGAAGGTATTTGTAAATCTAGCAATAATTTTTTAGATACAATAGTATATCAACAATTTATCTGATATAATTTATATTTGGTATACAAGTAGTATATCAATAGTATATTTCATTTTAGGTATATCATTAGTATATCAATAGTATATCATAAGTATATCATCAGTATGTTTTTGATAGACTATTAATAGGCTATTAGTATAGTACAGATTGAAAAACGCACGCGAAAATATAAGGGTATTTTTGACTTTGCACGCCATCCTTTTGGGTTGGGCCTTTTTCTGTTGCTATTTTTGCAAATTGAATTAAGAAGTGTCATGGGTGCAATATTTATATATTTTTTTGCTATTCATGCCGGTGCCAAAAAAAAAGTGGTTCTTAATCTAACATAAGATTATCATATATTAATGAGACGGAGAAAAGTATAATAAATCATCTAAAAAAGGAAAATAAAAACATTCAAATAGCATTTCTTTCATTTTTTATCCAAAAAAACAGTTCTTTCATCTTTTGTTCTCTCATACCATTCAACAAATTCAATGAAATAGTAATACTTTTTTTAAAAAAAACATATTAATGAAAATTAAAAAGAGAGAAAGAAACTCATCATAACTAAATTTCACAGGTTCGAAAATAGAGGAGAGCTTAGATTTAAATCTTCCGCACAATTTGCCAATTTGGTCCCGATTGATATGAAGTAACACTAGAGAGAGAATTATGACCCAACTTTGCAAAATACAGTAAATTGAAGAAGGAGAAAAAAAACCAAACTTGGTGTGGAAAATAGTGTTGGATTTTAGCAATATATTAGAAGTAAAATTGTCTCTTATTGAAAAGATGCAATGAAATGATGGGCTCCTGACACAATAAAAATCGTCTATGGCTTTAGTTTCAAATACTTTATGTTATACTAATTCTAATTAACTAACTAACATAAAACTTTGAGATAGTGTTGTAATTGGATTCGAGCAGAGAATTTTGTGTGACTATAATCATTTTTTTCACATCATAGAGTATTTCTTTCTATCCGTGGCTTTTCTCCAATTTTGGAATTTTCCATGTAAATTCTTGTATTTCTTATTTTGTTACTTTATTTTAATTTCTGAGTTACTTTTTTGCTTATTCCGCGGTTGAGAGGTTTTTTTTCCAACTAGTGATATTAGAGCTTTAAGTTTGTAGTTTCTTAAGTTTCTGAGTATGCTCTGTGGTTGCAGGATTGTCTGAACTTCCATATCAGAAAAGATTTCTTGAAACGAGCTATAGAGTTGTTCACTATTTGTAGGTTCGTTAGGAGTGAGCAGATATGTCAAGTTTTATGAGTCCAATAAATATTGACGGAATGATGAACTTCGGCTTGTCGTGCAAGTCAAAGATGTGTTAATACAATTTGGGGTATATAAGGCTTTGAAGGGAAGACTGAGTGGTCGTGTTCCTGAAAAGTTAAGCGATGATGGTGCTTCAACGGAATCTAGTGGTGGTTCTAGCAGAGGTTCCAAGAAGTCCAACATGAGTGAAGAATGGGATGAATTAGATTTGAGAGTTGCAAGTGCAATTAGAGTAAATTTGACTATACAATGCTCTCGTTATGAGAATTTGATTTTCAATCTAGCATTATTGTGTTAATCTAAGGATGAAAGCATCAACGATTACCTCTTTCCCTTTGATCCTCATGAAAGAAGAAAAAAGGCAGTTGGTTCTTGGATTAGGAGGTTTAGCTACATTCTTCTTCTGCATATTTGAAATTCTTGTTACAATCTCTTACTTCCGGATAAAGAAGAAAAGATCGATGGTCAGAAGAAAGAGAGAATGCCTCACATTGTAATCGTCTCGTGCATTAAGGTGGCATATCTTACTCCGGGCCAACAGTGAACGAAGTGTTAAAGTAGAGAAAGCTAGTGTTCCATACTCAATCGACCAAGCAAAACTCCAGCTAAGCTAATAGCTCTAATTGTGGGATATCTAAAAAAGATGCTCTTGTTTGTGGCCTTCGTTCTCTTCTTGTTAATCCTATGAATCGGTCGACGCCAGTTTTCTTTATCTGGTCTCATTGCATCAATATGGATCAAATAATCAATTGGGTGTACATTCAGGGATAGATAAAATTTCGATTTACCCTTATTTTTATATAAATGATCTAGTAGATTGGGTAGCTTTTGCTATCTTTTTTTCCATTTAGATTTTTTATACTTTTAATGCCCCTAAAAAGTGTAGGCTTAAGAATGGTGATGATAGTTCAATTGTCGAAGAAAATGTCTCGATGAATTTTTATTCGCACTTTATGTTGCTAACCCATGGCAGATATAACTAACAGGTGACGATAAAGGTATCTCCACATTTCGAACCTCAGGAGAGGAGGACGTTGATCGAGCTTTTCCATGTCTAGTCCCAATTTCGGTTAAAGACATAGAGCAAAGAATATTCTTGCAAATGTGCATGGATTTTCGACAGTCAAAGAGTTTTGGGAGAAACTTAAAGACGTTTATCAGGCAAAAAGCATCTCAAATCTATTGGGATTTATGCCCTAAACAAGTGTAGTTTTGTTTCAAATAAATAAATATGTTATTTATTATATTCTCGCATATAAATCTAAATCCAATAAACTAAGTTCCAAGGTTATAATGATTAATTTTGAACAATTTGTGTAGCAGACACAAGTTAGATTAAGTTGTTCAAAAATAACCTAAAAGGTCTATGGTATATGCATAAGGTTGGGAACCTTATACTGGTAACACCATGGATGCGACCCGCTTTGTATTTAGTACAAACAAGGTAATCTAACTCATTCATGTGGTAGACATGCGAGTGGGGGCATCCTGTATAATGAGATTATACAAGACCGAACCGCGGATTATTAACCTGCTAGTGTAACACCATTAACAAGATAGGACTAATAATTTATAGATGATCATTAGTGACTTGACCTGAATCCTGAGCAAGTTACGGACTCCTGCTTATGAGGGTTGTCCTTAGACTAGTATGGGTGAGAGTGGCCTGTAGCCGACTCAATAAGTCCACCTTTTCAGGGACATATCTTTATAGGTAGTTGGGAACTTAACTTTGCAAGATGGAATTCACTCATTCCTAAACTAGGGAATCAGATAGGTTGTTCCCTTAAGAACTAAATCCAGGACTTGAACAACGGGGCCCCACCTTCTTACTGGCCTAAGAAGGATTAAGTTTATGGTAGGGCCATAAACTAGTTGTTCATTAGAGGATCAGTGGTGCTTAGGGAGCAAGATGTAGTCACAGGGGTAAAATGGCAATTTGACCTACCTGTGACTGCGAACAACCTGTGAATGGTCAACTTACGGGTATTGATTATATCAGTGGTTACAACATAGTCTACAGTGAGGAGAGTGCAGCTACGAGTCTATCGTGGAGTGACTCGTAGTTAATGAATGTTGGTTAATTAGATCAAAGAGTTTGATCAATTAATCTTGTATCATTGGAGCTCATGATCTGTAAATCCATTAAGTCCCTCCGTTGGCTCAACATGTAAATAATGAGGGTTTATAGTTTGGAGTGAAATTGAAGTGTTCAATTTCATGTTTAAGGAGATATATCAATTATATGTGATATAATTGATATAATATATGGTTTAATCCATATGTTAAATGAGAAATATATCATACGAGCACTATAGGGGTAGGATGGTCATTTCCATCCTATTTCCTTATAAATATGTGCATGAGATGCAAATTTGTTATGCATTCCAAGACAACTTTGTGAGAAACCCTAGTGTGCTCTCTCTTGTGTGTGTTATTGGAAAAGTTCCTAAAAACACCTATTCTCTCTAAAAATCTCTCCCAACTCCAAAAGAGGTTCCACCACCTTCTCTCTCCTAGAGTCACAACGGAAAAGATCTAAGGGGCGTGTCAAAACTAGTTCGTAGTTTGTGGAGAACGCGAGATCTTTGAGATCGGGAGAATAAGAGGAACAAAGGAGTGCATGTTGTTTTTGTCTACAAAGATAATATACTTGTTGTCCATATATCTCATTTACATGCTTAATCGTTTTATGTATGTTTTTTATTTGATCTACGTAACACATTACAAGAACACGCGAGTCAAATCGTTTTCGCTATGGGATTCGATCCTATCAAAATCGGTTATACCTGAAAGAGCAATTTCACACGCTGCGAATGGAGGAAGGTATGAAAATCTCAAATTATCTTAATGTTCTCAATAGCATCGTCTCTGAGCTGGAGGTGATCAGAGTGAGATAGAGGATGAGGATAAGGCTTTTACGTTGATTTTGTCACTTCCGCCTTCTTACGAACACATGAAGCCAAGCTTGATGCATGACAATGAGACTTTGAATTTTGCAGAGGTTATTAGTAAACTTCTATCAAAAGAAAGAAGGTTGAAGAGTAACAAGCGTACTTCATAGGAGGATTCATCACTGGTAGCTAGCAATTGGAAGAAAAAAAAAGGCTTTGCACAAAGAAAAGATGATGGGAATGCAGACAACCTGGACACATGAAAAAGAATTGTCCTAACAGAGTAAGTTCGTCAAAAGGCTTTGGATCGGATGCTAACGTAGTCTCTCTCGTTGGAGGAGATGGTGACTTCTTCTGAAGAAAAACAGAATTCATCATCATGGTACTCATAGATCTACCTATTACCGCGAAACCTACAGAAGTCAGAATGGGAAGAGGAAAAGAAAATCCTATGGGTTGGATTGCTTGTGTGTCCACAGGATAAATTTCATTTGAATTGGATTGTGTGAGTTTGTTAAATGTTCGACAAGTCGCTACATTAGCGACGCATAAACCATGTTCGTCAACCAAGTTTGTTCACTGGTCATAACTTAATTAATTGGTTAGTGGGATAAATCGGGTTGGGATTCAAAAGAATGGGCGAAGTATTTGTTTCCGAAGGACGAAAGTGGAAAGACACTAAGGGAGAGGGATATTTTGTCTGCTTTGCTATGATAGAGGATGTGATGTTAACGGTTCCACAGGTTTTTGAACATGGACATTGACTTGGTAATTATGCAAGGTGTGTGTGGTGGAAGTTATGTTGATGGTTGAAGAACTTCCGGGTCAGCCAAGTAGGTGGAAGTTGCACCATAAATTTTAGCAAGGTTTATTAGCATGGGTGAAAAAAAGTCTTGGAACCTGACATTCCAAGTGGTCTACTTTTATGGTGGAGTAGGTTATAGTTTTTTGAGCTGAGAATTATGATTGTCGGTAAAGATAATGATATAACAACAGTTGTGGATTCTTCGTCAAATATCTTGCCAAGGTGGAATTTGTAGGATTTTTTTACCATATATTAAAAGTGAATTGACCCACAGGAAAGGTGCAAGAAAGTGATCGGCTCCTAGCACTATAAAAGAAGTCTATGACTTTGGTTTCAAAGCATCCTAATTCGAAATATTTTAAGCTTGGTATACTAACTCTAGTTAACTAAGTGGTATAAAGTTTTGAGAGAGTGTTTCTTTGTAATTGGGGCCTGAGAGAAAATTTTGTGTGATTGTAATCATTTTTCACATAGTAGAATATTTCTTTCGTGAGTTTTCTCCAATGTTGGAGTTTTTCACGTAAATTCTTGTGTTTCTTATTTTGTTATTTTCTTTTAATTTTTCAGTTATTTTTTTACTTAGTCGTGCGGTAATGGTGGGAGTTTTTTCCTAACAAATAGATCCCTTCAAATAAAAATAAAATGATTAACCAAACTAAATATAGTTAAGTTCCTACCAAATAGATCCCTTCAAATAAAAATAAAATGATTAACCAAACTAAATATAGTTAAGTGGTAATTGACATGCACTCGTTTCTTGATGTCGAGATTCAAATCTCCATACCCAAAATTTTGTTACACTAAAAAAAACAAATGATTAAGTTGTAGTTTTAGTCTTTATAATTTAATAACTTTGTTGTATTTATGTATTTAAAATATTAATTATTGGCTCCCCTTTGATTAAAAATTTACCAACGTTATTTAGAATTCACATAAATCCAACGCAAGTTACTAGGGATTGCACGATACTCTAAACTAAGTCAAAAATTCAATATAGATGTTATCAATTGCACTCTAGATTTGGATCAGCTCTATTCTCTTCTAGTATATATTTTCAATCAAAATAGTTTTTTTTTAAATTCAACATCACATAGATTCGAATTTCTAATCTTTTCATCAAAAGCATATGTCTTAACTAGTTGGACTATACTTTAAAATTTGTTATAAATTCTATTGTCCTTCTATAACAATGTAATTTATTACATCGTTACTCAATACTTTATTAAGATAAAATGTCATATTATTAAACTAATATTATTACCCAATAAATTACTTCACAAGTTAAATTTTAATTATCTTTTAATAATGGCAAGGACATCGGATATAATTGAAGAAAAAAATGATTAAAAAAACTCTTAAAAGTATAGAGATCTAAACTTAAAATAAAAGTCAGAAGTATAGAACTAAAATATTAATCCTAATCAAAGTAAAAATGGATAAATAACTCAAGAATGCTACCTTAAAAATATTTGAGAGGTGATTAGATTGTGTAAACTAGAAGTAACTTAAGATTGTTTGGGCCATTTTTCTCTAGTCAATGTTTGGAAAGTGATTAGATCGCATAAACTGGGAGTGCATTGGAATAGGCTCTTCTTGCTTAGAGAGAATATTTCTAAGCATTCGTTTATCTACGAGTTGGTAGTGCAAATAATGGTTTATTAGAGACCATTTTCACATGTTGAATAGGGTTGTTCTGACTGGTTGCTTACTTTGTTTATCTTTGGAGGAGTCCCTTGACCGTTTATTTTTCGAATGTCCTTTCAGTCGTACTATTTGGGATAATATATTTTCTTGGGGAGATTTTGACCACAATAAGTTTTTCTAGGTCTCAAAATTAGAGTGAATTTATCATGTGAATATGGAAACTGTTGCAGAAGTCGAGATTGAAGGTTTGTTTGGTGTGCATCTATTCATCATATTTGAAGGGAGTGTAATCTTCATCGTCATGAGTCAGTAGATTGGTCTCCTCAATCTATTCTTTGTACTACTAGGGCGGTCTAGTTGCTCGATACTCCTCATGGTTGGAGGCACATGTCAGTGCATCTTCGATCTCCTTGGCTTTGATCATTTTGTTTTCATGGGTTCTCATGTTTTTTGGTCTTTTGTTTGTAACTTAGTTTTGGTTTCTAATTTTGTTATGTTTTCTACTGTATATATATGGTTATGTTTCTTGTATTTTATGTCTTGACTTCAGGCTTTGAAATCCTTCTTTTGCCGTACCTTAAAAAAAAAAAAAAAAAACAATACACAATAAATAAGAACATTAAATTGATAACAGGACAACTTGAAAGCTTTCAATGCAAAGCTAACTACCATATATTTAGTGGTAATGTTTGACTTATTACTTCCTTCATAAAGCATGTGGGGGCGTTATGGCAAGTTGGCTACCATTGGCATCAATAGGGGTACTTTAAGGGTTTTTTTTTTTTTTTAATGGAAATTGCCCCTAAAAATAGTTTTTTTTTTTTTTTTTTTGTATCTTTAAAAGAAAAAAAAATAATTAAAAAATAGGTATATGAATTATTTTGCTAACTAGCTTTGGTACATGTTCTGCGCCTGCCCTAAGTTTTCAAGTATTCTATTTAATTTTTAAAACGGTACCATTGGATACTTTACTTTAGCTGTTTATATTATATAGACTTTTAAATCATAAATTTGAAGGTTTTTTTTTTTTTTTAGTATGTAGAAGACCATTTTTAATGGCGACCTTATTCGACATAGTAGTAGCACGCACGCAAAATTATGCGGAAAGGTATCGTAGATATGAGTAAGCGTTCACGTTCATGCTAACGCTTACGCCCACTCGCTCACGCTCAAATTCACACCAAACTGTAAACTCTCATCTCCTGAAGAGAAGATTGAAACAATTGATGGATTAACAAGTATTTCTTTTGATTTTGAGGATGTCTAGTACTAATGTTTATTTTTATGTTCTTTTTTAGCTTTAAACTTTTTGTATGATGTATCTCTTATTATAATTATTTTTGTTTAATGAAGAAATATGAGCAGTTTTCATATGTTGAATGACTCAAAAATAGAAAATATTTTTTTCCAAATTGATAATGGTTGAAGCAAATGTCAATACTATATCAGGTTCTGCAAACATGATTAAAGATTTTGGAAAAACAAATTTTATCTTGCCTAGAGGAACAAAATTTATAATTAATAATATTTTGTTCTCTAGCAAGTCGAAAGAAACTTATTGAGTTTATAGATATACGTGACAATGGTTATCATGTTGAAATTAAATCTTAAAAATAATATACAATATCTCTATATCACATCTATTGTTTCAAATGAAAAACGTATATTTAAAAACACTGCCTGCTTTTTCTTATGTATTATATTATACTCATATACGAGTAATTGAAATCTATGCAACAATGAACCAAAAGTTCATAAATCCAGAAATATTCAGTGTTTGACATGACGATTGGGTCATCCAGGATCAATAATGATGAAGAAAATTATTGAAAATTCATAAGGACATCCATTGAAGAATCAGAACCAGAAGATTCTTCAATCCAATGAATTGTCATGTGATGCTTGCTCTCAGGGAAAATTAATCATTAGACCATCACCAGCTAGAGTGGGGATTGAATCACCTCCATTTTGAAACAAATTCATGGTGATATATGTGGACCTATTAACCCACGAAATGGACCATTTAGATATTTCATGGTACTGATTGACGCATCCAACAGATGGTCACATGTATGTTTATTATCAAGTCGAAATCTTGCATTTGCAAGGTTATTTGCTCAAATAATTAAGTTAAGAGCACAGTTTCTTGATTATACAATTAAGGTCATTCATCTTAATAATGCTGGTGAATTTACATCCCAAGCATTCAATAATTTTTGTATGGTCATTGGAATAAATGTTGAACATCCTATAGCACATGTTCATACACAAAATGGTTTAGTAGAATCATTTATAAAATGCTTGCAATTAATCGCTAGACCAATGCTAATGAGAGAAAAGCTTCTAATATCTATATGGGGACATGTTATTTTGCATGTTGTGTCATTGGCACGCATTAGACCGATAGCTTATAATAAGTACTCTCCAATGCAATTAGCTTATGGCCAAAGCTAAATATATCTCATTTGAGAATTTTTGGATGTGCAGTATATGTTCCAATTGCTCCACCACAACGTATTAAGATGAGTTCTCAAAGGAGGTTATGAATATATGTTGGATTTGATTCTCCATCTATTATTAAATATCTCTAACCCCTGGCGGGTGATATATTTTACTGCACGATTTGTTGATTGTAATTTTAATGAAACAAATTTTCCAACATTAGGGGGCGGAATTAAGAAGTTGGAAAAAGAGATTACATGAGATGTATCATTATTATCTCATTTAGATCCTCGTACAGATCAATGTGAACTTGAAGTTCAAAATATAATCTATTTGCAAAATATAGCAAATCATTTACCAGATGCATTTACAGATGCTAAGAGAGTAACTAAATCATATATACCAGCTGCAAATGCTCCGTCAAAATTTGATATTCCAACGCAACAAGTTGTCAGTAATGAAGCTAGAGCACGCCAGAAGCGTGGTAGACCAATACGTTCCAAAGATAAAAATCCTCGAAAAATAAAAATAGTCAATAATCAAAATGATCTAAGAAATGATATAGATGTTCCAGAAGAAATCCAGAATACAACTAATGATAAAAGTATTGATGAAAGTTCAATACTTGAGGATAATAATGAAATTTCCATAAACTATGTTATAACAGGAAAAAGATGGAACCGAAATGATATAGTTGTTGACAACATTTTTGCTTACAATGTTGCTCATGATATTATTCATGAAGATAATGATTATGATTCAAAATCCATAGAAGAATGTCAACATAGAAAATATTGGCTTAAATGGAAAGAAGCAATCTAGGTAGAATTAAACTCACTTACAAAATGTGAGGTTTTTGGACCAGTAGTCTAGACACCAAAAGGTGTCAAACCTGTGGGATACAAATTGGTATTTGTAAAGAAGAGAAATGAAAACAATGAGGTCACAAGATATAAAGCGAGACTTGTTGCACAAGAATTCTCGCAAAGACCTAGTATAGATTATGAGGAGACATATTCTCCCGTGGTGGATGCAATAACATTGAGATATATAATTGGTCTGACTGCATATGAAAAGCTTGGCATGCATCTGATGGATGTGGTCACGACATATTTATATGGATCTCTGGATAATGACATTTATATGAGAATCCCAAAAGGATTTAAAATGCCAGAAACGTATTCTCGAAAATTGTATTCAATAAGTTACAGAGATCATTATATGGATTAAAATAATCAGGACGAATGTGGTATAATCGCATGAATGGATATTTGTTGAAAGAAGGTTATCAAAATAATCCAATATGCCCATGTGTTTTTATAAAGAAATCACACAGTCAGGATTTGTTATTATAACTGTATATGTTGATGGTTTAAATATAATTGGAACTCTTGAAGAGTTATCAGAGGCAATAGAATATCTTAAAAAAGAATTTGAGATGAAAGATCTTGGAAAAACAAAAAAATTTCTTGGTTTGCAAATTGAACATTTAGCAAATGGGATATTTGTTCATTAGTCAACTTATACAGAGAAAATTTTAAAAAAATTTAATATGGACAAAACACATCCATTGAACATTCCAATGGAAGTTCGTTCACTGGATGTAAAGAAATATATATTTCGACCTCGAGATGATAACGAAGAGTTCCTTGGTCCTGAAGTACCATATCTTAGTGCAATTAGTGCACTTATGTATCTTGCTAATAATACAAGACTAGATATCGCATTTTCAGTAAATTTATTAGCAAGATATAGTTCTTGTCCAACAAAAAGACACTGGAATGAAGTTAAACATGTACTTCGTTATCTCCGAGGAACGATTGATATGAGATTATTTTATTCTAATGAATCCAATTTTGATCTAGTTGGTTATGCATATTCTGGATATTTATCTGATCCACACAAAACTAGATCTCAAACAGGTTATCTATTCACATGTGGAGGTTTGGTTATATCATGGCGTTTAGTGAAACAAACAATAAAAATCACTTCTTCAAATCATGTTAAAATCCAGCTTGCAACACGAAGCAAGTCGAGAATGTGTATGGCTAAGATGAATGACTCAACACATTTGTGAAACATGTGGTTTGTCTTCTAGTAAACATCTTCCAACAATATATACGAAGACAACACAACTTGTATAGCCTAAATCAAAGGAGGGTATATCAAAGGAGATAGAACGGAGCATATCTCACCAAAGCTTTTCTACATTCGTGATCTTGAAGAAAATGGTGATATCACTGTACAACAAATTTGTTCGAAGGATAACCTGACCGACTTATTTACAAAAACATTACGAACTGCAACCTTTGAGAAATTAGTACATAACATGGAATGCGGCGACTCAAAGACTTTAAATGATGTCTCCATGAGGGGGAGTGAATGTATTATAGTAAACTATATAAAATATGTACTGTTTTTCCTTCACCAGGGTTTTTCTTCCCATTGGATTTTTCCCTAGTAAAGTTTTAACGAGACATATTTTATATAAATGTGCATTTAAGGGGGAGTATTATAAACATTACACATGTAAATGTTCATTCCACATGTCCTTTGATACTCATGCCAAGTGACAAATTCTCCATAGCAAAATGTCTCCCATGTGTCCAATAAAGCCCATAGATTGGTGTCCAAATTGACCATATTATGCTCTCCAAATTGCCTATAAATGGTGGTTTTTGGTGGATAATGAAAAACACTTCTCCAATCCATTTTCTTCTCTCCCACTTTCTCTCTAATTTATTCCTTATTTAATTTTTTCATATAGTTCTACTATCTTTATTTATAATATATATATATATTCATTTCCACTATTATTATTATTATTATTATATATTTTGGTAAAGTTTCGGTGCCCAATTTTGCCTCCAATTTTCACAACAATTTACGTTATAATTTTTTTTTCTTTGTTCATGAGGTGTTCGGTGTCAAATAAATTTACTATTTTTCTAAAATTTGAGTCAGTATATATTTTTTTTATTGTAGAATACATCATTAGTGGTTGATCTAAATTTTTTTAGTATAATTGGGGTTTGGGAATTCGAACCACAAACATCGTGGTCGTTAATATACTCATCATGTCAATTGAGTTACGTTATCTTTCACATTGATTTAAGATATTTTAAAGATGGCATGATTGTTGTGATTTTAAACTTTAGATTTTGATTATAGATAATTGCATTATCTTTTATTTAGATTTTCGATTGAGGGCATTCTTTTCTGTTTCTTTATAATTTTATTTTTATTCATCAAATTAATTATTTTTCTAGGTAGGTTAATTTATTATTTTTTAAAGATTTTAATTAGTATGTATTTTTTATTGTAGAATACATAATAAATTGTTGATTTAAGATATTTTAAAGAGGATAGGATTGTTGTGATTTTAAAATTTAGTTTTTGATTAATTTATAAGATAATTTATTCTCTTTTATTCAAATTTTCGGTTGAGGACATTTTTTCCTTTTCTTCATAATTGTGTTTTGATCCATCAAATTATTTTTCTATATAGCTTAATTTATTATTTTTTAAAATTTTAGTTAGTGTATTTTTTGTTATTGAGTACATAATTAATTGTTGATGTAAGATATTTTAAAAAAAATATGGTTGGTGTGATTTTAAAATTTAGACTTGAATTAATATAGGATAATTGTATTATCTTTTATTCATATTTTGGATTGAAGAAATTGTTTTCATTTATTAATTCAATTTAAAATTGGATGAAAAGCGTTTGGACATTTTCTAAGTAATAATAAAAATTGAACATTTTTCAAAACGCCTATTTACATTTGGTCATTCTTCTCTGGTTGGCCAAAAAAATTCTTGGATGCAACAATATGAGTTAGCCCAAACTTGGAGTCGAGTCAAAATTTTAAAGAAGAAATACACCACCATCGCTGAAATGGTTGGGCCAACATGCAGTGGGTTCGATTGAAACGACAAATGTAAATGCATTGAAGTAGAGAAAAAGATATACGATGTGTGGGTTAGGGCATTCTAACTTATATAATGAATAAACACTGTAATATATTTACGTTTGTTAACATGTTTCATACAAACTCGCCCCAATGTCAGAGGTCTCCAAAACAAGTCATTCCCTTACTTCCTTCATTTAGCAGTTGTGGTTCATACAAGTGCTTCATGTGTATCTTGGAAAGAGAGTCGTGACCTTCCTTCATAGTTTGTCGTGTGGCAAACAATTTTGGACTGTAGAAGCAAAATTTCTAGTACTACGGTAGTATCATATGTTAGGTTGCTATTAAGGACAACAGACCTCCACATATCTCCATAATGGTATAATATTGTCCACTTTGGGCATCAACCCTCATGGCCTTGCTTTTGGTTCCCCAAAAGGCCTCATATCAATGGAGATAATTGTCCTAACTTATATACACATGACCAATCTCTTCTCTAGCGAATGTGAGACTTTTGTTTGCATCCTAACATCATACTCCGTGTTTATATCATGTTTTAATACTAGTGGACCCCACATCATTTACAAAGGGATGCTGACGTGGCAAACAATAAATTGGAGTAGTATGGAAAAATTTACATACTGCCGTAATACTAGAAATTTTTCCGGACCGTAGATGTTATTGTTCAAACCAATGAGAATAAAATAATAATGAATTTCCCGATTATTGGGAACAATTTTCTTATTCTTAAACTTTGTGTTGCCATCAATGGAGAAAAGAATTAAATTAGGATTATATAGAATTGTAGATAATATTACACAAATTTCAAAACGAATGGATTAATTGCCTCATAAAATTTCCTAGAAAATGATCTACCTTACATTAAAGGTTAAATAGTTCACAAATAATAGTGAAAAAAAAAAATAAAACAGAAACTATATGCCATACAAAACCATGCAACTCCAAACACAGGATACATAAATTTAGGCTGCATAACTCTCCCAAATCTCTGTCTCTAATTCTGAACTTGTATTGTGTCAAACGGCCCCTTAAAAATGTACTCATAGAGATAACATAAGTAGTAAAATACTCCTATTACAATGTGTGAAATAATTCTATTCAATACCATTTCATTCATTTTCTTGCATAGCAAAAAAAAATGATAAAATATTCCACAATTTAATTTTTAACCAGCTTCATACATGTATATATTAATAAACATTTCCATTGCAGTTTAATCACCAGATATAATAAAGTTACAAATACATATAAATGATTTACTATATTCACAAACAAATTAACAAATCCCTCTTCTTTAGACATCAGTAAGGATCTCTTTCTCTCTCTCTTCATAACATTTTTCTAGAGAGAGAAACCAAAAGTTATTTGGAGGGATGGTCAATGATATGGTTGTAACTTGGTAAGTCCATTGATTGAGTGAACCAAGCTAATTTAAAAGGCACCAGCCTCCAACTGAGCTTTCAAATCTTTCCTCAATATCTTGCCTGAAGGAGCCATTGGAATTGAGTCCACAAAGATAACCTTTCTGATTTTTTTGTAATATATCACCTGCAACCCACATCAATTCACCCATGTTATTACTAATATCCAACAACAGCTCAACCAAGAAAGACCCTCCACTTAATTTTTACTATGATCTATTTGAAATTTGAATCTCCCAAATTGTTTTTGTATATAAAAAAAAAAAAAAAAAAGTTAGAAAACACACACATATACTAGAAAAATTTGTAAGTATGACAGTTCTGACGTTAGACCCTATTTGATAGCCATTTGATTTTTTGTTTTTGAAAATTATGCTTGTTTTTTTTACAATTTTTTTCTATCTTCTCTACAAGAACTTCCATCTTCTTTGAGGTACCATTTAAGCCTCTAACCAAATTTCAAAAACAAAAACAAGTTTTTTAAAACTACTTTGTTTGATTTTCAAAACTTAGATTAGTTTTTTACAACATTGATACAAAGTAGATATAAGAAAACATAGAAATTCAATAGTAGAAGTAATATTTTTAAGCTTAATTTTCAAAAACAAAAAATAAAAAAACAAATGGTTATCAAATAGGGCCTTAACTTTCAGATTCATGTCTATTTTGTTTATAAACTATTAAAAGTATCTAGTATGTTCTTGAGTATTCATATTTTTGTTCATAGACCTCTAAACTAAACTTTAAAAATGAGTGAATAGGTCTTAAACTTTCAATTTTGTATCTAACAAGTTTTTAATCCATCATTTTTTAAAATTCTAGACACAAAATTAAAAATTTAAGGTCACATTTGACATAAAATTTAATTTTCAATCTAATAAATCAGTCAAGTTTTTGAAATTTTGAATATGTGCATAACCTATTAGACACAAAATTAAAAGTTCATGAACCTATTAAGACATTTTTAAAGCGTAGGAACTTATTAAACATAAGATTGAAAGTTTAAGGACTCGCATTAATCACTTTTTAAAGTTCAGATGAAATAGAGATATACTTCAAAGTTCTAAATATCTAAGAGAGAAAAAATAAAAATAGAAAAAAAAAAAGTACCAACCTGATCTGAAATGTACTTTTTGATGTCATCCTCACTAATCTTGGAACCTTTACATCTAACAACAAATGCAACAGGGATCTGTCCTGCTGCTTCATTCTCCATACTGTGAAGAATAAAAACAATTCCTTTTAAAAAAAAAAACAAGAAACAAAAAAATTATGTATGTTCTACTATAGGAATGCTCATGGAAACTTACGGTATGACAGCAGCAGCAGAAATGTTAGGGTTTGAAGTCAAGAGAGCTTCAAGCTCTGCTGGGGCCACTTGGTATCCTTTGTATTTGATCAGTTCCTTCAGTCGATCGACGATGAAGATCTCGTCGTCGTCATCGATGAACCCTAAGTCTCCTGTGTGGAGCCACCCATCTTTGTCTATGGTCTGCTCGGTTGCTTTTTTGTTGTTAAGATAACCTGTCGAGCATGCTTCAACTCTTGTTAAACTTTAAGTTTAGTTCATGTTACTAAATCACACCAATCAATCCAAAAGTTTAAGTTAATGAGTTAAAATAAATTTAATTATATCAACGCCACAACCCATGTTATTAAAATCTTATTCTAACTTATTAACTATGTCATGTTAGATCATTCATTCTATTTTACCAAAAGTTCCTATTATTAATTTGAAAGATAAATTGGGCAAGACTTATTAATATATCTTATCAAGTTGAATTTTTTATTGAAATGGGTTAAATTGGGTAAGACACATTAATATCAGTTGAAAATTTTCTATTTAAATTTAATTCATTCATAAAAGTTATAGCCTAAAAGGAAACGTTTTAAATGTATGAGATAGAATTGAGTTTAGTTGGTAAAAAACAGAGGACTAAGTTTCTAACTTAGCCTCATTAAATTATCATAATTATGGTAGGACTGTCAAACTAAGAGAATATAAATAAAGAATCCATGTTTAAACTAGAAGAAAATTTTAGGTCTAAAATTGAGGTTTTTATAAATTCGTATATTTTTTTTTTATAAAATTTAGACAATTAAAATAAATTCTATAAGTTTAATAACCAAATTGAAAAGAAAGTAAAAACTTTAATTTAAACACCTTAACCATATAGAGTGGCTTAACATGAATGAATTGGAGTTTATTTCAATAGGAAACATTTTGCATTGAACGCAGTATTTTAAAAAATTGTTTTTTGAATTCTAAGTTTCAAAACTTGACACCAAGAAAATGTCCAATTCATCCTTCAAAATTAAGGAGTAAAGGAAAATCTAAACCAAACTTTAAGGGCCAAGATGCTAATGTTACCCTATTTTTATATACTTTGAATTTTATTTATCTATTAATTAAATTAATAATGTTGAATGATTTAGAGTTGTTAAGCTATACTAAACTGTTATTATAATATATCGTGAATGATTAGACCAATATTCATTTCTAGTTTAATAAATTGGACAGACATGTCTCGTTAGGTAAGGATTGATGCTTGTGAATTGTGATGAAAAAAGAAGAAATAATTATTTCATTTGGTTGACATTTGTATACCTATAATTTTATTATATATTCATATGTTGTCATTCTTCTTAAATTATATCTTCATTAATTCAAAAGT
This sequence comes from Trichosanthes cucumerina, assembly GCA_036507285.1. Taxonomy (NCBI): domain Eukaryota; kingdom Viridiplantae; phylum Streptophyta; class Magnoliopsida; order Cucurbitales; family Cucurbitaceae; genus Trichosanthes; species Trichosanthes cucumerina. The sequence continues at coordinate 8,790,237 of CM071842.1, read as the reverse complement.
TTAATTTAAGACGTTATTAAGAGAATACGTGAAGTCATATCTAAATTATAATTTAGTATTTTAAAATAGCCTTCAACTCCATCTATGATTTGCAAATTTTATAAATCATACTTTTTTCAGCTAAGTTTTAAGTTTAGGTAAGCATTCATTAATAATTGAATTAGATTTAACTTTAAATTTTTAATGTCATCAATTAACACAAGTGGTAACAAGTTATAAATATGAACTTTTTCAACTGCCTCAAAACTCAATAGTAATTGACATATGCGCATTTTCTTAAGTTTTGAGATACAAATCCTTATACATCATATTTGGTGTACTAAAATAAACTTTTTCAATTGTGTATAAGTATTTATTAGTTGGGTCATAACAATATTTAGGCATAATTGGATGAAAGCTTCAACCTAAATGATATAAAAGTGTATTAACTAGTTAAACTATACTTTAAATACATCAGAAATGGAAGTACTTTTTGTGAATGGGTGCCATGTGTACTAAAGGAGGGAAAATTTCTAGTCCTACCCGTAGCAGAGAAAATTTCCCTACATGCTATGTGTTCGTTGTTTTAAATTAATTTTTTATGTATATCCATCTCTTTTTCATGTATCTCTCTCTTGATTCTCTCTCATATACTGTTTTTCTCTCTTTATTTATGTTTCTTTTCTTCTCTCTAATTTCATTCTCCTTTGCAATGAGGAAAATGAAAATCTCTATTTCTCTCTCTTTCTTTTTTCTCTCTCTAGATTTGCTCTTCATCTTACCATGACTGCAGCTCATAGTTTACTCAATTTCAAATGACCCATTTAGTTAATTCTAAGAGTGAGAAATGGAATAATAAAACAATATAAAAAAATATTGTTTAAACCCAAAATTGAAATATCCAATTTGTTGAGATTTGATTTTGATGTAGTTCACCAATCTTTCTCTTTATTTTCTTTGTTGTTAAACCATAGAATGTGCGTTTAAATTTTTTAGAGAGAAAAGGAAATTCAGAAATAAACCAAGAAAACAAGTCAAAGCTAGAGAACATAAATCTTTTACCAAACCACAAAACAAAATTTTAGTTTAGAGAGAAAAAAAATAATTTAAGACAATAAACACATGATAGTTTAGAGAGAAAAAAAGATATTGAGAGAAAATGAGGAAAAATACGTGTAAAAGAAAGATGAAATATCATTTAAGTTATGGACCCGCATAAAAAAAATAATTTAAGACAATAAACACATGATAGTTAATGAAGGAGTTAGGGAAATTTTTCTCACTATAGGATTAGAAATTTTCCAAAAGAAGTATATTAAGTAGTTAAACTATATACTTAATACTATAATTTATCCTTTTGTAATTAATTATTTAAATATGCAGTTGAACCCCGTGTTATTTTTAAATGATGCGTGATGCTGACATGTAATGAAGTAAGGAGTATACGACGAGAAAGAGAGTGTGCCACGTGTGCAAAAATAAGAGGTATGATTGGTCAAATGAGAAAAGAGTAGGTGTGATGTGGGACTTGCCTTTCATGATCTGGAAGCCACGTATGCAGATCTCGCCAGGCTGATTACGTGGCAAGGAAACACCGGTTTCAGGGTGGATGATCTTCATCTCAGCATTTCTTACGATGGTCCCGCACGCACCTGATTTCACCTCGAAAGGTTCCTTTGCAAACGCCAAACTCATCGATAGCACCGGCCCTGCCTCCGTCATTCCATAACCCTACACGTGTACCATTTTTCTTTTTCTAATTTCACTTTTATAATTATTTGTTTGCAAGGTATATTTATTTATAAATTTTTTTAACTTATTTTATTGTTATTAACTTATGATATAAATATTTGAAACCAAATGTTATAGGTTAACCCTCATTTTGGAATTAAGAAAAAAAATGTCAAAATTGTAATTACATTTTTTTTAATTCAAATGTTCACGAATGGAAAATGAAATAAAAAGTTCTTTAATAGAAAATTAAAATAAGTCATGATTAATAATAAGTAATTTACCAATAACTTTTAGAAAATCCTACAAAATTCGATCCTTTTTGTCCAATTTTTTTTAGTAGAACGTAAAAGCATAATTTTAAATCATTCTATTCTATAGGATAACAAATGATAAATTTAATTCAATTTTGTTAAGATTTAAAATGACTCAATATATTAGACTTTACATTTGACCTCTTCTAAAATGACCGACAAAAATGAAGAGGATGAATTTAAGTAATTTGTTAGGTAAAAAATTTCATAATGAAATAAAATATTTGAAAATTTTAGATATTGGCCCAAGCAATATGAACTTAAATATAATAGAAATCATTGATAAAAAAAGTAATGATTAAAATATTATTAGAAAATTTGACTTGACCAAAGTCTATGTAAAAATAAATAAATATCCCACTTGCTTTCGAGGGAAAAAAAAACCTTATAGTTGCTTCGTCAGCCACAAAGAGTAGTGGCTAAGCAGGCCAACACGATCGAATATAAATTGCCGGGGCCTATTTAGTCTTCAATTGATTAATGCATTAGTAATTTTTTTAAAAATAAATTAAAAAAATTCAAATTCGGGAAAAGAAATTATTTTGTTATTTTGATTTTTGTTTGATCCTTATATTTTATGGAAACTTAGGGTATGGTATTTAATAAAAAATCAAATTAAATCATCCATTTCTAAGGTCTACATTAAACACGATACTTGTTACTTAAAATACAAAATCCACATGATGAGACAAAAAAAAAAATCAGTTAAATATGACATTAAAGTTTAATATGAGTTTTTACGTAAAGTTTAAATTATCAACAAAAATAAAATATTTAAAAGTCTAAAGACAAGACAACTTTATAAAATAAGATTTGAATATATTTTAAAAAATAGATACAACCCCTTTCAAATTGGTTGTGTTTTTTTTTTTAAGAATTAGAACTTTCGTACCATTATGAGAGCCAACGAGTTGCCAACTGATATTTCTATTATTTTTTTTTCCTTCTAATTTGAATAGGTAAATGTTGTTGACTTTATTTTTAATGTCACTTCTACTAATTTGTTTTAAATGAAAATTGTAGGTTCATCAAAACGACATCTTTTACAGAGATATTTAGCAAGAAAATTTGGGTCCATTTTGACGAGACCTAATAACAAATCAACCTGTCTATTTAACTTTTTCAAAAATTAAAAAACTATTAAAATCAACGTTTTAAATTTCTAAATGTTTTGAAAACATTATATTTATGTCAATCTAGCATAGCTGTAAAATATTGAAATTCAAATTGTCATATCTTCAAATATTGGTGAGCTAAAGTATAAAAGAAAAAACAGCTATATTTATTGAAACTGAATAAAAGTATAAAAAACACCAACTAACTTTGTTTTAATTTTACATTTTGTGAAACCAAACAAGCTAATTCATATACTAAACCCATATTTATAAAATTAGAAAACAAACAAACAAACTCCATCATTGAATAGCGATATGTGTTATTTTCATTAAAATGTAAATATATTAAATGGTCTCCAATTTTCTAGGTCATTTTAATTTTAATTTCTTAAACTTCTCAATTTTATCCGTATAAAAAATCTCAATTCAGCCTTTCCATTAAAAAAAAGTTGATGTCATTAAAATTACACTGTGTATATATTAACAAAATCTAGACACATAGACAAATCATATTTTCTCAATCTAGAATTTAACTTTTAATATTTAAATTAATGACATGTTCACATATTAAAATACGTTAACAAAGCAACAATTTAACTATACATCAACCTTCTAATTATTTAAGAAAGATTAATTAAGAATTACTCGTATCCAAGGAAGAGAAGATTTTTTCATATATGAAGCCTAAAATCAATACGAGTAATTTTGAGTCGAGTTTACGTGTGGCATGCATGAACAAAATTAAAACTATATAAGTTAGAACCTTGTTAAAATTGATTTTAGAAATTGGCCTAATTAATTATTTTAAAAAGAAATTAAAATGGTTAAAGTTACCTGTCCGAGCTTGGCGTTGGGGAGCCTGGCTTTAAGGGTGTCCTCAAGGTCCTTGCCCATGGGGGCGGCGCCCGACATGACGAATCGAATGGACGACAAGTCGTAACGGTGGATGTCGGGATTTTTGGCAAAGTCCAAGACGATGGGAGGGACGAAGGGAGCTATTGTGGCGTTGTGGGTTTGAATGAGGTGAAGAAGAGACGACATGTCGTATTTTTTGAGGATGAGGATGGCAGCGCCGACACGTAGTCCGCAGAGGAGAACGGAGTTTAGAGAGTAGATGTGGAATAGTGGAAGAACGCATATTATCACGTCGTTGCTGTTGAAATTTAGGTTTGGATTCTCTCCATCCACCTGACCAAAACCAACGGTATGTTCAACACTTTTTATGTTAAACAAAAATAATAATAATAAAAAAAAGTTTAGATATTTATTAATTATTTTTTTAACTTAACGTTAGATTTAAATATCAGAGATTAAACTTTTAATTTAACCAACTTTTAAAAATATATATATATTTTTTTTTTATCCGTGTTATCATTTTGCTATCTATTTCATTTGTTTAAGCAAAATAAAAATGAAGACTAAAGGATCTATATGGGACACATGTTATAATAACTTGTAAAATACCCTGAATCTTAAATACAAACTATTACAACTTCAGACTAAACAATAATTCTACCTACTATAATAAACGACATGCTATTATAACCTATGTTATTATAAATCACTCAACATCTCAAACAACCCGTTAAAGTTTAAGGGTTAAACTGAAGTGAGTTTAATTCAACCGCAATTGACATGTACTCCTTTTGAGGTTAAAGTTTCAAATTTCGATACCCACTTTATTGTATTAAAAAATTTAGAGGCCAAAATGTGCATAGCTCAACATTAATTGACATGTACGGATCAAAATGTTGAAAGTTCAAAATCTCCTCACCCTCAATAATTGTTTAACTAAAATTTAGAATAAAATAAAAATAGAGATTAGGATAATCTCTAGCATGAATAAGAATATAGCTCAATTTATATGAAGTATGATTCGATGATCAAAATATCATAAGTTCAAAACTACTCAAACAAAAAGTTTTAAATTATTTTCTAAAAAAACAAAAGGTAAAAAATTCTCTTTTTTCTCACCTTTTCCGCATTTATTTCTCTTGCTTGCCAAAAAAAATTTATGGCTATTTATGGTGGCTTCCAAAAATTTATGAACCAAACTAAAAAAAAAAAAAGCTAAAATGAAGGGGGAAAAATATAAAAAAAAAGGATAAGAACTGAAATGAAGAAATGAAGAAAAATGGGAAGAAATTGAAGAGTTGTAATGGAAATTTTCCGACCTGTTGAGCGACGCTAGTGACAAGAGATTTATGCGTAAGCATAACGCCTTTAGCAACTCCAGTAGTTCCCGACGAGAACGGAAGCGCCACAACATCATTCGAGTTAATCTTCACCGCCGGAATCTCATTTTCATCGGCCTCCAAAAGCTCCGAGAATCTCAAGCAACCCACCGGCGGCGAATCCGTACACAAAATCTTCACCCCATGTTCCACCGCAAATCCCCAAACCTTCTCCACAAACTCCGCCTGCGTAACAATCACCTTCGGCCTCGCCGTCGCCGCCTGCTTCGCTATCTCCGCCGGCTTGTACAACGGGTTCGCCGTGGTCGCAATGGCGCCGCCGTACGACGCGCCAAGGAAGGCGAACACGAACTCCGGGCTGTTCTGCAGCAGAAGCATGATCACATCGCCTTGTCCGATGCCGATCTTGCTCAGCCCAGCGGCGACACGACGCGCCGCCAGGTCGACGGCGGCGTAGGTGTGGACCTCGCCGGTGGCGCCGTTGATGAGGCAGGGGCGGTGGCTGAATTGGGAGAGGTTTTCGAAGCAATAGGTGTGGAGAGGGAGGTGGTTTGGGATGTATATGTCGGGGAGTTTTGATCGGAAGATGAAATCGTGGCCGTTGAGAGTTTGGGGATCCATTTTCTTTTGGGTGTTTGGTTGCTGAGAAAATTAGAGGGAAATTTTTTTTGTGGGGAGGGAATTGAAGATTTTGAGGCTTTTATTTATAATTGTTGATGAGAGGTGTGTTTCGTGCAAGTAATATTGTGGAGTAGGTAGGTGATGTTAGGGTGGAGTTGATGAAATGGAGTTTGACATCAATTTTATATTAAATAAAAAAAAAAACCCAATCCCCATTTAGAGTAATATGAATGTTCAATTATGAAAATGATGTTTTATTTTTTATATTTTGAAAAAATATTTATTTATTTATTTTAGTACATCAAAATTCGGGGTGGGTGATTCGAACTCATGACCTCTTGGGTCATAAGTAATATTTGATGTCAGTTGAGCTATACTTTTGTTGGCAAAAAAATATTTATTTATTTTTTCACAAATCCATATTCTTTTTTTTAATAGCCCAAAGATAAATATATTAATTCAATAGAGAGTTTGCTACAAAATCTACGTTGCGCAACAATCATGATAGGAAAGGAGAAGTCCATAAAACAAGTGAATCACAACGACGCCTCTTAACAAGAGTATTAGCTAATCTATTATTACCCCTAGAAATGTAGCAGAATGAAATGCTCTCAAAAACTGCTCCAAACCTAAAAATGTCCTATAAAATTAATCAATTTCACCTCAATATTAAATGTGAATGAGTAACAAAGAGAATTATATGTCCAATAATATGTTGACGTTTCAAAGTACTAGCTCGACATATCATATCATAAATCAATAACTTCTTAATTGAGGGTACATGTTTTTAGTCGGTTGAGTTATACTCAATTTGACAATGTTCATAGAAATTTTTTTTAGGGATGTTTTATACCACTTTCCCAAAAAATAATTTTGAAGGTATGAGTTGCTATCGTTTAAAAAAAAAAACACCCTCAAACTTTTAACTCCAAATTAAGCTCTAAAAATTAAGCTTTCAAACTTTAAAATTCTACCAAAAAAAAAAATTAAACCTCTGACTAATTACCAAATTATTTGGAGGATCCGTCTTTCTCAGAAATATTCGTCGTCAAAATGCCTGTTAGATTATATTGGATTTTATTATATTAGACTTCATTGCATTAGATTTTATTTTGTTTTCTTTGATTTGATCTTGTATTACTTCTATAAATAGGACCTTTAGATTTGTATCACATCACACCAATAATACATAATGTAAACCCTAGCTGTTTTGTGTTCTCCATTTTCTCCTCCATTGTCTAAAAACAACAATGCCATTGGAAGACGAATTTTTTTTTTTTCTAAAGAAGAAAGAAAATTTTGAAATAGGGACATTGAATTCAATTAAACAGAAGAAACCCCATGGAGTACAGAAGCATCAAGGTTCCTCCTCACAGCATCGGTCGGCCGGGAAGGGATTTTTTGTTCTATTGAGTTTTATCACTCTCCTCGATCTGTCCTTACCTTTAAATAAGGTGGGTTGGTTTGTACTACTTTTGGTGGGTAGGACCAACATCTTTTTCGATACATAAGCTTACACATTGATGCGATGTATTTCTACGAGTTGATTGAAAATTTGATTATTGGTATATCAATCGGTCCAACACTAATTAAAATAGAAGTCAACTCGACAGGAAGCTTTTGTCTCACTTGTAAATTAAAGTTGAATAAATGAATGCAACCTCAATTTGAGAGATCAACCTACACAACTAACACAAGCCTAGCTACTAGACACATCTCATAAGTAACGTATGTTCGTATTGCAACTAATAGAAGAAATTTGAAAGCGCAACTTCTCATTTGAAGCATGAAAGTGGTCAGGTCACAACAAGCCAAAAGAGAAAGGAGTGACCTTCCCGAAGGTTGGGGATTGCTCGAAATCTATCAAATATGAGTCATTCTTTCTATATTCAATTTAGCCTTCACAACCCTTTTTCGTTGAGGTTGGTTCTTGTTTCTATATCCTTGTTATATATTTTAGCAACTATTGTGCAACTCCTTATTTACGTGGGAGATATAAATATAACGAATAACATTGACATGGCGAAAGCGATAGATTAAGCTTTCGGATGGCATGACACAGGCGCAAGCACATGTTTATAATCTAAATGTTAAAATACTATTTTGATTCTATTCTAGTTTCAAATACCAGACCACCTCTAAGTTCAATGATGTAGTCGCCTTTTTTCGCAACCTCACTCTTATTACAAAAACACGGAGTTCTATCTAAAAATTAATTGACAAAGAAATGAGTGACTTATATATCTTATCAAGATTATGAGGTCTCTTATCTTTTGATGTAGGATCTTCAACATGCCTCTTCAAGATTTCAAGATGGTGCCTTTTTGGACTTACTCTTTTATTTTTATATCAAATTTCAATTTTTGAACGAATACGTTTAATGGACTTTGATACTATATTAGAGAGATATTAGATTTTATCTCAAAACTAACCGACAATGAAAGAAATAACTCATAATATCTTATAAACATTGTGAGGTCTCTGCATTTTTCTGACACCTTTCTTCTGTTTAACGTCTTCACTCAGTCTCTTGTAGCAATCGTTTTTATATAGATTAGAAACGAATCTACTGAAAAGTTTGAAAGAATTGTTTCATGAAACTAAAAGGTTGTCTTGATTCTTCACAGAACAACTTCAATGTAAGTATAGTTGAATTTTGATATGAGTTATTGAATTGTAATTATGAAAACGAAGAAGACAATGAGCTTTTGGAGATTTGAAGTTCTTGGATACTCTGAATGTCTTACTTTCGAAATCCATATGCTTTTGCATTGAATGTTAACTCACGGATTGGAAAAGTTCTAAGAAACCATCCTAAACAAAATAGACATATATTAAAAGTGGAGAGCAAAAAGGGAAGGTAAAGTTTCTCCTCTATAGTCCCTTTTAAATAGGCATATAAATATAGATATACATTAAACTTTCTTCTATAAATTTTAAAAATATGTTCACGTCGTATATTTTCTTACATGAAAATAATAATAATTATTTAATTAATTTTGATCCAAACTAATTTTAAAAATAACTGTAGGAACTAGGAGTGATCATCGATCGTTCGGAGTCTTGGTTTCGACCCCAACTTACTTCGAATCAACTAAATTCGGTCAGTTCGGTCGGCCTAATTTTTTTTTTACTTCCTTAAACCAACCAAAATCGACCAGCCGACCAGTCGGTTTATAAATATATTTTTAATTATTTATTTAATTATTGTTTAATATATTTGAGAGACATAATATAAATATGTAAATTTTTACTGTTTTTTTTTTCTTTTTTATGATTATTATTATTATCATATATATATATATATATATATATATAAAATTCAATTTGCCCCAACCCTAAAAACCCCGACTGAATTTTTCGAAAATCGACCGACCTACCTCGGTTCGGCAGTTTTAGTCGGTCGAATCAGTTTTCGATCTTTTTTTACTCACCTCTATAGAAACTAAATTTGGATATCTGAAAGTACAAGGACTAAAATGTAATGAAATACGAGAAATCATAATGGTATATTTTAACCTAATTTTAATCACCTTTAACAACTTAAGCTTTCGTGCAATTGTTTTTTGGGAACTAATTGACGTGCGACTGTTGGTGTAAAGGATTGAAAGATAGGAACGGGTAAGGGCTTATGATATCCTTATTTGGTATAAAGACTTATAGGGTTCACCATGAGAATGAAGTATTTCCAGGTATCATTTATTGCCCATAGAGACATCATAAATTTCTCTTTATCCATCTCACCTTATGCTTTTTATTTTTATATGCAATATTATTGTTTTTTTTTTTTTGAGATATTGTATGTAATATTATTTTGCATTTAGTTACTTATTAATTAATTGACTAATTGATATTGAATGACTAAAAGTAGTGCAATGTACAATCAATTATTAATTAGTATTTAAAAAATATGAAAGTTTTTTTTAACGTTAAAAGTTTTATAATTCTTTCATTTCCTCCGCACTAAATTTCTCTTTCATTCATTTTCACAATAATTTGAAATCTATATTTTAAGAAAATTAGGTAAGAAAATAATTAATAAAAAAAGGCATGGTCTACTAATAATTAAGAAAATAATTATAAGTTTGATGGACATGGAAAACTAGAAATACATAAATTAATTTAGATTTTTCTTTGGTTAAAAAAAATCGATGTTATTTTCTATAATTTTTTTTCTCTAAAAAATTCTACCATTATGAATAAAATCATTACTATTTATATATAAACCACAATTCACTTGTACTATTCCGTATATTTTTAATTTTAAACTTATTTTATTAATAAAAATAATAATAATTTATTTTCATACTTGTTTTTTACCATTACACTAATATTAAATAATAAAATTAGTTTATCAATTTCTAATATAAAAAAAAAGAATTATGATCTTTTCATATATTTAAAGTACATATTTATGTGTTAGATATATTTTTCGTAATGGATATAATTAATTTTTTATAATATAAAAAATTAAAAAAATATATGATAATAAATAAATTTATTAAAATGTATATTAAATTCATTATTACAAATAAAAGTTTATTAAATATTTAATTTTTTTGAAGGAACATTAAATATTTAATTAGTTAATTAGAATTATTTAAATCAGGTTAATATAAAACTTTATTTTTCATTAATTATAATTAATTACTTATTTATTATTTATAATCAATTAATTATTTATTGAAATTAATTTTGATTAGTTGATTCATTATTAACCTATTATAATTATAGCAAACAAGAGCATAGTTTAACTAGCATCAAGTAAGACTTATGACCAAGAGATCATAGGTTCGAATCCTCTCACCCCTAATTGTTGATGTACTAAAAAAACTTATTATAATTATAAATCATTTTTTAAATATTCTTTATTACCTTCATTATTAACATATCACTTCTTAATTAATCGAATTAATGATATTTATTAAATTTTATTAAGAAAAAGATATTTATTAAATAATTTTAATGAGTTAAATTAACTCTGTGTAAGTACTCAATTGTTATACTTATAATTAATTATTCAATCAATATTATTTTTTATTATTAATGAACTAATTTTTATCAATACTCTCCATTAATTTTGATTGTTTTATTACTTAATCTATTAAAACTATATAAGGTTGCTGGGATGATTAATTTCATAAAAGAAAATACAAACATAACTTGTTACCATCAAATTTGGATAGTATTTCACGCACAATCAACTATCAAGCATAGCAATCTTTGATTTTTAGCAATCAAATAGCCTAAGAGAAAGAAAGAGAGAATAATGAGGAAAGAGGAAGTGTAATTGAGAGATGATAAAAAAGAACCCAATTTTTATATTTGGTAACTGAGAGGGTTTAATTTTACATGGTTGAATTATAAGTTTAACTTCTAAATTTTCAAGTTTACGTCTATTTAAATTTAGAGATGTCTGCAGAGTGAATGTGATTGAGAATTTCTTTCTCGTTCTTGTCCTGATAAAATTTTCCAATTTAATATTGTAGGGATCAAGGCAAGAATTAAGTTCTCTATGGAGAATTATTCCCTGTTTATTATTTTTATTACTTTTTATTGAATAAAATATATTTTTTAAGTAACTTTTTGTTTGAACTTTTAATTTCTAATGATAAATTTTTATTTAAAGAGATTTTTTTTAATTTTCTCAAAAAATAATAATATTTCATAAAAGTTTAAAGGAAGAGTTTATTATATATATACATATATATTAAAAAAAAATAAAGAAATTGAGGTGGGGACCGCGTATGGGACAATGATGGGGAATAATTATAAATGAAAAAAAAAAAATCCTCCACTCTCTCCTCCATTATCCTAATTTTTTATTTTGGTCAAATACATCCCTACATTTTCAATTTTAATCGTGTCCCCAAAGTTCTATATTTTAAAATTTATGTCGTCATTGACTTATTTACAATTTTTAAAATCTATAGATTTACTAGACACAAAATTAAAAGATTAGAATTACACTAACATAAAATTCAATTCTATATCTAATAAATTAGTTGATTTTTTAAGAAAATACGAATATGCCGATCTATCCGATAGAAAATTAAAAGTTTGGGACTCATGAGAGACACAAAATAAAAAATGTAGACCCCGTTTAATAATCATTTGATTTTTGGGTTTTGGTCTTTAAAAATTAAACCTATACATACTATTCCTACTTAAGAATTTACTTGTTTTGTTATCTACTTTTTTACCTATGTTTTTAAAAACCAAGTCATGTTTTGAAAACTAAAAAAGTAGTGTCCAAAAACTTGTTTGTGTTTTTAGAATTTGACTAAGAATACAAATGTTTTCTTATGAGAGATGACAACTATGGTAGAAAAATTGGGAGAAAATAAGCTTAAATTTCAAAAATAAAAAACTAAAAAACAAATGATTATCAAATGAGACCTTAAAGATTTATTAGATACTTTTTAAAATTTAGAGACTAAATAGACCCCAAATAAAGAGTTGAGGAATTAAAAATGAGACTATTTTTAGATTTTGGCTTATGAAAGTTTAAGAGTCTCATTTTTACCATAAGTTGTAGGGGGCAAATGGTAACAAACATTAGAGTTTAGAGGTTGTCGGTACACTTCGTCTTCATTTTTTGTTTTTCCATTTTTTCTTGAGAAATGGCTGTTGGACTTTGAAGGTGAAGCAAACTTCTCGATTCCAAAGCAAAGTGATAGCCAAGAGAACTAAAACAAAATTAAAATATCACTTTTATCTATCTACTTCGAATTTATTTTATTTTGGTCATTTATTTATAAATGTCTAATTTTAATCCATGTAATTTTAATAAAACTTAAAATTAGTCTTTATAATAAGTTTGAAACTAATTTTTATTCAAATTGATTGCACAATAATAATAATTTCAATAAAAAAAATACAATATGAACTTACTTTCAAAATTTATAGAGAAAAAATAATAGAGACTAATTTTTTAAAGAAAAATTAACCAAAATTGAGCATTTAAAAGTATATAGATTAAAATACAACCATACTAAAATGATATTTTTTAAAAAAAGAATGAGGTGAAAATGGAAACGTTGAGGAGAGTGGTGGGATTGGTGGTAGTTAAGGGGAATGAACAAATTCAAGCCACGTTAACCTGCTCATTCGGAGGCACATCAGCCACGTAGGTTTTGTTTTTGTTTTTTTTTTTGTTTTTTCTGATCGACACATAGATATCTTTTTATTATCAAAGTTTAAAATGTCGATATCGATGGAAATATCGAGGTCTCAATTTCATGGAAATGTCGATAGAAATATCGATAAAATGTCGATGTCGATGGATATTTCTGGAAAATTTTAAAAAAATAAAAATTTTTAAAAATATATTTAAATTAGAAAATAAACCTTCAACCCTTTTCAAATCAGTTAAAATACTTGTCATAATATTATATTCACATTATGTTACATTTTCCTATAATTTTCTTTAATATTTCATCAATTGTGTACGATATAATGGAAATGTCGATTCATCCCTAGTGTCGATGTCGAACCCATGAACATGTAGAAATATCGATAGAAATATCGACGGAAATTTAATACCATGTTTATTATTACTATTATTATTTAATTTTAGGATAAAATAGTTTTTTAGTTCCCTAGTTTTAAGCAATAGTTCATTTCATCTTTGAATTTTTAAGATAGATCTTTTTAGACCCCAAATTTTAAGTAATAGGTTTAAAAGGTCCCTCAAGTAATTTTTTTCTATTATTTTAATATCGTCACATAGAAAATTAAATATTAAAAATTAATAACTAGAAAATTAAATATTAAAAATTAATAACTTAAACATAATAATAATAAAATATTCTTTCTCCTCTCACTTACCTCATGCCCACACTCCTCTCTCTCCTCTCATCACTTCTTTTTCCTAAGAAGTAGGCCTATTTGAACGGAATGACCACTCATCACGGTAGAATTGGAAGAAATTTTATAGAGAGAAAAATGAAGGGTGAGGTTTTTTAGAGAGAAAAAGAAGTGGGAAAAAAGTTATTTTAAGGAGATTCGAGTTGTGAGAGTAATTGCAAAACACTCCCTTCATTTTCATGAGAAAATGTCAATTTTTTTTTTATATATATATTGGATGGTAAATGTATCAAATTTCAATCTTATATATAATTATATTTAAGGTCTCAAATAGTTGGGTTATATATAATTATATTTAAGATATCATTAGTTTGGTTAAGCAGTTAAAAAAATATAGTTTTTTATGCTGGTATAAAATGGTGCAATAAAATAAGGATGAGAAATCAAGAAAAAAGAAGTGTGAAGAAGATAAAGGAAGAAGAAGGGATAAAGGAAGAAGAAGGGATGGTATGTGATAGGAGAGAGAAGGGAGAGAAGGGGCCAGGGCATGAGGTGAGTGAGAGGAAGGAAAAGTCTTTATTATTATTATGCTTATGTTTATATTTATTATTTTTAATATTTAATTTTTCATGTGGCATTCAAATAATAGAAAAATTATTTGAGAGACCTTTTAAATTTATTTTTTAAAACTTAGGGATTAAAAACGTGTATGTTGAAAATTCAGCTACCAAATGAACTTATTGCTTAAAATTTAGGGTAAAAATGTATTTTTTTCCCTTTATTTTATCTTTGCAGTTTGCACATAAAAATACAACTAATAATTTAAATATAAAAATTGTGACCATATAAAGTCAGGCTAAAAGCAACCCACATAGCCTGCTTATTTGACCTACATTCACCCAAACCCTTTTGATACGTAGATTTGAGTTGAGTTGTACATTATCAATTTATTGGGAGTTAATAAAATTGTATTTAGAGTGCAAAGTTGAGTTCAGTCTATATTTGAAGTCTAGAATTGTGTTATTAAGTAATGAATATTTGGTATAGTTTTTGTAACTTGAATAAGTTTGATTTTCTGCTTGCTCGCTCTTTTTTTTTGTTTAATTTTTTTTTTTCAATCATTCAATATCAAACACATTTTTCCAACTTCAACTTCAAAATGAAAATAAATTTTAACTTCAAACTTATTTGCATATTCAAACGCAGATCCTTTTATAGCAACAAATGACAATTGATTGCCTAAAAGAATAAAGTTTAACTACTCAATTTGCATATTGAATGTGTTAACGACTATGAGATCAGTGATTAGAATTCCATAACCCCCTATTGTACTAAAAAAATGGCAAAAGAATTTGATCTTGGTCTCGGTCTCTCGTTCTTGTTCTCATTCTCACAAATATGATAAAAAAACGTCCAAAAATCTCATAACTTTCAATCTAACTCTGTAAGAGCGAGAGTAAGAATCAGTTTCCAATTTCAAATCCTTTTCTTCTTTCGCGTTGCTTTATCCATGTCTGTTTCAATTTGTGAAAATGAGTAATAAAACCATAAAAAGATTTATGAGTTTTAATAGTTTTTAGGTTAAAATACCATTTTAGTCCCTGTACTTTGAGAATTGTTCATTTTGGTCATTGTACTTTCAAATGTCCAATTTTATTACTTGTACTTTCAATAAATCTCAAAATTAGTCCCTACCATTAGTTTATTGTTATTTTTTTTATAAAAAAAATAGTCTCTATTGGTTTTTTTCCTACAAATTTTGAAAGTATGTCTACATTGTGTCTTTTCTTGTATTAAAATTATTATTATTTAGTAACTAATTTTGATAAAAATTAACTTCAAACTTATCATAGGATCAATTTTAAACTTTATTAAAAGTACAAGTACTAAGATTGAACATTTGAAAGTATAGACACTAAAATGGAACAATTCTTAAATTACAAGGACCAAAATGGTATTTTAACCTAATTTTTATAATTCCAAAAGAAAAAATGACGGAGAAAAAATAGTTGTGATGGATAGGGGTGCAAGTCAAACTCGGCCAAACAGACCAACCTGCTCAAATCGACTAAAATTAAACCACTAGCAGGTTGGTTCCAATTCGGCTCAAGCGGTCAACTTTCGGTTGGCAAAAATGGAAACCAATCTTCAGGTGGTCAGCTTCACTTTCCTCATAGACGCGCTTGTTGCAAATGACTTGGGTTTAGGCCTAAAACTCACATAGAAACCGTAGGAAGAAAAAAATGGTGGTGTCCCACATTAGACTATTTAGAGATGTGGATGTGGTTTATACTGCAATGATCATATGTAGTTTGGTAAAAAGTGGTTGTAGTGGTATTAAAATATCTCTACACATGTGCACCACTACATTAGACGGGTGTGTGGGTGGACAAACTCAGGGTTGTGTTGAAATTGCATCATGTTTACTGTTTTTTAAATTTATATTACTTCTACCTATAGACTTCTATGTTTTATCTACTTTTTCCCTAAATACATGCTGAATTGATTTCTTGTTCTAAAGGATGAAGAAGTTTACCTTAAACTTGCAAGATAACAACACCTTATTTTCTACTGTGAAACTGGTATGTGGAGTAACTCCTTACTGCTTTCAGCAAAACACCATCAGAGGAAGCACCTCATATTCTTTGGATTCTTAGGTTGAAGATTTGTGGGAAGCTCTTTTTCTTTTGGGAAGGAATTTAGAGAGAAAATCAGTAGATAGAGTTTTTCACAAAAACTACAACAATATGAGAGTTCTAGATCAATCAACTGCCCCTTCATCCATACCCTGTATCTTTATCGATAGAGTGAGGGAGAAGATGACAGAGATGGGGAACGTGTGACACGCTCCCCACTTTATCGATTTAATTAACTACTTTAATAATTAATTAATATTAAATTAAATTTAATTAAATACTTAATTAAATCATATTTAATTAAATATATATATTACATAACTTAAAGTTTTAATTAATTTAATCAAATCAAATTTAATTAAGTTAATTAAATTTATAAATTAATTAATTCTTTAATTTATAAATCAAATATCATATATTTAATTTAGGTTATGCATGATTAAATCATATTTAACCACACTTCCTTTAACCTATGGTTTTAATGTGCATCTTATGTGCATTAATTTTTAACCTATAGTTTTAAATATGAATCATATTCACATTAAAACAATATTTAAACTTTTTCAAATATTCAATACTCTCAAATAATTTACTTTGAATAATATTCAAATTAAATTTATTCTATAAAGTTTTAATGTGCATAAAACTTTATATTATAATGTATCTTCATACATTAAGCTAATTCCCAGAACAAATTTGAACATTTCAAATTCTAATCAATATTTAACAATCTAAGAACCCTTTTACGAGCTAGGAAGTGGACCTAATAGACCTACAAATCAGAAGCCCCAACGATACAAGATTAATAGGTTAATCTCATTAATCCTTTAATCAACATTCGTTAACTGCGGGAACACTTCACTAAAGTCCTGCAGTTGCACTCTTCTCACTGCAGATATATTTCTGTGTCTGTGGATAACGACCAATAACAACAAGTCAATCTTTCACAGGTGTTCGTATCACCAACTGGGTCAAATTATCGTTTTACCCCTAGGTTACATCTTTTACCTTAAGTACCAATGCCCCTCTAATGAACAACTTGTTTATGGTCCTACCAATAAACAGAAGTCTCTCTCGGGCCAGTGAGATGGTCGACCCCTTTGTTCAAGTCCCGGAGGCACTACTTAAGGGAACACTCATCTTCTTACCCTAGAGTCGGGAAAGAGTGAATTTTATGTTGCTAGGTTAAGTCCCCAGCTGCCTGCGCAGTTTTTTCCCCAAGAAGGTAGGCTCATTGAGTCGACGTCTTAGGCCACTCTTACCCATACTAGTCAAAGGATCGGATAATCTCTTGCAAACAGGAGTTCGTAACCTACTCAAGATTGAGATCAAGTTGCCTAGGTCATCCTATTGAAATAGAAACCTAACTAGTCAACGGAGTTACATCTATTGGTTACTATTTTGTGGTCCGATCTTATGCAATCTCATCACATAGAATATTTCACTCATGTTTCGTCTACAAAAACACGTTGGATCACTGTGTTTATATCATATACAAAGTGGATCATATCCATAGTGTCACCAAGATAAGTTACCCAACCTCATCCCTATACTATAGACCCTTCAGACTGTTTCTCGAACCGTGATCCTAATATGTCTTCTACATCCAGTTCAAGAGACATATTACAATCTACGATGTTCGTATTTAGGGTTAATATAAGGCAATATTAGAAAAATAATGAAACCAATAACATTTTAGTGAATTAAATAGAACAAAAGTTACAAAGTACGAGTTTTAAGGCATAAAACCCAACAATTTTCTTATCTACTTTTTACATGTGTTTTAAAAAACTAACCCTAGTTTTGAAAACTAAAAAAGTAATTTACAAAAACTTATTTTTGTTTTTGAAATTTAGCTAAGAATTCAAGTATTTTCTTGAGAAAGATGAGGCTATGGTAGGTAGATAAAAATCATTGTAGAGAAATAGTGAGAAAGCAAAAACAATTTTCAAAAACCAAAAGTAAAAACTAAGGCCCCGTATGATACCTATTTGGTTTTTGGTTTTTGGTTTTTGAAAATTATGCTTGTTTTTCACAATTTCTCTTCATGTTCTCTACAATGATTTTCATCATTTTTAAGGTATCACTTATGTTTCTAGTCACATTTCAAAAACAAAAATAAATTTTTTGAAAACTACTTTTTTTAATTTTCAAAACTTAACTTGGTTTTTGAAAACATAAGTACAAACTAGCTAAGAAAACATTCTACTCATTGGTAGAAGTAGTATTTTTGGCTTACTTTTCAAAAAATCAAAAACAAAAAACAAAATGGTTATCAAATGGGGTCTAAATAGTTATCAAATAATGAGGTATAAAAAAAATAGTTTTTAAAACTTGTTTTTTGTTTTTTAAATTTTGCTAGAAACTCAAATAGTTCGGGAAGAAATATAGAAATCATTGTAGAGAAAATGAAGAAAATTTGTGAAAAAACAAGAATAATTTTCAAACCAAAAACTAAAAACTAAATAGTTATTACCAAAGACCAAATAGAAACTACGCTCAAATTTCAAGGATAAAAAGTGTATGTTATCCTAAATTAAATATCATTATCAATGAAAGTAACGTTTATTTTATAAAAATTGTTAAAATAAAAATAAAACGTCAATCATAAACAAACACAGTACTTGTAAAATTATTATTTGAATTAAAAAAAAATAAAACTTTTAAAATAAGGTTAAAATTCTTATTATTAGTACTTACATTATCATTATAGTAAGATATTTTGTAGATATTTTTATATATGTTATTGATGTTGCTATGATATAATGTAAATATTAACTAACGCATCATATTCATATTGTCTTTATCACTCTCTATTTTTAATATTTCTTACTTCAATTTTTTTATGATTATTTTATCACTTAATTAAGTCACTATTAAACTCATCTTATTCCTCATTCAAACATTTATCATTGATTTCTATGTTTTCATGATTTTTTTTCGGAAGTTTCTGTCGATGTACCCCAATTTGATGACGTGAGTAAAAAAAAAAAGATTTTTTTAAGCAAAAAAAGAAGAAAGAAAGAAAGAAGATCAGTTTATAATTTACAATTCAATCATGTAAAAGTATTTTATAATCGAATAGATTATAATAAATAAAATTGTCAAAAACACTCTTGCAAGATTATTTTATATATATATATTCAAAATCGGTAGTTGGTAAGAGATTGAAAGTGCAGAAGCCACGTTGGTAACATAGCCACTCATATTCCGCCACGTCGGACTCCACCTACTCCAATCTACTTGGTGACCTGACAAAACAACGTCGTGTTGCTTTCGTAAATACAAATCCAAGACAAGAAGTTCAACGTGGATATTACGTTGTTTTTAATTCAACACTTAAAAAAGGAAAACTGTAGGTCTTCTTAGACAATTATAAGATCTTGTTTGATAACCATTTTATTTTTTATTTTTAATTTTTGAAATTTAAACCTAAAAATACTACTACTAACAATGAGTTTATATGTTTTTTTTGTCTAATTTGTACCTATGTTTTTAAAAACCAAGTTCACTTTTGAAAACTAAAAAAAAAAAATTTTAAAAGATTTGACTTTATCTTTAGAATTTGGCTAAGAGTTCAAATGTTTACCTAAGGGAAATGATCTCTATTATAGAGAAATTAAGTTAAAATAAACTCAACTTTTAAAAACTCAAAACAAAAAACAAAATGATTATAAAACAGGGCCTTAATTTAAGTTTCAAGTCAAATTTCAAAAATAAAAACAAATTTTTCAAAACTACTTTTTTTAGTTTTTCAAAACTTACATTGGTTTTTGAAAACATAGGTACAAATTAGATAAGAAAACATAGAAACTCATTGGTGGAATTAAACCTTTTAGACTTAATTTTTAAAAACAAAAAATAAAAAACAAAATGGTTATCAAACAGAGTCGTGATTTTCATAAAAACTAAAAACCAAAACCAAAGTTCTTATCGATTTTTTCTTTCGTTTTAAACAAATCGGGATAAAAATATTTTGTAAAACTTGGTTCTTTCTTCTTCTTCTTTTATTTTTTTTAAGAAAACAATAAACTTTTATTCCTAAATGTGCTAAATTGTGTCAATTTCACCCTAAGTTTTTAATTTATCAAATTTAACATTAAACTTAAACAATATTACAATTTTCATCTCTATTTAATATTTGCTAATTCACTCATTAATTTTTTTTTAAAAATAAGGTAAAATACTTCATAAACTCATTAAGCTTAGTAACATAAAATTTTGCATAAAATTAAGCTTGATCGATGCACATAGAATAATTTTAAAAATTCACAAATTTCAACCAAATAATTTAATTCTAATGTTATTCCTCTCTAAAATCTTATCTATTTTACACGTAAATAGATTTCATAATTACATATGAAATATTTTCCTTCATCGATTTTTTAAATAAAATCTAGAGTTAAAATTGCAACATTTTTAACTTTTAGATTAAAAAATTACAACACTTATATCTTAAAATTACAACACTTATATAAGTTTGATATGCAATTTTGTAAAGTTGAAGTTTTAGCGTGAAATTTATAGGTAAAAATAGTGAAGACAGCTCACTGAACAACACGTGCATGCACTGTTTCTTAATGTATTTTTTATTGATTAGGTTATTTTGTGTTAGTGGCCCATGCTTATAGATAGTGGGTAGTTATTAAGTAAGCCCACTAAGCCCATTCTGTCTGTAACTAAAATGGGTATTTAAAATCTCTGTTCAAAATAATAACTTGAAAGAAAACAACCTTTTCGTAAACTTTCTCTTGGTATCAGAGCTACTTCAGTTTTACAATGGCAAACGAAGGTACTGAAGGTTCAACTTCTCAGTCTCAAGTCATCTCATCTAACTCAGCAAACTTCAATGTTACTAACACCATTCCACCTACAAACTCCTCTACAAACTCTTCCTTTGGACATCCATTAAGCACTGTATTAACAGTGAAACTTGATGATAAAAACTACTCATTGTAGAAAAATATGGTCATGGCAGTACTAAAAGGTCAAAAAGTTGATGGTTTTGTCTTTGGAACAAAACCCAAGCCTGTAGAGTATATTCCATCTGCAGAAGAGTCTGAGGCCTTAGACTTGGTCAACAATCCAGCCTTTGAAGAGTGGAATACTGTAGATCAAGCATTACTTGGATGGCTTTTGGAGTCAATGACTCCATCAATAGCTTGTGATGTCATGGATTTCAAGAATTCAAAAGATGTATGGACAACCCTAGAGAAACTCTATGGAGCCTCAACCAAAAGCTCGTATCAATCAACTCAAAAATATTATACAAAATACAAAGAAAGGAACTATGGGCTATATGAAACAAACTTCTGAAAGTTTGAAACTAGCAGGTGAACCAGTAACTCTAAACTATTTAACATCATGTGTATTGGCTGGTTTAAAAGCTGAATATCTGCCTATTGTATGCATTATTCAAGAAAATGAGCATATCACATGGCATGATTTACTTTCAATTATTCTAACTTTTGAAAACAACTTGGTACGCCTGAATGTTGTTAATCCAAGTAACAATGTTACTGAAGCAAGTGCTAACTATGCTTATAATAAGCAAAATGCATCTGGAAGTCAGAATAATCAACATTTCAACAAGAATTATGGGAAGATGAACAACCAAAGAGGAAATGAAAAAGGTAGAGGTCGTGGGAGATTTTCTTCTTATAGAAATAACTCATCTAAGCCAACTTGTCAAGTTTGTGGCAAGTATGGACATGCTGCCAATGTGTGTTATCACAGAGTTGATAGAGAATATCTTTGGAATGTCATCTAATTCAAACAATCAAGGAAGTTCTGGCCGCAATTCTGCCTATATTGCAACCCCTGAAGTGGTGACTGATCCAAATTGGCTTGCTGATAGTGGAGCAACTAGTCATATAACTGCTGATTTTGGGAATCTTAACATCAAATCTGAATATCAAGGTAATGACTCTTTAACTGTTGGTAATGGAGAAAGACTAAAAGTACATCATATTGGATCTAGTTCTATCAAATTTTCTCCCAAAAATCATCCTATTCTCCTGAAAAATATATTACATGTACCCTATATTACCAAAAATCTTCTTAGTATTGCTAAGCTTACAACAGACAATAATTGTTTTGTTGAGTTTCACTCTAGTTGTTGTTTTGTGAAGGACAAGGAAACAAGGAGAACTCTAATGTCTGTATCACTTGAAACTACCTTCCATTAAACCCAACAGTACAAAAGCATCTTTCAATTCTAGTATAGGTCAAGTTGTTTGTAATTCCAAAAGAAAAGTTAGTAGTTCTTTTCACTCTTTTGTTGCTACCACTCATGTTAAACATTGTAAAGCCTCCAAGGAGGTATGACATTGTAGGTTAGGTCATCCTTCTGAAAGAGTATTATCCCTTGTTATCAAAAACAGTGAAGTTAAAGTTCCTACAAGTTCTAATACAAAAGGCTTTTGTGAATCATGTCAATATGGAAAATCTCATGCTTTGCCTTTTAAAGCATCTGTTTCTACTTCAGTTCATCGTCTTGAGTTAATCTATTGTGATTTATGGGGCCTTTCACCTATAATTTCAACTGCTGGTTATAGGTTATATATCAGTTTTTGGATGATTTCTCAAGAATGACTCATATATTTCCTCTAAAGTCCAAAGCAGAAGCATTAAACATGTGTGTTCAATATAAGACTTTAGTAGAGAATAAATTTGAAAAGAAAATTAAGATAGTTCAAAGTGATTGGGGAGGTGAATTTCGATCTTTCAGTAACTATCTCAAAGAACATGAGATTAGTTTTAGACATCCTTGCCCTCACACAATTGAACAAAATGAGATTGTGGAGAGAAAACACATAGACATATTGTTGAAATGGGTCTAACCTTATTAGCACAAGCATCAATGCCTATAAGGTTTTGGTGGGATGCTTTCACCTCGGCTGTTTTCCTAATCAATAGACTTCTTACTCCTGTTCTGAATAATATTTCACCATGGGAAAAGGCTTTCAAGCTCAAACCAGATTATAACTTCCTAAAGATCTTTGGAAGTGCATGTTACCCTTTCTTAAGACCCTACCAATCTCACAAATTTCAATATCACAGCACTAAGTGTGTTTTCAAAGGGTATAGTGAGTCACATAAGGGTTATAAATGTCTGAGTGCTAGTGGAAGACTTTATATCTCTAGACATATAATATTTAATAAGGTTGACTTTCCTTTCAAAGCTGGTTTCTTAACAATTTCTGTTGAAAAACAACAAACCCATGATCCAAATTATCATGAGTCATTTCCACAAGAATCAACTTCAAATGAGGTTCCCATATCCCTGTGAAATACCTAACTCCTCTCTTCATGTTCCTACTGAAGCCTATACATCACCCCTTACTTCTCATCCTATGCAAACTAGATCCAAGAGTGGAATATTTAAACCTAAACACTTGGATTATCTTTTGACCATGTCACAGATTCATGTTCAAGAACCAAAGACAGTTAAAGAGGTTTTAACTTCAGCAAGTTGGACAGAAGCTATGAAAGATGAGATGGAAGCACTGAAAAGGAATGCTACATGGGACTTGGTACCATATTCGTCTAACTTCAATCTAGTTGGCAATAAGTGGGTTTTTAAAACAAAAAAGAACTCAGATGGGAGTATTCAGAAACTAAAAGCCAGATTGGTAGCTAAAGGCTTCCACCAAAATCCTGGGGTAGATTTCAAAGAAACATTTAGTCCAGTGGTGAAGTCTTCAACCATAAGAGTTGTATTAACTTTAGCTGTGGCCTATGACTGGAAGATCAGACAACTTGACATAAATAATGCATTTCTTAATGGAAAACTTGAAGAAGATGTCTACATGATACAACCTGAGGGATTTGTGGATAAGAAGAAGCCAGACTATGTTTGTAAACTAAATAAGTCTCTGTATGGCCTAAAACAAGCTCCAAGGGCATGGTATGAAAAATTGAAGAATGACATTTTTAGTTTGGGATTTACAAATTCTAGAGCTGACAGTTCATTATTTTTTCTCACAACAAATCATACCAAGACTTACATACTTGTTTATGTAGATGACATTCTTGTAACAGGTGATAGTTCTTGTCAAGTGAACAAATTTATTTTATTGCAAATCTTAATCAAGAATTTGCTCTTAAAGACTTGGGAGATCTATCATACTTCTTGGGTATTCAAGTCCACAGAAATGAGACAGGAATTTTCTTGAGCCAGACAAAATATATTTATGATTTACTAGAAAGACTGAAGCTAAACCACATCAGACCTTGTAACACACCAGCAGTAACAGGAAGACATCTTACAAGCAATGATGGAGAGCATATGGGAAATCCTACACTCTATCGAAGTGCAGTAGGTGCTCTACAATACGTCACACATACATGACCAGAGATTTCATACATAGTTAACAAGCTCAGTCAGTTTTTACAAAGTCCAACAATCAATCACTGGAAGGCAGTTAAGAGAGTACTCAGGTACTGAAAGGGTTCAAGTGATTATGGGTTACACATACCTAAATCAAGTAATATGCAGATCACAGGTTACTCAGATGCAGATTGGGGATGCGATCTTGATGACAGACGATCAATCTCAGCTTACTGTGTATATGTTGGTGAATCTCTAGTTTCGTGGTGTTCAAAAAATTATGTTGTTGCACGTTCAAGCACCGAATCAGAGTATAGATCCCTCACACATATAACAACAGAGATTAGCTGGATACAAGCTTTACTTCAAGAAATTAACTGTAAAAACTCATTCCATACCTGTGATTTGGCGTGACAACGTTAGTGCACTGTCACTAGCTACGAGTCTCGTCTTCCATTCGAGAAGCAAGCATGTAGAGCTCGACATTCACTTTGTCCGTGATTAAGTCCTTGGAAGAGAGATGAAGTTAGATTTGTCCCATCAGAGAAACAACTAGGCAGATGGATTGACAAAACCCTTGACTGAGATGAAGTTTATCGAGCTGAGATCCAAACTCAATGTTGCAGCAACACCGTTGAGTTTGAAGGGGGAAGTGAAGACAACTCACTGAACAACACGTGCCTGCACTGTTTCTTAATGTATTTTTTATTGATTAGGTTACTTTGTGTTAGTGGCCCATGCTTATAGATAGTGGGTAGTTATTAAGTAAGCCCACTAACCCCATTCTGTCGGTAACTAAAATGGGTATTTAAAATCCCTGTTCAAAATAATAACTTGAAAGAAAACAACATTTTCTTAAACTTTCTCTAAAATTGATCACTTCATTTTCATTCTTTCTATGAACATGGGCTTTTCTTGACCAATGGTCTAACTCAACAATTTTCGAGCCGAACGTTGCAACAATTATTGGGATTAAGAGTTAAATCATAAGTTGGTATTGAATTTTTAGATATGTGTTTATCTGATTCGCAAACAGTAAAAAAGTTTCGATTAATTATATTTTTCAATGCTCAATTTGATGTTTAATAAGTTATATTTATGGAGTAGTTTCTACCACTTTAATACATTTCCAGCACGTCAGTCAGTTTAACTTTTAAAATTAGCTTTAAGGGCATATTTGAGTCACAAGTTATAATAATACAGGTTATTATAACTAGTAGAATACTTTACACCCCAAACACAGACTATTATAACCGCATACATTACTCTGCATTTTAAATAATATTATATGATTCCACAAACTATAATAACCCACAGACTATTATAACCTCCTGTTATTATAACCCACTCAGCATCTCAAATAACCTCTAATACTTTTCCATCGGTCAGTGTAACTTTCAACATTAATGTAACTTTAATACTTTCCCAACACTTCGGTCAGTTTAACTTTTAAAAGTAAGGAGAATTGCAATGGGTAGTAAAAAATAAAATATTTACAAATATAACAATGGTTTTTAGAAATTTTCAAATATAGCAAAATTTTCCAAATTTGATTTTCATTTTTTATTATTCTAATTTTATCTTCACTAGCGTATCAATAGGTATATCAATAGTATACCTAATATATTTTATATTTGGTATATCAATAGTATATATATTAGTAGTATATCTAATAAACTTTGCATTTGGTATATCGGTCAACCAATATATACTTAAAACGAAGTGTATTAATAAAATGTTACCGATATATTACTAATACGCTTCCTTTTAGGTATATTAGATAAATGGCATACTTTATATGAAGTATATCAGTAATATATTAATGATATTTTGCATATTTAGTATATCATTGATATACCTAATAACATTGAGTATATCAGTAGTATATTAGTGATATATTTCATTTATGATATGTTTCGTTACCTTATGTGACGCATAACTATGAATAAAATAAAAACTTAAAATAGAGTATATCTATTATAATGAATATTGTAGAGTATTAATATACGATTGAAATATTTTATATTAGATATATCAGTAAAATAATATACGCAAAATAAAATATATTTGTATTATATCATTCATTTACTATTTATATATTATTATATGTCCCATATATATGTGTGTATGTATATGTGTGTGTGCGCGTGTATATAATTTGAGTACATCAATAATTGGGGTGGGGGATTCGAACTCGTGACCTCTTGGTCATAAGTCTTACATGATCATGTCCGTTGAGCTATGCTCTTGTTGGCTATATGTCTCATAAATGAATTATTAGTATACACTTGATGTACTTTCATATAGATATATATGATATACTACTTCATATAGATACATATGATAGAAATATATGTTGTTAGACAATATATTAGTGATACCAGGGTTTACTAGAAACCTTATTTCAATTTCTTGCCTTATAGAACAATGTATTTCTGTTTCTTTCTCAATAAATAAAGTGTTTATTTTGAAGAAAGGTGTGGAAATATGTTCACGTTCATTAGAAAATGGGTTGTATGTTTTAAGGCCTAATTCAGTCAAAATGGTTTTGAACACTGAATTATTTAAAACTGCAAACACACACAAACTAAGAAACGTAAAATTTCTCCCAAAGAAAATGCTCATCTTTGGCATCTTAGATTGAGTCACATTAACTTCAATAGGATCGAGAGATTGGTAAAGAATGGACTTCTAAATGAGTTAGAAGAAAATGCTTTACCTGTATGTGAATCCTGCCTAGAAGGTAAAATGACTAAAAGACCTTTTAGTGGAAAAAGTTATAGAGTCAAAGAACTTCTTAAGCTTATACATTCAGACATTTGTGGTCCGTTGAGTGTTAAAGCCAGAGGAGGTTATGAATATTTCATCTCCTTTACAGATGATTATTCTAGATTTGAGCATATTTACCTAATGCATCATAAGTTTGAAGCATTTGAAAAGTTAAAGGATTTCAAGACTGAAGTTGAAAATCAATTAGGTAAAACAATTAAAACACTTCGATCAAATCGAGGTGGAGAGTACATGGATTTAAAATTCCAGAACTATATGATAGAACATGGAATTACATCCCAACTCTCGGCTCCCCGTATGCCACAACAAAATGGTGTATCGAAAATGAGAAATAAAACCTTGTTGGACATGGTTTGATCAATGATGAGTTATGCTCATCTCCCTAGTTCCTTTTGGGGTTACGCAGTAGAGACTGCGGTATACATTTTGAACAATGTGCCATCAAAAAGTGTTTCTGAAACACCTTTTGAACTCTGGAAAGGACGTAAAGGTAGTTTATGTTATTTCAGAATTTGGGGCTGTCCAGCACATGTGCTTGTGATAAATCCAAAGAAATTGTATTCACGTTCAAAATTGTGCCTATTCGTAGGCTACCCAAAAGAAACAAGAGGTGGTTTATTCTATGATCCTAAGGAAGATAATGTTTTTGTGTCGACAAATGCCACTGTCTTAGAGGAGGACCACATAAGGGACCACAAACCAAGAAGTAAAATTGTGTTGAGTGAGTTAGACGGAACCATAGCAAAAGTTGCTAATAAAACTAGTACGTCAACAAAAGTTGTTTATACTAGCTTGTCTAGTCAAGAGAGTTCATCTCAAGAGTTTAGTATGCCTCGACGTAGTGGGAGGGTTATAACGCAACATGACCGTTACATGGGTTTATCTGAATCCCAAGTTGTTATACCAGATGACGACTGTGAATGATATGAACCAAGATACACTTGTTTTACCTCCAGGGCCAATCACACGTGCAAGGGCCAAACATCTACAATTTGTTTTCAACTCTCACATACAAGCAATAGGGAATTCAATTAATGAAGGTCAAGGTAGGGAAAAGAAACAACAACTTTATATGTGTTGTCAGATGATGTTACAATAACAAATAGAGCTTTGTTTCTAGTTTTTATATAATTCTATTATTCTTCCAATTTTATCCATTTTATGACATTTTAAGTAGGGGTATTTTGGTCATTTGTCATGATATGGCATTTAGGGTTTTGGGAAACTATTTAAAGCTTGGCCATTAGGTTGTACAAGACAATTTTTGGATGAATACAATTTCATGTGATTTGTTGCAGAGCCACATCATCACCCTTTGCAATTCTTGAGTAGAAGGTTGCAAGCCAGGAACATTCAGGTAGGTTTGATCAACTTGCTTGTGGAGTGTTCCATTCTTGAGTGAGAAACTAGTTTCCTTACCTTTTGGTCTTCGATCATAAGGTAATCCACATCTAGTCATTTTCCTTGGGATTGAATCGAATCGATTTGGGGGTTTTAGTGTTTGAGAATTAGGGGTTCATATAACCAAAGGGTTCCTAATTCCAATTCGCTAGGGTTTTCTTATCATTTGGTATCAGAGCTTTGGCTCTAGATCGGATCTATCTTTCTTTTTTTTTCTCTCATCTATATTCTGAATTTTTGTTTCCAAAATTCTTGTCTTGTTTATTTAAAAAAAAAATACTTGCAATTTGATCTATGCGCTTCATCTTTCTAAACAAATAATTGTTTATGATCTATTCATGCATAATCTTTTGAAGCAATTATATTTTATTTGATCATATTTGGAGAAAACTTTAACCATAATTATATTTTAGTTTAGTGTTCAGAACTCCAAATCGATTGATTCCAGTGCCTAATTTGAATCAAATCGACTTAAGTTTGAAGAAAAAATATTGATTCTGGAAAAAGTCGAAGTAAAATAGAAGAAAAATTGTTTGTGTTCATACCGTTCAAATCTGGAAAATCTGAAAAATCTTATCTATCTGATTTGAATAATTTTTATCGAGACCAAACGATCATATTTTAAGCCTAAGTTTTATATACTCGTTCTTTTGTAGATAAATAAAATCTCAAAAATTTTCGCTGAAAGAACCGGACCGAAAGATACTGAACCGATCAAGCCAATTCGATTCTACAGTAGCCCAATTTCTTTTCTGCATCAGCTTTTCCTTCTTAGCTTTTTGTTATCTAAAATTGTTTCTTTTAAGCCCAATTTTTGTTCAAGTGATTTTGATACATTTAGCTTTGAGTTTATTAAATTTCACTCAATTTTAAGAGCTCTAACTATTTTTACCAAATTTACCAATCTACCCCTGTCATAAACCATAGTCCCTATAGTTTTTGACATTGTGATCAAAGAAGGTATTTTTGTTGATTAGGGTTATTTTGTGAATTTTTGCATAAACTCTTGCTTGTTTTCAGCGCTTATCTTAATTCCAAACACTTGCAAGTAGTTCAGTACTTTAAAAAAAAAAATTGTTTAGTTGTTTGCCTTTCTTTGTTCATTTTACATAATTCCTTGAATCTTGAATCTTAAATTCTTGATTCTAGATATCTTGTTTTTGTTATTTCCTTTCTTAGTTTGTTGGATCTTGAACATTAGGTTCTTGATTTCTAGTTTTCATTTTTTTTTTATATTCTACAATTATTTGCTTGAGTTTGACACTTTACAATCATTCTTGCTTGGTTTGTTTCTAACTTTCTTCTCTGATCTTGGTTGCAAAGTTTTGACTCATCACCCTATCTTTGAGAGAGAGTCCATATTTTTGTGAGAGAGAGTCCATATTTTTGTGAGAGAGAGCTTACATTAAAGAGAGTAAACACGAGTGATTTCCATCTATCGAGTGAAACATGTGAGGGAGTGAATTGTGAGGTCCATTTTTTAATTACTTGTTTTCTCTTTTGCAGCAATGTCAAATCAAGGCGATCAACAGCACGAACGATTCCTTGAGCAGGTCATGCGAAGTATGGAAACTATGCTCACTGAGAGGTTGGATAGGTTGGAGCAAAGGCTCCAAGCCAGGGATAGACCTCAACCAAGGAGGCAAGTTGAGGAGTTTGCAGAGGAGGAAGATGGTCCGGAGTAGGATGACTATGAAACTGAACCTGTTGTAGACGAGGCTCGAAGAGGTGGGCGCCAAGGTGTGCGGGGTAGAGGAGGATTTCATAATAGGAGACAACCTGGTGGGAGAGAAAATTACCATGGAGATCGAGGGTTTGGTAACATTAAAGTTAAATTTCCAAAGTTTCATGGTACTTCTGACCCTGAAGACTACTTCCAATGGGAACATGAAGTTGGGCATATCTTCCATACCAACGATCTCACTGAAGAGAAAAAGGTAACCATCTCTGTGACACATTTTAAAGCTTATGCACAAACTTGGTGGGATAAGTTGTGTTCTAAGAGAAGGAGACACCAAGAAGGGTTAGTGGAAACATGGGTAGAATTGAAAGAACTCATGAGGAAGCGATTCATACCAAAGCATTACCTTCGAGATTGTGCACAGAAGCTTCAAGCTCTTCGACAAGGGAACAAAAATGTCCATGATTACTACAAAGAGATGGAAATGTTGATGGAGAGGTTAGAGATTGATGAGGATGAGGAGAACATCATGGCAAGGTTTCTCCATGGATTAAACATTGACGTGGCTGAACGTGTTGAATTGCAAACTTATGAGGATATGGAGGAGTTAGTGCACATTGCAGTGAAAATTGAAAAACAAATCCAAAGACGCAAATTGAGGTACATTTCTAATCTTTTTAGGCTTAAATTTGAAGGATGGTATAATTTATTTAAAATTGTAAAAGTTTTATTATATTGAATTATTTAAAACAAATAAAAGAAAAAATATCATTTAGTTGCAGGAAACTAATTTATTACTTTTCTAAGTTGGTACAAATTTAGTTTTTAAAATTTATTATCCTTGTAAGTTTATCAAAATTGATATTCATTAACAAATAAAATTGATATTCATTAATTCTTTTTTATGGTTTTCAGACTCATGAATTCAATAAATATGTGTTTGGTAGATATTCTCTTCAAAATTATTTTTGGATCCTATGATTCAAATAGTGAAAATTTTGAAAAGAACATTTTTATGTTTACTTTCTAAATTTAAAATTTTAAAATGCAGAATTATATTAAAAAAAGACAAAAGCCTTTAATAAACTAGAAAACTTTCACGTGTGCAAGACAAAAGCCTTTAATAAACTAGAAAACTTTCACGTGTGTTGCACGTGTGAAGATTATATTATAATTATATTTATATTTAAATGTTAGTTTTTTTAATAAAATTTTAAAGGTTAATTTAAACATATTTTTATTTTTATATTTTTGTTAAGTTTTGTATTTATATTAAATATTAAATATATAAAATAGCATTGAGTACTTTGAATTTTCATTTCGAATAGAAAAAACTTGGTGACAAAATTATATTGAAGGTAACATTACAATTTCTATTTTTTTTTTCAATCACGTATTAACATATTTTCCACTACCCCTGCAATTTTAGAATAATATAATAATAAGAGTAATTTTAGATGATATTTAAACAAACCATTATAATTCTAATTGTGGTCTTAAGAAAACAAAAATGCTCTAAAAAATACAATGTCTTAGATCTATTTAAATCATAAAATAAAATAAAGGTCAATAATAGTAATAATAATAAATAAAGACTTACCATGTATCTATAATCTATAATCTATAATATATTAAAAAGCTACAATCATTGAAAAACTTTTTTGGACAATTATATCCTTCTTGAATTTATATATTTATAAAATATGTCATTGACAATTAATTATAAATATTTAATTATTTAATTAATAGTTAATTATCTATAAATGTAGAACATCTTAAATGTTAAATGTTGGAATGTAAAAGGTTTTCCTACCACTTAAAATATTTATTTAATTTAGATTAAAATAAAATCTTAAAAGTTTAAGAATTCAAAGAGTTTTTACAACTCTCACATTCTACTACTATAAAAATGAGTAGTCTTCATCATTTTTTTACCACCACCTAAAACATCATTCTTTCTCTATTCTTGTTCTCTCAATGCATTGTTGTCAAAGGCTTTTCAATTTCTAAAATATCGATCTCAAGATGTTGGTGTGTTACATTCAAGTTGCAAGTAATTCATATATAGGTCATATTTATATATCCTACACCCATTTTTTTTTCAATGCAGTGCTCTCAAAAGCTCTTCAATTTTCAAAGCATTGATCTCAAGATGTTCATGTTACATTCAAGTTGCAAAGGGATGTGTGTGTCGTATCTTTATCCTGACCCTTGGCTTGAAACATTACAACTCAACATTGATGAAGTGAATTACAATATTTATCTTGATAGTATCGAATTCCGTAGCGGAAGCGATTTGAAACATACATGAAAGTGATTAAGCATGCATATTGGATTATGGACAACAAGTATATTGCCTTTGTAGACTTAAAACCACTCGTGCTCCTTTGTTCCTCTCGTTCTCACGATCTCAACGATTTTGCGATCTCCACAAACTACAAACTAGTTTTGACACGCCCGCTAGATCTTCTCCGTTGTATCTTTAGGAGAGGGAAGGTGGTGGAACCTCTTTTGGAGTTGGGAGGGATTTTGAGAGAGAATAGGTGTTTTTAGCAACTTTTCCAATAACACACACAAGAGAGAGCACTCTAGGGTTTCTCACAAAGTTGCCTTGGAATGCATCAACAAATGTGCATCTCATGCACATATTTATAGGGAAATAGGATGAAAATGACCATCCTACCCCTATAGTGCTCTTATGATATATTTCTCATTTAACATATGGATTAAACCATGTATTATATCAATTATGTCACATATCATTGTTATATCTCCTTAAACATGAAATTGAACACTTCAATTTCACTCTAAACCCTCATTATTTCCATGTTGAGCCTACGGAGAGACCTAATGGATCTACAGATCATGGCTCTAATGATACAAAATTAATCGATCAAACTCTTTGATCTAATTAACCAACATTCATTAACTACGAGTCACTCCACTATAGACTCGTAGCTCCACTCTCCTCACTGTAGACTATGTTGTATCAACTAATATGATCAATACTCGTGAGTTGACCCTTCACAGGTTGTTTGCAGTCATAACTAGGTCAAATTACTGTTTTACCCCTGTGACTACATCTTGCTCCTTAAGCACCACTGATCCTCTAATGAACAACCAGTCTATGGTCCTACCATAAACTTAATCCTTCTTAAGCCAGTAGGAAGGCGGGGCCCCGTTGTTCAAGACCTAGATTCAGTTCTTAAGAGAACAACCTATCTGATTCCCTAATTTAGGAATGAGTGAATTCCATCTCGTAGAGTTAAGTTCCCAGGTACCTATAAGGTTATGTCCCTGAGAAGGTAGGCTTATTGAGTCGGCTACAGACCACTCTCACCCATACTAGTCTAAGGACAAACCCTATAAGCAGGAGTCCGCAACTTGCTCGGGATGCAGGTCAAGTCACTAATGATCATCTATAAATTATTAGACCTATCTTGTTTAACGATGTTACGCTAGTAGGTTAATAATTTGCAGTCCGATCTTGTATAATCTCATTATACAGGATGCCCCCCTCGCATGTCTACCACATGAACGAGTTGGATTACATCGTTTGTACTAAATACAAAGCGAGTTGCATCCATGGTGTTACCAGTTTAAGGTTCTCAACCTTATGCATATACCATAGATCTTTTAGGTTATACTTGAACAACTTAATCCAACTTGTGTCCACTACACAATTGTTCAAGATGAATCATTATAACCTTGGAACTTAGTTTATTGGATTTAGGTTTATGTGCGAGAATATAATAAATAACATCTTTATTTATTTGAAACATGATTATTACAAAACTACACTTGTTTTAGGGCATAAACCCCAACATATCTATCAATTGTCCATTTGAAGAAATGTGTGTAGTTAAGATCTTGAATTTTTATTTTTTGTTACTTTTTTTCTATTATTCTCCTATAATTAGTATTCTTTTTTGTTTGAAATATTTGTTGAAAGAATAAAGACTTATCGATTAATTACAAGTTGTATGTTCATTTTGTTGAGAAAATAATTATATAACCTAATGCTTCAATAAATTTTTAATTAATTATAAACAATAAATTAATTCATTATCAATAATAATTTGTGTTAAATATGAAGAATT
This sequence comes from Trichosanthes cucumerina, assembly GCA_036507285.1. Classification (NCBI taxonomy): domain Eukaryota; kingdom Viridiplantae; phylum Streptophyta; class Magnoliopsida; order Cucurbitales; family Cucurbitaceae; genus Trichosanthes; species Trichosanthes cucumerina. The sequence goes on along the minus strand of CM071842.1, from coordinate 8,755,533 downwards.
AGAATATAAAAAGTATTCTCATTTCATTCTCCAATAAATTAAAGAATTTTTTAAAACTATAATTAATAATTTTAATTAAAATATAAAATAAAATTAGTAGACTAATTTATATTTATTGAGGATATGAACAAAAAAAAGTTAGCATGAAAATATTTACAATTTTAATAGATAAAAATGATAATTAGAAATAATGGACCAAAATTAAGTAAAATAAAAAAATGAATCTATATATATATATATATTAAAAATAATAAAATATAACCTAAAGTCCATAAAGAATATGACATGAGATAATGTAATTTTAATATAACTATAGAGATTAAATTAATGGAATGTAAAAAAAAAAAAGTTTGCCTTCATGTTAATTCTAAATTTAATATTGTTATCTAATTATATCCACTTAATATATTTGGGAATGTCAAAAGTTTTTTTTAAAGAAATAAGGAATGTCAAAAATTCTACGGAACTGTTTTTTTTTTTTATGTAATACCAAAACTAGAAACTATATCCTTATCCTCGAAGTAAAAATTATAAATTAAAAATAAAAATTGACTTTTTCAATTGGAGAAATAGAGTATACAAATGTTATGTTAAATTTGTGAGTTGAAATATTATTTTATAACCTTAATTTTCTTCTCATTTTTTCTATGACAAATCACCCCCATAATTTGTTCTTACTTAAAAAAAAATAATAAATGAAAAAGAAAAATCAAAGAACCTAACCACAAAACTATTAAAATTATCAACCTCCCTAAAACTTTCTCCATCGTATTCGTATAATTTCTCTCCCTTTTTATTTTCTTTCTCCTACCTTCTATTCATCCAAATTGCTCCACGGCACATATTAAATACATATAAATATCATCCATTGAGTCTTAGATAAAAAAAAAATCGCCAATACAAATAAAATATACTTTTTTATATAATTAAAGCATTTCATATTCTCATGCAAAAATCATAAATAGAATCTTTAAATTAAAAAAAAAAAATCTCCCCACCCACGTAAAAAATACGTAAAAACTAATCATCATTCTATTATATTTAGTTATTGAATATAAAAAATTATAGAATCTAAAAAGGTTGGCAACCCATTAATTTCTTATAATAAACGGTTCTCTCCTACTCATTCCCAACAATAATTTGAGAAGATTTTTTCTTTCTTAATTTTTATATTTATCTCTCTTTGTTTTATTTTAGATTTATTAATCTAATTTATTAATTAGTGCAACAGAACTCTAGAATTTCAAATTTCGAAATAGTGCTCTTTCAAATTTTCAAGTTGGTGAGATGTAAAAATTTTTTAGAAAGAAAAGTATGTAATACACATCTCATGATTTTTCTCTATCGTAATTGTAATTTTACTATATTATTATCATTTTGAAAATATGCATACTGGAATTTATTTACCTGCCTAATTTTTAATTAAATTATGTTTTTTATATTTTAAATGTAAATTGATAAAACTCTGATATTTTATTTCAAAATAGAAATACAAAAGTTGATAATAATTTATTTTTACTAGATTTTTTATATTATTTTAATTAATAAATTGATATTTCATCCATTTATATCTATTTCTCTCTAAATTCTCTCCTTCCTTACCTTTGAAATAGATAAAATGGAGACATAATGAACTTTTTTTTATACGAGAGAGAATAAAGTTATTGGTGTGATGAGTGAGTATGTGGGGTTTTAATGTATTTTAAGTGGATTTAATTGGTTAGTATATAGATTTTAGGGGAAAATACACTTTAGTCCCTCAATTTGTAGGTGAGTTTCTTGTTATAGTCGGTGGTTTTAGTTTTTTTTTTTTAAAAAAAAAAAGAAAATAGAAAGAAGAAGGAAAAATTCAATCTATTTTAAAAATAAATTTTTAAAAACCTCCATGTAAAATCTAGATTCTATTAGTTTAATTAACAAAATATGCTTTTCTCAAATCATTAAGTGGGTGTGCCGGAGTGGTTATCGGGCATGACTAGAAATCATGTGGGCTCTGCCTGCGCAGGTTCGAATCCTGCCGCTCACGCACTTTTTATATGATTTTTTACTTGAAACTTTAGTTTATTTTAGTACTTCGAAAGTGTTTATTCTTTATCAATTTGTAAGTAATTTAAATTTTGGTTTATGTTTTCCGACTCATGAGTTTTTTATATGATTCCAAAGTGTTTATTTTTTAGCTATTTTGTAAGTAATTTAAATTTTGGTTTATGTTTTCCGACTCATGAGTTTTTTATATGATTTTTTACTTGAAACTTTAGTTTATTTTAGTACTTCCAAAGTGTTTATTTTTTAGCTATTTTGTAAGTAATTTAAATTTTGGTTTATGTTTTCCGACTCATGAGTTTTTTATATGATTTATTACTTTAGTTTTTGATCGTGAGTTCATTCTCTCTTTTTGTAGGTTTAAATATTATTATCTTTCTACTTGGAAAGATTCATCTAACATTTACTTTCAAAAGTTTTGTTTTATCTCCACTTTGTAAAGTACTTGAAACTTTGGTTTATTTTAATACTTCCAAAATGTTTATTTTAGTACTTCCAAAGTGAATAAACTAAAAGTAATTTAAATTTTGTTTTATGTTTTCAGACTCATGAGTTCAGTAAATATGTGTTGGCAGATATGTTTTTAAAAATTGTTTTGGATCCTGTGGTTCAAATGCTGAAAATTTTGAAAAGAACATTTTTATGTTTACTTTGTATCCAAATTCTAAACTTAAAATTTTAAAATGCAGAATTATATTAAAAAAGATAAAAGCCTTAAATAAATATAGTCTTTCATGTTATAAATTCAATTTATTTTTTTGTTAAATTAAAATGTATATAATATAATATATTATAAGTAATATGATATTGTAAAATAATTATACAAAATTAATAACAAAAAATATGTTCATAAATTAATTAATTAATAATGATTTATATTCAACTTAATATTTAGTTTTGCAACTCCAACTAGTTTCATGATTTATAAATATATTATAGAACATATTTTGAACAACTATTTTAATTGGAATCACATTTCTAAACTTAATACCAATCACATATATGAAAACATGAAATAAAACTTTGTTTTCATTGAATCCCTTATTTTCAAATTTCATACCAAACAAACTTAATCTCTATTTGCACAATTTTAATACAAATTCTATAGAAAAGAGAAACTTTTAACACAAAGTTACAATGACATTTCAAAATTTTATTGAATATAGTGTTTTGTTGAAGTTGTGAAAAAGAAAAAAAAGGGATAAGTAAGCAAATATACACGAGTTTTTTTTTTGTACGAATAACCTCTCTTTTTTTGCGGCCAAAACGATGGATGATTTGGTCTTTTCAAGTAACGATAGATAGTCTTTTGTTGACGTCATACCGAGAGCGAGAGTACAGGAAAAATCCAACGAGAGCAAAAGGTTATCTTTAATCCGTTTTCAACCTTCTCCTCGTAAATGCCATTTTCAACTTTCTTCTTCCCCTTCATGCATGTTGGCGACAACCCACCTCAAATCTAGGTATCAAATATGGATTTCATTTTCAACCTAGCTTAGAAGCCTTTTTCTCACTTTCGTCACTCTCTCTCGTTGGGCTTTATCATACTCCCACTTGTTGGTGTGATATCAGCAGAAGGTTATCTATCATTATTTTGAAAGATTAGGTCATCAATTGTTTTGACTTAAAAACAAAATGTAATCCTTACAAATAATCCAATATACACGACCAAACAAAATCATATTTCCAAAGTACACCATGATTGACTAAAATGGACATTATTAAAGTATGGAATAAATCTGAAAGCATAATGAAGAAACATAGACGTTTTAAAACTGTAGGAATAAAAAATAAATGGTAGCCGAAAATACACGGACTAAAATGGTATTTAGATCTTCTTTTATTCAATTTAGTTACCGTTGGTTTAAATTTTTGGGAATTATGAGTTATTTAAATGTGTTATGTAGTCTAATATGCTTAACTAGACATTAGTTTCATTTATTAATTCAAGTACCTTTAAATTTTCATGATTTCCATTAAAAAAACATATTGGTATTGATATTGAGGGGTCTTTTCAACTTTTCAAAAGGTTTATTTTGGTTGGGAACTTAAAATTGCGTTTTTTTTATCATCATCATTATGTGTTAGACTCATGGTATTAAATTTCTATCCACATGTCGATATTTTCATCGATATTTCCACATGTCCATGGGTTCGACATCGACACTAGGGGTGAATCAACATTTCCATTATATCGTACAAAATTGATGAAATTGGATTGCTATAAATGGATTTTTCTTTTCATTTGAAAATTAGTCTTTAACTTTTATTAAAACTTTTAAATAAGGTCGAACAAGTCATCGATAAAATTGCCAACAAGAGCATAACTCAACTGACATCAAGTATCTCTCATGACTAAGAGGTCATGGTTTCGAATCCACCACCCCCAATTGACGATGTACTAAAAAAAAATGTCCATCGATAAAATTGATAGCATACTTTATGAGCTATTTTATTCCACCTTAATTATTTTTAGTCTCTATGACTTTCAGACTATATATTTTCACATATATATATATATATATATATATATATATATATATATATATATTTTGTAGGAATCATTTCAAATAAAATAAAGAATTTTAAGAGATACACCAAGAAATTCATTAAAATTGGGCCAAAGCATTGACAATCAAACAGTTGTAGAAGTCAATTAGAGCCGAAAATTGAAGGAGATAACATTAAGACACTATTCGGAATATCTTTTTCTTTAGTTCAACCATATGTAGATTAGTTGGAAGAAGAATTTGAATCTCTGACTCTTAGCAGAGGACTTAACCAGTTGAACTATATTAGATTAGCTTTTTATATAATATATTAATACATTAAGCACACTAGTCTATTAAGGAAAATGCTAAATATGTACTTTACTTTCCAATATTTATGTATCTTTAACTTAGTTCATATCGTTTCAAAAGTTTTTAATTTAGTTTTTATGTTTAAAAAATTGTCAATTATACCCTTGTTAGGTGAATGTTAAACTTGATTGTTCACACGAGATTTTCAGAGAAATTTAATTCGTGGAATGTACTTGATTTTATTGATTTTTGTGAAGTGTTACAATCTCTAATATCTAATCCTCTGATGCTTTCTCTCGGAATATGTGGAAGTCATTCTGAATTCTCTGTCTGCTTTTGAATTCTGATTCTGGAAGACTCTAATTCTGTCTGCTTTTGAATGCTTTTGAATTCTGATTCTGGAAGACTCTGAATTCTCTAGCTAGATGTTCTGGATTCTGACTCTTCTAAATGTCCCCAAATGGAGGCTGGTCTACTCTATTTATAGAGTCTAATGGACCTTATATGGACTTCGGCCTAGTGGACTTTGGGCCCAACTCTAGGGCTTAGTTTTATTTGGACTTAATTCAATCCACTTATTTTTTTTATTTGTTTGGATTATTTAAATTGAGCCAAATCCATTTTTAATATTGAACATATACATTATTTAATTTGTCAATTTTCCATGTCTTTTAATTTAATTTTAGGACACGTGTAAATTTATAGTTGGCCCCAAATTTACTTTATCATTAATTTAAACATTTTCATTCAACAAATGCCCCGAATTTATGCACAAGTATTGCGGTGGATGAATCTAAAAAAAGTTTAGTTGGAATCAAAATATAGAATGATTTTGACTTTCATTGATGAATTTAAGAAGTCTCTAAATTTTGACTTGAGTTTGGAATGAAATTTGAACTTGAATTTAATTTTGGAGAAATTTGGAATATGCTCAAATTTTGATTTGAGAAATTTTTTGCCAAAATTATATGGATTTTAGCTTGAATTTGGAATGCAATTTGAATTTGAACCTATTTGGAAGAAAATTTGAAGTATACTCCAATTTTGATTTGAGAAACTTTATCAAGATTATATAGATCTTGACTTGAATTTGGGGCAAAAATTTGAGACTTGCTCCAATTCTAATTTGGGAGAACATTTGGAGCATACTCAAATTTTGATTTGAGAAATTTAACCAAAATTATATGGATTTCAACTCGAATATGGAATAGAACTTGAATGTGAGACTTTAGATTTTATTTGGGAAAAAATTTGAAGTATATCCAAATTTTGATTTTAGAAACTTTATCAAAATTGTATGAATCTTGGCTTGAATTTGGAATAAAATTTGAATTTGAGATGTACTCAAATTTTGATTTGGTAGAAAATTTGGAGTATGCCCAAATTTTAAGTTGAGAAGCCAAAGCTTTAACCTCCAACATTTTTGTCAAAATCTTTGATTTTAGCCCAAATATTGATTCTTATATTTGGCTAAAATTTTCTCTAATTTGGAAGTAAATTTTTATCCAATTTGTAGAGAGATTCTCATTAGGTCAAAATCTACTACACATGTTTGGATGTAAATTTTCCATAATAACAAAATATTTAGTTTGCCAATTTTATGATTTGGCTTGTAAATATTGTTGGATTAAATTAAGATTTCCCTCAAGGAAATGCTAAAATCAACACTCTCCTTAGATGTTTGGGCCTAATCCCTCTTTTTATAAGTTCGAGAGATTGCAAGGATCAAGACATACAAGTTTTCCATCATCAAACTTTAGATATAATGAATCCTTCTCTTCTCGGGGTTTTTTTTTTTTAATTCAACTTCAAATACTCACACTTTCTTCTTTGTGTTTGTTTGAGTTCGAGCAATAATCATTTTTCATCACTTTACTTTTTCTATCTGTAAGTATAAGAAAGTTTTTTTTTTTACTTCAACCTCTGCTGCATTTACCTGAGATTTTCTTTTAATTATCGTCACCACCACTTCAAATTGACGTCCACTAAGCAAATTGACAATTTAAGTTTTAACATATATACCGTACTGCCGCATGATGTCTTCCAAGTTGAAATATATATCACCAACCATCTTGATTTTTTTTTAATGCATAAACCATCTTAAAGTTGGAGTACATATATCATCATCTTCAATTTTCTCTTCAATGCATGCAACCACCTCAAAATTAAGATACGTGTATGATGTGTACTTCTGCTATCTCAATTTTTGTTTTTTCTTTTTTTTTTTTTATTTAAAAAATTGCAGGGAACAACTTTGTTTGACAACCACTTCTATAAAATTGCTCTTCGTTCACCCTCTAAAAGGTACACACTTCTACTCAATTTTTGTTTCAGTGATGCCCATGTTGAGTATGAATTGTTCTATTGTACTAATGATCTTTTGCTTGTTATTGTTTTGTTCATTCTTTGATTGAATGTGTACGTTGTTATTGCTCTCAAATTGCATGTGAAAATGCCTTTGTCCAATGATGCGCCAATTACAGTTATGCCACTCCTGCAAGACTAGGCACCTGATTTATTAGGTGACCTAAGTAGCCTGCAACGGTGGTCACTTGCCCCACGATGTCCCAGCTAGACTGAACACCTAATTTATTGGGTGACCTAAGTAGCCTGTAGTAGTGGTCACATGCGTCACCTACAGTGATGTCACTCCTGCTAGACCAGAAGCCTGCAACAATGGTCACCGAGAGATTTTTTTATCGTTTTCTTACTTCTTTTGGTTTTTTTTAGTTTAGCTTATTTTTCATTGTCACACTATCTTTTTTTTGTATATAATGAAAGAAATTCATGAATGAATGATTTTTTTTTATTCATGACATGGAATGGTTTTTTTTTATGGACTGAACTTAAAGTTTACTTTAAGTTGCCTACGTACCATTTAACAAAAGGGATCAAGTCATAACATAGTTCAATGTACATGTTTTTTTTTATGAAGTCGTTCATCTTTTTAACTCATGCGGGCTAGGAGTATCATGCAGTTTAGGCTCTTATGATAAGGATCTTTTTACAACATTTTAAGCATAATACTTCTTGAGAAACTTTCCATTAATCGGGTCGATTCTGAGTCCATCTCGATCAACTATCTTGTATGCTCCATTCGTGTAAACTTTTTTCACAACATAGGGTCCATCCCATTTAAGTGTAAACTTGTGTCCTGTATGTCGAGTCGTTATAATAGGTGTTCAAACTGCAAGCACGAGTTCTCCAACTTGAAATGAGCGAGATCGTACCTTTTTGTTAAAAGCCTTAGACATTCATGCTTGATAACATTCTAATGTTTGTTGGGCCTATAATCGCTTCTCATCCAATGCTTCTAACTCTTGAAGACGTAGCTTAGCATTATCTTTTATAGTAAGCCCCTCTTGATACGCCATTCACAATGATGAAAATTTCTCTATCTAAAGGGAGAACAACCTCTACACCGTAAACAAGAGAATAAGGTGTGGTTCCTGTCGAGGTACGATAGGTAGTCTGGTATGCCCATAAAGTTTCACCCACTCTTTCTTGTCAGTCTCTTTTTGACTTAGAAACTATTATCTTCAACAAGTTGCACAACGTCTTATTAAATGCTTCGGGTAGTCCATTTGTTACGGCGTTGTACATTGATGAGTTATATTGCTTAAAGCTAATTTTTTCGCATAACTAATCCATCAAACTATTGGAAAATTGTCTCTCATTATCGTTACTATGCGATGGGGGATGCCATATCGATAAATGAGATGGTTACGAATGAAATCTGCTACATTTTCTTTTTTTTGCTTCTTTTAACGCAATAGTTGACCATCTTGAGAAATAATTTATCCCTGCAAGGATATATGAGTGCCCTTCTGATGACTTAGGTGTTGTTGGGCCGACAAGATCAAGTCCCCAAGCTTCGAATGGCTAGGAGGCTACAGTTGAATGAAGTGGTTCTGGAGATTGATGTATGAAGTTTGCATGAAACTGACAAGGTTCACACTTTTTTGCATACTCCATTGAGTCGTGGACCATTGTAGCCCAGCTGTAGTAACCCATCATTTCAACTAAAAGTGCAACTTTGGTCCAGACTGATGAGCTCCACAAACACCTGAATGAGCTTTCTCTAATGCATGTGTTGATTCTTCTTTTTCCAAACATCGAAGAAAAACTCCTTCATACGAGCGACGATATAGAATATCTTTGTAAAGATGAATCGAGAATGCCCTTCTTCGTATCTTAGTCTTATATCGCCTATCGATAAGAAGTTTTCCATGTTGTAAATAGTTTATGGTCGGATGTCGCTAATCCTCTTCTTCAATTACATAAACAGATATTGCATTTGACTCTTGACTTTCAATTTCAACTGGGTGTACGATCCATCTTTGACACAGTGGGATGCTTAAAACTTCGCTTTCTTTATATGTGTTGGTTATCGAAGCTGATATGAGGGAAATAAAAGAAATGAAGAATTTCAATTTCTACTATGCATGGGTGCTTGTACTAGCGAGCATAGATGGAGCATACAACTTATTTGTTCTTTAATTTATGTTGAAATTTATTATGTTCTACAATGTAAATATTCTTTAGTTTCTGTTTGAATATATTATGTTCTACCATGTAAAGTATTTAATATTCTAACTACTACGTTGTAGCCATTGAACCAACACCACTTCAATGTCACTTTCAAGTGTGTACGATTAGTTCTCAACCATGGTTATACTACTCTAAATTCTTTCATTTTTCTTAACCAAAATTTATTTTTAAAAAGATAGACGTAGCTTGCTATTGCTCAAATTCAAATCTAACCCTTGATTAAGTTATTAAAATAATGTTAACTGAATAAATAAAAGAAATAATAATGTAGTAAAATTAAATTTACATGATAATTAATAGCATTTTTTTGAATAATTAATATAATATATTTAAAAATTAGTTTTGAACAAAATGATATCTATATCAGTTTTTCCTATCGATTTAAAAGTTAAGAAGATGAAAAGTTTGACATTGATTTATATGGATTAATTCTAAAATTAAAGTTTTTATGTTTGATCAAGTTCAATGGCGGAATATGAAAATTAAAGCATTAGAATTGAAAAAGTTTTGCAATTTCTCCACTTCCAACAACTATAAAATACTTCTCTTCCGTTCATTTTCTACATCAATTTGAGTTGATCTATTGTTTTTTCCATGTGTATGTATACTTTTTTTTTCTTTCTTAGTTCATTATTTTAAAGGTTTCTTAATTTAGTGTGATAAAACACTAACATTTCAATTTTGGAAGTTGTGAATTGGTATTGTTTATCAATAATAGATCATTATATCTTGGAAGTAGTTATAAATTTGATCTTAAACATTAGTAAGTGTGACACCCAAGGAAGAGGGGTACATGAATGAACCGAGTCCACATCTGAATAAGAGGGATCGTGAGGATATGAAAGCATGGTGTCCGACGAAAAGAGGTACATGCGAGTGACCATGAGGATATGAAAGATAGTTGAGAAAGGCTTAAAAGGATGGCTACTACCTATACCAACAAGGTGCACCTTCCTTTTCGGTGGCTCAATCATAAGAACTCCACAGTTAAGCGTGCTTGGTTTGGAGCAATCCTATTGTGACGACCATCATCACAGGTATTATTATTTATTTTATTTAACGCTCTAGTAAACGCCGTGTTTAGCTGGATTAGTGATTTTAATCAAGCTCGTGAGAGGAGACCGTAATTTTGTTTAGCTTATGTGAATTATTTCTTTTAAGATGAGATTAACTATGAAATTAAAGGAAAAGGCAATTTCAAGGGCGTTTTGGTGATTATTGCTTAAATAAGGGTTGTATAAGACTTGACCTAAAAACCCTAAACCTTAAGCCTCCTTAGTATTTAACCATAAGAAAACCCTAGGCCATCATCATCTCCTTCATCTCATTTTAGACCTAGAATGCAAACCCCAACCTAGCCCTCTCTCTTCTCGTTTTGACCTAGCCTGCGAAGATACCATCATTGTGCTACTACCGCGGTAGGAATCACGAGCGGACGAACCCTCCAAGCTCTCACGCCAGCGAACTCACGAGCGGAAATGCGTGCGTGCAGCCGCTTTCGGACCAAAGAAGCCTCGGCAGAAGGCCGATCGGTAGCTCCCGTCGAAGCCACCCGAAGCCTCGGACGGAGACGCCTCCAAGCCACAGAGCGGTTCTCTCCCGATCCGCGAACGCCCTAGCGCGAGTTGCCGCCGCGAGCCTCGCTGGCGTGCCGAGTCCCTACACGCGTGAGCGACCATCCGCAAAACCTCGGCGACTTCACGTCACTCAGTAGAAGTAACGCCGCCGAACCGCGGAGCTTGATCGTCGGCGAGGTCGATCGATCACCGAGTAGTCTCCTCGCGCCGGACGTCACAAAGCTCCACCGCCGACGCGTGAGGAGCTCCGACAGCAGAGCTCTCTCTCTCCGTCGAATCAAAGGCCGCAGGCCTTTACGCGCCGCGTCGGCCGCCGCGACGAGACGAGCCACGAGCATTTCGCTGCCGTGGACGTCGAGCCTCACCTCCGATCATCGCGCGCGCGCAAAGAAGTGATATCTACTGCAACTAAGATCTACGATTCGGTGAGCGATCTTGCTAAATATCGAGTTCGATTGAGAATTATTTGTGTCTGCATCGATTACTTAAGCGTTTGGTTGAGAACTTAGGTTACGGGTTCGAATACTTTTTGTAGGAAACAAACTTGGAGAGCGAGGTGGAGGTTGATCGTCAAAAGCGGACTAAGGGTTAATAGGTTTTCGCATTGAGCTCGAGGTAAAAGCGGGGCACGATATCTTAATACCGTAATTTAAGTATCGCATGATTAGGGATTTAGTGAATGCTTGGAGATTGAATTCGGAAACTATGGTGTGAATCGAGTTTCACTAAAGGAAGAGTAGGCAAAGAGTTCGATTAGGTTTTGGAGCAAAATCAAAGCTCGAGGAAAGGGACCTTGTGCTTAGAACTTTTAATGGGATTAAATGAAAATGATTTTCATGATTTCATGCGGAATTAGTTTATATTTTTCCATACGAAAATATCTGAGATATTATCGTGAGAATACTTAATATTTTATGTGCAAATATTTCGATGCATCATGTGGAAATAAACCATTATTTTGTGTGAGATTGTTCTCGTATGCTATGTAAAAGTATTCCAAAGTATTTCATGTGAGAATATGACAAAGAATTTGCATGAGAATATTTCATGTTTTCTTACAAAAGTATGATCTTAAGTATCATGAGAAAAGTATGATTTGCATATCGACGATGATATTTGTGACATGTGCACTATTATTATGTGAATGATGGGACCTCATGCATGTTTTGTATGCCACGAAATGAATTAGTGAATAGTGTGGACATTGGTATCTGAGATCATTATGTGCATGGTCAAACATGCAATAGAGACTCTATGGGTCTAATTACAGGGTCTGTGAGGGACTCGAAATGAAATGACTCAGGATGACCAGTCGGCCCCACAATTAAATAAGCAGTCATGGATTAAAGACCTGACAATTAAATAAGCAGTCATGGATTAAAGACCTGACAATTAAATAAGCAGTCATGGATTAAAGACCTGACAATACACAAATGAGAAAGCAGTCATGGATTAAAGACCTGACAATACACAATTAAAAAGGAAGTCATGGATTAAAGACCTGACAATATGAGAAAGTTTTAGGTCCCGTATATGTATGTTACGAATGAGTTTAAAGGTCATGAATGTATGTGTATGCATATCCCAAACCTCGGTAGCGAGGTTACTTACTGGGTATTGTTTTGCAATACTCACCCTTTCTTTTAAAAATGTTTTCCAGGTAAAGGAAAGGACGTGCAGGGCGTGTGACGGAGGAGCGTTACTAAGACCATGGGAACCAACATGTTTTCCGCATATTCTTGTTTTAAACTGATGTTGTCTCTATGTTTTATTTGGAGTTTAAACTTATTTACGTTTTTAATAGGCCATGCTAAATCGATGCTTTTATCTGATTTTAATGTTTTGTTTTTTTTTGGGATCCCTGAAACTATTTATGTTAATTGGAAATTTCTTTTAAGTTCTTTTATCTCTCGGCCTATAAATGCATGCATGTGTAGTAATGTCCCACAGGAGTTGGTCATAGAAAAGTAGGGGCGTTACGGTTGGTATCGAGCCACAGGTTTAAGGGTTACGTAGACTTGCTTACACAGAGTAAGCACAAAGTAGTTCCCATGGTTTAACAACGCTTTCGACCACCGCTGTGCACGTTACGATATTTTATCAATTAAGAAAATGATTATGATATGATCTTGTATTTTATGCATATACATGAACTTAAAACCAGAGGGTGATCCTATCTTATGGTTAGAAAGTAAAGAGACCGAGTTAGAAACTCTCTGTATTGTAGTATCGACAAAATGCCATCTAGAGGTCGAGGAGGAGGTAGGGGACGTGGTAGGGGCCGGGGCAAGGGAAAACGTTGGACGCCCAACCGGAATTACCACTGGATCGGGGAAGAGAGTCGCTCCACCCGCTCGAGACCTCCCCGGGGATCACCGACCGCCGCGGAGAATGTACTGAGTTGCCCCAAAGTGGCGGATCAAGGGAACGCCAATGTTATGACTATGATGGTGGAGGCTATGCAGAGTGCAGTGCGAGCTCTGATGAGCCACTCACCGCCCAAGCTAATCGTGGCGAAACGATGCAACTCTCGAGTCTCGTTACGAAGGACTTCGTGAAGTATGATCCTAGATCTTTCAATGGGTCTTCAGGTGACCCCATTTGCCATTTGAGTTGTGGTTGTCCTCCATTGAGACCATCTTCGATTGATGAACCGCCACGAGGACCGAGAGGTGTCTGTGCTACCTTTATGTTGAGGATGACGCAGCGTATTTATGGTGGGAGTCCGCCTGAGGAACCATTGTCGCCGCGTGAGAAACGATTACACAGAATCTGTTTCAAAGAAGCATTCGGCGGAAATTTTATCCTGCTGCGGCTCGTTACGCGGGAAGCAAGCGAGAATTCTTACTGGTTGTGTGCGAACCAGGAGGGCGGTGGAGGTGTATGAGAGGGAATTTACCCGTTTGTCCGCTTTGCTCCCGAAATTTGGTAGATACAGAGGCAAAGAAGACCGAGCGCTTCATTATGGGGTGGATGAGAACGTTCGAGGCTTTATCCAAGCATTAGCACCTCTCGATTACGCCCGCGCGGTGAGAGAGTGGAAGAATTGATTTGGGTGCAGCGCAGATCGCACACAGCAGAGTAATAATTAACCCGGGGCGACCCATAGCAAATCATAAGAGGAAGTGGGACGGCCAAATTCTAGCTCACAGCGTCCCCATCGTGACACCGCATAGACAGGGCATTTTAAATGCGAGTTCGGTCGAAACCACAAGTCAACAGATCGGGAAATAGCGGCGGAGATGAGGCCACGATGCAAAAGAATGTGTAGTAGCGAAAGACTGGGGTAAGTGTTTGGTCCGGTCGGAGTGTGTTTCAAGTGCGGAAAAGAAAGGCACAGAGCTAATATTTGCCCGAGTAAAAGCCGAGACTAGCCACCTCAAAGTTATAAATAGTGGGCTCTTTGTGAAGCCGGTTATACATCGGGAGAGCTTATGCAAGCACCAGGTAGAGATATCTATGGCTCGGACTCGGTGGTTACTGGTACACTTCCATTACTTGGGCACCTTGCCTTTGTATTATTTGATTACGGTTCTACACACTCTTTTATTTCGCATCCTTTGTAAGTCAAGCTGAGTTAGAACTAGAACAATTACAGTATGCCCTGTCTGTCTCCACTCCTGCGGGGATAAATTTGTTAGCCAATATGAAAGTCAAGGATGGTAGTGTGACCATCGCAGACCATGAGTTAGCGATGAATCTAGTAGTTTTAGACATGTTTGACTTTGATGTAATATTGGGCATGGGTGGTTAGCGCAGAACCATGCTTTGGTATTGATTGTTTGGGGAAGGAGGTAGTGTTCACTCCTCCCACCAAGCTCGCTACTGAGTTCGGAGGCACGATAGCGGGAAGTAGGCCTAAGGTAATTCACGCCCTTGGCGCCGAAAGTTATTACATCGGGGAGCTTGGGGCGTCTTAGCTTGCATACTAGATGCAAGGTGCACGGAGATCACAGTGACATCGCATCGTGTAGTGAATGAGTTTCTGACGCGTCTTTCCCGAGGACCTCCCGGAATACCTCCGGTCGAGGAGGTAGATTTTTTAACATCAGATTGGAATTGGGACGACCCCGATATCCAAGGCCCGTCATGAGAATGGCGTAGCGAGAGTTGAAAGAACTAAAAAATGCGATTACAAGACTTGCTAGACAAAGGGTTTATACGCCTGCTGACGCGTTTATACCTGGGAGCACTGTATTGTTCGTGAAAAGAAAGACGGATCCATGCGCCGTGTGTATAGATTATGAGGAGTTGAATAAAGTTACGATCAAGAATAAATACCCTCTCCCGAGAATAGATGATTTGTTCGATCGATTTGCAAGGAGCGACGTTGTTCTCTAAGATTGATCCGAGATCAAAGCTACCATCGATTGAGTATCGGTGAAGGGATATCCTAAAAGCAAAGATTCGAGATCACGTTATGGGCATTACGAGTTCACGGTGATGCCGTTTGGTCCGACCAATGCTCTCCGCCGCATTCATGGACTTGATGAACCGTTTATTCAAAGAGTTCCTTGATACGTTCGTGATTGTGTTCATCGACGATATATCGATATACTCAGTGTGATGAAGAGCATGAAATGCACACGAGAAAGTTTTACTCACGCCGAGAGAGAATAAGTTGTATGCAAAATTCTCCAAGTGTGAATTTCAGCTCGATGCGGTATCTTTCCTAGGGCATGTTGTGTATGCAGAAGTCGAGTCTCTGTTGACCCAATGAAAGTGGGGCCGTCACACACGGTGGCCTCGTCTCCACCACCACCGCTGATGAGGTAACGTAGTTTTCGGGTCTTGCAGGATATTATAGGCGATTCGTGGTGATTTTGCCAAAATAGCCATGCCTATGACGGTGACGCGCAAGAGGAAACTCATTTGTTTGGGATGATGCTTGTGAGGCGAGTTTCCGAGGAACTCAAGCACTGATTAGTGTCGGCCCGATTCTTACAGTTCCCGAGGAACAGGAGCTTTGTGGTTTCTGGTGATGCTTCTAAGAAAGGGTTGGGGCGTATCGATGCAAAGACGGTAAGGTCATAGCTTATGCATCCCGACAATTGAAGGCATACGAGAGGAACTATCCAACTCATGACTTAGAACTAGCAAAGTGTGGTCTTTGCATTAAAAGATCGGAGACACTACCTGTATGGCGAGAAAATTCAGATTTTCACAGATCATAAAAGTCTGAAGTATCTGTTCACCCAGAAGGAATTGAACATGAGGCAACGCAGATGGTTGGAATTAGTGAAAGATTATGATATTGACATACAATACCATCCCGGTAAGGCTAATGTAGTGGCGATGCCTCGCAGAGGAAGCGATGCATACTTACCGCGCGAGTGAGCGAGCGCGGTGCAGAGTTCTGGCAGAGTTTGCTCGAGCTGAAATTGCAGTACTAGTAGGAAAGACCACGGCTCAGTTAGCCCAGTTAACAGTACAACCGACCTTGAGACAACGTATCATTGAGGCTCGGTGGTGGACCTCGATTAGTAGAAAAGCGCATGCGGTAACTCTGGTGAGTTGTGAGTTTGCCCTATCCACGGATGGAGGATTACTATTTCAAGTGGCGATTATGTGTGCCAGGCGACGACAAACTGAAAACTGAAATGTTGAGCGAAGCCCATAACTCACCATTTTCTATGCATCCCTGGCAGTACCAAGATGTACCGAGATCTGAAACAGTCGTTTTGGTGGTGCAACATGAAGCGCGACGTAGCGAGTTTGTCGGCAAATGTTTGACTTGTCGGCAGTGAAGGCACTCAGGCAGAGACCCGCGGGATTGCTGCGCAACCTTTACATGTGCCTCGGTGGAAATGGGGAGAGATCTCTATGGATTTCATAGTTGGATCGCTTAGAACTTTACGAGGTTACCACGGTAATTTGGGTCATAGTGGATGATTAACAAAGTCGGCACATTTCATATGTGGAAACCCACCTATTCTCTACAGATAAGTAAGTGGCGCAGCTTTACCGGAAGAGATAGTCCGTTTGCATGGGATTCCGGTCAAGATTATTTGAGCACGAGGATCCACGTTTCACCTCCAACTTCCGGAGAAGTTTACAGAGCGTTGGTTCGCAGGTTGAACTTCAAGATGACTTTTCATCCCGCAGCGGATGGGCGACGAAACGATTAAACCAGATATTAGAGGATATGTTGCGAGCTTGCACTTTAGACTTCCCAGGCAGTTGGGACACTCATTTGCATCTGATGGAGTTTGCTTATAATAACAGTTATCAGTCGACCATCGGAATGGCTCCATTTGAAGCTCTCTATGGAAAACGTTGCAGAACTCCCGTTTTCTGGGAGGAGGTCAGTGAACGCCGATTGTTGGGTCCAGCACTAGTACAGTCACTAATGAGGCAAAGGCAAAAGATTAGGGCGCGGATGCAGACCGCCCAAAGCAGACAGAAGAGTTATGCCGACACGAGACGAAGAGACCTAGAATTCGATGTTGGGGACCACGTATTTCTTAAGGTGGCCCCAATGAAGGGAATTCTAAGGTTTGGCCGGAAAGGGAAGTTGAGTCCGCGATTCATCGGACCATTTGAAATTTTAGAGAGGATCGGTGCAGTGGCCTACAGATTAGCACTGCCACCTTCCCTTTCAGCGGTCCATAACGTGTTTCATGTCTCCATGTTGAGAAAAGCACGTTTGGACCCGACGCATGTCGTAGACTTGAACCATTGCAATTAGCGAGAAGATCCGAGTTATGGCGAGCGGCCAGGGTACAAATTATTGCAAGAGACCTAGGAAGACCCCGTGAATCGCGAGATCGCCTTAGTTAAAGTGTTGTGGCGGAACCACCATGCGGAAGAAGCTACACGGGAGCGAGAGAAGAGGAAATCACGCGCTAAATATCCCGAACTATTCCAGAATAGGAACTTTCGAGGACGAAAGTTCTTAAGGGAGGAAGATTGTGACGACCATCATCACGAGGTATTATTATTTATTTTATTTAACACTCTAGTAAACGTGTAGTGTTTAGTTTGGATTAGTGATTTTAATCAAGCTCGATGAGAGAATAAGTAATTTTGTTTAGCTTATGTGAATTATTTCTTTTAAGATGAGATTAACTATGAAATTAAAGGAAAAGGCAATTTCAAAGGGCGTTTTGGTGATTATTGCTTAAATAAGGGTTGTATAAGACTTGACCTAAAAACCCTAAACCTTAAGCCTCCTTAGTATTTAACCATAAGAAAACCCTAGGCCATCATCATCTCCTTCATCTCATTTTAGACCTAGAATGCAAACCCTAACCCTAGCCCCTCTCTTCTCGTTTTGACCTAGCTGCAAAGATACCATCATTGTCTCTACTGCGCGGTACGGAATCACGAGCGGACGAACCCTCAAGCTCTCACGCCGGCGAACTCACGAACGGCACGCGTGCACCGCTCGGACCAGCAAGCCTCGATAGAAGGCCGATCAGTAGCTCCCGTCGAAGCCACCCGAAGCCTCGGACGGAGACGCCTCCAAGCCACGAGCCGGTTCTCTCCGATCCGCGAACGCCCTAGCGCGGAGTTGCCGCGGCGAGAGCCTCGCGGCGCCGAGTCCCTACACGTGAGCGACCATCCGCAAAACCTCGGCAGACTTCACGTCCACTCCAGTGAGTAACGCCGCCGAACCGCGGAGCTTCGATCGTCGGCGAGGGTCGATCGATCACCGAGTAGTCTCTACGCCGGACGTCACAAAGCTCCGGCCGCCACGACGCGTGAGAGCTTCCGAGCAGCGAGCTCTCTCTCTCCGTCAAATCCGGCAGACCGAGGGGCCCTTACGCGTCGCCCGCGCCACCGCGACGAGCCACGAGCACCGCCGCTGCGTGGACGTCCGGCCTCACCTCCGATCCGCGCGCGGCAAAGAAGATATCTTCAAAGCGGCTAAGATCTGATTCGGTGGCGATCTTGCTAAATATCGAGTTCGATTGAGAATTATTTGTGTCCGTCGATTACTTAAGCGTTTGGTTGAGAACTTAGGTTACGGGTTCGAATACTTTTTGTAGGAAACAAACTTGGAGCAGAATTGGAGGTTGATCGTCAAAACGGACTAAGGGTTAATAGGTTTTCGCATTGAGCTCGAGGTAAGCGGGGCACGATATCTTAATACCGTAATTTAAGTATCGCATGATTAGGGATTTAGTGAATGCTTGGAGATTGAATTCGGAAACTATGGTGTGAATCGGAGTTTCACTAAAGGAAGAGTAGGCAAAAAGAGTTCGATTAGGTTTTGGAGCAAAATCAAAGCTCGAGGTAAGGGACCTTGTGCCGAACTTTTAATGGGATTAAATGAAAATGATTTTCATGATTTCATGCGGAATTAGTTTATATTTTTCCATACGAAAATATACAGATATTATCGTGAGAATACTTAATATTTTATGTGCAAATATTTCGATGCATCATGTGGAAATAAACCATTATTTTGTGTGAGATTGTTCTCGTATGCTATGTAAAAGTATTCCAGTATTTCATGTGAGAATATGACAGTAATTTGCATGAGAATATTTCATGTTTTCTTACAAAAGTATGATCTTCAAACTGTCTATGAGAAAAGTATGATTTGCATATCGACGATGATATTTGTGACATGTGCACTATTATTATGTGAATGATGGGACCTCATGCATGTTTTGTATGCCACGAAATGAATTAGTGAATAGTGTGGACATTGGTATCCTGAGATCATTATGTGCATGGTCAAACATGCAATAGAGACTCTATGGGTCTAATTACAAGGGTCTGTGAGGGACTCGAAATGAAATGACTCAGGATGACCAGTCGGCCCCACAATTAAATAAGCAGTCATGGATTAAAGACCTGACAATTAAATAAGCAGTCATGGATTAAAGACGACAATACACAAATGAGAAAGCGATCATGGATTAAAGACACGACAATACACAATTAAAAAGGAAGTCATGGATTAAAGAGACGACAATATGAGAAAGTTTTAGGTCCCAGATATATGTATGTTACGAATGAGTTTAAAGGTCATGAATGTATGTGTATGCATATCCCAAACCTCGGTAGCGAGGTTACTTATCTGGTATTGTTTTGCAATACTCACCCTTTCTTTTAAAAATGTTTTCCAGGTAAAGGAAAGGACGTGCAGGGCGTGTGACGGAGGAGCGTTACTAAGACCATGGGAACCAACATGTTTTCCGCATATTCTTGTTTTAAACTGATGTTGTCTCTATGTTTTATTTGGAGTTTAAACTTATTTACGTTTTTAATAGGCCATGCTAAATCGATGCTTTTATCTGATTTTAATGTTTTGTTTTTTTTTTTGGGATCCCTGAAACTATTTATGTTAATTGGAAATTTCTTTTAAGTTCTTTTATCTCTCGGCCTATAAATGCATGCATGTGTAGTAATGTCCCTAGGAGTTGGTCATAGAAAAGTAGGGGCGTTACACCTATGTTGGGTGACCTCCTGAGAATTTTCCTTGGGGATATAGTGTCTTCAATCTTACAAGCCATCATGGAGCAACCGGGTTGCAAGAGATCCTGGGCCTAGGACGTTACAGTAAGAAATAAATATATTTTAATCAAAATCATGTGATAATTACACACCTTGATTTTGTTTTTAATTGTTGCCATTTTTATTTTGGATTATTTCATAGTCAATATTTTTTGTATTGTTTTTATTTTGAGTTATTTCTTGGTCAATTTTAATATCATAATTATGTTTTTATTTGAAATATTTAAATAAGCTATTTTTTTAAAAAAAAAAACTAAAAAGTTTTAATGTTTCAATTAGGATGTTCAATTAATTAAATTCAAAATAATTATGATTAAATCATTTATAATTGAAGAATTAATTACAACATAATTTATTAGGTTAGATAATAAAGTCATAGAAATTTACTTATTATTTGTATACTAAAAAGCACATAAAGTTATCATCATTATGATTAAAATAAAAATATATTAAACTTCTTATAAAATATATAAAATATTTAAATAATAGACACTTATCAACTCACTTTAAAATTTCATTACTACTAAAATAATAATAGGCTTTTCTTTTTTAAAAAATAAAATAAAATAAAAACAACTATAAAAATTTTGCCTAAAATAATATAAATGCACTAACTTACTCGAAACTCAAATTCAATTTTGAAATAGTGCACGAAGGAGAAGAAAAGTTACATTCAAGTATACACATATTTTTTTTACTTTTTGCTTATAATTTTTTAAATATATAGAATACATTGTATACACCCTATCAAAAGTATTTTCATTCACTTTCTTCATAGTTTAGTGATTTTACTAAACTAATAATATATAGCACTTCAAAAAGTTTTGAAATTCTAAAATATTTATAACTTTTTTTTTTATCTTCTATCTTATAAAATGAGGTTTCTTCCATCATTTTTTTCCACCAACATTTTGAGCTCTATTTTTGTTAATTTTCTCTCTTATTCAAGTCACACATAAAAGTACGCATCAAGTATATATCAATGATGGTGTTTGTTGAACAATTATAAATTATTTCCAGAAATATGTATATACTGATTTTTTTATACCATTGCTTTTTTAGAGTTTATAATTACTACGTTATTGTAGATTTTTTTTTCAATGTTCTCTTTTATAATTAGAACTATTATGTTTTTATTTATTTCAAAATATTTGTAAATGCTTTAATTTGAACTTGGTGATTCAATATCTTCTAAATTTAAATTTTATAAGGACTTTAGCAAGTTTATTTGATTATTTTTTCTTATTTTTAATAGCAAGAATTAAAAATATGTTATTATAATTAATCATCTTGGTTAGGCCAAACCGCAGCTTAGTTCGGTTGATTCACCTTTTTACCAATCGATTTTCACCCATATTAGACCGATTTTGGATAGATCAACCAAAGACCTACCAAAAACTGTGTCCCATGCGCCACCACCTTGGTCACATGTTGTGTTGCCAGATGCGCGCGCACTCACCGGAGTTGGTTGATCGAGTCGGCCGACTCACCGAAAGCACGTTTTGGATCTTTGTAGTGGTAAATTCGATTTGTAACACCCCGAAAAGTTAACACAACAACTCGAGGCATTACTTCCAAGTTGTCTGCTCGTACTAAAAATCCGCAAAGATAATAGCAGCGCAACTGGACAAACAAAAAAATTTTTACTGAGTGCCTGAATCTAAACGAGAACACTTCAAAAGACTCACGAGGGTACCCAACCTCCACCAAACTACACAGAACAACAATAGGCTGGGCTTTAGTCCCTCGGAGTTAACAGAAAGCTCAAACAGCAGAACATGCTTTGAATACGAAGATAACTTAAGCGAACATGCTTTAAGTTCAAAAGAAAGCAGAACGATACAATCTAAAATTAACATAACAAAGCGGATAAAAGCAGCGGAAGGAAAGAAAGCGAAAGAACTACTCCTAACGCAACCCCTAAATCCTACAAGTCTTCCATAGCCTCGCAGGGTCTCGCCGCGTCGGTGGTCATCTCACTGGTTTGCCTTACACTGCAGAGGAAAAGAAATAAAGAAGGGGTGAGTATAAAAATACTCGAAGCGCTCACCTGCCGCCCAAGAATAAAGAACATAAGAACGACCACAGACTTAGCTAACACGACACTTAGCCCGCCAAACAACCTCAACACGCATCCCCGACCCTACTCTTGCTCACTTTTTTTCTCGGTTCGTCCCTACCCTTAGCTCCTAGATCGGGTTGGCGAAGACGTGGCCACGAGACTCATCCTCGGGCTCGCACTAGGCGAAGGACTCTATCCAACCCCTTTGACTCTAAGGATCACACCCGAGTCGCACAACCGGATGGGGCGGACCACCACATCCCATAAGCATCAAAGCGGTACTACAGCGCACAATCGACTCTCGAGTTCATTCCCGGGCTGCACTAGAGGCGAAGGACTCTATCCAACCCCTCGACTCTAAGGATTGTACCCCCGAGTCGGACAACTGGATGGAGGGCGTACCATCACATCCCATACATCATCTCGCCAACCTCGAGTCTCAGTATACTAAGGGTTACACAGATACTTAGGACTTGGGCCTGCACTAGGGCTAGTTGTGCTAACTACAATCCTAAGGCTCAACGACACTTCCCAAGTCACTACAGATTAAGCACGGGACGACTAGGCTTGGGACAAACAGTACAACTCTAGCATATTCAACAATTTTAGCACGACATGTACTTCTATCATAAGCATCGTTCAGCACAAGCTTAGGTCAACTTTCCTAACAAGATCACATCTAAGCACGAAAAGATAACAGTCATAGCACCAAAAGATAAATGACCATAGCACATGCACATACATTTGACTCATCAGGACGACCCGTGGTAATTCGTCACATTCACAACGAATGGGGACGAGCAACTTAGAACCAAATCGCTACCACAACCTAGCATGCTACTACAAGTCGACGCGTTACACATTCTAAAACATTTAGCTCAGAGATAGTATAGCATGCAACGACGCCCTAAGCCCTACACTTAGGGGTAATTCAATCCAAATGACTACTTACGGTGAAAGCCAACGACAACGGCGACTTTGTGGCGTGCTCCAAGCGTTCTTCTACTTTCAATTAATCCCTAATAAAGAGCAATCACGCCAAAAATCAATAAACCGAACACGACGCGATTTAACCTAACACAAAATCTAAAAGGAAGGAGCGAAACTCACCCACGAAGTGCCAAAAGCGGACTAAGGAATGGACCGAAAGCGGCCAGGCGGAAGAGGGCGATCGCCGCGCGCTGCGCAGCGGCGCGCATGGAATCGGCGGCGCGGCGCGCGTGGCGGCGGCGGCGGCGCGTGGACCGCGGCGGCGGCGGCGGCGGCGTGGGTGGTGGTGTGGCGGCGTGGGTGGCGAGATTCGAATCCTCACGGCCCGATCTATCTAGAACCGGACTCCGTCGCGTCGGCGACCTAAAGCGACACGAACCAAACCGAACGAACGATCGGCTGGTCTCACAGATCTAGGTTCGCGGCGGCGCTTCTGCTGCGTTACGATGGACCGATTTCCGCGGCGTGCGGGCGAGGAGTCATCGCTGCGGCGCGCGACGACTGAGAGAAAACCGTGAGAGAGGAGGGGAAAACGGAGGGGAGAGAGAGAGAGGGAGCGGAAGGAGAGAGAGAGAGGAGAGAGGAAGAGAGAGAGAGAGAGAGAGAGAGAGGGGAAGAAGAAGAAGAGGGCGGACGAGAGAGAGAGGAGGAGAAAAGGGGGAAGGAGCCTGCAGTAAGAAAGCGGCTGGTGCACAGTTTCTTATGCGAGAGGGGGCAAGTCCTTCGCCCCCGACTTCTTCTCATTTTTTTTTTTTTTTTTTTTTTTTAAACCGACTGGGCCGTAACACGATTAGTTATTATAAGATATTTAAAAAAAAAATCATGTATGAATTTAATTGAGAAGTTTGTCTTGTTATTAGGACATTGAAACAAGTTGGGATCGTGAGAATATTCACTACAAAAAAATTGACCTATTTCGACAATTTTTTATCGAAAGTTCTAAAAAACCTTTGAGAAATATATACATTTATCGAAAGAATTTAAAGAACCTTTGAAAAATATCCACTTTTTATCGAAGGTTATTAAAAACCTTTGAAAAAGATGTGTATTTATCAAAAAAATTTAAAACACCTTTGAAAAATATACGATCATTTATCGAAGGTTTTTAAAAACCTTTGAAAAATATTTACTTTTTAATGAAGGTTTTTAAAAACCTTTGAAAAAGATATTATATTTATCAAAGGACATTAATAATCTTTGAAAATAATATGATCATTTATCGAAGGTATTTAGAAAAACCTTTAAAAAATATCAACTATTTATCGAAGGTTTTTAAAAACCTTTGAAAAAGATATTATATTTATCAAAGGTAACTAAGAACCTTTGAAAATGAAGGTATTTAAAAAACCTTTGGAAAATATCAACTATTTCTGGAAGGTTTTTAAAAACCTTTGAAAAAAAATATTGTATTTATCAAAGGTAACTAATAACCTTTGAAAATAATATGATACTTTATCGAAGGTATTTAAAAAACTTTTGAAAAATATGAAGTTTTTATCGAACGTTTTTAAAAACCTTTGAAAAAGATATTGTATTTATCAAAGATAACTAGAAACCTTTGAAAATAATATGATACTTTATCGAAAATATTCAAAAAAATCTTTGAAAAATATGAACTCTTTATCGAAGGTTTTTAAAAACCTTTGAATGATATATTGTTTTTTATCAAAGGTAATTAAGAACCTTTGAAAATAATATGATTCCTTATCGAAAATTTTTAAAAACCTTTGAATTATATTTAACCTTTTATCGAAGGTTCCTAAAACCCCTTGAGAAAAAGTATTATATTAAACGTTTTAGTGAAGGTTTTTGGTATTATATTAAATCTTTGAAAAGTATTTAATATTATATTTAAATATTAAATAAGAAAAGAGAGGGGCATTTTGGGAAAAACACGTGGGCCTAGTGTTTTGAAAAAGAATATTTCATCTTTTTGTGAGCACGCTTAATTACGGAGACTTCCTTCTTCATCCTCTTCAACCGCGCTCCTTCGTTTCGAATCGCGCCTGACTGCAAGTTGCTCATCGACCACACAACAGCCAACCGACACGCTCCGATAAAACTCGCAAATCTATTCGTCACGTCGTCGCCTACCTTCAGCCTGAGTTCCGTCCGAACTATTTCATCTTCTACTCTGCTCTTTTTTGCTTCATATTTTATCTTATTCACCTTCCATAGCCCTAACCTCTGATTATGGCAGCAACAAAGTTTACCTCAAACTCTACTACGAGTTGCTCTGTCAAATTTCATTGCGAACTATCTGGCTAAGCTTTTCAACTACGATCTCATCTACATTGTTGATCTCAGGCTCGTTCCTTATGGCAACGCAAGAGTTGGTCGCAATGATTCCATCACTTGTCAGGTCTTTTCTTTAATTGATTAGATTAGTTGTTTTCTTCTTTGCGATTTTGAGGTTAATCACAAAAAAAATGGCATATTTTGTTTGTTTCCATGCCCAATTTAGATTGTGTGTCGACTTGATTTTAGGCATTTTTATGTGCTTAATACGTTGACTTTGTAGGAAATCAAGTATACACTTGCATAAATTTGGAGTTAATTTGGATCAAGTTAAGAGTTAATTGAACAACCAAATATTAAAGGAGGTCAAAGAATTGAAATCAAGCTTTTCGGTCCAAGTTAAGAGTTAATCGAGCTTTCCACTCACATTTCATTAATTCTGTGTGTTTTACAGGAAATTCAACATTCTTATTAAAAAATTAGGGTTTTTTTTTCATACGTAGTACAATTTTTGCCCTAAATATGTCTGAAATCAAAGCTGCTACACTACAACAATCTTATTTGTTAAATGTTTTTGAGGAAATAATAACTCTATGTTTGAAAATATAATGTAGATTTAAAGTGAATAGAGCTTAATTACCTGCAACACAACTGATGATTCATTCAAATTGGGAAGGTTCTCTGAATGGACACTACTATGCTATGCCTCTCAAGAAGCCCCTGCATACTAAAATGGAAAAAGGAGCAATCAACAAAGTTATAATATATTTAAATATATACATAATACTTCAAGGAATATATAACATTACAAATGAAACAGAGAAAATAAAATATTGTGGTAATTGTTCACAAAATAAACAGTTTTGTTTTGTTTTTGTTTTACTTCCTGACTTGATTTTAGGTGGTTTGTAAGTTTTATAGTGTGTTATAGTTGAAGATTGCTCTATGAATTATTTTGGTGTGTTTGATTGATGAGTATTGAGAGAATGTTGTTGTTATATTATATATAGACACTAATTTACATCTGTTAGGCTGATAATTTTTATTTTGGTTTTTGAAAATTAAGCTTGTTTTCTTCCAATCCTTTGAATTCAAACCATTTCAAATGGATTTAAAAGTAAAAAAAAAAAAATATTTTATTTTAACACTAATCAAAATATTTTCATTATACTCTATAACATTTCTAACAATAATATTGCTATGAATTCTAATCTTAGTTTTCATTGAACCACTAGAAACTCACTATAACTATGGATTATATTTTTACCAAAAAGTAAGAGATTATTATTTGTTCTTCTAAATAGATGATATAAAGAAAATTGTAACATTTGATTTTTATTTGCTCTTCTAAATAGATGCTTTAATTTCTCTTGGCCGAGGAAGCTTCATTATATATTTAAAAGTTGTTAGAAGAGAAAAATGCAAGGAGACTCTCATGTTCTTTCCTTTGAAGTTGTTAGTTGCATATAGGCGTTAGTTAAAGTTGTGATCATGTTGAATTTCGCTATATTTGAGTATTTTCTGATCTGTTGGAAGCCCAACCATTTGTTGAATGTAATTTGGAAGAGGTACGGTGTTTTGTAAATCTTTTGGAGTGTTTTTATGTTTAAAATAGGTCAAGGAAAATGTGGGGTTTATCTTGACATGAACGAGGACGAGATTTTTGTGCAAGTTTTTTAGACCAGAGAAGCATGGATGTGGTCGTGGTTATGGGGGTAGGTGTTACTCCTTTCTGAGTTGTTTGGATCACCTTCCAATGTACGTGATCTTGAGTGTCGTCTTAATGAGTCAGAACAACGTCTTCAAGAATCTGAACGACAAAGAAAAGTCAAGGTACAAGCCCTCAAAGATCAAATTGTTGAATTAGAAAATCGTTTTGAGGATAGATTTAAAACAATGATGGCATATATGCAAAAACAATTTGTTACAAACTGATTATGTTGTAGTTAAATATTCTAGAACTTTTGTAGTTATTTTGTCTATATAAAAAATTTATGAGATATGTCAAAATTATTTTGTCTATATATCTTTGTACTTGCAATTCAGGAAATTACATGTGAGTAGTTATTGTATTGAAGTGTTATAGCTTTTTGCAAGAGCTTTTTCGAAGGATTTATGAATCTCGATAAAAAAGTATTTATGAAGGCTTTAAAGTCTTTGAAAATAGTATTATAAACCTTTAAAAATAATAAAAACCTTCGAAAAAGATAATTGAAAATGAATAATTGTCGATAAACAATTTGATAATTTTCGAAGATGTATGACCTTTGAAAAATAATCATTTTCAAAGGTTAATGTACCTTTGATAAAAGTTTTTTCGATAGGATCTATTTCCTTTTTTTAAGGTTTTGTTAACCTTCGAAAAAGGATTTATCGAAAGTTTGTTTAGTACTTTTTCGAAGGTTGTGACATTCGAAAAAAGTCAATTTTCTTGTAGTGATTCAAGCTCGAATCACTAAAGAGTTAAGACAAGGTTCAAGGAAGATCGACCTCCGAAAAAAGTCAATTTTCTTGTAGTGATTCAAGCTCGAATCACTAAAGAGTTAAGACAAGGTTCAAGGAAGATCGACCTCCAAAGGAATTAAGTTTTAAATGGGAAGTTTAAGATCTAAAAGTTTGAAGTAAGGGATCTCATGTCGATATCTCTTTAAAATCGAGAGCAAAATATGATTTTCAACTATTTATTTCCGAAAAAGATCATTCTCAGAGATTTATTTCAAAGGAAGAATTTCAAAGATTTGTTCTAGGAACTTATTTTAATAAATGGATTGTTTTTTTAAAAAGAATATATGAAAGTAATTTTTATTCATATCATGAGATCTATTATATTTATTTACGTGCAAATTTTCTATGTTCTCGTGTGATTCTGCTCATATGAATGTCATGATATGTTGCATCACCATAGTTATCTTCAATATGTAAGTATATGGGAAAGAAAGACAAATATTTTTCTCCAAATAAAACCTTCAATCTTTTTTATAGTGAGTTCATTAGAATTTAAAAAAAAAAAAAAAGCGACCAAAGAAATTATAATTTCTAATATAAAATTTTATATTTTAATGAAAAGTTATTACAAGATTGTTTTGTCTCTAAATTATAATTATCATGTTTTAAATTACAAAATCAGAGGTATGAATAGTGTGAAATGAAAATTTAGATAAATTAGTTTGAATTATATTGTATGATATCATATTAATATTCGATCTTATTTTTTATTTTGTTTCATTAATTATAAAGAAAAGAATACATAATTAGATAGATAAACGTGGATCACATGTGGTTAAAAACTAGTATTTATAATTAATGAGATATTGTAGTTGTAAAACTAAAGGTTAGGTTGAATATATGAGTCATTATTAATTAGTTTATGAATACAGTTTTTTAAAATAATTTTTTATAACTATTATTTTATAATATAGTATAATATAATTTATAATATATTGTTTTATACATATTTTAATTTAATAAAAATAAATTAACATGAAATATAATATTTATTAAGATTTTTATCTTTGTTTTATATAATTCTACGTTTTAAATTTTCAAATTTAGAATTAAAAATATTATTTTTCATAATTTTTTACACATCTGTATCTGTCAAGACACATATTCATTAAATTTAGTGAATTCAGTAAAACATAAAATTGAATCCGATTTACCTACTAAACTTGTAGGTATATGATCAACACACTAGCAAGTTTAAATTTTATATGAAGTACCAAAATATTAAATGCCATACAACTATAAAATCAAACGATCTAAACCAACTTAGTAATATGTGACACATTATACTTATGTCATAAATGTTATATTTATGAATTCTCACTCCAACTAACAAAAAAAAAAAAAGAAAAAGAAAATCACTCTCTAAGATTCAACTTAGCTAACCGGACTGATAAGGAATGAACGTGAAATCAGTAACATCCGTAAGTTTCAAGTCCCTATCAAATCTATGAACAATCTCAACCTTTCCACTTCCAACATCACAACAAACCACCATCTCCGTCGTGTTCAAGTAAATCCTCTCCGAATCCCATGGATGAAACCCCACAATCCCCAAAAAATTCCAGCCACCTCCCGTCATCGCCTCAGCCGCCGCCGCTTCAAAACTTGCATACAAGATGTTTGCGTTATTGATAGCAAGAGTTTCAACGCTCAATCTACACTTGAAATCCCACGAACGAGTCCACTCCTGCAAAACCCAAATCTCAATGAACTTCCCATCGGTGGACGCCATCACCACCGACCCGCCGGCGACGGCGAGGCAGCGGAAGAACACAGCCCGACGATACTCTGTTTCCTCAGGGGGACACGCCAGATAATAAACCTGATTGTTGAGCAAATCCAGAGCGTAGACATTCCACTCAGACTGCAACCAGTAAAACACCCCTTTGAGAACGGCGGCCGGGGGGCAAGAGAAGAGTTGAAACGTGGAGTCGAGGGGAGAATTGAAGAAGAGGAGTGACCCCCACCGCCCTTTTTCAGAGGAGAAAATGTCGACTTCACAGTTTCCGAAATGGCCAAATCGAATGATGAGGAAGGAAACGGAATCGTGGGAATGGAAGGCGATTTTGGAGGTGAAGGAGCAATTCTTAGTTGTGGGGATTTTAGTGAGGCGATTGGAGACAGGGTTCCAAACAGAGTAGTGATGGGTGGGGCCCTTTTCAGATTTGGCGAAGAGGATGAGACCGTTGCTGGCGGCGAGGATGCGGCGGCAGCGGGAAGGGGTTTTGATCGGAGCGTTGGGAGAAGTGGGGAAGAAGTGAAGTGGGAAGCGATCGGTGGGGTGGCTGAATTGGCGAAGCTGGAACAAGAAGCCGTGTTGCAGAGGAGGGGAGAATGGAGTTCCAAAAATGAGAGTTTTGGTGGAAATTAAGGTGTGCCAGAGCTTTGAGACGCAGCTTACGGTAGCGAGTGATGTTAGAGATGAACGTTGAAGGACTTCGATTATTATTTCCTCTGGTAAGCAGTTGTTTTTCATCTTCTTCTCATTCTTCTCTGCCATGGATTCGTCCTGTTTCATTAACAAAAATGAAAGAAAGAAAGAAAGAAAGAAAATATTGATGTTTAAGCTAATTTTAGCTTCTCATATGGACTTTGTTTCAAAATTAGTTTCAATTTCAAAACTTTAGATTTAGATTCAAAATTTTTAATAATAATAATATATGTTGGGCAAAATCTATTTTCTAAGAAAAAACTAATTTTATATCATATTTGAACTTATTGTTGCTCACGAGAAACAAAGATATTAGAGAGAGATTACTTAAAAGGAGAAAATATTTAGATTTTTTTGTTTTTTCAATTTTTTTTTTCAAATGCAAGCAATAAAATTTATAAGAGGGGAAGAAATCGAAAAAAAAAAATCTTTTCCACAAGAGAAATAACAGAAAATCCTATTCAATAGATATATTCAATAATTTTAGTTAGTTGATTTTTTTATTCGTGATTTTTATAATGAAAATTTCTTCCTAGAGAGATCTTTAGACAGATCTATTTTTTTAGATATAAGTGATTTTATGCGTTAGTTTGGAAGAAAAATTAAATATTGTAACTCAATCGAAAACATAAATTTAAAGAGTGTATTTCTCATTTTAATAATTTTTTAAAATAAAATTTGAAAACAAAGGAAACAACAATCATTCGTATTTTTTAAAGCTATTTTAAGAGTTGTTTTTAGAAATCCTTTTTTAAAATAAGTATATCATATCTATTTCTATTGTTTTCTCCGATTTTTTTTAGAAAACATAAAAATAAATAATGGATCCAACCCAAAAAAAAAAAAAGAAAAAGTAAATGCTGATTACGAACTAGGCTTATTTTAGCATTAGGTTTAGAATAATTCACCTTTTTTTTTTCACATATCTTTTTATTTAGACATACTTAATATTAAGGGGGAAGAAGAACGAGGAAAAAAGAAGGGCAGTATTTAATTATTAATCTAAAGTAAAAAGTTGTTCTTACTCTGGCAGAGGGTGAGACGACGGCGGTTGTAGTCATCATCTGAAATTCCGGCGGAAAACACGACGGAGGTTGTGGAGGAGCCGCCGTGGCTTAAAAGAATAGAGAATTATAGTTTAGACTGGCAGTCTCCTTATTTATATAGAGAGTAATAAATTCCCTATTGATATTTAATTAGGAAATTATGAAGTTCTTTTCCTACTTCAATTTGGATTTTGGAGATACATGGAGAGAAATATGGCCACTTTTTTTTTTTTTCTTTTCTTTTGAATTTTTAATGAAAAACATCTTGTTTAGTAGAAAAGCTAAAAATAAAATTTTGAAAACATAAAGTTGTGTTTCATATTTTAAATATGGGTTTGATTCTAGATTTAGGAATTAAATTCTAATTTAAAAGATGGTTAAAAAAATATATTTATATACCAATTGCAACTACAAAACTAAATATTAAGTTGAATATAAACCATTATTAATTAATTTATGAGTTATTATAAATTTTATATAATAATTATTTTTTATAATACTTTATATTATACATATTTTAGTTAAAGTGAATTTAGCTCACACATTCATTGTCATGTACATTTTGTTGGGAGTGCGACCAAAGTCCCACATCGGTTAGAGAAGAATAAGATTATGGGTATATAAGTGAGGGATAGTATTTTCATTGGCATGAGACCTTTTGGGTGAAACCAAAAGCAAAGCCATAAGACTTCTATGTCCAAAGTGGACAATATCATACCAATGTGGAGATATTTGGAGAAGATTAGAAGTTCGAATTATCCTACACTCAAATATTGTTGAGTTCAAAAAAATATGTATATTATACATATTTCTAATTATTTCAAATCTGGTTAGTTTAACAACAAAGGAGAAGAGATCGAGCAACTCTAAGAAAAATAATAAGTGTTTTATTAATTAAGCTATTATCAAATTAGTATCTAACCATTTTAGTAAGTAAATAATATAAATATTTACTTTTTAATTAAAATATTCTTTAAAAGTATTTTATTTCTAAAAGTAATAAAAATAAATATTAGTTATTTTTTAGGTTAAATTATACTAAATATCTTTGAACTTTATGGTATATTTCAATTATAATCCTAGACTTTGAAATTATTTCCAAAAATACTATTGAAGAGTTTTTCCATTAAAATGAAGGAAAAAATATGACATGGCAATTGATTATAAAATTTTACACAACAGCTAATAACATATTTACCACTATGCCAGAAGACTTTTTTGCTATTAATCTGGCTTTTTCTATACATATTATTAAAGGTAAAAAAATTTGAGAGGGGGCACCCATGGTAAATGCATGCCTTCCCAACTTTTATACATGTATTGATGTGTCAATTTTCATTCATCATTAATGGAAAAAATCTTGTAGGATATTTTTGAAATAATTTCAAAGTTCATACGTTAAAAAATTAATGAGTCTTTCAAACTTCAAAGTTTAGGAATATTTGGTATAATTTAAGCAAGATGATTGTAATGTAGAGGAAAGAAAATAATCATAAAATAAATTAAAAGTGAGATTTTTAAAAGGCTAATGGGCGTACAGTTTAGTTAAAATAGAGAACTGAATAGAAATCAATCAGTATGAGACGGTTTGGAATAATCGATTCAGTTCTCAATTTTAACTAAACTATTGTATATGTTAAAATTTTAGGATTGGAACGAAGAAGACAAGTAGAATGGAACATTAATTTTGAAGCAGAGATGAGTTTGAGTCCTGACATTAGTGAGATTTTGGGGATGAAAAAGAGATTGAAGAATAATATATCATAAACTTCAACTTAATGAAATGATTCGAGTGATTAGTGACTCTAATTAA
This sequence comes from Trichosanthes cucumerina, assembly GCA_036507285.1. Lineage (NCBI taxonomy): Eukaryota > Viridiplantae > Streptophyta > Magnoliopsida > Cucurbitales > Cucurbitaceae > Trichosanthes > Trichosanthes cucumerina. The sequence goes on along the minus strand of CM071842.1, from coordinate 8,722,008 downwards.
ATTATTTATCTCACACAAAAGGCTTTTTAGAGATTTATTTTGGTGGTTGGTTTAATTTGATTTGTAGTATGTGATTTGTGAGATTTGGTTGTTAGTTTAATTTAGTGTGACTTACACAAACATCCTCTCACTCTTAGGTAAACCATAAACAATTGGCAAAACCATATGTCCAAGTGAACAATATCATATACGGGAGATACGTACTATTTTTAACCAAAAAATTAGTAGTTCAAATCCTCAACTAATGTATAATATCATAACCGATTGACCAATTAATGCTAAGTTGGCCACTTCATATTTTCACCATTCAATGGTTGACAATACCGAGAAAGAAAACATAGATAGAAGAGAGAAAGTTGGAAAATATTTTCTCTCCTCTTGTTATCAACAATTGAATAGTAAGAAGATTCGACAATATACTTCTTTTTAAGGTTAACTTCATGACTACTCTTTCTCTTTTCTTAATTTACTACTAATTATTTTAGTTTGCTTCCATTAAATATGTGTTTGCCATGTTTTAAAGTTCGTATAGATTAATAAAAAAAATATTTTTCCTAAAAAAACTGTAGTGTGTTTAATATATTTTTTCCTAAAAAAAACTGTAGTGCGTTTAATATATTTTTCCTAAAAAAACTGCAGTGTGTTTAATTTGGTTAAAACTTTCCGTGATTCTACCCATTGTAAACATTTTTTCCATTCAAAAGTAGTTCTAGAGATTTAAAAAATAGGTTAATAGCACTCGAGAGAGTAGAGATGTCCATTTTTCTTGCGGGGTGGAGAACGGAGAGGGAGCGAGGATAAAATTTCCCTGGGAACGGGGAATACGCCCACCCCGCTCCCCGTACCCGCCCCGATTAATTTATTTAATTTTAAATATATATATTTGTATACATCTAATAAACCAAAAGTCTAAAATTTTATTAAATATTATTTTATTTTTCTAATTAATGAAATTGAAAAAATGTCTCCTAACTAGAAATTTCTAAAGAATAATTAACAATTTAAATATAATTTTTCAAAAAAAAAAGAAATTAATTATTAAAATTTAGAAAATAAAATTTTAAACTAGAAATTATTCCCCATCGGGAACGCGATCCCTGCGATTCCCGACCCCACCCCGTTTCCCGCGAAATTAAATAGGAAATTTCGCGTGGATGGAGAATAAAATGGGGGCGGGGATCTGGAGACAGGGAGTCATTCTCCGACTCCACCCTGCCGCGTGGACATCTCTACTTGAGAGTACTTCTATAAGAATCATTTTACTATTTTCAAAAAAATGCTTAGATAATAAGTGGTTTCCTTAAAAACACTTTTTCACTCTTTTTCTTTATAGGGATTGAACTCTTCTTATATTCGGTCCATATTGTTAACTTCATAATTAGAAGGTTTAAATAACATGTCCATTAAATTAATAACCATAGGTTAATCAAATTGAATTATGGATTCATTTAATTTGTATTGTGTTATATCCCAACTATTAAAATAATAATAATCAATTCGAATATAGCTCAATGAATTAAGGCATTATGCTCCAATTCTCAAGACTTAAATTAACAATGGTCAATTTGAACATAGCTCGACTCTCATCAATGAGTTGGATGTTCGAATCATCACTCCAACATGTTGAGCTGAAAAAAAAAATTAACATGCAGCTCTTTCATCCTAAAGATTTGTCGAAATTTGCTCGGATGATTATAGCATCTCTTTAGTATCAGTTGACATGTTTAATTTTTTTCCCAAAAGAAAACAAAAACTTGGAATATGTTTATAACGTAATTCTCGTTATTAAATCATTACTAAAAAAATGCTAATGCAATTATTTTTTTTTAAAAAAAAATAAGTCTATTTTTTTCTTTTTATGGGCAAAAAAGCACAAGTACAATGATTCCCTAAGATATTACACAAGCGATCTAACCTTTGTCTTTTGTCAACAGGTTGTATTCAGTCAAAACTTTCGTGCCATTTTGTTTATTTTTTCATTAAAAAAATAGAATGAAAATATAATGTTACACTATAAGGACACTAATTCTAGAACTTACTTTTTAAGGCCACTACTAGACTTGCATGCTTTGGAGCCTAAAAACAGAAAAGGAAAGAAACTAAATTTAATTTAAACATTTCAGGACCAAAACAATATCAAAGAGTAGATAAAACAACATATTTTATTTGGGATCTCAGAATCAAACAATTTAATGAAAACATAACTCTTAAAGTCAAGGCCTCTAGTTTCAAAAATAAAAATATAATACTTAATTTAAATCAACACTCAATAAAGTCTTAAAAAAAATAAATGATATTAGTAAATGTTGAGAAAGGTGGAAACATGACTATTGCTACTCCCATGATCTTAGAATCGTTTCTCTGTCACTTACCTTGAATGCCTTTGCCTTTAATTACCTGAAAACATTTTAAAAAGAAAAGATGAGTATTATAAAATATTCAGTAAGTGACCCTACTAGTAGAGTTTGAGAATACAATCACATGTAGTATGAACTTAAAACTTCCTTTAATGGAACTTAAATCCCTTCATAGTAAAAAAAACATTTCTTTTAACCTTTTCTCTTCGGCGTGATATGGTCAATTAATCCATCCCGAACCTTTTTTTTCCTTTTACCTAGCCTTTTCATTTGTGACATTTTTCAAGCTCGTTCCCATTTATGACCTTTTCAGGTCCATTTTCATTTAGATGTACATCTAATATTGAGGAGGATAATTGTCATTAGCTTTGCAATCATTATTCTTCATGCAACATACAAGTATGGATGAGGTCCCAAATATTTTTCATTTATTTAATTGTGCACTATTCATGTAGAGCATGAGATCATATACCATAATCATAGTTCATAAATCATAAGCTTTAAATCATAAATAATGAAACATCAAATCTCAATTTATGAAAAAAAAAGGAACATAAATCCTCAAATATAAATGCAAACTCTTTTCATAAATATAAATACCAAAATCCTATAAGGTTTTCTTTGAAACATGACTTTTTTTAATTTTTGTTCCAATTTCAAAGATTAAAGTGAGATCCCTTACCTTAGCCTTAACTCCAAAAATTCCAAATCCTAGTTCCTAGCGAGGCGACCCTTTCGAACCTAACCTTAAATAAAGATCCTATGGGCTCCTCATATTCACCAAAAAAAATTGACCTTGAGGCTGAATCGTTGTCGGATCGACCAAACTTGTTCAAACCATGCGGTTCCAACATCAAACCAAAGTGGGTCTCCTAGACGATCACAATCAAGAAATCAAATTACCCAACACGATACCATCCAAAAAAAATCTACAACAACAGTCTAACTTACCCACGAATAAGATCCACATCGACTCCGATTCATGAATCGAGCGACTGGACGATTTCCAGCTAAACCATGTGCTTGCGGATATGTGGGACAGCAACGCACGGTGGTTCGACTGTGACTGCAGGTAGTGCAACGATGAGCAGACGGTGTGCAACAGATGAAAGATATAAAACACACTTTACTACCATATAAAAGTTACACAAACATAAAAAAGTATAACATCTAAAAACCCAAAGATATAAAACACAATAGAATTACTTAGAACTTTGCTAAAACTTCTCAAAATTTATTAACATAGCACCTATAAACTCTACAACTAAGAACATTTGAACAAAACAAATAACTTAGGTTGCAACAAACTAAAACTAACTTTACCAACTCCTTGATAAATGTACCCTCCTAAATATTCATGATATCCTCACTATTTTCCTACTAATAGAAAGAAGAAGAAAGTAAAAGACAAATATATTCTATATTAAATTGTGTTTGTGTCAGATGGTCGAACAACACTACTTACAATCATAAGATTTACAAAGTTCCTATCTTTCGAATCTCAATTCAAAAAGAAATTAAACTTAGAGGAGATAATAAGAGAGATAATTGAAAAAATAATCTACGTAAATTATGAACATCTAATTAGAATATTTAAATGTAATTTAAAATAAAATCATAATACGTTTTTAAATTTTAGATTTTACAACTTCAAAACTAACATGATTTGAATTCCCTTCCTATAATTCAAAAACACTATATAAAACGGACATGATAATTCTCATATATATATCTACAAGGAATTTTGAATTTTTTTTTTTTTTTCAATTTTAAAAACAGCTAGTTCGCTTCTAATAGAACAAACAGAAGAAGCTGTTGGAGAGTGATGTGAAAGAGTACGATCTCAAAGATGATCCTTAAAGGGGTCTTTTGTGTTCATCATGAAGGGTTTGTGCACGTGGATCTCAAGCATTCTTGCATTCCCTCAAAGTAATGGCAAGATGAAGTTGAAGATTGCTGATTTGAGATGTGGTGAGAAGGATGAGATAAATTCCAATAGCATGTTTACTTTAAAATTAACTTGTTGGATTGTTTTAGTAATTTAGTAAGTTTCTCTTTTTGTTCGATTGAAAGACAAAATGTACATTCAATTAAAAACGAATTGTCGACATATAAATGAAGAGGCTTTTCCTGTTCTACTAGATTTACCAAACGAATTGCCTACATAAAAATGAAAAAATGATGGACAAATGAAAAAAAAAAAAAACAAGAGGGAGAGAAAAGAGGAGAATACATACCTGAATGGGGAAAAACTAGAGGCGACGTGATTGATCGGAGCCGCACGCGGCGAAGAAATGAAAGGAAAGTGGTGGATGATGAGGGAGAGGGAAAGGGAAAAGGAAAAAGAGAAAGGGAGAAAACGAAATTGAAAGGGGGAAAGGGAATGGGGGCTCAAATTCGAGCCCCCTAAATTACTATGCCATTTCCCCAATTTTTTTAGACTATTTTTAAAATGGGTCGGCTTTTCTCCAACCTTTTGCCGACCGTTTGTTAAACAATCGGTCTTTCCCCATTTTTACCGACCATTTCTAAAATGGATCGCCTTTTCTTTAACTTTTTGCTAACCGTTTATTAAAGCGGTGGGTCGTACTCCAACTTTGGCTGACCATTTGGACATGGGTCGGCCTTTTCTTTCCCCAATTTCGTGACGACCATTTTTAAAACAGGTCGGCTTTTCTCCAACTTTGGCCGACCGTTTCGACATAGGTTGACCTTTCTTTAACTTTTTGTCAACCATTTTCTAAATAGTCGACCTTGTCCCAACTTTTTTCCTACTATTAAGCGGTCGACCTTGCTATAATTTTTACCACTAATATTATATCTTCCAATAAAACAGAATCGGATTTATTTTATTTATATAAAATATATAAAAATCTAAAAATAAGGTTAAATTAATATTAAAAATAATGTACTATTAATAAATAATAGTTATTATTTAACTATAGCGTCTTATTCAAAACATTCAAAATATTTTTATTGGCATGATATAGAAATTAAAATATATATAATTAAAACTATCAAACTCAACCATTTTTTTTAATATAATGCATCTTAAATCAAATCATTAAATTAGTAGTACCTCCACTGCTCAAGCATTACAAAAAAGGTTCAAAAAACATATGTTGATGGGACCAATCTTCAATAACTATGATATCAAGAGGCACGATAAAAGAGAAAAAATTCTTGGATCTCTCAATTTCCAAATTTTGAAACTTCAAATAAAGTACCAAAAGATTTTTGGATATAATCTAAATAATAGGGTTCCTCTTAAAACTTGGGAATAAAACTTAAAAGTTATATAAACTTAATATAACTACCATAAAGATTGTTGGAAAAGGAACTTTGGAGATTGGAGGTTAGACTTTGGAAGATAGATTTTGAAGAAGAGGCTACTTGTATTATTGCTCACTTCTAGCTCTTGTGCTTTATTTGGCTTGATTCAAACTCTAGGATATCACTTCTATTTATACTAGTTGAATCCCTTAAACTAATGGCTATGGTTTTACCAACTCATACAATCTAGAAATTACAAAAGACTCTCTAGAATATTCTATATTCTAGAGAATTCTACAACATACTTTAAAACATCTTTAAAAGAGATTTCTGCAGAATACTCTAAAGACTTAAAAGGTTTCTAGAAATTGGGCTTTTATTTAGACTAGGCCCAAATACTAATAACCCAAAATCAAGTTTATATTTCAACACCCCCTCTTAAACTTGATTTTGTTACTCCAAGCAAACCTCTCAACCTTGTGAAGTCTTCTTTTTTTAAGTGGCTTGGTGAAGATATCACTACTTGATCATGAGTCTTTATGTACTCCAAATGCACATCCTTTCTTGCAATGCACTCTCTAATATAATGGTAGCAGCGTATCAATGTGCTTGCTCAGATCATGAAAAAGCTGGATTCTTACTCAAAGCAATTCTCGACTTGTTGTCCACAAAAATCTTCGTCGGCTCCTTTTGTGACAAACCCAACTCCTTTATGATTTCTTAGCCAATCTGCATGGCAAAACACATGAGGTAGCATTTCACGATTCTCGCTTCACATGTTGAAAGAGTAACAATTGGTTGCTTCTTTGACATCCATGTGAAAGCAAAGTGTCTCCCATATAGAACACAAAACCGATCGTGCTCTTTACGGTCATCCATATCTCCACTCCAATCACTATCATTTGTATCCCACGAGCTTATAATTATTAGAAACAGAATAGTACAAACCATAATTTATTGTACCTTTGATGTACCGAAGAATTCTTTTTGCTGCCTTCAAATGTGTGGTTGTCGGTTTTTCCATATAGCGACTGACAACTCCAACCGCATAGAGAATATCAGGCCTTGTGCATGTCAAATACCGCAAACTCCCAACTAAGCTTTTAAAGAGTGCTAGATCTACTTTTTCTCCTTCCTCATGATTTGATAGTTTGATTCCACATTCCATTGGTGTGTTGACCGGATTAGAATCATCCATTCTAAACTTCTTGATTACCTCTTAGCATAGCCTTCTTGGGTGATTAAGATGCCTTTATCTTCTTGTTTTACTTCAATGCCGAGGTAGTAAGACATGAGCCCGATGTCGGTCATCTCAAACTCGTTCGTCATCTCTTCCTTAAACTTGTTGAACATGCTCGGATTATTGTCTGTAAAGATCAAGTCATCTACATACAAGCACACAATCAATACATCATTATTTTGAGCTTTGATGTAAAGTGCATGCTCATATGGACACTTGATGAAGTTTCTCTCGTGTAAGTACTTGTCTATTCGAAAATTCCAAGCTCTTGGAGCTTGTTTCAACCCATAGAGGGCCTTTTTCACCTCAAAACTTTATCTTCTTCCCCTCAACTTCATAGCCTTGAGGTTGTTCAATGTAGACTTCTTCCTCAAGGACCAGTTAATGAAAGCGATTTAACATCCATTTGGTGAATTCTCCAATTGTTTTAAGTCGCTAATGAAATTATTAATCTAATCTGTTTCTAGTCGAGCAACGAGGAGCAAATACCTCATCATAGTCGATGTCCGCTCTTTGACTATAACCTTTCGCCACTAGTCTTGCCTTATATCTTTCGACTTCTCCTTTAGCATTCTTTTTGGCTTTGTAAACACATTTCACACCAATCGCCTTGTGCCCTTTTGGAAGTGAAACTAGCTCCCATGTGTCGTTCTTCTTGATCGCCTTGATCTCTTCATCCATCGCGGTTCTCCGGTTTTTGTTTTCCCACAACTTCTTGAAGTTCATGGGCTCTGATCGGCAAAAGACAAAAGAGAGTAAGATTATCTTGATTTGTAGTTACCTCATAAAGTTCTTGTAAGCTTCAGGCGGTGAACTCCTTCACTTGAACTTTCATCCTCTTGGGAACTTATAGTTGGTGAACCTTCTGGAGTAGAAGACTCCTCTCTTGTTTGCTCTATCCTTGGTTTCTCCATGTCATATTCTTCAGAATATGGAAAGAAGTTGTAGTCTTCATTATGTTTTCCCCAATTTCATTCTCCTTCTTCATCAAATACTACATCTCGACTAATGATTGTCTTTCTCGTATCAGGGTTGTAGAGCTTGTACCCTTTAGTATTGGAGTCATAACCGATGAAGATGTACTTTTCACTTTTATCATCCAACTTACTTCTTTTTCCATCTGGTATATGAACGTGAGCAATGCTTCCAAAGACTCTGAGATGGGAAATCCCAGGTTTTCTTCCACTCCATGCTTCTTGTGGCGTCTTTCCATATATGCTTCTTGTTGGAGATCGGTTGGATAGGTAGATCATGCACGCCATCGCTACGCCCAAAACTCTTTTGGTAATTTCTTACTTTTAAGCATGCTTCTTGCCATGTCCGAATGGTTCTATTCTTCCTTTTGCCACTCCATTTTGTTGTGGAGATCTTGAAATCTATTAATGGTCGTCGCCGAATTTCATGGTCTTCACAATACTTTTGAAATTCATTTGATGTGAACTCTCCTCCACGATCGAGATCTCATGGCCTTGATTACCAAACCACTTTCTTTCTCAACGAGGGCTTTGAACTTCTTGAAATTCTCGAACACCTCGATTTATGCTTCAAGAAATACATCCATGTTTTTCTTGAAAAATCATCAATAAAGAGAAGGAAATAATTACTCTTCACCGAGAGTGAGCTTGGCTTGATCGGACCACACACATCCGTGTGTATAAGTTCTAGAGGCCTTTGAGCTCTTGAGTTTGACTCTTTTGGGAAACTTTTCTTGAATTGCTTTCCAAGTAGACATCCTTCACACACTTGATCGGGGTGGCTTATGGAAGGTAATCCTCTCACCATGTTCTTCTTGGAGAGTGACTCTAATCCTCCAAAATTCGGATGCCCGGCGAAGATGATGAGCCAAGATGCATCTTTGTAACACATCTTGAGGCATTTTGCTACATCGTTTTAAATGTTGAGTATGAACATTCTATTTCTTGTCATTGACACCTTAGCAATTAGGTTACTTGTATTATCTCTTATAGAAAGGTTATTATCTTTTAATTGAATGTCATAACTTTTCTCTAAGAGTTGGCCCAAACTCAAGATATTACTCTTCATATTTGGCACGTAATAAACATTTGAAATAAGTTGATGCTCACCATTCTTCAATTGGATAAGAATGTTACCTCTTCCTTTTACTTCGACCTTGGATTCATCTCCAAAAGCTACGTTGCCGCTTAACCGATTCATCGAGTTCTACGAACATGCTCCTTTTCCACACATATGGTTGCTTGCCCGGTGTGTCTAGGTACCACCTATTATCTTTGTTCCATTCACCATTCGTGCAAGCCATCAATAAGGTGCCACATTCTTGATCTCTTTCTTCAATGTAGTTTGTCTTTTCTTCAACTTTATTGTTGCTAGTAGCTCTACATTCAGATGCATAGTGACCGTATTTCTGGCAATTGTAGCATTTAATATTTGACTTATCGTACCTCGATCTTGAGTTTCCTTGCCCACGATCTCTTGTTGAGTTTTCTCTGTTTTGAAAGTTGTTGTTGTCATCATAGGGCCTCCAACCTCGTTCTCGTCCTCGCGCTTGTCCTTGACCTCTTCCTCGTCCTCGATGTCCACTATTATCTCGTCCTCGTTGGTTTCTACCATTGTGTTCTCCAGTAGTTGAGTCTACCCGCACCTTGAGTAATTGATCTACGATTCCTTCCTTCTTCTTTTTCTTTTCTTCATATGCTTGCAACGAACCCAAGAGTTGCTCAATGGTCATAGCCTCTAAGTCTTTTGTTTCTTCGATTATGACAACAATATGTTCAAACTTTGGATCTAATGATCTTAGAATTTTCTCCATAATTTTTACATCATCAAGCTTTTCACCATTTCTCTTAAGTTGATTGGTGACTGTTAAAACTCTAGAGAAGTAATCTGAGATGACTTCCCCTTCTTTCATATGCAAAGTTTCAAACTCAGCTCTTAGAGTTTGAAGACGTACCTTTTTTACTGGATCCGCTCCCTTGTACGATATTTGAAGCTTCTCTCATGCTTCTTTCGCCGTCTTTGCTTCTGAAATCTTCTCAAAAGCATCGTCATCTAATCCTTGATAGATTAGATAGAGAGCCTTCTTGTCTCTCTTTCTTGAGTCTCTCAAACTATCCCTTTGTATTTGAGAAAGACTACCATCATTCTCCGGCTCAGAGTGCCCTTTCTCTACTATCTCCCACATATCTTGTGATCCAAGGAGAGCCTTCATCTTGATGCTCCAATTATCGTAGTTGCTCTTGTTGAGCACTGGGACTTGGAACGGGACCATGTTGTTACTTGCCATCTTCTTAGAAAGGATCTTCAAACTCTAATACCACTTTGTTGGAAAAGGAACTTTGGAGATTGGAGGTTAGAGTTTGGAAGATAGATTTTGAAGAAGAGGCTACTTGTATTATTGCTCACTTCTAGCTCTTGTGCTTTATTTGGCTTGATTCAAACTCTAGGATATCACCTCTATTTATACTAGTTGAATCCCTTAAACTAATGGCTATGGTTTTACCAACTCATACAATCTAGAAATTACAAAAGACTCTCTAGAATATTCTATATTCTAGAGAATTCTACAACATACTTTAAAACATCTTTAAAAGAGATTTCTCTAGAATACTCTAGCACTTAAAAGGTTTCTAGAAATTGGGCTTTTATTTAGACTAGGCCCAAATACTAATAACCCAAAATCAAGTTTATATTTCAACAAAAGATTAACTTCAAATTTTAATTTTTTAAATTAGAATTGTGACTAACGACTCAGCTTAATTAAAAAGGTTAATTTCATAACGTGAGGCGTTATATTCTCCCTCGCTTTTTCTTTTTTTTTTTTCTTTGAGAAACAAAATAAAATATTTTCTAGATGATTTTAATCCTACTACATTGATACATATATTACATATATACAAATGAAAAAAAAATCAATTTATATCCTTAAACTTGTCAAATTATATCAATTTTAAGTTTAAACTTTATCTTTCCTTAAATTACACCTTAAACTAGGTATCATATGAACTTAGACTAGTACCATATGAAATTGATAAAATTATAGAGAAAAACGACATTAAAGCTATTTTTAAAAAATTATGAATTTTAGCAAAAATTATTGATTAATTAATTTGTGGGATCAAACTTATTTTCGTACAAAACTATATTATTAATTGTTTTTTATTTTTGGTTATATAAATTCTTTTTATTAGCAAAAACATAATAGATTTTTTTTCTCCAAATTTTGGTTTTCTTCTTTTCTCTAATTTTAGAGCTCTAAATTTAACTCCAATTTTGAAATCGTATATAACTACAAAATAAATTCAAAATTTGAAATCTTAATTTCCTTAATTAAACACACTTGTATCTAATTTTCTCAAATTATATTTCATTCAAATTTCAATTATTCAAACCAAATTAAGCATCTCCAATATATTGAGTTTAGTTTTACCTAAAAATGTGGGGCATTACGAAATGATTGTTTCTCAAGTTCAAATGAAATCAGTTTAAAAACCCCCCACCATTTTACTATTTCAATAATTATTACAACTCAATAAAATATAAGATCTACTAAAATCAATAATAATAATAAAAAGAAATAGAAAAATTTCTCCCAACCAATTATGAAACAGTCGGTATTTCTCACTTTATGCCGACCAAAAAAAAGTGGTCGGCCTTTCTACCCATTTTTCCCACCAATTAGGAAAGGGTCGGCATTTATCAACTTTTTGCTTACCCAATCCAATATGATTGACCTTTATCCTCATATTTGCCGACCAATTACAAAAATCGTCGACATTACTTACTTTTTGCCGACCAATTTATAATTGATGAGGAATTCTCTTCACTTTTGCCGACCAACCACAAAATCGTAGGCATTACCAATATTAGCCGACCATTTTTAAAGCGTCAAAAAAAATAACGTCAGTATATGACAAAATTCTTGTAGTATATGTCTCTTGAGTGTCATTTTACCTATCAAGTGTGCTTAAATTAAACTTTGTCCCTTCAGAGGAAAAAAAATTACATTTGTATGCAATAAGACTATTAACAAAAGTGACAAACTATTTTAGTTAAGTGCAATAGACATAAAATTCAATGCTATCTTAAGATAATACAAAGTGACAAACTATTTTATCCTTTTTGCTAAGATTCTTAATTGGTCGGTAATATTATATATGTTGAGTTTTCTTTACTTGACTTCATTTTTTGAATTGTAAATTTGTCCAAACCAAAGATTTATGTGAGAGAATAATAAACCTAACTCAATCCAAATAGCTCAATAAATGTAACACATTTTCAAATATTATTTTATGAAAATTATAATTCAAAGAGTTAAAATTTTATTTTCAAGAATGATTGAAAAATTAAATATCTAAAAAGAATTATCCAATAGAATAAAATTAAATACACATAATACATATGTAATTGAATCACAAAGACATGATATATACATTTTTCTTAATTTACTCAAACTAATTCAAGGAAAATTTGGGAACCAACCAAATTCATAAACATTCAATTAAAATGTATTGCCACTTTCGAAATTAGATACAAAATGATCAAAATGTTGATGAATTTTAATAAAATATATTACGATTACATAAATGGATTATTATGTCCTTTCTTCATATCATATATATTTGTAATTTTCCTTGGAACTGAAAATAATTGGTCAAATAATTTCAAAGAAAATCCAATGAATCATTGGCTTGCACACGTGGGATTCACATGGCAGAAGGTTTGAGTTTGATAGATCATGCTGAGATTTAGAATGTTTTGTAGGACATGCATTCTCTTTGTCTTTGATGAGAGACATTTGGAAATTTGTATGAAATCTTATCCATTACATGAATGCCAGAATAGTTAAATTAATAGTGACGCAACTTCATCCACTAACTTTTTTTTTTTTTGGTTAAATTACAAGTTTAGTCCCTGAACTAAGATCTGTGTCAATTTGGTCCCTAAACTTTCAAAAGTATCAAATAGGTCTCTGAACTTTCAATTTTGTATCTATTTTATCCCTAAACTTTGAAATATGTCTAATTAGTCCTTGAATTTCTAATAGGTCTCTAACATATTCACAATTTTTTAAAATTAATAGATCTATTATGTATAAAGATTGAATTTTTTGTCCAATAGAAGCTTAAGTTTTTAATTTTGTGCCTAGTAAGTTCATGAATTTTAAAAAACATCAACTAGGTTAAGGACCTATTAGACACAAATTTGAAAATTCAAGAACCTATTGGATACAAAATTGAAAATTTGAGCACTTATTAGACACATTTCAAAGTTTAGGGATCAAATAGATACAAAATTGAAAGTCCAGGGACCTATTTGACACTTTTGAAAGTTCAGGGACCAAATAGACACAAACCTCAAAGTTCAGGGACTAAACTTGTAAATTAACTTTTTTCTTTTCAAACATAATCTCTCATTTGATAGAAATAAGAAAAATTCATGATATATAAATAAGAAGATATAATATCATGTATTTTAGGTCAAATTAAAAATAAAAATCTATGAAATTTTAAATTTGAACAATATCATGCATGTGAAGAATATAAAAAGATTTGTTGTGAAAAGACATTTTAGCTCAAAGATTGAAAGTTTTAAACACAATTTGATAAGATAAGCAAAAAGTGGTCATTAGATAGAAGGTTAGTTGATTCTAGGTTTCGATTTAAAATCTCTAATATTTACTCTCTCATAAATAATTAAATTGGAAAATATTAACTTATATAAAACCCTCATTTTAGGTTTGAATTCCGTATTACTATGATCTTAGTTATGGAGAAAAAAAACCAACGAAGAATTTTCATAAATTATAAACCTAACTAGCAACATGCAAAAATATGTTATAAATAAGCTCCATGAAAAATATAATAAGAAGTGATGAGTTGGTACATTTGGACACTAAGCATTGGTAAGAAATGGACACATGGAGGACACTATGGCTATGGAGGAGATGCCATGTGGCATGGGTATTGTAAGGCATGTGGAATGGGGCATTTACATATTTGTTTGTTTATAATACTCCCCCTTAAATGCCCATTTTATATAAAATAGGACTCGTTAAAACCTTACTAGGGAAAAACCCTATGGGATAAAAACCCTAGTGAAGGAAAAAGAGTACATATTTTATATAATACATTTACTCCCCCTCATGACGACATCACTTGAGATCTCTGAGTCTTCGCATCCCAATACTGTGAACCAATTTCTCAAATGTTGTAGTTGGTAATGCCTTTGTAAATATGTCCGCCAAGTTATCCTTCGAACAAATCTATTGGACTGAGATGTCGTCATTTTCTTCAAGGTCATGAGTGTAGAAAAGCTTTGGAGAGATATGTTTCGTTCTATCTCATTTAATATATCCTCCTTTGACTTGAGCTATACATGTTGTGTTGTCTTCGTATACTATTGTTGGAAGGGGTTTGCTTGAAGATAAGCCACATGTCTCACGAATGTGTTGTGTCATTGATCTTAGCCATACACATTTTCGACTTGCCTCGTGAATTGCGAGGATTTCAGCATGATTCGAAGAAGTGGCCATGATGGTTTGTTTCACTGATCGCCATGATATAGTAGTTCCTCCACATGTAAATAGATAACCTGTCTGAGATCTAGTTTTGTGTGGATCAGATAGATAACCAGAATCTGCATAACCAACTAGATCAAAACTGGATTTGTTAGAATAAAATAAACCCATATCAATCGTCCCTCGAAGATATCGGAGTACATGCTTAACTCCGTTCCAATGTCTTTTTGTAGGACATGAACTATATCTAGCTAATAAATTTACTGAAAATGCAATATTTGGTCTTGTGTTATTAGCCAAATACATAAGTGTTCCGATTGCACTAAGATATGGTACTTCAGGACCAAGTAGTTCTTCATTGTCATCTCGAGGTCGAAATATATTTTTCTTTACATCCAGTGAACGAACCTCCATTGGAATGTTCAATGGATGTGCTTTATCCATATAGAATCTTTTTAAGATTTTCTCTGTATAAGTTGATTGATGAACAAATATCCCATCTGCTAAATGTTCAATTTGCAAACCAAGGAAAAATTTTGTTTTTCCAAGATCTTTCATCTCGAATTCTTTCTTAAGATATTCTATTGCCTTGGATAACTCTTCAGGTGTTCCAATTATATTTAAGTCATCAACATATATAGTTATAATAGTAAATCCTGACTGAGATTTCTTTATAAAAACACACAGACATATTGGATTATTTTGATATCATTCTTTCAACAGATATTCACTCAGGCGATTATACCACATTCGTCCTGATTGTTTTAATCCATATAATGATCTCTGTAACTTTATTGAATACAATTCCCGAGAACTTGATTCATATGTTTCTGATATTTTAAATCCTTCCGGGATTTTCATATAAATGTCATTATCCAGAGATCCATATAAATATGTCGTGTGACTACATCCATTAGATGCATATCAAGTTTTTCATTTATAGTCAGGCCAATCAAATATCTTAACGTTATTGCATCCACCAGAGGAGAATATGTCTCCTCATAATCAATACCAGACCTTTACGAGAATCCTTGTGCAACAAGTCTCGCTTTATATCTTGTGACTTCATTCTTTTCATTTCTTTTCCTTACAAATACCCATTTGTATCCCACAGGTTTGACACCTTTTGGTGTTAGGACTACTGGTCCAAAAACCTCACGTTTTGAAAGTGAGTTCAACTTTGCTTGGATTGCTTCTTTCCACTTCAGCCAATCCTTTCTATGTTGACATTCTTCGATAGATTTTGGATCAAAATCGTCACTTTCATGAATAATATCGTGAGCAACATTATAAGCAAAAATGTTGTCAACAATGATATCATTTCGGTTCCATCTCTTTCTTGTTGTAACATAGTTTATAGAAATTTCGTTATTATCCTCAAGCGTTTGATTTTCATCAATACTCTTTTGAGTAGTTGTATTCTGGATTTCTTCTGGAACATCCATACCTTTTATCGAACCATTTTGATTCTCAACTACTTTTCTTTTTTGAGGATTTTTATGTTTGGAACCCATTGGTCTACCACGCTTCTGGTGTAACGCCCCTACTTTTACAACATAAATTCCTAGGGACATTACTACTCATGCATGCATTCGAGGCCTTAACTGAGCTTAAAACAAATAAAAGTTGATAAATAAAAAATCAATTTAATTTGGGATCCCATAGAAATACAAAACGTTTACAAGAAACATAATTAAGTTCGGCCTCTAGTTTCAAAACTCTGTACTACATAAGCGGAAGACCATAATCTTTTAAAATTCTTTCTAAATCATGGATGCGGAATTCATGACTTGGTTTCCATGGCTTCTGTAGCGCCTCCATGCCACTCGCTTGGTATGCTCTCGTCTCTACCTGAAAACATTTTAAAACAAAGAAAGACACAACAAAGGTAGAGGGATGAGTATTATAAAATACCCAGTAAGTGGGGGTCGGGATATGCATACACATACAATCATGATCTTTAAACTCATTCGTAACATACATATATGGGACCTAAAACTTTCTAGTATTGTCAGGTCTTTAATCCATGACTGCTTATTTAGTTGTCAGGTCTTTAATCCATGACTGCTTATTTAATTGTCAGGTCTTTAATCCATGACTGCTTATTTAATTGTCAGGTCTTTAATCCATATTTGCTTATGTAATTATCAGGTCTTTAATCCATGACTGCTTATTTAATTGTCAGGTCTTTAATCCATGACTGCTTATTTAATTGTCAGGTCTTTAATCCATGACTGCTCATTTAATTGTCAGGTCTTTAATCCATGACTGCTTATTTAATTGTGGGCCCATTGGTCATCCCGAGTCATTTCGTTTTGAGTCCTCACGGACACTATACTTTGACCCATAGGTCTCTATTGCATGTTTGACCATGCACATAATAATCTCAGGATACCAATGTCCACACTATTCATTAATTCATTTCGTGGCATACAAAACATGCATGAGGTCCCATCATTCACATAATAATAGAGTACATGTCCCAACATCATCATCGATATACCAAACATACTTTTCTCATGGACAGTTTGAAGATCATACTTTTGTAAGAAAACATGAAACATTCTCATACAAACTACTGTCCTATTCTCACATGAAATAATGGAATACTTATACATAACATACGAGAATAATTTCACATAAAATAATGGTTTATTTCCACATGAGCATCGAAATATTTGCACATAAAATATTAAGTATTCACGATAATATCTGTATATTTTCACATGAAAAATATGAACTAATTTCGCATGAAATCATGAAAATCATTTTCATTCAATCCCATTAAAAGTTCGGCACAAGGTCCCTTACTAAACCTTTTGAAAATCATTCACTCGAGATTCTCGAGAAACCCTTTGAAATATTCGTTTTCTAAATTCAAGTCCTAAGCATGAGTTTTGGAAATTCACCTTTTGAAATAAATCCTCAATTTTCATCTTTTAAAACGAATACATATTTCAGGAAATCGTATTCACTTCCCTTTTTAAGATCGTTTGTAGAAAATCCCTTACCTTAGCTCGAAGTTCCTTACATTCCGTTTCTAACTCAAGGTTTCGCTTAGTCGAGCTCGATAGTCGAATCCCCTAAATCAATTTCATCAATTCCTTAATTAAATTACATAATTAGGAACTTAATTTGAATCCAATCATAGTTAGGCTAAGTTACCACAAACGGACGCTTAAAGCGAACTCGGGAAACGAAACTGATCGGGTCGGGCTGACTCCGACGAGCGGCGGCGCGTGGCCGACGAGTGGCGGCGCGTGACCGGAGTGCGGCGGCGCGTGACCGGAGTGTGGCGGCGCGTCTTGACGCGTGGAGCATGCCATTGAAAAGCTCGTGGCCCGATCTATTCGAAACCAGTGTCCGTTTAGAAGCCGGTCGAAAAAGTCGAACCGAGCCGAACCAACAATGCTCGAAGCCCGGTGGCTTGCGTTTCGGCGAAGTACGACGTCTGCAGCGGCGCGTGCAGCGGCTCAACCACCGGCGGCTGCGTGATGGAGGTTGCGGCGAGGACGAGGGCGTGAGAGCGAGGTCGTCGCCGAATGACTGCGACTACCAAGCGGGAGGATGAGCGGCGGCGTGGGCGAGTTTCCAAGCGAACAACAGCGGTGTCGATTGATTCGACGGCGAGTGAAGGGGACTCGTCAGCGGCGTGCGACCCATCTTCCTCGGATTCCGCGAGCTCAAGCCTCCGACGTCATTGTGCGTGAGTTGGGACGGCGTAAGCGGTCCTCTTTGAGCTCTCAGTCGCAGCCTTCTTCTCGTGAAGGAGAGCATGGAGAAAGAGAAGATGAGGATGAGAGGGTCCTCGTTATGCGTGCAAGACAAGACAAAACCCTAATTGGCTTTCCTTTAAGAAATTACAAAAACACCCTTCTCTCTAACCACAAGTAAGCCCTTAACTAAATTAAATGTTTTTTTTTTAACATAAAATCTAATTACACAAAATTCTTAATTTACATCACCTTTCAATATATTAGAAAGCCCTAAGGCCCGATTAATTTAATTCCAAATAAATTAATTCAAACACACAATTTAAAAGGTGTTTGAAGTTCTAGGGCGTTACATCTGGCGTGCTCCAGACTCATTATTGACAACTTGTTCCTGTGGGATATCAATTTTTGATGGAGCATTTGTTGCTGGTATATATGATTTATTCACTCTTTTAGCATCTGTGAATGCATCTGGTAATTGATTTGCTATATTTTGCAAAGGAATTATCTTTTGAACTTCAAGTTCACATTGATCTCTTCGAGGATCTAAATGAGATAATAATGATGCATTCCACGTAATTTCTTTTTCCAACTTCTTAATTCTTCCCCCTAATGTTGGAAAATTTGTTTCATTAAAATGGCAATCAGCAAATCGTGCAGTAAATACATCACCCGTCAGGGGTTCAAGATATTTAATAATTGGTGGAGCAATTGGAACATATACTGCACATCCAAAAATTCTCAGATGGGATACATTTGGTTGCTGGTCATAAGCTAATTGTATGGGGGAATATTTATTATAGGCAACTGGCCTAATACGTAATAATGATGCAATGTGTAAAATAGCATGACCCCAAACCGATGTAGGGAGTTTAGCTCTCATAAGCAATGGTCTTGCAATTAATTGCAGACGTTTTATAAATGATTCTGCTAGACCATTTTGTGTATGAACATGAGCTACAAGATGTTCAACACTTATCCCAATTGACATACAATAATTAATAAAAGTTTGGGATTTAAATTCACCAGCATTATCAAGTCGAATTGTCTTAATTGTATAATCAGGAAATTGCGCTTTTAACTTAATTATTTGAGCAAGTAATCTTGCAAATGCAAGATTTCGACTTAATAATAAGCATACATGTGACCATCTGCTGGATGCGTCAATTAATACCATAAAATATCTAAATGGACCACTTGATGGGTTGATGGGTCCACAAATATCACCTTGAATTCGCTCTAAAAATGCAGGCGATTCAATCCCCACTTTTGCTGGTGAGGGTCTAATAATTAATTTCCCTTGAGAGCAAGCATCACATGGCAACTCATTTGATTGAAGAATCTTCTGGTTCTTTAAAGGATGTCCATGTGAATTCTCAATCATTTTCCTCATCATTATCGATCCTGGATGATCTAGTCGATCATGCCAAACACTGAATATTTCTGAATTCATGAACTTCTGGTTCATTGTTGCATAACTTTCGATTACTCATATATGAGTATAATATAATCCAGAAGAAAAAGCTGGTAGTGTTTCTAATATACGTTTTTCATGTGAAACAATAAATGTGATATAGAGACACTCTATATTATTTTTACGATCAGTTTCAACATGATAACCATTATTACGTATATCTTTGAAACTCAATAGATTTCTTTTTTATTTGCTAGAGAATAAGGCATTATTAATTGAAAATTTTGTTCCTCTAGGCAAGATAAAACTTGCTTTTCCAAAACCTTCAATCAGGTCTGCAAAACCTGATATAGTATTGATTTTTGCTTCCAGCATTGTCAATTTAGAAAAATATTTTACATTTATGAGTATCGTAATGCGTAGTCGTGATGATCTGCACTTGACATAAATCCTCATTGCTCATTTTCGGGTTACTCAACATATTGAAATTGCCCATATTTCTTCATTGATAAGAAAGGAAAAGCGATTACAAAAAGTCCTAAATATATATACAAAAACAAGAAAAATATATTATAATTACAAACAGTACTTAATTATATATCTTCATACAAAACATTCTCTACTTGTTTGATTGCATCAATTTTCTCTCCAGGAGATTCAAAATAATCAGCCACATCAAGATGCACCATATTGGAGGGATCAAACACATCATCTTCTTGAATGGCAAGATTCACCTCCACATTCTTTCATTTTCTTTTTTCCTTCAGAGAAGCTTGATAGAGATCAATAAGGTGTTTTGACGTACGACAGGTACGTGACCAGTGCCCTGTCATTCCGCACCGGAAACATTTATGTTCATCACCTTTTGAACTTCTATCTTGTGGAGCTTTTCCTTTATGATCATCAGTTCGTGTGAGTTTCTTAAAATTATAATGCCCACCACGAAAATAGGTATTTCTTCCTCTATCGCGGTCCCGACCTCGACCACGACCACGACCTCGACCACAATTATTGAAATTCACAGCATTCACTTCAGGGAATGGTGTTGCTCCAGTTGGTCGAGATTCATGATTTTTCATTAATAGCTCGTTATTTTGTTCAGCCACGAGAAGACATGAAATTAGTTCTGAATATTTTTTAAAGCCTTTCTCTCGATATTGTTGCTGCAGGAGCATATTCGAGACATGAAAAGTGGAGAATGTCTTCTCTAACATATCAACATCAGTAATCCTTTCTCCGCATAATTTTAGTTTTAAACTAATTCTGAATAGTGCGGAATTATATTCACTTACTGATTTGAAATCTTGCAACCTCAGGTGCATCCAATCATAACGAGATTTTAGAAGAATAACTGTTTTTTTATGATCATACATTTCTTTCAAGCCTTGCCATAGAATGTAGGGATCTTTTATTGTAAGATACTCCATTTTCAATCCCTCGTGAAGATGATGGCGAAGGAAGATCATGGCTTTCGCTTTTTTTTGATTTGATGCATCATTGCCTTCTTTAATTGTTTCTCCAAGATTCATGGAGCCTAGATGGATCTCAGCATCAAGGACCCATGACAAGTAGTTATTTCCATTAATATCCAAGGCCGCAAATTCTAATTTTGCAAGATTTGTCATAGTAATACTATATAAAAAGAAATTGCATTTACATTAGGAAATCAATTAAACATGCAAAATAACATTTTATTATTAAAAAAATGGCTTACCCGGAGGACCCTTTAGTGAAAAAAATCGGCAAAGCTTCGTGCTGATAACGTATTGTGAAAATAGGATGAAAATCGGGTATAATTTTACCAATATTTAAATACTAATAATAATAATAATAATAATAATTCAAGTATTTGGAAATTAGAATTAGAATATATATATATATGAACAAAAGATAATGGAAATTTATGGAAAATTAAATAAAGACTAAATTAAAGAGAAAGTGGAGGAAGAGAAGAAAGATTGGAGAAGGATTTCACCAATTGTGCATATTATTCTTCCACCAAAAGCCACTATTTATAGGCAATTTGGCAAGAGATGAATTGGTACATTTGGACACTAAGGATTGGTAAGAAATGGACACATGGAAGACACTATGGCTATGGAGGAGTTGGCATGTGGCATGGATATTGTAAGGCATGTGGAATGGGACATCTACACATTTGTTTGTTTATAATATCCTAAACATTTTTCTTATGTAAAAATTTATTTATTTTGTGCTGGAGTGAATGGGACTTCACAACCGCAGCGTTTGACAATGATCCCGTAGGTCTCCGACTCCCACATCGACAATAACAAAGAAGCAAAATCCAACAGAGATTAAATAGTCTTAACAAGAGAAAATTATTGAAGGTTACTGTTTTTTTTTCCTCTCTCTTCTACCAATATACTAGGTTGATAGATTTGAATCTCTAACAATTTTTTATCAATGATACATGCCAATTATAGTTGAACTCTAACTAATCTGTTATCGATTCTAATTGTTGTTTGTTTTCCTACACATTAGATAGTAGGATATCATATTGGGTTGTTGAGTGTGTTTTAATATATTTTATTCATATTTTATTTTCACATTTTTCATTTTTAATTAAGTTGTTATAGTTGAATAGGAGAAATTATTTGAAGAGACCACTATTTTGGTGAGTCGTTCAATAATTTGTGGAATATAGGACCAATTTCTTAAAGGGCTGAGAGTTGGATATAAAGAAAGTCCATGAAGGTTGAAGTCTTGCAATTGCATGGATGTCTATTTAAGAATTAAGAGATTGTTTGAATCGTTGAGTGAGTTATAATAACATGAATTATAATAGTATGCGAGTTATTATAATATGTTAAATTATATATTATTGTTTAAAATTCAGAGTTGTTTAGTCTAGGGTTATACTATTTTGTTGGGGGGTGCAGAGTACTCCACGAATTTATAACACAAATTATAATTACATGTGCTTCAAATAGGCTCTAAAATATTTGATATAGTAAATGGTAGAGTGGGAGATTTGAATATATATGGTCTCCTAATTAAGTGTATATATTTATGTCAATTGAGTGTTATACTCATGTTGATAAATATTAGAAAGAGTTAATACCTTACTTAAGACTAAATATATAAGTCGCCAACAAAGTTTAAAATGTATATCGAATTCTCAATTTTATAGAAATATCAATGGTAATATCTATAATATGATGTTGATAGATATTTTTGAAAAATTTTAAAATTCAAAAAATATATTTTAATTAATAAATAAACATTTTACTCTTTTTAAACAATTAAAATATTTGTTATAATACTATATTCACATCATATGTTACATTTTATTGCTTTTTTTTTAATATTTTATCGATTTTAAAATAGCATAATGAAAATGTTGATTCATTCTTCATATTGATGTTGAATCCATGGACATGTAAAAATGTTGATGAAAATGTTGACAGGTCGACGAAAATTTAATACCATGGTCGCCACAATGTAGTTTTACCTTTTATAATCGTTGTATGAATAAATAAATACAAAATTGATAACCATTTTGTTTTTTATTTTTAGTTTTTGAAATTTAAACCTAAAAATACTACTTTTACCAATGAGTTTATATGTATTCTTATCTACTTTGTACCTATGTTTTCAAAAATCAATCTAACTTTTGAAAACTAAAAAAAGTAGTTTTCAAAAACTTAATTTTGTTTTTAGAATTTGGCTAAGAATTCAAATGCTTACTTAAGGGAGATGATCTCTATTGTAGAGAAATTAGGTGAAAATAAGCTTAACTTTCAAAAACTAAAAACAAAAAACAAAAAACAAAAGGGTTATCAAACGGGGCCTTAATTTTTTGTTTTTAGTTTTTGAAATTGTGCTTATTTCTAATTTCCGATTCTATTCAATGAATTTCATCTTTTTTAGAGAAAGATTTGAATTCTTAGCCAAATTTTAAAAATAAAAACTAAAGCCTCGTTTGATGACCATTTGGTTTTTGTTTTTTGAAAATTAAGCTTGTGTTCTACCCATTTTTCTATAATGGTTTTCAATTCTTAGCCGAATTCCAAAACACAAAAACAAATTTTTGGAAATCACCTTTTTTAGTTTCAAAAATATGGCTTGGTTTTTTAAAGCATATGTAAAAAGTAGATAACGAAAGAAGGAAATCTATAGGTGGAGGTGATATTTATGTGCTTAATTTTCAAAAACTAAATGGTTATCAAATGGAGCTTAAGTTTTTCAAACTGCTTTATTTATTTTTCAAAACTTGGGTTGATTTTTTAAAACATACGTAAAATGTGGATAACAAAATAAAGAAAATCATAGGTAGAAATAGTATTTATAGACTTAATTTTAAAAAGCTAAATTGGTTATCAAATTGAAGTTTGTTTAGTATGCTCTAAATTCAAAATGCTCCCACAAATATCAAATTACTATAAAGGACAACTATTAAATACCATGAACTAATAACTTCAAATTTTTATGTAAAACACTATGACCGATAACGATAGTTGGCAAAGTGGTCGTTGGCTGTGAGGTGGTGGCGTAATCAACGATGGTGAGGTGATGTCGAATGATAGTGTAATTCGATGATCGCTAGTAACAGTCACCAATGGTGTGGAGTTCGATGGTCGTCAAAGTAGTCGCCCATAGTGGTTGTCAAACACTACAAATACAAATTCAATAAAAATGACGTGGAATAGTTAATCCAAAAGAAACCTTCTTGCCTCCTTTTCCACTTTCAGTACCTCTTCTTCTCTTCTTATATCCACCAACTAATGTTTTCCCATTTTACATGCAAAAAAGAAAAAAAAAAAAAAAAAAAAAAAAAACCTCCCTTCATTAAACTTTTCTTAAACTTTGCCTTCTTCATCATTATTCTCGCTCAAATTTTCTCGGCTTCCAAACAGTCTCACTTTCTTCAACCAAAAAAAAAAAAATAGAGTATTGGTCAACAATGGCGTCTCTGTTAGGCATCTTGGCATTAATTCAAACCGTCTTCCCTCCAAAGCTTCGCATGGCCATCATCAACCTCTCCACCAAAATTTTTTCTTGTTTTTCATCCTACATCTACTTCGACATTACAGAGATCGACGGCATCAACACCAACGAGCTCTACAACGCCGTCCAACTCTACTTAAGCTCCTCCATCTCCACCACCGCCGCCCGCCTCAGCCTAAGCCGACCACTCAATTCCGCCGCCATCACTTTCGCCCTATCCAACAACGACACCATCTCCGACGAGTTTCACGGCGTCGTCGTCCAATGGGAGCACATCGTCACGCAGAGGCAAATACAAGGATTCACATGGCCAAGAATATTTCCAGAAGACAAAAGAGGATTCACACTCAAATTCAAAAAGCAACACAAATTCCTAATCCTCAATTCCTATTTGGATCACATTGTCGAAAAGGCTAACGAAATCCGACGGAGAAATCAAGATCGGTACCTCTTCACGAATCCTCGCGGCGGTTCGTTAGATTCCCAAGGCTGCAATCCGTGGGAGGCCGTTCCGTTCAAGCATCCAAGCACGTTCGAAACGCTCGCCATGGATCCGATCAAGAAGCGGGAGATCGTGGAAGATCTTCGAGATTTCGCTAATAATGGCAAATCGTTTTACCAGAAAACAGGACGCGCTTGGAAGAGAGGTTACCTTCTGTACGGACCTCCAGGAACGGGGAAATCGAGCTTGATTGCAGCGATGGCGAATTTTCTAGGGTTTGACATTTACGATCTCGAATTGACGGAAGTTCAGAACAATTCCGAGCTTAAAAAGCTTCTAATGAAGACGACGCCCAAATCTATCATCGTAATCGAAGACATCGATTGCTCAATCGACCTCTCGAACAGGAAGAACGCGAAGGATGTTTTGAATTCCGTCTCCGAAAATGGGGGAAATCGAAATTCGATTACGCTTTCTGGTTTGTTGAATTTCAGCGATGGATTGTGGTCGTGTTGTGGGAGTGAGAAGATCTTCGTCTTCACGACGAATCACATCGAGATGCTGGATCCGGCATTGGTGAGGAGCGGGAGAATGGATATGCACATTTTCATGAGTTTCTGTTCGTTTCCGGCGCTGAAGATTCTTCTGAGAAATTATTTGGATTGGGAAGAAGAAGAAGATATGGATGGAACGATTTTGAGAGAATTGGAACAGAGCATTGAGAAAGCAGAGATAAGTCCTGCTGAAGTTAGTGAGATTTTGATCAAGAACAGGAGGGAGAAGGGAAGAGCGATGAGAAGGGTTTTGGAAGCTTTGAAAATGAGAGCTGATAAGAAGAAGTCAGCCATTAATGGAGATTTGAGGAAGGAGGAAGATGAAGAAAAGGAAAAGAGAACAATGGAGAATGTTAAAGATGGACTTAATGAAATGATTTGAGCGATTAGTGATTCTAATTAAATTGTTTCTCTCTCACTCTTTAGGCTTTCTAGAGATTTGTTTTGGTGATTATTATAATTTTTATTGTGATTAGTGACAGGTTGGTCTTGGTGGTTAGTTTCAAATTTGTGCATTTATGGTTTATTATTAGAAACATAACACTCACTTATTTATTTATTAGTTTAATAATACAATTTTTTTTAGTAAATCAAGGGGTAAGAGATTTGAACTTATGTTTTGATCATAAATCTTACACAATGTCAGTTGATATGACAAGTTTCAATTTTTTTTTATAAAAATATTATAGTAAAGTATTATAGTAGGACATTTTTTTTATTAATATTGGAAGATTACAAATTTATTATAAAAATACAAGTTTCAAATTATTTAGAAAAATATTATATTTATTAGCGGGATCAAACTCGTTTTTACTACGTTTAGTAAGAAAAAATAAACATGTACATGTTAGAGATGACCTCTGCCAAAAAGTTTAGAAAAATGTAAATTGAAAGCTTGGTTGGATATATGTGTATTTTTATTTATATAAAAACTTAGAAAAACGTAAATGGAAAGACATATAGCCAACCACCTCTCAATTGGCTCTTGAAGAAATGAACTGTATATGTGTGTTTTTTTTTATAAAATGCAATAAATGTCGTCTGTTCGAGAGACGATTTTCGCCTTATGTAAAAGGTCATCTTTATATATCAAACTAATAAAAAGTATAATATTTTTTAAATAATTTAAAACTTGTAATATTTTTATAATAAATGTGTAAACTTACCATATTAATAAAAAAAATGTCTCATATTTTACCTATGTTTCTATCAAATGTGTGTTTAACCTGCCTTTTAGCATTATATACTGTACTCTGTAGACTAAAAGATAAAATTCCAACCATCATAATGTTGAAATTAAAAAAAAAAAAAAAAAGTTTATCTGATTCAACTGTGCTTAGAGAAAGTGTTTATTCAATTTAACTCAAAAATATTTTTGAATAAAATTCGTGAACCAACAAAATTTATAATAAGTTAAGTTAAATAACGTAATTGTCACATCAAAATTTGATATAAAATCATTAACATTTTGACCCATTTCAATAAAATGTAATAAAAATCATGTTGCGATTATAAATGGATTTTTATGTTCCTTTATATTTGTAATATTGCTTTTCGAAAATGAAATAATTGATCAAATAATTTCAAAGAAAATGCAATGAATCATAGGCTCATATGCGAGGAATTATTGGGTGAGACAGTTACAATAATGTGACTACAAATTTTTTATCGGTGGATGAAGATAGAAAAGTACCTCAAATTTATATCGAATAATAATTAGGAGGCAAAAAAATGATTGAATTCACATTTAACAGTTATTATGAGACAATCATATTGTGACAACCTCATTAAATAATTTTTCCTTGCACCCGTGAAATTCACATGGCAAAAATTTGAGCTTGATAGATTGTAACGCCCCGTAATTTGAACATAAACTACCCGAGGCATTACTTCCAAGTTGCACCGCTCGCACCGAAAATCCGGCAGCATAACGACACAACCTGGACAAACCATAAATTTTAAATGAACCTGAACCTGGACAAAACACTTCAAAAGACTCACGAGGGTACCCAACCTCCACCAAACTACTCAGAAAATAATAGGGTGGCTCAGGTCCTCTGAGTTAACAAATCTCAAGCGTGAAGCATGCTTTGAATACGAAAGAAAACATAACTGAACATACTTCGACTCGAGAAATGAACAACAGACAGAATAAAGTTTAAAACATGAATGGAAGCAGCGGAATGCAACAGAAGAAAGAAAAAAAAACAACAACTCCTAATCGAAAACTCCTAACTAAGTCCTACAAGTCTTCATGCAGATAAACATCGACATCAACAATGAACTAGATTCATGCACAATTGCGAATATCACAACCTAACATGCCACTACCAGAACAATATAACTATTTCCAAACAAATATTGCATGCAATGCGCCCCTAAGCCCTACACTTAGGGCGGTAGTCCAAATAACTACTTACAGGAAATCCAACCACAACGAGCGACTTTGAGTAACGTGGCGTGCTCCAAACGTACTTCTACTTTCAATTAATCCCTAACGAAGAACAATCACGACAAGAATCAATAAACCAAACACGACGCAACGAACCTAACTCGAAATCTAAATAAGAGTAGTAAAACTCACCCAACGGAACTCCGAACGAGTTAAGGAACGAACCGAGGCGACCGCACGGAAGGAAGCGATCGGCGGCCTGCGCAGCGGCGGCAGCGTGTGAGCAGCGGGCGGCGACACATGAGTAAATGACGCGCAGCAAGCACAGATCTGGACTCCTCGTGGCCCGATCTACACAAAGCCGGACTCCGTTCGTCAAAAATCGGCTTAAAATAGCTTGAACCTGTCAGAAAATGCGTGGGTCTCGCGGATCTCTTCAGCCGGCGATTGAACTCGCGGTGGCGACGTGCTGGCGGCAGCGCTTCGCTTCAATCGGCTTCTGGAGGCGGCGACGGCAACCTGAGGGGCGAGAGAGAGAACCGTGAGAGAGAGAGAGTGACGGTGAGGGAGAGGGAGAGCTCGGGCGGGAGAGAGAGAGAGACGGAGAGAGAGATAGAAGGCGTACCGAGGGAGAGTGAGGGAGAGGAGGAGAAGGGAGAAGAGGGGGAAAAGAGAGGAGAGGGAGAAGGAGAACGTGGGCTGCCGGCCGCTTCGTTCGCGGCAAATGAAAAGGGAGGGAGGGCGAAGCCCTCCCGACTTTTCGTTTCTGCATTATTATTATTATTATTTTTACCGCACGTTACATAGATCATGCTAGGAATTTAGAATGTTTGTGGGACATGGACATTCTATTTGCCTTTGATGAGAAACATTTGGAAATTTGTATGAAATCTTATCTCCAATCCATACATGAAAGCTAAAATAGTTAAAGTAAGAAGGTTCAACTTTATATACTCAAAATTTTTTTTATTGTAAATACAATCTCGAATCAGTTAGAAGTAAAGAAAATTCAAGATATATAAGTAAGAGGATTTGATATCCTACTATTTTTATGTTAAATTAAAAATATTTCTATGTAATTTCATGTTCAAAGTGGCCAATGCCAATAATTATATATGAAGATATCCTAGCTCAAAATTGTAAAGTTTAAGCCCAATATGGTAATAAAGTTGTAACGCCCCAGGCCCAGGATCCCCTGCAACCTGGCAACGTCACCATATCATCCATGACTGCTTGTAAGAGTGAAGACACTATCCCCATAAACCAACACGGGGTCCTTTCAGCATGCTTTGTCCTCACTCACATGTTCCCTAGGAAAATTCCCAGGAGTTCACCCAACATAGAATTGCTCCAAGCCAAGCACGCTTAACTGTGGAGTTCCTATGATTGAGTCACCGAAAAGGAAGGTGCACCTTGTTGGTATAGGTAGTAGCTATCAATTCTTTTAATCTTTTCTCAACTATACTTTCATATCCTCATGGTCACTCGCATGTACCCCTTTTTCTCGGGCACCATGCTTTCATATCCTCAGGATCCCTCTCATTTAGATGTGGACTCGGTTCATTCATGTACTCCTCTTTCTCGCGTCACAAAAGTGAAATGTTTTGTTACCAAAAATAATCTTTATTAGTTGGGTCCAAGTTTATGTAGGGCTCAAATTCTCTCGTCCAAGTTAGTCTAAGGGGAAAAGAAATGAAATTTATACTCATTAACATAATTTTGTGTTAGCAATTTTATATTTTTTAAAAATGGTACGTTGTGTGATTTTTAAATAACATGAAATCTAAACAATAATTTATTGCCTCTCCAAGACAACTCAAAGATGGTTTGATTAAATAAAGATTAGTTAATTTAAAAAAGACTCGTTTTTGTTATGGAAAAAGAAAAATAACCAATTAAGTTAAAATTTCCATAAACAACATGCATAAAAATATGTTATAAATAAACTGCATGAAAGATATAATCAAAAGAAAGTATGAAGAAAGAATAGGAGAGTGCGTCTCTTTTCTATTTTTATTTATCAATTTGTAAGAAATATACTTGTTTGATAATCCATTTCATTTCTTGTTTTCAAAATTTGAAAAAAAAAATCTAAATTTGGGATTGAAATTTGAGAACTAGGAAGAAGGATAGAAAGGAGCAATTGAAGACTTGTTTGGTAAGATTTTTTTTTTATTTCAAGAATTATTGAATGTTGCTATTGTAACAAACAAAGTTATCTTCTAATAATTGTTAGATGCAAGTTTCAAAGATGTTTGAATATCCTCTGCTATTCAATTGGGCAACAACAATGAGTTAAAATTTTCCCTAAAACATTATAAGATGTTTGAATATCCTACATTTCTATTAAAAAAACACAAAAATTTTGGAGACAATCAGAGAAATGGCTAAATTTTAGCTACATGACTTGTAAAATGTCTAATCATCTTTTAAATAGCAAAAATGTTTAAAACAATTTTTAATTAAATATAATTTAATATTATGACGAAATTGTTCTTTTGAGAGATTTTGGGGTTTCTAGATCCTACAATCACAATTAACAAGCTTGAGTATCTTCTAATAATTGTTAGATGCATGACCCTAGACCGATGTAGGAAGTTTAGCTCTCATAAGCAATGATCTTGCAATTAGTTACATACGTTTTATAAATGATTCGGCTAGACCATTTTGTATATGAACGTGAGCTACAAGATGTTCAACACTTATCCCAATTGACATACAATAATTATTAAAAGTTTGGGATGTAAATTCACCAGCATTATCAAGTCGAATGGTCTTAATTGTATAATCAGAAAATTGTGTTTTTTACTTAATTATTTGAGCAAGTAATCTTGCAAATGCAAGATTTCGACTTGATAATAAGCATATATGTGACCATCGGCTGGATGCGTCAATTAATACCCTAAAATATCTAAATGGACCACTTAATGGGTTAATATGTCCACAACTATCACCTTGAATTCGCTCTAAAAATGTAGGTGATTCAATCCTCACTTTAGCTGGTGATGGTCTAATAATTAATTTCCCTTGAGAGCAAGCATCACATGACAACTCGTTGGATTGAAGAATCTTCTGGTTCTTTAAAGGATGCCCATGTGAATTCTCAATAATTTTTCTCATCATTATCGATCCTAGATGACTCATTCGATCATACCAAACACTGAATAGTTTTGGATTTATGAACTTCTGGTTCATTATTGCATAGCTTTTGATTACTTGTATATGAGTATAATATAATCCAAAAGAAAAAGCAAGCAGTGTTTCTAATATGCGTTTTTCATGTGAAACAATAGATGTGATATAGAGATATTCTATATTATTTTTACAATAAGTTTTAACATGATAACCATTGTTACGTATATCTTTGAAACTTAATAAGTTTCTTTTTGATTTGCTAGAGAACAAAGCATTATTAATTGAAAATTTTGTTCCTTTAGGCAAGATAAAACTTGTTTTTCCAAAACCTTCAATCAAATCTGCAGAACCTGATATAGTATTGAGTTTTGCTTTCAGCATTGTCAATTTAGAAAAATATTTTTTGTTTATAAGTATTGTGTGCGTAGTTGCGCAGTCTGCCAGACATAGATCTTCATTGCTTATTTTTTAGTCATTCAACATATAAAAATTATTCATATTTCTTCATTAAACAAAAATAATTACAATAAGAGATACATCATACAAAAAGTTCAAAGCTAAAAAAAAATATAAAAATAAACATTAGTACAAGACATTCTCAAAATTAAAAAAAAAAAGCACTTGTTAATCCATCAATTGCTTCAATCTTCTCTTCAGGAGATGCAAAAAAGTCTGTCACATCCAAATTTGTCATATTAGATGACTCAAATATATCATTATCTCGATAAGCAAAATTTGCTTCCATATTTTTCCCTTTTTTCCTTCAGGAAAGCTTGATAGAGATCTACCAGATGTTTGGATGTACGATAAATACGTGACCAATGTCCAGTCATTCCACATCGAAAACATTTATTCTCATCACCTCTTGCATTTTTATTTTGTGGAGTTTTCCTTTGTGATCATCATTTCGTGTGAGTTTCTTGAAATTTGGATAATTATAATGTCCACTACGAAAATAATTATTTCTTCCCCTACCGCGGTCACGACCTCGACCACGACCACGACCTGGACCTCGATTGTTAAAATTCACAGCATTTACTTCAGGGAATGGTGTTGCTCCAGTCGCCCAAGTTTCATTATTTTTCATTAATAGCTCGTTATTTTGTTCAGTCACGAGAAGACATGAAATGAGTTCTGAATACTTTTTAAAGCTTTGTTCTCGATATTGTTGTTGTAGGAGCATATTCGAGACATGAAAGGTAGAAAATGTCTTCTCTAACATATCCACATCAGTAATATTTTCTCCACATAATTTCAATTTCGAACTAATTTTGAATAATGCGGAGTTATATTCACTTATTGATTTAAAATCTTGCAACCTCAGGTGCATCCAATCATAACGAGCTTTTGGAAGAATAACACAGTTTTTTGATGATCATACCTTTCTTTCAAGTTCTTCCACATGACGTAGGGATCTTTTATTGTTAGATATTCCATTTTCAATCCCTCGTGGAGATGATGACGAATGAAGATCATGACCTTACCCTTTTCTTAACTGGATGTCGGATTCCCTTCTTTAATGGTCTCTCCAAGGTTCATAGCATCCAAATGTATCTCAGCATCAAGCACCCATGACAAATAATTATTATCATTAATGTCAAGGGTTGTGAATTCTAATTTTGCAAGATTTGCCATAGTAGTACTATATAAAAAGAAATTGCATTTATATTAGGAAATTAATAAAACATGTAAAATAATATTTTATTATTAAAAAAATGGCTTACCCGGAGGATCTACCTTTAGCAGGAAAAATGACAGAGGCTCGTGCTGATAACGCGTGTAACGCTCGGTTTAAAAAAAAAAAAAAAGAGAAAACGCAAGAAGTGTTTCTCGTCGCCGCCCCCCCTTCTTCTTCTTCTTCTTCTTCTTCAGCAAATCGACCCCTCCATCACGCTCAGCCCGCACGCAACGCGACCGCACAACCGCTGCAGTTCGGTTGTTCACGCTGGAGTCTACCGCCGTCTTGCCCACGCCCACGCAAGCCCTCACGCGCTGCCTCTCTCCGGTGGTCGTAGTCCTTCGTCGGTAAGGTTTTTTTTTCAAGAATCCTTAGTCCTTAGAGACTTGGTTCAACCAGTTCATTGGTATTTAGTCCAGTTTTCGTGATTTTAAGGTTGGTTTTGAATAGATCGGGTCATGGGCATTTCGGATCTATGCTCCACGCGCCGCCACTCGCCGGATTCCGCCGCCGCCGCCGCCGGATAAGGCTCGAAAATGTTAAGAAAGTACAGGGAGCTCGGGATCGAAGCTTTCGTCATCCAGATAAGTAGTCATTTGGATTAAGCCCTCAAAGCCATTATTCAATTTGTTTGTATGCAGTAAGCTATGAATTATGTTCAATGCACGAAAATGACGTTGCGATGCTTATGTATGAGTTTGGGTTTGTGTGGGTATTGCTTGTACCGCTAATGGACTAAGGAAGTAATCTATAGGGGAATAGGGGCTTAAGGCTTGAAGTTAAGGGTGAAACTTAAAGTCTTGGACCGTGATGAGTTGAGAATAAATGTTGTGGGTTTGAGATGGATGCAGTGGAAAAGTAGTACTATGTTTGGGTTCCTCCTCGAGGTTTACACTTGGTTTATGAATCTTGAATAAACTCTAGATGGGGGAGTGCGACAAAGTATAATTGATCAATCTAATTATATGATTACTGTGTTGGGCTTAAGATCGTTTAAGTGTGAAACGGTTCCTAAAAGAAGCTTGAGGTTATGAACTAAGGTTTGGTTATCGAGATTTGGGCCAAGTGTGTCCGTTGAGCGTATTGCCTTAAGTTCGACTCGTATTTAAGTTGTCTAGATCACTATAACCGTTGGTGGGCGGTAAGAGTAAGCTCTAGGCAGCGTTTGTGACCTTCCATCTCCTTGGAATGGTTTTGGGCGAGCTTGTATTTTATTTTCGAAGGAATGGGTTCTTTCGTGGACTCTTGAAGCGTTGTTTGTAGCCGACTTGATCCGGTAATCGAGCTCATGAGTGAATGAGCTTGTTTGCATAGTTTGTGGATTGAACCTCGTGAGTGTTAAAGTGGTTGGTTCTGATCGTGAATGAGTTGGCTTATGGATGGTTGAGGTATTTTTAGATATGCAGCATGTATTGCTCGCATAGTTGACAGAACGTATGTTCGAGTATGGTTTTAGTACCAGAGAGGAGAGTTGTGTCAGGTAACCCCTCAGTCCTGAAGTCCCTACCTTACTCCTCGTTTGGGTGACGTCATCCCACGACTTTGTGTGGTGAGGAACTAGCATGGAATACGTATATGACGATGTCCCGTGGTGAGTCATAGTGTGAGTGGCAATAGACAGGAGCAGTGATGTCTTGTGGAGAGCCATAGTAGTCATGGCAATAGACCAAAGACGGGAATGCTTCGAGGTGAGTCACTATGAGGGTGGCAACAGACTCGGAGTGGGATTGAGCTTACGAGCGTCCTACGGGGCGGTCTGGGTTACGTCAGAATTGCTAGTTAGAGAGACGTTTACCGACGTGAAGCAAGGAGCTGAGCAATCCGGTGTGGGCTTGGGGTAGGGCTAAGTCAGACATCTAGCTGAGTGTGGTCTGAAAGTGGAATTTGAATACTTTGAGGGGTTGGCTAAAAGTGAAAACCTGGTTGAATTTGGGACCCTTGAGAATGGGTCGGAGATTTTAGGAATGTCTTGTTAGAATCCTAAATAACCTTATGAAGCGCAAAACCCAGCACTTACTAAACCCTGAGTTACGCCTGAGCGAGTCGGAACCTCTAGGTTGGCGATATATGATAGGCTCGTGAGTTTGGGGTGTGTCCCTGATGAGATCCGGGAGTGGTTGCTTTCCATGATCCCGGACTAGCTTAGGGGTGATTCCCCAATGGGCGTGTTGGTTACGCATCGCACGGTACCATGCTAGTGTGTTATGAGAGCCTGGGGTGTGTCCCCGTTGAGATCGATAGTGGTTGCTTTCCATGATCCTGTGTTGGCTTAGGGGCGATTCCCCATAGGGCGTGTAGGATACGTACCTACTCTACTCTATGCCAGTGTGTAGTGGCGTGAGAGTTGCTTTCTCTCATTGCATCGTCAACCAAAGTTTCAAGATCGAAGGTAGAGCTCGAGTTATTACCGCAGGGGAGACTCAGGGTGAAGTGTGCTAAGTGTGAGACCTGTTTGGGGTTGAGTGAGTTTAGGAGACGAGTCTTGTTTGGTTGCATGTTAGTTTGTTTGGACGTGAGTGGGCTGCTTACTGAGTATTTTTATACTCACCCGTCTACTTTATTGTTTTTGGTTGCAGGTAAGAAACCTTGAGGCGGCTGACGACGATGATGACCCGACGAGGCTGTGGGACCCTGTTTCTTTCTTGTTTCCTTTGCGCTTCGAGTTTTCATTTGTCATTGTCCTGTTTTAGTTTCTATTTTATATGTCTAGTCGTGCGACACCTTGTTTTTCACTTGTATTCCTTAGTTATTGAGTTTCCTTTTCGCTCGCATATGTTTTTATCTAAGAGATTGTGCTTTGGAACTCTAATTGTAGCCAACCCATTTTATGCGATGAAGTTTGGTGGGGGTTGGGCATTCTCGTTTCTTTGAAGTGTTTCTTCTGCTTATTAGGTTCTAGAAAAATTTTGGTTTTCTCCTTGCTACGCCGTTATGCTGCCGAAATTTTGGCGTGAACGGTGTAGCGGAGTAACTTCCCTAACGTAGATTCGTCTCTGAATTTTAGGATCGTTACAACATGTTGTGAAATTGAGGGGCAAAACCAGGCATTGAAACTTTACTAAATCATATAATAATATAAATAAATAAATAAATAATAATAATAAAGAAAATTGGGAATGGAAAGTGGGGTATATATATATATATTATAAATAAAGGTAGTGGAATTATATGACAAAATTAAATAAATGATAAAATTAGAGAGAAAGTGGAGGAATAGAGAAAAGAGTGGAGAGTTTTTCACCCAATTGATGCATTTTAATTTTCCACTATAAGCCACTATTTATAAGCAATTTGGAGAGCATGATGTGGTCCATTTGGACACCAATCTATGAGTTTTGTTGGACACATGAGAGACATTTTGGTTATGAAGAGTTTGCCACTTGGCATAGGTATCAAAGGTGCATGTGGAATGAGCATTTACATGTTTAATATTTATAATATTGGTAAAGGTATGATACAACATTGAAAAAAATATACAGTCTTTTGGCATCTTCAAACTAAGTATGAATTTAATGAGTGCTTAGCTATTTAGTTTAAGGTTTCATTGAATATTTATAGGTAATAAATATTTAGGAGTAAAATTCTAGAAAATATTAAATATCTGAAAATAAAATTATTGTTTTTGGTTCTAAGTGGAAATGTTATCAAGTTTTTTAATAAATAAATTATATTTATATTTGTTTGATTAGATTAAATATATATAAATCTTACGTAATTGTGATACATTTATAAATATAATCCAATTAATGTAAGAACAATATAGTTTAATTAATTATAAGTAACATATGAAGTAGATAATAAACATGACACATCAATATTTTACAAATTTATTTTATAAGAGGTAAGTATGTCTCAACTCCGAAACAATGCTCGAGTAGGCAATTGCACCCTATAAATAATGAGCAAATTTGTTTCCTGAATATAATTTCTTAAAAACAATAATTAATAGTTAATGGATCATAAATACTCCATAAATGGTTAATTATAATGATTAAAATTAAATTCTTATCATAAATAATAATATTTATAATTAATTGATTAAATATAATATTAATTAATGAATTAATATTTTCTTAATTGATTTTATAATGGATGTTTGCGCTTGTTTTATGAAAAAAATCTTTAAAATAAAATTTGATGAATTTAATAAATTAATCAAAATTAGTTTGAACAAATAAAAATAAATTAATTGATTATAAATGATTTTAATTAAATAATTAATTATAATGATTGAAAATAAATATAGTATACTAAATACTAATAAAGAAGAATAAGAAGAAAAAGATTGTGGGACTGGCACAAAGAAAACCACACTGTTTGGTATAAAAATACCCTCTATCAAATAATTTAGGGTCTGTTTGGTAGACAATCCAAAAACAGAAACTTGAAAACAAAGGATTCAATGAAAACAGAGTTGTATTTCCTGTTTTCGGATATGTGTTTGGTTGCAGATTTAGAAATTCAATTTCATTTTAAACAGTAGTTTAAAGTGTGTTCTATAATATATTTATAGATCATAAAATTAGTTATAATTGCAAAATTAAATATTAAGTTGAATATAAGGCATTATTAATTAATTTATGAACATATTTTTTTAATATAAATTTTATATAATTATTATTTTATAATAAAATATTTTATAATTTATATTATTTTATATTATACATATTTTAATTTAACAAAAGTAAATTAAGTTTATAAACATGAAATACTATATTTATTAAGATTTTATCTTTGTTTAATATAATTCTGCATTTTAAATTATCAAATTCAGAATCTGGATACAATGAAAACATAAAAATGTTGTTTTCAGAATTTATACTATTTGGATCACAGAATCTAAAAACAGTTTTCGAAAATACATCTGCCAACACGTATTCACTGAATTCAGTGAATCCGAAAACATAAAACAGAATCTGGATTGCATACCAAACATGCCCTTATTTTCATGTCAAAACTTGCAAACCTTGACTCATTTACACACTTATTTTCCTCGACCCTTATAAATGGTAAAAAGAGAAAATTTATAGCGTTTGATTAAAATTTTAGAGTGGGATGTTACC
This sequence comes from Trichosanthes cucumerina, assembly GCA_036507285.1. Taxonomy (NCBI): domain Eukaryota; kingdom Viridiplantae; phylum Streptophyta; class Magnoliopsida; order Cucurbitales; family Cucurbitaceae; genus Trichosanthes; species Trichosanthes cucumerina. The sequence continues at coordinate 8,684,284 of CM071842.1, read as the reverse complement.
AATTAAATACATTTTTTAATGTTTTTTTTTATAATTAAAAGTAGTTTGAGAAATTTAAAATGGATAAAAATAACTTAAAAAGTAAATATTTAATTAATTTTTCTTTTTAAAAAAATAGTTATACAATAAATACTGCATTTAAAAACACTTTTTAAAAAGACATGTCCGCACACTTGTCATGTACCACCTTATTTTTTCAAGTATTGAGTGAATTAGATCATAAAGGTGGACTTCTCAATCTATTGGATGCTTTCTCATAAACTAAGTTAATTACAAAATGTCTTTTTTTATAACTATTTGATTTTTAATTTTTAGTTTTTAAAAATTGTACTTATTTTCTTTCAATTTTTATACATTGGTCTACTTGAATTCTTAGCTAAATTTCAAAAACAAAAACAAATTTTTGAAAACTACTTTTTTTAGTTTTCAAAACTTGGGTTAATTTTTGAAAACACATCTAAAAAATAGACAAGAAAACATGAAAACCCATAAGTAGAAATAGCAATTAAAAGCATAATTTTCAAAAACTAAAAACAAAAAATCAAATGGTTATCCTACGGAATAGATTTAGGTGTGTTTGACATGAATTGATAATGTTTGATTAAAATTTCAAGTACTACCACCCAATTACAAACACATTTTAGAATTTTTAATGATCAACAAAAGTTAAAATATATATTGCTTTTAAATGAAACATTTAAGCAATAATCTTTTTAAATTGCTTGCAAGATAAACACTTTCACTTAAAAAACACTATTTTTTTCTTCATAAGGCATTCGAAACCCACCCTTATCCTTTAATTATCTGTTTACATAATATATTGTGGTTGCCCAACACTTTATATAAATAGGTATAATCATAATTAGGCCAAGTCAATAATCAAACTTAGACCAATACAAAGTCAAATACTCGCAACAAACCACTCTTTCACGCATATAGTTTTGGGACTAATTTTCAGCCTTGAAGCAAAGTTTTGCTCAAATCAATCAACTTCAATTTTTTTGATATTGTACTCCAATGGCGCCTCCAAGACATTATCCATACAAGTCAACTTGAACATAGCTCAATTGATCCAAATTGAACATTATTCAACGAGTTAAAATATATGCTCTAGACTAACCAGTCAAAAGTTTGAATCTATACCCCGCATGTCGTAGAACTCTCAAAAACAAAAGAAAAGAAACAACAAGGTTCTCCAACAAGATTTCGTTCCATCTAATGATCCATAAACCCAATTTTGCACGTAAACTAGTTTTGGGACTAGTTTTCAGTTTTGAAGCAAAGATTATGATACCAACCCCATTTCTTTGATATTTTACTCCAAGTGACCAATACATTATCCATATAAATCCTTCAACAAAGTCTGCTAAATTGATCGAACCATATATCAGCCAATTCGAGCATGGTTCAATAAGTTAAAAACATATGCTCTCGATCAAAAGATCAAAAGTTTAAATCCCAACCACACAAAACTCTCAAAAACAAAACAAAAGAAACAAGGTTCTTCAATAATAAGGTTTTGTTCCATCTAATGATCCATAAACCCAAATGAAATTCAACACAAATCAATGAACACTACAACATTATTCCTCCCCATATCCTTAAACTTTGAAACCTCTCTTCTCCTTTTCCTCTTAAGCATCTCTAACTTTCAAAAACTCCCCCATACATTCAACTCAAGAGAATGAACTTCCCTAAAATCTCTCATAGCTCAATTGGTTGAGGAGGAAAAGGAGCCTAATTCGAGTATCACATAGCTCAACCCGTTAAGACATTATATCCTTGACTAGAAGGTTACAACAAATCCCCAACCCAATGTTGTTGAAACCAAAAGCAAAAGCATCATAACAGCAGAAAAACAGAACCACAATTTTTTTTTTCTTTTGATGGCCAACAGAACAACAATATCAAAACATAACTAAAAGAAACCTTCATTTCAAACTTTGCTTCAACTATACATACATCTCAAAAGGGAAAAATAACCAAATGAAGAAGAAGCTAATCTAGAGTTAACAGTTACAGAGCATACAAAATCTCATAGTTCCGAGAACTTACACAATCAATTCGATCTTCTTCCATATCCAATCGAACGCAGCTCCGGCAAAGCGGGCAAGCAGAAACCCTAACCAACCACGCATCGATGCACTTCCGGTGATAAACATGGCCGCACCCACCAAGTTTTCTACACCACTGGCCCTTTCTAAAGCCATCGAGGCAAATGGAGCAGTCAATTTGGGAGTGGGGGTTGACCCAATTAGAGAATCGGAACTGGAGGAGCTTTTTGAGGTCGCGAGAGGAGAACCCAGATGAGGAATCGGAGAATTGGAAACGGCGGCGATGGCGGCGGCGGCGGCGGTGGAGGGCGCTGGCGACGCAGAGGTGGATGAGGAGGAGAGCGGTGGCGAGGCCGAGGAAGACGAAGAAGAGAGTGGTTAAGAGGATCATGATGGTGACCTTGAGGAGCAGAGAGAGGACTTTGGTCTCTGGCTTCGGTGGCGGTGCCGGGTCGCCGCCGTGGGTGGCGGCGGAATCTTGAAGGGGCATAATGTGGTGGGCGGTGAGTGGAAATTCGGGGTACTTGCTAAGTAAAATGGGATGAAGAATGAAAAGGGACGCAGGTGAAAAGAGAGATGGGAATTGGAGATATGGTCGAATGATGTATGAGTTCGAGATAAAAGGATATGGAAATGGAAACCATGGGCTTGTGGGTTTTTTTTTTTTTTTTTCTTTGGAGGGTGTGGGAGGTAGGGCCATTGATTTTGGTCTTTTGATATTTAAGATACACTTTCAATTCAATTTAATCTTTTTATTAAAAAAATGTTAAATTTGTGTAGACACGTGTTAGAGTATATTTATAGTTAAAAATGAATAAATTTTGGAAGAGTGTACACGAATTGGGTTCGATTAAGACAATTTTTTTGGATTAACTCAAAAATTCGAGTTAATCAATCGTGTAGAAAAGCAACTCAATCCAAATTAAAAAATTTCTAACCCAAATCATATTGTTTGAGTTACCAAGTTATTTGAACACTCTTAATTCTTAGTAAAGACGATCACAATTTGATTTGGTCTAATTTGATTGAAATCAATGATCACAATAAATCCTTAAGAACTATTTGGGGCGTTGAGTGAGTTATAATAGTTTGAGTTATATATATATATGTGTTTAGAAGGTAAAGTTGTTTAGTTTGAGTTATGATAGTTTATATTTGGAGTGCAGAAGTACTCTACAAGTTATTAAAACTCAAATTATCATAACCAACACAACACCTCAAACAAGCCTGTATAGTGTTCTAAACCAAGAAAACTAATGGTTTCGATCTTTGTTTCAATCTAGCTAGTTTGATTTTAAACCAATTTTATGCTTTTATGCGTTGTTGCCCAAATGATGGGGAGCTAGATAGAGTGTGAGCGATAAACAAATGAGTGAAAATTCTGAGACTAATTTGTGTTTATTTGGAACTCACAATAAAATATCTTCATTGAAAAAGGTAAAGGAAACACCTTATATATAGTACAAGTTTAGACCCATGATTTTCTACCACTTGTGCAGTAGCCCACTAACTACTACCTAAGAAAAAGGAATCATAACAGAAAAGAAAATCCTACTTTGACCATGTAGAGGAAAATAGACTTAGACAAACTGACTAAAAAGAGCAAAAGTGACACCCTTTCAAACGAAATTGTGATGAACACTGCATCACATTGAGTTTGATGCACATATAAGAAAATCTGCTTCTAGTTAATGGCATTCTTAGTCCATCAGCTAGTTGGTCAACAGAAGGGACATATCCGCACCTCAACTGCTTTGGTTAATACTTTATCTCTAATAAAGTGCACATTTAATTCTACATGCTTATTGCGGGAGTGAAAAACAAGATTTGATGCGAAGGATAGTGCAATGATATTATCACACCAAACAATAGGTACTTTTGGGGTTCGTACACCAATCTTATTTAACAGGGCTTGAATCCAACTAATCTCCGTTGTGGCATGGGCAAGTGACCGACATTCAGACTCAGTTGAAGAACGAGCAACTGCATGCTGCTTCTTGGATGACTATTACACTAACGAGTCACCTAAAAACACACAATATGCAACAATTGACCGTCTATCATCCACACTACGTGCCCAATCAGCATCAGAGTATGTTACAATAGATCGAAGGGAATGGATTTCTCGCAGTAGAAGCGCGATGTGAATCGCGTTGTTTCGTTGTGTTTCTAAATTTCTTAAAATCGAAAGTATCTCATACAATTCTAGGTTAAGCATGTTTAGAAGAAGAAAAATTACAGCAAGTAATAAGTACCTACCTCTTGAAGAACAATTCTTCTCATTTTCCTTCTCCGGTCGCGAACTAAACGTTCTCAACGATCTCTCGAACAGATCAAAAATCGGGACTCGATTCAAGGAGACACCTCCACTTGATCTTCTCGGTTGTTCTCCAGCGGATGAGGGAGAGTAGGTGGGACTCCCTTTGGATTGGGTTATGGAGAGGAGTGGAGAGAACTCTAGAGAGAATTGAGAGAATATGAAAATTCTCTCTCTTGGTGAAATCCAAAAATGAGAATTTTAAGATCTAAAATACTTCTTGAAGCATCTATTTGTGTGGTGGAGTTAAAATCTACACTAATTCACCATAATACCACAATTATATAATATGCAAATCATATTTAAATGGAATCAGATCCCCATGAGCAATGAAACGTGGTTTAAAAGATCAATTGCTTGTTTATTTTGATTTAATCCAAATACCAATACATTGGGTAAAAAACAGAGAATAAGCAATATTTAATCTAACTAAAGCATGAATATAAAGCATACAAACACATGTTGTACAATACTTAAACTAGAAGTAAAGAAATATTAATTACCCTTGTAGATCAAATCTAACAAAGAACTCCTTGCTCCTCCAAAATTTGCACAACAACAATAAACAAGAAGACACCTCCACTTGATCTTCTCGGTTGTTCTCAATGGATGAGGGAGAGTAGGTGGGACTCCCTTTGGATTGGGTTATGGAGAGGAGTGGAGAGAACTCTAGAGAGAATTGAGAGAATATGAAAATTTCTCTTTCGGTGAAATCCAAAAATGAGAAGATCAAGTGATAAGCATGTTTAGAAGAAGAAAAATTACAGCAAGTAATAAGTACCTACCTCTTGAAGAACAATTCTTCTCATTTTCCTTCTCGATTCGCGAACTAAACGTTCTCAACGATCTCTCGAACAGATCAAAAATCGGGACTCGATTCAAGGAGACACCTCCACTTGATCTTCTCGGTTGTTCTCCAGCGGATGAGGGAGAGTAGGTGGGACTCCCTTTGGATTGGGTTATGGAGAGGAGTGGAGAGAACTCTAGAGAGAATTGAGAGAATATGAAAATTTCTCTTTTCGGTGAAATCCAAAAAATGAGAATTTTAAGATCTAAAATACTTCTTGAAGCATCTATTTGTGTGGTGGAGTTAAAATCTACACTAATTCACCATAATACCACAATTATATAATATGCAAATCATATTTAAATGGAATCAGATCCCCATGAGCAGCGGAAACGTGGTTTAAAAGATCAATTGCTTGTTTATTTTGATTTAATCCAAATACCAATACATTGGGTAAAAAACAGAGAATAAGCAATATTTAATCTAACTAAAGCATGAATATAAAGCATACAAACACATGTTGTACAATACTTAAACTAGAAGTAAAGAAATATTAATTACCCTTGTAGATCAAATCTAACAGCAACTCCTTGCTCCTCCAAAATTTGCACAACAACAATAAACAAGAAGACACCTCCACTTGATCTTCTCGGTTGTTCTCCAGCGGATGAGGGAGAGTAGGTGGGACTCCCTTTGGATTGGGTTATGGAGAGGAGTGGAGAGAACTCTAGAGAGAATTGAGAGAATATGAAAATTTCTCTTTTCGGTGAAATCCAAAAAATGAGAAGATCAAGTGATAAGCATGTTTAGAAGAAGAAAAATTACAGCAAGTAATAAGTACCTACCTCTTGAAGAACAATTCTTCTCATTTTCCTTCTCCGGTCGCGAACTAAACGTTCTCAACGATCTCTCGAACAGATCAAAAATCGGGACTCGATTCAAGGAGACACCTCCACTTGATCTTCTCGGTTGTTCTCCAGCGGATGAGGGAGAGTAGGTGGGACTCCCTTTGGATTGGGTTATGGAGAGGAGTGGAGAGAACTCTAGAGAGAATTGAGAGAATATGAAAATTTCTCTTTTCGGTGAAATCCAAAAAATGAGAATTTTAAGATCTAAAATACTTCTTGAAGCATCTATTTGTGTGGTGGAGTTAAAATCTACACTAATTCACCATAATACCACAATTATATAATATGCAAATCATATTTAAATGGAATCAGATCCCCATGAGCAGCGGAAACGTGGTTTAAAAGATCAATTGCTTGTTTATTTTGATTTAATCCAAATACCAATACATTGGGTAAAAAACAGAGAATAAGCAATATTTAATCTAACTAAAGCATGAATATAAAGCATACAAACACATGTTGTACAATACTTAAACTAGAAGTAAAGAAATATTAATTACCCTTGTAGATCAAATCTAACAGCAACTCCTTGCTCCTCCAAAATTTGCACAACAACAATAAACAAGAAGACACCTCCACTTGATCTTCTCGGTTGTTCTCCAGCGGATGAGGGAGAGTAGGTGGGACTCCCTTTGGATTGGGTTATGGAGAGGAGTGGAGAGAACTCTAGAGAGAATTGAGAGAATATGAAAATTTCTCTTTTCGGTGAAATCCAAAAAATGAGAAGATCAAGTGATAAGCATGTTTAGAAGAAGAAAAATTACAGCAAGTAATAAGTACCTACCTCTTGAAGAACAATTCTTCTCATTTTCCTTCTCAAATTCGCGAACTAAAGCGTTCTCAACGATCTCTCGAGCAGATCAAAAATCGGGACTCGATTCAAGGAGACACCTCCACTTGATCTTCTCGGTTGTTCTCCAGCGGATGAGGGAGAGTAGGTGGGACTCCCTTTGGATTGGGTTATGGAGAGGAGTGGAGAGAACTCTAGAGAGAATTGAGAGAATATGAAAATTTCTCTTTTCGGTGAAATCCAAAAAATGAGAATTTTAAGATCTAAAATACTTCTTGAAGCATCTATTTGTGTGGTGGAGTTAAAATCTACACTAATTCACCATAATACCACAATTATATAATATGCAAATCATATTTAAATGGAATCAGATCCCCATGAGCAGCGGAAACGTGGTTTAAAAGATCAATTGCTTGTTTATTTTGATTTAATCTAAATACCAATACATTGGGTAAAAAACAGAGAATAAGCAATATTTAATCTAACTAAAGCATGAATATAAAGCATACAAACACATGTTGTACAATACTTAAACTAGAAGTAAAGAAATATTAATTACCCTTGTAGATCAAATCTAACAGCAACTCCTTGCTCCTCCAAAATTTGCACAACAACAATAAACAAGAAATCTTCTCTGTTTTCAGTAGGACACTATCATACAGTAAACCTCTTATTCTCTAAGTATCTACTTAGATCAATTCCTTGGTGGAAGGAATCCAACAATTTGAGAGGTGTGAGAATTTTAGGTTGTAAGAGAGAATTCACAACAATTCGTTAATAAATAAATTGAGAGGTTAAACGAGAAGAGTCATTCCCCTAGGGAGTTAGTTGGGACGAAGGGAACGTGTCATCCTCACACGTTCCCATTAATAAATAAATTAATTAATCAATTAAATCAAATTTAATTAATTATTTAATTAAATATCAAATCATATTTAATCTATTTCTCCTCTAACCTATAGTTTTAATGCACATCTCATGCACATTAAATTTTAACCTATAGTTTTTTAATATGAATCACATTCATATTTAAATTAATATTTGAACTCTTTCAAATATTTAATTCTCTCATATAATTTAATATGAATCACATTAAATTTATAATATAAAGTTCCAAAACTTTATATTATAATGTATCTATATACATTAAATTTATTCCCTAATTGAATTTGAACATTTCAAATTCAAACGATCTAAGAACCCTTTACGAGCTAGAAGGTGGACCTACAGATCAGAAGCTCCAACGATACGAGATTACTCGGTTAATCTCATTAACCTCCTAATCAACATTCGTTAACTGTAGGAACACTCCACTAAAGTCCCACAACTGCACTCTTCTCACTGCAGATATAATTCTGTGTCCACGTATATTGACCAATAACAACAAGTCAATCATTCACCAGTTGGGTCAAATTACCGTTTTACCCCTGGGTTACATCTTTTACCTTAAGTATCAGTGCTCCTCTAATGAACAATTTGTTTGTGGTCCTACCAACAAACAGAAGTCCCTCTCGGGCCAATGAGAGGGTCGGGCCCTTTGTTCAAGTCTCGGAGACACCACTTAAGGGAACATTCCTCTAGTTACCCTAATAGGCGGGAATGAGTGAATTCTATCTTGCTAAGTTAAGTCTCCAACAACTCACTCGATTTTGTCCCCAAGAAGGCAAACATATTGAGTCGGCGAATCTGGCCACTCTCACCCATACTAGTCAAAGGACAATCCCTCACAAACAGGAGTTTGTAACCTGCTCAGGATTGAGATCAAATTGTCTAGGTCATCCTAGTGAAATAGAAACCTAACTAGAAAACGGAGTTACACCTAGTGGTTACTATTTCGCGGTCCGGCCTTATGCAATCTCATTACATAGGATATCCCTACTCACATATCATTTACACGAACATGTTAGGATCACAGTGTTTGTATCATATACAAAGTGGGTCACATCCATAGTATTACCAGGGTAAGGTACCCAAACCTTATCCCCTTATTATAGACCCTTTAGGTTGTATCTCGAACTGAGATCCTTTATATGTACACTACATTCAGTTCAAGAGACATTTTACAACCTTGGGTGTTAGTTTATTGGATTTAGGGTTAATACAAGGGCAATATTGTAATTAATGAACAATAGCGCTTTATTGATAATAATAACTCTTTATTACATTAATTAGAACAACAATTACAAACTACGAGTTTTAGGGCACAACCCCCAACGATATTTGCATAATTTTGGAATTAAAATTGAATCTTATTCAATTTAATTTCTCTCAAATCAATTTATCCAAATAAGCGCTAATTAAATAATTAGGTTATACTATAGTTTATTATGAAACTCATTCACATATATTAAACTATATATTATGTGAATCATATCTCATATAAATTGATATAAATACCTTTTTCATGAATTTGAACACTTCAAATCCACTCAAAACTGTGTACTCTCATCCAGTCCAAGTTGAGGCAACCAAGGGACCTAATGAACCTACAGATCATGAGCTCCAAATGATCCGAGATTAACCGATCAAACTCTTTGACACGATTAATCAACATTCATTAACTACAGTGGCACTCCACTATAGCCTTGTAGTTGCACTCTCCTCACTGTAGGACAAATTGTGTCCATTGATATAACCAATGCCCGTGAGTCGACCCTTCATAGGTTGTTCGTAGTCACAGCTGGGTCAAATTACGGTTTTACCCCTATATCTACCTCTTGTTCCTTAAGTCCCACTGCTCCTCTAATGAACAATTTTGTTGTATGGTCAACAACATCCCTCTCGGGTCGTGAGAGGGTGGGGCCCCATTATTTAAGCCTTGGAGACAACACTTAAGGGAACAACCCCTCTAGTTTTCCTAGCTCGAGAACGAGTGAATTCCATCTTGCGTAGTCAAGTTCCCAGCTCCCCACATGGTTCTGCCCTGAGAAGGTAGGCATATTGGGCGAGCAACACATACCACCCTCACCCGTACTAGTCAAAGGGAAGACCTGTCAATAACACGCTCAGGATTAAGAACGAGTCACTAATGATCATCTACGATTTTATTAGACTATACTGTTAACGGTGTAACATCAGTAAGTCTAGTAATTCACGGTCTGGTCTTGTACAATTTCATTGCACAAGATGCCCTCACTCGCATGCCAACCAATAAACGAGCTAGATCACCTCGTTTGTATCTAATACAAAGCGGGTCGCATCCATAGTGTTGCTAGGATGAGATTCTCAACCCTATCCATATACTGTAGACCGTTTCGGTCAATAACTCGAATGTGATCTTCCTTGTGTGTTCATTACACACCGTTCAAGTTTTTATAAGTATGACCCTGGAGCTTAGTTTATTGGATTAAGTATATAAAATGCGAGATACAAAGTTCAAATAATAAATAACCTTTATTGATCATTAATTCAATAAGTATCACAAACTACATGAGATTAGAGCATACACCCCAACAAACTCCCACTTGAACTAAGCTAGTAGAGTACAAAGTACATTTCTCAAATGCAAAGTAATACAATAAGTAATACAATAAACTAGGGCATTGAATACCCTTTTACAATACTCTTACTTGTCCTAGTCAGGAAGCACTCGTAGACCTATACTCTCTACGTGACCCTCAAACACTTAAGTCGTGAGAGACTTTGTAAATGGATCAACGACATATTGTGCTCCGAAGCTATCTGCTTGACGGTCACGTCTTTGCGATGCACAATCTCCTGTATCAGGTGATATTTCCGTTCAATGTGTTTGCCCATTGTTATGAGTCTGAGGTTCTCTCGAGTTGGCTACTGTACCACTATTGTCACAAAACAGGATTACTGATAATAAGAGACGCAGATATTTCAAATAGTGAGAAAAAAAAGTAAGACATTGACACAATTTTAGTGAGTCACATGAAAAGCTAGTGACTACTATTGACGAAAGTGAAGTAGAAGTGGTGGCAACCTCGACACAGTTGATGACGAGACGAGAAGTAATGGGAGAACTAACGTCATCACTAAGATCATGCTAACAAGACTTGGTAGAAACATGAGGGTATGGGGAGGGGAGAAGTATAACAAAGAGAATGTGTGAATTTTAGGGTTAGAAAATTAATTAAAACCATAAAAATCTATTTGGGCTTTGGGCTATGAGCTAAGTCATTGAATTGAGCTTTTGGTGGTGGGCAAGTTGTTGGGTTGGACTAGAAAAAGAGAGGCAACTAGAAAAATATCTAAATTTAAACTTATCTTAAATGAAAAATATCTAAATTAGTTTTAAATTGTAAAAATGTCTAAACTGTTTTTTTCCTACGTTATATAAAAGCGTTTGGGACAAAAATACCCATGATATAGTTAATTAAAGGGTTTACCTACAAATATGGCTAAAGAAAACGAGGCTAACAAACAAGAGATATTTAAAGGTTTACCTACAAATATGGGTAAAGAAAAGAAGTCTAACAAATAAGAGTGAATCAAGGGTAATTTTTTTTAGATAAATAAAGGCAAATAAATAAATATATTCTAATTATTCAAATATACTTTTTGAACAAAATAACGATGAAATTGAATAAAAAAAACTAAAAAATGCAGCAAAACAATTGAGAAAGATGAAGAAAGAAATATAATAGATTAATGAACATAATTGGACATATACCAATTTGAGTAACACAGAAAAAAACACAATAGCTCCAAACATGTGTATATAAACATATCTACATATATCAAATAAGATATTGAAATTATAAGGCTAGATAATTGATAGTAACAGTATATAGTGCACGATTCCAAACATGTGCATATAAAATCAAATAAGATATTGAAATTACAGGGCTAGTTGGGGTACATATCCTCCAATGTCTCTGTAAGCATCCACGCTACATCTCTATCCTCTAAGATGGTAATGATCAACACCTTTTTATCTCCATTTTTAACGAGTGAAAGACGTGAAATCCTTTTGGACCCATCAAACTTGAACTGTAATGGATTGAGAAAGTTCTGAAAGGGTGGAAACATGACTATTTACAATCGACATAGACTTGTAGCTCCTGTAGCCATCCTCTTCATATCAAACACCATCAAACAATATGAGTATGCTGTAAGAATCCATTGACAATCGAACAAGCAAAAAACCCAGAGAATGAACCAACCCTTCGAGCGTAAACGATCGGAAATCAACAATGGGAGATGATCTACTTTTGTACAACCATCCACAAGAAACGTGAACTGCCACAAATTGTAGAATCTGAATAACAAGAAACATCGAATAACAATGAATGTCGGTTTGAGTAGATTTAGTTTGACTGTAAATATAATTATATATTAAGGGCAAAATGAGAATTTAATTTTCATCCCACTCCTACCTTAAAAAGGAGGAAGACAAAATTGAAATATAAAACTTTTTTAGACATTTTTCAGTACAAGCTATTTAATTTAGATACTACTCACAATTTGCCAGGAAAAAAATGGTTATTTAATAGAAGCAACTAGAAAAATAGTTAAATATTGATAACTCCTATTGAAAAATAACTAAAATTGTTTAAATTTAGAAAAATGTTAGAAATCTTTTTTTACATTATTTATATCATGATTTTATATGTTGTAACTAAAATATCCCTAGCAACATTTTCTACTCCCTAACTAACAAAATAAAATCCTACGAAAAAAAGAAATATTCTAAGGAGAGAAAAGAAATATTTTATATGTTGGTATTTCCTCTTGCTTAGCTTACGTCATTAGTATATACAACGCAAATGACAATTTAAACGTATATATTTCGTCGTTTATGACATACAATATATACAAGGACCTCTCTTGCTGTATTCTCTCTTGCTTACTCTTTAGACTTGTCTCGTCCAGGTGTATATTAGTATCTACAACACAAATGTCAATCTTGAGGTATATATTTCTACTTAATGTCATTTTTGCTTTCGAAAGTCAAACGTGTTCGATCGATTTCCACTTCTTTTCTGGGTTTCTTTTCATTCTATTTAGCCAAGAACAATTTTATTTGTGGATGTTGCATCTCAGGAAATTGAAGAAACAACGAAAACATGTTCTTCATGTTCCCGACAACCCATTTCATTTAAAACTCTCATATCTATTCAATTTTCTTCGATTTTCAACATTGTTTCATCTTCCGTTGGCCTCTATTATCGTCATTTCTACTTCCAAAAATCAAATCATCTCGTAGTTTCTTCTTTGCACTTTTTTCTTCCATTTACTTTTGGCATATTTGTATAGTTTCTATTTGTTGAAAAATTAAGGAATCCACAAAAAAAAAATTGAGAAATGAGATAAAATATTTGAAAATAGAGGAAGTTTAAATAATAAGAGAATTTTAGTGTGAGATAATAGGCAAGTTTTTTTTTTTTTTTTTGAGTAGGTCGCTAATAGGCAAGTTAGTTATGGTGAGAAAGTAGGAGAATATTCATGATATTTATTAAAAAAAATCTATTTGGTGAGAGTTGACTATATAACAAGAGTATATTTGAAACAAAAAAAAATATTCACACTCTCCTCACCTCCAAAGAAATCCTAAATATACTTACCACAGTAAATCTCTCACTATTGCCGCTGCAACGCTCCTTGCAGTCGAACAAATTGGGTCTGCTTTGAGAGTGATGGAGATTGGAGAAGGTGGAATAATACGAAAAGTTTTTTTTTAGAGATGAAGAAGGTGGAAGATTATATTTCATTGATGTCTGATTTGCGTGATTTGAAGATAATATTTCAAATCAATCAACTATTTTTTCTTTTCTTTTTCAATTTTGAAAATGTAATGGATAGAATTGTAGTTAGGCCTATTTATCAAATAACTTCTTTTAAACAATTTTGTTTTTTTTTTATTTTTCAAGACTTACCTTTCTTTTTTAAAACATAGGTAAAAAGTAGATTAAAAAATCATGGAAACTCTTTGATGGGAGTGGTATTTCTAACTTAACTTTCAAAAATAAAAAACTAAAAACCAAATGATTATCAAACGGAGTCTAATTTAGTTCCTAAACTCTAGTTTTTATACTTCTATCTTCATTAAAGTAAGGACTTAGTCTCTAAATTTTTTGTAGGTAACAATTTAAATCCACTCTAGTTTAAAATTCATAGCATTTTATTTTTTGAACTTTACGCGTTTAGCCACTTAATCCTTTTAGTTTAAACTTTGTAAGGATTATTGAGTATTTACGATGAAAGGTCTCATCAAAATATTAATATTTCGTATACAATGATTTAGTCTTAGTTTAAAAACAAATTTAATCAAGTAATTTATCAATTACATATATTTGGAATGCGAGACAAAAGTCTTACCTCAACTAGATAAGAAAAAATTCCATAATATATGAGTAGAGAATAACATTTTCCTTGGTATGAAGTTTTTTGGTTTAAACCAAAAATAAAGTCATGTAAAATAAATTTTAGATAATAAATCTGAATTTTCATTTATTTTTATGGAATTAATAAATTTTGAAAATTAAAAGGGATAAATTGAACAATAAATAAAAATTTAAATGAGTTTTGATACTTTGGACTATGTTCTGTTTTGGAACCCTTATGTGAGAAAAAGTGTGATGTATATGTCATCCTAACCTTATTCAAAGAACTCTCCTGTGGATTAGAAGTCACCCAAAACCTATATGTGTTTACCATGTCCATATGCCCATATTTGTATACTATGGTGTCTATTAACTTTTTAGCAAGCTCCCAATTTCCCAATGTACCATTAGTCACTCAAATGCATATTAATTAGACATCTCTTCATCCATATTATGTTATATGTTGTGTGTCTCATTAGGTTTTATGATTAACATGACATGTCTCATTATGTTTTATGATTATTACAAGTGATATCAGAGTTATGCACCTGACTTAATCGTATCGATAGAATCGTTAGGTATCGAATAAAGAAGTTGTTGTGAGACTCGAAGTGTAATCATAGTGGAGATTTGTGGTTGAACTCTATCAGATGAGTGGTGTGCTCTAGAAAAAGGTGTTCGCCTGGATAAGAGCTAGACATATAGATGACTATTTGAGAGAAGGCTTTGTGGTACTTTATTCGTGTTAAAAATGAAACAACAGATAAAGCAAAGAGTCATAGAGAAAAAATTGGATTAATTGTAGAGAAATAGAAGGAGATTTATATATAACACCCCTCTTAAACCCTAATACAATATTAGATTATATGAGGTTCTATCTCAAAACCAATTGACAATGATAGAAGTAACTCATATATCATATATATTGTGAAGTTTCTCTCTACTTTTTCAATGTGGGATCCTCAACATACAGAATCAATCCAATAGGTCCAAAAATATGAGAAATAAATCAATCTCTATATGACCTAGATTTTATCCAGAGGAGGATTGTTGGAAGTACGACCAAAGTCCCATATTGGCTAGATAAAGGGAAGATCTTGAGTATATAAGTGAGGGATAACATCTCTATTTATATAAGGCTTTTTGAGTGAAACCAAAAACATAGTCAGAATTATTATAAGGCACATGAAAATGATTAGATCTACATCCAACCGTGAGTGTATCTAAAGTAGACATGACATCGAGTACCTAATTTGCCTAGGAAGTCCCAGATTTGAAACTAAATTGATGCGCTTCTTTATTTATTTAATCATTTTTCCATTTCCTCCCCTGAAATTTTGAAAACTTATAATTATATCAATTAAACTCATTTTTTAGCAGCTTGGTTTCGAGTGACAACATGGAGCGAATCTTGTGGAATATAGAAGTTTATGTGGTCGATGGTTCTCTACGCGACATTCTCTAAGGGGTTTGGGCTTGAGTTGAGTCTATTATAGTTTACAATTTTCAAATAGAGGATCTATTTTTTTTAAAGAAATCTACACACGTGTGAGTATTGATGCGTGAATATTTTTCAAATTGATGAACTAAATTGATTTACTTATGATATTTTAGAAGTTTAATTGATAGAATAATTAGTTTGCACATGTGTAAACTACCGTTTTTCAAATAAAATCTGACATACAATGTAAATTGATATACTTATGAAAGTTCAGGATTTAAATTGATACAATTATTAGTTTAAAGTTTTTATTGATACATCTCCCAAAGTTAAATTGATTTTTGCCTAAAATTTTGACTAATAGAGCTAATTGATACAAAATTGAAATTTGAGAGATCTATTAAACACAAAGTTGAAAATTCAGAGACATATTTGACGCTTTTTAAAAATCAGGGACTGTATAACTAAAAATCTAAAAATTCAAAGATTAAACTTGTAATTTAATATAATATGAGTTGTGATTGCTCTCCCTTTTAGTTGCATTATATGGGTAAATCACCATAACATTTAAGTTCATGCATTTATAAGTCTCACTATATAGTTAGGATGTGATTCTCCTTGTAACTTTTGTGAAAATAATTCAACTCCAACCTTTTTCCTACCACATCTCAAAGTTGATTTATACACAATTGTCCTTGTTTACCATTAAAATCAACAATTATTAGCCTTTATAGATTTTTGAATTTTATACTCATAAATCATTATTGTCCTCATTGTCAAAGACATCCTATCATTTAACTAATAAAACTAAGTAAGAGTAATTTTGGTCCATTAAGGTGCATTAATATGTTGGATTAGAAACAAAGAATCTCTTAAAAGGGTTTGTGTGTCTCTATATTCTACAATAATATTATATTATATATTTGTGCATAGAACCTTTATGACCTTAATTTGTCTGATATTAATATAGATAATTATTTTCACTTATATACTCACAATTTTACTATTGTCTAGCTTATGTGGAACTCTAATCACTTTTTTTTTTTTTAAGTTCGAACCTTCGATCTCTTAGTAATAAATGTAGGTCAATGGTGCTATATTCACTTTGGCATAATCACATCCATATTGAAAATATATATTCGAAATAATAATAGATATTAAAAGGGTCCATTATTTTATATATGGGTTCTAGAAAGCTGATCAAACCAATGTATAACCTTTGGATTAAAAGTTTTAAAATTGGAATGCTTATATTTGGGCGCACATAAAAAAAGAATCTGATCTTAACATTAAAAAAAAAAAAGAAGAAAAAACTATGCACTATATACAACATAAAATTTCTACTCTACAACAACATTCAAAAGCTTGATTTGAAATAAAATGATATTACATGAGTTTTAATTGCAGATCTTTTGTGGAACACAAAATTTTAAGTAAACATATTTATATACAAATGTATAATAATTTAATATTAAATAAAAGATCTTTTATTTAATGTTATTAACTTCAAAAGTTATACTTTCAAAAAAAAAAAAATCAAAAGTTATGAACTTTGGTAAAATAATATGATGTATTATTATAAACTTTGTACACAAATAAGTGTGAGGATCACTAGTTCAAATATAATGTTTATCGATTATGTATTCAAATGTATAATAATTCTGAAAACTATGAATTTTTATAGTACTCAATTTTTTTTACGTGTCTTGCATGTTGAATATATTTTAGGGAAAAAAATATTTTTGACCCCTGAACTTGGTTGTATCAATTTTAACGCTCAACTTTCAATTTCATCCATTTAAACTTTAAACTGGATAGATTATGTCAATTTTAACCCTAAACTTTCAATTGAATCAATTTAAACCTCAAACTTGGCAGATTGTATCAATTTTTGTAACACCCCTAATTTTCAGCACAACTCCAACTAGGGACGTCACTAGATAGCACCCTCTGCGCCGAAATTTCGGCAGCATAACGCTGCTATCCGGATGAATCCAAAATTTTACTTAACCTGTTTTAAGCAAGAAACACTTCTAGGAACTTTTTCAATGCCCGACCTCCTCCAAACTACAACATAATAGGTCGGGTCCAGCAAGACCACACAACAGAGTCAACAGAAGCACCAAACAACAGTTAAATGAGCATGCTAAACAAGGAAACTAAATGAGTAAATGACATGCTCAGCAACACAAGGGTTCAGAAAACCAACGAGTGACAAACATGAGTCATATAACAACTCATAAATACAAGAACTTCCTAAGTTCCAAAATAAAAATCTCTTTAAGAAAAGAATGGTCTCATAGCCCCGTCATGTCGCCACCGTCGCTTTCCAGCTCACTGTTTGCCCTTACCTGCAACCAAAGACATTAAAGTAGACGGGTGAGTATAAGAATACTCAGAAAGTAGCTCATTCACGTCCAAACTACAATTTCACAACTGCACACACAGAGATAAAACAAGTTTACAACCAAGAATAACTTAGAGACTCATGACTAGGCGCTCACGTGCATACCTCACCCCGAGACTCACCGACGATCCAGAAACCTAGGCGGCCACAGACGGGGACGCACCCCAACGCGAAAGAGTAATCACTCTAACGCCCACACAGGAACGCAATAGAGTCTCGACTCTAAAGCTCACACAGATCGCAGAAGGGCGACCCACCCAAGTGCCCACACAGCTTGCAAAAGGGCGCACTCGACCCTAATGCCCACACAGCTCGCAAAAGGGTGCACTCGACCCTAATGCCCACACAGAGATCACAAAGGGTGCTCGACCCTATGTCCACACAGCTCGCAAAAGGGCGCACTCGACCCTAATGCCCACACAGAGATGCCAGCCTAGAGGTTTTGTCCCGCTCGGGGTCACTCAGTGGGTTCGGTGATGCTAGCCTAGAAAGTCAGACTCTAATGCCTCTCCTAGGCTTTCCCCTAAACCCTTCCATGGTCGTCTTGAAACCGAGTCCCTAACCATCAGCCTAACTGGCCAACCACACAACCCGCCAACCAACCCTTGGCCCATCCACAAAGCTAACCAACCACTCCTAGCCTAAACCACCACACAACTCATCCTTCTCTGTTCCAGGGGTTAACCACACAACTCGCTCTACCATACAGACTCGAGTCCCACTCAGCAACCAATCACGAGTCATAAGAGCACATTCATGAACTAAGCAATACATTCAGGGCACACAAGTGATTCAACCACAAAACTTACAAGTGGTACAAGGTAATCACAACCATATCAGGATATGGTCTCATGCACCAAGCAACAATTAACATCCACACAGCAGTTATAAAGTCAACCACAACGACCCTATACTCAAACTCATTCACTTACGAGCTTGATGCTTAAACCAAACAGCTACTTACCTCGAATAAAGTGCGCAAAAGGGAGGTCCTTACTCCTGCTAACAACCCTAAGCTCCTATAGAACATCACAAACGATGCACAAGTTCAGTTGGGAACTAACCTCGTGGCCCTACCCTTGAGGCGCAATACGAAACCGAACCTAACCAAGCTAATAGGAGCACCTTTTGATAAACTAACATGAATTCACAACCAAACCAACACTCTAAACTCAAATACAGAACCAACATATTCAAGATCGAGGCTTACCCACAGTTACAAGCTGAAACCGTCCTCTGCCCGTCCTCAGCCTCGAGATTTCTCTCAAAAACCTCACTCCTTCGCCAACGGATCTCCTCCTGTCCACAAAACCAACACAAAACAGAGAGTGGGAAGCGATTCGATTTGGAAAGGAGAGTTACAAAATGTCTCAGATCCAAGAGGGAGAGGGAGACAAAACTGAAGAGAGGAGAAGCCGGATCCGAGGGGGAGAGAGAAAACAGATCGGAGAGGGAGGGAGCAGATCGAGTGAGAGAGGGAAAAGCTGCACGAGAGAGGGAAGGAGTTGGAGATCGAGAGGCGAGAGGGAGAGATCGGTCTGAGAGAGGGGGAGAGATCGGCGTCAGCGGACTCCTCCGATGGTTGGCAGCTGCGAAGAAAGGAGAGTCCAAAGGGAGGGGGACGAACGAGTCGACGGAGAGAGAGGAGAAGGTCGGGTCGAGAGATCGGCGAGGGAGAGAGAGAGCACCGATCAGAGAGAGAGGAACGAGGCGGCGAACGAAAAACGAAGGAGGAGAGGGAGGGGAAACGAGGGGGGGCCGACGACCTCCTCGATTCTTTCTTTTCTTTTCTTTTCTTTTCTTTTTTTTTAAAACCTAAATCAAGGAAGTAAGGAGAAAGGTCCAAAATTACCTCGATTTTCCTTCTCCAAAGATAGTTGATGAGAGACTCAAGGCTGCCACCCAATTTAAAGCGAGATTTAGAAATATTTGGGTCCCTACAAGATCCAAAAATTAACCTCTTGACCCAAAACTTAAAGAAAATCATGACATGAGCCCAGAATTAACTTTGAAAAGTATTAACTTTCTTACTTGAAATTACCGGGCGTCACAATTTTAACCCTAAATTTTTAGTTTTATCAATTTAAACCTCAAACTTGAATAAGTGTATCATTTTACACCCTCAGTTAAGTTTTCGTTTCCTTAATCGTTAGAGAGGTTCTCCAAACATGCTCAAAGTCACGTCTTGCTTAATGATATGTACTTGTTTTTTATTTTTTAAACAAAAAAATCACCTAAAAAATTATTAAATCATTCCATATTGGGTTGCAACGGTCATGAAAATGCGAACTCAACTCTTGAAAGTAGGATCCACACAAAAACAAATGAACTCTTGTGTTTTTCTTGCATTTGGTACTGATACCAATGACGACGAGTATGAAAAAAATTCAGGTTGTGGTGTCATTAAAGGCAACAATGACCATGATGATTTTGTTGACTTCATTGGTGAGGGATTTTAGCACGACTAAAATGCAGAAGAGAATAAGAAAATTGGTGGTGAACATAGTGACACCCATTAACACAATAAACTGGTCATAGTCGACCTTGTTAATTTTACTGATAGTCTTATGAAAGGATTAAAGTGGCAATGATGCTGGAGAGTAAGGAAACAAAGATTCTAGCGAGAACGATATTGAAATTCTTACTTCTATTGTGGTAGATGGAGGATAAATCAAGCTCGAGACTGACGAGAAATTAAAAAAAAAAATCAATATTGGCGACCGATTCAAGAATGAAAATACTCCATTGAGAAGAAATTTGGTGCATTTAAGATTTAACTGAGGGTGTAAATTGATACACTTATTCAAGATTGAGGTTTAAATAATGAAATTGAAAGTTTAAGGTTTAAATTGATTAAATTGAAAGTTCATGGTTAAAATTGATACAATCTGCCAAGTTTAAGGTTTAAATGGATGAAATTGAAATTTCAAGATTAAAATTGATACAACTTGCAAAATTTGAGGATCAAAAATGTTTTTTTCCCTATATTTTAACATGTTTTTTAATTTAAAAAATTTAAAATATAATTTTTTTTTTTAAAAAAAAATTAGGACAACAATTTTATGCTTCATCTTAAAAGTTATGTTTTGAAATCATTGTTAATCTAAAAAATAAGTACGTGAGGTTTAAAAACAATTTTTTCATTTAAAATTTTTATTAAAATTTCAAGGTTTAATATAATTTGATTAATTTTTATTTGATATTATAAATATTATTGTAGGTTTAATAAAAATAATGAAATAAATCAATTATATCATTTATTAGGTGAAAATTTAAATTTTAAATTATATAAAAATATCTAAAAATATTTTTCAACCATCTCACTTTTTTTTGTAAAAATAAAGATAGATTAATCAATTTTTTTAAAAAAAATTACCTCAATATTATTAATTAATTATAGAAATGATAAGGATGTTATAATAATTGTTATACAAATAGTGTTACACCAAAGTTGTTTTTTTAATATAAAAATATTTCTAAATTTTGTAAAACATAATATCTTCTTAAAAAGTTTTTTCAAATAGATTACTTAAAACAATTTTTAAATATAAAAAGATAATATATAAAATAAGTAAATCATAAAGGTAAGAACTAAGATCCAACATTTTTTTTTGAGTACATCAACAATTGTAGGTGGAGGATTCGAACCCATGATCTCTTGGTCATAAGTCATACTTGATGTCAGTTGGCAGATCCAACGTTATTTCTGAAACCATATGGATTAGACTAAAATCTTTATTATTGTTTTTTTTTTTGGCTAAGTTTTGTGTTTATATTAAATATATAAATTAAAACTAACAAGTTTTTAGTATTAAATTACGCAAACCGATTAAATTTTCATTTTAATTGGGTTTCTTAAACATTAATTTTAAAGATATGTTAATACTACGGATAATATTATATATATATATATATATAATTCTTACATTATGAAAAATAAAGAAATAGAAAAGAAAAAAAATGGTAGGATTATTACCTTTTCCTGCGTTTCAATACTTCTAAAGTTTTTCCTCTCTCAAGTTTTGAGATACTTATGAGTACAACTTTTACAAATAGCACTTGCTTTGAAACTCAAGTTATTTTATCTCAAAAAAAAAACAAATCAAATTATCATATAGTACTCCACGTACAATCTTGCAACGAAAAAAATACAATTATGAAATATAATTTGGAAAACATGTTTCCTTTTTACATTTAAATATGTGAGTGTTCGATTGAAAATTTAAAGGAAATTTTAAATAAACTATTACAATTCTAAATTATAGACTAAAAAAATTCTTAATCAACTTTGGTATAAAAGAAAGACAATCATTGTATATGTGACGCCCGGTAAATTCAAGTAAGTTCTTGGTTCTTTTCAGAGTTAATTTTGGACTTGTTTTGGTTTTAAATGTGTTGGGCCAAGAAAATTAACTTTTGGATCTTGCAGGAGCCCAAATATTTCTAAATCTCGTTTTAAATTGGGGTAGACAGCCTTAAGCTTCTTATCGAGCGTTTTGAGAGAAGGGAGTCAAGGTAATTTCTTTTCCTTATCTTTTTCTTTAAGTTCTAGGGTTTGGTTCAAAAAAAAAAAAAAAAAAAAAAGGAGCTGCGCTTGGGAGGGGTCGCGCGCCTCCCCCCCGTATCGTCTTCTCCTTGCGCAAGGGGGGGCGCCGCCCCGTTCGTCGACGTCGAGCCGCCGCCGTGGCGTGCTTGCGCCTCCTCTCTCTCTCTCCTCCTTCTCCTCCTCCGTGCCGCCGTCGCCAACCCAGAAAATCTCGCCGATCCGTCTCCCTACTCCGTCGACTCCAGTCTCTCTCTCTCCCCCTCGATCGATCCTCTCTCCCTTTCGTCTCTCTTCCTTTCGACCGTCGCCGCCTCCCCGAGCCCATCTCTCCCTTTTCTCTCCCTCCCTCTCGCTCTCTCTCTCTCTCTCTCGATCCGTCCACCCCTCTCTCTCTCGGCCGTCCCTCGTTCTTTCTTTCCTCCTCTCTCTCGTCCGCCTCGCCTCGCGCCCTCTCGGTCCGCGTCTCTTTCCCTCCTCTCTCGATTTGCTATCCCTCTCTCGTTCAGCGTCTCTCTCTCTCTCTCTCTCTCTCTCTCTCTCTCTCTCTCTCTCTCTCTTTCAGATCAGTTTTCTCTCTCAGATCCAAACTAGTTTGCCTAACTCTTTTTCTTTTCCTAGACCGAACCGTTGTCGTTTGTTGATTTGGTGTTAGTTTCGTGGCAGGAGTAAATCTCTTGGCTAAGGAGTAGACCTCTGGAGGAATCTCGAGCCTGAGGACGAGCGGAGGATTGTTTCAAGCGTAATCGTGGGTAAGCCTCGATCTCGAATCCATTGGTTCTGTGGTTGAGTTTAGGAGTATTGGTTTGGTTGTGAATTCATGTTAGTTGTTGCGAGTTCATGTTAGTTTATCAAAAGGTACTCCTATTAGCTTGATTAGGTTCGTTTAGTGTCGTGCCTTAAGGGTAGAGCTAAAAGGTTGGTTCCCTGCTGAACTCGTGCATTGTTGTGATGTTTCTGTAGGAGCTTTAGGCTGCTAAACAAGAGCAAGGACCTTTGTGCACGACGATATTCGAGGTAAGTAGAGTTGTTTGGTTTAAGTATCAAGCTCGTAAGTGAATGAGTTTGAGTATAGGGTCGTTGTGGTTGACTTTATAAGCGTGTTGTGTGGATGTTAGATTGTTGCTTGCAGTGCGTGAGACTCAGAATGTCCTGTTTTGGTTGTGATTACCTTGTACCGCTTGTAAGTTTTGTAGTTGGATCACTTGTGTGCCCTGAATGGATTGCTTAGTTCATGAATATGCTCTTATGACTCGGGATTGGTTGCTGAGTGAGGCTCGAGTCTGTATGGTAGGGCGAACTGTGTGGTTCCCTTGGAACGGAACAGGATGGGTCGTGTGGTGGTTTTGGCTAGAAATGGTGGTTGGTTCGTGGATGGGCCAAGAGTTTCTTTGCCGGTGTGTGATTGGGTGGTTAGATTTGTTGGTTAGGGACTCGGTTTCAGGATGACCTTGAACGGTTTAGGGGAAGCCTAGGAGAAACGTTAGAGCTTGACCTCCTAGGCTAGCGTTACCAAACCCACTGAGTGACCCCGAGCGAGACAAAACCTTTAGGCTGGCATCTCTGTGTGGGCATTAGGGTCGAGTGCGCCCTTATGCGAGCTGTGTGGGCATTAGGGTCAAGTGCGCCCTTTTGCGAGCCTGTGGGCTTTAGGGTCGAGTACGCCCTTTTGCGAGTTGTGTGGACGTGGGGTTGAGCACCCTATGTGATCTCTGTGTGGGCACTTGGGTGGGCCGCCCTTGTACGATCTGTGTGGGCTTTAGAGTCGAGGCTCTATTGCGTTCTATGTGGGCGTTAGAGTGATTACTCTTTCGCGTTGGGGCGCGTCCCCGTCTATGGCCGCCTAGGTTTCTGGATCGTCGGTGAGTCTCGGGGTGAGGTAGATACGTGAGTGCCTAGTCTCGAGTCCCTAAGATGCTTTGGTTACGAACCTGTTTTATCTCTGTGTGCGCACATGTGAAGGTTAGTAGCTTGGACGTGAGGGGGCTACTTACTGAGTATTCTTATACTCACCCGTCTACTTTATTGTTTTTGATTGCAGGTAAGGGCAAACAGTGAGCTGGAGAGCGACAGTGGCGACATGACGGGGCTATGAGACCTTTCTTGATTTAAAGAGACTTTTATCTTGGAACTTAGGAAGCTTTTTGTATTATGAGTTGAACTTTGATTCCTTTTAATTATTCGTTGGTTTATGAACTCTATGGTGTTGAGCATGACACTTATTCTTTTAGTTTCCGTGTTCAGCATGCTCGTTTATTTTTTTTCTTTTAGTGCTTTGCGTTGCCTCTCATTGTGTGTTCTCCACGGAGCCCACTGCTTTTTGTTGTAGTCTGGGAGGAGGTCGGGCGTTGAAAAAGGTATTTAGAAGTGTTTCTTGCTTAAACAAGTTAAGTAAAATTTTTGGATTCGTCCAGATAGCGCCGTTATGCTGCCAAAATTTTGGCGCATGGGGTGCTATCTAGTGACGTCCCTAGTTGGAATTGTGTCAAAAACTAGGGGCGTTACAGTATACCTATCGTAATTTCTTTTAGAAACAAAAATAATTTGACACAAAAAACAAAAGGTCATAGAATCAAGATAGATTATCAATCTATTTGATCAAAATACAAAAAAAACCCTCACTAACACGATTACATCTTGTTAATACGGCTTGGCAAATAATGCAATACAATGCAAAATTAAAAATAAAATCAATGTGAAGAAAACATAAGATTGAGATATATTGCTTGAATTTGTTATCATATAGCAGTTAGAAGATTACATACTTGTTATCTTGTTAGTATTAAACTGTTTTTTATTATTCAAATGGTTATTTAAATGACCATTATGTATCTTCTTAATATGAGGAATGAATAGTAAGAAATATTTTCTCTGTAAAGTTTCATGGTATCAGAGCTATTTGGACACACGTCCCTCTTGATACACGCATCATCCTCTTCTTCTTCATGTGGTCCAACGATAGAGACAAGCTTTTTTCTCCTATCTAACATTTGTAACCTTGTCACAATTAGACTTGATTCTTCAAATTTTGTACTGTTGAAATTTCGAGTTCAATCAATCTTGAAGGCACACAAACTATTCAGATTCGTTGATGGCACAATTCCTCGTCCAGATCTGTCCCTCTCTTCTTCCTCATCCATTTCCTCTAATTCGCTTGATAACAGTCCGTATGAAGAATGGATTGCTACCGATCATGCTCTTATGACGTTGATAATTGCTACTCTGTCTCCATCTGCCCCTAGCATACATTGTTTGGTGTACAACGTCCAAGGAAGCTTGGGAAACACTTGAAAAACACTATTCATCTAATTCTCAAGCAAATGTTGTCAATCTCAAATCCGATCTGCAAACCATTTCGAAGAAATCATGTGAAACGATTGATGAGTATATCAAGCATATCAAGGAAATCAAAGACGAATTGCCAAATGTCTTGATACTTGTTGATAAAGAAGATTTACTGATCTACACCTTAAATGGTTTACCGAGTGAGTATAATATCTTTTGTACATCTATGAGGACTCGATCTCAATTAACTTCATTTGAAGAATGGCATGTTCTTTTGAAAGCCGAGGAGTCCACCATTGAAAAGCAGTCTAAAAATGTCGAATTGATAACTCAACCGACTACGATGCTTGCCTCCCAATCTCCTACACCTTTTCAAGAACGAGGTAATTCATCGGTCCCTGTTGGTCGAGATAGATTGGGTAGTGGGCGTCATCAAGGATATGGTCAAAGTTTCAATTCTTCAAGTTATAATATGAATGGCAGAGGACGAGGAAATTTTATACTAGGTATTCCTCCTACACAATCTGATGGACGTATACCGTGTCAAATTTACAATCGCTCGAGACACAATGCAATTGATTGTTACAATCGTATGAACTACCATTATCAAGGGCGTCATCCTCCAGTCCAGTTAGCAACCATGGTTGTTTTCTCAAAGCGATCGCGTATGCAAAGTAAAGAGAATCAATCACCATTTTATAATGGCAACTCCAGTATGTCTTCCTCTTGGCTTGCTGATTCAGAGTGTAATGCCCATATTACATCTAATCTGAGTCATATGCCTATGGCATCTGAATACACGGGTGATGATCAAGTCTCAGTAGGTAGTGGACGTTCTCATCCTAAAACTCACTTTGGTTCAGGTCTGCTCCATACACCCTCCTCTACCTTTTCTCTTAATAATCTACTTCAAGTTCCTCATATTGCCACCAATATTTTATCTGTTCATCAACTTTGTGTTGATAATAACTGTTCTATTATCTTTGACTCACTGAAATTTGTTGTCCACGGGCAAAATTTTGTACCAAGGACCTAGTGTGAACGGTTTATATCCTTTTTCTTCTCCATATTCAACTGGTGTGCCCTTCTGTCACATTGCTCATGTTGCAACGGATAACTCTTATAATCTTTGGCATAATCGGTTAGGTCATCCTGGTCACTCCACTCTTAATTTCATTCTTTGTTTATTGCATTTACTTGTACATTATGTTTCTTCTTGCATCTGTAAGCATTGTATTACTGCTAAGATGACCAAATTACCTTTTGTCGTTCCAATTCCATGATTGTTAAACCTTTTGAAATTGTACACAGTGATGTTTGGGGCCTTGCCCCTGAGTTGTCTGTTAATGGCTTTCGCTATTATGTGTCCTTTATTGATGACTATTCAAAATTCACTTGGATATATCTCATTGCTAAAAAATCTGATGTATCTACTGTTTTTCAGTAATTTAAGCCTTTTGTTGAGAATCAATTTTCTGTTAAAATAAAAACCTTGAGCACAGACGGGGGTGGTGAATATCTTAACACAAATCTATCCATTTATCTTCAAATACATGGCATTTCTCATAAAAAATCTTGTCCCTATACCTCTGAACAAAATGGTGTAGCCAAGCACAAACATAGACATATTGTATAGGTCGCCATGTCCTTGATGTCTCAGGCCTCTATTCCTCTTAAGTTTTGGACATATGCCTGTGTTACTACCACTCACCTCATTAACCAATTACCTACCCCTAATCTTTCTCATCAATCTCCTTTCCAATGCCTTTTTAACACCATTCCGGGCTATTCATCCTTGAAAATTTTTAGTTGTGTATGTTATCCACTCCTTACACCCTATAACTCCAATAAACTACAACCCAAATCTGCCCAATGTATTTTTCATGGTTATCCACTGAATTATAAGGGTTATCTCTGTTATAACATGAACAATGGTTGTTTCTATACTTCTCGTCATGTCGTTTTTAATAAAACTGTGTTTCCTTTCTCTATTGTGTCCTCTCCTTCTTCTCAATCACCTCTTAAATGCTCCATCAATCCAACGTTCTCTACATTCTTGCCCTTCAACGCGTCTGTCTTAGTTCCTCCTCCAAATACTCTTCCCATCCCATCTATTGAGGTTCTTGATTCTTCACCCACTAATTCTGATGTGTAGACCATTGTTCAGATAAATCAAAATAGTGTTCCACAACCAGTTATTAACATCCACCCAATGCAAACGCGTGGCAAGTCAGACATTTCTAAACGCAAGATCTTTCTTGCTTCTACAAGCATCTCTTCTGATACTATTGAACTGTCTTCCTATACTGCTGCCTTTAAGCTTCCTGTCTGGTAAAATGTTATGCGCGAGGAATACGCAACCCTGATTAAGCAAGGTACATGGGTGTTAACTACTCTACCTCCTAAGAAGAGTGCAATAGGTTGTAAGTGGGTTTATCGTGTTAAACATCATCCTGATGGCTCGGTAGCTCGGTATAAGGCTCGATTGGTTGCCAAAGGGTATCATCAACAAGAAGGCATTGGTTTTGATGAAACTTTTAGTCCAATTGTTAAGAAGCCCATTGTTCGTATTATTCTGTCCCTAGCAGCTAACAATGGTTGGTCTCTTCATTAATTGGATGTTAAAAATGCATTTTTGCATGGTGGGCTTCATGAAGAGGTGTATATGCAGCAACCCCCAAGGATTTGTTGATTCTCAACATCCTCAGTTAGTTTGTAAGCTCCTTAAATTCCTCTATGGGCTTAAGCAAGCTCCACAAACATGATTTGAATGTTTTACCTCTTATCTATTGACTCTTGGCTTTAAAGCTTCTCAAGTTGATTCTTCGTTATTTGTTTTGAATTGGGTTAGTCAGATGGTTTATCTTTTATTATACGTTGATGATATCATTATAACTAGTTCAAATGAGGTTGTTATTACTTCTTTAATCACTCAGTTATAATCTCGCTTTGATATTACTGACTTAGGAGATTTGACGTACTTTCTTGGTCTTGAGATAAATTGATCTAATGTTGGCATACATGTGTCTCAAGCTAAGTAAGATTGTGATGTTCTTCATCATTTTGGTATGACATCTGCTAAACCTTGTTCTACTCCTATATCTTTAAATTCCTCTGCAGACATGGGTTCTCCTTGTACACCTGCTGATATTCACAATTACAGAGCACTAGTAGATGCATTACATTACTTGACTTTCTCTCATCCTGATATTGCATATTTGTTAGTCGTTTGTCCTTGGTTATGCAAGCCCCACATACTTCCCACTTATTAGCTGCTAAGCGAGTCCTTCGCTACATCGTGGGTACCCTACATGTAAGCCCTAAACCCTATTCTCTTTTACCATTGATTACTCGTTCATGATGTTTTGAAATATGCAAAGTCGTATAGGTTGCACTAAACGATGTCGTGATCGAATTTGGGAATCTATTGAATTTGGAGCTACAATGTGTCTAAACTTCATAAGGGGATAGGTAAACCATTGAAATAAGCATATTAAAAGTTGCATTGAAGTAAGTTCAACTCATTAGCAAATTGGAGGAGTTTTAGGTGCATCAAGTATTGAATGGAAGATCATATGTCTTACAAACTTAGGATAAGTTGGCTAAATGCTTAAGGTTTATTTACACACTTATTTTGTTGTTTTAAAAAGGTGATTAAGATGTAAAAACTGAAGGAGGAGCTGGCAAAGGGAGGTGAAGTTTCGGAGTTAAACAAGGCAAGTAGGTGCTGTCAAAATCGCAGAAAAACAGCAAGCAGCTGGAAAAAGGGTCATCTTCAATCGACCATATCTCTCTATCTACTGAACCAAATTCGATGATTTTTGTGTCAAAATCTCAGAAATTGAGTGTAGAATACGAAACTGGTCTGCTTTGCATAAAACACCAAGAGGACGAAGGAGAAAAGAGCAGAACAGTGAAGGGTGTTCAAGTTTCTCGGGTAGCAGAACAGTATGAGGAGATCAGTCTGTTTTGAGCTCTTGAGGAGGAATTAGAAGCTGAAATTTTGAGGTAAGTAAGCTAAGATGTTGTTCGTGAGGTTTATCAAAAAATATTTGGTGGTTGTGTTGATAAATTTTGAGGAACCCAAGCTGAAATTTGAACCTGTAGTTTTAGGTGAAAGGGAAAAACTTCTAGCAAGAGATTGAGGGAGATTTTCTTTCATTTCTATATACCTTACAATCAATTGTGTGTATGGTTATTCTGAATTGAGTTATGGGACTGAGTTAGACCTGTTTATAAGGTGCAAGGAAAGGAATTGATGCTACTGTTTTGAAGAAGAAGGCAGAAGACAGAAGTATGCTGTCAAATCCGGGAAGTCTCTGATGTTTTGGTTGTTCTGATCTGTACACTTGGAGTTAGAAGCTCTAATTGGTATGGTTCGAAAGCTTATTGAATTTCCTACAACTTTTGTGAAGAAATCGTGAGTAGAAAATGTCTAGAAGATGTCTTAAATATCAGATTAAATTTGTTGTGCAGCAGGAAATCCGAATTTGAAAACAGCAGAAGTCTGTTTTGAGGAAAGTTGCTTTCGAGGTATTTCTGAACCAATCCGTTTGGAATTTCAATTTCATGTCTTCATATGATTTTTAGAGGGTTCAAAAAGGAAGAGTTTGGTATAAATTACATTATTTGTGGATAAGTAATGAAGAAGTTATGGCTGTCTGAATACAGGGCAGAAAATCTGAAAATGCTGGAAAATTTAAAAGTGTGTTTTCTTGCAAGCTTTAAGGTTAAAAATCATGAGGTCGAGGTTCTAATGGTTGAGTTGGTTTATTTGATAGGTCAAGAGCTAATAGGTCAAGTTTACAAGCCAGGGTTCTAATTCTAATACTGTGAGTGACTCTATCTTTAAACTATGCTTGGCCCATGTTTTTCTTAATAAGCATAATTGTTGATCATTGAGTCTTGTTTGAACTAATTATGTATAGCTTCATGGAGTCCCTAACATAAAGTTCATGATGGAACCTAAGCAAGCTTGAATTAGTTGTAACTATAAATCCAAGTATGGAAACTAAATCATGAAAGTATGCTTTCCTTTAGAGAATGTTTTGTGTAAATCCACTTGGGAACATGTTTAGATGATAATGTGAAATTGTCAAGAAATTGTTGTATGTGTTATAAAGACATGATTTCCATGGTAAACAAGTTATGCCCTTGATCTTGATTAACCCCTAATCATGAAGGACATTCGAGAAGGTGTTTAGGGGAAATGAATCATAATTTCCGATCTTTGAAGGACAATGAGAAGGTATTCGGGTAGTAAATGGTCTTACCTTAATACTTGAAGGACATAGAGAAGGTATTAGGGAAAACCAAAGGGCCAAAGGTATTCCACGTGCACGTGAGAGATGTATGAACCTTATTGGTACAAATGTAACTCTACCACCTCTATGGTTTGAAAGTGGTATCATACTATGTGTTTTATTGTTATGAGCTTCTATATTATTGATCTACTTACACTCAATATAATACTACATTATGAGTTATGTGCTATGCATAAGTGGTGACTTAAACCTGTAAATTGGAAGCATGGTTTGTTTATGTTAAGTTATTTTCTACTTATAATCTGCCATTATTATGCTTCACCTTTGAGCTTATAATAGACACTCACTGAGCTTCCTAGCTCACGTTTTCTTTATGTCTACTCTTCCTGCAGCAGTGAGCGAGTTTCCAGTGCTTAGCCTTCACAAGACCTACTTGCCACCACGCCATTTAGCTCCTTGTATATACACTTTCTTGTATATGGTTTGTAGTGAGAACATATTAGATGGGTTGTTATAAACTTGGAAACTTTATGACTATCTAAAGAACATAGTAAAGGAAGTGAATGTATTTCATATATAAGTGTATATCAGTGTTTTACTTTGCTTATTCAAACATGATGTGTTACGTCTATTTTAAGTTAAGTCTTGGGTTAGTCAAGGAAAGCCAGCAAGAGGTTTTGTTATCTTTGTCTTTGCATCTCTTCCTAGGTTAGGCAAGTAAGCTGGGACGGGGTGTGACACTACATACTAGTATTTTGTTTCGAATGAGTAATTCTTTGCAGCTGACTGCTTACTCCGATTCAGATTGGGCTGGAGACAACCTAGACAGACATTCTACAACTGGTTTTGTGGCATTTTTGGGTTCGAATCCTATCTCATGGGGAGTCAAGAAACAGTCTACTGTTTCGCGTAGCTCAACGGAAGATGAGTGTTGAACCCTTGCTTCGACAGCTGCTGAATTATTTTGGTTAAGGCAACTGTTACGAGATCTTTGCATATTTGGAAAAACTCCCCCTACTATTGTGTGATAATAGATTTGCTTTACAACTTGCTAATAATCTTGTGTTTCATGGTCGTACCAAGCATGTTGAAGTTGATTTTCATTTTGTTCATGAACGTGTGGTCAGCAAGGACATATCTCTACAGTTTGTTTCTACCATCGAACAACTGGCTGATTTTTTTACAAAGCCTCTTACCAGTCATCGCCTCTGCTAGTTGAAGTCCAAACTCATGACTTAAATGGTCATTCCTTTGAGGGGAGATGCTATCATATAGCAGTTAGAAGATTACCTACTTGTTATCTTGTTATTATTAAACTGTTTTCTGTTATTCAAATGGTTATTTAGATGATCATTATGTATCTTCTTAATATGAGGAATGAATAATAAGAAATACTTTCTCTGTAAAGTTTCAGCATCAATCTGACTTGGCATAATGAAAAAAATAGTTATTCTTTGTTTCACAATGAATCTAAACAAGAATGCATGGAACTATATATAGGAAACTATATGCCAACAAGAGCATAGCCTAACTGGTATCAAGTAAGACTTATGATAAAGAGGTCCTAAGTTCGAATTCCCCCACCTCCAAATATTGATGTACTAAAATATATATATATATATTGGAAATTATATATAAGGAAGGCATAATATCTATTGTAAATTATCATTTTTTTTTTGCTATGGAATTTGAAAGGGTTGATACTTTTTTGCTTTGTTCAAATTTACTCTTAACAATACATTAATTCTTTTTTCAGGGATTAACGATGAATGGACATAAGAACTTTTAACTTCTAAGAGCCAACAAGAACATGACTCAACTGACGTCAAGTAAGATTTATGACCAAGATGTCATGATTTCGAATTTCCCCACCTCCAAAGGTTTGATGTACTAAAAAAAATTAGAAAACTTCTAAAAACATATATTTTCCCTCACTAAACAAAACGATCTATCTTCCATGTATTTGTTTTAATTAATGGCATTAAATATTATTTAGGAGGTTGAAACCAAAATTGAAAAGAAAAACTGTCAAATGGGCAAACGATGTAATAATTAACAAATGACCACGTTTTATTTTCAAAAAAAAAGAAACAAATGACCACGTTTAATTAAAAAATAATTTGTAATGATAAAATTGAGAAAAAAAAATTGAATATAAATGAGTAGATAGATTAAAAGAAAGCTTTTTATATTTAGCTTGTCTAACCCTCGAATACTTATACTTATAATTAATAATTATATAAATTTAAAAAATTCATATTCTAACTTTCTAAATAATATTTTATGAATTAAGTTAAATTAAATATAGAAATTTTATAATTATCATTGGCATGGTTTGTAAATTTTAGATTTAGTCGAGAAATAGTCCAAAAATGATTAAATAATTAAATACTTTTTATATTCTATCCTTTTCATGATAAAATTGAGAAAAAAATAATTAAATACAAATGAGTAAATAGATTAAAAGAAATTTTTTCATATTCTAGCTTGTTCTAACTCTCTTAATATCTTTATCATTTAAAATAATCATAATTAAATCAGTAATTATATAAATAAAAAGAAAACTATTCATATTAGTTTTTTAAACAATATTTTATGTGTTAAATTAAATTAAATATATAAATTTTATAATTATTAATGGTATGGTTTATAAATTTAAGATTTAATTCAGGGATAAAATAGTCTAAAAATGATTTTCCTCTTAAGCCACTCTCTAAAATAGAAAGATAAGATAAACACATCTAATAATTTTTGTTTATATATTACATCACAAATGAGTGGAAAGATTCAAACCTTTATTTTTTTTAAAAAAAAAAAACACAAAGTAACATTTAATTACTATAGCTAAGTTACCTGACAATTGTAACCTAAGATTTGGTATAAAGTTTTTGTTTATTTATTGTGTTGTAGAAAGTTTGGTGGGTTTAATAAAACCTGAAATTGGCCATTCCAACTGCTTTCCATTGGTCACTTTAAATCTCACCGCATTAATGCCTCAGAAAATTGAATGCACAGCTACCCTTTCTATTATATTATTATTGTTTTTTTTCCCCAATGGACCATCTATATTCTCAATTCAAAATATTTACATTAAAAAAGTAAGTATTGTTGAACTAAAATATTCCAAACAATTTGGGGTATCTTAATTTCTTCAAAAATGGAAAATATATACCGCCCAATTTTCTTTGATTCTTCACCTACTTCTGCATTAAAAAAAAAAGCTCATTTTTATTGGATTAAAAATATTAACGAGAATACTTTTAAAATGACATATTTTTACTCAACATTTGGCTTCATAGGTAAATTTTAATCTTGAATCCTCAATTTCATCCCATTAAACCACAAACTTAAATAAATTGTAAAAAAAAGGAACTCAAAAAAATTAAAATCACCCAAAAAAAACTTTTAAATCCAAATTCTACTCCCAGCAAGTAATTAACCAAATATCCCCAAAATCTTTGCCTTAACACACATGGAATTTGGCATCTAAATCGCATATATATTTTTTATTCTTTTGATATTTTAAAAATTCTTGTCGTTAATAAATATATATTACTATTTTAAAGATCCATGGTCGGATTTTCCATTGTTGTACTAAATAGATTTGTACACTTATTTTCATCATAATCTTTCCTTAAACATAGTTTAGCTATTCTCTCTTTTTCTTAAGGTTGGAATTCCAAACCCCCAACCCCCAAATGTGTTTGAACTAAAAAAATCTAAAAACAATAGAACAAAAACCTCAAAAAATGAGAAAAATAAACCCAACAAACAGAAATGGAAAAATTAATCACAGAGAACAAAAAATCAAGAATCAGAATGATCATCATTGGGTGTAAAAGATGAATGAACAATCCTACTGTTGTTTGTGTTCTTCCCCATCAGCCACTGCAACGTTCTCCTTACAAACGACGCCCGATTCTCAACAAATTCCAAACTGTTTCTTCTCTGATTTTCTTCATCCATCATTCCCATCCCATTTTCCGATCTGGGTCGGTTCCGATTCGCCGGAAAATGAAACGAAAACGCCCTTCTTGCCAACTCCGTCACCGCCCCTCCGGCACCTGCACCGCCGCCGGTCACTTTCTCCTCAAAGAAGCTCTCCTTCGAGCTTTCATGGCGGAAACTCTCAACTCTCCTATTTGATTCCGTGAAATTAAACTCTCGTTTCGATTCGCAATCGCACTCGGATATCGCCGCTCGGCTCCCCGGCGTCAATGGCAGATTCCTCTTCCTCCTCGCCGGTTTCCTCACCGCCGGCGTCCTGATCGGAACTTGCAGAGACGAATTCTCATCCATTACGTACCCAAATGATCCCATTGAAAAACACCTTCTCGAACCCACATTGGCATTATCATTGCTACTCCCTTCTCCATTATTCTCCAAGCTTTTAAACTTTCCCAATTTGATCGGCACCACCGTTTCCGGCGGCGGCGGCGGCGGCTCATCTGGTTTCAATTCAGCAAAATCTGACGCGTCCCCAAGAAAACCCAGAAAGGAACCGGTGTGAATTTCCCGAATTTCTCTTGAGCTATTATTTGCAGATTCAAGAACCCCAACCATTGGGGACGAGAATCCGCCATTAATGGCGGCGAAATCTGAAATCAAGCTCGCACGGCAGAGGGGACAAGTCGAATGGGTCAAAAGCCAAGTGTCGATACACTCCATATGAAAAGCATGGCTGCATTTGGTCAACAATCGGAGCTTATCGTTTGGCTGAAATTCACAGAGACAAACAGAGCAATCAAATGGGTCCAATTTCAGGCCGATTATGGCTTTGTAGAGAAAAACAGGGAGGGTATCGATGAAGGATTGGTCGACGCCGGCGTCGTGGAGGTGGAAGAGCTGCCGGAGCTGGCCTTGGAAGGCGGAGGCGCCGCCGTCGACGACCGCGCCACCGGCAGAATCTTCAGTGTCTGTTCTGATTTGGGGCTTGAGGAACAATCGGAGGAGGAGGTGGAGGAGGCCGGAGAAGAAGAAGATTATGGCGAGGATGATTATGGCTAAGAGAATAGTGGGACTGACTTCGTTGTCTAGATTGAAAGCCCCCTCCGATGGGGTCTCCGGCAGCTGCGGAGGTGGCGGAGAAATTGCGTTTGAGAGAATGGCCATGGATGAAGCTTAGAAGTTTGAAAAACCCATTTGAAGAAGAAGAAAGAAGGAATTAAAATATTTAGGTTGAAGAAGAGGGGGAGAAATAAATGGTGCCAGAATGACAGATAACAACAAATAGATCAATGATAGAAAGAAATTTGAAAAAAAATAATAATAAAAAATCAAAGAACAGCACAAAAAAATCTTGGTTAATTAGACCGTTTGATTTGAATTGTATATATTTATTTTGTTGGGGTATTTTAGTCTTGATTTTAATTGAGGTTGTGTGTATTTTTAAAAGTTGGGTTGTCTATCTCTATCCTTTGAATTAAAGCTATTAAATGTGACAACATTTTTTTAAAAAAATAAAAATGGCTTATGGGTATTCTATATTTGATCATCAATGGAGGTTTGCTTTGTTGAAGGTGGAATTTGATTCCCTTCAAATCGTTTAGCTCATTAATGGAGATTTTAAGGCTGTAATGATTTTGAAACAATCTTGTTTTTCCATGTTAGTGAAATATCAACTCGGTTGCTCATCGATTGGTCGAGCCTTTGATTTTCTCTTCGCTGAGTCTATATGGCATTAGATGTTATTTTAAAAAAGCCCTTCATTTCAAGGAAAAAAAAGTGCACTTCTTTTTAAGAGTCAACAAGAATTTAAAGAAGGTTATTAGTTGCATTTCAAAAATGAAAAATACTCGCGGCTACACCCATTTAATATGCAGTCCAAGGGAGAGTCACATTTTTTTTAAATTTTTTATAAAAGAAATTTTGTGGTTGGAAAATGGGTTGCAACCATAGATGGGTGCAACACAGTCTACACCCAAGTACAACTCTTAAAAAATATAGTAAATTTTATCTTTAAAATCTAAATTAAATTACACATGTCACCTGTCAAACCTATGTTGTTAAAATAAAATATCATATCA
Organism: Trichosanthes cucumerina; assembly: GCA_036507285.1. Taxonomy (NCBI): domain Eukaryota; kingdom Viridiplantae; phylum Streptophyta; class Magnoliopsida; order Cucurbitales; family Cucurbitaceae; genus Trichosanthes; species Trichosanthes cucumerina. The sequence continues at coordinate 8,647,173 of CM071842.1, read as the reverse complement.
GGAAATTTATTACTCGTACGATGCATATTATTTGTCAAGTTAGATTTTCATTAATTTTTGTAGCGACAAAAACATATGGTAAGCTTTAATCGAAATGTTAAAGATGATAACGAACGAATACCAAAATAGTTTGATTTTTCTTATCTACACAATCTAGAGTGAATAGGAAAATCTTGATGTATTTAAATATTTTTCTAGAGAGAATTGAGATTCAAGTATTATTTAAACTTAAAATGACAACCTTCTGTCATGACCATATAATTGAGTTATAAAAACAAATAAAAATGATAAAAATGGTTTGATAAAAAAAAAAAAAGAATAATGCAATTTGGTTGACTTTTGAGGAACTAAACTACAACCAAGAAATTTGTTCATGAATACCAATAAAACTTTTACTTACCTTCCAAACATAAAAACAATCTGTCTAGAGACAAACAAATCCTTCATTTTGATTTGGGAAAATGTGAAACCATGTTCTTTTCTTATATTTTAACCTCCCCACCTTTGTCACCTTCTTCTATGACAGCCCAATTTTGGGATAAAATATTTCTTAGGGCCAAAAGTGGGCTAGTCAATTTTTTCTTGAGAAAGCCACACTTTGTTTCTATACATATTGCTCAATGGATTTTGATTATGGTTTTTTAGGTATTTATGTGTGTGTGTTTTTGTTGAGAGAAATAACACTAACTTTTAAAGCAATTTTTTTTGTTGGATTATAGAAACCCTTTCTTTCTATACTTTTGTGTCTTTATCTAATTTGTTTTAGTATCTTTAGATGTCTCTTTTTTGTTTTTATACTTTACTTTATTGGTTTCTTGATGGAAAAGGTTTTTTTGATGGTCCCTATTATTAATAAATGATCTTAAATGTAATGAAAAGTGGATGTCATTGCTAATGCTGACTTGATATACGTCATGTGCTCACTATATTTTTTGAAGTTAAATTATAAATTTAGTCTTTTAATTTTTTCATATAAATTTAGTTTATTGTGTCAATTTAAATAGTTTTATTTCATCTTATTTTTTAATAATACTTCTTTTGTTTCCATTGTTAACACCATTAATAAAACGTTGATGTGATATATTTGTTAGCTTATCTAGTTGTATTTTACTTTATGTAAACTCAACTAGAATAAAGATCAGGTTTAAATCCTAATTTTGGTGTTTGAAATTTCATACTTATATTGTTTTAGTACACAAACATTTAAGAATTGTTTGAGGTGTGAGTTATAATAATATATGGAATACTATGTACCTCAACCACTAGACTACTAATAACTCAAACTAAATAACTGTGCATCCTAAACACAAATTATATAACTTCACAGATCATTATAACCCACAGATTATTATAACTTCAATATTACAATTTTGACATTTTATGACACCATAGCTAAGCCAAATAAGGAGGTGGGAGAAAAAAACTGTCAAATTGCTGGAGCCGCGTTTTTTGCGGGAAAAATGAAGATTTTCATATTTTCAAAAATTTATGACAGTTTTTCAACATCGTAAATTTATGACTTAGATAAAAAGTTGTCATAAATGGCTAGAGGCACATTTTTTGTAGGAAAAATCGGAGATTTTCGTGTTTTTGAAAATTTATGACAGTTTTCCAACGTCATAAAAACTTCATTTATCCCACATCGAAAAATTGTGTTTTGGACAACCAACTTTCTCCTATAAAATGTCTCTCCCTCCTTCATTTTAACATCAACTTAACATGAGTTTCTTACTGAGCTTATTTAGCTTAAGTAAACAACTGGGCTTTGAGTAAATTTTTTTGTTCGTATAAACTATTATAGAAAACAAATACTTGACACAGGAATATTGCTATTAACATTTTTCATGTTTGACACTGAAATTCTGTCATTAACAGAATTTATGTGACGTTTAAAAATTGTCGTTAATATATATATCTTGACGAAAACGTCGGTTTTAGGAGGTATTTATTGACAATGTTTAATTGTCATAAAAAGTTTTCCATGACTTTTAACAAATGTCTTGAATACGTTTTTTTTACAACCATTAATTGTCATAAAATAGTTAATTATGACAGATTTTTGGATGTGTCATGTATAGAGTTTTCTTGATGGTGACTTCTACGACTGAAAAAAATAAGAGTCATAAAATGTGTTTATGAAAATTTTTCAATGTCATAAAATCCTGAAATTGTACTAGTGCTCACTCAACGCTCCAAACAACTCCTTAGATATTTTATTTTAGCTCATTAACTCACAATTCTATTTTAGGTTCTTAAACTTTAATTTGGATAAAAAATAATTGGTTTAATTACATTCTTAGACCTTGAAAGTGGTGTTTTTTTAGTCGTTATACTTTAAAAGTTTCTAATTTGTCTATGACTTTTAAGATTATATTATATCTATTTGGTTTATAGCCTTTAAAAAGTTCTTAATATAACTCTAAACTTTGAAGGGTTGTTTGAGTAGTGGGTAGAGATGTCCACGGGGCGGGGTCGGGGATGGCTTCCCCGTCCTCATCCCCGCCTCCCATTTCATTCCCTGTCCCCGCGAAATTCCCTATTTAATTTTGCGAAAAACGGGGCGGGGATTCCCCGCGACGAATAATTCTCATTTTATTATTTTATTTTTTAAAATTTAATTAACTAATTTCTTTTTTAAAAAAATTGTATTTAAATTGGTTAATTTTTCATTAAAAATTTTTAGTTAAGAGGCATTTTTTTAAATTTTCTTAGAAAAATAAAGGGGAATTGTAATGGGTAGCATAAAATATTAGCATATTTGCAAGCTTAGCTATGATTTTTTAGATTTGCAAATCTAGCAAATTTTTTAAAATCTGATTTTTATTTTTTTATTATTCCAGATTTACCCTCATTGGTGTAGTGTATATCAGTAGTATATCTGATATACTTTATATTGGTATATCAAAAGTATATCTGATATACTTTATATTTGTATATCAAAAGTATATCTGATATACTTTATTTTTATATACCAATATATACCTAAAATGAAGTATGTTAATAGTATATTATTGATATACTACGAATACCCTTCTTTTAGGTATATCATTTAGAATGATATACTTCCTATATATCCGTAGCAAATTAGAGATATTTTGCATATTAGTATATCATTAATGTACTTCATTTTAGATATGTTTATTTCACTAATATACCTAACATTTAGTATATCATTAGTATATCAGTGAAATGAACATATATCATAGGTGAGTTACTGATATACTCTTAATTAACTTCATATACATATATCAGTAGTATTTTAGTGATATACTCTATACAATAACGCATCTCACACAATAAGATATAACAATCCAATTTGGTTTTAAATTATGAATTCTACCTGAAATTTAAAAGCATAGCCTGAAATTTACTCGACTTGAAATGTCAGACATTACAAATAGCTTTTGAGATCCCGTTGATATACTTAATATTACTGAATAAAGTATATCATCATAAATCATTATCAAGCATAAATCACTATTTGTGATATATCGTTGATATACTGAATAAAGTATTTTGGTAGTATATCACACCGATATATACTTAATATTAGTGAAATCAACGGTTATTAGTTATTTTTTGGTTAGATATATCATTGGTATATCTGATCTATTGTTAATAAACTACTGATTTTTTCGATATTGAAAAACACGGAAGGACATTTCCAAATCTAGCAATAGTTTTGAGATCCCGTTGATATACTTAATATTACTAAATAAAATATATCAATATAAATCACTAACAAGCATAAATCACCATTTGTGATATACCGTTGATGTATTAAATAGAGTATATCGTTAGTATATCACATTGATATATACTTAATATTAGTGAAATCAACCGATATCATATAATTCATGTAGTTACTTTTTGGTTGGATATATCATTGATACATCAGATCTATTATTGATAAACTACTTATTTTCTCGATATTGAAAAACACAAGAGGACATTTGTAAATCTAGTAATAGATTTTGAGATCTCATTGATATACCTAATTTTACTGAATAAAGTATGGAAGCATAAATCACTATCAAGCATAAATCCATGTTTGTGATATAATGTTGATATACTAAATAAAGTATATCAGTAGTATATCACATTGATATTAGTGAAATCAACAGAATTAGTAGTATATCACTTATGCAGTTATTTTTTGGTTAGATATGTCGTTGCTATATTAGATCTATTGTTGGTAGACTACTGTTTTTCTCGATATTGAACAACACATAGAAGGTATTTGTAAATCTAGCAATAGTTTTTTAGATACAGTAGTATATCAACAGTATATCTCATATAATTTATATTTGGTATATCAGTAGTATATCAATAGTATATTTCATTTTAGGTATATCATTAGTATATCAATAGTATATCATAAGTACATCATCAATATGTTTTTGATAGACTATTGATAAGTATGTTTTTGATAGACTATTGATAGGCTATATTAATATACTTCATATTGAAAAACGCGCGTGAAAAATATAAGAGTATTTTTTACTTTGCATGTCATCCGTTTGGGTTGAGCTTTTTTTGTTGCTATTTTTGAAAATTAAATTAAGGAGTGACATGGGTGTAATATTTATATATTTTTTTGCTATTCATGCAAGTGCCCCAAAAATAAAATGATATTTAATAAAAATTTAGAATTAGGATTATTATATATATACAAATATATGTATTTAAAAATAAATAAATAATCGGGGCGGGGACGGGGTCAGGGTTGAGGACGGGAAATGTATTCTCCACCCCCGTCCCCGTTTAGTAACGGGGAAAAATTAGTCCCCGCTCCCTCCCCTATTCCCCGCGGGGAAAATGAACATCTCTATTAGTGGGTTATAATAACCTATAGATTACTTTGCACCCAAAACACAAACTATTATAACCACATACTAAATAACTCTACATTTTAAATAATATTATATAATTCCACAGACTATTATAACCCACTTAGTACCCCAAACAACCCTTCAACATTTATGTTTTATAGATCTTAGTCGTTGAACTAAAAAAAAGGAGACTTTTGTCGTTAACTTCAGTAATTTAACTGTATTTAGTGATGTAAGCGTTAAATTGATAAAATTGACTATGTAGAGATCTATAAAACGTAAAATTGAAGATTCATGAACTTATTATAATTTTTTTAAGTATAAACCTAAATAGATAACATTACAAGTTTAGGAATCTGGTGAAAACTTTTTAAAGTTTAGAAACTAAATAAATACATATCTCAAAATTTATAAATCAAATTCATAATTGAAGCAAAATGTTATTTAGGACTTCAACTCCTAACCTACCATATACACGTATATATAACTTCAAATATTTTTTTGTTAAACACGATAGATGACTTCAAACATATGTCCATATAAAAATATATAATGATCAGGCAAATGACCAAAAGATGGGTCGATATCAAGTTGTTAAAGAACGTATCAAAATGACTAGAATAACTTTTTATTCTAACATCTTCTAAAAGAAATCTTATCCAACAAAACCTAATAATTTTAGGGAGATGAGATAATATTATATAGAAGGAAGAAAAAAAATTAAAAAATAGGGTAGTGGAGCTTCTTCAATTAGAGGAGAGAGATTGTAAATGTGGCTCAAAATGAACCTTTAAATTCAAAATACAAAAATGATGTGTATTCTCACTCATCTCTTTACAAGGTTATGTTTGTCTCACATGAAAAACAAGGAATCCATTGGAAGGCATTCAGTTGTTTGGTCTATTTTGGATTCTCTCTTCCATCATTTTCTCTGTGTTATATCATTATGCAAAAAAAAAAAAGCACATAATTTTGTTAAGGTTGTTGAGAATTGATTGTTTTTTTTTCATAATTCTATGGGTTTTTTTTTAAAAAAAATGGTTTTAAAATTGGTTAAATTATATAATTCTCATAATTCTCATAATTGGTTAAATTGTTTTTTTTTTCATAATTCTCCCGCACGCCTTATCGTGTGTCCGGATCATAGCCAAGACTTTTTGGAGGGAGATAAAGACCCGCCAGAGGATATTCTCCATATTATCTCAAAAGGTATGGTTTAGTTTTTTTTTTTTAAATTCTAATTAAAATCAAAGACGATCCAATGCTTCCACTCTAGAGTGACATGTTCATTTATTCATGGTGTTCGTCAAAGTTGGATGATGGTGGTGGTCGACCGTGAGTCGTGGTCGTCAGAGGGTGTTGAGATGGTCGTCAAAGTATTGTAGTGGTCGCTAGTGGTGAGCGACTGCGAGTGATGGTTTCCGATAGTGGGCATGGTGGAACTGAAGCTATAGTATGAGAGTGTATTTCGGTCATTTTTATATATCACGAATATTTGAGAGAGCTTCCAAGTTACACATCTAAAAATAATTTTTCTAAAATTTGGGTTCAATGGCTTAACTCAAAATAACTTTTTGTCAAACTCATTCTTTAAAAAAATCATTTTGCGTGATTGCCAAACCCTAGAAATTTTATTAAAATATATTTTTTTTCCTTTTAATTATACACTGGAAAAGTTAAACCAAACTGTAACGCCCGAGAAGTTCAAGTACGAGTAAATTGGAATTTAATTTTTGGTTTATAGTGTTAAATTGTAAATTTTGTGGTTTCTATCAAGTTAAGGGCTTTTTGTAATTCTAGGGAGATGAAGGGGAAATTTTGGAAAGTAAAGTTTATCTAGGGTTTGAGAAAAGACCTCTTTTGTCTTTACATGCACACTTCCCGAGGCTCTTCTCTTCCACTCTCACCTTCACAAAGAAACCCTAGCCACCTTCTCCTTTGTTGCCCGCCGGAAGCTCCTAGCAGCCACCCTCTCGCAGATGCTCGTCGGAGGAGTCAGACGTGTCGTCGTCCATTACCAGACCGCCAAAGGAATCGTTCGCCGTAGCTGAGCCGCGCGCCAAAGCTATCGAGCCGCAAAGTCGTTGTGGCGAGGTCGACGTCGCCTCACACCTGGTTTGAGCTGCCGGGAGACGAAGCCGCCGTCATCTGCCGCACCGCTCCTCACAAAGCCGCCGTCGAGCAGCCGAGTTGTCGAATCTGCAACATCGGACGCCTGAAGCAGATTCAGTTGAACCGCCGCCTTTGTTTGGGTTTTTGGGGAGGTGTTCGACCGATTTTTGCCAGTTGGGAATCGGTTCTGGATAGATCAACACCCGAGTATCCAAAAATCGCGTTCCACACGCCAAGACGCATCGCCCCGTCCGCTGCCGCCGGTCACGCGCCGCCGCTCGCCGGAGTTGGTCCAGTCCGGTTGAAGACGTCATGACCACGAGTTAGAAGAGTTTCTGGTCACCTTTCAGTTAGGAAATTTTTCAAGGTTTGGAGAGGGATTTAAGGGAGAGAGTTAATCCTTCAACCTTATAGCGAAGGCTAAGGTAAGGGAACCTACGTCAAATTTTAGAATTTAGAATTTAAGGGCTTTGCTTGAAAAATGCCAAGATATGTTTGAAAAGTTCTTTATAAATGTCATGATACGTTTGATAGGTTTGTTTCAAATGCCATGATCTGGTTGATTTCATATTTATCCGAAAGGCCATGAATTTCATGTTGTTGATGGTTTAAAATTGAGCACTTTGATTCTTAGAATATATTTATGCCATGAAATTCTTGCACGAATATTGTTACTGTTTCATTTGGGACCCTAAACATGTATTTCTGAAAAATGTTTGCGAAGGCTGTGGAGAAATCTTCCTGATAATATTTATTATATAAGTTATGAATGAGTTAGAGTCGACTCGAACTAGAGGCCATGATTCGGGAGAATTTAATTGTCCACTAAAGGCCGAAGAGAACTTTTATAAAATAAAAATGCTTACGAAGGTCGTGACAATTAAACTTCCATTATATATATATAAACGTACTTAATGCTATGTAAGTAATGAATGACTTAGAGTCGACCTAAACTAAGAGGCCATGAATCAGGAAGTCTATATTTTCCACTATTAGCCGAAGAGAAAAAGCCATGAAACATGTTTTATTGTTTATCGGTCCCACATAAAGCCATGTTTTGCTTATGCCAGCATGTTTTCAAACCCCGATGGTAGGGTCTCTTACTGAGTATTATCACAACACTCACTCTTTCTTTTTAAAAATGTTTTCAGGTAAAGGCAAGACATACTTGGCGAGTGACGGTGACATGCTACGAAAGCCATGGGGTTACAAAAGTCATGATTTCCGCATTTTAGAAAATAGAGAAATTTTAGAAAAATGTTTTATCTATTAGGTGATGTTTGATTTGAGTATTAAGTACTTTTGTGTTGATACTAGAGGCCAAATTTTTTAATTTGCATGTATTTCGAAATTAATTTGTTTTCTGGGATCCCGAATAAATCAGTTTTTTTTTTTGTTTTCCGTAGAAGTTTATTTCTTTTAATGTTTTTATGGCCTCAAAAAGCATGCATGTTAGTAATGACCCTGGAAAGAAAGTCTTAAAAGTTAAGGGTCATTACACAAACAACCTTTAGTTGCCATGTCAATTTTCATTTATAATTGTAAGAGAAAAAATCTCAAGTATAATTTGGCTAAATTATTAAAACAACACTCCTCAACTTTACCATATAGTTCAAAAATACCATTATTCTTTAAAGGTTGCAATATTACTCCTGACTTTTCATAAATGTTTCAAAACTCTCTTTGAAGTAGAAATCGGTTAGAAATTTATTAGAATGTTGGACAAAAAGTTAACATGGCAGAACACTATTCTTTTGGACTTAATCCAGACAAATATTTTAGTCCACACCATTCATGTCAACTTTTCATCTAACATTCTATGAGATTTCTACCCCAAGAGTATTTTTGAAATTTACGATCAAAGGTAATACTGCTATTGTTAAAAGAATAAGGGTATTTTTAAAACAAATAACAAAATTCAATTGTATTTTTTATAATTTAGTTGTTTGTGTGTGTGTTTTTTAACAATTTCAAAATTCAAGGGTTAAAATGAGACTTTTCAAACTTTAAGGGGTACAATTGAAACCTACGCTAAAGTTCAAAGGTATTTTGTATAATTTAACATTTTCAAAATAGTCCTATGTTTTTCTTTTTCTTTTTGTTAAATAACAAGTTTAGCCTCTGGAATTTTATTTGTCTTAATTTTGTTGTTGAACTTTAAAAAGTTAATTTTGTTCTTGAACTTTAAAAAGTATCCATGAACTTTAAATTTTGTGTGCCAATAGGTACCTAAACTTTAAAAGATATCTAATAAGACCTTAAATTCTTAATTTTGTGTTAAATAAGTCTTTGAATTTTCATTCTTGTATCTAACATGTCTTTGACATATTTGACATTTTTTTAAAGTTTATGGACCTACTAAACAAAAAATTAAAAGTTTAGGCTTCTACTACAAGTAAAATCCAATATTAAATCTAATAGGACAATTAATTTAAGAAGTTTTGTAGGCACAAAATTTAAAATTTAGGGACTTATTTAAATATTTTTAAAGTCGAGAGACTTGTTAGACACAAACTTGAAAGTTTGAGGATCTATTAGACACTTTTTTAAAAGTTTAGAACTTTTTTGGCACAAATTTTATATATAGAGAATAGACTTGTAATTGTTAAAGTGATCATAGCTCAAAGATAATTGATATGTACTCTCGATTGAAAGGTCAAAGGTTCGAATCCTCCCATTCTAAATATTATTGAAATCCAAAAGAAAAGACAAAACCTTATCATTTAACTTTTTTATTGAAAAAACTATAAAAAAAATGTGTCTAGGTGGCTGTTTTTATTATTGTTTTGTTTTAATGTGTTCTTACTTATCAATGATTAATTTTTCAGAAACAAAATGGTATATTCTTTTTAAAATTACAAAAATGTGTGAATAGAGATTTCAGTATTTACATGAATATTAAAATTTAAAAGTAGTTCGAACTTCGAACATGATTTTCAGAAAACTATTTGCAAAAACAAAAACAAAAGCTATTTTTCAAAACCCCGTTTTCAAAAAATTCTTGATTTGTTTTTATGGAAAGTACCAAAAATTATCGTTTGAGGATAATCATTGGGGTCCTCATTTCACTAACTTTTGGACATGACTTGGACAACATGATTGTTAAAGAAATGTAGTAGTTTCAAACAGAAAAATATTAAAAATTATACATATAATTTCAAATAAAAATCTTCCTATCCTAGAGTTAAAATTATAGAGTTGAAACGTAAACTTAGCTTTCTTACTTGTATACAAGTGCATCTATGAGTCTCTAAAGTTTTTTTTAAATAACGGTCTCATTTGTTGTTTCTATTTCTTATTTTTCAAGAAACATACATGTTTGATAAATCATTATGTTTTTTGTTATTAAATTTTTAGAAACATCTCTAAAAAATGGGTAGATTTTGAGGAACTACAAAAATAGTTTCTCAAATTCTATTTTTATGTTTTAAATATTCCATTTATGTGTATCTATTTTTCGATATCTTTTTTACATTTATCTCATCTTTCTCTCTTATTCTAATTTTTTTCTTTGATATTTTCATCTTTCCTTTTTTCATCTTTTTTATTTTTATTTTTCATTTATTTTTTTTCTCTCCTCTCTTTTTATACTCTTCCATCATAATCTTTTTTCTTTTAATAGTTATTTTTTATTTTTTAATTTATCTTTTATCTTTTATTTTTTTTTCTCTTTTCTCTCATTTCTTTACTTTCCATTAACGGGCTTTTAGTTATTATCTTTTATTTAAATCTCTATTATTTCTCCTTTTAGTACGATTTTAATTTTTTTATTAGATAAATAAACTAATAATGTATTTCATGTTTACTGATTTTACTTGCATGTATTATTGGCTAATGCATTTTTAAAGAAAAATAAAAATAAAGTTTATTATTAAATTAAAGAAACATAGATATGTTCGATTATCAAACCTTAGACAATTTATAAATTAATTTAATTGAACTAACTTGGGTAAGCCAAAATCGTTTAAGTGAATTGATTGGAGTGAGAAATGACATTGCAAATCAAATTTGAACAACATTTGAAGTATAAGTTTTTATTAGGGGTGTTCAAAAAACTCGATAACACGAACAACCCGACAAACCCAACCCAACCCGACAGGTTGGGTTGGATTATGAATTTATTTGGGTTGGGTTGGGTTCAAATAAATTAAAATGTATGGGTTGAGTTGATTCGTGTTCACCTAAAATTAATTTGGGCTGATCCGACCAACCCGAACTTATTATTAATTTTAAAAATTATATTTTTACCTATTACACAACTACATATACATGTATTTAATTTGTTTTTGTTTAATTTCATAATTATTTATTATTTAATAACTCTTAAAAATACATTTTTGAAGTAGGGTGTAATTTTTCATAATATAAATTGAAACTAAGTAGCTAATTTTCATTCAATCTTTGAAAAACAAAGAGTCTTTGTTTTAAATGATGATTTATTTAGAAGTTTCTTGGGATAATTGTAAATTTGTATTAGAATATTTAAGTTTTATGGTTGTTATTTAGTATAAAGACATTTGGAGTTCTTTAATTCTTGATTTTTTTATATTTATATTAATTTTGATTTTTTTAAAATTTTAAATTTTAAAAAAAAAAGAAACAAGAAATAGGAATAATTATCCTGTTATAATATCTTTATAATATCTTATATTTATTTTAATGCATGTTATATATTTTATTATATTATATGTAATAAATTTTATTCTTACTAAAAGACAAGAAACAATTATCAAGCACATGTCTATTTCCTTTTCTCTTTTTTTACAAAAACAAGAAATAGGAATAATTATCAAACATGTTTCTACTTTTAGTTTTTTAAAAAACAAGAAACATGAACCAAGAAACATAAACAAGAAATGGGAAATGAGAAATGAGAACGTTATCAAACGGACTTTTAACAACGGTTACGACGTCTACTTTTGACTAAAAGATTAGGAGTTTGAATCTTTCACTTTCATATGTTTATAAAAAAATAAAATAAAATAAAAAATAATCAACATTATCTTATAGAAAATTAACACATAAAGAAGAATCGCAATTGTGGATCATTTATATCTCATGACATCTAGTTTCTTTAAATGTATATAAAATGATTATTTATATATTTTTCTTAAGGGAATTGTGAGTAATGTCTCAAAAAAATTAATCTTAATGAAAAATAGTTAAATAGTTTCAATATTAAGAATATGACTACCAAGGAGTGATTGATAATAATATTAATTTCTTAAAATGCTCTTGGTATATCTTCGTAATTAAAGTCATGTCATTATCGTATTTACATCCGCTATTTTGAACAAGATTCAACCATTTCTAACTGAAATTGACTCATATTTCCATTTTTTTTAGAAAAATCTTCATTTAACCGAATTTGGAGGCATAATGGAGATTCTCTTCCATAAGTCTATCGGGTCTCCTAGTCTCACAATCATGGGCAGATCTACATAGTGTCCCCCAAATTTAGAATTTAGTACCCAATACCATATGAGCGGTTGTTTAAAACAAAAAAAGCCAATGTATGCTAATATTATTAAATAATACATTTAAATTAATCAACTATTGCTTTGTCCTAGTGGTGGCATGTCTGATGCCATCCCTAGTGAGCACTACAAATCCTACCATTCAAACTGATCTTTTGGTGATCTTTTTTATTATATTTATTAAAATCGATGGTTACAAGATTTACAAGTCAATCTCAATAGATTCGAAGGTCACCAAAAAAGTTTAGGCTTTTTATTTTGGATTTGCAACCAATTTAATTGTGAAAGTCCTATATACAACCTTTTAAAATAATACGAGTACTGATATCTACAAAATTGGGTTGTTAGAGTGTTTATTACTAATTACTGGCTTCCGAAGACCCAATATTATTTCATTTTTCTTTATTTGGTTGCCTCAATACCTTCTGCATTAGGGTCATTACAATGATATACCGTCCTATGGATTTTTGTGTCTTCATATAAGATATAAACCATAAGTATACCATTGGGTAAGTATTTATGCATATTTATACTCATTTATTACGATAAAAAATAACATATATACTAAGTGAGTGGATAACTATAACTATTTACCTTTTCTAATGGTGCATGTGTTGGTGGGAATTTTTTCTTACACGTTGGTTGAGTATAAGCAAAGTTGTATGTTCTAGGATATAGTTGGAGAAAACTATACGAGTTTTAAATGATGTATTATAGCATTAAGTGAATAATTACACGTATTACCTTGTCTAATGGTGCATTTGGATGAGGATTGTTTTTTTAGTTTAATTTTGCATGTTGGATAGATAGATACATACATTTCTACTCATTTATTATATGAGCGGATCATTAATTGTGTCAAAAAAAATAATTTATTGTAACGTGCGGTGTTTTTTTTAACAAAAAAAAAAATGTAAACAAAACCGGGAGAGGCGAACCTCTCCTCTCGCGCGCCAGCGTTGCTGTGCGGCCGCCACGCCTCTTCTCTTCTTCCCTCTCCCGCTCTCCTCTCTCCCCCGACCCCCTCTCACAGTCTCTCTCTCTCTCGTGTTTCTCTCTCTCTCTCTCTCACGAGTTTCTCTCCTTCACGTAACGCCGTGCCTCTCTCTCTCTCTCGGTCGTCGTCGCCGACGCCGCCATCGCCTTATCGCAGGTAGAGCCGCGCAAAGACATCGCCGAGTCATACCAGTTGTCGCAAGGAGTCGCCAGAGAAGCTGCAGCCGCCGTGGAAGCTTGAAACCCATTGCTTGGTTCAACCGGTTCGAGCCTCTTTCGGCTGGTTTTCGAAGATCCGAGACCGGTTCTGGATAGATCGGGCCGCGAGGATTCCAGATCCGTTGCCCACGCCCGTCGCTGCCACCTTCACGTGCCGTCGCCACCGCCGCCGTCGATCCACGCGCCGCCGCCTGCAGAGCCGCCAACTGTTCCCTTCCGTCCGGTCGCCTCGGTTCGTTCCTTAACTCGTTCGAAGTTCCGTTGGGTGAGTTTTACTACTTTCATTTAGATTACGTGTTAGGTTCGTTGCGCGTGGTATGCGGTTTATTGATTCTTGTCGTGATTGTTCTTCGTTAGGGATTATTTGAAAGTAGAAGTACGTTTGGAGCACGCCACGTTACTCAAAGTCGCTCGTTGTGGTTGGATTTCTTGTAAGTAGTTATTTGGACTACCGCCCCTAAGTGTAGGGCTTAGGGGCGCATTGCATGCAATATTTGTTTGGAAATAGTTATATTGTTCTGGTAGTGGCATGTTAGGTTGTGATATTCGCAATTGTGCATGAATCTAGTTCATTGTTGATGTCGATGTTTATCTGCGCGGAAACTCGAACTCGATAGTTCGTTGTTTGTTAGTTCCATGTGACTATAACTAGTAGGGCGATGTAAGCTAGTACAGAGAACTCTGAACGCATTAGTATGCTATGATTATCTGTCCCGAGCCTGTTGTTCTTGTGTGTATTTTGAAGTAACTCGGGGAGTGTTGTTGAGCCTTAGGATCGTAGTTAGCACAACTAAGCCTAGTGTAGGCCCTAGTTCTTGTGTAACCCTTAGCAGGCTGAAACTTGAGGTTGGCGAGATGATGACGATGTTATGGGATGTGATGGTCCGCCCTCCATCCAGTTGTGCGACTCGGGATGGGATCCTTAGAGTTAGAGGGGTTGGATAGAGTCCTTCGCCTAGTACTGGCCCGAGAATGAGCCCGTGGTCGATTGTGCGCGGTAGCACCGCCTTGATACTTATGGGATGTGGTGGTCCGGCTCCCGTCCAGTTGTGCGACTCGGGATGTGATCCTTAGAGTCAGAGGGGTTGGATAGAGTCATTCGCCCTAGTGCAGGCTCGAGAGTGAATCTCGTGGCCAGATGTTGCCAACCTAGTCCAGAAGCTAAGGGTAGGACATAGCTGTGATTTCTGAGTGAGTAGTAGGGCCAGGATGCTTGATGAGGTTGTTAGACGGGTTAGGTGTCGTGCTTAGCTAGCTCTAAGGTTGTTCATTCATGTTCTTTATTATTGGACGAAGTGGGCTGCATACTGAGTATTTTTATACTCATTCCTTCTTTATTTCTTCTTTTATTGCAGGTAAGTCGAACCAGTGAGATGACCACCGACGGGGAGACCCATGCGAGGCTATGGAAGACTTGTATGACTTAGTTAGGAGTTTTCGATTAGGAGATTGTGTTTCTTTTGCTTCCTTTCATGTTTTAAACTTTATTCTGTCTGTTGTTCATTTCTCGAATCGAAGTATGTCCAGTTATGTTTTCTTTCATATTCAATCATGCTTCTGCTGTTTGAGATTTATGTTAACTCAGAGGACCTGGAGCTGAGCCTTTTGTTTTGTGTAGTTTTTGGTGGAGGCTGGGTACCCTCGTGAGTCTTTTGAAGTGTTTTGTCTAGGTTCAGGTTCATTTTAAAATTTATGGTTTGTCCAGGTTGTGCCGTTATGCTGCCGAATTTTCGGCGTGAGCGGTGCAACTTGGAAGTGATGCCTCGGGTAGTTTATGTTTGAATTTTTCGGGGTGTTACAGTTGGTATCAGAGCGTAGTTTTAGATCTTGTATACTGCCTACATCGTAGGTGTTTAGTTCTTCATAGCCTCTCGCAAGGAACTCGTCGGGTCATCAACAGGTTTGCTTTTACTTAGTAAGTGGTGGGAGGTTCGTTGCTTAGGTTAATGTGTTTTCTTCTGTGCTGTACTTCTTGAACTGTTGTTGATGTGTTCTGTTTCTTGTGGTTATAGATTATGGCACGTGGTAGAGGTCGTGCAAGAGCAACTGCTGGTGGTCGAGGTCGGGGTGGTCACAGGGGTCGAGGTCGAAGGGCCCGAGACTAGGAACTGACCGTCGATGCACCAGAGGTTGAGCACTCCGAGCATCGAGAGGGGCTCAACCAGGATGTCCCGATGGTCGAGAATCACCGGGCGTAACGTAGGAGCCTGGAGAGGCAAATGTCCAAGCACATAACGTGTAAGGACCGTCGCCAGTTGTTGAGCTCGTGGCAGGCATTCAGCAACTGATCCAGGCGAATATAGCAAGTCAAGCTAACCAAAAAGCTATGTTCACTCAGGCCATGGAGGCCCTAGCATCCCGAAGTCAGGAACCAGCACCTGCGTAGAATCCAAGAGTTGCATCGACTTTCACGTTTAGAGCGACGACAGAAGAAGCGGGATACCTGAAGGATTTCAAGAAGTATGACCCGCCTTTCTTTGATGGGCCAGTAGACCATGTAGCTGCCGAAGCATGGTTTGTGGCGATGGGCGATATCCGAGTCGAATGGGTTGCCCGAGCACCGAGAAAGTTTAATGCGCGATCTATGCGTTATGGAAGTGCTCTCCGTGGTGGCGAGGTGTGTATGCGGTCCATAGATGTCGATGCGGGACCGATAACTCGACGCAGATTCCAAGAAGTGTTCTATGAGAAGTACTATCCATTTGTGCTTAGAATCGACCGAGAAAAGTCGAGTTCGTATAACTAAAGCGCGGTCGAACGACGGTTGAAGAGTACGAGCATGAGTTTCTTGTTACATCTCGGTTCGCACCGATATGGTGGATCTGAGAAAAGAAAGAAGGTGGAGTGCTTCCTCGCGAGTTTTGCGAGGAGGCGTCGTGGGTCGGCGAGTTGCTCACGATCCCAAGGCGTATGCCGCGGCAGTTCGAGTGGCATCCCACGATTGATCTGCACTGAGGCCGCATGGGTTCGTTGTCGACCGAGTTCGTGGTGGCAGTCGAGTTCGGAACCAACCGTAAGAGAAAGTTTGAAAGCGAGACATTTGCTAGGCCAAACAGATCCGGGACTCATGGACATCAACCCTAGCAGGCTCCGAGCAGGGGTTCATGTTATAGATGTGGAGTTCAAAGGCGGGCACGCCATGCGATTAGCAAGATCTCGCAACAATTGTGGAAAATTGGGGCACTTGTCGATCGTGTGCGTGCGAGGAGTCGAAGATCGAGAGGTCCGTTATAAGCGTGGAAAGCTTGGGCACCGCCAAAGCTTTGTTGTGAAGAAGGACGAATCTGGAAACCGCCAGAAGGGTGGAGTCTATGCGAGTGCGAACAGGAACGCAGGAGGTTCCGGTGCTATGGTGGTGCAGTACACTACCCGTTCTTGGCCACTGGCTCTTAGATTTATTTGATTCTCGGTTCCTCGCATTCTTTTATTTCTGCTGTTTTTGTGAGACAAGCCTGGTTAGAGGTAGAGCCTTTAGATGTTGACCTGGCAGTAGCTACCCCGGTGGGTAGAGAGTTAGTAGCTCGGGAAAAAGTTAAGTCTGGTGAGGTAGTGGTAACAGGTCGCGTGCTAGATGTGACGTTGGTTGTGCTGGATTTGAGCGACTTCGATGTAATCCTGGGCATGGATTGATTGTTTGCGAACCATGCCAACATCGACTGTCATTGTCGAGAGGTTGTGTTTCGGCCTCCGGCAGAGTCCAGTTTCAAGTTCAAGGGAATTGAGACTGGAGAAATTCCGAAGATGATTTCAGCTCTCAAGGCAAAGAAGTTGATAAGTGAAGGGGCTTGGGCTCTCTTGGCGAGTGTTGCTGATACAAAGAACAAAGGACCAGAGTTGAGTTCGGTTCCTGTTGTTCGAGAGTTTGCAGATGTGTTCCCTGAAGAGTTTCCTGGTCTACCCCTGGTTCGTGAGGTAGACTTCAATATTGAGCTTGAGCCTGGAACGACTCCGTTGTCTAAAGCTCCCTACCGAATGGCGCCAGCAGAATTGAAAGAGTTTAAGACTCAGTTGCAGGAACTTCTAGACAAGGGGTTCATCCGTCCAAGTGTTTCACCTTGGGGTGCGCCCGTGCTGTTTGTAAAGAAGAAAAATGGGTCGATGCGGTTATGCATTGACTACCGAGAGCTGAACAAGGTGACAGTGAAGAACAAATACCCTTTACCTAGGATCAATGACTTGTTTGACCAACTGCAAGGAGTGACAGTGTTTTCTAAAATCGACCTACGGCCAGGGTACCATCAGTTGAGAATCAAAGATGAGGACATTCCGAAAACTGCTTTTAGATCCAGGTACGGACACTATGAGTTCACGGTGATGTCCTTTGGTTTGACAAATGCCCCAACAACGTTTATGGAGCTAATGAACAGAGTATTCAATGAGTTCTTAGACACCTTTGTGATCGTCTTCATCGACGATATTTTGGTGTACTCCAGGTCAAAAGAGGAGCATGAAGTTCATTTGAAGGAAGTGTTGACAGTTTTGAGGACCAACCAATTGTATGCAAAGTTCTCCAAGTGTGAGTTCTGGTTGCAGCGAGTTGCCTTCCTAGGATACGTGGTGTCTAAAGAAGGTGTGACAGTGGATCCTGCTAAGATTGAGGCAGTGGCAGAGTGACCCCGTCCTAAAACTGTTTCTGAAGTGCGAAGCTTCTTGGGTTTCGCCGGTTATTACAGGAGGTTTGTTAAGGATTTCTCCAAAATAGCCACACCCTTGACTCAGTTAACTCGAAAAGGAAATCCGTTCGTGTGGTGTGAAGCTTGTGAAGCGAGTTTTCAGGACCTCAAGCATAGGTTAGTCTCTGCACCTGTGCTTGCAGTACCTAATGGCTCAGGAAGTTTTGTGGTCTACAGTGATGCCTCCAAGAAAGGTTTGGGTTGTGTGTTGATGCAGAATGGAAAGGTGATCGCCTATGCCTCTCGTCAGTTGAAGGATTATGAGCGGAATTACCTAACCCATGATTTGGAGTTGGCTGCCGTGGTCTTCGCTCTGAAGATATGGTGTCACTACTTATATGGGGAAAAGATTCAGATGTACACAGACCACAAGAGCCTCAAGTATCTTTTTACTCAGAAGGAGTTGAACATGAGACAGCGCAGATGGATGGAGTTAGTAAAGGACTATGAGGTTGAGATATTGTACCACCCAGGCAAAGCTAATGTTGTCGCTGATGCCCTTAGCAGAAAGGTGGCTCACACCTCAGCCCTAGTCACGAGACAAGTTCCTTTGCGTTCAGAGATGGAACGTGCAGAGATAGCAGTTGTGTTGAGTCGAGTCACACACCGGTTGATCGGTTGTCGATAGACGACCGACCTTGAGGCAACGAGTTATTGAGGCGCAGCAGTGAGACTCTAGTCTTGAGGACTGTTGGCGCCAGGCAAGAAGTGGCGAGGAAAGTGAGTTCTCTGTAATAGCAGACAATGGACTACTGTTCAGGGGACGTTTGTGTGTTCCTGCTGAGAGTGGTCTCAAGGAGGAGATTTTAGTTGATGCTCATAACTCTCCTTTTTCAGTGCATCCAGGAGGCACTAAGATGTACCAGGACTTGAAATCATTCTACTGGTGGCGTGGAATGAAAAGAGAGGTGGCAGAGTTTGTCAGTAGGTGTTTAGTGTGCCAACAAGTTAAAGCACCGAGACAGAAACCAGCAGGGTTGTTGCAACCGTTGGAGGTACCTCAGTGGAAGTGGGAAGAGATCTCCATGGACTTTATTTCGGGATTGCCCCGAACAGCGAAAGAATTCACAGTGATCTGGGTGATTGTGGATAGACTAACCAAGTCCGCTCACTTTCTGCCTGGTAAGCCTACCTATACAGTTGAGAAGTGGGCACATTTGTTCATGGAAGAGATAGTAAGGTTGCACGGAGTCCCAGTGAAGATTGTGTCTGACAGAGACCCACGGTTCACCTCGAACTTTTGGGTGAGTTTTCAGAAAGCCCTAGGGGCTCAGAGTAACTTTAGTATCTGTTTCACCCGCAGAGGCCGATGATGGCTGACGGAGCAGGTGAAGCAGATCTGGAGGATATGCTTCGGGCATGTACGCTAGACTTCACAGGTAGTTGGGACTCACACCTTCACCTGATGGAGTTTGCTTATAACAATAGTTACCAGACAACTATTGGTATGGCCCCTTTCGAAGCCCTATATGGGAGAAGATGCAGGACCCCAGTGTGTTGGGGAGAGGTTGGTGAACGAAAATTGTTGGGACCCGAGTTGGTCCAAGTGACAAATGGGGCCATACAGAAGATCAGGGCAAGGATGTTAACGGCACAGGGTAGGCAGAAGAGTTATGCTGATGTCAGACGTCGAGAGTTGGAGTTTGCCGTTGGGGACCTTGTATTCTTG
Organism: Trichosanthes cucumerina; assembly: GCA_036507285.1. Lineage (NCBI taxonomy): Eukaryota > Viridiplantae > Streptophyta > Magnoliopsida > Cucurbitales > Cucurbitaceae > Trichosanthes > Trichosanthes cucumerina. Next base: position 8,627,195 of record CM071842.1, on the reverse strand, counting down.
AAAGTTGCACCTATGAGGGGTGTTCTGAGGTTCGGTAAGAAAGGGAAGTTGAGCCCTAGGTTTGTTGGTCCTTTTGAGATCCTGGAGCGCATAGGGCCAGTGGCTTACCAGTTGGCCCTACCGCCATCCCTTGCATCGGTCCATGAAGTGTTCCATGTGTCTATGCTGCGAGGTTATGTGCCAGATGCCTCACACGTTCTCGACTTTGAGCCGCTGGAGTTAGACAAGGATCTGAGTTATGAAGAAAAGCCAGTGCAAATTCTTGCTCGTGATAGCAAAGTCCTGAGGAACAGGGAAATCAATTTCGTGAAGGTCCTTTGGCAGAACCACCATCTCAAGGAAGCCACTTGGGAGCGCAAGGAGGAGATGCGAGCAAGCTATCTAGAGCTGTTCGAGAGCTAGCTACTTTCGAGGACGAAAGCTCCTAAGGTGGGTAGATTGTAACGTGCGGTGTTTTTTTTTTTTTTAAAAAAAAAGAAAACAGAAACGAAAACCGGGGAGGGCGAACCTCTCTTCTTCGCGCGCCGCAAACGTTGCGGCCGGCGACCCACGCCCCCTTCTCTTCTTCCCTCTCCCGCTCTCCTCTCTCCCCCGACCCCCTCTCACAGTCTCTCTCTCTCTCTCTCTCGTGTTTCTCTCTCTCTCTCTCTCACGAGTTTCTCTCCTTCACAGAACGTCGTCGTCCTCTCTCTCTTCTTTCAGGTCGCCGTCGACGCCGCCATCGCATCGCATTTCGCGTACTCGAGCGCGCGCAAAGACATCGCCGAGTCATACGGTCGTCGTCGCGAGTCGCCGGAGGAGCTGCAGCCGCCGTGGAAGCTTGAAACCCATTGCTTGGTTCAACCGGTTCAAGCCTCTTTCGGCCGATTTTTTAAGATCCGAGACCGTAGATCGGGCCGCGAGGATTCTGTCGATCGATTGCCCACGTCGTCGCCGCGCCGCTTCACGTCACGCCGCGCCGCGCGCATTGCCGATCCACGCCGCGCCGCTGCGCAGAGCCCCCATTTGTTCCTTCCGTCCGGTCGCCTCGGTTCGTTCCTTAACTCGTTCGAAGTTCCGTTGGGTGAGTTTTACTACTTTCATTTAGATTCTGTGTTAGGTTCGTTGCGTCGTGTTCGGTTTATTGATTCTTGTCGTGATTGTTCTTCGTTAGGGATTATTTGAAAGTAGAAGTACGTTTGGAGCACGCCACGTTACTCAAAGTCGCTCGTTGTGGTTGGATTTCCTGTAAGTAGTTATTTGGACTACCGCCCATAAGTGTAGGGCTTAGGGGCGCATTGCATGCAATATTTGTTTGGAAATAGTTATATTGTTCTGGTAGTGGCATGTTAGGTTGTGATATTCGCAATTGTGCATGAATCTAGTTCATTGTTGATGTCGATGTTTATCTGCGCGGAAACTCGAACTCGATAGTTCGTTGTTTGTTAGTTCCATGTGACTATAACTAGTAGGGCGATGTAAGCTAGTGCAAAGAACTCTGAACGCGTTAGTATGCTATGATTATCTGTCCCGAGCCTGTTGTTCTTGTGCGTATTTTGAAGTAACTCGAGGAGTGTTGTTGAGCCTTAGGATCGTAGTTAGCACAACTAGCCCTAGTGTAGGCCCTAGTTCTTGTGTAACCCTTAGCAGGCTGAGACTCGAGGTTGGCGAGATGATGACGATGTTATGGGATGTGATGGTCCGCTCTCCATCCAGTTGTGCGACTCGGGATGTGATCCTTAGAGTCAGACGGGTTGGATAAAGTCCTTCGCCTAGTACTGGCCCGAGAATGAGCCCGTGGTCGATTGTGCGCGGTAGCACCGCCTTGATACTTATGGGATGTGGTGGTCCGACCCCCGTCCAGTTGTGCGACTCGGGATGTGATCCTTAGAGTCAGAGGGGTTGGATAGAGTCCTTCGCCCTAGTGCAGGCTCGAGAGTGAATCTCGTGGCCAGATGTTGCCAACCTAGTCCAGAAGCTAAGGGTAGGACAGAGCTGTGATTTCTGAGTGAGTAGTAGGGCCAGGATGCTTGATGAGGTTGTTAGACGGGTAAGGTGTCGTGCTTAGCTAGATCTAAGGCTGTTCATTCATGTTCTTTATTATTGGACGAAGTGGGCTGCTTACTGAGTATTTTTTTGTACTCATTCCTTCTTTATTTCTTCTTTTGTTGCAGGTAAGGCGAACCAGTGAGATGACCACCGACGGCGAGACCCATGCGAGGCTATGGAAGACTTGTAGGACTTAGTTAGGAGTTTTCGATTAGGAGATTGTGTTTCTTTTGCTTCCTTTCATGTTTTAAACTTTATTCTGTCTGTTGTTTATTTCTCGAATCGAAGTATGTTCAGTTATGTTTTCTTTCGTATTCAATCATGCTTCTGCTGTTTGAGATTTCTGTTAACCCCAAGGGACTAGAGCCTAGCCTTTTGTTTTCTGTGTAGTTTGGTAGAGGCTGGGTACCCTCATGAGTCTTTTGAAGTGTTTTGTCCAGGTTCAGGTTCATTTTAAAATTTATGGTTTGTCCAGTTGTGCAGCGTTATCTTTGCGGATTTTAGTATGTAAAGTGCAACTTGGAAGTGATTCCTCGGGTAGTTTATGTTCGAATTTTTCGGGGGTGTTACATTTATTTTTTAAAAAAATTCTTATCTTATCTTAATTTAATTTTAATTTGTTTTTTTCAAATTCTCAATTGCTAGATTTTATTCAGGGTTGTTAGGATTGTTTTTGTAGCTTCATTCTAAATCTTTTTAAAATTTTCAATCATATACTTTGTTATTTACAAAAATCTAACGTACTTTCTTCACTCATTTTTGTTGACCACTTTTTTAGGTAGAATAAATTATAAATATTCAAGAGAGTTATTTTCATCCTAATGCAATTAGTAGATCTTAATTAAAAGTGGTTTTAGAATTTGTTTAGACATTTTTCCAATTGAATTCTGTTAAACTTAGACATTCTACTTATTATTCCTTTTTCTCAATAGTGGGACTATTTTTTAAATTGCATCTGAAAAAGTGGTTATTTAAGATAAGTGACCACTCTTTCTTTTTTTTTTTTCTTTCTTTTTAAATTTAACCGTTTAGAGAGGAGGATTTCAACGTTTGACTTATGAGATAAATAATATATCATGCTCAGAAATGGATAATATGATTTTTTTTTTTTTAGAGAAAAGGAAATATATTAAATTTAAACTAAATGAAAGCTGAATTGGCTAGCGCAATATTATCCCGACAAGAAACTCACTCTATAGAATGGTAACAATCCACCTTGGGAATGAAGATAAGTTATAACCACAAAATAAACACCTAATGAACTATATCTTTCGTGCCAGCCCCAACTCATGAGCTAAGACATCAAAATTTTTGCTTACATGGAAAAAACTTCTTATTTGGAAATGAGCCTTCAAATTCACTTTAAGGGGATTGTAATGGGTAATATAAACTAATGCTTCAAGTTGATTGTAAGTTGAATTATAGTACTCTTAAACTTTAGGGTAGATTTCAATAATACTATTTAATTTTCAAAAGTTTTTGTTTTTACCTTTAAACTTTAAATTTGCTTCAAAACAATTATTTCATCAATTCTCTTCCTTAAAATGAAGATGGAAAATTAGTAACATGGCATTGACTGCCATTGTGAAATAGTTGTACATATGACCTAGATACAAGTTTATATTATGTCATTGAACTTCAGGATATCAATTATGCCATGGTTTTAAAATTTTCATAATTCTCTTAGCCTTTTGAAATATATTGTCGTTTTATTGTCATCTTGAAAAAGTAAAATACTAGCATTATCTTTTTTTAAAAAATGTTCTATTTATTGCATGAGATTAAACAAATATAAAGAAACGATGTTTCTTTGCCCAAAAAAAAACGTGATGATCAATATATTTTTTTTTAAAAAAAAAAAAACTCCATAATAATGAAGACCTTATAGTAATTGAAAAATGTCATAATAAGTTCCTCATTTGTAAATTTCAAAGAAGTTCAATGTGTGTTTAGAAAATAAAATCTTAGATTTTTATATTTTGATAGAAGCTCAATTTGTATTTAAAGAAAAAAACAAACACAAGTATGTTGACTTTTTTCCATTCATCCATTGCTAGTTGTTGTTATGAAGAATGCAACATTTGATTTTTATTAATTGAAAGAAGTTTAATAGGTAGCAAAAAGAGAAAACAAGGCTACATTGCCTATAGTTTGGAAGAAGTCAATTTCTAAAAAATAAAAATGTTTTTTTTAAGGTCAATATTGAAATATATTGTTATTTTAGGGGTAAATTTATTAATATTGTAAAATTTTAACTTATTATAAAAATATTGTATTTTGCAAACTATTTATATTAATATTGTAGTTTTAATGAGTTGACGAAGAGACGACCATGATGCCATTCATGATTTTTTTTTAAAAAAAATTGAGAGATGGCCCGTTCAAGTACTAGTATATGTAGTTTTATCGAAACAAAACCACAACTTGAGCCTCCCTTGGAGTCTCCCCTCGAACAAATTCGTCTACTCTGGGGTTCATCCACAATGTCAACATAAGGCTCATTAATCTTTGAGCCACTACTTTGAGGATTTTTCCGACACATAGCTAGGTTTTTGCCATGGCTCTGATACCAATTGATAAGAACAACGAACCTCCACATATCTCCACAATGGTATGATATTATCCACTTTGAACATTAACTCTCATGATTTTGCTTTTGGTTCCCCAAAAGATGTCATACCAATGGAGATAATTGTCCTTACTTATATACCATGGATTTCTAGTTCCTTCTCTAGCTAATGTGGAACTTTGTTAGCTCTCCTAATAAGTCACAATTGTGTGAAAACTCAAGCACTAGTCAAAAATCAACTTCTTTAGCTATGAAAAATCAAATATAGGAAAATTTGAAGGAGAAATGAGTTGAGGAGAGAAAGCTTTATGAGAAGAATATATGTTTATGAGAGAAAATTGTAGAAGAGGCAGGTAAATTGAAAGTGTTGGTTTGTAGAAGGTGAGCAACATAAAAAGATTGATTGATAAAGGAAGGCAATTTTCATTCTCAAATGTAAGAAATCTACCGAAAAATAATTATTCATAGATTTAATTGTCTTAAAAGATTGTTTGACGCATTGATTTAGAATCACAAATACTGAGATATAATGGATGAAAAGTTGTTTGTTACCCACTTCTCACATTTTAGTTGGGATTAATTTTAACATTTCAGCTGCTGAATTGAAACAAGAATGAGCCTTAAACCCATCTTTGTTTAGTGGCCGTACGCACCATTTGTTTCTCTGCATTGATGAACATTGACGAAAATCAAATTGCAAACCAGAGTAGCAGAAGGCAAATGTTCTTAATAGGATTTCATCTTTCTAACACCTTATGTAATGACACTAACTCTAGGACTAACTTAAATGGAGATAAAAATTCAGAAGAAAACAAAACTACTTTAATTGAAATCCCATAAATCCTCTAAGACAGTATAATTGAAAGTTAAGGCCTCTTATATAGAAACAAACAAATTTTCTATGTTAAACCGTGTCAAACAAGATAAACTTTTAATAAAATTTACTAAATTGCTGAAAGATGCAAAAAAAAAAAAAAAAAAAAGAGGGAAGGATGAGTATTACAAAAAGACTTAGTAAGTAGGGGTTGGGATATGCATTCACATAGACTTCAAATTTTCATAAGCGCGACCTAAAACTTCATTTAAAATATGATGGCTTTTCTCTTCGGCTTATAGTGATCAATTAAGTTCTCCTTATTCATGGTCTTTTGGTTTGAGTTCGTCTCAAACCTTTTTTCATTTGAGTTCCTCACAGCCTTTTCATTCATGACTTGCATTTTAAAAACTATATAGGAGCTTAAAATTGGGGCGATACAGAGAAGATTAGCATAGCCCCTGTGTAAGGATAACACACGCAAATCGAGAAATGGTCCAAATTTGTAAGCATGTGACGCCTGAGGAAAAAAGACACATGAATGAATCGAGCCCACATTCGAATGAGAGAGATCATGAAAGTATGGTTGAGTAATGGGTTTTCATCTAAAAGAGCTGCTGCTGCCTCATCCTTATTGCTTCTTCTAGCAGAGCTCTTTCCCCTGTTTCATATTTGGATCTTTGTATATGAACAAAACGGCCATTTATAGACTTTAGAAGAACCACAATAAGATTAATTTCAGCGTGCTTTGCTCCTTTGGATTGGGATATAAATGTTAGGAGGATGGTCAATGATATGAAATTGTTTACTTGGGTTTAAACTCGATGCCTTTGTTTTGTTTCTCTCAAAAGACTGCATACCAATTGAGACAATGTTCTTGCTTATATTCTTTCTTACTTTTGATCAATGTGGGATTGTGTTTGCATCCCGAACAAGAAATGCATCGGTGCGAGATCTTTCGAGTACTGTTTGAGTGAAGAATCACTTTACTTTTCTGAATCTGTGATGCTTTCTATATGAATATTAGAAGCTGCAGAAACAAACATTGAAATGCTCTCATAGGCACACCGATAAATCTAGCTTACTCAACAATATAAGAAATGCAACAATGAAAAGGAAAGTGATAGACAAAGTTATCATAAATGATTGATAGTTTCTTTGGAAATCACAAATTCTTCAGCCTTGTTTTGCCATAGCTTCCAGAATTTGTAAGTTGGTTTTATAGTTTGAGCTCTTTTTTACTTCAAATATGTGCAGGCAAGTTTGAGAGAGCTTTTAATGAATGGTTTCTATATTGGCCATGTCATTTGATCAAGGAATTGGTGGGAGATATTTGTGTAAATTATGAATTAATATGACAAGATCTCAACATGGCAAAGCCACCCGTGGGAGGAAATGGTGGATTGACTTCCATGGGTGAAACACCTACAAGCAAGAGCACAAGGGCAGATTTAAGAAGGGCCTAAGGGTGTTTGTGAGCCTTATTAAATTTTAAGAACCTTAGTTTGTATATATAAAATGTTATATCAATTTTAAAAGGTTATCTTGGCCTAGTGGCAAGTCTCCTTGATTTTTCCTCATTTTTGTCACGTGACTGTAATATTTGTATTCAGGGAGGAGACACGTGATCTACAAAAGAATGAAAACCTACACACTGGTGTGTGGTGCTTGCTGCACAGGCTCTGATGCTTAAGTCAGCAAAGAGAGTGTTAGGTGTTTAGTAATTGTCTAGGGAAAGCGAACTTACTCCTCCTTTCATTGGTGGAGAGTTTAAATAGTTTTATTATAGGGTTTCTTTCAGATTCCGCATAGGAATTGGACCATCGGGGATCAGATTGGGCTAGGAAGAGAAAACACGAGATTCGTCGAATAGGGGCCCTGGTCGGCTTCGGCCTCATCCTTGACCGAGGTCGACCAGACTTGGGCCTTGGTCGAGGCCCATATGGGGTGGCTTTGGGTAGTCCGACCTCAGCCTCGACCCATGAAGGGGCCCTAGTCGGCCTCGATCTCGATCGACCAGGCTTGGGCCGAGCCGAGGCCAACGCTGACCAGGGTCCAACCGACTTGGCTCGATCCATGATTTTGGGCCTGCTTCTTTATCCTTGCTCGCGATGGTGGGTCGTCGTCCTGGGTCTGCTCCTTCGGTTGTCTTGAATGAAATTTGACATTTTAATCTCCTAGTTTTTTCAGGTTATGTGGTTGGTCCTCATGGTCCAATTTCACCCATAACAATTATATATATTTCACTCAATAAAAATAAAATCTCTTAATACTTTAAATTATAATTTTAAAAAAATCTAATAAATCATATTTTTTAGTACAATAAATCATATATTTTCACCTTGATAAATAATTTAAATATATCTAATTAAAAAAATATATCATACTTTTTATTTTTTTCAAGTACAATAAGGGATGGGAGGATTCGATAGGCCAGTTGAGTTATGGGTTGGGAGGATTCGATAGGTCAGTTGAGTTATGCTCTCATCCGCTTATACTCTTTGTTGTAATCTATTCTTAAAATTATTTATTTTTAAGAACATATTTTTCTTGTTCGTATCAAATATAAATAAAAATGAAGGTTAATATTTTTTAATTTTTAGAAAATTATTTTTAAAAGTTAATTACATAAAAGAAAATACGATTATATGAATTCTTATGAAACAAAAAAAAAATCTTATTATTTGTAATTTTTTCTCATATACTTACGTAAAAAAATTTAATTACATTTCGTATATAAAAAATATATATAAACTATTAAATTAAGATGTCATTTTCATCTATGTAATTTGTGATTTGTTTTATTTTAATCTTTATGCTTTCAAAATTCAATTTCTTAATTTGAGTAAACCATAAAAATGGAATGAGACTATATACAACCAATATTATTAATGCGTTGAAATTAATTTTTATATGAATTCAAGCTCTGCTAACTTAAAGTTCTTGATCTGCCACTACAAGAGCATACCGTTGCAGGAACGTCAAGGAGGACTCGAGAGCGACGATCATAAGGCGGAGGATCTAGTCCCAGTTGTTAGTAGAGTTAAGATAATAAGGCAGTGTGAAGAGATTTTTGGAGAGAATTCTCTCGTAATTTTCTTGTATTTGATACAGTGATAAGACACTGTTTATATAATGAATACAGGAAAGGAATGGGGCATACAAGTCAGAAAGAATAGTGAGCAAAATTACAAAGGACATATGGCACCTTGAGAGAGGAGGCCCAAAGAGGAAAAAATAACAGAATGAAACTTCTGGAATTGTTCTTATCTCATTAGGTCATTTCTGTCGAGGTAATCTTGGGTTGAATTTAGGCCTGTTGCTTGACTTTTTGAGCTTGGTTCTTCTTGATCATCAATTGGGTTTTCAGGTGGGCATGTCTTCTTAATATCCCCCCTCAAACAAGCGGGTAACTCAGTTACTCCGAGTTTGGTTCTCAACAACTGAAAATGAGAATGAGAGAGAGGCTTGGTAAGACAATCTGCAATTTGGTCGGCTGATGGAACATAGCGAATATCAAGATTGCTACTGATCACTTGATCTCGTATAAATGCACATCGATCTCAATGTGTTTAGTTCAAGCATGAAAGATAGGATTAACAGCTAAGACACTAACACTTAAGTTATCACACCAAATAATTGGAGGAGCAGACCGTTGGATCCCTAGATCAGATAAAAGTTGTTTAATCCACAGTATCTCAGCTGCTGTATGAGCTAAAGCACGATACTCTGATTCAGTACTTGACTGAGCCACCACTAATTGCTTCTTTGAGGACCAGGACACCAGGTTATTTCCAACAAAAACACAGTAGGTTGCCACAGATTTTCTGTCATCAATATTGGAGGCCCAATCAGCATCTAAGAATGTTGAGATGTGTTGATCAGTACTTGGTTGAAAGAATAAATCAAAGTGTTTAGTGCTACTCACATACTTTAAGACTCTTTTGACCGCTTGCCAGTGATCTTCAGTGGGTGTTTTCAAGAATTGGCTCAGGTGATTGACTATGTAAGTAATGTCGGGACACGTATTAGTGAAATATTGAAGTGCCCCAATGGTACTGCGATAGATGAAAGGATCTTGTAGGGGTGTGCCACTGGAGATAGAGAGATGCTTACCAACAACACACGGTGAGGGAGCTGGTTTAAGATCAAAGAGCTTGAGTTTGTGCAACAAATCATCAACATATTTAGATTGGTTAACCATAAGGCCTGAATCAAGATAGTGAACTTGGAGGCCAAGAAAATAAGTCAATTTGCCAAGATCTTTGAGGGCAAACTTCATGTCTAACGCAACAACCAAGTTATTGACCAACACAGGATCATTACTAGTAACTATAATATCATCAACGTAAACCAACATCAAAATGAGTGACTAACCTGTGCGATAGATAAACACTGAAGTGTCTGACTTCGAGTTAATAAAACCCCAGAACAGCAGGGCAACCTTCAATGTATTATTCCAAGCTCGAGGAGCTTGTTTGAGGCCATAGATGGCTTTGTCAAGCTTGCACACATGATTAGGATACTTAGGATCTTCATACCCTGGTGGTTGTTGCATATAAACATCTTCGTGTAGCTTGCCATTAAGAAAGGCATTATTGAAGTCTAAGTGACGGAAAATCCAATTGTTGGAGACTGTCAGGCTTAATACTGCACAGATTGTTGATGCCTTAACAATAGGACTAAACATTTAAAAAAAATCGATACTTGGCTTTGATGAAACCCCTTGGCAACTAACCACACTTTGTACCTTTGAACTGACCCATCTGCATTTCTTTTAATCCGAAAAATCCATTTGTTTCCCACAATTTTGTAGGAATATTGTACTGGAACAAGATGCCAAGTACCATTTTGAAAAAGGGCAGAGTATTCTTGGTCCATAGCTGCCTTCCATTGAAGAGTGGAGAGAGCATCCTTCACCTGTGTTGGTTTTGTGATTGTCCAATTTGTTGAGGATTTCTTAGAAATCCAAGCCTTTGGCTTAAAAATGCAGACTTTTCCTCGAGTGAGCATTGGATGAGTAGAAGCTGAAGGAGCAACCAGGGGAATAGGAGGGTCTAGGAGAATAGGTGGTGGTCTGGCAGAAAATGAAAAGTTATCTGATGGAGTAGCATTGGGAGACATAGGTGAAGTTATCGGGGATGATGGGACAGGTGAGATAGGTGGGATAAAGTTGTGTTGTCTAGGTTGGAGAGAGTTATTGAAAGTCGATAAGGGTTCATGGTCAGATTGAGGGTGTCTTGTAGTAGGTAGGGTAGGGCTGACAGGAGGATTGACCAATGTAAGGTTGGGACATGAGGTAGGAGTTGAGGCAGAGGGTTTGACTGAGTGAGGAACAATTGACATAGTAGGTGGTGAATAGAACCACGAGGTAAGGGAAGGTTGGATGTGAGTTGACTGTGTACGTGAATAGGATAAGGGTTGTTGCTCCTTGATAAGTATGAGTTCAAAAAAGAATTCATGTTCATTGAATTGTACATATCGTGAGATGAATACTCTCCCTTCTTGATTCATACATTTAAGCCCTTGTGAACAGGGCTAGGACCAAGATAAACACAGCTGAGTATGAAGTCCAAACTTATGATGTTGATACGGTCGTAGATTTGGAAAACAAGTGCAACAAAAAATTCTCAAGTTAGTAAAATCATATGATTTCCCTACTAAGAGTTCAATCGGGGATTTACCTTGTAGCACAGGGGTAGGAAGACCATTGATTAGTGATTGTGCAACAAGCAGAGCATCCCACCAGAACAAAAATGGTATAGAGGCTTGCGCTAACAAGGTGAGAGTTGTCTCTACCAAGTATTTGTGTTTCCTTTTTGCTCTCCCATTTTGTTCAGATGTGTAAGGACAGAAGAATCGAGATATTATACCAAGGCTGGTGCATAACCTATGGACCTTTGTAAACTCCCCTTCATTATCAGATTGAAAAACCTTTATCCCTTTATTGAATTGTGTTTTTAACATCTGTATGAAGTGTTGAAAGGCAACCAATGTGTCATTCTTTTGTTTTAGAGGATAAACCCAACAGAACCTGTTGTAATCATCCAAGAACAATACATAATATCGATATCCTTCTCTAGACAATACAGGGGCATGCCCCCCACAAATCAGAGTGAATTAAATCAAAGGTTGTTGTTGCTCTAGAATTTGAATTAGAGAAGGGTGGGGCACGAGCTTTTCCATACTGATAAGAGTTGCAAAAAGAAATATCTTCATTAGTTTTAACTGGGAAGTTACAACTTTGGATAACAAAATCTAGTACTTTAGTGGAAGGGTGGCCAAGACGTCTATGCCAAAATGTCTTGGTTACACCCCTTTTTTCCTCTATGTTAACAACAAACAAAGCAGATAACTGATTATTTTTGTGCATATGAGACTTTCCATTGTAGGCAGACTTCTGAGAGATATCCACTGAATCAACCTTCGTGTTTTCTAGTCGATACAAACCATCTCTAAGCACCCCTCTCACCATTATTCGACTAGAATCCTTGTCCTTAATAAGACAACAATCACCAAGAATTTAATAAAGATATTGTTATCTTGAGCTAACCGTGACACACTGTCTAAGTTCATGGTTATATTTGGAACACAAAGAATATTTTCAAGGCTCAAGTTAAATTTTCCATTGGTTAAACAAGAGTTGCCAACATATGAAGAAGGTAGCTTAGAGTCATTACCAATAGTTACTAGTTCATTACCTCGATACTCAGTGGGATTTTCCAGATTACCAAAGTCAGCAGTGACATGATTTGATGCCCCAATGTCAGCATACAAGGAAGAGTCAACCACGGTTTCAGGTGTTGTTACAAAGGGATTGGTGTTGCCATTGGGAGTAGCCATAAACACTGAAGGTGATTGAAATCCTGGAGTATATTGTTGAATGTTGGTAGTACCATATTGTTGTTGAGTGTGATTTCCTCCTCTATAAGAGAAAACTCTTTGTTGAACCTATTGTAACAGACTAAGGCAGTGTGTCCTATCTTACCGCACACATGGCAAATAGGTCGGTTATTCGAGTTTCTTCCTCTAGAGTTCTGATTTCCACCTCTTTGATCATTAAATTAGTGTTGATGTGATTTTGTTGTTTCTGAATGGGATTTCCTTTGTTTATGGCAACATTAACTATGGCATTATGACCAAAGGCTTGATTACTCCTTTTGGGCATTCTGAAACTCCAACCTCTTTTCAAAAAGTAGAAGATCATTTTGAGCATCAACCCACGAGATTGTTGGTTTTCCCTATATTCCAACGACCACAGGATTGTACTCCTCATCGAGCCAAAGCAACACCTGAGATATGAATGCTCGTGTAGGAACTGGACTTCCAACTTTCCCTAAATTATCAGCATGGCATTTCATTAGTCGTGACTAATCAACCATTTAAGAGTTATCTTTTCTGGTTTGTTGAAACGTTTGACATAAGTAGTTTTCCTGGGCTCTTGATTGAATTCCAAATAAGGTTTGTATTGCGTCCCACTAGTCTTTAGCTGCTTCAAAGCCCATTACCTGAGTTGCAATCTCAGGTGACATTGAATTGTACAACCACCCTACCAGCAGTTGATCGATAGTAACCCAGGATTCATAGAGAGGATTAACAATTTCCTCTCCACTTGCACTAGATCCTTCTCCCATAGCCATGTCAGAGCTGGATGATCCTCCTTCAGTTGCGACATTGGTAACGTTATCAGTCACTGCAGTCGATTGTTGAACAAACATCGGTGGGCACACTTTCGTACCCATTAGGTGGGCTTCAAGTTTATAGCTACGAAGGATCGACGTGGCAAGAGTCTTCCACAGTAGGAAATTTCCTCGATCTAGTTTAATTGTAGTTACCTTGTTTAATAGCTGGCTCAACGGAGGGCTACTGAAATGAGTTGAACCGGATGTGAGGGAGAAGGCTCCATTTGACGAGGCGTTGGCCATAATGATGCTCTGATACCAAGTCAAGATAATAAGGCAGTGTGCAGAGATTTTTGGAGAGAATTCTCTCGTGTGATTTTCTTGTATTTGATACAGTGATAAGACGCTGTTTATATAATGAACACAGGAAAGGAATATGACATGCAAGCTAGAAAGAATAGTGAGCAAAATTACAAAGGACAGATGGCACCTTGAGAGAGGAGACCCAAAGAGGAAAAAATAACATAATGAAACTTCTGGAATTGTTCTTATCTCATTAGGTCATTTCTGTCGAGGTAACCTTGGGTTGAATTTGGGCCTGTTGCTTGACTTTGTGAGCTTGGTTCTTTTTTATCATCAATTGGGCTTTCAGGTGAGCCTGTCTTCTTAATAAGAAGATGTTGTCAAAGGTGTAGGTGAAGAATTGTCAAAGACATATGAAAATTTAACAGAGATGGTTGTGGTCTGTTGGTTATATATCAGGCGGAGATTGAGGGAGCTATAAGTCGGAGGGGTGTGTTGGACGAGCTTGGAACTCAGAAGATAACTGGTATCACCATGCGCAAGCAGATTCGTGTTGGTAATACGTATTGATTGGCGATCGACGATGAACCGAGCAATTCTTCCTTTCGCCAGAGCATCATGAGCGTACCTATTTTATTTGACCCATCTCTTGGTTAACATAAAGGTTTTATGTTGTATTTTGTATGTTGTTTTGGGTGTATATATGCTTTTGGGCTGGTAATTTGATTATGTTTTTGTGGCACGAACAATATGTTTTTGGCTAAACTTGAGATTTTACTATTAGCAAAAGTTGTGTTAATAAAAAGTTCATTAAAAAGAAAGTTTAAATTCTTTATTTTAGGCGTTCAACTCACAAAATAAAATAAAAAAATCAAGGCTAAATTATACAAAATACCCTTAAATTTTGGGTATGTTTCAATTATGCTCCTAGACTTTTAAAAGTTTCATTTTTACTCTTAAACTTTGAAATTTGTTCCAACAAATACATTTGAACATTGGAATTGTTCTAGAAAATATCTACTCTCTAAGGATATTTTTTAGATCAAATTTTAGGGACTGATTGGGATGCATGTAATAATAGTCTATGGAATACTCTTCACTCCAAACATATAACCTAGCTAGGTTAAATAACTCTCCATCCTAAACACTATTATTATAACTCACTCACCGTCCTAAACAACCGTTGTAGGGTAAAATAAAACTTTTCAAAATCTAGGAGCATAATTGAAACATACCTCAAATTTAGGAGTATTTTGTATAATTTAACCAAAAATCAACGAGAATAACTAAGGTTTCATTTGATAACCATTTGGTTTTTGGTTTTTGGTTTTTGAAAATTATGCTTGTTTTTTTCACAATTTCTATTCATCTTCTTTTTAATAATTTCCATCTTTCTTGAGGTACCATTTAGGTTTCTAGCCAAATTTCAAAAATAAAAACAAGTTTTTGAAAATTATTTTTTTTAGTTTTTAAAACTTAACTTGGTTTTCTAAAATATAGCTACAAAGTAGATTAAAAAAAAAACATAGAACCCCATTGGTAGAAGTAGTATTTTTAGGCTTAATTTTTCAAAAACTAAAAATAAAAAATCAAATGGTTATCGAACGAGGTCTAAATAATTTTAAATAGAAAAATAGAAAACCGATATAAGCATGAACATAGTTTTAATTGTTCAGAACATTAATTAGATTAGAGGTTTGAATCTCTATCCTCTTGATGAACTAAAATAATAAAAGAATTTAAAGATCAAAATCTAAACTAAAATTTCTCACTCTAAAAAAATCTAATCCAAGATATGTGAAAATTTAAGATCGGTCTGATAACCATTTGGGGTTTTAAAATTTAATCTTATAAACACTAGGTTTATTTGCTTTATTATATTCTTTTTACAAATATTTTTAAATCCAAGCTAAGTTTTTAAATTTAAGGTTGTCCCCATTTGATAACTATTTGGTTTTTAAAAAGTAATTTTGTTTTCTCATGATTTCTCCACAATAGTTTTAATCTTTCTTAAGTAAACATTTGAATTCTTAGTCATATTCTAAAAACAAAAACAAGTTTTAAAAAACTAGGCCCTGTTAGATAATCAATTAGTTTTTAATTTTTTATTTTTGAAAATTGTGTTGGTTTTCTCACAAGTTCTCTATAACAAGTATCATTTTCTCTACTATGGGTTCCATCTTTCTTAAGAAAACATTTGAGTTTCTAATCAAATTTAAAAAATAAAAACAAGTTTTTGAAAACTGTTTTATTAGTTTGTGAAAACATATGTGTAAAAAGTGGATAAAAAAACATAAAAACTCATAGATAGAAATAGTATTTATAGGTTTAATTTTCAAAAACCAAAAACTAAAAATCAAATGGTTATCAAACGTGACCTTTTTTTTTCATTTTCAAAACGTAGCTTAGTTTTTGAAAATATTAGTAGAAAGTAGATAACAAAACAAAAAAACTTGTAGAAACAAATGTATAAAAGCTTAATTTTAAAAAATAAAAAATCAAATGTTTATCAAACCAGGCCTAAAAAAAGTAGAGCGTGTTTACTATACTTTTAAGGATTTGGCTTGGGTGTAATAGAAGTGGATTACGAGGTAAACGTCATGGTCTCGGTAAACCGTAATGGTCCCTAATAGAAGGAGGATTACGTTTGACGTTGTATATAGCCTAAATATATCCGACCAAAATCTCACGCATAAAAAAAGTATTACGTTCCTGAAAAAATAAAAAAAATAATAATTTATCGATTAAAATATGGTCTTATCGATAAAAATAGGGTCTAACCAAAATTTTTGGTAAATTACCGTACCGTCAAAAATATAAAAAAATTTATCGATTAAAATATACCCTATCAATAAAAAAAAGTATGACCTAGTCAAAATTTTATCGGAATATTTTAAAAAATTATCGATTAAAATATGGCCCTATCGATAAAAAAAGGTTTTCGCCAAAACTTAAACGTTCGGTACTACAATAAATATATATATATATATAAGTCAAAATATGATCAGGCCAAAACTCATGGTCACGTCAAGAAATTCTAGAAAAAGAAAGAATGAGAGAGAGGAGGAAGAAGGAAGAAGGAAGAAGGAAGAGAAGAGAAAGAAATACGATGACCAAAACTTATGCACAAAATACCTTTTTGGTCCCTTCAGTTTTCCGTTTAGTTCCCTTTTAGTCCATCGATTTTCAAACTCAACAATTTAACCCCTGAGTTTTACATTTAGTTACGTTCTTAGTCCTTCCATCCAATTTTCCATTAGTGTCTAATAGAATGCTGCCATGACACCTTATTTTTATTTGACAAAATACTTTTTTAATCTCTCAGTTTTGTATTTGGTTCTATTTTAGTCTCCAAGTTTTCAAAAACTCAATAAATTTACCATCAAGTTTTGCATTTAGTTACACTATTAATTCTTCCATTCAATTTTTCGTTAGTCTAAAATAGTGATGTTGCACTTATTTTTTATTAAAAATATTTTTTATTAAAATTTAATTATTTTCATTTTTTAATTAAAATTTAACTTTTTTATTTTTATTTTTTATTTTGTTCTCGTTACTTCTTCTTTGCATTTAGTTACACTATTAGTCATTCCATTCAATTTTTAGTTAGTCTAAAATAGTGATGTGACATCTATTTTTTTATTAAAAATATTATTTTATTAATATTTAATTATTTTCAATTTTAATTAATGTAACGCCCCTACTTTTCTATGACTAAACTCTTAGGGACATTACTACACATGCATGCATTTATAGGCCAGCAGAGATAAAACGATCTTTAAAACTCCAATGAAAATAATTTGTCTTTAGGGATCCCAAGAAAACATTCAAAACTGTAAAAGGAGCAGTTTAACATGGCCTATTTAAAATCAGAAAGTAAATTTGAACTTGAAAATATAAAGGAACAACGTCGGTTATAAAAGAATGTGCGGAAAACATGTCTATTCCCATGGTCCCGCAACGCGCCTCCGTCACTCACTCCCGCACGCCCTTAGCCTTACTCGAAAAACATTTTTTAAAGAAAGGGTGAGTATTGTAAAAACAATACCAGCAGAAGTGACCTCGCTACCGAGGTTTGGGATATGCATACACATACAATCATGACTTTTAAACTTGTTGAAATGCACATATACGGGACCTAAAACTTTCTCATATTGTCAGTCTTTAATCCATGACTTCCTTTTTTTATTTGTGTGGCCGACTGGTCATCCCGAGTCATTTCATTTTGAGTCCCTCACAGACCCTGTAATAGTTTGAGTCCTCATGCTGCACTGTAATAATTTGAGTCCTCACATGCCTTCTGTAATTTGACCCATGTGGTCTCTATTGCATGTTTGACCATGCACATAATGCTCTCGGAGACCAATGTCCACACTTTTCATTAATTCATTTCATGACATACATAACATGCATGAGGTCCCATCATTCATCATAACTATAGTGTACATACCACAACCATTATCATTAATATGCAAATCATGACTTTTCACATCGATAGGCGTAATACTCGCGCATAAAATCATGCAATATTCTCATAAATAATCTGTACTATCCTCACATGAAATAATGGAATATCCTTACATAAAATACAAAGACATTCTCGCATAAAATACTAGATTATTCTCGCATAAAATATTGAGATATCTTCTCATAGAATATCAAAGTATTTTCACATAAAATCTCGGGATATTCTCGTGTAAAAATCATTAAATCCTTTTAAGTAAAATATCGTACTAATTTCACATAAAATATTGAAGTTCGTTTTCTTTAATCCCATTTAAAAAGGTTCGGCACAAGGTCCCTTACCAAAGCCTTCGCTTAAAACTCCTCATGCTCCGTTCCTAACTCAGTGTTCATCACAATCGTGATTAGTACGCCGGATCCCTAATTCCATTTCGTCAATTCCTTAATTAGTTACTATAAGCATAACTTAGAGTCTGCATCGAAATTAGTTGGAATATCGAGTAATAAACAAGCGAAATTACCCAACCGAGGTGAAAACGAACTCTCGGGGATCAAAACAGTGGACCGGAGCAGCCCTCGCGAGCGTGGCGGCGGCGTGAGGTGTCGAGAAAACCGCGCGTCATCGGGCGCGTGAACATCGATCTGGGACGTCGTGAGCCGATCTATCCAAAACCGGCGTCAGTTTAATGAAGGTCGGTCGGAAAAGTGCTGAACCGGTCGAACCCAAGATTGAACCTACGGTCCGGCAGCTTCAACGTTCGACGGCAAGCTCGGCGCGAAAGCATCAATCTCATCTCGGATCTCGACGTGTGGCAGACGGAGGTTGCGATCGGATCGATCCGGTGTTGGACGACGGTGCGGCTCGGCTTCGGCTAGAGAGATGTGCGGCGCCGCGCGAGTTCCGGCGAGGGATCGCGCGCTCGATGATCGGAAGATTCGGTGAACGACGACGCGAGACGCTGGGTTGAAATCCTTGGCGAAGCTATTTCGGCTATCGACGCTGCCTGGCAGTGCAGCGTAACGCTAAGAAGGACTCGCCGAGTTGCGCACTGCCGTGGTCGGAAGGAGGGCGGAGAGCTGGTTGTTCGTGATGAAGAAGACGAAAAGGAGGCTGGGGGCTGAAGACTAACCCTCGAAAACTGTGCTCACAAAAAAATAAGGATTTAACCCTAGTCTCCTCATCCAAAATTACCAAATTGCCCTTCCACTTTGGATAGACCATAACATTGCCTTTTAACTCAAATAAGTAATCCAACTCAACATGTATATGGTTAAACCATATTTGCACTCTTAATTTGCAAAACTTAACTTCAACTAAGAACTTCAAGGCCCGATTAAGGAATTAATTTCCATTACATTAATCCAATTACAATTCAAAAGGTACTTGAAAATTCTGGGGCGTTACAATTAAAATTTTATTTTTTATTTTTATTTCGTTCTCTTTTCTTGTTCTTCCTTCGTGATCTTCCGCCTTTTTCTTCCTAAACCTAGTCGACCGCATGCCCAAATGTCATGAAAGGATGAAGAAGAAAGGAGAAGGAAAAAAATAAAAATAAATTTTTAATTAAAAATTAAAAATAATTAAATGGAAGGACTAATAGTGTAACTAAACCCAATACTTGAGAGTAAATTTGTTGAGTTTTTGAAAGTTTAGAGACCAAAATAGAACCAAATACAAAACTAAGAGATTAAAAAGTATTTTGTCAAATAAAAAATAATTTTTAAATTAAATATAATTAATATTAGTAAAATAATATATTTTATATAAAAAAATAGGTGTCACGTCAGCGTTCTGTTATGGACTAACGGAAAATTGGATGGAAGGACTAAGAACGTAACTAAATGCAAAACTCAGGGGTTAAATTGTTGAATTTGAAAATTGAGGGACTAAAAGGGAACTAAACGCAAAACTGAGAGACCAAAAATGTATTTTTCTCATGAAAATATGATTAGCCAAAACTCACGCACACAAAAATATCGATCTCAACAAATGAGAAAAAAATTAACAAAGCCATAAAAATAATTATGGGTTCTTTATCACCTTAAAAAATTCCATAAAAGGAAGAAAAAGAGAGGAAGAAGAAGGCAAATCGTGGAAAATGAACAAAAAAAAAGGGTGGGCATTATGTAATATTCACCCGTAATACGATTGAGCACCCTTCGGTTGTAATGCTATTACGAGGGGCGGATTTACCATAGGCCCAGGGGGGCTCGAGCCCCCCTCAAATTTTTACATTTAATAATATGTATAGAAAAAGTCAGATTGAATAACAAAAAAGCCTTTTGGCATAGTGGTTAATAGACTATAAGTCCCCCTCAAGTCACAAGCAGAAGTGGGACCCTCAGCCAATTACGTTTGTGGGAGACTGTAAACACAATCAAACGTAATGTAGAGAGGCCCACTTTTCCGAATTATTACGTTTGTAGTTTAGTAAACGCGCCAATAGTTTTTGAAAACATGTTTTTGTTTTTTAAATTTGCTAACTAAGAATCGAAATGTTTCCTTAAAAAGATGAAAATTATAGTAAAGAAAATATTAGAAAACCAGAACAATTTTAAAAGAATTAAAAACCAAAAACCATAGTTATTAAAGAGCCCAAAAATGAGTTTTTAAGCACTTGTTTTTGTTTTTGGAATTTAGCTAGAAATTCAAATGTTTACTTAACAAATACGAAAATTATTGTAAAATATTATGAGAAAACATATGTAATTTTCAAAAACCAAAAACCAAGGTCCCATTTGATAATTATTTGGTTTTTTATTTTTGAAAATTAAGTCTATAAATATTACTTCTAGCTATAGATTTCCTTGTTTTGTTGTCTACTTTTTATATATGTTTTCAAAAATCTAGCCAAGTTTTGAAAAAAGTATTTTTAAAAAACTTGTACTTGTTTTTGGAATATGCTTAAGAATTTAAATTTTACTTAAGAAAAATGAAAATCATTATAAAAAAGATGGAGATCATTGTCAAAAAAAAAAGTGAGAAAATAAACACAATTTTTAAAAACTAAATAGTTATCGAATGAGACTTAACCGATTAGATTGAAATATATATATATCTTTGTTTCACCCAATAAATTTTATTTGGGCATAATTGTTTTTTCTCTCTCCTTTTAAACCAATATTTCCTTGTCAATTGAAAGACTATGAAGCTTTAAATTAATTAGAAAAGTTGTTCCTTTTTTACTCAAAATCGTGTGCTTGATGTTATCAAAAAAAAAAAAAGTGTGTTTGATTACTCATCGTCTAATTTTTTGAAATCATAAATTCTTACTTTTAAGATATGGTACATTTTTATATTAAATGGACATTTTCATTATTAGTTTCGATAGCTCAACTTTTTAAAATATTATATCAACGATCAAAATATATAGAAATAATATTTACATAAAATCTGATGTATAAGAAAAATGATTTGTAATTTACCCTTTGTATGACAAAAGATTTGTGTATAGTTTTACTTTGGTGGCACACATTTGAGTAAAACGTTTCTTTATTTTCCATTCATCTTCCTTTCAAAAATGTATTTAAGTGCAACTTGTCTTCATATAATTTTTTTCTTTTTGAAAATGTCTTCATATGGTTTAGATTTTCCATGATATATATTTACTATCATATAGGGGTTGCTTGATGTGCAATTGATTCCCAAAATCAAATCATTTTGTTGACTTATTTGCTGTGGAAAATAAATTGAGTTGATTGTGTTTGATTCTTATATTGATTTTACTCTATAATTATACTTTCTCAAAAAAAAACCTAGATTATATGATATATATATATATATATATATATATAATTTAAAAGGCCCGGATAGTAGCATATTTATAAAATTATAACTTAGTTTATTTTTTTTGGACCAACCCGAATTAACTGATTAAGGGTTGCAACCCAACCCTTCGAGTTGGGTTGGAAGGTCTGCGAGTTGATTTTTTTTTTTATTTTTAATAATTTTCTTAATTATTTAAAATAACTTTTGTTTGAATTTATAACTAAAATCACATAAAATTCAATTATCAAATTTCAAAGTTCATAAGAACTTAATAATTGTTACAATCTTGGAAGAAAACCATTAAAAATTAACAAATAATTCATTTATAAGTATATATATAAATTTTTTTAAAAAAACATAAATTTTAGGTTGAGTTGGGTCGAGTCGGGTCAACCCGAGTTTAAAAAGGCCAACCTGAGAACATACCCAAAATTTCGGTCATCCAAAATTCTAATCCAACCCAAATAAAAAAAAAAAAACCTAACCCAACCCAACCCAACCTAACTCTTACGGTTTGGGTTAGGTAGTCCGAGTTGCTCGGATTACCGGGTTATTTGTACACCTTATTAAGTGCACCTCAACCAATCTCATGAAACAACCACATGATCCTACTACATTTAGTTTCCATAAAACGTGTAGGATATTAAATCCTAGATTGAATCCAAACCCTTCGAAGCCCTTTATTATTTCCATGAACATTATGACACTAGGTCAATTCACGATGGTTGAGACTTGTTCTATTTTAGTCCATATACTTTCTAAATTTAGTTTATTTACTCTCACTAAATCTTAAAATTAGTCTATATTGTTAGTTTATTGCTAACTTTTCTAAAAAAAAATAGTTTTTATTAGCTTTTATTTTATAAATTTTTAAAATATATTCATATTGTGCCTTTTCTTTCATGAAAATTATTATTATTATTTTACTAAATTTGATAAAAAAAATTTAACTTCAAACTAGCAATAAAAACTAATTTTAAGACTAATTGAACATACGAGATTAAATTTAGACATTTAAAAATATAGAGACTAAAATGAAATGAGACCCAAAATAAAAAGACAAAAGCAATATTTAAACCTAAAACTAAGAAGAATTCAAAAGAATATTACAAATCCAGACTAGAATTTTGCTAGCCCACATTTCTATTTTTAAATAATTTACATTTCTCTTTTAAAATAATTTGCATTTCTATCTTATGTAAGTAGCCAAAAAAGAAAAATCTTGTTCTTCTAAGCCACGGTGAGATCTAATTTAGTACTAACAAAAACAAATCTTAGTAAAATGAATATACATCTAAAAGGAAACTAAATGTATAAAAGAAATTTCATATGATAATAAACCTATGAATATTTTCACAATAAATGTTTGCATATTATTTTTATAATTAAGTCGATTTGAAAGTTAATCGACGCATAATTCAATTAGTTAAGTCATATGTCATCGATTAAAAGGTCAAAAGTTTAACTCGTCCTTCCCAAATATCGTTGAAATAATAATAATAAAAAAAACATTACTTTGAGAAGGAAGAAAGTGTGTTATTTGATGAAACTTTTTTCACTTTTACTCTTTATTTATTTACATTCTTTCAATTATGACTAAAATTATAACTAGGTTCTTCTATTTCTAGTGCTCACTCTCATGAAACAAGCATAAAAATTTTCTTACAAACGTGTGAGGTTGTTGAAGCCTACAAAAATTGAACCAACTTCGTATTCTAACTCGTAGAAATAGTGGACCAAATCGATTTTCTAAAGGAGTCAACAAAATTATTTTTTCAAGATTAAATTCTAATAAAAACAAACTGGGGTTTTGAAAATTGTTTATGAAAAGGAATAAAGCTAAATTAAAAATAAAAAAACCAGATGATTAAAAAGATGAGAAATATCAAGTCTTACCAAATCCAATTCACAGGCACGATTTAACCCAATTGCAATATAGATCATAGACATTCAAATTAATTTAACTAAACTCAACAAATACTTGGTCAACTTTGATAAGAACCCCTAAAAAGTAACAAATTCCTAAATTCATTATGCACCATAGAAAGACCAAGACATCCTAATTAGATTAAACATCCTTAAACTAATTAACATGCTCTTCTTAAATTTCCTAGAGTCAAACATGCCAACAATAAAATTATGGAAACCTATAAAACACACACAGTTATAACTTTATTGCTATAGGGTCAAGTGACATGACAATTACAGATCATGCATCAAGAATAGCAATAAAACATGTAAAAACAATCGAGACGTTAATTCAATCAAAATCACATGCTCAAATTGAAAAATAAAAATCTAAGAATATTTGCTAGTAAAGTCAAAATTTAAATCACATGCCTCACTACATTACAATTGGTTGTAATCGACCTAAGAATTCGAAAGAAGGGTTTGAAGGGAATGAGAATCTCCGCGCAGCGGAAGACGATCGAATCGTCGTGGTATCATTGTGCTACTCGATTTCACTAAAATTAACTATCTAATAGTTTAGGCTAAACATGCTTAACAGTGGAAAGAAAAACAACAAGTAGAACACTTACTTGTTGAAGACCCTCTTCAAAGTCCTTTCCAGCAAATCACGAACTCTTCGTGCAATCTCGATCTCTTCGAATTCTTCTCTCGAACAAAAGTCGAACACAACCAATCGGAGTCTCGGTTGTTCTTCTTTTGGAAGAAGGAAAATAGTGGGACTTTTGTGTTTTGGAGAAGGGAGGAGAGTTGAGAGAGAATGATGCTCTTCTTTTTGGTGAGAATCCAAAAAATGAGAGAGTTGCATAAGTTCCTTCTTGTAAGAAGGGTTTATATAATGGAAAATGATGGAGTTAAAATCTCCACATTATTACCATTTTACCACAACCATAGGTTATGCAAATCATATTTGCATAACCATATATTATAAGATATCTGATATCTCAAATTACAAATCACATTTGCAATAATGTGGATTTATTAAATTGAATCACATTTAATTTAATTTCTCTCAATCAATTTCTCCAATTAGCCCTAATTCAATAATTAGACTAACCTATAGTTTATTATGAATCTCATTCACATTAAACTATATATTATATCATTCATATCTCATATAAATGACATAAATGCCCTTTTAAGTGAAATTGAACACTTCAATCCACACCAAAATATTAACCCTTCGTTTAACCCAGATTGAGCCAACCGAGGGACCTAATGGACCTACAGTGACGAGCTCCAATGATCTGAGATTAACCTATCAAACTCTTTGACCTGGTTAATCAACCTTCATTAGCTACGGTAACACTTCACTAAAGCCCGTAGTTGCACTCCCGTCAGTGCAGAATATTACGTGTCCACTGATATAACCAATGCCCATGAGTCGACCATTCACAGGTTATTCGTAGACACTACTGGGTCAAATTATCGTTTTACCCCTGTGTCTACTTCTTGCTCCTTAAGTCCCCACTACTCTCTAATGAACAACAACGTTGTGATGGTCCGACCATGCACAACAACTCTCTCGTGCCAGTGAGAAAGTGGGTGCCCGTTGTCCAAGCCCTGGAGACGTGCTAGGGAACAACCCCTCTAGTTTCCCTAAAGGCGGGAACAAGTGAATTTCATCTCGCGTAGTTAAGTTCCGACCCAGCTCTCTCTACTTGGTGTCGTCCCCCGAGAAGATAGGCATATTGGGGCGAGTAATTGTGACCACCCCACCCGTATTTAGTCAAAGGATGCACCCCCAATGGGCATGAGTCCGTAACACACTCGTGGATTCGTGTCGAGTCACTAATGGTCATCTATGAAGTTATTAGTCCCATCACCCAGCGGTGTTACATCGATAGGTCTAATAATTCACGGTCCGGCCTTGTACAATCTCATTCATTGTACAGGATGCCCCCACTCGCATGTCCACCACATGAACGAGTCAGATCACCTCGTTTGTATCTTAATACAAAGCGGGTCACATCCACAGTGCATCCAGGATTAGGTCTCCAATCCTATCCATATACCGTAGACCGTTCGGGTCATTTACCCGAACGTGATCCTCCTTGTGTGTTTACTACACACTGTTCAAGTTCTAGTTCTCTCATGTATTCAATGACCCTGGAGCTTAGTTTATTGGTCAAAGTTTGTATAAAATGCGAGACACAAAATTAAGAAATGAATAACACTTTATTAATTTCAAACAGTAATTTACAAACATGAGATTAGGACAAAAATCCCAACAGGGTTTAGTCGTGCATCGTTACGACGATCCCGAAAGTTTCCATGGTTCCCATTAATGCAACTCAAAAACTCTAAAGAAAACTCACAAAACTCTTAAAATAATGTCTATCTCGAAAGAGGGCAAAAGTGGTGAATGAATCAACCCTAGAGAGAAAAAGATATTTAAATCGGGTTGGAAAGCATCTAGATGCTAAGGAGATTGGTCTAGACGCTCCCTTGCAAATATGGAAAAAAACCACACAGAGAATCCATCTTGACGTTGTCAGTGACGGATCCAGAATTTGTATCGAGGGGGAACTTAAATATGAAATTAAAAAAATTATTTAAAGTTATATAGACTAGAGCTTGAACCTAAGACTTGAGGGGGGGGGTATAGTATACTAACCACTATGCTATGAGGTTTTTTTGGGATTTGATTTGACTTTTCGTATACATATTATAAAAAGTAAAAAATTTGAGGGGCGACTCGAGCCCCCCTGGGCCTTAACTAAATTCACCCCTGGCTGTCGGCATTTAGACAAGCCTTTTCGCAGCGTCGAGCGACTTTTGGTGTCTTCATTGTGCTAGTGTCTAGACGCTTGGAGTAGCGTCTAGACGCTATTCCCACGTATCTTCATGTTGGATACTCTTCAGTGTCTAGACGCTTGAAGTAGCATCTAGATGCTCTACAGGAAGATTCTTTGGTTCGAGCAATTATTTTTCCTATGTTCTAATATTGAAATTGGCTTGGTTTCTTCTCTTTTAAACCTCGATTTTTCCAAAACCTCCTGAGATGCTCCAAATTATTAAATCCTTGTGAAATAGATAGATAAACACATCACTGTAAGAAAATGGGTTTTTCCTGACACGGTACTATGTCGGTATAAATTACAATTCGCGTCGGCATAGGCTTTGCCGACACCGCCATACGCGTTAGCATAGTTGCGTCGGCATAGGCTTTGTCGACGCGCGTCGTGTAATGGCGTCGACATAGACCATCTATGCCGACACATATAAGTACACGTCGGTAGAGTCTATTTCGTGGACTATCTGTCGATGCGTGAAGACCCGCGTCGGGAAAGGCTGCCTATCCCGATGCAGTCAAGAAAGGCGTCAGCATAGGCTCATTGCATGACCCTATGCCAACGCTACGCATCTGGCATCGACATAGACTCTCTATGCTGACGCGTAGCACAAACGCGTCGGCATAGCCTTTATTTATTTTATATATTTATTTTTGGATTTTTAATTTTTCTAATCTAAAACTCTAATTTCAACCTTGTTGGATGAATATAAAATAAAATAGAATCTAAAAGGTATTTGAAACATAATATGCATTAAATAAAAAAAATCAAACTATAATTCTTACAAAGTATCATAATTCGAAATTAAAGATACATAATAAAATTGCATAAACTAAACAAAAAATACACTCGTAGATCTATGTTCAAATTTTTCCTGTGTGTAATATTCTCAGTCCTCGGAGTACCTAAAAATAAAAGAAATTCTTATTAATACTTTAGTTATAGTAATTCATAAACAACATACATTAATGAATTGAACATTATTTGGTATTCAAAATAAACTCAACCTAACATGTAATAACAACCAAACATAACACATTCAAACAATTATAACAAAGTCCAACAAACAACTAATCTTAAACCTATTAAGTAGTTAAATATTCAAATTCAAACCTTCAACAAAGAAATTAAAATCCAACTTGTCAAACAATCTCAAATTTCAAGAAAAGACTAGACTCAAACAATATTAAGCTCCAACAAAAACAATTTGAGATTATATCCAACAATGCTCGAAATTTCGGCAACATAACGACATAACTAGAAAAAACCAAAAATTTATATAACCTGAATAAGAGAATACACTTCTTAAGTTCATAAAAGGATACCCAACCTCTCCTCCAAACTTCAATTACAAATAGGTCGGGCTTCATATCCACAAAATTACCAGAACAAATCCATGTACACAAGAAATTTCTAAAAAAACTAAGATCACAATTACAACATGAGAAATGAATTTATACCTATGTTGATAGTGTTATTTGTGACTCCATCATCTTCTTAATCAGTTCTTGCATTTCTACTCGATGTTGCTTCATCCGTTGCTCCAACCGTTACTCCATCATTTTTTCAACCCTGACCAGTTTTTCATTTGCTTTTGTCAGTTGCGCCTTTAGCTCGTCAACTTCTCGACTTAAAGACTCACCTGATGAACTTATTGTTGATCTCCTACTTGATTTAGCAAGCTTCGATCCCCAACCCAAGGCCTTTAACGTGGCTTGTCCGTCTCCTTAACACTGACTCGCATATTTTTGCTTTCGAACGTGGTTCGACCTCTTCTTGACTAGAGGATTCTTGCAACTGAATCATTTTATTATGCAATTATCATTGAAACAAGTATATGATTTTCAAATGCTTTAATCGATAAAATACAAATAACCTTTACCGAAAACAGACCTACATGCGCATCCTCCGCAGTCGGATTGACCCACTTTCCATCTTTTGAATGTGTCAGCTGGAATAGGTCAACATGTCCTATATCTCGACATTTTTTCTCTTTCTACAACTCAAGTCAAAAGGAAATATATTAAAAAAAATAACTAAACTAACATGAAAGAATGAGAGTTTGGGTTATTCAACCTACCGCAACTTGTTGCACAGCGATGAAAGTCTTCGACCCACATGTGTGGTTGAATGTTAGAGTCGCCTGACTCTTTTAACAACTCTTTGATTTTTCTTAATGAAATAAATGATTAGTTAACAACTGTAGGCAATATAAAATAGTTGTGAACACATACATACCTGAAATTCAGGGTCCTCGAACCTAGTGCATAAAGCATGCGAGTCTTAATGACATTCTTCAACCGCTTAGGTGGATTAGCACGTGCTTGCTTAGGAATGTCAAAAGTCTTGTAGTGCTTGTGTAACTCAACCCTATATTTCTTAAATGTCGTTTGCATTTCTCGTTCGAAAAATTTAACGACTTCTGTCTTGGAGAAATCAAAAGCGAAATGATTCTAGATAAAAAAAAAGAGACAATTATTACAATGTATATTATATCATCATAATACTCACAACAAACAAAAATCTCAACTTACCAACAAAGTTGCTTTACCCATTTCTATTACATTTCTTGGTATGCCCTCGATCGTTGTGCAACGAACAGGAAAAGAGTCTTTCACCGTCGAACCAATAGCCAAGCTCAACGTCGTAGCATGTGGTCCGACCGACTTCTTCAACTCTGGGTTGATCTCTATTCGAATCTATCCATGTGCATTAACATATCGATCAAGCTTAAGCTTACACAAATACCCACACCAATTTCTATTCGTAGAAGGACCATTTGAAGAAAAAATGTAATTGAATTAATACATATATAAGATAATATTAAATAGTGTAACAAATATAATTATAAACCTGAAGTGTCTCTCATGGATGATCCTCCACCAACCGGGTCTCTATCGAAGAATTCCTATCAACATCATTCATCTGCTCTGCAGGAGTACTCATTGTCTATCTACAGACACAAAAGTGATCAAGCTAAAAAAAATGATATATATAGTTGTAAGATATAAAAAAAATGAAATGTTTAATACAATTACATCGTTATTCACTATCATGAAAGTGTTCAATATCATCTTCTTCATCATCTTCAAGAGATAGTTCCATATCATTTTCTTCGTCATTGATGAAATCATTGACATTGTTGTGCTGAAGAAGTTGTTCATCTACGATTATCGGATCAACGTCATTTCTATACAATACGTTATCCCCAATGGACTCTTCAACAATGGTTCTACCAACAACTTCTAGTAACTCAAGTTGGTCATTCTGAATATCATCTGCTTCTGGCACATCCCATGTACGTTTATTTTGAACTACTTGAACAACCTTCCAGTTAACACCATATTTTGGATCGTTGATATAAAAAACTTGTTGTGCTTGATTTGCAAAAATGAAAAGGGTCATCGACATACCAAAATCGAGATATATTTATCGACCTAAATCCTAAATCCATGTGTGATCTATTCTTTTTCGATCCTATATCGAACCACCTACACTTAAACATAATAACACGTCTTCTATGGGCAAACTCGAGGTCCAAAACTTGGTCTAAAATACCATAGAAGTTACCCTCATCACCTCCACTTTCACTTTATCCAGATATCAGGATTCCACTGTTTTGAGTAGTCCGTCGATCATCGCGCATGTGTTATGAAAACGTACCCCATTAACAATGCACCCACTATAGGAACGCACATCAGAAGCCGACCCCATTGCTAGTGAGTACAAATCATCAGACGTATTTCCTTGCTCACGTAATGCGAGAACATGTGTGTTCATTATAAGTTATTAATGAAATTCATTATAAAATGAAAGTTTTTGTCAACTTTTAAACAAACACTCACATATGCTTTAAACCAAGTAGGAAATGTTTGTTGATGCTTCTTATACAAGTCTTCAGAGCTATGTGCTTCAGGGCGGAGTATCCTTAAATGTTGCCTATTCATAAATTGAAGCAAAGGATGTGATTCAGATTTTGAATTTAAATGTTGAATCTTAATTGAGCAATACTTAGTTCAAAACATACCTTCGATAAGATTGTATCTCAACACAATTATTCAACATATACCAATGTGCAATTATTTTCTCATCCACTGATAGGGTCCTCAAGATTAATCTCCTTAATGGTCGTGCACTCTATCTAAATAATTCAAATTCACTGCATATCTCATTCTCGAGAATTCTATCATCATTTTGTTCGTTTCTGTTGAACCTCGTTTCAATTCCAGTTAGATATAATGAACAAAAATTCAATGATTCATTCATTATAAAAGCTTCTGCTGTAGAACTCTCGGGGAGTGCCCTGTTTCATACATATTGTTTCAACATTCACAAACTTCTTTCAATATGATACATCCAACTGTAAGTAACGGATCCTACTACTTTCGTTTCATATGGTAAGTGAACTGCTAAGTGAACCATTACATCAAAGAATTCTGGGGAAATATTCTCTCGAACTTGCAAAGAATGATTACAATATCTGTTGCAATCGATCCAAATCACTTATACGTATCATTTTCGCGCATAAATCACGAAATAATGAACATAGCTCAACAATGGTGGTGGGCATGTCCTTTTGTAAGTATGCTCTAATACCAATGGGAAGAAGTCTTTGAAAAAGAACGTGATAGTCGTGGGTTTTCATCCCCCTTAGTTTTCCAGCATTCTCGTTCACACATCGTGATATGTTTGATACAAATCCATCTGGAAATTTCACTGATTTCAAGAACTTGCAAAACTCTATCTGTTCACTGGGTAGTTAATGTGTATGCAGTATGTGGTTTTACAACTCTGGTGCCAACCTCTTGCAAGTGTAAATCCTTTTGTATCTTTAGATCTTTTAGATCCAATCAAGCGTTTATCGTGTCCTTCGATTTTCCTTCAACATTTAACAATGCCCCAATCAAGTTCTCGCAAATATTTTTTTCAATGTGCATTACATGCAATTTGTGTCTTAGCAAAAGTTTTGACTAGTATGGAAGTTGGAAAAAAATACTTTTCTTTGTCCAATTCAAACTTCGTTTCCTTTTCTTATCCTTTTTTCGATTCATGCTTGCTAAAAGTGGGAAAGTTTAAAATACTTAATTCTAGTAAAATCTCTTCTCCGTCCATCATTTTTGGAGGAGGTTTGTGCTCCACCTTTCCGTCATGTAGCTTACTCTACCGCCAAGCATGATTCTCTGGAAGATAACGTCGATGCCCCATATAAGAAATTTTTCCTCTTATCCTGAACGATGATGTGTCTTTTTTACAGATAGGGCATGCTTGGTATCCTTTTGTACTCCACCCTAACAAATCTCCATATGCAGGAAAGTTATTAATAGTCCACAACAAACTTGCGTGTAGTTAAAAGAACTCCTCACTTATACAATCGTAAATGCACACACCATTAGTCTAAAACTCTTTTAGCTTTTCTATCAACGATTGTAAGTAAACACCCATTTCTTTTCTTGGAGATTTTGGGCCTGGAATAAGTAAAGACATGAAAAAAATTGTCTTCTTCATGCATTTCTACGGTGGTAGAATGAACTAACACCACAGGCCACATACTGTAACGAGTACTCATATTTCCAAACGGATTAAACTCATATGATGCTAACCCCAAACGAACATTCCGTGGGTCCGAAGCAAACTATGAAAACTCCCAATCAAAATATTTACAACCTTCAGCATCAGTTGGATGTCGCAACACATCTTCCGTTTCAACATGCTTCTCTTGTGCCAATGCATTTCAGAAGCAATATATTTTGATGAAAGCAATCGCTTCAACCTCGGTATTAATGGAAAATGACGTAAAACTTTATGTGGAATCTTTTTACCATTTCTATCGTTAATTTTATATCGAGTCTCACTACATATTGGGCATAATTGACAATTGACATATTCTTTCCAAAATAATATGCAATCGAACTTGCGAACATGGATAGGGTCATTACCTAACCCTAAGTCACACACCTTTCTCTTGGCTTCATAAAATGAACTAGGCATGGATGTACCAGTTGAAAATGTTTCCTTTAATAATTCTAGTAACATATCGAATGATTTATTACTCCAACCGTTAAGGGCCTTAATATGCATCAGCTTCACCAAAAATTGTAATGAAGAAAATTGTGTACAACCATGGTACAATTCATTACGTGGTTCGACTATTAAATCCTCAAATATGTTTGAAGTGTCTCTATCGTGACCATTAGTAGGCAACTCAATCTCAATGTCCTCTTCCTCTTCATCTATCTCATGATTTACGTTTGGATCATCAATAGGGGCTTGTAGATCATATAGAAGATTCAATATATCATTTTCTTCATTAACTACACTACGCTCTATAATACTTGATTGACTTGTGTGACCTTCAAACCCTCTAGATAAGTCAACTGGTTCTCCATGATATACCCAATTACTATAGGTAGGAGACATTCCATTGATGATTAGATGTTGTTCCACTCCATCTAATGAATGCCACATCGAATTCATACACCTCTTATATGGGCATCTAGTTTCTCTTAAATTATTTACATGAAGCTTCGCTATTTCTAAGAATTGGGCTACTCCTTCCTCGTACTCAGTTGAGAACCTATCCCTTATTTTAATCCACACTCTGTTCATTCTTAATTGTATACCACACTCAAACCAACAACTAATTTGTGGAAGATTAGAATCTATATAATTAGATCGATAAAAAATCCATTAGTAAACAAAAAAAAATAGTACTTTAGTTATTTTTTAGCTATGTTAGTTACATTTAGCTATTTTTGTTGTTGCTCCTAAAATAAAGTTAAGGGCAAAGGGAGGGGAGTGGACTTAAAGCTCTTACAAAATGGTAGTTCTTTCTCTTTTTGAGTTAAACCATTTCTAATTTGAACTAAAAAAAATCATTTTCTAACCATACCCAACTATTCACCAACTAACACAAGAGAATATAGACTATATCAAAAGTTGTAAGAACAACCCAACAACTTTATCAAATTTCTAAATTAAACTATTGATCCTTTACTTTGTCACAAGTTATTAAACTATTTGCGATTAATAATTACCAAATTAATTTGCCACCATTCACTATAGACAAAAGAATCAGTTTCCCTTTCTCTTGAAATTGAACTTCTGAGAAAAAGTTTTTTTTGTTCTTCAACCAAACATAAATCTCTTTGAAAAAGTGATGCTAAGAATATCTACTAAATATGAATCTTTTGGTTTGAAAATGCACAACATTTAACCTTGGTTTTAGAAACATCAAAATTAGATGACTACTTAATTTTTCACAAATCTAACGGTTCAAGAACTAAATAAACACAAATCTAACCATTCAAGAACTAAACTTTGTAATGTATCTATTTAATCCATAACATAGTAAGAATCAAGAACTAAAATGTATTTATATTTATAAAAAAAATTGAATTCGTATTTATTAAAAAAAAACAGAGGAAGAATTCTTCTCACCGGTGGTGACTACTGGCGGCTGGCGGTGGAGAAGGTTGGAAGGCAGCTGGCGACTGCGAAGAATGGAAGGCAGCGACAGTTGGAAGCAACAAGCGGTCAGCTAGCGACAAGGCAAAATTTGGACGGCGACGGTTGTTTAGAAGGCTGGCGATGGCGGCGAAAATGATCGACGACGACAGTTTCGAAGGCTGGCAACGGTGACAAGTAACGAGCGGTCGACGACGACAAGCAATGAGCGGTCGACGGTGGCGAAATTTTGAAACCTACAGTCGGCGACGACAAACTCTCGAGGGTTTCGAATGAAGAAGATAGGTTTCGAAATTTTGGATCGATAAGTTTTAAAGGGTCTATCCCGACGCGTGTCTTTTACACGTCGGGATAGACACCCTATGCGACGCACTTCACGGTCGCGTCGACACAACTTTCTTCAAAGGACCTATGCCGACGCTTTAGATCTTAGGCGTCGGCATAGGGGGAAGTTTTTTTTTGAAGCGTCGAAGAAATTCTTCTTTAACGAGTCTATGTCGATGCGGTGATATGACCGCGTCGGTATAGAAGATCTATGCCGACGGACTATCTCGACGCGTATATTTGCGCGTCGGCATAGGTCCTCTATGCCGACGCGGTTGGTTGCATCAGAAGTTTCAGCGTTGACAAATCATAATTTTTCTTGTAATGCATGAGACAATAAAACTAGCCTGAAATGAGTAATTAAAACAACACTATTACAGTGCTCTCACAGACACAATAAAAACATACTTATCCAACTTTTTCAAACACCTCATATGTAGAAAATTTTAATATTATTCTTGCTTTTAAATAGAAAAAAGTTAAAATATTAAAATATTTATCTTCATAGTTTTTTTAAAAAAATTGAAAACATAGTGCCATCGAGCCACGAAACCAGGAAAAAGATGGTAAAAAGAAAAGCCCTTTAAAAAAAAAAGTTTGATATTTCATTTAAGCTCAATGGTCTCCTCATCATTCACCCCTCAAACCTCTTCTTTCATTTGTCATCAAAAAGTCCCACATTACACATATACCAAACCAAACATATGCATTATAATTTTCCCCTCAAAGATTTAATTTAATTTTTAGTATAAAGTTCAATATTTATTAAACTAAAATATCATTTTAATTATGATTAAAATAAATCTTTGATTTGCAAAGTATCTTTAGGGTTTTGTATATTTTAGAGGCTAAATATAGGATTTAATTTATAATAGTTAGACCATTTTCTAATTTTCTCTAATCTTTCAAAAGTTTTAATTTCATCTTTTATGTGTTGTTTTTTTAATTAAATTCCACTTGTAACAAAACATTGAAATTTAAATTGAAAAGATATTGTTATTGATGTTTGAGATACATTAAAAAATAAAAAGTCCAAGAAGAAGAAAATTCACTCCTAAATAATAGAAATACCGAACATTCAATTTGAGCCAATATCTTTTATTATATTATTGAAATGATCAATTTTACAAATTTTAAATGAAATTATTTTAGTTTCAACTTTTAATGTCAAAGTTTTGATAATAAAAAGGAAAAGAATAATTATAATTTTTTTAAAAGATGGGGATCTCAGTGGGTTGCATGTTCACTATATACATTAAACCATTGAAAAAAGAAAGAGATTCCAAACAACACTCACCAAACACATGTACTCCATATTTTAAGCTGATTTCTCATCATCATATTCTCAACATTATATTTCTCTAATTTAAATATACTCTATATAGTTTGAGTATGGATTTAATTATAATGAATTCAATTATTTTTAATGAAGTTTATTAGTTGTTCCATTTTCCAATCATTAATTCCACATTGCTTTTGTTGGGTTGATAATTATATGCAAAATTAGGAAAAGCTAGATGTTCAATTTAGGGCATATTTATCATAAATAATTGCATATTTGTTGTCAATGAAAAAAAATAGTAAATTTAGTTATTTTTTAGCTGCCCAGTCATTTTAGTGTAGAATATGGATGTTCCTTTTTTCTTTTTCCTACTTTACTATAAAACAAAATTTAACAATGGTTGTTGAAACCAATTTTCTCTTGTGTTTGACTTGCTACCTATTATATAACAATAAAAATATAAATTCATTAAAATTGGGGAACTAAACTCTAATAAAGAATCAATAAGAAAGTTTAATAAATTAAAGTCAATGAATATAAGAACTTAAGAATTACAATAGAATTCATACTTCAATTTTTATTTAGGGAAAACTAATTTTGTTTCTACATTTAATTTAACAAACTTTAAAATTTTAATTTCATCATATTTAACTCTAAACTAAGATATGTTGTGAAATGAATCATTTAAAAAAAATTGTAAAATGACATATGACTTAAGGAATAAATTGCACAAAATTTATTAAACAAAACATCACAAAAATACCTAACTCAATCATAATAATTTAAGAACCTAACCCACAAGATCAAACCAAATAAAAACGTACTCCAAACTCAACAATAAAATACTTGGACTCAACTAAAAGGTATCAACACAATTAGAATAATAACCCATGTCGACAGGTTTACCTGGTTGATCGAACAACAATACTAAAACTAACAAACCTTAAATCAAAAAGAAAAAAGTAACTTATCAAAGATATAAACTTTATCACTTATTCAAGTTTAGAATCTCATTTGACAAAATTAAAAGTTTTGGGTGAGAGTTCAAGTTTGGATGAACTTGATTTTAGATGTCAAATACATGTTTGTTCCCATGGTTTTGTCAAGCTCGGAGTTGGTTCTATAGATTTCAACAGTACTCCGAACTTAATCCTTCTAAACCCACTAAAAGATAAAATCTTTCAATGGATCTGGTGCATTGTGGTTGTCCTCCTCTAAATTCTTATTTGCATAGAGAAATCATACTCTAGTTTCTTAATTCTACATCCAACAATATAAGATTATAAGACATCACATTATACATACTAGTCTCTTCAAATAATTCCTCTCCTTTTAGACCGTTATGTTAAGCTTAGATTTACTAAACCTATACCTTAAGTCCCGTTTGATAACCATTTTGTTTTTTGTTTTTAGTTTTTGGAAGTTAAGCTTACTTTCACCTTAATTTAATTTCTCTACAACAGAGATCATCTCCCTTAAGTAAGCATTTGAACTCTTAGCCAAATTCTAAAAACAAAGTCAAGTTTTTGAAAACTATTTTTTTTAGTTTTCAAAAGTTAGCTTAGTTTTTGAAAATATAGCTACAAACTAGATAAGAATAAGACATATAAACTCATTGGTAGAAATAATATCAAATTCTAAAAACAAAGTCAAGTTTTTTAAAACTACTTTTTTTAGTTTTCAAAAGTTAGCTTGGTTTTTGAAAATATAGGTACAAAGTAGATAAGAAGACATATAAACTCATTGGTAGAAGTAGTATCAAATTCTAAAAACAAAGTCAAGTTTTTTAAAAATATTTTTTTTAGTTTTCAAAAGTTAGCTTGATTTTTTAAAATATAGGTACAAAATAAATAAGAAAACATATAAACTCATTGGTAGAAGTAATATTTTTAGATTTAAATTCCAAAAACTAAAAACAAAAAACAAAATAGTTATCAAACAGGGCCTTAAATACAAGTTTTCTAAACCCTCCTCTAAAATTCTTAGACAAAAACATTAAAGGTGCTGAATTCATGTCCAAACACTTCTTTAACAGAAAATAGAAACAAAATTAAGTGCACAAGGTGAACAAAAACAATAGATGAAAAATTCAACTTTATTTATGAAAATGTTAAATTTTTCTAAATTATACAAAAATAACCCTAAACTTTGAAATAAGTTTCAATTATGACCATAAATTTTGAAAGTTTCATTTTTTACCGTTGAATTTTGAAATCTGTTTAAAAAATGTCTTTAAACTTTGAAATTGGTCTAACAAGTATCTTTTACATTAAATAAAGGATAAAAATTAGCGTAATAGTTAGTATGTAAAAATTAGAATGCGTACGCGATATTGTTTACAAGTATAGAGAAGATTAAGATCATTGTTATCATTTATTTTATCTAAAAAGATATTATTAAAATAATTTACATAATCAATTTTTACGCATCAACTACCATGTCAAGTTAGGCGAATGATACTTTAAATGATGTCACATCAATCGTGGTACTAATTTTCATCTTATTTTAACACCAAAACGTCTAATCATATATTTTTAAATAATTTTAAAGTTTATTTAAAACTACCTTAAAGTTTAAAGGCATTTGGTATAATTTATTAATAACTTTACATCAATAGTAAGTCAACTAAAAATTGGGAAGGCGAAGAAAGAGAGCAGAGAGAGGAAGACAATGACTCAACCAAGAAAGAACAAAACAACCACCTAATATATTCACGGCCTAATTATTACCAATCATTAATACACGCTTTCCCCTTCACACACCATCTTTTTTTTGGTTGAGCTTCTTGTACAAAGAAAAATCCCCAAAAATATGTTCTCAATTTCAATCAAGAGCAATCCATCCACCCACAATTCCCAATTTTTTGTGTTCTAAAAACTCACCTTTCGTTTTTAGCAAATTTTGGTTACATTACAACGTTCTTCGCCCTCTTGTCAAACCGTCACTCTCATTATCCTTTCCACCTTCTTCCTTCCTTCCTTTCTTTCTTTCTTTCTTTAACCCCATTTTGCATTTCCCCCTTTTCTTCAGTTCGACTAATCTTACCCCGACAAGGGGGGATTTTCTATCCGGATTTTCGTGCCTTCGATTCTTCTCTGCTTCTGTTTCTACGGGAATTGGATCACTTTTGGATGAAGCAGAAAGAAATCGAAGGTTTCTACTGGTAATTTAGCTTTTGTATTTCAAAATCGTAACTGGGTGTTTCTGTTTTCGATCATTTGATTGATTTCTGAGTTGGGTTTTGGCGATTGAAGACTCTTGTTGAAGAATTTTGGTGTGGGGTTCGTCGATTTGAGCCGAATTCGAAAGTGAGTCTGTCAAAGGAAGTGGAGAAATTCTTAAAGAAATTCTGGTTTTGGGTTTTCCCTTTTGTACTTTACCTTCTTTGCTCGATTATCACCTCGGCATTTCCATAGCCGGTCGCTTGCTTGTCTTCCTCTTCACTTGAGGAACTATGTAAAGTTGTTTATGCATTGAAATTCTAGATTGTTGTAACCAATCAACTTGGTATTGCTGATTGATTGGTGGGAATTAGGTTGTATTTTTCTGTGAATTTGGTTGGATTAGTTTGTAAATCCTTGGGTTTCTTCTTGCACATACAAAACTTTAGGTGAGATTATCAGGTAGAAAGGTGTTTTTGGGGATTGATATACCGTAGGTTGTGAGAGAAATCCTTGGGGAAAGATGAAATTTCTAAGCATTGTTGGGAATTCCTTTGGATGTTCTGCATCTGGGGAACGTTTAGTTTCAGCTGCAAGAGATGGAGACCTGCAAGAAGCCAAAGCTCTACTGGAATACAATCCTCGTTTGGCGAGGTATTCAACTTTTGGTGTCCGAAATTCCCCTCTCCATTACTCTGCAGCTCATGGCCACCATGAGGTATTTCGCTTTTGATCTCTCTGTTCAGGTTAGAGATTTTGCCCAAATGTCTTTCTGATGGTGACTTACTTTACCATCTTTCTCTGCAGATTGTTTCTCTTTTGCTTGAATCTGGGGTCGAGATCAATCTACGGAATTACCGGGGTCAGGTATGAGGAATGTCATTGTTTGTTGCTCTCTGTTTTCATTTAGTTCCATTTGGTTTGTTCCTCAACATGATGTTTTGTTTTATCCATCCATGAATACCAAAACTATGATTGGACTAGACCCCTTGTTATGTGTGCATTATTGTTTTTTCATACAACCATATGTAGGGTGGAGATTCAAACTTTTGATATTTTGGTCGATGATACAATGACTTAACCGATTAAGCTAAGCTCAAGTTGGCTATGTGTGCACTATTATTAAGAGTTAAAAATTGTTTTTATTTTGTCAACAGACTCCCTTGATGCAAGCTTGTCAGCACGGTCACTGGGAGGTTGTTCAGATACTTATACTTTTCCAAGCAAATGTGAGCTACCTCCCTTAGCCTTAATACCACCCGTTCTAATTACTTTATGAAGTATTTTGTGGGATATGTTGGATAATGTTGTCATACATTTCTTTGGGAGACATCAGATTCACAGAGTGGATTATTTGAATGGAGGTACCGCTCTTCACATGGCTGCTCTGAATGGTCATTCTCGGTGCATCCGACTTCTGCTTGCTGATTATGTACCAAGTACACCAAAATTTTGGAATATGTTACATAGTAGTTCGAACAATGAAGAACCGGTTTCTAAGTTCAACTTTAGGTATTGTTGTTTGAATCTTATCCTGGTCAGTTATGTACTTCTCTATTCTGCTACGTCAGGTCACTGATTTGTTTTCCTGCATCTCATCTATCAGTGTTCTGAAGGAGGTAGTTAACAGAACAGCGGATGGAGGCATCACAGCGCTGCATATGGCAGCACTAAATGGGCACGCTGATAGTTTGCAATTACTTTTGGACTTAGGTGCCTCTGCTTCTCAGGTTACTGTAGAAGACGGAACCACCATCGATCTAATAGGTACCTCAATTTTTAGTTCCTGTTTTATTGTTTCTCTTATGCAGTTCGGAGTGAATTTGAGTTGTGATATGATGATGGTGTTCATTGAACCCTTTTTTTCCTTGTTTCTCATTACTGAAAAGCCTAACATTGTTGAAGTATGTTTTGTTAATTAGTTTTAAATGTGTTCTAAGACTAATAGGTAACTCGATTTTTAGTTCCTGTTACTTGTCTATAGAATTTCATGTCATTATGTTTTGGAGTTGGGTATGTAATTTCCTAGAAGGCGATCATATTCTCTTAAACATGTTCGTTGGTCGCATTTGTCTTTCAACAGAGTTTGCTAGCTATGATTAGTCTGTTAGTAGCTGAAAAAGATTGGTTCTTCAGGCTTTCTTCTTTAGTTGGATTTTATTTCCCTAAAGAATGAATATGTTGTCATATTTAGGTGCTGGAAGCACAGCCCTTCATTACGCTGCATGTGGCGGGAATGCCCAATGCTGTCAAGTAAGTCCTTGATTTCAAGACCAAAGGATAATGATTATAACTTTTCACTATTCAGACCCATAATTCTACATGGTACTTGAAATGATGGTTTCTTAATGTTTTTGTTTCAGATGTTGATTGCTAGGGGAGCCAGTCTTACTGCTCAAAATGCAAATGGGTATGCTTCTCTCAAGTATTCATATTCTAATGTGAATCCTTTTAAGGACTGTGGCCTTTGTAGTTATTGTGGCCTATGCATCGTATAGCAATCATTTTCTCCGATTGACTTTCATTCCGATTCTTTGTCACCATTCCTGATAAATAAACCGGCCTCAGACTCTAGCCAAGTGGTAGAATCTAGGCTAGCTAATTTTGTATATGGGTTGCACACCCTGGGATTAAAGTAATTTATTTTTTATTCAACAACCACAAGACAGGATAACAATTACTATAGCACTACATGGTGATTTTTCCTTTTCCTGGGATTAAAATGGTGACATTGGATCTTAAATTAGTAAAGGGAAGGTTGGGTGAGAAGCTGTTTTAAGATTGACACTATGGTTTGTGGGAATAATAACAAGTGCTCAAATATTCTTAGCTTTGTTTTTTTAGTTCAACAATATGTGGGGATGAGGATTTGAACCATTGACCTTTTGGTCGATGCTATAATGCCTTAACGAGTTGAGGTTTTTTAAAGTTGACAATATTTATAGCAATTTGACTGCCATTTTTGATACCTTAAAATTATGACAATCAAAGAACATAACTAGTGATCTCTAATACAAGAAGGCATGCTTATCTTACTTATTCTACTCTTCTTTATGTGAATTTTATTTTAAGTTGTTTCTAATTCTCATGGTTATGATGCATAATGAAGATCGTAAATAAAGAAATACATTTTTTTTAAATTTCTGAGCATTATATAATTCTTATTTTTCTTACACAATAAACTTGAAGTTGTCAGATCATCCTATGTTACTTTTATCTTATTGAAGATGGACTCCCTTGATGGTTGCTCGTTCGTGGCACCGAGATTGGCTCGAGGAAATTCTTAGCAAAGAGCCAGAAGAAGCAGCGACAAATCTTGTCCCTTCACCATATTTGACTCTTCCCCTTATGAGCATTGTTAGAATTGCTAGGTGAGTCATGCCTGACCAATATTATTAAAATATTTACCGATGTCGTTCTTCACTCGTTTTTTTTCATACTTAAGAAGATGCGGTTCAGTTAAGATTTGCTACCTTTCTTAATGACTTTCCGCCTTCCATAATCAACAAATCTTATTTCAGACTTCTTCTATTCCT
Organism: Trichosanthes cucumerina; assembly: GCA_036507285.1. Lineage (NCBI taxonomy): Eukaryota > Viridiplantae > Streptophyta > Magnoliopsida > Cucurbitales > Cucurbitaceae > Trichosanthes > Trichosanthes cucumerina. The sequence continues at coordinate 8,585,096 of CM071842.1, read as the reverse complement.
TTAGTATATCCTTGCCATTCCTTTTGCCTCAAACCAATGTTTCACAAATACGTTATAAACAATGTTTCCTATGTTTTGTTTTAGCTTAGTTATTGATGTAGTTAATTTCGATATATCCAATACCCGACCACTTTGAATGTTATACCTGTTTTGATACCATTTCTGTTTCTAATGTTCGATAGAAAGTTGTATGATTACTAACTTAAGAACACCCTGGAATTTTTCAGAGAATGTGGATGGAGAAGTTGTGATTCTTTACTTACATGCCAAGATCCATGTGTTGTCTGTTTGGAGAGAGAATGCACAGTTGCTGCACAAGGTAAATTAGTTTGAAGAAGACTTGCTTATGGTTTTAGCGCCTTATAATTCATTACATTAACGCATATTATCTCGACCGTTGCAGGTTGTGATCATGAGTTCTGCACAAGCTGTGCATTATACCTCTGTTCTACAAACTGCACATCATCGGTTTCTACTGGTCCTCCCGGTTCAATTGCGTGCCCGCTCTGCCGAAATGGCATAGTTTCCTTTGCCAAACTTCCCAGAACGAAACCAATTGTCAAAGAGATTGCCAGAACAAGTTTGTCTCTATCATTTTGCACTTGTTCTGGTGAGGCACCAGAACCTGCTACATTAACCACCCCATTATGCAAGCCTGAGTTCACTTGTTCCCGAATTTCTCCGCTCGGAGCATCGTTTCGATCCCTCAGCTGTCAGAGGTTTCCTTCAATGAAACTCAACTCCAATCTCTGTATGGGAGATCCTCACGGTAGCTCTTCTCTGGTTCCCTGCAATGTTGACAGAAACATGAGGAACAATATTGCCAGGTGTTCAAGATCAGGTTTCCGACGAACAGCATCGGAAGGCAGGCGATCATGGTTATCTGCACTGAATCAATATGTTACGACTGGAAGCGGATGCTGAAAACCATCGATGACAAACACCTCTGTTCGCCCCGGAAACTTTTACTTCAAAGTTTTTTTTTTCTCCTTTTTCCTTTTACTTTGTGTTCGGTGTCCATATATTTACCCCCAAATCAAAAAAAAAAAAAGAACAAGGATCATTAATCTCGAAAATGATCCTATACATGATCATTTTGATGCTATGTAATATGTTAAGCTCAATTTAGTTTCCACTATGAGCCTTTTTGTTTTTGCCCTTCCATGGAAAAGAAGAGAATGCTTGAGTTTTGGTAATATTGATGAATGGGTGTTGTAGATGATATGTAATGAAAAAGTTGTTGTACTGGAAGAAGAGTCCATAACTCTCTCTCTTCTCTCTCTCTATTTTTTGCTCTCTACAGAGAATTTTGTATGTACATGAGGTGGTAAATTATAAGCTAAATGAAATGAGCTTTTGCTTTGATGGGTGGTTCAGATTGAAGAAGTACATATTCTTTTTTTGACTAGCTGCCAATAATGCATTTTGGACCCATGCTTTTAAGTTTTACCTTGACTAGCCCCTATCTTATTCATTTAAAAGGGGTGGTGTAAGTATGGTTGAAATGGTTAATGTGTTTTACATTTGGTCAAAAGATCATGAATGTGAATTTATACATTAAAAAAGTTTTTTGTTTACTATAAACATTCTAAGGGTTTTATCTATTTTGCAATACATTACATTGTTCCTATAACAAGTCAAATAAAATTAAGTATTTATGTTATCATGGTAGTTTCATTTTAGATATATATACCAAAATTTAGTGAAATTGATACACATGATAGAATTGTACAACTCGCAAATCATAGCACTCTACTATGTGATATAATTGCAAAACTCACCAATCATACACCAATCAACTCTCTTTCTCAAAACAACCATTATTTTATTGAGAATAATACTCTTACAATTGTAAGGAAATAAGTAAATGGTCGCACTTCATATTTAAACTTCAAAACCAAAAATACATATATTATACATTCATACCAAGCTCAGGAGGAATAGAACAAATTAGTCAAGGTGGGAAGATTGGACAAGATAAAAGAAAAAAAATACAACAAAGAAAGAACACTACACTACTAATTAAAACGCGCAAAACTCAACAAGTCCTGCAAGGTCAAGAAAAACAAAAAAAAAATCAAACTTAAATTAAAAAAAAAAAGTAAAATGTTAAAAGCTCAGATGAGATATCGCCAAAGGACATTAGATTCTAATATCTATATCGTAGCGAACAGGTGTGGAGAAGGACGAGAAGATTAGGAGTAGAAATAGAAGGGTAATGATGAGAGAAAGGATCCATGGGAGAGGTAGTTGAGAAGCAAAAATGGAAAAGAAAAGAGAAGAAGAAAAGACAGACATGGGAGAGGGAATGAGATTAGGGAAAGGGAATAATAATGAAGTGATGTAAAAATGGAAGAGGATGAAGGGATGGATTTAGGGTTTATATAAAGAATATAGAAGAAGGAAATGGAAATGGAAATGGAAATATATTATGGGGAAGAGAGAGAGAGAGAAAAAGAAAAAGAAAGTGACATGACTAAGTGAAATGTGAATCTTTTAGCTTCTAAATCACGTAAAATTTGAATAAAGAATATTGAGCAAAGGGATATATTAATATTGGAAGAGGAGGAAGGAGCATAGGGACTTGTAGTTTTCAAAACTTTTTCTCTGAAAGGGAACTTCTAACTTACTTTCAGTTTCAACAACGAAGGATTATGAACCACAATATTATTCAACATTATTATTTCAACCACCCTCTTTTCTCTCTTCCCAATACAATTTCTTTGTCCTTTTCTATTAGGGCTTATTTTCGGTATCATGTAATAATAACATGTGTTATAATATTCTATAAATATATCCCAAAAATAGATTATTATCATCTAGACCATATAACTCTACATTATAGACACAAATTATATAACTTTACAAACTATTATAACTCACTCAGGATCACAGGCAACTTTAAGGGACGATTTATTTTGGGAGATGTGGTTGACGATTCTAAGTTGTTTGATGTAGAGGTTAAATTTTGAATTTGTTTGGGGTATCTAGCTAGATTGTGGTTGTTGAGGATTTCACATCAAAAAGATGAGAAGACCTCGTAATCTTTTATAAGATAAATGAATATAATAGCTATAATTTTAATATGTTCCTCTAATATGGTATCAACCCAAACAAGTATTTGGTTTAGAAATTGAAAGGTTCATGTTGAGCTATTACAAGTGACCTATTGAATAATTTGTTCGAATAATGGAACCAGGACTACGTATATAGTTTCTCTCTCTAAGCAACTATTTTTTTAAGTACAATAGGGAGTTGGGAGATTGAATCACAGACCTGGTGGTCGTTAATATATTCAAGATGTCAATTGAGTTATACTCTTTTTGGTCTCTTTAAGCAACTATTGTGTGAAATAGAAGACAAGTTGTGTGATTTTTTTCAACAAATGGTTATGAAATATATTAATAGTTGAATTATAAATTTGATTGAATTATAAATTTGATCTCTCTAAAATTCGAGTATAGTTTTAAAGTTTGAATTAATAATCTCCAGCTCTTGCATCTCAATCGATCACCACCTAGTGGCGGATCCAGAATTTGTATCGAGGGGACTTGAATATGACATTGAAAAAAATAATGTAAAAAATATTTAACATTATTCAAATTAGAACTTGATCTCGAGACTTGAGGGGGGGCTGATGACATATTTACCACTATGCCAAAACACTTTTTTGTTATTTGATTTGACTTTTTCTATACATATTATTAAAGGTAAACTAGGCCCATGGTAAATTTGCCCCTGTCACCACCCATCCACAACCCCATTCAACGATTTCTGAAACCGCCTAAACATACACCCTTCCATGCCGCTTAATGCCCCCACTTGGGTCACAAGCTCACGCTACCGAGCTCGGCGAGTATAGTTTTAATGTTGGTCCCTTGGGTTATAGAAAATTTAATATAGTTCCTAGAATTTGGATTTTTTTTTTGTTTTGTTTTAAATGGATCTTTGTGGTTTTAAATGCTTCAATTTTGGTTTATATAGTTTGATTTGGCTTTTTTAATTTAGTCCCTAAAATTTCGTTAAATCTAACCGGTCACCTCAAAATTATATTTTACATACAAAAAAAAAAAAAAATCGCCTATTTCATAATATTTTTTACTCAATCCTAAATTTTAGTAGGGTTAATTAATGCAGAAAACATCAACAACCATATAGAAAACATCAGTATGTCATGTCAAAAAAAGGTGTATTATAAGAATCTAATTGAAATTAAATCAAAACTATAAGAATTAAATCAAAACAATGCCTAAATTATGTGGATTAAATTGTCCCAAATTTGCAATTTAATCAAGATTAATGGATCAAAATGTAGCAAAATATTATGGGAACTCATATATTTTTTCCTCCCATGTTGGTTTATTTTTATTGGATAAAGAAAATATTTATGGAATTGGGTTATTTGTTTGTTTTTTTAAAAGCAAAAATTAGGTTATTTGTTAACTATGATGGAAAGTAATTGTTTTAATTAAGAAGAAAAGATTTAAAGTTAAAACATCTAAAATTTTGTTGAATGATTTAGGCATACCATTTACTCCAAGAAAATGAGAATGAAATAAGGGTATTTCCTTTGATGGTATTTACTAAAATAGTAAAATGTAGGAATAAAATCAATTGATGAGGCATATTACCAATTCTTGAAAAAAAATATTAAGTAGCAAAGCACCTTTGAAGTTTGTTTTTAATTTTAGAAAAAAAATTATTCATTATGCTTCGTTCTAAAGCTATAATACATTATTAGATTTCTTTAAGTTTTATTGCTAGGGTTTTGAAATTTTCATTTATATTTTTTTAAGTATCCATTTTTATTTTTCATTAACCAAATTATTGCACTGATATAGTTTTTTTTTTTTTACCATGAGTGTGGGAGGATTCCAACCTCGCATAGGTGTTGAAGGTGAATTATGAGATAACGACTTAGTATTTGAAAAAAGATTTTTTTTTTTTAATAAGTTAATTTTTTTTAAAGGTTAAATATCCTCTTAACTAGGGATGATCATGGGTCGGTCAAAGTCGGTTTTTAATCTCAACTGATCAAATTCAGTTACTTCGTTCGATTTCTTTATTTTACCAACCAAAACTGACCACCGGTCGGTCGGTTTATAATATTTTTAAAATTATTTATTTAATTATTATTCAATATATTTATAAGATATAATATAAATACATAATTTTTTTACCCTTTTTATTTATTTATTATCATTATTAAATATAAAAGTTCGGTCGGTTTTGCCAAGCCCGACCGACTCCCGCAAAACCGATCAACCAACCTCGATTTGGTCTATTTTTATCTGTCGAATCGATTTTCGATCTTTTTTCTCACCTTTTCCTTAACTTGTTGCATAATAAAAAATTTGGGCAGCTCTGGCTGAGAAGAAAAAAAATTAACTCGATCGAGAGAATAAAAAGGGGGTTGGTTGCATGAACAGAAAAAAGCGTGTTGCATGAAGGGGAAAAAATGGAGAGGATTGTACAAAGAAGAATGTGCATGTATTGTTGAAAATTTAAAATAATAATATAATCGGGGTGAGATATAAAGTATTTTTTGCTACATTATCAAGTTTTATTTGGGATTTCGGATTTAACAACCTTGACAAATTATTCAATGAGATCGTTATAATTGTTAGATGTAGATTCAATAATTTTTCATGCCCCTTAATAACTCTTGAATATAAATTCAAGATAGTTATCTCTCTCCATCCTATGGTGAAAAAAGATAGTCATAATGTGGTCGCCTCACCAAATAACTTTTTTTTCAAAAGGCATTTGCTCATAATGTGGTCGTCTCACCGAATAACTTCTCCTTTAGAATAGAGATGTCCTTGGGGCGGGGCCGGGAAATGACTTCCCGTTCCCGTCGTCTCCGTCCCCGCCCTCATTTCATTCTCCGTCAGGGGCGGATTTACCATAGGCCTAGGAGGGCTCGAGCCCCCCCTCAATTTTTTACCTTTAATAATATGTATAGAAAAGTCAAATTAAATAACAAAAAAGTCTTCTGGCATACTGATTAATAAGTTATAAGCCCCCCTCAAGTCACAGGTTCAATCTCTGGTTTTGCGGGGAACTCGTGAGAATCGGGTTCTCCGTAGGGAATAATTTTCCGTTTACTTTTTTTATTTTATTTTGAGTTTAACAACATATGAAGTGGGAAATGGGAGGATTCAAATATTTGATCTCTTAAATCAGAATATATGTCTAAATCAGTTAAACTATCCTAAATTTGTCAATTTTTAAGATGTTATGGTACAAAATTGATATGATAATTAAAATATTTAAATTATTAATTTTATATTTGTTTAATTGAAAACATGACATTATAAATATGGCGTGAGCATCTTAATCTTTGCTCTATACTTTAAGTTATTTAGTAATGTATTAATTAATTAAGTTGTGTTTTAGTGAGACTACTAATTTTGTATTTAGTTGTAGAAGAAGAAAACGCCTGAACCGAATCGAAGAGAAACCGAACCAATGGTTTTATCCTTTTATTGGGCATTGGTTCGACTCCTCTTTTGGTAAAACTGATTGGATCGGTTCGATTCTTGGTTTGACCTAAAACTGCAAAAATCGAACTAAGCACCCCTAAGACTCTCTGACTCTCCCTCTAGTTTTCAAAAGAAATGTCACACATTAAAAAAAAACAATAAAATAAAGATTTTACAAAATTACATAAACCAAGTTGAAAAGTTTAAAACTATAAAGACTAAACGGAAATCGAGTCCTCCAAACTAAAATAATAATTTAACTAAATAAAATATTGACATTTTAAGTTACTTAACTCTCTCCATTCACTGTCCATATAATTTGAGAACAAGTTTCCCAAAACCTCTGAGAAAAAAAGGTAAGAGGAAGAAGAAGGGGATTGGAGTTGGAAAAATCAAAACAAATGAGAAGAAGCTTATGCACAGATGCAAGTCTGAACTCCAAAAACAAAAACAAAACAAAACAGCTGAAGAAACAAACTTCTATGTACCGTAAGTTTCATGCATGGCCGCAAAAACCTCTGTCTTTTTTTATTTTTTTTTATTTCTCTCTCTCTCTCTAACATGTCTTGAAACAATCAAATATTGGAAAACACAATATTCAAAGTTGGTACATGGGTTGTCACAAAAAGATCTTTCTAATATTTGCCTTTTCAGAGTTTAGAAAAAACACAAGCCAGCTTTGTTATTGGGTAAAGGACCATAAAACCACTCGACAACAATTTACAAGTTTGGTTTTTGAGAGTTTAAATTAAACCACAAGTCTTAAATATTTTTTTAAACTTTTTAATTAGTGCTTTGTTTAATAAGTTTTTAAATTCTTTTTTAAAAAATATTTAGTAGAGTTTCAATTTTATATTTGATTAGTATCATTGAACTTTAAAATTAAGAGTGGGGAGATTTATTAATCAGGAAGAAACTATTAAACACTTTTAAAAGTATCTATATTGGATATAACTCTAAGAATTGAACAACCAAACTTATTATTTAAGGTATTTTGATAACATTTTTCATTTCTTGTTTCCTAATTTTTAATAAGAAAAACGAAATTGTGTTATTTATTTTTTTATTGAAATAAAATTGAAACATATAAAATAAACATTTTTTCTCTAAAATTTTAAATTAAAAATGTAAAAAATATATATGAAAATTGGTTTTTAAAATTAAATATCTAAATTTTTTATGTCGCATTTATTTTTAGTATTTATTATGCATTTTATAAGTTAAAATAATGCTTTTATTTATGTTTTACAAAAAAACAACTAGAAACAAAAGAAAAAAAAAAAAACTAAAGCTTTGTTTTGATGACCTTAGATTTGTTTTCTTCTAATTTTTCTTTAATGATTTTCATCTCTTTCGAAAAAATATTTGAATTATTAGTTAAATTCTAAAAAAAAATGTTTTTGAAAACTTTATTTTAGTTTTCAAACTTAACTTGATTTTTAAAAACATAAATAAAGAATAGATAACAAAACAAGAAAACTATAAAAGGAAGTAATATTTGTAGACTTCATTTTTAAAAACAAAAAAATTAAACAAAATAGTTATCAAATCAGACCTAAAAAATTTGATTTTGTTATATTCAAAATTCATACACAAATTTAATTTGGATACGTTTGTTAAAATGGGAGAAATCAGAAACATAAAACAGTTATCTTATTATAAAACAGTTATCCTATTTCTCAAAAATTAGAAACCAGAAACAAAAATGTCTTCCAACACAATCCCTTTAATTACCGGAATATTTTCAATCCAACAGTAGCATGAGAACACGAGACTACTTTCCCTCATTTAAAAAAAAAAAAACGAGTTCAGACAAATATTAAATTATTATTCATTAAGAAAAAAATATCATTCATAAGAAACATGTTGTAATTTTGAAAATAGTTCTCTCTCCTCTGCCGGATTGGACAAACAGTGTGTGATTTTAGAGTTGCAGTGGGACTGTGGAAGTATATAAATAGGTTAAGGGTTTGATTTTCTGAACGTGTTGTTCATTCATGAACGAGAGGTCGACTCCAACTGAACCAATTATTCCAATAACTTTTGACAGATAAAACTGTAAAATACAAAACAACGAACAAACTTTATCAGCTTGGCCATCTTCACACTCCACCCTCCTAACAATATTACTCATCTTCAAATGCATCAATGCCCATTTAACACTCAAAAAAACCCAATTCAAATTAAAACTTCCCATGTGGCAACTTTCTATATTTTGGCTTACATATGTCAAGTTAAAATGTTTAGGGTTTATATAACTAACTAATGTTAGTGGATCTCACGTCAGTTTTTAAAGGATGCTGACGTAGAAAATAATAAAGGGAAGAGAATAGGTACACTTGAATAATAACTAGAAATTTTTCCATCAATAACTAAGTTGTGTCTAAGCAAAAATTTTTAATTTAGTTTTTGTTTATGTATGCGGTAGAGATTGACTTGACTTAGAGTTAAATAGACCATGATTTTTCTTCTCTAGTCGATAAATTGGATTTATAGTGAAATATTAGACCCTAATTTGTTTAGTGGGAATCTATAAAGAAATATTTGAATCGTCACAAGTTAGATTTGTGTAATTCAAAGTTAAGAAGTTGGACTCTAATTTTTTTAAGAAGGTTTACAAATGTCAAACTACGAATTTATTAATTTTTATAACCAACAAAAAAACCCCAATTTATAAAAGTGAAAATTTATAGGATAAACTATTGGAATCATTAATAAACATGTAAACTAACTTGAACTAATTTGAACATAGTTCAATTTGTTAAGACATTTTATTATTGATTAAAAATTCAAAGTTCAAATCCATATTTCACACGTGTTATGAAACTTACAAAAAAAAAAGCCAAAATATAAGTTTTGTTAACTTAAGATTCTCTATTAATTTTTCTAACTTGAACCTAGTTCAATAGGTTAAGATCTTGTACTCTTAATTAAAATTAAAAAGTTCCAATCCACATCTCACATGTGTTATAGAATTCTAAAAAAATAGAAAACAAAAATATAGGTTTTGTAAAATTTAAGGGGTTATTTAACAAAATATAGGTTTTGTAAAATTTAAGGGGTTATTTGGGGCACTAAGTGAGTTATAATAACATGAGATTATAATAGTATATGAGTTATTATAATATGTGAAATCATATAATATTATTTAAAATGCAGAGTAGTATAGTATGAGGTTATAATAAGCTATGTTTGGGGTGCAGAATATTCTACAGGTTATAATAACACATGTTATTATAATATGTGTCCCAAACAGGCCATTAAAGTTCTCTATTAAATAGTTTTTTTTCTACACAATCTAAATAGAGGTCATATAATTTTATGTCCAGTTTGATAACTTATGAATTTTTTTTTTTGAAAATTGTGTTTGTTTTCTCCAGATTTCTCTACAGTAGTTTTCATATTCTCTATAATAATTTACATCTTTCTTAATGAAACATTTAAATTTCTAGTTAAATTAAAAAAAACATAATTTTGAAAATAATTTTTTTAATTTTTAAAATTTAACTTGATTTTTGAAAATATAGGCAAAATTTAGATAACAAAATAAAAAATGAATCCATAGGTAAAAGTAATATTTATAAGCTTGATTTTAAAAAATTAAAAACTAAAATTGAATGAAGATTAATTTTTACTACTCCCCATTTTCTACACAATTTTGTGAATGCTTCTTCATTTCTTTTTCAAAATGAGAAAAGGAAAACAAGAATAGGTATCAAATACTTATATTTCTTAAAAAGATAAAAAGAAATAAAAACATTTTGTTTAACCTTTCAATTAATTTATCCAATCATAGTATAGTTATAGTATAGTCGAGTCAATGGTTATCCATTTGAAAAGAAAAAAGAAAAAAGAAAAAGGAGAGAGTGGGAAGAGAGAAAGAAGAAAAAGAATTAAAAAAAAAAGAAATTTGGTAATGATTTGATCACAAGGGTTGATGATGGGACAAGACAAAGGAGAATCCAAAATTTTGTATTGAATTGAAAACTGTGGTGAAGGTGAAGGTGAAGGTGATGGGTTGCAGTGCAGAAGCCTACGTAAGAAAAAGTATATGAACATGCCTACTGTTACTAATTCAAATCTCCTCTGCCCACCACTCATGCTTATGCTTATGCTTATGGCCTCACCCTCACACCATCAAAACACACAACTCACCAGAGAATTAATCATCAACTATCAACTCACACTTCTCTCTTATTCCATTATATTCTCTTTTTCAAACATAAATTATCACTTTACTTTTTCTAACTTTTTCAACTGGGTGTATATTTGTTTTCTAGACTTAAAAATATTTCCTAGTGCTCATGCCATATTTTAAAAAGAATTTTAATTGAATTTTCATTAGTCTCTTTCTCTCAAATGTAAGTTTGTTTCGAAAACTTCGTAATTTGTTGGAGAATCAATGGGTGTCTTGAGACTTTTAGTTCTTTAGAGAGGTTGACTTTTATCCTCAAATTTTTATCTTTATTTCAAAAAGTCTCTAGAGAGTCTTTGGACTTCTGAAAAATTTTCTCTTAATTCTCTGAGTTGTCAATTTTTTGAACCTTTGAAAAAGAAGGTCTGTATTATAAACAAACAAATGTGTAAATGCTCCATTCCACATGCCCTTTTTCTACCCATGCCACATGGCAGCACCTCCTCCTTAGTTGTAGTGTCCTCCATGTGTCCATTTCTTACTAACGTCTTAGTGTCCAAATGCATAAAGTATCTCTTGCCATTTAGCCTATAAATAGTGGCTTATGGTGGTTTATGAAAAATACACAATTGGTGAAAGAAACCTCCAATTCTTTTTCTTCTCTCCCACTTTCTCTTTAGTTTATTACTTATTTAATTTCTCATAAATTTCCACTATCTTTTGTTTATATCATATATATATATATATATTCTAATTCTAATTTCCAAATACTTGAATTATTATTATTATTATTATATTATATTATTAATATATTATATTAGTATTTAAATATTGGTAAAATATACCCGGTTTTCATCCTATTTTTACAACACGTTATCAGCACGAAGTTCTGCCGATTTTTCCACTGAAGGTAGGTCCTCCGAGTAAGACATTTTTTTTTAATAATAAAATGTTATTTTGCATGTTTAATTAATTTCCTAATATAAATGAAATTTCTTTTTATATAGTATTACTATGGCAAATCTTGCAAAATTAGAATTTGCGGCCCTGGATATTAATGAAAATTCCGGAAGGATTTAAAATATCAGAAACATATGAATCAAGTTCTCGGGAATTATATTCAATAAAGTTACAGAGATCATTATATGGATTAAAACAATCAGGACGAATGTGGTATAATCGCCTGAGTGAATATTTGTTGAAAGAAGGATATCAAAATAATCCAATATGTCCGTGTGTTTTTATAAAGAAATCTCAGTCAGGATTTGCTATTATAACTGTATATGTTGATGACTTAAATATAATTGGAACTCCTGAAGAGTTATCCAAGGCGATAGAATATCTTAAGAAAGAATTCGAAATGAAAGATCTTGAAAAAACAAAATTTTGCCTTGGTTTGCAAATTGAACATTTAGCAGATGAGATATTTGTTCATCAATCAACTTATACAGAGAAAATCTTAAAAAGATTCTATATGGATAAAGCACATCCATTGAACATTCCAATGGAAGTTCGTTTCTTTGGATGTAAAGAAAGATATATTTCGACCTCGAGATGAAAATGAAGAACTACTTGGTCCTGAAGTACCATATCTTAGTGCAATTGGAACACTTATGTATCTAGCTAATAACACAAGACCGGATATCGCATTTTTGAGTGAAATTTATTAGCTAGATATAGTTCATGTCCTACAAAAAGACATTGGAACGAAGTTAAGCATGTACTCCGGTATCTTCGAGGGACGATTGATATGGTTTTATTTTATTCTAGCAAATCTAGTTTTGATCTAGTTGGTTATGCAGATTCTGGTTATCTATCTGATCCACACAAAACTATATCTTAGACAGGTTATCTATTTACATGTGGAGGAACTGCTATATCATGGCAATCAGTAAAACAGACCATCACGGTCACTTCTTCGAATCATGCTGAAATCCTCGCAATTCACGAAGCAAGTCGAGAATGTGTATGGCTGAGATCAATGACACAACACATTCGTGAGACATGTGGCTTGTCTTCGAGCAATCCCCTTCCAACAATATTATACGAAGGCAACACAACATGTATAGCTCAAATCAAAGGAGGATATATCAAAGGAGATAGAACGAAGCATATCTCTCCGAAGCTTTTCTACACTCATGACCTTGAAGAAAATGGCGAGATCTCAGTACAACAGATTTATTCGAAGGATAACTTGGCGGACATATTTACAAAAGCATTACCAACTACAACATTTGAGAATTTGGTTCACAGTATTGGGATGCGAAGACTCAGAGATCTCAAGTGATGTCGTCATGAGGGGGAGTAAATGTATTATATAAAATATGTACTCTTTTTCCTTCACTAGGGGTTTTATCCCACAGGGTTTTTCCCTAGTAAGGTTTTAACGAGGCATATTTTATATAAAATGAGCATTTAAGGGGGAGTATTATAAACAAACAAATGTGTAAATGCCCCATTCCACATGCCTTTTTCTACCCATGCCACATGACAACCCCTCCTTAGCCATAGTGTCCTCCATGTGTCCATTTCTTACCGATGCTTAGTGTCCAAATGTACAACTCATGTCTTGCCATTTAGCCTATAAATAGTGGCTTATGGTGGTTTATGAAAAATACACAATTAGTGAAAGAAGCCTCCAATTCTTTTTCTTCTCTCCCATTTTCTCTTTAGTTTATTACTTATTTAATTTCTCATAAATTTCCACTATCTTTTATTTATATCATATATATATATATATTCTAATTCTAATTTCCAAATACTTGAATTATTATTATTATTATTATTATTATTATTATTATTTAAATATTGGTAAAATTATACCCGATTTTCATCCTATTTTTACAACAGTTTGTTATTTATAGAGCTTATTTATAGAGCTTTCCATCAGCTTGGATTTTGATAGCTTTTGGGCTTTGACCCAAATTGTTCTTGGACTTGTTTGATCCTACGACCAATTACTATAGGATTCAATTTGACCATGCTAACCTTGTTTGATCAAATGGTTATAATAAAGACACGTAATATTACTTGGAATTTGTTTGTTTTCAAATTTAATTTGAGACACATGTCAATTTAATTGTCTAACATTTCTATTATCATTTTTTTTTCTATGCCATCACACTAAATTAGTCAATGCTTGTTTGAGAAGCATACTATTGTATTTTGTCAAAATTGAACTCTTTTTGATACAATGTCTAAGAAGTAACTATATATCATTTCAAAAAAAAAGAAAGAAGCTAACTATATATCGAGATAGTCATGAATCTAGTTGTTTGTCTTTCTTTATCACTTTGATTTCTGTCTCATTAAAACTTAGTTCATCCTTTTTTTTTAGAATTATCCTTTTTTGAATCAATTCTCTAACAACTAGACCCTACAGAAGACCCCTTTTTAATATATTTAATATAAAATGACCTGACGCTCAGATATAATGAAAAATGACTTATTCTGACGTGGCAATGCACGCAAAATTACGCCGAATGGCATCCCAGATCCGAGCGAGCGTTCATCTAACGCTCACGCTCACGCTTACTCGGTCATGTTTATTTTTGTTGTAACGCTCACTCGCATACGCTCACTCGCATACGCTTACTCGCTCACGTTGATTCGCTCACGCTTACCCGCAGTAATGCTCACTCGCTCACGCTCACTCGATCACGCTTACGCTGAAGGTCACGCTTACGCTGAAGGTCACGCTTACCGCACGCTCATGTTCGCTCCCGTTTATGAAAAGTTTTTACTTGTACGATCAAACACTTTATGAAATGATATTGCAATTTATTAGCCGAAGACTCTGACAAAGGAATGATGATAATAACAATATTAAAATAATATATAGAACTAATAGTAGATGTTCAAAACTCCATCCGTGTGCTCGAAGTTCAAATTTTCATACGTGTTTTCTATTCTTCTCATACTTCTTCTTCAAAATCTCCTCGTAAAACCCTACCTTCATGTATCAACCAACCCTTGTTCGTAATAGGTACGTTCAAATGTGCAACTTACAACATTAATGGGTGCCTACTTTATTTCCTTATACGTTTCAATCGGAATGAACACATCTTTAGGATGACACTGTTGTTTTTGAAAAATTTCATCGTAAAAAAAGAAAATGAAAGTGTTTCAAGCATTGAGTAGTGATATTGTTAGGAGTCGAGGTGAAATTGGGGTTACTAAACGAGATAGCGAGAGCGTGAAGCGAGAGATAGTATCAAACCCTAAACATGCGTGAGTGAGTAAGCGAGAGCGAGCAAGCGGGAGCGAGTCCACGAGACCGAGTGATCGAGAACGAGAGTGACACCCAATTTCCAGTGTTCTTAGTTTGATTTCTTTGTTGTTGTTTATTAATATTGTTGCTATTTTTTTTTTGTTTTTCAATTACTAATTCGACTTATTGTTTATTCCAACTTACTTTATTGTAGCATGAACGAGAAATCTTTATTCATAGGATACGGTGGATGTTGGGATGAAATTGAAAACTGTTACATCGGAGGTTGCCTAACATGTGTTGTTGTGCCGGACACCAGTAGGTTTGATGAGTTGAAAGACATAATATATGAGGTTACAAACACTAGCTCGATTATGTTCGACGTCATAATAAGGGTGGAGATGCAGTTGGAAGAGCAATCCGCTCCAATGTACATAAGGACTGACCGAGATCTTGAGTTTCTTCTATTTCAAGAAAATGTATCAAAGTTTTAGTTATTTGTATCAACAGTAGTCAGAAATGATGGTAACCTACAACCGAATGAGGACGTCCCGCATACGAGTCAGGATGTTCACCAAACTTCAAATGTTGAATCTTTTAATATACATAAAGAGGAGGTGAATATACCACCCAATGAGATAGGAGTCTCTATAGGGAATGACGATGCCAACCCTTGGGAGTCACAATATAGTCACGATGTTTATGGACAATATGAAATTGATTGATATGAAGCATGACATCTACAAAGAGCAATGCATGCTAGCCGTTTCGAAGGAGTTACAAGCCATCTCGTTGATAGTCCAATAATTGAGAATGTAATAAGGTCGATTCCAACTACAACGTTCCTATAATTCCAGCTCCAACCCCAACTACAATTCGAACTCCAAATCCAAATCCAAATCCAACTCCTACTCCAACTCAAGTAGGATTGATCACTACATCTTCGACATTGTGTGTGTGATGTCCCTAGCGTTGCAACGCTGTGCCGAAAACCTTTATAAATCAAAAACTTGTTGCGTAATATTATATTGCAATACCGCAAGTGTACGGGTCAAGTTTTAGTATAGTGATTTTAGAGTTCCAAGTATCGTCCTCGAGAATGGGTTTCTAGATTAATTAATTACCAAGATACTAATTCTCAATTTTAGCTAAAGTAACACAACGTGGATAGATGATGATAATAAAGATAAAAAAAATAAACAAACAATTGGAGACACGAATATGATAGAATTGGAGGAAATTGACTTCACAAGTTAAAACCTTATTTAACACATGCAATGAACCAACATAATCAATTTATAAACAAGAAGTGAAAATGCTAAAGAAAATCTCTCGATTCTTAGTGAGCCTCACACACACGATAAATTCTAAAGTCATCTCATGAATTTTAAAAGCATGCATGACATTAAACAACTTCTTTATGGGTTTCCTTTAGACTTCTAGGTTATTCTCATGCCAGACTTCTAAGAGTTTTGACAACTTTGCTCTAATCTAAGTTTCTTTCTCTCGAGTCCACTTATACCAACAAGATCAAAGATTTGATGAACGAATTGCCAAAAATAAATAACAAAACATAGTTCAATACATAAGCAAATAAGTCTTAAACATGCAAATCAAATCCTAACTACAACGTTTAGCCAATCTAAATCACAATAAAACCAAGCTAAAGTTATAGGAAACATCTTAGAATGTGTTACAATCTAAAAGAAAGAGAAAATAAATTTATGTGTCGATGTCGGTCCCTCGCTCCCTCGCTCCCGTCACGATCTCGAACCTCCACAAATGGTTTGGCTCCTAAGGAATGCTCTCTTTTCTTTTCTTGAAGAGTTTATTTCGAAATTAGGGTGCAAAAACGATCAAATTCGACTCGGTTTGCAAGATGGCAAAATGTTCTATTTATAAGGGTTTTCGGCCCAGCGTTGCAACGCTAGGGACAACGTTGCAACGCTGTGCCCTAGGCAACAAGCATATATGGAAAGCATCGACAGCGTTGCAACGCCGCTACCCTTGCGGACACGCATCCTTATCGATCTGGCGTTGCAACGCCCTCGCCACGACTTTTCACAATGGTCTTCTTATCGAGATAGCGTTGCGACGCTACAAGGCAGCGTTGCAACGCTATCGGCATGACTCTTCTATGCATTAAAACAACAATCACGATGTTGCAACGACATCACCTCGGATCTACTAGCTTGAAATGATCCTTCTACTTCTAATGGATGTTATTTTAAGCTCCAAAAAGCCTCGATTTGATCCCAAATGATTCGTAATGTCTCTGAATGTCTTGTTTAAGCTCTTTACCTAAAATTGAGTGATTTAAACACATCAAATCTATGAAATTAACATAAAACTAGCAATAATTAAGTCTAAGGATAACACATTTTGTGTGCTAATCAAATCACTACATCTTCGACAGGTCCATCTTCATCCGGAACTACCTATAGTGATGATGTTGAGGTTGGTCGGTTGTTTGTAAATAAGAAAGAGTTGAAGAAGCGACTCTCCATGCTGGCCATGAATAAGAATTTTGAATTTAGAGTAAAAAAATCTACGAAGGATTTGTACACAGTTGGTTGTTTGGAGAAGACCTGTACATGGAGATTACGTGTAGTAAGGATGGAAGGAACAAACTTGTTCAGAATAAAAAAGTATGTAGGCGCACATTCATGCTCCATTGAATTGTTGAATCATGACCATAGACAAACAAGTGCTGAAGTCATTGGCCACATAATAAGAAGTAAGTTCGAGGGAGTTGGTCGAGTGTACAAACCGAAGCACATCATTGAGGATGCCAGGAAACAATATGGAGTTAAGATCAATTATGACAAAGCATGGCGTGCTAGGGAGATGACACATGCACTAGCCAAAGGTACTCTAGAGGAGTCATATGCCATGTTCCATGCATATGGTGAAACCCTAAAAATTGTCAATCAGGGCACTATTTTTTATATAGAAGGTTGGAGAATAACGTTAAATATTGTACCATAACGGCTGGCGACAGTTGTTGAAGACGAACAACGGCTGGCGGCGGTGGACGGTTGTGTGAAAAAGAGCATGAGAACGTTAGAGAGAGAGAAAGAGCGAACTTAGAGAGAGAGAGTCAGAACTTTAGAGAGATAATGAGAAATACAGAGCACCCGTTTAAACCTCTTTTATATTAAATGAAAAAAATTCTTACTCACTCTCGTTCACGGGCTCTTGCTGACTCGCTCTCGTCATGTCGTTCACGCTGACGCGCGCTTGTTCACCTACTCTCGTCAACTCGCTTACTTGCTTATTTTCACGTTTTCCTAATGTGTATTAATTCCTGCTTCATGGAGCCAACGACACAATAAAGTGTAGTCACGTCTCCTTTAATTTTGACCGTTGAGTTATTAGTATTAATAAACGGAGAGACTAAGATAAATTTTATCATAAAACACAATTAATCTCTTTTCATCTTCTTCATCTTTCTCATCCTCGTCAACATGAACTCCAACTCAACCGAATACAGTTTCGACAGAACTACATCTGACAATATTTTCGGAGACGCCGACACACCTATTTCTTCCCCCACAACACCTGCTGAACACTCCTCGGATGATAGCTTCTTCAACTAAAATGAGGGGTGTTCTTTTAATTCTATCACTTAGTTATTTTTTTTAATAATTTTTTTTGAAGTATTTTTATTTTAAAGAATATTATTTTATGTGGGGTTGAGTATTTGAACCTAGATCGTTTATAAGAAGTAAAGATATCTTAACTACCACGTAAAGTTCATGAAATTAGCAATTTGCGTGTTTAATTTTCCAGTTGAATTTTGCATTTTTTATTAGTTGGTTCATAGATTTTTTTAAAAAAATAGATTTAAAATGTCAATGTCGACAGAAATATTAAGTTCTCAATTTTATGAAAATGTTGATGCAACTATAAAAAAAATGTCAATATTGATGGATATTTCTAGAAAAATCATAAAAATAAAAGTTATGATTTTTTTTTAAAAAAATTAATAAATAAATATTTTACACTTTTTAAATGAGTTAAAATTTCTATTACTATTATAATTATAATGTTCATATTAATAATTATTTTGTTGTTATCTTTTTAGTGTTTTTTTTACAATATATCGGAAATGTTCATTCACTCCTTAAACTCATGAACATGTAGAAATATCGATGAAAATTTAATACTATTTGAGAATGTATGAATTGCGATACTTATTTAAGTTTAGAGTTGGGATAAAATTGAAAGTTTAAGATTAAAATTGACTTATTGAATTAATCAAGAGGGGGCAAAAATGATGTATTTACTTCCATTAAAATGAACGGACACATAGAACTTAAAAGAAAAAAAAAGAAGAAAAAGGAGAAAAAGGCACATTTATTATGCATCTAAGGAAAAAAAAACCTATATTTATGAAATTTCTATAATTTGAAAAGCAATTGAACTAATAAAAATATTTTGTCCATATATTTCTATAAAAAACAAGAAATATAAAATGAGAACGAAATATTGACTAATGGCCCTCAAGCATCCCAATAATCAATAGTTGAGAATTATTTATTTGACCTTACATAAAAATACATAGAAAATAAGAAACATGAAACGAGACTGAAATGTAACGTAATAGTCTCTAATTAGGAAAACTTCAATCGAAATAATGGTCAAGAATATATTTATTTGGCCCTACATGGAACGATAGTAATGTCAATAAAATATGGGAGAAATGCAGTGCTCTAGAAAGGAAAAAGAAAGGAATTGATGGGGGAGATTATGAAGAAGGGTTCAACAATACAAAAAGATAGCCACCAATGAAGAAGAAGCTTTTGAATGGGATGGCGCCGTGCCGACTTACTTTGGTTGATAGTGATAACATAAAAAACAAGGACTAAACACATTCATATCTACTCAAATATTCACTCCCACTAGAATTAATTAATATTGTTTTAAAGTGAGACCTCTCAACAACTTTGAAAATTAGTTCGAAAATTATTGAATGAGGCTATATAGGTTGTGGCTCAATCTTTATTGAATATTATTTGTATTGTAGGAGTGAGGTTTTGAATCTCATTGACATTTTGATCCCGGATATATAATGAGTTAACCAATTAGCTATTCACATCTAGATAGGCCACACAAAATCATGTTGGCCCTACCAAAATAGCCTCCAAATCACACTTTAATTGCACAAATAGGCTCTAAATCACATTTTGAACACACAATGGGCTCGAAATCACAATTTAATCACACAAATAAATTTAAAACTAAACTTTAATTGAATAAAGAGCCTCTAAATCACACATATAGTGTAACGCCCCTACTTTTATAACGTAAGTTCCTAGGGCATTACTACTCATGCATGACTTTGAGGCCTTAAATAACGGTAAATAGGGAAAACTTGGTGATTAAATTCACTTTATGTTGGGATCCCATAAAAATAATAACATTTAAAAACAAAACTAAGTTCGGCCTCTGGTTTCAAACTTCTATAATACATAAGTGGAAAATAATAGTTTGTTAAAAATATTATTTAAAACATATGCGCGGAAAACTATGACTTTAGTTCCCATGACTTCTGTAGCGCATCCCCGTCACCCGCCTGATATGCCCTCGCCTTTACCTAAAAACATTTTAAAACAGAGAAAACACAATAAAGGGAAATGGGTGAGTATTATAAAATATCCAGTAAGTGGAGGTCAAGAAATGCAAACACATGCATATGACTTTCCTTTAAACCTGACTTTTGAAACATGACTATTATTCGTGACTTTTAAAATCATAAAGCTTCCTGTAGTGGGACCTAAAACTTTCTTTCATAAAATCATGATTTTTTCTCTTTGGCTACACGTGGTCAATTGAGTCTACCTGAGTCTTTTCATATTGAGTCTCTCACAGACCCCTATAGGTTTGAGTCCCTCACAGACCCCTATAAGATTTGAGTCCCTCACAAACCCCTATAAGTTTGAGTCCCTCACAAACTCCTATAAATTTGACCCATAGGGTCTCTGATGCATGTTTTACCATGCATAATTTCTCAGGAGACCAATTGCCACAGCCTACAATGCATGTTCATATACATACAATATGCATGAGGTCCCGTATGTCAGTCACACGTACATATGCAGTCATAATGATGCACAATCACATAATCATAGCATAACTTTCATAGCTTTGAAACTTGAGTTAATCAATCATAAAGCATATATACATTTACATTTTCAAATACATGTTCATCACAATGGCATAACTGAACATCTCGCTATAGGTAAATATACATAACTGTGTTAAAAACTCATTTTCAATGTAACGCCCCTAGTTTTCTATGACCAACTCCTAGGGACATTACTACACATGCATGCATTTATAGGCCGAGAGATAAAAGAACTTAAAAGAAATTTCCAATGAACATAAATAGTTTCAGGGATCCCAAAAACAAAACATTAAAATCAGATAAAAGCATCGATTTAGCATGGCCTATTAAAACGTAAATAAGTTTAACTCCAAATAAAAACATAGAGACAACATCAGTTTGAAACAAGAATATGCGGAAACCATGCCGGTTCCCATGGTCTTAGTAACGCTCCTCCGTCACACGCCCTGCACGTCCTTTCCTTTACCTGGAAAACATTTTTAAAAGAAAGGGTGAGTATTGTAAAACAATACCCAGTAAGTAACCTCGCTACCGAGGTTTGGGATATGCATACACATACAATCATGACCTTTAAACTCATTCGTAACATACATATATACGGGACCTAAAACTTTCTCATATTGTCGTCTTTAATCCATGACTTCCTTTTTAGTTGTGTATTGTCAGGTCTTTAATCCATGACTGCTTTCTCATTTGTGTATTGTCAGGTCTTTAATCCATGACTGCTTATTTAATTGTCAGGTCTTTAATCCATGACTGCTTATTTAATTGTGGGGCCGACTGGTCATCCTGAGTCATTTCATTTCGAGTCCCTCACAGACCCCTGTAATTAGACCCATAGAGTCTCTATTGCATGTTTGACCATGCACATAATGATCTCAGGATACCAATGTCCACACTATTCATTAATTCATTTCGTGGCATACAAAACATGCATGAGGTCCCATCATTCACATAATAATAGTGCACATGTCACAAATATCATCGTCGATATGCAAATCATACTTTTCTCATAGACAGTTTGAAGATCATACTTTTGTAAGAAAACATGAAATATTCTCATGCAAATTACTGTCATATTCTCACTTGAAATACTGGAATACTTTTACATAGCATACGAGAATAATCTCACATAAAATAATGGTTTATTTCACATGATGCATCAAAATATTTGCACATAAAATATTAAGTATTCTCACGATAATATCTCAGATATTTTCGTATGGAAAATATAAACTAATTCCGCATGAAATCATGAAAATCATTTTCATTTAATCCCATTAAAAGTTCGGCACAAGGTCCCTTACCTCGAGCTTTGATTTTGCTCCAAAACCTAATCGAACTCTTTGCCTACTCTTCCTTTAGTGAAACCTCGAGCTCAATGCGAAAACCTATTAACCCTTAGTCCGTTTTGACGATCAACCTCCATTCCGCTCCAAGTTTGTTTCCTACAAAAAAGTATTCGAACCCGTAACCTAGGTTCTCAACCAAACGCTTTAAGTAATCGACAGACACAAATAATTCTCAATCGAACTCGACATTTAGCAAGATCGCTCACCGAATCGTAGATCTTAGCCGCCAGAAGATACCGCCGCGGCGCGCGGTGATCGGAGGTGAGGCCGACGCCCACGCAAGCAGAAATTGCTCGTGGCTCAAATGCGGTGGTCGGCGACGCGTAGGGGCCTCGGTGCTGCCGAATTCGACGGAGAGAGAGAGAGCTGCTGTTCGGAAGCTTCTCACACGTCGGGGTGGAGCTTTGTGGACGTCCGGCGTAGAGAGACTACTGGGTGATCGATCGACCCCTCGCCGACATCGAAGCTCGCCGCGAAGTTCGGCGGCGTTACTCTACCGGAGTGACGTGAAGTCGCCGAGGTTTTGCGGATGGTCGCTCACGCGTAGGGACTCGACGCCAGCTTTGCAGGCTCGCCGGCGGCAACTCGCGCGCTAGGGCGTTCGCGGATCGGAGAGAACCGGCTCGTGGCTTGAGGCGTCTCCGCCCGAGGCTTTGGGTGGCTTCGACGGGAGCTACCGATCGATCGCCCTCCGTCGAGGCTTTGCTGGTCCGAAGCGTGCCGCACGGTACTTTCGTTCGAGAGTTCGCGGCGTGAGAGCTTGGAGGGTTCGTCCGTTCGTGATTCCCGTGCCAGTAGTAGCACAATGATGGTATCTCGCAGCTAGGTCAAAACGAGAAGAGAGGGCTAGGGTTGGGGTTTGCATTCTAGATCTAAAATGAGATGAAGGAGATGATGATGGCCTAGGGTTTTCTTATGGTTAAATACTAAGGAGGCTTAAGGTTTAGGGTTTTAGGTCAAGTCTTATACAACCCTTATTTAAGCAATAATCACCAAAACGCCTTGAAATTGCCTTTTCCTTTAATTTCATAGTTAATCTCATCTTAAAAGAAATAATTCACATAAGCTAAACAAAATTACGGCCTCCTCTCGCCGAGCTTGATTAAAATCACTAATCCAAACTAAACACACAAGGCGTTTACTAGAGCGTTAAATAAAATAAATAATAATACTGTGATGATGGTCGTCACAATCTTCCTCCTTAAGAACTTTCGTCCTCGAAAGTTCCTATTCTGGAATAGTTCGGGATATTTAGCTGCGTCTTCTCTCTCTTCTCGCTCCGGTAGCTTCTTCCGATGCGGTGGTTACGCCACAACACTTTAACTAAGCCGATCTCGCTGATTCACGGAGAGGGTCTTTCGGTCTCTTGCAATAATTTGTACGGTGGCTGCTCGCCATAACTCGATCTTCTTCGCTAATTGCAATGGTTCAAGTCTCACGACATGCGTCGGTCCAAACGTAACTTTCTAAAATGGAGACATGAAACACGTTATGGACCGCTGAAAGGGAAGGTGGCAGTGCTAATCTGTAGGCCACTGCACCGATCCTCTCTAAAATTTCAAATGGTCCGATGAATCGCGGACTCAACTTCCCTTTCCGGCCAAACCTTAGAATTCCCTTCATTGGGGCCACCTTAAGAAATACGTGGTCCCCAACATCGAATTCTAGGTCTCTTCGTCTCGTGTCGGCATAACTCTTTCATGCTCGCTTTTGGCGGTGCGCATCCGCGCCTCTAATCTTTTTGTGACCGCCTCATTAGTGACTGTACTCAGTCTGGACCCAACAACTGGCGTTCACCAACCTCCTCCCAGAAAACGGGAGTTCTGCAACGTTTTCCATAGAGAGCTTCAAATGGAGCCATTCCGATGGTCGACTGATAACTGTTATTATAAGCAAACTCCATCAGATGCAAATGAGTGTCCCAACTGCCTGGGAAGTCTAAAGTGCAAGCTCGCAACATATCCTCTAATATCTGGTTTAATCGTTCTGTCTGCCCATCCGTCTGTGGATGAAAAGTCATCATCAAGTTCAATCTGCGAACCCAACGCTCTCAGTAAACTTCTCCGGAAGTTGGAGGTGAAACGTGGATCCTCATCAAATAATCTTATTTGGAATCCCATGCAAACGGATTATCTCTTCCGGTAAAGCCGCGCCACTTATCTCGTAGAATAGGTGGGTTTCCCGGTATGAAATGTCTTGACTTTGTTAATCTGGCCCACTATGACCCAAATTATTGTGTAACCTCGTAAAGTTCTAGGCACCCAACTATGAAATCCATAGAGATCTCCTCCCATTTCCACCGAGGCACATGTAAAGGTTGCAGCAATCCCCGCGGTCTCGCTTCAGGTGCCTTCACCGCCGACAAGTCAAACACTTGCGACAAACTCGCTACGTCGCGCTTCATGTTGCACCACCAAAACGATCAATTTGAGATCTCGGTACATCTTGGTACCGCCCGGGATGCATAGAAAATGGTGAGTTATGGGCTTCGCTCAACATTTCGCCGATTTTGTCGTCGCATGGCACACATAATCGACCTTGAAATAGTAATCCTCCATCCGTGGATAGGGCAAACTCGTCAACTCACCGTAGTTACCGCAGACGCTTTTCTACTAGCGAGGTCCACCGGTGAGCCTCAATGATACGTTGTCTCAAGGTCGGTTGTATCGTTAATCGGGCAGGCTAAGCGAGCCGTGGTCTTTCCTACTAAGATCGCAATTTCACTCGAGCAAACTCGTCAGTAACTCGCTCGCTATCCGTCACTACTCGCAGTAAGTATGCACTCGCTTCGCCGAGGGCATCGGCCACTACATTAGCCCTACGGGATGGTATTGTATGTCAATATCATAGTCTTTCACTAATTCCAACCATCTGCGTTGCCTCATGTTCAATTCCTTTCGGGTGAACAGATACTTGACTTTTATGATCCGTGAAAATCGAATTTTCTCGCCATATGTGAGTAGTGTCTCCGGATCTTTAATGCAAAGACCATCGCGCTAGTTCTAAGTCATGAGTTGGATAGTTCCTCTCGTGCGTCTTCAATTGTCGGGATGCATAAGCTATGACCTTACGCGTTGATCATCGATACACCCAACCCTTTCTTAGAAGCATCGTCAGAAACCACAAAGCTCCTGTTCCCCGGAGAACTGTAAGAATCAGGGGCGACACTAATCTGCACTTGAGTTCACGGAAACTCGCCTCACAAGCATCATCCCAAACAAATGAGTTTCTTGCGCTGTCACCGGTGCGTCATAGGCATGGCTATTTTGGCAAAATCTCGCACTAATCGCCTATAATATCCCCGCAAGACCCAGAAAACTACGTACCTCAGAAGCGGTGGTGGGACGAGAGGCCACCGTGTGACGGCCTCCACTTTTACTGGTCAACAGAGACTCGACCGGACACAACATGCCCTAGGAAAGATACATGCCTCGAGAATTAATTCACACTTGGAGAATTTTGCATACAACTTATTCTCTCTCAGCGTGAGTAAAACTTTCCTCAGGTGCATTTCATGCTCTTCATCACACCTGGAGTATATCAGTATATCGTCGATGAACACAATCACGAACGTATCAAGGAACTCTTTGAATAAACGGTTCATCAAATCCATGAATGCGGCAGAGCATTCGTCGACTCAAACGGCATCACTGTGAACTCGTAATGCCCATAACGTGATCTGAATGCTGTTTTAGGGATATCCCCTTCACTGATCCTCAACTGATGGTAGCCTGATCTCAGATCAATCTTAGAGAACACTGTTGCTCCTTGCAACTGATCGAACAAATCATCTATTCTGGGGAGAGGGTATTTATTCTTGATCGTAACTTTATTCAACTCCCTGTAATCTATACACAGGCGCATGGATCCGTCTTTCTTTTTCACGAACAATACAGTGCTGCTCAGGCGTAAACGCCAGGCGTATAAACCCTTTGTCTAGCAAGTCTTGTAATCGCATACTTTTAGTTCTTTCAACTCTGCCGGCGCCATTACATTCTCAGACGGCCTTGGATATCGGGTCGTCCCCAATTCCAATCCGATGTTAAAATCTACCTCCTCGATGGAGGTATTAGGGGAGGTCTCTGGGAAGACGTCGTAAACTCATTCACCATCGGTATCGATGTCACCGAGATCTCTGTGCACCTTGCATCTAGTATGCAAGCTAAGACGCCCAAGCTCCCCGATGCAATAACTTTTCGGCCTTAAGGGCGAATTACCTTAGGCCTACTTCTCGCTATCGTGCTCTCGAACTCAGAGCGTGTTGGTCGGGAGGAGTGAACACTACCTCCTTCCCTGAAACAATCAATGCAAGCATGGTTCTCTGCGCTAACCATCCATGCCCAATATTACATCAAAGTCAAACATGTCTAAGACCACTAGATTCATCTGCTAACTCATGGTCTGCGATGGTCACACTACCATCCTTGACTTTCATATTGGCTAACAAATTTATTCCCGCAGAGTGGAGACAGACGGGGCACATCAGAATCGTTTCTAGTTCTAACTCACTTGACTTACAAAGGATGCGAGAAATAAAAGAGTGCGTAGAACCGTAATCAAATAATACAAAGGCAAGGTGCCCAAGTAATGGAAGTGTACACAGTAACCACCGAGTCCGAGCCATAGATATCTCTACCGGTGCTTGCATAAGCTCTCCCGATGTATAACCGCTTCACAAAGAAAGCCCACTATTTATAACCCGAGGTGGCTAGTATCGGCTTGACTCGGGCAACTATTAGCTCTGTGCCCTTCTTTTTCGCTTTGAAACACACTCCGGACCGCCAAACACTTACCCAGTCTGTCGCTACCACATTCTTTGACCATTGTGGCCTATCTCCGCCGCTATTTCCCGATCTGTTGACTTGTGGTTTCGACCGAACTCGCATATAAAATGCCCTGGTCTATGCACGGTGCTGTTGGGGACGCTGTGAGCTAGAATTTGGTGGTCCCACTTCCTCTTATGATTTGCTATGGTCGCCTGCCGGGTTGCTACTGCTGCATGCACATGCGCCGCACTCCAAATCAATTCTGCCACTCTCTCGCTGAGGCGTAATCGGGAGGTGCTAATGCTTGGATAAAGCCTCGAACGTTCTCATCCGGCCCATAATGAAGCGCTCGGTCTTCTTTGCTTTCTGTATCTACCGGCTCGGGAGCAAAGCGGGACAAACGGGTAAATTCCCTCTCATACACCTCCACCGCCTCCCGCTCGCAGCACAGTGTAAGAATTCTCACCGCTTCCCGTAACGAGTGCGCAGCAGGATAAAATTTCGCGCTGAATGCTTTTTTAACAGATTCGGTGTAATCGTTTCTCGTGGCGACAATGGTTCCCTCGGGCGGACTCCCACCATAAATACGCGTCATCCTCAAAGATAAAGATAGCACAGACACCCTCTCGGTCCTCGGGCGGTTCATCAATCGAAGATGGTCTCAATGGAGGACAACCACAACTCACCACGTGGGGTCACCGGAAGACCCATTGAAAGATCTAGGATCATACTTCACGAAGTCCTTCGTAACGAGACTCGAGTTGCATCGTTTCGCCCCCCGATTAGCTTGGCCACGGTGAGTGGCTATCGTGAGCTCGCGCACTGACACTCGTGATAGCCTCCACCATCATAGTCATAACATTGGCGTTCCTTGATCCGCCATCGGGCAGCTGCGCAGTACATTCTCTGGCGGTCGGTGATCCGGGGAGGTCTCGAGCGGGTGGAGCAACCTCTTTCCCGATCTAGGGGTAATTAGGTTGGGCGCCAACGTTTTCCCTTGCCTCCGGCCCCTACCACGCGTCCACCTACCTCTCCCTCGACCTCTAGGTGGCATTTTGTCAATACTACAATATAGAGAGTTTCTAACTCGGTTTCTTTACTTTCTAATCATAAGAGAGGATCATCCCCTGGGGGTTTTAAGCTCATGTATATGCATAAAACGGTATCATATCATAATCATATACTTAATTAATAAAATATCGTAACGCACTGCAGCGGTGATCGGGAAGCGTTGTTAAACCATGGGAACTACTCAGGCTTACTTTGTAAGCAAGTCTACGTAACCCTTAAACCTAGGGCTCGATATTAATCTGTAAAGCCCCTAGTTTTCTATGACCAACTCCTAGGGACATTACTACACATGCATGCATTTATAGGTGAGAGAGATAAAAGAACTTAAAAGAAATTTCCAATGAACATAAATAGTTTCAGGGATCCCAAAAACAAAACATTAAAATCAGATAAAAGCATCGATTTAGCATGGCCTATTAAAACGTAAATAAGTTTAACTCCAAATAAAAACATAGAGACAACATCGGTTTGAAACAAGAATATGGAAACCATGCTAGGTTCCCATGGTCTTAGTAACGCTCCTCCGTCACACGCCCGCACGCCCTTTCCTTTACTCGAAAACATTTTTAAAAGAAAGGGTGAGTATTGTAAAACAATACCCGTGTAAGTAACCTCGCTAATGAGGTTTGGGATATGCATACACATACAATCAATCATGACCTTTAAACTCATTCGTAACATACATATACGGGACCTAAAACTTTCTCATATTGTCAGGTCTTTAATCCATGACTTCCTTTTTAGTTGTGTATTGTCAGGTCTTTAATCCATGACTGCTTTCTCATTTGTGTATTGTCAGGTCTTTAATCCATGACTGCTTATTTAATTGTCAGTCTTTAATCCATGATCGCTTATTTAATTGTGGGGCCGATGGTCATCCCGAGTCATTTCATTTCGAGTCCTCTGGACCACTCGTAATTAGACCCATAGAGTCTCTATTGCATGTTTGACCATGCACATAATGATCTCGGGATACCAATGTCCACACTATTCATTAATTCATTTCGTGGCATACAAAACATGCATGAGGTCCCATCATTCACATAATAATAGTGCACATGTCACAAATATCATCGTCGATATGCAAATCATACTTTTTCTCATGACGGTTTGAAGATCATACTTTTGTAAGAAAACATGAAATATTCTCATGCAAATTACTGTCATATTCTCACTTGAAATACTGGAATACTTTTACATAGCATACGAGAATAATCTCACATAAAATAATGGTTTATTTCCACATGATGCATCGAAATATTTGCACATAAAATATTAAGTATTCTCACGATAATATCTGTATATTTTCGTATGGAAAATATAAACTAATTCCGCATGAAATCATGAAAATCATTTTCATTTAATCCCATTAAAAGTTCGGCACAAGGTCCCTTACCTCGAGCTTTGATTTTGCTCCAAAACCTAATCGAACTCTTTGCCTACTCTTCCTTTAGTGAAACCTCGAGCTCAATGCGAAAACCTATTAACCCTTAGTCCGTTTTGACGATCAACATCCAATTCTGCTCCAAGTTTGTTTCCTACAAAAAGTATTCGAACCCGTAACCTAGGTTCTCAACCAAACGCTTAAGTAATCGACAGGACACAAATAATTCTCAATCGAACTCGATATTTTAGCAAGATCGCCACCGAATCGTAGATCTTAGCTTTGCCAGAAGATACCGCGCCGGCAGCGGTGATCGGAGGTGAGGCTGGACGTCCACGGCAGCAGCTGTTCGTGGCTCGTGCGGTGGCCGGCGGACGCGTAAGGGCCCTCGGTGCTGCCGGAATTCGACGGAGAGAGAGAGCCTGCTGTTCGGAAGCTTCTCACGTCGGCGGCTGGAGCTTTGTGACGTCCGGCGTAGAGACTACTACTCGGCCGATCGATCACCTCGTCGACGCCCGAAGCTCCGCGAAGTTCGGCGGCGTTACTCGGCTGGAGTGGCGTGAAGTCGCCGAGGTTTTGCGGATGGTCGCTCACGCGTAGGGACTCGGACGCTGCAGGGCTCGCCGAGCGGCAACTCCACGCTAGGCGTTCGCGGATCGGAGAGAACCGGCTGCGTGGCTTGAGGCGTCTCCGCCCGAGGCTTCGGGTGGCTTCGACGGAGCTACCGATCGCCTTCCGCCGAGGCTTCTTGGTCCGAAAGTGCGCACGGCACTTTCGTTCGAGAGTTCGCGGCGTGTGAGAGCTTGGAGGGTTCGTCCGCTCGTGATTCCCGCGCAGTAGAAAGCCAATGATGGTATCTTCGCAGACTAGGTCAAAACGAGAAGAGAGGGCTAGGGTTAGGGTTTGCATTCTAGATCTAAAATGAGATGAAGGAGATGATGATGGCCTAGGGTTTTCTTATGGTTAAATACTAAGGAGGCTTAAGGTTTAGGGTTTTAGGTCAAGTCTTATACAACCCTTATTTAAGCAATAATCACCAAAACGCCCTTGAAATTGCCTTTTCCTTTAATTTCATAGTTAATCTCATCTTAAAAGAAATAATTCACATAAGCTAAACAAAATTACGGCCTCCCTCGCCTGAGCTTGATTAAAATCACTAATCCAGCTAAACACGGCGTTTACTAGAGCGTTAAATAAAATAAATAATAATACCTGTGATGATGGTCGTCACATTCAAATACTTTAAAATCATTTTCATTCGGGTCCTCTCAAACCCTTAAATCATATGAAATTCTCTTAAAAGTTAAAATCGTGCATTGGGGACCTCTCGAACCCTTCGGAATAGTAATTCTTGGAAAAATCATTCTCGAAAACAATTCTTGAAATTCATCTTTTTCAATAAACACATGAGTTCACCTTTTGAAATAAATCTTTCAAGGACATACCTATTTCCCTTTTTTAAATTAATTTATATAAAAATTCCTTACCTTGGGTTTCGATCCAAGATCTCTAAAAGCTCCTAAAATCTTGTCTTTACTTTCACGTTCAACTCGACACTTCAATTTTCGAATCCCCTATATCAAAATCAAGATTCATAACTAATTCTTACTTAAGGAAGCATATATTCAAAATTCAATAATAGCTAGGTCGATTTACCACTAACGGAGGCCTTGAACGGACTCTAACGTCAAAACGGAGGACATCGGGCACATTCCGGCGAACGGCGACGCGTCTTGGCACGTGAAGGTCAGATCCGTGAAGCTCGTGAGTCGATCTATCCAAAACCGGTGTCGGTTTAATGAAAATCGGTCGGGAAGATCGTGAACCGGTTGAACCAAGGGAGATCAAACCTTCTTTTTCCTCACTGTTTCGAACGGCGGCGACTCCTCAAACTGAAGACCGATCCGGCGGCTTGCATTTGGTGATGGGTTGCGACACTCGATTCGCTCTCCACCGCACGACTGCAACGGTGTGTCGACCTGCGAACCAACTGGACGTGATGGAGTGTGCGGCGGCTCGAGCTCAACGGAAGGCGACGATCGTTTTGGCTGGCCAGAATCGACGGCGGAGTTCGCGTCTGGTGGCTACATCACTGACAACTGCGACAACTCGAGCTCGATAAAAGGCGGCGACCCGACGGCGGCTGGTCGTAGATCGACCCGACGGTAGCTGGCGGATGGGATTTCCCATTCCCATGGTGGTTGTCGTGAAGATGGTTGAGAGGAAGAAGGAGGATGAATAATTCCCTAGGGTTTGGTGCCCAAATAAGACAAAATTGTCTCTATCAACTCTAATTCCTTACTCTTTTACTAAAATGCCCTCCAATTTCTTCTAAACCACCAACATGCCCTTAGACTTAATTTAAATGACCTTAAATGCTTAATTCCTTAGGTTATACTAAATTAAACTTTTATATCAAGAACTTCAAAAGTTCCATTAACCAAATTTCATATAACTCAAACCAACATAAAAATAGTAATAAAATTAATAATAAAAGGTACCTGAAGTTCAGGGTTGTTACATATAGACTACAAATTTTTGAACACACAATAGGTTTAAAAATCGCAATTTAATCACATAAATAAACTCCAAATCACACTTCGATTAGATCACATAATAAGCTCCAAATCAAACTTTAATCACATAAATAGTCTAAAATTTCAGTTCAAACACACAAATAAACTCCAAATCATACTTTGAAGGTACAATACACTCGAAATAAAATTTTTAATTACAATAACCTAAATAACAAGACCCAAAACACTATGTAAGAATTCTACTTACCTCCAAATGTCTAACCAAGTTCTAAAAACTCAAGCTACCAGCCTTTTCAACGAGAAATCTTACCAAAAGAAATAAAAGGTATTAAAAAAAGGGAGAAAACCAAGAACTAACCAGATAAATGAAGCTAACACAAGCATAGCTCAATTGGCATCAAGTAAGACTTATAACCAATAGGTCATGAATGATGTAAGAAATACCTCTACTGTATGTTGGAAATAAAATTTGGGCGAAAATCTAAACAACATTTTGTTTTCATTGTATCCATTATTTTCAAATTTTTGTTTTCAGATTGCTTACCAAACAGACCTTAAATTCTTGTAGATCATTCTAAATCCTGCCCAAAATCGTACTCAAGCTTACATCAACTCTGAAGAAGCTAAAAAAAATAATAATAATTAGGTTTAATACCTAACTCAATAATTATAAATTATTGAACCATTAAACTTTTCAAACTTTTGTACCTCTGTATATATAAGAACTAAAACTAAAAAAGCTTTAACTTAATATGAAAACTTATAAACAACTAAGTTTAACATAAAAACTGATAAACAACTGAGTTTAACATGGAAACTTATAAACATCTCTCGCCCAACAATCGAACTAAATATATTTAAACCAATCAAACAATATATAAACTTCAACAACCAACTAAACTCAAACTTATCAAACAATCTCCAACTCAAATAGAAAATTAAACTCAACATATTCAAATTTATATGCATAAGAACTAAACCAAACTTTTATTCAAATTCAACCAACAACTAGCTTAACAATATTCACTACAAGAATTTTATCATTTTCCGACGCTTTTTATCCCGACGTTTAGAAAATAGTTGGGATATATGGCTAATACTGATGGTTTCATAAACCGTCGACAAAAGTGAAGGAAAGGCCAACTCCCATGTAAAACGGTCGACACAGAGATAGAAAGGCCGACCGTTTTAAAAACGGTTGGCAAAGAGATGGAGAAAGACCGACAATGTTACAAACAATCGACAAAGAGATGGAGAAAGGTCGGCCATTTTAAAAACGATAAGCAAAGAGATGGAGAGAAAGGCCGACCGTTTTAAAAACGGTCGGCAAAGGGATGGAGAAAGGCCGACCGTTTTTTAAAACGATCGATAAAGAGAAGGAGAAAGGCCGACCGTTTTAAAAAACGATCGGCAAAGAGATTGAAAAAGCCAACCGTTTTAAAATCGATCGACAAATTTGGGTAAAAGCCGCCCGTTTTTTAAAACAGTTGACAATTCCTTTATTATATTCGACTCACCCTTCCTCTTTTTTCATTTTCCCCTTTCTCTCTTTCACTTTCCCCCTTTCTCTCTTCCCCTTTCCCTCTCCTTCAATCCCCTTTCTCTCTGCCCCCGTTTGCACGCCGCTGTCGCCCGCCAACTGCATTTGGAGTCTTCCTCGAGCGTGGATCAACAGAAGGAGCTCTCAGACGTGGTTCAACTCTAAACTCACTCCCCTATCTAATTATTCACTCATGTGTGTTCTTTTTCCAACATTCGGATTTCTACTTGCTGCTTGACGATAACAATTAGAAATCAGATTTCTATTGGATCGGTTCACTATAGAACTCGGTTTGATTGGTGTATGAAAACATTTTCTGTTGATTTAGGAACAATTTTAGTGCCTTGAAAGATTCGAGTTAAGTGGTCTATTCTTGGGCAATTGTGTAATTGTTTATAAATTTTCTTTATGTTGATATATGCATTTGATGTGGATGCTTGTTGTATATATGAATTTGGTGATTTAGCATACTGAAAAATGTTGTGGAGATCTAAAATGTATGATTCTAAGGGTTGATGCACTTTTTTTTTTCTAATTCAACAACATTTGAGGTGGAGGTATGCGAACCTCTAACCTCTTGGCCAAGGATACATACCAATTACTTCAAAGCTAAGCTCACGTTGGTAATTCTTAAGGTTGATGCACATGCATGATAATTTGTATTAGTTGAAAAAGAAGCACGTTGTTTTGATTTATGATTTAAGTTTTATATGTTTAAGTGGAGTTGAAGATGTTTAATGTTTATCTTGGATTAAAGAAGTGTTTGCTAGACTTTGTGATTAAGTTGAGGAAGTGTGAGGTTATGAAAAGTGGATCATGCATGATGAAGAAAGATATCGAGGTTGATATTGTGACACCCGAAGAAGAGGGGTACATGAATGAACCGCGAGTCCACATCTGAATGAGAGGGATCCTGAGGATATGAAAACATGGTGTCCGAGGAAAAGGGGTACATGCGAGTGACCATGAGGATATGAAAGTATAATTGAGAAAAACTTAAAAGAATTGATAGCTACTACCTATACCAACAAGGTGCACCTTCCTTTTCGGTGGCTCAATCATAGGAACTCCATAGTTAAGCGTGCTTAGCTTGGAGCAATTCTATGTTAGGTGACCTCCTGAGAATTTTCCTAGGGAGCATGTGAGTGAGGACAAAGCAGGCTGAAAGGATCCCGTGTTGGTTTGTGGGGCTAGTGTCTTCACTCTTAAAGCAGTTATGGATGATATAGTGATGCAACCAGGTCCTAGGAGATCCTGGGCCTGGGGCGTTACAAATGGTATCAGAGAAAAACCTCTCCCAGTAAGATGTGGTTCGGGGACGAACCAAGGTGGAAGCTGGGTGGGCATGTGACGCCCGAAGAAGAGGGGTACATGAATGAACCGCGAGTCCACATCTGAATGAGAGGGATCCTAAGGATATGAAAGCATGGTGCCCGAGCAAAAGGGGTACATGCGAGTGACCATGAGGATATGAAAGTATAATTGAGAAAGGCTTAAAAGAATTGATAGCTACTACCTATACCAACAAGGTGCACCTTCGTTTTCGATGGCTCAATCATAGGAACTCCACAGTTAAGCGTGCTTAGCTTTGAGCAATTCTATATTGGGTGTATATTGTGTATATATTAGAGATATTGAGATGTTTGGTTATAAAGGATAGGATCGAGATTCTCCATATACAAGTAGTAGAGTGCTTGGATACAAAAATCAAAGAGAAATGGGTTGGGAGAAATTAGGTGTATTAAGTTGAACACTCTTCTCTTTAGTCATTATGACATATTTATAGGGTTTTTTACCTAGGGTTTTCTGTATTCATTTCAAGATAAGGATTCAAAGAGTTTTCTCATTCTATCTACAAATTAGATTTGAAAAGGCTAATATGACTTGCAGGATCCTCTCAGACCTATTTCTTTAAGTTCACTTTAGGCATTTTGTAGCTTTTTTTTAGAATACACTTAAACTCTTTTTCAGACACTTTTTGACAATTTTGTAGGTTTCGAGGAATATAGTAGACTCTTTTAGGTCGTTTTGAGTTAGTTTTTTTGTAGGTTGCAACGTTTTTCGATTTGGTCGGCCTTTCTAAGGGATGGTCGATGCTTCATTCGGTCGGTTTTTCCAAGATTGACCGACGCTTTGAGGTTTGGTCAGCCTATACTTTGAGAGGCCAACCAACCAAAAAGCATCGACCTTTATAA
Source organism: Trichosanthes cucumerina (assembly GCA_036507285.1). Classification (NCBI taxonomy): domain Eukaryota; kingdom Viridiplantae; phylum Streptophyta; class Magnoliopsida; order Cucurbitales; family Cucurbitaceae; genus Trichosanthes; species Trichosanthes cucumerina. Next base: position 8,549,291 of record CM071842.1, on the reverse strand, counting down.
GGAAAGACCGACCAAACAGCAAACCGTCGACCATACCTTAAAAAGGTCAACTGACGAAAAAACGTCGGCGTATCTCCTATAGGTCGACCACATTCAATGTCGTCGGGGGCTTGCCAAAAAGGCCGACCAATTGCAAAACACCGTCGACATAAGCTACCCCGACGGAAACGCCAACGCTTAGTTTTTGGTCAGAAAATCAATTGCCGACGGGTTTCGTTGCTTTTTTCGACGCTTTTTAGGGTTGGGAAAAGCCAAAATTCTTGTAGTGATTACATTTTTAACTTATCAACAACAAACTTCCAAATAGAAAAACATATATAACCCTCCAACTGACAACTAAACTGAACTCCATGCCTCCAACAAAATTCAACTCCAAACTTCTGATCTCCAACATACAACTAAAATGAATTTCAAACCTCCAACAAACAACTAAACTTAACCTCCAGCAACCTCACACTCCTATACTATGTTGCTACCATCACAGGATAACAAACAACATAAGTTTATTATAAGAGGGGAGTCCATATTAACACCAAAAAAATCAAACTTCCCAATAGTCTCAATCAATCCTCCATACTAATACCCAAACTAATCTGAAGCTCAAAAGTTAGTAATTAAGAAGCACTAGGATAATTTTTTTTGGATAATTGGGAGTCGGAGTTTTGCTCCCCTATATGCGAAGGTATCCACGCCCACTCCAAGGCTGCACCCGAGAGACATCAAGAGATAAGCACTTCGATGATTATAAAACGATTTTTAGTAGAAAAAATTTACAAAACATTACAAACAACCAAACAAATTTTTTCCAAAATCATTGAAATTCAATCTCTTTCTTTTTTTTCTTTCTTTCTAGTCAATTCAATCACTCAAGCTCTTCGTTCTAAGTTTCTGTTTTGTAGGTTTTGGAATTTTAATTTTATCCTCTTAATTCTCAATTTATCTTGACAAACATCCTCTTTAATTACTTAATCTTAAATTTAGATGGAAAGAATTTTCAATTTAAAATTAAAGTTCCAATTTTATCAAGAACCCTTAAATTCCAAGTTTAGTTCTAAAATTAAAACTAATTTCAAGGTTATGTTTAATACTTTCAACTTTGTGTCTAATAACAATTATATAAATTTTTGGACTTTAAGAGTTTTAAAATTTTCTAGTAGGTCTCCTTTAAATCATAATAGATTTGTACTTCTCATAGATCAAAATGTTCATCCTTAATTAACATAATTCTACAAAGGGTTATAAACTTTCATGAGTTAATTTACAAAGTTCACAGATTTTAAGACCATGATATATTCCCTAAACACATGAAGGATTCATAACTCTAAATTAGACCATGACAATAAGAGCATAGCTCAACTTGCATCAAGTGAGACTTATGACCAAGAGGTCAACCACAAAAATCAAATCACAATATATAGTTCCATTCACAAAAATAACTTCCTTTCATCACATTCATAATTTTCAATAAAACCTAAACGAATGAAAGACATTCTTATACACTTAATTTTCTAATTTATCCTCCAAAAAAAACAAAGCTTCAAATATCTAATCTAATAACTAATATACCTATCCTAATTTTAAGTTGGAATGACTTCAATATCAAACCAAAGCTTCTAATATCTAATCTAACAACGTTCAACATATAATTATATTTAAAATGAAATCAAATTTAAATTTGTAATAGCTAAAAAAATTTAATCTCAATGGCGACGATAGTGGCAAGAACTATTTCTAGGTGACGACTATGACAACTAGCAAGGTGGTGGTGGTGGTTGGAAGATTTAGGCAGCGAGGCTTGGATCCAAGTGTAAACTTTATTTTACATGATTATTCAATGAAACCCTAACGTTGTATAATGCAATATAAAACTAAGATCTTTGAACTAGATGATTTTCACAACATACCTGAATCCATGATAATTTTCTTGAAGAGAAGGATTGTGTTTCTCTCTCTTAGCCTTCCATTAGAGCTTGATTAGGTTTCTTAATAGGGTTTCTTGATGGAGAGAAACTTCTATTTATTAGGCAGAGAGAGGATCAATCTCTAAGATTTTATCTTTATATACACCTTTCCATCATGCTGTTTAAATTAGGGAAATTTAATTGGTCTACTTTATCCGTAGGCCCAAAACATAAAGTTTAAATAAATGTTAATGGGTCACATTAATTATTATTTATATTTAAATAATCTAACAGTCTCCCACTTAACCCATTCGACATTATTTACCACATACGGTCATAAACATAATGTGCATCGAAGATAACTTTCATCTTCATATCATGATATCAATATCAAGTCAAGAAATTGATAAGGATTATGGCGGTCATACGTCATTACATCGACATAATCCCTTCCATATATCACAAACCTCGTTCTTCACCTAACATGATCTATAATTAAGATATTCAATAATGGTCCAACATAAGTGTCTTTATCAAAGACAATGTCCTATTTGATTACGTAATTCATTTATGTATATACCAATCATTAGAAATAAGACTAATAACATAAAATCAGAAACTAAAAATATTTGAACTCAGAGTGTCAAAAAACATAATCATAATTTCAATAATGGTATCCACTAATGCCCATACGTTTGACATGTTCCTTGAATGTCTTAGGTGGCAATCCCTTCATTAGTGGATCTACAATCATAATGTTAGTGCTAATGTATTTCATTGACACTCTTTGTTTCTGAATTTCTTTAATGACAAAATTCGAAAACTTCATATATTTAGCACCTTTCGAATACTTGAATGTTGCAGAATAATCACAATAAATTTTCAGTGACTTGACAATAATGTCGACAATTCTAAATCCTGAAATAAAGTTCTGCAACCTTACCATGAATTGTAGCCTCAAAGCATGCTATACAAATTTTGCTTACATAATGGAACTACGCTTGAAGAGCATTTATCCATATTAAACCTCTTCATAACTTTATTGATATATGCTTTATGAGACCATCCAAACAATTCATGTGTCCTATTATAGAATATTTCTATTCCAATCACATAGGATAATGTCTCACTCATATATTTCATGAAGTGTAATGGAACTACACTTGAAGAGTAATTCCTTAGTTTGACATAATAAACTAAAGTCATAAGTAGTTAACAATATGTCCATCAACATATATAACAAGAAATATAACTTACTCCCACTGATCTTTAGATATATAAATCAATCAACGATATTTTCTTTAAATCTAAAAGATGTGATGGTATCATTAAACTTAATATATTATTGTCAGGAAGCTTGTTTAAGTTCATCAGACATTAAACAAACATTAAGAATACATTGAAGTTCTCCTTTAGGAGATACAACAATATACAACATTAATACATAATTGGTAATTAAAATGCTTAAATTAGATACATTAGTTATCTTTGGATATACTAAAAATATCTAATCAAACACCTCAATTGACCACAATAATGTTCAAAATTATAAAACTACTAATCAACCTTTGGGTGATTCAAAATGTTTTATAATAATGAACGTGAATATACTCATGATAAAATCATCAATGCCATCTCATTCATTAGCATCACATAAACATGAGTAATTGAATTAACTTTAATTTGATATCCATAAAACATACTAATTCGGCCACTTTGGTGACTAACAAATTATTCGTAACATAGATATCATAATAATAACAAGTATCACATAATTTGCAAGACATCAACATTTCAAATAATTTTATCAATAGATAATTTAGAAAAATTTCATGCATCCAAATTGTGTAATTGACATAACTTTAATTTGATATCTACTAACATTCTAATTTGGCTACTTTGGTAGCTAACAAATTATCCATAACATAGATATCATGATAATTTAATGAAAAATAATTACATTACACAATTTGTAAAACATTAATACGGCAAATAATTTTATCAATAGAGAGAATTTAGGAAAACTTCCTATATTCCAAATTATCCCATTGAAATAACTTTAATTTGATATCTACAAGACATTCTAATTCGGCCACTTTGGTAGCAAACAAATTATCCATAACGTAGATATCATAATAAATTAATGATAATAATAAATATTCATAACATAAATATCATGATATGTAACGCCCCTACTTTTATAACATAAATTCCTAGGGACATTACTACTCATGCATGCATTCGAGGCCCTAACTGACTTTAAATAAGTAAAAGTTGATAAATAAAAATCAATTTAATTTGGGATCCCATAGAAATACAAAACGTTTACAAGAAACATAATTAAGTTTGGCCTCTAGTTTCAAAACTCTATGTTACATAAGCGGAAGACAATAATCATTTAAAAATTCTTTCGAAATCATGGATGCGGAATTCTTGACTCCGTTCCCATGGCTTCTGTAGCGCATCCCTGCCACTCGCCTGGTATGCTCTCGCCTTTACCTGAAAACATTTTAAAACAGAGAAAACACAACAAAGGTAAAGGGGGTGAGTATTATACAATACCCGTGTAAGTGGGGGTCTGGAAATGCAAACACATGCGACATGACTTTCTTTTTAAACATGACTTTTATACATGACTGTGACTCGTGACTTTTGAGATCATAAAACTTCAAAAGAATGGGACCTAAAACTTTCTTTCATAAAATCATGACTTTTTCTCTTTGGCTATACGTGGTCAATTGAGTCTACCGAGTATTTTCATATTGAGTCCCCCTCACTGCACTCCCTATAGGTTTGAGTCCTCATGGACCCTATAAGATTTGAGTCCTCATGGACCCTTATAAGAATTGAGTCCTCACAGACCCCTATAAGAATTGACCCATAGGGTCTCTGATGCATGTTTTACCATGCATAAATTCTCAGGAGACCAATTGCCCACAACTTACATAACATTTTCATATACATACAGTATGCATGAGGTCCCATTCTTCAATCACATATACATATGCATTCAGAATGATGCAACAATCAGATAAATCATAAAATCATGGCATAACTTTCATAACTTTAATGTAGAGTCAATCAATCATAAGTGATAAGCACGTTTATAATTTAAGGTACATAATTAGCACAATGACATAACTGAAAATCTCAATATCCATAACTATTCATAGTTGTGTCGAGGTTCGTTTTGAAATACTTTGAAATCATTTCTGTTCAAGTCCTCCCTAAACCCTTAAATCATTCAAGCTCCCTTCTAAATCGTTTGAAAATCAATCATTTACTCATGATCCTTTAAGCTCTATGAAATATTACTTTTCTAAAGTTATGAGCGCAAGTCTTGAAATTTCACTCTTTTGATAAGTGCTCGAATTTCACCTTTTCAAATAAATCTTTGAAGAAATCATATTCATTCCCCTTTTTAAGAATCATTTGTAGAAAAATCTCTTACCTTAGCCTTAGCTCCGAGATATCCTATGTTTAGATCTCTGATTCGGAAATCCATTCGATCGTGTTCAAAACTCGAGCCTCCTAAATCAATTTCATTAGTTCCTTTGTTAAAACGCATAATTAAACTTATATTTCAATTTGGCAATAACTAGGTCGATTTACCACTAACGGAGGCTTGAAACAGACTCGGAGAATGAAACGGATGTAATTGGCCAGATCTGGGGAGTGGCGGCGCGTGGCCGGAGCACGGCGGCGCGTCAGCGCGTCTTGGAGCGTGGGACATGCTGTTGTAATCCTCGTGACCCGATCTATCCAAAACCGGTCCTAAAATGTCGAAAATCGGTCGAAAAGCTCCCCAAAATCCCGAACCAAAAATGGCAGTTTTCACAACAAGGCTTAGGTGGCGGATCTGCAGCGATCCAAGACTTCAGTTGCAGATCCGGCGAGGTTGCGTGTGTGGTGGCAAGCTCTGTGCAGCTCGAACCAATCGGCGGCGACCAGCTTGCGGCGTGGACTTCCCGGCGGCTCGATTCGAAGCTCCCATCTGTGGCGGGTCGTCGACGTCTAACGGCTGGGAGCTAAAGGCGCGAAACAACCTTGCAATGGAGGTGAGGCATTCGGACGGTCGGGCGACTAAGCAACTCCGAGGTGGCGGGCCGGCAGATCTCGAGGCGTTGGCGGCCTCGCATGAGCGACTCGATCGTGAGCGAAGATTGCAGCGAGACGACCTCGACTTGCAGATCGCCCTAGCGGCGGCGACGACGGCGGCTCGGCTCGCCCGGTGGCGTCGCGACGCTTCGCGCGAAGTTCCGGCGAGGACTCCAACGAGTCTGCGCAGCGAATGATGGTTGGCGGCAGCATTCGGAGGACGGTGAGGGGATGCTCGCCGGCGGGAGGGGGTAGTCGTGAAGGGAAGTGTGAGATGAGAGGATCAAGTCTCGTGATACGTGTCCAAGTAAAACAAAACCCTAAACCACTCTAATTACCAAAATGCCCTCCAATCTTTCCACATTCACCCCTAAGCCTTTAATCATGCAAATACCAACTTAATATATATATATATATATATAGTTATACCTATACATATATTCTCTTAAATTTGATAGAACTTAAGTCAAATTAAGAAAATTCAAAGCTTGGTTGATTTAATTTCCATTAAACCCACCCAAAGCCCAACCTAAAGGCATTTAAAATTTATGGGGCGTTACATGATAAAATAATGATGATAATAATTATTCACAGCAAAATATCATGATAAAATAATAATAATAATTATTATCTATAACATAAATATCATGATAAAATAATGATAAATTTAGATAAATCAAATAAAATATTATTATCATTATTTAAAACATTTATTTCCTTGAAGATGATAATGATAATAAATAAATAAATTATTTGAATTTCACGAATGTGAATCTTTTGAAATTCAAAGTGAAATTTGAAATCTTGTAGGATCCATCAATAATAATTTGATTTTGTTTGCAATCGATAACATGATCAACCCAAACAAAATCCAATTAGGAAACTTATTGGATTCAATTTTTTTTTGAAATACAAGAATTCATACACAATCCAATAAAAAAAATCTTAATTGATAAACACATGTGAAATTCATATGAATTCTTGAATACATTAATTTAAAATAAATCATAAATAAAAGAAGATTCTTTCTTAATCAAGGACTCATATGAAATCTTGAAAATAGGAACTTAATTCAAATAGATCACATGATCTATTGAAACTTAAATATTAATTTCAATTCATTCATAAACTTAATTCTTGAATGCAATAAGTATAACAATGAATTCTTGTACAAAAATAAAAATCAATCAAGATATACAAGATTCTTGAATGCAAAAATTAAATAAATAATCAAGAATACAAGATTATATTCTTGAATGCAATAACAATCAATTCTTTACCCTCATAAATTTGATTACTTGATTCATCAAGGAAAACCCAAACGTAGTTATTAGCAGTAGAAACATAAATTCATATATTAAAACATCAATGGAAAATCTCATGTTCTCAACTTGGCTCTGATACGCATGTAAACTTTATTTTACATGATTATACCATAAAACCCTAATGTTGTATAATGCAATAATAAAACCAAGATCTTTGAACTAGATGATTTTCACAATAGCATGAGTTAGAGTAACATACCTGGATCCATGATAATTTTCTTGAAGAGAAGGATTGTGTTTCTCTCTCTTAGCCTTCCATTAGAGCTTGATTAGGTTTCTTAATAGGGTTTCTTGAGGGAGAGAAACTTCTATTCATTAGGCAGAGAGAGGATCAATCCCTAAGATTTTATCTTTATATACACCTTTCCATTATAGTGTTTAAATTAGGGAAATTTAATTGATCTACTTTATCCGTATGCCCAAAACATAAAGTTTAAATAAATGTTAATGGGTCACATTAATTATTATTTATATTTAAATAATCTAACACCAAGGGCATCAAGGCTTGAATCTAGTATGGGGACGATTCTCCTACGATCATGGAACCCACAGTAACAGCGAGGTAGCGATGACAACAACAATCCAAACAGCGGTGAACCCAGATGGGAACATCGAAGAGAAAGATTGTGTAAAGTAGGCGACGAGGGCGAGAAGAGGAGAATGAGGGCTTTCTTTGCAAGAAAGTGTGTTAACTTTGTGTTTTTCTAAAGTTGTAATCAAGAGCGTCGAGAAAGGCCAGCTATGCCCACACACTTTCTCTATGAATCAGCAAAACCCCTTTCTCAACGTGCCTTTTGCCCACGTCAGAAAATTAGCCTTTAAATTTCAAAAACTCTACTGATACGTGCACGACCTGCGTGGAGAGAAAGCCTCTTTGCCAATTCGATGTTGGTTCACAAGTCGATATTGTTTATGTTGAAGGATCTCCCCACGTCGTTGTGCGTGCATCGAGAGAAGCTCCTTTTTCTAATGTGTATGGTGCCATCAACAAATTTACGCATCCGGAAAGTCTTCTTTTCTTGTAGTGAAAGAAGCTACCAGCTTTTACAACAAAAAAAAAATCTAACCAAAATAAACAAAAAGAAATTAAAAAAAAGAGAGAAAACTAAAAACTTACATGATAAATGAAAACTTAAATAAAAGAAATACTTCTATTATATGTTGGAAATAAAACTTATAAGCTTAATGGTCGAGTGCTACATGTAAGTGTACGTGATCGAAGTAATAATAAACTGGAAGTATTCAGACTATCGTACCCAAGGGACGAATTTTAATAAATCTTATTGATGTAGCACAAAATTGTTTGAAAAATTGAAATCTTAAAGTAATTGTGGGTTTAAAATGGGTTGTGGGATGTTTTGTCTAAAAGAAAGTTGTTTAAAAGTAATGGAAATGCAAGGGATTCAAGAATGCTTATGCCCATTCGAAAAGAAAAGGCAACTAGAAGGCAATTGCAATCCTAACTAACACAAGAACTAAATAAACTGAATATATTCAACTCCTATTCGACCTTCTATGAAGTATCTTTAGAAGGCTAAGTGATTTATGCCTATATGTGTATGAATAATCCAACTTAGAAATTTTTTGCACACAACTCTAGTGATCTTGGAGTCTCACCCTATGTCTTGAGTCGATGTTTCAGAACTTATGTCTAAGCCTTTTCCTCCATTGCTTTTGCGACATCCGCTTCCCTTATCCCTTTCGATATTAAGTTTAAGCTCGACAAGCAACACTAAACGACCAACTAGGATGTACCCAACATTGAACTCTCTAGATTGTTTTTGTTATCGAGCCTTACATTTTTTCTCTAGAGAATTCACAAACTTGAATCCTTAAGTAAATTTAGCTCTTCACGATAAAATTAACAGAACACATTTACGTTAAAGTGAAGGGAACATTGAAGCAATAGAGAAATCACAACTAAAATTCAAACATAGATAAAAGAAATATTTTTGCCAAAGGAGTACTTTGTATATATTCAAATTTAAAAGGTCCTCAAACTTTATTTGAATGCTGGGAAATGTGAATTACAAAATAGAATCTAAATATTAGATTAAATAATAGAAACAAATACTACACTTGCAGAATTCGAAAACGCACAAAACTACACGAAATTCTCTTTCTCTTTGTTCAATCAAACAAGGAATTGTTCATAATCACCCTCACTTTTGTTGGAATGGGATTTTAGAAGAGACTCAGGACTGAAAGTAGAGGAGAATACAACAAGTAACTACTGGAAACTACTGAAAAGTAAAAAAATAAAAAACAAATTGAAGCGCTCCTTATCGGCTTTCTTCTCCAATAAATATAGGAAATTCATGCTAGGGTTTCCTTCTTGGTTGATGGACAATCACAACTCGAAATCGTGGGTAATTTCTTTCCTGAAACCCCTTGATTTGCATTTTTTTTGTAATTTCTAAATCTGCCGAAATTGCAATTGCTATGCAATTACATTCGTTTTTGCATTTTGCATAATCCAACATCAAAACGTCAAGTAAGTAAGGATTTTCTTCTTCTTTTGTCCTCTTTTCTCAACTTACTTAATTTAAAGGGCTTCCCATCATTATATCAATAAACTCAACCCTTTTTCTAATTTTCATTTAATAATATTGATAAAATTCACAAGTATATATTACTAAGTTTAAATGCCCAAATAATCCTCATAGATGAGAATGATCACTTATGCTATATTTGGCGGATGGATTTGGTAAGAAATTATTTCAAATTCTATAACTTTAAAGTATGGAAGTGATTTGAAATTTTTTTATTCTGCTTGAAACCCAATGAATTTTAATAGAATTCAAATTCGTAAAAAGTAAAATTTCTTATTTAGATGTTTAAAAGAAATGAAAAGAAAATACTTCTTTTACCATTGTACCCTTATAATTATGTATAGATTTTAAAAATAAAATTATAAACATAAAATAAAATAACAACGTTTTCATAATTTTATTATATATTTATATTAAAAAAACAAAAAGAGAAATAATCTAACTGACCCAACAACCTTATTTGATTTCTTTTCTTCTTCCCATTTTTTCTCTCCAACAACCTTATTTGAATTATCTATCTCCATTTTTGCAGTAGTAACATCCCAATAGAAGCTATGAGTTTTTTTTTTCAAGTCTCTCTCGCTCTCCTAACGACAACCACACACTGACTTCATCCTTTTTTTTTTTTGTTCTCTTTTATTTCTCTCTCTTCTGCTCTCATCCCTCCATTGCCACTCTTCTTTTTGTACTATTTTCCTATATGTTGTAAACTTATACCGTCACACCAATTCGTAACCAAGCCCTCTATCAATCGACCACTTAGTATTCATAGCAATCGGTTCGATCATTTTTTTTCTTTCTATTTCTTCAATATTCAACCACTTTGAAAAGGGTAAATTTGGAATTTATGCTCCTTCTAATTTGAAATCATGCAAAATCCGAGCTATTTTGAATGAAATTTTTTTTTAGATCAAAACAAGATTTCAAATCATTTTGGATTTCAAATTCTATTTTTTCCTTTCGTTCCAAACACCGGATATGATTTGAAATCCTTCCAAATCTGAGGTTTCCAAAAAGAGGGTTAAAGATGAGTCCAATAGCAAAAAGAGAGAGAAAAATGGCAATAATTTCGTCGCCCATGTCAGTATTAAATGATTGTTGCGAGTGATGGGTGTACTTTAATGTTTCTGCAAGCGCACGGGTCATGTAATATGAAACGGACCGAGTATCGAATCCACAGAGATTGATTTTTAATTCAATTAATTACCACTAATATGCTCACTTAACTTTATTTAGAGAACCAAAGTCGAAAGATGATAAACTAATCTAACAACAAAAAAAAAATAAAGTGTACAAAATAAATTGAAGATATAAACAGAAGAGATAACTTGGGGAAAAAACCAATGACTAAACTAACAAACAATTATATCCCAATGGACATTGAACTCATAAGTCTAGAAGCTCTAAGAATGTGGAATCTCCTCTCGGTCTTCTCCACTCTCAAGTACTAATTAGCTAACCTAGATCTCCCTAGCGCTAGCTGACTCATACAAGGCATTAAGACTATTCATTACAAACTTTTAATGCCTATTTATTAACCTCGGATGTCACTCAGGTAAATAAACACTAGTTATGCAATTGAGTTATTGTCTAAGCTTCTCTCCGTCGAGTTTCCACCTAGAAAACTAGTCAATTAACCAATGCCCAACTAATTAACCTTCATCACCAACAAACAATTAATCAACTATTAATCTCATTGTCACTCGAGTAGTTAGTTAATTGTGCATTAAGCTAAAACGAAGTAATCTCTCTCGAGCTCAACTTAGAAATACCTCAATTAATTAGAGAAACAATAATTAAAGGCATTAAGTAACCAATGCATAAATTATTCAAAGCCTTAAAGGAATAAACATCTATTACTTAAGAATTTGATCCAAAGTTTCCACCAAATTAACTATAAATGAAAGAAAAAGGGAAGAAATTGCAAACAAAGGTTGATCTCGCGTTTCTGAGGTGTTATCCTAAGAATCACAGCTCCAAATCTATAGATATGCAACAACCCGCTCACAAAATGCTCCCCAAATCCTCTCAAAATAGCACAGAATCGAATTTAAGGCATAAACCCTTTGTTTGGCCTCCTAAAATCAAAGAGAAAATGATGTATTTATAGCAAAAATTTTGTAGCGCCTAAAAGTTGCGCATCTGCCAAAATCGTAGCGCCAAGGCACTACCCAACATACAACCCTAACTGTTTTTGCTATATCTCTTCGCTCAGGTGTCCGAATGACTCTGGTTTGATGTATTGGAACTGTGATTTGATGGAATCTCCTAGAATGTGCCTTATGCTCAAATTATATCTCTATTTTTCTTAAATATTTAATTAAGCTTAAAAAAAAGTTTCAAACTTCACCAAAATGCTCGTGAAGACTCCATTTTGCTCTTCAAACTCGGCTTCTACAAAAAATTAAGAGAAATAGGCATAAAAGTTCACAAAACTAGCATAAATAATAATGAATAACATAGCATAATTACATGTAGTCTAAAAGCATGAAAAAGGAGAAGGAAAATTTAGAAAAATACCTTTGAAGAACTTCCTTCTTCTCATAATCCTTCTCCCGGGATCTTCCTCTCATTCTCAACGATCTCCCGTTCAGGAACAAAACAACTAACCAAACACCTCCATTTATGTGACGACCACCACCACAGGTACTAATTATTTATCGTAATTGACGTACCATCGTTAATTATTATTGTTCCTTGAGATGGGTTTTATTTTTGTAACAATTAAAAGAAAAAGGAAGTGGTAATGGCATGTTGGTAATTAATGTCTAAATCAGGGTGATAAATAACACTTGGATTTTGACCTAATTGGCTAGTATTTAAGCTCCTTATCTTGAAGATTTAAAAAGAAAACCTAACCCTAGCCATCAACATCTTTCTTCTTCTCCTATGTTGCCCTAACCCAACCCTAGAAAAAAATATACACTCGGTTGTTCTTCTCCTCGTGAACGTGCCCTAGCGGAACCCTAGCTCCAACGTCTTTGCGCCGCCCAGCCACCTCGTCCGAAGCTCACGAACGGAGAAGCATTGAAGAAGTCACGGCCGTACGCTGAAGCTGACGTCGTTCGTGGAAGCCGCATTTCGTTCTTGCACGCACGGAGATCGACGAAGCTCCAACCACTCTCGACGAACGCCGAACCCCAGATCCGCCGAGCAGCCGCCGAGATCAGACGCCGCTGCGCACGAGCCGAAAACCCCAAGCAGCCAGATCGAGATCTTTACTCGTCCGAGACCGCCGCCGCCGCTCACGCAGCCGCAGCTCACCGTCGAAGTTCGGCGGCGCAGAGCCTCGATCGCACGTCGGCCGTTCATCACGCCCGGTTTGTTTTGGCAGATCCACGAGCGCTGCGCAGCTGCTCAAGCTCGGTCATCCGCGCGAGCACTGCAGCGAGACTTTGCCGGACTTCACGCACGCCGACCACCGCGTTTTGTCACCGCTAGGTTTCAAACCGGTGAGTGTTCGTGTTGAGTTCGTTTTCGATGAAGATTTATTCGTGATCTATTATGTATCTAAGAGTCTAATTGAGGTTTAACCACGGTTTGAACACAACTTGTAGGGATTAAACTCTGAGCGGAATTTGGAGGTCAAACACCAAAACAAACTAAGGAATATTAAGTCCTCGCGTTGAACCCGAGGTAAGCGAGGCATGAAATTGTAAGGACTTGATTTAGGTACTTCTACAATTATGGATTTAGTGAAGGCTCGGTAATTTCGAATTGTTGTGTGAATCAGGTCCCACTAAAGGAAGAGTAGGCAAGGAGTTCGATTAGGTCTTGGAGTAGAATTCGAATTAAGGTAAGGGACCTTGTGCCGAACTTTTTATTGGGATTGAAGAAAATGATTTTTATGATTTCATGCGAAATTAGTTTATATTTTTCATATATGACATGATATCTGAGATATTTTCGTGAGAATACTTAATATTTTATGTGCAAATATTTCAATGCTTCATGTGGATATAAACTAGTATTGTATGTGAGAATATTCTTGTATTCTATGTATGAGTACTCCAGTATTTCATGTGAGGATATGACAGTAATTTGTATGAGAATATTTCATGATTTCCTACAAAAGTATGATCTTCAAACTGTCTATGAGAAAAGTATGATTTGCATAGTGACGATGATGTTTGTGACATGTACACTATTATTATGTGAATGATGGGACCTCATGCATGTTATGTATGTCATGAAATGAATTAATGAGAAGTGTGGACATTGGTATCCTGAGATCATTATGTGCATGGTCAAACATGCAATAGAGACCCTATGGGTCAAATTACGATGTGTCCATGAGGACTCAAATTATTACAGAGTGCATGAGGACTCAAATTATTACAGTGGTGCATGAGGACTCAAAATGAAATGACTCGGGATGACCGATCGGCCACACAAATAAAAAGGAAGTCATGGATTAAAGACCTGACAATATGAGAAAGTTTTAGGTCCCGCATATGTATATTTTGAATAAGCTTAAAAGTCATGGTTGTATGTGTATGCATATCCCAAACCTCGGTAGCGAGGTCACTTACTGGGTATTGTTTTGCAATACTCACCCTTTCTTTTAAAAATGTTTTTCAGGTAAGGCCAAGGACGTGCAGGGCGAGTGACGGAGGCGCGTTACTAGGACCATGGGAATAGACATATTTTCCGCATATTTTCTTTATAACTAATGTTGCCTCTTTATGTTTTGGAGTTTAAATTTACTTACAGATTTTTAATAGGCCATGTTAAACTACCCTTTTACCTGTTTTTAAATGTTTTGATTTGGGATCCCTAAAGACTATTTATATTTATTTGGAAGTTTTCTTTCAAGATTTTTATCTCTTGGCCTATAAATGCATGCATGTGTAGTGATGTCCCTAAGAGTCTAGTCATAGAAAAGTAGGGCGTTAGTTGGTATCGTGAGCCCTAGGTTTAAGGGTTACGTCAGACTTGCTTACTGAGTAAGCACAGAGTAGTTCCATGGTTGAACAACGCGTTCCATCCACCGCCTGGAATGCGTTACAGTATTTCATTAATTAAGTGAATGATTATGATATGATTACATTTTTATGCATATACGAACTTAAACCCCTAAGGGTGATCCTATCTTGTAGTTAGAAAGTAATAAACCGAGTTAGAAACTCTCTGTATTGTAGTATCGACAAAATGCCACCTAGAGGTCGAGGAGAGGTAGGGGGCGTGGTAGGGGCCGGAGGCAAGGGAACACGTTGACGCCCAACCCGAATTACCACTGGAGCGGGAAGAGGTTGCTCCACCCGCACGAGACCTCCCCGGGACGGCACTGGTCGCGGGGAGAATGCACTGCGATCGCTCCGGTGGCGAATCGAGGAACACCAACGTTTTGACTATGATGGTGGAGGCTATCGCAGAGTGCAGTGCGAGCTACGATAGCCACTCACCGCTCTGGCAAATCGTCGGGCGAAACGATGCAACTCGAGAGTCTCGATATCGAAGGACTTCGGAAGTATGATCCGGATCTTTCGATGGGTCTTCCGGTGACCCCACTGTGGGCGAGTTGTGGGTCGTCCTCCATTGAGACCATTTTCAGGTGATGAATTGCCACGAGGACCGAGAGGGTATCTGTGCTACCTTTATCTTTGAGGATGACGCGTATTTATGGTGGGAGTCCGCCCCAGGGAACCATAGTCGCCGCCGTGAGAAACGACACTGAATCTGTTTAAGGAAAGCGTTTTGGCGAAATTTTGTCTCGCTGCAGCTCGTTCAGTGAAGCAGCGAGAATGCTTACTGACTTGGCTAACAGGAGGCGGTGGAGGTATATGAGAGGGAATTTACCCGTTTGTCACGCTTTGCCCCGGCCCGGTTGACACAGAGGCAAAGAAAGCAGAGCGCTTCATTATGGGACTGGATGAGAATGTTCGAGGCTTCATTCAAGCACTAGCACCTCCTTATTATGCCTCTGCAGTGAGAGAGTGGCGAATTGATTTGGGAGTGCAGATCGCATGCCTGGCAGGTAGTGGTTAACCAGGCGACCATGGCAAATCATAAGAGGAAGTGGGACCAGCCAAATTCAAGCTCACAGCGTCCCCAGCGTACACCGTATAGACCAGGACATTTTCGTGCAGGTGTTCGGTCGAAACCGCAGTCAGTCAGAGCGGGAAATAACGGTGGAGATAAGCCACGATTGCAAAGAGCGTGGTAGCGAAAGACTGGGTAAGTGTTTGGCGGTCCGAGTGTGTTTCGGATGTGGGAAAGAAAGGCACTGAGCTAATAATTTGCCCGAGTCAAGCCAAGACTAGCCAACCTCGGGTTATCAATAGTGGGACTCTTTGTGAAGCTGTCATACATCAAGGAAGAGCTTATGCAAGCACCGGTAAAAACATCTATGGCTCAGACTCAGTGGTTACAGGTACACTTCCATTACTTGGGCACCTTGCCTTTGTATTATTTGATTCTGGTTCTACACACTCTTTTATTTCTGCATCCTTTGTAAGTCAAGCTGAGTTAGAACTAGAAACGATTCTGATATGCTCTGTCTGCATCTCCACTCCTGCGAGGATAAATTTGTTAGCCACTATGAAAGTCAAGGATGGTAGTGTGACCATCGCGGACCATGAGTTAACGATAAATCTAGTAGTCTTAGACATGTCCGACTTTGACGTGATATTGGGCATGGATGGTTAGCGCAGAACCATGCTTGCATTGATTGTTTCGGGGAAGGAGGTAGTGTTTACTCCTCCCGACCCAACTCCGCTACTGAGTTCAGAGGCACGATAGCGGGGAAGTAGGCCTAAGGTAATTCACGCCCTTAAGGCCGAAAAGTTATTACATCGGGAGCTTGGGGCGTCTTAGCTTGCATACTAGATGCAAGGTGCACAGAGATCTCGGTGACATCGGTACGTAGTAAATGAATTTACTGAGGACGCCTCTTCCCGAGGACCTCCCGAATACCTCCTCCGAGAGAGAGGTAGATTTTAACATCAGATTGGAATTGGGGGCGACCCCGATATCCAAGGCTCCGCATGAGAATGGCACCCGCAGAGTTGAAAGAATCGAAACTACGATTTGCAGGACTTCATGGACAAAGGGTTTATACGCCCAGCGTTTCGCCTTGGGAGCACTGTATTGTTCGTGAAAAGAAAAGACGGATCCATGCGCTTTGTGTATAGATTACGAGGAGTTGAATAAAGTTACGATCAAGAATAAATACCCTCTCCCGAGAATAGATGATTTGTTCGATCGGGTTGCGAGGAAGCAACGATGTTCTCCAAGATTGATTGATCGAGATCGAGCTACCACCGATTGAGAATCGGTGAAGAGGATATCCCTAAAACAAAGATTCGGATCACGTTATGGGCATTACGAGTTCACGGTGATGCCGTTTGGTTTGACCGACGCTCCGCCGCTTTCATGGACTTGATGAATCGTTTATTCAAAAGTTTCGGATGCGTTTCGTGATTGTATTTATTGACGATATAATCGATATACTCCGGATGTGATGAAGATCATGAAAGGCACACGAGAAAAGTTTTAAACATTTGAGAGAGAATAAGTTGTATGCAAAGTTCTCCAAGTGCGAGTTCGCTCTCAGGCGGTATCCTTCTTAGGGCATGTGGTGTCCGGAAGTCGAGTCTCTGTTGACCCAGTGAAAGTGGAGGCCGCCACACGGTGGCCTCGTCCGACCACCGCTACTGCAGGTACGTAGTTTTCTGGGTCTTGCAGGATACTATAGACGTTTCGTGCGAGGATTTTGCCAAGATAGCCATGCCTATGACTCGCTGACGCGCAAGGGGAAACTCATTTGTTTGGGATGATGCTTGTGAGGCGAGTTTCCAGGAACTCAAGTACAGATTGGTGTCAACCCCGATTCTTACAGTTCCCGAGGGAACAGGGAGCTTTGTGGTTTACAGTGATGCTTCTAAGAAAGGTTTGGGTGTGTGCTAATGCAAAGACGGCAGAAAGTAATAGCTTATGCATCCCGACAATTGAAGACGCACGAGAGGAACTATCCAACTCATGACCTGGAACTAGCAGCAGTGGTCTTTGCACTAAAGATCTGGAGACACTACCTGTATGGCGAGAAAATTCAGATTTTTACAGATCACAAAAGTCTGAAGTATCTGTTTACCCAGAAGGAATTGAACATGAGGCAACGCAGATGGTTGGAATTGGTGAAGGATTATGATATTGACATACAGTACCACCCCGGTAAGGCTAATGTAGTGGTCGATGCCCTCAAAAAGCGGTGCATACTTCAAAGACGAGTTTCTTGTGAGCGAGTTACAGCGAGTTTGCACGAGCTGAAATCGCAGTACTAATAGGAAAGACCACGGCTCAGTTGGCTCAGTTAACGGTACAACCAACCTTAAGACAGCGCATCGTTGAGTCTCGGCAGGAGACCTCGATTAGTGGAAAAACTTACTGCGGTAGCTACGGTGAGTTGATGAGTTTTCCTATCCACAGATGGAGGTTACTATTTCGAGGGGCGATTATGTGTGCCGACGATGACAAGTCGTGGCGAGATCTTGGCGAAGCCCATAACTCACCATTTTCTATGCATCTGGCGGCACCAAGATGTATCGAGATCTCAAATGATCATTTTGGTGGTGTAATATGAAGCGCGACATAGCGGAGTTTGTCGCAAGTGTTTGACTTGTCGTCGAGTAAAGGCACCTGGCAGAGACCGCGGGATTACTGCGCAACCTTTACATGTACCTCGGTGGAAATGGGAGGAGATCTCTATGGATTTCATAGTTGGACTGCCTAGAACCTTGCGAGGTTACTCGGTGATTTGGGTCATAGTGGACAGATTAACCAAGTCAGCACATTTTGTACCAGGGAAACCCACCTATTCTACGGATAAGTGGGCACAACTTTACACGGAGGAGGAGGTAGTCCGTTTGCATGGGATTCCATCAAGATTATTTTTTGAGCGAGGATCCACGTTTCACCTCCAACTTCTGGAGGAGTTTACAGAGAGCGTTAGGTTCGCAGTTGAACTTCAAGATGACTTTTCATCCCACGAGCGGATGGGCGATGCATGTAACGTTAAAACGAGATATTAGAAGATATGTTGCGAGCTTGCACATTAGACTTCCCGAGCGGTTGGGACACTCATTTGCATTTAATGGAGTTTGCTTATAATAACAGTTATCAGTCGACCATCGGAATGGCTCCATTTGAAGCTCTCTATGGAAAACGTTGCAGAACTCCTGTTTTCTGGGAGGAGGTTGGTGAACGCCAGTTATTGGGTCCCGAGTTGAGTACAGAGTCACAAATGATGCGGATAAAAAGATTAGGCGCGGATGCGATCGCCCAAAGCAGACAGTAAGAGTTATGCCGACACACGAGGCGAAGGACCTAGAATTCGATGTTGGGGACCACGTATTTCTTAAGGTGGCCCCAATGAAGGGAATTCTAAGGTTTGGTCGAAAAGGAAGTTGAGTCCGCGATTCATCGGGCCATTTGAGATTTTAGAGAGATTGGTGCGATGTGGCCTCTGATTAGCATCGCCGCCGCTTCCCTTTCTGGTTCATAACGTGTTTCATGTCTCCATGTTGAGAAAAAACGTTTGGACCGACGCATGTCGTAGACTTGAACCATTGCAATTAGCGTAAGATCCGAGTTATGGCGAACGCACCAGGGTACAAATTATTGCAAGAGATCGAAAGACCCTCCAAAATGCAGTGAGATCAGCTTAGTTAAAGTGTTGTGGCAAAACCACCGCACTTGGAAGAAGCTACGGGAGCGAGAAGAGGAAGTGCGAGCTAAATACCCAGAGTTATTTCAAGAATAGGAACTTTCGAGGACGAAAGTTCTTAAGGAGAGGGAGATTGTGACGACCACCACCACCACAGTACTAATTATTTATCGTAATTGACGTACCATCGTTAATTATTATTGTTCCTTGAGATGGGTTTTATTTTTGTAACAATTAAAAGAAAAAGGAAGTGGTAATGGCATGTTGGTAATTAATGTCTAAATCAGGGTGATAAATAACACTTGGATTTTGACCTAATTGGCTAGTATTTAAGCTCCTTATCTTGAAGATTTAAAAAGAAAACCTAACCCAGCCATCAACATCTTCTTCTTCTCCTATGTTGCCCTAACCCTAACCCTAGAAAAAAAAATATACACTTGGTTGCCTCTCTCCCTCGTGAACGTGCCCCAGCGGAACCCTAGCTCCAACAACGCCGCCGCGCCACCACCACCTCGTCCAAGCTCACGAACGGAGAAGCATTGAAGTCACGGCCGTCTGACGTGCTTCGACGCGTCGTTCGTGAAGGAAGCCGCCGTTCTTCGCACGACCAGGAGATCGACAAGCTCCAACCACTCTCCGGCGAAGACCCACGCTGATTTAACGCCGAACCCCAGATCCGCCGAAAGCTGCGCGCCGAGATCGCACGCGCCACGGATTCTGAGCCGAAACCCCAGCAGTCGAGATCCTTTACTCGTCCCGAGACCGCCGCCGCCACGAGCCGTAGCTCACCGCCGAAGTTCGGCGGCGCTGAGCCTCGATCGCCGACGCCCGGCCGATTAAATCACGCCCGGTTTGTTTTGGGTAGATCCACGGCGCTGCAGCGGCTCAAGCTCCAGCCATCCGCGAGCACTGCAGCAGACTTCGCGGACTTCACGCGACGCCGACCACCGCGCGTTTTGTCACCGCTAGGTTTACGATCGGTGAGTGTTCGTGTTGAGTTCGTTTTGATGAAGATTTATTTGTGATCTATTATGTATCTAAGAGTCTAATTGAGGGTTTAACCACGGTTTGAACACAACTTGTAGGATTAAACTCGCAATGAATTTGGAGGTCAAACACCAAAACAAACTAAGGAATATTAAGTCCTCGCGTTGAACCCGAGGTAAAGCGAGGCATGAAATTGTAAGGACTTGATTTAGGTACTTCTACAATTATGGATTTAGTGAAGGCTCGGTGAATAATTTCAATTGTTGTGTGAATCAGTCCCACTAAATGAAGAGTAGCAAGGAGTTCGATTAGGTCTTGGAGTAGAATTCGAATTAAGGTAAAGGGACCTTGTGCCGAACTTTTTATTGGGATTGAAGAAAATGATTTTTATGATTTCATGCGAAATTAGTTTATATTTTTCATATGACAAAGATATCTGATATTTTCGTGAGAATACTTAATATTTTATGTGCAAATATTTCAATGCTTCATGTGGATATAAACTAGTATTGTATGTGAGAATATTCTTGTATTCTATGTATGAGTACTCCAGTATTTCATGTGAGGATATGACAGTAATTTGTATGAGAATATTTCATGATTTCCTACAAAAGTATGATCTTCAAACTATACATGAGAAAAGTATGATTTGCATAGTGGCGATGATGTTTGTGACATGTACACTATTATTATGTGAATGATGGGACCTCATGCATGTTATGTATGTCATGAAATGAATTAATGAGAAGTGTGGACATTGGTATCCTGAGATCATTATGTGCATGGTCAAACATGCAATAGAGACCCTATGGGTCAAATTACAGGGTCCGTGAGGACTCAAATTATTACAGGGTCCGTGAGGACTCAAATTATTACAGTGGGTCCGTGAGGACTCAAAATGAAATGACTCGGGATGACCATCGGCCACACAAATAAAAAGGAAGTCATGGATTAAAGACGACAATATGAGAAAGTTTTAGGTCCCGTGATATGTATATTTTGAATAAACTTAAAAGTCATGGTTGTATGTGTATGCATATCCCAAAACCTGTGAGCGAGGTCACTTACTCGGGTATTGTTTTGCAATACTCACCCTTTCTTTAAAAATGTTTTTTGGTAAGGCCAAGGACGTGCAGTATGAGTGACGGAGGCGTTACATTAGGACCATGGGAATAGACATATTTTCCGCATATTTTCTTTATAACTAATGTTGCCTCTTTATGTTTTGGAGTTTAAATTTACTTACAGATTTTTAATAGGCCATGTTAAACTACCCTTTTAATTGCTTTTTAAATGTTTTGATTTGGGATCCCTAAAGACTATTTATATTTATTTGGAAGTTTTCTTTCAAGATTTTTATCTCTTGGCCTATAAATGCATGCATGTGTAGTGATGTCCCTAAGAGTCTAGTCATAGAAAAGTAGGGGCGTTACAATTTAGTTTTTCAGTTGTTCTTGTTCGATGAGGGAGGAAGGTGGATTCCCCTCTAGTAAAAGGTTGTCTAAAGAGAATTTGAGAGAGGAGAGGAGTGTTTTTGGAACTCAAATCCAAAAAATGACTTTCAATCTCACAAAGTGCTTCACCAAACACTTATTTATAGTGGTGTAGGGTGGAGAGAATTTCTCCATCTATTTAGCCCACTAAACCACATATCATATAATATGAAAAATCATATTTGTATAATCATATAATATAAAGTATTACATACATTATTATACAAATCATATTTACATAATGTGGAATTAAATTAAATCATATTCAATTTTTCACTTCTCTCAAATTAATTTCTCCAATTACGCCATAATTCCATAATTAGGCAGTAATATAGTTTAATATGAATCTTATTCACATCAAACTATATATTATATCAATTATATCTCATATAATTGACATAAAATCCCTTTATATGAATTTGAATAGTTCAAATTTATTCCAAACTTTATACCCTCATTAATTCCATATTTCAGCCAACTGAGGGACCTAATGGACCTACAAATCATGAGCTCCAATGATCCGAGATTAACTGATCAAACTCTTTAATCCCTGTTAATCAACATTCATTAACTACGAGTCACTCCACTATAGACTCGTAGTTGAACGCTCCTCACTGTAGGACAAGTTGTGTCTATCGATATAACCAATGCCCATAAGTCAACCCTTCACAGGTCGTTCGTAGTCACAGTTTGGTTAAATTACCATTTTACCCTTGTGCCTAGCTCTTGCTCCTTAAGTACCACTGATCCTCTAATGAACAACTTGTTTATGGTCCTACCATAAACAATGTCCCTCTTGGGCCAGTGAGAGGGTAGGACCCCATTGTTCAAGACTTGGAGTCAATCCTTAAGGGAACAACCCATCTAAATTCCTTAGCACGGGAATGAGTGAATTCCTTCTTGTGTAGTTAAGTTCTCAACTACCCACGTGGTTCTGCCGTTTATAAGGTAGGCTTATTGAGTCGGCGTCTCTGGCCACTCTCACCCGTACTAGTCTAAGGACAGACCTACACAGACAGGAGTTCATAACTCGCTCAGGATTAAGGTCGATCGAGTCACTAATGGTCATCTACGAATTTATTAGTCCTAAACTGTTAACAGTGTTACATTAGTTGGTCTAATAATTCACAGTCCGGTCTTGTACAATCTCATTGTAAAGGATGCCCCCACTCGCATGTCAACTACATGAACGAGCAGGATCACCTCATTTGTATCAAATACAAAGTGGGTCCCATCCACAGTGTTACCAGGAAAAGGTTCTCAACCTTATCCATGTACTATAGACCATTTTGGTCATTCACCTGAACGCGATCCTACTTGTGTGTCCACTACACACCGTTCAAGATCTCATAAATATATATGACCCTGGAGCTTAGTTTATTGGATTAAGTTTGAAATGTGAGATACAAGGTTTGATGGAAAATAACATTCATTTATATACATCAAAATGTTACAAACTACACGAGTTTAGGGCATACCCCCTACACATTCTTGGTTTTTCTCTCATTTTGATCACTAAACCGAGTATTACTCACTTGCTTTTCTCTCTCATTTGTGTTTTCACATTTTTCTTCTTCATAGATTTCTATTATTGCTTTTTCCTCGGTCTCGTGGCTTTTATTTTTCAACTCACACACATCAAGTTTTACTTCTATTGGAAGCATTGATACAAGAGTAGGATCACATGTTACTCTGTGATTGAATGAACTAACAATGTCATCACAAAATAATCTAGTTTCAAGCTCAATATCATCTACTTTCTCTCCCCCACTATCATCAACACAAAATGCTTATCCAGAAATAAGTGGCACAACAATAGTAGTTACGATTACAATCATGTGATTTTTTGCTATTTAATAACATACTAGACAAATTATCATGCAAAGGCACAACATTGATAATCTTTTATGTTATACTTACCCTATCAAAATACTCATACATGGTAGGTAAGCTAACCATTTTCATAAATGTATTAGCATTGGAGTTAGGCTTAGATTTAGTGTACCTTGAAGATTTTCATTAGAGTTGCCTTTCTATTTTGATGACAATGTCTATCATCTCTTCCAAATCCTCACAAGGTCGAATTTCTTCTCGTTCAACAATCATCTTGACAATCTTCTTATTAAGTCCTCGGTAGAATCGGTTCATAGTAGCGTCTTCATCCTTATATAAATTAATCTTCTCAAATAATGCAAACATCTTTTCGTAGTATTTTTCAACACACTCGCTTGTCTTAAGGTTTGCAATTTGATGAAAGACTTAGGAACAAAATGCTTCCTCATTAGAAGTTTGATCTCTTTCCATGAGGGTATTGCATAATCTCCACTTTTTCTCCTTTTCGACACCAAAATATTCCATCATGTTAGGGCATAATCTTTAAATTAAATGAAGAGATGATAAATTTTACCTTTCCCTTTTCACTATAGTGGTGGTGATCAAATATGGCATCAATTTCCTCCTCCCAATAAAAATACTCCTCTAGATTGGAAATACTCCCAAGGAATAGTGGAAGCTTATGTCGATCAACATTATGGTCATTCCTTAGAGATCTCCTTTGTGCATACAATGGCTGCAAAAAGATGCTAGCATAAAAAAAATTGGACCTCACAATTCACCCTCTCACGTGTTTCACTCAATATATGGAGTTCACTCGTGTTTACTTTGTTTAATGTAAGCTCTCCCTTATAAGATGCAATCTCTCTCAAAGATAGGGTGATGAGCCAAGAACCAAAACTTTGCAACCAAAGATCAGAGAAGCAGGCTAGAAACAAACAAAGTAAGAATGATTCTAAAATGTCAAATTCAAGCAAAGAATAGTAGAATATATATATAATGAAAACTAGAAATCAAGAATCTAATGTTCAAGATCTAACAAACTAAGAAAGGAAATAACAAAAAAATAAAATATCTAGAATCAAGAATTTAAGGTTTAAGATTTAAGAAATTATGTGAAATGAACCTAAAGAAAAGAAAACAACTAGACAATTTTTTTTTAAAGTTCTGAAACTACTTTCAAGTGTTTGAAATTAAGATAACTGCTCCAAACAAGCAAGAGTTTATGCACAAATTCACAAAATAACCCTAATTAACAAAAATACCTTCTTTGATCACAATGTCAAAAACTATAGGGACTATGGTTTATGATATAGGTAGATTTGTAAATTTTGTAAAAATAGTTAAGGCTTGTAGAATAAGTTAAATTCAATACACTAAAAGTTAAATGTGTCAAAATCACGTGAACAAAAATTGGACTTAAAATGAAGACGTTTAGATAAGAAAAAACTAAGAAATGTTAGGGACAACGTATCTCCACATTGGTAAGATATTGTCCACTTTGGGCATAAACCCTCATGACTTTGCTTTTGTTTTTACCCAAAGGTTTCATACCAATTGAGATACTATCCCTCACTTATATACCCATGATCTTCCCCTTATCTAGCCGATGGGACTTTGGTCGCACTCCCAACAATAATCCTCCCTTCGAACAAAGTACCAACCGAGCCTCCACTCAAATAGTCATCCATCCGTCTAGCTCTTATCCTGGCCAACTCCTTTACCTGGAGCACACCGCCAGCCTAGGCCAACTTCTTTTACCCGGAGCACACCGCCTACCCGATAGAGCTCTCTACCACGGATATCCACCATGACTACACATTCAAGGCTCGCCTCCTTTATTCGGCACCAGAGGATTCTACCGATCACGACTTAGGGGCATGACTCTGATATCACTGCTAGGGGTAACGACCCTCCACATATCTCCACATTGGTATGATATTGTCTACTTTGGGCATAAACCCTCATGGATTTGCTTTTGGTTTCACCCAAAATGCCTCATACCAATAGAGATACTATCCCTCACTTATATACCCATGATCTTCCCCTTTTCTAGCCGATGTGAGACTTTGGTCGCACTCCCAACAAGAAAGAAAAGTTGTTGCATAAAATAAATTGGGCTTCTGTGAGTCCCATTGGTTTGGACGGTTCAGTACTTTTCGGTCTGGTTCTTTGAACGGAAAATTTTGAGGTTCTTTTTGACTCGTAAAATAACGAGTGCGTAAAAGTTGGACTCAAAATATGATCGTTTGATCTCTGCAAAAATTATTCAAATCAGATAGATAACATTTTTCAGATTTGAACAGTAAACATTCAATCGATCTTTTCTTCATCTTTCTTTTGACTTTCCTCAAAATAAATATATTTTTTTTGAAACCTAGAATCAATCGATTTGGAGTTTAGAACACAAAATTAAAAATAGGCAAATTTAGCAAATTCTAGAGACGTGCAACAGAAAAATTTTCAAAGAACAAATTTCTCAGAAAATAGGTATGCTTTTGGAATGTACTCTCTGAATTTTGAATAAAAAGTCTTATGGTTAAAGTTTTCTCCAAATATGCTCAAATAAAATATAATTGTTTCAAAAAGTTATGTAGGAATAAGATCATAAACAATTATTTGTTCAGATAGAGATGAAACACATGGATCAAACTGCAAGTATTTTTTTTTTTTAATAAAAGAGACAAGAATTTAGGAAACAAAAAGTAAGAATATAGATGAAAAAAAAAAACAAACAAAAGAAGGATAGATCCGATCTAGAGCCAAAGCTCTGATACGCCAAATGATATGAAAACCCTAGAATTTTAGAAGTTAGGAACCATTTGATTATATGAACCCCTAACTAATAAATTCTTAAACCCCCAAATCAATTAAATCTCAATCCCAAGGAAAGGATTAGGATCACCTTGTTGATCGAAGACCAAGAGGTAAGGAACTGATTTCTCACTCAAGGATTGAACACTCCACAAGCAAGCTGATCAAATCTACGTGAATTGCAAATAGGTGATGATGTGGCTCATACATCAAACACAGAAAATTTCATTCATACCAAAAACTATCCTTCTCTTCAATCTAATGGTTAAGCTTTATATAACTTCTCGCCTAAATGTCACATCATAATAAATGACAAAAATATCTCTACTTAATATGACATAGAAGGATAAAATAGAAAACCAATAAAATAACATCAAAATTATTAATTAAAATATTAAAAATAAATTAACTTCTTGACAGTTCATATGAGAGGGAGGGTCTTGGTATTAGGCACCTTAGATCTTGTTTTCATGGTTTCTCTTGCTTCATATTTTTGTTTGCAACTTGGTTTTCGTTTCTAACTTCTATTATATTTTCTACTATTATTAGGTTTTCTATTTTTCTGTGCCTTGACCCTCCCACTTTAAAGTCGCCCTTTTACAATAATTGTTAGGGGCAACCGACTCAGACAGATCTCCACAATGGTATGATATTGTCCACTTTGGGCATTAACCCTCATGGTTTTGTTTTTGGTTCCCACCAAAAGGCCTCATACCAATGGAGATAGTGCCCCCACTTATATACCCATGATTATCCCCTTATCTAGCCAATGTGGGACTTTGGTTGTACTCCAACAATCTCAACAATCCTCCCCTCAAACAAAGTACCACTTCAAGCCTCCCTTCAAATAGTCATCCCTCCGAATTACACTCGAGCAAATTACTGACGACTTCTCACTGGAGTCACTGATACTCCTCACTAGAGTAAACTGCGTTGTCAACTCCCCACTGGAGCACACAACATCTTAAAACTCGACCACGGATTCACTATGACTATGCCGATGGCTCGCCTTCTTTGTTTGACACCTGGGGATTCTACCGGCATGGCTAAGTTAGGGGGTCTGGCTCTGATACCAGTTTGTTGAGTTAAATGGGCTCAAAAAACACCCAAATGCCCAAAAATAAAGCAAAAAATTATGTTGATACAAGTGGATCTAAGCAAGCCACGTTTCTTACATGCAACCAAGGTGTGAAAAGGAAATATATCACTTCAATTCTGCTTTTGTACAGAAAACACTTGGAGAAGAAAGTATACTCAAAGAAGAGCTTTGAAGAAGATGAAGACCACGGTGGTTATGGCTGAAAGCATGAAAAAAGAAGAAGAAGACACAAACAATTAAGTGGTTCGACACTAGGGCCTACATCCACTGTAGAAGGGAGCAGAATTTTATTCAACTTCTTGGAGGAATTTACAACTTCTCAGATAAGTCTCTCACAAACTTTTTACTCTCTCAGCTTATTCACCTCCTTTACATATCTAAGAGAGTTTTTATACATGAGTAGCAAAGTGTAAAAAGATGAGATGAGTTACTGTGGTTACTATTGATTTCATAAAATAACCATCAGTTTTAACAATCTCCACCTTGAAATCAACTGTAAACCTTCGAAATTACTCCCTTCTCATCTCTGATTTTATCCTTTTTCAGGTAAATCGAAACCTATTAGCTCGAGACATTTTGAAATTTGAGTGTGGAGCAGTTTAAATCATCATGTCTCTTTGCGTTATCAGAGGTATGAACTTTAATGACTTCAATTTTGTCATTTTCAATTTGCTGTCGAATAAAATGAAACTTGATGTCTATGTGTTTTGTTCGATTGTGAAATTGTTGATTCTTGGATAGATGTATGGCACTTTGATTATCACAATATATCTCCACTGTCTGTTGTTTGATGCCAAAATCACTTAGGAGACCTTGTAGCCATAAGCCTTCTTTGATAGCTTCTGAAAGAGCTATAAATTCTGCTTCTGTAGTTGATAGAGCAACAACAGGTTATAGGGAAGCCTTCGAACTAATTAGATTATCTCCCAAAAGAAACAAATAACCAGATAATGACCTTCTTTTATCAAGGTCCCCTGCATAATCATAATCTACATAGCCATATAGTTCAGGAATGAAAGATTCTGACCTTGAATCGACTAGTCTTGCTCCCATAGAAGATTTTAGATATCTCAGTATCCATTTGGTAGCTTCCCAGTGTCTTTTACCTGGATTGCTCATGTACCTACTTACCAAACTGGCTGAATAAGATAAGTCTGGTCTTGTAGATATCATCAAATACATCAAACTTCCCACCACCTGGGAATAAGGTATTTTAGACATGAATTTCAGGTGCTCAACATCATTTTCTTTAGGAGAATTGTCAGCTGATAGCTTAAAATGTTGAGCCAAGGGAGTTGAAACTGATTTAGCTCATTCCATATGGAATTTTTGAACCACCTTTTCACAATAGTTCTTTTGGTGATATATGTGTATGAGTTGCTCCTCTTCCTGATTATTTCAACTCCTAGGATTCTTTTAGACTCACCCAAATCCTTCATGTCAAACTCCTTTTTCAAAAGCAGTTTAACTTGTTTTAAATCTTCTTTAGAGCTTCCTGCCAAAAGCATGTCATCCACATATAGAAGTAAGAAGACACTGTTTTTAAAAGACTTCGTGTTTATATACACACAACTATCAAATGAGCTTATTTTAAAATTAATTTTTGAGATAAACTCATCAAATCTTTGGTACCAACACCTAGGAGATTGCTTCAGTCCATATATAGACCTTTTGAGCAGACAAACAAGATCATCTTCTCCCCTTTTCACATAGCCTTGTGGTTGTTTCATATAAATTGTTTCAGACAGAAATCCATGTAGGAAGGCTGTCTTAACATCAAGTTGATCCAACTCTAGATTGTAATTAGCCACTAAGGACAGAAGCATTCTTATAGAGGTATGCTTAACAACAGGAGAGAAAATGTCAGTGTAATCGATTCCCTCTTTTTGAGAAAATCCTTTAGCTACCAATCTAGCTTTAAATCTAGGTTGTTGAACATCTTTTATACCTTCCTTGTACTTATATATCCACTTACAAGTAATGGATTTGTAACCTTTAGGAAGGCTAGTGAGAGTCCATGTATCATTTAGCTTCAAGGATTCCATTTCCTCATTCATAGCATCAATCCACTGTCTTGCATTGGAGCAACTTATAACTTCATCAAAAGTGGAAGGTTCTTCATCATTTTCAACCACACTTAATGCTAAACTCATGTAGTCAGCTTCTGCAAATCTAGCAGGTGGAACAATTTTTCTTCTTTCTCTATCCCTTGCTAAGGAATAGTTTTGTAAGCTCGATTGTTCTTGGCTACTTTCACAACTTTCCTCTTCTTCTGAAGACTCTTCTTCACTATTTTCAGAAGCTATTTGAGGAGAATTTCTTCTAGGAAGTAGTGTATGCTCCACCTCAAATTGAGTGGTAGCCTTCTGAGAGCTTGTTTCTGTAGGGGTTTCTTTTTGCATAAACATTTCATCTTCTTTGAACAACACATCTCTACTGTTTACACATCTTTTTTCAATAGGATGCCAAAGTCTAAAGCCTTTAACACCTTCAGTGAACCCCACAAACATACATTTAACAGCTCGAGCTTTTAGCTTGCCCTGATTTTGATGCACATAGCCAACACATCCAAAAACTCTTAGGTTGTCTAGTTTAGGTGGATGTTTGGTCCATTTTTCTTCAGGGGTCTGTAAATTTAGTGAATTATGTGGGCATCTATTAAGAGTATAAATAAAGATAGGAGACAAATTTTCATTTCAAAATTTTTCTGGCAATAAAGCATCTGAAATTATGCATCTAACTCTCTCCATAATAGTTTTATTTAACCTCTCTGTCACCCCATTTTGTTGAGGTGTATATCTCACTATTCTATGTCGATTAATGCCATGATCTCTACAATATGTGTTAAACTTTTCACCACAAAATTCTAGACCATTATCTGTCCTTAGGCACTTTACATGTCTGTTTGTTTGCTTTTCAATCAAAGTCTTCCACTCTTTAAACTTTTCTAAAGCTTGATCCTTGGTTTTAAGAAAATAGACCCAACTCTTTCTAGAATAATCATCAGTGAGAGATAGAAAGTACCTTGAACCACTCAATGATGGTGTTTGAGAGGGCCCCCAAAGATCCGAGTGTATGTAGTCTAGAATTCCTTTAGTGGTGTGCTAAGCTTTTGTAAAACTTTGTCTCGTTGTCTTGCCCATTACACAATGTTCACAAAAAGACAAGTTTTCATCAATAATATGAGGTAAAATACCTTGTTTAGACAGAACTTGCAAACCTTTAGCACTTATGTGAGAGAGCCTTTTGTGCCATAGGTCCGCTTCAGTGAGTTTAGTACTGGTGGTTGCAGTTAAGGCTGATTGAACCATCTCCACATCCTTTATAACATAGAGATCATTCATTTTTACTCCAATTAAGACTGTCTTGGAGTCTTTAATGACCTTAAAGGTGCCACCACAACCTTGGTATTCACATCCAATAGAGTCTAACATGCCTAAGGATATCAAATTCCTTTTTAGGTTAGGCACATGCCTCACATTTCGAAGCAATTTAGTAGACCCATCTTTCGCTTTTTTAGTGACACTGATCCAATGCCCACAACCTTGCAAGCATCATTATTTCCCATGTATACTAAACCTCCATCATATTCTTTATAGGTAGTAAACCAAGCTTTGAGTGGAGTCATGTGGAATGAGCAACCAAAGTCTAAAACCCAATCTTGCTTTTCTAAAGGGCTGACTTGGTTTACAAATTCATATGTAGTGGCAAGAGCATCTGTAAAAGTAAGAGAGTTATCTCCAACTGAGGCTTCTGCTTGTTTTCCCCTTTTGTTCTTCTGATTTTGTTTCTTTTTTAGGAAGAAACAATCCTTTTTCAAGTGATTATCTCTGTGACAATATGTACACTTCCCCTTTGGCTTGTTTTTATTTTCTTCTTGCTAATTTTTGCTATTTTTCCACTGATTCTTTGACTTTCCCTTACTGAAAAGTCCTTCAGCACTTTGATTTTCCTTCTTCTGTGATTGGAGTTCAATTTCTTTAGTTTTGAGTGCTGAAATTATAGCTTCTATGGAAATAGATTCTCTTCCATACTTTAATGCAGTTTTTACATCTTTATAAGTTTCTGGAAGAGAATTTAGCAAAACATAGGCTTCATTTTCACTCCCAATCGTCTCTCCAAGAGTTTTAAACTCATAAGTTAACTTCTTGAATTCAACAAGATTGTTTGTTAAGGTTCTTGAAGCATCCATCTTGAAAGTGAAGAATTTCTCTCTTAGATACATCTTATTTGGAAGATCTTTAGTCTCAAATAAGGTGTTCAATTTTGTCCACATATCAAAAACTGTTTCTTCATCCTTTACTTCTCTTAGAACATCACTCCACAATGGTATGATATTGTGCACTTTGGGCATTAACCCTCATGGTTTTATTTTTGGTTCCCACCAAAAGGCCTCATACCAATAAAGATAGTGCCCCCACTTATATACCCGTGATTATCCCCTTATCTAACCAATGTGGGACTTTGGTTGTACTCCAACAATCCCAACAATAATAATATCTACATTTGCCAAAAATAAAAAGTCGTTTATTTATTATTTTATTAACACATACATGTAATACATACATGTAACTAGTAAGGAAGTTGCTTGGATTATTTGACATAAGTAATCCAATCCCTCCATTAATAAAACCTAACTCACTCATCAATAAAATTCATTGTAACATACCCGACTAAAAGCATATCTATTTGTCCAAATATATTAATAAAACAATAATTTAATTACACACTACAATAATTTAATTACACACTTGGCTTTATATTAACAAATTCTGACACTTTTTTTAGAGGAACTTAATTGAAAATTATTTAAAATATTACAAACCATTTTATCTCTATTTAGTAAAAAATATAAAAACTAAAAGAAAAAATTAAAGAATTTATATATATATATAAAACTCATTTTATTTGTAGGCACCCAGGTATGGCCTCTAGGCAACCCCTCCCCTCTCTCCAACATCTCTTTCCAACTTATCTCCCTCAAAAACTTATTTATCCCTCACCAACATCTTTTTCAAACATGTCTCTCTCTCTATAATATAATATTCTTTCAAATATATATTTCTCTCTCCATCTTTTCCCTTCGACCTAGTTCAATTCAATAAACATACGGTGGAGATTCAAATCTTCGATCTTAAAAAGAAAGAAGTGATGCTTTAATAATTGAATTAAGTTCATTTTGATCCCATTCTCCAATTATATAAATTTTAAGAGACAAAAAATTTATATATATATATAAACATTTTTTCACCGACTTAAATGTATCTAATCAATTGATTAAGATATATATATCTTCGACCAAAAAATTAGAAATTTGAATCTCCTGATGCTGAATTAAAAAATATATATTTTTTTTATTTCTAACTTATCATTAAAGTTTCAAATTTATTTACATGTTAAATTATAAGTTTAGTTTCTCAACTTTTAAAGTTGGGTCTAATAGGTTTTTGAAATTTAAAAAGAACCTAATAGATATTTGAACTCTAAAATGTCTAATAATTCTTTTAACTTTCCATTTATCTATGTCTAATAAATTTCTAATTTATTACACACAAAATTGAAATGTTAGAAGTTAATTTTGTGTTAAATAAACTCGTAAATTTTTAAAATTTTATGAATATGTCAAGAACTTATTAGATATAAAATTTAAAATTTAAAATTTAGAGATTTATTTGACAACGGTGATTTGTAAATATAAAAAATATTAGAAAGCAGGTGTTAATGTAGTGGGGTAGCTAGCGATAGCAATGAACTGATTGTATTGTATTACAAATTTGATAAAAAAAAAACATGCCGTGTGCTAGCTGGTCTGAATGAGATATCAACAATGCATTCAGTCTTTTTCATATCCAATCACTCCAGTTGTTCATTTCCTTTCTTTCAATACCTTCCGTTTTGAAAGCAATTTGTGTAAATAGCATGTAATAAATATATTTTTTAAATATAGCAGAAAATTTAAAATTTTACAAAAAATTATAACATTATCCAAATTAAAGATTATATTACAAATTTGTCCCTATAATTTGGAGAGAGTTAGACTTTAGTTTCTATAATTTTAAAAATTAGAATTTCGTCTCTATGATTTGATAAAATTTCATGAATAATCTCTATTGTTAGAAGTCCCAAACAAATTACGTATGTGATAGTTAGCTATTCATGTGTCAATGAGGTGATGTGTTTGTATTTAGTTAACTGTGTTGGTTAAGTAATTGACTAGATAAAATTGGGTTTGGAACTTGGCAACTTAATGCAAATCCTTTGAAAATTAGTATGTCGTTTTTAATCCCGCCACCTATACTTTAACCCACATGATCAACTAAATACCAAAAATCACCTCATTGACACAGGAATATTATAGCTAACTGTCGTGCACTCAATTTGTTAGTGGTTTTTAAGAGTAGAGATTATTTATGAAGTTTTATCAAATTATAGGGACAAAATTCTAATTTAAAATCATAGGGTCGAAGTGAGCATATTTCAGTGGTAATTAACATGTACTCTTAATCAAGATATCAGAGGTTTGAATCTCTCAATATTCTCAAATGTCGTTGAATTGAAAAGAAAAAAAAAAATGAAAAGCATAAAGACTAAAATTCTAATTTTCTCTATAGACTGACTGTGAGTAACTTAACTTAAGTAAAGTAATATAAAATATAATTAAAAAATCAAACTTATACTATTTAAAATATATATAACTTTTTTAGAATACATATTAAAGAAAGAAAGAAAGAATACATATTATTTTTTCTCTCTCTCTCTCTCTTCCTTTCTCAAGCAAAGTGAAATTGCATGTTTGTTCTGCTTGTTACCAAATTAGGTTTACTTGATTTTTCCTTCGGTATATGTATTTATTTTGTAAAAATTGTTTCAAAAACACTCCTAATATCTTTTCAAGCTTGCAAATCATATCACTCGAGTTAATCGTTTTTTTTTTTGTTGAGTACTTATTAGGCATCATTTGATAACAATTTCATCGTTTTTTTTTTGTTGAGTACTTATTAGACATCATTTGATAACAATTTCAATTTAGCTTTATGTTTGTAAAAGTTGTACTAGTTTTATTATCCTTGGACTTTTCTTAAGAATGCCAAATTTTAAAAACAAAAACAATGTTTTAAAAAACATGTTCAAAAACAATTTTTTTAATTTTTAGAACTTGGCTAAGATTTTGAAAACATGCTTAAAAATTAGAGTAGATAACAAAATAAAGAAGCTAATAAAAATACGTAGTATTTTTAGGCTTAATTTTCAAAAGATAAAAATAAAAAACTAAAAGGTTATCAAATTAAGCCTTAGTTAATTAGTTTTAACTTAATCAGTACACTAAAGTAGAATAAACTATGTCTTTGATTATTAAGCTTAGAAGTTTGGAGTACACTAAAGTAGAATAAATTATGTCTTTGATCATTAAGCTTAGAAGTTTGGAGTACACTAAAGTAGAATAAATAATTGACAACTTGAATATAGTTCAATTGATTAAGATATATGTCTTTGATTAACCTCAAAAGTTCAAATCTCCATCTCTCGCTATGATTGAACTAAAAAAATAGAATAATTAAGGTTCCGTTTGATAATTACTATTTTGTTTTTTGTTCTTTGTTTTTGAAAGTTAAACCTAAAAATATTAGTTCTACCAATGAGTTTATATGTCTTCTTATCTACCCGTTTCAAAAGGAAAAAAGAAAGAAGTAGAATAAGCGTTGCACGTAAAGTTAAGCTCGATATATGTAGATCAGTCTAAATATAATTCAACTGATTAAGTCATTATATCATCGATCGGTTAAAGGTTTGAATTCTCTACCTCAACATATTGTCATACTAAAAAAAGAATATATATGGAGTATATGTGCAAATAAACCTATAGAATATAATTTCTAGAGAATTGTTTATTACACAATTTCGGCTTTAAAGTAGGTCTACCCATTCTCTCTCCTCTCTCCACTTCCTTCTTCTTCTACTTTTCTCTTCTCTCCACCATTTTCTTCTTCCTCTCAATCAACCTTCAACAATGAACATTCTTCTCCGATTCTGAAAAATCTCTTCTTCCAATCAAGTTGTAATTTGATTTTTCTTTCCTTTCCCTCTCAAATGAAACAATTCCCTAATCCCTGCGGGAAGCTTATGGAGATGAAGGAAAAAGTGGAAGAAGAAGGTAGAGGGAGCACAGAGGAGAGAGAATATGATAGAGAGGGAAGAGATATAATACATATTTTTTATTTTAAACCCCATTCAATATTAAAAATTAATTACAAAAAATATTAAGTTTATATAAAAAGATCTGAAAAAACTAATAAAAATTTGAAATAAATAATAATAATACAACCAACCTTTTAAATCTATTTTTCAAAACTTAGACCCCAAAAAAGTCTATTATAAAACCTTTAAAAAAAGTTCATTATAAAAACTTAGAAGATGTTTGGAGCGTTGAATCAGTTATAATAGTATATGAGTTATTATAGTATGTGAAATCATATAATATTTTTTAAAATGCAGAGTCGTTTAATCTAGAGTTATAATAGTCGGTGTTTGAGGTGCAAAATATTCTACATGTTTTTACTCTATTGTTTAAATGGTAATATCTTGAAAAAGGGGGAAAATAATGCAATGATGTCTAGCAAAAAAAATTGCACCAAGCTACGATTATGGTGAATTGGACTATAATTGAGACATTACGTACAAAGAAGTTAATTTTAAATTTTAAAACAAAACTAAATTTGGTAATTTGGGAGGTATAAGCCATTCAAATTTCCATATTATTTTGGAATTTAATCGTCATTAAAGAAAACGTTTTCAATGTAGATCACTAAAAATTTGAAATGTCTACAGTTATTAATTATCATTTAAGTTTTTAGTTGTGAGAATGAAAATTTGAAAATTTTGAAATGCTCAACCATGATTCAGTTTAAATGTACCATTTTTTTTTTTTTACCTTTTCTTTTCTTTAATTTAATCTTCATAAAATTTTCTTCTTAGAATGTTAAATTCATTAATGCTGTATTTTCTATTTAGTAATGGAGAGTTTCGGTGATATTTTGAATAGTTTCGAAATCTGTTGACTTTAGTTCAAATAGTTGAATCATATACTTTAAAAAAAAAAAAATCTTCCTTTTTTTATTTCCTTTCTTTTTAAAGAGATTATAAGTTTGAATTTTGTTTGGGATTTTCTTGTACAACATCAATATATGGAAGTGAGGATTTGAATTTCTAATCTTTTGGCTGAAATATATGTCTTAACTAGTTAAACTATACTTAGTTGTAATATAATATTTTAAAATATTAGTTTAAAAATTATTTAAAGAAAAATATCCTTAAAACTTGATGGGACACATAATTAAGCACATTGTATTGAGCATATAAAGATTCCTAATAAGCCACCCTTTCAAATTAAAATAAAAGTATGTAATTTATTAATTAATTAGGAAAAAGGCCAATTATAAGCCATGTGGAGTAATGCATTTTTCTTAATTAAAAGAGAGGACTTGTATAATAGAATTAAACAACTAAATTATTGTTGGTTTTGCTCTTTGTTCTCTCATTAAATGAGAGTAATTGGGAAGATCTATAATTTTAGGGTTCATGTTGTGCTTGTAAAGATTGCTTCAAGCTTCTTCAACTTCTTGGATCTGCTTGGCTGAGGACTTCTGAACATATTTTCATGGGTATATTTTAGGTAACTCTTAAGCCTCATACATCATTTTCTTATCTCTTTTTTTCATTTAATTTAAAACCAAAACATTCTTACTCTGATTTGATTGTTGAATTGACCTTTTTACAAAGAACGACCCATTGGTATCAAGTTGTGACCATGATGATCTCTAATCAATAATGTACTAATTAATCTCTTTAAGGCCATATTTGTGAGGAAATATTTATGTGGTACTCAACTTCCTAATTGTTATTTTCTTTTAGTACAATAAATTTAAAGGAAGGGAAATTCAAATCTCCAATTTCAACAAATTCGACTTCCTAATTGTTAATCTCTAATCAACTTTCTAATTGTTAATTTTTATGCATATATGGATTATATAATGTACATCGAAAACAACGAAAAGTTTAACGTCGGTTGATTTTAGCTTTTTGAGTTCAGTAGTGATTTAGTAAGTGATATCAAAGTATTGTGTTCAAATATCTACAATATTACAATTTCTTTCTCATTTCATGTTCATAGTCCCTTAATGATCAATTTGTCTTAAAAAAGTCCCTTAATGAATCTTGTAAAACACAGTTTTTTTTACGTGCATAAACATGATATGATACCCTGTTTTTAAATTTGAATTTTCACACCTAACAACACTTTTGCATTCTCCTGCATCCCCTACAATTTAAATATGGCATTGTAATGGACAAATTATTTAATGAAGTTGTCACAATATGAATATCTCATAATAACTTCGGATGTAGTTCTAAAAATATGTCTCTCTTAATAACCATTGGATATAAAGACAAAATACATTTACAATTTCTCTCTCCCACATCCAACAATGCAAAAATTGTCAACCATACATTCTAGTCTCATTAAATAATTTCTCGTTGTAATGTTACAACCTTTCCAGACTAAGAAAGTTAAACTTCATGACGTCTTATTCAATGAGCGATAAAAAAGCTAAGGAAGGTGTGCATCTTGGTGGTACTCATATATCTATTCATTCTTCTAAGCTTTTTTTTCTCTCTCTATTTTTTAAAATTATATGGCGTTTCCCATACTTGCACAATCACATAATTCCTCTTGCAATATATATGTGTGTATAAAAGCTCCAAACTTACACAATCTCTCTAAATCATCTTATTTTAATGTGTGGTGACATCATTTCATTTAGGGGGCGTTTGGATCGCAGAGTTGGGTTGAGTTGTGCAGAGTTGTTTTGTCAGTGAGTTATGTAAATCAGTGTTTGGTTTGCAGAGTTGAGTTGAGTTGAGTCAGGAAGTCAGTGTTTGGTTTGCAGAGTTGAGTTATTATGTCAGAGGTATCTGATGCAGTTTTTTGTAAAGTGAATAAGTCTGATTTTTTGTGACTTTTTTCTTTACTTTTTTGTTTCCACCAAATCAATTGCAAACATATTTGTCTACAATTTCAAATTTTCATTATGAGATCGATTACAAAATTACAATATATAAAACCATTTGCCAAATGTATGTTAAGGGTATTTGCAAAAGTAATGGATATTGAGTTTGATATCAATATTTCTTTTCCAATAAAATTCATTATTTATAACTTTTACTCTTCAATATGAACTTTATTTCTTTTTTTATGCACATGTTCACCACTACTTTTTTATTTTAATTTAGGTAGGTCTTAATTTAGTATTAATACTTTGCATATGAAGAGTATGGGTGTTCAAAAATCTCGATAACCCGAACAACCCGACCAACCCAACCCAACACGACGGGTTGGGTTGGGTTATAAATTTATTTGGGTTGGGTTGGGTTCAAATAAATTAAAATGTATGGGTTGGGTTGGTTCATGGGTTCACCTAAAATTAATTTGGGTTGACCCGACTAACCCGAACTTATTATTAGTTTTAAAAATTATTTTTTTACCTACCATACAACTATATATACATGTATGTAATTCATCTTTATTTAGTTTCGTAATTATTTATTATTTAATAACTCTTAAAATATATTTTTTAAGCCGTTAGAGTGTAATTTTTCATAATATAAATTAAAACTAAGTGGCTAATTTTAATTCAATCTTTGAAAAACAAAGAGTTTTTGTTTTAAATGAGGACTATTTATTTAGAAGTTTCTTGGGATAATTGTAAATTTGTAATAGAATATTTAAGTTTTATGATTTTTATTTAGTATAAAGACATTTGGAGTTTTTTAATTCTTGAATTTTTTATATTTATATTAATTTTAGTTTTTCTTTAAATTTTAAATTAAAAAAAAAAAAACTAACCCGATGACCCAACCCAACTCAACCCAACCCGAAAATGTTGTGGGTTGGGTTGGGTTGGGTTACCCTCATGAATAGGGTTATTTAGTCTAAACACATGCATTGTCTATGGACATCTTTAGAATGGAATAAATAGTTTATCTTGTGAAGATGTTAAAAATATGTCAACATACTTAAATATTTTATGTCATATTGAAGTTGCATATCTACAAAATATTAGATATGTCATCAAGGTCTTAGTAGCGTCGTTATGCTACCAGAATTTTCGGTGTAGGCAATGTTGCTTAGTAACGTCCCTATGAAATTTTGAGTTTGAAATATTAGGGTTGTTACAGTTGGTATCAGAGCATGGGTCTTAGATTCTGCATACTCGCCTACATCGTAGACAACGATCCTTATAGCCTCTCGCAGGAAGTCTAGTTAAAGTTATTTGAGTTGCTTGTGTGTTGACACTTGTTATGCTATGATTTTGACTTCTTTGTTCTTGTGCAAATGTAGTTTAGAGTTTAAGTTTAGATTATGACTCGAAGATGTGACCGTTGTAAAGTTCTAGCAACTTTCAAGTACGAAAGTGTAAGGACCCTAAGATTTTGGCTAAACCTGTCCCTAGAGTCTTTACTAAACATGCATGAATCGAGGCAATCATCTCCTCACCATCTTCCCTCACACAAACCCTAGCCGCCGCACGGATTCCGAGCCGCCGCCGTCCACCGTCTGAAGTCGTCGCGCCCCGCCGGAAAACTTCGTGACGCTGTGCCGTTCGCGACGCGCCGGCCGGTTCATTTAGTCGCCGTCTCTCGCTCAAGTCTCGCGCCGCGATCACCGCAGATCGCGAGCCTCGCCGCGCGCTGCTCGTCAGGCTTCGCGCGCGCGCGATCGGGCTCGCACCGCTCGACGCGCGCGACGCTCCGCCTGCAGATCCGTTCTCCAGCCGCCCGACGCCGAAGCTCCGCCAGCCGCCCGACGCGCGACGCCCCGCCTGCAAATCCGTTGTCCGCCTCCTGCCGCGCGTCTGCAGCGCCGCCGCCCGCCGGTCGCCGCCCCTCACATCAGTAGCCGAGTTTACCTTGGTCTTCGCCGGATTCGCGGTGATTGAATTGCCATCTCTATGAAGGGCCTGTATAGTAAGATTTGTTTAAGTTGAGGTTAATTAACCCATGGTTGTGTTAGGTATTCGTCGAAATTGTAGAAATTCGCAACGGACCTAAACGAAAGTCGTTTGAGTCGGGTTACGCAGGAGAAAATTACAACCCAGTTGTTAGCTGAGGCTAAGGTAAGGGAACCCATACAATTGTCAGATCCAGATTGAAAAGTTTGCTGAAAACATCCCACATGGTTGGAGGTTTTGGTTTGAAAAGCCATGTTGGATTGAGTTATGACTTTTGTTGATATTGTGAATCTTTGGATTTATGCCATGAATGTTAGATTTGCCTTCTCTGTTGATATTGTGAATGCTGGATTAATGCCATGAATGTTAGATTCTGTTGTCCTTGAAATTATGCAAGTTGATCTAGCCATGTTAATGCCATGAGATTTATTGTGTTCTAAATAGAACATATAGGTAATCGAGACACGATCTTATCGCCATACTAAGTTTATTTGCGTAAGGTGTGTGAAATTTTCTGGATTTATAATTACGTATTTTGAGATTCTGAGAGTCGACCCACTCGAGAGAGGCCATGTTGTGGGAGGACTAGTTGTTTCGTTAGAAGCCAAGAGAAATTTAAATGAAATTGTTTCTGAAGGCTTGACAACTAACCCCCACTATTTAATGAATGTATGATTATATTAATGGGTCGACCTGAATGGAGGCCATGGAAGCAGAAGTAAAAATTTCCACAAAAGTCAAGAGAAAAGCCACGAATGTCTTTTATATTTTACTTGTATATTTTTGAGGGTCCATGACTTTTGAACCCACGCTGTGGGGACTCTTCATCGAGTATTATGTATATAATACTCACCCCCTTCTTTAAAAATAAAAATGTTTTCAGGTAAGGGCAAAGGCAAGCTGGTTGAATGACGAGGAACGCTACTCGAGCCATGGGATAAGAGAAGCCAGTTTGGCAAATTTGAGTCACATGTTTTCTGTCGGCTGTTCTTTGGTTAAAACATTTCCTTTTCGTTTATTCTTTGATTTAAGTCTAGGGAGGCCAAGTCAAGTTAAATTCTTTGTTAAAATAATGTCATTTTCAATTCTTTTATTGGGATCCCAAATGAACGATTGATTTGTTTTTTTTTTGAATAACTGTTTCGATTTTATTCATTTCTTCAATCTTTAACTTCAATCATTTAGGGGCCTCGATTCATGCATGTTTAGTAAAGACTCTAGGGACAGGTTTAGCCAAAATCTTAGGGTCCTTACAGTTGGTATCAGAGCGTAGGTCACAGATTCTGTAGACTTATAACGAAATCCCATGGCCAGTAGCACTCTCAGTCATTGCCAGGTTTGCTCCAAGATCCTAGCTATTTCATTACTTATTTTCTTGTGAACGCTTGTGAAAGATAAAATGTTGTATGCAAACATATGCATGTATGAGTTATGCTAGGAAAATATTCATGTATTCTTGCCAAACTGTGTTTGATGAAACCTGAGCCTTTAACGTTATGATGTAGTACAATGCCACCTAGAGGAAGAGGACGAGGTAGAGGACGAGGCAGGGGGCGAAGGGCCGGAGTAACGGGCCCGCCCCCAGAAATTCCAGTGGGACAGGAAGAAGTTCCCCCGCCTGCGCCGAATCCACCTCAAGTCCCACAGAATAACCAGGGGAACATCCCTCCAGTCGCGCCGGTTATGGGCCAAGCCAACCCCGCGATGCCTACGATGTTGGAGACAATGCAAGCAATGATACAAGCTCGTGGACGTCGTCGGTTGGCCCGGATGGGCCATGGACAAGTAAACGCGACGTAGAGGGCCGTGCACTGAAGGATTTCAGAAATA
Organism: Trichosanthes cucumerina; assembly: GCA_036507285.1. Lineage (NCBI taxonomy): Eukaryota > Viridiplantae > Streptophyta > Magnoliopsida > Cucurbitales > Cucurbitaceae > Trichosanthes > Trichosanthes cucumerina. The sequence continues at coordinate 8,506,691 of CM071842.1, read as the reverse complement.
TGACCTCGACCTTTTGATGGGTCTTCGGGGATCCCACGGTGGCGAACCGTGGTCATCGTCGATAGAAAATATCTTTCGACTTATGAACCGCCACGAGGAGAGCACAGGTGTCTTGCGCGCCTTCATGCTTTGAGAGACAGCGCCTTCATGTGGTGGGAGTCGGCCCGCAGGACCGAGAGGCACCGAAGGAGGTGCGTAACATGGGCCCAATTTAGAGAGGCTTTACGGAGAAAATTTTACCTGTGGCGCGACCGCCACAAAAGCGGGAGGAATTCTTACAAGCTGCGACAAAGCAAGCGATGCGTGGAAAGCTATGAGAGGGAATTTTCGCGATTGTCGCGTTTTGCCCCGAACTAATAAGTACTGAAGCCATGAAGATTGAGCGTTTTGTCATGGGCACGGATGCTAATATTAAAGGCACAGTGCAAGCCTTGGAACCTCCCGATTATGCAGCAGATTAGAGTCGCCGAGTTCATAGGCGCCAACAACAAGAGACCAACAGACGATCAACGACCCAATTCAACCCTCCTCGGGTCAGAAAAGAAAGTGGAATCAGGCTAGTTCGAGCTCACACCGCCCCCAGCAAAGCTCCCAGGGATCAGGTAGATTCCGTCCCACCACGAGGCGAGGCATCAACGGGTAGAGCGGGGAGGCAATGGAGGATAAGCCTCGTTGCAAAGAATCGCGGGAGGTCTCACAGGGGCAAGTGTTTGGCGAACGGGAGCTTGTTTCAGGTGTGGTCAGGAGGGGCACTTTTCTGGGAATTGCCCAAACAGGGCAAATGACAGTCACCTCCAGGGCTCTAGCGGTGCGGGACCATCGAGACCAGTGGATTCAATCCGGGAAGAGTTTTTGCGAGTACAAGCCGAGATGCCAAAGCAACTCGACTCAGAGTTACTGGTACACTTCCGATACTTGGGCATCTCGCCAGTATTGTTTGATCTGTGGTCTACTCATTCCTTTATTTCGCATCTTTTGTGAGCAAGCGAAGCTTGAGTTAGAACCCTTGTCATCATTTTGTCTGTTGCCACCCCGCGAGGGGTGAGTTTGTATGCTATTGAAAAAGTTAAAGCATGTAAGCTATCGGTCTCAAGCGAGTTAGAAGTAAATTTGATAGTCCCGGATATGACTTGAGTTTGATGTTATATTAGGCATGGATTGGTTAGCACGAAATCATGCTAGTATAAATTGTTATCACAGAGAGGTGGTGTTTACACCCCCCTGCCAGAAGAGTTTCAGGTTCAAGGGAGCAGGAGTGGGGCCACACCCTAGGGTGGTGTCTGCGCTCAAGGCAAGGAAGTTGATCCATCAGGGAGCATGGGGTGTGTTGGCGAACGTAGTTGACTTTGGGGCACACTAAGGAAATGCATTGTCCTCGGTGTGCTCGTAGTTAACGAATTCCCAGACGTGTTCCCTGAGGACCTCTCGGGATTACCGCCAGTGAGGGAGGTGGATTTCAAAATTGAGCTCGAGCCAGGAACAACACCTATTTCTAAGGCTCCCTACAGGATGGCGCCGGCCGAATTGAAGGAACTTAAGTTGCAGTTGCAGGACTTACTAGACAAGGGTTATATACGCCCCAGCGTTTCCCCTTGGGGTGCGCCTGTGTTGTTCGTCAAGATGAAGGACGGGTCTATGCGTCTGTGCATAGACTACAGGGAGCTGAATAAAGTCACAGTCAAGAATCGGTATCCCCTCCCCAGGATAGACGACCTCTTTGATCAATTGCGAGGAGCTTCTATTTTCTCAAAAATTGATCTGAGGTCGGGCTACCATCAGCTAAGAATCAGAGAAGAAGACATTCCCAAGTCTGCTTTTAGGTCGCGCTATGGACATTACGAGTTCACTGTGATGTCGTTTGGGTTGACCAATGCGCCCGCTGCCTTCATGGACTTGATGAACCGAGTATTCAAGGAATTTATGGATACGTCTGTCATAGTATTCATCGATGATATCCTGGTTTACTCTAGGACCGAAGAGGAACACAGAGAACACCTCCGAAGAGTTTTAGAGACCTTGCGAGAGCACAAACTATTTGCAAAGTTCTCGAAGTGCGAATTTTGGCTCCATCAGGTGTCATTCTTGGGGCACGTGGTATCCAAGGCAGGAATCTCTGTGGATCCCGCCAAGGTTGATACAGTTATGCAGTGGCCTCGACCGTCCTCCGTTACAGAGGTACGTAGTTTTCTTGGACTTGCAGGTTATTATAGACGCTTTGTGCAAGGTTTCTCCGCGATAGCTATGCCCTTGGCACATTTGACCAAGAAAGGTACCGCTTTTGTTTGGGATGACGCTTGTGAGGAAAGCTTCCAGAAGCTCAAGCAGAGCTTAGTTACGACACCAATTCTCACAGTGCCGGATGGCACGAAGGATTACGTGATCTGGTGATGCCCTCGGGAAAGGTGCAGGTTGTGTCCTGATGCAGCATGGGAAAGTGATAGCTTATGCATCCCGTCAGCTGAAAACTCACGAGAGGAACTATCCAACTCACGATTTGGAGTTGGCAGCCGTGGTGTTCGCGCTTAAAATATGGAGGCATTACCTGTATGGCGAAAGGATTCAGATTTTTACCGACCACAAGAGCTTAAAGTACTTGTTTACTCAGAAAGAACTGAACATGAGGCAACGCAGGTGGTTAGAACTGGTGAAGGACTACGACGTGGAAATCCTGTACCACCCAGGTAAAGCAAATGTAGTTGCAGACGCCCTTAGTAGGAAGCCAGCCCACTCTTCCTCTCAAGCCACCAACCAGGCGAAGTTACAATCAGAGTTTGAGCGTGCAGAGATTGCAGTCTTGTTGGGCGAAGCAAGCCGACGCTTTGCACTTTGTGATTCAACCAACCTTGAGACAACGTATCATAACTTCTCAGACGACGGACTCTTGGCTTTTGGAAAAGTTCCGTCGGGTGGGCTCAGAACAAGAACAAGAGTTCTCCTTGTCCTCAGATGGGGGACTGTTATTTCAGGGCCGGTTGTGTGTCCCCGACGTTGGGGAACTCAAAAACGAGATTTTAGCAGAGGGCCACAACTCCCCATTTTCCATACATCCAGGTAGTACTAAGATGTACCGAGATCTGAAGCAACTTTTCTGGTGGCAGAACATGAAGCGAGATGTGGCTGATTATGTCAGTAAATGTTTGGTTTGCCAACAAGTGAAAGCACCAAGGCAAAAGCAAAAGCAGGTAGTGCTGTAACAGCCGTTGGGCGTTCCACGGTGGAAGTGGGACGAAATTTCTATGGACTTCATAGTGGGTCTACCCAGGACCTTAAAAGGGTTTACCGTGGTTTGGGTCGTGGTCGACAGACTAACTAAGTCGGCGCACTTCTTACCAGGGAAACCCACTTACTCCACTGATAAATGGGCACAATTGTACATGGAGGAGATAGTCAGGTTGCATGGAGTTCCTGCTAAAATTGTTTCAGACAGAGACCCTCGTTTCACCTCTAAGTTATGGAGGAGTTTTGCGTAAAGCGTTAGGCACTCTCGTTAAACTTGATACCTCGTTCCATCCTCAAACAGACGGTCGAGGGAACGCCTCAACCAGTGTTGGAGGACATGCTACGAACTGCGCGCCTTGACTTTCAGTAGTTGGGATGCCCACCGCATTTGATGGAATTCGCGCATAATACATAGATTATCAAGCGACTATAGGTATGGCACCGTTTGAGGCATTGTATGGAAGGAGGTGCAGAACTCCTGTCTACTGGGATGAGGTTGGTGAACGTCAGTTATTGGGCCCTGAGTTGGTCCAAGTTACAAATGAGGCAATACAGAGGATCCGAGCAAGAATGCGAACTGCTCAGAGTAGGCAGAAGAGCTACGCTGATTCAAGGAGGAAAGACTTGGAATTCGAGGTAGGGAACCATGTGTTCCTAAAAGTGGCACCAATGAAAGGGGTTGTGAGATTCGGTCGTAGAGGAAAGCTGAGCCCGCGATTCATAGGACCCTTTGAGATCCTAGAGCGGATTGGCCCAGTGGCGTACCGATTGGCACTGCCGCCATCTCTATCTTCGGTCCACAGTGTCTTTCATGTTTCCATGTTGAGGAAATACGTACCTGACCCAACGCATGTGGTTGACTTTGAACCCTTGCACTTGAGCGAGGACTTGAGTTACGAGGAACGACCTGTGCAGATTCTCGACAGGGACCAAAAGGTTCTCCGTAACCGAACTGTCAATTTAGTAAAGGTCTTGTGGCAGAGCCGGGAGGCAAAAGAAGCTACTTGGGAGCGAGAGGAGGAAATGCGAGCCAATCACCCAGAGCTGTTCCATGATTGGGAACTTTCGGGGACGAAAGTTTCTAAGCAGGGTAGATTGTAACGCCCGCACCATAAATCAGGTTTATGCTCCATTAAAGTATTTATTAATATTAGTAAAAATCATACATTAAATTTGAGTTTTGACTTAGTCAAGGCCTTTTTGTGAATTGTAGGTGGTTGAGGGGCATTTTAGTAATCAAACCCCAAGTAGGGTTTTTAAAAGAGGCCCTTTTGTCCTCTTATGCACGCAAATCGAGGTAATCATCTCCTCACCATCTTCCCTCACACAAACCCTAGCCGCCGCACGGATTCCGAGCCGCCGCCGTCCACCGTCTGAAGTCGTCGCGCTCGCCGAAAACTCGTGACGCCGCCCGCTCGTGACGCAGCCGGTCGGTTCGCTGGTCGCCGTCTCGCCTGAAGTCTCGCGCCGCAGTCAGCCGCAGACTGCGAGCCCTCGCCTGCGCCGCTCGTCCAGCTTCTGCGCGCCGCCGATCGAAGCTCCGTCAGCCGCCCGACGCGCGACGCCGCCTGCAGATCCGTTCTCCAGCCGCCCGACGCCGAAGCTCCGCCAGCCGCCCGACGCGCGACGCCCCGCCTGCAAATCCGTTGTCCGCCTCGCCCAGCGCGCGCGTCAGCAGCGCGCCGCCGCCGCCGCCGCGCCGCCCTCACATCGATGGCGAAGTTTACCTTGGTCTTCGCCGGATTCGCGGTGATTGAATTGCCATCTCTATGAAGGGCCTGTATAGTAAGATTTGTTTAAGTTGAGGTTAATTAACCCATGGTTGTGTTAGGTATTCGTCGAAATTGTAGAAATTCGCAACGGACCTAAACGAAAGTCGTTTGAGTCGGGTTACGCAGGAGAAAATTACAACCCAGTTGTTAGCTGAGGCTAAGGTAAGGGAACCCATACAATTGTCAGATCCAGATTGAAAAGTTTGCTGAAAACATCCCACATGGTTGGAGGTTTTGGTTTGAAAAGCCATGTTGGATTGAGTTATGACTTTTTGTTGATATTGTGAATGCTGGATTTATGCCATGAATGTTAGATTTCTGTTGCCCTGTTGATATTGTGAATGCTGGATTAATGCCATGAATGTTAGATTCTGTTGTCCTTGAAATTATGCAAGTTGATCTAGCCATGTTAATGCCATGAGATTTATTGTGTTCTAAATAGAACATATAGGTAACTGAGACCCTGATACTGCCATACTAAGTTTATTTGCGAAGGCTGTGTGAAATTTTCCTGGATTTATAATTACGTATTTTGAGATTCTCGGAGTCGACCCACTCAGAGAGGCCATGTTGTGGGAGGACTAGTTGTTTCGTTAGAAGCCGAAGAGAAATTTAAATGAAATTGTTTACGAAGGCTTGACAACTAACCCCCACTATTTAATGAATGTATGATTATATTAATGGGTCGACCCAGAATGGAGGCCATGGAACAGGAAGTAAAAATTTCCACAAAAAGCCGAAGAGAAAAGCCACGAATGTCTTTTATATTTTACTTGTATATTTTTTGAGGGTCCATGACTTTTGAACCCCTGCCTGTGGGGACTCTTACTGAGTATTATGTATATAATACTCACCCCCTTCTTTAAAAATAAAAATGTTTTGTGTAAGAGGCAAAGGCAAAGTGGGTTGAATGACGAGGAGCGCTACTCGAGCCATGGGATAAGAGAAGCCAGTTTGGCAAATTTGAGTCACATGTTTTCTGTCGGCTGTTCTTTGGTTAAAACATTTCCTTTTCGTTTATTCTTTGATTTAAGTCTAGGGAGGCCAAGTCAAGTTAAATTCTTTGTTAAAATAATGTCATTTTCAATTCTTTTTATTGGGATCCCAAATGAACGATTGATTTGTTTTTTTTTGAATAACTGTTTCGATTTTATTCATTTCTTCAATCTTTAACTTCAATCATTTAGGGGCCTCGATTCATGCATGTTTAGTAAAGACTCTAGGGACAGGTTTAGCCAAAATCTTAGGGTCCTTACAGAAAGTTTTTCTTAGATGGGTATATTGTGGTGCCCCGTAAAATTAGATGCTTTAATTGTATTTGTTTTAAATTTGAATCTTTGGATAATCAGAACAAGATTTGAAAATGGTGTTTCAAAGTTTAAAAAAGGATTAGGATTTCTGTTTGTTTAGGATTTCTTTTTCTAAAATGATTAGAATTCCTTGTTCTAAAAGGATTAAGACTTTTTGGTGTCTATTTAAACTAGAGTATTAGCAACTTAAAGACACACTTCAAAATTCTCCTCATCTTCTTCTTTTCTTCACTTTCTTCATCTCGCCGGACAGTCGTCGGAGACTCGCCGGAAAGTCGTCGGACCATCGTCGGAGACTCACCGGACCGTCATCAGAGACTTGTCGGATCGTCATCGGAAAGTTGTCGGATCGTCGTCGGAAAGTACCGTACGGTTGAGTTAATAACTCAACTCCATGGGGTTGGGTTATTAAGTCACCGGTTATAATTGTTGGTGAAACAAACAATTAACCCAACTCAACTCAACCCAACCCCATAAACCAAACACCCCCTTACATTTCTCTTTTCTTAAACTTCCTCAAAAGTCCCAAACATCACATCACACATAAGAAAAATATTGAGAGAATTCATATTTAAATTGCTTAAATTTCACTTCAATTCAATAGCTTCTGTTTTTTTTTTTTTTTTTGATTCATTTTCTTTAAAGTACTATATATACTTGTCTTGATGAAGTCTCTTTTGAGCTAGGTTCATTGGAAGGAAGGAAAGAAAGAAAGAAAAAAAGGGTAGGCATGTGCATATGTATATATGATTGGAAGTAATATTAATGAGGTATTGTTCTTAAGTCTATTCAATTTCACTAGTGGCCATTGGAGCATTAAATTTGGGCACATTGGCCTTCTTCTTGTCCTCATCATACTCATGCACACGGGTGTGCAGCAGCTTGGCCCTGTCATCGTTATCACCAACTTTTTCTCTATACACATAATATTGCATGGCTTCGATCCATTTTATATAGGTATAAAAACCAACCCATGTGCTTTCATCTTTAGCCAGACATTTCTTACATTTCTTTGCAATTAATTTGTCTATTTGGTTTCCCCAAAAGTGCTTTCTTTACTACTCAATCAAAGTTCATGTTTGGTTCCATTTGGTTTCATTTATTTTCTTTTTCTACTCTCTTGACCTTTCGTTAGAAAGGATCTTGTTAGAAGTGGTAACAAAATCCCACATTGGTTAGGGATAGAACAGATTTATGGTATACAAGTAAACAATTATCTTCATTGCATATCAGGCCTTTTGGGGAACTAAAAGTAAAGGCATAAAGATTGATGCCCAAAGTAATCAATATCATACCTCTATCAACTATTTGGTATTTAACTATTTTGGTTTTTGGTTTTCGAGAGTTGAAGTTGGTTTGATATTGATACAATTTTGTATTTTTGAAACACATTAGCCTAACTCAATTAGTTAAGATATAAGGTTTCAACTAAGATATCAAATATTTAAATCCCCTACTCCAACTTTTTGTTGGACTAAAAAATATATAATTCACTTTAATTTTAGATTTTGGCTAACATTTCAAATCTAGTTAGTAAAAGGTATTGTGAACACTAAAAACAAAATGGTTACGAAGCGGATTAGAGAATTTGAAACATGGTTGATGTTTTGATTACGTTCTCAATTTTAACCTTCTTGCTTTGAATTCTATGATATCAAAAATCCCAAATTAATCAAACAATCAATGATTGTGTTCATAAACATGGCACAGCTAATTAATTGCAAAGACAACCAAGTTCACTTTCTTCAAATTAGCTATTCACACTTAGTAATTTTATAAATTAGAAATTAATGTTGGCACAATTCTTTATATGAGTACAATTATGAGTAGAGGAAGATAACAAAGAAATACATTAAGTCAAATTGAAATCAAATGATCAGCTTTAATTTAAAAGCTTTGGACAGATTTACAAAATGGATGTTTCTGCTTGTCTTTTGGAACTTAATCATTGCAAAAGATCAACATTAAAATTGGAAAAATATATATAAAAAAGTGGGAAAAAAAAACTTCAAATTCGCTTAAATGTATATTTCTTTCATCTGTACAATATTGCATCAGTGAATATATGTTTCTCCCTAATTAACAAGCCCTTTAGAAAGAAAAGATATCATAAAAGTAATTAAAGTACTTATGAATTTTGAATTCTCATTTGCAATTAGCAAGAAACCGCATTCCATCAACCTGAGCTTGAAGAAACGATATGTAATCTAGGGCTTCTTCAATCAACAAAACTTCATCCTCCATAAACTCTCCCCCCGGAACCAAACTCCTCAGAACTTTGGTCCTTTTCTGAACCAATCTCTTGGCAACTGATCTTGCTAAGGACCTTGACGGAGGCGAGTGACTCCTCACCACTTTTCGACCGACTCTCCGACTCATCTTTCGCAGCGTCGTCGTCCTTCGAAGCTTCCTGCGAATGGATTGACGATTCAAGATGGCCTTAGATGGAGCTCGACCTGCGTCGCCTTTTATGGATTTGGCAATGATGGCACGACTCCAAAGAGTCGCGCCGTTCCTCGACGCAGCCATGGCGAAGTCGGCAGACATTTTTATGGCTTTTTTTCTTTGTAAGAAGTCCATGTTTGTGTTTGAGGAGGTGATGGACTGTAGACCCACCAGCCATTTCTTGAGAAAATTTTGTTTGAGCTTGTTGGGGTTGGGCATCTTGTTGAAGAAAGAAAGGTAGTAGAGGAAAGATTGGATTTTTAAGAAGAATTTAGGGTTTAAAAAAGAGCTAGGGTTGGATATGTGAGAGAAAGAGAAAGAAAAAGAGGGAAGGAATGAGAGATTGAAGGGATGAGCAGAAAGGGGATTTTATGTGTGTTAGAGAAGAAAGGAATGGTGGGGCTGTGAGAGAAAGACACAGCACATGGAAGCACATGGAGGATAAGGCCCACCACACCCAAATCAACCCTAGAGACCATTAGGGAAAAAAAAATGTGGCTAGACTGTTTAGATTTATAGTAAAAAGAATATAAATAAATGGTTTGCCCCTTTATGCAAAATTGCAAAACCTAACATTATGATAATGGGTTATGATCTCAGGCAAACAAAGTCTACAAAAATGAGGTCAAATTATTCAATGAGACCGCTACCAAACTGTCGGCCACCTCACTGAATAATTTTTCAAAAATGAGAGTGTGATTCAATGATCTGTTGCGAAAAAAAGGCTAAATGCGTGAAGACGATTAAAAGAAAGAAGGAAAACTATAGATTTATGTTTGAAATTAGCATATGTATTTATATAACTTTAATCAATCACACACACTAGCTACAACCACTAAAAACACCTATAAACCTTTGCTTTAAAAATTATATTGACATTTTTGGATTAGATGTTGAAGAATTTAGATCACCTAACTTTAACACAATCAATGTATGCATGTTGTGGCCCATGGAGTGGCATGAAAAGGGAAGGAAAGAGAGAGTTATTGTTAAAAATAAGCTTCAAAACACAAATACATCCAATCATTCATTCCAATTCTGGCATTTTCCTTTCTTTTAATTAAGTTTCAAATGAATTATTTAAGCAGGGTGGAAAAAATATAGAACTTTGGAATCAGTGCTATTGACTTAGATGCACCCACAAATCAAATCCATCTCCCATTATTTTGTTCATTTATTCATAAATTTAAAAAAAAAAAAGAAAAAAAAAAAAGAAAACTATTCCTGGGAAGGTCTTGGTGATTTTCTCAACCATTCATAATTGCATGTGAAAAGCAAGGATTGTGCAAGATTAATGAGGAACATTAAGAAGTCTCATGGTCACACTATTGCATAATTATGTAACCAAAAGTGATTGAAATTTTCAAATAAGAATTCAATGGCATATATATGTTGTGTTTTGTATGAGTGTATTGATCGTGTTAGGCTATCATGACTTTGATTGACGAGGTTCGATGCATATACTATTAAGGTTAAATTACAAATTTGGTCTCTATAGTTTAGAGAGAGTAAGGAATTTAAGTCCCTCTAATTCTTATGATTTGATAAAATCTTATAAATTGTGTTTATGGTTTGATAAAACTCTCAAATAAATAGTCTCTAGGTTTTATCAAACCATAGAGATGCATTCTAATTTTTGAAATCATAGATACTAAATTCTAAATTTCTCCAAAAGTCCAAACTATAACGACTAAATTTGTAATTTAACCTACTATGAATTATATAAATGGGCATTCATCAAAAAAAAAAAAATTATATAAATGGGCTGAAAAATAACTTTGATAGAATTAGAAATTCTCACCTCGATATGATACTATTCAACGTTTAATTTAGTGCTAAAAGTACTTTGAGTTACTAGTTTATGGATTAATTTAATCGTTTAAGATATTTTCGAGAATAATTCTCTTAATTACAGAACATTAATTTAATTATACGGGTTTTAGATTTTTTTTTGTTTGATTTTCTGTTCTTTTTTCCTTTTTTTTTTTAAATCATGAATACTCATTAAGGGCAGAAGTACAATAGAAAGACTCTGCATGATTGAGCTAATTTGAACACTTGGTGAAATCTGTCTCTTGAAATTTATAAAAGTAAAAGCGATTTTCCAATTCATATGTCTGTTATGATGAATGAAAGACAAGGTAAAACCCTTTCCTACAAAGATTCTTTTAAATGATTCTATATATAAACAGAAATTAAAAACTTAAGTTTATTTTCATCCCATTTCTTTATAATAGAGATCATTTCGCTTAATTAAGCATTTGAACTCTTAGTCAAATTCTAAAAACAAAGTCAAATTTTTGACAACTATTTTTTTTTAGTTTTTGAAAACATAGGTACAAAGTAAATAAGAAGAAATATAAACGTAGTATTTTTAGGTTTAAATTTTAAAAACTAAAAATAAAAAACAAAATAGATATGAAACGGAGCCTGAATTTCCTGTCAACTCTCTTCATCGGGTAACTTTAATTGATGGCTGATTGGGTGATTTGAATTAATTATTTTGATTATTGCAACCTTTTGGGGAGTTGGTCCAGTATTAGTCAATTATTTTTAAAAGAAGAATTAAAGTATATGTATTTTAACTTTAGATCATAAGTTCAATCTCTTACCTATGTTTAATCAAGAACCAGTATTAATTAATAAATATGTTATAACTTGTGTCAATTCTAAGTGTTGTAGAGATAATTTCAATATATTTAAAATTAGAAGTGTTTATGAGTAAATGATTCAATGAAAAATATATTTTGGATCAAACTCAGTTGCTTGAGTCATTAATTTGTCAAACTCGGTAAAGTGATGAACCAACCTAGATTCAACCATTTATATAATATTTGAGTTTAAGTTGTTTACGTCACATATTTTAAAACAAAAAATAAATATTTAGGGGAATGATGGTTGATTAATTCTATAAGAACTAATGTATATATTTTTTTTTTTTATAACAAAAGTGGAGTATGAGGATTTAAACTTCCTGTTTGTAGTGCTAACAAAGTCACATATTGACTAGAGAAGAAAGAGATCTAAGCTATATAAGTAATTACTTCTATTGGTATGAGATCTTTTAAGGAGAACCAAAAGTAAAGTCACGAGAGTTTCGGTGATATTTTATTTGATATTTTATAGACCTAAACATCGTTTAATGTTAGATATTTGATTTTTTGTGCTAAATCAATAAGGTAACTCAGTCTTTATCCATGCTCATCCCCATGTTCATCATCAAAACATTTGCGACATTGAAATCATGGTCATCATAAAGATTTTTTTTTTTTTTTGATAAAGTCATCATAAAGTTAATTAAGTTAATTAAATGTGTGCTTCAAATTGAGGAGTTTTGCTACCTCCAGTTGTATATCTTTTTCTTAGTTCAACAACATTTAGAGTTAGGAGATTCGAACTTCTAACTTTTTGATTAAAAGTACATATCAATTACTATTGAATTATGCTTATTCTACTACTTAATTTATTTATTTTTAGTAAAATAGGAGTTAGAAGATTTCAACCATAATTTTCATCATCTACACAATCGATAGGTAGGTTGAGTTGTATGCTCTGTTTGACACTACTTTTCCACATACTAATGAGTGTTTTTATCCATTTAAAAAACTATTCACAACCTTAATTATGCAAAACCAATAATAAAAATGCCATGCAAAATGATAACAAAAATAATGACGCACTAAGATATTATTGGTTATTATTGGTTAGTATTATTGGCTATTATTGGTTAATATTAAGGTGCTGTGTTTAACAATAATAACGTATTATTTGCACGTACTAATGGATGTTTTTATTAATGCCTCAATGTATTACTTTCCACATTGTCGATTAATGGATGTTACGTTTTATTATTTGTGGTGATGTGGCAATGGTCTTACGTTGAAGAGGAAGTAAATGAAGAAAACTAGTAAGGTAGTTTGTTTTGTGGTAATCTAAGTTTCTTGTGGGAACGTAGATCTGGATTACCTCATTTGTTTTATAGTACGGTAAGATACTTTGGTATATCAAGGCGTCCGAGTATTTTAGGATGTCGATTCGGGCATCTAGTTAAACTTAGATGTTCTTTTGAACTTGGGTTTTTAAGATTCATATGGTGAGAGAATCTTCTAATGACATTTTTTCCATTTATCAATTTTTTTAATTTTTTATTTTTATTTAAAAATAAATTAATGTATTTATGCACTAATAAACAAGCATAGCTATGAATTAATATTAAGTATTAAATATTTTATTAAAATATTAAACTAATATAAATTAATTTGTTCTACAAAATAACACATAAATATTAGTAACATAAATATTAGTATAAAATAAATTGATATACAAATATAATATTAAATTAAATGCATGTGATATCAATTTAAATTAGATTAAATTAATAAGTAAATTATGTAAAGGTTAGCAAAGGACATTATTGGTATAACACACGATCTTAAGATATTCCCCTACATAAATCCTTCAAAACAAGCATGGTTATTTAAATATTCCCAGACATCTTTATAAATTTTCTTGCAAAACAACATGGTAATTGATCGATGTAAATGCAACGCATGCATGTGATCGAAGTAATAACAAAATGATACGTGAGTATTGAGTATTGTATCCACATGGATTAGTTTTAAATTCAATCAATTATCGCGAATAATGTTATAATATTTTATTTAGAGAAGAGAAAGCAAGAGCAAACAGGAAAAATAAATACTAATCCTAGAAAGCAAGATAAATGGAAAACACAAATCGATGAGTAATTCTATAAGTGTTGATTGCATTCTTGGACCTTAATTTACTAAAATTAACTAATAATTAGGCATAATCAAATGTTCCGTTCATAAATCTAGAAGCCTATAATGTCATGGAATCTCCTATCGGTCTCTTCCAAATCTCGAGTGTAATTAATTAAATTACGTGTCTGTCTCATTAATAAGTTCTCAATTGGCATTACGATCCTTCGTCACTGACCTCTATAGATTAATTATTACTCACACTGTCACTTAGGTAATTAATCTACAATCATGTATTCAGTTCTAGTCTAAGTCTATCTCTATCGAGCCTCTTCTTAGTAACTAATCAATTAGACCATGTCCAATTAATTAATATTCAGCACGAATTATAATCAATTAACCGTTTATCCCATTGTCACTTGGTTAACTAACCAATTGTGCATTAAGCTAACTAGCAATCTTCTATCGAGCTATACTTAGTCCTATCTCAATTAATTAACACACAACCTAAGGGCATTAAGCCTAAAATGCATAAATGAACATAAACACTAAATCAACCATAATTATCAACTAAATTAAGAAAATCAAGTGCAATGGTCCAAGAATTACAACTACCGATAGAAAATTAAGTGATTTATCTCAACATACATTCAGTAAGTACACCAAAAATCCTTAATTACAGTCTCTAAATTAACTACAATTGAAAGACAAAGAGAAAGAAAACACTAACGATAGAAGAAAGTACAAACGATAGATAATCTCGTGTTCCTGAGGTGATCAATCTCGAATTTCGAGCTCCAAGGTCTTCAATTTTGCTCCAAAACACTCACAAAAACCTTCGAAATAACCTCAATTATGGTCCGGAATCAAGATTAGGACTAAACCCTCGAAATAGCCTCCCAAAATTAAAGAGAAGATGGGTAGTTTATATAGTATGGATCGAGCAATGTCTAAAAAATGTATTATGTTGGTATAGTAGCGTCTAGGCACTCCTAAAAAAGTGTGAAAATCAGTATCGTAGCGCCTAGGCGCTGTTTCTTCTTTTTAGCTTTCAACTTGAAAAAATCATCAAACTTTGACTTTCAAAATGACTCGAAAATGTCACAACTTAGACTTTCAAAATGAAAATTTTCTTGCTCAACATTTTATTAATCATCTATTCTTTACGTGAATTATGCTCTCAAGAGGCTTCAATATCAATCAAAATACTCTCGAATACTCAGTTTTTCTCTTTAAGTTTGGTTTCTAAAAGATAGACAAAAATAGGTATAAAAGCTCACGAATTTATAACAAAACTAGCATTAATATAAGGAATAAGTTAGCACTAAATGAGCGTTATCAGTAATCTAAAGATGTCGTACATCTAAAATTCTTGGCATCTGAAGATGCCAGACATCCTGATTCCCTAAAAACAAACGACTCCTAGGGCTAATCTAGATTGCCATTGAAAAAAGTATTTCTCAAAAATACATTTTCTTTTAAACATTTTCTATAAAAACAGTTTAAAATTAAAACATTTATATGTTTGGTTATATTTTCTCGAAAGTGTTTTTATACAAAAGTTTTGTTTGGTTTGATTGGTTAGAAGTGCTAACAAAACCCTACATTGGCTAGGGAATGAGAGATCATATAAGTAAGGATAATTATCTCTATTGGTATGATGTCTTTTGGGGAAACCAAAAACAAAACTATGAGGGTTTGTGCACAAAGTGAACAATATCATGTCATTTTATAGACTGTGAGGGGTCGTTATCCTTATCATGGTTTGCTTACATTCAAAATACCTTCTACAAATGTCAAATTACCATAAATGATGACTATTAAACACTATGAACGAATAACTTCAAATTTGTATTTAAAACATTATGACCGGTTGCAGGAAGTGAAGGTAATGTGAGGGTATTTTAGTCATTTTCATCTATCATGAAAATTTAAAAGGAATTCCCAATTAAACACTTAAAAATATTGGTTAAATTACAAATTTGGTCCTTATAATTAAAAAAAAAGTTATAAATTAGTCTGGATGATTTAGAAATATTAGAATTAGTCTCATGGTTTGATCAAACCCACATAAATTATTTATAAGGATTTTATAAAACTATAAGGACTATTTATGAAGTTTTATCCAATAATAAGAACAAAATTCTAACTTCTAAAAATCATAATAACTAGCCAAAGAGAGTATAGCTCGACTGACATGTTGAATGTATAACGACCATGAAGTTTGTGATTCAAATCTCCAACCCTTATTAGAGTTACCAAACTCTACAAATTTGATGAAAATGTCTTTTTTCTTTTTGTAATTAAACACTTGAAAAGTCAATCTAAACCCACACTAAGTTTCTTTGATGATTTGACTTCCTCATAATCTATTCACTCTCTTCCCTCTCTCAAACCTTTGCCCTCCCTTTTTTTATATGTAAATATCTATTATGATCTCCTTCTTGCTCACAACAATAAACCATAGCATATTCAGACTTCGACCTTTTATTTAAGAGGATTGAGAGCCATAGGAAAGAAAAATCGAGAGGTGGGAGCAAAGCTTAATCCAGTGTATATCAACGAGCCGAAAAAACTTGCTATCGATCAAACATTGTCAGTTGGATGAAGGAGTAAACATCAATTGGGAAAATAATTTCTTCCTCTACTTCACACTAACCCCAACGGAAATCACCTATAAATAGAGCCAAATGGCCAAATCACAGATCTCGTGAGTCACGTGTGAGAGTTAAATCAATTGGGAGAGGGAAAGTAAGAGAAACGTTAATCCAATTTGTTGAACTTTGTGGTCGTTACCACATTCGTTAGGCCAGTTTATTTATTATATTATTAATAAACCAATCTTTCTTCATTATTATTGTTGTGATAAGAAGAACAAGTGATAAAGTTTATGTTTTATTAATAATTTGCTTTGTGTGCCAAATTTTCCATTGCAGTATAAATTGTGCGTAAAATTTGTTGAATACTATATTTGAAGAAATTTGTTGTGTTAAATTAAATAAATTATACTTTATTCAAAGTTCAAATTTAAATATTCAATTAAATAATAAATTAACTTTAATTTTAAATATTCTTAGAACAATATGGGTTCAAGTTCAAGTAGAAGTGAAATTTTCTCATTTTATTTTATAAATTCAATTAAATAAAATGTATTGTGGTAAATTTCATTTAATTTTTCACACGTTCATATTACAACGTTGGTGTAAATTATAACAAAACATAAACTATTTGAATCATAAATATTGAAGTGGTGATATGTCTTGGTTCACTTTTTATTTCGAATGAGTTGTATATGGAAAAGAATTATAACTAAAAAGAATATGGTTTAATTATAAAAATATATGCGTTTGTATAAAGTATGTTTGTGTGCCAATTTTACCCTTTCATTTTTAAACATTAAATTAAATGTGTTGTATTAACATCAATTTCATAAAAGGAGGGAGATTTAACGAGGAAAAAATGGTAAAACTTAATAAAATTGAATTAGAGGTCTACACGTTTGCATCATTGCAACATAGTATTTTTCCTTTCTAATTTTTTTTTTTGCTCTAACTTTTTCATATGTTGTCCCATTAGTTATTTAAAATGCCTTGGAATTGTCTTTTCGAGCTTTACGTTATTAGATACCTTAAAACATTAAAATAATTCATAAATTAAAAGTTTATTATCATCCAAACATATGATATGATTGAAGCTCATAAAGTTAAACAATTGTTTACTGATTTAATTTTCTTTTCTAAGGAATATATATATATATATTTCTACATAGGTATTTGTTTTAGTATTAAAATTTTAATATGAGAATGAGAATTCAAACTAGTAGTCAAAAAGAAGATTATTAAATCCTTAATTAATTGAGCTTTTTTAAAAAAAATTAAAAAATATTTGGAGTGGAATAATTCAAATTTTTAACCTCTTGGTCGAGGATACACTTTGACCTTAATCAGTTAAGCTGACACAATATTAATAGTAGCAAAAAAAATATTATTTAGTATAGTTGACACAATATAATTATTATTTTCACATGACTTGTAAATATATGTTTTAGTCCCTAATGTTTGCACATCTTTTCATGTTAGTAGGCCTCCATTATTATTGTTTAAAAAATTTTAAATTAGTCCCTAAATCATGTTTAAGCATTTTTCTATTTAAGCCTCATCAATGGTGGCGGTTAAAATTGGTTTATATAATAACTTACATGACATAATATATATACTTAGTAAATTGGCAGAAACTTAGATGAAAAAGGGTTGTCTAAAAGAAGAAATCTTGAAATTTCTACCGATTTTTAAAAAATTTGTAGAAAAAAATTAAAGATGGAGTTAGAAACTTTACTTTATTAATTAAATGACTTTTTTCCTCATCTAAAATTTTCACCTAAATATTATGTCAGGTAAATTTATCATCTTAAGAAAATGTCATGTCAACTTATCATCTGCATTAACCAATAATATGAGAATAAATTTGAAATATTAAAATATTAAAGATTACATCGAAACTTTTGAACAATAAAGACTGAATTGAAAAAACAATTCAACATAAGTGATTAAAATGTCTTATTATATCATTGAAAATATAAGAGAAAAAATTATAAATTTAGTTTTTTTTCTATATATTTTATTAAAATAAGAGTGTAGGCTCTTTTCATACATTATGGATATGGAAGTAAGTTTTTTTTTTCTTTTCTTTTGGATTTTTTTTTTCTTTTTGAATGGTTCAACCACACATCAAGGGAGGATTTGAACCTCTGATTTTTTAGACGATGATATACGCCTTAATCAATTTAGTTATGCCCATATTGACACATGAGAGTAAATAATCGAGGAAGCATTTAATATACTCTTAACTTTTGGTATACGTACACACAAGAGTACACTTAAAGCAAATAACTCAACCCATAAAATCAGCTAATAAAATCTCAACAATCCAACAGCTCATAACAATGGGCATTAGTTGATTTCTTGTAATTTACACCTCACATCATTAATAACACCCTTAGCTAGCTTAATCATAGAAAACTGCCTTATCAAGCTTTATGTCCATGTACTATATGAATGTGAGACCAAATTAGGCATGATTAAGGAGAATATGATGATTAAGGAATGATTAAAGGAGAATATGATGATTGAAACTGTATTGAGTCTGACCATTTGACTATGAGAAAAGAAATTAAGGCAGAAAGATAGTAATTTTAAGGTAACGATGTCAATAAAGAAAACCTATTTTTTTCCTAGTTTTAGCACATTTCTATTAGCTTTAAACAAAAATTATAGAAGGGTGATCACCTATTAAAAAAGATGAGAAACTATTTAAGAATCGAGAGTTCAACTTATATTAGACTCTAATACATAAATACAAGTTATCCAATAAACCAAAAGATCAATTCACAAAAAAAAAAAAAAATAGTATTTTTTTTAATATTTTTATAAGACACAAAAATATGGAAAATCGTGTTTGAATAATATTTTAGTTATTCTCTTAAACATAAAATTTGAGTTTTGTAACTTTTACGCCTAACTCTCACTTTTCTTTAGATTTAACTCTATATTTCTTATTAATGATAAGAACTCCATAAAGAAAATAGATGTGACAATCTCTATGCTCTGATCGAGATAAAAAATATGGGAGAATTTCTTACCTCTCAAGAAAAATCAACCTCCATTTAGTATTGGATATGAACCATGACTTGGACATCAAAGTTAAAAAAGTTCTATAACTTTTTTAATTCACATTTTCTTTCTTTCAATTAACACAAGAGAGATATGAATTTGAACTATTGATCGTGTAGCCTTTTTAAAAGGTTGTTTGTACCTTAACTAATTGAATTCTTCTCAAATTAAAAAATTGATGTTAGGGTTAGATTAAAATGCTTGGTATTTTTCTTTTTTAATCAACTTGAAAAAAATTGTGAATTACCTTTCAAATCTTAAATTAATGTTACAACTGTTTTCTATAAAATATTTCATCGTTATTTCATGGATACTTTTTCGTCTCTTTTTTTTCTCGACACAATATTTTTGTTATTGTGTATTATTAATGGAGGTTTTTACTTAATTGTTTCCTCATAAGAGTAAATGTAAAAGCTCACTATGTAGTTTACATAAATTCAAAAAACAAGTTGAAAAGGAATTTGTCCCACTATCAAGATATTTGATTATGATGTTTGTGGGTAAATTATAATAATTCCTACTATTTTTCAAAATTTCTTGTTCAATTACATATATGTGGTATAATTCAACAAGTCTCCTGTCCTCAAATCTATGAGCAAAATGGGGTAGCATAATGCAAATACAGATATTTTGTTAAAACTACTCTTTCTATGATGGGCTATGCAACTTTATCTATAAGGGGTTGTTTGAGACGTTGAATGAGTTATAATAACAGAAGTTATAATAGTCTGTAAAATTATATAATATTATTTAAAATGCAGAGTAATATAGTCTGTGGTTATAATAGTCTGTGTTTGAGATGCAGAGTATTCTAACAGTTATAATAACATAACTATGTCCCAAACAGACCCTAAATTTTGGGTAGATATCTTTCTCTCAGTGTCCTCTACTTCATTTAATTAAAGGTACATACTTCTTTATTATAAATGTATCTAAAGGAAAAAATTGTTTTATTGGCCACTTGAGTACAACAACCTTAAAGTCTTTGGTTGTCAATGTCCTTGCTAGACTATAAGTGCCAAACACAAACCAAATAGAAAAACTTATCCTTGCATTATTTATTTGTCATAATGCTTGCAATAAAAAATTTAGGTTGCCTTGACCTTTTCACCAAGTTATGTTTAATTTACATCTAGCATGTAGTCATTAATGAGTCCATTCTCCTTTCACTTTAAAACACCCCCTCTGAGGGAAATTTTGAATTAGGTTTTGAGATCTTAAGCCCTGCTTGATAACATACTATTTCGTTTTTCATTTTTTGTTTTTTATTTTTTAAATTTATACTGTTTTTTTCACAATTTTTCTTCATCTTCAATATAATATTTCCATATTTTTTGAGATACCATTCAAGTTTCTTGCCAAATTTCAAAAACAAAAAAAAGTTTTGAAACTACTTTTTTCAGTTTTCAAAACTTAGCTTGGGTTTTAAAAAAGTAGGTAAGAAAATAGTAGAAACCCATAGATAGAAATAATATTTTTAGGCTTAAATTTTTAAAAACAAAAAACAAAAAATTAAGGCCCGTTTGATAACCATTTGGTTTTTAGTTTTTAGTTTTTGAAATTTAAGCCTAAAAATATTACTTTTACCAATGAGTTTATATGTTTTCTTATCTTGTTTGTACATATGTTTTCAAAAAATAAGCTAACTTTTGAAAACTAAAAAAAATAATTTTCAAAAACTTGATTTTGTTTTTAGAATTTGGTTAAAAATTCAAATGTTTCCTTAAGCGAGATGATCCTTATTGTAGAGAAATTATGTGAAAATAAGTTTAACTTTCAAAAACCAAAAACTAAAAACAAAATGGTTATCAAATGAGGCCTAAATGGTTATCAAATAGGGTCTTAAATTTCATCTTTTACACACACAATAATAAAAGTATGAAAGAAGAATAGTAAAGAAAAAGAAAAGTTAAAAAAAAAAACCAGAGATATATATAGGTTTATCCCTTTATTGGGCTACCTATATTCTGCCAACTCTACAAATTCTACTATATTATTGTTGAAGATTACAAAAACCAAAATAACAAGGATTACTATATTATAGATGCTAGAACAATTTCCCTTGTTATTTTCCATCTACCTCAAGTCCCAAAATAAATACAACTTGCTAACAAACTGCATCAAATCCTTCCTCTTAAAGACATCTTGAACCTCGTGGATATAAGGTTCACCTTGCTCTAACATGTTTAAAGATTTCAATATAGACAAGAATTATGCTAACTTCAAAATAAAATCCAACTAGTTAAAAATATTAGGGCCTCTTTGGTAAGCAAATTGGAAGCAGAAATTTGAAAACAAGGGAGTTGTATTTCATGTTTTCAGATATGTGTTTGGTAGTAGATTTAGAAATTTGATTTCGTTCTAAACAGTTGTTTAAAGTGTGTCCTATAATATATTTACAGATCATGAAATTAGTTGTAGTTGCAAAACTATTTATTAGGTTAAATATAAATCATTATTAATTAATTTATGAAATGATTTTGTAAATTTTATAGAATTATCATTTTATAATATAATATTATATAGTTTATAATATATTATATTACATATATTTTAATTTAACAAAAGTAAATTGAAGAGAATTTGTAATGGGTAGCAATTATGAGTTTAGTATTTGTAAATATAGCAATATTTTAAAAGAATTGCAAATATGGCAAAAAATCTTTAATTTTTTTTATAATTCCAATTATACCCTTGCCTTAAACCTAATCCCTTTTCAATTGGTATTTGTTTTTATTGTTCGCGCGCTTTTCACTTCCTATTTTAAGAGAGATGGTATTTGTTTTTATTCTTGCATGTTCTATTCCTATTTTTGCGAAACATCTTCTCGATTCCAATCTTCCCAAAATCTTGATCCAATCTTTACACAATTTCGATTCGATCTGTCGAAAGATTGATTATCTTCTCCAATTCGCAAGCCTTCTATTGAATTCGATGGTTGAATTGCGATGCGAGAAGTGAATTCGATGGTTGAATTGCGATGCGAGAATTTTGCAAGTTTGTTTTGGATCGAAAAGTTTGTTTGATTGCATTGCAACTTCGGTATTTGTTCGGTTCATTTTGTTATTTTCGTTTGATTATCTTCTCCGATTGCATTGCATCTTCGGTATTTCTTCGTTATTTTCTGCTTTGTATTTTCATTTTTTGTGTTTTCTGGTTTATTCTTCATTTGTGATATCAATTGTGATATCAGTCAGTTATCAGTGATATTGTGATATCAGTCATCATCAGTTATCAGTGATATCTATTGATATCAGAGATGTCAGTGATTATATCATTTGTGATATCAGTGATATCTACTGATATCATTGTGATATCAGTGATAATCTATCAATTTTTTTGTAGATATCTCAATAACTTACGTGACATCAGTGATATCAGTGCATTTTTTCTATAGTGATCAATAGATACCAGTTATATATAATGATATCAGTGATTAATAGTATATGTGTCATCAATGATAATGATATCAGTGATATTA
This sequence comes from Trichosanthes cucumerina, assembly GCA_036507285.1. Classification (NCBI taxonomy): domain Eukaryota; kingdom Viridiplantae; phylum Streptophyta; class Magnoliopsida; order Cucurbitales; family Cucurbitaceae; genus Trichosanthes; species Trichosanthes cucumerina. The sequence continues at coordinate 8,484,074 of CM071842.1, read as the reverse complement.
GTGATCAATAGATACCAGTTATATCAGTCATCAATGATAATGATATCGGTGATATCGATGATCAATAGATATCAATGATATCACGAGTGACTATTGTGATCAATTTTTATATTATATATTACTTAATGTTGTTATTACTTTTACATTGCGAGGATATGATGAAGCTTCCAATAGTTATTTTTTATAGTGGACAATGGAATGAGAAAAATTTCTATGAGAATTACAAGACCATTGGAATTTTGGTTGATGAGATGATGTGTTTTGATGATTTTATTAATCTGATTGCGAAAGAAGTTCGAATGGATAGTTCTATTTCTTCTATAGAATTGTCGATGTTATTAGGTTATGGGATGAATGGTGCTCAGGATGTGGTTAAAATTCAAGAAGATAAAGATGTTGCTTGGTTTTTAACTTTAGTGAAAGATCAAAATACAAGATATCCTTTAGTTGCTCATATTAATGATGTTTGTTTTGATGGCTCCTCTTGTGCAATTAGTGATGGGAGTGACAAGTTGTTATCAATTACTTCTTCGTCGTCGTCTTCTTCTAGGATTGATGGTGATTTCGAAGTTATTACAAACATTTACAGAGATGTTGATTTGAAGGAAAAGGATGTTTTTGCAAGTAAGGAAATTGTGTCAAAGTTTTTTTCATTCTTGGCTGTGAAGAAGAATTTTGAGTTTACGACGTTAAGAACAAATTCAAAGTCACTTGAACTTCAATGTACCCAAGAGGGATGCCAATGGTTTGTTCGAGCATCGCGTTATAAGAATAGTAACCTTTGGATGCTTAGGAAGTATGTTTCTATTCACAGTTGTTCTATAAATAGTATCCAGCTTCTCATAGGCAAGCCTTCATGTTTAATCGGTGATTATTTGACAGATGACTTTAGATTTCGCTCTTCTGATCTATCGACTCCTAAAGAAATTATGTCTGAAGCACGCACAAAACTTGGAGTTAATATTAGTTACTACAAAGCTTGGAGGCTAAAGAACATATTTTGAAGTCACTAAATGGTGATGCAGCTGAATCATATGCCTTGGTTCCAAAGTTCTTTGCAAAATTAGAAGAAATGAATCCAGGTACATACTGATGACTTATATCACTAACAATTTGATAAAGTTATATCATTTGTAGAATTATACCACCAAGTTTTATATAGACTGATAGAATTCTATTAATTGTTACAGGTACATACACTGCACTTGAAATCGATGCAGAGGGTCATTTTAAGTATTGTTTTATGGCTCTTGGTTCATCTATTGATGGTTGGAAGCACTGTAGACCTAATATATCTGTGGATGGGACATTTTTGAAGTGTAAATTTGTTGGAACTCTATTGACAGCCTCAGCTACTGATGGTAATAATCAAATTTTTCCTCTTGCTTTCAGCATTGTGGATTCAGAAAATGATGCATCATGGAAATGGTTTTTTGAAAACATAAAGAAGAGTTTTGGGGATCGAGAAAATTTGGTTATTGTCTCTAATAGACATTTAAGTATCTCAAAAGCTGTCTTGTCTATTTTTCCAAATGTTGAGTATTGTATTTGTATGCAACATCTTTTGGGAAATCTGAAATTGTCATATAAAGATGCTTTGATAGATAAGTTTTTTAAAAATTGTGCAAGAGCTTATACAGTGGAAGCATTTGAAGACAATATGAGATTGATGGAGTCAATTTATCCTACCATACGAGGATATCTTAGTAATGTTGGGTTTGAAAAGTGGGCACGTGTATATTCTCGAAGAAGAAGATATAGAATGATGACTACAAATAATTCAGAGAGTATAAATGCACGTTTTAGAGTTTCAAGAGATTTACCTGTTGCAACCTTACTTGATTCGATTAGAGATACATTGCAAAAGTGGTTTTCTGAGCGAGAGGAAAGCGACATCAAAATTGAAGTCAATTTTGTCTACTCAATGTGAGACAGAGCTACGAAAAGAACATGATAAATCAAGAAGTTTCAAGGTATGAGTTTTTTCTTTTATGTCATTTAGATATAGCTTTTTTAATCATTGATAGTGTAGTGATAAAAGTTGTTTTATTGATTATTATTCTTATTATTATTGTTTTTTCTATTCAGAGTTGATCCCATTAGCGACTTTGAATATAAGGTAGTTGATAATGAAAATCAATTCTTGGTAAAGTTGGATTAGGTCTTGTAGTTGTCGTGTTTGGGATCATGATGAAATTCCATGTTGTCATGCACTTCAACATTCTTCAGCGGGTTTAATGTGAATGTTTATTCTTTTGTGTCTAAGTATTATTTTCGTAAACATTGTTATCAACTTATGGAGGTGTAATTCGCGATTGGTAATCATTACGAATGGAGTTCTATAGATGTTGGCATGAATGCATTACCTCCAATTGTTAAACGTCAAGCGGGGAAGACCTCGAAAGCAAAGGATTAAATCGATTGGTGAAGCAAGAAGTTACACAAAATGTAGTCGTTGTCATCGTGTTGGTCACAATCGTAGGACATGCAAATTTCCATCGATGTAATTTTTGACAATTGTTTTTAGATATATGTTTTCAAGAACTCAATATTGTTGTTATCATACTATTCATACTATCAATACAAGGTTTCTGATTGCTTCTATTTTTGAAGTTTAATATCAACACTATGAATGAATGAATTGTGAGCACCACAACAAGCAAATATAGACAACTATCACTATAGTGATAGACAACTATCACTGATAGAAGTATATCACTTCTATCAGTAGAAGTCTACCACGGGAAACAACTCTTAGTCATTTATCACTGATAGAAGTAATAAGTCTGATAGAAGAAATAAGTTAATAATCATGATGTCTAATAGGAATGTATCAAGTGATAAGTCTGATAGAAAAAAGAAGTTAATAACCATGAAGAACAAGTAACATCAAGTAATCTAATAGAAAAGTTATTAGTTATACACTTCTATCACTGATATCAGATGATAGAAGTCTAACACTGTATCCATTCACATTCACTAACCATTAACCATTCACATTCACTAACTATTCACAATATTGATAATCATTCACAAACCATTTGCAATCGTTCATTCACAAATTCGCTTTCATCGAGAGAGTTAAACAAATGGTAACCCCTTGCTTTTATCAAGAGAGTTAAACAAATGATAATCATACACAAATATTTTCATTCAAATGAATAAGAATTTAAAATTGAAATTGGTAAAAAAGAATCAACTTGTGGATGGAATTGAAGCAGAAACTAATAACAATTGGTTGATAAGGAATAAGAAGTAAAACAAGACCACAAACAAATAGATAGACAACCATCACTATAGATAACTATCAGTGATAGAAGTGATATCAGTGATAGACTGATAGATGATAGACTGATAGATGTACACTATCAGTGATAGAAGTCTGATAGATACTGATAAAAGTGATAGATGTGAATTGGTTGACATGTATAGACAACTAGAACTCTATCACTTCTATCAGTGATAGACTCACTGGAAAGAAGTTAATGTTTGATAGTGTGATAGAAGTGATAAGCCTGATAGAAGAAAGAAGTTAATAATAATAATCATGAAGAAAGTTATTAGTTAAACTATCACCTGATATTTCTATCACTGATATCATTGATAGAAGTCTATAACCATTCTCATTTAGATAACCAATCATTGCATTCACAATCCTGTGACCACATTCCTAACCATTCATATTCACAATTCACAACAATTCCCATTCACCATTCACAAGCATTCCCATTCACAATCCTGAATGCCCAATCCTGTAAACATCCAGATAACCAATCACAATCCACATACATTACATTCACATTCACAATCTTGTATTATTCACAACCATTCTCATTCACAAACAATCATGTAAGCAATCACAATCCACATAACTATTCTCATTCACAATCCTGTAACCACCCATTCAGATAACCAATCACAGTACCAACCATTCAGATAAGCAATCAAAATCCACATTGTAAGCAACCATTCAGATCCTGTAACCATTTATAATCTTGATATCCACATTCACAATCATCAACCATTCAGATAACCATTCAAATGAATAAAATTTAGAAATTGGTCAAAAAGTAAGATGTTACATTAGAACTCAAATCATACTAATGTTCTTTAACTTTTACTGTTTAAACAAGATAAATTCATTGTTTTTCTCTTGAGACAACTTTAGGTCGAAAGATGGAGCATTGAATCGTGGAGAATGCCTTTTGCTTGGTGATTCTTTGTTTTTCTTTGGCGATTCATCCCCTTTTTTTGGTGATTCTTCCCCTTTATCAGCATTTTCTCAAACTTTTTTGGTTGGTTTTGGTTGCCTCTTTGGCCTTGTAGGAGCAGGAACATGTTGCAAATCTTTAGCAAAGTCCACTTTTGGTTTGTATTTTCTAGTTGCTCTCCCCTCTCCAACCTGCCATCACAGATAAAGTTGTATGAGATATTAAAATTCTATGTGAGGGAAGGGAGTTCAGTAGTGATAGTGTTCTATCAGTGATAGAAGTGAGACTTCTATCACTAATAGAAGTTAGTTGTACTTACCTTTGCTTTTTTCATATCATGTTTCTTTTTTGTTCTATGCTCATCTCCTTCATTTTGTCCCACCTCATTTTGTTCTTCATTTTGAACTTCATTTTCATTTTCTGTTTCATTTTCTGTTGGCTCTTTCAAACCTTCACGATGCTCTTCATGCTCTTTCAAAGGGTTTTCATGCTCTTTCTCTTTCAAAGGTTCATCTTCATGCTCTTTCAAACATTCTTTCAAACCTTCATTTTCATTTTCATGCTCTTCTTCATTTTCCTGAATTTCAACTTCAGCCTTCATGTAAAATTAGAAACATAAGAAACACATAAGTGATTAGTGGTTACAATAACATTATAAATAAGTAAAATTTATACATGTAGAAATGCATAACATAATAAATAGAACATAAAATAAATTTACCTCTTTCTCCATTGCATAAGTGGTTGCATATTCAACCATCTTATCAAGATTTTCAACCATCTTATCAAGATTGCCAATGTTTGTGATAGATTCAATCATACTAGACTAGAAGTGGGAGGTTTATTTTTGGAATAGATTCTTGAGATGGTTTTGCTATATCATCTTTTGGTGGAAGTCTCTCATTTATAACTTCCAACAATGAGATTAGCAAGTTTTTATCTCTTGTTGACCATCTCTTAATTCCCGAATTTTGTTTAAAATTATCTCCCCTCCGCTTCTCCACACTTTTCCACAATCTTTTCAACGCCTCTTCTTCAACATCGATTTTTTCTTCTTCTTCAACCTTTCTTTTCTCCAATTCTTTCATTGACAACTCAACAAAGTATTGAAAATTTCTTGATTTGGATTTCTTCTTGATTTGCTATCAATGGTGTGATGGAAAACTAAAATTATAAGAAAAAAATTCGTTATTAAATAAACAAACATAATTTACAGACTTCTATCAGTTGATATCAGTGATATCTCTGATAGGATTCCATCAGTGATATCTCTGATAGCTTCTATCAAATACACAAAAAAGAATACTTACATCATTTGCCAAAAATATTTTATCGTTCAAATTTCGCCGCGATCTTGTGGTATGAGATTCCCATTGAATAATTCTTGGGAGTCGATCATCAATTTTTCTAGCAAATCCATACGTTGGATGTGATAATCTTGGTATGGTTTCGAAAGCCCAATAAACCAATGCTATTGGGAAACCTTGTAGGGAGATCGATCCCGATTTGCTACTTTTAGTAGCCTTTCTAAAATATTCTAAGGTGTGATCAAAACACAACCTACCCCATGGATATGACTGGAACATAAGGTCATTATCTAAGATTTTAGCATGTTTCCAATTTAATTTATTGTGTGCTTGTTTTGGAATTAACAAACACTCTAATAAATATAAATTGGCAAATTTGACCTTAATAGTGTCATTTATCAAAGCATCTGAAGAAGAAGACAAAAGGCTAAAAGCAGGTGAAAGATCTCTTCTATCAATTTTTTCTTTGTTTTTGAAAAAAAAAATCCTAATATCATTGTTTTTTTCTTCCTCCTCATCAAGAATTTGTTCTACTGGATATTCATCACAATTTAATCCAGTGATTAAACAAAACTCTTTAATTCCAAACTCTATCAAATGCCCTTCTAGGTTGAAAAGTAAGGTGTCTTTTTCATTGTTATGGCATAACCTAAGAATAAGATGGGAAAGAAGTTGTAAGGGAACCTTTTTCATTTTCAAATCTAAAAAGTGCCCAAATGGCCCTTCCCTAAACAGTTTCAAGGAAGTCTCATTCAATCCCGTTGCAATATGTGAAATGATATCTAACCTAAAATAAAGGGTTATTTTTGTATGGAGGACCCAATCCTGTTTTTGTACAATCAAGTTGTCATTATCATTTCTGTCATTATCATTTCTTTCTTTCCTTTCCTGTTACAACAAGAAAGATAAGATAAGCCATTTATAAAATTTAAAATAATAAGAAGTAAGTTGATGATGTACCTTTGTTTTGATTTTTTCCTCAAGAAGAGCCCTCTCCCTTGAAGAGTCTCTTACCAATTTTTATTTTTTTTTTAACTTTGCCCTTTTTCTCTACAACTTCCTCCACGAGTTTCTCAGTATTCTCTACAACTTCCACTTCCATCTTGTCCATCTGTAATTTTGAAGCATATGAAAATTGAACAAAGGATTGAAAAGAATTGATAATCTTAAAAACATATGTATCAATTGATAATCTTAAAAACAACAAGACATGATATGTATCACTGATAGAACCATCATGAAACTTAAAGAATAAAGCAAAAGAAAATATGTAAGAACTTTCTCTACTTTAAAACTATACAACAACAAGAAGCATATGAAAATCAAGCACAAATCTATCAAAATCAAGTCGAGAAGTGATAGGTTGAAATGCATCAGGTTACTTCTATCACTGATAGAAGTCATGAAGCGATGATAGAAGTCTTCATCACCGATTGATAAGTATGGACTTCTATCGTTGATTCATGTGAGAAGTCTATCACCAACTCAAGTTCATCTACCAACCTATTCGAAGGAAATCTGAAATGCAAGGAGTGATAGACTTCTATCACTGATAGAAGTAAACTGATGCAAGGAAATCTAAAATGCAAGTTCATGATAACAAACAACTTCAACCTATCGGTGATGCAAGGAAATCTGAAATGCAAGGCAAGGCAAGAAGTGATAGACTTCTATCACTTCTCTGAAATGCAAGTCGAGAAGTGATAGGTTGAAATGCATCAGGTTACTTCTATCACTGATAGAAGTGACTTCTATCACTGATAGAAGTAAACTAATGCAAGGAAATCTGAAATGCAAGTTCATCGATAACAAACAACTTCAACCTATCAGTGATGCAAGGAAATCTGAAACTTCAACCTATCATATCAGTGATGCAAGGAAATCTGAAACTTCAACCTATCATATCAGTGATGCAAGGAAATCTGAAACTTCAACCTATCAGTAATGCAAGGAAATGCAAGGGATGAGACTTGATCAGCGATAGATTTCTACTTTAAAACTATACAACAACAAGAAACATATGAAAATCAAGCTCAAATCTATCAAAATCAAGTGATTCTTGCCTATCACCGATAGAAGTGATAGACACAATGATAGAAGCTTCATGAGAAGTGATACTTCTAGTCATATCAATCAATGATGAAGTGATGAGCGGTGATGAAGACATTTCTCACCGATTGAGAAGTCAATTGATGTGATAGAAGTCTATCACCAACTCAAGTTCATCTACCAAAATCTGAAATGCAAAAGTCTATCATCGATAGATTTCTATCATCGATAGAAGTGATGAGACTTCTACCGGTGATAAAAGTAACCTATCACAAACCTATCTCGTGATGCAAGGAAATCGAAATGCGAGGCAAGTTCATCTACTAACAAACAACTTCAACCTATGAAGGAAATCTAAAAAAAGCAAGGCAAAAAGTGATAGACTTCTATCACTTCTCTCGAAATGCAAGTGTGAAATGCATCAAAGTTACTTTATCATCGATAGAAGTGATGACTTCTATCAGCGATAGAAGTAACCTATCACAAACCTATCTCGTGATGCAAGGAAATCGAAATGCAGCAAACAATGCGAGCAAGTTCATCTACTAACAAACAACTTCAACCTATGAAGTCCGAAATGCGAGGCAAGTTCATCTACTAACAAACAACTTCAACTTATGAAGGAAATCAGAAATGCAAGGCAAGAAGTGATAGACTTCATCACTTCTCTACGAAATGCAAGTCAAGAAGTGATAGGTTGAAATGCATCAAAGTTACTTCTATCATCGATAGAAGTGATAGACTTCTATCAGCGATAGAAGTAACCTATCACAAACCCTCCAAATCAAATGCAGGCAAGTTCATCTACTAACAAACAACTTCAACCTATCAAGGAAATCTCCTATCAAGTAAATCTGAAATGCAAGGCAAGAAGTGATAGACTTCATCACTTCTCCGAAATGCAAGTCAAGAAGTGATAGCTTGAAATGCATCAAAGTTACTTCTATCAGCGATAGAAGTGATAGACTTCTATCACCGATGAAGTAAACCGATGCAAGGAAATCCGAAATGCAAGTTCATCTACCGGTGATAACAAACAACTTCAACCTATCGCCAGAAGTGATGAGACTTCTCATCACTCTCTCCAAATACAAGTCGAGAAGTGATAGGTTGAAATGCATCAGTTACTTCTATCAGCGATAGAAGTGATGAAGCGATGATAGAAGTCTTCATCACCGATTGATAAGTATGGACTTCTATCGGTGATTGATGTGATGAAGTCTATCACCAACTCAAGTTCATCTACTAACCTATTCAAGGAAATCTGAAATATAGAAGTAAACTGATGCAAGGAAATCTGAAATGGAAGTTCATCGATAACAAACAACTTCAACCTATCAGTGATAACAAACAACTTCAACCTATCAGTGATGCAAGGAAATCTGAAACTTCAACCTATCACATCTGAAACTTTCATCGGTGATGCAAGGAAATCGAAACTTCAACCTATCAAGAATGCAAGGAAAACGCAAGTGATAGACTTTTATCACTGATAGATTTCTATCATTGATAGAAGTGATAAACTTGGTTCATCTACCAGTGATAACAAACAACTTAAACCTATCAGTGATGCAAGGAAATCTAAAATACAAGGCAAGAAGTGATTTCTTTCGAAAAAATGCTAAACGTATCCTCACATTCATCATTGATAGTTTTTTTTTTACTTCTATCACAAACAAACATAAGACAAGCAAGACAAGGCATCTTACACTTACATCGGTGATTGAGAAACCGATTGAGAAGTGATAAACTCGGATCATAAATCAAGGCAAGCAAGGCATTCCAAAATGAAAAACAAGAAACAAGCAAGCAAGGTATTCCAAAATGAAAAACAAGCAACACAGTGTTATATCATCAACATCACTGATAGCATTTTCGGCTTCTATCGATGATATCATTGATAAGATGAAATCTAACCTATCCATAAAATGTACAGATCTCTTTGATGTAATCGATTTCTTTCGAAAAAAATGTAAACAAGCAACAAGCACATGTATCTTCACATCGATCACCGATTTCTTTCGAAAAAAAATGCAAGATAAGCTTGGATACCATCATCGATAGCTTGTTTGGCTTCTAAGAAGTCTATGTGAAATGCAAGGAAACTATGCCTATTTTAGGGCAAAAAATGTAAGAAAAAAAAAGAAATGTAAGAACAAAAATATGGATAGACAAGGAAACTATGCCTATTTTGGGAGAAAATGTAAGAAAAAAAATAAAAGAAATGTAGGAACAAAAATATGAGTATAATATTTTAGGGCAAAAAATGTAAGAACAAAAACGATAGTCTTCATCGGATAGAAGAATCGAAAAACAAAAAAAACAAAGAAATCGGAGGAATCTAGTAATCAATGAAGTTTACCAGTAGATTTTCAAGTTTGAAAGCGTCGATTGTGTCTCACTAACGCTGTTGGTTGCAGAAGGAGAAGGAAAAACGAAAACACGCCGTCGATTGAGAAGAAAAATAGAGAACGTGGGCACGAAAGGATGGAGAGGAAGAAGAATGTATGAAGTTGTGAAGAAGAGGAAGAATGAGGCGTGAAGAAGAGGAAAAATTGATAGCCGTGGGTTGCGAATGGTAACAACGAGGGTTTTTTTGTAATTTCAACTCTCCTTTTCAAATTTTTGCTATTTTTGCAAATAGTTTCAATTTTTTGCTATATGGACAATATAATTGGGTCTATTTGCTAGCAGCCCAATTGCCCCTAAATTGAATTCATATTATGAAATATTGTATTTATTAAGATTTTTATCTTTGTTTAATATAATTCTACATTTTAAAATTTTAAATTCAGAATCGGAATAAAATGAAAACTGTTGTTTCCAGAATTTATACTATTTGGATCCCAGAATCCGAAAATAGTTTTCGAAAACACATCTGCAAACACATATTCACTAAATTCAGTGAATCCAAAAACATAAAACAGAATCCAGATTGCATCCTAAATAGGCCCTATATTCTCGACCAAAAGATTAGAGAGATCCAAATCTGTATGGAATAGGTTGTTGAACTCAAATATGGATCATAACTATTCGTGTTTCATTTAAGAACATCTTTCTTATTTTATTGGGTTTAGTCTTTCTTATTTTATTGGGTTTTGTTCCTAATTTTTTTTTCTTTCACTTAAACTAACCTCTACTTGATGATTAGACTTTACAATTAAACACACATTCTCTTTCATCCGCCCGACTATCTTCTTGCTCCATGAAATTGTACTACACCCACAGACTTTATACGGGTTGATTTTGTTGGATTGACCCTTAGTTTGTTAATTTTGTTGGATTAACTTTTAGCTTGCTAATATTTTGGATCGACTCTTGATTTATTGATCATTGGATCGACCCTTTACCTATTGATTTGTTAGATCGACCATTGGCTCGTTGATCCTCTTGAGGAAATAATTGAAGTCTCATAACGCTTCGAATGCCTTTCACTTGTCTTCAAAGTCTTCAAATCTTTAAAGATATTTTGGTCTTCAAAATCTTTTGATCTTCAAGATCTTCCAATCTTGAAATCTTTTGATCTTCAAAATGTCTTTAGTCTTCGAAGAGTCTTTGGACTTTAGGGAGTGTTCAATACTCAAAGACTTCAAGGAGAGTTTAACACTTAAAAACTTTAGGGAGTTTTGGTACCTAAGGATCTTAGAGAGTTTTTAGCACCTAACTACCTCAAGGATTTCTATTTGCTTTGTCTAGAGAGTTTAATTTTGAGTCCCTCAAATGAATGAAAGCTCTTCAATATATTTATAAATCTTTCCATGGGCATGTGAATTTGGGCTTTATTGGCATTTGGGCCCCCTATTGGACTTGGGTTTGATTGACTTTGGACCTAACCAATTGGATTTGTAACGCCCCAAAACTCCTTTTAACTTTTAATTTGTGTTTTGGAGTAACTTAATGGAAATTAAATCAATCGAGCCTTGAAGTTTCTTATTCTAGCGTAAATTTTGCAAACTTAAGAGAATATATATGGATTTAACCAGGTACATGTTAAGTTGGGTTATTTAATTAAGTTCAAGGGAATTTTGTGGTTTTGTCTAAGATGAAGGGCATTTTGGTAAAAGACATTGAATTAGGGTTTTAAGAAGAGACCTTTTGTCTTTTTAGGTGCACGTTTCCCAAGGCCCTTCTCCATCTTCCTCTCTCCTTCTCTCTCCCTCACCCTCTTCACGAAGCTTCCTTCTACCGTGACCTTCTCCATGCCGCCGGAGCCGTTCGTTCAGTCGCCACCGGAACCGCTCGCGTGGTCGCCGCCGGTAGCCGAGTCGCCCCGAACGAAGCTGTCGCTTGTGTTTCGCCTGAAGTCCGAGTCGTCGCCTTGCCCATCGATCCAGCCTCAGATCTGCGACTTGCAGCTGCCGAGAAGTCGTGCGCCGATTGCCGGGAAGTCGTGGTGTCGTGCTCGCTGAAGATGACACGCCGGAGACCTCTGCTGCAGCCCTGCCGCCGCCATTGCAGCTCCGGTGTCGCCGTCGATTGCAGATCTGCGAGCTCATGGCCGGAAGCGTTTTGGCCTTCGTCGGATCCTTGGTGAGTGGGTAACGTGTTTTGTTGGTGGCTTTGAAATTCAGATTGTGTTAAGACAGTTTTGGTTTGAGTCAAGATTTCTACTAGGAGTTCTTCGAGGTTGGAAAAAAAGGTGGCGGAATCTAAGCGAAATTGGCACAATCTCGCTTTTCAGTTGGACAAAGGTATGTGGAAACGGGGACACTAGACCCGTAGGCTTCATGCTTTAGTTTTGTTGTGGGTTGCTGGTTTATTAATGGAATTCTAGTTAAATAGGTTCGGGTCAGGACGCATGTCAAGGGTTTAAGGATTTAGTTGTTGAGCGAAACTAAGGTAAGGGAACCCACTCCAACTTTAAAATTCATAATTTAAGGGATTTGTTCGAAAAATGCCAGGATCGATCTGAAAAGTCTCTTTTAATGTCATGATGTATTTGAAAAGTTCTTTATCAATGTCATGATCTATTTGAGAGGTCTGTTCTAAATGCCATGATTTGTTTGATTTGATGTTTATTTCAAAGGCCATGAATGTCATGTTGTTGTTGGTTTAAAACTAAGAATTTTGATTTTGATATATGTTCATGTCACGAAACTTTTTGCACAAATGTTGTTACTATTTCATTTGGGACCCTAAGCATGTGTTTACGAAAGCTGTGGTGAAATCTTCCTGATAATATTCATTATATAAGTTATGCATGTGTTAGAGTCGACTCGAACTAGAGGCCATGATGCGGGAGAATTTAATCGTCCACTAAAGGCCGTAGAGAAATTTTATTAAATGAAAATGCTTACGAAGGTCGTGGCAGTTAAACTTCCAATATATATATGTATACGTATTTGATGCTATGTAAGTCACGAAAGACTTAGAGTCGACCTAAATTAAGAGGCCATGGATCAGGAAGTCTTAATTTTTCACTGATAGCCGAAGAGAAAAAGTCATGAAATATATTTTTATTATGTATGGGTCCCATATAAAGTCATGGTTTGTTTTGACAAACTTGTTTTTTTTAACCCCGACAGTGGGGGACACTTACTGAGTATTATTTCATAATACTCACCCTTTTTTTAAAAAATGTTTTCAAGTAAAGCATGAACTTACAGGCCGAATGACGGGAATGCATTGCGAAGGCCATGGGAATAAGAGTCATGTCTTCTACATATTTTAAACTTTGTTTCATGTTTTAAGTTTGTTCTTATTTAAAATTCTTTTGTCAAGTGTTGAACTTCATTTGAACAGAGGCCATAATTTGAGTTTTCTTTATTTTAGTTCGAGTGAACCTTGTTTTAAATGATCGTTTTTTTATTTGGGATCCCAATAAAGAAAGTATTTCGTTCTCTGTTTTACTTCTTGACTCTTTGTTTTTTGTCTCAAATGAATGCATGGTTAGTAACGACTCTAGGAAAAGAGTCTTGAAAAGTTGGGTCGTTACAGAATTTGAGTTTTATTTAGGGAAAATTGTGATTAGTGTCTACAAAAAAATCGATAATGAAATATGGATAAAAATCTCTGGTATTTGAAATTTTGGCTAACTATTTTTTAGGGAAGAGTGTAAAGAAAACAGTTTTCCCGTTTTTTACCCCTGGTATATACATGTAACTACCATTAGCCAAAGTCAACTCCAAGATTCTATACACAACTGATTTTCCTATTTTTTAGCAACAACTTAGTTTGGCAGATTCTGAAGACATGCTGGCGACCATCTTCCATGGGACTACTAGGGTCTCCATGGAGCTTGCACGAAGGCTGCAACTGGCCTCACAATACACGTTTTATGCGAAATCTCATAATTCTACCTTAAATGAAACAATATTGAAGATCGAATAAAGTTGAATGGATATGAGAGTTTCAAATAAAATTATTGAAGAAAATTGAATGGGTTGTCAGGGAAGATGAAGAACGCGTTTTGTCGTTTCTTTAATTTTCTGAGATGCAACATCAACAAATAAAATTATTCTTGGATAAATGGAAGGAAAAGAAACTCAGAAAAGAAGTTGCAGGAATGAAGAAATCGATTGAATACATTCAATTTTTGAAAGAATAAACGACAGTAGATAGAAATATATACCCGAAGACTGACATTTGCATTGTAGATACTAATATACATAGGGTCAGGACAAGCTTAAAAGAACCAATAAGCAAGAGGAAGTGTTAGTTTAACGAGCTTCAAACATATGACCATGTGTTTTGATAATAACTAATCTTTAAATTACTAATATTTTAGTATTTTAAAGTATTCACAGTGTAGAGCTCAAAGAGACGCTTTCAACGCATTTTGAATCGATCAAATCAAACGTCAAATGAGAAAGTTATGACCAAAAGAAGATTAAAAAAGTTGATATTTAGCAATGACATTAGATGAATAATGTTGCGACAAGTGGCATTTTTAAACGATCGTGAGTCATTTTTAAAAACATTTTTACTCATTCTTTTGCCATTTTTATCCCAAATTTTTTCTACCCTTGGTCCATATTAACCTTGATCCAATAACCCAAAACTTACCCTAAGTTAACCTTATTTAAACACCATTTTTCCTCCCATTTTTACAAACTCTCATCTCCAAATTGTTGAGATTTCCTCTCCAAAATTTTCCATTGTTGATCATTCTTCAAAAACTTCATCATTTTCTATTCTTCTTGTGAGAGAATTTTATATGAGAGAAATTAGATTGTTTCTTCAGAGCTAAAAATTGCAAATATACTCTTGTGAGAGTTTTTTTTGTGGAGATTTTACTTTCCTCTTTCAATTTGGTTTTGTATTAAGGTGTGGGTAAACGTTGAAATTTTGAGTGAGCGATTTAATCTTGAACTCGAAAAAGGATTTGTAGTAGTTTAATTTTGAACCCAAAAAAAGATTTGTAGTGGTTTGATCCTGATCCCTTCAAAAGGATCATAGTGGTTTGATCTTAAACTGTTTAAAAAGATCGGTATAGGTTGGATCTTGAACCCGTAAAAGGATCAGTTAAGGGTTAACTCTTGAATCTTTAAAAGAGTGAGAAATCGGTTTTAGTTCTCATCCGTAAGAGAACCATTGCAGTAAAAATACTCAAGAACGTGTCTTGGGGGGTGGAGTAAGGATTTTTGAATCACTATAAAATCTTCGGCGTCGTTTCTTTTCTATACAGTTTTAATTTTCATTATCTAACTATTTTTTGAGTAGATTGCATGCTTAGAAAAATAGTCCTATATGTCTAGAAATTTTTAGGGTGTTTATTTTGATTTGTTTCGATTTAATTAATGGGGTATTTGTACGGATAACCCATTTTCCAATGCATTAATGTCATTTGACCTGACATTTCAAAATAATGAAATATGACCTATTCTGACGTGGCAATGCGCGCAAAATGACTCATAAGGGTAATATGAAGCGGTCTTTGTTGTTCACGCTCCCTCACGTTGTTCACGCTCTCGCTCCCGTTGTCTCGCTCTCGCTCTCGCTCAAATGAATGGAAAAAAATATAAAGAAAAAATGACAAAAAGACAGAGAGAAGAAGTTTGGAGTAGCAGAGAGAGAGCGAGCAATGAGAAACGAGAAGAGAACGAAAGAGCTATGTCTTATTTAATTACTATCATAAGCGAGAGAGTGAGAGCGAGAGCGAGAGGCGAGCGAGCGAGGCGAGAACAAGACTTGAGCGGAATGCACACAGTAAAAAAGGGAGAGCGAGGCGAGAACGAGACTTGAGCGAGAGCGAGAGCGAGACTTGAGCGAGGCGAGAACGTGACTTGAGCGAAAGCGAGAGAGCTAGAGTCAGTATGATGCCCTTACGGTAATTTGGACGAAATGCACAGTACAAAAAGGGTCAAATGTCATTAATTTCAGAACATGGGTCAAATCACATTAATGCATGTGAAAAGGGGTTTTCCATGCAAATTTCTGTTAATTAATTTAGTTTATGTTCTAAAAAAAGGTCTATAATTTTTTAAGCAACCCTATTCACCTCCCTTTAGTGTTATCATACAATCCTACAATATTACCAACAAGACAAATCTTTGTATATACTGTGTGCTATCACCCAAAGAAGAAATTAAAATAAAGAAATCGATCAAACACACTGTTGACATAGAAATTTTGACCAATCTCCAATTTCCACGTCATTATTCCAAATTAATGACGAAATTATAAATAATTAAATTTAGGACCAATTATAAATTGACACGTGTTCCAAATTTAATTTGAAGACAAAAATTGGAAATTCTAAAGATTAAGAGTTTACTTTGGTCAAATTGAGTTATATGGAATTTTAGTTAAAGTTAAATAAAGCCAAAATCCAAATGGTTAGGCCCAAAGCCAACAAAGCCCAAGTTTAGGTGGTTGGGCCCAAAAGCCACTAAAACTCAAGCACACATGTCTTAGAAAGCTCTATAAATAGAGAGTTTCCCCTCTATTCTATAGGTTCAGAAATATCACTCTCAAGAGAACTTAGAGAGAATTCAGAGCAAAGTCTTAACTGTTTCATGCTTCCAGAAGTTCTTAGTGTTGAACGTTGCAAGACGAGTCTTTAAGTGTTGAATGTTGTAAGACGAGTCTTTAAGTGTTGAACGCTGCAAGACGAGTCTTTAGGTGTTGAACACTCTAACACAAGTCCTTAGATGCTGAACACTTCAAGTCCTTAGGTGTCAAGTGCAAGATGAGTCTGTAGGTGTTGAACACGGTAAAACAAGTTCTTAAGTGTTGAACACTTCAAGTTCTTTAGGTGTCAAGCGCTTCATGAAGAATAAAGACTCTTCCAATCCTACACTTGAGAACAAGCTACGAAACCCTCAAGACAAACAAACAAACTACAAGGTGAAGATCTTCAACAAGCTGCAAGCCGAAGACGTTCAACAAGCCACAAGTCAAAGACCTTTAACAAGCTACAAGCCGAAAAGCTTCAACAAGCTACAAGCTGAAGACCTTCAACAAGCTACAAGCTAAAGAGCTTTAATAAACTACAAGTCGAAGACCTTCAACAAGGAACAAGCTGAAGAGCTTCAACAAGCTACAAGCGAAGATCAAATACTCTTCCAAGTCTACACTCGAGAATAAGCTGCAAAGCCCTTGAGACAAGTCTACGCTCGAGAACAAGCTGCAAAGCCCTCGATACAAATTACATTCGAGAACAAGTTGCGAAGCCCTCGAATCAAATCTACGTCTGAGAACAAGCTATAAAGCCCTCATACATATTATAGTTGAGAGAGAGAAAGAATCAGAGCAGAAACATTAGAGATTGTAATCCAGTACATTCAAATTAATAAAAATACAATGTTCAATTACACGTGTCTTCCTTCAATTTGCTTTACTGAAATCATGTGTGAGCACACATATTCGATTTTTTAAAGCATAAACGATAGTAAATAGTAATGTTACCTCAAAATTGACATTTGCGTTGTAGATACTAATATACACAGGGATGAGGTACGCCTAAAGAAACCATGAAGCAAGAGGAAAACCCAATAAAAGAGGTCATTGTGTATAATGAGGGGTCGTCAAAAGGAACTAAGTAAATAAAAGAAAATGCCTAATGGTCCACCAAACAACTATACAGTGGTAAAACAACGGGGGAGACATGGAGATTTCTGGTGGAGTAGTAATTATGACAAGTGGTTAATGATGACATTTTTACCTCGATTAACGACGTAGATGAGGTATCAATTTTTTATATTATTAAGTTCGATTTTTGCACACTTAATGGGTAATTACACATTTCTATTTCATTAAATCAGTTTAGATGTACGACTCAACATATACGATAAGTTAGATGTAAATTCAATAGCTCGTCATTTAAATCACTTGGTTCATCTATGTAACATATGCATTGTCTTCTTTTCTTTTAGAGGAGTAAACCTTCGTGCAATAATCGGTGGGAGTTTAAAAGTTGAGGGGGCTCAAGTGGATATGTGACGACCACGATCACAGGTACTGATTATTTATATTACTTTAGTGTGCTATCAACCTGTGTGTGAGTGTCGAGTCGGACTAGTGAATTCCATCAATCTCGGTGTTAGGGAGCCTTTGATTTTACTTAGCTTAAAGCGAAATATTCCCCTAAATAATGATTGGTAAATTAAAGGGAAATGAAGGAACGATGGCACTTTGGTTATTAATCCTTAAACGAGGGTTACATAAGACCTTTGATTATTGACCTAATTTTAAGAGTATTTAAGCTTCTAAAGTTACAAATTGAAGCAAAACCCTAACCCTAAACCCATTGAAGCAAAACCCTAACCCTAAGCCCTTGTTTCCATCCCTTGCTTGCCCAGCCGACAGCCGTCTCTTAGTGCCACCGCCACCGCCGACGAGCCAACCGGAGATTACAACTAACCACGAAGCCCTAGTGCAAGCAGCTCTCGCCGTCCGTCGCGCTTCCAACCGCGAGTCCTCGCGCGTGATCTCACATCATCCGCGCACGAACCATCGAACGAGGCCGCGCGCAGCCATCAAATCGTGGTCTCGTTTTGGTCTACCATTCGCAACCCCAGAGTCGAACACCACCGCCGCGTCTTGAGGAAACACGACCGGCCGCTCACACGAGCCTCTAAGTACATACGCCGCGAACCTTCCGAACGAAGATAAGTGTTGCAGCCGCCGAACTCCGATCTCCACGAGCTCGGCGTTAACGAGCCCCCTGCAGCGCGCCGGTCGCCCTTGGTCGAAGCTCCAAGCCGCAAGACAGCCGATCGGGAGCTTCCTCTTTCCAGCCGCGACTGCTGCTGAAGAAGCGTGCCGCCGCCGGAGCTCACGAACAGTGAAGTCACGCACGCCTCCGGTAGAGTCGAAACCCTCGACGGATTTGTCGCTACTCATAA
Source organism: Trichosanthes cucumerina (assembly GCA_036507285.1). NCBI lineage: Eukaryota > Viridiplantae > Streptophyta > Magnoliopsida > Cucurbitales > Cucurbitaceae > Trichosanthes > Trichosanthes cucumerina. The sequence continues at coordinate 8,465,219 of CM071842.1, read as the reverse complement.
ACTTCACCGCGCCGCCGCCGCCGGAGGATCGATCCATCACGACTACTCTCATACCGTGTTGCGTCGCCGTCCGGATCCGTCCACGACCACGGTGGCCACGGGCAAGACCGTTCTTGCAATGATCGGTTTTCGACTTGGTGAGCAAATTTCTTTGTTACGATCCGAAATCGGAATGAGTTATACAATGACCCTTGAATTATTATGACGTTTACGTGAGGAACTGAAATTATTGTTCGAACACGACTTGTAGGGATTAAACTTGGAGCGGAATTTGGAGATCAAACACCAAAGCAAACCAAGGAATATTAAGTCCTCGCATTGAACCCGAGGTAAGCGGGCGTGAAATTGTAAGGGCTTGATGTAGGTACTTACACAATTATGGATTTAGTGAAGGTCAGGTGAGTAATGTTAGATTTGTTGTGTGAGTCGAGTTCCACCAAAAGAGGAGTGATCAAGGAGTTCGGGTTAAGTCTTGGAGTGGAACTCGAATTAAGGTAAGGGACCTTGTGCCGAATTTTTAATGGGATTAAATGAAAACGATTTTTATGATTTCATGCGAAAATAGTTTATGATTTTCTATACTGAAAATATGAGATATTCATGTGAGAATACGTAATATTTTATGTGGAAATACTTGATGCATCAAGTGGAAATAACCCATTATTTTATGTGAGATTATTCTCGTATGCTATGTGAAGGTATTCCATTATTTCATGTGAGAATAGGACAGTAGTTTGTATGAGAATGGTACATGTTTTCTTACAAAGTATGATCTTCAAACCATCCCATGAGAAAGTATGATTGATATATTGATGATGATGTTTGTGACATGTACTCTATTATTATGTGGTGATGGGACCTCATGCATGTTTTGTATGCCACGAAATGAATTAGTGAATAGTGTGGACATTGGTTATCCACGAGATCATTATGTGCATGGTCAAACATGCAATAGAGACCTATGGGTCAAAGCATGCGAAGTGCATGAGGACTCAAAACGAAATGACTCGGGATGACGATCGGCCCCACAATTAAATAGCGATCATGGATTAAAAAGACGACAACTAAATAAGCGATCATGGATTAAAGACGACAATTAAATGGCAATCATGGATTAAAGACACGACAACTAAATAAGCGATCATGGATTAAAGGCCCGACAATTTAATAGCGATCATGGATTAAAGACACGACAATACTAGAAAGTTTTAGGTCCCATATATGTATGTTACGAATGAGTTTAGAGATCATGATTGTATGTGTATGCATATCCCAAACCTCGGTAGCGAGGTTACTTATCTGGTATTGTTTGCAATACTCACCCTTTCTTTTAAAAATGTTTTTCAGGTAAAGGAAAGGACGTGCAGAGCGAGTGACGGGGAAGCGTTACTAAAACCATGGGGATCGACATGTTTTCCGCACATTTCTGTTTTAAACTGACGTTATCTCTATGCTTTTATTTGTAGTTAAACTTATTTACGTTTTAATAGGCCATGCTAAAACGATGCTTTTATCTGATTTTAATGTTTTGTTTTTGGGATCCCTGAAACTATTTATGTTGCTTGGAAATTTCTTTTAAGTTCTTTTACCTCTCGGCCTATAAATGCATGCATGTGTAGTAATGTCCCTAGGAATTGGTCATAGAAAAGTAGGGGCGTTACAGGATAATTAATGTGGCAGGTGATAATCTTATTAATTTTTTTACACATTGACCAATGTATGTGTAAGCTCATTGGGTCGGATTTTTAATTTGGGTTGTTGGAGTATTTATTTTTAATTATTGACTTTCGAGATCCAACATTATTTCATTCTCTTCTTTAGTGTGAATCGCATGAATACCTTCTGGATTAGGGGTCATAATGTTAATATACCTTACCATGTATTCTTATGGCTTTATATTTTGAATTGCATAAAAAATTAGTGGTTGGGGTGACTTCATTACAAATGGATTGATTTACATTCGGGGGAACCTGACATTATTTACAATAATTTTACTTGTTTTGTAGATGCCTTAATTGTAGTACACATGTGTGAGATGCACGTGGTATGATTCTATTATCTTCTTCGCGATATGATTGTTCTGCATTCGTTAGGAAACTCATGAACTAATTTTGTTGGTTCAATTAAACAGAATAATTATTTGAATTTTTACAACGTTTGTATTTTCCCTCTAATATTTTCAAAAAATAATCTTCCTAGATATACTCAAGTTCAAGCCATAATAATAGTACGTACTAGAAACCCAAAAATCTCTTTCGTCACAATATTAAATTATGTTTAATTGAAAAAAAATCATTTTAGCCAATTTTGCGATATGAAAGTGGATTAGATATTTTTCAAGTCAAGTGTCTAAAATTTCTGTTAATCACAAGTTGATTAGGCATTTTTGAAGTCAACACTACTATACAACTTGAAATTCAAGACTGAACTAACTATATAAAATTTAATTTGATTTCTCTTTTTTTTTTTACCCTTTTTTTTCCTTTTTCACTCTCATCAAAGTGAATCCAAAACACACAACCCTTCAAATTCTTCAAACTATTCCTACCCATTAGAATAATCATACAAACATTATTGGCATTCCTAGCAATACAATAATGCAAGTGAATTAGGGAAATAGAGAATTACATGTCCTTTTGAAAAGATTATTTCTTTAGTCAAATGTGCAAAGTAAGAGTCTTTTGCTTGCACACGCTCGCACCCTAGCTAACACATGCATGTGCACACATGGATATATAGGACCCATCGTACTGTCCTAAAACTTAGGTTTACAACCCTACAAGCTTCAATAATGGAAGCATTCACCTCTTACAAATTCAATTTTAATTTAAGAGAGAGAGAGAAGAAAATCAAAATTACCCAAAATTCTTCTCTCTCTCTATTTTCTTTCTTTTTTTAAAAAAAAGAAAATATTTTTTGTTCACGTTGAAAAGTAGATGAGGTAGTTGTGATTGGCAAAGAAATTATAATTAGGTATGCGTTTTCCATTAGAGTGATTAATTTTAATTCCAATCAATTTGAAATTAGGTAAAGAAGGATCATTTTTCTTTTTCAATTATTAAATGGGATTGATTTTCTTTATACTATTGATTATTCAAATGAGGTGCCTTTCAATTATGCACATTAATCCACAAGGGTATATTTTTATAATGATCTCTATCTTCATATCATCAACAGAATTATTTACTTCAATTATGAGGAATAGTCTCTTTAATTTATTAATATTTTATTACATATCGGTTCAATGAAAGTAAGACACTTATCCGTTATTAGTCAACAAAGGATAACATGTCATAATTGCGAAAGACATCAAAGAACATCAAGGGATTGTTTGAGACGTTGATTTGGTTATAATAACATGGGTAATAATAATCAATAAGTTATTATAGTGTGTGGAATCATATAATATTATTTAAAATGCAAAGTAGTTTAGTTTTGGATTATAATAATATATATTTGGGGTGAAGAATATCTCACAGATTATAATTACATAGGTTATTATAACAAGTGCCCCAATCAGACTCTAAATATTATTTTGGCGCTGTATTTTTATACTTGCCAAGTATACAAATTTGTTTTGATTGTTGGAGGGAACAACTTTTTTTTTTAAGCAATTCTTATCTTAGTCAACCCGTTTTAGTCTCAAACTTTATGTAGAAATGTGTCTTGAATTTATTATCTAATGCTTGACATGATCAAGTATGGTAATCTGGCTATCCGGTCAATGAGTCGGAGGCCAATGGCGAAGCACATCTAATCTTAGAGATTATATTTCAGTTTCCGTTTTTACTTTTTGGACTTACTATTTTTAAGATTTAAGAGGGGTGTCACATATATATATAAACCCTCTAACTATTATATGTAAATATCTCTCCGTATACTATCTAATTTCTATTTGGATAATAACTAGATTTTTTCCCTATGCATGGATGTAGCTAATACAATCTTAATAAACCACATAAATATGTGTTGGTTTTCTTGTTTTGTTTCTTTGAAACACTTTAAATGGGCACTCGTCCAAAATTTTATCATAAATTTGATTCTAAGGTTAATTAATACTTAATACTTCAACTAAAAAGTTAAATTAAAAAGTTGCTCCCATATACATTAATAAATCACCAAACATTCAACTAGCAAAATATTCAAAAGCAATTAAAGCAATAAAAATGGTCAAATAAAAGCATGAAAATGCTTTAACCTAACTACAAAATTTGAGTAAAATGTAATTAAACTCAGCTAATTAAGGTCCCGTTTAATAACTATTTGATTTTTGGTTTTTTGTTCTTGAAAATCAAGCCTGTAAATACTATTTTACCTACCGCTTTCTATGTTTTCTTATCTACTTTTAATACGTGTTTTGAAAAACCAAGCAAAGTTTTCAAAACTAAAAAAAAAAAAAAAAAGTTTTGAAACACTTGTGTTAGGGATAACGACACTCCACATATCTCCACATAGGTATGATATTGTCCACTTTGGGCATAAACCCTCATAGTTTTGCTTTTGGTTTCACCCAAAAGGCCTCATACCAATGGAGATACTATCCCTCACTTATATACCCATGATCTTCCCCTTCTCTAGCCGATGTGGGACTTTGGTCGCACTCCCAACAATCCTCCCCTCGAATAATCACTCTTATCCTGGCCAACTCCTATACCCGGAGGACACCGCCAGCCTAGGCCAACTCCTTTTACCCGGAGCACACCGTCTATCCGATAGAGCCCTCTACCACAGATCTCCACCATGACTACACTTCAAGGCTCGCCTCCTTTGTTCGACACCCGAGGATTTTACCGATCACGGCTCAGGGGCATGGCTCTGATACCACTGATAAGGACAACCACCCTCCACATATCTCCACAATGGTATGATATTGTCCACTTTGGGCATCAACCCTCATGACTTTGCTTTTGGTTTCACCCAAAAGGCCTCATACCAATGGAGATACTATCCCTCACTTATATACCCATGATCTTCTCCTTCTCTAGCCGATGTGGGACTTTGGTCGCACTCCCAACAATCCTCCCCTCGAACAAAGTACCAACCGAACCTCCCCTCAAATAATCACTCTTATCCTGGCCAACTCCTATACCCGGAGGACACCGCCAGCCTAGGCCAACTCCTTTTACCCGGAGCACACCGCCTATCCGATAGAGCCCTCTACCACGGATCTCCACCATGACTACACTTCAAGGCTCGCCTCCTTTGTTCGACACCCGAGGATTTTACCGATCACAGCTCAGGGGCATGGCTCTGATACCACTGATAAGGACAACGACACTCCACATATCTCCACAATGGTATGATATTGTCCACTTTGGGCATCAACCCTCATGGCTTTGCTTTTGGTTTCACCCAAAAGGCCTCATACCAATAGAGATACTATCCCTCACTTATATACCTATGATCTTCCCTTTCTCAAGCCGATGTGGGACTTTGGTCACACTCCCAACAACTTGTTTTTTGTTTTTAGAATTTAGTTAAGAATTCAAGTATTTTCTTAATAAAGATGGAAATCCTCATAGAGAAGATGAAAACCATGGTAGAAAAATGGTGAAAAAAGAAGTATCATTTTTAAAAACAAAAAATCAGAAACCAAATAGTTATTAAACAGGCTTGAAAGTATCAAATATGACTAGAAGAATAATACTCACCCAAATAAACTTGTTAAGCCACGAGAATATTATTGCTCTTCACTGGCCACAAATTTTCATAGAAAAATCAATACCTAGCTAAATTAAATAATTAGGAATATTTGTTATGCACAACATGCTCGCTTATTCATATATTGAGTTCAATTGGATGAAATTGAAAGATTAAGCTAAAATTGATACATCAAGCAAATTAGTATAGGAGTAAGAAATAGATATTCTTATGCATAGGGTAGTTGCCATCAAATTTTCTATATTACAATTAACATAAATCTTATATCATAGTCAATCTAAACATAGTTCAACTGATTAAAATATTATTAATCTTTAATTAAAAGGTTAGAGGTTTGAATCCCTACCTTATATCAAATATTTGCAACACATGTGATACCAAATTTGACACATATGCCTCAAAACAAAAATTTATATAGTGTCACATAATGTTTCAATTAAATACACTCTTTATTTATTTGAACGTTTAGGACCTAAATCGGACATAAAAACTAAAAAAAAAACACATAATGGTAGGATTTTGATTATTAAAAACATTCACCTAATAGCATTTAATAGATTAATTAAACATAAGAAGATGGTCAAATGCTTAAGATTCCAAGTTGTCTTTTTGCACAACCAATGAAGAAGCTTGTTTAGACCATTGTTTGTCTCTATTCAAAATCAAGTTTTGTTCCCTTAGAGATTCTCATAGCTGGAGAGCTTTAAATTGAGGTAGGATTTTATCATTTAAATGTTATCTTTGCTCTTCCATTATTGGAGAATGAGAAACTTTTCTTTTTTCTTTTTTCTTTTTTAATTTTATATAAACTTTGGAAGCGTTTAAAAATTTACAGAATATATTAAGTGGCTAAATTAATTACAAAATTTTAAAAAAAAAACATAATTAATTTGAGCCTAGTAATCAATATATTTTTTAGTTTTTTATTTTTAAGAGTCCGACTTGTTGTTGATAATTTCTTTATTTATGATTTATTTGATGACAAACTTATTTGTGGATTATCTACTTTTAATAATAAAAAATTATTAAAAGTGATTTGCTTATTTAGCTTTCACTTTATTTTAGTAATTGAAATATTAACAAAATCTTAAAAACAAAGATTGGACTTTTTATAATTCCTCTTTCAAAATATGAAAAAAAAAAAAAAACAAAAGTTTTTTTTTTTTTTTGAAAATAGATTACAAAGCAACGAAAAAGTTGGCATGAGTACAATATTTAAAAACCACAAATTAAAATGTTATTGAAGGACCTTAAAATTTTTCATTTAATAAAAATTACTTTTGAAATCCTAATCAAATTTTCAAAAGAAAAAAGAAAAAATAAACTAACTTTTATTTTTTAGGTTTAAAATTTTGGTTAAGATTTTTAAAACCATAGTAAAAACATGGTTTTTAAAAGTTAGAGAAAAAAATAATCATTTATAGAATGGACTCTTGAGATTTGAAGTTTATTATATAGGTGATTAAACAAATATTTGAAGTACGTATACTAATCTCAAGATATAAAATAAATGATTAATTATTTGATTTAACCCTCATGTGTAACACCCCGTAATTTGAACACTTCCTACTCGGGACATTACTTCTAAGTTGTAGCGTTTGCGCCGAAAATTCGGCAGCATAACGGCGCAACCTGGACAAACCAAAAATTTACAAAAGTTGAACCTGGACAAAACCCTTCAAAAAGGCTCACAAGGGTAACCAACCTCCTCCAAACTACACAGAAAACAATGGGTTGGGCTCAGGTCCCCCGGAGTTCTCAGACAACATGCAAAAACACATGCTTGAACACGAGAGATAACAAAACAGAACATACTTTAATTTGATGAATAAAAAATGAGACATGCTAAAGTTTAACACGAAACTCAGCGGAAACAAAGTATAACAGGTAAGAGAAATAAAAGCCACTACTAAACGAAAACTCATAACTACGTCCTACAAGTCTTCCATAGCCTCACAGGAATCTCGCCGTCGGTGGTCATCTCACTGGTTTCCCTTACCTGCACAAAAGGAGAAATAAAGAAAGGATGAGTATAAAAATTCTCAATAAGCTGCCCACTTCGTCCAAGAAATAAAGAACATAAGAAACAAGCTTAGACTTAGCTAAACACGACACCTAGACCGCCAAACAACCTCAACAAGCATCTTGGCCCCATTCCTGGGCCTGCACTAGGGCGAAGGACTCTATCCAACCCCTCTAACTCTAAGGATCACACCCCGACTCGCGCAACTGGATGGGGGCGGACCACCACATCCCACAAAGCATCAAAGGCGGCAATACCGCGCACAATCGACCACAGGCTCATCCAACCCATCTGACTCAAAGGATCACACCCTGAGTCGCACAACTGGATGGAGGGCGAACCTTCACATCCCATAACATTAACGTAATCTCGCCAACCTCGAGTCTCAGCCTACTAAGGGTTACACAGAGACTTGGGACTTGGGCCTACACTAGGGCTAGTTGTGCTAACTACAATCCTAAGGCGTAACGACACTTCCCGAGTAACTTCAGACTAAGCACGAGACTACCAAGCTCGGGACAAACAATCATAACACGTTAATACATTTAAGAACTCAGCACAAGGTTACATCGAACCTACTAGTTATAATCACATAGCACTAACAGACAACCAGAAAGAACTAACGAGTTCGAGTTCCAGCACAGATAAACATAAACAACCACAATAACTTGATTCAGGCACAACCGAGCATCACATCCTAACATGCTACTACCAGAACATTACTTCCAATCATAAATTGCATGCAATGTGCCCCTAAGCCCTACACTTAGGGGTAGTTTAGTCTAAACGACTACTTACAGGAAATCCAACGACAACGAGCAATTTGAGTGATGCGGCGTGTGCTCAAAGGTACTTCTACTTCCAATTAGTCCCTAACGAAGAACATACACAAAATTAGTAATCTGAAACATACCCGAGGCCTAAAAACATACGAGGCGCAAACACTCACCCAACGAAGATCCGAAACGAGTTAAGGAACGAACCGAGGCGACCGCACGGAAGGAGACAGTCGGTGGCGGGCGGTGCGTGAAGATGACGGCGGCGACGCGTGGGTAGCAAGTCTGGAATCCTCGTGAGCCGTCGTCGAAACCGGGTCTGTTCCTCTCAAAACCGGCCGAAACAAGCTCGAACCGACTGAACCAAAGTTATGGTTTCACGGACTTCCACGGCGGCTGCACTCCTCCGCGGAAAGGTGGTGCGGCGGCGTGTGTGAGAGAGAGAGAGAGAGGGAGAGAGACAGTGAGCGAGAGACAGAGAAAGAGACGAGCGTGTGAGAGAGAGGGACATACGGTGAGAGGGAGGAAGTGAAGCGAGAGAGAGGGCAAGACGTGAGAGGGGGAGAGCGTCTGGCGAGAGAGAGAGACTGAGAGAGGGGTTGGGGGAGAGAGGAGATAACGAGAGGGAGACGAGTGAAAAGAAGTGTCGCCGGTCGAAACGACTGTACGACCGACAACCGTTTCTGCGAGGTGCGCGAGTGGGGGGCGAGTCGGTCGCCCCCTCCGACTTTTTCTCCTTTAATTTTTTTTTATTTAAATAATAACCGACTGTTACATCATGTGTAACGTCTTATCTACATCGTATTCTAAACAATTTCGTTATCATTAACTAAATGACTAGTTAACGGTTGATAGTTAACCTATCAAAATCCAATTTTGATTGATGTAGGAAATTATTAAACATTGATTTGATAATTAATTATGGGATTTATCGGCAGCAAATGTGAACTTAATTATTTTGGTTAGGGTATTAATAATGCAACTCAAATAGCTGCTTAGTCAATTAATAGTTATGAGAAGATAAAATTAATGAGATGCATGTCGCTTCATTATGTCTAACAAGACTATTATATGTGGGATTTGATCGATTACCTGAAAAAGTTTGAAAAAGTTGGCAACTCATTAATGCTCCTAAGAAAATTAATAATTAGACCACTACCACTTAATAATTTCAATTTGGATGATAATTAAAACAATTAATTATTAATTATTACTTTGTTTTCCATACTTCTAATTACTCTGATTTTTGGAAAAAGAAAAGAAAAGGAATATTGCATATAAAAACGTAACTAATACAAGGAATGAAAATAGAATATTATTCCAATAATTTTTTTTCCGAAGAAATGTTCTAGAAATGTTACGTCATACTCGCATAATAATTCTGGTTTTTTTAGTTCAACAATCGACAGAATTAGAGTTGGACTATAGACCTTTAGAATGATAATTAATGTTTTATCTATTAAGCTATGCTCAGATAATTCACACACTAATTCTGATTTACAAAGACTATTAATTCTGATTTACAAAGACTATTAATGATGAGTAAAAAAATTACAACGATTTGAACTCAATATTTAATAACACGTAAATCAACAATATGCCAGCAAATTAAGGGGTTGAAAATAGGGAGTTTTATTTTTATTTTTTATTGTTGTAAGTTCAACAATATTTTGGTGTTGTGGAAATATTTGAATTTATCACCTCTTGATTGAGAGTATATATTTTAACTTTAGCTATGTTAGGTTGGCAAACTCGAGTTTGATAACCATTCTAATTCTTTTTTTCATTAATTTTTTAAAAATAAGCATATTAACTTTCTTTGTTTTACCATATGGTATTTATTAATAATTTTTTAAAATCCCTAAATCTTGAAAATTAAAAAATATTTTCCTAAAAAAAATTAATCATTGGGTTTTTTTTTAAAGAAAATATGGCCAAGAAATTCCATTTTATTTTTTTCTCAAAAAGGTGAAAGTAGAAAAAATATATAAATTGAGAGTAATATCCAAACATGTTTTTTAAAAAATGATAAGATTTTTCCAAAACAAATTCGTCCATCTAAATTTTTAATCTCTCAAGAACACTTCCAAAAGTTTTAGAAAAAGATTGATAATTTGGTTAGAACTCTAAAAAGAAATTCCAAAGATCGCAAATAAAATTGGAACTAAGCTCCAAATTTGCAAAAATAAAATCATTATCAAACCTTTTTCTTATTAAAAAAATTAAAGTCCAAACCATTGTCCAACTAGAGATTCTTTTCCGACACAATATTGAAAAAAAAATCTTTAGCAAGGATTTATCTTCTTTTTTTTTTTCTTCTTTTCTTTTAACAATAATGAGTAGAGAATGAAGGTGGTAAGATAAAAGGGTATTATATTACATTTACAACAACAATAATTGCATAAATATAACATTTTTATATATATATATAGAAGTAAACATATATAGAATACAAAAGAACCTAATTGAAATAATAATAATATGGAAATGACTCAAAGGCCATAAAGAGAAGTGAGATCTTTAAGGACGTTGAGCTTAAGTTGTAAAGCGAAGATATAATCAGCAGTTCTTTGAAACAAGTGGTTGAGGTCAGTTTCATGGGTGTGGCCGGGGACCAGCCTCTGCAGATCTCTCAGCCTCTTGTGCATGGCGGCGGAGGGGGCGGTTCCGGTGGTGGAAACGGCGGAGATGGCGGAGGAGGAGGGATGTTTTGGGAGGTGAAGAAGCTTTAGTCTTCTCTTTCTTGTTGGTTTGAGATTGGAAATGGAGGTGGCTGGTTTTCTTGATCGGAATGAGTGGATGGACCTCATTTGCGTGGGCTAATTTGCTTCCTAATATGAAGAGAGATAGAGAAAGAAAGTTGGGTTGTTTTGTGAAGGGTTGGAGTGGAAGTTTATATAGGCAAACAATCTCGAGATCCCACGCGTGCGCATAGAGAGATAATGGACTGAGAGTGAGAGAAAGAAAGGGAGAGACCATGGAAATTATTGGAAGAGGCTGCAACAGCGTGACCAACAACTTTATTTCGTGGGATGTAGGAGAGAGAATTTTTTTTTTTTTTAATAACTATGTGTTCGAGGAGAAATTATTTGGTGAAGTCACACAATGTGATCGGCAATACTTTTTCACCGTTGGATGGATAGAGAGATGTACCTCAAATTTATATTCAATAGTTATTAGGGAACATGAAAATGATTGGATCCATATCTAATGGTTATTATGAGACAACTATATTGTGGCGACCTTATTGAATAATTTGTTGTGTTCGAGGGTTTTTAGAGGTCAACCATAATATGGTTGTCACATTCATGACAGAGCGAAGAAGAAAGGGAAGGACTCTGGTAGTTATCCTTTCTAGATCAGCTAATCATCGACTTTAGATTGTGGGATTGTGGGATATAGGAGAGAGAATTCAAATAGTCATCCATCCGTCTAGCTCTTATCCTGGCCAACTCGTTTACTCGGAGCACACTGCCAGCCCAGACCAACTCGTTTTACTCGGAGCACACCGTCTAGCCGATAGAGCTCTCTACCACGGATATCTACCATGATTGCACCTTTAAGGTTCACCTCCTTTGTTCGATACCCGAGGGTTCTATCAATCACGACTCAAGGGCATGACTCTGATATCACTGGACAAAAACCCTCCACATATCTCCACATTGGTATGATATTGTCCCCTTTGGGCATAAACCCTTATGGTTTTGCTTTTGGTTGCACCTAAAAGACCTCATACCAAATGAAGATAATGTCCCTCATTTATATACCTATGATATTCCCCTTCTCTAGCCGATGTGGGACTTTGGTCGCACTCCCAACATTATCTATCTATCGTATCCGAAAGCTTAGAGGAGCTAGCTACCATAAAGTCATTCATGGACAGAGTGAAGAAGAAAGGGAGCAAGGTAATTGTCGTCATAAATAGTCTTTTTAATGAAAAAGTTATTTAAAAAAAGTTAAAATTTAACCCCCTCCCCTCCCTTTTTTTTTTTTTTTTTTGTTTAATTTGTCTTCTCCTAAATTTTTTAAAATTGAAAAATAATATTCTATCATTTTCTTTCAAAATTCTCGCTATACTCTTGGCCATATTGATTAATTTTTCAAGAATTGAAAGAGCGAAATGTGTGTATTTTGAGATAGATGACTTTCTCAATTCTTCAAGAGAGATGAATTTAGAAAAAGAGGGTTAGAGAGAGAGAGAGTTGTTTGAGATGGATTTAGTATATGAAAATGGATAAGGAGGGAAGGAGAGATATCGTACGTTGTGTTTTAACAACTACAAACATATCCTCAAATAATTGTTGCTACCTAACAAAAACGGCTCTCCAAAATCTTCCATAAAAGATTTCAATGTTTCAAAATCCCAAGCCTAAGCTAATTTATATTGAGTGCTACGTAGCTTACCTCTTAGATTTCTATCATGATCTTTTGGTATTTCAAGATATAAACGTTTTCATTATATTTTTTTCTTCAAATCATACACACAAATTATTATCAAAATGCCTCTTAGATTGCATATTAACTATTGTAAATTTCAAATTTCTAAAGCAAACACAAGGAAGAGATTTTTTTTTTTTTTTAAAAAAAAAGCTTGTTTCTGATCTATATAATTCAATAATAAAACTATGCAAAATTATAAATATTTTAATCTCGAACTATACACAAGTTCATTAAGTCTTCAAATCAGCGAATTAAGCATCTCTTTACAACATAATTTTGATTATTGCTCCCTTCAAATTCACTTAATTATTGTGCTTGGGAGTCATAAAATTTATATTATCTCACCTTACATTAGTCTCTAAGCATCAAAATCAATGATTGTGCGGAATTCTTTTTATTATTATATATAAATTGATAAAAATCTGAAAAGGAAAAATGTTTGTTTAGTTAAAGAATAAAAATGATAAAAGAATAAAATGGAAATGTAGAGTATAAATGTGGACCTAGGATAATATTTTAAAACTTGCATTCAAGGTGCCAAAGAAATTTATAAAGAGTTCATATATTCATGCTTTTTTATACGAAAATTATACTATAAAAAATAGTTATTGGGTTAGATTAATTACAAATTTAGTCCCTTAAACTTCTGTGTTTGTATCTAATAAGTTTTTTTCAACTTTAAAAAGTATTTAATAGGTTTTCGAATCTTCAATTTTGTGTCTAATAGGTCCTTAAATTTTCAAATTTTAAATATATCTTCAGTATTTATAAAAATACTTTTTAAGAAAATCTATTGCCTTTAAGACCTACATATTTATAAAAATACTTTTTTATTCTCGTATTTCAAATCAAGTTTTATTTTTCTAAAAAAAGGGTGAACTATATAAAATTGTTTTCTTTTTCCAACATTTTGTAATTTCAAAATCATTTAAAAAAATCATCGTGCCAAATAAGTTTCATATGTTCTTTTTTTAAAAAAAAAAATAGGAAACTGTTTTTAAAAGCTACATTCAAACAACATTGGATTTGGAGAGAGGGATATGCAAATTTGGAAATGACAACCTTACATTTTGGGCTGTTGATGGACACTTGTTCTATTAGTCCTTATGCAATGTACTTTAAATTGGAACAATCAAATTTGAATTGAATGATCCTAATTGTTACTAAAAAAAGAATAAATGGAATTGAATGATTTTGTAAACATTGCACCTCGTTTCTCTATAGGACAATGGATGAGATAGCTCAATTCTCTTTTTCATAAATATTGTGGATTGTGGAGTCAAAATCAGAATTTTTTTATTTGGTTTTAATTATATTAAAAAACTTTCCTTTAAAAAAAAAATAAAATCAACCGCATGTAAGATGAGAGGATTTGAACTTCTAACTTTTTGGTCGATGATATATATTTTAACAAGTTGAATATATTTAGGATTTTTAGATTTATAATCTTCTCTTCACTAAAATGAATTAGACATTTAATGACGATTTCTAACGTGTCAACTTAAATTAACTCAATTAGTTAAGACATATATAATCGGGTTAGAGATTAGATTTTTCAATCTCTCAACTGTCATATATGTTGATGGACTAAAAAGAAAAAAGAAAAGTTGACATATACTATCGATTTAGAAGTCAATTTTTCTTAGCATCGGTTTGCAATCCTCCTTGCCCTCCCATGACAGCATTGAGCTTTACATCAAGGAGGTTATTCTCATCGATCTATCTTCGACCAAGTAGGTTCTTTTCTCTAACACGCATGATTGGTGCTATTTTGTGGTGTATTTGATTTTAAAGAAATGATCATGCACAAATTTAAGTATGTGAGTATTTTTTGGGAAGATATATATTTTGAGCTTTGATAAACATTTTATTTTTGGTTTTTGGTTTTTGAAAATTAAGCTAGCCTAAAAATAGTACTACTTTTACCGAAGGGTATTTATGTTTTCTTATCTACTTTTTAACTATGTTTTTAAAAACCAACCTTAGTTTTGAAAACTAAAAAAATAGTTTTGTTTTTGTTTTTTGAAATTTGGCTAGAAACTTATATGGTATTTTTAAGAAAAATGGAAATTATTGTAGAGAAGATGAAAAGAAGTTGTGAAAAAAACAAGCATAATTTTCAAAACCCAAATTATTATCAAACGTGACCTAAGAAAATAGTTTTCAAAAATTTATTTTTATTTTTGAAATTTGGCTAAAAATTCAATTATTTTCTTAAGAAAGAGAAAAATCATGGTAGAGAATTGTAAAAAAATGATAAAAAAAACACCAGCATAATTTTCAAAAACTAAAATAAAAAAATCAAATGTTTATCAAATAGTGCTTTAAATAGTTATCAAACAAACCTTTATTTTCTAATTTTTAGATCAAACTTCAAAATCTATAATCCAATTTAAAAATAAAAAATAAGCTTTTAAAACCACTTTTTTTTTTTTGTCAACTTTAAAAACGTATAAAAATACTTATAAAAAAGAGAATTTGTAATGGGTAGCAATTATGGTTTTAGTATTTGTAGATATAACAACATTTTAAAAGAATTGCAAATATGGCAAAAGTCTTTAATTTTTTTATATAATTCCAATTATACCCTTGGCTTAAACCTATTCCCTTTTTAATTGGTATTTGTTTTTCAATTGGTATTTGTTTTTCACGGTTACTTAAATATTCCTTGTTATTTTTATATTTTTATATTCAAAACAAACATGATTATGCCTGACATTTATATTTTTTTATTATTTTACAATTTTAAGCATTTAAACATTTCAATTTTCTAGATTCTCAAACAGTAATACATATTTAACTACTGGTAAGACTCTAAATTCACAGTCAAATCAAATGAGATGTATTATAATTTATTTAATATACCTATTTTTTAGAGAATTTGTAATGGGTAGTAATTATGGTTTTAGTATTTGTAGATATAGCAACTTTTTAAAAGAATTGCAAATATGGCAAAAATCTTTATTTTTTTTTATAATTCCAATTATACTCTTGGCTTAAACCTATTCCCTTTTTAATTAGTATTTGTTTTTCAATTGGTATTTGTTTTTCACGGTATTTTTCTTCTTCCGATTTTTACGACAACATCTTCTTGATTCCAGTCCAATCTTCCCAAACTCTTCTCGATTTCATTCCAATCTTCTGTCGAGTCGCAAGTTTGAGTAACTTCTCAAATTCAATCGGAGTCGCAAACCTTCACCTATTCGATCAGGTATTTTCTAGTTTGATCTGTTGAATTGCAACCCATGAATTTTCATCGAGTTTGTTTGATTATCTTCTCCAATTCGATCGAAGTCGCAAGTTTGTCTGATTATCTTCTCCAATTCGATCGCATTGTAGTATCTTCTTATTCGGTCGAAGTATCTTCCAATTCGATCTTTTCGAAGTCCAACGGAGCTTTTTTCGTGGGTATTTGATTTTTTCAATCAACATTTTTCGTGGGTATTTCTTATGTTCATTTTGTTACATCACTATTTTTCTGCTTTGGAGTCGCAAGTTTTCTTCATTTTTTATTCTATCAGCAATACTGTTTTCTAGATGATCGACGATATACGTGACATCAGTGATATCTATCATTGTTTTCTATATATGATCAATAGATATCAGTTATATCAGTGATATCAGTGATATCAGTAATTAATAGATATCAATGATATTAGTGATATACGAGTGACTATTGTGCTTCCAATTAGTGATATACGATCTTTCATTGGAGCTCTTTTCGTGGGTATTTTTTTGTTCATTTTGTTATATCAACGTTTTTTCGCAATGTTTTGGAGTCGCAAGTCCGATTTTGGTGATTGTTTTGTTTTCTAGATATGCTAGAGAATACATATGACATCAGTGATATCAGTGATATCTATCATTGTTTTCTAGATACAATGATATCAGTGATATCATTGATCAATATATATGATATCAGTGATATGAATGATCAATAGATATCAATGATATTAGTGATATCAGTGATACACTGTTTTCTAGATATCAACGATATCAGTGATATCATTGATCAATAGATATGATATCAGTGATCAGTAGATATCAATGATATCACTGATATCAGTGATCAATAGATATCAATATTATCAGTGATATCATTAATCAATGATATACGAGTGACTATTGTGGTGATCGATTTCTATATTACTTAATATTGTTAATGTTGTTATTACTTTTCGTAGGAACTATGATGAACCTTCCAATAGTTATTTTTTATAGTAGGCAATGGAATGAGAAAAATTTCTATGAGAATTACAAGACCATTGGAATTTTTGTTGATGAGATGATGTGTTTTGATGATTTTATTAATCTGGTTGTGAAAGAAGTTCGAATGGATAGTTCTATTTCTTTTATAGAATTGTCGATGTTATTAGGTTAGGGATAAATGATACTCAGGATGTGGTTAAAATTCAAGAAAATAAAAATGTTGCTTGGTTTTTAACTTTAGTGAAAGATCAAAATATAAGATATCCTTTAGTTTCTCATATTACAAGAAGTCTAATAGAAAAGTTATGAGTAATAGGTAATAGATAGGTAGAAGTTTATCAGATAACTATCATTGATAGAAACCCTATCACTTCTATCGATGATAGTAGTCTATCACTTTTTTTCATTAACTTTTATCAATCATTAACAGGATAGTAGTTCATCACTTCTATCGCTGATAGAACAACGATAGAAGTCGAATAAGAACAAGATGTCTAATAGATAATAGAAAAGTTATGAGTAATAGGTAATAGATAGACAATTATGGTAGAAGTCTATCAGACAACTATCACCGATGAAGTCTATCACTTCTATCGCTGATAGATATCACAATAGTAGTTTATTAAAATTAGAAGAAAAAATTAGTTATTAAATAAAAGAGAAAAAAAATTAGTTATTAAATAAGCAGACTTCTATCGGTGATATCATCGATAGAATCCCATCGATGATATCACCGATAGCGATGGATCAGCGTGGGGTGTTTTAGTAATTTCAATTTCTCTTTTCAAATTTTTGCTATTTTTGCAAATAGATTGAGCCATTTGCTATATGGACAATTATATTGGTCCTTTTTGCTACCAACCCAATTGCCCCTATAAAAAAATGAACAAACTTATTTCCAAAAATATAAATACTAAGATAAAACTGGTTGTCGAACTAGCTTTTAAAAAATTAACATGATACAAAATGAAAAGATAAACCTCACTAATTAAATTAATAATAGGGAAGAGTTTTGTATAGGGGGAAAAAACCTACAATTTAAAACGTTTTTATACAGCTGAGACTGAATTACTATTTGAGATGTTGACAAAATCAATTCATCAATTGAATGAAGACTCATTTAATCGCATCCCTGATAAGCAAATAGTACAACTAAGGGTTTCAATAGTCTTGGCCCTATTCCATTGTTTTTGAGTGATTCTTTTTCCCATGAATATAAAAATTCAAATATCTTCAAATAATATAATTAGGAAAGAGACATACCTACGTCTAGTTAACGTCTATATTATTTTAAGTGAAATCGATCGAGAAGTCGATTAAATCAACTTAAAACGAAATTAAATCAGATGAAATGGTCAAAATCGAGTGAGAAAACTACTAATCATTTTTTGTTCCTTTAAACAAGTGAGAAAACTTAATTTGGTCTGATTGGTTTGGTTTAGTACCTTAAAGGAGTTTGAGATATCCAAGGGGTAAGGTTGTGTAACAAAATGATCTCTTAAGCAAGTTGGAACTTACTTTAGTTTGGTACCTTGGACTTTGAGATATCCTAGGGGTAAAGTTGTGTAACTTAGGAGGTTAAAGAACAAGTTGAATGTTAAGAGTGCTCACAATATCCCACATTGGCTACAAAAGAAAAAGATCTATGGTATATAAGTGACGACAATGATCTCTACTAGTATGAGGTTTTTTGTTGGAAACCAAAAACAAATCCATGAGGGCTTATGCCCAAACTGGACAATATCATATATCATTTTGGAGATGTACGGGGCAATTTATATTTTCGTATATTGGGCCTATTGGGTCGACTCGGTATTAGGGTTTATGAGAGGTGCCATATATAAACCCTCTAAACTCCTATCTGAAATTGTTTTCTGTGTAATTTTATTCTCTCGGTTTCTCAGTTAATAAAATTATTCTTTACTCTCTCCCCTGCCCGTAGATGTAGCTAACACAACGTTAGTGAACCACGTAAATATTGTGTGAGATTTTCTTCTGTAACTCTCTTCGTTTATCTACTGCTTTCGTTTTTAACAGTGTAAAAACTGTAGAGAAATCCTCAAAGTGGAACGAAGGTTAGTGAGCATCGGTTGTGCTCTAGCATTAATGATGGATAGATCTATCTGGGTGTGTTCTCCCAACTTGCCTTGATAAGAGTAAGTGTGATCTGTATTGGTGCTCTATTCGAACCGATTGTGTCTCGTGTGTTTCGAGATGGAGAGCAAGCTCTCAGTCGGGAGTGGATACATCTGTTTGAGGGAAAGCTTAAATGTGGTACTTTATTCGAGGGGAGGATTGTTAGGAGGGGAGATTAGTATGAGGCCTTTTGGGTGAAACCAAAAGTAAAACTATGAGGGTTTATTCCCAAAGTGGATAATATCCAATATTCAACGAGTTTCTTTTTCTCTTCTTTTGGTATGTGGGTATACTTATCTAAAGATACATATTTTTTTAATCTCAAATATGTTGTATAAACTCATATTATATAAAACTTCGATAATTGTTAAATGTTAAGAATATGAATAAAAACCTAGTTATCATCTTAAGCCTTTTAAGTCTAGTGATAATTTAACAAAGTATCAAAATATTAAATTTTGTAAACAAATACTATTGTCATTTTCTTAATTAATATTAATAATTACTCGCTAAGCTCTTGGCTAATTTTGAAGATCACAAGTAAGAAAGAGTTTTAAGAATCTAAAAAAAACCTGACTTCAAACCTTTGGGCCTAATAAAGCTATTCTTTTATGTTATACATATGAATGTTTATCAATTATAAATCTAACAACCGAAACATAGCTTACAGTACAAATTCAAGTGTTTATAATCTAGTCATATTATATATACTCTCCAAAACACAAATCATACAAAATTAAGATTCTCAATCCTAGACTTTATGAATATAGACCTATTAAAATTGTGAGTCAATTCATTCCTACTTAGATAAATTATATATATATATATATATATATATATATATATATTAATTTAGTCTCTAAGCCACCATTGAAGTTGAATGCTATCATTATTCCATCCAAATTCTACCAAAAGTTTTCAAATTTGAGTCACAAAGCCGACACTCCATTATGGAGGTAACAGTAAAATTTTGATGGATATGACTCCAAGTTGAGAGAGACTAATGATAGCTTTATTAGATGGTATTAAATTTTCGCATGTGGACATTTTTATCGATATTTTCACATGTCTATGGATTCAACATCAACATTAAAGGTGAATCGACGTTTTCATTATATCGTATAAAATTGATAAAATATTAAAGAAAATACCAACAAAATGTAACATAGTATTAATATAATATTATAACAAGTATTTGAGAAATTTGCATGTAAAACCCCTTTTCACATGCATTAATGTGATTTGATCTATGTTCTGAAATTAATGACATTTGACCCTTTTTGTACTGTGCATTTCGTCCAAATTACCGTAAGGGCATCATACTGACTCTAGCTCTCTCGCTTTCGCTCAAGTCACGTTTCGCTCGCTCAAGTCTCGTCCTCGCTCTCGCTCTCCCTTTTTGTATTGTGCATTCCGTTCAAGTCTCGTTTCGCTCTCTCGCTCGCGCTCTCGTTTTCGCTCTCGCTCGCTTATGATAGTAATTAAATAAGACATAACTCTCTCGTTCGTTCTCGTTCTCTCGCTGGCTCGCTACTCACTTGACTCGCTCTCTCGCTACTCCACTCTTTCTCTGTCTTTTTGTCATTTTTTCTTTATATTTTTTCCATTCATTTGAGCGAGAGCGCGAGCGAGACAACGGGAGCGAGAGCGTGAACAACGTGCGGGAGCGTGAACAAGAAAGACCGCTTCATATTACCCTTATGAGTCATTTTGCGCGCATTGCCACGTCAGAATAGGTCATATTTCATTATTTTGAAATGTCAGGTCAAATGACATTAATGCATTGGAAAATGGGTTATCCGTACAAATACCCCCAAGTATTTTAACTCATTTAAAAGTGTAGAAGGTTTATTTTTTAATTTTATTTTTTATTTTTAAAATTTTTCTAGAAATATTCATCAACATCGACATCGACATTTTATCGATATTTTCATCGATATTTCCATGAAAATGAGACTTCAATATTTCCATCAACATCGACATCGACATTTTAAACCTTCGACCATACACACATTTTTATAACAAAAAATCCTTTGAATTGAGATTTACTTTTTTTTTCCTTTTCTTTTAAAAAACTAACGTATAGGTTTTTAAAATGTTTAGAAATAATTCACTTAAGATTGAATCGACACAATATATTTTATTGACTAGAATTTTAAATGTCAAGTTGAAATCTCTTTTGATCGATTAAATTACTGTGTATTTCTTTTTCCCACGTCTAAGTAGTTTTTCTATTGTCCTTGAAAGTATTTAAACCCCACTTTTTGAACAACTCATCAAAAATGGCTTTTAAAATATTTAACCCTATAAACTATATTTTAATACCAAGGCTACTTAATACTTAAAAGAAGATGTTTAGAAGTAGAATTTAAAAATAATATTTCTACTTAATTCTAATTCTTTTTTTTAATAAAAATGACGAAAAAAATGACAAGTAGTATCATGAAAATTTCAAAATAAAAGAGAGTATAAGATATTGTATTGTCCTTTTCACATATTTTCTTACATGATCTCTAATTTTTAATTGTTAGTATATAACATTATCATAAAAAATATTTTTTAAAAAAAAAAATACACCGAAACAATCTCTTACACTTTTAATACCCCCAACATACACACACATTGCCACATGAAATATTCCCATTGAAAATAGACTTCCTATCACCCTATCTACCTTCAATAATCAAATTAATTTGCGACCCATTATTTTGGCTTGTTGAGTCCAAGTTGGTACCAATCACATTTTGGCCACACATATATATGATATGATATAAACAAACTCCCACAATATCTTATACATATATATATATATATATATATTCAAACATTTTTGACATATTATATGGTGTTGTTTTGTCACAAGAAATCATATCCTATGGTAGTATATGAAAGAGGCCAAAGGAAACCAGCCTAGCTATGGCTTGGATGGTTATGAACTCTTGAATTATTATTAATTTGTTTGGTATCTATATGAGAGAAAAATTATTATTATTATTATTGTTATTATTATTATTATTTTATTATTATTGTCGATTTCATGTGGGGTTTTGCATTTAATGCCACACGTGCGTGGCCTTTCTTTCAATTTTTCAAAAAGACTTTGTGTCGATGATTGGGCTCTTCTTTTCTTCCTTTTTTCTTTCCTCTCTTCCTTTTTTTTTCTCTACCTTTTTTTTTTTAAACTTGCATTATTATTATTGTAGGTCATCCCTTCAATGGCGACTTTGTGTGTTCACACTCTTTTCAACCACACATGGATTTTTCAAACTCATTTTTGGTTTCTTCCTCATATATTTATTTGTTTATTTATTTCAAATATGAAATGAGTCGAACCATTTAGTTTCATCAAATTGTTATATGTTATTAAATTTAAGGAGATTATTTGAGGTGTTGAATAGATTATAATAGTCTCAAGTTTTATAATATGTGTTTAGGATACAAAGTTGTTTAGTCTAAGTTATAATAATAATCTATGTTTGAAGTGTAAAGTTATTTAACTTTACCGACTACTGTAATTCACCTTGCCTTTCAAACAAACCCTAAAGTATTGTTTGGTTTACAAATTAGATTGGTTTAACTTTATATATTTAAGAAACCAAGTTTATCTCGTACTTGAGTTTGAAATACTTTAAACTATGAATTTGTTGATTTCATAAACCTATAAAGACCTAAACTTGGTTATGAAACTTATAATTTATATACCTATACACATATTAACTTTAAGAAACCGAATAAACTAGTTAAATATATAATACACAAATTCAAATTTCTATAACTTTTTTTTCTTTAATATAATCCAAAACTAGCTTCAATAAAATCAAGATTTCTAACTTGAAACTTATTAAATCATGAGTTAAAAACTTATTAAATGTAACGCCCCTACTTTTCTATGACCAATTCCTAGGGACATTACTACACATGCATGCATTTATAGGCCGAGAGATAAAAGAACTTAAAAGAAATTTCCAAGCAACATAAATAGTTTCAGGGATCCCAAAAACAAAACATTAAAATCAGATAAAAGCATCGTTTTAGCATGGCCTATTAAAACGTAAATAAGTTTAACTACAAATAAAAGCATAGAGATAACATCAGTTTAAAACAGAAATGTGCGGAAAACATGTCGGTCCCCATGGTTTTAGTAACGCTTCCAAATCGCCACTCTCGCCCCGCACGCCCTTTCCTTTACGAAAAACATTTTTAAAAGAAAGGGTGAGTATTGCAAACAATACCCGAGTAAGTAACCTCGCTCATGAGGTTTGGGATATGCATACACATACAATCATGATCTCTAAACTCATTTCGTAACATACATATATGGGACCTAAAACTTTCTAGTATTGTCAGTCTTTAACCCATGATCGCTTATTTAATTGTCGCCTTTAATCCATGATCGCTTATTTAGTTGTCGTGTCTTTAATCCATGATCGCTCATTTAATTGTCAGTCTTTAATCCATGATCGCTTATTTAATTGTCGTCTTTAATCCATGATCGCTTATTTAATTGTGAAGCCGACCTGGTCATCCCGAGTCATTTCGTTTTGAGTCCTCATGGACCTCTCGTACCTTGACCCATAGGTCTCTATTGCATGTTTGACCATGCACATAATGATCTCGGGATAACCAATGTCCACACTATTCACTAATTCATTTCGTGGCATACAAAACATGCATGAGGTCCCATCACCACATAATAATAGAGTACATGTCACAAACATCATCATCAATATATCAATCATACTTTCTCATGGGACGGTTTGAAGATCATACTTTGTAAGAAAACATGTACCATTCTCATACAAAACTATTGTCCTATTCTCACATGAAATAATGGAATACCTTTACATAGCATACGAGAATAATCTCACATAAAATAATGGGTTATTTCCACTTGATGCATCAAAGTATTTCCACATAAAATATTACGTATTCTCACATGAATATCTGTATATTTTCGTATAGAAAATCATAAACTATTTTCGCATGAAATCATAAAAATCGTTTTCATTTAATCCCATTAAAAATTCGGCACAAGGTCCCTTACTTTAGTTCCGATTTCGCTCCAAAACTTAACCGAACTCCTTGACTACTCTTCCTTTAGTAGAACCTGAATCGCACAAAAATCTGAAATTATAATCTAAACTTACACCGATTCCATAAGGTTACGATACCTAATTTATGTTCAATCTTTCGTGCTCCGCCCACCTCAAGTTCAGCGCGGAAACTTAGTATCCTTTTGTTCGCCTCGACGTTTGACTCTCAGATTCGTTCCAACTTGGCCCCCTACAATTAGCATTCAAAACAGGGGGTTACGTTCTCACTTTAATGTCAAGGTGTTCAATAGTTTACGCGCTCCCTAAAAAAAAACCGAACTTAACAGAAACGCTCACCGAAAGGAATCTCCGTTCTTGTCAGAACGCGTGTTCGGCGTACCGTGGAGCTCGACGGCGGTGAAGGAGAAGAGTTCGCGAGTGGTCGCCAGTGGGCTCTCGCGTGCGCGCGGCGGCGCGGCCGTGGACGTGATCGTGGAGGCTCTACCGCAGCAGTGTGGCGGTGGAGGAGGACGGAATGAGTGTTCTAAGTAGGACGACCGGGACACAAACTCGCCGTGGGTTTCGCGCGCGCGCTCAGCGTTCCGGGGGTCTCCGGCGTCTTCGCGGCGTAGATGGTTGGATCGGCTTGCGCGGCCCCTTCGCCGTGCGTGGATGCGCAGCGGTCTTCGATCGGAAGATGCCGGCGTGAGCGGCTGCAACAGGCTCGATCGAGGTTTGCTTGCGCGAGAACCACGCCGAGATGAAGCTACCGGACGCGCGCGTTTCTTCCCCGTACGTGCAGTGCTGGCGTAGGTGAAATCCTCTCGCGCGCGGCGGAGGCTGCTTTGTCAGACGTGCTCTTTCGCTTGCCTGCGCCAGGGTATGGAGGTGATGAGGAAGGGGTGGTCGGCTAGGTTAAAGATTGTGGAGGGAGAAGATTAGGGTTAGGTCTAGGGTTAGATACAAGGAGAAAGAGATGATGGGGGCTAGGGTTTGTCTCAATGAGTTTAGGATTATGGTTTTTCTTTAATTTGCAATTTAAGGAACTTAAATACTACAAAATTAGGTCAATAATTAAAAGTCCTATGTAACCCTCATTTAGTGATTAATAACCAAAGTGCCATCGCTCCTTCTTTTTCCTTTAATTTTACAAATCATTCTCTAGGAGAATATTTCGTTTTAAGCGGAGTAAAATCAAAGACTCACTAACACCGAGCTTGATGAGATTCACTAATTAATCCAACTCAACACACACACAGGTTGATAGAATGCTAAATAAAATAAATAACTAGTACCTGTGGTCGTGGCCGTCACATTAAACTTATTAGATTCAAGGTTGAAGGAGTTAATCCGAACCTATCTTAATAAATAACTCATCTTTTATCTTTTTTGAGAGAAATTGAACTAAATATTTAAACTTAATTTTAGATAATAGATTCTAAAACAAAAGAAATTATATTAGTATAGTCAAGCTTAATTTTAAAAAACTTGAAATAAAAAATATAAATATCTAATTCTAGTTGACAGTCCTAAGCTTCAAAAGTTATAGAAAAGGAAATTAACAATGGAATGATTAAACAAAAATAATTGAACTTTCATATATAATAACAAGGTGTTTTCCCATTTAAGGAAGGCATAATTATTAGAAAAAAAAAATTACATCACCAAGTTCTTCTATTCTAATTCTTTTGTTTTTTTAACCCTTGATTTAATTTCCTCCATAAAAGAAAGAAGGAAAAAAATGTTCATGTTTATCTCAAATTTTCTGTTGTTTGGAATAAATGAAAAATAGGCTTCCCCCTCACCCCAAAGATGGATGTGGACGGGCTACCCTGTGGCTACAAGGACACTGACCCTACCATGGGAAGCCACGTGCGATGGGGTTTGGATGTTGTGAAAGTGGGGCCCTAAGTTAGTCAACTAGTCAAAATCACATCATGATTGAACATCAACGGCTCAGATGGTGCCATGTCAGAGTTTTGAAGTTATGTGGCAAAAGGAGATTGGGAGCATGTGAGCTTGAGGAGGATACTAGGTATTCAACCCATTTGGACTTACTGAGCAGCTGGTTCTTTTTTTTTTGTCGTCTTGCTTATTTTATTTTTAACGTTGAACTTTGAAAAGAGAAGATAAGGGGAAGAAGATGACATGGGGAGGGAGCACTTTTTTTTCTTTTTTTTTTTAAATGCTTGTGAGTATGTATTTAAGTCCATTTATGCTTATCTCAACTATAGAATATTCATATGTTACTATTATATTGATATGTCAAGAAAATTGGTAAGATATCAAATTCTAAGTAAGTGACTATCATGATTTAAATCTGTTTTCTCAAAACTACATTATTATTTACATTTATCCCTATTGAGTATTAGGTCATCCTATAGTGGTAAGAGGAAGAAAGCATTTTTGTTTCGAATATTTCAAAAGTTTCAAAGTTCAATTATTATAGCAAAGGAGAGAAATGAAAAAATGACAGGGAGAAAGAATTGAAGGCATATATATCAAAATATATTCTAACTCATCAATTTAAGCCTTTTGGATATAGTGCCTTGAGATTATTGAGAGAGTGCAACCAAAGTCCCATATTGGCTAGATAAGAGAAAGATCATATTAAGAATAGAACCAAAATTCCACATTGGCTAAATAAGGGAAAAAAAAACATGGGATAATAAGTGGGGAAACTATCTTCAATGATATGAGGCTTTTTGGTAGAAACAAAAAAAGTAAAGTTTTGAAGGCTTATGCCCAAAGTAGTCCAATATCATACCAATGTATAGATCTGTCAAGGCAAGTGGTATATCAGAGCCAAATTCGTGACTTAACAATGGAAGATCATACCCAATTGAGCTTCAATCATTGAAATTCCAAAATACATATAAAATCTCATGTCCCCGCTAGCAGCACATACCCTAACACCAACGTAGATCCACCTCTACTTCATTGTGCATTAAAGTGAAATAGGAATCTCCTAATTCATGTATTAAACAACTAATTGGAACATAAAAAATGTATCGGAAGAAACATATGGATGTTATAAGTTAATTTTCATATTTGTAAGAAGTGTAGCCTATAATAAGATACTTACTGATAGTGTAGCATCATATTCTAAAGTCAAGATCAATGTAACTCATATGAGTCAAGGTATTAAATTCTTGTTGACTATCAATATTTTTGTGAATATTTTGATATCTTTATAGGTTTGACATCAATATAAAAGTTTATATAAAATACCAATTTATTAAATATAATATTTTTTATTCATATTATTTGTTCATATAACCTTTCATCAATATCTCCATATAATTGAGAGTTCGTGCGATCTCCATTTGACACGAGTTAAAGTAAATAAATTAAAGTTGGGAAGGTCATTTCAACCTTTGCAACTTCTCAAGGATTAAGACCACACAGTCCAACAGCACAAAGAACAGACCATAAAGCATAGGGTGAATGTTATATGTACCTTGGACAATTCAAATCTACACTTGTCAAAACCCTATTCAACTTTAAATGGAAAAAGAAAATGATAATGAAAAAATCAAGTGAAAATTCAACTTTTAGACCCTACATTTTTGTTTCACTAATATTTTAGTCTTTACTTTTATTTAATAATTTAGTCCTTCCTATTTTCAACAATGAGATCTCGATATTAATATTTTAGGTAAAAAAATTTAACTCAAGAACTTATGTGATTATTATGGTTTATGAGGTTATACTAATTTGTAGGATTATAATAGTTTGTGTTTGAGGTGTAAAGTATTTTAGTCTGGATTCGCTAAGTATCTATTTGAACAGCAGTCTATATTTAAACTGACTATTTTTTTTAACTATTTTTTTGTACTTTTTCCACAAACCAACACGGGTCCTTTCAGAATGTTTTGTCCTCGCTCACATGTGTTAGGGACAACGACCTTCTACATATCTCCACGTCTATGATATTGTGCACTTTGGGCATATGCCCTCATGACTTTACTTTTGGTTTCACTCAAAATGTCTCGTACCAATGAAGATAATGTCTCTCACTTATATACTCATGATCTTCCCATTAACTAGCCGATGAGAGACTTTGGTCGCACTCCTGATAATATGCTGCTACAAAAATTTCCAAGAGGTCACTCAACACATGATTGTTCCAAGCCAAGCACGCTTAACTGTAGATTTCATGATTAGCCACCATTCGACCAATTTGAGTTTGAGATGCACAAAAAATTACTATCATTCATTATATAAGCTCCATAATTTGAGATGTACAATGCCAATTTATTTTCTAGCTCCATGGTTACACAAAAAAAAAAAAAAAAATTTCAGGGTGATAGTTGCCCATTAATTCAAGTACCATTTTTTTTTTCTTTTGACAAAAAGTTCAAGTACCATTGGGATGACACAAAAAAATATCATAATCCATACATAGGTTCAACAAAAATAATATAACTCACTATCATCCAAAAAAAAATTACGTAAAGAAGAGTTGGTTAAGCGTATTTTTCGAGGAGGAGCTAGCAGTGATGGTATATTATGTTTGTTAGTGTAGAAGAATCATTACAAATAAAAGTATAAATAAGAATATTATAATAACGAAAATATAGGAACTAATAATACATTTTAACTTTGCAAAGTACATATATATTTTAATCGATGAATTTTATGCAAAGTTGCAAACCATGCAATTGAAGGATAAGATTCTCTTTGTTTGGAATTATAATTTATGGGTCCTTTGACAGTTTATAATATTATTTTTTTTAATAAAAAATATACTTGTGTAAGCGTTTCCACACGAGATCTTAACCACAAAAGTTTTTTTTGTTTTTAACAAAATACAAAAGATAGAAATCAAGAAATAGACTCAATCATCTTAATTATGTTTGTACCATTTTAGCACCTTCATTATCTGTCTTATTTCTAAACCCAATTCATTTATAAATAGAAAAGTGTGTGAGAAACATACAATACAGAGAGTCGAGAGGAGAGCTAGAAAGAAGTTCAAGACAAATCACAAAAAGAAGAAAGTAAAAAAACATGACAAAATATAGGATATGAACCCAAAAAAAGTGATCTACCGAGCTAAGAAAGTTAACTTACTTTTTAAATAGCAAAATATAAAAACAAATCTATTGCTAAATATAAGACCCTACACTAAATAGTAAATACTGTTGTGAAAATAGGATGAAAATCGAGTATAATTTTACCAATATTTAAATAATAATAATAATAGTAATAATGCAAGTGTTTGGAAATGAAATATATATAATATAAATATAAATATAGTGGAATTATATGGTAATTAAATAAGTAATAAAATAAAGAGAAAATGGAAAAGAATGGAGAGAATTGAAGAGAATTTCACCAATGGTTGTTTTTATTCTTCCACCAAAAGCCACTATTTATAGGCAATTTGGAGAGCATGATGTGGTCCATTTGGACACCAATCTATGGCCTTTGTTGGACACATGGGAGACACTTTGGCTAGGAAAAAATTGTCACATGGCATGAGAACCAAAAGGGCATGTGGAAGATGAGCATTTACATGATAAATTACAATACTCTCCCTTAAATGCCCATTTATATAAAATATGTCTCGTTAAAACCTTACTAGGGAAAAACCCTATGGGATAAAAACCTTAGTGAAGGAAAAACAGTACATATTTTATATAATACATTTACTCCCCCCTGATGACGACATCACTTGAGATCTCTAAGTTTTCGCATCTCAATACTGTGAACCAATTTCTCAAATGTTGTAGTTGGTAATGCTTTTGTAACTATGTCCGCCAAGTTATCTTTCGAACAAATCTGTTGTACTAAGATGTCGCCATTTTCTTCATGGTCATGAGTGTAGAAAAGCTTCAGAGAGATATGCTTCGTTCTATCTCCTTTAATATATCCTCCTTTGACTTGAGCTATACACGTTGTGTTGTGTTCGTATAATATTGTTGGAAGAGGTTTACTCGAAGACAAACCACGTGTCTCACGAATGTGTTGTGTCATTGATCTTAGCCATACACATTCTCGACTTGTCTCGTGAATTGCGAGGATTTCAACATGATTCGAAGAAGTAGTCGTGATGGTCTGTTTCACTGATCACCATGATATAGCAGTTCCTCCACATGTAAATAGATAACCTGTCTGAGATCTAGTTTTGTGTGGATCAGATAGATAATCAGAATCTGCATAACCAACTAGATCAAAACTGGATTTGTTAGAATAAAATAAACTCATATCAATCGTCTCTCGAAGATATCGGAGTACATGCTTAACTCCGTTCCAATATCTTTTTGTAGGACATGAACTATATCTAGCTAATAAATTTACTGAAAATGCAATATCTGGTCTTGTGTTATTAGCCAGATACATAAGTGCACCAATTGCACTAAGATATGGTACTTTAGGACCAAGTAGTTCTTCATTGTCATCTCGAGGTCGAAATATATCTTTCTTTACATCTAGTGAACGAACCTCCATTGGAATGTTCAATGGATGTGTTTTATCCATATAAAATCTTTTTAAGATTTTCTCTGTATAAGTTGATTGATGAACAAATATCCCATCTGCTAAATATTCAATTTGCAAACCAAGGCAAAATTTTATTTTTTCAAGATCTTTCATCTCAAATTCTTTCTTAAGATATTCTATTGTCTTGGTTTAAGTCATCAACATATACAGTTATAATAGCAAATCCTGACTGAGATTTCTTTATAAAAACACACAGACATATTGGATTATTTTGATATCCTTCTTTTAACAGATATTCACTCAAACGATTATATACCACATTCGTCCTGATTGTTTTAATCCATATAATCATCTCTGTAACTTTGTTGAATACAACTCCCCGAGAACTTGATTCATATGTCTCTGGTATTTTAAATCATTCCGGGATTTTCATATAAATGTCATTATCTAGAGATTCATATAAATACGCCGTGACTACATCCATTAGATGCATATCAAGGTTTTCATATACTGTCAGACCAATCAAATATCTTAACGTCATTGCATCCACTACAGGAGAATATGTCTCCTCATAATCAATATCAGACCTTTGCGAGAATTCTTGTGCAACAAGTCTCGTTTTATATCTTGTGACTTCATTCTTTTCATTTCTTTTTCTTACAAATACCCATTTGTATCCCACAGGTTTGACACCTTCTGGTGTTAGGACTACTGGTCCAAAAACCTCACGTTTTGAAAGTGAGTTCAATTCTGCTTGGATTGCTTCTTTCAACTTTGGCCAATCCTTTCTACGTTGACATTCTTCGATAGATTTTGGATCAAAATCATCACTTTCATGAATAATATCGTGAGCAACATTATAAGTAAAAATGTTGTCAACAATGATATCATTTCGGTTCCATCTCTTTCCTGTTGTAACATAATTTATAGAAATTTCATTATTATCCTCAAGCGTTTGATTTTCATCAATACTCTTTTGAGTAGTTGTATTCTGGATTTCTTCTGAAACATCCATAACTTTCATTGAATTATTTTGATTCTCAACTACTTTTCTTTTTCGAGGATTTTTATCTTTGGAACCCATAGGTCTACCACGCTTCTTGCGTGCTCCAGACTTATTATTGACAACTTGTTCCTTTGGGATATCAATTTTTGATGGAGCATTATATTTGCTGCTGGTATATATGATTTAGTCACCATTTTAGCATCTGTGAACGCATCTGGTAATTGATTTGTTATATTTTGCAAATGAATTATCTTTTGAACTTCAAGTTCACATTGATCTCTATGAGAATCTAAATGAGATAATAATGATGCATTCCATGTAATTTCTTTTTCCAACTTCTTAATTCCTCCCCCTAATGTTGGAAAATTTGTTTCATTAAAATGACAATCAGCAAATGGTGCAGTAAATACATCATCCGTCAGGGGTTCAAGATATTTAATAATTGATGGGGAATCATATCCAACATATATTCCTAACCTCCTTTGAAGACCCATCTTAGTACGTTGTGGTGGAGCAATTGGAACATATACTGCACATCCAAAAATTCTCAGATGGAATACATTTGGTCAGCCGCCATAAGCTAATTGCATGGGGAATATTTATTATAGGCTCACCGCCTAATACGTAATAATGATGCAGCGTGTAAAATAGCATGACCCCAGACCGATGTAGGGAGTTTAGCTCTCATAAGTAATGGTCTTGCAATGAATTGGAGACGTTTTATAAATGATTCTGTTAGACTATTTTGTGTATGAACATGAGCTACAAGATGTTCAACACTTATCCCAATTGACATATAATAATTATTAAAAGTTTGGGATGTAAATTCACCAACATTATCATGTCGAATTGTCTTAATTGTATAATCAGGAAATTGTGCTCTTAACTTAATTATTTGAGCAAGTAATCTTGCAAATGCAAGATTTCGACTTGATAATAAGCATACATTTCACCATCTGCTGGATGCGTTAATTAATACTCTAAAATATTTAAATGGACCACTTGGTAGGTTAATGGGTCCACAAATATCACCTTGAATTCGCTTTAAAAAAGCAGGTGATTCAATCCCCACTTTAGCTGGTGATGGTCTAATAATTAATTTCCCTTGAGAGCAAGCATCACATGACAACTCATTGGATTGAAAAATCTTCTAGTTCTTTAGAGGATGTCCATGTGAATTTTCAATAATTTTCCTCATCATTATCGATCCTGGATGTCCCAATCGATCATGTCAAACACTGAATATTTCTGGATTCATGAACTTCTAGTTCATTGTTGCATAACTTTCAATTACTCATATGTGAGTGTAATATAATTCAGAAGAAAAAGCTGGCAGCGTTTCTAATATACGTTTTTCATGTGAAACAATAGATGTGATATAGAGATACTCTATATTATTTTTATGATCAGTTTCAACATGATAACCATTACTACGTATGTCTTCGAAACTTAATAAATTTATCTTCGATTTACTAGAGAACAAGACATTATTAATTGAAAATTTTGTTCCTCTAGGCAAGATAAAACTAGCTTTTCCGAAACCTTCAATCAGGTCTGCAGAACCTGATATAATATTGATTTTTGCTTCCAACATTGTCAATTTAGAAAAATATTTTCTGTTTATGAGTATCGTGTGCGTAGTGGCGCAGTCTGCTAGACATAAATCCTCATTGCTCATTTTCGGGTTACTCAACATATTGAAATTGTCCATATTTCTTCATTGATAAGAAAAGAAAAACGATTACAAAAAGTCCTAAATATATATACAAAAACAAGAAAAACATACAATAATTACGAGCAATACTTAATTATATATCTTCATACAAAGCATCATCTACTTGTTTGATTGCATCAATTCTCTCTCCAGGAGATTCAAAGTAATCAACCATATCAAGATGCATCATATTGGAGGGGTCAAACACATCATCTTCTTGAATGACAAGATTTACCTCCACATTCTTCCCTTTTCCATTTTCCTTCAGGGAGGCTTGATAGAGATCAATAAGGTGTTTTGACGTACGACAGGAACGTGACCAGTGCCCAGTCATTCCGCACCGGAAACATATATGTTCATCACCTTTTGAACTCCTATCTTGTGGAGTCTTGCCTTTATGATCATCACTTCGTGTGGGTTTCTTAAAATTATAATGTCCACCACAAAAATAGGTATTTCTTCCTCTACCGCGGTCCCGACCTCGACCACGACCACGACCTCGACCACGATTATTGAAATTCACAGCATTCACTTCAGGGAATGGTGTTGCTCCAGTTGGTCGAGATTCATGATTTTTCATTAATAGCTCGTTATTTTGTTCAACCACGAGAAGACATGAAATCAGTTCTGAATATTTTTTAAAGTCTTTCTCTCGATATTGCTGCTGCAGGAGCATATTCGAGACATGAAAAGTGGAAAATGTCTTCTCTTTCATATCAAGATCAATAATAATTTCTCCGCATAATTTTAATTTTGAACTAATTCTAAAGAGTGCGAAATTATATTCACTTATTGATTTGAAGTCTTGCAACCTTAGGTGCATCCAATCATAACGAGCTTTTGGAAGAATAACTGTTTTTTGATGATCGTACCTTTCTTTCAAACCTTGACATAGAATGTAGGGATCTTTTATTGTAAGATACTCAATTTTCAATCCCTCGTGAAGATGATAGCGAAGGAAGATCATGACTTTTGCTTTTTCTTGATTTGATGCATTATTTCCTTCTTTAATTGTTTCTCCAAGATTCATGGAATCTAAATGGATCTCAACATCAAGGACCCATGACAAGTAGTTATTTCCATTAATATCCAAGGTGCAAATTCTAATTTTACAAGATTTGCCATAATAATACTATATAGAAAGAAATTGCATTTATATTAGGAAATTAATTAAACATACAAAATAACATTTTATTATTAAAAAAATGGCTTACCCGGAGGACCTACTTTCAGTGGAAAAACCTGCAGAGTTTTGTGCTGATAACGTGTTGTGAAAATAGGATGAAAATCGGGTATAATTTTACCAATATTTAAATACTAATATAATATAATATAATAATAATAATAATAATAATAATAATAATAATAATGCAAGTGTTTGGAAATGGAATATATATAATATAAATATAAATATAGTTGAATTATATGACAATTAAATAAGTAATAAAATAAAGAGAAAATGGAATAGAATGGAGAGAATTTGAGAGAATTTCACCAATGGTTGTTTTTATTCTTCCACCAAAAGCCACTATTTATAGGCAATTTAGAGAGTATGATGTGGTCCATTTGGACACCAATCTATGGCCTTTGATGGACACATGAGAGACACTCTGGCTAGGAAAAAATTGCCACATGGTATGAGAACCAAAAGGGGCATGTGGAAGATGGGCATTTACATGATAAATTTTACAATAAATATTGATTTGATGGGTAGTTTTCGATTTAAATTTACCCTATTTCATTTTTTTTGGAATAAAACTCATTTGATTTTTGATTCGTAAACTAATTAGTTGTTTAGTCGAACCGTATGATTATATTAAAAAAAAAATTAGGGCCTGTTTGGTATGCAATCTGGATTCTATTTTATGTTTTCAAGTTCACTGAATTCAGTGAATATGCGTTTGGCAGATGTGTTTTCAAAATCCATTTTCGGATTCTGTGATCCAAACAGTAGAAATTCTGAAAACAACATTTTTATGTGTTCATTGTATCCAGATTCTGAATTTGAAATTTTAAAATGCAGAATTATATTAAACAAATATAAAAATCTTAATAAATATAATATTTCAGGTTATAAACTCAATTTACTTTGTTAAATTAAAATATGTATAATATAATATGTTATAAATTATAAATTATATAATATTACATTAAAAAATGATAATTTTACAAAATTTATAAAAATCATATTCATAATTAATAATTAATAATGACTTATATTCAATCTAATATTTAGTTTTGCAACTACAACTAATTTCATGATCTATAAATATATTATAGAGCACATTTTAAACAACTGTTTTAAATGGAATCAAATTTTGAAATCTGTTACCAAACACCAATCCAAAAACATGAAATACAATTCTGTTTTCATTGAATTGTTTGTTTTCAAATTTCTGTTTCCAGATTACTTACGAAACATGCCCTTAGTAAGAGATTAATACATTTGATAGTAACTATAAAATCCTATTTAATGACACTTATTTATGGTTAGTTAAAAGAGTTTCATGTGTTTTATTATTATTTTATAGGAATTTAAGTAACTCATATATTTTGGAGAGTATTCAATATTTTAGAGTTTGGAAGAATCCGACTCTGTTTTCAATTAATAAGCATGTAATTTTGATTGAATTGGCGCCTCGATCACTTTATAGAGTTGGGAAATTCGAACTACAGAACTCGTAGTCGTTAACACATTCATCACTCTAATTGGTCTATTTTTTTTTCACATTATATTGATTAATAATGTATATCTTTTCTTCCTGTTATCACTTATTTTCATATATTATAATCTTAAATATTATAGTCTAGAACATATTTGAAATATCTTTGAGTTTTTATTTTCGTTTCGACAACAACGAACATTTAAATGATTGACCCTCAATGGGAGGATATTTTATTCAATTACATGTACCATATAATTTAGATCCAATGATAAAATAAAATAGATTATTAAAGTCGAGAAATGAAGATTTATATTGTCTTAAAAACCTCAGGTCTATTATATTCTCTCCTTTGTCAATGATAATTTAGTTGATTTAATTTTTTATAACAATTGTTTGGATTTTTTAATTGATATTGTTGTTTTCCAAATTTATTATAAAAATATGGTGTTTTCAAAACTATTTATAAGAATATTATAGTTCCTAAATGGTGGAGGAAGATGAGATGAAATACGCGGGAAAACCATTTTTTTTTGAAAGAGTAGAGGTGACCTACACAAACCCTCCTTCTTCATATGTGGTTTGAGTTGAGAGTAGCCCAAATTCGAAGAGTTTTTTTTCTTTCATTTTTCTCTCTCTTTGACTTATGTTTTTTCTTTATTTACTTATTTTCTTAGTACAATTGAAGTTGGAAAATTTCAACCATAGAACTCATAATCGTTAACATATTTATACATTTATCATGATATTTATTGATTTATTTTTAATAAATAAGATAAAATAACATCATCTTTTTAAAATTTTTTAAGCCAATTGGATATTAATTGAAATTTATTTTTTAAAAAAATTGAAATTTAGTTAAGTATTAATTATTTAAAAACTTTCTTTTTCTGAAAACTTTCTTTTTCTAATTTGGGCTATAGAAACAATCATATGATCATTTTTCTCTCCGCTTCAATAGAATTTTTGGAGAAGAATAACTTTTATTTTAGATATCATCTTTTTAAAAAATTTTAAGCCAATTCGATATTAATTGAAATTTATTTTTTAAAAAAATTGAAATTTAGTTAAGTATTAATTATTTAAAAACTTTCTTTTTCTGAAAACTTTCTTTTTCTAATTTGGGCTATAGAAACAATCATATGATCATTTTTCTCTCGGGTTCAATAGAATTTTTGGAGAAGAATAACTTTTATTTTAGATATCATCTTTTTAAAAAATTTTAAGCCCATTCGATATTAATTGAAATTTATTTTTTAAAAAAATTGAAATTTAGTTAATTATTAATTATTTAAAAACTTTCTTTTTCTGAAAACTTTCTTTTTCTAATTTGGGCTATAGAAACAATCATATGATCATTTTTCTCTCGGCTTCAATAGAATTTTTGGAGAAGAATAACTTTTATTTTAGATGATTTTGATTTTTTAAACTTCAAGTTTGCATTACTCTAAGCTTGAAGCCTCGCCTAACCATAGACGGGTAAGGTCCAGTGGCCAACATACCAACAGAGAAATTTAAAATATATATTTTTAAAAATTTTCAACAAATGCCCTATACGTGTTTTTTTAGACCATCCTCAACCACTTCTCTTCAACTTCTCTTTAAGAGACCGCCATCATCCACATAATAAAAACTACAATATTCTTATATATAATTTATGGAAAACACATATTTTATAATAAGTTTAGAAAGCTATTATAATAATAATAATAATAATATATAAAAAAAAAAGTCCCAATAGTTCTACCTCAAGTTTTATCAAATAATTTACAATAAACCAAATAATTAATCTTCAATTTCAATCTTAAAAATTTTAAAATAATTATCTTATAATATATTAGATATTAAATATTAATATAAAAATAATTGAAATAATATGCATAATTGGGTCATTGTAGAGTTGAATCACAACAATTTAATATTGATTTACCAAACGTTAACCCATTTTCTCACGTTTAAAAATTGAAATAATTTGCGTGTGTGAAAAAGATTTTAGATATATGAAACCAATATTAATTTCTGGGCAGATAAAATTTAAAGGTTAAAGGGTAATTGTAATGGGTAGCAGAGTTTATTATTGGTAAATATAATAACTTTTAAAAAGATTTGTAAATATGAAAAATCTTTTAAATAAAATTTTTTTATTCCCTTTATACCTTTATGGTTGCATATGAGAGTGAAAAGTGACTTTTATTTTGTACTATTTTATTCCTTATATTTATGCTAGTTTTGTTATAAATTCGTGAACTGTTATGCATATTTTTGTATATTTTGTAACCAAGCTAACGGAGTACAATCGAGTGTTTAAGATAATTTTAATGGATATGGGAAACTTGTAGAGATTTATTGAAGATCCCAGAAGAGAAAATACGAAGAATAAAAGGTTGAGTAAGAGCCAAAAGCGTCAAGATGCTAAAAAAGGAAATTTTCAGGCAATTTTACCCGAGAGATGGCGCATAGGCGTCGGAATTGGCAGCACACACGTTTTTCAACGTTGCACGATTTCTACTATCAATATATCATTTTCTCTTCGATTTTGAGGAGAAAAAACTGAGGAGTTTTATCCTGAACTCAATTCCACGCTATTTTGAGAAGTTTTGAGAGAATTTTGTTAGCGGATTTGAAGATTCGAAGCTCGAGGATCAAGAAGATCACGACAAAAATACGAGATCGATCTTCCACTTGCATTCTCTTCTTTTCTCTTTTACTTTTAGCTACTCTATAGGCTGGAAAATTAGGAATTTCTTTGTTGTATGAACTGATTTTGTATTGTTTAATCCCTAATTACTTGAATTTATTGGAATTAATAGTAGATATTAATTGTTGAAATTGTTAGACGAATTGCTTAGTTTATGGGTGTTTATGACTAATAGGGTTTTGAATCATTTATGCATGTTGTTTCTTAATGTCTTTAATCATTGTTTGATCTCTAATTAATTGAGACATTTCTAAGTTGAGCTAGAGAGAGATTACTTAGTTTTAGCTTAATACGCGGCTAATTAATTACTCGAATGACAATGAGATTAATAGTTAATTAGTTGTATTTGGTGATGAAGGTTTAATTCGTTGGGCATTAGATAATTGACTACTTTACTAAGTGGAAACTCCATATAGAGAAAGCTTAGACAATATCAATTGCATAACTAGTGTTTATTTACCTGAGTGACAGTTGGAGTTAATAAATAAACATTAGAAGTTCGTAATGAAGAGTCTTAACGCCTTGTATGAGTTAGCTAACACTAGAGAGACCTAGATTAGTTAATTAGTACTTGAAAATGGAGGAGACCGAGAGGAGATTTCACGTCTTTAGAGCTTCTAGACTTATGAGTTCACTATTCATTGATTTTATAATTGCCTGTTAGCTTAGTAATTGACCAAGTTAATCCTTGTGTTTATGTCTCCCATTTATTTTCTGCACTTTATTTTCTATTGTTAGTTAGTTTATCTTCTTTTGACTTTTTTTCTATATATAAAGTTAAGTGAGAGTATTTGTGATAATTAACTTAATTAAAAGCCAATCTCTATGGATTCGATACTCGGTAGGATACCGTTTTTTATTACTTGACCCGTGCGCTTGCAAAAACGTAAAAGTATGCTTATCAAAAAAGATGTTTAATTGTGATTTTTTAATGTCTCCAAACATTCACGGTGAACTTTATTTTTGCATTTTTTTTTTATTTTCTTTGCCTTTCTCTTCTCCTCCTCTTCTTTCCACATGTGTCTTTGTGCATTCTCTTTGTACACATTCCAACTTCTTATGCAATTTAGAAATTTTGTGATAATAACATTACTCAAATTTTCTTGAAAATTACAGTTAATAAAAAAATAATAATAAATCCAACTATACTAGATACTACACCGCGATAGACCAAAATCTATATATAACAATCTCGTCGTTGATATATTAATCAAAGATCACCAAAAGGAAAGAGAGAAGAAAGTGAAATATGATAAGATATTAATTGAAAAATAACATTTGATAGAATGTCTAATTAAAAAACGCTTTTACATTCGAATCAAGTTTCATATAAATGAGATTAGCATCATTCTCACTAGTCCTATCTCGTATTATTGTGATCTTAATAGTCTTCTCTAACAAGCAATATATCAAAATTTTTGTAACGACCCTGAACTTCAAGCGCCGTTTATTTTTATTGTTTTGGGGTTAAGCCATTGGAAATTTTATCAATGAGCTTTGGAATTTTTCATGATTTAGAAGTTTGTTTTAGTACAACTCAAGGAAATAAGCAATTGAAAGTTAATTAATTAAATTCAAAGGCATGTTTGTGATTTGGGGGAAGTTGGAGGGCATTCTAGTAAATTAAAAGGGATTAGGGTTTGATAAAGACACTTTTGTCTTTTAGGGGGGCACAAAAATCAAGGAATTTCTCCTTCCTCTCAACCCTCTCCTTCACGAACTACACGCCTTGACCATTGCCTGCCGTGCATTCCGACCGAGCAAACCGACGCCGCCATTCGAGCTGTCTTCAAGTCGAAGTTGTACAGCTGCAACCTCCATCGACGGCGACTCGCCGTTGAAGCCGCAGTCATGCACACGACGCGCCTCGCCGGAACGCCACGCGAAACTCATTATCCTCGCCGGCGTTACTCCGTCTGAGGTGTTCGCGCGCCGAACTCTTCAGACGTGAAGCCGCGCCACCGCCACCTGCCAGACGTCGATTCGGTTTACACGCCGGATCCGTCTTCGGCCTGAGGAGTCGTCGCCGCGGGTGAGAAAGTCACTGGAGATACCTGAAAAACGCTCGAACCGCGCAAGTGGCGACCCACGCCCAAGCCGCTTTAGTTCGGCCAGGTTCACGGCCTTTCGGACCGGTTTTCAGAGAGAGGAGACCGGTTTTGGATAGATCGGCTCACGACGTCCCCAGATCTGCTGCATTCCACGCGCCGCAGACGCGCGCGGTTTTTCGACGCCGCGATGCGCGCGCGCGCCGCCGCCTGCGCCCGCCACGCCGCCGACCACGCCGCGCCACGCGCCGCCGCCTTCGATGAGCGCCCGGCCCACTGTTTTGACCTCCCGAGTTCGTTTTAAGCGTCCGTTTGTGGTAATTTAGCCTAACTATGATTGGATTCAAAATAAGTGTTTAATTATATAAATTAATTAAAGAATTGATGAATGTGATTTAAGGGATTCGACTATCGAGCATGACTAAGCGAAACCTTGAGCTAGGAGCGGAATGTAAAGAGTTTCGAGCTAAGGTAAGGGATTTTCTACAAACGATCTTAAAAGGGAAGTGAATACGATTTCTGAAATATGTGTTTGTTTTAAAAGATGAAAATTGAGGATTTATTTCAAAGGTGAATTTCCCAAAACTCATGCTTAGGGCTTGAATTTAGAAAGCGAATATTTCAAAGGGTTTCTCGAGAATCTCGAGTGAATGATTTTCAAAAGGTTTAGTAAGGGACCTTGTGCGAATTTTTAATGGGAGTAAATGAAAGCGATTTTGATGATTTCATGCGAAAATAGTTTATGATTTGCTATACGAAAATATATAGATATTCATGTGAGAATACGTATTATTTTATGTGAGATTATTCTCGTATGCTATGTAAAGGTATTCCATTATTTCATGTGAGAATACGTATTATTTTATGTGAGATTATTCTCGTATGCTATGTAAAGGTATTCCATTATTTCATGTGAGAATAGGATGAAGAGTTTGTATGAGAATGGTACATGTTTTCTTACAAAAGCATGATCTTCAAACCGCCCATGAGAAAGTATGATTGATATATTGATGATGATGTTTGTGACATGTACTCTATTATTATGTGGTGATGGGACCTCATGCATGTTTTGTATGCCACACGAAATGAATTAGTGAATAGTGTGGACATTGGTTATCCGAGATCATTATGTGCATGGTCAAACATGCAATAGAGACCTATGGGTCAATGCGACGTGGTCCGTGAGGACTCAAAACGAAATGACTCAGGATGACGATCGGCCTCACAATTTAATAAGCGATCATGGATTAAAAGACGACAATTAAATGGCGATCATGGATTAAAGACACGACAATTAAATGAGCGATCATGGATTAAAGAGACGACCATTAAATGGCGATCATGGATTAAAGACGACAATTAAATGAGCGATCATGGATTAAAGACGACAATTAAATGAGCGATCATGGATTAAAGACACGACAACTAAATAAGCGATCATGGATTAAAGGCGACAATTTAATAAGCGATCATGGTTTAAAGAGACGACAATACTAGAAAGTTTTAGGTCCCATATATGTATGTTACGAATGAGTTTAAAGATCATGATTGTATGTGTATGCATATCCCAGGCCCCCACTTACTGGGTATTTTATAATACTCATCCTCTACCTTTGTTGTGTCTTTCTTTGTTTTAAAATGTTTTTGGTAGAGAGCGAGAGCATACCAAGCGAGTGGCATGGAGGTATTCTGAAGCCATGGGAACCAAGTCATGAATTCGCATCCATGATTTAGAAAGAATTTTAAAAGATTATGGTCTTCCGCTTATGTGAAGATGAGTTTTGAAACTAGAGGCCGAACTTAATTATGTTTCTTGTAAGCGTTTTGTATTTCTATGGGATCCCAAATTAAATTGATTTTTATTTATCAACTTTTATTTGTTTTAAGCTCGATTAAGGCCTCGAATGCATGCATGAGTAGTAATGTCCCTAGGAATTTATGTTATAAAAGTAGGGCGTTCTGGTTGGTATCGAGCCCAAGGTTATAGGTCTTGTAGACTCGCTTACGAGTAAGCAACAAGTATCCCATGGCTAAGTAGCAACTCCAGTCACCGCCAGGTATGCCTTCGAACTAAAAGTTTTATTTGTTCATGAAAAGAGAATTTAGTATTCTATGAGAAAATATTTTATATGAAAATCGAGCTTGATGAATTTCCAAACTAAGAAAGAATGAGAATGTATGAGCTAAACTATATGTCTATGAAAAGGGAAATGCATAAATGAAATGTTTATATGTGAATCCATATGCGTATATGTCATAGAGTTGGCGTGATCTTACACTAGAAAGGAAAGAGAACACATGTGACCCCTACTATTGATGATAGAAAGGGAAATGTTTTAGTTAAGAATGTTTGCGCTAAAAATGAAGTTTTATAGCCATAAAACACATGTTGTGGATTATTAAAAGGTTCGCTTTGACCAAGGGAGTAAAGAGTAAGGCTTAAGAGGTTAGCGTGTTAAAGGTTGCTAAGCAACTAGATTACCTAAGTA
Source organism: Trichosanthes cucumerina (assembly GCA_036507285.1). Taxonomy (NCBI): domain Eukaryota; kingdom Viridiplantae; phylum Streptophyta; class Magnoliopsida; order Cucurbitales; family Cucurbitaceae; genus Trichosanthes; species Trichosanthes cucumerina. The sequence continues at coordinate 8,421,876 of CM071842.1, read as the reverse complement.
TAGTTTCAAAAATAAAAGTTAAGACTACTCATGAGAAGTTCAAGGTTTGAATATGTTCAGTAAGGGGTTAGTGGTCTCATTCATTTGTGCTGAAACAAATGGATGAAAAGTTATGAGATTTAGTATACGTGCCACTTTGGGTTCTCGACTTCGTTGGTCCTAAATAAAGCCCCTTCACCTTCAAGTGAATCAAGTAACTATGGTATCCTAGGAGTGGAAAAGTAAAGAGAGCAAAGATGTTTTAAAATGGACTCGAGCTTTAAAGGGAAGGTTAGATTGTTAATTGTTGAAACGAAAATTTAATTCTTCAAAATACCTGAAACACTTCGATTCTATTTATACCATTGCTCTGATAGGAAAGCTACGGGGATACACACAGTTAATGTGTTTTTACAGATCGGCATGATACAAACTTTCAAAAGTATTACCATAGGCGTAATGAACTTAATAAAGACAAGTATGAGGAGTGAAAGTAAGTAGTTAGGATCATATTTCGAGAACATAAGAGAATGGATGATCTAGGCCCTAGAACCCGGTACACATTTCAGCAGTCACAGGGTCACCCGTGTGTTCAAGCTTGTGGAATGGGTATAAGAACCTTGCCACTAATTTCTACCTGTTGGACTAAATGTATGTGTACAACTTGAAAGAGCTAACATGTGATGTTACCCTTGAACTCTTATGTAGTAAAGTTTCCTTTTCCCCAATCAAAGGGTTAGGGAGAGAGAATTCGGTTAATAGATGAAAGTGCTTTGAATCTCTTCTTCATTTATGTATGATCAGTGAGGAACTTCTTTCAATTAGTAAAGTGTATAGTGGTAGTGGTCGAGCGACCATTAGAAACATGAAACTATAAGGTTCCTTTAGTAAAGGCTAGGTTGATAGTTTCTTAAGAGAGGTTTTAGTGAATTTGACATTATAACCAAACAAGTACAAATAGTTGTGAAAGTCCTTAATCTTACTAAAAGAAGAAGGCCAAGTTTAAGGGGAGTAAACACGAGGATCAATGCGTTAGTATTAGATAAGGAAGGTTTTATCTTTAAAGTTACCCTAACACAAGAGGCAGGACTTAAGTATGGAATTAAAAGTAGAGAATAACGATAATCTCTAGTACTCTTACAGAGTGCTCTGTAAAGTGAAAGAACTCAAGTCATAGGTACATAACCTTACGTATGAGAGTTAATAGTAGTTTTGTCGCCATAAGGAGCGTTAGGGGAGGTGCGTAAAGAAGAAAGGTGTATCCTTATGCTCGTGCATGAGGATGAGAAGTGGAAGGCGATTTGCGGCAAAGAATGAATCTCTTCGTTTTTGAAAGAACGACCTATTCCACCGAAGACGAGGAGCATAGTGTTCCTTAAGATGATTTTGGAGTCAAATTAGCGTAGTCATGAACTGTGGGATTAGATATCCCGAGACAACTTTCAAACCACATCATGAAGATTATAGAGATTTGACTTAAGTGCCCCTAATGTTTATAGGCTTGATGGATTTAGTGCTCAAGAAAAGGTAAATCATTGTTGGGATAGAGTTGTCGGAGACGTTCTAGTTAAACCAAGCATAAGAAGGGACAGAAATGACAATTCGGAAGGAGTGCTTTAGGCATAAGGAGGGAAGAGTAAGCCCTAATAGGTGAAAGTAGTCGAAAGGTCACTAAGGAGTTAAGGGCTTAAGTAAACTTCAAAGAGGAGCATAATAAAAGTTGTTAAGCTAAGAAAAGAGCGGGTATGCGACCTCGGTGTTCGATGTTAGAAAGGAAATGTCCGAGTTCGGGATGTAAGGCTTAAAGGAAACTTTGTCAAGATAAGACTCACTTGTGGCGTGATCAAAAGGGTAGTTTGGACAAAAGAAGGAAAGAGTAGACATTACGAGGTGAAAGTCTTTCAAGAAACCTTGAACAACTAAGTTCATGAGTAGAACCTTAACAGAGGAATATTGTAGTTCTTGAAAAGTTCAAAGTCTAGAGTATCGAATGAACCATTCGTATTCGAAGTTGAACGTTAGAGTTTCATGACAAAAGGGTCGGAAAAGTTAAGAAATGTAGTGGATGCCATTGTAAAGTATCCAATCCTATTGGTGTTAAGAAAATTGCATTATATTCAAGTGATTACTTGAGCAGGATATTCAAGGAGTGAAGGATAAAGGGAGAATGAGTTTTAAAAGGCTAAATTCCTTTTCGCGAGATCGCTTAACACCGAGGTTGTTAGCAGTTGAGTTACATTAAGGGGAGTGATATGAACGACTGTCGCATTGTGCCATAAGCTGAGCAAAGATTGAAAGCGATAGAGTGAATTTGTATCTTGAATAACTTGTCTTAAAGAGGGTCATTCTAGTTCCTAGAACTTGCAATAAAAATTTTGTCATTTAATGCGATAACCTATAATTGTTTAGACTCTTAAGCAGGGTAAGTCAAGAGGATGTCATTACGTTCTTTTAAAGTTTGTTTTAGAGTTGATGTCGCAACCTGATTGTTAGATTATTGCGTCTTTGAAGGATCATCGTTTTCGATTAAAGAAATTTAGTTTCACTTATAATTGCTTGTTGAACATTTCTCTGTTTTGTGTGTTTCTGAACCCTTAGTAATCTGAAATGAAGTTTGGTGGCATGATTGGTTGGTTTCTGACTTTAGAAGTGCAATTTCTATCAAACAGGTGTAGAGAAAATTTTGGCATGGTTGTAGTTACGCCGTTATGCTGCCGAAATCTTCGGAGCATTCTTGTAATAAGAATGACAGAGTTGTACGGAACATTTCATGTGTCACGACAACCAAACGAGACCTAAGTTTGAGTTACTCCCACCATGACCTAAGACTTTCAACGAGCTTGTGATTTCAATAGAAAACCCCAAAGTTAATGAAATACGTAAGTGAGATCGTCACTGCAACGTTAACTAAAAGGTCGTTGAGAGTAGCGAAAGGTTAGCCATTAATGTGAAGAGTCTCGAGCAGCCGGACAAAGTTGCTAACTTTATCCTTGAAGTCGCATCTCTTAGAAAGGTGTGAAAGTTATGGAATCGATGGTCAGTCGGAATGATCTAGTCATGTCTTGAAATGAATGCTAGTAGGCGATGCAAAGAAACTTTAAAGAGGATTTTGTGACTCAACAACAATGTAATGATTTTAACAAAGAGCCCTTCCTAAAGTCACGAAACAAAAGAAACTAACTAAAGGACTAGAGAAAGGAAATACGAGCTAAATATTCAGAGTTATCTTGAATTTGAATCTAGCACTTTCCAAATTTAGAATTCAAGTCAAGGGCATCGATTATGAAGGCCTTAGAAGGAGGAAGACTCAAAGTGGAGAGAACGAGCTTAAGTTAAAGTTATGAGACCGTTGGGTAATAAGTATACACTAGGGTGAGTCACTTGAGAAACAACTAGTACTCATTCTTCACGGAGGGACCGAAGGACTCTTCGTAACCAAGCGGAGAAGGTACGAACGAACTATTCCGAATTATTACAAGATTGGAAACTTTCGAGGACGAAAGTTCTCAAGGAGGGAAGATTGTAACGACCCTGAACTTCAAGCGCCGTTTATTTTTATTGTTTTGGGGTTAAGCCATTGGAAATTTTATCAATGAGCTTTGGAATTTTTCATGATTTAGAAGTTTGTTTTAGTACAACTCAAGGAAATAAGCAATTGAAAGTTAATTAATTAAATTCAAAGGCATGTTTGTGATTTGGGGGAAGTTGGAGGGCATTCTAGTAAATTAAAAGGGATTAGGGTTTGATAAAGACACTTTTGTCTTTTAGGGGGGCACAAAAATCAAGGAATTTCTCCTTCCTCTCAACCCTCTCCTTCACGAACTACCGCCCCAACCCAGCCGCCTGCACCGTGCATTCCGACCGAGCAAACCGACGCCGCCATTCGAGCTGTCTTCAAGTCGAAGTTGTACAGCTGCAACCTCCGTCGACGGCGACTCGCCGTTGAAGCCGCATGATCATGCACACGCGCGCGCCTCGCCGGGCGCCATCGCGAAACTCATTATCCTCGCCGGCGTTACTCGTCGAGGTGTTCGCCGCGAACTCTTTATCAGACGTGAAGCGCGCCACCGTCCACCGCTTTGCCGCGTCGTCGATTTGGCGACACGGATCCGTCTTCCGGCTTTGAGTCGTCGCCGCGGTGAGAAAGTCACCGGAGATACCGAAAACGCGCTCGAACCGCGGCAAGCGCCCCCACAGCCAAGCCGCCTTTAGTTCAGCCGGTTCACGGCCTTTCGGACCGGTTTTCAGAGAGAGGAGACCGGTTTTGGATAGATCGGCTCACGACGTCCCCAGATCTGCATTCACGCCGCGCCCGATGCGCGGTTTTTAACGACGCCGCATGCGCGCGCGCCGCGCCGCCGCTTCGCGCGCCGCGCCACGCCACGCGCCGCCGCCGTCCCTTCGCCGTCGCCGCCCGGTCCACCTGTTTTGACCTCCCGAGTTCGTTTTAAGCGTCCGTTTGTGGTAATTTAGCCTAACTATGATTGGATTCAAAATAAGTGTTTAATTATATAAATTAATTAAAGAATTGATGAATGTGATTTAAGGGATTCGACTATCGAGCATGACTAAGCGAAACCTTGAGCTAGGAGCGGAATGTAAAGAGTTTCGAGCTAAGGTAAGGGATTTTCTACAAACGATCTTAAAAAGGGAAGTGAATACGATTTCCTGAAATATGTGTTTGTTTTAAAAGATGAAAATTGAGGATTTATTTCAAAAGGTGAATTTCCCAAAACTCATGCTTAGGGCTTGAATTTAGAAAACGAATATTTCAAAGGGTTTCTCGAGAATCTCGAGTGAATGATTTTCAAAAGGTTTAGTAAGGGACCTTGTGCCGAATTTTTAATGGGAGTAAATGAAAACGATTTTGATGATTTCATGCGAAAATAGTTTATGATTTGCTATACGAAAATATATAGATATTCATGTGAGAATACGTATTATTTTATGTGAGATTATTCTCGTATGCTATGTAAAGGTATTCCATTATTTCATGTGAGAATACGTATTATTTTATGTGAGATTATTCTCGTATGCTATGTAAAGGTATTCCATTATTTCATGTGAGAATAGGACAGTAGTTTGTATGAGAATGGTACATGTTTTCTTACAAAAGCATGATCTTCAAACTGTCCATGAGAAAGTATGATTGATATATTGATGATGATGTTTGTGACATGTACTCTATTATTATGTGACTGATGGGACCTCATGCATGTTTTGTATGCCACGAAATGAATTAGTGAATAGTGTGGACATTGGTTATCCTGAGATCATTATGTGCATGGTCAAACATGCAATAGAGACCTATGGGTCAAGGTACGAAGTGCGTGAGGACTCAAAACGAAATGACTCGGGATGACCAGTCGGCCTCACAATTTAATAAGCAGTCATGGATTAAAGACCTGACAATTAAATGAGCAGTCATGGATTAAAGACCTGACAATTAAATGAGCAGTCATGGATTAAAGACCTGACCATTAAATGAGCAGTCATGGATTAAAGACCTGACAATTAAATGAGCAGTCATGGATTAAAGACCTGACAATTAAATGAGCAGTCATGGATTAAAGACCTGACAACTAAATAAGCAGTCATGGATTAAAGGCCTGACAATTTAATAAGCAGTCATGGTTTAAAGACCTGACAATACTAGAAAGTTTTAGGTCCCATATATGTATGTTACGAATGAGTTTAAAGATCATGATTGTATGTGTATGCATATCCCGACCCCCACTTACTGGGTATTTTATAATACTCATCCCTCTACCTTTGTTGTGTCTTTCTTTGTTTTAAAATGTTTTTGGTAGAGCGAGAGCATACCAAGCGAGTGGCATGGAGGCGCTACTGAAGCCATGGGAACAAGTCATGAATTTCGCATCCATGATTTAGAAAGAATTTTAAAAGATTATGGTCTTCCGCTTATGTAGTACAGAGTTTTGAAACTAGAGGCCGAACTTAATTATGTTTCTTGTAAACGTTTTGTATTTCTATGGGATCCCAAATTAAATTGATTTTTATTTATCAACTTTTATTTGTTTTAAGCTCAGTTAAGGCCTCGAATGCATGCATGAGTAGTAATGTCCCTAGGAATTTATGTTATAAAAGTAGGGCGTTATGATTTGGTATCGAGCCCAAGGTTATAGGTCTTGTAGACTCGCTTACAGTGAGTAAGCAACAAGTATCCCATGGCTAAGTAGCAACTCCAGTCACACTTGCAGTATGCCTTGAACTAAAAGTTTTATTTGTTCATGAAAAGAGAATTTAGTATTCTATGAGAAAATATTTTATATGAAAATCGAGCTTGATGAATTTCCAAACTAAGAAAGAATGAGAATGTATGAGCTAAACTATATGTCTATGAAAAGGGAAATGCATAAATGAAATGTTTATATGTGAATCCATATGCGTATATGTCATAGAGTTGACGTGATCTTACGCCGAAAGGAAAGAGAACACATGTGACCCCTACTATTGATGATAGAAAGGGAAATGTTTTAGTTAAGAATGTTTGCGCTAAAAATGAAGTTTTATAGCCATAAAACACATGTTGTGGATTATTAAAAGGTTCGCTTTGACCAAGGGAGTAAAGAGTAAGGCTTAAGAGGTTAGCGTGTTAAAGGTTGCTAAGCAACTAGATTACCTAAGTATAGTTTCAAAAATAAAAGTTAAGACTACTCATGAGAAGTTCAAGGTTTGAATATGTTCAGTAAGGGGTTAGTGGTCTCATTCATTTGTGCTGAAACAAATGGATGAAAAGTTATGAGATTTAGTATACGTGCCACTTTGGGTTCTCGACTTCGTTGGTCCTAAATAAAGCCCCTTCACCTTCAAGTGAATCCGTAACTATGGTATCCTAGGAGTGGAAAAGTAAAGAGAGCAAAGATGTTTTAAAATGGACTCGAGCTTTAAAGGGAAGGTTAGATTGTTAATTGTTGAAACGAAAATTTAATTCTTCAAAATACCTGAAACACTTCGATTCTATTTATACCATTGCTCTGATAGGAAAGCTACGGGGATACACACAGTTAATGTGTTTTTACAGATCGGCATGATACAAACTTTCAAAAGTATTACCATAGGCGTAATGAACTTAATAAAGACAAGTATGAGGAGTGAAAGTAAGTAGTTAGGATCATATTTCGAGAACATAAGAGAATGGATGATCTAGGCCCTAGAACCCGGTACACATTTCAGCAGTCACAGGGTCACCCGTGTGTTCAAGCTTGTGGAATGGGTATAAGAACCTTGCCACTAATTTCTACCTGTTGGACTAAATGTATGTGTACAACTTGAAAGAGCTAACATGTGATGTTACCTTGAACTCTTATGTAGTAAAGTTTCCTTTTCCCAATCAAAGGGTTAGGGAGAGAGAATTCGGTTAATAGATGAAAGTGCTTTGAATCTCTTCTTCGCTATGTATTGATCAAGCTGAGGAACTTCTTTCAATTAGTAAAGTGTATAGTGGTAGTGGTCGAGCGACCATTAGAAACATGAAACTATAAGGTTCCTTTAGTAAAGGCTAGGTTGATAGTTTCTTAAGAGAGGTTTTAGTGAATTTGACATTATAACCAAACAAGTACAAATAGTTGTGAAAGTCCTTAATCTTACTAAAAAGAAGAAGGCCAAGTTTAAGGGAGTAAACACGAGGATCAATGCGTTAGTATTAGATAAGGAAGGTTTTATCTTTAAAGTTACCCACAACACAAGAGACAGGACTTAAGTATGGAATTAAAAGTAGAGAATAACGATAATCTCTAGTAAGACTTACAGAGTGCTCTGTAAAGTGAAAGAACTCAAGTCATAGGTACATAACCTTACGTATGAGAGTTAATAGTAGTTTGTCGCCATAAGGAGCGTTAGGGGGAGGTGCGTAAAGAAGAAAGGTGTATCCTTATGCTCGTGCATGAGGGATGAGAAGTGGAAGACAGTTGCGGCAAAGAATGAATCTCTTCGTTTTTGAAAGAACGACCTATTCCACCAGTACGAGGAGCATAGTGTTCCTTAAGATGATTTTGGAGTCAAATTAGCGCCGTCATGAACCAGGGATTAGATATCCCGAGACAACTTTCAAACCACATCATGAAGATTATAGAGATTTGACTTAAGTGCCCCTAATGTTTATAGGCTTGATGGATTTAGTGCTCAAGAAAAAGGTAAATCATTGTTGGGATAGAGTTGTCGGAGACGTTCTAGTTAAACCAAGCATAAGAAGGGACAGAAATGACAATTCGGAAGGAGTGCTTTAGGCATAAGGAGGGAAGAGTAAGCCCTAATAGGTGAAAGTAGTCGAAAGGTCACTAAGGAGTTAAGGGCTTAAGTAAACTTCAAAAGAGGAGCATAATAAAAGTTGTTAAGCTAAGAAAAGACGGGTATGCGACCTCAGGTGTTCGATGTTAGAAAGGAAATGTCCGAGTTCAGGATGTAAGGCTTAAAGGAAACTTTGTCAAGATAAGACTCACTTGCGCGTGATCAAAAGGGGTAGTTTGGACAAAAGAAGGAAAGAGTAGACATTACGAGGTGAAAGTCTTTCAAGAAACCTTGAACAACTAAGTTCGCGAGTAGAACCTTAACAGAGGAATATTGTAGTTCTTGAAAAGTTCAAAGTCTAGAGTATCGAATGAACCATTCGTATTCGAAGTTGAACGTTAGAGTTTCATGACAAAAGGGTCGGAAAAGTTAAGAAATGTAGTGGATGCCATTGTAAAGTATCCAATCCTATTGGTGTTAAGAAAATTGCATTATATTCAAGTGATTACTTGAGCAGGATATTCAAGGAGTGAAGGATAAAGGGAGAATGAGTTTTAAAAGGCTAAATTCCTTTTCGCGAGATCGCTTAACACCGAGGTTGTTAGCAGTTGAGTTACATTAAGGGGAGTGATATGAACGACTGTCGCATTGTGCCATAAGCTGAGCAAAGATTGAAAGCGATAGAAGTCTGGTGTATCTTGAATAACTTGTCTTAAAGAGAGGTCATTCTAGTTCCTAGAACTTGCAATAAAAATTTTGTCATTTAATGCGATAACCTATAATTGTTTAGACTCTTAGCGAGGGTAAGTCAAGAGGATGTCATTACGTTCTTTTAAAGTTTGTTTTAGAGTTGATGTCGACTTTGATTGTTAGATTATTGCGTCTTTGAAGGATCATCGTTTTCGATTAAAGAAATTTAGTTTCACTTATAATTGCTTGTTGAACATTTCTCTTTTGTGTGTTTCGAACCCTTGTAATCGAAATGAAGTTTGGTGGCATGATTGGTTGGTTTCGACTTTAGAAGTGCAATTTCTATCAAGCAGTGTGTAGAAAATTTTGGCATGGTTGTAGTTACGCCGTTATGCTGCCGAAATCTTCGGAGCATTCTTGTAATAAGAATGACAGAGTTGTACGGAACATTTCATGTGTCACGACAACCAAACGAGACCTAAGTTTGAGTTACTCCCACCATGACCTAAGACTTTCAACGAGCTTGTGATTTCAATAGAAAACCCCAAAGTTAATGAAATACGTAAGTGAGATCGTCACTGCAACGTTAACTAAAAGGTCGTTGAGAGTAGCGAAAGGTTAGCCATTAATGTGAAGAGTCTCGAGCAGCCGGACAAAGTTGCTAACTTTATCCTTGAAGTCGCATCTCTTAGAAAGGTGTGAAAGTTATGGAATCGATGGTCAGTCGGAATGATCTAGTCATGTCTTGAAATGAATGCTAGTAGCTGATGCAGCAAACTTTAAAGAGGATTTTGTGACTCAACAACAATGTAATGATTTTAACAAAGAGCCCCTTCCTAAAGTCACGAAACAAAAGAAACTAACTAAAGGACTAGAGAAAGGAAATACGAGCTAAATATTCCGAGTTATCTTCGAATTTGAATCTAGCACTTTCCAAATTTAGAATTCAAGTCAAGGGCATCAGTTATGAAGGCCTTAGAAGGAAGACTCCAGTGGAGAGAACGAGCTTAAGTTAAAGTTATGAGACCGTTGGGTAATAAGTATACACTAGGGTGAGTCACTTGAGAAACAACTAGTACTCATTCTTCACGGAGGGACCGAAGGACTCTTCGTAACCAAGCGGAGAAGGTACGAACGAACTATTCCGAATTATTACAAGATTGGAAACTTTCGAGGACGAAAGTTCTCAAGGAGGGAAGATTGTAACGACCCTGAACTTCAAGCGCCGTTTATTTTTATTGTTTTGGGGTTAAGCCATTGGAAATTTTATCAATGAGCTTTGGAATTTTTCATGATTTAGAAGTTTGTTTTAGTACAACTCAAGGAAATAAGCAATTGAAAGTTAATTAATTAAATTCAAAGGCATGTTTGTGATTTGGGGGAAGTTGGAGGGCATTCTAGTAAATTAAAAGGGATTAGGGTTTGATAAAGACACTTTTGTCTTTTAGGGGGCACAAAAATCAAGGAATTTCTCCTTCCTCTCAACCCTCTCCTTCACGAACTCACGCCCCAACCCTGCTTTGCACTGCGTGCATTCCGACCGAGCAAACCGACGCCGCATTCGGCGTGTCTTCAAGTCGAAGTTATGCAGTTTGCAACCTCGTCGACGGCGACTTCGCCGTTGAAGCCATGATCATGCACACGACGCGCGCCTCGCCGAACGCCACGCGAAACTCATTATCCTCGCGGCGTTATTCGTCGTGCGAGGTGTTCGCCGCGAACTCTTTGTCAGACGTGAAGCGCGCGCCACCGTCCACCGCCGCGACGTCGATTCGGTTTACGCGGATCCGTCTTCGGCTTTGAGTCGTCGCCGCGGGTGAGAAAGTCACCGGAGATACGAAAAACGCTCGAAGCACGGCAAGCGATCCCGCCAAGCGCGCTTTAGTTCGGCCGGTTCACGGCGCTTTCGGACCGGTTTTGAGAGAGAGAGACCGGTTTTGGATAGATCGGCTCCACGGCGCCCCAGATCTGCATTCACGCGCGCGCGACGCGCGCGGTTTTCAACTCGACGCCACGCGCGCCGCCGCCACGCGCGCCGCCGCCGCTTCGCCACGCCACGCCGCCGCCCACGCCGCGCCTTCGCCGAGGCTGCTCCAGATCCACTGCTTTGACCTCCCGAGTTCGTTTTAAGCGTCCGTTTGTGGTAATTTAGCCTAACTATGATTGGATTCAAAATAAGTGTTTAATTATATAAATTAATTAAAGAATTGATGAATGTGATTTAAGGGATTCGACTATCGAGCATGACTAAGCGAGAAACCTTGAGCTAGGAGCGGAATGTAAAGAGTTTCGAGCTAAGGTAAGGGATTTTCTACAAACGATCTTAAAAGGGAAGTGAATACGATTTCTGAAATATGTGTTTGTTTTAAAAGATGAAAATTGAGGATTTATTTCAAAGGTGAATTTCCCAAAACTCATGCTTAGGGCTTGAATTTAGAAAGCGAATATTTCAAAGGGTTTCTCGAGAATCTCGAGTGAATGATTTTCAAAAGGTTTAGTAAGGGACCTCAGCCGAATTTTTAATGGGAGTAAATGAAAACGATTTTGATGATTTCATGCGAAAATAGTTTATGATTTGCTATACGAAAATATATAGATATTCATGTGAGAATACGTATTATTTTATGTGAGATTATTCTCGTATGCTATGTAAAGGTATTCCATTATTTCATGTGAGAATACGTATTATTTTATGTGAGATTATTCTCGTATGCTATGTAAAGGTATTCCATTATTTCATGTGAGAATAGGACAGTAGTTTGTATGAGAATGGTACATGTTTTCTTACAAAGCATGATCTTCAAAGTATCCATGAGAAAGTATGATTGATATATTGATGATGATGTTTGTGACATGTACTCTATTATTATGTGGTGATGGGACCTCATGCATGTTTTGTATGCCACGAAATGAATTAGTGAATAGTGTGGACATTGGTTATCCCGAGATCATTATGTGCATGGTCAAACATGCAATAGAGACCTATGGGTCAAAGTGTACAGAAGTGCGTGAGGACTCAAAACGAAATGACTCGGGATGACGATCGGCCTCACAATTTAATAGCGATCATGGATTAAAGACACGACAATTAAATGGCGATCATGGATTAAAGACACGACAATTAAATGAGCGATCATGGATTAAAGACGACCATTAAATGGCGATCATGGATTAAAGACGACAATTAAATGAGCGATCATGGATTAAAGACGACAATTAAATGAGCGATCATGGATTAAAGACACGACAACTAAATAAGCAGTCATGGATTAAAGGCCTGACAATTTAATAAGCAGTCATGGTTTAAAGACCTGACAATACTAGAAAGTTTTAGGTCCCATATATGTATGTTACGAATGAGTTTAAAGATCATGATTGTATGTGTATGCATATCCCGACCCCCACTTACTGGGTATTTTATAATACTCATCCCTCTACCTTTGTTGTGTCTTTCTTTGTTTTAAAATGTTTTCAGGTAGAGACGAGAGCATACCAAGCGAGTGGCATGGAGGCGCTACAGAAGCCATGGGAACCAAGTCATGAATTCCGCATCCATGATTTAGAAAGAATTTTAAAAGATTATGGTCTTCCGCTTATGTAGTACAGAGTTTTGAAACTAGAGGCCGAACTTAATTATGTTTCTTGTAAACGTTTTGTATTTCTATGGGATCCCAAATTAAATTGATTTTTATTTATCAACTTTTATTTGTTTTAAGCTCAGTTAAGGCCTCGAATGCATGCATGAGTAGTAATGTCCCTAGGAATTTATGTTATAAAAGTAGGGGCGTTACAATTTTATTGTCCGAAATATTCTCATCACAAATTACCCTAATTATTTCTCCTTCATTCTCAAACATTATTACTACCAACATGGGTGTAATTCAACGGTAATTGATATGTACCATTTTTACCATTTTCAATATGACAAATATTAAAAATTGAAATGTGGATTAATACATGTATTTGATTCAATAATGTAACTAAAGTTTATTGTTGATAGACTGATATATCTCTCTAATATCAATCTATCCCAGATAGATTAATATTCATCTCTAATATTAGTTTATCATTGATAGACTTAAATCGTTAAAATCTATCATTTATAGACAGATATTTCTCTATATTAGAAGAGTAATATTAAAGAGGAATATCAATCTACCAATTGTAGATTTTAATATGATATTGAAGTTGGTAAAATTCACACTAATATCAGTATCATGAACTTACATTTTTGTGTTCTTTCTGGAGTAATTGAAAATTATGGTTAAACTTCCTATGAGGATTATAAGTCTGCTAAAGTTTTGGTTCATGAAATGATGTTTTTTAGACTTTTAGGTTTAATATTGAAGTCATTTTTTTTTGAAGAAAATACTAAGTCATTTTTTTTTTAAGAAAATACTAAGAGCCAAATATCAGTAGGTGCACCCGATCATCCCAACTATGTTGACACCATCTTAGCACCCTCATCCTACGTTCTAGGTCTTAAAAGTCAAGTCATTCATCAAGGGAAAGTATATGAGGAACATACAAGCAAGAGAGAAAAAGGGGAGCAAAGAAGGAGCTCACATGTCCAAACAAACCCAAGTAGAAAGACAACCGAGAGAGGAAAATCGACAATACACAGCAAAACAGAAAGCAACAAGTTGAAAGATAGAACAGACCAACTCAAAAACAGAGGGCGTTAATTTGTTTGAAAGAAAGCCCGCCAATTTAAAACGATAGTAGTGATGTCGTAGGCACCAAAAGACGAGGATCTTGAGCTCCAAGACGCTGCAAGAGTCATAATGTCTTAAAAAGAATAGAGGCAACAATGACTTAATCATTAAAAAGTCGATCATTGCGTTGTAGCCAAACACACCATAGAGTAACACCAATTAGATTGTAATAAAGAATTTGATTGGTTACTTTGTGGTTGATGTTCAAGGCGACTTTGAGAAAACTATCAACTCTGTCATGAGTTGGGATGGGTTGCCGAGTGCCATCACTACAGACGCGCCGGAGAGAAACAACATAAGTGCAGTGGAGGAATAAATGATCAATGGTCTTATCACTACAAACGAAAAACTTACATTTTTTAGGACGCAAACAGTGGTTAGGAAGACGTCTTTGTAAGATTTCCGCAATATTTAGCCCTCTATGCATTAAAGTCCAAACGAAAAACTTACATTTTTTAGGGAGATAAAGCTTCCATATGTAAGAGCGATCGGAAAAAGATTGAGGAGAGTTATGTAGAAGAGATTTAGAGGAGATAAAGCTTCCATATCCCAATCCGTTTGGAGGTTGGACCATACATCGTCTTCACGTTGAAAAAGAGGTCTACGAGGGAGAAAATCCCACTTTCTCAAATTGTCATTCCAAGCTTCAGAAACAGTGAGAAGCTTCTTTGTCGACAAAGCATAAAATTGAGGATACGCGTGTTTAAGAATGCCAGAATTGACCCAGTTATGGTGCCAAAATAAAACAGAAAGTCCACTTTGAATTTGTCTTCGAACATGGCTCATAAAAAAGTTCCTAAGCTTAATGATATTGTGCCAAAGGGATCTGGAACTATTGTGTTTTGCAAATATCAGGTAGGCCCCTAGGGGAGCTCGGGGATTAACGAGCTTGAATGATATTTTTCCACAAGATATCATCTTCCAAGTGAAAGCGCCATAACCACTTGCAGAAAAAAACCAAGTTGGTATCTTTTATTCTGCCAATGCTAAGACCACCCTGATCAGTGGGGAGGGTCACAATATCCAACGAACAAGATGAGCTCCACCTTTCAGTTCAATATCCTCCCAAAGAAAATTACGCATAAGTTTCTCTATATTTTTGTAAATCAAACTTGGAGCCTTAGAAACAGATAACATATAAGTAGGGAGACTATTCATAAAAAAATTGCACTAAAGTGAGGTGACCTTTAGATAAATAAGAAAAGTGTCATCAATCAAACTTTTTTTTATGGATTTTCTCAACAATTGGTTGCCAAAAAGTATAAGTAGAGGATTTACCATCGAACGACATTCACAAGTATAGAATTAGGAGACAAGTAGCAGGACAATGCCGAAGATTAGCCACAAGACTGGTGTCTCTCCATCTGAAAGGTTTATCCCTGATATTGAGGGCTTATTTAGAGTTGATGTTGAGACCTAACGCCTCTTCAAAAGAGTGAATCATCGAAAGCAAATTGTTTAACTTTTCAAGGTCATAAGCTGAGAAAAGAAGAATGTCATCAACAAACAAATATATGTGATATGTGAACACAACTATTAAAGAAAGAGAAACCTTGTATAAACTCTTTGTTTTGTGCATTTTCAGTAAGGCTAGTTAAGTAATCCATAACAATAACAAAAAGAAAAGGAGAAAGAGGATCTCTCTGTCGTATACCTCTAGAAGCTTTTATTTTTCTTCTCGATTTGCCATTTAACAAAATAGAGTAGCTAACAGAAGAAATATAGGCCTTGATTCATCTGATCTAGGTGTCATTGAAACTTTTTTGTCTAAGGATTGAAAGGAGAAAATTCCAGTTGAGCATGTTAAAAGCTTTTTGTATATCAAGCTTGATAATCACTCATTTTTGATGAGTGCATTGCCAATGATCAAATAACTCATTAGCCATAAGTACTATAGAGTCTCTGATTTGGTGATCCTTGACGATTGGTGAGCTCAAATGGTATTAGGAAGAGAGTGATGTAGGTTTGACCACTTTGGGAATGAGAGTGATGTAGGGTCTCATTGATAGACTTCATTCACAACATATAGTTGTCTCTTGTATAAGTCTATCAGGGATAACCGTGTATCACTTCTATAATTGATAGACTATATTCTTTGTGATTTGAATATATCAATAATAGACTTCTACCACTGATAAACTTCAACCACGACACATATAGTTAATCACTCATAGTCCTTGAGGTATAATTATTATTACAAATCAAACTCTCAATTTATGAAATGATTACCATTTAACTCAATTTCTTTTACTTTATAAAATTTTAAAAAGCTATAATATTTTGATTTTTTTTTTTAAATGGATTGATGCTTAGCTATCATCTCGATTTAAGAAAACAAGAAATTGAAATAAAGAATTTGAGTTTGATGGTAACAATCTTATAGTTTGAGGATTTTGACGGAAACAACATTATAGTTCAAGTGTGATTAGTGTACTTTACAATTTCTAAGGGTTTAGTTATAACAATTTCTTTAGTTCAAATGGGAGATAGATCGAATTAAAAATTTGAGGGTGTGAGTATAACAATATATATAGTTGAGAAGGTAGGAGTAAGGATTCAGAACCTCTAATCTTTTGATTGAGGATGTAATGTCTTAACTATTTAAGTTATGTTTAGGTTTACAATCTGAATGAGAATTTAAACCTATAACTTTTAGGTTAAATTACAAGTTTAGTCCCTAAATTTTGAGTTTTGTGTCTATTTGGTCCCTGAACTTTAAAAAGTGTCCAATAGGTCCCTGAACTTTTAATTTTGTATCTAATAAGTCTCTGAACTTTAAGAATATCTAATTAGTCCTTGAACTTTCAATTTTGTATCTAATAGGTCTCTAACATATTCACAATTTTTAAAATTAGTCGTTCTATTAGACATAAAATTGAACATTTTGTCTAATAGAAGCTTAACCTTTCAATTTTGTACCTAGTAAGTTCATGAATTTTAAAAAATGCCAACTAAGTCAATGACCTATTAGACATAAAATTAAAAATTCAAGGACCTATTAGACACAAAATTGAAAATTTGAGGACTTATTAGACACATTTCGAAATTCATGGACCAAATAGATATAAAATTGAAAGTTCAGGGATCTATTTGACACTTTTTAAAGTTCATGGACCAAATAGACACAAACTTTAAAGTTCAGAGACTAAACTTGTAATTTAACCTAACTTTCAATAGAGATTAAAATTTTCTAGAGAAATAGAACTATTCAAGCTGATAGTTTCAATATATATATTGCCTTAGACCAGATATAAGTTTATTGATGTTTCTTTTATTACCACAAATATGGAGTGAAGATTTGAAATTTCAACCTCAAGAATAAGTATTAAGTATTAATAAGGCTATATTCATGTTGATGGAATTGATTAAAATTTCTTTGCTTATTATTGTTAAAAAAATTAAAATAAGAGGGGAGAAACCACATACTTGATCCTAGAACAAAATTAAATCTTGTTCAGCTTTGCAACTTGCAGGTCAATCTGTTTGAGCTGATCCAATATTGTTTATTGGGCTTTGATGGTCCAGCCAACCCTCTTCTCTCAATCTAGCATGCTTTTATGCTTCAGATTCTCATTCTCTTTGTTTTCAATAAATTGAAGATGCTCCTTGTCCTAAAAAATCAAACAATAAAGTCATGATCAAAGAGGAAGGCCTAAATTCTAAGAGAATATAATTGATTTGATTGATAAATTAATAAAAAAAACCCTACAACTATTGTTTCTCAATGTCCCTTATGTTTTTTCTCTAATCTTTGAATTCTTACTTCCAAATCTTGACAATTTGTTTTAAGGCATAACTATATAAAATTTGAGAGATATATTCTAGTAAAATATCTAAACTATATAATTCAAACTTATCGATTAAACGGCATATATATTAATTATCATGTTTGTGTGGTAATTTGTGTCTCAAATTGTGTTAAGGAATGAATTATAGAGATTTGATTATGCGTGACAAGCTTGTATTTGATTCATAATGTTGATAAGCATGAGTATATATAATGTGTTGAATTGATAGATTTGTTAATTGAGATAATTAATTAATAGAGACTTTTCATCTCCAAGTTAGAGATCTTTTATCTAAGTTAGCATTATAGTTTATATGATAAAACCTCCTGTTGTTAGTGAGTAAGTAAACGTTTCTATCTAAGCTGGTTTCTTCCTTCAAATTTATCTTTTCATCTTTTTTTTTTTAGATTGTGTTCAATTCAAAATTTCCCACAAATTTCTCATCCGTGTATTCTTTATTTTCCCTATTAAAATTTGCTTCATTTCTTCAAAATTTAATCATTCCTTTCTTTTAAAAATCCAAACATTATACTTCATTGCTCCGGATTTGAACCATTAATTTACTTCGAAATATAAAATTTCTATCATTTTCTCATTTGGGTGTTCCTCTGTAATCTCCACTTTCTTTTTCAAATCCAATTTCAGGGATTCACGCTGTAGAAATCGATCGAAAGCAACAAAAAGTCATAGTTTAACAGCAAACATACACCGATAAAAAATTTATCATTCTCACTAGAATCGACTCCCTCTCTTTCACTCTCCAATACTTCTTCCCTCTCGCTACCCGTCGGAATTTTTTAAACCCACCGATATTCTGATGAAATGCATAGCAAAGAATTTGATGAGCCCTTAAAGCTGTAGGGGGAGAGAGAAAGCTTGGGGAGGGGAGGTAGAGGAGAAGGGAAAAATTAGAGAAAAAGATAGAAGGGGAGATGATAGAATAATGCCATTTGTCCTTAAGCTATTTATCAAGTTTATAACACTTGTATAGTTTGTTATTTCTCTACCTGTAAGAATGCTACACGAGTTCTCTTTTTTCTCTTTATATTATGTGCTTTCTGTAACTAACGCCCCCTAAAATTAGTTGCATTACCTTCTATTTCATTTCAATTTTAATTTTTGGATAATCGGATCAGGATTAAGAATCTATAGATATTTTAGGAAAGAATGTTTCAAAGTCTAAAACGGATTAGGATCTATGTTTTAAAAAAAGATTAGGATTTCTTTTTCTAAAAAGAATTAAGATTTCTAGTTCTAAAAAAGATTAAGACCTTTTGCTCCCTATTTAAACTAGAGTAATTGCAACTTAAGGGATCAGTTCAAAACTCTTCTCTTCTTCTCTTTCTTCTTCTTTTCTTCATCTCATTCTTCATCCCGTCACCGGACCGTCGCCGAAAAGTCGCCGTCGTCGTCGCTCGCCAGGGTTGATCTAACCCAACAAGTTTCAACTTCCTAAGTTTGTTTTAGACCTCGTTGTGGTTGTTTAGGGGCACACACTCTTTTTCTGAATCTTCAAACATAAGGTAAGTAGTCTTTTGGATTAAAACCAAGCTCCTAAGTGAAGGAGCCAAGGTGATCGACATTGATTGTTTGTGTATTCTTGAGTTGTTTCTAGACTTAGACTTTGGTTTAGCTATTTAAAGTGCTTATGAAACTTGTGTAGCATGTTTTTATGAGCTTTTGGACTTGACATGATTATGTGTATGTTATCTTGAGCCTATGAATCATGTTTGATCGTATTTATCATGTATCTATGGACCATGTGTCTTATTATGTGAGGTGGGGGTTGATTATTCAGGTTGTACCTAACATTCCTAATAAGTGATTGATTTGAGTTAAAGCCTTGTTAGAGTGAGAACCTAGCTGGATATGGGACCATTGAGAATGGGTCGAGGATATTAGGAATGCCTAGTTAGAACCCATAGTAAACTTATAAAACCCGAAACCCAGTACTTACTACACCTTGAGTTACACTTGAACAAGTCAGAACCTCAAGATTGACGAGATTGAGTATAGGTTGTGAACTTTGGGTGTGTTCCCATTCGCGAGTGATGGATTCCATTGTCCCATGCTACCTTAGGGGTTGATCTCCATAGAGCGTGTTGATGACACGTTGTAGCCATCTTTTCATTTTTCAAGGGGAGACACTCATAAAAAAAACCATACTTCTACACTTCCTCACATCCTTCCCAACTATTCTCAACCACAACCACATCTCCAACCACACATACCATGAGAGTTAGAAAAATAAACAGTGAGTTTCACACAAAAAAAGTTCAACAAACTCCATAGCCAAACTCTTTCACACCAACAAAAAGGGAGAGATTTGTAAAAAAAGATCGTCCAAAATTTCCATAGCACAACAAGAACAACCTAGCTTAGTTGGACATTGCATTTGGTAGGTTTTGACCCAAGGATCCGCACCTCAAACAATAAGCTAGTTGTGTGTTTTTCATACCAACTTCTAGATCTTCATGTATATCTCGAAATGCCCTGAAAAACAGCAGTTGAGTAAGGGTATTAAGAGTTTACTTTTTCGTTTTTTATATTTATTCTCACTTCTATTACAACTTGAATCTTCGTCTTAGATCTTTTATTATGATTTTTCTTATGCTACTGTTTTTTTATTTTATTTTTATGGTTTATCACTCCTACTTATCATTTTTTTTTCATATCTTCTTCTTTTTGACTCTTAAGATCATGGTTAAAAAAAAAAAAGAGAGCAAGGAAAGAAATAGAAGCACAATATTGTAAAAATCAGAAGGAAGTGTTGTGTAACATACCTTATATTAGAGGACTTTGAGATCTGCTTCTAAAAAAGGAGATGTTGTTGTCTTCAAGGAGAGAGGTTGAAGAAGAATAGAAAAAAAAAGTAGTTTTAGAGGAGAAAAAAAATAAAGAAAACCAGCATTAAGAGAGACTATGAGGAATAAGAAAAGACTTTGGGGGAGTAAAAAAAATGAAAAGGATTGAGAGAAAAAAAAAAAAGAAGGTTGAAAAGATAGGTTGGGGAGAGGGAAATGGTGTTTTTGTTTTTTTTTTTACTTTCTGACATGTGTCATTATTATCGTTATAATTAGGGGCAATTGGGCTGGTAGCAAAAAGGCCCAAAATAATTGCCCATATAGCAAATGTCTCAATCTATTTGCAAAAATAGCAAAAATTTGAAAAGAGAAATTGAAATTACTAAAACACCCCACGTTATATCAGTGATATCACTGATAGGATGCTATCAGTGATATCACGGATAGAATTCTATCGGTGATATCACCGATAAAGTCTGTTTATTTAATAACTAATTTTTTTTGTCATTTATTTAATAACTAATTTTTAAATACATTTATTTAATAACTAATTTTTTCTTATAATTTTAGTTTTCCATCACCCCATTGATAGCAAGCGAAGAAGAAATCATTGATAGGATGCTATTAGTGATATCACCGATAGAAGTTTGTTTATTTAATAACTATTTTTTTTGTCGTTTGGGAATGGTTACACGATTGTCAGTGTGTTATAGTGTTAGACTTCTATCAGCTTATATCAGTGATAAAAGTCTATAAGGTGATAGAACTAATATGAGTGATAGAAGTCTATAATGATTGTCAATGTGTTACTGTTGTTAGACTTCCATCCTTTGATATCGATGATAGAAGTCTATTAGGTGATAGAAGCGATATAAGTGATAAAAGTCTATAACTCTATTAGACTTCTTATTCTTCATGAATATTATTCTATCAGGCTTGTGATAAATGTCTATCACTGATAGTTGTTTATCAATCATTAACTTCTTTCTAGTGATAGCTATCAGTGATAGATGTTTAATAGAAGTGATAGACTACTATTGTGATATCTATCAACGATAGAAGTGATATCTATCGTAATAGTTGTGCGATAGACTTCACCATAGTTGTTCATCTATTACCTATTACTCATAACTTTTCTATTATCTATTAGACTTATTGTTCCTATCAGGACTTCTATCATTGTATCATCACTAATAGAAGTGATAAACTACTATCACTATTAATGATTGATAGAAATTAAAGAAAAGAAGTGATAGACTACTATCAGCGATATGAAGTGATAGACTTCATCGGTGATAGTTGTCGATAGATTTCTACCTATCTATTACCTATTACTCATAACTTTTCTATTAGACTTCTTGTTATTCATGATTATTAACTTTTTCTTCTATCGACTTCTATCGTTGATAGATGTCTATCAGCGATAGTTGTCTATCAATCATTAACTTCTTTCCAAAGTAATAGACTTTTATCGGTGATAGATGTCTATCATCGATAAAAGTGATAGAGACTTATCGATGGTAGTTGTCTATCACTATCATTGATAGTTGTCTATATCATTAACTATTATTGTTTGTTGTGTGGTCTTCAAATTTTCTCATCGGATGTCAAAGTCCTTGTGTTCATAGTATTGATATTAAACTTTTGAAACAATCACAAACCTTGTATTGATAGTATGAATAGTATGATAACAACAATATTGAGTTCTATCTTGAAAAAATATGTCTAAAACTAATTGTCAAAAATTACATCATGGTAAAAATGGTGGAAAATTACATGTCCTACGATTGTGACCAACGGGATGACAATGACTACATTTTGTGTGATTTCTTGCTTCAGCAATCGACAAAATCCTTTGCTTTCACGGTCTTCCTGCTTGACGTTTAACAATTGGCGGTAATGCATTCATGTCAACATTTATCGAACTCCATTCAGAATGATTCCCAATTGGGTGGATTACACCTCCGTAAGTTGTCACTCTCATCACTAATTGCACAAGAAGAGTCATCAAAACAAGCATCATTAATATGAGCAACTAAATGATATCTTGTATTTTGATCTTCCACTAAAGTTAAAAACCAAGCAACATCAAAACAACGACATGGCGTTAGTTAATAACATCCATCATTGCTATGTTTTTTTTTCTTTTAATATTACCTAATTTTCTAAAGTATTAATATTAATATCAATATTAATATTAACATTTTTTCGAGAAAATGAAAAGGAAAATGCTACCGATAGAGAGAAAGGAGAGGGGGGTAGTGTTTGGATTCCGATAAAATTCTTGTAATGTAAACTAAAAAAAAAAAAAGAGATGAAGAAAAAATTGATTAATATTTTCTTAATTTTTGGTTGTGTGAAAGCGGAAGTTAGTGAAGTGTCAACTTGTTGTAGTGTCATTCCTCTCTCAAATTAACAAACTAGATGGACCCTACTTTTATTTTTCCTAATTTGTTTTCTTGAAAAAGGGAAGAAGAAGGAAATACTGAGGAAGAAAAAAAAATAGATTTAAACCAAGGGTATAATAGGAATTATGAAAACAATTTAAAGATTTTTGCCATATTTGCAATTATTTTAAAATGTTGCTATATCTACAAATAGTAAAATCATCCTTGCTACCCATTACAAATTCTCTTATAATTATTAAAAAAGAAACATATATATTGGTTGAATTCGCTGCAGAATTGAGATATTTTTTTTAATTTTTCTTTTTTTTGTTTTATTTTGTTTTGTTCCGTCAGATGATTTTTTTTTTCTTTCTTGTTTTTCTACTTTCTATTATTATTATTTTATATTTATATATCCTTTGTGGGTGGTTGTTTTGCCACCCACCTCCTTTTTGTTTCTCTCTTCATTATATATTTTTCTTTCTTTCATTTACCTTTCCTATTTTGTTGGCTTTTATATTAGAAGTGTACATTTTTTTTAAAGGATGTGTTTACTTTATTTTAAAGATTTTATCATTTTATCATTCTCATTATCTTTTTTTATTATTTTGTGTTATGTTTGTATGGTTAAAATGTAAATACATTTCTTATTGAAATTTTGTTTTATGCATGCTAATTATTATGTATGATTTATAATCTTTTAATCTATACCGTTTATAAAAAATAACCTACGACTGAATCTAGAAATATTTGGGAGCCCGATTTTCTAGTATTCTTAAGGTGAGCAATCGATTCTTTGGAAGTCTAAGATCGATTTTAATATTTTTTTTCTTGTAATTGTTAGCATATTTGTGCATAATATTTATTTGTTATGATTGATTCGTTCTGATTTGTCTTTAATTTGCATTTTTTTATATTCTATTATTCGAACTTAATTTATCTTGATTTATCATTCATGGTTTCAAATCTTTTTTTAAAAAAATCGTTTTCTCTTTTTTATTGCAAAAATTTAATTTCAAACATTTTGTTTTGTTTGTTTTTTTGGAGCTTATAAAGTTTTATAACTAAAAATATTATTTCCAACTTTTTTGTGATTTTTTTAAAAACCATTTTTATTTCTAAAAAATTTCTTCGACGAAATCTAGAAATATTTGGGAGTCCGATTTTCTAGAAATTCTTGAGGTGAGAGATCATTATCTTTGGGAGTCCGAGATTTTGGTCCCAAGAAAAAATGAATTTAATTAAAACTTTTTTTAAAAAAATTATTTTATAAGAGGTTATCCTAAGATGGATTTGAGAAATTGTAAAATTTTCTCATATTCTTGAGATGATATTATTTCTAAAATTTTGGAAATAATTTCAATGTAGCCACATTGATGTATTTTCATCCATTTATTTTATAGGATCATGACTCCAAATATGAGAGTAATGATGGGTAAAATAAGACATTGTATTTTAAAAATCTCTTTTTCCTAAATAATTTTTTTTTCTTTCTTCCAAAATTTTTGCAATTCGAGATTAAATTTGGCCACCGTTTTAAACGGGTGTTGTGGGGTGTAACACCTTTCCCATACACAAACAACTCCCGAACCCAAAATCTGATTTTCGCATACTATTTTTTTTCTTCATTTTTTTTTAAAAAGGTTGTTTTATTCTATTTTGGTGCCCAATCACACCATAAAAAAAATTGGTGGCGACTCCTTTTTAAACCTCCATTTTCGAGGACGTCGGCCGCTCCGCGTCGCAGGTACGTGGCGACAGCTTGGCGACTCTGCTGGGGACATGAGGTTCTACCTCGAGAGTTAGGCCATTTTTATTATCTTGAATTGCATTGTACTTTAATATTGTTCTTATCGTGTATATTATTTTAGTTATTTTAATTATTTCACACACTATCACAAGCCTCCTACCCGAGCTTTTCCTAATAAGATTAGAATTGAGGATGAAGTAGTGTCGACCTTCGAGAAGCATAAGCTTCCGTGTAGGCACACGAAAAATCCTCACTCAATTTAGTCATATGATCATATATATGATTATGTTGACCAATTTGGAGACCTTTATTATTTAGGATTCCAGAGTCAACCTCACTTGTTTGGAGCTTTTATGTTTTTTATTTGATTGTTTTGCTCACATATTATCATAAATCCTCTACCCAGGCTTTTCCTAATAGGATTAGAATTGAGGATAGAGTAGGGTCGACCTTCGACGAGCATATGCTTCCGTGCAGGCACACGAAAAATTCTCGCTCAACTTGGTTATTATTTGTCATATGTATGACTTTATGACCAATTTGAAGACTTTTGTCGACTTAGACCTTAGAATTAACTTTACTTGTTTAGACCTTTTATTGTCTTGTGTGCTTACTTTGCTTTATTTTTGTCATCTACTTATGTTTGTTTTCATTGGCTTTGGTATTATTTGTTTCTTTCCTTCATACATATATCCTCTCATTGGCATTTGCATGGCCTAATTAAGTTGAGAGTCATTTCATTAATTATCATGCCTAATCCTAGATTGGTAAGCACTCATTTACTTGGTGTGGCATCATTAGGCTACATAGTCATTAGTCATTGTGGTCATTTTCTTTTAAATTCATCATTTAATATCCATCTTGAACTTTTTTGCATGGTCATTAAAATAAACATTAGGTTGTGAAACCTTGCACGCATACACTTCATGCTAGTAAAAGAAACTTGGAACTAATTCAATCATTAAAAAAAGATTAAAATGTTAAAGTGTTACAAAATACTTGAATATATCTCCATTCCATCATCATTATTAGATTAGAAGGAAAGTAAGGATCATGAAAGATCAGATTAATGATCAGTCCAACCAGGCATGGAAGAGTTAAAAGAGCAAATGGCAAATATTGCAAAAAAAAAAAAAAAGGTGACAGGGGCATTGCTACAAGTAGGAATGAGATGGAACCAAGTATCAGACGATACCTCTCTTTATCCTCTAGGGTCTACACCTCGGAACTATCAAATCCAGAATTAGCAAGAATGATGTCGTACCCTACGTTTCTAAAGTAAGATCTTGATCAAGTCCTTCAACAAAACAGTCAGGAGAATGTTTTAATGTCCACTTCACACATTGAAAATTGCAGTAGAAGTTCTGAAGATTTCGACGGTATAAGAAGGTTGGGTCTTCTAGAAGAAATACTGCGAGTAGTAGAAGGCATCAATGACTATGGTTTTGTTGGCACAAAGCAACTGTGTTTGATCCTAGACATAGTTATTCCTCTCAAGTTCAAGCTGCCAGACTTTAAGTTGTGTAATTGGGATTTCAAATAAATCTCCAATTGTCGAAGAAATGCAAGAATAGTACCCATCGGTTCTATTTAAGGTGGTGATTGATGCCTTTGTAACAAGGGCACTTTAATTGTAACGCCCCTACTTTTTATGACCAACTCCTAGGGACATTACTACACATGCATGCATTTATAGGCCGAGAGATAAAAGAACTTAAAAGAAATTTCCAATGAACATAAATAGTTTCAGGGATCCCAAAAACAAAACATTAAAATCAGATAAAAGCATCGGTTTAGCATGGCCTATTAAAACGTAAATAAGTTTAACTCCAAATAAAACATAGAGACAACATTAGTTTGAAACAAGAATATGCGGAAATCATGCCGGTTCCCATGGTCTTAGTAACGCTCCTCCGTCACACGCCCTGCACGTCCTTTCCTTTACCTGGAAAACATTTTTAAAAGAAAGGGTGAGTATTGCAAAACAATACCCAGTAAGTAACCTCGCTACCGAGGTTTGGGATATGCATACACATACATTCATGACCTTTAAACTCATTCGTAACATACATATACGGGACCTAAAACTTTCTCATATTGTCAGGTCTTTAATCCATGACTTCCTTTTTAATTGTGTATTGTCAGGTCTTTAATCCATGACTGCTTTCTCATTTGTGTATTGTCAGGTCTTTAATCCATGACTGCTTATTTAATTGTCAGGTCTTTAATCCATGACTGCTTATTTAATTGTGGGGCCGACTGGTCATCCTGAGTCATTTCATTTCGAGTCCCTCACAGACCCCTGTAATTAGACCCATAGAGTCTCTATTGCATGTTTGACCATGCACATAATGATCTCAGGATACCAATGTCCACACTATTCATTAATTCATTTCGTGGCATACAAAACATGCATGAGGTCCCATCATTCACATAATAATAGTGCACATGTCACAAATATCATCATCGATATGCAAATCATACTTTTCTCATATGCGGTTTGAAGATCATACTTTTGTAAGAAAACATGAAATATTCTCATGCAAATTCATTGTCATATTCTCACATGAAATCTTTGGAATACTTTTACATAGCATACGAGAATAATCTCACATAAAATAATGGTTTATTTCCACATGATGCATCGAAATATTTGCACATAAAATATTAAGTATTCTCACGATAATATCTGTATATTTTCATATGAAGAATATAAACTAGTTTCGCATGAAATCATGAAAATCATTTTCATTCAATCCCTTAAAAGTTCGGCACAAGGTCCCTTACCTTAGTTCAGATTCTACTCCACAAACTTAACCCTAGTTCTTTGAGTACGCTTCTTTTGTAGAACCTGATTCACACAATAATCCCGAGATCATACTTCAAGCATACTCCAAATCCATAACGTAAAGGTACTTAATTTAAGTTCTTGAGGCTTCATGCCCCGTTTACCTCAAGCTCAACGTGAAGGCCTAGTATTCCCTAGTTCGCCTTGATGTTTGACCTCCAATTCCGCTCCAAACTTAGTCCCTAAAAAGTTGTGTTCAAAAGCAAAGTGGCTTAAGTTCTCAATTTAGTGTTTAAATATCCAATAGGTCACGTATCACTCTCTCAAATCAGAAACTTAACAAAATCGCTCACCGATCGCAATCTCGGTGGTGTAAATGGTGCCGATCGGCAGATTGTAGTCGGAGATGGATCCGGACGGCGACGGCAAAGCGCGCACGAGTAGTAGTCGGCGGCGGTTGATCCTACGAGCAAAGAAGAATAAGGCACCGCCCATCCACGGCAGCAGCAGGCGTGGCGGAGACTTCGGTGCTGGCGCGTGTGTTCGAGACCTCAATGGCAAGGCTCCTCCGATCGCGACTCGGCGTGGCTGCGAGCGTAGCGGCGGCCGTGGACGCGGCCGGCTGCAGCCGAGTGTTAACGCCACTGGAAGCTCCCGTTCGCGCGGCGCGCGCGCGCGCAGTGCGATCCACGAGCGGCCGGTGATTTTTCGCCGTGCCGGCC
This sequence comes from Trichosanthes cucumerina, assembly GCA_036507285.1. Classification (NCBI taxonomy): domain Eukaryota; kingdom Viridiplantae; phylum Streptophyta; class Magnoliopsida; order Cucurbitales; family Cucurbitaceae; genus Trichosanthes; species Trichosanthes cucumerina. The sequence continues at coordinate 8,394,003 of CM071842.1, read as the reverse complement.
GGACGGGCGAGCGACCACCGCGCTCGTGGAAGGGTATGGCCGGCGGTGAAGGCAAAGCCTGAGGACCTAGGGGTTGGTCGGCTAGGGCGTGATGTAAAGGAAGGAGAAGAGTGCTTAGGGTTAGGGTTTTTTTTGTCTCCAAGATGCTTAGGGTTAGGGTTTCATAAGATGAAGATAATGGGGAAAATAGGGTTAGGGTTTGCATCATCTTGGTGGCTTCACTTAAGGAGATTATATACCATCAATTTAGGTTAAATTCCAATTGCCTAAAGTAGCCCTCAATTACACATTAATAACCAAGACGCCCTTGCAATTTCCTTTTCTTTTAATTTCATAAGTAATCTTATCTTAGAAGGAACCATTCACTTAAACTGAACAAAAATTACGGTCTCACTCACACCGAGCTTGATTAAAACATTAATCCGACTAAATACAACGGTTATTAGAGTGTTAAATAATATAAATAGTAGTACCTGTGATGGCGGTCGTCACATTAATTTTTCGCTTAAAAGAGAGTCGTACCTTTGTTTAAAAAATGATAGCCTCTTAAATACTGCATGATTGGCCCTCTGTACTTAGAAAGAATTTTGTCTTCTTTTATGTTGTGCTCGTTTATTTAATTTTTTCCAAAGAGCTCCATCTAGCTTATGCCGCCAACCTTGGTCATTTGTCCTTTAGCTTTACACTAAGAACTTTTAAACTTTTTTTTCCTTAAAACAAAAGAGAGAAAAGAAAGGAAAAAAGAAAAAGTTTGGGGCCCTTACTACTGATTTTCACTCATTAAGGATCAGTGATAAGTTGTTTGGGATAAGGTGGCCCAAGGAAAAAATAATATATCGCAAGAAAGTGCACCTCGAAGAGCACTCCTCTTCTCCTAAGAACTCACTCTCCTCCCTTTAACAAAAAAGAAAAAGAGAAAAAAACGTTGAATAAAAGAAGGGATGGGTGATTACCTGACTGTTGCAGACCTCCCAAAGCTTAGGTGAGCTTCATACAAAGATGTCATCACTCTGAGAACTAAGGGAAATACAATAAGAGGGTCGGGCCTAAGAAAAGAAAATTAGGGGAATGAGTGTTTTGCCTAATAGGTCATAAGCCTAGAAGCTAGGGTGAACTTCATCACCAATGTTGTCATTCCAAGAAGAAGGATTATGACCCGAAGGATTATGACCCGAAGGATTCTTTGAGTGGGTAAAAAAAACATAAAAAAACAAAAGTGCTTACTTGAAGAGTTAAGAAGTAAGGAGATTAAAAGTTCTTATAAAGAAGTTTAAAGCCTGCACGGTGAGCTCAATGACTGAGTAAATAGTTAAACAAGCTGTGAAGTTTGAGTACAAGCCAAACATTTTTATATTAAGTGCAAAAGAATGAGAACATGGGTAATAAGGAATGGTTGAGCTCCAACAAAAATTGAGTGTTCGATAAACTAATATATTAGTAGCCACTATTCTGTAAAGAGTATATTGTGGTTATAGTTGCGTATTCTCTTTGGCAGAATTTTATAACTAGATAGCGAATCTGAGACATTGAATAAAAAGGACATTAGGATTGGAAATGACATTAATTTGCATCTTTGATTTTAAGTGAAGCATGTGATATGTTGCCCAAGTAATTGAAATTAATAAAATCAGAGGAAAGAAACCATGTCATGCCAGGAACTTTTGAAAGCAGTTGAATTGACATTTTGTCTAGAAAACGTGTTTATTTGAGCCTCATAACTTCTCTTCATGAGTTCAAGTATGGATACAATTATTCTGAATCATTATTTCTTGTGTGCTTAAAATTGAGTTGGTGTAGTGGGAGCACCTAACCAAGTATCACGAGATTTTTGTCAACAAAATGGAAGTCGAGTATAAAGGCTAGTATATGGTTATTATATATGCCAATTCACATGTCAACTGGGACAGTTTCCTTTTTTTATATATGGCATAAAAGTGGTTTCGCTAATTGAAGCTGAAGTATCATCCTTTTGAATATGAATCATCTTTCGAAATGTCACTACAAGAATTTGATTTTTTCTAACGCTAAAAAGGGTCGGCAAAACCCTTAAAAAGCATCGGCGATTGAATTCCCGACCAAAAATTGAGGGCCGGCGATTCGGTCGGGATACCCCGTCGGGCTAACTTATGCCGACACATTTTGTATTTGGTCGGCCTTTCTTGGAATTGTCGACGCATATTTTTTGGTCAGCATTTTTGGGAAAGGTCGACACCTTCCATTTTGGTCGACCTTTCTTGGAAAGGCCGACGCTTTTCATGTTGGTCGGCCTTTCCTGGAAAAGCCAACCAAATCTAATAAATGGTCGGCAAAGTTTTGTGTGGAACATGTTATAAATTTTAAATTTTTTTATATCTAGAATTTCATTATAAAATAGAATTTTGCGTACACCTAAAAGAAATTGTATACAAATAAATCAATAATACTTTTTATTAAATGAAATTTCATTACACGGTTTATATACATAACTTCAAACAATATAAAAAATAACAATTAGTTTCTTTAAAAAAAAAAAAAAACCTAACTTATAAGTTCTCATCACCTTACATAAGAAACAAAAATTTGATTATACTTTTTTGTTCGAAAATTCCCAAAAGCTAGTGTCAACCCATCCTGCCAAAACAAAAAAAATAAAAGTAATTAAGTTACCCAACTAATATAAGAAAACACATATAACGAAATATTTAAACGAACATTTCAAAAGTAATGGACAATAATATTAAATCTTAGGCAATTAAGTTAGCAAATTTACAACACAACTAAAATTACTTAAAACTATTTAGGAATATTAACCTAATTAAAACTTATGAATAAAATCAAAAAACTTATAATAAACTAAAACAATCAAAACTTGGATTAAAAATTATATCATATATACAATTAAACTTAACAAGAACAATACAAAATTTAAAATAATATTCGCCATAAATTTTGAACAAACCATTATATAATCAAAACGTTTAAAACATTTACCTAAACTTCTCAAAATTTATGGGCACATAACATCTAAAACTCAAATCATGAGCCTACACAAACCAACAAAAAAATAATAAACCTTTTAAGTTATAGTCTTACTGAAATTTTCTCAAAAGAATGACCAACAAAACATACCTAAATAATGAAACATGTTCAACTAAATCATTGGAACTAAAATTAAACTTATATGAATAATCTATAATCACCAACTCACTCCTTCGCACTAAAAAAAATTATGACCCACTCCCAACCTCAAATCAATATCTTAGGAAGAATTTCAAAATCAAATAAATACTACAAAGTATCAACATTACAAAACAATAATGAAGAAGTCCAAAATCAACTACAAAAGATTAACATGATTCATGAAGTAGCACCGAAATCAAACTAGCATTTCAAAAGTAAGGAACAATAATACCAATACTTAATAATTAAGATAACAAATTTACAACACAACTAATATTACTTAAAACTATTCGAAACTATTGAACTATATATAAATGAATGAAACCACATAACTTATAACAAACTAAAATGTTCAAAATTTGAATTAACAAAGTTATCATGTATACAAATAAACTCATCAAAACTTCTCAATATTTATGGACACATTTAACTAAACTTTAAGCATCAACCATCCCCTTCACACTCCAAAACATTCTTACTCACTCCTTGACTTCAAATTAATTTTTAAGCATCAACCTACACTCAAACCATGAACATAAAACTTAAACAAACAAGGTAATAAACTCATTGAATTATAATTTTACCTAAAATTTCAGAAAAAAAAATGAATGTGTTTAACCAAATTAACTAAACTCTGAACTTATATAAATATAGAAGCACATAATCACCCCTTTTACACTCCAAAGAATTTCTCATTTATCCCCTAATTTCAAATCAAACTCTAAGCATCAACATACACTCAAACAAACACAAGTAATAAACTCATTGAATTGTACTTTAACTTCTCAAAGGAATTAACCAACAAAACTTAACTAAATAGCTAAACATGTTCAACCAAATTACTAAACTCCAAATGATTGATTAATAACCAATATATAAACATCAATCTATGTCTTCACACTCCAAATAATTTCTAACCCACTCCCTAACTTCAAATGAATCTCTAAGTATCAACCTATACTCAAATCAATTCATTGGCTACCATAACTACAATAGTCATACAACCATATCCAACAAATTCCAATAATATTAGCAAGTACCAATATTAAAAAATAAGCAAGAAGTTCAAAATCAACTACAAGCAAACGTCTCAACAAGCAAGCTTATAAAACTCAATGATCATGAACATAAACTCAAAGAAATCCATACAAACCAAATATTTTCAAATCATTGGCTATCATAACTATAGGATAGCCATATACTCAACTTCTTACTATGTATAAACATGTTTTGATCCCAACCTCCTAAATTCAAAGCATAATATCAGAACATACTAACCCTCAACACATTGGCTACCTTTACTGCTGGATAGCCATACACAAAACATTAGTAGATACATCATACCTACTTCAACGGTCCTCCTTGTAAATGCATGAGTTGCGTAAGCATTGCTTCCATGTTATCAACTTCGTATCTTGTGCTATAGTTCGAGTCTCGACTTCTTCCACTCTATTTCTAATCAATATAAACCATTGTAAATATGTTTGCTAAACCCTAAAGAAAACTCAAACCTTAGAGAATGATCTGACATATTTTAAACGAAACCATAAAACAAAATAATTTAAATGTTAGATACCAATCTAATCTATTTTAATTAAGTTAAACAAAAGCCTAAACATAGATTTATCACCTAAAATCACTAAACATACTTATTACTTGATAAAAAGTGTTGTAAACAATATAAAAGGTCTAACCAACTTATGTTCAACCGAACCAACAATATTCAACTTCATACCCATGAATAAGAGTAATTAGCCTTAAAAATACTAAAATTAAATTTTAAAGTACAAATATGCCTGAGTTCTAAAGTGTTTGGGTTTCAATGGGTTCAAAAGTGTTTGAAATATTAGCAAAAGTGTTCATGAGTTCGAAATACTAGCGAAAGTGCCCAAATGAGTTCAAATGTGTTCAAAATATTAACGAAAATGTTCAAATGAGTTCGAAATCATAAATCTAAGATTGCCCAAATCAAAACATAATTAACTTGAATAGATTTTCATAATAATCTTGAATCTAAGTATATTAACTACTTAAAACATAAGAACTTTCCAATATTGCCCAAATCTAAGAGAAGACAAAGATTAAAACAAAAAAACTACTTACAAAGGGCGGCGGCAAGTGGCGAGTGAGGAGGAGGTGGTGGCGGTGAGGGGAGGGTGGGGTGGTGGGAGAGAAGGGGAAGGGGAGAAGAGAAGAGGGAAGTTTGAGAAGAGAAAAGGGGGAAAAATGGAAGAAAGATGAAGAAATGGGGATAAAAGAGAGAGAAAAGGGGGTTCATTTTCGAGCCCTTTTGCCGACCATTTTTATAAATGATCGACATTTCTAATCACTTTTCCCAACCCTTTTATAAATGGTCGACAATTCTTGATCTTTTTCCGATCGTTTCATAAATGGTCGACATTTCTAATCACTTTTGCCGACCGTTTCATAAATGGTCGGCATTTCTTATCACTTTTGCCGACCGTTTCATAAATGGTCGGCATTTCTTATCACTTTTGCCGACCATTTTATAAATGGTCGACATTCCTAATCACTTTTGTCCACCATTTTTTATAAACGGTCGACATTTCTTCTCACTTTTGTCGACCATATTACAAATGGTCTGTATTTTTTCTCACTTTTGCCAACCGTTTTATAAACAGTCTGTAACGACCCTGAACTTCAGGTGCCTTTTATTTTTATTGTTTTGGGGTTAAGCCATTTGAAATTTTGTCAATGAGCTTTGGAATTTTCATGATTTAAAAGTTTGTTTTGGTACAACTTAAGGAAATAAACATTTGGAAGTTAATTAATTAAATTCAAAGGCATGTTTGTGGTTTGGAGGAAGTTGGAGGGTATTCTAGTAAATTAAAAGGGATTAGGGTTAGATAAAGACACTTTTGTCTTTTAGGGGGCACAAAAACCAAGGAGTTTCTTCTTCCTCTCAAGCCTCTCCTTCACGAGCTACTACCCTAAAACCCAGCCGCCTGCACTGTGTTCCGACCGAGCAACCGACGCCGCCATTCGAGTCGTCTGCAAGCCGAGTTCGAGTTCTTCGCTGCCGATCGTCGAGCCTCATCGCAACCACTGCCAGATACAAATCGCAACGGCGAATACCATGAGTCGCCGGTCCCTGCTGCAGACCGTGAACCGTCGACGCGAGCTGCTGGAACCTGGGGTAGTCGACCTCATCGGCTCCGTTCGTGTAATACCAGCTCGCCACGGCTCCCACAACCAGTCGATGCCGACCGTCGAAGGCCTTGAACCCTCGGCAGCCACAGTTCGTGCAGGTTTGGAGTCAAACCGTCGCGTAGGGCCTGTTGGTTTGTTGATTTTTCGACCGGTTTCAGGCAAGTTGTGATCGGTTTTGAGTAGATCGGCAAGTGGGCATGCTAGATCTGACCTCCACGCGCGCCAAGGCGCGTCGCGGGTGCTCGACCACGCGCGCGCCGTGCTCGGATCCGCCAATTACATCCGTCTCATTTCCCGAGTCTGTTTCAAGCCTCCGTTAGTGGTAAATCGACCTAGTTATTGCCGAATTGAAATATAAGTTTAATTATGCGTTTTAACTAAGGAACTAATGAAATTGATTTAAGAGGCTCGAGTTTTGAACACGATCGAATGGATTTCCGAGTCAGAGATCTAAACATAGGATATCTCGGAGCTAAGGCTATGGTAAGGGATTTTTTTTACAAATGATCTTGAAAAGAGGAGTAAACACGGTTTCTGAAAGATTTATTTTAAAAAGTTGAAATTCAAAGATTTATTTCAAATGGTGAATTTCCAAAACTCATGCTTAGGGCTTAAATTTAGAAAACGAATATTTCAAAGGGTTTTTCGAGGACCTTGAGAGAATGATTTTCAAAAGGTTTAGAAAGGAACTTGATGATTTAAGGGTTTGGGAGGACCCGAGCTGAAATGATTTCAAAGTATCTAAAAATGAGTCTTGACACAGTTATGTATAGTTCTGTATATTGAGATTTTCAATTATGTCATTGTGCTAGTTATGCACCTTAAATTATAAACGTGCTTATCACGGATGATTGATTGACTCTAGTTAAAGTTATGAAAGTTATGTCATGATCTTAAGACTTATGTGATTGTTGCATCATTTCTGAATGTATATGTATTTAAAGAATGGGACCTCATGCATATTGTATGTATATGAACATTTCATGTAGGCTGTGGCAATTGGTCTCCTGAGAATTTATGCATGGTAAAACATGCATCAGAGACCCTATGGGTCAAACTTATAGGAGTCTGTGAGGGACTCAAATTTCTGAGAAGTGCTGTGAGGGACTCAAAACTTATAGAGTGCGTGAGGGACTCAAATCTTATAGAGTGCGTGAGGGACTCAAACCTATAGGGGTCTGTGAGGGACTCATTATGAAAAGACTCAGGTAGACTCAATTGACCACGTATAGCCAAAGAGAAAAAGTCATGATTTTATGAAAGAAAGTTTTAGGTCCCATTACAGAAAGTTTTATGATCTCAAAAGTTACGAATCACAGTCATGTATAAAAGTCATGTTTAAAAGAAAGTCATGTCGCATGTGTTTGCATTTTCCACCCCCACTTACACTGGGTATTTTATAATACTCACCCCTTTACCTTTGTTGTGTATTCTCTGTTTTAAAATGTTTTCAGGTAAAGGCGAGAGCGTACCAGGCGAGTGGCAGGGATGCGCTACAGAAGCCATGGGAACCGAGTCATGAATTCCGCATCCATGATTTAGAATGAATTTTAATTGATTATTGTCTTCCGCTTATGTAACATAGTGTTTTGAAACTAGAGGCCGAGCTTAGTTATGTTTCTTGTAAATGTTTTGTATTTCTATGGGATCCCAAATTAAATTGATTTTTATTTATCAACTTTTACTTATTTAAATTCAGTAGGGCCTCGAATGCATGCATGAGTAGTAATGTCCCTAGGAATTTATGTTATAAAAGTAGGGGCGTTACACAGTCGGCCTTTTAACACATGTTTTTTCGGTGATTTTATAAATTGTTGGCATTTTTCTTCACTTTTATCGACGGTTTAATAAAACGGTCGGTATTGCCCTCACTTTTGTCGACCATTTGTCAAATGGTCGGCAATTCGCTCACTTTAGCCGACGGTTTACTAAACGGTCGGCCTTTTGCCTCACTTTTGTTGACTATTTTAACAAACTGTCGGCATGTTCCTCACTTTTGCCGACCGTTTATTAAACCGTCGTCATTTCTCTATTTTTTGCCAATGGTTTAATAAACCGTCGGGATTTCTCCTTTTTTCCGACCATTTTGTAAACGTCGGGGTAAATAACGTCGGAAAATGGCAAAATTCTTATAGTGTGTGATTGCATGAAGTAGAAGACAATTATATCAAATGGAATTGACCCAAGCTTAGGCAAGAAAGTTCGAGAACAAAAGTTCAAGCCCATGATACATTTATGGAGAAGTATAAACGAGTTATTTTGTACGCTTTAACTTTTTTCTCTTTTTCGAAAGAAATATGAAAAGGATAAAGTTAGAAGTAAATGAACATATCAATCAATCATATACATGCATGCATGCCTCCATGTGTGGTATTCATTAGTATGCTTGATCTTCTATGATGATGTTTGTGTCCATCGTGTTTCCTTTTCTCTGTCATGTGGCGTTTGTTTATCCCTGACCCTTGACACCCTTTTGCTGCAGTGGTGCTTGTTTATCCCTGACCCTCAGCGTATTTTACTTTGTCATGTGGCGCTTATTTATCCCTGGCCCTCGACACCTCTTTTTGCTGCAGTGACGCTTGTTTATCCCTGACCTTTAGCGTGCCTCTTTTACTTTGTCATGTGACACTTATTTATCTATGGCCCTTGACACCTTTTTTTGCTGCAGTGACGCTTGTTTATCCCTAACCCTCAGCGTGTCTCTTTTATTTTGTCATGTGGCGTTTGTTTATCTCTGGCCCTCGACACATTTTTTGCTGCAGTGGCGCTTGTTTATCCCTGACCCTCAGCGTGTCTCTTTTACTTTGTCATGTGACGCTTGTTTATCCTCAGCCCTTGACACTGTTTTTTTTGCTGCAATGGGGCTTATTTATCCCTGTCCCTCAGCGTGTCTCTTTTACTTTGTCATGTGGCGCTTGTTTATCCCTGACCCTCGACACCTTTTTTGCTGCAGTGACGCTTGTTTGTCCATGACCCTCGATGTGTCTCTTTTACTTTGTCATGTAGCACTTGTTTATCCCTGACCCTTGACACCTTTTTGCTGCAATGACGCTTGTTTATCCTTGACACTCAGCGTGTTTTTTTTACTTTTTCATGTGGCACTTGTTTATCCCTGGCCCTCGACACTCTTTTTGCTGCAGTGGCGCTTGTTTATCTTTGGCTCTCAGCGTGTTTAATTTGTCATGTGGTGTTTTTTTATCTCTGGCCCTTGACACACCTTTTTGCTGCAGTGACACTTGTTTATCCTTTGCGCTCAACGTGTTTTACTTTGTCATGTATCATTTGTTTTTCTCTAACCTTTGAAATGTTCGTTGCGGTGGCGCTTGTTTATCCCTGGCCCCAGCGTTTACCTTATATATTATACACAGTGTCGGTTGCATTCTTGACTTCCAAGAAGCTTTCCCTTTTACACTTTCATAATACGGTCATGTACGTACCTAAACTTTTGCCAGACAAAATAGTGTCTATACTTTCATCCACCTTTTACTTCTACAAGGATGTACGAAGGGGGGCCATGCTGTAGCCACCTATTTTTGTCTGGCTCATTTTTAATTAATTGTTAGATTATCATTATTTATGTTTTTTATTTTAATCTGATCAATGTTTTTTTTTATTTTGATGTGTTAGTTGTTAATTTTACCATGTGTGTTTTTTTAGTGTTGGAGGAATTTTTTTTTAAGAAAAGACAACATTTTGATTAGGCAAGTTTTGTTTTTTTAATTTGATTGACCAAAAGTGTGTTGGTCTTTTTTAGGTGTAAGTTAATTTTTGGCATGGATTTCAAATTGCAACAAATTGTAGTTTTTGGTTTTATGCAAAAAATAGAAATTGGTTTGGGCTTTTTATACCCATTTTTTCATTCTTCAAGGGGAGGCACTCATAAAAAAAAACCATACTTCTACACTTCCTCACATCCTTCCCAACTATTCTCAACCACAACTACATCTCCAACCACACATATCATGAGAGTTAGAAAAACAAACAGTGAGTTTCACACAAAAAAAGTTCTACAAACCTCATAGCCAAACTCTTTCACACCAACAAAAAGGGAGAGATTTGTAAAAAAATAGAGTCCAAAATTTCCATAGCACAACAAGAACAACCTAGCTTAGTTGGAGATTGCATTTGGTAGGGTTTTGACCCAAGGATCCGCACCTCAAACAATAAGCTAGTTGTGTGTTTTTCATACCAACTTCTAGATCTTCATGTATATCTCGAAATGCCCTAAAAAACAACAGTTGAGTAAGGGTATTAAGAGCTTACTTTTTTGTTTTTTATATTTATTCTCACTTCTATTACAACTTGAATCTTCACCTTAGATCTTTTATTATGATTTTTCTTATGCTATTTTTTTTTAAATTTTATTTTTATGGTTTATCTCCCCTACTTATCATTTTTTTCTTCATATCTTCTTCTTTTTGACTCTTAAGATCATGGTTAAAAAAAAAAAGAGAGCAAGGAAAGAAATAGAAGCACAATATTGTAAAAATTAGAAGTAAGTGTTGTGTAACATACCTTATATTAGAGGAGTTTGAGACGTGCTTCTAAAAAAAGAGATGTTGTCTTGAAGGAGAGAGGTTGAAGAAGAACAAACAAAAAAAAAATAGTTTTAGAGGGAAAAAAATTAAAGAAAACCAGCATTAAGAGAGACTATGAGGAGGAATAAGAAAAGACTTTGGGGGAGTAAAAAGGATTGAGAGAAAAAAAAAAGGAAAGTTGAAAAAATATGTTGGGAAGAGGGAAATGGTGTTTTTTTTTTTTTTTACTTTCTGACATGTGTCATTATTATCTTTATAATTATTAAAAAAGAAACATATATATTCGTTGAATGTGCGGCAAAATTGAGATTTTTTTTTAATTTTTCTTTTTTTTGTTTTATTTTGTTTCATTCCGCCAGATGTTTTTTTTTTTCTTTCTTGTTTTTCTATTTTCTATTATTATTATTTTATATTTATATAATACCTTTGTGGGTGGTTGTTTTGCCATCCACCTCCTTTTTGTTTCTCTCTTTGTTATATATTTTTCTTTCTTTGATTTACCTTTTTTATTTTGTTGAGAAATTTGCATGGAAAACCCCTTTTCACATGCATTAATGTGATTTGACCCATGTTCTGAAATTAATGACATTTGATCCTTTTTGTACTGTGCATTTCGTCCAAATTACCGTAAGGGCATCATACTGACTCTAGCTCTCTCGCTCTCGCTCAAGTCACGTTCTCGCTCTCGTTCAAGTCTCGTTCTCGCTCTCGCTCTCGTTCAAGTCTCGTTCTCGCTCTCGCTCTCCCTTTTTGTACTGTGCATTCCGTTCAAGTCTCGTTCTCGCTCTCGTTCTCGCTTTTGCTCTCGCTCTCGCTTATGATAGTAATTAAATAAGACATAGCTCTCTCGCTCTCGTTCTCGTTCTCGCTGGCTCGCTCTCGCTGACTCGCTCTCGCTGACTCGCTCTCTCTGCTACTCCAGCTCTTCTCTGTCTTTTTTTGTCATTTTTTCTTTATATTTTTTTCCATTCATTTGAGCGAGAGCGAGAGCGAGACAACGAGAGCGAGAGCGTGAACAACGTGCGGGAGCGTGAACAAGAAAGACCGCTTCATATTACCCTTATGAGTCATTTTGCGCGCATTGCCACGTCAGAATAGGTCATATTTCATTATTTTGAAATGTCAGGTCAAATGACATTAATGCATTGGAAAATGGGTTATCCGTACAAATACCCCTATTTTGTTACCTTTTGTATTGAAGTGTACATTTTTTTTAATGGACGTGTTTACTTTATTTTAAAGATTTTATCATTTTATCATTCTCATTAACTTTTTTTATTATTTTGTGTTATGCTTGTATGGTTAAAATGTATATACATTTCCTATTGAAATTTTGTTTTATGCATGCTAATTATTACACATGATTTATAATCTTTTAATCTATATCGTTTATAAAAAAAATCCTAAATTTAGAAATATTTGGGAGTCCGATTTTCTAGTATTCCTGAGGTGAGAAATCGATTTTTTGGAAGTCTAAGATCGATTTCAATATTTTTCTTTCTTGTAATTGTTAGCATATTTGTGCATAATATTTATTTGTTATGATTGATTTGTTATGTTAAACCTGATTTGTCTTTAATTTACATTTTTTTATATTCTATTATTCGAACTTAATTTATCTTGATTTATCATTCATGGTTTCAAATCTTTTTTTAAAAAAAAAAAACGTTTTCTCTTTCTTATTGCAAAAACATAATTTCAAACATTTAGCTTTTTTTTTTTCTTGGAGCTTATAAAGTTTTATAACTAAAAATGTTATTTCCAACTTTTTTGTGATTTTTTTTAAAAAACCATTTTTATTTCTAAAAAATTCCTTGGATGGAATCTAGAAATATTTGGGAGTCCGATTTTCTAGAATTCTTTAGGTGAGGGATCATTATCTTTGGGAGTCCGAGATTTTGGTCTCAAGAAAAAATGAATTTAATTAATTTTTTTTTTTAAAAAAATTATTTTATAAGAGGTTATCCTATGATAGATTTGAGAAATTGTAAAATTTTCTCATATTCTTGAGGTGATATTATTTCCAAAATTTTGGAAATAATTTCAATGTAGCCACATATATGTATTTTCATCCACTCATTTTATGGGATCATGACTCCAAATATGAGAGTAATGAGGGGTAAAATAAGACATTGTATTTTAAAAATCTCTTTTTCCTAAATAAGTTTTTTTTTTCTTTCTTCCAAAATTTTTGTAATTCAAGATTAAATTTGGCCACTGTTTTAAACGGGTGTTGTGGGGTGCTAACACCTGCCCCATACACAAACAACTCCCGAACCCAAAATCTAGTTTTCGCATACCATTTTTTTCTTCTTCTTTTTAAAAAAAGGTTGTTTTATTCTATTTTGGTGGCCAATCACACCATAAAAAAGATTGGTGGCGACTTTTTTTTAAACCTCCCTTTTCGAGCACGTCGGTCGCTCCGCATCGCAGGTACGTGGCGACACACGACTCTATGCTAGCGGTGAGGTGAGCCTAGCGTGTGTCCCTGTAGAGATTGAACATAGGTTGTGATCTTGGGGTGTGCCCCAAATTCAGGAGTGGTGGATTCTATTGTCCCATGTTAGCTTAGAGGTTGATCTCAACAGAGCGTGTTGATGACACGACTCTATGCTAGCGGTGAGGTGAGCCAGGGGTGTGTCCTTAGAGTTTGTGTATAGGTTGTGAGCTTACGGTGTGTCCCAGTAGAGATTGAGCATAGGTCGTGAACCTGGGGTGTGTACCAATTCGAGAGTGGTGGATTCCATTGTCCCATGCTAGCTTAGGGATTGATCTCCATAGAACGTGTTGATGACACGACTCTATGCTAGCGGTGAGGTGAGCCTGGGGTGTGTATTGTAGCGTGAGAGGTGGCTTCTCTCATTTCATGGTCAATCTATGTTCCAGGACCGAAGGTAGAACTCGAGACATTACCATAGGTGGCTCAGGGTGAGAAGTGCAAGTTGTGAGACCTGTTTTAGGGTTTGAGTGAGTTTAAGAGATAAGTCTTGTTGTTTTTGCTGAGATAGGTTTGGGCGTAAATGGGCTACTTACTGAGTATTTTTATACTCACTCGTTTCTTTCTATGTTTTTGTTTCCAGATGAAGGTTAAACTGTGGGATTAGATGATGATGGTGGCAACCTAGCGAGGCTATGAGGATGTTCTTTGGTGTCTTTTAGCTCATAGTAGCTATTATAGTACTTTACATTTCTGTTGTACTTTTTTAATAGATTGAGACTTTATTTATGTTGTTAGGTTTCCTTGGTTATTGACTCATAGGGTGTTTTAGGGCGGTCTTGTTCTTCTTAAATGTGAAGCTAGTCTCTTAATCATTTTTTTCTTCATGTTGTTGCATAACTATTGTGAATTTCTGATCTGTTGGAAACCCAACCTATCATTGATTGTAGTTTGGAAGAGGTTGGGTGTTTTGTAAGCCTTTGGAATGTTTTATGCATGAACAAGTAAGAGAAAAGTTTAGTTTTGTTCTAGTAGCCTGTTATGATGCCGAAATTTCTTACACTGACGGTGCTGCTTAGTAACTTTCTTAGGGAATTTCGCCTGAAAACTAGGGTTGTTACACTTTCTACAATAATACAATAGTACTTTTCTCCTTTCTCTGAGAAAACAGTCTTCTAGGAGAGAATGATTGAGGAGATAGAAAAAATTAATTATTTATTTCCATTCATCATATTTTAACGGTAAGCTAACACAAAACTAACCATGGAGAGTATTTTTGATGTTAATTGAAAGTTTACAGACTAAAATTGGACTAACTAAAATCGAATATGTCCCAAAAGTACCTGGACCAAAATTGTTTTTTAACTTAATAATAATAATAATTATCTTTAATAACCCAACAAATGATGTTTGAAGAAATAATAAAACAAAGTGACAAAGAGAAGTAGATTAAGAGAGATTATAAAGTAGATTCAGACCGTACGTGTATGTGCCAAAAACAATATTCATTGGGAGACAAAAAAACCAACATAGAAATTTTAGTGGAATGAGAACGTACAAGAATACCAATGTACGATTTTCTTCTTCCCTCGAATGGAGATTATGCTTCAGGAGGGAACAGTACAATGAAGAAAAGAGCCTTAAGGCCAAGCAAAGAAATAATTAGAAACTAATTAAGTAGGTCTATTTGATTTTTAGTTTTTTTATTTTTGAAATTTAAGCTTAAAAATACTATTTCTACCGATCGGTTTCTATGTTTTCTTATCTACTTTGTACATATGTTTTAAAAAAACCTAAAAACTAAAAAAAACAAGTTTTCAAAAACTTGTTTTTGTTTTTTAAATAATTTGGTTAGAAACTTAAATAACACCTCAAGAAAGATGAAAATTATTGTAGAAAATATGAAAAGAAATTATGAAAAAAACAAGCATAATTTTCAAAAACCAAAAACCAAAACTAAGGGCCATTTGATAACCATTTGATTTTTTTATTTTTAAAAATTAAGTCACTATTTTCACTCATGGTTTTTTATATTTTCTTATCTATTTTTCATATGTGTTTTCAAAAACCAAACTAAGTTTTAAAAACTCAAAAAAATAGTTTTCAAAAACTTGTTTTTGTTTTTAGAATTTAGCTAAGAATTCAAGTGTTTTATTAAGAAAAATGAGAACCATGGTAGAGAAGATAGAAATCATTATAGAGAGAAATGATATGAAAATAAGTACAATTTTCAAAAAGAAATGACTAAAAATTAAATGATTATCAAACGAGACCTAAATGGTTATGAAACGGGGTAGTAGTTTAACATTCTTTTTTTCCCTATCCCTAGAGAACAAGTGGACCTTAAATGCCACATGGAATACAATAAATTTATTTGCCTAGTCAATATGATGTATCGATTATTTAGACAAAAGGGGTTCCTCCAAATAAATTTTAGAGCTGCCTGTCTCAGCTGAAGCTGATTCACAATCAGCTTCTTCCTTTTCAACACTTCCATTTTCTATGCCTTCTTCCTTCACATAATCATTTGCTTTTCCCCAAAGAACAATATACAATCCAATAATTACTGCCACGCCCCCCAACAAGCTGAAAATTTATTCCAAATAGAAACTTTCATGAGAAAAAGACGAATCCTTCATCCATACATCTTTTAAAAAAACCATCTAGTTTGGAGACAAATCACAAAATTTCCATCCATTCAATTCTAGAGAAATATGTCAACAATAATTTGTGGTGTCATGAGGTTTATAATTAAAAAAATAATAATAATAATAATTTAAAAGAAAGCATATCTAATTTTACCTTCCAATATAAATCTCCTCATGAAGAAATATAGCTGCCAAGATAGTTGTAATAATGGTGCAAAGAGGGTTGAACACTGCAGAGAAAACAGGGCCCCTTTTTGAAATACTCCAAGCTTGAAGAAAATAGGCAACACCTGAGGCAAAAATTCCCTAAGAACCAAACACAAATGGGAACTCAATTCAATTCTCAAGAAATTGCCAAAATCCTTTTTTTAAAATTAGAAAAATGGCAAAAGAAAAAAAAAGAGTCAAAATTACGTACTGAGAAGAGGTAACAAATAATTTCAATACTTGAATGTATTTTCCATGTTTCTAGATCGATCCCCTCTATCAATACAGTGAAAATGATAGATTGTATGAGTGAAAAGAAGCACATCCATGCTGATAAAGATAACTTGTCAGGATAGCTTGCTATTGTTGGTACCTGCTTCACAATATGTAATTGTTAACAACAAGAGATTGTTGTTTCTTGATAACAAACTTCAGAAACAACAATTTCTTTATAATTCCAAAAATTTATAGATAACTTTGTTGCATATCCAATAGTTTTTAAGAACGTCGTAATTAGAGTTTGTTTAACTAGCAAAATTGAATAACTTAAGAATTATCAACATATAAATATTAGTCTTATTACAATGATATTAAATTTTCATCCACATGTCGACATTTTCATCGATATTTTTACATATTTAAAGGTTTGACATCGATAGAAGTGGTGAATTAACATTTTTATTATACTGTACAAAATTGATGAAACATTAAACAAATAACAATAAAATATAACTTAATGTGAATATAATGTTATAACAAGTATTTTAACTTATTAATAATTTAAATATAATTTTAAGATTTTTTGCTTTTAAAATTTTTTTATGAATATCTATAGACATTGACATATTATCGATATTTCCATCAATATGATAGACCTCAATATTTCCGTAGCCATCAACATATTGCTTATTATGCATATTCAAGCTATTAATCATACTAAAGAAAAACTATTTAATCATGCCCATTAAACGAAACAACCTCAATGTTCGAGAACAAAATAAAATAAACTAACCGCATTAAAACCAAGATTGTGAATTTATTATTAGGAGGGAAATGAAAGTATTGCCTGCAAAATCAACCAAATTGACCAGCTACAACAGTCCACAAAGAGACACAAGCAACCTAATAACCAGCCCTCATCACTTCCACTTTCAAATCCTTGTGTGGCATTCACAAGCTTTCGACCCCTCAGAAGGGCCATGCACATAGCCCCACTCACACAAACCACTGTCCCTCCTATCTTAGCCATGCTCCTCAAGCTTCTCATCTCCACACTCTCGAATCTGCAAATTTTCATAGTAGCGACCATTTGGTTTTTAACTTTTTAATTTGGAAACTAATTAAGCCTATAAATACTACTTCCACTTATGTCTTTTTATGTTTTCTTATCTACTTTTTAGTTGTGTTTTCAAAAACCAAGTCATGTTTTGAAAACTAAAAAAAAGTAGTTTTCAAAAACATGTTTTTTTTTTTTGTAATTTTGCTAGAAACTTAAATGATACCTTAAGAAGGATGAAACTAATTGTAGAGAAGACAAAGAGAAGTTGTGAAAAATAAAAAATAATTTTCAAAAACCAAAAACAAAATGTTTATCAAACGGGATCTAAATCGTTATCGAAGGACGCCTTAAATATATTAAACTTACCCAACAATTGCTGCTATCACAAACGTAACTGCGGGAACTAGATTCGCCATCGCGGTCGCTATTGATGTGCCGGCTAAGAAAACACCCTCAAAGTAAAAATTGAGGTTGATCGTTGCACTGTTCAAGCCCTCCAAAATTTAGATGGTGAAGAAGAATAAAGAAGAAGATTAAATATATAAAATTGTCCTGTCTATCTTTTACATAATTCCCAATTTTATTTATAATTTTCTGAAAATTGTTATTTGAAGTATCTTAATTCCCACTCAAATCCTTTCATAAGAAAATAAATTGTTAGAAAAATTAATTATGTATCATTAAATTTTGTTAACCTATTTCAACATGTCCAATATTAAGGAAATGGATTTTTATTGATGGTAGGCCAAATTTTATTTAACGATGAATTGAGTTTTATGTGAGAAAAAAAAATTCATGGGTGATGTTAAATTTTACAGATTGACGAGTAAGATTAACACAATTGGGTTTCTAGGTCAAGTATTTTACTAAATGAGAACTAACTCAGAATTTTGAAGAATACACAAAATTGAGAGAACCTTAAGGGGCTGTTTGGGAAACTGAATAACATGGGTGATAATACCTTGTAGGTTATAATAGTCTGTAAAATTATATAACATTGTTTAAAATGGAGAGTTGTTTAGTCTAGAGTTATAATAGTCGTTGTTTGGAGTGCAGAGTATTCCCTAAGTTATTATAACAACTTAATGCCTCAAACAGTCCCTACAAGATAAGAATGAAGTGGGGAAGTTGGTAACTAAAGATTATTCGATGTATTTATTCTAAGAAGAAAAAAGACGAGTATTTCGAGAGCCTTATAAATCGTACCCGAAAAAAGCAGCAAGGAAGATCAGAGAAAAGCTCTTCAAGTCCAAACATACCCTAACGGAGTCCGACCTGTCGTCCCCAAAACGTAGAAAAGAGAAACAAAAACACAATAAACAAAAAGGAACCAAAAAAAAAAAAGTTTTGAGAATGAAGATTAGTGAATTAACCTGGAAAAATAAGCAATGGGTGAAATAAAGAGGGTGGCAATGGCCTGCCTATAAACAACGAAGACTCTAGGGCTCATGCCCTTCAAGAGGGCAGCTCGGGAGGTGAGAGTCATAACGGCATAAATCACTTGAATTCCAAACATCGCCATTGCTGGCAAGTATTCTTCAACCAAACCCATATATCACCTTTTTTTCTACCTTCTTCTTTCTTCTTTCTTTTTTTTTATGGGGCTTCTTTGTCCTCTTAACTTTCAAATTTGTATCATTATATGTTCACAATAGAAAGAGAGAGAGAGAGAGAGAGAGAGAGAGAGAAAAAAGGATATATAAAAGTATTCTGTTTAATTTGTGTGGTATAAAAGGAGGAGAGAGTGGAAATTTCAAGCTTGCAAATCTTGGGAGCTTTTCGAAATAATTGGGTATTGCATTATTGGCGATGCAAATTGTAGGTTTAATATGATCATGTGATCGTTTGTTTGGGTGACGTTTGATAATTATTTCGGCCCCTTTAATAACCATTTCGTTTTTTGTTTTTGGTTTTTGAAGATTAAGCCTAAAAAGTTACTTTCTATATTAGTTTCTATGATTTCTTATCTATTTTATACCTATGTTTTCACAAACCAAGCTAAGTTTTAAAAACTAAAAAAAGTAGCTTTCAAAAACTTGTTTTTTTAAAAAAAAAATGGGTAGAAACTAAAATGATACCTCAAGAAAGATGGAAATCATTGTGGAAAAGACGAAGAGAAATTGGGGAGAAACAAGCTTAATTTTCAAAAACTCAAAAAACAAAAAACTAAACCTATAAATACTATTTGATTTTTTATTTTTGGAAATTAAACCTATAAATATTATTTCCACCTATGATTTTTCATGTTTTCTTATCTACTTTTTTCCTATGTTTTTAAAAACCTAGCTTAGTTTTAAAAACTAAAAAAAAATAGTTTCCAAAAACGTATTTTTGCTTTGAAATTTACCTAAGAATTCAAGTGTTTTCTTGAGAAAGATGAGAGTTATTGTAGAGAAGATGAAAATCATTGTAGAGAAATGTTGAGAAAACGAGTACAATTTTCAAAAATCAAAAGGTTATCAAACGTGGCCTTGGTTTTTGATTTTTGGTTTTTGAAAATTATGTTTGTTTTTCCACAATTTTTCTTTATTTTCTCTACCATTTCCATATTTCTTATGGTAAGCTAAATTTCAAAAACAAAAACAAGTTTTTGAAAACTACTTTTTTTAGTTTTCAAAACTTAGCTTGATTTTTGAAAACATAGATACAAAATAGATAAGAAAACATAGAATCTTAATGGTAAAAGTAGTATTTTTAGGCTTAATTTTAAAAAATCAAAGATTAAAAGCTAATTAATGATGATCTAAATTATCGAACGGCCCATTAATTATTGAAATTGTGTTAAGCTAATTTGGCACAATCTAGCAGATAGCTAGTCGATGGATAATGGAATCATGGATGAGGTAAGATAGAGACTGAATTGAACATAATAAGATAGGATCCATCTTTACTTTGAAAGAATGGGTCAAATTCTTTTGATATATTTACGTAAATAGCATAGTATTTGATATATATTATGAAATATCAAAGTCAGCTTAATGCTCCATTTGATAACCATTTGTTTTTAAAAATTAAACCTATAAATACTACTCTCACCTATATTTTGACTTATTTTGTTATCTACTTTTTATTTATGTTTTCAAAAACCAACCTATGTTGAAAACTAAAAAAAACAATTTTCAAAAACTTGTTTTTGTTTTTAGAATTTGGATAAGAATTCAAATAAAGAAACAAAAACAAAAACATTGACATATAGATGCACGTGGTTTACTAACGATGTGTTAGCTATGTCTTCGGACAGAAGGAGAAATCGTTTTATTATCTTGAGGAGCAACAAAATACAGGAATATTTTGCATTATAAGAGTTAGAGAGTTTATGTATGACACCCCTTTTACAATTCAATTATAATTGTACCTTGAATTGGCCATTTGGAGCGCTAAATAACATATTCAAGGTATTTCTACACAAAAAAAAAAAATCTTCAATAATATAATATAATCAAAATCCAACTCAAATAAAGCATTAACTAATTGGTTGTCACTTGAAATTTTAAAATTATGAAATAGATAAATAGATTATAAAATTATTCTCATCTATACCACTTTTTAATATATTAATGATGATCTATCATGCATCATGTTAAATCAGTCAATATTTTTTAAAATATGTATAGGTCATGTAATTGTTTTATTAATGAAAGTTTTTAATAGTAAGGACTTAAAAATAATCAAAATTCAAGATTCAATCACATAATTAAAATGTTTTACGTCTAACTTTCCTTCGAATAAGAAAAAAAAATCATTGTAATCACATACTAAATACATGATTTTATTTCTTAATCATATACTCAATCCCCGGCCCTAATTTTAAGTAAAGTGTACAACACATTACTATTATTGAGTATATGTTGTTCTTTTTGTCGGGATGGAAATTGGTTAAAATATTATTTTGGTCTATGTAATTTAAAACTTATTCTACTTTAGTCCTTGTGACGTTCTCATTAAGTTTCGATACATTTGATAAATATTAAATTTAGTCTCCATTTAGTTTATTACTCTTTTTTTTTAAAAAAAATAGGGTTAGACCGTCTTTCATCTTTAAATTTCAGAAATATATATTCACGTTGTGTCCGAGAATTATAGAAAATTTGCATGGAAGACCATTTTTCATGCGCTTTAATGTCGTTTGACCCGTGTTTCTAAATTAATGACATATGACCCTTTTTGTACTGTACATTTTATCAAATTACCGCGAAAGCAACGTGTTCTAAGTCTCGTAGGTTCTCTCTCGCTCTCGCTCTCGCTTAGATAGTAGTAATGATCGATGAGAGCGAGTTAAGTGAACAAGTGATCATTTGCAAAGTTTTATATTGTGAGCGAGAGCAAGCCTACGAGTGATCAAGTGATCATTTGCATAAGTCGTATCGCAAGCGAGAGCATAGCGAAAGCGCGCCTACGAGAGCGAGAGTGCGAGGTTTGTCAGAGGGAGTCAACGTGAACGAGTGATCATTTGCATGTCATATCGTGAGCGAGAGCGAGCCCACGAGAGCAAGAGCGTGAGCGTGACTATGCGAGACGGGCTTAATACTGCCCTTTTCGATAATTTGACGCGTTTTGCCATGTCAGAATAGGTCAAGTTTCATTATTTTGAAACTTTAGGTCAGATACCATTAATGCGCGGGGAAATGGGTCATCCGTACAAAAATCTCGAGAATTATCATTATTTTACCGGAACTCTCTCACCCATTCCTTTCTCTCTCTGTTATCTCACCTGTCTCCCTTTCTCTCTCTATTACCTTACTCGAGATTCCCTTAAAAAAAAAAAAAACTCATGTCTTCCTTTTTCTCTCTATATTCTTACTCAAGTTTATCCATTACAAAAACGATTTCTCTCACCCCTCCCTTTTCTCTTTGGTGGGGAATTATAAATAAGAGAGAAAAATGAAGTAAATATTGAAAAACAAACATGTAAACAATAAGGTTGAGGTGCGGGTATCTCGTTCTCTTTAAAGTAGATTCACGCGCCCTCTGCGGTATATATTTATTTATCAACCACCAGTGCAACAGTCTTCTCTGACCTGCCCCCTCTTAATACAACCTAACTGAAATGTTGTGTAGCTCAAACCACTTTGCACTAAGAGTTTGAGTTCAAAACTCCACAACAAAGAACACTCATCTTTTGGCCAATTGCTCTCAAAAGAGCAAAATAGAGAATATGAGAAATTAGAGAGAAGAGAAGCTTGAAAATGGTGTGTTGAAATGGTAGTAATAGAGGTATTTAATTTTTTTTAGAACTGTAGACCTAGAAATTTATTTAAAAATAAGAAACCTCAAAACCTCTTTTATAAATACGTTTTTTTCTCCTTTTAATAACATAAAAACACCCTAAAAAATTAAGCTCTAAAAGAAACTCAGGTATAAAATGAAATAAATATTGCCAACAAGAGCGTAGCTCAACTGGCATCAAGTAAGACTTATGATCAAAAAAAATATTTTAATATAGTTAGATGACCATCCAAATTTAAAACATACGATTTTGTATGTCAGAGGTGCTTGAACATCGATATAATTAAATTTATCATAATCCATAAATTACTTTGTTAATTATTGTTTCATACCTTCTTTTACCATGATTATTTTGGCAGTGGTAAAAGATGGTTTACCCGATGGATTTTTTGTAATTTTACTGTGTTCATTTAGGGTTATTTGAACAGCTATACATATGATGTTTTGTGGCCCTTTTTTGGTGTGAGATTGGAAAGGGTATCGAGAAGGCAAAACTTGGAAGCTAGGGTTTCTTCCTTCTTCCGTTTGACGTTGCAGCCATGAGTTTTTATTGGGATCCATCCTCGATTTGTTCTTCATTGGTGATGTACTCTGTATCGTTATCTTCTCTTGATCAATAAAATTCTTCTCATCTTTGCACAGTGGGTGTAGGCATAGTCGAACCACACTATAAATCGTTGTGTATCGCTTTCTCTCTGTCTCTTTTGTTGATGCTTGTTTGGGCTTCGAATTGTTCTTTGATTTTCGACCTCGGTTTTACAATTTGGTATGATAGCTTGGTCGATAAGCTTCTATTGAATTTCTCTTTAAGCTTGGTCGATAAGCTTCTGCTAGTTTTTTGGGGGGTTGGTCGATAAGCTTCTGCTAGTTTTTTGGGTCTCTGGTTTGTTTTTTTTTTCTTCTAATCGACTGTCTATTCTATATGATGGTTGCGAGGTTCGAGTTGGATAAATTCGATGGGAAGGGTGACTTCAGTCTTTGGAAAAAGAAGATGAAAGCACTTTTGGTACAACAAAAGGTAGCAAGAGCACTTGATGATCCAAGTATGTTTCCTCCAACTACCATTGATACTGAAAAATTTGAGATGGTTGAAATTGCATATAATATTATCATACTGAACTTTGCTGATAATGTGCTTAGAAGGGTTAGCAACATTGATAATGTATCTGAATTGTGGCTAAAACTCTAAGATCTCTATATGTCAAAATCGTTAACCAATAAGATATATTTGAAAGAAAGATTGTTTGGTTTTAGAATGTACATGTCAAAAGGGTTGGAAGAAAATATTGACGAGTTTAATAGGATTTTCTTGGATTTAACTAATTATGGTGAGAAATTAGATGCTGAATACCAAGTTGTTATCCTTTCAAATTCTTTACCCGAGAAGTACAAAGAAGTTAAAAATGCTATTAAATATGGTAGGGATTCTCTATCATTAGAAGTTGTCTTAAACTCACTTCGATCTAAGGAACTTGAATTGAAAATTGAGAAGATCAAAGAGTGTGAAGGTTTGTTTGCTAAAAATAGTAATCACAAACATTCAAAAGCAAGCAGTAGAAAAAGTTCTAGATCTAGTTCTAAACAGAGTAACAAGACAAATCAAAGAGGAAATTCGAAGATAACTTGTAATTACTATAAAAAGGAGGGACATATAAAATTTGACTGCCATGTTTTGAAGAAAAAAAGGAAGATTACCTGTTAGAAAGGACAATAGTGAAAATGAGAATACAAATGTTTTAGAGGGATATGAGTCAGTCGAAGTTCTAATGGTCAGCTTATCTGATGTTGATCACAATGAATGGATAATGGACTCTGGGTGTACTTATCACATGTCTCCAAATAAACATTTTTTTTGGGATCTAAGTGAATTTGATAGGGGTATAGTCATTATGGGAAATAATCAACATTGTGAAGTTAAAGGGATTGGGTCAGTTAAGTTTAACATGGATGATGGAACAGTTAAAATACTATTTTCAGTTAGATATGTACCTGGTTTGAAAACAAACTTGATATATTTGGGAACACTTGATAATGCTGGTTGCAGATACAGATCTGAAAAAGGGCATTTTACTTGTTTGTAAGGATAATTCGGTTAAACTTACTGTAAAATTAAAAAAATGGCTTATATATACTCCAAGGAAATGTAGTTGTTGGTGATTTGAATATGACTGCTAATGTTGCTTCTGTAGACACTAAATTGTGGCATGATAGACTAGTTCATATCAGTAAGAGAGGTCTTAATCACTTATATGGACAAGAATTGTTAGGTAAAAATAAACCTTCTAAACTTGATTTTTGTGAACATTGTGTTCTTTCCAAGTCCACTAGACAGGGTTTCAAAAAGGGACCTCTTAAATCAGAAGCAATTTTTGAATATGTTCATTCAGACCTATGGGGCCCATCTAGAGTTCAAACTCATGGTGGAGCTAAATATTTTTTGTCCTTAATTGATGACTATTCAAAAAAATTGTGGATTTACTTGTTGAAAACTAAGGAGGAAGTATTTCAAACCTTTCTTGAATGGAAAACCTACATTGAAAATCAAATTGGAAAGAATATAAAGATTCTTCGAACTGATAATGACTTGGAATATCTTAATGAAAATTTCCAAAATCTATGTAAAAAGAATGAAAGTGTAAGACATTTGACTGTCCCTGGAACACCACAACAAAATGGTTTGGCTGAAAGATTTAATAGAACCATTTTAGAAAAGGTTAGATGCATGTTGTCTAATGCTAATCTTCCAAAGACTTTTTGGGGTGAAGTTGTAAATACAACCACATATATCATAAATAGAAGTCCTTCTTATGGTTTGAATTTTAAAACACCTCAAGAGTTAGCTTCAATCTCTTGAACAAGATAATATTGGTACAAGTTCTAATAACCATCAATCAGAACCTATTTATTACACCCTTGCTGCTCAAACTAGTAGTCCTGTTGAAAATGAATTATTGGATTCAGAGGGTGATAGTTCTCATCCAAACATTCCTAGTCATAATGAACAGTTACAAAATTATCAATTGGCTAGAGATCGACAGAAAAAAACTATTAGACCACCCATTCATTATGTTATATGAAGCTGATTTTGTAGGTTTTCCCTTCATTGTTTTAATATTGAAGAATTATCATAACCTAAAACCTATAATCAAGCCATTAAATCTAATGATTGTGTGCTTTTGAAGGAAGCAATGATTAGGGAAATGAATTCTCTTTTGCAAAATAACACTTGGACACTTGTTGAAAGACCCAATAATCATAAAGTTGTTGACTGTAGATGGTTGTTTAAGATTAAACCTAGTATTACAAAACTTGACAAACCTAGATATAAGGCCAGGTTGGTTGCTAAAGGTTTCACACAAAAAGAGAGCATTGATTTTACAGAAGTTTTTTCTCCTGTTGTGCGTCATTCATCCATTAGAGTTCTTTTGTCTATGGTTGTTCAGTATAATCTAGAATTAGAACAAATGGATGTGACTACTGCTTTCTTGCATGGAACCTTAGATGAAGAATTTTTTAGGAAACAACCATTGGTATACATTGAAGAGGGCAATGACAATTTGGTTTGTAAATTAAACAAGAGCATTTATGGGTTAAAACAGACTTCTAGACAATGGAACAAGTATTTTTATTCTTTCATTATTGCACAAGATTTTGTTAGAAATTCTTTTAATGCCTGTGTTTATAAGAAATTTGTTAATTAGAAACACTTTATTTTGCTGCTTTTACATGTTGGTGACATTCTTATTATTTCAAATAGCACTCAAGAAATAAAGTGGTTAAAGGTTCAATTGAATAACAACTTTGAAATAAAAGATTTGGGCTTTGCAAAGAAAAATTTGGGAATGCAGTTGTCTAGATATAGAAGTAGAAATACTCTTTGTATTTCTCAAGAAGATTATTTGAAGAATGTTCTTAAAAGATTTAATATGGACAATTGCAAATTGATTAAAACACCTTTAGCTCAGCATTTTAAATTGTCTGTTCATCAATCTCCTTCTACACCTGAAGAAGTTGTTGAAATGAATTTTGTTCCTTATGCAAATTTAGTTGGTAGTTTGATGTATAACATGATCTCTTGTCGTCCTAATTTGGCTTATGCTATGAGTATGATAGTAGATTTATGGAAAATTCTGGTAAGGTGCATTGAGAAGCTTCTAAATGGATACTCAGATTTGTTAAAGGCTCTTTATCTAAGTGTCTTATTTTTACTAAGAATGATATTTCTGACGATGTCATTACTGGTTTTGAGGATTCAGATTATGCAACTGATTTGGATAAGAGAAGATCTTTAACAGGTTATGTTTTTATGTTATTTGGGAATGTTGTGAGTTGGAAATCTTCATTGCAATCTGTTGTAGCATTGTCTTCAAGAGAAGCTGAATATATTGCTTTGGTTGATGTTGTGAAAGAAGCTATTTGGTTGAAAGGCTTAATTTATGAAATATGTTTGTTTGATTGTTCTATTAAAATTCATTGTGACAGCCAAAGTGCATTGGCACTTGCAAAAATCCAACTTTTCATAATAGAACCAAACACATTGATGTGAGGTTCCATTATGTTTGAAATGTTGTTCAAGATCAAAAGATAAGTTTGATAAAGGTGAGTGTTGGGGTTTGTGCCATAAAATTCGTAGTTTGTAAATATTGTTCTAATTAATGTAATAAAGAGTTATTATTCATTATTTACAATATTGCCCTTTTTATTAACCCTAAATCCAATAAACTAACATCCAAGGCTGTAAAATTTCTCTTGAACTGAATGTAGTGTACATATAAAGGATCTCAGTTCGAGATACAACCTAAAGGGTCTATAGTAAGGGGATAAGATCTGGGTACCTTACCCTGGTAATACTATGGATATGACCCATTTTGTATATGATACAAACACAATGATCCTAGCGTGTTCGTGTAGACGACATGTGAGTAGGGATATCCTATGTGATGAGATTGCATAAGACCGAAACGCAAAATAGTAACAACTAGATGTAACTCCGTTGACTAGTTAGGTTTATATTTCACTAGGATGACCTAGGCAACTTGATCTGAATCTCGAGCGAGTTCACGAACTCCTGCATTTGCGAGGATTGTCCTTTGACTAGTATGGGTGAGAGTGGCGGATTCGCGGAGCGACTCAATATGCATACCGTCTTGGGGACAAGACCAAGTGAGCAGCTGGGGACTTAATTTAGCAAGATGGAATTCACTTCTTTTCGACTATTAGGGTAAGTAGATGAATGCTCCCTTAAGTGGTGTCTTCAGAACTTGAACAAAGGGTCTGACCCTCTCATTGGCTCGAGAGAGACTTTTGTTTGTTGATAGGACCACAAACAAATTGCTCATTAGAGGAGCATTGGTTCTTAAGGTAAGAGATGTAACCTAGGGGTAAAACGGTAATTTGACTCAATTGGTGTTACGAACATTCGTGAAGGATTGACTTGCTGTTATTCGTCAATATCCGTGGACACAGAAATATATCTGTAGTGAGAAGAGTGCAACTGCGGGACTTTAGTAGAATGTTCTCATAGTTAACGAATGTTGATTAGGTGGTTAATGAGATTAACCGAATAATCTCGTATCATTGGAGCTTCTGATCTGTAGGTCCATTAGGTCCACTTTCTAGCTCATATTTGAAAGA
This sequence comes from Trichosanthes cucumerina, assembly GCA_036507285.1. Lineage (NCBI taxonomy): Eukaryota > Viridiplantae > Streptophyta > Magnoliopsida > Cucurbitales > Cucurbitaceae > Trichosanthes > Trichosanthes cucumerina. The sequence continues at coordinate 8,365,704 of CM071842.1, read as the reverse complement.
GTTCAAATATTAATTTAAATGTAAATGAGATTCATATTTAAAAACTATAGGTTAAAATTAAATGTGCATTAAAACTATAGGTTAGAAGGAAAACGATTAAATACGATTTAATCATATAAGATATTTAATATGATTTTGATTAAATTTGATTTAATTAAATATATATATATATATATATATATATATATATAAAATTAAATAAGATTTAATTATTTATATATTTATTGAATTAAATAATTAATAAATAATTAAAATATTTAATTATTTATTATTTTAATAATGGGAACGTGTCACATTGACATGTTCCCACAACTCCCTATCAATATATAGGGAGTTGAGAGTTGCCCTTTGGAGGTTTCTTCTTCACATTTGGAAGAAGGCAGTGGATCAATAGATCAATGCAATTTTGCAATTGAGAATTGCAAAACACAAAAATTCTCTCTCAAACTTTAAAATCCCTTCTTTTTCCAATTGTTGGATTCTTTCCTACCAAGGTTGGATCTAAGACTGATAGATATAGAAGGTTTACATTTTTGGTAGAACCTTTGTTGTTGGAAAAGAGGAAGAACTTTTGTTGTTGTGCATTTTTGGAGCAAGGTGTTGCTAGGAAATTGAAACTACAAAGATAATCACATATTCCCTTGTAGTTTAATTTCTGTACAACATGTTTGTATGTATAATCCATGCTTTAGTTATAAACTGTTTATCTATGTTGTATTTACCCAATATACTGGTATTTGAAGTAAACCAAAACAAACAAGTAATCGATCTTTAAATCACGTTTTCGCTGCTCACGGGGATCGGATTCCCTTCAATGAGTACCACTAATAATCCAGGTGATATACTAACAAAATCTCTTGCTTCAGACAGGTTTCAATATTTGTGTGACCTGATGAAGTTTGACACTGATTGATAGTTTGGAACAATATTTTGATGAGAAGTTTTTTCTGTTTTGTTTGAAGAGTTTGTACCTGAGTTCATCAAGAGGGTGATTTGTTAATTATTGTTTCACACCTTCTTTTACCATAGTTATTTTGGCAGTGGTAAAAGTTGGTTTACCCGATGGTCTTTTGGTAATTTTACTGTGTTGATTTAGGGTTATTTGAATAGCTATATATATATATGATGTTTTGTGGCCCTTTTTCGGTGTGAGATTGGAAAGGGTATCGAGAAGGCAGAGCTTTGAAGCTAGGGTTTCTTCCGTTTGACGTTGCAGTTGTGAGTTGCTATTGGGATCCATCCTCGATTTATTCTTCACTATAAATCGTTGTGTATCGCTTTCTCTCTATCTCTTTTGTTGATGCTTGTTTGGGCTTCGAATTGTTCTTGGATTTTCAACATCGATTTTACATACTTAAACTTTTGGATTGATTGATAATCTAGCAAAAACAATACAAATAAAATTTGAATAACATATTAAGGTCTATGGTGTTAATTTTTTTAGCCCCAATATTTATCTTGAGTCGTCCGGTAAACTATCGTTATACCAAACCTTCTTGAAATTATCTGAAGAGATTAAAGCAATGTGATTAACATTTCTACCTCCAGATTCTAAATTTTGAATTTCAAAATTAAACCAAACGATTATTAATAACAAACAAAATTCCATACCCCACACATTAAATAATTTTTTTATTTAGCGCTTCTTCATCATCTCCCTTTTGTACACGACCCTTGGTGCATTTTTTCTAATGATTAATCATCTCCAATAATTGAAAATGACCACCAAAAGTACTTCATTTTTACGTTTGAGCATTTTAAATTTAAATTTAAATTTAGAAAGTCTACCTTTTCTAATCCACACGATGCTGATGTTGATTGAGATTCACACCCAAAGAAGAAAATAGAAGAAAGAACAAACAATATAAAGCTAAACCATGTCACTACAATGCTTTGAAATTGGGCCACTTCCTTAATGGTGATTTGGTGAGTTGCTGACTACTATAGTTGTTCCGTAATTGTCAGAACGACAAACAATTATAATCAATTTCAACGATATACCATTATCTTTTAATAACCCTTCATTCAATCACTCATTTGATACAGATTTTAAATTTTCACACATTCAAAGTTATCATTCAATTGTTTGAGAGGAGAGATCTAGGCTTTGTTAGAGAGAAACTTAGAGAAAGGTGAGATAAAAGAAGTGGTTTGAAAAGAGATTAATATAGTTGAAATAATAGAGAGACACAAAAGTTATTGGAGTGAGAATAGAGGAAGAAAAAAAAAAGATGAAATTTAATTTTTGGTGGCCAAAGGTTGCCTGCCTCTGAATAGCCATCCATCATATACATCCAAACTATACTTTTTTAATTTTTTTTTTTTTTTGTGGGGAACCAATGTAAAATTATTCATTACATTGTTTTCAATCTTACCCAATAAAAAAAATTGCAACCTTAACTTTAACCCAACTAATTTAAACATATCTTTGGATCATGAAGTCGGATGCTCGAACTCCACCTAATATATTGTTAAACTAAAATAATAAATAATAAATGACGAAGACCAGAGCCATATGCAAAAACATACAAATTTCATCTCAAGTTTTTCTTTCCATAAAATGAAAAATTAAAAATTAAAAACCATTCATCTAAATTAAGTGATCAACTTTTATTGAGAATCTCACATCTGAAAAGAAAAGCCTCATAATTATAAGATAGATGAGCACTCTTCTCATATATAACCAATTAGTTTTGAGATGAAATTCTATTTATCTAATAGATTTCTCTCTCTATTATCCCATCAATATCTCTCTCAAAATTTTTAAAAAACATGAAAAAAATTAGAAAAGAAACATCTATCCCTCCCCTAAGGAGAAATATTTGGTGAGGCTGCTACGATTTGGCCGATAGTTTCTTACTGTTAGATGGAGAGAAAAAGTACCTCGAATTAATATCTAATAAATATTTGGGGGCATGAAAATTATTGAATAATTTTTCGAGAAAGAAGAGACAAAGCTAGTGAAGCAATAGAGAGATGTTGAGAGATGATTCGGTGAGAATGGAGAGGAAAAAATGGCAAATTACAAAAATCACCTCTCAACTTTAGTGTTTGTTGCAATTCATCAGTTTTGGTGTCAGCTCTTCAAACAGTTGGAAACATTGTTTGTAACGAGTGGTTTAAAAAAAGATGCAGAAACAAAAATCGGGGAGGGCTTCGCCCCCGCTCATCTTAAATCTTGTGCGAGCAATGCTGCGGTCGTTAGTCGTTTCATTGGCGACCCACGCCCCTCTTCTCCCTCTTGTTTTCTCCTCTCTCCCCGACCCCCTCTCTAAGTCCCGCTCACCCCCCTCTCTCTCTCTCGCTTCATTCTCTCTCTCTCTTTCTCTCACCGTCTCTTTCTCTCTCTCCCTCTCTTGTCTCCATAGAGCCGTCGTCGCCGCCAACCTGCTCGCCGTGAAGTTGCCGTCGTGCTAGATCCACGAGACCCACATTTTGGTTCAGCCAGTTCGAGCCCTTTTTGATAGGTTTTCGAGAAACGAAGATCGGTTATGGATAAATCGGGTCGCGAGGATCTCAGATCTGCTACCCACGTGCCGCCACCGCCACCTTCACGCTCCGCCGCCTGCAAGGGCTGCCGACTGCCTCCTTCCGTGCGATCGCCTCGGTCCGTTCCTTAGTTCATTTTGGATCTTCATTGGGTGAGTTTTGCTCCTCGTAAGCTTTTAAGGTCGATTTTACGTTTCGGTTTACTAACCTTGTACGTGTTCTTCGTTAGGAGTTTTATCTTGGAAGTGGAAGCACGTTTGGAACGTCGCATTACTCAAATTGCTCGTTGTCGTTGGATTTCCTATAAATAGTCGTTGGACTAAACTACCCCTAAGTGTAGAGCTTAGGGGCACCGTTGCATATCGTATTGTTTTGAATTGAATGTCTTAGAATCTTGTAGCGTACCTTAGTCAGATTTGGCTTTGTGGTAGCATGCTAGGTTGTGAGAGTCGAAGTTGTGCTTGAACTTAAGTCTGCCTGTTCTTATTGATGTGAACCTGTGTTGAAATATCGTGCATGCTATATCGAATGTTTGTTCATACTTCATGGTGGTTATCCCTTCATGCTTGGATGTGATCTTATTTAGTAGGGCTGATGTAAGCTTGTGCTGAGGTTTCTAAATGTGCTAATGTGCTTTGTTTGTCTGTCCCGAGCCTGATAGTCTCGTGCTTAGTTTTGAAGTAACTCGGGAAGTGCCGTTGAGCCTTAGGATTGTAGTTAGCACAACTAGCCCTAGTGTAGGCCCAAGTCTCTGTGTAACCCTTAGTAGGCTGAGACTCGAGGTTGGCGAGATGACGATGATGTTATGGGATGTGATGGTTCGCCCTCCATCCAGTTGTGCGACTCGGGGTGTGATCCTTAGAGTAAGAGGAGTTGGATAGAGTCGTTCGCCCTAGTACAGGCCCGGGAATGAGCTCGTGGTCGATTGTGCGCGGTAGTATCGCCTTGATGCTTTATGAGATGTGGTGGTCCGTCCCCCATCCAGTTGTGTGACTCGGGGTGTGATCCTTAGAGTTAGAGGGGTTGGATAGAGTCTTTCGCCCTAGTGCAGACCCGGGAATGAATCTCGTGGCCAGATGTTGCCAACCTAGTCCAGAAGCTAAGGGTAGGACAGAACTGAGTAATAGGGTCAGGATGCTTGATGAGGTTGTGAGACGGGCTAGGTGTCGTGCTTAGTTAGGTCTAAAGTTGTTCTTTCATGTTCTTTATTATTGGACGAAGTGGGTTGCTTACTGGTTATTTTTATACTCATCCCTCGTTTGTTTCTTCTTTTGTTGCTGGTAAGGCAAACCAGTGAGATGACCACCGACGACGAGACCCCTGCGAGGCAATGGAAGACTTGTAGGACTTAGTTAGGAGTTTTCGTTTAGGAGTTGTTGCTTTCATTTCCTTTCTTCTGTTGCGTTCTGCTTCTTTCGTTCATGTTTTAAACTTTAGTTTGTCTCGTTATTTATTCGTTTGAATCGAAGCATGTTCTGATGTGTTCCTTTCATTTTCAAAGCATGTGTTGTTGTCTTGAGGTTTTCTGTTAACTCCGAGGGACTGGAGCCCAGTCTGTTGTATTTTTTGTAGTTTGGTGGAGGTTGGGTGCTCGTGAATCCTTTTGAACTGCCTTTGTTTAGGTTCAGGTTCTTTTTAAATTTCTAGTTTGTCCAGGTTGCGCCGTTATGCTACCGAATTTTCGGCGCGAGCAGTGCAACTTGGAAGTAATGCCCCGAGTAGGAAGTGTGCAAATTATGGGGCGTTACATTGTTATTGGTGATGATGCTCATACGCAGATACTTGGTATTAGACTACTATTGATATAATTAATTTTACTTAGTGTTAGATTAATATTGGTATGATTAAATTTACCTCAATCTATCAGTTTAAGTTTTTGAGTTGATTGGATATTTAAATAGTATAATAGTAGGAGGTTTTGTGTTTGAACTCTTATAAAGTCGCTTTCTCCTCCATTAATATTGATTTCTAAGCCCACAAATAAGAGAAAGTGTTAGACTAGTTTAATTTCTCGATCTAATTTTATCAAAAAGAAATATGCAGGTGGTATATTTACTCTTTTTTTTTTTGTGTAGCTAATCTTGTCCTATAAATCTGCTCTTTATCTCGATCTTCTCTCTATTATTTATTGTCAAATTCAATGACTTTACTATATGTTTTTGTCCCCTCTCCTTTTCTAATTTGTGATTGACAATCAAGTTCTACCTAATCCCTATCAATTTCTCACTCAAAATTAAAAAAAAAAAAAAAAAAAAAAAGCATCCCGAAAGAAGCTTGTTGGACAATCTGAAACATCACAACAGGAAATAGAGCTCCTTTGATTATAGATTTTGCTTTTTGAAAGAAAATGAACTGAGTTCATAGACAGATCTGCATTCAAGTAAAAATTAATTTGCTTAGATTTTCTTGTGATCATGTTTTTTTTTTAATTTAACATATATTGGAAGGAGTGAAAAAGGTCCATGGTTGTAGGTTGTTTCTAGATGTTAGTAGTGAAGCAAGCTGTTAATGTCAATAACGGCCCCGTTTGATAACTATTTGGTTTTTAGTTTTTGGTTTTTGGAAATTAAGTTTTTAAGTACTATACTTCTACTAATGGGTTTTAATGTTTCCTTATCTACCTTTTTACCTACGTTTTCAAAAACCAAGCCTAGTTTTGAAAACTAAAAAAAATAAGTTCCAAAAATTTGTTTTTATTTTTTAAATTTAGCTAAGAATTAACGTGTTTTCTTGAGAAAGATGAGAGTTATTGTAAGGAAGATGAAAATCATTGTAGAGATATGTTGAGGAAACAAGTACAATTTTCAAAAACCAAAAATCAAAAATAAAAAATCAAATGGTTATCAAACGGGGTTGTAGTAAGACCTTTATGTCTTTGTAAATGCGTGCTAGAATCAATAGTATGTTTGCAGGAATGTTTAATTTCCTTTAGGCATAAACTCAAGTTGATCGGTAGGAGCCTTTCGAAGTGTTTGGGTTTAGTTCGAACTTAATCAGAGGTCATTCAAGCCTTAATTGAAGATGTAGAGGAATGTCCAAAAGTGTTCATGCGGAGCGTCTAGACGTCATGGTGATACTCAAATGACGCTAAAGACAAAATGTTGAAAATTATGGCAGTGTCGAGATAATGTCCACAACATCAAAACGCTATCATATAGTAAGTGTCGCATGATATTGTGGTGAGCTCCAAAAGATGTTGGTCTAATAGGATACAACGTCGAGACGTTGCCCATAATATCTCAATGCTACCGCGAGAACCATAAATAGTTCTTTTCCGCATTTAGGTCAAAAATCTATCAACTCACAGCCTCCAAACTCGAAACTCTCTGTTTTTCACCCTCTTTTAGTCTCTTTTTACTTAGTTTTCATTTATGGCTTGTACTATGGCAATTTACTTTCCATTTCCATGTTTGCCTAGACACTAAAGTTTATTTCCTCGCATTTTCGTAGCCTTAGGCCGTCATTCATTTACATAAAAGTGGAACAAATGCTCCCGTATAATTGCTCTAGACCTTAGTGGGTAACCTACCCCTAGATTAATCGGCTAAATAATTAATTGGAGTGCTCTTAATCGGTCCGAGACATAATCTAAGTGGAACAAATGCTCCGTAATTTGTTTGTTAGGGTGGCATAGTTTCTATATACAACATATTTCGACCAACAAAAGCAAGATTTATGACCAAGAGGTCATGAGTTCGAATTCCTCTACCCCCAATATTGATGTACTCAAAAAAAATATATACAAAAAATATTTCTCCCAACCAAAAATAATAAATATCATAACTTATCATCAGTTTAAGTTTGGGTCGGGTGTGTTACTTTAGTGAAGAAAAAGAAGGGAGAGAATATAAAAGACCGCTAGGCTTCCATTGATATAATTGCATGACAAAATACAAAACTTAAACCCCGTTTGATAACGTTCAGTGTTTAACATTTTGCTTTGCTTTTTTTTGTTTCTCATTTTTTTAATTTTTAAATAAGAAACAAGAATATGTTTGATAACTATTTATGTTTCTTGTTTATTTGGAAACAAGAAATAGAAATATAAACTTGTTTGATAACCCTTTTTTGTTTCTTGTATATATAAATATACAATTAATTATAACAAATTTATATTATCAAATACAAACAATTCTCGATGCAAAATTAACTAATAATAAAAGTAAATAAATAAAATTATTTTATCCTTCAAATGTTGTTGAAATTTGAGTTGTAATCTTATCTCTTACTCGAGTCATTCGTCTTAAATGATGTCGACTCAAATCAAACTCAATTATGTTGCTAAATGTTGTGGTTGTAAAATATTAAAATGAGGCTAAAGACATGTTTTAGTGAACAAAATTTATTTATTGCAAAATTACAATAATATATAAATATAAAGATGGATTAAAATTCAAAATTCAAACAATACATATATATAATTTTAAATTTTAAATTTAAATAATATAAATATACAGATGATAAAATTAAGAAATGAAATAAAAATAAATAAATTTATATAATAATAATATAAAAATTTATTATTATTTATAAAAACTGAAACTATACATATATAATGCAAAAATTCGAAATTGATAAAAAAAAACAAACAAACATTTGTACTCTCAAGGGATCGAACTCGAGACTGGTAAGGGAGAAAAAAAAGGACAAACACGCATTTTACCAACAAACTAGAGAATTAATTTAGGAAAAAATGAGAACATTTAAAAAACAAAAAGAAATGAAAGAAACTAGTTTATATAGTTTCTAAAATTTAGTCCAAATTTTAGAAACATTTCTTAAATTTTAGGAACAAGAAATAGGATAGATTATCAAACAAGTCTGTTTATTAAAAAATGAAAAACAAAAACAAGAAACAGGAAACGAAAACGTTATCAAACAGCCCTTAAAAACTAATTTATACCGAAAACTGAACAAATTACTAATCTCAAAACATAATTCAAATAAGAAATCTAAAACAAATTCAAATACTCCGATCTAAAACGAATCTAATAATATCTATAATATTTAATATAATTTCACACAGTGGTATTTAAAACGTCATTAATTCCTACTCCAATGAATATATCAGTCAAAATTTCTTCAAACTAATAAATGTTGGAAATGAGTGTTAAAAGTTATGTATATAAAAATTGGATCTAGCTAGTTATAACTTACCCTACAATGTCATTTCTTTTCCAATTTAACAGGGTAAATTAGTCACTTATTAGATCATGCTATTTTAAAATCTACTCGTAATAAGCTTGGTGTGTATATATATATATTAGGCTATGAAATGATTATATATTATAACATGCTTTTACAAATATTAATATTATATATACGAAAGATTATAATAATTGGGCTCTTCTCTGCAAATGGTTATGGATATTTCACACTGAAAAATATGCACTATGAAGATCTTTGATCCCAAGCGAATAAAAGAGCTTGTTAGACTATATTGATATGATTAAATTTACCCCAAACCATCAGCTTAAGCTTTTAGTTTGATTGATGATTTAAAATGGAATCAGAGCAGATGGTCCAAGAGATCCAATGTTCAAACCCCTGCGAAGTCAGTTTGCTCCCAATTTAATATTGATTCTACTTATTTGGCTTTTCATCAATGAAACTGGGAATGTACTTCTCTGAATCATCTTGAATGAACTTACTTGCAAGACAATAGAATTTTCAAAAACTCCCTTAGAAACATCTGTAAGGTATCTCCTTTCAAAAAAATACTGTGTATATACGAAAAGAAAAGTATGCATAGATATATAAACATTATTGAAAAAGTAAGTTTTAGTGATGAAAAGTAATAAAAAAAATGTAAAATGAGTTACTAAAATCCAATGATCATTTCAAAATAAACCTCAATCAAAGTCACATGTTGTTCACCGACTTGCTTTATTGGCAAGTAAAATAATGCAATAGTTGTGGCTATGGCCCAATCCAATCATGTCACTCGGTTACATCAAACTCTTAGAAGAAGTTAGATCATTTCATAAAAACGAACGTGTGGAGAAAGAGAGTATATGGGTGGAGAAGGATTGAGAAGACGTGAGTTAGAAAAAAATGATACCATATAATTGTTAGACACACACTTTGTAAATATAGTTAGATATAGTTAGATAATTTCTATGAAATTAACTATGGTTAAGGAGAAGTTAGTTTGTTAATCATCAACTCTATTGCTTTGGACTTTTTGTAATACACATTGAGAGGAATAATACATTTGGAAGATCTGTCTCATGGCATCAGAGCAGTAAAGACACATGTCAAATTTTTCTTCTGTTGGGAGCATAATGTATCTTATGATTTGTACTAGGCCTGACTTGGGTTACTCAATGAGCATGATAAGTAGGTTTATGTCAAATCCTGGAAAGGAACATTGGAATGTAGTTAAGTGGGTGCTTCGGTATTTGAAAGATACTTCAAATGTTTCACTGTGCTTTGGGAACAGGTGTAATAAATCAACATTGCTAGAAGGCTTCGCAAATGCAGATTATGTTGCAAATCTTGATAAAAGAAGATTTTTGTCTGGGAACATTTTTCGATTATATGGTAATGTGGTCAGTTGGAAGGTTTCTTTCTGACCCGAGTAGTTGCTTTGTCAACTCATCGAATCGAAATATATTTCGTGGGGAAGCGATTAAGGAAGCAATGTGGTTGAAGCGTATAGTTGGTGAGTTGTTATCGCAGGAGTTTATTCCTATCATCCGTTGTGATAGCCAGAGTGTTATTCATCTTGCTAAGAATCCATCTCATCATGAGCGATCTAAACATATCGATGTTAAATTTCATTTTATCAGGGATGCAGTTGTTCAGAATGAAATTGAACTGGTCAAAGTTCATACAGATCAGAACTTGTCGGATATGTTGACAAAGGTACTTACAACTCATAGGTTTAAATACCTGTTAAATGAGCTGAATGTAAAGCCAGGGTGATAAAGAGCTTTGAGAGAATCAGCTTGTGGCTTAAGATGTTCTTGTCATGAGGGAGATTTGTGAGAGATTGACAAGAAATGAAAAGATTTAAAACTAAGGGCTTTTAAGGAATTTTATTCATTGGCATTCCTGTAATTATTTCACAAATGTTATTAGGTTTGTTTTAATAATTTTAGGTTTGCGTGAAAAGGAGCAGCAGCCGGTTGAAAAAAAAAACATATACACGAAATCAGAGAGAAAAGAAAAAAAAAAGGACGAGCCGCAAATACACTGAGTGGAGAGAGAGACGGTGAGTGGAATCAGCCGCACGAAAGCACTAACAGGCGGAAGAGGTTGTCGTTCTTCTTCGGCTTCCGGCGTGATTGGTTTTGGCGTGCATTTCCAGTGAGTTCTGGTGTGAGTCTCGGATTCAGTACTCCAGCGAGAGTATCGATTTTGCAGTCGGTTTTACAGCGTGGGTTTCGGATCTCAGCTTTTAGTAATAGTTTCGCGCGTGGGTTCTGGCGAGGTTCACTGTTTCAGGGGTCTGTTCAGTGTGGTTCCGGTCAGTATTCAGACGTGGTCACGGTATAGGGGCTGAAAACGTCGTGGGTATTATCTCACTGGTCTTATCGAAGGCTGTTTTATCAGTGGTATTCGATAAGGAGCTCAGATCGACATACAGATTTGAGGTATTGGATCGTTTTATCGATCCGTTTCAATCCATAAGTAGTTTGGATTGGTTGTTGCTATTGTACTTGTATTTGTGACTTATCTGCTGCTTAATAAAAATCTTTTCAAGCTGGTTCTCAAAGTGGATGTAGACCGAAAGGTTGAACCACTATATATCTTGGTGTTGATTTATCTCTATTGCTTGCATTGATTAGTTGCTTGTTGTTTTCTTGCGTTCTAGTTTTGGGCATATCTGAGTTCCTTGGCATATATTTTTCACAACAAGTGGTATCAGAGCCATGCCCCTGAGCCGTGATCGATAGAATCCTCGGGTGTCGAACAAAGGAGGCGAGCCTTGAAGTGTAGTCATGGTGGAGATCTGTGGTAGAGAGCTCTATCGGATAGGCGGTGTGCTCCGGATAAAAGGAGTTGGCCTGGGCTGGCGGTGTCCTCCGAGTATAGGAGTTGGCCAGGATAAGAGCTAGGTGGATGGATGACTATTTGAGGGGAGGTTCGGTTGGTACTTTGTTCGAGGGGAGGATTGTTGGGAGAGTGCGACCAAAGTCCCACATCGACTAGAGAAGGGGAAGATCATGGGTATATAAGTGAGGGATAGTATCTCCATTGGTATAAGGCCTTTTGGGTGAAACCAAAAGCAAAGCCATGAGGGTTTATGCCTAAAGTGGACAATATCATACCAATGTGGAGATATGTGGAGAGTGGTTGTCCCTAACATCTTCCTTTACCAAAAGGCCACCTTTCTCTTCTATTCTTCTTCTCTCCAATGTTTCCTTTACACGTGTCAAATTTGTTGGAATCTTGCAATATTTAACATTCGCACAACCTGACATTTGCTTTGCGGTTAATAAATCCTGTCAAAAGATGCACTCACCAATAGAAAAGGGACCTTATGTATATTAAACGTATATTAAGATACTTGCAAAGTAATGTCAAAATTAGCTTAAAATTTACACTAGGAGATCTTATGTTGCAAGCTTATTGTGTGATGTTGATTGAGATGGCGATCCAGTGGACATGCGCTCTACAACAGGGTATGTCATTTTTGTTTGGTAATAATCCAATCTCTTGGAGTGTTAAGAAGCAACCAACCGCTGCTAGGTCTTCGATCGAAGCTGAATATACATCCTTAGCCTCCACAACAACAGAACTCTGTTGGATTCGACAAATTCTTTGTGACATTCCGGTTCCTATTCTTCATGTTTCAAAACTCTCTGGTGTGACAATATCTCTACCATCTCTTTTGTCCAACAACCCATTTTTTCATACTCGCACAAAACATATAGAAATTGACTATCACTTTGTTCAGAGAAAATCAATACGAAAGGACATCCAAATCAATTACATTGTAAGTATTGATCAGATTGGAGATTTTTTCACCAAAGCGGTAATCACAAGATTTTTATATTTACGAAGCAAATTTTGTCTTTGAGTGCCTTCAGTTTGACAGAGAATGTTAGATACACTTTGTAAATATAGTTAGATAGTTTCTATGAAACTAAATATTGAAGGAGAAGTTAGTTTGTTAATCATTAGCTCCTTATAAATAGAGTTTTGGATTTCTTGTAACACATATCGAGAGCAATTGAATAATACCTGCGGATGAATTGTCTCAATAATAATATCTCAATAAAAAAAGAAATATGTAATTCTCATTAACTCAAAACAGAATATATTAGAGCTATTGATTGAGTGAATTACAGTGAAACAATAAAATAACAAATAACAACAATGATAACAACAATTAATAACTGTACTAAGAAGGAACAACAATTAATAACTAACCGACTGAGATAAATTATTATCGACTACTTTGTTAATTATTATTTTAAAACACTCAAAGAAAATTACTTATCTTTCAAATATTTTATTTTAGGGTCATTAGAATCAACATGGATTATAAATGAAAGAACTAGAATTGAGCTCATGTATATGTTATAGTAACATTACATATATAACTAACATGATACTACCCATACATAAATGGAAAGGTAGTTTCTTTAAAAATTACTCAAACCTAAAAGTTTAAATCTTTTTTTAGTTTTTCAACTTGGATATTTAATTTGTCCCTACAATTTCAAAATGTGTTTTCAATCCCTACATGCCCATTTGATAATCATTTGATTCTTTATTTTTTGTTTTTGAAAATTAAGCCTAAAAACAGCATTTTCTACCTATGAATTTTTTATGTTTTGAACATATTCAACTTAAGTTTTGAAAACTAAAAAAATAATTAAGTTTTGAAAACTAAAAGGAGTAATTTTCAAAAATTTATTTCTATTTTTTAAATTTAGTTAGAAATTTAAAGGGTTGTTATTGGGTTGCAGGGCAAAAAACACAAAGGACCCAAGAAAGAAACTAATTAATAATGATGATTTGGCAGGTGTTGGAGATGTGAATATGCTTTGGCTACGTCTGTGAAGTTCCCTTTTTGTCTGTCAAACGGTGAAGTGCAAGAATCAGTAAAGTTAATTTGATAGGGTTTGGCTATTCAGAATTTCATTGAGAAAAAGAGAAAAAGAGAAAATTGGATCACATGCAATTCTAGGATAATTTCTAGAATTGGCTTTGTCAACATATCTGTTGCATTATGAAAAGTATGTACTTTCGAAACCTATATGTTTCCTTCTTCAATCTCTTCATGGACAAAATGAAATTTTATGTCTAGTTATATGTTTTCTTCTATTGTGAAATTGAGGATTCTTTAATAAATGTATAGTGCTTTGATTATCACAATAGATTTTAACTATTTTCTGATTAAAACCAAAGTAACCAAAGTCATGATTGGATCACATGTAGCAATCCTTTTAACCATAAGGCTTCTTATTTGTTTCTAATAATGCAATGAATTCAGCTTTTGTAGTAGATAATTCTACCCCTAATTGTAGGGTAGCTTTCCAACTAAGAAGATTATTTTCCATTGGGAAAGTATAGCCAGGTAGGGATCATATCTTGTCTAAGTCCCCTGCATAATCAATGTCAACAAATCCATATAGTTCAGCTTTCTAGTTCATCACTCTTTTTATATATAAGTCTGGCAGGTAGGGTTCCCTTAAGATATCTAAGTATCCATATCGTAGCTTCCTAATGTCTTTTACTCGAATTGGCCATATATCTACTCATTAGGCTAGTTGCATAAGATAAGTTGCGCCAAATTGAAATTATTAGATACATCAAATTGCCAACTATTTGGTTATAAGGTATGGGTGCCATTTGATTTAGGTGCTCAACATCAGAGTCTTTAGGTTAATTAGTTGCTAAAAGCTTAAAATGTTGAGCAATTGGAGTAAGGATCGGTATAGCATCAACTATATGGAACCTTTTTACCACCTTATCACAGTAATTTTCTTCACTGATGTGAAGTAGATATTTATTCATGTCTCTGTTAATCTCAATCTCAATGATTATTTTTTTACTTACTCATGTCTTTCACATGTCAAATTTGAACTTTAAGAAATATTTGACATGCTTCAGATTTTTTTTAGAACTCCCAACCAACAACATATCATCCACATATAAGAATAAGTAGACACTGTCATTAAAGGATTTTGTGTTAACTTGAACACAAGTTAACACAATTCTTGCTACAAACTCATCAAACCTCTCATACAAACATCTAGAAGACAGTTTAAGTCCATAGATAGATTTATTTAGCAAACAGTAGAGACCTTCTTTACCTTTAATTAACTTCATAATCTTTAGGTTGGACCATATAAATGGTTTCATTTAGGAAGCCAGGTAGGAAGGTTGTTTTGGCATCTAGTTTATCTAGCTCTAAGTCATGTTGAACAACCAGAGACAATAGTATTCTAATTGATGTTTCCTTAACCACTGGTGAGAAGATATCAACACATTCTATCCTTTGTCGTTGTGTGAAGCATTTAACAACTAACCTAGCCTTAAACCTTAGGTGTTGAACATTTGGTATGCCAAATTTATATTTGTAGATTCATTTAGAGGCAATAGGCTTACTGCCTTTAGGGAGAGGCTTTAAGGACCAAGTCTCATTTAGCTTTAGTGAGTCCATTTCTTCATTCATAGCCTCAATCCATATTCCACCATTATAACCTTGTTACAACTTCTTCATATCATTATTTAAGGTTCAAAAGCATTAAGTGCAAGGTTTGCTTAGTCAACTTGTGCATGTCTTGCTAGTAGTACAATAGTTCTCCTCTACCTATCTCCAACTAGTGAATAATCACTCAGAGGCTTGTTTAGATTTTGTTTCCTTCGACATTTCCAGACTTTAGATAGTTCATCACTATCTTTTTTTATTCTATCTAGGGTACAATGACTATATTTTGTCTTATAGGGAGCTCCTCTGCCTTAATTTTATTTGTCATAGTCGAAGGATTAACAACTACAAAGTTGTCTTTTTGCATAACATCTCCGATTCTCTGAAAATTACATCTCTACTGTTTATTCGCTTCTTCTCAAGATGTCATACTCTAAATCCTTTTACTCCTTCAGTGAAGCCCACAAATATATATTTGGTTGCTCTTGCTTTCAATTTGCCTTGATTTTGATGAACATAACCAACACACCCCAAAAAAACCTTTAGGTTATCAAGTTTAGGTGTGGATGTGTGGTCCATTTTTGTTCAAGCGTCAACAAGTGTAGATATGAGTATGGGAAAATTTCTCAGGTAAATTAACATTAGAAAGTAAGCATCTCACCCTTTCCATGATAGATCTATTTAAAATTTCAGCTATCACATTCTGTTGAGGTGTGTACCTCACTATCCTATGCCTTGAACTTCCATTTACTCAACAAAATTTGTTGAACTCTTCTCCACAAAACTCTAAACTATTATCAGTTCTTAAAAATTTAATTTGTTTAGAGGTTTAAGTTTCAATCAAATTTTTCCACTTTTTAAACTTGTCAAACATTTGATCTTTTGTTTTGAGAAAATAAATCCAACTTTTTCTAGAGTTAATCATCCGTAAAGGTTAGAAAACACCTTAAGCCACTTAGTGATGGAGTAGGGGATGACCCCTATAAATCTAAGTGGACATGGTCTAGTATGCTCTTGGTCGTGTGTTGGGCTTTGGTGAAGCTATGCCTTGCTGATTTTCCCATCACATAGCTCACAAAAGGAAATTCTATCATTGATTCCTTGTGGCAATATTCCTTGTTTTAGAATCTGTCACTGTTAAGGCAAATTTATCCATCTGGACTTCCTTGACTACAAAAATTGCATTGGCTTTAACTCCACAAGTATTGTCTTAGAGTTTCTTACTATTTCAAAAGTGTCTCCTCTTCCAGTGTATTCATAACTAATTGAGTCAAACATGCATAAAGATATGAGATTTCGTTTTAGATTAGGTACATGACTCACGTTTTTAAGCTGTAACATAGACCCATTTTTTTGGAGAAACATCTCAAATGCTTACAACTTTGTAGGCATTATTGTTGCCCATGTATACCAAACCTTCATCATGTTCTTTGTAGGTTGTAAACCATGTCTTGTCTGGAGTCATGTGGAATGAGCAATTGGAGTCTAGAACTTAATCTTACTTCTCTAAGGGGTTGACTTGGTTTACAAAATCACTTCTAATTGCTACATAAGCATCTCAAAAAGAAGAGTTCACTCCAATCTGTGCTTCAGCAGGTTTACCTTTTTGCTTTTTTTTTTTATTCTTTCTTTTGAGAGAATAGCAATTCAATCCTTTTCACAGTAGTTGCATTTAATCTTAGATTTATTTTTTGTTCTCCTGATTTTGTTGTTGCTTCCCTCCTTTCAATTTTTTTGTTTTTGTTTTGTTCAAATTATTTTCCTTCGTAATTTTATTTTTGTTCATCAAATTATTTTTTAGGTAGGATAATTTATTATTTTTCTAAGATTTTAATTAGTACACACTTTTTTTTACTGTGGAATATACAATTAATAGTGAATTTAAGATATTTTAAAGAAGATATGGTTGTTGTAATTTTAAAATTTAGATTTAGATTGTCAACAACAACATAACTCAATTGGTATCACTCATGACTAAAAGGTCATGAATTTGAATCCCCCACCCCCAATTGTTGATATACTAAAAAAAAATTAGATTTGGATTAATTATAGAATAATTGTATTATCTTTTATCTAGATTTTCAATTGAGGACATTTTTTTTTTTTTTTTTTTTTTGAGTACATAAACATTTGGGGGTGGGAGATTCTAACTCATAACCTATTTGTCATAAGTTTTAGTCTATACTGGCAGGGTGGTTGTGATTTTAAGATATAGATTTGGATGAATTCTAGGATAATTGTATTATCTTTTATTCAAATTTTGGATTGAGGGTATTTTTTTTCTTTTTCTTTGTAATTGTGTTTTTAGCCTATAAGTTTTTAATTATTATTTATTTTTAGGTTAGAGTATCAGAAACACCTATGAACTATGGGGTTGGTTTCAATTATACTCTTGAATTTTGAAAAGTTTCACATTTTAACTCTTGAAGTTTAAACTTTGTTTCAAAATAACTTTTGAAGGCTTTTTCCATTTAAATTATGGACTAAAAATGTAGTATTTGCATATGTTTTGATTTAATTTTCAACGTATATATTCAAATATGTTCACACAAGCAACAATACAAATATAAATACAAATACAACACTTTTCGTTCAAGTCTAATGAAAAAAGCCTCCAATGGTTTGTTTTGAAACAAACGTCAAAATTCAAGTGTTAAAATGAAACTTTTCAAAGTTTAAAAGTATAATTGAAACCAATCTTATAGTCCATAAGTATTTTTGATAATTTAACATATAATTTTTTTATTGTAGAATAATACATAATTAGTTGATATAAGATATTTTAAAGAAGACAAGCTTGTTGTGGTTTTAAAAGTTAGATTTGGATTAATTCTAGGATAATTGTATTACCTTTTATTCAGATTCGTGGTTGAAGATATTTTTTATATTTATTAATTCGATTTAAAATTGGATGAAAACCGTTTTGACTTTTTTTTCAAATAAAAATTAAAATTGGACATTTTTCAAAGGAAAATTATAATTAATGTCTAGAATAAATAGTTTATAATAAAAATCTCTAAAAATGTTTTGTATTGTAAATTTGTCTACCTATTTTTAGGGTAGAGTGTAGAGAAAATGGTATGCCCATTTTGCGTATTTTACAGTCAAATCGAATTCCTAAATTTGCTCCAATAGATTTTCCTTAATCTTCGATTCCCCCAATTTTCAGTAGTTAGACCTGTGTGTGGTTGTTCACTAGGTTTTCTCTCATGAGGTTGCATGAAGGTAGATTCTAGAGGCCAATAGGGAATGAAACAATATTAAAGCATTAATGACACAATTCATAAAGGCCAAGGGGAGATGAAACAATATTGAAGATCGGAGAAAATTGAATGGATATGAGAGTTTCAAATGAAATGGTTGATGGAAAAAATGAAGAATATTTTTCATCATTTCTTTTAATTTTTTGAGATGTAGCTTCTGTAAATAAAAATTGATCTTGGGTAATGTAGCCACCTATTTTTGTCCGGCTCATTTTTTTTATTAAATTGTTAGATTACCAATATCCATGTTTTTTTTTTTTTTTTGTATTTAAATTAGCTCACTTTGATTATTTATTTGTTATTTGTTAATTTTTTTTATGTTTTTTAGAAGTTGGATAAATCTTGATTTTTAGGAGAAAAGACAAATTTTTAGTTAAGTGAGTAAGTTTTGGTTGTTTATTTTGTTTGACCAAATTGTTGTTGGTCTTTTTAAGTGTAAGTTCTCTTTTGGCATTGGATTTTCAAATTGCAAACAATTTTGGTTTTTGGTTTTATACACAAAAGAGGAATTGCTTTTAGTCTTTATATACATCTCTTTCTCTTCTTCAAGAACACAACACAAAAACCCTACTTCTTCTACATTCCCACACATCATTTCTCATCCATTCTCAACTTTACAAAACTCCATAGCCAAATACCTTCACAACCATAAAGATAGAGAGTTTTGTTTTTTGTAAAAAAAAAGTACTTCAAAATCTCATAGCACAAAAATAACCCTAGCTTAGTTGGAGGTTGCATTTGGTAGGATTTTGTTCCAAGGATCCACACCTCAAACAACAAGCTAGTTGGTTTGTTCTTGACACCAACTTCTTGATCTTCATCTTTATTTTGAAATGCCCCCCGAAAAACAATAGTTGAGTAAGGGTTTTTATGAACTTTTCTTTCATTTTTTATGTTCATTACATTTTTTCTTTACTTTTATTACAATGTGAATCATTGTCTCACTACTACAAAAACTAGTTTTCTTGACGCTTATAAAATGGCGAATATTGCTTTACTTGACGTTTTTCAAAGCGTCAAGGAATCCACTGTCAAGAATAATATAGAATACTTACACTTATAAAGTGTTATGTATAGTCTTTTTTTACGCTTATAACGTGTCATTTTGAACCTACAATCTTGACACTTTTTATTCGTCAAATGTAGCGTTATCTTGACTTTCAAAAAGTGTCAAGTTTATGTTAATACTTGACGTTTTCGCTGTGTCAAAAATAGGTTTATCTTGACATTGCAGAAATGTCAAATAAAAGTTACTTGACGCTTAAAATGTGTCAAATATAAGTTTATCTTGACAGTCCTAAAACGTCACATAAAAGAAAAACCTTGACAATTGTAAAGTGTCAAATATAATTCCATCGATAATACCTACAAAAATTCAAATCTTCTTCCCATATGAACAATTCTAAAATGACAAGAAAGTTCAACCTCGAACATTAGTAACTTCCATCATGGTTATACATTCACAATGTCAAACTACAATTATCTCCACCATATATGTTCAAATAATCCGGAATTGGTATTTCTCTTCCTTCATTTCCCTTTGTTCCATTCTAACTACTTTGTGTTCCACCAACTTATCCATTTGGCTCAGAAATGTAAACAATCTGCAAAGATTAGTCAGTGTTGAAAACAATTAGTCAACGCTCACATCCTCCAACTAAAATTGCCTTGTCATATTTCCAAACCTTCATAAATTATCATTCTTTAGTGGCATGCCACATTATTTATAACATTCCATACTCACGAACCAGAAAAACATTACCTTTCAAGTTGAACCAAACACTCACTGGTGTAAAAATAAACTAAAAATAATTAATATTTAAAAATAAACATTACCTTTAATCTCACCCTTGGGATTGACAATAACACCAACATTATCCGAAAAAAAAACGATATATACATATAAGAAAACACAAGAATAAGTTATAATGGTGGTAAGAAATTGACAATTGCAAAACCAGTCCGATAAATAATATAAATATGCATTGTAACCATCGTATTCACTATTTCACAATCAATTGCCCATTTTCTTCTCGTGACAAGATGGGTAGGAATGAGTTACTTCCCAACAAACATTTGAGATATAAAAATCTAGTCAAAAGACAGAGAAAGAAAACTCCAAATTACAGGAGTAACCCCATTTAAAGACTTATAGTTCTTGTAATTTAGAAGCAAAACAATCAAACTCATTTAAAATAAATACCGGTGAGCTAAAATTATTTCAATTCGAGATCCAGCTTTTAAAATTAGGAGAGTACATAAATCATAAGGTTTTCAAAGCAGAATTAAATCTATATGGCCAATAAACATTATAGTCTTTGAATCATGTCTAATAACCAAGAGAGAGAATTGTGGTTGAATGCGGACAAAGAACATAAGCCTTCGTAATTGGATCCACACCATACCCAATTAAAGTGAATTAAATTACAACCTATGATAAAAATCGGCATGCCAATAAAACACACATTGTTAATAATCAATAAATCCAGAGAGCTAAAGGACTATGGAATAGAAATTATGTTAAAATGTAGATATGTATAATGCAATATTCACCCTTCTCAAATTCCTCCACTCCTCCCTTCTCAAACTCCTCAACTCCTCCCCTCTCAAACTTAATTTCACAATTGTGCTCATGGATCACTGGAACAAAAGTCAACAAAACCAACATGTTCATCAACCTGTTTTCTTGAAACCCCTTTCCACATAAGAATCCCCTACTTTATTTCTATCAAATCTCTCTACAGTAACACTATCATCCTCCTTGGCAACAACAGTAGTAGCATTGTCCAAAATCCCAAATCTCAAAGAAGCTACATCATGGGAAACCTTCTCCTCCGTTTCAATTTCAGGTATATTAGACTACCCAAAACTCAGAAGGGTTCCAAGCAGAACACTCGTGCAAATCAAAACAGGGGACACAAACACCAAAAGGGAAACCAAAAAAGGACATGAATCTATTACAGAATAATCAAAAAATCTAGTAGCTAAAGGACTATGGAATAGAAATTACCTTAGAATGTAAATATGTATAATGCAATATTCATCAATTCATAAATGCTAAAAACACGACTTATGACTTTAAATCTGCCAAGAAAGCTCAACAGAACAAGCAATCTTACAAGTGTACTTAAACCCGAAAAGTTCCAACAACTCTCAAGTGCTAAACTAGACTAAAGGGGGGAACGATCTAAAAGTGCCTATGGAACCTATAAAGTGGCCAAAAAGTGAAAACAACTCAAAACAATCTAAAAGTACCTATGAAACCTACAAAGTGGCGAAAAAGTATGTAAAATGAGTTTAAGTGTCATTTTGACTCCTAAAAAAAATAAGAAAGTGCCTAAAATGAGTTTAAGTGTCACTTTGCAGCTCTCTTCTACATGGCAAGGGCCTCGGGACTCTTGAAAACACCAATAGGAATCATATTTTCGACCAAACAGACTTATAATGACTTCAATAACTTAAGCTAGACCCCTGAAATCAATGAACAAAAAGTGGTGGATTGTAAACTTGGAGATAATGATTGACGCTTTTTGCGAGTCTGTGGAGAAACTAGTGACAAAATTCAGAAGACAAACTTTGAATCCAACCGTGATGAGAAGTTCACACATCAAACATAATAGATCTAGATCCCCTACCTTTTTGCAAGTCCACAATTACAAATGTAATGATAAAAATCTAATACGTAAAAAGCTTACATACAGTTTATCTAGTCCAAATCAATAAAGTACATGAACTTATGAACAAAATCCATAAAGAGGAAAGTTTACCAAGAACTACATTGCCTTGATTTTCCTCAAGATCATTCTCATTTCTTGTAGGCTTAGCTAGTGTGCTGGTGAGTGAGTGCTAACTCCAATAACTAACTGCTGATGGAGAATACCCCCTGAAATTGTGAAAAGGAGACAAACCAAACCAAATGGATTTTCATGTTTATCCCAAATCACCACATTGATAGCAATAGTTAGAAACTTTTTAACCACACCAGTAACTGTGAAAGAGTAGCAGAAATTGCCTTTCTTGCCGCAAAACCAAAGAAGCATATGAGGAAACTAAATACACAAGATAATGATACTGCATAAAATGCATCATATACTGCAGAAAGTTTTGAGTAAATGTAATGATTGGTAAAAATATTTCTAAATTGCAATTGGTAACACTAATACATAATTGATGGCTTGAGTGATTGATTACCCTTTCTCCCAAAGTGTGCCTATCAATTGTTTGGCCTCTTCTTGTTCGCACATGAATGTAATCCTGTTTTGATTGTTCTGTTGAGCGCTAGGAGTTCTGCTCAGCCTTGTTAGACTTGGCTTCTGCTTTGTCCTTTTGTGGATCATAGATGAAATGGTTTCTCTCAATATATCACTTTGAAATTTGCTGCCAATACAAACCAACAAAACTATATTCGGTTAAGTGCTAAGAAACCCAAAATGTGAACAATACCTGCAAACAAAGTCTCAAACGAACAATATTTAAATATATTATAAATGCATAAATAAATGTTGAAACTCTAATGTTGGTAGAAACATGAACACATTAAACTAAAGGTCTGGCTAGATCCAACATATTAGACTAAAACGATAATAGAAATCAAACTCTGAGCCACGTATACAATGTAGATTCTGAACGATTAATAAAACTTCATGAAAAATAGTCTTATCTCGTTTTTTGAGTCTTGTCTTTCTCAAGGAGCACCTAAATACTTGGTAAAAAGAAAACGAAAAGGAAAACAAATTAAAATACAATTTAAACGAACAAATTAATCAAACCAAATCAAAGGAACATACAAAATAGAAAAATAGAGAGAAATAAGAACTCAATATCAGACAAAGTAGGGAGAACAAACAACACGAAAAATGTCCCAAGGATAGAGAATCGAGTGGCAATTTCATGAAATAAAACTGAATTCAAAAGAATGTAGATGTGTACCTTGTGAGAAGAAGAAGTAATGGAAGCAAATGATTAAATAGATAAATTGAAAAGATGAACCCTAAAATGTATGAGCTTAAGGACTAACCTGTAGATATTGAATGGAGAGAGACATGGGCAAGATGCTTTCATGTGAGAGAATGGAGGAAACACATTTGTGAAAGGGAAGAAGATAAATGTGGAATAAAAGTACCGCGCGCAATCGAAACATTAAAAATAAAGCTGGCCGCCGAGGATAAGAGGTTGTCATGGAAGGAGCTTGAGATAGATAAGAGGAGAGAAGAAGACGGCGGGCTTAAGGGTAAAACAATGCGAGGGTTTCTAATTTGTTTCGTTTAGAAAAATAAAAAGACACTAAAATACTAAAATTGAGCCCGTTTTCCATTTTGTTTTACTTGACGTTTAAAAAACGTCAAGTAAAGTGTAAGCGAGAAAAAATCCAAAATCTTTGTCATCCTCCGTGTTTTTTAATTTTTCTTGACGTTTTTCTTTAAAAACTTCGTCATACTTGACGTTTTTATGAAAAAACGTCAAGTATTTAAAACTTGCAAGTGTCAAGAAATATATAATTTGTAGTAGTGTCTATTTTATTGTTATGTTTTACTACTAACTTTATTTTCATCTCCATCTCTAAATATCCCCGAAAAACAATAGTTGAGTAAGGGTTTTATGAGTTTTGTTTTCATTTTTGTTGTTTATTACATCTCTTTTTACATTTATTATAATGTGAATCTTTGCTCATTTTTTGTTTGTTTTAATGTCTAAGATCTTGATGCTACTAACTTTATTTTATGGTTTACCTCTCCTACTTATATATTATTTTTCTTTCTGCATATTTCTTCTTCTTAGCTTTTGCTTTCATTATACTAAGAAAAGAGAGGGAAAAAGGAGCAAAATGTTGTGAAAATTGTTGAAGAAGAAAATGATAGGCATATGTGAGAAAGTGAAAAGATAATTGAAATTAAAAAAAAAAAGGGCAAATGGCTAATAAAAAATAAAAATTTTAAAAAAGGGTTTAGTTTTGATTTTTTTTTATTACATTTACCTATGAGTGCTCTTTTCAAAACTTTTATTTTATGAATAGTTGTCAGTGATACATATTTTATTTTATGTTATTTAATCCCTCTTTCTTTTTTTTTTATATTTATTATTTTTTTCTTTTTTTCCTAAAATTTGATTTTTCCATCTATTTACATACTTTATTTGTAAGTCTTCTATCTTATCTATTTATTTATCATTTTGTTCTTAGTAGGTTCATCATGTTGTTAATTTCATGTGATTGGTTTTTTTAAAAAACTTATATTTCTTGTTATAAAAAAAAAACTTGCCGACGATGGAATCTAGAAATATTTGGGAGTCCGATTTTCTAGTTTTCTTGAGATGAGGAATTGATTCTTTGGAAGTCCAAGATCAACTCCAATACGTTATTTTTTTAGAAAATTCAATCATATATGTATATTATGTTTGTTCACTTATTTGCTATGAATAAATTATCATACATGTTCAACTTATCTTGTCATTGCATTTATTTGTTTTGCTTAACTTTGATTTTCTTGATTTTTCTTAATGATTTCAATTTTTTTTTACAAACTCTATTCTCATTTTTTTGTAATATTATTTCTCAATTTTCTTTAAAATTGCCCTTTTTGTTTTATAAAAGTTTGTTTTCAAACCCAAAGTATTTTATTTTCTAAGTTTTAAAAATCTTTTTTTTAAAATGTGAATTTTCTTTTAAGGTTGTTTTTTCCTGAAAATTCCTACGACGGAATCTAGAAATATTTGGGAGTCCGATTTTCTAGAATTCTTGAGGTGAGGGATCATTATCTTTGGGAGTCCGAGATCTTGGTCCCAAGAAAAAATGAATTTAATTAAAACTTTTTTAAAAAAAAATATTTTATAAGAGGTTATCCTATGATAGATTTGAGAAATTGTAAAATTTTCTCATATTCTTGAGATGATATTATTTCTAAAATCTTTAATTTCAATGTAGCCACATTGATGGATTTTCATCCACTTATTTTATGGGATCATGACTCCAAATATTGGAGTAATGAGGGGTAAAATAAGACATTGTTTTAAAAATCTCATTTTCCTAAATAAGTTTTTTTTGTCCTTCTAAAATTTGTGCAATTCAAGATTAAATTTGGCCACCGTTTTAAACGGGTGTTGTGGGGTGCTAACACCTTTCCCATACACAAACAACTCCCGAATCCAAATCTGGTTTTCGCATACCATTTTTTTTCTTTTTTTTTTAAAAAAGTTTTTTTATTCTATTTTTGGTGCCCAATCACACGATAAAAAAGATTGGTGGCGACTCCTTTTAAATATCCCTTTTATGAGGACGTCGGTCGCTCCTCGTCGCAGGTACGTGGCGACAGGTAAATTGAAGGAAAAAAAACTCAGAAAAGAAGCTGTAGAATAAAAGAGTTGATCAAACACATTTAATTTTCGAAAGTAGAAACGACAGTAGATAGAAATATATACCGGGACGAGCCTAAAGGAACCAGTAAGCAAATGGAAGGACAAGAAACCCAGAAGAAAAAATCCAGAAAAAAACTGTAGAATGAAATAGTCGGTCAAACACATTCGATTTTTCGAAGGTAGAAACGACTGTAGATAGCTCTCAGATGGGGCGAGCCTAAAGGAACCAGTAAGTAAGAAGAAATAACAACAAGACAAGTCTTGGGTAAATGGAAGGAAAAGAAACCTAGAAACAAATCCAGAAAAAAGATGTAGAATGAAATAGTCGATCGAACACATTCCATATTTCGAAGGTAGAAACGACCGTAAATAGCCCTCAGATAGAACAAGCCTAAAGGAACCAACAAGAAAAAATCACAACAAGAGAAGTCTTTGTATATACTGTGTGTCATCACACAAAGAAGAAATTGCAAGAATGAGAAAAATCGAACAAACACATTCTATTTTCGAAAGCAGAAACGATAGTAATAGAAATATATATCTCAAAATTGACATGTAGATACTAATATACACAGGGGTTACTAATATACACAGGGGTGAGGAAAGTTAACGAAACCAGGAAACAAGAGTAAATACGAATAAGAGAAGTTTTTGTGTATATCGTGGATCATCACAGACAAGCCTAAAGAAACTAGGTAACAAGAGAAAATACCAATAAGAGATATCTTTATGTATATCGCGTCAAAATACCAACAAGAGAGGTCATTGTGTATACCATGGGTTATCGAGATGAACCAGTAAATAAAAAGAAATAACAAGCAACCATACGATAGAGAAGGCTTAAGGGGTTTTAAATGGAGTAGTATTAATTATGATAGATGGTTAATGATGATATTTTTAACCCAATTAACGACATGTATATGAGGTATCAATTTTTATATTAAGTTTTATTTTTACACGCTTAATGAGTAATTAAAAATTTCCATTTCATTATATCAATATAGTTGTATGTTCAATGTATACGATAAATCCAATAGCTAGTCATTTAAATTATTTTGTTCATTTATATAACCTATGCATTATTTTCTTTTTAAAATAATGTAAACTTAATAGTTTAGATTTTATTCAAAGTTGTTATATTTTGTTAACTAATATTTCTCTCGCCCATTCGAATCCTTTATTTTTATATTTTGTTAACTATAATTTTTTTCTCTCTCCTCTTAGATTTTTTTTTTTTAGGCTTTTACTTAGTTAGTAAAGAGGTAAACAACGTTTTTATTTGCCTTTATTGTCTCAAAATATTGTACGCATTTTATTTCTTGATTCACTCTGGTTTGTTAGCCAGTACAACTACTAAATATCAACAGTAGGGTATTTTCATCCCAGGACATTAATTATATTTCATGGAAAAATCGTTTTAGACATTTTTCAAATACGATGAGTTAAATTAAGACATTGTTCTTGTGGGCCCTTTTTCAAAAGTCATTTTAGTCCCATATCCAAGCTACCAAGGCATTGGTATAGGGCCATGTGCAAAAGCCAACTTGGAGGCCAATCTCTTTGAGTTGAATCCATGATCCAATGTTGTTGATTATTGGGCTTTTATGGTTAGGCTTTGATGGTCCAACCCTCTTCCCTCTATCTAACAAATTGGGCCTCTCTCTATTAAGTCTTAACATGCTTTTATGGTTTAGATTCTCACTCTTTTTTATTTCAACAAATTGGAGATGCTCATTGTAAAGGTCTAAATTCTAAGAGTCTTGATTTGATTGATTAATAAAAAAAAACTCTAAAACTATGTTTTTCCATGTCTCCTATGTTGTCTACTCTTCGAATTATTCTTTACTTCCAAACAAGCTAGATTAATCGACTGAAAATGTTTTAAAGGGAAGTCTTAGGAAAATTTTGTTTCAAAGGAAAGTCTTACCACATAACTATAAAATTGTGATACAATATATAAACTAATTTAAACTTATCGATTAAACATATATTATCATGTTATAAGAGATACTCAAGGAATAAACTATTGTTTCAAATTTTGTTTTAGAAAACTTAAGAAACTACACTTCTAAGTTTATGTACTAATTTGTGTCGCAAATTGTGTTAGGAAATGAGTTGCGGATATTTATTTTTGTGTAAATAGCTTGTATTATTTGATTCATAATGTAATGTTTTTTAGTATAAGAAATGTGAGAGTATGAAGATTTAAACCCCAACTTCAAGAGTAGTACATAGTAATTATTATTGAGCTATGCTTATTTTGATATTTGATTCATAATGTTCTAATTCGTTAAACTTTTGTTGGGGTACAATATATGGTTCATAAGAATGAGTTTATGTAATGTGTTGGATCGGTGATTTTGTTAATTGAGATAATTAGTAGAGTCTTATATCAAATATAGGTATGACTTTTCAATCCCAAGTTAGAGATTTTTTATCCAAGTTATAGTTTGTATTAATAAAATCTCCGCCAAAGTGTTCCCATTTAAACATTAATCATAAATTATATGGAAATGTTTTAAGTGACATACAAAATATCTAGCTAAATGCTCATTTGATCTTATTATTCAAGTACGTCTCTTTAAATTATATTTACCATAAATATGCTACACATGGATTAACTAAAATAATTCCAAATTGATGCGAAGTGGTTGAGGTCAACTTTCATAGAACAAGACCAATTTATTGATTAATCAAAGGATGGGACACTCTTCAATCTATAGTAGAAATTAAAAAAATTTCTCAAATAATTATCTTTTTTTTTTTCTTTTTTGGGATGGTTGGAGTATAACCAAGGTGGCTAGATAAGAAAAAAATTATGAGTTTATAAATGAAGCACACTATTTCTATTGGTATGAGGCTTTTTGAGTCAAATAAAAAATAATTTGGCGGAGTCGATTGTCCCTAACAAGAGTAGATGTGCGGGGTTGGGTACGTAATGGCTTCTAGTTCCCGTCCCCGCCCCCCATTTCATTCCCTGCGAAATTCCTCATTTAATTTTGTGAGGATTCCCCGCCGCAGGAAATAATTCTCCTTATTTTACTTTTCTAAATTTTATTAACTAATTTTTTTTAAAGAGATTCCTAGTTAAAGAGACTTTTTTTTTTCAATTTTCTTAGAAAAATAAAATGATATTCAATAAAAATTTAGAATTATAGGTTATTATATATATACAAATATATATATATATATTTAAAACTAAATAAATAAATCGGAGTGAAGATGGGGGAATGGGGCAGGGATGAGGTCGGAGTCGGGGACGGAGAATGTATTCCCGTCCCCGTCCCCGTCCCTGTTTAGCCAACGGGAAAAAAATTAGTCTCTGCCTAAACAGGGATTCCCCACCCCGTTAAGGACGGGTTCCCACGGGGAAAATGGACATCTCTACTAATAAGTGGTATCAAAGTCAGACCCCCTTGTTTAACAATGTCGATAGAATCCTGGAGAGCCAACACAACGTACTTTGATGAGGAGTTGTTAGTAATTTTCTCCTTTGTTATTGTTTCTCTCCTCTCTTTCATTAATGTTCTCCATAATCCCTATCCTTCCAACCCTCTTTAGGTCTCTTTCATTAGTGCCCTTGCATGTGTACCTTCGCCCCTTTCATTAATGGCTTCCATGTTCCTTATTCCCTTGCTATTCTCTCCCTCCCTCTCTCTTTTATTAATGCCATGCTTTAGTGTTCTCCTACCCTCTTTATTGCTACTTTCTCCCAACCATCCATAAATTTTTTTTTTTTTAAGGGGGAAAAAATTAGATGCTCTCTAATTGACTTTTTTTCATTCCTGACCCATATGACAGATTGAATCTTTGCATATATTACATACTTGTCCATGTGGTTTTATACTTATTTAGTTTTAATCTCCACTAATTGAATGTTTTCCTTTAATTTAGTTCTCAACTTTTTATATTAATGTTCTAATCGATGTAGTCCTTCAATATTCAATTCTTTTGTTTTAGACCCTCAATTTTTTTAATGTAAAACTACTTCTAACTTATTACAAATGACATGAAATATCATTCAAATGCCTTCATATATCATCAACCAAGAAAACACATTTAAAAAATAGATAAGAAAATATAGCAAGTTTTTTAGTTTTTACTTGGTTCATTTTATTTACCAAAACTATTTTTTTTTTTTAGTTTTCAAAAGTTAATTTTGTTTTTGAAAACACACTTAAAAAATAGATAAGAAAATAGGGAAAGGTACGGTAGAAGTAGTATTTATAGAATTAATTTTCAAAAATAAAATAGTTATAAACGGGACCTCAATTATTAGCTTATATATGTGTTGTTGAAGCCTTCCATTAGGGTTTTACCTACTTGTTCACTCTCCAAATTAATTAAAGTCCTATTCCCTATCACATTTTGTAGCTCTAATGATACATCTAGTCATGTGTTGGCTAAATTAACTACTCACCCATGGGCACATGCTCAGGCTTTTCTTTTGGGGAGCTCTTGCATGTGCCATTGTTTTTATGAGAGAGGAAGAATCGACACTTCACAAACCCATTTGGCAGTGTAGATCTCACACATTAAATTTGGGTTTAGTCAATTCTAGCCAATATTTTATCAGATATAGAATTTTCCCAATCAATCATAATTTTCAAAGTTTTAATTTAGTCTTTATTCATCAATTTGATCAACATACCTGAAGAGATAAAACACCTATTACTTTCTTTAAAGTTGAAGTTATGGTATCTCGCTTTTCGTTAGTTCAACTTTAAAGAAAGTAATAGGTGTTTTATCCTACCTAATTTGTTAGTTCAATTAATTAGAATTCTAGTTAATTGAACTAACCAAGATAGTTTCTAAACCTTAACTTGTAACAATCTTAATGATTGTAGTCATTTGTTGGGAGTACGACCAAAGTCCCATATCGACTAGAGAAGGAGAAGTTTATGGATATATAAGTGAGGGATAATATCTCTATTGGTATGAGGGTTTGGGGTGAAACCAAAAGCAAAGACATGAGGGTTTATGTCCAAAGTGGACAATATCATACCAATGTAGAGATATGTTGAGCATCGTTATCCCTAACATTATTCATATTTAACACCATGTTCAAAGGAAATTGATGGCAAATAGAGATTAATTTATAATTTTTAAATCTTAGGCTTTACCATTAATTTTATTTTTGTCTCTCAATCCTTCTAGATCATTTTTTATCTTAAAATTTACAAGATCATTTTTTATCTTAAAATTTACAAAACTACATTCATACCATTAGTGGGAGTAACATAAATCTACGTGATAAATTTTTTAAGGTATAGTAAATGATTTTATTATGTGATATCTATTTTAATAACACATTAGATATATCAATTGATTTATGCTCTCTTTGACATCTATTTTAGTAACATGACAACTTGATAAGTCAGGTTAATTAGCTAGAAAATTATGAACATGGATAAAATTTTAAAGTGTATTGTTTAATAATACCGATTAAGGTGATGTGACTCCACATCTAATATATTTCAATCAAAAGTTATAGATGATAATAAAACTAGTAAAAGTGATTAGTGAATAACCAGTCTCATGCGAATTGGAGAATAATGATTTGTTTTCAAGAAAAAGAATAACTAATACATTAGAACCTTCCTTTTTATAAAAATAATAATTAATTTTTAAAAAACGCTATTAAATTAATAAACCATCCCTTTAAAAAATCCTAATGGAAATTTGAGAATTCGAGATGCAAGATTATCTAATATTTTTTTAGATGAGGATTTTAAGTTGGAATGTAAAATTAAATTCTAACAAATTAGGAATAGTTTTATATCATTCATAATTATTTATCATTATGTATTATTTTAAGAATATAGATTAATAAAACAATAAAAATTTTAAAAATAGAATTTTAAGTTTACATAAAATTTAAAAATAATCTAAGTATTTTTATTTGTAGATCATTTTTGTACATTTGGGTGACCAATCACATAGTTGGAATATCATTAGAAATTCTAATAGTCTTTTTGGCAAGATTATGAAAGGAAAGTATTTTCTGCAACAACGATTTTCTCCATGCAACTCTCAGCTCGAATTCTTCGCTCACTTGGAGAAGCATTCTTTGGGGGTGTGATCTGTTTCAAAGGGGATACAAATGAAGAATAGGCAATGGAAGGCGTGTGCTTTTTATTTGAAGACTCTTGGATCTCTAATGCTGGCAACACCAAACCTTATTGGATACATGAATCCTTACCCTGTTGAATAATTATAATTTATTATACCTAAAAGCGGCCAAATAAAAGGAGTAAAATTAGATTTTTTTCAAAAAAAAAAAATCTAGGATTGAAAATTAAAAAAAAAAAATTCTAAAGAATGAGAGGAAAATTACAAAAATAATCCTAACAACCCTAAAAAAGAATTAAAAAAATAAATTACGATAATGGGCAAAATACCTTTTTGGTGCTTTAATTTTGTGTTTAATTTCATTTTAGTCCCTCAGTTTTTAAACTGAACAATTTAGTCTCTTAGTTTTGCATTTATTGTTCCTTCCATCTAATTTTCCGTCAGCCCCTAACGGAAAGCTGACGTGGCACATATTTTTATATATATAATATATTATTTTATTAATATTTAATTATATTTAATTTAAAATTTAATTTTTTATTTGACAAAATAATTTTTTAACCTCTCGGTTTTGTATTTGGTTGTCTCTTGGTCCCTAAATTTTAAAAAATTCAACAAATTTACCCTCCAATTTTGCATTTACTTACACTATTAGTCCTTCTATTTAATTATTTTTAATTTTTTATTTAATGAAATTATCAAAAAAAACTTATTAAGAAAGTAGAACAAACTAAATAATAAAAAATAAAATTTTGATTAAAAACTGAAAATAATTAAATATTAATAAAAATAGGTGTTACATCAACTACCAGAAAATTGAATGGAAGGATTAATAGTATAGCTAAATGCAAAACTTGAGGGTAAATTTGTTGAGTTTTTGAAAACTTAGGGACCAAAAGATAACCAAATACAAAACTGAGAGATTAAAAAAGTTTTTCGTCAAATAAAAAATAAAATTTTAATAAAATATAATTAAATATTAATAAAATAATTTATTATATATAGAAAAATAAGTGCCACATCAGCTTTTCGTTAGTGACTAACGCAAAATTGGATGGAAGGACCAACCGTATAACTAAATGCAAAACTCAAAAGCTAAATTGTTGAGTTTGAAAACTGAGAGACTAAAAGGGGATTAAACACAAAACTGAGGGACCAAAAAGGTATTTTGCCCTAGATAATCTATGATAAGTTTGAAGTTTATTTTGTCAATCAAACTTGATAATAATTTTAATACAAGAAAAGACACCACGCGTGAATACCTTTCAAAATTTATAGATAGAAAGATAATACAAGTTTTTTTTTTTAACAAAAATTAACAATAACCTAATAGTATGAACCAATTTTAAATTTTATTGAAAGTATAATGACTAAAATTGGGCCTTTGAAAGTAACCAACATATAATAAAACCTACAGTACAATGATCAAAATAATACTTTTATCTAAAAATAATGCACACATCGACTATTGAGTAAATAATAAGAAGAAGAATAAGAGTAATAAAAAAATCAGAATTTTTATTCAAGAAAGAATCTCTAAAACAAGGATTATAGGATCTGATACGGGAAACGAGTAGCTAATCTTATTTTGCCTGAGGGTCATTGGGACGCTGTCAGGGTCGATGAAGCTTTCCTTCCAAGTGATGCAGAAGAGATTCTCAATATTCCGTTGGAGAAAGCAAGCAGTGAGGATGAAATCATCTAAAACGCCAATAAGAAATGAATGTTCTCAGTTAAAAGTGCTTATCATTTAGGCTTTTCTTTTGTTGGTTCTTCTCTACCTTCTAATTCTGGTACAAAAGAGAGTCATGGTCTTTGGCAGGATTTCTAGAAAGTAAATATTATGCCCTATATAAAACATACATGCTAGACAATTATAAATGACTTAGTTCTCTCTACTCATAACTTGTATAAAAAAAGGAATATATGTGTTAATTTTTCGTGTTCGTTTTGCAAGAAACACATTGAAACAACCCCTAACCTCTTATGGGATTCTTTTTCAGGAAAGTTTGGGTTTCTTTCTTTCCTAATTATACTTATGGTTTCTCTATGGGCATGAGGAGTTGGAGTACGTATGACTATTGGGATTTTATCAGGAAGGAAGTACACAAAGAGGAGCTTTGGGGAGTCGAGTCTTGTTGGTGATGTGGAGCTTGTGGACCCAATAGAATTATGCTCGGTTTAATGGGGTACAAATAATAGTGGACTCACATTGGCACATTTATCAGGATCAGCAGGGTTATAACAATCTCTCCTCTGTCTAAGAGAAAGGGGAACCCACTCACCGTGAACACTTGGAAACTCAATGCATATGTCACATGATCTCATAATTTAAAGCGAAGAGGTTTGGAGTG
This sequence comes from Trichosanthes cucumerina, assembly GCA_036507285.1. Taxonomy (NCBI): domain Eukaryota; kingdom Viridiplantae; phylum Streptophyta; class Magnoliopsida; order Cucurbitales; family Cucurbitaceae; genus Trichosanthes; species Trichosanthes cucumerina. Next base: position 8,331,565 of record CM071842.1, on the reverse strand, counting down.
GATTATCAGAGATAAGATGGGTTAGGCTCAATTCAGAGGTTGCAAGTTCATAGACAAACTCAACCAGTCAAATCGCTTTGAAGCTTTAGCAATTCGGGAAGGCCTGAAAGAACTCCTAATGTGGAGAAAGGATTAGATTTTGAACTTAGTTGTGGAGTCAGACTTTCTAGATGTTATTTCCCTTCTTGATGAGAGGAAGATGTTGATCTTTTTAAGACAAGCTTTGTTTTTTAGGATATTGTTTCTCTTGTTAAGGATATCAGACCAATTCTTTTTTGTAATATCCCTAGAGAGGAGAACAAAGTTGCACATGATTTAGCAGTTTTGGTATCTTCTTCAGGGCGTTCTTTAGTTTGGAAAGATAGTTGGCTTCCTTTTATGCATGAGAAGGAAGTTCGCTTATAAGGGTGTTCTTGATTTGTTTTCTCTGTTTCAAAAGAAAAAAAAAAGAATAATAGTAACTTTATTTTTCTCTTCTTAAGAACAAAATCGGTTGCCCACTACGCAAACCAGTTGCGACAGTCTACATCAATACATTATCTAGCTATAGACCCATTAGACTTTACATCAATGGCTCGCCACCTCATACTTGCCTTGGACAAATTATTCAATGAGACCGCCATAATGTGACTGCCTCATAATAATTGTTAGATGTGGATCCAATAATTTTCATGTTTCCTAATGACCATTGGATATAAAGTCAAAATACTTCTTTCTCTCCTTCCAACGGTGAAAAACTGTCAGCCACATTGTGAAGCCTCACCGAAAAATTTCTCACTCACTTGAGTCACTCTCAGCCTCTCTTCCGTCTTTCTGTATATGGCTACGGACTTTCACACAATTTTTTTTTTCAAAACTCAACCTTAAAAAAAATCCTATTCTAAAAGTATCTATCTATTTATCAACTTGGGATACAATTTCAAGACATTTTAGATCAAAAAAGAAGAAAAATGACATTATATATAGGCTTGAACATATAAGACTTTCTACTTTGATATCATGTTAAATCATCAATTACCTCAAAAACTTCACTTGATTGTTTATAGTAAATTTATATAATTATATCAATACTTTAACATTTATTTACAAGATTGATAATTAACATTTGTTTCTTGATTATCAATGATTGATAATTAACATTATCGAATGACCAAGGAGGGATAATAGGTTGTTAATTAGTGCTCCCAACAACTATAACTAATTTAGAAAGGAATACAGAAAACAAATATTTCAATCAATATTAATCAATTCCTAGAATCAATCTTGAAACTATATTCTTAGGTGGAGTCTCATCCTATTCATTGTCTCTTATCTTTTACATTTATTTTATTATATTTTCAAACCCCTCATTTTTTATATTTTAGTAAATAAATCAAACCAATCTTCGTAGATGCAATTCTACTTGCTATTAGATTATAATTTGTTAGATCCCACTCTTATCACTCATCAAAAACCTAAGACACCAGAAATCTTATTCTTTTTCTTCCAAAAATAAAACTAAAACAAAAGAAACCAAAGAAAGTACAATAATCCATCAATAAATAAATAAATATATACATAGAATAAATCAATTTATATCTATAAACTTTGAGAGGTTGAATCAATTAAACCTTCAAACTAATAATTGTATCAATTAAAGTTCTAAACATTTATGAGTGAATCAATTTCGACATTCTACTCATTAAGATTCTATTTAAAATCTGTTAATGCATAATTCTCACATGCTTATAAAACTTCTCTAAATGTAAGATTAACATAATATTAAAGAAAAATGTTAGAATCAAATAGATGAAAAGGCTAACACTAATATGAGAGATTTTTTCATTCTCCTTCCTCTATTTTTCTATACTTAGAAAGAATTGCCTGATAATTTTTCATTTAGGATAAGAATTGGTTTCTTTCTTTCTTTCTTTATTTTTTTTTTTTTGAGTTGGTTTTAAATAGAATCAAGTAAAAATACTTATGAATCACTATAACAGAGGGTTTAAATTTATTTTAGAAACCTCAAAATTTTAATGGATATCATTATTAGTTTAGGATTCTAATGGATATATTTATTAGTTTAAAGTTCCAACTTGAAAAATTTAAGAGAGTATAAATTGAGTTTTTCAAATTTAAAATTTTAATTGATTCTATCCTTGGGTATAAATTGATTTTTCTCAAATATATAAATTCATCTCACTCCTTTTTTTCTCTCTCTCTTTTATTTCTTTTTTTTTCTTTCTAAAGGACAAGTGGTTCTTAAATGTCATGTGGAGTACACTAATAAATTCCTTTGCCCTAGTTGTCAATATGATGTATACATGAGTCAAAAGGGATTTCTCCAAATCAATTTTACTGCTTTTTTAAATACCTAAGTGCCTGTTTGGTAGGCAATCCAAAAACAGAAATTTGAAAACAAGGGATTCAATGAAAACAGAGTTGTATTTCATGTTTTCAGATATGTGTTTGGTAGCAGATTTAGAAAATTGATTCCATTTTAAACAGTAGTTTAAAATATGTTCTATAATATATTTATAGATCATAAAATTAGTTGTAGTTGCAAAACTAAATATTAAGTTAAATATAAGACATTATTAATTAATTTATGAACATGTTTTTTTTAATATAAATTTTATATAATTATTATTTTATAATATAATATTTTATATTTATAATATATTATATTATACATATTTTAATTTAAAAAAAGTAAATTAAGTTTATAAATATGAAATTTATTAAGATTTTTATCTTTGTTTAAAATAATTCTGCATTTTAAAATTTCAAATTCAGAATCTGGATACAATGAAAACATAAAAATGTTGTTTTCAGAATTTCTACTATTTAGATCACGAGAATCCAAAGCAGTTTTTAAAACATATACGCTAAACACGTATTCACCGAATTGGTGAATCGAAAACATAAAACAGAATCCGGATTACCTACCAAACAGACCCTAAGGCTTTGAAGAAAATAGGCAACACCTGAGCCAAAAATTCCCCAAGAAACCATACACAACGAGAACTCAATTCAATTCTAAAAAAATTACCAAAATCCTTTTAACTTCAAAATTTGGAAATGGAAAAAGGAAAAAAAAAAATCAAATTACTTACGGATCGAGAAGAGGTAACAAATAACTTTAATATTTGAATGCATTTTCCATGTCTATCACTATTCTATCATATCTATCACTAAGATGTTTATTTCATAAATCACTGTGATAAAAGTCTATCAATTATAGAAGTCTATCATGGATAGATTCTTGATTATGATAAAGTGTACCAGTATACTACTCCAAATCTTACTTCAGTTTCATTGTCTATTAGAATCTATCACTAATAGAGTTCAAATTGTGATAAGAGTTTATGATTAGTTATTGAAGCCTATCACTGGTAGACTCCTAACCTTGATAAAAAAAAAATCTATCAGTAATATTGCATTCTATCACAATCTATCATTGATAGACCTCTAACTGTAATAAAAGTTTATCGGTGATAGAAGTCTATCACTGATAGAATCCTAATTATCATAAAAGTCTATCAGCCTATTCTAAGGCTTGGTTCAGTTTGGTACCCTACAACATTCAATCACTCATAAACTTCTAATTGTGATAAGAATTTGTTAGTGATAAAACTTTATCACTAATAGACTAGTAATTGTGATAAGAGTCTATTAGCATGACTTCAATCATTCTCATAGAGTTCTAGCCGTGATAAGAGTCTATCAGAGATAGAAGTCTATCACTGATAAATTTCTAACTATGATAAAAGTCTACCAGGCTTCAATCAAGGGTAAAATGAAAATTAAAAAATGTTATTTAAAATAATTGCCATATTTGTAGTTTTTTTAAAAAAAATGTGTTATAATTGTATATAAAAACCTATATTTTTCTACCCATTACAATTTCACTTAAAAAATAAATATAAATAATATATAAATATATATTGATAAAAATAACATAGAAAAAAACCCGGACCTAAAAACTAGAAAGGGTGCCTAAGCCAACAAGCTAGGAGTTTGTTTATAAACATAAATGAACCAGAAAATATAAGTAGAAGTGGAATAGGGAGAAATTTCCAATTTATAATTTTTAAAATTTAGCCTCAATTTTAGAAATGTTTTTTAAAATTTAAAAACAAGAAACGAAATGAATTATCAATCATATATGTTTCTCAAAAAAGTAGAAACAGAAACAATAAACAAGACAAGAAAACGTTATCAAATGGACCGCAGTTTGTCATTGTTGATACTTGCTTCACAATGTGATCGTTTCTTTTTTAGTCTTTTGTGCGTAAAAAACAACAATTCTTTATTTTTCTTAATATATTGTGTTTAAATTATACTAAAAAAAGATTAAAACTCCTAGAAAGTTATTTTCAAAAACTTATTGTTAACTTGTTGTATACAATCAATTTTTGCGAACAGGAGATTATAGTTTTTTCAACATAGCAAAATTGATGGTAGGAATTTTGTCAATATATGTAACTATTAAGTTTAGTTTGGAATTGTTGTAGCTTTTAAAATAATTGTAGACAACCATACAAAACGAGCAATGTGAAGTTAATTAATGTTTGGTAAATTTCAATTTTAAACTTCATAACTAATAAATTGGTTTGATTTAACTCTAATCATTAAAAAAGACATACTATCGACTTTTGCATAATTTTTTTTATGATTAATTGTTTAAAATGTCGTATCCTTTCCGTTTAAATTTACTTTTTGTTTTCTCTAAATTATTTGTGAAGTGTTAAGAGAAATAACTATAATTTTTAAAAAAATATATATATTATTGTACTAATAATTTTTTCAAATAATGGTTTCATTTATCCAATCAATTTGAAAAAAAAATTAAGAAATCGAATTTGGTTGAATGAGAAAAATACTAGATATAAAACTAATCTTAATTTCAGTAAAATTAATTTTAAAACATGAATTCGACCTTACCATCTTAAATAATTCATTAACCTAAAAAGCTTAAACTGATAGATAATTGAGATATTTGCACAGAAGACTGATTTTCACACACTTTAATGTCGTTTGACAAGTATTTTGAAATTAATGACATATGACATTTTTTGTATTATGCATTCCGTTCAAATTACCATGAGGGCATCGTGCTCTCACTCTTGTTATCGCTCTATAATAATGAATGGTCGAAATTCTGGAGAAAATAAAAAGACAAGAAAAATCGCTCTGTTGCTCTAGTTCTTGTTAGGTTGCAAACAAATGTCCCACATTGGCTAGGGAAGGGATTGATCATGGGTATATAAGGAAGGACAATTATCTCCATTGGTATGAGGCCTTTTGGGGGAACCAAAAGCAAAGCCATGAGGGTTGATGCCCAAAGTGGACAATATCATACCATTGTGGAGATATGTGGAGGGTCGTTGTCCTTATCAATTGGTATCAGAGCCATGATAAAACCTAGTTGTGTGCTGGAGAAATCCTCAAAGTGGAACAAACATTAATGAGCCTTATGTAGACATTGTGGATGAACCCCGGAGTCGAACAAAAAGTACTTGGAGCGGCAACCAAGTAGTAAACTCTATCAAGCTGCCTGGTAGAGGAGTAGATCTTTGTTCGAGGGGAGGATTAAGGGATATCACACAATGTGGGATCGACGGATTTGTTCGAGGGGAGACTCGAAGGGAGCCGGATTGTTAGGTTGCAAACAAATGGGAAAAAATAATGATAATAATAATCACAATAAAATTATTATAATATTAAATCTCCCCTTCCACAGGATAAGCAGCCATTGACAGAGAAAAACTCTTTTTCTCTCACAAATGTTATTTTGGTCACACCCAGTTTTTCCCTCTCTATTGTTGGTGGCTACACACAAAACATCATATATATATGTGTTTACAAAAACAACATCATATATATATGTGTGTTTACAAAAACCTAATATCCAAATGGGCCTTGGCCCATTGGCCTTTTATTTTGTCTCCACACAAAACCCAACAATCTCCCACTTGGAGACAAAACTTCAATCTTGCCTCATAATGCAACAAAGCTTTGATCACCTTGGTAAACTCCAAGGCACAACTCCCACTACAACTGTTATTTCTGATCTTCTTGGCAAACTCCAAGGCTCAAATAAAAGATACCTGAAAACACAATAAACTCACAAAAACCAGGCAACCATCAGAATATAAACTGTAGTGCATCTGTGTTTGCCCCGAGGTATGGGCTCACTATGTGGATCTGTCTCCCAGATTTAAAAAAGACAGACACGCACTCCCACGCTTGCTAAGTGGTACCAACTAACATCTTCTTCAACCTGAACCATTGTTTCTGAAGAAGATACACTCTGAAGGGCTTGAATCCTCTATTCAAGCTTCACTTTGTAATTAGAGACTTTACCTTTGACCTTATAAGCTGCTTTGGCCTTCCACTTTGATGCCTCCTCGCGCCTAGGCGACTTCTTCAATTCAATCGTCAAAAGTCGACAATTGGGGGTTCATGATAGCCATCAATTTTCTCTCTGGACTTCCCAATTGTTCTGAATCGAAGGATTCGATCGGTGATCAAACTTGGCTATCATTGTTCTTTGGCTCAATCTGTACCTCTACTATAACCATCTGCGACTTTAAGCGGCATCACTTTGTCTCTTCAAACTTTTCTTGGCAACATTTAACCGACATCCGTACAATGTAGATTTCCTGTGGCCAGCCGCTACTACAGGATCCTTACGAGTTACACCTGGCTTCTACCAAACTCACAAATGTAGCCATCATCCGCCAACTTGCCGGTGAGAGAGATAAGATTCATCTTGACACTGGACACAAATCGACATCTCGCGGTACCAAGTTATTCCCACATTCTCGTCTCCGGACTAACCTCTCCAATCCCATTGGTCTTGGATATTTCACCATTCCCCATCCTCGCTAAACCATGACGACCTCCCGTGAAGGATGTGAACAAACTCCTATCTCAAGCTATGTGAGCAGTGTCTGCTACTGTCTAAAATCCACTCGGATGAACTATTACTACTCTTTTTGTGTCACTCCCAACACGCACACATGCATCTAGCACTACATTTGCCTCTTGATTTTGTCTCTCTCCGGATCCTCTTTCAATTTTCTACTGCGACTCTTAAAGTGACCTTTCTTGTGACACAGTAAAAACATTCTATCTCTTTATTCCTATTATTCCACTTCTTCTTCCCTGCTACTCGATGTATTTTCCTCATTAATCTTCTCTTTTCCCTTAGTCACTGACTGAGAGCAGATCCTATAGTAGACTCCTTACTACTATCTTTTCTACGAATTTCCTCAGCTATGGCTAAATTACAAACACCAGAAAAGTGTAGAGTATTTTCACCTACTGAATTACACACTGCTGTCTTCATGGTTTCCCAACTATCAGGCAAAGAGGTTAATAACAGAATAACATTTACTTCATCGGTGAACTCTATTCTAGCGATTTCATTGATTTATCAAAGTGGTTACCTCATTTATATAGGAATTCACTGAAGCATCCCCAGCCATACGCATATTGAAAAACTTCCTAAGCAGATAGATCTTATTATTTGAGCAGGGTTTTTCATACCTATTTGCAAGCGCTTTCATTAACTCAATCGCAGTTGTCTCATTGGCTACCTGACTGGCCACGTCCATCGATGCACACATTACGATTGCAAAGAATCGCTTCTTCATCAAGAATCTCCCAATCTCCATCTCTCATTCCTTAGGTCTCTTTTTCAAAGCCTTACCCAGCTTTTTAACAGTCAAGTAGTCTTTGACCATCATCTTCCAATATTCAAAATTGTCCCCATTAAACTTCATGACTCCATCAAAACTTGTTGGCTCCACGTATCCCATGACTCCTGACCAAAAGCTCTGATACCACTTGTTGGGAGAAAAAATAATGATAATAATAATCACAATAAAATTATTATAATATTAAATCTCCCCTTCCACAGGATAAGCCAACCAATAAACTAGAGTCACAAAATATTAAATATAACGAGATAGAGAAAAGAGAACGACACCGGAATTTATACTGGTTCGCCCCAAACTTGGGACTACGTCCAGTCTTCTGCAACTGCAGGTTCTACTATAATGGGAGATTAGAAAAGAGCTCTCAATTCAGCGCCACAAACTAACCCTCAATAGCCCAACAATGGCTATTGACTTCCAAGTATCACAACCCGATAGCTTGGGATAATCAAGAAAAACCTTCAACCCCACCAGAGAAAAACTCTTTTTCTCTCACAAATGTTATTTTGGTCACACCCAGTTTTCCCTCTCTATTGTTGGTGGCTACACACAAAACATCATATATATATATATATATATATATGTTTACAAAAACCTAATATCCAAATGGGCCTTGGCCCATTGGCCTTTTATTTTGTCTCCACACAAAACCCAACAGTTCTCACTCTCGCTCTCGCTCTAGCTCAGTTGCTCTAGCTTTCTCTTACTTAATTTTTCTGGCCTCTTTTTTTCTCCATATTTTTCAACAACTCATTTGAGCGAGAACGAGAGCGAGAGCGAGAGTCATGTTGTTTCCGCATACGAGAGTGTAAATAATGAAGAACGTTTCACGCCTTCATGTATAATTTCGCACACATTTCTACATCAGAGTGGATCATATTTCGTTATTTTCATAATGCAGGTTATCAATCATTTAAGCATTAAAAAATGGGTCATCCGTACGAATGCCCCAAAATAAATTTATGAAATATGTCCACACGTGACCAAGCATGCATATACGTTTTCTGTTTTCTCCATTCTACCCTTGCGTCTGTGGTTTTTGCGGTATACAATAGATGACATATATTTAAACATGTAAATCTTATTTCAAATTTCTTTCTACCTTAAATTTTAATTTTAGATGTTATTATCTTATGTGTTATTTTAAATTTAAATGCTATTTTTTTATTTTATTTTATTTTCTGTTAATAGATCTAACTTCTTTTAATTCTTAAATATTCGTATAATTTTTTATTTTTTTGTGTTTATACTTGGGTAATTAAGCTTTTTTTTTTTTGTTGGTCATTGATCACAACTGGCAACTCACAAACAATTTTTATCTTTCATTTATAGTATGAAAGATGAAAAGACATCACAATCTCACATTCTCACATGTGAAAGATGAGGAGAAACCTCACCGTTTATAAAATATTTGGATTACTTCTCTGATAGTCGTTTATCTTATATAGATACATGAGTATTTGGAGATAGGCTGTGTTTCATGATTTTCAAGATTGCTTTCATTGATACGATTTGACGTTTGTAAATGGGGGAGTGTGTTTGTGTAGTTAACTTTTAATAGAGATAGATTTTGAAGAACAAAATACTTGGGTGTTGTCTAGGGAGCATTTAAGTACTACCCTTTTCGAGATACACTCATTTCTTGCCAAATTCTTTAATTTCTTTGCATTTGTGACTTGTGAGTATATGTTTCTTTTCGTACTCTGATTCTTGGGTTCTTTATAGAATTTACCAAATATATTATCTTTTTAGTTTTTTAGAATTTATCGAGTACCTTATCCTTATATTTTTAATTCTGGAGAATTTACTAAGTATCTTAGTTTTGAGCTACTAATTTTAATTTAGGTTGGAAATCAACATATAAATTTATGACTTTTCTAATTTCCATCGATAATTAATGTGTAATTATAATTTTTTAGATTTTGTAGCTTTTTATATTAGTGTTGTTTTTGAGATATTGTTTGTGGGATCTTATTATACTTATTGGGTTTTTAGAAATAAAGTTGGATTTGATATGCTATTTGATTTAAATAGTCATTAGATCTCTTTTTTCGATTTGTTTCACCATTTTTCGATTTATGAGATTTTAGTTAGTTTGACTTGTATTCAAAAATATGTATCAAATTATGGTAGGTTAATTACTTTTTGTTTTTGTTATAATTTTAATTATTATGCATTTTTAATTTTTAAATACATAACTAGTCCTTTATTTAAGGGATTTTGTAGAAGATATGGTTGTTGTAATTTGAATTCAACCTTTGAAATAATTATAGGATAATTTGAGTATCTTGCATTCAAATATGTGTTAAAAGAGTATTTTCGACATTTAATAATTCGATTTTAAAATACTAAAAACTCGTTTATCTTTTTTTTTAAAAAAATAATCATATGACCATTTTTCAAAAGTCCCGCCCCTTTTTATTTGGCAGTTCTTGCTAGTTTTGCACCGTTGGAAGAACAGAGATAAATACTCCGAATTTATATCCAAGTGACGCCCGAGGAAGAGGGGTACATGAATGAACCGAGGGGTACATGAATGAACCGAGTCCACATTGAACCGAGTACACATCTGAATGAGAGGAATTGAAGATATGAAAGTATGGTACCCGAGGAAGAGGGGTACATGCGAGTGACCATGAGGATATGAAAGTATAGTTGAGAAAAGGCTTAAAAGAATTGATAGCTACTACCTATACCAACAAGGTGCACCTTCCTTCTCGGTGGCTCAATCATAGGAACTTCACAGTTAAGCGTGCTTAGCTTGGAGCAATTCTATGTTGGGTGACCTCCTGAGAATTTTCCTAGGGAGCATGTGAGTGAGAACAAAGCATCCTGAAAGGACCGCGTGTTGGTTTGTGGGGATAGTGTATGAGAGGGATCCTGAGGATATGGATACACGAATTCTGACTTTCAAACTGATAAAGATTCTCGGAAATCTACATCAGGGTGTGGCAGTGCAGCTCCCTTGGACCTCCGGCGCATGCCTTGGAGCGGAAGCCCATGGCTGGCAAGCAACACAACAACATCCCGCGCCCAACGAGGTTCATGTCGCACGCCCAAAGGCACCCGACCCCACCCACGTTCCGACGTCGCGTCGCCCGCCCTCCTCGGGCCTCCGACCGATGTTGGGTGACCTCCTGAGAATTTTCCTAGAGAGCATGTGAGTAAGGACAAAGCATGCTGAATGGACCGCGTGTTGGTTTGTGGGATAGTGTTTTCACTCTTACAAGCAGTCATGGATAATATAGTGACGCAGCCAGGTCGCAGAAGATCCTGGGCCCGGAGGGTTACAATGGGGCATGAAAATTATTAGATCCATATCCAATGGTTCTCTTGGCGGCCTCATTGAATAATTTATCGGAGTTGTATTGCCCGCAAAATCAACCAAATTGACCAGCAACAATAGTCCACAAGCAACCCAGTAACCAACCCTCATCAGTTTCATTTTCCAACCAAATATTGCAGTTTCAAAACTTTGTGTGGCATTATATTCAGAAGCTTTGGATCCCTAAAGAGCCATGCACATGCCCTACTCACACAAATCGTTGTCCCTGACAAATTATTTAAAGAGATCGTCACAATGTGACTTTCTCATAATAACTGTTGGATGTGAATCAAATAATTTTTATGCCTCCAAAAATCCTTGGGATATAAATTCGAAATACTTTTCTCTCCATTCAACGGTGAAAAACTATCAACCACATTGTGGCGGTCTTACCGAATAATTTCTTGTTGTCCCTCCAATCTTAACAATACTTCTCATCTCTACACTCTCGAGTTTTTAAATTTTGATCGCAGTGGTTAAATGATTACCAAACTCAAAAGGTTTAAGTATTATTATGTAATCTTACCACCAAACTTATTCAACCATTGTTGTTATCTTGTTTGAGTTTCATGAACTCTAATACTAATATAGAGAAAACATAGTTGTGTACCTCAAAATTAATTGGTAATGAGAAAAGTAACTCATATATCTTATAAACTGTAAGACTATGCTCATCTTTTTTATGTGAGATTCTCTATCGTGGTCAATGTATTGCTTAAAAAATCTCCATTGTAGTGATTAGATCACTACTACATTTAAAAGCATAAGTATTAGATTAAATCACTACTAAGCTTCAATTGATTTTTCCTTATAATTTTTTGTTTAAAAAATAATAAGATAAAATTTGAAAAACATATTACTATACTATCTTTCTGTCAGTTTTAGGCCCTGTATTTATGTTGAATCGCCTTGTTAATTATTGCTCTACCAACTTTGTTGAGATATTATTTGAAGAGATATAAAACAAAGTGATTAGCAATTCTATCTATGATGGATAAGAGAATTTAAATTTGAATCAAACGATTATTGATAGCAAATAAATTTTTGCAACAGTTATTAAGAGGCAGCTTATAGTGATAGGACACCTCAAATATTTTTTTTCTTCAGCCCTTCTTCTTCTCCCTTACATGACACTTGGTGCCATTCATCATTGTCTACTCATGATTTATGATCTTCAATATAATATATTTCTTTTTACACCCTCGTCTTTTCTAATAATTAATCGTCTCCAATAATTGCAAAAGATCACAAAAAGTTGTTCATTTTTCGTTTGTGCATTTCAAACTCTCATTTTTAAAGTCTAGATTTTTTATCCACACAATAATGTCGACGTTGAGATTGAGGATTGATACCCAAAGAAGAAACTAGAAAAAAAAAAAAACAATAACTTACTAAATTTTGATGCTTTAATTTAATGCTTCAAATGGGGGGACGTGAAGAAATTTCTTGCATTCTTAGCCATTTATTAATAGTATTTAAATTTCGTAAGTTGATGACTATTGTGATTGTTCTATCACCAAAACAGTATATAATTATAATCAATTTCAACGATGTGATTGTTCTTTTTTAATAACAATTCTTTCTATCAATTATTCACTAGAAAATTGAGAGAGAGAATAGAGAGGAGTGAAATGAAAGAAAGTGTTTTTAAAACAGATGGTTTTAGTTTGAAATAATAGAGATGTAAATTATTGGAGTATGAATATAAGGAGAAAAATGATGAAATTTAATTTGGTGGGCACAATTTGCCTGCAGTCTGCCAGAATACCTTTCAATATGGAGAAATTATTGGGTGAAAATGGTCATAATGGAGTGAACAATTTTTTTATTGGGTGTTGAAAAGGAACTAGTTTAAATTTATATTCAGTTATTTTTTTAAGCTAATTTATATTCAATAATTATTAGGTAGTATAGAAATTATTGAATCCACATTCACCCATTATTAAGCGGCAACCATATTTTGATAGTTTCATTGAATAATTAGTCGTCCATATATGTCTAAAATATAATTTTTAACCTTTTTCATGTGGATCCAATCCTATAAAATCATCCATCTTCTTCACTTTTCTTTCTTTTTTTTTTTTTTTTGAAGCAACATACTGTGTTGAGGATCTCACATTAAAATAATAGAGAGAAATCTCGCAATATATTAATATATGGGCTACTACTCCACAGTTAGGTGCAACCCTTCTTTTCAAGTTTCTCTCCCCATAAAATGAAAAAATAAAAATAACTCATTTATTTTTTTTCTCTCTCTATCTCACTCAAGGTTCAATATCATGGAAATGTCGATAAAATGTTGATATCGATGGATATTTCTGAAAAAAAATTAAAAAAAAATATATTAAGATTAGAAAATCAACCTTCTATACTTTTTCAATAAATTAAAATACTTGTTATATATTATAATCAAATGTTACATTTTGTTACTATTTTCTTTAATATTTCATCAATTTTATACGATATAATGAAAATGTCGACATTGAACGAAATTTAATATTATGATCTCACCCAAATTTCTCTCTCAAAAATAAAATAAAATAATAATAATAAATAAAATAAAACCTGTCCCCCTCTCCCTGAAACTCTCGTAGACCAACCATCTTTTTCATCTTTCGCTTTACGAAACATTATTCTAAAAGGTTGGAACATGTTGCTGCCAATTTTATGCCTAGCTCAATAATTTTTCCTATATTATGCCACACTTTATGCTATTTTCTTTTTTTTAAAAAAAAAAAAAAATCAACCTTTAGCTATTTTTCCACGTCTGATCATTTTCATTACAATTTTCCCACGCTCTCACTTTTATAATGCTGGAACATGATCAATTATTGATTAGTTATTGATTATTGTAGCTACTAAAATAAAATAATCATTATCACAGTAGTAAGTTAGCATTTAGTTGATTTTAAGTTTTAAATATGAAAAAGTAGATAAAACTTAGTAAATCAATTGTAAGTTGTTGCAACTCATAGTTATAATAACTAAATCTGAGCTTAAGTGACATAAAGTATAAATTCTTGACTAGACGTTGGAATTTCTTATCCTACACATTTGTCAAAAACAAAAATCAAAATATGCATAATATTTCAATTATGAATGGTATTATGTTGGTATTTAATTTTAAATGTTTTTTAGATAATTTTTTAAAATTTTATATGATTTAAATTATAAATTATATTTTATCTTTAATTTTTTTTTTATGAAATACTAAAAAACCCATTCATAAAACTTTATATCAAACAAAATGTCCGTTCAACTTAATACATAAACGGGGTAAGAAAAAATAAATACAAAAGTGGTTAAGAAAAAATAAATTCTATTGAATTAAAGAAGGCAGAAGTAACGAATTAAATTTAATTAAAACATGTTGTAATCAGAGGGTAAAATGTCAATGTTTGTCCACCCAAATATCGAGATCTCGAAATATCGATAAAATATTAGTGTCAATAGATATTTCTAGAAAAAAAATTAAAAAAATAGTAAAATTAAAAATTACATTTTTTTTATCCTTTTAAATAACTTAAAGTACTTGTTCTAATATTATATATTCATATTAGGTTATATTTTGTTACTATTTTTAAAAATATTTCATCAACTTTCTATGGTATAATGAAAATATCGATTCACTTTTTACGTCGATATCAAATATATGGAGAAATTTGCATGGAAAACTCCTTTTCACATGCATTAATGTGATTTGACCCATGTTCAAATTAATGACATTTGACCCTTTTTTTTTATCTGTGACATTCAGTCCAAATTACAGTAAGGGCATCATCATCGACTCTAGCTCTCTAGCTCTCGCTCAAGTCACGTTCTCGCTCTCGCTTATGATAGTAATTAAGTTGTCAAAATTCTGGAGAAAAGAAAAAAATAAAATAAAAATCGTACTATAGTTGACTCGCTCACGCTCTCATTGACTTCGCTCTCATTTGGCGCGCTCTCATTGACTTCGCTTTCTCTCTCTCTTACTTGATTCTTCTCTGTCTTTTTGTCATTTTTTTTTTATATTTTTTTCCATTCATTTGAGCGAGAGCGAGAGCGAGAGCGAGACAACGAGAGCGAGACAACGGGAGCGAGAGCGTGAAGGAGCGTGAACAAGAAAGACCGCTCCATATTACCCTTATGAGTCATTTTGCGCGCATTGTCACGTCAGAATAGGTCATATTTCATTATTTTGAAATATCAGGTCAAATGTCATTAATGCATTGGAAAATGGGTTATCCGTACGAATACCCCAAACATATGAGCGTGTGGAATTTTAGAAATATCAATAGAAATATCGATATGTTGACTGAAATTTAATACCATAATTTTGACTCGATATTCTATCTCATTGAACTAAAAAAAAGATTTAAATTAAGCAAAGATAGGATTGGAGATTATTCACGTTATTTGAGACAGCTGTAGATATGTGCGGATAAAATGGAGATTTTTAAAAAATTTGTTAACTAATAAAGAAGCATATAATTAAGGTTAAGTACTTGCTAGTTGCTACATTTTGCGAAAAATCGAAGCAATTGAAAAGTCTACATAATCAATGGGAGGCCGAACACAACCACACAAGTTTTTTATAGTTTCATTTTCTTAATTGTTTCTCATTTATTAATTTATGTTTTGGAAAAAAAAAAGAAGCAAATTTTTTTGGTAACTTATTTCTTGTAATCTCAAGTATTAAATAATAAAAATATAAAATTTTCCATGAAATTAACTTTTCAAAGTAAGATATTAAAAAAAAAGGTTACACCCTCTATTACATTTTGAAAATATGTTAGTGCACACCTGAAAACTTATAGTTATATCCATTAAACTTCTAAACTTTCATGAATTAATCCATCTAGATCTTTTGTTTCAAACGCATGGATAGTTTTCAAAAAGTCTAAGTTTTTTAAGAATTAATTTCTATACACGTGTGAGAATTAATGTATGAATGGTTTTCAAATAGAAGATTTAAATTGGTTTATTTATGAAAGTTAGAGGTTTAATTTGATACAATTATAAGTTTTCCATGTATGAGTTAACGTTTTTTAAATACAGCTTGTTAGGGGTTAAATTGGACCTACAAGAATGGATTGGAGAAAAAGCTACATCAAAGGGTCAAACGAGGTAAAAAACTAATATGAAGTCATCACAGGCCGAAATCAGACTGGGACAAAACCGAGAAGAGACGGGACGAGAAAACGCGCTTGGGCTTTGACCCAAGCGCATGGTCGGCCTCGGGATGGGCCGAGGCCGACCAGGGTAGAGCTCCTCCATTTGAGCTCTACCCAAAGTCATATGACACAAAGCATGGACTTGGGCTTGGGTTTTGGCCCAAACCAATAGCCAACCTCAGCCAAGACCGAGGCCGACCAGCTACAAGATTGATCTCCGGGCCTCGCAACGACTCTAGAGCGCCTGAAAGCCCATATTCAACTTCCCCTCAATCTGTCCTTTACCCAAGAGGCCACGGAAGAACACCAGAGAAACTATTTAAGCTCTCCCAGGAGGGGAGAGTAAGGTAAGTTGATTCTAGTCACCAAAATACAAAACTTCTCCAGAATTCTCTTAGAGACCCTCACTGACTTAAGCATCGGAGCTTGTGTGGTCTACACCACACCGGTGTCCAGGTTTTCCTTGTCTTGCAGGGTGCGTTCTTCTCCTAAGAATTACAAATTTATCATCGTTGTCACGTAGAGGTTATGTGTATTCTCCTGTCCAAAATTTGGCAACAACACAACTTAAATTTTTTTTTTGTTTTTTATAATCACTCTAAAGTTTCAAATTTAATGTTAAATAGAGCTTATAAATTTTTCAAACAAAAAGTTTTCTGTGGAGAGAGAAGTACAGAAAAATAAGATAATTAATGATGTATAGTCACATGTTTGGATAAATTTCAATTATTTCTTAGATCTTGAGCATTAAATCGTCAAATCTCCAAAAAGAAAAAAAGAAATTTGTCAAACTTTAGCTGACATCAACCTAACTCAGCCAGTAAGGCATTAACATCTCTAGAATATATGGTAGTGGTAGGTTTCAATAACTTTAAGTTTAGAAACTTTTGAGAATATAATTCAATTCATTAAGATATATCACATCTTCGTTTTCTAGAAGTTCGAATTTCTATCCCACAAAATAAAAAAAAAAAAAACTGAGAGTAAGAATGTTCTGCTAAACCTTAATTAGCAAATTAATACATTTTTTATTACTAATTAATTAGAAAAATATCAGATCTTTATTTAAAACAATAAATTACATTAAACTTTAATTTTGTCGGATGGGAATTTACTTTTATCTGATAGGAATAAACTGTTCAACCTGGTGTTAAAGACATTGATTTCTAAATCCCATTATTTAGTTTTTTTTTTTTTTTTAAAATTAAACTTATAAATATTACTTCTACTTATGGCTTATCATGATTTCTTATCTACTTTTTAGATGTCTTTTCAAAACCAACCCAAATTTTGAAAACAAAACTTGTTTTTATTTTTGAAATTTAGCTAAGAATTCAAGTGTTTTCTTAAAAAAGATGGGATCATTATAGAAAAGATAAAAATCATTATAGAGAAATGGTTAAAAAACAAATACAATTTTAAAAAATTAAAAATCAAATGGTTATCAAACGGGACAAACAATTTGATCTAGATTGATTTAGAACCTTAATATTTTAGTTTTGCATCTTTACTTTTTGTGTTCCAACAAATAATTTCTACAAGAACTTCCTCGTTATGACTCAAACACATCTCTTAAAAGAAAGAGAGGGAAGATTTTAGAGAGAATTCCAAATTTTCTCTAGGGAGGAAATGGTGTATTTTGGCTCAACCTATGAATTCTATTTATAGAGACCTAGAATACGATATTTTTCAAAATTAAAAATATATATGCACTAATATATTATAATATATAAACATATTTGAATCTCATTCAAATCTCTAAAATTTTCTATAATATATATTTATCTATTTAAATCTCATTGTTGTATCTAGTATACAATATATTTTTATTATTTAATGTGTCAAATACAGTAAATATATTTTTCTCGTTTATATATTCAATATATTAAATATTAATTTGTACATTTTAAAATTTTCATCCAAATTCTTTTAATTAGTGTTAATATGAACTAGCATAGGGAACTTTATAGATCTATTTGTGATATCAATAATACAAAAATAATAAATTAAACTTTTTAATTAATTAAAATTTTTATTCATTAACTCTAGATCACTCTACTATAGATCTAGAGTTGTTGTTTTTTTAATGAACAATCAGTTTATAATCCAATCATAAACTAATTCTCTCGGAGCCAGTGTGAGTTAGGGTGAACCTCATTGTTCAAGTCTCAAGATCAACACTCATCTACTTCTTATGCTCCCCAACTCTCTACTTGGTCAAGTCTCCTAAAAGACTTATTGAATCGGCTACAACAGTTACTTCCACCCATGCAAATCAAAGAACAAACTCCCATAGGCAGGTATTCATAACCATGGGCGGATCTATATGGGGACAAGTTGGCCCCCCAAAAAAATTTTAAATTTAGTACCCTATAGTATGTAACGGTTTAGTTTAAAAAAATAACAACATATACTTATAATTAATTTTGTATAATGCATCTTAAGAAAAGAAACATTTTGTTATCCTAGTGGTAATACACTCCATTTCTTTTTTTTTTCCGTTTTTATACATTATGTTTGTTTTTTGGTTTTTTATATATTTATTTCTTTTATGTATAAGTTTATTCAAGATTATTTTTTATCTCTTAGACACAAAATTGAATACGTTTAAAGTCTAGAGGCCTATCGGATACATTTAAAGTTTAAGAAATTATTAGAGTAAAGTTTAAACACTTATTATATATTTTTTAAAGTTTAGAGATCTAATAGGCTAGAACTTAAAAGTTTATGACCTTGTAATTTAACTTTTTTTTCCTATTTGATAAGAAATTAAAATTATTCAAAATTAGTTAGGAAGTCTTATGTACACCCATCTATTCTTATCGTCGATAATTTTTTAAGTCTAAATAATGTTGTGTTCAAATTGATCTTTTGGTGATTTTTTTTTTTATATTTATCAAATAATAATTTGTCGGCCCCCCAAACATTAGTATCTGGGTTCACCCCTGTTCATAACTGACTCAAGATTAAAATTGAGTCGTATATGATCATCCTGTTGTAATATTAATCTTCTCAATTAACAGATTTAAAAAGAGATTAAATATTTTATGGCCCAGTCTTATAAAAACTCATTGCATATGATGTCTCACTCACATGTTTCCACATGAATGATTTTGGATCAAATCATTTATAACTATTACAAAGTGGATAGTATTAATAGTGTTACTAGGATAAGACACCACCAACATCTTATTAAATAACATAAATTTAATATATGATGATATAAGATTTTAATTAAAATCTCTGTTGCTTTGCAGATCAAAGTTGGCTGAATAAGGTATAATTTTTTTCTTTGTTCTTTTTTTTCTTTTTTTATTTTTATCTAAGTTGTTGATGTCGAAATTTGGTTGGGCGGATCAACGGTGAATTTGTATTGCTGGGACAACGATCTCGTACAAAATAGGTAGCTAACACCGGTGTGGTGCTCTGCCACACGCACTCCGACGCTCAAGTTAGAGAGGATAATCTCGCACGAAAATAAATCTCAAGCTAGAACACAACCAAATGATTGTTTACCTTCTGGGCACTATCGACAAGATCATATAGTCGCGCAATCGTAACGACCCTTCAGGGCTTAATCATCCACTAACCGTCCATGATTGTGTGTGTTTAATGACAACGGTTACAAGAGGGGAATTGTTTCGCAACATCATCACTTCTTCCATTATCTGTCATAACGGTGCGCGTGGCATATGAAGGGACTCTCGTCGACCCCGAGCTGGGTCGACCCCGAAGGGTCGGCTTTCCTTCGATCGGAGCTGACCCCGAGTCGACTCCCCTTGGCTCGGGGCCAACTCCGAGGGGTCGGCTCACCCTCGACCAGACCGACCTCATGGGGTCGGCTTCCCGATCTCAAACGGTCGACTCTTTTCTGTCCACTTTTAGGATCGTCTGTGCGGTTGGACCGGATCCTATTTTTTGACCATAACATAAGTGTTGGTTGTAGATTAAATTTTGTCAAGTGATCTATCGTTTTGTTTATATATCTAATTATATAAATTTTTTGATTTGCAGAATATTTCAATTTATTACATGTGAGATTGAGAGTTGAAGATCAAGAACATGATTTTTTTTAGTTGTTGATGTAACCACCTATTTTTGTCCGGCTTGCTTATTTTAATCATCAATCAAGTATCTTGTATAGCTTTCGTTTGTGGCGTTTTGCTAAGTGTGAAAGGTTAGGGCTTTTGAAAAAAAATGAGGAAGATGATGTTTTCTTTTAAAGAAGTTTTTTAGGTCAAATCTTGATTTTTCAATTTTTTTTTTCTCTCTAGTATAGGGCTTATTTTAGAACAACCCAGCTTTGTTTGTTTCTTGGGCCCAAAAGAAGAGGTTGGTTTGGCTTTATAAGCCTTTGTGTTTCAACCCTAAAAGGAGGAGGAGAGTAATAAAAAGGAACACACACAAACCCTACTTTCATCTACACTCTCACATATCATTTTCCACCATTCTCAACTCTACAAAACCCTTAAAACCAAATCAATCCATCAAAACCAACAACAAAAAAAATCACAACAAGCAATCATTTCTCAGCATCTTAGTTACATCCATAATGCAAAAGAAAGTTACAGACCAAGTATTCATCACTTCATAGTAGTTCTTTACAAAAAAAAAAAAAAAGAGGGGTTTAGAACACAACAACAGTCGGGTTTAGCCTGAGGTTGCACTTGGTAGGAATTTTGACCCGAGGATCCACACCTCAAAGGGGCAAGCTAGTGGTGTTCTCGCCCCTTCTCTTCTAGATCTTCATTCTCAAAATGCACCTGAAAAACAATAGTTGAGTAAGGGTGTTTTAGTTTTTTTTTTTTGTTCTTATCCTACATTTTTGTTGTGGTGTTCTTCACTTTACTATTTGTATCGTTTCTTTTATCGGTTCATGCTACTGTTTTTTTTTTAATTTATTCTCCTCGTCTTCATTTCTTCCTAGATCTCATTTTCTTTGCAAGAAGTATATGAAAAAATGGGCCTAAAGAGAAGATAGGTGAAACTAAAAAAAAAACGGAAGCAACATGTGAAAGTACTAAAAATGAAAAAAAAATCCAAGCTAAAAGAGAAACAATACGTTGTTAAAAAAAAGAAAAAAAAAGAGTGACAACATATCTTAGTAGGAGGTATTAACGAGAAGAGTCTGAGAATGAGACTCAAAATTGATTTATTTAATGACCAAAAGATCATATTTATACAGTGAGAAGGGGAATAACAACTTTAGTTAAAAAACAACTAATAAACTAACTACAGTTAGTACACAACTAATAAACTAACTTTAGTTAACTCTATTACTCCCTCTCAAGATGGTTTGTGAATGTCAATAATACCCATCTTGGACATTAAAGGTAAAAAAACAGTAGCAGCCAAGGGCTTGGTAAAAATATCAACAAGTTGTAGATGAGACCGAATGGGCAGCAACTTGAGGAATCCAGCAACTTTTTGATCTCATACAAACTGGCAATCTAATTCGATATGCTTGGTGCGCTCATGAAAAGCAGGATTGGAGGCAATGTGGATAGCAGCCTCATTATAACAAAAGAGCAGAGCGGGCGTTGGAAATGAGACCTACAAATCTTTTAGTAAATAGGATAACCACAACAACTCACACGAGACTAAGGCCAAGGCCTTATATTCGGCTTCAGCTGAGGAACGTGCCACAATGGACTGCTTTTTGGACTTCCATGAGACAAGAGATTCACCTAGGAAGACACAAAACCAGTGGTTGACCGTCGTGTGTCAACACAGGAAGCCCAGTCATAATCTGCAAAAGCTCAAAGCTGAAATGAATCAGAAGTTTTGAGTAGGATTCCTTGTCCAGGAGCATTTTTAAGATATCGCAACTGAAGGGAATGAGAATCCCCGCGCAGCAGAAGACGATCGAATCGTCATGGTATCATTACGCTACTTGATTTGTCAAAATGATCTAACTATTAGATCTAGGCTAAACATGCAATAGAAGGAAGAAATTTACAGCAAGATGAATTGTACTTACTTGTTGAAGACTCTCTTCAAAATTTCTTCCAAAGATCACGAACACTTCACGAACAAACACGATCTCTACGAATGCTTTCCACGAACGGAATCCGAACACTACCACTTGGAGTCTCGGTTGTTCTTCTTTTGGAAAGAAGGAAAATTGTGGGATCTTATGGTTTTGGAGAGGGAGGAGAATTTGAGAGAGTTGAGAGAATTCTTAATCTCTTCTCTTTGATGAAAATCAAAAAATGAGAGAAAGCTTACCAATCCCTTCTTGCAAAGGGTTTAAATAGTGGAATGATGGATTAAAATCTCCACATTATTACCACTTTACCACAACCATAGGTTATGCAAATCTCATTTGCATAACCACATAATATAAGATATCTCATATCTCAAATTGCAAATTGCAAATCTCATTTGCAATAAATGTGGATTAATTAAATTGAATCACATCCAATTTAATTTCTCTCAATTAATTTCTCCAATTAGCCTTAATTCAACAATTAGGCTAACCTATAGTTTATTATGAATCTCATTCACATTAAACTATATATTATATCATTCATATCTCATATAAATGACATAAATGCCCTTAAAGTGAAATTGAACACTTTAATTTCATACCAAAATATTAACCCTTCTTTTAACCCAGATTGAGCCAACCGAGGGACCTATGGACCTACAGTGACGAGCCCCAATGATCCGAGATTAACATGTCAAACTCTTTGACCCGGTTGATCAACATTCATTAGCTACGGTAACACTCCACTATAGGCCGTAGTTGCACTCCCGTCATTGCAGAATATTACGTGTCCACTGATATAACCAATGCCCATGAGTCGACCCTTCACAGTTGTTCGTGATTACTACTGGGTCAAATTATCATTTACCCACGTGTATACACCTCTTGTTCCTTAAGTCCCCACTTTGCTCCTCTAATGAACAACATATTATGAAGGTCCAACCATACACAACACCCTTCTCGGGCGGTGAGAAGGTGGGCGCGTTGTCCAAGCCACAGAGCGAAGACTTAAGGGAATAACCACTCTAGTTTCCTAAAGGCGGGAATGAGGTGAATTCCATCTCAGCGTAGTTAAGTTCTCGACTCCATACTTGGTCTTGTCCACGAGAAGATAGGCATATTGGGCGATGGCGTGACCACCCTCACCCAGTACTAGTCAAAGGGCGGACCTCCATGAGCATGGAGTCCGTAACACGCTCAAGATTCGAGTCGAGTCACTAATGGTCATCTATGAAGTTATTAGTCCCTTCACATCAGCGGTGTTACATCGGTGAGGTTTAATAACTCACGGTCGATCTTGTACAATCTCATTGCACAGGATGCCCCCACTCGCATGTCAACCACATGAAGCGAGTCGAGATCATCTCGTTTGTATCTAATACAAAGCGGGTCGCATCCACAATGTATCCGAGGATTAGGTCTCCAACCCTATCCATATATCAGAGGCCGTTCGGGTCATTAACTCGAACATGATCCTTCCTGTGTGTGCACTACACACCGTTCAAGTTCTAGTTCTCTCATAAATTCAATGACCCTGGAGCTTAGTTTATTGGAAAAGTTTATAAATATTGCGAGACACAAAGTGGTGAAATAAATAACTCTTATTAATTTCAAACAGTAATTTACAAACACGAGATTAGGACAAAAAACCCAACAGCAACAGGTGATGGGCTGCCGCAAGATGAGTTTTACAAGGATGTTGAACAAACTGGCTGAGTTTATGAACAGTGAAAGCAATATCAGGCCTTGAAATAGTAAGATAGAGTAGCTTCCCGATGAGCCGTCTATAAGATGAAGGGTCTTCCAAAGCATCACCATCATCGTTCTGCAAACGAGAGGATAGATTCATAGGCACAGGTTCTGGTTTGGCACCAAGCATTCCCGTATCCTCATGAAGTTGAAGAGCATAATGTCGTTGGGACAAATAGATGCCTTGAGAGGATCTAGCAAGTTCGAGGCCAAGAAAGAATCTGAGATTTCCCAGATCCTTAAGTTTGAAACAACCATTGAGAACAACTTTTAACTCATCAAAAATCTTCATGTTTGCCTCTGTAATAATAATGTCGTCAACATACACTAATAATGCGACAAAAGTCATGCCAGAGCCTCGCACAAAGAGAGAGTAATCAGCTTTGGACTTATGGAAACCAAGCATGATTAGAGCATCGGAGAATTTTTTAAACCACTGGCGAGACGCCTGTTTCAAACCATATATTGATTTGTGTAAGCGACAAACCATACGCTCCCCCTTATTAGAAACATCCCCTTTAGGTAGATATCCTAAGGGTAAATCCATGTACACCTCCTCAAACAAGTCGCCATGAAGAAAAGTGTTGTTTACATCGAGTTGTACTAGTGGCTAACCCCAAGAAACAGCTATGGTGAGTAACACCCGCACAGTTACAAGTTTTGCAACAGGGGAGAAGGTCTCAAGATAGTCCAAACCTTCTTGTTGGGTGTATCCTTTCGCGACTAACCGAGCCTTATAACACTCAACGGATCCATCAGCTTTATGTTTGACCTTATACACCCATTTGCAACCAATAGAGTGTTTATTGCGAGGAAGTGGCACCACACTCCATGTATTATTGCTTTCCATAGCTTCTAACTCCAATTTCATAGCCGTCCGCCAGTGTTCATGTGGTAAGGTCTGATGGTAAAATTGGGGTTCATGGTGAGAGGAAATATTCAGAGAAAAAGTTTTGTAGGCAGGTGAAAGGTTAGTATAGGAAAGGCAATTTACTAATGGATATCTGGCGGTCAATGGTTGTTGGATGAGGCGGTTGTGAAGAAGGTTGCAGTGATAGTTTTGCAAATAAGAAGGTTGTTTATGGGTACGAGTGGATCGTCGAATGAAAGGAGAAGGTGAGACTGGATTGTCTATGGGTATGGGTGGATCATTGAATGAAGGAGAGTTGGAAGTTGATGGTTGGGCAGAGGTCTGTAACTCAGAAGATGGGACCGTGGGAACACTGGGGTTAAACTCTGCTTTAGGAGAAATACTGGACATATCGTAGGACATATCTGAGGTAGGGCCTTTGGCAAAACAACATCAACAAAGAAATCAGGATGAGTGTCATGAGAAGAGACCGTATGAAACGGAAAAATTGTCTCATGGAAACAACATCTCTAAAGATGAAAAATTTACATTTCTCAATGTCAAATAGTTTGTAGGCTTTCATCCCAGGAGGGTAGCCCATAAAGACTGCATGTATAGCACGTGGGGAGAATTTCGAGCGATTGACGGGCAATGTAGAAGCAAAACAGAGACAACCAAAAACCCGTAAGATGGAATAATCAGGTGTCAATTTTGTAAGTAATGTATAAGGAGTTTGGCCCTTTAGTACTCTAGAAGGAGTGCGATTGATCAAGAACACAGTTGTGAGGACACATTCACTCCAAAATTGTATGGGCACCCTGGACTGAAAGAAAACAACACGTGCTACATTCAGTATATGTTGATGCTTCCTCTCTACCACAGAATTTTGCTCGGGCCTGCCCACGCATGAAAATTGGTGAAGGGCACCCTTTTCAAGAAAAAATCTTTCGAAGTTTAATTCTGGAGCATTATTAGAACGAAAAACTTTAATACTTTTTCCATATTGAGTCTGCACAAGCTGAAAAAACTTTGGTATGACTGTCAAAATATCTGATTTATATCGAAGCATGTATACCCAAGTGTGTCATGTACAATCATCTACTAATGTAAGAAAATATCTATAACCAGAGTGAGAGGGAGTTACAAGTGGTCCCCATATATCAGCATGGACCAAGTCAAAAGGAGATGCAGACAAATGATTATTGGATGTAAAAGACAGACGCTTGTGTTTAGCTAGTGGACAGACATCACAAGAATGGTGTTGCATATCTCTAGATGAATCAAAATTCAAAGTATCTTTCAAAGGAAAAAAGCGAGAAAAAGAGGGATGCCCAAGCCTGTTATGCCACAGAGTGATGGAGGTTTGTTGTGTCCTGGTTGAACAAATAGAGACACCACCTGCTTCAAGTCCATGAAAAATGTACAAGCCTCCGTGCAAATTATCCCTGCCAATCATCTTCAAAGTGGATCTTTCCTGAATTTGACAACAATCATTAAAGAATTGGACTAAAATAGAAGCATCAGAGGTAAGTGCACTGATGGAAAGCAGGTTGTACTGGAACTTAGGTACAAACAGAACTCTTTCAAGGTGTATGGTACCCAACAATACGATGGAGCCAACATACTGAACATCAATGCGTGAACTATCAGGCAAAATCACAACCGATTTGGCCGGAGACAAAGATTGGAAAAGAGCAGGATTACAGCAAATGTGGGCAGACGCCTCAGAATCAAGAACCCAAGAAGTATTGGAAATAGATAGACGAGCATCAGGGCAAGTACCTGCGACGTGGGTAGTCGACTCGGAATTATTCACAACAGCCATTTTGGATTGAAGCATCGTAAGAATGTTATGGCACTGTGCAAGAGTGTCAGCAGTAGAGGTTGTATTCGTTGCAAGTGATGCTTCTGAAGACTGAGTCACTGAATTAATCGTTGGAGCAACATGGGTCGTCTGAGCAACCGAGTTCTGATGGCCCCGTGGACGATATCCCGGAGGATATCCATGAATCTTATAACACTTGTCAACAGTATGCCCTTGTATACAACAGTGTGTACAAGTGGGTCGATCTTTACGCTGTCTATTCGGCGGATTAGATGGCGGAATAACAGGTTTTGCCGAAGTGTGAGTCGTACTGAGACCAATAGCAGGTAAAGGAAGTATCGACAAGGATCTCTGGTGTTCTTCTTGTGCAATCAACGAGAATGCTCAATTGATTGGTGGCGGGGGATCCATCAATAAGATTTGGGAGCGAGCTGGACCAAAAGATTCATTTAAACCCATAAGAAAGCTCATTAGATACTCATATTGCACGAACCTTTCAATTTGCTGAAGACCTCCGCAAGTACAGGCACCACATGTGCACGATGGGCGGTAAGTGAGGTATTCATCCTAGAGGCCTTTCAATCGTGAGAAATAGGTACTAAGACTGTTGTTCTTGAACAAGTGTGGTCAAACCTCGTTTGAGTTCGAAGATCTGGGGGCCATTCTTTCGTTGAAATCGATCCTTGAGGTCGAGCCATATAGCCCTAGCAGAATCAGAGAACAAAATGCTAGAAGAAATACTCTTAGTAACAGAGTTTAGAATCCAAGAAATGACTACGTTGTTGTTGCGGATCCAAGAAGGGAGAAGATCGTCGGTAGGTCGTGGAAGGGACCCGTCGATGAACCCAATCTTGTTCCGAATTGATAAAGCAAGAAGCATCGAGCGGCTCCATGTCACGTAGTTTTCTTCGGTGAGTGGATCAGAAACGAGCACAAGGTTGGCAGTGTCATTGTGATGTAAGAAATATGGATTCTGAGATCCATCGGTCGGCGGAGCTTGAAGAGAGGAAGAGGAAGTGGAATCCATGGCCATCGACAAAGAAAAAAAAAGGGAAGATAACAGAAAGAGGGTCTTAGGGATTCACGGAAGTGAGAGATCTCTCTGATACCATATTAACGAGAAGAGTCTGAGAATGAGACTCAAAATTGATTTATTTAATGACCAAAAGATCATGCTTATACAGTGAGAAGGTGAATAACAACTTTAGTTAAAAAAAAAACTAATAAACTAACAGCAGTTAGTACACAACTAATAAACTAACTTTAGTTAACTCTATTAGGAGGCATATCTTTTCTCTTTTCTTCTTCTTAATAAAATATTACAGTACTTTAAGAAGCTCAGAAAAAAAAATCTGGAACTCGAAGCAGAGAGGCGGATAGTGTTTTGAACCGAGGAAGAAGAAGAGAAGAAGAAAATAAGAAAAATTGAAAGTGTGCATTTGGGTAAGTAAAAAAAAATGAAAAGATTTGAAAGGAAAAAAAGGAAAGTTGAGAAGGCACATTTGAGAAGAGGGAAGTGGTATATTTGTTTTATTCTTATTTTTTATTAAGTTTCTGACATGTCATCATTACATTTTTATTATTATTTTTTATTATTAAAAATATATAAACTTTAAATGGGTGGCAAGACTGATGCCCATTCAGAGTTTTTTTTTTTTTCATCAGACTAAGCTTTTTTTTTAATAAATATATAAATATATATATATACTTTTCTATTGGTTTACTATTTTGTTGTTATTTATTTTATTAGTGTACATTTTCTTATTTATCATAGTTGGAATTTTTGCTACATGCATGTTAATTATCACATGATTAATTTTTTTTTCATTCATACGATCTATAAAAAATGCCGACGACGGAATCTAGAAATATTTGGGAGTCCGATTTTTTAGTTTTTCCGAGGTGAGAAATTGATTCTTTGGAAGTCTAAGATCGATTTCAATATGTTTATTTTATTTGTAAATTTGATTAACATATTTGTAAATGGCGTTTATTGGCTTGTTTGTATGATCGATTTGTTATGCTAAACATGATTTATCTTTAAATTGCATGTATTTTATTATTTCAAACTTGATTTTATTTTAATTATCGCTCATGGTTTCAAATCTTATTTTTGCAATTTATTTTCAAACCTTTAACATTGCTTGTTTATTTTGAGTTTATAAAGTGTTTTAACTAAAAAAATGTTATCTTCAAATTTTTTTTGTAATTTTCTTTAAATTCGTCTTTAATTCTAAAAAAAATCCTACGACGGAATCTAGAAATATTTGAGAGTCCGATTTTCTAGAATTCTTGAGGTGAGGGATCATTATCTTTGCTAGTCCGAGATTTTGATCCCAACAAAAAATGAATCTAATTAAATTAATTTTTTTTAAAAAAACTTTTCTTTATAAGAGGTTATCCTATGATAGATTTGAGAAAATTGTAAAATTTTCTCATATTTTGAGGTGATATTATTTCTAGAATCTTGGGAATAATTTCAGTATAGCCAAATTGATGGATTTAAATCCACTTATTTTATGGGATTATAACTCCAAATATTGGAGTAATGAGAGGTAGAATAAGACATTTTTTTTTAAATCTAATTTTCCTAAATAAGTTTTTTCTGTCATTCTAAAATTTTTGCAATTCAAGATTAAACTTTGGCCACCGTTTTTAAACGGGTGTTGTGGGGTGCTAACACCTTCCCCATACACAAACAACTCTCGAATCCAAATCTGGTTTTCGCATACCATTTTTTTTTATATAAAAAATGTTATTTTATTCTATTTTTGGTGTCCAATCACACCATAAAAAAGATTGGTGGCGACTTCTTTTAAACATCCCTATTTTGAGGACGTCGGCCCCTCCGCATTGCAGGTACGTGGCGACAGTTGAGATTACTTTGCACCTTTTTTAAGTAAAATAATCACTCTATCTTATAATAATGTATTTGTATGTCAACTTTGTAAATACGATGTCTCAAAAATTTTAGTTATTATTGTGATTTATATGTCGAAGGACTCTTATTGAATTTTTTAATTTATAAATAATTAATCATACAATTGAAAATTTAGAAGGAAAGTTGAATTAAATAGTTTTTGAATTAAAAAGAACTAAAGTTAGCTATACGAAAATTTTTACATTGTAAATTAAATATACCATGAAAACTTTACAGCATTAAATTATAGAAATATCACTGCAATAAAGAAATTAATTTTAGCTCTTAGGTCAACAAAAATTAAAATAACATTTGTTCACAAATTTCATTACAAAAAATTGTTTTCCCACAACCATTAATCGCTACAAGTATCACGCTTCTCTATAGGCTTCAACAATGAAACATTATTTCATACGGTTATTTTTATTATTGTTGACCTTTAAAAGATAGAATAAGTGATTCCATCATTATTAATCTTAAGCGGCAAAACAAAGGTTTCGTTGTTGATGCTTTATATAGGGATGGAATATGTATTTTTCCATTGCAGATTTTTAGCGACGAAATAAGTGTAACGACCCTAATTTCCAGCCTAATTTCAACTATGTATGCCACTAGATACCATCCTCTGTGTCTAAATTTCAACAGTATAACGGCGCTATCCGGATAAATTCAAAATTTTACTTAACCTGTTTTAAGCAAGAAACACTTCTAAGAATTCTCCTAATGTCCGACCTCCTCCAAACTACAATATAACATAGTTGAGCTCCAGCAGAACAACATACAACAAGAGTAACACATGCACCACACAACAAGAGTAACACATGCACCACACACAACAGTTAAACGAGCATGCTAAGCCAGAAAATTAATATCGACAGATAACATGTTCAGCAACACAACAAGTCCAGTAATCCAACAAGTACAAACAAAGGTCATGAATCAACTCAGAGTTACAAAGAAAAGCCTAAGTTCAAAATGAAAGTTCCTCCAAGACAAAGGAAGGGTCCTATAGCCTCGTTATGTCGCCATCGTCACTCTCCAGCTCACTGTTTGTCCTTACCTGCAACCAAAGAGATTAAAATTGACTGGACGTAAGTATTCTTATACTGAATAAATATTCTTATACGCATCCGTCTACCTTAATGTCTGTCATGGAATATCATGATAACACTTGCATATTTTAGATATATAATTCATCCAAGCAATAAAAAAAAAAACACAACACTGCAACAATATAATTTTTTACAGCAATAGAAAAGTCCCCCTTCATACCAAATTCCTTAAGTGGACTTGTCCAAATGATCCATCTTGCTTCAAATATTTTTCCACTACACACTCTTTAAATTACTTTTTGAATCTCATCTACTTGTGTGTCAACTATGCTAATAAATTTTAAGTTTTATATAATGAATAATATAATTTGTAAATTAAATTAATTAAATAATAAACATTAATTATTAGACTTTTAGACATAAATTCCAACTAACATTCTCATACTTATTATTATTATTTTATTCTATACTCTCATCTAAATTAGTAAAGTATAGTTATTACCAACTTAAATATAGGTCAACTACTTAAAACATTATCTCTTAAACAAGATGTCAAAAGTTTGAATTTTTACACATGTATTGAACTAAAAAATAATAATAATAATTCGTGAATTTCCTTATTAGAGAATTACTTCATTCATGCATTTAAGTTTCAATGTAAACCACATTTCTCAAATGTAGGATTCATATTTACAAAAATAATTAATTTGTGATACATGAATAGAATAAAGGCAATAAACAAAGGCATTCAATTAATCAAATCATAAATTTAATCTCTTGAGAATAAGAAATTTAGTAGTGTAAATAACAAAGTTGAGTAATAAATTTCATAAAAAGTTGCAACAAGTGAAGAGAAAAAAGAAATAAATTTCGTTGTGTCAAATTTCTGTTCCCAATCCAATCTCTTAGGATTTCTAGCCTTCTTCAAAACAAACAAAAGTAAAGAGATTGGATTGTGGGATCCAACCAAGTAAACTTTAGTCTAGTTACTTTAGAAATTATTATACTTTAATTCCTATACTTACTTTTTTTTACGTACATCATTAACATTTGAGAGTGAGAGATTCAAACTCATGTTCTCTTGATCATAAATCTTACTTAATGTCAGTTGAGCTATGCTCTTATTGACAACTCTCATACTTTTAAAAGTACAAAAAATATGAGATTAAATTTGAAGATTTAAAAGTAAATAGATTAAAATGGAACAAGATTAAAAGTATAGAAATTAAAATGTTGTTTTTTTGTAAGTGGTCTTTAGAAAAACAAATACTAGAATAAATGTAACTCAACCATAATTAACATGTATTTTTTTTATACCTCTAAATATCATTTGATATACTAAAAAAATCTTTGCCTAAAAAATCTCTTTATATCTCCCTAAAAAACTATTTGTGTCATCTCGCCTTTTCTCTCTCTATTATCTCAGTGAGGATTCTCTTTCCAAAAAATCTCATATCTTTCCTTTGTCTCTTTCTATTATCTCACTCAAGTTTCTCCATTAAAAAATTAAAAAAAAAATCTATTTCTTTCAATCCCTCCCTTTTCTCTCTCATTTTCTGTTTTTTTTTTTAAGAAAAAAACCTCTGTCTCACATGGCTTTTTCAAGAATTATTGGGAGGGCATGGTACAACATAACTAACCATTTTATATGTTTGTTGTTACCGAGATTAAAAAATATATGATAAATAAATTTAGTCACAATCATTCCGTGAAAATTAGAATTTAGTTTTTAGGGTTTTAAAAGACAAAATTTCGTCTCTATAGTTCGATAAAAACCTAATGAATCATCTTTATGATTTTATAAAAACCTAATAAAGAGTACCTATAACTTATGGTTCTATTAAATCCTCAAGAGACTATATATATATATATATATATATATATATGAAAGTTTAATTAAAGAGACTAATCCTAACTTTTAAAACCATATGAATTCATTTTAACTTTTGGATGAAATTTATAATTTAACTAAAAAATGAGCATACATATTTCTAACTTACATCTAAAAATTATTAGGAAGCAACTAGATAAGACAACCATATTCGTATAGGCAAGTGAGACAATTGACTAAAAGCTCTCAACTTTTGAAAGCCAACTTTTTTACATAAATATATAATAATAATCTTCTATATCTTTTCTTTTATAATTATAAATTTAATTTCAATTATAAGAACGTTAATAAAAATATTTAAAAATATCTTAATTTAGTTATATCATATTTGTTAATATTAAAATACAAATTAATTTTTATTGTGGATATTTGTTTTAAATTCGGGGGGCCTTTTCAAATTCTATAATTTCTCTTTTTTTTTTTTTTACTCCCGAAGAAAACAGGTACATAAATGAACCGAGTCCATATCTAAATGAAAGAGACTCTGAATATGAAAGTATGGTGCTCGAGGAAGAGTGGTACATGAATGGATCGAGTCCACATCTTAATGAGAGTAACTATGAGTATATGAAAGTATAGTTAAGAAATGTTTAAAACAATTAATAGCTACTACTTATATCAATAAAGTGCATTGTTTTTTTTTTGGTGACTTAATCATAGGAACTCTAAAGTTAAGCGTGTTTCGCTTGGAACAATCTTATGTTGGATGACTTCCTGTAAATTTTCGGGAACATGTGAGTGAAGATAAAACATGTTAGATTCCGAATTTTAAGCCTCGAGTGTTACATCTTTTTTTCTTTTTTTAAATGAAAATATTTCAATTTTCCTTAAAACTTTCACATTCGCTACAAATATATTTTATTAACGAATTTATCGCAGTTTTAAATAAACTTTTCTCTAACTTACACAACGTTTTTATTGTGTTACCAATAATATATATATATTGCTTTAAAAGAGTATTAAAATTAGCAATAAAATAGTATTAAAGTTAACAACACATTGAAAGAAGTTCTTCAAAACTAAAATTAATTCAGTTGAATTTGATCAGTTATGTCACAGAGACATTCGATGGGTTAGTAATATTATATATTTAAAAATATTTTAATGAAGTTAGATCATCAACATTTAATTCATATAATTTTATATTTAAAAATAATAAAAATAAAATTTGAATAACTTATTAAGGTCCTTAGAATCTCTTGCCTAGGTTTTAGTTCCATATTTATATTGAATCGCCATGTAAACTATGGTTTTACCAACCCTCTTGAGAAAATTATTTAAGGAGATTATTAGAAGAACTTGATTAACAATTTTACGTTTGATGTATTAAGAGAATTTAAATCTTCAATTTCAAACTTGAGTCAAATTATTATTTGAATCGGTCGGTTCTAGTGGTGGGCACATTAAATAATTTTTTTCCTCGACCCCTTTTCTTCCTTCTCTTACACGACACTTGGTGCAGTCATTATTGCCTACTCATGATCTTTAATATAATTTCTTTTCACACCCATCTTTCTAATGATTAACTATCTCCCATCATTGCACAGAGACCACAAAAAGTTGTTCATTTTTCGTTGGCGCCTTTCACATTCGCATTTTGAAAATCTACATTTTTAATCTAACCCATACTAATATTGATTGAGATTGATACCCAAACAAGAAACTAGAAAAGACAAACAATAATTCACTAAATCATAACGCTTCAATATTTTTGATATTTGAGGATTTGATTGAAGTTTCACATTGGTTAGATAAGGAAAAATCATAGATACATCAGATATTTGAATAATTCCAAAATCAAAATAAATAGAAAAA
Source organism: Trichosanthes cucumerina (assembly GCA_036507285.1). Taxonomy (NCBI): domain Eukaryota; kingdom Viridiplantae; phylum Streptophyta; class Magnoliopsida; order Cucurbitales; family Cucurbitaceae; genus Trichosanthes; species Trichosanthes cucumerina. The sequence goes on along the minus strand of CM071842.1, from coordinate 8,297,287 downwards.
GTTGATGCATGGCTAGTCATTTAATAACTATTCATGCAATCAATCATTTGATATAATGTTTAATATAATTTTTACATTTTTACACCTCCAAAATTACCAATACTTCAATTGATCCCATCTTTCCAATAATTTTAGATAGGGGAGGGATCTAGATTTTGTTAGAGGGAAAATTGGGAGGGAAAATAGAGAGGGATGTCCTAAAAAAAATGTTTTAATTAAAAAGAGATGAAATGAATCTAGTTGAAATAATAGAGAGGAACAGAAATAATTGGAGTGAGAATAGAGGGAGAAAAATAATGAAATTTAATTTGGTGGGCATAAGTTGCCTCAGTTTGTCAGAATAGTCGTCCAAATATGTCCAAAATATAATATATTTTTTTTCGTGGATGATCCAATCGTGTAACAATAACAATTATCTGTTATATTGTTTTTTTTTTCATTAAATTCAACAATTGTGTACTAGGGATCTCGATCTCTAAAATGATTCATTACAAATTATATTTTGTTCTTTAATTTTCTTTTTATGAAATATCAAGAAAAACTATTATTGAAAAAAAAGTAATGAACAAAATGTTATTTAATTTTAAATATAAAAAGGAGTAAGAAAAGATGCATCCTATTGAATTAAATAAGAAAGTAGAAGTAATATCAATTAAATTTCAGACATGTTGGAGTGGGCATGTTATTATATCTTTTATCAAAATATCACAAGTTTTTATTTGCATTTAGTTTTTAGTTTTTAAAAATTATATTTATTTTTTCATCATTTCTCTTCAATGATTTCTATGTTCTCTATAATACTTTTCATCTTTCTTAAAAAAACATTTAAATTCTTAATCATATCTTAAAAACAAAAAAAAGTTTTTGAAAAGTATTTTTTTTAGTTTTCAAAACTTAGCTTGTGTTGGAAGTGCGACCAAAGTCCCACATTGATTAGAGAAGGGAAAAATCATGGATATATAAGTGAGGGATAGTATGTCCATTGGTATTTTTTAAAAAAAGTAAAAATAAAAAACTAAATAGTTATCCAACAAAGTCTAATGGCGTTAACCTTAAAAAATTATTTAAAAAAAGTTAAAATATGATTGAAGATGATTACGTTGTTAGAGACACCAATAGATATAGAAGGACAAAATAGAGATTTTAAAAGCTTTAAATAAGAAGCAAATTATAAAAGCTGTCTATCTTCACCGCTTTCATTTTATTAGTCAACTTTCTTAATTTAGGTGAAGTTTATGTTGATTGATTCAAGTTGAAAAAAATAACTAAAAAAACAAACAAACAAAAAAAACAATAAATTGCTACCCTAAGACGACAAATTATTCAACCCTTAAGTCTCGAAGGGCCTACGTGACGAAAGTTCTTGTGTGAATCCACGCAAAGCTTAGTCATTAGTCATGATTGGTCAAAGAAGTAGGTGTATCGCCCTATGAATTTAATTTTTGTTTTTATATGGTGGTGCTTTTTGAATAACTATTGAATCATGTCTAAAAATATATTAGCTTCTAGTCATAGTTAATTATTCATTTGTTGTTTTAGTTCTATGTTAATACATGAATGTAATTTAACTCGTTAAGTCATTACATTTTATAAGGTTAAAAATTTGAATATGATTGGTATATGTTGAATTAAAAAAAATATAGAAATAATTTATCAAATCTATATATTTTTTTAAGAAAAATTATGTGAGATAATGAGAAGTCAGAGAAAGAAAGATGGAGAGAGCTCCTAGAAATAGTGCAGATAAAAGTGGAGAGAGATGATTGGATGAGAATAGAGAGAGAATTATTATTAGAGGTTTTGTCGGCTCAATGTATAGTAAACGAAAATACGAACCTATGATCTCATGATCATGTCCGCCGTTTATGTCGGTTGAGGATCTTTTGTTTCATGACTTCATTAATTAGTTTCTCTTTCATAAATCCAAACCAATGAAAATATGTAGGCATCATAATTATTTCATATTTATTCGACCTAATATAGGATTGATGTGGTTGGTAAAATAATTGCTCTCAATTCCTTTTTATGGTTTGATAAAACCTCATAAATAGTCTCTATAGTTTGATAACAACTCATAAATAATCCCTAAATTCTAATTTTTTAAAATCATATGGACCAAATTTGTAATTTAACACAAAAATTTTATGACAATAGAAGAGTTGTCGACAGTTTTGTACAACCGTCGGTAGAACCTACATCTGTGGATGATAGAGAAAATTTCAGAAAGAGATCAGATATGTTGATGCTACCATAAAGCATCGACAAATTGGACTTCTATTGATTGCTTCACCTGGCATTAGCATAACCTACATTGATTAATTCTCAAATAGTCATCTATCCATGCCATGATGCGTACTCATTTTCTCCGAGAGCATATCACATGTTCAATAATAGTGCTCAACCACACAAATTTTTACCTATCTTTGTCATTAAAGTCTCACCACCTGATCTTTGCTCGATGCCTAGAGATTATACTGACGCAACTAAATTTAGGGCATGACTCTGATACCAATTGTTTAGAACAATGAATCCTCCCCATATCTTTATATGTAATTATTTTATATTGTCTACTTTGGATATAAACTTTCATAGCTTTAATTTTGGTTTCACTCATACGACTTCATGCTAATAAAGATGTTATCTCACTTATACATACACGAATTTTTCCTTTTTTTAGACTACAATCACATTTCTAGAAAAAAAAAAGGTCATTTCAACACAAGACAATATGCACTCAAAATATAATCCTTTTATTTTCTTTTTGTTTAATTCTAACATCATACACCAAAGGGAGAGATCAACAAAAGACAAAAGTAAACTTATTTAATTAAGCTTGAAACTCCCAAAAATTAAAACAAAAGAAAACAAAAGGGTTCAAGAATAAAAAAAATATAAAACATGTCTTACACTTTTTATTTTTTTTTTTCTTCTTCTTTTTTTTTTTTTTTCCTAGAGGACAATTGGAGCTGTAAATGTCAAGTGAAAGTACAATAAATTCCTTTGCTAGTTGTCAATATGATGTAGACTTGCTTTAGACAAAAGGGGTTCCTCCAAATCAATTCTATAGCTGTCTGTCTCAACTGAAGGAGATTCACAATCTTCTTCTTGTTTTTCAACACTATTCTTCTCTATTCCTTCTTCTTTCACATAATCATTTGCTTTTCCCCAAAGAACAATGTACAATCCAACAATTACAACCACGCCCCCCAACAAGCTGAAAAATTATTCAAAAAAGCTTATGAATAAATGAGCAATCTTCACCTATATATATATATTTTAATAGAAATTTGTCATTCTTGATATAAAGACTAAGAAAGGAATAGAAACAAAGTCATTTCAAATAATTTTTTATATCATGTAGTATATATATGAAGGAATAGAACCAAAGTCGAGGTTAAGGATAGGGTCGCGGGCTAAAAGTATCTACATCAATTCTTATCTCTTTTGAAATTGTTGGGAGTGCGACCGATGTTCCACATCGACTAGATAAGGGGAAGATCATGTGTTTATAAGTGAGGGATACTATTTCCATTGGTATGAGATCAAAAGCAAAACAATTAGGGCAGATGACTATTTGAGAGGAGGCTCAGTTGGTAAGATTGGAGTTTTGGTGAGAAATATCTTTCTCTTTCCCCATCCCGAAAATTAACCGAACAAAAAATTCATTTTTCAAACAAGTTAGTGAAATTTCCCCCCTTGGGAGAAGGAAAAAAATGCCAAAATAATTTGTGGCTTGATGATGTTTAAAATTGCTTTTTTTAAAAAAAAGGCATATAAAGTTTTACCTTCCAGTATAAATCTCTTCATGAAGAAATATAGCTGCTAAAATAGTTGTAATAATGGTGCAAAAAGGGTTGAAGACTGCAGAGAAGACAGGGCCCCTTTTTGAAATACCCCAAGCTTGAAGAAAATAGGCAACACCTGACCCAAAAATTCCCTATCAACCAAACACAATGAGAGAGAGAACTCAAGTTAATTAATCTCAAAAAAACTTATCAAAACCCTTTAACTTTTTTAAGATTGGGAAAATGGTAAAAAAAAAAAGAAAAACAAATCAAAATTACTTACTGAGAAAAGGTAACAAATAACTTCAGTACTTGAATGTATTTTCCATATTTCTAAATTGGTTTGCTCTACCGATAGAGTAAAAATGATTGATTGTATCAGTGAAAAGAAACACGTCCATGCTGATAAAGATAGCTTGTCAGGATAGCTTTCTATTGCCGGTACCTGTTTCATAATACAATTGTTCCTTTTTTAGTCTTTTCTTCTTAATAATTTGATTTTAAGAATGGTCCACATGTAATATTAGTCCTATTATGCATGTTCAAGCTATTGCGCCGATCTCCATGCATCTCTCCGTCTATACAATAAAAAAAAAATAATAATTTGTCATATGACAAACGGTAAATGAGTGGGCTGCACAAAAATGATTGTAGCCTAGGGTGCATCTAAGTTTTTTTCCATTTTGAAAACAGTCAAATAAAAAAAAATTCATTTGTTCACAAATAAAAAAAAATAAAATAACAAACTCCATTAAACCAAGATTGTTAATTTATTACTATATTATTATTAATAATACCAAAGAATGAAAAAAATACCTGCAAAATCAACCAAATGGACCAGCAACAACAGCTCCCAAAGAGACTTAAGGAACCCAACAACCAAGCCTGATCACTTCCACTTTCAACACCAAATATTGCAGATTTCACCCCAAAACCTTGTGTTGCATTCAATAACTTTGGACCCCTCATAAGGGCCATGAACATAGCTCCACTCACACAAGTCACTGTTCCTCCTATCTTTGCCAAGCTCCTCAAGCTCCCCATCTTCACACTCTCCATTCTGCAAATCCATTCCCATTACAACCGTTAAATCATCACTCAACTCAAAAACTTAAGTAGTATATATAACATATAATTCTACTACCAACTTACCCGACAATTGCCGCTATCACAAACGTCACCGCTGGAATCAGATTTTCCATCGCGGTCGCTAATGACGAGCTGGCTAAGAAAAGTCCCTCGAAGAAGAAATTGAGATTCATTGTTGTACTGTCCAAAGTCCATCAAAATTAGACAAAGGAGAAGAATGAGGAAGAATACAAAACATAAAAAATAGTTCAAAGATGACTTCATGTATTAGATTACACGAGTTCCATCTCAAAACCAATTGACAATAAGAGCAGTAATTCATATATCTCATAAGTTGTGAGGTTTCTCTCCACCTTTTTAACGTGGGATCCTCGACAATTTGAAGAGTTTTGTAAATCGTACCCAATAAGACCAGCAAGGAAGATCAAATAAAAGCTCCTCAAATCCAAAGATAACTTCATGGATTTAGACCTGCCATCTCCAAAACATAAGACAAAGAAACAAAAACACAAATACAAACAACAAGGGCAAAGGATAATTTTGAGAATGAATGAATGAATGAATTTAACCTTGAAAAATAAGCAATGGGTCCAATAAAGAGAGTGGCAATGGCTTGTCTATAAACAATAAAAACTCTAGGACTCATGCCCTCCAAGAGGGCAGCTCGGGAGGTGAGAGTCACAATGGCGTAAATTACTTGAATTCCTAACATTGCCATTGCTGGTAAGTATTCTTCAATCAAACCCATATTTTCTTTCTTTTTGGTTAAGGGGGGGGCTTCCTTTCTCCTCTCCGATTAGAAATGGCCTCAAACTTGCAAATTTATATCATTTTTGGTTCACATGAGAGAGAGATAGAGAAAAAAAAGGATATATAATTATTTAATTTGTGTGATGAAAAAAAAAAGAAAAAAGAATGAGATAGTGGGCAGAGATGGCGATTTCAAACTTGCAATTCTTGTGAACTTTTTTTTAATGAATTTTTCCTCTATTATGCCACACGTTCTACTATTTTATTTTATTTCTTTTTATTCAACTTGTGCCGTTTTGCACATCTTTGTAACTTTCATTACAATCTTTTTCACACTTTCGCGTTTGTAATGTTGGAACGTCATCGATGATGGTTTAGTTTGAGATTGTCGTGGCTATTGAAATAATTGTGACTAAATGTGTTAAAGAGATTTGTTTGTTTAAGTACAATTGAGGTTGGGGAATTCAAATCACAGATCTCGTGATTGTTAACACATTTATCAGGTCGGTTGAACTATGCTCTCTTGCTAAAGAGATTTGTTATCGGTTAGTGTTTTGTCTATATTAGTTTTAATCTTTAAAAAGTAGGCAATATTTCATAAATTAGTTTTAAATTGTTGAAATTTAATTATAATAACCAAAATGTGGTTAAATTACAAGTTTAGTTTGTGAACTCTGAGATTTGTGTATTTTGCCTCTAAACTTTCAAAAGTGTCTAATAGGTTTCTAAACTTTCAATTTTGAGTCTAATAGATCCCTAAACTTCAATTTTGTTTCTAATAGCTCCTTAAGAAATTGAAAATTTTGAAAAAATTTAATTAATCTATTAAAATATAAATTTGAATTTTTATGTCTAATGAAATCCTAAAATTTTAATTTTGTATCCAATAGATCTGTGAATTTTAAAAAATGGAAAGCTAAAGGATTAAATTTGTCATTTTAAAAGTTCGAACCAAATATATACAAATATCAAAGTTCAAAACTAAATTTATAATTTAACTAAACTAAAATAGGTATAATATTTCAATTTCTGGTGATATTATGTCTATATTTAATTTCAATTCTTTTATTTTATGATAATTCTTTCACAATGTATATGGTTTAAATTATAAATTATCTCTTTATTCAAATTTTTTGATATTAAGAAAAACCATTGATAAAATTTTATATCAAACATAATCTTATTTCAATTTAATAAAAAAGGGCAAGAAAAATAAATTTCTTGACGGTAGAAGTAAAAATTTTAATTTGAAACAAGTGTTGAACCACACATGATATTATATCCTCGATAAAAATGTCAAAAGTTCAAATCTTTTTAAAATTTAAGATGTCAAAAGTTTAAATCTTTTTAAAATTTAAGGCCCTTAAATTTACCATGTTGTATCAATTTTCACCATGTCCTTTTAATTTCATCAAATTTGACCCTAGACAGAATTAAATATTGCAACTTCTACGCTCTTTTATTCAATTTTTACTAATTCATCTACTAATATTTTTTAAAAAAAAAGATGTAAAAAATTTTGTAAACTCACTAATTTCATTAATATCAAAATTTACAACATTTAAGGTTCAATAAATACACAAACAAACTATTGAATAATGGAGCCAAAACTTTCCAATTGTAACAAAACTCACAAGTTGATGAGATTAGGATTGAAGATGATTCATGGCCACGTTGTTTGACAGCTATAATGTGAGGACAAAATAGAAAATTTAAACAATTTGTTAGCAAATAAAGAAGCAAATAATAAAAGCTGATATTTACCAGATTCTTCGAATCGAAGCAATTTAATCAAAGTCAAACATAATCAATCCAGGGCCGAAAAGGAGAACTCAAGTTTTTGAAGGGTGATTTGGTAATGTTTCCACTTTCTTGTTCCATTTTTCTTAAATTGTTTATTATTTATTGCTTTTTCTTTTCAAAAAAGAAAGAGATTTTTGTTTCGCAACTTATTTCTTGTAAGCTCACGTATTAAATAATAAAAAAAATAAATTTATGAAAATTAACTTCTGTCAGTATAGCTCAATTAGTTAAAACATATATTTTCGGCAAAAGAAGTGAGGAGTTTTTCTATAGTAAACTTAAAAAATAAAATAAAATAATAATTTTATTTATGTTTTTTTTTTTACAAATTATCAATGACAAATAGGAATCCTTTTTTTATTTCTGATTTTTTAAAAGAATGCTTCTTAAAGATTAAATTATAAATTTAAATATAATACTTCATTTCATAACTATTTAGTTTTTTTATTTTAAAAATTAAGGTTATAAATATTACTTTCACCTATTAGTTTTTGTTGTTTGTTATATCTACTTTTACCTATATTTTTAAAAACCCAAAGTTTTGACAACTAAAAAAAAATAGTTTCAACATTTTGTTTTTGAAAATTTGGCTAAAAATTCAAATATTTTCTTAGAAAATACGAAACTAATTGTAGAGAAACGATGAGAAAACAAACATAATTTAAAAAAAATGGTTATCAAATGAGGCACAAACTTTTAATTTTGTATTTATTTGATCAACTTTAAAAAGTATCTAATAGGTCCTTGAACATTCAATTTTATGTCTAATAGATTCCTGACTTCTATTATGTTCTCAAACTTTCAATTTTGTTTCTAAATGCCCCTAACATATTCAAAATTTTCAAATTTGATTGATTTATTTGAATTTTTTAAAATGCCAAATAGACCAAGGATCTATTAGAGATAAAATTAAAAATTCAAAAACATATTAAACACAAAATTGAAAGTTTAATAACTTATTAGATAATTTTAAAGTTCAAAAACCTATTTGACACAAAATTGAAAGTTAAACACTTATTAGGCATTTTTTAAAATTCAATAACGAAATTGACACAAATATGAAAGTTCAAAAACTTACTAAACATTAGACACTTTTCAAAGTTTAATAACCGATAGACACAAAGTGATAGATTAAATTTATAATTTGACGTAGTTTTTCAAAACTAAAAAGAAAAAGAAACTTATTTTTTTCATTTGCATTTGGAATTTCATTTTATAATTTAACGAAAGTCTCACATTGAACAGATAAGCGAAAAATCATCCGTATATAAGTGAGTAATAATATTTTTATTAGTATCGAGTTTTTTTGGGTGAAACCAAAATCAGAGTCTGGGATGAGAGGCATGTCCCGAAACCCATACCAAGAAAAGAAACAAACAATAATTTGCTACACTCGGACGCTCAACTCTCAAAGAGCCTACGCGATTAAAGTCCGTGAATATAATACAGTCATACACGCAAAGTTTAGTCATGGGATTGGTGAAAAACGTGGAGGCTGTTCCAGCGTATGAATTTGACTTGTTTTTTATTATGTGGTCATCTCTTTTGATTAACTAATAAATCATGTTCAGAATGTGTTTGCTTTTAATAATGATTATATCAACTGTTCACTGCGACAAATGATTGGGGGAGGCCGATACTTCTAATAATGGTTAATATTAGTGTTTTGTTTTAATGTTGTCTATGTTCTGATCCTCTGATCTTTTCTTATCTAAATCATTGATTTTCACATTGCATTCTCTATTGTTTTCAATTCTTGTTGAAAATATTTACTATTTTTCTCTCCTCTTCATTGAAAAATATTGGTTAGATTAGACTTTTTAAAAATGGTGGATAATTAAAGTTAGTCAAATTTTTATTAAATGTTTTTTTAGTGCATCAACAATTGGGGGTGGGGGATTCGAACTCATAACCACTTGGTTATGAGTCATATTTGATGTCAGTTGAGCTATGCTCTTGTTGGCAAATTTCTATTAAATGTTAATCAAACTTCTCTCATACATTTTAATTGCTAATGGAAGTTTTTAGGTAGTTTTCTTTTTCTCTTTTTCTTTTGTGATTGATGTCGGTTGAAATAAACCACCCTTAGGTTTTAATTTTATTTTTTTAAAAAAATTGTGGATTAAGTAAAAAATATAACAAATAAAATGATATTTCTACCCAAAAAAAATATTTAATAACTTATTTAGGTTGATGTAATTAACAAAACAAAGAAAAATCAAACATGACATTGAGCAAGAATGACATTTAAAATTATAGTTAGAGCAAGAACACTATCTACAAAATAACTTACCATTATAATAGTTCATACCCATCATATAATAATTTTGATGGAAATACTTGAAAGCAAACTATTGAAATGTTATTTCATTTGATATATTAATATCACAACCTTAAATATTTTATGTATTAGTTTTAATATTTTTAATATGCAGAAATTAAATTTGTTGTTGCCAAATTTTTTACTGGAGAACACACCTGACCTTCACGTGACAGCGACGGTAAATTTGTATCTCTAGGAGGAAGAACGCAACCTGCAAGACAAAGAAAACCTAGACACTTGTGTGGTGTAGCCACACCGACTCCGATGCTTAAGTCAAAGAGAGTTTAGAGAGAATTTAAGAGTTTTTGAAGTTATGGTAGCTAGAATTCACTTAACTGGCTCTCCCCTCCTCAGAGAGCTTAAATAACTCTCCTCTAGGATTTTTCGTGGGTTTTCATTGCCTAATGGGAAAACGAAATGTCGGAAGTGGGCTGAAACAGGGCCTACAGACCAAATGGGACCGATGCAAGGCTCCGAAATGGGCCTTGGATCTGGTCGGTCGAGGCCGACCACGTAGCACGCCCTCTCGTCCCTTTTCGCCTCAAGTCGGTAGTCTTCGTTCGATTTCGATCCATTTGGACTTCGTATTGGGCTTCTTTCCTCGTTCGACCTTTCGTTGTAGCCTTTTAACCAACCCTTTCATTGTTGATCCAATTTCATCCATAACATTAGCCCTAACTCCCTAGTTAGAATTCTAGATTAAGAGCATGTAAAGTAATTGTATGGAGCCTGACTTGGGAGTAGCCTACTAAGCTTTTTTGGAGTTATTGTCGATCTTTCGAGGTTTGTCTCGAATTCTCTCTAATTATTGTTGTCCATCTAGATGAGGATATTCAATCTTCTAGAATGTCAATTCCTCTAGAAGTTTTCTCTGGATTCACGATCTATGTCGTTTTCTTGGAGAGAATGTGTAGTTTTGAGGTGGTTTTCAAATACGTAGCTTCAGGTAGCCTTGTAGCTTCAAGCTTTTCATAATCATTTCTAGACTAATGTAACTTTATCTCGAGTCGATACCAAGAGAGAATAAGAGAAAATGAGCAAGGAAGTAGGAATTGAGGGTTGAACAATGGCCTAGATTGGTCGTCCTCAGCCAGTCTGGTCGCCCAAACCCTTGCGCGCACCGTTTTGTCAACTGTGAAAAAGTTCTCCTCAGCCTCTGCATCTTATTTTTGTGATCCTGGAATTTTCTCAGTGAATCAGGTTCATCTCTACTTCTCTATTTTATGCTTCTCATTTCATTTTATGAAACTCATTGCGAGACTTAGCTCGAATTTTTAAGTTGCTCAGATTAATTAATCAAGTCCCTCTTATGGACCTAATTAATTTTCTGGATGTGTTCAATAGGACCCATCGTGATATTTTTCTCAGATTTTTGGGTTGCCAAGATCAGTTAACCGAAGTCTTTTGTGGTCCAATCAACCTTCAGGGTCGATTCATCTACGCCTAAGTACTCAAGAGTTTTGCATGTTTCGTACATTGTTCACACGACATAATCTGTCGTATCTAGAGTAGGCTCCAGATTTTGGCTCTAATTCTGATGATCGATCTTGTCTTCCTCATTTTTTCTTGTGATTGAATGCTGGAAAGAGTTCAACTATAACCATGAGAGTGTGTTCTAATGATAGTGGTTAGCCTCGACCAGGGTGGTCAACCTCGACCAAGGTGGTCGGCCTCGGCTAAAGAGGTGGTTGGCCTCGGCCAATGGTGGTCGACCTCGACCATATGAGGACGCCCTCGACCATGTGGTCAGTCTCTCTTTTCCAGCCCCCTATCTCGTTTGTTTTCTCTAACTCATGAGTATGTTGCTTGTATTCTCTAGATATCTCTAATGGGAGTGGAGTAGCATATGAATGAGAGTTGGTTGTATTTTCATCACACTTTTTTTTTTATCTTTTTTAATCTCAACACAAGACTTTTATCTCTCTATTTATCGTCCTTGTTTCTTTGTAATGAATTGTACTTCAAAAAGATCAACTCAAACAAATAGAATTATAAGTCTTACTAATCAAGATAAATTGATAAAAAAATATGCAAGTTTTATCAAACAAGAAAAATTGACAAATAAGTCTCTCATGCATGAACTCAAACCACAAAACCAAAAGAAATAACTTACTTATAGTATGATCGGCCTCAGCCTATGGTGATCGGGTCTCCCTTTTGGCTTACTAGGCCAAGGTAGAGCCCAATTTGGGGCTCTACCACCTGGTCGACGTCGGCCGAGGCCGAGGTCAACCAAGTGCTTGGGTTGGCCCAAGCACGCCCCTTGTCCCTTCTTGAGTTGGTCCTTGTTCGATTTTGGTCTATTTGGACTTCGTACTAGACTTGTTTACTCGTTCGACCTTTCGTTGTAGCCCTTTAACCAACCCGTTTATTGTTGATCCAATTTCACCTATAACAAAATTATTCTACATGTTTATGTAATCTTAAAACTAATGATGAACATTTCGAAGATATGAATTTTTGGCTCTATTTTTGCTATATACATATAAAATTTTTCGTTTTTTATGCTAAATATTGTCGTGATGAATTTAATTAATTTTGAATTTAATATATTGTTTTTTTAATTGACTGTAATGTTGGTTTAGTTTTCAAAGGATGATTTTTCTTCCTTAAATTTAAGGGGCACTTGCATGAATAACAAAAAAAAAAATATATACATATATATATATAAATATTGCACTTATGTCACTCCTTAATTCAATTTGTAAAAAAAATAACAGAAAAAGACCCAACCCAAACGGATAGTATGCAAAGGAAAAAATACCCTTATATTTTTCGCGCGTGTTTGTCAATATGAAGTATATTAATAGGCTATCAATAGTTTATCAAAAACATACTTATCAATAGTCTATCAAAAACATATTGATGATGTACTTATGATATACTATTGATATACTAATGATATACCTAAAATGAAATATACTATTGATATACTACTGATATACCAAATATAAATTATATCAGATATATTGTTGATATACTACTGTATCTAAAAAACTATGGTTAGATTTACAAATATGTTTTCCGTGTTATTCAATATCGAGAAAATCAGTAGTCTATCAACAATAGATCTAATATAGTAACGATATATCTAACCAAAAAATAATTGCATAAGTGATATACTACTAATTCTGTTCATTTCACTAATATTAAGTATATATCAATGTAATATACTACTGATATATTTTATTTAGTATATCAACATTATATCACAAATAGTGATTTATGTCGACATACTTTATTCAGTAATATTAGATATATCAATGGAATCTTAAAATCTATTGCTAGATTTACAAATGTTTTCCTTGTGTTTTTCAATAGCAAGAAAATAAGTAGTTTATCAATAATAAATCTGATATACCAATGATATATCCAACCAAAAAGTAACTAAAGGAATGATATGATATCTGTTGATTTCACTAATATTAAGTATATATCAGTGTGATATACTAACGATATATTTTATTTAATATATCAACAGTATATCATAAATGGTGATTTATGCTTGACAGTGATTTATGTTGAATATATTTTATTCAGTAATATTAAATATATCAACGGGATCTCAATAACTATTGCTAGATTTGGAAATGCCCTCCCGTGTTTTTCAATATCAAAAAAATCAGTAGTTTATCAACAATAGATCATATATACCAATACCAATGATATATCTAACAAAAAAAAAAAAACTGATATCCGTTGATTTCACTAATATTAAGTATATATCGATGTGATATACTACCAAAACACTTTATTCAGTATATCAACGATATATCACAAATAGTGATTTATGCTTGATAATGATTTATGATGATATACTTTATTCAGTAATATTAAGTATATCAGCGGGATCTCAAAGGCTATTGTAATGTCTGAAAATTTCAGGTAGAGTAAATTTCAGGTTATGCTTTTAAATTTTAGGTAGAATTTATAAGTTAAAACTAAATTGGATTGTTATATCTTATTGTGTGAGATGTATTATTGTATAAAGTATATCACTAATATACCACTGATATATGTATATGAAGTTAATTAAGAGTATATCAGTAACTCGTATATGATATATATTCATTTCACTGATATACTAATGATAGACTAAATGTTAGGTATATTAGTGAAATAAACATATCTAAAATGAATTACATTAGTGATATACTAAATACTAATATGTAAAATATCTCTAATTTGCTACGGATATATAGGAAGTATATCATTATAAATGATATATCTAGAAGGGTATCCGTAGTATATCAGTAATATATTATTAACATACTTCGTTTTAGGTATATATTGGTATATAAAAATAAAGTATATCAGATATACTTTTGATATACCAAATGTAAGGTATATGAGATATATTACTGATATACATGTTGCTACACCAATGAGGTTAAATCTCGAATAATAAAAAAACGAAAAATCAGATTTAAAAAAATTTTCTATATTTGTTAATCTAAAAAACCATAGCTAAGTTTGCAAATATGTGTTAATATTTTGTGCTACTCATTACAATTCCCCTAAACATGCTAACCATTATATTATTTTTCTCATTTTTATTCCCTATATTTTCACGATGTTTGATCACAAAAAAATATTTTATTTTAATTTTTTAACTTTTTTTTGAACACTATTACAATGATATGTTATTGTTGTAGAGAGTGTTATTACTGTAACTATAATTTAAATATTCATTATTGAATTGGTTGATTTTTGTTACATACATCAACTAAATAATTTATTAAATATTTTATTGGTAGCACTACTCCAATTTTGACATTCTATGACACTATAACTAATCAAATCAAATAAGAGGAAGAAAGAAAAATTGTCATAAATTGTTAGAGGCGTATTTTTTCGAGAAAAAATGGAGAATTTTTGTATTTTTGAAAATTTCTGACAGTTTTTCAACATCATAAATTTATGATAGTTTCTCAACATCAAACATTCATGACTTAGATAAAAAGTTGTCATGAGTGGTTGGATGCACATTTTTGGAGCGAAAAAACGAAGATTGTCGTATTTTCGAAAATTTATGATAATTTTTCAACATAACAAATTTATGATAATTTTCCAACGTCAAGCCCTACTCTCATTTTCTATTTGTCCTACATCGAAAAATTTGTATTTTAAAATGTCTCTCCCTCCTTTATTTTAGCATCAACATTAGCATGGGGGTTTTAAAGTAAATTGTGCCTTGAGTAAATTTTTTTGATTGACAACTACAAACTATCAAAAAAACAAATACTTGACACAAAAATACTGTCATTAACAGTTTTTTGTTGTCATAGAAACAACATTTTTTACCCAAAAATCCTATCATTAACCAAATTTCTGCGACGTTTAAAAATTGTCGTTAATATATATATCTTGACAAAAACATTGGTTTTAGGAGTTATTTATTGACAATGTTTAATTGTCATAAAAAGTTTATCATGACTATTAACAAATGTATTGAATATGTTTTTTTACAACCACATTAATTGTCATAAAATAATTAGTTATGACATATTTTTAGATGTGTCATGTATAAAGTTTTCTTGATGATAGCTTCTAAGACTGAAAAAAAAAAGTCATAAAATGAGGTTATGTTAATTTTTTAATGTCATGAAATCTCGAAATTGTACTAGTACAGACATAACAATTTATTGATAAACTTTCCTTGATCAACGAATTAATTAAAACAAAAAAAAAAATGAAAGGGTGGTCTATTTTAACAAACATCAATCACAGAAGAAAAAAGAAGATGAAAAACAATAAACTAAAAAAGTGACTGCTTGAAAATTTCAATTAGTCAATGTGCTTGATTTGATGATTTATTTGAAAAGATATTTGAAAAGCTCGATTAACATTAAATAGCTATATGATTAAGTTTAATGAAGTTTAATTATTTAAAAACTCGGCCAACGTTAACATTAGTTTAAAGACACATTTTTCTCGATGTGAGATGAGAGACAAAGGGCAAATCTTCTCAATAGAATTGAAAAGAAATCAGGAAATTCAATGTGAAAATCTCAAATAGTAAAAAAAAAGGGAAAAAAAAAACAAGAAAAGGGAGAGAATGGACAACTTTTTTAAAAACAAAAAAGGAAAAAAACTAATGTCATCCATGTGTCAATTTATTGAATGAGAGAGCCATAATGTGCCAATTTCTTTAATAATTTATTGTTCACGAGACACCCGTTATATTTTCTACTCTTCAAATAATATTAATTTGAGCATAGTTCAAATGTATTAATGTATTATATTATGATATATGTTAGGATTTTGAATTTTCCCAGTCACATATTAAATTAAATATTTTTTCAAATAATCTCTAGCCAAGATTTTTTTAGAGGAAATATTAAGTGAGAGGGAGGTGTAAGAGAGAAAAAAAGAGTCGGAGAGAGAAAGCCAGTTGAAATAATATTAAATTTATTAAATACTATAACATATTTTTCTATTTTTTTTAAACTATAATTTATCGAAAACTAATTTACTTTACAGCTTACTTTTTAAAAGAAAGCCAGTTGAAATAATATGTTATAGTGTTTAATAAATTTAATATTAAGGTCACATAATAAGTTAGAAAGGTAGAGAGAAATGTTAGAAAAAGAAAAATATATATGTGAAGATAGAGAGATAAAAGTTTAGAGATACATGAATCATTTAAAAAGGTTCGAGAGAAATAGAAAACTAAAGGAGAAAAGAAAAATAAGTGTTCAAAAAGAAAGAAGTTAAGCATCAAGAGACAGGTTAAAGAGATCAGAATATTAGTTAGAGAAAGAAAAAGAGAGAACAATTATATAAAAAAAGAAATCTTAGAAAGAGAAAAATAAAAGAGCCAGAGATATATTAGATAAAAAAAAATATTAGTTAGAGAAAGCAAGAAAAATTATAGGAAAAGAATTTTTTGAGAGAGAAAGGTTAGAAAATAATTCCTGTTATGAGTTAAATTATACCGGAATGAGTTGGTTAAAGGACTGCGACAAAGGGCCAAAACGGGACATTAAGCCCATTACGAAGTTGATGTAGCTTAAAATCGAGTAGGAACTGATCCAAGGAAAAGAGGGACGAGATCACATACTTGGCTTCCGACCCAAGCACACAGTTGTCGAGGTCGATCAGGGGTAGAGTCCCTTAACCAAGCTCTATCCTGACCCTATGAACTACAGAGCAAGCCCAAGTCTGTGGTCGGCCTCGACCCAATGCAAGACTAACTTTAGGGCTTTGCATCGGTACCATGCGACCTGCAGATCTGTGTGCGGACTATCTTACCTTTTTCCAGTAGGCATCGGAAACTCACGGAGGACCCAATGAAGAAACTATTTAAACACTCTCAGGAGGGGAGAAGAGGGTAAGTTGATTTTAGTCACCAAAATACTAAACTTCTCCCTAATTCTTTCAAACCCTTTATGTATTAAACATCGGAGCTTGTGTGGTTTACACCACACCGGTGTCAAGGTTTTCCTTGTCTTGCAGGCTACGTTCTTCTTCCAAGAATTACAAATTTACTGTAATTGTCACGTGGAGGTTAAGTGCGTTCTTCTATCCAAAATTTGTCAATAACACTTTCTTTTTTGAGGAGAAATATTTTAAAGAGATCAAAATGATAGAAAGTTATAGTATATGACATGTTAGAGAAAGGAAGAGAAATTAAAGAAAAAAAAGAGATTTTAGAGGAAAAAAGTTTAGAAAAATATTAACTTTTTTAGAGAGAAAAGTGAGATAGACATATTAGAAGAGAGTGAAATAAAACTAAAGAGAGATAAAAATTTTAGAAAGAGAGGATTTTTTTTAGGAGTGAAATTTAGAGAGGAAAAAAAATTAGAGATATATATATTAGAGAGATTAAAAAAGAGAGAGAGAAAGAAAAGTTACCGATTTTTTTTTAAAAAAAAAAAGTTTGAGAAACATATTAAAATTTTAGGGAGAAAAAGGTTAAATAGATAGAAGACAATTATAGAAATATAAGACAATTAATAGTTTATAGTCATATGTTCAGATAATTTTCAATTACCTTCCGAATTTTAGAATTAATTTGTCAAACTTCCAACGACCTCAATATAATTAAATTACTAAGGCTAATGTCTAGATGGTAGGTTTAAATCACTTCTTCATTTATACCATAATATTTTTAGAGAAATATAAATTTCGAACTTTAAAATTTTGAGACTGTCGAACTTTAGGCTAACTCATATAGTTAAGGTAATTATAACCTCGACTTAAAGTTAGAGATTTAAATTTCCAAATCATGTGTTATTGAACTAAAACAAGATTACCAATAGAGCATAACTTAACTGATATATTGAATGTATTAACAAATTCAGTGGTTCAATTTCTCAAATTTAGAAAATGTTAGCACCCGTATAACATCCATTAATTAAGAGGGGTTCATGACCATAGAAAAATCTTGGAATTTCTTTTGAAATTTCAAAAGAAATTCTTGACTTGAGAATATCTTTCATGTATTTTAGATTAAAACTGTAGAAAGAGAATCTACTAATTCTTCAAAACATTTTAATTTTATTTTGAAAAAGTAATTCTTTGTTTAATTTTGATGTATTTCTAGAATTATGAAATTCCAGAAAGAGAACAACTTCTTCTCGAATTTTTTTTTTAATAAAAGAATCATTTTGATAAAACATTATTTTTTTAAAAAAAATAGAAAAGTAAATTTCTTGTTTTTGAAATTTTGTTAAAATGGAATAATTTATTTCTTATTTTCGAAATTAAATGTCACAAGTTAATGTTTAAAAAAATGAGATTTTTGTTTTTAATTTCAGAAACTAATTTTAAAAAACAACTTTTTTTTCCTTTCAAAACTTTGTTACCAAAATGAAAGATTTCTTATTTCATTTCATAAATTTAAAAGATAATTGTTTTTTACTTAATATAATCAAAAGAATTTCTTGTTTCAAAAATTTACAAAATAATTATTTTTAGTTAAAAAATTATTGCCAAAATTAAATAGTTTTTTATTTAAAAAATTTAAAAGACACTTATTTTTTATTTTAAAATTTTGTTGTCAAATTAAATAAATTTTTTATTTCAAAAATCGGTTGCAGAAATCAAAGGAATTTCATATATTTTCAGAGATTTAAAAAAACGACTTTTTATTCCAAAAATTGGTTACCAAAATTAAAGGAATCTTTTATTTTCATGAATTTGAAAGATAACTATTTTTATTATAAATCTCGTTGCCAAAACCAAAGGAATTTCGTATTTCATAGACCATTTTGTATTGCAAAGTTCCTTGGAAAGACAAAAAAAGATTTCTTATTTTTTTAAAAAAATTAAAAGACACCTATTTTTTATTTAAAAAATCGTTGCCAAAATCAAAAGGATTTTCCTTGTTCTAAAAATTGGTTGCCAAAATCATAGAGAACTTTTATTTCAGAAATTAAAAATAGTCGGTCAAAATCAAAGGAATTTCTTATTTCACACATTTAAAAGACAAGCAAAGAGTTTTTTGTTCAGAAATTTAAAAGACAAGCAAAGGAATTTCTTGTTTAAGAAACTGAATAAAATTATTTTTTCTTTCAACAATTCGTTGTCAAAATCAAAGGAATTTCTTGTTTTAAAAATTCAAAGACATGTTTTTTATTTAAAAAAAATCTTACTTCAAAAATTTAGAAGCCAACGATACATTCGTTGTCAAAATCAAAAGATTTCTTATTTCAATAATTTAAAAGAAAAACTATTTTTAGTTTCAAAAATTCGTTGCCAAAATCAAAGAGGGTTGTTATTTCAAAAACTTTCAAACACTCTTGAAAGAAAACATTTTCCTCCTTTTAAGGTCTTTGAATGAGAAACAATGCACTTAAACTCGTTAATGTATTACAATGTATAAATGCAGATGTATTTTTTAAAAGGTGTGTATTTTTTTTTAAGCTAATGTGTATAGGGTTTTTAATTTTGATTTGAAAAAAAAAATCTAATTAATTATCATGATATTAAATTTAATTTTACTACATTATCATGCCTTTTATTTATTCAGTTAATTTAATTTGTTAACTAAATCAAAAAATAGATTTGAATTTGAAAAATAGCACGCTATTTCTCAATATTTTTAAAAATAAAAATTGGTAAAAAAAAAGTGAAAAAATTTAAAGAAGTAGTAAAACCATGGTTGAGGTCTAATTGCACACTTAAAATTGACATTGAAGTGATGCTCGTTCAATTGGCTACGACGTAGTAATTAGATTGTTAAATGCTTTACATTGTAGAACATAACAAATTCAAGCAAAAACTAAATAACAATGTTAAATACTTTACATTGTGCTAAAAATAGTATAACTCAACTGACATATTGAATGTATTACTTTATATTGTAGAACATGATAAGTTCGAACAAAAAAATTTTCTACTCCATCTATGTTTGCTAGGGTAAAAACCTATGTATATTGGAAATTGACATTCTATATTTCTTTTGTTTCCCTTTTATCAACTTCCATAGCGAACACATGTAATTATTTGCTAAAAAATATCAATGTTGATAAATTTATCCGGATAATAAATTTACTAATAATTACCAATACTAAATACCAATAGTAAAAAACTTACGAAGGTAATAAATAAGTTTCATGCAGCTAGTTATTTATTTATTTTTTAAATAATTTATTATTTATAATTTTAATTAAATTACATCATTCTCCAAATTTAAATCCTAAAAAGATTAGAAATTTAATATTTAAAATAATTTTATAATTTGTAATATACTCTAAAAAAAATTGTAATCTATGATACTTTATTTAGATATTTTTAAAAAATATAGGATTAGAAAAAGTGCATTTGTTAAAAAAAAAATTTTATTAGATTTAATATTATTATTTCGATAGATACTTTATATTGAAATTTTAATTTATTTTTATATTTTAATTAATATAAATTCCATGTGAAAATTATTTAGGGGTTGTTTGAGGGATATATGAGTTATAATAATATGTGGAGTTATATAATCTGTGTATAGGATGCAAAGTTATTTAGTTCGGGTTATAATAGTCTGTGTTTGAAGTGCATAAGTTATTATAACACAAGTTATTATAACATACACTCCAAACCTACCGTTATGATTTTTTTATGCAAGGATATAGATGATTTCTAAACAAACTTATGTATTTCTATTTTGTCGAGGATCATTCACTCCATCAAAATTTTAATTATTTTCTTAATTGTTATTAGTATATACTTAAATTTTCTTAATTTTATTAAAATTGAGCTTTTGAATTGTTGTGGAAGTGAGTGGAACAAACATGATTGAGTTAAAGAGAATGAAACAATTATAAAATTATTGATATTCTACAAATCTTATATTCTATAATTAAATATAATTTGATAAAAGTATTAAGGTTAAAATACTATTTTGGTCCAATACTTTGAGTTTTGTTCTATTTTTGTCACCGTACAAACTTTAGTAGAATCTGTTAATTAATCATGTTAGTCTATGTAATTATAAATAAATTATTTCATTGTGATTAAATTAATTGAAATTTAAATTCTTGCACAAATATAATTAATTTGTTTGGTTACAAATTAATTGATATTTTTAATTAATTTAAATTAAATAAATAAATAGAATACAAATTTAATAATATTAATAATATTTTGTATTTATTTCAAAGGCTTATAAACTCATTAAAGAATATTAAACTTCAAATATAAGAAGTAAAATTAAAATTAATACTTGTATTTTCAAAACTATGAAAATGGAATGAGATTATAATATTTATAATCATTTCACATGTTTGAAAACTTAAAATAGATGGTTAATATTTTGTTAGGATTAATAAATTATATTTGGTTAAAATCTATTAATTTATTGAATTTATTCTTGATCAATTTTAGATTATAATTGCATGATAAAAAAAACTAATAACTTTCAATATATTATTTAAATTGGTATAAGAATAATAGGAAACGATTTAATAAATATATTAAATCATAAAATAACTTGAAACTATTTCTAAAAAAAACTACAACTAATCTTGAACATAACAAATAAAATTGAGTAAAGAATTAAAATAATAAAAAATATTAATACCTATAGAAAAAACTTGATACCTAAAAACCGTTGAAAATAAATAACAAACAACAATTTTTTAAGAAGAAAGTACAAACAATAAAACAAAAGGGTAGTTGCACAAATGACAATAAGATTTGTTCTATTTGCAACCATATCATTGATTAATTTGTTTTGCAGAAATAGCAAAATGTCAAAGCTCAGCCCAACAACAGGAAAGAAAAAGTCCAAAATATCCTTCTCTGTTTTAGAAAATCAGTAGTCTATCAACCTTATATCTGATATACTGACGATATATCTAACCAAAAAGTAACTACACGAGTGATATACTATTGATACTCGTTGATTTCACTAACATTAAGTATATATCAGGAGTCTATCAACCTTATATCTGATATACCGACGATATATCTAACCAAAAGTAACTACATGAGGGATATACTATTGATACCCGGATATACAAAATTCAATTGTATGTCTAATACGTCCATTAAATTAAAAAAAATGTAAAAAATATTAAGAATTTATTAGACATAAGAATAAAAGTTCCCAACTATTTTCGACAATTTAATCTAATAATATTATTTAAAATAAAAAGGGCCAGTTGCACAAATGAAAAAAAATAAATGTTCAATTGCAAGTGTGTCTACCATTTGTTTCTAGCAAAAAAATTGGTTGAACCAAATTGGAGTCAACAATATGTCCAAAATACCGTTCCTGTGTAATCTTGCGTGATTGTAATATGGTGTATATTAATCGTCTATCGATGATATATTGTTGATATACCCACGATATACCTAATATGAAGTATATTAGTGATATACTAATGATACACTTTACTTAAGTATATCAATGAACTTGAATGGTACTTAGTATATCAACAGTATATCAAAAATAGCTAATATGAAGTATATCAAGAGTATAATAGTGATTTATATTCAATGCATCAAATATACATAATATGAAATATATTAGTGATTTGCTACTGATACATTTCACTTATATCAAAATGAACTGAGACATACGTAATATAAAATATATCAGTGATATATCAAATGTTCAAAATATTCATAATACGCTACGATATATATAAAGTATATCATTTGAATGATACCGAAAAAGAAGTGTATCGATAGTATATCAGTAGTATACAACTAATATTGTGATGTTCGAAGAAGAAGGGTACATGAATGAGTCGAGATCACATCCGAACGAGAGCGATCTCGAAGTTATGAAAATATAGATGAAAAAGGCTTACAAGAATTGATATACCGACAAGATGCACCTTCCTAATTTTCTATGATTCAATCATAGGAACTCCAAAACTAAGCGTGTTTAGCCTGGAGAAATCTCATGTTAAGGCCAAATCCGGATTCCAAATCTTGATCTGAATCCTGGGCCTAGGGCGTTACAAATATATAGGTATATACTAGTTGATTAATATATACAAAATATAAAGTATATCAGATATACTATTGATATACCAATTATTAAGGATATCTAATATCCTACTGATATACTACCGATATACAAAATATAAAGTTTATCAAATATCCTACTGATATACGGTTGATATGCCAAATATTAAGTATATCAGATATCCTACTGATACTGATACTACCAAAATACTTTATTCAGTATATCAACGATATATCACAAATAGTGATTTATGCTTTATAATGATTTATGATGATATACTTTATTCAGTAATATTAAGTATATCAACGGGATCTCAAAAATTATTTGTAATGTCCGACATTTCAGGTAAAGTAAATTTCAGGTTATACTTTTAAATTTTAGGTAAATTCATAATTTAAAACCAAATTGAATTGTTATATCTTATTGTGTGAGATGTGTTATTGTATAGATTATATCACTAATATACTATTGATATATGTATATGAAGTTAATTAAGAGTATATCAAGAAGAAGCATATGATATATGTTCATTTCACTGATATACTAATGATATACTAAATGTTAGGTATATTAGTGAAATAAACATATCTAAAATGAAGTATATTAGTGATATACTAATATGAAAAATATCTCTAATTTGCTACGGATATATAGGAAGTCTATCATTCTAAATGATATACTTAAAAATGATATACTTAAAAAAAGGGTATCCGTGGTATATCAATGATATACTATTAACATAATTCGTTTAAGGTATATATTGGTACATAAAAATAAAGTATATCAGATATACTTCTGATATACCAATATAAAGTATATATATTTTTGATATACTAATATAAAGTATATCAGATATACTACTGATATACCTGCTGCTACACCAATGAGGGTAAATCTGGAATAATAAAAAAACGAAAAATCAGATTTAAAAAAATTTACTAGATTTGCAAATCTAAAAAATCATAGTTATGCTTGCAAATATACTAATATTTTATGCTGCCGATTACAATTCCCCTAAAACAAAAGGCATATCTTTATGCACCAGATGAAGCAGTCATGAATGAAGATGAATCAGTCATGAATGAAGATAACCCATTAATAGATGAAGAAGAATGACATTGAAAGCTCACCGAAAGATCCATCTGCCACTAAGTTCTATTTCTAAAGATAAAAATAACAAATTTAATTTAAACAATTGTAACATGCAAAGTGGTTAGAAAAATTTTTAAATATATTAACTATGAAATAATTTTAAAATGTCTATAGGAGAAATTGATACCGATGTTTAGAGCATTTTGTTAAAGTGTTTTTGAGTCGCATTAGTGCTTAACATTACTTTACATTAACTGTAAAGACCCCAAGATTCTGACTAAACCTGACCCTAGAGCCTTTACTAAACATGCATGAATCGAGGCCTCTAAGTGATTAAAGTTAAAGATTGAAGAAATGAATAAAAACAAAACAGTTATTCAATAAAAACAAATCAGTCATTTCATTTGGGATCCCAATAAAAAGAATTAAAAACGACATTATTTTAATAAGGAAATCAACTCGACTTGACCTCCCTAGACTTAATTTAAAGAATAAACAAAAAGAAACGTTTTAACCAAAAGAATAGCTGACAGAAAACATGTGACTCAAATTTTGCGGAAACTGGCTTCCCTTATCCCATGGCTCGAGTAGCGCTCCTCGTCATTCCACCAGCTTGCCTTTGCCCTTACCTGAAAACATTTTTTTTTTTAAAAAAAAGGGGTGAGTATTACATACATAATACTCAGTAAGAGCCCCCACAGGCGGGGGTTCAAGAATCATGGGCCCTCAAAATATACAAGTAAAATATAAAAACATTCGTGGCTTTTTCTCTTGGCTTTTTGTGGAAATTTTTACTTCTGTTCCATGGCCTCCATTCAGGTCGACCCATTATAATAATCATACATTCATTTAATAGTGGGAGTTAGTTGTCAAGCCTCAGTAAACAATTTCATTTAAATTTCTCTTCGGCTTCTAACGAACAACTAGTCCTCCCACAACATGGCCTCTAAGTGGGTCGACTCCGAGAATCATAAAATACGTAATTATATTTCCAGAAAAATTTCACACAGCCTTCGCAATTAAATTTAGTAAGGCAATAACAGGGCCTTAGTTACCTAAACCATTCTATTTAGAACACAATAATTCTCATGGCATTAATGTAGTTAAACCAACATGCATAACTTCAGGGAAAACAGTAATCTAATCATTCATGGCATAGATGGTTGATGATCCAATCCAATCATGGCATTTATAATATCAATAGAAAATCAGAACTCAATCCAACATGGCCTTTTTAACCAAAACCTCCAACCATGTAGGATGTTTTCAGCAAACTTTTCAACTAGATTTGAGAATCTTATATGGGTTCCCTTACCTTAGCCTCAGCTAACAACTGGGTTGTAAATTTCTCTGCGTAACTCCGACTCAAAGCGGCTTTTCGTTTAGGTCCGTTGAGAATTTCCACAACTTCGACGAATACCTAACACAACCATGGGTTAATTAACCTCAACTTAAACAAATCTTATAGTTCAAACCCTTCATAGAAATGACAACTCACTCACCGCGAATCCGACGAAGGCCAAAATAATCTCTGCCATCGATGCGATGGGGCGGCGCTGCAGACGCGCGGCAGGAGGCGGCTGGACAACGGATCTGCAGGCGTGTGGCGGCACGGATCCGTCAGGCGAAGCGTCGCGCGTCGGGCGCGTCGGCGTGGCGAGCCAGCGCGGCGGCGGCGGAGACTCCGATCGGCGCGCGCGCGCAGGGACTGGGACTTCGATCGATCGCGCGCGCAGAATCGGAAGAAGCGGCGCAGCGTAGGCTCGCGATCTGCGGTGTCGCGCGCGAGACTTCAGCGAGCAGCAGCGACGAGAGAATCGGCCGGTGCGTCGCGAGCGGGTGGCGGCGAAGTCTTCCGTGTGGCGCGACAACTGCGCGACGGTGGGCGGCGGCGGCTCGAAGCCAGGCGGCGGCTAGGGGTTTGTGTGAGGGAGATGGTGAGAGATGATTACCTCGGTTTGCGTGCATAAGAAGACAAAAAGGTCTCTTTTAAAAAACCCTACTTGGGGTTTGATTACTAAAATGCCCCTCAACCATCTACAATTCACAAAAAGGCCTTGACTAAGTCAAAACTCAAATTAAATGTATGAGTTTACTAAAATTAATATATACTTTAATGGAGCATATACCTGATTTATGATGCGGGCGTTACAATCTACCTCGCTTAGAAACTTTCGTCCCGAAAGTTCCCAATCATGGAACAGACTCGGGTGATTGGCTCGCATTTCCTCCTCTCGCTCCCAAGTAGCTTCTTTTGCCTCCGGTTGCTCGCCACAAGACCTTTACTATGTTGTGATTCGGCCACGGAGAACCTTTTGGTCCCCGTCGAGAATGCCTTTGACTGGTCGTTCCTCGTAACTCAAGTCCTCGCTCAAGTGCAAGGTTCAAAGTCAACCACATGCGTTGGGTCAGGTACGTATTTCCTCAACATGGAAACATGAAAGACATTGTGGACTGAAGATAGAGATGGTGGCAGTGCTAATCGGTATGCCACTGGGCCAATCCGCTCTAGGATCTCAAAGGGTCCTATGAATCGCGGGCTCAACTTCCCTCTACGACCGAATCTCACAACCCCTTTCATTGGTGCCACTTTTAGGAACACATGGTTCCTACCTCGAATTTCCAAGTCTTTCCTCCTTGAATGAGCGTAGCTCTTCCGCCTACTCGAGCGATTCGCATTCTTGCTCGGATCCTCTCAGATTGCCAGATTTGTAACTTGGACCAACTCAGGGCCCAATAACTGACGTTCACCAACCTCATCCCAGTAAACGGGAGTTCTGCACCTCCTTCCGTACAATGCCTCAAACGGTGCCAAACCTATGGTCGCTTGGTAACTGTTATTATAAGCGAACTCCATCAAGTGGAGATGGGCATCCCAACTACCTGGCAAGTCAAGGGCGCAGGCCCGTAGCATGTCCTCCAACACTGGCCGAGGCGTTCCGTCGACCGTCTGTTTGAGGATGGAACAAGGTACTGAAGTTTAACTGAGTGCCTAACGCTTTCGCAAACTCCTCCATAACTTAGAGGTGAAACGAGGGTCTCTGCTCAAACAATTTTAGCAGAACTCCATGCAACCTCACGACTATCTCTCCATGTACAATCGTGCCCACTTATCTCGTGGAGTAAGTGGGTTTCCGGTAAGAAGTGTGCCGACTTAGTTTAGTGCGTCGACCACGACCCAAACCACGGTAAACCCCTTTAAGGTCCTGGGTAGACCTACTATGAAGTCCATCGAAATTTCGCCCCACTTCCGCGTGGAGCGCCCAACGGTTTTGCAACAGACACTACGGCTTTTTGCCTTGGTGCTTTCACTTGTTGGCAAACCAAACATTTATCGACATAATTGGCCACATCTCGCTTCATATTCTGCCACCAGAAAAGTTGCTTCAGATCTCGGTACATCTTAGTACTGCCTGGATGTATGGAAAAAAGGGAGTTGTGACCCTCTCGCTAGAATCTCGTTTACGAGTCCCCAACGTCGGGGCACACAACCGTCCACAAACAACAGCGGTCCCCGTCGAGGACAAGGAGAACTCTTGTTCTCGCTCTGAGCTCACCCCGGCGGAACTTCTCCGAAAGCCAAGAGTCCGTTGGTTGAGAAGTTATGATACGTTGTCTCAAGGTTGGCTGAATCACAACCGTGCAAGCGTGCGCTTGTTTTCGCCCAACAAGATCGCAATCTCTGCACGCTCAAACTACGATTGTAAACCGCTGGTTGGTGGCTTGAGAGGAAGAGGGTGGCTTCCTACTAAGAGGCGTCTGCAACTACATTTGCTTTACGGGTGGTACAGATTTCCACGTCGTAGTCCTTCACCGATTCTAACCACTGCGTTGCCTCATGTTCGATTCTTTTCGAGTAAACAAGTACTTTAAGCTCTTGTGGTGGTAAAAATCAATCCTTTCGCCATACTGTGTAATGCCTCCATATTTTAAGCGCGAACACCACGGCTGCCAACTCCAAATCGTGAGTTGGATAGTTCCTCTCATGAGTTTTCAGCTGACGAGATGCATAAGCTATCACTTTCCCATGCTGCATCAGGACACAACCCAGACCTTTCCCTGAGGCATCACTGTAGATCACGTAATCCTTCGTGCCATCCGCATTGTGGAGCTGGCGCCCGTAACTAAGCTCGCTGAGAGCCAGCGGAAGCTTTCTCACAAGCGTCATCCCAAACAAATGCGGTACCTTTCTTGGTCAATTGTGTCAAGGGCATTGCTATCGTGGAGAAACCTTGCACAAAGCGTCTAAAATAACCCGCAAGTCCAAGAAAACTACGCACCTCTGTAACTGTGGACGGTCGAGGCCACTGCATAACTGCATCAACCTTGGCGGGATCCACAGAGATTCCTGCCTTGGATACCACGTGCCCCAACAATGACACCTGGTGGAGCCAAAATTCGCACTTCGAGAACTTTGCAAATAGTTTGTGCTCTCGCAAGGTCTCCAAAACTCTTCGGAGGTGTTCTCTGTGTTCCTCTTCGGTCTTAGAGTAAACCAGGATATCATTGATGAATACTATAATGAGCGTATCGAAATTCCTTTGAACACTCGGTTCATCAAATCCATGAAGACAGCGGGCGCATTGGTCAATCCAAACGACATCACAGTGAACTCGTAATGTCCATAGCGCGACCTAAAAGCAGACTTGGGAATGTCTTCTTCTCTGATTCTCAGCTGATGGTAGCCCGACCTCAGATCAATTTTTCAGAAAATAGAAGCTCCTCGCAATTGATCAAAGAGGTCGTCTATTCTGGGGAGGGGATACCGATTCTTGACTGTGACTTTATTCAGTTCCTCGTAGTACATACGCACGCACGCATGGGCATCCGTCCTTCTTCTTAACGAACAACACAGCGCCCCGAGGGGAAACGCTAGGGCGTATATAACCCTTGTCTCAGCAAGTCCCGCAGAATCGCAACTTAAGTTCCTTCAATTCGTAGGCGCCATCCTCGTAGGAGCCTTAGAAATAGGTGTTGTTCCTGGCTCGAGCTCAATTTTGAAATCCACCTCCCTCACTGGCGGTAATCCCGAAAGGTCCTCAGGAAACACGTCTGGAAATTCGTTTACTACAGGCACCGAGGACAGTACCTCCTTAGTGTGGCCCAAGTCAACTACGCTCGCCAACACACCCCATGCTCCCTGATGGATCAACTTTCTTGCCTTGAGCGCAGACACCACCCTAGGGTGTGGCCCCACTCCTACTCCCTTGAACCTGAAACTCTTCTGGCAGGGGGGTGTAAACACCACCTCCCTGTGATAACAATTTGTACTAGCATGATTTCGTGCTAACCAATCCATGCCTAGTATAACATCAAACTCCGTCATATCCAAGACTATCAAATTTACTCCTAGCTCGCGGCCCGAGACCGATAGCTTACATGCTTTAAGTTTTTCAGTAGCATACAAACTCACCCTCGCAGGGGTGGCAACAGATAAAATGACAGACAAAGGCTCTAACTCAAGCTTCAGCAGCTCACAAAAGATGCGAGAAATAAAGGAATGAGTAGACCCTGAATCAAACAATACGAAAGCGAGATGCCCAAGTATCGGGAGTGTACCTGTAACTACAGAGTCAGAGTTGCTGGCATCTCGGCTTGTGCTCGCAAAGGCTCTTCCGGATTGAATCCCTGGTTTCGATGGTCTCGCACCGCTAGAGCCCTGGAGGTGACTGTCATTTGCCCTGTTTGGGCAATTCCCAGAAAAGTGCCCCTCCTGACCACACCTGAAACAAGCTCCCGTTCGAGCCCAACACTTGCTCCAGTGAGACCTCCCATGATTCTTTGCCGCGGGGCTTATCCTCCATTGCCTCACCGCTCACCCTGGCCGTTGCCTCTCTCGTCCCTGTGGTGGGACGGAATCTCACCGCTCTCCCGGGAGTTTCTTTGGGGTGGTGTGAGCTCGAACTAGCCTAATTCCACTTCCTTTTCTGACCCGAGGAGGGTTGATTTGGGTCGTTGATCATCTGTTGGTCTCTTCTTTGTTGGCCGCTATGAACTCGGCGACTAAGCTGCTCATGCATAATCGTAAGGTTCCAAGGCTTGCACTGTGCCTTTAATATTAGCATCTAGGCCCATGACAAAACGTTCAATCTTCATGGCTTCTGTACTTATTAGTTCGGGGGCAAAACGCGACAATCGCGAAAATTCCCTCTCATAGCTTTCCACAGACCGCTTGTTTTGTCGCAGTTGTAAGAATTCCTCCTGCTTCCTGTAGCGGGCTACCACAGGGTAAAATTTTCTCCAGAAAGCCTCCCTAAACTGGGCCCATGCTACCAGACCTCCTTCAGTGCCCACAGTCCTCTGGGCTGACTCCCACCACATGGAGGTGTCGTCTCTCAGCATGAAGGCGGCGCAAGACACCCTGTACTCCTCAGGGCAGTTCATAAGTCGAAATATATTTTCTATCGACGACAGCCACAGTTCTGCCACCGTGGGATCCCTAGAAGACCCATCAAATGGTCGAGGGTCGTATTTCCTGAAATCCTTCAGGTACCGAGCCTCCACTGTCGCGTTTACCTGTCCATGGCCCATCTGAGCCAACTGGGACGTCACAGTAGCTTGTATCATTGCTTGCATTGTCTCCAACATCGTAGGCATCGCGGGGTTGGCTTGGCCCATAACCGGCGCGACCGGAGGAATGTTCCCCTGGTTATTCTGTGGGACTTGGGGTGGATTCGGTGCAGGTGGGGAACTTCCTCCCGCCCCATCGAAAGTGCGGGGCGGGCAGTTACTCGCCCTTCGTCCCCTGCCTCGTCCTCTTCCTTTAGGTGGCATTGTACTACATCATAGCGTTAAAGGCTCAGGTTTCATCAAACATAGTTTGGCAAGAATACATGAATATTTTCCTAGCATAACTCATACATGCATATGTTTGCATACAACATTTTATCTTTCACAAGCGTTCACAAGAAAATAAGTAATGAAATAGCTAGGATCTTGGAGCAAACCTGGCAATGACTGAGAGTGTTCCTGGCCATGGGATTTCGTTATAAGTCTACAGAACCCATGACCTGGGCTCTGATACCAACTGTAAAGACCCCAAGATTCTGACTAAACCTGACCCTAGAGCCTTTACTAAACATGCATGAATCGAGGCCTCTAAGTGATTAAAGTTAAAGATTGAAGAAATGAATAAAAACAAAACAGTTATTCAATAAAAACAAATCAGTCATTTCATTTGGGATCCCAATAAAAAGAATTAAAAACGACATTATTTTAATAAGGAAATCAACTCGACTTGGCCTCCCTAGACTTAATTTAAAGAATAAACAAAAAGAAACGTTTTAACCAAAAGAATAGCTGACAGAAAACATGTGACTCAAATTTTGCGGAAACTGGCTTCCCTTATCCCATGGCTCGAGTAGCGCTCCTCGTCATTCAACCAGCTTGCCTTTGCCCTTACCTGAAAACATTTTTTTTTTTTTAAAAAAGGGGTGAGTATTCCATACATAATACTCAGTAAGAGCCCCCACAGGCGGGGGTTCAAGAATCATGGGCCCTCAAAATATACAAGTAAAATATAAAAACATTCGTGGCTTTTCTCTTCGGCTTTTTGTGGAAATTTTTACTTCCTGTTCCATGGCCTCCATTCTGGGTCGACCCATTATAATAATCATACATTCATTTAATAGTGGGAGTTAGTTGTCAAGCCTTCGTAAACAATTTCATTTAAATTTCTCTTCGGCTTCTAACGAACAACTAGTCCTCCCACAACATGGCCTCTAAGTGGGTCGACTCCTAGAATCATAAAATACGTAATTATAATTCCAGGAAAATTTCACACAGCCTTCGCAATTAAATTTAGTAAGGCAATAACAGGGCCTTAGTTACCTAAACCATTCTATTTAGAACACAATAATTCTCATGGCATTAATATAGTTAAACCAACATGCATAACTTCAGGGAAAACAGTAATCTAATCATTCATGGCATAGATGGTTGGCAGTCCAATCCAATCATGGCATTTATAATATCAATAGAAAATCAGAACTCAATCCAACATGGCCTTTTTAACCAAAACCTCCAACCATGTAGGATGTTTTCAGCAAACTTTTCAACTGGATTTGAGAATCTTATATGGGTTCCCTTACCTTAGCCTCAGCTAACAACTGGGTTGTAAATTTCTTCTGCGTAACCTGACTCAAACGACTTTCGTTTAGGTCCGTTGCGAATTTCCACAACTTCGACGAATACCTAACACAACCATGGGTTAATTAACCTCAACTTAAACAAATCTTATAGTTCAAACCCTTCATAGAAATGGAAACTCACTCACCGCGCGAATCCGAATCGAAGGCCAAAATAATCTCGCTCATCGATGTGGCGGCGCGACCGCGACGGCAAGGCGGCGCGGCGGCGGCGCGGCAGCTGGCTGCAGACGCGCGGCAGGAGGCGGCTGGACAACGGATCTGCAGGTGTGTGGCGGCACGGATCCGTCAGGTGGAGCGTCGCGCGTCGCGCGGGCAGGCTATTGAGACTCGACGGCGCGCGCGCGAGGACCGGGGACTTCGACGGCGGCGCGCAGAGCGGGGCGAAGCGGCGCAGCGAGGTATCGCAGTCATGCATCTGCGCGCGCGAGACTTCAAAGCGCGAGCGGCGACAGAGAATCGCCATTGCGTCGCGAAGCGGTGGCGTCGCGAAGTCTTCGGCGAAGCGCGACAACTGCGGACGGTGGGCTGGCGGCTCGGAAAGCCGTCGCGGCGGCTAGGGTTTGTGTGAGGGAGATGGTGAGAGATGATTACCTCGGTTTGCGTGCATAAGAAGACAAAAAGGGTCTCTTTTAAAAAAACCCTACTTGGGGTTTGATTACTAAAATGCCCCTCAGCCATCTACAATTCACAAAAAGGCCTTGACTAAGTCAAAACTCAAATTAAATGTATGACTTTACTAAAATTAATATATACTTTAATGGAGCATATACCTGATTTATGATGCGGGCGTTACATTAACACATAAAACCTTACAAATTTAGTGATTTGAAAAAATTAAGAAGATGCTCAAATTTTTGTTAAGAAATGGTTGGAAATAACTATTTGTATAGTTGTAGTTAGGAGTTGTAGAAAATCTCAAAACTCTTGAAATTCCATTATTAGATTAAATTAAACATAATTAATGTAAGAAGTCATTAACTATAAAATTAATTTAGATAAATCAAATCAACCAAACTTTTTATATTTTGGCGTTTCATATTCCAACTATTCTATATTTCTATATTTTTATATTAAAAATTATTTTCTTAACTTAATATTAATTATGCACCAAAATATTAGATTTTTGTTTTAAAAGTTTAATTATATATAATTTTAAAAAAATATTTTTAATTTTTAATTATTTTCAAATATTGTGTTTATAACAAATTTCATTAAATATAGTTGTTAATAAATTGTGTTCAAAATTCATTATATATAATTAAATTAAATTAAACTAAATATAATTATCATAAAGAATTAAATTAAATATAATTAAAGTTAAGTAACCTTTTACATTCTAATTATTTAAATATTAATCTAAAATAATTATTAAATGTCATTATTTATAAATATTATAAGTATTAGTAATTAATTACGATGACATGTTTCATAAAGCTAAAGGTAATTAGTCCAAATTGTTTTTCAAAGATGGTGTTGACATGCTTTGCAATTATAAGATTTTCATAAAAAAAATGTAGTCCAAATTTTTTTTTTCAAAAATAGTGATTTTCTATTTTTTTTAATATATTATAGATTATAGATATAGATGGGTGCATTTAAACTGCTATATCTTATGCCATATTGGTAACCATTTTTTTCCTTAAATATCTATATATTTGGGATCGTATTGTCTTTCTATGGGTTTCGACTAAAGGGTTTTTTTTTTCTTTCTTTTTTTTTTTAAGTTCCAGATTGATGAATAGTTAATTCTTTCGCATTTCTAATTAATAGATAAATATATTATCTTTATGTCAATGATGTTTGAGTATAAATATTGTTCCGTATAAATTGGAACATTTTTTTTTCAATAAAATTTATTATCTATATTTAGTTTATGTCACACCCCCTCCCGTACTACCTACTAACTTAGCCCGGAGGACGGCATGAATCCAACAAACATTGTTTACCTCTTAACAATACATGTTGATCTTGTTTTACCTTATAAGCATATTATGCTCGCATATGGAACACTTTAACACAACACATCGGAAACTTGACAACTACTAAGCATACATAAGGAGAAACTCTTCTTAAGTTTCTCTTGAAAACTTAAACGGGCAAAAACATCATAAACCAAACAAGACAAACCATTATTTATACAACCTCTAATGTACACACAACTATAATTACATGGTCCTCTCAAAATAAACTATGACACATATGGACTTGTTATACAATACAAACCACGTACAAATTATCAAACTTATAGAGCTTTCAGCAGACTATGGCAGGATATTAGGTACCAGGAGCTCGAAGTCTACCTGAAAAGTTTGAAAAACACTGAAAGAATGAGCTATGAAGCTCAGTGAGTGACTGAGTTTAAAATCTATAACTCGTAAAACATATCACCTGTAAACTATGAGCATATGCATTTGTAAACAAGCGTTAAAAATAAACGTGGAATCATAATAGATTTTCAGAAAAACAGCAAGTATGTCGTTAAAATCTCGTAAGACATATAAATGATATCATCTCGTAAGACATATAAATGATATCAACCCTTATAATAACATATCAGAATCCACGTTGTGTAGGCCACGCCCAGTACAACCAACGTTTACTTTACGATGTAATGGGGCTCGCCCAACACTCCCATCGATTTTGTCGTAGTGCGGCCCGCGCAACACTCACGACAGCATTGTTGTCACGGAGTACACTCAACATCGACAACAGAATATGACCTATGTGTACACGGTACTATAAAGCCTCGGGCTCAATATCTCAGTCATTTACTCAATCGAGTCTCAGAAAATAATATAAAAATGTTTGAACATGTCTGCTTATGTTTTCTTTCGTAAAACTCAAGCTTACTCAGCTTGTTCATAAAACTGGAAATCTTTAAATCATACTTGCCAGTACATACTTGCTCGAAACCATAACATTTTCATACATTTCGGCAAACAATAAACATATGATCATGTATAAGTTTCATCGGGAAAATCTAGACTCACATCGAGTACTTGAAAACATTTTAAGGAAAACATGAATGCTCATAAATATGTGTTTCAAAAAAAAAAAAAAAACATAAAACATTCAAACCCTTTCAATCTAGCAAAACTTGCATTTCTTAAAGCATATTTCAAGCACATATATCGTTTTCGAAGTTCGTTTTGTCACTCACAGTGTTAGAACTAGAACTTTGGCCCGTTCACTTGACCTATTTCCTCTTGGCCTGTCAAACAAACCAAAACCAAGCATTAGAAACTCGAACTCATGATTTTCAACCTTAAAATTACAAAAAACACACCATCCAATTTCCAGCATTTTACAGATTTCATACCCTGTCTTCAAATAATCATAACTTTTTTATTAATTAGCCAAAAAGGATGTACTTTATACCAAACTCTTTCTTTTGAATCCTATAAAAATAATATGAAGAAATAAAATTGAGGTTCTCAATAGATTTGTTCGAAAATACCTCGAAATCTTCTGCTCTAAAAACAACCTTCTGCTGTTTCCAGATTCGATTTCCTGCTGCACCAAAAATTTGACCTGACATTTTAAGCATCTTCCAGTCGATTTATACTCACAAGTTCTTCATGAAAGTTGTAGAAAATTCAATAATCTTTCCAACCATACCTATTAGAGATTCTAATTCCAACTCTACAGATCAGCACGACCCAAACACCGAGGCTTCTCGGATTTGACAACAAAATCTGTCCTCTGCCTTCCTCTTCACAAATCAGTAACTTATGATTAGAATTGGCTCGAGCTTCCTTCATAAATTTTGTTCAAATTTCAAGAAACCAAACCTCAACTCTTACCTCTTCTTGTTGAGCTCGAAATGATCAAAATATCAGAAGAGGGTTGAATTCATTACCTTGCTGCTATACAAACATACTTTGAGTTATCCTCCCTTATTCTGCAACTTTAACTCCAAAAATCACCTCCTTTCTCTTCTTTCGTTCTTCTCCCTCGAAGCCCTTCTTTTCTTGGTTGAAAATGAAAACAAAATGGGTTGGAAATGAATTTAAAATGGTTTAATAAAAACCAAACGGTGGTGGAGTTTGTCCTTTTGTCCTTTTGTTCTTTTTCTTTTTCCTTTTCTTTTTTTTAATTTCTTCCTTTATCTCTTTATTTCCCTTTTCTTTTCTTTTCTTTTTTTTTAAAAAATAAAACCAAAATATATAAACTTTTCTTTTCTTTTCTTGTTTCCTTTTATTGTTTTTTTTAAAGGAAATTCCAAATAGAGATCTAGGTTTTACAGTTTAGATATGAATACAGTGGTTTTTTTTAAGCATGTATTACACTAAGATAATAGTGATATATGATTTATTGAGCTAACTAAAACCATATATAGCCCTATTTATTTTAGGCTAAATCAATAGATTGTCGTGTATTTAACTAATATTCTAGGTAATCATGAACATTGAACAAACGGAAGTTGAAGTAGTTACAATATATTTAGATGTAAGTATTTTTTTTAGGTACAATAGAAGTTAAGAGATTTGAACCATAGATCTCGTGGTCGTTGATACATTCAAGATGTCAAGTGAGTTGTATTCTCTTTAGCATTTAGAAGTAAGTAGTTAGGATAAATTTAGATGTATATTTTACATAGTAGCATTGCAGTGATAAATCAGAGACACCTTTCCGAACTTAAGTTTTTGAGTCTCAATTGTTGTGTTTTATGCAATTGCAATGAGGAAACGATTGACCATTTATTTCTCCACTGCTTTTATACTTGGTCCATGTGGTCTTACTTAATTGTTGATTCAAAGATCCTTCTGCTCTCTCACAGTAGAGTTGAATTATTCATTGAAGGAGACTATCTCCAGCTAACTTTCATCGGCCAAAAAGCTTTTTTTTTTCTCTAACTTGATGGGTTCAATTTTGTGGTGTATTTGACCTGCAAAGGAATGAGAGGACTTTCCAAGATAAATGAAAATATGTTGGCTCTCTTCGCGAAGATATTTTGAGCTCTACTGCTTTATAGAGTACATAAAGTCTTCTCATTTTGGAAGCTTCGATATTTCTTTAATTTTTTTTAATAAAATACAAGAAAGTAGGAATCAGGAGGTGCACCCAATCATCCTAACTAATGTTGACACCATTTTAGTACTCTCATCATCTGTCATAACTCCAAAGCCAATGCATTCATGATTGAAAAAGTATGTGAGAAACATATCGTACAAAGAGTCGAGAGGAGTGCTAGAAAGAAGCTCGGTATAGACCAGAGAACGGAGAAAACAAAAATGCAGGGCAAAATACAAGATATGATTCCCCCAAAAGAAAGAGATCCACCGAGGACCGTTGAGAGCACTCGACCTGCCAATTCAAAGCAATGGTAGTAATGTCATAATCTTCGAAGAGAGAGGATTTTGAACTCCAAGAAGCCGCAAGGCTTATTATGTTTCCCAACATAGAAGAAACAACAATAAATTTATCATTGAAAAGTCTTATCATTCCTTTGTAACCAGACACACCACAAATTTGCACCAACCAAATTAGAAAGTAAGAGAACCTAATTTGCCTTTTGAAGACTGGTGGTGAAGAAATCTTAAAAATGAAGAGATCAATTCCAACATGAGATGGTATGAGCATTGTGAGTCATTGCTTATGGATTGCCATAAAGTAGTGACATACGAGCAATGGAGAAAAAGGTGATCAATAGTTTCCCCATGCTTAAAACAAAGGACGCAACAAGTAGAATTTAAACAATGATTGACAAGACGTTTTTGAAGTGTCTCTGTTGTATTAAGGCCTCTATGTAGTAATGTCCACACAAAAAACTTAC
Source organism: Trichosanthes cucumerina (assembly GCA_036507285.1). NCBI lineage: Eukaryota > Viridiplantae > Streptophyta > Magnoliopsida > Cucurbitales > Cucurbitaceae > Trichosanthes > Trichosanthes cucumerina. The sequence continues at coordinate 8,259,102 of CM071842.1, read as the reverse complement.
ATTTTTAGGAATGTAGAGCTCCCAAATGAAGGCGGTATCGATATAAGTATTCTGTTGAAAGTTGCGAAAAAACGTTTTGGCGGATCCAATCGTGAAAGAACCCTCATTAGTACCCAACCAATGTAAAAGATCTTTCCTCCCCAGCAATAGGAGGAGCCCATGAAGATTGAATGGAGGACCATAATAGTTCTTCTCGATGGAAAAGGGGTCTTCTCGAAAAGAAGCACCAAAGAGCCAAATCTCTGTTCCACGCCTCCAAAATCGAAAGAAGCTTATTGGAAGAAAGTGCATAAAGACGAGGAAAAAAGCTTTAGAAATTGCCAAAACTAGACCAATTATGATGCAAAAAAAATAATAATAAAAAAAAAGAATCGCTTCACCACTTTGTACCTGTCAATAAGTGTTGTTTAGGAAGAAGTTCTTCAGTTTTATGATTTTGCTCCACAGGGATCTAGAGCTACTATAATGACAGGAGTCGAGGAGACCACCTAGAGTACTTTTGGCATAACGAGTAATTATGATCGATTTCTATAAACTGTCATCCTCTATATAAAAGTGCCACAACCACTTACATAGTAATGCGTCATTGGTGTCCTTAAGGTGACCAATACCCAAACCTCCCTTTTCTTTAGAAAGAGTGACTATATCCCAGTGAAGTTTCGTATAAGCTTCTCAATTCTTTTATAAACTGAGTAAGGTGCTTTAAAAATAGATAGCATGTATATAGCAGGCTGCTCAGGACTGATGACACCAGAGTGAGACACCCTCCTTTAAAGAAGTAGGGAGAATTGCCATTTTTATCAAACTTTTTATGTAAGAAGTTGTAGACGGTTTAGCACCCAACGACATACCCAAGTAAAGGATAATAAGGCTTTTGACAGAGCAAACCTCAAGACAAAGCCACTGATCCAATCTCCTATTTAGAAAGATTTATTCCAAAAATCGAAAATTTGTTAAGGTTGATGTTGAGACCTAAAGCACTCTCAAAGGAGTGAATGACCGCGAGGAGATTATTGAGCTTGTTTTGGTCATATACTGAGAAAAGAAGAATATCATCGGCGAATAAAAAGTGAGATATATGGAAGCTTACATTAGTGAAGGAGAACCCTAGTATTAGAGCTTTAGCATGCGCATTGTCAATGAGACTAGTTAAATAATCCATGGTAATGATAAAAAAGAAAGGAGACTAGGGGTCTCCTGTCGAGTACCCCTAGTTGCTGCAATTTTTCGTCTAGGCTTGCCCTTCAACAAGATGAAATAGCTAACTGAAGATATGCAAGCTCTAATTAATCCAATTAATCCATGTGTTATTAAAGTCCTTGAGTTTGAGGATAGTAAGAAGAAAATCTCAATTAAACCTGTCAAAAAAATTTTCAATGTCAAGTTTAATAATCACTCATTTTCTGTTACAACTCTGCTAATGATCAACCACTTCATTGACCATATGAACGACATCGGTAACTTGCTGATTTTTAACAAAAGTAGTTTGGTGGAGCCGAATAGTAGTAGGTAAGACTGCTTTTACTCTCTCCGTTAAGACTTTGGCAAGAATTTTATATATGCTGGTGGTAATGAGACTAATAGGATGGAACCCTATCACTCTTGTTGGTCTAGCCAATTTAGGAATTAGGGGAATATAGGTTTCGTTGACCGCTTTGTTTACCATTCCAGTTTTGAAAAAATCATGGAACAAATCCGAAAGTGTTCCAACATTTTTTAAAGATTTCGATAGTGAATCTGTCAGGACCTGGAGCTTTATTACTACCAATATCTTTTAAGTACATCAAGAATATTTCAGGCTCAGAGAATTGTTTGGTGAGGCTTGCCGCTTGAGAAGTCGAAATACAACGCCACTGGAGGTTAAAATTTTATGGTACCAATAAGGGAAACTCTTCTGTAACGTTTGGGAGAAATAGTTTATGAACTCTAATTCAATGTTTGAATGAGTCACTTGACTATTCCCATGTTGTCTATGATCTCTGTATCAAAGTTATAACGTCTACGAGCTGCACCAACTTTATGAAAGAAAGTAGAATTTTCATGTCCCTCTAAAAGTCAAGACTTCCTACATCTTTGTCTATAAGAGCGAGCCTCTGATAATACAAGGGCACAAACTACTTTTTTTAATTGCTCTAAATTGGAAAGCTTTCTTTTGACTCTTTTTTTATGGTATGTGTCTCACAAACTTTCTCTTTTTCATTAATGAAGTATCATTTTCTAAATTTTTACCTACTATGTGTGTATATATATATATGAGAATACTACTAGTTAAAACTGTATCTGTTTTTTTTTTGGTTACTTGTTACTAACTATTACTACTGTAAATATTTACATAATATTATGAATAAAGAACTCCATCCACCACTTTATGTGTGTGAGACGAACATTATTTCGTCACTACTTTGTGTCAATTATTTTGATTGTATAAGGGCTTTGATCGACACGATGGACACAATCTTTTGCACATTTGTGCATTGAAGGATCGTTAATAGTGTTGTCAATTTATATTTTAACTGAAAATTTGTTGTTGTGTAAAGTTATAGGATGTTACATTTTGTTCTTCAAGAGTCTTCCAACATTTGTTTATTCTTGTACGTTGGGTAAATATTTACGTATATTGAATAATTACACCTACCTTTTGTAATGACGCATGCACGTGGGTGGAGATTGATTTTTTCTATTTATTCTTGCACATTGTGTGGATATTTACGAATATTTTTTTTGTTTATTCTTGCACATTTGGTGAGTATTTACTCATGTTTGTACTCATTTATTACCTTAGAAAAACCAGTATATGCACTCATTTTTTAGATTGAGCATTAATGGCGTCATGAGAATAATTATACCTATTGTTAATTTATACCTATTTTATCACTTACCTATTATACCTATTTTATATTCAAGTTTGTCAATATATTATTATAGGTGTCATTACTAATATATACGTAAATGTAATTTATTTAGCTAGTTGGTGTAATCAGGGTATATATACCCATAAAATATTCTTTCTAAACTAGGGGAAGTCAATTCTTTTGGCCAGGTGGCAGTAATTGACAAAATAAATGACAAAAATATGTCTTTAACAATCATGAAGATTCTTCGTTGTATCTGCGTTCAAAGAGCAAATATTGTGCTAAATGACTATTGTAATTAAATTCTTCGGGTTGTAATTGTGGCTGAATATAATCAGATTCTTCAAGCTGTATATGTGATTGAATATTGTTGTAATTAGGTTTTTCAATTCATTGAGATTGCATCTACAAATTAGGTAATGTAATTTGTTGTTGTATGGCTGCCATGTTGGATGTGTTGGATTGTTGTTATCGGAGACAATGAAGATCAAGTAGGAAAGATTTTATAATGGAGAGAGAATTATGGAGAAACTTCTTCTATTGAGTGTTTTGGCATTTTCTTTTGGTTTTGATGGAAAGACTTTTGTTACTGTCATATCAACTTTCGCTATTATTTTATCATTTTTCTTATCCAAAATAATGTGTTTTCCATCATGAAAGTTGACGGCATATCCTTTTAGGAGCAATTGACCAACACTTAACAAATTTTGAGTTATGCGCGAAACATAAAAAAACATATGAAAGGTACCTTGTATCTTCTTTCTTGGTGTGAACAATAATGATACATTTTCCTTCTACTTTTTGTATCTTGCCATTACTAAGCTTCACTTGAGAACTAAAACTTCTATCAAGCTTAACAAGAAAATCTTTATTTTTGGTTTTATGATTACTTCAACTACTATCCAGATACCATATAGTTTGAGATTCACACTGATTAATTGTACAAGAAAACAATTGTTCCCCTTCATCTTTTTTTGTAAAATTTTCTTCATTTTTCCTTTTTTATTTTTGAAACCTACAACCTCTTTGAGAATGATTTGGTATCCGACATTTAGTGCATTTAAAATAACAATCTTTAGACTGATGATTTGGTATCTTGCTATTTGACTTTTCCTTTGCCTTTGTCCTTTGTTACTTGTCACTAGCTAACTTTGATTTTTATTTTGCACTTGATTCTACTGTTGTTTAGAGTTGGACTTATATGTCTTCTTTTATGCAACATTGAGCTTGTTATGAAAAACTTGCTCCACAATTTGACTTGGAGACCTACTGAGTCGTTGTTCATGAGCTTGAAGCGGACCCAATTGTTTAAAGAATGTCAATTTAGACACATCTTTGGACTCTTCTATCACAAGAACGACATGAATGAATTTTGGAAGAAGACTCCGAAAATCTTTTTCATTGGTTCTCTTTCCTGACATGGTCTAACCATAAAACTTTATCTGATTGATTATCTTAGAAACTCGAGAAAAAAATTCTCAAATATTTTCACTTTCCTTCATTGCCAAGTTGCCAAAATCTCTCCACAAAGATTTCTACTTTATGGAAATAACTTTTTCAGTTCCCTGAAATTCTTTTTGCAAAGTTTCTCAAGCCTCTTTAACTTTTTTAATACCAAAAATTCGAGAAAAAATAGACTTACTTACACCTTGTTGAGTGAGGCGATGTGCTAAAGCATTACGCTTTTTGTTCTTCTTAAACTCTTTCTCTTGATTTGGTGACCATTTCGAGGTGCCTTCATTTTCTTCTTCAACAAAATCTTCATAATGTTCTTCAATGATTTTCAAAGATCTTGAGAAATAAAAATGTTTTCTATTTGACTTTGCCAATATTCATAATGCTCTCCATAAAAGACCGGAACTTGATCTGTTGGAATTGAAAACAAGTTTGGAGCACAATTGGTTTTCATTTTATCCTTGCTCTAATACCAAATTTGTTGGAGACAATGAAAATCAAGTAGGAAAGATTTTAGAATGGAGAGAGAATTATAGAGAAACTTGTTCTATTGAGTGTTTTGGGACTTAAGCTCAATTGGAGCTTTGTTTGTTAACTTGCTTATAAGTGGTAGAGAACACTTCTATTTATAGGTGTCAATAGAATTTTCTAGAGAAAATTAATGACCTAGGAAATAGACTTATCTAGAAAATTACATAAGCTTTACATACTCCAAAAAGCTATTTGAAGAACTCAAAAGAGTAATTGAAAATTGGAAATTACATTTAACAGTTGTGTAGCTACTGGTCTACGTGTGGCTGATGTGGCACCTTGTTGTGTTCTATCATCTTTCCTCAAATTGATGGTAGTGTTCGAACAAACAGTAAGTTTGCTTCATAAGTCCTTGAACAATTGTTTGGATAACGGATTGGTGAAGATTGTCAGCTATTTGTTGGGAAGAAGGCACATACTTGGTTACCAAGGACCCTAGTGCGACTTTCTCATGTACAAAATGATAGTCCATTTCAATATGTTTTGTGCAAGTATAAAAAACTTGTTTTATTGACATGTGCAAGCTACTCATGTTATCACAATACAGTTGAGGAGCTTGTAGAATAGGTAAGCTATGCTTGTAAAAGGTGATACCATGGTCGAGTGTCCCACTGGGGTTGAGTGACTGGATAATGTCAGGACGAGCTAGAGTGAGGTTTTGTGTAGTGACAAACTATGCTTCTGTATTTGCAAGGATCAATGCTAGAGTTGTCACCCGGTTGAGATTCAACATGTACTACCATAACTGTGCTTAATTATGGGGGAAGCATCTAACATTCTTGCTTTATGCAAAATTTATTGAGCATATTTTCTTTGTGTGAGAGTGATGCCTTGGGTATGATAATGTACTTCAATCCCATGAAAAAAATGTTAAAACTGATGTTTATTTTATGAAATCAATAGTAACCACAGTAACTCATCTCATCTTTTTACACTTTGCTACTCATGTATAAAAACTCTCTTAGATATGTAAAGGTATGGTGAATAATCTGAAAGAGTAAAAAGTTTAAGAGAGTCTTATCTGAGAAGTTGTAAATTCTTCCAAGAAGTTGAATAAAATTCTACTCCCTTCTACAGTGGATGTAGGCCCTAGTGCCGAACCACTTAATTGTTTGTGTCTTCTTCTTCTTCTTCATGCTTTCAGCCATAACCACCGTGGCCTTCATCTTCTTCAAAGCTCTTCTTTGAGTATACTTTCTTCTCCAAGTGTTTTCTGTACAAAAGCATAATTGAAGTGATATATTACCTTTTCACACCTTGGTTGCATGTAAGAAACGTGGCTTGCTTAGATCCACTTGTATCAACATAATATTTTTGCTTTTATTTTGAGCCTTTGGGTGTATTTTGAGCCCATTTAACTCAACAAAAAGTGTAACATGTCCAAGTATTTTACTACAAATTCTCATCCTAGCTGATTGATAAGATTGTGAATTTGACCTGGATGAGTTCGGAAGGGATTTGGTTTGTTGTCAATTGGTTCTGTTGTGCGATCATTGGATCAAACACATCGGTGGTTGAAGGTTACTTAATGTAACGCCCCTACTTTTCTATAACTAGACTTTTAGGGACATTACTACTCATGCATGCATTCTTAGGCCAAAGGATTTAAAAACAATCTTTAAATCACCACTGCTATTAAATCATCTTTAGGGATCCCAAAACAAAACATTCAAAACGTGCCAAAGAAACAGTTTAAACATGGCCTTCTTAAAAATCCGGAACTTAAACTTAACTTCAAAAAAACATAAAACGACAACATCAGTTATTAAAGAAAATATGCGGAAGACATGACATTTCCCATGGTCCACGATAACGCGCCTCCGTCACTCGCCCTGCACGCCCTGGCCTTACTCAAAAACATTTTGAAAAGAAAGGGTGAGTATTGCAAAACAATACCCAGTAAGTGACCTCGTTACCGAGGTTTGGGATATGCAAACACATACAATCATGACTTTTAAACCTGTTCGAAATGCACATATGTGGGACCTAAAACTTTCTCATATCATCATGACTATAGTCCGTGACTTTCTTTTTCTTTAAGTGGTCAATTGGTCATCCTGAGTCATTTCATTTTGAGTCCTCACTGGACCACTGTAATTATTTGAGTCCTCATGCACCCTGTATGGTTTGAGTCCCCTCATGGACCCTGTATAGATTGAGTCCTCATGGACCCACAGTAACTCGACCCATAGGGTCTCTAATGCATGTTTGACCATGCACACAATGCACTCAGGAGACCAATTTCCACATTTTTCACCAAATCATTTTATGGCATACATAACATGCATGAGGTCCCATCATTCAACTTAACTATAGTGTACATGCCACAAACATTATCATTGATATGCAAATCATGACTTTTCACAACAACTTAAGGAAAATACTCTTAAGCATGATAAATTTCGGACCCTCAATAACAGAGGAATCTCACATGAAACGATAAAATATTTTCACATAAAATAATAGCTATTTTCGCATAAACTGAAGAAATACACTAACATAAAATAATGAAGTATTCTCACATAAAATAATAGCTATTTTTGTATAAATTGAAGAAATACTCTCACATAAAATAATGAAGTATTTTCGTATAAAATCATAACCATTTTCACATAGGATGATAAAATCCGTTTTCTTTAATCCCATTTAAAAGGTTCGGCACAAGATCCCTTACCTTCGTTCAGATCCTATTCCAAAACCTAACCCGAGCTCCTTGAGTATTCTTTTTAGTAGAACCTGATTCACACAACAATCCGAAATTATTCTCCAAGCATTCACCAAATCCATAATCGTAAAGGTACCTAACTCAAGTCCTTAAGATTTCATGCCCCGCTTACCTCAAGTTCAACGCGAAGACTTAATATTCCTTAGTTCGTCTCGACGTTTGACCTTCAATTCGATCCAAACTTGGTCCCTACAATTTTGCGTTAAAGCGAGAGCTTCAGTTCTCAATTAAACGCTTAGATATCCAATAGGTCACGTATAATTCTCTTTCAAATTCGAAACTTAATAAGATCGCTCACCGGATTGTAATTTTTGGTATGATTTGTAAGGTAGTGTTGATCGCGCCGCAGAGTTCGGACGGCGAGGCAGGGGACGGCGGCCGTGGATCGGAGGAACTTGTGGCGGTGGCGTGCGTGAAGTCCGCGAGAGACTCATCATTGCGTGCTCGCGAGCGGACGAGCTACCGGGGGGTTCGGCAGTTCTTCGCAGTGTTCGTGGATTGGCGGTGGCTCGGCGCGAGCGACGGCTGCTGCAGCGGCTTCAAAGAAGCGACTTCAGCAACGAACGGCGGTTGGGAGCCGGTCCGAGACGCGGCGGCGGCAGCGTGAATCTGCGCAGCGTTCGTGGTCGAGTCGTCTCTGTCCGAGGGATTGCCTTGGCGCGCGGCAAGTGCGGTAAGTGCCTTCGCCTTCGTGGACTGGCGTGGGAACACTGCAGTGTTCGTGAGCAGATGGGAGTCTCCGATCGCGGCTTGCCGGCGGTAGGAACAGCACAAGGAGGTGGCTGTCGGCTAAGGCAAGGAGGAGAAGAAGGAGATGATTAACATTCTAAGGCTAGAGTTTTCTTTTGAATTAAATACTAAGGAGACTAAATGCTAGGGTTTAGGTCAAATTCCAAAGATCACATCTAACCCTCATTTATGCATTAATCACTAAAGTGCCATTGCCCCTTCCTCTTCCTCTAATTCTATGAGAAATTTCCTTTCAAAGAAAATAATTTACATAAGTCCACATGAAATGAAGGGTTCACTCACAACGAGCTTGATAATATTCACTAAACCGACCTAAACAAAAAAAATTGCTAAACCAATGAATAAGATAAACGGTTAGTACCTGTGGCCGTGGTCATCACACTTAAATTACAAGGTCCAAGATTACATGCCATGTGGATAGTGGACCTTGTTTTCAGATGTCTTTCCTCAATTGTGGACTCATAATTGGTTGCATTTTCTAAAACAAAAATTGTTGATTGAAGTTGAGCCGATGGTGAATTGGTAGAATACTTGAATTGCTTGTCCATGGGTTGTTGATGTGGTTTTGAGATTTCTTTCCTCAAATGTTGGCTCATGGGTGATTGCAATTTTTTGGGCTTCACTTACTACATTTGATGACAACAAGAGATCTAACAGACTCTTGTTTGTTATTAGTCACATTATTATCAAATGAAAATATTTCTTCATCAGAACACATATGCCTAGAGATGTATATCTTATTAGTGATGGGTCAAGGCACCTAAAACCTTTGTGATTGCTACTATATCCTATAAACATGCAAGGGTATGTTCGTTTCAAGAATTTGTTTTGAGTACAGTTTATGAGATGGGGAAAAAATTTGCATCCAAAAACACGAATATGCTTATATGAAGGCTCTATTTTGTCGAGTTTTAAGTAAGGCCGGGGGAGACGTGTTTAGAATCTTTAAGGGTACTAAAATGTTAATGAGATAAACTGTCGTAAGAAGCTATCAACCCAATATTTTAGAGGCATCTTTGATTGGAATAAAAGACCCGAGTCTAATTTCTAAACCAAGTCAGCCCTTTAGAAAAGCAAGATTGGGTTTTAGACTCTGGTTGCTCATTCCACATGACTCCACTCAAAGCTTGGTTTACTACCTATAAAGAATATGATGGAGGTTTAGTATACATGGGAAATAATGATGCTTGCAAGGTTGTGGGCATTGGATCAGTGTCACTAAAACTGAAAGATGGGTCTACTAAATTGCTTCGAAATGTGAGGCATGTGCCTAACATAAAAAGGAATTTGATATCCTTAGGCATGTTAGACTCTACTGGATGTGAATACCAAGGTTGTGGTGGCACCTTTAAGGTCATTAAAGACTCCAAGACAGTCTTAATTGGAGTAAAAATGAATGGTCTCTATGTTATAAAGGATGTGGAAATGGTTCAATTATTTTTTTTTTTGCAACTCAATTTTTTTCTCATTCACACACAACATTAGGTGATTAAGTACATACATTATTTTTGTTATAATGTTATTCATTTATCTGTCGTATACAAATGTTTCATACCTCTTTTAATTTTGTAACTTACTATACTTATCATGATATAATTTTGTATAATTAATTGTAATTTAATTAAGTTATCATAGTAAAAGTCTTATTTAATAATTCAAACAACTCCGGTTCAATTCTATCTTTTTTTAAAAAAAAAATTGTTGATATCGATATTATCATCATCATTTCAATATAAGTATTATACATATATTTAATATGATGATTAAAAGAGTCACTTTTAGTATAATTAAACCTTTAAACCACAAAGTAATTCAAATAATTTTAATCAATTTTCATTTTTTTTTTTTTTTTTACATTTCTGCTTGCATCAACATCTTCATTCAACATTTACTTTTAAATATTATCTTTAGTTTTTAGATAGCTTGATTAAACAATGTCAATTATAGTCTAATTGAACCACAGTTAAAGTTTCATGGATCAATTCAAACAATTTCTATCAATTTCTATGATTTCCATAAATTTTTCCGAAATTTTCATCGACATTTCTGTAAAATTGAAACTTCAACATTTCCATCGACATCGAAATTTCGAACATTGCTTCTGCTAACGAGTTTTTATGTTTTCTTATCTACATTGTACCTTTGTTTTCAAAAACCAATCTAAGTTTTGAAAACTAAAAAAAGTAATATTGAACCACGAGAATTTGTTTTTGTATAGTCAATAGAAAAGTATTATCGTATAAGAACCAACTTATTTAATTGAACCCCATTTTTTTAAAAAACAAAATACATACCATTTAATTCCTCAACTAAATACCACTTTTCATTTTCCTCCTATGATGTTTTTAAATTCCCATGTAATAATACATTGGTAGAATATTATAATAACAAAATAAACAATTGGATTGTGTGAAAATTGGGGTCAATTGTACACAAAGCCTAAATGTGGTCTTACTCTAACAAAGTCTTAGGCTAGAATCCAAAGTCAATCAGGTCCAGTCCAACAGGGTTAAGCCAAGGCGAACAAGGCATGGTCTAATGGTCAGACCTAAGCCTACGTGAAACTCTATAAATATTGGTACTCCATTTGAAAGGCTTAAAAAATAGAATATTCTAAAGAGAATTTAGATACAATAATAATAGTGAATAAGTATGATATATCAAATAGATGACTTTTCTCATTTATACGTGTCTCGTTTCTATTTGTTTTTATTGAAATCACGTGTGAACAAAAATAATAGTGAGTAAGTGTGATATTAGATTTTTTATTTGGAATATTTCAAACTTCTATCAATAATACTTGTATCATAATAAATAGGTTGATATTTGAATAAAAGGAGACTATGTATAGTGGTAAGAATATGAAAAGAAATAATATACATACCATAACTTATCAATTTTAGTTTTTTGGTCTAGTGATGATACTTAACCTATGTCATTAATTTTTTTCTCCAATGAAAATTGATTTACTTGTTGAATCTACTAAATTTCTTCAAACCTATAAGTACTCGAAGATGTTAAGAATATGAATAAATTTAATATACGGTAAACTATTTGCTTAAAAACTTGAATATATTGATTATCATGCAATGGCATTTCTTTTTCAATTAAACATTATTTAGCCACTAGTTAGATCAGATGTGCTATTTTCAAATTTCCAAACTGCAAGTTTGGTAAGGGATTTAACATAAAGACTACGTACTAACTTAAAAATAAAGGAAACATATCGTCAAAAAAAAAAAAACACAATTGTGTCTTACAAGTGACAACAAAGAAAAAGTCAGAATTAAAATGTTTGCTCCATATTCGCACTAGCCAACTTACATATCTCAAGTGGTTAAAATATATATTCCCGATTAAAAAAAGTTACAAGTTTGAATCTCTCTACTTTAATCGTTGTTGAAAAAAATACATATCTTTACATTATATTATAATACACATTTAGAGATCTAAGGAAGAACTGAAAACATACTTTTCCAAATATAAATATTATCATACACAAATGGATATTATTGAAAAAGCAAATTTTAGTGATGAGAAGAATTAGAGATGGCAAAAATACTCGCGGGTCCCCACCTCAAACAGGGCGGGGAATCCCCAATTTGACTGGGTATGGGTCAAACCGAGGATCCTTTTTGAGTCCCTGGTCGGAGACGGGGACGGTATCCCTGTCCGTCCCTGTCCCCGAACCCGCCCCGAATAGACTTTTTTAATTAATTTTAAAAAATATTTAATATTTGATATAATTATTTATAATAATAATATTGTTAATATATAATATTAGATTATTAACGATTATATATATATGTATTAAAACAGTATACATTTTTTGAGGGAATATTAAAACAATATACTGTGTTACTTCAATTCTAACATTAAATTTTTTTAAATTAATTATTTAAATAAATAAAAAAAATTAATTTTTATGTTATTTTAATATAATTCATGATTTTTAATATAAAAATAAAATTAAAAAAAATGAAAACGGAGAATTTTCCTCGCATGGACCCGATTCTCCGACGGAGATTTCCCGACCCCGACTCCCCAAAACGAGGACTGGGGCGGAGACGGAGATTATAGATCCCCACGAAAACGGAGATGGAAAGTGCATTCCGATCACACCCCGTTGTCATCCCGTAAGAAGGATGTAGGAAACCGATTACCATTATTCAAAACAAATTTAGAAAAGTGTTCAAACAAGTCCCAAAAACCAATGATCATTTCAAAACAAACCTTAATCAAAGTCCCACGTTGTTCACTCACTTGGCTTTTTCGCAAAAATAATGCAATGTGTTGTACCCCATCCAATCATGTCACTTTATTATTATTAGTGTCATTCTTTTATCACATCCTTCTTGTAGCCTTATGTTATATTGTTCTAGTTTTAATTGTTTCAACTCACTATTTTAGACTCCATTTGATCAATTTTCTTCCTCTTTTTTTTGCGTTTTATGTAAAGCTCACATTAATTTCACAAAGTTGAAGAGAAATAAACTCGCGTATCATTTCTCAATGTTCACATTGTCAATTATTACTTTAAAATGGTAAAAGAAAATTAGTGTTCTTTCCATTATTCCATTTCAAATTTATTAGAACTCAATCTGAATTATGAACCAAAGAATTAGAATTAATTGGGTCATGTGTATATTATTAACATTTATATATATGTAACTAATATGATAGATAATTTCTTTTAAATAAACTTACAAAAAAAAAAGTAAGGTTTACTTCTTTTCTTGGTTTTTCAAGTACTTTTAGAATTATTTAATTTTGGTCTCTACAATCTCAAAATGTCTTTTGATTTCAATGCATACACTTGTATGTATGAGTTTATTTTGAAATTTATCTATTTTAGTCTTACCCGTTGGAGAGCTTTTTGATTTTCATCGTTATTATACATTGTTAATATTAAAAAGGGATAATCTGGATTCCAAAATCCTAATACAATAAAGAAGTTGATCTTAATCAATTTCTAATTGTCAGTTTTAAATAGAGATATTGGAATCAAAATTGAGAATTTTATACGAGACTTACTCGAAAAAAGATAGATAACTTAGAGTTGTGGGAGAATAATTAAAAATTAATTGACATGATTTTATATATAAATTAGATGAAATTGAACATCTAGAAATTTTTAATTTTTATAGCTTTTATCTTATTTTATTTTCTTAATTTTAATTTTTATATTTTTTTAATTTGGTTTAGTCTGATTTTATTTATTATAATTTGAGAAGATGATTATTAGGGGTGTACATAGATATAGATTTTGTTGAGTTTAGGGATATTTTTTTGGATCAACTCGTAGCGAGCAACCCCAACCCAACTCTCCTATTTTCGGATTAGATCGGTCGAGTCATTTAGGTTGAGGCTACTGGCATTCGTAAGACCTTGGCTACACAAGAGGTGCTTAAAGCCACTGCTTCAAAAATCTTCAATTTTCTTTCGTAGTTGGTGAGTACATTCTCTAGGACTCGAAATTGATTGATTTTACGAGAATAAAATATTTGAAAGAATGAAACTACAAAACATAGAACGAGATTCGGTCAGGTTGCTACAATATAGCTGATAATTTTTCACCGTAATCTGTAGAGAAAAAAATATCAACCATTATTTTAAGCCTTATTGAATAATTTGTCATGATATAGAAGCAGCGACTACGCAGATGTTTCGAATGGACTTATGTCTAGGTTGAACTAAACAATGACATTGTTGTTAGTGAACGACAATCAATGAGAGACGCAGTGTTGCCGACGAACGAGAGAGACCAATATTAAATGAGTTGGATAGTTTTACTCATTTAAACTTTTTTTCAGATTCTTTTTCTTTTAGATTATTAATTTTAAATGAGTTAACATGTTCTAACTAAAAGTATAGTTTTATTTTCTAAATCCATGGACTTCATATTGTTCACTTTAAGCGTAAGTTTTTATAACTTTTTTGTTTTTGGTTTCATTAAAAAAAATGTCTCATACCCCATGAAAATGTTGTTTGACTTTCACTTATATTACCTATCATACTTTCATTTTTTTTGCCAATATGGAATATTGATCACATTCCTAACAATCCTTCCATTAAATAAAGGAACACTAAGTCTCCTCTCAAATAGTCATCTATTCGTCCACTCTTATCTAAGTCAACTCTTTTCTCCAGAGTATATACCACCCTATAAGGATGAGCAAAAAAAGACCAAAAATCGATAAATATCGACCGAACCGAGGTCGTTCGGTCGTGGTCGGTTTTGCACTTGGTAAAACCTACCGAACCGATCGATTTTTTTTAAATATATATATATATATATATATGAAAGAGTACATATTAAGAAAACGGAAGCAATTTCGGATCTTGAACACTCTAAATTGATCAATTTTACAAAATAAAAAACATGCTCAAATGTAGAAAAATAAATAGTAAGAACACATACCTTTCTAACTCAAAATTCTCCAAATTCGTGGGTAATGTTTTATCACAAACACTTTGTGGACTACCTATAGTGTCTTCCCTACTATCTTCAGGCCTTGGAACGGATTGTGGGATCCTAGATTAAGAGAATTGGGAGGAAAAAGGGTAATGGTTCAAAACCGAGCAACCCATAAAATTTATGTAAAATTCTTTTTATCCATGTGTTTCTTCTTCAATTAAACCAAACTACAAGCTCTCTCAAGCAAGGTGAAGAAAACAACACATGAATGATGAGGATTAAGTAACAAGGAGGTGCTCAATTTTGGTGAATTTGACAATTAAAGTAAGTGATTCACCAATTTATGTATTTGGTCCTTTTTCATTTGAAAAATGAATTTGAATTTCCTTTTAATTTTAATTCAAAATTAATATAAAATTAGTTTTAAATTAAAATTAATTTCTTAATTTAATTAATTAATTTTAAATAATTATTTAATTTAATATCAAATATGAAAATAAATCATTGAACCAAACCCGATTTCTTAAATCTATCGTTCGAACATGAATCCCTATTCATGTTTTAAATCGAACTAATATTTAAATCATATTTAAATATGTTCACCTTTTCTTTATCATAGTTTAATTCATATTTAAATTATGAAACGTTAAATATATCGCATATAATTAACGCTTTCTCCCAAAACTGAATTTGAACAATTTAAATTCTTTTCTCTCAAAATGTTACAGGGCTTAGTTCGAGCTAGTAAGGAGACCTAATGGACCTACAAATCATGAGCTCCAATGATACGAGATTAATCGGTCAAAACTCTTTAGCTTAGTGTCGCCACGTACCTGCGACGCGGAGCGGCCGACGTCCTCAAAATAGGGATATTTAAAAGGAGTCGCCACCAATCCTTTTTATGGTGTGATTGGGCACCAAAATAAAATAAACTTTTTTTTTAAAAAAAAAAAGAAAAAAAGAAGTGGTATGCGAAACCAGATTTGGATTCGGGAGTTGTTTGTGTATGGGGAAGGTGTTAGCACCCACAACACCCATTTAAAAAAAAAATGGTGGCCAAATTTTAATCTTGAATTGCAAAAAAAAAAAAAATTTAGGAGAGAAGTTTAATTTAGGTAAAAGAAATTTTTTTAAAAAAAATGTCTTATTTTATCCCTCATTACTCCAACATTGGAGTCATGACCCCATAAAATAAGTGGATTTAAATCCATTAATGTGGCTACATTGAAATTATTTCCAAGATCTTAGAAATAATATCATCTCAAGAATATGAGAAAATTTTACAATTTTCTCAAATCGTTCATAGGATAGCCTTCATATAAAACAAAGTTTTTTTTTTAAAAAAAATATTTTAATTAAAATTCATTTTTTTCTTGGGATCAAAATCTCGGACTCCCAAAGATAATGATCCCTCACCTCAAGAATTCTAGAAAATCGGACTCCCAAATATTTCTAGATTCCGTCAGAGAGTCTTTTTTAAAAAAATCGCACAAAAGTGGTAAAAAACTTTATTAAACTAAGTTTTAAGAAAAAAAAGTGAAAATAAGTTTACAAAAAAAAGTTTTGAAACATGAATGATAATTAAAATAAAATTTATTTTTTTTTGAAATAATAGAGTACAAAAATGCAATTTAAATATAGATTATGTTTAGCATAACGGATTGATCATACAGATAAGCAAATAAACGTCATTTACAAATATGCAAATCGAATCTTACGAACAAAATAAGCATATTGAAATCGATCTTGGATTTTCCAAAGAATCGATTTCTCACCTCGGGAAGACTAGAAAATCGGACTCCCAAATATTTCTAGGTTCCGTCGTCGGTATATTTTTTTTATATAAAAATGATGTAGATTACTAGATCACATAATAATTAGCATACATAAAGCAAGAAAACACACACACAAAAAAAAAAAATGAAATGTAATTTTTAGACATACAAATATAACACAAAATGAAAACAAAAAAAATGACAATAATAATATTAATGATAATAATACAATTTTTAAACTAAAACAAGTATAACACTTAATACTTTTTTAAAAAAAGAACACTAATTAAAGAAAAGTAAATTAGATAACAGGAAAAAGAAATAAAAAAGAAATAAAAACTAAATATAAATAAAACTAAATATTGAATTAAAAAAAAAAAAAAAAAAACTGACGCCTGCGTCAGTGATAGGATGGGCGGCTCTGCCGCCCATCAGTCACCTTTTTCCTTTTATATATATATATATATATATATATATAATAATAATATTTTTAATAAAGATAAAATAATATAATATACATATACATATATAAATGAATTAAAAAAAAAAAACTGAGGATGGGCGGCAAAACAGCCGCCCATCACATGAAATTTTTTTTTTAAAATAATAATAATAATAATAATAATAATAAATATTTCTAAAACAAATATCAACCAAACTTTTTTTCTTTTACTACTTTTTCTTTCTAACCCTAATCCTACCTTTTTCTTTCTTCTTCTTCTCTCTTTTCTCTTCTGCCCTTCTCTCTTTTCATTCTTTCTCACACACCTTCACCAAAACTTTCATTTTTTCTCTTCTTTCTCAAACCAAAATCACTTTTCCCTTTGTTTTCCCTCTTTCTTTTCTTCTACAAACTTAAATCTCAACTTTCTCCTTCTTTTCCTTAGTTCTTCTTTTTATCCAAAAACTACACAGAAGCAAGTACTCTCCAACGAAGGTATGTTGTTCGTTTTTTTTATTTTCTTTTTACAACATGTTGCTTCTGTTTTTTTTAGTTTGTGTTGTTTTTTTTCATTTTACTACTTCCACATGATATTTCGGTTTTTTTAGTTTCAAACGCTCTCTTCTTTCAGCCTCATTTTTTTTTACTTCTAGCAAAAGAAAATAGATCTAGAAAAAAAAAACGGAGAGAAATAATAATAAAGAAAACAGTAGCATGAAAAGAGAAGAAAAAATAATAATAATAATAATAAATAAAGGTACTTCTAGCAAATGAAGAACACCATAATAAAACATAATGACACTAGCACAAAGATATAGATCAGTGTAGAAAAAAAATATAATAACAAAAAAATTCCCTTACTCAACTACTGTTTTTCAGGGACGATTCGAGGATGTTGATATAGAAGTGAGGGAGGAATACAACTAGCTCGCCATTTTTGAAGTGCGGATCCTTGGGTCTAAAACCCTACCAAATGCAACTTCTGGCTAAACGTGATTGTTGCGACTGTATTCCAAACCCTACTTTTTGTAAAGAACTACTATGAAAAATAATATAAAAGAAACTTACTTTCTCTTTTTTTTTTTTGTAAGATGGTTGTGGATAAGATGTGGAGAATGATTTTTTTTGTTTTTCTTCTTCTTGGAATTCCCCCCTAGGGTTTTGTTCTTGGAATTCCCCCCCCTAGGGTTTTGAAAAAACAAATGTTTATAAAGGCAAACCCCCTTCTTCTTTTAGACCCAACAAAATGGGTAAAAGTGACCCCAAAATGCTATTATACAAAAAAGGCAATGATTTGAAAATAACTTGATTTAAGAGGCTATCTCTCAAAAAACAACATATTATTAATTTTTTCTTGACACACTTGGCAAAATCACACAAAAATGCCACTAACAAGATTATTAAAACTCTAATTTAAATTTAATAACTAAAAACCGATAAGCAAGCCGGACAAAAATATGTGGCTACAGCATGCCCCCCTTTGTACATCCTTATAGGATTATAAGATGGACAAAGGTATAGCCATTATTTTGTTCGGTCGCAGCAGATATGAAGAGTGTCAAGGGCCAGGGATAAACAAGCGCCACATGACAAAATAAAACATGCTGAGGGCCAGGGATAAACAAACGCCACTGCAGCAAAAAGGTGTCGAGGGCCAGGGATAAACAAGCGCCACATGACAAAATAAAACACGCTGAGGGTCAGGGATAAACAAGCGCCACTGCAGCAAAAAGGTGTCAAGGGCTAGGGATAAACAAGCGCCACATGACAAAATAAAACACGCCGAGGGCCAGGGATAAACAAGCGCCACTGCAGCAAAAAGGTGTCAAGGGTCAGGGATGAACAAGCGCCACATGACAAAAATAAAACACGCCGAGGGCCAGGGATAAACAAGCGCCACTGCAGCAAAAAGGTGTCAAGGGCCAGGGATGAACAAGCGCCACATGACAAAAATACAAGCAAGATCGTGAACAAGGGTAAGCCTTGCTTAACGCATGTATATGCAAAAAAAAAAAAAAAAAAAAAAAAAAAAAAAAACTTACTACTTACTACTTTATCCTTCTTCTTTTATTTTGCTCGAAAGGTTAAAGCCTATAAAATAGCTTTTAGAACACAATTGTTCAAACAAAAACATCAATTCATTGGATTGGAAAGCCTCATGGATACAATTCCTGACCAAACAAAAGCTTCTATCGAGCTTTACAGAGCAAATTCAGATTAAACGTAACTCCTACGACCAGAAGTTACTACTCTTTACGCATAATACTTCTTGACAAAATCTGCGTTTAGCGGATTGGGTAGGTCATTGCCATCCATGTCAGTTAAAACCAAAGCCCACACCGAGAATGCCCTTTTTTTTACCACATATGGCCCTCGTAGTTTGGTGTCCACTTCCCCCTGTGATCCTTTTGAAATGGCAAGATCCTCTTTAAAACCAAATCTCCTTCTTGGAAACAACGTTGGCGTACTTTCTTGTTATAAGCTCGAGCCAACTTTCTCTGGTATAACTGTCCTCTACACAATGCAGTCATCCTTCTTTCTTCAATGAAGTTTAATTGCTCGTGCCTTGCTTGAGCCCACTCGCTTCTTCTAACTCGCCTCTTTAATCACTCGAGGCGACGGGACTTCAACTTCAAAAGGTAAAGCGCCTCCATTCCATATACTAAAGAAAATGGAGTTGCCCCAGGTTGAAGTGCGAATGGAGGTTCGATAGATGTGTAGAGCAAAAAGGCAATATCTCATGCCAATCTTTATACGTGATAGTCATTTTTTCTACAATTTTCTTGATATTCTTGTTTGCCGCTTCTACGGCTCCATTCATCTTAGGTCGGTAAGGAGTAGAATTAGAGTGCCTAATTTTGAATTGAGTACACAATTCGTCCATTAACTTGTTGTTCAAGTTTTTTGCATTATCGGTAATGATCCGCTCAGTAAAGCCATAGCGACATATAATGTCTCTTTTAATGAATTTGAGCACGACTTTGCTTTAGTGACGCTTCTATATGAGGTGGCTTCTACCCATTTTGTGAAATAGTCAATAGCGACTGCGAATAAAGCGGTGACCATTCGATGCTTTTGGTTCGATTGGTCCTATCACATCCATACCCCACATAGAGAAAGGCCACGAGTCGTTAATACATGAAGAGATGAGGTTTGGAGTGTGCATTTTATCGCATATATCGACATTTATGACATTTCCTTGCATATTTAATGCAATCGACTCCATGGTCAACCAATAGTAAGCGACACGTAGGACTTGCCTTGCCATCATGTGCCCATTTGCATGAGTCCATGACTCTCTTCATGCACTTCTTCAACTATCTTTTGGCCTCCGCTTCATCAACACACCTTAGCAAAGTCATGTCATGATTTCTTTTATATAACACATTCCCATTTAAAAAGAAACTCACGGCTAACCTCCCGATCGTGGCGCTATCATTTTTGGATGCCCTAGTGGGTATTCTCGACACGTAATGTAACGTTTAATGTCGTGATACCGGGGCCTCCCATCCGTTCCTCTTCAATGCTCAAGCAAAGAGGTGGCACTTCTCGCTTTTGAAAATTTAAAGGTTGAATTTCCTTATCATAATCTATTGGAACATGGCGCATAAGGTGGCTAATGCATCTGCAAATTGATTACTTTCTCGAGGAACATGCTTAAACGTGATTGAGTCAAATGATCGAGCCAAATCTCGGATATACTTATTATAAGGGATCAATTTAAGGTCTCTTGTCTCCCATTCTCTATTCAATTGGTGTATCACCAAAAGAGAATCTCCAAACACTTGCAATTTCTTTATCTTCATGTCAAATGCCATTTGAACTCCCATACCGCATGCCCTGCGTACTCGCCACGTTATTTGTACTGATCAGTATAACTTGACGATTAAAGGGTATAGCTTCCCTTCAGGAGATGTCAACACAACTCCGATTCCATGCCCCACTTCGTTTGTGGCTCCATCAAACCACATTGTCCACATTTCTAAGTCATGTGGCACATCTGATACAACCATAATGTCTTCGTCTGGAAACTCGAACTTCATCGGCTCATAATCCTCATCGCAACTCGGCCAAACAATCGTGCATTGCACTCCTTTTATGGCCTTCACGGTAACATAAACGATATCATATTCGATAACAAAACCCGCCACTTCGCTTATTCTCGGACGAGAGATGGTTTCTCGAAGATGTACTTTATGGGATCCATCTTGAGAGATAAGCCATGTCGTGTAATACAACATGTCTTGTCTCAATCTTTGAAATTTTGCGCCAAGCTAGAGGCGCAACAAGTTTTTTCTAACAAAGAGTAATTCGACTCACAACTTGTAAATTTCTTGCTCAAATAGTAAATAGCCCGCTCTTTCCTCCCTGAAGAATCATGTTGCTCGAGCACACATCCCATTGACCCTTCTCTTCTTTTCTTTGTTAAGTAAAGGATTAGTGGGCGTCCTGGTATTGGTGGGACCAACACTGGGGGGTTCTGCAAGTATTCTTTGATTTTCTCGAAAGCCCTTTGACAATCCTCATTCCAACGACATACTTCACTTTTGCGTAATAATCTTAGCATCGGCTCGCAAGTTTGAGTTAAGTGCGATATGAATCGTGCAATATAGTTTAACCGCCCTAAGAAACTTCTGACCTCCTTTTGAGTCTTTGGAGGTTTTAGATCCGTTATTGGTTTTATCTTATCGGGATCTACCTTGATTCCTTCTTGACTAACGACAAACCCCAATAATTTTCCAGAAGATACCCCAAATATGCATTTTGCTGGATTCAACTTTAATTGAAACTTCCTCAGTCGCTCAAAAAGCTTACGAAGAGTGACAATGTGCTTTTCTCCGGCTTGGACTTGGCGATCATGTCGTCTCTACGTACACCTCAATTTCTTTGTGCATTAGATCATGAAAAAGAGTAACCATGGCTCTCTCGATAAGTTGCCCTCGCATTCTTTAAACCAAAAGGCATGACTTTATAGCAAAATGTTCCCCATAGAGTGATGAAAGTCGTCTTTTCTTGGTCTTGTAAGCCATTTTAATTTGGTTGTATCCTCGAAAATCCATCCATAAATGAAAAGGTAGAATATCTGTTTGTATTGTCCACTAAAACGTCGATGTGTGGAAGTGGAAAATTATCTTTGGGACTTGCACGATTGAGATCCCTATAATCCACACACATTCTCACCTTTCCATCCTTTTTTGGATCGAGACAATATTTGCAACCCACTCAGTGGTACTTTGCTACCGCTAAAGCCCGCGTCAAATTGCTTTTTGACTTCTTCCTTCACTTTGATCGGCAGATTTGGGTTTCATTTTTCGCAGCTTTTTGCCTTATGGGTTTACACTCGGCTTTAAGCAGTAACCGATGTGTTACAATTTTCAGATTCGGACGTGCATATCTTGGTAAGACCATGCAAATATATCGTTGTACTCACGTAAAGGGCTACAAGATCCAAACGATCTTGCTCCATAGCCAGAGTGCCGATTCGTATTTCTTTTACTTCCTCCGATGACCCCAAATTGATTACTTCTAGCGGCTCTTGGTAAGACACGTTTTCTTTCTTCTTGCTTCATCACCTCAATAACTCTTGTGACACTTCAAAGTCATCCTCCTCGCTTTGGTCAATGCTATAAACTGGAACTTCAAAGTTGGTTTTTTCATCTTCGAGGTCCCCATCAATGATCCAAGTTGTATTGGTGATAGATAGAGGGTGAACAGAAAGCTTAATGACAATCAAGAGTAATAAAAGCCGACAATCCCTTTTTCATTTCTCAACAAAAGGTACAAGTTCTTGAGATGTAGAGATTGCATACACATTAAGCAAGTAATAAACAAGAAATGCCACTATTACAAAATTCGTGGCTTTAAGCATAGCCACAAATAAATTATTACTCTTGCATCTTTCTAATGACACTGAGCCTCTCTTTAACCTCCCAATTGTTTAACTCAAAGCCTGGAGGGCAGGGGTAGACTAGTTGTCGCGGCTTGGAGGCGCTTTCAGAGACAACAGCGATCGAAGTGTCAGCGGCTTGAACACAAAGCGGGTTGTCACCATGAATCACTTCACCCGGTTTGAAAGTCTCGGATATATGCGGTATATACATTCTTCCTTGCTCGATTTCTCGACCTTCAAGACGTGCACTTCTCACCTTTCTCTTTTCTGCTTTGACTCTCTTGCACTCAGAAGTTGTTGGCTTGTACCCCAATCCAAATCTCTCTTTGCTTTGAGGAGGCAAATCACCTTTGGGTTTCCTTGATTATTAGTCCCAACCCTTCATGCATCCAAAACCGTTGTTTAACATTACTCTTGCAACCATCGATTTGTCTTGGTGAATAACGGCTTCATATCCCAACCTTGGTTGGAAAGGTAGTGGCATTGGCAACCTCAAACGATCTATACTAACACTCAAAAGCCTCTTTCTTTGCTTCAACATATGGAAACGATGTTGTCTTTGTTACAAACATATCTTCCTCTAGAAAATGTGGCTGACCATTTTCTACAACGAACTTCACTCTACGATGAAGTGAAGATGGAACGACTCTGTGGAATGAATCCAGGCGCCAAGCAAACAACTATATGAAGAGTTTACATCCATCACTTGAAATGTTACATTGAAAGAAGATGGCCCGATTTGTAGGGAATTTCTATGTCTCCGATTACTTCCCTCGAGCACCATCGAAAGCCCTAACAACCATGGTACTTGGCTTTAAGTATGAGGAGTCCACGGGGAGCTTCATCAATGTCGACTTTGGCATTATGTTTAAAGATGAGCCATTGTCCACAAGAACTCTAGCCACTAGATGATCTTTACACCTCACGAGAGATGTGTAGTGCCTTAGTGTGTCCGGTACCTCAAAGGGATCTCATCATCGAGAGAAGGTAATACAATTGAGAGTGATTATGTTTCCCACAATTTCACCGAGTGCATTTACCGAAATATCGTGGCCTACATGAGCTTGGTTCAAAACATCGAGCAAAACTTTGCGGTGCGGCTCGAAATCTACGAAAAAGTGATAAAATTGATATCCGAGCCAAAAGCGATGTAATCGCTCTATCACTTTATACTCGCTTTGCTTAATTAATTTCAAAACTCGCGTGCCTCTTCTTCTTCACATCTTTGTTTTCGACTCGTCTTTTTTTCTCGTTATGGCTACTTTTTCTGCGAAAGCTTTATCTAAATCTTTTAAACCATCTTCGCGTCGATTATCTCCACAACTTTGCCCCCTTACGTTGTCTAATTTCCTCTTCTCTTGAAATACTTTTCAAAAATTTCGGCGTGTAGCACCTACCACTACGGGTCATTCTCTCCGATCGCTAAGATGTCGTGTAGGAGCACCATTATCCGTGATGAACCGACATTCGTATTTCAAGGTACAACACCACTATCCTTATAAGCAAAGGGACGGGCACTTCTACAATCATTGGCTTGGGTACTTGAATATGAGAGGTGGTACCGGATTACTCTTATAGTGAATGATTAATGGTTTTGGTGAAGATGGCGCTTCTCCCATCGCTTTCTTAGAGGACGACGCGTGAGTAATCATGTCAACATTCATCTCCCGTGTAGTTAATCGGCTCACAATCAATAACTTTGAATCCAATAGTTTTTGCACATGCCGCTTAAAATCATCACAATCTTCTATGGAATGTCCAGACCATTCCTTTATGAAAGAGGCATATCTTCTCGTTATGCAAGCCCAAATCATCTATATCTTTCTTCTCGCTCGGACCCTATCGAAAGATATCCGACATCGTAGAGAGAATTTGGAAGAGAGTCTTCATAGATGTATTCAAATTTTGGACTTTATTTTTATAAGCGTTCTTGAGGACGCTTCAATGACATTCATGTAGGATTTTCATGGTTTGGGAGAGGATTTTGATTAACATCAGAGCTCTTCCCCGCTTTCTTGAATTTTAACCATCCCGCTTTAACCAAACTTTGTACCTTAGCCTTTAATGGATAACAATTCTCTGTGGAATGTCCAATTGCCCCTGCATGATATTCACACCGCGCGCTTGGATCGTACCATTTAGGATACGGGGGTTGTAGTGGCTCTTGAGGCACAATGGCAACTTGATGGTTTTTTAGTAATTGAGGCAAAAGCTCAGTGTATGTCATGGGAATGAGATCAAAACGTATTTGTTTCCAATTGCCCACTAGCGACACGATTGATTTGGTGATTCGGTTGACTTTGCCCTCCAAGCCGAGGACTACGATTATAACTCGCAGGTCTTTGAGTTGGTGAAGTCATATGGGTCACAACTCTTGGTCCCGAGCTTACCTCATAGACTCTCTCTCCCTCTTCTTCTTAGGAGTCATTACCTTTCTCGATTTGCTTGGTGTGGCGTCTGCGATCCTCCCATTCTTAACTCCATACTCTATCCTTTCTCCGATTGTTATGATGTCAGAAAAATTTGTGGACGCACTTCCAATCATCCTGTCATAATATGGCGCTCGCAGAGTATTGATAAACATGGCTGACAATTCTTTGTCAGTTAAAGGAGGTTGTACTTGAGCAGCCAATTCCCTCCACCTTTGTGCATACTCCTTAAAAGTCTCGGTAGCCTTCTTTTCCATTCGCTGGAGATCTAAACGATCGGGTGCCATGTCAATATTGTACTTATACTGTTTTAAGAAAGCATCAGCCAAATCTTTCCACTTGTGCACTTGGGAGCCGTCCAAATGCATATACCAACGACGCCGGGCGGTCAGTGTCTTGAAAGCGATGAATCAATAACTTATCATCGTGCGCATAGGCCGACATTTTCCTACAATACATGACCAGATGACTCTTCGGACATGTAGTCCCATTATACTTTTCAAACTCTGGCGTCTTGAACTTTGGGGGAATAACAACATCTGGAATCAAACATAGTTGGCTAGCATCGACATCCCCATAGACGTCGGCACCCTCAATCGCGCGTAGTCTTTCTTCAAGGAACTCCAACCTTCCTTTTCTTAACAAAACTTCAGAAGTCTTTTTATGATTTTCTGCGGTTGGAACAAATACTGGATCACTCACATGACTTGCCTGGTGCGGAGCTCGACCGGGATCTTGCACAGGGATAGAGGTTGGATAAGCTACCCCAGCCATGTGTGGGTTTGACACCATTGGCGGCGTAAACCCTGGAGGGTAAAAAGGAGTGTCATCTAGCCCTTGGTTTTGCCCTGTCTCAGCTTGCAACGACGTTCCTGCTACAGACTTTTCTCTTCTTGCGGTAAGAAGCTCCAAGATCTTTGCTACTTGCTCTTTCAATTCTTCCACCTCTAGGCGGACTGTTTGTACCTGCTCGTTCACTTGATCATCCATGAATTTGGCCTTCCTTCTTGTCCAATATGAATGATGAGGAGGTGAACCTCGAGCTATTTTGTATACTTTGAACCTTTTATTATAAAAGAAGGAGTAATGGTTTGATTAGTCAAAAAGAAAATTTTGCTAGCGAAGTTAAATCTTTGTTAGTGCTAACATGAAATGAATGAATGCAAGCATAGAAAAAGAGAAAAAAGAAAAAAAAAACGAGGATTCATTCGAAAGTCAAAATTCATTATTACAAGAGTCGTTTCTTTTTTTTTAAAAAAAGAAACAACAAACAAAACAGAACAAGACCTAATGGTAACACCCAAAATGCCCGAGGTCTCGCCCTATCACCCCTAGAAATCTAATCAAATCTTCACCGCCTGGCTGCGTGGGAACGATGCCTTGTCGAAGAATACTGGCTCTTCCAAATTAATCGTCTCGACCTTTTCTAGCTATTAATTTCAACCTTTCGACTCCTTTGTTCAACTTGTCCTTTTATGCGGTCATAACGGTGTCTCAGATTTCCATACTCGTCTCTCCAAACTGCAAAGTCCGTACTCATCAATTGATGCTCTTCCTTTAATCGAGTATGATCTTCCATTATTACTTCGTTCGCATTTCGATATACCATCAACTGGTGCTCCAAACTTGCAATAGTATCTTGAAGCAGGTGTGTTTCTCCGATTCGCATCGATTTAATTGGCTCTTATACTCATCTCATCGACTTTTGCAAAACTTCCTTTTCTTTTTCCAAAGACACAATTGTCTCTTGTGATTTTGTAACTTGTTCATTAAGTATATCTTGGAAGTTTTTCATGGCATTGTTGAGCCTCCGTACCTCTTGCTTCAGGTCTTTGATGTGTAATTTCGAGCCTCGCCTCACCTTGTAGGACTTCTATCTCTCTCCACAAGCCCCTATTTTTCTTTCCTTAGTTGGGACGACTTACGCATTTAGAGAACCGTTTTCCTTCTCTAATTCAAATCGCCTCTGTAGAATTTGTTGAGCTTCTTCCAATTGTTTTTCGCGCTTGTGGATTGTCCAATCCATAGTTTAACTTCAGCCCTTAATTCCTCATTTTCCTTCAGGAGCACAGAGTTTCTTTCTTTTGCAAGCTTCAATTCTTTTTCCAAATCAGCATGGTCTATCTTCATGGTTTCCTCTAAATTAATTGGCGTTGGTAAAACATCAACTCTTGACCCAATTCTAATCGCTCTCCGGTCTTCGTATCGTGGCATGGTTCCTTCACAATGTTGGATATTTTTCAATTTCCTTATATCCTTCCAAACATTGATCGCTCGATCGCTTTCATGGTGCTAGCAACGCGTCGGAATCGTGCGAGAACTCGATCCTCCAAGCCGTGGATAAGCAGGGTGCAAAAAGCGCTTGACCATACCGCCAGTAGTACCAACAGAGGCGAGTAAGCAATACCTCCCATGGTCCCAAAAAGTGGTACAAATGGCAATTGCTCACATCGATATGTTATGGGACACGAAGGTAGCCACGTCGCCTCCATACTACTTCATCCAATGTCGGATGGCTCGAAAAAGCTTCCAGTGCTTCGATGAAGAAAGCTTGGATCCCAATGTGCAAAGAATGAAATCTCTCACCGTGTTTCTTGCAACATTCCATGGATGCTAAACCTTATAGGAGCATACTTGAACTTGCTCGGATACTTGGATGACTGAAATCCAGATAAAGAGCATGGGTGCGCAACTAAAAAACTTCCCTTTGCCTTGCAATCTACAATAGCTCAAAGATCTCAAGGTTTCTGCAAGAATTGGAATTACAGGGTTTACTCCGCGCTCAATTCCAATGAAGAGTTTAATGACTTGTTCTTCCACGTATCCTCTAATTCTTGGAAAAATAACCATGCCATAAATACACATGGCTAAGAGAGACAAACCCTTTTCTCCCAAAGAAGCACGCACGTGTGAGGCTGATCAAATAATCAACTGGAATGCAATTCCTCCCTTCCTTGACTTTCATTTGCTTCTTTATATCTGAAGCATGAACGTCACCTAAAAACTTGGATAAAGATCTTTGTAGAGTTGACCTTCGATCATGAGTGAAGACTTTACTTCTGTATTGGGTGGTTCCGCGTATCAAAGCCTGATACTCCTCGATCGTGGGAGTCAAATCACACATCCTAAATGAGAAACATTTAAGCACGGGATCCCAGAAATGAACTAAAGCTTGCAAAGCGTTCAGGTTGATATCTGCATACATGAGATCAGCGATATTCCCATACACCGCACTAAAACTAGCTCTGGTTTCCATACTCAAGCCTTCCCATAAACCTCTTAATTCTTCCACATTATTAAGAACGAGCTCTAGCTGACAATCCTGAGGGAGTTGGACCTCTGCAACCTTTGGCCAAATAACCTCTGATGAATGCTGCAACTGCCCAAACTGCTGGAACACTACTTCCCACGAGTCTTCCTCAGGGGTGGATTTGGCGAATGCCCCGGACAAATGGGTGTCTACCATCCTAAGACTTTACACAAAAAGAAAAGTGAGTCTAACGGTTGACTTAAATGAGAATACAACATATCATAGTCAAAACAACAACATGAAGACTCCAAACAAAGTGAGGTTAGATCTAAAGATCCTAAAGACACGGGTCCCCAAAATGATCATTGTCTTAATAAATTCATGATCATCTTGAGTGAGAATCTTTCGTGTGCCTGCGCTGCTAAGTATAAACTTCTCGAAGGTCGACACTACTCCATCCTCGATTCTAGTCCTATTGGGAATAGCCCGGGCAGAGGGCTCGTGATAGTGTGTGAGACAAAATAGGTAAACAATTAAAACACATAAATAAATAACAAGGCCTTCAAACAGTGAAGTCGGGTCCAAAAACCTAGACAATACAGGTCCTCAAAATGGTCTCACAATCATACATGATCATGTGACCAAATTGAGTGAGGATTTTTCGTGTGTGCTACACGGAAGCATAAGCTTCTCGAAGGTCGACACTACTCCGTCCCTCTAATCTAATCCTATTAGGAAAAGCCCGGGTAGGAGGCTTGTGATAGTGT
Source organism: Trichosanthes cucumerina (assembly GCA_036507285.1). Taxonomy (NCBI): domain Eukaryota; kingdom Viridiplantae; phylum Streptophyta; class Magnoliopsida; order Cucurbitales; family Cucurbitaceae; genus Trichosanthes; species Trichosanthes cucumerina. The sequence continues at coordinate 8,229,818 of CM071842.1, read as the reverse complement.
GTGAAATAAAACAAAATAGTAATGCAAGAAAAAAAAAATGCATAAAAGTACAAATAAAAGAACAAAATAAATAGAAAAATAAAAAAAATAAATCAAGAATAACAAATGGCCAAACTCTCGAAGTGGAACCTCATTGTCCCCAGCAGAGTCGCCAAGCTGTCGCCACGTACCTGCGACGCGGAGCGGTCGACGTCCTCAAAATAGGGATATTTAAAAGGAGTCGCCACCAATCCTTTTTATGGTGTGATTGGGCACCAAAATAAAATAACTTTTTTAAAAAAAAAAAAGAGAAAAAAAGAAGTGGTATGCGAAAACCAGATTTGGATTCGGGAGTTGTTTGTGTATGGGGAAGGTGTTAGCACCCCACAACACCCATTTAAAAAAAAATGGTGGCCAAATTTTAATCTTGAATTGCAAAAAAAAAAAAATTTAGGAGAGAAGTTTAATTTAGGTAAAAGAAATTTTTTTAAAAAAAATGTCTTATTTTATCCCTCATTACTCCAACATTGGTGTCATGACCCCATAAAATAAGTGGATTTAAATCCATTAATGTGGCTACATTGAAATTATTTCCAAGATCTTAGAAATAATATCATCTCAAGAATATGAGAAAATTTTACAATTTTCTCAAATCGTTCATAGGATAGCCTTCATATAAAACAAAGTTTTTTTTTTTAAAAAAAATATTTTAATTAAAATTCATTTTTTTCTTGGGATCAAAATCTCGGACTCCCAAAGATAATGATCCCTCACCTCAAGAATTCTAGAAAATCGGACTCCCAAATATTTCTAGATTCCGTCGTAGGAGTCTTTTTTTAAAAAAAATCGCACAAAAGTGGTAAAAAACTTTATTAAACTAAGTTTTAAGAAAAAAAAGTGAAAATAAGTTTACAAAAAAAAGTTTTGAAACATGAATGATAATTAAAATAAAATTTATTTTTTTTTGAAATAATAGAGTACAAAAATGCAATTTAAATATAGATTATGTTTAGCATAACGGATTGATCATACAGATAAGCAAATAAACGTCATTTACAAATATGCAAATCGAATCTTACGAACAAAATAAGCATATTGAAATCGATCTTGGATTTTCCAAAGAATCGATTTCTCACCTCGGGAAGACTAGAAAATCGGACTCCCAAATATTTCTAGGTTCCGTCGTCGGTATATTTTTTTTATATAAAAATGATGTAGATTACTAGATCACATAATAATTAGCATACATAAAGCAAGAAAACACACACACAAAAAAAAAAAAATGAAATGTAATTTTTAGACATACAAATATAACACAAAATGAAAACAAAAAAAATGACAATAATAATATTAATGATAATAATACAATTTTTAAACTAAAACAAGTATAACACTTAATACTTTTTTTTAAAAAAAGAACACTAATTAAAGAAAAGTAAATTAGATAACAGGAAAAAGAAATAAAAAAGAAATAAAAACGAAATATAAATAAAACTAAATATTGAATTAAAAAAAAAAAAAAAAAAACTGACGCCTGCGTCAGTGATAGGATGGGCGGCTCTCAGTCACCTTTTTCATTTTTTTTATATATATATATATATATATAATAATAATATTTTTAATAAAGATAATATAATATACATATACATATACATATATAAATGAATTAAAAAAAAAAAAAAAAAAAAAAACTGAGGATGGGCGGCAAAACAGCCGCCCATCACATGAAATTTTTTTTTAAAATAATAATAATAATAATAATAATAATAAATATTTCTAAAACAAATATCAACCAAACTTTTTTTCTTTTACTACTTTTTCTTTCTAACCCCAATCCTACCTTTTTCTTTCTTCTTCTTCTCTCTTTTCTCTTCTGCCCTTCTCTCTTTTCATTCTTTCTCACACACCTTCACCAAAACTTTCATTTTTTCTCTTCTTTCTCAAACCAAAATCACTTTTCACTTTGTTTTCCCTCTTTCTTTTCTTCTACAAACTTAAATCTCAACTTTCTCCTTCTTTTCCTTAGTTCTTCTTTTTATCCAAAAACTACACAGAAGCAAGTACTCTCCAACGAAGGTATGTTGTTCGTTTTTTTTTTATTTTCTTTTTACAACATGTTGCTTCTGTTTTTTTTAGTTTGTGTTGTTTTTTTCATTTTACTACTTCCACATGATATTTCGGTTTTTTTAGTTTCAAACGCTCTCTTCTTTCAGCCTCATTTTTTTTACTTCTAGCAAAAGAAAATAGATCTAGAAAAAAAAACGGAGAGAAATAATAATAAAGAAAACAGTAGCATGAAAAGAGAAGAAAAAATAATAATAATAATAATAAATAAAGGTACTTCTAGCAAATGAAGAACACCATAATAAAACATAATGACACTAGCACAAAGATATAGATCAGTGTAGAAAAAAATATAATAACAACAAAAAAAAATTCCCTTACTCAACTACTGTTTTTCAGGGACGATTCGAGGATGTTGATATAGAAGTGAGGGAGGAATACAACTAGCTCGCCATTTTTGAAGTGCGGATCCTTGGGTCTAAAACCCTACCAAATGCAACTTCTGGCTAAACGTGATTGTTGCGACTGTATTCCAAACCCTACTTTTTGTAAAGAACTACTATGAAAAATAATATAAAAGAAACTTACTTTCTCTGTTTTTTTTTTGTAAGATGGTTGTGGATAAGATGTGGAGAATGATTTTTTTTGTTTTTCTTCTTCTTGGAATTCCCCCCTAGGGTTTTGTTCTTGGAATTCCCCCCCCTAGGGTTTTGAAAAAATAAATGTTTATAAAGGCAAACCCCCTTCTTCTTTTAGACCCAACAAAATGGGTAAAAGTGACCCCAAAATGCTATTATACAAAAAAGGCAATGATTTGAAAATAACTTGATTTAAGAGGCTATCTCTCAAAAAACAACATATTATTAATTTTTTCTTGACACACTTGGCAAAATCACACAAAAATGCCACTAACAAGATTATTAAAACTCTAATTTAAATTTAATAACTAAAAACCGATAAGCAAGCCGGACAAAAATATGTGGCTACACTTAGCTACTCAACATTCGTTACCCACCGGGACACTCCACTAAAGCCCAATGGTTGCACTCTCCTCATTGTAGATATATTTTTGTCTACTCGATATAACCATTATTAGTAAGTCGATCCTTCACAGATTGTTCGTAATTACAACTGGGTCAAATAAATTGTTTTACTCCTGTAATTACTTCTTATTTCTTAAGTCCCAATGATACTCTAATGAACAATTGGTTTGTAGTCCAACCAATAAACTGAATCCCTCTCGGGCCAATGAGAGGGGTAGGCCCTTTGTTCAAGACCCGGAGTCAGCACTTAAGTGAATAACCTTTCTACTAATCCCTAAAATGGGTAGGAGTGAATTCCATCTTGCATAACTATATAATAAACCTGCAAACCACAAGTTTCAGGACATAAAACCTAACAATATAATAATAATAATAATAATAATAGCCATAAAATTTTTATATATTTATATTATATATTATAAATATATTAAAAAAATAATTAAAAAAAAAATTATGAACCGACCAAATCGACTGACGGTCGATTTTGGTTGATTTAAGGCAGTAAAAAAAAAGAGGTCAATCGAACCAACTAAATTTGGTCAGTTCGACGTCGGTTGGGTTCGAAGCCGACCCGATCGATTGATCATCACCCTTACTACCTAAGAAAACTTAACCAAAACCATAAAATTTTTATATATTTATATCATTGAGGCTCACACCACCTCTTTACATGACTCGTATATCAATTTTTTAGACAACAATCTCTCTACATATCTTTAGAATATTAGTATGATATTATCCACTTCAGGCATAAACGTTCATGCCTTTTTTTTAGTTTCACCTAAAATGTTTCATACCAATGAATATGATGCCCCTCACTTATGAATCTTTCCTTTTTTCTAGCAAATGCATGAGACTTTGATCACATTTCTAATGGAAGGTCATTTTGACATTTCCAACCGAAGGTCAATTGGACATAAATATGTTAGGAATGCAAACAAATGTCTCACATTAGCTAGAGAATGGATTGATCATAGATATATAAGTGAGGACAATTATCTCCACTGGTACGAGGCATTTTGGGAGAACCAAAAGCAAAGCCATGAGAGTTAATACCTAAAGTGGACAATATCATACGATTGTGGAGATACGTGGAGGTTGGTTGTCTTTGTCAAAATGTCATTATTCTTTTCCTTTTCTTCTTTTTGTTTAATTCTAACAACATACACCAAATGGGGGCCAATCAAATACAAAAAGAACTTTTTTTTTAGTACATCAATATTTAGGGGTGGAGGATTCAAACTCATGACCTCATACTTGATATCAGTTGAGTTATACTTTTGTTGACAAATACAAAAAGAACTTAATTAAGCTTAGATCTCCCAAAAACTTAAAGAAAAAAAATCAGGAATTTAAAAAATATATATGAAATACATCTTACACTTCTTTTTTTCCTTTTTGTTTGTTTTTTTTTCTAGAGGACAAGCATAAATGGAGTACAATAAATTATTTTTCCTAGTTGTCAATAGACAAAAGGGGTTCCTCTAAATCAATATTATAGCTATCTGTCACGAATGAAGCTGATTCACAATCTTCTTCTTGTTTTTCAACACTACTCTTCTCTGTGCCTTTTTCCTTCACATAATCATTTGCTTTTCCCCAAAGAACAACGTACAATCCAATAATTACAACCACGCCCCCCAACAAGCTAGAAAATCATCCAAAAAACTTATGAATAAAAGACGAATCTTCACCCTTAATTTTTAATAGATTTTTTTTCTTTTAAAGGTTAGTAAAGGGACGTAAAGAAAACATATATATCATGAATCTCTTAAATTTTTTTACATAATGGTCAGTATGTGAAAGAATAGAAAAAAAAGTTGAGGTTAGGGTTGGGGTCGAGCCAAAATACCTTCATCAATTCCCATCCTAAAAATTTACCCTTGAAATAAATGTTTGTGTTCGATTTAGGGTTGGGGTTTTGGCGTATTATTCATTCCCCATCCCAAAATTTAACCCAACAAAAAAATTTAGGTTCTGTTTGATAATCATTTGATTTTTGGTTTTTAGTTTTTGAAAATTATGGTTGTTTTTTCACAACATCTATTTATCTTCTCTATAATGACTTCCAATTTTTTTAGGTATTATTTAAGTTTCTAGCTAAATTTCAAAAACAAAAACAAGTTTTTAAAAATTATTATTATTTTTTTTTAGTTTTCAAAACATAGTTTTGTTTTTTAAAACATAGGTACAAAATAGATAAAAGAACATAAAAAAAACTCATTAGTAGAACTAGTATTTTTAAGCTTAATTTTTAAAAATAAAAAACTAAAAACTAAGGGCCTGTTTGGTTAGCAATCCGAATTCTGTTTTATGTTTTCAGATTCACTGAATTCAGTGAATACGCGTTTAGTGGCGTGTTTTCAAAAACTGTTTTTGGATTCTCGTGATCCAAATAGTAGAAATTAAAACAACATTTTTATGTTTTCATTGTATCCAGATTCTGAATTTGAAATTTTAAAATGCAGAATTATATTAAACAAAGATAAATATCTTAGTAAATATAGTATTTCAAGTTTATAAACTTAATTTAATTTTGTTAAATTAAAATAGCTATAATATAATATATAATATATTATAAAATATAAAATATTATATTATATTATAAAATAATAATAATATAAAATTTATAAAAAAATAACATGTTCATAAATTAATTAATAATGTCTTATATTCAACCTAATATTTAGTTTTGGAATTACAACTAATTTTATGATATATAAATATATTATAGAACACATTTTAAACTACTGTTTAAAATGGAAACAAATTTCTAAATCTGCTACCAAACACATATCTCAAAACATGAAATACAACTCTGTTTTCATTGAATCCCTTGTTTTCAAATTTCTGTTTTTGGATTGCCAACCAAACAGGCCCTAAATGATTACCAAAATAATTTGTGGCTTCGTGATGTTTAAAATTGCTTTTTTTAAAAAAAGGCATATAAAGTTTTACCTTCCAGTATAAATCTCTTCATGAAGAAATATAGCTGCTAAAATAGTTGTAATAATGGTGCAAAAAGGGTTGAAGACTGCAGAGAAGACAGGGCCCCTTTTTGAAATACCCCAAGCTTGAAGAAAATAGGCAACACCTGACCCAAAAATTCCCTATCAACCAAACACAATGAGAGAGAGAACTCAAGTTAATTAATCTCAAAAAAACTTATCAAAACCCTTTAACTTTTTTAAGATTGGGAAAATGGTAAAAAAAAAAAAGAAAAACAAATCAAAATTACTTACTGAGAAAAGGTAACAAATAACTTCAGTACTTGAATGTATTTTCCATATTTCTAAATTGGTTTGCTCTACCGATAGAGTAAAAATGATTGATTGTATCAGTGAAAAGAAACACGTCCATGCTGATAAAGATAGCTTGTCGGGATAGCTTTCTATTGCCGGTACCTGTTTCATAATACAATTGTTCCTTTTTTAGCCTTTTCTTCTTAATACACAACAATTTCTTTATTCGTAAACTACTTTGTGTTTAAACTGTACTCAAATTTTTTTAAAAAAAGTGAAAGAATGTGATTCTTTTAACATATTGACCACTAATAGTTTTTAAGAGTATGGTAATTAGAGTTTCTTTTAATTAGCAAATCTAATTTTAAGAATTTGTGAGGTAAATATTAGTATTATCATGCATATTCAATCATACAACCATCATTCGTTCTAAACTTTTTAAAAAACAATCATTCAAGCATTATCCACTAAATTTTTGCTCTAGAAAACATATAAAATTGTTTGGAGAACAACTGAAATATTTACCTCACCTTGGTTTCAAAATTATGAAAAAGAAGTTAAAAAATTGGTCACTAGCAAAAGAAAAAAAATTAGGGGTGGGGGGAGAAAGGAGAAGGCAACTCACATAACCCAAACATAAGTTGATTTCACTTTGTTAGGTAAAATACACGAGTTTTAAGGATCAATTTCTATTTAGTCCCTAAATTTCAAAGTTGTTAATGAAATAACCAGTTAAAAATTTATTTTACTAAATTTAAGTTGATAGATCGAAAAAAATTTAATTATATTAATATAGTCTAACATGTTCCATATTTGTAAAGTGGAATTTTGAGATAGAAATTAAAGAAAATTTACAAAATGGTTCCATGGAAAAACCCGAAGCCCCAATGCTTTTGCACCCACTTTTCCATAAAGGTTAGCATAGCTAAAAATGGCCACATGGGTTGGCAGGCCAAATTGGAACCCAACCGAACGAATTGACAATTCACCACAAAAAGGGAAGCAAGCCCTTTGCAATCTAATGGGCAAGTGCCTAAGGGGTAACAGAGGAAGCCACTAGAAAAAAGGTTAAAATAATTTTCCAACTCAACAAATTGAGTCAATAATGGTTTAGGTTGGGAAAATTTCTAGTACTAGTACCTATATTTTAGATGTAATTATTTAATGTCGATGGACTCTACATCATTTTCAAAGAAGGCAAACATGACCATTGATTAATGAGTGTGGTACCCAGACTACTTTCATATAGATACTTTTTCTTTGGATGTTTTAAAATCATTCCGGAAACATTAGCGAATAAAGGCTTGTTTGATAACCATTTCATCTTTAGTTTTCTCTTTTTTGAAAATTATGTTTATTTTCTTATCATTTCTTCACTATGAGTATTCACCTATCTTTACGAAACATTGGAATTCTTAGCCACGTTATTAAAGAATTTTTTTTTTAAAAAAACTCGTTTGATAACCATTTGGTTTTTGAAAATTATATCTAAAAATACTACTTCTTCCAATAAGTTTCTCTCTTTTCTTATCTGCTTTGTACTTATGTCTTCAAATTTCTAAATTTTTCTTTATTTTTTAAATTTAGCTAGAAACTTAAATGGTACCTCAAGAAAGATAGAAATCATGCTATAGAAGATGAAGAATTTTTTTTTAATAACAAGCAAAGTTTTCAAAAACCAAAAATAAAAAATCAAATAGTTATCAAATGGAGCCTTGGTTATCAAAGGAGGCCCAAGTTTTCAAAATTTTGGTTTAGATTTTGAAAATATATTTAAAAAGTAGATAACAAAAGAAAGAAACTCATAGGAGGAAATAGTGTTTATCAACTTAATTTTCAAAAGCCAAAAATAATAAATCTAATGTTATCAAATAGGCTTAAATTGTCAGCTTGTAAGACCTAAATAGAAACCTATCTTCAATCTCAAATACCAAAACTGTACTTTTTTATTAAAAAAAATTGCAAAAACAATCTCATTTGTTAAAAAATAAAATAAAGTAACAAAATCCTTAGGGGCGGTTTAGTGCGCTGTTTTGGAATCAGAAACTCTGAGATTCTGGAATCTTGGGATTTTTTGGCTGGAATCAGAACTCTGGGGTTTCTGATTCCTGTGTTTGGGGTGCATGGTTGTGTTCGGTTGGTTTGCTAAAATCTGTGTCTCGGATGGAGGCTTGGGTTGGGATGTGATAAATTTTTTAGGATGTTTTTTTTTCTAGATCAATTTTTTTTTATTTGATATTGTTTGTTAAAGTGCATATCAATATTTTAACCAATGATGTGGATCAACTGTTTCAATAATAGTTAAATATAGATGTGTAGTTTGTATAAGTATATTAATATGTAATTCATTGAATTGATTATAATGTAAAATTAAATAATATTAGCAAAGACACATCATTTAAATAATTAATACTCTATTTCACAAAATATCCAGAAAACTATTTTAGAAATTAAAAAATTAAAGAATCTAAAACTCTATTTTATAAAGTATTCAAAAACCTATTTTTTAAACCCTATTTTAGAGATTAAGAAAATAGAAATCTACCTAACATATTGAAGAAAACTCTATTTCACAAAATATTCATAGATCTATTTTTGGAACTCTATTTTACAAATACTTGAGGTTTATTTAAGAAATTATGAAATTTAAATAAAATTGTTCACTGAATTTTAAAACATATTTCAAAGATAAATGAGTTATAAAATTTGAATTCTTCTTTTAGACATAAATTGGACTAAGCAAGATTCAATAGGATGCAAATTTTTAAAAATTAAAATATTAGAAACTTTATTTTACACAGTATTTTGGAACCTATTTCAAACATATAATGGATTAAAAAAAAATTGTTAGCAACCATTTTTGTTTAATTTTAACCTTTTAAAAATTTGACTAGGTGGTTGGGTCGTTGGGTGGTTGGTTGTTGAGGTGGTCGTCGATCATGATTTCACAGTGGTTAGGTCGCAGCAGGTGGTTGTTAGGTGGGTGGGTCGTTAGAGTGATCATCAGGGTAATCATGTCATCGAAGAGGTCATTTGGTAGTTATGGCAGTAGTTGTCAAGTGGTCGAGTCGTTGGAGTCGGTTCCAGAGTAGTCAATATGATGATCGAGTTGTTGGGTGGTCACTAAGTGGTAGTCAAGAATGATTTTTGGTTTGGAACCCAAAACTACCCTAACCCAAAACCATGGGCCAAACACCCTTAAAAACCAAGATTGTTAATTTATTATTATTAATAATATCATTGAAATGAAAAAATACCTGCAAGATTAACCAAATTGACCAGCAACAACAGCTACCAAAGAGAGACAAGCAACCCAATAACCAAGCTTCATCACTTTCACTTTCCACATCAAATATTGCAGACTTTTGTGTGGCATTATTCAGAAGCTTTGGACCCCTTAGAAGGGCCATGCACATGGCCCCACTCACACAAAGCGCTGTCCCTCCTATCTTTGCCATGCTCCTTAGGTCACCCATCTTCACGCTCTCCATTCTGCACATGGGAGATGAAAACTATTATAGAGAAAATGAGAAAAATAAAAAAGTAAAAATTAAGGTTCTATTTGATTACTATTTAGATTTTGTTTGATAACTATTTGATTTTTTATATTTAAAAATTAAACTTGTTTTCTGTCAACCTCCTTATCATAGTTTTCATCTCTTTTTAAGAAAACATTTGGAATTTTAGCCAAATTCTAAAAAAGTTTTTTAAAACTGTTTTTTTTTTAGTTTTCAAAATATAGTTTAGTTTTTGAAAACATAGGTAAAAAGTAGATAACAAAACACCTAAATCCTTTGGTAGGAATAATATTTATAGGCTAAATTTTTTAAAACCAAAAACCAAAAACCAAATAGTTATCAAACCGGGTCTTAAGTTTTTGTTTTTTGTTTTTGAAAATTAAACCTATAATTACTACTTCCACCTATTGTTTTTCATGTGTTCTTATCTATTTTTAGATGTGTTTTCGAAAACATAACCTAATTTTAAAAACTAAAAAAGTTAATTTCTAAAAATTTGTTTTTGTTTTTGAAATTTAACTAAGAATTCAAGTCTTTTCTTAAGAAAGAGATGAAAATCATAGTAGGATAGATAAAAATCATTGTAGAAAAATGATGATAAAATAAGTATAATTTTAAAAAAAAAAATCAAATACCAAAGGATTATGAAAGGGGATAATATAATTCTACTACCAACTTACCCGACAATTGCCGCTATAAAAAAGGTCACTGCTGGAATCAGATTTTCCATGGCGGTGGCTAATGACGAGTTGGCTAAGAAAACTCCCTCATAGAAAAAATTGAGGTTGATCGTTGTACTGTCAAACCCCGGAGAAGACGAAACATATATAAAATAGTCCCTAATTCCATTTATATAATAATATGTTCCAAAATTCTCTTTAATCCTCAGCGCTAACTAACAAAGAATTGAGAATTTTCAAGAATATTGAAAGATTAAGAATGACATTAAAACTTTGAAGAGTTTTCTAAATCGTACCCAATAAGACCAGCAACGAAAATCAAATAAAAGCTCCTCAAATCCAAAGATAACTTCATGGATTTAGACCTGCCATCTCCAAAACATAAGACAAAGAAACAAAACACACAAATACAAACAACAAGAGCAAAGAATAATTTTGAGAATGAATGAATGAATGAATGAATTTAACCTTGAAAAATAAGCAATGGGTCCAATAAAGAGAGTGGCAATGGCTTGTCTATAAACAATAAAAACTCTAGGACTCATGCCCTCCAAGAGGGCAGCTCGGGAGATGAGAGTCACAATGGCGTAAATTATTTGAATTCCTAACATTGCCATTGCTGGTAAGTATTCTTCAACCAAACCCATATTTTCTTTCTCTTTTTTTTTTTTTTTTAATTTTAGGATATGAAATGCTCTCTAACTTTCAAATTTATATGATCATTTTTCTCTCACATGAGAGAGAGAAAGAAAAAGGGATATATTATATTATTCTGTTTGTGTAAAAAAAAAAAAAAAAGCAAAAAGAGACGGGGGATGACATAGATGGAGATTTCAACCTTGCAAATCTTTGTTAAAAAAAAAAAAAAAAAAAAACTTCTGTTTTGTGTGTCCCACCTTCTACAATTTTCTTTTCCTTACAATTTTTCCACTCTTGATTCTTATTGTTTCAACGTCATCGGTAATTAAATAGTTTGAAATCGTTGTGGCTCTGCTAAAGTAATAGTGGTTAGCTGTGCTAAAAAAAGAGATCTCTGGTTGATGCATTTTAGTATTTTTTTTAGGAAGGATACTTTATTGGCGGTATGTGAGCAACATACAAGTGAAAAACTATAAAGGGAAAGAATTCAAATTAAGAGCTATCACGGGTTCGAACTCAAAACTTGCTTTGATACCATCTTAAATCTGTTGGAAAATGAATTTTGGAGATTGGAGGTTAGACTTTGGAAGATAGATTTTGAAGAACACGCTACTTGTATTATTGCTCACTTCTAGCTCTTGGGATTTATTTGGCTTGATTCAAACTTTAGGATATCACCTCTATTTATACTAGTTGCATCCCCTAAACTAATGGTTATGGTTTTGTCAACTCATACAATCTAGAGATTACAAAAAACTCTCTAGAATATTCTACATTCTAGAGAATTCTACAAGATACTTTAAAACATCTTTAAAATAGAGATTTCTCTAGAATACTCTAGCACTTAAAAGGTTTCTAGAAATTGGGCTTTTATTTAGACTATGCCCAAATACTAATGACCCAAAATCAAGTTTATATTTCAACACTCTCTCTTAAACTTGATTTTGTTACTCCAAGCAAACCTCTCAACCTTGTGAAGTCTTGTTTTTTAAGTGGCTTGGTGAAAATATCAGCTACTTAATCATGAGTCTTCACGTACTCCAAATGCACATCCTTTCTTGCAATGCACTCTCTAATATAATGGTAACGCGTATCAATGTGCTTGCTCCGATCTTTCGACTTCTCCTCTAGTATTCTTTTTGGCTTTGTAAACTCATTTCACACCAATTGCCTTCTGCCCTTTTGGAAGTGAGACTAGCTCCCATGTGTCGTTATTTTTTATCGCCTTGATCTCTTGATCCATCGCGCTTTTCCAATTTTTATTTTCTACAGATTCTTGGAAGTTCATGGGCTCACAATCGACAAAAAGACAAAATAGAGTAAGATTATCTTGATTTGTAGTTGGCTCATAAAGTTCGTGTAAGCTTCTGAAGCGGTGAACTACTTCACTTTCATCCTCTTGAGAACTTATAGTTGGTGAAGCTTCTGGAGTAGAAGGCTCCTCTGTTGTTTGCTCTATCCTTACTTGCTCCATGTCATCTTCTTCAGAATATGGAAAGAAGTTGTATTCTTCATTATGTTGTTTCCAACTATTATCTTTGTTCCATTCGTTATCCGTGCAAGCCATCAATAAGGTGCAACATTCTTAATCACTTTGTTCAATGTAGTTCTCCCTCTCTTCAAGTTTATTGTTGCTAGCAGCTCTACATTCAGATGCATAGTGACCATATTTCTGCCAATTGTAGCATTTAATTTTTGACTTATCGTACCTTGATCTTGAGTTGCCTTGCTCACGACTTCTTGTTGAGTTTTCTCTGTTTTGAAAGTTGTTGTTTCCATCATAGGGCCTCCAACCTTGTCCTTGTCCTTGTCCATGACCTCTTCCTCATCCTCGATGTCCACTATTATCTCGCCCTCGTTGGCTTTTACCATTGTGACTGATTTCTCCAGTAGTTGAGTCCACTCGCACCTTGAGTAATTGATCTACAATTCCTTCCTTCTTATTTTTCTTTTCTTCATATGCTTGCATCGAATCCAAGAGTAGCTCAATGGTCATAGCCTCTAAGTCTTTTGTTTCTTCGATTATGGCAAAAACTTTGGATCTAATGATCTTAGAATTTTCTCCATAATTTTTACATCATCAAGTTTTTCATCATTTCTCTTAAGTTGATTGGTGACTGTTAAAACTCTAGAGAACATATGCAAAGTAATTTCAAACTCAGCTTTTAGAGATTGAAGACGTACCTTTTTTACTAGATCTGCTCCCTTGTATGATATTTGAAGCTTCTCCCATGCTTTTTTCGCCGTTTTTGCTTCTGAAATCTTCTCAAAAGTATCGTCATCTAATCCTTGATATATTAGATAGAGAGTCTTCTTGACTCTCTTTCTTGAGTCTCTCAAACTATCCCTTTGTATTTGAGAAATACTACCATCATTCTCCGGCTCGGAGTGCCCTTTCTCTACTATCTTCCATACATCTTATGATCAAAGGAGAGCCTTCATCTTGATGCTCCAATTATCGTAGTTGCTCTTGTTGAGCATTGGGACTTGGAACGGGACCATGTTGTTACTTGCCATCTTTTTAGAAAGGATATTCAAGCTCTGAGACCATTTTGTTGAAAAAGGAACTTTGGAAATTGGAGGTTAGAGGTTAGACTTTGGAAGATAGATTTTGAAGAAGAGGTTACTTGTATTATTGCTCACTTCTAGCTCTTGGGCTTTATTTGGCTTGATTCCAACTTTAGGATATCACCTCTATTTATACTAGTTGCATCCCCTAAACTAATGGCTATGGTTTTGCCAACTCATACCATCTAGAGATTACAAAATACTCTCTAGAATATTTTACATTCTAGAGAATTCTACAACATACTTTAAAACATCTCTAAAATAGAGATTTATGATCTAGAATACTCTAGCACTTAAAAGGTTTCTAGAAATTGAGATTTTATTTAGACTAGACCCAAATACTAATGACCCAAAATCAAGTTTATATTTCAACAAAATAACCACAAGCCAAAAACTTAAGTTGATCATAGATTATGGTAAATTTAATATCAACACTAGCATAACAAAGACATTACGAACCGTTTACATCTTGAAGACTAGATAGCAAGAATAATGCAGATATATCTTGAAGACCATAAGGCACTTGGATATGTCTTTAAAATGGGACAAATTATATTCAATGAGTGCTACAATGTGGTTGTCTCATAATAACGTTCAATCGTTGTGGATCTTATAATTTTCATGTCCCTGGACATAAAGTCAAAATACTTTTCTCTCTACATCAAACGGTGAAAAACTGTCGACTATTTTGTGGCGCCTTCATCGAATAATTTATTCTCTAATGCAGTTTTTGAAAATTCTATTATTTCTCTCCTTCCAATGAGACCCATTAAAAAAAGTCATAGTGAGGTTCTATCTTAAGAAGTCCGCGGCCCAATTCCTTGGGTGGTTGTCAAGCAACTCCCATCGTATCTCGACATCATGCTCTCATGTCTCCAAGCTCGTTTGACTCCACAAACTAGTAGCAAACCATTTCGATAGATGAAGCTTGAGCCTTTTAGCTAGGTCGTAAGACTAATTGGCCTATAATTCGAGACCCTGAAAGATCTATCTCTTTTAGGGATTATTGCGATACACGTTTCATTGATGTTCCTCTAGACAACACCGCTTTTGAAAAAAATTATGAAACGTAACACTTCCATTATGTATTGGATGAGAGTGTTCCGTAAAGTTCTATGGTGAAGCATCTTGAAATGGGGCTTTGTTGCTTTCCAAACTTCTATGGTTTTGAATTCTCTGATTAAGTTCTTTGCTTTGTTGTTAATTGAACACAAAAATGGCACTTCTACGCTTAAAACATTATGTATTCTTTGACTGTTGTCTCCCTCATGTAACCAATATTTTTTGCCGCGTTTGATGTCAATATATCTATAGTATTAAATTTTCGTCATGTCGACATTTCCATCGACCACATGTTCATAGGTTCGACATCTATATAGAGGTGAATCGACATTTCCATATATCGTACAAAATTGATAAAATATTAAAAAAAAATAGTAACAAAATTTAATATAATATGAATATAATATTATAACAAATATTTTAACTCATTTAAAAAGTGTAAAAGATTTATTTTCTAATTGATATGTATTTTTTAATTTTTCAATTTTTCCAGAAATATTTATCGACATCGACATTTTATTAATATTTCCATCGACCTTTTCATGAAATTAAGGTATCGATATTTCCATCGATATCGACATTTTAAATTTTGAATCTATCCTCATTTTAGTTTTAAAAATGAAAAAGCAGGCAATATATAGTAAAATAATTCTAAATGGCTGAAATTATGTATTATATTTCTTTCAGATAATTCTTAAAAATTCCATATGATTTAACTTAAATTATAAATTATATTTTTTCTCTAAAATTTTTAAAGAAATTATTAAGAAAAACGATTGATAAAATTAAATATCAAACTAAAAGTTTTTAATTCAATTTAATACAGAAAGAGGCAATAAAAGATAAATTCTATCGAATTAATTATAAAATTTAAAATATGATATTAAACCGGTTATATTATTATATTTTCAATTAAAATGGTAGGAATTCAAATCACCACATTACTTTAGTTAACATTTGTGTTAACTAAGAAAATATTTAAATTAAATACGAATGAGATACACCACCAAGAACATAACTTAACTGGTATCAAATATGATCCAGGTTCGAGTTGAAAATATGAGTATTAGATATGTGTGGACAAAATGGGAACTTGACAAATAAAGAAGCAAACAAATTTTTTGAAATGACCGTTTTGTCCCCAAATGGGCGAAAGTATTGCATGTACCAGCTTTGATTATTTTTGTTTTTTACAATAACAATATCGTAGGTTCGTTCATAATCATTTTTTTTTAAAAAAAATAATAATAATTTTAGGTTCCATTTAATCAGTAGTTAGTTTTTGGCTTTTAATTTTGCATCTTACAACTTACACCTATAAATACCATTTTTATCTATGATTTTTCCTATTTTGTTCTATACTTTTTTGCTATGTTTTCAAAAACCAACTCGGATAAAAACTAAAGCTAGAAGGAATAGTTTTCAAAAATTATTTTTTAATTTGAGAGTTTGACTAAGAATTCAAATATTCTTTTAAGAATGATGAAAGTCATCGTAGAGAAATAACAAAAAAAAATATATACTTTTCTAAAACCAAATGATTATCAAATGGACCGTTAGTTTTTTGTTTTTGAAAATTAAGCATATAAACACAACATCCACTTATGTAGAGATACTCATTTTCTTGATAGGGAATGGAGGAGAGAGGGGAATAATTTTTTCTGGTTAGCTAATATATATATATAAAATAAAACACATCTCTAAATTTTTATTAGATATTATTTTATTTTCCAAAAAAAAAATTAAAAATCTTCCGAAATAGAAATTTCTTATTAAGAATTTACCATTAAATATAATTTTTCAAAAAAAATATATTTTTTATTTAGTCAATTTTAGAAAAATAAAAAATCATAAATAAAGAATTTTTCCTTGCGTGGAACATGTTCCCCGCGAATTTTCTACTTGGAATCCTAATTCCGTTGCTTTCGAAATTAAATGAAAAATTTTGCTGGATTGAAAAATGAAATGGGGATGGGGGACAGGGACGGAGAAGCTATTCCCCAACCCCTCCGACCCCGTGAACGTCTCTATATTTATGATATTTTTTTTGTTTAGTTATCTATTTTTTTTAACAAATGTTCTCAACCCAAGCCATGTTTTTAAAAGTTAATAAAAAAATAGTTTTTATAAATTTGTTTTTGTTTTTGGAATTTGACTCAGAATTTAAATATTTCCTCAAAAAAAGATAAACAAAATTATAGTAAAAAAATTGTGAGAAAATAAGCACAATTTAAAAAAAAAAAAAAAAAAAAATAGCCACCAAACATTGTACTTTCCATTTTGTTCACCCTTCAAAAACTTGTGGGTCATTTTGAGCTTTTACCTCAGCTAATAAAAGCTGCAATTAGAGTATTAAAAAACTCGATAACCTGAACAACCCGACCGACCCAACCCGATGGATTGGGTTGGGTTATGAATTTATTTGGGTCAGGTTGGGTTCAAATAAATTAAAATGTATAGGTTGGGTTGGTTCGTGCATTCACCTAAAATTAATTTGGGTTGACCCAACCAACCCGAACTTATTATTAATTTTAAAAACTATATTTTTACCTACCATATAACTACATATACATGTATTTAATTTGTTTTTATTTAATTTCATAATTATTTATTATTTAATAACTCTTAAAAATACATTATTGAAGTCGTTAGAGTGTAATTTTTCATAATATAAATTAAAACCAAGTTGCTAATTTTAATTCAATCTTTGAAAAATAAATAGTTTTTGTTTTAAATGATGACGATTTATTTAAAAGTTTCTTGGGATAATTGTAAATTTGTATTAAAATATTTCAGTTTTATGGTTGTTATTTAGTATAAAAACATTTGGAGTTTTTTAATTCTTGATTTTTTTATATTTATATTAATTTTAGATTTTTTTAAAATTTTAATTTTTTTTTTTAAAAAGCTAACCCGATGACCCAACCCAACCAAACCCGAAAATGTTGGGTTGGGTTGAATTGGGTTACCCTCATGAATAGGGTTATTTGGGTTGGAAGAATGACTAATCTAAAAATTCGAATTGGTCCAAAAAACTAACATAACCCGACTCAACCCGACTTATGTACACCACTTGCTGCAATACACTTATAATAAGTGTCTTGTTTCATTTTTTTCCTCATTCTTTTTTTTTTTAGAAAATAAGAAATTGATTTTTGTTTGGTTACTTAATATGCATTTTATAAGTACTAAGAGGTTTAAATTCTTCCAACCTATGTTAAATAATAATAATAATAATAATAATAATAATAATAATAAGTTTATTTATGCTTTCGAAAAACTATAAATGAAAAGGGAATTGTAAGGTAGCACAAAATATTAGCATACTATTGCAAACTTAGCTATGATTTTTTAGATTTGCAAATCTAGCAATTTTTTTTAATCTGATTTCCGTTTTTTTATTATTCTAGATTTACCCTCATTGGTGTAGTAACATGTATATCAGTAGTATATCTATTATACTTTAAATTTGGTATATCAGTAGTATATCTGATATACTTTATATTGGTATATCAGAAGTCTATCTGATATACTTTATTTTTATATACCAATATATACCTAAACGAAGTAGGTTAATAGTATATTATTGATATACTTACAAATACCCTACTTTTAGGTATATCATTTAGAATGTTATACTTCCTATATATCCGTAGCAAATTAGAGATATTTTGAATATTAGTATATCACTAATGTACTTCATTTTAGATATGTTTATTTCACTAATATACCTAACATTTAGTATATCATTAGTATATCAATGAAATGAACATATATCATATGTGAGTTACTGATATACTTTTAATTAACTGCATGTACATATATCAGTAGTATATTAGTGATATATTCTATACAATAACACATCTCACACAATAAAATATAACAATCCAATTTGGTTTTAAATTATGAATTCTACCTAAAATTTAAAAGTATAACCTGAAATTTACTCTGCCTGAAATGTCGGACATTACAAATAGCTTTTGAGATCCCGTTATATACTTAATATTATTGAATAAAGTATATCATCATAAATCACTATCAGCATAAATCACTATTTGTGATATATCGTTGATATACTGAGTAAAGTATTTTGGTACTATATCACACTGATATATACTTAATATTAGTGAAATCAACGGCTATTAGTTATTTTTTGGTTAGATATATCATTGGTATATTTGATCTATAGTTAATAAACTACTGATTTTTTCAATATTGAAAAACACGGGAGGACATTTTCAAATCTAGCAATAGCGTTTTTGAGATCCTGTTGATATACTTAGTATTACTTAATAAAATATATCAACATAAATCACCATTTGTGATATACCGTTGGTATATTAAATAAAGTATATCGTTAGTATATCACACTGATATATATACTTAATATTAATGAAATCAACAGATATCATATCATTCGTTACTTTTTGGTTGGATATATCATTGGTATATCAGATCTATTATTGATAAACTACTTATTTTCTCGATATTGAAAAACACAAAGAGGACATTTGTAAATCTAGCAATAAATTTTGAGATTCCATTGATATATACTTAATATTAGTGAAATCAACAGAATCAGTAGTATATCACTTATGCAGTTATTTTTTTGATTAGATTTATCTTTGCTATATTAGATCTATTGTTGATAGACTACTGATTTTCTCGATATTGAACAACACGGAGAAGGTATTTGTAAATTAGCAATAGTTTTTTAGATACAGTAGTATATCAACAATATATCTGATATAATTTATATTTGGTATATCAGTAGTATATCAATAGTATATTTCATTTTATGTATATCATTGGTATATCAATAGTATATCATCAATATGTTTTTGAAAGACTATTGATAGGCTATTAATATAATTTAGATTGAAAAATGAGCGCGAAAAATATAAGAATATTTTTTTACTTTACACGCAATCCGTTTGGGTTGGGCATTTTTTTGTTGCTATTTTTGTAAATTGAATATTTATATATTTTTTTTCTATTCGTGTAAATGCCCCTAAATGAAAACAAGAAATAATTTAATTTGTTTATTTCTAAAAATTGTAATTTTATTTATGCTTTCGAAAAACTATAAATGAAAACAAGAAATAATTTAATTTTTTTTATTTCTAAATTTTGTATACAATTTTTAGAACCGTTTCTTAAAGATTAGAAACTAAAAACATAAAAAACTAGTTACCAACACTAATATTTTTTAGAAATAAAAAAGAAACGACAAATAGAAACTTTACTAAAAACAAATATTCTTTGTTTTCACTTGCATTGGGAATTTCATTTTAAATTTTAAAAGTTCATTTTTATTAATCCACGAGAAAAAGAAATTCCAACGAAACAAATAATTATTTACCACCCTGGCACCCCGCGACACTTTGCAACTGAAGTCTATCTGAACTATGAAACGGCCTTACGTTATTTAATAGTCATTCTTCATCATTGCTGAAAAACGTGGTCTCCTTTGCTGTCGTATCAATTTAAAATTTCTTTCTTATATCCTAGACCTTTTTTAACCACTATTAAATCATATTTAAAATGGTTAACTATTTATCTATTACTCGGTTAGTCCTTCAAAATATAGTCGTTCAATTGGTTAAAACATATAATTTCAAATTTCAATAAAAAAAATTTGAAGGTTTGAATCTCTCGTACTTCTATGTGTGGTTGAACTAAAAAAAAAGATCACTAACTATGTTATTTTTGATAGCTCTTCAAATGATGCCAACTTGAGTATAATTCAACGGATTAAAATGCTACATTGCAATAAATATAAAAATTTCAAGTCTGTGCTATCACATGTTAGATTAAAAAGATCTTTTGAAATGATTTCTCATGAGGTAGGTTTTTCATCTTAAGTGAAAGAAGGAGAAATAAGAGAAAAATGAGAATTGTAGAGAGAAAGCTAGTTGAGAGAGGGGGAGTGATGATTAGACGCTATTGAGAAATAAAAGAACAAAATTAGTAAAGGTATGTTGACACAATTGTATGTCGAAAATATAATTGTTGTCCGCTTTATTTGACTTTTTTGTTTAGAAACATCTTATTTAATTTGCGATTGATATGGTTGGTAGAATAATTGTTACAGTTTGACTTTCTAAAAGTTTAGTTGTAATATGAAGTAAACTAGTGTTTGATATTATAATTTTAAATACGAAAAAACATGTTATAATGTTTAATAAATTAGTACTAAATTATTGTGGTTTAGCTATAATGACCAAAATAGGTATCATATAGTTGATATTTACTTGCAAATTTTTTTATAAGATAATTGCTTAATACTTTTATTATTTAAATTACAAATTATATTTTGCATTTCCTAAGTTTTTGGAAAAATTATATCCAACGAATTTTTTTTTATAATTTAAATGAAATAAGTACCCTTAATGGTAGAAGCAACAAACTAAATTTGGAAAAAAAACATGGTGAGATAATCACTTTTTTTTTACAAAACATTTATCACTTTTTTTGCGACCTAAAATGGAAGGAAAAGTTGAAAATTTTTAAAACTTGCTTACAAATCTTCAACATATTTATCAAGAATCTCTAGATTTGGGATGATTTCAAATCGTAAATAATTTGAAATCACATTTGGAAACTACAAAAAGTGAAAGATTTGAAATGAAAATGATTTAAAAATATTGTATTTTTTTTGAAAAAAAAAAGAAAAATCCTTTTCAAATAAGTCGAATTTGGTAGAATTTTAAGTTTTAAAAAAATATATTTTCAATTTTACCCCAACTCATACCCAAGTTTTGTTTTCATGATAGGTTTTTTTATTCAATTTCATACTATCTATATTTCTCCTACATTCAAACTCTACACCAAAAGCAAACTCATGTTAGGTTTTTATTTGTATTTTTCTATTTTTTAGAAATTGATAATAATACTTTAATTTTAATATTTTCATGCATCTTTTAAATTTCCAACAAGTTTTGTTTTTATAGACGCGCAACCTAGAAGTATTTTTTTTTTTTTACTTTTTCATCTTCTTAAGTTTTTTTTAATTTATTGTTTTGATATATGAATTATATGTTTTTTTTTGTTCATATTGATTCAATGGATGTTTTCTGTATATCTCTTTAATTTTGTGTTTTCATACCTTAGGTTGAAAAATAAATCAACAAAAAAAATAATTTTTTTAATTTTTTTCTGGATTGTTGGACAAAATAAATCAAATTTCTTTTGATGATTTTGTTTAGATTCGAGTGGGTTCAATTTATTTATTTTTCATTTAAATTATGACATTTGTAAATTTTATTTATAATGATATTTGATATTAAAATATTTGTTATTAATTAAAATATTCTCCTACAAAATCCATGATGACATAATAGTAAAATGTTATATTTTTAATTTTTTCATTTCTCGAGAGCATCCAAACAATAAATTTTAATTTTGGTGATTTCAAATCAATTTGGTAGAGGTGAGCATCGCTCGGTACCGACCCCCGAACCGACCAAAGTCGGTCGGTTCGACTGACCCTTTTTTTAAAAAAAACTGATCAAAATCGATCGATCAATGGCCATTTATGGGTTTGGTTGGTTTTTATATATTTTTTAAAATATTAAATTAATTAATTAATAATTAATTATTATTTAATATATTTTGAGAATTTTTTTTAGTTTTATTATTATTATTATTATTATTATTTTTTTTTTAAATATCGATCGGTTCAAGCACTAAATCGACCGACCGACCGGTCGGTTTTGTTAAGCACAAAATCGACTCCGACCGAAAAAGCCACAAAACCGACCGATCGCCCTCGATTCGGTAGGTCGAGTTGGTATTCGGTCTTTTTTTGCTCACGCCTACAATTTGGTTCCAGACAAAAGAAAAATTTGAATCATTTCCATCGTGTAGAATTGAAATTTGAAATCATTTCTTACCAAATCCATCTCAACATTAAAGAATCCAGTTTGGAAAGGAAAAAGAAATGGTGCTTACCAAATTTTGTAGATGAATGTATTTGAAAAGTGATCTTCTTTAAATTAATATATCATTTATTTTATCAAGTACTAATTAAAATCGTTAAAATTCTTCTATAATCACTCTAAAGTCTTCAAATTTAATGCTAACTAGATGGAGGAAATTCAACAAAGAGTTCTCCGGAGCATAATTCAATTTAAGTTTGAATTACTTATAGTCTATTTTGTAACCAATCTGAAAACAGAAATTTGAAAACAATAGATTTAATGAAAACAAATTTGTATTTCATGTTTTCAGATATATGTTTAGTAACAAAAGATTTAGAAATTTGATTTCATTTTAAACAATGTCCTATAACATATTAATAGATCATGAAATTAGTTATAGTTGCAAAACTAATTATTAGATTGAATATAAATCATTATTAATTAATTTATAAACATGATTTTTATAAATTCATTTTATAATATAATATATTATATTATACATATTTTAATTTAACAAAATTAAATTGAGTTTATAACCTGAAATGTTGTATTTATTAAGATTTTTAACTTTGTTTAACATAATTATGCATTTTAAAATTTAAATTCTCGATACAATGAAAACATAAAAATGTTGTTTTTAGAATTTCTATTATATTGATCACATAATGCGAAAACAGTTTTCGAAAACATGTCTGTCAAACACGTAGTCACTAAATTCAGTGAATCTTAAAATATAAAACAGAATTTGAATTACATACCAGAGAGGTCGTTATTGATTTATCATATAATATTCTTAAATAAACATAGCCGATCGAGATTTGAAGGTTTGAAACTAGCTATAGAAGGTAGATTTGTTAACGCTAAAAAAACTAACATAAGATCTTATAAAACCATACTTTTTTTTTTCTTTTTTTTTTGTGACGACCGAAGAAAAGGAGTACATGAATGAACCGAACCCACATCTAAATGAGAGCGATCCTGAGCATATGAAAGTATGGTGTCCGAGGGTACATGAGAGTGACCATGAGCATATGAAAGTATACTTGAGAAAAGCTTAAAAGAATTGATAACTACTACCTATACCAACAAGGTGCACCTTCTTTTTCGGTGGCTCAATCATAGAAACTCAAAAATTCACTGAGAATTTTTCTAGGGAGCATGTGAGTGAGCAAAAGTATGCTGAATGAACTTGTGTTGGTTTGTGGGGAAAGTGTTCACTCCCGCAAGCGACTCAGGGTTGATATGGATGATATATAATGGTAACGTGGCCAAGTTGCAGGAGATCCAAGGATCCTTAGGATATGAAAGTATGGTGTCAAAGTATGGTGTCTGAGGAAAAGGAGTACATGAGAGTGACCATGAGGATATAAAAGTATAGTTGAGAAATGCTTAAAAGAATTGATAGCTACTACCTATACCAACAAGGTTCACCTTCTGTTTCGGTGGCTCAATCATAAGAACTCCAAATATAAGTGTGTTTCGCTTGGAGCAACCTATGTTGGGTGACTTTCTCGGAATTTTTGTAGGGGGCATGTGAGTAAAAACGAATTGAATAGACGTTCTCATCAAACTGTTTGTGACAATTTAATAAACAATAAAGAGGTTATGCGTTCGAATGCCCTACCTAATAATAAAAAACAATAAACAAATTATCTCCTAACCTTAAGTTCAACGCAATAAACCTTTTGATTTCTTATTTTATAAGTACGTTTTAAATTTCTTATTTTATAAGTATTTGTAATAAATTTTTTATGACGGTAGGTCTTACTCAGAAGAATGAGGCAGCTGATATATCTTTACTTAGGGCAAAACTTCCTGCCATTGGATCAGCAAAACAACAGCAAAAACCAAATAAAAAGAGCAAAAAAAAAAAAAAAGAAAGTATTATCTGTTTGTATGGTAAAAAAGGAAAGAGAGAGGAGAGGGCAAAGAGATGGAGATTTCAAAGTTGCAAATCATGGGAACTTCTTTAACTAATTTTCTTTCTATTATGTATGCCACACCTTTTACTATTTTCTTTTCTTCTTTTTCTTCCAATCTTGTGCTATTTTCAATATCTTATCATTTCCATTACAATCTTTCCCAACTAATACTTATATAATATGTTCGAGATTGTTGTGGCTATTAAAATTAATGACTAAAATATCCTCACACCACTATCAAAGTTCAAATCCTATCCTATATGGGATTAAAAAAGATTTAAAATAAAGCGAAAAAGTAAAATTCTACCCATACACTTGATACATTCTATAATTTTCACCCTAAACGTTCACTTCCATCAAAGACTTTGTTAAATGTTGCAATTTCTATTCTTCCATTCAATTTCTATTAATTAATCCATTAGTTTTGATATAGAGTAATGAAAATCTCTATAAATTCAAAAATTTCAATAATATCAAATTTTTCATAAATTTAAATTTGATCCATGCTCAAATTAACTATTGAATAACTTTGGCAAAAACCATAAATTCTAACAGAGATGATCTAACTCTAATATCGTTTTTCTTTGAAATTTTATCAATTTGATACCATACACATGTTTTATATATCATTCATGGAAAGCATATGAGAATATTTTTGTAACAAAATTTCAAACGAAAGCTTATCAAAGGGGGAAAGTTAACTTAATTAAGAATCTAATTGTTGTGCACTTTATTTGACTTCTCTTTTTTTTAAGAAACACTCTATTTGATTTAATTTGGGATTGATGTGATTGGTAGAATAATTTATACAACTAACTTTTTATAAACTATGTTATAACAGGAAGTAAATTAGTGTTTGATAAATTATAGTTTAAATATGAAGAAATTAACATCTTAATGTTTAATAAGTTGGTACTAAATTATTGTAGTTTAGCTCTAAGGACTAAAATAGGTCTCATATCTCCCTTCCACATAATACTTATTGATATTTACTTGCAAATTTTTTTTAGAAGATAATTGCTTAATACTTTTATTATTCAAATTACAAATTATGTTTCGTGCTTCCTGTCGCCACGTACCTGGATATTCAAAAGGAGTCGCCACCAATCTTTTTACGGTGTGATTGGGCACCAAAATACAATAAAACAACCTTTCTTTTTTTTAAAAAAAAAAAAGAAAAAAGGTATGCGAAAACCAGATTTGGATTTGGGAGTTGTTTGTGTATGGGGAAAGTGTTAGCACCCCACAACACCCGTTTAAAACGGTGGCCAAATTTAATCTTGAATTGCACAAATTTTAGAAGGACAAAAAAAAACTTATTTAGGAAAATGAGATTTTTAAAACAATGTCTTATTTTACCCCTCATTACTCCAATATTTGGAGTCATGATCCCATAAAATAAGTGGATGAAAATCCATCAATGTGGCTACATTGAAATTATTTCCAAGATTTAGAAATAATATCATCTCAAGAATATGAGAAAATTTTACAATTTCTCAAATATATCATAGGATAACCTCTTATAAAATATTTTTTTTAAAAAAAAGTTTTAATTAAACTCATTTTTTCTTGGGACCAAGATCTCGGACTCCCAAAGATAATGATCCCTCACCTCAAGGATTCTAGAAAATCAGACTCCCAAATATTTCTAGATTCCGTCGTAGGAATATTTTTTTAATAAATAAAAAATAGTTTTAAAAAAAATAAAAAAAAAGTTGGAAATAACATTTTTTTTAGTTATAAAACATTGTAAACCCCAAAAAAACAAGCAAAGTTTAAGGTTTGAAAATAAGTTTGCAAAAAAAAAGTGAAACCATGAACGATAATCAAAATAAATTAAGTTTGAAAAATAAAATGCAAAATGCATGTGACGACCGCCATCACAGGTACTATTATTTATTTTATTTAACGCTCTTAACCGCTGTGTTTAGTTGGATTAGTGATTTTAATCAAGCTCGGTGAGAGTGAGGCCTTAATTTTGTTTAGTTTAAGTAAATTGTTCCTTTTGAGATGAGATTATTTATGAAATTAAGGAAAAAGGAAATTTCAAGGGCACTTTGGCTATTAATCACTAAATGAGGGGTATACAGGACTTTTAATTATTGGCCCAATTTTGTAGTATTTAAGCTTCCTAAAGTTCAAATTAAGGAGAACCTAACCCTAAACATATTGAGGCAAAACCCTAGCTCAAACCCTAACCCTAACCCTATCTTTCTCCTTCTCCTTACATTTTTTTTTGCCCTAACCTAAACCCTAGACCTTGTGTTACCCTACCGTCGGCCGGAAACACTCACGACAGGAAGCGCCGTCCAGCTACTCCACGGAGCCTCACCGGCGCGCGCACGGGACATCACCAACCTCGCCGCTCGGAGCTGCCGCGCCGCACGTCTGCAAGCCGAGGACCATGCAGTAACCCTTGCCGACTGATCGACGAACGAGATTCGTTCGCTCCAGCCGCACACCCGCCTCATCAGCTACTCGCGCGGCGAAGACCCACGAGCGCATTTAACGCCGAGCCTCGGATCAAGAAATGCCTCGGTCGAATCTCACTAAGCCCCACTGGTTGAAGAGCCCTCTCTTGCGCCGAGCCGGCCGTCCGAAAGCAAGAGAGCCGCCGACCGAGTTTTCTCGTGTCCAACCGCATCATCTCTGCTTTGAAGAAGCGCGCCGCCACCGCCGAGCTCGCGAACGAGAAGACACGCGCGTCTCCGGTAGAGCCGAACCCTCGGCGATTGCCGACACGCCGCTGCCGCTGTTAGAGGATCACCACGCGCAGCCTCCGCCGGATTCACAACGCCGCCAAAGACGACACAACAACAAATGGTGAGCGTTTCATTTTAGTTTCGATTTCGTCGGAGATTTATTCGTGACCTATTATGTAGCTAAACGTCTAATTGAGAGTGTAAAACTACTGTTTCGAACGCATGGTAGGAACGAGCTGAATTTCGGGTGCAAGACTTCCAAGCTTTGGAGCAACCAAATCCACGTTCGGTGTATTATTCGAAGTCGAGGTAATTGGAGCGAAGTGAGAATTTCAGACTCGTACTTAGATTCGTTATATTGAATGAACTGCGTAGTAGGATAATGAATAGAAGGATTTCTGATTGGCAGGTTATTTGGGAAGGACCGCTAATTTAAGAATTAGAAGGAAAGAGTGAGACCAAAGCTCGAGGTAAGGGACCTTGTGCCGAACTTTTTATTGGGAATGAAGAAAATGATTTTCATGATTTCATGCGAAATTAGTTTATATTTTTCATATGACTATATACAGATATTTTCGTGAGAATACTTAATATTTTATGTACAAGTATTTCAATGCTTCATGTGGAAATAAACTATTATTTTATGTGAGAATATTCTTGTATGCTATGCAAAAGTATTCAAAGATTTCATGTGAGAATATGATGATAATTTGTATGAGAATATTTCATGATTTCCTACAAAAGTATGATCTTCAAACCGTTTCATGAGAAAAGTATGATTTGCATAGTGACGATGATGTTTGTGACATGCACACTATTATTATGTGAATGATGGGACCTCATGCATGTTATGTATGTCATGAATTGAACTAATGAAAAGTGTGGACATTGGTCTCCTGAGATCAGTATGTGCATGGTCAAACATGCAATAGAGACCCTATGGGTCTAATTACAGTGGGTCCTGTGAGGGACTCAAATTATTACAGGGTCCGTGAGGACTCAAATTATTACAGGGTGTCTGTGAGGACTCAAAATGAAATGACTCAGGATGACCAATCGGCCACACAAAAATAAAAAGGAAGTCATGGATTAAAGACACGACAATATGAGAAAGTTTTAGGTCCCGTGATATTTATATTTCGAACAAGTTTAAAGTCATGATTGTATGTGTATGCATATCCCAAACCTCAGTAGCGAGGTCACTTACGGGTATTGTTTTGCAATACTCACCATTTCTTTTAAAAATGTTTTTGTGTAAAGGCAAGGGCGTGCAGGGGCGAGTGACTGAGGCGCGTTGCTAGAACCATGGGAACAGACATGTTTTTCCGCATATTCCTTTACAACTGATGTCGTCTCTTTATGTTTTAATTGGAGTTGAAATTTACTTACAGTTTTAATAGGCCATGTTAAATTGATACTTTTATCTGTTTTAAATGATTTGATTTGGGATCCTGAAAACAATTGATGTTGGTTGGAAGTTTTCTTTTAGAATCTTTTATCTCTTGGCCTATAAATGCATGCATGTGTAGTAATGTCCCTAGGAGTTGGTTATGGAAAAGTAGGGGCGTTACAGTTGGTATCAGAGCCCTAGGTTTAAGGGTTCTGTAGACTTGCTTACGAGTAAGCTACAGAGTAGTTCCCATGGTTGAACAACGCGCGTTCCACCACCGCCAGAGTGCGTTACGTATTTTATTAATTAAGTAAATGATTATGATATGATTCTTTTATGCATATACATGAACTTAAAACCCCTGGCGGGTGATCCTATCTTGTAGTTAGAAGGTAATGAAACCGAAAGTTAGAAACTCTCTGATTGTAGTATCGACAAAATGCCACCTAGAGGTCGAGGGAGAGGTAGGGACGTGGTAGAGGCCGGAGGGCAAGGGAAAACGTTGACGCCCCAACCGAACTACTGGAGCAGGGGAAGAGGTTGCTCCACCCGCTCGAGACCTCCCAGGACCACCGCCGCCGGGAGAATGTACTGCAGCTTGCTCCAGTGGCGGATCAAGGGAACAACAACGTTATGACTATGATGGTGGAGGCTATGCAGAGTCTAGTGCGAGCTCTGATGAGCCACACACCGCCCAGCAAACCGTCGGGCTAAACGATGCAACTC
Source organism: Trichosanthes cucumerina (assembly GCA_036507285.1). NCBI lineage: Eukaryota > Viridiplantae > Streptophyta > Magnoliopsida > Cucurbitales > Cucurbitaceae > Trichosanthes > Trichosanthes cucumerina. Next base: position 8,200,361 of record CM071842.1, on the reverse strand, counting down.
CGGAGTCTCGATATCCGAAGGACTTCGTGAAGTATGATCCTAGATCTTTCGATGGGTCTTCCGGTGATCCCACCGTGGTGAGTTGTGGTCATCCTCCATTGAGACCATCTTCGATTGATGAACTGCCCTGAGGACCAGAGGGTGTCTTGTGCTACCTTTATGCTGAGGGATGACGCGTATTTATGGTGGGAGTCCGCCCAGGGAACCATTGTCGCTAGCGGAGAAACAATTACCTGGAATCTGTTCAAGGAAGCGTTCTGGCGAAAATTTTATCCCTCAAAGATAAAGGGATGATCCTAAGCGGGTGATCCTATCTTGTAGTTAGAAGGTAATGAAACCGAAAGTTAGAAACTCTCAGTATTGTAGTATCGACAAAATGCCACAGAGGTCGAGGAGAGGTAGGGGGACGTGGTAGAGGCGGAGGGTAAGGGAAAACGTTGACGCCAACCGGATTACCATCGGAGCAGGAAGAGGTTGCTCCACCCGCTCGAGACCTCCCCGGGACCACCGCCGCCGGGAGAATGTACTGCTGTCGCCGCCACGCACGGCGACGCGGAGCGGCCGACGTCCTCAAAATAGGGATATTTAAAAGGAGTCGCCACCAATCTTTTTTATGGTGTGATTGGACACCAAAATAGAATAAAATAACTTTTTATATAAAAAAAAAAAATGGTATGCGAAAACCAGATTTTGGGTTGGGAGTTGTTTGTGTATGGGAAGGTGTTAGCACTCCACAACACCCGCTTTTTAACGGTGGCCAAATTTAATCTTGAATTGCAAAAATATTTAGAAAAAAAAACTTATTTAGGTAAAAGAAAAGATTTTTAACACAATGTCTTATTTTACCCCTCATAACTCCAATATTTCGAGTCATGATCTCATAAAACAAGTGGATGAAAATCCATCAATGTGGCTACATTGAAATTATTTCCAAGATTTTGGAAATAATATCATCTCAAGAATATGAGAAAATTTTACAATTTCTCAAATCCATCATAAGATAGCCTTCATATAAAACAAAGTTTTTCTTTTTTTTAAAAAAAAATATTTTAATTAAAATTCATTTTTTCTTGGGATCAAAATCTCGGACTCCCAAAGATAATGATCCCTCACCTCAAGAATTCTAGAAAATCGGACTCCCAAATATTTCTAGATTCCGTCGTAGGAGTCTTTTTTAAAAAAAAAACGCACAAAAGTGGTAAAAAACTTTATTAAACTAAGTTTTTAAGAAAAAAAAGTGAAAATGAGTTTACAAAAAAAAAAAATTTTTGAAACATTAATGATAATTAAAATAAAATTTATTTTTTTTTTTGAAATAATAGAGTATAAAAATGCAATTTAAATATAGATTATGTTTAGCATAACGGATTGATCATACAGATAAGCAAATAAACGTCATTTACAAATATGCAAATCGAATCTTACGAACAAATAAGCATATTGAAATCGATCTTGGATTTTCCAAAGAATCGATTTCTCACCTCGGGAAAACTAGAAAATCGGACTCCCAAATATTTCTAGGTTAAACTGGCTGTAGTATATTTTTTTAATATAAAAATGATGTAGATTACTAGATCACATAATAATTAGCATACATAAAGCAAGAAAACACACAAAAAAAAATGAAATGTAATTTTTAGACGCACAAATATAACACAAAATGAAAACAAAAAAAATGACAATAAAAATATTAATGATAATAATACAATTTTTAAACTAAAACAAGTATAACACTTATTACTTTTTTTTTTTTTAAAAAAGAACACTAATTAAAGAAAAGTAAATTAGATAACAGGAAAAGAAATAAAAAGAAATAAAAACGAAATATAAATAAAACTAAATATTGAAAAAAAAAAAAAAAAAAAAAAAACTCGAAAAAGCGCGCTGCGTTGGTGATAGGGATAGGCGGCTCTCTGCCATCATGACCTTTTTCATTTTTTTTTATATATATATATATAATAATAATATTTTTAATAAAGATAATATAATATACATATACATATACATATATAAATGAATTAAAAAAAAAAAAAAAAATCTGAGGGATGGCGGCAAAACAGCATACCATCACATGAAATTTTTTTAAAATAATAATAATAATAATAATAATAATAAATATTTCTAAAACAAATATCAACCAAACTTTTTTTCTTTTACTACTTTTTCTTTCTAACCCTAATCCTACCTTTTTCTTTCTTCTTCTTCTCTCTCTTTTCTCTTCTGCTTCTCTCTCTTTTCATTCTTTCTCACACACCTTCACCAAAACTTTCATTTTTTCTCTTCTTTCTCAAACCAAAATCACTTTTCCCTTTGTTTTCCTCTTTCTTTTCTTCTACAAACTTAAATCTCAACTTTCTCCTTCTTTTCCTTAGTTCTTCTTTTTATCCAAAAAAACTACATTGTAGCAAGTACTCTCCAACGAAGGTATGTTGTTGCTTTTTTTATTTTCTTTTTACAACATGTTGCTTCTGTTTTTTTAGTTTGTGTTGTTTTTTTCATTTTACTACTTCCACATGATATTTCGGTTTTTTTAGTTTCAAACGCTCTCTTCTTTTCAAACCTCATTTTTTTACTTCTAGCAAAAGAAAATAGATCTAGAAAAAAAACGAGAGAAATAATAATAAAGAAAGCAGAGCATGAAAAGAGAAGAAAAATAATAATAATAATAATAAATAAAGGTACTTCTAGCAAATGAAGAACACCATAATAAAACATAATGACACTAGCACAAAGATATAGATCGGTGTAGAAAAAATATAATAACAAAAAATTTCCTTACTCAACTACTCTTTTTTGGTGGACGATTCGAGGATGTTGATATAGAAGTGAGGAGGAATACAACTAGCTCGCCATTTTTGAAGTGCGGATCCTTGGGTCTAAAACCCTACCAAATGCAAACACGGCTAAACGTGATTGTTGCATTGTATTCCAAACCCTACTTTTGTAAAGAACTACTATGAAAAATAATATAAAAGAAACTTACTTTTCTTTTTTTTTGTAAGATGGTTGTGGATAAGATGTGGAGAATGATTTTTTTTTTTTTTTCTTCTTGGAATTCCCCAGGGTTTTGTTCTTGGAATTCCCCCTAGGGTTTTGAAAAAACAAATGTTTATAAAGGCAAACCCCTTCTTCTTTTAGACCCAACAAAATGGGTAAAAGTGACCCCAAAATGCTATTATACAAAAAGGCAATGATTTGAAAATAACTTGATTTAAGAGGCTATCTCTCAAAAACAACATATTATTAATTTTTTCTTGACACACTTGGCAAAATCACACAAAAATGCCACTAACAAGATTATTAAAACTCTAATTTAAATTTAATAACTAAAAACCGATAAGCATGTTAGGACAAAAAATGTGGTTACACACGCAGTTGCTCCAGTGGCGGATCAAAGGAACAACAACGTTATGACTATGATGGTGGAGGCTATGCGCGAGAGTCTAGTGCGAGCTACTCTGATAGCCACACACCGCCGAGCAAATCGGGGCGAAACGATGCAACTCGAGTCTCGATATCCGAAGGACTTCGGGAAGTATGATCCTAGATCTTTCGATGGGTCTTCCGGTGATCCCACTTTGTGGGTGAGTTGTGGTCGTCCTCCATTGAGACCATCTTGATTGATGAACCGCCCCGAGGACCAGAGGGGTGTCTGTGGCTACCTTTATCTTTGAGGATGACGCGTATTTATGGTGAGTCCGCCCAGTGGGAACCATTGTCGCTAGCGGAGAAACGATTACAGAATCTGTTCAGGAAGCGTTAGCGAAAATTTTATCCTGCTGCGGCTCGTTCGTTAGAAGCAGCGCAATTCTACGGCTTGGCTTGAGCAGGAGGCGGTGGAGGTATATGAGAGGGAATTTACCCCGTTTGTCACGCTTTGCCCCGAACCTGGTTGACACAGAGGCAAAAAAAACAGAGCGCTTCATTATGGAATTTGGATGAGAATGTTCGAGGCTTCATTCAAGCATTAGCACCTCCCGATTATGCCTCCGCAGGTGAGAGTGATTTGAGTTGATTTGGTGTGTGCGCGATCGCACACCGTGTGGTGGTTAACCGGGCGACCATGGCAAATCATAAGAGGAAGTGGGACCGGCCAAATTCAAGCTCACAGCGCCCCCCAGCGTATACACCGCATAGGCCAGACATTTTCGTGATGCGAGTTCGGGTTAGAAACCGCAGTCAACGAGCGGGAAATAACGGTGGAGATAAGCCACGGCAAAGACTGCGTGGTAAGCGAGCAGACAGGGTAAGTGTTTGGCCCGGTCCGGGAGTGTGTTTTGAGATGTGGGAAAGAAGGGCACTGAGCTAATATTGCCCGAGTCAAGCCAAAGACTAGCCAACCTCGGGTTATCAATAGTGGGATTCTTTGTGAAAGCGGTTATACATCGGGAAGAGCTTATGCAAGCACCGGTAGAGACATCTATGGCTCAGACTCGATGAATTCTGGTACACTTCCATTACTTGGGCACCTTGCCTTTGTATTATTTGATTCAGTTCTACACACTCTTTTATTTCTGCATCCTTTGTAAGTCAAGTGAGTTGGAACTAGAAACGATTCTGACAGATGCTCATGTCATCTCCACTCCTGCGGGGATAAATTTGTTAGCCACTATGAAAGTCAAGGATGGTAGTGTGACCATCATGGACCATGAGTTTATGAATGAACGGTAGTCTTAGACATGTTTGACTTTGATGTAATATTGGGCATGGGTGGTTAGCGCAGAACCATGCTTGCATTGATTGTTTCGGGGAAGGAGGTAGTGTTCACTCCTCCCGACCAACCCGCCACAACAGTTCAGAGAGCACGATAGCAGGAAGTAGGCCTAAGGTAATTACCGCCCTTAAGGCCAGAAAGTTATTACATCGGGGAGCTTGGGGCGTCTTAGCTTGCATACTAGATGCAAGGTGTACGGAGATCTCGGTGACATCGGTACCCGATGGTGAATGAATTTCTGACGTCTTCCCGAGGACCTCCGGAATACTCCTCCGGTCGAGAGAGGTAGATTTTAACATCAGATTGGAATTGGGGGCGACTCCGATATCCAAGGCACCGCATGAGAATGGCACCGCGCAGAGTTGAAAGAAGCTGAAACTACGATTTGCGAGGACTTCTTGGACACAGGAGTTTATACGCCTAGCGTATCGCTCGGGGGAGCACTGTATTGTTCGTGAAAAGAAAGAGCGGATCCATGCGCTTTGTGCATAGATTACGAGGAGTTGAATAAAGTTACGATCAAGAATAAATACCCTCTCCCGAATAGATGATACATTCGATCGATTGCAAGGAGCAACAGTGTTCTCAAGATTGATCCGAGATCGAGTTACCATCGATTGAGAATCGGTGAAGAGGATATCCCTAAAGCGAAGATTGAGATCACGTTATGGGCATTACGAGTTCACAGTGATGCCGTTTGGTTTGACCAACGCTCCTGCCGCTTTCATGGACTTGATGAACCGTTTGTTCAAAGAATTTCTTGATACATTCGTGATAGTATTCATCGACGATATACTGATATACTCCAGGTGTGATGAAGATCATGAAAGTCACTTGAGAAAAGTTTTAAACACGCTGAGGGAGAATAAGTTGTATGCAAAATTCTCCAAGTGTGAATTCTGGCTCAGACAGGTATCTTTCCTAGGGCATGTTGTGTCCGAAGCTGGAGTCTCTGTTGACCCAGCAAAAGTGGAGGCCGTCACACAGTGGCCTCGTCGGCCCACCACCAGATTACGAGAGATACGTAGTTTTCACGGGTCTGCAGGATACTATAGACGTTTCGTGCAGGATTTTGCCAAGATAGCCATGCCTATGACTCAGCTGACGCGCAAGGGAAAACTCATTTGTTTGGGATGATGCTTGTGAGGCGAGTTTCCAGGAACTCAAGTACAGATTAGTGTCAGCCCCGATTCTTACAGTTCCCGAGGGAACAGGGAGTTTTGTGGTTTACAGTGATGCTTCTAAGAAAGGTTTGGGTTGTGTTCTAATGCAGCACGGTAAGGTAATAGCCTATGCATCCCGAGCGATTAAAGACGCATGAGAGGAATTATCCAACTCATGATTTGGAGCTAGCAGCAGTGGTCTTTGCATTAAAGATCTGGAGACACTACCTGTATGGAGAGAAAATTCAGATTTTTACAGATCATAAAAGTCTCAAGTATCTGTTCACCCAGAAGGAATTGAACATGAGGCAACGCAGATGGTTGGAATTGGTGAAGGATTATGACATTGACATACAATATCACCCCAGTAAGGCTAATGTCGTGGCCGATGCCCTCGCAGAGGAAGCTTGATGCATACCTCAAAGACGAAGATTCTTGCGATGTGAGCGAGTTATAGCGAGTTTGCACGAGTGAAATTGCGAAGACTAGTAGGAAAGACCACGGCTCGATTAGCTCGATTAACGGTACAACCAACCTTAAGACAAATGGATCGTTGAGTCTCAAAGAGGAGACCTCTCGTTAGTGGAAAAACTTACTGCAGTAACTACAGGTGAGTTGACTGAGTTTTCCCTATCCACAGATGGAGGATTACTATTTCAGGGACGATTATGTGTGCCAGACGATGACAAGTCGTGGCGAGATCTTGAGCGAAGCCCATAACTCACCATTTTCTATGCATCCTGGCAGTACCAAGATGTATCGAGATCCGAAAACTTGATCATTTTGGTGGTGTAATATGAAGCGCGACATAGCGGAGTTTGTCAGCAAGTGTTTGACTTGTCGGCACAGTAAAGGCACCTAGGCGAGGGCCGCAGGATTACTACAACCTTTACATGTACCTCGGTGGAAATGGGAGGAGATCTCTATGGATTTCATAGTTGGGTGCTGCTAGAACTTTACGAGGTTACTCGGTGATTTGGGTCATAGTGGGCCAGATTAACCAAGTCGGCAGACATTTCATACTGTGGAAACCCACCTATTACTGAGATAAGTAGGCGCGACTTTTTACGGAAGAGATAGTCCGTTTGCATGGGATTCCGGTCAAGATTATTTTGCATGAGGATCCACGATTCACCTCCAACTTCCGGAGGAGTTTGCGAGAGAGCGTTAGGTTCGCGATTGAACTTGAGATGACTTTTCATCCACGCACTGGACGGATGGGCGGGCGAGCGTTTAAACCGAGATATTAGAAGATATGTTGCGAGCTTGCACTTTAGACTTCCTAGGTAGTTGGGACACTCATTTGCGTTTGATGGAGTTTGCTTACAATAACGATTATCGATCGACCATCGGAATGGCTCCATTTGAAGCTCTCATGGGAAGCGTTGCGAGAACTCCCGTTTTTCGGGAGGAGGTTGGTGAACGCCGGATTGTTGGGTCGAGAGTGAAATACAGTCACTAATGAGGCAATACAAAAGATTAGGGCGCGAATGCGAACCGCTGAGTTAGACAAAAGAGTTATGCTTTATTACCACGAGGCGAAGGGACCTAGAATTGGTGTTGGGGACCACGTATTTCTTAAGGTGGCCCCAATGAAGGAAATTCTAAGGTTTGGCGAAAAAGGAAATTGAGTCCGCGATTCATCCGGACCATTTGAGATTTTAGAGAGGATTGGTGCGAGTGGCCTCTGATTAGCACCGCCGCCTTCCCTTTCATGTGGTCCATAACGTGTTTCATGTCTCCATGTTGAGAAAGACGTTCCGGACCCGACTCATGTCGTGAGACTTGAACCATTGCGAGTTTAGCGAAGATCCGAGTTATGGTGAGCGGACCAGCATGCAGATTATTGCAAGAGATCGAAAGACCCTCAAAACCGGAGAGATCGGCTTAGTTAAAGTATTGTGGCGAGAACCACCGCACGGAAGAAGCTACCTGGGAGCGAGAAGAGGAAGTGCGAGCTAAATATCCGGAACTATTTCAAGAATAGGAACTTTCGAGGACGAAAGTTCTTAAGGAGGGAAGATTGTGACGACCGCCATCACAGGTACTATTATTTATTTTATTTAACGCTCTTAACCGCTGTGTTTAGTTGGATTAGTGATTTTAATCAAGCTCGGTGAGAGTGAGGCCTTAATTTTGTTTAGTTTAAGTAAATTGTTCCTTTTGAGATGAGATTATTTATGAAATTAAGGAAAAAGGAAATTTCAAGGGCACTTTGGCTATTAATCACTAAATGAGGGGTATATAGGACTTTTTATTATTGGCCCAATTTTGTAGTATTTAAGCTTCCTAAAGTTCAAATTAATCAGAACCTAACCCTAAACATATTGAGGCAAAACCCTAGCTCAAACCCTAACCCTAACCCTATCTTTCTCCTTCTCCTTACATTTTTTTTTGCCCTAACCTAAACCCTAGACCTTGTGTTACCCTACCGTCGGCCGGAAACACTCACGACAGGAAGCGCCGTCCAGCTACTCCACGGAGCCTCACCGGCGCGCGCACGGGACATCACCAACCTCGCGCTTTCGGGCTGCGCGTCGCGCACGTCGCAAGCCGAGGACCATGCGATAACCGCCTGCCGTGATCGGCGATTTAACGAGATTCGTTCGCTCCACGTACGCGACACCCGCCTCTCATCGCCTACTCGCGCGGCGAGACCCCCACGAGCGAGCATTTAACGCCGAGCCTCGGATCGGCAAGTGCCTCGGTCGAATCTCACTAAGCCCCAGCCGTTGAAGAGCCCTCCCTGCAGCGAGCCGGTCGTCCGAGCAGCGAGCCTGCCGACCGAGAGTTTCCTCGTGTCCAACCGCTACTGCTGTTGAAGAAGCGTGCCGCCACCGCGGAGCTCGCGAACGGAGAAGACACACGCGTGCGTCTCGGTGAAGTCGAACCCTCGGCGATTCTTGATTACGCCCGCTGCGCCGTTCGAGGATCGACCACCGCAGCTCTCCCGCCGGATTCACAACGCCGCCAAGACGGACACAACAAACGGCCGGTGGCGTTACTGTTTTAGTTTCGATTTCGTCGGAGATTTATTCGTGACCTATTATGTAGCTAAACGTCTAATTGAGAGTGTAAAACTCTGCATTTGAACGCGCATGGTAGGAGCAGTGAATTTCGGTGCAAGACTTCCAAGCTTTGGAGCAACCAAATCCACGTTCGGTGTATTATTCAAGTCGAGGTAATTGGAGCGAAGTGAGAATTTCTGGACTTCGTACTTAGATTCGTTATATTGAATGAACTGCGTAGTAGGATAATGAATAGAAGGATTTCTGATTGGCAGGTTATTTGGGAAGGACCGCTAATTTAAGAATTAGAAGGAAAGAGTGAGACCAAAGCTCGAGGTAAGGGACCTTGTGCCGAACTTTTTATTGGGAATGAAGAAAATGATTTTCATGATTTCATGCGAAATTAGTTTATATTTTTCATATGACAATATCTGAGATATTTTCGTGAGAATACTTAATATTTTATGTACAAGTATTTCAATGCTTCATGTGGAAATAAACTATTATTTTATGTGAGAATATTCTTGTATGCTATGCAAAAGTATTCCAGTATTTCATGTGAGAATATGACAGTAATTTGTATGAGAATATTTCATGATTTCCTACAAAAGTATGATCTTCAAACCGTATACATGAGAAAAGTATGATTTGCATAGTGTGATGATGTTTGTGACATGCACACTATTATTATGTGAATGATGGGACCTCATGCATGTTATGTATGTCATGAATTGAACTAATGAAAAGTGTGGACATTGGTCTCGAGATCGTATGTGCATGGTCAAACATGCAATAGAGACCTATGGGTCTAATTCATGAGGGTGCATGAGGACTCAAATTATTACAGGAGTGCTGTGAGGACTCAAATTATTACGAGGGTGCTGTGAGGGACTCAAAATGAAATGACTCGGGATGACCATCGGCCACACAAATAAAAAGGAAGTCATGGATTAAAGACACGACAATATGAGAAAGTTTTAGGTTCCGCATATTTATATTTCGAACAAGTTTAAAGTCATGATTGTATGTGTATGCATATCCCAAACCTCTGTAGCGAGGTCACTTACTCAGGTATTGTTTTGCAATACTCACCCTTTCTTTTAAAAATGTTTTTTGAGTAAGGCCAAGGGCGTGCAGGGCGAGCGAGACGGAGGGAGGCGTTGCTAGAACCATGAGAGCAGACATTTTTTCCGCATATTCCTTTTACAACCGATGTCGTCTCTTTATGTTTTAATTGGAGTTGAAATTTACTTACAGTTTTAATAGGCCATGTTAAATTGATACTTTTATACATTTTAAATGATTTGATTTGGGATCCCTGAAAACAATTGATGTTGGTTGGAAGTTTTTCTTTTAAAATCTTTTATCTCTTGGCCTATAAATGCATGCATGTGTAGTAATGTCCCTAGGAGTTGGTTATGGAAAAGTAGGGGCGTTACAATGCAATTTAAAGATAGACCATGCTTAACATAACAAATTGATCATAACAAATAAATATCGTGCACAAATATGCTAACAATTACAAGAAAGAAAAATTTGAAATAACTCTATTCACCCATACTTAACTAATCTAAGGTATGTTACATAACCATCTTTTTTTTTAATTTCACAACACTTTTGCTTCTTTTTTCTCTTGTTCTTTTTTTTTTCTTTTCTCTCTCCTTTAGTACAATAAACTCAAGAGCCAAGAAGAAGAAATATGGAGAAAAGAAAATGATAGATAAGTAGGGAAAGTAAATCATAAAATAAAGTTAGTAAAAATCAACATAACAAAAGATCTTAGACATTAATGCAAACAAAAAATATGGGCAAAAATTCACATGATAATAAAAGTAAAAAAGAGATGTAATAAACAACAAAAATGAAAATAAAACTCATAAAATCCTTACTCAACTATTGTTTTTCAGGGATAATTAGAGATGGAGTTAAAGATAAAGTTAGAAGCAAAACATAACAATAAAATAGACAAATATTGACATTGTAATAAAAGTAAAAGAAATATGTAATGAACAACAAAAATGAAAGAAAAACTCATAAAACCCTTATTCAACTATTGTTTTTCGGGGACATTTCGAAATAAAGATGAAGATCAAGAAGTTGGTGTCAAGAACAAACAACCTAGCTTGTTGTTTGAGGTGTGGATCCTTGGAACAAAATCCTACCAAATGCAACCTCCAACTAAGCTAGGGTTATTTTGTGCTATGGGATTTTGGAGTATGTTTTTTTTTAAAAAAAAACTCTTCATCTTTATGGTTGTGAAGGTATTTGGCTATGGAGTTTTGTAGAGTTGAGAATGGATGAGAATGATGTGTGGGAGTGTAGAAGAAGTAGGGTTTTTTGTGAGTTGTGTTTGAAGAAGAGAATGAGATGTATATAAAGACCAAAACCATTACTCTTTTGTGCATAAAACCAAAACCACAATTTGTTGCAATTTGAAAACCTATGCCAAAAAAGAACTTACACATAAAAAATACTAACAATATTTTGGTCAATGAAATTAAAAAGCAAAACATACCTAATAAAAATTTTGTCTTTTCTTCTTCTTCTTCTTCAAAAAAAAAAATTCTCCCAACATTTAAAAAAAAAACACATGGTAAAATTAACAAATAAGAAATCAACACATAAAAAGAATGAGCAAAATAAAAAATACAAAAGAAAACATAAATAATGATAATCTAACAATTAATTAAAAATGAGTCGGACAAAAATAAGTGGCTACACTTCCTAAGCTTTTGCAAAAATTATATCCAACAAAATGTTTTTTTTTCTAATTTAAATGAAATACATAAATAAATACCTTTAATGGTGGAAGCAACAAACTAAATTTGAAAAAAAAAATTGTGAGATTCGACAACCGATAAACAACAAGAACAACCGTCCATGAGTGCCTTGATGAACAACACGACGAGATTCGAAAGTCCTTCAACTTCTCTGTGCCATTAAACTCGATGGTTCGTACTCTATTTCTCTGTATTTTAAACCCAACTTCACTCATATTGTCCTAATTTTCTCTATTTCTCCTAGTTCACTATACTTGGCTAAAATCTTCTTCTTCTTCTTCTTTCTTAAACATGCCAGGTGGTTAATTCCTTATAGAGTTTGACGTGGTTTTTTTTATGGATTATTTTATTCATTTGGTGACAGTTGGTGGCAAGTGAATGTTGGGAAACGATTAAGAGGCCATCTTGGATTTTTTTGCAATATATTAGAAGTCCCATATCCAAAATGTCCATAAAACTAATGGAGTCTTGACACTGTAAAATGAGCCTATAGTTTTGGTTTCAAAGCATCTCAATTAAAAACACTTTAAACACTTTAAGATTGATGTACTACCTCTAGTTAAATTCTTTCAAGGGTGTGAGTGACAGAAAGTTTTGGAATAATATTTTTATAATTAGGGTCGCCGAGAGAATTCTGTGTGATTGTTACAATTTTTCACATGATGAAATTTTTTCTATTCGTGTTTTTTTCTCCAAGTTTGGAGTTTTTACACATAAATTCGTGTGTTTCTTATTTTGTTATTTTCTTTTAATTTCTAAGTTATTTCTACTTATCCCTGGGATAATAGTGGGAGATTTTTCCCAACAAGTGGTATAAGAGTTGTAGCTTTGTAGTTTCTTAAGCTTTTGAGTATGTTTTGTTGTCGTAGCATTGTCTGAACTTTCACATCAGAAAGAATTTCTTGAAACGAGTTATAGTTGGTATTGTGAATAGTGTGACTTGTTCACTATTTGCATATTTGCTAGGAGTGAAGTAGATATTTCAAGTTTTATGAGTCCAGTAAACATTGACGTGGAGAAATTTGACGAAAAGATGAACTTTGGCTTGTGGCAAGTGAAAGTGAAAGACGTGCTGATACAATCTGGGTTACACAAGGTTTTGAAGGGAAGACCGAGTTATGGTGTTTTTGAAAAGTTAAGCGGTGATGGTGGTCCAACGCAATCCAGTGTTAGTTCCAACAGAGGTTCTATGAAGTTCAACATGACATTCTAGAATTGGAACAAGAAGAAGAAAAACTTCATGCAAAAGAAAGGTTGCTGGGAATGCAGACAGTCTGGACACATGAAAAAAAATTGTCCTAACAGAGCAAGTTTGTCAAAAGGCTCTGGGTCGGATGTTAACGTGGTCTCTCTCATCGAAGGAGATGTTGACTTCTTCTGAAGAAAAACATAATTCATTCTCATGGTATGTCTGTTTTACCATGATAGAGGATGTGATGTTAGCGGTTCCACAAGTTTGCATAGGGGTATTGACATGACGGTTATGCAAGGTTTGTGGTGGAAGTTATGTCAATGGTTGAAGAACTTCCGGGTGAGCCAAGTAGGTGGAAGTTGCACCATAAATTTCAGCAAAGTTGATCGACATGTGACGAAAAAAAAAAATCTTAGAAGGTGACATTCCAAGTGGTCAACTTTTATGGTGGAGTAGGTTATAGTTCTCTAAGTTGAGGATTATGATTGTCGGTAAAGACAATGATGTAGCAAGAAATGTGGATTCTTCAAATATGTAACGCCCCTACTTTTCTATGACTAAACTCTTAGGGACATTACTACACATGCATGCATTTATAGGCCAAGAAATAAAAAGATCTTTAAAACCTCCAATGAAAATAATTTGTCTTTAGGGATCCCAAATAAAAACATTCAAAACAGATAAAAGAAGCAGTTTAACATGGCCTATTTAAAATCAGTAAAGTAAATTTAAACTTCCAAAAACATAAAGGAACAACATCGGTTATAAAAGAAATGTGCGGAAAACATGTCTAATCCCATGGTCACGGCAGCGCTCTCGTCACTCACTCCACGCACGTCCTTAGCCTTACGAAAAACATTTTTAAAAGAAAGGGTGAGTATTGTAAAAACAATACCAGTAAGTGACCTCGCTACTGAGGTTTGGGATATGCATACACATACAATCATGACTTTTAAACTTGTTCGAAATGTACATATCACGGGACCTAAAACTTTCTCATATTGTCAGTCTTTAATCCATGACTTCCTTTTTATTTATGTGGCCGATTGGTCATCCCGAGTCATTTCATTTTGAGTCCCTCATGCACCCTGTAATAATTTGAGTCCATGGACCCTCTGTAATTTGACCCATAGGGTCTCTATTGCATGTTTGACCATGCACATAATGCACTCAGGAGACCAATGTCCACACTTTTCATCAAATCATTTCATGACATACATAACATGCATGAGGTCCCATCATTCACATAACAATAGTGTACATGTCACAAACATCATTGTCAATATGCAAATCATACTTTCCTCATAGACAGTTTGAAGATCATACTATTGTAGGAAATCATGAAATATTCTCATGCGAATTACTGTCATATCCTCACATGAAATACTGGAATACTCTCACATAGAATACAAGAATATTCTCACATAAAATACTAGTTTAATTCCACATGAAGCATTGAAATATTTGCACATAAAATATTAAGTATTATCACGAAAATATCTGTATATTGTCATATGAAAATATAAACTAGTTTCGCATGAAATCATGAAAATAAATTTCTTCAACCCCAATAAAAAGTTCGGCACAAGATCCCTTACCTCGAGCTTTGATCTCCCTCTTCCCTTCCAATTCTCAAATTAACGGTCCTTTCCAAATAATCTGTAAATCAAGAATTCTTCTATTCGTTAACCTACTACACAACTCGTCCAATATAAAGAATCTAAGTACGAGAACGTCTATAATTCTCACTTTGATTCAATTACCTCGACCCCGAATAATAAATCGAACGTGGATTTGTTTGCTTCAAAGCTTGGAAGTCTTGAACCCGAAATTGATTCGCCTCTACAATTAGCATTGAAGCGGGGGTTACGTTCTCGGTTTAATGACTAAGTATTCAATAGGTTACGTGTAGCTCTTTCTCAAAACCGAACTTAACGAGAGCGCTCACCGATTGAAACCTCACTTTGCCAAAAAGCGGTCTTTGGTCGGAAGCGGCGACGATGAGCTGCGAGCCTACGGTGGGCGGTGGCGGCGCCTTTCACGAGCAACGACAGCGGCTGAAAGTGAGCTCGCGATCGGCTTGCTTGTGGCGAGGCGCTTGGTGTGGTGTTCTCGGCGTGGGCGCGCGCGCGATCGATGAAGACGAAGCTCGTGGATCGGCTGCGGTGTGGTCGAACGCGTGGCTGCGAATGGGAAACTCGCGATCGGCTGACGGCGCGAGCGAATTCCTCAAGCGGCGGCGGCGCAAGACTTCAGGGGCTGCGACCGGCGAGCTCGTGGAGGCTGTAGTTTCGGCGGCACTGACGGGAACGGCAACTCGTGAGGTCCGGTGGATCCTCGCGAGCGTGAGCAGCTGGGACGGTTGACCCTCGTTCGTTGATCTGTCGACGGAAGCTGCTGCGCAAGGACTTCGTGGATACGGCCGGTGAGAGCTGCCGCACTGTGGCTTCGTGGGTAGCTGTAGTTTCCGGTCGGCTCGTCGGCGGCAGCGGTGGCACTAAGAGGTGGTGTCGGCTGGCTAGGCAAGTAAGGGATGAAGACAAAGAGTTTAGGGTTAGGGCTTGTCTCAATGAGTTTAGGGTTAGAGTTTTGCTTCAATGAGTTTAGGGTTAGGGTTTTGCTTCAATTTGCAATTTTAGGAGCTTAAATACTACAAAATTAGGCCAATATTCAAAAGTCCTATGTAACCTCATTTAGGGATTAATAACCAAAGTGCCATCGCTCCTTCTTTTCCTTTAATTTTACAAATCATTATCTAGGAGAATATTTCGCTTTAAGCTAAGTAAAATCAAAGACTCACTAACACCGAGCTTGATGAGATTCACTAAACTGACTCGACACACACACAGGTTGATAGAACGCTAAATAAAATAAATAATCAGTACCTGTGGTCGTGGTCGTCACAATCTTCCCTCCTTAAGAACTTTCGTCCTCGAAAGTTCCTATTCTTGAAATAGTTACGGATATTTAGCTCGTGACTTCTTCCTCTCGCTCCCGGTAGCTTCTTAGATGCGGTGATTTTGCCACAATACTTTAACTAAGTTGATCTCACGGTTACGGAGGGTCTTTCGATCTCTGGCAATAATTTGTATAGGACGTTCGCCATAACTCAAATCTTCTGCCAACTGCAATGGTTCAAAGTCTACGACGTGGGTCGGGTCTGGAACGTATTTCCTCAACATGGAGACATGGAATACGTTATGAGCTGGCAGCGAGGAAGAAGCGGCGGTGCGATCAGAGGCCACTACACCAACCTCTCTAAAATCTCGAATGGTCCTATAAAGCGCGGACTCAACTTTCCCTTTTCGCCAAACCTTAGAATCCCTTTCATTGGGGCCACCTTAAGAAATACGTGGTCCCCAACACGAATTCTAGGTCCCTTCGTCTTGTGTCGGCATAACTCTTTTGTCTGTCTTGGGCGGTCTGCATTCGCGCCCTAACCTTTTGTATTGCCTCATTAGTGACATGTACTAATTTTGGACCCAATAACTGGCGTTCAACAACTTCCTCCCAGAAAACGGGAGTTCTGCAACGCTTTCCATAGAGAGCTTCAAATGGAGCCATTAGATGGTCGATCGATAATCATTATTGTACGCAAACTCCATCAAATGCAAATGAGTGTCCCAACTACGGGAAGTCTAAAGTGCAAGCTCGTAACATGTCTTCTAAGATCTGGTTCAACCGTCGCATCGCCCATCCGTCTGCGTGGATGAAAAGGCATACTAAAGTTCAACCGTGAACCTAACGCTCTGAGGCTCCTCCAAAAGTTGGAGGTGAAACGTGGATCCTCGCCCGAGATAATCATTGGAATCCCATGTAGACGGACTATCTCCTCCGTAAAAGCGTGTGCCCACTTATCAAGTAGAATAGGTGGGTTTCCACTGGTATGAAATGTGCTGACTTGGTTAATCTGTCTACGATGACCCAAATCACTGAGTAACCTCGTAAGGTTCTAGGCAATCCGACTATGAAGTCCATAGAGATCTCCTCCCATTTCCACCGAGGTACATGTAAAGGTTGCGGTAATCTGCGGGTCTGCCGCTAGGTGCCTTCACCTGCGACAAGTCAAACACTTGCGACAAACTCTCGCTACGTTGCGCTTCATGTTACACCACCAAAATGATCTGTTTCAGATCTCGATACATCTTGGTACTGCTAGGATGCATAGAAAATGGTGAGTTGTGGGTTTCGCTCAAGATCTCGCCGATTTGTCATCGTCTGGCACACATAATCGTCCCTAAAATAGTAATCCTCCATCTGTGGATAGGGAAAACTCTGCCAACTCACCTGTAGTTACTGCAGTAAGTTTTTCCACTAACTGAGGGTCTCCCTTTTGAGACTCAACGATGCGTTGTCTCAAGGTTGGTTATCACCAGATTAATCGAGCTAATCGAGTCGTGGTCTTTCCTACAAATCGCAATTTCGGCTCGAGCAAACTCGCTGTAACTCTGCTCACATCGGTAACTCGTCTTTGAAGTATGCATCGCTTCCATCGAGGGCATCGGCCACGACATTAGCCTTACCAGGGGTGGTATTGTATGTCAATATCGTAATCCTTCACTAATTCCAACTATCTGCGTTGCCTCATGTTCAGCTCTTTCTGGGTGAACAAGTACTTCAGACTTTTATGATCTGTAAAAATCTGAATTTTCTCGTCATAGAGGTAATGTCTCCAGATCTTTAATGCAAAGACCACTTCGCTGCGCTAGTTCCAAGTCATGAGTTGGATAGTTCCTCTCGTGCGTCTTCAATTGTCGGGATGCATAGGCTATTACTTTACCATGTTGCATTAGTACGGCCCAAACCTTTCTTAGAAGCATCATTTGTATACCACTTAAGCTCTCCTGTTCCCTGGGATTTGTAAGAATCGGGTGACACTATCTGCACTTGAGTTCTCGAAACTCGCCCGCAAGCATCATCCCAAACAAATGAATTTCCCTTCTTGCGTCACCGAGTCATGGGCATGGCTATCTTGGCGAAGTCCTGCACGTAAACGTCTATAATAACTCGCAAGACCAGAAAAAACTACGTACTCAGTAGCGGTGGTCGGACGAGGCCACCGTGTGTGACGGCCTCCACTTTCATTTGGGTCAACAGAGACTCCAGCCGGGCACCACATGCCCTAAGAAGGATACCATGCGAGCGTAATTCACACTTGGAGAATTTTGCATACAACTTATTCTCTCTCAGCGTGTTTAAAACTTCTCTCAGGTGCCTTTCATGATCTTCATCACATCTGGAGTATATCAGAATATCGTCAATAAACACAATCACAAACGTATCTAGAAACTCTTTGAATAAACGGTTCATCAAGTCCATGAAAGCGGCAGGGGCGTTGGTCAAACCGAACGGCATCACCGTGTGAACTCGTAATGCCCATAACGTGATCTCGAATCTTCGTTTTAGGGATATCCTCTTCACTGATCCTCAACTGATGGTAGCCTGATCTCAGATCAATCTTAGAGAACACTGTTGCTCCTTGCAACTGATCGAACAAATCATCTATTCTGGGAAGAGGGTATTTATTCTTGATCGTAACCTTATTCAACTCCTCGTAATCTATACACAGCGCATGGACCCGTCTTTCTTTTTCACGAACAACAACCGTGCTCCCAAGGCGGCGCTAGAGGCGTATAAACCCCTTGTCCATGAAGTCCCGCAATCGTAGTTTCAGATTCTTTCAACTCTGCAGGGTGCCATTGCATGCGGTGCCTTGGATATCGGAGTCGCCCCTAATTCCAATCCGATGTTAAAATCTATCTCTCTCGACCGGAGGTATTCCGGGAGGTCCTCGGGAAGACGCTCAGTAAATTCATTCACCATCGTACCGATGACACCGAGATCTCGTGCACCTTGCATCTAATATGCCGGCTAGGGCGCCCCAAGCTCCCGATGTAATAACTTCACGGCCTTAAGGGCGTGAATTACCTTAGGCCTACTTCCCGCTAACGTGCCTCGAAACTCAGAGTTGGTGGGGAGGAGTAAACACTACCTCCTTCCCGAAGCAATCAATGCAAGCATGGTTCTGCGCTAACCGATCCATACCCAATATCACATCAAAGTCTAACATGTCTAAGACTACTAGATTTCTTTCGTTAACTCATGGTCTGCGATGGTCACACTACCATCCTTGACTTTCATAGTGGCTAACAAATTTATCCCACAGAGTGGAGACAGACAGAGCATATGTGAATCGTTTCTAATTCTAACTCACTTGACTTACGAAGGATGAGAAATAAAAGAGTGTGTAGAACCAGAATCAAATAATACAAAGGCAAGGTGCCCAAGTAATGGAAGTGTACACTGTAACCACCGAGTCCGAGCCATAGATGTTTTTACCGGTGCTTGCATAAGCTCTCCCTTGATGTATAACAGCTTCACAAAGAATCCCACTATTGATAACTCGAGGTTGGCTAGCGCTTGGCTTGACTCGGGCAACTATTAGCTCTGTGCCCTTCTTTCCCACATCCAAGCACACACTCGGGATGGGCCAAACACTTACCCCAATGTCGCTACTACATGCTTTTGCATTGTGGCTTATCTCCATTGTTATTTCCCGTTCTGTTGACTCGTGGTTTCGGACTTCGAACAAACCGCATTTAAAATTTCCCGGTCTATGCGGTGTACGCTGGGACGCCGTGAGCTTGAATTTGGTTGGTCCCACTTCCTCTTATGATTTGCGTGAGGTGCCAGAGTTAACCACTACACCTGTGTGCGACCGCTGCCGCACCCAAATCAATTCCGCCACTCTCACTGCGGAGGCATAATCGGGAGGTGCTAGTGCTCGGATGAAGCCTCGAACATTTTCATCCAGCCCCATGATGAAACGCTCTGTCTTCTTCGCGCCTCGTGTCTACTAGCTAGCTCGGGGCAAAGCGTGACAAGCGGGTGAATTCTCTCTCATATACCTCCACCGCCCTCCCATTACGGCTAAGTTGTAAGAATTCTGCTTGTTTCCTGTAACGAGCTGCAGCAGGGTAAAATTTCCGCCAGAATGCTTCCTTAAACATATTCCAGGTAATCGTTTCTCCGCTGGCGACAATGGTTCACTGGCGGACTCCACCATAAATACGCGTCATCCTCAAAGATAAAGGTAGCACAAGACACCCTCACGGTCCTCGAGGCGGTTCATCAATCGAAGATGGTCTCAATGGAGGGCGACCATAACTCAACCACGGTGGGGTCACTGGAAGATCCATCAAACGATGCGGGATCATATTTCTGCGAAGTCCTTCCGGATATCGAGACTCCAGAGTTGCATCGTTCCGTCCCTGATTTGCTTGGGCCAGCTGAGTGGCTACTGTAGCTCGCACTAGAGTTTGCATAGCCTCTACCATCATAGTCATAACGTTAGTGTTCCCTTGATCTCGCCACTGGAGCGATGCGCAGTGCATTCTCCCGGCGACGGTGGTCCCGGGGGAGGTCAAATGCAGTGGAGCAATCTCTTCCCCTGTTCGAGTGGTAATGCGGGCCGTGTGTCAACGTTTTCTCTTGCCCTCAGGCCCTACCACGTCCCTCTACCTCTCCCACGACCTCTAGGTGGCATTTTGTCGATCTTACAATACAGAGAGTTTCTAACTCGGTTTTCATTACTTTCTAAGCGTAAGATAGGATCACCCTTAGGGTTTAAATTCATTTACATTCATAATACAGAATTACATCATAATCGTTTGCTTAATTATTAAAATACAAAGCACGTGCACTGGCGGTGGCCGGAACGCGCGTTGTTCAACCATGGGAACTACTCTGTGCTTACTTACTCAGTAAGCAAGTCTCTGTAACCCTTAAACCTAGGGCTCGATACCAACCGTAACGCCCTACTTTTCTATGACTAAACTCTTAGGGACATTACTACACATGCATGCATTTATAGGCCAAGAAATAAAAAGATCTTTAAAACTTCCAATGAAAACAATTTGTCTTTAGGGATCCCAAATAAAAACATTCAAAACAGATAAAAGAAGCAGTTTAACATGACCTATTTAAAATCAGTAAAGTAAATTTAAACTTCCAAAAACATAAAGGAACAACATCGCTTATAAAAGAAATGTATGGAAAACATGTCTAATCCCATGGTCACGGCAACGCGCCTCGTCACTCGCCCTGCACGTCCTTAGCCTTACCTGAAAAATATTTTTAAAAGAAAGGGTGAGTATTGTAAAAACAATACCCAGTAAGTGACCTCGCTACCGAGGTTTGGGATATGCATACACATACAATCATGACTTTTAAACTTGTTCGAAATGTACATATGCGGGACCTAAAACTTTCTCATATTGTCAGTCTTTAATCCATGACTTCCTTTTTATTTATGTGGCCGATTGGTCATCCTGAGTCATTTCATTTTGAGTCCTCTGCGGACACACTGTAATAATTTGAGTCCTCACAGACCCTGTAATAATTTGAGTCCTCATGGACCCTGTAATTTGACCCATAGGGTCTCTATTGCATGTTTGACCATGCACATAATGCACTCGGGGAGACCAATGTCCACAGTTTTCATCAAATCATTTCATGACATACATAACATGCATGAGGTCCCATCATTCACATAACAATAGTGTACATGTCACAAACATCATTGTCAATATGCAAATCATACTTTTCATCATGACGGTTTGAAGATCATACTATTGTAGGAAATCATGAAATATTCTCATGCAATTCTTGTCATATCCTCACATGAAATCTTTGGAATACTCTCACATAGAATACAATAATATTCTCACATAAAATACTAGTTTAATTCCACATGAAGCATTGAAATATTTGCACATAAAATATTAAGTATTATCACGAAAATATCTGTATATTGTCATATGAAAATATAAACTAGTTTCGCATGAAATCATG
Source organism: Trichosanthes cucumerina (assembly GCA_036507285.1). Taxonomy (NCBI): domain Eukaryota; kingdom Viridiplantae; phylum Streptophyta; class Magnoliopsida; order Cucurbitales; family Cucurbitaceae; genus Trichosanthes; species Trichosanthes cucumerina. Next base: position 8,178,651 of record CM071842.1, on the reverse strand, counting down.
AAAATAAATTTCTTCAACCCCAATAAAAGTTCTAGCACAAGATCTCTTACCTCGAGCTTTGATCTCCCTCTTCCCTTCCAATTCTCAAATTAACGGTCCTTTCCAAATAATCTGTAAATCAAGAATTCTTCTATTCGTTAACCTACTACACAACTCGTCCAATATAAAGAATCTAAGTACGAGAACGTCTATAATTCTCACTTTGATTCAATTACCTCGACCCCGAATAATAAATCGAACGTGGATTTGTTTGCTTCAAAGCTTGGAAGTCTTGAACCCGAAATTCAGTTCGTTCCTACAATTAGCATTCGAAACAGGGGGTTACGTTCTCAGTTTAATGACTAAGTATTCAATAGGTTACGTGTAGCTCTTTCTCAAAACCGAACTTAACAGAGACGCTCACCGATTGAAACCTCACCGCTTTGCAAAAAGCGGTCTTTGGTCGAAAAGGGGCGACGGCCGAGCCTCACGGTGGGCGGTGGCGGCGCGCTTTCACGAGCAACGGCGGTACGGTGAAAGTGAGCTCGCGATCGGCTTGCTTGTGGCGAGGCGCTTCGGCTGGTGTTCTCCGGCGTGGCTGCGGCGCGATCGACTGAAGACAGAAGCTCGTGGATCGGCCTGCAGGTGGCTGAACGTGGCTGCGAATGGGAAACTCGCGACTGCTGGACGAGAACGAATTCCTCAAGCGGCGGCGGCGCAAGACTTCAGGGGCTGCGACCGGCGAGCTCGTGGAGGCTGTAGTTTCGGCGGCACTGACGGGAACGGCAACTCGTGAGGTCCGGTGGATCCTCGCGAGCGTGAGCAGCTGGGACGGTTGACCCTCGTTCGTTGATCTGTCGACGGAAGCTGCTGCGCAAGGACTTCGTGGATACGGCCGGCGAGAGCTGCTGCACCAGGGCTTCGTGGGTAGCTGTAGTTTCCGGTCGGCTCGTCGGCGGCAGCGGTGGCACTAAGAGGTGGCTGTCGGCTAGGCAAGTAAGGGATGAAGACAAAGAGTTTAGGGTTAGGGCTTGTCTCAATGAGTTTAGGGTTAGGGTTTTGCTTCAATGAGTTTAGGGTTAGGGTTTTGCTTCAATTTGCAATTTTAGGAGCTTAAATACTACAAAATTAGGCCAATATTCAAAAGTCCTATGTAACCCTCATTTAGGGATTAATAACCAAAGTGCCATCGCTCCTTCTTTTTCCTTTAATTTTACAAATCATTATCTAGGAGAATATTTCGCTTTAAGCTAAGTAAAATCAAAGACTCACTAACACCGAGCTTGATGAGATTCACTAAACCGACTCGACACACACACAGGTTGATAGAACGCTAAATAAAATAAATAATCAGTACCTGTGGTCGTGGTCGTCACAAAATATCTTGCTAAAGTGGAATTTGTTGGGTTTTTGGCAATATATTAAAAGTGAAATTGTCCTACATCGAAAAAGTCCATATTAGTGATGGACTCTTGGCATAATAAAAGGTGCCTATAACTTTGGTTTTAAAGCATCACAGTTAGAAACACTCTAAGCTTGGTATACTAGGTTTAGTTAAATTCTCTCAAAGGTGTAAGTGGTGTAAAGGTTTGAAAGAGTGTTTTTATAATTGAGGTCGGGGAGAGAATTCTGTGTGATTGTAACAAATTTTCACATAGTGAAATTTCTTTATGTTTTTGGTTTTTTCTCCAGGTTTGGAGTTTTTCCACGTAAATTTTTGTGTTTCTTATTTTGTTATTTTCTTTTAATTTATCAGTTATTTTTTTGTTTATTCCTACGGTAGTAGTGGGAGGTTTTTCCCAAGAGTCACTTGGTTTCACATTTTGTAGTAGGAATAAGATGCCTCAACATTAAAGATAACTGTGTTTGGTTGTACATGCAAATTTTAACCTATTTTCAAGAGAAGGTATGTTTTTAATTAATATTACAATTTTATGTAATTTTAAAACATTAAAAACAATCAAAATTGAACTTCTAACAATAAATTTACCTGAGTTACTTTTAAAATAATTATTTTTACTTAATTTATTCTTTGGTAATTGTGATGAGTAGCAAAATATATTAGTATATTTACAAATCTAGCTATAATTTTGAAGATTTTCCGATATAGCAAAAAAAAAAAAAAAATCAAATCTGATTTTTGTGTTTTTTATTATTGCAATTTTACTCTCATTATTGTATCAATAGGTATATCAGTAGTATATCTGATATACTTTATATTTGATATATCAATAGTATATCAGTAGTATATTTGATATACTTTGCATTTGATATATGAGTCAATTGATATGTACCTAAAATAAAATATATTAATAGTATATTACTATATCCTACTAATACACTTCTTTTTAGATATATCAGTTAAATGATACACTTTATATGAAGTATATCAATAACATATTAAAGATATTTTACATATTTAGTATAACACTGATATACCTAATAACATTTAATAAGTATATCAATATTATAAAAATGATATGCTTCATTACTTTAAGTGACAAATAATCATTAATAAAATAAAAACTGATATAGAGCATAATGCATTAATAAACCTGATTTTACTGTTACATTACTGATATACTTGATATTAGGTATATAAGATATACGGAAGGTAAATCAGTATTATATTATTAATATACTTTGTATTAGCTATTGTTAATATATTTTTGATATACCTAAATAAAGTATATCAGTAGTGTAGATACCATATTTGATGTTATTTTAATTTATTTATTAAAAATTATTTTAGTTCTATTTGTTAAAAAAAAGTTTTTTTTAAAAAAAGTGTTTTTATATTTATTTTAATTTTTTTGTTTTCTAAATTTCAATCTTTTTCTTAATCACCCAAGAACGCTATGCTAAGGAGGTGATCAAGAAGTTTAGGATGAATGATTCTAATACGGTCAGCACACCTATGGAATGTGGAATCAAACTATCAAATCATGAGGAAGGAGAAAAAGTAGATCCAACACTCTTTAAAAGCTTAGTTGGAAGTTTGCGGTATTTGACATGCACAAGGCCTGATATTCTCTACGTGGTTGGAGTTGTCAGTCACTATATGGAGAAACCGACAACCACACATTTGAAAGCAGCAAAAAGAATTCTTCGGTACATCAAAGGTACGATAAATTATGGTTTGTACTATTCTGTTTCTAATGATTATAAGCTCGTGGGATACAATGATAGTGATTGGAGTGAAGATATAGATGACCGTAAGAGCACGACTGGTTTTGTGTTCTATATGGGAGACACTGCTTTCACATGGATGTCAAAAAAGAAACCAATTGTTACTCTTTCAACATGTGAAACAAAATATGTAGTTGCTACCTCATGTGTTTGCCATGCAGTTTGGCTAAGAAATCTACTAAACAAGTTGGGTTTGTCACAAAAGGAGCCGACGAAGATCTTTATGGACAACAAGTCAGCAATTGCTTTGGGTAAGAATCAAGTTTTTCACGATTGGAGCAGGCACATTGATACGTGTTACCATTATATTAGAGAGTGCATTGCAAGAAAGGATGTGCATTTGAAGTACATGAAGAATCATGATCAAGTAGCTGATATTTTCACCAAGCCACTTAAAAAAAAGACTTCACAAGGTTGACTGGTTTGCTTGGAGTAACAAAACCAAGTTTAAGAGGGGGTGTTGAAATATAAACGTGATTTCGGGTCATTAGTATTTTGGACAAGTCTAAATAAAAGTTCAATTTCTAGAAATCTTTCAAGTGCTAGAGTATTCTAGAGAAATCTCTTTTTAAAGATGTTTTAAAGTATGTTGTAGAATTCTCTAGAATGTAGAATAGTCTTGAAAGTTTTTTGTAATCTCTAGATTGTATGAGTTGGCAAAACTATACCCATTAATTTAGGGGATGCAACTAGTATAAATAGAGCTGATATCCTAGAGTTTGTATCAAGCCAAATAAAGCCCAGGAGCGAGAAGTGAGCAATAATACAAGTAGCCTCTTCTTCAAAATCTATCTTCCAAAGTCTAACCTCCAATCTCCAAAGTTTCTTTCCAACAAAGTGGTATTAGAGCTTGAAGATCCTTCCTAAAAATATGGCAACTAACAATATGGTCCCGTTCCAAGTCCCAGTGCTCAGCAAGAGCAACTACGATAATTGGAGCAACAAGATGAAGGCTCTCCTTGAATCGCAAGATGTATGTGAGATAGTAGAGAAAGGGCACTCCGAGGCGGAGAATGATGGTAGTCTTTCTCAAATACAAAATGATAGTTTAAGAGACTCAAGAAAAAGAGACAAGAAGGCTCTCTATCTAATCTATCAAGGATTAGATGACGATGGTTTTGAGAAAATTTCAGAAGCAAAGACGGCGGAAGAAGCATGGGAGAAGCTTCAAATATCGTACAAGGGAGCAAATCTAGTAAAAAAGGTACGTCTTCAAACTCTAAGAGCTGAGTTTGAAACTTTGCATCTGAAAGAAGGGGAAGTCATCTCCGATTACTTCTCTAGAGTTTTAACAATCACCAATCAACTTAAGAGAAATGGTGAAAAGCTTGATGATGTAAAAATTATGGAGAAAATTCTAAGATCATTAAATTCAAATTTTGAACATATTGTTGCCATAATCGAAGAAACAAAAGACTTAGAGGCTATGATCATTGATTAACTCTTGGGTTTGTTGCAAGCATATGAAGAAAAGAAAAAGAAAAAGGAAGGAATCGTAGATCAATTTCTCAAGGTGCAAGTTGACTCAACTACTGGAGAAATCAGTCACAATGGTAGACGCCAACAAGGACGAGGTAATAGTGGACATCGAGGACGAGAAAGAGGTAATGGACAAGGACAAGGACGAGGTTGGAGGCCCTATGATGACAACAACAACTTTCAAAAAAGAGGAAACTCAACAAGAGGTCGTGGGCAAGGCAACTCAAGATCGAGGTACGATAAGTCAAATATTAAATGCTACAATTACCAGAAATACGGTCACTATGCATCTGAATGTAGAGCTGCTAGCAACAATAAATTTGAAGAGAAGACAAACTACATTAAAGAAAAAGATCAAGAATGTGGCACTTTATTGATGGCTTGCACGAATGATGAATGGAACAAAGATAATAGGTGGTACCTAGACACCGGCGTAAGCAACCATATGTGTGGAAAAATGAGCATGTTCGTAAAACTTGATGAATCGGTTAGCAGCAACATAGCTTTTGGAGATGAATCCAACGTCGAAGTAAAAGGAAGAGATAACGTTCTTACCCAATTGAAGAATGATGAGCATCAACTTATTTTAAATGTTTATTACATGCCAAGTATAAAGAGTAATATCTTGAGTTTGGGCCAACTCTTAGAGAAAGATTATGAAATTCAATTAAAAGATAATAACCTTTCTATAATAGATAATACAAGTAACCTAATTGCTAAGGTACCAATGACAAGAAATAAAATGTTCATACTCAACATTCAAAACGATGTACAAAAATGCCTTAAGATGTGTTACAAAGATGCATCTTGGCTCTAGCATATTGGCTTAGGGCATCTTAATTTTGGAGGATTAGAGTCACTCTCCAAGAAGAACATGGTGAGAGGAATACCTTCCATAAGCCAACCCGATCAAGTGTGTGAAGGATGTCTACTTGGAAAGCAATTCAAGAAAAGCTTCCCAAAAGAGTCAAACTCAAGAGCTCAAAGGCCTCTAGAACTTATACACACAGATGTGTGCGGTCCGATCAAGCCAAGCTCACTCGGTAAGAGTAATTATTTCCTTCTCTTTATTGATGATTTTTTAAGAAAAACATAGGTGTATTTCTTGAAGCATAAATTAGAGGTGTTCGAGAATTTCAAGAAGTTCAAAACTCTCGTTGAGAAACAAAGTGGTTTGGTAATCAAAGCCATGAGATCTGATCGTGGAAAAGAGTTCACATCAAATGAATTTAAAAAGTATTGTGAAAACCATGGAATTCGACGACCCTTAACAGTACCGAGATCTCCCCAACAAAATGAAGTGGCAGAAAGGAAGAATAGAATCATTCTAGACATGGCAAGAAGCATGCTTAAAAGCAAGAAATTACCAAAGGAGTTCTGGGCAAAAGCAGTGGCGTGTGCAGTCTACCTATCCAACCGATCTCCAACAAGAAACATATATGGAAAGACGCCACAAGAAGCATGGAGTGGAAGAAAACCTTGGATTTCCCATCTCAGAGTTTTTGGAAGCATTGCTCAAGTTCATATAGCAGATGAAAAAAGAAGTAAGTTGGATGATAAAAGTGAGAAGTACATCTTCATCGGTTATGACTCCAATACTAAAGGGTACAACCTCTACAACCCTGATATGAGAAAGACAATCATTAGTCGAGATGTAGTATTCGATGAAGAAGGAGAATGGAATTGGGGACAACATAATGAAGACTACAACTTCTTTCCATATTCTGAAGAAGATGACATGGAGCAAGCAAGGATAGAGCAAACAATAGAGGAGTCTTCTATTCCAGAAGCTTCACCAACTATAAGTTCCCAAGAGAATGAAAGTTCAAATGAAGCAGTTCACCGCTTTAAAAGCTTACAAGAACTTTATGAGATAACTACAAATCAGGATAATCTTACTCTCTTTTGTCTGTTTGTTGATTGTGAGCCCATGAACTTCCAATAAGCTGTGGAAAACAAAAATTGGAAAAGCGCGATGGATGAAGAGATCAAGGCGATCAAGAAAAACGACAAATGGGAGCTAGCCTCACTTCCAAAAGAGCACAATGCGATTGGTTTGAAATGGGTTTACAAAGCCAAAAAGAATACTAGAGGAGAAGTCGAAAGATATAAGGCAAGACTAGTGGCGAAAGGTTATAGTCAAAGAGCGGGCATCGACTATGATGAGGTATTTGCTCATGTTGCTCGACTAGAAACAGTTAGATTAATAATTTCATTAGTAGCTTAAAACAATTGGAGAATTCACCAAATGGATGTTAAATCTGCTTTCGTTAATAAGGTCATTGAGGAAGAAGTCTACATTGAACAACCTCAAGGGTATGAAGTTGAGGGAATAAAAGACAAAGTTTTGAGGTTGAAAAAGGCCCTCTATGGGGTGAAACAAGCTCAAAGAGCTTGGAATTCCCGAATAGACAAATACTTACACGAGAGAAACTTCATCAAGTGTCCATATGAGCATACACTTTACATCAAAACCCAAAATAATGATGTATTGATTGTGTGCTTGTATGTAGATTACTTGATCTTTACAGGCAATAATCCGAACATGTTCAACAAGTTTAAGGAAGAAATGATGAACGAGTATGAGATGACCGACATCAGGCTCATGTCTTACTACCTCGACATTGAAGTAAAACAAGAAGATAAAGGCATCTTAATCACCCAAGAATGCTATGCTAAGAAGGTGATCAAGAAGTTTAGGATGGATGATTCTAATCCAGTCAACACACCTATGGAATGTGGAATCAAACTATAAAATCATGAGAAAGGAGAAAAAGTAGATCCAACACTCTTTAAAAGCTTAGTTGGGAGTTTGCGGTATTTGACATGCACAAGGCATGTTCTCTATGTTGTTGGAGTTGTCAGTCGCTATATGGAGAAACCGACAACCACACATTTGAAAGCAACAAAAAGAATTCTTCGGTACATCAAAGGTACGATAAATTATGGTTTGTACTATTCTGTTTCTAATGATTATAAGCTCGTGGAATACACTAATAGTGATTGGAGTGGAGATATAGATGACCGTAAGAGCACGACTGATTTTGTGTTTTATATGAGAGACACTGCTTTCACATAGATGTCAAAGAAGCAACCAATTATTACTCTTTCAACATGTGAAGCAGAATATGTAGCTGCTACCTCATATGTTTACCATGCAGTTTGGCTAAGAAATCTACTAAAGAAGTTGGGTTTGTCACAAAAGGAGCCGACGAAGATTTTTGTGAACAAGAAGTCAGCAATTGCTTTGGGTAAGAATCCAGTTTTTCACGATAAGAGCAAGCACATTGATACGCGTTACCATTATATTAGAGAGTGCATTGCAAGAAAGGATGTGCATTTGGAGTACGTGAACACTCATGATCAAGTAACTGATATTTTCACCAAGCCACTTAAAAAAAAAGACTTCACAAGGTTGAGAGGTTTGCTTGGAGTAACAAAATCAAGTTAACAGGGAGTGTTGAAATATAAACTTGATTTTGGGTAATTAGTATTTGGACCTAATCTAAATAAAAGCCCAATTTCTAGAAACCTTTTAAGTGCTAGAGTATTCTAAATAAATCTCTTTTGAAAGATGTTTTAAAGTATGTTGTAGAATTCTCTAGAATGTAGAATATTGTAGAGAATATTTTGTAATCTCTAGATTGTATGAGTTGGCAAAACCATAACTATTAGTTTAGGGCATGCAACTAGTATAAATAGAGGTGATATTCAAGTCAAATAAAGTCCAAGAGCTAGAAGTGAGCAATACTACAACTAGCCTCTTTTTCAAAATCTATCTTTCAAAGTCTAACCTCTAACCTCCAATCTCCAAAGTTTTTTTTTCCAACTTATGTTTGTTTATTTTAGCCCCCAAATGCATATTTTTTTTTGGTCACTGCATGAATCTTTTAGTTACTATGTTTAATTTGGTTATGTATCTTTGTTGGTTACTGTGGCATCTTATTTTGGTCTCCTAATGTATTTTTGTGGTTGTATTTTTAATTACTACGTTGTATTTATTTAATTTGATATTATATATATTTATATATATATTATTTATTTATGTATTTATTTTATCTATTTAATTTGGTTACTGATGTATTTTTTTTTTGCCATTGCATTATCTTATTTTGGCCCTCTAATGTATATTTTTGGCTACTGCATGTATCTTTTAGCTACTGTATGTGTTTTTTTTATTTGACTATTTCATTTAGTCATCGTATGTATTTTTTTTCTGGCTACTGTATCTTTATCTTTTAGTTACTGTATCTTTATTTATTTTGACTATTTATCTCATGTTTTTTTTGCCACGTCATGTATCTTAATTTGCCCTCCTCATGTATATTTTCTTGGCTACTGCATGTACTTTTTAGTTATTGTATGTATTTATTTACTTACTATCTAATTTAGTCATTCTATGTATATGTTTAATGTGACCATAATGTTTTTTTTTTTTTCTAAACTTTTAATTACTGTATGTATTTATTTATCTGAATATTTAATTTAGTTATATGTTTAATTGAGTCATTGTTTTCTTAGTAAATCTTAATTTGGTGTTTTATATATATCTTAATTTGGTATTTGAATGTATACTTAATTTATTTTAATTTAGCCTATATGCATATTTTATTTAACCTATTATTCTACATATTTTGATTTATGGTCATATTTGACCACCATATATAATATCTTATTGGACTTGGGCACTATATTTAGTTATGTTTTTTTAGTACAATTTTAAATTGCTTTTAAATTACTTTTCTTTTAAAATAAATTTTGGCATGCAATAAAACAAATGTGTAAAATTGGATTTTTGAAATAAAAACCCTCCAACTTTTCAAACTTAATTTTTACCAAAATTTATAATAAAACAAATTTGCACCTTTTTATAATTGAGTTTTGAAATAAAACTCCCCATTTAAAAAAAAATTAAAATTTTTGCATCAAAGTTCGCAATAAAACAAATTTGCCCTTTTAAAATTGAATTTCTGAATTAAGAACTTTTTTTTTAAAATTACATTTTGACAATTAAGTTTAAATAAAAAAAAATTTCCTCTTTCAAAATTGGATTTATGAAACAAGAGCTTTCCAATTATTTTCAAAATTAAAATTTGGTAATGATGTTTGAAATAAAATAAATTGTTGCCACCCTTTGTTATTAGTCCATATTTTACTTGTAGAATAATAAATTTTGGGGCATTAAAAAAAGTACAAAAATATTTTTTTTTGAACCAATAAATAAAAGGATTATTTTAAAATAAAATGTGGTAACCGTTTTTCTAAAACGAGTGTTGTAGGGGTGCTAACACATTCCCTACACTCAATCGACTCCCAAACTTAATTTCTGGTTTCATAGACCAACCTTTTCTTTTAAAATGTGTGACCAATCACACCCTATGATAATTGGTGGCAACTCAAAACCTTCTACCTCGAAAGAGACCCTTAGGAGAGATCGTCGGTCGCTCCGCGTCGATATCATTAGTATACTACTTGTCGCAATGATGTTGCGACAAGTAGTATACCAATGATATACTTTTTGTTACGTATATTGTTATTCTATCAATAATATAATATTGATAGACAACTGACAAACATCATATTGTACAATACCCGTGGGAAATAAAGGGGTTTTTGTTTGGATAACCCGTTTTTCACGCATTAATGACATTTGACCTAACATTTCAAAATAATGAAATATGATCCATTCTGACGTGGCAATGCGCGCAAAATGACTCATAAGGGTAATATGAAGCAGTCTTTCTTGTTCATGCTCTCGTACGCGGAAACACTCTCGCTCCCATTGTCTCGCTCTCGCTCAAATGAATGGCCGAAAATATAAAGAAAAAAGTCAGAGAAGAGTCGGAGTAGTAGAGATAGAGCGAGAGTGAATCAACTAAGTGTGAGCATCAGTCGGTCAGGGTCGGTTTGCCCGGGACTTTTTTCTTTTTAAAAAAACCTTTACCAAAACCAACCGACCGACCGGTTGGTTCGGTCGGTCGGTTTGGTCAGTTTATATATGATTTTTAAATATTTATTTAAATATTTATTTAATATTTATAATTATTATTTAATATATTTTGTGAAAATCTTTTTAGTTTTTTATTTTTTTAATAATAATAATAAGAATAATTATTATATATATATAATATTTTTTTAAATTATCGATCGGTTTGGGGTTTTTGCCCCAAACCGACCGACTGACCCCGACCGAAAAAAGCACAAAATCGACCGACCGCCCTCGGTTCGGTCGGTCGAGTCGGTTTTCGATATTTTGCTCACCCCTAGAATCAACTATAGTGCGTTTTTTGTTGTTTTCTCCAGAATTTTGACAATTTCATTACTATCATGAGCGAGAGCGAGAATGAGAACGAGACTTGAGGGAGAACAAGACTTGAGCGAGAGCGAGAACAAAACTTGAGCGAGAGCAAGAGAGCTAGTGTTAGAGTATGATCCACTTACGAGAATTTGGACGGAATGCACAGTACGGAAAAAGTCATATGTCATTAAATTTAGAACATGGGTCAAATCACATCTGTGCGCGTGAAAAAGGAGTCTTTTTTGCAATTTTCTCGAAAATAAAGTACATCAATAGTGCACAAATCTTGCACCAATCATATGCGATAAGGAAGAGAAGAAAATTAATAATAGAAAAGAAGATGATGAGTGTTAGAAAAAAAAGGAAAATGAGAAGAGAAAAAAATAAAAATAATGTAAAATAATAGTAAACGATAGAGAGAGAAAGGAAAAAGGAAGACCATAAGAAAAAGTGAACATGGAAGAGAGTTGAGCAAAAAAATAGTTGAGAAAAAAATAATGGAAAATAAAGAAGAAGAAGAGAGAATTAAAAAAAATAGAACCAAGCAAAAGTTAAAAAAGAAAAAAGAAAAAGAGAGAGTAGATTATAGCAGAAAATTTAAAAACATAAAAAATAACAAAATAACAAAATAAAGAAAGGAAGAGAGAAGGTTTGAAACCCTTGGTTTCTAATGGGTTAAATTAAAGAAATCCATGGTTGCCCTTATTTCAAAAACTTCCAAGAAAGTTATTTCTTTTGAACTGAAAAAATACCTATTTATGATATCATTAATGCTTAAGAGGACAAATCTTGCTGATTAAGTATGTTGATAGAGAGATTGTAAGCTCAGGTTTGGGAGTGATTTTAGAGTGTCTAAAATCACTTTTGACATGTTTAAAATCACTTTCCTACTAAAATTGTGATGTTAATATTAAACAAGTGATTTTGAAAAAATTTAAAATCATTTGAAGTGATTCTCTTTCAATCACTTGGGAGGTGATTCTCCGATTATTTTTGTCAAGATTGTAATTTAGAATGACTATTATTTTATTTTTTGAAATAGTATAGTTTTAATGACGAGTAAAAATCGTCATCTTTTGTCAAAATTCATAAATTTTCAAAAGAAAGTGAATTTTTTCAAAACCGTCTTATTAAGTTCATCTGTCATTGTTTATAAAATGACAATTTTCTCTCTAAATTTTTTATAATATGTTTCTTACTTTATTATATTTTTTTTCTTTTAATTCATATTTTTCACTTTCCTTTCTCTCTAATAGTTTTAATTGATCTCTTTGAATTTTTTCATTTCTATTTTTTTTGTTTATCCCTATAATTTTCGTATCTTTTTACATTGTTTCTCTCTAATGATTATTTTTTATCTATTTCTACTTGTCCCTAATTCTTAACTTTTTTTCACCACATTTTAGTTTTTCTTCCTAAAATTTTGATCATCTTACCCAATTTTTTTTGTTTATTTCTCTATCTTTAAATTTTACTCTATCCATTAAAATTATCTCTGAATTTTTCGTCTCTTCCTTTAAAATTTTTACCCCTCTATATTTCTAATTTTTATCCCTCTAAATATTATAATAATTTATAATTAAATATTTTTTAAACAGATTAATTATAATTAAATCACTTAGTTTAAAGGAATTTATGTTAACGTTGTTTCCCAAATATGCATTTTAAAAATCACTTAATTGTATGAAAATCACTATTAATAGTAAATCACTATTAATAGTGTAGAACCAAACATGAAAATGATTATATGGAAATCACTTTAATAAATCAATTATAAACAAATCAGTTACACTAAAATCAATATTTCTAAAATTATTCCTAAAGATGCAGTAAGGGCATGTTTGGGAATGATTTTAGAAATATTGATTTTAGTACAATTGATTTGTTTATAATTGATTTATTAAAAGTGATTTTCATATAACCATTTTCATGTTTGGTTCTACACTTTTAAGAGTGATTTTCATATAATTAAGTGATTTTCAAAAGGCATGTTTGGGAATGGCTTTAAAATAAGTGTTTTAAGCTAATGATTTATAATTAATTTTTTATAAAAATTATTTAGTTATAAATTATTTTAATATTTAATTCAAACCTTGTAAAAGTGAATTTAAATTTAATTAAAAATATTTTTTTAAAAAATGATTAATGTTTGTTTTCAAAAGGAATTTTATAATCATCAATTCAGAGATATGGAAAAATTAAAATATTAAAGAAATAAAGATAGAGAGATAAAAAAAATTGGGTAAGATGATAGAAATTTTAGGAAGGAAAATTTATAACGAGGGTTGAAGAGAAAAAAATTAAGAGTTAGGAACAAAAAAGTACAAGAACAGAAATGGTAGATCAAGAGATAAAAAACTTAGTGAGAAAAAATTTAAAAATATACGAAAATGATAGGGAGGAACAAAAAAAAAATTTAGAAATAAAAAAATTCAAAGAAAGTTAAAACCATTATAGAGAAAAATTAATGAAAAGATAAAAAGATAATAAAGTAAGAGATACACATTATAAGAACTTTAGAGAGAGAGAACTTGTCATTTTGTAAAAAATGACGGATGAACTTAATCGTGACGGTTTTGAGAAAATTCATTTTTTGATGGAAATTTATGAATTCTTACAAAAGATGACGGATTTTACCCGTCACCAAATGTATACATTTTTTAAAAAATGAAATAATAGTCATTTTAAATAACAATTACTTGATAAAAATCACTTGTGAATCACCTCCCAAGTGATTGATAGGAAAGCACTTCAAGTGATTTTGGATTCTTCCAAAATTACTTGTTCAATATTGCCAAACATCACACTTTTGAAAGGAAAGTGATTTTAGACATGTCAAAAGTGATTTTGGTCATTCCAAAATCACTCCCAAACATGCCCTAAATATTTGTGAAGAATTGATTATTTCTTCAATTAACTTTGATAAGTTTTATGCATGAGAGCCAAGAGTTGTTCTCAGAACTGTCTTTTTGAAACAAAAAGTTCTTTATTCTTGTTTCTTTAGTGTATTTTTAAAACAAAACATCCATCAAGTTAGATATTGTTTTTCCATAAAGCAATAGATTATGATACACTATTAATATAAATACAGCTCATTTGGAATGAACTTTTGTTGATGGTTTATTAATGAATGACCTCTTACATTTTCAAGCAGAGGTTTTGCAATAAAATGAATACTTTTATTCATTCTAATTTTATTTCTGGTATGTTTTAGGTTGGAAGGTTCTTTTCTTATTTTGACTACTTGAATTAATTTGATAAGTTGTGCGTATTATTTTAAGTATACATACTTAAGTTAAGAGATACTTTTATAGGTAAACATAAGGTGGTTAAATCTTAATTATCCTTGTAGACAGACATAAACACCATTTTAAGTAACTCTCCAAGTATGTTACCACTGTTAATTATGTTTGTTATAAGTCATCAGGACTTGAATTTTCTACTTGGTACATAAGGTTTCGTGCTTTAATGATATATAGTTGCTTTGTTGGTGTGAATTTGCATTAAATTATTTGTTTCCATCTTTAAATGATGTAGTCTATCACATTAATGTTTGGCTGATCTAGACATCGTTTTGTGATTGCACTCCAACAACATTTTGATTCTTATTATAGGTGAAATTAGACCAATAAGAATGGATCGGCTAAAGGGCTACCATGAAGGGCCAAACGAGGAAATAATAACAATACGAAGTCAAAACGAACGAAAACTAACAATGGGACGGATCGAAGACAAAAAGGTACGAAGAAACGGGTTTGGGTCGAAGCCTAAGTCTATGGTTGGCGTCGACCTGGCAAGACCCTCTTTTGGGTCTTGCCTCGGTCCCTCATAGCTCATGTATCCCGATCTAGCACCATTTTCTTTGTTACCAGTTATGATAGATACCGAAAAAAATCCTAGCGAGAAGGTATTTAAGCTTTCTCTTCAGGAGAGAGGGGCAAAGTTCATTCCACCCACCTATACTCTCCTAGGACTCCCAAGCTCTCATTTAAGTATCAGAGTCTGTATGATCTACACCACACTAGTGTCAAGATATTTTTCTTGTCTTGCAAGGCTCGTTCTTCTTCCAAGAATACAAATGGAGGTAAGGTGTGATTTTTGTTGTCCAAAATTTGCCAACAACAATTGTATTTTGTAAATTCAGTTTCTCATTCTTTTTAAAGTTATTATGTTAGTAAAGTATACACATATATTTATTTGGTTCTCTTATTTTTGAAGAGTATCCCAATGACTTAAGGATATGTGTGTTTAACAAATTGGTCATTGAAGCCCCATTGTGCCAAAAGCTCCTCTGACACTGCAGTTTTTACTATTTGCAATATGATGATGCAAATTTAGAAGTTGTTTACACCATACATCACAAGTTTCCACTGTCTTTCAAGAGGCCATAAGGTGTATCATAATTTGCCTTAGTGGAGATCGCTCAAGTATTTTTTGTCTAGTCTTTTTGCTTGGCTTCTTGAAACTTTTTGTGTTTACTTCTCAAGAGAATCAATTACTTCTTAACTCTTTCAATCTTTTTATATAGTATTACTATGGCAAATCTTACAAAATTAGAATTTGCGGCCTTGGATATTAATGGAAATAACTACTTGTCATGGGTCCTTGATGCTGAGATCCATTTAGACTTCATGAATCTTGGAGAAACAATTAAAGAAGGAAATGATGCATCAAATCAAGAAAAAGCGAAAGTCATGATCTTCCTTCGCCATCATCTTCACGAGGGTTGAAAATGAAGTATCTTACAATAAAAGATCCCTACATTCTATGGCAAGGCTTGAAAGAAAGGTATGATCATCAAAAAACAGTTATTCTTCCAAAAGCTTGTTATGATTTGATGCATTTGAGGTTGCAAGATTTCAAATCAGTAAGTGAATATAATTCTGCACTCTTCAGAATTAGTTCAAAACTAAAATTATGCGGAGAAAGGATTACTGATGTTGATATGTTAGAGAAGACATTTTCCACTTTTCATGTCTCGAATATGCTCTCGCAAAACAATATCGAGAGAAAGACTTTAAAAAATATTCAGAACTAATTTCATGTCTTCTCGTGGTTGAACAAAATAACGAGTTATTAATGAAAAATCATGAATCTCGACCAACTGGACCAACACCATTACCTGAAGTGAATGCTGTGAATTTCAATAATTGTGGTCGAGGTCCTGGTCGAGGTCGGGACCGCGGTAGAGGAAGAAATACCTATTTTCGTGGTGGACATTATAATTTTAAGAAACCCACACGAACTGATGATCATAAAAGAAAAGCTCCACAAGATAGAAGTTCAAAAGGTGATGAACATAAATGTTTCCGGTGCGGAATGACTGGGCACTGGTCACGTACCTGTCGTACGTCAAAACACCTTGTTGATCTCTATCAAGCTTCCTTGAAGGAATATGGAAAAGAGAAGAATGTGAAGGTAAATCTTGCCATTCAAGAACATGATGTGTTTGATCCCTCCAATATGATGCATCTTGATGTGGTTGATTATTTTGAATCTCCTGAAGAGAAAATTGATGCAATCAAACAAGTAGAGGATGCTTTGTATGAAGATATATAATTAAGTACTGCTTGTAATTATAGTATGTTTTTTTTCTTGTTTTTGTATATATATTTAGGACTTTTTGTAATCACTTTTCTTTTCTTATCAATGAAGAATATGGACAATTTCAATATGTTGAGTAACCCGAAAATGAGCAATGAGGATTTATGTCTAGCAGACTGCGCAACTACGCACACGATACTCATAAACAGAAAATATTTTTCTAAATTGACAATGCTGGAAGAAAAAATCAATACTATATCAGGTTCTGGAGACCTGATTGAAGGTTTTGGAAAAGCAAGTTTTATCTTGCCTAGAGGAACAAAATTTTCAATTAATAATGCTTTATTCTCTAGCAAATCAAAGAGAAATCTATTGAGTTTCAAAGATATACGTAATAATGGTTATCATATTGAAACTGATCGTAAAAATAATATAGAGTGTCTCTATATCACATCTATTGTTTCACATGAAAAATATATATTAGAAACACTCCCAGCTTTTTCTTCTAGATTATATTATACTCATATACGAGTAATCGAAAGTTATGCAACAATGAACCAGAAGTTCATGAATCTAGAAATATTCAGTGTTTGACATGATCGACTGGGTCATCCAGGATCGATAATGATGAGGAAAATTATTGAGAATTCACATGGACATCCTTTAAAGAACCAGAAGATTATTCAATCCAATGAGTTGTCATGTGATGCTTGCTCTCTAGGAAAATTAATTATTAGACATCACCAGCTAAAGTTGGGCATTGAATCACCTGCATTTTTAGAGCGAATTCAAGGTGATATTTGTGGACCTATTAACCCACCAAGTGGTCCATTTAAATATTTTATGGTATTAATTGACGCATCTAGCAGATGGTCATATGTATGCTTATTATCAAGTTGAAATCTTGCATTTGCAAGATTACTTGCTCAAATAATTAAGTTAAGAGCACAATTTCCAGATTATACAATTAAGACAATTCGACTTGATAATGCTAGTGAATTTACATCCCAAACTTTTAATAATTATTGTATGTCAATTGGGATAAGTGTTGAACATCCTGTAACTCATGTTCATACGCAAAATGGTCTAGCAGAATCATTTATAAAACGTCTGCAATTAATTGCAAGACCATTGCTTATGAGAGCTAAACTCCCTACATCGGTCTGGGGTCATGCTATTTTACATGTTGCATTATTATTACGTATTAGGCCAATAGCCTATAATAAATATTCCCCCATGCAATTAGCTCATGGCCAGCAGATATCCCATTTGAGAATCTTTGGATGTGCAGTATATGTTCCAATTGCTCCACCACAACGTACTAAGATGGGTTCTCAAAGAAGGTTAGGAATATATGTTGGATATAATTCCCCATCAATTATTAAATATCTTGAACCCCTGACGGGTGATGTATTTACTGCACGATTTGTTGATTGTCATTTTAATGAAACAACTTTTCCAACATTAGGGGGAGGAATTAAGAAGTTGGAAAAAGAAATTACGTGGAATGCATCATTATTATCTCATTTAGATCATCGAAGAGATCAATGTGAACTTGAAGTTCAAAAGATAATTCATTTGCAAAATATAACAAATCAATTACTAGATGCATTCACAGATGCTAAAAGGGTGACTAAATCATATATACCAGCAGCAAATGCTCCATAAAAAATTGATATTCCACAGGAACAAGTTGTCAAAAATGAGTCTGGAGCACGCCAGAAGCGTGGTAGACCAATAGGTTCCAAAGATAAAAATTCTCGAAAAAAAAAAGTAGTTGAGAATCAAAATGATTCGATAAAAGGTATGGATGTTCCAGAAGAAATCCAAGATACAACTACTCAAAAGAGTATTGATGAAAATCAAACGCTTGAGGATAATAATGAAATTTCTATAAACTATATTACAACAGGAAAGAGATGGAACCGAAATGATATCATTGTTGACAACATTTTTGCTTATAATGTTGCTCACGATATTATTCATGAAAGTGATGATTTTGATCCAAAATCTATCGAAGAATGTCAACATAGAAAGGATTGGCCAAAGTGGAAAGAAGCAATCCAAGCAGAATTGACCTCACTTTCAAAACGTGAGGTTTTTGGACCAGTAGTCCTAACACCAGAAGGTGTCAAAACTGTGGGATACAAATGTGTATTTGTAAGGAAAAGAAATGAAAATAATGAAGTCACAAGATAGAAAGTGAGACTTGTTGCACAAGGATTCTCGCAAAGGCCTAGTATAGATTCCGAGGAGACATATTCTCTTGTGGTGGATGCAATAACGTTAAGATATTTGATTGGCCTGATTGTATATGAAAAACTTGATATGCATCTAATGGATGTAGTCACGGCGTATTTATATGGATCTCTGGATAATGACTTTATATGAAAATCCCTGAATGATTTAAAATACCAGAAACATATGAATCAAGTTCTCGGGAATTATATTCAATAAAGTTACAAAATCATTATATGGATTAAAACAATCAGGACGAATGTGGTATAATCGCCTGAGTGAATATCTGTTGAAAGAAGGATATCAAAATAATTCAATATGTCCGTGTGTTTTTAATCTCAGTCAGGATTTGCTATTATAACTGTATATGTTGATGACTTAAATATAATTGGAACTCCCGAAGAGTTATCCAAGGCAATAGAATATCTTAAGAAAGAATTCGAGATGAAAGATCTTGGAAAAACAAAATTTTGCCTTGGTTTGCAAATTGAACATTTAGTAGATGGGATATTTGTTCATCAATCAACTTATACAGAGAAAATCTTAAAAAGATTCTATATGGATAAAACATATCCATTGAACATTCCAATGAAGGTTCGTTCACTGGATGTAAAGAAAGATATATTTCGACCTCGAGATGATAATGAAGAACTACTTGGTCCTGAAATACCCTATCTTAGTGCAATTGGTGCACTTATGTATCTAGCTAATAACACAAGACCAGATATTGCATTTTCAGTAAATTTATTAGCTAGATATAGTTCATGTCCTACAAAAAGACATTGGAACAGAGTTAAGCATGTACTCCGATATCTTCGAGGGACGATTGATATGAGTTTATTTTATTCTAACAAATCCAGTTTTTATCTAGTTGGTTATCAAGATTCTAGTTATCTATCTAATCCACACAAACCTAGATCTCAGACAGATTATCTATTTACATGTGGAAGAACTGCTATATCATGGTGATCAGTGAAACAGACCATCACGGTCACTTCTTCGAATCATGCTGAAATTCTCGCAATTCACGAAGCAAGTCGAGAATGTGTATGGCTAAGATCGATGACACAACACATTCGTGAGACATGTGGATGGTCTTCTAGTAAACATCCTCCAACAATATTATACGAAGACAACATAACATGTATAGCTCAAATCAAAGGAGGATATATCAAAGGAGATAGAACGAAGCATATCTCTCCGAAACTTTTCTACACTCATGTCCTTGAAGAAAATGGCGACATCTCAGTACAACAGATTTGTTCGAAGGATAACTTGGCAGACATATTTACAAAGGCATTACCAACTACAACATTTGAGAAATTGGTTCAAAGTATTGGGATGCGACGACTCAGAGATCTCAACTGATATCGTCGTGAGGGGGAGTAAATGTATTATATAAAATATGTACTTTTTTTCCTTCACTAGGGTTTTTCCCTAGTAAGGTTTTAACGAGGCATATATTATATAAATGGGCATTTAAGGGGGAGTATTGTAAACATGTGTAGGATAAATGCTCATCCACATGCCATTATATTACACATGCCAAGTGGCAACTCCTCCATAGCCATAGTGTCCTCCATGTGTCAATTTCTCACCAATGCTTAGTGTCCAAATGTACCAACTTACCCTTGCCAAATTGCCTATAAATAGTCGTTTTTGGTGGAAGAATAAAATGTACATTGGTGAAAAAACCTCCAATTCTCTCCATTCTCTTCCACTTTCTCCTTTTATCCTTTATTTACTTTACCATAAATTTCTACTATTTTGTTATATATATATATCTTAATTTCCAAGCACTTATATTATTATTATTATAATATTACTATTTAAATATTGATAAAATTATACCCGGTTTTCATCCTATTTTTCACAACAGACATGATTTTTTTCAACTATGCGACATTATCCAAAATTCTCTTCCAACTTTGCTTTGATACCAATTATAACGACACGAGTTTTTCCAACTAAAGAATGAGACATTACAAAAATTATATTTTATCTTTATTATGATACCAATTATAATGGTCTAACTTCTCGGACTTAGACTACCTAAGAACATTAATACATACATGCTAGTGAAACTTTAATAAAAAAAATTGAGAAAAACTATAAAACGAAATAAACTCTCGTAACATAATTTTTTAAATAACGAAAAGCGTTTATTCAAGATTTCATATGAAACCTTGTAAAAATAAAATAAATCGCTTAGTAACATTTGATGTACTATGAGTTTAAAATAAAACTTGAAGACTAATAATAATTAATAAAAGTTGTTACAGATGATCAACAGAGTATCTTAGGGCCTGTTTGATAGACAATCCGAAAACAAAAACTTAAAAAACAAGGGATTCGATGAAAACAGAGTTGTATTTCATGTTTTCAGATATGTATTTGGTAGCAGATTTAGAAATTTAATTACATTTTAAACAGTAGTTTAAAATGTGTTGTATAATATATTTATAGATCATAAAATTAGTTATAATTGCAAACTAAATATTAAGTTGGATATAAGACATTATTAATTAATTTATGAACATGGTTTTTTTAATATAAATTTTATATAATTATTATTTTATAATATAATATTTTATATTATACATATTTTAATATAACAAAAGTAAATTAAGTTTATAAACATGAAGTACTATATTTATTAAAAATTTATTTTTGTTTAATATAATTCAAATTCAAAATCTGAATACAATGTAAACATAAAATTTCAAATTCAAAATTTGAATACAATGTAAACATAAAAATGTTGTTTTCAGAATTTCTACTATTTGGATCACAGAATCAGAAAATAGTTTTTGAAAATATGCCTGTCAAACACGTATTCACAGTGAACACGTATTCACAGTGAATCTAAAAACATAAAACAGAATCCGGATTGCCTACCAAACAGACCTTTAATAACTCTAATTCATGGTTGTTGGGTACCTTAATGATAGGAGAGTTGAGTCTTACTCAACAAAACGCCACCGTTTAATAAGATGTACATGAAACTTGTAAACATATGTGAATTCTTCTTGGTGGAGTGTCTAAGTGTGAGTTTTATGTAAAACCAAACTCTAACAAAATATAATTGATAATCCATCTACTCCCACAAAGCCAATTATGTACACCAATGGTAAGAAGGGGTATTGCCACCGATTCTTTTTCTTGAAAACATATTAATTATTATATACGTACATACACATGCATGAGGTTTCATAAACTATAAGCATGAACTTTGATAGAATCCAACATAGAAAAAACGACCTTCATCAATTCAATAATGTATTATTAAAAAGTACAATCATTCAAATATTAATAAATTTTCTGACTGTGACGCCCGAAGAAAAGGGGTACATGAATGAACCGAACCCACATCTGTATGAGAGAGATTATGAGCATATGAAAGTATGGTGTCCGATGAAAAGGGGTACATGCGAGTAACCATGAGAATATGAAAGTCATGGATATGAACGTATATATAGTTGAAAAAAACTTAAAAGAATTGATAGCCACTACATATACTAACAAGGTGCACCTTTCTTTTTGGTAGCTTAATCATACGAACTCCAAAGTTAAGCGTGTTTGGCTTGAAGTAATCTTATGTTGGGTGATGACTTATATCTGACCTAAAAGTTCTACTGATACAAATTCATTGATTAAATAAATGAACTGATACAAACTCATTGATTAAATTCTTTAGAATAAAAAAAAGTAAAGACAATTACCTTTGAATAGTTTAATCTTCTTGTGTTCATGCGACGATAAAGTTTGTAAAAATGTTTGGAAAGAAAGTGGAGAGGGATTTAAGAGAAAAAGTTCAGATAGAATTTTCTAGGGTGATGTATCTTTTTGGCTTAATTCAAGAGTCCTGACAAAAGTTTTGACAAAATCAAAAAATATATTTTAATATCTAATATATTAAAAAAAATATATAGGTTACTTATTTGAATTTCATTCAAAGTTATAAACTTTCCTATGATATATATTTAACCTATTTGAAAATTTTCCATCAAATTTCATATATAATTTTTCCTTAACATATCTAATACATTAATATATTATTCTCTTTAATATTTAATGTATCAAATAGTATATTCAATATATTAAATAGTAATTTAAACCTTTCAAATTTTATATAGTTTTATTATGATTGGTGTAGCCACGTATTTTTGTCCGACTCGCTTTGTTTTATTCCTTAGTCGATTAAATTTAAATTAGAGCTTTAATCTTATAATCTTTATTTGTGACACTTTAATTTTGTTAATTTTTGCTAAGTGTGAGAAGTTGGGTTTTAAAAGAACTGAAGAAGATGAAATTTTCTTTTAAAGTATAACTTTTTAGGTCAACTTTTAGTTTTTTTTTTTACTTTGATTTTTATTATTTGCTAATTTCACTTTTCTTTTTTAAAAAAATGGAGAAATCATAGTTTTTGGAGAAAAGACAAGTCATTGATTAAGTAGGTAAGTTGTGTTTTTATTTTGATTGACCAAAATGTTGTTGGTCTTTTTAGGTGTAAGTTCTTTTTTGGCATGAGTTTTCAAATTGTAACAAATTGTGTTTTTGGTTTTATGCACAAAAAAGTAATGGTTTTGGTCTTTATATACATCTCATTCTCTTCTTCAAAAAGAACACAACTCACAAAAACTCTACTTCTTCTACACTCCCACACATCATTTTCATCCATTCTCAACTCTACAAAACTCCATAGCCAAATACCTTCACAACCATAAAGATGGAGAATTTTTTTTGTAAAAAAAAATACTCCAAAATCCCATAACACAAAAAATAACCCTAGCTTACTTGGAGGTTGTATTTGGTAGGACTTTGTTCCAAGGATCCACAACTCAAACAACAAGCTAGTTGGTTGTTTTTTATACATTCTTCTTGATCTTCATCTTTATTTTGTAATTTCCCCGAAAAACAATAGTTGAGTTAGGATTTTATGAGTTTTGCTTTCATTTTTGTTGTTTATTTCATCTTTTCTTATTTCTATTACAATGTGAATCTTTGTTTATTTTATCGTTATGTTTTTGCTACTAACTCTATCTTCATCTCCATCTCTAAATATCCCTGAAAAACAATAGTTGAGTAAGGATTTTATGAGTTTTTGTTTTTATTTTTGTTGTTTATTACATCTATTTTTACTTTTATTATAATGTGAATCTTTGCCCATTTTTTGTTTACATTAATGTCTAAGATCTTGATGCTACTAACTTTATTTTATGGTTTACCTCCCCTACTTATCTATCATTTTTCTTTCTCCATATTTCTTCTTCTTAGCTTTTGATTTCATTATACTAAAAAAAAAAGAGAGAGGAAAAAAAAGGAGAAAGTGTTGTGAAATTGGTTGTGTACATAACTTGCATTAGATTAGTATGGGTGAATAGAGTTTTGTTTAAAAAAAACAAAAATGTTGTGGCCTTAGAGAACTTTTGTTTCTCATTTGAAAAAAACCCAACAAGTTGAAAAAGATAAGAAAGTTGGAAAATATGATCATAAGAATAATGTGAGGGAGTGAAAAGGTAATTAAAAAATAAAAAAATGAAAAAAGTAAATGACTAATAAAAACAAAAATTAAAAAAAAGTTTAGTTTATGATTTTTTTTTGTACATCTACCCATGAGTGCTCTTTTCAAAATTTGTGTATGGTCAAATCATAGATATTTGTCACTAATACTTTTTTTTTTCATTTATTTCCTCTTTTTTTCTTTTATTTTTTTTATTATTGTTATTGTTATTTTTATTTTTTCTCTTTCTCCAAAATTTGATTTTTGCATCTATTTACATACTTTATTTGCAAGTCATATATCTTATCTATTTATTTATCATTTTGTTCTTAGTATTTTTATCATGTTGTTAATTTCATGTGATTGTTTTTTTTTAAACTTATATTTCTTGTCATAAAAAAAATATGCCGACGACGGAATCTAGAAATATTTGGGAGTCCGATTTTCTAGTTTTCTTGAGGTGAGGAATTGATTCTTTGGAAGTCCAAGATCAACTCCAATACATTAATTTTTTTTTAGAAACTTTAATCATATTTGTATATTATGTTTGTTCACTTATTTGCTATGAATAAATTATCATGCATGCTAAACTTATCTAGTCATTGCATTTATTTGTTTTGCTTAACTTTGATTTTCTTGATTTTTTTTAGTGATTTCTATTTTTTTTATAAACTCTATTCTCATTTTTTTGTAATATCATTTCTCAATTTCTTTAAAATTGTCCGTTTTTACAAAGGTTTGTTTTCAAAGAAAAAGTATTTTATTTTCTAAGTTTTAAAACATTTTCTTAAAATGTGATTTTTCTTTTAAGATCGTTTTTTCATAAAAATTCCTATGACGGAATCTAGAAATATTTGGGAGTCCGATTTTCTAGAATTCTTGAGGTGAGGGATTATTATCTTTGGGAGTCCGAGATTTTGATCCCAAGAAAAAAATGAATTTTATTAAAAAAAAAAATTTAAAAAGAACTTTCTTTTATAAGAGGTTATACTATGATAGATTTGAGAAAATTATAAAATTTTCTCATATTCTTGAGGTGATATTATTTCTAGAATCTTGAGAATAATCTCAATATAGCCAAATTGATGGATTTTAATCCACTTATTTTATGGGATCATGACTCCAAATATTGGAGTAATGAGGGGTAAAATAAGACATTTTTTTTAAAAAAAAGAAAATCTCTCTTACCTAATTTTTTTTTTCCTTAAACCTTTTTTTTTTGCAATTCAAGATTAAATTTGGCAACCGTTTTAAACGGGTGTTGTGGGGTGCTAACACCTTCCCCATACACAAACAACTCCCGAACCCAAAATCTAGTTTTCGCATACTATTTTTTTTTCTTTTTTTTTTTAAAAGATTGTTTTATTCTATTTTGGTGCCCAATCACACCATAAAAAAGATTGGTGGCAACTCCTTTCAAATATCCCTATTTCGAGGACGTCGGCCGGTCCGCGTCGCAGGTACGTGGCGACAATTGGTCCTAGGATGTTTTAACTAATGAGCTACAAGGAAAACTTAAGGACCTATAGATGGTAAGCTTCAAAGATACAAAATTAATCATTTTGTTTTAGTACATCTACAACATTAATCAATTACTTTTCATTAACTCAAAGTTACTCAAAGTTACTCCAATGCAGTATAGAATAAGTTGCAATAGATATAATCACTTCAGACAAATTGATCTTCTCATAATTACAGTTCGATCAAAAAACAATTTTACTTTTGTAATTAGATTTTATGCCTTTTAAGTACCATTGATTCTCTAAAAGAACAATCTATTTGATTATGATTCAACCATAAATCTCTTTCAAGCAAGTGAGAGGATAAAGACTCATTGTTAAAGTTTTAAAATCAACACTTATTGAATGCTATCAACATTAGAGTTAGCATTTCATTAAGAGTGTGTTTGCATTTCATTAAGAGTGTGTTTGAGTTAGCATTTCATTAAAAGTGTGTTTGGCACAAGTTATGTTATCTGGATTAGGAAAAAACAAGCATTATTACAAACTTAAGTTTAAAATTTTAAAACTTCATTGAAAAAAAAAACTCTGCAAACCAAAAATGTACCTTTTTAGAAAAATTAGAATATATTTTCTTGGATTACATACTGTATTCTTCCTCAATCTAAAAGAGGGAGAAAAAAAAAAGTGATTAATTGGAGTTTGGTGGGGTGAATGAGAAATTTCGATCAATCATAAATTGTCACACTATTATTTTAAAATTAATAAAAAATCACAAACTTATTAAATTTGGGGCCAATATTTATTAAATTTGACATTTGTCCCAAATTTAATTTGAAGGCAAAAGTTGGTAAATTTGTATAAAATCACATGCCTGCAATATGACCATGGATCAAATAATTAAATTTAATTTGATCAACTTGGGTTATATGATATTTGGGTCAAGCGTAAACAAAGCTCAAATTCAAAACGTTAGATCCAAAGCCAACAAATCTCGAATTTAATAATTGGGCTCAAAAGTCATCAAAGTTCAAACCCACGTGTTCACTATAAATAGGAGAGTTTTCCTTAAATCATTTCAAGGTTTAGATGTTGAAAATCTCAAAAGGAGAACTTAGAGAGATTTCAGAAAAACAAACATTAGAATACTCCTTGAGTCTTGAAGCTTAAATAACTTAGAGAGAATTCAAAAACAAAAAGATCTTGAGAATAAGCTACAACACCCTCGAGACAAATTCACGTTCGAGAACAAGCTGCAAAAGATCTTGATATTTGTCCACTTTATGCATAAGTTATCTTGCTTTACTGATTTCACCCAAAATGTCTCAAACTGATGAATATAATATTCTCGACTTATATATCAAAGAAACACTCTTAAACTGTGCAAGTATACACAATCTAAGCAGCAAGTGATAAGTAAATTTAATCGCCTCCTCAGGGATTAGTTGTAGAAATTACACAAGGTTGAGTTGTAATGAGTAAAGGGTAACCAACATAAATGAAATGAGTATTGGAATTAGAAATTAAAAGTAACAATTGAAATGCTAAAGTAATGCAGAAGAGGATTAATAACAGTAAGGCAGCAACAACTCATGTTTAACCAAAACAGTAAAAAAGGGATAGGATTAAGGACGAAATTATGCTTCAGCAATCTTAATGCTAGAGCTCAAAACTGCACCAGAGCTCAAAATAGTTTAATTCGCGGAATCTTCCCAGAATTCCTTGCGAGTTAGGCATTCAATTCCCATTAAACACCCTTAATTTAGCTCCTAACTGTTAATACTAGGTGAATGACTATCTCTAGACTCCTCAATCACCTGAGAGAAGTAAATCTCTTAATCAGAACTAGTGTCATGCCTTGAAATCGGTTTATTCTTCCCTTTCCCAAGTTGGAATAAACAATACTAAGATGAGATGGCCAAACAAACCTTAGTTAAGCAGTAAAATCACAAGGCACAAGAGTGAGATTGCAGCAAATTACTCTTTTATTAAAGTTGCATCTACATAAAGTCTCCTAATCCTCACCCTAAGGGTGATTAGTTCATGGTGATAAGAAAAGACAACAATAAAACAGTAAGCCCTAAGTTAAACATGCTTAAAATGGTCTTAGTTACAATGTAAAAGAGTAAAGAGCAAGGAAAACAAAAGAATAAACAGATGGGTGAAGTTCCAAGACCTCCTTTGGTCCA
This sequence comes from Trichosanthes cucumerina, assembly GCA_036507285.1. Lineage (NCBI taxonomy): Eukaryota > Viridiplantae > Streptophyta > Magnoliopsida > Cucurbitales > Cucurbitaceae > Trichosanthes > Trichosanthes cucumerina. Next base: position 8,150,772 of record CM071842.1, on the reverse strand, counting down.
CTCCAGCCTCTTTCTAGAAGGGGAATGCTTCCAAAATTGGCTCCTCTTGATTTTCTCTTGCCGTCTCCTCTCCCAATCGTGTTTTCCTCTTTTTCTTCTTGTCCACTCTCCTCCTTTTCCAAAAACAGCTAAACAAAGTATTTATATCACACCCATATGGAAATGAGGGTTGAATAGACAAGGAAAAATGGTCTGGCGGTTGCCCATTGGTTCTCGGCGGCTAATGTGGCGGTTTTCGTCCAGCTCAATTAATGAGATCTCTCCCACGTGCGTATTCTGCGAACTGGTACAAGAATTTTTGCTCTAACAATCTTGATCCTTCAGCAATTGCACAACTACAGCAGCTCGAAGCAGACGACCTTCAGCAGTTCATAACATTCATCTTCCCAAAAACTCCTTAAAACATGGCCAAAATGACAAAATTCAGCAATGAAAAGTACTTAGATGGCCTAAAGGTACTTCAGACTCACTTTGTGACAATTAACATACAAATGTACTTAATTAAGGGGTTAAGATAGTCAAGAAAGCTCAAAATACCAAGAAATAATCACAATAAAGCTCAATCTTAGCTCTCATTTTAAGAGCTTACACCAATATCTGGGACATTGATCACATTTCTAAATAAAAGAACATTTCAACACAAATACGCCCAAAATGTTACTCTTTTTCTTTTCCCTTTTTCTTTCTTCTTTTTGTTTAACTAATGTATTACCCGTGCAAAATGCAGGTGTAATCTTTTATTGTAAAATAATTAAACTTTAAAATAATATAAGTGTGTCCTTAAAAAATAATTTAAACCAAATATGATTAAATATAATTATTTTAAATATTCATTATTTAGTTTGATTTCAAAAACTCTAGGATTCATTTCAAGTCCTTATAGACCTCTATTAGCAACTGATCACAACGACTCCTTCCTTCTCATATGGTAGAATTGACCTCTTTATCAACGACATCATTAACACAAATTACCTATTATCTGCCAAATAGGTTCTCTTAAATAATTTAGTTAGCGCTACTCTGTAGTGTGCTTAGTTTCAAGAAAATGATCGGCTTTTCAACCACAAATCTCCAGCTACTAGTTTCCTTTTTTAAGACATTTTGAGGCTTGCAACATCTTGGAGTTCAAAATCTTCTTATTTTGGAGACTATGATATCACTTCTATTGCTTTTAACTAGAGAGCTTTCTTTTGATCCTCTCCTTCTTTTGACTGAGGATCTCATATCTTGTGAGGGGGAATGATCGGCCAAACAGGTACTCTGTAGACAATATTTTTGTCACCATCCTTTAGTTCATTTGGCTGGAGAGGAATTATCGTTTTTTCTTGGAAGACCAAGCCAATTATAGCTTTATGGGATGTTTTTATCTCCATTGTGGTTTTTTGGTGCATAAAATCTATATATATATATATATATATATATTTTGTAAATTTTGTTTCTAACATTGTTCTCAATTGGCGAGTTTTTATCTAGCTTCCTCTCTTTAGCCTCTTTTGTAATGTAGGTTTTTCATATACTTTCTGCTTCATGAATGAATTGACTTTGGGGCGGGGACAGATGATGAGGATGTTAAAATTATGTCAATATAGTTGGGATGATTGGGTGCACCTACTGCTCCCTCGTCAATAGTATTTTCTTTCCAAAAAAGTATCATAATTAAAATCATGAAACGTTAAAATTTTTGTTCTTTAAGTTAATTAGGTAATTGTTTGAGGGTTCATATACAATTATAAATACAAAGACAATATACTATTTAACACGATTTTTTTTTTATAAAAATTATGGAGGTAGTTTTAAAAAATTTTAAATTATGAAAATTTGTTGGTTAATGAATTTTCCACTAATGATTTAGAAGTTTTTTGAAAAAACAATTTTGATATTACCATAAGGAATGCAGGGACTAAATATAATTGATGAAGTGAATTAGATAGGTGTTTGTTTCATCTAATTATGTTAGTTTGTTTAAATCCAATTCAACCAAATAAGAATAGTCCAATTAGTGATTTAGCAGAGTATATTTGATAAAATTGAATCAATATAAAATTCATTCCTGTTATTTCAAGGGAAATTAGAAACATCATTCCCTAAATTATAGAGATTGTTACCATTGCAACCTATTAGATTATATAGGGTTACATCTCAAAACCAATTGGCAATCAGAGGAGTAACCACATATCTTATATATTGTGAGGTTTCTCTCTACTTTTCTAATGTGGGATCTTCAACACAACCACCAATATTTAATTTAATTAAAAAATACAGTAAAAAATTAATTAAAAAATACCCTAAACTTTTTTGAGTAAAAAACTCATATCAATCATCTTTGTTGCCGAAAGAAACCGTCAAACTTTTCTAATTTAAAAAATGGGGTACTTGCATGAATAGAAAAATATAAATATTGCACTCATGTCACTCATTAATTTAATTTGTAAAAATACCAACAAAAAAGGCCCAGCCCAAACGGATGGCGTGCAAAGTCAAAAATACCCTTGTAACGCCCCGTAATTTGAACACTTCCTACTTGGGCATTACTTCCAAGTTGAACCGCTCGCGCCGAAAATACGGCAGCATAACGGCGTGACCTGGACAAACCAGAATTTGAAATGAACCTGAACTTAAACAAAGGCACTTCAAAAGGACCCACGAGGGCACCCAGCCTCCACCAAACTACAAAGAAACGACAGACTAAGCTCAAGACCCTCGGGGTCAACAGAAAACCACAAGACAACAAAACATGCTTTGAAAATGAAAGAAAACACAACTGAACATACTTCGATTCGAGAAATGAACAACAGACAGGCTAAAGTTTAAAACATGAATGGAAGCAGCAGAATCCAACAGAAGAAAGAGAAATGAAACAACAATTCCTAATCGAAAACTCCTAACTAAGTCCTACAAGTCTTCCATAGCCTCACAGGATTCTCGCCATCGGTGGTCACCTCACTGGTTTGCCTTACCTGCAACAAAAGAAGAAACAAATGAAGGATGAGTATAAAAATACTCAGTAAGCAGCCCACTTCGTCCAAAAAATAAAGAACTTAAGGAACGACCTTAGACTTAGCTAAACACGATACCTAGCCCGCCAAACAACCTCAACAAGTATCCTGGCCCTAATTCTTACTCAGGTTTCTTAGTTCCATCCTACCCTTAGCTCCTGGACTGGGTTGGCAGCACCTGGCCACAAGACTCATCCCTGGGCCTGCACTAGGGCGAAGGACTCTATCCAACCCCTCTGACTCTAAGGATCACATCTCGAGTCGCACAACTGGATGAGGGCGGACCACCACATCCCGCAAAGCATCAAAGCGGTACTACCGCGCACAATCGACCACGGGCTCATTTCCAAGCCAGCACTAGGGTGAAGGACTCTATCCAACCCCTCTGACTCCAAGGATCATACCTCGAGTCGCACAACTGGATGGAGGGCGGACCATCACATCCCATAACATCATCGTCATCTCGCCAACCTCAAGTCTCAGCCTACTAAGGGTTACACAGATACTTAGGACTTGGGCCTGCACTAGGGCTAGTTGTGCTAACTACAATCTTAAGGCTCAACGACACTTCCCGAGTCACTTCAAAACTAAGCACAAGACTAACAGGCTCGAGACAGACAAAAGTGTAACTCTAGCATATTCATCATTCTCAACACAAGCTTAGGTCAGCTCTCCTAACGAGATCACATCTAAGCACGAAGAGATAACAACCATAGCACGAAAGGATAACAACCATAGCACATGAACATACATTCAACCCATCAGATATTTCATCACATTCACAACAAAAGGGACGAGCAACTCGTAACCAAAGCATCGCTTCACCACAACCTAACATGCTTCTACAAGTCCAGTACGCTACACATTCTAAAACATTCAGTTCCGAAATAGTATAGCATGCAATGATGCCCCTAAGCCCTACACTTAGGGGTGATTCAGTTCAAATGACTACTTACAGAAATCCAAACACAACGAGGAACTTGGATAACGCGGCGTTCCAAACGTGCTTCTACTTCCAAGCTCCTAATGAAAACACGGACAAAGTTAGTAAACTGAAATGTAAAAGCGACCTTAAAAGCTTCCAATGAGTAAAACTCACCCAACGAAGTGCCAAACGAATTAAGGAACGAACCAAGGCGACCGGACGGAAGGAAACAATTGGTGGCTCTGCAGGCGGCGGCGCGTGGACCGGCGGGCAGCGATGCGTGAAAGTGACGACGGCGGCGTATGAGTAGCAGATATGGAATCCTCGCGGCCCGATCAATCCAGAACCGGTCTCGTATCGTTGACAACGGTCGAAAAGAGCTTGAACCAGCTGAACCGAATGATGGGTTTCACGGATCTAGGCACGACGGCTCCGACTGCGAGGTTCTGGCGGCGTTCAGAGAGCTGAAAGAGAGAGAGAGAGAGAGAGAGAGAGAGAGACGGTGAGCGATGAAAGAGAGAGAGCGGGCGAGAGAGAGACTCGTGAGAGAGAGAGAGAGAGAGACAGAGAGTGAGAGAGATGGAGAGGGAGAGAGAATGAGAGGGAGTTCGGGGGAGAAGAGAAAAACGAGAGGAAGGGAGAATGAAGACGGGCGTGGCGCCGACCAAAACTGGTCGACATTGTTACAGCTCACTGTGAAGTGCGCGAGAAGCGCGCCTCCCGATTTACATTTTCGACTTTTTTTCTTTTAAAGACGCTCGTTACAACCCTTATATTTTTCACGTGCATTTTTCAATCTGAAATATATTAATAGTCTATCAAAAACATACTTATCAATAGTCTATAAAAAACATGTTGATGATATACTTATGATATACTATTGATATACTAATGATATAACTAAAATGAAATATACTATTGATATACTACTGATATACCAAATATAAATTATATCAGATATACTGTTGATATACTACTGAACTATTTCTAAATTTACAAATACTTTCTCCGTGTTGTTCAATATCGAGAAAATCAGTAGTCTATCAACAATAGATCTAATATAGCAACGATATATCTAACCAAAAAATAACTGCAGAAGTAGTATATATATCAATGTGGTATACTACTGATATACTTTATTTTGTATATCAACATTATATCACAAATAGGGATTTATGCTTGATAGTGATTTATGTTGACATACTTTATTCAGTAATATTAGGTATATCAATGGAATCTCGAAATCTATTGCTAGATTTACAAATGTCCTCTTTGTGTTTTTCAATATCGAGAAAATAAGTAGTTTATCAATAATAGTTCTGATATACCAATGATATATCCAACCAAAAAATAACTACATGAATGATATGATATCTGTTGATTTCACTAATATTAAGTATATATTAGTGTGATATACTAACGATATACTTTATTTAATATATCAACGACATATCACGAATGGTGATTTATGCTTGACAGTGATTTATGTTGATATATTTTATTCAATAATATTAAGTATATCTATATCAACGGGATCTCAAAAACTATTGCTAGATTTGAAAATACCCTCCCATGTTTTTCAATATCGAAAAAATTAGTAGTTTATTAACAATAGATCAGATATATCAATGATATATCTAACCAAAAACTAACTAATAGTTGTTGATTTCACTAATATTAAGTGACGCAGCGGATTCAAGGATTAGGCCAAATCCATGGCCAAAGAAGGAAAATCCATCCCAAAGAGAGAAAACTCTCCAAAAAGAACTCAAATGTTCTATTCAATAGATGATTCAAAAAGCTCCTTTACAACTCTCACAAAGGCTCTATCTATTTATAGGCTTACAATAAAAGACCTAATACAACTTAATCTAAAATTAAGCTTAAACTAATTAACTAACAATTCATCCTACATCATTAAGTATATATCGGTGTGATATACTACCAAAATACTTTATTCAGTATATCAACGATATATTACAAATAGTGATTTATGATGATATACTTTATTCAGTAATATTAAGTATATCAACGGGATCTCAAAAGATATTTGTAATGTCCGACATTCCAGGTAGAGTAAATTTCAGGTTATGCTTTTAAATTTTAGGTAGAATTCATAATTTGAAACCAAATTGGATTGTTATATCTTATTGTGTGAGATGTGTTATTGTATAGAGTATTTCACTAATATACTACTGATATATGTATATGAAGTTAATTAAGAGTATATCAATAACTCGCAACTGATATACTAATGATATACTAAATGTTAGGTATATTAGTGAAATAAACATATCTAAAATGAAGTACATTAGTGATATACTAATATGCAAAATATCACTAATTTGCTACGGATATATAGGATGTATATCATTCTAAATGATATACCTAAAAGAAGGGTATCCGTAGTATATCAGTAATATACTATTAACATACTTCGTTTTAAGGTATATATTGGTACATAAAAATAAAGTATATCAGATATACTTCTGATGTACCAATATAAAGTATATCAGATATACTACTGATATACCAAATATAAAATATATCAGATATACTACTAATATACCTGCTGCTACACCAATGAGGGAAAATCTGGAATAATAAAAAACGGAAATCAGATTTAAAAAAAATTTGCTAGATTTTCAAATTTAAAAATCATTGCCAAGTTTGCAAATATGCTAATATTTTGTGTTACCCATTACAATTCCCCTTAAAAAATTGTAGGCCTTTTTATTATCTCTTACATTTCCTCTCTCTCTCCCACCTCCGTCGGACCGTCTCTCTGCTCCTTTATCTTTTCCTTTTTGCTATTTCTTCCTTGCATAGAAATTGGATCAACCATCGCATATTTAAAGTTAGGAGATTGTACAAATCTTTAACTTACCCATATTGTTTATATGATGTTTCATTTGGCTTTGTCATACATATGAGTGCATAACTGTTATTGCCAAAATCCGAACAGAGTGACTCACCTAACCTTCACGTGACGACTGTGAATTTGTTTCAATGGAGAAGAACATGGCCTGCAAAAGAAATAAAAATCTGAACACCGGTGACCACTTGCCACATAGGATTTGATGATTAAGTTAGAGAGTATTTAAGAGTAGCAAGTTAGGATTTTTAGAATGAGGAAGAACTTACCTTTTTTAGAAGAGTCTTTATATGGCCTTTCTAGAGCCTGAACCCTTATCTATGACGAAGTAGGAAGAAGAGAGGGCTAATTGCAGTTCGGATCAAGACTAGGCAGGGAAAGCAAGATGGCCCACAATGGGGTCGACCTCGACTAATTGGTAGCCCAATCCCAAAATGGCCAAAGGATTCGACCTTCGGGCTCGGTTCTCGCTTCTTCGATTGTCTTAATGTCCGATCTCATTTGCCTTTTAGCCAAGTTCGATCCCTTTTTGCTTGCTTTGAGTCCTTCTTGCATATCTATCCTTCTATTGTCTTTGTATTCCAAATTTGTCTTTATGGTTGAATTCCACCTATATAATAGTAAGGGCAAAATACACTTTTGGTCCCTGAGGTTTGAAGTTGATGTCTATTTGGTCCCTAAAGTTTCAAAATCAACATTTTAGTCGCTGAGGTTTGGAAAATAATTCTAAATGGTCCATGGAGTTAGTTGACCGTTAGTTGACTAACGGAAAAATGATGTGTCAAAATTTAAGATTATGTAGTTTTATTTATTTATATTTAAGATTATTTCTTTTTTTTTCTTTTGAGACTTCTCATGTGTATTTTTTTCGGTATTCCATTTCTTACCTATCTTTTTATCAAACCACAACTCTACATAATAAAAAAAAATAGAACCACAAAAAAATAAGAATCTCATTGCAAAAATCAAATCAATTAAAGAAAAATTAAGACGTGGGTAATTCAAAGTTGTGGACAGAGACGTTTTTTTAGAATTAAGAAGGTGGACTGAGTAAGGCGCTGCATCAACGCGATGAAAAAACGTCTCTGTCTACAACTTTGAAGTATCCACGTCTTAATTTTTCTTTAATTGATTTGATTTTTGTGATGAGATTCTTATTTTTTTGTGGTTCTATTTTTTTTTTATTATGCAGAATTGTGGTTTGATAAAAAGAAAAAATAAAATGCATAGGTAAGAAATGGAATACCGAAAAAAATCCACATGAGAAGTCCTAAAAGAAAAGAAAAGAAATAATCTTAAATATAAATAAAAAAAAACTACATAATCTTAAATATAAATTTTGACACATCATTTTCCCGTTAGTCAACTAACGGTCAACTAACTCCAGGAATCATTTAGAACTATTTTCCAAACCTTAGGGGCTAAAGTGTTCATTTTGAAACTTTAGGGACCAAATAGACATTGACTTCAAACCTCAGGGACCAAAAGTGTATTTTGCCCTAATAGTAATCATTCGTCTCCTTTCAATGAAGTTTTCGATTTGTTCTCACAACAATAACGATTTTTTTATTTGAATTTTATTAATTATATATTAATTAATATAATGAGTTTTATAATTTTTTGATATATTATAATTCTAATTTAAAATTAGAACATTTTCTTAGAATTCAAATATAGAATATTAAAATTAATTAAATATTTTGAAATTAATGCATATATGTATATTGTTAAGTTTGTTGGGAGTGGTCCAACATAGTTAAACTGGTATAAAGTATGACTCATGACTAAGAATAATGACTTTGCCATGAATAAACTGGGATAGTTAAAAATGATTAATTTATTTTGATTGATTAATTACTTTGCCATGAATAATCACTTTATTTCAAAATGAAAAAAAAAATTAGAATTAATTTTCTCTGATTAATGATTCAAATTTTCATAGTTAACGGTTTTATTTTATAAGGATCATAATAAAAATTAAAGGTATAACCTGCAAAATTGGTGTAATTTGTTAGTAATTTGTAAATAATTTGAATATTTATTTATTTATTTATTATAACTATAAATTTATCAATTATCATCTAAATTGATATATAAAATAATATTTTGAATCTATCATATTCATTTTTAATAAATGAATACATTTGCAATTTTTTAGTATAAAATACATTTAGAATTAATGGAGGAGAAATTACACTTTTAAATTTTAATTAATAAAGAATAAAATAATTATTAATATCCAATGTTAATGACATATTTGTAAATGTAAGAATTAAAATAACAGTTTTTCAAAGATAGTAACTCTTTAATATATTATAGATATAAATTAACGACACACCAAAAACCAATCAAATACAAAAAGAAAACTTGATTAAGCTTAAAACTCCCAAAAACTAAAACAAAAGAAAATAAGAATAAAATATATAAAATACATCTCACACTTTTTTTTTTTTTTGGTTCTTTTCTAAATGACAGAGGTGGACCATAAATGGCATGTGGAATACACCAATAAATTCCTTTGCCTAGTTTTCAGTATGATGTATAACTCCTTTAGACAATAGGGGTTCCTCCAAATTAATTTTTTGGGAAGTTGATTCGCAATTGATCTCTTCTTGGTTTTCTGTCTCTTCTTCCTCCACATAATCATGTGCTTTTCCCCAAAGAACAATGTACAATCCAATAATTATAGCCACACCTCCAAACAAGCTGAAAAATTATTCACAAAACTTACTTTTAATTTCAACTGGTCGTTTTAAACACAAAAGGCTATGAATCTTTTAAATTTTTTTAATGTCATGGTGTATGTGAAGGGATAGAAATTTACATCCAATTTGAATCCGAAGAAAATTGCAATCTCAAATCGAATAATTAACGTCTCATTTGATAATTATTTGGTTTTTTAAAATTATGCTTGTTTTTTCTTAATGATTTTTTTTTCCATTTTCTCTACAATGATTTTATCTTTCTTTAGGTAACATTTAAGTTTCTATTCAACTCAAAAACAAAAACAAGTTTTTTAAAACTATTTTTTTTAGTTTTCAAAACTTAGCTTGGTTTTTTAAAACATAAGTACAAGGTAGATAAGAAAACACACAAATTCATTGGTACAAGTAGTAGTTTTAGGCTTAATTTTCAAAAACAAAAAATCAGAAATCAAATGGTTATCAAACGAGGCCAAAAAAATAGTTTTTAGAACTTGTTTTCATTTTTAAAATTTGTCTAAGAGGTTATATTTTCCTCAAGAAAGATAAAAACTATAGTAAGTAAGTTGCGAGAAAACAAGTCTAATTTTTTAACAAAAACCAAATGTTTATCAAACGAAGTCTAAAAAATTAGGAATTAAATAACTTTTTCATTCTCATCTCGAACATTAATCCACAAAAGAAAAAAAAAACTTTCTCAATCACATCGAGAAATTTCCACCCCAATATTTGGGTACGAAGAAAAACTCCAATCCTAATTTCTGGCTTGATGATGTTTAAATTTTTTTTTTTTTTAAAGAAAACATCTTAAAATGAAAATACATAATTTTACCTTCCAATATAAATCTCCTCATGAAGAAATATAGCTGCCAAAATAGTTGTAATAATGGTGCAAAGAGGGTTGAACATTGCTGAGAAGACAGGGCCCCTTTTTGAAACACACCAAGCTTGAACAAAGAAGGCAATGCCTGAGCCAACAATTCCCTATGAACCAACCACATTGAGAACTCAATTCAATTTTCAAACTCGAAAATCGAGAAATTGAAAAAAAAAAAATCCAAATTACTTACCGAGAAAAGATAACAAATAACTTCAATACTTGAATGTATTTTCCATGTTTCTATATTGAATGGTTCTACCAACAGAGTAACAATGAACGATTGAATCGTGGCAAAGAAACACATCCATGCTGATAAAGATAAATTGTCGGGATAGCTTGCTGAAGCTGGTACCTGTTTCATAATATGACCATTTTATTTTGAGCCTTTTTTTATTTCTTTGTTTCTTAATCTATTTCCTGTTTGAATTAATCTTACCCATAATTTAAAAGCTCGAAGAAAGTAATTTACAAAAAATTGTTTGAAAACTTGATTTGTATATTAGTTTTTAAGGGGGGGAGATTAGGATTTTGTTTAATTAGAAAATTTGTTTTTAAGAATTAGAATCTGACTGACGAGTAAATATTAGGTCTTATTATGTGTATTATTTCTTCACAACCCTACGATTTTAAAAGTATAGAGAATAATTCATTTGTTCTAAGACATAGTAAAAAACAGCCTTGTTCACTAAATTTTGTGCCAAAAAACTTAAAAATTCCCAATCAAGCCTCTCACTATCTACAAAACCAAAAAGAAGCTAAAAAGATAAGCCACTAGCAAAAACAAATTAAGAATAAAGAAATATTCAAGGCAAGCAACTTATACAAATCCAGACATAAGTTCACTTTTTAAAAACAGCCCCATAAACTAAAGAGCCCCATTTTTTTTTTCTAATGAACACGATTGAGGATCTTATATCTTATAGAGTACAGGCCATCTGCTTTATTTCTAAAGGTGCTTTGTGGGCCAATATTTCTGGTGTCATCCTTTGGTTTATTTGGCTGGAGAGGAACGATCATATTTTTCAAGGAAAGGACGAGTAAGCTATAGTTTTATGGGATGATATTATCTCCAATGTGGGTTCTTGGTACATAAAATCTAAATTCTTTGTAAATTATGACGCTTCTAACATTGTTCTAAATTAGCGAGCTTTTTTCTAAGCTCTCTCATTGACTTTTTTGTATTTGTATGTTTCTCACATACTTTATGTATCATGAATGAATTGACTTTGGGGGCAAGACAGATGATGAGGGTGCTAAAATTGTGTCAACATAGTTGAGATGATTAAGTGTACCTACTGATTTCTCGCCATCAGTATTTTCTTTTAAAAAATAAATAAAACCCCTTAAAATCAATTGATTTTTTTTTTCTGTTTTTAACGGAGGAGAAGAAAAAATACCTGCAAAATCAACCAAATTGACCAGCAACAACAGCTCCCAAAGAGACTCAAGGAACCCAATAACCAAGCATGATCACTTCCACTTTCCAAACCAAATATTGAAGATTTCACTCCAAAACCTTTTGTGGCATTATTCAGAAGCTTTGGACCCCTCAGAAGGGCCATACACATAGCCCCACTCACACAAACCACTGTCCCTCCTATCTTTGCCATGCCCCTCAAGCTTCTCATCTCCACACTCTCCATTCTGCACATTTTTGTTACAACCGTTAAATCATCACTAAACTTAAAAGCTTAATTAAAGTACGGTATAATATAATCCTACTATCAACTTTACCCGACAATTGCTGCTATCACAAACGTCACCGCCGGAATCAAATTCGTCATTGCCGTCGCCATTGATGAGGTGGCTAAGAAAACTCCCTCAAAGTAAACATTTTGGTTCATTGTTGCACTGTCCAAGCCCTCTAACATTAGAAGAAGAAGAACAACCCAAAAAAAAAAAAAAAAGCTAAATATACAAAGTGGTTCCTGCTTATATTTGACATAATTTTCAATTTTTTCTATAATCTTCTAAAATTCTCGATGTATCTTAAATCTCACTCAAATTCTTCCATAAAAGAAAAAAAGTTAGAAATTTGTTAACAAAAGATTATGTATAACTTTATTGATGGGTAGGCCAAGTTTTAAGGACAAAATAGAGTTTTACGTGGGAGAATAAATTGAGTTTGTTGATGTATGGCTAAAATTTTAGCGATGAATAAGTAAGATCATGGATTAGGTTTCTAGGTCAAGTACCACGCGAGTGGTCTTTTACTTTTTTTTTTAAAAAAAAAATAATTTATGCTATGTTTGATAACCATTAGGCTCTATTTGATAACCATTTCATTATTAGTTTTTAATTTTTTGTATTTGAAAATTGTATTTATTTTTTCATTACTTTTGTACCATTCTCTAAGGTGATTTTCATCATTTTTAAGAAAACATTTAAATTGTTAACCAAATTTCAAAAACCAAAACAAGTTTTTTAAAACTACGATACCGTTTGATAACCATTTCGTTTTTAATTTTTGGTCTTTGAAAATTATACCTATTTTCTCATCATTTCTTTACAATTCTCCACAATGATTTTCATCATTCTTAAAAAAATATTTGAATTCTAAGTCAAATTCCAAAAATAAAAACAAAGTTTTTGAAAACTACTTTTTTTTAGTTTTGAAAACATAAGTAAAAAGTGGATAACAACACAAGAAATCTGATAGAATTTTAAAAAATAATCTAAAACTAAAAACTAAATGGTTATCAAACAGATTTTAGTTTTTAGTTTTTAAAAATTAAGTCTACAAATGCTACCTCTCCTATGGATTTTATTGTTTTGTTATCTACCATTTGCATATATTTTCAAAAATTAAGCCAACTTTTAAAATCTAAAAAAAAAATAAGTTTTAAAAACTTGTTTTTTCTTTTTTTTTTTTAAATTTAATTAAGAATTCAAATGTTTTCTTAAAAAAGTTAAAATTCATGGTGGAGAAATAAAAACAAAATGGTTTATCAAACGGTCTAAAGAATTTTCATAACTAAAGAAATTAAGAATTACCAAATTAAATCCAGGGACCATTCGATATATTTACCCTAATAAGAAAAACGATGAGTCTTCTGAGAGTCTTCTGAATCGTACCCGACAAGAGCAGCAAGGAAGATTAGAGAAAAGCTCTTCATGTCCAAAGACAACCTCCTGGATTTCGACCTGTCATCCCAAAAAACATAAGATAGATAGAAACACAAACAAACCGAACAAAATAATAATAATAATAATAATAATAATAATAATAATAATAATAAAGTTTTGAGAATGAAGAATAAATTAACCTTGAAAAATAAGCAATGGGTGCAATAAAAAGAGTGGCAATGGCCTGCCTATAAACAACGAAAACTCTAGGACTCATGCCCTTCAAGAGGGCAGCTCGGGAGATGAGAGCCATAATGGCGTAGGTCATTTGAAGCCCAAACATCGCCATTGCTGGCAAGTATTCTTCAACCAAACCCATATCGCCTTTTTTTTTTTTTTTCCTCTCTCTTCTCCGATCTGAAATTGTCCTCAAACTCTCAAATTTATATGTTTGCGAGAGAGAGAGAAAAGAAAGAAAAAATAGCAGAGAGAGAGAGAAAAAAAATTGAGGAATTCAGAAGTTAAATTGGTGGCTATGTTTGGCAATCAAAACGTGGGGGGTAAACTATTCTGTTTGTGTGGTAAAGAAGAAAGACAGAGAGGCAGCTAGCTGAGACAGTACAGCCAACTCAAGTTCTTTTTAATTGGTTTTTTTCCCCCACATTTGCATTTCTTGGGATTTTTTTAATTATGTTTTGCATTATTATATTGTAACCCGACCCTCATCTATCTCAACAATGGTATAATATTGTCTATTTTAAGTATAAATTTTAATGACTTTACTTTTAATTTTTTTAAAAAAAAAATCATTATCATATATATTAGAATTGAAGTCATAAACCTAAGGTTAAAATACAAGTTTAGTTCATGAACTTTGAGGTTTGTGTTTATTTGGTCCCTAAACTTTTAAAAGTGTCAAATAGGTCCCTGAACTTTCAATTGTGTATCTATTTGGTGCCTAAACTTTGAAATGTGTCTAATAAGTCCTCAAATGTTTAATTTTGTATCCGATAGGTCCCTAAATATTCAATTTTGTATCTAATGGGTCATTTACCTAGCTGATATTTTTTTAAAATTCGTGAACTTACTCGACACAAAATTGAAAGTTTAAGCTTTTATTGGACACAAAATTCAATTTTATATATAATAGATCGATTAATTTCAAAACAATTGTGAATATGTTAGGGACATATTAGAAGTTTAAGTGCTAATTAGATATTTTTAAAATTCAGAGACTTATTAGATATAAAGTTGAAAGTTTAGGGACTTATTTGACATTTTTTAAATTTCAGGGACTAAATAGACATAAAACTCAAAGTTTAGGGAGTAAACTTGTAATTTAACCTAAATCTAATCTATTTGTTAGGCTGGTAGCGATGTGATTTATATTTTATTGGATTTATATTAGTTGATTAATATTATATTGATATGGCAAATGGTGGTTAGAAGATAGATATCAATTAAATATAATAAGATAGGATGTGTATGTAAGCAACGGGTCAAATTCTTTTAAGGTAATCACATAAATAGTATAGTGTTGAATATGTATTTTGAAATATAGCAACTTTAAAATTTTTCAAGAATGTATAATCAAAATCCAACGAAGATGATTCAAATGTACTATGAAATATAAAAAGAAAAATCAAATCTATGTTGTATTTGTAAAATAATATTAAGAGTTATCAATTTTTTTAATGTTAATAGATTTTTGATTTTTTTAATCTAGATCATGGCTACACTATATTGTTTGGTTCTGTACTTGTTTTTATGTTACTAGAATGTCTTTTTTTTTTCTTTTCACTTGTGATGTATGTTAACATATGTTAAGGCTTCTTTGATAATAATTTTATGTTTTTATTTTTAAAATTATCTTTTTAAACCTTAGCTAATTCGAAAAAAAGATCATAAATTATAAATTTTAACTATAAAATTTTAAATTTTGATTTAGTTTCTATAATATCTTAAATTTATTGTGATTCATTTTAATTATAGAACAAATGAATCTTATATTAATTTTAATAAAAGTAATATAATAAATAAAGTATAAGTTTGAAATTTTAAAATTATAAAAAATGATGAATATGTTAAAAATGATTCTCAAGTATTTCGCTTTTTTTAAAGTATAATAAAGATGGAGAGATTTGAACCACAAATTTTGTGGTCATTAACACATTCAGTATGTCAGTTGAACCATGATCTGTTTGGCTAGTATTCCACCTTTTAATATAATAAAAAATTGGCAGTCACAAATCATCGTTAAATTGACTAACATATTTTTAATATATATGTCGAGTAAGTCACTTTATTAATTAATAGTGTTAATGATAGGAACTACATAAAATTTTACCATTCGAAATTTAATAACGTAGTTGAAATATTTAAAAGTTTAACCACACTTTAAATTAAAAAAAAAAAAAAAAAGAAAAAAGTTTGAGAGTAAATAAATACAATATCAAAAATCAAAATTTTATTGCAATTTTTTTTGTTTGTTTTTAGTTCAACAACATTTGGGGTGGGCTAGATTTAAACCTCTAGCCTTAGTCGATGGTACATGTTTTGAGCTAAGCTTATTTTGTAATCTTTATTGTAATTATATACTACTTAAATTCCATAATTCTAAGGACAACATTACTACTCTAGTCTATAATGTTGTCGTTCTTTTTGTCGAGACAGAGAGACGAAAGTTAGAAAGAGTTTTTTTAGTACAACAACTTCTTTAGTGGGAAAATTCTAAACTTTGACATCTTAATCAAAGATACATGTTGATTACCATGAGCCATTGCTCACTTAGGCTTAGGCTTGAGAGAGTTATTTTTATTTTTAAGGTATATGCATAATAATATAAAAGTTTCCGTCCCTAATTGTCTCTACATTTTTGTTGAAAAAAAGAATTAATTCGGGATCTTGATTAATAATTATAATCATACAGCTATATTTTTACTTTTGCTATGATTATAATTTTAAAATTGCTACTTTTATAATATTGGTTAAAAAAAGGGGAATTGTAATGGGTAACAAAAAATAGTAGGATATTTGCAAATCTAGCCATAGTTTTTTAGATTTGCAAATATAGCAAATTTTTTTAAAATCTAATTTTCGTTTTTTATTTTTTCAATTTTACCCTCGTTGGTGTATCAGTAGGATATCTGATATACTTAATATTTGGTATATCAGCAGTATATCAGTAGAATATCTAATATACTTAATATTTGTATATCAATAGAATATAAGTAGTATATCTGATATACTTTATATTTGTTATATCAGTAGTATATCAGTAGGGATATCTGATATACTTAATAATCGATATATCAATAGTATATGTGATAAACTTTATATTTGGTATATATTAATAAACTAATATATACCTATATATTTGTAATGCTCTAAGCCCAGGATTCCGATCAAGATTTGGAATCCGGATTTGGCCCTAACATGAGATTTCTCCAAGCCAAGCACGCTTAGCTTTGGAGTTACTATGATTGAGCTATAGAAAATTAGGAAGGTGCATCTTGTTGGTATATCTCTGATTCGGATGTCGTCTCGGTTCATTCATGTACCCTTCTTCTTCGGACATCACAATATTAGTTGTATATTACTGATATACTATTGATACATTTCTTTCTAAGTATCATTTAAATGATATACTTAATATATATCGTAGCGTATTATGAATATTTTTCATATTTAATATATCACTGATATACTTCATTTTAGGTATATTTATTTCATCGATATATATATAATATTGAGTATATCAGTAGTCTATCAGTAATATACTTCATTCTAAGTATATCGAGTATACTAAATATTAATTTCTCATATACTACTAGCCAAATGTATCAATTAAAAAAGTCTATGGACTAAAAACTAGTAAATACAAATCATTAATAAAATAAAGAACTAAAATAAAGTATATCAGTAGTATATCAATGATATACTTAATATTATTTATGTCTTGTATATGAGTTACTGATAAACTATTGATAAACTTTATACAAATATCAGTAGTATATCACTGATATACTTTATATTACGTATGTCTCATTTCATTTTGATATAAGTGAAATGTATCAGTAGCAGATCACTAATATACTTCATATTATGATATACTTCATATTAGTTATTTTTGATGTACTGTTGATATACTAAGTACCAAAACTTCAAGTTTATTGATATACTTAAGTAAAGTGTATCAGTAGTATATCACTGATATACTTTATATTAGGTATATCTGTTGGGATGTTTGTCCTAATCTCGTTTTGTTTGTAAATATACATTTGAAATTAATAAAGGTTATTTATTTCATCATTTTGTGTCTCGCATTTATTACAAACTTTGTCCAATAAACTAAGCTCTAGGGTCATTGAATATATGAGAGAACTAGAACTTGAACGGTGTGTAGTGGACACACAGGGGGGATCACGTTCGAGTAAATGACCTAAACGGTCTATAGTATATGGATGGGGTTGGAGACCTAATCCTGGATACACTGTGAATGCGACCCGTTTTGTATTAAGATACAAACGAGGTGATTTAACTCGTTCATGTGGTTGACATGCGAGTGGGGGCATCCTGTACAATGAGATTGTACAAGACCGGACCGTTAATTATTAGACCTACTGATGTAACACCGTTAACAGTATGGACTAATAACCGTAGATGACCATTAGTGACTCGACACGAATCACGAGGCGTGTTACGAACTCCGTCTGCATGGTGCGTCCTTTGACTAAAGTGCACGGTGAGGGTGGTCACGATTACTCACCCAATATGCCTACCTTCTCAGGGGCAGGACCAAGTAGAGAGCTGGGAACTTAACTACGCGAGATGGAATTCACTCGTTCCCGCCTTTAGGGAAACTAGAGGGGTTGTTCCCTTAAGTGTTGTCTCCAGGGCTTGGACATCGGGCGCCGACCCTCTCACTGGCACGAGAGGGTTGTTGTGTATGGTTGGACCATTACAATGTTGTTGTTCATTAGAGAAGCAGTGTGGACTTAAGGAGCAAGAAGTAGACACAGGGGTAAAACGGTAATTTGACCCCGCAGTGTCTACGAACAACCTGTGAAGGGTCGACTCATGCGCATTGGTTATATCAGTGGACACGTAATATCTTACACTGACGGGAGTGCAGCTACAGGTTTTAGTGGAGTGTTACCGTAGCTAATGAATGTTGATTTAAAGGTCAAAGAGTTTGTGACTTAATCTCGGATCATTGGAGCTAAATCACTTTGTAGGTCCATAAGGTCACTCGGTTGGCTCAAACTGGATTAAAAGAAGGTTTACATTTTTGGTGTGAATTGAAGTGTTCAAATTCACTAAAGGGTATTTATGTCATTTATATGAGATATGAATGATATAATATATAGTTTAATGTGAATGAGATTCATAATAAACTATAGATTAGCCTGATTGTTGAATTAGGGCTAATTAGGAGAAATTAGATTGAGAGATATTAAATTGGATGTGATTTAATTTAAAAATCCACAATAATGCAAATGTGATTTGTAAAATGAGATATGAGATATCTTATAATATGGGTTATGCAAATATGATTTGCATGACCTATATTTGTGGTAAAATGGTAAATAGGTGGAGATTTCAACTTCACCTATCACCATTATATAAACCCCTTTTGAAAGAAGGGTTGCATGCTTTTACTCTCATTTTTGGAAATCTCACCAAAAGAAGAGTTCTCTCCTCTCTCAATTCTCTCTCAAAAGTTCTTCTCCCTAAACCAAAAACCTAGAATCTCACTATTCTCCTTCTTCCAAAAGAAGAACAACCGAGAAATCAAGTGGAGGGTGTTCGTTCGTTGGGATTGTTCGAGTAGTTTGAGATCGTTGGGAGAACACGAAGAGTTCGTGATCATCGGAGGAAGAAATCTTGAAGAAAGTTTTCAACAAGTAAGTATCATCTTTAACTTACTGTTTTTCTTACTTAGAATGCATGTTTAGCCTTAACTATATGATAGTTTAGTTTTAACTTAATTAAGTAGCACAACATCACCACGACGATTCGATCGTCTTCTGCTGCGCGGGGATTCTCATTCCCTTCAATATCGTGGGTATATCAACAATATATCATCGATAAACGATTGATATATGTAAAAAGGAATGGTATTTTGGACATTTTGCTGACTCCAATTGGTTGAACCAATTTTTTTTGCTATATTTGCAATAGAAACAAATGGTAGACATGCTTGCAATTGAACATTTATTTTTTTCTATTTGTGCAACTGATCCTAAAAAAAAATATTTTTCGCCCGTAAATTTTATTTTGTAATTGTTTAGTCTTTATACTTTTAAATTTGTGGCAATTTAACCCTTGAACTTTCGTAGATAATAATTTAATCCCTGAACTTTCAGATTTGCAACAATTTAATATGTACCATGAAAAAATTCATCAAAACTAAATGTCATTTTTGTTATTTAACAATTTAGGCTTTGTAGTGTATACCTAATAGTTAATATATCGATCCACCTATGAAAATTCCATTAAATCTTAACAATAATTTTCATTATAGGGACCAAATTGTTACAAACTTTAATGCTCTATTTGCCCGATGGAGTTGGAAAGAAATGATTTCATTCTAGGATTTTGAAAGATGTGGAAATGATTTCAAATTCGTATGAAATCAAATTAATTTAAAATCACTGAAATTAAAATTTCTTGTTTGGTTGCGTAAGAGAAATGAAAGAAAATATAACATTTTATTGTTATGTCTTTATAGATTTTATAGGAGATTGTTTTAATTAATAACAAAATATTTTAATATCAAATAATATTATGAAATACATATCATCATGAAACATACCAATAATGTTATCATTATTGTTAAAAATAAAAACAAAAAAGAATTACCAATGTCTTAATTTAAATGAAAAAAGGGGATTAGACCAACCGAATCTAAACTAAATCCATCAAAACGGGTTTGATTTATTTTTTTGCTGCCACAGAGAAAAAAAAAATCAAAAGAATCATTTTCTGTTGATTTCTTCTCCAACTCTATGCAAAAAAACAAAACTAAAAAAAATATGCAGAAAAAAATTCGATTGAATCAAGGACAAAAGAAACATAGTATTTTTATCAAATCAATAAATGAAAAAAAAATGTTTATGAGGATGGACAGAGAGAAAAAAAACTCACTTCTAATTTGGTTATCTATAAAAAAAAGACAATTGTTGAAAAATGTAAGAGCTCCATTGAAAAGATTGAAACTATTGTTATCAATTGTTAAAAAATAGTAAAATATAATGGAGAAAAAAATATAAGTCTAACTTGAGTTTGCTTTAATGATGTTGAGCCAGAATATGGAAGAAATATCGATATATAGTATGAATTTGAATTGAGCAAAACTATCATATGGGTGGGGAAAAATTTGAAATAGATTTTTTTATACTTAAAATCCTATCAAATCCTATCACTACTACAATTTTGACATTCTATGACACCATAGCTAAGCCAAATAAGAGGGAGTGAGAAAAAAAACAATCATAAATTGTTGGAGGCATGTTTTTTGCGGGAAAAAATAGAGATTTTCGTATTTTCGAAAATTTATGACAGTTTTTAAACATCATATAATTATGACTTAGATAAAAAGCTGTTATAGATGGTTGGAGGCGCGCTTTGGGGGAAAAACTTGAAATTTTTGTGTTTTTGAAAATTTATGACAGTTTTCAACATCACAAATTAATGACAGTTTTCCAACGTCATAAAAACTTCATTTGTCCCACATTGAAAAATTTGTGTTTTGGGCAACCAATCTTCTTTTATAAAATGTCTCTCCCTCCTTCATTTTAGCATCAACTTAACATGGCTTCTTACTGGGCTTATTTAGCTTAGTAAACTGGGCCTTGAGTAAATTTTTTTCTTGACAACTACAAACTATCATAGAAAGCAAATACTTTACACAAAGGAGGTTAGAAATATATGTTGGATGTGCAATATATATTCCAATTGCTCCACCACAACGTACTAAGATGGGCTCTCAAATGAGGTTAGGAATATATGTTGGATATGATTCCCCATTAATTATTAAATATCTTGAACCCCTGATGGGTGATGTATTTATTGTACGATTTGCTGATTGTCATTTTAATGAGATAAATTTTCCAACATTAGAGGAGAAATTAACAAGTTGGAAAAAGAAATTACATGGAATGCATCATTATTATCTCATTTAGATCATCGTAGAGATCAATGTGAACTTAAAGTTCAAAAGATAATTCATTTGCAAAATATAGCAAATCAATTACCAGATGCATTCACAGATGTAAAAGAGTAACTAAATCATATATACCAGCAGCAAATGCTCCATTAAAAATTGATATCCCAAAGGAACAAGTTGTCAATAATGAGTCTGGAGCACGCAAGAAGCGTGGTAGACCTATGAGTTCCAAAGATAAAAATCCTCGTATGGATGTTTAAGAAGAAATCTAGAATACAACTATTCAAAAAAGTATTGATGAAAATCAAACGTTTGAGGGTAATAATGAAATTTCTATAAACTATGTTACTAAAGAGATGGAACCGAAATGATATCATTGTTGACAACATTTTTGCTTATAATGTTGCTCACGATATTATTCATGAAAGTGACGATTTTGATCCAAAATCTATCGAAGAATGTCAACGTAGAATGGATTGGCCGAAATGGACAGAAGCAATCCAAACCGAGTTGAACTCACTTTCAAAACGTGAGGTTTTTAGACCAGTAGTCCCAACACCAGAAGGTGTCAAACCTGTGGGATACAAATGGGTATTTGTAAGGAAAAGAAATGAAAAGAATGAAGTCACAAGATATAAACCGAGACTTGTTGCACAAGTATTCTCGCAAAGACCTGGTATTGATTATGAGAAGACATATTCTCCTGTGGTGGATGCAATAACGCTAAGATATTTGATTGGTCTGACTGTGGATGCAAACACTTGATAGACATCTAATGGATGTAGTCACGACGTATTTATATCAATCAACTTATACAGAGAAAATCTTAAAAAGATTCTATATGGATAAAGCGCACATCCATTGGACATTCCAATGGAAGTTCGTTCACTGAATATAAAAAAAGATATATTTCGACCTCGAGATGACAATGAAGAACTACTTGGTTCTGAAGTACAATATCTTAATGCAATTGGTACACTTATATATCTGGCTAATAACACAAGACCAAATATTACATTTTCAGTACATTTATTAGCTAGATATAGTTCATGCCCTACAAAAAGACATTGGAACGGAGTTAAGCATGTACTCCAATATCTTTGAGGTGCGATTGATATGGGTTTATTTTATTCTAACAAATCAAATTACGATCTACTTGGTTATGAAGATTCTGGTTATCTATCTGATCCACACAAACCTTGATCTTAGACAGGTTATCTATTTACATGTGGAGAAACTGTTATATCATGGCGATCAGTGAAATAGACCATCACGACCACTTATTCGAATCATGCTGAAATCCTCGCAATTCACGAGGCAAATCGAGAATGTGTATGGCTAAGATCAATGACTCAACACATTCGTGAACACATGCGACATGTCTTCTAGTAAACATCCTCCGACAATATTATACAAAGACAACACAACATGTATAGCTAAAATAAAAGGAGGGTATATCAAATGAGATAGAACGAAGCATATCTCACCGAAACTTTTCTACACTCATGACCTTGAAGAAAATGGTGACATCTCAGTACAACAGATTTGTTCGAATGATAACTTGGCGGACATATTTACAAAGGTATTACCAACTACAACATTTGAGAAATTGATTCACAGTATTGGGATGTGACGACTCAGACATGTCAAGTGATGTCTTCATGAGGGGGAGTAAATATATTATATAAAATATGTACTCTTTTTCCTTCACTAGGATTTTTTTTCCTGTTGGGATTTATGCCCTAAACTTTTGTAATTTTGATCAAATAAATAAAAGGTTATTTGTTTTGATAAAATTATATTCTTGCTTTATAAATTCAATAAACTAAGCTCCAAAGTTATAATATATCTTTAACATCAGTGTAGTGGACACTATTTGGATTGTGTTCAAGAATATAACCTAAATGGTCTATGGTATAAGAATAAGGTTGGAAACCTTATTCTAGTAACACCATGGATGCGACCCACTTTGTAATTAGTACAAATGAGGTATTCCAACTCATTCATGTGGTTGACATGCGAGTGAGGGCATCCGGTATGAAGAGTTCATACAAGACCGGACTGCAAATTATTAAGTCTAATCAGTATAACACCGTTAACAAGATAAGACTGATAATTTATAGATGGTCATTAATGACTCGATCTGAATCCTGAGCAAGTTAAGAACTCCTGCTTATAGGATAGGGGTTTGTCCTTAGACTAGTATGGGTGAGAGTGGCCTGTAGCCGACTCAATAAGCCTACCTTCTCAGGGACAGAACCTCGTAGGTAGCTGGGGACTTAACTGTGCAAGATGGAATTCACTCATTCGTACACTAAGGAATTAGATAAGTTGTTCCCTTAAGAATTGACTCTAGGTCTTGAACAACAGGGCCCCGCCCTCTATGAGGGTATAAGTCTATGGTAGGACCTTAGACTTATTGTTCATTAGAGGATCATTGATGCTTAAGGAACAAAGAGGTAATCACAGGGGTAAAACGGTAATTTGACCCAGTAGTGATTACGAACAACTTGTGAAAGGTCGACTCATGGACAATGATTATATTAGTGGACACAATATAATCTACAGTGAGGAGAGTGCAGCTACAAGTCTATAATGGAGTGACTTGTAGTTAATGAATATTGATTAACTGGATCAAAGAGTTTGATCAATTAATCTCACATCATTGAAGCTCATGAACTGTAGGTCCATTAGGTCCCTCCGTTGGCTAAACATGGTACTATTGAGGGTATAAAATTAGGAATGAAATTGAAGTGTTCAATTTCATGCATGAGATGATGTATCAATTATATATGATATATATGATATAATATATGGTTTTAATGTGAATTAGATTCACATATAAACCATATAATAGTGGGAGAATATAAGAGGGATAAGATGGTAATTTCCATCCTATTTCCCTATATATATAGTTGCTGAGATGCAACTAGGTGAAGTGAAATTCTATCTCTTTGAGAAACCGGCGAGAATTCTCCCACATAGTGTTGGAAAGAGTTCCAACTAGAATCTGACAAACACCTCATTTTCACCTAAAGGGAACTCACCTTCCTCCCTCACCTAGAGAACAATGGAGAAGATCCGGTGGTAGTGTCGGTGATTGTTCGGGTTCGTGTTGCTGAGATCATGTGCATGGGAGAAAGAGCACTTGAAGAAAGAGTTTTTCAAAGGTACAAATCTTGTTGTCCATCTAGTTAATATATGTTTAATCTTAGTTAAATTGTTCTTGATTCACATCCATGTAACGAAATTAAGAACGCGCGATTCATTATCGCTTCCGCTGCGAGATTCGATTCCCTTCATATCCCATTGGGGTTTTCCCTAGTAAGGTTTTAACGAGACATATTTTATATAGATGGGCATTTAAGGGGGAGTATTGTAAACATTATCATGTAAATGCCCATTTCAACATGCCATTTTGACTCCCATGTCATGTGGCAAATTATCCCTAGCCAAAGTGTCTCTCATGTGTCCAACAAAGGTCATAGATTGGTGTTCAAATGGACCACATCATGCCCTCCAAATTGCCTATAAATAATGGCTTTTGGTGGATGAATAAAACATATCATTGGTGAAAAGCTCTCCAATTCACTTTCTTCTCTCCCACTTTCTCTTTAATTTATTACTTATTTAATTGTCATATAATTTCACTATTTTTTATATTATATTTTATATCACTTCCACTATCCTTTTATTATTATTATTATTATTATTATTATATTGGTAAAATTATACCCGGTTTCCATCCTATTTTCACAACACTCTCTCTATTATTTAACTTTAAGTTTATCTCTTTAAAAATTCTCACTTTTCTTCTCTCTTTATTGTCTCACTCAAGTTTCTCCGTAAAAAAAAAAAAAAAAAACTCTCATCTATCCCTTGGTGGGTCAATAGGTCCACATATATCACTATGAATTTATTCCAAAAATGCACGTGATTCTGTCCCCACTTTAGCGGTTGATGGTCTAATGATTAATTTGCCTTGAGAGCAAGCATCACATGACAATTTATTAAATTGAAGAATTTGGTTCTTTGATGGATGTTCTTATGAATTTTCAATAATTTTTCTCATCATTATTGACCTTGGATGACCCAATCGGTCATGCCAAACACTGAATACTTCTGGATTCATGAACTTTTAGTTCATTGTTACATAGATTTCAATTACTCATATATGAGTATAATATAATCCAGAAGAAAAAGCAGACAGTGTTTCTAATATAAGTTTTTCATGTGAAACAATAAATGTAATATAGAGACATGGTAACCATTGTCACATATATCTCTAAAACTCAATAAGTTTCTCTTCGACTTGCTAGAGAACAAAACATTAATAATTGTAAATTTTGTTCCTCTAGGCAATATAAAATTTGCTTCAAACATTATCAATTGGGAAAAATATTTTCTATTTTTGAGTATGGTGAGTGTTGTTGCACTATCTACTAAGCATAAATCTTCATATTCATCTTTGAGCCACTCAACATATGGAAATTGTCCATATCTAGAGAAAAATATATTTCGACCTCGAGATGATAATGAAAAACTATTTGGTCCTGATGTACCATATCTAAGTGCAATTGAGCACTTATGTATCTTGTTAATAATACAAGACCAGATATTACATTTTCATTTATTGTCAAGATATAGTTCTTCTCCCACAAAAAGACACTGGAATGGAGTTAAATATGTACTCCGTTATCTCCGAGGAACGATTGATATGGGGTTATTTTATTCTAACAAATCCAATTTTGTTCTAATTGGTTATGCAGATTTTGGATATTTATATGATAAACACAAAGCTAGGTCTCAAACAGGTTATTTATTCACATGTGGTGGTACCGCTATATCATGGTGTTCAGTGAAACAAACAATAACAACCACTTCTTCAAATTATGCTGAAATATTTGTAATTCACGAAGCAAGTCGAGAATGCGTATGGCTAAGATCAATAACTCAACATATTCGTGAAATATGTGGCTTGTTTTCTAGTAAACATCTTTCAACAATATTATACGAAGATAACACAACCTGTATAGCTAAAATCAAGGGAGGATATATCAAAGGAGATAGAACGAAATATATTTTACCAAAGCTTTTCTACACTTATGATCTTGAAGAAAATGGTGACATCAATGTACAACAAATTTATTCGAAGGATAATCTGACAGATTTATTTACAAAGGTATTACCAACTGCAACATTTGAAAAATTAGTACATAGCATTGGAATGCAGCGTCTCAGAGATCTCATGTAATGTCTCCATGAGGGGGAGTGAATATATTATAGTAAACTATATAAAATATGTAATCTTTTTCCTTCACTGGAGTTTTTTTTCACACTGGGTTTTTTCCTAGTAAGGTTTTAACGAGGCATATCTTAAATAGAATGATCATCTAAGGGGGTTGTATTATAACTATAGTGGAAAAATAGATGCCCAATTCCCCCTTCACCATGTGTCATCTCCTCCATGGCCTATGTGGCTTCCATGTGTACAACATACACCATTGCTTGCTGTCCAAATATACCACTTCATGCTTGCCAAGTTGCCTATATATAAAGGTCTTGAATGGAAAATAAAAATCACATAATTGTGGTGAAAATCTCCACTTTTCTCCTACTCTCTTCATCTCCCTTTTCTTTATATTTTCCTTTTATTAATTTTAGTTTGCATTATAACATTGCTTTATACATATATATCTCTTAATATTTATATGTATTTATTAATTCTAATTTTCTTTATATTATTATCATTTATATTATTATTATTATTATTATTATTATATAATTTGGTAAAGTTTTTGGTATCCGATTTTTAATTATTATACCAACTTTACCAGCAATTTGTAGTGGCATTTTACCGACCCGAGAAAATTTCATGTGTCTTTGATATTCAATATTTTTGTTTCTTTTTTTTAAAAAAATAAATAAAAAATCTTTGCTATTCGTATTGTGTGAGACAGAGATATAATATTTCTATTAAATCACTTGTAAAATTTTAATTAAAAAATAAAATAAATATTTATAATTATTCAAAGAATAAAACAATATTTTAAACTAAACAACAACATATAGTTTTTTAATTTAAAAAATAAATGTTTGGAATGTAAATAAAAGACTAAATATGTTCTCCAATCTCTAAATTATATTCTATTTTTCAAGTTCATCTTAATAGTCCATTCTCTTTTAGTAGAATAGGAGTTAAGAGATTTGAATCACAGAACTCGTGGTCATTAACACATCCAATAAGTAAACTATATTAGTTTTGGAATGGGGGCAGACCGAGGGGAAGGAAAAAGAGAAGAGTGTGGGGTCAAGATGGAAAAGATAGGGAGAGAGTTTTTTTTTTGTTTGCCATGTCATCAAAAATTTTATAAAATTATATCTTTATTGTATTAATATACTTTTTTTGACAACACATGGAGTGAAAGACTCAAACATCTGACTTCTTATTCGAGGATACATACTTTATATCAATTGAGTCATGTTGATGTTGGCAACTTGTACATAAGTATAAAAATAAATCATTATGATTCGTAACAATTATATTAACTAAAAAAATCCATTATTAAAATTTCACATATATAAAAGTGATAAGTACAACGAACCTCCATAATGGTATCATATTGTCCACGTTGGGCATAGACACTCATAGTTTTGCTTTTGGTTTCTCAAAAAGTTTCATACCGATCTATATATCATAGATCTCTTCTCTCTCTAACTGTATTTTTTGCAGGAAGATTTTGCATATATTATGTATGCAAGAAAGCATGTACGTGTATATTTTTTTAGTAGATAACAATTGGGGGTGGGGGTATTCAAATCCATGACCCCTTAGTCATGGATCGTAGTTAATGTCAGTTGAGCTATGCTTTTGTTGGCGATAAAATCACTTCTTTTTATATATAGTATTATTAATATATTAAATTTTCACTATATTTTTACATATTTATAGATTTGACATCAATATAAAGGGTCATTTTTATTATACCCAAAAAAAAAAAATAATGAGTGAAAAGTCACAATTAATGTGTGGGACACAGTTCCAAAAACCAAGGATCATTTTAAACAAACAAAGAAACATGTTCTTCACCCAGTTGCTTTATTCTCAAGTAAAATAATGCAATGGTTGCGGCCCCATTCAATCATGTCACTCTTTGATTATTGCTATCATTTTTCTCGTTTCGTCCTTCTTGCTATTTTCATTATTGTCCTTGTTCTAACTTTTAACTCATTCTTTTTGAGTTAAATTATACAAAACACAGGGTGGATTCAATTAAATTATACAAAACACCCTATATAAAAATTGATGTGATAGCTAACGTATAGAAATCAGAAAGTATACATGACATTATTTATAATATGATTCACGTAAATTCATGTGTTAGACTAATATTTAAAATTGATTATGTAAATAACTTTAACTATATTTTTTTAGAAGAAAATAAATAGTATAACGATTTTAATCTTCTATATAGCTGTAAATAATATCACATATACTTTTTAATTTTTACAAACTTGAAAATAGTTCTAAATAAATTTTAAAGTTCAATAGTAAACACAACTTTTCAAAATCTAGGAGGCAGGATTGAAAACTACTCATAGTATTTTGTAGAATTTAACCCTTTCTTTACTTTTTTTTTGTTTCTTTTTTTCTTTTGTGTTATATAGGGGGCCACATTTATTCCATAACCTTAAAAGACAAGACTTGCAAATTTTAAAATGAAAAAAATTTCTCATTGATTTAAATAACTAGGTAATACTACAAGAATTTTGACTTTTCTCGACCCTCAAAAGCGTCAGGAAAAGCAACAAAACTCGTCGGCAATTGATTTCCCGACCAAAAACTAAGTGTCGGCATTTTTCGTCGTCGGGATAACCTCGTCGGGGTAGCTTATGTCGACGGTGTTTTGCAAGTGGTCGGCCTTTTTGGCAAGCCCCCGACGACGTTGAATGTGGGTCGGCCTTTATGAGAGACGCCGACGCTTTTTTGTTGGTTGACCTTTCTAAAGTATGGTCGACGGTTTGTTGTTTGGTCGGCCTTTCCTTATAAAGGTCGACGCTTTTCGGTTGGTCGACCTCTCAAAGTATAGGTCGACCAAACCTAAAAGCATCGACCATTCGTTAGAAAAGCTGACTGAATGAAGCATCGACCATTAATTAGAAAGGCCGACGCTTTTTGGTTGGTTGACCTCTCAAAGTATAGGCTGACTAAACCTAAAAGCGTCAGCCATATGTTAGAAAGGCCGACCAAATTGAAAAGTGTCGGTCTTTCGAAGGAATGGACGACCAACGAAAAAACGTCGACATTTCTTTAATAGGCTAGTTTTAAAGTGCCGACCTTTCTCAGAAATTCAATCTTATATTGGATAGCAAAGATGCAAGTGAGTGCTTTTATAAAATTCAATATTTATTTATCTAGAATTTATTTTCAAATTAGAATTTGTTGTACCACCTAAAAAAAGTTATATATAAACATTAAATATATATAACCATTTCTATCAAATAAAAATTTCAACACACGGTTCATATAGGTAACTTTGAACAAAATAAAATATAACAATTAGTTTCACACAAAAAAACTAAATTATAAGTATTCATCACTTTACATAAGTAATTAAGCACAAATTTGATTATATTTTTTTGTTCGAAAATTTCCAAAAGCTGGTGTCAACCTATCCTGCGAAACAAAGAAAAACAAAAGTTCAAAAGTTACCAAACTAATATAAGAAAAACACATATAAGAAAATATTTAAACTAACCTTTCAAAAGTAACGACTAATAATATTAAGTCTTTAGGCAATTAAGTTAGCAAATTTACAACACAATTCAAGACTTTAAAATAACATTGTCAAATTGATTATAGCCTAAGGTATTATTGAAAATGAAAAATAAAAACCAAATTCATCTCAAGGAAAGGAGACATACTTCTTGATTCCTTGAAGCATGATTCACCATTGCATTAGCCTTCTTGTAGCCTCTTTGATAATAGTGTGAAAACTATTTCTTCCAAAAGAGGCTTTCCTTCATTGATTGAACTGGCAATTTATAATGGAGGAGAGGCAATAGAGAGTTTTTTTGACAAGGTAACAAAATATATTCATTGAAGTAATGAAAAGAGTCAGAGCTCACAGTACAAAATAAGTACAAAACAAGAGACTAATGTTCGACGTACAAACAAAACAACCCAAGCAAGAAAGACCAAATTAAACCCAAAGGCAAAACAAGTACAAGGAAAAGAAACCATGATTCAAGACCAAAAGAAACTCCCAAAGGAGAAGCAAGCAAACCCAAAAAACAACTGCAAAATAATTAAACCAAAGCTTTACTTTCCCTTCAACCCCGAAACAAACACAACCCGAGACCTGCCATGAGACCCTCGAGAAATCAAACACTCCAAGCCTCCAACAAGCAACTAGGCTGACGCCGAGAAGCCACCAAAGATCATAGACATAGTGACTGGCCCAGAAGTAAGCATGGAATTATACGAGAAAGCAAGCAGCAAAGACAATACAATCAAATTGTACCCAGGAAAGATCATAGACCTCAATGCAAACTTATCTTCAAAGATCATAGAAAATCGGGGAGAGCCATTGACCTCAATGAAAATGACAATTGAAAGATAGTAAGGTTATGATTATTTTGAAGTAATTTTCGAAAAAAAAAATAGCAGCAAGAAAAACGCAAACCTGCAGCGACGGGCGACGACGGTGTGGAAAACAGAAAGCAAACGGCTAGCGACGTGGAGCAATTGACGAAGGCGAGGCGGGCGACGTGGAGAAATCAACGGGTGACGGACGACAGTTACGGTGCGAAGGAGATTAGGGAAAAGGGAGGAGAGAAAGAGGGGGAAAGTGAAAGGGGAAGGGAAAATGAAAAAAGAGAAAGGAGATTCGACTATACTAAAGAAATTGTTGATCGTTTTACCTTTCCCAACTATTTGTCGACCGATTTTAAAAACGGTCGGTCTTTTAAATCTCTTTGTCAGTCGTTTTGTAAAACAGTCGGCCTTTATCCATCTCGTTGTCGATGGTTTCTAAAATCGTCAACCTTTTCTCTATCTCGTTCTGACGGTTTTTAAAACGATCGACCATTTTAATCTCTTTGTCGACCGTTTTGAAAATCGTTGGCCTTTTTCCATCTCTTTGCTGACTGTTTCTAAAAGGGTCGACCTTTTCCATCCCTTCGCCGACCATTTTACAAACGGTCGGTCTTCCTCCATCTCATCGCCAACCGTTTTTTAAAACGATCAGCTTTTTCCATCTCTTTGTCGATCGTTTCTAAAACAGTCGGCCTTTCTTTTACTTTTATCCACAGTTTATGAAACCGTCGGTATTATCCATCTATCCTAACCATTTTTGAAGCGTCGGGATAAAAAATGTCAGAAAATGCCAAAATTCTTGTAGTGTAAAAATATTATAAGCTCAATTAAAAAGTTGGAGGTTGGAACCTCTACTCTAAATAATAATAATAATACTCTTAGATCATTTCCCAACTACATTCTCAATTATTACTTTCAAGTGTTAAAAGGAAATTAGTGACATTTGGATTATTTCCTTTGTGAATTTTTTTAGTACATTTCATTTATTAATTATATAAAGCAAAGAATAAGAATTGGGGCCATGTTTATGTTATGTTAATATTCCTATATATTTATATATAGCGCTATCAGCTCTTTTTTTTAAAAAAAAATGATTAGGAAAGAAACTCTCTCTCCATTTTGTCCCTCTCCTTTTTTTTAATCAATTTTGTTTTAGTTTCCTTAATTTAAATAAATATTAAAATTGAAGATAAATTTTATATTTTCAGTTCACACTTCAATTTTAACTAAATATATCAAATAGTCTCCCTAATATATTATAGGATAATTATATTGGGTAACAAATTAAAGTGAATTATTTACAAATATAACTACTTTTAAAAAGATTTACAAATATAACAAATCTTTTAAATAAAGTTAATTTGTTATTCCCTTTATACTCTTGTGTTGCATATGAGAGTGAAAAAAATGACCATCCAAAGGATCTTGTGATTTTTTAATGCCTCCAAACACTTTCACATGGATTTTTTTTGTACTTTTATTTTCTTTTAATTTTCTTAGTCTTCCTCTCTCTATATGTGCCCTTCTGCATTTTCTTCATACACATGTTTTTCCATTCCAACTTTTTATGCAATTTAGAAATTTAATGATCATAACATTATTTAAATCTTCTCGAAAATTACAATTAACAAAAAAAAAAGTCTACTATACTAGATATTATACCACGAGATATTAAAACCTATAATAATTTCTTTGCTAATATATTAATTAAAAATCACCAAATGACGTTAAAGAAGGAAACGAAATAAAAAGATGAGATATTAATTGAAAAATATCATTTGATATGTGTAATTAAAAAACACTTTTACATTTGAACAAAGTTCTAGATAAATGATTAATCTTTAATGGAAAACTTTTAGGTATAATCCTTAAATCTTCAATTTAAAACTAACATTTAACACTTACCAATCTTCTATTATTGAATTTGAGACTTTGAAATAAGTTTCGTCCAATAACCCAAAAATTCATGTATCTCAATTCAACCACTTAATTCCAAAAACACTCCGAAAGACGAAATTAGTCGAATCTGAAAACATGGGGCGTTACACAAGAAGTCTATATGTGGTAGTGTTGGATTTCAATAAATACAGATAAACAACAACAAACAAGAAGTCTATTAGTGATAATGATAAACTTTTATCACTAATAGACTTCAATCAGTACTGATAAAATACACCAAGCAAGAAGTCTAATAGTGATAGTGATAGACTTTAATAAATATCAATAAACAAAGAACAAACAAGAAGTCTATCAGTGTTAGTGATAGACTTCATTGAACACTGATAAACAACACCAAACAATAAGTTTATCAGTTATAGTGATAGCTTTCTATCACTAATAGACTTCAATCATCACATATAAACAATACTAAACAAGAAGTTTATCATTGATAGTGATAGTGAGACCCTTCTATCATTGATAGACTTCAATCAACACATACAAGTAATACCAAACAAGAAGTTTATCAATGATAGGGATAGGTTTCTATCGCTGATAGATTTCAATCAACATTGAACATTGATAAATAACACCAAGCAAGAAGTCTATTAGTCACCAAGCAAGAAGTCTATCAATGAGAGTGACAGACTTTTACCAACACTAATAAAAACACCAACCAAGAAGTCTCTCAGTGATAGTGATAGTCTTTTATCATTGATAGACTTCAATTAACATAGATAAATAATACCAAATAAGAAGTCTATCAGTGATAGTGATAAACTTCCATCACTGATAGATTTCAATCAACACAGATAAACAATACCAAACAAGAAGTCTACCAATGATAGTGATAGACTTCAATCATAAGAGATAAACAATATAAATATAAATCAATCGGTGATAGTGATAGACTTCTATCACTGATAGACTCAAATTAGAATAGATAAACAACACATATAAAAGTTTATCAGTGATAATAGTGATAGACTTCTATCACTGATAGACTCGAATAAGAAGAGATAAACAACACAAATAGAAGTTTAATGGTGATAGTGATAGATTTCTATCACTGATTGATTCTAATCAGAACAAATCAAACAACACATATAAAAGTCTATTGATGATAGTGATAAATTTTTATCACTGATAAACTCCAATCAGAAGAGATAAATAATACAAATAGAAGTCTATTGGTGATAGTGTTAGACTTCTATCATCGATAAACTTCAATTAGAACAAATAAAAATCCAAAACAAGAAGTCGATCAGTGATAGTGATAGACTTCAATCATAACAGATAAAAATCCCAAATAAAAAGTCTATCAAGTGATTGACTTCTATCATTGATAGACTTCAATCAGAACATATAAAAATCCCAACGAAAAAGTCTATCAGTGATAGTGAAAAGCTTCTATCACTGATAGACTTCAATCAGAACAGATAATAGAGTTCTATATAACATTGATAGACTTTAATCAATTTTTGGTTTTGTTCTGGTAGCGTCGTTATGCTATTGAAATTTCGACGCAGAGGGTGCTGCCTAGTGATGTCCCTAGCTAACGTTTGATCTGAAAACTAGGGGCATTACAACTGATATGGGTTGTGGCCTTTTTTGTAATTTAAATTGGTTGAGCAACCAAATTTGCTATATTTGCAAAAAAAAAATATTCACATTTTGCTATATGTTCTATTTTTTACTTTCATTTTGCCATATGCTCAATTGTCCCAACATTATATTTCATTTTACACTTTAATTACGTATTAGATAATTTACAATTTCGTCCTGATTATTTTAAAACTTTCAATTTCTCCCCCAGAAGAATTTTAAGGTTTTCTCTCTATTTCGCCTCTCTAAATTTTAATAATTGAAAGTGTGTATTTATGAAATATTATCCCCAGCTCTATGACAATTTTTATCTCGCTCTTGTTAAAAAAATTATTTTAGCTTCATTAAGATAACTTTTTTATTTTTTATTTTTTGTTTTTTGAAAATCAAACTTATAAATACGACTTCGCACCATTGTTTTTTTCTTGTTTTGTTATCTACTTTTTACATATATTTTCAAAAATTAAACCAAATTTTGAAAATTAAAAAAAGAAAACATAGTTTTCAAATATTATTTTTTTTTTAAAGTTTGGCCAAGAATTCAAATGTTTTATAATTATTTTATTTTTAATATGTGATATTAGTGAAAAGGCCCTTACAAATGGAAAACATGTTTGATTTTTCGACCTTATAAAATGGTTCAAGAGGAATAAAACTTACTGTCTTTTCTCAATTTCCCTCCTTTAATATTTTATTTTAATTTGATCTATCTGATAAATATTTTGACTATTTAAATTTTTAAGTTGAATATTTTGATTTAAGTTATTCTATTTTAATACGTAAAATAAACTTTAATTGTTTTCTTTAAAATTTGTGAAGTTAATTTTAAGTAAAATTGTGTAATGACATTTCAAGTAAAATTTCATAATTACATTAATCACTGGAAATTTACTATATATTTGTACTCTTTCGTATGATTTTTTTAAAAAATTTTAAAGGTTTTTTTTTTATACTTATAATACTTTATTTGTAATCTTATTGAAAAACATATATATATTATAGTATTGCACATGACAATACTAAGGCTACATAAGGTTGCTTAATAAAATTAAAACTTGTTTTTAGGTTGAATTAAACGAAATTAATTTAATCTAGACTAACTGAATAAGCCACATCTAAAATCAAATAGATGTCTATAGCAGTTTCACCCAATTTAATTAAACAGCATACAATTTAACTAATGAGAAATAATTAAGCAGTCAAAATTTAAAAGTACAGGAATAGAAGATAACATCCTGAATTTTAAAATTACTAGTCTACCCCTAAAGAATCCTTTAATATTTTGAAGTGAGAACCAAACCGATTGACAACTCTTTTTTGTTCGA
The DNA here is from genome assembly GCA_036507285.1 of Trichosanthes cucumerina. Classification (NCBI taxonomy): domain Eukaryota; kingdom Viridiplantae; phylum Streptophyta; class Magnoliopsida; order Cucurbitales; family Cucurbitaceae; genus Trichosanthes; species Trichosanthes cucumerina. The sequence continues at coordinate 8,114,692 of CM071842.1, read as the reverse complement.
ATTCAAAAAGAAAATTTTGAAGGACAAAGATAATAGAATCTAAACCAAAAGAAGATTTCTTTGAATTTGAAAGAAGAGAACATCCAAATTTGTAAAACTATATAAGCTTTAAATAATAATTGTAAACATTTTATTTTATCATAAGAAATTTTTAATGATGCCTTATAATGTGTTTGACAACTATTCTAAACATATAGAGATCATTGTAAATACATTAGAACAATCTTACTCTAAGATTTCACATCGAACTCTTAATTTTGTAAGTATTCCATTATTTTCAAATATTTTTTCTTACTACAAGATATTTGAAATAATTAGGCTAGGTTTGTAATTCAAATTATAAAAAATTACTAAATTAAGTGGGAAAAAATAAAAAATAAAAATATAAATACTAAATAAGTAATGGTAAAAAAAAGAGAAGAAAATTAAGAAAAATATCCCAACGATTAAAAAAAACCTTTTACCTAACATATTTGTCCATTGCCATTTGAGTGGGGAAAAAAAACAATATATTAGCGAACTTGATAGCGAACAACGAGAAAGGGAAGTATGGATCATATAATTATTTAATTGAATCCTTTTTTTTAAAAAAAAAAATACATACTATTTAATTCCTCGACTAAATACTAGTAAATAAGGTGTGATATCATGATGATAATAATAATAGTAAATAGGTGTGATATCAAATTTTTTTATTTAGAATATTTCAAACTTGTTTTAGTACATCTTTGTATCTTAAAAATATATTGATTCGAATAGGAGACATGCAGAGTGGTAAGGATATGAAAAAAAATTAATATGTATACTATAATTTACCGGTCTTAAGTTTTTTGGCCTATTGATGATATTTAACATATATACCATAATTTAATATGTATACCATGTTAATATGTATATCATAATTTATCCGTTTAATTTTCTTTTTCAATGAATATTTGTTGAGTCTCTATTAACTTTCTCCAAATCCACAAAGGTTGGAAATGAGTGTTAAAAATATGCCTAAAAGAGTTAAATATATCCTAAACTATTTACTTACAAACTTGGATCTCGTGATGATTACCATATAATAATGTCATTTCTTTTTGCAATTAGCATTATTAGTCCCTCGTTATATTAAATGTGCTATTTTCAAATCTACCAATAGTAAATTTGGTATGGATTTAATATAGAGACTATAAACTAACTTAAAAATAAAAGAAACATATCGTGAACACAAAAGAAAAGGTCAAAATTAAGACCTCGTTTGATAACCATTTTGTTTTTTGTTTTTAGTTTTTGAAATTTAAATCTAAAAATATTATTTCTACCCATGAGTTTATATGTTTTCTTATCGACTTTGTCCGTATGTTTTAAAAAATAAAACTAACTTTTGAAAACTAAAAAAAGTAGTTTTCAAAAATTTGACTTTGTTTTTAGAATTTGTGTAAGAGTTCAAATGACTTAAGGCCCCGTTTGATAACCATTTTGTTTTTTGTTTTTAGTTTTTGAAAGTTAAGTTTATTTTCACCTAATTTCTCTACAATAGAGATCATCTCCGTTAAGTAAGCATTTGAACTCTCAGCCAAATTCTAAAAACAAAATCAAGTTTTTGAAAACTACTTTTTTTAGTTTTCAAAAGTTAGTTTGGTTTTTGAAAACATAGGTACAAAATAGATAAGAAAACACATAAACTCATTGGTAGTAGTAGTGTTTTTAGGTTTAAATTTCAAAAACTAAAAATAAAAAACAAAATAGTTATAAAACGGGGCCTAAGGGAGATGATTTCTATTGTGGAGAAATTGTGTGAAAATAAGTTTAACTTTCAAAAACTAAAAACAAAAAACAAAATAGTTATCAAACGGGGCCTAAAGTGATTAAACATATTTGTATTAGCCAACCAAAACATAGTTCAACTGGTTAAGACATATTCTCGACCAAAAGATTGTAACTTCAAATCTTCTCTACTGCCCCTTGTTGTTGGACTAAAAAAAATCTACATTATATTATAATACACATTTAGAGATCTAAGGACATGTATAGGACTGAAAGCATACTTTTGACAGTACGAATATAATGTATAGGAAAAAGTGTATTTATGTATATGTGTGTATGTATATACATATAAATATTATTAGTTTTAGTGATGATAAGAATGTGGAAAAAAATCAACTACGATTATTGGAATAATCTAAAAAAGGGTTGTAGCTACCTATTTTGCCCCGCTCATTTTTAATTAAATGGTTAGATTATCAATATCTATGTTTATTTTTTGTTGGTATTTAAATTTGCTCAGTTTGATTATTTTTTTTTTGTTATTTGCTAATTTATATATATATTTTTTAGAAATTAGAGAAATCTTGGTTTTTGGAGAAAAGACACATTTTAATTTTGATTAAATGAGTAAGTTTTGATTTTTTATTTTGTTTGACCAAATTGTTGTTGGTCTTTTTTAAGTGTAAGTTCTCTTTTAGCATTGATTTTTTTCAAATTGTAACAATTGTGGTTTTTGGTTTTATGCACAAATTAAGAGGAATGATTTTGGGCTTTATATACCTCTCTTTTCTCTTCTTCAAAGGAGTAATACACACAAAAACCCTACTTCCATCTACACTTACACACATCATTCTCAACCATTCTCAGCCACAACCACACTTCCAACTACACATACACAAAAAAAAAAAGAGCTACATAGTAAATCTTTTATTTAGAAGTTAGCCAAAATTTCTTGTATGAAAACCCCCAAAATCCCATAACACAAAAAATAAACCTAGCCTAGTTAGAGGTTGCATTTGGTAGGACTTCGTCCCAAGGATCCGAACCTCAAACAATAAGTTAATTGGGTGTTCTTGATACAAACTTCTAGATCTTCATTTTTATTTTGAAATGCCCCTGAAAAACAGTATTTGAGTAAGGGTGTTAGGAGCTTTGTTTTCTTTTCTTTTCTTTTCTTTTCTTTTTTTTTTTGGTTTATTACATCTTTGTTTACTTTTATTAAGTGTGAATTTGTACCTATTTTATTGTTACGTTGATGATACTAACTTTACCTTCATCTTTATCTCGAAATGTCAAATAATGGTTGAGTAAGGGGTGTTTATTAAATCTCTTCTTACTTTTATTACAATGTGAATCATTACCTATTTTTGTTTGCATTATGCCTTAGATCCTTGGTTATGTTGATGCTTAATTTTGTTTTATGGTTTATCTTTTCTATTTATCTACCATTTTCTTTTCCACCTTTTTCTTCTTGGCTTTTGAGTTCTTTGTATTAAAAAAATGAAAGGAAAAAGAGCAAAATAAAGAAAAGTAAAGGAGAGAGATGTAAACAAAAAGCATATAAAAAAAGAGTGGTAATGTACCTTAGTTGGAGGAGAGAAAGAAACTTTGTTCTTGCTTTGAAAAAAATTAAAAAATAAATAAATAAAACTAATGTTGTGGGAAGTGAGGAGCTAGAGAAGAAGAGGGAGAAGATCAACTTTGTTGAGAGAGAAGAGAGAAGAAAAGTGAGTTTGAATGAGATAAGAAAAAAAAAATTGAAAGGTAAAAATGAAAGAAAACTGAAGTTTGTGTTTTAGTAGAATTAAAAGGTAGAGTTGATTTGTTCTATTATTATTATTAATATTACTATTTATAACATGTTGGTATTTATATGGAGTCAAAAGGTTCTGTCTTATTACTATTATTACGTTTATATACCTGCATTGGACAATGTGGAGAGCTATTCCCTATGTTTTTTTCTTTTACTATTATTTATTTATTTATTAGTATTATTATTATTTTCATCATATGTTAGTGATTCATGTTTGTCTATTTTTTTTCTTTCAAGTCTTGCATATGTATATATCATCTATTTTATTCTAAAGATTGCATTTGAGTTTTATATATTTTTCTTTTTTTTTTGCATGTTAAAGTTATGTTCTTGTATCGGTTTCACCGTGAGCCTTTTTCCTTATTCGCTCTATCGTTAAATTAATTTATGCATCGTTATGTTTTTTTTTAAAAAAATGCATTTGTGTTAATCCCGAAACTAATCCTTACCTATTTACAAAAAAATCGAACGACGGAATCTAGAAATATTTTGGAGTCCGATTTTCTAGTTTTCTTAAGGTGAGGAATTGATTCTTTGGAAGTCCAAGATCAACTCCAATATTTTTTTTAAGAAAATTTAAACATATTTGTATATTATGTTTGTTCACTTATTTGCTATGAATAAATTATCGTGCATTGTTCAATTTATCTTGTCCTCGCATTTATTTGTTTTGCTTAACTTTGATTTTTCTTAGTCATTTCCATTTTTTTTACAAACTCTATTCTCTTTTCTTGTAATATTATTTCTCAATTTCTTTAAAATTGCTCTTTTTGTTTTTACAAAGGTTTGTTTTCAAAGCAAAAATATTTTTTAAAGTTTTAAAACCTTTTCTTAAAATGTGATTTTCTTTTTAAAGTCGTTTTTCTTAAAAATTCCTACGACGAAATCTAGAAATATTTTGGGAGCCCGATTTTCTAGAATTCTTGACGTGGGGAATCATTATCTTTGGAAGTCTTAGATTTTGATCCCAAGAAAAAATAAATTTGATAAAAAAAACTTTTTTTAAAAGAAAAACTTCTTGCATGAGAGACTATCTTATGATGGATTTTAGGAATTGTAAATTTTTCTCATATTCTTGAGGTGATATTATTTCCAAAATTTTGGAAATAATTTCAATATAACTAAATTGATGGATTTTCATCCACTTATTTTATGGGATCATGACTCCAAATATTGGAGAAGTGAGGAATAAAATAAGACATTGTTTAAAAAATCTCGTTTTTACCTAAATAAGTTCTTTTTTCCTAAATATTTTTGCAATCCAAGATTAAATTTTAGCTACCGTTTTAAACGAGTATTGTGGGGTACTAACATTTTTCTCATACACAAACAACTCCCGAATCTAAATCTAGTTTTCGTATACTTTTTTTTTAAGTTGTTTTATTTTTGTTTTGGTGCTCAATCACCCCATAAAAAAAATAGTGGTGATTCCCTTTTAAATCTCTTTTTTTTTCGAGAATATCGGTCGCTCCGCATCGCAGGTAGGTGGCGACAAGTGTTATGAGAAGTCTAAACCAATGACCATCTTAAAACAAACCTCAATCAAGGGCACCCGTCGTTCACCGACTTGGCTTTGTTGTCAAGTAAAATAATGCAATATATTGGTGTGGCCCATCCAATCATGTCATAATTATAATTAGTGTCATTCTTTTATCCCATTCTTCTTGTTCTTGTTTTTATTGTTTTAATTCATTATTTTAGACTTTATTTCATAACGTATTTCTCTTCTCTCTTTGATGTTCTAACTTCAATGTAAGGCTCATATTAACTCCCCAAAGTGGAAGAGAAATCACATGATAAAGAGAGAGAGATTCTATAGAATTGAATTCATATAATTTTTTAATGTCCACACCGCCAATTATTATTTAAAATGGTAAAAGAAAATTAGCCTTCTTTCAACTATTTTATTTCAGATTCATTGGAATCAACATGAATTATGAAACACTCCATTAGAATTTGGTCATTATACTTTTATATAAACAAAAAGATAACTTCTTTAAAAATAAACGTATAAAAAAAGTACGGTATTTAAATTTTATTTTAGGACATTTTATTTTAGGACATGTTTAAAGTGATTTTAGAATGACTAAAATCATTTTTAAAATGCCCAAAATAACTTTTCTTTTAAAATTGCGATGTTTGGTAATGATGAGTATATAGTAATTCTAGAAGCATCCAAAATCACTTTAAGTGATCTTTAGTCAATCACTTGGGAATGAGAGTTGATTCCTAAGTGTTTTTTGTCAAGTGATTGTGAATAGTTTTATTTTAAAAATGAGCATTATTTTTTATCGGGTTTGTCGAAAATTGAACCAAATAAAATTTATAATACCAATCTGAAATTAACTACTTGTAGTAATTAATAGCAGATCGGTTCGAACCACAAGGAATCGAATAAAATGAATTTCTATTATTTAGATTTCTTAATGACACACAGTATCCATCTATACCAAGATAATGTTTCTCTTTCAAAGCTCAGAATGGCCACCGTTTATTTCTCTCTATCAATCACAGTTGGTGGAGCTGAAAATATCTTTCCGCTCGAAATAACTATCCATCGGGATCTTCTCTGGGCATTTCCACTCTTTTTTTTTAATCTTTCTCTTCCTTGTGAACTATTCTCGTTTAGGGGTTGTTTCTTCTTTATTGACGACTTTTTTATATGATGTCTCTCCTTCCGACTTCTTTCTTTTTTGAGTTTCTTCAACATTTTTTATCATTAATTCTATGGCTTGTTCTCGAACATGTATTCTCTTGATTTTTTCTTATATTTCTTCGATGGCCTGATCAACCTCCTCTATCTTCTCCTCGACCTTCTTTTGCACCATTTGCGTGGCTTTCCCAAGATGTCTGATAGCTCTGATACCAATTTGTAAGGTATGGCCTTACAAAAAGATGCTTTCTTAAAATTTAGGATTATATATTCTTCAAAAAAATTCAAAAGGGTTAGTCTCTCAAAGAAATATATATTCTCTACACTTGTTGTAACTTTCTCAATGCCTCTACTCCTATCCCACCATGTATATAAATACTATGACCAAGACACAAGCCATTTATAAATACCTTACAAAACTATTCATCTCCCCTAAATATTAACTCCTTGAGATCTTCCCTAGACCATTAACTATGGTTCAATACACAACCCAAAACATATAATTAAAACATCCCTAATTATATTATAGCCCAAAATATATAATTAATTAGTCCCCTAATTACTCCAGCTGTCTCATGGTTGAGGGTACCGCCATTTATAAGTGAGTATGTCTTCTAGGACTGAAAATTAATTGATTTTTGAAGAATAAACCATTGGAAAGAAGGAAGTTATAGAAGGGCAGTGACAACAAACATGTTTCCCATGAGAATCTAATCTATCGCAAATGTTGTCTTTACTTTTGGTCTCATCCAAAAACATCTCATATCAATAAAAATGTTGTCCGACTCTCACCTATATTTTCCTATGATATTTTTCTTTTGCCGATGTAGATACCCAACAATCCTTCCCTAGAATAATAGACTGTCAAGCTTCTCCTAAAATAGTCATTCATTCGTCCACTTTTATTCAAGCCTACATTCTCCACATAACTAAGTCATCGAGGCTCACACCACTCTTTTCTGGACACGTGAGGATCATACCGACATGACTAAATTTGGAACATGGCTCTTATACCAATTTTTGGTGTTACATTGAGAAATTTGTATGGAAAACCCCTTTTCACATGCATTAATGTGATTTGACCCATGTTCTGAAATTAATGACATTTGACCCTTTTGTATTGGGTGTGCATTTCGTCCAAATTACCGTAAGGGCATCATACTGACTCTAGCTCTCTCGCTCTCGCTCAAGTCACGTTCTCGCTCTCGTTCAAGTCTCGTTCTCGCTCTCGCTCTCCCTTTTTGTACTGTGAATTCCGTTCAAGTCTCGTTCTCGCTCTCGTTCTCGCTCTCGCTCTCGCTCTCGCTCTCGTTCTCGCTCTCGCTTATGATAGTAATTAAATAAGACATAGCTCTCTCGCTCTCGTTCTCGCTCTCGTTTTCGCTGGCTCGCTCTCTCTGCTACTCCAGCTCTTCTCTGTCTTTTTTTGTCATTTTTTCTTTATATTTTTTTCCATTCATTTGAGCGAGAGCGAGAGCAAGACAACGGGAGCGAGAGCGTGAACAACGTGCGGAAGCGTGAACAAAAAAGACCGCTTCATATTACCCTTATGAGTCATTATGCGCGCATTGTCATGTCAGAATAGGTCATATTTCATTATTTTGAAATGTCGGGTCAAATGACATTAATGCATTGGAAAATGGGTTATCCATACAAATACCCCTGTTACATTCCCAAATAAAAGGTCATTTTAACACAAATACAGCCAAAAATGTTTTTTTTTTCTTCTTTCCCTTTTTCTTTCCTCTTTTTGTTGAATGGCTTGTACACCAAATACAAAAAAGAACTTAATTAAGCTTAAAACGCCCATAAACTAAAACAGAACAAAAAGGTTCAAGAATCAAAAATACATCTTACACTTTTTTTTTGCTTTTTTTTTTCCTAATGCCATGTGGAATACACCAAATACCAATAAATTGCTTTACTAGTTGTCAATATGATGTATACATCCTTTAGACAAAAGGGGTTCCTCCAAATCAATTTTATAGTTGTTGGTCTCAACTGAAGCTGATTCACAATCCTCTTCTTGGTTTTCAACACTATGCTTTTCTGTCCTTTCTTCCTTCACATAATCATGTGCTTTTCCCCAAAGAACAATATACAATCCAATAATTACAGCCACACCCCCCAACAAGCTGAAATATTATTCATAAAATTTATGAATAAAAGATGAATCTTCACACATTATTTTTAATTTGAACTTGTCGTTTTGAACACAAAGGCTATGAAAGAGATGCAAATTAAAAAATATATATATATATATATATATATATATATATATATATCATGAATCTTTTAAATTTTTAATGTCATGGTGTATGTGAGGTTTAAAATGTCGATATCGATGCAAATATCGGGGTCTCAATTTTATGGAAATGTCGATGAAAATATCGATAAAATATCGATGTCGATAGATATTTCTGAAAAAATTTTAAAAATAAAAAAATTAAAAATATAAACCTTCTACACTTTTTAAATGAGTTAAAATGCTTGTTATAATATTATATTCACATTATGTTACATTTGTTGTAATTTTCTTTAATCAATTTTGTACGATATAATAGAAATGTCGATTCACCCCTAGTGTCAATGTCGAACCCATGGACATATGAAAATATCGATGGAAATATCGATATGTTGACAGAAATTTAATACCATGAGTATAGGGTAGATTAGAGTTGAAGTCGGGCCACAAATACCTTCCTCAATTCTCTCCCTCAAAACTAATCCCTAAAAAAAAATTTGCGACCAAATTTCCATCCCATTTGAATGGGGGAGAAAATTGCAAACTCAAATATAATAATTAAAAAACACTCTTTCTATCTATGGATTTCTTTATTTTGTTATTTGTCTTCTTTATTTTGTTATCTGTCTTGGGTAAATGTTTTCAAAATCCAAGCGAAATTTTGAAGAAAAAAAAAAAAAGTAGTTTTTACAAACTTATTTTCATTGTTGAAATTTGGCTGAGAGGTCATATATATTTCCTTAAGAAGATGAAAACCATAGTAAGGAAGTTGTGAAAAAACAAGTCCAATTTAAAACTATGTGAAATAAAAACCAAATGCTTATCAAATGGGGTCTAAAAAATTAAGAATTGAGATTTGGGTTGGAGTTTAGACAAGAAATAAGGACTTGTTTGGTATGCAATCCGGATTCTATGAAAACATCTATTTTATGTTTTCGGATTCAATTAATTCTGTTTTATGTTTTCAGATTCAAACATATATAATTTTACCTTCCGGTATAAATCTCCTCATGAAGAAATATAGCTGCCAAGATAGTTGTAATAATGGTGCAAAGAGGGTTGAACATTGCTGCAAAGACAGGGCCCCTTTTTGAAATACACCAAGCTTGAACAAAGAAGGCAATTCCTGAGCCAACAATTCCCTAAGAACCAACCACAATCAGAACTCAATTCAATTTTCAAAATCTAAAATCGGGAAATTGATCAAAAAAAAAAAATCCAAATTACATACCGTGAAAAGATAACAAATAACTTCAATACTTGAATGTATTTTCCATGTTTCTAGATTGATTGGTTCTACCAACAATGTAACAATGAACGATTGAATCGTGGCAAAGAAACACATCCATGCTGATAAAGATAAGTTGTCTGGATAGCTTGCTGAAGTTGGCACCTGTTTCAGAATATGACCATTTTGTTTGGAGTCTTTTCAATTAATTTCTTTTCTTTTTTTTTTTCATAATTTACTTCGTGTTTGAATCGTACCCAAAATTCTAAAAAACAGCCTTTTAAACATGTTCATTATATTTGTGTGCCAAAAAAGTTTAAAATTTCCAATCAAGCCTCTGCCTATTTAGAAAACCAAAACCAAAAACAAGTTTAAAAGATAAGGGTCTGTTTGGTATGCAATCAATCCAGATTCTGTTTTATGTTTTCAAATTCACTGAATTCAGTGAATATGTATTTGGTAGACGTGTTTTTTAAAACTATTTTCGGATTCTATGATCCAAATAGTAGAAATTCTGAAAACAACATTTTTATGTTTTCATTGTATCCAAATTCTGAATTTGAAAATTTAAAATGCAGAATTATATTAAAAAGATAAAATCTTAATAAATATAGTATTCCATGTTTATAAACTTAATTTACTTTTGTTAAATGAAAATTTGTATAATATAAAATAATATAAAATATAAATATTATATTATATTATAAAATAATAATTATATAAAATTTATATAAAAAACACAGGTTCTCATAAATTAATTAATAATGTCTTATATTCAACCTAATATTTAATTTTGCAACTACAACTAATTTTATGATCTATAAATATATTATAGAACACACTTTAAACTACTGTTTAAAATGGAATAAAATTTCTAAATCTCCTACCAAACACATATCTGAAAATATGAAATACAACCTTGTTTTCATTGAATCTCTTGTTTTCGAGTTTCTGTTTTTGGATTGCCTACCAAACAAACCCTTAGTCACTAGCAAAAGACAAAATACTTGGGTGTTGCCTAAATTGTACCCATCTAACCCACTGGAGAGCTAAAAAAAAAATTGGTAAAAAAAAAATTGGTTTTTATTTGTAACTTTTTATAAAAAAAATTTGTGGTTGGAAAATAGGTTGCACCAACCCATAGCAAAGCAAAAACAGATTAAGAATAAAAAAATCCAGGGAAACAACTTATACAAATCCAAACATAAGTTCACTTTTTTAAGACAGTCCCCATAACCAAAACAACCTCATTTTGTTCTAAATAAATAAATAAATAAAACCAATTGAATATATATATATATATATTAACAATGAAATGAAAATATAATATATATACCTGCAAAACCATCCAACTTGACCAACAACAACAGCTCCCAAAGAGACACAAGCAACCCAATAACCAAGCACTTTCCAAATCAAATATTGAAGATTTCAGTCCTAAACCTTTTGTTGCATTATTCAGAAGCTTTGGACCCCTCAGAAGGGCCATGCACATAGCTCCACTAACACAAACCACTGTCCCTCCTATCTTTGCCATGCTCCTCAAGCTTCTCATCCTCACCCTCTCCATTCTACAAATTTTCGTTATAACGATTAAATCATCATTAAACTCAAAAACTTAAAACTTAAAGTAATGTATAATATAATTCTACAACCAACATACCCGACAATTGATGCTATCACAAACGTCATCGCTGGAGTCAAATTCCCCATTGTCGTCGCCGTAGACGACGTGGCTAAGAAAATTCCTTCGACGTAAATATTTTGGTATATCGTTACACTGTCCAAACCCTCTAACATTAGAAGTAGAAGTATAGAAAGATAAAAAAAAGGATAAGTATACATAATTGATTCCAACTTATCTTTTGTCTATAATCTTCAAAAATTCTCAATTTGATGTATTCTCACTCAAATCCTTCCATTAAAGGAGAAAAAAAAAAAGGTTAAAATTTGTTAACAGAAAGATTTTGTATAATTTTATGGAAAAAACTAGCACCCGCTACTCATTTGTTAGTTAAATATTTTTTTTGTTTTGATGTTTTTTTAAAAAGAAAAAATAAGAAAAAAAAAATTGGATGGTTAAAAAAGAGGTTGTACATAGAGATGCCCATTTTCTCGCTCGGGAGGAACGGAGACAAAAAATTTTTCGTTGGCTAAACGGGAACATGGACGGGGAAAATATTCTCGTCCCCGACCCCGTCCCTGCTCCCCGATTAATTTATTTAATTTTAAATATATATATTTTTATATCTCTAATAAACCATAAGTTTAAAATTTTATTAAATATAATTTTATTTTTTTTTAGAAAGTTGAAAAAAATGTTCCTTAAAGAATAATTAACTATTTAAATACAAATTTTAAAAAAAATAGTTAATATAATTTAAATAAATAAAATTATAAATGGGGAATTATTTCCCGGGGCGTTTCCCGGGAAATCAAATGAAAAATTTTATGGGGACAAAAAATGAAATGGGGGCGGAGATGGGGATGGAGAGCCATTCCCGAACCCCGCCTGCCCCGCGCCCGCCCCGCAGACATATCTAGTTGTTCATCACATCTCTAGTTGATCATCACGTGGATACTGCATAGGTGCTGCGTGTACAGCAACTAAGTTCTAGGTAGGCCAAATTTTACTAAAGGACAAAATAGAGTTTTAAATGGGAGACGAACTTGAGTTTGTTGATGTGTGGCTCAAATTTCAGCGATGGACAAGTAAGATTATAAATTGGGTTTCTAGGTCATGTAGCATTTAATGGGTTTCTAAAAAAAAAAAATAAAAACTTAAGAATTTTCAAAACTAAGTGATATTGGGAATGAATTATTAATTTTAGAGAAATTATTGGGAGAGCCACTACTACAATAAAGTTTAGAGTTTTATACCATTGAAGGTGAGAGAGAGAAATTGTAAAAATTCGTATCTAACAGTTATTTGAGGGACAGACAAATTTTATAATCTACTAAAGAGATAACCACGTTAAATAATTTGTCTTTAATTCAAGGACCATTCGATATATTTATCCTAATAATTAAAAAAAAAAAAACACGAGTCTTTCGAGAGTCTTCTGAATCGTACCCGACAAGAGCAACAAGGAAGATTAGAGAAAAGCTCTTCATGTTCAAAGACAACCTCCTTGATTTCGACCTGCCATCCCAAAAGTCATAAGATAGAGAGAAACACAAACAACCAGAACAAAATAATAATAAAAAATAAAAAAAAAAAAGTTTTGAGAATGAAGAATGAATTAACCTTGAAAAATAAGCAATGGGTGCAATAAAAAGAGTGGCAATGGCCTGCCTATAAACAACGAAAACTCTAGGACTCATGCCCTTCAAGAGGGCAGCTCGGGAGATGAGAGCCATAATGGCGTAGGTCATTTGAAGCCCAAACGCCGCCATTGCTGGCAAGTATTCTTCAACCAAACCCATATACCCTTTTTTTTTCCTCTCTCTTCTCCGATCTGAAATTGTCCTCAAACTCTCCAATTTATATGTTTACGAGAGAAAATTTAAAAAAAAAAAAAAAAAAAAAGTGAAGGGGTACAAAAGTAAAATTGGTGGCTATGTTTGCCAATCGAAACGTGGGGGGAAGACTATTGTGTGTCGGTATGGTAAAGAAGAAAGACAGAGAGGCAGCTAGCTGTGATAGTATTGCCAGTGCCAGCTCAAGTGTTTTTAATTTATTTTTTTTTCACATTTGCATTTCTTGGGAACTTTTTGAATTATGTTTTTCTACGACAAACCTAACCATCTCAATAATAATATAATATTGAATAAAATATCTTTTGATTCCTATATTTTTAACTTTATTCTATTCTTCTTTTAAATATCCAATTTTAGTATTTGTAATTTCAATAAAATATCTTTTGATTCCTATATTTTTACTTTTATTCTAATTTGGCCTCTAGTTTTAAATGTTCAATTTTAGTATTTATACTTTCCATAAAACTATTGATTCTTACTGTCAATTTATTGTTAATTTTTTTAAAAAATTAATCTTTATTAATTTTTTCTATGTTCATATATTTTCTCTTGTATTAAAATTATTGTTCTTCCTTAACCAATTTTGATAAAAATTAAGTTTAAATTTATCATATTGACTAATTTTAAGTTTTATTGAAAGTACATTAACTAAAATTGAATATTTGAAAAAGATTAAAATGAAACAAAACTCAAAAGTATATAGACAAAAATAATATTTTAATCTATAATATTTTCTATTTTTACACATAAGTTTTCATGTGTTCGCTTTGGATTTTACTCAGAAGCCCCCGCTATGGTATTAATAGATTTGATTCTTCTTTTTGGGTATTTCATTTTTGTCTAGAAGAGTTATTTAGTTTCCATTTGGTCAGTTGATTCGAGATGGTTTTTCATTTTTTAACTTTTTTTTCTAAAAAAATATATGTGTTAACTTTTTTTAATAAAAAAATATGAGATATGGGTATTTGTATTTTCAATCTCAAGAAAATTGAGTAGATGTTAATTACCACTATGTTGATAATTTTTAATCAAATAAAATCTGTATGTCAATTTTATCATTTTATATCATTTTTCCCTCTTATCTTTTTCCTAGTCTCTCTAAAATATTCTCTCTCTATTATTTCACTCTAAGTTCTCTCTTTGAAAATTCCCTCATCTTTCCTTCTCTCCTTATTGTCTCACTCAAGTTTCTCCCTCCAAAAAAATTTATATCTCCCTCATCTGTCTTAGGAGTTATCATCGATTGGTCGACGTTGGTTTTCAATCCCAATCGATTAAATTAAGTCTGTTCAGTTGGCTTCTTTTTTTTACTACCTTAAACCAACCAAAACCGACAAATCAGTCAATTTGGTCATTTTATAATATTTTTAATTATTTATTTAATTATTATTTAATATATTTATAGGATATATATAAATATATAAAATTTTTATAGTTTTGTTTTATTATTGTTATTATTGTGGTTATTATTATTATTATTATTATTATTATTATTATTATTATTATTATTATTGTATATAATTTTTTAAAAATTCGATCGGTTTGGCAACGACTCCGACCGACGCCCACAAAGACCGATCAACCCACTTTGGTTCGGTCGAGTCGATTTTCGGACATTTTTTGCTCATCCCTAATCTACCATTCTCTCTCGATCTTGCTCTTCACTCTCCAAAAAAAACTCTCTTTTATGATCTCTTCCCTTTATGAGGAGAGATTTTATATATTATAATCGATAATTTCACACCAGCAAATGTATGAGAAAACTACCAAATGTATTTTCAATTTGTATCAAATAATTATTAAGAAGCATACATATTTCCAACCTAAATCAAATGTTATTAGAAAGCCTACTCACAATCACACTCAATAATTTTTTTCTCTCTCCTAATTATTTGAAGGAGACTAAAACAGTTGACACTTGTTACAAGATTGATAGTTTTGATATCAAATGATACGATATCAAAGATGCTTTGATACTAAGCAATACAAGAACTTTAGTGAACTAAAGAAAAATCTTTAGTTATATGCAAACCATAGCATACAAACATTAATTTGACTTGTCAATTTCAATCAACTTAATTAAAGAATAAAGTTAGATACAAATAAGAATTACCTTTAGGTTGATCATCTAGAAAAAAGAGATTTCATTGATATTAATCACCTAGAATAGGGGCGAGCAGACAAGGGTGAGTGCAACACATTGTTGATCAGATGCAAGGGCTATAATATCTAATTTTGATGTGTTCTTTGGGATAATCTCAAAAAGTTGTCGAGATTCATTTATTCTATAAAAGATAGTTTGTTTTGTGGTAATCTAAGATTCTCATGGAATGGACATATAGGTTACTCAATTGTTTTATAGGAATGTAGGAGACCTTGATATTTCAAGATACCCGAATATCTTAGGATGCCCATAAGAAGGGAACTTACTTTGGATGCCATTTTAAAACATGAATTTTTAAGATTCCTACCATGAGGCATCCTCTAATGACATTTTTGTCTCTCATCAATTCTTTTTATTTTCTATTTTTTTTAAAAAATAATATATTTATACACTAATGAATAATCATATGTAATTATCTATATTTATATTTTACATTTAGATATAAAATAAATTGAGTTATAATGAATTATTATTAAACATTAAATATCTAATAAAATTCTTTTTTTTTAAAAAAAAAAATACTAGAGCAGGGAGTCAGCAGGTGCATCCAATCATCCCAACTATGTTAAATTAGCACTCTCATCATCTATCCCCATGCTCCAAAATATATTAAAAATTCTCAAACTATATAAATTAATTTTTTCTACAAAATAACAGATAAACGTTAATATAAACTAAATAGATATACAAATAAAAACTAGAATGCATGTGATATAAATTTAAATTATATTAAACTAATAAGTAAATTACATAGGGATTGGCAAGGAACTTAAGACATTCCTATAAAAAAATTGGAAAACAAACATATAATTATCTAAATATTCTTAGATAATCTTATAAATTATTTCTTCTAAACAAACATGATTATCTAAAATATCGACATTTAAGTGAGTATAATTCAACTGACATCAAGTAAGACTTATCAACAAGAGGTCATGAATTTGAATTCCTCCTCATATTGATGTACTAAAAAAAAATATCGACATTTATATTTTTTGGTATCTAAGAATTTAGACATCTGAAAATTCGAAAAGAAAAACTAATCCGGAGAGAATTTAAAATTTGAAATTCAAACCTATCACAAATATAATTCTTTAACATTGTCAATCAAAATTTTTGAATCCAATAATTACGACACTTGGTGCAATCTTGAACGTCCATGCTAATCTTCATTATATAGCTCCTTTCACATTCACTCCCTTGTTTATCAGATGCTTAAATCATATCTATAATTGAAAACGGCCAGAAAAAGTTCATTTTGCGTTTCAAATTTTTAGTTTGAAAGTCTTTTTTGTCGTTTTCTTTTTCTAAACCGCTCAATTTTAACGTTGATGAGAAGAAACATCTCGAAAGAAACCAACAATAATTCGACCCTTCGACAATTTTTTGGGTGACACTATTATAATATGGTCGACAATCTTTTATCATGGAAGGGAGAAGAGGAGTATCTCAAATTTATTTCCAATAATTATTAAGAGTCTGAATAATTATTGGATCTACCTTCAACTATTATTATGAACTAACTACGATCTGATTGATTAATTTATAAATACAATGACAAAGGTCCTAGTGTTTTTAACCATTAATGATGATATGTGAATACTTGAAATTGTCGTTATATTGTTTTGACCCTCAAATAAATTTTCAGATCTAATTTTTTCAAAGGAAAGATTGAGAGAGATAAAGGTTGAAATAAAGAGGAGAGAGAGAGGTTACTGGAAAATGATTGGGTGAGAAAATAAAATATAATTATTAGTTTCCTTTCATAGATCCAAAATCTAAAATCATAGGGCTCATCATTCAAGCCTTATTACTTTTTTTTAACCACCTTTTCAATTCAAAGACGGTGTCCGGATATCTTGAATTGGGGGTGGGAGTGGATGGGATAAATAAAACTCTCCTTTATTGCCCTAAACAAATGGAGGATTGTGACATCCCCCTTCAATATTAAGTTTAAGATCGACAAGCAACACTAGGTGGCCAACTAGATTTACCCAATATTGAACTCACCAAAAGCAAATTAAGTTCAAGGGTTAGCTAGATTGTTTTTGCTATCGAGCATTACATTTTTCCTTTATGGCATTCACAAACTTGAAATTTAGCTCTTCATCATAAAATTAACAAAATAAAATGAGACTAAAGTGAAGGAAAATATAGCAACAAGAAGAGAAGAAAAAAGAACTAAAAAGCTACTAATACACAAACTTATTGATAAAAAAAAAACCCTAGCGAATTGGAATTAGGAACCCATTGGTTATGTGAACCCCTAATTCTCAAACACTAAAACCCCCAAATCGATTCGATTCAATCCCAAGGAAAAGGACTATATGTGGATTACTTTATGATCGAAGACCAAGAGATAAGGAAACTAGTTCCTCACTCAAGAATGGAATACTCCACAAGCAAATTGATCAAAACTACCTGAATGTTCTAGCTTGCAACCTTGTACTCAATAATTGCAAAGGGTAAGGGTGATGATGTGGCTCTGCAACAAATCACATGAAAATTGTATTCATCCAAAAACTATCTTGTACAACCTTAATGGCCAAGTTTTAAATAGTTTCCCAAAACCCTAAATGTCATATCATGACAAATGACAAAAATACCCCTACTTAAAATGTCATAAAAAGGATAAAATTAAAAAAATAATATAATTGTATAAAATTAGAAAATAACAATTTGATGCCCTGGTGGTTAGTGTTGAAGTCTAGCAACTGACAGCTCCAAATATGAAAAGTTTTCTAGTCAGACACCTCTGACCTTTTAGGTGATAACTTATCGTATAGAACTCGAACTAAAACAAACTTAGTATGGTTGAAAAGCTCTTTCAATAAGCTTTAATTTGATATAGATGTTTACTATTTTAAACCACGGGATCAGAAAGATATGATAGTTTAAAAACAGACTATGCACAGAATCACGTATAGCAGTTTTCAGATTTGCGCAGTGTGCATTAAAACAGCGATAACTTTTAACTCAGAAATCCAAATTTATCGAAGAAGGTATGATTGGAAAGCTTACAGCTACAATTTAATACCTGGTTTGGCTATTTTTAGGTTCAGAAACAAAAATTTATAGGCTACTGAAGTTGGGATATGAATCTGGAATGTTTCTAAAACTCTCCCAATGGTTGTGGCTTGAAAGAAAATACACTCTCTTTTTCGTTTGGCTTGGCAACAAGGTGTAATTGTCTTGTTTGTAGCTTACCTTTATGGTCCAAATCAATAAACAAAGATCAAACACTTGATGAAATTCCAACCTCAAACATAAACAAGAAAAGTAGACTAGTATCAAGATCAAGCTCAAGAACTAAAGAAATTGAAATAAACGCGGAAGATTTTTTTTTTCTTTTTTGATAGAATGAAAAAAAATTAAAGAAAAGACTGAAAAAAAAAATAAAGATATACCCGACCTAGAGCAAGGCTCTGATACCAAATGATAAGAAAACTCGAGCGAATTGGAATTAGGAACCTTTTGGTTATGTGAACCCCTAATTCTCAAACACTAAAACCCCCAAATCAATTCGATTCAATCCCAAGGAAAAGGACTAGATGTGGATTACCTTATGATCGAAGACCAAGAAGTAAGGAAACTAGTTTCTCACTCAAGGATGGAACACTCCACAAGCAAGTTGATCAAACCTACCTTAATGTTCTAGCTTGCAACCCTGTACTCAAGAATTGCAAAGGGTAAAGGTGATGATGTGGCTCTGCAACAAATCACATGAAAATTGTATTCATCCAAAAACTATCTTGTACAACCTAATGACCAAGCTTTAAATAGATTTTCAAAACCTTAAATGTCATATCATGACAAATGACAAAAATACCCCTACTTAAAATGTCATAAAAAGGATAAAATTAGAAAAATAATATAATTATATAAAAATTAGAAAATAACAATTTGATGCCCTGGTGGTTCATATCACTTATGTAAAGAGTAATTTTACCAAAAGAATGCTCTGTATTCAAGCTAGAAATGAAATCAACTTTTAATTCATTGCTGGAATAAGAAATACAATTAGTTAATCTCAAAGTACATAACAAAATTAAAAACTATAGAATTCAAATGGATCAAAATACATGAAAAAAAATATTATTCAATCCAACTAGGAATCGTTCATAACTACCACCACTTTCGTTGTGATGGATTGAAGAAGAAATTCAAGATTGAAAAAAAAGAGAAGAACAGTGCAGCAACTAATTAAAAGAGAAATGAAAGTTACAGACAAATTAAAGAAATTCAAAATTAAAAACGAGATTCTTTTATAAAATTGAACTCTCTTTTGACGGCTTCCATCCCCAAAATATATATAGACTTTGTTGGGTGTGAATGAGACGAAATACAATCAATCTAAATTCTACTAGATTCAGACAATATATATTTTATCTCGAAATCCCAGATCATGTTATAATTCCAAATATTTTGCGGAATAATCAATTTGGAATTAGCAAGCCTAAAAGAATAGATAAACCAACCTAGACCTTTAAGCTACAAGAACGATAAATAAAAGTTTAAGGGAAAGAGAAATTGACACCGAATTTATACTGGTTCACCCAATGATGGCTACGTCCAGTTCTCTGCTACGGATGCAGGTTCCACTATAATCGTTAGGGAGAAAATTACAAGAGTTTACAACGCTCAATGATTTCTCTCACTTTTCTCTCAAGGAAAAGGCTCACGAATCACTCTAGCTCACAAAACTCTTCAATGGAGAAAAAAAACCCGCTCTTGAAAAACCAACGCCAAAGAAGGAGAAGCCGCAAACTTTTCTTTCTCTCTTTAGGTTTTTCTCCTCTCTCGGTGTGTCCTTTTTCCCGCAAAAACACACACATATATATATTTTTTTCACACTGTCGAAAACCTATATATATATATATATTTAGGTCAAGTGATTAAACAGGCCATGGGCCTTTATTGGGCTCCATTATTTTTAACAATCTCTCACTTGGAGACCAAAACAATCAACATGTCTCCCCTGCAACGGTAGCGACTCCCTTTTACTCGTGGAGAAGTCAAACTGAAGTTGCACAACTTCAGTTTGTCAACAAGAACGGTCTTGGTAAACATATCCGCTGGATTCTGACTTCTTGGAATCTTTTCAAGTACCAGCGCTCCATCTTCCAAAACTGATCTGATAAAATGATATCTCACCTGTATGTGTTTCGTTCTCGAATGAAACACTGGATTCTTTGCTAAATGAATAGCACTCTGACTGTCACAATGCAAGGTCCCCTTTCCCAGTTTCAAGCCAAGTTCTTCTAAAAATGACCGAAGTCATATCATCTCTTTACTTGCCTCAGTAACAGCAACATACTCAGCCTTTGTAGTAGACAGAGTTACTATCTTCTGCAGTCTAGAAACCCAGCAAATAGTAGTATTACCCAAAGTAAAAACATACCCGGTAGTACTTTTTCTGCCATCTGTATCACCTGTCATATCTGCATCTACATAACCCTGCAATTTAAAATCTGACTTCTTAAAATGCAGAGCATAATCAGTTGTCCCTCTCAGATATCTGAAAATCCACTTCACAGCCTCCCAGTGCTACTTCCCTAGATTAGTCATGTACCTACTAACAACTCCCACTGCATGTGCAATGTCTGGTCTTGTGCAAACTATGGCGTACATTAGGCTTCCTATAGCTGAAGCATATGACACTCTAGCCATGTGATCTCTTTCCTGCTCAGTAGTGGGTGAGTGCTCCTTAGATAATTTAAAATGACAAATTAAAGGAGTACTCACAGGTTTTTCATCTTCCATTGTGAAACCTATTCAAAACTTTTTTCACATATTTTTCCTGTGACAAAGTCAATGTACCATATTTTCTCTCAATCCTCATTCCTAAGATTTGTTTGGCAGCTCCCAAATCTTTCATATCAAATTCTTTAGATAATTCAACTATCTTCAGAATTTCTTGTTTGTTTGCACCTGTTATCAACATATCATCAACATATAGCAGTAGAATAATGCATGAGTTACCTTGGGATCTTATGTAGCAACAGTGATCTGCCTGACACCTCTGAAATCCATTGTTGCACATAAAACTATCAAACTTCTTGTACCACTGTCTGGGAGCTTGTTTGAGACCATACAAGCTTCTCTGAAGTTTGCAAATCATTTTCTCATGTCCCTGAACTGTAAAACCCTGTGGTTGTACCATGTAAATATTTTCCTCCAAGTCACCATGAAGAAAAGTTGTCTTTACATCCATCTGTTCCAGAAACAGATCCTCTTCTGCCACTATTGACAACACAGTTCTAATAGTAGTTCATTTAACTACAGGAGAAAAAATTTCATTGAAGTCAATACCTTCTTTCTGTTGAAAGCCTTTAACTACAAGCCTTGCTTTATACCTTTTGCTACCATCAGGCTCTTGCTTGATTCTATAAACTCATTTGTTCTGCAAAACTTTCTTACCTCTTGGTAACTCAGCCAGTTGTCATGTCTAATTCGTCATAAGAGAATCCATCTCATCCTTCATGGCCAACTCCCACTTGACAGAATCTTCCAGTTGAACCGCCTCATCATAACATTCAGGTTCACCTCTGTCAGTCAATAATATATAGTTCAAAGTAGGGGAATACCTCTGTGGTGGTCTGATTGTCTTGTTAGACTTCCTGACTGTTGTAGGTGGCGTTCTCTGAACTTCATCAAGCTCTACAATCTGCTCATTTGGTCCTACAACTGGTTCCTCAGATTCCACAAATGTTTCTTCAGGAGTAACTGTATTTTGATCTTCAACTCTCACTGTCCTGGTCTCAATTTTAGGAGGACTTATATACTGAGTCTTCTCTTCTGTGCTTTCATCTGACTCTATATTAATTATTGTTCTGTTTTTGTACAGAACTTCTTCATTGAAGATCACATCCTTGCTCCTGAGCATCTTTCTATTTTGGTCATCCCAAAATTTATAGCCAATCTCAGCTCCACCATACCTAATAAAGTAACACTTATTGGATTTGGCATCTAGTTTACTCCTATCTGCAACATCAATGTGAATGTAAGACAAACAACCAAAAACCTTTAGATGAGAAAAGTTTACCTGTTTACCGCTCCAGACTTCTTCAGGCAACTTGAAGTCTAGTGATGTGGTCGGGCTCCTATTGATCAGATAGGTTGTCGTGTTGATTGCCTCTGCCCAGAACATCTTAGGCAATCATGCATGTAATCTCATGCTCCTGGCACGCTCATTCAGCGTCCTGTTCATTCTCTTAGCCACACCATTCTGTTGCGGTATCCCTGGAATGGTCTTAACCATCACAATTCCATTGTCTGCACAGTATCTTTTGAAATCTCCATCAACATATTCACCACCGTTGTCTGATCTTAAGTTTTTAACTTTCAGACCTGTCTCATTCTCAACCATAGCCTTCCAAGTTTTGAAAACAGAAAATACATCATATTTATGTTTGAGAAAACAAGTCCATACCTTCCTGATTGAGTCATCAATGAAGGTCACATAGTATCTGGAACCACCAATGGAAGATACTTCAGAAAACCCCCACACATCAGTTTGAACTAACTCCAACTTCATGGATTTTAGCTTTACTCTTGTCTTTGAGAAACTGACACGCTTCTGTTTCCCAAATACACAACCTTCACACAACTTGTGTTCAACTTCCTTTAGTCCCTGTAACTTCCCTGCAGAGTGAAGAATTTTCATACCTTTTTCACTCAAATGTCCCAGCCTGTTATGCCATAAATCAGTCTGACTCGAATTATCCACAACAGCTACCATATTTTTATCATTGTTGTTGACATACAGAGTTCCTAGTTTGCTTCCTCGAGCAACTACCATGACACCTTTAGTAACCTTTCAGATTCCTTGGCCAAAACAGACCTCACATCCTTCACTGTCTAACTGCCCTACAGAAATCAAATTTTTCATCATATTCTGAACGTGACGTACCTTGCGAATTTTCCAGACTAAACCATTCGCCATTTTCAATTTCACATCACCGATCCCAATGATGTCCAAAGGCTCTCCATCAGCTAGATACACTTTTCCATGATTTCCTGCAATATAATTTTCAAGAATATCACGTTGTCCTGTAGTATGAAATGACGCACCTGAATCTATCACCCATGGGTCATGGGCACTTTCCACTGCCAGAACTAGAGCATCTTGTGTCTCATTAGCAACCGCATTTGCACCAGGTTCATTCCCCTCAGTTTTCTTTGGAGCCTTGCAGTTCCTTTTCAGATGTCCAGTCTTACCACAATTCCAACATTCTAATCTGTTGTTTCTAGACTTACTTATGTTGTTTTTCGATTTACCTCGATTCCCGTGACTTCTGTTATTACTCCTCCTTCTATCCACGTTCAATGTTGAACCCAAAGTAGAAGTAGCACCTGAGTCCTTTCTACGAATCTCTTCTGCAATTGCAGAATCTCTAACCTATGAAAACTGTAATTTCTCTTTCCTACATGAATTAGAAAGTGCAGCTTTCATGGTTTCCCAGCTATCAAGTAAAGATCTCAACAACAAAATCGCATTTAGTTCATCAGTAAATTCTAACTCAACAGCAGCCAATTTGTTTATCAACAGATCAAATTCATTAATATGGGCAGTAACAGATGCACCTTCAACCATCTTCAAATTAAAGAATTTGGTTGCGAGATATACCTTGTTGTTTACAGAGGGTTTTTCATACATGTTAGACAAAGCTTCCATTATCTCTGATGTGGTCGTTGCCTTCGCTACACTACTTTGCACATTCTTTGTCAAAGTTAAGCGAACAGTCCCCAACACCTTTCTGTCTAATTATTTCCATTCAGCTTCTCCCATGTCTTCAGGCTTTCCTTCTAATGGCAAGTCCAATTCCTTGGAATGCAATTAATCTAATATCTGACACTTCCAAAATGAAAATTCAGATCCATTAAAAGTAACCAATTTCTCATCTCCTCCTGACATCGTTCTACGACCCAATGCTCTGATACCACTTGTTAGGATGTGAAGGAGACGAAATAAACCAATGTACCTAGAGTGGGAATTAACGTTGAATGTGCCAGCTAGGGTATAAAATTGATTATGTAAATGACTTTATCGAAATTTTTTTAGATGAAAATAAATTGTAACAACAATTTTAGTTTTCTAAATAGTTGTAAATAATATCGCGTCTTCTTTTAGTTTTTACCTGTCACTGTTATGTCAACTTTCCTTCTTTATTTTAAAAAAAAAAAATATCTTTTTTAGAAGAATTTCAAAGTTCAAAGTTATTTTTTGGAACAAATTACAAAGATTAAGAATAAAAATAAAACTTTTAAAATATAGGAGTATAATTAAATCTATCATAAAGTTTAGAAGCACTTTGTACTGTTGCATTGAGTGCATGTTTGGAAATGATTTTAGAATATTGATTTTAGTACAATTGATTTGTTTATAATTGATTTATTAAAAGTGATTTCATATAATCATTTCCATGTTTGGTTCTAAATTTTTAATAGTGATTTTCATACGATTAAGTGATTTTCAAAAGGCATGTTTGAGAGCGACTTTAAAATAAGTGTTTTTTAAAAAAGTATTTAGTTATAATTCATTTTAATATTTGATTCAAACGTTGTGAAAGTGAATTTAAATTTAATTAAAAATATTTTTTTAAAAAAATAATCAATGTTTGTTTCCAAAAGGGATTTTAGAACCATCAAGTTAGAGATATGGAGGGATTAAAATATTAGAGAAATAAAGATAGAGAGATAAATAAAAAAAATTGGCAAGATGATAAAAATTTTAGGAAGAAAAATTATAATGAGGAGAAAAAAGTTAAAGAGTTAGGGACAAAAAAAGTACAAGAACAAAAAAAAAATAGAGCAATAAGGAGAAATTTTTTTTAAAATATACGAAAATGATAGGGAGGAACAAAAAAATATATAGAAATACCAAAATTCAAAGAAAGTTAAAACCAATATAGAGAAAAATGAATAAAAAGATAATAAAGTAAGAGATACACATTATAAAAACTTTAGATAAAGAAAAATTATCATTTTGTAAACAATGAAGGATGAAATCGATGGTGACGGTTTTGAGAAAAAACACTTTTTGATGGAAATTTATGAATTTTTACAAAAGATGACGATTTTTACCCGTCACCAAAAGTATACATTTTTAAAAAATGAAATAATAGCAATTTTAAATTCACTTGACAAAAATCACTTTGGAATGCAAAATCACTTGCCATCACACTTTTGGAAGGAAAGTGATTTTAGACATCTCAAAAGTGATTTTGGTTCTTCCAAAATCACTCCCAAACATGCCCTGACATTATGCGTAATAATCACTAGCAGATAATTACAACCATGGTTAGTGAGTATGTTGAGCTTATTCTAAGGATGAGCAGTAGGATGCACTGTACTCCTAAAGATGTCAATGTCTATGCTCATAAGAATCCTAGTGTCAATATTAGTTATGATAAAGCGTGGAGGGGTAGAGAGAAGGTTATAAACCGTATCGAGGGTCGGCAGAAGAGTCTTATGCTCTTCTTCCGGGATTTGCAACCAATCTAATTACAAAAAAATCCAAGTATATACTCTCATATGCGTCTTTTTAAAATGCTATAAGAAATGTATGCACCATACTTATTACTTATTCCCAAGGCCCAATATTTATTTCATTATCCTTTGTTTAGTTTCATGAATACTTGCTTGATTGAGGGTCAATACAATTATATACCTTACCGTGCATTCTTCTTGCTGCATATTTTGAATTACACAAAAGCTTATGGTCTGTTTGGTAAACAATCTGAAAACAGAAATTTGAAACACAAGGGATTAAATGAAAATAAAGTTATATTTCATGTTTTCAAATATGTGTTTGATAGCAGATTTAGAAATTTGATTTCAATCTAAACAGTTGTTCAAAGTGTTATTTATAGATCATGAAATTAGTTAGAGTTGCAAAACTAATTATTAGATTAAATATAAGTCATTTTATAAATTTTATAGAATTATAATTTTAAAAATATATTATATTATATATTTTTAATTTAACAAAAGTAAATTGAGTTTATAACATGAAATATTGTATTTATTAATAATTTTATCTTTATTTAATGTAATTCTACATTTTAAATTTTAAAATTCAGAATCTGGATACAACGAAAACATAAAAATGTTGTTTTCAGAATTTCTACTATTTGGATCACAGAATTTGAAAACAGTTTTCGAAAACACATCTGTCAAACATATATTCACTGAATTTAGTGAATCCGAAAATATAAAACTGAATCTGGATTACATACCAAATCTTAATGTATGGGGTGACTCTATTAAAAATTGATTGATTTACATTCGGGTGGACATAATATCATTTACATTAATTTTACTCGATTTGTAGATGCGTGAATTGCAGTACATATATATATGCATGTGGTATATCTTATTTTCTTCTTTGTTATATTGATTGGTCTATGTTCGTTGGAGAACTCAAGTACCAATTTTATTGGTTGAATTAAACAGAATCATTATTTGAATTTGTAGAAAGTTTGCATTTCTCTCTCATATTTCAAAAAAAAAATACTAGAATTTTCTTCTTAGATATGCTTAAGATTGTTAGCCATGATTGTAGGATCTAGAAACCACAAAATCTCTCCTAAGGGCAATTTCATCACAATATTAAATTATATTTAATTAAAAAATTGGTAATTTAAAAGATGATTAGACATTTTAGGTATCTAAAATTTAGTCATTTCTCTAATTGCCCCAACATTAAATTGAATATGGATCTCTCATTCTGAATTTGGATCATATTTGAGTCACCCTAACAAACTTGTTGAGCCAAACCCATACATACATATATAACATTTTTAATAATATATAAAATTTTCTAATAATAAATTTTATACTTTATAAATTATGCTTTGGCCCATAAATGCTCTCTAATTAACATTAAAAAAAATTGGAAGTGTGAAAACTTTTACTAGTTTATTTAAAGCAAAGGAAAAAAAATATAATATTGATGATTTAATTAAGAAAATAAAACAAAAGCTATCCAAAATTTTTAAATAAAATTTAATTGGAAATATCAATCTAATAAATTTTAATAGTTTTGGTTTTTTAAAAAAAAACTAGAAATTTGATTTTCAAAACAAAATAATTATCCATGGACTAATCCAAGCATGATTCAAATAATTGATCTAATAGACCATGGCGGTAGAATGGAATCAATGGATCACGAGCTTGTTGGAGGTTGGACCGACCCGACCCAAACTCAAATGGTGTGTTAGGCCCATTGAAGATGTTTTTGGGCCTACATTTCTTTGGATGGTCATTTCGGCCCAATGATGATGTTGAAGCCTCTACTTTGCATTCAAAATAATTTGAACCAAATAAGAGAAAGATGAACCTTGCAGCAATCTCAAGCACAAAACTAGAGTTTTGCTCAAAGTTTTTCTAAAGCAGCAAGATGGAAAGCCAACTTTCAATTTGATCAAATCTAGTCTAATATAATAGACCAAGAAAAATTGCAAAAAATCATCCTAGAGTAGGGAGAGTGTTATAATCATGCTATTAAACTTTCAATTAATCAATTACTTTTGGTTGAAATTAATTTAATAATTAATTCATATAGGTATAATAAGGAATTAATTTAATAATTAATTCATATATGGGTAACAAATTAAATGATAATTATATTTGGGTTATTTAATGGTCATATAGTGTGGTCTTGAGCCCAAAAACTTTTTATGTGATGTGGCCTGCTGTAGAAACGAGTTGATCCTAAGAGATTATGAGAACTCTAGGATCAACTTATAAATAGTATGATTATGGTCCCCAATATACTATATCTCTTTAGGCTCATATTTCCTATCTTGATAGAGATGATTGCTCCTTCTAGTCTAAGTTGCATAGTTGAGGAAAACCATAAACCACAAGTTTTATGGATTCGACATGTCTAAGGGTTCCAAGTAATTCTAATCTCATTTAATTTTAGTTTTAGTTTTAGTTTTCTTTCATGCGTAGATCTTTTTAACAATTTTGTCGTGATTGTTCCTGATTTTAATGTCTTTATTCTTGAACAATTATGGCTTGAGTTTTGCTAATAAATTCCAACAAGTGATATCATAGTAGTTTATGCATGGTGGATTACTAAGTTTACTCAATTTTGTCAATTTTTTTTTCTTTTTGATTCATGAGATTTCGATTCATTGGGATTTCAGAATCAGTTTACATGTTTTGTAAATTGTTTGCCTTTTAGAAAGTCAAATTTAATTTTAATGCTTTCGCATATTTAAATTACCAGGTTGCCAAACACTTTTTTCGCATAATCAAGTATTTTTAATCGTTGAAAATTGTTCAAATCTTAATATTATGGATAAATTGATTTGAATCGAGATTGATATTGTATGAAGTCAGAATTATTTTAACTGATTTGCACAAATCTAGTTTACAATTCTACTATTACGAATATTTGTTATATATATATATGGTGTTTGTGGTATTGCGACGAGTGTCGGTGAACTTGGTGTTGGGACATGCGATACGTTGACATTGTAGTGGTCAACCCATTGCATTTTTTTAACAAATTTATATATATATATAATTTTATTATTAAAGTTGAAGGATGTTGTGGTTTAAACTTGGATATTTACCCATATTTTTTTTCTTTGAATCCTCAAATTTAGTAGTGTTTTGGGCATAACTTAATAAAGTATGGAGAATTTTTAAAATTTTTCCTTATGGAGTGCTTATTAAGGTACCAAGAACTTAGCACAATTTGTATAATTTCTTTTGAATGTTTCTAAATTAAACCAGTTAAAAGATGTAGTATATTTGTTGCTTATGCCGATATTGTGATCAACCCAAATGAAGGTTACAAGTTGGTCAAACAACAAATACACATACAATAATAAATATAAATAAAAGGTTGTGCGAGGTTGTTAGTCGGTCCAAAGGAACACTATCACCTAAAAAGGATAAGTTATTAATATTATTTTTTTTTTTAATTTG
Organism: Trichosanthes cucumerina; assembly: GCA_036507285.1. Classification (NCBI taxonomy): domain Eukaryota; kingdom Viridiplantae; phylum Streptophyta; class Magnoliopsida; order Cucurbitales; family Cucurbitaceae; genus Trichosanthes; species Trichosanthes cucumerina. The sequence continues at coordinate 8,085,410 of CM071842.1, read as the reverse complement.
ATACCCCAATTCCTATCATATTGCCAGGTGGATTAAAAATTAATAAAGTTTCTTTCGAGTAATTTAGTTTTTATTTTTTAGGATTTTTTCCTTTATTAAATTATGCAAATAAAGATATTATTCTTAATCTTGAAAATAATTTTGGTAATTTCATTTTTATGAAGATAAAATTAACAATAGTTAACTTCTCAAAAAAATTAACAGTAATTAAAGATAAATATTTTGCATAATAATCTTTTTTGTTGGTGTTGATTTTATGGATCATGCTGCCAAACTAGCCTCTAATTTCTGATATTTACATATTTAGATTAATTAGATGTTTTTGGATATGTTGTTTATGCGTTCTGATTATCGACCCAAAGGAAGGCATCAATCTGGCCAAATAACATGCATGTATACTTGTAGTTAACTGGTGATGAACATGAATAATATAAAGTTATGTCACGTGAGTGATTGTCGGCCCAAATGAAGACTTTCACTTGACAGAATTGATTATCAATGTTTTATCATTATGTTGAGAGTACCATTTACAAGAAGTTGATAGTCGGCTTGGTTGTCAATATTGTTTTGGGTATCTTGTTGTCCTCATAAAGTTTAAAGCTATTGTATTTTATAAATATTAATGTTATTTTTTAGTGTGTTTTGTTATTGATTGAGTTATTGCTAAATATTATTCCATTGCCTTATTCTTGGATTTAAGAGTTTTTGTTTAGGTTGATTTAAAAAAAAAAAAAGAAAAAAAAAACTTATGATGGAGAAAGAAACACTTCTATTTTTCACCTAGCAACATCCTTTTAAGTTTATCTGAGACTTTGAAAAATAGAATCATTTTAATTGCATAAATTTTATGATGATGAAGTGGAATATTCGAGGAAATCGTGTGCAATAAGGAAATAATTAGGAAATTCCTTTAAAAATAGGGATTGTTCTGAAAGAATATAAAGGAACAGACTTATATATAAACTTTTGGTTGAATGTGTCTTAATAAAGAACAAAAGAATATAAAGGAGTACACACCTATAAGGAAGTGCATTAATTTTATAATATTCTAGGATTGACTTATGCATTTGATGTTTTTTTTAAAACACTATATAGTCAATCTACAATAATGAGTTATAAATCATAAGGATAGATGAACATTTAATGAATTGTTCAAGGGAAGTTAAGTGTTTAAAGAAAAGAAGTACTCATTAATTAACGATTTTCTTAAGGGAAGAAATTAAAGTTGACACAAAGTTGGAATCAAATCTCCTCTAATAATTTTTTTATGAAATTGAGTATGAAGAAAAATATGTTCCCAGTACATCATTACATGATGCATAAAGAAAATATAACTTCTCACTTTGAATTTGACCTAGTTAGTTTGGTTCATATTGTTGGGATTGTTGGAGTGCAACCAAAGTCCCACATTGGCTAGATAAGGGGACAATCATGGGTATATAAGTGGGGGCACTATCTCCATTGGTATGAGGTCTTTTGGTGGGAACCAAAAACAAAGCCATGAGGGCTTATGCCCAAAGTGGACAATATCATACCATTGTGGAGATCTGTTTGAGTCTATTGCCCCTAACACATATATCAAGACTTATATGTGTTGAAATAGACTTTGGTACTTTTATTCATTGATGATTGGTTCTTTGACTTAATCTTCAACGCGATATTAGGGTATTGATTGTAAGGCCCCTAACTTTTATGAACTTAACTTCAGGGACATTACTACTCATGCATGCATTTTTCAGGCCAGAGGAGAAAATAAATAATAAGAATGATTTAACTTTAAAGCGTAATGAAAACTACATTTAGGGATCCCAAAAGGTCAAAACATTTAAATCAACATCAGTCAGTTTGGCCTGGATTTAAAATGCTCTAAATCATAATGCTTAACATAAAAACGTTTAACCATGACTCTTAAAACTCAAATGTGGAAAAACATGGCTTTGTCCCATGGCCTTCGTAACGTACCCCCGTCACCCGCCGTGTATGCCTCGCCCTTACCTGAAAACATTTTAAAAGAAAGGGGTGAGTATTATGAAATAATACCCAGTAAGTGTCCCCCACTACCGGGGTTGGATAACACGTTGTCAAAACAAACCATGGCTTTATGTGGGACCCATACATAAATAAAAACATATTTCATGACTTTTTCTCTTCGGCTATTAGTGGGGAATTAAGACTTCCTGATCCATGGCCTCTTAGTTTAGGTCGACTCTAAGTCTTTCGTGACTTACATAGCATCAAGTACGTAAACATATATATATATATATATAGGGAGTTTAACCGCCACGGCCTTCGTAAGCATTTTTCATTTCTATAAAGTTTCTCTTCAGCCTTTAGTGGACGATTAAATTATCCCGAATCTTGGCCTCTAGTTTGAGTCGACTCTAACACATACATAACTTATATAATGAATATAATCAGGAAGATCTCACCACAGCCTTCGCAAACATTTTTTTGAAAATACATGCTTATGGTCCCAACTGGAATAATAACAACATTCATGCAAAATTTTCATGGCATAGTTATATAAAAAGTCAAAATTGTTCAATCTTAAACCAACTACAACATGGCATTCATGGCCTCTGAGATAAATATCAAGTCAACTAGATCATGGCATTTAAAACGAACCTTTCATTCAAATCATGGCATTTATAAAAGACTTTTCAAACGGAACATGACATTTAAACAGACTTTTCCAGCAGAACATAGCATTTTTCAAACAAACCCTTAAATTCTAACTTTTAGAGTTGGCGTGGGTTCCCTTACCTTAGCCTTGCTCAACTATTAAATCCTTGAATCCTTGCTACGTGTCGTGATCCGAATTTGTTTAATCAGAACTCTAAAATTAAACCAGCAACAACAAACTAAAGCACGAAATCTACGGGTCAAGTGACCCCGTTTCCACATACCTTTGTCCACCTAAAAAGCGAGATGGTGACAATTTCGCTTAGATTCCGTCACCTTTTCTTCCAACCTCGAAGAACTCCTAGCACAAATCTTGACTCAAGCCAAGATAGTCTTAACACAATCTGAAATTCAAAGCCACCAACAAAACACGTTACCCACTCACCAAGGATCCGCCAAGGCCAAAACGCGCCGCCACGAGCTCGCGGATCTGCGATCGGCAGCGACAACAAAATCGCAACGACGGCGGCATAAGGTCGCGGCGCGGCGGCGGCGGCAGTGTCTGCGGCGATGGCGGTAGGGCGCAACAGAGGACTCGGCGTGTCATTTTCAAATGAGCACGACACCACGACTTCCCAGCAATCGGCGCGCGAATTCTCGGCAGCTGCAGCTCGCAGATCTGAGGTTGGATCGATGGGCAAGGCGGCGACTTGGACTTCAGGCGAAACGTAAGCGGAGGCTTCGTTCGGGGCGGCTCGGCTACCGGCGGCGACCACGCGGCGCTCGTGGCGACCACGCGGCGACTCCCGGCATGCGTAAGCGAACGGCTCGGCGACAAGGAGAAGGTGGTAAGCGGCGTTTGCTCCATCGTGAAGGTAGGGAGGGATGGAGAAGAAGAGGCCTCGATATGCGTGATTCAAAGATAAAAACCCTACTTTGACTTTCTTTCAAAATTACGAAAATACCCTTCCATCTTCCTTTTATCCACAAGCATGCCCTTAAGCCAAATTAAATGTCCCCAAAATATTTTCAATTACACAAAATTCTTAATTTACAAAGTCTTTCAATAAAATACAAAGCCCCAAGGCTCAATAAATTTAATTTCCATTACATTAACCCAAATCACAACCTAAAGTGTACCTGGAAATTTCGGGGCGTTACAATCTTCCCTCCTAAAAAAAACTTTCGTCCTCGAAAGTTCATAATCTTGTAATAAATCGGGGTAGTTCACTCACACTTCCTCCACTACATCATGAAGAGTCTTTCGGTCCCTTATGCGAGAATTCACATCCGTTGTCTCTCTAGTGTCACAATGGCGAATACGTGCTATTTAATGGTCTCAAAACTTTAACTCGAGCTTCTTCCCTTCTATTAGGTCTTTCCATCAAGGCCTAAATAACTAATATTCTTGACTCGAATTCTAAGGCTAGAAAGTCCCAAAATGAAAGTCCCTGAAATAACTCGGGATGCCCCTAAGTAGTCTCCTCTGCCTTGTGATTCTAGAATGGGATGTCTTACTAAACTGAATCCCCTTTTGGTTTACTGAATTAGCTACTAGCATTATTTATTTCATTGCATGACTCAATTGCTCCATTTGGTCATTGATTCTATAACCTTATCACTTTTCCAAGAGACGTGACTCATTAAGGGTAGAGTTAGCGACTTTGTTCGGTTGCTAAGGTTCTTCACACTACTGGTTAGCCTTTCGCTACTCTCAACGACCTTTTAGTAGCGTTGCAGTGACAATCCCACTCGCATACTTAATTAACTTTGGGGCTTTCTATTGCAAACAATAACTCGTTGAAAGGTTTAAGTCTTGGTGGAAGTAACCCACACTTAGGTCTCCTTTGGTTGTCGTGACACATGAAATGTCCCATACAACTCTGCCCATCTTATTATAAAAAAAAAAATGCTCCAAAAAAAATTTCGGCAGCATAACGGCATAGGTACAACAATGCCAAAATTTTCTCTAACACCTGTTTGATAGAAAATGCACTTCTAAAATCAGACAACCAAACAACCATGCCTCCAAACTTCAACTCAAGGCAACCCAGGGTTCAAAAATGCACAATATGCAGAATAAGATAAACAACCAAAACAAAAGTGAAACTAAACTTCTTCACCAACTTCAAACAATAATGCTTAAGAGACAAGATAATCTAGCAATTCTATTACGATCTCAACCGAGAGAGTGGTAGATCCTCCTTAATTTACTTCGTTCTGGTGTTTAACCAAATGTAAAATATCCTGCAAAAAAAAAAAAAAAAACAACAATTTATTGCAAGTTCTGGACCATGCACGAAGAAACTTTGCTTATGTCTCTCTACTTACTACCAGTCAAAGGAATGAACCTTTTAGTATCATACTAAGGCATAAGTTAACCCCTTCGTAGCAATATCATCGTGACCCTAACCTTTAGTACCACTAAAACAAATAGTCCCAAAGATTATAGGCAATTATTCTACTTCCTTTTAATAACCTTGGATAAGTTATATTTCCAACTTTTCTAAACTTTCAACTTGTCTGACTATGAACCTAATAAAGGTTTCATCTCAATTCCACTTATAGGTTGCAATAACGTTGGTGGTTTCTGTCTCGGTGATTTTACTTACTGCCAGACTAGACACATCAAACTCTTGCGGTCTGAAATTCTAGAAACTTGTTTCTCAAGGCCCACCCCACACAAATGAGTTGCCTTTCTAGATAAACTAGATTAGGGGGTAAGGCTATCTTGGAGAAATCTCGTATCAAACGTTTGCAATAACCAGATACTCCCAGAAAACTTCGTACCTCAAGGGTAGTGGTCGAAAGAGGACACTGTGTCACTACCTCTATCCTTGTAGGTTTTATAAGGGTTTCTGTCTTTGGCACCACGAGTCCTAAGAAGGGTACTTGTCTAAGTCAAAATTCTAGAGAACTTTGCATGCATCTTACTTTCCTTGAAGTTACCAAATCCCTTCTACGTTGCTTCTTATGTCCTCTCTCTAGACTTAGACTGCACCAAACTATCTCGAAGAAACTCAATAACAAACGTATCCAAGAATTAATTTGAATACTCGGTTCATTAGGTCCAAAAAGGAAGGTGCACGTATAATTAGTCATCCCAAGCAACAATACTTAGTTTCATATTATTAATAACATGACCTGAAAGCTATCTTGGGGTATCTGAATCTCCAATTCTCTGCAACCCATGCACAACACATAGATACATCTTTCTCCTTTACGATCAACATTAATACACTTTAGGGTGACACGCTAAAATGATCTCCTTACCTTAAAGATCCTGTACTTACACCTTGAGCTCTTTTGACTTCATTCAATCATCTTGCAAAGGATATTAGAAATAACGGGCACTTTCTACCTTAGCTTCATGCCTAAGTTTACCTTTTTTTTTTTTGTTGATGGTAGTCTCAAAAGATCAAAGTTACCTTTCCCGAACTTGATCCTCTCTCCTTCAGTCGAAAAGACACCCTTTTCAGTTTCTTGTACTAATTGGTTCTAAAATAAAAACCTCCAAACTTTCCTCTAACATTCAAATCATCCTGTTAGCTCTCTGCCTGGGGAAAATTAAACTTTAAGCCAAAAAGAATTTCAAAGTTGAAGTCTTATACAATTTTCCCCAACCTACATATACTGAACATAAAGTTGGAATGAATTGTGAAATTCCTCATACCAATTTCAAAAGTTTAAACACACAGATGACCATGTGAGCGTCAAATCGTACACAAGTATCCAAGTCCGGGCAATAAACTCTTTTATGTTCTCAAACTAAAACTCTATCTCCTTACTTTTCCCCTTCATACTTGCCTTTGTTAAGATCATTAAGCTTAAGGTAACACCTTTGCAACCTCACACCATGCCTATAATTGATAAGGCCATCAAGCCTATGGTGCTATTTCTAAAGTTCCAAAACACACCTATCCTCGGTCGCATATTGTTGCCTCTACTCATTTATTTGGTACGGATAAGATCCAAGGGTTTCGAAGCACCTTGAGAGCTTAACTCCCATTTCATAACTAGCACCCCAAGTATCAAGTCATCCTCAACTACTTTGACTTTTTGTGTTTTGCATCATCTAGGATGGATCTTTTAAAGAGAGTTCTTTATGAAACAACCTAACATTGATCTTTAAGTCCTCATATTCCTTTGGCATGGCATAATGATCATAGACATCTTTTCTTTTGGAAGTTCCATTCAAAATACAAGAACTTTAATGTTCCGTGATCCAAAAAAAAAAAAAAAAAAACAGACCTTAGTTATTTAAAACTCATTTTCTCTTCACCTTTCATCTCTTTAGATTTTACGTCTAAGTACTTGATTGATGGTGAAGAAACTTTCTTCAGGACTAACGAAACTAGGGACTCCATAGTGGCATATATGCTACACCTCATGACCTTTCCATCCATTTGGCTCAACACGTATAAATAAGATCAGAACATTTTACCGGACACAATCAAACCTTGAACTCTTCGAGAATAATCATAACATTTATCTTTCAGAGTTGTACTTAAGGAACTTAGTTGCTCCCTAACCTTTTAAACAACTTCAGTCCCTTAAGACTTACTCATACCTCCTTAGTCTAAACTGAATCCTTTCAATAATGCACAACCTGTGCTTGTATCAATAACCCCCTTTAAGCTCGGACATTCTTAACTCTTACGTTTTCTTTTCTATCATCAATAATAGGGATTACTCATATTCATTTTCTTTCCTCAGCTTAGAACCACGTCATGGTCACATCATATATAGATATAACTTCACATACAAGCATTTTCTCCCTTTAGGCGAAGAGTAGAGATCAAACTTTCTCATTCCTTCTTAGCTCAGAGCTACATCATGTTCATATTCATATACACATAGCTTTGCATATAGATATACATATTTTTAATGAATAAAACGAAAGTTTACTTCGAAGGCATACCTGGCGATGACAGGGAGTTGCTACTTAGCCATGAGATACTTGTTGCTTACTCTGTAAGCGAGTCTACAAGACCTATGACCTTGGGCTCTGATACCAACTGTAAGGCCCCTAACTTTTATGAACTTAACTTCAGGGACATTACTACTCATGCATGCATTTTTCAGGCCAGAGGAGAAAATAAATAATAAGAATGATTTAACTTTAAAGCGTAATGAAAACTACATTTAGGGATCCCAAAGGTCAAAACATTTAAATCAACATCAGTCGGTTTATTCGGATTTAAAATGCTCTAAATCATAATGCGTAACATAAAAACGTTTAACCATGACTCTTAAAACTCAAATGCGGAAAAACATGGCTTTGTCCCATGGCCTTCGTGAACGCACTCCCCGCCACCCGCCGTGTATGCCTCGCCCACCACGAAAACATTTTAAAAGAAAAAGGGTGAGTATTATGAAATAATACCCAGTAAGTGTCCCCACTACCGGGGTTGGATAACACGTTGTCAAAACAAACCATGGCTTTATGTGGGACCCATACATAAATAAAAACATATTTCATGACTTTTTTTCTCTTGGCTATTAGTGGGGAATTAAGACTTCTCGATCCATGGCCTCTTAGTTTAGGTCGACTCTAAGTCTTTCGTGACTTACATAGCATCAAGTACGTAACGTATATATATATATATATATATATAGAGTTTAACCGCCATACTACTTTCGTAAGCATTTTTCATTTCTATAAAGTTTCTCTTGACCTTTAGTGGACGATTAAATTATCCCGAATCTTGGCCTCTAGTTTGAGTCGACTCTAACACATACATAACTTATATAATGAATATAATCGGAAGATCTCACCACAAACTTTTTTCGCAAACATTTTTTTGAAAATACATGCTTATGGTCCCAACTGGAATAATAACAACATTCATGCAAAATTTTCATGGCATAGTTATATAAAAGTCAAAATTGTTCAATCTTAAACCAACTACAACATGGCATTCATGGCCTCTGAGATAAATATCAAGTCAACTAGATCATGGCATTTAAAACGAACCTTTCATTCAAATCATGGCATTTATAAAAGACTTTTCAAACGGAACATGACATTTAAACAGACTTTTCCAGCAGAACATAGCATTTTTCAAACAAACCCTTAAATTCTAACTTTTAGAGTTGGCGTGGGTTCCCTTACCTTAGCCTTGCTCAACTATTAAATCCTTGAATCCTTGCTACGTGTCGTGATCCGAATTTGTTTAATCAGAACTCTAAAATTAAACCAGCAACAACAAACTAAAGCACGAAATCACGGGTCAAGTGACCCCGTTTCCACATACCTTTGTCCACCTAAAAAGCGAGATGGTGACAATTTCGCTTAGATTCCGTCACCTTTTCTTCCAACCTCGAAGAACTCCTAGCACAAATCTTGACTCAAGCCAAGATAGTCTTAACACAATCTGAAATTCAAAGCCACCAACAAAACACGTTACCCACTCACCAAGGATCCGGCGAAGGCCAAAACGCTTCCGGCCACGAGCTCGCGGATCTGCGATCGACGACGACAACGGAACTGCAACGACGGCGGCGACAAGGCTGCGACGGCGACGGCGGCAGTGCGCAACGGATGATGGCGGTAGGGCTGCAACAGAGGACTCGCGTGTCATTTTCGGCCGAGCACGACACCACGACTTCCCAAAGATGCCAGCTGCGCGATTCTCGGCGGTGCAGCTTGCGGATCGAGGTTGGATCGATGGGCAGGCGGCGACTTGGACTTGGTAAACGTAAGCGGAGGCTTCGTTCGGGCGGCTCGGCTACGGCGGCGACCACGCGAAGCGCTCCGGCGGCGACCACGCGGCGACTCGCGGCGGCGACGTAACTAACGGCTCCGCGACAAGGAGAAGGTGGTAAGCGGCGGCTGCTCCATCGTGAAGGTAGGGAGGGATGGAGAAGAAGAGGCCTCGATATGCGTGATTCAAAGATAAAAACCCTACTTTGACTTTCTTTCAAAATTACGAAAATACCCTTCCATCTTCCTTTTATCCACAAGCATGCCCTTAAGCCAAATTAAATGTCCCCAAAATATTTTCAATTACACAAAATTCTTAATTTACAAAGTCTTTCAATAAAATACAAAGCCCCAAGGCTCAATAAATTTAATTTCCATTACATTAACCCAAATCACAACCTAAAGTGTACCTGGAAATTTCGGGGCGTTACATTGATAACTTCTCATTGATATGAATTTTATTACTCGGATACAAACCTAAAAGAATAAAAGTAAATCTAATAACATGTTCCAAATAAGTAAATCTAAACCAAATAACTTAATCTAAAAATAATTCAAATGGAAAATTTAAACTAAATCTAATCTAATTTGAATAACATAATCTAACATCCTCTCTCAAACTTATGATACTATATCATGAGTTTGCTTGATTAAGTGATGTCAATGCAAATAAAATTTAAAAGCAAAATAAAAACTATCGATGTTAATGCTGCTCTAACTGTCAGATGTGATTGTCAACTCCAACCAATTGCCAAATGATTCCAACTCCAACCAATTGCCAAATGATTCCAACTCCAAACCCAAATGTTGAATTCCAATTGCAAATCTAGTTGTCGAATTCCAACATTTCAAATTTCAACCACCAATGCACTTTCCAAATTCCAACATTCCAACTACCAATGCACTTGCCAAATTCAAACCGCCAATGCAATTGTCAAATCTCAACCCTAATGTAATTTTCAAATTCCAACCTCAATGCAATTACCAAATTCAACTGCCAATGTACTTGTCAAATTCCAACTGTCAATGCAATTGCCAAATTCCAACCCCAACCCCAATGCAATTGGAAAATTCCAACCCAATCCCAATGAAATACAAAAAAAGATGTGGATTCAGAAACAAATTGAGAAACAAATGCAGATTCAAATACAGATTCAGAAGTCAGATGCAGAAGCATATTCAGATTCATATGCAAATTTAGATTCATAACACATTCCGATGGAGAAACATAAGTAGAAACAAAAGCAAATAACAGATAACAAATTAATATACAAAAAACAGTTTCATATGCTCTACGCATACAAACTCTTCTTTATGATCTTTTTCATCTTCTTCATCTTCTCCTCCATATTAATGAAAGAACAAACCTTTCAAATTCCACCAAATAGGATCCTAAGGCTTTGATACCATGATAACTTTAGAGGAGAGAATACAAAATGTTAAGCTTTCATTGATATGAATTGTATTACTAGGATACAAACCTAAAAAACTAATTATAGTAATAAAAGTAAATCTAATAACATATTCCAAATAAGTAAATCTATAGCAAATAACTTAATCTAAAAATAATTCAAATGGTAAATCTAAATTAAATCTAATCTAATCTAACAGGTATAATAAATGAGACAATAATAAAATCTCATTAAGTGGATTTAGTGATTCAGGATCTTCAAATTGTCTTTCATAGATTATTCTCTATGATTTCTTGTAATTTCTTGTAATGGTGGTTAATCGGATTGTATAATTTTCTAAGAAATTAACTCTTTTTTAAGACATCCATATTTGATATAGGAAAGCTTTGAATTCTAGATTTCTTAAAAGTCATAGATCAGTTTATAGTAGTGCAACACTAGGAAAATATGATGAATTAAGAAGAGAATGTTTGGGACACTTTGTTAACTCCCCTTGAGAATTTTATAAAGCAATAACTAATACATAATTTTCAGGCAAACATAAGAAGTTGGTGGCTTACAGAATGATTCAAAATTCATAAATATGCAGTAAGAAGTATGACAAATATCATTTTTCTTTACGCTCAATTCCTTTTGAGAAAAGTACTCAAGATTGCAACATAAGAATTAAGCAGTGTGCCAATAAAGCAACAATTGAATCTCTAGCAATTCAAGGTTAAGCAAGATATATTAGATTTTGCATTCAGGGATGTCCAACTAATATTTAGTCTGGAAGGTCAATAAGGAAAACCTAGATTTAAATATTATTAGTTGACACTCTAGGTACATTGGTTATTTTCATGTTTTCTAAAATTAATTCCCACTTGAAAGTTTATCTGCATGAGATCTTAAAGTTTCTCATGAATGTTGAGTTTGAGGGAAGATAAAATGAGGAATGTTGTCTTTAGGAAAAGAGAAATTGAGTTTATTTTCTCTTTGTGATAACATTAGTAAAGGTTCTCCTCATTTAAGTAAAACAAACTCAACATTATTAAAAGTATTCTTACAGTATTTACAAGAGATAGGAAAAATATTTTTAAAGGCTTGTAAGTCGTTTGACTTAAAAGTAAAATGAAGAGGATTCTATTAACTTCCCTTAAAGTCAGATAAAGACTTATCTCTTAAAAGGAGAATTGATGTCATAAACAATTAGGTGAAATAGTGGACAAGAATAACTTTTGGTAACTTGTCATATTGTTTTTAAAAGAAAATGTTGAGAGACATAAAGTTAGTTTAGTTATTATGGTTTTATTTTTATTGGTGTTATTAATTATTAAGAGATTTTTTTATAAGTTTATGGCAATACTTAGTAATTCATTTTTCTTAGAGTTGTGTTAAATTAATATAAAAATTGATTTCTCAATTGTATGCTCTATTAATCAAAACTTGTAAAGTTTAAAACTTTTGATTCAGTAACACTAAGTTTAAAAGGTTAAATTCATTTGTAATCTCAATAAGGAGTTTTTATCTATAATGTTATATGTTTCATCAAGTAATTATCACATTTAAGGTCTTGAGGTAGATAAGAGTGATAATTATGAATTATAGATTTAGTGGGAGTAAGTTTATTTTCCTAGTATAATATGTCTATGACATAGTGTTTGCTTTTAGAATAAAAGCTATGATTGAGCCTTTAGAGTGATTATTCTTGGTATTTTTTGGCTTTCTTTTACTATTTTAGCTTTAGAACTCCCTTAATTAGGTACTTTTGTGTGCTACTTGTCACAAAGTAGTTTTGAAGTACCTTAAGGCCATTAAAGTGATTTCCATTGATGAGTTTTGTCATTTTGGCCATTTTTACAGGAGCTTTTGGAAGGTTGGAATTTATTGAATGTTGAAATTCTGTTTTGAATTGTTGTAGTTGTGCAATTGTTGAAGGATCAAGTTTGCTGGAGCATTTTCTAGTATCAGTTCGCAGATTAAGCACGTGTGAGAGATTTCATTAATTGAGTTGGACAAATTCTGCCACATCAGCTGCTGAGAACTAATGGGAAGCTGTCAGACCTTTTTCCTTGTCTATTAAGTCTTTGTTCTAATAACGACATGTTATAAAGGCTTTTTTAGTTGTTTTTAGGGCAAGAGGGATAGGGAGGAGAGAGGAGACATCAATTTTGGGTGGTGAATTCAAGAAGGAGCAGAAGACCTATCTTGGGAGTGGTTCCTCTTTTGGAAAGGAGCTAGAATAACTCAAAAGAGCCATAGAAATTTCTCTCATCTGTCAATTTTTTTTTTCTTACACTTAAACTCTTTTATATTGTAGCTAGATTTCTTTTAAGCATGTTTAGAGTTAGGGTTATTGTTTTATTGCTTTCTTTTCTTGTCATTATGAACTAATCACCCTTGGGGTGAGGATTAGGGAATATTATGTTGATTCAAACTTAATGAAGGAGTAAGTTTCTTGTATTTTCTCACTCTTATGCCTTGTGATTTTACTGTTTAGCTGGGATTTGTTTGGTCGGCTCATCTCAGCACTGTTTATTCCAATTTGGGAAAGGGAATAGTAAACTAATTTCAAGGCATAACACTAGTTCTGATTAAGAGTTTTTTCTCTAAAGGATTTGAGGAGTCTAGAGATAGTCACTCACCTAGTGTTAACAGTTAGGAGCTAAAATTAAGATGTTTAATGAGAATTAATTGCCTAATTTGCAAGGAAATCTTGGAAGATTTCGAGAGTTAAATTGTTTTGGGTGTTGATGCAATTTAGAGCACCAGCATTAAGTTTATTGAAACATAATTTCACCCCTAATCCAAACCCCTTTTTACTATTTTGATTTAAAACTTGGTTTATTGCCTCTGCTATTTGTTAATCCTTTTCAACAATTCTTGTGTCTTTTGTTTGTTTACTTTTAGTCCTTAAGGTTTTGTTGCTCATTTTGTTTATGTTGGTTACCTTTCACTCATTAAATTCAACTCAACTTTGTAAATTTTCTGTAGCTAATCCCTGAGCAAACGATAAAATATACTTATCACTTACTTTTTAGATTGTGTATACTTACACAGTTAGGAGTGTTTTATAGAAAAATTTCATACATCCTTTTAAGTAAACAAGTTTTTGGGGTCGTTTCGGAGATTGGTTTGATTTTTACTTTGTTTGAGTTGTTTTTAGTGATTTTGAGCTTAAAGAAAGTTTTAACTAAGGTGTTTCTTTGTTTTTCAAGTGTTGTAATTGTACATGAATGATTTCCCAAGGTTAGATTTTTTTCTTAGATCCTGGTTAGATTTTTTCTTAGATCCTGAACCTGAGAGAGTTTTTCATAGAAGAAGGAGGATTGAAAAGGAAAGAATGGCATATTTTCATGGAGGTCTTTTAGATCCTAGCAATCCTCAAAATAACTCTAAAAACCAACCACAAGGTCATGGAGGCCTTAGACCATCGTTAGTCGAACCTCAAGCTATGGTCCCTTCCAATGTTATTGTCTTAGCAGATGATAGCAAGAGAGTTATCAGAACTTATGTCAATCCGTTGGTTGAAGAGCTAAATCCAAGGATCATTAGACCAGAAATTCAAGCCCCTACGTTTGAGCATAAACCTATTGTGTTTCAAATGCTCCAATCCATAGGACAGTTTCATGGACTATCATCTGAAAATCCTCATCTGTATTTGAAATCCTTCCTATGGGTTAGTGATTCTTTTATACTGGCAGGAGTGCTTAAAGATGCTTTAAGGTTGAGTTTGTTCCCATACTCCCTTAGAGATGCAACCAAGACATGGTTGAATACACTTCCTCCAGGGGCAGTTGATTCATGGAACACCCTTACTGAAAAATTACTCATTAAGTAATTTCCACCAACTAGAAATGTTAAATTTAGGAATGAGATTGTGGCTTTTCAACAATATGATGATGAAACCTTAAGTGAAGCCTAGGAGAGATTTAAGGACTTTCTTAGAAAGTGTCCTTATCATGGACTCCCCCATTGCATTCAAATGGAGATATTTTACAATGTACTAAATACAACCATTAACACAAGTTGTCGATGCTTCTGCAAATGGGGCTTTTTTGTCAAAAACTTATAATGAAGCATTTGAGATCTTGGAAAGAATATCCTCAAACAACTGCCAATGGGTTGATTCAAAGAGTACCTAAGGTAAAAATAACAAGGGAGTGTTGAAATTAGATGCCTTAACTGCTCTCAATGCACAAATGGCATCCATGGCCAACATGTTAAAGAATTTAACCGTTGGAAATGCAGCTCAAACCTCCCTTACTGTTCAAAATGCAACTATGGTGAATCAAGTAGTAAGTACTGAATCATGTGTTTATTGTGGTGAAAGACACACTTTTGAATTTTTCCCCAGCAATCCAGCTTCAGTTTACTATGTTGGGAACCAAACTAATCAAAGGAACAATCCTTATTCTAATACTTATAACCCAGGTTGGAGAAATCACCCTAACTTTTCTTGGGGAGGTCAATGAAGTAAATCCCAAGTCACTCAAATGCAGCAAAAAGTGAATTATCCACCAGGTTTTGGGCATCAGAATCAACAAGCCTATGACAATTAGCCAATGCTCCAGCATCATAAGACAGTAGTCCCACAACATGTTCTGGGTACTTCTCTTGAAAGCTTGGTGATGGCGCTACACGCAAGTGCACGTGATCGAAGTAATATCAAACTGGAATATTCCATAGTATCGAACCCACAAGAAGTGGGTTTACAAGTTAAATCGAAAAACCAAGAAATGTTAGTGAAAATGCAAGTAAGGTAACCAAGTGTTGCAAAAATGTTTTGGAAGGTTATCTATACTACTAAAAGTTCAAGGAAAATCAATGAGTCAAAAAAAGGGAACTCAAGTGTTTTTGCCCATTTGGAGAAAATGCTGATAAAAATGTTGCAGCAATTGTGTCAGCAATTTCAAATCAAAGTAAATAGGATTCAATTCCTATTTGGTTTTGCTCCCAAATTCTCTTGTAAACTAAGCAATTAAACGTACATGTTTGTGGCTAATTGAGCTTAGATGTTCTCGCACACAACCCTCTTGATTTCGAAGTCTCACCCTATGTCTAGGATTGAAGTTTCAGATCTTATGTCTAAGTCCTTTCCTCCGTTGTTTCTAGGAGATCCGTTGAATCTTGACCCTCTCGGTATCAAATTCCAGCTTGTTGAACACGACCTAGCGGTTAGCTAAGGTTGTCCAAAATTTATTCACTAAAAACAAACTTCGATTCGGTTGCCAACACAATTACTTTGCTATTTTAAGCTAGACATCTCTCTTTTAGGGCATTCACACTTGAATCCCTAAAGAAGATTTAGCTCATGATTAAAACAAAAAAAACGCGATTTTAGTTGCTGAAAGTATGAAAGAAAAACAGAAATGAAGTAAGTTGGAATCGATGGAGGAAAAATACTTAGTATTGCATGTAAAAATCTCTTCGTTTTCTCCCTCTTTATTCACGAAAAAAGTAAAGAAACCAAGCTTGATATTAAATTGAATGAATGAGAGGAAAACGAAGAAAATAACAGTAATTACAAGAAAAGAAAAACAGTAATTCTATTGAAGTAATGCTTTCGGGTTTCTTCTTTTACTTTATTCAAAGAAAGACTTTTAAACTAAGTACAAAGGTTAATGAATTGAAATCAAAACAGAAACTAAATTGAAATTTAAATGTGCAGAAGGTAACAAAAAAAGAAAAACAAAAGAATCAACAACTCAACACACCCTTTGTTAATCGATTCTACCCACACTTGGGTTAGATATCTTAACCTTCAATACTTTCGCAATGAGGGATTAACCGAGGGCTATTACAACTAAAAGAAGAATAAAAAGTTGTTATAAAAATAGAACTGAAACCTTAAAAAGAACTCTGTTTAAAGCTTCAAAAACAACATAAAATAAAGAAAGAAAAGTGCAACTCGTATGTTGTAGAAAACCCATAAAATGTCCTTTATTTATAGGTGGTGCAAGCTATGGTTTCCTTCTAAATCCACCCTCAATCAATGAGAAATTATTTTGGCATGATTCTAGGTTGTATTCTTTCCAAAAATGAGCAAGAATCTCCCAAAATCTCGAAATCCTGAAAATTGTGGCGTTTCCCCGAAATCTAAAATTTTTACTAGCAACTTTGTCCAGCAATTTGTTTGACATTTATTGGCTACTTTGTTGGTTAAAATGCAACTCTAATTTCCTTGGCTTTTTTTCTACTCTCCTTTTTTTTTCACAAAATCACACCAAATTAGCTTGTTTTCCACCAATTTTCAATTCTTTCTTATTTTTCACAAATTTTAGCAAGCTTGAAAAATTTTACTCATGAAAGATATTTTTAGCGTGCCACAAAATAAATAATTGCAATAAAATAGACAAAAATGACCAAATTTAGGTATAAATAATCCCCATAAATGAGAATTATCACTTGGTGAAGGAATATATGGCTAAAACTGATGTTGTTATTCAAAGTCAACAAGCTTCAATGAGAAAGTTTGAAGTACAATTGGGTCAGCTAGCTACTGAATAAGAAGGCCTCAAGGTAAGCTTTCTTCTGACACTAAAAATCCAAAAATGGAAGGAAAAGAGCAAGTGCAAGCCATAAAGCTAAGGAGTGAGAAACCTTTAGCCAAGCCTAAGGAAATCAATAAAAAGAAACAAATAGTTAAGGATTTTGTTGTTCAAGTTGAGGAAGAGAGAAAAGAAGAATAGTTGGAACCTAGGGAAGTAGGAAATGCAGAGATTGAAGAGATACCTAGAGCAACCTTCAAAATTATTTGAATGCATTCCTACCATTGTTCCAGAGTTTAAACCACCTCCTCCACCATTCCCTCAAAGGTTGAAGAAGAAAAAAAAAATAAGTGGTTCATTTTGAGAAATTCATGGGCATCCTTAAGGAGATTCACATAAACATACCCTTGGTGGATGTTCTAATGCAAATGCCAAATTATATGAAATTTCTCAAGGATGTTTTTCTAAAAGAGAAAGATTTGAGAAGTTCAAAGTGGTGTCCTTGAATGAGAAATGCAGTGTTATGTTAAGAAAAAGAATTCCTAGCAAAGAGAAAGACTCAGGTGTCTTTACCATTCCAGTGTCTATAGAAGGACAATAGCTAAGGAGAGCTTTTTGTGACTTGGGTGCAAGCATTAACCTCATCTCATTATTTATTTATAAGAAATTTGGCATAAGTGAGGCTAGACCTACTACAGTCACCTTGCAGCTAGCCGATAGATCTATTACTCACCCTAAAGGCAAGATTGGGGATATTTTGGTTCATGTGGGTAAGATTATATTCCCTGTTGATTTCATTATTTTGGACTATGAAACGGATAGAGAGGTGCATATAATTCTAGGAATACCTTTTCTTAAAACGGAAGCGGTTGTGAATCGCGCGCTCTTGATTTAGTTACAACAATTTAATTCAAGAACGAGACTAACTAGATTAATCATATAAATATAATGGACAACAAGGAATATTACCTTTGAAGAACCTTTCTTCAAGTGCTCCTCCTCTCTCGCGATCAAGATCTCAGCAACACGAACCACGAACGGAATAAGACACGACCACTGGATCTTCTCCGTTGTTCTCTAGGTGAGTGAGGAATGTGGGTTTCCTTTAGGAGATATGAGATGTTGTGAGAAAGATGTTTGTGTTTTGGAACCTTTCCAACAACACAACAAAGGCTTGAAATCACTTAACCCAGTTGCATCTCATGCAACCATATATATAGGAAAATAGGATGGAAATGACCATCCTACCCCTCCTTTATTCTCTCTTTAGTATATGGTTTATATGTGAATCTAATTCACATTAAAACTATATATTATATCATATATAATTGATATAACACCTCAGGTATGAAATTGAACACTTCAATTTCATTCCTAACTTTATACCCTCAATTTCAATTTCATTTCTAATGGACCTACAGTTCATGAGCTCCAATGATATGAGATTAACTGATCGAACTCTTTGATCCAGTTAATCAATATTCATTAACTACAAGTCACTCCACTATAGAATTGTAGTTGCACTCTCCTCACTGTAGATAATATTGTGTCCACTGATATAGTCATAACCCATGATTCGACCCTTCACAGGTTGTTCGTAATCACGGCTGGATCAAATTACCGTTTTACCCCTGTGATTACCTCTTTTTTTCTTAAGCACCACTGATCCTCTAATGAACAACAAGTCTAAGGTCCTACCTTAGACTATACCCTCATAGAGGGTGGGGCCCCGTTGTTCAAGACCTGAAGTCAGTTCTTAAGGGAACAACATATCTAATTCCTTAGTGTAGGAATGAGTGAATTCTATCTTGCACAATTAAGTTCCCAGCTACCTACGAGGTTCTGTCTCTAAGAAGGTAGGCTTATTGAGCCTTCATGAGTCACTCTCACCCATACTAGTCTCCAAGGACAAACCCTTATAAGCGTGGAGTTCTTAACTTGCACAGATTAAGGTCGAGTCACTAATGACCATCTATAAATTACTAGTCTTATCCTCATTAACGATGTTACATTTGGTTAGACTAATGATTTCATGATCCGGTCTTGTATGAACTCTTCATACAGGATGCCCCCACTCGTATGTCAACTACATGAATGAGTTGGATTACCTCATTTGTACTAGTTACAAAGTAGGTCGCATCCATGGTGTTACCAGAATGAGGTTTCCAACCTTATTCTTATACCATAGACCATTTAGGTTATATTCTTGAACACAATCCAAATAGTGTCCACTACACTGATGTTCAAGATATATGTTATAACCTTGGAGCTTAGTTTATTTGATTTATAAAGCAAGACTGTAATTCTATCAAAACAAATAACCCTTTATTTAATTGATCAAAATTACACAAGTTTAGGGCATAAATCCCAACAATCTCCCACTTGACCTAAAGTTTGTGGAGTACTAAGACATTACAGTAATGTAAATACAATAAACTAGGGCATTTAAATCCCTTTGTACAAAATACTCCCACTTGCCCTAGTTGGGGAAGACTTGTAAACCTAAATCTTTTAGGTGACTCTCAAATACTCTAGCCGTGAGAGCCTTTGTAAAAGAATCAGCAACGTTGTGCTCTGAGGCTATCTTCGTGATAATCACGTCTCCTCTATGCACGATCTCCCGGATGAGATGATATTTTCGCTCAATGTGCTTTCCCCTCTTGTGACTTCGAGGTTCCCTTGAATTTGCCATCGCACCACCTTATCGCGCATGTCTGACGTGATGGGCAAAGTCATATTTGGCACAACTTCCAAATTTAGCATGAATTTCCTTAACCAAATGGTCTCCTTAGCTGCTTCACAAGCTGTTACATATTCGGCCTCCATGGTGGAATCAACAATGCATCCTTGCTTGACGCTTCGCCATACTACAGCTCCTCCGTTAAGAGTGAATACTGACCCTGATTTAGATTTCCGAGAAGGTTTATCAGTCTGAAAGTCAGAATCCGTGTATCCTATAAGGATCATATCCTTAGCTCCATACACAAGCATGTAATTCCTTGTTCTCCGAAGATACTTAAGGATTGTTTTAACCGTTGTCCAGTGTTCAAGTCCTGGATTGGATTGATACCTACTGACCATCCCAATTGCAAAACAGATGTCAGGCATAGTACACAACATGGCGTACATCAGGCTCCCAACAGCTGATGCATAAGGAATCCGTCTCATATCCTCAACTCTTTGAGGTGTCTTAGGACACTGTTCTTTAGACAAATGGATTCCATGTCTAAAAGGCAACAAGCCCTTTTTGGAATCTTGCATCTTAAACCTTGACAACACTTTGTCTATGTAAGATGCTTGAGACAAGGCTAGTATTTTATTCTTGCGGTTTCGAAAATCTAGATCCCAAGAACAAACTGCGCATCACCCAAATCTTTCATTTGGAACTGCGTAGCTAGCCATTCTTTGATGTCAGTAAGATAACCTACATCATTCCCAATGAGTAGGATATCATCCACATAGAGAATCAGGAATGCGACAGAATTATTGATGATTTTCTTGTAGACACAAGGTTCATCATCATTCTGGTCAAAACCATAAGATCTGATTGCCTCATCAAATCTTATATTCCAGGACCTAGAGGCTTGTTTCAGTCCATAAATTGACCTCTTAAGCCTGCAAACCTTTTGCTCTTGTCCTGGTTCAATGAACCCTTTGGGTTGGTCCATGTAGATGTTTTCCTCAAGATTGTTATTAAAAAAGGTTGTCTTGACATCCATTTGTCATACCTCATAGTCATAATATGCGGCAATTGCAAGAAGGATATGGATAGACTTTACCATAGCAACAGGTGAAAAGGTCTCCTCATAGTCAACCCCTTCAACCTGGGTATAACCCTTTGCTACAAGTCTAGCCTTAAAGGTTTGCACCTTCCCATCTACACCACGCTTTCTCTTGTAGATCCACTTACAACCTATAGGTTTTACCCCATCAGGGGGTATCTACAAGATCCCAAACAGAATTGAAGTACATAGACTCCATTTCTTGGTCCATGGTTATGACCCATTTGTCTTTGTCTTTGTCAATCATTGCTTGATTATAAGTCAATGGATCCTCGCAGTTGTCATTTGGTATAACAACTTGGGTTTCAGCTAAACCCATGTAACGGTCAGGCTGTATCACAACTCTCCAACTACGTCGAGGCATACTCAACTCTTGAGATGGACTCTCTTGACTAGACAAACTAGTATCAACAACTCTTGTTGACGTACTAGTGTTCTTATTAGCAACATTTGCTATTGTTCCGTCTAACTCACTCAACACTACTTTACTTTTTGGTTTGTGGTCCCTTATGTGGTTCTCCTCTAAGAAAATGGCATTTGTCGACACAAAAACCTTATCTTCCTTAGGATCATAGAATTAACCACCTTTTGTTTCTTTTGGGTATCCTACGAATAGGCATAACTTTGAACGTGAATCCAACTTCTTTGGATTTGTCACAAACACATGTGTTGGACATCCTCATATTCTGAAGTGACATAAACTACCTTTACGTCCTTTCCAGAGTTCAAAAGGTGTTTCAGAAACACTTTTTGAGGCACATTATTCAAAATGTATACTGCAGTCTCCACTGCGTAACCCCAAAAGGAACTAGGGAGATGAGCATAACTCATCATTGATCAAACCATGTCCAACAGGGTTCTATTTCTCCTTTTCGATACACCATTTTGTTGTGGTGTGTCGGAGCTGAGAGTTGGGATGTAATTCCATGTTCTATCATATAGTTCTGGCATTTTAAATCCATGTACTCTCCACCTCGATCCGATCGAAGTGTTTTAATAGTTTTACCTAATTGATTTTCAACCTCAGTCTTGAATTCCTTGAACTTTTCAAGTGCTTCAGACTTGTGGTGCATTAGGTAAATATGCCCAAATCTAGAATAATCATCTATAAAAGAGATGAAATATTCACATCCTCCCCTGGTTTTAACATTCATCGAACCACAAAGGTCTGAATGTATAAGCTCAAGAGGTTCTTTGGCTCGTAACCTTTTCCACTAAAAGGTCTTTTAGTCATTTTGCCTTCCAGGCAGGATTCACATACAGGTAAAATATTTTCTTCTAACTCATTTAGAAGTCCATTCTTTACCAATCTCTCAATCCTATTGAGATTAATGTGACACAATCTTAGATGCCAAAGATGAGCATTTTCTTTAGGAGAAATTTTACGTTTCTTAGTTTGTGCGTTTGCAGTTTTAAATAATTCAGTGTTCAAAACTATTTTGACTGAATTAGGCCTTAAAACATACAACTCATTTTCTAATAAAGCTGAACATATTTCTATACCTTTCTTCAAAATAAACACTTTATTCATAGAGAAGGAAACAGAAATACATTGTTCTATAAGGTAAGAAATGGAAATAAGGTTTCTAGTAAACTCTGGTATCACTAATATATTGTCCAACAATACATATTTCTTGCCAAAATAAAGGTTCATCGTGCCTACTGCTACAGCTGAGAAGACTTCTCCATTTCCAACCCGGAGCGTTATCTCTCCTTTCTGTAGCTGCTGCAAGGAATCAATTCCCTGAAAACAAGAGCAAACATGATTAGTGGCGCATGAATCAAGTATCCAAGCATTTTTATCATTATCCACTAAACAAGCTTCTAGGCAAAATAAATCATATTTACCTTCCTTCTTCTTTTCTGCAATGTACTTCGGACAGTTCCGTTTCCAATGCCCGTCTTCGTTACAGTGGAAACACTTTCCTTTGTCAGCAACGTTTTTTACTTTCTTGCCCTTCTGGGCGGCAGCTTTGTCAGCATGTTTCCCTTTACCAACCTTCTTCATGTTCTTCTTCTTTCATTTCAGGTTAGAAGAAGATGAAGCCATTGATTTTGTACCAGAGGTCGAACCTCTGTGATAACTCCTACTGGCAACATTTGCCTCACCTTTCGATCCCTGAATTTTCATCAAGGTTGAAGCTGACCTGACTCGACTCATCGATGGAAGCATCATTCAACTCCGCGATGTTAAAGTGCACCATCATATCCAAGACATGATCCCGAACAGATGTACCCTCTGGGATCCTTGAGTTAAATATGTACTTTAGGGCATTATGTCGGGCCTGTGTGGACTGTTTTTCAAACATACACTACACAGAATCCATGATTTCTTTGGCAGTAATCATGCCCTCATGTTTTTTGGCTAATATGTCAGACATACTTGCCAGCATGTAGACCTTAGTCTTATCATTGGCCTTGATCCATCGATCATATGCATCACGAACATTTCGTGACGCATTCGAGCTTGGCACCTGAGGACACTCCTCAGTTAACACAAACTTCAGATCATCCACTACTAATATAGTGTTGAGTTTGTTTTTTCATGTCATCATATTCTCTCCGGTTAACTTTTCCGCACCCAATAAGGAAATTATAGAGCTAGACATTTTTGTTGAAAATTTACAAACAAACTTGTATGAGTTTCTTGCTATAACTCTAATCCAATCATGTTTTAGCTAATTATCAAATGATTCCTAGGTCATTTATAATTTGTAATGATACTCCAAAGGTTTAGAATGTATGACACCGAAGGGTAATCAAAGACACTCCTCCTCTGGATCAAGACACTCTTGACCAAAACCTAATACCAGAATAACTCTTATTCCTATAGATTTTAGTTACCATTTTTTGGTCAGGATACATACACAACTTATGTACCCCGTGAGTGCAACCCTCTGTCTTTAGATCCTAGAGCCTCCATCCAATAAAATCCGCCGAAGGTAGGACTAGATTGAAAAATAGTCTAAGGAAATCTTTATCTTTTTCGGGTGTCTACTGTGTTCGATCTCCTATGATCAAGCCCTCCGAAGGGATTGTCTGGTCCAGGCCAAACTAGCAGGCTGACCATAATGATCTAACGGTGTAAATCGATAAAAGTGACCGTAGGTTTTGTTTTCACTAAACCTGCTCCCACTCACTATAAGTACCCTCTCCATTCACCTTGATATTGACTCATACAAACACCATCCGAAGGGGGACGCTCCTGTTTGCGCCACGAGGCCAAGTATGAGTCTCACGGTGTGAACTTCCCGAAGATAGCGTAGGTGAAAAAATATGTATCTCATACACTATTCCTCCCACTGAATACTTTAAAGTTATAGGAATATTACTTAGGCTAAAACCCGGCTAATGGTTTTACCTAACTCTATCAATATAACTCTTATATCGATAATCAATATAACTCTTATATTGATTTTACCATAAGTTTGTCAATATAACTCCTTATATTAAACCTAGGATTTCTAGTTTATTAACCCCTTAATAAACTCGTTGACGCTACTGTAATTTATAAACTCTCTGATTAAATTTCACTCCCAGGTCAGTTCCCAGGTAGGAGTGTTCCGTTTCCATCAACTTAAATACTCCAGCCTATACAGAACTTGAAGGGAATGAGAATCCCACGAAGCGGAAGATGATTGAATCGTCGAGGTATCAATATGCAACATAGTTTTGTTAAAAATGATCTAACACTTAGATCTAGGCTAAACATGCTTCAAGAAGAAGAAATTTACTGCAAGAATATATTTTACTTACTTGTTGTAGACAAACACTGCAAATTCTTCCTCGGACCACGAACTCTTCGGGCTACTCGATCTCAACAAAAACTTCCACCAAAAAGATCTTGAACACCACCAAGTGATCTTCTCGGTTGTTCTCTTTTGGAGAAGGGAAGATGGTGGGATCTTGTAAGAGTTTTGGGGAGGGTGGAGAATTGAGAGAGAATTGAGAGAATTTTTCTTCTCTTCTTTGATGAAAAACAAGAAAATGAGAGAATGATCACCAAACCCTTCTTGCAAAGGGTTTAAATAGTGGGAATGAGGTAGTTAATTTCTCCTCATTATTACCACTATACCATTAACCATAGGTTATGCAAATCTCATTTGCATAACCACATAATATAAGATATCTCATATCTCATATTGCAAATCTCATTTGCAATAATTGTGGATTAATTAAATTGAATCACATCCAATTTAATTTCTCTCAATCAAATTCTCCAATTAGTCCTAATTCAACAATTAGACTAACCTATAGTTTATTATGAATCTCATTCACATTAAACTATATATTATATCATTCATATCTCATATAAATGACATAAATGCCCTTAAAGTGAAATTGAACACTTCAATTCCATACCAAAACAATAACCCTTCTTTTAACCGGGGTGGAGCCAACCGAGGGACCTAATGGACCTACAATTGCCGGGCTCCAATGATCCGAGATTAACTGTCAAACTCTTTGACCCGGTTAATCAACATTCATTAGCTACGGTAACACTCCACTATAGCCCGTAGCTGCACTCCCGTCAGTGCAGAATATTACGTGTCCACTGATATAACCAATGCCCATGAGTCGATCCTTCACAGGTTGTTCATAGACACGGTTGGGTCAAATTACCGTTTTATCCTTGTGTCTACCTCTTGATCCTTAAGTCCCCACCGCTGCTCCTCTAATGAACAACATATTGTGATGGTCCAACCATACACAACACCCTTCTCGGGCCGGTGAGAAGGTGGGCGCCGTTGTCCAAGCCCCGAGACAAAGACTTAAGGGAACAACCCTCTAGTTTCCCTAAAGGCGGAGCGAGTGAATTCCATCTCGCGTAGTTAAGTTCCCAACTCCTACTTGGTTCTCGTCACACGAGAAGATAGGCATATTGGGCGAGTAATCGTGACCACCCTCACCCGTACTAGTCAAAAGGACGGACCATGATGCAGAGTCCGTGTAATACGCTCGTGGATTCGTGTCGAGTCACTAATGGTCATCTCACGAAGTTATTAGTCTCATCACAGCGGTGTTACATCGTGAGGTCTAATAATTCATGGTCCGGTCTTGTACAATCTCATTGCATGGATGCCCCCACTCGCATGTCAACCACATGAACGAGTCGATCATCACCGTCATGTATCTAATACAAAGCGGGCCGCATCCACGGTGTATCCGAGGATTAGGTCTCCAACCCTATCCATATATCAGAGACCGTTCGGGTCATTAACTCGAACGTGATCCTCCCTATGTGTCCACTACACACCGTTCAAGTTCTAGTTCTCTCATAAATTCAATGACCCTGGAGCTTAGTTTATTGGAAATGTTTATAAATATTGCGAGACACAAAGTGATGAAATGAATAACTCTTATTAATTTCAAACAATATATTACAAACACGAGATTAGGACAAAAATCCCAACAGAACTTTCCTTAGACAAAGTTCCACTTTTAATCATAGCTTATAAATTACTTGGTTCCTAATTCTAATCTAATTAGAACTAGATAACCTAAGGTTTATTATTTCCAAGTTCTGAACACTTTAAAACTAATAATTAACCTTAGGTGACATGCATACTATGTTATAGTGCTTGATCATTCATCACATTAATAATAAGACATTCATAGCATAATTATCTCATGATATATAATGCATGTCAATGTTGTCCATAAATTAATATAACAACTTTATATTAATTAATCATGCAAAACTATATAATATAACTCTTTATATTACAAATGATGCATGAAAATGCTTAACCTAAGGTGGGATTTCTAAAATAAAAGCATACATTATGCATGGCAATAATTACACAACAATTACATAATTTAAATAGCAAAATTAGACCAATTTTGGCACCCTAAAATAATTTTAATTAATATAATCTAATTATATTAATTAAAATTAAATATATTAAATATAAAATATTTTTATAATTAATATATATAATAAAAATGAATGTTCGCCCGTTTGAAGTCTGGCCGAGAAACGCCCAGCGTTACAGTAACGCCAATGGCGTTGCAGTAACGCCGCGCTTTGTCTGTTTACGCCCATTGGAGCTGCGTTGAACGCCGCGCTGGCGCGGTAACGCCGCCTCGATGCACGCCTCCTTTCGCAAGCGCAGCGTTGTAACGCCAATGAACAACATGCCGCAACGCCGCGCACGACAAAGCATATGAAATCTTTTATTCCAAGCTCGTTTTTGCACCGATCTTCTTAGCAACCACCTTGCCTCAATCGACACGGACTTACAGACTCGATTTACAATTAAATTTGCCCAAAACACCGAGCCCTTACATTGAACGATTCAATGGAAATTGTAAATCTAAGTGCCAAAATCGAAACCATCTAATTTGCAAAACCGTTCATACATCTCATGCAAAAACAGTAAATCTCACCTCGTTCTTGAAAAATCCAGAACGTAAATCAAGAACGCAATTGGTCTCTGATACCAATTGAAGGGAATCAAGTCTCGCAGCGGAAGCGGTTGTGAATCGTGCGCTCTTGATTTAGTTACAACGATTTAATTCAAGAACGAAACTAACTAGATTAAGCATATAAACATAATGGACAACAAGAAATATTACATTTGAAGAACCTTTCTTCAAGTGTTTTTCCTCTCTCATGATCAAGATCTCAGCAACACGAACCACGAACGGAATAAGACACGACCACTGGATCTTCTCCATTGTTCTCTAGGTGAGTGAGGAATGTGGGTTTCCTTTAGAAGATATGAGATGTTGTGAGAAAAATGTTTGTGTTTTGGAACCTTTCCAACAACACAACAAAGACTTGAAATCACTTAACCTAGTTGCATCTCATGCAACCATATATATAGGGAAATAGGATGGAAATGACCATCCTACTCCTTCTTTATTATCTCTTTAGTAAATGGTTTATATGTGAATCTAATTCACATTAAAACTATATATTATATCATATATAATTGATATAACACCTTGTGTATGAAATTGAACACTTCAATTTCATTCCTAACTTTATACCCTCAATATTACCATGTTGAGCCAACAGAGGGACCTAATGGACCTACAGTTCATGAGCTCCAATGATATGAGATTAACTGATCGAACTCTTTGATCCAATTAATTAATATTCATTAACTACAAGTCACTCCACTATAAACTTGTAGCTGCACTCTCCTCACTGTAGATAATATTGTGTCCACTGATATAGTCATTACCCATGATTCGACCCTTCACAAGTTGTTCGTAATCACGGTTGTTCGTAATCACGGTTGGGTCAAATTACCGTTTTACCCTTGTGATTACCTCTTTGTTCCTTAAGCACCATTGATCCTCTAATGAACAACAAGTCTAAGGTCCTACCTTAGACTCATACCCTCATAGAGGGCGAGGCCCCGTTGTTCAGACACCGAGTCGATTCTTAAGGGAACAACCTATCTAATTCCTTAGTGTAGGAATGAGTGAATTCCATCTTGCACATTTAAGTCCCCAAACTACCACGAGGTTATGTCCACGACAAGGTAGGCTTATTTGAGTCTGGCCATGTGCCACTCTCACCCATACTAGTCTAAGGACAAACCCCATAAGTAGGAGTTCTTAACTTACTCAGATTCGTGTCGAGTCACTAATGACCATCTATAAATTACTAGTCTTATCCCACATTATCTGTTGTTACCTTTGGTTAGACTAATGATTCATGATGCAGTCTTGTATGAACTCTTCATACAGGATGACCCCACTCGTATGTCAACTACATGAATGAGTTGGATTACCTCATTTGTACTAATTACAAAGTGGGTCACATCCATGGTGTTACCAGAATGAGGTTTCCAACCTTATTCTTATACTATAGACCATTTACGTTATATTCTTGAACACAATCGAAATAGTGTCCACTACACTAATGTTCAAGATATATGTTATAACCTTGGAGCTTAGTTTATTGGATTTATAAAACAAGACTGTAATTCTATCAAAACAAATAACCCTTTATTTAATTGATCAAAATTACACAAGTTTAAGGCATAAATCCCAACAAGTTGTTGATGTTTATGAAGGGACAATCACATTGAAGATGAATGATCAAAAGATTGAGTTTAGCATTTATGATACAATGAAACACCCAGCGGGTATGGAGAATTGTTTTGCTCTTAATAAGCTGGAGAAAGTAATTGAAGAAACTGTTGAGCAAGAAATGTTGGAGCATCATATTCAGTTTTTTGGACAGATTACAGGGGGAGACTTGGAATTCTGTGAGTTAGAAGAAGAGGGAGAAATCTTAGCTGAGTTAACCAGCTTCAAGAGGGTGTTTGAGTCTTTAGAGTTGGGGAAGAGGAAAACCCCACCTATGCAGCCCTCTATTACAGACCCTCCCACTCTTGAGCTAAAACCTTTGCCAAATCATTTGAAGTATGTATTTTTAGGGGAAAGAGAGATTGCTCATTATCATGTCAGCAAGACTATTGCCCAAGGATGAGGAGATGTTGTTAAAACTGTTAAAGCAACATAGAAAGGTCATAGGTTGGACTTTGGTTGATATCAAAGGCATAAGTCCCTCTTTTTGCATACATAGAATAAATTTGGAGGAAGGAAACTTAAAATCTATTGAGCAGCAAAGGAGACTCATTCTAACTATGAAAGAAGTTGTCAAAAAGGAGGTAACTAAGTGGCTTGATGTTGGCATCATATACCCTGTAGTTGATAGTAGTTGGGTTAGCCTTATCCAATGTGTACCAAAGAAGAGTGGGATGACAGTTGTGACAAATGAAGCAAATGAATTGATTTTCCACTAGAACAGTGACGGTGGAGAGGGTACATGGATTATAGGAGGCTTAACAAAGCCACTCATAAGATCACTTTCTTTTACCCTTCATTGACCAATTGTTGGATAGGTTAGCTGGCCAAGCATACTATTGCTTCTTGGATGGGTATAGTGGCTATAACCAAATCACAATAGCTCCCCATGACCAAGAAAAGACTACTTTTATATGTCCTTATGGAACCTTTGCCTTTAGGAGAATGCCCCTGCAACCTTTCAAAGGTGCATATTGGTCATTTTCTCTGATTTAGTTGAGAATGTCATGGAAGTATTCATGGATGACTTCTCAATTTTTGGAGAGTCATTTGAGGTTTGTTTAGAAAATCTAGAAAAAGTGTTGACAATGTGTGAAGAGACCAATTTGGTTCTAGATTGAGAAAAGTGTCAATTTATGGTGAGAGAAGGCATTGTGTTAGGGCATAGGATTTCAGAACAAGGTATTGAAGTGGATAGAGTAAAAGTGGAAATCATTGAGAAACTTAAGCCACCAACATCAGTTAAGGGCATAAGAAGTTTTTTAGGGCATGTTGGCTTCTCTAAGAGGTTTATCAAGGATTTTTCTAAGATATCCAAGCCTTTGTGTACCCTTTTGGAAGAAAATAGACCTTTTGAATTTAGTTATGAATGGTTAGTTGCTTTCAAGACTTTAAAAACTGCTTTAATAACATCTCTCATCATGTTAGGACCTAAGTGGCATTTACCTTTCGAGGTTATGACTGATGCAAGTGATTATGCAGTAGGGGCCATGTTGGGACAAAGGTATGAGAAGAAGCTTATCCACCCTGCATACTATGCTAGTAGATCAAGCTTATCCACCCAGTATACTATGCTAGTAGAACTCTTAATGATGCTCAGTTGGATTACACAAATATAGAAAAAGAGTTGCTAGCTATAGTGTTTGCCCTTGAAAAGTTTCGAGCTTATTTGGTGGGTTCCAAAGTCACTATTTTCACTGATCATGCGGCTATCAAATACCTTTTGGAAAAAAGAGAGGAAAAGCCTAGGTTGATTAGATGGGTGTTGTTACTGCAAGAGTTTTATGTAGAAATCATAGATAGAAAATAATCTGAAAATCAGGTAGCAGACCATCTATCCAGGCTTGAACCAGCTAAAGCAACGCCCCAGCAATCTGAAATCAGAGATGAATTTCCTGATGAACAACTTTTGACAATAGCTCAAGTGCAAGAAATTGGAATCCCTTGGTATGTTGACTTTGCAAATTATGCAGCCAGTGATATTTTACCTTTGGATTTAACAGGGAAACCATTGAAAAAGTTCATTCATGACTTGAAAGCTTACTTTTGGGATGATCCATACCTTTATAAACAGTGTGCTGATGGGCTTTTGAGGAGATGTGTTTCTGAAGTTGAGATTTATTTCATTCTAGAGCATTGTCATACTTCGTCTTATGGAGGTCATTTTGGTGGCCAAAGAACGGTTGCCAAGGTGTTCCAATCTGGATATTATTGGTCTTCCATCTTTAAAGATGTCCATATGTTTAGCAAGACTTTTGATAGGTGTCAAAGGAGAGGAAACATAGGGAAAAGAGATGAGATGCCCCTTACATACATTTTAGAAGTGAAGTTATTTGATATTTGGGGGATTGACTTCATGGGTCATTTTCCTCCTTCAAAAGGAAATCTATACATTTTGGTAGTTGTGGATTATGTCTCAAAATGGGTTGAGGAAGTGGCTTGTCCAGTGAATGATGCCAAGACAGTTATAAGGTTTTTGCACAAGCATATCTTCACTAGGTTTGGAACTCCTAAAGCTCTAATAAGTGATGAAAGATCCCATTTCGTGAACAAACCAATGACTTACCTCTTGGCTAAGTATAATGTCAAGCATAAGATCTCAACTCCATACCATCCACAACTAATGGGCAAGCAGAGATTTCTAATAAGAAAATCAAGGAAATTCTTGAAAAAGTGGTAAATTCTAAGAGAAAAGATTGGTTATTTAGGCTGGAAGATTCCTTGTGGGCATATAGGACATCATTTAAGACTCCTTTAGGTATGCCCCCTATAGAATTGTTTATAGAAAAGCTTGTCATTTGCTCCTCGAGCTTGAGCATAAGGTCTTTTGGGTATTAAAAGGCTTAATCTGGATAATTCAGCAGTTTGAGCACTCAGACTGTTGCAACTTAATGAATTAGATGAGTTTAGACAGTTTTCCTTAAAATTCCAAAATGTATAAGGAAAAAGTCAAGGCGTGGCATGATAGAAAAATAGTGTCTAACCAGTTTCAAAGAGGATAAAAAGTTTTGTTGTTTAATTCACGGTTGAGATTATTCCCTGAAAAATTAAAATCTAAGTGGTATGACCCTTTTAAAATTATGAAAGTTTTTCCTCATGGTGTTGTAGCAATTAGAGATGAGAAACAAGGAAGAGATTTCAAAGTCAATGGTCAAAGGTTGAAACATTATTGGGGAGAAGAATTTCAAAGGAATATAGCCTCAAGAAGGCAGCTGGACAGTTGATTGGTTTTGAAAGGAAAAAAAAGAGTTATGCTTAATTGTTTATTTTTAATTACTCTCAATTTTGTTTGTTCTACTTGTAGTTTGCTTTGTTTTTATTTTAATTACTTATGTTTTAATTTAGCTAGATTTAGTTAATTTCTATCTTAGCTTGTTTTTCTTCTTTTTATTAGGTTTGTAGGTGTAGCAGATGATTGGGTCACTCAATTTGAATTGACACCAATTCAGTCAAATGATATTGTAAGGTTATGATACAAGATAAATTTGTATAGACATCTCTTTTATTTTGTGAAATGATATTGTGAGATCAATCTCAAGTAACATTGAGATTTCAAAAAAGGGTTATGTTAGAAAAATTTTCAAGTTTTCTAGCAAAAAGGTTTATGTGCTAGGAAAATCATTAAAGAAGACAAGTTTTGTCTCAATAAAAGTCTCTTAAATACATAAATGAAGAATTTCATGATAAAGTTTAAACGTTTCTGCTTCACTATCAATATCGAGAATAAAAGAGGATTGTTTTGATAACTCTTAATAGGATCTAAGGAGCTTTAATGTGCTTAACAAAAGGATACATGCTCACTTATTAAAATCAAATAAAATAGAGATCGTAAGACAACTCGATTTTGATAATAAGTTGCCAACAAGATCCATTTTTTAGGCTATGTTCACTAATGGTTAAAGGTACTGTTGTCATAATTATGACAAATAGCCACTTGTAGTAGTTTTTACCATTGAAGTTTGTGTTCATAGCTTTTTGTATGGCAATAAACTCATAAATATTTTTTATTTTGTCATTAGGTTGTCTTGACAAGAATTTGTTTTTTTTTCATATCACAACAATAAAACCTTTTATATATGAGAATTATAAGCTTTGGCTAATAAAGAAAAATCAGAGTTTTGATTGTGTCTAAAGAAATATAACTCCTTCATTGCAGATCCATTCATTATGAAATTTCAAGCAGTTTTAGGAGCACAACACTCATACAGGTGTGTGAAAACTATGGTATGACAGTTGAATGAAACTTTATGCCTTCTTAAAGTAGATACAAAATTGTATTTTCTGCCGAATAAGAAATATGAATTATCTTTTGTTACTCTAAATGAATTTCTTTCTAATTTTTATTTGACATAAGACTAGAAAGAATACAGTTTAATCCTTTTAAAGAATAAAGTTGGACTAGTTGGAAATAGGCATGTTTAGATCATATTAATGTAATTTCCATGTTGCTCTTCTACACTTGTTGAGTATATTTGGTGTGATGATCATTATAGACTGATTTGCAACTATACATGTGACAAAAGTCGCCTTGGTTCCTCATTGATATACAAAATAGACCGGATCGTGATTAAAGGGAAATTTCTTTTAAAATAGCATTAAGTTGTGCACTAAAGAATAAATGGATAATTTTAATTAGGAAATTGTTACGAGATTGTTGGAATTAATTTAATAAATAATTCATATGGGTAACAAATTAAATGACAATTATATTTGGGTTATTTAATAGGCATATTGCGTGGTCTTGATAATGGGTCCAAGACTTCCCATATGTGGTGTGGATTATTAAATAGAAATCATCCTGTTGATCCCAAGGAATTATGGGAACCTGAGATAACTTATAAATAGTAGGGTTATGGTCTCCAATATTCTATACCTCTTTAGCCTCCTATTCCTCATCTAATGGAGAGGATTATCCATTCTGGTTTAGGTTGAATGGTTGAAGAAGACCATAAAACACAAGTTTTATGGATTCAACATGTCTAAAGGTTCTAGGTAATTCTAATCTCTTTTCGTTTTAGTTTCCCTATATAGATTCTTTTAGCAATTTTGTCATATTGTTCCTGATTTTTTATGTCTTTATTCTTGAACAATTATGACTTGAGTTTTGTTAATAAATTCCAACATCTTGAACTTCAAAATTTTATAATCAATTCTTTAAATATTGCAAAAGGTATAAACCACTCTTTAACTATAATAATTATTAAGCATCCAACCCTTAAATTATAAATTGTTACATAAAAAGGAAGTTTTCATATTAACGTTGAGTTGACATCTCGATACATAAGAAAACAAAAATTAATTATAACAACTTTATAGCTTGAGAGTTTGATTGAAACAGTTATAGTTCTAATTAATTATAACAACTTTATAGCTTGAGAGTTTGATTGAAACAGTTATAGTTCAAAGATGATTTGTGCAATTGTAAAATTAGGTTTAATTGCAATAACTTTATAGGTTTTGAGGGTTGACTAGTAAAATTAAAAATTCAAAAGTGTGATTGTTACCGACCAAATTTCAAGGGTAATTTCTGCAATTTTCTCAATATTCAATTATCCTTTCTATTTCCTAGGTAATTTTGATGTTGTTGATATCAATCTAATTAATGGGACAACTTATGTTTAGAATCTTATGGTAAGTATCAAATAAGAAATGAGGAAAAAAGTTTAAGATTGGGATATTCAAATACAACTTAGGATTTGCAAAGCTATCAAAATTCATTAGCCATTAATAGATAGTGGTATTGAATGATAAAGAGGTGTGTTTGGTGTGCAATAGATCTTCCAAGCCAATGATTAAAAAAAGGTATTGGCCCAGTTGGAAATCCATAAATATATTTGTAAATTTAAGGATTCGACATTGATACTATGGATTAAATTATTAATCAGCACTTTCAAAAAAAAGAAATAAATATCCAACACCAAAAAAAAAGTATCGTCAATATGAGTATGAATACTAATAATAAACCTTTAACAGTAAGAAGTCACGTGGGTTATAATAACAATATGGGGTTGTTTGGAGCGCTGGGTGAGTTATAATAACAGATATTATAATAGTCTATGAAACATATAATATTATTTAAAATGCAGAGTAGTATAATCTGAGGTTATAATAGTCTGTGTTTGAGATACAGAGTATTTCACAGGTTATTATAGCACGAGTTATAATAACCAGTGGGCCAAATAATCCCTAAAAAGTGAAAATTTTATAAATTTTTTTCGTTTCCAAAAGTATCTATGGGTATCAATATTACTCCCACAAAAGCCTTAGGACCTATTTGATAACCATTTAATTTTTGGTTTTTGGGTTTTGAAAATTAAGCCTAGAAATATTACTCTTATTTAAAGATTTACTTCTTTTGTTATCTAACTTTTACCTATATATTTTCAGAAGTCAAGCCATATTTTGAAAGCTAAAAAAAAAATAGTTTTCAAAAATTTGTTTTCGTTTTTAGAACTTAGCTAAGAATTCAAATGCTTCCTTAAGAGAAATGAAAACGATTGTAGAGAAATTTAGAGAAAACAAGCTTTAAACACCAAAAACTAAAAATCAAATGGTTATCAAACCGAGCTTGATTTTTTATTTATGTATATACACACATATATAACACCATCTTTGAGTTAAGGTTTCTATTTGGATTTTGGATTCCAGGCATGAGATTCTGTTGGAAGTGAAGATTGTTTGGATGGCACTTTTTCAAGGCATTACAGACAACAAAAGGGCTAAAAAGAGATGAAATAACAGCAAAATTTCATGCCAAAACTTCATGTTACAAGTGACCATAAATCTAAGCAGCATTCACAAAGTGAAAGAACAGAGAGAGTGAGAGAGTGACAATCAATGTCAACACTACAAATCATCATGAAAATCTCTAAAGAGAACAGCAGATCAAAGTTAAACGAAAAGATCACGAACCCGAAAAGGGAGGCTAAAAACAATATACAAAAAGGGGAATTCGAAAAAGGCAAACTAAACAATGAGAATGCTTACAAAACTATCAGTTCAGCTTGAGATCACTTCCATTGCCGTTGATAGGCATTGTCCTCTCTGTTGTTTCGAAAAGCACAGCAGCCGACCGAGTAGACGATAATGAGGAAGACGAGAAATATAATGTTCACTACAGCAACCTTCTTCCAGTTGCTCTTAATATTGTCCAGCAAGCCAGCCTTGCAGGCCTGGCAGTTGAAGCACAGAATGTTGGGGTCATTTTCCCATAAATTACAGTCCGGGTTGGGCGAGTTTGTAGCAGTCTTGTTCCAGAAAATTGGGCTCACATAACCGAAATTGCAGTCGTTTGAAGGTTTACAGCAACCAGACTGCACGTTAGAAAGAATTAGAAAATGATCTACATTCAACATATGAAGAACATGATCCAAGAGCTAGAACAATCAAACTAGTCTAATTTGGCTCAAGGCTAAACTTTAGAAAAATGAAATGTCAAATTTAGTAACTACAAGAAATAGAGGGAAAGTGGTAAAAAACTTGGTGTTCATGAAGCTTGATATTAGAACAAGAATATGCATATGCACACTATCAAGCCTCCACCGGAATTCACCAATAGAAAGTTCAAGTCTCAAACCGCTTGAATCACAGTTGATTGGTCGATCTCAAATGCAAGAATATCAATGAAAAGCAGGAATGATTTTCAAGCAGACGTCTGCATTTTCCTTCTCAAGCTATGAATCCAATCATAGAAATTTCTTGTTAAACTACAAATTTGGTCTCTATAATTTTGAAAAAGTTAGAATTTAGTCTCTATAATTTTAAAGGTTAGAATTAGTCCCTATGGTTTGAGAAAACCTCATAAATAAACTATTTATAAGGTTTTGTCAAACCGTAAGGATGAAATTCTAATTTTTAAAATCACAAGGACTAAATTCTAACTTTCTCGAAACCATAGTGACCAAGTTTGTAATTTAACCAAATTTCTATTAGGGGTATGTGTCACATTCATCTAAAAGCAAAAAAGAATGATCATAAAAATATCGCAAAAGTCATTATCTTCCTTCAGAATTCAATTTTCAAGAGCCTAAAATGGTGTCTCAATAACAATACTGAAGAGCCAATTTCGGGGGGGGGGGAACACAAGCAAACTAACCCACGAAATACATTGCCATTATTAAAAATATGAATACCTCAAGCATGAAATGACCAAATATCATAAGCCCCAATCTTGCTTACATACAAAATGTTTTGTATTCAGCAAAGAGGCTGCACACAGACTAAACCCAGAAATTTATTCCAAAGAAACAGCACAGTTTCATGTCCAGTGGGAAAATACAAACTCAAATTTTCTCAACACCAGATGATGGATCAACACCCAGAAAGCTTTTAAAAAGTGGCAAATCAACAAAAGAAAAAGTCAACAAAGCATAAAGGTGATATGAGAATGACAGAAATAATTGGTGACAAAGAATAAATATACACACAAGAACCTTTTTGTTTTAAAGGATGCTCAAAAGAGGATTAACTTTTTGAGAAAGACAAGAACGAATACTGTACAAAACATTGTTTCAGGAAAAAAAAAAAAAACAGTTGCTGTTTATACAAAATTAGCTCAATAAAAAAACCCAGTTTATGAGAGAAAGGGCACAAAATGTTTGAGAATTAGTAAACTTTACACAATAAGCTCATGGATTCCCACTTAAAATTTCCAATCAAAAGTGAAATTTTGGTATCAGAAAGAGAAAAAAAAAAAGAAATTCAACCAACAGAGATCAAAATGTCCTTAAGATCAACAGAAGAGATCGCCAACAACCATGTACAAAAGAGAAATAATCACCAAAATCAAGATTCAAAACTAAGATTCAAGCTGAAACAGAACAGAAATTCAAACAACAGGGTTCTCAAATTAAACCAATTCCCAATTCAAACCAAATCTCAAAACTCGAATTCACTCTCACCATACCTGAAGAGCAGACAAATTCTCCTTATAGAACTGTTCGACAGTATCCTTAACATACTTATCAGCAAAGGTCGAACAGATCTTCCCATCAATCAAGCAGCTCTTGATTTTGTTCCAATTTTTCGCATTATTCACCCTCTTCTGCAGCCAATCGGAGTAATCCCCAAGCCTATACTCCTTATAACCCCGATTCGACAAGACCTCGCCGGCGCCCTTATTGGTGACCACAAAAGCGAAAATGGTGAAAGCAAAGAGAATAACAATAAGAACAAACATAACCAAAAGGTAAACCCATAGAAGCCAAGAGATTCTACAGCAAGCACCGAGAAGACCGGCGAGAGAAATCAACATAAGAAAAACGCCGATTATGATAACGGGTTTGTCCAAGTACTTCTCGCATTCGGTGCTTCCTTGTTTGCTGAGCCAAACGCCGGCCCAGAGAATCGGGATCGAGAGTAAGAAGGTGATGAAATTGAGGATTCCGACGAGGTTGTTGCTGATTCGAGGCATTGTGAAGAATCCGAGAGGAAGCTCAAGAGGGAAGGAAAGTTTCAGAGTGTTGAAGAAATGGGGAAGAAGAAGAAGAAGAAGTGAAAAGGGACTGAATTTGAGCGACTATATAATGATAGCTTCACGCGCTTGTACGTTTTGGAAACTCGCTATGAATGGCTGCCACGTGTGATAAAGCCTTTTCTCCCTTTGCTTTTCAGGGAGGTTTGAATTTGGGGAAGCTCTTTGTTGGTTGGGTCAAATCTTTTCTCTCTCATCTTTAAATTAAAATTTCATTTTATTTAAATAATAATAAACAACTCTCTATACTTCTTTTGATTTTTTTTTAAATTTTTACTCGAATGGGTTAATATTTAGCTGTTAAACTTAAAAAAATGTCTAAGAAATCTAACCATTTTTAATTTTTATATCCAATAATATTTTATATTTTTATTTTATATTTAATAGGTCTTTGACTTATTAGATACTTTTAAAATTTTACAAACTTACTAGACACAAAATTGAAAGTTTAAAGTCATGTTAGACATAAAATTTAATTTTATATCTAATAGATTAATTACTTCTTAAATTATGAATATGTCAGAAATCTATTAGAGGTTCTTGGGGCGTTGGGTGGGTTATAATAGTCTGTGGAATCATATAATATTATTTAAAATGCAGAGTAGTATATTCTGGGTTATAATAGTCTGTGTTTGGGGTGCAGAGTGTCACGGTCATGCTTGTCCAAGGCGTGTTGCCCATGGCCGCATGGCCGTCCCCATCCTTTTTCATTGTGTTTTCATGTATGCTTTTGCTTTAGCATTGTTATTTCATTTTCATGTATTTTTGTGGGCGTATGACTCCTCGCCAAAATGACGTGCAAGGGAGTCATAGCCAAAATTCCTAGAATGTACTATAGGGGGATGCGAACATTCATCAATTCTCCTACCAAGAGTTATATGCTAGATAAGTGGCTTTCTTATTATTGCTTGTCACCGTATAACTAACTTTCTAAACTCTCACAAACGTTTTCCAAATTGTTTTCACAAATTCTCTCGACCCCGTTTTCTAAAACATTTTCTCAAGAACGGGGTGGAGGTTGCGACATAGGCCCGTTGTGCGCCGCGATCCGAATTTGAGTTGGCTTACTTGCTCGTGGCGAGAGCAAGTGTGCGCGCGATGCCGTGTCGAGACCCTTTCAAAGGTGCGACTGCGTGACGGTTGGTATCGAGCCTAGTTGGCCGGGAAGGCAAGACACGGTAATCATGCTCGCAAACAAATTAAACAAGTCGGACAAAGAGCGGTGGGCGAGATCGAGGAGCAATTGCTTCTCTTGGACTGAAGTCCCCGATAATATTCGGTCCCCAGGATCTCGATGGAAGAGATTGCGGCCAAGGCCGACGCGATTGATGCGATTCTTTGGGCGCGATCGAGGAATGCCCGTCATGAATTGATGGAGAGAGTTGAGACCCTCGAGGGGCGTGGTAAACCGATGTGAAAGCTTCGGGCGTGGTGCTTAGCTCGTCGGGCGGCGTCGCCAAATTGAGGAAACGTGTCGATGGTCTAGCGGTTCCCATAAAGAGTTGGGTCGGATGTTTTTCGACTTTTTGGTTGATGTGAGAGATGCCCCAAGATCGCAGGGGCGAGATAGGCGAGATGGCCGCAAAGCTAAATCTCACCATGATTGCGATGGGAAGTCAAGCCTCACCGAAGGCGCGACCAAGTTGGGGAAGAAGAAGATCCCCGAGCCGAAACCATACGTGGGGTTCGGGATGCCAAAGTGTTGGAAAACTTCATCTTCGATATGGAGCAATACTTTGAGCAAATGAATGATACGGTGGATCGACGAAGAAAGAGTCACCTTAGCAATAATGCATCCGGAAGACGATGCCAAACTATGGTGGAGGACCCGTTATATGGACATCCAAGAAGCGGATGTACCATTAACACATGGGAGACGTTGAAACAAGAATTGCGCTCACAATTCTTCCCGAGAATGTCGAGATAATTGCAAGGCGCAAGCTTCGAGAGTTGAGACATAAAGGTGCCATCCGCGAATATGTCAAAGCAGTTACGGGTTGATGTTGGACATCCGAGATATGAGCGAGAAGGACAAGATCTTCTCCTTTGTCGAAGGGCTACAACCATGGGCTGAGGCTAAGTTATGCGAGCAATGAGTACAACACTTGACCAAAAGCATATGCGCAGGAATGAACGATCGTTTGACTGAGTGGTGAGCAGTATTAATGCACAGTTCCAAGAAGCGGGGATCGAGCAAAACCTCCCACGGGAGAAGATCGATCTCATCACCCTAACTCTCCCAAGAGTAGGGAGGAGATAGCCTAGAAGTTCGGGAAGGGACAAAGCAGGAAATCCCCACCGAGGAATGGAAATTCGTGGCGAGACCACATAACAAGAACAACAACTACCGGAAGTGCGTTCTTTGTGGACAGGTCTCACCGAGTGAGTGATCGCCGAGTAAAATAGCTCTCAAGGCCCTTCAAGCGTCCTATGAGGCAAAGAAAGGAAAGGAAGTCGACGATACGAA
The DNA here is from genome assembly GCA_036507285.1 of Trichosanthes cucumerina. Lineage (NCBI taxonomy): Eukaryota > Viridiplantae > Streptophyta > Magnoliopsida > Cucurbitales > Cucurbitaceae > Trichosanthes > Trichosanthes cucumerina. The sequence goes on along the minus strand of CM071842.1, from coordinate 8,044,430 downwards.
AATTGAGTCCGTACAAGACGAAGACACAGAGAATTCGCGCATTGGCGCCATAAGATTCCTGTCAGCCCTTCAGAAGAGTGGGGGAGAGACAAAGGGCCCATCCAGTAAGGGCTTCATGTACGTTGACGCACATGTCAACAACAAAGCAACCAAGAGCACTATGGTTGATTCGGGAGCCACCCATAATTTCGCCTCGCAGAGGCGGCGCGAGGCGATTGAACTTGTCGTGGAGCCGAGATCGGGAAGGATGAAAGTCGTGGTCAATTTCTACCTATTTCGTGGATTGCAAAGGCGTCTCAGTCAAGATGGGGGACTGGGGTGGTCGCGTAGACCTTGTCGTCGTCAGGATGGACGACTTCGATGTTGTGTTGGGAATGGAGTTCCTTCTTCAGCACAAAGTCATACCTGTGCCCCTAGCGAGTTGTCTAGTAATCACAGGAGGAAATCCCGCCGTAGTGCCCGCGAAGTTGAAGCAGCCTACTGGCGCGCGAGTATTGTCGGCCTTGCAGCTGAGAGCAGGCCCAAGTGAATGTTGTGGCGAGATGTCACGAGTAACAGACCATCGCGACGAGAGAAGCGGCAGTCGAAAGTACACCTCCCGAGAAGAGGATGAAGGAATTCAGTGCAAGAGTGCACACAAAGAGCGCCGAGGCGCGAAGTCGAGGGACTCAGTCAGAGACAGGCCCCTCCAAGAAGTGAAGCCAAAGCGGCGAAGCCCGTAGTGCCGAAGTCGGACTACCCTAGGGCTTGGAAGACGCAATCACAGCGTGGTACGAAGGCGAGCGACGTGACAAGCCCGCCGATCAAACTGAAGAACTCTTTTGAGGTCCTAGCCGGAAGGGCGAGTCGAATCTCGCCCCATATGAGAAGGTGCGGCGAGCTTGCAGATGTGGAAAGAAGCGTGGGAGCAGAAGTCCGTTGGGGACCGAGCTGAAGACTTGAAGACTGCCAACCCAGGTCCATCCCGTTCGAAGAGTGTCGGTTGACGAGGACGTCAACCAATTAAGTGGGGGAGAATGTCACGGTCATGCTTGTCCAAGGCGTGTTGCCCATGGCCGCATGGCCGTCCCCATCCTTTTTCATTGTGTTTTCATGTATGCTTTTGCTTTAGCATTGTTATTTCATTTTCATGTATTTTTGTGGGCGTATGACTCCTCGCCAAAATGACGCAAGGAGTCATAGCCAAAATTCCTAGAATGTACTATAGGGGATGCGAACATTCATCAATTCTCCTACCAAGAGTTATATGCTAGATAAGTGTGGCTTTCTTATTATTGCTTGTCAGCTGTATAACTAACTTTCTAAACTCTCACAAACGTTTTCCAAATTGTTTTCACAAATTCTCTCTGACCCCGTTTTCTAAAACATTTTCTCAAGAACGGGGTGGTGGAGGTTGCGACATAGCCCGTTGTGTGCATGGCGATCCGAATTTGAGTTGGCTTACTTGCTCGTGAGCGAGAGCAAGTGCCGCACGGTCGTGTCGAGACCCTTTCAAAGGTGCGACCGTGACACAGAGTGTTTCACAGGTTATAATAACACATATTATAACTTGTGCCCCAAACAGGCCCTTAGACACAAAATTAAAAGTACCTATTAGACATTTTAAGTTTGGAAATCTATTAGATACAAAATTGAAAGTTCAATGGCCTATTAAACAATTTTTAGAATTAAAGGATCTTTTATACACAAACTTAGATGTTGAGAGACCAAACTTTTAATTTAACCAAACATTCATAAATGTTAGTATCTCTTTTAAATATCTGTCAACATTCATACTTTCAACATGACTCAACTAGCCATACCTATACATATGTTTTAAGGTCAAAATGTTTGATCCCTCAATTTCACATTATTGAACTAAAAAATCAAATTAGAAAATATGAAAAACTCAATAGGTTAGGTCTCGTTTGATAACCACAATTGATTTCCTATTTTTTGTTTTTGAAAATTAAACTTGTTTTCTCACAATTTCTCTACAGTGGTTTTTAGTCTCCGAATGGAAGGTTTTGAATTCTTAGCCAAATTCTAAAAACAAAAACAAATTTTTGAAAACTATTTTTTTTTTAGTTTTCAAAATATGGCTTAATTTTTAAAAACCTAAGTAAAAAGTAGATAACAAAACAAGTAAATCTTTAGATGGGAGAAGTATTTATAGGTTTAATTTTCAAAAACCAAAAACCACAATCCAAATAGTTATCAAACGAGGTCTTAACTATCATATTGGTCACTCCTCCAACCACGATGAAATTTCAAGATAAGAAAATTTTGTTAAGGGTGTGATTTTAATTGGCTAAAGTTTGAATATCTTTTAAATAATACTTATTTATATTGTACTCGAGTTCAACAATTGCGAAAGTAGAGAATTAAACTATCAACTTTTAAAATAATAATTAATGTTTTATCGACTGAACTGTGTTCAAATTGACTATTTAACTCCAATTATATATCTTAATCTTTTTGCTAACTAATGCTTTTAGTGGATCGTAATATCAAATTAAAACTAAAGCTATTCAATGTATATGTGGGCTGTTGGGTTAGAATTTTATTATTGGTAACTACAAGAATTAAATAATGGCATAATTTATTGTAAAAAACACAAATGAAAATTTTCAAAGAAAAAAAAAACATAATTGAAAACTTTTAAAATTCATAACTAAATAAACCCATAACATTCAAGGAATTGAAAGTTAAAATTAAATGTATAATTCAACAATAGTAAATTAGTAATAATCCTATAAAAGAAACAATAGTAATAAGTATTCATTGATTATTATTTAGAAAATACCATCACCAAAATATCTTACCTTTTTGGTAGATTATTAAGATAGTTGGTTTGAAATTTGAATTTCTCACCCACTTATTATTTTCCCAAATCATTTATCCTCTCTACAAAACTAAAGGATTTTCTTTTAATAAATTTTTTATCTTTTTGGTTTTTAATTATTATATTACCTAACCTATGGGTTTGCCCTTCTCACCAAATTTTATCTTATTGGCTCAGCAAGATTAGATATTTAAGTAATTTAGGGAAGTCAAATTCTTTACTTTAAAAAAGATGTCTTTTTTAATAAATATATATTTATTTTCAATTAATATGATATATTCACCAAGTGGGCATTTTTTTCCATTTTTGGAGAGAAATTAGCAAGTGGGCATTAAGCAATGTCCCAATTGCTTTTGATTCAGTGTACTATATCATTTAATATATTTATTTTTCTATGGATGAAAAGAGAATAATAAAACACAAAGACGTTGAGTGATTGAGATGAATTTTTTTTTAAAAAAAAATCCTTTTAAATTTTATCAAAATGAGAAAATATCATGTTACATTACATCATTTTTTTTCCATTATTTTACTAGCAGTAGAATCAATATTCTCAATAAACACCCAAAAAAAACTTTAAAAAAGAAAAGATGAATTCAATAATAATTTATAATTTCATAGATTTGTCAATAAAATGAAATGTTTTACTATCACGTTATTTTTTTTTTTGAGGATGATAAACTCACAAGTATTTTTCAAAGTACTATAACTTTTTTAATTTTTAGTTTTATTTTTTGTCAAATGGTGTATGGATGGTATAAACAATAAATAAATAGATTTCAATTCTATATTTATCAATTGAAAAAAAAACATATGATACCTAACCTATATAACAATTAAAAATCAAGTCTTCTAAGAAGACCCAAGCATGGTCAAACTTTAAAAGTCAACTTAATCCTAATATTTTTACCTTATAAAAGATATCTAAAATTAACAAAGAAAATGAAGTAAAAATTACAATCTCAATCTCAAATGGTCATTCATAAATCTTTTTTAGACAATTTAGTACACCATGTTAAGCGATTCTTATGTGATGAAAAAAATTGATTAAGAAAAAGGTCTTTTATATTCCACTAAAAGATAGAAGATATCATGTAACTTCAAAGTAATGTACTAAGACACATAACTTTAATCGTTATGACTCGGTTAAATAACAGTTCAGTCATTAAACTTTCATATTTATGTTTAATAGGTCTCTAAATTTTTAAAATTTGTGTCTAATAAATCCTTAACATATTCAATATTTTTTAAAAAATTAATGAATCTATTATATATAAAATTAAATTTTGTGTCTATTAATAAGACAATAAACATTTATTTTTATGTCCGATAGGTTCATGAGTTAAAAAAAATTGTTAATAAGTCAAAAAAAATTATTAGACATAAAATTGAAAGTTTAGGGACTTACACTAGATATTTTTTTTTAAGTTCAAAAATCTATTAAACACTTTTTAAAGTTCGATACCTATTGACACAAACTAAAAGATTCAAAAACTTGTGTCTATTTAATTCTAACACTTATAAAGGTTAAATTTCATCCCTAAACTTTGAATAGGGTAATATATTAATATAGTATAGTTAACAAATGTTGATATTGTAATAGTCAAATCTTAAGGTCTGTTTAGGGTGGGGACGAGCCGGGACCGATCGTCCCCATCCCTCCCCCATTTCACTATCCATCGCGCAAAATTCTCCATTTAATTTCGTGGGCAACGGAGTAGGGAATTCGTGGGATCGGGTTCCCGGAAATAATTTCTCGTTTATAATTTTTATTTTTCTAAATTTGATTAAATAATTTTTTTTTTGAAATTTTTATTTAAATAGTTAATTCTTAAGAAGAGATTTATATTTAAGAGACTTTTTTTTATTTTTTTTAGAAAAATAAAATGATATTTAATAAAAGTTTGAATTATGGTTTTTTTATATATATATATAAAAGAATAAATCAGAGTGGAGACAAGGAACGAGGTGGGGACGGTGACAGGGCCGGAGAGGAGGAACGTATTTCCCGTCTCCGTTTAGTTAACAAAAAAAAATTATTTCCCACTCCCTCCTTCATTCTCGGTCTCGTTAGGGCCATCTCTTTTTACAAATGCTTAATAATGTTTTTTTGGTTAAAAATATCTTTTTTAAATACTTAAGAGAGTGATTTCAAACCTGCCTTATTTTTAAAAGCTAACTTATGAAATCTTCCTTTTAAAGCAACATAATCCATATAATCTCTATTTTCTTTTTTAAGTCACAAGCTCCCAAAAGAGTTTCTAACTTACTAAGTTTGCAGCCAATGGGAGAAGATTCATTTAATTGAGAAGCTCTTCTTTTCATGCAATTCTTTTGTCTTTCAAGTTTCAACTCAGAAATGGCAGTTCAAAAATATATAGAAAGAAATCAGCCCATGGCTTTCTTTCTTCTGACTTTGATTTTAAAAACTAATTCACAAAACCCCAAAAATTAGGGGTACATAAGTCAGTTTTTTGAATCAACCCAAATCTTTTGGTTGGTCATTCTTTCAATCTAAATAATCCTATTCATTAGGGTAACCCATTTCAACCCAACCCAACCCAACATTTTCGGGTTGGGTTGGGTTGGGTCATCGGGTTAGTTTTTTTTTCTTTTTTAAAAAAATTTAAAATTTAAAAAAAATTCAAAATTAATATAAATATAAAAAATTCAAGAATTAAAAAACTCCAAATGTTTTTATACTAAATAACAAACATAAAACTTAAATATTTTATTACAAATTTACAATTATTTCAAGAAACTTTAAATAAATCGTCATCATTTAAAACTAAGACTCTTTGTTTTTCAAATATTGAATTAAAATTAGCCACTTAGTTTCAATTTATATTATGAAAAATTACACTCTAACTTAAAAATGAATTTTAAGAGTTATTAAATAATAAATAATTATGAAATTCAATTAAAATAAATTAAATACATATATATATAGTTGTATGGTAGGTAAAAATATAATTTTTAAAATTAATAATAAGTTCGGGTTAGTCGGGTCAACCCAAATTAATTTTAGGTGAACCCATGAACCAACCCAATCCATACATTTTAATTTATTTGAACTCAACCCAACCCAAATAAATTCATAACCCAACCCAACCCGTCGAGTTCGGTTGGATTGATCGGGTTGTTCGAATTATCGGGTTTTGAACACCCCTGCCAAAAAGAAAATTGCTTTATACCACATTAAACTGAATACTTCCCATCCTTGAAAGTATAGAAATTCAGTTTTGATTTGAACTTTTCAAACTTGTTTTATGGATATCAAGAATTTGGTTTTTTTTTTTCCCTTTTGCAAATAGAAGAAAGTTAATCAACACATTTCACCAAAATTTTTGCCAACATATCTTAAACAAGTTAGATCTATAGTTTTATGGATATCAATAAATTTTTCCTATAAAAATGAAGATTTTAAACTAAATATTATTTTAACTTGATTTATTTGACAAGAACCGAACAACACTTATAGTGGTAAACACAAAGATACACCTCTAATTCTCTTACGTGAAAAGACTTTTTATTAATAATTATAGATGATATTATATTAACCTTGATATTTTTTTTTTTTCTTTTTGCAAATGGAAGAAAGTTAATCAACACATTTCACCAAACTTTTTGTGAACATATCTTAAACAAGTTAGATCTATAATTTAATTTTGAAATTACTAGTTTTGATTTATTCCACTCTTTTTTATTTGCGCAACTCTTCTATATTTTCTCCCGAGAATAGCAAAACTAATGGATGTCCATTCGACCTTATAAAATAAGAAAATTTTCAAGTACATGATGTAGGGTCCACCAACTTTAAAAAATATTTATAAAGGTAAAAATATAGTAGAAAATTTTCCTATAACAATGAGGAACTAAATATTATTTTACCTTGATCTATTTGACAGAACGAACCCATACTTATAGTGGTAAACACAAATATACACCTCTAATTCTTATGTGAAAAGACTTCATATTAATAGTTATGGATGATATTATCTTAACCTTGATATTCTTGGTTTCAAAAAAAAAAAAAAAAACTTGATATTCTTTATTTTTTCTTTTAAAAACATCACTCTTACAAAGAGTTTTTTATTTCAATAAATATGGATTATGGAGATTTGAACCTCTAACCTAAAAAAAAAAGAATATTTGTCAATTATCGTTGAGTTATGCACAAGCGTACTTATAGTTGAACTACAAAACAACTCTGCTTACTAATTGTCTCATGGTGAAAGACTAGCTCAATAAAAAAGTTGAAGATCTAATTGAGATATATTCAAGGGGAAAAATCAATTTATAACACAAAATTTTACAAGTTGAATTAATTAAAATCCCAAACTAATAGTTGTATTAATAAAATCTGCACTTTCATAAGTGAATCCATTTATAATCTTCATTAGAATTTCCACCTTTAAATATAGTAATTAATGCTAGAATTAAGTGAATGATAGTAACTTTTATTAAAATGCGTGATCTTCCATTTGGCTTCTCCCTCTATTTTTCTCTACTTGTTTAGGGAGAATCACCCTCTATATTTCTCGTTATTTTTTGCAATTTTGATAGAATTAAGAGGATTAATTTTATTTGGGGTGATCTTGAGTTATTTTAAATGAAACCAAAGAAAAATAATTATAAATCACTAACCAATGATATAAAAGTTTAAGATTTTAATGAATACAATCATTAGTTTAAATTTTCAATTGATTAAACCTGCAATGTTTTGAAGTATAAATTTTATTATGAAAATCCAGCTCAACAAGCTCTATTATTGAGCACTCAACACTTTTCACTAGTCTCTTGGTAGAACTTTTAATAATTTAGCTCAACTTTTCACTATTAAAGCATTAAATAAGTGTAAGTACATGCCAAAAGTTCATATCTCTACCCTTAGAACTCAAGGACAAAGTTATATAACCTATAGAACAAATCCAAATCCAATTCAAGTAGGGTCGTAACTTGTCTCTTTCTAATTTCAAATAGAAAATTTTCACTTCATTCCAATTCCCCAACAACATGGAAGTTCTTTAAGCAACAGAATTTCAAGGCAGGATTGTCAAGTTTCAGAAAGCAGCTGTTTAGGACCAAATCAATTGATCTCAATTCACATTTGTTCAATTCTACCAACAGCCATTTTCTATATTAACAATTAACAACAGGCAAGCAGCCATACAAGACCTGGTTATGCAAGCTAAGGATTTGGTCAAATAAGTGATGCTGCCACAATACGATGTGCACTCAAATGAATCGATCTAAAATTAAATATGATAATATGATAAAATTTTCATTTTCAACTAATCAACTATTAATTATTCCGAACTCAACTAATCAACTATTAATTATTCCGAACTTACCATTTATAATTCTTCGGCTTAGTACGTCTCTCAGGCCTTCGTTTGTCGAAACTCTGTCCGGTTTAGAGCTCATCCATGGTTGCTTTCATCTGTTCTAAACTAAAATTAAAAGAAGCCATTTTCAGAAACAGACAATAAAATGGTGCAGAGTAAGGTGGCATGAAGATCTAATTACACAGAAGATTGAAAACGATTCACTCGGAACGGAAGTCAAATGGACGAGAAAGGGTCGACAAATGTCAAAGTGCATTGGATCAATTCAGCCTGTCCACAATCAACAATTGAGTCATAACTACTCAAGAAGACTTGAAACAAAATGCTATCCTTTATTATTTTTCTGAGATGCAATGAAAAATTATGGAACTCTTAAACAGTTTCTTGATGGAACTTGAGAACAAACATAAATTCACAATCTGTGCTTTCCGAGTGATGAACATTCATTCTTTCAAAGAGGGCCGGGGAAAGTGCCATTCTCTCTCTGTTCATTCCATTTTTCAACCTGCAGAAAAGATGTTATTATTCACATGCACGTAACATATGGAAGAAACTTGTTTATTAGCTTTCATCCTGTTCGAGCAGGACTATCTACTAAGTTTAAGCATATCAACAAGCAGAGGTTCATAATAGAATTTGGACTTTTCTGTATAAAATGTATAATATTTAGAATAGAAGCAACATAAAATAAAATGCTAAAAGGAGGATTTATGGGGGGAGGAGGGAGGGAGTCAGCATTTTTTGATCCTCCTGTTTTAGGCTTGGGGATTCTTCAACCCTAAGCCTTTAGGTGTGTTTTGTGCTCTTTTGGAAGATATGAGGTCTCTTTGTTTCTCATAAAATAAAATTAAAATTAAAAAAGAATCAGCATATGTATGATCTAAAAGATTTACATATATGGTATTCCCATTTCATGTTGAGTAACTTTTTTTTGAAAATGACAACAAACTTTCATTAAAATAATGAAATGAGGTTAAAACTCGAAGTACAAGCTCCAAAAGGAAGAAAAAAGGAGGAACAAACAAAGAGCAAAAGAAAGACAATACCCCTCTCAAAAAACAACCAAATAAACCCTAAGAACAAAAGAAGAATGCCTTCCAAGAACCAAAAAACAAAAAACTGCCAAAGACCACGATCCTGACTAGAATACTTAAAGCTCAAAAATAAAAGGATGCCAATTTAAACAAATATCTGAGACATAATAGGCCATTAAGAAGCACGGACACGACACGGCGATACGTCAACTTCTAAAAAACTAAGACACGGACACGTTGGGGATACGTTCAATTTTATTATTATTTTAGGATATATGTACATTTAACATAAAATACTAAACTTAATCCACTAAAAAAACATAAAATGTCAAGTTAATTAACCATAGTAATTGTACAAAACACATTATTCAACATTCAATAAACAAAGTTTTCAAATGAAATAAGAGTAAATACCAAAAAAAAAAAAAGAAAATAATTTTATATACAAAAAGAAAATAGAAAACATGTTTTTGTTCATGAGTGGTAGAAGAGTTTTTAATTTTTAGTTTTATTATTTATGTTTTTAATGTCTTTTTTGAGTTTAAAATTTAAAATTAAATAAGCTTTTAACTTTGGGCTAAAGAAAATGGGTTAGGCCTTTTTTTTTTTTGTAAAAATTTACCCAGCGTGTCCAATGCGTGTCCACAACGTGTTTGTCGCGTATCCTCAACGTGTCCGTTGTGTGTCCATAACGTGTCCGAAATTAAAAAAAAATAATAATAATAAGGGACATGTAAATTAGCGTGTCCGACACGTGTCCGAAGCGTGTCTGTGTTCGACACGTGCCCGACACGGACACTCTGTCTAAAATATAGTGTCCGTGCTTCTTAGATAGGTCACAAAAAGCTTGGAAGGAGCACACCATGAAGAAGCCTTAAAATGGCTCGTCTCGAAACGCATTGACCACACCTCAAACTTCTCTTCAAACCGTCGTTGATTCCTTTCAAACCAAAAATCTAGTAAGATAGCCTTCGCCCTATATTTCTCCAAAGCAAAACCGCCCTTGGTCCTAAAATTGAACCAGTTATCAACTGAGCAACATTATCTGAAACCGAATTGGAAAAGGCCCAACTCACCCCAAACCTCCTGAAGAATTTAAACCAACAGCTTCTTGCGTATTCACATTGGAAAAACAAATAGATGTCTGACTCTGCTGATTTAAAACAAAGGAAACAGATAGAAGGTTGCAAGTGCGACTGAGGGAACTTCTTTTGCAAAACCTCATCGGCGTTCAGCCGCCCATAGATCATTATCCAAAGCAAAATATTCACCCGACGGGGTCCATGAGATTTCCAAATGGCTTGGAAAACAATTCTGTCCATAACTACACCATCCCTCAAATGTCAAACCATCATGCTAACCGAAAAAACTCCTGAAGATTCAATGGACCACACCCTGGAATCACTTCTCAAAGAAGGCCTAAAAGAATTCAACAATGAAAGCAAAGACAGCAGCCCATTCAACTCTTCATCCTTCAAGTTCCTTCTAAAAGTTATATTCCATGAATTTGTCGAAGCATCCCACAACTCTGCAACCTTCCTTTCCTTGTTGCTGGAAATAGCAAACAAAGACGGATAAGAAATCATGAGGGCAGATTCTCCCGCCCAAACATCCTTCCAAAACCGAATGCTCGACCCATCACCCAACTTGAAATGTACAAATGAAGACATCTTATCCCAATGCTTGACAATGCTTAACCAGGAGCTTCTCAAACTACATTGCTTAGCTTTAGAAGGATTCCAGCCATCCAAAGCCACACCGTGAATGCTTATTATAACTCTTCTCCATAAAAATGAGGTTTCACGGCTGAAACGCCACCCCCACTTAGCTAACAAAGCCTGATTTTTTCGCCTCAAATTACTGAGCCCCAAACCACCTTGGCTTGCTCTCTTGAGGCCCAACTCCACCGAACTAGGTGATTAACACGCTCCCATTGCTTCCTTCCCAAAAAAAAATTATGATGATTTTTTCCAACTTGGCTAAAACCCCTACCAACACCTCAAATAAGGATAAATAGTAAAGTGGAATGCTGGAAAGTACCGAAGAACATAGAGTCATTCTACCCCCTAGAAAGTTTGAATCTTTTCCATCTATCCACTCTTTTTCAAAAGCATCTACCATCGGCTGCCAGAAAGAAGCAAACTAAAGGTGTCCCCCAACGTCAAACCCAAATAATTAAAGGGAAAAGTTTCTGCTTTGCACCCCCAGCCTCCCTACCACTTCAACCACCTTATCACTAGACACATTAACTCCAGCAATTGCAAACTTCTGCCAACTAATTTTCAATCCTGAACAAACTTCAAACTCAATCGTTTGAACCAATACCTTCGGCATATTGTGATCAGAAAACTGCATAATGGATATATGAACCCAATCTTTTCCACCAATGAAACCTTCCAAAAGACCACTTTCCTTCACTCGAGAAATCAAAGCTGACAGCACCCACGAGATTAACAATAAAAGAAAAAGAGATAAATGATCCCCTTGTCTTAGACCTCTTGAAACCAAAATATGTCCTCTCGGCCTTCCATTAATGAAAATAGAGAATTTTGGATCCTTCACACACCCCATAATCCATTGTATCCATTTTAGGATCAAAATTTTTCAATTTTAACACTTCCTCCAAAAATCCCCAATCCACACAATCAAATGCCTTTTCAATATCAATTTTCAACACCAATCTAATCTTCTTTTTAACCCTATAGTCCTCCATCACTTCATTTGCAATTAGAATAGGGTCAAGAATATATCTTCCTTGAATGAACACACTCTAAACATTAGAAATAATTGAAGGTAAAACTTTTTTCAACTGATCAACCAAAACTTTTGCTAGAATTTTATAAAACGAGGAAATTAGACTAATAGGCCTAAAATCCTTGATCGAACTAACAAAATCCATTTTCTGAATTAAGCAAATAAAATTCTCCCTCTGAGCCGCATTGATCTTCCCATTAACAAAAAAACTCATCAAATCCCTTTCAAATGCTGCCAAAACTTGAGATAAAACTCAATGGTAAAACCATCCGGGCCCGATGCCTTATTATTTCCCAGCCGCTTTAAAGCCCCCCGGAATCTCCTCCTGCAAAATTTCATGTTGAGTAACCATGGGCGATAGACTCAACAACCCCTAGAATTATGGTGTTGACATTCATGCGCATGGCACCTATAACAAAAAGTATAACACCATGTCACCATTCACGAAAGTTTGGATGGTCCTAACGTAATCAACATACTTGAAATGCAAATAGGCATGGCTATAGTTCTTAATGACAGGATCCTCTATGAATCATTTACAAATAGACGTGCAGCAAGCTTCTTATCTTGCATCATCCTTTGGTTGTAAGCTTGGCCAATGACCAACTAGCTACTTGGGTCTCTACATGGTAATCATCGTTCAACAAGCTTTTGGACTCCAGTTATTGAAAAAGTTGAGAAGTGATTACATACTTGTCAACAAAAATTTCTAAAGGGAGAAGGCCCACTCTTATTCAAGCTACTCTTGTAAATCTGCCTATGTACTTCTTCTCACTTTTTCTTGCTCCTACAAAGGTTACAAAGGCAATTTAGAAACTTTACAGAAATTTTCTTTGGAGTGGAGGACAAGGTAACAAACACAGTCACCTTCTAAAGTGGTCTCATATACAAGCTCCCATAGAGGAAAGATGTTTGGGGATATATGACTTACACAAAATGAATATCTCCCTTTTGGCCAACTTGGCCTTTTTTCCAAGAAAAGGATGCTCTTTGGAGAAGACTTATTGTAACTAAATATGGCGTTTCTCACTTAAATCTCAAACCGAGTAGGTGTACTCTTCGAACTTCCAAGGGTCCTTGAAAAGCAATTGACAAGATGCAACACTTGGTTTGCATAAACATTGCTTCCAAGGTAGGGAAGGGGGATAAGATGCTGTTTTGGGAGGATGTTTGGCTAGGACCATCAAATTTCTAAATTAAATATCCTTCTCTTCATCTTTCCCTCAAAAAGGAGATCCTCATTGTAGATTTATGGAACCCAACTTTTGGAGCTTGGGACCTTCACTTGAGAAGGAATTTAAATGATGAAGAAACAGAGGAATGGGTATCTTTATCTCACCTCCTTTCTTCCTTTGCTTTTAATTACGAAGAGGGCAATTGGATTTGATCTTTAGAAAATAGTGGAGTTTTCACCACTGTTTCAATAACCAGAAAAGCTGGCATCTAAGAAGCACAGACACGGACACGGGACACGGATACGGACACGACACGATACGGCGATACGCCAATTTCTAGAAAACTAGGACACGGACACGTTGAGGATACGTTGTTATTATTTTCTTCTATATATAAAATATATATATAACATAAACTACTCAATGTACTCCAAAACATAAAATGTTAAATCAATTGAGATTTTCATTTGATTATCCATATCCAACAAAGTTGCAAAACAAGATATCCAATGACAATCACCAACCAAAACCCAATAAAAGTTACAAACTATTGATCTGGAGTAAAAAAATACAAGAAAGGAAATGATTCAAATGAAAAATAGTTTTCCATACAAAACAAAGTTCTCAAGCAATATAAAGAAGAGTCTCAAATCTCCACATGTTCATCTTTATCACCAACAACACCCTCATCATCTTCATCATCAATAATCCCCGCCTCCAAATCTGGTTCATCCAAAGACAAATTAGCTATTTCAAGCATGCCGACATCTTCAAAAGAATCAAAAGCATCTCCAGCAATATCCCATAACTTAGTATCTCCTTTTAAATACTCTGGAGTTCTTCTTGACAAAAGACGAAGATTACTATGGATAAATACCAAATCTTCTGCACGTTGTGGCGTCATTTTGTTTCTCTTGATAGAATTAATAAAGGAATATGTGCTCCAATTCCTCTCACAACATGAAGAGGAGGAAGGTTGTCCAAGGAATTTAAAAGCAATTGCCTGAAGTGTTGGTGCATATACACCATGAGTTGCCCACCAACTTACTGGATCTATAGTATACCTTTGAGATATTGAATCATATTCAGCAAAATCTCCTGTTTTGGTAGAAAATCTAGCAAATTCTACATTCGCACTTCATTCTCTCTCGAGTTAGTTCCATATCTTGATGCGGAACCACTCGATTAGGGTTTTGTCTAAGCCATTCTTCACTATAGTACCTAAAGATACGTTTTGAAAACTACAAGATTAGAATAGAACCAATAGGTCATAACCACCATAAGGATATAAAAAGAGTAATTAAGTACCTTGGATTTAAAGAATGTGCTAAACAGTGAAGTGGAGTATTATTCTTGTTCCAACGATCGATGAGAATGTTATGCACCACATCATAGAAAGAGGAGTGTTCACTTGGTTGCAATCCTTCATGTCTATATATTGTTGTCTTCACCTTTTCAATCATTGTATCCCACATATCATAAACCAAATGTAAACAAGGTTTGTCAGTATCACAAGCTCTGATCATATCATATATAGGTGAAGTGAGGGAAATAATATAATCAATCTTGTCCCACCATACATCATCAAAGACCAACTCCTTTACATGCCTTGCCTTTCCCACATCATCTTCTCTATAACTTGCCCATTGATCACTAATAACCATATTTTGTAAACCATCTTTAATAAGTTTGAACCTCTTAAGCATGATGATTACTGATGCAAAACGTGTTTCAGCTATAGAAAGCAATTTAAGAGACACAAATTCATTAAACATGGCGAGCCTCATGGAATGATTCATGATAAAAAAATTTCACTACCATGATATCACCAGCAATATCAGATATCCAACTGCATTCCCCATATACAAGTTGATTGTTTTCAACATTTTTGGCAGCACATATGTTTTTCAAAGCAAGATTCAGGGTATGCACTAAGCACTACACATGGTGTCCAAATAATTGTCGGAAATTGTGCTTCGATGATTTGCCCTGCACCCTGCAATTAGGAGCATTATTTGTTATCACTTGAATCACATTTTCAGGGCCGACTTCATTTATCACTTCTTTCATCAAATTTGCAATGAAATACTTATCTTTGATCTCACCAGAGCAATCCACTGCTTTTAGAAACATTGGTGTGCCATCAGACATTGCCATAAAATTAATCAAAGGTCTCCTTTGTGAGTCACTCCATCCATCACTCACAATACTCACCCCCTTTGTACGCCATTCACTTTTAATAGGTGGCAATAGTCTCTCAATATTTGCCTTTTCTTATTGGAGAAGACTTGTCCTCAATAAATTATATCCAGGAGGAACATATCCCGACAACATATGGTTTGCAGCATAAGTAAAGGCCCCTATAAAATGACGATTCCTCGCTAGATGGAAAGGCAAGCCAGCAGAATAAAACATTCGAGCAATAAGTGCATGTAATTGGTCTCGTGATGTCTTGTTGAAAGATCTTTCAATTGCACTTGTACCAACCTTTCTTTTCTTTAGCTCACTTGTAATGGGAGTGGGAGAATTACTGACATTAACACCACCAATTGATATGATTAAAGGTGCAGGTGGTAAAGGAACATTTTTTGGACTTTTTCTTTCCATTCGAGTCTTTGCCTCATCTTCTAACTTTTGCATCTCAGCCATATCTTTAGGAGTGACTTTTAGACACATTTCAATCCCTTGACCATTTATCTTCAACAAATGAGCCCTAAACTCTTGTATAAGAGCTCTTCTTTGTGGCGTGACAAAAATTGCATTGCCATAAAAAATTTCCACCCCCATCACTCAATTTTTTAATCTTAGTCACATATTGCCATAGAGGTTTTGAATCATCTTCAAAAGTAGAGGAGGGGGATTCTATGGAAGGATTTGATGAATGAGAGTGGCTAGAGGTTGAAGATGCCATCCTTTTTCCTTCCTAATAAAATTATAAACTTGTAATTTTATTGAATGACAATATTAGAAATGATGGAATAAGAATTCACACAGTTTGATACTAGTTTAGTTTAAGTTTTATTATATGAAGGAAACTAGGAAAGGAAGGAAAAAAAACATACAGTCCAATTCTGTGAAATGAAAACCAAAACAGTGGCAAAATGCAGATTGGACAAGATGAAGAGTTGCGGTTGCGAACAACACGACACGACAATGAGCGACGCGCACGGCGCGAGCAGTGGTGTGGCGCGAAAAAAACCTTTCTTTGGTCGTGGTCGATGTGTGTTGCGGTGCGGCCGTGCGCGAAATGGAGTAGGTTGAAATCGATGGGGTGGGCGCTCTTTGTGTAAATCGAAATGTGAAACTTTGGCCCTTTGGCCTTTGGGCCTTTATTTGGGTTGGGAAACGTAAACTTTGGCCCTTTGGCAATATGCAGATGTCTGTTTTCCATTTTTTACGTGTCCCTGCGTGTCCTCACGTGTCCCTGCGTGTCCGATATTAAAAAAAAAAAAAAGGATACGCAAAATTGCGTGTCCGACACGTGTCCGGACGTATCCGTGTCCGACACTGATTCTTAGCCTAATTTAAAGTGTTCGTGCTTCATTGGTTGACATCCACTGGAAATTTGGCAATTATGTTTTCTACAATCGATTATGGAAAGGTTCCATGCCAAAAAAGGTTAAATTCTTTTTTGGGAGCTTAGCTATGCTTGTATCAACACGTCTGGCATTATCCAACACAAGCCCCCTTGGGTCGCTTTATCTCCAAGTTGTTGCCACGTGTTAAGGAACGAAGAGTCATAGATACATCTTTTTAGCAATTGTTCCTTTGTACAAGCTTTTTGGGTTTTCCTTTGGCAAGCTTTTGGGTGGCATGTTACCAGACCAGGTGACATCTATTCCCTTATCAGTTTGTCTCTTATTGGTCATTCGTTTTTGTGATGTAACTTTCAATATGTTTTTTATTAAAATTTATGATTGGAAAGGAATGCTCACATTTTCTACAATAAGTCTCAAAGCATCCACACTTCCATAAATCTACATCTTATCTTCCTTTATATTGAAGTTACTATTCTCCTCCTTTTTTTAATTTAAAGTTTATCAACGCTCTTATCTCATTGGAGATCTTTCTTGTAATTAACTTTGATAGGTCTTTTTTATCTATTTCATACATCCATGAAATGGTTTTTGTTTCAAATAAAAAAAAAAACATATATCAGGTTGCATCTCAACTATTATTAATATTTATGAACATGTTTTATTTTATAAATTTTGTATAATTATTATTTTACAATATCATATAATTTATAACATATTATATTAACCATATTTTAATTGAACAAAAGATGAAATGATTTTATAACATAAAATACTATATTTATATCATAGTTTCTATCTTTTTAAATGTAATTTTTTGAGAGACTTTTTAAATGTAATTATGCATTTTAAATTGCAAATTCAAAATCTGGATACATTGAAAACATAAAAATTGTTTTCAAAATTTTCACTACTTTGGATCACAAAATCCAAAAACGGTTTTTTAAAAACAAACCTATCAAACACATCCAGATTGCAAACCAAAAACAGTTTTCAAAATTTCACTACTCTGGATTCAGTGAATTTGAAAAAATAAAATGAAATTCAGATTGCATACCAAACCTACCCTAATCTATCCATTTTTAAATTGTGGTCCCTAGACTTCTAAAATCTTTATTTTAATCTTACAACTTCAACTAAAATTATTAGTGCCTGACCTGATAGAAACCTAAGAACTGAAATGATATTGAAAGATAAAAGAACCACAATAAATTCTCAAATAATTATTTGAGCTCACCTCACTCAAGCCTAAACAAACTAAACTATTGCGTTATCTGCATCTCCTCCCACTCCTACTTATAACCAAACTGAAATGATTTTGTGACGCATGAAACCTCACAACCTATCAAACCTCGTCACAAGACCTCTCAAATTGGCTTTTTTATACCAAGTAATGCAAACAGGACCGTCAACTAAAATTTCCACAAGGCTTATAAGTGCACAATAAATATAATGAATTTATTAATTCTGAAACAATATTAGATTATGAGGACATTTTTTTTAATCCCTGCATTTAAATTTATTTTTCTCTCAATTTCAAGACTAATAGTTAAATTAATTAGAATAAAGTTTATGCCTCATATGCGAGGAAGAATCTCAATCCGAAATTTGCAATTGGCTAATATAACACTTCAATCATTATTAAAAGAATATGAGATCGAGAGCTCAAAGATAAACCTACGTACAATAGAATTAAAAGCCGTATACTTGTAAAAGATACACAAATTTCAAGGCAAAAATAACTTCAGTAGCTGATAATATTATAAACATGCCACAGGACGCAGAGAAGTCAAAAGAAGTTCTTTCCTGGCTCATAGAGAATATTTTATGATTGGAACTTAGAATTGAATCTAGAGCGTAAAAGCCCCAAGCAATGCTAATATTTAAAAAAGGCAAAAAAGAGTTCTTCAAGCCATGCACGTATATGTTAGCAGAACAGCATCAATATGAGCATGAAAAATAGGATCAGAAAAGTTATATATTTTTAACAACACCAAACGCAACAAAGAACTCACCCATTCACCAGGGCAAAGAGCACGATAATACTTCGCAAATCTCTCACATTCACTAGACTCCTCACCCTTTGCTGTCAGGCACCTGTAGAAAGTTTCGCACATATAAGGGGAAGACGAACGTTCAGAACAGAGAAGACTGTAGACCCTTTCGTTTTTCCATTTTAACTCTCATCCTGAGTTGTAAGAAAAATGCACCTGTGGAACTCAATGTAACGAGTGAAACAGTGCCTGGTTTGATTTGTAGTAGGGAATCGGAAGTCAGCAGGTGCTGTTTTCAGCTCAATCTGAGATGACAAACAAGAAGGCAGAGAACAGATCAAGAAGATTATAATAGACATTGAAGAGGATCATCTTTTTTTTAGAAGAGAAACAAATTTCATTGATGAATGAAATAATGGAGCACCTATTGGTGAATTACATGAATGTTCTCCGACTGGAGATTAAGGAAGAAAGACTGTAATCAATAAAGGGATGTTAGCATTTACACCTAAATAAACAATGAAAAAGAATTAAATCCATAGAATAATCAAAAGTTGAGGAATTGATCCTGAAGATTCTTCCATTCCTTTCATTCCTTTCGCCCAATCACCCCAGAGAAACCAAAAAAAAAAACTCTATTTAGAGCCAACCATGGAATCTTCTTTGAACCATGGAAAAGATGTCCCACCAAGACAAGCAAGAAGATCAAAAACATTGTTAGGTAAGGGCAAGGACCAGCCAAAAGCATCTAAAACAGAGGATCGTCTTGATGAAGGATTGCCACACGTCTTGTAAATACTCACTTAACAGTTCTGATTGACATTGTGCAAAGAGATACACATAATTAAATTTTCATCCAATCAGATATGAGTAGTTAGTAATCATTTTCCTGATAACATCCTTCCAATATGAGCGAATAGCACATTACAACATTTTACTAATTATCTTATGTCTTCTACACCTCAACTCGTGGCAAGGCACACAACAAGATGTAAACTGACATCCTAGGTTACAATCTTCAATTATTGACAACAGCAAGAAACATTATCTACAATATGTACACAATGTCAAGCATGAAGCATGGATGGAAATGCATAAGCATGGATAGACACAATATATACATGAAAAACAGAATTTTTTACCATAAACATTTGTAAAACTATGCTAAATTGACACAGTTTGATGTGATTCTGATCTTTCTTCTATTATTGCTTATTGGGAATTTTATTTACTATCCCTCTCCGATGTGAATGGAGATGATGTTTCATCCTTCCCATGTCTTGCCTTCTACTATTCTAATAAAAATATATTTCACAAAGCATCGAATCCTTCTCCCTAAGTGTGAAGTTAACTCAGACAATGTTCGAAAAATTTGTATTTGACCCGATATATGGTGTTGAATCTCCTCTTCTCAAATTGGTTTTTCACAATTATGTCAGTTATCTTTCAATAAAAAAACATTTGGGTAGAACCCTTGTTTTCTTAACAAATCAATGATCAGGATCTGTCTCCTAGAAGAAACTCTAATGAGATTTAGCGTGTTGAGTTTTCTGCTCTCACAAGTGGTATTCACAATGTGAATCTTAATTTTGGTAATAACGGGACATTTCAAAGAGGGAATTTATAGTTTTTTCGCTTGTAAACAAGAAAATTCCTTCTCAAACTTCAATCCACACCTTTATCAGCAACATCAACAGAAAAGGCATTCTTCTTCTCTGTTTTCCTGCTTTCCCGCTTTCCTTTTCTATATATACTCACATAGATATTAGTTAGCATAATTATATATATGAATTAGTATAATTATAAGATAATTTATTCATAACCCATGCTTCTCATTCAAATTAAAATAGTCATTTTTTTTCCTAACATTTTCGCAGCTTCCAACGTCTTATTGAGTCCAAAATTAACCAAAAGGTAACAAATAGAAGGTTAAGACTCCGATCAATACATCCAACAAGCATTGAAGAATTCTATGGCTCGTCGCACGCAGAACATAATCCAGTTTAGAACACAATCCATCTTCTAGATTCTAAATAAATCTCAATCCTACAACAACGTCGGAAATTGTGACCAGTGGAGCTGATTTGTAGAAAGCATCGACGAAAGCAGCAACACCATTACTCTAAAACTATAATCCAGATTATACGTACAATCCAAACAGGAAAAAAAAAGTTTAAAAAAGATAACAAAACAAGCATTACAGAAACATATCTTTCATACAGAAAACCGACTATTGCATCCAAATCGGGGCCGTTAATGGTTGGAGAAAGGAAATGATAAATACAGAATATCAAATGAAAAGGAAAAAATTGACTCACTACCATTCATTTTTCATGAAACTAAACATATAAAGAGAACGAAACGAAGCTTACTTCGGCCATGACTGATCGGATTCGAGCTCCAAGAAATGGAGGAGATCAAACGGAAGACTCTGTAATAACGTGGACGAAGGCGCAGTTTAAGTTGAACAAACAAAAAGTGCTCATCTTGTACAAAAGAAATAAACCATATAAAAACTCATAAAATGGCCAAATCTATATGGGCCTTTGTTGGGCCATCCTAGACAGCCCGTTAATTTACGATTATTATGAGGTTAAAATGTTATTTCGGCCCGTATTTGGAGCATTTTTCTATTTTGGTTCTTCTACTTTCAATAAAATTTAAAATTGGTCTCTATAATTAATCTATTATTAATTTTTTTTAATAAATTAACATTTGCATTTTCTTTAAAAATATATTCACATTTTACCTTTTTTGTATTGAAATTATTATTATTATGTAATCAATTTTAATAAAAATTAGCTTCAAACTTATTATAGGGACTAAATTTAAGATTTATTGATAGTACAATGATTAAAATTAGACATTTGAAAGATAGGGACCAAAATATAACAAAATTCAAAATATATTGACCAAAATTGTATTTTAACCTTATTATTGAATAATGTAATATTTTAAAATTTTGTTCACTTTCATCGCGGTACTAATAATGTTCTTTGTTGGCTTACGCTTAAGCATAACTCGACTAATCAAGGTATAATAATCTTTCTTAGAATGAAATTTTTCACTTTCGGATGAAAAATGACTTTGCAAGTTAATGAACTCATAGATTGGATTGAGAAACTCCAAACGAATATTGTAAGAGTAGTACGAAATGAGATAGTTGTAACGAGTTGATTTTTATCCTTTTGTCTTATGTCTTGCTTATAACTTTTATTTGCTTTATTCCTAGAAAAATATTTCTTAGATGTCAAAAGTTCGAGCCTCCACTTTGTTTTATATTATAACTAAGTCTGTTTTATTCTCCATAATTTACCCTAATGGTTAATGGACAAGTGTTTTTCCAATCACATATTAAATTTTCTTGAGGTCTACATCTTTTTCATATTTCAAAAAGAATTAATTTACACCTCCATTTAAAAAGAAAAAAATAGACTTTCAAACCACTTTCATCCATATAAATCATAGAATGCATTCTTATAAGTGAGAACACACGGCTCACTTTAAATTAAGATAAATTGATATATTAGTAACTTTTATTATATGTCCATGGAGAGATAACAAAGTTCAATCTTAGATCATTTCATCACTTAGGGGAGCGTTTGGCGCACATAGTTGAGTTGGGTAGAGTTGGTTTTTCAGTGAGTTCAAAAATCTGTGTTTGAGGTGCACAGTTAAGAAGAGTTGAGTCAGAGAGTCTATATTTGGGGTGTAGAGTTGAGTTGAGTTGTCAAGGGTATCTAATAGACTTAGACTGATTTTTAGTTGACATTTTTGTTTCTTTTATTTTTATTTTTTCAATCATTTATCTAGAAACATATTTTTTCATATTTGCAACATTGAATTCAAATGTCCACTTAAAAGAAATAATATATTTCAGCATTGATCTTTTTTTAAAAATAAAAAAAAAACATCATTCTTTATCTTTCTTTTTTTTTTATAGAAATTGACTTTTTTTTTTCAAACTATAGGCAAGGTAGTATTGTTTCCTCTTTTTGCTATTCATTAAACTTCTTTCAATTTATTTTTCATTAAAAAAAAAATCAATTTCAAGAAATCACATATTTGTAGTACACATTGAACTTATTTCAATTTATAGCAATCCAATGTTGTATTTTTTATAACAAAAAATAACAATTGATGAATTGAAAAAAGACAATATATCTATATTTTGTTCTTCAAACACAAATTAAACTTCTATTAAAATATAGAAATCTAAGATTTCATTTTTTGAACATATATTGAACTTCTTTAAGACTTACAAATGAGAAACTTATTATGACATTTTTTAAATTACTACTAGGCTCATTTTTTTTAAAATACATTGACCATTACTTCTTTTTTTTTTGCAAAGAAACATTGTTTGTTTACATTTGTTAAATCACATGCACGAAATTGAATACTGTTTGAAAAGAGAATGTCATTATTTTATTTTTTTTAAGACAAAAATAAAACAACGATATATTTCAACATTAATGTCATGTAGGAGTAAAATATTTTCAAAATATTAGTAGGTCATCAAGAACCTATTTACATGATTCACAAAACATAATTGTGGTTCACAAAATATAAGTAATGACCAACAATGGGTCGAGTTTGTAAGTCCAAAGAAAAATTTTTAGAGTAGAGAATATGACCAACTAAGTACATGTGCATTTCATATTGTTTTGGACCATGGGAGTGTCATCATTTGCTGGAAATTATTGTCGAAGAAAGTATTATTGGCTGCTACATAAGATTGCCAACGATCGATGTCAATCGTTAGAGAAGGTAGTCGACAGTTGTCGTTAATTGTCGCATATGGTTGTCGATAGTCGGAGAAGTTTAGCGTTAGTGGTCATCGATTGTCGGAGAAGGTCATCGGAGGTGGTCGTAGGTCGCTGGAGATAGTCGTTGATCATTGAAGATGGTTGTCGGAGGTGGTTTTCAGTCGCAGGAGGTGGTCGTTGGAGATGGTCACTGGGTCGCTGGAGATGATCATTGGAGGTGTTTTCGATTGCCAGAGTTGGTCATCGGAGGTAGTTTTTTATTGCCAGAGGTGGTCTCATCGGTCATCAGAGGTGGTTGTCGGTCGCTGGAGGTGGTTGTCTATCACCGATGGTGGCTATCGGTTATTGGAGAAGAGGTGATAAAATATGTTAATAGGATTACTGTACAAGTCGGTGGAGTTAATATCCTAACACTATAGTAAGTTGATAGAATTGAGTTGAGTTAGTTTATCCATGGGTCAAACGGTAAGTTAGGTTTAAGACTCAACTCAACTCAGAGAGCTAAATACCCCCTTAATGCTTATTGTACACCACTTCAAAATCTTCGTAAATAAAAATTAGATGACAAATAATCCAATCTTATTAAAAACTCTATAACACCCCGCAATTTTAAAGCAAACCTACTTAGGGTATCATTTCAAGTTGTACCGTTTGCGCCGAAATTTCAGCAACATAACAACGCAACTAGGATAAATTGAAAATTTTAACCTGTCTCATGAACACAAAAACACTTCAAAAAAAAATAATCTCACGAGAGCACCCAACCTCCTCCAAATTACAGATCTCAGTCAGGCTAGGCTTCAGTCCCTCGGAGTTCTCAGACAACACATATCTTCTCAAAACATGCTTTCATAATAAAAAGAAAACCACCAATCACATATCGTACTACGGTTTTCAAAGATTAAAAAAAACTTGCTAAAGCAAAAAACCCACAACTATAAAAGTGAAAGTAGAAAGAAAGAAAAACATTCCAACAGGGTTTTCTAAACCTATGAACCAATAAGTTCTATCATAGCCTCGTAGGGCTTTTGCCGATGCCAGTCACCTCAAGGTTTTGCCTTACCTGCAACCAAAATACACAAAACGAGGGGTGAATATAAATATACTCAGTAAGTAGCCCACTTAAGTCCAAAGTAAAACATCACAAATGTTGAAGTCCTAGGCCTAACTACACACGACACGACATTCCTTTCTAAAGAACTTCGACCTTGCACGCTCCTACCACTTACTCAAATCCAATCCCCTCCTACCCTTAGCTCCCGGACTAGGTTGACGTCAACGATAGTGTTCCCGCCCACAAGCTCGCAGCTGTGCGACTCGCTCCTTGACCTAAACTAGGGCGAAGGAACAAATCCAAAACCCCTCTGCACTCCGAAAATCAATCCTTGAGCCTCGATACAGAACGAAAGAACGTATCCAACATCCTCTGCACTTCGAGAATCACTCCCTAAGTCGCTCTGCTAGATGAAGGACGGACCACTCATCCCAAGTCTAAACTCTCCAACCAAGAGTCTCGACCCTCTAAGGGAAATACAGGGACATTGGGGCACTCGAAAGAACTCGTCATGTGCTAGCTACTTCCCCATGACTATACATCTCACCATCGAGTCGTTCACCAAGGTTCTGTTTTCAACCACTTCGCTACCCTCGCTTCACACCCACAAGCCACAATCTGGTGTCCTAAGGCTTCAAGGCACCTCTACTCAAGGTTCAAGGACCCCACTCACTACGTTCGAGCATTACCCTAAACGCTCGTCACTGGTCGTGTCAGCATGCACCACACAACAACATAAGGTAACTAGTTTTCAAATTTCTGTGCATACATAACATTCTCAAGTTCACTTTGTCTTACCACATGTCACACCAACATATGATATCTACACAATTTAAGGTAACCAAACAACCAATCACAAAACAAGCATTCTCGAATTTCATAGACAAACAACAAAAGTCATTGCTACTAAACAACCCAGTTTCACATGCTTCATCGCCCCTAACCCTAGCACTATGAGTAAGGACAAATTCAAACGACTACTTACCTTTGTAGTTAGGACGCCGCAACTAGATAGTCCTTCCTAAAGTGAGTGTAAAGTGTGTCAGTGAAAATTGACCTTAGTCATAAACCTCTTGTCGACGTTGCAGTCCTGACCAATCACAAACAACATTCAGAACTAACTAAGCCCAAGCTCAACACTACACACTTAAGGCTAACGATTTCACAGTGCCCCAGAGCATCAAGTTCACAAAGTTAAAGCTTACCAGATCGAATGGGAACCTCTCGGAACCAGCTAACGAATTGTCTCAAGTCGTAACTCTTCCAAATTCATTGATTCATAGCCCTGTCCACACAGAGAAAGCGAACGATCAACTGGTAAGAGAGAGAGACAGGGAGAGATAGACCGATAGGGGCAGAAAGGGCGAGAGAAAGGAACGAGAGAGAGAGAGAGAGACCGATCCCGAGAGAGACAGGGAGAGACGACGAGATATTGAGGACATCATAATGATACTTATGCATAAGATCAATAAGAGATTCAACACATACTCAGGACAGTCGCAACAAATAAACAACATCTCGCCCCCAAACTTAAACTAAACATTGCCCCCAATGTTTGCAAAATAAGTTCAAAGAAGAAAGGTAAGAGTGAACAATACTGTCCTGAGTAATGGAGATCATTATTTTTTTTTCTGAATTCATTGGATGACCAAATCACGTGAGATAAAGTACTGCAGAACGGGAGCATGAGTTTCACGAGGGAAGGCATCAACAACCTAACAAAACAAATAAAGCAAACTAAGAATTAAACAAACAAATAAAATAACTAAAGCAAAAACATAAATGAAATGTAAATCTTGGGTTACCTCCCAAGAAGCATTTTTTTAATGTATTTAGATAGACTGGAGTCATGGTTGGCATAAAGGCACGTAAAATTACTCATATTTCTTCAGGCCCTTCTTGTTTGAGTCGATATAGCCTTCTAAGTCTAAAAGGCTCTCTTGTTTTTCTTGAGCACCTGAAAGATAAATATTTTTGGTATTTTTGAAATAAAAAAAAAAATTCAAAACAAAACTCGTGAGTATAAGAAAGATGGTTATCAAGATTAAAAGAATTTTTTGGGGACAAAGGGAGGGGAGACTTTTCAGCCTCGAACTCTGTCCCCTGAATTTCCTCTGTGGAATTGATTGTATTACCATTGTCTACCTCACAAACTTGTTTCTAGTGTGTTTCAGTCTGCTCCAACTCATCCTCACTATCATATGCATAAGTCCTCCTAGGATGTTCTTCCTCAGTGACAAGAATAAGAATTTGCTCCTATAGGGCCTTAAGGGATTCTACCAGTTGATTAAGATAATGAGTCATTTCATGTATTATTGCCTCAAGTTCTACCACTTTAGCTTCTAACCTATCCAACCTTTCTAATTTAGCATGACTCAAATTTTTAATCATCAACTCTAACATATATTCCATTAATAAACCTGCAAGAGAAGAGTTTTCTATAGATTGGTCGGGGTAGGAGAATTTTTGGTTCCAAATGCCTATATGATTATCATCAAAATAATTTTCATAAATCATAGATTCATAATGGTAAGGATTAGGCATTTGGTATCCAGAGAAATCATGATTCACATACCTAGGGTCCTGAGAAGTATAGTACATTGGCGAAGAATTAAAATCATGAAAAGTCATGCTTTAAATCACAACAATTCAAATCTAGACTTTTACACAAAAATTAACACAACCAAAACAGGAGACAATGACTCGAAAAACAAACAAAACTAAATTAAGAACAAATAAGGAAACAAAAAACAAACACACAAAGAAAACAAACAAGGAAAGAAAACACAAAAGGCAAAACAAACTTTAATCTAAAATCTTGAATTTTCTCCTAATATTAATCAATCTAAACAATCGTCATTCCCCGACTACGGCGCCAAAAACTTATTGCGTAAAATTATATTGTAATACCGCAAGTGTACGGGTCAAGTTTTAATATAGTGATTTGAGTACAGAGTATCGTCCTCAGGAATGAGTTTCTAGATTGATTAATTACCAAGATACTTATTTTAAATTTTAGCTAAAGAAACAAAACTTTGATAAATGTGGAAACAAAGATAAAGAAAAATAAATATAGAAGTGGAGACACGAATATGATAGATTTGTAGGGAAATTGATTTCACAAGTTAATTCCTCATTTAACACATGTAGTGAACTACGGTTGCGAATTTATGAACAAGAAGTACAAATACTCAAAAGAATCTCCCGACCCATGGTGAGCCTCGTGCACAACGATAAATCCTAAAGTTTTCTTATAAATTTTAAAAACATGCACAACATTAAGCAACTTCTTAAATGTTTTCCAAGGAATTCTAAGTTACTATCGTACCAGATTTCTAAGAGTTTTGGCAACTTTGCTCTAATCTAAGCTTCTTTCTCTCGAGTCCACTTAAACCAACAAGATCAATGAATTTAAGAACGAATTGTCAAAAATAAATAATACAACAAAGCCCAATACATAATTAAATAAATTCAAAACATATTATTCAATCCCTAACTACAACATAGCTACTAAAAAATCACAATAAAAACAAGCTAAAGTCATAGAAGTCTGTAAACTAAGTTACAAACTAAATGAAAGAGAAATAAAACTTTTATGTGTCGATGCCAGTTTCTCGTTCCCGAGCTCCCGTCACGATCTCGAGCCTCCACAAATGCTTTGGCTCCCAAGGAATGCTCTTCTTTCTCCTCTTAGAGTGTGTATTTTGAAATTAGGGCTAAAAACTATCAAATTCGGCTTCCCTTGAAAAGGGTACAAAGTGTTTTATTTATACACATAATCGGCACGACGTTGCAATGCTAGGGGACAACGTTGCAACGTTGTGCCCTAGGCGCGAAGCAAATAAAGAAATCTATAGTGGCGTTGCAACCCTAACGCATGTGCGCCTTATCGATCCTTCATGGTTCTTCTAAGCGCAAAAACAGCAACAACGGCATTGCGACGCCCTACAGGGCATTGCAACGCCTTCACCTTGGGTCCATTTGCTTGGTTTCATCCTTTTTCTTCCACTTGATGTTATTTTAAGCTCCAAAGAGCCTCGATTTGAACCCGAGTAATCCATGATATCTCCAAATGATCTGTTTAAGCTCTAAACTTGAAATTAAATGATTTAAACACATAAAAACCCTGAAATTGTCATAGAAACTAGCAATGTATAAGCCTAAGGATAACACATTTTGTGTGCTATCAGGGACAGAGAGAAAAGGGACGAGAGGGAGAGAGAGACCGATCCCAAGAGAGACATAGAGGGGCGACGAGAGACTGAGACCGAGAGGGGCAGAGAGAAAGGGACGAGAGGGAGAAAGAGACCGATCCCGAGAGAGACAGAGAGGGGTGACGAGGGACTGAGACCGAGAGAGGCAGAGAGAAAGGGACAAGAGGGAGAAAAAGATTGTACCGAATGGACAAACAAAGAGAAGAAGAAGCCTGTCGCTGACGGTTGGGAGGTCGATCAGAGACGAAAAGAAAAACCAACAGATCTACGCACTCATGGACGATAGAGAGAGAAGTGATTGAGAGAGAAAGAGATCGAAAAGGGAAGGAGTAACGAACTGAGGGGGTCAGGTCGATTAGGAAGAAGAAGAAAAAAAAAGGACAAAACACACCTCTGGCCACCGCGCAAACGTGATGAGCGACGCAAAAGAGGGGAGAGCGCCGCGCTTCCCGATTTCTTTTTTGCTTTTCTTTTTTCTTTTCTTTTTCTTTTTTTTTTTTGATAAAAACTAAAAAATCACTGGGCCAAACTCATTGCATGTTGCACCTACTTCAAAGTCTCCATGTGTGAAGACATAATCTATTAGGGTGTGTTTGACCCATGGCTTTTGATTTGGATGGGTTTGGGTTCCAAATCCAAACCCGTATTTGGAGCAAGGTGTTTAAAACTCTTGTCTTCAGAACCCAACCCCATGGGTTACAACAGTGCAACCTCATGAATTTCAACAGTGCAATTTCATGGAATTTGTTTCATGTTTTTCTCCTTCATTTGTCGATTACTTCGACAACTTCGTTGAAAACTCTAGCGACCACCGACAACGACAACTCTGACGACCACACCGACGACTCGACCACTGCTGACGAATGCCTCCGGCGACCACTTCGACAATAACTCTTGTGACAACTCCAACGACCACCCGACAACCACCGATAACAACAACTCCGATGACAACTCCAACAACCATCGACAACGATAACTCCGACCACTACACTGGGAACACTCATAATATAAATTAAAATGAAGTTGCTAATCTTTATTCAATGTTAAAAAATAAATAAATAAATATATATATATATATATATATATATATTTTATATATTAACACTTAACTTTTTTAAAAAAATAAAATTTTAAGTATATAACCTGACCAACCTAACCCAAATGTTTCATGGTTGGGTTGAGTTGGGTTCATCACTTAATAAAAGTTGTTTGGGTTGAAGATATTTGCAACCCGAATAGTTGGGTTGAGTCTAAAAAGTAGCTCAACCCGGCCCAACCCAACCTACGAACACCTCTAACTCGTGGCATGCTATGATTTCTTCTCTCTGAATGCTAAAAATTGTTCTAAATGTTTAAAATTCTTTTTTTATTCTTCAACTACAACATAAATTTAAAGTTTATTCGAAAAGTTACTAAACAAATTGATCCATGTTAGACCGTAGCTTCTACAATTCACACTACAAAAGTTGAAAGGAATAAAATAACTAAAAGAAAAAATGTGAAGCAAAACTGTACCGAACCTAGAGTTCAGAAAACACAAAAAACACAGCTTTTTGATTCTCAGGCTTCAGAACACTGCATCCCAAACACAACTTTCTGATTCCTAGATTTCAGAACGCTGCACTCCAAACACAGTTTTCTGATTCCCAAGTTTCAGAACCCCTTAGGGCAAACCCCTCTGGCTTCTGATTCCAAACCTACCCCCAAACAACCCCTTAGTCTTCCTTCCAAGTCCACCCATTTCATTTCAGTCAGTCACATCACATCCAAATGCAAAAGTTGTAGGGTAAAACTTAGAACTAAAGATTCTTGAGTTTTCTCTCTACTAACAAAAATTAAATTAATTAACAAAAACTAAAGATTTTTGGTTAATGAATGTGTGCTATTCCAGCTAAAAACTAAAATTTTCTTAAGTCTACATCTTAAGTTTATTCATCTTAAATAAATGTTATCTCAACTTTTCTATTTTTCCACGTTAGAAAAGAATTAATTTATTTCTTCATTTTAAAAAAAAATGAATAGGCTCTCAAATTACTCACATCGATATACATCAGTCAGATGGTGCATTTTCAAAAGTGAGAACACACAACTCACTTAGATCATTTGATCACCTTATTGATATATTTGGGACTTCTTGTACCATATTTATGAAGAGGTAACAAATAGTCTGATCTTAGATGATCTCACCACTTAGGCTTATTACACAACACTTCACAACCTTCGTAAATAAAAATAGATTCGAGTAATCTAATCTTATACGAACTCATTGCATAACGCTTGCTCCAAGGCCCCATGCACGAAGACAATATATTAATCTTCCTTCCATGTCCACCTATTTCATTTCAGTCAATCAACTTATATCCAAATGCAGAAGTTGAGCTCTATAATATAAATCATGAACTTGTTAAGTAGATACCAACTCGAGAGAGAAGCCCAGCTTGGCAAAAATCACATCAAAGTTTGACATGAATGATCTAACATGATTGTATTCTTTATGTGTTTGCATAATGCTTAAAATGTTACAGGGAGAAACTTTGAACTAAAGATTCTTGAGTATACTTTCTACTAACAAAACATGGGCAGTTAATCTGAACAAAGTAGTAATCATGGCTTCTTCACACACTTATCTCCGAGCAATGGAGGGATCAAATGTTGCTTCCCATGCAACGCTGCTACTGATGGGGGCAGCCACAGCTGCGACTACGCCAACAGTGGCCGGACCATTATCGATGGGATGAGGGATTTGACTGTCACCTGGAACCACAGAAGCCATTGGAACATGCGGTCTTCCATACATATCAACGTAGCCATTGGCACTGGAGATGTGAGGTGGGTATGAAGGATCCAAATTCACATATGCGCCACCGTATGCATTTGGTGCTATAGAAGCAGATAGTTTCATTGCAAGTGTCAATAGACATCCAAAGATTATCGACTGAAAAGGAACAACAATGAAGTGCATACATGTGTGAAAAGAAATGTACCATATGCTCTTTTCTCCGTATTCAAAACCTCGGCTCGCAACCTCTCTACTTCCCTTGCCAGGGCAATCAGATTCATTTCTGTTGCTTTCATTTGCTCTACTTGTTCTATATTCATACCTTTTTCATGCTCGAACGTGGCTCTGCATACCAAATTGATAAATATAAAAAGGAATCAACACGTGAAGTTGAAAATTCATATTGAATCATCCAGATAGAAACAGAAGTAATGTTGCCACAGTTCACATAACACCATTATGCTGTCAATTGCCAAGAAACTAATCGTGCAACGATTATAATAACCTAGTATGTCCCAAGGAAGACAGTAGATAGTCTTAACTCCAAAGCAGTATTACCAAGAGACATACTCGGACTATCTAATCAATAAAAAAACGGTCGATAAAAAAAACTTATCCCACTCAGTTTTTTTAAAGCAGGGCCTACTTAGGTTAGGATCTTCCAAGTTTGTAGTAATCTTTTTAAAAAAATTGATTTTAGAATGGTTTACAGGGGGTGGGGACAAACAGCAGACAACAGTTTGGGCAGACAACAGTTTGGACAAAGTGTAAGAGAAGATGATCGGACATGGTTTGCAAGGGTTGTACAGAAGAAAGATAAGACGGAAAGATTTTAAGAATCTTCTTTGCTCAAGGATATGGTCAAGAGGGAGAAATCTTTTATTAGACACTGATTGGGAGAGCAGAATAACTATTATAAGATGATGCATCCATGATAAATTGGTTAATATTGGAGAAGCCTCCGAAGAATACCTAAATACGTACTGCCCTCTCCAACGATACTACCTCTCATTTTGGAAGCTTCGTGACTTTAGTTCATTTTAATACTCTTTATTGACGTAGATGCACACATTCGTTTGAAGATTATAGTGTTACTAGTCACTAGTTGGAGATTATTTTTGTAATCCACCAATGGAGGCTGGGACATTTTTCCTCCCCTTTTGTACATTTCATTCATCAATGAAATCAGTGATATCAATTTCCTCCTCAACAATATGTTTTGCCCTCTCTCCACCCTTTTGTCAGTGACCAAACCCTTCAGAAATGTAAACATGGGAAGGACGCAACAAGATTGTGCTGTTTGATAGGTTAAATTAACAATTTCAAGTCAAGATGGAGAAAGGAAATAAATTGAGGGATTCACGGTTGGAATAATGTTATTCACTCCTATTGAAATTGGATCGAGATGGAGAAATTCTCTTGGACAATATGGTCAGGCACAAATTGTCCATTGGTATGCATTGAAGATGTAGGTCGAGGGTATTTGGCAGACCGAATGTCCAAGTCAATCGAGAGGATGGAACAGATGAAGGATGGTGGTCTCTGCTTAGTCAGTGTCAGGCCATAAGAAAATCAAGGTCACTATGATGGTCAAAACAGAGTTGGTGGTAGATCAAGAGTGATCTATTGTCTTATTGTAAGGAGAAGAATGCCAAAGGCAGGAATAGTGACTAAAAGTCATAATAATGTATCCTACTGAAAGGTGCAGTTGGATCATCTCTTTTGCAAGAAGAGCTAATGTTGTGGGATATTTCGGTTCTATATAACTTCACACAAAAAATGAACTGAGCTACATCCGAATTAAATTCAGAGATAGATGTTTTCCTTTGTTTCACAAGCCTAAGCTAATAAGTATCTATCCTCGGTCATTTAACGAGTTGATATGATCCAATTTTTTACATCCCTACATCCCACCCATATGGGGGAGATGACCAAATTGGATAATGGTGGCTGAGGAAGGTTGACATTAGCAACAAGGTTGATAGAGATGGTTGAAAAAGTTTGTCAAATTTGGTGTCAAGGTTCCAAAGAGGTGACTAGGAGAAGGTACATGACTTGGGCCAAGGATCACTGTTCTTGCACTCTTTCTCAAATGCTTTTTGTAACGATTCACTCTTTGTAATTAATAATAATTGAGATGCCTTGTCATAAACTCTTAAAAGGAAGAAAATTGATTTCATTTGTAATATTTCACTATATCAATAAAAAAAGAATGAAAGGTCCAAGACTTGGACAAGGATTTGTAATCCAAATTAGGCACCTAGCAACCTTAACATTCTTTGCAACCAGAGCATACATTTAATATCTTAAGTTGCTTTTGAGATTAAAACTTAATTATTCCTACAAGCCAACACAAATTCATGCGGCACGCCTGGTCCTTACTCATATGCTCCCCAAAAAAAATCCTAGGAAGTCACCAACCCAAAATTTCTTTAAGTCAAGCACGCTTAACTATGAAATTCCTAGTGAATGGACTACCAAAAGTATCACCCTGTCTATATGGCTAAAGGTAGGATTTATTAATTCTTTTAAGCTTTCCTGAACTATACTATCTCATATCTGTACAATTTTGAGATCCCTCCCATCATAATGCAATGGTGATTCATAATTCATTCATGTATCTCTTCACTGAGGCATCACGTACTAGTAACACGACATCTGCTTGGTTCATCCCCCAACCACACCATACTAGGGGAGGTCTAGCTATACTACTATTCGCAGAGAGCTTCCACTCTTGCTCTTGGACCAAACTATTGGCTTGTGTAAGCATGGCGTTGAGGGTCTTAAAACATATTTTCTGGTTATGCCCATTTGCTGCCAAGGTGTAGGGTGCCTTTTTAAAAGTTTCAGTATATCTTCAAGGGTAAAACATTTGGAAGTCATTTTGGTCCCTCCATTTTTTTTTTACTACCAGGATTTGGAGCTTTGCTCCTCTATACCGGGGGACCCACGCCTGCCCTAAGGCCTAAACTCGGGAGACATCAAGGCTTTTTATTTATTAAGCTCACCAGAGGGCTCAAACCTAATCTAAGCAAGTATGACAAAGAGACCCCAAGCCCATACCAATGGAGCCACCCTTTGGGGGCTATTTTGGTCCCTCCATTTCGGGGATATCATGCTTTGGCAAGGTGGATTTTCCATTCTTTTATGGTTTCTCCAGCTGGAGAAAAAAATAGGTAAGTCATGGAAAGAAGTACGGTAGTACACGATTGAGTGCATTTTTAGTATATATTCTTCGGATGTCCCCGAAGGAACATTTTTCATTTTTCATCAGCTTTTATTGTGTGGGCCTTTATGTACTTCTATTCATCTTAATAAAAGTTAGTTTCTGTTAGGCCTCCTATTAAGGCCCAATACTATCGTAGGGGCAAGAAGGGAAATGTACAAGGGAAAGTTAGTTAGGAGTGTTGGGAGTGGGGGTACCCGTTTGTGGGTCTCCGGTGAGGGAGGTCAAATTAAGTCTGTTTTTGGGTCTGGAGAAGGTAGGAAATTAGCATAGAAGTTTATGCTTGGCAGAAGGAGGGAGAGAACCAGTCCTCTCTATGTGGCTGAAGCCTTTTGTTGCTTGTTAATTAATACCAAGAAGTCAGTGTCTTGACAGTTTCTCATTATTTAAAAAACATATATATATATAGGATTTTGAGGTACTATAAGAAGGAAACTTGAATTGTAGCACAAAGTTCTTGCCCAATATTTCTTGCTTCAAGTTTCAGCTACATGTAAATGTAATGCTGAAAAACAATGTCAAAAAAAAAAAAAAAAAAAAAAAAAAAACTCACCTTAACCTTTGGTGCTCTTTCCTCAAATCCTCAAGCTCAGCATGTAAATTGGGTAGATTCTTAATATCATACTCTGTTTTATGCAACTCCTGAGTTGCTTGTTGAATTTGGAAGGTCAATTCTTGTTTGTCTTTGACCAAGGCTTGAGCCTCCTTGTGGGCCTGTTGCAAGTCCTTCTTCACCCCCTCTCCAGCTTCAATATTTGCTTCCATTTTTGCAATCTTATCTAGCAATACTCGCATCTGAATATCACTTTCTGTCTGAATGCTTCGGATATGTGCCCCAGCAGTTTGTATTTCCTTCTCGGCAGCCACAAGCTCTTGCCTCAAAGTGACATGAGCGGCTGCCAACTTATGATTTTCCCTTGCAAGTTTTTCTATGTCAGATGTCTGAACAGCTAATTTATCCTCTAACAATTCAAGAGACTTGTGGCCGACAGCAGAATCTGATCCAGGAAATGGACCGTGCCGCATCAACCCTGGAGCCTTAACAGGACGTCCATTGTATAGTGGTTGAAGTGTTCCTCTTGTAGACATTTATGATATATCTGAGCCCTTGTCAAACACTGCACAAATTCAAAAGGATAAGCACACCTTTATACACAGCTAGATGCTTGAACTAAAAAAGAATACATAAAACAGAATGCAAACTTATGGGCAGAAATTCATAAATAAATCAAATAAGTACTTGATTTAAGAGAAGAAACTTGTTTCTCAAATTTGAGTGTGTAAAGACCAATAAACAAGTCTTAGATCCAACCAGACAATTGAAAGATATGCATCTTTATGTTGATGTATCCAAGTCCTCAATCCAATTAATTCTATCTTTATATTTTCTATAAGAAACTACTTTCATCAAGAATAATAATTGATAAATAAATACTTTTTTTTAAAACAATACAAAGGCATAGTCTAAACTCCAAAAAAACAATGGAGCTACTAGTCTTTTGAATTGTAAGAGGATAAATTATCACCAAAAAGGGAAAAAAAAAATCTTGACTTGGCGGCCCAAAAAGAGACGCTAAGAGATTCCAAACTTCAAACAACCTCTCGATACTCCACAACACCCTAGGACACACACAGTTGTACAACCTATAGGACAGAATCGACAGATCTTATTCAAGTAAGGTCATAATAGCCTTCTACGCCCTTAGAAAATCTTTTATTTTTACTTGATATTCCAAAGGGCCGTCAATAATCCTGCTTTCCAAAGAAACTTCCCTCTGTTTTGAAAGAGGGTAAAAATAACTTCTTCCAACATAGCAGGACAAGATTCGCCCAAGTCCATGGCCACCTCAAATAATTGGGTATAGCTCCAACAATCCCCCTAAAAAAGAACTAACTCCAAAAAATATGATCAAAAGCCTATTATTGAGAATGCACCCCACTGAGACCCAAAAGGAAGAATGGAAATTTTTGAATGAACGGCAAGGTGTAAACTCTCCCCCAACGCAACCAACTAAGAGATGAAACTCACCTTCCAGAGCTCGAGAGACCAAACTCTGTAATCCTTAGGTCATAGGGAGAACACAAACCCATGGGGGACGAAAAGTAAGAAAGTCAACTCATCTAACTCCCTTTCAATGAAGGGCTCTTCTGGAAATGGAAATTAAAGACATAGACTACTTGTTGGAAAAGTAGAGTAAAGAAATAATGGGAGAAAAGTGCAGTTTTTGCAATAGGGAGAGAGTAAAGATGAGGTTAAACAACTAAAAAGAACTACTACCAATCCAACAACATGCCTAAAACCATATCAAAGACCAAATTCCAGTCAACAGTTTACACGACCCCAAAATTTAGCCTAATCTAAGGGATCTAGACTTACGACCACAATATCTCAAAATTTTTGGCAGCATAACAACGTAACTACAACAATACTAAAATTTTACAAGTACCTGTTACACAAAATAAACACACTTCTAGCCAGAATCATCTAACAACCGCTCTAACTTCAATTCATTAACCACTCACTAAAGAGTCAGAACCAAATGAGAAGAGAGAACCCTCATCTTCCCCCTACACCTCCTTTCACAAAAAGTCCCTAAAGCTCTAAAGATGACAAAAGAAACCTAGGAAGGAATCTCACTGAAAATTATTTGGATAAGTGTACTGTACGCTTTCGAACCTTTTTCCAAAATAGGTTAAATGTTTTTTTCTTTGAAATGCCTTACCTAAAACGATATAACCTGCCTACTTATATCCAAATAATGGCAGCTTCAAGTGAGAAACAACCCAATGTTCAATTATGTTATCACGTTTAATCTTTCCAAAACAGATAATTATAGCTTTCCCTGCTTCTAGCTTTCTGCATACCACACAGGAAAACTAAAACCAATATGCTCAGGCGAAAAGTTAGACCTCCTTACGATATAAATGTAAATATTTCTTTTGACACCCCCAAGCATTTGAAGCTTACTCGCACCTCGACTATCTCAATAGAGAACCACCCAGCCTTACAACATTTAGTTTCAGTACCATTGTAGTATCTTACATAACCACCATGGTACTCCAAAACTCCCTTTACTCTTCTTCACTTCCCAAATTTCGATAATGCAACCTAATACAAAATTAAAATTAAAAATAAAATCAAAATCAAAATCAAAATGACGTGAACAAAGAGTTCCCTAAAACATGCGAAGAAACTAGCAAATGCCAAACACAATCAATTGTGCTACCAGCCTACCCGTACTAGAGGCTCTGGAGAATTCGAAAAGATCAGTTCTTAGGCAAGCTACCAAGTTTCCATAAGCTGTAAAACCGAGACCGACAACATGGGATGCGAAAATAAAGAAACCCCATGCCATAAAACTACAAACCCAGTAAAAATCAGTTTTCACCAGCAAATTAAGAACCATGGGTGACCAAATACCCAAAAAAAAAATTCAAAAGAAGAAGAAGAAAAATTGAGACGAACCAGTGGATTTTCTTGTCCTAAAATTGCAAATTGAGACGATAGAAGAGCCACAAACAGCAGAAAGATAATATCCACCGAGAAGAAGAAGAAGAATTCCGATTAAATAGATTTGCAGATTAATTCTACCTCTCAAAGAACACAAACAAGAGAAAGAGAGCCACTTTTCCCCCTTTTTTTTTTCACTAATTACAGATTCATGGGCTTTTTTTAAGTCTTTTAATCAATTTGATTTTATTCGAGTTCGTTTCCGGTTAGATTAGGGCACAAATATTTATGTCCAATTTGGCACCTATGCTAATTTTAGTTTTCCGTTTCCAGATCTTTACCGGTTATATCAATTTTAATGAGAATTTTCAATTTCATCGATTTAAACCTTAAACAGAAGTCCAATCGAAATACTAGGAATGGTTGACGAAACTCCTGAGATACGATTTTGAAATAAAGTACCATCTCGGATTGCTCAACAAGGTTGCAGATGCTTTGTCTCGACGTCCCTCAGTAGCAACTCTAGCATTGTTGTTTGCGCCATCGATCATTTGACATCAGTGTGATTTAAACAGAAGTGGAACAAGATGAAGCTTTACAGAAAGTGAGCAGAGACCTGGAAGAAGACCCGTTGTCCCACCCGAAATTTTCGAAACAACAAGGGCAATTGCGGAACAAAGATCGAATAGTAATATCCCGAAAATCTCCTTGATATCGACTATACTTAACAC
This sequence comes from Trichosanthes cucumerina, assembly GCA_036507285.1. Classification (NCBI taxonomy): domain Eukaryota; kingdom Viridiplantae; phylum Streptophyta; class Magnoliopsida; order Cucurbitales; family Cucurbitaceae; genus Trichosanthes; species Trichosanthes cucumerina. The sequence continues at coordinate 8,005,541 of CM071842.1, read as the reverse complement.
GTTCCATGACTCGTTGTTGAGGGTCATTCGGGATTCCTACGTACATATAAACGGTTGACCAGAGAATTACATTGGAAAGGAATGAAGGCTGACGTTCAAAAGTATGTTGAGAAGTGTGACATCTGTCAGAGGAATAAGAGCGATTCAGTATCACCAGTCAACCTCTTGCAATCGTTACCACGACCAGACAAAATTTGAGAAGATATCACAATGGATTTCATCGAGTGATTGCCCAAGTCACAGAGATATGATTCAATTTTAGTGGTGGTTGATCGACTGAGTCAATATACTCATTTTATAGCCCTGATACATCCTTTTTCTGCCAAAGAGGTAGTTGTAGAGTTTATCCAAGAGGTAGTTTGACTTCATGGCTTCCCTCGCTCTATTGTGTCGGATAGGGACAAGATCTTTATGAGTATGTTCTAGAATGAACTCTTTCGAATCCAAGGGACGAAGTTGAAAAAGAGCACGACTTTTCACCCCCAAACGGATGGCCAAACCGAAAGGGTCAATTACTGCGTGGAGAATTATCTACGCTGTTTATGTAGTGAACGACCCATACAGTGGAAAAAGTGGCTTGCCTGGGTGGAACATTGGTATAACACCACCTTCCATGAGTCGATCAACACCACGTTGTTCAATGTAGTCTACGACCAACAACAACCCCCTTTGATATCGTACGAAGACAACAAGACAACAAACAATACCCTGGAACAACAACTAGTTGAGTGCGAACTTGCATTGTTGGCCCTCAAGGAACACTTGAGAGTATCCCAAGACAGGATGAGGAAACAAATTGATAAGAAGAGAAGAGAAATTGAATTCAAGGTGGGCGACTTAGTTTACTTAAAAATCCGACCATATCGCCAACAATCCATGGCCAAGAGACATTGTGAGAAGTTAGCTCCCAAATTCTTTGGGCCATATGCAGTTCGGGAAAAGATCGGAGTCGTAGCATACAAGCTGGAGTTGCCACCAAGTGCCTCCATTCATAACGTTTTCCACGTCTCCCAGCTTAAGAAGGCCATCGGAACTCACACAATAGTACAGTCGAAGGCCCCTAATTTTTCTGATAATTTCAAATGGGAAGCAGCTCCCACGGATATGTTGGGTCTCCGCTGGAATGAGGACAAAGAAGAGGAAGATTGGTTGATACAATGGGAAGGTCGGGATCCTTGTGATGCGTCATGGGAATCAGTTGCCTTTATCAAGAGTCAATTTTCGGAACTCCACATTGAGGACAAGGTGTCTTTCAACCGGGGGAATACTGTTAGGCCCCCGATTATACAGACTTATAGTAGAAGGGCAAAAAAGGCAAAGAATGAAAGTTGGTTGAGCTGTGAGTGTTGGCACCGTGAGTTGTGGGAGTGGTACGACTTATTTGTGGGAAGGGTTTTTGTAGGGTGTTGGTTGCCTGGGGGGAGGGGAGGGTTAGTCTGTGGAGAGAGCCAACTCTCTCGAATAGCTGGGTAGTGTTAGTGTTTGTCAATTTAATTTGTACTATGGGTATTTTCCTCTTGGTAATCAAAGTTATCCCTGTTTATTGGAGAACTACCAGTCGACCGGTGTTTGTTCATCTTACTTTCTACTATTTTGAGTACTTATCTTTCAGGAGTTGATTTAACGAGAGTAGATACCTAACATCATCCTTCCCATGTCATACCTTCTACTATTCTAATAAAAATATATTTCACAAAGCATCGAATCATTCTCCACAAGCGTGAAGTTAATTGAGACAATGTTCAAAGAATTTGTATTTGATTTGAATCTCCTCTTCTCAAATTCTTTTTTCACAATTATGTCAATTATCTTTCAATAAAAACCATTTGGGTAGAATCCTTGTTTTCTTAACAAATCAATGATCGGGATCTGTCTCTTAGAAGAAACTCTAATGAGATTTAGCGTGTTGAGTTTTCTGCTCTCACAAGCGGTAGTCACAATGTGAATCTTAATTTTGGTAATAACGGGGCATTTCAAAGACATAATTTATAGTTTTTTCGCTTGTAAACAAGAAAAATTCCTTCTCAAACTTCAATCCACACCTTTATCAGCGACATCAACAAAAAAGGCATTCTTCTTCTCTGTTTTCCTGCTTTCCTTTTCTATATATACTCATGTAGATATTACTTAGCATAATTATATATGAATTAGTATAATTATAAGATAATTTATTCATAACCCATGCTTCTCATTCAAATTAAAATAGTCATTTTTTTCCTAACATTTTCGCAGCTCCCAACGTCTTAATGAGTCCAAAATTAACCAAAAGGTAACAAATAGAAGGTTAAGACTCCGATCAATACATCCAACAAGCATTGAAGAATTTCATGGCTTGTCGCACGCAGAACATAATCCAATTTAGAACAAAATCCATCTTTTAGATTCTAAATAAATCTCAACCCTACAACAACGTCGAAAATTGTGACCAGTTGAGCTGATTTGCTGAAAGCATCAACGAAAAAGCAGCAACATCATTACTTTCAAACTATAATCCAGATTATACGTACAATCCAAACATGGAAAAAAAATTAAAAAAAAAAGATAACAAAACAAGCATTACGGAAACATGTCTTTCATATAGAAAACCGATTATTGCATCCAAATCAGGGTCGTTTATGGTTGGAGAAAGGAAATGATAAATACAGAATATCAAATGAAGAGGAAAAAATTGGCTCACTACCATTGATTTTTCATGAAACTAAACACATAAAGAGAGCGAAACGAAGCTTACTCGACCATGACTGATCGGATTCAAGCTCCAAGAAATGGAGGAGATTAAACGGAAGACTCTAAAATGTAATAACTTGGACGAAGGCGCAGTTTAAGTTGAACGAACAAAAAGTGCTCATCTTGTAAAAAGAAATAGACGCAATAAGAATTATCTCTAAATTTAACTAATCAAATTCAAAAAATGTCTAAACAAGTTTTAATCTGTAAATATGGCTAAAACCATGTTTAACTAAAATTTACTAATTGCATTAGGACGAAAATACTGTTGGGATGTATGTCATAATCTCGTATTTGTTTGTAATATTCATTATTGAAGTAAATAAGAGTTATTTTTTTCATCACTTTGTGTCTCGCATATTTACAAACTTTATCCAATAAACTAAGCTCCAGGGTCATTGAATTATGAGAGAATTAGAACTTGAACGGTGTGTAGTGGACACACAAGGAGGATCACGTTCGAATTAATGACCCAAACGGTCTACAGTATACGGATAGGGTTGGAGACCTAATCCTGGATACGTTGTGGATGCGACCCGCTTTGTATTAGATACAAACGAGGTGATCCAACTCGTTCATGTAGTTGACATGCGAGTGGGGGCATCCTGTGCAATGAGATTGTACAAGACCGGATGGTGAATTATTAGACCTACTAATGTAACACCGTTAACAATATATGACTAATAATTTCGTAGATGACCAATAGTGACTCTACCTTAATCATGAGCGTGTTACGGACTCCTGTCTACGAGGATCTGTTCTTTGACTAGTACGGGTGAGGGTGGTCACAGTTACTCGCCCAATATGCCTATCTTCTCAGGGATAGGACCACGTGGGGAGCTGGGAACTTAACTACGCGAGATTGAATTCACTCGTTCCTGACTTAGGAAAATTAGAGGGGTTGTTCCCTTAAGTGTTGTCTCTAGGGCTTGGACAACGGGCGCCCACCCTCTCACTAGCCCTATAGGGGTGTTATTTATAGTTGGACCATACAACGTTGTTGTTCATTAGAGGAGCAGTGGGGACTTAAGAAGCAAGATGTAGACACAGGAGTAAAATGGTAATTTGACCCAACAGTGTTTACGAACAACCTGTGAAGGGTCGACTCACAAGCATTGGTTATATCAATGGACACAACTTGTCCTACAGTGATAGGAGTGCAACTACGGACTTTAGTGGAGTATAACCGTAGCTAATAAATGTTGAATAACTGGGTCAAAGAATTTGACAGGTTAGTCTCGGATCATTAGAGCTCGTCATCTGTAGGTTCATTAGGTCCCTCAGTTGGCTCAAACTGGATATATTGAGGGTTTACAGTTTGGTGTGGATTCGAAGAGTTCAAATTCATTAAAAGGGTATTTATGTCATTTATATGAGATATGATTGACATATTATATAGTTTAATGTGAATGAGATTCATAATAAACTATAGGTTAACCTAATTGATTAATTAGTGCTAATTTAGAGAAATTGGATTGAGAGAAATTAAATTGAATGTGATTCAATTTAAAATCCACAATTATACAAATTTGATTTGTATAATAAGATATGAAATATCTTATTATATGAGTTATGCAAATATGATTTACATAACCTAATGTTGTGGTAAAATGGTAAATAGGTGGAGATTTCAACTCCACCTATCACCATTATATAAGGCCATTGTGAGAACGCTTTGGTAAGAAAATTGCCATTTTTTGGAATCTCACCAAAAAGAGCAATCTCTCATCCCTCAATCTCTCTCAAATCCTCTCTACCCCTAAACTAAAGGGAGTCCCACTACTTTCCCTCTACCGACTGAGAACAACCGAGAAGATCAATTGGAGGTGTCCAATCCGTTCGGTTCGAGAGATCGTGATCGTAGAGATCGAGGGCATGAAGAGTTCGTGATCGGAGAAGGAAATCTCGAAAAAGTGTTCTTCAACAAGTAAGTAATCTTTCCTTATTGTTTTCCCTTCGTTTTAAGCATATTTAGCCTAGGAATTTATGTGATAAATTCAGTTTTAAGAAAACGTTTTTCACAACGAAGACCACGACGATTCAAAGTCGTTTCTACTACAGGAGTTTCATTCCCTTCAATTGGTATCAGAGCCAATCGTTGGCTTTTTCGTTGTGCAGACTATTTTTTCTTAAAATTAGGTGGGTATGCTTTAATTCATGAGATGAATTGTGGTATTGCATGTTGGATGTTTCAGTTTTGGCACTTTAAAATTAGATTTACATTTCATTGATGAGATCAATGTAAGGGCCCGTTGTTTTAGGCAATTTTAATGTAAATGTAAGTCTGTGTCGATCGTGGCAAGAGTTGCTGTGAAGAAATCGGAGCGGAATCGGATGAAAAACGACGAAGAACAGGAAAGGAGTTTGTTGTTCTGTCAACGGCGTTGGGACGCTGTTCTTCGGCGTCTCAACGTTGTCCGTGCGGTTCCAGGCGATGCTGCAGGTCAGCGTTGCAACGTTGAGGCGTTGGGCGCGCTGAGTACAACGTTGGTCACGGCGTTGCAATGCTGCGAGCGTAGTGGGCAGTTCACGAGAGAAGTTCGCGTGAGAAGTGGTTGTTGGGCAGTTTTTCAATCGGGGATTTGTTATTTTATTTATTTTAATTATTTTAATTTGTAAAATGTATTTTATATTAATTTTATTAATTAATATTAGTATAAATGTTATATTAATGTTAATTAATTTAATTAAAGTCCCTAGGGTGCCAAAACCGATCTAATTTTTCTATTTAATTTATTTTATGCATGAGATGTATAAAATTTATTATTTCTATGTGCATAATGTATGTCATATAGATTAAAATCCCACTTTAGGTTAAACATTTCATGTATCATATTTATATTATAAGAGTTATAATATATAGTATGCATGATAGGTTTATATTATAAGAGTTATAATATAATGCATGTTTTAATTTAATTAATACAAGTGTTATATTTCTTAGATTAAAAGCATGGACATGCATTTATTCATGTGATGAATGTATGTTATATAGTTTATTATTCATGTGATGAATGATCAAGCACTATAACATAGAAATGCATGTAATCTAAGTTAATTATTAGTTTTAAATTGTTTAGAACTTGAATAATTAGACTTAGGTGAAGGGAATCGGACTCCCGCAGTGGAAGCGACTGTGAATCGCGCGTTCTTGATTTAGTTACAACGATTATATTATATTCAAGAACATATACAACTAGATTAAGCATATAATGTAATGGACAGCAAGAAACATTACCTTTGAAGAACCTTTCTTCAAGTGCTCCTCTCTCCCACGATCACGATCTCAGCAACAAGAACACAAACGTACGAAGACACGACCACCGGATCTTCTCCGTTGTTCTCTAGGTGAGGGAGGAATGCGGGTTCCCTTTAAGAGAGGTGAGGTATTTTGTGAGAGAGATGTGTGTGTCTTGGAACCTTTCCAACAACACAACAAAGAGCTTGAAATTCCTTAACCTAGTTGCTTCTCATGCAACCATATATATAGGGAAATAGGATGGAAATGACCACCCTACCCCTCCTTTATTCTCTCTTTAGTATATAGTTTATATATGAATCTAATTCACATTAAAACTATATATTATATCAATTATATCATATATAATTGATATAACACCTCATGTATGAAATTGAACACTTCAATTTCATTCCTAACTTTATACCCTCAATATTACCATATTGAGCCAGCGGAGGACCTAATGGACCTACGGTTCATGAGCTCGATGATGTGAGATTAACTCATCAAACTCTTTGATTCAGATTAATCAATATTCATTAACTACAAGTCACTCCACTATAGACTTGTAGTTGCACTCTCCTCATGTAGATAATATTGTGTCCACCGATATAGTCATTACCCATGAGTCGACCCTTCACGGGTTGTTCGTAATCACGGTGTGTAAAATTCCTCATTTTACCCCTGTGATTACCTCTTTGTTCCTTAAGCACCACCGATCCTCTAATGAACAACAAGTCTAAGGTCCTACCTTAGACTCATACCCTATAGAGGCGGGGCCCCGTTGTTCAAGACCTTGAGTCGGTTCTTGGGAACAACCTATCTAATTCCTTAGTGTAGGAATGAGTGAATTCCATCTTGCAGTTAAGTTCCCGGCCTACCTACGAGGTTACGTCCCCGAGAAGGTAGGCTTATTGAGTGGCCTACGAGCCACTCTCACCCATACTAGTCTAAGGACAAAACCTATAGCGAGGAGTTCTTAACTTACTCGAGATTGTGTCGAGTCACTAATGACCATCTATAAACTACTAGTCTTATCACATTAACGATGTTACCTTTGGTTAGACTAATAATTTATGATCCGGTCTTGTATGAACTCTTCATACAGGATGCCTCCACTCGCATGTCAACTACATGAATGAGTTGGATTACCTCATTTGTACTAATTACAAAGTGAGCCGCATCCATGGTGTTACCAGAATGAGGTTTCCAACCTTATTCTTATACCATAGACTATTTAGGTTATATTCTTGAACTAAACCCAAATAGTGTCCACTACACTGATGTTCAAGATAAATGTTATAACCTTAGAGCTTAGTTTATTGGATTTATAAAGCAAGACTGTAATTCTATCAAAACAAATAACACTTTATTTAATTGATCAAAATTACACAAGTTTAGGGCATAAATCTCAACATTAGGTTTTCTAGTTCTAATAAGATTAGAATTAGGAAATCAAATATGACTTATGAATTGTGACTAATTAGTAACTCTGTCTAAGGAAGGTTTTGTCTAAGGTTGGGGTATTTAAGCTGACGCTTTGCGGAACACCCCTACGTGGGAACCGACCTGAGAGTGAATTTGGTCTGGAGATTCATAGGTTATATTCTCGCGAGTGTCGTTAATTAAAAGTTAATTAAACTACTCACATAGACCTAAGTTAATAATGTGATTATAGACTTAGACTAATCCAATATAAGAGTTATATTGGTAGACTTAGGTAAATATTAGTCGATTTATCTAGGTTAATCCCGATTAACTTAAAGTGTTGAGTGGGGGGAAATAAAGTGTATAAGATACATTTAATTTTCTGACCACAAATCTCCGTTAAGTTCACATCGTGAGATCCATACTCGGCCTCGTGGCGCAAATGGGAGCGTCACCCTTCGGATGGTATTTGTATGAGTCAGTATCAACGTGAATGGAGAGAGTACTTATAGTGAGTGGGAACAGGACCTGTGAAAACGGGACCCACGGTCTCTTCTTTCAATTCACACCGTGAGACGCCTATGATCCACCTACTAGTTTGGCCTGGACCATACAATCCCTTTGGAGGGCCTTGATCATGGGAGTCGAAACACAGTGAATTCCCGAAAGGGATACAATTTCCTTGTTGGTTTTCCTTCGTGGTTCACCCTTCAGTGGCTATTGTTTGGACGGATACTTGGAAATTTAAAGATAGAGGGTGACACTCACGGGATTCATTAAGAGTTAATGGATTCAAACCGAATAATGGTAATTGGATGCCTAATGGAATAAGAGTTATTCTGGTATTAGGGTCTGGTCGAGAAAATTTCGTCCCAGAGGAGGAGTGTTTCTGTTCACCCTTCGGTGGCGGTCATTCTAAACCTTTAGGGTATCATTGCAATTTTTGATGACCTAGGGATCATATGATAAAAATTTGCTAAAACCTGATTGGATTTTCAAAGTTTTTGTGAGACTAATACAAAATTTTTCTTGTTTTCGGCAAAAAATGTCTAGTTCAAATGTCGCTCTTTTAGCTTCTGACAAACTCGTAGGAGATAATTACCAAACGTGGAAGAATAATATTAACATAATACCAGTAACTGACGACCTAAAGTTCGTGCTCACTGAGGAGTGTCCTCAGGTGCTGGGTTCGACCAAATCGCGAAGTGTTCGTGATGCGCAATCGATGGATCAGGGCCAATGAAAAAGCCAAGGTCTACATTATTGCCAGTTTATCTGAAGTTTTGGCAAAGAAGCATGAGGTGATGATTACAGCTAAGGAGATCATGGAATCTCTGCAGGAAATGTTTGGACAACAGTCCTTTCAGGTCCGACACGATTCCCTCAAATACGTCTTCAATGCTAGGATGAAGGAGGGCACGTCTGTCCGTAAACTTGTTTTGGACATGATGACCCACTTTAATCTGGCAGAGATGAAACGGGACTTCGATCGACGAGTCGAGCCAGGTCAGCTTTATCTTGGAGACTCTTCCGAAGAGTTTTCTTCAGTTTCGTAGCAATGTTGTTATGAACCAAATTAGCTACACTCTAAGAACCCTACTTAACGAACTACATAACTTCCAGTCCTTGATGAGGATCAGGATACCGGAAGCTGAGACAAATGTTTCCTTCAGTTCCTTTCACAGGGGTTCGACCTCTGGGACAAAATCTATAGGTTCTTCAGGCCTGAAAGGGAAGAAGAAGAAGATGAAGAAGGGCAAAGTTGATCGTGTTGCCGCCCAAAAAGGCAAAAAGGTCAAGGAAGTTGTAGAGAAAGAAAAGTGTTTCTACTGCAATGGGGATGGTCACTGGAAGAGAAACTATCCCAAGTTCCTTGCCGATAGAAGGAAAAAAGGTAAATGTGATTTACTAGTAACTGAAACTTGTTTAGTAGAGAGTAATAACTCTGCCTGGATACTGGATTCAGGCGCCACTAACCATGTTTGTTCTTCTTTTCAGGGAATTAGTTCCTGGCAGCAGCTGCGAGAGGGTGAGATAACGCTACGTGATGGATCCGGGGAGGTTGTCTCCGCTGCAACGGTCGGCACAGTGAAGCTCTTTTTTGGCAGGAAGTACTTATTATTGGATAATATGTACATAGTGCGAGAGTTTACTAAAAACCTTGTTTCCATTTCCTGTCTTCTTGAACATTGTATTTCCGTTGTTTTCTCTAGTAATAAAGTGTTTATTTCTAGAAATGAAAATTTATTATGTTCTGCTTCACTTGAGAATAACTTGTACGTTTTGAAACCTAATTCGGTCAAAAGTGTTTTGAATACTGAATTATTTAAAACGGCAGAAACACTAACTAAAAGAGTAAAAGTTTCTCCTAAAGAAAATGTCTATCTTTGACAACTAAGGTTAGGCCAAATTAATCTCAATAGGATTGAGAGACTAGTGAAAAGTGGACTTCTAAGCGAGTTGGAAGAAAACTTTTTACCGGTATATGAGTCATGCCTTGAAGGCAAAATGACCAAACGTCCTTTTAGTGGAAAAGGATATAGAGCCAAAGAGCCTCTAGAGCTTATACATTCTGACCTTTGTGGTCTGATGAGTGTTAAAGCACGGGGAGGTTACGAATACTTTGTATCTTTCATAGATGACTATTCGAGGTATGGGTATATTTACTTAATGCATAGGAAGCCTGAAACTCTTGAAAAGTTCAAGGAGTACAAGACTGAGGTTGAAAACCTGTTAGGTAAAACAATAAAAACACTTCGATCAGATCGAGGTGGAGAGTATATGGACACTGAATTCCAGGATTATATGATAGAATATGGAATTACGTCCTAACTCTCAGCATCTGGTATGCCACAGCAGAATGGTGTATCAGAGAGGAGAAACAGAACCCTGTTGGACATGGTTTGGTCGATGATGAGTTATGTTCGTCACCCTGATTCTTTTTGGGGTTACGCAGTGGAGACTGTAGTTTATATTTTGAACAACGTTCCGTCGAAGAGTGTTTGTGAAACACCTTTGGAACTCTGGAATGGACGTAAAGACAATTTACACCATTTCAGAATTTGGGGATGCCCGACCCATGTGTTGGTGTCAAACCCGAAGAAGTTGGAACCCCGTTCAAAATTGTGCCTCTTTGTAGGTCACCCAAAAGAGACTAGGGGTGGTTTGTTTTACGATCCTAAGGAAAATAAGATACTTGTGTCAACAAACGCCACTTTCCTTGAGGAAGACCACATCAGGGATCATTTACCTAAGAGTAAAATTGTGTTAAACGAAATGGACAGTACATCAGCAAGAGTTGCTTGATTGTTTTGGAATTGTATTCACATCTAATCCCCTTGAGCAGCGGAAACGAGTTTGGAATTGTAATTGCTTGATTGTTTTGGTTAGAAACAAAAACCAGTACATTGATAAAAACTAGAACAAACATGCTTATCTAATCTAATTAGGCATGGAGATATACATGCAAACATACTGTAAATAACAATTAAATTAAAAGGGAACAGAAGTTACCTTTGTAGATTCTTAACAGCAACTCCTTGCTTCGGGAATGCAGCAACACAGGAACACTTCTTTGTTCTTTTCTTCCAACAGGACACCAACCATACAGAAAACCTCATATCCTCTGAATGCTTAGATCACCCTAGGTGGGAAGGGTTCCAACAATTGGAAGATGGGGAATTGAGAGAGTGAGTATGAGAGAAAACTTCTGAGTAATTCAATCAATTCAGTAAATGATCGATCGATTAAAGTCTATCCCTTCTCACCAGGACAAGGACATTTCAACGGGTAACTCCCCACTCCCTATCGAGGGAGAATTGGGGAGTAGTGGGAACGTGTCATCATGACACGTTCCCTAATTAATTAATAAAGTAATTAATTAATCAATTAATTAAATTAAATCACATTTAATTCAATTAATTCATTTAATTAATCTAATTTAATTAAATACTAAATGATTAAATCTTATTTAATCATTTTACCCCTTAATCTATAGTTTAATGCACATCAAATGCACATTAGATTTTAACCTATAGTTTTTAAATATGAATCACATTCACATTTGAATTTAATATTTGAACTCTTTCAAATATTTAATTCTCTCATGTAATTTAATATGAATCATATTCACATTAAATTTATAATATATAGTTCGAAAACTATATATTATATCGTATCAATATACATTAAGTTTATTCCCTTATGAATTTGAACATTTTAAATTCAAACGATCTAAGAACCCTTTACGAGCTAGAAGGTGGACCTAATAAACCTACAGATCAGAAGCTCCAACGATACGAGATTGCTCGGTTAATCTCATTAACCTCTCAATCAACATTCGTTAACTGCGGAAACACTCCACTAAAGTCCCACAATTTGCACTTTTCTCTCTGCGCAGATATATTTTACGTGTCAAGAATATTGACCAATAACAGCAAGTCAATCCTTCACGAATGTTCGTAACACCAGTTGGGTCAAATTACCGTTTTACCCCTGGGTTACATCTTGTGCCTTAAGTACCAGTGTTCCTCTAATGAACAATTTGTTTGTGGTCCTACCAACAAACAGAGTTCCTCTCGGGCTAATGAGAGGGTCGAGTCCTTTGTTCAAGTCCTGGATACACCACTTAAGGGAACATTCCTCTACTTACCCTAGTAGGCGGGAAGGAGTGAATTTCATCTTGTTAAGTTAAGTTCTCAGCCGCTCACTCGGTCTTGTCCCCAAGAAGGTAGGCATATTGAGTCGGCGAATCTGGCCACTCTCACCCATACTAGTCAAAGGATAATTCCTCGTGAACAGGAGTTCGTAACCTGCTCAGGATTGAGATCAAGTTGCCTTGGCCATCCTAGTGAAATAGAAACCTAACTAGTCAACGGAGTTACATCTAGTGGTTACTATTTCGTGGTCCAGTCTTATGTAATCTCATTACATAGGATATCCCCACTCACATGTCATCTACACGAACACGTTAGGATCACAGTGTTTGTATCATATACAAAGTGAGCCACATCCATAGTTTTACCGGGTAAGGTACCCAATCCTTATCCCCAACTATAGACCACTTTAGGTCAGATCTCAAACTGAGATCCTTTATGTGTGTACACTACATTCAGTTAAAGATTCATTTAACAGCCTTGGATGTTTAGTTTATTGGATTTAGGGTTTAAACAAAGGCAAACTCGTAGATAACGAACAATAACTCTTTATTGAAATAATAACACTTTATTACGTTAATTAGAATGTAATTACAAACTACGAGTTTTAGGGCACAAACACCAACAAGATGTTGTTCCAAATATGAACTTGTCGATTACCCTATTTTGTGACAATAGTGGTGCAGTAGCCAACTCGAGAGAACCTCGGAGTCATAAGAGTGGCAAACACATTGAGCGGAAGTATCACCTATAGGGGAGATTGTGCACTGCGGAGACGTGACAGACACGCAGATAGCGTCGGAGCACAACGTTGCTGATCCATTTACAAAGGCCATCATGGCTAAGGTGTTTGAGAGTCACCTAGAGAGTCTAGGTCTTCGAGTGCTTCCTGACTAAGGTAAGTGAGAGTATTGTAAAGGGTATTCAATGCCCTAGTTTATTATATTTTATTGTACATTTGAGAAATGTATTTTGTACTCCACTAGCTTAGTCTAATTGGGAGTTTGTTGGGATGTATGTCCTAATCTCGTATTTGTTTGTAATATTCATTATTGAAGTAAATAAGAGTTATTTTTTTCACCACTTTGTGTCTCGCATATTTACAAACTTTATCCAATAAACTAAGCTCCAGGGTCATTGAATTATGAGAGAACTAGAACTTCAACGGTGTGTAGTGGACACACAGAGAGGATCACGTTCGAGTTAATGACCCGAACGGTCTACAGTATACGGATAGAGTTGGAGACCTAATCCTGGATACGTTGTGGATGTGGCCCGCTTTGTATTAGATACAAACGAGGTGATCCAACTTGTTCATGTGGTTGACATGCGAGTGGGGGCATCCTGTGCAATAAGATTGTACAAGACCGGACCGTGAATTATTAGACTTGTTGATGTAACACCGTTAACAGTATAGGGCTAATAACTTCGTAGATGACCAATAGTGACTCAACCTTAATCCTGAGCGTGTTACAGACTCCTGTCTGCAAGGGTCTGTCCTTTGACTAGTACGAATAAGGGTGGTCACAGTTACTCACCTAATATGTCTATCTTCTCAGGGACAAGACCACGTGGGGAGCTGAGAACTTGACTACGCGAGATGAAATTCACTCGTTCCCGAATAAGGAAAATTAGAGGGGTTGTTTTCTTAAGTGTTGTCTCAAGGGCTTGGACAACGGGTGTCCACCCTCTCACTGGCCCAAGAGTGATGTTGTTTATGGTTGGACCATACAATGTTGTTGTTCATTAGAGGAGTAGTGGGACTTAAGGAGCAAGAGGTACACACAGGGGTTAAACGGTAATTTGACCCAACAGTGTCTACGAACAACCTGTGAAGGGTCGACTCACGGGCATTGGTTATATCGATGGACACAACTTGTCCTACAGTGATGGGAGTGCAACTACGGGCTTTAGTGGAGTGTTACCGTAGCTAATGAATGTTGAATAACCGGGTCAAAAAGTTTGACATGTTAATCTCGGATCATTAGAGCTCTTCATCTGTAGGTTCATTAGGTCCTTCGGTTTGCTCAAACTGGATAAATTGAGGGTTTACAGTTTGGTGTGGATTTGAAGTGTTCAAATTCATTAAAAGGGTATTAATGTCATTTATATGAGATATGATTGACATAATATATAGTTTAATGTGAATGAGATTCATAATAAACTATAGGTTAGTCTAATTGATTAATTAGTGCTAATTTAGAGAAATTGAATTGAGAGAAATTAAATTGAATGTGATTCAATTTAAAATTCAACAATTAAACAAATGTGATTTGTTTAATAAGGTATGAGATACCTTATTATATGTGTTATGCAAATATGATTTGCATAACATAAGGTTGTGGTAAAAATGGTAAATAGGTGGAGATTTTAACTCCACCATATGACACTATATAAGGATGGAATGTGAGACATCCCTAATCTCTTCTTCTCATTTTTTGGAATTCACTATCCATAGAGATAGAAACTCTCTCAAATTCTCTCTCAAATTTCTCTCCACCTAAACCAAAGGGAGTTCCACCACTCTTCCTCAACCGATCGAGAACAATCGAGAAGATCAATTGGAAGTGTCCAATTTGTTCTGGTTCGTGAGATCATTGGAACGGAAGAGATCGAGATCGGAGAAGGAATTGGCGAAGAAGTGTTCTTCAACAAGTAAGTACCATTAACTCATTACTTTTCCTTCTTCTCAAACACATTTAGCCTAGAATTAAAAATTTTAGTTCAATTTTAAGAAACATTTTTCACAACGAACACCACGACATTCCAAGTCGTTTCCGCTGCGGGAGTTTCATTCCCTTCAAAAACGAGTTCTCTGTTATTTGAAAGGGACCATCGATCACGCCCTTCTTATTCAGCCATCTTCACAAATTAACGTGGTGGGTTATTGTGATGCAGATTGGGCATGTTGTCTAGATGATCGAAAATCCACTGTCGCGTACTGTGTTTTCTTTGGTAATACTCTAGTGTCTTGGGCTTCTCGAAAACAACATGTTGTGGCTCGTTCCAGCACAGAGTCAGAATATAGAACCTTAGCTCTAGTTGCAACAGAAATTTGTAGGCTTGAATCCTTACTCACAGAAGTTGGTATTTGTCCTCCCTGCACATCCATCGTCTGGTGTGACAACATGAGTTCTCTCTCTTTGGATGGCAATCCTATTTTTCACTCTCGGACAAAGCATATTGAATTAGATTGTAACACCCTGTAATTTTGAACACTTCCTACTCGGTGTGTTACTCCAAGTTGTACCGCTCGTGCCGAAAATTCGGCAGCATAACGACGTAACTTGGACAAACCAAAAATTTTATAAGCCTGAACCTGAACAAAAAACACTTCAATAAGGCTCCCAAGGGTACCCAACCTCCACCAAACTACAAAGAAACCAACAGGCTAGACTCCAGTCCCTCAGAGTTAACAGACAACACACAAACGGAACATACTTCGATTTCGAACGATAATGAATGCTAAGGTTTAAGCACACGAACTAAAAGGAACAGAGTGCAACAGAGGAAAAGAAATAAAAGCAACTCCTAACAAACAACTTCTAACTAAATCCTACAAGTCTTCCATAGCCTCGCATGGGTCTCGCCGACGTTGGTCATCTCACTAGTTTGCCTTACCTGCATCCAAAGCAAAATAAACGAGGGGTGAGTGTAAAAATACTCAGTTAGTAGCCCACTTCTTCCAATAACAAATAACACAAAAAGAACGGTCTTAGGTCTAGCTAAACACAACACCTAGCCCGCCACACAACTTCCACAAGCATCCCGACCCTAATTCTCACTCATATTTCTCAGTCATGTCCTACACTTAGCTTCTGAACTAGGTTGGCACAACCGATCACGAGACTCATTCTCGGGCCTGCACTAGGGCGAAGGACTCTATCCAACCCCTCTGACTCTGAGAATCATACCTCGAGTCGCACAACTGGATGGAGGACGAACCACCACATCCCATATCAACATCAAATGTGGTACTACCGCGCACAACCGACCACGGGCTTGTTATCGGGCCTGCACTAGGGCGAAGGACTATATCCAACCCCTCTATGACTCTAGGAATCATTTCTCGAGTCGCACATCTGGATGGGGGACGGACCACCACATCCCATAACATCATCATCATCTCGTCAACCTCGAGTCTCAGCCTGCTAAGGGTTACACAGAGACTTGGGCCTACACTAGGGTTAGTTGTGCTAGCTACGATCCTAAGGCTCAACAGCACTTTCCGGGTTACTTCAAAACTAAGCACGAGATTATCAGGCTGCTACTTGAGGGGACAGACAACCATAGACACATTAGCACATTCAGAATCCTTGGCACAAGCTTACCTCGACTCTACTAGATACAAATCACATAAGACTAACAGACAATTCAGGCTCTAAACCAAGAAGTTCGGGTTTCAGCACAGATAAACATCGAACATAATCAAATGAACTTAAATCAGGCACAACTGTGAACCTCACGTCCTAACATGCTACAACAACCAAATCATTCAGTTTACTTCCGATCAGATATTTACATGCAATGTGCCCCTAAGCCCTACACTTAGGGGTGATATAGTCCAAATTTTAGGGAATGAAAATCCAGCAGCGAAAAAGACGATTGAATCGTCGTGGTTTCGTTATAAAAAATGTTTTTTCAAAATCGTTTCTATCCTATAGAAATGAGGCTAAACATGCAATTTAGAAGGAAAAACAGTAAGAAAATACTTACTTGTTGAAGAACCGTTCTTCACGATTTCCTTCTCCGGTCACGAACACTTCGCGTCTCCGATCTCAACGAACCTCGAGCAACTCGGACACCTCCAAAAGGGCTTCTCGGTTGTTCTCCTTAGGTAGAAGAAGAGTTGTGGGACTCCTTTGGTGAAAAGGAGGAGAGAATTTGATAGAAGAAAGTTGAGAGAATTTGAGAGCTCTTTTGGTGAGAAATCCAAAAAATGAGCCAATGAATACCAAAAGCCTTCTTGCAAAGGCTTTAAATAATGGTGATAGGTGGAGTTGAAATTTCCACCTATTTACCATTTTACCACAACCATAGGTTATACAAATCATATTTGCATAACTACATATAATAAGATATCTCATATCTCATTATACAAATCACATTTGTATAATTGTGGATTTTAAATTGAATCACATTCAATCTAATTTCTCTCAATCCAATTTCTCCAAATTAGTCCTAATTAAGGAATTAGGCTAACTTATAGTTTATTATGAATCTAATTCACATTAAACTATATAATATGTCAATCACATCTCATATAAATGACATAAATACTCTTTTAATGAATTTAAACACTTCAAATCCACACCAAACTGTAAACCCTCTATGTATCTAGTTTGAGCCAATCGAGGGACCTAATGGACCTACAGGTGACGAGCTCCAATGATCCGAGACTAACTTGTCAAACTCTTTGACCCAGTTAATCAACATTCATTAGCTATGGTAACACTCCACTAAAGCCCGTAGTTGCACTCCCATCATTGTAGGACAAGTTGTGTTCATTGATAGAATCAATGTCCATGAGTCGACCCTTCACAGGTTGTTCGTACACACTGTTGGGTCAAATTACCAATTTACCCCTATGTCTACTTCTTGCTCTTTAAGTCCTCATTGCTCCTCTAATGAACAACAACGTTGTAATGGTCCAACCATATACAACACCCCTCTCGGGCCAGTGAGAGGGTGGGCGCCCGTTGTCCAAGCCCTGGAGACAGCACTTAAGGGAGCAACCCCTCTAGTTTCCCAAAGTCGGGAACGAGTGAATTTCATCTTGCGTGGTCCTAGCTCCCCACGTGGTCCTGTCTCTTAGAAGATAGGCATATTGGGCGAGTAACTGTGACCACCCTCACCCGTACTAGTCTTAGGACAGACCCCCACATACAGGAGTTCGTAACACGCTCAGGATTAAGGTCGAGTCACTATTGGTCATCTACGAAGTTATTAGTCCTATACTGTCAACGGTGTTACATCAGTAGGTCTAATAATTCACGGTCTGGTCTTGTACAATCTCATTGCACAGGATGCCCCCACTCGCATGTCAACCACATGAACGAGTCAGATCACCTCGTTTGTATCTAATACAAAGTGGGTCGCATCTACAGCGTATCTAGGAGTAGGTCTCCAACCCTATCCGTATACTGTAGACCGTTCGGGTCATTAACTCGAACGTGATCCTCCCTGTGTGTCCACTACACGTCGTTCAAATTCTAGTTCTCTCATAAATTCAATGACCCTGGAGCTTAGTTTATTTGACAAAGTTTTTAAATATGCGAGACACAAAGTGATGAAAGAAATTACTCTTATTTATTTCAACAGGTAATATTACAAACAAAACAAGATTAGGACATACATCCCATCACAAATGACTACTTACCTAAATTCCAGCAACAACGTGTAACTAGAGAAACGCAGCGTGTACTTCAAAGTGCTTCTACTTCCAAAATAGTCCCTAACGAAAAACATGCACAAAGATTAATAATCTAAAACATAACTGAGGCCCTAAAAGCTTACAAGGCGCAAAACTCACCCAACGGAGATCCGAAATGAACTAAGGAACGAACCCAAGCGACCATGCGGGAGGGGATAATCGACAGCTCTGCAGGCGGCGGCGGCGCAGGTACCAGATCTAGACTCTTCGTGGCCCAATCTACAAGGAACCGGACTCCGTTCGTCGCAAACCGGTCAGGAAGATCTCAAACCAGCCAGATCGAATAGATGGGTCCCGCGGACCTGGGCACGACAGTGGCTTCGGCTACAAAGGATGCATTGCGGCAGGTTGGGCTTCACGCGGCCGCAACGCAGCGGCGACCCGAGGTGGAAGCGGAGCTCGGTGGCGACACGGCGGCGGGGATGCGGCGGGGCGAAGAGAGCAGCGATCTTCGATTCCGATTACGAGAGAACGAGAGAGAGACTGAGTGAGAGAGAGAAAGAGACTCGAGAGAAAGGGAGAAAAAAGATAAGAAAAATAAGAAAAGAGGCGTGGGCGCCAATCAAAAAGATCGGCCAGCTATTTGCCGCGCTGATGCGTCTTGTGAAAAGAAGGGGAAGGTGAAGCCTCACGACTTCTTCTTTTCTTTTTCTATTTTCTTTTATATATATATATAAACTAATTGACTGTTACATAGATATTCATTTTATTCGTGACAAGGTTCTCGCGCATCAACTTGATGTTCGTTATGTACCTTCCAGTGACCAAATTGCTGATTGTTTAACCAAACCACTCTCTGAGGCAAAATTTGTTGAACTTCACAGCAAACTCGGGGTTGTCATCTCACCCATTCATTTGAGGGGAGATGTTAAGTTACTGTGCAAATCAACAAATATTCAACAGTGATTACGTGAAGATTTCTCCTCCCTTAAATCATGGAATTTGGTTGAAATTTGACTTTCGATTTTAATTCCATAATTGTATTATTCTGTAATTACTTAGATTCTTTTTGTATTCCTTCCTTATGTGTATAGGTTTTATATATGAGCCCTCACTGAACAATCATAATAAATAAAACATTATTCTTCTTCCTCATTATTGATTTTTCTCTGTAAAGACTAACAACCAACAAAGTCCAAGTCATCCAAGTACAAATCCTTACCCAGGTGGGGAAGTTAGACAACCAAACAACAAGGTCCTCCCCCACACAACCACAAGGTCGGTTGATAAGTCTTAGTATTAAGACTTATTTAACGTCTAAATACTTAAAATATTCTTGTTTTGTCTTTAGATTATTGAAGAATAACTGAAAATATTTTGGAATTGGGAAAGAAAGAAGAATAAAAGCAATTAGAGTGAAAAAAAAATATATTAATAATTTAGTTTTGTGCAGGAATTGTGAAAAATACAACATCAGGAAAATTTACAAAATCAGGCAAAATAACAATGCAACTTGCAATCCTGGACATACAATGCAAAAAAGGAAAAAAATAATAATTACAAAGCCAAAAAAAAAAATGTGTGATTTATGCCCGATATGTGGATTTCAAGCACGTGGACCAATTTTAACCCTAATTAAGGCCTATAAATGGAGAAGAAGAAATGAGTCGTTATTATAGAGATTGGAGCGTTTTTTAAGTTTAATTTCGGGGGGTTTTCTTTCCAAGTACTTTTTCTCTGTTTTATTTACAAGTCTTGCTTAGTTTCTTTTAAGATTATTATGAGCTAAACTTTTTAGGGGTTTCAAATATGTGAATTCCTAAGAAGTAATTGTAGCCAAAATTCCATTAAATCGAACCTACATTTCAATTGTTCGCTTGTGTTGAATAAATTTTCGTTGAGATCATAGATCGATCAACTAGGGTAATAAATCAAGTTTAGATCGATCTAATACCGATAGGATTAGTGATAAGAAGATTTCACACAAGTGATGTAGATAAGAGTTTAGACATAATGTAATTTTTCCCTAGACATAGGGATTTAAAGACTCCAAAACCCATAAAATTGTCGAGTCAATCGATCTAAGATAGAGGGACTATAGATATATAAGTTAATATAAGTGGGTCATGCAGAATCAAAAAAAATTGCAAAATCAAGCAAAATCACAATGCAACTTGCAATCTTGGGCAGACCAAGCAAAAAAAGGAAAAAAAGTAATTACGAAGCCAAAAAAAGAAAAATCGTGATTTATGCTCGATTTGTGGATTTCAAGCACGATTTTTGGACCAATATCTAATGAAGGCCTACAAATATAAAAGAAAAGATGAGTCGTCATAAGCATATTGGAACTTTTTGTATCAGTTTAAGCTCGATTTTGAAGCTATTTTTAGAAGATTGCTCATGGTTTTTTATTCAATTTTCTTTTCTCTGTTTTTCATCCTTTCATCATCATCTTTTTTTTTTTTTTTTTTTTTTGTAGTTTTTCTCCTTTATTTTCATAAAATAAGTGTTGTAATTTTTTACTTCATTCTTCTTTAAGCTCTCCAATCTGATTCAAGCAAAACTTGGGTCGTTAAGACTTGATTTATTCTTAGAAATAATGAAGGAATTGAATTGATTGGAATAATGAGGAACTTATGAATGTTGAATCCAACCGTGTAGACTTTTTGTTTTGTTAAGTTTTGTTTTTAAATTTAGAATTTTTGTTATTGTTCTTCATTTACGTTGTAATCGGTTAGTTCCAAGAAAAAATAAATTTCAATTGTTATTTTCATTTAAAGCTTGGATTTATGGGTTTTCTTGTTGCTTTTGTCCACAATGTAATTTCAAGTTGTCTTTTTTAAAATTTCCTTCGTCACAGTAGTGTATGTAACAATCCTAATAATTGTTACAACAGAGGTCTTTCAATTTCAACTTCGAGTTGAATAGTAATCCTGGTTAACCTTTTTTATTACCACAAAACTTTGTCTTTCAATTTTATTTCCAACATGTATGTTACTTCTAGACTTACTTCTCAATTTTATAAATTTAACATGAGCTAAACTTCCTCAGGAGTTTAAAAATGTGGATTTCGTAAGAAGTAAATGTAGCTAAAATTTCAACAAAATCAAGCCTACATTTCAATTGTTTGCTTGTGTTGAGTTCAATTCCGTTGGAATCCTAGATTGATAAACTAAGGTTGCAACTTAAGTTTAGATCTAATACCGATAGGGTTAGAAATAAGCGGATTTCATACTAGTGATGGAGACAAGAGCTTAAACATTAGCCAAATCTTTACTCTAGACATAGGAATTGTGAAGGCCCCAAAATCCATAAAATTGTTGAGCTAAATTATCTAAGATAGAGGGACTATAGAAATATCAGTCACTCACTTAGTCTCCTAAAAACCTAAATTTTAAGGTGAATAGGAGCAGTAAATTTGGTTTACAAATAAGCGTATAGTAGGTTGGATTTGTAATTTTGGTTCTGTAATTACAATTTAGGGCAATGATATTCTTGAGCCTCATTTCCATCATTAAGTAACTTTTCTTGCATCTTTTACATTTCTTGAGCTATTTTCATTTTTCAATGACAAATTTTGCACATTTAGACCCCGTTTGATAACCATTTTATTTTTTTGTTTTTAGTTTTTGAAAGTTAAGCTTATTTTCACCTAATTTCTCTACCATAGAAATCATCTCCCTTAAGTAAGCATTTGAACTCTTAGCCAAATTCTTAAAACAAAGTCAAGTTTTTGAAAGCTACTTTTTTTAGTTTTCAAAAGTTGGTTTGATTTTTGAAAACATAGGTGCAAAGTAGATAAGAAGACATATAAACTCATTGGTAGAAGTGGTATTTTTAGGTTCAAATTTCAAAAACAAAAAACAAAATGGTTATCAAACGGGGCCTTAGATTATGCAATTAACTTTAACTTAGTTAATCTTTTAGTTATATTGATATTTCATACCAAACCCTTCCCCCCTCCCCCACAAAACTATTTTTGCATTTTTAGTTTTCAAAGGTTGTCATTCTTCTTACATAATTATTTTTTGCAATATTTTTGTTACTCCATTCCAGATATATTCATGAAATTGATACTCAGGAATATTCGTGTTTTATTACTTGTATCGACAATGTGCATTTGCACTGAGCTTGAACATAAATCACTTATTATCTTTTTCTAAAGTTCACCCGATCAGTAGAGTATGTTGTATTTGCAATTTACAACTTAGGGCAAGGACAATTCTTGAGCTCCTGTCATCTCATCTGGAAGTTACAACTTGTATTTCTTTATAAGTTTCATTAGTTTTTTTTTTTTTTTTGCATAGTCAAACTAGCATTTACATTTTGAAATACTAGTAATTCTTATATCTTTGATATTTGCCTAATGCAATATCCAGTTTAGCATTTACATTCTGCAATACTTGCAATTCTCACATTTTTTTGCTAGTTGCATAATGCAATATCTAGTTTTGCATTAAGAATCTGCATTTATGTTTTACAAACACCCCCACAAACTAGCTAATTTTGCACCTTTTAGTTTTTAAAATTGCAATTCTTCTTACATAATTGTTTTTTGTTTTTTGCAATATTTTTATTACTTTATTCCCTGTAAAATCGATACTCAAGAATACTTTTGTTTTTATTACTTGTATCAACAGTGTGCACTTGCATTAGGATTGAACATAATTATTTATTTTTCTTCACCCTAAAGTTCACCCGATCACCGACTCTAAAAAAGCGGCCCGAGCAAGAGAGGTGAGTTGTGAGATTACAAGCGCGAGGCCGACTGACGTAGGGTTGAAACTAGAATCTTGTACATGTTTGATTTCCAATATATGTTTGATTTCACCACTTTGTTCATACAAATAAAGTCAACAATCCTATTAAAACACTATTCAAAGTGAACAATGAGAAAATAAAGTAAACTTTGATCAACAAGTAATTTGTATATGACTATGAATGTACATCCTATATACGGATTTTAACCTTTCTCAATGCATGTCAGTTTTATCATTCAATTAGAATTTTAAATTAACTCCCTACCTTGTTTGAATTTAACATTTATATTCATTTCATTTGACTTTACTAAAATCTTAAATTAGCCTACCCAGATTCTAATGATATAGCATGAAAGAAAAATAAAACATTACAATAGAAATATTCTACAAATACTCAAATTTCATGTGTCTCATACTCAATTATTTGATTCAATTACCCACCTTAGATGAGTAGGATGGATAAGTTATGTAATACTTTTTTCTGGTTCAATATTATACTTTTTTTTTTATGCTTCTAATATTCAAAATATTTAGACATCAAACAAAAAAAAGTAACCTAGGCTTGAAAAAGATTCACGACTTGATTATAGAGATGACCATTTTTTTTTTACAGGAATACGCTCCTAACAAAGCGGTAAATCTCCATTTAGGTAGAGAATGAGAGAGGAAGTAGAAAAAATTCTTCGCGAGCCTAAATGGGGAACGGAGATGGGAAATATTCTTCATCCCCATTCTTCGTTCCCCGCTCCGTTTATTTTTCTATTATTTTATTTTTAATATATATACACATTTAAAGTTTTGTTGTTTATGATTTAGATAATGAAATATGTTTGAATTATATGGTTAAACATCTCAATTATATGTTTGGATAATTAAATAATTTGATATGGAATATTATTTTATTTCCATTAGAAGATTTAAAAAATCTATCTTTAGATAGAGTTTTTTTAGAAAATTAACTATTTAAATGAAGATTTTTCGTGAATAATTATCTGTCTAATTATAAATTAATGATTTTTTTCCATAAAAATTTAACTATTTAAAATTTTAACAAAAGAATTATTTGATTGAATTGAGATTAAAAAAGAAAAAAAAAAACGAAATGGGGAATCACTACCGTGATCCCTGAGAAATTAATTTAATAGAAAATTTCGTAGGATGAGGATTAAAATGGGGGCGAGGACGGAGACGTAAAAGCTATCTTTGTCCTTGCTTGTCCCGTGGAGATCCCTACTTGAAAACTTTAGGGGTTGTTTGGCCTCCTGTCTTGGAATCAAAACCTTGAGGGGTTTGTTCTGGGGGTTCTGAAGATTAGGAATCAGAAAGCTGTGTTTGGGGTGCAGTATTCTGAAACCTGGGAAAGAAAACAGTGTTTGGTTTGGGGTGCAGTGTTCTGAATCCTGGGTTTATGCTGTTTTTTTTTTTTCCTTTTTTCTTTAGCTGTTTTGTTCTCTTATTTTTGAGTGGATGTTTTGTCAATTGTAAAAACCCTTGTAATAACATAAATGAGTTACAAAATTGAAACTCTATTTTAGAAATTAAGAAATTGGAAGTCTATTTAAGAAATTAGGGAATTTAAAACTTCACAAAGTATTTAGAAAAGTATTTTTGGAACTCTATTTTAGAAATTAAAAAAATTGAAAGTCCATTTAAGAAATTAGGAATTTAAAGCTCTATTTCAAAAAATATTTAGAAAATTATTTTGGAACTCTATTTTAGAAATTAAAAAAAAAAATAGAAATTTATTTAAGAAATTAGGGAATTAAAAACTCTATAACGTCACATAGTATTCTGAAAATTATTTTTTGGAATTCTACTTTAAAATTAAAAAAAATGAGAGTCTATTTAATAAATTAGGTAATTTGAAACTATATTTTTATAAAGTATTCAAAAACTTATTTTTGGAATTCTATTTTAAAAATTAAAAAATTGGAAGTGTATTTAAGTGATTAGAAAATTTAAAATTTTATTCCACAAAGTATCTAAAAACCCATTTTTGGAACTCGAATAAGAAAAGTGGTGATTTGGCACAAGTTAGGTCGTTAGGTTGCTCGAGTGATCGGGTTGTTGGGGTAGGCGTATACAAGTCTCTTGAGTGGTTGTCAAACGTAGTCGTTAGTAGTGGTTAGGTCGTCGATGTAGTCATTAGAGTTTTCGTCGAAGGTAGTCGTCAGTGGTGGTTGGGGTCGCTGGTGTGGTCATCTGAGTTGTCATCAGCGGTGGTTGGGGTCGTTGGAGTTGTCGTCGGAGGTAGTCGTCAGTAGTGGTCGGAGTCATCGGAGGTAGTCGTCAGCGTTGGCAGGGGTCGACGGAGTTGTCATCGGAGGTAGTTGTCAACGGTGGTTGGGGTCGTCGGAGGTAGTCGTCAGCAGTGGTCGGGGTCATCGGTATGGTCATCGGAGTTGTTATCGGAGGTAGTCGTCAGCGATGGTTGGGGTCGTCGGAGTTGTCGTCGGGGTAGTTGTCAGCGGTGGTTGGGATCGTCTGTGTGGTCGTCGGAATTTTCGTCGGAGGTAGTCGTCAGCGGTGGTTGGGGTCGTCGGTGTGATCGTCAGAATTTTCGTCGAAGGTAGTCGTCAGCAGTTGTCGGAGTCATCGATATGGTCTTCGGAGTTGTCGCCGGAGGTAATCGCAGCGGTGGCAGGGGGCGCCAATGTGATCGTCAGAGTTATCGTCGGGGGTAGCGGGGTCACTGGTGTGGTCGTCGGAGTTGTCGCCGGAGGTAATTGTCACAGTGGTTCGGGTCGCCGGAGTTGTTGTTGGAGGTAGCCATTAGTTGTATTCGGGTCACCGGTGTAGTTGTTGGAGTTGTCACCGAAATTGTTGTTGAAATAATCACCGAAAATGGAAGATGACAAATAAAATAAGAAAACATGGAATAAACCCATGGGGTTGCACTGTTGTAACCCATGGGGGTGTGTTTCAAAACCAAGAGTTTTGAACTCATTGGGCCAAACATGGTTTTGAATTTGGAATCCAAAACAGGGGTCATCGGTATGGTCATCGGAGTTGGGGAATTGGGTTGAACTAATGCATATGGAAAAACACTGTTGTAACCCATGGGGTTGTGTTTCAAAACCAAGAGTTTTGAACTCATTGGGCCAAACATGGTTTTGGATTTGGAATCCAAAACAGGGGTCATCGGTATGGTCATCGGAGTTGGGGAATTGGGTTGAACTAATGCATATGGAAAAAAAACGGCTAAATTATAAATAAATTATAAAAAAAAAAACTTTGAACTTTGTACTTTGTTTAAAAATGTCCATGAACTTTCAAAAGTTTCATTAATATCTTTGAACTTAAAAAATAAAGAAAAAACACCCCTACCATTAATTTTAGATAGAAATAACTAGTACTTTGTTTCAAAAATACCCTTAAACTTTCAAAAGTTTCATTGCTACCCTTAAACTTAAAAAAAAAAAGTTTCAAAATATCCTTATCGTTTTGTATATGGACAGTAATTGTTAGTACCTTACTTTAAAATACCCTTGAACTTTCAGAATTTGTATTAATACCATTAATCTTTAAAAAACAAAAGTTAAAAAATGTCCTTACTATGTATATAGATGACTATCGTTTATATCTACACTTGTTACCTCCCTCTTTTATTTCTTCTTTCTTAATTTGCTTCAATCTATACTCTAACACTTCTTCATTTTTCCTCTTTTTTCCCTTTCTTCTTCAATATCTACTTACTTTCTTCTCTCCATTTCTCAATCTCTAAAACTTCCCTCATTTCTCCTATCTTGTTAAATATTAGAACTTTAA
The DNA here is from genome assembly GCA_036507285.1 of Trichosanthes cucumerina. Taxonomy (NCBI): domain Eukaryota; kingdom Viridiplantae; phylum Streptophyta; class Magnoliopsida; order Cucurbitales; family Cucurbitaceae; genus Trichosanthes; species Trichosanthes cucumerina. Next base: position 7,978,592 of record CM071842.1, on the reverse strand, counting down.
ATAAATAGGAGGAGCTCTCTCTCATTTCTAAGCATACCCAAACGTCATAAATATAAGAAATTTCAACAATCAAATAGTTAATATCTTTTAAATTATGATTTTAAGTTGGAAAAGAATCAATTTGAAAACAACTCATATAGATACCTCTTTTTTTCATATAGATGCTCTTGTTTTTCCATCATTCTCCTTTTTTCTTGTTATATAGATTATCTACATAGCTCCACTGAATGTAATAGTTTTAGAGATTGAAAAATGGAAGAAAAGATTATAGAGGATATTGAAAAATAAAGGAAAAAAAAAGAGAAAAAAAGATAGAGAAATGTTAGACCATAGATTGAAGCAAATCAAGAGAGAGAATAAACAAAAGAGAAATGTAATGAGTGTTGATAAAAAAAAATTTGTTCATATACCAACGACTAGTGCATTTTTTTAAACTTTTTTAAGGTTAAGAGCATTAATACAACTCTTAAGAGTTCGTATTTTAAAATGAGGTGCTAACGATTTCTGTCCATATACTAACAGTAAGGGTCTTTTGAATTTTTTTTTAGAAAGTTCAAGGTATTAATGAAAGTTTTGAAAGTTCAAGAGTATTTTTTTAAACAAAATACTTACAGTAGGGTATTTAAAACAAAATATTAACGGTAGGAGTATTTTTTATTTTATTTTTTTTGAAAATTTAAGGATATTAATGAAACTTTTGAAAGTTCATGAGTATTTTTGATAAATAAAGTGCAAAGTTCAACGATATTTTTTTATAATTTAGCCAAAAAAAATGGTCCTTTATTTCTTCTTTTTCCTTCCTTTAAACCCTAAACTTTCAATTTCATCAAATTAGATCCTAAACTTAAATAAATGTTATAATTTTTATCATCCATTCAAAATTTTTTAATTTGTCCATTAATTTTAACAAAAAATAGTGTAAAAATCTTCATAAACTCATTAATTTTAATAAAATGAAGTTTTGCTCCAAAAATAATAAGTTTGACTTAATGCATAAATTATCCATTAAATAACTTTGCCAAGATTCATAAATTTCAACAAAAATCAAATAGCTCTAATGTTGTTTTTTTTCTAAAATTTTATTAATTTCATAACGTAGATATGTTTTATAATTCATTAAACAAATCAGAGAAAACTTCTTTTAACGATGTTTGGAGCGAAAGCTTCTAGAGTTAAAATTGGAACACTTTTAAAGTTTAAGGTTAAGATTATAATACTTAACCTTACATTTTTTTTTTCAATTTTAAGGGTCAAAATTGATTTTTTGCAAAAATAAAACAAGTTATATTCAGTTGACATTGGTTTTTTAAAAAATATATCCGTTATTTGGAATATTTTAAATAGGTTGATGAATAAATTTATTGTTTTCTTCTACAATTTTTTTAGTTCAACGACATTTGTTGGGGGAAAAGATTCAAATTTCTAACCTCTTAATTAGTGATATATGTCAATTACTATTGAGTTAGACTCATTTTAGCCTTTCTTTTACCTATTAAAATACTATGATATGATATGTGTTTTATATTTAAATTTCAAAATACTACAATATTTTACCATATTGTAAGACATTTCTTAGTAAGGTTCGTTGTCTCTCTTTGTAATTATAAATAAATTTGAAACGACGCATTTAAAATAAAATAGCATTAATATATGATTATTATTATTTTATTTTATTGAAGAAACATTAATATATGATAAGTTGATACAACTTTAAGCTTTATTTTTTAGCTTAGAGGTTAGGACACAAACTTCTACTCTAGGTGGCATGAAAAGGGTAATATGCGGCAACTTTTTTTTTCCATATATAATGTATTAAATGTTTAATTAGTAATTTAAAGTGGTACGATAAAATTACTTTGTTTTTTTACACACAACTTTTATATGATAGATATCAAATTAGGTTATTCATATCTATAGTTTTTTTTTTTTTAAGTTCAATGGTGTGGGGTAAAAAACCTATTTTCTCGCCTTTTGATTGAAGATATAATATATATTTTAACTAGTTTGAGTTATGCTTAAATTACCATAATTATTTATAAATCATTTAGAAAATTACATGTTTTCTATGTTGAAACCATTCTTTTTTGTGAATATTAATGGAGGAGGTAATGTGACATATTAAAAAAAATAGAATATATTGTTTAAAATAATAATAAAATTTATCAATAAAAGCATAACTCAACTGGCATCAAGTAAACATAGCTCAACTGACATCAAATAAAATTTATGGAGCAAGTCATGATTCGAATCCCCCACCCCAAATGTTGATGTACTAAAAAAATCATTTTGAAGACAATACTCATACCATAGGAGCTAATTTTCCATTAATATTAAAATGAAAGGTGTCTATAAAATTAGACGATCTTGTTATAAAAAAATTAAAAATCAACTCAACCAAATTGTATAGGTTAGGTTGGATTCAAATATATTAAACCATTATTAATAGTAAAAACAAACTTGGACTTATTAATAATTAATAATTTTTTTAAAAAAGAAAAAAAGAAAAAGAACAACGTTTTCCTACTTGTGATTAAAATTACATGTGCACATAGGAATTGTAGATTCATTTCATTGGAAGTTCTTTTTTACTTGTTTTTAGAAAATACTTCATTAATAAAAAAAAATGAAATTAAGCTCTTAATCTTATTTCAATGTTTTAAAAAACAAGTATATAGATGCTTAACCAAACTAACATCTTTGCTATTTTCTTGCTAAATTTTGAACCAAATAACCAAAACCAACCAAATCTAAATATCTCATAATTGTGTGAGTAGGGTTAGATTCATCATCCAATTAATTAAGGTATACTTTAAATTGAAAAAATTTGCAATCCAATCAATCCATTAAAGTCAAGTCTACAAAATTCTCTTTATTTAATGCAACCAAACTTCATCCAACTCAATCTATGAGTACTAACCTCGAGTGATAATTTTTTTTTCTTTTTTGTTTAGTCCTAGAACTTTTAAGTTTGTATCTACTAGATCTTTAAATTTTTAAAAAATGTCTAATAAGTCTCTTAATTTCTAATCTCGTGTCTAATAGGATCTTGAACATTAAAAAAAAGCAAGTCTTTAAATTTTCAATTTTGGGTCAAATTCACGAACTTGTTGAGCAAAAAATTGAAAGATTAAAAATCTTATCATACATAAAAAAAATTAATTTACATTTAATAGACAGTTAATTTTTAAAAGTTTAAAAACCTATTAGATAGTTTTTAAAGTTGATCTTTTAGCCATCAATTCAATGGTTAAATTTGTAATTTAACTTATATATATATAAAGAAAAAAAGACAACTATTTGAACAACCTAAAATGCAAGTATTAATTGTCAAAATGCTCTTTGCCTTAGAGGAAGTCAAGATATGAAAATTTAGCTTACATTATTGAACTCCTAAAATACGAATTTGAATTTTAAATATTGTAATAGCCATTGTTGATAATACGAGCATTCTCTCGACGGTTAGAGGTAAAATTTTCTCTTGACCAACCACTTTGACTTTAAATATCTAAAGAAATCTTAATTCTTGTTTCAATAAAAGAAAATGCAAATGTTCTATTTGCAAAATAGTCTAAACAAAATTATTCAATTTCAACCTCAAATCACATGGGGTGGACTTTAGAAGCACACAACATTTTGGTTGCCATTAAAATGTTAAATGCAAATTGGAAATTATTATATAGTAATATTGAAATTCTTGTTTAGACTTCATTACATAAAATGAAAAAAATGAATATATTAATTCTAACCATTGATTAGGTAAACTGCGACAGATTTAAGAAGGGCCCAGTCCAGCCTCCGTCAACTTTTGAGAAACTTAATTTATATATATAAAATGTTATACTAATTTGCTAATTTTATTTTGGTCCAGTGGTAAGTCCCTCCTGATTTTTTCCTCTTTTTCTCGGGTTGTTCAATTCCTAGGTTGTACAACTTTTATATTATGGGTATAATTTTACATTTTATTATATATATTTCACTCAATAGAAATAAAAATTCTTAATACTTTAAATTCTATTTTTAAAAAATCTAATAAATCATATTTCTTTTTTTAGTACAATAAATCATATTTCTTCACATCCAGTAAATAATTTAAATATATCTAACTAAAAAAAATATCATACTTTTTATTTTTTTTAAGTACAATAAAGGTTGGGAGGATTCAATATGCATTTAAAAAAATATCATAAATCATATTTCTTTTTTAGTACAATAAATTATATTTTTTCACCTCTTGTAAATAATTTAAATATATCTAATCAAAAATATATATATCATACTTTTTATTTTTTTTAAAATACAATAAAGATTGGGAGGATTCTATATATCAATTGAGTTAACTCTATTTCACTCCTACTTTTTTTTAATCTATTGCTAAACTTATTTATTTTTTAAAATTTTTCTTATTGGTATCAAATAAATATATTAATTCTAACCATTGATTATGTAAAACTCCATTGAGGTCAACCACAGACACAACTTAAAAAATAATAAATAATTGAATATTACCACTTTCTAGAATGGCCCACCGGTTAACTCTATCTTTAGCTACATTTAATAGTCATTTTATTCATTATATAACTATTACTAACATTCTTTTTTTAAAAAAAAAAAACTATTACTAAAAATAAAAATATTACCTATACTCTTGGTTAAACATCATACTTGTTTTTTTCAATATAAAATAAAATTCTATCTGATAATGATTTTCTTTTTTAAATTATGTTTATTTACTCAATGATTTTATTTTTATTTTTATCCATGTCTAAACTAAAAGTTGTTTTTACGACTTTTTTTTTTTTTGTTAATCTAAAGTTCGTCTAAGAGTGGTATAAAACAAATTAAATAAATAAAAGAAAATATTATAAGCAAACAAATTTAATTTTTCAAAATAAGAAACTAAAAATATTACAAATGTGTGATCACTTAATTTTCCAAAAGAAACTAAAATAGTACAAATGTGTGATCACTTTTATCCTAACTCAAAAAGTATACTAGTGCAGTTCTTAAATAGAAAGAAATAAAAGTATATATTTGTTAATAACATAAGTCTAAAAAAAAAAAAGTTTAAAGTTCTTTCAAAAGCATTGCTTATCTCTAATTAAATAGCATTTTCATCTAAATTCGATATTTACATATTCATCGCGTGCAAAGCTAAAAATGATCTCTAATTCATTATTAAGTTAGAATAAGTGATAATTTATACACTAGTTTAAAAGAAAATCTTTTTTTTTTAAAGATAATATTGATCAAGATTATAACCTTAAAAAATGGGCCATTGATTTGGAGAAGTGGCCTTCAAGTATATATCTTGAATTGAATTATTTGGGAGGCAAATGTGTGGAAAAAAAGCATTCTAAACAAATAATAATGGATACATAGAAAATGCATCCAAAACATTTCAAATGAATGGTTCAATTCACTTTATAAAAAATTGTATTTATTAAAGATTTAAAGCATGTTAATGAAATCATTAAGGTCCTTCTTGTAATCATTTTGCTTTTAGCACTATGTTTTTTAAAGGTAAATTTATTTGGTAATAATTTTATTCTAAATTAAAAGTGATTCTTCAAAAAAAATATATATATATATATATTTTTTATATTGAAATTGACTAAGCTTTCAAACATATTGTTAGGTGTGAATTGAAGTAAATAAATTATATAAATAAAAATACGATTATGATGAAATGATCAGGCTTTCAAAAATAATTTGATGAAAGAGGTTTAATAGTCGATAACTAAAAATATCCAAAATTTTCAATCATAAATAAGAAAATAAGAATTTGATTGAAAAAAATTTGATTAAAGAAAAATCCACTTATACAATTATAAAGATGTAAAATATATATTCTGATAAATTAAAATTAGGTTTAAATTTCATTTTCATCTTTAAACCGTATGATTTATTTGTCTAGTTCTTTAACTTTCATCCAAATGTCTATTTTGATTTATAAGTTTGAAAAATATCTATTACGGTTTGAAAAATAAAGAAAAATAATAATTTTGGTCTTTACCTTTATTTTTCTTTTAACAAATTTGATAGTGCGGAGCATTAGTCCTTATGCAAATATTAGGGTGGAGCAATATAATAATATAAAAAACTAAAACATTTGCTTTTTAAAAATTCAAGTAGCAAAATAATCATTTTAAACTTAAAGATTAAAATAAATATTTTGAAAATTTATAAACCAAACTAAAATTTATGAACTACCTGAACAAAATACCTTTAAACTTTAGTCTAGGTTTTAGTTATGCTTTAGACTTTGAAAACTTTTATTTTTATCTTTAAATTTTAAAATTTGTTCCAAAAATATCATAGAGATTTCTTTTTTCCATTAAAATAAAATAAGATGGAGTTCGCAACAACTAACATGTAAAAATTAAAAGATACATACGTGGTATATTAACAATGACAACAGATGATAAATATTGATTATGTAAATAATTTAATGATATCTTTTTAGATGAAATAAATTGTAACCATGGTATTAAATTTTCATTGACATGCATTTCCATCAATAATTCTAAATGTCCATGAATTCAACATCGACCATGGGTGAATCGACATTTTCATTATATCGCACAAAATTGACAAAATACTAAAGAAAATAACAACAAACATGATGTGCATGGGCGGATTTACCATGGGCTCAGAGGGGCTCGAGCCCCCCTCCCTCTCAAATTTTTTATCTTTAATAATATGTATAGAAAAAGTCAGATCAAATAATAAATAACCTTTTTGGCATAGTGGTTATTATGTCAACAATCCCTCTCAAGTTTCAGGTTCTAGTTCTAGTTTGTACAGTTTTAAATATTTCTATCGACATCGTCATTTTAAACCTTGATTGTAACAACAATACCATATCATGTTAATTTCTATGATTTATTGTAGTAACGAAAATGTATTTTTTAAAAATAATTTCAAAATTTAAGGATATAAATGAGACTTTTCAAAAGGGGTTAATTGAAATATACCCAAAGTTGGGGGTGTTGTGGAGAATTTAACCAAATTATAAGCTTTAAACTTAGTCAACAAAATACATGAGAGTGGAAAAAAGTGTTTTCCATAAATTTGATTAGAATTTAGAAGCAAAGTTTTGAGCATTCCAACAAACATATGAGAAAGAAAATTCCAAGAAACTTCCATGTAAATGAAGAGAGAGAGAGAGAGAGAGCATGTTCCCATGATCTGCAGCTGCCAGCCATTTTATCCATAAATGGTGAATTTGTATTAAGAATATATAAACAAATAAATATAAATATAATTATTATATATCAGATCAATCATGTTGCTTCACATTGTGGACCCCACCCACCTCTATTTGCTGAGTTGTTCTTTATTTTATTTTATCTTTTTTATTTACAATATAGACCATTCAAATTCACAACTATAATATTAATTAATCTTCCTCTCCAAATGTAGATATGTTACTTTTGATTTACTAGACTAAAAAAAATGTTACTTTCTATTTACTCAATTAATTACATCTCACTAAAATCAGGTGTTGAAAATCATCTAAACAATTTTACTGTCAAATTAAAATATAATAATAATTTCGTTTTTTAACATGTAATTAGTTTAGTGGGTTAATTTTAATTTCAAATTTTTAAGTAGGTCAAATTTAGAAAAAGTATTCTCGAACCAATTAATAAACGGTACAAAATTCAACATAGTTAATGGATTAATTACGGTGCCACATCAATGGATTCTCCAATTCAAGGTTCGTAGAATGATGCATTATGGTGTCCAAGTTCGCATATCGGTGGTGTTAGGATGGATTGTTCGAAATTTTGCAAATGAAATATTACAACTAAAGAATGATGGGGTAGAAATGTCTTTCAATCGTGTGTCTCGTTTGGTAAATTAGGAGGCGACAAATTAGCTCCTAAAGCGGTTTTGTTAAAGTAAAATGAAGTCTAGATGGAAGGACCCTCTATGACACTTCTAAATTTCATTTGTTAATTGTTATGTATTTTTTTAAAAAAAAAAAAATCAATAGTTATAGTATTTATGATATCATATTTTTCAAATAAAAATATCTAAACTTTTTTCGCACAAAAAAGTCTGTAAGCAGTTATGAGCTCATTTGATAATCATTTAGTTTTATTTTTTAAAATTTAAGCTTATATCATTTCACATATGGATTCTTTTTTTTCTTTTTTTTTTATCTACTTTTTACTAATGTTTTAAAAATTAAAGTTAGATTTTGAAAATTAAAAAAATAGTTTTAAAAAATTTGTTTATTTTTAAAAATTTAGCTAAAAATTCAAATATTTTTCTTAAAATGAATGAAAACCATATTTAAACAAATTTATAAGAGAACTAACATAATTTGATTAACAAACGGGCCTACATATTTTATTTTGAAAAATGTGAACTTTTTTTTTAGTACATTATCAACATTTGGGGTGGAGAGATTCGAACCCATGACCTAGTTAAGGTAAAGATATTAATTTAACTACTTATTTAAAATTTAAAATTCAGTTAAACAAAAATAAAAATGACTGAATGAACTAATACACATGTTCGAAAAGTTTTTTCTTTTTTTTTTTTTTTTTGGAAACAAACAGTATATTAAGAATAAGGAATTATACCCTCGCCAATAATACATCTAACCAGAAAGGGAAAGTCCGAATACCAAACTAAACGGTCGCCCTCCGAAGTGGAGGGAATCGGCCTCTCAAATGGCTCCAAAACAGCCACTCGCGCAAGGGAGTGAGCGATGCAGATTCTAGGATAGAAAGAAAGAGAAAGTTTGGGTCATATCAAGGAAATATCTCTATATCATCCAAAATGTAATGAGTTTCAGAAATATCTGACCCGGATTCAAAAGAGCATAAATGACCTCCAAAGAATCAGACTCAACAATGATCGATCTAACCTCTCGTGTGTTCAAACCACAAAATGCTTTTAGGCCTGCAAGTATGGTCACTGCCTCCAAATCTTTGACCTTTCATCTTTGATTCACTTTCTGAAGACCCACACAAATTGGGTTTATGGTAGAGTCGCGAACAATCCACCCAATGCCACCTTTCTCCAATATCTCACACCAGGACGCATCTGTGTTGAGGTTTAGGACCCCATCAGGGGGTGGGATCCATCAAGGCTTAGAAGTTTAGGTACTTTAAGCTATCTGAGGAATCAAAGTTTGATCTCCTTCTACGAGTTTCGAAAGATTTTTCTCTACTAATATTGTAAGGCTATAAAGAGCGTCCCCAATTGCACCTGAGAAAACGAAGATGAAAGATTAATAGAGTTTCTACAGTTCCAAATAGATCACATAATGGTGATAGCGTACGCAAACTCCTCCTTGGGTAAGGACTTGATCAGCCAACCTCCGAAGTTTTTTTTTATTATTTATTTATTTATTTATTTTTTTCATTTTGAAGTGTGAAAAAAGAAAGGAGGAGCATTGAATTCTAAAAATATCGAGTAAAAAAAGAAAATACAGAGAGATAAAGTAGATCACCCATTCCACCGGCTACGCGGTATGTACTAGGTCGTTCCAAATTTACTCCCATCCGGTCAACTCTTGTATCTTCTCCTTCAGTCGCGTCCGCTTCTTCCGGTTATCGGTAATATCCATTGTTCTTTAATCTCGAAATTCGTTGGTAATTTGATTTTTTCATTTTTTTAAGAATTAGAAATTTTGATTATCGATCCCCTGGAAGTGAGTGATAATGTTATAATAATTATTTTATTTATTTATGTTTTTTGGTAACAAAATAGCCAATCGGAACGGCGCCCATGTTATTGTCCCTTTCAAGCACTACTTTAAATGTCCATCTCACAATTTCCCAAAAATAAAATAAACTTTTTATTCTTCTTATTATTATTTCATATATTTGCAAATGGCCCCTTCAATTGACGCCTTTTCCAAATTGGACAAAATATCATGTTTTTTTAGGACCAAATATTACTTGTAATTAAATATAAAATATGTTAAATTAAAATGTTAGTATATTTGGATGGTTGTGTCTATTCAATAGTTATATTTTTAAAAACTTCTAGCTGTTTAATTTAAAATTTTAAAGAGTGCGAACCCAACTCATTACCTAAAACATCGATTATCATCTTAAAGGTCAAATATTCAATTCTTATTTCGTAATTGTTGAACTCAAAAGAAAAAAAATGATATAACAACTTAATATAATAAAATATAAATAGAATAAACAACACACGGGATATGTTACTTTCAAATCTATTTCATAGATTATTTCACTTTATTTTGTCCAACTATCCACTTTTTATTGCCTTAATCATAACTCTCAATTACCTTAACATCCCTACTTTTCCTTTATTTATTACAAGTCCAAATCCACCTCCCCCTATTTACAACTAAACATTCTAAAAACAAAGAACCTGCCCACACATTTCTTTAATTTTCCATCTAATAACCATTTTATGTCGTCAATCTCGATATAACTCGATCGATTAAGATATATATCATTAATCAAAAAGGTAAAAGTTTATACTCACCAATCCTCCATCCTAAAAAAAACATGTCATTCATTTATTAAGAGTACAAATTTATAAAACATATTTTTTCAAAAGAAATTCAAAACTAAATCAACACAATCATTAAACTCAAGACTGTATTTGTAATTTTATCTATTACTAATTTATATATACAATAAAATTTAAGTGAACTCAAGCATAATAAAGATATTAAAGTCTCATTTAATAATCATTTAATTTTTTATTTTAAAATTGTATTTGTTTTGTCGCTATTTTCTTACAATGATCTTCATCCATCTTACCATAGTTTACATATTTCTTAAGAAAACACTTGAATTTTTAGTTAAATTTCAGAAACAAAAAATAAACTTTTAGAAACTATTTTTTTTAGTTTCCAAAACTTGCTTGGTTTTTTAAAATACACATCTAAAAAGTAAATAAAAAAATATGAAACATCATAAGTGGAAGGAACTAGTAATTATAAGTTTATTTTTTAAAAAAAAAAATAGTTATTAAACGAAGCATAAATAATTTACTTTTATAATTTAACAATACTTTGTTGAAGATATATATCTTAGTTAGTTGACTCTATACTATTTTCAATCAGATTAGAGGTTGAATTTACATTCTTCAACGTTTGTTCTGCTAAAAAAATTACAATATCTCTACTTTCCTAAAAAAATTATAGATTTTAATTTACACATCCCCATATTTTTTAATATAATAATATTAAAAAAAAAAGGTCATAATTTGTTGAATTCCATCCCTTTCTGAATAAAATTTCCTTAATTTCCCCTCTGTCTCTCACCAAAGGAAAGAAAAAAAAATAAATTTATTTATTGAAAGAGAAAATTAAATCCAATCTGGCAGTTCTTTTTAACGCGCATTCACGCGGACGTGGGTTACCACTATATATCTCTCTCCCCATTCCTTAATCCCTTTACTCCCAAATTCCCCCAATCCTTTCCTAACCACTAAAATTACGAAAATGCCCTCTTTAGAAGACGAGCTCTTCCCTTCGACGCCGGGCAAATTCAAGATCGACCGGAACCACCCCATGAACCGCCAATTCCACCGCTGCTTCGCCTCCACCAGCACCATGTTTCTCTGGGCTCTCTTCTTGATCGCTCTAACGGCGTCGTATTTGAGTTTCCAGTCCTTCGTCGACTCCGGCAGCCGCTACTTCTCCGCCTCCTGGGGCGGCATCCAATGGGAGAAACAAGTCCGTAACTCCGCCCTTCCCCACCGCCCTTCTTCCTCCTCCCTTTCCGTCCTCGTCACCGGCGCCGCCGGTTTCGTCGGTACCCACGTCTCCCTCGCCCTCAAAAAGCGCGGCGACGGCGTCGTCGGCCTCGATAATTTCAACTCCTATTACGACCCTTCCTTGAAAAAAGCCAGAAAATCCCTTCTCGCTAACCACGGAATCTTCGTCGTCGACGGCGATTTGAACGACGCCCGATTGCTCGACAAGCTCTTCGACGTCGTCGTTTTCACCCACGTCATGCACCTCGCTGCCCAAGCCGGAGTCCGTTACGCCATGGAGAATCCCAATTCCTATGTCCACAGCAACATCGCCGGTTTAGTCACGCTCCTCGAAGCTTGCAAATCGGCCAACCCGCAACCGGCCGTCGTTTGGGCTTCCTCCAGCTCGGTCTACGGGCTAAACGAGAAAGTCCCATTTTCCGAATCGGACCGGACCGACCGGCCCGCCAGTCTCTACGCGGCCACCAAGAAAGCCGGAGAGGAAATTACGCATACCTATAATCATATCTACGGGTTGTCGATAACCGGGTTGAGATTCTTCACGGTTTACGGACCGTGGGGCCGACCGGACATGGCGTATTTTTCGTTCACCCGGAATATCTTGCAAGGGAAGCCGATTACGGTTTTTCGAGGAAAGAACCGGGTGGATTTGGCGAGGGATTTTACATACATTGATGATATTGTGAAGGGGTGTTTGGGTTCATTGGATACGTCGGGGAAGAGTACCGGTTCGGGTGGGAAGAAAACCGGACCGGCACCGTATCGGATATTTAACTTGGGGAATACGTCGCCGGTGACGGTGCCGACGTTGGTGAGCATATTGGAGAGACATTTGAAGGTGAAGGCGAAGAAGAATGTGGTGGAAATGCCCGGAAACGGCGACGTTCCGTTTACACATGCGAATATTAGTTCGGCTCGGAGGGAACTCGGGTATAAACCGACGACAGATTTGCAGACCGGGTTGAAGAAATTCGTTAGATGGTATTTGTCGTATTATGGCTATAATCACGGCAAACCTGTAAATTAAAAAACATATATATTTTTTTTCCCTCTTTTTTTTTTTAATATGAGTTGTTTAGGAATGAGATGGGGGCGAAAGTAAAAGATGGGTTTTTTTTTTTAATTTTGAAAAAGAAAAAAAAATGAAGAAGAAGAATATTCTTTGCTTTGAGGGGTAGCGAAATTTGAAATTGAGCTTTGCCCTGTTATTTTTTTTTTTTTTTTTTTCTTCCTTCTTTCTCTGTGTACTCTTCTTTCTTTTTGTGTAAAGGAAAAGAAAACTCTTCAAGTTTGATAATGGCGACCATTTTATTTTTTTTGAATTTTTGGAGCGTGTAGTGTACGCGCGTGGAGGGAGCGTGGGGAGGTGAGAGATATAAGTGGGCCCGACAGTATTTATATGTATAAAAAAAGAGACAGCTAAGAGAGGGCGAAGGGGACGAAAAAGGAAGACAGTTTCTTTTCTTTTCTTTTTTTTTTTTTTTTTTTTTGGTGAGACGACGGAGAACCGTAGTATACGGTGGGGAGTGGGACCCACTTTGCTTTTTCGTTGAAAGTAAAGTAAAGTCGTACGGTAGCCGTTGGATTCGGCTGGGAAAAGAAAAAATTAATCAGTCAGATCCGATGTTTTTCCAGCTGGCAGAGTGGTCCCCACACGCCGAGAGATTTTGTTTCCTTTGCCGACACTGAAATTTCTCCCTTTTTTTTTTTTTTAATCTTAGTTTTGCATTTTTATTTATTTTTACCTCCCTCCATTCAGGGATTTCTCCAAAATCCCAATTTTAACATTGTTTAAAATTAAATTAATCATAATCTAATTTCATAATATTTCAGCCCGGATATTCTTTTGGTTAAAATTTGGTATTCATACTTTAAATTTCATTCTATTTGTTTTTTTACTTTTAAATACCTAAATTTAATCTCGATATAACTTCAATAAAACTTAAACTTGTTCTTACTATTACTTTCAGAGAAATATTAATATTATTTAACTAATTTTAACAAAATTAACTTTTAACTTGTTGTATATACTAATTTTAAGATTTATTAGAAGTATAGAGACTAATCTAAACATTTGTCTAAATTTAGTTTAAAGACTAAAATGATATTGTAACTTATTATTTTTTTAAAAAAATTAAACTTTATTTCCTTTTTTTTTGTCTAAATTTAGTAATTAAGTAATTATTGTATAAGTGACTTCTACTTAGCACGACTACTTTCAACAATATTTGTCATGTGTCATTCTCTTTGACCATATTAGCTCAAACAATTCCATTTCTTCAACTAGATGCGTCATTTCTTATGTAAGAAGACTTCGGTCCATTTAGATTAAAAGACCTTGTCTTCTTCAATCCTAGCTTATCCGTTCATAAAACTTTATTATTTCTATTTCCACGCACAAAAATGACTCAAACGTTTTGTTTAATCCACAACATCTAGAATAGGAATTCGAACATGATCATTTTATCAAGAAAATATTGTTTGTAACTAGTTGGGGTATATTTAAAATGACAACGACTCAAACTCTTTACTCTATAAATGGGTGTTTATCCACATGTAATACATATTCTTTGTGATCATTTAATATTTTACTCCTCTTTTTTTCTTGTTACTACCAATCATCTTAGTTATAAGAGTATTTATGATAATACTATACAAATATAAAAAGAAAAACCTAATACTACTATAGTATATATGCCCTCTCATAAATACTCAACCACACATAATGAGTAGACATGTAAATTTTATTGCCTTAAGTCCTTGACCTTATTTTTATTTTAATAAATCGCATTCCTATATATATATATATAAAAAATAACAATAGCTAATTTTTCACCATCACCCAAAATTTATTTATTAGTGTGTATGAAAGCTTTTATGAGATGGAAGCATATGTTCCAAGAATCTTTATTTTCCCTCTTTAAAGTAGTAACGATCAAGATGGCTTGTCATAAAAGAGAAAAATGATGTCAATTTTTTCATCATTATCCTTTCATTTAATTTGAAATAATCTTATCTTCTTTATCTTTTAAAAAATTAGACTTAATTAATAATAAATGTGATTTTAACAATTTGAACCCACCGTGATCGATCTAAGTCATGCATTGTTGCATATTAAATAATCATTTTTGTTATAATTATTATTTTCGAATTTCAACTCAATTATGAGTGTTTTCCACGCACTTAATATTTAATAAATTTCTTTAGAAGTTTAAATTAAGCAAAACATTATTAAATTTTTTTATTAAAAAAAAAAGCACACATTTATAACCACCGACACTTTTGTCATGACTTTCTAGTATTAATACGTGGAATATTTTCATTGGTTCATTAAAGTTGAAAATGATAGAGAGAAAAAAAATTAACGAAAATGGACAGCATTATGCCGTTTTCTTTCTTTCTTTTTTTTTAAACAAAATGTTCTTTTTTCAATTTTTTTAAAATTCTAAACTAATGTAATGATTTCTTTAAAAAAGTTAAATTACAAAATTAACCCCTAAAATTTAAAGTTTGAGTGTAATTTAACTTTTAAACGTATTTAATTGGTTCTTAAACTTTTATTTTTGTGTCGAATAGACTCCTGATTTTTTAATTTTGTATCTAATAAATTTTTGACAAATTCAAAATTTTTAAAAATTAATTGATGTATTAGATATAAATTTAAATTTTATATATAATTGAATATGAAATTTCAATTTGTGTCTATAAATTTTAAATATTCAAAATTTATAGAGTAAATTTATAATTTTAGAAGTTAATAGACCAAATAGATCTAATTCTCAAAGTTTAGAAACTAAATTTAATAATTTATAATTGAAAAAGAAAAAGGAAAGCTTATCGCGTTTTAAAAATTATAGTAGGACAAATTTGTCACCGGCAACGTGGTTGGCCGGTTTGTTAAAAAACCTGCGTGGCCCCACTTTTTTCTTTTGTTTTTATTTCGAACGTGGCATCTTCTGGTTTGATTTTGTTGATGTTTCTTTTTTTCCTATCATTTCATCTCGATGTTTTAAAAATATTTTAAAATTCAATTTATTGTGTTTTTTAATCCTTATATATTAATATATATACATTTTTTGTTTGTGCAAACCAATGAGTGGAGATCGTGTGGGAATCGGCAAAAAGCCTTTTCTTTAATTTTTTTAATAAAAAAAGAAAAAAGCATTTAAAAAACTTAAAACAACCGCAATGATTTTTGGGAATTTAAAATAACATTTTCTTCGAAAACTAAGCTTATTTAATTGCAATTAAGAGGGAAAAAAAGCCGAAATGTAAACTTAATAGATATCGACAAGAAAAAAAAAATATTTGTATCGTCAAATGTGATACATTTTATTGTAACAAAATTATGTATTTTATTAATTAAATAATATGGAGAAAAAAGAAAAAAAAAAGTTAAAAGTTTACATTACTATTAAATAATATAATCCATTAAAATTTTCTAATTGAATATTAGTTAAACTGTCATGGTCAAATTTAAATCTCTTATTTATATATAGAATCTGTAATGAAATACTCTTAGACTTTTTTTTTTATAATTATTTTATTTTTTATCTTTAAAAATTAAACTTGTTTTCTTTCAATTTATTTATAATAGAATTCATCTCCCTTAAAAAATCATTTAAATTATTAGCTAAATTCTAAAAACAAAATCAAGTTTTTAAAAACTATTTTTTTTTGTAGTTTTCAAAACCTGACTTAACTTTTTTAGATAACACGACAAGTAAATCTATACTCAAGACTAGTATTTACAAGTTTAAATTTTTAAAAGTAAAAAACTAAAAACTAAATAATCATAAGCCAATTTTTTGTTTTTATTAGAAAAGTTCCCTTGACCTTTTAGTTTGTGATTTTTCTTTTAATATTATTAATGATGGTTGATGTTGAGCATTCTCTTAAGTTGAAGGAGGAAAGTGACTATCATCTTCTTGACCTCATTTGATTTGATTCCATGATAATGTTATCCTAACAATTTCTAAATAAAAAGTTTTTTTTTTTATTTTATGTGGAGGATCTCGCATTAGAAAAGTGGAGAGTAACCTCACAATATATAATATATATGAGTTACTACTCTCATTGCCAATTGGTTTTGAAATGGAATCTCATATAATCTAATATGGTATTAGAGCCCATTAAACCCAAACGGGTATTCGGTCCAAAAAAATTGAAATTGGGATTCGATCCAAGGATGGTGAACCCAACGAGGCACCATCTACAATATATAAGATATATGAGCTACTTTTTCATTGTCAATTGAATTTGAGATGAAAAGTACAAAATTCATATGAAATTTACAACTTTTGTTATTGAATAGTTAAATTTAGTAATTTTCAAAAAAAAAAAAGTTAATTAATAAGTTTATAAGTTTTATATATATATATATTTGTTAGAGAATCTCTTTTAAGTTGGAGGAAAGTGACAAAGAGTGAGTTATGTCTTTTAGCTACCCTAATTTGGTCATATTCTAATTTGGTGTAAATAATAGAAGTCATTAAGAACATCTAAATCAATCAAGTAGGTAAAATATTACCAATTCATTTAACTTTTTTTTTTTAAAATAGAATTTGTTAAAATTGTGTACTGATTTAATTATAGTATGTCACATCATTAATTAGTTTTTTTTTAAAAAAAGTTCAACAATTTGTAATTGGTATTTATCCATTGAATTATGCTCAGATTGACAATTATTAAATGGTGTTAACAACCTAATTAAGTAGAATCGTACTTCAAAATTAATAGATGCGTGTAGTTGAAATTTTTTTGAACTTTTAAGATAATAATTAAATAGACATAACTATTAAAGTTTTAGTGACTAAATTTGTGATTTAATATAAACACCAAGTATCGAAGTATTTTTAGTTTAATAAGTAAAATGTATTTTAACGTCATTATTTTGTTAACGCATAGGACTTGATTGATAAAAATTAAGATCTCATTTGATAACCATTTGATTTTTTATCTTTAAAAATTAAGCCTAAAAATACTATTTCTACTAATAGGTTTCTATGCTTTCTTATCTACTTTTTATCTATGAAGCAAAGTTTTGAAAACTTAAAAAAATAGTTTTCAAGAACTTATTTTTGTTTTTGAGATTTGGCTAAAAACTTAAATGTTACATCAAGAACATAAAGAGAAATTGTGGAAAAACAACCATAATTTTCAAAAACAAAAAACAAAATGTTTGTCAAATGTGACTTAATACGTAAAAAGATTAAACATCTAAAGACTAAATTGAAAAATATATAACATAGACAATAGGAGTCAATGATTTTATAAGAATATAGGCAATATATTATAGAGAAAGCTAGAAGAGATGCCTCTTTTCATTTGTTGATAATTACCTATCAAAATTTTAGAGAAAAATCACATCCAATTTTAGGTTAAGAAAAAGTGACATTTACCAAAAATTCTTGGTCTACTATCTATGATCCTAAAAATTGACAAAAGTTTAAAGTCCTAATAAGGGATACATTTCACCTAACTCTCTAAAAATTCTTGTACTTTATTCTTTATGTTGTTTTGCTAATGTCATTCTCATATTAACACTCAATCTCTCCTACACTTCAAAATATTTAATTGACTAAGGATTTTACATCCCAAACTCCATAAAAACAACTTTTAAAAAAAATCAAGAACAAAAGAGAATAAATTAGAATCTATTGGGCATATATATAATAAAAGTTTACAACAAGAAACTTCCTTTGACAAACAATATATAAAAATCTTAAGAGACAAAAAAAAAAAAACATAACATTTGTTGGTTTAGACATCAATACAAGAAAACCATGTATAAAAGTTCATACACTAAAGTAAGATTTAAACTTAACAATAATTATTTTGGGGGTGAGAAATTATTCTAATAGGCCTAAAAACTTAAATTTGTAGGTAGGAATTAATAATGTAGAGTTTGTTATCTAATTCCACTGTTTGTTATGTAAGTTGTGTAGGTAGTTACTTAGTTATACTACAGTTAAAACTCTTCTTGATTTGTATAAATATTCAGTGCCTATTGGTTTAATAAAGATAAGTGAGTTTGCTTTTATTCATTAATTTTCATGGTATCAGAGATGATTGACTAACGTCATATCATTTTTTTCCCTTCTCTCAGTTGCCACGTCCTGCATTGCCACATATCCCTTTGTTGTCAATCGAAGTCATCATCATTTCACATATCGTCTTCATTATCATTTTCTAGGCATTTTTTTTCTCTCTCATTTCTCAAAGCAATGGAGTCTGATCGGCACCTAGGTTCAATCGTGAGTTCAAACTCTCAGCTTCTAATTCCACTGTTTGTTATGTAAGTTGTGTAGGTAGTTACTTAGTTATACTACAGTTAAAACTCTTCTTGATTTGTATAAATATTTCGTGCCTATTGGCTTAATAAAGATGAGGGAGTTTTCTTTTATTCATTAATCTTCAAGAATATATATTCTTTTTGTTAAATACCATTTTAGTCCCTATAGTTTGAAACTTGTTCTATTTTAGTTCTTTGTATTTACAAATGTCTAAATTTAGTCTCTGTACTTTTATTAAATCTTAAAATTAGTCTTCGCTCTTAGTTTGAATTAATTTTTATATAATTTGACCAAATAATAATAATAATTTTCATTCAAGGAAAAAATGCAAAGGGAATATGCTTCCAAAATTTAAAGAATGAAAGCTTCAAGAGATTTTGTTTTTTTTAAGAGAAATTAATCATAAACTAAGTGTATAGACTAATTTTAAGATTTACCGATATTGAAAAAATACATGAAATTAAAATAGAACAAGTCCTAAAGTACAAAGATCGAAATGATATTTTAATCATTTTCAATATAGACATAATTGTACACTATACATATCAAGTTTTTATGTTTTACAAAGTTAAATCAATGAGATTATCCCCAAAGACAAGACAATGCAATGAAATTGAGAGTTGAACAAGTCAATGGATAGTTATCCTAATTATAAATGACTCTAGGCAATATGTGAACTCTATCTATCTCTTTGCTTGAAATTGTAAATCTTCCACTATCTACAATTACTAGGTTGAACTCCATTCATTGTGTTGACATTAACAATCACTTCTATTGGAGAAATGTTCATCTCTTAGAAAAGACTAAGAAAGAAACCTATTGCCTATTTTAAGCATTCTTGTAGGTGAAATCATCAATCTTGCTGCTAGATTTTCAAATTTGAACATAGTATCTTGCATCTACTAAAATTGAGGTCTTTAGTTTGCTAAAAAACTACCATTCAGCCACTATTCCTCAACTTGCTCGGGCATGACCGAACGTTCCTCGACTTCAAATGTGATCTCAACTATCACAATGCCTCGAACTCATGAAGCAACTTGACCACTTAGGAGTCGTCTGGGACGTAGATTCATCATCTTAAGCCTATGGTTTAAGTGGAAGGTTTAAGTAGCATGGATTTAAGAAACCTATATTCTAGGAGCAAATTTAGAAAGTTTCAAGTTTAGAAAAACTGTATGGGAGCATTCGTAAGTTTTCCAAGCAACCAAAACTTGGCAAACCTTCACCCCAAATACGAGTAGTGTAAAAAAAGACGAATGGAGAGCTTTCTAAAAAAAAAAACCCTAATGCGAGGTGTGCCATTAAAGTTTACAAACAGAACAATGGCAACCAAAAAACTTTAACCCACCTCCGTAAACAGGATTAGGCTTAAGAAGCCATGCCCAAAGTTCTAACTCACGATCCAAACAGAATCTACTGGAACCAATTCCAATTTGCTTCTTATTCAACAGCAAGAAATTAGGAGAGAATCACAGAAAGGATCATAGAAGTATACTGAAGACATGTCTGATCCAAGGAAAAATCTCAATCTTGACTTCGGCTTCCTATCTAATAGATTCACTCTCCACACTATGTAACATGTTTCACATTCTTCTACTTGTGCTCATGTGCCATTTCTCTAATCCCTACCCACCCCATAGTATCTTTTTTTTTAGTTCAACAATATGTCGGGTGGGAAAATTCGAACCTCTAATCTCTAACCTCTAGGTCTAGATTAAAGCAAACATGGTCTCTTGCAATCCAACAGAAAATTGCATACAATGACCTTGCTTGAACATGATCTATTCTATACGTTGTTCAATTGTGTCCTTGAGTTCTAGGGAGACAACAAAAAATTCCTTGCAATGAAGTTTTGGTAATTTTGCTTAGAATGATCATTGAAAATAGAAAATCAAAAATAATAAACTAAATGTGTTGTCAAACAAACTGTAACCTCAATTTTTGGCTGTGAATTGGTATGTTAATTCTCTGAAGTTTTGGCCGTTGCGCCATCATCGACATCCTTTCTTCTCCTTGATACTATTTCAGCCGCCCAAGCCCGTCCCAGCTCTGTCTGAAACTTTCCTGCGTGAAAGATTAGTGGTATTAGTAGAGTATTCTACATTTGGCACCACAGAAAGAGGAAATAAGAAATGACCAACACAAGAAACCTGCGATTGTTTTAAAAACAATTTCGAAATATACAGTTTTCTACTTTTTAAGAACAAAAAAAAAACAACATATTTAGGCAACTAACTAATAATGGGGTTTACATAAATGCCACTTGGTTTTGTCCCAAAAAAAAAATAATAATAATATAACACTTAGGACGTTGACTAATAATGTGGTTGGCCCCACTGGGAATCTAAATCGTATATTTAGATCATAATAACTGAAATAGACAGACAGGAATGGCAGGACAAGAACAAGTAATTCATGTTCCAGACAAACCACCTTATTCAGGATTGATAATATGAAGCCAACAAGAATGCACACGCGTGAATGGTGGATTGCTACATTTAAGAACGAGTATTCAAGTTCCGGATACCTCCTTATTGAGATACTACTTTTATGCCAAGCAGAATTATTTTTGACCAACTAAAAGTGTTTTTAAATTACAAGTTTAGTCTCTAAACTTTGAGATTTGTGTCTATTTAGTCCCTGAACTTTCAAAAAGTGTCAAATAGGTCCCTAAACTTTCAATTTTGTATTTAGTAAATCCAAAAAATGTCTAATTAGTCCTTGAACTTCTAATAGGTCCCTAACATATTCACAATTTTTTTAAAATTAATCGATCTATTATATATAAAATTGAATTTTTTGTCCAATAGAAGTTTAACCTTTCAATTTTGTGCCTTGTAAAGGACCTATTAGACACAAAATTGAAAATTCAGAGACCTATTGGATACAAAATTGAAAATTTGAGGACTTATTAGACACATTTCAAAGTTTAGGGACCAAATAGATACAAAATTGAAAGTTCAGGGACCTATTTGATACTTTTGAAAGTTCAGGGATCAAATAAACACAAATCTCAAAGTTCAGAGACTGAACTTGTAATTTAACCTTAAAAGTGGCTCAGAAGTTCCTAAAAATAGATAAAAAGAAGCTAGAATGCTTTTAGAGAAAAGAATTTCGCTGATTTCTTCAGTAAATACTTATATAATAGTGTATCAATTTAATACACTTTTTTTTTTAAGAAATACCAAACACACACCAAATAAAAAGACGGAAGAAGAGAAATAAATGTACCCGCAGTTGACTGAAAAAACTCCTCCAAATCTTTTCCTTGCTCTGCATACAGACAGAGACGAATAAGTTTGATTACCTTGACCAACTGTAGTATTTAATGTAGTAAAAGATTTTCATAAGAGGAGCTATATAAGAATAAAATGATGTAATAACCCTATTGAAAGTTTCAGGGCAAATAATAATTCCAAGAAATATGTCGGCCCAGTAGGAAGTTATACAGAAAAAGTTATACCGGAGAGTCATCTGAAAGATGATGTAAAACCAAATTAAAAGGTTTAGAGGCATCAACTACCTGTCTGTGTGATATTAGCACGTGGCATTCTTAAAAACGTGAATGAAAGAAACAAAAACATTCAAGATCTATCTGTGATATTTACTGAATTGTGGTGGGTAAGAAACTTATTGGCAGGTGCAGGTATACGTTGCTTGCTTATATTAGTTTCACAATGATGACAAGAGAAACCTATTAGATTACATGGGGTTCCATCTCAAAATCAATTGGCAATGAGAAGAGTAGTCCATATATTTTATGAATTGTGAGGTTCCTTTGCATTTTTTCAATGTGGGATCCTCAACAAGCCTCCTCAAATTGGTGTTTTTTTGAGTTGACCATTCTTCGGTTGGATCCCAATTTTTGGACCGAATAACCGTTTGAGCTTAATAGACTCTGATACCATATTAAATTACATAAGTTTCCATCTCAAAACCAATTGACAATGAGAGGAGTAGCCCATGTATCTCATAAATTGTGAGATTTCTCTACATTTTTCCAATGTGGGATCCTCAACAAAACCTTCATGTTGATCTTAAGCTAAGATTCGTGATAGTTCCACAAATGTGGGAAAGAAAACCTGCCCTTTCTCCTTTGTTCCTGTTATTCTTGATGGATGCAGTTTATGGGATGAACCGGCTATAAATATGACCGGGAAGAGTACAGAGTTATCAATCTATTGAACTTAATTTAAGTTAATGTTAACCAACTTTCAGTTGACAATCAATTTTCTTAAATGCCATAAATTTCAGTAATCACCGAGTTTTCCATGATACATATTTGTGAGCATGTTAATCTAATCCTGGACTCGTGTCAATAGGATTTCAAGACTTCAGCAGAAGCCCTGTTACTTATCCGAACAAATGTCATTAAAAATTCTGCTTTGAAAAGCAGCTGCTTTTGAGAAATAAGTTAAACAAGTAGCATGTGTTAGCAGATATCGGGAAATGAAGACTGACCATTTTCATATTCTAAAGCTTGAAGAATCATCTCCACCTGAAGAAAACCATGAAAAAAATAAATAACAGTTAACTGTGAATCTGTGATACATCAAACAAGAAGTTCTTTGCTGTCAAGAATAACTCTCAAATACACCAACCATATTTACTCCCTGGTCACACAGTTAAATACATTTCAACGGTGCTCACATGGGACACTTTAAAATATCTTATTCTACTTTCTACCCCATTTTTGTCACACAAATTTTCATCAACCAACTAGTACGACAGCTGCCAGCTACTTTTTATCCATTATAGGCTATGGGCTAGCTTCATTGTCTACTGCCAATAATAATCAGCAAGGTAAACGAGAATTCATTCATCTTAACATTTCAATTTTTGGAATTCATATATTTATAAATAACTTCATAAGGGACGAAACTATTGTGCATAGTACATACAGCATAACTGCAAGATGCTTGTTTGAAAGGATAATTTTAGCTGTTTACCTTATCAAGATCCTTCACAATTTTGGCTTCTGGCGAACTAGTATTCTCATACTCCATCCACAATTCACCTATTTCCTTGGCTGCAATTTTCACACATATTTTGCTAAGAAAAAACTTGTGCACAGCCAAACCATGATACATGCAGGAAAAATATGTCCTGACCACTGGGATTAAAACTCAAGAAATGATTGACTAAATGGCATACCTCTTGAACCGCCACCAAGCAATTTGCACATGTGGTCTAGTGCTTCTTGTTCTCTTCTACTCTTTTCCAACTTTGAAACCCCATCAAATGGGGTAATGTCACCAACAATTGCTGTTCAAATTATTTGCAAGACATGGAAAAAAAATCATTGAATATCAGCAGTCCCAACATTTCAAGATAGATATGGTTGATTCCAACAGAAGACTTCTCTAGATCAGCTTCTAATCCTTTGCAAGGCTATATATAGATCTACCTTTCAGTATTACACTTTTGGGGAAATGATCAAACTTCAGAATTGGAGTTCAAAGAAAAATTAAGATCAGAAGAACATGAAGTTCGTTTCAGCAAACTATACAAGCAGTATCTATATCATTCTAACCCAACTAGCCATCATGGGTTGACTTAATAGTCAATAAGGGTCATAGGAATAGAGAAAATGGCTTCAATGACCACCTTCTTAGGATTTTAATATCCCAAGTGTTTCCTCACAACTAAATATAGTAGGGTCAAATGGTTGCCCCATGAGATTAGTCGAGGTGCGCATAACCTGATCCGACCACTCACATATATCAAAATATATTACTTGTTCCAACCCAAATTTAGATAAAAGATGTTATAAGTCCGTGTGAAATAATCGAGGAAGGAACAAAAAGTATATCTCACCTTCTGCAATGTCGTGTACAATTGCCATTTTTATGCACCTGAAGATATATATAAATATAGCATCAAAATACCTTCCACTCACTAGTGCAAGAGGCCAAAAACAACAACAAACAATGAAGAATGAAACACATCATAAAAGCTGAATAGTAAAGGGTTGCAAATAGCAAACTTGTCTCGATCGACACCCGGAATATCCGAGCTAATGAGCGCCATTATTCCCATTCGATACATATGATCAGCTATGGATTCCGGATCCTCGACTCTTCTATGAATCCACCCAGTTCTTTTCGTTGTCTAATTCAGATTAAAAAATAACATAATCAAATCTGTCGTTTCAACGCATCAACCATTTGGACGAGAGAATGAATTGCTTAAATGGAAGTATTTGAGGTTACCTTGAGGCGCTGACAGAGAGTGAGAAAATCAATAGCCGAAGAAGCAGAAGCTGCTATGTCAGTGGAAGGAGGAGGATTAAGAGCAGCGCCGCCGTCGACGGGCGTCGAGGAGGAAGGAGATTCTTCAGTTGCCATAAACGAAGGCGGCGATTTTCAGAGAAAGACTCAGATTGAAATGAAGTTGAAGCTCCGGCGGAGTGCAGAAGACGGTCAGGAGAACCGGTGAGACCGTTTTCCAATTTCCTTAACACACATGATCGAGCTAATTCCATTGACCTTTACAATTATTTTGTTTTAGAAAATTGTAATTTCTTTTTAAAATAAAAAGGAAAAAAACGTCAATTTTGACCTTAAACTTGATATGAGATTTATCAATTTCAACTTTAAATTTTTAATTTCATCGATTTAAACCTCAAATTTAGTAAATTACATCAATTTTAACCTTCAATTTTCAATTTCATGGGTTAAAACCCAAAACTTGACTTATTGTATCAATTTTAACCATAAACTTTCAATTTCATCGATTTAAACTTCAAACTTGAATAAATGTATTAATTTACACATTTGATTAAGTTTCTGATTCAATCACAATTAAAAATGTGTTTCCACACATGCCTAAAGTCACGTGTTCTTTTTTATATGTACTTGTTTGTTATTAAAAAAAAAAAATTAGCAAAAACATAATTAAATCACTATGGTTGGATCGTCACTATCATAAAAACTACGAACTCGACTCGAAAGTAGGACCTACACGTACAAAATGGAGTTTTTGGTGTCGATGCAATGACGTCAAGCGTGAAGAAGATTCTTGCAGTGACATCATTGAATGTGGCAATAACCAAGACAATTTCTTTGACTTCGGTGGTGAGGAATTCAAGCTAAACTAAGATCGAGGATAAAATGTGGTAGTGGACAGTAGGGGTGAGCATCGGTCGGTCGGGGTCGGTTTTCGACTCGAACCAAAGCGCCAAATGCTCGGTTTGATCGACTTTTTTTAAAAAAATCCTTATAAAGCCGTAAGCACCACCAATCGATTGATCGGTTTATATATATATATATAAATATTTATTTAATTAAATATTAAATATTTATAATTATTATTTAATAATTTATAATTATTTTTTAGTTATTTTGAGAAAATTTTTTAGTTTTTTAGTTTTTTAATTATTATTATTATTATTATTAATTTATTATCATTATTATATATATATATATATATATATATATATTTTTTTAATTTTTATTCGGTTTGGGGCTTAAATCGACCGAATGATTTTGTGAAGGTAAAAGCGAGGCCCACCGATTCCTTCACAAAAGCCGACCGCCCGCCTCCTGGTTGGTCGGTTTTGATCGATCGTGTCGGTTTTCGATCGGTCGTGTCGGTTTCGGTCTTTTTTTGCTCACCCCTAGTGGACAGAATGTCGCCTATGAATACAATGAATTGGTCATAGCCGACTTTGTCAATCTCATCGACAGTCTTATGAAGGATTAAAGTAACATCGATGTTGGGAAGGAAGGGGACAAATATTATGACGAGGGCGATTTCAAAAGACCTACTCTCTGTTTCAGCGGATGGAGGACATAAGTCGACAATAAATTAAACAAAAAACAAGAATCAATATGGGTAACCCAAATATTAAAAAGAAAATACTTTTTCTAAATACAAAAATCATGTTTGTGTTATACATTTTCATGTAATTTTCTTTCGGGGGAAATCGTTTTTTACTCTAAACTTGGTAGGTTATATCAATTTTAACTATTTAAACTTCAAACTTAGCAAATTGTATCAATTTTTAATCCTAAATTTCAATTTCATCAATCATAAGTCATATTTCATGTCAGTTGAACTATACTATTGTTAACCGTAAATAAATAAATTAATTAGATATAAACGTTTAATTAAATTACAAGTTAGTTCTTGTATCTTGAGATTTGAGTTGAGATTTGTGGTTTGAATTCCTCCTATCTAAATTGTACTAAAAAAAAATAAATTTATAATTTAAACTAAAAAGGTTGTAATTTTAATCTTAAGCTTAGAAGTTTAAGATCGATAGGCACGTGAGATTGAGTTTTTATTTATTTATTTACTTTTCAAACTTTTTATTGTAGGAAGGCTTAAGATTGTCTTGCGGGCAAACCCTTTTATATTGTGTTAGGTTTTCCACATGGATATATATGCATTGTCGTTTTTAATTCTAATTTTAATAGCTTTTTTTTTTTTGTTCAATCTCAACTCTCTCCTTCAAAAAAAAAAAAAAAACTTGAATTAGCTTCCTAATAATATTCGAAGTCTATATGCCTCTAATAACTAATAGTTATAGATTTGAAATAAGTTTGATATTTTATCTCTCCTATATTTATAGATATAAAATTACTAGTAATATCACGACTAATTGTCCAATAATTTCTTATTAACACAACATTAACTAATTTATTTTCATAAAATTTGAGTTTTGTTGAAACTAACCAACTTTTGTTAAAACTATTATATTGATTTTTTTCTTTAAAATTATGGGGTGACCCAGTTAAAAGTTTAATCATATAAAGATTAAACCAAGTTTCAAGGGTAGAAATTATAAGTTTATCAAAACTTTATCCAAAAGTAATAACAATTAAAACTTTATGCGTGTAAGAAAATTAGTGATATGTTGCTAGTCATTATCATTCAAATGGGTGGAAATTCAAATACATAACTTTTTAAAGAATATTTTCAAATAAGGATAAAGGAGATGAAGATTCAAACCTACGATTTATGAAATAATAATATCTTAATCATCAACTTATACTAGTTTAACATTCAAATATGTAACTTATAGATATTATTAAATTATTAATGTCTCGATCAACTAAATATCAATGGAGGTATGCTTAAATGCAACATTATGTATTAATTATATTTTAAAATCCACTCTTTTTTTTTGTACAATAATATTTGGGGACAAAGTTATTTAAACCATTAACCTATTGGTTATAACACTTATTTGATGTCAGTTCAACTATGCTGGTTGACATTTTAAAAGCCACTCTTAAATTGAAGAAGAAAAAAAATCATGTTACTTGGGCTTAATTAAGCCCAATATGCTATAAAAACACCCAAAAGCCGAAAGCCGAAAGCCCAAAAGAATCTATGAAGAGGCTTCTGGAAGCTAAATGGTTATTCTTTGAATTGTATAAACACACGAGTCTCTTCTTCTTCTTCTTCTCTCCCTAAAACCCAGAGTCTCAGAAACCAAATCATTTCAAAATCTCTTCTGAATTCTGTTGATTCGTGGAAGAAAAATGGTCCGGATAGAAATGGAGGAAACTGAGAACGATGTTCCCAGTCCTCCGAAGCCCTCTGCATCGACCAATAAGACGACGGATTCAAGTGGTGGTGCGTCAACATCTAATGCGAGCAAAGACCCTACCGATGGATACGAAACTGCCAGCGATGGGGAGCTTGGTGATAGTGGTGATGAGTGTCAAGAGCATCCTGATCAACATCCAGAACTGGAGGAACAAATTGCCACCCCCAGTGAAGATGAGATTAAAGAGGTTTTCCCCTCCTTTGAGCCTTTTTTGGTGCTGTTTTTTTTTTTTTTTTTGAGTCGCCATCGTTTTATTTTGCTTTCTGCGATCAGCATTATCGGCGTTGACATTAATGATTCCATTCTTCTTGCTCTGGTTTATTTTTTTTTTATTTTTTAATCTTTCTAGTAGTTCGTGTTTTCAATTCTATTTGAAGTTGCCTGTAACTTTTAACCTGGCGGCGTTTTGTTCTACAGTGAAATGTTTGAACAAGAATTGATGAATGCATGAAAATGAATAGCATTCACATCGCTTTGATCATGATACCACGGGCAGTTGATTTTGTGTTTTCGCGTGCGATGAGAAAACCCCAACTAGAAAGGATTTCAGATTGCAAGGAGTTTTAAGTTATGGATAGAATTTGATGGAGCCAAGGGAACTGTTGAAAGTTTGTGATTTGTTTAGGATCTTGATTTTTCCAGTTTGGTTGTCAGTTTTGATAATATAAGTCCACATGACCGACCTACTGACATAATTCTTTTATAGCTCTATCGTAGATTTTTTTTCTCTTCTAACTAAGAGATAATATATTTGGTAAACAGTCATTTAACCTGTTAAAATTTTGTAGTTATCATTATATGGTCGTCCTTTATGCGGGCTTACAAGTTTCTAGCTCATTTTTTCTTGATATGGATCTAATTCACTCTATTACTTATCTGCAGAAAGCCTTGGCTGAAGCAAATAATGCGAAGTTGGCGGGCAATAAACTGTTTGGAGAAGGGAAGTATGAGGAGGCAATATTAGAGTATGATCGTGCTTTGAACATTGCTCCGGACATGCCCTCTACAGTAGAGTTACGGTCAATATGCCATGCAAACCGGGGCGTGTGTTTTCTGAAACTAGTAAGTCTTGGCTAGATCCTAATTTGAAAAGACTGCAGTGTTCTCCATTTTTCTATGCATTATATGCCTTATAGCCATATATTTAATGTTTTTACTAATTTCACTAGAGGGTTACTTATCAAATGTTAGTAATCTATGTGATCTTTTGGTAGCACGCCTTGTTTCTTCACGGATGCTTTTGTTAGTCGTAGTCCCAACTCCCATTTTTGTAAATGTCGAGGCTATTATGAGTGGCTCCACTAATCACTAACCCAGATTTTGTGAAGACCTTGATTGATTTGGGAGATATGACGTTGCTTTCATAAATGACAAAACATAGCCAGTTCTCTTCTCCTACCTCTTTTAATCTGGGAACAGAAGCTTTTAAATGACCTGAAAGTACAAATTTGAAATCACCTCTCCATGTGAAGGATATATTTGTTCAGTTTTCAGGTGGTCATCCTTTTGGACACGAGGCCTAGGCTCTATGGACTATGCTGATTAATCCCTACTCTTTGGGCTAGAAAGGAATTGAATTTTTTTTATTGGGATAGATAGGAGCTACTTTTATTTCTAGGATACTATTAGCTGCTTCCTCTTGGGGGGCGGTGGACCAATATTTTTATAATTACTCTTTGATTTTTGCTTGTGGGAGGTCTTTTGTAATCCTTTTGCCCAATTTCATGTAGAAGCCTCTTCTACCCTTGGCATTAATGATTTCAATACATTAGTTTCATACCCTTTAAAAATAAATAAATTGAAGTCACGAGGACTATCACATGAAAATTATGATCCTTCAGAAAGCCGAGGCCTTAAGGATTAATTTGATATCTATTCACGTCTGAAATTTCTCTTTTTACCCATCAACCACTAAATATTATGCGTGTATATTTCAACTTCTTAGTGTATGCATCTGAATTTTGCTGCTTGTGCATGAACTTTTGGAATCTTTCTGCAATATAATTAAATTCATTGTCCTGGCAGATGGACTGAGTATATCTCACTACAAATGACGGTTGTTCATTATGCATACTGCTGTTGGTGTTGTATTTTAATTGTTCTCTGTATTGATTATCCTAGTAGTAGTAGCCCTTGGTCTAGTTTGGAGGTTCCCAATCCTCACTTCAATGTTGTAGATGGAATAGTCAAATTTGAAAAATAACAGATGTACATCTGAGCCATGTGGGGGAAAACCTAGCATTCTCTGGTTTCATTTTTGGTTCCCAAAAAAAAAAAAAAAAGGATGTCTTCTGTACTTAATTTGTTCGCTAAACATTATCTTGGTCTGATTCCTCCTTTTTTCGATTAAGATGAATTGAAACTAGAACTTTCTTGGAGGTTTTGCTTTAATTCCACATATCTTTTTCCTTCTAATCAGCAGGATAATGTATGTTTGGATCACATACTAATTACCTTGAACATAATATTTTTTAAGGAAAAATATGATGACACGATCAAAGCGTGCTCAAAGGCAATTGAACTGAACCCTGCGTATGTCAAAGCTTTGTCTAGAAGAGCAGAAGCTCATGAAAAGCTTGAACACTTTGAGGAGGCTATCAATGGTAAACTTTGCTTTGCTTATATTACTGTTATTATGGTCAGTCCTGATGGCAGATGTTTTCTTTAGATCTTCCAGTATGTTCTGGAACTGTTGTACTCATCTCCCTTTCTCAATTTTTTTCTACCCACACATGGGGTCATGTATATTTTATTTACTTGCAGATATGAAAAAGGTATTGGAATTGGATTCATCAAATGACCAAGCTAAGAAGGCCATCCGTCGCCTTGAACCGCTAGCTGAACAAAAACGAGAAAAGATGAAAGAAGAGATGATTGGTAAAGCCTTGTACTGTTTTGAATTTTTTTTGGTATCATATTTCGTTCTGCCTTTAGAACTTGCTTTCCCTGCCCTTGGAAATTTAGCCGCATGCTAAGCTAATGTCATTATTTCTTGATGGATACTGCAATGCACTAACAGTCACAGAGAAAAGTGGCAGAGCCTTTTTTTTTTTGGGGGGGTAATTTTGTTTGGAGGGGCAAAGTTTTACATTCTAACTGTACTATCTTTACCTTCCAAGATTTTTTCTAGAAAAAACTTTAAAATCATAATTCTTTTATGTATATTTCTTGGGCAATTACCTCCTTCCTCCCTTTCCTGGCTCTGCCTACGAGTGACATGCGAATATACTGCATGTGCATCCAGCAACATTTGAATCCAGACAAGTGAATACACTGCACATTGGACATCGTTTGGACGACTACTTCGTCTTTTAAGTTGATAGTTTGTTCCTTTTTCATAAACTCAAAATGCTATTCTCTATTTGAGCAGGAAAGTTGAAAGACATGGGCAATTCTTTGTTGGGTCGTTTTGGAATGAGCGTGGACAACTTCAAGGCTGTCAAAGATCCAAATACTGGTTCCTATTCAATTTCGTTCCAACGATAGTTTGGCTTTACTCGATCTGTATTTACAACCAATATACGAAAAACGATACCGGTATGAAATGAGCATTGCTTATTCCTGGGTTTAATGATTATAACTGACGGTAGTGTTTAAATTTTGAGCTATGGTTTACTTGGTTTTTCAGATGGCAAACTGCTGCTGTGTTTCTCGTGGTTGGTACTTTATTTATTGGTGTTACCTTATGATTATTGTGGACTCTACAACATTTTAGTTCAAGGCTGATGTGCTGTACTGAAATTTGTGTTCTACTTTGAAAGCAAGAGCCTCTTTTTGTAAAAAGTTTGGTTTTAAGAGAGCTCCCTTTCTTTTCCATTCTTTCTTTCTTTTCTTTGCATATATATATATATATATATATATATATATATATATATATATATATTTACCAGTGACTTATTTGTTAGATGAATTGTTATTGAGTTTTGGTGTGAGACGGTAGTTGAATAGGTTTAATGTAGTGTCAATGACCAGACTACTTCGGTATCTGTTAAATCCTCGTACTTGAAAAAATATTTTACTTTCTAGCGTGTGATCTAATCTATAAGCAGAGTAGAGGGAAAATACATTTTTTGGGTAGGTTTGAGGCACAGGGCAAAATACACTTTTTAGTCCCCGAGGTTTGAAGTTGATGTCTATTTGGTCCTAAAGTTTCAAAATGAACACTTTAGTCGCTGAGGTTTGGAAAATAGTTCTAAATGGTCCATGGAGTTAGTTGACCGTTAGTTGACTAACGGAAAAATGATGTGTCAAAATTTATATTTAAGATTATATAGTTTTATTTATTTATATTTAAGATTCTTTCTTTATTTTTCTTTGGGACTTTCACATATGCATTTTTTTGGTATTCCATTTTCTTACCTATGCATTTTGTTTTTCTTTTATCATACCACAACTCTACATAATAAAAAAATAGAACCACAAAAAAAGAATCTCATCATAAAAATCAAATAAATTAAAGAAAAATTAAGGCGTACTTCAAAGTTGTGGGACAGAGACGTTTTTAGGATTAAGAAGGTGGGTGAGTAAGTATTTGCATCAACGCGATGAAAAAGTCTTTCTTGTCATCGTCGTTTTCGATATTGGTGTTGGAGCTAAAGAAATAAAAAGAGAATAAAAAATAGACAAGCAAGAAGAAATAAAGATAAAGGAAGAAGAGAAAAGAAAAGAAAACAAAAGATGAAGAAAAAGTAAAAATATTTTGAATAACCACATAATGTTGAAATAATATAAATTTTAACACCTCATTTAAAAATTATCAATTCAATAACATGCCACGTCATTTTTTCATTAGTCAACTTAACTCCATGGACTATTTAGAACTATTTTTCAAACCTCAAGGATTAAAATGTTCAATTTTCATCGCGTTGATGCAACGCCTTACTCAGTCCACCTTCTTAATCCTAAAAAACGTTTCTGTCCACAACTTTGAAGTACCACGTCTTAATTTTTCTTTAATTGATTCGATTTTTGTGATGAGATTCTTATTTTTTTTGTGGTTCTATTTTTTTTATTATGTAGAGTTGTGGTTTGATAAAAATAAAAAACAAAATGCATAGGTAAGAAATGGAATACCGAAAAAAATGCACATGAGTAGTCCCAAAAGAAAAGAAAATAAATAATCTTAAATATAAATAAAAAAAACTACATAATCTTAAATATAAATTTTGACACATCATTTTTCCGTCAGTTAACTAACGGTCAACTAACTTCAAGGACCATTTAGAACTATTTTCCAAACTCAGAAGCTAAAGTGTTCATTTTGAAACTTTAGGGACCAAATAGACATCAACTTCAAACCTTAGGGACCAAAAGTGTATTTTGCCCTAATAATAATTTGTGTTATTATAACTCATATAATACTTTGCTATGTTATTATAACTATGCTACTCTGCATTTTAAATATTATTATATGATTCTACATACTATAATAAACCACAGACTATTACTCACTCAATGCCCCAAACAATCTCTTAGTCTACTAATGATAAAAAAAATATTGTGTTGATTGTCAATCTAATCCATATGCTTAAAAAAGGCTATTTAATCTTTTGTAGATGTTAGCATTCAAGTAAAATATTCGGTACGAGAGAGAGAGAAAGAAAACGAATGAGTTTGAGATGGAGGGAGAGTGAATGAGAACCTCATTTTCTTCCCTTCTTCTCCCAATTGTCCCTCTCACAAATCCTATCGGAATGGCTTCGTATGAGACTTTTCGGCGCCATCATTGTCGAAACCCTAATCCATGATTCCAACCTCCTAAAAAATGTCTCATTCCAAACATGATTGTTTTACATTTAGGCAAGAGCATATAAATTCTGTCTCATTCCAAACATGATTGGTTTTACATTTAGGCAAGAGCACAAATTCGCTTCAAATGCTAACACCACATAAGGTTAATACAAACTTATTTTGAAAAAAGTGAGTGAGATTGACAATGGACCCAAAATTTATGGCTATCGATGCAAAAATCTCCTGAGGTTTGTACTTTTTTTTTTTTTTTTTGGTTGGTAGTTAGCATATTGATGATGCACATTTTATTTTTTATACCGGTGATAAATTAGAAATCAATTTCAAACTTCATGAACCAATTAGAATTCAATTTCAAATTTTAGGGACGAGTTAGATATTAAACTCAAATTTAAGATTCAAACATTTTATTTTTGAAATCTCAAGGATTAAATGGAAACTAAATTTAAATATCAATGACTAAAAGTATTAATTTTAAAAATTTAGAGACCAAATATAAATTAAATTGAAATTCTAAGAATTTAAAATGTATTTTACCCTTAAACTAATAAAAAATTATTAAAAATATTTCATGAAATAACAAGAGCGAGATAGATGTAACTTTAAAAATCCAATAACCTATTAAAAACTTTTACAAGGTCGGTAGACATTTATGAATTATTAAAAAAAGGTACTTATATCTGAAATTGAAAGTGCAACCAAATAGAGCATAACGGATCTAACATGATAAATGTGTTAACAACCGGTTTGAATCTCCCAACCCCATTGTACTAAAAAAAATAAACTGAAAGTGCATGAATTAAATTATTATAACTTTTGCATAATTCCACAAAATTATTAGAACTCACTTAGCGCTCTAACACAACTTAAAAAATATAAAGTTCGCAAATTATAAAAAAATATTAAATGACCTATTAAATATAAAGTTTAAAATTATAAGATATATTCCACACAATTGAAAGTTTAAGAGCAATGCTTTTAAAATTCAGGTACTTATTTTTGTCAAAAAATTAAAAAAAAAGAAAAATTGAGGTACTTGTTTTCCTCGAGAGACGTAATAGACCAAATTAAACTTGTGATTTAACCTTGTGTTAAACATGATATTAAATTTCCGTTGACATGTCGATGGTATCGATATCCAGGGTTCGACATTAATATCATGAGTAAATCGACATTTACATTATATCGTACAAAATTGATAAAATATTAAAGAAAATAGAAATAAAATGTAACATAACGTGAATATAATATTATATTTTTTTTTCAAAAATATCAATCGACATCGACATTTTATCGATATTTCCACCCACATTTTCATGAAATTGAGTTTTAAACTTGGTGTTAAGTTGGTTGGGTGAGTCTATAATTTAACCGATTATTTTTACGAACTCAAAAAAAAAAAAAAAAACCCTATTATTTTTACATCGCAGGGTCCTGCTCCAGCGATTAGGATTCGACCATCCCCAATTTACACGTGAAATCAGATGCGCCATCATTGTTCTTCTTCCTCTTTGTTTCTTTCAGAATTTCAGATACCGACCGACCGCTAACTGACCAGGATTTTGCTGCGATTTCACAAGCAGTTTCGGAATCCAGCGCCATAGATGGCAAACCAAGGTGCAAAGAAGCGCAAGGAAGAGAACGCTCGTCATATGGCCAATCTCCGCCGCCTCATCATCGCCTGCAACGTACGGACTTCTATTCTATCATTTTATCTCAATTTTTGTTCTCAGTTGTATCCATCAATGATTGTTGTTAGTAACTTAGTATTCGCGTTGATAATGGAGTATACTTTTTGGAAGATTTCTCGAGTTCCGTCCCGAAGTTGTCAAAATCGGTTGAATTTTCCTTTGCTTCATGTGTTTTGCTTTTGGCGATTTGACTTGGAAATTCGAGCTGGAAGTAATTGTAGGATGATGTGCTTGTTTCACAAAGAAGCAGCGATCGATTGCGTCGTTGTTCATCTACTGAAAATTTTAATTTTATCAGATAGTTTTTCAATACTTTGATTCTTTTGGAAGCAAAAATAATTCAATTTCATACTGTGAACATCCATTAGTGAAGCCAGTTTTTAATTGTTTATTTCTTTTTCTTGGATAAACATCCCTAAATTCATGTTTTCCAATTCAGATTGGGAGGTATCAACTTATGTGCTCGAGAAACATAGGAATGTTAGGTCGAGGAAGATCTTGAGTAATTTCTTCAGAGCAATATAAGATGACATAAAAATTGAAGGATAAAAATTTAATTTCGATTGTCATGTTACATGCAGCAAGTTTAGATTCTGTTTTTGGTTTGTAAGTTCTTGTTTAGGATAACTAAATCTTTTCTTAAGAGTTACCAAAGGGATTATCACTCTTCTGAGCATATCCTGAAACTTCATCATGCCATTTATTTTAAGTGTAACCATGATTCATAAAGGCTAAGAGGGCCGTGTGGCTTAGTGGAACTGGTATGACCTCATTGTTTTGTTGTTTACTTTATGTAACTTGAGTTGTTTATGCAGGTTATCTATATCTTGGTTCGGATGCTGATTTTTCATTCAAGTTTCACTTGGAAACATTGGATTGGTCTGATTGTCACATCCACAGCTTATTTTATTCCTTACAACCAACTTTCCAAAATGGCAAACCCGACTTATGGTGATGATGGTGAACTTCTAGATGGTGGGTTTGATATGAGTACTGGTGGAATTTGTGGGTATGTCTTTAGTCTTCTTAATGTTTATCATTACCTTTCAGTTTTATGCATGTTTTTATCTTCTTTATATAGAGTATAATCCTTGAATACGGAGATTTGAAACTTGACAAAAACTGGTATGATATTGTTCACCTTAGATCAAATTTTTTTCGAGGAAGCTTCCTGGTTGTAATTCCAAAATTCAATACTAAATGCTTGAAATGGAAGTGATTAGTGATGTGCTAATCAAAATCACTGATATACAACTGCAGCATATTCTACTTCAGTTCACTCTCTGGATATAATTGTCTTTCCTCCTGAATTTCGTGACTTAAATCGGCTTTCATTCATAGCATTGTAAATTGATATTTAGTATACTTGTCAATTGGCCTAATAACTCCTGATAAGGGAAATGTACATAAGCATCACGGTTGTTTGGTCAGTCGCTTTACTGGATTATCTTTGAATTTTCTTTCTTGAGGAAAATTCAAATTGGATATAGACATATAAGGAAGCTTGCAGCTTCAAAAGGTATTGGGTTTAACTTTTTTGGGAAATGGTTCTGCTGCACTGATTGCTTTGATCAATTGATGTGTTGGTTTGTTACATCATCAAAGTAATGAATAAGTACATGCTAATGTTTTTGACCTGACAAAATATTGGGAGGTTTTTTTTTTTTGGGGGGGGGGGTAATTCCATTCGGTCGTAAAGGTGTGGAGTTTGGTGTGAGTTGGGTTTAATC
This sequence comes from Trichosanthes cucumerina, assembly GCA_036507285.1. Taxonomy (NCBI): domain Eukaryota; kingdom Viridiplantae; phylum Streptophyta; class Magnoliopsida; order Cucurbitales; family Cucurbitaceae; genus Trichosanthes; species Trichosanthes cucumerina. The sequence continues at coordinate 7,940,848 of CM071842.1, read as the reverse complement.
ATTTAAATCGGGCGATTCTAGTTTTAAAGATGAAAAGTTGTCAGGGTTGTATAAATAGCTAAATTTAACTATATCTCTGAATTTGAAAATGTGTTGCATTTTCAAGTATCGCTGCTTTTTCCTCTGAAGGAAGGGCAGGAATCCTAATGACTGAGTCTGAAATACAGTGCAGTGCTTGCTTGCTGGGCCGCATTTCAGGCCATCTGACCTGTAACTTAACGTTGTTTCTTATGTGCCTTTGTAATTTCTTTGGGATCCCAACTTGGACAATCTCATTGTAGCAACAAGGAGCTCTGATTTTTTTATATTCTGATAAAGTAATTGACTTCAAAGCTTATACCAGTTGTGAACCCATATGTTCATAAGGCTTGTAAAATCTGTGTGTAGCCTTCTATCCATAAACGGTTTTTTTGGCATTTCAATAATTAATTGAAACATCTTGATGGGTTGTCGTGTTTTTTGCAGCTACTTGCATGATGTGATCTACATTACAAGCTTTGTGCAAATAATGTCAATCCTCTCTGGGAAGTTTTGGTATACCTACCTTGTGGTAAGGTCTAAATACTGTTGAAATTGAACTTATTAGACATATTTAATGTAATATATATAGCCCAGGCCTAATCCTGATATTTGGGCGTGAAATAATGTAATTGATGTATCTTTCTGAAATGACTTTAATTGTACATCTATTTATAAATGTCTGTATCTCAAAACATTATTTTTATTATTACCTATATTACAAAATGACTACTTCACTAGTATTTAATGTTCATTTTCTCATTGCTCTGCAGATTCCAGCATTTGGCGTTTACAAATCTTCTGGTTTAATTAGGGGATTATTGTCGTATGGTTCAGAGGTAATCTAACCCCACTCCAAACATGATTTCTGTATTTAAAAAAAGGCCTGGTCTTCTCTTTTCATTTACCCGTATGCCCGTGGGTCGTTTAGGACGAACCTGAGGATGAGAAGACTCGCAAGAAGAGGGAAAAGATGGAGAAGAAAGCTTCAAGGGTAAAGTTTGTGAAGACCAAGAATAGATAATTTTCTATTCAAAATTAAATGGAATCAACTGGGCGCTATCAACTTAAGTTATTCGATGCAAATTCGATCAGAAGGACCACAGACACAGTCAAGTTTTAGGTACCACTTGAAGTTAGTTTGAGTGAAAAGTTTGTGTATTAATCTGACTAATTTATAACAGGAATAAGGGGCAGAAGTATGTCACTGTAACCTCCATTCTGTCAACTGAGCCATTTAGAAGTCCCTGTTTCCTCTTTCAAACTGACATTACAGGTACACAACTTTTGCAGCTTTGGTTTCATAATTTAGAAGAGAAATCTAGGAGAGGGATATCAAAGCAATAGTTTAAATTTCTCTTAAATTTGTTTCTACACATTTTTACTTCCCAATTCTCATTTTCGATCATGATTTTTGGACAATCTAAAGCTCAGCCACCTAACCTATTGGATTTGCTTCTTCTTCCTTTGAATTTAATCATCTCTCCCTGTCCTCCAAAGATTGTATGAGCCAGTCACACCATGGAAGGATTTATGTGTATCATCTTGGTGGATCCTAAAGATTTCACTCAAATTTGCTTACCATTTTATTATTATATAGTTTGATTTTGTTCAAGGTATACAAAAAAGACTAGTCTGTTTCAAGTAATACCATTACGTATTGAATGTTTAGGGTGAATTTGATATGACTTTAATTAAAAAAAATGTTTTTTTTTTTGGTGAAAATACTTCTATAAACGCATTAGTAAGAGCACTAATTATTTTTTTTTTAAATGTTTTTTGAATTTTCAAAATCATGTTTAATTATCTAATTAAACATTATGAAAATTTTGAAAAATGACTCCCTAAAAATAATTATTTTATATCCTTTTGAAAGGTTAGGTTTAAGAATTAAAGTTACGCTAAATACCATTAGAGAACTGTTAGTTAAGGTGGTAGTGCATGTGAAAGTTATTATTTTATATTTTATATTAAAAAATTGTAATGAAATGTACGATTTTAATTGCCAACAAGAGCATAACTCAACTAACATCAAGTAAGACTTATGGTCAAGAGGTCGGGTTCGAATCCGCCCACCCCAAATGTTGTTGTACTAAAAAAAAAAGATATCACATTAAAAACGAGAAAAATATGGTAAAAATATAACAATGGTTTTTGGAATTTGCAAGTATAGCAAAAATTTTAAAATAGGTTGTGATGAGGAACGAGTTTACTAATACATTGAAAACACTATCACGAAGGTAGCAAGTTAGAGTTCTATCACGTTTAAAGGTCTCATTACTTCAACTATGTTTTTTTTTTCAACAGAAGGATTTTCACTCTAGCAATTTGTTGACTCAGTTCTTGAAGCAACCACATGAGTTACATTGGACATGATTTTTTCACTTTTGAGATTCAGTTTCTCAAATTGCTACAAACACCTTCAGTCTTCTTTCCACAATTTTCTATATAATTTGAAAACATGCCCAAACCAAAATGATTTATATTTTGATTGCATTTTTATCGTTATTTTATATAATAAATTATAAATATCAACTGTCATTCATGCACCTTCAATTTAACTAATAATCTTATAACATAATTTAACAAATCATATAAATTTAGATAAGTTTATAATTTTAATTGCCTCAATCTAGAAAGTTTAAAGTTCTAACTAATGGAATTGTTAATATAAAATTTTAAACGCCTCGATCTATATAATTTTTTTAGGTATAAATTGATTATTTTCCCCACATTTTTCAAGAACTTGAAGTGAATGAGGAGAAGTTATATAAAATAATCATTAGCCTCGATTTAAATCAATCCAATCCTTCAAATGACAAGCTAGACCAAGATCCACAACTCAATTTGTATGTAAAAAAGAGGAATTGCAATGGATGAGCAAAAAATATTTGGATATTTTAAAATATAATAATGGTTTTTGGAATTTGCAAGTATAGCAATTTTTTTTTAATTTGACTTCCATTTTTTTCATTATTCCAATTTTACCTTCATTAATGTATCGGCTGGTATTAGAGATGTCTCATTGGGTGATGAGGGAGAAAACTCTCATTTAGTTGGTATATCGGTAGTATATCTAATCTACTTTATATTTGATATATTTTATGTTTTCTTGGTGGTTAACACATTCGATATGTCAGTTGAGCTACACTCACTTTGGCTAATGAAAATTGAATTACTGATATACTCTTGACATACTAGTATATAATACAATGGTATTGGATGAGGGATTCGAACCCATGACCTCTTAGTCATGAGTCATACTTGATGCCAGTTGAGCTAAGCTCTTGTTGGCAAGATTAAATTATTAGCTATGCTATATATTAAATATACTACAGAATGTTTGAATATCCGTTACATTTATATCAAAATAAATGAACTAATATATGTAATCATGATAAATAAAATAATATATAATACATCGATACCATAATTAATAATAGAATATAAATTAAAGTACAATACATTTATATCAAAATATCAAAATAAATGAGCTATTATATGTAATTATGTTACATAATACGACGTACAATAAATGATAATATAATATATATCATGGTATACATTAAATTATTAATTATGCTATATATTGAACATACTATGAAATGTTTGAAAGGTCTATTACGATATATGAAATATATGTTATATATGATAATAACATGGTATATTTACATGTCAACATACTTGTATATTCTTGTAACAAATAAGGAAGTGGGAATATATATTCTACAATGAATATAACATTAAAATAGTAGAATTCATATTGATTGTTTGATATAATAGAGCGACGGAATCAAACACTAAGAATTTTGTGCCTAATGAATTATTTGAATAATACAAGAATGAAAGCAAAGACGATGTCGATAAAAATGGAACCCGACAAAAATGGGTGAAGAAAATGGTGTACCTATCATGGAGAAGAGAAAGTCAAACACAATAATCATGAGAAATCTAGTATCATTTCTAAAATTGTGGGATTTGTATGAAAATACTATATATATAAAAAAATAATCTTTATTATTAAAATACACATTAATTAAAGAAAGAAAAAGAAGACATAAGAGTATAACGAACCGAATTGCACATTAAATCTAGATTTGAAAATTTTTAAATATTTGCACATTTATAAAAATACATATATTTAAACTATTCACATAAAAATTTCATTCAAAAATGAATGACGGCTGCAAATATACCTTTTTTTTTTTTTTAACCGAGTCTAAATAATGGGATGTTTAGATATATAATGTGGTGTGAATTCTCTCTAGAAAAAATCTCCAAGCATAGGACAATGATTTTCAATAGAATCTTATTGAATTGAAACCAAAATACAAAATATGATTGTCTTCCATTCAACATGACTAGAATAAGTAATGACACCACAAATGAGTCAGTTAAAAAAGAAAGGGGGCGAAAGAAGAACAAAAAGAACTGATAACTTAGAGAAATAATATCACACATTTCATTTTAATTTACATATTCCATGTCATGACCATCGAGTATCCACTATAATTACAACCAACCTGAATATAACGTAACTAGTTAAAGATATATACCTTTGACTAAGAGATTAGAAATTTGAATCCCCTACCCCACATGTTGAACTAAAAAATCACTATAATTAACAAACTCCGGGTTGTATTTTATTCTCTATTTACGGAATTTTGTATAAACTTTTACCTACGCCGACCATTTGAACCAGAAAATAAAAGTGAGGGAGCTTTTGTTTCTTCAATAGGTTGGTTGACTGGAAGCTCTCACCAGCAATGGTGACAACATTTGTTGTCTTAATGGACAACCTTTCTGAAAGTCAAATGAACTCTCTTGGCTTCCATGAAGCAAACAAACTCATAACTGAACATCGTTGTCGGAGATCGCAGTCATAAGATTAAATTCACGGTCCAAGCTTCTCGAGAACTCGTTCTGGTTATCGAGACTTACGTTGTACTCCTGGAAGTAACCATTGTAGGTTATGATTGCTAATGTGGCCCTGTATCAAAATTCAAAATCAAATGAAAAGGAAGAACTTATTCATCCTAGAAAAACAATTATTTTCAAGAAGTTATTTACATCACTTAGTTTGTTTCTGCAGTCCTTCAAAAATCACATACTCATGAATCATGATTCCAAATACTCAATGACCTTAATTTTTGGAACTCACCACAACTGAAAAATATAGTTTCATTTAAAAGACCAGAAACGATGTTTGTAAACAACCAACAAGTTTGAAGTTTCTGTGATGCAAAGTAGTTCATTTCATGGAAACTACCTACATGCAATTGGTTGGCATTTCACAAAAAAGGCATTTTTCATTTTAATGTTAGGCGTCCACATGTCCATGAAAATGTCGACATGCTGACAGAAATTTAATATATTGGGTAGGATGACACTTCATCTAGTTAATGTTACACGGGATTTAGTTATTTCTAATCTCCTATTGAGGAATTCTTTACAGGTTAGTCATTAGTGCTAAGGTGGAAAAGAACCTGTGAGATTTCTTATCAGAAAGTGTCAAAGAGGTAAATTATAAACAACTCACCTGCAAGCTACTATTTCAGAACTTGAAGCATCGCCAACCCTGTCGACCTTGCGTATCACTGCATAGCTGCGAAACAACACTTCGTGAACTTGATAGCAAAGAACCTCAACTTGGAATTTTTAAGCAAAAACTTAGTATCTTCTAAAAACTAGGACGATACTTTAAAAGAAAGCTACATATGCTGTGTCAAAAAAGATTTTGAATGAGCTTAAACAATCAAAAAACTTGTGGATCAACTTTCTTCTTCCTCTTTTTTTTGGGGGGGTATTAGAAAAAATATTATCTCAATTAACATGTCATACCTTCTGATTCCTGCTGGTACAGCATTATGAACTATGTGATGATTCGCTGGATCCAGTGCATCGCTGATGGAGTCGGGCATCATCGATCCAAGAAACCCACCTGACCTTCTGCTGCTTCTGAGGTAAGAGGAACCAGATAAGATCAAGCTAACCAGCAGAGGGACAATCAGATCACCAATGAAATCTCCATAGCATAAAATTTATTGCAAAAAAAAAAAGATGAAAGAGACTGAACCACTTCCATGTTTATACAATACCATGTAGAGCTTACAGAAAGAAAGAAGGGAAGATTTTGGTATTGGAAAAACCTGAGGGTTTTGAATTAATTTAGGGTAATGCTGAGAGGCATTATAGTAGACGATTTTCTAAAACTAAAAAATATTAAATACTAATCACACTAGAGGTCTGCATAAGAAAAGCAACTAAAAAGTAAATAAAACAATAAAATAACAAAACAAAGGAAGAGAGACCAACCCACAGTTGAAAATCTCATGGATGTACGAAATTCGTAGTAAGTGTTTAAAATAAAACTATATATTTTGAGTGCACCTGGATCGCAATGTGCTCATATTTACATTTCTTAGTTGACATAACCCCTCCCAAACCTATTAACTTTCAGGAGTCAAATTTCTTCCAATTCAAGAAAATTATTATCCCCAATTCACAATTCATTTCAACAAATGAACCTTTCCACTATGTTCTTTTATATGACATCACAGTTTCTTTATTTTTCAATAATTTCTAGTCCCTAGAAAAACTGGGGAAATCTATCTAGCATCTCATTATCGGATGCAGGATCCAACAGACTGAAAGATTTATATGTTGTTAAGAACCTTAAAGGTCTGTGATGAAATATAAAAAAAGAATGAAGTAATATAGAAAAAACCAAAGGTGTGTCATGTATTTGAAAGATTAGCAAATACAAATATCAGGAACATGATGAATAATGCATATTGACGGTTCAACCAGAATAACTATGAAGCAGAACAGATGTGCCTAAAACGGAAACCTAGGCGTAAAGATTGCCGATTAAAGAATTCCACAAGCATGAATACAAAATTATGTAAAAAAATTATTTATCCTTCCTTCCTGGATCTCTGACAGAGAAAAACAGATGCATAAGTCACCTTTGGTCTATAGCAAACCCCAGAGGAAAAACATGAACAGAACCAGAGGAACTGGTTGCCACCAGAATTTCCGGAACTTGAGATTGAGAACATGGCCCAAAGGACAAGGAAAATATAGTTGATGGATATGATCCTCTGCGGAAACTGTATGACTGCCAAATAAATTGAGTTAGTACCATCTAAAGTAGTTCACTGCTTTCAAGATGAATAAGCTCGACTAATCAACAACTGTGCAAGGCTTCAAACAATTTTCAATGCGTCAAAAGGTGTAGTCTTGAAATTCAATGCTACCAATCTCAAACCAATTTTGCTGCAATAAATTTCCCAGGCAGATAATTGAAGTAGTTCTGACCAGTCCAAAAACCATTGATGTTCTTATTATAAGGTTCTAGAAGGGATAGGATGATAAGGACCCATATTCTGATCATGATTTAAAGAATCATTTGAAGCATCTTACATGGTTGGTAGTAAGTAACCAATATAAATGTACAGAGACTTTTGAGGGCAAGGTATAGTATTATCCACCTTAGTTGCTTCTGATACCAGATGCACCCTAACCATAGTTCCTTGTTCTGATGCTGTTGCTATGTACATCCCATTTGAAGAAAGGACCATTGTGGCCAGTGGTGCACGATGAGCATCTATCTGCAATTACATTTCCGCAAAAAAAAAAAAGAAGATAAAATTACAAATTGATTAAGAAAGAATATCATCAATTATAAAAGATAAATTGAATAATTTATTGCCATACAAATTCACGGTCAATAAATAAAATCCAAATCACGCAATAGGAAATGTAAAAAAACTGAAACTATCAGTGATGTTTATTCTCGCTAAGAGTGTGACAATACAGACTAGATGATGCTTGTTCCCAAATATTCCTGAAACGAGTGTGTGCACTTTAACCCACGCATCTACAAACTTGCATCACTAACCGTGGCAATTTCTTTGTTCCAAAAAAACAAAAAAAATGGCCATTTCCAAGGTTCAGGTCATGTCAAAGAACAATTTATGATTGTATCCTGTATCTTTTTCTTCCTTCCCAAAAACAAAGAAAGTTCAAGTCCAAACCTCGCAGTGTAACTGAAGCTCCATGACATTGTACAACAACAGAGATCCCTTAGTGATGCTGGCTGGAAGAGCTAAGAAGCAACCATCCAAACTGGGGGAGAATGCACAGATTCCTAAGAATTTTAATTTTTGGAAAAGAACCTCAGTCACTTAACAAGCTTTTACACTCACAAGAATCAAAACACAACTTATTAAGCATGTAAGATTTGGGTCAACTATTTAAGCATGTAAGCCGTCGTCCAACTGTGTTTATGGTAGTAATGAGCCATAAAAATATAAACATGACAGAGTTAAATGTTCTTTACCAAGTTCAAACACTGTAACGAGCATGACAATACTTGAATAAAACAGGAATGTAAAGAAATGCCAGACATTTTAACAAAATTCTCCAGCACAAACATATTATGCCGGACATAGCAAGTACATACAGGAATAATACCAACCTGACCTTTTAAATTTGGTACTGTATCTATCGTGTCCAAGATTGTGAGACTATTTATGTCGTATATAAATGTCTTATCTTGCAGTAGTACAACAAGTCTGCATTTTCCATCAAATCTTAGAGTCAGTACAACTTAAAATACTGGTAAAAGTACAACAAGAAAATTTTAGTTTCTATTATATTTTATAACAATAACTGACGATTATTCTCAACATTACTCGAAAATAAAGGTTATTGATGCTGGTCATATTCATCTGGTTGATGGTCTCAATGAACTCATGAATTCCTCCTCTTAAAGAGGAAGTGTCCAATGCAGCCGCCATTTCATAAACGAACTTCCTTCAAGTATATTATGTTTGATGGTTTTAGTTTTACTTAAAAGATAGGTTTTTTCATTGTCAACAATAGACCACTGAGACTGAATTTCCAATTAGAAGAAATAGTCTATAACTACCCCGAAGTTCGAATCAAGAACTAACTTCAGGTGGAGAAACAGTGCAAAACGCCATTTTGCATAGCAAATTTGTAATTTGTTTATATATTTCGGCCACTTCCATCAAAAAGAGCGCAAGTACAATGTTAGGTATCCAAACCCAGAGATAATAGTTCTAAGAGTAATAAGAGAGAAAAACAGAGAAGTAGAGAACCAACCCTCCGTTGGTTGAGAGTTCTTCAACAACGAAGGGGGGTTATTTCATTGATTTCCGATAACAAAAGATAACAACAAGGGCACAGCTATTCGAGAGGCTGGCTCCCTCCTGCAAAACAACTTCCAAAACCCCAAAAAACTGTCCCCTCAGAGGATCCCCAAAAACCTTTAAGCCCTCACTCCCACGTTCTTGACCGTACCCTTCTCATTCCTCCCCTATGGTCCCCGACTTCTCAACCGTATTTACCCTCTTGCCCCTTCTAGAATATTTGTGTAAAATTGGGGGTCTACTAGCATTGCCAGGGGTAAACAACCACCTTGTCCTCAAGGTGGAAATGGGGGTAGTTCTTCTTGATCTCCTCGTACGGTTCCCAAGTAGCATCACTACGTGGTCGTTTCTCCCATTCAATCAGGCATTCCCAAATAAACAAGTCCTCGTTCCAGCGATAACCCAGGACCTCCTTTGGTGTTTCTGTCCATTCATACTCATCAGAGAAACAAGGTGGTGCTGATTGTAGGATCATGCGTATGCCTCTATCATTCTTTTAAGTTGGGAAACATGAAAAACTGGATGAACTGCAGCAGTAGGGGGTAGGTGCAGCTTGTATGCTACTTGGCCAATGCGTTCCATCACTTCATACGGACCATAAAATTTTGGTGATAGTTTCTCGCTCCTTCTCCTAGCCACAGACTTCTGTCGATACGGTTTCAACTTCAAGAATACCCAATCTCCTGGTTCAAATTCTACTTCTCTTCGGTGGCGGTCTGCTTGTTTCCGCATTCTCTCTTGTGCTACTCGTAGTTGTTCTTTGAGTGTTGTTAAGGCAATATCCCGATCAATGAGCTGTTGTTCCAGAGTGCAGTTTGTTGTTTTCTTTTCCCCATAGGAAATTAGTGGAGGCAGAGCTCGGCCATACACCACATTGAAGGGGGTGGTATTGATGGACACATGGTAGTTGGTATTGTACCAAAGATTCCGCCTAATCGATCCATCTCTCCCACCGCCGAGGTTGTTCGTTACAAAAGCATCGGAGATATGTCTCTAGACATCTGTTCATCCTTTCAGTTTGGCCGTCGGTTTGTGGATGAAAAGCAGTGCTCTTCTTGAGGGACGTGCCCTGCAAGCGAAATAATTCACTCCAGAAGTTGCTTAAGAAGATAACGTCTCTATCAGATATTATGGATTTCGAGTAACCGTGCAACCGCACAATCTCCTTGATGAATAGGGTCGCAACTTCTTTGGCTGAATACGGGTGTTTCAACAAAGCGAAGTGTGCATATTTACTCGCACGGTCCACCACTACAAGAATCGAGTCATACCCGTGAGATTTAGGTAGTCCTTCAATGAAGTCGATCTTTCGATTTCTCCCACACCCTATCCGGGATAGGTAGGGGTTGTAATAAACCGGCGGGGCCACGGCCGGCCTTGTTCCGTTGGCAAACAACACACTCGCCACATAATTCGAATCGCTTTCTTCATTCCCATCCAAAGATGAGTTCTCCGGTCATCCGCTTGTATGTCCTGAGAAAACCCGAGTGACCTCCCAAAACCGAATCATGGAACATTTGTAGGATGGCCGGGATGAGAGTGGAGTGACTAGAGATAACTAAACGATCCTTGTACCGAAGTTGTCCCTGATGGACGATATATTTTGGGTGACTCCTTGGGTCAACCTCGATGTCTCTCATGATCTTGGATAATTCAACATCTTCCTCTACTTCCTTCCGGATAGTGTCTATGTCAATAATTCTGGGTGCGGACAAGGAGGAACATTCACCTGTTGAACGTAAACGAGATAAGGCATCCGCCGCCCGGTTCAGAATTCCAGCTTTATACTTGATTTCAAAAGAGTACCCCAACAATTTCGTTAACCATTTTTGGTACTCAGGTTGAACTTCCCGTTGCTCCAACAGGTTCTTAAGTGCTCTCTGATCGGATAGGACCACAAATTTCTGCCCCAACAAGTAATGTCGCCACCTTTGGACTGCGAAAACGATCGCCATCAGCTCCCTTTCATAGATGGGTTTCAATTTTGCTCTATCCGACAGCGCGTGACTAAAATAGGCGATGGGTCGTTGGTTCTGCATGTAAATCATCGCTCCCGGCACATTTCCCGACGATCTGTTTTTCTATGATAAAAGGTCGATTAAAATCCGGCAGGCTAGGGACAGCAGAGTGGTCATTGCTGCTTTTTAGTTTCTCAAAAGCTTCAATCGATTCATCACTCCATAGAAAACAATTCTTCTTAAGCATGTTGTGTAGTGGGGCGGCAATACTTCCATAGTTCAACACAAATCGACGATAATACCCCGTGAGTCCCAGAAATCCTCTGAGCTCCTTAAGAGATGTTGGCCTCGCCAATTCAAAGCATGGCTTTTATCTTACCGTCATCCGCCTCCACTCCCTTACCGGAGATCCAGTTGTCCCAAGTATTCTATGCGATCCCTGCCCAGACTACATTTCTTTTCATTTAACACTAGTTTGTTTTCCTTCAAACACATTGAACACAAGGTCTAGATGAAGTAGATGAGTCTCATAACTAGGATCGTAAACTGAATATCGTCAAAAAAACCAACACACATCGTCCCGAGGAAAGGACGAAATACCTTGTTCATTAGAGCTTGGAAAGTGGCGGGAGCATTCGTGAGACCAAACGGCATTACTAAGAATTCATAATGCCCCCTCGTGTATGCGAATGCGGTCTTCTCGATGTCCTGCTTTGTTCATCCCGATCGGTGGTATCCGGACTTCAAATCCAATTTCGAAAAGATTACGGATCCCTTTAGCTCATCCAAGTAATTCTTCGATCATGGGAATGGGAAATTTATCCTAAACGTGACCTTGTTCGGTGAAGTAGTAGTCGACACAAAAGCGCCATCCGCCGTCTTTTTCTTCTTGACCGTAAGTCTTTGGACTTGAGTAGTAGGACCTGGTACTTGGCCGTATAATACCCAAGAGAGCATCTCCGTCACAAGTCTTTCTATTTCATTCTTTCTGCGTGTGTGCGTATTTATAGGTCTCACATTGATTGGTCCTTCCTTCCATCAATATAATCCGGTGGTCGACATCCTCTCCGCGGAAGGTCCTTTTTTTCGATGAACAACTCACCATATCGGCGTTTGAGCTTGTTGTATTTCCTTCGTCATGTCGACCTTTCCATTCGGGGTCCGAACAACCGGCCTTCATCATCTCTCGCCCGGTGTTCTCAGAGGCCTACCAGAAACCTTGGTCTTCTTCGTCCCATCCTTCAACAACATTTTCAAGGAGACTTGTGCCTTTGTTAACGAGGGTCCCCTTTTATCGTAATTCGATTTCCACCGCAGATTAAACGTCATCGTGAGCTCGACCCCATCTACCTCCATCACTCCCAAGGATCGTAGCCATATCATGCCTAGAATTACATCCACTCCTCCTAGGTCAATAGGTAATAAGTCCTCTTGGAAGGACACATCTCCGCTGTGTGGATCACCACCTCCCGACACATTCCTTGTCCTGGTCATCGTCGACCCATTTCCCATCACTATTCCATAGTTAAGAGTGTCTACCCTGGGAGCTCCGGTTTCTTCCGGCGATGATGTCGAGAGATGAAGTTATGAGTTGCTCCACAGTCGACCAATACGATTACTTCTTTCCCTTTAATCTTCCCGCGTAATTTCATCGTACTCGGGTTTGAAAATCCCACCATGGATTTCAGGTTGAGCTTAATTTGCTCCACTGCAGCATGCCGAAAACTTCGGTGTCGGCAAGAACCCACTCTTCTTCCGGTTCAATCTCTTCTTGTTTCACTTCAATGTCGCGGTGTTGCTTTCCCAAACTACTCTCTCTCTCGATCTCGAGTTTTTTACAATGGTGGTCCTTGGAGTATTTTTCGTCGATCGGAAACATAAACCATGCTCTCTTTTGCTCAAACTCAAAGATCCGTCAATCTTGGGGCATAGGTAAGCCGGCGGTTGGGGTTGGGTTTTTCAGAACCGAAATGGACCAGGAGATGGTCGTTGGGCTTTGGGTTTGGCTTCCCATTGTTGGGCCCAATCGTCTTAGAATCAACCTCGGTCGACCTTCGTCACTTCCTTCTCCCCGTCGTAGCCCCATCCTTCCCCACGCAGCTAGGGCCCATTCACGGCCTTCAATTAATTGGGCCTGTTTCATCGCATCCTCTAGTCCCTTTGGTTCACGATCGATGACGGCCGCTCGATCGGCGATGAATCAAGCCGCTGATGAACGTGTTTTCAAGCACGTCTTCCGCCATTCCGGATAGCGGTCACGAATAAGACTCAAATTTCTTTCTCGTATTCCTCACCGTGCCTTCTTGTTTAATCGAAGGAATCGCCCGCAAGGGTTGCCTTCCCGAGTTGGTTGGCAGTATCTCAACGTAAGTCTCTCCTCACGCTCGTTCGGATCGGTGATCTTCTTCCGATTGTTCGCCCAATGTGAACCATTCGATTACATCAGGATCAAAACCGACTATCGACACATTAATATTTTCTACATCGCTTAGCCGTGTACTTCAAAATAAGTCTCTCGCACGTATCATCCACGATCGGGATTGTCCTCGTAAACACAGCATTTCAAGTTTTTATACTTACTTCGGTCCGAGGTTATCTCTCTATCACTTGCTTTGTGATGAGTCCTCCTTCCCATGGTGCTAGAAACAGGACGATCGTTGCTTGCCCTTGATGTCACCGGGTTTCGACATTCTCGCCGCGCTTTTTCCCGGGACGATCCTTCGGCCAAAGATCAAGATCGGCGCCTTACGGTTTTCCCGCATATCCGTGGCTACTCTTTCCCAACCTCGCTCTAAGGTTGATTCCAACCCACGTAACTTTTCTTTGATTTCGCGATCACTCTCTCTGTCGTCGGAGACTCTCTCCTCCATGGCCATTCTACGTGTTTTTCCCAGTCGACGTGCTCGATACCAATTTGTTAGGTATCCAAACCCGAGAGATAATAGTTCTAAGAGTAATAAGAGAGAAAAAAGCAGAAGTAGAGAACCAACCCTTCGTTGGTTGAGAGTTCTTCAACAACGAAGGGGGTTATTTCATTGATTTCCGATAACAAAAGATAACAACAAGTGGCACGGCTATTCGAGAGGCCGGCTCCTCCCCGCAAAACAACTTCCAAAACCCCAAAAATCGTCCCTCGGAGGATCCCAAAACCTTTAAGCCCTCACTCCCACGTTCTCGGCCGTACCCCTCTCATTCCTCCCCTGTGGTCCCCGACTTCTCAACCGTATTTACCCTCTTGCCCCTTCTAGAATATTTGTGTAAAATTGGGGGTCTAACATACAACCAAAAGGAGGGGAAACGAAAAATTGGAGCCACCAAAAAGGAAATGAAGCCACCAAAAAGGAAATGAAGGATAACCAAAGAGTAAAAAATATATGATACCCTTAGACGAAATTATAGAAAGATAGTTTCTAGGACTAAACAGGTTTGATATGCAGATACTAGATTTGAAGGGTAGGTAAAATAGTCGATGATCAATATATGAAAATGTCAAAAATACCCGAGACATATGGCTCAATTATCAGTATCCAGATCATCTTGCCAGCTTCATCTCTAAGTTCATTTATAAAATTATGTCAACCAAAAGTTAGCATACAAGCTGCCTCCGATACAAACTTATTCAAGTTACTATCAGCAGTTTCGGAATAAAAAACAAATTTATATTATATTAAATAGAATAAAAATTTGTATTACCATATGATAATCAAAATGTGTGTTTATTGTCAGAAGAATAATAAATATATTTAAATAATACATCATAGCCATTTTTAAAAAAATAATGCAACTTAATAGCTAGATTTTTTTTTTCTTTACCTTTTCCTATTCATGCGAACAGCTAGTATTGAAGTTAAAAAATTCAGTTCTCTAAGAGCATTTCCACTCATTGTATTAAACAAGCAAAGACGACGTGGGGATAAAGATGGCTGTGGACAATCAAAGAAAAATATTTTTTCATTAATTAGCAACCAACCAGATGCATAAAATGTGTGATACTGCATGTTAGAATAGATAAATATTGAAATGTAGCATGTAATTAACTTCCAAATCACCTGTTCACCAGCTCCAACAATGGCAACAAGATTAGAGCTAAACAGCATCTCAACAATATTGAATGCACCAAGAGCTAGCAAGAGAGAACGAGATCAAACACAGAGTGAACTCAAGAGCTTCATTGCTTCCAAATACTAAAAAGTAAAAAATCGACAAATCAAAACTTCCAAGTTCATTCTTTTCTAAATAAAAAAATTATGAACTTGATTGCACAAACAAAGAGTCTCATGACAATAGATATTGACTCATTAAAAGATAATCAAATTTGTTGTTCTCTCAACATAAAATCAAATACTGAGCCCATGTGTTTGCTTGTATGTGTGAAAATTAGAGAAAAAGATACCGAGAATTAAATTGTTTTGTAAACATGTAACATTTCTGATTCCACACCTTAAGAGTAACAGTTCACTAATTAGTATCTGGCTGTATACATATTTTGTGCATGAAAACTATTCCATACAAATACTTCAAGTCTATACTTCAAAATTTTTTGAGTTACCTATAAACTTACCCTGTACTAAATCTATTTTAAAAAAAATTAAAAAAATTGTGGTATTTGTCTGGACAAATCAAGGCTCCAGCAAGAACTCTACTTCAATTAACAAGTCTAAGTATGGTGCAAACCTAGTCATTTTAAATTTAGCGCAAGGGATTCTAGCCATAGCACAATACAATTTTTTTTTAAAAAAATCGTTGAACTTTTTCTTTGTTATTTGTTTCATCATAAAAGCAGCTTTGCTACAAAAACAAAATTAGGAAAAAAGATGAAGAATCTAGCTCAAACACATACCTCGTTCATAGCAGAGCCTTCCATTGTTGGAATCAAATATTCGAAAGCCATCTCTTGTACCTATTGCAAATAAACTGCCAATTCCAACCAAACAAACATCATAAATCTTTGTCTGCTTATTTATTGATGTTATTAGTATTATTTGCTTCTAATTCTTCAAAGAATGGGGTCGTCACTAAGAGAGGATATTGAGACAAGAAAAATAACGGAATAAAAACAATGTCACACACTTGATGTCACTTAGCTTCGAGCTCTTTACATAAATATAAACTTGGTACACCAATTCTTTCAAGTTTCAATTTTCTCTGTTTTTCTTCTCTACATACTTGCACCAACATACTTGTAGGACTTCAAGAAAAATTCTAGACTTCTATAATAACTCAAATACTATGAACCGTTCATACATGTTTCACTATTTAATTCACATGAAAACTCGAAGTACGTGAATCCAAAATTCATGCATAGTGTAGAATGCATCTAAGATAAAAATATTTCATTTTCGGCCCATTATAAAAGGTATTGTTTATAAATTGTAGAATCACTAGAAATGTTTTTTTAATAAGAAACCGAACTTTCATTGAGAGAAATGAAAGAATATACAAGAGCATAGAAACAAACAGTCCGACAAACAACAAAAAAGGATTTCTATCCAAAAATATAAGAGTTAAGTATCTCTCCCTTAGAAAGAAAGCCTTTTCCAAAGAAGAAAGGTGCTTGTGAAACCTTTTCAGGACTAGACTCCAAAAAGAAGCACACCTCGAGTTATGACCTAGAGGGAGTCCAAGGTATGAGAAAGGCAGACAATTTAACTCACAACCCATAAGGACGTCCAAGTTTTCAGTTTGGAAGGATTGCAATTAATGTCAATGATTGAACTTTTCCTCGGTTAATCTTAAGATGACATGGATTCAACAAAGGACAATGCTACTCAAATTAACAAAAGATCTTTTCTTGCCCCAAAAAAAAAAAAATCATCCATAAATTGAAGGTGCCTCAATACTCCCCTTTTCCATCCCAGTAGAAACCAATATGCGAAGAACATTCACCACTAAAATGAAGAGAAAAGGAGGCAGCAAATTACTTTTTCTAGGGCCTCTAGAAGCAAAGATCTTACCTTTCCGTCTAACATTAATAAGGACAAAATAGAGTTATCAAGTTAAACGAATATTATTTTGCTTGCTTACCTACAAATTGCATGCACTGTTATCAAAATATCATGAATGTTCTCACATGTCACGACGTTCTTACTACCTCAATGTAACTAACATTTTCCCTAACTTCAATCTTGCTATTCCAAGAATATAGCAAAATTTATGGCAATTATAACATTCAAACACGAATGTTTAAGTAATTTTTTTTTTAAAATGCTCTCTTCTCTCTCCTCTCTCTTCCCTCCTCTCTCCCCTTACCAGTTACTAGAACTCCGGTGACTTTTCCGGCAACCCTTTCTTTCCTCCAACTATGACCCCAACCATCTCCTCCACCCCATGGAACCACTCAACAAGATCCATTTTAATTGATCGTAAGATCTTCCACATTGCTTTTGATGAAGCATATAGAGGGAGTAGGGCAAAGATCACCGAACAAGGCAAACTCTCTTCTTTCTCCATCTCCCTGACTTGGCAATCTTTGGAATGACTCTCTCTTTCTTTCGAGATACTCTGCAAAGAACCCACAACCTTCAAATTCTTCAAGAAATTTCGAGGTGAGAATGACAACCTTTGGTTGGAAAAACATAGCAACAAGCATGGTTTCTTTGTTGAGCTTACACAGCTACAACATTCGGGTGAAAGGAAGAAACTTTTCATCCCTTCAGAGGAAAAAAAGCAAGGCTGGTTCTCTTTTTACTCACTGATTTCAGACTATCCCCAGAAAAAGATCGACAACCAAACCTCTTACCCCATGAACTTCAAAGTGGCTGATCTTCCTTCAACTACTCATAAGTCAAATCCTTCACTGCCCCCTGCCTCCTCTGAGTGTCAAAGCGAAATTGTAGTAATTGAGCGGCGTCTCCAATCAGATAAGTGGCCACTCATCCTTGCTGTTCTCCGTAGTTCTCTCTCCAAACAGGTGCACAATCAACCCGTTTCAGGATAATAAAGCTCGCTTCATGTTTATGACAGTGCTCTAGCTTCAAAACTTTGTAGCCTAAAGGATTGGTCACTCTTTGATTCCATTAGTCTGAAATTTTCTCTGCTCACAACCTCTTCTTGTATACAAAATCACAAAGTTGCCTCATATGGTGGCTGGATTGAGATCCTAAACCTTCCTCCAACACTTTGGCTAGACATTATTTTTAAATTCATTGGTGATGAATGTGGAGGCTTCCTCAAAGTTTCAGACATTACAGAAAGGAATTTGTCGTGTATGGCTGCAAGAATCAAGGTTAGAGCAAATGACATAGGTTTTCTCCCTGCAACCATAGCCATCCCACCGGACCTAGCAGGTGAACAAATCTCCGTTCAGATTAAAGGTTTTTCGGCCAGAAAAATAGTTGTTACAAGTAATTATGGTGGTGCACCGATTAAGGACCCTTCCCTATCGAAAAAGGAAGGTTTCTTGGAATTAAATGGGCATTATAACTCAAAAGGCAAGCGACCGTTAAATGTGGAAACAGTTGGTGATTCTGCCAAGATCCTAGTGGAAGATCTTTCGCAAAAGGACTGCCCCAATATCTCGGATTCTCCTGCACACGTGGACGGTAATTTTTTGCTCGCCTCTGGTGGTTTTAAAATCCTCTCAGAAATTCACGCGGATCCTTTGGTTAGTGAAGATTTAATCCCCGAGATCTGCCCTAATATCACGGATTCTCTTCCAATCTTGGCGGCTGGTACAGAAACCCTAATCCCTGGGACTGATCCTCGGTTTATTCCATCGACTTCCCTCTCCCCTGCCCTCATTCAACCCTCATTTAATGTTGTCTCTTTCATCGAGGGCACCACCAATCAACCGTTCTCTTCCCTACAGCTTGGATCGGTCAAGTTCACTACATCCAAACAGTCGTTCACAAATTTTCAAGGATTTGATACAGAGGCATACCTGTCCAACCCAGTTTCAGCTACTTCAGTTCAACCTTTAGAGTTCCAACCCCAACCATTCGACCTAGCAATCTTCGGGGATGATCCAAACCCAGAGTTGCAACAACCAATCGAATTCCTCCCACCTATTCCAGAAGATATTTCACCCATAGCTATGGAAAATAACTTTGAAGTGGCACCTACCCTTACTCTTAACCCACCTTCTACCCTTCCATCCACCATACCCAAGGCCACGGATCCCTCGGTTTCGGGCTATGTGCCTTCCCAGTCGCCTTGCAGCCTACGGGAAATAGCAGATTTCCTCTCCGATCATGGTCTGTGTATTTTGCCAATACCTGCACTGCCCACACCAAATAACAAAAAGAAGAAGTGCCCCACGAGGGGAAGGAAGAAAAGTCTACAGAGAGAGCTACAAAACCTGAATTCTTCAATCCATTATGACAAAACAGCAACTTTAGCATTGTTGGAGGGCTCCTCTGTTGCCTCATGAAATTCTTAACTTGGAATGTTCAAGAGTTGGGTTCCTGGAAGAAGAGGTCATTGATTAAGAAGACCATACAACTTCAAAATCCGGGTATTGTGTTGTTGCAAGAAACTAAGCTTAATTCAACTGATTCCTACATGATAAAATCAATCTGGAGCTCCTCCAACATTGGTTGGACGACACTTGATGCCACTAATTCGGCAGGTGGAATCCTTATTCTTTGGAATGAACCAGACTTTTCGATTCTAGAGGTTATCTGCGGCCTATATTCTCTTTCAATTCACGTTTTATTATCTGATGGTTTTACCATTTTCGTTATCGAAGAATATATGGTCCTTCACTTTTTCGAGTTTTCACGAGGACTATTGGCGTGAATTGAACGATATTCTTTGGTCCGGGAGGAGATCGTTGGGTTGTTGGAGGTGACTTTAATGTTACACGTTGGTCTTCGGAGAAATCACATGATCAATCTATTTCCAGAAGTATGCGGGTTTTTAATCAGTGGATTAGCAATTATGAGCTCTTAGACATCCCTTTGCTGAATGGTAAGTTTACTCGGTCCAATTTTTAGTGGTTCACATTACGAGATCCACATTCGATCGGTTCCTACTCACAGATGCTTGCCTCAGGAAATTTGGTAATGCTAAATTCAAACGCATTGACCGAATCACTTCCGATCATTATCCATTAGTTTTATCCTTTGGGGATATAGAGTGGGGGCCTTGTCCCTTTCGCTTTGAAAATGCGTGGCTCCAAAACTTGTCTATTCGCCAGGTGGTAAATGATTGGTGGCAACAAAACAAACTTGAAGGTTGGCCTGGACATGGACTCATGATGAAATTGAAAGGGCTCAGAATTGTACTTAAACAGTTGAGTAAATCAATTAACTCACGTGCTTCTCTTTTTTCCTCTCTTATGGCCCAGTTGCATAATCTTGATAACTTAGCAGATAGTGGCACTCTTACGGGTTCACAATTGGAATCTCGTCATTTGCTTTGTGAACAGATTGAAGACTTGATTGTTCAAGAACATATTTCCTGGCAACAACGTTATAAGTTGAAGTGGATCAGTGAGGGGGATGAAAATACAAAATTCTTTCATAGAATTGTGGCTGCCCGTAGGCGAAAATACACGATTACTGAGATTATCTCAAGGGATGGGCGTAGCCTGTTGACAGCTAATAACATTGAGACAGAATTCATCAGTTTTTACTCAACTCTCTTCACAAAGGATGACAATCAGAGATTTATTCCAACGAATGTCTTTTGGAGCCCTATCAACACCGACTAAGAAGCACGGACACTCTATTTTAGACAGAGTGTCCGTGTCGGACACGTGTCGGACACGGACACGCTCGGACACGCTCCGGACACGTGTCGGACACGCCAATTTACGTGTCCCTTATTATTATTATTCTTTTTAATTTCGGACACGTTATGGACACGCGACGGACACGTTGTGGACACGCGAGGGACACGTTGTGGACACGCATTGGACACACTGGGTAAATTTTTAACCGAAAAAAAAGGCCTAACCCTTTTTTTTAGCCCAAAGTTAAAAACTCATTTAATTTTAAATTTTAAACACAAAAAAGACATTAAAAACATAAATAATAAAACTAAAAATTAAAAACTCTTCTACCACTCATGAACAGAACATGTTTTCTATTTTCTTTTTGTATATAAAATTGTTTTCATTTTTTTTTTTTTTGATATTTACTCTTATTTCATTTGAAAACTTTGTTTATTGAATGTTGGATAATGTGTTTTGTACAATTACTATGGTTAATTAACTTGACATTTTATGTTTTTTAGTGGATTAAGTTTAGAATTTTATGTTAAATGTACATATATCCTAAAATAATAATAAAAAAGAACGTATCCCCAACGTGTCCGTGTCCTAGTTTTTTAGAAATTGACGTAACGCCGTGTCGTGTCGTGTCCGTGTCCGTGTCCCGTGTCTGTGTCCGTGCTTCTTAGAACACCGATCAGGCCACAAATCTTGAGGGAGTCTTTACTGAGGAGGAAGTATACAGAGCAGTTACTTCTCTAGGCACAAGTAAGTCTCCTGGACCAGATGGCTTTACAGTAGAATTTTTTAGATTCTTCCGGGATACCATCAAACTTGATATTATGGTTATGATGCATGATTTCCACTCTTCCGGGGTTATCAACGTTGCACTAAATGAGACATACCTGTGTTTAATTCCAAAGAAACTCACACCTAAGTTGGTCTCAGAGTTTCGTCCTATTAGCTTGATCTCCTATGCCTACAAGATTATTGCTCGAGTCTTATCGAATAGATTGAAGTTGGTTCTGCCTTTTACTATTTCGAAAATCAACTCGCATATGTGGCTGACAGATAAATTATTGATGCATCTCTTATGGCTAACGAGATAATCGATGATTGGACTATCTCACAGCGTAGTGGTGTGGTATTAAAGCTCGACTTAGAGAAAGCCTTTGATACAGTTGATTGGGACTTTCTGGATGCCATCCTGCATGCCAAAGGCTTTGGTATGAAGTGGAGAGCTTGGATTAGGGGTTGTATCTCTAGTGCTAATTACTCAATTATTGTTAATGGCAAAGCCACGAGGCAAGATCATTCCATCTCGAGGCATTCGACAGGGAGATCCACTATCACCTTGTCTTTTTATCTTGGTCTCTGATTGTCTGAGTCGTCTCATGTCTCATAGTGCTTCAATGGGGGTTATCTCTACTCATCCGATCGGTCACACACCTTTCTGCTTGAATCACTTGCAATTCGCTGATGACACTCTCTTATTCTCT
The DNA here is from genome assembly GCA_036507285.1 of Trichosanthes cucumerina. Taxonomy (NCBI): domain Eukaryota; kingdom Viridiplantae; phylum Streptophyta; class Magnoliopsida; order Cucurbitales; family Cucurbitaceae; genus Trichosanthes; species Trichosanthes cucumerina. Next base: position 7,918,542 of record CM071842.1, on the reverse strand, counting down.
ACTGGCAGGATCGCTGTGTGACCCGTCTTTTTGAAGTAGTAAAAATCTTTGAATCGCCTCTGGTTTAAAGATCAATTTGTCTAAAAGTGAACTGCTAGGGATCAATGTCGATGATGGAGAAATGGAGTGGTTTTTGACCAAATATGGGTGTAAACAGGGTTGTTGGCCTTCTTCCTATCTGGGACTTCCCTTGGGAGGGAATTCTAAATTGGGCCTGCTGGAATCCAGAGTTGAGAAGTTGCAACTAAGCTACGTGAATCTGGAAGTATGCTTATATCTCAAAAAGGGGAAGACACACTCTTATTCAAAGCTACCTACTTGCAAGATACCAATATATTACTTATCCCTTTTAAGATGCCTTCTTCTCGTTATAAAAATCCTAAACAAGATTATTTGTGACTTTTTTTGGGAGGGCTCTAGAGGAGATGGGGGGATTCACAATGTAAATTGGAAGCTAGTACAACTTCCAAACCTGATGGGAGATCTTGGTATCGGTAACTTCAAAGTTAGAAATGATGCACTTCTAGCCAAATGGGTGTGGCGGTTCGGTTCAAGAAAAGATGCTTTGTGGAGGAAACCGATTATTGCCAAGTACTACGGGTTTCCTCATGATGGGGTTGGCCCAAGTTGTCCATTCGAATGCTCATAAATCACCCCGCGAAATATTTCACTCTTGTCGAACTTGGTTTCAAGCAATGCTTCTAGTGTTTTAGGTGATGGTTGTCATACATTGTTTTGGAAGGATGCTTGGCTCAGTTGTGGACCATGTGCTTTAGCTTTCCCTCGGTTATTTCGATTAGCTCGCGAATCCAGGACAGCTTGGTGGTAAACATGTGGAATGCATCCACAAATGCTTGGGATTTGCAACCTCGCCATAATTTAAATGAACTAGAAATAGAGAGTGGGCTACTCTATCTCAACTCTTGTATCTAGTTAGACTTGAGAATATCTCTCGACTCTTGGTCTTGGTCTTTAGATCCTTTCGGTTCTTTTTCATCCACTCACTTTTGGATTCTATGGTTAGTGAGTCCGCTCCACAGTTAAAAGACTTGTATACAAACTATTTGGAAGGACAAATATCCAAAAAGGTCAAAATTTTCGTTTGGAAACTCGGTTTGGGAGCAATCAATACAAAGAGAGACTTCAAAGAAGATTGCCTTACATGTCGCTCTCACCATCATGGTGTGTTATGTGTTATTCTGACGCGGAATGTGTTGGCCATCTCTTAATGCATTGTTCCTTTGCTTCGCGTTTCTGGTCTTTTATGCTTGAAGCCTTTGGTTGGTGTCAACCGTTTCCCTTCGCGATCCCTGAGTTACTTTCTTTAGTTCTTGGGGGACATCCATTTCACGGTCTTAAACAAAAACTTTGGCTTGCCTTCACTCGTGCTTACTTCTGGACTTTGTGGACGGAACGAAACGGGCGGATCTTCAATGGAATTTCTTCTACGTTTGACAAGTTTCTTGATACGCTTTTTATTATCGCTTTCCAATGGTGTAAATCAATATCCTTTCTCGCTTTACTGGTTTATCTTTTTATTCTCTAATTGGAAAGTTTTCATGTAACCCTTCTTTTGGGGACCAGGAGTATTACTCCCTCATTTCATTCATCAATGAAATTGTTTCTTGAAAAAAAAAACATTCAAACACGATTTTTATCATACCCTCCATCATCATTTGGCCATCCTCTTGAATGATTATGCCTTCCACAAGATGAGCTAGAACAGAAATTATTCCTATCAAGTTCTCTTTAGCCAAAATTTTCGATACCTCAACCTCTAAAATCACTAGGCTCACAACTTTTAGCGTGATCTCAACCTTGATAGTTCTTTTCATGACTGATATTTTTCTCTCTAAATACAACATTGATTGAAAATGTTGTTTAGTTGACTATTTGTTCTTCTCATTAATCTTCTCTTTGCGGGCTTGCAAATATAACAATAACTTGATGAGTCAACATAGAACTCCACTCTTCTAATTCTTCAAAAGCCGCAACAATAAAATTGAATCTCTCTTCCAATGAGTTGTGTCTTTTCAACTATTTGTTCATCATTTAATGTCTCGCTTTATTCTATCATCACTATGCTTAATAATCTTTTGGTATAAATACGAATTTTATTCAACCGCCATAATTTTTTATGAACAACCAAACTTTTATTGAGAAAAAATGAAAGAATACAAGGACATCCAAAAAAACCAGCCCACAAAAGCAAGTCTTGCTAAGGAAAGGAACTATAATCAAGTAAAATAATAGAACTGATAAGTAATTACAAAAAGATTTCGTCACCGATATCCCAAGTGAAGCATAAAACCTAACAAGGAACCAAACATCACAAGGGTCCCTCTCCGCTTCTCTAAAGGTTTTATTGTTCATTTCCCTTTCTCCCCGCAAATCCCAGCTTGCTGAAAAAACTCTCCCTTCTCCCAAAATGGCGCTTCAAAGGATATGATCTAAGTCTTCCTCTGCCTTTCGACAAGTAATGCAACAAAACGACCCTATCAAAGAGGACAACTTCCTCAAAAGTCGATCTAAAGTGTTCACTCTTCCACAGATAGCCTGCCCAACAAAGAATTTAATCTTTTTTAAAATTTCACCTTCCACAGAGATGAGAAGACAGGGTAAGAGGGTTGAACAAGAAATGAAAGAACGAAAAAGTGAAGGGTTTAAAGGAATGAGTTTCTGGTTGTTATTTTCTTCTGGTCAATAGCTTGGAGCAGCTTGGTGGGAGTAGTCTTGGTTGTTTTGGCTCGTTGGATGATTTACGGGGTCTAGAATGGGAGTTGATGCTTTTTAGTCTTTGATATTTAGATTATTCTAGTGTTTTCTCAGTGAGATCATTATCTTGGCATTTGGCAGTCTCTTGCACTTTGCAAAAGGAGATTTTTTAATGCAGTTAAAGCCTTTACATTTATTCAATGGAAAGGTTTGTTTCTTGTTCAAAAGAAAATAAAGGGAATGGGTTCAAACTATGGTGGCCACCAACCTACAATATAATATCTTACGAGTATCTTTGGCAACCAAATGTAGGAAGGTCAAGCGATTGGCACTCACAATACATACAATTTGATTCAAACTCCTTCACGAGCAACGCTTCACAATTGCCACTTAATTTTAGAGGAAACCTTCTAAACTCCATAACACTTTTAAAAGAAACCTATAAAGTTTATCATACTTGCTTGGGTAGTATAAGTAACAGAAATTTTGTCAAAATTTGCATTGGTAATAGTTGGATGAATTAACTGAAACTTTGAAAGCCTTTTGATCTTTCGTGCTAAGATGGTGTAAAACTTCACTTAGCCTGGTTAAGATCGCTTAATTTTTCTGGTTCTATATAGCCTCCGTTAACAATTTCTCATGCATCTTGTGAATCAGGTGGAGGCTTCATATGAATTACCACTGGTAAGTCGAAGCACTTAAAGCTAAGTTGCTGCTTTCTCATTTAAGGCTAAAGCTCTAATACTAATACTATGTTGAATGTGTGTGGCAGGCACTTGAAATAATAGGAATAATTCAGAACGAACGAAGTCACCCATGCTCAAACTCTCTCAAACCTCTTTGTTTTTCTTCCCCAAAGACAAAATTCAACGTTACTAAATACCAACCTATTTAGAGAACTCCGATAATACCAAATCCACACCTACATAATATCACCAGCTAGTTTACAAAAACTCTAAACAAACACAATTATGTAACTAACATAAAAACACTGCTTAATTTTCCAATACGCCTCTCCATATGCTTCACTAATAATAATACCTCCAGATTACATATAATTCAATCAATTTTGTTTATCAGAGAATGATCCTAATTAAACTGAAAAGAATGATCAGACCCCCAATCGATACACAGAGAAAGAGAGGAACAAACCTGGCGTCCTGATTGAAGGAGGCGCAGAGAATTGGGTAAGAGGATGGTTGATTTGCCATGAGAGAGAGAGAGAGAGAGAGAGAGAGAGAGAGAGAGAGAATCGGAGTTCAGAGACGGGAATCCATTGAAACGGATGTTTGTCTATTCTGAAACAAAAAAAGTTGCAGGTCGTAAGACGGAAGACTCGTGCGTAATTGGGTGTCTCTTGACACATATCTTTCCATCTCGACCGTTCATTTACATAACACGTAACTTAACGTGAACGGCTCTGATCAAATATAAATCAGATTGCTATGCATGGTTTTTTTTAAAAAAAAAAATAATAAATGTATAAATATTCCTTCCTCATGTATTTTTATGTTTTTTTTATCTATTTTTTAGATAGGTTTTCAAACATCAAGTTTTAAAAATTAAAAAGAATAGGCACCATTTGATGATTATTTGGCTTTTAGTTTTTAAAAATTAAGCTTAAAAATGTTATTTCTACTCATGAGTTTCTATTTTTTCTTATTTACTTTGTACCTATAATTTAAAAAATCAAGTTAAGTTTTGAAAACTAAAAATCACAGGCTTCAAAAACTTTTTTTTTTTGTTTTTAAAATTTGGTTAGAAATAAAAATGGTCTACCTTAAGAAAGATAGAAATCATTGTAGAGAAAATGAACAAACATTGTGGACACTAGTACAATTTTGGGATTTAATAACATTAGAAAATTATCATAACCACATTTCATGACTCTCTTTTTTTAATGACGGGAAGGTCTTCTATGACAACGAAAAAAATTGTTAGGGTCTATTTGGGGCACAAGTTATAATAACCCGTGTATTATAATTTATATTGGGTCAAGTATTTGCTTTTTTTTTTACATAGTTTGTAGTTGTCAACAAAAAAAATTTACTCAAAGTCCAGTTTACCTTAAGCTTAACAAGCCAACCAACTATAAGAAACTCATATTAATGTTGAAGGAAAGAGAGACATTTTATAGGAGGAGATTACCTCTCCAAAACACAATTTTTTCGATGTGGGACAAATAGAGAATGGAGAATGGGGCTTGACGTTGAAAAACAATCATAAATTTGTGATGTTGAAAAATTGTGATAAATTTTCGAAAACATGAAAATCTTCATTTTTCCCACCAAAAGAAGCGCCTCTAACCATCTATGACAACTTTTCATCTAAGTCACGAATGTTTGATGTTTAAAAACTTTTATAAATTTATGATGTTGATAAACTGTTATAAATTTTCGAAAATACGAAAATCTCTGTTTTTTCTTGCCAAAAACACGCCTCCAATAATTTAGAACAGTTTTTTTTTCTCCCTCTTATTTGGCTAATTAGTTATGGTGTCATAAAATGTCAAAAATTATAGTAGTTGGAAAAACAAACATAATTTTCAAAACACGGAAAAAACTAAAAACCAAATGGTTATCAAACGAGGCTTTGGTTTTTAATTTTTGGTTTTTAAAAATTGTGTTTGTTTTCTCACAATTTCTCTACAATGATTTTCATCTTCTCTACGACGATTCTCAACTTTCTTAAGAAAATAATTAAAATTCTTAGACAAATTCTAAAAATAAAAATATGTTTGAAAACTACTTTTTTAGTTTCCAAAACTTGAAAATGCATCTAAAAAATAGATAACAAAACATAGAAAGTCATAGGCAGAAGTAGTATTTATAGGCATAATTTCAAAAACCAATTGGTTATCAAATGAGGTCTTAGGCCTTTCGTTTTTAGTTTTTGGTTTTTAAAATTTGTACTTGTTTTTTTTTTAACCATTTCTCTAAATGAGTTTCATATACCTTAATATAACATTTAAATTCTTATCCAATTTTCAAATTCCAAAAACAAAAACAAGTTTTTGAAAATTTAATTTGTTTAACTTTTAATACTTAGCTTTGTTTTTCAACACATAAATAAAAAGAAGATAACAAAACAATCAAACTTATAGGTGAAAATAGTACTTATAGACTTAATTTAAAAAAAAATAGTTATCTAAAAGGGCTTAAAAATTTTTAGAGTTCAAAATAAAATAATCATTTTAGTTCGGGAGTTAAAACAAAATCTAAACCCATGTACATTCATATTGTCAACATTATTTTCAACAATTTCAAAATTTTACCACAACTTAAAAATAGATAACATTATATCACATCTCAACTTTTAAAATTTTGAATTTGCATAAACATGGATGTTTCTGTCATTATATCACATCTCAATCTGAAAATTTTGAATTTGCATAAACATAGATGTAACATCAACAAAGGCATGTTGAAAGAAGAGTACAAGCAAGTTGCAACATGATTGGTGATGGTCCTCCACCAATCAAAGGCTTTAGAAAGCAAGCAAAAGAAGAAAAAACCAAGATTTGTGGTTAATGAAATTGGATTTTATGTAAAATTTCTTTTCAAATAATTTGTTCAAATGCAATAGAAAATCTTTGGATATTGAAGTGATTGGATGGGTTTTGCTGCCTTGCAGCTGGATTGAAATGACACTCTTTCCCTAATCATATTGGTTCTTTTGCCTTTTCTTTTTAATTACCATAAACTTTAGAGTTTTTGTATGAAAGTCTTTTTTTTTTTTAATGCGATCTGACCTGATATTTCAAAATAATGAAATTTAATATATTCTGACGTAATATTACTCAACTCATATTGGTAGTTTTAAAAAACTTTCTAATAAATTATAATTTGATCGTAGTTCAACTAGTTGAAACATTATTATACTCTCAACTTAAAAGGTTAAAAGTTGAATATATATATATAGGGGAATTGTAATGGGTGGCAAAAGAAATTAGGTAAATTGTAACTTTATTATCTATTTATTACTTTTGCAATTATAGCAAAAATTTTGATATACTAGTGATATTCTAATGATACACTATGATATATCGTAACGATCTTCATAAATCATTTCTTGTGATATAACATTGATATACTGAATTAAATTTTCAGTTCATTTATATATGTAAACAAAGTATATCATTAGTATATAACTGATATACTTATTTTAGATAATCTGATATACCATTGATGAATCAATATTGTATTTTTTATATAATAAGTATTATTTTTTTAAATTATTGATAATGGTTTATATATTAACTGATAACATTCATATTAAGTATATTATAGACATTTCTACATGGTACATTATGATATATTAATGGTGAATAGAAGAATCAACTACTGACAAATAGAAATACCGTTGATATACTAATGATACATTGTGATATATTGCATTACTTGTGATATTCTAATGATACATTATGATATATCGTAATCATCATCACAAATCATTTCTTGTGATATACCGTTGATATACTGAATTGCATTTCTAATTCATTTATATATCTAAATAAAGTATATCATTAGTATATAACTGATATACTTGCTTTAGATAATATGATATACCATTGTGATATACCATTGATGAATCAATATTGTACTCTTGATATAATAAGTATTTCATTCTTTTTTTATTATTATTGATAATGGTTTATATATTAACTGATAACATGCATATTTGGTACATTATGGACATTTCTACATGATACATTATGATATATTGATAGTGAATAGAAGAATCAACTGCTACCAAATAGAAATATCGTTGATATACTAATGATACAAATATTGTGATATATTGTATTACTTGTGATATTATAATGGTACATTATGATATATCGTAATTATCCTCATAAATCATTTCTTGGCGCCCGAGGAAAACGGGTACATGAATGAACCGAATCCGAAAAGGGGTGCATGAGAATGACCATGAGGATATGCATGAATGAACTGAATCCAACATCTGAATGAGAGGGATATCAAACATTTTGGATTTTGGATTTTTTGTTTCATGTTGTTGGGTTGGGCTTGCACATTTTGCTATTTCTGCAAATCAAATAAATGAATGATGCGGCTGCAAATACAATAAATCATATTGATCCTTTTTTTTTTTGGAGTACATCAACATTCGGGGATGGGGGGATTCGAACCCGACCTCTTGATCATAAATTATACTTGATGTCAATTGAGCTATGCTCTTGTTGGCTATACCGTGGACGATTTAAACCTATAATCTCTTAGAGAAAGTCGAATTGTCTTATCCATTGAATTATAAGCTCTCATTCGCTATTATTGTCCTTGTTAATTTTCTTTAGAAATGGTAAGGAACGAGACAGAAATATATTTCCTGTTCCTTAAATGGACATCTTTAATCCCAAGCTAATGGTTGGAGCTAGGTTGATTCCAACGCAAAAGCTCCCGTGCCCACGTTTTTTTTAATGGTTCAAAAGCAAAATCTACTATAAAATAAAATAAAATAAGAGAGAGAGAAAAAATGGGAAGTCTTTTTTTTTTTTTTTTTAGTAGAAAAAAAGGGGGAAAGTCTTCATTTTCTTTGTTTGCATCCGTACAATAATGGAATTCCCTTTTGTTCTTTTGTGAATAATTGTAATAATTTTCGCGCTCTTTCTTAGATCATATTTGATTTTTATAATAAATAAATTAACGATACCTAAACTGTCAAATTTATAACGTAAGCTTGTCAAATTGTGGTAAAATAATATATTGTACATACAAATAAAAATAATGATTAAATTATAAATTTAGTTGTTAATTTTTTAAATGAATTTAAAATTTCTTTCTTATGTTTGAACTTTAAAAAATTTAATTACATCTCTAAATTCTTTTAACCATGGTTAATGTCGCTCGCAAAATGCTAATTAATATATCCATTAAATTCATTTTAACTCGTGATTTAGCAAATAATTATTGGATAGAATAATGGGCATGCTATACCATTAAAATAGCTGTCTATGACAACAACTAAATAGAAGTATAATTCAAAGTCTATGAATAAATTAAAAAACTTAAACGATATAATAATTAAAACTCGAATTTTCAATTTATAATTTAACCTAAAGTAGTAATGATATTATTTCTAATGGTTGGAAACAACTCATGAAGCCACTAGAGATGAAAGGAATGGATGATTGAACATTTTTTTATCCTTTTTCTTTTTTTTTTTGAATTGTGGGGTTTGAGTAATAATAATTTCGTAGATCAACTTCTCTACCATCATTTTTTTTAATTCAATACTTAACACCATAAGGCCAAACCAAAGTCAAGCTTTCAAAATATGTACTAGATTCAAAATGGTGTAAATATGCCATTTTTTTCAAGTCAAAATCAACCTTTAAAAATAGATAAGTTATTCAATATGATTGTCTCTTAGTAACCGTCAAATATAGAAAAAAAAAAAACATGTCTAGTCCTTAATAACCATTAGATACAAAAACGAAGCCTTTTTTACAATTTCTCTCTTACATCTAGTGGTGCAAAATTGTCAGTCACATTGTAACGATCTCATCAAATAATTTCTCCTCAAAATTGAGATAAATTCAAGTAATGGAAAAGCGACGTGAATATAATATAATTTTTTTTTGGGAGGCTTAAATGATATTTATTTCATTTGTCTTCATATTCTTTCTAATGTTTTGTTGAAAGTTTGTAAAAGAAAAAATAGGCTACATGAAAGTTGAAAGAGGTAAGAAACGATTAGTTTAATTTTTTCTTTTTAATTACAAAATTAACCTACTTTAGATTAAGATTTTTTTTCCAAAATATTTCATAAAAAATGAAGTAAATAAAGTTAAAAGTGAGAATTAAGATCATCTAATCAAATGCATCAATTATATTCAATTGAATAACTCAATTAATTAAAGCATTATTCTAATTAAAAGACAAAAAAAAAAACATAACAACCTCCTAAAAATAGTTGATTCATAATACTCAACCCATTATTGAATTATAATAATTTTTTAAAAATATTAATTATAAATTCTTAAACATGACCTATTGTTTTTATATTAACAAATAAACTACAAACAAAAGTAGATGCCACAATCCCCCCATATATATATATATATATATATATATATATATTTCCATTAGTATTAAATTTAACACTTTATGTTGATATTTTGGGTTTAAATATTTCCCAAACCTTAAGGAAAAAGTATTCAGTTTAATCATTATTGCACTATTGTCCAATGTCCTAATCCAAATATGGATTGGGTTGGGCTGCCCATTTTTTCTAACCCCAAATAATTGTGTATTATTTATAATATCCAACATGTTGAATGTTAATGAAGATATTTCATTCATTTATTAACATACCCTTTCCTTAGAGAATAAATAAATATTATTTTCTTATAATATGGTATTTGAATGGAATTATTATATTTTAAGTGGTAGGCTTAGCTGCTCATCACACCATAATTTAAAAAAAAAACATTTTTAGCATATATATGTTAAGCTTTTTTTTATATATATACAATATATATGTTAATCTCAATTTCAATGTGTATTGTAATCTTTACCCATCTTTTTAATTAAAGCTTGCCATATATATTTTTTTCAATCTAAATACATTTTAGGATAAGAGATTCAAACCTCTAATTTCTTGATCGAGAGTACATGTCAATTACCGCTAAGTTAAGCTCAATTTAGCCATTTTAAAGCTTTAGTCTGTATTGAAAGTAACAAAAATATATACAATATAGCTCATTATTTATGAATCTAGTAAATGAAGTCTATAATATGAAGTTTTATTTTACTGGTAAGGAGATTTAGCAAGTTGCATTAGTTGAAAAATTAAAGGTTAAGACCCGTTTGATAATCATTTGGTTTTTGATTTTTGAAAGTTAAGTTTATTTTCACCTAATTTCTCTACAATAGATATCATCTCCCTTAAGTAAGCATTTGAACTCTTAGCCAAATTCTAAAAACAAAGTCAAGTTTTTTAAAACTATTTTTTTTAGTTTTCAAAAGTTAGTTTGATTTTTGAAAACAAAAGACATATAAACTCATCGGTAGAAGTGGTATTTTTAGGTTTAAATTTCAAAAACTAAAAACAAAAAACAAAATGGTTATCAAACGGGCCCCAAATTATAAGTTTAGTTTTTAAACTTTTATGTTTGTGTCTATTTAGTCATTAAATTTTATAAAATAACTAATAGGTTTTTTAACTTTCAATTTTATGTGCTTATAAGTCTAGAGCTTTCAATTTTGTGTCTAATCATCAAATTTTGAAAAGTGACTAATAAATTTTTAAACTTTCAAATTTGTGTCCAATATGTTCTTGAATTTTTAATTTTGTGTTTAATATGTCCTTGATCTATTTGACATTGTTAAAGATTCATAACCTACTCGGCAAAAAAACTTAATAGAAAGTTTTGAATCTATTAAATATAAAATTAAGAGTTTAGGGACTTACTAAACATTTTTTAAAGTCGATAAACTAATTAGGTACAAAATTTAAAGTTTAGAAATAAGTTAGACACCTTTAAAGTTTATAGACTAAATAGACACCATTCTAAACATTCCAGGAATAAAACATTATAACTTGATAAATATAAACATACAGAGACCAAATAGGTAATCAAAAGTTTGTTTGTTTGTTATTTTCTTTTTTAGGATATTGCACGGTGGAGGGTAAGTAAGCTTATGCATTTTTAGTTCCCGGATCGATAGTATACATTATTAATTATTGTCGAGCTGGGCTTTGACGATTTCATTGACCTTTTTAACTTTGAAACTTTTTTAGTGTGTGTGTTTTTTTATTGGTTGATTATTGTATACAAATTTTTTTTTTTTGCCATTTTCCCATTCAAACATTAAATCATTATATTATGTTGAATTGTAGTAATCGTGCATTAATGTCATATTATTGTATTAAAAAACCAATAGTAATTATAATTATAATTATAATGTCTCTTAACTTTTATGCAGTCAATGGAATATTAAATTATAAATTCCAAGGTCAAATATGAAAAATAATGCTATTAAACATTAAAGAATTGTTAAAATAGTTTTTTTTTTCTTTTTTCTTTTTCTTTTTTAACTGTTAATATAGTTTTTGAAGAATTCAATATTGAGGGATGAGATGTGAACTTTCACTTTCATCTTATAAATTATATGTGACGTTACTAAAGTAACTTTTAAAATAAAAATGTAAAATTAAATATCTATTTTTAGTGAATAAAGCACTAATTATTCTTCTAAATGTTGATAGTTTGATCATTCATTTTTATATTTATTAAAAAATAAAAATATAAAATATATAACAAAAATTAAAACTAAATTCTCTTTTATTTTTTCACGTCTCTATAGATTTTGCATCAAATTCATTTCCATCAAGTTTTACAAGTTTAAGTTTGAAAAAAAAAAAAAGATGTAATCAACTAACCATGGTTAGATTGATTTGAGCAATAAAATATTAGTCTATTTGTTTCAAAAAAACATAGAATCAATAATGAGTTTGTCGGGCCAACAAGAGCATAACTCAATTGACATCAAGTAAGACTTACGATCAAGATGTCATGAGTTCAAATCTCGATATGTTTTATATAATTTTTAGTAGATTCTCTATATATATATATTTTTGAATGATTGGTTCTACTTTTAGGAATCTGTTTTTCGTGTAGATTTATTTAATTTTCTTAAATTAGTTGTTTGTTCAACTTAACTTTGATTAAGAACGAGAATTATATCGACCTGACCTATTTATATCTCTAAGTTTTAGTATCATATCAACGTGTCAATTATTCTGCAATAATAAATAAAATAAGAATAAGAATAAGAATTACGCAACTGATACAATTTAATATTAATTTTTTAAATATTATGTTTTTTTTAAAAAAAAAAACTATGCTACCAACAAAACTTAAATAATTATAGGATTTTCAAAATATAAGATAGGGACAAAGAAAAATATAGCAAGTGACAAATTATAAAAACCAAATCATACCAATAGAATTGATTCCTATCTTAAAATCTCAATAATTCATTTAAATAAGTTAAAAATATGGCCAAGTGAGTGCTGACTATGTGCCCAAGAGGATGCCATTAATTTACAATATTAAATTGCAGCCAAATAAGAAAATTTTAAAAACAAGACAAAAATATAATCCTTTTAAAAATTATTCTTCTAAGGATAGGAATTTGAACAATATTTGTCATTTGTATCTTTCATTATTATATGATCCCAAATAAAATATGGTATAGGTCAAATCTCGTAGAATCTTGACTGGATTGACGGCTGACTTAATACGTAAAAATTATTAAAGAGATTAATAAATATATGGTGTTAGCATTATATATTAATAGTGTTATGGATAAATACTAGAATATGGATTTGATTCAAAGTTGAGAGATGTATAATTTTTTAAAGTAAATAATATAATGAATGAATATAAATTTTTTTAAAAGAAGTTGAAGAAAAGAAAAACCATAGAAGTTTTCTTCATTTATTGGGGGAATGTGGGAATAAAATTTTAGAAAAATCACAGCAGTTTGGATTGAGGAGTTCCGAGAGTGGAGTTGAGAGAAGTTAATAACTTCTCAAACTCCTTGTTTGGCAAGGAGTTATCAATTCCTTATTGTACGTCCCACAGATTTATTATCTCTTTTTTATGCTCCCACAAATTTATTAACTCATTTTACAACTTTTCTTATGGGTCTCACATATTTATTAACTTATTTTCCAACTTTTTATAACTCTTTTTTCAAGTCTTACTCCCTACGACTGCTTGTCTCAACTCCAAAGTAAACAAATTTACACCTCAAACACAAATTTCAAAACTCTTCAGACTTTTTACTCCCTGCAACTCTTACTCCTCCAACTCCTCAATCCAAACGAGCCTTATAGTTTTAAAAACAGTTTTTTTTTCTTCATTCATTTTGTTTAGTATTTTATTTATTAACTTTTCACATAAAATCATTATTTACTTTATTAAAGTAAAACCTGGTTGAAATGTTATCTTTTATATCAATATGATAAAACAAATGGAAATACAAAAATTAAATAAAATGCTTTTACAAATAATTTTCAACTATACTGAAGTTTTTTTTTTTTAATTTTTAACCATGTTGGATCATTAGGATTGTTTGAGGGTATTTAGGAAATTAATTTATGAAATAAAATATAATAAACTTAAACGTTTATGAACTCACATAAACCCTATTAAAAATTTAAGGATTAAAATAAAATAACCATAAAAATTTAGAGGCAACAATAAAATTTAAATCAAAGTAATATACAAAGTAGTCCTTTAGAAAAATACATACTCATGGAGGATCTTACCTTAAAAAAGTGGAGAGTAACCTCACAATATATAAGATATATGAGTTACTCATTTTAATAGAAATCTCATATAATATAATATAGTATCAATCCCACAATGGAAAAATTGAGAATAACATCACAATATATAAAACATATGAGTTACTTTTCTCATTGTTAATTGTTTTTTAGATGAAACCTCATGTAATCTAACCAAACAATATAATTTCTAAAGATCCAATATTTTTTAAATTTTCAACAACATACTCAAAAAGAATATTTTTCTTTTATAAAAAAAAAATAACAAATGTGTATTTTCACTTTTCACTTTATAGGAAAATTTAACTGGGAGAAACTTTTGAATATTTAATACGTGTAATATAGAATGCGACAACAAAACTACGAGGACAAAATAAATATATATATATAAGCTAAATATATTATTTAGTTATTAATGTTGGGGTGCATTTTCAGTTTTTTTTTTTTTATTTTAACATTTTTCACTTGTACTATTTTTTCTAGTGGACACTATCTAATGGGGCTGATGGTAGAGATGTCCACAGAGGGCGGGGTCAGGGAATAGCTCCCCGTCCCCGTTTCTGTCTCCCATTTCATTCTCTGTCTTTCCGAAATTCTCCATTTAATTTCGCAGGAAACGTGGTGGGGATTCCCGCGAAGGGTTTCCCGTGGAGAATAATTCCCCGTTTAGAATTTTATTTTTTAAAATTTTATTAACTAATTTCTTTTTTTTTTTTTGAAAATTTATATTTAAATGGTTAATTATTCTTTAGAGATGAGACATTTTTTTTTCAATTTTCTTAAAAAAAAATAAAATGATATTTAATAAAATTTTAGACTTATGGTTTATTAGAGGTATATAAATATATATATTTAAAATTAAATTAATTAATCGGGGCGGGGACAAGGTCGGGGTCGGGGACGGGGAAATTCTCCGTCCCCGTCCTCGTTTAGCCAACGGGAAAAATTTTATTCCTGCTCCCTCCTCTGTGCAGGGAAAATAGACATCTCTAGGTGATAATAACCTTACAAGTTCTAGTATTTTAGAAGTTTCCAAAAAAAACACACATAAAATGTGAAATTAAGAGTATGATCGGTTAATGATTTGAAAATTCTGAAAAAAAAAGAGATCCAATAAAAAAAAGAATTGTATTTTAATAATAATAAATAAAATTTTTACCCTTAAAAGAATTAAGCTATCCTTCTAAATAGACCTTAAAAACTAGATTCTAATATTAACAAGAGCATAACAAGTATAACTCATGACAAAGAGGTCATGAGTTCGAATCTCACATCTCCAACGGTTGAAGTACTAAAAAAAATAGATTCTAATATAAATAATGGTTTAAAATGTATTTGATAATTTATTAAACTATAAAAATAATTGTAGTTACTAACTAAATATTAAGTTGTATCTCAACTAATATTAATTAATTTATGAACCTGTTTCGTATTATAAATTTTATATAATTATTATTTTACAATGATCATATAATTTATAACATATTATATTATACATATTTTGATTTAACAAAAAATAAAAAAGGTTTGTAATATGAAACATTATATTTATCAAAAATTTTATCTTTTTATCATTTTAAAATTTTAAATAGGAACATAAAAGGTTGTTTTCATCATTTTTACTAATTGGGTCACATAATTCAAAAATAATTTTCAAAAATAAATCTGTCATATTCACTGAATCCATTTTAATCCGACAATCTAATATATAGTGTTATTTTTTGAGAAAGACAATTTTAAAAAAAAAACTTTAAACTTTTATCATTTATTTAAAAGATATCTATATTAACTTAAAAGTTACAATATTATACTTTTAACCTTTCATAAATATTTTTAAAATATTATTGAAATATAAATCTCTTATAAGAAAAAAATGGTAAAAAAGAGCATAGTTCAACTGACATATTGGATGTACTAACTACTAACTACCACGAAATCAGTAGTTCAAATCTTCTACTTATGTTAAAAAAAAAGAAAATTAAAAAAGAAAAAAAAAAACTACCAAACGGTCGCAAGTCACGTGAATGTCGTCTGCCCGACTGCCATATGCACAATCACAGTATTTTAATTGAAATATTACGAGCAATATCCCTCAACTTTCGGCGCATTTCGGGGCTACGCCCAAACATAAATGCAATACGGACAAACTAAAATACCAAAAAACAGAAAGTATATATTAAATTATTTTTTTGAGTTTGCATGGTCAACTCTCTTTCTTTTTTCAAAATTATTTCAAAAAATAAATAAATATTACCAATTTAATTTATATAGAATATATTTATATTTAACAAAATTGTAGGTTTTAATTCTATTTTTAGCTCCAAAATTTTAGAGTTTTTTTTTTAAACTTCAATTTCAACTTTCAAAATATTTTTTGCTTTTGACCGGTTCAACTTTTAAAATATTTGGTTTAGTAAATTTTAAAAAGGTAATAATTTAAATTATTTTTTTTTTATTTCGTATTCAATAGATAGATGGCGTAGTCTTTAAATATGTGTAATAACATTTTGATGTGAACATAGGTTGAAGCCGTATAGACATTTTGAAAATAAATTAAGTAGCGAAAATACCAATAATTACTAAAATAATTATTTTTTAAAATTTATGAATTAAAATAGATATTTTAAAAGTCAATAAATTTATTATTTATTTATGATTGAGCAATAAAATAAATATTT
The DNA here is from genome assembly GCA_036507285.1 of Trichosanthes cucumerina. Classification (NCBI taxonomy): domain Eukaryota; kingdom Viridiplantae; phylum Streptophyta; class Magnoliopsida; order Cucurbitales; family Cucurbitaceae; genus Trichosanthes; species Trichosanthes cucumerina. The sequence continues at coordinate 7,901,827 of CM071842.1, read as the reverse complement.
AGAAAGTTTTAAGTTTATCAAAACATGATATATCCAAAGTTTTAGTATGGTTTGTTTCATTTGTTTAATGTTTATCACAAATCACCTACATTAAAAAAAAAATGTTTATCACAAATCAACTATTAGGGGAGAATAAAAAATTGGTGGTGAATAACTTTACTTATTCTATTTTTACTCTTACCATTTTCTTCCAATATTGAAAAAGATATTTAAAGTTGTACAAATTAGAGTTTAAACCTTAGACTTAAAGAGAGGTTGATGGCATTTTAGCCACTATGCCAGAAGACATTTTTGTTCTTTAATCTGACATTTTCCATATATATTATTAAAGGTAAAAAATTTGAGGAGAGTTCCCTGGGCTCATGGTAAATCCGCCTTTGGATATACATTCTTTTCTCTTTTGCAGACCACGTCTCTATCTCATCAAACAAATTTATCATAGTTGTCACGTGAAGGTTATGATGATTTTTTTCTTATCTAGATTTTGGCGACAACATTACCTATAAACTTTTGCCAAAAAGTCTTATGTTATGCATTTGTAGAGTATGTATATTGATTATTTTGATCTATTGAAACACATATACAGGTTGCTATCGGCTATTTTGCAGTAGTTGCATAACCGCTGGTAGAAGCTGTATTGAGAAGATCTATTGCAACAATTTAGATGACTGTTGGAATCAGATGCACATAAACGTTCAAGGGTTTTTTACATCATAATGGAACAGATTTGTAAATTGATGTTTAGTTGGAAAAATTTATAGTACTACGGTAGTACCATACTCCATGTGTACACACTATGTTTTAACACTAGTAAACCTCACATTATTTATATTAGGAAAGAAGCCCACTAAGGAAGCCCAATTCACTTAAAGGCCCACTGGAGTATTGAGTTTTGTTTGTTATTCAAATATATTATTGTTATATTATTTGTTATGAGTTGTTAGGAGTTTTTTCACCTTTGCAAAAGGTTAAATACCAGATCCTCAAATGGTGAAGGTATCTAATTTTGTATTATTGAAATTCATCATCATGAATAATACTTAGCAAAGGTTTTTCTCCTGGCAATATGATTTCAATATCGCACATGGTATCAGAGCTGCCCGTCTAACTGACTTTTTTTTTTTCGCACCTTCTCACGAAAACCCTTACCTTCCTTCTTCTTCTTCAATTTTTGTTTTTCCAAGAAACCCTCCTCGATGGAAAGTACAGAAGAATGCTTAGATTCTTCTGTTCCTCCCCAAGCTGTGTCAATGGCGGTCAATCCTGGAAGCAAAATTTCCACCGTGAAGCTCAACAACGATAATTTTCTCCTATGGAAATTTCAGGTCGAATTTGCTCTCGAAGGTCACGGTCTCTTTGAATCTCATATCTCGGCAGATGCGCAACCTCCCCAACCATTTGTACAAGTGAATGAAAATGGTATTCTAATTACGAAGACTAACCCTCTCTATGATCACTGGAAGCGACAAGATAAACTTCTGTGTTCCTGGCTCCTAGGATCCATGCATGAAGATATCCTCGAACAAATGCTCCAATGCACCAGTGCTAAGGAAATTTGGGCATGTCTACTTCAAATCTTCAACTCTCGCAATCTCGCACAAGTAATGAAAATCAAATCAACTCTGCAAAACTTGAAGAAAGGAGGTATGTCACTCAACGAATATTTTACGAAAATTAAAAAGTGCATCGATGCCCTAGCTGCTGTCGGTAAGCCAGTATCGGTTGAAGATCACATCCTCTTCATACTCTCTGGCTTGGGCCCCGAATATGAATCCATGGTTTCCGTTATTTCCGCCAAACTATGCACTGAAAATACTCGAGAAGTTATGGCTCTTCTCTTAGCCCATGAAGCAAGGATAGAAGCAAAGACTATCAATGTTGAAGGTACCTTACCCTCTGCAAATCTGGTATCTCAGAATATCAACAAAGAAGGGGCTTCTCAGCGCAACAATAATTCTAATTCCAACATGAACAGAGGAAGAGGGCGCAACAATAACAACAGTAGAGGTGGTAGATCTCAATGGAATAATCGAGGAAAACCACAGTGTCAACTCTGCAATAAATTTGGGCACACTGCCACCAGATGTTACTCCCGATATGAACCACCTCAACCACAATGGCAACCCCAATCTGCCTATCATGTCTCTGCTCCTCCATTCCCTCCATACGGGTCTTCTCACTTCCTTCCTTATGGAACCAATGGGAATCAAATGGCTGGAATGGTGTCCACTTCAAACTATAACCAAGATTGCAATTGGTACCCAGACTCAGGGGCAACCAATCATATCACCAACAATCTAGGGCATATGGCTGCGAGCTCGGAGTACAGTGGAAACAATCAAGTTCATGTTGGTAATGGAGCAGGTTTGCCTATAACTCATCTTGGATATGGTTTTCTTACTACATCCTCTAATCGAATGTTACATTTGAATAAACTACTTCATGTTCCTACCATTACCAAGAACTTAATCAGTGTAAGACAGTTTACACAAGATAATTCGGTATTCTTTGAATTTCATCCCACATTTTGTCTTGTGAAGGACCTAGCAACTGGCCAGGTTCTGCTCCGAGGGACTCTCCATAAGGGGTTATACAGATTCCCTCTATCTACTCCACCACAGAGGTGCTCTCTAAAAGCACCCTCACAACATATGTCATTACAGTCTGTCCCTCTCTGCTATACTACTACTTCACAACACTCTGCTATTGATCTTTGGCATTCTAGGTTTGGTCACCCAGCATTTACAGTTGTTAATAAAATTGTACGGGAATATTTCCCTAAACGCATCAGTCATTCTCAACGCATTTCTCTTTGTCAAGCATGTGCAACTAGTAAAATACATGCTCTACCATTTACATCTTCTGTCACACAGTATACTCATCCATTACAACTGATTGTTACTGACATTTGGGGACCTTCTCATACACATTCTAGGAATGGTTTCAAATATTACTTATTATTTGTTGATGCATACTCCCGTTATACATGGATATATTTCCTGCAGTCCAAATCAGAAGTATCTCAAATATTTGTTGACTTCAGAACTCATGTTGAAAAATTGCTTAATGCTTCTATTTTGTGCATTCAAACTGATGGGGGATCAGAGTTTAAACCTCTTATTCCTTTTTTTAAAAGGAATGGCATCGAACATAGAGCCACTTGCCCATATATTTCAAAGCAAAATGGTATAGTTGAGAGGAAGCATCGCCACATTGTTGAAACTGGGTTAACATTACTTTCTCATGCACATATGCCACTAACCTTTTGGGATGATGCTTTTTCAACTGCAGTTTATCTTATCAACAGATTACCAACACCAGTTCTCAATGGAACCAGTCCTTTGGAAAGACTCTTTGGGAAGGCTCCAGATTACTCACAACTCAAGGTCTTCGGGTGTAAGTGTTTTCCTTACCTTCGACCATATAACTCTCACAAGTTATCTCTTAGATCTCGACCATGTACATTTCTTGGTTATAGTACAATGCATAAAGGATACAAATGTCTTGATTCAAATGGCATTTTATTTGTGTCCCGTCATGTTCTATTTGATGAAACTGCATTTCCATATGCTACAAGTGCTGCTATGACTTCTGAGCTTAATTCTCATACCAGTACACCTCTTTTAACACTAAGATCAAATGACCTCACTTCCATAAGACAGTCAGTCTCCTCATCTCCACCTACTACATATGCGCCCCCTGTGTCTCTATCTCAGGACTTACCTGGGTCTGATCACACGATATCCAGATGTGAGCAACCTCCTCATCCTCATTCTGCCAATACTGCTCCATCCCTAAATAAACATCCTATGCTAACTAGAAGCAAATGTGGCATTTATAAACCAAAAGCTATGACAGCTACTGTACAGTATATTGAAACTGAACCACCCAATGTTAAAGAGGCTTTGAAGTGCCCCCACTGGCAAATAGCCATGAGGGAAGAATATAATGCTCTAATGCAAAATCAGACTTGGAGCTTAGTTCCCAAACCCTCAAATTAGAAAGTAGTTGGATGTAAATGGGTTTTCAAAATCAAGCGAAACTCCGATGGATCCATCTCTAGATATAAAGCTCGGCTGGTAGCTAAGGGATTCCATCAATCACCGGATATTGATTACTTTGAAACCTTTAGTCCGGTTGTCAAACCCATGACCATTAGAGTCCTCTTTACTCTTGCCATTACATATAATTGGGTCATTCGACAGGTGGATATAAATAATGCGTTTCTTCATGGCGTGTTATCTGAGACTGTCTACATGGAACAACCTCCAGGTTTTATCCACACTAATTCATCCTCTTCTGTTTGCAAACTAAACAAAGCCTTATATGGACTTAAGCAAGCCCCTCGAGCTTGGTTTGATTGGCTTTCCAATTTTCTTAAAAGTCTTGGCTTTAGTCATTCCAAGGTCGATCCATCTCTCATGATCAAACACACTGCTAAAACTTGCTTCTATATACTTATATATGTTGATGATATACTGATTTTGGGAAATTCATCTACTGAGGTTTCACAGTTGATAAATACATTACACTCTGTTTTTGCACTTAAAGATCTTGGCCCTTTGAATTATTTCCTTGGCATTGAAGTCTCATATCCACCAACTGGTGGTCTACTGTTATCCCAAACAAAGTATATTCATGATCTCCTGCAGAGAGCAAACATGACTAACGCCAAATCCATTGCCACTCCTATGATGAGTGGTACTTTACCTTCGGCACATGGAGGAGAAAATTTTAGTGATGTCAAATTGTATCGAAGTATGGTTGGGGCACTCCAATATGTGACTCTCACGAGACCGGAATTATCCTTTGCAGTAAACAAGACTTGTCAATTTATGCACAAACCTAGCCTCACACATTGGAAATTAGTCAAAAGGATCCTAAGGTATCTGCAAGGTACAATTCACTATGGTTTATCTTTCACTAAAGCTTCTAGTTTGTCTATACAAGCTTTTGCAGATTCCGACTGGGCCTCTGATCTGGATGACCGAAAATCCACCTCTGGTTATGGCATATTTTTTGGCGGCAATCTAGTAGCCTGGGGATCAAAGAAGCAGGCAATTATTTCCCGATCCAGCACAGAGGCAGAATATCGTTGTCTTGCCACAGCAACCACAGAGCTTATCTGGTTAGTCTCGCTCTTACAAGAACTTCAAATTTCTATCCTTCGTCCTCCTATATTGTGGTGTGACAACTTGAGTGCTGTCCATCTGAGCTCCAACCCGATTCTTCATGCCAAGACTAAACATGTTGAGCTGGATATTTACTATATTCGAGATTTGGTTCTTCACAAGAAGCTTGTCGTTTAGCATCTTCCTGCTCAATATCAAACTGCTGATGTCTTTACAAAACCTATCTCTGCCACCTCGTTTCTTAAATGGAGATCCAAGCTCAAGGTCAGCGACTTCACCTCCCTTGGCTTGAGGGGGGTATTAGGAAAGAAGCCCACTAAGGAAGCCCAATTCACTTAAAGGCCCACTGGAGTATTGAGTTTTGTTTGTTATTCAAATATATTATTGTTATATTATTTGTTATGAGTTGTTAGGAGTTTTTTCACCTTTGCAAAAGGTTAAATACCAGATCCTCAAATGGTGAAGGTATCTAATTTTGTATTATTGAAATTCATCATCATGAATAATACTTAGCAAAGGTTTTTCTCCTGGCAATATGATTTCAATATCGCACAATTTACAAAAGGATGTTGACGTGGCAAGTAATAAATAAGAGTAGTATAGAAAATTTTCCATACTACCGAAATTTTCCCATGCTTAGTGTGTAGCGGTTAGCAAACCAATGTAATCCTCTAAATTTGATGCAAGTATAATTTTTATAACAACATTTTCTCTAAATTAATGTAGCAAGGAGAAATAGACTTTGCAACGGTTAAATATTCATTAGAAGCATTTGATAATTGCTGCAACTTGACCTTATTGCAATGATTTGTAATTGCCACGATAGGTTACACATATGCATCGATATTATTTTCTCATTGCAACGGTTATATATATAGTACAACAGGATTTGAATCTCCAACCTAAAAAAAATGATTGTATACTAATTACTCACCTAAAAAAAATAAATGACTGCATACTAATTATTTTTGAGTTATGCTCACTTTAACCATTAAATTATATTATTTTTAGATATAAAAAATAAAATAATTTTCTAAAGTTAATCTTTTTAACTCATACCTATTTTGAATTATAAACCTGAATATAAATACTCAAGTGTTCCAAGTCCAAACCAAAATCAATCAGCACTACCATCTACAAAACTTATTCCAAAAAAAAATAAAAAATAAAAAAAAAATAAAACTGTTCAACCAAAGGAACACCCGACCGCAAGAAAATCAACCGTTTAAGTTTAATTTAATGTATAATTTGATGAAATTAAAATTAAAATCATTTATATTTTGTCTCAAGTCAGACCATAAGTTAATCTCTAACTTTTATAATTGTTTAAACTTTAACAGTATTTTTTTTTTTTTGAGAACAACTTTAACAGTATTTTAAGTAATATATTTATGTATCTAATAAATCGAATTTTTAATTTTATGAACACAACAATTTAAATCAATTATTTTTGTACTTTTAAACGTATAATAATCTAGTTTGTGACTTTTAGATACATCCTCTAGAAAGTTAAACAGTGCAAGGAAGGCTTTTTTTTTTTTTTCTTCTTCTTCTTCTAATGGAGACTTGAACATCTAATTTTTTGGTCGATAAAATTGTGTATCAATTATAGTAACATAAGTTTTATTTTTAAAATGTGAAAGTACTATTTTGGTCTTGGTAAGTTTGACCTTCATTTTATTTTAGTCCTTATACTTTCAAATGTCTCCATTTAGTCTATATATTTTTCTTAATGAAATCTTAATTTTTTTTAAGAAGAATGCATCTTAAAGTAGTCCTTATAGTTAATTTGGAATTAAATTTTTATAGAACTTAGTTAAATAATAATAATAAGGAAAAAAAATAATAATAATATATTTCTAAAATTTATTGAGAAAAAGCTGATAGCGACTCCATCATTTTTTAAAACATCAACAATATAATTCAATTAAAAGTAAAACTAAATATGACCATTTGAAAGTGGCGAGACAAAAATGAAATAAAATCTAAAATGGTATTTTTTAGAAAATTTTCTAATACTACGATATTACTCCAATTTATTACTTGACACATCAACATTCTTATAAAAATTTTATGGAGTCCATCACAAATTATATAGGGTCCGCTAGTATTAAAATATAGTGTGAATATAGGAAGTATGGTACTGCGGTAGTACTAGAAATTTTCTCATATTTTTATTTTTTTTAAAAGGTTTGGTTAGTATTTAAGGCATGTGTTGCATGGGAGGCACGTGCAGCCACTAGGGTGAAAGGCTGGGGGAATCGATTCGACGTGTAATGCAAAGGAAGCGGAACAAACGGAACGAAGAATCAGGTGCCTCGCCGCTGTCGACATGTCGTAGCGGACCTTTTTATTTTTCATTTTTTCAAATAATAATAATAATAATAATAATAATAATAAAAGTAAAAGGCATCCCAATTCCCAAAGTGGGTTTGACAACTCCCTTCCCTTCCAATGATTTTATTCTCTTATTTCCTTTTTCTAAAATGTAAATATTTTCTTATTCAACTTTCTTTACTTTGCGTTGCATGCACAAGAAAAATATTTAAAGAATATTTGTCGATACGGATAGCGAATGATATTCGAGGGTTAAAAGTGTATTTTCATTTAAATTTTTAATATTTGGTAACAAAATAATTCAATTAATTATTTTGTGGTAATTTGACATGAGGATAAAGTTTGAATCTCCCACCATATAAATTATTCAACTAAAAAAAGGGCGGAATAGAAATTAAACCTTCATCCTAAAAAAAGAGTAGATACCCTAGCCGATGCTCGTGTTATAAAAATCATTTTTAAAATATAGTGTAACAAAAAAAACTTGTAATTAATATCGCTTTTAAAAAAGGTAACTTTTAATAAGAACTACTTTTATTACAAAACATTTTAACAAAAAAAAAAAAAGTCTTTGAAAAGGTATTGAACTAAAACGTATTTGAAACTCGCCAACTTATATGACTTAGTTTGCAATACATGGTTGGGACTGGACCAAAGTTTTATATTGATTAGATAAGGAGGAGATTATTGAGAGATAAGTGAGAGACATCATCATAATTAGCATCAAGTTTTTTTTGGGTGAAACAAAAAATAAAGTCATGAAAGTTTATGCTCAAAATGAACAATATCATATTATTGTGGGGATACGTAGAGATTCCATTGTCCCTAACAATTGATATCAAAGTCATGCTTTGAACTTAGTCGGGTCTGTGTGCAATAATCTATGATTAAGCTCTATTAGATAGGTGGTGTCATCCAAAGAAGATGAGTAGGCATGGATAAAAGCAAACTCTCATTGAAGTTAGAGATCAGATGCACGAATAGATGACTATTTGAGGAGAGATTTTTTTTTTTTTTGAAACTAGATAAATATCAAAGAACCAATCAAATTACATCACCTGACCCTCCTCGAAAATAAGAGGGAAAGAAAATCCTTTGAAAACCTATCTTTCCATACCAAAGAAAGCCCCGAAGAAGATGCCAAAGTTGCTAAATTGTGGACAACTTTGTTCTCCTCTCTGGGGATATTACAATACAAAAGAAAACCTCAAACAGGTCATAATCAAGAAGATTAATTAGATTGATAACCTCTCTGGAATCTGATTCAACAGTGAGCCTTAGGATGCTAACTTCCTGACACTTCAATAACTCTTTCAAACCCTAGGTAACGCGATCTTAATCCTAAGCGTACTATGAACTTCTGTTTGTGCGGGATTATCCTTAGACTTATATGGGTGAGAGTGACCCGAGATCGCCAACTCAATAAGCCTCCTATTTTGGGGATAAAACGGGGTAGATAGCTGGGACCATAGTCCTGCGAGATGGAATTCACTCCTACCCGTTTTGGATAGTAGAAAGGTTGTTCCTTTAAGTGCTGACTCCGGGTCTTGAACAATGAGCCCACCCTCTCATTGACCCGAGAGGGATTCAGTTTGTTGGTTGGACCACAAACCAATTGTTCATTAGATGATCAACGAGACTTAAGGAACAAGAAATAATTATAGCGGTAAAACAATTTATATGACCCATCTGTAATTATGAACGACCTGTGAAAGATCGACTTACTAATCATGGTTATATCGAGTGGACATAAATATATCTACAGTGAGGAGAGTGCAGTCACTTGGCTTTAGTGGAGTGTTCCGGTGGTTAACGAATGTTGATTAGCTAGGCTAAAGAGTTTGGTAGATTAATCTCGTATTGTTGGAGCTCATGATCTGCAGGTCCATTAGGTTCCCCTTACTAGCTTGGATTAAGCATTGTAACAATTTGAGAGAACATAATTTAAATTGTTCAAATTCGGTTTTGGGAGAAAGTGTTAATTATATGCGATATACTTAACGTTTCATAGTTTAATTATGAATTAAACTATGATAAAGAAGAGATGGACATATTTAAATATGATTTAAATATTGGTTCGGTTTAAAACATGAATAGGGATTCATGTTCGAACGATCGGTTTAAGAAATCAAGATTGATCCAATTATTTAATTTGATATTTAATATTAAATTAATTAATTGTTTAAAATTAATTAATTGATTAAATTATTTAATTAAATTAAATTAAAAAATTAATTTTTATTTAAAATTAATTTTATATTAATTTTGAATTAATATTAAAATTAAAAGAAAATTCAAATTCATTTTTGAATTCTTTTTGGACCAAATACATGAGTAGGTGAATAACCTTCTTGGTTTTTCAATTTCACCAAAATTGCTCATCTCTTGGGATATTTGTATGGAAGACCCCTTTTTATTATAATTAATGTTGAATGACCTGACGCTCAGAAATAATGAAAACTGACGTATTCTAACGTGGCGTTCGCGTTTCTTCCATTAAGCCGTCGACGTTCCTGCGAGAAGCTACCCTTCGACGTAATTTTGCGCACGTTGCCACGTCAGAATAGGTCAGTTTTCATTATTTCTGAGCGCCAGGTCATTCAACATTAATTATAATAAAAAGGGGTCTTCCGTACAAATATCCCTCATCTCTTCTTCATCTAGTCTTATCACTCATGTGTTGTCATTCAAAGTAAGGATGCGGAAGCTGGTTGGTGACTTTAATTGAAGAAGAATCAAAGGGAATAAGTGAATTTTGCAGAAAATTCTCATGATTCTCGGTTTGTGACCTATTCCCCTTCTTCTTCCAAATTGTCTCAATCAAATATCTCACAATCTGTTCCAAGGCCTAAGAATAGTAAGGAAGAAATTAGAGGTGGTCCACAACCAATTTTTGTTCAAAGAAAACCCTCGAATTGCTTCAATTTTGAACTTCAAAGATTATGTTTTTATACTCTGTCTTTCAAATTTTGAGCATGCTTTTTGTTTGTCACAACCACCTTTTGTTCAAAGAAAAAGATTAGTCATTAAGAAGGTGTCTAATTTTGGTTTAATTTTGAGATTAAGTAGGTGGGTCATAAACCGCAATTTTGGTCCACTTGAAGTTCAATAAACCTTGAATTTCCAATTAATTCTATTTCAAAAATAATACAATATTAAGTTCAAATAAAATTAATTTCTAATTAACTAAACAATTTAATTAATTTTAAATAAGTATTCAATTTAATATCAAACATCAAAGCAAAAAACTGGACCAATCCCGATCTCAAAATCAACGTCTCGTACATGAATCTCTATTCAAGTATTAGACCAAACCCAATTTAAATATGTTTATCTCTCTTTCTCATAGTTTAATTCATAATTAAACTATGAGATGTTAAGTATATCACATATAATTAACGCTCACTCCCAAAAATTGAATTTTAACAAGTCAAATTCTTTTCTCTCATATTCTTACGAGGCTTAATCCAAGCTAGCAAGTAGGACCTAATGTACCTACAGATCATGAGGTCTAACGATACGAGACTAACCAACCGAACTCTTTAGCTCAGTTAATCAACATTCGTTAACCGTCGGGACACTCTACTAAAGCCCAACAACTACACTCTTCTCACTGTAGATATATTTCTGTTCATTTGATATAGCCATGATTAGTAAGTCGATCCTTCACAGGTTGTTTGCAATTACACCTGGGTTAAATTACTATTTTACCCCTGTAATGACCTCTTGTTCCTTAAGTCCCACTGATCCTCTAATGAACATTTGGTTTGTAGTCCAACCATCAAACCGAATCCCTGTTGGGCCAATGAGAGGGGTGGGGCCCTTTGTTCAAGACTCAGAGTCATCACTTAAGGGAACAACCTCTCTGTTAAACTCTAAAATGGGTAGGAGTGAATTCTTTCTTGCAGGACTATGTTCCCAGCTCTTTGCCCGGTCTTATCCCCAAAATGGTAGGCTTATTGAGTCAGCGATCTCGAGGCACTCTCACCCATGCAAATCAAAAGGATAATCTTGAATAAACATGAGTTCATAACGTGCTCAGGATTAAGATCGAGTTACCTAGGTCATCATATGAAATAGTCAGTCTTAACCGTAAACGACGTTATAAAGTAAGTGTGACTGATTTCGCAGTCCAATGTTATGCAAACTCATCAGTGCATAGGACACCTCCACTTGCATGTCCCCACATGAACGATTTAGGATCACATCGTTTTGTACTATACAAAGTGGGTCGTGTCCATAGTGTCCCTAGGATAAAGGCACCCAACTATATCCCTGTACTATAGTTCATTCTGGCTATTACTCGAACTTGATCCATATTCATGCCTCCACATGAAGTTCAAGTATATATACTATAGCCAAGGACTCTTAGTTTATTAGATTTGGGTTAAAATGAGCGCAATTAACTTTATTCAATAACAAGTTTATTAAATAAATCTCAATAACAACTTTATTGCAAAACAGAATATATATTCAGTTTACAAACCACAAGTTTTAGGACATAAAATCCAACAAAATTATCTTTTCATTTACCTTTGTGGATTTTGCCTCTTTATAATTATTGTGTTCTACAATTAGCACCTTAATGTAAGCTATAATACAAATGTTAAAACGTAGGAACAAATAATATTATTAAATTTTGAGAGTTATATAATAAAAATTAAAATTAGTGATTGTATCAATTTAAATTCTGAACTTTCATTAATGTATCAATTTACACCATCTGTCAGATTTCATTTTACATGTGTGGAAACTTATAATTATATAATTAAATTTCAAAACTTTCCTAACTTAATTAATTTAAGAGTTGTACTTGAGTGCAGCCTGGTTTATGGTGCAACCTATTTTCCAACCAAAATATCTTTCATAAAAAATTAGAAAAAAAATAATTTTTTTGTGACTCTCCAATGGGCTGCATATTAGATAGGTGCGACCCACACTGCACCCAAGTATTTTTCTTAATTTAAAGTTTTTGTTTCAAATAATTAATAATTTTTAAATGAAGAGTCTAGATTTTTTAAGTAGAAGTGATGGATGGACAATGTTGACGACTTAGGAATTTAATGGATAGAATTATAAGTTTGCATAGGTATAAACTAACGTTTTTTAAATGAAATCTAACCAATGATGTAAATAGATATATTTATGAAAATTTAGTGTTTAAATTAATATAATTATTATTTTAAAGTTTTTATTGATACAATTACCTAGTTTAGGATATAAATTGATTTTTATCCCAAAAAATAATTACATCATTTGGGCAATTTTGATAAATAAAGATTGAAAAGGGGTACATATGCAAAAGAAAAAAACTATAGATTTATTCCCTTTCTCTACTCCATTTTAAGCCAAGTAAATACTCCGACGTGCCAAGTTCTGCCCCTCGCCTCACTGCCACGTGGACACCCAACGTGCGACGAAAATTTGCAGAAAGCCCCTCCATCATCCCAAAATTCTCAGATACGGGCACTCCCAAACTCCTCCTTCGTCAGTCCCCTTTTTCGACTAACGGGGCACCTTCATCTTCTTCTCTATAAATAGCCGCTCTCCGATTCCCTCTCCTTCTCACAAAAACCAAATCCTTACTTCCCTCGGCGTCTCCCGTTCTTAAGCCAAAAATCCTCCTTCGCTCTCCCAATTTTCTTGTGGTTTTCTAATCTTCCTTGGAAATTTGCCGAGGAATTTCTGGTTTCTCCCTATATTTATTCCGCCATTGACGAAGATTTCGTAAGTATCTGAGGTTAGGGTTCTTTTTTAGTTGTGGTGTTTGATTTCGATTTTTTTTTCCGTCTCTTTTCTTCTTGGAAAGGTATTTCTGAGCTTGTTTGAGAATCTTGATCTGAACTGCGTTTGAGGAATTTCTGATTCCTGAATTTGGTTGTTTCGATCTCTGTTTTTCGGTTTTGGTTGCAGAGAAGAAGCGTGGATGTTGTAATGGAGACGAAAGGCGGTAAGAAGAAGTCTAGCAGTAGTAGTAGCAATAGTAGTAAAAGGCAACAATACGAAGCTCCTCTTGGTTACATTATTGAAGACGTTCGTCCCCACGGTGGCATTGAGAAGTTCCGATCTGCTGCGTATTCCAACGTAAGATTGTTCTTCGATTTCAAGATTGTTCTTCGATTTCTTCTTCGAGTTCTTGAGTGATTTTGTGAATTCTTGCGTTGTAATTGCGTTTTTTCTTGTTTTTTGGCAGTGCGTGAGGAAGCCATCCTGATACCTTCGGTCTCTGTAGATTACAACTTCCGATTTCGAATTTGCTTTAGCTATCGTAATTAGGGCCAATTACTTGATCATTCTGAGAACCGAAACCTTCCAATTTTCTTTCGCTTGCTTTTGTTGTTTTTTCCAGTTATTTTGAGAGGCTTCGATTTTCTCTTCAACCATGACCGTGTTCACCAAGCTCACAGACGCATCGGCGCCTCCGGCGCCGGAGCAATTTCCTTCTCCAATCGGTTTCGAAGGCTTCGAAAAACGCCTAGAAATCACATTCTCCGAGCCGCCTATTTTCAAGGACCCTGAAGGACTCGGTCTCCGAGCTCTGACTCGATCTCAACTCGATTCAATCCTTGAACCTGCTTGCTGCACTATCGTATTTCATCTCTCCAACTCCGATTTCGACTCTTACGTCCTCTCCGAATCGAGCCTCTTCGTTTATCCACGAACAATCATCCTCAAAACTTGCGGCACCACCAAGCTTCTCCTCTCCATTCCGATGATTCTCCAACTCGCCGATTCACTCTCGCTCTCCGCCGTCGCCGTGAAATACTCCCGCGGAACCTTCATCTTCCCGGACTATCAACCTGCTCCTCACCGGAGCTTCTCCGAGGAAGTCACGGCACTGAATGTCTTCTTTGGCAATTTCCACTCCGAAGCGTACGTGATCGGCGATCCGGCCGTTCCGAATCGCAACTGGCACATCTACTCGGCCGTAAAATCGCAGTCGAACGTGAACCGTACGGATCTGGTTACGCTGGAGATGTGTATGACGGGCTTGAACAGAGAAAAGGCCGCGGTGTTTTTCAAAAAATCTGGAGGGGACTCATCGGCGGCGAAAATGACGAAAATGTCCGGAATCTCTGAGATAATTCCGAATCACACCATCTGCGATTTCGACTTCGATCCGTGTGGGTACTCGATGAACGGAATTGAAGGTGCAGCGTACTCTACGGTGCACGTGACTCCAGAGGATGGCTTCAGCTACGCCAGCTACGAGGCCATGGGCTTCGACGCGGCGGAGCTTCCCTTCTCGCACCTGGTGAGTAGGGCGCTCCGATGCTTTTCTCCGGCTGAATTCTCGATCGCCGCTAGGTGCGGTGGCGGTGGCGGCGGCAGCTCCCGCACGTGGGCTGTGGACCGTGCTGACGTGGAGGGGTACAAGTGTGACAACGTGGTGAAGCAGGAGCTGCCAGGTGGCGAGTGGCTAGTTTACCGTACGTACACCATGGAGAGAAGAAGGTACGCCGATCCCCCGCCGTGCAAGGCGTTGCGGATGCAGTGCTGGAAGGAGGCCGCGGAGGAAGAGGTGGTGCTCCGCCGTGTGTCGTCGGCCTAGGAAGAAGAAGGAGAAGAATGTTATAGGAACTTTTTTCATCAGGCAGTTACTAGGACTAGAAAGTTTTCTATGATCCTGGGGTTACAGGGCGGTGATGTGATTGTGAGTCACAGCCAATCCTGAGTCTGGGAGTGGCCTTTTTTTTTTTCTTTTTTAATTGTCGTTGAATAAATGGTGGGTCTGTGTGATGGGTTATTTGGGGGAAGCAAGTATGATTTTTATTACGTCAATGGTTGTGTTGCAATTGTTATAATATAATGTAGGTTTGGTTTTGATTTTGGAGTAGAATGTGTCTGTGTGGGGAGGCAGTTTCCAGAAGTTACAAGGTTAATGAAAATGTAATAAAATTCTAAGTCTTTGTCTACTTCTGCTTATTTACCAGAAACTTACCTGCAATCCGAATAAAATTCTGTGGAATCAATATTTTGTATCAAACAATTTTAACTCTGAAATTAGTATCTAATTTCATCTTGCACTTTTAATCTTGTACTTTTAATTTAATCCAAGTATCAATTTTAATCTTCACTTTTAATTTAATCAATTTAAATCTTAAATTGGATAGATTGTATCAATTTTAACTATAAATCTCAATCTTGAATAAGTGTATCAATTTACACTCTCAGTTAAAATTAATTTACACTAAATTTATTAATTTACACTAAATTTATTTTCATGGAGTACTTTAATTCTTAAATCGGTCACTAATATTAATTTTTTTAAAAAATTTCTCGTCAGTCTCGAACTTGATTTATCCTCCATCTACTACAATAGAAATAAGAATTTTGAAATCGCTCTGGTTAGAGTTTTTGTTTTCTCATTTCCAGCATCATTATCAATTTAAACTTTTATAAGACTAGCGATGAGATTAATAAGGTCGGCTATGGCCAGATCATTGTGTTCAAAGGTCGGGTATAACCAGTTCATCGTGTTCATGGGCGTCCTGCCTTTCCTGTTCTCTTCCGCATTTTAGTCGAGCTAAAATCGACCAGTTCATTGTGTTCATGGGTGTCCCGCCTTTCCTGTTCTCTTCCGCATTTTAGTCGAGCTAAAATCTTAGTTGAGTTCGTGTTTTCATAATAGTTGCAACCCAATATGAAATGATATGATTTAATAATTTTTAGGTGATTTTTTATTTAAAAAATAACAAATAAGTACATATCATTAAGCAAGCCGTGACTTTGGGCATGTGTGGAGAACCTTTCTAATGGAAACAAAAACTTAAGCGAGGTTGTAAATTGATACACTTATCCAAGTTTGAGGTTTAAATTGATAAAATTAAAAATTTAGTGTTAAAATTGATACAATTTGCCAAGTTTGAGGTTTAAATTGATTAAATTGAAGGTTCAAGGTTAAAATGGACACAATCTGCAAAGTTTGAGGTTTAAATTGATGAAATTGAAAGTTTAGGGTTAAAATTGATACAACATTTTGAAGGGTCAAAAATGTTTTTTTCCCTTTAGTTTTATAAGACACATAGTAGTAGTTGCTTGCTCCTTCATCTTGGAAAAAAGAATCATTGATATGCCGATCATTAGAAGGAAGAACCGCCATAAAAAATTTACCTAATCCAGAATTGAAATTAAAAAAAAAACAAATAAAACAAACAAACATATGAATATTAGGAAAAAAAAAACTTTTTTAGTACTCATGTTTTAAATTTGTGTCTATTTAGTCTATATGTTTCAAAATCGAACAATCAAGCCCCTGAATTTTATAAAATAGTTCTATTGACTCCCTCAGCCGTTACTTTTTTTAACGGAGGCTGACGTGCTCGATTTTTATATTAAAATAATATTTTTAAATAAAATAACAATAATTAAAATAATAAATAATTTTTTTATAAAAAATACCCTTTCTCTCTCTTCTTCAACAAAATCATCCAGAAATGGTAAGTTCTAAAATACACAACAATTGTTCTCTAGACTTCCTTGAGTTTATTATTGTTTAGAAATGGTAAGTTTTAAAACACACAACAATCATCCAGAATAGATTGCACTGGTTGCAAAATTGTTAGCCTCGAGTTATAAATTGTAAGAAGCAAATGTGAACAAGCAATTGGAGAAATTAGTAGAGAGTGTTTCATGTATACATAGGAAGATAGGAACATTGGTAAAATATTTGAAAAAAATTAGGACTAATTGTTGTTCTTTAATTTTTTTTACCTTTCATTTTTAAATGAAAAGTACTATTAGAACCAAATAACAATAACATTTAAACATTGTCATAAATTTATGACACTAAAAATTGTAAATCTTGACAAATTTCTTGACTTTTCCCGCCAAAAAACACGTTTTTTCTACCCAAAACACGTCTTTTCCCGCCAAAAACTGAACCTCCAGTCATTTATGACATATCTAAGTCATTAAAATATGACATTGAAAAAGTGTCATAAATTTATGATACGAAAAAAATGTCATAAATTTATGATATTAAAAAGTGTCATAAATTTCGGAAATTCGAGAATCTCTGTCGTTTCCCGCCAAAAACGCACCTCCAGACTTTTTATGACACTTTTTTCACTTCTTCTCACATTTTTTTGTTTATATGAGGTGTCATAGAAAACCTAATCTCTAACAAATCTTATAAAAAAAAATCAGTGATCGTGAAGAGATTACCAACTCCGACGTGACGAAAGATGGTCATCTCTCGTCATCCACCTTTCCAATTTGGATGATCGTCTTTTCAGCAGACAACCATCTCCTACCTAATAAAAACAATAATGTTCTTATAATAAGTTTTGTCGCGCGGATGATCATCTTTTAAGCGACGACCATCTCTATGGATGATCGTTTCTTCAACAGACGACCATCTACCACCTAATAAAAACAACAATATCCTTATAATAAGTTTTGAAAATACAATATTTTTAATAAAAACTTTCAAAATCTACAATAATAAAAAAAAATCCGTGAAATTGATGTATTAATGATTTTAAAATAGAATTCTAATGGATGAGTCTAGATTGCTTCAATTTATTCTTAAAAAAATTTATGATTTTAGTTGATACAGTTATTAGTTTGATGTTTAATTTTTAGTACAATGGAGTTGAAGGATTTGAACTAAAGGCCTCGTGGGCGTCAGTACATTTCATATGTCAATTGAACTATTCTCTCTTTAATATTATTAGTTTGAAGTTTTAATACATGCAACCCCAAAATTTAAGAGTATTAATTAATTTTTTCCTAAATATTATCGTGTAACCTCCAATGGATTAAAAAGTCAATAATGGAATTGAATTGAAGTCGAAATTATCAAGTTTTGAGTAAATTAGGCTCAATAACTATTTGAATGTTTCTTTCAAAATTAAGTTTGTAAAAGCTACTTGCATTGATGTGATTTTATTTTAAAAACTAAAAAAAAAAAAGGTAGTTTTTAGACCTCGTTGAATAGCTTTTTGATTTTTAGTTTTTAAAAATTATGTGTTTTCTTAGAGTTTCTTTACAATAGTTTTCATATTTCTTAATAAAACATTTAAATTCTTAGTCAAATTCCCAAAAAAAAAAAACAAAAACAAAAATAAAACTTTTTTTTAACAAAAAAAATTGACTTGAATTTTGAAAACAATGGTAAAAATTAAAGTAGATAACAAAACAAAGAAATTTATCATAGGTGGAGTGAAAGTAGAGTTTTATAAGCTTAATTTTCAAAAACAAAAAACTAGGGTCTCGTTTGATAACCATTTGATTTTTGGTTTTTAGTTTTGGAAAATTAAGTTTATAAACATTAGTTCTATATATATAAGTTTCCTTGTTTTGTGATCAACTACTTCTACCTATGTTTTCAAAAACGAACTTAAGTTTTGAAAACTAAAAAAAAAATAGTTTTCAAAAACTTGTTTTTGTTTTTTGAAATTTGGCTAAGAATTCAAATGCTTTTTTTATGAAAAATAAAAGTCATTGTAGAAAATTGTAGAGAAATGATGAGAAAACAAGTACACAATTTTCAATTTTTTTTTTAAAAAAACAAAAAACTAAATGATTATCAAACGGGGCCAATTTTTTGTTTTTAGTTTTTAAAAATTAAGCCTATAAATATTATTTTCATCTATGATTTTCTATGTTTTCTTATCTATTTTTTCCATTCGTTTTCAAATAAACAAGCAAAGTTTTGAAAACTAAAAAAAATAATTTTCAAAAGCATGTTTTTTATTTTTAGAATTTTACTAGAAACTTAAATATTTCCTTAAGAAAGATGGAAACCAACAAAATAAAAATTATTGTAGAGAACTTATGAGAAAACAAACACAATGTTCAAAACAGAAAATCAAATGGTTATCAAATGGGGTATAAATGGTTTTCAAATGAGACTTTAAAAACTTGTTTTTATTTTTGGAATATAGCTAAGAATTCAAACGTTTCCTTGAAAGACGAAAACCATGATTAAAAAATTGTGATAAACAAACGTAATTTTTTTTTTAAAATAATGTCTCATTTGATAAATATTTGGTTTTTGGTTTTTTTTTTTAAATTAAGTCTACAAATACTACTTCCATTTCTAAGTTTTTTTTTTTTTTATTTTGTGATTTATTTTTCAACAATATTTGAAGGTGGGGGAATTCGAACCCATGACCTCTTGGTTATAAATCTTATTTGATGAGCTATGGTTTTGTTGACAAATAAGTCTTATTTATCTTGTGTATTGATTTGTTAGGGTTTGATTTTATGCTATCAATTTTTTAATTTTATTTTTATTATTGATCATTTTTTTATTGAAATTAGTAGGTGAATATAGGAAAAGGATGACACAAAAGGAAAAAATTTAAATATTTATTGAAGTCTAAGGTACGATGGGATGAAGTTTAGAGTAAAAATCATAATAAATTATTAAAAATGACCCTTGAAGGTTTTTTAATTTTACCTCGACACTTTGAGAAGTTTAAGTTTAATCTTTGAAGTTTGAAGTTTGTTTCAAAACAACCCTGGAAGTTTAGAGTAAAAATCATGTTAAATTAGTAAAAATAATGTGTTTGCATTTTGTATTGTTGTTTTTATGAACATATTTGAATATATATATATTAAAAAAATAAAAACTCAAGCAAACATGTCATCTTTCGTCCATAAATTTATTGGAAAAAGCCATCGAGGGTCGTTTGAAACAAATTTTAAACTACAAGAGTTAAAATGAAACATTTCAAATGTCAGAAGTATAATTATCTCATAATTTAAGAGTATTTTCAATAATTTAACCTTAAAATTAACTTACATTGCCAATATTGGGGAATTTTTTATTCATATTTTATTTTCATAATATTTTGAAAATTTTCGTATTTTTTGACGCAATTAATGAAAAGGGCACTATTTTTTTTTTTTTAGAAATAATGGACTTCATTAAAGGCTTTAAAAAAGTTACAAAAGAGTACTCTCATTTTGAGACTCAATCGTCTAACTAATCCAACTAGGAAAATGAGACTTCCAAGGGTCCACAGTACCTAATACACCTTTCCTAGCCAATACATGTGCTATATTATTTAAAGATCTCTTAGTATGACTAAACCTAACCTCTTCAAAGCTCTGTCTTATATTTATTAATCATTAATTTCAAAACATCGACATAGTTCAATGACGATTAGTATGTACTATCGATTAAGAAATTATAAATTTAAATAATCGTTATAAAAAAAAAAACATAATTTCATCATTTTTTTAAAAGACATTACCTATATTTTTTGGTTAAATTACAAGTTTAGTCCCTGAACTTTGAGATTCGTGTCTATTTGGTCCTTGAACTTTTCAAAAGTGTCAAATAGGTCCCTGAACTTTCAATTTTGTATATATTTGGTCCCTAAACTTTGAAATGTGTCTAATAAGTTCTCAAATTTTCAATTTTGTATCTAATAGGTCCTTGAATTTTCAATTTTGTGTTTAATAGGTCCTTGACCTAGTTGACGTTTTTTAAAATTCATGAACTTACTAGGCATAAAATTGAAAGCTTAAGCTTCTATTAGACAAAAAATTCAATTTTATATATAATAGATCGATTATTTTTAAAAAAAATTGTGAATATGTTAGGGACCTATTAGAAGTTCAAAGACTAATTAAACATTTTTAAAGTTTAGGGACTTATTAGATACAAAATTGAAAGTTCAGGACCTATTTGACACTTTTTATAGTTCAGGGACTAAATAGACACAAATCCCAAAGTTCATGGACTAAACATATAATTTAACCTATTTTTTTTCCATACAGTTCCTCACATTCATTGGTCAACCTAAAAAAATAATTAAAAAAACTTTTTTTACATGGTAAAAAAAACTCCAAATTGCCAAGAATAGTTCAACTGACATCAAGTATGGAAGTCATGAGTTCGAATTCTCCCACCCCCAATTTTTTATATATTAACAAAAAAAAAAAAAAGAGCTCCAAATTAAACTTGAAATCCTCGGTTCAAAATTGTTCAAAATTCAAATCGTTTTCTAATATCATCTCTGTTTTATAATTTTTTTTCTTTTTCAAATTTTACATTTTCAACACAAATAGTTTGAATAGTACTTTATTTTATAATTATTTTCTAAAAGCACAATGTTTCTCCACAATACCCCCAAGATTAATTAGGGATAAAAAAAAAAGTTGCCTCATTGTTCCAATTATTTTGACTTAATTTTATTTTTTTAAAAATGATATTCTCATGTCCCATATGACACGAATTTTAGTTTGTGAGAAACTAAGGGCCTGTTTGGTAGATAATTCAGATTTTGTTTTATGTTTTCAGATTCACTGAATTCAGTGAATACGTGTTTGGCAGACATGTTTTCCAAAACTGTTTTCGGATTCTGTGATCCAAATAGTATAAATTCTGAAAACAACATTTTTATGTTTTCATTGTATCCAGATTCTGAATTTGAAATTTTAAAATGCAGAATTATTTTAAACAAAGATAAAAATCTTAATAAATATAGTATTTCATATTTATAAACTTAATTTACTTTTTTTTTTAAATTAAAATATGTATAATATAATATATTATAAATATTTATATTATAAAATAATAATTATATGAAATTTATATTGAAAAAAACATGTTCATAAATTAATTAATAATGTCTTATATTCAACCTAATATTTAGTTTTGCAACTACAACTAATTTTATGATCTATAAATATATTATAGAACACCTTTTAAACTAGTTTAAAATGGAATCAATTTTCTAAATCTGCTACCAAACACATATCTGAAAACATGAAATACAACTCTGTTTTCATTGAATCCTTGATTTCAAATTTTACATTTTGGATTGCTTACCAAAAACAGCCCTAAAGGAAAGCGATTTACTTAAATCATTCTTATTTAACAAATTTAAGTAAGATTATTTAAAAAGTGTTTAAGAAGACCAATTAATTTGAAGTATTATTTATTTTAAATTTGAATCTTCTACCTCAATTTAAAATATATTTTATTATTTTTTTCAAACAAATTAAATATGTTAGCAAGCCAGCTTTTTTTGGGGATCATAGATATTAGCAAAGAAGACCAAGCTTTTAAAATAATATTTGTCCAAAGTAAAATATAGTAGAGTGAAGTAAATTTTTTTTTAGTGTAACAACATTTAGGGGTGATTTATCCAAGATGCGTGTCACTTATCGTTAAGCTATATTTAATTTAGCAATTGAAAGGTTGGTTCAACTTTTATTTAAAATTTTTTCTTTATTCCTTTAGATAGAGACATTTGATCTTAAATATGTGAAACAATTGTTGGAAAAATGAAGAAAGAATCAAAATAAAAGAGAATTTTTTGAGAGTTGGAATGGTGGGATTCCCAATCTTTAGACTTTTGAAGGCCATGAATAAGAAGGTGCTCAATTATATGTTTACAAATCTCAAAGATTTTATTTGGGCCTTTCTTTGAGAAAAGTGTGAATTGGCTATATGCTTTTGACTTGGTGTAAAAGGAAAAGTGATCTTGGATTTAGATTACACCTTTGAAAGTGTGAGATCTCTTAATTCTAAAGTGGAGTATTGTGGGGTGAATTGAAGTTGATGGAAGAGAAGGGCACCCATTATTTGGGTGCAAGCTCAAGAATTATTATGAGATTAGTAGCTCATGACTTAGAATTTCATCAAATGAATGTGAAAACTGCTTTTCTAAATGAGCGAATTTAGATGAAGAAGTGTTTATAAATTAACATGAAGGTTTTATGGTTGAAGGAAAAGAACACATAGTGTATAAGCTAAAAATGTCAATTACAAACTTAAACAAGTTGTTTGGCAATGATATCTTAAATTTAGTGATATCATTATATCTTTAGATGTAAAGAAAACGTCATTGATCGATGTTATTTCTAAACATCAGTGAGAGTAAGTTTATATTTCTTGCTATGCATATTGATAGCATATTACTAGCTACTAATGACTTTAGTTTATTATGTCAAACTAAAGGATTTCTTTCCAATAACTTTAAAATCAAAGATATGCATGAGACATTATTTTATGAGATTGAAATAGAAATATTTACTAATCGGGCATATAAATTATTAGGATTATCTCAGAAAACATATATAATAAAGTTGTTAAGAGATTTAAGATGGATAAATGCTCTTCAAGTGTAGTTCCATTATGAAAGGAAAATTTGTAGCATGGTTTGGGGCTACAACTCATGGTTTAGGGATTTGTCTTCCCTTTTTCTAATAAAATAGAAGTTTCTCTCCATCAAGAAACTCAATCAAGTTCAAGTTCTCAAGGAAGGCCAAGAGAAAGAAACACAATCGTTCTCTACAAAATCAATATCATGGATGAAAGTATGTTATTCTAACTCATGTAATTGTGAAAATCATCTAGTTAAAAGATCTTGACTTTTATTGAATTATACAATGATATGACTTTATTATACAATCATATAAACAAGTTTACATCTCATTTTTATAGTTCTTCCAAAAATATCTTTGGACATCGATTTTATCGACATTTATGTAAAATTGAGGCCTCCACATACGTTTTTAAAGTTTTGAACTATAATGGGCCTGATATAATGGAAAACAAAGTTGGGCCAAAGTTCATTACTTGTTGGGCCTTGAATATGGGTTTATCTATGGTGTAACTTTTGGGTTGGGCCTTTTGGTGGGGGTAGTTCACTTAGTTGGGCTTAGGCCACATATTCAGACCTTCTTGAGTGGGAAAGGGGAATTGTGAGTAATGTCTAAAAAAAATTAATCGTAATGAAAAATAGCTAAATAGTTTCAATATTGTAAATATGGTTACCATACTTTTAGGAGCAGTTGATAATAATATTAATTTTCTAAAATGCCTTTGGTATATCTTCGTAATTACTGTTATGTCATTATTGTATTTACAGCCTTCCAACCACTGTCAGATTCTGTTTTAAAACATTTCAACAATTTCTAACTGAAATTGACTCACATTTTTCTATTTTTTAGAAAAATCTTCATTTGACCAAATTTAGAGGCATAATGGAGATTGTCTTCTATGAGGCTATTGGGGTCTCCTGCAACTGATCTCACAATACGTGTTTTATATGAAATCTCTTCTTGCATTTGGTCTCAAAGTACATTCATCGCGGTTTACAAGTTTGTAGAGTTGTATCAGTTCGAAATGAGTTCTCACAACATTCCTATCCTCTTTGATGTTGTGTGGGATGAGATAAAGACGATGATTATAAGGTTTACCGTATATGACCCTTAGGTTCTTCTTACTAATTAAGGTATATATCCTTATATACATCCTTTTAAAATGATAGGTACGTACTTCTATTTACAAAATTGGGTTGATGGTGTTTATTACTGGCTTCCAAAGACCCAATATTATTTCATTTTCTTTATTTGGTCGGTTCAATACCTTCAATGAGTATGTGTTTATGCATATTTATACTCATTTATTACGGTAAAAAACAACATATATACTAAGTTGAGAGAGTTTTAGGTGGAATGAATGACTATAACTATTTACATTTTCTAATGATGCATGGTGTGGGTGATAATTAATTTTTTCTATTTTTTCTTACACATTGGGTGGGTGTATTTCTACTTATTTATTAAGTTAAAAAAATAGAGTTGTATGTTGTATACACTAAGTTGGAGAAAACTGAACGAGTTTTAAATAGTGTATTGAATAATGGAGAAAATGGAGAGAGTTTTATGTAGATCATTAATGGTGTCAAGAAACCATTATATATTATCTTAATTTAATTTTTCTATTTTTTTTTCAAATTCTCAATTCCAATTTTTTGATTTTATTTAATTTTCAATTTTAGATTTTGTTATTTGAAAAAATCTAACGTAATTTCCTCAGTCCTTTTTGTTGGCTACTTTTATAGGTAGAATAAATTATAAATATTCAATAGGGGTATTTTCGTCCTAATGCAATTGATAGATTTGAGTTAAAAATGGTTTTAGCCACATTTGCAAATTAAAACTTGTGTAGACATTTTTCGAATTGGATTGGTTAAATTTAGACATTTTTCTTATTGCCCCTATGGGGAAACTTGAAAGCTAGTTTAAAGCCCGGTTCAGAATTGTGTTTGCAAGCATAAAAAGTAGGGGCAATAAGAAGAATGTTTAAATTTAACTAATCTAATTCGAAAAATGTTTAAACAAGTTTTAATTTGCAAATATGGCTAAAACTATTTTTAACTAAAATGTACCAATTACATTAGGACGAAAATGCCCCTGTTGAATATTTATAATTATTCTACCTAAAAAAAAGTATGTTAGATTTTTTCAAATTACAAACTCTAGGATTGAAAATTAAAAAAAAAAAATTGAGAGGGGGTTACAAAAACAATCCTAACAACTCTCAATAAAATCTAAGGATTGAGAATTTGAAAAAATAGATTAAAAAAAATAAGTTAATGAATAATGATCTACGTGAAACTTTCTCTCCTTTCTCCAACCCAATGAATATATAATAAATGAATAGAAATGTATGTATCTATCTACCTAACGTGCAACAATAAGCTAAAAAAATTAATTTTCATCCACATGCACCATTAGACAAGGTAAATAGGTGTAATTATCCACTTAATGTTATAATACACCATTTAAAATCCATTCAATTTTAATTTAGTTTATATATTGGAACATATAATCTAGTGTATATACTGAAACATACAACCATGCTTTATTAACTTATAAATAAGTAGAAACACGAGTAAATACCTACCTAACATGTAAGAAAAATAGAAAAAATTAATTTCCACCCACATATGCACCATTAAAAAAGGTAAATAGTTATAGTTATTCTCAACTTATAAATAAGTAGAAACATGAGTAAATACCTACCCAACAAGTAAGAAAAATAGAAAAAAATAATTTTCACCCACGTGCACTGTGCACCATGCACCATTAGAAAAAGGTAAATAGTTATAACTATTCTCTCCACCTAAAATTCCCTCACATTTCTCAAACTTAGTATATATATGATATTTTTTTACTAGTACAAATATGCATAAATACCTACCCAATGATATACTTAGGGGTATATCATCATAATGACAGGAATACAGAAGGTATTTAGGTGATCAAATAAAGAAAAATGAAATAATATTGAGTCTTTCGAAGCCAGTAATTAGTAATAAACATCTCAACTACTCAATTTTATAGATATCGTATCATTTTAAAAGAATGTATATAAAGATATATACATGGATTTTTACAATTAAATTGGTTGCAATCAAGAGCATAAGACTTTTTCGGTGGAATGTTGTGAGAACCCATTTCGAAAATTCTACAAACTTGTAAACCGTATTAATGAAGAGTCTGGAGCGTGTACTCTAGGACCAAATGCAGGAAGAAATGCAGGAAGAAATTTTGTCTGGAACGTGTAGTGTGAGACTAATTGCAGGAGATCCCGATAGCGTTTAAGGAAGGCGATGTCCAATATTATGCCTCTAAATTCTGTCAAATAAACATTTTATTAAAAATAAGAAAATGTAAGTCAATTTTAGTTGAAAATTGTTGAAAATTTTCAAAACAGAATCTGACAATTGTTGGAACGTTGTAAATACGATAATGACATGATTGTAATTACAAATATATATCAAGAGAATCTTAGAAAATTTATATTATTATCAACCGCTCCTAAAATTATGGTAGCCATATTCACAATATTGAAACTATTTAGCTATTTTTCATTACAATTATTTTTTTAGACATTATTCACAATTCCTCTAAAAAGTAATTTCGAGAGATACCAACTTTTAGATTGAGCTTTTCTAAAAATCTGTCACCTCTTCTCTATTGGTTTAAAAATCTCAAATTTATCTTTTCCTATTTATATATATTTTCACATTTATTCTCTTATCAATGAAATTTTGATAAATTCAATTTTGTATAACAATTATTCTTAAATTTATATCGAATAATTTAGATTAAACAAAAATATATGCCATTTAAATCATATAAAATTTGAATAATTATCTTATAATAAATTATAAATTAAATGTCAAATGAAAATAATTGAATAATTTTGGTCAATAATCGTATTAGTTACCAAATATTGTGATTAGTTTTTTCTAATTTAAAATTGAAATTAAATACTCTTTTAATTCATTTCACAGTGATTTTTCTAAAAAGTACAATTGCAAATAATTATTTTAAAAACTAAAACAATTCCAGACCAAGTCTAAAACAATATAAGAAGGGCAAATATGTATAAAATTGGGGATTTTTTTTTAATTCCAATAATATTCGTAAGGAAATTTATCAAATCGGGTCGAGATTTGACCGTTTTCATTAATTTTTGTATATATCACATTCATATTTAATTCAGATTTATCATAAATTAAATTTTTATCCCTCTAAAAAAAATATATTTTAATCATTATTGTGTGTGTTTTTTTTTATAAAGTAATCATTACAGCTTAGATTCTTTGCCAACTCCCAAAATGTTGTTTTAATCCGTTAATTTTTGAGTTAGAGAAAGCAAAATATACGCGGAGAAGAAATAAAAGTTTAGAGAGAGAAATAAATTGTTTAAAGAGAAAGTTAGAGAGAACAATTTTAGTTGAAATAGAAAAAAAGTTTGAGAAGGGGGAGAATAAAATGTTAAGGAGAGAATATTAGTTAGAGTAGGAGACTAAAATGTAAGAAAGAGAAGTTAAATTTGGATAGATATGTTAAAAGAGAGGATCGAAGAGATATTAGATTTTGTTGTTGCCAAATTTTGGACAGGAGAATGCATCTGACCTCCACGTGACAACTACGGTCAATTTGTAATTCTTGGAGAAAGAACACAACCTGAAAGACAAAGAAAACCTGGACACCGGTGTGGAGTAGGCCACACAAACTCTGATGCTTAAGTCAGAGAGGGTTTTTCGAGAAAATTAGAGAGGATGAATATTTAGTTGACCAGAATGTACTTATCTTACTCTTTCCTCCTGGGAGAGCTTAAATAGCTTTCTTCTAGCGTTTTTGTGGGTTTCTGTGGCCTATTGGGAAAAGAAAAGACCGGGAAAGGGTTGAAAACAAGTATATGGGTCGCGTGGGATCGATGCAATACCCAGAAAATGGCCTTGCATCTGGTCGACCTCGGCTGAGGCCGACAACGGGCTTGGGCTTTGGCCCAAGCACAGACTCTTTTCTTGGGGTGTTAGGCGAGGATAGAGCCCAAATGGGATGGCTCTACCCTGGTCGGCACGCGTTTGGGTTGAAGCCCAAGCATGTCCTTTCGTCTCTTTTCGCCTTGGTTTGGTCTCCGTTCAATTTCGGCTCGTTTTGACTTCGTATTGGGCTTCTTATTCCGTCTGGCCTTTTGCCTTAATCATTTGACCAATCCATTCTCGTTGGTCTAATTTAACCCATAACATATTTTTTTATTTTTTTTAAAAAAAAGTTAGAGGAAGAGAGAGATATATATATATATATATATATATATATATATATATAGTATATTTTAGGGAGAAAAAAATTAAAGAAATATATATGTTTGATTGAAAATATTAGTTAGAGAATGAAAATTTATAGAGAAATAAATCTCAGAGAGAGAAGCATTAGCGAGAAAATGATGAATTGTAGAGAGATTTTTTAGAGTAAAGTTAGGGAGTAAAAACATGTTAGAAAAAGAAAAATAAATTAGAAAGGAAAAGAACTTTTACATAGATAAATTAAAGAAATTTTAGGGGAAAAAAACTTTGCAAAAAAATATTAAAATTTTAGAGAGACAAAAGTAAGAAGGTATGTAAGAATGAAGTGAAATAAAAGTGTAACAATCGGCCTTTTAATTTAAAAATAAAAAAAAAACCCAGAAGAAGAAAAGTCGGGGAGGGCACATTCTTGCGCGCCTGCAGCCGAAACGGCCGCCGGCCACGCCCATCCTCTCCCCCCCTCTCTCTCTTCTTAGTTCTTCTCCCTTCTCCCCCGAGCCCTCTCTCTTCCTCTCTCTGTTTCTCCCTTCCTCACGCTCTTCTCTCTGTCTCACCGTCTCTCTCGCTTTCTCTCTCACGCAGTCTCTCTCTTTCGTTTCTCAGACCACCGTGCCGCACCGTAAACCGGTGTCGTCAATGCGTTCTTGCAGCCAAGCCGTCGCCGGAGAAGAAGGTTTTTGCCACCGGTTCACGCGAGACTCATCGTTTGGTTCAGCCGGTTTAAGCTCTTTTCGACCGGTTTTCGACGATCCGAGACCGATTCTGGATAGATCGGGTCGCGTGGATTCCAGATCTGCTACCCACGCGCCGCCACCGCCGCCTTCACGCGCCGCCACCGCCGCTTTCACGCGCCGCCGCCTCCGCCGTCCGTCGGTGCACGCGCCGCCGCCTGCAGGGCCGTCGTTTGTCTCCTTTCGTCCGGTCGCCTCGGTTCGTTCCTTAACTCGTTTGGAGTACCGTTGGGTGAGTTTTACTCCTCTTAATTAGATTCGTTGTGTTAGGATTCGTTGTGTTTCAGTTTATTAATTTGTGCGTGTTTTCGTTAGGAGCCTGGAAGTAGAAGCACGTTTGGAACGCCGCATAACCCAAGTCCTCGTTGTGTTCGGATTCCTTGTAAGTAGTCATTTGGACTGAATCACCCCTAAGTGTAGGGCTTAGGGGCATCATTGCATGCTATACTATTTTGAAACTGAATGTTTTAGAATGTGTAGTGTACTGGACTTGTAGTTGCATGCTAGGTTGTGGTAGACAATACTTGGTTTTAAGTTGCCTGTCCTTGTTTGTTGTGAATATGATGAAATATCTGACGGGTCGAATGTATGTTCATGTGTTATGGTTGTTATCCTTTCGTGTTATGGTTGTTATCTCTTCGTGCTTAGATGTGATCTTGTTAGGAGAGCTGACCTAAGCTTGTGTTGAGAATGATGAATATGCTAGAGTTACACGTTTGTCTGTCCCGAGCCTGTTAGTCTCGTGCTTAGTTTTGAAGTGACTCGGGAAGTGCCGTTAAGCATTAGGATTGTAGTTAGCACAACTAGCCCTAGTGCAGGCCCAAGTCCTAAGTATCTGTGTAACCCTTAGTAGGCTGAGACTCGAGGTTGGCGAGATGACGATGATGTTATGGGATGTGATGGTCCGCCTCCATCCAGTTGTGCGACTCGGGGTATGATCCTTGGAGTCAGAGGGGTTAGATAGAGTCATTCGCCCTAGTGCAGGCCCGGGAATGAGCCCGTGGTCGATTGTGTGCGGTAGTACCGCTTTGATGCTTTGCGGGATGTGGTGGTTCGTCCCCATCCAGTTGTGCGACTCGGATGTGATCCTTAGAGTCATAGGGGTTGGATAGAGTCCTTCGCCCTAGTGCAGGCCCGGGGATGAGTCTCGTGGCCAGGTGCTGCCAACCCAGTCTAGGAGCTAAGGATAGGACAAAACTAAGAAACCTGAGTAAGAATTAGGGCCAGAATGCTTGTTGAGGTTGTTTGGCGGGCTAGGTGTCGTTTTTAGCTAAGTCTAAGGTCGTTCTTTATGTTCTTTATTTCTTGGACGAAGTGGGCTGCTTACTGAGTATTTTTATACTCATCCCTCGTTTATTTCTTCTTTTGTTGCAGATAAGGCAAAGCAGTGAAATGACCACCGGCGGCGAGACCCCTGCGAGGCTATGGAAGACTTGTAGGACTTAGTTAGGAGTTTTCGATTAGGAGTTGTTGTTTTCATTTCTCTTTCTTTTGTTGCGTTCTGCTGCTTCCGTTCATGTTTTAAACTTTAGTCTGTCTGTTGTTCTTTTCTCGAATCGAAGTATGTTCAGTTATGTTTTCTTTCGTGTTCAAAGCATGTTCTGTTGTCTGGTGGATTTCTATTAACTCCGAGGAACTAGAGCCCAGCCTGTCGTTTCTTTGTAGTTTGGTGGAGGTTGGGTGCCCTCGTGAGTCCTTTTGAAGTGTTCTTGTTTAGGTTCGTGTTTCATAACTTTCTAGGTTAATCCAGTTGTTGCGCCATATGTCGCTTTTCGGATTTTTCAGTGCAAAGCTGTACAACTTGGAAGTAATGTCTCGAGTAGGAAGTGTGCAAATTACGGGGTGTTACAAAAAGTGTATCGAGATGGAAATATTGGAGAAATGAGAGAATACTTTTTTAAGAAAAGAATTTTTAAAAGAAAAAATATTAAAATTTTAGAGAGAAAAAATTAATAGAGATATATTAGAATTGAAATAGAAATAAAAATTTTAGAAAGAATTAAATTTTTTAGAGATGCGGGGAAGAAAAATAATGTTAGAAGAAACAACAAAATTTTAAAAAACAAAAATGTTTTTGAATTTTTTTTTATTAAGCATCATGTTTTTTAAAAGTGAAAACAAAAAAGTTTGATAATCTTCTAATTTTTTATTTTTGAAAATTAAGCTTGTTTTTTTTCATCATTTACCATCTTAAGAAATATTTGAATTATTAGTCAATTTTTAAAAAAAAAACTATTTTTTTTAATTTTCAAAACTTGACTTGATTTTTTAAATCAAAGTAAAAAGTAACTAACCAAACAAGAAAAACTATTTATAGACTTAATTTTAAAAATAAAAAAATTAAAAATTAAATAGTTATCAAACGACTAGGAATTGATTATCAAACTATTCTTAATTTTGCATAACTTTATATTTTTTTTAAAATAAATAATTCATTAAAAGAGATTAAAGTGTAAAACTATCCTCGTTTAAGAGAGAGAGAAACCACATAGGGAAACACAAAGTTTAAAAAAAAAATAAGAAAAATACTTGGGTGTTGCACCCATCTATGTGCACCCCACTAGAGAATCACAAAAAAAAATTAGTTTTTTTAAAAGAAATTTTTGTAGTTGAAAAATTGGTTACACCATAGATGGGTGCAACCTAGGCTGCACCCAAGTACAACTCACAAAAAAATGTTCATCTTCTATTAGAGGAGGAGAACTCTGAAGACAGTCCAAAAGTGTTTCACCAACTTAACGAGCAATATAATGAGCTACTGAATTTAGACTTGTGACGATCACAGCCACAGGTACCAATTATTTATTGTAATTGACGTTCTATCGTTAATTATTATTGTTCCTCGAGATGAGATTTATTTTGTAACAATTAAAAGAAAAAGGAAGTGGCAATGGCATGTTGGTAATTAACGTCTAAATTAGGGTGATAACTAGCACTAGAATTTTGACCTAAGTTGGTGGTATTTAAGGTCCTTAAGTGAGGTTGGAAGAGAGAAAAAAAAAAGAGAAACCCTAGCCCTAACCCTAACCCTAAAACAATACACTTCGATTTTTCTTCTTCTTCGCGTGCGCTGTTCTAACCGGAAACCTAGCTCCAACTGTTGCCGCTGCCCGCCGCCCACCAACCGTGCAAGCCGCCCACCACCTCGTTTGCCATCCACGGACGATCGCCTCCGCCCGCGTCAAGCGCTGCCGCTCACCCAATCGCACGCCGCCGCTTGAGGGTTTTCGTTCCTGCCCAACCGATCGCAAGCTCTCGCCGGCGAAAACCCACGAGCCAGACGTCCGAGAGCTTCCTTCGCAGCCACATCCACCGAGAGCCACGCGACGCCCGGCCGAGGGTGAGGCGTTCGATCGCGCAAGCAACAACCTCGCTCGCCATCCGATCGCGAACGCTGCGCAGCCCACGCCCGAGACCGCGCGAAGCTCTCAGCTTACTCACGTTGAAACCCGGCCACGCCGCCGCTCGCGGAACTCCTCTCGCAGCGCCGTTCCGTCGGCAAAGACCGCGTGATCCTCCAAAGCAAGTACAGGCGCCGCCGTTCGTGGGCGATCAAAGCAAAGACCGCTTCACCTTCAAGTCCAGCAGATCACGTCGGATCGCCACGCGGAATCCGATCGGTGGCCGTGGTTCGTTGTTACGCCGCAACCGTAAAGTAATCGAGGTCAAAGTTGTGGATTAGGTGAGCCACGCGAAACCCCTTCGATTTTGGAATATAGAATTAATTGGATCTAATTCGCATGAAAATCTTGCATGAAATTATTGTAGGAACGAGCTGAATTTCGAGTTCAAGACTCCCAAGCTTTGGAGCAAACAAACCCACGTTCGAATTATTATTCGGAGTCAAGGTAATTGGTGCAAAATGAGAATTATAGACGCCATGCGCATTTAGATTCCTTATATTGAATGAACCGAGTAGTAGGATAACGAATGAAGGATTCTTGATTGACAAAAGTTATTTGGAAAGGACCGTTAAGTTAAGAATTGGAGGAAAGAGTGAGATCAAAGCTCGAGGTAAGGGACTTTGTGCCGAATCTTTTTAAATGGGATTGAAGAAAACGAACTTCACTATTTTATGTGAAATTAGTACGATATTTTACTTAAAATGATTTAATGATTTTTATACGAGAATATCCCGAGATTTTATGTGAAAATACTTTGATATTCTATGAGAAGATATCTCAATATTTTATGCGAGAATAATCTAGTATTATATGCGAGAATGTCTTTGTATTTTATGTAAGGATATTCCAAAGATTTCATGTGAGGATAAGACAAAGATATCTATGAG
Source organism: Trichosanthes cucumerina (assembly GCA_036507285.1). Lineage (NCBI taxonomy): Eukaryota > Viridiplantae > Streptophyta > Magnoliopsida > Cucurbitales > Cucurbitaceae > Trichosanthes > Trichosanthes cucumerina. The sequence continues at coordinate 7,867,974 of CM071842.1, read as the reverse complement.
AATATTGCATGATTTTGTACGCGAGTATTACGCCTATCTCGATGTGAAAAGTCATGATTTGCATATCAATGATAATGGTTGTGGCATGTACACTATAGTTATGATGAATGATGAGACCTCATGCATGTTATGTATGCCATGAAATGAATTAATGAAAAGTGTGGACATTGGTCTCCTGAGAGCATTATGTGCATGGTCAAACATGCAATAGAGACCCTATGGGTCAAATTACAGTGGTCCGTGAGGACTCAAATTATTACGAGGGTGCATGAGGACTCAAATTATTACAGGTGGGTCCGTGAGGACTCAAAATGAAATGACTCGGGATGACCAATCGGCCACACAAATAAAAAGGAAGTCATGGATTAAAGACTGACAATATGAGAAAGTTTTAGGTCCCGTGATAGGTACATTTCGAACAAGTTTAAAGTCATGATTGTATGTGTATGCATATCCCAAACCTCGTGAACGAGGTCACTTATCGGGTATTGTTTTACAATACTCACCCTTTCTTTTAAAAAAATGTTTTTGGTAAGGCTAAGGACGTGCAGGGCGAGTGACTGAGGCGCGTTGCCGTGACCATGGGAATAGACATGTTTTCCGCACATTTCTTTCATAATCGATGTCGTTCCTTTTGTTTTTGAAGTTTAAACTTTTCTTTACAGATCATAAATAGGCCATGTTAAACTGCTTCGTTTATCTGTTTTAAATGATTTACTTGGGATCCCTAAAGACAAATTATTTTAGTTGGAGGTTTTCTTTTAAGATCTTTTATCTCTTGGCCTATAAATGCATGCATGTGTAGTAATGTCCCAAGAGTTTAGTCATAGAAAAGTAGGGCGTTATAGGTTGGTATCGTGAGCCCCAGGTTTATGGTTTCAGAGACTTGCTACTGAGTAAGTACGCAGTAGTTCCCATGGTTGAACAACGCGTTCCTTGGCCACCGCTGCACACGTTCGTATTTTATTTATTAAGTAAATGATTATGATGTGATTCTGTTTTATGCATATACATGAACTTAAAACCCTAAGGGGTGATCCTATCTTGTAGTTAGAAAGTAATGAAACTGAGTTAGAAACTCTCTGTATTGTAGTATGGACAAAATGCCACCTAGAGGTCGAGGAGAGGTAGGGGACGTGGTAGGGGCGGAGGGCAAGAGAAAACGTTGACACCCAACGGAATTACCACCGGGACAGAAGAGGTTGCTCCACCCGCACTGCACTCTCCCCCGGGACCACCACTCGTCGCGGGAGAATGCACCTGCAGTCGCTCCGGTGGCAGATCAAGGGAACACTAACGTTATGACTATGATGGTAGAGGCTATGCAGACTCTAGTGCGAGCCATGAGAGCCACTCACCGCCCAAGCAAATCGTGGCGAAACGATGCAACTCGAGTCTCGATATCCGAAGGACTTGAGGAAGTATGATCCCGAGATCTTTCGATGGGTCTTCCCAAGTGACCCCACCGTGGCCGAAGTTGTGGCTATCCTCCATTGAGACCATTTTCAGGCTGATGAATTGCCCTGAGGACCAGAGGGTGTCCTGTGCTACCTTTATGCTGAGAGACGATGCTTACTTATGGTGGGAGTCCGCCCAGGGAACCATTGTCGCTAGCGGAGAAACCATTTCCTGGAATCTGTTTAAGGAAGCGTTCTGGCGGAAATTTTATCCTGCTGCAGCTCGTTATAGGAAGCAGCGCAATTTGCTACGCCTTGGCGAGCACAGGAGGGCAAAGTGGAAGTATATGAGAGGAATTCACCGTTTGTCACGCTTTGCCCCCGAAGCCGTGGTAGACACAGAGGCAAAGAAAACAGAGCGCGTTATGGGACTGGATGAGAATGTTCGAGGCTTCATTCAAGCACTAGCACCTCCTGATTATGCCTCCGCAGTGAGAGTGGCGGAATTGATTTGGGTGCAGGCGCAGACTGCACAGCAGGTAGTGGTTAACCCGGGGCAACCCATGGCAAATCATAAAAGGAAGTGGGACCAGCCAAATTCAAGCTCACAATGGCGTCCCAGCGTACACCGTGATAGACCAGGACATTTTCGCGTGCGAGTTCAAAAGTCGAAACCATAGGTCAACAGAAGCGGAAATAACGGTGGAGATAAGCCACAATGCAAAGCATCGTGGGTAAGCGAGATTGGGGTAAGTGTTTGGCCTTATCCCGAGGAGTGTGCTTGGATGTGGGAAAGAAGGGCACAGAGCTAATAGCCGCTCGAGTCAAGCCAAAGACTAGCCAACCCCAAAGTTATAAATAGTGGGATCGCTTTGTGAAGTTCGGTTATACATCAAGGAAGAGCTTATGCAAGCACCCAAGAAAAACATCTATGGCATGCACTCGGTGGTTACAGTACACTTCCATTACTTGGGCACCTTGCCTTTGTATTATTTGATTCTCGGTTCTACACACTCTTTTATTTCTCGCATCATTTGTAAGTCAAGTCGAAGTTAGAACTAGAAACGATTCTGATATGCTCGTTCTGCATCTCCACTCTCTGCGGGGATAAATTTGTTAGCCACTATGAAAGTCAAGGATGGTCGTGTGTGACCATCGCAGACCATGAGTTAACAAAGAAATCTAGTAGTCTTAGACATGTCCGACTTTGATGTGATATTGGGCATGGATGGTTAGCGCAGAACCACGCTTGCATTGATTGTTTCTCGGGAAGGAGGTAGTGTTCACTCCTCCTAACCAACCCGCTACTCTGAGTTTGAGGCACGATAGCAGGAAGTAGGCCTAAGGTAATCACCGCCAAGGCCGTGAAGTTATTACATCGGGAGCTTGGGCGTCTTAGCTTGCATACTAGATGCAAGGTGCACTGAGATCTCTCGTGTCACCTGCACGATGGTGAATGAATTTCTGAGCGTCTTTCCCGAGGACCTCCCGGAATACCTCCGTCGAGAGAGGTAGATTTTAACATCGGATTGGAATTAGGGACGACGACGATATCCAAGGCACCGCATGAATGGCACCGACAGAGTTGAAAGAATCGAAACTACGATTTGCAGGACTTCATCTGGACAAGGGTTTATACGCCAAGCGTTTCGCCTGGGGAGCCCCCGTGTTGTTCGTGAAAAGAAAGACGGATCCATGCGCTCGTGTGTATAGATTATGTGGAGTCGAATAAAGTTACGATCAAGAATAAATACCCTCTTCCCGAGCATAGATGATTTGTTCGATCATTGCAAGGAGCAACAGATGTTCTCCAAGATTGATTTGAGATCAAAGCTACCATCGGTTGAGAATCGGTGAAGAGGATATTCCAAAAGCAAAGATTCGAGATCACGTTATGGGCATTACGAGTTCACGGTGATGCCGTTTGGTTTGACCAACGCCCCGCCGCTTTCATGGACTTGATGAACCGTTTATTCAAAGAGTTTCTTGATACGTTCGTGATAGTATTTATCGACGATATCGATATACTCGTGTGTGATGAAGATCATGAAAGGCACCGAGAAAAGTTTTACTCACGCTGAGAGAGAATAAGTTATATGCAAAATTTTCCAAGTGTGAATTTCGCTCGCATGTATCTTTCTTAGGGCATGTGGTGTCCGTTTGGAGTCTCTGTTGACCCAAAGAAAAGTGGAGGCCGCCACACGCTGGCCTCGTCCGACCACCGCCATGCAGGTACGTAGTTTTCTGGTCTCTGCGGGATACTATAGGCGTTTGCGTGCGTGATTTCGCCAAGATAGCTATGCCCATGACTCACCGACGCCGCGCAAGGTAACTCATTTGTTTGGGATGATGCTTGAGGCGAGTTTCAGAACTCAAGTGCAGATTAGTGTCGGCCCGATTCTTACAAATCCCGAGGAACAGGAGCTTCGTGGTTTACTGATGATGCTTCTAAGAAAGGTTTGGGTTGTGTACTAATGCAACACGGTAAAGTAATAGCTTATGCATCCCGACAATTGAAGACGCACGAGAGGAACTATCCAACTCATGACTTGGAACTAGCAGCAGTGGTCTTTGCATTAAAGATCTGGAGACACTCACCGTATGGCGAGAAAATTCAAATCTTACTGAGTCATCATAAAAGTCCAAGTATCTGTTCACCCAGAAGGAATTGAACATGAGGCAACGCAGATGGTTGGAATTAGTGAAGGATTATGACATAGACATTCAATACCACCCCGGTAAGGCTAATGTAGTGGCCGATGCCCTCAGGAGAAAGCCAGTGCATACTTCAAAGACGGGTTACTCGACAGAGCAGAGTTACGCATGAGTTTGCACGACGAAATCGCGCAGATTACTAGTAGGAAAGACCACGGCCCGATTAGCTCAACCAAAGGTGCAACCAACTTTGAGACAACGATCATTGAGGCTCGTGGTGGACCCTCGTTAGTAGAAAAGCGTCATCGCAGTAACTACAGTGTGAGTCGGCAGAGCTTTCCTATCCACGGATGGAGGATTACTATTCCAGGGACGATTGTGTGTGCCAGACGATGACAAACGGCGAAATCAAATCTTGAGCGAAGCCCACAACTCACCATTTTCTATGCATCCTGGCGCATCAAGATGTATCGAGATCGAAACAGATCATTTTGGTGGTGTAACATGAAGCGCGACGTAGCGAGTTTGTTAGCAAGTGTTTGACTTGTCGCCAGTGAAGGCACCTAGGCAGACCCGCGGGATTACCGCAACCTTTACATGTACCTCGGTGGAAATGGGAGGAGATCTCTATGGATTTCATAGTGGATCGCCTAGAACCTTACGAGGTTTACCTGTAATTTGGGTCATAGTGGTGATGATTAACCAAGTCAAGACATTTCATACTGTGGAAACCCACCTATTCTATTAAGCTAAGTGGGCGCAGCTTTTACCGGAAGAGATAGTCCGTTTGCATGGGATTCCTGTTAAGATTATTTTGCATGAGGATCCACGTTTCACCTCCAACTTCCGGAGGAGTTTACAGAGAGCGTTAGGTTCGCGGTGACTTTTTAAGATGCCTTTTCATCCATGCACGGATGACATGCGCATGTAACGTTTAAAACGAGATATTAGAAGATATGTTGCGAGCTTGCACCTTAGACTTCCCGGTAGTTGGGACACTCATTTGCATTTGATGGAGTTTGCTTACAATAACAGTTATCAGTCGACCATCGGAATGGCTCCCTTTGAGGCTCTCTATGGGAAACGTTGCAGAACTCCCGTTTTCTGGGAGGAGGTTGGTGAACGCCAGTTATTGGGTCCAGAGTTAGTACAGGTCACGAATAGTGCGATACAAAAGATTAGGGGGCGAATGCAGACCGCCCAAGACAGACAAAAGAGTTATGCCGACACGAGACGAAGGGACCTAGAATTCAGTGTTGGGGACCACGTATTTCTTAAGGTGGCCCCAATGAAAGGAATTCTAAGGTTTGGCCGAAAAGGGAATTTGAGTCCGCGCTTCATCGGACCATTTGAGGTTTTAGAGAGGATTGGTGCGCAATGGCTCTGATGATTAGCGCCGCCTTCCCTTTCATCGGTTCATAACGTGTTTCATGTCTCCATGTTGAGAAAATACGTTCCAGACCCGACTCACGTCATAGACTTCGAACCACTACAGCTAGCAGAAGATCTGAGTTATGGCGAGCGACCTGTGCAGATTATTGCTAGAGAGCAAAAGACCCTCCGTAACCGTGAAATCAATCTAGTTAAAGTGTTGTGGCAAAACCACCGCACAGAAGAGGCCACCTGGGAGCGAGAAGAAGAAGTGCGAGCTAAATACCCAGAATTATTTCAAGAATAGGAACTTTCGAGGACGAAAGTTCTTAAGGAGGGAAGATTGTGACGATCACAGCCACAGGTACCAATTATTTATTGTAATTGACGTTCTATCGTTAATTATTATTGTTCCTCGAGATGGGATTTATTTTGTAACAATTAAAAGAAAAAGGAAGTGGCAATGGCATGTTGGTAATTAACGTCTAAATTAGGGTGATAACTAGCACTAGAATTTTGACCTAAGTTGGTGGTATTTAAGGTCCTTAAGTGAGGTTGGAAGAGAACAAAAAAAAAGAGAAACCCTAGCCCTAACCCTAACCCTAAAACAATACACTTCGATTTTCTCTTCTTCTTCGTGCGCTTGCCCTAACCGGAAACCTAGCTCCAACGTGCTGCTGCTGCCGCCGCCGTCCAGTCAACCGTGCAAGCCGCCCAGCCACCTCGTTTGCCATCCGGACGACGATCGCCTCGCCGCCGCCCAAGTCGCTGCTCACCCAATCGCACGCCGCCGCTTGAGGGTTTTCGTTCCTGCCCAGCCGATCGCAAGCTCTCGCCGGCGAAAACCCACGAGCCCAGACGTCCGAGAGCTTCCCTTCGCAGCCACGTTCAGCCGAGAGCCACGCACGTCCGCTGAGGGTGAGGCGTTCGATCGCGAGCAACAGCCCTTGAAGCCGCTCATCCGATCGCGAACGCCTGCAGTCCACGCCGGAGACCGCGCGAAGCTCTAGCTACTCACGTTGAAACCCCAGCCGCCGCCGCTCGTGAACTCCTCGCAGGCGCCGTTCCCGTCGGTAGCACCGTGATCCTCCGCAAGCAGTAAACGCCGCCGTTCAGGCGATCAAAGCAAAGACCGTTCACCTTCAAGTCCAAAGATCACGCCCGGATCGATTACGCGGAATCCGATCAGCGGTCGTGGTTCGTTGTTACGCTGCAACCAGAAAGTAATCGAGGTCAAAGTTGTGGATTAGGTGAGCCACGCGAAACCCCCTTCGATTTTGGAATATAGAATTAATTGGATCTAATTCGCATGAAAATCTTGCATGAAATTATTGTAGGAACGAGGTGAATTTCGAGTTCAAGACTCCCAAGCTTTTGGAGCAAACAAACCCACGTTCAATTATTATTCTGAGTCAAGGTAATTGGTGCAAAATGAGAATTATAGACGCCATGCATTACTTAGATTCCTTATATTGAATGAACTGAGTAGTAGGATAACGAATAGAAGGATTCTTGATTGACAGGTTATTTGGAAAGGACCGTTAAGTTAAGAATTGGAGGGAAAGAGTGAGATCAAAGCTCGAGGTAAGGGACTTTGTGCCGAATCTTTTTAAATGGGATTGAAGAAAACGAACTTCACTATTTTATGTGAAATTAGTACGATATTTTACTTAAAATGATTTAATGATTTTTATACGAGAATATCCCGAGATTTTATGTGAAAATACTTTGATATTCTATGAGAAGATATCTCAATATTTTATGCGAGAATAATCTAGTATTATATGCGAGAATGTCTTTGTATTTTATGTAAGGATATTCCAGTATTTCATGTGAGGATAGTACAGTATTATCTATGAGAATATTGCATGATTTTGTACGCGAGTATTACGCCCTATCTGATGTGAAAAGTCATGATTTGCATATCAATGATAATGGTTGTGGCATGTACACTATAGTTATGATGAATGATGGGACCCCATGCATGTTATGTATGCTATGAAATGAATTAATGAAAAGTGTGGACATTGGTCTCCCGAGAGCATTATGTGCATGGTCAAACATGCAATAGAGACCTATGGGTCAAATTACAGTGGGTCCATGAGGACTCAAATTATTACAGGGTGCATGAGGGACTCAAAATGAAATGACTCAGGATGACCAATCGGCCACACAAATAAAAAGGAAGTCATGGATTAAAGACCGACAATATGAGAAAGTTTTAGGTCCCGTGATAGGTACATTTCGAACAAGTTTAAAGTCATGATTGTATGTGTATGCATATCCCAAACCTCGTGAACGAGGTCACTTACATCGGGTATTGTTTTACAATACTCACCCTTTCTTTTTAAAAATGTTTTTTGGTAAGGCTGGGACGTGCGAGGCGAGTGACGAGGCGCGTTGCGAGGACCATGGGAATAGACATGTTTTCCGCATACATTTCTTTTCATAAATCGATGTCGTTCCTTTTTTTTTGAAGTTTAAACTTTTCTTTACTGAGATCATAAATAGGCCATGTTAAACCGCTCCGCTTATCTGCTTTTAAATGATTTACTTGGGATCCCTAAAGACAAATTATTTTAGTTGGAGGTTTTCTTTTAAGATCTTTTATCTCTTGGCCTATAAATGCATGCATGTGTAGTAATGTCCCTAAGAGTTTAGTCATAGAAAAGTAGGGGCGTTACAAGACTTATAGGACAGTAATTGAAGGTCACGAAGCCCATCTCAAACGCCTCCACAAGGATATTGTCGGTGAAGTTTTTCAATTCTCAAAGCTCTTTCCCTATTCCATTCACCACGTTGATCACTTCCGGGTAGAGATGTCTACGGGTCGAGGCAGAGTCGGGGAATGCTTTTCCGTCCTGTCCTCGCCCCCCATTTCATTCCTCGTCCCCGCAGAAATTTTCCGTTTAATTTTGCAGGAAACGAGGCGGGATTACCCGTCGAGAATTCGCGGGGATCGAGTTCCCCACGGAGAATAATTCTCTGTTTATCATTTTTATTTTTCTAAATTTTATTAAATAATTTATTTTTTTTGAAACTTTTTATTTAAATAGTTAATTCTTAATGAAAGATTTTTATTTAAGAGACATTTTTTCAATTTTCTTAGAAAAATTAAATGATATTAATACAAATTTAGAATTATGGTTGATTATATATATAAATAAATATATATTTTTTAAAAATAAATAAATCGGGGCGGGATGGGGTTAGGGTCTGGGTGGTGATGAGAGATATATTCCGTGATCCCATCCTCGTTTAGCCAACAAAGAAAAAATAGCTCCGCTCCCTCCCCCTCTCCCGTTGCCCGCCTAATCGGAAATTCCCCGTCCCTCTCGGTAGTTTCTTCGAAACGGCGTGACTGAGATGGCTTCGAGGTCTGGTCAGTTGCTGTATTAGGTGCGCCCTTTTTTATCTCCAAAAATTCACTCAATTTGGGAAAAGAGTTTGGTCTGCTTTATAGGATATTGCACCACTATATCTTGTTCTACAAAATAATAAGAACTGCTTTATCAAATATCATCTCTTTGTCCTAAATTATATCTACCAACTAGCTCCAGTGGTCTTTAGGCTCCCATGTAAACCTGTTGATGTTAAAAAGAAGAAGTGAGTTAGGGATAAATTAAACTCGACCACACATGAATATTAATATCAATTAATTCTTTTTTGAACAAATCTTAGTTCTACTGAGAATATATAGATTCGTTGAGAATCCTCCACTTTCGACTGCCACAACTTTCGTCAAAATTGAGTATAATTTTATGAGTCCGAAGGGAATGCTACATCACTTTGTTTTTAGGGAAGCCACAACGTGATAGGTACTTTTGATAGAGAAAGAATCTTTTTTATCAAGACCCCAAATGATTTCATCCTTACAAGTTCTATACCCTAACAACGTTTTTAACCAGTTGTTTGTGGTGTTGAGTGAGTTATAATAGTTTCTGGGTTATTATAATTTGTGTAATTATATAATATTATTTAAAATGCTAATTACTAATTCGTGGAGAACCTAAATCTACTCCTAAATATTTAGGTGTTAGTGTCACTTCAAAAACTGATTTATAAATAAAAAAAAGGGTTGTCTTTAAATAATTTATTAACAAGTAACCAAAAACAAACCCAACGAAAATATTATTTATGCATACTTTAGAGGCTAAAAACACAATATTTTGAAAAAAAAAATTAGTTCAATAATATTTGAATTGAGAAAACGAATTTTAATTTATTGATCGAGAATGCATGTCAATTATCACTATGATCATTTTAATCCTAATATTTAAAACTTTAATTACAAGAGAAGAGAGGAAAATTGAAAAAAAAATAATTAATTAAAAAAAAACATACATAACTTATTAAGAAAAATGATGTTAAATTTTAACATGTTTTAAAACAGCATCTCATTCATTGACTTTTTTTCAACATTCTAACAAATTTTTATTTTTTAACCATTTATAAAAGATAAAAAATAATATTGCAACTTTTGAAAGAGTAGAGTTAATTTTAAACAAATGGAAAAATTTTGGGCTAATTGTATAGATAATGATGTTTAAATATACTATAACAAAATTAAGGTAGTTTTGAAATTAATCATTTTTAAAATGTAAATAAAAAAAGAAATTGCAAATCTAAATTGGACAAGAAAAGTATGGTTTATAATAAGGTAGCTAAATCATATACCATGTACACGATTTATTGGCATGATAATTTGCACATTGGTGGGGTGACAACTCATATACACATTTTCGACTATTATTTATTTTGTAGATTTTTTTTAGAAAGTTCATTGTTTTTTATTTATTAGCATTCATTTTGACTTTATATTTATCACTTTAGTGGTTCAAAATAACTTTTTTTTGGACTTCTATACTTTGTTTTTTTTTTCTTATGTTTTATCTAATAGATTCAATTAATGTTCAAAATTTTACTTTAGGCACTAAAGAGTTAACGTTGGAAACTACATTACATTACTTTTTTAAAAAAAAAAAACTCATATTACATATATATATATATATTGTGTGTATATATATATAGGGGCAAATTTAGTTAAGGTCAAGGGGTTCGAGCCCCTCTCAAACTTTTTATTTTATATAATATGTATAGGAAAAATCAAATTAAAACACAAAAAAAAAATCTTCTGACTTAATGGTTAATATGCCTCAAGCTCCCTCTCAAGTCTCACGTTCAAGCTGATGGTCTTCTTGTCAGACAAAGGGATAAAGAAAATGAATAGATGTCTAAAGTAAGTCTAAAATGAATAGATTAGACAAAAATAAATATAGTCTAAATCTATATAAATGAGTCTAAAAAACTCAAAACTAAAAAGTGGAACTTGTGTACGATTGGCTCGATACTCGTAGCCCGAACATGCGTTTCATTAACGAAACCCTATACATTGGCCACGATTTAGCTAACTCGCAACCCAGGTACCCGAGTTAGCTACCTCAAATCTAGAATTATTTTGAAAACGGTCTTATTTTTGTTATTTTGTTTTAAATTACATTAATTTTTTTAAAAAAAAAAATCCCCAAATTTCAGACCTATTTTTTTGTAATTTAGCAAAAAAAAAGGGTCATTGGGTTGGTAGCAAAGAGACCAATCTATTTGCAAAAATATCAAAAATTTGAAAAGAGCAATTGAAATTACTAAAACACCCCACGCCAGTCACTGCTATCAGTAATATCACTGATAGGTTGCTATCAGTGATAACCTATCAGTGATATTACTGATAGAAGTCTGTTTATTTAATAACTAATTTTTTTGTCTGTTTATTTAATAATTAATTTTTTTCTTATAATTTTGATAAACTACTATTGTGATATCTATCATCGATGAAGTGATAGACTTCATCGTTGATAGTTGTCCGATAGACTTCTACCACAATTGTCTCATCTATTACATATTACTCATAACTTTTCTATTATCTATTAGACTTCTTGTTCTATTCGACTTCTATCACATCGCTCATCATCGATAGAAGTGATGACTACTATCATGTTAATGATTGATAAAAGTTAATGAAAAAAAGTGATAGACTACTATCACCGATGAAGTCATAGGTTTTATCGGTGATAGTTGGTCGATAGACTTCTACCCATCTATTACCTATTACTCATAACTTTTCTATTAGACTTTTTGTTCTTCATGATTATTAACTTCTTTCTTCTATCCGACTTCTATCAGTGATAGACAAACTTCTATCAGTGGTAGTTGTCTATCACTATCACTGATAGTTGTCTATCTGTTAGCTATTACTGTTTGTTGTGTGGTCTTCAAACTTTCTCATCAGATGCCAAAGTTCTTGTGTTCATAGTATTGATATTAAACTTTTGAAACAATCACAAATCTTGTATTGATAGTATGAATAGTATGATAACAACAATATTGAGTTCTATCTTGAAAAAATATATCTAAAACCAATTGTCAAAAATTACATCATGGTAAAAATGGTAAAAAATTACATGTTCTACGATTGTGACCAACACGATGACAATGATTACATTTTGTGTGACTTCTTGCTTCACCAATCGATGGAATCCTTTGCTTTCGGGGTCTTCCTGCTTGACGTTTAACAATTGGAGGCAATGCATTCATGTCAACATCTATCGAACTCCATTCAGAATGATTTCCAACTGGGCGGATTACACCTTCATAAGTTATCACTCCCATCACTAATTGCACAAGAGGAGCCATCAAAACAAGCATCATTAATATGAGCAACTAAAGGATATCTTGTATTTTGATCTTTCACTAAAGTTAAAAACCAAGCAACATCTTTATCTTCTTGAATTTTAACCACATCCTGAGCACCATTCATCCCATAACCTAATAACATCGACAATTCTATAGAAGAAATAAAACTATCCATTCGAACTTCTTTCACAATCAGATTAATAAAATCATCAAAACACATCATCTCATCAACCAAAATTCCAATGGTCTTGTAATTCTCGTAGAACTTTTTCTCATTCAATTGCCCACTATAAAAAATAACTATTGGAAACTTCATCATAGTTCCTACGAAAAGTAATAACAACATTAACAACATTAAGTAATATAGAAACCGATCACCATAATAGTCACTCGTATATCATTGATTAATGATATCACTAATAGTATTGATATCTATTGATCACTGATATAACTGATATCATTGATATCTACTGATCACTGATATCATATCTATTGATCAATGATATCATATCTATTGATCAATGATATCACTGATATCATTGATATCTAGAAAACAGTGATAGATATCACTGATATCACTGATATCATTGATATCTACTGATCATTGATATCACTAATATCATATATATTGATCAATGATATCACTGATATCATTAATATCTAGAAAACAATGATAGATATCACTGATATCACTGATGTCATGTGTATTCACTAGCATATCTAGAAAACAAAACAATCACCAAAATCAGACTTGCGACTCCAAAACATTGCAGAAAAACAGTGATATAACAAAATGAACAAAAGAAATACCCACGAAAAAAGCTCCGGTTGATTGAAAAACTCAAATACCCATGAAAAGAGCTCCAACAGAAGATCGTATATCACTAATTGGAAGCACAATAGTCACTCGTATATCACTAATATCACTAATATCATTGATATCTATTGATTACTGATATCACTGATATCACTGATATCATTATCTATTGATTACTGATATAACTGATATCTATTGATCATATCTAGAAAACAATGATAGATATCACTATTGTCACGTATATCGTCGATCATCTAGAAAGCGAGATTCTTGATAGAACAAAAATGAAGAAGACTTGCGACTCCAAAGCGTAAAAACAAAGTGATGTATTAAAATGAACATAAGAAATATCCACGAAAAATGTTGATTGAAAAACTCAAATACCCACGAAAAAGCTCAGTTGGACTTTGAAAAGATCGAATTGGAAGATACTTGACCGAATAAGAAGATACTACAATGCGATCGAATTGGAGAAGATAATCGGACAAACTTGCGACTTTGATCGAATGGAGAAGATAATCAAACAAACTCGATGAAAATTCATGGATCGCAATTCAACAGATCGAGTGGAAGATACACGATCGAATAGGTGAAGGCTTGCGACTCGATTGAATTTGAGAAGATACTCAAACTTGCGACTTGGCGTAAGATTGGACCGCAATCGAGAAGAGTTTGGGAAGATTGGGTGGAATCAAGAAGATGTTGTCGCAAAAATCGGAAGAAGAAAAATATAAAGTGAAGAACAAATACCAATTGAAAAACAAATACAATTAAAAGGGAATAAGTTTAAGCCAAGGGTATAATTTGAATTATAAAAAAATTAAAGATTTTTGCCATATTTGCCATTCTTTTAAAATGTTGTTATATCTACAAATACTAAAACCATAATTGCTACCCATTACAAATTCTCTAAAAAATAGGTATATTAAATAAATTATAATACATCTCATTTGATTTGGCTGTGAATTTAGAGCCTTAATAAAAAAATATAAATGTCGGGCATAATCATGTTTGTTTTGAATATAAAATATAAAAATAACAAGGAATATTTAAGTAACCGTGAAGAACAAATACCGTGAAGAACAAATAGCAATTGAAAAACAAATACTAATTAAAAATGGAATAGGTTTAAGCCAAGGGTATAATTGGAATTATAAAAAAAACTAAAGATTTTTGTCATATTTGCAATTATTTTAAAATGTTGCTATATCTACACATACTAAAACCATAATTGCTACCCATTATAAATTCTAAAAAAAAAACGGAACATGCAGGGCTAAACATGTAAATCAAAGTTTTCAATACAATTTCGAATAAAATGTTTAAATCAACGGCCAGGATTGCGTGGAACGAGATCAAAAGAAAATTCCTCCATTAATTCGTTGAATCCTCCAATTAAAACCTCATTTGAATCTGCGACCCTATCGTTTATCATACGCCCTCACATTTTCCTCCTCCTCTCGCCGATCCCCGGCGGTCGACGATTCTCTCTTCCACCTCCGACGATGGGAGGCGCCGCCGACAACGGTACTCTTCTCTCTTTCTCTCTCACCAATCAATGGCACTTCGTGTTTCTTAGATCAGATCCACTGTAATTCCTTTCTGAAATTTCTCTCTTCTCTTTGCATTTTGCAGCTTCATCGGGATCCTCGTTCCTTTCCGATAAATCGGCGAAGATCTTTGTCGCCGGTCACCGTGGCCTCGTCGGTTCCGCCATTGTCCGCAAGCTCCAGCAGCTTGGATTCACGAATCTCCTTCTTCGTTCCCACTCCGAGCTTGACCTAACTCGCCAATCCGATGTCGAATCGTTCTTCGCTACTGAGAAACCTCGATTCGTTATCCTCGCTGCCGCTAAAGTCGGCGGCATTCACGCTAACAACACCTATCCTGCGGATTTCATTGCCATTAACCTTCAAATCCAGACTAACGTCATTGATTCAGCCTATCGCCATGGCGTCGAGAAGCTATTGTTCCTCGGCTCGTCGTGTATTTATCCAAAATTCGCTCCACAGCCGATTCCGGAAGATGCATTGCTGACCGGTCCATTGGAGCCGACGAACGAGTGGTACGCGGTGGCGAAGATCGCCGGAATCAAAATGTGTCAAGCCTATCGAATCCAATACAACTGGGATGCAATTTCAGGAATGCCGACGAATCTGTACGGCCCGAACGACAATTTCCACCCGGAGAATTCACACGTCTTGCCGGCGTTGATGAGGAGGTTTCACGAGGCGAAGGTAAATGGAGCAAAAGAAGTGGTGGTTTGGGGAAGTGGAAGCCCTCTCAGGGAGTTTCTGCACGTCGACGATTTGGCCGACGCCGTCGTGTTCCTCATGGAGGAATACAGCGATTTGGGTCATTTGAATGTTGGAAGTGGAAAGGAAGTGAGCATCAAGGAGCTGGCTGAGTTGGTGAAGGAAGTGGTGGGATTTCAAGGAGATCTTGTTTGGGACAAATCAAAGCCTGATGGAACTCCTAGGAAATTGATGGACAGTTCCAAGCTTGCAGAATTGGGATGGAATCCAAAGATTTCTCTCAAGGATGGCCTTGTGGATACTTACAGATGGTATGTTCAAAATGTGCAGCAATGAACAAAAATCAGGTGAGTTCACCATTTTCAGTGATCTGTTTAAACCTTTTGTTGTGATTGTAGTTTATAAATTTGTATTACTGAATCAAATTTGCTAGATTTGAAGCTTTGGTTACTTACTGATATATGATTTGATGCCTATGGAGATTGATGTCAGATCTTTCCTTGACAATTCTGTTGATCTTACTATAGTAGATTGAGCCAGTTTGTATTTATACAATTGAGAATAAAGCATGCAGATTTGACAACTTTTTCTTTCTTACATGTTGGTTTGTAAGGCTTAGGGAATTTGATGATTCCAAGGCTGGATTTGAAATGCTTGATGGGTCTGAAAATCTGTAGTGAGTGATATGATATCTTTATTCATCTTTAATGGAAGAAAATGCCCATTCTTATTTGTATGAGATAATACCTTTCATGGCAATTCATAATAGGAAGTTTAGATGGAATAAAAAGACAATTTCCTTTTGAGGTGCTTAGATTTAGTTATTGTTTTTTTTTTCTTTCATTTTTTTAGTTAAGGAGTTTCGAACCTCTGACTTTAGAATTCAAGTACAAACAGATCTTGTTTAAGTAAGATCGTTGGAACTTCTAACTTTATGATAGATGACGCTATGTAAATTTTAACTAGTTGAGCTATGTTTGAGAAAATACCTCATTTCCTTTATGGTAGATACATTAGAGAAAAACAAGTTGTCATCTGGAGACAGATTAGGTCGTGAAGCAAACTGAAAAGCTTAGCTTCGTGGAATGGACCAATCATGTGTACATCAACTCCCTCAAATTCGAGAAACATCAAGTTGAACATAGTTCAATGGATAAAAACACCTTTCTTGAAATCGAAGTTTGAATCCTCACCCCTCGTTATTGTACTATAGAGCTAGAGAGGATGAGAAGTGTCACAAGTTTGTTCATTTCATTAAATACTTAGATCAATTTGTTTGGTTTTTTTAGCCAATTTGATTAGGACCTTTTACCACAGTTTAGAAATAAATAGAGAGAAGAGTTCACCTTACTTAAGAGTGTGTTGGACAAAACTTCATGGGAAGGTGATTTTGAATGGCTAAAGATTTTTTTTCTCTCTCTCCCTCCCTAAAATCTGCAATATTCCCTGACAAATAAAAATTACTCTATGAATTTAAAGGTTTAAATCTTATTCTAGTCTTTAAAAAGATCTATTTTAACTCCTAAAGTTTCAAAATGTTATTTTTTGATACTTCAACTTTCAAGTTATCATATTTTGGTCTCTAAATATTCAAAATGTCTATTTTAGTCTCTAAAGTTTTAACAATATTCATGGTCTTTCTTATGTTACTTGTCTACCTTAAATTTACTTTGTCCAATGTTCGTCTCAATTTAATTGGCTTGAAATCATACTTATATTAACATGTTAGTACACATACATTGAAGCTAAGTCATTCATTTGTTAAAATTAAAAGATAGGTAAGAACTAAAACAATTATTTTTTTAAAGTTCGAAGACTAAAATAGACATTTTAAAAGTTCATAGACCAAAATGGAACCAACTTAAAAGTTCATGGACTAAAATAAATATTTTGAAAGTTGAATGACTCAAATAGAATAAAAGTTCAAGAAAACAAAGTAGGATTTAAACCACTTTAGAATATATATATATTAAAAAAAGTACTTAGAATTTTAGATGCGAAATCAAATAAACTTGTGATAAAAGACACTTTTATAAAAATGTATTGTTTCGCGCGCTAGTTTGGAATCAGAAATCCCCGAGTTTCTAATTCATATGTTTGGGGTGTTGGACTAGTTTGCTCAACTTGTGATTTTTTTTTAGATCCATTTTTTTACTTGATAATTGTTTGTTAATTGCATATCAATATGTTAACTAATTATGTAGATCAATAGTTTCAATAATAGTTAAATGTGAATGTGTAATTTGTACAAATATATTAATATCTAATTTACTTCATTTATTATGATGTAAAATTAAATAACATTAGTAAGGACATATAATTTAAATTATTAATACTCTATTTCAAAAATATTCAGAAAACTATTTTAGAAACTTTAGTTTAGAAATCAAAATATTAGAAGACTATTTAAGAAATTAGAGAATTTAAACTCTATTTCACAAAGTATTTCATAAATCTAGGGAGTCTCTTTTGCGAATTAAAATATTAGAGGTTTATTTAAGAAATTATGGAATTTAAATAAAATTGTTTACCGTATTTTGAAATCTATTTCAAAGATAAATGAGATTTTATTTTAGAAATTAAAATATTAGAAACTATATTTTGCACATTATTTTGAAACTTATTTCAAATGTATAATGGATTAAAAAAACTTGTTAGTAACCATTTTTAGTTTTATTTTAACCATTTAAAAAATAGACTAGGTGATTGAGTCGTTGAGTGATCGTTGGGGTTGTCAGGTTGATGGGGTGTTCAGGTCGCCTGAGTGGTCGTTAGGTGGTTGTCGGGTGGGTGGGTTGCTGGAGTGCTCATGTCGTCATAGTGGTCACTTGGTGGTTGAGACAGTGGTTGTCAGGTGGTCGGGTCGCTAGAGTTGTTGTCGGTGTGGTCATTAGAGTAGTCGGGTTGTTGGGTGGTCGGGTCGCTAGGGTGGTCACTTGAGTGGTCACCATGTGGTCGTCAATAGTTTTTTGGGTGGTTGGGTAGGCAGGTCGTCAGAGTGATCGTGGAAGTAGTTATCAAGGTGATCGAGTTGTTGTGGTGATTGGGTCATCGGAGTGATCACTAGGTAGTCGTCGACGGTGGTTGCTAGGTGGTTAGATTTTCAAGGTAGTTGTCAACTATGGTTGTCAGGTCGACGAAGTGATCGTCAACTATGGTTGTCAAGTGGTTGGGTCGTTAAAGTGGTTTGTATGTGGTTGTTGGCGGTGGTTCGGACAAGTTGGGTTGATGTGGTTGGATCATCGAAATATCAAGTTGTTGGGGTGGTCAAATTGCTGGTGGTCGTCAAACTAATCTATAGAGTTCTCACCGCAGTGGTCGTCGGAGGTAATCGTCAGTGGTGGTAGCACCGATAATGATCGTTGGAATTATCGTTGTCGGTGGTCGCTGGAATTGTTTTTGAAATGGTCATTAGAAATGGAAAACGACAAATGAAAGAAGAAAAAATGAACAAAAAAAAAAAAGTGGGATTGCAGCGTTATAATCCATGAGATTGTGTTTGAAAACCAAAAATTTTAATCACCTTATTCCAAATATGGTTTTGACTTTGGAACTCAAAACCATGGCCAAGCCGAACACCCTAAAGTGTTTTGATATTTTTATTTCTTTTAACCCATTCATTTGGTAACATACTGCTTTAAGGAGGTGCTTAACTAGTGGGTTAATTCGACGGGAAAGTCAAGTTAATATTTAGCAGGTAAAGTTTTTTCTTTTTTTTGGGGGAAGTGTAAAAATGGCAAAAAAGAAATAGATAATTGCAAGCGTGTCTTGTATTTTTTTATTTTGCAAGCATAGCAAAAATTTTGGCCCAATCCATTATAAATTCGCAAAAAATTCATAGTATCCTTATTGTATAATCTCGCATCTTTGTAATATCAAGTACATCGACGGTTTATCATTGATATATTATGGATATACTCGATATACCTAATATATAATATTGATATACTATTGATATACTTTATTTAGTTTATCAATGAAGTGGAAGTTCTAATATTTAATATATCAATAGTATATCAAAAATAGTTAATGCAAATATATATCAATAATATAATAATGATTCAAGCTCGGTATATTACATATATTTAATACGTATATGAACAATATACTACTGATATGCCATATTTATATAAATGAATTGAATAAAAACCCTAATATTTAGTATATCAATAATATATTAAAAATAGCTAATATGAATTATATCAAAAGTATAATAGTGGTTCATACTCAGTCTATCAAATATTATAATATTAAAGATATCAATGATATACTTTACTTAACATATTAAGAATGAAAAAAGATATGTGTAATATAAAATATATGAGTGATATATACTATTGATATACCTTATTTTAGTTTTCCACTTTATTTAATCGTTTTTTGTCACTACATTTTTGTTGATACACTTATTTTTTTCGATACACTATATCAGTAATAAGTGATATAGTATTTTATCACTTAAAATGATCAACCATATTACTGAATGAAGTATATCACTGATATACTACTGATATACTCAGTGTTAGGTATATCACTGATATACCAAAATATGCAAAATATCCTAATTTTACTGATATATTTCATATATATTATATCATTTAATTAGTATATCTAAATATAAGTGTATCAATAGTGAGTAATATATTACTAATATACTTCACTTTAGGTATGTATCAGTTGACAGATATACCAAATGTACTACTGATATACTATTTATATACTAAATATAAAGTATATCAGATATACTACTAATATATCATTGATACACTGCTAAGGGTAAGATTGGAATAATAAAAAAACGAAAATCAGTTTAAAAACATTTTGTTATATTTACAAATCTCTAAAAATCTTGCAAATATCCTAATATTTCTTGCTATCCATTATAATTCTCTTTTTTTTTTCGAGCTATTTGTTAATTTTGGTGGGTTAAAACGGTAAAATCACATTTACCTTTTGTTGTTATTCGCATTGGCCATGCTATACAATAATTTTTATGCTCCACACATTAAACACTCAAATATGCAAATCAATTTATACTTTTGATGCTTACCATTTAAACATTGATAACACGAATTTAGACTTTTGAATTTTAGACTACAAAGATTCAAGTTTCATAAACCACCAAATAACAAATTGAATTACAAGTTGTTATGATTTAAAAATTAGAATTTCATCCTTATAATTTTATAAAATCTCATAAATAATTTTTATCGTTAAAAGCCACTAACGAATTGAGTACATGACAATTAGCTATCTTGTCACGTACTCAATTCATGAGTGGCTTCCTATCACATGCTCAATTCATTAATGGCTTCTAATGATCACGCACTCAATTTTAAGAACTATTTATAAGGTTTTATCAAACTATAATTTCTTCTAAAAAAATTAATTTTTTATGTGGTTATAAAGTGGGCTATACACAATACATGGGTCCAGCTGAGGTTACACTCAAGCATTTTTTAAGGACAAAATACTAACTTTTAAAACTACATAGATGGAATTCCAACTTTCTCCCACCTATAAATTTAGTCTAATTAAAACAACAAAACACCCCATGAAAAAAAATATATCATATTCTAGTCCCTCATTTTGAGTTGATGAAAGGGATTTGGGTCATATTTTTCTACTGAAATTTGAGATAGATAGCTATAAAAGAGTATCCTAATAAAAATAATTACAAACATCACATTTTTTAAAGTAATTTTAAGTATATATATATATATATATATATATATATATAGTAGTCATCCATTGCATTAAAAATAGAAATTCATATGTTTTAATTTTATGTGATGAGGGCATATTTATTTCTCCACTTGAACGGTTCATACGATAATAGTGTGTTTAACATTTTAAAAAAATACTTTTAATTTAAAATATAATTTTTTTTATAAATACTTTTGAAAAAAAAAACAATAATTTGAGGTGTGTTTAGTAAAACTTTTTAAGGGATTTTAGATGATCAAGTGTTTTTTAAAAAAATGTTTTAATAAATAAAAATATCTTTAAAATTTTGAATTAATGTAAAAACTATTAGGGAAGGAACAGTTTACAGATAAATTATCCACTTTAGAGCAATTAACTAAAATTTTTTAAAATATGTAGTAAGAAAGAAAAACATATTTGTAATGGATGAAATCATCTTGAATATAGTGCAACCAAAAAATTATTTAAATTATTTTTCTAACACAATTTGAAATATGTAAGATATAAAACCATTTTTATTCAAAACGTTTTTTTTAAGAAAAAAAAAACTTAAACTAGAAGGTATTCCAAACACATTCTATATTTTACCTTATTAAATTTCATTATCGAGTAGAAATTTGATTGAAAAATATTTAAAACATGTAAATTAGATAAGGGTATACATTTTAAGGACTAAATAATTCATTTAGTCAAAGAAAAAAAAGAATTGGTCAACAGAAATTCTAGAGAAAATATAGAATGATGGATTTAGGCAGACAAGTACTAAATTTACATAATAGATATGAAAAAAGTGAGAAAGAAAAATTCCAAAATAGATCCACAGAAAATAACAAAACCTTGAGACCCATCATTTTCACTAAAATTTTATGTTCCCATGTAATCTCCATCACCTTACATTTCTGTCCATATCTATAATAAACCAAATAGAACTCAAAAAATAAAAAATAAAAAATAATGACACTTGTTTCATTCTAAGAGTTACTTTTTTTCCCTAAAAACAAATGTTGAAGATATTACATCCAAATAATTTTATTTTTCTTCCAATTTTCAAGTGGACTGAATACATGATTTAGTCCATAATATTGGATGTCTTTTTTTATTGAGTTCTTACCATCAAAAAAATACTTTATATTTGAACCTTTTTTTTTTAAATTTAGTTTCTCATGGTTCGTGAAGGTTAAAATGGAATAATAATAAGCATATATAAATAATAAGAAAGATAGCCTTAACTAACATCAATCGTATTATATTTCACACTTCACGGCGTCGTGATTCGAATCTCCCCACCCCCAATTGTTGATGTACTAAAAAACAATAAGCATATATGGTATAAATTATTAATAGTTAGTGAATTTGTGAAAATTTAGAGAAAAAAAATCTTCTAGAAGAAGAAAACTTGAAACTTTTACTGGGAATTGAAAACTTTCCTCTCTTTGTCTTTGTTGACCTTTTTTCTTTTATAAAGTTTCACGAAGTATTATGTTAGTGTAAAATAAGTTTATCTCTAGTCAATTTTAATATTCACCAATTGTAAGAGACTATATTAAAAAATGTTGAAAACAAAAGGGACTAAATTGAAACTTTTTAAAGAATATGGATGATGTTACAAAAATTCTATTACTATTACCTTATAATCTTATTACGTTTATATCCAGATCCATTACACTTTACTAAACACGCCCTTACTATATTTACAAATCACCTGACCACATTTTATTATCTTCCAAATAACCCTCTTTTTAACCAATTAAATATATGGATAAATATATGTGTTAATCTCGGATTTTATTTTATTTATTTAGTCCCAATTATTTAAAATTTAACTCAGTCGTTTTATATTTTTTTACATTTTTTAATTATACCATTTTTATAAGTGAACATTAAAATTGGTAGATTATAAGCATTAAAATTGGTAGATTATAAGCTTACAAGACATGGTGCAAACTATCAATTTCAACATAACTAGATTTTTTTTTTTTTTGAGTTCAACGGACAGGGATAGAACCATTGATCAGATGATAATTGTTGTTTTATCCATTGAGCAATACTTGAATGGGTCAAAGTTCAACTAGTTAAGATATTATAATTTCAATCAAAGGGTATGATGTTCGAACCTCCTTCCCACACATTGTTAAACTAATAATTATTATTATTAAGTTGACAAGAATTTAGAAGATAAAAAATGCCACCCAAGGTAGGAAAGCTTTAGGGGTTTTTTGTACGGATAACCTCCTTTCAGCTCGATTATAAACCTATTATATATTATAATGGAAGTTTACATGCTTTGTCTGATTTCACTAATCGACACTCTCGTTTCGGTAGTACTTACGACGTCAATTAAAAACATAAACAACGAGAGCGAGAGAAAAGCAATTATCGGTTAAATTTGCCTGACTAGACTCTCGGTCTACTGTCGACTTGACCAGATCGAGATCGTTATATACGGGTTAACCACAATGAGATCGAGAGCGGTAGTATTTACATTTGAAACGGTAAAGATACCATCAGTGATATAGGTATGACGACGTTATATGGCGTTGCGTTCGTATAGTCTGCGAGTTGACAGTACAGCGGGAGCAGTAGTGATTCATGTCATCAAAAAACACAATAATATGTCTAGATCGAGAGCGGCTGACGACATCAAAAGGTTATCCATCGATAAATATAAAAAGTGGGTCTTCTGTCGATAATCGAGCCAAAATGAGGTCATCCGTACAAAAAATCCAAGCTTTAATGTCCATAAATTTTGATTTTTTCCTTCTCACCTGAACTTGTTCTTCATCTAAATTTTGTCAACTCACTAAAATGCAGTGTCACATAAACTTATTATCAATCAATATTAACATTCAAATGGTAAAGAACTAAATCAAAATATTTTAAATAAGAGAGATTAAATTGAAAAGAAAAATCCAAGAAATCATCCAATAACTAGAGCCAATCAACCAATGATATTATTTCTATTTTTTTATTTTTTAAAAATTATATGAGAAATTATAATAAATAAATAAATAAAAATAGAGGGGGTGCTTCAAACTTCAAAGGCTTTGGGGGTCCATAGATCAGATGGTTCAGTCTGTCCCATACTGAGGACCCTGACCACCCTCCTATCAGTTTGCTTTGTCACTTCACTATTACCCATTTTGTATATATTATATATATATTTTTAATCAAATATTATTAATTAATTTTATACTCGATTTCTGTCACTTCACTATTACCCATTTTGTATCCTAACTCTTAAACTTATTGAGTTGGATCGATTTTTCATGTTTTTCAAATTTAATTATATCAACTTTAGTCTAATTCTCTCCCTCATTTGTGGGTTTGAAATTTTGAAAAAAGATCCAACAATTGAAAATCAATAGAGAGTAAATGACTTTACATGGATTCAAACATAGGAACTCCGACTCTAATACCATGAATATTGTTTTGTGAAAATCATGGTATACGAGCATAAAGTCTTGTGTTCGAACTTCTGTAAAGTCGTTTCGTTCTCAATTAATATTGATTTTCATTTGTTGGGTTATTCTTCAAATTCCCAAACCCACAAGTGAGGGAGAGTTGGACTAGTGTTTATATAATTAAATTTACCATAATTCAACTTGAGGTTGATTGGTGATTTAACAATATTAGACTAGTGTTGATATAGGATTAAATTTACCATCACCTATTAGCTTAATCTTTTGGATTGATTGTTGATTTAATATAGTATCAGAGCAAGAGGTTATGTGTTCAAACTCTAATAATGTCAATTTCTCTCCCAATTAATATTTATTTTCACTTGTTGGGTCATTCTACGAATTTTCAAGCCCACAATTAGAGTGTGGATGTAATTCAATTTACAATAACCTTAAGGTTTACACCTCAAACACATTATTATAATTAGTTAATTTATGCATTCATCCTACTTAATTTTGTGAAAAAGTTATTTTGTTGAAGTTAGTAAGCTTACCGAGATTTTTACATTTTTTCTTTTCTATTAAAATAATGGTTGAATTAGTGAAGTAAAGATTGCAACATATGTCTAAAGGATTTGATTTGATGCAATTAAAAGTTTGAAAATACATCTAACTTAACAAGTTCAGAGATCAAAACTTAGGACTTGTTTGATAGGTAATCCGGACTCTGTTTTATGTTTTCAGATTCACTGAATTCAGTGAATATGTGTTTGGATGACTTGTTTTCGAGAACTGTTTTTGAATTATGTGATCTAAATAGTAGAAATTTTGAAAACAACATTTTAGGGCTTGTTTGGTTGGCAATCTGGATTCTGTTTTATGTTTTCGGATTCGCTGAATTCAGTGAATATGTGTGTGACAGATGTGTTTTCAAAAACTATTTTTGGATTTTGTGATCCAAAAAGTAGAAATTATAATATTTTTATGTTTTCATTGTATCCAGATTCTGAATTTGAAATTTTAAAATGCAGAATTATATTAAACAAAGGTAAAAATCTTAATAAATATAAGATTTCATGTTATAAACTTAATTTACTTTTTTAATTTTAAAAAATGTATAATATAATATATTATAAAGTTATATAATATTATATTTTAAAATAATGATTATACAAAATTTATAATAAAAAAAATATGTTCATAAATTAATTAATAATATCTTATACTCAACTTTATATTTAGTTTTGCAACTAACACTAATTTTATGATCTATAAATATATTATAGAACACATTTTGAACAATTATTTAAATTGTAATCAAATTCCAAAATCTGCTACTAAACACATATCTTACAACATGAAATACAATTTTGTTTTCATTGAATTGTTGTTTTCAAATTTTTGTTTTCAGATTGCCTACCAAACAGGCTATAGTTTTCATTGTATCCTGATTTTGAATTTGAAATTTTAAAATGCATAATTATATTAACAAAAAGATAAAAATGTTAATAAATATAGTATTTGATGTTACAACACAATTTATTTTTACTTTATAAAAAAAAACAAAATTTATTTTTCTAAAATTAAAATATGTATAATATAATATATTATAAATTATATGATATTATATTTAAAATAATAATTATACCAAATTTATAAAAAAAAAAAATGTTCATAAATTAATTAATGATTTATATTTCATCCAATATTTAGTTTTGCAACTATAACTAATTTCATAATCTATAAATATGTTATAGAACACACTTTAAATAACGGTTTGTTTTCAAATTTCTGTTATCAGTTTATTTTTCAATTCTCAGTTTTTTTTTGTTTTTCTTGCTTCCAATCGGCATATGCATTTCCCTTATTTGTGTTTTTCCCTTTCAAAAGATTTTGGAAAACCCTTTCCCAACCATTTGTTCCTTCCTTTGTTTGTTTTGTTTGTGGTAGGCTAGGGGCATATTCGTAATATTACCATATTGTTCAATGCTTATTTTTATCCCACACTTCTATAAATATATATATCTGTTGTGAAATTGAGAGACAAAATCGGGTACCAAAACTTTACCATAATATATTATAATAATAATAATAATAATATAAAGAAAAGAAAGTAGAATTATATGGAATGTTATTTAAAAAGAAAGTGTGAGAAAAGAGAGAAGATTTGAGAAATTTTTCACCAATTGTGTCATTTTATTTTCCACTATAAGCCACTATTTATAGGCAATTTGGAGAGCATGATGTAGTCTATTTGGACACTAATCTATGGGTTTTGTTGGACACATGAGAGAAACTTTGGCTATGGAGAATTTGCCACTTGGCATGGGTATCAAAGTGGCATATGAAATGGGCATTTACATATGTAATATTTACTATACTCCCCCTTAAATGCTCATTTATATAAAATATGTCTCGTTAAAACCTTACTAGGAAAAATCCAATGGGAAGAAAAACCCTAGTAAAGGAAAAAGAGTACATATTTTATATAGTTTCCTATAATACATTCACTCTCCCTCATGGAGACATCACTAAAAGTCTCTGAGTCGCCGCATTCCATGGTTATGTACTAATTTCTCAAAGGTTGTAGTTGGTAATGCCTTCGTAAATAAGTCGGTCAGGTTATCCTTCGAACAATTTTTTTGTACAGTGATATCACCATTTTCTTCCAGATCATGAGTGTAGAAAAGCTTTGGTGAGATATGTTTCGTTCTATCTCCTTTAATATACCCTCCCTTGATTTGGGTTATACAGGTTGTGTTGTCTTCGTACAATATTGTTGGAAGATGTTTACTATAAGACAAACCACATGTTTCACGGATATGTTGAGTCATCGACCTTAGCCATACACATTCTCGACTTGCTTCGTGAATTGCAAGGATTTCGGCATGATTTGAAGAAGTGGTTGTTATGGTCTGTTTTACTGATCACCATGATATGACAGTTCCTCCACATATGAACATATAACCTGTTTGAGATCTAGTTTTGTGTGGATTAGATAAATATCCAGAATCTACATAACCAACTATATCAAAATTGGATTTGTTAGAATGAAACAACCCCATATCAATTGTTCCTCGGAGATAATGAAGTATATGTTTAATTCCATTCCAGTGTCTTTTGGTTGGACAAGAACTATATCTCACTAATAAATTTACTGAAAATCCGATATTTGGTCTTGTATTATTAGCAAGATACATAAGTGCACAAATTACATTAAGATATGATACTTCAGGACCAAGAAGTTCTTTGTTATCATCTCGAGGTCGAAATATATCTTTCCTTATATCCAATGAACGAACTTTCATTGGAATGTTCAATGGATGTGCTTTGTCCATATATTTTTTTTTTATAATTTTCTCTGTATAAGTTAACTAATGAACAAATATCTCATATGCTAAATGTTCAATTTACAAACCAAGGCAAAATTTTGTTTTTCCAAGATCTTTCATCTCGAATTCTTTCTTAAGATATTCTATTACCTCTCATAACTCTTCAGGAGTTCCAATTATATTTAAGTCATCAACATATACAATTATAATAACAAATTCCGACTGTGATTTCTTTATAAAAACACATGGGCATATTGGATTATTTTGATAACCTTCTTTCAACAAATATCCACTCAGGCGATTATACCACATTCGTCCTAATTGTTTTAATCCATATAATGATCTATGTAACTTTATTGAATACAATTCCCGAGAATATGTTTCTGGTATTTTAAATTCTTCTGGGATTCTCATATAAATGTCATTATCCAGAGATTCATATAAATATACTGTGACTACATCCATCAGATGCACGTCAAGCTTTTCATATACAGTCAGGCCAATTAAATATATGTATATATATTGCTAGGGGTGAAATTAAATCCAAAATACAAATAAGCTACGAGGGAATCTAGGTCTTTTGTGATCCAAGACTCGATCTAGGTTAGACAACTAAGCCTACAACGACCATGCCCAGGCGACCCCAAGCCAAGGGTCGATCTCATGAGGTTGAGCCCCCTCCACAGTTAGTTGGTCTAATCCAATTATGGCTCAACTCGAATCTTAAGAATTCTAAATTTGATGCCAATGAAAAAAGAACTACGAGGAATCTTAATTTTTTTTTTTTCTTTTACTATTTGTAAGGTGAGAGATTTAGACTTTTAGTCTCTTAATCTAGAATATTTTATGTCGGTTGAGTTATGTTTATATTGACGCAGGAACCCTAGATTAAATCTATTATATATAAAAAAATATTCACAATTTACACTTCCCTGATTTTATTCCCCGATTATCATTTAAAAATGTGTGTCTTAAGACAGATCCTCTTGTTTGAAATTCGCACGTCATTTTTTTTTTCCTTCTAATTTTTTCATTATAATGAAAGGGAAACAATTAATGTCAATTTAGAATATCAAAAAAAATTATATTTTTAATTCTTTTATTTATTTATTTATTTAATCCAATTGTTTGCTTGTAGCTGTAAGTTTATATTTCCTCGTCACGATGCCTTTATTAAATTGAATCCATAATTTATTTGGAGACAATCAAATCCATCACTTTCTTTCTTTTTTTCCATTTCTTTTTTTTTTAGAGAATCCATCACTTTCTTATAGCTTTTTTGAAAGTTTCAAATTCACGTTTTTTTTTCAATCAACTTGTTTTCAAATTGGGTTATAGTCCATCACTTTTTTTTTTAAGGGAAATTGTATTGGGAACAAAATATGGGTTCTTATTTATAAATATAGCAAGTTTTTTTAAAAAATTGTAAATATGGTAAACATTTAAAATAACATTTTTTAATCTTCATTTTATCCTTATTTGAAGGTTGATAGACTTTTATCACCCGTTTAATCTATCAATGATTGACTTTTATCACAATTAGGATTCTATCAGAGATAGATTTCTATCACTAATCAACTTTTATCACAGTTAGAAGTCTGTTGATGATCGACTGCGATAGAATGCAATACATGAAGTAGACTAATAAATTTTTATCAAGGTTAGGAGTCTATTAATGATAGATTTCTATATTTAATAGGACTCTTACCACAATTTGAAGTCTATCAGTAATAAACTCTAATATACTGTAAAAATGAAGAAAGATTTGGAGTAGTATGCAAGTAGACTTTTTCAAAATCATGAGTCTAGCAGTGATAGACTTCTATTACTAATGTATTTCACAGTGATATATGAAATAAACAACTTAGTAATAGACATGATAGGATAGTTATAAACTTCAATCACATAGCCTAGCTTATTCAAAATGAAAATTAACCTATATTAACTCTAGCTAATTCAAGATTCAAATTTTTAGTAATCACAAGAGAGATATTCTAGCAATTAATATATACATTTCTATCAGTGATAGACTTCGATCACGCACTACTTCTAATGATAATGATAGAAAACTATCCAAATAATAAACTTCAATAAGAAGAGAGAAACAACATTATTCAAACAAAAAAATAAGAAACAACACATATAAAAGTCTATCAGTGATAGTGATATACTTCAATCAGAAGATGAAAACAATATATAGAAGTCTATTAGTAATAGTAATAAACGTATATCACTGATAGACTTCTATCACAATACAATAATTGAAGTCTATTAGTGATAGGCTCCAATCACTTTAAAAAAATTCGAGTATTGGATATCGATTCAACATTGGAGAAAGGAAGAAAAAATCATAAGAAATAAAAAATAAAAATAAAGAAAGATAATTTGTGAGAAAAATAAAGAAAGATTAATCAAAATTTTCATTTGGGCTAAAGATAAGACACATGGGTTTTTTAGTAATTTAAATGAAAAGTTACCTAATATATGTAAATAATTTAACAATTTATTATATTTACAATATTTTAGCTTTATTTTGCTATTTGGTCAATTGTCTCCCTCTTCATTCCATTACTTTCTTTGCCGGCTTGAGAACACGCAAAGGTTTAAACCTTAGCTCACTCCCCTCTTATGGAAACCGATTTTTCTGTTGCTTTCAAGTTGTCGAATGTTGGGGGGCCTTTTTGTATTCTCATTTTAAAAAAAGATGGTTGTCGAATGATAAATTAATTAATTTATTGCTCAAAATTTTTAATTTATTTATTTCACAACTTCAATATTTAATACTTTCTTATTAAAAAAAATACCATAATAAATGTACCAGACAAATTAAAAAGATACTATGGCTTTAGAAAAATGTAATTTTTTATTTTTTTTTATCGCACTGATGGGTAGAGAGTCTAAACATCTAACCTCTTCTATTAGTATAAATGTCTTAACTAATTATTTTTGTTCAAAGTTCAACAAAGAAGTTTGAAGTTTTAACAAAGGTTTAGGACATATGATTTAACCCTATACTTCAATTGGCAATATCTTAGGTCTCGTTTGATACTCATTTAGTTTTTATTTTTTATTTTTGAAATTTAGACTTATTTTCCTACCATTTCTTTATCATGGTTTTCACATTTTCTTAAAAAAAATATTTGAATTTTTAGTCAAATTAAAAAAATATAGTTTTTTTTAAAAAAAAAATTCAAAAGGACTCGATTTTTCACAAAAGAAAGAATTTCATAGGTATAATATTTATAAACTTAATTTTTAAAAATCAAAACAAAAAACAATAGGTGGTAGGTTTACTTTATTATAAAAACAAACAAACGACAAAACTCCTTCAATAATGTTCTCTTTTCCCACTAGTTTCTTTTTGTTATTTTTGGGTAAGAAAAATATAAAATCATTTGGTAGTTCTTTTTCCCCATTTCTTGATTAAAAAAATGTTCTTGGAATATTTAATAAAAAAACTATTTTAATTTCCTTTTTAGCTCACTAAGTATTTTTTTGTAAAAATATTATTTTATTATTTAATAACATTTTTTTTAGTTCAACAACATTTAGAGTGAGAGATTCGAACTTCTAACCTTTTCATCGAATTTATTTATAAGTTACAAGTCCGGTAATCGAAGAAAAATTATAAGAAAAAGCTCAATATTTTGTATTTACCCTTCAACTCAACTAATAATTTTTTAAGAAAATTTAGTTACTTAAGTGAGTATTAAAACGAATATCCAATTAAAAATCGAACTAAAAATCACTTAAATTTAGTGATAGATTGCTAAATTTGAATAATTAAGCGCCTGTTTGATAAAAATGTTTTAGTTTTTCAAAATTTGTGATTAGTTTTCATCATTTCTCAACCATATATTTTATCTTTCTTAAAGAAGCATTTGAATTCTTGGCCAAATTCTAAAAACAAAAACAAAAACAAAATTTTCAAACTACTTTTTCTAACTTTTAAAATTTTGCTTCATTTTTGAAATTATATGTAAAAAAATAAATAACAAAACAAGAAAAATTTACCCAAGTTTAACCAAATTAGAAGTGTCATATAGCCAAAACCAAAGCATTATTTTCGAAAAATAGGTTTGCTCAGCCACATACAAATAGAAAATTTGAATGTATTCTTAAGATTATATATCAAGTATATATAATACGCCAAATTATTACATAAGATGACTTTGACATATTAAAAATAGCAAATTTGAATGTATTATTAAGATCAGTGTATATCAAATAAATAATATGTCAAATTATTGCATAACATTAATTTGATTTTTTAAATTAGTATACTAAATTTTGTAACGACCGTAAAATTCGAGACGAATCTACAATAGGGAAGTTACTACGCCACACTGTTCGTGCCGAAATTTCGGCAGCATAACGACATAGCAAGGAGAAAACCAAAATTTTTCTGGCAACCTATCAGGCAGAAAACACTTCAAAAGACAACAAGAATGCCCAACCCCCACAACTTCAATTAGAAAATGGGTTGGGCTACAATTAGAGTTCCAAAGCACGATTTCTTAAATAAAACAAACATGCAACAAAAAGAAAACTCAACCAGAATGAAAATTCAATAACTCAGAAGTACAAGAGAAAATAGAAGGCCGCGCGACAAGAAAGAAAATAAACCGAAACTAAAACATGACAGAGTCAAATGAGCACTCTAAGAAAAAGAAAACAGGCAGGAAACAGGGTAACACAGCCTCGTCGGGTCGTCATCGTCGTCAACCGCCTCAGGGTTTCTTACCTGCAACAAAAATAACAAAGTAAACGGGTGAGTATAAAAATACCCAGTAAGCAGCCCACTTACGTTCAAACAACTAACATGCAACCAAACAAGACTCTAAACTCACTCAACCCCAAACATGTCTCACAATTAGCACACTTCGCCCTGAGCCCTCCTACGGTAATAACTCGAGCTCTACCTTCGGTCTTGGAACTTTGATTGACGATGCAATGAGAGAAAGCAACTCTCACGCCACTACACATTGGCATATAGCAGAGCAGGTATGTATACTACACTCCCTATGGGGAATCGCCCCTAAGACAACACAGGATAATGGAAAGCAACCACTCCCTGACGGGGACGTACCCCAGGCTCTCACAACGCAACACGCTAGCATAGTGTAGTGAGGTACGTAACCAACACGCCCTATGGGGAATCACCCCTAATCTAGCGTGGGATAATGGAAAGCAACCACTCCCGGATCTCATCGGGGACGCACCCCAGTCGCACGAGCCTATCATATATTGTCAACCTAGAGGTTCCGACTCGCTCAAGCGTAACTTAGGGCTCAGGGTAGAGCTCGAGTTATTACCGCAGGAGGGCTCAGGGCGAAGTGTGCTAATTGTGAGACCTGTTTGGGGTTGAGTGAGTTTAGAGTCTTGTTTGGTTGCATGTTAGTTGTTTGACGACGTGGTGGTCGCGCATCGGGTATTTTTATACTCACCCGTCTACTCTGTTGTTTTTTGTTGCAGGTAAGAAACCCTGAGGCGGTTGACGACGATGACGACCCGACGAGGCTGTGTTACCCTGTTTCCTGCCTGTTTTCTTTTTCTTAGAGTGCTCGCTTGACTCTGTCATGTTTTAGTTTTGGTTTATTTTCTTTATGGTCGCGCGACCCTCTATTTTCTCTTGTACTTCTGAGTTATTGAATTTTCATTCTAGTTGAGTTTTCTTTTTGTTGCGTGTTTGTTTTATTTAAGAAATCGTGCTTTGGAACTCTAAGTGTAGCCCAACCCATTTTCTGATTGAAGTTTGTGGGGGTTGGGCATTCTTGTTGTCTCTTGAAGTGTTTTCTGCTTGATAGGTTGTCAGAAAAATTTTGGTTTTCTCTTTGCTATGTCGTTATGCTACCGAAATTTCGGCACGAACGGTGTGGCGGAGTAACTTCCCTATTGTAGGTTCGTCTCGAATTTTAGGGTCGTTACAATTTTTGTTGATTATTTATATTTTTCCTGTAGAAACAACCCTACTAATTAGAGGGGGAAGAATTTGAACTTTGAACTTAGGTTTCTATGACTATAATGATGTTAAACCATACTTAAATATTATGCCTATTTTATTATGAAATGTTAATTTGAGCCTAAATTAATGGTTAAAATATATATTTTTAACCATATACCTTCAACCAAGAGATCGGAGATTTGAATCTTCCAACCCTATGTTCTTGATCTTTTTGAAAAAAAAATTAAAAAAAAATCAAATTTTACGTGTTTTTTCAAAATATCAAAGATTTGTGCCTTGTTGACATTACCCATCAAATTAATGCAAATGTCTGATGTACTCTCCATTAATTAATATAAATAATGTTGTTTTGAGCTCAACAACATGAGAAATGGAAAATTTTTGCATGAGAAATTTGAATTTCTAAGTTCTTAAAGTATATGTTTTCATGAGTTAAACTATGCTCAAGTTTAAATAATGTCTTCTTACAGTATAATGGATTGGTCATAAGAGTAACATGAGCTTTAACTCTTAAGACATTGAATTCTCGATCAAGAGGTTAGAGATTTGAATTACCATTAAAAAAAATGATGGTATAGATGTAATTTAAAGAGAGGAAAATTGAATTCAATTATTGCAGCGAAACATTTGGGGTAAATTAGAAAAATCATCCAAATATTTTATTATAATTTTCAAAGTTTCATGTATCTATTTTAATCCATCTAACTCTTAAATATTTTGTTATAGCCCTAAACATTACATAATATTTTAAACTTCATATTTAATTTTTCATTAGTTATTTAATATGAATACATTTCCGTTTTAAAACTAAATAACTGGCCTAATACTTTCAACTTTACATACTCATCCTTGTATCTATTCATTAATTTTAAACAAAATATATGTCATTTGTTAAATAATTTATTTAGAGAATTAAAGAAAAAGAGTGAAAAAAATCAAATTCACTTACATTTTAAAAAAAAAATGAAATCCCAAATTCTTGCTCCAATTTCAATTACTCGGTCCATTATTTGCCACCCCTAATTAATCAATTTTGGTTGATTTTTAATCGATCTTCACAGTTCACACATAGATTATATTAATTTAACATCAATTTCGATATCCCAATTATTAAAAAAAATTAATAAATAAATGACAAGAAAAAAAATAAGAACAAGAAATTGTGATGGGCCCCACAAGTTATCGTCCTCTACGTTATTTCCAAATACCAATTTTGGTATCATTGCCAAGTTTCCATTTTTTTAAATTTCATCCTCTATAAAAAAATATTAATAACAAATAATTTTAAGCTTAAAATAATATTTTAATCTTTATATTTTGGATTTCTTTTCTATTTTGATCATGGACTTTCAAATGCTCAATTTTTTAAATACAACTTAAGATTAGTATTTATAATAAGTTTGAAGTTAATTTGGATTAAAATTAATTAAATAATAATAATAATTTTAATATAAAGAAAAATACAGTGGACATATTTTTAAAATTTATAGAGAAAAAGACATTTATTTTTTTTAAAAAAATAACAATAAACTAATAGCAATGATCAATTTTAAGTTTTATTGAGAGTATAAGCACTAAAATTGGATATTTGATAGTGGAAGGACTAAAATGGAACAAAGTTCAAAATACATAATCAAATTAGTATTTTAATCTAATGTTAAAAAATAAAATATTAAAGTCTCGTTTGATAACCATTTGATTTTTTGTTTTTGAAAATTGTACTTGTTTTCTCACGATTTCTCTAAAACGGTTTTCATCTTCTCTACAGTGGCTTCCATCTTTCTTAATATAATATTTGAATTCTTCAAAATTTCAAACACAAAAAACAAGTTTTTGGAAACTATTTTTTTAGTTTTCAAAACTTTGGCTTGAATTTTGAAAATACATCTAAAAAGTAGATAAGAAAACATGAAAAATCCTTAGAGGGCGTTTGGAGGACCGTTTCGAAATCAAAATTGTTGGAATCGAAACCCTGGGGAATTTGCTCTAAGGGATTTGAAACCCTGATAATCAGAAAACGGTATTTGATGTCTGGGAATTAGCGAAACTGTGTTGGAATTAGCAAAACAAAATTATGGAGTTGTATTTCAAACCCATTGAATTTTGAACACAATAATCCAACGTTTTGAGTTTGAATTCTAAAACCATTCAAACCCAAGACGGTGCTCCAAACGCCCCTTTAGTAAAACTAGTATTTATAGGCTTAATTTTCAAAAACAAAAAATTAAAAAGTAAATAGTTATGAGACGAAACTGAAAATATCGAATTGGTCTTTGCATCTTAAAGGAACATTTGGTCTTTGCATCTTAAAGGAACATTTGAAGCACCTTGTTGTGTTTAAACGTTATCTAAATCCAAAATGTTGTTTGGATCATTATCTTTAAAACCAAATGAATTTAAATCACAGCTCAGCTCTAAACATTGTTGTTGCTTTTTTTTTTTCATTTTCAAGTGTTAAACAGTGCGTCTCAAAAGACATTCTAAGGTTTTAATTTCAAATGGTACTCTAAATGCTTCAGGTAATTTTATAGGTTCGGATTAAGTCTATATATATTTTTAAATAAATTATAAAATTAATTCTTATCATTAATTTAAAATTAATTTGGATCGAAATTGATTAAATAATATTACTAAATTTTATGTAAGAAAGAGTGATATAGAATAGAACACATTTACAAAATCACAAAACTTATGGAAAGAAGGTTAACTTTCTTAACAGAGACTTTTTAAAAAAAAATAGTGAAAATATAGAGACTTAAATTGAATGAAATCTAAGTTGAAAAAAAAATTAATAAAATATAAAATTCGAGGACTAAAATTTTTAATCCAAATAAAAAGAGGGTTTTTATACTGACATACTGTAGAGCCTCCGTTCCCAAGAGTTTACATTAATTGCAAGGCAGAGCGACAGAACAGTGCCCAAAATAATTTTTTAAATAAAATAATAATAATAAATTGCTCACAATTTATTTCTAATTTTTTAATTGGTAATAATACAACAGTTTGCAGTTTAAACCTCCACCACCGCCACCGTCGCCGTCGTCACCAAAATTCAAGCTTTTTGCTCAGGAAGAAGGTAAAATCAAAATGGACTACAATAATTAAAATGACTAAATAAATTTGGTAATTCTACGTAGAAAAATAAAAAAATGAAGCAAAAATAATAGTAACCCATTTCATTAAAAAAAGAAAAAAAAAATCACAAAGAGGGCAAAATGTACCTACAAATGAACAGAAAGAAGGAAAGAAGAATTAAAAAAAAAAAAAAAGAGAAACCCAAAAATTAAAATTAAAAAAAAAAATTACAAGAGATTGAGCCGGTCCGCCAATATCACCACCACAACCGCCACCGCGCCACGGCGGTTCAAAGATCAAACGCCGGAGGAGATAAGCCAGAAGAAGAGTCCTGCAGTTTTTTTGCCCCTTTTCCCAGCTTTCACCATAGAAGCTCATTTTTGGGCGTTTAATTTTTTTGCGCCGCCGTAGATCCCGCCATATTTCACCATCTATTAAACCCGATTCCGCCACCGCCACCGCCAGCACCGCCGCCTCCGCCGCCGCAAGAGGATGAGATGAGACATGTGAAAAAAATGGGGGAGGTTCGTGAAAGAAAAAGGGAAAAAAGATTTGGGAGATTTTTTTTTTGTGTGTAAAAAATTAACTTGAAAAACACTCAAAGATAGAATGTAAATTTGGGGAGTGGGTCAGGTAGAAAAAAGCATGATAGTCAAAAGAAAATGGAACAAAATTCCAAAATAAACCACAAGGGATGAGAGAAACATTGGGGTTTTTTTTTTTTTTTTTGTGCTTTTGAATCTCTCTGTCTAAATTCTCTCTCTAGAATTCTTTGTTTGATGTTCTTCTTTTTCTCTCTCTCTCTCTAGTTTCTTGTAAATGGGGATTTTCTATTGTCTGTCAAAGGAAGGAAAAAGGGAGAAATTAGCCATAAATGCTTTGAAGAAGAAGGTGAGGGAAAAAGTAAACAAAGGGGGAAAATGGGGTTTTTTTTTTTACACAATTATTTTATTTTATTTTTAATGATAAATTTGGGTCTGTTTCTCTGCTCTGAAGAGCTCTGGCTTTAACATAATGAGGCTAAGTAAATGAGGGGAGAAGGAAGGAGAATTCTGGGATTTTGGGATTTCTTCACCCTTTTTTGAAGATTTGTTCAATTTTAAATTGTTTTAGTTTTTATTTTTTAATTAATTTATGTGACAATATGGTGTAATTTAGTTCGGATTAGGTGCAACGCCCAAGCCCAGGATCTCTTGCGATCTGGCGTGTTACAAATGGTATCAAAGAGGAACCTCTCCTAGTAAGATATGGTTCGGGGACGAACCAAGGCAGAAACTGGTGGGCATGTGATGCCCGAGGAAAAGAGGTACATGAGTGAACCGAGTCCACATCTGACTGAGAGGAATCCTGAGGATGTGAAAGTATGAAGAAAATGATATTATGATTGATAAATGCTTAAAAAAATTGGTAGCTACTACCTATACCAACAATGTACACTTTCTTTTTCAGTGGTCAATCATAGGAACTCCACAGTTAAGTAGGAGATCCTGGATTCGAGGCGTTCCATTAAGATTTTTTTTTAAGTTCAAGGTAAATAAATATTTACAAAATATCATCTCAATTCATTATACTCCATAAATGATATACTTTTGGAGGATGAATTGGATAACAACAATTCTAATAAAATTTTATTCTTGAACAAAAATCTATTTATATATTTATTTCATCTCGAAGGGATACAAGTTACATTATTATTTTAAATTAGAAGATATATTTCAAGAAATGGTAAATCTGTCAAAATGAACATATATCATAATAAAAAGATATATTTTCGGCCAAGATGTCACATTTAAATCTTTCATCCTGTTGAACTAAAAAAAAATAATAGATCTATTCACTCTATTAATAACCAAATCAAATCTAATGTATCATAAAAGATAGGAATTTGTGTAACTATGTTGGGATAGAATTGAAACATTTGAAATTTAAAATAAAAAATATACAAAATGTCTTAATCACTTTAGTGTGTTTGTCAGTTGAAATTTATTAATTTTGTGAGTATTTTTTTTTTGTCAACTAATTATCAAGTGGTTGAGAGTTTAAAAAAACAATAATTAACTTCAATCCGTTTTGGTTTTTTAAAATAAATTCTATAAATACTTCTCTCATGGAGTTCTATATTTATTTTATCTAATTTTAACACATACTTTAATAAACTAAGTTAGGTTTTGAAAACTAAAAAAATAGCTTTTAACAACTTGTTTGTGTGTTTTTTAATTTGGTTAGAAACTTAAATATTTTTTCTAAGAAAAATAGAAACTAATGTAGAGAAGATGAAAATCATTATAGATAAATTGTGAGAAAACAAATACAATTTTCAAAAATAAAAAATCAAATGATTATCAAACATGACCTAAGTGGTTGAGGCGTTTGTATCTCTACCTCTCATATATTTGATATTTACACGTTTGTCCCCTCATTTGCCATATAATATTTATCTAACAAATAATTTTTGTTAATTTCAAAATTATATATTTTTTTAAACTACATATAAATTGGGTGTTTTTTTTATGATTTTTAATTTTTTTTTAATATTGGATTGACAACATTTTATACTGGGACCTCTAATGTAAAATAATGACATAAGCATTGTTCCAATGGTAAACATATTGGATTGACAAAAATATATATTTTACATTGATGGTAAGTTTAAATCATTTCTTCTTTTTATCAAAAAAAAAAAAAAAAAGTCATTTCTTCCTTATTTATAATGGCATGTAAATAATAAATAAATAAATAATGAGACATAATGTTTTTTAATAAATTAGTGTTAAGTTTGAATAGGAAAGTGAAGACATGCTAAATTAGAAAAACAACTAACTGGGCCATTGTTCTGTTGTCCTTCCATTTTAATGCTTATTCTGTTTTTTCAAAAAAAAAAAATGAAGTACAAATTTAAAAGTTCATAAAAAATAAATATAAATACAAACGTGTAACTACTTGAATTATGTTCAAATATTAGATACTAATCTATTACGTTTATTCTTATTAATTTTTGTGTTGGATTAAAAATAGGTTGTTTTAAATGCCAACATAAAATATTATAGTTATACATATTGTTATTCTCAAAAAGTATGTTGGAGGTAAGTTTTTTTTTTTTTTTAGACAAGGATTTGAGCATTGGGATTAAATGTTTTTAATGCATTTTAAACGTTGGACTTATACCAAGAAAGACAAATTTAGCTAGATATGCGTTCTTTTAATTTATTTATCCCTTAATTACTTCCTTAATTACCATCGTACCCCCTCTAGTTTCTTCTTAACTTTTCAAATAGGTTAAAATCTCATTTATAGTCTGCGAACTATTAAATTTATTTATTAAATAAAACATAACTCAACTAGTATAATAAATATGTTATAGGTTACGAAGTTCGTAGTTTAAATCCTCCAACTTCAATTATATTAAAAATATATTAAATTTATTTCAGTTTAGTCTATAAAATTTCAAAATTTTTATTTTAGTTTTTATTTATTTATTTATTTAAAACAATCATTCTTATCCTTTGAACTCTTGAAATGTATATCTTACTACTCAATAACTATTCACCTCAATCTCAACCAACTAATGTCAATGTGTGTTTGATATATCTTTTAAAGTGCTTATAGATAACTAAAAATATTTTGTTAATAAATAGTATTTGGTTAAAATTAGAGTATTAAAAACCATTTTTATCGATTAAAAATGGTTTTTAATTTTACTAGGAGAATTGTAATGGATAGTAAAAAATACTAGGATATTTATAAGTTTAGTCATGGAATTTTAGATGTGCAGATACAACAACAAAATTTTAAATATAATTTTTATTTTTTTATTATTCTAATTTTACTCTCATCGGTGTATAAGCAAGTAGATCAATAGTATATATGATACAATTAATATTTGGTATATCAATAATATAAATGATGTACTTTATATTTATACATCAATTAACTGATATATAGCTAAAAAGAAGTGTATTCGTAGTGTAGTATATGAGTTAAATGATATATTTTATATATATTCATAGCATATCAAAGATGTTTTGCATATTGATATATCGTTGATATACTTTATTTTAGATATGTTCATTTCACTGATATATTTAACACTAAGTATATCAGTAATATATTTGTGAAATAAATATATATCATATGTGAGTTACTGATGTGTTATTGATCAACTTCATATAAGTATATCAATAGTTTACTAATGATATATTCTATGTCAAGTATCGTGTTAGTGTATCAACAATATAAGTGTATCAACAATATATCAATAATAGACTACTAACAAATTTCATATTGAACAACGTTTGTGGGAAATAAAATATATCAGTAGTGCATAAATGATATGCTCTATATTATATATATGCGAGTTACTGATATAAATGATGATCAACTTCATATAAGTATATCAGTAGTATAACAATCATAGACTCTATGTTAAGTATGTTGTTGGTCTACCAACACTATATCATTGATAGACTATTGATAAACTTCATATTGAAATTGAACAACGCTAATGGAAATGAAGTATATCAGTAGTGCACTAGTGTTAACT
Organism: Trichosanthes cucumerina; assembly: GCA_036507285.1. Lineage (NCBI taxonomy): Eukaryota > Viridiplantae > Streptophyta > Magnoliopsida > Cucurbitales > Cucurbitaceae > Trichosanthes > Trichosanthes cucumerina. The sequence continues at coordinate 7,826,773 of CM071842.1, read as the reverse complement.
CTATATTATGTATGTATCATATACGAGTTACTGATATAATCTCGATCAACTTCATATAAGTATATCAATGATTTACTTTTTGTTAGGTAATCAACAGTATCATTGACATACTATTTATATACTTCATATTGCGTGAGAGGGTATTTTTACTTTTTATTTCGTTCGTTTGGGTTGGACCTTTTACTTTTGTTATTCTTGCAAATCCAACATATCAGTAACACATTTGCAATATTTATATATATTTTTATCATTCATACAAGTGACCCATTCTACTATAGTCACAAGTAAACATATAAATTTTAAAAATATATAAACACAAGCATTTAAAGATGCTTTTAGATAAAACATTTATAACTAAATTTATTTTTTTTAAAAAAAGGTTTATATACTAAATATTTTGTTTATTTTTTTTTAAAAAAAAGTACACCAAAATAAACACTTATGTAGCATCCATACTTGGTGAAACCCATGTATCACTGCACAATATTTGAAGTTTTTATTTTTTAGTCTAATAACACATGAGAGTTGATGTTAAAAAAAATGAAAGTGAAAATATTCCGATCTCTAACTTCATGATGAAAGATATATGTCGTCACTATATCCAATTCAACTTTTAAAGTTGTCATATTTTCACCAAAATATCAACACTAAAATAAAGATATTAAATACTGGTTCTTTAAAAGCATAAGAACGGACTGCAATTTATATCTAGAAAGCTCAGAGACAACAATTAAAATTAAATAAATATCAAAGTTTATGTATAACCATATGTTTTTTCACTTTTGATTTTTGAAATTTAGGCTTATAAACGTTATTTTATTTATAATTTTCTTTGTTTTGTAATGTTCTGACTATAAATACTTTAAAAATCCAAATTGCATTCTAAACACTAAAAAAGTAATTTTAAAAAATTTATTTTGTTTTTTCAGTACAAAAAATTTATTTTGTTTTTAGAATTTGGACTAATAATTTAAATGTTTTTTTTTAAAAGATGAAAACTATGGTAAATAAATTGTGGAAAAACAAATGCATTTTTAAAAAATTAAGGTCCATTTGATAACTATTTGACCTCTTAATCATAAATAAATATTATAAAATAAATTGATACTTTAATTATAGCTATTTATATTAGTTGTTTTTATTTTATTTTATAATAGAATAAAATATTTCAAAGAAAATTTTAACATAATACTCAACCATGGCTTATATTAACAATTATTTTATTTTATAAAAGAATAAATTTTTATATTCAAGTTTGAATTAAAAAAAAAAAAGGAAAAAGAAAAAATGTTCTAAATTTTTTTTTTGAAAAAAATCAAGAAAGAGCTAAATGAAATAAAATATTTGAATTTACCTAAACTTGGACCCATATACTCTTAGATAGTAAGTAAAAAACCTAATCACTCTACCAATCTATCTATCTATATATATATATAGGTATAAGTTGTCACGACAACATGTACATGTGTATTTTTTTTATTAATAAAACACAACAGATGTCGTTTCTTGAAGAGATAACATTTCACCACGTGTACAAAGTCGTCTCTTCAAAAGATAGGAGACGACATTTCATCCAACTAATAAAAAGTATAATATTCTTTTAAATAGTTTGAAATTTATCATATTTTTATAATAAGGTTGTAAATTTGTAATATTAATTTTAAAAATCCTACCAAAACATCTTAAATTAAAAGTAAAAATTAACTAAAATAAAATTTAGCGTTTATATTTCTGTGGAACTGACTCAACAGGTGGCTCCTGCTGCAGCCAAACGGACGCCAATACTAATAGCCTTCACCCAGACCCTACTCAAAAGTATAGTAGCTCCTGGACAAACCTTATTTTATTTTATTTTTATAATGTAAATTAACTTTTATTTTTTTTACTAAGGTTAGATGTAAATTTATAATTTTTTTTTCGGCAAATTAGTAGGTAAATTTGAAGTTGTTTGAGTGTGTCTACTCGGCGTGAGTTTCACGTAAGGTTTAAAATGTCGATGTCGATCGAATTATTGAGGTCTCAATTTCATGGAAATGTCGATGAAAATATCGATAAAATGTCGATATCAATGGATATTTCTAGAAAAATTTAAAAAAAAAACAAAAAAACATATTTAAATTAGAAAATAAACTTTTAATATTTTTCAAATAAGTTAAAATACTTGTCATAATATTATATTCACATTGAGTTACATTTTGTTGTAATTTTTTTTATTATTTCATCATTTTTGTACGATAATGGAAATGTCGATTCATCCCTAATGTCGATGTCGAACCCATGGACATGTGAAAATATCAATGGAAATATGGACATGTCGACGGAAATTTAATACCTGAATCTTTCAGTTTAAGTGTTAATATTAAAATATTTATGTGTTTAGTTGCATTTTTTTCTAACTTTCCAAAAGTTATTTCATTACAAATTTGTTTGATTTTACTGCAATTGATTATTAATGTTTATTCATCATAAAGTAATTTTAGAGTATTTTTTAGTCCACCACTTTAATATTGAATAATTTATAAAAATGTTTTTAATAAATCTTTTGTATTTCATTACATTTTTTTTAAATAGGAATTTTAATTTCAAATTGTATAGCTTTTTTTAGTTCAACAACATTTGTGGGTGGGGTTTCAAATCTATGGTCTCAATATCATAAGCTATATTTTATACCAGTTGAGATACATCTAAGAGTAATTCTATAAATCCTAAGGTGATTTCTTATTTATCGCTTTTTGAATAATAAATTACAAGATGATTCTTTATTAAAATGATTCTAAGTTAGTTTGGTAATTTAAAAAATAATTTTTATTTGTTACTAAACATTCTAGATTTTATGAAAAGCAAAATTTGCATTCTAAAACTTTTTAGGAAAATTAATTTAAATGCATCGCTTTTTATCCTTTTAAAACGACATTCAAGTGTTTTTTAAAGAATGTTTGGAAATCAATTTAATTTTTTTTAAGAGTATAAATATTTCTAGACATCTAAAATCACTCACAAAATTTTGATGTACACATTTGTACATGTACTTGTGAATAATTAAGAGACTATTTGAGACGCTGAGTGAGTTATAATGGCCTGTGGGCTATTATAGTCCGTGAAATTATATAACATTATTTAAAATGTAGAGTTGTTTAGTATAGATTATAATAGTATGTGTTTAGAGTGCACAGTATTCCACATGTTATTATAACACGTGTTATTATAACCTGTGCCCCAAACAGATCCTAAATGTATTTTAAAAAAAGTGTCGACGATTAAAATTTTAGAAGATATTATTAAGTATGTTTGTCTAAGTTAAAGAGCATTTTTAGAATCAATAACCAAAAGTAGTTTTTTTAAAATTATTTAAAATGATAAAAAACACTTAAATGTTTTTGGATGAAATATTTAACTAATCCTATTTAAAAATTGCTTATATGATAAACGTTATTTTTAAATACATGTCACATTTGGACTCCAAACTTTAAAGTTCACCTTATACTTGTGAATTGAAAATTTCAATTCTTTATTAGATAAATGGATGTGAGCATGTTTATTAGCTAAAGTGGCATAATGTGATGTCAAATAACAGTTGTAAGGTGATAGTTGGACAAAATAAAATAACATAATCTATAAAAGAGATTTTATATGTTGCTTCAGAAAAATGATACGTTGACTTTTTTTTATCTAATTGTCAATGTCTTTTTGTCATCTATCTATCACATTGTATCATATCAACATAATATTTGCTTAACTAACATGTTGTTTTCACCATTAATTTTGCTAATTGCTCAAACTTTATAGAATCACAATTCAAGATTGAATGACATAATTTAAATTTTTAAAGTTTAAAAGATTAAATAGATACAATTATCGAAAGTTATAAAATGAAGCCTAAAGTACGTTAAATTCGTGAGGTATATAATTGACGAGTTGGGCAAAGGTCTATAAAACTAGCTTTGGTCAACCTAAATTGGATGAACTAGATCAATCCTACTTTGATACAACCGTGAGCATGCTCCCTTAAACCTCAATTTGCTTTCTATAAGTAAGAAGAGTACATCTCTAATGTACGCTCAACGCTCACAAAATCCTAACTATCACTACATCCCAAAAATCTCGCTGACTTAAGCATCTAAATATGTGTGACAAGGCACCACACCGATATTCATTTATCTATTTTACAGGTAGCATTGTTATGTTTATAAGTTGAGATCACGTGAATGTATCTCTATCGAATTGGTGCAATAACAATAGATTATAAGATTGCTATAAATACAAATGGAAAATTTAAGACCCTGTTTGATAACCATTTGGTTTTTAAAAATTAAGCTTATGAATACTACATCCACCCAGTGGCGGACCCAGATACTAATGTTTGGGGTACTAAATTTAAAATTTTGGGGGGAGGGGGTTTGTCCCCATATAGATCCGCCCATACATCTACCTATGGTTTTCCATGTGTTGCTTATCTACTTTTAAAATGTTTTTATAAAAACCAAACCAAAATTTGAAAACTAAAAAATGTAATTTTAAAAAACTTGTTTTTGTTTTTTGAATTTGGTTAAGAATTTAAGTGTTTTCTTAAGAAATATGAAAACATTACAGAGAAGATGTAAACTATTATAGAGAAAAATAAGCACAATTTTCAAAAATCAAAGGACAAATACGCCTAGCATGTAGATTACAAAACTAACCATGAACCACAAAAATTGCATTTTAATCTCCATATAAATGCTACTCTTCACGATTTTGTTCTTTTTCTCAAATATATATTAATAACAAAATTGACCCAATAATAAAATACAAAAATTTAAAACACAGGAATTTATAATTCAACTAATAAAATTTACAAACGAATTAAAATGTGATATTTTAATCCTATTTTGATCATCCAACTCTTCACATTGTTCTATTTTGGGGTTTTAAAATTTTTAAAGGTTTATTTTTCGTACCCAAACATTTAGATTTATTTCATTTTGAAATTTAAATATTCAATGTCATTCTTAAATTTTAAGGTCTCGTTGGATAACCCTTTAAACCACATTTGACGACTATTTGGTTTTTGAATTTTGAAAATTAAGTTCGTTTTCTCCTAATTTCTGTACAATAAGTTTAATCTCCCTTAAAAAAACATTAAATTTTTAATTAAACTCTAAAAACAAGAAATAAGTTTTTGAAAATTACTTTTTTAGTTTTTAAACATGGCTTGATTTTTTAAAACATAGGTAAAAAGTAGATAAAAAACAAATAAATCCATTGGTGGGAGTAGTATCTATATATTTAATATTAAAAAACCAAATGATTATAAAACGGGGTCTTAGTTTTTTGTTTTTGACTTATAAAAATTGTGTTTGTTTTCTCACCATTTCTCTATAATGTTTTCATCTTTTCTACCATGAGTTTCATTCTTTTTAAAGAACCATTTGAATTTCTAGCCAAATTTGAAAAACCAAAAAAAGTTTTTGAAAACTATTTTTTATAGTTTCAAATTTTGACTTAATTTTTGAAAATATACGTAAACAATTATGCATGAAACACATAGAAACTCATAGATAAAAGTAGTATTTATAAACTTAAATTTTAAAAACTAAAAACTAAAAATAAAATAAGTATCAAATAGAGCCTAAAAAACAATAATTTTAGTCTTCACTAATATTTATTGTTAATTTTTAATAAATAGATGTCGTGATTTTAAATATGTATGTTAACGTGCTAACATGAGTATATATTTTAATTAGATTCATATGTAGGTCAGTTGAAGCTAGTATCGAATGAGTATGAACATTAAGTGATAGAATAATAGTAAGGACTAAAGTCATTGCCTTTTAAAACTACCGACTTCAAATGAATAATTTGACTTTTTTAGAATAGAAAAGTATTTAAATCAAAGGGTTTTTTTTCTTTCACAAATGAAAGTATAATCTTTATGTCAAAGTAAGAAGGACTATATACTACCTTATTTTGAAGTTGAAAGTTTGCATTTTCACTCCAAATGTATTTCTTTATAAAATATATTATTTATCAACTACCCATTATTAATTATATACACGGTAAAAATTAAATAAAATAAAGATAATGTCATTATCAATCACATTCAAATTTAATTTTTGGACAATGTTGATGTACTAAAAAAAATGTTTGGACAATGTAGATTCACCGTTAAATCACACTATCATTACGATGGATTTTCAGTCTTTTTACCCTTTGATTAAATCATTTTGGGCATTTTTCACAGGGGAAGGATCATGCATAAGAGTAAGCTTCCAATTTAAGGTGTTTTCACTTGAGTTTTTTCCCCCTAATTATTATTATTATTATTATTATTTAATGCGATCTGGCCCGACGCTTCAAAATAATGAATTTTGACATATTTTGACTTGACAATGTGCACAAAATTACCTAGAAGGGCAGTATTGGATCGTCTCGTGCAGAGACGTTATTGCATGTGTAATGCTCTTGCTTCTCATACTTGCTCTCGCTCTCACTAGCCACGTCAATAGAAAAACCGCGCACATGGTCACTCGCGTACTCACGTGCTCACTCTTGCCCACGTTGGCATGCTCTCGCTCTCAGGCACACTCACACTCCGGTAAAAGGGGTTTTCGTAACAAAACCCCCTCAATTCTCGAACTCTCGCGCTCGCGCATGCTCTCGCTCTGGTAAAATTTAAAAAACAAACACACGATCACATAACATTACATTTTCTGAACTCTATCTCTCATGACATTTTATCTCTCGCACACTCCTCTGTACCTTTTGTGCCTCTACCGACTGTCGACCTCCGTTCAAATCGATTGTCGATCGCCATTCGTATTCACCGACTGCGACTGTCGACCATCGTTCATTTTCATCGACCAAGGACCTTATATAATCTAATCGCGGGCACGAGAGCGTGCCAACGTGAGCGAGAGCGAGCACGTGAGTCCGCGAGTGACACGTGTGCGATTTTTATGCTGATGTGGCTAGCGAGAGCGAGAGTGTCCCTATTCGAAACGATCCTAATATTGTCCTTTCGCATTAAAATGGAAAAGATGATGTTTCGTACAAAAACCCTTTTTTTCTTTTCTTTTTTTCGGAAGAGTGTTCCAATTATTTTTTAAAGAAAAATTTAAAATTTTTAATTCAAATGTATGGTTGTCCTCTTTTAGAACTTCAATCTACATCTTTTAATTTAAAAAAAATTGGAATGAACTAACTTAGGTTTATATGAGGTATTAGTGTTACATCAATTCTATGTAATAATATAATAATGTTAATGGCATACAAACTCAAACTTCAAGAGAAGGATAGGACTAAATTACAAGTTTAGTTATCAACTTTCATGTTTGTATATATTAGATCCTCAATTTTAACAAATATCTATTAGATCCATAAACTTTTGATTAGGTAAAATATACTCCTAAATTTTCATTTTTAATTTTCGTGTCTAATACATTCATGACATGACATATTTAACATTTCATAAAATTAACTATTATATTTGACACTGAAAACTTATCTTTAAAGTTCGGGACGTGTTAGATATGTTTTTTAAAAGCGAAGTTAGACACAAAAATTGAAGGTTTAGGAACTTATATTACACACATTTTAAAGTTAGGATCTATTATTCACAAAATTGAAAGTGTTAGGATTTTTCAGAAACTTTTTAAATTTAAAAATCTATTAGACACAAAATAGAAAGATCATACACTTAATTTAGAGACTTATTTGTCAAAAACTTGAAAGTTGTGAGACTTATGGTATATTTGAAAGTAAATTTGAAATTGTCAAAATCAATTTTATCATGTTTGAATTACTCTGAAAGAGTGATTTTCCTTTTTCATTTTCCTAATCTAAAAATTGATTTTGGATATTAATTTACAAGAAAAATTGGTTTTGATTAATTGAAAGCATGTTTATGAGTGATTTTAAATACGAAAAGAAATGTTTTTAACTTTTTTTAAAATAACGACAAAACTTATTGATAGATACGAACAAGAACATAACTTAATTGATATCAATTATGACACATGACCTAAAGTCATGGATTCGAATCTCCACCCTAATTGGTGATGTACTCACTTTAAAAAAAAATATTTATTTATTAATTTAAATATTCGTTGAATTTTTTGTTTTAAATATTTTTTTCAGAAATATCAAATATTTGACATCTAGATTTTTTGATATTTTCTGGACATTTCCATAGAATTAAGATTCACATCTCCATAATTCTTGCTTAATCTGGGCGGATCGGCGTCCCACAAAATTCACATTTTCAAATTCCACGTCTTTCTGATTATCAGTCTTCGTTGAAGGTGAAACCAAGCTCGCTTAAACCCTAACAATGGCGATTTGTCCCCAGCAGCAACCTCAAATCCACAGGTTCCCGCAATTCAAGTACGTTGACGGCGTTCGGTGGCTTCCACCACTCTCCGCATTCGGCCGGTTTGCCGTCATTTCCTTTTTCGACTCCGATTCCGACTCATCCTCCATTGAAATTCACTCCGTTACTCAAAATCCGCTGGATATAGCTCCTCATTCGGCTTGGACATCACCTTCAAGAGTCTCTTCCCTTAAAACCTCTCAGCTCTACCAAAACCCTCTCGTTTTCGCTTCGACGTATACAGGTTCTCTCCATGTTCTATCTGTCGAGTCAATGGATGCGTCACTCGATTCGGAGCTCTCGGTGCCTGAGAAGATATTGCACGACGGACCTATTTCCTGTGCCGATGTGATGGATGGTGGAGGCGAATGTCTGACCGTTGCGGAAGATGGACGGGTGAATTTGGTGAGCGTTGGGGAATCTGGATTGAATTATCGTCGGATATTCGATAGTAATGGGTTGGTGTCGTATACTGCAGCGAAATGGGCATCCCCCACTGAGTTTGCAACTGGAGGCTGTGGGTTTAGCTTGCAATGGTGGGATCAGAGGAAGCCTGGTGGAGCAGTTTCTCAGTTTAAAGGCGATTGGTATGCGAATTTGCATATTCCCCCTGGCATCCTCTCACATACATTTGAACCTTTAGCATCTAGGACTTGGGCAGAGTTGTAGGAAAGACCCAGCTTTCTGTAACTGGAAGGGACTTATAATTGGTAAATTAAAAGTTGTAGGCTGTATGAGACTGCCTTGCTACACTACGATTGTAGAAAATTAAGAAGGCATAGCTGCTTGTATGTAGTGTAGAATTGGTTCTTAATAATGTTCTCTGGTATGACTATAGAAATTAGGAAATGAAATTTTGATAGTATAAAATCTTCAAATGTATAAGGTGGCAGGTGCCGAGGTTGATTAACAGATGTTCTTAACTCCTTCTGTGGCAATATGGCAGGGCTTCTGGTATTGTTCACTGCATTGACATCCATCCATCGCGAAAGCATACTTGTTTGGTAAACTCTGTTGCCTTAGCTTCTTATCCTTTCATGTTATCTTAGCAGTCATAATCACGTGTGTTTCTATAAACTCTGCAGAAGATCTGGACTGCAAACTTGTGCTTTCTTTCCAGACTTCAATATTTTTTGTGCTAAAACTTTGTGAGAGATAGTTTCTTTACATTCTATCATTCAGTTTGGGTAGTTGCTAAATGAGCCATCTACGAAACTCCTCCAAGTCTTCTCTATTGAACGTTTTTAGTAGATTACTTGGGCAAAGTTATTGAGCTACTTAATTTAAAGAAACATATGGTTTTTATTTGTTAACTTTTTGCTGAGTTCAGGTTACTAGTGAAATTGGTTCTCCAACCTCAGAAGTCAGAATCATCACATTATAGAAAATTTAATGGATCTTTTTTCCTTCTTTAGAGTTGCTACCACTTCATGTTCTTCCATCTTTCTTATCCTGTCCTTATTTTATGAGCTACAATATTAGTGTGCTTATTATTCCCCATGTTAGGCAGGAGGCTCTTTTGGTACTGTCTTTGCCTGGGATTTGAGGTGGCAACAGCAGCCTGTCGTTCTCTCAGGTCTAGAAGGGAGCAAAACATCAAATCTTTTGCCATGTGAAAGTGAGGTCTGGGAGGTTCACTATGATCCTTACATGAAGTCTAGCAACATAGGTGGCATGCCATCTTCGCAGATTTTACCTGCTATGATCTGCTCTGAGGACGGGATTCTAACTAGTATCGAGCAAGGTATCGACTGGTGCTGCAGCCCTGTTTGGTTGGTGGGCTGGGGGGTCAATCATTTTCATCGTTTATCCAAAGTCTTTTTGTTGCTTCATATACTAAGATATAAGTAGTTTTCTTTTTGTTTCTGTTATCTAATGCCTATTGGCCATTTTCTTTTTGAAAAAAAAAAGGTAAAAAAAAAGAACGAAAAGGAAAAGAAAAGAATATTTTCTGTTGCACTTGCATAAACTGGCTCAACTTTTCTATATATGTGACTTGTAGGCAAGCAGCCTGTGGAACTGCTCGCAGAACCTTGTGCAATTAATGGTTTTGACATTGACCGTCAACACCCATCGGTAAGTTGCCTATATACTATTTTATGCGAACTTGTGTTGTCTACTTTATTTGTTGTGATGGTAAAATATCCAGTTCTAACTGAAAGTGTGTGTTGTCCTGTCCTGATCTGCGAAAACAAGCGTCTTATCTAAAAGCTTTGAAAATAAGTGCTATGAGGGTTTAAGTGGTGGGGGTGGCTATGTTTTAAGGGTCTCTAAATATGCTATGCAGGAAGTGATATGTAATTTGGAGTGGGAATCCGTGGCCATCCTGTCAAGACCTTGATTTTCAGAAGTTATCGTCTTCTCTAAATCATTTGGTTCCAATGCACTATATCAATCCCTTTGACGACGTAAGGATCTCTGTATCTATAGCTTTTTACCCCTCATTGAGTGCGTGCCATTTCTTGGTTTTAGGCTCATGTAAAATTTGGGGCTGTAGCTGGATTTGTCTACACCACATAATTGGGCTGTAGCTTGATATGGATTATCATACTGGTCTCTGACCATATCAGAGTGATATGAATGGTGTAATTTTTCATTCTATTTTAAATGTATTTAATCTGTTCTTCATTCTACTTCTCAAGTTCTCAACATGATGTTTTTTCTTTTTAATTTTTATACCATTCACAAATCACAATAACTTTTCCTCCCAATTTAATGTTACAGAATGTAACGTCCTCTGTTTCTATATAAAAAAAAAGTTACAGAATGTAAAGTACTTAGCTGAGCTCTGTTGAAAAATTTTAATTGGCATTATTAGTTGTTGGGGTTGAATTATGGATTGGCGGACACAGGTATTTTGTTGAGATTTTTTTTTTGACCGAGTAGAAATCTTACCTGCTAATTAGTCATGAGAAATTACTTATGCCATGGCATTTCATTTTAACATTAGATTAAATATGCTTGATATGCAATATGCATTGTCATTGAATATACGAAGAGGATAAGATTTTGGAGTTATCCTCTGATGTTGGGTTTCGTTATTATTAATATTATTTTTGCATTGTTTACGATTTATAATTGTCATCTTTGTGTATTTCTTAATCTTTTATTTTACAATTCAAGAAATTTGTGATCTTCCACAGTTGGAATTACCACCATGCTAAGCATGGTTGTCCATTTTATGTTAATATTAGTTAAATATAATTTTTACTGTGTTTTCTTTAATTATCGATTTTTTATCTCTCCTTTATCTAATTATGAGATGAAACTTGTTTGGGAACATAATTTTAAGTTAGATTTTTATTTAATTTGATTTATTTATTTATTATTTTTAAATTTTAGCTTGTAACAATAATTTAAGTGTTATAAAATTATTTGATCATCCATTCTGATTTGTATTTTGAAGATTTAAATGACTTTTTGGAGGAGGATGGTGGAAGAATATGCTTGTGGAGAAATACTGAGAGTACATGAGAACAGAGATGGTAGGGTAATGAGATCAAACATGTGTGGAAATTGGAGGAAGTGTATATTAAAGTGAACTAGTGAAAGAAAATAGAATGAGAGAAATTAGAGGTTCTTTTACAGGGAAATAATTACGTTTTGTAAGCATAATTTCTTTACTATTTAGATATGTGCTTACTTTCTTTTTCTTTTCTTTTCTTTTTTCTTTTTAATGTTCGTCCATTACAATTTTTTCTCCCTTATCTCTGACGTCGGATTAGGGATTTATACACACATCTTTAACATATTTGAAAGAAACCCATGAATTATAATTTTCTTTTTATTAGAAATTGTTATACAGCATTTAGATTGGGGGAATTCCATGCATTATGCTTTTTACAAAATAAATTATTGAACCAAAAAAATGAGAATACATAAAGCTTCCTTACAAGCAATCGAATTTCATTTCTCAAGAAAAAGAAGTTGAAAAACTAACGAGAAGTAGTTGGAGTCTCTTCATCTTGACTGCTCAGGTGATATTCATATGAACTGTATTTGGTAACATTATGGGCTACCAAAAGCCAAACATGAGTGATCAATTCACCACCTTGTCTGATGTGTTCTGAATGATATTCCATTTCACAGTGACTTGCAGCATATCCCAACATCTCAACCCACATACTGCCAATTATCTTCCATATGTTTTCCTTGCTCAGAGTTGATAAGCTATCTGCAAGTTCTTTTACATCTTTCAGCAGATTCCAATTCCCTACAACTACTTTCTCTGCTTCTGATTCAGGTGGTTCATTTGGCCCCTTTACCTCAAACATACCTTCTTTCTGTAACTCCAAAAGTTCTTTGCAGGCATCCTCTTTGTTTAGACGTCCAGTTCTTGTGAACCTCCCGAGCTTCACGCATGAATGGTCAAATATAATATCTCCAGTTGTTGATGATAGCACATGGGAACGAGTCACTAAAAGGTACATCATATAATCTGATAGATTCATGATAGCTTCCATTTTAGTAACTTCCGTAGTATCATGAAAACGTCGGATGTGATAGAAAATATTTGTTGTGATGTGCCATATGAAGATGCTCTTATCGAAAGGTCTCTTTTGTACAGTCGTTTCAAGTGCTTGGATCAATGAGCTTTCATCACTGAGTTTGAGTTTTCCTCGATACCTTTGGATTGTCCATTGGCCTCTTTGATCAAATTCTTCTAGTCCTTTGATCGTATCTATCTCTCTCAGTTCTGTAACCACAAGCTCTTTCACTTTCGGATGGACTTCAACTCGATCCAAACTCAATTGCTTTCGGAGTTTCATATCCATGCCCCAATATCGGAGAATTTTGATTCTGCTGTAGTTCCGATGCTTGGTTTGCAAGCAGAAATCTAAAAGATTGAACTGCCCCATTGTGTTAGACCACCTTCTCCAAGTTGCTGATTGAGGGGCTAGAGACTTCAAGAAACCCAGAAGGAAAGGAAAAGTTTCATAGTGCCTTATCATCTGTATTATAGCCCAATCTGTGAATGGTAGCCTCAAGATCTGATAGACCTCAATGATCAAAGATGCAATCAACACAAAATTGATAAAGCCAGCACTAATATTATACACAAATGCATCCTTGAACAAGACAGAAAACCCAACTAGTGTGGCAATCAAGCTAAGCAAGCTAATAAAACGAAGAATTAAACCCTTACGAGTATATACAACTGGTGCCTTAGTGTAGAGCGCATCGTACATGAAACCCAGTTCAGAATCTGTAATTCTGAACACATCTTCATACTCACAGTCCTTGATGTATAGTTTTTCGTTTTCACAATCAGTTGGAGGATAGTAAAGCCAATTCTCAAGATGAGGTTTTAGGCAGCAAAACCTATAATAAGCTCTTAAGATCAATCTTGCCTCTGGGAGTTCATTCTCTCCCTGGGGCAATTTGTCAAACAAACGAGCTATTTCATGATATTTGAAGAAATCTGCAATTGTGAAGCCGAAGTTGCCATTGAGTGCTGATTTTAGAGCCCATGAAGTCTCACCATACTTGATTATCCCAGCCAAAGACATCGGCAAATAAAGAAATGATGTTGTGGACGGTGTCCATGACCTTATAAGAATATAAAACATAATTGCCACTTGGATCACCATGCTGAAAACTTGCCTCACTCCTAGTTGATTGTCTTCAATCGAGTAGGCTGTGATTGTATCTGGATTTCCTATTTGCATGAACATCAAAGGTGCCAACAATGCCTGAATTTGGGTGTGCGTGTTACGCTGGTCTTTGCCTATTTCGATTGTCGTTAGCTTTCCCAGAACAACCGTTGCAATTTTAGCAGCAAGTAAGTAGGAAAACCAAACAGTTAAGCTGAGCTTATATCCCGGTGTGTGCCTTCTACGACTTCCATTGAAAGTTAGGATAATTTGGAACAGGAAGTTTGCCAATACTAGCAACTCAATGCCCCAGTAACTCCATAGGGAACTGATATTTCTCGGTATAAATTTTTCAAATATGTCAGAAAACATGGTACCTGTTCTCCCTTTCTAATAGATATGTCGAATAGTGAAGAATTCTTGAAAACTGCTAGAAGATAGAATAGATTTCCATTGTTATCTCTGAATCATCTCCTTCCTTCCAGAGCACTCACCCCACCCTAAAAAAAAGGCTTTATAAGAAGTTGAACAAAACTTATATTCTCTATCCTTGCAGTAATAAAACTTAAAGGAAAAAAACACCTATTTGAAAGGTGGGAAAATATATTGAGTTCCAAGAAAGAAGAGAGAAGCTGGAATTGAAGGTCATACCTGAAGAGATAGCTTGGGGACTTCAAAAAGAAGAAGGCTCCATCTCTAAAACCAGAAAAATGAATAGGAATAGAAGTTATAAAACTGTCCGAAGAAGCTAATGAATTTAGAAAAGATACATCAGATATATAACAAGATAGGAGCAATCTTCTCCGACATATGCTTAAATTGCAAGCAAAATTTTCTTACATTTTAGTTTCCATGTATCTTGTATGAAATTGGCATCTTCACTCCTCATTCCTTTTAAAAGAATAAGAATTGCTTACCTTGGAGATAACTTTTGGCACCTTATTGTAGTCAAGCCGCATAGTTAGGCTACAAGTCCAGTGTTTCAAACTAATTTTACAATCTGTTAAAGCCCACATGGGAGCTTGTGAAATAGGAGCATAATGTTATTGTTTTTGAAGTTTCCTTTTTATTCTTTTTATCTTTAGAAAAATTGAAGATCGTTACAAGGAATATGGCATGGCTCAGAACTATTTCGAGCAAACACTTGTTTGTAGTACTAGTCATGCAGGAACTATGGAAAAAAGAAGAAAAGGATTTTTTGTAATCAAGAATTGGACTGATTCTTTTTTAATTTGTTCCACTCTATCACAAACTCGGGTAAAATAAGCATTCATTATTGAATATACATTATATTTCTATTGCCATAGCTTAGAATAAGATCAGTCACATTGAAGTGATGCAGTTGAAAACTGCCGTAGCCTTGTTTTACAGTTTTCAAGATTCGTAGCTTTTTCAGAAGCCTACGGAATAAAGGGTAAAAGTAATTGCTTGTGTTTAAGTGATTGCTTAAAGCTTGAATCCATGGGGGAAGAAATACCTTGTTCTTCTGATAAAGTACCCTTCGCAAACATCGTATCTCGAGGACGAGTAATCATAAACTAGCTGGAATTTTTAGGTTATGGTTCGGTATGGTCGAAATGAAAACGTCTAATCGTGTACTAAATTTTTGAGAACCCCTACTATGATTGCTGGATGATTACTCAGGTTGTTTTACTTATTACCTTTTTGATACTCTGATTCAAAATGTTGAAAGAAAATATAGATCGTTTTTGAAAAATTCTCTGATTTTGACCTCTCGGATAATTAAACCTTTTTTTTTTTGGGGTACTCTTTTGATTTAGCTTTGCAGAATGTGTACAAGTCTATAAGTTGGAGTGATTATATTGTGCTGCTTCGCGTAAGTATCCTATATTATGAACGGTGAGATAACTTAATTTGCAAGTTTGTTGATTGTTTCTTTCAGTCTGTGATTCTCTTTTTTACTTATCCTAGTATTTTTAGCTTGGTTTTTTATATGAGAGTTTCTTTAATAGTTTGTTGGCTCATTACAAAGTTTAGGCTTCGATGTTGGGAATCTCGAGATACTATCGAGATTATTTTAAGCCATTTTTGGTAACTATATGGTTTTTGAAAATTGTACTTGTTTTTCTATCAACTCCATGCAATGAGTTTCACATTTCTTAAGAAAATATTTTGGGGGTGTTTGGAGCCCTGTGTTGGGATTGGATAGTTTTGAAATCCAAACTCAAAATGTTGTTGGGTCACTATGTTCAAAACTTAATGGATTTGAAACACAACATCATAGTTTTGAACAATGCACTCCAAACCAGACCTGAAAGAAGCTAGACACATATTAACCACTAAGCTAAAAAGTTTTTTTTTTGTGTTTTTATTTGATTTTTTCTATACATATTATATACAGTGAAAATTTTGAGGGGGAGGGGGGGGGCTCGGACCTTAGCTAAATCCGCCCTTGCTCCAAACACTATTTTCTGATTTTCAAGCTTCAGAACACTACACACCGGACACTGTTTTCTGTTTTTTAGGATTTCAATTTCCCTAGGTTCTGGTTTTGAAACGGTGCTCCAAATGCTCTCTTGAATTCTTAGCCAAATCCTAAAAACAAAAACAAGTTTTTGTAAACTTGTTTTTTTAGTTTTAAAAATGTGTCTTGATTTTTAAAAATATAGGTAAAAAGTAGATGACAAAATAATGAAATCTATAGGTGGAAATAGTATTTATGGGCTTTATTTTCAAAAACAAAATAAAAAACTAAAACTTTGTTTGATAACTATTTGTTTTTTTGTTTTTCGTTTTTGAAAATTGTGCTTGTTTTCTCCAAATTTTTCTAGAATAGATTTCATCTTCTCTACAATGATTTTCATCTTTCTTAAGTAAACATTTGAGTTTCTAGCCAAATTTTAAAAACAAAAACAAGTTTTGAAAAATATGTGTTTGGAGCAAGGTTGCAGGGATAGGAGCTCTGAAGTCTGTGTTTGGAGTGCATATTTATTAAAATTGGAAGTCTGTGTTTGGAGTGCATATTTATTAAAATTTGAGTTCTGAAGTCTGTGTTTGGAGTGTGTGTTTGGAGTGCACATTTTTTTTTCAATATCTCTCACATTAATTATTCACTTACATTGATAGTTTTCAAATAATAAAAAATCTTGTAATATTTTTTTTAAATATTACATGTAATTCGGAAAGATTTCAATTTATTTATTTAAAGAAAGAGATTCAAATAAACTTTAAGATTTTTATATTATTATTCTCTCAATTCTAGAAATAATATTGATTTGTTCTCATCAATCCTAAAATTGAGATTTTAAATTATATTATTTTATGAATATTTATAGTTTTGTTAAAGACTTGTATTTGTCAATTTTAGAATTTTAATTTAAGAGTTGCTTTTCAAGCTTATTAAAATCATTTTTGTGTTTGTATAATTTAAGATTTTATTTTTCTAGCTAATCAATATAATGGATTATTTATGGTTTAATTAATTTGAGAATAATATATTCTTTGAAGTTTTAAATAACTGATTAAAAAATAAAATATCAAATATTTTTGTATTTTAAAATAATTATTTTTTTTTAAAAAAATATACATTTTTTTATCACCACTCAATGAATATCATATATATGTTTGATATTATTATTTATTTATGCTATTTATTGTAATAGTTTTATAAGTTTGGAATGAGAAATCATTTACCTTTTTACTTTGAAAATGATTAATTTGGAAACCAATATTTTTAATATGTTAACCTTTGTAAATACTAATTTCTTACGTTGTAATACGAATTAGTTTAAAATATTTTTTTTAGCTTCAAATTATAATAAAATGATATATATTTTGTAGCTATTAATAAAAATAAGCTAAAAAAATGTCAAATTGTTATTTGTTATAAGTAAGTTTTGTTTAATCTTAAAAAAAATTATAGATGACATGTGGAGGAAGTGAGATAGAGAGATTTTTATTAATTAAAAAAATTGTTATGTGGTACTCTAATTTACTTTAAGAATTTCAATTTAAATAATAGTATCATATCTAAAACATTCTTATCTAATTTATTCTAAAAAAAATAAAACTATAGAATAAAAAGAAAAATATTTTTTGTTAAAAAATTATTAAAATTATGGTATAAAATAAATTATTTTTTAATAAATATTTATGTTTAATAGTTAATAATTAGCAATAATGACGAGAAATTTTATATAAAAAATAAATAACATTTTTTTAAAATTAAGAAATTAAAAGAAAATTATGTAAAAATAATAAAGAGAGAAAGAAGAGGAGAGAAGAGATAGGTAGGAGTGAGGTGAGATGAAAAAAAAAAAAAGATATGAAAGTGGTGGGGCCACCGTGGAGAATCGAAAAAGAAATTAATAAGTTTGTGAGATTTAAAAAGGAGTTCATATGTTTGTGGGATTCATAGTTGAAGTTAAAAAATCTTTTTTTTTTCTTAAAAAAAAAACAAGTAGTTGGGGTCGGTTAGGGTCTCTTTGGTAGACAAACTGGATTATATTTTATGTTTTTGCATTCATGAGTTAAGTGAATATGTGTTTGACCGATGTGTTTTCGAAAACTGTTTCTGGATTCTGTGATCCAAATAGTGGAAATTCTGAAAACAACATTTTTATGTTTTCAATGTATCTAGTTTTTGAATTTGAAATTTGAAAATGTATAATTATATTAAAAAAGATAAAAACTTTTAAAAAATATAATATTTCATATTATAAACTCAATTTATTTTTATTAAATGAAAATATGTATAATATAATATATTATAAATGATATGATGTTGTTATACAAAATTTTATAACAAAAAAAAAAGTTCATAAATTAATTAATAATAATTTATATTCAACTTAATATTTAGTCTTACAACTACAACTAGTTTCATAGTTTATAAATATATTATAAAATACATTTTCAATAATTGCAATCTAATTTCTAAATCTGCTACCAAACACATATCTGAAAATATGAATACAACTCTATTTTTGTTGAATCTTTTGTTTTCGAAATTCTGTTTTCAGATTGCGTACCAAACAAGTCCTTAGTCTTTGAATTTTAGTTTGTAACAATTATTTCTTATAATTTCAATTTTGCAACAAGTTAATTCTTGAATTTTAGTATTCAATAATTTAGTTTTTATACTTTAAATTTTGCAACAACTGGGTCTTTCTCATGAAAAATATCTTTTAAGTAATGAATGTTTTTAAATATGTAGACCTATAAACTGATTCAGGACTAAATGTGTTTTAAGCCACGAAGACTAAAGTTCTTACCTAATAAAAATTTACACTTTAAAATACAATGATTAAATTGTTACATGTTAAAGTTCAAAGATCAAATTATTACAAATTAAAAGTACAATGACTAAATTATTACAAAATAAAATTCAGAGACTAAGACCCTGTTTGATTACCATTTAGTTTTTGGTTTTTGAAAATAATTAAATCTAAAAATACTACTTCCACCTATGATTTTCTATGTTTTCTTATCTATTTCTTACCTATGTTTTCAAAAATCAAACTAAGTTTTGAAAACTAAAAAAAAAAAAAAGTTTTCAAAAACTCGTTTATGAATTTGGTGAAACTCAAATGGTTATCAAACCTAGAAACTCAAATAGTTGCTCAAGAAAAATGGAAATCATTGTAGAGAACATGAAGAAAATTGGTGAAAAAACAAGTAGAATTTTCAAAAACCAAATAGTTATCAAACATGGCATAAATTGGAAAATTTGTGCAGAAAACTTTTTTTTCACGTGCTTTAATGTCGTTTGACCCATGTTTTGAAACTAATGACATATGACCATTTCCGTATTGTGAATTCCGTTCAAATTACCGTGAGGGCATCGTGCTATCTAGTTCTCGTTGTCGCTCTCCCTCATGATAGTAATGAGTGCTCAAAATTCTGGAGAAAAGAAAGAGACCAAGGGATTCATGGGCGAGAATGAGAGCAAGAGCGAACCTACGAAAGTGAGAGTTTGAGGTCCGTGAGAGAGAGTCAAGGTGAGTGAGTGATCATTTGCAATAGTCGTATCGCGAGCGAGAGCATGACCGAGCCTACGAGAGCAATAGTGTGAGGTCTGTGAGAGAGAGTTAACATGAGCGAGTGATCATTTGCAAAGTGGTATTGTGAACGTGAGCGAGAGCGAGAGAGAGAGAGCGATTCCACGAGAATGAGAGAACTAGAACGAGAGTGTTTATACGTACAAGAGCGTGAACAAACAATGTCTCTCATACTGCCCTCATAGGTAAGTTTGTGCGTGTTACCACGGCAAAATAAGTCATATTTATTATTTTCAGAATCCAGGTCATCAGTCATTGAAGCGTGTGAAAATGAGTTATTTGTACGAAACCCCCCCTAAATTGTTGCTTCCATACAAGTTTAGGGACCAAAAGTATTATTTAATCTTTACGATATTGACATAAATTATTGCATGTTCTAAATTGTTGTTTGTTAAGCCTTTAAGAGAGTAAAGAGTCTTTTTCAACATGAGTGAGATGGACAAAATTTTAGGGTTAAGAAATATATTTTATACCTTCTTTTTGCATTACGACAAACTAAGGTGCAATTGTACACCTTCATTCCTTCTTTACTTTTCCCTTTATCTTTTTCAAAAGAGTAATAAGAGTCATTTCCACCAAGCATAGCATATGCCATGATTTAGAATTTGAATTCAACATTTAAAGCTGACATTCCCATGCATCTCTATTTTTTAAGAAATTTTTCAGGGAGTCATCCAATACAAGGATCAGATTGTTCCAAGTCAAGCATATTTAAATTTGAAGTTTTTATGATTGGGCCATCGAAAAAAAGATACAATTTGCTGATATAAATAGTAAGAATCAACTATCTTAGTATCTCCACCCTTCAGATATGATGTCTGATTACTCATTCATATACCTTTCTTTCACTCCAGTTTCTCACATTATATGTAATTTTTAATGTTTGTAATTGTATAACTTACAATCTATTGCAAAAAGATGGTTTTTTTTTTAGTTTATGGAGTTTCTAATTCTAATTCAACATCTTAGGTAGCACTTAAATCCAAACAAAAAACAGATAAATCCAAACTCTGTTTTTTTTTATTAAAAAAATAATAAATCCAAACTTTGTTATTGGTCACTTGTGATAATGATTGTTCACCGGTGCTTATGTGCACCAATCAGCGGTGAGGTCCCACCTTATGAAATCACATGACGTCCGCATCTGATTGCTTCT
Source organism: Trichosanthes cucumerina (assembly GCA_036507285.1). Classification (NCBI taxonomy): domain Eukaryota; kingdom Viridiplantae; phylum Streptophyta; class Magnoliopsida; order Cucurbitales; family Cucurbitaceae; genus Trichosanthes; species Trichosanthes cucumerina. The sequence goes on along the minus strand of CM071842.1, from coordinate 7,805,656 downwards.
CTCATAGAAACATGTTAGTTACTCGCCATCCACGTGTCAGTCTCTCACTTAGGAATATGTGGGTCCCACGTAATTCGAATCTGTTTGCCAGTGCATCCTTGCACTACCACATTTTGAAATGACATAATTACCCCTTAGACAATATAAGGGTATTCTAGTAACTTCGTATCTAATTTTTTTTTTCCTTCTCTTTTTTTTAGAATGAGAATTATATTCTTTATTATTGGTTAACTGATTCTCGCTATTTTTTATTTAGGCTAATTATACAAAATGCTTCCTGATTTTTTAAGCATAGTTTAATAACTATGGAGTTTTTTATTTTTTTATTTTTAAAAATTCTACTTGTTTTCTCACTATTTTCCTATAATTTTCATTTTTTTTATCATACCATAGTTTCCATCTTTCTTAAAAAAATAATTGAATTCTTGGCTAAATTTCAAAAGCAAAACAAGTTTTTAGAAACTATTTTTTTTTTAGTTTTCGAAAGTTGGGTTGGTTTTTTAAAACACATCTAAAAAGTATATAAGAAAACATGAAAATCTATAGGTAAAAGTAGTAATTATAGACTTAATTTTAAAAAATCAAAAATAAAAAAACTAAATAGTCATCAAACGGGGCCTAAATAATTCTCGATTTCATCTCTAATGTGTCAAAATTAGTTAGAAAGGAAATTGTAATGGGATAGCAAAATATAGGTTCTTATTTGCAAATATAACAAGTTTTTTTTAAAAAAAAAATTAAAAAAATATAAAATATTATAAATAACAATTTTTAATTCTCATTTTACCCTTAATTGAAGCATGATATACTTTTATCACTGTTCAGAATCTATCGGTGATAGACTTCTACTCCTGATAGACTCTTATCACAGTTAGAATTATATCAGTCATGTTAATAGATATTTATCATAGTTAGGAGTCTATTAGTGATAGATGTTTATCACTAATAGATTCTTATCACAGTTAGAAGTTTATGAGTAATTGAATGTGGTATAATGGAACTTTGAATCAAGGCGTAGAGTAGGGTGATAGACTTTTATCATAGTTAGGATTCTATCACTGATAGACTCTTATCATAGTTAGAAGTCTATTAGTGATAGACTGTGATAGAATGCAATACATAAAGTAGATTAATAGATTTTTATCAAGGCTATTCTATCACTGATAGACTTTTATCATAATTTGAAGTTTATTAGTGATAGACTCTAATAGATTGTAAACTGAAGTAAGACGTAGAGTAATATGCTAGTAGACTTTTGGACTTTTATTAATGATAAAATCTTATCATAGTGATATATGAAATAAACATCTTAGTGATAGACTTCAATCACACACCTTAGCTTATTCAAGGATGAAAAAATAACCTATATTAACCTTAGTTAATTCAAGATTCAAAATTCTAGTAATTTAGATTGTAGCAATTAACATATATACATCTACTAGTGATAGACTTCAATACACGCACTACTCTCAATAATAGTTATAGAAGTCTACAAGTAATAAACTTTAATAAAAAGAGAGAAACAACATATAGAAGTCTGTAACGCCCGGTATTTTTTTGGAGGCTCATTTTGACCCAAATCTTATTTTTTTATTTTTTTATTTTTTCTATTTTTTTTTCCTTTTCTTTTTTTTTTCTTTCTCCTTTTTTCTTCTCCTTCTTCTTTCTTCTCCTTCTCTTTCTCCTTCTCCCAGCCGACTGCAGCCCACCGGCCAGCCGCCGCCACGCCACGCCTGTCGCTCGTTAGCTTTGCAAGACGCGCGCCCGCGTGCCCGCCGTCCACCCCCGCGCGCTCGCCCCTCGCGCACGCGTCGCCCAGCGCGCGCCGCCGCTCCCTCTCCTCCGTCCAACCTCTCGCGCCTTGCCATCACCAGAACCCCATCGCGGTGAGTTTTCTCAAACTATTTTAGTTTTGGTTCAATCGATTCGAGCGTTTTTAGTTCGGTTCTCTCAAAATGGTTGTTGGTTTTGAATAGATCGGGTCTTGGGCATTTCGGATCTATGCTCCACGCGTCGTTGCTCGCCGGAAGCCGCCGCCGCTCGCCGGATTCTGCCGTAGCCTCCGCCGCTCGCCGGAATTGTCACCGTCGTCACTGCCGGTTAGGTACATGCGATCGCCCCCGTTTTCTTGTTTCCGTTTAAACCCTCCTTGTGTCTTTTTGGTTATTTAAGTCGAGTATTTCAGTTAAAATTATTTGGAACGTGATTTAAAGTTTATGTTTGCCAGTTAGGGTCTCGATCGTGTTTAGGGCTTTGCGTGGTGCACGAGATCGAGCTCTTGGATCTTTGAATTCCTGTAAGTAGTCATTTGGATAAGCCCCTTAAAGTTATTATTCGATTGTCGTATGAGGTATTCTCTGAAGTTTGTGTAATGTACGAAAACCACGATTTGATGCTTATGTATGAGTATGAGTTCGGGTTGTTGTTGCGTGTACCTTTAATGGACTTAGAAAGTAGTTTATAGGGGAATAAGGGCTTAAGGCTAGAAGTTAAGACTGAGACTTAAAGCCTTTAATCGTAACGAGTTGAGAACAAACGTTGCGAGTCTCGAGTAAAACTCTAATTGGGCGAGTGCGGCAAAGTGTGGTTGACCAAACCAACTAGAGGATTACCACATTGAGCTTAAGGTCGCCGACTCGCATTTAAGTTGTTTAGACCTCAACAACCGTTGACGGGCTTTAAGGGTGAGCTCTAGGCAACGTTTGTGACCTTTCATCTCCTTGGAGTTGTTTTGGACGGGCTTGTGTTGGACTTTCGAAGGAAGGGGTTGTTTTGTGGATTCTCGAATCGTTGTTGTAGCCGACTTGATCCAGTAAGCGAGCTCGTGAGCGAACGAGCTTGTTTGCATGGCTTGTGGATTGAGCCTTGTATGGGCTTCTGTGTTAAAGTGGATGGTTCAGATCGCGAATGAGTTTGCTTATGAGTGTTTGAGGAACATATTCGTTATGCAGCTTGTGTCTCTCGCTTAGTCGTTAGAACGTATGTTCGAGTATGGTTTTAGAATCAGTCAAGAGAGTTGTGTCAGGTAACCTATCAGTCTTGAAGTCCCTACCTTACTCCTTGTTTAGGTGACGTCACCCTACGACCTTGGGTGGCGAGAAACTAGTATGGATTACGTGAATGATGATGCCTCGTGGTGAGTCACGGTAGCGTGTGGCAATAGACAGGGGCAGTGATGTCTTATGGTGAGCCATAGTAGTCTTGGCAACAGACCAAAGACGAGAATGCTTCGAGGTGAGTCACTATGAGGGTGGCAACAGACTCGGAGTGGGACATAGCTTCATGCGGCGTCTGCTGCGGGCGAGTGCAGGCTATGTCGAATACTAGTCAGGCATATGTTTACCGACGTGAAGCAAGGAGCAGTTGAGTGAACCTGAGTGAGTTTGGGGTAGGCTAAGCCAGACTTCTAATTGAGTGTGGTCTGATAGTAGATTTGGGTTGTTTGAGGTGTTGGTCGAAAGTGATAACCTAGCTAAAGTTGAGACCCTTGAGAATGGATCGAGAATTTTTGTGAATGTCTTGTTAGAACCCTAAATAACCTTATGAACCGCAAAACTCAGCACTTACTAAACTCTGAGTTACGCCTGAGCGAGTCGGAACCTCTAGGTTGACGATATATGATAGGCTCGTGGTACTGGGGTGCGCCCCCGTTGTGATCGGGAGTGGTTGCTTTCCATGATCCGGACTAGCAGGCGATTCCCCCAATGGGCTTGTTGGTTACGCACCGCACGTACCATGCTAGTGTGTTATGAGAGCACAGGGGTGCGCCCCCGTAGAGATCGAGTGGTTGCTTTCCATGATCCGTCTTTGGCTTAGGCGATTCCCATGGGGCGTGTGGGATACGACCGCTTTGCTCTATGCTTGGCGTGTAGTGGCATGAAGGTTGTTTTCTCTCATTGCATCGTCAACCAAAGTTCTAAGACCGAAAAGTAGCGGTCGAGTTATTACCGCAGGAGGGGCTCGAGGTGAAGCGTGCTAAGTGTGAGACCTTCGTTTGGGCTGGGTGAGTTTAGAAGGCGAGGCTTGTTTGGTTGCATGTTAGTTTTGTTCGGACGTGAGTGGGCTGCTTATTGATTATTTTTATACTCACCCGTCTACTTTGTTGTTTTTGGTTGCAGGTAAGAAACCTTGAGGCGGTGGCGACGATGGCGATCATCCGACGTGGGGGCCCCCTTTCGCTTCTTGGTTTCCTTTGCGTTTCGAGTTTCATTTGTCCTGTTTTAGTTCTTTTATATGTTTAGTCGCGCGACACTTTGTCTGTCACTTGTACTTTCGGTTATTGAGATTCCTTTTTGCTCGTGTATGTTTCATCCCAGAGATCGTGCTTTGGAACTCTGGTTGTAGCCCAACCCATTTTCTGTTTGTAGTTTGGTGGGGGTTGGGCATTCTTGTTTCCTTTGAAGTGTTTTCTGCTTATTAGGTTTCAGGAAAATTTTGGTTTTCTCCTTGTTACGCCGTTATGCTGCCGAAATTTCGGTGTGAACGGTGTAGCGGAGTAACTTCCCTAACGTAGGTTCGTCTCAAAATTTTAGGGTCGTTACAAAGTCTATCAGTGATAGTGATAAAATTATATCATTGATCGACTTCTATCACAAGACAGTGATTGAAATCTATTTGTGATAGACTCAAATCACTATAGAAAAAGTTGAATGTGTGACGTCGATTGAACCTAGACGTTTGAGAAAGGAAGCAGAAATCACAAAAAAATTATAGAAAAAATAAAAAATAGTTTGAATAAGAAAAGAAGGAAGATGAATCACAATTTTCATTTGAACTAAATACATGTGCATGAACTTTTAGTAATTTAAATGAAAATTTGGGGTATTCGTACGAATAACCCATTTTCCCGTGCATTAATGACATTTGACCTGACATTTCAAAATAATGAAATATGACTCATTCTGACGTGGTAATGCACGCAAAATGACTCATAAGGGTAATATGAAGCTGTAAACCCGAGATCTTTCTTTGGAACTTCCTTAATATCAAACAACAAAAGAAAGGAAGAAATGAATGCTTAAAACTTGGTTTTCCTTGTTTTAAAAAGGAAAGAAATGAAGTGAAAGGCAAAAGGAAAACAAGGAAGGAAAGTTTAAACCATTTTGGTTTGGATTGCTTTTAAGACAAAAGAAGAAAAGGAAATGAAACAATGTTTAATATACTAAGTTTGTTTTGTTTTGCAAAGAAAAGATAAGAAATGAAAGATAAAGGAAAGGAAAGAAAAGGAAAAAAGAATGTAAAAGGGAAAAGGAAAGTGGGTGGTGGATCCCACCTTAGTTTTCTTTTTTAATCAACCCATTCCATCGATTTCCTTCTCATTTTCAACAAGGAGCAGCAAGGTTTTCCATGAGAGAAGCAGAAAGGAAAGGAAGAGGAAGAAGGGGTTTTGGTTTGGAATTGCGAGAAGAGAGGGAGGAGAACTCAAAGATTACTTGTGTAGCAGCAAGGTGAACAACTCAGACCAGTTCTGCTATTTTATTCATCACGAGCTCCACAGAAAGAGGTAAGATTTGAGATTTTGTTTCATGAAAGTTAACTCATATTGGAACAAAATTCGTGAAGGAAGCTCGAGCAAATTCAGATCTTAAGCTACTGTTTTGTGAAGAGAAAGACAGAAGACAGAATTTGTTGTCAAATCCGAGAAGTCTCTGATGTTTTGGTTGTACTGGTCTGTAGAGTTGGAACCAGAAGCTCTAATAGGTATGGCTGGAAAGCTTATTGAATTTCCTACAACTTTCATGAAGAAATCGTGAATAGAAAATGACTGGAAAATGTTGTAAATAGCAGGTCAAGTTTCGGGTTGCAGCAGAAAATCGAATCTGGAATAGCAGAAGTTGGTTCCTGGGAAAGAAGACTTCGAGGTATTTCTGAACCAATCTATTGGGAATCTCATTTTCATGTCTTCATAAGAGTTTTAGAGGATTCAAAAAGGAAGAGTTTGGTATAAATTTCACCCTGTTTGGCTAAGAAATGAAGAAGTTATGGCTGTCTAAAAACAGGGCAGAAAATCTGAAAATGCTGGAATTTTGAAAGTGTGTTTTCTTGCAAGTTTTAAGGTCAAAAATCATGAGCTCGAGGTTCTAATGATTGATTTGGCTTGTTTGACAGGCCAAGAGCAAATAGGTCAAGTTTACAAGCCAAGGTTCCAATTCTAATACGGTGAGTGACTCTATCTTAGAACTATGTTTGACCTATGTTTTTTCTTCATGAACATAAGTGTTGATAATTACATCTTGATTGAACTAGTTGTGAATGGCTTCATAGAGTTTTCTAACATAAAGTCATGATGGAACCTAAGCATGCTTTGAATTAGTTGTAACTATAAATCCAGGTATGGAAACTAAATTATGAAAGTATGCTTTCCTTTAGAGAATGTTTTGTGCAAATCCACTTGGGAACATGTATAAATGACAATGTGGAAATGTCAAGGAATTGTTGTATGTGTTATAAAGACATGATTTCCATGGTACACAAATTATGCCCTTGTTTGGGGTTAACCCCTAATCTTTGAAGGACATTCGAGAAGGTACTTAGGGGAATGAATCATGATATCCCGATCATTGAAGGACAATGAGAAGGTATCCAGGAAGTAAATAGTTTTACCTAAATCTTTGAAGGACAATGAGAAGGTATTCGGGTAGTAAATGGTTTTACCTTAATACTTTGAAGGACATAGAGAAGGTATTAAGGAAAACCAAACGACTAAAGGTATTCCACGTGCACGTGAGAGAGAGAGTGGTACGAACCTTATTGGTATAAATGTAACTCTACCACCTCTATGGTTTAATGTGGTATCATGTCATGTGTTTTATTGTTATGAGTTTCTATTTTATTGATCTATCAACCCTCGATATGTTAGTACATTTCGAGTTTTGTGCTATGCACAAGTGATGACTTAAACTCCATGTAATTGGAAGCATGATTTGTTTATGTTTACAAGCGGATGTTAGGCTATTTTCTACTTATAATCTGCCATTATTATGATTCACTGTGAGCTTATAATGTTTTAAAGATAGACACTCACCGAGCTTTTTAGCTCATTCTTTCAATGTTTTCAAACCTTTTCGTGTAGAGATCAAGCTCCGGTACTGACATCCCCGCCATAGTCTGCTGGAAGTTTCATAAGTTGATAGTTTATGCGTGGTGGTGTTGTATAGCAAGTCGTTATGTAGTTATAGAAGTTTTGTACATTAGTGGTTGTATAAACATTGAGTTGTCTTGTGTTGTTTTGATGCACTTGACTTTTAGTTTCCAAGAGAGACTTATGAAGGGTTTCTCCTTGTTTATGTTTAATAGTTGTCCAGATTCTGTTGTGTTATGTTGAAATGTTCCAAATGCGAACATAGTATGTTTATCGAGAGAAGCAGGTCAGCTGTGTATTGTTAAGATGTAAACAATGTCCGTTGGTTTCACGCCGCCTTTCGGGCTAAGTAGCAAGTAGTTCGAGAGGGGGTGTGACAGAAGCGGTCTTTCTTGTTCACGCTATCGCACACTGTTCACGCTCTCGCTCCCGTTGTCTCGCTCTCGTTGTCTCGCTCTCGCTCTTGCTCAAATGAATGAAAAAAAATATAAAGAAAAAATGACAAAAAAAAGACAGAGAAGAGCTGGAGTAGCAGAGATAGAGCGAGAGCGAGTCAGCGAGAGCGAGACACCGAGAGCGAGTCAACTATAGTGTGATTTTTGTTTTTTTTTTCTTTTCTCCAAAATTTTGACAACTTAATTACTATCATAAGCGAGAGCGAGAACGAGAACGAGACTTGAGCGAGAGCGAGAACGTGACTTGAGCGAGAGCGAGAGAGCTAGAGTCAGAGTATGATGCCCTTACGGTAATTTGGACGGAATGCACAGTACAAAAAGGGTCAAATGTCATTAATTTCAGAACATGGGTCAAATCACATTAATGCACGTGAAAATGAGTTTTCCATGCAAATTTCTCTAAAAATTTGCTATATATCTAAATAGTTTAACAATTTGCTATATTTGCAATATTTTATGCCCATTTTACTATTTGCCAATTGGCCCTAGTAAAAATTTGTCAAACACAAAATATTTTATTAAACTAGTGTTTTATTGCCTAATTAAAACTTGCGAGCATTCCATTTGAAGATGCTAGTAATAAAATATTAATTTTATTAGGGGGTTGTTTGAGACACTGAATGAGTTATAACAACATAGATTATAATAGTTTGTGGGTTATTATAGTCAGTGAAATTATATAATATTATTTAAAATGTAGAGTTGTTTAGTCTAGAGTTATAATAGTCTGTATTTGAGATGTGGAGTATTCCACATGACATAATAACTTGTGCTCTAAATAAACCCTTAAGGAAGGTTGAATTTCAAGTATAAACACTAGTAGAAATTCAAAATTTTATAACAATGTCATAACACACATTTTATGACTCTTTATTTCTGTCTTAGAATCCACCATCAAGGAAACTCAGTACATGACACATCTAAAATATTGTCGTAATTAACTATTCTATGACTATTCCCTTTTGTCGAGAAATCCGTAGACACGACATTGTTTAGTTGTCATGGTAAACTTTTGTATGACAATTAACCATTATCAAGAAATAGCTCGCCCATCCTAATTTTTCGTCAAGATATATCAAACAATGACAGATTTTAAATGTCGTAGAAATTATGTTAATGATCGGAAATTGTGTCAAACATGTTGTTTATACGACAATATTTTCCTGTCAAGTTCTTGCCTGCTTTGATAGATTTTAGTTGTCATAAATACTTTCAGTGATAATTTTAAATTGTCATGTATTTAGTTACTTTGATAGATTTTAGTTGTCATAAATACTTTCAATGATAGTTTTAAATTGTCATGTATTTAGTTACTTTGATAGTTTTGGATGTCAAGAAAAAACATCTAATGACAACTTTCATTTGTCAACAAAAAAATATTATGACAGATTTCGTCTATCAAAGATATATTTTCTTTAATAGTGTTTATTAGTCAACAAACAATGTTATGACATATTTCACATGTCAAATATTTGTTTTCTTTTTTCGTAGTTGTCAACAAATATCATGGAAGTGATTATAATTATTAAAAAGAGTTATCACCCATTAATTTAAAGTAACATTTGAGTGATATGTTCATATATTAATAAAATAATATCTCATGATTCCTCAATATTTTAATCATAATGACGTAGTTGAAAACTTTTAATAATTTTTTTTTAAAAAAAAGAAGAGAATTTAATAGACTAAAAAAAAATTGAGAATTACCTAAATAATAATAATAACCACGACAACCACTATTTTTTGTGTCTTTTTTTTTGTTTACTCTTTTGAATAAGTAAAATATGTTTTCTATTAACTCTTAACTCTTTAGGGAGTGTTTGGCTCATGGTTTTGGGTTAGGGTGGTTTTTGGTTCCAAACTGAAAACCATGTTTGATACAAGGGGTTTCCAAAACCAAGGGGTTTGAAACACAACCCCATGAGTTACTACAGTGCAACCCTATGGGTTTTGTACCATGTTTTCCACTTCCATTTGTCGTTTTCTATTTTCAATGACCACTTCGACAACAACTCCGACGATAACTCCGGTGACCTAACCAACTCCGATGACAACTTCGACGACCACCAACAACGACAACTCCGACGATTACATCGGTGACCCAACCAACTCCGCTGACAATTTCGACGACCACATCGGCGACCCAACCACCGCAACGATTACCTCCATCGATAACTACAATGAAAACTCTATAGATTAATTTAATGATTTGCCCCTGCGACTCGACCACCCCAACAACTTGATAATTTGATGTCCCAACCACCGCAACCCTGACTGGTCCGAACCACCGACAACGACCATCTGACAACCACTTCGAATACTAAATAACCCATAACCAGAGTTGAATACCACTCCGACGACCTGAGAACCATAGTTGACAACCACCCTAAAAATTTGAACACCTAGCAATCACTGTCGATGACCACCTAGTGACCACTTTAATGACTTGACCACCCTAGCAACCCGATCACCTTGATGACTACTTCGATAATCACCCCAACCTGACAACCCAACCACCCAAAACCATTGTTGACAACCACTTGATGACCACTTTAGTGATCACCCAACAACCCAACCATCATATTTACCACTCTGACAACGACTCCAACGACTCGACCACTTGACAACTATTGTCATAACCACCAAACAACCACTTCAACGACATGACCACCCTAATGACCACTCCAACACCCCACGACGACCTAACCACTGTGCAATCACCATCGACAACCACCGACACCCAACCACATAGTCAATTTTTTAAAAGGTTAAAAATTAAACAAAAATGATTACTAACATTTTTTTTAATCCATTATATGTTTGAAATAAGTTTCAAAATACTATCCAAAATATAATTTCTAATATTTAAATTTCTAAAAATTGCATCCTATTGGATTCTGCTTAGAACTCAAATTTGTAAAATAATTTTATCCTTGAAATATGTTGGAAAAAAGAATTCAAATTTTAGAACTCATTTATCCTTGAAATATGTTTTAAAATATAGTGAACAATTTTATTTAAATTCCATAATTTCTTAAATAAACCTCCAATATTTTAATTTGTAAAATAGAGTTCCAAAAATAGGCATGTGAATACTTTGTGAAATAGAGTTTTCTCTAATATTTTAGATAAACTTCTATTTTTTTTAATCTCTATTAAAGTTTTAGATTCTCTAATTTATTAAATAGACTTCAAATTTTTTAATTTCTAAAATAGTTTTCTGAGTATTATGTGAAATAGAGTATTAATTGTACAAACTACGCATCCGTATTTAATTATTATTGAAACAATTGATCCACATAATTGATTAAAATATTGATATGCACTTCAACAAATAATTATAAGTAAAAAAATTGGATCTAAAAAAGAATATCCTAAAAAAAACTGTTATAAAAATACAACAGTCCAACCCAACCCTCAATCCCAAACGCAAGTTTCAACAAACTAGCCAACACAACCCAACACCCCAAGCACTGGAATCATTCTAGCCAAGAAACCTCAGAGTTCCAAAACTACAGGGTTTCTGATTCCAAGACAACGCGCCAAACAACCCCTAAGTTTGTGTCTATTTAGTCTTTCAATTTTTTTTTTTTAAAATATCTAATAGATCTTAAACTTTCAATTTTATGTCTAATAAATCTTGACCTATTTGATTGATATTTTTTAAAATTCGCACTACTTGTCGCAAAATGGAAAGTTTAAGGTTACATAAGATTCAATTTTATATCTAATAAATTAGTCAAATTTATAAAATTTTGAATATGTCACAAATATTCAAAATTAAAAGTTGAAAAACTTATTAGTTATTTTTTAAAATTCAGGGATGAAATATATACCAACCTAAAACGACTAAACTTGTGATTTTAATATTTGTTTTAAAGAAAACTTGACGATATTCCTTTTTCTAAAGAAATTTTGAAGATATCCCTTTCTTTTTTGAGTTAAAAAATATCCCTATTGAACATATATAGAAGGAGAATCACGTACGGGATCTTTTTACCCTTTTTTTTATGCAAATATATATGCATATTAATATATATATATATATATATACATATGAAAAGGGTTATCCGTGCTTGTTCTTTTGCTTCTTAATGGTCATTTCAAAATCTTAGCTTATTTTTTTTTTTTTATAAGAAAAAACGATTTTTTACGGAATTAAAAAAAAACGAATATCGAAGAATTACTTTTAGCCCTTTCTTAGGTCAATTAATTTTAGTCTTTGAATTTTAGTTAAATTATTTTACAAATTCAAAAAGTAGATTAAAAAGAAAAAGTGAGTGAACAAGTTTATTTATTCAAACGAAGTCAAAACATTATTAAGACAATTATGTCAAAACCATTATTAAACAAGGTCTTAAAAGTTTGTTTATATAATGGGTTATTCAAGTGTTATACAAAACTGTTTTTCTTCTCAAATTGAAAGATATAATTATGCCTGACTTAAATAACTACCAAAATTATAGGCATTATTATATTTTAAATTTGGAAAGAAAATCAATTTTACTCTTAAACTTTGTGAGTTATATCCATTTTCATCCCAAACTTTCAATTTTATCAAATTCAACACTAAATTTTAGTATATAAGTGTTTGCTTTTTAACATTTATCCACTTTCTGCTAAATTATTCACTAATTTGATAAAAGAAAAAGAGTAAAAACTAAAAAAAGAAAGTCATTAATTTAATGAATTACAAAACTTTGCCCAAAATCAAATTTGATTAGTGCTTAAAATTAAGCATTAAACTTTGTCAAAACTTACCAATTAAAAAAGGATCTCTAATATTGTTTTTGTCTAAATCAGGTTTTATCATTCATTAAACGCACGCGAGAATACTTTTTTTAACGATGCTTCAAACGAAAATCTTCTAAGGTAGGAATTGTCATACTTTTAAACTTTAAGATGAAAATCACAACAACTATCAAAGTTTAAGTGCAATTTGAGGAATTATCTAGCAATTAATTTAAATCATCGTAATTTTGTCCATTTCAAGATATAACAATTAAATCAAAGAGATGTATAGCTTATTATACTACTTTAGTATTAAGAAATTGGACTCAAAATCTCATAATAACGAACTCTTAAATAGTTAGGAGTGAAAGCAAAGTGGGTGGAACTCATCGAGTCATGGTAGAATAAGAAACTTATGGTCCATCAAATTAAATGATTTTAAATTAACTTCCAATAATAAAATTACAAATAATTGTCCTTGCTATTTAATTGAGGATATTTATCTAAATGTGTCCTTGCCAGCCATTCTAAAATAAAATCGTATTTAGCAAAAGTCCTTTGATTATAAACAATGTTAGTAAGAAGTGCATAATAATAAATTATTTTGATATTTGATTTTCTACTTTTTAAAATACTTATAATGTATCTCATTAAGCAAATGAGTGAAAATTACTCTACAAATGTATTCTCATAAAGTTTTTTAGATTTTTTTTTTTAAAAAGACTTTTCAAAAGCAATTTTTTGTTACTTTCAAATATATTGATTTTGAAGGAGAAGCAACCGCAACACATCAAACTAAGACCCTATCAGACATCTTGTAGTCCAAATTGTCACAACATTTTGTGAAGTATTTCAAGTTTTCCTAGTCCTGTGTACTGATGACACTAATTGCTTTAGTTCTTGAATCACAACATGTCGAACATTTCCTTATTTAATGACATCTTCATATAGCTTATCATTAAACTTCCATGAGCGGGAGTTCATCGACCACCCTCAAACATACCTAATTCAAGTCCAAAAAAAAAAAAAAAAATCTTAACATGAGATAATTCATTCCTATAGGTTTTACAAATATTTTTCAACTAATCTATACACTTTGTACCATTTCAAAATTCCTTCATTCCAATGCAATGTTAGTTCATCCACGAATCAATGCTTAAAGATCTCGTCAAGAACGGTTGAATATTCATGAGTTCCTATAATGCATGATAAATTATTCAATGAGGCCACCACAATGTGGCTATCTCATAATAATCGTTGTATGTAAATCTAATAATTTCCATGCCCCCAAATAACTCTTGGATATAAAATCGAATTACTTCTCTCTCCATCTAACGGTGAAAAATTACCGGCCACATTGTGGCGGCCTCATCGAATAATTTCTCGTAATGTACAAACAACAACAATCACTCTCCACCCACTTATCCTTCAATTAAATTTTTCTTAAATAATTTATGAATATTATAAAGGTTAAATTATCAAAAATACCCTGAATTATAAGATTGGTTTCAATTATACCGTTGAACTTTGAAAAATTTTATTTTAATCCTTGAACTTTGAAATTTGTTCAAAATACGTTTTGAATGCTCTTTTTGTTAAATTTATAGATGAAAAATAACGTATTTGCATATGTTTTGATTTTTTTTCAATGTATATGTTCAAATATGTTCACATAAGCAACAATACAAATGCAAATACAACATTTTTCATCCATGAATTTAACAAAAAAAAAACCTTCAAATGTTATTTTGAAAGAAGGACTAAAATAAAACTTTTTAAAGTTCAGGAGTATAATTGAAACCAATCTCAGGGTTTAAGGGTATTTTTAAAAATTTAACCTATTATAAAAAGTAGAAATGAAAAAAAAAATCTCCACCTATGATAAGAAAACCCTAGCGAATTGGAATTAGGAACCCTTTGATTATGTGAACCCCTAATTCTCAAACACTAAAACCCCCAAATCGATTCGATTCAATCCCAAGGAAAAGGACTAGATGTGGATTACCTTATGATCGAAGACCAAGAGGTAAAGAAACTAATTCCCCACTTAAGGATGAAACACTCCACAAGCAAGTTGATCAAACCTACCAGAATGTTCCTGACTTGCAATTCTGTACTCAAGAATTTCAAAGGGTGATGATGTGGCTCTGCAACAAATCACACGAAATTTGTATTCATCAAAAAACTGTCTTGTACAACCTAATGACCAAGCTTTAAATAGCTTCCCAAAACCCTAAATGTCATATCATGACAAATGACAAAAATACCACTACTTAAAATGTCATAAAAAGGATAAAAATGGAAAATGAAAGAATTACATAAAAATTAGAAAATAACAATTTGATGTCCCGGTGGTTCATATGATCCTCTCCTTCTTTTGAAGGATTCGTCCTTGAATTCAAATCAATTCCTTGTAAAGCAGTCTTAAAATCATGAGAAGAAAATGGTGTGACTTCTCTTAGGTTTCTCTTGAATGGTCTCCCTGGTAAAACAACATCATAAGCATGAAATGTCAATGACCCATCTTCTCTTGGATTCCATTTCTTTTGAAAAGAATGATGGTTCTTCCAATTCACATATAGTTTGCAACCATAGAAAGAATTTGGACTAATCTTTGAGTTTTGATTCATGTTCAATGCTTTAACAACCTGCAAAAACTCAAAAGAAAAACTAGGCAAACTTGGTTGAAGCTCACTTGTTAGAAAACAATCTCTTTTATCAAGTTCAAAAATGTTTTGTTTTGAAATCAAGAAAGATTTGTCCTCACAAGTTCTTAAAGGCACATTATTGGCTTTTCTCTCATTTTGATCTCTAGACCGAGCATTACTCACTTGCTTTTCTCTCTCATTTGTGTGTCGTTCACATGTTTCTTCTTCATAAATTTCTATTATTGTTTTTTCCTCGATCTCATGCCTTTTATTTTCCAACTCACACACATCAAGTTTTACTTCTCTTGGAAGCATTGATACAAGAGTAGGATCACATGTTACTTCATGATTGAATGTACTAACAGTGTTATCACAAAATAATTGAATTTCAAGCTCACTATCATCTACTTTCGCTCCCCCACTACCATCAACACAATATGCTTCTCCAAAAACAAGTGGCACAACAGTAGTAGTAAGATTACAGTCATGTGATTCCTTGCTATCTAATGATCTACTAGGCAAAATATCATTATTATGCATATGTACAACATTGATAAACTTCTCTTTTCTACATTCTACCTTGTATAAATGCTCAAACATGGTAGGTAAACTAACATTTGGCACAAATGTATTGGCATTGGAGGTAGTCGTAGATTTAGTGTACCTTAAAGATCTTCGTTGGAGTTGCCTTTTTATTTTGATGGCAATATCCACCATCTCTTCCAAATCCTCACAAGGTTGAATTTCTTCTCGTTCAACAATCATCTTGACAATCTTCTATTAAGTCCTTGGTAGAATCGGTCCATGATAGCTTTCTCATCCTCATCCAAGTTAATTTCCTCAATTAATAGGAGCATCTCTTCATAATACTTTTCCATGCTTTTGCTCCCTTATCTTAAAGTTTGCAATTTGTGGATAGACTTAGGAACAAAACACTTTCTCATTATAAGTTTGATTTCTTTCCATGAGGGTATTGCATAATCTCCACTTTTTCTCCTTTCGACACCAAAATGTTCCACCATGTTAGGGCATAATCCTCAAATGAAGATATGATAAAATTTTAACCTTTTCATTTTCACTATAGTGGTGATGATCAAATATGACATTAATTTCCTCCTCCCAATAAAGGTACTCCTCTGGATTGCAAATACTCCCAAAGAACACTGGAGGCTTATTTCGATCAACATTATGGTGATTCCTTAGAGATCTCCTTTGTGCATACATGACTGCAAGAAGATGTTAGCATAAAGAAAATTAGACCTCACAATTCACTCCCTCACGTGCTTCACTTAACATATGAAGTTCACTCGTGTTTACTCTCCTTAATGTAAACTCTCCCTTACAAGATGTAATCTCTCTCAACGATAGGGTGTGAGCCAAAACTTTGCAACTAAGATCAGAGAAGCAAGCTAGAAACAAACCAAGCAAAAATGATTGTAAAGTGTCAAACTCAAGCAAAGAATAGTAGAATATAAAAAAAAAATGAAAACTAGAAATCAAGAACCTAATGTTCAAGATCCAACAAACTAAGAAATGAAATAACAAAAACAAGATATCTAGAATCAAGAATTTAAGATTCAAGATTCAAGAAATTATGTAAGATGAACAAAGAAAAGCAAACAACTAAACAATTTTTTTTTAAGTACTGAACTACTTGCAAGTGTTTGGAATTAAGATAAGCGCGACAAACAAGCAAGAGTTTATGCACAAATTCACAAAATAACCCTAATTAACAAAAATACCTTCTTTGATCATGTCAAAAACTATAGGGACTATGATTTATGACAGGGATAGATTGGTGAATTTGGTAAAAATAGTTAAAGCTCTTAAAATTAAGTGAAATTTAATACACTCAAAGCTAAATGTATCAAAATCACGTGAACAAAAATTGGGCTTAAAAGAAAGAATTTTAGATAACAAAAAGATAAGAAAGAAAAGTTGTTGCAGAAAAGAAATTGGGCTTCTGTAGAATCGAATTTGCAGTATCTTTCGGTCCGGTTCTTTGAGCGAAATTTTTTGAGATTTTTGTTTACCCGCAAAAGAACGAGTATATAAAATTTGGGCTTAAAATATGATCGTTTGGTCTCGGTAAAAATTATTCAAATCAGATAGATAAGATTTTGGAATCTACCCTCTGAATTTTGAATAAAAAGGCTTATGGTTAAAGTTTTAAATAAAATATAATTGCTTCAAAAGATTATGCATGAATAGATTATAAACAATTATTTGTTTAGAAAGATAAAGCGCATGGATCAAATTGCAAGTATTTTTTTTTAAATAAATGAGATAAGAATTTTGGAAACAAAAATTCAGAATATAGATGAGAGAGAAAAAAAAGGATAGATTTGATACCAAATGATAAGAAAACCCTAGCGAATTGGAATTAGGAACCCTTTGTTATGTGAACCCCTAATTCTCAAACACTAAAACCCCAAATCGATTCGATTCAATTCGAAGGAAAATGACTAGATGTGGATTACCTTAATCGAAGACAAGAGGTAAGGAAACTAATTCCTCACTCAAGGATGAAACACTCTACAAGTACTCAAGAATTGTGGCTCTGCAACAAATCATACTAAATTTGTATTCATCCAAAAATTGTTTTGTACAACCTAATGGCCAAGCTTTAAATAGTTTCCTAAAACCCTAAATGTATATCATGACAAATAACAAAAATACCCCTATTTAAAATGTCATAAAAAAGATAAAAATGAAAAAGGATAGAATTACATAAAAATTAGAAAATAACAATTTTATCACCCTATTTAGTCGATTATCCTCCTTTTTATGACAGAACTCATGGGAATATTCAGATTGAAGAAATGAGAAATAAAAAACTAGAAAAAAAAATTATGTATAGTTCATAACAAAGACAAATTATCTATTTATAATCCAACCGCACGTGCTATTGCACGTGAATGTCGCCGTCAAATAAGACTCCGCCAACCCGACCCGGACGGCGTTATGATTTTTCCCAAATCTCTCTCTCTCTATATTTATCTCTCTATCCTTTTTTTCTTTTTTATTTTATTTAAAACAAAATTTAAATTAAATTGAAAAAAACAATTTTTTTGTAAAAAAAAAAAAAAGATTTGTGGAGCTTTCAGAATCTCCGTCGTCTTTCGCATTTCTATCCATTTCGGTCACAGATCGTCGTTCTAGGGTTTCGTTCTTGTATTAATTTTGAAGTTTTGTTTGGATTTTTTCGCCATTGATTTCAGTTTTCACTATCTGTAAAGGAGGAACGAGAGGAAGAATTTGATGGTGCAGTTGATGAAATCCGGGAATCGCTCTTTGGAGCCGGATATGGCGTCGCTTCGGGACAAGGTGCCGGTGAAGCTGGAGATCGAGGACTCTCTTGAAGAGGAGCATGCTCCGTTCTCCAAGCGATCGAAAACGGCGACGACGTTTTCACCGGTATGTGGATTCGGTTTTTCTTCTGCTTGGTTACGGAGAAATGGTGGGGGAACTTTATCCTTGGAACTATTTTGAGAAGATGAATGTTATGTACTTGAACTACGAGGTTGAACATTTTACCTTTTTTTTTTTCCATTTTTTCTAATGGAGATTGATCTTCTGTATGGCTTTTTTGTATCCTAGTTGTGTGATATATGAGAATGTAAATGTAATTTTCTGCTCATTCTCTGTGGTGATTTTGATTGTTGAAGCATTGCGGGGGTTTTTTTTTTTTTTTTTAATTTGTGATTTTCTCATCACCTGAAATGATTTTGGGTTTTTTTGTTTCCTGCTTTTGCATGATCTTGTCAAACGAGAAGCAACAGAGCGATGGTACCGATGATTTTCCTGTATCGCCTGCTCAATACAATCCTCTTGATGAGCCTAGCCCTCTTGGTTTGCGGTTGAGGAAGAGCCCTTCACTGTTGGATCTAATTCAAATGAAGCTTTCTCAATCAACTGCTACTTCAAATGATGTGGCGGAATGTGAAAGCTTCAACTCTTCAATAAGAAAGGAAAATAAAGGCACTGCTGTTCCAGGCTCTACTGACAAGCTGAAAGCTTCAAACTTTCCTGCATCGCTTCTAAGGATCGGTGGTTGGGAGGTAATATCGATCTCCCCTGTGCTTCTAATGATTGGAAAATGTTGTGAATATCAAGTAACTTAGGTCTTGTTTATTGACAGTATAAATCAAGGTATGAAGGTGATTTGGTGGCAAAATGTTATTTTGCTAAACATAAGCTTGTATGGGAAATTCTTGAAGGTGGGTTGAAGAGTAAAATTGAAATCCAGTGGTCTGATATTATGGCCTTAAAGGCACACTGCCCTGATAATGGGCCTGGTACTCTGAATGTGGTGGTACGCACTTCTTATTTCTTCCTATTGTCTGATTTGCGCGCTTTCTCTTTTCTTAATGCATGAGAGTGTATTTATGTGGAGGACTTCTTGTATTTATTCAATGACTGCCTACTTTCATTTGTTGACTATTTTTTTGTAGTTGGCTAGGCAGCCCCTTTTCTTCCGGGAGACAAACCCTCAACCAAGAAAACACACGTTATGGCAGGCAACTGCTGACTTTACTGATGGCCAGGCTACTATACACAGGTACTGCTTGTGATTTTACCATCTTTGAAGTGTATCAAATTTTATGCTCAGTTACTTTCCATTTTGTGCTCTCCTTATAAATCTAGTTCCCGATCTAAACCAATCGTGGAAAAGTCCTCTATATTTACAATACAACTATGGATGTTCTTCCTGTCTTTTGTTCTTAATTTTTTTAGATGAAGAACTTCTGTTTTGTTATATCATTTCTGAAATGAACGGGTGAGAGAATTAGATTATTTTGTCACTAGTCATTTTATTATCCTTTCTTCTCAATTTCTTTGAGTGCTGACTGGAGTTTCACATCTTGGGTGAATGAAACCTGTCTTTCTTTGACCATGGAATTTCCTTTTTGCTGGCAACTTTCCATCTCTTGAGAAGAAATGAAATGTAGACCACTGAAGAACATGTGGATTAGGGAGACAACCTTCTAGATGAAATGGTTTTTATGGGGGGTTTCCTATTACTCTCTCCCTCTCTTGGCTTGGATGAGAAAATTATAAAATTCCTTGCACGTACCTGAACATATTAGATGCATATGCATGCCTGAATGTATCACTTGGGTTTGGGTAAACGCAAAGTATTTATGATAAGAACTTGTAATAGATCTTTTTCTTTTCTTTGTCTAAACACACTATTTATTTTCCTCATGTTACGTAAGGTCAACTCTACATGTCTCAGACACTTTGGACTTTGTGATAATCATAATGGAAATCTAATTTTGTGATTGTTAGGCAACATTTTCTGCAATGCCCTCAAGGATTGTTGAACAAACATTTTGAAAAGCTAATCCAGTGTGATATGCGTCTTAACTTCTTAAGCCGACAACCAGAGGTAGTTTTGGATTCACCATATTTCGAACGAAGGATTTCTGTTTTTGAAGATCCAGAACACCAAGCAGAAAATAGTAAAGGATCAACTGTATCTGTACTGACAGACGGTGCCTCACCATCTCCTCAGCAATCATCCTTGAAGATAGAGCAACAAGACTCTACTTGTACAACAGTAGAACATCACTCTCAAGAAGCCCCATCACCTTGTTCAGGTGACAATCTATGGATCTACTTTTTGTTATGTGTGTTTTAGTGGATATGTTTTACATACATTTTTTTTTGTATCTTGTTATTAATTGATTATAGTATTAAAATATTATTCAATAAGTTAAAAGTAATATAGCATGGGGCTCTATAGAGAGAATCTCGTCAACATTAAAGATACTTCAACTGAATAGCCAACATTGAAGATATTTTGACTATTTTTAATTTTTGATAAATTGAAAAAAGAGCGAGGATGAACTATTGGTGGCCCAGCAATTTACCCACCTTATCACACTATTATCCCTGCTTGACAACAAATATCTTATATAGCTTGTTGACTTTTATGGATCATGGATCTTTTGCTTTCAAAAGGAATACATCCAGGAAACATGTGTTGAGTGAAAAATTTAGCATGTTTTTCCACGCCATATATTAATTATGTGTATTGTCATAATTTTATTGAAAGGACAAAAGGAAAGCATGTCTTTTAGTTCATAAATTCTTGGTGCAAATTCGTGCTACATGTGAAATGGCCTGAGTCCAAAAAAATCACATGGTGTTGACATCATGATTTGAAAGAATGTTCAATATTCCTGGTCATTGATATTTCTTTGTAATTTGTTTCTGGAATCTTGGAGTTGTACCTTTTTCTAGGATTCTTTGAGGAATTAGTCAAACTTGTTTGTATCCAAAATATCTGTGCTATTCCTTTGATACTGATAAAAGACGGGATCTTGTGCAGCTGAAGCAAGTGCAAATTTTGAAGTTGGTAGTTCTAGAAGCCCAAGAAATTGGGAACAAATGAAAGTGCCTGGGCTACACCCGTCCATGTCGATGAGCGATCTCGTGAATCATATTGGACACTGTATTACAGAGCAGATGACAGCGGCAAATCCATCATTTGCCAATCAAGGACCAGAATACCAGGACATACTAGAGGATATTGCACAGTATTTACTGAATGACAATCAATCTACAACTTCTGATGAGAAATCTCTCATGAAAAGGGTCAATTCTCTCTGTTGTCTCTTGCAGAAAGAACCCACCAATACCACAACTCAGAATTCACAGTTCAATGATGAAAGTCGTGGCGAAGTGCCTGATGACAAGAAGAGCGATAAAGTCGGTAACATGTTGAGAGGCGATGTCAAAGCTTTTACAGAGGACGTAAAAGACAATTCGGGTACTAAGCCGGGAGTTGGTATGTCTAGGAAGGATTCGTTCGGTGAACTGCTGTTGCATCTTCCTCGAATCGCTTCTATCCCAAAGTTCTTGTTCAACATCTCGGAAGAAGATGATGAAAGTTAAGACGTGCTGAAATGTTTTCTGTATATTGTTTCAGTAATCGGCAACAGGATGGTTTAAAAGCAGATGACAAATTCCTCATGGGATTCTGAAATATATATTGATGAAGAATCCTGTATGTGTAATTCATGTATTTAGGCATTTTATCTATGTCTACAGCTGTTTCAATTCTTTCCCCTGTAATGTTATGAGACAGCCCACCTTACATAAGTTGTAAATTGAATATCCTTTTGTGAATCAATCTATTTTAGAGTTTATACAACTTGAAACTAAACGACCCCACACATTTTGGTTTTTAAAATTAAGCTTATATATATAGATTGTTTTCATATCTTTTTATGAAACTCAACCTAAGTTTTGAAAATTTAAAAAAGAAATTTAGGTCTATTTTAATAATTATTTGATTTTTTTATTTTTGAAAATTAAGTTTATATAAATTAAGCTTTTTCTTATGGGTTTTTCTATTTTGTTATCTTCTTGTTTGACTTTCTAAAAATCAAGGCAAGTTTTGAAAATTAAAAAAACAGTCTCTATTTGATAACAATTTGGATTTTGGTTTTGAAAAATTGGGTTTGTTTTCTCATCAATTTTCTTAACCAAATATTTATTAAAATTTAAAACTTTGATAATCATTTGATTTTTGAAAATTGTTTTTGTTATCTCACATTCTCTTTCCAATAGTTTTCTCACATTGTCTCTCCAATAGTTTTCAAAAACATATGTAAGTAAATAAGAAAACATGGAAACCCGTAGGTGGAAGTATTAGTAAACTTTTCAAAAATCAAATGGTTATAAAAAAAAAAACTTTAGTTCTCAAAACTTTGCTTATTTTCGAAAACATAGGCAAAAAACAGTTAACAAAATAAGGAAACCCATGGGTAGAAGGATGCTCATTTTCCCCGCGGAAGGAATCCTCGTTTATGCGGGGAATGGGGGAGAGAGCGGGGAGTGATTTTTGTCCGTTGAATAAATGGAGACGGGGTCGGAGAATATATTCTCCAACCTTGTTCCCATCTTGATAAATTTTTATTAAATATATATTTTTATTTCTCTAAGAAAATTGAAAAAAAAAATGTCTCTTAAATAAAAAACTCTAATTAAGAATTAACCATTTACATAAAAATTTCAAAAAAAATTATTTAATAAATGTAGAGAAATAAAAATGATAAACAAAGAATTATTCCCTACGAGGAACTTGATCCCCACGAATTTCCTGCGGGGAATCCTCGCTCCATTTCTTGTGAAATAAAAGGAAAACTTTACGGAAACGAGGAATGAAATGGCTTCCCTAGCCCCGCCTCGCCCATGGACATCTCTAGGTAGAAATAGGGGTGATTATCGATTGGTTGGGGTCGGTTTTCGACCCCAACCGACCAAAGTCGATTGGTTCGGTCAGTCTTTTTTTTTACTGCCTTAAACAGACCAAAATCGACTGACTGATCGATCAGTTCGATTAGTCGATTTGGTCGATTTATAATATTTTTTAATTATTTATTTAATATATTTATAAGATATAAATAAATATATAAAATTTTTACCATTCTTATTTATTTATTATTATTATTATATATTTTAATTCGATCAGTTTGGGGCTTTTGCTCCAAACCGACCGACCGACTCTCGAAAGCCCCAAATCGATCGATCGACCCTTGACTAACTCCTGCGAAAACCGATTGACTGACCTCGACTCGGTCGAGTCAGTTTTTGGTATTTTTTTTCTCACCCCTAGGTAGAAGCAATATTTATAGGTTTAATTTTTAAAAAATAAAAAACCAAATAGTTATCAAATGAGACTGTTTTTAAATTTTGTTTTTTTTTTTTTTGAAATTTGGCTAAGAATTCAAATGTTTTCTTAAAAAAACAAAAACCATTGCAATAATAAGAAAACAAGCACAAATTTCAAAAATCAAATTGTTATGAAATGAGACCTAAAGTTTTATATTTATGGGTTCACTACATGAATAATATATTTGGAACCAAATTTTACATAAATGACAAGTTTTATTATTAATATTGACTTTGTCACTTTTCAAACCAAATAGAAACCAAATCTAGAAGAACACTACTCATTTACCCCTATATTTATTGCTAAATACAAAAAAATAATAAAAGAAGTAAAATATAAGGATATTTTACCATAGCCGTTGAAACCTAGATCATTCCTTCCCAACACCACTTATTTTGTATAAGAAATAAATTACATGAAAGATTTTCACGATTTTAAAATCTAGTGATTTAAAAAATTAAACAACCCTTTCCATTGTTGAGGGTTTCATTTTTCATACATAGAGGTATATATAATATAAATCTAAGGATATAATATGGCATATATATATATATATAAGAACATGATAGGATTAACATGTTATCCCAAACATATAAAATGATTATATATTGATGTATATATTTTATATTTGAACATATATAATTATGGATATAGTATATATTTAGGAATCCATTGAACATTTATATTGCATATAGTAAGTATAATATGGATAGATCATCGTTGTGCAAAAACTCACTGCGCAAGCATACACAATCGTAGGTAGCAATTGGTGAACAAGGTCGATCCCATGAGTACTAAATAATGCAATTTTGTAAACTTGAGTATCACTAAGCTTGTTCTAAAGCATTTAAACACCCTAAAAGCAATTAAAACGAGCTCGATAAGAGAGAAATAGATTCTAGCAACCTAAGAGCGATAAACAACTAAAAATTGATGGCAAAAGAGTCAAGAATCAAATGATGAAAGTAATGGAATTTATGGAGGTTCACTACTAATTTCTGTTGTCTGATGTTGTATAATGTTATAGCATTGTGCAACATTACTGCACAATGTAGTAACGGGAAATCATGAAATAACTTTCGAAAATCAATTCTAATCCTCGAATTGAAGCTCAAAAATAGAGTTGAATATATGCCTATGAAAATCCAACTTTCAAACACATGGATAGCTCAATTTTCCTAAGTTTACAAGTCAAACACATATGTCTATACCTTTGCATTCCTCTCTAAATCATGATAAGAATTTACTTGTATTGCTCATGCTATTTCCATTCATTTTAACCTTTTCAGTGTTAAAACAAATTTATGCTCAATCCTAAGCTGATCAATCTCAAGAAGAACAACAAACATTAAAAAAACCCACAAGCAAACTACACTTTTAAAGCATTTCCCAATAAGAGAGTTCCAAAAATTAGAGTTACATCTTCATAAATTCCAACTTACAGCAGTTAGCCCATAACTTTTTCAAAGAAAACAACTAAGAAGAATCTAAAGATTAAAGACATCACGAAATTATTCAAAAGTCACAAGTAAAGCACTTTAAAACAACTTTAATCCAAACTCACAACAATGAAAATAAAGAGTAGAAGCTAGGAGAAAAAGAAGAAGAGAAAACAGAGGAGAAAATGGTAGTCGGCTCCAGTAAGTTCCCTTCTTCAACTCTCCTTCTTGCTCTTTTGCGATAGGCTTCCTCTAAGAGAAAGATCCTCCAATTGATTCTTCCTTTCCTAAATTAGGGGCACCCATTTGTTCTTCTTCTTTTCTCTTTTCAAAACAACCCTTTTTTTATCTTTTTCTTTCACTTCTAATCCCCTACAAATGATTAAAATTTAATAGCAACACGTGCAGCTCACGTCACTCTATGGGCTCCAGTTTGACTATTTTGTCCCGAAGTCAATGTTGAGTAATGTTGTAGCATCAACGTCTCAACAAGCTTTCTTCTCTTCTGGCTTGAAGTCAGTGTTGTACAATGTTGCAACATCAACATCACAACAAGCACTCTTATCCTCAACGGTTGCACAACAAAGGGCACACAACACACAAAACAAGCTAAGCAAAACGAATAAAACAACAAGAAAACGACCAACTAACCCCAAACTCAACTTCTAACAAGCTCAACACCAAACTTACTAAAAACACGACCCAAAACACACACATAACTCAAAAGTAAGTGAAAACTAGTAAGAGAATACACCAAAATAATCCCATTTCATGGGATTATCAATCATGTTTTACCATTATAACTATATACTGTAAGGTTATCTCAGAATTAATAGGATTATTGTACATGCAAAATATATGACGATTATTTACCTATATTTGTATAATATATGTTTATGAATATACTATATTTATTGCTTATATAAAATATAATAGGATTATATATAGATGAATATATAATATACTTCTATGTATATTTGTTTGTTATAATATACTTAATATTTTATATATTGTTTCAAAAAATATATATTATATATTTGAGGTCGACTATTTTTCAAGAATTTTTCAAACCATTAATAAGGTTTGTGACACATATGTCATGCATAATTTTATTATTTTATATTATATTTAACTATAAAAGTTTATATATAATTTTGAGAAAAAAATAATGAAAAATAATAATGAACATAATATAATGAGTAAAACGATATATATGTTGGAGTTTATGACAAGTAATATAGAATAAAATATGTGTTCTAAGTAAATTGACTATAAAAAAAGTGATTCATTGAGAAATAATACTCATATTTCATATTTCAAGTAGCTGAGGCTAGATGTAGGTAGTTGCTGTCAGAATGAATCTATATATATATAACTAATGGTATAATGATTTGCCTAAATTGAGTGATTTCAATATGAAATCATTAAATCACATTAATATCATTAATATTTATTTGAGGGTATAAATAGAATAAAATATTTTTACAAGGATGAGCTATGTTAAAGTTGATATATTTTTTTAAATGGATCATTTATGAAATATATGGTTAAAAACGTGCTCTGTGACATAAATTCTCTAATATACTTTGATCCGATCTCAAACATAGTTTCTTTTAGATCCTAAACTTCCATAAATACTTGGTTTTATAGTTGGGCTAAAACTCTAAAATGCCTCTACTTATGAAAGACGTAAGCATTTATTTCTCAAATATGTACGTGAGAATAAGGATGTCCATTTACCACGTAGAGATGGGATAAGAATCTCTTTTAGGCTGGAAATGGGAGCAGAAAAGAAAATCTTCACGAGCTAAACAAAGACAGGGAAGGGGCAAGAATCTTCGCACCTGCCTCATTCCATGTCCTTGCCCCATTTGCAATTTTTTAATTTATTATTATTGTTGTTGTTGTTATTGAAAGAGTTAATATTAAGAAAGCAGAAACAATTTTGGATCTTTAACACTCTAATTTGGTCAATTTTATCATACAAAAAACATGCCCAAAACTGGAAAAACAAAGAATAAGAACATATACCCTTGTAGCTCAAAATTCTCCTAATATGAGGGCTTTCTTTGAACAAAAACCAGTTGTGGGCAACCTATAGTGTCTTTCCTACTATCCTCAAGCCTTAGAATGGATTTTTGGGATCCTAGATTGAGAGAATTTGGAAGAAGAAGAGGGAGAACTTGAAAAACAGAGAGCTTATGAGTTTTCTGTAAAATTCTACCAATTTTGTGTTCATCTTTGAAGCAATCAACAAGCTCCACTAAGCTTGTTGAGAGTGACAACACAAAAGTAGGAAGATTAATCACCAAATGGATGTCCAATTTTGGTGAATTTTGAGAATGAGTAGGATGGGTCGAAGTTGGCAAGTTGAAATCAAGATAAAACTTGAATTTGGCCTTTTATTTTAATTCAAAATTAATATAAAACTAATTTTAAATTAAAATCAATTTATTATTTATTTAATTAAATAATTTAATTAATTAATTAACTTTAATTTAATGTCAAATATTAAATTAAACAATTTGACCGATCCCGATCTCAAGAATCGATTTTTCGAACATGAATCTCTATTCATGTTTTAAACTATTGTGCAAAAACTCACTACGCAAGCATACGCAATCGTAGGTGGTAATTGGTGAACAAGGTCGATCTCACGAGGACTAAAGTTTGCAAAAGTTTGTAAAGTTGAGTAATGTTAAACTAGTTTTAAAGCGCCTAAACAACTCAAAAGCAAATAGAATGAGCTTGACACAAGAGAGATAGACTCTAGCAACTTGAGAGCAAAAATAACTCAAATGAACAACAAACAAGTTGAGACTTAAGCGATTAAAGCGTTGGAATTTATGGAAATGAACTTTTAAATTCTGTTATCTAATGTTGTAGCAATGCTACCACATTGCTGTCACACTGCTATACTGTGTAGAAACGGGAAATTATGAAATAAATTTCGAAAATTATTTCTAACCTTCGAATTGTAGTCTAAAAACAGAGTTTTACATATGTCTATGAAAACTCAGCTTTCAAACATAAAATTAACACAAATTTCCCTAAGTTTACAAGCCAAAAGTATATGTCTATACCTTTGGAACCTTTTTTTTTCCAAGACAAATACCTACTTGCAATGCTTATGCTTTTTCCATTCATTTTAACCTTTTCAGAATTAAAACAAACTCATATTCAATCCTAAGGTGATCAATCTTAAGAAGAACATCAAACAACAAACACCCATAAGCAATCTACACAAATATAGCAATTCTCCAACAAAAGACCTTCAAAATTTAGAGTTTCATTCCATAAATTCCAACTTAAAACAGTTAATTCATGGTTTCCACAGAAGAATCCATCAAAACAAGTCTAAAGATCATAAACATCATGAAAATAACACAAACTTCACAAGAAAAGTGTCTAAAACGACTCTAAATCAAGTTAAGCTAAGAAACGGTGGAAGAAATGCTACAAAAAGGGGAAGATAAGAGAAAACAAGGGTAAAAGGAAAGGTTGCAGTAGCTTTTGAACAAATCTCCTCTCTTCTTCTGCAATTTTTTGTCTCTCCTTGCTGCCTCCTTTTCTCGATAAGACTCCTCCTTAATCGATCACCTATTTTTCCAAATTATGGTAGGATTTTTTCTTTTATTTTTGCACCCCAAGTCCTTCCATTCTTCTCTTTTCTCTAAAAAGCCAAAAGCCACTTGAAAAATAGAATTTCAGCCCAATGATTATGTCATCCCGAAAGGTGGACCCCACATTTGACTAATCTACCCCGAAGTCAATGCTGTGACATTGCTACCACATCGATGAAATCAGTGTTGCAGCAATGCTGTGACATTTCTGCCACAATGTGAATTCTTCTTCTACTCTTTAAAGCCAATGTTGCAACAATGTTGTAGCATTGTTGCCACAACATTCATTTTTTTCCTACACCACACAACAAAACAAAAGCAAAACTCAATACACAACACCCAACACAACAAACAACAAACAAGCAAGACAACAAAACAACAAGGCACAAAACACTAAAATTAACCTAATAAAACAAGAAAATGAACAACTAACACTAAACTCACTAAACACAACATTTAATGAACAACACACTAAGAAAAACGAACAAAACACACACACAACTCAATTTTGAGTGAAAGAAAGCAATGGAAAATGTTAAAAATAATCCTATTTCATGGGATTATCACAAACCGAACCAATATTTAAATCAAATTTAAATATTTCCATCTCTTCTTTGTCATAGTTTAATTCATAATTTAAGTTATGACACGTTAAATATATCGCATATAATTAACATTTTCTCCCAAAATCGAATTTGAACAATTCAAACTATTTCTTCTCAAATTGTTACAAGACTTAGTCCAAGCTAGTAAAAGGACCTAATGGACCTACAGATCATGAGCTCCAACGATACAAGATTAACCAGTCAAACTCTTTAACCTAGCTAATCAACATTTGTTAACCACTGGGACACTCCACTAAAGTCCAATGGTTGCACTCTTCTCACTGTAGATATATTTTTGTCCACTCGATATAATCATGATTAGTAAGTCAATCATTCACATGTTGTTCGTAATTACTGTTGGGTCAAAGAAATCGTTTTACCCCTGTAATTACTTTTTGTTTCTTAAGTCTCGTTGATCCTCTAATAAACAATTGGTTTGTGGTTCAACTAACAAATTAAATTCCTCTCGAGCCAATGAGAGGGCGGGCCCATTGTTCAAGACCTGGAGTCAGCACTTAAGGTAAACACCTCTCTACTAATCCCTAAAGCGGGTAAGAGTGAATTTCATCTCACAGGACTATATTCCCAACTATCTACCTGGTCTTATCCTCAAAATGGGAGACTTATTGAGTCAGCGATCTCGGGCCACTCTCACCCATGCAAATCTAAGGATAATCCCAAATAAACAGAAATTCATAGTGCGTTCAGGATTAAGATCGAGCTACCTAGGTCATCATATGAATATAGTTAGTTAAGACAGTAAACGAAGTTATAAAGTCTAAGTGACTATTTCACGGTCCGGTCTTATGCAAATTCATTGCATAGGACGCCCCCACTCGCATGTCTCCATATGAACGATTTAGGATTAAATCGTTTGTACTTTACAAAGTGAGTCGCGCCCACAACCTCCCCAAGATAAGGTACTCAACCCTATCCCTATACTATAGATCATTCCGGTTATAACTTGAACTTGATCCACTTTTATGTCACACATAAAGTTCGAGTATACATCTTATAGTCAAGGCTTCTTAGTTTATTAGATTTGAGTTATAGAATACACAATTCACTCAATAACACCTTTACTAAATAAACCTCAATAACATATGTATTGCAAAATAAGATGTACATTCAGTTTACAAACCACGAGTCTTAGGAAATAAAACTCAACAATTATTATATATTATATATAATATTTAATATATAAATTATTATTGATGTCAAAAGAATATATTTAAATTATTATTGTTTAATGAATTAAATAATTTGATATGTTTGAACTATTTGCTTGAACATTTGGACATGAAAAATTATATGTTAAAATACTATTTTGATCCATATAATTTCAAATACTCAATTTTAGTCCATGTACTTTCAATAAAACTTAAAATTAGTCCATATAGTTAATTTGAAGTTAATTTTTATCAAAATTAATTAAATAACCATAATAATTATGTTGCAAGAAAAGATATCATGTAAACATATTTCTAAAATTTATAAATGAAAGGCTAATATAGATTAATTTGTTTTGAGAAAAATTAACAATAAACTAACAATAGGGACCAATTAGTTTTACTAAAAGTATAGAAACTAGAATTAGACATTTGAAAATACAAAGACTGAGATGAAATAAAACCTAAAGGATAAAGACCAAATCGGTATTTTTACAAAAAAATTATATAATTTGACAGGTAAGATTATTTTATTTCTACTAGAAGGTTTAATAAATTTCTTAGAGATTTTACGTTAAAATTAACCATTTAAATGAAGTGTTTCTATATAAAATTGACTATTTGATTAAAAAATATATTGATTTTTTTAAAAACAAACTAAATAAGAAATAATTCCCTATAAAAAAAATCCATGTGAATCCCTGGCATGGAATACTCACCCCATTTCCTATAAAATTTAACTGAAAATTTTGAGATAAAATAGAAGACGAAAGCGGAGATGGAGATAGAGAAGCCATCACATACGTACTCGCCCCCGTGGGCGTAGGCATCTCAAAGTGAGAATGATAAAATGTTTCGCCTAAGGCATGCATGAAAGTAATCAGCTAAGTGTACCAACACAATCAAAGTTTTCTATGCCATGTCATAGGAAAAGTGCCAATGCCTTAGAAACACAATCAAACTTTTCTATGTCACATCACAAGAAAGTTGCTAAGATTAGATACCAACAAGAACATTTAGAAAGATTTTGAAACCAAACACCAAATAATGCTAATTATAATCTAAGATCTTAGAAGTAAAAGAAAGTATGTTCTAACAAAAGTAATTACCTAATTGACAATTTGAACAAATGAGCTTCAGAAGTTCTTATATTAATATAAATATATATAGAGAGAGAAGTCAAGTAGAGTCAAACTAAAGACTAGGTGGCAATAATATTCACAGTTTCCACACTGGACTGTTAAATATTTACAGAGAGATGGGTATAAAGTGAGGGGGTTAAAAACTCATTCCACCATCATTTGTACAAAAGGAAAAAAATAAATAAGAAAGTTCACCTCCCAACAATTGTTCTTCAATGTTATTGATATGTACACTTGGGATCTTCCATCATGTCAGTCTGTTGTTTGCAGGGGATCAGGAAGCTGTTGAATGAATAGCAGTATCCGGTAACATCGCTACGGTCACTATAAAATATTCACATCCGACCGGGAGACCGTATGGGTTCAAAGATAAACCTGAATTCAAGGTCAACCTATCAGTCCCCGGGTCGGAGATCACACAATCAGTTTGATCCACCCTACCGTGATCACGCCGAGGAGAAGGCGGCGATGGTTTCACGGTCTGGCGTTCAATGTGGACAATCTGCCCAACAATGTAGTTAGATCGGGTTAGGAGATTGTCTGCAAATAAGGCCACAGATTCAGCAGACAGGTAGTAGTTGGTGCAGTTCCGATTGATTGCCTCGTAATGCCCAGCTGCATTCCGAACAAACGCAGCAATCTCGTGGACTTCCATGCGACCAAAAGAAATCTTCTCCTTGTTTGCCTGTTTCAAAGCTCAAATGTAATGCAGCAATTCAGTAAATTGCTCGAGATTATGTAAAATCCGAACTCAATCATGAACCAATGACATATTTGAACAGTGTAGGTCGGTGGATCATATAAATGATTCTTAAAACGTTCTAAATTCTTTGAGTAATTAGGGAGCTCATAAAGGAAGTTTACCTGCTTCTCGAGTTGATGCTTTGCGTACAAAGTTTTAACAAGCTCTTTCTTTTCTTCCAGTTCTTTGACAAGTTGTTCATTCGCAGCTTCCAGCTTTGGGTATTTTTCGAGCAGCTCTTCACGTTCTTTGACCAAAATTCCTACTCTCTCCGCTATAGCCCAGATGCATTGGCGGAATTCATTTGTACCATCATTTTCGTTGTCACTACCAGAACTAAAAGAATTCTAGGTTAGTTTCATTAATCAAATCAATAACTGACAAAACATTTCGTAAAATGAATAGATACTTGCACAAGAAATTCTCTAGAATCCAGAACTGAAACAAGATGGAAAATAGAAAGAAATTACATTTACAAGTTCAGCCATCTCTCTAAAGTTCTTTTCCTTAATCATAGAAGAACTAATCTCATAACTACCGAGTATTCTTGAGGAATTTTATACATGAAATATTTAAAGAAAAAAACCGAAACAGAGGAAATTCAATCATTTGCAGAAGTACGACAGAATACAAGACAAGAAACAAGGTGCATTTGATCCTCTCTTTTTAATGTGGGCAAGGGGATGGTTTGGAAACCAGCAACTGAGCGAAAAATGACAGTCACTTACTTGGCTAAAGATTGTGCTAAAGTGCGCAATGAATGAGCAAAAGCAGCCACTCCACTCGGAGCAAAAACATAGGTTTTTAGTCTTTCAACATGGCCCCGCATTTTCACAGCTGATGCACGAAGTGCACTATACTCTGAAGCCCTACGGGCAGCTGCACAAAGATGAGTTTGAGCTTCCTCCCTCGCTTCGTGCAGACAATTCTCCAGGTGGGCACAATTCATCTGCAAGGATGAACAAAGAATAATTTACAACATTGACAAAAAACAGAAAAGAAAATCTGTATTGACGAGAAAGAATCGTTAATCATCAAAATGAAAAAAACAAAAAAAAACAAAAAAACAAAATCACTCATTCACAAATCACAGGTAAATATGGTTTAAGATCTTTTTTTAACAAGAAACAAATTTTTCATTGATAGATGAAAAGAACATAAAAGTTCAATGATACAAACTCTCATTGAGAGTGAAAAAGAAAAAAAAAACAATAACAATGCAACCAACCAAAGAGAGCAAAACAAGCTCTCCAAACCTAACAAAAAGCCAATCAAAACTAAGACACCAACCACTGATTGCTGAACAAAACCAGCAATTAAAAACAAAGAACATTTGAAGATAAATCTCAGTTGCACAGCTAGCGTATTCCGTTGGCTCGTTTGGAGGGAGAGAAATCAAATAACATTTGAAGATAAGTCAGAAGCATTTGAATTCTTTTGTAACACTGTACAGCACAATACACTTAAGGAGTTGGATTAAAGGCTACATTTCTTCCTCAAAGTACTCTATCATCGTCAATGGAAAGCTTGGACGAAAAATCTTAGCATCGAAGGGTATTTGCCAATGTGATCCACTCTCACCTTCCCTTTCCATTTTTGTCATGGGTTGTTTGGGCAGAGAATATTATCTCTTGCCAAGGCATGATAAAGGGTTCCAAAGTGAGTAAAGGGCCTCTTGATTTATATATTACGTATCTACAATTCGTGGATGATACAATTTCATTTTCCTCCCCAAATGACCAACATCTTGATAATCTGTTTCATACAATCAGAACTTTTGAGGAAGCATCTGGGCTTAATATAAACTGCCACGAGTCAGAAATTTTTTTGGGATAAATCTTGATCCTTGGTGGCTTTATCACTTGCTGTTCAGTTTGGTTGTAAAGAAGGAATTTAACCAAAGCATCTTGTTTGGGCTTGCCCCTAAATGGCAAACCAAAATCATCCTCCTAGGCTCCTATAGTTGAGAAAGTGGAAAAAAGGTTGAATATGTGGGGGGAAAATCTCATATATCCGAAAGAGGTCGCCTTACCCTAATACAAGCTACATTTTGGAAAATCTACCTATTTATTACACGAATCGGAGTGACGAAGGTCTTAGTGGATCGTGGCAGCAAGGTCACTCTGCCATTTACTATATCCTGTCGCATATGAGGATTCTATTTGCCGCTCACTTGATGGGAATTATATTACAAGGCAGCCCCCGCGACTCATCCATCACGAGGCCTTAGCCAATGCCACACAAATCTACCTATTTATTACTTGTTTCTTTTTCCCATCCCCTCAAAAGTCTCAGCCTCCATTGAATGCCTATTCCATAACTTTTTGTGGGAAGGAAACAAAGAGAAAGGAGGAACTAACCTTCTTAATTGGGAAAAGTCAAGCTCCCAATTGTAGGAGGAATTGGGATCATCAACCTTAAACAGAAAAATATCTCCTTGCTAGCTAAATGGATACGGAGGTTCCACAATGAAGAAACAACTCATTGGAGGAAGGCCCTAGCCTCAAATTATGGCACCCTCCACCTTGGCTTAAAATCGGGCTCTACTTCTTGATACAGTGCCAAGGGTCCATGGAAATATGTTGACTAGATCAAAGAATTTGTTTATCAATACATCACTTGCAATATAGGGAGGGGTAATGGTACCCTCTTTTGGTCCGATGTGTGGTTGGGGAATAGGGCCCTAAAAGACATTCCCCTCCTTATATGCTATCTCCCTAAGGAAAGAGGCATCCATAGCTGATTTATGGAATCCCTCATCGGCAACATGGAATATATGGCCAAGAAGGAACCCGACGGATGTGGAAATTGATGAATGGGCAAGGTTTTCTCAAGCTTTAGTAACTATTGCCCTAAACGAAAAGCACGACACGTGGATTTGGATTTTTGAAAAAGATGGGGTCTTCTCTTCCCCAACCTTCCCTTATTTTTGTCTTCCGCTGGTGTGCAAGGAAAAGGAAACAGGGCTTGCACTGCTCTATTTGGAAAGGAAATTACCCAACAAAAAAAGTGAAGTTTTTCCTGTGGGAACTCAGCCATACTACTTGTTTGAACACTGCAACGAAGGTCCCCTGGGCTTAATCTCTCCCAGCTGCTGCATTTTGTGTAAAAACAACGAAGAAACCCAGTCATCTACTTAGCACATGTCCTCTGGCAAAAGTTTTATGGGATTTCTTTCTGGAAGCTTTTGGTTGGCACGTTGCATTCCAAAAGACACTTGGGATCTCCTCCCCACCATGTTTACTGCCCCCCCTCTCTCTCTCTCTCACTCTCAGAAAGGAGAAAAAACCGTTGGACTGAATTTCATCCGGGATCTTTTGTGGTCTATTTGATTAGAAAGAAACTCTCCCAATTTCAAGACTCTCAAGCTATTCTCCCATCAATTATGTATCTTTCTCTGTCTTTCCCATAATTATAGCTTAGTCTCCCTTATAGCACAATGGAATAGTTTCTTGTAAACAGCTGGATCGGAAGTTATACTTTTTTATAATTTCATCTTATCAATGAAATGATTTGTTCCCCACAAAAAATACACTTCTTCTTGGTAGGGTGGCATTCAAACCATAAGCAATTTTTTCCAATTATAGCTTTCTAATCACTATTTCAAATTGGAAGACTCTCCTTTTATAGGTTTGCTTTGCTTTTCTGGCCGTTGCGTAGGGTCCCCTCATCCCTTTGAAGACAGAGTATGGCAGAAGTGAAAAATACTTTCACATTGATTTATTAAGCTTTACAAGAGTCCTTTATATAGAAGGCTCTTTAATTAAAAGTAGTTACAACAGTATTTGGTTCTAACCAATCCAGCTTAATGACAGTAAATAATAGCTAGGCTAACTAACTTACAACCGATACTTAACACCCACTCTCAAACTGATATCTCAAAGAGATTTAGTTCGGACCGAAGAAACAAAAAACGTGGATGACTTAATGGTTTGGTGAAGATGTCACCGAGCTGATCAGTTGTGGAAATATAGCTGATGGTAATGTCTTTCCGAGTGGCTTTTTCATGAACAAAATGGTAGTCAATTTCTATATGTTTCGTCCTAGCATGAAATAGCGGATTGTTGGCAAGAGCTATGGCAGATGTGTTATCACACCATAGGGTTGGAGGCAACAAAATTTCTTCTTGGAAATCACGCAAAATTTGTCGAACCCAACATAGTTCAGCTGTTGCATAGGCTAAGGCCCTATATTCAGCCTCAGTAGACGAGCGAGCCACAGTAGGTTGCTTTTTCACACTCCATGAGACCGGATTGTTCCCTAGGAACACCACATATCCAGTGATAGATCTTCGATCAACCGAGTCAGATGCCCAATCGGCATCACAGTAAACATTAAGATGTCTGTTGCTGGATTGGAGAGTAAGGCCAACATTCAATGTCCCTTGTAGATATCGAAGAATTCTTTTGACAGCAACAAGGTCTGCATCAGTTGGCGAGTGCATCCTTTGACAAACTTTGTTCACAGCGAAAGATATGTCTGGCCTGGTGAAAGTCAAGTATTGAAGAGCTCCAACAAGACTTCTATACTGATGAACATCTTGTAGTGGTGTATGAGAGGAATTCACAACTTTAGTTGCACACGGTGTGAGACAAGGTTTGCAGTCTAGCATTCCTGCTTGTTTAAGAAGATCACATGTATACTTCCTCTGACAAATAGTTAGAGTTTGTGGACCTCTGGATACTTCTAAGCCCAGAAAGTATTTCAGCTCGCCTAGATCAGTCATTTCAAACTCCATTTTTAAATCAACAAGTAAGTCATCAATGTATGCAGGGTTATTGCCGGAGACAATGATATCGTCTACATAGAGTAGAAGGAATGTTTTGGATGTAGATGTCACCATAAAGAAGAGTGAAGGATCCGCCTTGGATGCCTCAAAGCCAAGGGTAAGTAAATGATCGGTGAATCGTTCAAACCAAGCTCTTGGGGCTTGTTTTAAACCATATAAGGACTTTCGGAGTCTGCAGACATGATCAGGGCGGTCATTGTCAATAAACCCTTGAGGTTGAGTCATATAGACTTCCTCTTTGAGAACACCATGTAGAAAGGCATTCTTTACATCTAGTTGTCTCAATGGCGGTTGTAACTTCTTTGCAAGAGATAACAAAGATGATATGCGAAACAGATAGTATGTTTCACAACCGGACTAAAAGTTTCATCATAGTCTAGCCCACTCTCTTGATGAAAGCTTTTTGCTACTAGGCGTGCTTTGTAGCGAGCTATGGTTCCATCAGGGTTCTTTTTAATTCTATATACCCATTTATTGCCTATAACATTCTTTCCTTGAGGAAGGGGAACAAGTTCCCAAGTTCCTTGTCTTTGTAAGGCTGTGAACTCCTCAGCCATGGCACCTCTCCATTTGTCATGTTTATTTGCTGTAGTAAAGCAACTAGGTTCATCATTGAGCAAGGTATCATGCATAGAAGTAGCCATATAGGCCTTATTTTTTGATATGCCAGATTTTGACCTTGTGGTCATTGAATGTACATTAGTAGTAATCTCATGAGTCGGTCGCTGTGACACACAAGGTTCAGGATCTGGATGTGGGTTGGAGGGAGAGGTGGGGTTTGTTGGTTTTTGAAGATTTAGAAGTGGAAGTATGGTACTGGTTTTGGGAGAGGTGGGGAGAGGAATGTTAGGTTGGACAGGGGTTTGGGAGAAAGGAAACAACGTTTCTTCAAAGATAACATGTCTCGTTATAAGGAACTTATCGATTTTGGGATTGTAACAGACATACCCTTTTGTGGACTGAGTGTAACCAAGAAAGACATGCTGAGAGGTTTTTGGTTGTAGTTTGTTAGTGTTGTAGGGTTTAAGAAGGAGATAACAGACACAACCAAAGGTTTTTAGGACAGATAGATCAGGTGGATGGTGATATAGAAGTTCATAAGGTGAATGTTGGTTTAATGCTTGGGAAAGCAGTCGGTTTATGAGATAAGTTGCAGTGGCAAAGGCATGATACCAGAATTTTAAAGGTAAGGAGGCATGGGATAAAAGGGTTAGGGCTACCTCACTCAGATGACGATTCTTTCTCTCAGCCACCCCATTTTGTTGAGGGGTATAAGGACAGGATTTTTGATGCACTATGCCGTGTGAGCTGAGGTATTTTTGAAGACTGATACTGGAATACTCACCACCCCCATCTGTTCGTATAGTTTTTATCCTAGCCTCAATATGTTTTTCAATGAATGGTTTAAAAGTTTGAAAGATTGGAGTTACTTGAGATTTGGTGGTCATAGGAAATATCCACGTATAACGAGACATGTCATCAATGAAGGTAACGTAGTAACGGTAACCAAAGCAAGAAAGTTCAGGACTAGGTCCCCAGACATCACTATGTAAAAGACTTAAAGGAGTGATGGAGTAAGAGATAGACACAGGAAAAGGTAGTTTATGCATTTTTCCTTGTAAACAGGCAATACGAGTACATTTATAGGGTGGAATAGAAATAGAGGCCTTAGACAATGCTAACCGTGCGATACTATCAGGTGGATGACCAAGACAATTTTGTGCGGATAGAGGTCGACACTTTAGTGCTGACAAAGGCTTTTGGGCTGGTTTGTGCAACTTGGTTTGAAGGCTGGGATGAGATTGGATATAGGTCATTCTTAGAAGGTCCCTGAAAAAGAACACGGTGAGTGCTTTTGTCTCGAATTGTAAATAAGTCTTTATCAAAGAGAATAGAGCAGTTGTTATCTTTGCACAATTGGTGAACAGACAGTAAATTTGTTGACATGGAGGGTACATGGAGTATGGTAGAAAGATCAAAATTGGAGGAGGGTGTGGGAAGAAGACCTTTACCATTGTGTGTCACTTGTAAATTTTGGCCATCTCCAACGGTCATGTGGTCATCTCCTTGGCATGGCATAGGGCTGTTGACAAGAGAAATATCCTGGGCAACATGTGCGTTGCAGCCCGAATCAGTCAACCACACAGGGTTGCTAGTTGAGTTCTCAGACGAAGTATAAGAAGCAGCCATTGCTGCAAGTTGGGCAGGTGGATGTCTTCCTTGATAGGCATAATCCATTCTATGGAAGCAATCAAGAGCAGAGTGCCCACAGTCGGTTGCATATCGCGCACTTGGCTCGCCTCAGTCTCGCATTACGATCGAAGTTGTTTGAGTTAGAGCCTCCCCTACTCTGTGTATTTCCTCGACCACTCCCTCGATTTCCATGTGATCCTCTTCCAGAAGAAGAAGAAGAAGAACGTCCGCCTCCTCGGCCTCTGGGCCAACTGTTGCTATTCGAATTTCCTCTGTTTTGACCTGAGTTTCGCTGCAGAGACATCATGGTCGTGGTTGATATGAGACTTTCTGTTGCTTTGTTCTGGCTTTCGAGAGTTTGTTCTTCAATCTTTAGTAAAGCATATAAACCTTCAAAGGAAACGGCATCTGATCGTGTGCGAACAGAGGTGCGAAAGGCATGGTATTCCGAGGGTAAACCCTTGAGAATGTAAATTAACATTTCTTCATCATCGATCATGATTCTCATATTAGCAAGTCGATCCTTCAGATCTTTTGCTCGCTAAACGTAGTCATCGATTGGTTCGTCAGCTTTCTTGAGTAAAGACTGCAGTGCAGTACGCAGGTGAATGATGTGAGAGCGAGAGACTGAGGAAAACCTCGTTTCAAGGCAGACCCAGATTTCACGAGCAGTCGTACAACCAACGACAAGGGCAAGAACCTGAGATGAAAGGGTGGAATTGATCAACGCCGTAATCGCACGATCTTGGGCGACCCAATCGCCATGAAGAGCGTTAACTTCTGTTGTGCTACGCCCTTGTTCATCGATAACAAACTTCGGGGGTTCTGTAATGGTGCCATCAACAAATCCAAATAGTTTGTGGGCATGAAGGATGGGCGTGATTTGGTGTTTCCAGAGAGAGTAATTTCCAGAATCCAACTTGATTGAAACCAGGTTGCAAACGTTTGAAAGTAAAAGAATGGGAAGAGAAGAAGTCGAGAAGACAGAGGTTTGGGAGGTTGTAGAAGAAGAGGAAGGGGCCATCTTAGACGTTGGTCAATGTTAGCTATAAACTAATATAAATACTAGTTATCATTTGCATTTTTGGATTACTTGACGAATAAGAATAATTCCTCTTTGGTTATTACACCAAATTTATATTCCTTATTTAGGGATTATCTGCAATAAAGGTCGGGAATGGAATTGGGGCAATACTTCAGAGTGAAAAATGGGCAGGTTT
The DNA here is from genome assembly GCA_036507285.1 of Trichosanthes cucumerina. Classification (NCBI taxonomy): domain Eukaryota; kingdom Viridiplantae; phylum Streptophyta; class Magnoliopsida; order Cucurbitales; family Cucurbitaceae; genus Trichosanthes; species Trichosanthes cucumerina. The sequence goes on along the minus strand of CM071842.1, from coordinate 7,765,133 downwards.
TCTTCAACTCAATGTTTGCTCTTCAGATTCTTTGGGGAAGAAAAAACAGTGAAAAGGACTCAGATGGAACTTCCAATATATGAAGATTGAGAAGACAAGGAGAAAGTCACGGAGGAAATAGAAGATGCAAGGATAAATAAGAGCCACAGGCACGGTTTCAGGAAGATAAATCACACGGACAAAAGGTAATCACGAAGTTTACTTAATTCCTCATTTTCCAAAAGGAGGAGAAAACTAGTCAGCTGGACACTTTCAGTACAAAAAGGAAAAACTAGTCAGCTGGACACTTTCACTACAAAAAGGAAAGTTAAAAGAAAAGGGGGGAGTGATAGGGTATCCTCCAAAAACAACCATGCTACTGCTGAAAGGCTTCACAGGTGACATGTATAAAAGAGCTAGAATAGTGTGAGAGTACTAGTAGGGTATTCTATGGAGTATATGTGGTAGATTAATAGTAATTGAGTAAGGGGTATTTGAGTAATTAGTTAGGGGTCTTGGTTATAAATAATAGTGTGAAGGTCCTTGTTTTTGGGTGGATCATTTTGGTAGAGAGTCCATTGTGGGACTTAGGAGAGAGATAGCCCTCTCGAAAGGCTATTGGGTATTGTAATTTCTTCTTAGTTATTGCAATATATCAGTTTCTTAGTGTTCTTGTTATTTTTTCTGTATTTGGATTCCTAACAAATTGGTATCAGAGCACGTTCAATCCTGGGGAGAATGCGGGCTATGGCACAGAGGAAAATAGAGGAGAGGGTGGAAGGAACCGAGAGGGAAGTGAGTGACCTTTGGGTAGCCTTGATGGATTTAAGGAAGAGGGTGGGAGGCTTATCCGATCGAGTAAATGAAAGTCAGAGAAACTTGGAGGGAGAAAATCAGAAGAGGTTAATAAAGGAGATGCGGGAAAATCATAAGGCCCTTGTGATGTTGATTGCCAGAAAAGGGAGGATACAAGGAGATAGCTCGCCCACTATTACGGCACAGTATCAGTCAGGCTCGCGGATTGGAGAAAGCTCGGGCATCCCATCGGAAGGAATGAAGGTGGTTTCGTGGGAAGATATGAAGTCAAGAATATTCGATGGATATGGATCGATGCAAGAAGGGAGTCTATGTGCCAAATTTTTAGCTATTAAACAGGAAGAATCAGTAGAACCCATGGTTGTTGATGAAGATAAATCATCTCAATACAATAATGATGGAGAAAAAGAGAAGTCAATGAAAAAATATTCTAGTAAGATTGTTTGGAAGATGAAAACAATGCAACAATCAGAAAAGAAGAAAAGCAGAGAGAAAGAAACAAGACCAACCTGTTTTATATTGGAGTTCAAAAACCACACGCGAACGGTCTGGAATAATTGGGATACCAAAGGATGGAGTTCGAAGGATGGTTAATCGATCATTAAGAGGAGGGAAAGCTTCGTTATCTGCAAGCTTCAAAAACAACAAAGAGAAAAAAGTCCGACAAGGTAAAGTATTCGACACATTGTCGGCATGAAAGCGAGGAGACGAAGCCAAAGGAAAGACTCCAACGCAAGGTTCGTGGAAAGGCAGCAGAGGGATCGAAGGAGGACGGTCATAAAAAAATGGAAAAAAGAATTGAGACAAGTAATGGTCGGAGGTCGTCGACATCACACAGTACAGATGCAAATGGAGATGAATACTTGGGGAAGAGGCCATTGTAAATTTCGTGAAGAAGTGGACAAGGAAAAACGTACCCACGTGAAGTGTCGGAGTAGTGGGGCTAGGGTTTGGAAAAAGTTGTAGCATTAATTTCGGAGAGGACCATGAAATTTGGATTCACCTAAATTGTTTGAGGCTCAATTTCTTTTAAAGGATGCATTAGAAACGGATGGAACTTGGGCTGGATTTATTCATACTTTAAAAGTTGCTGAAATGGTTGGCAGTTACGTTAGAAAGGAAGATAAAAAAAAAAAAAAGGAAATGGGCTAACCCTAATCATGTGGGCCAAAGACTTTGGGGTGGGCTTAGTTTAAAAGATTTAACTAAGGCCAATTTGTCATTAGATTCCCGTGAAATAGGCATCCATATCCACCTTCTGCTTTTCACTTGCATTGCCAACATTTGCACGAGAAAAGCTCTCATCGCCGGTCATCACCACCGACTTCCGTTGTTGCATATGGCCGAGGAAGCACTGTCTAGTTGGGTCTATGTTCCAGAATGTTTGTTTTTTTTAGGAGCAATTAAGTTCTGGGTGTTTGTTACTCTTTTTTGTGTGTTTGTGTTTTGTTAAACACACCTTGAGGACAAGGTGTCTTTGAAGGGCGGAGTAGTGTGAGAGTACTAGTAGGGTATTCTATGGAGTATATGTGGTAGATTAATAGTAATTGAGTAAGGGGTATTTGAGTAATTAGTTAGGGGTCTTGGTTATAAATAATAGTGTGAAGGTCCTTGTTTTGGGGTGGATCATTTTGGTAGAGAGTCCATTGTGGGACTTAGGAGAGAGATAGCCCTCTCGAAAGGCTATTGGGTATTGTAATTTCTTCTTAGTTATTGCAATATATCAGTTTCTTAGTGTTCTTGTTATTTTTTCTGTATTTGGATTCCTAACAAATAGTTCAAACAACCAAACGTCAACCAAATTCCTAATTTTTTCCTAAAAGCTCTGTTGTTTATTTTAAATTACAATTAGGGGTGCCTTAACAAGCTTTACAATCATTGAACCAAAAGCTATAGGGTCAATTCCCATTGGTAAGCCACCACAAACAACTGTACCATCGCTTCCCTTCCCTTCCCCGATCTGGTTTGGGAAAGCCCATGAGATATCAAACGTTTCTAATAGCTGTTTCCAGCAGCTACTTTTAAAAAATGCAAGGAAGGGAGAGAGTTGCATATTCTCCTTCGATTTTAAAAATTAAACAAACTAAAGGAGGCTGTAAGGTATCCCTTACAATTTTATTGATATCGAAATGATCTCCAACAGCGAATACAAGAATAAGAAGAAAAACAGTAAACCAAGAGAGAATTCTCCCTCCTCAACCGTGGCTTCTGCCGACTCCAAAACTTCCCTACCTCTACACAAGAAAACCCCAAACCATATAACTCCCACCACCTAGTGGTCCCCACTCTTACTCCACTATCTCACCATCTCGTAACTAACTTTCTTTATAAAAATACTATTCTACCCTTTTCTCACTTCTATGATAAACCTTTAGTAATAGGTTGTCTAACAGAGGCATAATCAAAAGTGAGCATAGCTCAGCAGTAATTGGCATGTACCCTCAACCAAGAGATCAAAAGTTCAAATCTCCTCTCCCCCAAACGTTGTTGAACTCAAAAGGGGGCAGAATAAAGTGAAGATTCCTCCTTCAGAAATTTCTTTTATTTTATAAGAACAATTTCATTGAGGAATGAAATTACAAAAAGGGGTTACAAAGAATGTGAAACAACTCCAATTCAAAGGAGTTACAAATAACCACTACCTACCACTAGATAAAATTCAAGGTATATTTATAAGTTCTCTCATACATCCAACAACACAAAACTACTAGCCACATTGTGATAGCCTCCTCGAATAATTTCTCTAACTAGAGGAGTCCAACAAGTCTTCTAAAGCTTAAGTTGCAGTCTACTTCGTCTTCTTCCTAACAATTAGCAATAGACCGCTCCAAAAAATCACCGAACAAAAAATGGCAAGGATATCTTTGCCCAAAACCACATTTAAAAAGCAGAGTTGGGATTGAACCATACTTCCAATTTCGTAGATATTTCATCAAAAACCATCACTAGTTCATGAAGAACGTATCCTTGTAAACCATCCATTTTTTTTTATGAGAAACATGTGATTCATTTCATTGATGGTATGAAATGTACAAAAAAAGGGCTGATGTAACTCAATTACAAAAGAGAGTCCCAACTATTGATAAGAGAAGTAAGACTGTAATCACAAAAGAAAAGGGAGAATTTACATCATGAGAGAGCTAAGAAAATAGTATGATCATAAACTTGTTGAACCTCCCTAGCTTTTTCTTGAAATAGTTTGTTATTGCTCGATCCAAATAGTCCACAGAAGCGCTTTGACCAAATTGGTTCAAATGCAAGCCTTTTCAATAGTAAAGGGATGTCCCAATAAAAGATATTCAAGGAGCAAAGTCATGTTGTTTGGATGAGCCATTTGTATGTTAAAAGCCTGGAGGATTTTGTTCCATATGTGTGTAGTGGACGGACAAGTAGTGAAAAGATGGTTCATGGACTCGTTGTCGGCCCTACAAAGAACACACCAGTTTGGGGTCTATCATGGCGCCTTTTTCGAAAGGGTGTCTGCCGTGCTGATGCCTTCGTGACTAAGCTCTCACAAGAAAAAATCTGACCTTCTTTGGGATGGGTCTTTTCGATAAGTTCACATAGAGCTCCTTGTGTGATAGGTTGTTTCGAGAAACGATACTGTGTGAGAGTGTTTTAGCAGTAAAGTTACTTGATCCATCCAAAGCCTATTTCCAAGAATCATGGTGGGATTGTCCCAGAGGTTGTGGAAGCAAAGAGGAGAGCCTAGCCCATTCTTCAATCTCATCATCCTTAAGATTCCACCGAATGCCTAAGTCCCACGACGTATCGTCCTCACTTTTCAAGTCAGCAATGGAGCCATGTTGTTTCTGCGATATTGCAAAAAGCTGAGGGAAAGCTAGTTGGAGATTGGTTTCTCCTATCCATGTGTCTTTCTAGAAAGATGTGTGTTTCCCATTACCCACAACAGAAACAATGTTGTCGTAAATCAACCCCCTTTGAGCCAAGATGTATTTCCAAGGACCACTGTGATATTTAAGTTTTTTGACTTCGGGATGGGGATCAAAGTGCTTAGTGTCGTATTTGGCAGCCATAAATCTTCTCCATAGTGAAGTTTTTTCGGAATAAAACCTCCATATCCATTTTGCAAGGAGACTCTTGTTCTTAGCTCGTAAATCAATGAGGCCTAGGCCACCTTCAACCAACGGGCTGCAATCTGTTTTCCAATTGATGGTGTGCCACCCCTTCTTCTTTTTACTTTCGAACCATAAAAAGAAACAGAATAATTTCTCTAAGGTGTTGGCCACCTCTGCTGGTAACTTGAAGATAGATAAGTAGTGTGTGGGAAGATTGGATAGGGTAGCTTGAATGAGAGTTAAACGTCCACCCTTGGAAATGTATGCACCATTTCACCCTTTGAGGCGTCTAGCAACCTTTTCAATGATAGGGTCCCAAAAAGACTTTTTGTGAGGCTTGCCATTCAAGGGAAGACCCAAATAAACCATTAGCCAGTCGGCTACCTTACATCCGAAGTCCTTGGCAAGATCAGCAACTGTAGAAGGTTGGAGATGAACACCAACAAATTCGGACTTGTGATGATTGATGCGCAAACCGGAAGCTTTCTCAAATGCTTTAACAGTGTCAAATAGAGCTATGATCTTCTCTTCGTTTGGTGAGGAAAAGAGAATGGTATCATCGACAAATTGCAAGTGATTGATAGAGAGTTTGTCATTTCCCACCGCAAAACCGCTAATATGGCCTTTGTGAGGTTCTTGAGACAACATCCTACTGAGGCAATCAACAATAATAATGAAAAGGAAAGGGGATAGTGGATCACCTTGACGAAGTCCTCTAGAAGCTTGAATTTTGCCTCTAGGCCTTCCATTTATGATAATAGAGAAATTTGTCGATGATATGTAACCTTGAATCCATTTGTTGCCAAATCCTTTCTTAGCTAGGACCATGTCCAAAAATTCCCAGCCAACCATATAAAATGCCTTTTCAAAGTCTAACAATCCCTTGCTTTTTAAGTTTCAAGTATTCCTCAATAAGTTCATTAGCGATTAGGGATGCATCAATGATCTGTCTCTCAGCCATGAAATCAAATTAATGGTCAAAAATAGTGTGGGGGAGGACCCTTTTTCACATGTCAGAAAGGACCCAGGCAATCACTTTGTGCAAACAAGTGGTAAGACTGATGGGCCTATAGTCATTCACAGATTTGGCATCGACTCTTTTGGGAATGAGGCAGATGTATGTTTCATTCAACTTCGCATTGATAATGTCATTCTCAAAAAAATCTTGGAACACTCTTTATGTCGTCCTTCAGAATGTTCCAATGTTTTTTAAAAAATTATGTGGTGAAACCATCGGGTCCTGGTGATTTGTTTGTTCCAAGAGCCATAACCGCTTTCCTAATCTCTTCTTCTGTAAAGGGTGCTTCCAAACCTACAACTTGTGCTTCTGATAGAGGGCCCCAATTATCAATATTCGAGGTTTCTCTAACACCATGGTCTTTGGAGTATAGACTATGGTAGAAATCAAGGAATTCCTCCTCTATTTCCTTGTCATCGACCAAGCTATGGCCTCTGCGGGATAGGATTTCAATAATGCAGTTTTTTCGGCGCCTCATAGATACAATTCTGTGGAAAAAGTTGCTGTTTTCATCACCCTGGTTTGCATTTTTGCCTCCAAGAAACTTCTTCTCTGTTGGATATCTCCAATAATTCAAGCTCAATATCAACACGCCTTTGATAAAGAGTCTCATTGAGGCATTGTGATTCATCAATTCTGTCAATCTTTGGAAGCTCGTTTGTCAAGTCCACCTTTTGGATCTTGTTACATCCAAAAACAGTTGAGTTCCATTCCTTTAAAGCACCCTTAAGCACTTTCATTTTTTGAAGGAGACAATGTCCAGGCCATCCAACAGTAAGATTGTTCGCCCACCAGTTTTGTATGAAAGGCTCAAAAGAGGGGTGATCCATCCACATATTCTCGAATTTAAAGTAGCCAGGCCCCACCGTTGATGCCCAAGCGTCAGGGTGATTGGAAACCATCCAAAATTTTTAGTCAAGTCTATGAATGATTTAGTGCCAAATCAAATGAACTCTCTCAAAATCTCCAACCGCAGATTGAACTCATCTAATCATTTGCGGATCTTAAGAGAGGCACTAGCAAGGCTCTTTTCTCAAGTGCCATGCCAGGTAAGAGTGGAATGGTTCATGAACCTAAAAGGTACCCGCCCAACTGAAATCATCTCACCTTGACAACAACTAATGCACATTTTGGTACCTCCCTCAGCTAGTAGTAGTGATTAAACAGGCAACTCGCTAGCATCTATCCACACCCCGAGGAAAGAGTGGAGTAAAACAAAAATCCATTATCATAGAAAGTTATACCTAGACTCAAAAGATTGTTTCTAACAAATTTTCCCAAGAGAGATAGATTTTGGTCACAAAACACAGACAACCAGTATAATACTGTTAATTTAATATGCTTAATAAAACCCTAATATAAATTAGTAAGGTGATATAACAAATCTGGTTCAGAGTTATTGTTTATCCAACCTCCAGGCTCCATCTGTGTCTGTTTGTATACTGTTCACGTAAATCAAGACTGAATCATACTAAAACAAAAAGGCTAGAGGATCCACGCATATCAAAAAGAAAGGAAACGGTTGGATGGATGGATAAAAGTGAGAAACGTACGAGAGAAAGCTATAAAACACAGGAAAGGTAAAAAATAAAAAATGGGACGCAGGGCTGTCAAAGAAGGTCGTTACTTAAAAACAATGTTCCAAGGGAGAGAAGTCTATAAGTATAACGGGAGAGAATAGAAAAAGGAACATTAGAATTAGTACCTGAGATTCATCAAGTAGCTTCCTACTAGCTTCCAACTCTCTCTTCAGTGAGGCAACCTCCTCCATAGCATCTTTAAATTTGGTTTCAGTTTCACTCAACATATTGGTCTTGTCCGCAAGTGCATTTTGCAACTCCAACAGAAGGCCATTCTGAAGATTAGATTCCAAATTGGGACCTCCAACTGTTTCACACGGTAAAACATTCAGAGACGGAGGCATGCTCTCAGCTGTGGAACTGTTTGTCAGAGATATTCCCATCTGCCCTACAACTTTATCTCTCACATATTTATCTTCGTCTTGAAATTCTTCACGATTTGGCTCCACCATTGAGGAATCCAAATGAGGATTCTGATCGCCACGGGAATCCATCATATTTTCATCAACTGCTTCTCGAGATCTACTAGGCTGTCCAGCAAAAATCCCCAGCTTTACATCCAGTGAATTAGAGATGCAAGAAACCTCATCCATTGGCTCTGTAGTAGATATACAGGGTGCAGGGGCTTCTGGACAACCTATGATTTGTGGTTTGGAATCATCACTCTTTTCAGCCGAAACTGAGAAATCGGACACATTATTATTTGAGAGATTTTGCCCCTGCAAATACTGGTCTGACAGTCTTTGTTCCAATTCTTTAATGCGTCGTTCATATGATTCACACTGCATCTGCTTAGTTTTAAGCATTAATTGAAGTCGCTTTCCATATTCATCTTTAAGATGCAAGGCTTCAGCTGTTTTCTCAGCAGCATTCTTTAAGATACTGTCTAGTTTGCTGTCGTCAATTAAATCATATTCAGGAGAGACTGAACAGATAAAGGCTAAAGCAGAAGCAAGATCAGCTTTCAATTTTGCATTTTCAACTTCCATCTTGCTGGTTCCAGCAATCTCTACTAACTCAGAACCTTCAACAAGCTCCCCAGAGCCATAACTCTCGAAGGTGCCCTTTGAAATTTCTTCAGCCTCTACAGAACTCAAAGCTCCAACCAACTTTGTAGAGGAATCCTTGGGGACTCCTTGCTTCTCACTCTTCGAAGGGAATCCTAGCAAGTACTCGGGAGCATAATGGTCAAGGTCTGAAATATCAACATTAATTAAACGGTCATCATAAGGAGTGATATGAACATCACACGGGTTAGGAATATCATTTAATCCCATGGATTCTATCACATCTCTTGGAAAATATCCACTGTGTTGTGTCAGAAACATCTCACGTCTTCTAACCTCATCCTCCCTCTTTCTTGCCAGCCTTTCAGCCATTTGACCAGCCATACCCATGTAAAGCTTCATGCAAGCTTTCCTTCTCACTACTTCAGAAAGACAAGCTCTATAGGCTGGACCAATCCCTCGCACTAACTTTAGGTCCATAAATAGGTCCTCCTGGCGCCCCATAGCCTCTTTAAAAACAGGAAACTGTAATTTGATATCCTTGATGATGTAAGAGTTATAAGCAATCTTTTGCATGTAATGGTGCAAGAAATTGTTCATTTGAATCTTTTTATCCTTACAAACATCAAGTAGTTTGGAAATTGCACGATCACAAGCTTGCATTCTTGGCAGATGATTTTTGTCATGAACATCATACATAGGACCTAGGGCCGAAACTGCATCATGAGGGCGAAGTGAGGAAGATAACTGACAAGATAGGCAATCATCCACCAGTTTCTTTACAGTATCAACATCTTTGCTGCATTATTATGCACAAACGAAATTTTAGTGTCATTGTAAACACTTCAACAGTTAATAACTACTGTAATAGACATGTAAACATGCACAGTATTCAGTTTGTACCAAATGCATGAATCATGAGATTAAAGTAACTAATATCACCGGTCTAAGAAAGAAGTGAGAAACAAAAGTAATAAGTATTGATTACACAAAGTGAGGACTGAAGGAAAAAGAAAAAGGTTTTTTTTTTTGAGAGGGGGAATACACACGCCAAAGAAAAAACCAGAAGGTCTATGCAGGTCTGATGCTTGGGTTATGGCATAAGTAAACAGAAGCTAACCTCAAGGACTGCATTATACTCTTTTGTTCATTGATATACTGCTGATGTTCCTTAATATTCAGTTCCAAATTCTTGATAGAGAAAGAAGCCCTACTGGAAAACAAATCCTCTACTTTCCGCTTAACCTCGTTAAACATCCCCTTAAATTGAAAAACTTTGTTCTCAAACTGGCTGTGCGAACTGCTGCAATTTTCTGCTGACTTCCGCAAACTATCCTCCTTCACAAAATCCAGTAAGCACTTGCGATTGGCTGTTTGTAAGGCAGGATGAAGCTTAACAGACCTCAATTTCTCAATGTCTCTACCCAAATTCACCAGCAGATCAGTATGAACCCGATGCTGCTGCGAATAACGCCTCATGAAATCTGTGTAGTTCTGATTAATCATTTTATAGTATTGATCTAAATTACCCTTTGCAACCTCTAAAGCTCTCTCTTGAACCTTCTGCTCTCTCAAAAGCCTCTCACAGTAATCAAATTTCATCGCCGTACAACTGAATATGGTGTGAGCCTTGTGGTAATGGTAACGAAACTCCCTCTCATAAGAAGGCAAAGCCTTCAAAGCAGGATCTGAGGCATCATCTAAAGGATGGGAATCTTGTGAAGATGAAGGTGATGGTGGTTCAGCAATATCAAGGATATCAATCTGCTCCAGTGGAGGCGGCGGCGCATTGCTTTGTAGCCTGGACCGATCAAACAAGAAAACTTCCCGATCATCTGCTGGAAGCTTGTATGCCGAAAGGGGTCGCTGAGATTCCAGTCTAACATCCAAAGAGAGAATAAACTGATCATTGCAGTTAACCCCAGTGCTCGATTCAATCAAGCGCATCACATCCTCAACCAGCATACCCTCGTGACAGTCAAGCTGAAATGAGTGTCCATTTTCAGAAACATGAACCAGCAACTTGCCGCTGTTTGTACCAGCATCTGTCACGCTTGAGCTCATCTTATCCACAACGAAGAATCTCAACCACAGGTTCCAGCCAACAAGATTAAACAGCCAAATTAAACCCTTCTTTCACACAAAAGGGGTATTAATCCCAAAAGTGAAGAACCTATCCGTCGTCAATGGCTGAGGCACGGCAGGAAAGTCTAATCGACCGTTCTTCCAGATTACGTTCCGCCGTTTCTGCTAGACTTTAAAATTCCAGCATTAAAACCTTAACCCTCTAACTAAGATCCGAAATCTCAAATCACTACTTCACTGCTAAAGTAGCTTGATCTAAAATCCCTAAAAAATTAATATCATCTGAAAAGTTTATGGCCCTTCAAAACTACTCAATTATAAACCTACCCTACAACCATCAACCAATGATCCCAATCCCAGCAACTAACCACGAAGAACTAGCAAAATCAGCTCGATTCAAAAGTTCCTCCCGGGCCCCGGTAAAACCCTACTAATCGCCGACCCACCCCCCACAAAATCCGACGCGAAACCCAGAATTCTCGCCGAAGATATCTTGATTTCCGTCCTCGTTCCCAAACTTCCTCAGATGGACTCGGAAACAGGAACGAACCAGCGGAAAGCGACGGATCAAATCCACAAGCCTAAACTCTAGGATTGAAGCAAATAACCAACGACGGAAGAAGATGAAGATGATCGCAAGCGATAACGTGAGAAGAAAGATGTGCGAGAATTTTGATTCTCAGCATAAGACAAAGCTTCTACGAAACCTTGTAGCAATGTCATACTTGTTATAAAAAATATATAAATATATATATTATGTGAAGATGAAATCTACGTTTTTGTGTGTGTGTTCCATAATCTTAAACGAATTTGCTTCTGGTTCTCTCTTTCGCTATCGCTTTGAATATTAAAAAACCATGAAGGAAGCTTCCATGGCAGCCACCACCGTCTAACAGGAGCTTTTCTTCTTCTTCCTCTTCTCTCTCTTCAAAGTCTCGCCGTACGAAACTTGAATGAAGCAAAACAAAACAAGCAGGAGGGCCTCGCTGTTGCAAACTTGCAAATAGTCTTATTGGAAAAAATTAAAATGCGATAATTTTAAAAAATATATATATGAAAAAAGAAATAACTAAATAAAGTAGTCGGTAAATTAGGACAATCTTAATTTTGTTTTATATTTTTTATTGTTTTCAAGTTGATTCAAGAATATCTTTATGTTTTTATTGTATTCGTTTTAAATTTTTAAATACATAAATATATTAAAAATAATGGTAAAATATACTTTTCGTGTTTGAGGTTTGAAATTGATGTCTATTTGATTCTTAAAGTTTTAAAATGTACACTTTAGCATCTAAAATTTTGAAAATAGTTTTAAATGGTTCGGGAGTCAGTTGACATTGAGTTAACTAACTGAAAAATGATGTGAGATATTGAAATTATAAGTTTTTAAAGATGTGTCAAATTTTATATTATTTTAAGATTGTGTAGTTTTTTTTTTTTATTTCTTTTTCTTTTTCCCTTCATTTTCTCTATTGACTTCTCCTCCTCTCTCTATATTCATCGTACTCCTCCTACTCGTCTACCTTAATCTCCACCATGATGATCCTTTTCTTCTCTTTTATTTCATATTTCATTTTGTTACACCATTTCTTACAAATCTCCATTCTTTCCTCTGTTCACAAACAACATAAGGATTTTTTTTTCTATAATTTTCAACCCGCATCAAAATACCCACCACCCGAGTCAACTCCATAAAACTCAAATTCTCGGCTCTGTCTCTAATTTTTCTAACTCAAACCCAATTTTTTGATGAACTTCGAAAATTCCTAAACCAAAACTCACTACATTGTAAATTGAATTGTGTTCTAAATTTTATGAAAACGCAATGACTCTAAAACTTGGCATTTGCTCTATAAAAATCCAAAAGAATATTTAACTCCTCGATAAATTAAACCAAAACAAGGATACTAAGGGCTCGTTTGATAACGTTCTCGTTTTTTATTTCTTGTTTCTCATTTTTTAAGAAACAGATTTGTTTGATAATCCATCCCGTTTCTCGTTCCCAAATTTTGAGAAACATTTCTAAAATTGGGACTAAATTTTAGATACTACAAATGGTAGTTTCTCTGTTTTGCTTTTTCCTATATACAAACGTTCCTCAAATATCATCAAACATACTACTAGCTTGTTGGTGGGACGTGCGCCTACATTCTTCTTTATATTTCTAGACCCATGTTTGAACCCCAAGGAGAACTAATTATTATTAAAAAATGTAGAATATGGTAGCATAAAAAATTGAAAGTTTGTGAGTTTATTTATTACTTTTAAATTTTAAATATGACTAATTATTATTGAAATAATATTTTTGTTTCACCAGCGACCTTGATTTTTCAATTTTATGGTATAAGTATTGTAAATTTTAAAAAATGTAGAATATGATAGTAGATCATAAAAAATTGAAAGTTTTTTAGTTTATTTATTACTTTTAAATTTTAAATATCCATTAGACACGTAATTGAAAGCTCGTGAACCAGTTAAAAATCTTTTAAATTTCAAGTACGTATTAGACAAAACAAACATACGAATTCATAGGTTGTACTTATTTAACTTAAAATCTTATTTTGGTCTATGTAGTTTAGTCAAACACTCACATATTAATTATCTTTGTTGTTTATGGTATATCGAATACCATGAGTGATGTACTCAAAAAAAAAATATATACCATGAGAGTATTTTTTACATGGCAATGAATATATATTTTCTGTTTGAATAGCTCGGTGTTTTTTTGTTTTTTTTGTGTTATATCAACTTACTTTGTTATTTTATTGTATCGAAGTTCATGGCTTAGTTAAAAATATACATACAAAAATATGTGAGATTTTTTATAGGTAGAAGACGATTTATGGATGATTTATGAAGTTTCACCAAAGCACAAAGATTAAATTGAAACTTTTAAACCTTAAGAGGTTGTTTGGGCGCTGAGGGTTATAATAACAGGGGTTATAATAGTCTATGGGTTATTATAGTCTGTGAAACATATAATATTATTTAAAATGTAGAGTAGTATAGTGTGGGGTTATAATAGTCTGTGTTTGGGGTGTAGAGTATTTCACATACTATTATAACACGGATAGTGGGCCAAACAGACCCTTAATGATTGTATTGAGACTAAGTTCAAGTTATAGAAACTTAAATTGATAATTTTTTAAATTATAGAATCAGATGGAAATTAAACTCAACATATAGACCAAATTTGTAACTAACCTTAAACTATTGACAAAGTATCAATCTACAAGGCAAAAAATTTAGGTTACTACAAAGCTTGATCAAGGTCAACCTGTGCAGAAGTCCACGATCATCTAGCCATATTTGAAGGATTTTCAAATTTTCACAACGTATCGATAATGTTATGAAAAAAAAAATAAGTTTGTTTGGGTTGTTTTTTATTTAATAATTTAAAAGTTAAATGGCTTATTTCGAATAATTTGAACATTATGTATTTTTCGTGTTGAGTTAAACAAAATAAATACATTTTTTCAACTCTAAATCATGTCTATCTTTAATATATTTGTTGTTAATATTAATTGATAAAGATAAATATAACTAGACAGTTAAATAGATTTGAGAGATTAACTAGATAGGTAGAAATTTAGGGCCTGATTGATAGGCAATCCGAAAACAGAAACTTGAAAACAAGAGATTCAATGAAAACAAAGTTGTATTTCATGTTTTCAGATATGTATTTGGTAGCAGATTTAGAAATTTAATTCTATTTTAAACCATAGTTTTAAAGTGTGTTCTATAATATATTTATAGATCATAACATTAGTTATAGTTACCCATCTAAATATTAGGTTGAATATAAAATATTATTAATTAATTTATGAACATATTTTTTTATATAAATTGTATACAATTATTATTTTATAATATAATATTTTATATTTTATATTATACCTATTTTAATTTAACAAAAGTAAATTAAGTTTATAAACATGAAATTCTATATTTATTAAGATTTTATTTTTGTTTAATACAATTTTGTATTTTAAATTTTCAAATTCATAATTTAGATATAATGAAAACCTAAAAATGTTGTTTTCAGAATTTCTACTATTTGGATCACAGAATCTGAAAACAGTTTTCGAAAACACGTCTGACAAACACGTATTTACTGAATTCAGTAAATTCGGAAACATAAAACAGAATTCGGATTGCATATCAAACAGGCCCTTAATAACCGAAAAAGTAGTTCGCCCTATAAAAAAGTATCATATATAATCCAATCTAGTTATGTGTCTATGCATTTCAAATTATTCTAAATGCTGATCACTTTTGCATTTAATAAAATTAGTTTTAATCTTAATGACTATCGATGTGCAAGATCAAAATTTATAATCTTTTTAAGATTTCTTAAAGTTTTAAGAACTAAATAAAAACAACACAAAATATGTAGAGGAAGAGGTCAAATGGATCATTTACACTAGACTAACTCAAATTTATTGATTAAAAAATATCATTTTTACTTATATTATGTTAACATTTGCATATTTCCATCTTATTTTCATATCAATCCACAAGTATTTTAATATAGATATCAATCCACAAGTATTTAAATTTATTCTCTAATAATGTGTAACTTTTGTGTAAATAAGAGATTTATATCAAACTATTGTTTTCAATTTAAAATGTGAAAAAAGGTTATATATTTCACTGAGCTACAATTTTTACAGTTTTATTACACAAACAACAAAAAAAAATAATAAAAATAATTTATTATTAAGTGGATAAGCCAATAATCAAGATAGTTGGACAAATTTAAAACATGAACATATAATTTGTGTTAAAAAAAATGTTTGCAAGCTTAGTTTGACCCACAAACATTCCATTAAAAGATTTTTTTTCCTTGGATATATAGTATATACACATGTATACTTTAATTAGCCAAAAATTTTAAGGAAAAATAAAATATTTGAATTGATCCAATATCTTAAATATTAAATTACCATGGTTATTGTATTATAATTAGTTTATTCAATAAGTCCAATCTCCAATCAATCTTACTTCTGTTAAGTTAATGCTTTGCTTCGTATGTTTTTTTTTTTTTTTTTTTTGATGAAAAAAAATTTTGGAAAGATTGGAAAGATTAGTTATTCCCTCTTTCAAATCAATCTAAAAATTGGAAAGATTGATTTTCTATTTCTTCTATGCTTAAAGTGGTATAAGACTATATTATTAAATATCTTTAAAAAAAAGGTGTACAAGACTATATAATATATCATAATAACTATATTATTAAATGATTAATTACTAGTTTAAATATTATTTTTAACCTTCAACTTTTATCCACTTTTATTTTAGTATGTCTACTTTAAAATTTAAAATTTTGTCCCTTCTAACTTTTTGGTTATGTTTAATATTTATATTTTGGCTTCTATGTTATTTTTGGACTAAAAATAGCATTTTAAGGTCTGTTTGGGGCATAAGTTATAATAACGAATAACCTGTGTTATTACAACTTGTAGAATACTTTGCACCCAAACACAGACTATTATAACTCCAGATTCTACTATTCTGCATTTTAAATAATATTATATGATTCCACTCATTATAATAACCCACAGACTATTATAACTCCTTATTATTATAACCCACCCAACACCCCCAAACAACCTCTTAGTTCATAAACATTAGTTTTTAACTACATCGTTGTATTTTCAATTCTGTTAGCAATTTAGTTCTTGAACTTTTGTACATAATAATTTAGTTTTTGTACTTATAATTTCGTAACGATTTAATCCTTTATTGTGAAAGATATTGTTAAGATTCAATTGAGTTTCTCGCCTATGTCAAAAAGAGCATAACTCAACTGACATATTGAATGTATTAATGACTGTTTGTGGTTCGAATCATCCCAACCTCCCTATTATACTAAAAATTGAGTTTATTATGTATGCAGGTTGATAAATTGATTAAGGAAAAAATATATGAGATAATAAATATATGTGTTCGAATATGTATGATAATTAATGTAAGAGAATTAAATGTTTGTGTTTGTTTTGTAATTTTTGTTATTAAGATTTAAATAATTTGTTTATCAACTAATCAAATTCTTAAAAATAAAAAATAACTAGATTGTCAAAAATCTTATTTGACAGGAAGTTTTTTTTATTATACCAAATAAAATCAAAATTATATGATTATATTATATGCATGGTACACAAATAAACGTCTTAAAATTTAGGTTAAATTACAAGTTTAGTCTATGAATATTCAGGTTTGTGTCTATTTGGTTCCTGAACTTTAAAAAATATCAATTAGGTGTCTTGAACTTTCAATTTTGTATCTAATAAGTCCCTGAACTTTAAAAATGTCTAATTAATCCTTGAATTTTTAATTTTGTATTTAATAGGTATTTGACATTTTTTTTTAAAAAAAAATAACTAATCTATTAGATATAAAATTGAATTTTATGTCTAAGAGATGCCTAAACTTTCAATTGGTTGTTCAGTAAGTTCATGAATTTTAAAAAACATAAAGTAGGTCAAGGACTTATTAGACACAAAATTAAAAATTTAGGAACATATTGGACACAAAATTGAAAGTTTAAGGACTAATTAGAAACATTTCAGAGTTCATGGACCAAATAGACACAAATATGAAAGTTCAGAGATCTTTTAGACAGTTTTTAAAGTTCATGGACCAAATATACACAAAACCTTAAAGTTTAGGGACTAAATTTGTAATTGAACCTAAAATTTGACTAAAAATTTCCTGAATTTTCTATCAATCTTTCTTTCTTTTTTTTTTTTTTTAATATTTACATTGGGACTTTTATTAATTAGCATTAAACTTATATTAAAACAATTTAAACTCAACTTATATTTTTCATTTAATTATAAGTGAAATTTTGCTATTGTCTTTTTGGAATGGAGGTAAAATAAACACATAAGTCTTAAAATATTGTTTAATTTAATTAGATAATAAATATATCGAAACTATCAAATATTCTATATCTACTGTTTATCTCTCATGATAAAATAATATATTAAATTATTGCATAGATTTTGTTTATGAACAAAAATAATTTAAATTATTAAATTTAATTTAAAAATAATTAATTGAAATATTTATAAAAATTTGTATTTTTATCCCTCCTCTTCATTTCCGGAAAGATAATAAAAGCTCATAGTTCGTAGGATATTTTTATTCTTGGATAGTAATTACTTGTGTTTTAAAAAGTAAATATTCATGAAACAACACATGGGTTTTTATATCATTGCGAAAACTCATCTCAACATAGTAAAACAAATGGGACCTTACACAATAACCGCTTATGGCATAGTGGTTTGCGACAGGTTTTATAAATTTGTGTGTATGATTTTGAGTCCAACCCAACGTAGATTTTTAACATTTTATTTTCATTTTTTCTCTTTCTTCCCTTCTTCATTTTTTCTATATTCTCTATTTTTCTTTCTTTTACATTTTTTTCTCTTTATTTCATTCTTCATTTTTTCTATAGTAAATAATAAATATAATATTCAATTTACTTAAAAAGTTAAAATATAATAAATTACATAAATTATTCAATTTACTTAAATATTGTGCGCGGAAAATAGTCATCTTTTCAAAAGAAGATCAAATTTACCATCTCAATACTTTTTACAAATTATGTTTTTGGCATAGTGGTTTGCTTAGTTTTATGTATAACCCAACTATTTGGGTTTGGGTCACATGAAACGAAATTTTTTTAATATACATTATATTGTAATTTGTTATTTTTATTTATTTTATTTAAATCAAATAAGATATCATTTTTTTAATATAGGTTATTTTATTTAAATCAAATAACTTATCTATTTATTTAAAAAAAATAAAAGATGGCAATATAATATTCAATTTACTTAAAACCCTAAAATATAGTAAATAAATAATAAATCATAATATACAATTCAATTTACTTAAAATGTTAAAAAATGGTAATGAAATAATAAACTACAATATAACCTATAGGTTAAAATATAATTTTTGGTCTCTTAATTTGAGAATTGTTCCATTTTGGTCTCTATACTTTAAAATGTCCAATTTTAGTCCATGTAATTTTAATAAAGTTTAAAATTGGTCCCTATGATAAGTTTGAAGTTAATTTTTATCATAATTAGTTACAAAATAATAATAATTTTAATAAAAAAAAGGCACAATATGAACATATTTTCAAAATTTGTAGGAAATTTCAAAATTTGATCGTCTCTTGTCTCCATCTTCCATGCACAAGATTTAAGTAAATTGAATAGTTTATGTAATTTATTATATTTTAACTTTTTAAGTAAATTGAATATTATATTTATTATTTACTATAGAAAAAATGAAGAAAGAAAGAAAGAGAAAAAAAAATGTAAAAGAAAGAAAAGAAAGAAAAATAGAGAATATAGAAAAAATGAAGAAGGAAATAAAGAGAAAAAATGAAAATAAAATGTTAAAAATCTACGTTGGGTTGGACTCGAAACCATACACACAAAATTATAAAATCTGCAACAAACCACTATGTTGCACTATGCCGTAAGCAATTATTGTTAAAATTTTGAAGATGGTCGACCATCCACAATTTTTTTAAAATTTTGCGACAGATGGCATTTTGGTCGTCTCTTCAAGAGACGACCAATATCCACGCACGAGAAAGAGACAGACCATCTCCAACTCATTAAAACAACAATATTTTTATAAATAGTTTGAAAAATACAATATTTTTATAATAAGTTTAAAAAATTACAATATTAATAAAAAATGCCCTCTTCATTTCCAGAAAGATAATAAAAGCTCATAGTTCGTAGGATATTTTTATTCTTGGATAGTAATTACTTGTGTTTTAAAAAGTAAATATTCATGAAACAACACATGGGTTTTTATATCATTGCGAAAACTCATCTCAACATAGTAAAACAAATGTGACCTTAAACTTTAATTCTTTATTTGTAAACGTTGGATTTCGAAGAATTTCAAATCATAGATTTAAAATCATTTTCCGTGTTTGAAAGAAAAAGAAAAAATAGAATTTAAAATTCAAAATGATTTGAAATTTTATTTTGATCTAAAAAAATTTTCATTCAAAATAGGTAAAAAGAAAAAAAAAAAAAAAAAAAAAATTCTAAGAGCTTCTAGTGTGGATGGCGACAAAATGAAGAGATATTCAAGGGGTAAATCAAATAAGGTTGTTAGGTGAGGTAGGATAACTTCTGTTTTTTTTTTTTCAAATATAAATCTACCATAAAATTATAAAAAAATGTTATTTTACATTTATCTTTGAAAAAAATAATAATAAAATCTATGCATAATTATAAGGATACAATGGTAAAATAAGTATTTTCTTTCCCTTTCTTTTAAATATCCAAACAATAAATTTTACTTTTTACTTATTTGAATTCTATTAAAATTGATTGGATTCCAAACAAAATAAAAAATTTCAAATCATTTCCATATTTTAAAATTCTGGAATTTGAAATTACTTATTATAAAAAATATTGCTTTCATGAAAGTTTAAGGCCGAAAAGTATTTTGCACTTGATTTTTTTTTAAATTTAACATCATGTAAAAGTCGATATTCAAACTTTTAACCTTTTGATCGAAAATATATGTCATAAGCTTAACTAGCTAAACTATGCTCATCTTGATTTCTATTAATGTTAATTTAGTTCTATGATATACATTTTATACGTAGCTATTAAACTATGTGATGTAACATTCTCCATTATCTATACATTACACATTACGTTTTAGTATTAATTATTTAAATGATATAGACTTAATGAATTTGACCACTAATTTTTGTATACATAACTAAAAAATTGAACTTATAAAGTTAAGGGACCGACACAAAAAGTGATTAAATGATTTAGAGGCTATAGTCAAAAGTACTTAAACTTGATTTGGAATGCTTAAAAATTAAGAGATAGAGACATGACATTAATTAATTAAGCGTCCATTCATTTCAAAACTGATTTAATTTTTCACTTGCTTTAAGCATATAAATTTGTCAACCAACTTTTTTTTTCCTACTTAAATACATGGCTTTGGTGTTTAAAATATACCATCATTATTTCATTTTATTTAATCTCTAATATTTTAAATTTTTCATTTTTATTTCATTTCATATATTAAAAAAAAAGTGTCTACTCAACAATAACTAAATAATGAAACGATGGTGTGAAATTTAAAAACTTTATATTATACGAACTAGAATTTTGTGAATATTAAATATTGACTTGGCTCTTAGATTATTTAAAAAATAACTGACCATATTTCAATTAAATATTCGTGATCATACAATTTTTTTTAAAAAAAATTAAATGTATTATAAACATTACACATGTAAATGCTCATTTCATATGTCACTTTGATACTCATGTCAAGTGGCAAATTCTCCATGGCCAAAGTGTCTCTCACGTGTCATCCAAACTCAATTGATTGGTGTCCAAATGACCAGATCATGCTCTCCAAATTGCCTATAAATAGTGGTTTATACTAGAAAATAAAAAGTCACAATTTGGGTGAAAAACTCTCCATTTTTTTCTCTCTTCATCCTATTTCTCTCTAATTTTATTCTTTATTCATTTTTCCATATAATTCCACTTTCTTTTATTTATATTATATATCCTATTTTTGTTTTCCATTCATATTATTATTATTATTATATGTTGCGGTAAAGTTTTGGTGTCCGATTTTGCCTCCATTTTTACAACACGTTATCAACACGAGCCTCTATAATTTTTCCCGTTGAAGGTAGGTCCTAAATTTTTATAATTAAGTGTTATTTTGTATATTTGGTTTATATTAAATTTCTAATATAAATATAATGTTTTTTTGATAGTGTTATATGACAAATCTTACAAAACTAGAATTCACGACTCTTGACATTAATGGTAATAATTATTTGTCATGGGTGCTTGATACCGAGATACATTTGGATGCTATGAATCTCGGAGAGACCATTAAAAAAGGAAATACAACATCCAGTCAAGAAAAGGCGAAAATCATGATTTTATTTGTCATCATCTCCACGAGGGATTGAACATGAAGTATCTAACAATAAAAAATCTCTATATTTTATGGAAGAACTTGAAAGAAAGATATGGTCATAAAAAAATTGTTATTCTTCCAAAAGCTCGTTATGATTGGAGTATAACTCCGCATTATTCAAAATTAGTTCAAAATTGAAATTATGTGGAGAAAACATTACTTATGTGGATTTGTTAGAGAAGATATTTTCTACCTTTTACGTCTCGAATATGCTCATGTAGCAGCAATATCGAGAGAAAGGTTTTACAAAATATTCTGAACTGATTTCATGTATTCTTGTTGCTGAACAAAATAACGAGCTATCGATGAAAAATCATGAA
Organism: Trichosanthes cucumerina; assembly: GCA_036507285.1. NCBI lineage: Eukaryota > Viridiplantae > Streptophyta > Magnoliopsida > Cucurbitales > Cucurbitaceae > Trichosanthes > Trichosanthes cucumerina. The sequence continues at coordinate 7,743,236 of CM071842.1, read as the reverse complement.
TCTCGACCAACTGGAACAACACTATTCCGTGAAGTGAATGTTGTGAATTTTAATAATCGTGGTCGAGGTCATGGTTGTGGTCGTGATCGAGGTCGTGACCGCGGTAGGGGAAGAAATAATTATTTTCATGGTAGGGATTATAATTATCCAAATTTCAAGAGACCCACACGAAATGATGATCACAAAGGAAAAAACTCCACAAAATAAAAATGCAATAGGCGATGAAAATAAATATTTTCGATGTGGAATGATTGGGCATTAGTCACGTATTTGTCGTACATCCAAACATCTAATGGATCTCTATCAAGCTTCCCTGAAGGAAAACGGAAAAAATGTGGAAGTAAATCTTGCTTATCAAAATAATGATATATTCGACCCATCCAATATGAAAAATTTGGATGTGACAGACTTCTTTGCATCTTCCGAAGAGAAGATTCAAGCAATTAATGAATTAACAAGTGTTTCTTTTGATTTTGAGAATGTCTAGGACTAATGTTTATCTTTATGTTTTTTTTTTTGCTTTAAACTTTTTGTATTATGTATCTCTTATTGTAATTATTTATGTTTAATAAAGAAGGTTTTGGAAAAGTCAATATTATATCAGGTTCTGCAGACTTGATTGAAGGTTTTGGAAAAACAAGTTTTATCTTGCCTAGAAGAACAAAATTCACAATTAATAATGTTTTATTTTCTAGCAAGTCGAAAAGAAACTTATTGAGCTTCAAAGATATACGTGACAATAGTTATCATGTTGAAACTTGTCGTAAAAATAATATAGAGTATCTCTATATCACATCTATTGTTTCCCATGAAAAACGTATATTAGAAACACTGTTTTTTTTTTCTTCTGGATTATATTATACTAATATACGAGTAATCGAAAGTTATGTAACAATGAACCAGAAGTTCATGAATCCAAAAATATTCAGTGTTTGGCATGATCGATTAGGTCATCTGGGATCAATGATGATGAGAAAAATGATTGAAAATTCACATGGACATCCATTAAAGAACCAGAAGATTCTTCAATCTAATGAATTGTCATGTGAATGCTTGCTCTCAAGGAAAATTAATGATTAGATCACCACCAGCTAAAGTGATGACTGAATCACCTACATTTTTGGAACGAATCCATGGGGATATATGCGAACCTATTAACCCACCAAGTAGATCATTTAGATATTTTATGGTATATTTGATTGACGCATCCAGCAGATGGTCACACGTGTGTTTATAATCAAGTCGAAATCTTGCATTTGCAAGATTACTTGCTCAAATAATTAAGTTAAGAGCATCATTTCCTGATTATACAATTAAGACCATTCGTCTTGATAATGTTGGTGAATTTAGATCCAAAACATCCAATGATTATTGTATGACCATTGGGATAAATGTTAAATATCATGTAGCTCATGTGTCATACACAAAATGATTTAGCAGAATCATTTATAAAACGTTTGCAATTATCGCTAGGTCGATGCTAATGAGAACGAAGCTACCAATTATATCTGTATGGGGCCATGCCATTTTGCATGTTGCATCACTGACACGTATTAGACTAGTAGCTTAATTATAATAAGTACTCCCCGATGCAATTAGCTTATAGCCAACAACCAAATATTTCTCTTCTAAGAATTTTTTGATGTGCAATATATGTTCTGATTGCTCCACCACAACGTATTAAGATGGGTCCTCAAAGGAGGTTAGGAATATATGTTGGATTTGATTTCTCATCTATTATTAAATATCTTGAACCACTGATGGGTAATGTATTTACTACACGATTTGCTGATTGTCATTTTAATGAAACAAATTTTCCAACATTAAGGGGAGGAATTAAGAAGTTGAAAAAAGAGATTACATGGGATGCATCGTTATTATCTCATTTAGATCCACGTACATATCAATGTAAACTTGAAGTTCAAAAGATAATTCATTTACAAAATATAGCAAATCAATTACCATATGCATTTACAGATGCTAAGAGAGTAACTAAATTATATATACCAGCTGCAAATGCTACATAAAAAATTGGTATTCCAACACAACAAGTTGTTAGTAATGAATCTGGAGCATGACAGAAGTGTGGTAGACCAATGGGGTTTCAAAGATAAAAATCCTTGAAAAAGAAAAGTAATCAATAATCAAAATGATCCAAGAAACGATATGAATGTTCCAGAAGAAATCCAGAATACAACTACTAATAAAAGTCTTGATGAAAGTCCAATATTTGAGGATAATAATGAAATTTCTATAAACTATGTTATAACAGGAAAAAGATGGAATCGAAATGATATAGTTGGTGACAGTATCTTTGCTTACAATGTTGCTCATGATATTATTCATGAAGATGATGATTCTGATCCAAAATCTATCGAAGAATGTCAACATAGAAATGATTGGCTTAAATGGAAAGGAGCAATCCATGTAGAATTAAACTCACTCTCAAAACGTGAGGTTTTTGGACCTATAGTTCGGACACCAGAAAGTATCAAACCTGTTGGATACAAATGGGTATTTTAAAACAATCAGGATAAATGTGGTATAATCGTCTGAGTACATATTTGTTGAAGAGAAGGATATCAAAATAATCCAATATGTCCGTGTATTTTTATAAAAAAAACCACAATCAGGATTTGCTATTATTATTGTATATGTTGATGACTTTTGGAACTCCTGAAAAGTTATCAAACACAATAGAATATCTTAAGAAAGAATTTGAGATGAAAGATCTTGGGAAAAAAAAATTGTCTTGATTTGCAAATTGAACATTTTGCAAATGGGATATTTGTTCATCAGTCAACTTATACAGATAAAATTTTAAAAAGATTTTATATGGACAAAGCACATCCATTGAACATTCCAATGGAAGTTCGTTCACTTGATGTAAAAAAAGATATATTTCGACCTCGAGATGATAACGAAGAACTTCTTGGGCCTTAAGTACCATATCTTAGTGCAATTGGTGCACTTATGTATCTTTCTAATAATACAAGACCAGATATTGCATTTTCAGTAAATTTATTAGCGAGATATAGTTCTTGTCCAACCAAAAGACACTGGAATGAAATTAAACATATACTTCGTTATCTCTCATGAACAATTGATATGTGATTGTTTTATTCTAGCAAAACCAATTTTGATATAGTTTGTTATGCAGATTCTATATATTTATTTGATCCACACAAAGGTAGATTTCAAATAGGTTATCTGTTCACATGTGGAGGAACTGTCATATCATGGTGATCAGTGAAACAGACCATAACAACCACTTTTTCAAATCATGCTGAAATCCTTGCAATTCACGAAGCAAGTCGAGAATGTGTACGTCTAAGATCGATGACTCAACATATTCGTGAAACATGTGGTTTGTCTTCTAGTAAACATCTTCTAACAATATTATACGAAGACCGCATAACTTGTATAACCCAAATCAAGAGAGGATATATCAAATGAGATAGAACGAAGCATATCTCACTAAAGCTTTTCTACACTCATGATCTTGAAGAAAATGGTGATATCACTGTACAATAAATTTGTTCGAAGGATAATCTGGTCGACTTATTCACGAAGGCATTACCAACTGTAACCTTTGAGAAATTAGTACATAGCATTGGAATGCGGCGACTCAAAGACTTTAAGTGATGTCTTCATGAGGAGGAGTGAATGTATTATAGTAACCTATATAAAATATGTACTCTTTTTCCTTCATTAGGGGGTTTTCTTCCCATTGAAGTTTTCACTAGTAAGGTTTTAACGAGACATATTTTATATATATGAGCATTTAAGGGGGAGTATTGTAAACATTACACATGTAAATGCTCGTTCCATATGCCACTTTGATACTCATGCCAAGTGGCAAATTCTCCATAGCCAAAGTGTCTCTCATGTGTCGTCATCTAAACCCCATTGATTGGTGTCCAAATGGACCACATCATGCTCTCCAAATTGCCTATAAATAGTGCTTATAGTAGAAAATAAAAAGTCACAATTGGGTGAAAAAACTCTCCACTATGTTCTCTCTTCCTCCACTTTCTCTCTAGTTTTATTCTTTATTTAATTTTGTCATATAATTCCACTTTCTTTTATTTATATTATATATCCCATTTTTGTTTTCCTTTATTATTGTTATTATTATTATAATATATCCGGTTTTGCCTCCATTTTTACACCAAAATGCTCATACAACAAAATATTATCATTTACCACATATGATATATTTTAGTACCTCACCCAACTAAAAAGAAAATACATATTATTCTTATAAAAAAAAACATATTTATGACATCATCGATGAAAAATATCTCAATGGAAATTTTTTATCATGCAATTATGAGATAAAGCTTAAATTTGATGCATGTGTGTTTGTTATGTGCGTTCACAATTCACAATTTATACTTTTTTTTTCTTCTAATTTATGACTTCAATGTGACATAAATCTCCAACTTGCAATTAATTTGAGTGGTCTTGTGAAACTATTTATGATTGTACAAATAAGATGTTGAAGAGGGCGAGATATGATACCGATTGAATCGGTATATTATTTTAAAATTGGGCATTGAATGAAATGACTTTGTAAGATATCTAGCCAATGTTGTTTCAACTGTTAGGGGTTGTTTGGATTGAAGAGTTAGGGAGTAGGAGTTATAGGAGTAAAGAAGTCTGTGGGACCCACAAAAAGGAGTTAAAAATCTGTGGAGCCCATAAAAAGAGTTGAAGAAAGAGTTAATAAAATTGTGAGGCCTACAAGAAGGAGTTAATAACTCCTTGGGCCAAACAAGGAGTTGAGGGGTTATTAACTCCTCCCAACTCCACTCCCCCAACTGCTCAATCCAAACGTTCCCTTAACGTTAATTAGGTTTTAAATCAGGTAAAATAAGATGAAATTTTAATATAAAAATACATTAACTCATATAAAATATTATTTTTATAAACATCAAATTATGAGTTCTGCACAATAAAATATTTTTTTTGTCAAAAAAAAAAAAAGAAAGAAAAAAGGGTGTGAATTACAAAGTAATTAACAGAAAAGAGGACGATTTATAACAATAATGTTGGTTGGAAAACTTATTAAAAAAAATGGATAAGTTACAAAACTATTTACAAAAAAGGGTTGATTTTTTGGCTTTATTAGAGTGCGTTTTTTTGATAAATGTATCTGGGTTGGAATCACAAACTACCTTAAAAAGACGCATTTAGTGAATCATGGTTCACCAATCAAAAACAAACTACACAACCATGGTTCACCAATCAAAAACAATCTGTCGAGATAGAATGCGCATCTTTGAAAGAGTCATTATATTACAAACTAAATTTAATAATTAGATTTACTTATGATTTACTTATTAAATATAAATTAGTTATTTTTTTAGTTACTTGCCTTTTAATTTGATTTACTTATTAAATATAAATTGATTATTTTTTTTATTTACTTGCCTTTTAATTCTATTGAAGGTGAGAGCTCGTTTTTCGCCCTCCATTTCAAAAATATCTTTTCATTGATATTTCTGGTATAACTAACCATTAGAGGCTTTGTTTTTTATGGGAAAAATAAGACTTAATAAATTTATATTCTTTTAGATATTATAATTCTCAATAAAAATGTACCACCAGACGTATCAAAGAAGTTACTTTAGTTCAAGACACTTGAGATCTGAGGATAAGAGATCTTAACTTTGGATTTTTTTTTTTAATCAATGTATATATCCTAATTAGTGTTTGAAATACAAATGTTAATGGAAATATCAAAGTCCAAATTTTGTGAAAAATGTTCATGATTTTTTTTTTAAAAAAATCATGTAAGTTGTGGAAATGAATAGAAATGACTAGAATTAATTAAATAAAAATTTAGTTATAGCTTAATTAAACTATAATTAAGTTTTAACTAACTTTAATTATATGACTTAATTCAACTCTAATTAAGTTTTTGAGTCATTAGCTAATTACCCTAATTGTAAAAATGGTTTGATTTAATCAATGTGAGTAATTAGCTATAGAAACATCTTTATATGACAAAATAATGGTAAATGATTTGAATTAGCCAATAAAACTTTAATTACATTACAACTTATGATTCTTAATAATCATATCTATTTATACAATTAAAAAATATATGAAATATCTATATATAATAAAATAGTGGTAAAAAATATGAAAAAAAAATTTTATTTTTGTTGATATTAATTTAATCATAATTGAACTTGAAGTATTAGATGTCGAGAAAAATAAAAAAAATCTTATAATTCTATCAAGTACAAAATAATTCTAAAAAGAATATGTCAAGTATGAAGTTTAAATTGATGAAATTGAAAGCTAAGGTACATTCTGCCAAGTTTAAGGGTCAAAAATGATTTTTTTTTCTCTTTTATTTTTAAGTAAATAAGATCACATGAATTAAATTTTATTATTTTGGTTTTTAACTTTTTTTTAGTACATCAACAATTGAGAGTTGGGAAATTCTAACTCATGAGCTTTTAGTCATAAGTCTTACTTGATGTCAGTTGAACTATGCTCTTGTTGACTTATTTTAGTTTTTAACGAATCTGAAAAAAAATCTCCAAATATTGGAAGGACATTGAAACTTTGAAAACATTGGAGAGGAGATTGAAATATAAATTATATATTAAACCATTTTTTCTCGTAATATTTTAACTTGAAATGTAAAAAATAAATAAAATTTTAAAAAAAGGAAAAAGAAAAGCACCCATCAACGACATGTGTGGATAGAAAAGGAAAAAAACAAATAAAAGAAAAAAGGAAGTCCAACTTTAATTATTCAAGTAGGGAAAATGATAGATAAGAGAAAAAAGAATCCAACTTTAAGGTCTCCGTCTGATAGCTATTTTATTTTTATTTTTTGATTTTTGAAAATTAAGCATATTTTCTTTCCATAGAGTTCATCTCTTCGAGGAAGCATTTGAATTCTTAACTAAATTCTAAAAACAAAATTAAATTTTTGAAAACTATTTTTTTTAGTTTTCAAGACTTAGCTTGATTTTTTAAAACATAGGTGCAAAGTAGATAAGAGAACATATAAATCTATTGGTTGGAATAATATTTTTAGGCTTAATTTTCAAAAATCAAAAACTAAAATCAAATGGTTATCAAACGGGATCTAAATTATTCAAGTTAATGGTTTTAATTTTATCATATATTTTCACTAGTATGAATTTGTTTGGTAGGCAATCTGAAAACAGAAATTTGAAAACAAGGAATTCAATGAAAACATAGTTGTATTTCATGTTTTTAGATATGTGTTTGGTAACAGATTTAGAAATTTAATTTCATTTTAAACAATAGTTTAAAGTGTGTTCTATAATATATCTATAGATCATAAAACTAGTTGGAGTTGCAAACCTAAATATTAGGTTGAATATAAGACATTATTAATTAATTTATGAACATGTGTTTTTTTTAATAAATTTTATATAATTATTATTTTATAATATAATATAATATTTAATATTCTATAATATATTATATTATACATATTTTAATTTAACAAAAGTAAATTAAGTTTATAAACATGAAATACTATATTTATTAAAATTTTATTTTTGTTTAATACAATTCTGCATTTTAAAATTTTAAATTTAGAATCTAGATACAATAAAAACATAAAAATGTTGTTTAATTTCTACTATTTGGATCACAGAATCCAAAAATAGTTTTCAAAAACACGTCTGTCAAACATGTATTCACTGAATTCAATGAATCCAAAAATATAAAATAGAATTCGTATTGCCTACCAAATAAACCCTAACTTATTCCTATGATTTAGTCAAATCACACACGTCATTAAACAATCTTTTATCGAAATAATTCACCTCTTTCCTTTTTTTACTCAAATTTAAACAAAATTCTAACATATCGGCCAAAATCATATATACTTATTGGTGAGTAAACGAACAACTATATCACGTACATATTAGGACGAACAAGAACAAGTAATGAATTTAACCAAATAATAAAAACTAAATTTAAAATTTAAAATCAAACAATATACTTATATACTATACATTTTATTTATGGGATACAATATTTTTTTTAGTTCAGCAATATGTAGGGTAAAATACCTTTTGATTTATTATATATGTATTAGTTTAAGTAATGCTGAGTTAACATATAGTGTAATTTTTAAAGATAAAATTTGATTAATATACATATTTTATATGTTATTTGCATTTTCGAACTCCAGTTTTTTTTTTCTTTAATTCTCCTATTATGATAAAAGCAAATGAAAATGAAGTTTTTTTTTTTTTATTTTCAGAAAAAAACGAAGACAAAATTATCTCAAGAGCTGTGGGCATATATATATATTAAAATCTCTCTATTCATGCTTTCATTTTCTTGCTTTGTAAATCTTCTATCCATTGAAAAAAAAAAGAGGCAATTTCTTGGCATCTTCCCCTGGCTGCTTTGGCCTTTGTATTCCAATTTAAATGTGCTTCATTTACTAAAATATTTTTTTTTAAAAAAAAATTGTCATTTGGAGCCTAATTCAAGTAATTAAATATTAATACTTTTTATTTATAGATTAAAAGTTTGAACATTCGCTTCCTGTAATCAATATTTTAGAGAAAAAAAACCTTCCTCACAGAACCTAGTACAAATTTTCCTAGTGAAATTCTTTGGAGAATTTTATAAAATCTTTGTTTTAATTTTTTATAAGCGAATTACATGTAATACCCTCCTTTTTTATATATATATGCTAGGGAGTGCTTATAAAATAAATACTTTTAACTAAAATACTTTAATTACATTCACTTTAGTAGAAATTAAAAAAAATAAAATAATCATTTTTAATGTTTGGGTTCTAAACTTCTACCCCTTTAAAAGTGCTTTCTCGGTCAAATATATTAGTAAAAAAAAAAAACATTTCCACAACTAAATGTTTTCACAAAACATTTCTAAATATTTTTTATTTATTTCAAAATCACTTTAATATACCATAGGCTTATTTAATTTTTTTTTTTTTTATTTCTTTCAAAATCACTTTAATATACTGTAGGCTTATTCCATTCACATTTCTCGTTTTTGAAATCCACATAAATGTAATTGAACACACATCCATTTCAAGTAAAAATCACATGAAGATTTTAAATTAAATCAGAATCAAAGAAAAAAAACAAAATTTTCACGAACCACATATTAGAAAATTCTCCTATTTTCGTCTCCATCTCTATTCCCATCCTTGTCTCGGTTCTCATTTCTCATTCTCATTCTCATTCCTTGTCTCGACCTTCGAAAATTAGACAAGTTGTGGCAGCTGCCATGGCTGCTTGCTCCTGCTTATTGGTTTATGCTTCCATCTGAATGAAAGTAGATTGAAAGTAACTTTGTTTTCTAGATAGAGATTCATCTTGGCTGCTATGAGAGTCTTAGGGCATGTTTGGGAGTGATTTTGGAGTGACCAAAATCACTTTGACATGTCTAAAATCACTTTCTTACCCAAAGTATGATATTTGACAATATTAAGCAAGTGATTTTGGAAGAATCGAAAATCATTTGAACTGATTCCCTTTCAATCACTTGGGAGGATTCCAAGTGATTTTTGTCGAGTGATTGTAATTTAAAATGACTATTATTCATTTTTTAAAATAGTATACTTTTAATGATGTTTAAAAACCGTAATCTTTTGTCAAAATTCATAAATTTCCATAAAAAAATGAATTCTTTCAAAACCAAAATCACTATTAAAAGTATAAAACCAAACATGAAAATGATTATATGAAAATCACTTTTAATAAATCAGTTATAGACAAATTAATTACACTAAAATCAATATTTCTAAAATCATTCTCAAACATGCACTGAATGTAGTTGTGCTCTTTTAAATTCTACAAAGTGAAAACATAAAATCCTCAAAACATAGAAATTAAATTTGTAATTAAACTACATTTTTATAAATTAAACATTTCTCAATTTATCACTTTAGGACCAACAAAAACATAACTCAACTCACATCAAGTATAAACTAATGACTAAAAGGTTATGGGTTCAAATCCCTTATCCTATCGTTTTAGGAAAATTTCATTAATTTTATTAATAATAGAAACTAAATAAAATTATAATTTAAGGGCTTGTAAGTGGATTTCGTAGTTGGACAACTTGTTTTAGGGCTTTTTATATGCACGACTTGTTTTCCATGCGTGTTAATCACTCATAGCCGCAATTTTGAAAATAATGAAATACGACTCATTTTATGTAGCAATGTAAATGGTCTTATTTGTTTACCCTCTCCTACATGAAAATGTTATTGCTCTAGCTCTCTCGCTCTCACTCAAATGAGTGGTAAAAAATCTGAATAAAAATAAAAAAAATAAGAAAAAACTGAGTTAGAGAAGAGTGAGAGTTAGAATAGCAGAACTATAGCGAGAACAAGTGTGAAAACTAGGGATGTACATAAGTCGGGTTGGGTTGGGTTGATCATTCTTTCAACCCAACCAATCCCATTCATGAGAGTAGCCCAATATTTTTGGGTTGGGTTGGGTTGTCAGGTTATTATTTTATTTTTTAATAATTTTTTAATTATTTAAAATATTTTTTCTTAAATTAATAACTAAAATCACTTAAAATTCAAATATCAAACTTCAAAATTCATAACATCTTAACATTTGTTAGAAGTCTAGAAGAAAAACATAAAAAAATTGACAAATAATTCATTTATAAGTATATATGTAATTGAAATAAAATAAAAAAAATATAAACTTTGGGTTGGGTCAACCCGAGCTTAAAAAATCATCAACCCGAGAACCGACCCGAACTTTCCGGTTCTCCAAACTTCTAACCCAAACCGAAAGAAAAAAAACTAACCCAACTCAACCCTTACTGTTTGGATTGGGTAGTTTGGGTTGCTCTGGTTACTGAGTTATTTGTACACCCCTAACGAGAATTAGAGAGCAATTTTCTCTTTCTTATCTACATAATTTCAACCCCTCATTGTTATTCATGAGTGAGAGTGAAAAAGCTAGAGCTAGAACTAGAACCGGCGTGGGAGTATGATGCCATTTTTTAGTGAGCCCCAAATCTAACGAGTCCACTTCAATCTCGAATAAATTTATTCTTTTAAAAATTAATTTTTACTCTTTTAAGTTGGTGAAATATAAGTTAAATTACAAGTTTTCTTTTAACACTTAGATTTGCGTGATCTTGAAAAATGTTTAATAGATCTCTAAATTTTCAATTTTGTATGTAATACATCATTGAATTTTTAGAATATTTTTTGAAGTTTAAATTTTGTGTCTACTAGATCCTTAACATATTGAAAATGTTTAAAAATTAAAGTCCCATTTGATAACCATTTTATTTTTGAAAAATAAGCCTTGAATACTACTTCCAACCCTCATATTTTCTTATTTTATTTTTCCACTTTTTACATATGTTTTAAAAAACCAGCCCACATTCTGAAAACTAAAATAGTTTTCAAAACTTGTTTTTGTTTTAGAATTTGACTAAAAAATTAAATATTTTCTTAAGAGAGATGAAAGTCATTGTATAGAATTGTATATAAATGAGAGGAAAACAAGCACAATTTTCAAAAACCAAATGGTTATCGATGGTTATCAAACGAGGCCTAACTAGTCTAAAATTAAATTTTATGTCTAACAGGACTCTAAATTTTCAATGTTGTGTTAATATGCTCATGATTTTAAAAAAATGTTGAATAAGTCAAGGACCTAGTAGATATAAAATTAAAAATTGGCAGACCTATTGGATATAAAATTGAAAGTTAAGGTTTTTTTTTTGTAAAAAAAAAGTTTAGGTACAAAATAGATATAAAAAACTTAGGATTTATTTGGTAGGTAATCCGGATTCTATTTTATGTTTTCAGATTCACTGAATTCAGTGAATACATGTTTGACAGACGTATTTTTTAAAACTGTTTTCGGATTCTGTGACCAAAATAGTAGAAATTCTGAAAACAACATTTTTATGTTTTCATTGTATCCAGATTCTGAATTTGAAAGTTTAAAATGCAGAATTATATTAAACAAAGATAAAATCTTAATAAATATAGTATTTCATGTTTATAAACTTAATTTACTTTTGTTAAATTAAAATATATATAATATAATATATTATAAAATAATAATTATATAAAATTTATTGAAAAAAAACACATGTTCATAAATTAATTAAGACATTGTAAATATATTATAGAACACACTTTAAACTATTGTTCAAATGGAATTAAATTTCTAAATCTGCTACCAAACACATATCTGAAAACAGAAATACAACTTTGTTTTCATTGAATCCCTTGTTTTCAAATTTCTGTTTTCAGATTGCCTACCAAACAGAACTTTGTTTTCATTGAATCCCTTGTTTTCAAATTTCTGTTTTCAGATTGCCTACCAAACAGACCCTTAAAGATCTTGATAAAAAAACGAAGGATGATCGTAAGAGACCCATGTCCAAATGTGCACGATGTGAGAGATAGTCGTCTTTTCAAGAGACGATCATCTCAAAAGTTTTAACAAAACTCATTTCTAGCATAATGGTTAGTTGATATTTTAGTACACTCAATTCCTGGGTTCGTTATCATAACCTGTTATAATAACAAATACTTTGCGCCTCAAACAACCCCTAAATTTTTAACTTATTTTAAAAACAACAATATTAATATAAATAGTTTTAAAATTACAATATTTTTATAATAAGTTTTAAAAAATACAATATTAATAAAAAAAGCCTTTAATAGCACAAATGATAGATTGAAGCAATCGATCTATCAATCCATGAAAACGAAGATTACAATATTAACGCCAAGGAGAATGCGAATGAACTGACAAGTGCCCCCAACCATGAAGAGCACTGAGGAATCAGATCCACACCAAGCAAGCCTCCAGCGCTGACTTATGTGATAGCTGCCTCTATTCACATGACAAATTTATTATAACTCAAAGGCCTATGACGAGATTCTATGGGCAGAATCTCTCTAAGAAAGAATACTATCTCATATAGTTCGACTGAAAAAACACTCAAAAAATAAATCGTCATGAGACTCGTCTAAAGATAAACAAAGTAATCAATTAGTCTGAATTGTCATATCTCACATGTGATGATGAATGCTAGTGAGCAATCTATCTCGACAGTGCCAAGCAAGAGATAAATAAATGTTGGGAAATATTCCCTCCAAACCAAAGGGAGTCTATCCCAAGGAATTATGTAGTTTAATAATCTTTCAAGCACCAACTAACGATTTGAACATCAAAATAGGACTATCTTCTTGAGTCATACACGGTTAAACATCGTGAACCAAAGGTAAAAGTTCATGCAAAACACACTATCAAACCCAATATCCATCATGGACTAAAAAATTAGCAACAAGAGAAAAAATGGTACTATCAGCAGCACAAACTACCAACTTGCATTAATTGGCTACAAGAGAATTTCTTAGCAACCAAAGATCCAACCAAAAACCGATGTCTCTGACAATTGCCAATGGAAAATCGACATCTCTGACCATTTTATTTTGTTAACATTAGTATAATGAATTTAGCCTAATAAAATATACAAATGGTAACATTTGTTTGAGTCTATGTTAAGTTTGATCAATATAAAATTTAGGTTGAAGATTAAGTTTGATCAATATAAAATTTAGATTGAAGATTGATACAAATTTAAATTCCCCCTTCATCTTATGCACTATTGATGATGTTCTTTAGTATAATATGACCCACGTGAAACAACAATAATGAATGAAATATAGTTTAATAAATGAAATATTATTTTTCACCAATTCAATTATATGATTAAGACACCATCATCTTCAAAAGTTTGAACTTCTTCATATTTGTATTATATTTTTTAAAAAATAGATCAGAGTTTTAGTTTGAAATTTTATTTGGGTGGAAACTTTTAAATTAATACTTTTTAAAAAAAATATTTTGGGAGCTTTTCCTTTATTTCATCTTATCTAATACTAATAATCTTTTTTAATATGATATGTTCACGTGAAACAACAATAATAAATGAAATATAGTTGTTCACATATTCAATTATATAATTAAGGCATCTATCGTTTTCAAAAGTTTGAACTTCATATTTGTGTTGTATTCTAAAAAAAATAGATCAAAGTTTTAATTTGAAAATTTATTTTGGTTGAACTTTTCAATTATACTTATTTATTTATTTATATTGGGTTTTCTCCCCTTTATTTTATTTTATGTACTATTGATGATGTTCTTTAGAATAATATGCACACGTGAAACAACAATAATGAATAAAATAATAGTTTTACACCTATTCAATTATATGATTAATGCATCTATCATTTTCAAAAGTTTAATTTCTTCCTATTTGTGTTACATTTCTTAAAAAAAAAAAAAAAAGATCAGAGGTTTTAATACTTATTTTTTTATAATTATTTTGAACATGTGAGCATCTTTAGGCTCAGGCAAGCCAATTTTTGTGGGCCCTAATTTTTATATTAGTATTTGGCATATTTTTTTCCCTTGGGATTCAACATTTTTGGTATTGCTCAATTTTTACCTTTTTTTTTTCTTAATATAACAAATATGGAGTTATAGGAATTTGAGTCTTTGACCCTTAAAAAAAATAAGTACATGTTGTTGTTGAGATAAGTTGTTACGCCCCAGACCTAGGATCTCCTGCGACCTGGTTGCGTCACTATATCATCCATGACTGCTTGTAAGATTAAAGACACTATCCCCACAAACCAACACGGGGTCCTTTCAGCATGTTTTGTCATCACTTACATGCTCCCTAGGAAAATTCCCAGGAGGGCACGCTTAACTGTGGAGTTCCTATGATTGAGCCACCGAAAAGAAAGGTACACCTTGTTGGTATGAGTAGTAGCTATCAATTCTTTTAAGCCATTCTCAACTATACTTTCATATCCTCATGGTCACTCTCATGTACCCCTTTTCCTCGGGTACCATACTTCATATCCTCAGTATCCTTCTCATTCAGATGTGGACTCGGTTCATTCATGTACCCCTCTTTCTCGGGCGTCACATGCCCACCAGTTTCCGTATTGGTTCGTCCCCGAACCACATCTTACTGGGAGAGGTTCCGCTCTGATTCCATTTGTAACGCCCCAGACCCAGGATCTCCTGCGACCTAGTTGCGTCACTATATCATCAATGACTGCTTGTAAGATTGAAGACACTATCCCCACAAACCAACACGGG
The DNA here is from genome assembly GCA_036507285.1 of Trichosanthes cucumerina. NCBI lineage: Eukaryota > Viridiplantae > Streptophyta > Magnoliopsida > Cucurbitales > Cucurbitaceae > Trichosanthes > Trichosanthes cucumerina. The sequence goes on along the minus strand of CM071842.1, from coordinate 7,728,078 downwards.
GTCCTTTCAGCATGTTTTGTCATCACTTACATGTTCCCTAGGAAAATTTCCAGAAGGTCACCCAACATAGGATTGCTCCAAGCCAAGCACGCTTAACTGTAGAGTTCCTATGATTGAGCTATCGAAAAGGAAGGTGCACCTTGTTGGTATGGGTAGTAGCTATCAATTTTTTTAAGCCATTCTCAACTATACTTTCATATCCTCATGGACACTCTCATGTACCCCTTTTCCTCGGGTACCATACTTCATATCCTCAGGATCCCTCTCATTCAGATGTGGGCTCGGTTCATTCATGTACCCCTCTTTCTCTGGCGTCACATGGATGTAACACCAAGTTTTCTTTTTATATATATATATATAAAAAAGGAATTCGAAGGGGGTAGCCTGCCGCCCACCCCCCTCCATTTTTCTTCTTCTTCTTCTTCTTCTTCTTTTCTTCTTTTCCTTCCTTTCTTCCCCGTGCACAGCCGAGACACCCCCACGCCGCCCACGCCTCGCTCGCGCGTCCCCGCCCGTCCACGCCACCTCGCGCCTCGCCCGCCGCCGCCGCCTCTCCCCCGCGCGCGCCTCCGTCCACATCTCGTCAGAGAGCGCTGCCTTAGCCTCATTTCCAGTGAGTTTTCCTCAAAACCATTTAGTTTTGGTTCAAGCGGTTCACTAGCTTTTATTCTGGTTCTCTTGAAATGGTTGTTGGTTTTGAATAGATCGGGTCATGGGCATCTCGGATCTATGCCCCACGCGCCGCCACTCGTCGGAGAAAATCGCGTAAAATCGCCATGCTTTCGCCGGATAGGTATAATCGGTCGACTTTGTTTTCTCGATTCCGTTTTAAGTCTCCATGCATTACTTTGGTTATTTCAGTCAAATTAGTTCGGTGTTGGATGTTAGGAGCGTGTTTTTAAATAATTGTTGGTTAATTAGGGACTCGAACGCGTTAAAGAAGTGCGTGGAGCTGAAGACCGAACTACCGAACCTCCGTTATCCATGTAAGTAGTCATTTGGATTAAAGTCCCTTAAAGTTATTATGTGGTTTGTTTGAATGTTGTAACAGTGAAGCTGTGTGTTTATTCTTGTGAAAGCTGTATTGTGATACATATGCTTTAGTTTGGGTTTGTGCTAGTGTTGCCTATACTGCTATTGGACTGAGAAAGTAGTTAATGTGGGAATAGGGGCTTAAGGCTTTAAGTTAAGAGTGAGACTTACAGTATGTGGTCGTGATAAGCTAAGAACGCATAATGTGGGTCTGAGACTGATGTAGTTGAAAGGTGGTTCTAAGCTCGGGTTCCACCTCAGGGTTGTAGTCGGAACTTGTGAGTCACTAGTAAACCTTAGATGAGCAAGTGTGGCAAAGTGTAGTTGACCAAACCCATTAGAGGATTACTGTGTTGGGCTTAAGGTCGCCTAAGTGTGAGACTGTTCTTGAAAAGGGTTCGAGGTTGAGAGCTAATGTTTTGGTTATTGTGGTTTGGGGCAAATGTGATCGCTGGGTGCAATGCCTTAAGCTTTGGTTCGTGTTTAAGTTGTTTGAATTACTTTAATAACTTGTTAGGTGTTAAAGGTGAGCCCTAGGCCACACTAGTAACCAACTATTTCCTTGGAAATGTTTTAGACGGGCTCGTGTTTGACTTTTGAAGGAAGTGATTCTTTCTTGGATCCTCGAACCGATGTTTGTAGCCAACTTGATCTAGTAAACGAGTTCATAAGTAAGAGGGTTTGCTTGCATAGCTGGTGGGTTGAAACCTTGTGTTTGTGGTGTATGTTAAAGGGGTTGGTTCCGACCAGAATTTAAGTTCGCGCTCGTGTGGTTGAGGATCATAATCGATATGCAGCTTGTATTGCTCGTATGGTTGTTAGTATGCATCTTCGATTATGGTTTTAGTACCAAGTCAAGAGATTTGTATCATGGAACCCCCGGGCTAGTAGTCCCTACCTTACTCCTCATTAGGTGACGTTATCCTATAACTTTGCGTGGCGAGAAACTAGCATGGAGTATGTGCATTGATGATGCCTCGTGGTGAGTCACAGTGCGTGTGGAAATAGACCAGGGGTGGTGATGTCTTGTGGTGAGCCATGGTAGTCATGGCAACAGACCAAAGACGAGAATACTACGAGGTGAGTCATTATGAGTGTGGCAACAGACTCGGAGTGAGATATAGCTTACGGCGGCCCTGCGAGGCAGTGCAGGCTATGACGGAATGCTAGTTAGGAGGCGTTACACGCGTGAAGCTAGGAGCTGAGCAATTCTGTATGGGCTTGGGGTAAGGCTAAGTCAGACATCTAGCGGAGTGTGGTTTGAAAGTGGAATTTGAGTACTCTGAGGGGTTGGCTAAAAGTGAAAACTTGGTTGAATTTGGGACACTTGAGAATGGGTCGGGGATTTTAGGAATGTCTTGTTAGAATCCTAAATAACCTTATGAAGCGTAAAACCCAACACTTACTAAACCCTGAGTTACGCCTGAGCGAGTCGGAACCTCTAGGTTGATAATATATGATAGGCTTGTGAGGCTGGGGTGCGTCCCCGATGAGATCCGAGAGTGGTTGCTTTCCATTATCCCGTGCTAGCTTAGAAGCGATTCCCCATAGGGCGTGTTGGTTACGTACCTCACTGCACTATGCTAGCGTGTTGCGTTGTGAGAGCCTAGGGTACGTCCCCGTTAGGGAGTGGTTGCTTTCCATTATCCCGTGCTGGCTTAGGGGCGATTCCCCATAGGGCGTGTAGGATACGTACCTGTTCCGCTCTATGCCAGTGTGTAGTGGCATGAGAGTTGCTTTCTCTCATTGCATCGTCAATCAAAGTTCCAGGACCGAAGGTAGAGTTCGAGTTATTACCGCAGGAGGGCTCAGGGTGAAGTGTGCTAAGTGTGAGACCTGTGTTGGGGTTGAGTGAGTGTAGAAGACGAGTCTGGTTGGTTGCATGTTGGTTTGTTTGGGCGTGAGTGGGTCAACATCGAGTATTTTTATACTCACCCATCTACTTTGTTGTTTTTGGTTGCAAGTAAGAAACCATGAGGCGGTTGACGATGATGACGACCCGACGAGGCTGTGGGGCCCTGTTCCTTCTTGTTTTCCTTTAGATTAGAGTTTCGTTTGAAATAGTCATGTTTTAGTTTCTGTTTTATTTGTTTGGTCGCGCAACACTATGTTGTCTCTTGTACTTCTTAGTTAGTAATTTTCATTCTGGTTGAGTTGTCTCTCTGCTGCGTGTTCGTTTGTCCAAGATATTGTGCTTTGGAACTCTGGTTGTAGCCCAACCCATTCTCTGATTGTAGTTTGGTGGGGGTTGGGCATTTTTTTGAAACTCTTTGAAGTGTTTTCTGCTTGCTAGGTTTCAGGAAAAATTTCGGTTTTCTCCTTGTTATGCCGTTATGCTGCCGAAATTTCGGAGCGAACGGTGTGACGGAGTAACTTCCCTAACGTAGGTTCGTCTCAAATTTTAGGGTCGTTACATAAGTCTTTGACCTCGAGAGGTTATTTGACCTCCTGTCTTGGAATTAAAATCTTGGGGTTCTAAAGTCTGGGAATCAGAAAGTTGTGTTTGAGGTGAAGTATTATGAAGCTTGGGAATAACAAAATAGTGTTTGGGGTGCAGTGTTCTGAATCCTGAGTTTATGTTTTCTTTTTCTTTTTTTTCTTTAATTGTTTTGTTATCTTATTTTCTCTTATTTTTTAGTGGATGTTTTGTCAATTGTAGAAACCCTTGTGTAACATAAATGGGTTACAAAATTGAAACTATATTTTAGAAATTAAGAAATTGGAAGTCTGTGTAAGAAATTAGAGAATTTAAAACTTTATTTCACAAAATATTTAGAAAAGTATTTTTGGAACTCTATTTTAGAAATTAAAAAATTGAAAATCCATTTAAGAAATTAGGGATTTAAAACTCTATTTCAAATCAATATTTAGAAAAGTATTTTTGGAACTCTATTTTAGAAATTAAAAAAATAGAATTTTATTTAAGAAATTAAGGAATTTAAAACTCTATTTCATGTCACATAGTATTTTGAAAACTATTTTTTGAAATTTTACTTTAAAATTAAAAAAATTGAAAGTCTATTTAATAAATTAGGTAATTTGAAACTATATTTATAGAGTATTAAAAAACTTATTTTTGGAATTCTATTTTAGAAATTAAAAAATTGGAAGTCTATTTAAGTGATTAGAAAATTTAAAATTAAACCTATTTTTGGAACTCTAATGAGAAAAGTGGTGATTGCACGCAAGTTAGGTCGTTCGAGTAGTTGATTGCTCGAGTGATCAAGTTGTTAGGGTAGACGTATACAAGTCTCTTGAGTGGTTGTCGAAAGTAGTCGTTAGTGGTGGTTAGGTCGTCAATGTAGCCATCAGATTTGTCGTCGAAGGTAGTCATCAACGGTGGTTGGGGTCGCCAGAGTTGTCGTTGGAGGTAGTCGTCAGTGGTGGTCAGGGTCGTCGTTATGGTCGACGAAGTTTTCGTCGGTAGTGGTGGGGATCGCCGGTGTGGTTGTCGAAGTTGCCACTGGAGGTAGTCAGCGGTGGGGGTCGCCGATGTGGTCGTCGAAATTGTCGTCGGAGGTAGTCATCAGCGGTAGCGGGGTCATCGGTGTGGTCGTCGGAGTTGTCGCTGGAGGTAATTGTCAGCAGTGGTTGGATCGCCGGAGTTGTTTGCTGGAGGTAGCCATTAGTTGTAGTCGGGTCACTAGTGTAGTTGTTGGAGTTGTTACCGAAATTATTGTTGAAGTAATTGTCAAAAATGGAAGATGATTGTTCACACGTGATTTCAGTGAAGAAATAGAAATGAGACACGTGGAAATGAATTTGAATTATTAATTTTGAATGTTGTGAGTTACAATCTCCAAGGGGTTGTTTGGGGCACTGAGTGTGTTATAATAGCAGGGGGTTATAATAGTTTGTAGATTATTATAATTTGTGGAAATATATAATATTATTTAAAATGCAGAATAGTATAGTCAGAGGTTATAATAGTCTGTGTTTGGGGTGCAGATTATTCCACAAGTTATTATAACTTTTGCCCCAAACAAGCTCTAATGTTTCTCCTCTGATTTTTTTTTCTCTCAACTGTAATTTGTCTGAAGGCTTTACAACTTGTTCTCGGACATAGATTTGATTCAAGGATTTCGCAGCTTATTCTCGAATGTGAATTTGTATCAAGGGTGTTGCAGCTTGTTGAAGGTCTTCGACTTGTAGCGTGTTGAAGGTCTTCGACTTGCAGCTTGTTGAAATCTTCGACTTGTAGCGTGTTGAAGGTCTTCGGCTTGTAGTTTGTTGAGGGTCTTTGGTTTGTTGCGTGTTGAAGGTTTTTGGCTCGTAGCTTGTTGAAGGACTTTGACTTGCAGCTTGTTGAAGGATGGGGATTCAAATCTCGAACCTCTTAAGTCAAAGGTATAAGTTGAGTTATGTTGGTTGACACTCGATATAAAATATCTTAGGTCCCGTTTGATAACTATATTTGATTTTTTATTTTTTATTTTTTGAAAATTAGGTTAGTTTAATTTTTTCGTCATTTTTCTACCATATATTTCATCTTTCATAAGAAAACGTTTTAATTCTTAAACAAATTCTAAAAACAAAAATAAGTTTTTTGAAAACTATTTTTTTTTGTTAGTTTTCAAAACTCGGCTTTGTTTTTGAAAACATAGGTAAAAGTAAATAACACAAAAACAAAGAAATCTATAAGTGGAAATAATCATTTATACACTTGATTTTAAAAAACTAAAAATTAAATGGTTATCAAACATGATCTTAATTTTTGCAAAATATTTAGTGAGGCAGAGAGATTGAAAAGTAATCAAAGTCATACTTTCTTTGACAAGGTAAAACAGTAAGCTTTTTGGCCATATTTATTTCCAAGTTCTCTTTATATTTCATTTATTTCTCATCCCACAAGTTGATTACCATGTGCTTTATTTGATTGAACTCACCGACGTTTTTTTAGTACAATAAGAGTTGGAGGATTTGAACCACAACTTTCCTAGTTGTTAATACATTTAATATGTCAATTGAACTATGTTGTATTTGCTTGAACTCCCAAACTTTCATACATTGTATTTGGTCACATTTGATTGTTCTTATTTTCTTCCTTTCCCCCCAAGAAACGAGATAGTCGTTTTTTTTCTTATATTGCAATTCAAATCTTTTAATTTAAGAAAGGTTACTTTTTTCATTTTTTGGATTATATTGAAGTTGATGTATATACTACTATTTTTTTTTTTTGGCAAAATACCTTTTTATTCCTCATATTTGCGTTTAGGTTCGTTTTTTTGGTCTATAAATTCTCAAACTTAAGAAGAGAAGGAAAAAGAAAGAAAATAGAAAATAAAAAACTTACAAGCAGCGATGACTTTGGTCGACGAATAGCAACGACGGTGATCTGTGGTTGAAGAAGAAGATTGAAGAAAGAGAAACAAACAAGAAAAACAAATAAAAATATTTTTAAATAAAAAATAAGTGTCACAACAACATAATAATAATTAACGAAAAATTAGATAAAAGGACTATATGTGTAATTAAATTCAAAACTTAAAGGTTAAATTATTGGGTTTGAAACCTCAGTAATCAAAAGAGAATCGAACACAAAATTGAAGAACCACAAATCTCGGAATTGTTAATACACTCAAAGATACCAGTTGAGCTATATTTTGTTTGGCGTGATTATTAATTCTCTTTATTCTATAATTTGCCTTTTTTTTTTAAAATATGTATATGTATATATATACACTAAACAAAAGCTGCAAAATTAAAGTTGCATTTCTCCTTCAAAAAATGGCATGTACATTGACAAATTAGAAGAAAGGGTACAGAGAAATTTATGGTGTGGGCCATAGACAAGTAAGGGAATATTTCAAAAGAGTTGGAAAAAATCCCAAATAATATATTTCTATTTTCTTACATCTTCTTTAACTTGTTAGGACAAGTTGGAATTCTAGTTTCCAAGGTCAACAAAACTTGGAGGAAAAGGAAAAAAAACAAAACAATCATGATCTCAAACTACAAAGATATAATATACAATTTTTTTAAAAAAACTCATAAAAAATAAAAATTATTAACATATTAACATATAGATAGATATTTTAATTTCCCGACTCACATGTGGTTAATTACCAACTATATAAAACCAATATTGATATTTTAAAAAAATGTTAATTAATTAATGGTGAATTCCATAAAATAAAATACAATGATTATATACACAAATGGGTATGATAGTTGAATTAATTATTATTTACAATCTTGAAGGCTTAATTTTGCATTTGAAATTATTGTACTGCTTTTAAGGTTTTTTGGGTGTAAATAAAAAATAAGTTTGGAAGTTGAGTTTGAATTGAACTCTAAATCAATATTTTCCAATACAAGTAATTTTTTTATTGGTAGGTAAGTGGGGTGGGTGGAAATTTAAACCTCCATGAGCTTTGAAATCTACCTTAATATCTAACTTTTGTTATTGTTATTAATAATTTTTGAGTGGTCATTGAATTTTTAGTGTAGGGTTAAAAAATGAAGTGGAAAATCCTTTTTTTCATGCACTTTAATGTCGTTTGACCCATGTTTTGAAATTAATGACATATGACTCTTTTTGTATTGTACATTATGTCTAAATTACCGCGAGGGCGGCTGCTTCAAGTCTCGTAGGCTCGCTCTCGATCTCTCGCTCTTGCTCTCGCTTAGATAGTAATAACGATCAATGAGAGCGAGTTAAGTGAGCAAGTGATCATTTGGAAAGTTGTATATTGTGAACGAGAGCGAGAGCGAGCCTACGAGTGATCATTTGCATAAGTCGCATCGTGAGTAAGTATAGCGAGAACGCGCCTACGAGAGCGAGAGTGTGAAGTCTGTGAGAGGGAGTCAACGTGAGCGAGAGCGAGAGCGTGAGAGCGTGACCATGCGAGACGGGCTTAATACTGCCCTTCTGAGTAATTTGACACGCTCTGTCATGTCAGAATATGTCAATTTTCATTATTTTGAAATGTCATGTCAAATGTCATTAATGCGCGGGAAAATGGGTCATCCGTACAAAAACCCCAAAAATAAAACCCACTTTTAAAAAAATGTACTTAAAACAGTCTCTCTTAAAAGTCCATTTAAGATAACTAATATCTCTTTAAAAAATTCATAAAGAGAATATTAATCATTAATTTGAAATTAAACTAAAAAGGGCATTGCAATAAAACATTGACCTACACTTAAGCAAAGAACAGAGAGTGAGTTGTGATTGGAAGAAAAAAAAATCGTGAGCCAAACGAGGATGATGAGAAATAATATATTTCTTATTCCTGTCTTCATCTCATTTACCTTTTATTGTTTAATGATTTTGTTAATTTAATATGTTTTAACTATAATCTAACTAGTTAAAATATTATACCACTATTATTCTATATATTGCGTTAAGTATTTATTTATTTATTTTTGAAAAGGACATTTAATTATTCTTTGAAAAAAAAAAAACATTTGGTTTATTATCCTAGTAATTTAATAAATTGTTTGAGCTCAATTTTATTATGGGTGCAATCGAAATAACATAGGTCTGTTTGTGTAAACTTTAGATTATAGGATTATACAATAAAATTCTAACATTGTATAATTAAATAAAAACCAAGATTTTTGAACCAGAAGATTTTCACAAATAATCTGAGATAGAATAACATACCTGGATTCATGGTATTATTCTAATAGAGAAGGATTGTGTTTTTTTCTCTTGATCTTGCTTTACTTGAACTTGATTAGGTTTCTTGATGGAAAGAAACTTCTACTTCATTAGGCAAAAAGAGGACCAATCCCTAGGGTTTTATCTTTATATACACCTTTCCATCATGGTGTTTAAATTAGGGAAATTATTTTTTACTCAATTGACCTACTTTATCAGTAGACCCAAAACATAAAGTTTAAATAAATGTTAATGGGTCACATTAATGATTATTTATATTTAAATAATCTAACATATTTGGGGTGCATGTTATAATAACTTGTATTATAATAGTCTTTCAAACACAAACTATTATGACTCATACTAAATGATTATATATCATAAACACAAATTATATTACTTCAAATACTATTATAAATTTATAACTCATGTTATTATAACACACTCAGCGTCTCAACCATATTTTCATATCCTCAGAATCCCACTCATTCAGATGTGGTCCCGGTTCATTCATGTTTACTTCTCCTTATCTCAGATGTCACATAAATACTCTATAACTCAAATACAAACTATTATAATACAGACTAAATAATTTTACTTCATAAATAAATATCATATAATTTCACACACTGTTATAATTTATTCAACTTCTACACAATTCATAATTTTTTTTAGAAATAATTAGACTGAATAGCAAAAATGCATGGCCATTCTAAAAATTAAAAAGTATTCAAAATGAAAAAGGCCTAAACCTTTATCCTCTGAAACCCTCGCGGGCTTAAATATTGCAATGTCTTCTCATGGGCTTCTTCCTATATTATAGAAGGTAGAAGATTGGTTTGTGAAGATTGAACTCCTCGGGATAAATTTAACCCTAAACTTAGGTTATTTCAATTTCGACCTTAAACTTAATTTTAATTTTATCAAATTAACACTAATAATTCACCCTCTAATTTAAAAAAAAAAATAGTGTAAAAATCTTCATAAACTCATTAATTTCAATAAAATAAAGTTTTGCACAAAAATAAATTTGATCCAGACACAAATTAACCATTAAATAACTTTATCAGACTTTATACATTTCAACCAAAAAAATTTAGCTCTAATGTTGAGTTTCTCTAAAATTTTATCAATTTCATATCGTACATATGTTTTATAGTTCGTTAAACACATAAGATAAAACTTATTTTAACTATGTTTGGAGCAAAAACTTATTAAAGAGGTAAGATTGAACAAAAAAATTAAAGTTTGAGATTAGGATTGCAACAATTATTTAAATTTGAGGTATAATTTGATGAAACTGAATGTTTAAGATTAAGATAGATACAACTAGATAAGTTTTGGGGTCGAAATTGATATTTTTTTAAAAAAAAATAACATTGAAAATGAAGAACAATGGGAACCCTCCTCTAACCAAGAAGTTGAAGTAGATGCAATAATGTTGAATATATAACAAAAGAAATCTAAAATTAGTTGAATGCTAAAAGATGGTTTGGAATTTTTTTTATAGGTACTGATTCTATCGGGGGTGTTTGGTTAGTACATACTATTCTACCACTTAACGTATAGTTACGTACAATTATATCTCTCAGATTTGCTACATTATTTTACTTTACTCACTAAGTTTGCTACAGTACTTTATTCATACTTCTCAAATTTGCAACCATACTTATTTTGTCTTTAATCATGCTTTTAAAATACATTAAATTTTTAATACAAATATATTAATTAAATAGAAATAATTAATTAATGATAAATTTATAATAAATGATTAAATAAATTTAGTTCAAATTTTAAATAGTAATAATTAATTAATGATATGACGTCGGTTTTGTTATACTTCATGTTTTAGAGTAATTACAATGATGAATTTATGAGAAGAAATTTCTTTGTATTTTGTTCCTACATTGACAAATATTAGGAAAAACAATTACAAAACCAACAACATATTTATTTTACAAAATAATTATTCAAAAAGAGTATCAGATTAACAATAGTATTTAAAAATAAATTATTCATTAATAGTTACTAATTTACAAGAAATTTATTACTATATTTTAAAAATGAAATAAAAATTATTTTATTATAAATTCCAAACCACACAGGTTATATCTACCTAAATTTAGTAGATCAATTTTCATTTGATAAAAAAAAAGTCAATTTCTCTAAATCCACAACTTTTCTAAATACAATTTCTGGTGAAAATGTAAAAATTATGTTATTATAATAAACTAAAGACCTAACATTTATAAAATTAATTAATTAAACTACTTTGGTGTATAGTGAAGTTAATAGCTCTTAAAATAAATATTATTTAAAATACTTTAAACTCATAACCAAATGCATTAGTTAAATATAAAAAGTTAAGTTCGAATGGTAATTTTGATGATAAAGTAGTACATAACTTTTATTAGCACAACGAGTTATAAATTATTAAATAAACACTTATTGACATTTTCTTTACGGTTATTTTTATGTTAGATATATTTGTATAAAAAATTTTGTTTATATTTGTTCACACTTTGGTAAAGAGTCTGAAAATATTTTCATGCACAATTAAATATTTACTCTACAAAATAATTATTGGAAAAAAATTGAGTGGACAGATGTATTAAAAATATTTTATTTATTATTAAAATAATACTCTCTAATTTTATAATAAAAGTTACATTTTAAATATAAATTAATATATAGTTTTTATTACTTTAATTAAATAATTTTTATTATTTATTACAAAATTTAAATTTACCAACTAAATACACTTTTAATATACCTAAGTTTAACAAATTAGAGTTCAAACACAGACTTAACTGTTAGACAGAGAAATATTGGCCAATCTCTAACTATTAGTGTGAGGTCGAGGTGCGATCAAGCCACCAGGAGTTTTTCCAGGGCTAGCCACTTCGAGGACGAAAGTTTCTTTTACGGTGAGTAGAATGTAACGCCCGACAATTTCAGGAGCTCAATTAAATTTCAATCCTTGCCTATAAATGTGGAAGTCGGCTTAGTGAGTTGATGTCGAGCCTTTGAAGAGGAAAGCTAAGGTACCCTCTCCTTTCTTTAATTTTCTCTAGGGTGTTTTGGTTTTTTAAAAATAAGAAAGGAGTTAACTACAAGAAAAGAAAAAAGAAGGGAAATCGTGAATCAGAAGTCACCCCCTTGAACCCGTCTACTTTGATGTCTTTGGTTGAAGGTAAGGGCAAACGGTGAGCTGGAGAGCGACGGTGACGAGGCTATGGGACCACTCCATTTACTTGGAGGAACATTTATGTACTTAGGCCACACTTTTGTACCTCAGGGTTGAATCCTATGTTTTTAGTTGTTGTTATGTTGATTTTTGCACTGGTTGAGGTTGTTGGACGCATTAATTTATTCCTTTTGGTTTCCTGGCTTAGCATGCTCGTATAACTGCTTTATGTGGTGAATGTGTTTGTTCCTGTTGTGTTTTTGTTCTGTTGGAGCCCGACCTCATTATGTTAGTAGTTTGGAAGAGGTCGGGCGTTGTGGGAACCCTTTGAAGTGTTTATTACTTAAAATAGGTTAAGTAAAATTTTGAAGTTGTTTGGGTAGCGTCGTTGTGCTGTCGAACTTTCGACGCAGAGGATGCTACCTAGTGGCATCCCTAGTTAGAGTTGGATTGAAAACTAAGGTTGTTATAAATGATGGTGATGAAAAATTGAAAATAAGAAATAGAAAGAAAATATATATTTTTAAAAAATAGGTAATAATTACCTACAACTAAAACCGTTGTTGGTTTTAAAACCTACTGTTAGTTTTCTCCTTCATGCATGAACATACATTTTTTAGTGTTCTTTTAAAGATTAGATTTTTTTGTACGTGTTTTTTTTATCTAAAACGAAGGATGACTTGGTCCTTTTAAAAAACAATAGATAATATTCTGCTGTCGTCACGCTGACAACAATAGTATAATAAAACTCAACAAGAGCAATTGAAGATGACTTCTTGTTAAGTTTTATCGTATTTTCGTTATTAGTGTGACTTTAGCCTAAGGTTATCAATTGTTATTTTGAAAAGACTAGGTTATTCATCATTATTTTGGCTTATAAAAAGATCATCCGTACATCATGTGTTATTAGTCGGTTTGAGCCTTTGGGCTCGTCGATCGAGGTCTGTACAAAATCAACCCCGCCCGACATATACGTATTAAACCGACCGATCAAAATTAGCTTGGTTAGTTTAGGTTGGTCGACTTGATTTTATGGTCTATCTTGCTCACTGCTAATTATTATATTAAAAATAGTGTGAGTTGTAGGTGCACCTGTATTTTATTTAATTCTCACCTTCATCTATTCGTACTTCTAAGATATATATTTTTCGAGCTATACTTTAAATTTATCTTGAACTTGATACCTAATTTTGTTACCCATCAAAACCATATATATTTCAAGCTCATTTATTTTTAGTGAAAGTACCATTTTAGTTCTTATGTATAGTTTCATTTTAGTTCCTATATTTTTAAATGTTTAAATTTAGTACCATAACTTTCGATAAATCATAGAAGGTTAAGATACTATTTTGGTCCATGTACTTTGAGCATTATTCCATTTTGGTCAATGTACTTTCAAATGTCTAATTTTAGTACTTGTATTTTAAACCAAACTTACAATTGATTCCTACTATTAGTTTATTGTTAATTTTTTTTTAAATAGTCTCTATTAGATTCTTATCTACTAGTTTTGAAAGTATGTTCACATTGTGCCTTTTCTTGGACATTATTATTATTATGTAATTAATTTTGATAAACATTAACTTCAAACTCATCATAAATTTCAATTTTGTGATTTATTGAAAATACATAGACTAAACTTGAGCATTTGAAAGAGACTAAAATAGAACAAAGCTCATTTTACATGGACTAAAATGGTATCTCAACCATCTTAGAATTAGTGTTTATTGAGAAATTTGCATGGAAGACCTTTTTCTCATGCACATTGATGTGATTTGACCAATGTTCTGAAATTAATGGCATAGACTATTTTCTATACTGTATTCCGTCCAACTTATCGTAAGGGCATAGTACTCTAACTCTAGCTCTCTTGCTCAAGACTTGTTCTCGCGCAAGTCTCGCTCTCGCTCATGATATTATTGAGGTTGTTGAAATTATGGAAAAGAAAAAAAAATAAGAAAAATTGCATTATAGTTCTCGCTCTCGCTCTACTTTTGCTACTATAGTTGTTCTCTGACTTTTTTTCTCTATATTTTTGGTAACTCATTTGAGTGAGAGCAAAGCGGTCCTGCATACAAGAGTGTGAATAAGAAAGACCACTTCATATTACAATTTTACACGCATTGTCACATCAGAATGAGTCATATTTCATTTGATTTTAAAAGGTAGGTCATCAACCATTAAGGCACATGGAAATAGGATATCCGTACGAAAATCTCGTGTTTATTGTTGGTTTGAATTAATTCGTATCTAGTTTGGTAAAAAAAAAAAATAGTAATTTTCATTTTAGAAAAAAAAAACGACATGCATATGTTTTAAAATCTACAGAGATAGGACCTTAACAGGATTGAAAGTCAACCATAATCTTAACTAATTTTAAACATTAAATAGACTAAAATTAAGAGATTACAATAATTTTTAAAAAATTTCGGACTTCTCCGCTTTAGGTTTGGTGTATTGTTTTTTTTTTTTTTTTTGAAGCAAGGAACCACAGCCCTGAACAAATCCTTACCCCACTACAACAGAGCGGGGGCAACAACCCGCAGGCAACAAATCGGAGACCCAAGGTGGGTACTCGCCAAAACCGAAGTCAGAAGTTCCTGTATCAGGAATAAAGCTAAAGGAACCCTGAAAATCCCCAAACATGCTCACCCCCCTAGCAATGTTATGAGCTACACAATTGCTAGATCTAGGGCACTTTACAAATTCAATAACAAGAGGACGGCAATCAGTATTATGGATTGCCTCCACAAAATTAGACAACTCAGATAGATCTTCCACTTCTCCATTGATGCTCTTCACCACTTCACTTGAGTCGATTCCACTGTCAACATCTTCCTGTGATTGGCGTCACATCGGCGGCCGCTTCTAGTCCTTCGAGAATAGCTGCGGCTTCCAGCGGCTTGATTGGCCACTTTTCTCGACCGAACTTCCCTCCGCACGGATCGAGACCCATTAGAGTCACGGATTACCCAACCAATCCCACCAACCTCTATGTTATCCTTCCAAGAGGCGTCACGATTGAGTTTCCAAGTATCGCGCCGGGGGTCCATTCCCATGACTCTCGCAACTCTCCAATCTTGCCATCGGGATATTCGTGATTCGTTGGTTCGTCAACAAAATCTCCTCCCTAGCTTGGGTAATATCCCTAATAATTTTCAGAAAATCTGCATTTACAAACAAACCGTTAGCAGCATTTATAAAATTCCTGGTATTCCAAATTTTCCAAATAATAATAATGGCCAAATCAATTTCATCCATGGTGAGGTTTGAAATCATCCAATCCCAGCAATCTATAGGATTCCAATCTCTTGAACACATATGAAACAAAGTCTCCATTCTGGGGATAAAGTTTATCCAAATCCTTTTAGCAAATTTACAGCTCCATATGATATGGATTGTGTCCTCCCGGTGGAACCTGCAAAAACAACAAGAAGGGTTAATGTCCACACATCTTTTAATGATATTAGCTTTGGTAGGGATGATATCTCTTATAACTTTCCACACACAGATCTTTGCTGCTGGGACGGCCTTGGCTTTCCACAGACTATTCCGGAGACTTATAGCTCCCATCATTCCCCGTGGAGCTAGAAGGGCCTAAGCGGTATCTTTTTGCCAAATGATACGCACTTTTGATCGAAAAAATCCCTTTTGTGTCCTCTCCCCAAATGATCACATCCTTTGCCCCTTTCGGGCCCAGAGGAGTATTCATAATATCATTAAAGTCTTGCGAGGAAAAGTTAGTTCTAACCTTGTCTTCAATCCACTTACCATTCATATCAATCAAATCGCAAACACGCCTACCCTCCAAATTGTCAGAAGTGATGAAGGGCCTTCTAGAGCACTCTCGCCCAATCCAAGGGTCCTCTCTAATATTTATGTATCTTCCATCGCCAATTCTCCAGCGGTAGCCTTTTTTGAAAAGGTCCCGACCCCAACATAAACTTCTCCAGGTGAAAGAGGAATTTTTCCCTGCCGGGGCTTCCATAAAGTTTCCGTCCTTAAAGTATCGGCCTCTTAGCACTCTAGTCATTAGGCTGTCGGGGTTTCTAATAATGCGCCAGCTTAACTTAGCCAGCATGGCTTGATTAAAACACTCCAGCTCACGAAACCCCAAACCACCTTGAAGTTTACTGGTGCAAAGCTTGTCCCAACTAGTCCAATGAACCTTCCTTTTCTCTCTAGATTCCCCCCACCAAAACCTAGCACAAAGTTGATTTATTTCCTTACAAATAGTTTTGGGGATTCTGAAACAACTCATGGTATAATTGGGAATGGCTTGGGCTATAGACTTAATAAGAGTTTCCTTTCCGCTTAAGGAGAAGAAAGTTTCCCTTTCCATCCTTGGAGGACTTTTTCGATTCTGCTCTTGATTTTATTAAACAAAGAACCCTTGTTTCTCGCATTTTTGGAGGGTAAACCCAGATAATAACCCAGATTGTCAACCTTTTTGACTCCCAGAATGGTTTCAATCCTTCTAGCCACCTCACTCTTCACCAATCATTAGTCATAAATGATTTTTCTGTAATTTATAGTTTGACCGTAAGCCTTCTCATATAACTCTAGAGCTTCTTTAATGGCTATAGCATCTTCACTTCTAGCTCTAAAGAAAAGTAAACTATCGTCATGCGAAGAAACGGATGGGTAATGGAAGGCGAAACTATTAATTCTGATCCCCTTGTACTTTCCTTCGATTTCCATTCTTCTTAGGATGGTTGTGAAATATACGCATACAGTAGGAACAAATAAGGGAGAGAGGATCCCCTGTCTAAGCCCACTGTTGGACGAAACTCTTGAGAGGACAACCATTGAGAAAAAAACGATCATCGACTCCACGCAATTCATAATGAGACTCACCCATCTATCCTCAAAACCCAACTTGCTCAACACTTTCCTAAGAAAGATCCATTCAAACCCTGTCATATGCTTTGCTCATCATATCGAGCTTGAAGCGCCACATGTCCTTGCCTACTAAACCTAGAAGAAGTAATAGCATGGATACACTCAAACCCGATGATAACATTGTCTGATATCAGTCTTCCCGGGACAAATGCCGACTGATAGGGAGAAATTATTGTGTCCATGATCCTCTTGAGCCTGTTAACAATTGTTTTGGCCACAATTTTATAAAGAACATTGCAAAGGCTTATAGGTCTAAACTCTTCCATGCGGCTGGCATTCTTACACTTCGGAATAAGGACGAGCAAAGTTTTGTTAATACTATCCAGAGCCACTCCATTGTTCAAAATGTCCAGACATACTCGTTTAGTATCATCTCCCACGATCTCCCAGTACTCTTGATAAAACATAGCATGACACCCATCCGGGCCTGGAGCTTTCAAGGGGCTTAGCTCCCTAATAGCAATATCAATCTCGCTTTGATCAAAAGGCTTTTCCAAAATTCTGTGATGGTGCTCCGTGACTTTCTTCTCCATACCATCCAAAACATTCTCCATATCCTGAGTGTGAGGGTTGGAGGATTGGAAAATATATTTAAAGTAATTATTGGCCACTTTTCCAATCTCCTCCTCAGTAAAGACCCAGTTTCCATTTCTATCAGCAAGTTTATCGATATAGTTCCTTTTTTTCCGTTGACTTGCTTTGTGATGGAACCACTTCGTGTTTTTATCACCCCACTTAAGCCAGTCTTCTCTTGCACGAATCTTCCAATATTTTTCTTCCTCCAGAAGGAGCCCCTCTAACTCGTTTTCGGCTTTAGTAATTTCATCCTGGTTAGATAAGTCAGGGGAGTTCAAAAGACATTCCACAGTCTCCTCTTTCCTTTTGATGGCCTCTTTTAATGAGCCTTTAAGTCTTTGTCTATCCCAAGATTTTAATTTACGAATCACGCAGAAATAATTTTTCCTTCCAGAGCGTGCAGGACTCCTCGCAGAGACTATCCTCCAGGTGATCGCTAACCAGCACCCTAACCTCCTCACGACCAACCCAATTTTCCTCAAAGCGAGCATTAGCCCTCAATCTCCTATTATTAAGGTTGATTGTATCAAAAGTGATGTGAGCTAGAATAGGCCTATGATCAGAGGCATGAAAAGTAAGGTGAGAGATACTGACCTTCGTGGCGCGGTTCATCAAACTTTGGTTTAAGAAATACCTGTCAAGGCGCTCCTTGGTAGCCCTGTGTTGCCGGCTTTTCCTCCATGTATATTTGTTACCCCTAAAACCTGCATCAATCAAGTTACATCTAAAGATACAATCAGCAAAGTTATTTATGAGTTTCTTACTTTTAGGCGCTCCTCCCCATTTCTCCTCTTCCGACAGCAGCTCATTAAAGTCACCTCCCACCAACCAAGGGAGATCAAAAAGCCCGCTTAACCGATCCAAAAGGAGCCAAGAGTTCAATCTATTCTCTTCCGCGGGTGCCCCATAGAAGCCCGTGAATCTCCAATCTCCTTTATTGTCTTTAATAATAACATCAATGTGCGCTTTGGAGAATGAGATAATCGACAATTGAGTCTCGTCCTTCCACAACATCATTAATCCACCACTTCTGCCCACTCTCGGAACTTCAAAAGCATTATCAAAACAAAGGTTGGCTTTAGTTCTGTTGGCCAAACCCATATCACCTAAAGTTTCAATTAAAAACACAACATCCGGGGAATGTTTGTACACTTCATACCGGAGTGCACGGAGCGTCCGAGGATTCCCCAGACCTCGGACGTTCCAACTTAGGACAATCATTGCTTCCGGCGGGGCTGGTTCATCCCAGCTCCCGCCGATCTCCAAAGGTTTCCATTTTGTTCTTCTCCACACTGTTTTTTATTAGGTATTTCCACTTCCTTCACTTCCAGGCCGTGTTTCACTCCGCTCAGACTGCCTTTTGTTTCACCAAAGTTCGAAGTGTGAGTTAGCTCTCTAGCGATCCTTTTCCATTTTCTGGAGGCTTTGTTTTCTCTATCCTCGGCTTTGTTTGGGAGCGCCGAGGAGTGGAGATTGTATAAGGGTCCCTCATCTACCTCCCTGGGATCGTGCACGTAAATCTCATCAGTAGTGACCAGGTTCCCGATATCTCTCTCCTTGTCGTTTTGGCTCCGTGGATCGGTAATTGGTCCACTATTAGACGGCCTTCTGGATTCAACGCCTTCCTTCGTAACTGGGTTTAAGGCTGAAGGGGTCAAAGGCCTTATTTCTTTCCCAATGACTGTTGGATCCGCCATTGTAATTGATGTTAAAATTTAAGCCCTTTTCAGGAGTCTCCTTCCTTTCCCCCATGTTCAGGCCCAATTCTACTTTTTGCCCATAGTCAAGCCCATCCGAATTCGGCCCACTATTCAAGCCCAACTTTGCTTCTCGCTCATTTAATTCATGGTTCTCATCGATGCCCCCCTTTTCAACAGAGTGGGTCCCCCCACCACACGTGTCTGCATCACCCTGCCTGCATTGTCCTGTCTCGCTGTCTTTGATCACTGATGTCCCATCCACCGACTCTCGATTCCAGATTTTGCCCGTTGAAGCCTTTCCTTGCTCTCCGGCAGCCTCTCCGATCCCCATGTCCGGCGACTTCTGGTCATTAGATCCCATTTTAACGGCATATCGCCCACCACTGATCTCCGGCCCCTCCCGCAACAGCACTTCTTCCTGCTCCTCCAGATACTCCCCTCTCTTTCGCTCTCTCCTCTGTAGCGGCTGAGTACCCCTTCCCCGACCCCTTCCATGGGTTCTGAGTTTCTCATTGTCTGCCCTAGTTAGCTCTTCTCCTCCCATTCGAGCGTTAGCTTTCAACCAGTCTCCAAACTGCAGGTTGGTTTTGATTCCTCCTACCTCTGTCCCGCAATCCTTGACCAGATGCCCTATTATTCCACATCCATAGCAAAAGTCTGGGAGCTTTTCATATCTGACTTGAACCCACAGCTCGTCTCCCATCGACCCAATCTTGAGCTTAACAGCTCTTCTCAACGGTCTCAGCACATCCATCCGAACTCTCACTCTAAGGGTTTGGCCACTGCACTTGCCTGTTTCGTCAGATTCAACTCCTTCAAACCTTCCGATGGAATTCCCTAGAGCCTCCGCTGTTTTCCTGGTAAAACACACTCTGGGGAGATCAAGAAAATGCACCCAAAATAAAGCATACCTGAATTCCATTGCCTTTAGGTTGAGAGCTCCTTTGATTTCTTCGAAAACCACCAGGCCCCTGTCGAAGGTCCATGGACCTCCTTTGACGATTCTACATTTCTCAGCCTTGCTTCTGAATGAGCACATAAAAACATTTCTTCCAGCAGCCTCTATCTTCATATTTCCCTCCATATTCCATATCTTAGGAACTATGCTCTTGAAGACTTCTGCGTGAATGGTTTTTGTAGTTAGAATTTTGCAAACCACTTCGTCTTGATTTCTTTTATCGAAGTCCTCGAGTTCATTGTCGTCGATCTCCACCACTCCTCCTAGTTCTTCCTCTTTGAGGTTCAGACTTGCTAACCGGTTGTTGAACTCTTCATCTTCCATAGTTCACAAACAGGAGCTAAACTCCTCCCTGTCCGATCCCAGAGGACCTCTTAAAACCCACCGGAGCAAAACGGAGCTAAAACTCCCCTAACCCAAACGGAGCTAAACTCCCCCAAACGGAGCTAAACTCCCCTTTTCTCTGACGACGACGATTAAAATAGTATTTTCCTCCTTTTTAATCCAGTTTCTTTTTAAAATAAAAAAATAAGGGAAATTAAAATAGTATTGGCTAGTGGCTACTAAGTACCAGGGGCGAATTTAAGAAGGACCTAGAGGGAGCTCGAGTCCCCCTCAACTTTCGTGAAGTTTAGTTTGCATATGTAAAATGTTACTTTAGTTTTATAATTTTATCTTATCCTAGTGGCAAACCCCTCTATTTTATCATATTTTTTATTTTTTAAGTACAATAGAGATTGAGAGAATTCGATATGCCAGTTGAGTTATGCACTCTTTTTTTGTAATCTATTTTTAAAATTATTTATTTTTTAAGAATATATTTTTCTTCTTGGTATCAAATATAAATAAAAATGAATGATTTTTTTTTTAATTTTTAGAAAATTATTTCTAAAAATTAATTACATAAAAGAAAAAATGATTCTATGAATTCTTATGAAAAAAAAAAATCTTATTATTTACAATTATTTCTCACATACTTACAAAAATTTAATCTAATTCTTACATCAAAATCTATAAACTATTATATTAAAATTTCATATTCATCCATGTATTTTGTGGTTTGTTTTCTTTTAGTCTCTATACATTCAAAGTTCAATTTTTTAATTTCAGTCAACCATAAAAATGGAATGAGATTATATACAACTAATATTAATGCGTTCAAAATAATTTTTATACAAACTCAAGCCCCCTAACTTAGAGTTCTGGATCCGCCACTACTAAATACCAACTATTATATTGTACTAAAAAAAAACGACCATTAGGGCATGCTTGGGAGTGATTTTGGAGTGACCAAAATCACTTTTGGCATGTCAAAATCACTTTCCTGCCCAAAATGTGACGTTTGAAAATATTAAGTAAATGATGTTATAATAATCCAAAATCATTTGAAGTGATTCTCTTTCAATCACTTGGGAGGTGATTCCCAAGTGATTTTTGTCAAATGATTGTAATTTAAAAGTACTATTATTCATTTTTTTAAAATAGTATACTTTTAATGACGAGTAAAAACCGTAATCTTTTGTCAAAATTCATAAATTTCCATAAAAAATTAAATTTTTCAAAATCAAAATCACTATTAAAAATATAGAACCAAACATAAAACTGATTATATGAAAATCACTTTTCATAATAATAGATAAATCAATTACACTAAAATTAATATTTCTAAAATCATTTTTAAAGATAGACTTATATTATATATGCAAGCTACAGAATATAAAATCAAGAGTTTCTTCAGAAGTTTGAAATTTCTCTGTAAATCCAAAATCCAAATCGTCGCCATTCTCAAGGCTCCATTCTCTCTCTCTCTCTCTCTATCACATCCGTCCAGTATCAACGGCCCCCAATCAAATCATAACAAACTGAAGAAATGATTAATGAATGCCATACCAAATACCGAGTGTGCTCTGAACAAAGCTGTTCATTGGTGAATCAACAACGCATTATCAGAAAACCCCAACAAAAAGGGATCGCGAGGCAATCATTTCCCATGTCTACGATTTTTTTCACTCTTCCCCTTTAAAATCTCCATCCATTTCCGCAATTTAAGGCACTTCTTCTTCTTCCGCCACTGTCAAGGCGAATCGAGCTTCATCAGAATGGCTCGAGCTCGACCCACCTGGTTTTTTATCCGAGTCTTCGCCATTTTCGGCTCTCTCCATCTGGGTTTTGGTGCTCCAACTTCTTTGGAAAACCCTCTTCTCCAGCAGGAACTGGATAGGATCGGTGGGCTACCGGGTCAGAACTTTGGGGTGAACTTCACACACTATTCTGGTTATATCACTGTCAATGAGGATTCTGGGAGAGCGCTGTTCTACTGGTTTTTTGAGGCTGTTGAGGACTCTGCCTCTAAACCTCTTGTTCTATGGCTTAATGGAGGTCCTCTACTTGAACTCTCTCTCTTCGAGTTTTACTTTGAGCTCTATTAGTATTTTTCCCTTTCTTAGTTCAATACTTTGAGCTCTTCAGTTGCTGAATGCGATTAAAGCGTAGATATAAGATTAAATTTACCATAATCCATCCACTAAGTTTCTGTGTTTGAATCTCTGTAACATATAAGTTTTTGGTCCAATGTCTTTTCTTCAGAAAAATTAATATGAGAATTCTGTGTGTGTAAGATTATCGAGTAGCATGATGGAAATGGTTAGTTACATTGATAGTAGTTCTGTTTTGATTTTACAAAAATATAAAAGAGAAAAGAGAAAATAAGCCACGGCATCTCCTATGCCATTGAGGGGGAAAAAAATGCTCTGTTCTTTTCAAACTTGAGACCGTTGGTAGATGGTTTCTAAGATAATTAGTATCGGTTGTGTAATACACTATGAAATGAGTTTTTAAATCTTGAATTGTTTCTCCAGGACCAGGATGTTCATCAATTGCTTTTGGTGAGGCAGAAGAAATAGGCCCATTTCACATTAATGCTGATGGGAAATCCCTTTACTTGAACCCTTATTCTTGGAATGAAGGTAAGATTTATATATATATAAAAAATAGATAAATTGGATTATTTCTCCCTTTCTTCATCGATACTCTTGCCCCTATTTTGGAGATTAACTGATTACAAATGAGTAGGTAGAGTACTTAGATATTGTATATCGAATATTCATTTATGATCAAACAAATTGTCCCAGTTTTTATGGTCAGTTGTCCATCCTTGTAATGCAGCATGGGCATGTAGATGGTTAATATAAATGTTAGATGTTTTTTAACAAATAATCTATCGCAAGTAGCTGACTTATCTGTTGGGGTTGACTTGCTATGTAACTGTTATTTCAGCATATTGTTAGATTTCCAATTGTACATGTTTCTGTTAGAAAGTGCAAAAAGGGAAACCTAACTCTGTTGGTTAGCGCAATACCTATTTTGTATACATAGTTAGGAACGTCATGAATAAGTAAAGCTCGGTTTCTTACAAAAATGGCAAGAGGTAGAAAGTATTTTGTGGACTGTTTAGTTCCTTAACCAGCCCTCTCAAAGGCTAGGCTTGTGTTTGTGTGAGGCTCTCTCATACTTTTTGGCTCAATGATAATCTCAGAGTTGATCCCTATGAAGTACCTCAGAATGTTCTATTTGTCATCGTTATATAATTTTTCATGACTTCTCTCACATATCTACATTATCTTTTACAGTTGCCAACGTTCTATTTCTCGATTCCCCTGTTGGCGTTGGTTTTTCATATTCAAACACATCTTCAGACTTGGTGAATAATGGAGATAAAAGGACGGGTAATACTTAGACAACATGTTCTACCTACTTTGATTGGACCTATTATGTCATTGCAACGCCATCTAATTTGATTATGTTTCAACTTCTTATTTTTTAGCGGAGGATTCTCTGGTTTTCTTATTGAAGTGGTTTGAACGCTTTCCCCAATTCAAAGGAAGGGATTTTTATATTACAGGAGAGAGCTATGGGGGTAAGGAGGAAATCGTTGCTCAAATTTATGACTTAAAATAACAGTAGTTTTTATCTTCAAGTATTCATGTCAAATTAGTTTTTATCTATTCTTAACATCTTCTTCTCTTTCCATTCCTTTTCTTTTGTAAATTTCTTCTATTGTGCAATTTGTGCTCTCCCCCATTAGTTTCTTTTAGTTGTATATCTCTTTGATTTTAAATGAAATGAATATGTAGGGCATTATATTCCTCAGCTAAGTCAAGCTATTGTAAGGAACAATTTTCTGTTCAAGGAAAAATCCATCAATCTGAAGGGTTATATGGTATCCATCTTCTTCTCACAAAATTCAAATTTTATAGTAATAAGTATTATGTAACGTTTTTATATCCACTTCCATGCATTATCTTGTAGGTGGGCAATGCTCTCTTTGACGATCATCATGATCATGTGGGAGTTTTTGAATTTTTGTGGTCGACCGGTTTGATTTCTGATCAAACATACAAGCAACTTAATGTAGTATGTGCAAACCAATCTTTTGTACATCCCTCAGAATCTTGTGACAAAATACTTGAGATGGTCGATAAAGAACTCGGAAACATTGACCCTTATAGCATCTTCACTCCTCCATGCTCTGATCTCTCTTCAAATCGGCTTCGAAAGCGAATGCATGTGAGTTTACTGATCAATGTTTTAATTATTTAATTTTCATTGGTTGCAATGCAATAATAACATGAATGAAATTGAAGCTAACATATAATATTTTTTTTAAAATATATATGTTACAACATTCAGTTCTCTTTCTTCTGGAACGTGATTGTTGATAACACACAGTTGCAATCAGGAAGGCTTCTCTTTTGCTAAATAATGGAGATAAATTTGCACCAAGCGGGAAGGCTTCCTTCTGGCACACAAATTGCTAATCACACATAATTTCTAGATAATGGCCCAGTGGGGAAACTTGCTAATCTTCTACTTCATTAAATTTACACTTCTAAGTTCTAACCATGCCCTGAAATTAGCTCAAGATTCTGGTAAGTGATCGAGTTGGAATTTCCTGAAATAAGCACAAGATTCTAGTTTGCTGTTTTTCTCAATATTTTTTAATCTTTCAGTATTATAAGCTTTTGCAAGTACATTGGAAGTTATGACATCTTCAAGTACCCCTTCAAATCAACTTTGAAAATTTCATTTATAGTGGAGAGAGCTTTCTGTAAATGTATTGATTATAGAAATTTTTACATCCATTAATTTACTGAACTGTGTTTCTTAGAGGGTTGGACGTGTTGGTGAACGGTATGATCCTTGCACTGAGAAGCACTCGGTTGCATACTTCAATCTACCTGAAGTTCAACAGGCGCTTCATGTTGATCCTAAGTATGCACCATCTAAATGGGATACCTGCAGGTACAACATTTAAAGAACAAGTATAAAATTTGTGGTGGTATTTTTTTGCATATATTTCCAGATAAACCAGTTATACTAAGAAACTTTATAGATCAGGTATAAATTTAATGAAGTAAATATAATTACTAACTTAAATTAAACCTCTAATAGGTTTTGCCCTCTCTAAAGCCAGCTCTAGGAAGCAACAAAGATTTTAAAAATTGTTATGTTATTCACTTGGGGATGTTGAAGGTTATCTCCAAACATTCCAAGCCTTTTCCACTAGAACCATCCCTTGGGGTAACATCTTTTTTATTTTTCTTTTCTTCTTCTTCTTTGGCATCTTTGGCTGGAGAGGAATAGCCGAATTTTCAGCGATGTATCTTCTAGTTTTAATAGATTTTTTGAATTGATTCTTTCAAAGACATTTTTTTGGTGCAAACTTGTACAACTCTTTAGTCTTTATAGCCTATCTTTTTTTATTTCTAAATGGAGAATTTTAATGTAATTTCACCAATAAGGTGTTTGGAGTTTTTTCTCCCTTATTTCATTCATCAATGAAATTCTTTTTTTATAAAAAAAAAAAAAACAATACTTAGGGTAGGGATTTAGGCATTTGACCTTTTGACCTAGGTTAATTAATTGGGCTATGCTCAAATTAACCATCCCTAGAAAATTTGGCACTAGATTCTTATTCGGCTAGTTCTGGGTAAGTACACTTTGCTTTCAAACCTCCCTTCTCTAACAGGGAAAGTACATATTGTTCAGAATATGAATTGTTTTTCAACAACGACAACATAAGAAAATGAAAAAATAAAGATAATTATACACATGATGCTTTATTCTTCCTATTTCCTATCCCCACCCTCGAGGGAGATTTGGCGTTGAGCGATACAGGTCAATAGCTCCTTGGAAAAAGCTCTATTGAGGATTTTTTTATTGCCCCTTGAGATAACTAAAGCTCCTTGATAACTATTTGGTATTTGATTTTTAATTTTGAAAATATAGCCTATAAATACTACTTCTAACTATGGATTTCCTTATTTTGTTATCTACTTTTATGTTTTAAACAACCAAGTTCTAAAAACTGAAAAAAGTAGTTTTCTAAAACTTGTTTTTATTTTTAGAATTTAGCTAAAAATTCAAATATTTTGTTAAGAAAGATGAATCCCATTGCAGAGAATTGATGAGAAAACAAGCACAATTTTCAAAAATTAAAAACTAAGGCCCCGTTTGATAATCATTTTGTTTTTAATTTTTGGTTTTTGAAAATTGTACATGTTTTCTCACTATTTCTCTACCATGATTCTCATCTTACCTAGCTTGATTCCTATCTTTCTTAAGAAAACACTTGAACTCTTAACTAAATTCCAAAAACAAAAACAAGTTTTTGGAAACTACTTTATTTAGTTTTCAAAACTTGACTTGGTTTTTTAACACACAACTAAAAAATAAATAAGAAAACATAGAAAATCATTGATAGAAGTAGTATTTATAGGCTTACTAAAAACTAATGATAGCCTATAAATACTACTTCTAACTATGAATTGATTCTAATGATAGTTTGATTCTCGAACCAGAATGCTCTCTCCTCTCTCCTCTCTCCTCTCTCCTCAACCGACCACCATCTCCTAGTCATCAATTGTTCTTCTCCGGCCACCATGACTTCACCACCTTGGAACCACTCAACCCGATCAATTCTAATTGGACGAAAGACTTTCTCCATTGCTTTTGATGTTCCTTCGCGAGGAAGTAAAGCCAAAATCACAGAAATTGGGAGACACTCCTCCCACTCACTTTCCCTATCATGGCTCTCTCTCGATTGGTTGGTTTCTTCTTTTGAATCCCTATATCGAGACCCCTGCTCGTACAAATTCTTTAGGAAACACCAAACAACCGAGGACACGTTTTGGGTAGAAAAGCTTAGTAACAAATTTGGTTTCTATGTAGAAGTTACTCACTTGTGTCAATCTGGAGAAAGGAAGAAGCTTCTTATTCCCTCCGAAGACAATAAACAAGGTTGGTTCTCTTTCCTCTCTCTTATTTCGGATTATCCGGGTAGGGCACACAAATCTGTTGATCCTCCACGAGGCATCCATACGCATTTGCGGTTAAAAAGGCACTCACCAACATAGGTTTGCAAGAGCCGTAGTTTCATTGGACCAGACAACTACCACATCAATTAATCCGAATCAAACAGAAAATTGGAGTGGTGTTCTGATTTGTCAAAAGATGATGGAATCCGACTCATGGCTGGACATTCGTGCAACAATCAAAGATTCTCTCTCACCACGTTGTACCATCAATCCTTTTCAAGACAATAAGGCTTTGATTCATCTCTATGATTCCTCATTATCTACTCGGTTATGTGAAGATACCTCTTGGCAAGTATTTGGAGCTTTCAAGCTGCGTTTTCAACCTGTCAATACCACCTCCTTAATGCAAGATAGGAAAATAAAATCGTATGGTGGCTGGATTGATATTTTTGATCTTCCTCTCACTCTATGGAAGGACAAGGTCTTTGGGTTCATCGGTGAACAATGTGGCGGACTTAGTAGCGGCACGCATCAAAATCAAGGAAAACAACACCGGTTTTATTCCGGCAGTGGTTACTATTCCGGCCTCCATCGCCGGCGAGTCATTTACTGTAAGAATTCAGCCGTTTCAGGCGAGAAGCCGTGGAGGTGCAGTTACTACGAATCCAGTTTCCTCGGGGGCATTGAATGTGATTGATGATTTGCCGGATCCTTCGAAAATACCTAATGAATTTGAAAACTTCTCTCTCCAATCTCATGATTTGGCCGATATAAAAGGAAAGAGGATTTCCTCTGATTTTTCAAGATTTGACCAACCGGATTCATTGGCAATTAATAACGGTTTAAATGATATTCCATACCAGCCTCGTGATTTAATGATTTCAAAAGGAAAGGAATTTCCCATTGATCTCACGTTGACTCACCCACAGATTTCACCGATTTCAAAACCTACACCTCAAATCCCGGATTTTCCGTTCCAACAAATCCCCAAGCCGTCCCCAATAGTCAATGAACATACCTCCTCCACGTGCCTCGAAATTTCGATTTCTGATCTATTCCCAAGCCGCCCCCTTTAGCCTGTTCCACGTGTCCTGGAACCCTAACCAATCCGTTTTCACCTAATCTCACGCAACCTACTCTATCCTCAATATCCTTTGCGAATGGCTCCTCCATCGAGGATCACCCCACTCTTAATCTAGGTTTAAAAGGTTCAACATCACTGGAAAACCCCAATCTACCCTTCTCTGTTTCAGATACAGAAGCCTACCTTTCTAGCCCCACTTCTCACCAAACCAACCCTGATTTCGAGTTCCATCCAGAACCAGGTTGACCTCGCTGCTGCTTTTGGTGATGATCCATCCATATCCTCTGCACTTCCAATCGAGATTTTACCACGGTACCTATCGATATTCAACCTTCACCTACACATCCCGAACTCCGCCTTACCTTCATTGAATCCTTCTTCTACCTTACTTCACCCTATACCGAGCACCAATTTTCATCCTCCATCCTCTATTCCCTTTGATTTTAATGATGTTGCCAAATATCTTATGTCACATGGTTTATGCATAATGGCCATTCCACCGTCTAAATTAAGGAAATCATACAACCCGATGAATAAGAAAAATAAACTGCAAAAGGAATTACAAAAGTTGAAATCTGGTGTTCATTATGATAAATCGGTTGCCTTGGCTTTATTGGAGGTTCTACGGGGATATATGAAGTGGTCTCTGGAATGTTCGAGGTTGGGTTCATGGAGAAAAGCGGGCTTTGATCAAGCGTTGCATTACTCAACAAAACCCGGGTATTGTTCTCCTACAGAAACCAAATTGTCTCTGATTGATCATCCCTTAATCAAATCTATCCGAGTTCGACACATATAGGTTGGGCGACCTTGAATGCGGTTAACTCTTGGGTGGTATCTTAATCCTATGGAGTGAGCTCGATTACACAATCAAAGAAGTGATAATGAGTTTGTACTCTTTAACAATCCACATTTTCTTGGGTGTGGTTTCTCCTTACGGCTCATCTGCAGTTTATGGTCCATCCGGGAATGGTTTTTACGTGGATTTACGGAATGAGTTGGATGATTTGGCTGGTTTGGGTGGAGACAATTGGATCATTGGAGGGGATTTCAATGTCACTAGATGGACATGGGAGAAATCCCATGACAATTCCATCAGCAGAAATATGCATACTTTCAATCAGTGGATTTCAAATTATGATCTTTTCGATATTCCATTTTGCAGAATGGTCGATTCACTTGGTCCAACTCTCATTTTTGCTCATTTCTTTGGGACAGAGTTCTTAATTATCAAGGTTGTTCCAATAGGTTTGGCTCCCCCGCTCTCAATCGTTTGGCTCGAACTACATCGGACCACTATCCGCTTGCTCTGATTTTTGGTAATGTAATTTGGGGACCCTCTCCTTTCCGTTTTGAGAATTCATGGCTCCAAATTGAATCTATTAAGGCTGTAGTAACTGATTGGTGGAGTCAAAATCACTTTGATGGGTGGCCGGGACATGCTTTGATTCAAAAGTTAAAAGGCCTTAAACGAGTTCTACTAGACTGGAGTAAAGGTAACTGTTTTGTGGCTTCTAAATATCATTCCCTTGTCTTGCAGCTGCAATCTCTAGATAATTTGGAGGATAGTGGGCCTTTAACTATCCCCCAGATTGAAAACCGTCATCTAATACGAGATCAGATTGAATCACTAATTGCACAAGACCATGTTTATTGGCACCAAAGATGCAAGTTGAAATGGCTTAAGGAGGGTGATGAAAATACAAATTTCTTCCACAGGTTTCTAGCTGCAAGGAAGAGGAAAAGTTCGATTGCTGAAATTTTGTCACAAGAGGGAGTTAGTCTTACATCTGCAGCGGATATTGAGTATGAGTTCACTGATTTTTACTCAAAATTATATGCCAGAGATAGTAATTCTCGTTTTCTGCCACTTAATGTGGAATGGAGCTCTATCTCATCAGAACAATCCTCGGCTCTTGAAGTTGTTTTCACAGAGGAGGAAGTTTTTAATGCTGTTTGCTCTTTGGGCTCCAATAAATCACCAGGTCCAGATGGGCTCACAGCTGAATTCTTCAGATTCTTCTGGGATTTACTTAAATCTGACATCATGGGATTGGTTCAGGACTTTTATTCATCTGGCATCATTAATGTTTCTCTGAACGAAACTTATATTTGTTTAATACCAAAGAAGTTTGCTCCAAAATCTGTGACCGAGTTCCGCCCCATTAGTCTTATCTCTTGCGTTTATAAAATTATTGCGCGTGTCTTATCTAATCACTTGAAATCTGTTTTGCCTTCGACAATAGCAGAAAACCAGCTTGCTTTTGTGGCTAACAGACAGATTCTTGATGCGTCCCTTTTGGCAAATGAACTAATTAATGACTGGAGTGTCCGAAATATTAAAGGAGTAGTTGTAAAACTCGACCTTGAGAAGGCTTTTGACACAGTTGATTGGGACTTTTTAGATGCAGTGTTGGAGGCTAAGGGCTTTGGGGTTACTTGGAGAAAATGGATTCGGGGTTGTATTTGAGTGTTAACTACTCTATCATTATAAATGGGCGACCCGTGGGAAGATTATTCCATCTCGTGGCTTACGACAAGGTGATCCATTATCCCCATTTCTCTTTATTCGTGTGTCACGATTGTTTGAGCCGCCTATTGGACTTTGGTGCTAGATCCGCAAGTATATCTTCTCATACTATTGCTAGCTCATCTTTTGCCTTAACTCATTTACAATTTGCGGATGATACTCTACTTTTTCAACTTCGACCATTACGCCTTGCAAGCGTCTCTATGAACTCATTAAGATTTTCGAGAGGGCTTCGGTTTAAAGGTTAACTTGGCAAAGAGTGAGATGATTGGTATACATATTGAACAACCCGAGATGGATAGTTTCATTGACGATTTTCGGTTGTGCTTGGGTTTTGGCCAAACACTTATTTGGGTTTGCCTTTGGGAGGTAATCCCGAACGGTTTCTTTTGGTGACCTATAATAGAGAGGTTGAAGCAGAAACTTCATAGCTGGAAATATGCTTTGATTTCCAAGGGTGGGAGACATACCCTTATTCAAAGCCACCTTTCTAGTATGCCTACCTATTACATGTCTCTGTTTAAACTTCCCTCGAGAATCATTTCATTGTTAAATAAAATTATTCGTGATTTCTTCTGGGAGGGTGCTAAAGGTGATGGTGGAATGCATAATGTGAATTGGGCAACTGTTCAGCTTCCTAAACTCATGGGTGGTCTCGGGATTGGTAACTTTGCACATCGGAACACAGCTTTATTGGCTAAGTGGACTTGGAGATTCATGAAAGAACCTGATTCCTTATGGCGAAATTTTATTGTAGCTAAATATTATGGTCCTTCGACTATATTTGATTGGCCCGCACTCATTACGAATGCCAAGCATAAATCACCATGGAGATCCATTTGTCTTCTGCGTGATTTGGTGCTTCGACGTTCTATTCGACGCATAGGGAATGGATGTACCACAGTTTTCTGGACAGATCATTGGCTTAGCTGTGGGCCTATTGCGCATGCTTTTCCAAGACTTTTTAGACTGGCTTTGAACTCTGATTTGACTGTGGCTAATATGTGGAACTTGACGGACTTGGCTTGGGATTTGCATCTTCGGCGTAACTTGACAGATCTAGAAATTGATGAGTGGGCTTCCTTATCTCAATTATTATCTAATGTTCGACTTTCACATAGAATGGACTCTTGGGTATGGTCATTAGAGCCCTCTGGTTTGTTCTCTGTGAGATCTCTCACTGCTGATTTGTTCGATTGTAATAATTTGTGGCGACAGGACACCTACTCAATCATATGGAAGGATTCTTACCCAAAAAAGATTAAAATCTTTATCTGGGAGCTCGTTTAGGAGGAGCTATTATCACTTGATAAATCTCTGTAAACGAATGCCTTACATGCACTTATCCCCCTCTTGGTGTCTTATGTGCAACCTGAACTCTGAAAGTGCGGGTCATCTTTTTGTGCACTGCACATTTTCTTTAAATTTTTGGTGGAAGATTTTGAAGGTTTTTGGTTGGTCGTTGCCGCTTCCGATTAATATCTTTGATTTCCTCTCCTCTGTCTTGGTGGGGCATCCTTTCAAAGGCATTAGGAAAATCATTTGGTTGACTCTTGTTCGTGTTTTTCTTTGGAACCTATGGATTGAGAAAGCAGGCGACTATTGAGGACATTTCTTCTACTTTTGATCGTTTTATGGATAATGTTCTTCTAAATGTGTTTCTCTGGTGTAAGGATGTTTATCCCATTAGCTTGTTTAATGCTTCTTTTTTCATTTACAATTGGTCGTCCTTCTTGTAATTTAACTTTTGGAGTTTGGAGTTTACTCCTCTTCATTTCATTTATCAATGAAATAGTTTCTTATATCAAAAAAAAAAATACTAAAAACTAAAACTCAAATGGTTATCAAACATGGCTTAAATTATTATCAAACGAAGCCTAGACAAGCACAGTTAGTTAAGTTGAATAATGAGCAACAAATGTCTCGTTTATTGTTAACCCAACATTGATATAAATAGGATAAAAGATAAACATTTAAGGCTCATTTTAATAACTATTTACTTTTTTTGTTTTTAAAAAATTAAATTTATAAACACTACTCAACTTAGGAGTTTTTTTGTTTTGTTATCCACATCCTAAAAATGTTTTATTTAAGCCAAGTTTTGAAAAAAAAACAAAAATAAAGAAGAAAAAAGAAAACCATACAAAAAAAAAATTGCAAGAAAACAAACATAAATTTTAAAAATAGAAAATTTAAAACAAAATCATTACCAAACGGGTTCTAAATGATTCCATTGTCTTCTTGGTCATGCTAATTTCTCTCCTTGAAACTCAAGGGATCGTGTGGGAATTTTACAGGTTGGATAAAAGTTCACTTGTACATAATTCCAACAGTTTCTTATAGAAAACAAATAATTTCTTTTTCTTGCAATAGCCTTGTGTTTATGTCATTTCGTTAGTTTTTTATGTAACTTCATTAAGTCTTAATAGTTGTCTATTAGACATACTTCTTCCCTTGATAACATTATTATCAAGCAAGGATGTTATTCTTTTAGTGTTTGATGAAACTCTTAATCCCTACAGTGACGTGGTTAACCTTAATTGGAAGGACTCTGCTGGTTCAGTGCTGGACATCTATCGGGAGCTGATACAAGCAGGACTTCGTATTTGGGCGTTCAGGTTCGTGTTGAAATTTAAAGTCTTATATCATAAAAAGAAGCAATTAGTCTATGCTTTCACATTGATAACACAACTTCTAATTATACTACATACTACGCTGTATCACGCATGTAGCTGCTAGTTTGGGATGGCTATTAAATAAAGTGCTTTTGGGTGAAGCAGGTTGGAATGCTTTCATCAAATTTTCATCAAATTATTAAAGAAGGCATCAAACTCCTGTTTTTCTTTAGTTAGTTTTTTACTGGTTGAGAAAGTAGAAGACAAGTATTTCCATTTCTAAAAGTAAAACTAACTAATATCAAACACTAAATATTGACTTCAGGTTAGGTTTTTTACGTGACTTCCTGAACATAGCTTAACTGGTTAAATTACATATCCTCAACCAAAATATTGAGATTCCAATCTCACCCTCATAAGTTGTTGAACTAAAAAAAAGACTATAATTGAAAATTGTAGATCAGTGATTATTTAACTTGATGTCAAAATTGATAATAATCCATGGTTTAAAGGTGGGATAACCCATTAATATGATCTTTTAGATTCTAGTTGATCTTTTTTTTTCCTAAAAGAAAATAAATTTCATTAATGATATGAGATATTACACAAGAGAGGAGAACTTCGTCCTCCAAATTAAAGAGGGTTTGCCAATTTGAACGTAGTTCAATGGATAAGACACCAATTACCATCTCAATGATGGATGGTTTAATATTATCTTTTAGATTTTATTATTATTTTTTTTTCCTAAAAAAATAAATTTCATTAATGATATGAGATATTACACAAGAGAGGAGGAGAACTTCACTCCAAACTAAAGAGGATTTGCCCATTTGAGCATAATTCAATGGATAAGGCACCAATTACCACCAACTTTTATTTTCGGCAGCATAACGGCACTATCCGGATGAATCCAAAATTTTTACTTAACCTGATTTAAGCAAAAAACACTTCTAAGAACTTTTCCAATGCCCGACCTTCTCCAAACTACAACATATCAGGCCGGGCTCCAGTAAGACCACACAACAGAGGCAACAGAGGCACTAAACAAAAGTTAAACGAGCATGCTGAACAAGGAAACTAAATGAATAAAAGTCATGCTCAGCAACATAAAAAGTCTAGAAATCCAACGAGTAATAAACAGAAGTCATAGTTCAACTCATAAATACAAAGAACTTCCTAAGTTCCAAAATAAAAGTTCCTCTAAGACAAGAGGAGGGTCCCATAGCCTCGCCAAGTCACCATCGTCGCCCTCCAGCTCACTGTTTGCCCTTACCTGCAACCAAAAACATTAAAGTAGACGGGTGAGTATAAGAATACTCAGTAAGTAGCCCACTCACGTCCAAGCTACAAATTTCACAACTGCACACACAAAGATAAATCGAACTCGCAACCAAAGCATCTTCGGGACTCATGACTAGGCACTCACGTGCATACCTCACCTCGAGACCCACCGACGATCCAGAAACCTAGGCGGCCACAGACGGGGACGCACCCCAACGCGAAAGAGTAATCACTCTAACACCCACACAGAAATGCAATAGAGCCTCGACTCTAAAGCCCACACAGATCGCACAAGGGCGGTCCACCCAAGTGCCCACACAGCTTGGAAAAGGGTACGCTCGACCCTAATGCCCACACAGCTCGCAAAAGGGCGCACTCGACCCTAATGCCCACACAGATATCACAAAGGGCGCTCGACCCTATGTCCACACAACTCGCAAAAGGGCGCACTCGACTCTAATGCCCACACAAAGATGCCAGCCTAGAGGTTTTGTCTCGCTCGGGGTCACTCAGTGGGTTTGGTGATGTTAGCCTAGAAAGTCAGACTCCAATGCCTCTTCTAGGCTTTCCCCTAAACCCTTCCATGGTCGTCTTGAAACCGAGTCCCTAACCATCAGCCTAACCGGCTAACCACACAGCCCGTCAACCAACCTTTGGCCCTTCCACAAAGCTCCAGCCACTCCTAGCCTAGACCACCACACAACTTAACCTGCTCGGTTCCAGGGGCAAGAACGCGTGCACTACCACACAGGCTCGAGTCTCACTTAGTAACCAACCACGTGTCATAAGCAGCATAAACATGACACTAAGCAACACATTCATAGCACGCAGGAGATTCAACCACAAAACTTACAAACGGTACAAGATAAACACAGCCAGAACAGGATATTCAGATTCTCATGCACCAAGCAACAATCTAACATCCACACAGCAATTAAAAAGCCAACCACAACGACCCTATACTCAAACCCATTCGCTTACGAGCTTGATGCTTAAACCAAACAACTACTTACCTCGAATAAAGTGCACAAAGGGAGGTTCTTACTCCTACTAACAGCCCTAAGCACCTATAGAACATCACAAACAATGCACAAGTTCAGTTGGGAACCAACCTCGTGGCCCTACCCTTGAGGCACAATACGGAACCGAACCTAACCAAGATAATAGGAGTACCTTTTGATAAAGTAACATGAATTCACAGCCAAACCAACACTCCTAAACTCAAACACAGAACCAACTGACTCAAGATCGAGGCTTACCCACAGTTACAAGCTGAAACCGTCCTCTGCTCGTCCTCAGCCTCGAGATCCCTCCAACGCTTTACTCCTTAGCCGAAATATATGTTCCTGCCCACCAAAACCGACACAAAACAGAGAGTGAGAACAACTCGCTTAGGGGCAAATCGGTTCAAATCCGAGGGAGAGAGACAGATCTGAAGAGAGAAAGAGAGAGAAAGCAGATCGAGTGAGAGAGAGAGCAGATCGGAGAGGGAGGGAGGCGGAGATCGAGAGGGGGAGAGAGAGAGAGAGAGCAGCGATCGAGAGGGAGAGAGGGAGAGATCAGTCCGAGAGAGAAGTCGAACAGAGGGAGAAGAAACGGCGACTGGGAGGGTGAGGGAGAGATCAGGAACGAGGAGGGGGAGGCGATGGAAAGCGGGGAGGACGCGGGCTCGCTGACCATGGGGCGGCGATTTCGGCGCGGCGCAAGTCCCTCGCCAAGGAGAGAAAGACGACAGAAGGAGGAGGAGGAGGCGGCTTCTCGCGTCTCCTTTTTTTTTTTTTTTTTTTTAACCCAAACCTAAAGAAATAGGAAAAGAAGAAGGGTCCCAAAATTACCTAGTTTCGCTTCTCCAAAGACGCTCGATGAGAAACTCAAGGCTGCCAACCCAATTTAAAGCGAGATTTAAAAATATTTGGGCCCCTGCAAGATCCAAAAATTAATTTCTTGGCCCAACACTTTTAAAACTAAAACATAAGCTCAAAATTAACTCTGAAAAGAACCAATAACTTACTTGAAATTACCAGGCGTCACAAGAACTTCACTCCAAACTAAAGAGGATTTGCCCATTTGAGCATAGTTCAATGGATAAGGCACCAATTACCTCCGACAATTGTTGAACTCAACTACTATGGAGGGTTAAAAGAACATTGAAATTATAATCATAATAAAAATAACATTTACACCAAGAGAGGGCTAAAGCCGAGTTTAGATACGAATCAAAAAGATTTTGAAGTGAGGGCGAAGGTTTGGTTGTAGGAAGATGTTAATCTTGTTCGACTTTATCATTTTTTTATTTATTATTATTATTTTTTCTCTTCTCTTTTTCTATATATTATGTATCTATTTTGTGCCTCATTAATATGAACTTTTCCATGGCATCTAGAAGAAATTATTTGTGCAGTCTAGAACAAACCACAACCATTTTCTCTCTCTTCTTCATCTTCCTTGTGTTCTCTCTCTTTATTTGTCCTTTGCGCTGCAACATTACGTTTAATTGTTATCTTACCTGCTTAGCAGAATGGCTTATCTATTTTTCATTTGCCCTTTTTCTCTTTGTAACTGACACTAGTTTGGTTTAAACCTTTGGTTAAAAATCACTTTTAGTCCTCATACTTATATGGAAGTAATAATTTAGTATCTAAAATTTGATTTGTAAGGATTTAGTCTCCGTATTTTCGAATTTGTAATAATATTGATCTATCAAAATAAAAAAATCCGTTAAATCTCAACAATATCACGATAGGGATTAAATCGTTATAAATTTTAAAGTACAAGAACTAAATTGTTACATTAAGTTCAGGGACTAAATTGTTACAAAATTGAGAGTATATGAACTAAATCATTACAACTCAAAATTCAAAGATTAAATTGATACTTCCATGAAAGTTCACAGACCAATAGTGATTTTAACCTAAACTCTTTTTTTTGTGTACAAAAGGATATTTCATTCTGTTTGCACACATGCCAAACCATAGTTTCAGTTTTTGGTTCGAAAAAACAAACCAAACTCATCTGTGCACACCCCTAATCATTTTGATGTCTTACATTTCTTATTAAACTAGTGATGAAATATTCTCTGGAAACTGTTTTTGAGCCTTTTTTTTTTTAATTGCTGCTCCAGTTTCTGAATCATCCATCATTGTTTATTTTACTGAATTTGAATATTGGTTTGTGTTTCTTAATGACAGTGGTGACACTGATTCTATACTCCCTATCACATCTACCCGTTACAGTGTCGACGCTCTTAACCTTCCAGTAATTGGACCTTGGCGTGCTTGGTATGACGATGGCCAGGTAAAAAACCATTCTCAAGAACTTCATATGCATATAGTTCATTGTCTGCAGCACTTTTCAAGAAAGTACTTTAAGTAGTGATATCTTAAAACTACTTTTAGTTTGAAAATCTTTTAGAATTTATGTTGTTATTCTCATCTGCCTTCCTTTTTATCTGTGGAGCATATATGATACTTAAAAGAAGGGATTTATCAATGAAATAACTTCAAATATAATAAAAGAAACATTTAAAAGGCATCATAATAGGATTAACAATAACTTCAACTACAATAATACAATAACATAACATTTGAATATCATTTATGTTTCCAACTGTTTTTTTTCTTTCTTTCTTTCTTGAGTAAAGTTATTCTAATTTTGTGAGAACAAAGCAATGGTTTGGGCTAGTTTAGGCGATTGTGCTTTTGTTTTCAAAATTTTAAGAATATGATGGGGGCGGCTAGTAAATATTAATAATTATGTTTTCTAAAGGAGAACAACTTCAATTTGTCTACACAAGCGAGTCATTCATAAAAACTCATTGAAGTAAAATCACTTACATGAAGAACCCTTAAAACTTGTTTTCAAATATGCACTTCTTTGATTTTGAAATCAATAGATAATATTGTTCATTATCGTTGTTTCTTTTTTCCATCTATAACATATTAATAAATCTATGTGAATCCTTAGTTATTCATAGCATTTATCATAGTTTGAAGAGGTTGAAAAAGGATCCTTATTTGATAAATACATTCTAAAAGGCTCCTTTGAGTTCCCTATTAGATATAAACTTGTAACAGGGCACTACTTACTCGTAATCGTTAAGTACTCGACAGCTGCTCGCTGACCTCGAGACGTCGAGTTCAGTTGGCAGGAAAAAGATCAAAGAAACTAAATGAGATTAGTTGGTTTTTGTGTACAGGTTGGAGGATGGATTCAAGAATACGAAGGGCTGACTCTTGTGTCTGTGAGAGGAGCAGGGCATGAAGTCCCTTTGCACAAACCAAAACTGGCTCTGCAACTCATCAAAGCCTTTCTAGCAGGAAACTCACTCCCATCCCTTCAACTCCACAGTGACACTTAAAAATTTTCAAATCTCCTTTTCTGCTCTTTTTTGGCTTCTTCAATCAAAGAGAGCACAAATGTGTTCATTGTTCATTGTTGGAATGTAATGAGTGGAGGAGAATTCTTATTTGCCAAGCCATTGCTTGTTCAACATGAATATTGATTCAAGTTAAAATCAATAAAGATGGCATTGGATTAGACAATGTAACTTATAGATTGGAATCATTTCTTCTTATTGCTTTCATTGCAACTTTTTTATTGATTTTTTGAGATTTTATGTTTTGTTTCATTTCATTCATCTAATTGTCTTTATTGTCCTTAGATTATGAGGGTGAGGGTGGGGAAGGGTTGAAATAATAAGAAATAAAAAGATAAATGTATTGTGTGAAAATAAGAAAACTTTTTTTAGTACAATAAATGTGAGGCGGAGGTTTCAAACCACTAACTTCAAGAAAAAAGAATAGATGGTAGATATGACTATTCAACAAATTTGTTTTAACATTGTCATTAACACATCATTTTAGAAAATGATAAATCCAAACGAAAATTGTAGAATTAACAGAACTGAAATTTGGTTAATGTTGAACTACTACAGGAAAATCTTTGATTGATTTGGGATGGCAAAAGGGTGTGTGGGAAATTTCATTCCTCATCCCCAATTTTGAGGAACTAGGGTTTAGTTCAAGATTTCCTACAAGAAGTTTCCATATTCATTCATCCTTTCATTGAAGGTGAGAAATTTATATCTTAAAATTGAGATTGTCCCCAACATCAACATTGATCACTAATCTGTCATTTGAAACTAACAAAGTTCGAGAAATGATTTTAAATCTTACCATTTGATATTCAGGAAATGAGCAAGATTTAATATGAATGTGTTTAGAATTTTGTGATTAGATGGTACTTCGAAAATAAAAGTTTTACTAATATAAGCTTTTAGCGGGTGTTTAGCTCCCTGAGTTGAGTTGTGTTTTAAACTCAACTCACTATTTGGCTCAT
The DNA here is from genome assembly GCA_036507285.1 of Trichosanthes cucumerina. Taxonomy (NCBI): domain Eukaryota; kingdom Viridiplantae; phylum Streptophyta; class Magnoliopsida; order Cucurbitales; family Cucurbitaceae; genus Trichosanthes; species Trichosanthes cucumerina. Next base: position 7,687,954 of record CM071842.1, on the reverse strand, counting down.
GGATAAACTAAATCAACTCAACTCTGCTGACTTAGGATATTAAGTCCACCAATTTGTACACTAAGCCTATTAACATATTTTATCACCGCTTCTCTAACAACCGACAACCACCGTTGGCAATCGATAACCGCCTCCGGCGACCATCTCCGACAACCGATGACCATCTCTAACGACTAGCGACCACCTCCGACAATCGTCTTCGACGACCGAAAACCACCTCCGACGATCGGAGACCATCTCTGATGACCGACGACCACCTCCGATGACCGACGACCACCTCCGACAACCTTCTTCGGCAACTAACAACCACCTCTAATGGCATTCTCTAGTGATCGAAAACCACCTCCAACGACCATCTCTTGCAACCAGTGACCATCTTCGACAACCAAAAATTGCCTCCGACGACCATCTCTGGAGATCGGTGACCATCTCAGACGATTGACAACCATCTTCGGCAACTGAAAACCACTTTTGATGACCTTTTTCGGCAACCAACGACCTTCACTATTGACAGCCATATGCGGCAATTGACGACCACTACCGACTACCATGTCTGACGATTTACTGGTGACCTTATCTAGAAACCAACAATATCTTCTTCGACGTTATTGTCAACAATAATTTCCATCGACCGATGACATTCTCATGGTTTAAAATAATATGAAATGCACATGTATTTAGTTGGTCTTACTCTTTGCTCGAACAAACTTTCTTCGGACTTACAAACTCGGCCCATTGTTGGTCATTAATTATATTTTGTGAATGATAATTATGTTTGTGAACCATTTAAATAGGTCCTTGATAACCTGTTAATATTTTGTGAATATTTCACTTTTACATGACCTTAATGTTGAAATATATCGTCGTTTTATCGTCATGTTCATGTGATTTAACAAATATAAACAAACATTGTTCTTTTAAAAAAACGTAATGGTCATTGTATTTTAAAACAAACGACCCTATTAATAATTAAAAAAGGTCATGATAAGTTCCCCATTTGTAAGTTTCAAAGAGGTTCAATATATGTTTAGACAAGGAAACTTTAGATTTCTCTATTTTAATAAAAGTTCAATTTGTGTTTAAAGAAAAAAAAATACATGTGCATTAGTTTTTTTCCATTCATCAATTGTTATTTGTTGTTATAAAGAATACAACATTTGATTTCTATCAATTAAATAAGTTCAATGTGTATTAAAAACATGTGATTTCTATAAATTGAAAGAAGTTTAATGTATATCAAAAAGAGGAAACAATCCTACACTGCCTACCCTTTGAAAAAATTCTAAAAAAAAGAAAGATAAAGAATGATATTTTTTTAAAAAAAAAAAAAAACAATGTTGAAATATATTATTTTTTTGAAGTGGAGAAAATATGAAAAAATATGTTTCTAGATGATTGACTAGAAAAATAAAAAATAAAAAACAAAAAAACAAAAATAGTCAGCTAAAAATCAGTCTACTTCAGGTTAGACAAAACTGCATCATATACCTCTGACAACTCAACTCAACTTTGCACTCCAAACACAGACTTAACTCAACTCTGCACCTCAAACACAACTTCTGAACTCATTGACAAACTAACTCTGCCCAACTCAACTCAACGCCAAACGCCCCATTAATTTTGATTTATCAATAGAAAATTAAAATATGACAAGGTTAGAACAAGGTTTTGTTTGGTAATTATTTGATTTTTGGTCTTGAGTTTTTGAAAATAATCAGTCTTATAACACTTCTTTCACCTATGAGTTTTTATTTATTATTATTTTTTTTAGAGGTGTTTTCAAAAACCAACCCAAGTTTTGAACACTATGGTCTCATATATGATAACCATTTAGTTTTTAAAAATTATGCTCGTTTTCCCACAATTTCTCTTCATCTTGTTTATAACGATTTACGTCTTTCTTGAAGTATCGCTTAACCAAATTTCAAAAACAAAAACAAATTTTTAAAAATTATTTTTTTTAGTTTTCAACACTTAGCTTGATTTTTGAAAACATAGATATAAAAATAGATAAGAAAACATAGAAATTCATTGGTAGAAGTAGTATTTTTAGGCTTGATTTTCAAAAACTAAAAACCAAAAACCAAATGATTATCAAACGAGACCTAAATAAATAGTTTTTAAAAACTTGTTTTGTTTTTTAATTTACCTGAAAATTTAAATGTTTTAGGAAAGATGAAAATAATTGTGAAGAAATTGTGAAAAAAACAAGCTAAATTTTCAAAAACTAAATTGTTATGGAACGAAGCCTAAATAATTTACTTCTAAATTCTATGAATCCTACAAAATCTTATCGTTTAGCTAGGAAAAGATTTTACATAAAAACACGAATTGAAATCACTTCAAATTTCAAATCAATCTCTTTTTTGTGATAACAAAAAACATAATTCACAAATATCTCTCTCAATTCTTATCTTCTTTCCTCTATCTATTCTAATTTCAAACTTTTAATCTCTTTCTTTCTGAGAATATTTTCATTTCTCTGTTGGTTGGGTGAAGAATTGGGACAAATCTTTTGTTGTATGGTTGGGTTTTGAGATTCAAAATTCAATTTTGTATCGAGAACTTGAGAATTACTGAATTAGTCTTGGTTTTTTTTTTTCCATCCCAACTCATGATTTAGTAATTTAGTTGGGAAGTAAAAAAAAAAAAAAAAAAAAAAAGAAGCCAGTTCTGGATGATAAAATTGCCAGAAACTTGGCAGACGACGCCGTGGCAACAAGTGTCAGACTACGGTTGGAAAAAATTTTAGTACTATAGAAGTATTATACTGCTTTTATTCACATTATATTTTTGGGTTTATGAATAGTTTTTTTTTTTTAATACTAGTGGACCTTAATAGCGGAATATAATTAGTTAATGTAATTAGTTAATATGGTAGTTAGTGAATAGTTAGTCTGGTAAAGTTATCTTGTATTAATATTCTTGTGATTCAGTTGTTTTAGATAAATGAATGAGAATTGTGGTTGTTGAGTCATTTCATGGTATCAAAGCTTTAACGACGTGTGTCAATGACTTCCTCCAGTTCTATGAACAATGAATTACAGACGAATCCTTCGATTTTTTTTGCTTTCAAACATATGTAACATCGTCCTTGTTCGTCTTGATTCGACGAATTACTTGTTTTGGCTCATTGTGTGACATGCACATATATATTTTTGAAGTTCCGACTATTTGGTGTGATAGTATTCTGCTATTGTTTTAACTCGAAATCCAGGGTTTCATGCCAGGACAAAGCATATTGAAGTTGACTACCATTTTGTGCGAGAAGGTTGTTCGGAGTGATCTTGTGTCCAACATATCTCTTCTACTCAACATTTTGTCGATATTTTTATTAAGTTGTTGTCTTCTCCTCAGTTTGTTTCGTTTTGCTCCAAACTAATGCTTCCTATTGATGCATCAGTTTGAGGGGGTGTAATAGCTTAATATAATTAGTTAATGTAATTAGTTAATATGACCGTTAGTGAGTAGTAGTCTGGTAAAGTTATCTTGTATTAATATTCTTGTGACTCGGTTGTTTTAGATAAATGAATGAGAATTGTGGTTGTTGAGCATTTCAGACCTCATATACTTTTCAAAAACACGTTAACATGAAAAATAATAAATGGTAATATGAAAATTTTCTATACTACGATAGTATTAGAAGTTTTTTTGATGTGGTGGCAACGGCAACATGCCCAAGTGAAGAAAGGGAAAAGATACGGGAGAGAGGAAGAGGATGATGTCATGTCATCCCAGATGAGTTAACTGTCACATCAATATTTTGTTAACTCAACTACCTGTCAAGGACCATTTAGAACTATTTTTCAGATCTTAATTAACTCAACCATTTGGTTTTTGGTTTTTGAAAATTATACTTGTTTTTTCACAATTTATCTTCATTTTCTCTACAATGATATCCATTTTTCTTGAGGTGTCATTTAAGTCTAGCCAAATTTCAAAAACAAAAACAGGTTTTTGAAAACTACTTTTTTTAGTTTTCAAAACATAGCTTGGTTTTTGAAAATATAGGTACAAATTAGATAAGAAAACTTAGGGCATATTTGGTATGCAATCCAGAATCTGTTTTATGTTTTCAGATTCACTGAATTCAGTGAATATGTGTTTGGCATATGTATTTTCGAAAACTTTTCGCATTCTGTGATCAAATAGTAGAAATTATGAAAACAACATTTTTATATTTTCATTGTATCCAGATTCTGAATTCAAAATTTTAAAATGCAGAATTACATTAAACAAATATAAAATTTTTAATAAATACAATATTTCATGTTATAAATCTAATTTACTTTTGTTAAATTAAAATATATAATATAATATAGTATAAATTATATAATATAATATTATAAGATGATAATTTTATAAAATTTAGAAAAATCATGTTCATAAATTAATTAATAATTACTTAATTAGTTTTGCGTGATGATCTATAAATATGTTATAAGACACATTTTATACAACTGTTTAGAATAGATTAAATTTCTAAATCTGCTACCAAACACATATATGAAAACATGAAATACAACTCTGTTTTCATTGAATCCATTGTTTTCAGATTGCTTACCAAACAGACCCTTAAAAACTCATGGTAGAAATAGTATTTTTATGCTTAATTTTTTAAATCCAAAAACTAAAAACGAAATGGTTATTAAATGGGGCCTAAAGTATTTGTTTTGAAATTTTAGGGACCAAGTAGACATGAACTTCAAATTTCATGAACCAAAAGTGTATTTTGGTATTATTTTTCTTTTCAAAACTGGAAAAACCTTCCCTCATTTTAAAATTCCTAAACATCCCTTCAAATTCGTCATAAGTGATGAAATTAAACACTTCTTGATACTGGATGCTCACCAATTAATACATCCAAAATCAAACAAAAGAAAATGGTATAATTAAAAAAAATGTTTAAATATAAAGTACTAAATTGAAAAAACACCCCAAGATTAGGACTAAAATATATATTTAGCCTTCAAATAAAAACTTTGTGCCAGAATTGTTAAACTAAATTCAATGAGGACTATACATATAATCTTGTAGGGGTCAAAAAGATATCTTGCTTTAATTATTGAAAGAATATATTTTAGAGTTTACTAGGGAACCTATACACAAGACAAAATGAAGGCTTCTAATAACTTACATTCCTTTCTAACTGAAAATTAAGGCTTCTAATAACTTAGGGCCCATTTGATAACGTTCCCGTTTCCTGTTTCTTGTTTCTGTTTCTCATTTTTTAAGAAACAGGAAACAGAATTGTTCATTTCCTTTCTAATTGATACAAGGAAAAGTTTATACAGAAGATATGGGGGAAAGAATACTCATCTGCAGCAAGAAAATGAACCCTCAAAGTCAGAAGCGCCTGCTCGAGTCTCGATTTCGGCTGAACCATTGTCAGCTGTAGATAGCAGGAGTATTCATTGAGATCAGCTAGGACAACCCGAGACAATCTTCATTTCCCTGACAACAGGATAATTATGGTGTGCTGACGGGATTACAGAGCAGGACGGGCGAGCAACAAATCGGAATGCTTTCATTATTCCTGCCATAATAGAGGCAACCCGGGACGTCGCTCCTGTTTCTTGTATCAACTTTACATCTACTTTTTGAAAACTGTTTCCTATACATGTTTTCACTAAACCTTGTCTCTGCAGAATGTCATGGCTGCTGCTGGGCCAAGAAGAATCAGTTGAAGAAGTAAGGAGATTTAAGAACCTCTCGCAAGTCAAAATTGCCTCTCTCAGGGAGGGAAGGGAACGTCAATCCTGGATATGTTTTTTCAAAGCCTTCGAGCAACTGGTGAGAAAAAGAAAACAAAATAGCTTCTAAGGTTAATAATGTATGGCAGTATGGGAAGCCTTTCAAATCAGTTCGTTGTCATACACATAAAAAAAAATTGAATTCAGAAGGGCTCAGTTGTAGCAAAAGATTGTAAGGTCTGCACTCTACTTTGCCTTGGAATGTTGATTAATTGATACACGTTCAAGAAGATAAAAAGTCCACAAAATGAAACTAGCATCAAACAAACACGTCGAAAGACGTATAAATCATAGCAATTAAAGAGAAAAGGTTAGGCACATCATGAATGAGCTTTTTTTTCCCCATATAATTCAATTAAAATAAAATATCTTGTTTACAATTAGTGAGGTGAGGTTGATCATGAGCATCACGTCACCTAATTATCAGGGAAAAAAAGTACCAAAAAATATCTGCAGAATAGGTCTAACACAAGCGCACAGGTTGGTCAAACTAAATTTTAGAAGCTAAGAAGCACAGACACTTTAGTTTGGCTAGCATGTCCATGTCAGACACTTGGACATTCCAACCCTTGTTGGACATGTATCAGACACTTGTTAGCTCAATAAATATGTGTTCAATATTTATTAGACATGTTTTGAACACTTGAATATACACATAATAATATAGGATAAAAATAATAAATTCTGTGAGCAAAATACATCAAGCTCATTTTTTAAGCATATAAATGCATAAACTTATTGACTTTGAATTTAAATGATATATATTTTAAAAAACGTATCCTTGCCGTGTTTGTGTCCTAGATTTTTAAAATATAGTGCGTCATCGTGTCCATGTCGTATCTGTATCCATGCTTCTTGGTATGGAGACTGAAATACACCAACACAAATGCAGGCATACTGGTGTTCCCAAAATAAGTTTGAACTCCTTAAATATAGATTGATTTTCTCAATTGCTGGTAGCCTGGTAGTACTTAGCATTTTAGAAACTTAATAACAGCATACTTACACTTTCAAGAACGGGCATATTATAAAGCTCCACAAATTTTTCCCTCAGTATCATATTCATTTGGTCCACATCACAGGCATGTGTCCAGAAGGAGTCATGCACCCCTGAAACAGAAATACTTGGCTGGGTGAGAGTGCATCAACAGATTAAATTCTTGATAGATATTGTTCTCCAAAAACATTTAGAAGAAAGAAATAGTTGAACCAGCATTTATTAAACTGATAAGAACAGATACTACACTTGATCTTAGCCAAAAAGCCGAGAAAGGTATAGTTGAACCAGCATTTATTGTGACAACATTTCGCTTAAAAATAATTTATTATGTTGCACATGCACCTTGTTTTTCTGCTTCTCATTTTCTTTACTGATATTCATATATTTGACCTTTAAATAATTTATTGAAAGATAAACTGTTTAGGAATAATTCAATAACGTCCACAGCAGTTAAACAATCTATCAATTCTTTAGTTGAAGAGCATACCGCCGAGAATTGGTGCATTAATTGGATGAGTTTTAAAACATATATACCTTGCAATAAACTGGAAGTACACTTAGAAGTTCAATAAAAATCATATGTGCTCTGTGCTAATTATTGCATCTATGAGTTTCATAATCCAAGAAAATGTACTTAATTATTGTATCTATGTACTGGAAGTCATTGCCATGAAAGATTCATAATCCAAGAAAATGAAAGTCTAGTAAGATCTCTCCTAAATGGTTGAGCTAATGCCTAAATCCACCAAGTTTATGCTAGTCAAATCTTCAAGTTATTCCCATTGCGAAGATGTATTCAATGGTCAAAGCTTTGTTTCCATAGACTGGAAAAAGGAAAACTAACCTGCAAAGCGTAAGCCGGCGTCCCTACAGGCAAGAGCAGTGAGCATCATATGTGAACCATCCAGTGAGTGTACAAAATTGGGAGGAAATGCAGTTCTCTGCTTTCTAACATCCACCTGAAAATAATGTAACAATCAAGTAAGCTCAATGAAAATCTGAAGAGTTTCATATGATTCTAGACCAGTGACATAAGCTTACCGAGTTACCCTCTCGTCGTAAAGCCAAAACTTGAAGAGATGTCCTAATCTGCAGCACAAAGATAAGACCGATTACTGTGTCATCCTTTAATGACTCGTACAAACTAGAACTGGTTAATAACAAGGATGCTTGCAATTAGATTATAAATAATCTTCTACCACAGTTATTAGGGTCAGTATAGAAGTATATTCATGTACAGAGCACAAAAAACTGAATTCGAATGCTTAGGAACTAAAAAACTATTATCCTCCTAGCTCTGCACCACCACCAACGCTACAAAATTTCCCATGCCCATAACACCAGGGTTCTGTACACTTATAGCTGGAGTCATAAGAGGAACAACACTGCCAAATTTCCAGGAGCTTTCACTCAGTAGTGGAGAAATAGAAGGCTGAAATGACAGACATTTATTTTAAAAAGTTAATCAATAATGAAAATAGTGCCTACAGTAATGTTGTTGCCTAAAGTAACAGCCTAAAAGATATTCCAGCCACTTTGCATGAACTACTACTAGTCTCTGGGGTTGTGGAGCATCGAGGTTGAGAGATCCGACAATTTTCAAACAACAGTAGCCTTGAAAAGTCTAGGGTAGGCAAACTTAAGAGGCTGGTCAACGACACAAGAGTCCTGCCCAAAAAGAAAAATTCTGATCGCCTATTCCTGCTTTGTACCGGTTGATGTTTCCCTTTAGAACTCCACATTTTGGAGACAAAACTCAGGATATACGGGTACTAGAATTAGAATTCTTAGTAAACCATCTTATCCCATTCAACCCATGTGCTGCCTATCACTAAACACCAAATGGAGTCTCTCTCCTGAGAAACACACCATGCCCATCTCGAAGCAAAGGGAGTGTCTTATGCCAGGAGTTCATTACGAGTGTGAATCACACGTGCTTCAGCTGTAAAGGTCTAGTTGTTGGAATAAGATTTCTGTAGGGTTTGGTTTTGAGTTGGTGCATAGCCACTCAAGCAAATATCTAGCATATCCTATGTGGTACTCCTTTTAAAACGAAAGCAAGGTGCTGAGGTCATGTGCAGAGAAGGCACAACTTTTAAAAAGTTGGTTGCAGAGAATAATTTCTTTTAAGGACTTAGTAAGAGTTGGGAAGGTATTCAGGCGGTGTTAGCTTTTGGAGTCTTCTTGGTGTGGTGTATTTTCTCTCTCATTTTGTACAGTTACAATTTTTTTATCGTTACCAACTGAAGTGGGATTTTATAAGCTCTTTTGGTCGAAGGTGTGCCCCCACCTCTTATTCACTTTTCATACTTCCATTCAAAAGTCGTATTGATTTCTGGAAAAAGATTCCATAAAGCATTACTCACAAGATGCCGTTCACTTTTATAGTAAGGTTGTACCACAGGAAGACCGAGAGGAGTGGTCCAACGCACAGGCTGATTATCTGCAGCAATTACCTGCAAGAGTAACATATTTAACAATCAGAACTTACAGCGACAATTAGAACAGAAGTTTCAAAGTATGCCATAAACTACTGCCCAGAACAAGTTAGAATGGCATACCTTAGCACAATCACCAAGCCAACTCATTATCCCACGTGCAGCTTCAAATATTTCTCCAAGTGCAGCCAACGTCACCTATAGAAAAGGGTACAATAATATTAGATATGGAAATCTTTTAAAAAATAAACAACCCATCCCCATAAACTTAAGGAAGAGGTAGAAAAGTAAAAAAAAGGAAATACAAAACAAAGAAAAGTTAAGATTGTCAATGTTTTCAGCAAAGAAATGAAGATGGTTGACTTATTTTCCTCCTTGGATCGGTTTATAGATATGGTTCTTTCCAATGCTTTCTTGTGGTGCAAACATATTCAACCTTTTAGTCATTTCAGTTTATCTTTTTTAATTTTCAATTAGAGAACTTTTGTGTAAATGTGTAATACACCTTTAGGTGCTCGGAGTTTTAACTCCTTTATTTCATTCATTAGTGAAATTGTTTCTTTTTCCTAAAAGACTTATTTTCATTCTTTTATAACAAATATTCTCTAATAAAGAGGTTCAACAAAAGTCTTATAATCTGATAACACATGAAAGAAATTCTATTTCAAAAATAACAACAGTGATCTCTCCATATAACTTATAAGAATGTAATCCAAGTCCGGAATTAGTAAGTTACTCACTTTAGCAGCATAACATGCTGCTCTAAAGAGTAGTCTATCATCAGAAATGAGGCCCTTCTCCTCCAGTCTTCTTTTAATTTGTTCACGAGCTCCAACATACGTGACACCATATACAGAAGTCATCACTGTCTGTTTCACCAGTTTGCGATCAACCTGGAAACCTCAAGAAGTTCAAAAAGTATGTAAATATTTCAACAAGAAACAATTTTAAAAATCAACATCCATTTTCAAGGGGAAATTGAACTGCAGCTTGGCGGCTAAACCAAGAAAAACAAACCTGATCAATTAGGATCTTAGCCAATAAAGCATTTGGATTTGTCGTTGGATCCTTGTTACCATCCCTGATCATGATATTGTGAACCCTGGTGACCAATAATAGAAGAAAACAAATTTGAATAAAAGAACAGATACATTTTTCACCAAAATATATGTGTATTATGACTTATGAGCCTTTATTGATACAAGGGCATGCAAAAAAAAATCCAACAAGCAGTCCAACTAACTAAAAGGACTCTAATTTAAAAGTTTAACGCCTAACTGATAATTACAAAAAAAAGAAAAATCTTAGAAACTGAATCACACAGGGTTTTTTTTTTTTTCGGGATGACAGACAAAGATATATTGAACCACAAAAAAAGAACAACCTAAGGGCAAAGGGGCAAGAAGCCCCCTCCCTGCAAAAGACTAATGAAGCATCGCCCCCCAAATTATGGAGGATTTGAGTAAGGCTATAATTATAAAAGAATTTTTTGTTTATAAGACACCATAACAACAAAGTAATTTGTACAAAATTACAAAACGTATTGAAAGAACTTGACTTATATTCGAAGATCTTCTATTTCTTTCCTTACAAGTTTCCCACACAAAAGCTTGGACAGCACACCTCCACAAAACACTAGACTTGCCTTAAGACTCCACCCATTAAGAGCTTCCATCAACCAACCTTCCAACTTCCTTGGATGATAGACATGAAGGCCGAAAGTCCTAAGGCACTGGTCCCACCCTCTAGCCACAAAATGGCATCCAAGGAAAAGAAAACAGTCTACAACAAAGTGGAAAGCCAGATGGACAGGAAGTCTACAAACAGTCTTTAGTGAAGTGGGTCATAAGAGGTTCAGTGCTCGGTAACTAGAGTATATTCACCCATATTTGCTAGCCTACAACAACGTGGAAAGCCTTAGTTTTGGTTTTTACTCCATGCAATTTCAATCCCCGCACACGCATATAAGGTAGCTAACCATTTTTTTTCCTTGTAAGAAACTGAATTTCATCAAAGAAAGCTGTACAAAGAGAAGATAAATAATCTCCCAAGGAAGTTATACAAGGGCACTCCCCACGTGGCTAAAATTGAAAGGGAGTTGAAACTACAAAAATGATCAGAAAATACACTGGCTCAACGCTAGGAATCTAACTAAATCCCAGAAATCCTCTAGACCCTCACACATCTTTAAACCGTCCGCATAAGTTAGAAAAAGGGTGATTAAAATTTTAAAAATCAACCAAACAAATCGAAGAGTCACAAAAAGTTCATCCACTTGGTGTTAACCAAAAAGGAATAATAGATATAGAAGAACTTTTAATAAAAACCCCAACAGGAAATCATACAATGAACGGTCTCTCAAATTCCTCCCTTTTTACAAAAATTCTGAAATTTACTTCCATCTCTGGCAGAAAATTACCACAGCACCTTTGCTTCATGTTTGAAGTGATGAATCATGAGCAACAGGAATATTACTTTTACAGGAAACAAAAAAAATTTACAGGGCATTAATATGACAATTACTGCAACACAAAGGTACAGTGCAATGCTAACCAATACCAGTGATGACGGACATACCTGGCAGCAATTTCCGAGTAAACATCAGCAGGTTTATCTCCAGCAACTAAGTTAACAGCAGCTGCTTCCAACTGGAAATCCAAAATCATACTCTTTTAGAATATAGAAAATTTTCAACTTCAGCAAGTACACCACATGTGAAATTGATTATAAGAGACTCCAGCTATATATCATCCATGCAGACCCTAATGAAAGAAGAAGCATTTATTGCAACCAGGGTCCTCAATTCTCATAAACTATAAAGTAAAACATTAACGAGAAAAAGAAAAGAAGGAAAATCCTGAAAAAGAACAAAATTATTGATGCAAGAGAAAAGAATAAACTTTGAAGCCCGAAGGGAGATATTAACATTATAACATTATAATTCATCGTCACTAAACATATTAGTTGATGGCTTATGAAGAAGTTGAGAAATTACTGAAAATAATTTTTATTTTTCGCAAGAGAGGTCATAAAATAAGGAACACGAGGAATTTCATGCGACACAAATATAGATTATTTGGCCTTACCGTGTCTCTTCCCAAAGCTGCATAATGCTGTAAGCCATTGCATGACCCATCCTGAAAAATCATGACTTTTAAGCTGTCATTACATTGCTAAAAACAAATAAATAAATAGATGTCGAGCAACATAACAAAAGATAAGAGATGTCAAGTTCAAATAAAGACAATAAATAATCAAGAAAAAACAGTGAAAAGGAGAAGGTATCAAGATGGAGGTTGTAAATCTAATGAGAACATGAAATAAAAGCGAATAAATATTATATTCATTTGAAATTACAATATGGAAAAAAAAAAAAAAAAAATCTCCTTCCAAAATATAGACGATTTTCCTTGATGAAAATTGGGAAGGCAAGGAGATCCGAGGTGGAAAAACCCTGTTGTACAGGAATGTACTTACCTTCGAGAAGAATGAAGGAAAAAGAGCATATATAACACAAGGATAAGAAATCATCTTACAGATTATTTATACACAAGCTAACAAAATTAAATTATATTGAGCGAAAAAAAGGAATTGCTTGTGTCCTATCCTATTACTTCCAAGTGTTGATTAAGCCCTACCTGATGGATTGGCAGATGGGAAATGACAGTGTGTGGTGATGAGCTCCTTAGGGCTTCGGATAGATTGATACAAGCAGCCAAGCATTGGAAAGGATCTTCAGCAGTTAACCACCAACGATCTCCATTAACTGGGTTACTTGCGGAATCAAATATGCTATCCATATGGTCATCCACAAATGCTAGACGTCTGTCATAGGAAAGTTTTTCAACACCGCCAGCATACAAATTAGCTAAATGTATCTTCAGCCAATGTAAACCAGATTTTCCTAAAGGTCGTCCTTCAGCAAACTCAAGAACTCCTCGACAAAGATCAGAACTCAAATGATTCAGATGTGGATGCATTGGATATGCTCGGCCACGAAAATCAAGATTATGAGGGTAATAAAAGCCTTCCTCATCCTTCATTTTGCGAGCAACCTAACTCAAGGCAAATTACTAATTAATGTTTTTTAAATAATAATTATGTCCACAATAATGAAAAGTAAAAGCATATGAAGGATTCTTTCTTTCATTGAGAGAAAGGAAAGAATAAGCATATGAAGGATTTGTAGAGTTACTGATTAATGTTTTTTAATAATAAATACAGATTAAAGTTTTTTTTACAATAATTACTGATTATGTTTTGTTAGTTGGTATGACCTTCAAAATAGTTCATCAATCAATTCCAGAGTTATTGGGACGTGTAGTTGATTAAAGTCTTATAAAATTTTGACGGAAAAAAATAACTGGTCTTCATATATAAGGACATCTGTACTGACATTTATTGGGGAAAGGGCATAACCAGTTTAGCACGTTTAATCAGACCTCATATCCAGTCAACAGGTTAGGCAGCATATTACATTTCTTGAGGAGCATTATTCTCTAATCCAACTTTAGAAAAGAAATCTTACAGAAAGCTTAAGTTCAACATCACATCGTTGGGAATGCAACTCTTGGTTAATTTTCTTGGCCTTTCTCATGCTCCATTTCCATTCTTGCATTTCTGTCAAATCAAGAGGCTTCTCTGGAATAGGAACCTACTTGCCAATGAAGGAAGAGTGAATCAATCAACCACATAATAAGCGTGTAACCAGAAAATCATGCAGAATCCTTTTCCTAACAATAGCATGTTATAATACAACCAAGAATTTTATTCATGGAAGACCTATTTTCTTACCAGCAATTCACATTATATAACATTTTATTTTATGTACAATATATCATCTAATTAGCATAACCATAGGCAAAGAGAATATGAAAAGTGGAAGTATGGCCACTTATGAATGGAAATCCAAGTTAGCATTAAACTAGACAATATTTTTACCGATGCCCTATTAAACAACGTGATATTTCAAAAGCAGAATACAGGTTCACAAGAAATAATAATTGTTGGAATGGCTTTAGCTGTTTCATGAGATTACATCTTTGCGATCAACAAGGCCTGCTGTATTGCCACCTTGAGCCCAAATACTCTCCACTACACTAAGTACTCTTCTATTCACCCTCCACTTGGTGCTCCCTAGCATGTCCAGAGCCTGTAAATAGCCCATTTCAGCACATTATCAGATTGACTCAACTTAAATATATGATAGAAGCACAAACAAATCATAAGCCAAAGAAATTTTTTTAAAAAAATTGTGATATTTCACATAAAAACTGCTAAAATTTTCTTGCCAAATTCAAATTATCAATGTAATTCCATTCGGAAAGAACTTAGTATGCTCCCTCTCACGTATGATTAAATGGACCCATGCTCTGGAAGAACCATAAACTAAGGTAATTATATCATTACAGGCACTTGTTGTATATTAAATGGCCAAATAATTTTATAGCTCGGACCATATAAAAATAATATTGATATTCCAAGTCTAGATTGAAACATAGCTTCACTGGGGCATGTGAAAAAAGCAAAGGGATTTTGGAGGAATGAGTTCAAACTCCATGGTGCTCACCTATCTAAGATATCAAAATTCTACAAAATCCCAATACTTGTAAGGTCAGACATTGCTCAATGAGATTAATCAAAGTGTACGTGTAAGGTCAGACAATTGTTGCATGAGATTAATCAAGTGTACTAAGTTGGTTCAAACACTAACAAATGTGAAAAAAAAATGCAAAATAGGAAAGAGGATGGAAAAAAGCAAATGTGCAATAAACTAATTTCAATTTTGCAGCTCCATGCTCGAGAAGTTTTCATTTCATTTGCCCTTTAGCAAAAAAGGTCATTTTTTGTGGCTTGCCAACATTTGTGCTTTGCTGTGGGGCCTTTGGAGTGAGAGGAACGATATAAGAAAAGTTGCGAGGTCTAGGGAGGAAGTTCAGTCCCTTGCTAGATTCCATAACTCCTTTTGGAAATCAGTATGTTAGGATTTTTGTTATTACCTTTTGGGTATTATCATGCTTGATTGGGGTTCTTTTCTGTTTTTATTTTGCTCCTTTTGGGGGTCGTTTTTTATGTATGTCCCTTGTATTCTTGCATTTTTCTTAATGAAAGTATGGTTTATCATTAAAAAATTGAGGAATTCAGGCTTTCCATACCTCAAATACTTTCTGCATCTGTTTCCCAGAAATGCTCTTCATGGCATCTTGTTGCCTACTTGATCCATGAGTGCGCATGACATAAGAAGGTAAGAATAAATGCCCACCTTTATCATACCTGTAAGTATTTCCATTACTTATTTGTGATTAGTAGCAAATAATGACACAGTGCAGCCTACAGTTGCCTTAAAGCATTCCAGGATCACTTATTAGCCAGATTTAAAGCATCTTTTGATACAGTAACCATGGCAGGTGCCCTAAAGAAGATATACAATATAAAGAAAATTTATTCAATTTGCTTCATACCCTTTCCATTTTTTAGGAGGAACCAACATAGGGACGTAAGGAATTAACATATGCTTAGCCTGCATGGGATTAAAGACATAAAGTAATAGTTTAGAAGAGAAAAATCAGGGAGCAGAAAAATTTTCATTTGATACACGAATTCATACAATCCTATAAATAGAGCACTGCACCAGCACTCACTAGTGGTTTGCAGTACTCTGAGAATAGAACCACGTATAAGTTTTATCAACATATAGAAGAGTTTGCTACGTAAAAGGGAATTCTTTAAGCAAAAGAAGCAATAATACCACTTCAAACGATTGCACAAAATGTGACATTATAATTGATTTTTTAATCAAGGGCTCATTTTTTTACTGCCTAAGTCGTATATTTGATCCACACATTCTCTTCCGTAGCTGTTAAGCCATAACTGGTGTATATTTTAGTTGACTGTTAATTGACAGTCTAAAGAACTTCTTCATTAACCGTCAATTTAGTGAGATAAATTTTTCATTGCTTTCCATTACTGCTAATAGCAATGGGTTGTAAAAATTGTCCCTTTTTTGAAATCAAATGAAGAAATCGGGTTCATTGAGCTGCAGGTCTGCCAAGTGCCATTATGTATAAAGCAAAAAATGATCATTGTTTAAGAACATTTGTGTCACTTTATTCTTTTAATTTGTCACTTTATTCTTTTAATTTTCTAAGCTTAATATCTCTATTAGCTACGAAGCCAATCATAACAAGATTCAGGGGACATCTGCTACTATAAGTTAGAAAAAGAAGAGAGATAAGCATTAACAAATAAAAAAAATTTAAAATTTTAAAAAATAAAATAAAATCATCCTTACAGTTCTGTCAAGCCCTGCGAGCACTATGGGATCACATTCAATAACTCCATAATTCTTCACAATGTTCTGCCTACAACCACCAAAAATTGCAGAAGCATGATAAGCTGTTCCAGAAAAAGCTACCATGAAAAGAGTTGGCTACTTGATCCTGTCAAGCAGCGGCCATCTCTTCAAATTGACAATTAAAATCCAATCACCAACCATCCACTCAGCAGACCCATTCCAGAAAGGAGGAAAAAGGAAAAGAAACCCCAAAGAAGGATGACGACAAGAACCAGCACCAAATACCCAACACTCGTTTCTTTAAAACACTACCTACTGTGCATAACCCAATGACCAAATCTGTGGAGGTTGGTGAAATGAAACCTATTTGGTGGCTTGGCCGTCAGTCAGTAAGAAATAGAAAATGGACAGGTCAAATAAATCTCACCCTGGAGTTTTTGCAACAGGTTTAAACCTATGCCAAAATGCAGGTCGAATATCAGGTGGACTGTCAGCTGACTGGCTAACTGGAGGTTGGATGAAAGCTGATTCAATTAACAATTCTATGAGACGACTTCCTAGCTGCAAAGTTGATCAGGTAGAGAAATGCCTTAAAATATGGTATTGAATTGATTATATCGAAATATATAAGATAATAGATGGAAGCCACAAAACAAACCTTAGCCTGGGTGTCTCGACCCCAAGCCTTAAATTCTTCTTTCTTCAATAACTTTTGAACCTCTTTCAGTCTCCTTCTCCTAATTAGACCATTAACTCGTTTTCTCAATACCTCTTTCTCCTTGCTCAAACACTGAGCATCAGCTGGAACCTTTGTTCTCTGATTACTCCTAGCCTTCTCCAGAAAGCTCTGAATTCTAACCTGGGTTAAATTTGAGAGGAAGAGTCAAGCCCTTTGCACAATTGCTTAATGATGATAGCTTAGAAATACTGAGAAAAGAGCAACAATTTTCGTTCAATAACTCATCAGAGCAAAAGTCAAATTACAATGATTTAAACTCAAAAACTCTTGCTTGGTAACATGTTAAATCGACATTAGATTCATTTTGAAATATAAGACTGTCAAATTAGAGAAAAATAAAATTGATTATTTCGTATGCAACTAAAATGAACCTATATCAATATCCAGGGACTACAGTATTAGAACACTTTAGTTGAATACATCTGCAGTCTTCTCGTAGATGGCATGATGAATAACTAGGCAAACAGAACTCTATACAAATCATGCTTGATACCTTTTCAAATCCAGTAAGATTAGAATAGAGAGGCATTTTCTGGATATGATACAACGGGAAAAATCAGAAAAGAAAAATTTATAACAACCGCCCTTAAACTATTGAACCTTACTCTTAAAGTTAAGTAATTATTGCAATTAAACTTACTGTTCTGACCCCATTCATGGTTGAAATTAACAGCAACAATTTCAAAAATCTGAGGTATAATTGCTACTGTACTCAAGTTTAGAGTTGTCCCAAATGAGTTGTGCATTTTTTCAAGTAGCACTAAATGTAACTGACTGTAACGATAGTGTTCAAGCACAACAATTTCTTAAGCTTTAGGTGTAATTGCTCAATTTGAAAATCGAACTTAAAAGAAAGCATAAGATCTTTAATTCTCACCTCCTGCTCAATAGCACAACCAATCTGAACTGCAGCCTGAACGACCTGAACACAGCCATCCTGCTGCGCCACCATCAACAATCCCATCATCTTGTACATCACAATAACCGCCATCTTATCTGCAGACAATAACTCAATATGAGGCGCAAATGCCGCCTTCTGCTTCTTACTCCGCTGCGTTTTTTGCTCCTTCTCTATAGCCTGTTTCAACGGCTCAAACCAACCCAAGAACAAAGTCTTCACATAAGGCAAATTCGGAGCTAATTTCTTCTCGCACATTTCTCTCTCTAATTCCTTATACTCCTCAACCATCTTCTCCCAGGCTTCAGTCTCCGCCTTAATCTGCCTCCTCCTCAGCAAATTATACTTCCTCTTCTCAATTTCCATAAATTCTAACTTCACTTCCTTCTGCACGCTTTTGTAAAGCCCTTTCAGGAACAAGGAAGCTATCCATGGCGGATCCTGGATGAAGATTCTTTGGCAAGATTCCCCTCGAGTAATCTGGTGAATTTCGTTCATGGGTATCTGCAAATTCATCGAAGTTTCTGTGAAATTTTCGTGAACTGAATCGGCTAGAGGTTGAAGACGCACTGATTCGGCAGTGGAATCGAAGTTTATGGGGAAAGAAACGGAAGAAAGAGGGGAATTGAAGGTTGAGGTGAATGATATATGGGTTTTTCTTTCGCATTTGCACCTTTTGGTGGGTTTTCTCCATGCATTGCCGCCATAGATGGGAGCTTGAAGAGTTGGGAAGAAGGAGGCTGTCGATGTCATTTTTTTGAAGATAAAATTACGGCATTGAGGAAGAGACAACACTGTCTACCAGAGGAAGAACGATGAAACCCCTCTTAAACCTCTTGCTCAATGCTGACAATTTTTTAAGATTTTTTTTTTTAAATTTCGCCGCAGCCGTTAATTTTAATTTTAATTTCTTACCGAAGAAACTAGAAAATATCTTTCTTCCTTTTTTTTTTTTTTTTGAGCTTGAAATCAATTTCTTTTAGACGATTATAATTTCATTTAATGAAGCTTCAACTTTGATGAGTGTTGTGCCTTAAATTTGAACAAATGTTACGATTCTTACTCTCATATAAACTTTGGTATGAAAATTCGTGAATTAAAAATATCGATTCATGCAATTAATGAATATAAAACATATACCAATAATTTAAAATATGTATATAGAAAAAAAAATAAAGGTTATAAACGAGGACCTTCATTTTTTTTCATTAGTGAAGTTTAGAATATTTTTACACTTTTGTTAAAATTAGTGATGATCCTTGCAAAAATTAAACATCGGATAAAATTGTAACACATATTTAAAGTTAGAGTTTAATTTAATGGCATTGAAAGTTAGGTGAGGGGATAAAAAAGAATATTTTCCCCCTTTTTAACGGAAACTAAATAAAATTTATAAAAATGAGTTATATATATCATCTTCGATTTCAACTTTGAATCTGTCCTTTTTCAATTCATGAGTAAACTATTTTGAGCGTTGTTTGGGGCGTGAATTATAATAGTTTGTGAAATATTTTGTACTTCAAACATAAACTATTATAACTCATATTAAATAACTATGCAATTATACAAGTAAATTATGTAGTTTCATGAACTATTATAACTCACAAACTTTTATAATTACTATTATAACTTACCAAGCGCATCGAATAACAATCAATGCATCTCTACTCTTTTTTTAAAAGAGGTCAGTAGGTTGGAGCTCTCATCTTAATATGCAGTGTAATATTTTCAAAATAACCATTTAGGTCTAATTAGTATTTTAACTTTCAAAAAAACAAAAAAAATTATCGTAGTTATTATTATGTCACTTAAGATTCACCCATTCTAATATTTATCTTATTCAACCTATAAAGTTCTAATATATATGAACATTGGCATACATTAATATGTATGTTAAAGTCACATGAAATATATATATATATATATATTACATATGGCGACTAAAATAGATTAGTAGACAAAATTATAAAAACGTTAAAGAAAATCATAAAAACAGACGAATTATAACAAACATAAATGTATATGTAATACAATAAACATTTTGAAAAATTTCATAACCATTTGCCTTTTTAAAAAAAAAATTACGTCTGTAAATGATGTTTTCATATAAATTTATTTATAGTGTTATCTACTTTTTAGATATGTTTTAAAAAATCAAACTATATAAAATAAAAAACTAAAAATCAAATAATTATCAAATAAGACTTAAATTATTAATAATGTTTGTTACCCGAACTTATCTCTAAACCTACCATATTTCCAAGTGAAAATAATAGATAAATGAAAGAGACGAAACCAACACCATCGCTAATTCTCAATTTGAAGAAAAGTCAAACAAATGGAAATCAATATTAATTGGAGAGGAAACGACTTTACAGGGGTTCGAACTCAAGACCTCCGCTTTGATTCTATCTTACATCACCAATCAACCAATTAACTAGTAAGTAGTAATAAATTTAACTATATCAACATAATCTAAGCCAAGAGAAGCATAGCTCAACTGACATCAAGTATGACTCATGACCAAGAGGTTATGGGCTCAAATCACCCCACTCCCAATTGTTGATGTATTCAAATTAAAAAAAAAAAAACGTCATTCTCCGAAAGCTTTATACTACACTAAAGATAATTTGAGTTTTTTTTATTCTTCTTATCGAACAATTCTCGTTTCTTTTTAGGTAATTAATTTTTAAAAAATAACCTTGGTTAATTTATAAGTTTAGTCTATAAACTTTAAGGTTTGTATCAGATAAGTCTCTAAACTTTAAAAAGTTTCTAATAGGTTCATGAACTTTCGATTTTGTATCTAATAAGTCCATAAACTTTAAAACGTGTCTAATAAGTCCTTGAACTTTTGATTTTGTATATTTTAAGTCATTCAACTTTCAAGTTTGTATCTAATGGATCCTTGACGTATTCGACATTTTAAAAAATTCATAAACCTGATGGTCACAAAATTGAAAGCTTAATATACTTTTAGACACAAAATTCAATTTTATGTCTAATAGATTCATTAGTTTTAAAAAACTTGAATGTGTAATGTAAAGGACCTATTAGATACAAAATTGAAAGTTTGAGGACGTGTTAGATACTTTTTAAAGTTCAGGAACCTATTAGACACAAACATGAAAGTTTAGGGACTAAACTTCTAATTTAACCAATAATTTTCTAAAAATTTAAAAGTATTGGAATTCATTATGATTTATATATCATGCCAAAAAAGGAAAATAAGTCTTAGGTCCTATGTGATAATCTTTTGATTTTTAGTTTTTGAAAATTAAGTATATAAATACTAGTTCTACATATGGGTTGTCTTGCTTTGTCGTCTACTTTTTAACCTAAGTTTTTAAAAATCAATCCAAGTTTTAAAAACTACTTTCTTGTTTGATAATAATTTAGTTTTTAAAAACTGTACTTGTTTTCTTAATATTGCTCTACAATAAATTGCATCTTCCATAAGATAGTTCTCATATTTCTCAATAAAACACTTGAATTCTTAGTTAACTTTAAAAAACAAAAACAAGTTTTTGAAACTATTTTTTTTTTAGTTTTCAAAACTAGGCTTGTTTTTTTGAAAACACATGTAATAAATAGAAAAGAAAACATGAAAACCCATTGGTGGAAATAGTATTTATAGATTTAATTTTCAAAAACCAAAAACTAAAAATTAGACCCTGTTTGATAACCATTTGGTTTTTTATTGTTGGTTTTTGAAAATCAAGTCTAAAAATACTACTTCTACCAATGGATTTCTATATTTTCTTATCTATTGTGTACCTATGTTTTAAAAAACCAAGCTAAGTTTTGAAGACTAAAAAAAATAGTTTTCAAAAACTTATTTTTGTTTTTGAAATTTGGCTAGAAACTTAAGTGATACCTTAAGAAGGATGGAAATCATGGTAGAGAACATGGAGAAAAAATGTGAAAAACAAACATAATTTTCAAAAACCAAAAACCAAATGATTATCAAACGGGGCATAAAAATGGTTATCAAACAGGGCCTAGTTTTGTATTTTTAGTTTTTGAAAATTATGCTTATTTTCTCATCATTTTTCTATAATCCTTTAGGGGTTGTTTGGGGCGCAGGTTCGAAATCAAAATCATGGGAATCAAAAGCATGGGGGTTTTGCCCTGATAGGTTCTGAAGGCTGGGAATCATAAACTGTGTTTGAAGTGTAGTGTTCTGAAGTATTTGCTTCAGAAAGCTGAGTTTGGGGTGCAGTGTTATGAAGCTTGGGAATCAGAAAGCTATATTTTGGGTACAGTTTTATAAACTTTAGGTTTGATACAGTCTTGTTTCACATTATTTCTTTTAGCTATTTTATTCCTTTTAAATTTTGTAGTGTGAATTGTAGAAACTACTGTCTAACATGGATCAATTTTTTAAGTAACATTTCGATGAAACTTTCAATTTATGTTGTAGCTGAAGAATAAAATGGTCGCCGGAGGTAGTCGTCAACAATGATCGAGTCGCCGGTGTGGTCGTCGGAGTTTTCGTTATCGGTGGTTGTTGGGTGGTCGTCGGAATTGTCACCAGAGTTGTTGTCGAAGTGGTCGTCGGAAATGAAAAATCAAGTGGTCGCCGAATGCATCTGTCAGTATGGTCGAGTCACCAGTGTGGTCGTCGGAGTTGTCATTGTCAGTGGTCATCGAATGGTCGCTAGATTTTTCACCAGAGTTGTTGAAGTAATCAACAAGTGAAGGAGGAAAACATGGAACAAATCTCATAGGGTTGCACTCTTGAAACCCCATGAGTTTGCACTGTTGTAATCTATGGGGTTGAGTTCCGAAGCCAAGGGTTTTAAACACCTTGTTCCAACACATGGGTTTGGATTTGGAACCTAAACTCATCCAAATCAGTTTCAAATTCAAACCTATGTGCCAAACACACTCTTACAATTGTAGTTTTTTAAAACATAGGTCAAAAGTGGATAACAAAACAAAAAAATTCATAAGTAGATGTAGTATTTATATGTTTGTTTTAAAAAAAAAAGAAAAAAAAGAAAAAATCAAATAATTTTCCATAAGGGCCTACTTTTTTAGTTTTAATTTTTTTTAAAAAAAATTAAAGGGTTATCAAACCAACCGTTAATAATGAGTATTGGACAACAAACTTTAACTTAGCAAAGCATGGTAAAACTAAACGTTATAATAAAAACATACCATTTTTCTCTTAGTTAAACATAATGAAACAAATAGTTGGACCAAGAAAAATTGAAAAAATTCAGCATAGTGAAACAAATACTTGGACCAAAATAGTACCTACAACATAACTTTTTTAGAAAAAGGTAATTGCAAAGGTAGAAAATGAAACATAACAATTGTTGCAATTATGACCATATTTGATAACTATTTGGTTTTTAAAAATAATCTTTAGTTTTCTACCATTTATTTTTATCATTTCATCAATGATTTCCATCTTTATTGAGGTACCATTTGAATTCATAGCCAAATTTAGAAAATAAAAACAAGTTTTTTCAAAACTTTTTTTTTTTAAATTTTCAAAACTTAGCATGATTTTTTAAAATATAGGTACAAAGTAGATTATGTTGAGGATCCCACATTGGAAAAGTGGAGAGAAACCTCACAATATATAAGATGGGTTACTCCTCTCATTGCCAATTGGTTTTGAGATGGAACCCTATATAATCTAATATGGTATCAGAGTTCATTAAACCCAAACGGGTATTCGGTCCAAAAATTGAAATTGGGGTGAACCCAAGACACCATCTTGAGAGGGCATGTTGAGGATCTCACTTTAAAAAAGGGGAGAGAAACCTCAAGGCCCCTATTTGATAACAATGTGTTTTTTTGTTTTTTAAAATTCAACTTGTTTTCTCACAATTTTCTATTTTTTTAGTTTTTAAAACTTGGTTTTTTTAAAACTTGGTTTGATTTTTAAAAACACATTTAAAAAGTAGATATGAAACACATGGGAAACTATAGGTAGAAATAGTAATTATAGACTTACTTTTTAAAAATAAAAAATAAAAAAATTAAATGGTTATCAAACAAGGTCTAAATTATTATCATATATTTTAACCACAAATAAATGGGACCGATGACATCACTTTGTAGCTCACATTGAGCTACAAAGTGATGTCATCTGTCTCATCTATTCGTGATTGAACAGTAAATAAGCAGTTGAAAAGTGTTTAAATCTCATATTGGCCTTAGTCTTTCAAATTTGTTTCATTTTGGATTTTAAACTTTCAAAATGTTCATTTTAGTCATTGAACTTTCAAATTTATTCCATCTTAGTCCTTAAACTTTAAAAATATCTATTTTAGTCCTTAATTTTTTTTTAAAAAAATTATCATTGCCTTTTATTGTTTGTTTTAACAAATTAGTGTCATAGTTTTGAGAATATGTAATAACATGTTAATGAGAGATGATTTAAAGCTCTACAGGTTGGATACAATATTTGAAATATGGATATTAGATGGAAAAATAATGTAACAAGGATTATTGTTTTAAATTTTAGGTACTAAAATGAATGTGTTAAATTTAGGAACTATGGTAGAAGAATGGATTAAAATGGATATTTTGAAAGTTGATGATCAAAATTCAACAAATTTAAAAGTTAGGGGCAAAAGCGGTATTAAAGAAAAAAGAAAACAGAAGATTTTATTCCTAACCGCGGCGAGATTAGTCCAACCGAGTTTCCAAACGCTGACAACAAAGTCGTCCAAAGTGCTTGCGCTCATTCTTTTCCATTTCATCGCGATGGACTGAACGAACTTTCCCAAGCAAGAAACATCTCGCCGATTTCCAGGTTAGAATTCAAAGCAATCGAGACACAATTAGCTAAATCGAAGTCCTGAGAATTCGTATATTTCACTTTTTTTCTGGAATCAAAATTGGACATTCTGTTTTCATCTCTATTCATTTTAGTGATTAACTGTATAATTAGATAGCGTATGATTGATTTTAGGGAATTTCTTGTGTGCTATCCATACTTCCATGACTTTTCGAACTGTGAACTTCAAGATTATGCGGAGAATTGATGAAGGTTGTATGTGAATTAGCGGAATTCAAGTTTGTTACTGGCATTATCTTCTGTATACACGGTTATTTTCCTCATGGATCATATAAGTAGTTTGTAATTTCACGTACCAGATGAGAATCTGTCATAGATGTTTTCTTATAAAATTTGCAATGTGACGAGTTGGATGAATGTTTGAGTTCAGACAGCGGCATTGGAGGCAGGAGTTATCGAAGTGTTGAGTTCTTGTTTCAAGATGGTGAGTACTTCACATCTCTCTCTATCTTGTCCTTGTTTGAATTGAATTTGAGTCATTCGGACCTTAACCTCGCTACAATACTTTTATTGTAATTTGGTACATGATGTGTAAGCTAGAAGAACTAGTATGTTCTTGTTATTCTTGTAAGCATTAATTTAAAAGTAGAACAAAGCCTTTAACACTTGGTGTAAGAGAGGCCAGTTTAATGGTCAAACGGGAAACTTACTGCCAGAAATGTACATCTGTTATAATGTTTCTAGTAAGTCACTAGCAAATATACGTGGGATGAGGGTGGAAATTCTTTCAAACCAGGAGTTTAATTTTCTTGAAAGATCAAACATCCTTCACAACTTTCTTTAATGAGAAAGTACAGGCCTTTTTGTGATCATACAGTTCACAGCCTCTAGTTGTAGTGCCTTATGTAGCGATCTTTGTTATTACAACTGCTTCGATCAATGTAGACCAGGTGTGTTTTATAATCTCCCTCCTTCGGCAAGAGAACGCTCGCCTCCGTGGCCTTTGGGTTGTTTTATTAAATGCTGAGAAATCAAATCTTGTCACAAGAAACCTACAAAGGATATTGGGAAGCTGTGGTTTTTAGATTCTAAAATTGGCCAACCTTTTTTTCTCTGATTGATATTCTGTTTATCTGTGATTCTATCCCATAAATTTGGGGAAACTTTCCAGTATTCTCAAATTTAAGGGATAGGAAACATCTACTTGGTCATGATTAGTTGTTGTAGGATTTGATGCATTGGAATATGGTTGACAAAATTTTGTATTTTTGATCTATGAACAATTTAAATTGGACTTTAGAAGGTAGTAGAAAAATCCAAGGGTGGGGAGAAATGAGAAACCAGTTGAGAAATTCATGATGTTTCTTTGGTTTGTCTCCTCTTGGCTTTGACACATTTATATTTTTTTTCTGACTTCATTCTTCTTCATCTGTTGAGTTATGGGATCAGTTCTACGTTTGCATTTGGTAAGCTTTATGCTTGTTATTTTATTTGTTACGTAATAGATTTAAGTTTTTCTTGCATCATATCAAACCAAAATAAATAATCTGGTTCCTTTTATTTGTTTGTCTTTATAAGAAACAGAAAGGGTGTTATAACCCCCCCCCCCCAAAAAAAAAAAGGACTGCCTGCTTCCAATCGTACCAGAGTACTAACAACTTCAGTTGATTTTCAATTTCAATTGACTGTCACTATTCCATATATTTTTTTATGGCATGTTTATGTATAGGCCATGTATATCCGAATCAAGCGCCATAAAACAACCTACTTTATCCAGTGCGATCCAATTGAGACAACTTTAAATATCAAGCAAAAATTAGAGTCCCTTGTTGATCAACCAGTAGTTGATCAGCGCTTGATCCTGGTGGGGAGTGGGGAAGTATTGGAGGATTCAAAGACACTGGCTGATCAGAAGGTATGCCTTAAATTCATATATTTATTACATTTGGTCAACAATCATCGGATGTTATGGAAATATTAAGGTGGAGGAAATACAACAGCTGCAACTCTGATAAATATTTGCGATGTATTTCCAGGTCGAAAATGATGCAGTTGTGGCTCTAACGTTGCGAAAAGGTTTTTTCCTGCCCACCCCCACAATTTTTTGTGGACCTCTAGCACTTGTTTTTAAAAGCCTATTCTCAGAACTTTAAAAAGTAGGTAATATTGAGTTTTCAATTTTGTGTCTAATGGATCCTTGAACTTTAAAAATATCTAATAAGTCCATAAACTTTCAATTTTTCGTCAATAGCTCTTTGATATATTCAAATTTTTTAAAAATTAATTAATTTGTTAGATTTCAAATTGAATTTTATAGGTAATAGGACCCTAAACTTTCAACCTTGTGTCTCGTAAGTTCAAGAATTTTAAAAAATGTACAATAGGTCAAGTCAAATAGGTATTAGATACAAATTTAAAAATTTAGGCATCTATTGGGACGAGATTTAATGGTTAGGGACCTATTAGACACTTTTTAAAGTCCAAGTATGTATTGGACACAAAATTTTAAGTTCAAAGATCTATTAGGCACTTTTTAAAGTTTATGAACTTATTAGACACTTTTTAAAGGTGAAATAGACATGAACTTAGAAGTTTAAAGACTAAACTTCTAATTTATGGTCGGTTTGAAATGACTTTCTAAATGCTTAAAAAAATGTCTCTAAGTACAAGAAAAGTGTTTTTAAGCACTTAAAAGTCATTCCAAATAGGTTTTAACCTTTGATCGTCCTTGTTGTTGGATTTGGATTCGAAATATGAAACGTTGGCTCATCACACATTTTCTTGATCTTTTTCCCCTCTTTGTGTAGACGATAACGAGTTCGAGGAGATCGACATTGTCAGTCCAAACGATTTCTACCAATCTCGTGATGCCGATTCTGGCAATTGGTAAGGACTGAAAATTTGCTTCTACTGTGGGTAGTATATGATGTTCAACCATCAATCTTGTGGGGGTGTAGTGTTGAAATAACTTTTCTATCAGTGGGATGGAATTGAAAATGATGGATAAGAAAGTATACTCTATGCAGGATTAGATATTGATAACTCCATGCATTCTCTTTGTTACCTTGTTAAGTGGTATCCCCCAAAAGTTGCATTGGTGATTGAACTCATCCATGTATTGCTACAAGTACTATAATATGAGTTGAGGATTTTGATACTAGGGCTTTTTAAATTGGCCTCAAACTATATGAATTAGTTTTTTAATTGAGTTGTAAATTGAATTTTTCTTATCGATATTATCATTATTATGGTGTTTGTTCCAAGATATTAAAAAAAATGTGAGTTTAAATTTTTTAGAAAAGAGAGTCACAAATTGCACTCACGTGGTTTGTATGATTTTTTTTAGTGATAACATTAGGTCTTGTTTAATAATCATGATTTTTTTAAAGTTGGGCATGTTTTCTAACCATTAAATCGATGGTTTTCAAAAACATTTGAATTGTTAGCTTAAAAAAAAATTTTTTAGGCTCCTCTGATAACTATTTAGTTTTTTAAAATTAAATTTATAAATACTACTTCTACTCATGAGTTTACTTATTTTGTTATTCATTTTTTACCTATGTTTTCAAAAATAAATCCAAGTTTTGAAAAACTAAAAAAAAAAAACAACAAAAAAAACTTGTTTTTGTGTTTTGAAATTCGGAATTTGGCTAAGAATTCAAATATTTTTTTAAGAAATAGAAATTCATGGTAGAGAATTCTAGAGAAATGATGAAAATAGAATGTAGTCTTAGTTTTCAACAGTGTTTGAATTTTGAAAACAAAGTAGATAACAAAATAAATAAATTTATGGGTGAACATAGTATTTATAAATTTAATTTTTAAAAGTAAAAATATATAGCCAAATGGTTATTTATGTTATTTTTTTTCTTTTTTCTTTTTTTGGAAATTATAATCAGATTGTTAATTTTTAATGTGTTTGTGACGTTTATTATATGTTTTGTAAAATAACGGCTTTATTTTAAGGGAGGGATTTCATTTTAAAATTTATGGAAGACGACAGGAATTTAGATATTTGAAAGTATGACTAAAATTATAAGTGTCAAAGCATAGTGATCAAAACATGTCAGGGCGTAAGTGTGTTGATTAGGACAAAATTTTAGGCGATTCTTGACATGTGTTGTAGAATTTTGTAGTTAAAGTGAACGTTAACTTTAACACAGTTTAATTAGTTAAGATGTTAAGATATATATTCTCAACCAAAAGATTATAAATTTAGATATTTTTACTTGTTGAGTAAAAAAAAACAAAGTAAATAGGTGACTAAGCGGGTAGTATGTTAATAATTGGGAACTAATGAGAGTTTTTTAGGTAGCTAATAAGTGAATTTATTAACTTGCTTTTATATCAATTTACTCTCTCAATCAGATTTTATTTTTCAAACGTTAGTTTACACGTGCAAACTTGCTTATAATTAATTATATTAATCTAAGTCTTAATTTTTTATAATTGAATCAATTTAGACCCTTCATCTCAAATAATAAATAGTTTTTAAATGAAGGGTCTAGATTTTTGAATGTACGTACATGTGAGAATTGATGCATGAATGATATTCAAATTAAAAGCTTAAATTGATTCACTTATAACAATTTATGGATTTAATTGATGGAAATATAAGTTTTCACCTGTGTGAATTAACATTTTTCAAACATAATTTAATGAAGGGATGTAAATTGATGCACTTATGAAAATTTGAAGTTTTAATTAATATAATTATTAGTTTAGAGGTTTTATTGATACAACCTCCAAAGTTTAGGGATATAAATTGATTTTTGCCCAAAATATGGTTGGTCCTTAGAGTTTATTTCTATAACTTTTAAGTTTTAGTCTATTTGATTCCTAGATTTTCGATTTTGTGTTTAATAGGTTTCTTTTAAATTTTTTTAAAAAAGTTCTTAAACTTTCAATTTTGTGTTCAATAGGTTCTTAAATTTTCAATTTTGCTTCTAGTAGGTCATTGACCTATTTGATTTTTTTTAAAAAAAATCACGAACTTTCTAAACACAAAATTAAAAGTTTAAAATTAGTCCTACAATTTAATTTGATATCTAATAAATCAATTCATTTTAACAATTTTAAATATGTCAGTAAACTATTAAAGTTCAAGCACTATGATATTTTTAAAGTCCAAGAACTTATTAGATTCAAAAGTGAAAGTTTAGGGACCGATTAAATATTTTTTAAAGTTTATAGATCAAATAGACACACACAAAAAATTTAGAGACTAAATTTATAATTTAACTTAAATAAAAATAATCTGGTTGCTAGAGTTTGAAAAATTATATGCAAGTATCACAAATTTTAACATTCCTTAATTTCTTAAGTAAAAAACCCACCTAATAAAATATGCACTATAAAAATTTAAAAAATGCAGGCCATTCACGAGAGAAATATTGATGTTTGCTCAAGTAAGCTGCCATATAAAAATTTAGAAAAAGTGCATCAATGACCCAACATTGTATCTAAATGGAAGATTTTGAAGTTATGCGAAATGGGTTAGAATATTTTAGGTTACTAATCATGTTCTCTTCTAAGACTTATCAAAGTCGAATCTTAAGTGATGTGTTAATAATCATGTTCTCACTATAAGTATTTGGTTTTTGAAAATTAAATTTAGGAAACATTTGAATTTTTTAGCCAAATTCAAAAAACAAAACACAAAAGTCAAAAGTCAAACATAAAATAATATTTATGGGTTTAATTTTTAATTTTTTTTTATAAATCAAATAGTTATCAAACAATACATAAAAGTCAAATGTTATCAGATTTTTTTTTTCTTTTCAAAACCCGACTTTGCTTTTCATGGGTAGATAATATATAATTAAAAAGAGGTAGAAACATTGTTTATAAGTCTAGTTTTCTAATAAAAACAAATCAAATACCAAACGAGTGTCTAAGGGTTGACAAATTATTCAATGAGACTGCCACATAATAACCTTTTGATGTTTATATAATAATTTCTATGCCCCCTAATACCCTTTGGATATAAATTCGAGGTAGTTCTCTTTTTTCATCCTACGGTGAAAAACTCACATTGTGGCGCCCTCACCAAATAATTTATCCTAAGGGTTTGTTTAGGACATACGTTATAATAACTTGTGTTATTATAATTTGTGGAATACTCTACCCCCAATTATAGATTATCACAACTTATACTAATACCACTCTGCATTTTTTATAATATTATATAATTCCACAAATTCTAATAACCACATATTATTATAACTACTGTTATTATAACTCATTTAGTACCAAAATCACAGACTATTATAACTCAGACTATATTGTTTTACATTTTAAATAATATTATATGATTACACAAATTATAATAATACACATACTATTATAATTCTCATTATTATAATTCACTCAACACCTCAAATAACCTTTAAGAGGCTGTTTAGAGCGTTAATTGGGCTATAATAATAAATAGTTATAATAGTCGGTAGTTTATTATAATATGTAAAATTATATAATATTATTTAAAATGTAGTAATATAATACATAGTTATAATAGTTCATATTTGAGGGAAAGAATATTCTACCAATTATAATAATAACTCACTGTCTTAAAGGATTATTTTTTGAAACTTGAGATGATTTTTCTCAAAACTTTCATAATTTAGAAGGGCTAAAATGAATACTTTAAAATAATACATAACAAACAAATGCAAACGGATTGAGGTTTCATAGTGTTCTGTTGGTCATCCGAATTCCAAATTCTGAAGTTGCAGTCTCCTGCTTTCGTTCTCCGTGGCCAACTCTCACTACCGCCATGGCCCTTCTTCCCTCCAAGCTCGCTCTCGGATGCCCTAATTCTTCCCTCTTATCTGCAACTCCAAGGCTCTCTTCTCCTCGTCTTCCACCATTCCGAGTGTCCTGCGCCAAACGGACCGGCAAGAAGAGATATCCATCGGAAAAGAAGAAGCTCAAGTTGAAACACAAAGAAGTCCTCACGACCGTCAAGAACAAGTTCGAAGGCATTTGGAGGCTGTTCAAGCTTGGAGTTCCCGTTGAGAAGGATCCTGGCAAGGATTTTCATGGTCTCTCGGATGCTTTGATGCAAGAGATTGCTAAAGCGCTCGAGTTTCCGGTAATTTTGTCTGCTTCGTTGATATTGCTTGATTATTAGAAATAGAAACTGAGTGGATATGTTTTTGAAAGTACTGCCGAGTGAATTTTCCAGGTCGCTTCATTGTTGCCTCGGGAAGCTTTCTCGGTTATTCGTAAATCTTTTGATGCTAGAAAGGTATGTCTGATGATGTTCTTCTGCATTTTAACATTTATGAATTCTCTTATCAATGCCTGTTGTTCAGAAGGAATAATTGATTATCAAGGAGTTGCTGGGTTTCTTATCTTTTGCTAATTGCCTCACCGATGCTTCCAGATGTTGAAAGAACCCAAGTTTGTTTATACCGTGGACATGGATGTACATAAATTATTGATTCTAGAACCTCGTGCTCGGGATTTCATTTCGGACTTGGAGCCTAAAGTTGGATTGATGGAACATATTGTAAAAGAAAAGGTTTCCAATGATGTAATCAGTATCGTTCATGATCTCAAAAGTAATCAAGAAATGGTGGGAGAAAATGGACTTAACGGTCACTCTGGTCCTTGCGTGCGTTTGTCAAATAGTAAACCAAAAATTGCTGTCGTTGGCAGTGGGCCATCTGGCCTTTTCGCCTCTCTTGTCCTTGCGGAGTTTGGGGCCGATGTTACCTTGATTGAAAGAGGTCAACCAGTGGAACAAAGAGGGCGTGATATTGGTGCATTGGTAGCTCGTCGGATTCTGGAACTGGATAGTAATTTTTGCTTTGGAGAGGTGATTAATTTTGCTTCTTTTATCACCCCTTCCACAGTCTTATTTGGTTATAAGTTATTTGTGCATTGCATTATTGCTTTATTCGAATATCTTGCTTTCGACCATTGCTATTTTCTCTGAAACAAAAAGAAAATTAGCTGTACATCCCTCAAGTTGATTTTCTTGTAAGACAGATTTGTTTGGAACATTAACAAAACTTTTCAGTAAGTAGAATGAAAAGATTTACATCTAAAATGCTGGCAATAGGCATCCCCTTAAGAAACTGGAGATTACAAAAGAGCTCCAACAAAAAAAAAAAAAGCTTTGTATTAGCTTTCCAATTGGAAGCCTTATAAAGAACCATTTCAAAGCATTGCGCATCCTCGTGGACATCTTTGGAAATTCTTCTGTTTCTTTCCTTCCACAATTTCAGTGCCAAGTTAAGCTACAGAATAGAAAGAAAGCAATGGAACAATAAAATACTGACTGTACTTAATCATCTCTTGGTTAGAAATTCTTAGAACTACATGATTTCTTCACAAATATGTCATAGATTAAATACTAATTTTGCGTCCAATACTTTTTCAGATAAACTTCAAATCCAGGGACTAAATATTTTTAGGACATGCACTATTTGATAGTCAAACTTGAAGCTATGTTTATTTGAATAGAACATTTTTGGTAAGAAAGAAACAATAAACTTTTCCTAGGAGAGAGATTATTTTTAATTTGTAGGAGCATATTGTACTTGTGATTCTGTTGCAGATTGTGAAACCTTTTGTAACCATGTGTTATCTTCTCTTCGTGCTAATTGAAAAGATAATTTTGTAACTTATTTACCTGGGGTTATATGATAGTTAATGAATGAGTTTATTCAAACAAACGTCAATGATTGAATTCTCACTATTGTGTGCATGTCAGTGTATTTCTTCATTTATTTTGGGTATTCTTGATTAGATCTGTATGCACAGTCAATTGGGCATCTTTTATGTTTTTCTCATTGGCATATTTTCCTATGGTCATTTGATGTTGTTCTTTTTTTAATCCAAGATATCATGATGCTTGGCTCTTAATCTTTATCTTTGAGTCATTCATTTAGAACTTATGCATGGCAGGGTGGTGCAGGTACCTGGAGTGATGGGAAGTTGGTCACTAGAATTGGGAGAAACAGTGGCAGCGTGCAAGCGGTTAGACTTTTCCCTCTTATAAATCTATCAGTTTTTTTAATATAATGACACTAACATAGGTGTCATTATATTGGTTGTGCCTTCACAATAAGGGACCTAAATCTTGTGACCTTCTGAAGGTTATTATATAGATTCTCCACGGTGCCTGATCTTCGTTACAATTCATACTTCCTTTGTCAGTTGTGTTGAAAAACAAGGATTTTGATCTGATCTTTTCCCTATAAATGTTAAAATAAGAATTGCAGATAGCAGCCCTATCTCTGTTCCATTCTGCATATCTTCTACCCCTGTACTCATTTATTCAAATTTCCTCACCCTTTGCATGGCTTCAACTCTTGCTCCTGGAAGCGCTTTTCTGGTTTTAAATTTCAAAGCTTTTGTTTTTGAACTTCATGTCATCTCCAATCAACGTCTTAAAAAGAAAACCTGCTTTCTCACCTCAATTTGCAATGTATTTCAATGGTACTATCTGATTTATCTATGATATGCCTGGACAACTGAATTTTGTATTCTCATTCTAGGTTATGAAATCTTTAGTTTATTTTGGGGCCCCAAAGAATATCTTACTCAATGGAAAGCCTCACCTTGGAACAGACAGGTTGGTTCCATTACTTAGGAACATTCGGCAACACTTAGAAATGTTGGGTGTGAGTATCTACCTTATTCCCGTCCTTGTACTTGTAAGATTAAGTATTTTCTGATAGCTTCCACATTTGTTCAGTGTTTCCTCATTATTTTTATGACTTGATTCTAGGTCACTATCAAGTTCGGGACCAGGGTTGATGATCTGATTGAAGAGAGCGGACATATAGTGGGTGTTAAAGTTTCTGATTCAAGAGACAAGTTAAAGCTCAGCAACCAGAAGCTTGAATATGATGCCATTGTCCTAGCTGTTGGTCATTCTGCACGCGATGTATATCAAATGCTCATGTCTCATAACATTCCCTTGGTTCCCAAGGAGTTTGCCGTCAGTTTCTTCTTGATCCCTCTTGTTCTTACTTGGCTTCTTGCATCTATGCATGCTCTCTTTATTCCCCAAAACTGTTGAATACACGGATGCTAATAATGCTGGAAATACATACCTGCATTCACTTTGTTGTGCCAGATTTGTTGCCGGTTTACATGATCTCTTTTATGAATTCTCACATTGTTGTCCTCCATGCCTGAATAGGTTGGTTTAAGGATCGAGCATCCTCAAGAATTAATAAACAGCATACAGGTTGGTTTTATCGCTTTGTTCAAAATCGATTGCTTGTCGCTAAATTTTCCAAATAAAAAGAATTTAAAAATTCCAATAATTTTTGCAAAATTATGTTCGATGCATTCCTGTCAAAGAACTACTTGTTAGAATTATGGTGGTTTCATCTCCATCTTCATGCAAGCATGCATACAAATTTAGTCGGCTAAAAAAAAAAAGAGTCAACAAAACTTTGCAACTACTCTAAAACCCAGTTGACTTTCTTTCTTAACTACATGGTTTTGGCAATCTTTCTTGTAATGCACCTTTGGGTGTTTGGAGTTTCCTCCATTTCATTTATCAATGAAATTGTTTCTTATATAAAAAAAAATACATGGTTTTTGAGTGGGGGGACGTGAAAACCGAACCTTGTTGTTAACCATTCTGCCCGGATTTGTTATCTTTTATTTCATATATGTTTCACCTTTTTTAAGATTTAAACCTGCTCATATATTCAAATGTAGTATTCTGGATTGGCCAATGAGGTAGAGAAAGGACGTGGGAAAGTACCTGTGGCGGATTACAAAGTTGCCAAGTATGTTAACATAGACACGCAGGATCCATCCTCCAATTCTCCTGCAGCAAGTCGCAGTTGCTATTCATTTTGTATGTGTCCTGGTGGCCAGGTATGTTTCTCAATTGATTGCATTGACCAAGAATGCATATT
Organism: Trichosanthes cucumerina; assembly: GCA_036507285.1. Lineage (NCBI taxonomy): Eukaryota > Viridiplantae > Streptophyta > Magnoliopsida > Cucurbitales > Cucurbitaceae > Trichosanthes > Trichosanthes cucumerina. The sequence goes on along the minus strand of CM071842.1, from coordinate 7,652,180 downwards.
TTAAAGACTGGCTCTAGGTTGCGAGCTCTTCTGTTATCTGATTACTCTACAATTAGATAAATTATTCGATGAGACCGCCACAATATGACCGACAGTTTTTCACTGTTAGATGGAGAGAGAGAAGTACCTCGAATTTATATCCAAAGGATGTTAAGGGACATGGAATTATTGGATCCACGTCCAACGATTATTATGAAGCAACCATATTGTGGCGGTCTCATTGAATAATTTGTTGGGTGATTTGGATTGATTGGTGTGCAGTTCTGTCAAAAAACTGTCACTTTTTAAAATAGCTAAAATTCAGTTACTTCCCAATGTCAGTCAATCTGCAACGATTCATGTCTTTATGTCAGAAAACGGGCATGGTTTTCTCTCTAATTTCTGATACTTCAGAGAAATAGAATTTTAATACGTTTAAATGTAGCCTAATTAGGAAATTGGCATTTCCATAAATCCACCATGGTTTCTTAATGAATTTTATCATTAATCTCTGTCAATAGTAACTCGATATGTCATTTCTAGGTTGTCCTCACAAGTACAAACCCCGGAGAACTTTGTATCAATGGCATGTCATTCTCTCGACGTTCATCAAAATGGGCAAATGCTGCCCTTGTCGTCACTGTTTCAACTAAGGATTTTAATGATCTGGGTTTCCACGGACCTCTTGCTGGGGTTGAATTCCAGGTAGCTTTTTCGTCTTCTCTCACTTTGTCCTAAAAAACATTTTCTCTCTTTCGGCAACATAATACTCTCTCCAAAGGTTTGAGGAATAAATTATAGTAGTCATGTAGTCAATTTCATTCAGACATATCACCTTCATGTGATCATAATAAATCTATCTTTTCCTAAAATAACTTCAGGCCATTAACTTTCGTTATTAGATATTAGTGACTTTATCCAACTTACTGACGTTCAGAAACGATCCCACTTATTGGGATTACACTATTTTCTTGTCAGAGAGAGCTTGAGCGAAGAGCAGCCGTCATGGGAGGTGGAAATTTTGTTTTGCCTGTGCAGACAGCTACTGATTTTATGGACAGAAGGTTAAGAGGTGTGTCAAGTCACCAATCTCTGAAACTTCAGATTTGAGAAGATACTGCCGCTCCATAAGTTTGGACTCCGGAGATCAACAATATTTTTCTCGACATCTGACATACGAATGTGCTTCTTAATGTTGAGTGAAACACTGAAATTTTTTGGGGTTTTTTAAAATTTAAACAAAGGGTTGGGAATTCAAACTTACTAACCAACTGAACTATGCTCAAGTTGACGTGTTCATCCCGCATATTCACTGTCAGAACAATTATTAAGCTTCATTTTACCAGCTGTTTCCCTTTCAGACTGATATTTTTCTTTTCTTTTCTATTTTTCATTTGCTTTTCTCAGTGACATCCGTGCTGCCATCAAGTTACCGGTTAGGAGTGAAGGCCTCAAATCTCCATGAGTTATTCCCTGGTCATATAACAGAAGCCTTAGAGCAATCAATCCTAGCATTTGATCAAGAGGTCCTCTCTTAATATCTTTTCGATGGCTTGCATTTTCTTCATTATCCAAGCTCATGGACCTCCTTTTTCTTCTCAAATTTTGGGTGTTCAGTTACCAGGTTTTCTCTCAAGTGAAGCGCTTCTACATGGAGTGGAGGTAGTTTTTCCTCTGTTTATTAGGCATTTTGGTTTCAAAGGTTATCTAACCCCTTTTTCCTTTGAACGTCAATTGGTCTTAATGATAAATGCATTTGGGAAAGATATTAATTATGTATTTCCTTTAAACCAATATAGATTTTTAAAAAACACTCGGCCATATTATAAGTTTAGTCCTCGAACAAGATTGTGTCCAGACTAAAAAAATTGTCTAATAAGTTTCTAAACTTTTCATTTGGAAAAGCGAAGGTTCTATCAGTTTTGTACTAATAAGTCGGTGAATCATAAAAGATGTTAGATAGATCAAAGATTTATTAGACGCAACATTGGAAGTTTAATGACCTATTAACACTTTTAAAGTTCAGGATCCAATAAGATGCAAAATTAAAATTTTTAGAGCTTATTAGACATTTTCTAAAGTTCTAGAACCTATTATAATTAAACACAACTTTAAGGTTAGAGATTAAACATGTCATTTAACCAAAACATTTTGAACCAAACATCATAATTTTTGTTTCTTTTAGAGTAGAATTACCACCCTCTGAAGTTTGTTTTGCTCTCAGACGAGAACAAGTTCCCCTGTTCAAATCCCACGCAACCCCGAGACTTATGAAAACACCTTTCTTAGAGGACTCTACCCGGTTGGTGAAGGAGCTGGCTATGCGGGAGGAATTGTAAGTGCAGCAGTCGATGGCATGTATGCAGGCTTTGCGGTGGCTAAGAATTTCAATCTTTACAATGGTGACCTTGAGACGGTTTTGGGTAAGGCTCAAAATTCTGGGTCCGTATTGTACTAGAGCTAATCCGGTTCTCTTGCCAGCAATTGAAGAGCCTGTGACTACAAATCTGGCGAATCTCTGCATGTCATTCTCACTAGCACATCTAAATCAACCAGGTTCCACATTCAACCTAACTATTAAGGTACGTAAGTTCTGTAAATAGTTTCTTGATGTGTTACGACTTACGACACTCTTTAAGGTTTTTTTTATAAATTTTATTTTCTTGGGATAAATAGTGTCAGGTTAAAAAAAGTTTTTTTTTTCCCAGAATTTTCAAACCTTCTATTTTAGTCATAGAATTTTGTAAATTTTTTTAGTTCAACAATTGAGGGGTGGGAGATTGAACAATTGACCTTTAAGATGATAATTGGTGTCTTATCTAATGAGCTCTACTTGGGTGGACAATTTTATATAAAATCATTTTAGTCATTGTTATTAATTTTTTAATAAATGACTTAGGAGACTTTATAAGCATACACATATACTTGATCAATAGATATCTTTACACAAGTATTTAAAGATACATATAGTAGATTAGGTATTAGTTTTTCAAATTTATTTAGGTTCTTGTTGTATGATTAATAAAGAAATTAACTCTAAAGATAAATAATTTTTTAATGTAAAATTTAAGGACTAAAACATAACATTTGAAAGTTGGAGGACTAACATATAATATCTGAAAGTTCATAAGCTTGAAAGTGAGAGAACAATAGAATTTCAAAAATGGTAAAATAAGATTAAAATAGGATGGTTTTATTTTTTTTATATATATAAAGGATGGTTTTAGAAATAGTGACTAAACTAAGACAGTTTTAACTTTTTACAGGTCCATATTATTTTTAACACAATTTACACTTGTACTCGGTATATGGAGATATACTGGTAAATCATTTATACTACTAGTTACTGAATCAAGTAAAACTTACTATTTTTGTCATTCCTTTTCAGATTGTGCTATTTTTGTTATTTTTTTCAGAAAGGCCATTAAAAAAAAACATCCTAATTTGTATATGTGCTTACCCATAATGAAAACTTGCATTTGTGAGAGGCGGGGATTTGTGTTGTCCTTTGGAGACTTTGGGGGGAGAGAAACAATAGAATTTTTCGAGGGCTTGAGCGATCCTCTCTTGATATTTGGACCCTCACTAGATTCTATGTTTTTCTCTAGGCTTCGGTGTCTAAGTCTTTTTGTAATTATCCTCTAGATTTTATTTTGCTTGAGTGGAGTGCTTTGTTGTAAGCTTCCCCTCGTTCTCTTTTGTGAGCTTGTTTTTTGTATGCCCTCGTTCTCTTTCATTCTTTCTCAATAAAAGCTCGGTCTTTTATCTAAAAAAAAATAACGAAAACTTGCCTGATTTTTGAAAGCAGCCATACTTTTGACCTTAAGGACCATCGAATTCCAATGTAGTAATCCAAACAAGGTTCTGCATCATGTTGTTCGATTCGAGGTGGAGACCTACATCCTCTATTTAAGTAAATATGTGACAATTAAACGAGCTGCTCGGGCCATTTATTCTTTGTTGATTTGACTGATTTGAGCGGACTCTACTTGGTCCAGGTAAATGCTAATTTAAGTAGCTATGCTTCATTCTCTTCAACTTTCGGGAATTAGTACATGAATAATTTTTTTTTGGGCAAAATACACTTTTGGTCCCCCAGGTTTGGGGTTAGCGTCTACTTGGTCCCTGAGGTTTGAAAAGATACATTTTAGTCCCTCAGGTTTGTAAAATCATTCTAAATAGTCCATAACTTAACTTTAATCTAACAGAATGTTGACTAGACCCTTATGTGATGACGTGGATCATATGACAAGGATATATATGTTGATGTGGATGGATTACCCATTTTATTTTATTTAATTACTTGAAAAATTAATTAAAAAAATTAAAGTATCAAATTAATTTTAAAAAGGTTTAATCGATTATTATGCTCCCCATTCATCCGACTTTTCTTCTTCCCTATCGATAACTCAAAGATTTTATCGCTTCTCCCTCTCAAAATTGGTCAGAAGATTCTTTCGTTCGCTCTTCCAATCATCTAGTTTCTGCCGACTTCCAAATCTTGTTCTGCAATGCCCCTCACTTAGAATAAGTGATTGTTTTGAGATTCTCACTAATTTTTTTCATCTGCTTCCAGTTCTCTCACGACTCCATTCCAGTTCTCTCACAACCCCATACAGTTTTTTTATTGAGCTCTCTGTTTTGTTTTGATTCATATGTGAATTGTTTCAAAAGATATGTGTAGGCTATTGTTCATATACTATCTCAAGATTTTATGCTTGTGTGTTTTTTCTTCTTCAATTTTTTTGGGTGCTCGGATGCAAGGGTGGTTAAGATATATTTTTTGCATATATGAGTAAAAGTTTTATTCTCTTACCTTTTCGAATTTGGCTTATTTTTCTTTGCAATCCATTAATCCTAACTCAGGGAGATATCATAGGTGTATTCAGTTGAAGTTAACACATTTGACTTTCTCGTTCTTCTTAAACACATCCTATTGATTCCCTGTTTTGTAGGTGCCCGTGTTTGGGTATATTTCTTCAATCCTTAGATTTTTGTTGCTAGACTTATTACTTTACCATGTATATATTCCCATGATTTCCTCTTGCACATATTAACCTTCTATTTTCTTCTAAAAAAAACTTTCCGATATGTGTCATATTATTTTTTGAGTTCAAACCTCTTAATTGAGGTATGTATTAACTTGATTGAGCTATGATCAAGTTGTTGGGTGAGGATTTGAACTTTTGGTCTCTTTATTAAGGGCATATGTGTTAACTTTTGTTGAACTATGCTCAAGTTGATCTTATACAACATTTTCCAATTTTGACATTGCCCTTGTAACCTCTAAATTTGAAGATGTAATGTCTTCTACTAATCTTACTGGAAATTGCCTTTGTAACCTCTAAATTTGAAGATGTAATGACTTCTACTAATCTTACTAGTAAATAGCCTTCTTACTTTGTGCATCTCTATTTGCAGGTCAATGTTGATTCTCTGTCCACAACCATCGTTGTTTCTAACGCAATAATGAACTCAAAAACTATGACTGAGAATCATGGTGGACAAATTCCTTAATAATTTGGAGCTATCAAGCTAGTCTTTGTAAACTTCCAGGCCAATTTTTTTTGTTTGTTAAATTACATTTTTATTTATGTATCATTTAGCTCATGAGTTTTATGAAACAACTATTAGTCAATTCTTTTTTCCTCTCTAACCAAAATTGGAAAAAAAAATATTGATTTAGTTATATTTTTTAACTATCAAGTTTAATGGTTATTTGGACCACGACTCAAGAGTTTTTGGCTATTTGATCCGCAACTTAAAATGAATTAATGTAGCGAGTATGATGAATTAAGCAAATCATATTAAATTTTTATTCTTCAAAGTTGTTTAAACAAATGTACTTGAAGGAAAAAGAAAAAAACAAAATTACCTGCTCAAATCAAATTCCACTCATTTAACTAAATTGTTCAATATTAGTTGTATCATTAGATTTGAACCATTGTTTAAAGAGTCGAGTGAATTTCTTTTACAACCACCCGCTTTCTTTGATTATTTTTTATTGGGATAGCTTTTTGTAGGTAGTTTACTTGGGCGAGGGAGACTTCTTCACCCGACTCTTACGATGTTTATCTTCCAGCTTTTAATCAATATCATTTTTTTTATGTTTCTTATAAAAAAAAGATAATAACTGAACAAGAGAGAACTTTATGCACCAAGCATCGTTTAGAAATATCCCCAGAAAATCTATTATTATGAGAGGTCATAAAACACACTCTCGATTGGACAAGAATGACTCCAAATAGAGCAAAATATACAAGATTGTCTAGTTTAATATCTATTATATTATGCAGTCTTTCATCTACCACATTACGAAATATGCAACTTTAACCTATATAGAAATTAATGAATGCCCAGAAGAATAACATAGAGGTGTTCTTGATTTCAATGGGATTTGAAAGCACCTAACCTATTCTCAGATGTATACATAACAAAATTATATAAAGAGACTAATAGTATAAAACAAAATGCATAGTATACCACAATTAGTTATTTGAAGCGCAGAATTCTACATCCTATCATTCTATTCTCAAATGAATAAAATGAGATCTCTTGACTTGAATAAAGACAAAATACACTATTTCCATACATTAAAGTAATACAATTAATATGCGTATGGTCTTAACAATTTTAAACCAACTAACCAACAAAATGGGTTCCCCTTAAACAACGTATCCTTTTTACAAAATTAGTTTTAGATCCATAATGAGTGCAAAAATCAAATTTGAAGAAGTCTCCAGATAAGTCATCTCTTGCTACAAAACACGGCTTGAAAACGCCTCCAAAGCTGAATTGAAGGTTGATGTCTACTCTGGCTAAATCTGCAAAATATTTTTTCAATTAGCAAGATTGCATTTAAGCTTGTGCAACATAAATAAGTTGAAGTGGCGATTGAAAATTAATACCTGAGCACACTCTGAAATAGGAGTTGATCCAGAAACTTGAGGTAATTGTGAGTCTCGTACTACTGTAGCTCCAGAAGGTTGAGGTTGCTGTGAAAAATCTCTCTCCTATATAAGATAGATACATTTTTTTTAGAAACACATAACTAATTAAATAAGTTATTTACCATGTTTGAGATTGTGAATCCCATGAAAGTCTTTTTTCTTCTACTTTGTTTTTCCTTCCTAGCCACCGGTCCTTTACATGATCGAGAATTATGACCTGTCCCTTTACATTTACTACATCGAACAGTAGGTCCACAACGTTTAAATCGTTTGGATGAAAAGGCCTCATCCACATATTTAACTCAATTACAGACAACATGTCCCTATCAATAGTCAAAGAAATCTCAGTTCCCCCAATATATTCATAATTATCGGCTACAACAAGTTGACCATTGAAATGAAATATGAGATTAACGATATCCATTCTGTAAATAAAAAAAATTGTGTCATTTAAAATTGAATAACCAATCAACATAATAAAATGTAAAATATTGACGCCTAAAACTAACTAGCTTCTTTAAGGAACACCAAACTAACTAGCAAGAGAAAAATAATAGATATTTTTTTAGCCTTCATCTATTCTAAGTAAGAACACATACTTCTACACTGTATTCAAAACAAATCATATGAAACAAGTCCAAAAAATTATATAAACCATGTCTAAGAGAAGATTTCGAGTATGTGAGACGTCGTGCTCGACAAACAATAGATTTCAAAGCAAATTGACTTTCTTAAAAGTTTGATCCCCTTTTAACCAGAATTCCCTAAACAAAATTAAAATTAAAAAATAATATACAAAATAAGTAAAATAAATTATATTCAAGTTCAATAACTATACAAACCTGTCTACTGCCTAGAGAAGATAAAATCTATGCTTTTCGTCGAAATTAATGATAAGATTCCTTTTCTTCCCCTACTTTGCAGAAAATAAATCAACTTCGATTAAGTTGGCGTAACTCCCTGCATCACAAAGACACATATGCATTGAAAGGTTAAAGACTTCTGATTGCATTTATATTCGTCTACAATAAAAAATTCAAAGCGTAGTATATAAGAACCATTATCAAATGAATGTGGCAATACACACTTTTCCAAAAGAAGAATACAATATTTAAAAAAGGACTGGAAGCAGATGAAAAAAATTAGTGAGAATCTCAAAACGATCATGCACAAAGTATAACCTAACCCTTATTCTAAGTGAGGGGCATTGCAGAACAAGATTTGGAAGTCGACAGAAACTAGATGATTGGAAGAGCGAACGAAAGAATCTTCTGACCAATTTTGAGAGGGAGAAGCGATAAAATCTTTGAGTTATCAAGAAGAAAAGTCGGATGAATGGGGAGCATAATAATCGATTAAACCTTTTTAAAATTAATTTAATACTTTAATTTTTTTAATTAATTTTTCAAGTAATTAAATAAAATAAAATGGGTAATCCATCCACATCAACATATATATCCTTGTCATATGATCCACGTCATCACATAACGGTCTAGTCAACATTAAAGTTAAGTTAGGGACTATTTAGAATGATTTTACAAACCTGAGGGACTAAAATGTATCTTTTCAAACCTCAGGGACCAAGTAGACGCTAACCCCAAACCTGGGGGATCAAAAGTGTATTTTGCCCTTTTTTTTTTTCTAAAATCATTGCAACAGTTCTCCCCTTCTTCTCTCGAACTTTTAAGAATGTATTTAACTGGTTTTTAAACTTCCAATTTTTGTTGGATAGATCCCTTAACGTCACAAGTGTCAAATACATTTTTGAAATTTCAAATGTGTGGATTCAACATTTTTTAAAATTCACGAACCTGTTGGGCACAATCTTGAAAGAATAGAGTTATATTTAGAAAAATGTCAAATAGGTTAGGGATTTGTTAGATGTAAAACTTGCATTTGTGAGAGGCGCGGATTTGTGTTGTCCTTTGGAGACTTTGGGGGAGAGAAACAATAGAATTTTTCGAGGGCTTGAGCGATCCTCTCTTGATATTTGGACCCTCACTAGATTCTATGTTTTTCTCTAGGCTTCGGTGTCTAAGTCTTTTTGTAATTATCCTCTAGATTTTATTTTGCTTGAGTGGAGTGCTTTGTTGTAAGCTTCCCCTCGTTCTCTTTTGTGAGCTTGTTTTTTGTATGCCCTCGTTCTCTTTCATTCTTTCTCAATAAAAGCTCGGTCTTTTATCTAAAAAAAAATAACGAAAACTTGCCTGATTTTTGAAAGCAGCCATACTTTTGACCTTAAGGACCATCGAATTCCAATGTAGTAATCCAAACAAGGTTCTGCATCATGTTGTTCGATTCGAGGTGGAGACCTACATCCTCTATTTCGTAAATATGTGACAATTAAACGAGCTGCTCGGGCCATTTATTGCTATTGATTCAGACTGATTTCGAGCGGACTCTACTTGGTCCAGGTAAATGCTAATTTAAGTAGCTATGCTTCATTCTCTTCAACTTTCGGGAATTAGTACATGAATAATTTTTTTTTTCTAAAATCATTGCAACAGTTCTCCCCTTCTTCTCTCGAACTTTTAAGAATGTATTTAACTGGTTTATACTTTTTTGAGAAAAATTATTATAACTCTTTTTCTTTTTCGAGATAAACTATAACTTTGCATGCTAAATACTTATTATATAACTCAATTGACTATTATAACCTACTTAATGCCCCTACCTAACTCTTTAATATTTATTTTAGTCCTTGAGTTATAATAGTTTGTAGAGTTAAAAGATGCATAAGTATTTAGTTTGACTTATAATAGTTTGTATTTTAGGAGTAGAATATTCCATAAATTATTATAATACAAGCTATTATAACATGCACACCAGACAGACTCAGAGTTTCAAATTTAGGAATTAGAGTTAAGTAGATTTCAAAGTGTCTAGGATAACTTGTAGCTCTGCTTCTCTTAAGTGACAGCTATTTTGATGAATATTATTTCTTGAGTGGAAAGAAGTCAGATCTTATTATGTAGTTGCTACTTTTTTCTCTTTAAGCAATGGCAACTTGTGTCAAAATTATTGCCGAAATGGACCTTTTATCTTGATGTACAGTAGATACAAGGTAGAATAAGCGAAGTGACTATTAATATAGCCTGTTAATTTGGATGTATTTTCTAAAAATTATTTTAAAAAATCATGTTGCAGATTTTTTTTGGGGATCTATTTATGTCCTTTTTTTTAATTTTAAAAAATCATTTGGAAATATATCGGTTGTGCTTATTTTTTATTTATGGATTTTGCTTATTGATTTAAAATATAATTTAAATTATACTTGAAAACAGTTAAGGAAAGATACATTTTTCACTTCTTGACTTAGTTAATTTTATATTGAATTTTCACCTTCATCCAATTGAGTCATAAACGTTGAATAAGTTTGATTCATATTTTCTCAATATAAAATTAGAAAACTACCTATGAATTAACCAATAAATTACGCAAAATTCTACCAATAAAATGCTTGAACTTAGCTACAAAACCAAGCAAAGGAAAAAAAATGCCTAACTAAAATTCTTAAGAACCACTACCAATAAATGGAACCTTGTGCAGATACAATAATGCTCCCTTAACTACATGAGGGTATAAATTTCACTACGTATTTAGAGGGTATAAATTTCCCTACGCATTTAAGTGTTTTTTTTTAATTAAAAATAAAAAAAATTGAAACTTTAAGGCTAAGATTGGCTCTCTATCATGTACAAGGTGAAAGAAATAAATTTTCTGTTTAAAAAAAGTAGTTCGGATTATTTAAAAAGAAAAGTAAAAGAAAAAAAATTATCATTTCTATTATCTTTTGAGGAATTACAAGCTCATGATAATATAACTTATTTCCTATGTTACATTAGGTTGGAAGTAAAATATACATGAAATATCATTTGTTTGTTTCATATGCAGCAGAGCGAGCTTTCAGTGAACTCTACTTTATACATACTCTCAACAGAGTTGCTTTTGGATCCTATTGGACATCAACACTTGCAGATTCTGTATCGGTATGTATTAATTTATATATTTCTGTATTACATTGCCAATATTAGCAATATGATTTTTATCTTGAATGGAACTTTACTCATTACCAAGAGAACCTAGTTTGTATAAGAAACCGACTTTGATTAAGAGATGAAAAAGTATAGAAAAACGCTAGTCTTAGAGCCAAATTTATGAACCTCCTACCACGGGTCATCAATGTCTCGAAGAACTCTCCCCTTTCTCTCAAATCAAAGGCTCCAAAAAAACTAAAGAGAGCATAAATCAATTGGCATATCGTGTTAAGAACTACAAGATTTATGGTTTGAATCCCCAATTCCTATTATACTAAAAAAAAAAAAAAGGCTAAAAAAATTGTTAGAAAATTGGCCTAATATAAAAACTTTCCTTTTCAATGAAAATGTGATGTTGGAGGACCTCCTCCATCATATTCCTAGAATCCCGAAAGAATCTATAACATCCCCAAAAGGAAATGGGAAAAAAACACGAAAACTTGAATAAGAGATTTATATTAAGACAAAAAAAAAGTTTGATATTTCATTGTGATGTTTAACTACACAATTTATTTCAAAGAAGTTACATAATCTGGTCTGGATAAATTATTTGGTTTATATTTTGAATTTTCCCTTATTTGTATCTTTGTTAAACAAGGTATAATGCATATACATTTATACATATTTTATTTTGTAATTCATCTACCTTTGTTTTTATGCAAGTAAATGGTTCTGGTCTTCATTTTTTTTTTAAACCTTATTAATAACAAATATGACACTTGAATTAGACTTCACTATAGAAATATTCTGTTAACTCCAACAAATGAACTCATTGTTTGGTAGAAATTTTATCTGTTGAGTACTTTCCATTAACATTGGGTGAAAATGGGACAACTCATTGTTGGGTAGAAATTTTATTTGTTGAGTATTTTCCATTAACATTGGATTAAAAATGGGACAAACCCAAAGGTTCTCACATAGGAAGAAAAAGACATGGAAGGCATGGTCATCTGGAGTGGGATTTAATTTACTTTAAAATGTGTTGCATATTAATTATTCAGCACATGAGTCCCATCATTTGATATTGACTCTTGGGTATGTTTACATTTAGGTTAAAAACAATACTTTTCGTCCCTAAACTTTTAAACTTTCACGTTGGTGATAGCTTAGGCTTTAAACTTTATTTTGTAACAATTTAGTTCATGTAATTTTAAGTTGGTAACTAGTTAATTCATGAACTTTAACAGGTAATAATTTAGGCCATGTACTTTTAGGTTTGCTAAATTAAAATTAAAATTAAATGTTAATTTTAATTATTTAGACTTTGTTTGATAACCTTTTAGTTTTTTACAATTAAACCTATAAATACTACTTTCACCTATAAATGTTCTTGTTTTGTTATTTACATTTTACCTGTGTTTTTAAAAGTCAACCCAAGTTTTGAAAACTAAAAAAGTAATTTTCGAAAATTTGTTTTTGTTTTTTGAATTTAGCTAAGAATTCAAATGTTTTCTTAGGAAAGATGAAAATCATTATAGAGAATCTTAGAGAAATTATAAAAACAACCAACAAACAAACAATTTTAAAAACAAAAAATCAGAAACTAAATTGTCATCAAACGAAGCCTTAATGATTTAGACGGTGTAGCTTATAAATATATTAAGTCCCTAATTGATTTACTTAGGTAAGAAATCTTATTAGATCTTAACAATATTTTTCACAATAGAGATTAAGTTGTTATATGCTAATGTTCATGAATTTAATTGTTAGAAAAATTAAAGTACAAAGATTAAATGGTTAAATGTATGATTTTTTTACCTTACATTTCTTCGGATGATTTTTGGAGAAGTAATAATTCCTTTTATTTTTATTTTTTTTTTAATAGAAGTGCAAGAATTTAAAGTTTAACCTCGAGAGGAGATGCGAATTAACAATTCCTTTTAATTTTTAGTTATATGGGTAGACTGCTAATTATAAGATATCTTTGAATTTCATAAGTTAGACTAGTAATCATTTCAAACCACATAATTGAAGGGGATTTTTTTTAATATAAATATTATATTTCCTAAAGGATAAGGAAATAGAATTGTTCGAAAACTTATACTTAAGATATGATATTTTTAAAAAGATTCTTATGAAAGATGAATTTTATAATGACACTGTCATATATATATTAACTCTTCCAAGTCATTTTTCCCCCTTCTTGAACTACAATCTCTATAACTAATAAAATCAGAGGTGTTTTTTCTTTTTACTAATATTCTCTCTTTAAACAAGAATAAAAGATTGTATTTTTTTTTTTTAAAAGAAAACTCATTCTTGCAGTTTTGTTAGGATACCGCTAACAAGAAACTCGGAATATAATTATATTACAATATTGACTAAAAATACAATATTAAAAGCATTTCGAGAGGGCTATGTCTCTCCAACGTCTCTACACTAAGACAATACCAAAATCATTCCCCTTTTTAAGAACCCTAACTTCCCTATTTATGACAAGACACTATTCTCTAATTACTATTATGTCATTACTAATAAATTACTCATATACCTAATACCCCTTACTAATACTCTCACGAGTTTACGGGTTGTGGTCGGTCAATGATTAAGCATAATAATGACCACTTAATCAATAAGTTAATGCCACCAAACTAAAACACAAAATGGGCAGATTGCCTTTTACTTAAATGTCAGTTATTTCAAATTCAGGGGTTTTGCCATAAATTGATGATAGGGCTCTGAATTAAAAATCTAGAATAAGAATCTTTCCCTTATCCTATACATTTTGACCATAAATGGGAGAGACATCCTTTTGGATTATATTTTATATCATAATGGGAAGGTGTGGAAATAAAGTAACTAAATTTAGGGATTTTGTTATGAATTTACTTTTTAGAATTTGAGAGTTTTTTTTTTCTTCTTTTTTTATTCGAGTAGATGTAACTTGTTTTATAAAAAAAAAAGAACTGATCTCGTAAGTTTTACGGGATAATTATTTGATTTTTAGGTTTTTAAAATTAAATTTATAAACACTATTTTTACTTATGAATTTTTTCTTTTCCTTTTGTTATCTAGGATTAAAAGAAGTAATTTTAAATAATTTTTTTTAGAATTTAGTTACGAATTTAAATCTTCTTTAAGAAATGTGAAAAGTATACTAAAGAAATTGTAGCACCATTTTCACGCACCATTTTCAAAAACTGAAAAACTATGGTCATGTTTTACAACTATTTGGTTTTTAGTTTTCGGTTTTTGAAAATTGTATTTATTTTTTCACCATTTCTTTGCAATGGTTTTCATCCTCCCTACTATGATTCTCATCTTTCTCAATAAACACATGAATTCTTAGCTAAATTCTAAAAACAAAAACAAATTTTTGGAAACTACTTTTTTTAGTTTTCAAATCTTGGCTTGATTTTTTAAAACACATTTAAAAGGTAGATGAGAAAATATAGAAAGTTATGGGTGAAAGTAGTGTTTATAGGCTTAATTTTCAAAAATAAAAAACTAAATAGTTATCGAATGAGGCTGAAATTGTTATCAAATAATCCTTTTGTTATTTAAAGTAATTTTACAAATTTTCAAACTTATCTCCAATGTTTTAAAAGTTTTAATTCCATCATCTAATATTTAAAATTTTTAATGACACCTGTATTTAATAAAGAGTTGAAATTAAATAACGGTTTTATTATATGACATTTTTTCTATAAAAAAATTGCATGTTAAATATCAATTTCACCTCTATATAAAGCCTACCTACCTGAGTTAAAAATCCCATTTGATAAGGTACTATTATAGGGCACTTCATCTATATATTTGACCATATCAAAAGAATGCTACCAAAAAAGTGGTGCGATTGTATGTCATTTAAAATGTCATGTTCCTATTTTATATTTCAATTTCAACAATATAATCTAGTAGAAATTTGACTAAAAGGGTTTGAAACATTGAGGATGAAATTAAAAACTTTTAAAATACAAGAGATGGAATTTTAAAATAGTGTATACTAATTACAATAATTAATCAATAAGATTGTTATGGTCTCTAATGATTAATAATTGAAGGTGGTCTTAATTTTTCAAAACATTTCTAATTAAATCCATTTAAATTTAATATAGTATAGTAATGTTTATACAAAATTTGAAAGATGATGATGGGATGAGAATGAGATTTGGACTTTCTAATAAAACAAATGGCACCTAGTTGTGATTTTTAAATTATTTGTCTTTGGCTCTTGGTTGCTTTGGAAGTCTATAAGGGGGTGTTTGGTTTATAGGGTTGGGTTGAGTTGAGTTGGGTTAATAACCCAACTCCTTATTTGTTTCACCAACAATTATAACCGGTGACTTAATAACCCAACCCCATGGAGTTGAGTTATTAACTCAACCGTACTCCGGCAACTTTCCAACGACGGTCCGGCGAGTCTCCGACGACGATCCGACGAGTCTCCGGTGACAATCCGGCGAGTCTCCGACGACGGTCCGGCGACTCTCCGACGACTTCCCCGACGACTGTCCAGCGAGATGAAGAAAGTGGAGAAAAGAAGAAGATGATGAGAGTTTTGAAGTGTCTTTAAGTTGCTAATACTTAAACTCTAAACTACATTTGCACAAGAACAAGTAAGTTAAAAGCATAGCATAACTAGTGTCAACACACAAGCAACTCAAATAACTTTAACTAGAATTCCTGCGAGAGGCTATGTCTACGATGTAGGCGAGTATGCAGAATCTAAGACCCATGCTCTGATACCAATTGTAACAACCCTAATTTTTCAAATTCAAAATTTTCTAGGGACGTTACTAAGCAACATTGCCTACACCGAAAATTTTGGTAGCATAACGACGCTACTAAGACCTTGATGACATATCTAATATTTTGTAGATATGCAACTTCAATATGACATAAAATATTTAAGTATGTTGACATATTTTTAACATCTTCACAAGGTAAACTATTTATTCCATTCTAAAGATGTCCATAGACAATGCATGTGTTTAGACAAATTTAAATAAACACTCTTCATTAGGGGTGTACATAAGTCGGGTTGGGGTTGGTTATCTTTAGTTTTTTTGGACCAACCTGAATTTTCGGGTTGGTCATTATTCCAACTCAAATAACCCTATTCATGAGGGTAACCCAACCCAACATTTTCGGGTTGGGTCATTGGGTTAGCTTTTTTTTTTTTTCTTCTTTTTTTAATTTAAAATTTATATAAAAACCAAAATTAATATAAATATAAAAAATTCAAGAATTAAAAAAGTCCAAATGAATTTATACTAAATTAATATAAATATATATGTATTATTTGAATTTTGAGTTTTAATTTTGCAATCTTTATATTTATATATTATTGTAATTTTGCAATAAATAAATTTTGTTCACTAAAACATGTCTTTAACCTCATTTTAATATTTTACAAACTACAACATTTATCAATATAATTGAGTTTGATCTAAGTCGACATCATTTAAGACGAATGGTTGGATATGATTGCAGATCAAATTTGAACAACATTTGAAGAATAAAATAATTTTATTTATTTACTTTTATTATTAATTAATTTTGCATCGAGACTTGTTGGTATTTGATAATATAAATTTGTTATAATTAATTGTATATTCATATATTTTAATGCATGTTATATATTTTATATTATATAACTAAATTCTTTTTAAACTATAAAAAATGACAAAAAAAAAATGAGATAAAGAAAACATTTAAAAACAAGAAACAAGAAACGGTTATTAAACAAGTTTATGTTTCTATTTCTAGAAATAGTTATCAAACATATTCTTGTTTCTTATTCTTAAAAAATGAGAAACGAGAAACAGAAAATAAGAAACATGAACGCGGGGCTTATATTGCCCACTATCTTTTAATTGATATTCCCTATTAAGATAAGAATAAATGATAGAATATTCTACCATTTAGCTAACAAAACATGTTAGCTGATCATTAAAAAAAAAAAAAGTAAAAAACCAAAAAAGGAAAACAAAATAATTGGTACCCCATTAAAGATCATGATGGCCCACAATGTGAGATGAAAGTTCCCTTACATAGGTTATGTCTAAGTCATGGGCATGTGGGAAAACTAATTAGGGTTTTTTTTTTCTTCTTTTTGAAAATATTATTTTGATCTATGTAGTTGGGATATTGTTTCATTTTGATTTTTGTACTTTCAAATATCCAAATTTAGTTTTTGTACTTTCAATAAAACTTAAATTTGGTCGTTTGTTGTTAATTTTTTTTTTTAAATAGTCTCTATTAATTTGACCAATTTTAAACTTTATTGAAAGTAATCATTAGTTTGAAAGTAATTTTGATATAGAAGAATAAAATGGTCGAATAATAGATTTTGGAAGGGCATGTGAGTTTGAGAGATGCATTGCACCGAAAGTTGATTCCTAAATATATTAGCTTTATGTAAAAGGTAGAGTGCATGGGCAGATCTATATGGGGAAAAGTGGGGGCCATGCTCCTCCTCCAAATTTTAAATAAATTTAGTATTCTATAATATGCAACTGTTTGATTTAAAAAAATTACAGCATTCGTTATATTTTTTTATAATACACTTGAATTAGGTAATAGTTTGTCGTCCCAACGGTAAGACTGGGTCCGCTAATCTATGAGTAAGACTGGGTCCGCTAATCCATAAATAAGACGTGAAAAGATATTGGTGATTATTGTAAGTAGAAACCATATATATGACACAATTGGTGATCCGAAATAGATAGAGTTGGTTTATATTTACAACCAGTTGAAGCTTTCAATAAAATTCCGTCACAGCAAGGTGGAACTGCATGCTTGGAAGCATAGCATTGAGGTACATCATTTTATGTGCATTTCTTTCTTATTCTGAATTGCTTCTAAAATTTTGGTTCAGACCATCTCTTTGAAGCAAAATTTAAAAAGGTGAAAGTAGGTGCTAGGGAGCAAAACAGTTTTGATGATAGCATTGTGATAGAAATGCATTTCATTTCACTTTGGGGACTCCAACAGATAAGATAGAAGAAGAAGAAGCAGACTGAGATAGAAGAAGAAGACGAGGCAGAAGTTGTCGTTCGTGAGAGAGAAGAAGAAGATCGAGGAAGGCCTGAGGCACAACCTTTACGACGGAGGCGTCAGGCGTCAAAGAAGAGAAGTTCCAAGGTTAGGGTTTTTAAAAATCAATTGGGCTTGGGCCTCAACGCTTTGATGCTTTTAAACGAATTTATTTTTATTTTTATTTTATTTATATTTATATAAAATGGTGGTTCGGTTCAACGGTTTTTTATGTGGATGAACCAAACCGAACCGAACCGCTCGGTTTCTGCTGCAATGAAACCGAAAAACTGAGTTCTTTCTAAAAAACCGAACAATTCATTTGGTTCGGTTCTTCAGTTCGGACGCACACCCCTACCAAACAAACCTATTTTTTAAAAATGAAAAACTAAAGATAAATTGGTTATGAAAGAAAGTATAGTGACAAACATGTATGATTGTTATGAAATAGCCTTTCGTCTCGGTTTTTTTGTTTCAGTTTCTTTGTGTTTGTCAATTTTGCTTTCAAATATATATATATATATACTGATTTACTTATTCTTATAAAAAATGTTAGTCTCCTTTCATAACTTTTTAGTTTTTAATTTTTAATTTTTTAAAATTTAAATCTATAAATATTATTTTTAGATTTTTTTGTTTTATTATCTACTTATGTTTTAAAAACTAACTTAAAATTTAAAAATTAAAAATAAAATAGTTTTCAAAAGTTTGTTTTTATTTTTTAGATTAGGCTAAGAATTCAAATGTGAGAAAATAAATACTTTGGGAAGAAAGAAGGGATTGAAGAGAACTCATGAGAAAATAAATACTATTTTTAAAAACTAAAAATAACAAACTATTTTTCTCTCTCTAATTAGAAATATTCTTTTTTCTCTCTTTTTGAAAAAGTTTCATTCCTCTCATAAATTTCAATGCTTGTATTTTAAGAAACAAAAAAGCCCTTCCAATTAAGTAATCTCTCCCTCTCCTATCTCCACCATCTTCATTTTTCTTTCTAGGTCTATGTAATAGAAAATAACTATATTTAACTTGTTTTTCTTATTATTATTTTTATTATTATTCTTCTTATTATTATTGTATTTTCAAATTTCAACCAAACAGTTTTCAAATTTTTTAATTTAAATTTAAATACGGTTTTTAGATATAATGAAATTAATGAATTTGTTTTTTGTTTTTTGCTTTAATTATTTATTTTCGGAAACAAATTTTTGGATGGGCTAAGCCTTCATTCAATACTCCACCAATTTCTGAGACATCAATTTTGCAAAACGTACCTTCTAAAATCACTACAATTGATGAGCTTTGGAATAGCTGGATTTTAGTTTTCCCCTCATCGAACTCGATCACAATAACCAATGATGAATAGCGCGAACACCTTGATGCTGATTGCTAGAAGATCACTCACCAATATCCAAAGCCCAACTCTGAGCTTTCGTTGCTTCTGTTCTGAATCCTCCTCCTCGTCTCCCTCGTCTTCTCCTTCTGCAACAAACAATAAGCTCTTTGTCGCAGGTTCGTGTCTCTTTCACAATCCAGTCAAACAGATGCACTACCCACATGATTCAAATGGTTTATACATCGAATTTGATCTTGTTTTTTCATGTGGATTGTGTAGGGTTGTCGTGGTCGATGGACGAGATATCCTTGAAAGATGCGTTTTCTTCCTTTGGGGAGGTTACTGAAGGTAATCGTGAATCTTGAGTTTATGCCTTTGGTTATATGGGTTGTAGTCTACATGTTCGACGAAATGTCTGGTCGATTTTAGACCTCTGTTCATCACTTGTGCTTCTGGGTCAAAACCTTTTTGCTGCATTCTCATTCATGATTCATAATTCTGGGGATTTTTTTTTAATAAAAAAAGTGTTTCATTGAAGCTTCCTAATTTATGAGTCTTGTCATGAGGGGCATGGTGCCTTGTGGAAATCAATAGAGCAAAGGAGCATATTGTTTTGTAGCATTTTACAATGAATCTGTGGTTTTCTTGGATTTTTGAGACAGCAAAGCAATGAGAATTTTCGAGAATGCAAAATTAATATTTGAGAGGTGGGAAATTAAAATTTATGTATGAGTTTAAAGGAGTTTGAGGTCCATTGGTGATCACTCTGAAACTTCACCAGGAAAATAGCTTATGGACATGGAGTCCATTCGATATAGTTAAAGATGAAAATTGGGAGACCGCCGTGAAACTTCAGAGGTGATCGCAGTAGAAACTTTCATATCTATTGGTGATCACTCTGAAACTTCTCCAGCAAATAGCCTATGGAGTTCATTTGATTTGGTTTGGATGAAATTTAGTGATTATTGTGAAATTTTAGTGATCATCACTAAAGGAACTTTGATATCCATTGGTGAATACTTTGAAATTTCATCTGCAAGTAGCTCGTGGAGTCATATGTTAAGTTTGAATGATGTTATGTTTGCTTGACAGTCAGGATAGTGTATGATAAAGACTCTGGTCGATCCAGAGGCTTTGGATTTGTAAACTTCACAAACGAAGATGATGCACAATGTGCAAAAGATGCAATGGATGGAAAGGCAAGTCATTAGTAAAAAAGTTGTACGAATTTATGGTCCTTTCACTTTTAAAGTTTAATCTATGATCATTCAAAATGAAAGTTTTCACAACACTTGCAGGCATTATTAGGGCGACCATTGAGGATAAGCTTTGCCCTCGACAAAGTTCGTGGTGGACCTGTTGTCGTTCCTCGACTTTCAAACATAGACAACAATGTGAGCCGAAGGTCCTAAAGTTCTTGGGTATTTCATCTTCTTATTGCATCATATATCTAAGAAGCACACAAACACTTTAGTTTAGGTAACATGTCTATGTCTTGTTTCGAGCATTTTGACACTTGTTAAACATGTGCTAGACACATGTTAAACCCTTGAAATATATATAAATAATAGTATAGGAAAGAAGTACAACTTTTTTTTAGAGCAAAATGCATCCAACTTTTTAAAAGCATATGAGTGCATAAACTTGACTCTGAATTTTCGTCTGGTAAATGATATATATTTAATAATTGTGTTATTGTCGTGTCCATATCTAGTTTTGAAGAAATGACATATCATTAAAATTTATTTTTATTTTTTTTTTCATCTTCTATCTTCTTTTTTTTTCTCTTCTTCCTTTATCTCTATTTCTTCTTGTTTCTCTATTTTTTATTCTCTTTTTATTTACTTGGCTCCAACACCAATATCGACAATGACGATGTGACAAAAAAGACTTTTTCATCGTTTTGATGTAACGTCTTACTCAATCCACCATTCTCAATTTTAAAAAACGTGTCTCTGTCTACAACTTTTGACGTAACCACGTGTTAATTTTTCTTTAATTGATTCGATTTTTGCGATGAGTTTCTTATTTATTTTTTTTTGTAGTTCTTTACTATGTAGAGTTGTGGTTTGATAAAAAGAAAAAACAAAATTCATAGGTAAAAAATGGAATACCAGAAACAATGCACATGAGAAGTACCAAAAGAAAAGAAAATAATCTTAAATATAAATAAATTAAAAAAATTACATAATCTTAAATATAAATTTTGACACATCTTTTTTGCGTCATCAACTAACAGTCAACTAACTCTCAGTCAACTAACTCTAGGGATTATTTAAAACTATTTTCTAAACTTCAGATACTAAAATGTTCTTTTTAAACTTTAAGACCAAATAGACATCAATTTTAAAGACAAAAAGTGTATTTTGCTGCTTTTTTTTTTTTTTTTAACAATATTGTTACCATTGTTGACCATAAAGTCTCGCTTCTCTATATTGTTTACAAAGCGTTTGAGGCCAGACTGAAGGGGAAAAAAATGAAAACCTACCCAGTAATCAAAGAATAATTTAGCCAATAGAAAAGACATTGAAGTGAGTTTTGACAATGACACATGCTTATATATTTCAACTTTGAATATATATAAGGTTAAAATATCATTTTAGCCGTCATTTTGTTTTAAACTTTTTTCTATTGAATGTTCAATGTATGAAGGTTAAAATTGATTTTTAGGATAAGTTTGAAGTTATTTTTATCAAAATTTGTTCAATAATAATAATAATAATTTCAATTCAAGAAAAGTAACGATGTAAACATACTTTCATAATTTAGAGAGGAAAAACTAATAAAGTTTAATTTTTTAAAATAAAAATTAATAATAAATTAATAGTAGATTCCAATTTTAAGCTTTATTAAAAATACATGAATTAAAATTATACATTTGAAAATCTAGGAACCAAAATGGAACAATAATTTAGAGTATAGAGATAAAAATGATATTTTAATTAAATATCTTTATTATGAAAAAATAATTGGACGAACTTCTATGTGAAAATATTTAAATGTCTTAGGTTCCATTTGATAACTATTTGATTTATGGTTTTTTATTTTTGAAAATTATGCTTATTTTTTCACAATTTTTCTTTATAATCTTTATGATTAGTTCTATATTTCTTGATGTACCATTTAAGTTTTTAGACAGATTTTAAAAACATAAATAAGTTTTTTAAAAAACTATTTTGTTAGTTTTCAAAACTTAGCTTAGTTTTTGAAATCATTGGTACAAAGTAAATAAAAAAAAAACATAGAAACTCATTGGTAGAACTAATACTTTTAGGTTTAATTTTCAAAAACTAAAAACCAAAAACCAAATGGTTATCAAACGAGACCTTAATTTTTTTTTATTTAATAAAATAAACATACACACCTCATAAAATCAACATTCTCTACTCCACATAACTTCTACAAGGGATAGTATATAGAATTACATAATCTGTGTTTATGATGCAGTATTATTTAGAAGAAAATTGCATGGAAGACTCATTTTCACGTGCATTGATGTGATTTGACCCATGTTCTAAAATTAACATATGACCCTTTTTGTACCGTGCATTCCGTCCAAATTACCGTAAGGGCATCATACTCTGACTCTAGCTCTCTCGCTCTCGCTCAAGTCTCGTTCTCGCTCTTACTCTGACTCTAGCTCTCTCGCTCTCTCTCAAGTCTCGTTCTCGCTCTCGCTCATGATAGTAATGAAGTTGTCAAAATTCTGGAGAAAAGAAAAAAAAACAACAAAAATCGCACTATAGTTGACTCGCTCTCGCTCTATCTCTGCTACTCTAGCTCTTCTCTGATTTTTTTCTCTGTCCTTTTTTTCTTTATATTTTCGGTCATTCATTTGAGTGAGAGCGAGACAACGGGAGCGAGAGTGTTTCTGCGTACGAGAGCGTGAACAAGAAAGACCGTTTCATATTACCCTTATGAGTCATTTTGCGCGCATTGTCATGTCAGAATGAGTCATATTTCATTATTTTGAAATGCCAGGTCAAATGCTATTAATGCCTGGAAAAAACAGGTTATCTGTACGAAAATCTCGTTATTTAGTCTGAATTATAATAGACTCTATTTGAGGTGTAGAGTTATTGACATACTATATTATAACCTAAATAATTACAATATACACCCCAAACACATTCTAATTATTCATCCAACTCAAAATAGCACGCTATTATAGAAAATCAATTAATTAAAAAGGCATTATACATATGAAAGGTCTATGTTATGGACATAAGGTTGTCTCGTGAAAATTATCATGTTCGATAATTGATTCACACATTATCGATATTTCTTGTAGCGTTTTTTGGTAATAAATCAATATAAAAAAGAATAGAGTGTCAATGGGGCAGAGAGTGAAAGACGCCTCATCCTTGGGCACATTAAAAAATATTCTTTGTTCCTACCAACATTTTTGTTAAATTCATAATTGAAATACTATTTTGGTCTCTGTATTTTGGTCTATGTATTTTTTAATGTCCAATTTTAATTTTTATACTTTTAATAAAACTTAAAATTGTTCCCTATGATAAGTTTGAAGTTAATTTTTATCAAAATTAGTTACAAAATAATAATAATTTTAATACAATAAAAGATACAATGTGAACATATTTTCAAAATTTGTAGGGAAAAGGTAAAAGAGACGTTTTTTTTAAAAAAAACAATAAACTAATGCTACAGACCAATTTTAAGTTTTATTGAAAGTACATGGACTAAAATTAGACATTTGAAAATACATTGACTAAAATTAGACATTTGAAAATATAGGGATCAAAGTGAAACAATTCTGAAAGTACAAGACCATTAAACCTAAATTTATCGATGATCACAATGGGGAAATTTCTTGAAGGGGAAGTTGCACCAAATATTTTTGTTACAATAAACTTTTTTTTTTTTGCATTTATCTTTAAAATAAAATACTAATAATAATACAATTAAAAAGAAAAAAAATCATAGATTGGAGTTGAGATTAGGGGTGTATATGGGTTTCATTCAATTGGGTTGAAGGGATTTTTGGGATCAACTCGAAAATTCGAGTGGGCGAGTTGGCAACCCAAATTACCGAAGTTGCAACCCAACATTTTGGGTTGGGTTGGATCGAATTTCAGATTAATTTTTTTTTATTTTTAATATTTTTTTATTATTTAGAATATTTTTTTCTTGAATTTATAAATAAATCATATAAAATTCAATTATCAAACTTCAAAGTACACAACATCTCAATATTTGTTACCATCTTAGAAGAGAAATATTAAAAATTTACAAATAATTCATTTATAGATATATATATATAAATTAAAAAAATATAAATTTTGGGTTGGATTGAGTTGGGTCAACTCGAGCTTAAAATAGTCAATTCAAGAATTGACCCGAAATTTCGGTTCTCCAACATTCTAACCCAATCCAAACCGGAAAAAAAAAATCTTAATCAACATGGGTTGAGTAGTCTAAGCACCTCTAATTGTGATCCACCCTCAATTTTTTCTGGACAATTTCGATGAGTCTTATCAAATTTTGACACCATCTAAATTGAAATTTTTAAAACTCGGAAGGACCTTCTTTCTAGGTTGAATGTTTAAAATTTTCACCTCACAATTTTAGGAGTAAAATTATATATTTAACTTTTAAATTTTAAACATGGGGTTATGTTAGGAGTAATTTTTTTAATGCTATAAATTATTTGAAAATCAATAAAATATAATGGCAAACTCAACCTAAAAAGTAGTCAAGATCTCAAACATTGTAGGGTAAGGGTCTAAAAGCCTTGTGGACTTTCTCCCTTGAAGAGACCAAATCATGTGTTTTTTCTTCCATGAATAAGAGAAACACAACGACATTTTTAAAGATCGAAGGGACATGATAAGTAACAACTTTCCATGAATATTTAATGTCATTTTAAAAAATATTAAAAGTACATAGGTTAAAATTAGTACATAAAAGCTCAAAAATTAAGTACATAAACCAAAATTATATTTTAATCTATATTTTTTTAACGGTTAGATAATCGCAGTAAAAAATGAACTAAACCTCGAAGTAAAGTAAAAAGGAAAGTGAAGTAATATTTTAAGGGTAGTACTGCAACACCTAAGTTTGTGCAACATATTAATAAGTGATAACTACCATTCTTTTTTAATCAGTGGAATACGACAATTGGGTGCACCAAAGTATTTTTTGTATATTTTAATCATTAATTTTATTGTCATTTTTTATTTAGCTTAATTTCTTTCTCCCAAGTGTGTTTTCTTCGTCATCTCAAAGGTGCCAATTGATTTTGTTATTTATTTATGGTTAACTTATATAAAATGCTCCAAAATTATGGGAGTTGTGTCAATAGTACCCTTAAACTTTAAAAAGTTTCAAAAATACCTCTGAACTTTAAAAAAAAAGTTCAAAAAATACCCTTACCATTAAGTTTTGGATGAAAACATTAAAGTTTTGTTTAAAAAAAAATACCCCAGAAATTTAAAAAGTTTAAAAAATACCCCTAGCCTTAAAAAACTTAAAAAATGTTTCAATAATACCTTTGGTATTTAATGTTGTTCCTAAAATGTAGTTTTTACTTTTGTCTTTTTGACTTATGGATTATTTATATAACAATCTTGATTGTTTAATTAATTGAATCATTGGTCTGATGGATAAAATTAATTCCTTAAAACTGGTCGTTTTCTTCATCATTTATTTTATGTCTTTATTTTATTTTGCTCTTATTAATCTTTCTATTTATTTCTTTAAATAAAATTAGGTGATTATATTCATGGTAATTAAATAAACTAGAATACCAATCATGTAGACAATACTCTTATGACACAATGTTAAAACTTGATCCATACACTAAGGTATTGCATTGAATATTTTTAACAATACCAACACATAAAAGTTATTGCATACTAGCTTCATCTAGCTAGTATTTTTCAACAACTAGTTATATTGTTAATTGTAGCTCGCCTTAAATTTCCAAGTTTAATATTATATTAACGATTTCTTCAGGAAAACCTAGAAGTTTAAAACAAACACAAAGTCACAAATGAACTTTAAATTCAAGTATTAATCTTGATGAAATGAAAAACAAAAAAATATGGAGATGAAAGTGATAGGTGGATTATTGAAAATTCATTTTTCATCCCCACAGTTTGATGTCAAACTCAAGCATTTGAGTGACTGGATTATTTTTAAACAAAATTGATCTCACAAAGCAAGACAACGATAAGTTATCTTTCAATTACGAAGAGTTGGACAAATCTCTACCTCAATTTGAAACTTTTTTAAAGTCCTGGAGTATTTTTAACACAACTTTAATTGTTCCAATCCAAAACTTAACGACAAAGTTCTTTTTTAAACTTTTTGAAAGTTTAAGGATATTTTTGAAACTCTGTAAAATTTAGAGGTATTATTGACACAAACCTCGTAGTTTAGAGGTATTTTCTCTAATTTAGCCTTTATTAAATTTTTTATTTTTTTTTATTTTAATTTCTTTCACTTTTGGAACCAAAAGCAAGAGGGGGCGTGTGGGGCCCACCTTTGCCATTCGAATCACCCTCTCAAAGGGAACATCAATCGTGCTGTTCCACGGTGCCTTGCCATGCTCCTTTTTGTAGACAATTGAACTTCATTAAGGCTGTATCAATGTTTATAACTTTTAATTTTATCAAATTATATCTATACATATGTATATTGCTATCTTAACCTTCTAACTTGAAAATGTTATAATTTTTAGCTAATATTTTAAAATACTTTTAATGAATTATAAATACATGCATGATATATAATTGATAAGATTTTAAAGAAAAGTAATATTAGAGCTAAATTTTTACTGAATTTTGACAAAGTTATTTAATGGTTAATTGGTGTATCAATAAAACGTAAATTTTTGCAGAAATTAATATTGTTGAAATTAATGATTTTACATTTTAATTTTTTTTAAAAAAATAGTTAATAATAGTGAAAATTGAATAGAAGATAGACATTGCAATATTTAACCAAGTCTTAAATCCAATTTGATGAACTTGAAAGTTTAGGGAAAAATCGACAATGGTACAAATTGAAATCTATTTTTACTATTAAAATTTGTCATTTGTATCAATTTTTACCATAAACCTCCCATTTGATTAAACTTGACACTAACCTTAAATATGTATTGGTATTTTAACTCTATGTTTAATTTTTTTTTGCTAAATTCACCGACTAGTTTTAACAAAAAGTAAAGTAAAAATACATCGAAGTTCACTAATTTCAACAACATCAAATTTACAAGTTCAGTGATTGAACAAATCTCTCAAAACTCACCAGTTTAAAAGAGATAACTTCGATGTTGATTTTCTTTGGAGTCCCATTAATTTTATAGAAGACTTGTGTTTTATATTCATTAAATGTACCTGAGAATATTTTCATTAACAAAATTTCAAGTGAAAATTTATTAAAATGTCAATTACAACATTATGTTTAAAATAAAGATTGTGATACACATTTGATGAAATTAAAATTATAAAAATTAATAATTTTCTGTCAAAAAAATATAAATGATTTGTTTGTTTCTTTTCGTGAAAATCCATTTTACTCATTTTCCGTTACTTAGAGAACAAATTTATAACTACTTATGACCATAATTTACCATTTTTCTATTCCTTCATCATTGTCTATCGACCATTTTGATGTTGATATTGTTTCAAGTAAAGTTTTTTTTTTTTGTTTTCTTATTGATATTTATTTTTATGTAAGTTAATTTGATCCCATATTGTTTTAATTTAAATAAAAAAACACTATCACTATCATTGTTATTGTTTAATTAAAACCTACTAGATGATTAAGAATAATTGATACAAGGTGCATATGAGCTCTATGATGTAAAATTAATAGTTTATAATATTGGATAACTATTTAGTTTTAGAGTTTTTTTTTTTCGAGTTTTAGAATTTGAAAATTGTGTTTGTTTTTCCATTTATTTTTCTACCATGAATTTCATATTTTTAAAAGACATTTGAATTCTTAGCTACAAAGACAAATTTTTAATTTTTTTTTAGTTTTTAAATTTTTAATTTTTTTTTAAACGTAAGTAAAATGTAGATGACAAAAAAAATTAACATGTAGAAGAAATATTTATTGTTTTTTAAGTAGTAATCATAGACTTAATTTTTAGGTTTAATGTACAAATTTGTCGAATCCGAGTAATTTTTTCTGGTTGAAGCGTACGAAAAGGATAAGAGCGACTGTGATGTGATATACACAGTATAACTAATAATAATACTAGTTTAAAAAAAAAAAAAAAACTAACAATAATACTCATTTGATTTCCTCTTTTAAAGTGCCACCATAAATAACGTGTGAAATTTGACTTACATTACAAAGGATATAGTTATAAAACAAGCTTTAATTAAATAATACAAATAAAAATTAAACTTAACCATAAAATTCAATTTGAAACGGTATGTCATCGAGGGTTGAAAAAAATGTGTTAAAATATCATTTTGATCTTTATATCTGTTTTTTTTTTTTTGGAAATTATACCTTGAGCTTTGTTATATTTTAGTTCATGTACTTTCGAATATCTAATTTTAGTTCATGTACTTTCAATAAATCTTAAAATTGAACAAAGAGAGTATAGTTCAACCTGCATGATGAATGTGTTAATGACTACTAGGTCTGTGATTCGAATCTCTCCATCCTCAACTGTACTAAAAAAAATAAAGCTTAAAATTGGTCCTAGGATAAGTTTGAAGCTGATTTTTTTTTATCAAAATTGGTTACATAATAATAATAATTTCAACATAAGAAAAGACACAATATGAACATACTTTCAAAATTTGTAGAGGAAAAATTAATAGAGACTAATTTTTTTTTTTACAAGAATCAAAATTGAACAATGCTCAAAACACAGAGACCAAAATAGTATTTTAATCATTTTTTTTACTAAGTTTATTGGTGTCATGTCTTGAATTATAATTTTACTGATGGGCTCCTATGGTCGAAATCAAGAAAATTTAATACGAGCATAATTCACTGAGTCGAGACATTAGTAATCTCCTTTAAAGACGGTAGGTTTGAGCTACACACCTCTATTTGAAATTGTATTTTTTTTAAATAAAAATATTAGAATAGAATTGTTAGTGCATTTTTAGCTATAAAATAAATTAGAGCAAAAATCAGTTTATACTCCTAAATTTTGGAGACTATTAAAAAAAATCCTAAACTAACGATGATATAAATTTGAACTCAACTTTTACAAGTGTATCAATTTACACCCTTTATTAGTTTTCTTTTGAGAAAAACATTAATTTATACGTGTGCAAACTTATAATTCTTTCAATTAAACTCATAAAGTTTCATAAGTGAATCAATATACTCTGTTTTTGAAAATTGTCCATACATCAATTTTCACACGTGTGTATACTTCTTAAAAAACATAGGCCTTCTATTTGAACATCATCAATTTATTTGACACGGATGATCTAAATTGATTCATTTGTAAAAGTTTAAAGTTTAATTGATATAATTATAAGTTTGAACACACATAAAAAACGTTTTTCATATTGAATCTGTGAGATGGTATAAATTGATACAGTTATTAGTCTATGATTTTTATTCATACAACCCCAAAATTTAGGGATATAAGTTGATTTTATTTTATTTTTACTATATTACAAATAAGAGTTCAAATCCTACAAATATCTTTGAACTTTTACACTTATTTTATTTTATACTTGTATGCTTAAAAATAACTTAGGTTTTTAAATCCTTCATTTAAACCTTCACACTTTACGTTCAACATTCATCTATATCCTACTATCAAAGAATAGAAAAATATTTTACATAAAAATAAATTAAGAGGTAATAATGAGGTTAAAATTTTAGTTTGGGCTCATAATTTTTAATCATTATTTTTTTTAGTACAACAAATGTGGAGCATGAAAATTTGAATCTTTTAACCTTAAAGAGAAAAAAAACATGTCAATTATCATCAACTATACTTATGTTAATAAAATTTAAGTTTGGTCTCAAACTTCTCGATACTCAATATCCAATAATTTTTTTTAACTTTAAAAGTGCCGATTTAGTGTTAGTTCGAGCATGTCATATGATAAGTTCCTATAATTGAAAAGTGTTAAGTCTTATATATTTAACAAATTTCTTATCAGTAAAAATATTAAGATATATCTATTATTTAAAAACTTCGAATATCTTTTTAAAAGTTAGTAATTAAATACAACTCTCAAAATTTTGAGATAATACTTTTAATTTTACGGTTTTACCCAATGACCACAAAATGATAATAATTCCAAGCTTGCCCTGAGAAAGTTGGTGGCGCCAAAACAACGACTACCGGCGGGTCCCCACTGCGTTAAAATTCCTAACCGAAACCGTTTTTTTCCTCATTATAATTATAATTATTTTCTTCATTTTTCTTTTCCCTTTGCTCATCAATTTCGTAATTCATTTCATCAAGTTTTTTTTTAAAAAAAATTAATTTCGTTGATTTACTTTCACTCTCCGTCGATCAGTGCCGATTTTGAAAGTTCTTCGACGATCTGCCGGCCGGCGACGAATTGTCTGTCAGTCTCTTCCTCTCCGACGATTCATCTTACCTCTTCTGGTTGATTGAGTTCCTCAAGAGATCGGAGTGATTTGGATTTTCGGTAGCATTTTCTTGCTCGATTCGTTGTGCAGTGGATGAGGAGTTTGAAGCTTCAGTTCGCAGGTGAGAAATCTCT
This sequence comes from Trichosanthes cucumerina, assembly GCA_036507285.1. NCBI lineage: Eukaryota > Viridiplantae > Streptophyta > Magnoliopsida > Cucurbitales > Cucurbitaceae > Trichosanthes > Trichosanthes cucumerina. Next base: position 7,621,204 of record CM071842.1, on the reverse strand, counting down.
CCTTCTTTCTCGAGTTTGATTTCTGGTTGTTTTTGTGTTCTGCTCGGAAATTCTTGAGTGAATCGATGGATTATTTGATATTTGGTTGTTGAAATTTTAGAAATTCTGGAAATGCTTTTGGTTACAAGAGATTGCAATGTTGTCGTAATCGAGGTTTTTTTTTTCTTTTTGTCTTTCTTTGATTCATTTTGTAATTGAAAGAGGAAAGTTGCTCATCTGCTTCGTCCTCTTTTTGTGGATCACCGAATGAGGAAAAGGACAGAGTGAAAGTTTTAATTTAAGACGGTTGGTTAATGGTACTCACCGTCGATTACATTGTTTTTAGTAAAGAGATTCTGAATGTTCTTCGAGTCGGACGAACTCTGTCTCTCACTTCAGGATCTCTCTGAGATTTCTTTAACTTTTCCCGCAGAGAAATCGTCATGAACAGTAGAAAAACCAGAGTTTGTCTACATTATCAAAGACAACCTGTTACATTCAAATTACAGACTACCCCCACCTTTGATTTTTCTCTGAGAATTGCTTTTGAGATTTTTTTCCCCGTAAATTGTTTCCAATTTCGCCCTTCTTTCGTCGTACTTTTAACAATTCTAAATCGACTTCAGAAGATCATTCTCATTAGAACTCTTTTTTAAACCCTATGTAACTAATTTTTCTGTGTTTTTTTTTTTTTTTATCTTCCTCCGGTTTTGTTTGGAATTTTTTTGTAGAACTCATGGAGATGCCAAATTTCTTCTGCACGTGGGTCTCTATTTCCCGAGAACATCTGTATTCAGTACCTCCAAGTCTTGCCTTTATAATAATCATTAACCAAGTTTAACTTCGTGAATACAAACAAATTGTGTTATTTAATTTTATCTGCTGAATTGTCTGTAATCTTGGACATAAGGACAAGAAGATAGGGTAAGAGTTAGAGTTTATGACTCACATATATTTATTTATTGAGCCCCGAGATTGATGTCTCATATATTTTAGAAAAAATTCATGTGTTTGAGAGATTTTCAGACCTTTTTTCTTTAGATTTGATTTTCATAACTAATTTCCAAAATGAGAAGTATGATTTGTAAATGTTGAAATTGCTATCTAGAAGTCTGTGATTCCAAAAGAAATAAGATTTTAAAAAATTAAAGTTTTATTAAAAATTGATTATTCGCAAAGGTGAAGTAGTTAGAAATTTAGAACCTTGTTTTTACCCAATTTTTATATCAAGCTTGAAGAGAGAGATTTTTTTTTATGTTTTGCCAGTTTTGAAGTTGCTGTCAATTCAGCGTGAAAAGGAGTGTAGAGAGAAGAAGATGAGTAGGCAGTAGCGGTTAAGTGAAACCTATTTCCAACCCATCTGACCTTGGCCTTCCCGTGAGAAAACTAATGGGCTGAAGTCTTTTTACAATGAACTTCGCCTTAAGTCTTATCCTACACTCCCACCACTCAAGAGACTAGAACCCACTTGCCCTGGTCTCCCTCAAGTCCCCCAGGGGACCCCTACCCCATAACCGCTAAATGTGCTTTACCACCAAAATCAACCTCCCATGGTAACTGCCCATTCACGTTGTGGCAGTTTTCGCTGTTTTCCGCTACGCGCTACCCATTGTATTATAGCAGATGTTCTGTAACGTGTTCTTGAACTCCTTATTGCCTGATCTCGTACGGTTCGGGGTTCTCTTGAAGAGAAAGCAGACACCCATTTGCGTTATTTTGCTGTTATTACCAAATTTTTGTTCAGCTAGATCTGGGGTCTGTAAAGATGTATGCTTTTCTTTTTTTTTTCTTTCCTTTTAGTTTGTGGGGTTTACTCACTGCTTTCATAATCTATAGCAATCTGTACCGTTTTCACTTTTGGTTGTGCAGCAGTGACAGAAATGATGCAGAAAACTTTCTCCCCTTTTTGCAGTTGGTATTATTCGGTTGATTGCTGGATGAGTGAAGAAATCCATGACCGCCAGATGTGTTCTGATATGAAGATTTTCATCGATGTGGTCTGATTTTGATTGTGTGGATGGATGTATTTGAATCAGATTCAATAAGGAAGCATTCAACAGGGGAGACCCCGAGACTTCCGCTGGTTCCGGCTGAGAGAAACAACGTACCCGCCACTCGTCGCTCTGGGACGAGGGAAGTTAGTTCTAGATATAAATCACCTACTCCCTCAGCAAGTTCCACGCCCCGGCGCTGTCAGTCGCCGAATGCCTCAAGAACTGTGTCTGCTGCCTCCCAATTAGTGCAGAAAAGAGCCCTATCGGCTGAGAGGAAGCGGCCTTCCACGCCTCCTTCCCCAACGAGTCCTTCAACTCGTGGCCATGACTTCTCTGCTGATTTAAGATTGTCTTCAAGACGGACTGCGGGCGGTCGATTGGCGGAAAGTTTATGGCCTTCGACCATGCGGAGTTTGAGTGTCTCTTTCCAATCTGACATAATTTCCATTCCTGTTAGTAAGAAGGAAAAACCAGTCCCTGCATCTCCATCTGATCGAACATTGAGGCCGTTTTCAAATGTCGCTCACAAGCAGGTTGAAACGCCTATGGTTTCAAGGAAACCTACGCCAGAGAGAAAGATGAGTCCTCTTAAAGGAAAGAATGTGACCGACCAGTTGGAAAATTCTAAGCCAATTGATGGCTTGCATACCCGGTTAATAGATCAGCAGAGATGGCCAAGTAGAATTGGTGGGAAGATATCCTTAAATGCATTAAGTCGAAGTGTGGATCTTACTGATAAAATAATTCGGAGTTCTAGTGGACCACTTCCAGGAATTGGGCTATCTTCATTGAGGAGAACTACATCTGATTCTATGAACAAACTTTTTCAGAAATCTAATAATGATTCTACGAGGATTCTTCCTCTTGATGATGACGGTCTTAGAATGGAAAATGGAACAAATTCAGCTGACGATTGTTCATTGTTGGCATCAGGAATTCCAAGGCTTACTTCTAATGGCTTACCAGATAGGTTAAAATCAACGCCTGCTATCAGATCTCAGTCTTTGCTATCACCTGGATCTCGTCTACCTTCACCCATTAAAACCTCAGTGCCATCATCCTCTGTGTCTAGAGGATCAAGTCCAGCCCGGCCAAGACCATCAACTCCCCCTGCTAGGGGTGTTAGTCCATCTCGAATCAGGCCGACTAATTCCAGTCAATCCAACAGTTCAACTTCAGTGCTCAGTTTCATTGCAGATTTTAAGGGTAAAAAGAGTGCTAATTATATTGAAGATGCTCACCAGCTGCGGCTATTATATAATAGATATATGCAATGGAGATTTTCCAATGCACGAGCAGAGGCTCTACTTGACATGCAGAAAGCAAATGTAGAGGTGTGTATCTTATATTTGTAGAATTAACCTTTTCTTTCTTATCTATCTAATTGAAGTTTTTTGCGTGAGGTGCAGTTATTATCATCATAATACGATGGTCACATGGTTCTAAAATTATCTAAGTTATATGGATTTTTCACTAGCGCTCAGGGACATTTTCTTTTGATCATTTCTATATTTGTGAACAATGGCATGGTTTTCCTTCATCTTATTGATGTCATGGAAGGTATATATATATTTTTTTCTGTTAGAGGTTGTGATTCTTGTAATATTTTTGTATCCCTCAGCTAACCTGCTTATTATTTTAGCTCATATATGATGTATTTTATCCTCTATTTAAGATTAATTCCCTTTAACCACTTTTGGAAGATTCCTAATCCTCTTGACATTTGTAGACTTTAAATCCATGCAATATCATTTCAACGTTCATATAAGGATAATTAAATACCGTTTAGCTTGTGTCAGTAACTAGAATAATAGTAACTTCTGCTTTCATTGATTCAACTCCTTGGAGTAATTTTTCTTTGTATTAGACAATTCTTTTTTCTGCGATTGGTGATCGAAAATCTTTATGGAAAAGGACAGGTGTTACTATATCAGTTTTGAAATTTAACTATCCTGTATGTCATTTGTTTATCTCATGATATTTATTGAAAATAAAATTAAAATTTTAATATGTTTTGTGGGTCTCCCTGCGAGTTGGTGCTTTATGTTTCATTTTTAGTTGTCAATGGTGACATGGCTTCCCTGTGGATGAAAAGTCAACATTTTTGTCTTTCTTTGGTGACACAGAGAATGCTATGTAATGTCTGGAAAGCTATGATACGTATTTGGGATTCAGTAACCAGAAATAGGATCAATCTCCATACGCTGAAGCTAGAGCTTAAGCTGAATAAAATCATGAATGATCAAGTAAGTCCTTTCATTAACTTGTATGCTATGATAGAAAAAGTGACATTTCGCCCTTTGATTTATCTAGAGAATTTCTTTACTGTTTAGCATAAGTTTTGTTTGTTCTTTCTTTGGTCGGACACTACATGTACATAGACACAGCAGAAGAATTTCATAGACCGTTACTTATATAAAGATAAAGCTATTATGCTGGCTGGCGTAATCATTGCAATTGATCCTTCCTCTTATATATTACTGAAATTGGAAATCCCTTTCTTAATGAAATAGCTTATTTTTGCTGTCATACTTTTAGTTTGACATTTAACTATTGCTTGCTATTCACAATAGCTGATCATTCTTACATTGATGATGTATCTCCAAATTGTTAAGGTAGTTGCTGGGTTTGAAGACAAATTTAAGTAATCTTGCTTTCCCTTCTGATCTGAGAAGATCACGTGAAGCTTGAGTGAACACCCAATTATTTTAGAACATTGTCTATCGACAATGCTGAATAACGAGAATGTTTAAGACCTATCTTTATTTTATCTAAGGCGATGAAAATAATGCTTTAAATTGTTGAGAGCTAATTACAAGCGGAATGGAACCTATGCTGAGCCAAGTTCATGTAATTAAGGGTTAAAATTGAGATAGTTCCTTTGCAATATGAATATGAACTGGGGAATTGAGTAGCAGGAGCCTAGTCAACCATCTACTAGTTTTTCCTGCGTCTCCAAAGTATAGATGGTATAGGTGCTCATTAATGATTTAGAATTTGGCTATAAAAGGAAACCTATTATTTGGTTAAGAATTTGGTTGACGGAGGAACTATTTGCTATTTTTGGGAATTTAGAAAGATAAAAACAGTTATATATTTTGGTATAAAATAAAGAGAAACAAGAAGTTTAAAATATTATTTATTTATATGATTTTACTTAGGTCAATGTTTTAAAGCCTTTTGTAACATTTTTCGTCCTCAAATCATTGGTTTCAAGGAGAAAATTTTTGTAATTTCTTCTGGGTTTATGTTTCAGGGGAGGACATTTAATTCTCCCTTTTAATTTTTTGTTCACCTCTTCTTTTTGTCAAAATATAATGTTACTTATTAAAAATGTAAATCCAGATGGCCTACCTTGATGAATGGGATTCCCTTGAGACCGACCATATCAATTCATTGTCAGGTGCATTGTTAGATCTAGAAGCAAGCACTCTTCGAGTTCCAGTAACTGCAGGGGCAATGGTATGTTTTGTAAAAGTTTTGTCAAATTTGGTATGTTTTTTGTAAAAGTTTGTCAAACTTGAAATATTCAATTATTGAATTAGCTTCGGCCACTTAGTGTAGATTTGTACTTCTGCAGGCAGATGTTGACTCATTGAAAGGTGCAATCTGCTCAGCTCTTGACGTGATGCAAGTAATGGCATCTTCCATATGCTCCTTGCTTTCACAGGTGAGGTTTTAACTGACTGTTTTGAAGTGTTGAGAGATAATTTGTTAAATTCTTTTTCTGTTCCTTTACTTGTTCGGTAATGCGACATTTTTTTAATTGGATTATTATGTTATGAATGAGTCTCCTTACAGGTACGAATTTAGAAGAAAACTCGTAAATATTTAACTCAGGTTAACTTGTCTAAACGAGAACTTTTAGGGCTTGTATAGTACAGGATTGTGCTGCCAAATGAATCCTTCAGAAAATGTTGATTGGTTTGGTGCTTATGTGGCCTCTATTGTGTCTTCCTCAAGTTCTTCCTCTTCCTTATTTTTGGGCTTCTTTGGTCCATTGTTGGATAAGGAGAATGGAAGTGACAGCCCTTTTGCTCTGAGAGATTTCCACATTGTTTCTGTGGGAGGGGAGAGATCTTCACTTTTGGATCCCCAACCCTTTAGAGGATTTTTCTTTATTGCTCTTTTTTCCATCTCTTATGTGTGCCTTCTCCCTAGAGCCTCTTCATTCTCCTCCCTGGAAGGTTAAGATCCCAAGATCAAATTCTTTTATGTGGCAGGTCTTGCATAGAAAATTAACACTTAAGACTGTAGCCAGAGGCACTCTTTCTTCTTGCTGGCATTGTTGTGGGTGCAACATTTGAAGACAAGCGTATGGGGATCTTGACCATATCCTATGGAGTTGAACGTTCGATCTATCTTTATGGAATCTTCTTTTGGATTTGTTTGGGATCTTTGCTTGGAATGCAACAAAGGCGATTGTTCTATGATGGAGAATCTTTTGTCTTCCACTTTAGGATGAGGACAGTCTCCTTTGGCATGCATGTTCTTCTGCCAATCTTGTTGGGTATTTAGCTTGAGAGGAATGGTAGAATTTTCAGAGGTGATGAGAGATCCTAGAAAGAGGTTTGGGATATTGTTAAGATTTAACACCTCTTTGTGAGCATCAGTTTCTCAAGGTTTTTGTAATTATCGGATAAGTCCTATTCTTTTGTATTGGAGTTCATTTTGCTTAGCAATTGTTTGAACTCTTTTTGTAGGGCTAACTTTTTGTATGTCCTCGTATATTCTTTCATTCTGTTCAATGAAAGCTCATGTTTCTCATTTACCAACTGCAATTGACAAGATGAGGCATCATCAGAAATAATCCTTGGAAGGAAGAATGCAAGTATTTTAACAAACTCCCTTGAGATGAGCCTCATATTAGGGGTGGGGTGCAAACCAAATCAGAAAAAACTTGAAAATACCAGCCCAACCGATCAAGTTAAGTTGGTTTGAGCAATAAATACTGATCTGTTCAGTTTCATAAAATTTAAGATGAAATGTTAGTTTGTCGGTTTGCTTTTGATTGATATTGATCTTATTAGTTTGGGTTATCAGTTTATAGTTAATCTTAAATTGATGCGGTGGTTTGGCTTCAGTATTGGCTAAAATCCTAGCCTAACCGGATCACTTACACGCTTCCCTCAAATGTTGTTGTTACACGCACACACTATATCTTATGCCCTAGATATCAGCATATGTTTGACATCAAGGAACATTTCATTTGATTCGTTTCAGTCATTTAAGGATTTACTTCAGTTGATTTCCTTTACCGAGTTATCGATGCTACCCTTACAGATTGAGTTAGTATATTCCTCTAACAGTTTGAAATACATATTGTTTGTGACTCGACTTTCTAACAATACTTCTTTGGTGTTGTAGGTGGAGAGAATGAGTGGGTTGGTTTCGGAACTTGCGGTTGTAGCTTCACAAGAGAAAGCAATGTTAGATGAATGTGAATCACTGTTGGCTTCAACAACAGCGATGCAGGTAAGAACACTAGTCTCTCTTAGAATTAGGAACGCTAATTTGTTTCACTAAACTCACTAGAAACTACTGCACAAGCTAAGTAAAACACTTCTAAAATAATATAGTTTAGAGAACATGAATATAGACTGGTTAATCTTGGCAAGTTTTTTTTTAAAAATGTTTTTAGATATCTGATTTATGAATATAGATAAGTCCAAGTTGATTTTCTTAATTATTTTTTATGATGCAAGAAAATGGGAATTTTTTCTGTCAGAACCCTGTTTTCAAATTATTCATGCACAATTCTCGTGAAGCTTTTCTTGAATGTAAGTCCACCAAAAATGTTTACCAAACATGTTTTTCAAAAGCCATATTGTTACTGAAAATGAGTTTAAAAACAAAGCGTTGTTTGGCAATTATTCTCAACTGCCATTTTTTCTTTTTTATAAAAATAGTTTCTGAGAGAAACTTTTTTGATAACTTGTAAAAGTAATTATTGTTTTGCGTTTTAAGATCACTATTTAGAACTTTAGAAGATATCTATTTGTAAGAATGGTTGAGAAATGACCTAGCTAACGACCAAGAGCTGTTTGGAAATGTTGTTAAAACAGTTTTTTTGCTCTCTTAACAGAAATGAGATGAAAACATGTTTAGGTTGCAGTTCTTTTTAAAGTTGTTTTCTCGTAATTTTCTTTAATAGATATCCCATCTCTTAGAATAATTGAAGCTGTTTGGAAATGGCTTGTTTGTTTATCAAATAGAGTTGGTTCAATGAACAGTAATTTTAAGCACAGACAACACAAAATTTAATGGATAATTCAAAAATTATTCTTAAAAACTGTTTGGATAACAAACCATCCTGAATTGACCTAGTAGTCAATAAATGTTATGTAAATGATAAAGGGTTTAGAGGGAATTAGTTCAAGTCATAATGGTCTTCTATTTAGGATTTAATATCCTATGAGTTACCTTGGCAACCAAATGTAATAGAGTCAGATGGTTGTCCTGTGAAAATAGTCAAAGTGCGCACAAGCTGGTCCAGACATTCGCGGATATATAGTCGAAGTGCGCACAAGCTAGTCGAAACACTCACGGATATATAGTCAAAGTGCGCACAAGTTGATCCAAACACTCATGGATACACCCCCAAAAAAAAAAAACTTTGAAAACAAAACCAAAGGACTGTCTTTGAAGACAATTCTCAAACAACCTATCAAATTCCCAAATTATGGCTCAAACTGGTTCTATGATAATGCCATTTCTGACTGTTCCTTCACAATGGTATATATTTGATTTTGATGTGTTGTTTGGTGTGTATTGAAACAGGTAGAAGAGTACAGTCTTAGAACACATCTCATACAAATGAAACAAGCTTTGGAAAAAATCACAACTCTCAATCTTCTTCCCCATCATCATTTCAACAACTACTGCACCTCCTTCATAACCTCTCACCAACCAAGCTAACAACAACAACAACAACATACTACTTCCCCAAAAATGCCACTTGTATTTGCTTCTCCATCTTAAATGTAAATTTGATTATTTATTTATTTTTATATATATATACATACATCATATATATGGGAAAGAAAGTGCAGATAAATTCCAATAGCACCCCAACAAAGAGTATTGCAATGAAAATGAAAGTGAAGGTGGTAATTGTTCCATTTGTATGAATTGGGGACATTTTTTTCTTCTCTTTTTCGAGCGAGTGAATCTTATCATTGATTGATGCATGAATAGGGTGTGTGCCAATGGCGGATCCAGAATTTGTATCGAGGGGAGCTTGAAAATGACATTGGAAAAGATTTTTTAAAATTGTACAAACCAAAGATTGAACCTGTAACTAGAGATGTCCACGGGGCGGGGCGGGGTTGGGGAATGGCTCCCCGTCCCCGTCCCCGCCCCTTATTCCATTCCCCGTCCCCGTGAAATTCTCCATTTAATTTTGCGGGGAACGGGGCGGGGATTCCCCGCAGGGAAAAATTCTCCGTTTATATTTTTATTTTTTAAAATTGTATTAACTAATTTCTTTTTTTAAAAAAAATTGTATTTAAATGGTTAAATATTCTTTAGAGATTTCTAGTTAAAAGACATTTTTTTCAATTTTCTTAGAAAAAAAAAATTATATCTAATAAAATTTAGACTTATGGTTTATTAAAGGTATAAAAATATATATATTTAAAATTAAATAAATTAATCGGGGCGGGGACGGGGAGCGGGGCGGGGACGGGGTCGGAGACGGGGAATGTATTCCCCGTCCTTGTCCCCGTTTAGCCAACGGGAAAAATTTCTTCCCCGCTCCCTCCCCCATTCCCCGCCTAAACGTGGATTCCCCGCCCGCGCGGGGAAAATGGACATCTCTACCTGTAACTTGAGGGGGCTTATAAACTATTAACCACTATGCCAGAAGGATTTTTTGTTATTTAATCTGACTTTTTCAATACATATTATTAAAGGTAAAAATTTGAGAGGGGGCTCGAGTCCCCCTGGGCCTATGGTAAATCCGCCCCTGGTGTGTGGTAAATTGGTTGATGAATGAAAGTGAGTATAAATTATGGTAGATTCATCGTTGATTGATAAATGAATAGGATTTGTAGTAAATCGGTTGATGAATGAAAGTGAGTATAAATTATGGTAGATTTTAGATATATAGGTGAAGACGAGAGATTTAGAAATTGCTCGATTCATTTGATCTCAATCAATTAGAAGTTGGAAGTTGGAAGTTGGAAGTTTTTTTTTTTTTGACACAAATCAAGGTCAATGTTTCCCTGTGATATTTCTTGAATATATATATATATAGAAGGCTTTGAAACTTTTCTGGGTGTGTTTTCTATTTTTAATCTTCTCTAGGAATTGTAAAGTATCTTATGAGTAAACAGGGTTTTTGTCATTTTCGTTAGACTCAAACTTGTTACTATTTACATATGTACGTTAGTTTATCGAGTTGGGTTAGTTAGTTTCTGTTTGAAAGGAAAATGATACATATGAGTTCAACGTAACCAAACTTCTAAAATACTATCTTTAATTTAATTCTTCATTAAGACTAATACACTCCATAAATGAGAAGCATTTCTACGGTTAATTTGAGATTTTTTTTTAAAAAAATGGTTATATTTTTAAAAACTATATGATGGGACATGGTGCAACTTCCAATGTTATCAATGTCATTATACATTGGAATTACTATATATATGAATTTTAAAAGGAAGAATAACTTCAATTAGTTAAATTATAAGTTTAGTTCTTGAAATTTAAGCTTTGTATTGGATACGTCCTTAAACTTTAAAAAGTTTTTAATAGACCCCTGAATTTTTGATTTTGTATCTAATAAGTTTCTGAACTTTAAAAAGTGTCTAATAAGTTCCTAAATTTTTGATTTTGTATCGTTTAAGTTTTTTAACTTTCAATTTTGTGTTTAAAAGATCCTTAACCTATTGACATTTTAAAAAATTCATGCACCTGATTGACACAAAATTGAAAGTTTAATATACTTTAGACACAAAATTCAATTTTATGTCTAATAGATTCATTAATTTTTAAAAATTTGAATGTGTCAAGGACCTATTAGATACAAAATTGAAAGTTTGGGAACTTATAAATACTTTTTAAAGTTCGGAACCTATTAGACACAAAATTGAAAGTTCAAGGATCTATTATATACTTTTTAAAGTTCAAGGACCTATTAAACACAAACATTAAAATTTAGGGACTAAACTTGTAACTTAACTCTTCAATTATTTTAAAAAAGACAAGAGGCATTTGGATGAAAAGTTTTTAAATAATTAACAATATTTATAATCTTCACTAACTTTTTAATATTAAATAAATTATACTGAAATTGACATATTAATTTTTTAAAGTTAACTTAAATATAATTTAGAGAATTTGTAATGGGTAGCAAAATTAGCTCTATTATTTGTAAATATAGCAAGTTTTGAAAAGAATTGTAAATATGACAAATATTTTTTAAAATATTTTTTAATTCCTCTTTTACCCTTTTTTTAATTCGCGTGTTACCACCGAGGTTGGTTTATTGGAAGAAGAAGAAGGTGGCAATGGCTATGAATCCTCTTCCACTGACAATGGCAAAATAATGCTAAACACAACATTAATTAACTTCATTCATAAGTACTGTTTATATTGGGTTGGGTGTGGAATCATATTCATAAATAATGTGAATTTTCCCACTATTGAATGGTTTATAAGGACTGTGAAAATTACTATTGTTGATGAGATATTCTATGCAGTTAATTAGCCTAAAAATATCCACAAATCAAAGTGGGATAGGAGAATGAAAAGGTACTTATCGAAGGTGGTTGAGCGGAATGCGGTCCAACCATCGATAGAACTCCGATTACTCAATATGATAGTGGCATCTACTCAATCTCTAATCATTGTGTGATCCATTTCTTCTTATTGATTTTAACCTTCTCAAAATCGACTCCCCTCTTTATGTATATGATATAACGTCGCATGTTATTGTCGAGTTGAAGAGGTTGGACTTTATCGAGTTTGAGGATGGTGTTAGCTAAACAACACAAAAAAACAACATCAAACAAGAAGTCTATCAGTGATAGTGATAGTCTTCTATCACTAATAGACTTCAGTCAACACTAATAAACAAGATCAAGTAAGAAATCTACCAATGATAGTCATAAACTTCTATAACTGATAGAGTTCAATTAACAGTGATAAACAACACCAAGCAAGAAGTCAAGTGATAGTGATAGTCTTATATCATTGATAGACTTCAATCATCACAGATAAATAACACCAAACAAGAAACATATCAGTGATAGTGATAGATTTCCATCATTGATAGATTTCAATCAACATAAATAAATAACACCAAACAAGAAGTCTATGAGTGATAGTGATAGTCTTCCATCCTTGATAGATTTCAATCAACACTGATAAACAAACCAAGTAAGAAGTCTATCAGTGATAATGATAGACTTCTATCACTGATAGACATCAATCGACACTGATAAACAACACCAATCGTGATAGACTTCTATCACTAATAGACTTCAATCAACATTGAACATTGATAAATAACACCAATCAAGAAGTCTACCAGTGAGAGTGATAGACTTCAATCAACACTAATAAAAAATAAGAAGTCTATCAGTGATAGTGATAGACTTCTATCATTAACAGACGCCAATCAACACTGATAAACAACACCAAACAAGAAGTCTATTAGTGATGGTGATAGTCTTTATCACTGATAGACTTTAATATTTATATCACAAGCCTTAGAGTATCTTCCAATTCGATATGGTGGAGCTTTTTTCGTGGGTATTTTGATTTTGTTCATATTTCATCTTCCGTCGCAAGTCTTCTTTTTATTTTGTTCTATCACTGATTTGCAATGCGCTTTTGTTGTATGTTGTTTGATTTTCGTGGTTGATTTCTATCAATTAGTCGATAGATATCAGCATATGCAAGATCAATAGATATCAGCATATGCAAGATCAATAGATATCAATGATATCACTGATATTACTGATATCATTGTTATCTATTGATCTTGTATATCGTTGATATCATTGATATCTATTGATAAATGATATCAGTGATATCATTGATATCTATTGATAATATCACTTATATCATTGATCAATGATATAACTGATATCATTGATATCTATTGATCTTATACAATGATTATTGTGTATGTGGTGATCAGTTTCTATCCATGTTATAATTACTTAATGTTGTTATTACTTTTCTGTTGCAGGACTATGATAAAGCTTCCAATAGTTATTTTTTATAATGGACAATAGAATGAGAAAAATTTCTATGAGAATTACAAGACCATTAGAATTTTGGTTGATGAGATGATGTGTTTTGATGATTTTATTAATTTGATTGCGAAAGAAGTCCGAATAGATACTTGTATTTATTCTTTACAATTGTCGATGTTATTAAGTTATGGGATGAATGGTGCTCAGGATGTGGTTAAAATTCAAGAAGATAAAAATGTTGTTTGATTTTTAACTTTAGTGAAAAATCAAAATACAAGATATCCTTTAGTTGCTCATATTAATGATGCTTGTTTTGATGGCTCTTCTTGTGCAATTAGTGATGGGAGTGACAACTTATGGAGGTGTAATCCGCCCAGTTGGGAATCATTCTGAATGGAGTTCAATAGATGTTGGCATGAATGCATTACCTCCAATTGTTAAACGTCAGCGGGGAAGACCACGAAAGCAAGGAAAGGATTCGATTGGTGTGAAGCAAGAAGTCACACAAAATGTAATCATTGTCATCGTGTTGATCACAATCGTAGGACATGTAAATTTTCACCATTTTTACCATGATGTAATTTTTGACAATTGGGTTTAGATATATTTTTTCAAGATATAACTCAATATTGTTGTTATCATACTATTCATACTATCAATACAAGGTTTGTGATTGTTTCAAAAGTTTATTATCAATACTATGAACACAAGAACTTTGGCATCTTATGAGAAAATTTGAAGACCACACAACAAAGCGATAATAATAGCATTAACGGATAGACAACTATCGGTGATAGTGATAGATGAAACTACTACATCGATAGAAGTCTATCATTTCATCTATCGATGATAGAAGTCTATCAACTGGAGAAGTTAATGATTGATAGACAACTATCAATGATAGACAACTATCAATGATAGACATCTATCACCGATAGAAGTCGGATAAAAGAAAAAGTTAATAATCATGTAGAACAAGAAGTCTAATAGAAAAGTTATGAGTAATAGGTAATAGATGGGTGAAGTCTATCAAACAACTATCACCGATGAAGCTATCACTTCTATTAGTGATACTAGTCTATCACTTCTTTTCATTAACTCTTATCAATCATTAACAAATGATAGTAGTCATCATCACACATCGATGATGAGCGGTGATGAAGTCGGATAAAGAAAGAAGCCTAATAGATAATAGAAAGGTAGAAGTCTATCAAACACTATCACCGATAGAAGTTTATCACTTCATCGGATATCATAATCGTAGTTTATCAAAATTATAAGAAAAAAATTAGTTATTAAATAAATAGACTTCTATCAGTGATAGCATCCTATCAGTGATATCACTGATATCAGTGATAAAGTGGGGTGTTTTAGTAATTTCAATTCCTCTTTTCAAATTTTTGCTATTTTTGCAAATAGATTGAGTCATTTGCTATATGGGCAATTATATTGAGATTCTTTGCTACCAACCCAATTGGCCCTATAATTTAGCTAATAAAATATATACTTTTAACTAAAAAGTATGACATTTGAGTTCTTCGTCTTCCAAGTTCCACCTTCTTGAGCTAAAAAATATTTAAAATTAAAAAAAAAAAAACCTGTTTTGATAACAATCCGATGATAAAGGAAGAAAAAAGAGAGCTAAAAAAAGAACAAAAAATAGAAAAAAGAAGAAAAAAAAACAGTTGAGTCCACTACAAAACTATTGTGGATAAGATTTTAAATTTTCTTTTTCAATTTCTTAAAATATTTCCGGCAAACTCCGACCCTCCACTGCCCCGTTCCACAGCTCAAAGCTATGGCTGGGCTCACCAGCAGATTTCCTTTCAAACCTCTCTTATCCCATTCCTCCGCCACCGCCACCGCCACCACTTCCTCCTCCGCCACCGCCGCCACTCCCTTCCGGACCTCAATTTCCCCTCTCCCCCTCTCCTCCTCTAAATCCAATGCCTTCAGATTCCGCCTTCACAAGTCCAACTCTTTGCGTCTCGTTTTCACTACTCCAATTCGTAGTACTGTATTTGCTCGATACGGCGGTGCTCCTCGATCTTCAGGGCCGGCGGATTCTAAGCGCTCTGACGATGATCTTGGTCTCGATGTTTCCGCCATCAGGTGTGTGTGCCTTATGCTTGCACGAATTACGTGTATGATGGATGAGTTTTGTTTTTTCATTTGGAGTTCTTATTTGTTTGATTGCGTTTTTGTGATTGATTCGTTTAGGTCGAATAATGTGAGGCTTATCGATGCACAACAGAACATGGTAGGTGGTTTGTTTTGCTTGTGGAAAGCAAATTTTTGTTTGTTTTCTTTTTTGGTTTCCTTTTGCTACACTGCAACACGTGTGCTAGCGGCCGTAGTTTGGAAAGTTGATCTTTCCTGAAATGAATAGGTTGGAATCGTGTCGAAGGCCCAGGCCATTCAAATGGCTGAAGACGCTGAACTTGATTTGGTACGTTTTCTTGTACCTTTTGTTGTTAAAGTAATTTTCTATTATTTGTCTAGGAATTCCAAAGAATCCTTGCTTCAAACTTTTATGGTTTTGCGAGGACGAATTGCATAGTTGATTTTTTTTCTTTTGAAACTATGAAATTTAAAATGTTCTTTGTAGCTTAAGTTTGATGGTAGTCTTAATTCCCTCTTGCACTTTCTGTTTGTTTAATGCCACTTGGGTTTTGGTTTTTATCTTCAATAAACTGTTCTCTGTATAAAAATGAGCATGAAATTAAAAGCTTATAATAATAATGATCAAAGAATTATAGTTATAACTGATAAGTTATAGTCTTCCATCCATAACTTGAGGAATTGTCGCATGGTGAATGATTTTTATTTCAGAGCTGTGCATTAGTCCAATTTTACTGTTTGCTCCAATATAAAATTGTACTTTCCTTCCCATAAGGCATCAAAGAAACTTCTATATGTCAACACAAGACTTGAATGAATGCTGAGAGATGTCTTGTTATTAAGATATATAAGTAAAGACTTCATTCGACTTGTGAGTTCATAACAGAACACTCTTTCCGCAATCAACACTTTTAGTTGTCTGCAAACTCAAGGTTGGCTGGTGCAATTTATGAAGCTCATTTCACAATATGTGTATTGTTTACTTCTTAACTTGGAAAGAAGGTCGGGGATTAATATTTTTCCTAGAACCTAGATATTTGTGTTGCTTTATCTAGGATTTCGCTTATTCTTTCTATTTCATGCAGGTTGTATTATCACCTGATGCAGATCCTCCAGTTGTCAGAATAATGGATTACAAGTATGCCATTTTCTCTCTCTGGTCTCCCCATTCCTTTTATGCTTGTGGAAAAGGTCGTATATGCTCAAGTCTAATGCCAATGTGATTAACTTTAATGGTTACACCCATTCTGATTAGAAGCATCTTGTGTTGATTTATTTTTCAATTAATACTTTATTTTTTATTAAAATTTTCCAAAAAAGTAATGTATGACAATACTCAATAGATGGAAACGTGGTATATTATAATGGAGAAAGAATGAAAAATATGATGATTGTTATGTTTACACTGGAAGAATTTAAAGGCCACATCGTTTTTCCTTGTTAAATTGTTGTTATTTTTATGTTGAGATTTTCTTTCTCCCGTTTCTTGTTTCTCAGTAAATATAGGTATGAACTGCAAAAGAAGAAAAGAGGACAACAGAAGAAAAGTGCTGGTGAGTCTCTTTCTTAATAAAGTCTGCATATTTTCTTTGGTTCACAAATCATTCAGATTTGAGAAAAGATACTGACAAAGTGTGGTTTTGAATGTTAGCAACTCGTATGGATTTAAAAGAGCTTAAAATGGGGTAACATATTCCTTCATTGCTTATTTATTTATTGTTTTTGTTATGGAGGCTTCCTTTAATTTCTTTTTGTTCTTTACCTAAAGGCACTTGAACTTGTGACTGCTAAGATCTATAATCAACCTACAAAGAATAGAGCTATGAGAGGCTTTTGTTCCTTGCTTTTTTTCATTTATGTTCGCTGTTTCAGAATCAATTCTGCACAATATCCTTTTCTCAATCTCAACCTTCTGGTTGCTATTATTATTGCACAGTTACAACATCGACCAACATGATTACTCTGTTCGTTTGAAAGCTGCAAGGAAGTTCTTGAAAGATGGAGACAAGGTTCTTTTCTAATCTACTATATCTTTGATCGTCTGTTCATGCATCCAAATAGATTGTTATAGTTTGTCTGAATCACTTTCGAAATCTTTTAACGAAATATTGTAGGTTAAAGTTATAGTGAACTTGAAAGGTCGTGAGAATGAGTTCAGGAACATAGCAATTGAGCTCATCAGACGTTTCCAGGAAGAGATTGGGGAGGTATTCATTTTCTACCAATTTTGTGCCATGTTCAATATCATCTCTTCATCATGGCAATATTAGAGAAAAACTGATTGTCCTTCACTGCGGTATTGTTACTCAATAAGATGCTCCATGTTTCAAGTGATGAAAGAGTAATTTTAGGCACTTGTTTGAACTATTTAATGTCTGATCTCATTACCCCATGAAAAACATTTAGTAGCTCTAGGCGAACAGTTTCTCAAAACTGTTTAATTTAACCGTTCTCTAAACGATTGTGAGTTTTCAGGCTGCTTACAAGCATCCTAACTAATCTCAAGATGTCTCCATTTTGGTCGATGGTATATGCCTTACCGTAACCAGTTGAACTATTTTTAGGTTGGTATTGGCCCTAACCCTACAATATTTGAACATTAGACAATTCATGAGATTTTAATATCTTAGATAGGTGGCTACAATGAGGTTTTGGAACATCCATTTTTCTAAATATTAGTACTTTGACTTGTCCCAATGACCACTAGGCCAAGTTAGGATTGTTTTATAGAACTACTTTGAAGAATGTTTGGTAGCTGTTCAGAATGTATTGCTCGTTCGTTATGTTTTTTCTTTTTTGGGTCTGCTAATCTCTCTCGTTTATTTGCTGAATATAAATTTGATGCCATATTGTGCTTCTGGTTAATACTTTAAACAGACACTATATATCTTCTTTTTATCTCTCTTCTCCAATGACCTGCTCAATATTTTTGTTATACACAGCTTGCAACTGAAGAAGCCAAAAACTTCAGAGACAGGAATATATTTATTGTTCTAGTTCCTAACAAGGCTGTTCTACAGAAGGCTCAAGAACCCCCCAAGAAAAAAGACAAACCTGCAGTTAATGAAGTTTCTGCTGGTGTTTAAGCTCGGGAAGCGTCGAGCTTAAGCCAAAAATAGAACGGTTAGTCGCAACAATCTAAATCTTCTTCTACCATAGAGAAATTTGAGAGATTAATGTATAATGTTTTGTTTAATCTAATGCATCATACTGCTGTCCATCCTATTTTTTAGTGGAATGTTTAGAAATCAGATGTGTTACTAATTCTTTTGAAAACACCAAATCATACAGCATTCGTAGCACTGAGCTTAGTTTTTAGTTGCTCCTAACTTAGTTTTCAGAACCTAGGATGATGGTATAAGAGAGATTATGCAACTCAATTTGGACTAACAAATTTACCGCCTGTGATAAATATGCTCATGGACAGAATATAGACTCAACTTCTTTACCTCGGATTGCATAGGCATAACCCCCCTCGGTTAGATAGGCTTGATTCAAGGTGAAGGGCATAGGGTTCAAGTAGAAATTGAAAAACTTGATTGGATCAATTCAGTTCGGGGGCGGATTTACCATGGGCTATTTTTTACATTTAATAATATGTACGAAAAAGTCAGATTAAATAACAAAAAGCCTTTTGGCATAGTGGTAAATATGTCATCGGCCCCCTCAGGTTCAAGCTCTGGCTTGTACAATTTTTTCAATGTCTTATTCAAGCCCCCCTCAATACAAATTCTGGATCCGATTCAGCTGAGTTAATGTTTGAGTAATATGGGGATTGTTTTGGTTTCATAAAATTCATAGTTGAGAACTAGTTGCCTGATTCAATAGATTTGTTCCAGCCAGTCTAGTTTGATTTCTGCCTATTTTGTAGTTGGTTTCAGTTGAATAGTTCATTTATTTTTCGAAGAAGTTAGTTTGATTCGACATTAACTTTGGCCAAAACTTAAATTGGATCAACTCATTTACCCTTAGTTTTAAGGCTCACCTGTTCGCTATTATGCAAGTAACCCTCACTTTTATGAGGAAATGCCTTTGTGTTTTTTGCTAACTATGAATGTTTCTAAAGCTAAATTTTGCAGTCCCACTTTGAGTGAAAGTGCTCAAGTGCACCAAAGCAAGGTAATTGACTTTTATTGGTGTGAATGCACATATTGTTAAGACAAGACATATATCATCGACTAAGAAGTTAGGGGTTTACCTCACATATTGGACTGAAAAAATGTTAGATACACGCAAATATGGGGCACTCGCATTCTTTAAAAAAAACTTGATGCAATATGAATGGAGAAAAAGAAAAAAAGAAAATCATATAAACTCATTCTACCTAGTCTTTTAGGAGCCAAATTCAAATAAATATGTATTTGTAATTGTGAGCTTAAACTCATCGTTTATTATACTTTGAAGTTAATTTAATTTAATTTAATTTGTGCCTAAATTTTATATGGAAAATCTTCCATTTTTGAAAAAATATATATATATATATTTGTGTATAAAAATAGCACAATAAAATCAAAAGTTTAAATTATAACTTAAATAGATTTTTTTTTTTTTTTGGAGTACTATACTACTTGTAACTTGGAAGTTAAAATAGATTTCCTGCTGGAAGTGCAGAATAAACCGATTAAATGCAAAATTTATTTTATCACGGCAGATTGGGTTTTTTTTTTTTTACAAGAAATGAAAAAATTCATTGTAATGAAGAAGATTAATGCTCAAAGGATAGAAAATTACTTCTTTAGTGTTGACATTTATACTTTTTATTAAAATTGTTGGCCACTCGACAAAGATGCTAACAATGGTGTTCTCTTGGTTCAACTATTTTCATCTTTATTTTTAGGGTAACATAATGTCTCCATATCTTTAATTAATTATAATTAATGCTCATGAGGCATATAAAAACTAGGGTTAACAACATAAATAGCAATAATAAAATAGTTGTTTTTGACCATGTGAGTATAGTTTAACGGTAATTAGTATTCTTCATAAAAAATAAAAAAAAAATGGTAATTAGTATATACCATCTACTAAGAAATTAGAAGTTCAAATCTCACATATCAAAATATTGTTGAGCTCAATAAAAAAAGTCGTTTGGTTAGATTTTTTTAATTACGGCTATGTTCTAAGTTTTAACGTAACCAATAATTTAATCAAGATAAAAATACTCTAAAAGAAATATTTCGTGATTTTAAAAATTAAAAATTGATTTCAAAGTAATGACTAGAGGAAAACAGCAGGCATATCTACCAATTGCCATTGAGCCAGAGTACACTTTTTTGATTGATGTATAATATGTGAACTAATGCTATATATTCTAATGTATTGGCATTTTCAATAATTTTGAGGAGGCCCTTCCTGTTTATTGACATTTTCATTCACCTTTTTTTGTAATGGGTGGTATTTACACTTAAGTATATTTATTGACACTTTCATTTACCTCTAACTAGTGATATTTACACTGTCATTCGCAACTTGATGCAACAAAAACTAAATGTCAAACCTATAGCTACAAGTAACAATTGGGTACCGTGTGATATTAGCCGCAATTTTAGGAAATTGACTAAAAGATAGTAATTTGAATAAAGTATTGTCATTCGAGAAGGATTCAACTAGAGATGTCCATGGGCGGGGCTGGGGAATGGCTCCCCGCCCCCCATTTCATTTCCCTTCTCGCGAAATTTCTCATTTAATTTTGCAGAAAACGGGGCGATGATGGGATCGGGTTCCCCGCGGGAATAATTCTCCGTTTAGAATTTTATTTTTCTAAATTTTATTAACTAATTTCTTTTTTATTTGAAATTTGTATTTAAATAGTTAATTATTCTTTAGAGATTTATAGTTTAGAGTCCTTTTTCATTTTTTTAGAAAAATAAAATGATATTTAATAAAATTTTATGGTTTATTAGATGTATACAAATATATATATTTAAAATTAAATATATTAATCGGGGCGGGGACAAGGAGTGGGGGTGGGGACGGGGAATATTCTTCGTCGCCGTCCCCGTTTAGCCAACGGGGAAAATTTCATCCCCACTCCCTCCCTCGTTCCCCGGGAAAATAGACATCTCTAGATTTAACTTATTTAAATGAAATACTTGACTCTTATTTGTTGAAATCAAGGATCGTGTGTTGAGCAAACTCCAAGCCTATAAAGCACAACCTAGGTAATGAATGGTTGATAGTCATTACCCTGCCAAAGCTTATATCATGCTACATTTTACAAATTTTGTTTGTAAGATGAACTTGAATGATTAATGGTGAAATATAATATATATATATATATATATAAAACATGAAGATTCAAAGGGGAAAAATCTAAAATAGAGTGATTAAAAAAATAAATAAAGAAGAAAAAAGTTCTATAGTAAATTATATGATGAAAATTTGAGGCCACATTGAAAATAAATGAAATGGGAACTACGGGCTTGTTTGGATTTCTGAGAAAAAAAATGTTTTTCATAAATGCATTTTTTTAAACCTTTTCTTATAAAAATAATTTAGAATTAAAACAGTCCTATATATTTGGTTACATATACATTCTCTAAAACGTATTTTTATGCATAAATTTGATCGGTTTCTCTACACTTAAAAAGTTTTTACTTGTGTTAAATTACCATAAAAGACGACTAATAAACACATGAACTAATGAGTTCAAAATTATATTTAAAATACTATGATCGGTTGACCATCACTGACCCCATAGCTAGAGGGGTTGTTGGAAATGGTTGTCGGAGGTAGCGCTGGATATCGAAGATGGTCGTTAGAGGGGCCGCAGGATTGCCAGTTTGTTGATCGCGGGAAATGGTCGCTAGTCGTCGGAATGGTTGTCATATTTAAAATTTTTTACCATTGGAACCCATAACCTCTTGGTTAGTAGCGGATCCACAATATCTAGGATTTTTATCTAAGGGCTTAAATATAGCTTGAACCCATAACTTAATGAGGGTTTCAGACAAACTAATCACTAAGCAAGAAGGTTTTTTGTGTCTTATTTTTTATTTTACCTATACATATTATATAAAGTAAAAAAATTTGAGGGGGCTCAAGCCCCTCGGTCTTAACTAAATACGCCCTTGATCATAAGCACATACTTTTTGCCAGTTAAATCATATTCAAGGCAATCTCATAAAACTTGAGTTCTTACATTATATCGTACAATAACATCCAACTAATATAAAACCTATTCATATAATTTCTCCCAATTACAAAAAAAATATTCAACGTAATTACAATTAGCTATATAATTTATAAATACATTATCAAACACTTTTAAATAATTGTTTAAATTCAAACAACATACTATTACACATATTTGAAACACATGAAATATATTTTTTTAAAAGTGAAATACATTTTTTTTTCTTACCAAACTCCCAATTAAATGCATCTTAAAGAATAATAATAAAAAAAAGTACATCCCAAGCATAGATCAATATTTTATCATTTTGTGACTATTTCATTGAGGGGTGTTTGCCTCATTGAGTTTAGTTGAGTTAGGTTTTAAACTCAATTTGACTCATGAATAAACTAACTGAACTCAATCCTACTGACTTAAGATATTAATTCTACTAACTTGTACAGTAACCCTATTAATATATTTTATCACCGTTTCTCTAACAATCGACGACCATTACCGGCGATAGATAACCACCACCGACAATTGGTAACCACATCCAACGACTAGTGACCATCTTCAGCGACCAAAAACGTCCTCCGACGACTATTTCCCGCGATTGGTGACCATCTCCGGCAACCGAAAACTACCTCTGACAATCATCTTCTGGCGATTGATAACCTTCTCCGATGAACAAAAACCACCTCCGACCGACAACCTCCTCCAACAACCAATAAACACCTCTGATGACCTTCTCTAGCGACCGAAAATCACCTCTAATGACCATCTCTAGCAGCTGGTGACCATCTCCAGCAACCAAAAACTACCTCCGACGACCATCTCTGCGCGATCAGTGACCATCTTCAACGATCGACAACTGACAATTGTTATTTGTTATTATAAAAAATACAACATTTAATTTCTATCAATTGAAATAAGTTTAATGTGTATTAAAAATATGTGATTTCTATAAATCGAAAAATATTTAATGTATATTAAAAAGAGGAAACAATGTTATATTGACTATATTTTGAAAAAAGTCAATTTCTAAAAAAATAAAGATAAAGAATAATATTTTTTTTTAAAAAAAGATCAATGTTAAAATACATATATATTTTTTTTTAAGTAGACACATCAATTATGTTTTGCAAATATGAAAAAATATGTTTAAATAAAAATTAATCTTTTAGGCCTCCCCAATCCTTCATTGAATAATTTCTCTTTCAACTTATTTTTTTTAGAAAAAAAAAAGAAAGAAAAAGACAGAAAAGAAGCGCGAAACGAACGCACTGTATTTAAAAAATAAGTATAAATAAATAAAATATGTTACGTACTCCTGCGTGAATCCTCCCTTTAGACGCGGCGGTGTGTAGCAGAAGAGCTGGTGGCGGCGGCGCGAAGGAATGGAGAGAGACGGCGGTGTGTAGCAGAAGAGCTGTCGACGGCGGCGCGAGAAGACGGAGAGGAGAGAGACGTTTACCGCGTGGAATGGAAGAGAAAGGACCAAACTCGTGTACTATGCACACAATTTAGGTGTTATTTTGTATAAAATCCGAAACTGCAATCCGCCGAGCGTTTCGTCACAGAGCGCGCTCCATTTCAGTTGTTTTCTACCAGGAATGTCAGTTGCCGATGGCCGGAGCCAAATGCCGGCGGAAAGCGGTGGAATCGATGATCGGTCACTCAAGCTCGCCATAGCCATTTCTCTTCTCCGCTCCAAGGCAATTCAGAAGCAACAGCAGCCTATCGTCTCCAATCCTCCTTCCGATTCCGACGCTCTCCGATGGAAGCGAAAGGTCTCTCTATATGCTTGTTCTTTTTAATTTATCTGGTTTCTGTTATTTTCGTTCTCTATTGCCGAAGTCTAATTGAAGATCAGTGATAGGCTAAGGAGAGGAAGCAAGAGCTTATTAGGCTGAGAGAAGATCTGAAGCAAGCTGAAGGTCTGTGTATAATAATCTCCTTATCTTCCTTTTTCTTTTTCTGAAATTTATTGTGTTTCGATTTAATGATTCGGTTTTAGATGCTTCGCATGATGATTTGTTTTCCCAAAACGCCACTTGCAAGTGCTTTTTCTTTGATAATCTGGGGAAATCGAACCCTAAGCGACTCGAAGATGTTACTGATAACAGGTTTAATGACGTATTACGCCGGAGATTTCTCAGACAAGGTATTTTCCTCGCCTTTTTCGTTGCTATTTGCTTATTTTAATGCGATATTTTGATATCGTTTCAAAAATTGTCGCAATAGTCCGTTATAGGGAGCGGAGGAGAAAAGCAGACAGTGGAGTTCATCGGAAGCGACTTTTAGGTACAGTATTACTGACCAGTGACATTGCTTCTTCAAAATATGCTGTGTAAAGTGCCATTTTCAGTGATAACTTCGGTAGTCGATTTCATTAATGCATCAAAGCATATTTAAAAAGTAATTCTAAATTTTTGGGATCGAACATGGCGATCTGTTTCATGTAAAATGTTCTTCAGTTTAACATACATGACGATCTGTCTCTCTCGCTCAACTTTATTTTGTTCTTATCTGTTTTAATTTCAGACTTCAATGAAGATGATGAAGTTGAGCATCTCCGAGCTTCAGTTGATTTTCTTGTAGAGCTTTGCGACACTTTTTCTCCAGTATGAGAATGACATTTCTGTTATTGGATTCAATCTTGTTATTCTGGTTTCTCTTCGTTTAAAAATTAGAGCATTTGTCCTCATTATTCTTATACTACTTATAAAATGGTTTGTTTCTAGATTTATTAAACGCAATGCGTCGTTTTCTTGATTTTATTGTATGCTATTTTATACAGGTAGAGGAGGCCAACTTTAAAAATTGGGCTCATCAAGCTGTTGATTTCATTCTAGGTGATGGTTCATGTGATTACTGTATCATTATTTGGTTAATTAATTACGTTAAGGATCTTTGAAAACAAGCAGTCTCATTGGCTTGTCCGTTTCAAAGCTGTTAGACTGGAAGTGGAAGCTTTTCAATAAAATTTGTATCTTTGAGCATAAGTCTTTTTTCATTTCTTCGATGAAATGTTTCATTTTTATGAAAAAAAGTTAAAAGGGTCACAGCATGGGCACGCCTTTTATATATTTAGATGTTTTTTTCTAGAATTTATGGGTTTATGAATCAAGTAACTGATGACGTGGTTAATTAGAAAATCGTATTTACAGTTCAAACACACAATTTGCTCGTACCAATACTATATATTCCAATGTATTTAACTATGAGTTCTTGGGTGCTATATGACCCTTAAAAAATATTATTGTTTTCGTGAAGCTTCATTGAAGGATCTTCTACCAAGGGGAAGGAACGTGGAACTTATTGAAGGAATTGTTAGCAGCTTGATAATGCGTTTAATAAGAAGGATGTGTTCTCCTCTGAAAGATGGTAAATTCCTTTACTTCTCTATTATATGATAATGTTACCACAATTCTTTTTTGAGTTTAACATCTAAGATTGGAGATTCGAACTTCAAACCTCTAGATCAAATATATATGCTTTAACCAATTGAACCAAGTCTACTAAAATACTTGTAATTAAGATCACTTCATAATGTATTCACCGTTCAGATTGTTTCATTCACGCCAAACACGAATTTGCTATACATTCTTTCTCTTGATGATCTTTTGGTATATTTCGTTCTTCTCTTTTAATACTTTCTTCCACTCACTCTCGGTCCAGAATCAGAAGACACTGTCTTCGATGTTCGTTTCTATACACAGCAGTTGATCCGCAAGCTTGGACGTGAGTCGTACGTAGGGCAGCGTGCAATAATTTCTGTGTCCCAAAGAATTTCTGCAGCGGGAGAGAGTTTGCTCTTCATGGATCCATTCGATGACAATTTTCCCAACTTACATGAATGCTTGTTCATAATGTTAGTACCCGGAAAAATGTTTTTAATTTTATCAGCTATTTGGGCACTTGTAGGGCAATTCAGCTTAATTGTGTCGTTTTTAGATGGCAGTCATTTTCTTCAGTTATCGTTCCTCTTAAGTTCGAACTAGGATAACTTAGAAGTAGGAAAATCTAAGTATAAATAACTTCTATTAGGATTGTATACACAAATGAGTTACAGAACCTGAATTTATATAGCTTGTATTTGATTTATAAGTTGTGTAGGTTAAAAGGTATTTGAGACCTGTTAGTCTCCTTTTAGTTTTAATATTCCATGTTTAGAAAATGTGTTTAATATGATAAGGTGGTTCCATAAGCCAATTTGATAGCCAAATCTCTAATGGATTTGTTGTTGAATGGACTTGTCCTCATCACACCATGACTTGGAGCATTTTATGTTAAACAGGATTCAACTTATTGAGTTTCTGATATCGGACTACTTGCAGACGTGGTCAAAGGATGAAAACTTCAATAGCCGTAAGCATTGTTTTTCCATATTGCTAAAGTTGTTTATTCTCTTCTTCTATCATTAGTTTCTCCTTTTTCCAACCCCCATTTTCTTTAAATTAAGGGTAATTTTACAAAATGATGAACTGTGTTTCATGTCAGTGAAGAATATATTTAAAATTTTTATGATGTTTGATTTGTAAAATGATTTTGAAAAATCTAGAATTGTTTGAAAATAATTTTGAATACAATAAAAGTGATTTTAACTATTTCGAAATCACTCCCAAACATACCTATTATAAAAAGTACTTATCTAATACTTCTCCAAAATTATTGGTAAGAAATATGTTTTCAGTCAAATATCGCGATTTCAATTTATTTATTCAACGTGGCGCTGATGTCTCATTATATTGTAGTCGAATTTGGAAATGACACTTAACAAATTGTAGTGCTCTTTGAAGAGTGGGTGATATCCATTCTACACGCAAAGAAAGCTTTAGAACTCTTGGAAAACAGAAATGGGCTCTACGTTCTATACATGGACCGTGTCACCGGTGAGTTGGCCAATCAAATAAACAGCAATCGGAGCCTCCGGGAGCTGAAGCCTGACATTCTAGACGACCTAATTCATTGATTTAAAGCTAGCCAATCCAGGTTTGTAGAGCTGTTCTCTTGAACTTTGTCGTAAGCTACATGATTGGTCTACCAATAACCTTTCATGCTGATGACATGAAAGTCCATTCATATACAATGTGAAAATTAATTGAGGATTACTCAATATTGACAACAGAAAAATTGAGGATAAAATGACTCAATAATGTTCTAACTTTAATGAATTTATTCATTCATTGGACTAGAGCATTACTAGAGCTAAATATCCCTCCACCCCTATCCTACCAGCGGTAATGAAGTAGTAGTTAACCAGTTGGTCTAATGGTAAAATAAGGCTAATGTAATAAATGAAGAGCTTAGAGAGAATAAGCTAAAACTATGGTGGCCACCCCTACAAGTTTTCTTGGCAATAAATATAGTAAGGTTAGAGTTAGGTAGTAGATCTATGAGAATGGTTGAGGTGCTTGCAAGTTAGTTTAGACATTCACGAGTATAAGAATAATACATTTTTAAAAAAAATACATTTAGATAGGAGGTTTGAGTCTTGACCCATCCTATGAGGACCACCTAGAGGAGGTACGATTTTAAATTACAAAGTTCTTAACTTGATTTTAAATTACAAAGTTCTTAACTTGATGTGAACTCAAAACCAGAGAAATAGATACTTTCCAAACATTCCAAGCTTTTACTATCCAGAGGCCCTTAGAGGTGTCAGAAATAAAAGTTTAAAATGCATCTAAAGTAGGGTGTACACGAGTTGGGTTGAGTTGGGTTGAAGGGTTTTTTGTAACCAACCCGAAAATTCGGGTTGGTCGGATTGACAACCCAAATTACCCGATTAAGGGTTGCAACCCAACCCTATATTTTCGGGTTGGGTTGGGTTGAGTTGGGTTGTCGGGTTGATTTTTTTTATTTTTTAATTATTTTTTAATTATATAAAATAACTTTTTTTGAATTTATAACTAAAATCACATAAAATTCAATTATCAAACTTCAAAATTCATAACATTTTAATATTTGTTAGAATTTTAGAAGAAAAATATTAAAATTGGCAAATAATTCATTTATAAATATATATAAAAATTAAAAAAAACATAAATTTTGGGTTGGATTGGGTTGGGTCAACCCGAGAACCGACCCGAAAATTCGGTTCTCTAAAATTCTAACCCAACCTAACCCTTATGGTTTGGGTTGGGTAGTCTGAGTTGCTCGGGTTATCGGGTTATTTGTATACCCCTAATCTAAAGCAAAGGTCCAAAACTTTTTAAATCAAAGATCTTTAGACTAGTGATAAAGATGGAGAGAGATAAGAGGTTCAGAAGAATAAAGAAAAAAAGGATCCCACAAGCTTGGAAACAAGTTATAACTAAAACGCATATGCTGTTAATTAAAAGTTATACAAACCTTGTGCCACATCAATCCACCATACAAGTTCAAAAGAAAGTAAAAGATTTATGACTGTCATGAAGCAGAACAGGTAAATTAAGAACTGTACAACTTAGAAAAACAACACTGATCTTCAACAAATGATCTAGGTTTTTAAGTGCAGTGATACATATAGTATTAGGAGAGCATTTCCATCAAATTCGGAAAATATCTGTTTGGAATCTCTCATCATACAACCTCCAATGGCCATATCTCTCCGAGTGAAAGACCGACCTCGGAATGTAGAAATTCGGTTTCCTAATCTCCAAATTCTCCAAACTTGATGTAGCATTCACTATATCACGGCTTGTCAAGTTCACACATCCAAACAGATCCAAGTATTTAAGGTTTGGACATCCTTCACAGATCAAACTAAGAGCTTTAGCAGATAGTTTAGAGAAACAGAGTTCAAGGTGCTCCAAGTTGGGCATGAATTTTGCAATAGCCGCAGCTTCTGAATCCACATCTTGAGGGCAAGCATTTAGATAACTGTTAGGGACAATTCCCATATGTTGGGAAGGATCTAGATTATTAAAAAAGTTTCGTTTTAGAGTCTTGATATTCGGACAATGCTTGCCAATCAACGCCAAAGATATGTTGGAGATTTCGTGACAGTAGCTTATGTCAACTTCCCGGAGCTTTTGGCAACCAATAGCAATCTTAGCCATTGATCTATCAGTAACATTGGGGCAGCTCTTGATGGAAAGAACCTCAAGATTTGGGCACCTAAAATATGAGTAAGTTGAAGGCCATCAATCTTAGCAACCAATAATTTGATTTCATTTTTCCCTTTTTCATAATCCCTAGTGTCCATCCCAGCTTACACACCTCAAACACCTCAACTAATCTCACTGCTTGATTCTATAGCAATTGTTGTTCTAAAGTCCGAACTCGTGACCTCAAAGACTATTTAGATTTTTTTTTTTTTTTTAACAATTGGGAGTTGGAGCTTTATTCCCCTATACCCGGGGGCACCTACACCTTCCCCAAGGCTCGGACCCAAGAGACGTCAAGAGTTTTTATTTATTATGCTCGTCTGAGGATTTAAATCCGGTATGACCAAGAGATCCAAGCCCTTACCAAGCCGCCCCCTTGGGGGCAAAGACTATTTAGATTTACAGTTTGTTCCTTTTTAAACTGGGATGATGCATAGTAGGTCGACCAGTTGAAATTCTCGACCAGGTATAATTGGAAGGAACAACATATTTTTTTTTATAAAGACTCTCACTTATGTGAACACAATCAAATTCAAAACAAGCATCTTAAAACCCAAACTTGTGGATTGAAACGACCTATAGGTACAATTTTCCATATCCAACTAACAAGAAAAGGATCAACCAAGGAGAATGAAGAAAATGATGTTTCCAAAACAAGAAATCCTTGGTATTCATGGTAACTAGCCAATTAGGGATTTACACATCCATCACATCCCAAAGCCCATCTTGAATGTGATATTAAAAAACAATTATGCTAAAAAACTGCAGATTGATCGGTGAAAACAGATGCAAAGATCAAGTGATACTGCTTAATTGACTTAGTCACAAAATTCACAATCAAAGTGTTTCCTGAATAGGGAAAAAGACCTATCAGGAGAATAAAAACAAAATGTGGGAAAAGGAAAACTTTTGCGTTTGCCCTAATAATTAAACAAGCATCTCCAATTTCCCAACAAACAGACAATTATAATAATTAAAAGTTAAAGAATTAGAGTTAAATTAATTTACCTTTCAGCGACACAATCGAGAGATGAATCGGAGCAGTGTCTGATCCGAATAAGGGAGAGAGAACCAAGGCTCCAATGGACGACAGATCGAAGCATGGAATCAATCTTGGTCTCGAACTGGGGTGACCACCAGGCCGGCGACTCGGTGGGGGCCGAGTCGAACCTGGGTTCGAGGTCGAACTGGGAGTGGAGCGAGGGGTCGGTGGCGGCGCGGAACCAGAGCTTGCAGACGAGCATGGGGCCGCGCCACCGCTGCTCGATGGTGAGCCGAGAGAGGACGTTGGTTAGGCACTCGTGCGTCAGCTCGGCCCATGCCGGCGATGATTCCGACGACGGCTCTGCCATTTATTGGGTGTTTAGGAAATTAGGAATATTGAAAGAGATGAGGTGGAGGAGGACTGAATTAAATTTATGAGGGAGAGATTGGATCGGAGTTGGTAAGAGAGTTGAGTGGCGATAATACGGTTATTTGGTGTGGGAATGGAGACAAAGACAAGGAGGCCTCTGGCGGGTAGCTTTTTATTTATTTATTTTACGTTAAACTACCCTTTAGTCCATCAACTTTCTATTTTATTTTATTTTGTATACTTTTAAATATCTAAAATTTAGTCTTTTTACTAAACTTAAAATGGATTAGTACTAATAATTTATTATCAACTTTTCTAGGGAAAAAAAAAGCCTTTGTTAGTTTTGTTTTATAAATTTTGAAAATATGTTCCCATTAGGTATCTTCTTACATTTTTATTATTATTTAATTAATTTTGATGTAACAAAATTAATTTTCAAATAAGAGTACGAATCAATTTTAAACTTTATTAAAAGTATAAAGATTAAATTTAAATATTTGAAGATATAGAGATTAAATTGGAATGAAGTTCAAAGTATGGAGACAAAAATAACAATTTTATTTTATTTTATTTTAAAACGTCTGAGAATGGAGATGGTTGTCGATTGTTGGAGATGGTCATTAGAGGTGGTTGTCTTCGTTATCGATTGTTGGAGATGGTCACTAATTTGCCAGAGATGGTTGTCAGAGGTAGTTTTTGGTTGTCGAAGATGGTCACGATTGCTATAGATGGTCATCGGAGGTGGTTTTCGATTGCTGGAGAAGGTCATCAGAGGTAGTTGTCGGTTGTCAGAGGTGGTCGTCAGTCGCTGAAGATGGTCATGAATCGTCGAAGGTGGTTTTCGATCATCGGAGATGGTTACCGTTCGCTGGAAATGGTCGTCGTCGGAGGTTTTCGGTCGTTGGTTGCTAGAGATGGTCGACGGAGGTGGTTACTGACCGCCGTCGGTTTTTGGAGAAGCAATGATAAAATATATTAATAGGATTATTATATAAGTTGGTGGAGTTAATATCCTAAGTCAACGGTGTTGAGTTGAGTTAGTTTACCCAACCCAACTCAACTCATAATATTCTCCTTTCTTATTTTATGTTCCATAAACTTGCTTCCTCAATTAAAAAAAATAAAAAATAAACAATAAAAAAAATTGTGTTTGGCAAGAGTTTTTTTTTTTTCTTCTTATCTTTACTAAAAAAATGAAAAATTATTTGATAACTATTTTTTATATCTTATTCTCTCAAATTTTAAATTAAAATAAATTCAAAGTTTTAATTTCTTTTTATAATATAGTATTCAAAATTATAATGTTCTATTTAATTTTAAATATTTAGTGTAACTTTTAAAAATAACATAATACTTTTATTTGTGTGTTTTAAAATCTAAAAATAGGAACAAAAAGAAAATAAACTAAATTTTCTCATTTTCAAAATTTGTATACATTCTTAAGATTGTTTCTCAAATTAAATTATGAGGATTTAGAAATAATATATAAAAGCTTAGGCTTCCCTTTCATAAATATTTGATTTTTCTTTTTTTTTTTGTTTTTTAAAATTAAGCCTAAAAATACTACTTTTACCAATAGATTTCTATGTTTTCTTATCTACGTTTTACCTATGTTTTCAAAAACCAAGCTAAGTTTTGAAAACTAAAAAACTAGTTTTTCAAGAAAGATGAAAATCATTGTAGAAAAGAGGATTAGAAATTGTAAAAAAAAAGGTGTAATTTTCAAAAACCAAAAACTAAATATCAAAAGGAGCTTTAGTTTTCTAAATACCTCATTGTTGGGTTTTTTGGCAATATATTAGAAGTGAAATTGTCCCACATCTGAAAGGTGCATGAAAGTGATGGGCTTCTGGCACTATAAAAGGAGCCTATGACTTTGGTTTCAAAGCATCCCAATTAGAAATACTTTAAGCTTGGAGTACTAGCTCTGGTTAAATTCCTCTTTATATCTCTCTCCGTCCGAGAGTGAGGAAAGGGTGTGAGTGGTATAAGCTTTGGGAGAGTGTTTTTGTAATTGGGGTGGGGAGAGAATTCTATGTGATTGTAACAATTTTTCACATAGTGGAAATTTCTTTCTGTTCGTGGTTTTTTCTCTGGTTTGGAGTTTTTCCACGTAAATTCTTGTGTCTCTTATTTTGTTGGTATCTTTTAATTTCTCGGTTTATTTCTGCTTATTCCTAGTGGTGGGAGGTTTTTTCCTAACAAGTGGTATCGAGCTTTAGGTTTGTAGTTTCTTGAGTTTACGAGTATGCTCTGTGGTTGCGACATTATCCGAGCTTCCACATCGTAAAAGATTTCTTGAAACGGGTTATAGTTGTTCACTATTTGCAGATTCACTAGGAGGCGCAGACACTAGGAGGGGGTGCGAGATATGTCAAGCTTTATGAGTCCAAGTAAAGATTGATGTGGAGAAATTTGTGGAAAGATGAACTTTGGCTTTGTGGCAAGTGCAAGTCAAAGATGTGCTACAACTGGGTTACACAAGGTTTTGAAGGAAGACCAAGTTGTGGTGTTTCTGGAAAATTAAGCGGTGATGGTGATCCAACTGAGTCCAATGGTGGTTCAAAGCAAGCGTTACGAGAAGTCTAGCATGACAACTGGAATTGGAAAGAAGAAGAAGAAAGACTTCGTGCAAAAGAAAGATTGTTGGGAAGGCAGCGGTATGGACACATGAAAAGAATTGTCCTAACAGAGCAAGTTCGTCAAAAGGCTCTGGGGTCGGATGCTAACATGGTCTCTCTCGTCGGGAGATGGTGACATCTTCTGAAGAAAGACAGAATTCATCCTTATGGTATGTCCGCTTTGCCATGATAGAGGATGTGATGTTAGCGGTTCCACAAGTTTTGCACACGGGCATTGACTTGGCGGCTATGCAAGGTGTGTGGTGGAAGTTATGTCGATGGCTGAAGAACTTCTGGGTGAGCCAAGTAGGTGGAAATTGCACCATAAATCTCAGCTGGGTATATCGGCATGTGACGAAAAAGAAAAGTCTTGGGAGGTGGCATTCCAAGTGGTCTACTTTTATGGTGGAGTAGGTTATAGTTCTCTGTGTTGAGGATTATGATTGTCGGTAAAGACAATGATGCAGCAAGAGATGTGGATTCTTCAAATATCTTGCCAAGGTGGAAATTGTTGGGTTTTTTGGCAATATATTAGAATTGAAATTGTCCCACATCTGAAAGGTGCATGAAAGTGATGGGCTTCTGGCACTATAAAAGGAGCCTATGACTTTGGTTTCAAAGCATCCCAATTAGAAATAATTTTTCACATAGTGGAATTTCTTTCTGTTCGTGGTTTTTTTCTCTGGGTTTGGAGTTTTTCCATTATTTTGTTGATATCTTTTAATTTCTCAGTTTATTTCTGCTTATTCCTAGTGGTGGGAGGTTTTTTTCCCAACACTCATGCCTCCCTACGTTTCTCTTAGATTTGTGAATAACCAGAGGTTTGAGTTGGAAGGGGGTTTGAAAGGTTTAATACCATACGAAGGGAGGGGATATTAAAAAATTAATTAAAGATGTTTGATTAACTTTATGTTTTTATAATAATAAGTTTGGATCGCTATTTTTACTTCTAGGTGAACTAATTATTGTACAAGTATTTTGAGGTAGTTCTCTTAAAAGTACTTTATTTTAAGTGATTATAGAATTAAAAAACACTTCTAACTCAAATATGAAGGAAAATTTGAAAAATAGAACAAACTTGAAAAATGATATCAAAATCAAATAAATATAAAATTGATTACATGAAAAAAGAGATTTAAACTAAAGGGGAAAAAAAGCCTAATTTTAAAAAATGGTCAGGTGAGCAAGTTGCATCTTTCACCTTTTGTCTATTTTGGTTGATTGGAATAATTCATAAACAAAAGATCCCAAAAAGTTTCCCTTAATGTACAAGCATGGAATACTTAATGTACAAGTATGTTGGAGCTAGGTTGACTCATTAGAAATCTTTTCTCAATTACTATAGAGTTAAACTAGAAAGTTTATTGTACATAAAAAGAAAGACTTTTATTAAGAATGAATAAAAGGATAATGACGGGAAATAGCACAAAAAATTTTGGGTCTTACATAAATAGCTCCATTTTGAGTACATTGTTTCCGTAGCACTTCTCGGTGTCATCTCGACCAGGATCGTCATCGAAAAATGGCCACAAAAAAAAAGTTGTATTCATCTTCTCCTTCTCCTTCTCTTCTTTGAACTACTAGCTAACCAGTTGGTGAATCCCTTCACATGCTTTTCTAGTGGCCATCTCCATGTAAGACAAAAAATTTTGGGTCGGTCTCGAAGATGACCACCAGAGCTTAAACCTGAGACTTGAGTAGGGGTTGATAACATATTTACCACTACACCAGAAAGCTTTTTTGTTATTTGACTTGACTTTTTCTATACATATTATTAAAGTTAAAAATTTGAATGGGGGCTCGAGCCCCCCTGAACCCATGGTAAATCTGCTCCTGATAGAAAGGGCACCAAATTTTTGCCTTTCCTACTATCGGTCTCGTAGATTATCATCGAAAAAAGTATTGGGAAGGCACGAAGAGTAAAGCTTCTAGATTTTGCTTTTTTTTTTTTTTTAATATCATTTTTCGATAACAATCCTGTTCAGATCGTCACTGGGAAGTGCTATCGAAACAAGTTTATTAAAAAGAGACTATTTATATAAACAAGAAAACATTTTGTACTATTTCTAGTCATTACTCTTTCTTAAGACAAAGTGAAACTATAATTCTCAAAATTAAACATATAAAATTACACATCATTCTCGATACTACAAAATTGTATTGACATTTCATCAATCTCCATAAAGACCCAAAGTTTTAATAGATAAAAAAGATTGAGTGATTGTCAACATGGTCGATATTTTTTGAATCATAAAGTCAATTGATATCTCTATTGTTTCATGAAAATGTCGACATCCTCTCCTTTTAGTTGTTATATCTATTTCATTTAATTGATTGCATCATCTTTTGTTAGTAATGTACCTTCATTTCTTTCTACCTTTTTCATGAATATATTTTTTTACTGTACTTCTTTTCTAGTAGGGCCTACTCGAAATGGAATGGGAATCTCTACTTTGAATGAGATCAGGGACATCAGAATTTTTTTTCATGGATTCTGTCCCTGATCTTCAATCCTCAACTTTTAAATAAATATCATAAATTTATTAACTTTTTTATATTGAATTGTTAATAAAAATATTAAACATTAAATAATGAATGAGGATTATTCTTCGATTCTCCAAATTGGGGAATAAGATAGGGATACAAATTAAAACCCCCTAGGAAGGCATCCCAAATCTGTCGCCATCTTTATTGGTTTTTGGCTTTAAAATTTGTGGATAGTTTAATCGATTAAAAAATATATCATATACCAAGGAGTCAAAGATTTAAATATATCTTCCATTAACGGCATTACATGTTTATTATTTTTAATTAATTTTTTATGTGGGCCACACCAATTTAAATGATATTCTCTTTATTTGTCACTTACCTCATTTCTCTCTCAATTCACTTTTATCTCTCCTTATTTATTTTCTTTTTTCTCTCTCTAATTTCTAAAACTTTGCTGTGTTTATTTTGTGGTTTGGTAAAAGATTTCTACAGTAAACTTTATCTCCAATTTACTCTAAAACAAACTCTTATCTATTCTAACATTATCTATTCTATACATGGTTAGATTCACTTCAATTGTTACTATGAATCCATGCACAAGGAAGAAAATAATAAACTTCCATTTATATTTTATAAACTTGGGGGAAGGGGTTGTACAAGCTGGGAAAATTTAAGTGGGCTTGCCACTGGATTAAGATAAATTTATAAAATTGTTATAGCATTTTATAAATACAAATTAAACTCCTCAAAAGTTGAGAGGGGCTCGAGCCCCCTCTAGACCCTTCTTAAATTTGCCCCTGGAAGCATCGGTGGGAGAAGGTGGGAAAGGGAGTGGATATGGGAAAATTTTTAGTACTAACACAGTATCATACTTCTTTTGTTCACACTATAGTTTTTAGTTTATTAATATTAATGGACCCCACATCATTTTCAAAATGATGTCGATGTAGCAAAGTATCCAATGAGAGTAATATAGAAAATACGTGGTACTAGAAATTTCCTTTATTTTGACTACTTCTCATGAAGATTTGAAACTCTCATCTAAGTCGAAGAGTATTTTCTTTATTTATAAATGAATTGGTTAAGCTATTAATAAGAGAAATTTGCATGGAAAACTCCTTTTCACATGCATTAATGTGATTTGACCAATGTTTTGAAATTAATGACATTTGACCCTTTTTATGATCTGTATATTCCAGTCCAAATTACCGTGAGGCATCATCATCGACTCTAGCTCTCTAGCTCTCGCTCAAGTCGCGTTCACGCTTCTCGTTCTCTCAACATGATAGTAATTAAGTTGTCAAAATTCGGAGAAAAGAAAAATAAATAAAAATCGACTATAGTTGACTTCATTTCACGCCCCGCTCTCGCCGACTCGCTCTCTCTCTCTCTCGCTACTCCAACTCTTCTCTATCTTTTTGTCATTTTTCTTTATATTTTTTCCATTCATTCATTTGGCGAGGCGAGCGAGGATTAACAACGAGCGAGCGTGAACAAAGAAAAAGCCGCTCCATATTACCCTTATGAGTCATTTTGCGACGCATCACACGCGTCGAGAATATATCATATTTCATTATTTTGAAATGTCAGGTCAAATGTCATTAATGCATTGGAAAATGGGTTATCCGTACCAATACCCCTATTAATAACTTGTACTATTTTGCCGAAACTCTCGAATCCTCGGCGATCAAATATCATTGAACTCACAAAATGGTAATATTTGATGAGATATTCTAAAAATATAAAATACATATTTATTTGCCATCAACGTTGTCAACATCCACATTTTATAGATCCATATTTTTATAACATTCCACTAAAAACTTGACCATTTCTATCTACATAAAAACACACTTCAAATCCTAAACCCAAAACCAAACGCCATTGTCAACACTTCATAGGATTTGTTTTAATTTTCAATCGCCATCTAACATTATTTGAAAGTTCTAAGTTCTTAAACACGAGATCCTTACACTCCCTAACAAAATCCAAATCAATCAAAACAAAGAAAAGAAAAAGCCTCACAAAATCTACATAGATCAAATCCAATCCAAACCAAACCAATATTCAAAAGCTACATAAGATCAACCAAACAGTTTAAAAAAAAAAAATTATTCGATATATAATTTTAAAACAGAGTGAAGAAGAGATTCAAACTGGTTCTACACCGCCGTCACCGGCGAATAGAGCGGACGCCTGTACTCGTCGAAGAACTGGTCGCGATCGACGAAGACGATGGCGTAAAGAGCGTAAATAATCCCCGGAATGTAACCGAGCAGAGTCAAAATCAAACACAGACAGAATTCCACCTGCAATTACACGAAAAATTAGACCGAAACTGAAACCTAATTCCGATCGCCGTCGTCTGTTTTAGATCAGATCGTTTCGCAGGCTGTTTTAGGTCGCCGGAAGTTCAGATTGGGGAAAATTACAGAGAGAGATGGAAGAAGAAGAAGAAGAATTAAGATTACCGTGCAACAGCCGTGTTTGAGGCAAACTCCGAGAGGAGGAATGAGGATGGCGATGAGAATTTCGCAGCAGATCTCACAGCCGTTCGCCATTTTTCGATGTTGGAGAAAGAGAGAGAGAGTTGTGGAAGGAAGTGATTGATTTTGATCGGTGGTGACTGTAAGGAGTTATGGAAGTTTGTTGTTGCTTTTATGACAACATTGACCATCCAATAGTCTTCTACCACTTGTTTTGTTATTTTATTTATTTTTACTTTTTTAATCATTTTATGCCTTCCACGTTTGTACTCTTTGAAAAAAAAAACATTAAATACTAATTTTTTTTAAAACTTATACATTTCAATTCATTGCTCTAATAAGACTTTAAAAGAGAAATCTTCATTTATGTCTTTGATCAATCTCGAACTCATGTGCATGGATTTATACAAAAAGAAGTTAGCCATTGTGCGAGAAGCGAATTTTGATAAAAATTTTGAGATGGTCTCTTCAAGAAATGGTCTCTCTCTTGAAAAGACGACTATCCACAAATTTTTTAAATTTTGTCAGACAACCATTGTCAGCACATTAAAACTACAATATTATTATAAATAGTTTGAAAAATATAATATTTTTATAATAAGTTTGAAAATTTGCAATATTAATAATAAAAATATAAAACCCTAATTTGGAGGTTTTTTTTTTTTAATTTTTAATTTTTTTAACATATGGTTTAAAGAAATTTAGAATTGAGCATCCAAGGATGTAAAAATCTTTGATATATGTTGAAATTTCTTTGATATATCAATATTTTAGGGAGTCGATATTATCGTGGATATTTCGGTCAAATATCGACACAATATTGTGAAAATATCTCAAAATATCTACAAAATCACTACTACAATTTTGACACTATACCATAACTAACCAAATAAGAGGGAGGGAGAAAAAAAAAACGGTCATAAATTGTTGGATGCACGTTTTTTATGGGAAAAAAAGTAGATTTTAATATTTTTGAAATTTTATGACAGTCTGTCAACATCATAAATTTATGACAGTTTGTCAACATCATAAATTTATGACAGTTTTTCAACCTCATAAATTCATGACTTAGATAAAAAAAATTGTCATAGATGGTTGGAGGCGCATTTTTGGCGGAAAAATGAGAGATTTTCGTGTCTTTGAAAATTTATGACAGTTTTTCAACATCACAAATTTATGACAGTTTTCCAATGTCATAAAAATTTCATTTGTCCCACATCGAAAATTTTGTATTTTGGACAACCAATCTTCTCCTATAAAATGACTCTCCCTCTTTCATTTTAGCATCAACTTAACATGAGCTTGTTACTGTGCTTATTTAGCTTAAGTAAACTGGGCATTGAGAAAAAAAATTTGTTAGCAATTATAAACTATCATAGAAAGCAAATATTTGACACAAGAATACTGTCATTAACATTTTTTTTGTTGTCATAGAAACAACATGTTTGACACTGAAATTATGTCATTAACATAATTTCAATTTTATGAGGTATTTATTGACAATGTTTAATTGTCATAAAAAGTTTTCTATGACTTTTAACAAATGTCTTGAATACGTTTTTTTTACGATCATTAATTATCATAAAATAGTTAATTATGACAGATTTTGGGATGTGTCATCTATAGAGTTTTCTTGATGATGACTTCTACAACTGAAAAAAAAAAAAGTCATAAAATGTGTTTATGACAATTTTTCAATGTCATAAAATCTTGAAATTGTACTAGTGAATATCCACGTTTCTATCTTTGCTATTATGAGAATTTTTCACTTTTAATATGAAGCTTTTATGAGTTATTCTCATTTCCAACATGTTATAAGTTTCCTTTATAACCTTCAACATCTTAGTGCATGGCTTCAAAAAAAAAAAAAAACATGTTAGTGCATGCTTTTTTCATTGTATTTTGAGTTCAACATCAATATTGAAGTGATTTTTGTTTATTGTACAAGTTCAAAGTTACACTTTCAATATTTTTATGAATACTTGTCATTTCCATAATATTGTAAGCTTTTTGCATGGTATGTTCACCTCATCATTAAAGTTAAGCTAACACTTACATTTCAAACACTTTATAAAAGTTTTCATTTCCAACACAAAAGCTTTTAAGAGTTCTTTTCCATTTTCAACATGATAATACAGGCTTTTGCATTGTATTTTCACTTCAACATCAACATTAAAGTTATTTTTGCTTGTTTGACTAGTTACAATTTAAATTTCCAACATTTTTTATGAATATTTCTCATTTCCAAGTTTTTTTGTATTGTATTTCCACTCCAACATCAATGTTGAAATTGACACTTACATTTCTAACACTTTTATAAGTACTTATCATTTCCAACATAATATTGTAAGCTTTTACATTGTATATTTTTACTTATACATCAATGACGTTGAAGTGACTTTTACATGTATGATTAGTCAAAACTTACATTTCCAACACTTTTTGTTTAAAAAAACCATGAAAAATACATAATTTACATTCAACATCAATATAATCCACAAATTACAATGCTTAATTTGATGAAAAACCTCTCATTTCAAGTGTAGAGGATATGAGTTTGGATACCGAATAGGGACATCAATAATATGACTACAACAATAGTAACTATAGTCATTCATGTTATGGGTGTCCAACCCATTTGTTAGACAAACATGAGTTTTCTTATGTTTGTGGGCTCAAAATATCAGGCTATATGTTTAGCCCATTTGAGGTTAAATGAGTAGGCTTATCTAGAAAGCCTAGGGTTTTTTAGGAGGATATAACCTAAAAAGAAAAGGAAAAAAACGGAAGAGAAATACAGAAAACGTTGGGAGATCAGTGCAGTTCGGTTTTTCACCGACGGCGTTTACAAATTTATCGTTTTTTGGAGTTTCAATCGTTGGATTTGGCTGAAATTTTGTCATATTGTTGGGGACACATAGAGTCTTGTTTTGAACGGTTGGATCGTTGTTCTTGACTTAGGTTTTTTGGATATTGCCGTCGGACAGAAGCTGCAAAAACTGGGTGATATTTATCATCTTTCGTCTCTCAATTATTGTTCTCTTATGTATGGAAATATTGGTGGGTTGTGAATTTTTGTAAAACTGATTTGGGTTCTTTTTCCCTCAATTTTATCATAATAAGAGAAGGTGACAAGGGTGGACTCCTCACAAGTCCCGTGGTTTTTACTATTCACATCGAAGAGGTTTTCCACGTATAATTCGTGTGTTTCTTGCATTTAGTTTTATGCATTTGGTTATGGTTTGTTGTTGTTCATTGCTGGTTGTTGCTTGGGAATTATTTGGTGAATAATTTATGGTGGATTGAAGTATTATTTTTGGTTGATTGTCTTAGAGAAGATTTTGGTGGGTTATTAATTTACTATTTTAGCCCTATAAATTCAATGATCATATATTATGATTATAGTTAAGAACAAAATACATTGATCTACATGCGGAGTCCACAAGTTCCACCTGAAGATGATCCAAACTCAGATTCAAAACTTCTATATCATATTCATTCTTCAGAGCATCCTCTTTTAGATTGGATATGGTTTGATGAAAGATATCCTCTTATTGGTGTCATTGTTGATCACGATACTCATGTGTGACATATATCAAATTATGTTAGAAATTTTGAAAACAATTTAGAGTTGGGAGCAAGACTGTCACTATCAAATCAATTATATTAATGTTGATTTGGTACCTCCAAGGTCATCATCTTATTACTAAACTATGTACTTGTATGACAAGAATTTTATATAAATGAAGTATTTCATTTCATTTATTTTATAGTCTTTAATATTACCTATTATTGTATTAATATTCATATTTGGCTTGTAATTAGTGATATACATGCTTAAAATAGTAGTTTATTGCTTAAATAAGCTTATTCTAAAGTTTCATATAAAAAATAAAAGTACAATATTTTTATAATTTATGTGATATTCGTGAAGTTTCCAAAATATCCATCGATATTTAAATATTCGTCGATACATCTATAGATTTGAGTTATCAATATCGATTTTTGCATCCTTGTGAGCATCTATCATTTTAAAAAATTGAAACACTACTACAATTTTGACATTCTATATATGACACCATAGCTAAGTCAAATAAGAGTGAGTGAGAAAATAAACTATCATAAATT
The DNA here is from genome assembly GCA_036507285.1 of Trichosanthes cucumerina. Lineage (NCBI taxonomy): Eukaryota > Viridiplantae > Streptophyta > Magnoliopsida > Cucurbitales > Cucurbitaceae > Trichosanthes > Trichosanthes cucumerina. Next base: position 7,578,613 of record CM071842.1, on the reverse strand, counting down.
GCTTGAGGGGTGTTTTTGGCAGGAAAAAATGGAGATTTTTCGTATTTTTAAAAATTCATGACAGTTTTTTCAACATCATAAATTTATGACAATTTTTCAATATCATAAATTCACGACTTAGATAAAAAGTTGGCATAGATGGCTAGAGGTGCGTTTTTTGCGGGAAAAATTGGAGATTTTCGCGTTTTTGAAAATTTATGACAATTTTTCAACATCACAAATTTATGACAGTTTTCCAACGTCATAAAACTTCATTTGTCCCACATCAAAAAAATTGTATTTTGGACAACTATCTTCTCCTATAAAATGTCTCTCCCTCATTCAGTTTAGCTTCTTACTGGGTTATTTAGCTTAAGTAAACTTGGCCTTGAGTAATTTTTTTTTGTTGATAACTACAAACTATCATAGAAGACAAATACTTGATATAAGAATATTGTCATTAACATTTTTTTATTGTTATAGAAACAACATGCTTTACACTGAAATTCTGTCATAAACACAATTTTTATGACGTTTAAAAATTGTTGTTAATGTATATATCTTGACGGAAACGTCGGTTTTATGAGGTATTATTGACAATGTTTAATTGTCATAAAAAGTTTTCCATAACTTTTAACAAATGTCTTGAATACATTTTTTTTTACAACCATTAATTGTCATAAAATAGTTATTTATGACAGATTTTTGAATGTATCATGTATAGAGTTTTCTTAATGGTGGCTTCTACGACTGAAAAAAAAAATCATAAAATGTGTTTATGACAATTTTTCAATGTCATAAAATCTCGAAATTGTACTAGTAAAATTTTATCTTTATAGTTTGATAAAACTTTCTAAATAGTCTGTATATTAAATAAAATTTTTATGAATGATCGGGCGAATTCAAACTTTTAAAACTATAAAAACTAAATTTGAGTTTAATCATAATTTTAATTTAGTTTAAGGTATGCCGAGATTCTGTTGGGATTTATTTTAGTGTGGTCAAAAATAATTTGGAGAGAAAGTGTTCAAATAGTATGGTAAAGTTTTTTTTTTTTTCATTTTGTTAAGAGTATGGCAAGATGTTATCTATTAATTTATATAAAAACCACTTTCTAATTTATTTTTATTGGGATAGGTATTAGTTAAGAAAAAGTTATGTTAGTTCACTGATTTGTTACAATGAGTTGTAAAGCCACTTTGGGTTATTTATACTTGCATTATTCATGAATAACATCATACAAGGATTATTTACTTTTCTTCTTCAATATGGTATCAGTTGATTTTCCGCATTTCTAAAAGAAAAGTAGCTTTTCCCTTGTCTCAACCTCCTAATGGCAGAGTCTTCGGCTCCTTTTGCGAATCCTCACGACTCGTCATCGTCAGGGCAACCTATCCATCCATCTGTACTTGATTAGTACACCAATCTTTATTGCATTTATCATTCTGATGGTACCAACCTTGTCTTTGTTTCTGAGTTGCTTACTGAGTCAAATTATACTTCTTGGACTCAAGCTATGATTCTTAGACTCAAGCTATGATTCTTGGACTCAACCTTGTCCTTGTCCTTGTTTCTGGTACACCAATCCTTATTACCTTCATCACTTCCCGTCCCGTCGGCGATGCTTTTCATCTTTGGACCATCTGCAACAGTGTGATAAAGACTTACATACTCAACACCCTTCCCAAAGAAATTGCAGCGAGCATCAACTTCTCGGAATTGACAAGGAATATATGGCTTGACCTACAACAGCAATACCAGCGCAAGATTCACGCTAGGATCTTTCAACTCCGCCGAGAGATTTCCAATCTCACTCAAGAACAACAATCAATTACTACCTATTATGCCAAACTTAAAACTCTCTGGAACGAGTTGGTGTTCTATCGTCCTTCGTGTTCTTGCGGTCGCTGCAATTGTGGCGGTGTTAAAGATCTCGTTGATTAATTCTCTACAGAGCACGCCATGGCCTTCCTAATGGGTTTGAATGACTCTTTTAGTCAAATTTGGACTCAATTACTGTTAATGGAGCCTGAACCTACCATTGTGCGTGCCTTCTCGTTGGTAGCTTAGGAAGTCGAACAACGGTGTCTCTTGTTTCCCCTGTTTCTCCGACTCCATCAGTTGATACAACTGCTTTAATAACAAAGAGTTCACAATCACAGCCTCGATCACAGAGTTCGAATAAGAAAGAGAGACTCGTTTGCACACATTGTGGTTTTCAAGGACATGTTGAAGATCGATGTTACAAACTCTATGGGTATCCCCCCTGGACATCGCAACCACAAGAATAATCCATCAAAGGCTCCCCTAACTGCCACGATTGATTCTTCCGGATTATCTGGTTTGTCTCCGAAACAATGTCAAGGTCTCCTATCAATGCTTCAGTCTCACTTAGCAGCTGTAAAAGGAGAAGTTGATTCTCCTGAGACTTCACATGTTGCAGGTACATACTCTCTTTCGATACCTACTTTAAATGATTGGGTTATGGATTCTGGAGCATTGGCACATATATGTTACACTAAAGAATTTTTTTTTTTGGCACTCAAACCTATTTCTAGTGTCTCTGTTACATTACCAAATCGGAATCGAGTATCAGTGAGTTTTATTGGTGATGTTCGTATCTCCCCTGACTTTCTGCTGCGAGATGTTCTTTTTGTTCCCAGCTTTCAGTTCAATCTGATATCTATCAGTACACTAACCAAACAGTTTCCTATTCTGATATCCTTTTGTGATGATTCTTGCATCCTTCAGGACAAGTTATCTCTGAAGAAGATTGGCAAGGCTAGACTGTGGCAAGGAATGTTCTTATTATGTGCCTCTTTGATGACTATTTGCAATCACTCCTTCACCGAACTAAGACATTCTTGACTAAATGCTAATACCAGAATAACTCTTATTCCTATAGCATTCTAGTTATCGTTACTTTGGTCGAGAATTAACTAACACTTAGTAATTCTCGTAAGTGTGACCTGCCATTTTCAGTCCTCAGAGGTCGGCCCCAATAATGCTACCAAATTGGAAAGTCAAAGCTGGGAATGGACCTAGGAGACCCTATCCATCTATGAAGTTTGAGTTTTTCCGAAACCCATGTTACATCCCTTCGAATGGATGGTTCTACTACGTGCAACATGCAGGCGCAACATGAGAATCTCACGGTCCAACCTAATGGAGGAGACCATAGGATGTGTTGACACACTTTCTTCTCCCACTTACTATAAATACTTTCTCCATTCACTTTGCTCTTGATTTATGCAAACACCATCAGAATATGGATGCCCTATTGACATCACGAGGTCGAGCATAAATCTCACGGTGTGAACTTCGAGGAGAGCGTAAGAGGAAATTGATATATCATATATACCTTTTCACTCCTACTAAGTATTTTAAAACAGTTTGGGTATACTTTTACTTGGGCATATTCCGGCTAAAACAATATGATCTAAGTCTACCAATATAATAATTCTACTGGAATTACCTAAGTCTATTAACCTTTTAATAAACCTAGATCTATAAGTCCAATTTATTAACTTTTAATAAACGCCACTCATGAAAGATAATTTATAAACCTCTGGATTAAATTCACTCCCAGGTCAGTTCCTAGGTAGGGGTGTTTCGTTTCCTTCAGCTTAAGTACCCAGCCTACCCAAAACCTTCCTTAGTCAGAGTCCCTCTTTAATCATAGTTTATAAATTATTGGTTGTCTAATTCTAATCTTATTAGAACTAGATAACCTAAGGTCTAATTAATTCCAGTTCTAAAACCATTTTAAAACCAATTAATTAATAGGTTACATGCATTTCTATGTTATAAATTGTTTGATCATTCATCACATGAATTTATACATTTATAACAAATTCATCACATGAATAAATGCATAACAATTATATGTTTAATTTTTTAATTAATATAACTCTTATATTAATTACAATTAAAACATATAATATTTGTTTCATAAATTAATATAACTTTTATATTAATTAACCCAAAAACATGCATACTATATATCATAACACTTATAACATACTTTCAATGCATGGAACATGCTTCCTATGGTGGAATTTTAAAATCTATATGACATACTTTATGCACATTCAATCATGGATTTTAATTAAAACACACATTCATAATGCATAATTAATTAAACACATTAAAATAGGCTGGTTTTGACATCTAATGCAAGCAAACAACTAAATTATTACAATAATAATCTAGAATTAACATTGAACCACTTCGAAGATTTGGGTCGTCCTAGCTTGCATATGTGTGAACCAGACCTTCAAAATGTTGAACCGAGTTGTAAAAGATGGAACTGGGACTCCAAATGGTGAAACTGACCTCCAAAATGAAAAACCCAGCCTCGAAATAATCAGAATCGGTCTAAAATCACCCGAATCAGACCAAAATCAAGTTGAAACGATCCAAAATAGATTGAACCGGTCAAAGTCAACGAACGATGAGGGATGTCTATTTTTGTGGGGTGGAGAACGAGGAGAGAGCATGGACTATTTTTTTTTTCTCAATGGGGACATAGAATATCCCGACCTCGACCCATTCCGATTTATTTATTTTTAAAATATATATTTATATATAAATAATAAAACATACTTATAAATTTTTATTAATATCATTTTATTTTTCTAAGAAAATTGAAAAAAATGTCTAATAGAAATATCTAATTAAGAATTAACTATTTAAATATTTTTTTAAAAAAATTGTTTAATACAATTTAGAAAAATAAAAATAATAATCAGGAAAATATTTTAGAAATATCCATCCCAATTGCTCACAAAATTAAATAGGAAATTTTAGATGGGAATGAAAGGGGATCGAGAAGCCATTATCCGGTCCCGTCCCGCCGTAGGATAAAAATGAATATTTTTTTATATATCTATCTATATATATATTTCAAATAAAAAGGAAAAAATAATATATATATATATATATATATTTCAAATAAAAAGAAAAAAAATAAAAATAAAACAAAAAAGGTAAAAATCTTTCAAAAAAGAGAATCATTTTTAAAGTGGGAAGTGGTGAATAAAATAAAATAATAAAATATTTGAATCAGAAATGTCCGGAGAAAATGAAATTCGTCAGTCGAGATTCACATTATACAGAACATGACTATGGATACCAATTTATTTTCATCCAGCTTTTCTCTGTTCTTTCTTTTCACCTTTTTCAACTACTCTTCAATTCCTCTCACGCGCTATCAATGGCGGTGCTTTTGATATTCCTCTTCTTCTTTTAACCTTCAATCATTCTATATCTTCCTTTTCCCTCCGCTTCTTCTTCTTCTTAGCCATCTCCCTCCGCCGCTCGCCGGATTCCTTCGTCGTTGATTCTTTGTTTTCTTTTTTGCGTTTTTTTTCTTCTTTGTCTGCCTCGATCGGACGATGGAGTTCAAGTTCCGTGCCGGCGATCAACGACCACCGCCACCGCCACCGCCACCGCCTCCGGTGCCGTGGTATGCTTCTCCTCGGCCGCCGGCTGTTTATTGTTTATCTAAGCAAGGATTTCCAGGTTTGTGTTGTTTGCATGTTCGCATTGTTGTTTTTGTGTTTATCTTTGTTTGGATTTTGTGAAATCAAGCGGACTAGAACGAACTGGAGTTCTTCGGGTTTTGGATGATTCGAATAGTGAATAGTTTTTTCCTTGGAATTGATAAGCCTTTTTTTAATGCATTGGAACTCTAGCCTGTTTTTGGCCTTTTCGATGAGAAATCTGATTGCAATTTGAAATTTGGAAGGAAGTTCAAATTTAGGGAAAGAAGTTGAACTTTCCTTTTCTGTGTATATGTTATGGCGAAGAATGAGACTAATTTTACTGTTCAAATTTGAGATGTGACTTTTGTTTTTCTAGCTTAGTTAGGATTTCTTATTCTTTTCGGTTACGGAAGACGTATTCGTGAGAATTAAGTTCTGCACGATTTCCACTTTCTCCGCCTTTTTCTCGGTAACCAAACAGATTATCCCTAAAGTTTTTTTATTCTCTTTATCGGACGATTGCACTACATATAGATATAACGCCTTTGAGAGGAATTTGAGATTTATCTTCCTGTTTCTCACTTTTTTGCTCTCTGTTTCTCTTGATTTTCGGTTTTTGATTTCGATTTCTTGATGGATTCAACAGACGCCTGTCTCAGACGAAGCACGAACATCATAACAATGAGAAAGCCGTTCGATACCAACGAGGCGATGCACTGCGAGATGGAGTTGATGAGATTGAGAGAAGAGAAATTGCTGGTGGAGATTGAACGGCAGCGATTTCTGAAAGAGGAAGCGAGGAGAGAACTGATGTTGTTCGAACGAGAGATGGCGATTCGAGGAGTAGCGCTGACGGCGGGCTATTCTTTCCGCGAGCAGAACCGTTGGGGAGCGCCGTTCAGCGCAGCGGCGGGGCCGTCGCCGTCGCCGACTCCAGCGGCAGTGGTGCAGTCGTTCAATGAATGGCACAAGGTCGAGCAACTGAAAAGTTCCGGCCGCATTGAGTTTGGTGCAGGGGCGTTGCCGCCGCGGGTTCAGCCATCGATGGCGGATGATGAGAAAAAGGAGCGTCAAGTTCTGCAGGCTGATAAAAGCGAACTCATTGTACTGGTTTGGTTCTATCTCTTATCTTTCTACTCTACTTTCCCTCGTGAATACTGATACCATGTTTTAGGGTTTTTTTCCCTTTTTTCTTATTTTAGTGTGTTGGGAACTTATGGACGACTTTTCGAAAAATGATTTTTAATGAAAAAAATCACCTTTTGTGTCTATAAAATATAAATATTGGGGATTTTAATTTGGTTAAATTACAAGTTTAGTCTCTGCTTTTGAGTTTGTGTCTATTTAGTCTTGAAGTTTTAGATAGTGTGAAATAGGTCCATGTACTTTGAATTTTGTATAAGTCCTTGAAATGTCTAATTAGTCCTACATGTTTAATTTTTTGTCTAATAGGTTCTTGACATATTCAAAATTTTTGAAAATTAATAATCTATTAGATATAAAATTGAATTTTATTTCTAATAGAACCCTAAACTTTAAATTTTGTGTCTTGTTCTAGACACAAACCTAAAAGTTTAGGGACCAAATAGACACAAATCTAAAAGTTTAGGGACCAAATAGACACAAATCTATATATACACAAACTTTAAAGTTCAAGGACTAAACTTGTAATTTAACATTTTAATTTTTTGTGAATATCTGACTAGATATAAAAAAGAGGATTAATCCATGAACTAGTTTTCAATTTTGTGTACAGATCTTTTAAAAAATCATTTTTTTTAAATTAAAAATAAATTTTAACTTTATGTCTACCTGGATTATAAAAATAAAATTTGAAAATTTAAGAATAAATAGACATGAACATCAAAGTTTGATTTAAATTTCTAATTTAACCTAAAAATTTACATAAATTATTTGAATTAATAATTAGGTTGTTTTTACTCTCAAATTAAGGTAAATATTTTGTTATTACTAGGTTATTTTTTTAATACAATTTATATTGAGGTTATTGAATGATATTTTTGTATGTTTTATAAGTACTTATAAAATCAATCATCAATATTGATGTGGAAATTTCCGATTTAAGGATATATATTATATATGATTTTAATTATTTTTTTTTTTTAAAAAAATCTACAATGTTGATAAATGAAAAGCATTATTCTTAAATTTCTTTTTAGGAAATTCTGCGATGATATGAATACTTCAAAAAATTGACTAAATGCACAATTAAAAGCATCTAAAAAAGTATTTTAAGATAAAGGGGCTTAAATGAACTTCTATGTCAAACTCACCTTTTATCCATCAAAAAGTCTGTTCTTTTTGTTTTGCTTTTGTCTTTAATACCCACTTTTTATTATAAAAATCAAGAAATGATTTAAAATTTTGTGGTTTGAAATAATGGAAATAATTTTAAATCTTTTATCCTGTAAAGATTTGAAAAGAATGTAATTCAAATTGTTTGTTGGGATCTTTTCTAGAAAGGAAAAAAATAATAAATTTACTAACATACAATTTATTAATAAAAAGAATTTAAGATATGACAAGGTTAAGTTAGCAATTAGACTATTTTAGTTTTGAAAAGTAGGATTTCATTTTGGTTCTTTAATTTTTTTAAGCATTGAAATAGGACTGAAATATATTTTTTAGAGTTAATTATGGTTTTGGTTCTTTAATTTTTATTTTTTCATTTTGAACTTGAGGCTTTTTATTATGAAGACTGCGACTAAGGATTTCAATCTACACAATGACTTGAATTTACCCATCATTTAATAACAATTTTCTAAACTAATACTGATTGACAAATCGTTAAATATCTCTTACATTTTGATCTTTTGATTTGAGCTTTTATCTAATTTTTATTTTTAATAAATTAAAATTAATATTTTTATCATAGAGAACAAATGTGAAGTTTAATAAAAACTGGTGGATAAAATTAAGATTCTAAAGGTTGTCTAATTTGGGTAAAAATTCAAAGGTTAATATTATTAGAAGGTAAGGAACCAAACTTCTTAAAATGCTTATAGGATATTTGATCACAATCATTATTAAAAAAAATCATAAACCTTTCTTTAAACTTACAATTGTAAAAACATAGTTTTCCATTCTCAAGTGTACCAATTATTTTTGTATGAGTGATTGTCAGTTTTCTATTATCAAATCATGATTGGAATTCTAGGAAATAACACTTCAAATAATGGCATTATTTAGAAATTAAAAAGATATTACACAACAATTTTTGTGGGTGAACTGACTTCCTTTTGAAGTCAAGTGATTTTACAATCTGATCTTGATTTTTCATTTTGGAGAAATTTTACCACTTTAAAGTTTGATGGTTTATAGGTACAAAAAATATGCTGTTTGTATGAAGTGTGTGTGTGAGTGTGTTAAAGCTTTCTTTCTAATTGCTTCATTTCATGACATTGCAATGTCATGTTGCAAAATATTCTTCTTCATTCACCTGAAAAAATGTTATGCTACTTAACAACCAGGAATTAGAATTTTAGAAGAGTTCCTTCCTTATAGATTTGAGAATGCTACTGCAGGAAAAACCCGACCCGAATGTATTTAGAGAAAAGCGGAAGGCAGAGACACTATCGACGTCCACCAATGACATCCAACCATTTGGTGTGAAGAAAAATCCCAAGGACGAGTGGAGTTGTGCATTGTGTCAAGTTACCGCGTCGAGCGAAAGGACATTCAATCAACACCTTCATGGCAAGAAGCACAAGCGCAAAGAAGCAGGTCTGAGGGCTCAAAAGGTGAGCAACGTTTCCCAGGCTGCACCCGAGCCATTACCGAACAAACGGAGAAAGCTACTCGAAGTCACCGAGATGTCTGGCTCTGCAGGTGCAGAAGAAAAGGAGTCAAAAGTTGAAGAATGTGAGAAAACTGAAGGTAGTTTTGACCTGAACACAATAGTTCCAAACTTGCTGAAATTAGTCAACAAAGAGGAGGATAAGCAGCAGCAGCAGAAACAAATAGTGTTTGAGCAAACCTTGATAACTGAGGACATTGTTATGGGGAAAAAGAAGTTTAAGTTTTGGTGTGAAAAGTGCAAAGTTGGTGCTTATGCTACAGGAGTCATGTTTGCTCATCTGAATGGGAAGAAGCACAAGGCCAGCCTTCAAGAAGAAGAAAGCTGAGAATCCTGATGTCGATACTGGACAGAAGAGGGACGGTCAACGACAGGTGTTGCCCAATGATTCAGCAGATAAAAAAGGTCAGTGAGGGGGGAGGGGGTGTTTTTTCTGATGTTCTTTCAAATGTGTCAATAAAATAGATAAGAGCTACAAAATCTAACCATCTGTGGTAGGATAGTTTAGAATGACTTTTAGAATGGTGAAGCTAATAGTGAAGTACTTTTCAAAAGTACTTTTCAAAATTTTTCATCGCATTTGTTCGAATATGTAGCTTCACCTTATTCTCGAAAAGTTTAGAGTCTTGAGTAATTTATCCGTTTAGTTAGTTAGTAAAAAAATATTTACTTGTTTTTTTTTTTTTTTTGGGGGGCTAATATGGCCATATCACCTAACAAGTTAGAGTGGTTGGGTTAGCCATATTAACAAGTTTTTAGGGTAAAATCTTGTACATTGTTTTTGTGGTTTGTCCATCATGTAAATCGCGATTCCTATTTTTGGTTTTGAAAAAGGTTTTTGAGTAACATGAATCGAGAAGGTCGAAACAGATGTTTGAAGTTTATAGTTTGTTATTAATTATTTTAGGTTAAAATATCATCTCGATCCTTGTACTTCAATACATGTTCCATTTAAGTCACCATCTCTATTAGCTTTTTGCTTGAAGATTTGATAAACGTATTCACATTGTCTCGATAAGGACCAGTTTTATGACATCTTGAAAGTACAAGAATATTTTAACCTTAACTTTACCAGGATGCCATTAGTTCCTTTCTCGAGTCATTGTTTCAAGTTGGAAGTAAATACACTAGATATGGTAGAAAAGTAGACAAGAAATTAGAGAGGAAAAAAAAGTGTGAAGTTGGTAGATAACATCCCTAATGTAAATCAACATGAGAGTAGTACTTGATGAACAAAGAAAGAAGCAAAGGGAAAATAATCAGTTGAATCTTGCCAACTCATTTGTATTTAATCTCAAAGGTAAAATAATTACAATAATAATATTGTCCGTCTATGCTATTTTTAATCTATGAAATTTAAATGTCATATTTACGCAGGGATCGATTGATACAAAGATTTCTCTAGTCATGTGTGGGGAAATAAGTTGATGGGATGGGTGTGGAGAAATTTGCATGGAAAATTTCTTTTCACGCGCATTAATCTGATTTGACCCATGTTCTGAAATTAATGACATTTGACCCTTTTTGTACTTAAGCTGTCAAAAATTTCTCCGGCTGTCTCGCTTATGATAGTAATTAAGTTGTCAAAATTCTGGAGAAAAGAAAAAAATTGCCTATTTCAGCTCTTCTCTGTCTTTTTTTTGTCATTTTTTTTTTATATTTTTTTTCATTCATTTAAGCGAGAGCGAGACAAACGGAGCGAGAGCGTGAACAGCGTGCGAGAGCGGGGGTATTCGTATGGACAACCCATTTTTTCATGCATTAATGACATTTGACCTGACATTTCAAAATAATGAAATATGACCCATTCTGACGTGATAATGCGCGCAAAATGACTCATGAGGGTAATATGAAGCGGTCTTTCTTGTTCACGCTCTCACACGCTGTTCACGCTCTTGCTCCGGCTGTCTCGCTCTCGCTCAAATGAATGAAAAAAAATATAAAGAAAAAATAACAAAAAAAAGACAGAGAAGAGCTGAAGTAGCAGAGATAGAGCGAGAGCGAGTCAACTACAGTGCGATTTTTGTTTTTTTTTTCTTTTCTCTAGAATTTTGACAACTTAATTACTATCATGAGCGAGAGCGAGAACGTGACTTGAGTGAGAGTTAGAGTTAGAGTATTATGCCCTTACGGTAATTTGGACGGAATGCACAGTACAAAAAGGGTCAAATGTCATTAATTTTAGAACATGGGTCAAATCACATTAATGAGCGTGAAAAGGAGTTTTCCATGCAAATTTCTCACAAGAAAGACCGTTTCATATTACCCTTATGACTCATTTTGCGCGCATTGGCACGTCAGAATGGGTCATATTTCATTATTTTGAAATGTCAGGTCAAATGTCATTAATGCATGAGAAAATGAGTTATCCGTACGAATACTCAATGGGTGTGGAGAACATCTTTATAATTAACAACATTTGGGGTGGGAATTCGAACCCGGGTCATAAGTCTTCTCTTGGCCTTTTAATTTATTTTTGGGTTTAATTCTCTTTTAGTCCTAATTTAATTATTTAATACTAAATACTTTAGTCCTTTCGATGGTCCCTACACATATTTTTTACTGAAAATGTATTTTATTATTTTCAATTTATAGTTAAAAAATTATTTTAACCAAATGCAAAATGGTGTAGCTCTTTTATTCATTTTTTCATCTTCTCTTTCTTCCATCCTCATCTTTTTCCCTCATCCCAACCCCTCCCACCATTGCTTGATCCCTCACTTTTAGATCTTTTATAGAGTTGTACTTGGGTGCATCTTGGATTGCACCTATCTATGGTGTATCTCATTTTCCAACCACAAAAATTTCTTTTATAAAAACTATAAAATTTTTTTTTTTTTTTGTGGCTTTCCAGTGTGAACCCAATTATTTTTTTTTATATGATTTGACTGGGGAGGGAGAAGGGGTGGGAAGAGAGAAAAAGAAAAAGAAAAATGTTTTTTAATCTAATAATTAAAAGGTTAAAAAAAAATTAAAAAAAAATATGTACTACCTCAGCAAATTAACAAAAAAAGTCAACGTATGGACCAAGAGTGGTATCCAACCCAAAAATGGGAGACAAGTATAAATAATATTTACAAAATGTTGTAAAACTAAGTAGTATTGGGCCATTTTCTTGTTTATCTTTAAAACTTTGAAAGTATCTTAATTTAGTCTATATAATTTAATGTTTTAATTTTGCCTCTACAATATAGATTGAATTTGGGAAATGAGTAGAAAAACATATTAGAATATTTGCATATATAACAAAAAAAAAACATTTAATCTGATTTCTATTTTTTATTATTTCAATTTTACTTTCGGTGTATCTATATATTGATAGTATATCTAAAACAAAATATATTAGTACTATATCAATGGTATATTTTGTCGAAGAAATTATAGTTCAACTGACATGATGAATGTATTAATGATCACAACGTTTGAATCCCTCCAACCCCAATTGTACTAAAAAAAATCAATGATATATTTTAGTTTAGGCATATCTGATATACTGAATATGGAATAATTGATATTTCTAAACTAAACTAAAATATATCATTGATTTTTTTAGTACAATTGGGGTTGGAGGGATTCAAATAAAGTAAAAATGTAAAAATGAAATGATATCAATGAAATGAAGTAAAAATGCCTAAAATGAAGTTATATCAATGAAATGATATGCCTAAAATGAAGTAAAAATGTGTATCAGCAACAAAAAACAAAAAAAAAAACTAGTGACAAAAATTAATAAAGTCAATAATTTAAATAGAGTATATCGTAGAATATCACTGGTATACTTCATTTTAGATCTATTAAATATGAATTACTAATATACTTTTGATAAACTTCATATCACATATATCGAGTGAATATGAAATATTAATATATCATTGATATACTTTATTTTAGGTATATCATTTATATATCACTAATATATTGTTGATATATATACCTCATAATACGTCTAGGGTTATTTTTGACTTTTTGCAGGCTTTGTTTGGGGTGGATTGATTTTTTTTTTTTGCCATATTTACAAATTTAGAAAAACTAGTGATACACTTGCCATTAGACTATTTATTATTGTCATCCTTGCAATTGACCCATTTAATTTCAATTTTGACACCATGATTTAAAAGCTTGTTTTTTTTTGTTCTTATGATTTAGTTAAATCTCACAAATCAGTATGTCATTACAAAAATGTAACTATATTGAATACGCGTATCAATAGTATAAGAGTTTAATATTGAGTAAATATTAGAAAAAATTGTCATCAAAAGAATGAGAATAAAAAAAAATTGGGGAATCCACTTCATTCCCTTTCATGGTGTTTACCAAATGCTTCCTCATTCCTCCAAATAGGTCATAAATTTCATTTGTCATATTTTTCTTTTGTATACTCTACCCGATTTGCCCTTTATCTCCTTTTAACCTCACTCAAAATTATTATTATTGTTATTGTCTCCCTCTCTCTTTCTCCCCTCCATCTTTGTCTCCATTTCTTTTTTGCCTACTTTTATTTCAAAAAGCTGAATTCAAAGCTCTTGTTGAATCATGGTTCGAGTAAGTCTTGAATGAGCCCCTTGAAAGCTTGACGCAAATAAACGTGCATGTGTTCGTCAACGATGAAAGCCAATGAAAGTTAAAGTACTTTACAATCATAGGAATAACAAGACATCTGATCACCTCTAGTTGCCACTAATTCTCGTTATAGATCCAAGCATCTCCCAGTTGTTGGAATTTATAGAAATAAAAATGTGAAAAAAATGATTAATTTGAAACATCAATTGAGGTTGATGTTACTTAATTTTAAATTCAAAAATTTCAAAATAGCTTGAAACATCTAAATGTATTGATGTTTCTCATACAAATTTAACTTAAAATGTTAAGTTTGTAAGTTTTGTTTGAATTTCAACAAGTAACTACACAATTGAGTTATTTTTTTATATATGTTTCATATTATTCATATTAATTTGATTTTAGAGAGTTACTAAGTTGCTAGCCTATAAATAGCAACTTGTTTCTTCATCTGGAGTATTTCATTCCATTTTGGAGTATCTCATTCCAAGTGAAGAGTATTCTTTCTTTTCTTTAATCTTGAGTCAAGTTGAGAATAAGTGTTCAAGAGTTCTGACAAATCTGAGTAGTTCGAGGTTGTTGTTCTATCGGAGTTAGTCATTATTTCTTGCTGAGACGATCGTTGTAGTCTGCTTGCAACCCATGCAGAGCGAATAATTGTCTTCAGGACAACGCTTAGTAAGCGTGTTTCGACTATTTACCATTCTTTGTTTTTCAGTTCTGAGTTAGTATATACAATACATTGTAATTGTTTGTAACCAGTTAAGTTGTAATCTATTTATAAACAACAAAATAGCAATATTTTTCCAACAGTCCCTTCTTATACTTCTTCCCTACCATCCAACTGAATTCACACGACACACGACCAACGAGCTTTATCAAGTTTCGTTCAAAATTATTCTCATTAATGAAATTTATACTTTTGATTACTATCTCTATGTAAGTCTATGATTTTCTGTCATTGTCATTTTTGTGTTATAATTGGAATAAGATACCTAAAAGAACAAAATTATGAAGGAAAATATGAAATGCTTGAATATAATGTTGTCTCTACTCACATTCTCGCTCTAGCTAGGACTGCTGCTCTAGAACTATCGCAATTGCTCTCAATATAACTCTATTACTTTCCAACAAATTCTCTCCGCCACTATTGCTGTTGTTGTGATTATCGCTATCGTTATCATTATGTCACTACTGTGGCTAAGAGACATTTTGACTCATTTTAGATAGAAGTAAACATTACTAAGGGGATTTTGATCACCGTTACAATTTTAACTCACTCTCACTCTCATTATGAACAAGTAAACAACATCAAAAGGAATACCATTTCCATTTCGAGTCATTTCCATTATGATTCTAACTCGTTCCCTGGAAGGTAAACGAGGCTTAAATTGAAACTAAACCTTAATCGTTAGGAGGAAGTGATACTTTTAAAATTGTTGAAATCAAACGGGAAAGTTTAGTTTTAATTTGACTAAAAAAATGAGAGACAGTTACATCATAGACCTTTGAAGTTTTTTTTAAGAAAAACACTAAAATAGAATATGAATGATGTGTAGCAATGAAAAGAGAAATAAATAAAAATGATTGAGATGTTTTTGACGTAACAATGATCCACTTGGAAATTCATGTCATTTTCAGGCGTGCTAAGTCGAAGTGAAAATTACAGGGAGAAAATGATTTGTTTTTGTAAACAAAGTCATATGAAACAGAGAGAAAATGTCGTTTTTTTTTTTTAATTTTTTATTTTTATAACAATGTCTTATCTTATGAAACAGAGAGAAAAGATATTTTTTAAAAAAAAAAAAATCAATGCCATGAGAGATAGAGGGGTATTGCAAGAAATGTATATTAATTTGATTAGGAAGATGACCGGTTTTTTGAGGAAGAGAGGGAAAGGGAGATATGAGTTTTGAGAGAGGGAGAGGGAGGAGGATTTTGGGAGAGAGAGGGAGAGGGATGGATTTTGAGAGAGAGAGAAGGGTTTTGGGAGAGAGAGGGAGAGAGATGAATTTTGAGAGAGAAAGAGTGAGAGGAATGAGGGTTTTGGGAGAGAGATGGAGAGAGATGGATTTTGAGAGAGAAAGAGTGAGAGGAAGGAGGGTTCTTGGAGAGATGGATTTTGAGCGAGAGAGAAGGGTTTTGGGACAGAGAGGAAGACAGATGGATTTTGAGAGAGGAAGAGGGAGAGAGATGAATTTTGAGAGAGAAAGAGGGAGAGGAATGAGGGTTTTGGGAGAGAGATGGAGAGAGATAGATTTTGAGAGAGAAAGAGTGAGAGGAAGGAGGGTTCTTGGAGAGATGGATTTTGAGAGAGAAGGAGTGAGAGGAAGGAGGATTCTGGGAGAGAGATGGGGAGATGTGAATTTTGAGAGAGAAAGAGTGAGAGGAAGGAGGGTGTTGGACTTGGGAGAGAGATGGAGAGAGGTGGATTTTGAGAGAGAAAGGGTGAGAGGGAGAGGGGTTTTGGGAGAGAGAGTAAGAGAGATGGATTTTGAGAGAGAAAGAGGGAGAGGAAGGAGGGTTTTGGGAGAGAGATGGAGAGAGATGGATTTTGAGAGAGAAAGAGGGAGAGGAAGGAGGGTTTTGGGAGAGAGATGGAGAGAGATGAATTTTGAGAGAGAAAGAGGGAGAGGAAGGAGGGTTTTGGGAGAGAGATAGAGAGAGAGATATGGGTTTTGAGAGAGAGAGTGAGGTGGATTTTGGGAGAGAGAGGAAGAGAGATGGATTTTGAGAGAGAAGGAAGAGGGAGAGGGGGGGAGAGAGAGAGAGAGATGGGTTTTGAGAGAGAATGGTTTTGAGAGAAAAGGGGAGGAGAGATTTGGAAGAGAGAGGGAAAATATGGGTTTTGAGAGAGAGATGAGACAGAGAGATTGGTAGAAAATGTCCATTAATTTGATTAGAAAGAGAGAGTGGAAATTTGCAAAAAGAAAGAGGAGAAAGCAAGAAATGGCCACAAACAGCATAATCTCCAACCAAACAGCATTAACTCAGAAGAGTCAGAACAGAGAAGGAAAAAGAAAAAAGCATCATCAACAACATATCCTTTTTCCTCTTATCCAATCCAATCTCTTTTCTATTTCTCTCTCTTCCCTTTCAAAAAAAAAAAATCATTCCCTCAATTCACTGAATTCTTGTATTCAGATTTTTCACCCTCACCCATCAAATACACCAACAACAAGAATCCCCCTTACCCTTTCTCTCTCCATCTCTTCAATGGCCCAGTTGGACCAAACCAATTTTTATGCCCAACAAATTCGACAATCAACCAGAGAAAATGGTTACATTTCTCTCTCTTCCAAAACAAGTTCCCTGAATTCTCCAGTGATTTGGGCTTTTTGCGTCTCTTCTCTTCTAGGTCAAGACCTTCATCAACCAAACGCCAAAACCCTCCACTCTTTTCGTCTCTTTTTTCTTCTCCGCCATTGTTTTTCCTTCTTCCTCTTGATTCTCTTTTCTGGGTCCCCTCTTCTTTCTGCGATCGCCCTTTTTTCCCCTTTCCAATCGGATGAAGAAGGCTCGAAAAAGGGTGGCTATGGATTCTGAGGCGGGTGCTCTGTTCGAGGGCTCGAAAATCGGAATCAAGCATCGGGGGCTCTTGCAGGATTACGAGGAGTTGCAGAACGTAATATGTTCTTTTGTGAATCTTCTCCTGATTTGATCTGTTCTATTGACTTGTTTGATGTTTACGAGTTCTTGGATTGATTGTTGTTGTTTTTTCCTTTTTGGAGATTTGGTTATTTGTTCGATTGGGTGCTGAGTTTGGTCTTAGAGAGTGAGTTTTGAGATTGTATTTGTTTGTATTTGGTTTACAGAAAAGATGAAGATCTTCACATGAGAGAGCCCCAAAGGTTTTGAGATTGTATTTGGTTGTCAGTCTGTTTGGTTTCTGAGAAAATTTTGAACAAATGAAATCTTGCTTTTGATGCTTGTGTTGATTTATGGTGTTTATAAGGATGTTTCAATCTCTTTTGCCCTTGGTATTTAAATCATGGTAGCTAGTTACATGAGATAACGAACATATGTTATGGGTTATCTTATGGCAAAAGTGATCGGGTTAGATGTTTGGCCATCAATTCTATGAAAGCACATGTAAGCTACCTTAGACACTCATAGATACTAAAGTGACATTTCAATCTCTTTTGCCTTTTGAATTTGTCTACAAGTTGTAAATTCAAATGACTTAAGCATGTCATACATAGTTTTTTTTTGTGGGAGAAGTTAGGTTAGGTGGTTGTCTCGTAGATTAGTCAAGGTACTGATAAGTGTGGATGTTTCGATCTATTTTGTTTTTAGTATTTGTCTACATGTTATGTATTAAAATTTAAACACTTCTATGGTCATGTGTTGAAATCAATGTAGCTAGTTACACAAGATAATAATAATCTTCATGGGTAATCCTCATGCCAAAAGTTATGAGGTTAGACAATTGATAGGCAAAATTAGTTAGTATCGTGTAAGTTGACTTGGATACTCATAGTTATCATTAAACATGATCCAAACACTCATGAATATAGAAGTATCTGTGGGGTCCATTATTATTACTGTTATAGAATTCTCCCTCTAATTTGATATTAATCTGTGACATTTTCACCTACATTCAATCATGATTTAAGGGTTCAAGTTGATGATAATAACAATGTTCATGGGTAATCCTCATGCCAAAAGTTATAAGGTTTGACAATTGGCTGGTGAAATTAGTTATTGTCGTGTAAGTTGACTTAGATACTCGTAGCTATCATAAATATTGTCATAAACATGACCCGAGCACTCATGAATACCGAAAATATCTATTGGGAGGGTTGGGGGGGGGTCCATTACTATTACTGTTTTAGAATTCTCCCTCTAATTAATTTGTGGCATTTTCACCTACATTCAATCATGTTTTAAGGGTTCACGCTCATGGTTACCTTTTGGTTGGTGGATGAATTCCTTATCAGTTCTAATGTACTAGAGATACAATGAGGGTATAGCTTGTGGAAAAAATTTACGTAGAACTTGACCAATGGAAGCATTTTCATTTCAGGAAACAGAAACCATGAAGGAGAAATTACTGATCGCGAAGCGAAAGAAGTCGATCCTTTCGGCTGAAGTTCGGTATAGTCTAGCTCGATTCTTCTCCTCACCCTCTATTTGTGAATCTCTAACAGGGCTTTGTGAATGTTGTAAGCTGAATCATGTTTATTTGTCAACTCTTTTAGATTTTTGAGTCATAGATATGAATTCTTGAAGAACCAGCCTGCAAACACCCTACCAAAGGTTGCGCTCGAGCTGCCACGAAACATTGAAATCAGACCTCCCGTCGCGAAGAAAGAAAAAAGTTCTCGAAAACGAGACCCTTCTTTGAATCCCCTTGCTTGGGCTCATGATTTAAACCAAAGGGGAGCAATCTACAATGGGATGGAAGCCACCCCTCGAATATCTCAGTCAGTTTTTCACATAAACCCGAAGTCATCAAGGATGTGCAGCGAGAAGGAAGTTGCAATACACAATTCTTTTCCCATTTTTGACCAGAAAGAGAGAGTATACATACCACATGAAGTTGCTGCCACCAGAAACATGACCCCGGTTTTCGATCTTAACCAGATCTCGGTATGTACCACGACTCCGATTCTCACTTCTTATAGTTAAAAACATTTTACATTTCCAGTTACATTCAAATACAACTCTCAGTTCTTTATATCATATGTTTCTTGCTTCAGAGGGAGGAAGAAGAAGAATTGCAAGCTTGTTTCGAACCGCTGAGAACGGAGGTGGATCCGAGGAATATCTTTACAAGAACCGAACACGATGCGAAGAACAGTGACTTGATGATATCATCAATGTGTAGGAATGTGGGCAATGGCTCAAACAAATCAGGAAAAAGGAAGATCTCATGGCAAGATCAAGTTGCTTTAAGAGCATGAAGTTATTCTCTCTTATTGAAAGAGCCGCTGAGGATATCCTTCATTTGAAGAGGTGGGAAAACTTGGCCTCCTTGAAATTCCATTATTATTATTGTTGTTTTATAATCCACACTCCGCTCAAGTGAGAAAATTGTGACACTATAACATTTTAGGGTGGAAAATTTGAAGGATATCTAATGTCTTAAATAGGTGATGATTGTGATGGAAACGTGTAATCTTAAACACATCTGAAATTACAGATTGTCCATCTTAAGAAAATCCATGACGAGTAATTCTATCTTAGTGGATTGTTCAAAAATTGTGAACGACAATTGTTTACTATATTTTGTTTGAAAGCGAAATGTCAATTCTTATTATCACTATTACGACATATTAAATGCAAAAAAGTGTTAATGTCTTTTTTATAAGTGGGAATGAGATTTACAACATATTTAGTGAATGGTAGACACCAATATTGAAAGCATCTTATTTGTGTGTCCATGATAAAATGTGGATTGTTTGATTGTTTGCAAAAATGGTGTACCATATTTATTTGAAAGCAAAATGTCACTTCTTATTGAGATATTGGAAGCAAATAGTGTTAATATCTTTCTATAAGTGGTGATGAGGTTGGTTTACAACTTATTTGATAAATAGTAGACACCAATATTTATTTATGATACAATCTCCAAATAAAAGAACCTATATAGAATTTTCTCAAAATCACAAATATAACAATAATTTCTAAGTGGAAAATAGGCAACATTCCACAAAATAATCTCCAAATAATTCTTTCACTTATTTAAATAAATAAATTGTCACGATGTGATTGCTCCTTAATAATTCTTTTCTCTATCATATATTTGTGATCTAAAACTATCCATCAATCCTCTTTCAATAATTTCTTTTATAATAGTTTCTTTAAATCACACACATATATATATTAAAAAAAAACATTGAAATCTAACCTCAAACCTAATCAAATTTATAAGATTAAATTACAAGTTTAGCCCATGAATTGAGGTTTTTAGTCTCTGAACTTTCAAAGTTGTCTATAAATCTCTAAACTTTCAATTTTGTTTATAATAAGTATTCGAACTTTCAATTTTGTGTATAAAAGGTCCCTGACAAATTAGAAGTTCTTTAAAACTAATTGATATATTAGATATAACTTTACATTTATATCTAATTGAACTCTAAAATTTCAATTTTGTGCCAAGTAGAACTATGAATTTTAAAAATTCAAAAGTGGAGGAACTGAATTTGTAATTTTAAAAGTTGAGGAGGTAAATTTGTTATTTAATGGATTTATAATCATTGCTCAATTATCACAAAACTCTTGATGTAAAAAATTTAATCATTATATCTTAATAAAAATTAAACATTAGTTAATAAGAGTATAGCTCAACTGATATCAAGTATGACTCATGACCAAAAGATCATGGGTTTGAATCTCTCACCCCCAATTGTTGATGTACTCAAAAAAAAAATTAAACATTATATTTTTAAACGCTACTCATTTGTGTGTGTATACTGTAAACCAAACTTTTATAAATAATAGTAATTTTTCTGTGTGCCTATACACCAAACTTTTATAAATAATAATTTTTTTGGCATGTATACCCAAACTTTTATAAATAATAGTAATAATTTATTTTATGCCAGTGAAGAAATTCAAACATCTAATCTTTTGGTTGAGAGAACATGCTTTATACTCACTTTGACTATAAATAATTATAAAAGAAAAGTAATAATAACATAGAAACTAAAAAACATAAATTAAAAAGGTTAACCTTTTTTTTTTTGGTTTATGAATAAAGTTGACCATTTGACTACTTAATCCATAATCTCCTTCATCGTTTTTAATTTATTTCTTAATTTTTTAAAATACTCACATTTATATTAAAAATTATCCATTATAACATTTTATTAAAAAATAATAAAAGATATATGAATAAAACAATTAATGTATCATTAATATATATACATATATATCATTTAAATCTCATTTGACACATAATATTTAATTTTTCCATTAACAAAATCTGACCTTTTTCATCGACCAACAACAATATTCACTTATACCGATAGAAAAGATCGGTTTTTTGATTTGGGCACATTTAAATCAATTTTTTAGTACAATTGGAGTAGGGAGGATGCAAATTTGACAATGCATCCATTTTTTTTTTGTTAAAAACTTTTAATAGATATTTACTGTTACAAAATGACTTAATTAAGAATTTTTTCAATTGATTGAGTAGATCCAAGTTTTCCTCTTTTGTTCTACGAACAAATTGTGTGAATGACATTAGAAAACATCGAAATCGTACATCAATTCTTAGAGATGTCCATTTTCCTGTCGAAGAAGAACCTTTGTGGGGACTCACTCCTAATGAGGCGAATTCGTAAAATCATAGAGATGTTCATTTTTCTTGCAGGGGCATAGTCTTGTGGGTACTCACTCCTAATGAGACGAGAGAGTGGAAAAAAAAATATCGCGAGTTAAATGGGAATGGACCATTCTCGTTCTCCATTTCATTTCTTTTTATTATTATTTTTAAATAAACATATATATATATATAGACAAAGACCATGATATTAAATTTCTGTCGACATATCGATATTTCCACATGTCCATGAGTTCGATATCGACACAAGAAATGAATTGACATTTCTATTATATCGTACAAAATTGATGAAATATTAAATAAAATTACAAGAAAATGTAACATAATATGAATATAATATTATAACAAGCATTTTAACTCATTAAAAAGGTAGAATGTTTATTTTCTAATTCAAATATATTTTTAAACTTTTTTCAAAAATATCCATCGACATCGACATTTTATCGATATTTTTATCGATATCGACATTTTAAACCTTGAGAAAGACATGAATAATAGGATATATTTGAATTATTTTAAACTCTTATACACGAATAATTAAATAAAAAATCGTTTTATTTCAATAAAAAATTATTTAAAACGAGGAGGAGGAATTAGATCTCGAATCTCTGTCTCAAAATTTTACGGAGATGAAAGTTGAAATAGAGAGTAGAAACGGGACGGAGAAACAATTCCATGTTCCGTTACTGTTTGCGCCGTTCCTATCGGAACTTTGGCTCGATGGCTGGCTGAGCTGGCGTGCGGTCTTTTTTTAAAATTTTACTTTAATTTTTGTTTTTATTGATTTATTTTAAAATTTTCTGCCTCAAATAAAAAGGAGAGACAAACTTGGACTTCCATTCCTTCTTCCCTTTCCATTCCGTTTTATACTCTCTTTGGAGTATCAAATTCCAATATTTTAAAATATAGAAATGATTTAATTTTTTTTATTCTAGTTGGAACCAAGAATACAAACAAAAGTTCCACGTTGACTAGGGAATAGATTGATCATGAATATATAAGTGAAGACAATTATTTTTATTAGTGTGGGGTGTTTTAGGGGAACCAAAAGCAAAATCATGAGGATTGATTAATACTATTGTGGAGATATGTGGAGAACCGTTGTCCTTAACAATTATTTTTTATAGAATTCAAATCGATAAAAAGCAAAATTTCTTATTTGGATGTTTAAAAGAAATGAGATGAAAAGAATTATTTTACCAATTGTAATCTTATAATTATGCATAGAATCATCACTTTTTTTTTCTTTTTATTTCTTCAACTCAACCATTTTGAAAAAGAGTAAATTTGGAATTAAGTCCCTTTAATTTAAACTCATGAAAATTCTGACCTATTTTGGATGGAAAAATTGGTAGATCAGAATAAGATTTCAAATCATTTTGGATTTAAAATTATATCTTTTCTTTTCATTCCAAACACCCAAAAATAATTTTAAATTCATCAATTTGAAATTCTTCCAAATCCGAAGTTTTCAAACAAAGGTTTAAGTATGGAGTTTTTGCGTTCAATTACTCGAACCATACGAGTTATTTAGGCCTCGATATTATTATTTTTACCTATGATTTTTGATGGTTTTTATTTATTTTCTAGATGTATTTTAAAAAATCAGTGAAGTTTTGAAAATAAAAAAATAAAAAAATAAAATTTATTTTTGTTTTAAAAATTTAACTAACCATTAGGTCATTAACATGGTAGAAAAGATGAATGGAAACATAAATAATTTTAAAAAACTTAAAAACGAAAACAAAATGGTTGGCCTTGGTAGACTGGTTTGGCTCATTGTTGGCGAAAGAGCTGAAAAACGCGTCGCTCACGAGCACGACATACCAATTCCATTACAATGATCATATTTTGGATATAAACCAAACCAGTCGTTTACTTTACGTTTCAAATTCATCTTCCTTCGGGCGCTGCTGATTCCATTTTTTTTAATTCAGATTTCCGAGAAAAGGCAGCGTTCCAGGTTCGTTTCTTCTCCTCCTCGTTTTTTCCGATTCATGAATTTCCTGTATTTCACTTTTTGATTGGAATTGTTTCGATCTATGGTAATTTCGTTTGATCCATGCCCTATTGAAATTATGTCTCTGTAATTACACATCGTTGAATTTTTTTATATTCTGGACGATTTCTTCCTCGATTTGATCATTATTTGCGCGTTCGGTGGATTTTTTGTATGTTTGTTTGGGGAATTTGAGCGCTAAGTAATTGGTGATGGAAATGATGATTTGGGCAGTTTTTGAAATGTTGCGCTTTGGTAAAGTTTTTCCCTAACTATTTTCGTTGCTATGTTCGATTTTCCCCCTTCTTTTTAGAATTTTCTAGTCGTTTTCGTCTTCGATTACATCATTATTTTTATGTAGAAAGAAACCTCTATGATTTCAGACAATCGGTTTGGTTGGGTAGAGATTTTGGGGATTGGAAGTTTGAAACCTTAGAATTTTGCTGTGAGATAATGGTTTGTGCGAAATCTTAGAAAATCACGATTAAGCTCTTCCCTCGTCAGAGCTCCCCCTTTCGATGTAACAACAGTCTTCTTATCTTTCTACCTGCTTTAGCCCCATTCTCCCAATCGCTGTTCAGCTGGCGTGCACTTCTCCCTCTTGTTCGTGCACTCCTCCTTCAGTCGCTGATGCTACATCGCTTTTTGGAAGTCTTGGAAATTTGTAGCCTTGAGGTCATGTACAGTTCCCAAGCGAAGCTTTGGGGTGAACTTTTCTTTTGATTATTTAAAATAGGGGGAAAAGGACGTAGCTCCACCAGAATTTTCTTCCTTTTACTATGAACTTGTTTTAGAACACGACATTGTTCTTTGGTTAGCCGACTCTTTAGATTACCTTGTTAACATTCCACATAACTCAGAGGTTTTAAGATTAACTCAGTGTTGGAAAGGTTTCATTAGGATCAGAAAGTCAGGAACACGAGAAGTTGCTTCACACAAGTTATATACTTTCGATCCTCTGGGAGAAAAGCCAGTACCGTTATTATTCTTCAGGGAGAAGATCAGGCTGTTTGGAAAGATTTGTGTCCTTTTGGTCTTTAGGTTGTTTGTTGGTCCGTTAAAATGAAAGTTTCTTGTTTTCAATAAAATAGAAGTTCTTCTCTTGTGATAGTATTGTACTTCATGCATCTCTATTGTTGTGTTTTCCAAATTGATTGAAGCAAATAGTGAGTTGTTGGATGAATTACAGTCAACTTCTGGAATTAATAATTATTTGGAATCCATTGATTCAAGGTTGTCAGTAGAACCTTGTTATATCAACTGAAGGGAGTTTCATAGAATTATTAACGTGAATGTATTTATTTGCAGGGTATTTGAAATAGATCAAGATGTTAGAGCAGTTATTGATATTCACTAGAGGGGGTTTGATTCTATGGACTTGTAAGGAGCTTGGAAATGCACTTAGAGGGTCTCCTATTGACACTTTAATCAGATCCTGTCTTTTAGAGGAACGATCAGGTGCAGCATCTTATAACTATGATGCTCCAGGTGCTGCTTACACCCTCAAATGGACCTTCCACAATGAGCTTGGACTTGTATTTGTTGCGGTGTATCAACGGATCCTTCATTTATTGTATGTGGATGATTTGCTTTCAATGGTGAAGCAGGGGTTTTCTGAGATTTATGATCCAAAGCGAATGGTCTATGATGATTTTGGTGAAACTTTTAGACAACTAAGAATGGAGGCTGAGGCTCGTGCTAATGAGTTGAAAAAATCAAAGCAGGTGGGAAAGCCAATGAACAATGCCAGGAAGCAAGGGCAGGATCAAAAAACTGGATTTGGAGAAAACAAGAAAAGCAACAGTGGTTTGGCAGATGATGGTGATGCTGAGCGTACAAAAGGTCATAAGTTGGAGAATGGTTACTCCAATGGCAATCATGTTATAGAATCTAAACTGACCACTGTCGTTAATGGAAAAGAAAATGCAAGTTCTAATGTTGGGGCTTTTGATGTAAATAAACTTCAGAAGCTTAGGTCTAAAGGTGGGAAGAAAACTGATACTGTTGTTAATAAGGGCTCCAAGGAAGAGTCAAAGAAAAAGGTAACAAAGAAGAATAGAGTTTGGGATGATAAACCTACTGAGGCAAAATTGGACTTCACAGATCCTGTGGGTGAGAATGGGGATGACAACAACATCGAGGTTTTGGCAGCAGACCAGGGCCAAAGTATGATGGACAAAGAAGAGGTCTTTAGTAGTGACAGTGAAGATGAAGAAGATGAGGAAGGTAACAAGGGTAGTAAGCCCGATGCTAAGAAGAAAGGGTGGTTTTCATCTATGTTCCAGAGGTAAACATTTATGTTTTGCATTCATAACCTCATCTTTCTTGACTAGTTTACTAACATTGCAAAAAAAAATGTTGTGCATTATGGTAAACTTACGGTCTTTAGTTCCTTGAGCTTGGGTTTATGCAGTAGGTCATGCTATATCCAACCTTCAAATTCCTTGGTGCATCAATCTAACATTTTTTCATCCTCCATTTTTGTTCCCACTTTCTTTTCCCCCATATTACAGATTTCGTTCAAAATGGTTCTAATTTCCTCTCCTTTTTTCTTCAGTTTGAAATTATTAAATTTATATTTCATTTGTTTTCTGCGAAGTTTATATGTTTTAGCTGGATGGTTGCCCTAGGGTTTTGTAATTGAGTTAAAAACTTGTGACTTACATTTCGAGTGCACTAGCAGGCAACTTGAGACATACGTTTTGAGTGCACTAACAGGCCTTTAATACTGCCATTTAGTAACAAAAGTGAGTTATACTGTATAGAAACTCTTTTGGAATCTTGCTAATAAAATGAACTTATGTGCACTTATTTGGAATTTTAGAGATGCAAGTAGGGTATGGGTATTGTATCTTATCAGTTTGTGTTTTTCATAAAGCAAGAGAGAGCTTTCATAATTGACAACCAGAAATTCCATCTGGTTCTTTATTACATGACTTATTTTGTGATTACTTTGACATGTTACTTTAATACGGGATTATTAATCTAAATTTATTTTACTTTTGGTGCTGTTCTGTTCACAGTATTTCAGGCAAGGCAAGTTTGGATAAGTCAGACCTGGAACCAGCTTTGAAGGCTCTTAAGGACAGGCTTATGACAAAGAATGTGGTATGTTTTCACACCAGATTAATCTTATCATCCCTTGTTCATAACTTTTGGCTGCAAGTTAACAAGATATTTCCTTGTTGGATTTTAGGCTGAGGAGATAGCTGAGAAACTTTGTGAATCAGTAGCAGCTAGTCTCGAGGGAAAAAAGCTAGCTTCTTTCACCAGGATTTCTTCAACAGTGCAGGTACATCTTTGAATAGCCACTTGTCCATACTCCATTGTTTATTCTCACCTACCTCATTTATAATTTAATTTCGTCAGTGACCAAGAACCTTGCTTTAATTTTCATTGCAGAATGCAATGGAAGAAGCGCTAGTCCGTATACTGACTCCAAGACGTTCTATTGACATTCTGAGGGATGTGCATGCTGCAAAAGAACAAAAGAAGCCTTATGTGGTAGTTTTTGTTGGGGTCAATGGAGTTGGAAAATCGACTAATCTTGCCAAGGTCAGGCCACCTCCATCTGCGGATAATATGTTTTTCTTTGACATGGCTTTTTGTTAGAGTATTAAATGCTTCAACTTTTGTATACAGGTGGCTTATTGGCTTCTGCAGCATAAGGTTAGTGTCATGATGGCTGCTTGTGATACATTTAGATCTGGAGCCGTTGAGCAGCTTAGAACTCATGCTCGTAGACTTCAGGTATATGATTTCACATTGATATTCTAATTTTCATTGTTCATGAAAATTGTTTATTAGAACTCATCACCTATATTTATCCAAAACCGTTTCCAGATCCCTATATTTGAGAAGGGCTATGAGAAAGATCCTGCAATTGTAGCTAAAGAAGCAATCCAAGAGGCATCCCGCAATGGATCAGATGTGGTTCTTGTTGATACAGCTGGGAGAATGCAGGTTTGTAACTTTTTCTTACCATCCAAAATTGAAGTGATTGTGGATCTCTTGTAAATTTTGTAATATTGCATTTCATCAACGAAATTTAAAAAAAAGCACACACACAAAATTGAAGTGATTGTATTCTTACACAATAGATAGTTTTCTAAATATTGGGTGGATGCACAATTGTGTCTGCCTGTAGCATTATTTTTTATTTTTGTATTTGTTTCCTCGTGCCATTTTTATTGTTTGAATTTTTTATTCATTCATATCAAAACATGTTGAAACTCTCAGGATAATGAACCGCTCATGAGAGCTCTCTCAAAGCTTATCAACCTTAACAATCCAGATCTGGTCTTGTTCGTTGGGGAGGCCCTCGTTGGGAACGATGCCGTCGATCAACTTTCAAAGTTCAATCAGGTTTTGTTTCTATATCTCCATGGATTAGTTAGAAGTTTACCTATGAGTTGTATAGACGAGCTCTCATGTTTACTTGCCTTCTTGGTCTTTGTTATTGCAGAAACTAGCTGACCTTTCAACTTCACCCAGTCCTAGACTGATTGATGGTATCTTGCTCACAAAGTTCGATACAATCGACGACAAGGTAAATAAATTTAGGTACTTATCCTAGTTTATGAGGAGATCCTAATCGATCATTTATCGGTTAATATAACACGTCGGGGTTACTTGTAGGTTGGAGCTGCATTGTCTATGGTTTACATATCTGGAGCACCCGTAATGTTCGTTGGCTGTGGACAGTCATATACCGACCTCAAGAAACTCAATGTCAAATCGATCGTCAAAACGCTTATAAAGTGAGAGCTCTATGCAGGAGAGCATTAAAATGGTGAAATGTTCTGCTTGTGTTGTGTTCGTTTGTCCCCTATGACCACTCTTTTGATATATATACATAACTTATAAGTGTATGCACTCAGTAGTGTATGTTATCCTTTAATTAGTTTGTTCGATTGTTGATTGCTTTTCCCTTTTATTTTATTTTATTATTATTATTATTATTTTTATGTAGAGTTTTATTTTTCTCTTAGCATAACAACAATACTAATGTAGGATCAAATATATTTGCCTTATAAAGGAAGTTACAAATGATTTAATCTACGTTTAACAAGCTATAACTATCCAACTATCGTTTTATATCATATGATATATGTGAATGATTTAAAATGTGAAGTTTTATTTGAAAAATTCGCCTTTTGGAGTATATTTTACTATTCTTTTTTTCAAAATTTAAAAATTTTGATTTCAAGTTACAATATTGAAGTTCAAATTCTGTTTTGGTTTTTTTAGTACTTTCTAAATTTTCATTTTGTCCAACATTCTTTTGAAAAAGTTCATTTTAGCCTCTATACTTAAAAATAATTATTATAAATTCTATGTCAACAAAAAATAATAATAATACAAAACTATGCAATATTGTAAAAAAATTCATCAAGGGTAGCTTGGTTAAAATTGGGATAAAAAGATTGAGATAAGAGTCATAAGACAGAAAATGAACAAAAATCAAAAAGCGCCACCTTTTAAAGAAAGGAAGATCAAAATAAATTAATGGAAGATATATAATCAAAATAGACCAAGGTTAAAAATATAAAATAAGATGGACATTTAAAAAATATACAAGCCAAAACAAACAAAAACTAAGATAGGATTTAGACCAATACTTAAAATAGATAATCAAGAAATGAATTGAATTTTTAAGTACAATAATGCAAGCAAGCTGAGGATTCACCTTGAAGCTATTTTAGCATTTAGTGGCAGATCAAGAATTTTTATCGAAGGGAGCTTAAATTGAAATTCAAAAAAATATTTATTTGATTTTTCCTATACATATTATATAAACGGAAAGATTTGAGTTGGAGCCCCTACAGTTAGCATTGGCTACCAAATTATGGCCAAATTCAAACATTTTTCTTTAATTATATTATAATTATTTAAGATGAGTCAAAAATACTTTTGGTAAATATTTTTCCAAAAGAATGACATTCTCAAAAATTTATAGAAATAGTCATACACACTAGAAATTTCCACTACAAAACGAATAAAGATAGAGAAAATTTTCCCTATGCAACTCCAACCTTTGGATAAATCTCTAATCCTTGGTGTCTTCGGAGTAATTTTTTGCTCTCGCTCGGTATCCATCGATGAAAAAGAGATTATGAGGAAGAGGGAGAAGTAGTCGAATTCGAACGCCTGCAATCACAAGAACAGATACTTCTTGATTCTTTCACGACACGCTGAGATCTCCTCGTGTGAAGCTTTATGTTCACCAACTTACCAGCAATCTGCACAAACACAAACCAAGTTCAATCACCCTATTATACATTTATCTGCTTCACTTAAAAATGGCAAAAAAACAGCGACCAAACTTCACTGCTCAGAATTACAGCCCCAGAAAGTTGATGAATCAATACCACACAACAGTTCTTTGTTTCTTTCCTTTCTTATCAATGAAAGTTAGTTTCTTCAGGGCTACGTGCGCTAATCTCACTAATGGTCCGTTTTTGGTAGCATAGCAAAATAGTTTGTTGAACCATTCGGACTTAATTTGACCAAGATTAGATAATTGTTAGCAGACAAATTGTTAACATCACAAGAACAATACAAAAGTAGAGATGGATGAGAAATTGACCATTTTCCAAGCCAAATCTTCCGGACCCATGGGTTGAGCTGGACTGGAGTAAAGGAAATGTCTTGAGAACTGATGAATACCAGGAAAGAAGAGAAGAAATTAGTTTCAGTTGCTCTAATTCTTTATGAGAAAAGAGATATTATGAAATTTAAAAAAGAGGCTAGGAGAGCCAAATCCCAAGCTAAGAAAGTTTTTTTTAAAAAAAATCCTCTTTCAAATGGCACAAAGATAACAAAGGGTGGTAAGAGTTGTATGCAAACACAATTTTACACCAACCTACTAACTATAGAAAGAACATGATCCCGAGAATAGTCAAAAGATTTCAGTCATATGGAAAAGCCTATGGTTCGTATCAAAGAAGAACGAACCAATATCTATATTAATAAGAGAGAATCAATCATCAATCAACTGACTAGTATATATCAGTTGCGAACCCAAAGCATTCAAATTGTAAGCACTAGGCAGTAGAAGGATGCATGATCCTCCTCCCTAAAGCCCGAATGCCTTAGAAATAATTGGTAAAACTAGCGCCAAAAAAATAATGAATTCATACCATTACCAAACACTTCGATAAAGCAAGCAGTAACACTACAAGGTATTAGAATCACTTAAATTTTGGACCTACGCACCTTGGCAAGATTTTGTTGCAATCTTCTGATATCTGCAGCACTAACACTTCTCAAATATGTTAAAAGCCACCCTGGCTTTAGAGCATCGCTAGAGGAAACAAATAACACAATCTGCAAGAAGAAAAAACCATTCAGGGATGTATGTTATAGGTACAATTTGTATAAGTTCTCGTACAGCTTTCACAGAGCTAACAATTCACAACTTCAAGTTCCATGAGATGAAATGCTATTGATCGTACAGTCCATTACAAGTAGTCAGTCCGTAGATGGAAGGAAAGAACTAACTGTTCATCGTCATCCCACCCATCCATTTCTAGAGAACCTTTATAACTCAAATCTGCACATTTGACACTTGCAATTCACATTGTTTGGTTAACCATTTGTTGGTTCCAAATATTTGAATGCATTTAGAAAATAGAAAGATGGTGAAACTTTTCTATTAATTCATCATATCAAGTAGAAATGTTATCAATGTTGCCATATTTAAAGCATCTTATAGTTAGTTAATCATTTGGAAAAAATTAGAATTTATTAGTGATCTTTTCTTTCTATTTTTAAGATATTTTTCAATGTGATTTTGGTTACCAAATAAAATCTAATGAAATCCAATTTCAATTTTATTTATGCAGCCCAAGATTACCAATGACAATATTCTTCGTGTAATGGAATGTCTCAAATTCATTCATGTAATTAAAGATTAAATATGTTACTATTCTTTCTTCAAAGTAAAGAAAAAAAGTGAGACATCGATACATCAATTTACCTTTCTGTAATCAAGTATTCCTTCAAATGGAAGCTCCAATTCATCACTAACAATGACAGGAATGCAGCCGCTGACAATGGCATCAAACAATCTAGCAGATGAAGGAGTGTCGCCAGCTGGGCTTAAGCAAAAGACAGACCTGAAGAAAAAAGAATTGATTCGACAATGTTAAAATTGTAGTATTATCAAGAGAAAATGCCGAAGAGGTTACAATATAAAACTTATCAATTACTTGCGCATTCCAGTCTGAGCTGCTGCTTTCCCTCCTTCTCCAGCTGTTCCCTCTTCTATTACTATACCATCTGCACCACTTAACGCTTCAACAAGTTTTGCCCTTATCTTTCCTCCCTAAAAGAAGAACAGTCTGTCAGGAGATATGTTTTGAATTTTGATGCTAGTCTATTACCAAAGAAGCATGGGCATGACACAAATATGGTGAGACTTCAATTTTTGGAGAACAAAGGAAACTATAAAATCTTTATACATTTTCATGTTAAAAATATGTTTTAATTTATAATAATTTTTCGTGAAAAATAAAGAAAGTTGATGTGGCTTATCAAGTTACCATACACTAAGCGAATTGCATAAACAACGAGTAAAAAGTGCAGAAAATTCCACTTATATTTACCATAACTTACAGCATTTCTTTTGAGCCGCCCACGGAAAAAGAGCAGTATGTTTCTCTTCAATTGCCCATCTGACATGCATTTTTTGTCACATAAATCAACATTTGGAACATAGGGAAGAATAAGGTCCTTCTCCAAATACACTTGCCCAGGCTTGTACCTAAAAATGTAAGTATATGTCATTTAATCTATCTTCACAGCAAAGGCAGAGTGTACTAAGAGCTTCCATCAAGTTACTTCCATCAAGTTAGTATCTACCAATTTCCTGTAGAGTCCATATCTGGTAACAACCAAATGGCATTCTTCATAGACTTTCTAACTGTCTTAAAAGACCATGGATGATGAACTGGAAGTATATGATCCCTGCCCTCAGATCGGTTCCATGCAGGTTGATCCGTCACCCACTTTAAAGCCTCCTGGATCCACATGTAAACATACATCAATGCTTTATGGCCACAAACAAAAGCACTGTATTTTGAACAAAAATAACATTCTGAAATGATTGTGCTCCAGGAAAATAGAATGATACACTTTAACCCCATACTTCTCTTTGAAACTTTTTCTTCTCAGTAAACCTCAAAGTTTTGGGACTTTAAAATAAGAGAACGAGAAATTTAAAAATAAGAGTGATAATCAACCACACTCTAAGAATGACCTGCGTGAGTCTTTGATTGGCAAGTGGGATACCATGCAAATTCAAGTCATTACCGGACTCAATGAATCTGCAAGTCCCTTATTCCTCTACCACAACTAGACTCTTCAAAAGTCCATCTAGACAAATTGAAATCACCCCCAATGACTAACAACATTCTCAAATACCACAAAAATCCCTGAAGTTGCCTCTTTCTAGTACGAAGCAGGCCCATAAATTGAAGAAACCCAAAACTTTCTCTATCGGCTAAAGAATAATAGAAAGAGATAGAGATGTCTCCAGAAATCACCACTACCATAGAATAGATCTCTTATCCAACATGGAAAATGATACCACCGAGAAAATCAAATGATGAAAGTCCAACTAATATCCCTAGAGATTAAGAGAGGTTGAAGTTAACTTATCTAATTAAATTTTTATTACCCATCTCCTTTTTGCAACTTCATGTGCCCACACACGTCCCAAGACAATATCTTCTTAATAGTAGGGAAGACCCTTCAGAAGTATATGAGATGAAACTTTGGTCAAGATGTAGAACTTAGGTGATAAGGTTATTCAACTATCTACTTCTATTCTTTCTCTTAGCTAAAGATCTCTCAGGTTGTTTTCTTCTTGGTATAGGGACTATTCACAAACAAAGCTTTTCTAGATGGTGAACTAAGCCTGTTCATTGAATGCCTTGGTCATTGTAACCATTGATCTCCACAGTATTTTGTCCTACGGCCAACAGGATCTCTTCCTACCTTATAGAAGGAATAGGAGTTAGGTTGGCAACTTCATCCTCCCTTAAAGCTAGTACTTGCTTGCTCCTAGAGATCACTCACGTAAGGCAATCCTCCCCCATCTCCTCATTTGTTAAAGAAATTCACTTGCACCTTAAAGAGAGTGGCATGGATTAGTTCAACAGTGCAAAGTACTGGAAATGTTCTCCTAGTACTCTAACTAATCAACTAATCAGGCACTAATGGCTAATCAAACTAACCAATCAACCAACACGCACATGCCTAATAAAGCCAGCACTATAACTCTCCTTCAAAAATCATTGCTATCTTTTCATATGACTAAACAAAGGAGAAAACAGTTTTAACAAAATTTATAAGTGAAGGAAAAGGACTTATCTTGACATAGGCATCGCATGCATCACAATTGAAAGTATAATTAAAGGAAAAAAAAAACCTTAGAAGCTCACTCACACCCTGTAAAGTGCTTTGCACTGTTGTTTCTCCAGCAAGAAGAAGCTAATAGTTGTGAAGAAAGGAATATAAAAGAGGTCTGCTTCCTCCTGCCGATGAACCCTCACCACACCTTTTAGGAGCCTCTCTGACTCTGGAGCAAGTAAGTCGGCCCACAACCAGTAATCAATAGAATGCTACAAAAGAAACCCATTTTTGTGGATTTTAGTTCCGACAAATAGAAACATGTAATTCTGAAATAAATACAGAAGTATGAAAAATTAAAACTACTTCTATGTACACTGAAGAAATAAGCCACCCGGTGACTTCTATATGACTTGGCCCATTCCTTCAGAATATCAACCAGGAACGAGATAAACATATCCAATATGAAAATGCCATAAAAATAATCCACTTAAAAACAGTAGAACACAGTAATCATTTTACGTTTTCCGGAATTTCCTTTTAATAATTTAACCTTTTAAAAAAGTGGGGGTCTAAAAGTTATATCTCAACTAGAAGAATGGTATAAAAACCGTTTCCAATCTATGTAAGAAACGCAATTCAAACTAGTTCACTTGTTGAGTGTATATATAAAAGATTATACATATCTAATCTTCTAGGTAAAATTTCTAGTTGATATTAGATCATCTTGGGTTCAGATCTGCAATGCCATTTCCTTTCTATTAATATTGACAATCACTCAGCAATGTCATTTTCTCTCGATTAATATTGAGAGTCACTAAAGTAAAGTATCAATTCTCGAAGCCACAAGTAGGTGAGTGTGAAAATATATACAATCTATGCGCTAACACTTTGGGTTCAGTATATCAAACACAATCGAATACCTGTTCAATTAGACGGTGCACGGGGCTGCCATTGGAGGTGAGATTAGAGGTCTCTCTGTAGGTATTCCTAAACAGCCACAGCAAATCGTAAGTGAACTTCCAAGGCATTTCATAAACATAAACTCTAATGGGCGAACCCAATGGGTAGAACGGATCTCGAACCACCCGCTCCATTTCTGCCTCCGAAAGCGCCTCGTCGAGCTTCCTTGACGCCTCTTCAACGTCTCCAGCCGCAGGAACCGTGTCATCGTGCAGCGGAGGTGATTTTGGAGCCTTGTGAGCGAGGAAGAGCTCGAGTGAGTTGACGAATGAGGTCTCGGGTTTCAGAGACGAAATTGGATGGTGGAAATGAGCTGGATTGGGATTCGATGGGGAGAGAAAAACGAGAATGAAGAGGATGGACAGAGCGAGAAGAGAGAGTGTGAAGAGGAGAAGTGGAGATCGGTTGGATCTTTGGATCTGAGCGGACATTGATGAGGGAAATTGCAGGTTCCTCCCTCTCATGGCGTCGTCTTCAACTTCCGAAATTCTGTTTCGATTGTGGGAATGTGAATTGTGAAGAATACATACATAGGTGAAAGACACTTTTTTTTTTCTTTTTTTTTTTTACCGAATTTCAAATTTGTTCTTCCAACTTTTTAAATTATGCTATATACTCATTTAATTTTTTATTTTAGTTTTTATAATTAATTTATAAATACTATTTTTATTCCTCGGAATAAATTTACATATTCATGAGATAAATATAATTAATTGACATTTACATTATAAAGTATAAAATTAATAAAATATTAAAAAATAGCAACAAAATGTGAATATAATATTGTAACGAGTACTATAACTTAGTTAAGAATCAATTAAAAATCAAATTCAAACTTTAAGAACTAAATAAAAACTAGATTCAATATTTTTTTTTCAAGTTCAACAACGTTCCGTTCCTTTCATTCCAATTAAGTTAACCGAACACGAGAATTCAATAACCAAACTTATAACCTGACAAATTAGGATACTTTTTGTAATTAACATATTACGATTACTTGCACCATAATTCAAAGTATACACGTTTTAAGAGCAACTAAACGAACAACTATTATCTTTGTCTTAATTTCTTCTCCTTTTCTTGGTCTTTTATTGAGTGTTGAACAACCCTTTTATTTACACCACACCAAACGAAAATTTTAGGTCAAATTATCAAAAA
Source organism: Trichosanthes cucumerina (assembly GCA_036507285.1). Classification (NCBI taxonomy): domain Eukaryota; kingdom Viridiplantae; phylum Streptophyta; class Magnoliopsida; order Cucurbitales; family Cucurbitaceae; genus Trichosanthes; species Trichosanthes cucumerina. The sequence continues at coordinate 7,542,005 of CM071842.1, read as the reverse complement.
TACCCTAAAGGTTGGTTTCGATAATATCTCTAAACTTTTCATTTTAACCCTTGAATTTTAAAGTTTGCTTTAAAAATCACCTTTAAAATTTTTTTCATTAAATTTATGGACTAAAAATGACGTATTTGCATATGTTTTTATTTTTTGTTCAAATATGTTCACATAAGCAACTATATAAATACAAACATAACATTTTTCAAGTTCATGGAGAAGTATTATTGAAACGAACCTCATAGTTCAAGAGTATTTTTGATAATTTAACCAAAATTTTAGTTAAAAAACAATGAGTAGACCTACTCCCAAACGAACCCTAAAGTGAATGAAAGAAAACAATCTTGTATTATTCATAAATGATAAATCTCATTGTGTGTATATATATATACGCACACACCATCATGTGGTACCAAACCCAAACTCGAAAAACTTTAAAATGTGCAGAAGTTAATGTAGAAGTTTACAAGATGCATCTAAACATGTAATGTACGATGAAGTTACATAAAGATCTTTTAACATCAAATAAATTTTTCTAGATCGACATAGTGTGATTATCATCTATTCAAACCAAGCTCAAAAGGAAATGAGATCATTGTCTTTCGATGAATCAGGCTTCTTCGATTCGTGTCCCCGATCAGATGCACTTCCACCTTTCTTGCCAAATATCATCTCATCGAGATCATCCATCATCTCGTCGCTGCTTCCACCGAGAGATCGGCCCCGAGAAGTGGCAGGTTTTCTAACCAGAGAGTCTTCCTTGGAGTGACGGGGAGATTCATCAGGTTCCACAGCAACAGGTATCATGGCAGGTTCTAGTTCACGTGGAACAGTTGAGGGCTTCTTCAGATCTTCATACTTGGAAAGGACTTTCTGAATCTCGTCGTTCACATTCAATGCCTCGAAAAGTAGGGCCTCATTGTCTCCAGCGGTCTCGATAATTCTTTGGATGGTCGATTGTGACTGACGACATTGTAGTACGAGTGTGCTGGTCAGATCATCCTGCAGAGGAACAGAAACAACGTAGGTTTATTCTATTATTCACGATCGAATTGAAAAATAACCACAGCTTGAACATCTACCAGGTTTAACGATGTCTCCAGACCACGAATATTGATAAAACTTACCTTGAGAGATGAGAAGGAGAATCCCATGGGTCGTAGGCATACTTTTTATGGGAAATTAAAGCATGAAGGCAAAAATGGATAATCCTAATGAACTAATATAGAAAAATACAATCTCTACACTCAAGTCCAATTTAACAAAATTTCTTGCAATTCTGATAATCAAAAGAAGCAGAACATATCCTAAATCTCATGGTAATGAATACGGAAAAGAACCAAGAAAGTGAATATTCTTCAACTCCACGTTTTCATGATGGTTCTCATCCTCAATGTTGGATTGTCGAGTTCCAATTCGAATTTCAAAGTAGCCTATTGTCATAGTTCTGACCAACTTCAATTTCGAAACACCGGTAACCAATCACTTCATAACCACGAGCCTCAAATAAAAGTAGAAGAGTTTTTTTTAGTACAACAACATTGGGGGGATTCAATATCAGGACCCCTTGGTCATAAGTGTTACTAGATGTCAGTTGAGCTACGCTCTTATTGGCTAATAAAAGTAGAAGAGTTGTGACGTTCAAATGCAGGAGGAAGGAAAAAGGGGGCGGGATTGGTAATATTGGTACATGGGAGTTAAGAAAAAAATTTAAACTTCACAATCTACCTATAATCGAGTGGTTAAGCTTAAGACATATATCCTCCACCAAGGGTCAGAGGTTCGAATTCCCCGACCCCACATGTTGTTGGACTCAGAAAAACCAAGGACAACAAATAGCAGGTGTTTTTGTACACTACTTCTTAAACGTCTCTTTAATAACTCATTAGGATATTGAAAAGAGTTTATGTTTCAGATCAGCTGCAAAAGATCACCGAGTTTTAAATGAATGCCAGGTCACGAACAGTTCCAAGCATCCATTTGTATCACATATTAAAAATTCAAAACATACACATATTGAGTGTGAGAGTTCTCAGAACACTAAGAAAGAGATGCATTACCTCCGAAGTATCCTGGGCGGGTGATGAGGATAACACTGTTGAAAGAAGCTCAATGCTGTTCCTTGCAACGTCAAATGCTTCCTTTGTTTCTTCAGCTGTAAAGGTAAAGGTTTGCACGGGAATCTCATGATGAAACTCTTCAGTATAACTGGCTTCCGTCTCCGAAGCTACAATCGTGCGAGGAGGAGTGAAAATGGGTGCAAGACTCTCATTGTCCCGACCAGGGAATCGAATGCCTCTTGATTTCAAACTCTGATATATGCAAACAAAAGAAAATGTAATCATTAATAAATTTCCAGCTCCTCACCCCACAGGGAAAGCATCTAAAAGAAAAACTAGCAAAATAAAGTCTCAAATCGTTACTTTCCAACTTTTCTTGCATGGCAGAAACTGAGAAAAAGTCCAAACTTCAAAAAATTTGTGTTTCGGTATCATTAGCAATGGACATTAAAGATTCGAGGAGAATGGTAGGTTTTTAGTGCTAAGCTGTCGTTGATTGATGATTGGACATCAAAAAGCCTTGAAATTAAAACTTTAGAAGGATATGAAGATGACAAGTTGACAACTAATACGGAGTCTTTTAACTGAGAATTAACATATCTAGAAACTCTTAGAACAAGAATTTCCTTGTGTAAATGGAACGGCCTTTTAGCATGTGGAAACAATCTTATTTCTGCAGAGGTAATAAAAATTAAATAATCACAGTTCTTCTCAGAAGAAACTAATCAAGCAATCGAGAACAGGTCATTAAAAACCTGATTCACAATTTTTGTATGGAAGAGAACCTAATAATAGTAACAACAATACAACATGCCAAATAGAGCAATGGGTCACCTTATCCAGCATCCATCAAGGTGCTATAACCAAGGGATAACATACATGATGCAATAGATTTTTCTAACACGGGACTAAGGATTGCCCATGCAAAAAACTGTAATCTAGTTATAGTTTGAGCTACCCTGTCTACAGGGAAACTGCAAATTTGACCAGATAAGCTTACAAATCAGCAATAGTAAAAAGGATAGATTTTCCTCAACCAAGTTCTTGCACTTAGCAATTGACTTCCAGGGGCTAAAAAACGTGATAGGTCTGTTGGGTGTTCTTGAAAGGAAAGAGGGTTCTTTTCGGAGTTTATGGTGAGGAAGATTCGTTTGAAGACAAGAGAGTTCTTTGTGAGTGTCTTACATCTAGTAGGCTTGCCATTTACTTTAGTTATCTTAGGGGTTTTCTTTTTGAGTGGATGGATTGCATGATAATTTCTATACAATGATGTATTGATGTTTGTAACTTTTCACAACAATTTCAATGAAATTTTTGCTTCCTTTTTTAAAAAAGTTGGGATGCCTCAAAAGGGATGGTAGTACATTTGGGAAGTGCGGTCCTAGACTTCGTCCCAAGTGATGTGATGTGATATATTGGAATAGATAGAACTTCCTCCCTTTGGAAGATTAGGTTGATCCATCCCACTTCATTCAATTATTTGGTTGGCATCAAAGAAGGCCAGATATTCATGTTGCCCTGGTCTACCTGGGAGGGGAATTTTACTAAAGCAAAGGAGAATAATGTGGATATTGCCACTTGAACAAGGGGGTGGGCCTTTCTTCATTGGATTCAACTGGGTGGATTTTTAAGGAACTCCTCCAAAGATATGGACCCACATACACTAGGATCTAAGATTTGGTCCTTGATGATGTATACGAATAGATCGAGCTTTTCAAACCATTGCTTAAGAGAATCGGTTGATCTATCCTTCTATCCTATGCTTCTCAGCAAAACGTGACAAGCATTCATATCAATTACATCATAAATCATTTGATCTATCTAAATTCTAAAGGTTGCCTAGAAAAGGTGCTGTGGGAATTTTCATGACATTTGACTCAAATCCCTTCCGATGGACTTGGATATGGTTTGGACTTCTACGTTCAAGATCTTATAGAGGATCATAGATACCATGCTCCACTACCTGTCCTAAACAATATTGATCATTGTTTCACCGTTTGATCTTCCAAAACACATATTTATATTTACTCAAAGAAATTAATGACACTTTTAACCTAGAATTTTATATTCAAATGATTGTTATATTTTGAGAAATCCACCTTCACTCAATAATCTAATGGGCTCGAAGGAGGTGGTCTATTTCTTTTTCAAGAGAGGCAAAAGTTTTGATAAATAATAATAATAATCAAAATCTACCTTCACTCAATTTTTTTAATAATAAAAAGTCATAAGCTCATAACCCCCAACTCAAAACCTAATGAAGGAATTACAAGAAAGCCTCCAACTATGAAACATTGCATTTGGAGTATAATTACAAAAAATTCTAGAAGCTTTACATATTTTGCAAGATCCCCAGCACTATTCAATGGCCTTAAAAGAATAATTACGAAGTACTAGCTTCCTGTTTGTGCAGTCAGCCAAACCACTCCACATTTACAACTTTATTTACGAAAAACTAGTATCCTATTTGTGCAGTCACCACTTCAAGTCAATTAAGATGGCATATACTCAAATACCCTCTATAGCTACACGTCAAAGAAGTGGTTGCCACACCTATTCATTCAAGGGGATAACCAGAAAATAAAATAAAAGAACATCATTGATAATTTTAAAACCTTCTTTTGGAACAAAAGTCCAGTCTTCGTAATACTATTGTTTAGGAACTCACTCTTCAATATAATGTTGTTTTGGGGACTGGAACTCCATATTGGAGAATGAGGTTAGAGGCCCTGACAATTTAGAATTGTTACTAAAAATTTATTGTATCGATACAATTCTAAGTTTCTCATTCGAATTTATTTAATTTTGGTTGCTTTGGAAACAGTCTACAGGCTTTCTATATAATAAGTTAATAACATAATGCAATATTTTCTAATGTCCCACATACTTCATCTGTACCCAAAAAACAAAAGAAATTCAAATCCAGACAAAATCAGACCAACATTACTACTAACACTAAAAACCCCCCTACTCAATCTGAAATACATTTAAAGGAACTCCAACAAGCAAATACATCAGCAGGAGATTAATTATAAAGCATTTGGAAAGAACACGCCATGAAGCTACTTCCCTTTTAAATAAATCAAGTCTTTCTTCCAAAGATAAGCTCGACCCGCATACTTCCTATGTTCCAGCGTTAAACATAGTTTGTTGCCAAGTTACAAACAATTTGACATAAATTTCTTAAACAATATTTGTGATGGTAAATATATGCATAGCATCGATCATTCAATGTGAACTTAGAAAACGGTAACACCACTAGATGAAAGATTCCTTTAAAGAAGAAAGAAAGGGGTAGAAAAAAAACATCCTTCTGAATAGTAAATCCACTACAATTATGCTAAAGCCCTAAATCTTTTTCATAACCAAATTCCAGATATTTAGCAAAGAACGAGAGTACTGAAATATATGGATACCTTGTATGTTTCTTCATAGACAGGCAAATAGCGAAGTTCACTAGTTGATTCCCCCCATGCTTCAATCAACATTAAAGCTTTGTTCCGATTATTAACAACAGTTTGTGGATCATCAATTAGCTTCACAATCTCATCAAGAACTCTCTCAGCTGCCACCTCGGAGAAAGACTTCTCACAATTTTTAACACACGTCTCAAGCAGCACCAATGCCAAATACTGGATCCTGGGGTTTTTCAACATTATTCGTTTTTTAATCCCACGAATCAAGTCTATGCTGTTGATTTTTTCAGAATTAACCATGTCACAGATTTCAAGATTCAGGGCCCAATCCGGCTCTTCCAGTGTCTCTGATGTGGCATCCTCAGCAAGTTTATCACCCTGATTCGGACCTTGAAAGAGTTCCTTCATTTTGAAGCTCATAGAGCTAACACCTGCACTCATCTTTCGGCTCATCTCTGTCCCACTAATCTTTAGGCGTTCACCCAAGGCACTTACTTTATCCATCAAATTGTCACTCATCTTTGCTACCGAACAAAATTGAGACAAATCCTAAAGAGAATCCCTGGAAACACACAACTCTTGAAAAGTCAGAAGAAGTTCTGTTAAGAAAAATGCCAAAATAACAACTCCAGCATTCTATACCGGATGAAAATTGAAGTCAGCAGATCATACAAGAAGGAGTACGTTCCAAATGATTTTCATTTTTCTTGGAAAGCAGAGTAAAGTTTACGAGTGAAATCTCAAAACTTCAGAGACCCGAATCTATAAAACCTAGAACTAAAAGTTGAGAGAAAACACATCATCCTTTTTTTATTATTGAAGGTGACTTAAATTGTTGACACAAAAACCATTAAAATCTCTTAACCTGCCAATAAATATCCAAAATTGAAAATCAAACAACTTTATTCAAAATCTTCGTTTCTGATCTACATACACGAAACATGAATTTCATACACAAGTACCTCCTTTCCATATGCGAACTACCTCAAAAGAAAACTAAAAATGTCGTCTCGTAGGAACCAAAAAAAATTGAAAAGGCATAAAACATAGCATGCACAAGGAGTCGTCAAAACCTACTTCAATCCCCCAAATCCAAACAATTTTTCAATAACTCGTTTAAAACACCAAATCACCCCAAAAAAAAAAAAAAAAAAAAACTCCCATTAGATGTGGGAAAAATAAAAAATCACAACAGCCCCTTTTATGAAACGGCAATCGAGCTACCAACACCGACCGCCAAATTCCCACAAATTATCAAGGAAGCACAAAAATCCGACGGAATAACCACTAAAACAAGAGATTCACTTCAAGGTTTTCCTCACATACCCTGTCCCCGAAACTTTACCAGCAATCGGGAAGAGTCAACCAACCGATCAGATCAACAATCCTCAAAAATACATACGATCTCTTGAACTGACTGAATTCTAGGGCAAATAGAAGAAACAATAGAAATTTGGAATGCCCAAAAGAGGAGAAAAGTGCGTACCTCTGAAGTTTTGGTTGAGACGACGGTGCAACGACTCCTCGCAGTGAAGCTTTCTTTTTCAGTCTCTCTCGCTTGCGTTGTCAACGGTTCCCGAAACTTTTATATAGAGAGAGATTTTTTTTGTTTCCTTTTCCTAGAGAAATTTATATTGGTTTATATATAATATATAGATATAACCTTTTTATAAAAAAAAAAAAATCCTTTTCCTAGAGAAATCTATATTCATTGCGTGTAAACCCAAACTATGGTGTAATTCATAATTCCTATGATTGGTCCGTCGGTCGGTCAAGTTTTTTTTTGGGTAGTAAGATTAGAAAATTTGAACCATATATGTAGAGATGTCCACGAGCCGGAGCAGGATCGGAAAATGACTTTCCGTCTCCATCTCCGCCCCCATTTCATTCCACGTCCTCACGAAATTTTCCATTTAATTTCGCAGGAAACGGGACAGGATTCTTACGCGGAAATTTGCGAGAATCGAATTCTCCGCGGGAATAATTATTTGTTTATCATTTCTATTTTTCTAAATTTTATTACATAATTTATTAAAAAAAATTATTTAAATAGTTAATTACTCATTAGAAATTTATATTTAAGACACTTTTTTTCAACTATAAAATATTAACGTAGCACGTGTGATATCATGATCTAATAATTTTCTTATTTGTTAAAACAATAGTAAATAATAATATTAATTAAAAAAATAACTATGTTAAAGACATAAGGAAATTTTAAAAAAAATATCTCTAATAAATACTTCTCTATATGTCATCTTCTTTCTGTTATATTTTTTAACATTTGAATATATATTAAATATATAAGTTATTGATACATTTTTAATATTAAGAGAGATTATAAAATAGCTAATTAAGAAATGTGAAAATTATGTATTTAGAAAATAAGATATGGAAATTCAATCTTACATCAAAATTAAATCATTTTTTAAAAAATGAATATATAATATTATGGAAACTATTCCTTAATTCAAAAAATCATGTTCAGATGTCCAAGATTACCAATTTGACACAATTATATAAGAAGCAATTTGAAAACACATACAAATTCATAATCAAGTAAATGTAAACAAAAACATCAATTTTAAAGATACATGTATATGTACATCACTTAACAATAGTATTGTCTTCAAAATCTATTTAATTTTTAATTCTCGCATTAAAATAAACATTAAAAATTAATAATAAGATTGCCTCTTCATCTATAGCAAGTGCTTCATTTAATATTTCCAAAAGTTTTCCTCTCTTAGTTTGATATTTTTTCAACAATTTTTTTTATAATATATATTTTTTTAAAATTACTACAATTATTTTGAAAATATTTGAATTTATTTTGTATTGGCACATATATTATATATACTTCACTATATCTATAAATTTTATTTTACAATTTAAAAAATATTGATATGAAATATAATTTGTTTGGGAAAAACATGTATTTTTTTTATAATTTGTAATATGTGGATTAAATTATTATTGAAATTTTGCTCTATCTATGGCCCATCACCTTTCCCTGAAAAAAAAAACTACAATTGAAATTTAAAATGAGCTCTTGTGTTTCTAAATTGTAGTCCAAACAGAAAAAATTTAAAATCTTGAATCAATTTAGTAGAAAAAAACGAAACAATTATATACTTGGACACTATATTTCTTTACAAATAAAATTATTTTGACACAAAAAATCATAAAATTGATAAACCTTTGAATTAATATGAAAAGCAACAATATTTTGTTATTAAGATTGAGATATATTGTAAAACAATTAATTTGCTACAAAAAAAAAAAAACTATTATTATTTGCTTAGCAATGAGTCTCTTTTTTAGATAAGCAAAGCAGTGAGTTTCCTAACAAATGCATGCAACTTTTTTTTTGTTAAAAAAAAAAAATGCATTAAATTAGTTATAGGAAGAGAAAGATGTCTTATGATAATGTTTCATTCAATTTTTTATTCAATTTTTTGTTGTGGAATTTGAAAATATTGACATAGAATGCATTTTTAAATCTTCACTTAATATATTATTTTAAGATAAACTATTCATCCTGTGTCTTCATGTGGATGGTGTAGCAAAGTGCAAATAACTTTTTTGAACAAATATTTTAGTTGGTAATGTAATATATATATATTTACTTATTTATTTATTTATATAGTAGGGCTCAAAGATAGATAAATTGTCAAAAAAAAAAAAAAACTTTTTCAGTGGTTGAGTTATTTTTTCTACCTTAATCGCCTATAGTCATTTTGTCTACCTCAAAATAATGAGATAGTATGTTAAACAATAAAATTAATGTATTTACTTTATTTATTATTAGATACAAATATCTCAAATAAATAATTGGTAATTGAAACTTTTTTTTTTCATAACATTCATGTTGTACTGATAAATAATAGACTAAAGGATGAATATAGAATTTTAAAATTAGAGTTTTAGATACAACTATACTATTACAAGTTGTGATTGTTAGGGGAAAATCACAAATAAAATTTGAAACACAATCTAAATATATATATATATATATAGCAACAACATTGTTATTATTAGGGGTGTACATAAGTCGGGTTAGGTTGGGTTATGCTAGTTTTTTGGACCAACCCAAATTTTCGAGTTGGTCATTCTTCCAACCCAAATAACCTTATTTATAAGGGTAACCCAACCCAACATTTTCGGGTTGGGTCATCGGGTTAACTTTTTTTTCTTTTTTTTTTTTTTTTAAGTTTAAAATATAAAAAAACTAAAATTAATATAAATATAAAAAATTCAAGAATTAAAAAACTCCAAATTTCTTTATACTAAATAACAACTATAAAACTTAAATATTTCATTACAAATTTACAATTATATCAAGAAACTTCTAAATAAATCGCTATCATTTAAAACAAAGACTATTTGTTTCTGAAACTTTGGTTGCAATCCAACCCTCCCAACATGTGTCATGCCCATGCTTCTTTGGTAATAGACTAGCATCAAAATTCAAAACATAGCTCCTGACAGACTGTTCTACTTTTAGGGAGGAAAGATAAGGGCAAAACTTGTTGAACGAGTTAAGTGGTGCAGATGGTGTAGTAATAGAAGAGGGAAAGCAGCAGCTCAGACTGGAATGCGCAAGTAATTGATAAGTTTTATATTGTAACCTCTTACAGGGCGTTTGGATTGAGGAGTTGGGGGGAGTGGAGTTGGGAGGATTTAATAACTCCCCCAACTCCTTATTTGACCCAATAACTTCTTCTTGTAGGCCCCACAACTTTATTAACTTTTTCTTCAACTCTTTTTATGGACCCCACATATTTTTAACTCCTTTTTGTGGGCCCCACAAACTTCTTTACTCCTACTCCCTACAATTCATATTCTCCCAACTCTTCAATCCAAACGACCCCTTCGGCATTTTCTCTTGATAATACTACAATTTTAAGATTGTCGAATCAATTCTTTTTTCTTCAGATCTGTCTTTTGCTTAAGCCCAGTTGGCGACACTCCATCTGCTAGATTGTTTGATGCCATTGTCAGCGGCTGCATTCCTGTCATTGTTAGTGATGAATTGGAGCTTCCATTTGAAGGAATACTTAGATTACACAAAGGTAAATTGATGTATCGATGTCTCACTTTTTTTTTTCTTTTACTTGATTTTGATCCTAGATGTGTGTCAACTACACACTGTTCAAGATCTTCTAAATGTGACCCAGAAATTTAGTTTATTGGATTTAAGTTTGTAATTGCAAGAATACAAGATTGAAGGAAAAAATAACACTTTTATTCATTTTCTTAAATAATTACAAATACACGAGTTTAAACCATAAATCCCAACAGAATAAAAGAAATTTAGATTAATAATCCCATATTAAAGTAACATGTCAAAGTAAGCACCAAATAAGTCATGTAATAAAGAACCAGATGGAATTTCTGGTTGTCATTTTCAATTATGAAAGCTCTCTCTTGCTTTATGAAAAACACAAACTGATAAGATACAATACCCATAACCCACTTGCATCTCTAAAATTCCAAATAAGTGCACATAATAAGTTCATTTTATTAGCAAGATTCCAAAAGAGTTTCTATACAGTATAACTCACTTAATTTGTTACTAAATGGCAGTATTAAAGGTTTGTTAGTGCACTCGAAATGTAAGTCACAAGTTTTTAACTCAATTACCATCCAGCTAAACGCATATAAACTTCGCAGAAAACAAATGAAATATAAATTTAATAATTTCAAACTGAAGAAAAAAGGAGAGGAAATTAGAACCATTTTGAACGAAATCTGTAATATGGGGGAAATGAAAGTGGAAACAAAAATGGTGGATGAAAAAATGTTAGATTGATGAACCAAGGAATTTGAACCTCCGATATAGCATAATTTAGGGGTGAGCATGGGTCGGTTGGGGTCGGTTTAATTGACTGGTTGGTGCTTTTTTTAAAAAAAAAAAATTGATCAAAACCGGCCGACCGACCGATCGGTTCGGTTGGTCGGTTTTATATATTTTTTAAATATTTATTTAATTAATTATTTAATAATTTATAATTACTATTTTATTATTATTTAATAATTTATAATTATTATTTAATATATTTTGAGAAAATCTTTTTCATTTTTATTTTTGTAATTATTATTATTATTATTATTATTATTATTATATTTTTTTTTTTTAAATATCGGTCGGTTTTGTCGAGCACAAAACCGACCCGACCGAAAAAGCCATAAAATCGACCGACCACCCTCCATTCGGTCGGTCGAGTCGGTTTTCGATTTTTTTTTTGGTCACCCCAGCATAATTGACCTACTGCATAAACCCAAGCTCAAGGAACTACACAATGGGGTCGAAAAATTCAGAATTAAATGTGGGGTCCAATAATGCAAAACAAAATTTAAAAAGGGTCAATTAATGCAATTTCCCAATTTATTTCCTTAAATTTGAATTCCCTGTATATTTATTTCGCATTAATATAATTGTTTTTTTGGCTAAATTGTAGAAAATGCCTCTAAATTAGGGGCATTTTCTATAATTTAGCCTTGTTTTTTTTTGCGTCCATGTGGAGTAATGTAAAACTAGTAGTAAACATAAAGATATATATTATTTAAGTATTGTTAATAACTATTTGGCTTTTGAAGTTTTATTTATTTTATCACTATTTATCTACCATGATTTTTCATACTTTTCATAGTGATTCTTAGGACTACTTGAAATCACTAAAAATTTTTAATGTAGCATGTGTGATTATGTTTTAATTATTTTTCTATTTGATAAACTAATAATAAGTAATATTATTAAATTAATAAATAACTATATTTTAAGCAATAAAATTTGAATGGTTAAATAAAATGTTAATGTTAATGGGTTAAATGTATACTTCTATTTATAAATTTGAATGGTCTATTTTTAGCATGTAATAGTATTCTTACTATCATTTGTGTAGTTTTAAGGAATTTTTTTAAGCTAGTTTATGGATTTATGGAGTTTAATATTTATTTTTAAATTTATTTTTATATTCTTTCACTACTTGCTATGTTTTTTTTATAATTTAGCAGCATTTGAGCGCGTGAGATTTGATCATATGACTTCTTCATCACAAGCCAATAGTTTAGGTTGATTGTTGTTGTTGGATTTTTTTTTTTAAACCAGACTCTCTTGCTTGCTCTTATTGGTTGTATATATATATATATTATATATATCATATGACACTTTGACATTATCTTCGAATTTTGTAATAATATGATTTAGTTAGTTTTAATAGTTTATTTATTTTATTTTATTCATGGTTGGTTTAATACATGTTTTGTATGGTTAATTATTCACAAAGTTTTAGGTTGTTAATATGAAATATATATTTTACTATTAATAATTTTTGTTGTAATAAAAAAATAGTTCAAATGACAATGTTAGTTCCACAATCATTTATTTATTTATTTATTTGTTATTTTCTTTTTCTTCCTTCATTTTTCGTCATTGCTTATTAAGTATCTAATTTTCTTTTTTCCGTTCTTTCTTAATTTAGTATTTTTTTCATAACTTCAATTCCATTTTCTTCTTGGCATTGTTTTATAACCATAGTATCTTTTTTCCATTCTTATGAAGTTTAAAATTTGTTTTATAATAGACTGTCATTATAAATACTATTGCACCTATTTATTTTTTTATTCAATTATAACCTTTTAACAATATTATCAAAATCTAAATGAAATTTTTAAAATTTGGGTCTCCAAAAAGTAGATCATATGTGTTTTTAAGTAAATGAAAAACATACCAAATAAATAGTAAGGATGCAAGCCTAAGTTTAGGAAGTAAAAACAAAATTATTACCAAATCTAACCTCGATGTTTCAAATATCTTCAAATAATAAGAAAAATGTTTGAAAATCATGGAGTACTTGCAACTTGAGAATTTGATGCAAGATCTTGAAGGTAAGATTGTTCTCTTATATTTATAATATCTCTCTACATATTTAGAATAGTTGTCATAAGTGTCATATGATACATTATTGTGATTAAAAAATGTTTGTAATTATTGTTTAAAATGTTAAATGCGTATAAACTTGGATGTTCTCTTCTTCAAAGTCAAATAATTCCTCTATTTTTCTTTTGTAAAACTTTGAACCAATTTGATATCAAAGAAAAACAACATGAATTTTAAAATGTAATGTAAAATAATTATAAATTAAAAAAAATGAAAGGTTAAAAAAAATCATAAATTGATGAATAATAACAACAATAGTATTCATTATAAAATTATAAAATTATCTAAAAACCTCATGGGGAGGAATCATACTTGTGTTTTTAAGAAAAATTGGAAGATCGAAAAAAAAAAAAAAAAGTGCAATAGAACTCTGGTTGGTGTAGAAAAAGATAGAAGATAGGCTTTATATACATGTAGGGAATCAAAAAGTTGCAAAATTTTTTGAATTCCTAACCCCTCTGGAATTATATTATTTATTTTAATTAAATGTAATATCATAAAATTTTAATATTTTTTTGTATAAATAAATAAGAAAGACTTTTCATATCTCATATTTAAGTCAAGCTAATCATATTATTAATCATTTATATTTTTTGTACTTAAAAGAAAAAAGAAAGGAATTTAGGTAGGTGAAGAGAGAAATAATCCTAAATTATTGATTATTAATTAATGTAAGAAAAAAATTATAAAAAAAACCCATAAATATCAAATACGTAAATGGGGGATACACATATAAAACTATATAATAAGAATTTAGAACCAACAAGAGCATAAATCAACTGACATTAAGTATGACTCATGACTAAGAGGTCAAGAGTTCGAATTTTTCCACCTCTAATTATTGATAAATAATAGGCAATAATAAATTCATACTGGACATTGTGTTGAGACTCGTTGTTATAAAAATAAATATTTAAGATGATAAAACTAACAATACTAGTGGCTTATAAAATTGATATTTATTATAAAATTAAAACTTCATTAATACTAATTTACATATTTAATACAAATACGATCTTAGTAAGAAATAAAACATAAAGAAAATGAAAGGTTTGTTTACCATAAATTTTTTTTATAGGATATTATTATATATCTTATTGTATTGAAGTATTGTTATATTTAATAATAGTTTTGTATAATGTTTTTTTAATAAAGTTTAAAATAAAATTTACAACAACATCATATCATGATTTGAAAAAATACAAATATTGATATATTTTTTAAAAAAATTGGAAAGCTTATAGTTTGCAAAATATAAAAATGGAGTGTTTTATTAACTTTTGTCGTCAATTTTTCATACACAATCAATAAAGATTCAAATTACCCAAATTATTAATGCTAATTTATATATTTAAAGTAAACATAAAACTTATAAAAAAATAAAAAAAAATAAATGTTTGTTTAATTAGCATTTAAATATAAATAAAAAGTAATCTTCGCACCTACAACACATGCTAATATTTTCTGTTATATGAAATTAGCATTGAAATATAATTTTTATTGGCAGCTAAAAGAATTGAGGAACTTAAATGAATGATATTTTGTTTTTCATAAAAAATTTAGGTACAATAATATAATAATACAAAAAAACTAAGGTATGAATAGTCCATCATGCAAGTTGTCATCGTTAAAAATCCTACATCAAAAACATGAAGTGAGACCTCACAATTTATACGATGCATGAAATATTCCTTTTACTGTCAACTAGTTTTGAGATGAAATCAGGTATAATTTAATAGTCATGTTTTTGCATAATTGACTAATTTTACTTTACCATTAAGTAACATTCTAATATTCGCTTCAATAAAATAATTGTTGAATATTGCACATGCTTCAATTTTTTCTCTAAGCTTTATATTCATCATTCTCAACTATTTACCTATTAGTATATAGCATCTTATTCCACCAAAGGAAGCAAGATTGGTTTAATGAAGTGTGGCCATTTAATAGTTTAGTCCACCTATGTCAATAAAGATCAGGTTATATATCAGGTTATATATGATAACTTTATTGAAAGATTAATCTCCTTGATTAACTGATCTATATAAAAAGATATTGAATATTTTGTGATTCAATCCTATACAGAATTATTGTATATGATACCACCACTCAAATGTTTTCACATGAATGATTTAGATCAAATCATTTAAAACTATTACAAAAGTGGGGTTTATCGACATTGTTACCATTCTAAAGCATCCAATATTATCCACACACTAGCTTAAGTTTTTTTATATAGTGGATCATACAAATTGCATATAAGAATAATAAAATAACGATAAAATCATTATTAAATATTAAATCAATAATTTTGAAGTTTTAGATCATAAACCCCATCGAAAAGAAGATTAATCCAAATAATTTGAATCTTCCAAATTTGAATCTCTTAGACTTTCTATTAATGTAATTCTTAATTTTTTTTAGTACGTTAATAATTGGAGTAGGGGGATTCAAACATATGACCTCTTGGTCATGAGTCATACTTGATGTTAGTTGAGTTGTGCTCTTGTTGGCGTAATTCTTAATATTTACTAGCAACTCAGGATCGACGACGTGACCAATGACTTCTACAAATTTGGAATGGGTAGGATTTTAAATACTATACCAAAAGTTTTTTTTTTTTTGCATCTCTAAATTAAGTTATATTCACGATACACCTGAGTGAATTTAAACATCCTATATATATGAATTAGTAGGTGCATTGAAGATCTTTTATTAATGTACAATAATAGTATGTATACAAGTACTTATTTAGTGTGTCTTCTAGATGTGCCTCTTGGATATTATATATAGGCATCCCTTTCCCTCTCGTTTATAAACAAACTATAATTAATTAATTGATTTATTTATATAATTAACCACGTATAAATGATTCAATTGAATTCTTACCCAATATAATTTAACTACGAGTACAATTGAAGTGTACTAGAAACAGAGATAGAAAATATAGTGGCTAAAGGGGGGGATAGAAACTCTAAATGGTTCCATAGTTGTGCCTCTCAGAGAAGAAGATCTAACCGGATTGATAAACTTAAAGATGGTAGTGGGCGATGGGTGACTAAGATGACAGGGATAGAAAGGGAGGTAAGCTCTTTACTTCCAATAATAACCAGGAAAATGGAGAATTTGGAGCTTTCTTGTCGGATATCCCTCATCGTGTCCCAACTGATTTATTGCACCTCGCAATGGATCCCTTCACTGAGGCTGAAATTGTTGATGCCTTAAACCAATTGGGGTCCTCAAAAGCTCCCGGGGTGGATGGATTCACGACATCCTTCTATAAAAATTCTGGTCGATTGTTGGAGAGGATGTCCTAAGTTTCTGTTTGGACGTCCTAAATGGAGGGAAATATGTTGATGAGATAAATGTTACGACTATTACGCTTATTCCCAAGACTCCGAATGCTAATTTAGTAAGGGATTCCCACCCAATCAGCCTTTTCAATGTGCTTTATAAGATTATTTCGAAAACAATCTCCAACCGCTTAAAGGTAATTCTAAAGGAGGTTATTTCTCCTACACATAGCGCCTTTGTACAAGGGAGGAATATAACAGATAATGAAATCTTGGGGTTTGAATGTATGCACTATATCAAAAACAGGAAGAAGGGAAAGATTGGATGGGTTGCACTAAAACTAGACATGAGCAAAACTTACGACAAAGTAGAGTGGTTCTTTATTGAAAAATTCACGATGGCTCTTGGATTTGGCTCTGTCTTTACGAAGTTAATAATGAGGCGTGTCACTTTTGTCTCTTATACTTTTAATATTAACGGTGAGAGGAAGGGTTTTGTGAGACCAACTAGAGGGTTGTGACAAGGGGATCCTTTATCCCTCTATCTCTTTCTTCTTTGCACGAAACCTCTATCTACTATCCTCCATAAGTTGGAAGGTAAGAAGGAAATTTTAGGTTTGAGGATTGCTCATCAGTCCCCCCCCCCCCCTTGTCTCACTTGTTTTTTTGCTGATGATTGTTTATTATTCTTTAAGGTAAATCTTGTAGAATCTATGACTATTAATGGAGCCCTATAGGGTTACACAATCATTACTGGCTAAGAGATAAATTGGGGGAAATCAACAGTTTATTTAGTACTAATTTAGACTTTTCTACTCAAAGGCAAATTTTATCTCAAATTGACGTCTCGAAGGTGGAAGCTCATGAGAAATACCTGGGGATCCCGTTGAAATACAATCGTTCAAAGCAACTGTCCTTTAAGTTCATCTTGGACAAACTTTGGGCTAACCTTTTGAGATGGAAGCATAAATGTTTTTCAGCAGGGGAAAAGAAGTTCTTATAAAAGTTGTCCTCCAAGCCGTTTCCACTTATATAATGCATTGTTTTCGACTTTCGAAGGTTTTAATTCGAGAGTGTCATTGAATTCTTGCTAAATTCTGGTGGGGTGAGGAAGATAAGAGACGAATCCACTGGACAAAATGGAAGAATATGTGTTGTCCTAAGAGGGATGGAGGTTTAGGCTTCAGAGATTTGGAACTTTTTAATCAATATATTCTAGCTAAGCAAGCTTTGAGACTGCTGTAGAGTCCTACCTCACTAGTTGCTAAAGTTCTAAAAGGCAAGTATTTTCATTCCACTTCTTTTATGGAGTCAAAATTGCATAATAATGCTTCATATGTATGGAAAAGCATCATGTGAGGTAAAGACTTGCTTAATGAAGGCCTACGGTAGAGAATTGGCGATGGCAAACACGCTTCAATTGTGAAGGACAAGTGGATAGGTAGACCAACCCAATTGAAAGTGGTGCATACTATTGGGATTGAACAGTATACCAAGGTGAAATCACTCCTAAATGAAAATCACCATTGAGACACAACTAAAATCTTAGATATTTTTCCAAAGAGATGATGCAGAACAAATTCTGAGCTTACCGAGACCTATATTCTCGGGGGAGGATAAGCAGATTTGGCACTAGGGGGTTTTTCAGTTAGATCATGCTATAAATTGGCATGGTCTTTGCTCTCCCATTCGTCGGGCTTTAATGATACAGTGGTTAGGGGATGGTGGAAACTGTTATGGAGTTTCACTATTTCGCATAAGATCAAAATCTTTGTATGGAAAACTTTCCATAATTTTATACCGCATTAGTTAATTTACTACGAAAGGGAATTGGACATTAGTCCTTACTGTTTAAGATGTCGAAAGGGGGCAAAGACTGCTTATCATGCTCTTTGAGACTGTCCTTTTGCAAAGGCGAAGTGGAGAGTGTCTCTCTTTTACTCAATGGCGTGGCCAAAAGGGATTAATTCATTTGTTGATCTGATCTTTTGGTTTTACTCGTCTCTTACAAGAGAGAGAATGGAAGAGTTTCTAACAATGGCCTGGAGTATTTGGAATGATCGAAACAAAGCTCTGGCTTTAGATAAAGGGGATGATGGTTCTGTGGCACATGATTGGTTTTCTTGTTTGTCCTATCTAAAAGAATTCTGAGTGGCAACCTTAATTGATCAAAAAGGGAACGATACAAAGAGGGAGAGTTCGTGGAAAAGAACGAGGGCTGAGAATTGAAACCCCCCCAACCCCATTACAAAATTAACACAGATGCAACAATAAACAACAGTTCCAACAACAGTGCATATGGAGTAATCATCCGAAATGAAAAAGGAGAGGTGATGGCTACCTTAATTCGAAGACTACCTTGGGTCTATTGTCCTGAAATAGTGGAAGCCATGACAATTTAGGACACCCTAATCTTCGCTAAAGAGGTTGGTTTTCATCGCGTAGAGTTAGAGTCAGACTGTGCTTCGATTATTCTACTCCTTCAGAATCAAAGAATGAATTAGGAAGAATTAGGAAGAATCATCACGGAAACCATTGCCATGAAGAACAACTTTACTTACCTCTCCTTCAACTGGAGTGATCGAAACACCAATCGCCTTGCACATGCAACGACAAAACTTGGGCTTCAGCGCGAGGATGAGGGCATCTGGTTCGAAAAAGTTCCAGAGGAGCAATTTGGAGTTTTGGAGAACGAAAGAGAGCCATGGGTTTTTCCGTTGCCTTGAATTTCTTTTATTTCCTTTCTCTGTTTGTCTTTTGTACTTTGATATTAAAAAAAAAAAAAAACTACGAGCATAATTTGATAAATTAGCTAGGTTAATGGTTCAATCTCTCAATGGCTGCAATTGTTCGACAAAAAAAAAATATATAAATTTTTGCTTTTTATATTTTAGTTGGACTCAATTTACTTAACCTTATGTAGTAACCTATTTTAGGTAGGGTTGTAAATAATTCATAAACTTTGGTGTCGTACCTATTTATTGAAAAATATATAATATATATATATATCCATAAACTTTCAATTTAATCATCAATAAATTTATAGATGGTACTGTTACTTAAATGTTCACATGACATGTTGATTGAACTTTAATATTTGACATGTAACCGAGAGTAGGACACTAGTAGAATGAAATTGGAGTGAGTATGTCAGACATAATTTGAACTGATTTTTATAGCATGTTTTTTCTTATTTTATCTAATTGGTCTACTCTCTTGTGTTACTTATTAGTTTAATTAGCATAATATCAATATTTAAGTAATAATGTAAGTGAGTGATATATTGCAATCCGTTGATTTGAATATAGGTCAACTGGTTAAGTCACATGTCCTCGATCAAGAGGTTAGATATTAAAATTCTCCTGCCCCATTTGTCGTTGAACTCATAATAATAATAATAACAACAATAATAATAGTAAAAAAAAAATAGTTTATTGGAGTCCAAGGGCATAATTGGAGTTTTTAGAAAGTTTGAAACTTTTGAAATATTAAAAATACAGTTAAAATACATGTTTAGCTCGAGACTTGAAAAATATCTACCATATCTATAAACTCCCAAATTTGTGCTAAGAAGTCTCCAAATTAAAAAAAAAATATATTCAATAAATTTCTAAATTTTTAATTTTGTCATTGATAAGTCTCAAACTTTCCATTTAACATTTTTGTTTAAGTTGAATGAATGTATTAGACAAAAAATTAAACATTTAAAGTTTTATCAGATAAATATTAACATAATATTAAAAGTTAACACCAAACGTTAAGATCTTGTTTTTTAAAAAATAAAAAAACAAAAAATCAAATAGTTATCAACCGAGGCCTTGACTTTTATTTTTGGTTTTTGAAAATTAAGTTTGTTTTCTTCCAAATTCTCTATTGTGGTTTTCATCTTCCTTAAGAAAGTATTTGGATTCTTAACAAAATTCTAAAAACAAAAACAAATTTTTGAAAATTATTTTTTTTTAGTTTTCAAACACGTTTTTTTGTTTTTAATTTATAGGTAAAAAATAGATAATAAAAAAAGTAAATCTTTAGGTGTGAGTAGTAATTAGAGGTTTAATTTTCAAAAACTAAAAAGAAAAAACCAAATGTATCAAGCAAAGCTTAACTATTTATTGTTTCATAATTTTTTTTAATCTAATACAATAGGAATAAACATGTATTACTTTTTTTAGTACAAAGAAGAAAATAGTTAAGCAACGCTAAACTCTCTAAGAGGCCTGAAGACTCCTCAGTCCAAGTTTCGCTAGTCCTTAAACGTTGTGCTCGCTGCGCCAAATTATGTACAACCCCGTTCGTAGCTCGAAGGATGTGAGAAAAGCAAATCTGTGTCCAGTTGATCGACAAATCATTCATCGTTCGTGCAAAATTATTAGCCTCTGTCAGGTCGTCCCTCTGGTCGTTAATCAACCAGATAACATTTAAAGAATATGTTTCAACTTCCAGGGGAATCAAACAATTTACAATACTCCCCGAGGCCAGTAACAATCGCCTCCAACTCCAAAACAAGAATTTGCCACTTGTTTTATATAAAATGATTCCCTGCTCCCACAATTCTACCATCCCAATCACGTCTTACCCAATCTAACCCACCAAAGGACTCCATCTCATTCCATGATGCGTCAGTATTAAGCTTCCATCACCCATGAGATGACAGACTCCAAACTTGATTCATACAAGGTTCAGACACAGAGGTACATGTTATGCCTGACCTTTCATCTCTATTAAAATCCCGCAGCTGCACGTCAATGTTCAACAAAATCCAGTTCCAGTCAAGCTGAGCACCGTCTTTGTTGTGAATCATCAAGTTCTTACATTCCCATAACTTCCAGGTGGTATAGAAGAAACATATCTGTTCCTCGGTTGAACCATTCTCCGGGATCCATGCAAAATACATAAACATGTATTACTTATGTCGGTCGGAAGTTCGAATTCCTATATGTCCACTTCTAATTTTTATTTGTTCGATTAAAAAAAAATCTATGTATTACATATAAATATTTTCTGCCATGTATTCAACGGGAAAAAAGTACTTATTAAGTCTATAGCCCAAGATATCCCATACACCATGAGTTGTTTCAGACTCCCCAAGGCCTTGTGTAAGAAAATTAACCAAACATATGCTAGATTCTGGTGGGGGTTAATGATGCTAGAAGTAAATTTCATTGGGTGGGGGTGAGATAACTTGTGTGTAAAAGCAAAGAGATGGGATGACTGGTGTTCAGGGAACCAGAGAAGATTAATTGAGTAATGTTGGTCGAGCTTCGTTGGAGTGTCATTAGAAATCCAAATTGTTTGATGGCCAAAGTTCTTAAAGGGTGGTACTTTAGGGATGAAATCTTTCTTAGGACCCCTCTAGGCAACAATCCCTCTCTAACTTGAAGAAGTATCACTTGGGGCTGAGATATCTTCAAAAAAGAAAAATAGGAGATGGAAGACACATAAATATTAGAGAGGATTCGTGGATTGATAGAAAATGTCTTAGAAGTCATATTTTCATAAAAAATGAGTTGGTTGGAAAAAGAATATCTGACTTGCTTAATTATAATGGGAGCTGAAATGAGGAAGTGGTTAAGGAGGGGTTCTATAATCAAGATTGTGATGATATTATAAACACACTGTTAGGTCCTAGAGGGTTTAAAGACAAAATTACTTGGGGGGAAGATCCCAATGAGCATTTTTCGGTCAAAAACGCTTATCATGTGGCTACAAGTTACGAGACGGGCCCGCCGTGTTTCGAGGTGGATACGTGTGAGTGCCATAAACTATGGAATTGCATTTGGAAAGCCAAGTCTCTGCCAAGAGTAAAGATCTGTGTTTGGAGAGTTATCAAAAACGTTATTCCCACTAAAGGCAATCTTATTAAAAAGTGAATTGATACTAACCCTGCTTGCTTTTTGTGCATGATTAAACGAGAGAGCACCAACCATGTCATGCGGGGTTGTATGTTCTCTAAAGGAATGTGGCTTCACTTTATCCCAAGAATGGTTGTTTTATTCGATGTTGGCAAGGACGACTGGATACCATCCGTCTATTGAGATTGGATGTAAAAAAACCTTTCAGATGAGGAGTTTGATTTTACTATTCTGATTGTTTGGAAGATCTGGAACACAAAAAATCTGATAAACTCTAATAATTGCTTAATGTTAGTTGCAGATCACATGAAAGTCATCAAAGATATCTCCCAAGCGAGGGAAGAGTGCTTGGCAATAGAGAGAGGCCACAGAACGTTGGCAAGATAAGAGAGCTGCGAGAGTCATGGAGAGTGGTCCACTCCGAACTGTAATTGTTGGGAACTCAACTCCGATGCTTCTTGGGATGAAAACAAAAAGGTAGGTGGGATCGAGTGAGTTACTCGTGACTCTAATGGATCTCTGATCTGTGCAGGTGGGAAGCAAGTCAATGGGAATGACCTGTCAAAACGCTGGAAGCTATTGCTGTTTCTGGACAGGATGGAAGCTTTTAACAGATGCAAATATGGCCACTGTATCATACTGGCAGTTGAGTTTGATTCGCTCGAGGTGATAAAGTGTTTGAATGGAAACAATGAAGATCCGTCAGAGTTAAGCAATTTTGTGGAAAATTATTTTATGTCTAACTAGCTCATTTCTTGTGATAAATTTTGTAAAATCTCCAAGGTCTAAAAATTCTCTTGTCTATAATCTACCTAGAGGTAATAGTAAATTTGGAGATTTAGGTGGGATGCATTCTTCCCTTTCTGTGGATGGAGCTGTTAGGTTTATTTTGAGCGAGTACCCATTTTGGATCTCCGAATTGCTACCTGCGAACTATACTTCTTTTGAAACCTTTTTGGGTTAGTTGTTTGGTGACTGCTTTAGTTGTTTTCCTAAAAAAAAAAGAAAAAGAAAAAAGAAATTCTGCCTGTATTAGTATAAACATATGGCGATAAATTTTTTTTTTTTCGAGTTCATGTACCCGATACTCACAATACAGTTTTTTTTTTTTGAAACTACAATACAGTTATTCACACGCACACGAGAAAACTGTAACGTACATTGTACAGTAACTATAATTATTTCAAAATTTCAATATCTTTACGCCTCTTGAAGAAAAATAAAAAAAAAAAAAAAGAAAAAGAAAACTCTTGACTCAGTCAGCCGAGGAAGGGCAATATAGTAATTATATACTCGAAGACGTCAATGATCGTCGACGGCTTCAAAAGAGGCGCTTAGCTGTTGCTTATCAGTTCTCCTCCGCCTTACGCGTTCCAGCCTTTTCCCGAAGATTTAGCTTCGCGTGTTTCTTGTATTGTATCCACCTAAGAATCCATTTTCAATTCCATTTTCCACTGGTTTGTTTTGATTTCATCTCTCTCTCTCTCTGTGCGCCATGGACTGAGCTGACGATTTCTAGTTGTGGTGAGTCTCTTTCGTTGACTAGCTTAAGCACACGCACACTCGCAATCCCATCTAAGTTTCTGGATTGATCGATTGTTTGTTGATTGCTTTAGAGTCTTTCTGTTGTATGAATTGGACGCTGGGGTTTGGAAGTGGGCGATTTTGTTTTTGCTTGTTTGACATGCATGACTTTGTGTAATTGACCGTTTGAGTAGTATCGGAGGACCTTGGGAGGATTGGGAATTGTGTATGGGCTTTGAATGGGTTGAAAGAAAGGAAGTGATTGTGTTTTTGAGGTTTTAGTTTATGGAGAGTGGGTTGATTTTGTTGATTCTTTTGTAGAGTATCAATTATTATATTGATATTATGACATGAGAAACCAGGAAGCCTTGGAATTGGGTTTTTGGTAATGATTTCTCTCTCAGGGTGCGTTGAGAGTCCCATGGTTGAGATCATAGTTCTTTGGCTTTTATGTATGATAAAAGTTGTAAAGAAGTGATGGGTATGGAAGTGTTTCATCTTCTAGTCTGCAAAATTTATCAATCTAATCGGTTGTAACTTGTGGATTTTGGCTTTCTAGAAAATTGAAGTGCAGTTTGGAAGCAAACCGGTTGGACTGTGGAGCGCTTAGGAAAATTGCTGATTAACATCAAATAAGATACGGTAGACAATTATTATCCCCATTGGCTAAACTCCTATGGTATATGCTATTAATTCCAATCTTGTTCTTCACTCTAGTGTGTTGATCATTTTTTTGATAACCTGTACCTCAACATATAAGTTTCTGAAAATTGTAGTTTCATATTCTTTTTGTTCAATGTATGGATCTTGGACTTCTTCAGTAGCCAGAGACCGTTTATTACATTAGTGGCTAATGTGAACAATATCGAACTTAACATGTTTTTCTGCATGAATTCAGATGTTTTTAGAAAATGTTTGATTGTGGTCACAAGTCACAACTGATGGGTGGTCAGCGAGAAAAGTTCGTGAGGTAAAGTGGCTCTTATTTTGTTCTATTTTATTATCCCCCCCTAGGTGGTGAAGATGGTTAACAGTGTATTTCCTGCAGTTATGTGAAACTTTTGAACTATTCAATAAATCTACAAGTTTGGAATTTAGCCCTGTCGTAGCTGAATAATGTATGATGTTCGCATACTACTTGTAAGATCAATAGATAACTGTTTCTTCTATAAGGCTGTTAAGTTTGATAGATGGACTGTTAATAACATTTAAGCCTGCAATTGCAACATGGTATAAGTTGCTCCAGCATAAGGCATTTTTAGCTTACTGTGTTGTGTACCTACAAGCCGTAAATTGTAGACATCCGAGTCTTCAAGGAACCTGAATGAGGAAGAGTAGTTTATAGCCACGATCACAATTGTCAATACGCCCAAATTGTAGACTGTGCAGAACTAACATTTGGGAACTTTATATGGTCTTCGTTCTAATCCAGATGAATTTGTATTTCTTCTTAATCTTTTTTTAAAAATTATTATTATTAATTTTTTGTTGGTGGGAACTAGGAAGAGGGAGAGAAAGTGGAACCGGTTATTGGTATTGAATAAGTTGTAATTGATATGTTGGCTAGTCAAGCTAAGGCCAGGAAACCACGTTGCGAGAAGGCCCCCTCTCTTTTCCCTTGAAATATCTTTTCTTTAAAACCGTGGTATTTGGGAAGTGTTATAAAATATGATTTGAAATTAGGGAATCTTCCTCTAGATTTAAGCAATATTTAAATCATCAGATATGGTTACTAGAAGAAAATGTTTTATGAAAAATCTTATTTGTTTCGAGTATTCTTGTCTTCCTTATTAGCACTTAGAGCTTTGTTTATTGAAATGAAAGTTACATTTTCCAATATCAAATTAAGCCATTTGCATATTGCCTTATGCACTCTCATATTTTTAATGCTTGGTTTTCTAAAATAAACTTTCATTCTAAATATTTAAACTTTTGATCTCATTATTTACTTTTACATGAAGATGAAGATTAGACATGTACCTCGCACATAGGTTCCTCATGTAGCATCTCTATTAGCAAATTTTATTTGAAAAAAAGATTCGACTTATTATTATTTTTTAATTATTATTATTTTATTATTGTTGTTGTTGTTTTTTTTTTTGGGGGGGGGGGGGTGTAATTTTTCTCACTAGAGATTTTCTTTTTCATCTTTTTTTATTTCTTTATTTTTTTTTTTTGGATAAGAAAGGAATGTATTTCATTAGATATTTTTCATATGAACTTCTAGAAATTGGACTTTAACAGCCTAAGGATAGAGTCAAATGAGTACCATATCTCATATCTAGAAAAGTATTTAAAGCACCAAGTCATTCATTTAATTATTTAAAACCTATTTTAACATGTTAACAAGTTTGGCTTCTATAATTAAAATGCCATGGCTACTTCTTAATGCTATTTAAGTTTCTCCTTTTTATTATATGCAGCTCGTGTGTGAGTTTTCTAAAACAAGAAACCAACTTCTCATTACCATGTGAAAAGTAACCGCAAAGTGTATAGTAAAGCTTTAAATATACTATGGTGTATCGTTGAAAAAATCACATTGATTTTCAAATGCCAAAAATTTGCACATAGATATGTATGTACACATACATGTGACACTTTGGAAAAATAATTTATAATTGAATGAATCAAACGGAAAGGGATTTCATAGAAGGCATTGTTAAATCATCAGTGGAAGGAGATGGACAAACTAGTTAAATTTTTTTTTTCCAATTGTCTTCCTTTTAATATAGTGACGATTGAATACATTTTCTGGATACTACACAATCTAAGACTTAAGTCTGACATATGCTTTTTTGTTATGATTATTTATTTATAGGTTGGATGACTTGGACTCTAGGTTGTCATCGCCTTCTGATAGTGGAATGAGAAGATGTGGTTTTAATATAGATGGATTTAACCGTGCAGTCCATGGAAATGATAAGCCATCTGGATCTTTTAAGAGAGGAATGAGAAAAGGGTCCGAAGGACTTAAGTCAATTGGTCGATCACTTAAGTTTGGGGTTTCTCGAGCTGTATTTCCGGAGGATCTCAAAGAGTCAAAGAAGAAAATCTTCGATCCTCAAGACAAATTGCTCTTATTTTTTAATAAGCTTTTTGTCATATCATGTTTTTTGGCAATATCTGTGGACCCATTATTCTTTTATGTTCCTGTCATTAACCAAACCTCAAACTGTCTTGGCATTGATAGAAAGCTGGCAATTACAGTGACAACATTGCGGACAGTTATTGATGTTTTCTATCTTATTCATATGGCTCTCCAATTCCGGACAGCTTATATTGCTCCATCATCTCGGGTGTTTGGGAGAGGTGAACTTGTCATTGATCCTGCAAAAATAGCAAAGCGATACTTGCGGCGGTATTTCATCATTGATTTGGTGTCTGTGCTGCCCCTTCCACAGGTTTATAGACACTATATTAGTTTTAATACTCTATATGCATTTCTAACCATTTATAAGGCTTTCATCTTTACTTAAATAATTTAAAGTTCTCACCTTGTCAATCATCATTCGGATGTTGCATTGTCAAATGCTGTGTTGCCTTTTGTTTATTTATTAATTATTTTTATGGGACCCTTGTATAATTGCTCGTGCATATCCCTTGGGAAATGAACTACATATACCGAACATCTATAAAACTAAAAAGATCTAATGTGCCTCCAACCATTGGGAGTTGATGGAAAAAGTTCCAAAATCAGTGGAAACAGAAGCCAGCGAAACTCTGTTTCTAGGTTTCAGTTCCTCCATGTTTTCTTGAAAGTGCCCATTCATTTTTATTATTATTACTTGGTCCCCCAAAAGCAGTGATGGCCCCACCCTGAATTCTCTTACAAACCTCACATATAGACTTCTAGCAATCAGACGATAAAGAATGGTCCATGTCTTTACAAGCATGTTTTCATAGAATGCACCAGTTCGGGTAGATAGCCAGAGCCAAAAATCTCTTGTGAATTATGCCAATGGTGGTAATACTTTCAAGGGCAAGAGACCAGAGGAATATTTTTCATTTTTTTAGTGGCCTTCATCCTCTATATGACTTTATAGGAGGTAGGTGGGAGAAGTTGACCTTCAAATGTAAGGAACCTTGCAATGATGTCGTAGAGAAGGCCCCATCTTTTTTAAGGTTTCCATGTTAATCTATCCTATCTTCCACTTTGTTTATCCCACATCTCACTCTCACCAGTACAATTGTTTTGCTAAGTAAAGAGAGCATAGATCCTAGGAAAGCAACTTTTGAGGGTGCCTCTGCTAGTCTAGTCCTCATTCCAAAAGAAGGTGGTAATGCCATCCCTAGTAATATTCTCATAAAAAAAAATGCCATCCCTTGAGGTATGATTGTAAACATTCCTTTAGGCTTCAGAATACAAAACAAAAAGCTTCTTGAGCTAATGAATCTGCATATCGAGGGGAGCTTTTAGATGCATTAGTTGAGCATTTGGCTTGAATCACATCGTTCCAAAGCACATCATAATCTTCGTGGAACCTCAAAATCCATGTGGAGGGAAGAGCCATGCCTTTTTCCTTGGTTTTAGCCAGACCAAAGCCGTCCTTCCAAGTTGGGGAAGTAATTACTTTCAGTTGAAAAGGTGTAATTCCCCTTCTTCATTGTGCCCTCCCAAAGAAAGTTAAACACCGTTCTGTCAATTTTTGTACAAATTTTCCTGGGGGCAGCGAACACTGAAAGGTAATAGGTTGGGAGGTTTTGAAAGATTGCTGGATTGAGGGCGAGCTGACCACCTTTAGAGCAGAACCTTTCCCGTTTGCTAAGCCTTGCTGAATTTTTTCGTTTTTGCGCAATTGTGTCTTGGGATTTGGGAAGGCCCAAATATGGGGAAGGATTGCATTTGTTGCTACCCCATAAGGATTGCATAATACTGTTTCTGTTGGTTATTCTCTTTATTTATTAATAAGGAAATATTAGATATTCCCTTATTTGTCAATAAATATTATTCCCTTGTATTTGCCATAATATAGTGCTGTGATTTTATTTCCTTGTATGTAAATATAGGTTTCTCCTATATAAGAAACCTTGTACCTTCATTGTAATACATAGAAAATATTTCTACTCTTATTATTTTCTACATGGTATCGTGAGCAGTAAAACCCTAAATGCATTCAAAGAAAAAAACCCTAATTCCTTTTTTCAAAACCCTAAATCATTTGCAACCCTAAATTGGTGCAAACCCTAATCGACCAAACCAAACCCTAATCGGCCGCGGACCCCCTCCCTTTCGGCTGCAACCCTAAAGTCGGCCGTCGGACCCTCGTTCGGTTTCCTTCCTTTCGGTTCCTGGAAAAAAACCCACGCGAAGCAGACCCACGAAGCTGCGAAGACTCCCACTGCCGTCGGATTCTTCCTTCAAAGGTAACCGCTGGACTTCCCACTGCCGTCGGACCCACTGCCGTCGAACCCACTGCTGTTGGTCGGACTTTTCTGCCGGAACCCACTGCCGTCGAACCCACTGCCGTTCGGTCTCGCGCAATTAACCCGAATTTGTGACCTCATTTGCTTTGGACTCATACGTTTGTTATTTCTCTACACCTTTACGTATAGTTTTTCTTTTTGGATCAAAGGAAGTTTCTGTTTTTTTTGCTTTGCTTGTTGTTACTGTGTGGTGCTCTCTCCAACAGAATGTCAGACAATAAGTTGCTGCCCATTGTAAAAACCTCAGATAGTCGGATCCACTCCAACAGTCCTGTTGTCCAAATTACAACCATTCGACTTAATGGCGATAACTTCCTTCGTTGGTCGCAAAGTGTTGAATGTACATCGGGGACAAAGGAAGATTGGATACCTTACAGGAGACAAATCCATACACAGAGAAGACGATCCTCGTTCATTTGTATGGGATTTGAAAACTCCATGGTGATGACATGGTTAGTAAATTCCATGGTAGAAGAAATAAGCTCTAACTATATGTGCTACTCTGCTGCTAAGGAATTGTGGGAAAATGTAACTCAGATGTATTCTGACCTGGGAAATCAATCACAAGTGTTTGAACTCAATCTTAAACTGGGTGATATACGACAGGGAAATAATTCTGTTACACAATACTTTCATTTGCTGAAACGAATTTGGTAGGACTTGGATTTATTTGATACGTATGAGTGGAAGTCAACTGATGATCAAAGACACTACAGGAAAGTTGTGGAAATACGGGCAGATTTATAAATTTCTCGCAGGACTCAACGTTGAATTCGATGAGGTTAGAGGACGAATATTGGGAAAAACTGTTCTCCCAAATATTAATGATGTGTTCTTTGAAGTTCGCAGGGAAGAGAGTCGCAGAAGCGTTATGATCGGCAAAAAGGTCATTGATTCAGTTGAAAGTTCGGCTCTAGCAGTTGAAGCTACAACACATAAGGCATCAAATCAGGCACCCAGAAATAATGATAAACCTCGAGTTTGGTGTGATTACTGCAACAAGCCTCGACATACTCGTGAAACATGTTGGAAACTTCACGGGAAACCTGCTAACTGGAAGAGTAATAAGCATGGCCCCACTTCATCTGATGACAGGAGTATAAATCAACACTCATCTGGTAATCAATCATCCTTCTCTGCTAATATTGCTGATTCTAATCCATTTAGCAAGGAGCAAGTCGATCAACTCCTGAAGCTGCTAAAGGTCAATTCATCATCGGGTAATCCCAGTGTTTCTTTGGCACAAACAGGTACCTGTCCTCAAGCCCTTTCTTGTCTTACTTCCTCCCCATGAATCATAGATTCCGGGGCTTCTGATCACATGACCAGTTCCTCAAAGTTATTTGAATCATACTTTCCGATGTAATCGAACGAAAAATTCGAATTGCGATTTCGGTAGTTTTAATTCCATTGCAGGGAAAGGAACTATTAGACTATCCTCAAACATTAATCTATATTCTGTATTGCATGTCCCAAAACTAGAATGCAATTTGTTATCTGTCAGTAAAATATCTAAGGATGCTAATTGCCGTGTCATCTTCTGTGATTCCCATTGTGTTTTTCAGGATCAGGGGTCGGGGGAGATGATTGGGCGTGCTAGAATGCTTGAAGGTCTCTACTATTTTGAGGAACCCTCGACTAGTCATAAAACAGTTCAAGGCTTGAGTAGTGTTAGTTCTTCCCCTGTTAAAGAAACTATTATGCTTTGGCATCGTAGATTAGGACATCCCAGTTTTTTTTATTTAAAGTATCTGTTTCCAAATTTATTTAAAGGTATTGATTGCTCCATTTTTCAGTGTGAAAGCTGTATTTTTGCAAAAAATCACAGATCAACTTATTCACCCAACCCTTACAAAGCATCTAATCCTTTTTACCTAATTCACAGTGATGTTTGGGGACCTTCTAAAATTTTAACTCATAGTGGAAAACGGTGGTTTGTCACCTTTATTGATGACCATACCAGGTTAACCTGGATTTATTTGCTAAAAAACAAGTCAGATGTGAAAGATATTTATATCCAGTTTTATAACATGGTTGAAACTCAATTCCAAACTAAAATTAGCATTGTGCATTCTGATAATGGAAAAGAGTATTTCAATGAACATTTAAATGAATTCTTTAAAATCAAAGGTATTTTTCACCAATCGACGTGTCGTGACACTCCCAACAAAATGACATTCTTTGAAAAAGAAAAATAGACACTTACTTGATGTTGCTCGTGCACTTATGTTTTCTATGCATGTTCCTAATTATTTGTGGGGAGAGGCTATTCTCACGGCAGCATATCTTATTAATCGAATGCCTTCAAAAACTTTGGATTTTAAGACACCCCTAAATCATTTTAAAACCTTTTTTCCCTCTGTTCGCTTATTTTCTGATTTACCTATCAAGGTTTTTGGGTGTACAACATATGTTCACCTTCCTAACATTTGTCGGACTAAACTTGAGCCTAGGGCTTCTAAATGTATTTTCGTTGGATATGTTTCAAACAAGAAAGCATACAAATGTTTTGACCCCATACAGAAAAAATATGTTGAAAGCATGGATGTTTCATTCTTGGAAGATCAATCCTTTTCTCAGCCGAATTATCTTCAGGGGGAGATGGTATCTAATTTAGAAGATAATTTCTGGGATACGTCTCCTCTACCCACATTCATTAACCCTGAGGTTACAAACTCTAATTCTCCAATGCCAAGTGTGGAAAACTCTTCTTCAGGGGGAGAAACACTACAAAGTGGTCTTATTGATCGAAAACTTGAGCTACAGGTTTATACTAGAAGGGGTGTAAATCAAAAGAACCAAGACCAGAGAGTAGATCTGTCACAAGACCAATCTAAAACTCCGACAACTGATCCTGAAGATCCAGGTACTTCTATTTCCCATTTTGCTTCAAATCACTTATCCGACATATCCGATCTTGATATCCCAATAGCCCATAGGAAAGGCACTCGTAATTGCACCAAATATCCCATATCAAATTACCTCTCCTACCATAGACTATCTGATAATCATAGGGCCTTTACCTCTAGAATAACAGACTTATTTGTGCCAAGGAATATACAGGATGCCCTAAATGATACGAATTGGAGGAAAGCGGTTATGGAAGAAATGAATGCTCTTATACAAAATGGCACCTGGAACATAGTTGAATTGCCAAAAGGTAAGAAGACTGTAGGATGCAAAGGGGTGTTTACTATAAAGTGTAAAGCCGATGGGGATATTGAGAGGTAAAAGCCAGACTCGTTGCTAAAGGTTTCACTCAAACCTATGGGATTGACTATCAGGAGACATTTGCCCCTGTTGCTAAAATTAACTCTATAAGAGTATTATTATCTGTTGCTGTCAATGCAGATTGGCCCCTTTATCAACTTGATGTCAAGAATGCATTCCTCAATGGGGATCTTGAGGAAGTGGTATTTATGGAACCTCCACCTGGTTTTGAGAAAGAAATTGGGATTAACAAAGTGTGCAGATTAAAGAAAGCTCTATATGGTCTTAAACAATCTCCGAGGGCATGGTTTGAACGATTCGGGAAAGTAGTTATGAGCTATGGTTTTTATCAAAGCCAAGCAGATCATACTATTTTCTATAGACATACTGAAAATAACAAAGTTGTTGTTCTAATAGTGTATGTTGATGATATTATTATCACAGGAAATGACGAAGCAGGAGTGACCACCTTGAAGAAACAACTTGCAAATGAATTCCAAATTGAAGACTTGGGAAGTCTGAAGTACTTTCTAGGAATGGAATTTGCCAGATCAAAAGAAGGGATCCTTGTAAATCAGCGGAAGTATATCGTTGATTTACTCGAAGAGACAGGCTTACTTGGGTGCAAGATATCAGAAACTCCTATTGAGCCAAACTTAAAATTGCAAGTTGCAACAGGAGGAGATGTAAAAGATAAAGAAAAATATCAGAGACTGGTAGGGAGACTCATTTATTTGTCACATACACGACCTGACATTGCCTTTGCTGTAAGCGTGGTGAGTCAATTTATGCATGCCCCAGGACAATCTCATTTTGAAGCGGTTTCTGAGAATTCTAAGGTATTTAAAAGACACTCTGGAAAAGGCATACTATTCAAGAAACATGATAATTTACATGTCGAAGTATACACCGATCTTTGACAAGGCGGGGAGTATAACGAGTAAGAATCTACTACAGGTATTGCTCGTTTGTTGGAGGCAACCTAGTCACATGGAGAAGTAAAAAATAGAGTGTAGTGGCTAGAAGTAGTGCTGAAGCTGAATTTAGAGCCATGACTCATGGAATTTGCGAGGGCATATGGATAAAACGATTATTGGATGAATTAAAATTTAGTCAGGATAGACCAATGCATATTTACTGTGACAACAAGGCAGCTATTTCCATTGCCCATAATCCAGTTCTTCATGATAGAACAAAGCATATTGAAGTAGATTGATGCAGGTGTAATATGTACTCCTTATCTCCCTACAACAGAACAGGTAGCTGATGTGTTAACAAAGGGACTTCCCAAATTACAGTTTGATAAGATGATCTTCAAGCTGGCAATGGAAGATATATTCAAACCAGCTTGAGGGGGAGTGTTGGTTATTCTCTTTATTTATTAATAAGGAAATATTAGATATTCCCTTATTTGTCAATAAATATTATTCCCTTGTATTTGCCATAATATAGTGCTGTGATTTTATTTCCTTGTATGTAAATATAGGTTTCTCCTATATAAGAAACCTTGTACCTTCATTGTAATACATAGAAAATATTTCTACTCTTATTATTTTCTACAGTTTCTTGTGTATTTCGGTTCATGCTAGCCTTAGTTGATTTAGTTATATTGATCTTGAGTTTGAAGATAGCCTTGATCATAAGCAAATTGGCCACTTGTCTTCGATCATCCACATTTTAGGTTTATGCCAACATCATGGTTTTGATTATCTAACTCCTTTTGTAATTAGCATTTTAATAGGCATTCTTGTAAATTTTGTTCGGGAAAATTCTTATTTTACATATGTTTTTTTTTAAAAAAATTGAGAAATCAAGCTCTCCTTGAGGAAAAAAAAAATGTAAGAATGCCAAAGGGCCAACAAAAAAAGGCCCTAAAAATGATAGCCCAAAAGAAGCCTAATAGGATCTAACCTAATGAGATAAGTAATGGTTTTTTTTAACAAGAAACAATTTCGTTGATGTATGAAATTTACAGAAGGAAAGAAAGCCCCAAAGGAGTTACAAAAGAGAAAATAAACTATAGGAAGAGAACAGAGAATTCTCTTTACACCAAGTAAAGGGAAGGTGAAGAACACTGTCGAAGAAAATTGAATAAGTTTTCTCCTTTGACTCAAAGGTCCGGTGATTTCGTTCAATCCAAACTGAACACAAGAACACCCTAACCAAATTTTGCCAAAGAAGTTCCGTTGTGTTTTTTAAAGGATGCCCCAAAAGAAGAGAAGGTAAAAGAGTTTGGAGTCTCGTGGTAGGACCACCTTCCACTTGAAAGCATGCCTGATGTTATTCCAAAAATTTTGTGCAAAACCGCCGTGGATGAAAATGTGTGATTGAGTCTCCAAATCGGCTTTGCAAAGGATGCACCTACTTGGTGATAGAGCCATGGATGGAAATTTTCTTTGGAGCCAATCAATTGTGTTTAAGGCCAAGTGAGCAAGTTCCCAGATGAAGAACTTAATTTTCTTTGGATAGGCACCGGACCATATGGCCTTTGACTAAAGGCAATGATTGTCATTAGGCAAAGGAACAAGGCTTTGCAGAGATTTTGAAGAAAAATTCCCAGATTTCTCAAAAGGCCACACCCAAATATCTTCCTAGGTAGATAAATGGATGCTATATATGATGAAACTCAAGTCTGCCCACTCAATAACCTCTTCTTCTTTGAAGTCCCTTTGAAATGTAGGTCCCAAAATGTCAATTCCTGCCTCCACAATTCATTTACTGTAGCCTATTGCCTGCTGGTTAAATGGTAAAGCTGTGGGAAGGCCGAACAAAAGGGTGAAGCCCCCAGTCATCAATCATGCCAAGAATCAGTGGAAGTCCCATTTCCCACTTCAGTCACCACGTTGTTGTGTATTAGAGATTGATGATTCCGAATTTGTTTCCAGGGGGCGTTTAGATGTATGCAGAGAAAAACTACCTGGATGGTTAATAACTTATTATGATTCTTGGAATCAAATTTAGCATCAATAATGCAACCCCGAAGAGATCTTTTCTCCTTTTGGTATCTCCGTGCCCATTTGGCCGAAAGAGCTCGATTTTTTCCTTTTTGGAGTTTGTATCTTGAGCAATAATCTCTCATTCGTATTTTGTTTTAAAAAAACAACAACAAAAAAAAGGGGTATGAACTGTATTCCATTTAAGAAGATGTTCATGTAAGTCCTCCTCCTGGCCTCTCCAAAGGAAATTCTGGAACAATCTTTCAATAGCCTTGGCAACCCTGATTGGAATTCAAAAAGGGAGATATAATAAATGGGAAGGTTTGGAGAGTCGCTTAGATAAGTGTGTGCCTCCCTCACTTGGAAATATGGAAATTCCTCCAATCATCAAGCCCTGAATTTTCTCCACAACAGGGGGCCAAAAAGAGAAGAGCTTAGGGTTTCCATTTAATGGAAGACCAAGGTAGGAGTTTGGTTAATCCCCAATTTACACCATTGCGGCAGTGGAATGAAGAGCACTATCATCAATGTTGATAGTTGATACCAAGACTTTCCGTTTTGCTAATATTGATGTTGAGACTCGTTAATGTCTCAAAAGCATGAACCACATAAAAATGACAGCCCAATGTTCATGTGACAAAAAGAGAAAAGTGTCGTCTGCAAATTGTAGGTGAGAAATATTATAGCCACTAGCGCCAACTTCAAATCCTTTAATGGATCCCAAAGATGCCGATTGGTTTAGAAGGCGACTAAAGTAGCCCATAACAAGAATAAAAAAGGAGAGGTGAGAGGAGATCACCTTGTTGAAGGCCTCTAGAGGCTGATATCTTCCCCCTCAGACGACCATTGATAATAATGGAAAAATTTGCCTAGGATATACAACCCTTAATCCATTTGCACCATAAAGAGCTAAAACCTTTGACTGCAAAAATATTATTAAGAAAGGTCCAATCCACCATATCAAAGGGCCTGTTTGGCCCACTGGTTATTATAACCCGTGTTATAATAACCTGTGAAATACTCTGCATCCCAAACACAAACTATCATAACTCCAGACTATACTACTCTGGATTTTAAATAATATTATATGTTTCACAGACTATAATAACTCACAGACTATTATAACTCCCTGTTATTATAACTCACTCAGCACCCCAAACAACCCCAAAGGCTTTTTCAATATCTAACTTCATGAGAAAACTCTTTCTCTTCTTCCTTTTCCATTCATCCACAAGTTCATTGGCCGTATGAGAGGGATCAAGGAGCCGGCTGATAATCAGTGATTATGTGAGGGAGAACCTTCTTTAGCCTCTCTGAAAGAACCCTGCCAATGATCTTGTATAGGCATGAAGTGAGGTTGATTGGTCTATAATCATTGACGGTATGCGAGTCCACCTTTCTTGGAATAAGACAGATATAAGTCTCATTTAGAGAGACATTAATAATCCTGTTCCTAAACAAAATCCTGGAACACTCTTAGGATGCCACTTTTAAGGATGTTCCAAGATTTTTTTAAAGAACTCAGCTATAAAACCATCTGTTTCGGGAGACTTGTTGGTGCCCAAATCTGACATGGCTAATTTAACCTCTTCCTCCATAAATTCTGCTTCCAAGTGAAGCTTGTTGTGTAATGAGTGTGTCCCAATTAGTGATATTGGGAAGAGAGTGAGATCCTGATCTCTTGGTATAAAGATTGGTGAAAAGGGGAGGAATTCCTTTTCAATATCAGAATCTGTAAGGCAACTAGCACCATCCTTTGACAATACTTCTGTAATTGAGCTTTTCCTCTTCTTTGTGGCCATTATCCGGTGGACAAAAGATGAGTTTATGTCACTGTCTTTCAGCCATTTAGACTTGCATTTTTGTCTCCAGAGGGGTTCTTCCTTGGCAACCAGTGAAAGTAATTGTTCTTTCAACAAATTCCTCTGAACCTTGTGTATGGTGAGAAAATCTCCGGACTCCTCTTTGCTGTCAACGAAGGCAATTTCAGTCAAGAGTTGATTCTTCTGTGTAGTAATACTCCCAAAAGTGTTCTTATTCCAATCCTTAAAAAGTGCTTTAAGAGCTTTGAGTTTCATTATAAAACCACACCCCGGCCAGCCTCGAAGAGGGGGTATTCTTCCACCAATATTCCACAAGAGAGAGAAGAGAATGATGCTCTAACCACATATTTTCGAGTCTAAAGGGGGTAGGACCCAGGTAGAGCAGCCAAACGATAAAAGAATGGGAAAATGGTCCAATGTGGGTCTCTCCAGTCTTCTGACTGTTGCATCTTTAAACTTTTCCAGCATCCTCTCTGATGACAGAAAACGGTCAATGCAGGTAATGAGTTGGTGAGTCTCTAACATTGGACCATGTGTAAAACCCATAATCGAGAGGGAGATCTGTAAGAGATGTATCTTCATTCTTCAATGAGTGAGTTAAACAAATCCATATTCCTCATGACACTGCTCCCATTTGAATTTTCATATGACTGATTGGATAGAGATACTTTATCTCCTTGCCTATGTTTGTATCTCCTTGTTTTTGGAATGAAATTTCTTCGTCCCTAAGGCCTCTAGGCTGTGATCTCCCTCTTTTGATGTTTATTCGACTTCCTTGTTTCCCATAAAAAAAAATACTGCTGTCATTGATTTGCCTCATCAAGTATCAGCATCTATGCCTAACAACTACCAGGAAGTAAGTCTTCTGTGATGGACTGATTAGAATTGATTTATGGAAAGTAGTAGTAATAATAACAAATAATTGCCAAGTATTAATGATGGTCAGAGAGGATTTTCTTTTGGGACTAATTTCAAGTTTAACTAATTTGTTCTCATCCCAGCTATCTTCGTTTTTGCTAATAACATTTGTTACCAGCCATTAATATTATAATTATTCACTCAAATTTTCTCCCTTTTAACTTCTAACATTGTGAGAGCCATGGTGTTCTTATTTGCTAGACCTTTCTTAATTCTTTCAGGAAGTTTCTTGCTGAGAGCTGGTAAGGATTTGTTGCCACTGTAGTTCTTAATATTTTTAATTATATTTTCTATCGATGTAAATTATGTGTAGTACTCTTCGCGTGAGTTGTGCTAGTAAACAATTGTGAATATTGAGAATTAATCTGCCATTTTTTATATGCAGATTGTGGTTTGGAGATTTCTTCAGAGGTCAAAAGGTTCAGATGTATATGTGACAAAACAGGCCCTTCTTTTAATTGTATTCCTTCAATATATCCCAAGATTTCTTAGAGCGTTACCATTGACTTCAGAATTGAAAAGGACAACAGGCGTATTTGCAGAAACTGCTTGGGCAGGTGCTGCATATTATTTGCTATTATATATGCTTGCAAGTCATGTAAGTCCCTCCTGTTCTCTTTGCAGTTGGTGCACAATTTGTTACGTATTTTGCATTTTATTTTATTTATAAATAATCGTTGCAGGTTATATGGAATAACTTCTATTTATGGTGTATGTTAATGATTGGTAGCTGGATATAACAGCTCAATTTTGACTTTCCTGTTAGAGAATCCTTAAATTGAAGAGAATTATATTTTTTGTACTTTCTGTACTTTGCTCGTTAGGTGAAATTTGACCTTAAAATTTTAAAATAATCAAACTGGGTCTTAAGCTTGATTAGCCAGGAACTTGATAACCCCCTCTTTGTCGAGTTTTTTTTTTTTTTTTTGTTAAGATCTGTAGCTAAGTTTGAAAATTGTTGTCTGGATGACACTATAAATGTGAGCGCTTGTTTTTGTACATTTGTTGGATTTGCTTTTGATGGGTTTTGACATTTTAGTGTTAATAATAATAGTTTATACTTGAATACTTCCAGATAATATTTATGTTATAAAATTAAAACGATCCACATCAAATTAAAAATGTTCATGAATCTTAATGAAAATTTTAAAATAAAGAAATAATTTTTTAAAATCTTGTGTGTGTAAAAACTTTTAAAACAAAACATATAGTTATCAACCAATTTGAGTTTTCTTTTTTACTTGACTTAAACATTGCAGATAGTTGGAGCATTATGGTACTTATTAGCTGTGGAACGCAATGATTCATGTTGGCAGAAGTATTGTAGTGCCCCGATTTGCAGGAAGGATTTCTTATATTGTGGTAACCAAGACATGCAAGGTTATGCAGCTTGGAACCAGACAGGTGTGGGTGACCTTAAGTCAAGATGCAAACCTGCTGATGATAATGATCAGTTTGATTTTGGAATCTTTCAACAGGCTTTGTCCTCTGGCATTGCTGCATCCAAGAATTTTATCGCCAAATATTGTTACTGTCTATGGTGGGGGCTACAAAACTTAAGGTATGTATTACCCTATTTAAAGAAGCCAGTGGATTGTGCCTGCCATGGATATTAAAAGGCTGTTGTTCACACAGAAATCTTTCCCGGGGAAATTTGTACTATAGATGCATGTACCTCCTGCTTCACCCTCATAGTCATATCTATGCATTTTGCCCCCATGTTCAAGTAGAAAAAAGTTTGTGCATCATTTACCACGGTTGATGAGAAGTTTCGTTTTCAAATCTCATTGAAATATATCTATCTTATTGACCGTATCTTCACAGATAAGCAACAAAGCCATATATACTTTTTGTGTCTTTTCTTGCTTTGACTTAGAGTAAACTATCTCCTCTTTCCTCTTTTTTGCAACTATAGTTTATCAACCCTCTTGACCTATTGGAAGTATTTTTTGTAATTATTCTCATAGAGGATTTTCTTTTATAATCTATTTCATCCATCAATGTTGTTTATTTTTTTTTAAAAAAAATCTCACTGAAATGTTAATCTACAAGAAAATAGGGTAATACATATTACATACCTTAAGTTTTGTAGGTAGGTGTCAGTTCGAGGATTTGTATCATCTTTGTGGGGTTGCCCGTTTGCCCATTCCCTTTGGGCCCATTGGTTGGATTCTTTTAATTCATGTTTGGTTTAGAATGGGGACTGTTTTGCAGTGATTGAGGAGATTCTCCTCGGCTCGCCTTTTCGTGAAAAGGGTAGTGTTTAGTGGCATGCAAATTTCTTTGTTGAGAGGAGTAGTAGAATCTTTAGAGAGGTCAAGTGGCCTTGTGACCAAGTTTGGGAATTGGTGAGGTTTAATGCCTTGGGCATCAATCACAAGAATTTTTGTAATTATGATTTTGCTTGTTTTTGTTGAATTGGGGTCTCTTTGTATAGTTTTTGAGATGTTTTTTGTGGGGATTGTTTTCTGTATGCCCATATATTTTCTTTCATTCTCCATAAAATCATAGTTTCTTACCCCCAAAAAAATAATAACGGCAAGAAAGTGTACATCAAAGTTGATGCGATTGATTACTATATCTTTGATTATCTCTTTCCACCTTATCCATTGGACCAAGGTTGAATTTTTTCGTACATGATCTTTTACCCAATAAATTGCATGAAAATGATGATTACACTTGAAGGTGCATAACCGTGCCCAAGTTTTTGCATCAATGCTTTTATTTATTTTATTTTTATTTCATTTCTTGGCAGTACACTTGGGCAGGGTCTTCAAACAAGCACGTATCCGTATGAAGTGATCTTTTCTATAGCATTGGCTGTACTTGGTCTCATCCTCTTTGCACTTCTTATTGGCAACATGCAGGTAACAGTAACACCGTAGTTTTTTTTTTAGACTTAAAAAATAATTATAGAAAACCTCGACACTGAAGCCCAAAGAGAAACATAGAATCTAACAAGGGATCACACTTTCATAAAAAAACTCTCTCTCTCTGTAAAGATTCCATGGTTTCTCTCCCGTTGTAGACTCCACAAAATAGCGCAAACCCCAACCTACCACAAAAAAAACCCTTTCTCACGAAAAGGCGAACTGAGGAGAAGCTCCACGAACAACTCTCTACTATCCAAGTACCCAACAAAACTGAAGTCGAACTACCAAAAGAAACAATTCCAAACAGCCTGGGCAAAGTCACAATTCTAGAGAATATGATCAAGATAGTTGTCGTCCTTCAAAGAACACACATCAAAACACCCCACCAAGGGGGGCCCCTAGCCAACAAACGATCCAAAGTGTTAACCCTTTCGTGCCAAACCTGTCACACAACGAACTTGACCTTCTTTGGAACCTTCACTTTCCACAAAGAGGAGAACAAAGAACCACTCGATGCGATAGGATTTTCACTAAACAATGAAAGAATGAACGACACAGAAAGCCTTTAGAAAGAGAAGGAATCCAAAGGCGGGAATCCTTCGATGAGGGCAGAACCGAAACTGACTGATCAAGGCCAACAAAGAGATAACTTATGTCATTTCCCTATTAGTCAAAGCGCGACAGACACTAAGGGAGGGAGAATGAACGACTTCATGAGAAGAGGAAGGACGAGAGAGAATCGAAGT
Source organism: Trichosanthes cucumerina (assembly GCA_036507285.1). Classification (NCBI taxonomy): domain Eukaryota; kingdom Viridiplantae; phylum Streptophyta; class Magnoliopsida; order Cucurbitales; family Cucurbitaceae; genus Trichosanthes; species Trichosanthes cucumerina. The sequence continues at coordinate 7,499,994 of CM071842.1, read as the reverse complement.
GTCACCGAGTGGTTCTTTAAAGAGGACAAATGATATAACCGAGAGAACAAGGTGCGGAGGGTCTATCCCCCAACCACTGGTCCTCCCAAAAGTAGGTGTCCCTCCCATCCCCCACCACACAACGAACAAACTGAGAAAGAACAGGAAGCTCAGACGAAATCTCTTTCCACAGATTTCTGGAAGTGTCGATTGTCCCACCAACAGTCAACTTAAAAGGGTGAACCATACTTGCTTATAATAACCTTGCGCCATAAAGTGTTGGGTTCATGATGGAATCACTAGATCCATTTAGCCAAAAGAGCCTTGTTTCTCGCCCTCACATTACCAATCCCTAAACCTCCCAAGTCGAGTAGCCTAGAGACCACCTCCCAACTCACAAGGTGCGAGCCTTTACCTTCATTCGCCTCTAAAAAGGGACATAAAGTACATTGGGATACCACTCAAAACAGACTGAATAAGTGCAAGTCTCCCACATTTTGAAAAAAACTCTTCCTCCAAGACGCTAGTCTCTCGCGGATCTTGTTCAATACCAAGTCCCAAAACGAGATAATTCTTGGATGACCAAAGGGAAGACCAAGATAGGAAGTAGGAAAAACACCAATCTCACACTGTACATAAGACGCCCATCTTTCCAACTTAGTAGGATCACAATTAAGGCTCAAGATCTGACATTTACCTCTATTAATTCGAAGCCCTGAAATGGCCTTGAAAAACATAAGAATTTGATTTAGATTATGGAAGGAATCTTATCTACTAGAACAGAAAAACATTGTATCGTTAGCAAACTGGAGATGAGATAGGGCCAACTTATTCCTCCCAACCTGGAACCCTTCAAAAACATTACCCTCCACCCCTTTTGAGATAATCCTCAGGAAAGGAGAGTGAGGGTCACCTTGTTTGAGACCTTTGGAAGCAAGAATCCTACCCTTGGATTTACCATTAACTAGGATAAGAGAGTACCTAACTGTCCTCGTGCAACTCTGTAACTCCAGGATCGCAAAACCTTTTTTCGCCAAGGCCTTATCCAAGAAGTTCCAATCAACATGATCATAGGCTTTTTTAAAATCAATCTTAAATAGAATCTCCTCTTGTTTTTTTATTCGATAATCTTCAATAGCCTCATTAGCAATTAAAGTTTGATAAAAATTTTGTCGGCTAACTAAAAACGCTCCTTGAGAATCAGAAATTGTCGGCGGGAGAGCCTCTCTAAGCCTATTAGCCAGGACTTCAGCAATAATCTTATAAACGCAAGACTGATGAGTCCAAAGTCCTTCACCTTCGTGACCTCCTTTTTAGGAATAAGGCAAACAAAGGTTTCATTCAAAGTGCTATCAAGAATGCCCCTCTCATAAAACTCACTAAAAACTTTCCAAAATGCTCCTTTACATTTGGCCAGAGGTCTTTGTTCCTATTACACTAAAAAATAGCTCCTTTAATCTCCTCCAAGGTAAAAGGAGAATCCAGAGAGTCTTTATCAGTGTAGATAAAGGGCACCAATCCTACGTAAAGTTTGGGTCCAGTAGTTGGGTCATATAGAGAAGAGAAAAAAGAAAGGACTTCCTCCTCAATCTCCTTGTTCTCTTTCAGAACAATCCCAACCTCATTCTCGAGAGAACTAATAATTCTTGCTCCTTCTACCACTAGCCACTCTATGAAATTAGGTTGTGTTACAATCCCCTTCCCTAGCCCACTTGACCCTAGCTTTGTCTCCCGCTCACATTTTCTTTCAAAACAAGCTCCTTAAACTCGACTTTTAACTCTAACTGCTCCTCCTAGCCCACCTCATTAAGCCTTTGTTCCCCCTCCTCAAGTCTATCCAGCAATAATGAGGCGCCCCAACACCTCTGCTTCTTGAGTAATTTACTATTTCAAATTTTATGAGTTTTCAATTTACTAGTTCCAGAGTAATTTGCTGCCAAGGATATTGCTTCATACTATCTATTTGATGTCGTTTGTTAGGTTGATTATTTTGAGTTGGGATACTATTTGCTGACAATGATTAACAGTGTCTAATACCATGTTAATGATAACGGTGTGAGAGAATCAGAATACTATATCTCATTCACTTAAGAGATATATATACAAGTTTACAAGGTTAACCTAAGCAGGAGAAGGTAAAAAGACAATAAAGGACAAGACACCTATTATATTTACAAAAATACTAATATAAGAACTCTAACATGAACATTTTGATCAACTTTCATTGTTACTGAATTCTCATTAAACTTTCCCTCCATGCCTGGCACTTCAAACTATAATCTAAATAGCTGTAGACCTATTCATTCTCGCATGATTATTTAATTAGTTTAGTAGCGAACTTTACTTTGTGAGTGAATGCAATTGTGGCTACTGTTTATTTGTGAGCTAATGCAATTATAGCTTCTGTTAATATTGTGCTAACTTTTTGGGTGGTTTGGCTGAAATGGCTACAGGAATTTTTACAATGTGGCTTGGTATGTGGAAGAATCTGTGAAGTTTGTTCCTTGTCTGTGTGCTTTTTAAATTTTCTTATTTTAATTTAAGACAATTGCAAATATTTTTATTAAACCTCAATCAGAAAATTATGGTGGACGTATCTTATCAACTTCCTTGGACATGTCGATTTAGCCTTTGTTATTTTAAAATAATACTAGTTAATGGTGTCTACAAATAGTAGTAAAATTGAAGACACTTCTTGCTTTGGCATTTGGGATATAAATATATATATTTTAGCCTCTACATTTCAGCAGTCAAGAAGTTGACAGATTAGAGCAAGCTTTGCTGAAATTTTAGACCGTTGAAGTACATTATTATGTTCTAGAGTGGACAAGAGTAAACCATGTAGGCATTAAAAAACTGATGTAATGTTATTATGACAGACTTATCTTCAATCTCTAACTATAAGGCTTGAGGAAATGAGGGTGAAAAGGCGTGATTCGGAGCAGTGGATGCATCACCGCTTACTGCCACAGGAACTTCGGGAGAGAGTCAGACGTTATGATCAGTATAAGTGGTTGGAGACCCGTGGGGTGGATGAACAGAGTTTGGTTCAAACTCTACCAAAGGATCTTAGGAGAGATATTAAGCGGCATCTTTGTCTGGCTTTAGTAAGAAGGGTAAGGTTATTGCTTTGGCTCTTTTCCTTTATTTTGTTCTTTCGCTCTTCTTTGAACCTCTGACCTCATGTTTGAGGAAATATGCCTAGACCACTCGAGCTAAGCTCAGGTTGGCCAATATTCTCACAATGTCTGTAACAAATATTTAGCACAAATTCCAATGGGGAAACTGAATTTCTTTGGAAAATTCCATATGTATAGTATGTCTGTTCATCATGACATATTGAGAAATTGTAAGTTTAGGCTTTAGTAAGGAGGGTAAGGCTGTTGCTTTGACTCTTTTCTTTTATTTCATTCTTCTTCTTATTATTACTACTATTAAGGCAGTAATAAATTTTTTACATTAAATATGAATATTCTAACGATATCTGCTACAATAGTTGCTAAATTTCTTTGAAAACTTACATATGTATATCATTCATGATAACGTGTTGAAAAATTGTAGGCTTTAAGCTTGTAAGTTACTTTCATCCTAGGATTTGTTTTGCCCTTTGTAGTTGGTTAACATTTACATATTCTCTGATGATTTTTAGGTTCCTCTGTTTGAAAGCATGGACGAGAGGCTGCTTGATGCTATCTGTGAGCGGCTGAAACCCTGTTTGTTTACGGAGTACACATACATAGTTCGTGAAGGTGATCCAGTGGATGAGATGCTTTTCATTATACGTGGTCGGCTCGAGAGTGTGACTACGGATGGTGGGCGGAGTGGATTTTTCAACCGTACCTTTCTGAAAGAAGGTGATTTCTGTGGTGAAGAGCTTTTGACCTGGGCTCTGGATCCGAAATCTGGTTCGAATCTTCCATCTTCTACAAGAACAGTAAAGGCTATTACGGAGGTTGAGGCTTTTGCCCTTGTTGCTGAAGAGTTGAAATTCGTGGCCAGTCAGTTCAGGCGCCTTCACAGTAGGCAGGTGCAACATACCTTCCGATTCTACTCACAGCAATGGAGGACATGGGCTGCTTGCTTCATTCAAGCGGCATGGCGTCGGTATTCCAAGAGAAAGACTATGGAACTTCGTCAAAAGGAAGAAGTTGCAGCAGAAGAATCTGAGGGATCTCAAACTGCCACGAGCGGAGGCTCTTATAGTATTCGGGCAACTTTCTTAGCTTCCAAATTTGCTGCCAATGCTCTCCGGGGCGTTCAGCGATATCGCAACGCAAAGAGTGCTCAGGAGTTGATAAAATTGCAGAAGCCTCCGGAGCCAGATTTTAGTGCCGATGATGCTGATTGATACATTATGTATTGTGACAAAAACTGGATTGCATTGCATTATTATCTGACTCATGGTTTTTATTTTGAAATTGATTAGATGGGATAAAACTAATGTATTATAGATGTGCTTGTAGTTTTTAACTTGTAAAAAAAAAGGTTCCTGAAATCAATGCTGAATATGTATTTGTGTTTTATATTTCTCAGGCTTCTTCATATAGTTTGGGAGCTAATGGACTGAGGAATTCTCTAATCCTCATTCTTTCAAAAGGGTCAAAAAATAGGAGTATTAAAAAGTGTGGACCCTTATTATATTACAATAATAAATAGCCCTTTTAGTATTTTTCAAGTTCTTAATAAAAGATTCCAAAACATGTGCTACTTTGGTTTATTGTAAAATATAAATGTGTCCTGTATTTTGGTGAACTTATGTGCTTTCACTTTATCCCAATGCCAAATTTCTTACAAGGAGTTTTTTTTTTTTTGTGAACTTATGTGCTTTCACTTAATACCAAGTCTCTCAAGTACAGGGAAAAAAAACAATTTATGGATCTAAACTTTGGGTTCTATCAATCCATTAAAATCTCAAACTAACAATTATTATATTAAAAGTCTAAACTTTCATATTTGTTAGCGAACTATTTTCACTTAGTTTTATTTGAAATAAATTCAAAACCACTTAAACAAAATTATTCTTTTCAACTAGCATAAAGTATGTACCTCGATCAAGAGGTTAAAGATTCGAATATCTCACTCCATATATTTAAATAAAATAAAATAAAATAATTCTTCTCACAAAATCCTATCAAAGTAGCAAAAAAAATTGCAATGTAATTCTTTCTAAATAAGTAGAGAAAAATAGAGGAAAATGAGAAGATAAAATCCTTCGAACTCAGGGCCTCCATGGGACCACCCGCTCTGATACCATCTTAATTCACCGATCAATCCAAAAGTTTAAGCTGATAGATAAGGGTACATTTAATTATATCAATGTATTTATCGAAGGATTTGGAGGGGACAACTACCTTATATAAAAATATTTATATAGTTGCCACATTTACTAATTTTCTGATCTCTCATATTTTGATTTTTTAAAAAAAAGGAATAAATACTCAATTTCTCATCTCTCGTTTTGGGTTCTAAAATAATTGAAATAAATACTGAATTTTTCCTAATAATATCTTTGATGGGTTTTCATTTTTTACTTTGATTCTAAAAAGATCAAGAATAAATACTCAATTTCTCTCTCTCTCTCTCATAATTTAATTTTAAAAAAAGAATCAGTATAAATACTCATTCTATTTTTCTTTGATTTTCATCTTTGCTCTTCTTCTAAAAGAAATATTTTAGAGGAAAGAGAATTTATAAGTGGGGTTGGAACCACTTTTGAATTCCACTTCTTAAAGGTCTTTTACAAATTTATTAGGACCATTACAAGTTTAATTTCTTTGAGAGGAAGTTTATGAACATCTAAAATTAAGAACCTCTCATTTTGATTTCTAAAAAGGATGAGAATAAATACTGTCTAAAAATATTTTTCTGTTTCTTTTTCTTTTTCTTTTTCTTTTTCTTTTTCTTTTTGTCCATTTTTCTTTATTTTAAAACGAAATATCTTGATGGAAAGATTTTTCAAAGGCCTTTGTTGCTTTTGCTTCAAAGATAAGTTGAAATTCTTTGAGAGAGGGAGTAGTGAACATCTAACATTAAGGGAAAAAAATTAAATTAATTTAATTTTTCTATAATTTTGCTCCTGCTTCATTGATTCAAAATTGATGAAGCCACTCTTTTATAAAGATACTGAAAAGTATGAAGTTGTACATGTTAGATTAATCCCACGTCAATTAATTAATATATTCTAATTCATGTACTTGTATTTTGAACTAAATACTTTTTTTTTTTTTTTTTTGAATTCACATGGTAGGGATGGAAGGATTCGAATTTTTGACTTTCTAAGTCAATAGTGTTATGCACAAGTTGACTAATACTTTTTTTTTTATTGTTTAATCTAGGCAATTTAAAAAGTATAATAATTAAACTCTTGATATTAGAAGCTAGAAGTAATCAACTATTCAAATCAATATCTTCAACGAGTAAGATATAATACATATAATAAGAAAATATTTTAAAACATTATTCAAACGAATAATTATAATTGAATAGAAAGATTTTTGTTTTTCTTTTTAAGTTCAAGAATTTAAATATTTATATATACACACACATATACGTACATATATCTTTTGAAAAGCTTAAACATTATAGGTACGAGAGGAGAGACAATAAACCAACTCTAGAAATGCTAGAATGGTAATGCATAAGTTTGGATTGAGGGGTCACTTTTTACCTTCAACTTTGCAATTTTTAATTTTTGTTAATTCACCCAACAATTTTCACCAATAGCAAATTAAATTTTTTATGCTTGATTTTCATTGAAATGAGTGAGTTCTTAAATTTAAGTCTAATTATTGCACAAAATGAATTATTGAATAACTTTGTCAACCCCCACAAATTTCAACCAAAAAATAAAAAATAAAAAACCAACTTCAATATCCTTTTTAAAGTCCAATAATTGGATATCAAACTATATTTTATTGAGGAGATTTGAGAATCCTTTTGTTGATCATTCTTCAAACAAGATTCAAACAAGAGGCAAGATGTAAAAATTGAAACCCTTCCAGATAAAAATTGACACTTGTCCCAATTTAAATTACAATTTGATTAAATTGAAACACATTGTTAAATTCAAGGGTAAAAGTTGATTTTTCTTTCCCTTTTGTTTGCTCACTGTTACCATTTTCATGTTCCCATATTTACTTTCCTCCTAGTGCATAAAAATGTCAACAATATCTCATCCACCCTCCCCATACAAAGGTGAGTGTAAATCCTCATTTGTACTGTTACCTACCTGCAAATTATTCACCATTGAAAAACCTTGTAAAAATTCATCGTTTTGCCTCGACTCAATTGAACTCGGTCAGGTCGGAAGGAACTTGAAAACCACTCTAATATCTTCCACCCGAAACGCGAAACACACAACTCAAGACCAGGGAAAGAATGACAAAAAAAGAAAGTAAACCTTTGGATACTAGTTTGTAGATCATATGAAACATCCACCACCCCTGCTACAATTAGCCTCAAACCAGTAGAAGCATAAATAAAACCACAGATGCTGCTCACAACTTTTATTCAGAACAGTGCTGGCAAGCCATGAAAACTCCAAGCATCCACAATTTAGCTGATGATAAAGTCAAGGTCTCCATCTTCTACCATTTGATTGCTTAAGAAGCATTCTTCAGAACCCATTCGACTAGTGTGGCGACACCGAAACCCGTTGCAGTGCGCTTCTTGTCACTGAAGACGGGGCCAGCCACGTCAATGTGCATCCATTGGACCTTCTCGTCAACAAACTACAGAAACATATTTCCAAACATAGAACTATTAGAGGATAATCTCATCTTCAGAGGCATAGTAGGTTTCTAGAGTAGTTAAGAAAGTATTTGGTTGGTAAAAACATAAACGACAATGAAAGCACAAAGAGATGATCAAATTACTCTCTTTCAGAAAGTTCAGTAAGTAAAGAATTCAACATGATGGAATAAAGAAGATGCAATCCACCTGTTTCAGAAACAGAGCAGCTGTAATGGCACCACCTGGACGACCACCAGTGTTGACCATATCGGCCACACTTGACTTCATTGATTCCCAATAACTATCCTCCAATGGCATTCTCCAAAGTTTTTCACCACTTGCTTCTGAAGCAGCCAATACCTCTTTTGCCAGGTCATCACTGGGTGTAAAGATACCTGGAAACAAAAGGGAATTCCATATTACCCATATACACTTCATTTCATATGAACCACATGATTATTTACATCATTGACTACTAAAAAACCAACCTTTTGAAGAGGTGAGTAAATTTTATCTATGGTGGTAATATTGCACCTTAAATCAAACCAGTGTGAATAGTTTTCCAGAATAACTCATATAAGATATAATACAAGCATGTCGGTCCTTGTGTCATTGAAATAAGTTCATTTTCAAGAGATTTTCTTTTATATATGTGAGTGTCCAGGCCAGCTTGCATGCATCTGACTATTCTCACAAGACAACTGTCTTACCTACTACATTTGGTTGCCAAGATAATATGTAGGATATTAAATCCTAGGTAGGTGGGCAACATGGTTTGAAACTTGAATCATTTCCCTTTAATCCCCTCATAATTTATGACCCTTATCGACCACTAAGCCAACGTTTGGTGGTATATTTACCACTCTTAATAAGAAGAAATCTATTTTCAACTTTGTCATTTATGATCCAGAGTATTTAACAACTCACGAGAGACCTAAAGTCATATTCTTATCCTCAGATTGACTATAAAGCATAAGATACTCCGAGGGTTATCGTACCAGCAATTGAAGGTCCAAGAGCAACTATACAGGCACCAGTTAGAGTAGCCAAGTCAATTACCTGCAAAGCAATTTAATGTTGCATTAGAAGAGAAAAATTCCAGAACTATTAGTAATCACGTGTCTGGTTACTGTGTAATGCCAAGAAAATGAATAAAATTTATCTTCCTTATATGATATCAGGTAACTTATAAATGATGTTGCACATGTTCTAACCTACTCAAGCTATATATCACGTATATGATTTAATAACAAGAAATACTGATTGGAAAAAGAGAGATTCATTATTAATTAACTAGTTGGAGCGACGAAGAGCTGAATTTGGCATACTTGGAAAAAGGCAGATTTGTTGTTCATTATGTTTAGAACTACAGATATCAGAAGTTCATGTGAATCTACACTATGAAAAGGCATTCTCCCTTGCCTAACAAGAGTGAAGTTCAATTTTAGATTTATTTATTAATTAGATATCTAATGAATCCACCATATTGAGTCATTGACATTCAATCAAAATTAATCAATTATCAAGTATTAATTTATTAATATATAATACCTTGTCAACACCCTGCTTGCAAGTATATACCAATGCATCAGCAAGAGTAAGTCTGCCTTCAGCATCAGTGTTATTAACCTGAAAATTGGCCAAAATGAAGGTATCATAGTTTACTATGATTTGTAGGGAGGGAGAGAATAAATTTTGAAATCAGAAAGCACGTATCCAGAAAAAGTAAAAAGATCCATTACCAGTCTTTTTCACTTAAATTGAATTGCCATTAAATGATTGGTTTTTATTCCAACTAGATAATGAATGAGAACTAGAACTAGATACTTTATTCATTCAGTTCTTTTCTTTCTTTATGCTTCTCCTAAGCTCATCAGCATTATTAGTATCACTCTTATTCTTATTGTTATTATCGTTTTTATCAATGAGTTACATATAAGATGATAGGTAAAATATTGTGGTATCTGTAAGCATTTTCCATACCATTACAATCAAATCTTCAAGACTTTTTTATCCATCCTCTCAGAATCGATATAACAGTGAAATTTGGCTCAGCCACACAGTCTGTGTCTGTGTCATCTAAATGACCAAAATTTTGGGTCCAAACTAGAAATCAATGAATATGACCCAAAGATCCTTTTCGTGGGCCAAAGCAGCCAAAGAAGATATACCTCAATCGTCTTTCCATTTGAAGCTGTGATAATATCCCCAGGTCTCATGCCAGTTCCACTTATCATGTTCTCACAGGCAGCGATAACAAAATGAACCTGTTTGGAAGCAAGAAAATAAGAAAACGTGCTCATAAAGCCTGTTAGCATGATTAAGTTTCTAAGGGCATTAAAAGGGGTGAACAGCTCAAATGTTTTACCTCCACTCCAAGAGGCTTGATTTGGCCAATGGCTTTTGCTGCACCAAGAACTGCTGCTGATCCACCCATGTCAGTTTTCATTATTTCAATTGAACATCCAGGTCCAGTTTTAATATTGTAGCCACCACTAATGGAAAGAAAAAACAAAGTGTTACCCAACCATATGTCTTGACTTAAGGTCATAAATAAAACCTTATATTAACTCCTAGGTTGTTTCTATAGAAGTTGGCATTTGGGCAGTTGTATGATCACCTGTCGAAGGTTAATCCTTTCCCAACCAAACCCAATTTGGTTGATACAGGTCCACTGGGAGGTTTGTAACGCAAGTGGATAAAATGAGGGGGATTTGTGGAGGCTGCAGCAACGCCAAGATAGGAGCCCATATTCAATTCTTTGCATTGCTCTTCATTTAAAATGGTAGCAGAAAGAACATCACTGTAGGTTGATGCAATCTTTGTAGCCTCTGCTGCCAGTGCCCCTAATATGTGAATGTAATTTAACAAAGTCAGTACCATACATGGCATCAATCAGGAAATAAATGCTATGGCATGTTACATCAGTTTGAAAATCAAATACTGCTTTAGGGTACAGACACAAAAATGTAAGAAATTACATTTCATGCCAATAGAAAATTGAAAAAAGCAGGAGTACCAAATGTCCCACTAGTAGCAAGAGAGTAATAGACGGGTTTAAAACATAAAATTTGGAAGCGAACCTGGGGTAAGAACATTTGCAGGTGAATTTACAAGTTCTCTTCCTAGAACTATCCCAGAACTAACATCTTGCGCATATTTCAGCTTTTTATCTACTTCAGGTCCCGAGCCAAGACCAATAATTTCCACAGATTTAAGAGCAGACTTTTTGGACTCTGATTTGTATCTATTGTCTTCAAATATCCCAAGTATAGTCCCTGTAATCCATTCAAGCAACAGAGAGAATTCAGTGTCAAATACAACAACAAACAGCTCACTTATCAATATGCTAAGATGAAACATGTACCAGATGCAATGGCTGAGGCAATGTTAGGCTTGGATTCAGAAGGGTGTTCCTCCGGAGAGGCAAGAGATATAGCAACTTCACTTGCTTGAGATGCCTTTGCTGCTGATGCAACAGCCTCACCTAGACCTCTAAAAGCTGGTACATTTGGAGCTGACTGTCCAAGGCCAATCAAACCAACCCTCTTAGTGCTAAGACCAGGAAATCTCAGAACAGTCGATTGGCCCGCCTTTCCGGTGAAATCTTCTTCAGCAGAGGCTTCAGACAACAATCCACCCAGGCGTGAATCCAGCCTGTTCAAAATCGGATTCTTAAACTTGGAGTTTTCATCCTTGGCCACATCTTTCTCTGTCACACCCACTGCAAGCAAGTCCCCTTTCCATTCCAAGACATCAATGTCTTTTGCCCCAAAAGATACCTTTGAGACGTTTTTACAAACAGGTAACAAACAATTAGTACTTCACGATAAGCATGGACGCTCCAAAGCCTCTAAAGAAACAAAATTCATGAAAATACAACACCCAATCGTTCAGACTATTAGCAAACCGATGTCATTTTCAACAATTACAATCGATCAAACGAAACCCATAACAAAACACGATCTATAACGAAAAAAGACAAACAAAGAGACCGAAGCAAATCCATCACGTCGACTAAATCCTAGAAACCCACATTTCAAAAAGCACCAACACGATCACAATCGACTCAATCTCGAAAACCCACAAACAAAAATCAACGATGCAATTCCAAAACTTCAATCCAAGAAAACCCAATCAAACAAAAGCCGCAACAAGTCGAAAAACAAGACAATCTAGAACAGACTACAAGTGGGCAGCAAAATTTCAGTGTCCTAATCACCTGGGGGGCTTCATTTGGAGTAGGATTCGTAAGGCCGAGATTGGCCCGGGCCAGTGAGTGAGCCATGAACTTCCCTCTACGAGAACAAAAGGGAACAAAAGCAAAAGAAACCCGAAGAGAAGCAGAGGAAGAAGGGCGATAAAAATGGGTTAATTTCGTAAGAAAAAAGGAAGAAGAACGAAAGGAGTAGGAGGCAGAAGAAGAAGAAGAAGAAGCAAAGGTTGTGCCCAAAGATCCAACAATGGCGGCCATTTTTGGGTGGGTGTGGATCCACTTATTTATAGTGAAGCGTCAGCAAAGAGAAATCATCGATTTGCTAAAGATGATTTGAAAGAGATAGATGGAATCCTAATTTCTATGATGGGTTGGGTCTGTAACTCTTGCCACCATCGCCATTTTTGTCTGAACCAATGAGATGGGCTAAGGCTCGCTCTTTGTTCCCTTTCCATATTTTATATTTTTATATTCGGAAAAATTCTAGAAATGACCGAAAATAATGAATTCTTTTTATTAATGGTTATTCTTTTTAATTATGAGTCATGACAAGACGACACATGACTTTTTTCAAATATCTTTTATAACAAAGCTTTTTCTTCTATTTTATTTAAATTTGTATTAAATCTTTATTTATATTGCAGTTATTATTTTTATATTTATTTTTTTTTAATTCTCCTAATCTTTCACTCTCCAAAATTCTCTCTATCGAAATTCTCTCTCCCAAAAATATTTTTCAGTCTCAAAAGTCTTTGTTTCTTTTTGCTTACAATTCTTATTGACTTTTACAATTTTTCAATTGAGGTAATATTTTGAGTTTTAAATATAAATAATGAGTATTCTACCATTGTTGGTCAAATTAGGAATATTTTGTTGAAAGAGATTTCTTGACCAGGAAGAAAAAGGTAAATCTCTCCCAAAATTTTATTTTTTTTAATCTTCTTATTATGTTATTAATTATTCATTGTGGTGTATTTTCTTTTTCCATATTAGATTTTTTTTTAATTCATCGTTAATTTTTTTCTGAATGTTTGTTTAGATTTTAGATACTGAATCCAAACATATTTTGTTGATTAGATAATCCATTTTATTTGTTTTATTTTAGATTTAGATTTTAAATTTATTATAATTGCATTATGATAATTAGATAATCTTAGATATTGAAATATTTTAGATTAGAATCTTAGATAGGGAAAGTTGTTACGAGTGACCTACTAATTTACTATTTAATATTTAAAATTATGAATAATGATTTGACTATTTTAAAAAAACTTAAATTCCTTAACCATTTTCAAAATCGCAAATAAAAAATGGTCATTTGTAGTCAACCTTTTACATTGCTCTTAATTTCTTTCATTTTTTTTTCTACAAATATCTATTGGACTTTTTTTTTAGTTTTCCTTTTCTTATTAATATGTTTGAATTTTGACCTCTAGGGAGAACATAAAAAAATGCACTTGCCTAGTACATCTAAAAACTCTTAATTGACTAGTTGTAAATAGATTCAGATTGTGGAACAAAGATTACTCAGACCTACACTTACGTATTGACAGTGATTCTCAAATATCGCAAGGGAACGGGTTACCTACTCCGGTGAAAGTGAACCTTTTCATTTTGAATTTGATTAAATTACAAGTTTAGTCTTTGAACTTTCAAGTTTATATCAAAATAGGTCCCTGAACTTTAAAAAGTTTATGATAGGTCCCTAAACATTTGATTTTGTGTCTAATAAGTCCATGAATTTTAAAAAGTTTCTAATTATGTCATAAACTTTCAATTTAAGTCCTTCAACTTTCGATTTTGTATCTAGTAGATTATTGACTTATTCGACATTTTTTTAAATTTATATACTCGTTGGACACAAAATTAAAAGTTTAATATATAATTTAGACATAAAATTCAATTTCATGTCTAATAGATTCGTTAATTAAAAAAAAAACTTGAATATGTCAAGGACCTATTAGATAAAAGATTTAAAGTTTGAGGACGTATTTGACATTTTTAAAGTTCAAGACCTATTAGATACAAAATTGAAAGTTCAGGGACCTAATAGATATTTTTTTTAAGTTCATGGACTTATTAAACACAGATATGAAAGTTTATGGACTAAATTTATAATTCAATTTTTTTAAAAAAAAGTTCAACTACATGGGAGTCATAGAACTTTTAGTCGAAGAAAAAATTCTAATTTTTATTTGGGCTCTCTCAATGAACACCAAAGAAAAACTTCAAAGCTTCTAATTTTTCTGTCGTGTGCTCACTGCCATAATTCTCAAAACTCTTCAATGGAGAAAAAATCGATCTCTCAATGAACACCAAAGAAAAACTTCAAAGCTTCTAATTTTTCTGTCGTGTGGTCATTGCCAAAATTCTCTTTTCCTCTCACTGCCGCAACACAAGATACATTCTCACACTCACCGAAACTGCAGCAAAAAACTAAATATATATACATATATATTTAGGTTAAGAATAAAGTAAATGGGTCATGATTTTATTTGGGCTTCAAAACTTAACAATCTCCCACTTGGAGACCAAAACAATCAACATGTCTCCCTTGCAACGGTAGCAATTCCTCTCTACTCATGGAGAAGTCCAACTGAAGTTGCACACAACTTAAGTTTGTCAACAGGAACGGTCTTGGTAAACATATCCGCTGGATTCTGACTTCCTGGAATCTTTTCAAGCACCAACGCTCCATTTTCCAAAACTGATCTGATAAATTGATACCTCACCTGTATGTGTTTCATCCTCGAATGAAACACTGGATTCTTTGCTAAATGAATAGCACTCTGACTGTCACAATGCAAAGTTCCCTTTCCTAGTTTCAAGCCAAGTTCTTCTAAAAAGGACTGAAGCCATATCATCTCTTTACTTGCCTCGATGAATAAACAACATACTCAACCTCTCGTAGTAGATGCAGCTACTATCTTCTGCTAGATCAGAAACCCAGCTAATAGCAGTATCACCCAAAGTAAAAATATATTCGGTAGTATTTTTCCTGCCATCTGTATCGCCTGCCATATCTGCATCTACATAACCCTGCAGTTTAAAATCTGACTTCTTAAAATGCAGAGCATAATTAGTTGTCCCTCTCAGATATCTGAAAATCCACTTCACAGCCTCCCAGTGTCGCTTCTCTGGATTAGTCATGTACCTACTAACAACTCCCACTGCATGTGCAATGTCTGGTTTTGTGCAAACCATGGCGTACATTAGGCTTCCTATAGCTGAAGCATATGACACTCTAGCCATGTGATCTCTTTCCTGCTCAGTAGTGGGTGAGTGTTCCTTAGATAATTTAAAATGACAAGCTAATAGAGTACTCACAGATTTTGCATCTTCCATGTAAAATCTGTTCAAAACCTTTTTCACATATTCTTCCTGTGACAAAGTCAATGTACCATCTTTTCTCTCAATCCTCATTCCTAAGATTTGTTTGGCAGCTCCCAAATCTTTCATATCAAATTCTTTAGATAATTCACCTTTATCTTGTAATTTCTGTTTGTTTGCACTGCTTATCAACATATCATCAACATATAGCAGTAAAATAATGCATGAGTTACCTTGGGACCTTATGTAGCAACAATGATCTGCCTGACATCTCTGAAATCCACTGTTACACATAAAGCTATCAAACTTCTTATACCACTGTCTGGGAGCTTGTTTGAGACCATACAAGTTTCTATGAAGTTTGCAAACCATTTTCTCATGTCTCTGAACTGTAAAACCCCGTGGTTGTACCATGTAAATTTTTTCCTCCAAATTACCATGAAGAAAAGCTGCCTTTACATCCATCTGTTCCAGAAACATATCCTCTTCTGCCACTATTGACAACACATTTCTAATAGTAGTTAATTTAACTACAAGAGAAAATATTTCATTAAAGTCAATACCTTCTTTCTGTTGAAAGCCTTTGACTACAAGTCTTGCTTTATACCTTTTGTTGCCATCAGACTCTTGCTTGATTCGATAAACCCATTTGTTCTGCAAACCTTTCTTACCTCTTGTAACTAACTTTCGACGATTGCCATGCACGATTAAATCATAAGAGAATTCATCTCATCCTTCATGGCCAACTCCCACTTGACAGAATATTCCAGTTGAACCGTCTCATCATAACATTTAGGTTCACCTCTGTCAGTCAATAATATATAATTTAAAGTAGGGGAATACCTCTGTGGTGGTCTGATAGTCCCGATAGACTTCCTGACTGTTGTAGGTGGTGTTCTCTGAACTTCATCAAGCTCTACAGTCTGCTCATTTGGTCCTACAACTGGTTCCTCCGATTCCACAATTGTTTCTTTAGGAGTAACTGTATTCTGATCTTCAACTCTCACTGTCCTGGTCTCAACTTTAGGAGGACTTATATACTGAGTCTTCTCTTCTGTACTTTCATCTGACTTTGTATTAACTGTTCTTCTGTCTTTGTACAAAACTTCCTCATTGAAGATCACATCCTTGCTTCTGAGCATCTTTCTATTTTGGTCGTCCCAAAATTTATAGTCAATCTCAGCTCCACCATACTCAATAAAGTAACACTTCTTGGATTTGGCATCTAGTTTACTCTTATCTGCAGCATCAATGTGAATGTAAGACAAACAACCAACAACCTTTAAGTGAGAAATGTTTACTTGTTTACCGCTCCAGACTTCTTCAGGCAACTTGAAGTCTAGTGATGTGGCCGGGCTCCTATTGATCAGATAGGTCGTCGTCTTTCGTATCTCATCCGAGAACATCTTAGGCAATCCCGCATGTAATCTCATGCTCCCCTAGCATATTTCATTCGATTGTCCTGTTCATTCTCTCAGCCACACCATTCTGTTGTGGTGTCCCTGGAATGGTCTTAACCATCATAATTCCATTGTCTGCACAATATCTTTTGAAATCCCCATCGACATATTCACCACTGTTGTGTGATCTCAAGTTTTTAACTTTCAGACCTGTCTCATTCTCAACCGTAGCCTTCCAAGTTTTGAAAACAGAAAATAAATCAGATTTATGTTTGAGAAAATAAGTCCATACCTTCCTACTTGAGTCATCAATGAAGGTCACATAATATCTGGAACCACCAATGGAAGATACTTCAGAAGGCCCCCACACATCAGTGTGAACTAACTCCTCCAACTTCATGGATTTTATCTTTGCTCATGTCTTTGAGAAACTGACACGCTTTTGTTTCCCAAATACACAACACTCACACAACTTGTGTTCAACTGCCTTTAGTCCCTTTAACTTCCCTGCAGAGTGAAGAATTTTCATACCTTTTTCACTCATATGTCTCAACCTGTTATGCCATAAATCAGTCTGACTCGAATTATCCACAACAACTACCATATCTTTATCATTGTTGTTGACATATAGAGTCCCTAGTTTGCTTCCTCGAGCAACTACCATGACACCTTTAGTAACCTTCCAGATTCCTTAGCCAAAACAGACCTCACATCCTTCACTGTCTAACTGCCCTACAGAAATCAAGTTTTTCATCATATTTTGAACGTGACGTACCTTGCGAATTTTTCAGATTGAACCATTCACCATTTTCAATTTCACATCACCGATCCCAATGATGTCCAAAGGCTCTCCATCAGCTATATACACCTTTTCATGATTTCCTGCAACATAATTTTCAAGAATATCACGTTGTCATGTAGTATGAAATGACGCACCTGAATCTATCACCCATGGGTCATGGGCACTTTCCACTGCCAGAACCAGAGCATCTTATGTCGCATTAGCAACCACATTTTGCATCAGGTTCATTCCCCTCAGTTTTCTTTGGAGCCTTACAGTTTCTTTTCAGATGTCCAGTCTTACCACAATTTCAACATTCTAATCTGTTGTTTCTAGACTTACTTCTGTTGTTTTTTGATTTACCTCGATTCCCGTGACTTATGTTATTACTCCTCCCTTTATCCACATTCAATGTTGAACCCGAAGTAGAAGTAACACCTGAATCATTTCTACGAATCTCTTCTGCAATTGCAGAATCTCTAACCCGTGAAAACTGTAATTTCTTTTTCCCACATGAATTATAAAGTGCAACTTTCATGGCTTCCCAACTATCAGGTAAAGATCTCAACAACAAAATCACATTTAGTTCATCAGTAAATTCTAACTCAACAGCAACCAATTTGTTTATCAACAAATCAAATTCATTAACAGGTGCACCTTCAGCCATCTTCAAATTAAAGAATTTGGTTGCGATATATACCTTGTCGTTTACAGAGGGTTTTTCATACATGTTAGACAAAGCTTCCATTAGCTCTGTTGTGGTCGTTGCATTCGCTACACTGCTTTGCACATTCTTTGTCAGAGTTAAGCGAGCAATCCCCAACACCTTTCTGTCTAATTTTTTCCATTCAGCTTCTCCCATGTCTTCAAGCTTTCCTTCTAATGGCAAGTCCAATTCCTTGGAATGCAAATAATCTAATATCTGACACTTCCAAAACGAAAAATCAGATCCATTAAAAGTAACCAATTTCTCATCTCTCCTGACATCATTCTACAACCCAATGCTCTGATACCACTTGTTAGGCGTGAATGTGACAAAATACAATCAATCTAAATTCTAACAGATTTAGACAATATATATTTTATCCCAAATCCCAGATCAGGTTATAATTTCAAATATTTTGCGGAAAAATCAATTTGGAATTAGCAAGCCTAAAATAGTAGATAAATCAACCTAAACCTTTAAATTACAAGAACGATAAATAAAAAGTTTAAGGGATAGAGAAATTGACACCAAATTTATATTGGTTCACCCAATGATGGCTACGTCCAGTTCTCTGCTACCGATGCAGGTTCCACTATAATCGTCAGGGAGGAAGTTACAAGAGTTTACAACGTTCAATGGTGATTTCTCTCACTTTTCTCTTAAGGAAAAGGCTCACGAATCACTTTACAACAAGCTCTCAAAACTCTTCAATAGAGAAAAAACCGCTCTCTCAATGAACACCAAAGAAAAACTTCAAAGCTTCTAATTTTTCTGTCGTGTGCTCACTGTCGCAATTCTCTTTTCCTCTCACTGCCGCAACACAAGATACATTCTCACACTCACCGAAACTGCAGCAAAAAAACTAAATATATATACATATATATTTAGGTTAAGAATAAAGTAAATGGGTCATGATTTTATTTGGGCTTCAAAACTTTAACAGTTAGTTATGGGACGAGGGCCCCCAGGCCCCATATCATGGCAAGACTGCGGTCTTTTGGTTAAGTGCATTGCTTGTCCTCTTTATGCTTGCTGAATTCTCAATTTATCATGAAGATCATATCAGTAATTTGATGGCTGATTTACAAATGCTTTCTGTGATATCTGAAGAGATTGCCTCTTTTCCACCTACCGTCCATTTACAACTTGCACAAAATTAGCAGTCGGAATATGTAACTTTGTTGGGAGAAACTGAATAAAGTAGTTTTTCTCAACGGTTGACCTTATGGCATTGAGACAAGTGAAACAAAGTGGGTTCAAAAATACTTTTTAATCTTAAACTTTCATCAAAATAACAATTTAATTCATGGAGTTTGGTTTATAATGAATTGTCCGTCAATGTAATCCTTCAACTTTAGTATGTAACAACTTAATCTATAGTTTCAATACTTTATATTTTGTAATACTTTAGTCCCCATCGTGAAAAACATTGTTAAGAATGAGATTGATAAGGGACCAAATGTGATTAACTATAATGAGTAAGTTGTTAATAAAAGAATGACACTTAAATTTGATGAGATCTTTCAGGGTGAGGATTAAATTGTAATAAAGTTTAAAGTACAAGGACTAAATTGTTACCTACTAAAATTCAAGGATTAAATTGTTACAAATTTGAAAGGGACTACATTGTTACAAACTAAAGTTCGGGGACTAAATAGTTTCTTTCATGAAAGTTGAGGGACTAAAAGTGTTTTTGAACCAAGAAAGTAAATGGATTTTGGGCGATGGGTTCGGACTCTATAGTAACCACCTACCTAAAATAAAATCCTTTAAGTTCTTGGGAGGAGGTTCGGACCATAGCTAGGCTCAATGCTTTCTTTTGAGCTTGAATTACTAAGGACTTTACCCATCATCCTTTCTCTCTCATTTGACTTGGTTCGGTTCATCGGTTCGGTTCGGTTATTTTCAGCCCTAGTTTTCAGGGAAAGTTGCTCTCTTCTCATCATAAAAACATATTGTGATAGTAAATAAGGCAATAGATGAATGGAGGTGTAAACACCAAGGAGACACATGATAAAAGAAAGTCTTGCCAAGAATCCTTAACAAGAGTCTTTATTATAATTACTTATGCTTAATACAACTTTTATTCAGATTGATCTCACAATGCTGACAAACTTTTATTCAGATTGATATCACAATGTTGACAACACTTGGAAATTCTTAGCATCCCCTTGGACCTCTTAAGAAGCATTCTTCACAACCCATTCCACGAGTGTCGAAACGCCGAATCCAGTTGCGACGCTCTTCTTGGTGTTCCAGACAGGGCCAGCAATGTCAAGGTGCATCCATTGGACCTTCTCATCAACAAACTACAGAAACATATTTCCAAGTTTTAGAATTTCAAGCCATTAAAGCCATTAAGTTTCTCCCATGTTAAAATAAAGAAGATGATGTTCACCTGTTTCAGAAACAGAGCAGCTGTTATAGCACCACCTTGACTAGGACCAGTGTTGATCATATCAGCCACACCAGACTTCATTGACTCCCAATAACTTTCCTCCAATGGCAACCTCCATATTTTCTCACCACTTCTCTCTGCAGCAGCAAATACTTCTTTTGCTAGATCTTCATTGGGTGTAAAGGCACCTGGAAACAAAAATGAAGTTTGTAACAATCACATTCTTTTATTATTGATTCATAGGAGACTCTTTAGTCTCCAATTTTTTTGGTCCGGTTCTGAGACATAATTCTTCCCCTTCTTGTTTGTATTGTTTTTTTTTATCCACCCTTCGACTAATCTCATGAAACAATCGTCTGAACCTACTACATTTGGTTGCCAAGGAAACACGTAGGATATTAAAGCCGGTAGGTGGCCACCATGGATTGGACTCATTTCCTTTAGGCTCTTTATTATTTCCATGACCCTTATAGCGATGACAAAAGTGCTTCTAACCATGTCAAAAGCCACACCCACCATTCCAAGAGAGGGAGAAAAAAGAACTCTTATTTTCACAATCAAAGTGTCTCTAACATTAAGCATTTTGATCACACAATATTGGATTTAGAACTCTTATTTCCTACTCTGCCTTGATCCATTGTTCTTAGCAGCTCACAAGAAACCCAATATTTATGTTCTAATCTTCAAATTGACTATGAAGCATAAGATGCTCTCATGAATATCATACCTGCAACTGAAGGCCCAAGAGCAGTTATACAAGCACCAGTTAGAGTAGCCAGGTCAATAATCTGCAAAGAAATTTGATATTGCATTAGATCCAATTCCCAAAACTATTAATCAAATTTCAAATACTAACTTATTATATATTTACCTTTTCAACACCCTGGTTACAAGTGTATATCAAAGCATCAGCAAGACAAAGTCTGCCTTCAGCATCAGTGTTATTAACCTGAAAATTGGCCAGAATGAAAGAATAGTTTGAATATGTACTTTACTATAATTTGTAATGGAAGGGGAAAGCAGAAGAAAAAGTAATTTAGGATGAAATCCTCTTTTCTTCTTAGGACAAATACTTTAGGACCAAATTCAACACAAACAAAAATTCTCACAATGAACCCAAAAGTATATACCTCAATTGTCTTTCCATTTGAAGCAGTGACAATGTCACTAGGTCTCATGCCAGTTGCACTTATCATGTTCTCACAGGCAGCAACAACAAAATGAATCTGTTTGAGAACGAGGAAACAAGCCCCCGTCAAACCTATTAGTGGCATATTTGGAAGTGATTTCGAAATGGTTAAAATCACTTTTGTCGTATTCAAATCACTTCAAAGTATACTTTTAATTGTTCAAAGTCAATTTTTATGGATATGAAAATTGAGTTTAAAAATAGAAAATCAAACACCTAGTTGATTTTGAATGATTAAACGACTGTTTCTGAATAATTTTGAACATGACAAAAGTGATTTTGACTACTTCAACATCATTCCCGAACATGTCTTAAGACTATTAAGATCTTATTGACATGAAAAGGAGTGAACAGATCTAATGTTTTACCTCTACACCAAGAGGTTTAATTTCAGCAATGGCTTTTGCTGCTCCAAAAATTGCTGCTGCTCCTCCCATGTCATTTTTCATTGTTTCAATGTTACTGCCGGCTCCTGTTTTAAGGTTGTAGCCACCACTAATGGGAAGGAGAAAACAGAGAGTTACTAAACTATTTGTGTTGAAAGTAGAATAAACCATCATTAACGTGTGTAAAGGGAACAAAAATCGAGCTTGAAAAAGAGCTTTCAGACGATAAGAGATATGCGATTGTGTGAATGTCACTATAAATAAAAAGGTATGTTTAGGAGTGTTTTTAGCAAAAGTGCTTTTATAAAAGTGTTAAATGACAAATCACTCTGATGTTTGACCCTACACTCATAAATATACTTTTGAAGTGTTTCTTAGTCAAGCATTTGGGTCAAAATTCCACAAGTGCTTTCTTACAAAGCAGTTTAAGGTGTTTGGGGTCAAAAACTCTTTTTATGTCACTCTCAATCAGGATAATTTTGAGTGGAAGATGCTTTTAGCCAATGACAAATCAAAAGTGCTTCTAACCATGTCAAAAGCACTCTCAAATGTAGTTAAAAGTTTGAGCTTCCATCAAAAGTATAAATATATGTCCATTTCTTAGCATTTACAAAAGAAAGCTATGATATTGATAGATGTATAATCACCTGTCAAAGGTAATTCCTTTGCCAACTAAACCCAATTTGGCTGATACAGGTCCACTAGGAGGTTTGTAACACAAATGGATAAAGTGGGGAGGATTTGCAGTGGCTGCTGCAGTGACGCCAAGATAAGATCCCATCTTCAATTCTATGATTTCTCCTTCATTGAAAATTTTTGCAGAAAGAACATCGTTGTACGTTGTGGTAATCTTTAAAACTTCTAGTGCCAATTCCCCTAATATATGGATGTAATTTAGCAAAGTCAGTACCATACATGGTTACAATAATGAAATAAATGCTATGACATGTTACATCAATTTGAAACTCAATGTTCGTTTTAAAAAGTTCATCGAGGCACGCGCCTAGGCCTCGCTTTAAGTGATGCTCCCTTAATGAAGTGCACACTAGGCGCGCGCCTAGGCCCAAGATGCAACTCTTGTGTCTAGGCGCGTGCCTTAACACTTTACTTCCTACTATAGTTTTTAAATTTTGTAACTTGTAAGGAAGAAACTCAAGAATATTCTTCGAAAATAATCATTTTTCCCTATAAACTGGAATAAAAAATCTATTTTCTTAGACTTTTCAGCATCTTATAGTTTGCAATATTATTTTTCTTCATACGTGAAAATTTTATTTATAATTTTCTATTGTGCACTTCATAAAGAAAAGTCTACGCCTTTTCTATTGCACCTCACGCTTTAGTTTTGGAGTGCTATTGCGGTTTAGTGTGCCTCGAGCTTTAACAAACACCGTAAAAAATACAAAAAGTAAGAACTTAGTTTGAAACATAAAATTTAGAAGCGAACCTGGTGTAAGTACATTTGCAGGTGAATTTACAAGTTCTTTTCCAAAAACTATCCCTGAGCTGACACTTTGTGCATATTTCAGCTTTTTGTCCACATCAGATCCAGATCCAAGACCAAGAATATCCACAGATTGAAGTAGAGTCTTTTTGGGGTTTGATCTATATCTATTGTCGTCAAATATCCCAATGACAATCCCTGTGATGCAGAGAAAATTTAGTGCCAAATACAGCAACAAACTGTACACTTATCCAAGTACTAAGGTGGGGTTGCAAGTACTTTTTGAATAAGCGTTTTTAGTAAAAGTGTTTAACAACAGATCACTTTGATGTTTGGTTCTATACAATGAGAGGACACTCTGCTGGTACTTTATAGTTCTTTTGACTTTTTTAAAAACTACTTTTACGTTACTTGAAATCAGAGCTTAAAGATTAGAACATGAGGACACTCTGCTAGTACTTTATAGTTACTTTGATATTTGGTTCTATACTCTGAGAGGAGACTCTACTAGTACTTTATAGTTCTTGACTTTTTTAAAAAGTATTTTTACGTTACTCTCAATCATAGTTTAAAGATTAGAACAAGGGGACACTCTGCTAGTACTTTTATAGTTCTATACTCTGAGAGGACACTCTGCTAGTACAAACTGCAAACTTATCCAAGTACTAAGGTGTGTTTGCAAGTACTTTTTGAACAAATGTTTTTAGTAAAAGTGTTTACCAACAAATCACTTTGATGTTTGGTTCATACTTTGAGAAGGTACTCTGCTAGTTCTTTATAGTTCTTTGGACTTTTTAAAAAAATACATTTACATTACTCTCAAACATAGCTTAAAGATTAGAACAGGTACCGATTGCAATGGCCGAGGCAATGTCAGGCTTCGACGCATCCGAAAGGTCCTCCGAAAAGGCAAGAGCTACAGCAACTGCAACTGCTTGAGATGCCTTTGCTGCTGCTGCAATGGCCTCACCTAGACCAACAAAGGCTGCTGCAGTAGAAGCGGACGGTCCGAGGCCGAATAAACCGACCCGCCTAGAGTTCAAACCAGAAACTCTTAGAACAAGAGATTGGCCTGACTTTCCAGAGAAATCTTCCTCAGTAGAAGCTTCAGCCAGCAATCCACCCAAGCTTACATCCAGCTTGTGCAAAAGTGGATTCTTGAACTTGGAGTTCTTGGCCACATCTTTCTCTCTCACTCCCACAGCAAGCAAGTCTCCATTCCATTCCAAAACATCAATGTCTTTTGCAGCAAAACATATCTTTGAGACATTTTAACAAACAGGTAATATGCTCTATCAGTACTTCATGCCAAACAAATGGTTATGGACATTCTAAACATGCAAATGAAACATATAATAATTCAAGGTAAGTTTGAGATAACCTTTAGAATATGGAAAAGATTTTAGCTGATTGGAAGCACTTTCCAAAAGTGATTTTGAAATTTGTAAGAATACTTGAAAAGCAAAAATTCTTGTTACTTAAAAGTATTTTAGAAGTTGTTTATTGAAAATCATTTAATTAGTGCTTCTAGAAGAATTTATTAATTATGGGTTCTTTTAGAAAGTGGTACTATTCATTAAGAAATCGTACTAAATTTTCAATAATTACTAGTTTTTTTTTCTACATGCAAAAAGGACAAATAGAGAAGTTTTAAAAAAAATTTAAAAAGGACAAATAGAGACCAAAGGAAAACCATTACAACTGGGCCCTCGAGAATGTAATAGATTTCTAAAATTATCTCATAGATATTTGAACTCTTATTTATTTGTTTCATAGGTCCATGACTTATTCAACATTCTTTTTTAAAATTAACGAATTTGTTAAATATAAAATTGAATATTATATCTAATAAGATTCTAAAGCTTCAATTTCGTATATTGTAAGTTTTAACAAAATGTAAGATAGGGTAAGGATCATGTAAACACTAAATCGAAAGTTTGAGAACTTAGAAACTAATTAAATACTAGATTAAAAATTTATGAATTTATTATTATTTTTTTTTAAAGTTTAGAGATTTATTAGACAAAAACATGAAAATTAAAGACTAAATTTATATTTTAGCTAGTATAATATTGTCCGTTCATTTTAAATACAAGTCCACGTAGTTTTACTTTAAACTTTTAACCAAAAAAACATCAAACCAACAACGACGTGACTCTTACTTATGTACCCAAGATCTTTTCCACTTCAAACGACTAGTCTCGCATCCCGATTCCCACCAATCCCAACAACACAAAAACCAAAGACTCAACATCGAAAACAAATGAAACGATCGAAACGAACAATGTACATTCAACCCTTAAACTAGAGATCTTTCAAAGGGAGAAAAAAACCAACACCAAATAGATGAACATTAAAATCTATATGTCCTACAAACCTTAGGGGCATTGCTTGGACCAGGACGAGTAAGGCCAAGAGTAGTGGACAAAGGAATTATATGAGCCATGGAACTCAATTCCCTCAACAAAGAAACAGAGCAAAAGGATAAAAATGAACAATAAAAATGGCTAAGTCTCAAAGGAAGAAGAATAAGAAGAAGAAAAAAGTGAATGTGGTGATTTGAAGTGTAGGCCAACACTTATTTATAATGAGCCATGAGCAAGGATGAAGAGATCAAATTGAACATAAATTTTGGTAGAAAGCTTTTTATTATATTATTTTTTTTTTATCCACATGTTTTGAAAATATCATACGTATTTATAATTGATTTTCTTTTCCATTTTTTGTTTGATTGTTTTTTGGACTTTTTTGGGTGCGCTTTTGTTACCTATATTCTTCTCTTCATATGGCAAATAATTTCTTTTATTGGTTTGGAGAGAAAAAGATAAGGTTGAGAGGGTGAGGTGTAAGTGAAAGGGAGAGAGAAATCGTGGAGAGCGTTTTTTTAGAGTTCAACAACATGTGAGATAGTGAATTCAAATCTTTGATTTTTTTGGTCAAGAGTATACGTCTTAACCTTAACCAACTGAGCTATATTCAAATTCGTATAAAGAGAGAAATTTTAGAGGGGTAGAAAAAGCAACAAAATTTGAGAGGAAAAAAAATTATGACGAAATAAGATACTGTTTGGGGTGTTGAGTGAGTTATAATAACATTAGTTAGTTATTTAATTTGTATTTAAGATGCAGAATTATTTAGTCTGAATTATAATAATCTATGTTTGAAGTGCATACTATTATATATAACCCACGTCCCAAACAACTCTTTAAGAGATGGAAAGATGAGTTAGAAAGAGGGGAAGTAAAGTTACTGAAATTGAAATATACATATTTTAGATCTTAAAAGAGAAAAAATTAGAGAGAGAAAAGGAAAAAAAAGGATAAAATAATATTTTTATCGGAGATTTTGAAAACCTGAAATAGAAAAGGAAAAAAAACACATAACTAGGTTCATTCGTTTAAAATGTAGATGCCAGTGGAAATGTCGAGATCTCAATTTCATGGAAATGTTGATAGTAATATCGATAAAATGTCGATGTTGATGGATGTTTCTGAAAAATTTTTAAAAACGAAAAAATTTAAAAAATATATTAGAATTAGAAAATAAACATTTTACATTTTTTTAAATGAGTTAAAATACTTATTATGATATTATATTCACATTATGTTACATCTTGTTGCTATTTTCTTTAATATTTCATCAATTTTGTACGATATAATGAAAATGTCGATTCACCCTTAGTGTCAATGTCGAATCCATAGACATGTAGAAATATCGATGGAAATGTCGAAATGTCGACGGAAATTTAATACCATCTAGCTTTTGTTGTTTCTAAATTTGTATATAATTTTCAGGAGAAAGTTTCTAGTACTATCGTAGCATAGATAATTCTATTGAACGCTTGCCACGTCAAAAATTATGTAGAGTCTACTAATATCAAAAAATAAAAAATACAGTGTAACAAAGAGAGTATGATGGTATCATAGTACTAGAAAATGTTCCATAATTTCAAGAGTTTTTCTTAAAAATGAGGAAAAAAAAATGAAATTCATCACTTATACTCCTGAAAACATAGTAATCATATCTATTTATTTGAACTTTTTTTTCTTGAGTTCAACTAGATTTAGAAGAGGAGGATTCAAATTTCTGACATGTTTTTGTCGATGATACATGTTAATTATCGTTAAACTATGTTCACTTTGACTTTATTCCAACTTTCAATATTCTCATATAATACATTTCAAAATAATATTTACAAAAAAATCTTAAAAAGACACGTGATTAAAATATTGAACGATAAGTACATAAAGTAAAATAATAATATATAATGTAAACTAAATAAATATGGACCACAAGAACAGTTCACAGCCATAATAATAATAATAATGTGAAAACATAGCTATGAGTTGAGATTCTTCCTTATCTTGCTTGTCGTATCGATAGGACCAATATGAAATAGCACGTTTTTGTAGGATTAAGTTAATAATTACTTAAATAGTAAAATAAAATTTTGATCCTTCAAACATGAATTTAGTTTTTATTTGATGAATAAGGGTATGCTGGATACATATTATAGTAATATGTAATAACTCTACACTCGAAACACAAGTTATTATAACACTGACTAAATAACTCATTCTAAACACAAATTATATAATTTCATAAATTATTATAACTCACCAACTATTATAATATTTAGTGTCCAAACAATTCCAATTTTTTAAAACTAATGTTTTAGATCTTCTGAGATTTGAATTTGATTTCCATTTGTTTTCGAAGTTTTAAAAAGGATAGATTTGGTATTGAGATTTGAATTTGAATTTGAATTTGATTTTTAATTAGTCCATAAATTTTAAAGTTAATTTCTAATTGGCCTAGGAGTATAAGAAAAAAAATATATAAAAAGAGAAAGTCTAATCAACATATGCTAACTACCATGTTATCTCTTTAAAAAAAATTATTACTTCATCATACTGTTAGGTAACTAAAATTAACCCTACTTAAGAATTATTTAAAAACTAATTTCAAACTTTATGACTAATTAATAGAAATATCACTTTTGAAATATCTAACGTATTGCCTATTTAAACCATAATGTCACACAACGATAATGGAGAGAAGAAAATGATCCATTTCATTCGAACAAGCTCACTTTCTCTTCTTTACAAAATTATAAATTAATATGTATGTTACCTTTTTTTTTAGCTTAACTATATATATGAGTGAAGATTTAAATCTTTTAACCTTCGAGTTAAATGTATATGTTTTTTAAACTATAATATTAGACCACAATAATAGATATGAGAGAAGAAAATGGTCTCTCATCCAATCAAGCACTTTGAAAGCTCACTCTTTGTTTTATGGCTATTTTTTTTTTTATTTTCTCATTTTTATAAAATTATAAATTAATGCATACTATTATTATTTTTTTTTAAATTTAACAAGATGAAAAAATAGAATTCAAACTGCTGGCTTCTTCATCAAAGCATATATCTTATTTAAGAACTACATTGTCAAACAACAATAATAGGTGAGAGAGAAAATAGTCCACCATCGACCAAGCACTTTGAAAAGCCCACTCTTCATTTTGTGTTTTTTTTTTCTCTGTTCTTTACAAAATCATAAATTAATGCCTTGGCTTCTTTTTTGGGTAAAAATAATACTTTCAGTTTTGTTAAATTACCACTATGGTCTGGGCATTTTTTATTAATATAGTTTTTTTTAAAACTTTTTTGAAAATATTGTTATTTTCAAACTATTTTTAAAAATATTGTTGTTTTTTTTACACTGGCGGATGGTGCGTCTCTTCAAGAGGCGACCATCTATATTCGGATGATGGTCGTCTCTTGAAGAGGCGACCAATTAACTACGTCGCCGCGCAAGATTCAGCGGAGATGGTCGTCTCTTGAGAGACGACCATCTCTGAAAACGGCGATTCGTTTTAAGATGGTCGTCTCTTGAAGAGGCGACTCACCATATATGCACTCCATATTCAATCGCCATTTTCCTTATTCTCTTCCCCACTTTCTCTTTTCCTCTCAAAACCCATTCGTGCCCCACTCAAAATCTACCCCACTACCCCACCATCTCCTACCCCACTCAGATTTTTTTCTTGTCGTTTTGTGATACAAGATCGTAATTTGGACAATCTACAATCTCACATATATTGTCCATTCGTAAGTTTTCTTCCAACTTTTCTCTTTCTTCTTTTCATAAATTGTGCATATTGTAGATCTATAAACGATGGAGTAGATGAGTTAGTTTTTGTGAGTTTCTTTTATTTTATCATTTTTTTTGTTTTGACTTGTTAAAATTTGATGAGTTAGTTAAATTTTGAAGAAGATTTTTGTTGATTTTTAAGTTTTTTTGTTAGAGGATTTTATTTTATGATTTTATTTTATTTTATTTTTAATATAGCAAGAAAATATAATTTTGTTTGATATTAGGAAAAAAAATATTTTTCTCAATTGTTATGTTTTTAAATTTGATTTTATATTTTTTGTTTTTTCATCTAGAAATGGGAGACAAATGTTTAGGATTTATTTTACACCAAAATCGATCTACGAATGACGGTGTTGATTATGACCAAGAAGCATGTGGAGGGTTTACGATTAATGTGAGCAGTGGGGTCATATTTGAGCAATTTGTTGAGATGGTAGGATTATCACTTGGTGTAGATGTCATGTCTAATCAATTAGAGATAGTGTATAGACACCCCAGGAGTTAACATTATACGGAACAATAAGATATACACCGATCCCAATTCCTAACCATCAAGCAATGAACTTAATGTTCTCAATTGCGATGCCAATTCGTCTCTCGTGCATTTATATTCTTTGTGAAACGAGGCATCATAGATCCTCATGATTTGGAAGTAACCCTAATCCTTGCATTGAACAAAGCCAATGTATAGATCCTGAGCCTGAATCAGTTGCCCCACCTTGTGACGTCGAGGACATGGTTGTAGACAATAGATATAAAGATTTCAGAACAGAAACAGACGATGAGTTCGAGGAGTTAGATTTTAGTGGCAGGGAACATGTTGTTCCTTCAAAATCATTCACCCAGTTAGATAGTGATGCAAACACTATGGAACATGATCTCATCCGAGAACCAGTGGTTGTCGAAGGAAACTTACTATATAAAGGGTTGATTTGTAACAATAAAGAGATCCTTCAACATTTGGTCAAGTGTTTTGCAATCAAGTGTCACTCTCCTTATGAGGTCGTGGAATCAACACCTGTGATATGGGCGTAAGATGTCAAAAATGGGAGGATGGTTGCGGATGGCGGTTTAAGGCTATAAAAAAAAAAAAATCTCATGGTTTTTTGAGATCACCCAATATGGGGAGGAACATAATTGTTTTTATTTCGAGTTAAATCAAAGTCATGTACAATTGGATTCTCTACTGATTGCCATAGAAGTTTGTGAAAGTGTGAAAAATAAGCCTTCGATCGGTGTATCACAATTGCAAATTGATATAAAAGAAAAATATGGCTATCATGTCCCATACCAAAGGGTATGGGAAGGAAACTAAGAAGGCTATGATAAGAATTTTTGGTGATTGGGATGATTCATATAAGCTTTTGCCTAAGTGGATGCACATGGTGAAAAATACAAATCTAGGTACACGTGTTGAGTGGAAAGTTAAATATTACAGTGAAAATACCGGGCATGCCATACTTACCTCAGTTTTTTGGTCGTTTGGCCCTTGCATCGAGGCTTTCAAAAAATGTCGACCAATAATCCAAGTAGATGGAACTCATCTATATGGAAAATATAGGGGAAAGGTATTAATTGCTACAGCAATTGACTCCAATGGCAAATTGCTTCCACTTGCATTTCTTTGTGGTGGACGAAGAGTGTCGGAAACATGGGGTTGGTTTTGAAACACCTTCACGTCGATTTTTCCACGAGAAAGATATATGTTTGATTTCGGATCGACATGGAGGTATAATTTCTGCTGTTAACTCTCCAGCGAATGGTTGGGCCGATGGTAATTCACATCACCGATTTTGTCTACGACACATTGCCAGCAATTTTAATGCAAAATATAAGTGTCGAAATTTGAGAAATTTGGTATATCGGGCTGGTTGTCAACACCAAATCCGTAAGTACAATAAAGTTGTTGAACAGATCAAGTCACTGAATGGAAATTGTATGAGTTTTTTCAAGTAACATTAGTCTAGACAAATGGACTCAATCATCACGCATGAGAGGTTTAGATATGGGTGGATGACCACTAACTTGCAGAGAGAGTGTGAATGGAGTTCTTAAAGGAGGCGTATGTTGCACGATCACTCGCGCACTTGCACAACTTACTTTCTACAAATGTGTAGAGTATTTTGAGAAAAGAAGAGAAGAAATAAGAACTGCTGTCGAACAAAGAGAGAAATATACCAGGTATATATAATTTATTTTTTAATTATTATAATAACATTCTTAAACGCTCCAACTAATGAAATGTATATCAGATATGCGTTAGATAAGATTATGAGGTGGGCTTCACGATCCACTAAGCATACTAGTGGTATCTTATGATCGAGAAACCAGGTGTCTTTCATGTAAAACCGGACTCCATTACTTCAACGCTAAAGCGGGAATATTCAATCATTGAGGTTAGTTAGAGGTGAAAACGGCACAACTCATTATTGTTCGTGCAATAAGTGGCAATCGTATGACATCCCTTGCTCTCATTTTATGGCTGTTTGTTCGCATCTAAAGTTGAATTTTGAAGATTTTATCGAGGACACTTACAAACTCACTACATATAAGGAATGTTATCGTCCTCAATTTCAACCAATTCCACATGAAGATTATTGGATAACACCCACTAACATGCCTGCATTTTATATCTTGATCCAAAGTTGTTGAGAGAAGTTGGTAGACCAAAGAGCTCGCGCTACCATAATGAGATGGATTGGAGAGAGCCAAGTAGTCAACAACGATGTGGGTTGTGCAATCAATTGGGTCATAATCGAAGGGGTTGTCCTTCGAGACGGAGGAAGCACCTTCGTAATTTTTTTCTATTGTAATTTAATAGAGCGATTGCAATTAATATACTATGTTTATTGTAATTTAATAGACAATTGTAATTTTATTTTTTTCTATTGTAATTTAATAGAGCGATTGCAATTAATATACTATGTTTATTGTAATTTAATAGACAATTGTAATTTTATTTTTCTATTGTAATTAAACAAACGCTCCAATTTTGTTTTTTCTATTCTAATTTAATAGACATTTGATAAATTTTATTTTTTCTATTGTAATTTAATAGATAGTTGCAATATAATTTCAATTAATATATTATGTTTATTGTAGGTCATGAATATCAATCCAGGTCCGCTTGATCCATCGATTCTGTATGCACAAGAAACACATCGATCACAACTTGTTTGGAGCGATCGTAAGCGTAGAAGAGTTACATTGTCGGCGTAGGGAAGCGGTTGTATCTCGGACCATCCCACTACATCGACACATACTACCCTCATTTACGTGCGATAGGGTTGGAAGGGTGGCGCAGTTGGGTTTCATTGATTGGGTGACACTTCATTATTGCATTAGTAGAGAGGTGGAGGCGGAAACCCATACATTCCATGTGTCTGGCGGGGAATGCACCATTACTTTACAGGACGTGGCAGTTCTGCTTGGGTTGCCAGTGGACGGTGAACCTGTCACTGGAACCCTAAGGTATAATTGGAGTCAGACATGTGAATTACTACTTGGGGTGACTCCAGGCCCTAATCAGATCAGAGGATCCAGGCTAAGCTTACCTTGGTTAGCTTCACAATTTCAAGGGTTGGGCGACAATGCGAGATAATGCCACTAATAGCTAGGTATGCTAGAGCATACATTTCTGATTATTTGGTGGAAACTTGTTCGTGACAAGTCCAGGAGATAAGGTGCATCTTATGTTCCTGCCTCTTCTTGCGGACTTCGAGAATGCAGGGAGGTATGCTTGGGGTGGAGCATGTCTATCCTGGTTGTATAGACAGCTATGCAAGGCGAGCCGACTAGATGCTCGTGAGATTGCTGGGTCTATGATTCTTCTCCAATTATGGGGTTGGGAACGTTTTCCATCAATGGCTCCCCAACGTCGCCACATGAATGATGATGCGTTGGTTGGACGTGCACTTGGTTCTCGGTATGTACTAACTTACATTTTTTCTAAACTTTATTTAATTAATTTAGACAATTACTATTATGAGAAACAATTTTTAAATATTATTGTAGATGGAGAGACCAATTTTGTGTGTCAAGATTCTGCTACACATGTTACAGTTCAATATAGATATATGTTCGATCTTATAAAACTGACCTAGTATGTGTTTCGATCCCTAGCTTATTTTGTGTACTTTATTTCGTTTCAAAATTCATATTTTGAATTTTAGATTATATTTTGAATTTTCGAGATCATATGGGAGCCATACGAGAGATATAATAGCCACATTGCACGAAATGTGTAGAAATGGTGAAGATATTTGGCGGACTGTAAGCCCACTGATTTGTTTCCATGTTATTGAGTGGCATCTTCCAAATCGAGTGTTGCGGCAGTTTGGGATGAAACAAGGTATCCCTGAAGCTTGTCAGACAGAACCAAAATTGCACGAGATTGACCTTAGACAAAGTGATTGGGCGATCGCGTTAGCATCATATGTAGCAGATGGCATTCACGTCGTCAATCTATAGTCATTGCTTCTCCAGTTGATGCATATGGATCTACAACCCCAGACTACAATGAGTGGTATCAGAATATTACTCGACGATTTCTCACGCGAGAGGGAGCATCATTTGGTGAAGCGGTACATTTACAAATATTGTCTACTTACAAATGTACATTAATTATATATTCATTTACAAATATTGTTTATTTTTCATGTTATTTGCAGAGGTCGTGCTTTAGACAAATTCGATCCCTTACACAAGATTTAGGGATTTTGAATTTGTGCGATAGTGGAGAACGAAATATGGACCAGATTCATCGGATATACAAAGCATCCCTATAGCTCCCGCTTGGTCCTAGGCAAAGAAGGCATCATAGAGATCATCAAGCAAATGTTGGTGTCACAGGAGGTTCGGGGTCATGATGAAGTTCATCATGATACACAGGACATACCTCCACAACTCGGACTCAAGATGGTATTTGTTCTTCGACGATGATAGCGATGATCACCCGACTCTGGTTCACATTATTTTCCCGACCCATCACATTATGCTTCGAGGTGGTCCATCGTCGTCGTCACATACTCGGAGCCATGGGCGTGGCGTGGAGAATATGATCATTATTTGCATACAACCAGGAGGACGGGAGTCGAGAAGAGGATGAGGATCAAAGCAGAAGAGGATGCACAAATAGGACGCCATCGACATACTAGAAATCGATAAGATGTTACATTTTTTTTCCTATTTTCATGTGTGAACAAAACACTATTTTTAATTAATGTTATATCTTTCTATTTCTAAACAACATGTCTTCATTCAACAATAAAAATAAAATTAATTAATAACCCTAAACAAATTTGAAACATGAAATGAAAATTGAAAAAAAAAAAACCAATATTTTCATTTTTGTGGGGTTCTGTTGTGGTCGTCTCTTTAAGAGACGACCATAAAAGAAAAGCGGGGATGGTCGTCTCTTCAAGAGAGGCGACCATCTCATTGAATGTATACGTTGGTCGTCTCTTCAAGAGACGACCATCATCCGAATATAGATGGTCGTCTCTTGAAGAGACGACCATCCGCCAGGTGTAAAAAAACAACAATATTTTTAAAAATAGTTTGAAAATAACAATATTTTCAAAAAAAGTTTTAAAAAAAACTATATTAATAAAAAATGCCCCTATGGTCTCGGCATATTTTAAATTTGATATTTAATTTCCTATGATTTTAAAATTTTTAATTGAGTTCTCATAGTTGGGTTATGACTCACAAATCATTCTTTTAAGTGGCTTTTTTTTAATAATAATAAAAAAATTATTTATCTAGAAACAAGGGGTGAATTTAGAGGGGCTAGGAGGTTATGACCTTTTTTCAAAAAAAAAAATTACCTCTTGCATTTTTCTTTTCCTTTTAAATGACTTTTATATATGTATTATATTTCGTTTTTTTTAATTACTTTTTAGGAAAATTTTCAATTTTTATCACTAAACTTACTATATTACCCTATTGTATCAATTTCAATAATATCAAGTTTGGCACAAATTTAAGTTTGATTAATTTATAAATTAATCATTGAATAATTTTTTTTTAAACTCTTCTTTGAAAACTTGTCAATTTTGTACTATATATGATTAAACTTTTTATGTGTAATTTTTTTTAATTTTTATTTTTTGGGTAAAAAACACTTTTGATCATGAGGATTTAAAGTATTTTTCATTTGATTCCTTCTTTTTTTTGATAAAAAATTAAAGTATTTTTATTTTTTATTTGATTCCTAAATTTTATAAATTTATTAATATTTTTTATCCTTTATATTGAACTTAGTTTATATTTAGTTCATGAGATTATATTTAGTTTATATTTTTTAATTACTTTATATTTATTAAATATAAATTACTTTTCTTTGGGGTTAATGCTGTAGTTTTAAAATTTTATAGAATTAAAAAATTAAGTTGAATTGTAATAATCTTAATAGTTTTGAAGATTTGATGGAATAGTTCTTATATTTTAGGAGTGATTTTAAACCTTTTGCAATAGGTTACTAAAACAAAGTTATACAATAACATGATTTAATTGCAATAATTTTATTAGTTATACACAATGATGGATCAAATTGAAAGTTAATGGTGTAATTGCCCTATAATTTATAGGTGTTTTTTACTATTTTTTTCCTTAATTTATAGATAATATTAAATTATTTTGTTTGAACTTGAATTCTTGAGAAAGTTTGATTATATTCCACTCAATATTATATTTAAATTGATTTTGAATTAAGGTTTAGTTTAAAATAGAATTTTGAGTTTCTTGACATTTATCATATTGATATTTGTTTAGGCAAAATTAAATGTATATTTGTATTAAAATCATATTTGAAAGACACTTTCAAAGGCCAAAGAAAGCATACCTCAACTGGCATATCGAATGTATTAACTAGGGGTGAGCATCGATCGGTCGGGGTCGATTTTCGATCCGAACCGACCAAAGTCGGTAGGTTCGGCCGACCCAATTTTTTTTGTTTGAACTGACCAAAACCGACCAGTCTGTTCAGTCGGTCGGTTTATTATATATATTTAAAATATTTATTTAAATAATTATTTAATAATTTATAATTATTATTTAATATATTTTGAAAAAATCTTTATAGTTTTTATTTTTTTAATTACTACTATTATTATAATAATATATATATAATTTTTTCTTAATAAATCGATCGGCCGACCAACCAACCCCGACCGAAAAAGTCACAAAACCAACCGACCGCCCTCGGTTCGGTCGGTCAAGTTCGATTTTCGGTCTTTTTTTGCTCACCCCTAGTGTTAACGACTACAAGGTCTGTGTTCGATTCCCCAATTCCATTGTATTAAAAAACATTGATTGCAATATTATTGTTGCCAAATCCATTAATTAAGAGGGTAATAGATGCCTTATATATATATATATATATATATAGCTATTGTAACACCCCAGGCCCAGAATCTCTTGCGACCTGACTCTGTGGCTTCGTCAGCATATCATTCATGACTGCTTGTAAGAGTGAAGACACTATCCCCACAAACCAACACGGGGTCCTTTCATGCACCCTAGGAAAATTCCCAAGAGGTCACCCAACATAGGATTGGTCCAAGCCAAGCAAGCTTAACTGTGGGGTTCCTATGATAGAGCCACCGAAAAGGAAGGTGCACCTTGTTAGCATAGGTAGTAGCTATCAATTCTTTTAAGACTTTCTCAACTATACTTTCATATCCTCATGGTCACTCGGGTGTAACCCTCTTCCTCGGGCACCATACTTTCATATCCTCAGGATCACTCTCATTCAGATGTGCACTCGGTTCATTCATGTACCCCTCTTCCTCGGGCCATTCATGTACCCCTCTTCCTCGGGCGTCACAACTATGCTTGATTGGTACCTTGCGATATAATTCAAATGGTTAAAACATTATATATCTATCTTAAATGTTATATATTAAAATTTGGCGCTCGCATTATTAAACTAAAAAAATAAGGTCTGATTTGATTATCCAACGGAGTTCTAATTTTATGTTTTTGATTTTTGGGTTTTTGAAAACTAAACCTCTAAGTACAAACATTATCTTCCATCTATGAGTTTCTTTGTTGTATCATCTACATTTTAAATATGTTTTCAAAATTCATGCCAAAATTTGAAAACTAAAAAAAAAGTAGTGTTTAAATTTTTTTTGGTATAATTTGACTAAAAATTCTAATGTTTTAAGGTGAAACTCATAATGAAAAATAGTAAAGAAACAAACACAAATATCAGAAATAGAAAACTAAAAGCGAAATTGTGATCAGATAAAGTCCAAATAATTCCGGCATTATTTGACAACTATTTTGTTTTTATTTTTATATTTATAAAGAAAATTATGTTTATAAATATTATTTTCAATCACGTATTTCATTGTTTTGTAAATTTTTAGGTTGTTTTTAAATTCTAAGCCAGATTTTAAAAAATAGAAAGTTTTTTTTTCTTTAAAAAGTTTGTTTTTTTTTTTAAATTTGACTAAAAAATCGAATATATTTTAAAGGAAGGATGGAATATATATATATAGAAAAGATTTTTTCAATTATTAGATAATTAATGAGGTTTTTTAAAAAAAGAAAGAAAAAATCTTTTGATTTAAATTAAGGTTTGAAATTAAATGAGTAATGAAATAATGCAAATCAAAATAAGAAATAATATCTTTTTTAAAATTAAAGTTTAAAATTAAACTTTTATAAATAAAAATATTTTTTTTAATAGATGTTTCGATTTAATGAACTTTTTTAAACAAAAATAAAATAACCAATAAATCTTCGTTAAAAGTTCTAAAATTGAGAATCACGGTCTAATTAACCATTCTCTTGAATTTGAAAATTCATTACAAAAAAGTTTTTTCAATTATTACATAATACAAAATTTTAAAAAATAGAAAAAAACAATAATTTTGTTTAATTTAAAATTAAGTGAGTTATCAAATGTTGTAAATCAAAATAAAAAATAATACATGCATATCAAATTTTTCAGCCTACCTTCTATATTTACATGCATATCATATTTTTAACTTACATACGTTGTATCCCATTAGAATATAAAAAAGAAGCATAATTTTTAATCAACCTCAATCGTGGCATTTGATATTAAAATAATAATATTTAAAACTGAAAACGTCATTAACAATTCTTTTTTAAATTTGCGTTTCGTTTTATTTTCTCGACTACTCTATGACTTTTGTCCTATATAGTTTTGTTTTTTTTTTTTGTTTTTGCGACAATAGATTTTTGTCCTATTGTCCTATAAATTTAGGACAATTATTGATAGGGACCTAATGGAATTCGCTTTGTATTAATTATAATTATCATCACATGTAGATTTTTCTCCTTTGTTTTTTCGGCTAACCTTAAATTATTCCTTACCCAACTTTTAAATATTCTCTTTGTATTATTGCTCAATTATTGTGATGATTTTCTACGTAGCATGTCTCAACTACATAAAATATATACTCTCGACTAAAAAATAAGAGGTTTAAATCTCTCACTCTTACATATTGTTAAAAAAAATTTTGTTTATCATTTTTATACTTTTCTATGCTGCACTTAATAGCAAAAGATTCTTTTATCGCTCTTAATTATTTATTTATTTATTAATTCAACAACATATACGAATAGAGAATTTTAACTTTAGATTTCTTGATAGTAGAAATATGTCTTCACTAATTGAGCTATATGCTCAAGTTGGCTCACAATTATTCAAGATATAGGTTATCATAATTCACAGCGTCATTATTATATACTGTATTATCAATATTGTAAAGAGAGTTATGGATAATTGTGAAAGTACAAATCTAGTCATTAAAAGTTTGCAAAAAATTATTGAGTTTTAAAAGAAGACGTATTTACTATTGAAAAGAGATTCCATTATTGCATTGTACCCTTGGTCAAAAAGACACATTTGTTGTTGAAAGGATATTTTGAGTATTTTTCAATTTAGTCGCTAATTTTTTATAAATTTAATTTCATCCACCATAATGTATTGGAGTTTTTCTAATTAATTGAATTTTTTCTAAACGTTAAATTTAGTTGACAAAATGATGATATAGGATGATAATACGCATGGAAGTATTAAGTTAAAAGTATTATTCTATATTTTAATTTGATGAAATAGTCATACTACACTCGCTCAAAATATTCCAAACTTACTAATTATATGACTTGGTATATGGTAATTTACTAGATTTAAAATTGCTCGTTGTCATAGAAAATTGACTCATTATAATGTTTGAATGGTGTAACTATATATTGATAAACAACTCATAAAAATTACTATTTTAAAATTAATATATTGTCTTCTTTGCTAGTATTTAGGTATTAATTGCAAGGACTTAATTGAAAAAATGATCCATGCATAAGAAATTAAAATGAAACTTTTAAAATATTAGGGACTAAATAGTCGTAGGGGTTAAAACATATATTTAGCCTTTTATTTTAAAGGAAGAAAAATCAATTTTGATCCTAAACTTGACCGATTGTATCAATTCTAACCCTTAATTTTTTAATTTCATCAATTTAAACTTCAAACTTAACAAGTTGTATCAATTTTTTAACTTTGATTAATTTAAACCTCAAACTTGAATATACAACCCTCGATTAAGTTTTTGTTTTCAATCACCGTTAGAAAGGTTTCTCACACATGCTCAAAGCTATGTGTTACTCTGTGATAAGTTTTTTTTGAAAAAATTTCCAAAAAAAGAACTAAATCATTCCCATATGGAGTTGCGACCATCATGAAAAATTTAGTGTTTGATAGGTCATCGACCTATTCGACAGTTTGTTTTAAAATACATAAATTTATTGTACACAAAATTGAAAGTTTGCTTTATTATATTAGATACAAATTTCAATTTTATGTCTAATAAATTTATTAACCTTAAAAATGTTGAATATGTCAATGATCGATTAGATAAAAATTAAAAATTTAGAGACGTATTTGAATTTTTAAAGTCTAAAAACTTGTTGGACAAAAAGTTAAAAATTCTAGAACTAGACAAAATGACAAAAGTTTAGAGACTAAACGTATAATTTAACCTTATAATATTTTATACCATACTTTATAATATTTATAATTTTATTTTAAAAAGATGAAATAACTTTGGAAAAAGATCTAAAGACTAATAATGATATAGTAACACAATGTACTAATTGTTAAAAGTGTTGATATATAATTAAATTTACCATAATCTATCAACTTAACATGGTATAAAATATAAAGTTATATTCGAACTCCTGTAATGTCATTTCTTCATCCGATTAATATTGATTTCTATTTATTGGATTTTTCACCAATTTCTAAGCCCACAAATAAGAGAGAGCATAATTTATTAACTCTAACTAAGTTTTTGGGTTGATTAATGGTTTACGATAGAGCACAATTTATTTGTATGCTCAAATGAACACATATGGGTTAGTGGAGAGAGAAAAAATAATATAATTCTAGTGTACTTTTGCTCTTATCTCATCGTAACATGTCATTCATCAAATTCTTTATCATAATGTCCTCGACAAAATTTATATCATGATATTTGCAAAAATAAATAAATAAATAAAATTGCATAAGGACAAAGAAAATGTGTAGAATGGACATGAGGACATGAGATTTAGGGAGTGGAACTGGAGGACCACCTTTAGAAAATTTAGAGAGGACCACTTTTTTATTTAAAAGAAAATTATATGGAAGAGTGGAGGACCATTTTTTTTTTTTTGTCTTTTTAAACTATAGGAATTTGAAAAGATTTGAATTACAAATCTCGTAATCGTTAATATATTCTAGATCTCAATTGAGTTATACTCGCTTTAGCGGCCACATTTTTTCTTTTTTGAGAATATAAAGAGGACAATTTTAATCCATCTAAATAAGAAAAATGTGAAGTCGTTACAATATAATTAAAGATTTTAGACGGTTACTTTTCATAAAAAAAAAAAAAAATTTACACGGTTGCATGTACGAGTGAAAAATTGTAAAAATGTCTCGAATATATATTCAATAGTTATTAGGTAAATAAAATTTCAAATCTACCTTCAATAATTATCGAATGATTTTTTGTTTTTGTTAACAATGATTTTTTGTTTTTGTTAACAATGATTTTTCGTTTCCACATTTGTTTAAAAAAAAGAAAAAATCTAGCGTAGGTGCCCTTTTGCATATATCTCATTGTCAATAAAATTTAATTAGAATTGACATTTATACATAAACATTTTCACATTTGTCCATTTCAAACAATTTTTTTACTAGATCTATGAACTCTTTTGGTAACGTTTTCGATTATTTGTTTTTTTGTTCTCATTTTTTATTTTTTAAAGAAATAATCATGTTTGATAAACTATATTGTTTCTTGTTTTTGATAAACTATCTTATTTCTTGTTTCTAAAAATGGTAAATTTAATTTTGAGAAACTACAACAAATTCTGTTTCTATTTTTTTTTTATGTTTCATGCATACCTCTATTTTTATTTTTGTATTTCTCTATTTTTCTTTTTGTATTTCTATACTCATCTCTTCCCCTCTCTTCTTCTCTCTTCTTCTCTCTCCTCCATTTTTTTTTTCTTCTTTTAATACGTAGTCTATTATCTTTTTTCATTTGTTTCTTTCTCTTCTCTCTTCCATCATATAATTTTTTCTATATATTTTTTTTATAGTTCCTTATCTTTTTTCCTTTGTTTCTTTTCATTTTTTTTTGGAGGAGTTTCTTTTCACTTTTTGTTTATCCTTTTCTCTTCTATCTCATTTTCATTTTCATTTTCTTTTTAATTTTCCATTCACCAGCGAAGTGATTATTTTTTATTTAAATCTCTATTACTTTCTCTTAATTTTTTAATTAAATAATTAAACTAATAATGTATTTGTTGAGAATCCCACATTCGAAAATTGGAGAGAAACCTCACAATATATAAGATATGTGGGTTAATCCTCTTATTGCCAATTGGTTTTGAGATGGAACCCCATATAATCTAAAAGTATTTCATGTTTACAATTAAACGTGTATATATATATATATTCTCTATCTTTTTTTATATTATTTGCTAATGCATTTTTTGTTAAATGCAGAAATACTCAATTATCTAGCCTTAGACAATTTACAAATTAGTTTAATTAAACTAACTCGTGTAAGCCAAAATCGTTTAAGGTGAATTGATTGGAGTGAAAAATAGCATTGAAAATCAAATTTGAATAATAATTGAAAGATAAAATTTATCATTATTATTATTAATTTTGTGACGAGCCTGAGTAAAATACTATAAACTCTTTATAATTGTTAGTTTATAATTGTTTTATAATTATTTTAATGCATATTATGTGTTCTATTGTATTACATGTATTAAATTTTATTTTTATTAAAAAACAAGAAACAAGAACAGTTATCAAACACCATGTTTATTCTGTTCTTTTTTTTTAAAAAAAGAAACAAGAAACAAAAATAGTTACGATTCTTATGAAACATATTTTTGTTTTTAGTTTTTAAAAAGCAAGAAACGAAAAATAGGAAACAAGAAAAAGGAAATGAGAAATAAGAACGTCATCAAACATACCCTAAATGTTTGCTTCTTAGTTTTCAAATATTTATTTTAATTTATGGACTAATTTAAAAATATATCATTTTAATCTTCGCTATTATTTTGTCGTTAATTTTTTTTTTTTTTATAAACAAGTACAAAATCGAAATTAAGGAGGGGAAATGAACCCCTCAAAATCAATACAATCCGGACCAAACCAGTTTTGGGAGCACATAAAGTGTTGGACTCGTTTTGCTAGATTATGAGCAGCTACATTCATACTACGGTGACCATAGATAAAGCGAATCGTCGTCCATTGCTTGATTGTGCGTTGAATGTCCTATGCATAATCCACCGTCTCCGTTAAGTCTTCATGTTCATCATTAATCAAAGCGATAACATTAGCAGAATCCGATTCAACCACCAACGGGGAAGTGACATCATGAACAGAAGCCAACCTGTGATGAATAACAACCAATTCACACACTAAAATCGACCGAGCATGAATCAAAATACTTGTAACCTGCACCCATAATGATGCCATTGTAATCTCGCAGAATCCAGCCTAAACCACCTTTTGCTTCCTACTCATTCCAAGCCGCATCGACATTTAGCTTTACCCACCCCTGTGGAGGCGGTGTCCATTCCATAATTGTTCTTAAAGAAGGGCGATTGACACCACTGCCCTGAAGAGTCTCTCCTCGCTGGAGAATCTCTTGCAGATATCCTTCCGCAGCCTAAAAAACTGACTCCCAATTCCGTGCAAGCCATTAATCGACCCATGAACTAACTCGTTACGATACGTCCAAATTTGCCAGATAAGGAAAATGCTCTTGCAAGTGGTCTCCCAACAATTGAGACTCATCAACCAACCAAAGTAATTTGCCACTGTCCATCTCTTCTTGTTATCATAAAACAAAGTCGCAAGATTAGGTAAAAGATAATTCCAACATAGA
Source organism: Trichosanthes cucumerina (assembly GCA_036507285.1). Lineage (NCBI taxonomy): Eukaryota > Viridiplantae > Streptophyta > Magnoliopsida > Cucurbitales > Cucurbitaceae > Trichosanthes > Trichosanthes cucumerina. The sequence goes on along the minus strand of CM071842.1, from coordinate 7,455,834 downwards.
GAAGTTACCTTTCAACCCCAGAGAATATGCACGGTTGTTTATGGCAAAAGATGACAAAGCGGACAAGTTGGGTCAATGGCCAACCCTTTCCCGACCAGAGCACTATTTGTTGGCAGAATATTATGGATAGCTCTCCAACAACAGATTTTCATTTTCGCTGGGACCGGAGACTGCCAAAGTTGCATCCAAAAATTTCCATGATGTGTACCACTTGAACACGAAGGGAGGTGAACCTTACATTCGCTCAGTCCTAACTTGTACGCACTTTTAACTGAAAAAAACCTCATTCGGTGTAAGTTTCCAAATTACCTGATCCGAAGCTCTTCGCGAAGTCAATGAGATATTTCTAATAATCTCATCATCAATTGCCAAGAAGTTAGATCTAATGGCCTCCATCTTCCAAGACCTATCATCATTGATTAAAAAACTCACCTCTTTGTCAACCAAATCTTTCATTGCCCATAAGGGTTTATCTCTCCCCGGAATGGGGAACCAGGGGTCATTTTTAATTGAAATTTGAACACCACAACCCACTTTCCAACGATACCCTTTATCGAAAAGATTACGCCCCCATAAGATACTTCTCCAGATGTACTACGAGGGATTATGACCCAATTGAGCTTTTAAAAATTTTCACTCTTGAAATAATGTCCCCAAAGCACTCTGGAGAGAAGGCTACCAAGATGTCTAAGGAGTCACCAGCTCTGTTTGGCAAGCATAGCTTGATTATACAAAAAGACATCACGAAAGCCAAACTCACCTTCTAGCTTGTTTGTGAAAAGGTATGACCAACTCTTCCAATGAATCTTTCGCTCTGCAGTATGTTGGGATGTATGTCCTCATCTCGTGTAGTTTGTAATATTCCAAGTTGCAAATGAATAAGAGTTATTTATTTCAACATTGTGTAATAAATAAGAGGTATTTATTTAAACTTTGTGTCTCGCATTTTTCATAAACTTAATCCAATAAACTAAGCTCCAGGGTCATTGTATTATGAGAGAACTAAGAACTTGAACGGTGTGTAGTGGACACACGGGGAAGATCACGTTCGAGTTAATGACCCGAATGGTCTCTGATATATGGATAGGGTTGGAGACCTAATCTCGGATACTGCTTGTGGATGCGGCTGCTTTGTATTGGATACAAACGAGGTGATCGACTCGTTCATGTGGTTGACATGCGAGTGGGGGCATCTGTGCAATGAGATTGTACAAGGCCAGGACCGTGAATTATTAGACTTATGCGATGTAACACTTTATTATGATATAGAGCTAATAAATTCGTAGATGATCATTAGTATTTGGACGACCTTAATCTGGCGTGTCACGGACTCTGTCTGCGCGAGTGCCGTCGCTTTGACTAAATGCGGGTGAGGGTGACCACATTGTTGCTTTCGCTCAATATGCCTATCTTCAGGGGCGGGACCACGTGGGGAGCTGGGAACTTGACTCACGAGAAGGAATTCACTCGTTCCCGACTTAGGGAAACTAGAGGGTTGTTCCCTTAAGTCTTTGTCTCGAGGCTTGAACAACGGGGCCCCACTCTCTCATTGGCCCGAGAGGGTTGTTGTTTATGGTTGGACCATGCAACGCGATTGTTCATTAGAGAAGCGAGTGGGACTTAAGGAGCAAGAGGTAGACACATGGGTAAAGCGGTAATTTGACCCGGTTGTGACTACGAACAACAACTGTGAAGGGTCGACTCATGGGTATTGGTTATATCGATGGACACAACTTGTCCTACGGTGATGAGAGTGCAACTACGGGATTTAGTGGAGTGTTACCGTAGCTAATGAATGTTGAATAACAGGGTCAAAGAGTTTGTGAGTTAGTCTCGGATCATTGGAGCTCGTCACGTGTAGGTCCATTAGGTCCTCGGTTGGCTCAAATTGGACAAATTGAGGGTTTCTGATTTGGTGTGAATTTGAAGTGTTCAAATTCATTATTTGGGTATTTATGTCATTTATATGAGATATAGATGACATAATATATAGTTTGATGTGAATGAGATTCATAATAAACTATAGTATAGCCTAATTGATTAATTAGTGCTAATTGGAGAAATTGAATTGAGAGAAATTAAATTGAATGTGATTCAATTTATAATTCCACATTTATGCAAATGAGATTTGTATGATAAGGTATGAGATACCTTATATTATATAATATGCAAATGTGATTTGTATATTATATGGTTGTGGTAAAATTGTGATTTGGTGGAGATTTTAACTCCATCACACAATAGTATTTAAAGGCTTTGCAAGAAGCCTTTGGTGTGCCATTTGCCATTTTTTGGATTTCCATCCAAAGAGAGCAAGTGTTTTCTCTCTAGAACTCTCTCAATTCTCTCTAAAATTCTCTCCTCACCCAAAAACAAAGGGAGTCTCACTCACTCTCCCTCAACCTCCCGAGAACAACCGAGAAGACCCTTTGGAGGTGTCTCCCTGTTCGGATCGTGGTTCGTGTTCGAGGAGAACGTTGGATCGAGAGAGATCGTGACCGGAGGAGAAGAGGATTGAAAAAGTGTTCTTCAACAAGTAAGTAGTTTGTTTCCTAACTGTTTTCTTCTCCTATTTGCATGTTTAGCCTAGGATCTATGAGATGGATTCAATTTTAAGATAGGAATTACATAACGGATCAACGACGTTTCACAACGTCTTCCGCTGCGGGAATTCAAAATCCCTTCACAGTATTGGTGCCCCCACCAAAACTTAGCTCACATGGAGTTGATTTCATTACACAAATTCAGTGGTAGTTTAAAGCAACTTATCGCATACGTCGGAATGGCCTGAGCAACCGTCTTGATAAGAACCTCTCTACCTCCTGAGGAGAAGAATCTGGACTTCCAACCCTAAAGAGCCTTCCAAACCCTTACTTTGATAGATCTAAAAACCACTGCCTTATTCCTCTCGTTTTGTGACGACAAACCTAAATAGCTCCCTAAGAAGTGCGTATAGGCAACATGAAGTACTCTTCCAACCTCTTCCTTCGTTTCCTGCGAAGTGTTAGCACTTACCACATACCTGGACTTCTCGTAGTTAACCAACTGACCCGACGCCTGCGCATAACAATCCAAGAATTCTACGAATGGATATATTGTCCTCCCTCGTTGCTTGAAAAAAATAAGAGGCTACCATCTGCATACAAAAGATGGTTTATACCTAGGCAACATCTATTAATCCTCAGACCCTGAAAACTACGAAGTTGTTCTTCCCTACATAACAGACTCGAAAGTCCTTCAGTATAGATCAGGAAAAGATACGGAGAGAGGGGATCACTCTGCCGCAACCCTCTCGTGGGCTGGAACTTATAGTGGACGACACCGTTCAAAAGAATCGAAAAGGTGACCGTCTCCACGCACCCCATTATCAGATCAATCCAAACTTCATCGAAACCCAACCTCTCTAGGGCCTTACGTAGGTATAACCATTCCACCCTATCGTAGGCTTTACTCATGTCCAGTTTCAGAGTAGTCATCCTTTTCCTTCCCACTCGTTTTGATTTCAAAGCGTGAAGACATTTAAAGCCTAACATAATGTTGTCTGAAATCAAGCGACCAGGGATAAACGGTGATTGCGTTGGTGAGATTAGCTTTGAGAGGAGCCTTTTCAATCTATTTGGAAGAACGCCTTAGCTATTATCTTATACCCCACATTACATAAACTGATGGGTCTGAACTCAGACATCTTCCTAGGTCTGGCCACTTTCGGGATGAAAGTAATTAGGATATCATTTGCACAACCCCTATTACCTTCGTTATTGAGGTAGTCCAAACAGAACTTGATTGTGTCATCCCCTACGATGTCCCAGAAGGCTTGGTAGAAAACTGCATGCAGACCGTCTGGACCTGACGCCTTATTCGATTGCATGCTTTTTATCACTACTTCCACCTCCTCCCTTGTAAAAAGACTTGTCAAAATCCTATTATCTGCTTCTGTTACCCTGGAATCAATACAGTTCATAACTTCCCTTATCTCAGACAAAGAAGGATGACCAGAAGTAAACAACTTTTCAAAGTACTGAGTTGTAATTTGATCTCGTCTTCAATACCAGTCACAGGATTTCGTCTCCGACGTTGGGTCGCTCTGATATAGAACCATTTAGTGTTAGAATCCCCCACTTAAACCAATCCTCCCTAGACCGTTGTTTCCAATAACACTCATCTTCATCCAAATACTCTTCCAGATCTTTCAGCTTCCTTTTCCACATCTGCCAATTATGGTCTCCTAAATTACCTTCCAGAGCCCCTATTTCTGCTTAAGTCTTCCTTATTGCACCCTTCAGGGACCCCCAAGCCTTTGAGTGTTCTATTTATTTAGTTCCTTGAGACAATTAACTAAGTGGCTATTAAAGTTGGTGTCCATATCATTTCTTCTATTTCTCCAAAAATTTTCCATTACTTCCCTGTAATCGTTAATTGTTTAACTAATAGATTATGTATTTTTTTTTAATATATGTATCAATATACCACGTCAATATTTATTGTAGTCACATAAATTTAGTTAATTAAGGTGGGGGTATTGAGTGAGTGAAAATTAAGTGGAAAACAATATCAACCTATAATTAAACTTTTTAAGTTAGATTAAAATAGAGCATAACTCTAAAATATTTATTTTTTAATGTTGGGAAATAAAAATAAATATTATGAAAGTGGGGAGATGAAAAGGATTTTAACAAAAATTAACCAAATAAGTCGCTAAATTTACATTCTTTTATAACTTTCACATCAATTACTTTTTTTTAAGTTCCATATCAATTAGTATTTACCACTTTAATATTTTAACTTTTTTTAATGTATTTTGACAAATACCATTAATGAAACATTAAAAAATGTGAACATTATACAAATTAGATTAAAATATCATTTTGATTATTGTATTTGAGTATTGTTTCATTTTGGTCCCAGTACATTCAAATGTCCAATTTTAGTGTTTGTACTTTCAATAAAGCTTAAAATTGGTCTCTTTGATAAGTTTGAAATTAATTTTTATCAAAATTGGTTAAATAATAGTAATAACTTTAATAAAAAAAAAAGACACAATGTGAACATATTTTCAAAATTTGCAAAGGAAAAACTAATAGGAACTATTTTTTTTAAGAAAAATTAACAATAAACTAATAGTAGGTACTAAATTTAAACTTTATTGAAAGTAAAATGACTAAATTTGAACATTTGAAAGTACATGAACCAAAATAGAACAATGCTCAAAATACAAAAATTAAAATAATATTTTAACATACAACTTAAAATAAATTGATATATATACGCAATAAATTCAGTATCAACTTTTCGTGTGAAGTTTCAACTTCATCAATTTGATTTGTCCACTGATTTTAAAAAAAAAAAAAAAAAAAAAGCAAAAATGTTATCTCATTAATTTTAATAAAAATCAAACTTGGCATAAAAAAAACACAAACAAAATTTCTAAAGTTGCTTCCACAAAAGATTATTAGAAAGAAAAATTTACAATTACTTATTTAAGTGTAAGGTAAATATTAATTACAACACTTATCTAAGCTAATTAAATCACAATTTGATACAAATAGTACATAGTTCAAATGCTTAAAACATTATGCATCTATTCCAAAAATTATTGATCTTAAGTTTAAGGTACTGTCAAGTTCAAGGGTAAAAATAGAAACTTTGATACAAATAGTACATAGTTCAAATGCTTAAAACATTATGCATCTATTCCAAAAATCATTGATCTTAAGTTTAAGGTACTGTCAAGTTCAAGGGTAAAAATAGAAATAGTTTCGGTAAATTTCTAAAATTATTGTCGCATTTTATGTTGAGACGATGCAACCAAAAGTCAATCTGAATATAGCTCAACTGATTGAGAGTCAGATATACTCTCAACTAAGAGATTAGAAATTTGAATCTCTCACTCCCACACACGTATAGCTCAAGAAAAAAAAAATGCAACCAAAAGATTTTTGAATCCAAATTGGAAACAAAAACAACCCATAAAATTATGTTGTATATATGCCACGATTGTACTTATCAAGAGCAAAATAGCATTTTTGAGAACAACTCTTTGTCACACACGTTTTTATCATCACATTATGAACCAACAAACAAACAAATATTGGCGTTGGTTGCAATAATATCAAAAGATTAAGAAGCATCCTCTTCGTGTGGGACAAGTTTTCAAGAGATAGATTATTAGAATGTCGTCAACCTAGTTCGTAATGTTTTTTTCTTTTTTCTTTTTTCCTCGAGTTTATTCATAGGCTCGTTGTTTATAGGGGTGTTAAAAAAATTAATGTGATTCAAAAAACTCGATCTGCAACTCAAACAAATGTCGTTATATGATTTGAGTTAAGTTATAAAATCGTTAGACTCGTTGTTTATAGGGGTGTTAAAAAAACCAATGACTCAAAAAACTCGATCTAACACTTAAACAAATGTTATATGATTTGCGCTGAGTTATAAAATCGTTTGAGTTTGTGAGTTGGATTAGACAACTGAAGAAGTTTATGAGTTGAGTTGGTTCATAAATCTATATGAAACTACTTTGACTTGAATTAAACTGAGACCTAATTAAACATATATAATTAGTTTTAAATTAAAACATATTTGTATTATGCTTATGATAAAATTATGAGTGCATATATGTTTGTTTTTTATTTTAGGTTAAATTATATATTTAGTCTCTATAGTTGGAAGAAAATTAGAATTTAACCTCTATGGTCTTAAAAATTAAAATTTCGTTTTTACGATTTAATAAAACATTATAAATAGTCTTTATAGTTTAATTTGCATAAAACTTCATAAATAGTCCATACGTATGAACTATTTATGAAGATTATGGGCTATTTATGATGGTTTTATCAAACTATAGGGACCAATTCTAAAATTATAGAGAATAATTCTAACTTTTTCAAAAATAGAGACCAAAATGGTGATTACTTTTAAAATGATTCATTCTTTAACAACTACAAATAATTTTGTCTTGAAGTATAACTTTTCATAATTTGGATTGATATGGGGTTATTAATCTGAATTCTATGTTTAAAAATAGTAAAATAAATGCTTAAAGAGATCAAAAATATATATATATATATATATATATATATATATATATATATATTTTTTTTTAAATAATAATTTTGATATGTGACTTGGAGAACTCAAACTAACCTTAACTCAACCAAATATAATTAGAGTCGAGTTATGTTAAGTTTATTATTATTTAATAAGGATCGTTTAAGTTAAAGGAACTTAAATATAATTTTAATTTAGTTGGGATTAAAAGTTATATATATATATAATTTTTTTTTTTTGAAAAGAGATTAAAAGGGACTTCAACCAATAAACAACCAACATTAAAATATACATAAGATGAGAGAGAAGTTGTAAACAAATGCGCATGACATGACAAATGAGAAACAGTGAAATTAATGTTCCAATATTATTGAAAAGGAAAGGGAGACATTTTTTTATAGTCTCAAAAAAAAAAGGAAAAAAAAAAAGAAAGACATTTTTGTTTAAAAAAAAAAAGAAAAGAAAAAAGAGGAAGACATTTGTTTTTGTTCAATATGGTATTCTTGACTTGCAAAGATAAATTTGTAAGCTTATTATACAAGTTTGCGTTATTTGCAATGTTTTAAAAAAAATATGTTGATCTTTCTCTCTCTATTTTTTTTTAATTAGGTGTTTAGTTCATGAATTTTCATATATTTATATTTAATAGGTCTTTCAATTTTAAAAAATATCAAATAAGTATCTAAAGTCTTGTTTTGTACGTGATACGTTTTCATCTTTATGTTTTTTAAAACAAAAAATACAAGAAAAATGATTAAAAAAAATTCATGTGCTACAATTATTTTAAAAAACTGATTAAAAAACAACTTCAAAAATGACATATTTTTGGAAACAACACTTTTTTAAAAAAAAATTATGAAAACAACAGATACACTCCTTAAAAAAGATGTTTTACCCCGACAAAATCTCTACAATGGTATGACCTCATATCAATGAAGATAATTGTCCTCACTTATATACCCATAATCAATATCTTCCTTAGCCAATGTGAGACATTTGTTTGCACTCCTAACAATCCTCCACTCGAATAAAGTATCACACTTGAGCCTCTCCTCGAATAGATCCGTCCACTCCCGACTGAGAGCTTGCTCTTCATCTCGAGACACACAAGACATAACCGACAAGGGCACAACCGGTTCGATTAGAGCACCAATACAGATCACACTTGCTCTTATCAGGGTGTTTGTTCCACTTTGAGGATTCCTCTACCACACAGCTAGATTTTTACACTATGACTATGATACCAATTGATAAGGACAACGAACCCCGACAAATCTCCACATACGATATTGTCCACTTTGGGCATAACCTTCATAGTTTTGTTTTTGGTTCCTACCAAAAGGTCTCAAACCAATGAAAATAATTGTCCTCACTTATATGCCCAGGATCAATCCATTTCGTAGCCAAAATGATTGAAGATATTTATAAAAGATTATGTTATTGATTTAACTAGCAAAACATTGTATAAACATTAATCATTTTCGATGATTTCTTTTTCTTCCTCTTACTAAAAGAATTTATTTTGTTTTTCTGGTTAGAAAAGATTTATTTATTTTATAAATTTTACTACTTCGATTTCAAGAAACCATAAATATTTTGAACCATCTCTCCTTCTGTCATATTTGTTATCTCTACAATTTTTCTTTTCTTTTTCGACAACAATAAATTCAAATCCACTATAGTACAAAATAATTATATTAGTTTTTTCCTATATATTTGATTTTATGAAACACATATTAATCTTTTTCTACATTTTCAACTTTCAACCAAATATAGTTTTCAAATTTCAAATTAAAATTAAAAAATTTTAAATTGGAACTAAACATGTTTTCAAATATAATGAAAATAAGAAATTTAGGGTCTGTTTGGTATGCAATCCAGATTCTGTTTTATGTTTTCGGATCCACTGAATTTAGTGAATGTGTGTTTGGCAGATGTGTTTTCGAAAACTGTTTTCGGATTTTGTGATCCAAATAGTAGAAATTTTGAAAACAACATTTTTATGTTTTCATTGTATCCAGATTCGGAATTTAAAATTTTAAAATGCATAATTATATTAAACAAAGATAAAACTTTTAATAAATACAATATTTTATGTTATAAAGTCAATTTACTTTTGTTAAGTTAAAATATGTATGATATAATATATATATTATAAATTATATAATATTATATTATAAAATGATAATTCTATAAAATTTATAAAAATCATGTTCATAAATTAGTTAATAATGACCTATATTCCAACTAATAATTAGTTTTGTAACTACACCTAATTTTATGATTTATAAATATGTTATAGGGCACACTTAAAACAACTGAATGTAATCAAATTTCTAAATCTGCTACCAAACGCATATCTGAAAACATGAAATACAACTCTGTTTTCATTGAATCCTTTGTTTTCAAATTTCTGTTTTCAGATAACTTACCAAACAAGCCCTTATTTTTATTTTCGATTGTCAGGAATTTCTGTTTTCAGATAACTTACCAAACAAGCCCTTATTTTTATTTTCGATTGTCCCTGACATTTAATACTTGACCTATTATACACAAATATGAAAATGTAGCCTTATTCGACAAATATTTGTTTTTTGAAAATTAAGCTTATAAACACAACTTCTACTTATGAGTTTTTTTCCTTTATTATCTACTTTTAACACATGTCTTTAAATTTTAAACCTAATTTTTGAAACCTTAAAAAAAATTAAAAACTTGTTTTTTTTTTCAATTCAACTAAAAATCCAATGCTTTCTTAAAAAAAATAAAAATCACTATACGAAAATGGTGAGAAAAAAAAAATCTTATTTTTCAAAAACCAAAAGTCAAATAATTATGAAATGAGACCTTAAGAGCTATTTAACACTTTTAAAACTTTAGAGATCTATTAAACACAAAATTAAAAGTTTAAGAATTAAGTAATTTAACCCCTCTTTTCTTTAAATTGAAATATTTTATGAAAGTGATTTTTTGGCACTCTTTAAGATATGTTTGGGAGTGATTTTGGCATGATTAAAATCACTTTTGTAATTGATAAAATCACTTTTCTTTCTAAAATTGATGTTTGACAAATGTTGAAATTGATTTTAGAAAAATAGAAAATCATTTATAATTGATTTTCTAATAATTAATTGAGTGGTGATTTTTGGTGGGGTGATTGACCCGGAATCACTTTTTTTTTAGGTTTCCTCTTCTCTCTCATCTCCACACCATGTGTTTAGTTGGGTGATTCAATAAAGTGATTTTTATTTACATTTTTTTTTTATATTTATGGCCAAGTTGTTGTCATTCTTTTTTTTATTGTTTTTTTTAAATTTTTTTCAAAAAGTAAAAAAGTCTCACTCTCCAAATTGATTAGATTTGTCAAAACCCACTTTTGATGCAATAACTTTCTTTTTATTTTTTTCTTAAGATTATTTGTTTTTGTTTCTACAAGAAAAAGGAATGAATGAATTTGTAGATGATTATTTTGTTAACAAAAATGTCATCTTATATAATTGATAATGATAATATTAATATTTTTTTTTACAACATATGAGACAGGGGATTCAAACATCTGACCTCTAAGGTGAGCAAAAAAACATCGAAAACCGACACGACCGATCGAAACCAACCGAATCGAGGACGGTCGGTCGGTTTTGTGAAGTTTTCGGTCGGGGTCGGTTTTGGCCTTCACAAAACCGACCGAACCGACCGAAAAAAAAATAAAATAATAATAATAATAATTAAAAAACTAAAAAAAACTAAAAAATTTCTCAAAATAATAAAATAATAATTATAAATCATTAAATAATAATAAAATAATTATTATAAATTATTAAATAATTAATTAAATAAATATATATATATATATATATATATATATAAGCATGATCAAACAAGCCAGCCCCTCGGTCGATTCGGTTTTGATAAGGTTTTTCAAAAAAAAAAAAATTTCCCGACCGAACCGTCGGTCGGTTCGGGGGTCGGTTGGGGTCGAAAACCGACTCCGACCGAACGATGCTCACCCCTAGGCCTCTTGATCAAGAGTATATATTTTATGCGAGTTGAATCATGTTCATGTTGACAACTAATAGCTCTTTAGACGATAGTGACACTAAAGAATTCGACCATTTAATAGAAATTGAATGTACAATGGTTATTTATTATGATTATTCTAGATCGAATGAAATATATGTATTTCGAATTTTATTTTGATATTTATTATGTGTTTTTACTTAACATATTAGTCATGTTAACAATAAAATAAATGAAAAAAAATAAAAAAATAAATATTTATCATAATTATTTTGTTAAATAATTTATTAATATAAAATATCATTTTTAGGTAATTTGGTAATTATAAAATCACTATTGAAACCAAACGTAATAATTAAAATTCACTTTTAAATATAGAAAAATCAATTCTGAAAATTCGGAACCAAACATCAATGTGATAGTATGAAAATCAATTTTGATAAATCCATTATGCTAAAATCACTATTTCTAACATTATTCTCAAACATCCTCTTAATTAGGTTGAACACTTAATCATTGGGCATTATTGATATGTTTTACAAAATTTCGTTTTTATGAAAAATGTGTACAAATCCCATATATATTCGGCTCCTTGGACTTTGGGCTTTTGATTCTCTCTTTTCCTTTTGGGTTTTTCTTTTAAAATTTTATTTTGGGCCTTTTTCTTTGGGCCTAGAATGGACTCCACTTCTCAATGACTAAATAGAAAGAAAATTTCCCATTTTGCCACTAATTTTCATCCATTTATTACATTTATAGCCTCAGGCGTCACAGTTTTTCAGTTCCGGCTCCAAAGCCTCAATCGGCGACGAAGAAGAAGCTTTAATCGGGAAAAATGGTGGCGTCTAATTTGAAATCGGAGACTATGGATCTGATGCAGAAGAGGAGCGCTATTGAGGCCCAGATGGATGCCATCATTTCTCGCCTTTGTCAGCCTGGTGGTCCTGGACTCTCTGGAAATCTCGTCGACTCTGAGGTGATTGCAAATTGCAATGGCGTCTTCTGTTTTCTTGTTTTTCTGATTAGGTTTTTGTTCTGAACTCCGAAGGAGAAATTTCCATTTCGAGTTTGAAAGAAGATTTTGTGGAGTAGCTAATAGCCCACAATTACGTTTTATTCTCGATTCATTTGCTATAGCGAAGGTGTGTTTAAAAGCTTTGGAATATTGAGCATAATTGAATTTGGAATTTGCTTGGCTTGCAAGTATACGATCAATTTTTGTTTTGATGTGAAGTGGATAATAGTTTTTAGTCAAACTGAGTCCAGAAGAAGCTTGATTGATTTTTTGCAGCTCCTTGATTGGATGTCGTGTGTTTAGAACTTACCTTGTTCTCTCTCTCTATATATATATAATTTTTGCAGGGGTTTCCTCGTTCAGATATTGACATTCCAGTTATTCGGTCAGAGCGCCGTCGGCTTACTGGTAGAGTGCTAATCTTTTCATATAAACATAGTTTTAGTTATGGTGTGTTAAAGAGCGTTTTATCAGTAATATTTGAGAGAAACAATTTATGAAGTAGGTCCAAAATCCCCCGGGACTGTCTCTTTAATCTTAGAGTGATTGGATACCGTAATACAAGTAAATTTTAAGTTGTCTTTAGCATCGTCCTAAGTTGGAAATGTGTTCTTCTTTGTTTTTCTGCTTAGGTTTATAAGGATTTGAATCAAAATGTGGAATTCATTCTTCTTTCTGTTGTTTTGCTAATGAGATATTACTTCTGAATGCCTTTGTAATTCCATTGTCTACTTATTTTTTCATTTTTGACGTTCTGTTTCTTATCCAAAAATAAATAAATAAATATTAAAAAAAACCTTCATTTTGGATGGTGGGATTCAAATCATAGATTAATGTTAATTACAGCATAGCTCATTGGATAAGACACCAATTAATATCTCAAAGGTCAATCATTTCTCTCCTAAATTAATATACATCAAAGTGTTGACCTGTTATTCTATTGTTTGTAGAGCTGAGGAATGACCACACGGAGATCACTGAAAAGATTAATCAGAACATACAAGTTTTGCATTCTGCAAGGCCTGCTTCCAGCTTGTCAGTTTCTAGGGATGCAGGTAATTATGAGGTAGATGTTATGCTACTGAAAGACAGTTGTCGATTATTCTTACAAGTTACATGCCTCAGTTTTTTTTTAAACAAGAAACCAAATACATTCCTCAGTTGCAGCTACACTAGAATTTCTATTCTATAGTTAACTAATTCAGGGAGAGTTCAACACTTACACAATTTGGATTCTGCTTCGTTTTACGAAGGGGACCAAGGGGTTAGAAGGGGGCTTCATAATTAATTTGTTCAGTTGGCTAATTTCCTTACATAATTATATGTTATTGTTAACAAGCCAATCCCTAAAAATCTGTAGGAGGAGGTAAAATTTTTGGTGAGTTGTTAGTACTTTGTGGTAGCATCCACTGAGCTCACTACACCTACAACTAAAATAAACAAAACATGGATTGTGAGTGGGGTGAGGTGTTTTTAAGATCATATGAAGTTATTTCTTAGAAATATGGAAGTTGATTTTATTTTCAAACTGCGAGTCTGTGACTGATCACTTGAGAATGTTGTGAAGGTTTTATATTTGTCAAATGCAGCAGATTGAAGTGCTAATGATTAAACAAGTGATATTTTGTTTGCTACTCCTAAAAATGATTTTGATGCAGGAGAAAGGGGAAAGTTTTGTTTGGAGAACTTAGAGAGGAAGAGGAGACTATAAGAAAAAGAGAAGAGAGATCTGGAAGGATAATGAGGATATTTAAGGAGAAAAGGGATTTGGCTTAGGTTTATGTCGTAAGCAATCAATAATAATAGTTGAGGGACTACAATATTATTTGTAAAAATTTGAAAAATGCCCTAATACAGGGAAACATTTGCCATTATGTCACTAAACGATGTAGGTGAAAAGTGAAAACTAATAGTTCTTCTTGGTATTTAGGGATTTGACCAAGGTTCTTTGGTTTACTGCTACTGCTATGAAAGCTTTTCATTTGGATGTGTGGATCGAATTATTGAGATAGGTGTAGAGATTTTGATTAGTGTGGGATGTAGCAAGATTCTTAGTGTCTAATTGGTGTGTCCTCTTCCACATTTTTTTTGTCTGACTATTTTCCTTCCCTGATTCTTGCGAACTGGGTACCTCTGTGTTGCCTACTTGGCTTTATGGGAGAATCTTGATCTTCCCACACGTTCACGGTTTGCCTTTTCAAGAATTTTGTTTCTTTTAAAACAAAATAACAACAACAATAACAACAATAATGATAACCAGAATAATAAAGCCATCACATGCCTGCCGATTTCACAAGTATATATATCCTGTACTGTACTAGAATCGCCTGCAGATATCTTGCTATTGAAAGTTGTCTGAAGATGTATGTGCCATTTGAATAATCATCTGGGGATCAATCCTGATTCTTCCTATTTCATTCAACTATTAGGGAATACAGAGGGTTCAAATGACCGAAGGTCATCTGTCACAACTGTTACATCCCCACCCTTAAATGGTATTTCTCAGAGCAACTCTTCCACTACCATGGACATAGATGCGAATGGGAGTATACCGTTTGCACTGGTTGATGAAATAGCTGATGCATCACCAGCAGCAGATGATGGACTACAACTAGGTGATCAAGTTTTTAAATTTGGGAATGTCGAGGCCGGTGATGATCTGTTGCATAAGCTTGCCTTTGAAGCACAGAGTAATCAAGGTCGTCCAATACCTGTTGTGGTTATGAGGCATGGTACTCCGGTCAACTTGACTGTGACACCCAGATCATGGCCAGGCCGGGGTCTCCTTGGGTATGTGCTTTGCTTATCATTTTTACACTTGCTTAATTCTCAATTTAGTCAAGAAAATCAAATTAGTAACACGATTCTTGAGGTAAAAATATGCTTTCTGTGACAACTGAAGAAATTGCCCTTTTTTCACTTGACATCCATTGACAACTGACACAAAGTTAGCAGTCTGAAAATGAAATTCTGTTCGGGGAAGCTCAATAAAGTAGTTTTTCTCCATAAATCTTGAACACTGCCCCTAGTTGAATCAATTAAAACTTCAAACTAATGATTGTTTCAATTAAAACTCTAGACTTTTACAAGTGAATCAATTTAGACCATTCATTAAGATTCTATTTTAAAACCGTTAACATATAAGTGAATCAATTTAGACTCTTCATTAAGATTTTGTTTTAAAATCATTGACACATCATTCTCATACATGTCTTTAGATATATGGATTAACATTATATTAGAGGACGATGCATTGGAATCAAATGGCTAGTGACAGCTTTTATTAATGTAAACAGGTTTTCGTCTTCTCTTTTTCCTTTGTTTTCCTCCCCTTGTTTAAAAATAATCACGTGATAATTTATCGCAAGTGAAAATAGTTATGAACTAATAATAGAGGGTCTAAATCGATTCACTTTTAAAAGTTTAAGGTTTTAATTGGTACAATTATTAGTTTAGAATTTAAATTAATATAACTGGCAAAGTTTAGGAGTATAATTTAATTTTTCCCCTATTTCTGTAGAATGACTTACTACAACTCATTACGCAAGTGCTACTTTTTCTAATGGGCTTTTGGAATTTAGTAGTACCCTTGAGAATGATCTGCTAGACTGACTGACCACTAATTCATTGGCACTGTTACTGCTTGCAGATGCCATTTTCGGATGTTGTAGCTGTCACTGGCCACAATCTCAGCCTGTCCTGTTGGTTGTCGAGAAGACAGTAAATCATTTCTCCTGCTGTTCTACACTCAATCTACTGGTTATAAATCTCTATGTCCCATATATGTTTGACAATTTTATCTCAACTTGTCTGGATTTAACCACTGATTGATTGCCCACCCCACCCCTTCTTTTTTTTTTTGTCATTTTGCCTGGAAACTCTGTAAATGGAAAGAATAGGATAATTTGCACTTTATGCCATTTTGGGTGTCAATTATTAGTATAAATTTGACCCTAAAGTTCAGATTTCTGAATTGCAGTTGTGGAAACTCCTTATGATGTCAACCGTTATGGTTTCTTGTTGCTTTTTGTGTGAAGGTACTCCAAAGACATTATTTTTCCTTTATGAAAGGTTAAATTATAAATTCAGTCCTTGAACTTTTAAGTTTTTTAAAAAGTGTTTGATAGGTTTTTGAATTTTAAAAATTATCTAATAGGTCCTTAAATTTTCATCAATTGGTCCTTGAATTTTCAATTTTGTGTGTAATAGGTTTTTGACCTATTTGTAGGGGATTCACAAGTTTACTAGCCACAAAATTGAAATTTTAGAGCCTAGTAATATACATAAAATTCAATTTTATATCTAATAGATTAGTTATTATTATTATTATTATTTTAATCTTTGAATATGTTAGGAACTTATTAGACACCGTTGAGAAAAAAAATGAAGGATGAAAAAAATATTGCATAAGCAATAATCAAACAAAGTCTCAATCTTTGTTGAACAAAGAGAGAAAATTGAAAATGAGAGAGTGGAATCCAATAGATTAATAGACTTCTATTGAAGTAGAAAATATTGGTGATACAAAAAATGTGGTATAAAATTGTTACACAAAAAATTTGGTATGTACTATGGAAGGTCACACTTATATAGGAAGAACAATAAAACCTATTTGAGATATACCAACTTAAAACTTAAAATAATAAAAACAACATTGATGGTAAATGTTTAAATTGAAAACTTAAAACTTAACCATTAAATCTAACAATAAATTATTTCAAAAAAAAAATCTAACAATAAATACAAAACTTAAAAAACACTAAATTGAAATTTAATTAAGAAAAAACCTCAAATCTCAACAGACACAAAATTAAAAGTTGAGGGGTTGATTAGACATCTTTAAAATTCGTGATTTTATTAGACACACAATTAAAAGTTTATGTATATATTAGACATTTTTAAAGTTTGGGGTCTATTAAACACAAAAGTGATAGTTCAGAAACTTTTAGACATTTTTTAAAGTTCAAATATTAAATATACACAAAATTGAATGTTTAGAGACTAAACTTGTATTTTTTTTTCTGAAAAGAAAACCTTCATTACGAAAAGAAAGATAAACTCACAAAAAAATACAACTAATCCAATAAGGAAAGTTCGAGAACTACACCATAGGGTCATCTTCTGAATTAGAGGACAAGACCTATACTCAGGCTTCAAAAGTGTTGCCTTTGCAAGAGAATGGGTAGCAAAATTACTAGACCTAGGACAGTATAAACAATCAAACTCCACCAAAGAGTGAGATATAGACTCTATCTCATTTAAAATAGATTTTGTCTCAAAGATATCTGAACCTAGAATATGCAAGGCACGAGCAACCTCCATAGAGTTGGTTTCGACTATCAAAGATTGGAATGGATTGCCTGCAAGCATGTTGATCGAAAGCAGGCTCGCACAAATCGCGACAGCTTCCAAAGATTTGATTGGTCACTTCCTCTTTCACTGCTGGTAGCCCACGCGGATGGGAGAGCCCTGGAAATCACGAACGACCCAACCAAGCCCACATTTGCCAGAAGCTTCACACCATGAGGTGTTCACATTTAGCTTTAAACTTCTTGGGGGTGGAGGAGTCCAGACAATTTTACTCCCATTGCCCTTCGACTTTGAAGTGAGGGGTGGTCTTCCTATCTCAACCAACTCATATAGGTTCTTGTCAATTGCCACCTGGAGTCTTCGAAACTATGGTAAGACCAAACTGGAAGAGTTATTAGAATTAATAAGAAAATATGGTAAGACCAAACTGGAAGAGTTATTAGAATTAATAATGAAGGCATTCCTGAAATTTCAAATACTCCACATTATCAAGATTGCCCTGTCGAACTCCTCCTCATTTAAACTTTTTTTTTATCCAATCCCAGATGTCCTTTGGCTTCTAGTGGTTCTTGCACACAGAAAAAAAATCTCCCAAAGATGGGAGATAGCTCTACCAAACAGATAAAACCCCACACAGTTTCAGATGATGTGGGCCGTCGACTCCACAAACAACAAGGGTTAGTAAAAATGCCTCTCTTTTGTATATTCTGAAAAGTTGGAAGAGCGTCGTTGATGATTTTTCATGTGCAAGTTTTTGCATGAAGGAGCACTTTAGCCTTCCACACTTTCCTTCAAAACATTTTATCTTTATTGTTTCCTGAAGGAGAGACCTTATTGACCCCAACAATATTGGCTAAGTGGTATGAGCTTTTGACTGTGAAGAGACCATTGGTGATGGGGCTCCAAATAATTTCGTCCCTTGCATGATGTGCTCTAGAGGTATGTTCAGGATGTCCTTAGCATCAAAACTTGTGAAGTTTGTTTTCTCCTCTCTTCATCTATTCTATTCATCTCGGAGGCATTTGACTCTTTTGTTCTTTAGTTCCTTCCTAACCCAAATTGGGGTGCTACTTTCTTTCATATCAAGCTATGGGTCCATGTCAAGACTTATGTGATTTTCGTTACCCACTCTCCATCAGTAGCCCTTTAGAAAAAGATCTTTCCCCCACACGATGCTCCTCCAAGTAAGATATAGATTTTTGCCTAGTTTTTTGCACCGAGGAAGTCCCCGTCTTTAAAGTATCTTCCTCTCAATACCGTGGCAAGAAGGCTTTTCGGGTTCTTAAAAATCCTCCAGTTATGTTTTGCGAGCATTGGTTGGTTAAACAAAGATAAGTCCTTAAACCCTAAGCCTCACCCGTCCTTGCTTTTACACATCGTTTTCCAACTCGCCTAGTGAGCTTTTTTCCTTTCTGTAGAAGAGCCCCACCAGAATTTGGCACAACATTTGTTTATGTCCTCACAAATATACTAAGGGAGACGAAAACAACTCATAGTGTATATAGGGATTGCCTAAACTATTGCTTTTATGAGGACCTCATTTCTCCCTTAGAGAAAAACTTTTATTTCCACATTTGAATAACTTTTCAAACTATGTCCCTAACTTTGAAAAAGATCTTCATTTTATTTCGCCCCGTTTGGGAGGGCGTCCCTAAATATTCACCTAGGGATTCCCTATAAGTGACGCTCAAAATCCTTGCAAGCTCTCAAGCTTTACTAATATTCACATTCTTGCTCGTATGACTTATCAAGATTTATTATTTGACGCGAACGTTGGGGTTTATGCCCTAAACTCGTGGTGTTTGTAATTGCTTCATGTTATGAATAAAGATTTATTTCTCATCAATTCTTGTAAACTCGTATTTAGAACTTAAATCCAATAAACTAAGTTCCAGAAAAAGCAAAAAGGAACATAACCTCTGATACGATAAACAGAATAAAACCATATCGAGGTCCTAATTGTACGACTTTGGGGTTATGTTTATGAGATCTTGAACCGTGTGTAGTGGGCACATAGGTAGAATCATGTTCAAGTAGATAACTCAAATGGTTTATAGTACATGAATAAGGTTGGGAACATCATCCTGGTAACACCATGGATGTGGCCCACTTTGTATTTGATACAAACGAGGCGATCCAACTCGTACATGTAGTTGATATGTGAGTAGGGGCATCCTGTGCGATGAGATTGTACAAGACCGGACCACAAATTATTAGACTACTGATGTAACATCGTTAACAGATTAGGATTAATAATTCATAGATGACCATTAGTTACTCGACCTGAATCTTGAGCGGGTTATGAGCTTCTGTCTGCGGGGGTTTGTCCTTAGACTAGTATGGGTGAGAGTGACCAGAATTGCCGACTCAATATGTCTACCTTCTCAGGGACGAAACCTCGTGGGGAGCTGAGAACTTAACTCTGCAAGAAGGAATTCACTCGTTCTCGAGCTAGGAAAATTAGATCGGTTGTTCTCTTAAGGACTGAATCTAGGTCTTGAACAATGCCCCCACCCTCTCACTGGCCCGAGAGGGACACTGTTTATGGTAGGACAATAAACTAGTTGTTCATTAGAGGATCAGTGGTACTTAAGGAGCAAGAGGTAGTCACATGGGTAAAATAGTAATTTGACCTAACTGTGACTATGAACAACCAGTGAAGGGTCGACTCACGGGCATTGGTTAAATCAATGGGCACAACTTGCCCTATAATGAGGAGAATGCAGCTACAAGTCTATAGTGGAGTGACTCGTAGTTAATTATTGTTGATTGACGAGATCAAAGAGTTTGATTAGTTAATCTCGTCTCATTGGAGTTCATGATCTGTAGGTCCATCAGGTCCCTCTGTTGGGCTCAATATGGATATATTGAGGGTATAAAGTTTTGGAATGAATTTGAAGTGTTCAAATTTATATAAGAGATTTATATCAATTATATGTGATAATGATTGATATAATATATAGTTTGATGTGAATATGATTCATATACTAAATTTGGATTAATTTCCAAATTATTGCTTAATTATGAAATTGTTTTATATTAGAGGAATTAAATATGAAAGACAGGTTAAAAATTGAATATGATTCTAATGTACATTATGCAAATATGATTTGCATAATAAGGTATGAGATACCTTATATTATGCAATTATGCAAATATGATTTGCATAATGCGTAATTTGTGCATTTAGTAGGATATTGGGTGGAGGAGGTTATCTCCACCTCACACCCTATATAAAGGTGCATTTTGATGCACATAACAAGGTTAGAAGTTTATTTTTTTAAAAAATTGGATTTTCCATAACTCAAAGTTCTCTCAATTCCTCTCAAAATCTCTCCCTTCTCCAAAAAGGAATCCCACCTATTCTCTCTCTCCTAGAGGACAACGAAGAAGGCTTTTTTGGAAGTATTCGGAAGCATCGTGATCGTTGAGAACGAGAGGAGCATCGTTGGTGGAGAAGAATTAGAAGAAGTGTCTTCAAAGGTAACCTTCTCTTCTCCATTATGCTTAATCTTATTTTCTATTTTTGTTGAAATTCATATAACGCAAATTGAGAGCAAGACGATTCAAAAACGCTTCTGCTGCGGGATACGATCCCTTCAACGAAAATCTTTCATAAATGGCTAAAATCTCCTTTATCTTCCTACAATCATCTTCCTTAGCTCTGAAATTCAAGAGGTTGTCGTTTGCAAAAAAGAGATGTATGAGATAAGGACAATAGTTATTTAAACACAAGCCTATAAAGTTTGAAAGAAGTTCTTCCCTGTTTAGCAGCGTCGAAAGCCCTTCAACACAAAGGAGAAAGAGATAGAAGGAGAGATGGTCACCTTGTCTCGACCCTCTCTAAGGAGAGAAATTCGCCTGTGGGATGCCATTTACCAACACTGAGTATTCAACCGTCTCAACACAATCCATGATCTTTGCAATCCACTTTGCATCAAACCCCATTTTGCTCATGATTCTTCGGAGGAAAGTTCACTTGACTCTATCATTGCTCATATCCAGTTTCATAGCAATGCCCTTTCTTTGCTCTTCCTTCTAGAGTTAAGCACATGGATGTGTTCAAAACCTAGGATGACATTATCAGATATAAGTCTTTTCAGGACAAAAGCAGACTAAGAAAGCAAAATGACCTGATCGAGCACTCTTTTCAATCTGTTTGCAAGGGCTTTTGCAATGATCTTATAAATGATGTTACACATGCTAATAGGTCGGAAGCCAGTCATCTGTGAGGGGTTTTTAGTTTTGGGAACAAAGAGATATACGTTATCTGACTAAACTTGTAATTTAACTTTAATGGGATTGAAACTTCATTAGTTTTTTATTTTTACCTTACCTAACTTTTTTTTCCGACTTTTAAACCACTAATGGTGGAATCTGTAAAATATGTGGGAGAGGAAAAATCAAGGCCAGGAGAGTTAGAAAAAGCTTTTAAAAGATATGGTTGAAAAGATGCATCAAAAGTTAAGCAAATGGAAGAAGTCTATTTTTTTTAAACCTACTACTTGTGGTAGAATCCAATTCATTTACCTATTTTTTTGTTGACAACCGTGAGTCTTCCATGTTTTTGGTTAAAATATTCTTTGGGTCATTCTCCTTTGAATTTCATTCCATTTTAATTATGTACTTTTAATTGAAGGGCAAGCGAAAATTGAAAAAACTGCTTAAATCGACCAAAACCGCTCATCGATTCGGTTGAAATCGGTTCAAGTTGGCAGTTACAGTTTATATTTAATAATAACCGATATTATTCGATTGGTTTTAGATTTGGCGAAATCAAACTGAATAAACTCGAGCCGAACTAAATAGTATATATATTTAAAATAAAACAATTATATCAAATATCATTCGTGGTCTCATTGGCATATGATGCGCCTTATAAGTTAGTCTTGAGTTCAAGCTTCTTTGTTTGTTTATTTTTTTAATTGAAGTACTTTGCCCAACATGTCGGCTAGTAGTCAAACGCTCTCGAATTGGATCGAAAATCGAACTGCATAAACTAACAGTTTAAGCAGTTCAGTCGGTTCGACTTGTATGAAACTTAAAGTACGAGAACCAAAATGATATTTACCTTATTTTAAACAGCTATGTGGAAACTGATCTGAGGTACTGATGTTGTTTTTCTCACCTTGTTAAATCAAAAGTGGTTGCTTCTTCCCACTAAGTTCAGTGGTCTTAGAATCACTATTACAATAAGAATTCAACTTTCCTTGTTAAATAGATGCTCGTGATTTTGATTTTTTTAGGAAGAATAGTTGAATTGGCTAAAAAAATATATTCTCGACCAAAAAGTTAAAAGTTTGAATTGTCACGCTTAGATGTTGAACTAAAAAACAACTCCAAAAAATATATTCTTGACCAAAAAGTTAAAGGCTTGAATTCTCACTACTAGATGTTGAACTAAAAAACAACTCTATTGGAAGTATGATGAGATGCTTTTGGATGGTTTATGTTGTATTTGATTAGTGATAATGATAGGATATGTTTTTAGTGTTTTCAGAGTATGTGTTTTATAACCTATCTAGAAATTAGATATCAATTTTAGAAGTTCCAAGCATATTTAGTTATATTTTTATATAAATAATATAACTAAATATAACTAGCGGTGGTTAACTGAATTCAGTTGAATCTCAAATATTATTAATAAAGTTATTTTTTTTTTGTTTGAGTACATCAACAATTGGGGGTGGGGGATTCAAACTCATGACCTCTTAGTCATGAGTCGTACATGCTCTTATTGACATTATTAATAAAGTTATTAATTTATCTTGTGTTATAATTTTTTTAGTTATTATTTTACAATATGATATAATTTATAATATATTATGTTTATATCCATTTTA
Organism: Trichosanthes cucumerina; assembly: GCA_036507285.1. NCBI lineage: Eukaryota > Viridiplantae > Streptophyta > Magnoliopsida > Cucurbitales > Cucurbitaceae > Trichosanthes > Trichosanthes cucumerina. The sequence continues at coordinate 7,432,602 of CM071842.1, read as the reverse complement.
ATTTTAACAAAAAATAAAAATAAGTCTATAAAATATAATAATATATTTATTAAAAAAAAATCATAATCTTCTTTGGTGTAATTTTGTCTTTTCAATTTTCTAAATTTATAATCGAGATCAAAATTTCTACCATTTGGATTATGGAATCCAAATTTTGTTTTAAAAGATAAGTACACCTCACAGGTCTTTTTTTTAACCTCTTTGATTGAGTGAATTTGAAAATCAAAATCAAAATCTAAGAACACATTTGATAACTGTTTAGGTCACGTTTGATAACCATTTTGTTTTTTGTTTTTTGTTTTTGAAAGTTAAGTTTATTTTCACTTAATTTCTCTACAATAGAGATCGTCTCCCTTAAGGAAGCATTTGAACTCTTAGCCAAATTCCAAAAATAAAGTAAGTTTTTGAAAGCCTACTTTTTTTAGTTTTCAAAAGTTAGTTTGGTTTTTGAAAATATAGGTACAAAGTGATAAGAAGACATATAAACTCATCAGTAGAAGTAGTATTTTTAGGTTTAAATTTCAAAAACTAAAAACAAAAAATAAAATGATTATCAAACGGGGCCTTAGTTTTTAGTTTGTAGTTTTTAAAAATTGTGTTTGTTTCTTCACAATTTCTCTCCATCTTCTCTACATTGATTTCTATTTTTCTTGAGGTATCATCTAAGTTTCTAGCTAAATTTCAAAAATAAAAACAAATTTTTGAAAACTATTTTTTTAGTTTTCAAAACTTAGATTGGTTTTTGAAAGTATAGGTACAAAATAGATAAGAAAACAAAGACACTCATTGTAGAAGTAGTATTAATTTTAGTTTTTAGTTTTAGAAAATTAAGCCTATAAATATTATTTCCACTTGGATTTCCATGTTTTTTTTTCTACTTTTTATATATGTTTTTTTTAAAAAGAAAAAAAATAAGTTGAAGACTAAAAAAAAGAAGTTTTCATAAACTTCTTTTTATTTTTGAAAATTGACTAGAAATTCAAATGTTTCCTTAAGAAAAATGGATTGTAGAGAAGATGAACATTATTGTAGATAAATTGTGAGGAAACAAGCACAATTTTTAAACAAAAAATTAAACAATTATCAAACGAGGCCTAAATTGCATACCAAACTAACGCTCTGATGATACCTTGTCATACCATTGCCAAAATTTAGGAAGTGATCTTTTCTACCAAAATTTTCCTTTATAATAACATTTTGGGAAGAACCATGGATGGGTGGAGTGCTTTTTAAATATGTGTATTTAGAACAAGAATGATATTTGGGTGTTGTTTAGGGATGAGAGCACCCAAGTGGTATACAATTCAAGTAGTAGCTAAAAAAATAAATTTTTTAATCGAAAAAAATTGCGGCTAAAAAGTGGGTTGCACCACAGTTGGGTGCAGCCTGGGTAGCACCTAAGTGTTGTCCTTATGACAATTATGAGCATCTCTTCTTTTTAAATATTTTCAGAGTTGTACAATATGACTGATTTTTTTTTTTAATGGTGAGTATAGGATATTAAACAAAACTTCTAACTTATACCATAGATATTAATATCTACACCAAATGAGTTATAAAATAAGTTTTGGATTATAAGAAATGGACATTAATTTTCCTCGAGGCTTAACTAATTGTTTTTTTTAATGATGGAAAGTGAGATTCTTTAATCGTAGAATCTTTTAATGGATGAGGTTGTGTAAATTTTTATTTGTATGACAATGGGATAATTACAAATTCATTGCTTGTTTTATAATTACCATTATTTTTATATTTTAAAAGTAATTTTAGACGTGTCTCATACGAATAACTCAACATAATTATTAATGTACTCCTTACTTTGAAATCGGTGATTCAAATTTTCTAAATTTATTGGATATATTTTTTTAACTTTTATTATTATTATTAACACAATTTTTGTTTTAACTTTTTTCATGATTGCTAACAAAATTACCACATGAACTTTTTAAATAGTGGTATTAACATTTTATGATGAGACTATAAACATTCAACTTTTGATGATGGTGATAATGAGTTAACTATAAAATGCATTTTGATGGGGAAGAAGAGTTTGTTAGCATGAAGCATGCCCCTCACAAATTGTACTTTAGGCTTTATGCATAAATCATGCCTACCATTGTTAGTTAATCATCAAATATTATATATATATTTTTAAAAACTTTCTAAGTTGAAGTTGTAGATTTGAGAGACTAAAATAAAACTAAGTCTCGTTTGATAACCATTTTGTTTTTTGTTTTTAGAATTTAAATCTAAGAATACTATTTCGACCAACGAGTTTATATGTTTTTTTATCTACTTTGTACCCATGTTTTCAAAAACCAAGGTAACTTTAGAAAACTAAAAAAAGTAGTTTTCAAAAAATTGACTTTGTTTTAAAAATTTGGCTAAGAGTTCAAATCTTTTCTTATCCCAGATGATCTCTATTGTAGAGAAATTAGGGGAAAATAAGCTTAACTTTCAAAAACTAAAAACAAAAAACAAAATGGTTATCAAACGGGGCTTTAGTATCTAAGATGTTTTATGAGAGTATGGCCCAATTATCATACTTTTTTTCAGATGATAATACAAATAAATTCATAGATAGAAGTAGTATTTATAAGCATGATTTTCAAAATCGGAATAGTTATCAAATGAAGCTTAAAATACTTATAGTTCAATAGTTGATTAAACATAAATGTAAAAATTTAGGTTCCGCTTAATAACTATTTGATTTTTAGTTTTTGAGTTTTTAAAATTAAGCCTAAAAATACTACATCTACCAATGAGTTTGTATATTTTCTTATATACTTTGTACCTATGATTTCAAAAACTAAGATGTTTTGAAAACTAAGTCCCCGTTTGATAACCATATTATTTTTTATTTTTAGTTTTTGAAAGTTAAGCTTATTTTCACCTAATTTCTCTACCATAGAGATCATCTCTTAAGTAACCATTTGAGCTCTTAGCCAAATTCTAAAAACAAAGTCAAGTTTTTGAAAACTGATTTTTTTAGTTTTCAAAACTTAGCTTGATTTTTGAAAACATAGGTACAAAGTAGATAAAAAAAGACATATAAACTCATTGGTACAAGTAGTATTTTTAGGTTTAAATTGCAAAAACTAAAAACAAAAACTAAAATGGTTATCAAACGGGGCCTAAAAAAATAGTTTTCAAAAACTTGTTTTTGTTTTTGAAATTTGGCTAGAAACTTAAATGGTACCTCAAGAAACATGAACTAATTGTAAACAAGATGAAAAGAAGTTGTGAAAAAACAAACATAATTTTCAAAAACAAAAAATCAAATGAGCGTGGCCTTAAGAATTAAACTATTTAGGTTAAATTACCAGTTTAGTTTTGAACTTCCAAGTTTGTGTCTACTACGCCCTTAAATTTTGAAAAATGTTTAACAAATCTCTAAATTTTCGATTTTGTGTCTAATAAGTCTCTAAACTTTAAAAAAAATTCTAACAAATTCCTACACTTTCGATATTGTATCGAATAAGTTCCGGAGTTTTCAATTTTGTATTTAATAGGTTATTGACATTTTTTAAAATCCACATACCTATTGGGCATAAAATTGAAAGTTTAAAAATATATCCAATTATACACAAACTTTAATGTCCAATTATACACAAATTTTAATTTTATATCCAATAAATTCATTAATTTTTAAAAAGATATATTGAAATTTTCAGCAACCTATTAAACTTAAATGTGAAAATTCAATAACCTATTTGACATTTTAAAGGTCGAGTGACCTATTAAATAAAAAGTTAAAAGTTTAATGTATTTCTAATTAAATTACAAATTTAGCCCATAGTTTAAAGGAAATTACAATTTAGGCACTATAATTTAAAAGTTAGAATTTTGTTTTTATAGTCTAATAGAACTTCCTAAATAGTCTCCCTATTTGATAAAATTTAAAGACTATTTATGTGTATTTTATCAAATTATAGTAATAGAATTTTAACTTTTAAAATTATGACTAAATTCTAACTTCCTTTACATTATAGGTTCAAATTTATAATTTAACTTATATTTTCTAAAATTTAGAGATGATTATTAAAATTCATGAATAAGCTTATAAATTTATAATCTATCAGAAAATAATATATGTTTTTTTTCCTTAAAACATTGTTTTGTCACGTTCAATTAGTGGGAAAAAAAATATTAATAAAATTATCTGAATTGTGGGGTTGTGGTGCAAACAACGAGTTCTTCAGTGAAATTTGACATTCTTCTTGGAATCTTCTGCAGCCACACACACACGCTTCACCTTTGCCTTTTTCTGCCAATAAACAACGAAAAAATTTCTTGATATTTCAGTCTTATGATCGTATGTTTATGACTTGAATTTTGATTATACATTTCATTTCGCATTTAATTGCAGAGTTTTCACAAGTTAATGCTTCCGCCAAAAGCCCTTCTATCAAGCATTCAGTGAGGACTCTCAACAACCAAAGCTGCCTTCGTATTTCTCAGGCTCTTCTTTTCTTTTCCTGTCTTGTTCTTGCATATTATGCTAATGGGTGAACTGGGTTGTTCTTATTATGGACCCAAATGTTTGTTTATGATTTTGTTATCGCTGTGGATGCTATTTTTCTGAGTTGTTTGTGGAATTTTGTTTGGTGATGGATTTGATTTGATTTGATTTTTCCCCCTTTTTTTAAGGTGGTGTTGTTACATCTATGGAAGAGGTTAGGAGGATCTTGATGTTTTGATAGTTCATTTTGTGGGTGTTGTGTTGTTTTTGGTTTTGCTATAGGAGTTAGAAATGGTGGAAACTTTATGGTTCTGGTGGTTAGTTCTACAATCATGGGGGTAAGGTTGGCTTTGAAATGTTCTTGGGGTTAAAACTTGTACATATATTTTATGAAAAAGAAAAAGATAAACATTCTTCCATAGAGCAAATGAAAGAATATACAACAGGCACATAAATAACCAGCCCACATCCTGCAGAGCCAGAACAGAAAACAGAGGCAAAGCTGACCTGCCAAAAAGGATTGCACCAGTTAAGAATGAGAAACGAACTTTTTTCAATATGTTAACTGTGGAGGTGGAGATTTTCCCAGTTTTGAACTTGATGAACATGGAGGTGTGTGAGGATTTTTGGGCGGATTGAAAACTTGAGATATTGCCCAAGTAGTTGGTATTTGAAACTTTGGGATTCTTGGGAGAAGTATTATCTGTTGTCTTGAGTTTTGTTTAATAATCTTACTGCTTCTGGCAGCGATTTGTGATTTCCTCGTGTATAAGTTGCAATGGATGAAGTAAAATAGACTGAAGGGTCTGTTGATAGAATTGTTCTGTGAGTTGCTGTGATTGCTCTACTGTTCTACAAATTTATAGGCTCGCACGACCTCATTGATTCCTCTTAGAGTGAACCATTCATTTTCTCTGACTAGCTTAGGCACCAGATAGCTTTGTGAAGTTATTTGCATAGTTGAAACCTCAAAATGATGAACATCTGAGTTCTCTACTACAATAGTTCTAAATTTCTTCTATAAAGATGTCCTGTTGATGAGAGGTTTTCTTTTGTACCTAGCTTCTTCTTCTTGAAGGCTTGAACTTCAACTTCAAATTTTCTCCCACTTGTTCATTGCACCCCATGAAACAAGACTTCGTAAAAAAATTATGTTCTTTGGAGTCTGTTCCTGAATTGAATCATTGGCGCACGCTTCACTTTAGATTGGTTAATAATGGCATTTCGACGAAATATTGAACCTCTAGTGGTCGGTTGCTGTGACTCGGCTACAATTCTAGCAGACTGGTTTTCCTGCCCCTACCAATATTAGTTTAAGTTAAAGCTTTGATTCATGAGACGGTGTGTTTATACTGAAAGACCCTTTTGTCAACTTCGATAAGGACAATCCTTTCTTAAAGACAGGAAGGAGTACTTGTAAGAAAATCACGACCTTTTTTATTGGCTTCTCATATGTTAACTTTAATATTATGGTACATATAATGATTGATATTCCTTGAAAGAAATAGTTGGACTGCATTTTTGTAATGATGTGTCAAAACTCAATAATATATAAAGTAATTGAGAATAGCCCTTCTTAGTTTCTGTCATTAGTCATTACCATTATGGTCTAATTAAATAATCAAGTTAGGTTCAAGTTTTCTCTAAGGTTTGTCAAATCATAATTCGTTACTATTAGTTTCTTCATAAACTCCATGTGAGGACTTTGTACAAGTCAAACTTGAAAATAAATAATAATAATGAGGTGGTGATAATAATTTTTGTAAGGAAAAAAAAGGAATAAAAATCTTCAGTATCTTTTACTCAATTGCATTGTTTATGCAAGAAGACTTTGACTGGATGCGTCATGTTGTGTGTGATTAGATGGATTTTGTGTCCCTCTCTCTTGCACGCTTCTGCTGCATCAATTTTCTAATATTCAAAAGCTGTGCTATTTTTGCCCAGGTCTGCATCTCTCTTTGAGATTCAAACCGAATATATTACTCGGTAACACATGTCTTACGATGACTCTTACATATCGATGGATGTAACGGAGCATGCACCGCAGGAGTCTTCAACTTCGTTATGGAAGCGGATCTCAGCCATCAGGAAAATGGCTTCAGAAGCATTCAGAAGAAAACCAATCTCACATTGGATTCTTCTTGCTCTAAGCAGTGCAGCAATGCTCGTGGCGTTTCCTGCTTCGTCTATACTTTCCCGTGTTTATTACGACAACGGTGGGAAGAGCAAGTGGATCATTTCCTGGGTATCGGTCGTTGGCTGGCCTATTCCAGCTTTGTTGTTATTCCCCATGTATTTCTTATCTGAAATCCATCCTACCCCTCTGAATTGGAAGCTCGTCATTTCTTATATTGTGCTAGGCTTCTTAAGTGCAGCTGACAACCTCATGTATGCATATGCTTATGCATACCTCCCTGCTTCTACTGCTTCACTCTTGGCATCGTCGTCTCTCGTGTTCTCTGTACTATTTGGTTACCTTCTTGCCAAGAACCGACTGAATGCATCGATACTGAATGCTGTCTTCATTATCACCGCTGCTGTTGTGATGATTGGATTGGACTCAAATTCAGATAGATATGGAGGCATCACTGATCGACAGTACATATTGGGTTTTGTATGGGATATTCTTGGATCTGCTCTTCATGGACTGATTTTCGCTCTCTCCGAGCTAGTTTTCATAAAGCTACTCGATAGGAAGTCTTTCCATGTTGTGTTGGAACAACAAGTAATGGTTTCGTTTTTCGCCTTCTTGTTCACCACTCTCGGAGTCCTTCTGAATAATGATTTTCACAACATGAAATCAGAGGCTGCAAGATTCATCGGTGGCGAGTCGTCTTACTTGCTCGTGCTGATTTGGAGTGCAATTTCTTTCCAGTTGGGAGTTCTGGGAGGAACTGCCGTTCTGTTTCTATCTTCAACCATTCTTGCCGGAGTTTTAAACGCTGTTCGGGTACCTATTACGAGCATTGGTGCTGTCATATTCTTGAAAGATCCTATGAGTGGCTTCAAGATCCTCTCTTTGGTTATCACTTTCTGGGGATTCACCTCCTACATTTATGGCAGCTCCTCTATAAGTAAGGAATCATGATCTTATACTGTTTTTTCGTTTTCGACTCTCGAATCTTTTTGAGCGTTACATGATAGCTAATCGAGGATGTTATTGTCTAAGAAAAAACATAGCATCCTCTTATGCTTTGTTCATTTTACTGTTGCATATCTTGTAGTGTTTTTTGGTTTAATGTTTTAGTCCCTTGTGGGAATTGTGTTAGAATTTTCATATGGTTGTAACTTGTATCTACCTCACAAGTGTTATATTTAACTTATACTATTGTTTGTTTCTGTGATAAATTAGTGTTTCTGTGATAAATTAGTGAGAAATTGGAGGGGAATGTTGTAAAAACTTGCAAATCTTTGATGAATTGACTTACGGTAAAAAAGTGGAAAGATTCGAACTATTGACTTCTTGAACGAGAGTATGTGCCTTAAATAGGTGAGTTATGTTCAGGTTGACAGAAAGTTTTTTTAGTTAGTATAAGATCATATAGCATCCTCTTAGATATCAGTAAATTTACGAGTGATTAAATGTGTGTTTGGCTGGGGATTAAAAAGTTGTATTGGATGGTTTCATTATTTTTATATGCTTGTTGGTTGATTTAGGACAAGAAAACACTGAAAACCTTTTTTTTTTTTTTTTTTTGAATTTTCAATTTCTAAATAACATAATTTAAATTTTAAGTACTGCTTCAAAATCAAACTCACTAAATGGAAAATTCACAGAATTCATTTGAATTTGGACAATATACCTAATAACTCTAATATTAGGCCTCATTTTATAACTATTTGGCTTTAAATTTTTGGTTTTTGAAAATTAAAAATATAAATACTTCTACCTTAGACTTTCCATATTTTCTTATCTATTCTTTAGATATGTTTTCAAAAACATATCTAAAAAGCAGTTGTCAAAAATTTGTTTTTGTTTTTAGAATTTAGTTGAGGATTCAAGTGTTTTAAAGATAGGAATCATCAAAATAAAAATTATTGTAAAGAAATGATGAGAAAACAAGTAAAAATTTTAAAAACCAAATGATTATCAAATGGGTTTTAAATTGTGGTTATGATTGGCTCCATGATTGGAGTAGGTTTGTTAGTTAAATGCTTTTTAGGTCATAGTTTTGGGAAATTTTCTAAAGATCTTTCATACTACTCTCATTGAATGTTTGTCACATCAGCATCCCTATGAAAATTATGTGAGGTCTACCATAAATGTGGTGGGGTCCACTAGTATTAAATCATGGTGTGAACATAAGCAATATGGTACTAGCGTAGTACTAAAAATTTTCTCATAGTTTTCTAACTTCATAGGTTGGATCAAATATCTATAATTTTTTTTATTTGTGAGGTGCAAATAAGTGGGTATTTCATGTTGAGTTTATTATGTATTTTACCCTTAAAATAGAAATATGCTTCTAAAATTTAATTACTTTTATTGTTGTGGGTCATGAGCCATCATGTTAAAACTTAAAAGTCAATTTTTATTATTATTATTATTTTGTTTGCTCACGGAATTATTTCAACTTATTTGGATTTAGCTCGACCACACAATTTCAAATCAAAAGTATAAATAAAACAACCTACTACCAAATTTGACAATTAAAAATTTAAACATGAGTAGAATATGGCATTATAAAATTATTGTCATAAAGAAATAAAAATATATTGAGGATGAGTGTGTTCCAAAAAAGTAGATTGGAATCCATATAGATTACATTGAAAATGAAAAGGTCAATTAAATCAAGTTAGTAGGCTAAATTCATGATTTGTTTTTTAAAAATTGTGTTTTGGATTCTATGATCCAAAGTAGTGAAAATTTTCAAAAATAATATTTATATGTTTTCCGTATATCTAGATTTTGAATTTGAAATTTTAAAGTGTAGAATTACATTTAAAAAGATAAAAACTTTAATAATATAATATTTCATATAAAATGTGTTCATAAATTAATTAATAATAATAATTGAGATTCAACCTAATATTTTGTTGGTAACTTAACTATTTTTATGATTTATAAGTATATTATCAAACACTTTTTTGGACAATTAATAGATTGGGATCCAATTTTTAAATCTCTCACTGAACACATTCAAAAACATAAAATACAACTATAATTTTCATTGAATCTCTTATTTTTAAATTTATGTTTTCATATCACAGGCCCCCAACGCTCAACTTGCACATTCCGACGCTTGTTTAGAAAAAAAATAAAAACAATGAAACATAATTGCACATTAAACCTTTGTTTAGAATTTTTTTAAAAAAAATAATGAAATATAATTGCACATTCAAACCATTTCCTCTTTCATTAGAAGGCGCCAACCATTTCAAACAAAGTCTTAGCTCTAAACTAACCTAACAAAACAATTAATACTCCTAAAATATAATAGGTAGGTCGGTCCAAGAACCAATTAATTAGCAAATAAATTGGAGGTGGTTGCAAAAATGGCCAAAAATTAAATCTTAATCGCGAGCGTGTCTTTTATTTTCTCGATTTGCAAGCGTAGCAAAAAAGTTCAACCTATCTTAATATGGATGTTAGTGATATACTTTATTTAAGTATATCAACGAAATGGAAATCCTAGTATTCAGTATACTAACAATAATACAATATATCAAAAACAGTTAATACAAAGTATATCAAAGAGTATAATAGTGATTCAAGCTCAGTAGATCAGATAGCTCTAATATCATATATATCAACAATATACTATGAACATACTTTATTTCGGTATATCAATAAAATGGAAATCCTAATATTCAATATACCAACAATATATCGAAAATAGCTAATACGAAATATGTCAAAAGTATAATAGTGATTCATGTTTGGTATATCATATATACCTAATATGTATATCAACAACATATTGTTGATATACCTTACTTTGGTAAATTAATAAAATAGAAATCCCAATATGTATCAACCGTATATCCAAAATAGCTAATACGAAGTATAACAAGAGTATAATAGTGATTTATGTTCGATATATCAGATATACCTAATATCAAGTATATTAGTGAAATACTATTAGTTTACTCTATACAGTACCTAATAAGCAGAGTCATAACGTAATAAAAAAATTGTGAAACAAAAAACAGAAAAGTATATTAAATATACGACTGACATACCAAATATAAAGTAATAAAGTGTATCAAATATGGTGTATAATTAGAATAATAATAAGAAAAATGAAAATCAAATTTAAAAAAATTTGCTCCTAGAATTGCAAATATTCTAATAATTTTTGCTACCATTCCCCATAAATAAATTACCTTCAGATTTTTGTCCACATATTTAGCCTATAACTATTCAAGTTTTTATCTAATTAATCCACTTTAGAAAGTGTTTAAAAGAGATTTGAAGTTTAATTTTATATCTAATAAGTCTCTAAAATTTGAAAAATATAATAAATATCTAGATTTTAATGGGATAAATCCTCTGCCTATTTGACATTTTTGAAAATTCTTTCTTTTTAGTAAGAAACCAAGCTTTTTATTGAGAAAATGAAAGAATTGACGAGACATGAAAAAAAATAAATCTAACAAAAATTTAGAGTGGAAGAACTAACTATAATGAACCCAGTACCTACCCATTTAGTACTAAACTTATAATTTAATCTGAAAATAAAGAAGTCCATGACTAATTCATATCGTGCCACTGTCCAGAGGAGCAAAGAAAGGGTAAAAAAAAAACTTTATAAGTTATGAATCGAAAATAGAACAAACTCAACATGATAATCTACTTCACAACAGAACAAAACTTTCATTTTGAGCCAGTCTCATAGAGATCTGAACTTCCAATTTATCAGAGTTTGTTTAGTGGGAAAAACAGGAAACAGAAATTTCACACTGTTTCTTGATGATAAAACAATCTCCAGATTACACAATTATCCGTCTCATTCTAATGAACTACTCAGGAACAGGGAGTCGAATTCATATAAAATACCTAAAATTCTATCCTCTCTTTTCCCATGGGGGAAATGACAACACTTAAGATCAATGGACAATTTTGAGCCCAAGAACAAAATGCTACATCAAAATTGCTTGAAGTACCCGCAAGTAGTTGGTCAAGTGACATCTTACAGACATGTGGGCACGTCCTCTTTTCTTTATATCCTAAATGGTTCGTTTGCAGATCCAGATCTTTCCAGCTTTAGCTTCTTAAACTGTGATTTCTTGGTAGCAATCTCTTGGAAAGGATTTGGTCCACCAAAGGAGTGTTTAAATTGTCGGATCTTCTTCCTCTTCCCTTGATCATATTCTTCATCCCTGTAAAATCCGGCATATAGAAACCACGTCAAAATATGTTACATTCCTAAACAATTTCCTACATAAAAAAGCCCCATAATCAAGAGTTGGGAACTCAGACTTCTTTCTTTTTTTTGTGACATTTGTGAGTGTTCGAGCCAGCTTGCATGTACCTCAACTATTCTTACAGGGCAGCCGCCTAAAACTACTCCCTTTGGTTCACGAAGTAACTTGTAGGATATTAAATTCTAGGTATGTGGCTATCATGGTTTGAACTCCTCTCTAAGCTATTTATTATTTACATGGTAAGCATCGACTACTAAGTCAACTCAGAGTGGTTCTCTCTAATAATATCTATTCATCAATCTATTCTATCGGTGTGGGTATGTTTTTGTTTTGGAAATGGAAATCTTTTGTCCGATTAGGATTATAGTTTGACCACTTTGGGCTTTGGGCTATTACTCTACCTAAAACAACCACAAAAAGGAAGAGTAGGAAATCTGGTTATGAGAACATTGAAAAGTGATCCAAACTCACAACACTAAACAAGCGTATCGACCACATTGAAATGCTACCAGACTATTGGATCAGTCATATAAAAACAGGCTAAAGATATCCCTCGGAAATTATTTAAATCCGTATATGCATTCAAGATAAAAATTGAAATAAAGCTACACTATATAATGTAACTTCCTCATGACTTTCGTCCGCTTGAGCAGACTATTACCACAGAACAAGCATTAGTAAATAAGAAAGGTCAATGAGAAAATTTTAACTCACCATTCATCTGCAACATAGCCGATGCTAACATTCTCCATACCAGTGAACCCATTCTCAGATGAAGGCATGTTTATCCCATCCCACTGCTCGACTGCATTAAGAACAATTTTTTTACTCATTAGAAATATAAATAAGTTGTAAAAGGTTTCAGCATCTGCAATCGATAGTATTATAAAGTACAACACTTGATCTTCCCATCAGAACTAGAAGTAACCCTTTATAAGGTTGCCCTAAATCAATGCAAAATAAGCCCTTTCTGGAGAAAAATACATACAATAATGGGATTGGGTCTTACAAAGGTCAGTCTTTCAATCATAACAAAGGAAAGCTACAAAAGGGAAATGATCAAATTCAAAACCAGGGAATGCTCAACTGAATAATCTACTTAAAAATGAGATCCATATGTATGACAATAAAAATGTGAAATGATTAAAGAACGCCATTCCAGTGGTCAATGTCCACAACAGAAATCCTAAGACTCAGACTAAAAGACTTCATTTCTGATAGATCTACAAGGTTTTGCAACATAAGAAATATTACCACAGCTAAGGTTAGAATTTCTCTATTGATGTTGAATTTTCATATCATCTAAGCAGGAAGGATAATTGAAATAACAAGCGTCAGAGAAAAATGCTTCCAGACCTGAAGCATAACAAAAAAATGTGGGAAATAAATTACTTACCAACTGTATTTTGAAGACCATTGGTAAGAACACAGCGCGAGCCATCTTGATTAGCACTTCTTTTTCTATCTTTTGAACAATTCTCTTCAATGGAGTCACTGTGATTGGCCACTATGATAGAGTCGGTGTTACAGTTTGATTTGCCCATTGTTGCAAGCGCAGAACTTGCCTCTGTACTCCTCTTTCCACTTTCTTTATCAACTATATCAGTCGGCAACTCCACTTTATGATCTTCATTCCTTGCAGATTTGCGATTACTTTCTCTAGAACCATGCTTAGCCTTCTTCCTCGACTTACAAGTTGAAACTAAGTAAATGGACTTGGATTTCTCAGATGTAGATGGACCAAAATCAGATGAGTTGTCATCTCTACTGAACAATCTTTCCTCAGTGAGACTTTTGGAGCCTTCAGATTGGCGTTTTCTCCTTCTATGTTTCTTCTTCTTACACAGGCTTAAAGATGCCTTGAAAAGAATGTTTGAGCTGAGATGCAAACTTCCCAAATGGTACTTCAAATGTTTTCTTTTCAATCTTCTGCCATGCTTTGAATCAAGAGTTTTTGGGAGCAAAGACCCCTCTATCATAGTTGAACTTGATATTTTATTTGACTCATCAGGCATCATCTTTTTACAATTAGAAGCATCCCCGGAAGACAACTTACCAACAGAAATTGGATTTGAAACACCAACCTGGGAAAAAGATGAACGAGAATAAGTTGAAGAAACAAGACAACTACCATTGTGTTGAGGGCTGAGGCATTTCAATGGAATAAATGTGTACCTTGCTACTTTCTAACATTGGTTTATTGGGTAATATTTCAGGGTCAGATTTCTCTAACGCTTTACAGGTAGACTCTTGCGTTGAAGCAGCATTATCATTCTGCACGTGAAACCAAAAGCTTCTAAACAAAAGTGGTCTTTTTGTAAATCAAATTGGTAACAACAAATACTCCAACCGGTAAGAAATGCAAACAAAGCATCAACTTACAGCCTGTGGGATGGCAGATGTGTTGGCATCAATTAGATTGAGAGAAGTAGCAACTGAGGCACCCATGCCTCTGTCGACATGGTTGATTTCTATATCAGCTGCTTGGGCAATAGAGCTTTGGGAATTGGTAGAGCTACTGTTCATACTTCCGGGCAACGATGGTAAATCTTCCGCCAGACTAGAGTTTGGAATACTATCCTTCTTAAAAGTTTTTTGTGGCGAGACTACCTTTGAAGAAGATATCGACAAGGATACTGTCTCCGGTACCGAGCATTCTTTACTTGTCAGTTCAGCTTCTATCTGGACAGATGGTTCATTTGAAATTGTTGTTTTTGATGGACCTACGTTTGATGGGTCTTTTGACTCTTTTACCAATTCATCACTGGAAGGCCCATTTAATTTTTTTTCAAATATATAATTTTGCGCACAGTTGTCCTTCAGACCTCGGTTGACAATGGAATCGGCTCTGTTTAAATTGGTAGATGTTTTCATACTCTCTTTCAAAGCAACGTCAATGGGTTTCTTTGGAACAACTTTTCTTCGGTCCCGTACATAAAATAACATGTATGCCTGCTGCTCAAAAACTGTCCTGTCACCAACATGTGAAACCTGTGGCAGGCGAATGAATTCAATTTAAATTGAGAGTAGGATCAGTTGAGATATAAATTTCCTCTCCATGAAAAGAAAACGACACAGTTCACTTTGGTAGAACCATTAACTTCATATCACATACCCGATTGTCGTCAAGGGCATACCACATTCCACTGGATGTTCGAACATAACAATAATAATGACCACTACGGGTGCTACCACCATGATGGACCAGAACCCCATAAAGAGTGTACTTCAAATCTCCATCCTGGCAATGCAAGAAGCTCAGTAAAACCATAGAATGAAAGCCAAAACAAATTAAAACCAAGTATCTATATAACATCCAGCAGAAATTGCACGGGTTCAAGGAATACGACTATTCTATATTTTAGAACAACATTTGAGGAAACAAGAACAATGGTAACCTATTGGAGTTATTGTACTTTGACAGCACCAAACAACCCTCTAATGTTCTCTTTTCATAGTTAACAATATAGCCATATAAATATTTGATCATCAACACAACACCATAATGCACTACAACAAGCTCAGAAAACAGAATACCTACCAAGACATCTCAGGAAATGTATGATAAACAGGCACGGAACAAATTTTTACAGAAGAGTATAACTGTCATACTGAAAGAAGACAAATAGGAAATGCAATCTGTTCCATAATCCACAGTCTAATACGCTTATCATTTATATAATTTATCCAAAGAAGTTCCACAAAAACTTTTTTCTCCCTTTTCATGTAGCTTACAGATGCATTATGCTAGCAGCAATCCAGCAATAAGCTAGAAGCCTAGAACAATTATATTTCCGTTAAATGAGCATGAAATTGCTGAGAACTGTGTCGGAGAACAACTATATAAGATTGAATTTAGTTGGGATTAAAATACAAATATCATGTACGCTAATTGAATGATTACTTTTTTTATTGGAAATTGAATGATTAACTTGCAACAGCAAATTATTAGTAAGCAAATAATGCACAATACAATAAGCAACTAGCAAGTATATAACCCAAATGAGACAAAATGTGTATGAATGAGAAGCTTACAGAATAGGAACCACTGACAAAAGGAGTCAGATCTAAGGTAGGGCCAAATTGAATCTTTTTGTGGATTTTTTCTTCAAGATTGTATGACTGGAATCGCTTGAGATGAATAGTTAAGACATAAGGTGCCTTGTGAACTGTGAACTGCTTAAGAGCCTTAACTTTTTGCTTGCATCGTTGACATTGATACTGCTTTTCCCCACCATCCAACAGCTCAGGAGTAGTAAAGTTTTTAAATGCTTTATAAATAGAATCAGCCTTCACTATGTCCAGACTTAGATCTAAAAATGGATCAAATTTGTTGGAGCAAAAAGAACATTGCATGCATTTGACCTGAAATGAAGTACAGGCATTACATGTCAACAAAAGAATTTACAGAGGATAATGCCACCTCTAGACGCTATTAGTTTTTCCACAATTTCAAGTTAGGCCTGATCTGCTGATCCTAAATAAGAGGTTACCTGACTTCGGAGGCGACCACCAAAAATCTTGTGCACCAAACTCTTCTCATAGGCACTAGGAGATTCACTTGGCAGGCCTAAAGGCAAGCAACACCTATGCATTGATTCAAGCAAGTTTACCATGTACTCATGAGCATCTTCTTGTCTAGCATTTCTGAAGTTACGAGATATACCTAAGAGCATGGTTAAGAATTGAACAATTTGACACCATAGAAAGATAAAAGATAGTCTACATCCAGCCAAAATGGTTATTAATTCAAAACATATTAAATATACCAACTTTAACATGCGAACTCATGTGGTATTCATTATGAAAGAGCCCACGCCATTTGACTTTTTCTCGTCCCTTACCCCACCCCACACCATAAAAGAAGGGATGAAAGAGAAATAATCAGATTCCAATCTAGAATGTTGTTTGCTCTGGTCTTCCAACAAAAAGAAATAGATGACTTGTTTCATGAGCAGAAAATAAAGAAATATTGATATAAACATCATGAGGTTTCTGTTCTAATAAATTTTGTTCCCATTCAAAATTAAAATAAGATGACAGAGAGATCAATTAGCAAACCTTCTCAGACCATCTTTTCTCTATGAATAAATTTGTTTCCCGATAAGAAGCAAACATAACAAAAGTTCCTCTTAAACTTTTTGCCCTAATTGTTGTTGATAGCGTTAATACTGCATAACAGTTATCCATTTCCCGAAAATCTCTAATAAAACATTAAAGAATAACAATGACCATAGTGGATTATAAGGATACATCGCAAATTAGAAACAAGATCCTTTGGGGCTAATATTCTCCCACTTGACTGTAAAGCACGGCTGACGTGCTTCTGGATGGCACATAGGGCACAGAATCCAGCTACATGGCCTTCACAAATTAGGAAACTGAATTAGGCAAGACCAAGCATAAAAATCTTAATGCAGACATGAAAACAAACATGAGCATATTTACTTGCAATCCAATTCCTACAATGTGCCTATGTCCTAATTTTGCATAAAATGACAGGTTGCATTATCCGTACTTCCGCTTGTAGCTTTTAGATGCGAGCAAACTCAGAATACATCATACCAGCTCAATAAAATTGGGAACTCGAATCATTTTTAAATCTAAATTGAATTGAAGAATATGACCTAAGCATAAATTTAAAAGCATGAATTGTCACTGTGAGCATATCTTAGCAGTTAAGGCATCTACTCCTTTCCTTACAATTAGATGTTCAAATCTCCACCCCACATTTGTTGTACTAAAGTTTAAAGGCATGAAATAAAATTCTAATAAAAATGGGAATTCAACTCCAAATATATAAAATTCCAAAAAACATTTTTTAGAAATAATAATTTCCCAACAAGATATAATTATATACTGCCCATGGTTTTTAATCGGTACAAAAATAAATACATAATCAACCTCATGAGCCATTAGTCAGAAAAACAGTCATTAACGTACACTTCCTGTACAAAATAGAATATAATTTTTATAAAATATATAAAATTTTGATGGAGGAAAGTCAAAACTATTTCACATTGGGATTGTGGTAAAATACAAAATAACATTGCCAAATATGCTAAAATGTATATCAGATTTAAATTCATTGTGTCTATAATCTTAGCAAGAGGTATAAGCAGCGTAACATACAAGAATTTTGATGCTTCCCGCTTTGAAGATATGCAGCCAGAGGCTCTGTATATGTCAAACACTGCAACACTGAGTTGAGAAAACAGGTGTTCCCAAGATTTTGCAAACCAGCACCCTGCGAAAGGTAACACCATAGTTCTTAAGTTTGATTTTTGAAGAAAAAAATTGAAATTCAGAAATTGAGAAAATAACATGCCAGGCAATAAAGAATCGTTAGCCACCTAAATTAATCTATGTAAAAAACATTCACCTCCATTAGGCACGAAATACAAAACGAAAGATAGGCACAAAGAAATTTAAGAGACAAATTCCTAGAGATCCAAGGTTCAAAAATGTATTTAAAAAACGAGCAATGTGAAAATGTAACATTTAAGAAATGAAAAGTAGAAAGTCAGCTGATAATTACAATGGTCTGGACCCAACCATCTGGAGGAAACACAATGAATTCCTCAAGTATTTATGAAAAAGTATACAAATTAACTTGAAGATAACATGTATGATAACGTTTTCTTGGGATAAAAGGCGAAAGTACACAATTATGGTAAAAAGTACAGATACGAATAATATAAAAGGAATATATTATAGAGAGTAATCAGCAAGATTAGGGAGCTAGTAAAGTGAGCCAACAACAAAACCAATTTGACTCGAATTGGCATTAAAACGAGCATAAGATTCGAAACACTGGTTCTCAAGAACTCCGAAGATACCCTCTAAACTACAGATAGACAGAGCATGAAGCCACTGCCCAGAGTAGAGAGTAACAACGAAAAGAAAAGAGAATGTCCACATCAAATCTGGCTGCAAACCAAAAACTTACAAAATTAAAGTACATGGGTACCCATCAATCAATCAAACACTCAAATAGAGTCTTAAAACCAACGCATAATGACGCAACCTCAACAGAAATCATCGAGCCACTTACAATTCGGCGATAGGTGATCTCGAAACTGAGCTCGGGGTCCAACCCATTCTCCAAAAGCTCAGACCCATCCAATTTCTTCCCCTTCGGAGCTGAATGATCCACATTAGAACCAGATTTCTGAGCAAAAGAGCTATTGGGGTTTAGCGTCGTGAGTTCAAAATCGCCGCCGCCGTTATCAAACCCCTTGAAAATCCTCCTAGCTGGTACATATTCAATTCTCTTCTGAAACAGAGAAAACACTAAATCAGTCGATGTCCCGGGACCATCCGACTGATTATCATCAAGCTCCGGTTTGAAAACATCCCCGTCCGCCATTCGGAAACCTTTCTCCAAAACACGCGATTCCAAAGAGATCGAAACACCCCTCCGTTTCTACGCCTGATTTTGAGAAACAAAATCGTGAAAATTCCCCGAGAGGGCGAAGGATTCAGGGATTGGAAGAGAGGAGATTAATTTGCAGAGCCTTCGCGCGTTAGCACGGCTTCTGCGACAGAGAGAGAGAGAGAGTGAAAGGCGAAAGCGCCAGTATTAAACCCTACAGAAGTCTTTTTAGCTTTTTTTTTTTCCTTTTTTTTTCCGAATTGGTGTAGGTGAGATTTCGGTGGGCGCGTCACACCTGATTATCACTTCACCATGTCGGAGAATCCTTGATGGGCTTGACCAATGGATGAGTGCCACGTTTTGATTTAATGGAAACAGTGGAATCTACAAGTAGCCAATACAAGGATGACACGTGTACAAACTAGGACTCAGATTTGTAAATATCCAACCCTGGAAATGTGCTGCTTTTGAGCGTTATCTAAATTTGGTGATTTAAAAGTAGAGATTTGAAATTTATACACGGTTGATTTTTAGGTTTTTTTTCATAGGGTTAAATTATTAAAAATATCTTTAAACTATGGTATCGGTTTTAATTACACCTTAAACTTTAAAAAGTTTCATTTTAACGCTTGAATTTTGAAGTTTGTTTCAAAATAACCTTAAAGGTTTTTTTCATTAAATTTATGAATAGAAAATCGTGTGTTTACATTTATATTGTTGCTTATATGAACATATTTGAACATATATAATAAAAAATTAAAATATATACAAATACATCATTTTTCGTTCATAAATTTAATGAAAAAGCGTTTAAAGATTGTTTTAAAACAAAGTTTAAAGTTCAAGAGTTAAAATAAAATTTTACAACGTTTGAAGATATAAGTGAAGTAATTTCATAATTCGTTGATATTTTTGATAATTTAACCTATTTTTACACTTGCAACCACCAGATTCTGCCGCCAAACCATTGACAACTACTAGATTCTGCTATCGTCACTACCACCTCACCATTGGCAACGACCGAAATTCGTCTTCTACCAATGATGAATATCGAATTTCGTTATTGGTCACAGTAGATGGTTGTCATTGGTCACAGTAGATGGTTGTTGGTAGTGGTTGCATGGTCGCTAATGATGGTAGTGCGACAGTGAACGATAGTCACCGATGGCGGGCAACAATAGTGTGAAAGTATATTGGTCATTTTCAAATATCATAAAAAATTGGGAGGGATTCAAAGTTAAACATCTAAAACTCTTGTTTCTAAAAGTTTATTTCAATTATTTCATTAAAAATAACTTATTTCTCAACTTCTTTTTTTTAGAAGACATTTTGAGTGGTTGTCAAACACTACAAATCTTATTGAAATTATTTTTTAAAAAACTAAACAGTGGTTATTGGTGGTTGTCGATGGTGCAATTTGGTGGCAGTAGTAGGCAATGGAATTTGATTGTCGTTGTTATGTGTGTTGTCATCAATAGTCGGTGGCAGTAAGGTGGTGGTGGACAACAGTAGAATCTAGTTAGGTGATAGTGGACGTCAACATAATTCGGTAGTCACGGGTGTTATGATGCGAAATTTGATTGTCCGTGGTATGGCTCGGTGACGATGGTCATTGATAGTGAGGTGATAATACACAACAATTGAATTTGGTGGTCGCATAGGGGCGATCATCAATGGTATGTGGTAGAATTTGGTGGTCACCGGTATACGTTAAAAAAATCAAAATATATGCAAATACATTATTTTTCGTCCATAAATTTAACGAAAAAAACGTTCAAATATTATTTTGAAACAAACTTCAAAGTTCAAGTGTTAAAATGAAAATTTCAAAGTTTGGAGATATAATTGAAATAATTTCATAGTTCATAGATATTTTTTATAATTTAACCTATTTTTATACTTGCAACTATCAGAATTCGTCACCAACCATTGACAGTAGATTTTTCTATCGTCGTTGCCACCTCACCATTGGCAATGATCGAATTTCTTCGCCTACCAATTACGGCTACCGAATTTCATCATCTTCCATTATCGCTTCGCTATTGTTGGCTACAACCACTGGCGACCACTTGATTTGGTTGCCTACCATTAGGGTATGTTTGGTATGCAATCCAGATTTTGTTTTATATTTTCGGATTCACTGAATTCAGTGAATATGTGTTTGGCAGATGTGTTTTCAAAAATTGTGTTCGAATTCTGTGAAATTATGAAAACAACATTTTTATGTTTCCACTGTATCCAGATTCTGAATTTAAAGTTTTAAATAGCAAAATTATATTAAATAAATATAAAAATATTAATAAATATAATATTTCATGTTATAAACTCTATTTTACTTTTGTTAAATTAAAATATGTATAATATAATATATAATATATTATAAATTATATAATGTTATATTATAAAATGATAATTCTATAAAATTTATAAAAAAAATCATGTTCATAAATTAGTTAATAATGACTTATATTCCATCTAATAATTAGTTTTGCAACTACAACTAATTTTATGATCTATAAATATGTAATAGGGCACACTTAAAACAACTTTTTAGAATGGAATCAAATTTCTAAAACTGCTACCAAACGCATATCTGAAAACATGAAATGCAACTTTGTTTTCATTCAATCCCTTGTTTTCAAATTTATATTTTCAGATTGCTTACCAAACAGACCCTTAGCAACCACATGGATCTCCACCATCAGCAATACATAGCAACGATTGTTGGATTTTGTCGCCTACCACCTTTGATCGCCGATGTCTACTGCCAACTCACCCTAGAAAATAATTATTCAAACTAATTATATCTAAGACATTGTTTTATGATCATTTTTTTTTTTGAAATTTGTGTTTATTTTCTCATAATTTATCTAACACACGTGAATTCTTAGTCAAATTCAAAAAATAAAAACAAATTTGTAAAACTATTTCGTTTTGAAAGCATAGGTAAAAGGTTGGATAACAAAAAAAAATGTAACTGATACGTGGAAGTAATATTTATAGGTCTAATTTTCAAAAATAAAAAAATAAATGGTTATCAAACTGGACCTTGGTTTTTGGTTTTGAAAATTAAGCTTATAAGCACTACTTCTACTCATAATGTCTTGCTTTATTATCTAATTTTGAAAAATATTTTTTTTAAAAAAAAAGCCAAAATTTGAAAACTAAATAAAATTAAATTCTTGATTTGTTAAAAAAAAATACTTGATTTTGTTTTTTTAAAATGACTTAGAATTTAAATGTACTTTTAAAGAAGATTTAAAGCTCACCAGAAAAAAAAATTGAGGGAAAAAGATATCATTTTCAACCACAGAAATCTAAAAACAAAAATGGTTATCTCGCATCAAGTTGACCGACCCCCCTACGGGACCTTAGTCCCGTTTGATAACCATTTTGTTTTACGTATTTTGTTTTACGTTTTTAGTTTTTAAAGTTAAGCTTATTTTCACATAATTCCTCTACAATAAGTATCATGTCCCTTAAGTAAGCATTTAAACTCTTAGTCAAATTCTAAATACAAATACAAGTTTTTTAAAGCTATTTTTTTTTAGTTTTCAAGAATTGGTTTGGTTTTTGAAAACATAGGTACAAAGTAGATAAGATGACATATAAACTCATTGGTAGAAGTAGTATTTTTAGGTTTAAATTTCAAAAACTAAAAACCAAAAACAAAATGATTATCAAACGAGACCTAAGATTTTTGTTTTTTAATCAAAATTGTACCTTTTAAAAGCACTTTTTAAAATCTTATATAATTATAAATAATTTTTAAAAAAAAAACAGAAAACAAAACAAAATCAATGTGTTTATTGACCGTTCCTCTTTTCAAAATTTGACTAGGTTTGTAAAAATATAAGGGTCGTTTTGAATTACCTTTAATTTAGATGTTTTTTAAAACATGTATACTTCTAAGCACTTTTTCAAATACCATTTAGAATTAAAATATTCATGGGTTACAACTTCTCATAAGTGTTTTTACATACAAATTTGTTTGATTTGCTTTATATTTGAAATGTTTGTACTAGTGTCAAATTACTATAAATGACTATTAAACACAATGAACTGATACATTCAAATTGTTATTTAAAAAATATGACTAGCAAACCATAGTTGGAGATGTTTCCGACACTAGTCACTGAAAAGAGTCTCCAATAGTGAGAAGGGTCTCCAATAGTGGTTATCGGAGATTTTCATCGGTGACGGTCGCTGAAGATGGTCGTCATTGGTCACAGTAGATGGTTGTCGGTAATGGTCGCATGGTCAATATAGAGGGTATATTGGTCATCTTCAAATATCATAAAAGTTTGGGAGGGATTCCAAGTTACTCTTGTTTCTAAAAGTTGATTTCAAATATTTCATTCAAAATAACTTATTTCTCAAACTCATTTTTTGAAAAGTCATTATGAGTCAAATCTCATTAAAATTATTTTTAAAAAACTAATAGGGGTCATTGGTGGTTGTCGACGGTAAAATTTGGTGGTCACTAGTAGTAGGCAGTGGAATTCGATTGTCGTTGTTATGTGTGTGTCGTCATCAATGGTCGGTGGCAGTAAGGTTCGACCTTGAGGTGGCAATCCACGTCGACATAATTTGACATGAAGGGAATCGAAGTCTCTGCAGCGGAAGCGATTGCGAATCGCGCGCTCTTGATTTAGTTACAACGATTAACTCAAGAACATACATAACAAGATTAAGCATAAAATCAGAATGGACAACAAGAATTTACCTTTGAAGAACTTTTCTTCGAGTGCTCCTCTCTCTCACGGTCACGATCTCTAGGTGAGGGAGGAAGGTGGGTTCCCTTTAGGAGAGGTGAGGTATTTTGAGGGAGATGTGTGTGTCTTGGAACCTTTCCAACAACACAACTAAGAGCTTGTAATTCCTTAGAATTCCTTAACCTAGTTGCATCTCATGCAACCATATATATAAGGGAATGAGATGGAATTGACCATTCTACCCCTCATTTATTCTCTCTTTAGTATATAGTTTATATATGAATCTAATTCACATTAAAACTATATATTATATCAATTATAACATATATAATTGATATAACACCTCATGTATGAAATTGAACACTTCAATTTCACTCCTAACTTTATACCCTCAATATTACCATGTTGAGCCAACGGAGAGGATCTAATGGACCTACGGTTCATGAGCTCGATGATGTGAGATTAATCGATCAAACTCTTTTGATCCAGTTAATCAATATTCATTAACTACAAGTTACTCTACTATAGACTTGTAGTTGCACTCTCCTCACTGTAGATATTATTGTGTCCACTGATATAGTCATTACCCATGAGTCGACCCTTCACAGGTTGTTCAGTAATCACACGGTGGGTCAAATTACCGTTTTACCCCTATGATTACCTCTTTTCTCCTTAAGCACCACCGATCCTCTAATGAACAACAAGTCTAAGGTCCTACCTTAGACTCATACCTCATAGAGGCGGGGGCCCCGTTGTTCAACACCGAGTCGGTTTTTAAGGGAACAACCTATCTAATTCCTCGAGAGAGGAATGAGTGAATTCCATCTTGCATAGTTAAGTTCCCAACGATCTACGAGGTTACGTCACGAGAAGGTAAGCTTATTGAGTCATTTCTGATGTGCCACTCTCACCCATACTAGTCTAAGGATGAGATCCCTATAAGCAGGAGTTCTTAACTTGCTCAGATTCAGTCGAGTCACTAATGACCATCTATAAATTACTAGTCTTATCTTGTTAACGGTGTTTACTTTGGTTAGACTAATAATTTGCGATCCATTCTTATATGAACTCTTCATACAGGATGCCCCCACTCGCATTTCAACTACATGAATGAGTTGGATTACCTCATTTGTACTAATTACAAAGTGGGTCGCATCCATGGTGTTACCGGAATGAGGTTTCCAACCTTATTCTTATACCATAGACTATTTAGGTTATAATCTTGAACTCAACCCAAATAGTGTCCACTACACTGATTTCAAGATAAATGTTATAACCTTGGAGCTTAGTTTATTGGATTTATAAAAGCAAGACTGTAATCTTATCAAAACAAATAACACTTTATTTAATTGATCAAAATTACACAAGTTTAGGGCATAAATCCCAACACGACAGTCACTGGTAGTATGATGCGAAATTTGATTGTCGGTGGTATGGCTTGTCAGCGATGACAGTCGTTGATAGTGAGGTGATAATAGACAATGATTGAATTTGGTGGTCGCAGAGGGGGGTGGTCATTAGTGGTATGTGGTAGAACCTGGTGGTCACCAGTATATGTTGTTGGCAGTGGTCGTCGTTAGTAGAGATTTCCACGGGGCGGGGCGGGGCAGGGTCGGGGAATGGCTCCCCGTCCCCATCCGCGCCTCCCATTTCATTCCCCGTCCCCATGAAATTTCTCATTTAATTTCGCGGGGATCGGGTTCCCTGCAGGGAATAATTTATCGTTTAGAATTTTATTTTTTAAATTTTTATTAACTATTTTTTTTAAAAACTAAAATGATACTTAATAAAATTTTAGACTTATTGTTTATTAGATGTATACAAATAATTATATCAAAATTAAATAAATTAATCGGAGCGGGGACGGGGAGGCGGGGCGGGGATGGGGTCGGGAAATGTATTTCCCGTCCCCATCCCCGTTTAGCCAACGGAGAAAATTTTATCCCCACTCCCTCCCCCGTTCCCCGCGGGAGAAATGGACATCTCTAGTCGTTAATAGTGGTTATCGGTGGAGACATCCATAGGGAAGTGAATGGAGTATGAGGGTATTTTGGTCATTCTTATATATCATGAAAATTTAGAAGGAATTTCCAATTAAATACTTTAAAATATTTTGTCTAAAATTTTGATTCAAAGTGTTTCCGTCAAAATACCTTATTACTCAAACTCGTTAAAAAAATAAAAAAAGTTATTATGAGTGATTGTCAAACACTACAAAACTCTTGAAAAATGATTTTTTTTCTTTCTAAAATTAAACCCTTGAAAAGTCAATTCAAACACTCTTAAACTCAAAGTTCTAACCCTAATCTTGATAAACCGAGTTGGGTTACGTTGAAGGTCGCTAGTGGGAACATTTCGGGTGTTATTTTTTTTATACTATTAAATGTTAAATAAACATGGAATACACATAATGGAGTTTTTTTTTAGTTCAACAACATTTAGAAGTGGATGATTAAAAAAAATATTCGACCTCTTAGTCTTGAAAGTGTAGGGTTCTTGGCAATATATTAGATGTGAAAATTGTACCACATCGGAAATGTGCAAAGAAGTGATGGACTCTTTGCACTAGAAAATGAGCCTATGACTTTGGTTTCAAAGCATCTCAGTTACAAACACTTTTAAGCTTGGTGTACTAACTCTAGTTAAATTGTATGAGTGGTATAAAGCTTTGAGGAGTGTTTTGTAGTTGGAGTTGAGGAGAGAATTCTGTGTTAACAAATTTTCACATAATGGAATTTCTTATTGTTCGTGGTTTTTTTTCTCTACGTTTGGAGTTTTTCTACCTAAATTATTGCGTTTCTTTTAATTTCTTAGTTATTTTTGCTTACTCATGTGGTAGTAGTGAGAGGTTTTTTCTTAACAAGTGGTATCAGAACTTTGAGTTTGTAGTTTCTTGAATTTCTAATATGTTTTGTGGTTGCATCACCGTCTGAGGTTCCACATCAGAAAAAATTTCTTGAAACGGGTTATAGATGGTATTATGAATAGTGTGAGTTGCTCACTATTTGCAGATTCGTTAGGAGTGAAGCAAATATGTCAAGTTTTATGAGTCTAGTAAAGATTGACGTGGAGAAATTTAACGGAATGATGGACTTTGGCTTGTGACAAGTGCAAGTAAAAAATGTGTTGATACAATTTGGGTTACACAAGGCTTTGAAGGAAAGACCAAGTTGTGGTGATCCGTAAAAGTTAAGCGGTAATGGTAGTCCAACTGAGTCTAGTGGTGGTTCCATCAGAGGTTCTAGGAAGTCTAGCATGACAATAGAAAATTGGGAGAAGAAGAAAGATTTCGTGCAAAAGAAAAATTGTTGGGAATGCGAACAATCTGGACACATGAAAAAAAAATTGTCCTAACAGAGCAGGTTCGTCAAAAGGCTATGGGTTGGATGCTAACATGGTCTCTCTCTGACTGCTTCTGAAGAAATACGAAATTCATTCTCATGATATGTTCGTTTTTTCATGGTAGAGGATGTGATGTTAGCGGTTCTGCAAGTTTGCACACGGACATTAACTTGGCAGTTATGCAAGGTGTGTGTGGTGAAAGGTATGTGTTTGTTGGGATTTTATACCCTAAACTTGTGTAGTTTGTAAATATATGATGAGATTAATAAAGAGTTATTTTTCATCTTTTCTCGTGTTTTCACATTTAAAACTTAAAACCCAATAAACTAAGCTTCTGGGTTATGATTATGAAAACTTAAACAATGTGTAGTAGACACATCAGTAAGATCGTGTTAAATTGTGTAACCCGAATGGTCTATAGTATATGGATAAGATTGACAACCTCATCCTGGTAACACTATGGATGCGACTCACTTTGTATTTGATACAAAACGAGGCGACCCAATTCCTTCATGTAGTTGACATGCGAGTGAGGACATCCTGTCCGATAAGATTGTACAAAGACCGGACCGCGAATTATTAGCCAACTAATGTAACAACATTAACAGATTATGTCTAATAATTCATAGATAACCATTAGTGACTCGACCTGAATCCTGAGCGGGTTACGAACTCCTGTCTGCGGAGGTTTGTCCTTAGACTAGTATGGGTGAGAATGACCAGAGTTGCCGACTCAATATGCCTACCTTCTCAGGGACAAAACCTTGTGAGGAGTTGGGAACTTAACTCTGCGAGATGGAATTCACTCGTTCCTGAGTTAGGAAAAATAGATCGGTTGTTCCATTAAGGACTGAATCCAGGTTTTGAACAGCGAGGCCCCACTCTCTCACTAGCCCGAGAGGGACTTTGTTTATGGTATAACTATAAACTAGTTGTTCATTAGAGGATCGATGGTACTTAAGGAGCAAGAGGTAGTGATGATTCTCATTTATGAGGATTATTTATATCTAAACTTGGTCATTTTTGTCTATTTTATTGCAATTATTTATTTTGTGGCAAGCTAAAAATATCATTCGTGAGTAAAATTGTTCAAACTTGCTAAAATTACTGAAAAATAAGAAATGATTGAAAAATGGTGGAAAACAAGCTAATTTGGTGTGTTTTTGTGAAGGAAAATGTGAGCAGAAAAAAATGTCAAGAAAATTGCAGTTGCATTTTAACCAGACAAAATACCAGAAAATGAAGGACAAAATGTAGCTGCATTTTCAGATTTCGGGAAAATGCCACGAATTTCGAGATTTTGAGAGATTCTTGTTCATTTTTTGAAAGAATACAACCTAGAATCATGCTCAAACGATTACTCATTGATTGAGGGTGGATTTAGAAGGAAACCCTAGCTTGCACCACCTATAAATAGAGGGTGTTTTATGGGTTTTCTACAACATACAAGCTGCACTTTTCTTCCTCTATTTTCTGTTGTTCTTGAAGCTTTAGACAATTTTTTTTTAAATGTTTTCAGTTATGTTTTACAGCAAGTTTCTCTTCTTTATTTAGCTTGTAAGAACCCTAGGTTAATCCCTCTTTTTTGCGAAAGTATTGGAGGTTAAGATTTCTAACCCAAGTGTAGGTAGAATCAATTAACGAAGGGGGTTAGAGTTGTTGTTCATTTTCTGTTTTTCCTTGCTGTTTGCACACTTTAATTTTCAATAAAGTTTATGTTCTACCTTTTAATCTTGTAGCTTTTGTACTTAGTTTACAACCCTTTTTTGTTTGAATAAAGTATGGTGAAACGTGAGAGCTTCACTTCGATTAAGTTACTGTTTTATTTTCTTTTCTTTTGCTTCTCCTTCATTCAGTTTAATATTCAACTTGGTTTCCTTGCTTTTTCGTAAATAAAGAGGAAGAAAACCGAGAGCCCTTGCATGCAATAATAATAGACTTTATCTTATTTCGGTTTCATCTACTTTCCTTTGTTTTCGTTTCTGTTTTTCTTTTGTATTTCAACAATTTAAATCATGTTTTATTTAGTTGTAATCATGAGCTAATTTCCTCTTTAGGGGTTCAAGTGTAAATGTCCTAGAAGAGAGATGGTTAGCTTAAAGTAGCAAAATAGTTGTGTTGGCAACCAAATCAAAGTTTGTTTTTAGTGAATTAATTTGGACAACCTTAGCTAACCGCTAGGTCGTGTTCAACAAGCTCGAACTTGACACCGAGAGGGTCAAGGAACAACGAATCTCCTAAAAACAATGGAGGAAAGTACTTAGACATAAGATCTGAAACTTCGACCCTATACATAGGGTGAGACTCCGAAAACGAGAGGGTTGTGTGCAAAACCATCTAAGCTCAATTAGCCACAGACATGTAGGTTTAATTGCTTAGTTTCCTAAAAGAATTGGGAGGAAAACCGAATAGGAATTGAACCTGATTTACTTAGATTTGGAATTGTTGACACAATTGCTGCAACATTTTCTCCGGATGGGCAAAAGCACTTGAATTTCTTTCTCTTTTAATTCATTGATTTTCCTTAAATTTTTAGTAACATAGATAACCTTCAAAAACATTTTTGCAACACTCGGTTACCTTACTTGCATTTTTACTAGCATTTCTTTGTTTTCCGATTTAACTTGTAAACTCGTTCCCTGTGGGTTCGATATTCTGGAATACTCCAGTTTCTATTACTTCAATCACGTGCACTTGCGTGTCTACTAACAACCTGTAATTTGACCCAACTGTGACTACTAACAATCTGTGAAGAGTCGACTCACGAACATTGGTTAAATCAATGGACACAACTTGTCTTACAGTGAGGAGAGTGCAACTACAAGTCTATAGTGGAGTGACTCGTAGTTAATGAATGTTGATTAACGAGATAAAAAAGTTTCAATAGTTAATCTCGTATCATTAGAGTTCATGATCTGTAGGTCCATTAGGTTGCTCCGGGCTCAACATAGAAATATCGAGGGGTATAAAGTTTGGAGCGAACTTGAAGTGTTCAATTTCGTAAATGAGGCTTATATCAAATTATATTATATGTGATATAATCGATATAATATATAGTTTAATGTGAATATGATTCATAATAAACTATATAATATATTTAGATTAATTTTCAAATACTATTTTAGTATGAAATTGTTTCATATTAAATTCTAGAGGAAATAATTAATTTGAGAGCAAATTGAATATAATTCAATAATGCAATTATGCAAATTTGATTTGCATGATAGGATATAAGATGTCACACCCCCTTCCGAACTACCTGAAAACTAGGCTCGAAAGGCGGCGTGAAGCCAACAGACATTGTTTATCTCTTTTTACAATACCATTGACCTGTACTCGATAAACATACTATGTTCGTGATATGGAACATTTTAACATAACACAAATGTAAACTGGACAACTATTAAACATACACAAGGAGAAACCTTTCATAAGTCTCTCTTGGAAACTAAAAGTCAAGTGCATCAAAACAACACAAGACAACTCAATGTTTATACAACCACTAATGTACAAAACTTCTATAACTACATAACGACTTGCTATACAACACCACCACGTACAAACTAACAACTTATGAAACTTCCAAGTGAGACTATGGCAGGATGTCAGGTACAAGGAGCTCGATCTCTACCTGAAAATGTTTGAAAACATTGAAAGAATGAGCTAAAAAGCTCAGTGAGTGTCTATCTTTAAAACATTATAAGCTCACAGGGGAATCATAATAATGGCAGATTATAAGTACAAAATAGCTTAACATCTGTTTGTAAACATTAACAAACCATGCTTCCAATTTACAGGTTTTAAGTCACCACTTGTGCATAACACACAACTCGAAATGTACTAACTTTTCGAGGGTAGATAGATCAATAATATAAAAGCTCATAACAATAAAGCACATGACATGACTCCACATCAAACCATAGAGGTGGTAGAGTTACATTTATTCCAATAAGGTTCATACCTCTCTCTCTCTCTCACGTGCACGTGGAATACCTTTGGTCGTTTTGTTTTCCCTAATACCTTCTCTATGTCCTTGGTATTAAGGTAAAACCATTTACTACCCGAATACCTTCTCATTGTCCTTCAAAGATTTAGGTAAAACCATTTACTTCCGGATACCTTCTCATTGTCCTCCTTGATATCGGGATATCATGTCTCATTCCTCCCTAAGTACCTTCTCGAATGTCCTTCAAGATAGGGGTTAACCCCAAACAAGGGCATAATTTGTGTACCATGGAAATCATATCTTTATAACTCATACAACAATTTCTTGACATTTTCACATTATCATCTAAACATGTTCCCAAGTGGATTTACACAAAACATTCTCTAAAGGAAAGCATACTTTCATAACTTAGTTTCCATACTTGGATTTATAGTTACAACTAATTCAAAGCATGCTTAGGTTCCATCATGACTTAATGTTAGAAAACTCTATGAAGTCATTCACAACTAGTTCAAACAAGGTGTAATTATCAACACTTATGTTCATGAAGAAAAACATAGGTCAAACATAGTTCTAAGATAGAGTCACTCACAGTATTAGAATTGGAACCTTGGCTTGTAAACTTGACCTATTTGCTCTTGGCCTGTCAAACAAGCCAAATCAATCAATAGAACCTCGAGCTCATGATTTTTTACCTTAAAACTTGCAAGAAAACACACATTCAAATTTCCAGCATTTTCAGATTTTCTGCCCTGTTTTCAGACAGCCATAACTTCTTCATTACTTATCCAAAAATAATGTAATTTATACCAAACTCTTTCTTTTTGAACCCTCTAAAACTCTTATGAAGACATGAAAATGAGATTCCTAACGTATTGGTTAGAAAATACCTCAGTAGCTTAACCCCTAAAATGATTCTGCTGCTGTTCCAGATTTCACTTCCTGCTGCAACCCGAAACTTAACCTGAAGATTACAACATCTTCCAATCATTTTCTTCTCACGATTCCTTCACGAAACTTGTAGGAAATTGAATAAGCTTTCGAACCATACCAATTAGAGCTTCTAACTCCAAGTATACAGATCAGAACAACCAAAACATCAGAGACCTCTCGGATTTGACAGCAAATTTCTGTCTTCTGCCTTCCTCTTAACAAAACAGCAACTTAACATCAGAATTGGCTCGAGCTTCCTTCACGAATTTTTTTCCAATATGAGTTAACTTTCATGAAACAAAAGCTCAACTCTTACCTCTTCTTGTGGAGCTCGAGATGAACAGAAAATCAGAGCTTGTGCGAGTTGATTTCCTTTCTTTGCAATAAAGAATCTCCTTGAGTTTTCCTCTTTCTTACGCAACTCCAGCTCAAAATCACCAAAAATGGCCTCCTTCTTCTTTCCTTTCTCCTTCAACCACGAAGATTCAGCCTTAGATTGTGATGAAAGAGAAGAAAATGGAGAAAACCCTTTTAAAACAAAACAATCGGTGGAAAGATAATGTTTTGTCTTTTTCCCCTTTTCTCTTTTTGCTTTTTTTCTTTTTCTTTTCCTTTTCTTTTCTTTCCTTTATCTTCTTTCTTTCTTTTCTTTTCTTTTCTTTTCTTTTCTTAGCAAAACCAAAATAACTTAACAAATAAAACATTTGTTTCATTTCTTTTTTCTTCTTTTGTCTTTAAAAGCAAACCAAACCAAAATGGTCTAAACTTTCTTTCCTTGTTTTCCTTTTGTCTTTCACTTCATTTCTTTTCTTTTTAAAACATGGGAAACCAAGTTTTAAACATTCATTTCTTCTTTCTTTTTGTTGTTTGATAATAAGGAAGTTCCAAAGAAAGATCTCGGGTTTACAACTTACCTCCCTCGAGAAATTTCGTCCTCGAAATTGAGTAGTCTTTAAGTGAAAATCATTGGGTACTTCCTCCTCATTAGATCCTCTAACTCCCAAGGTTGCCTCCTCCACTCCAGTGATGTCTCCAACGAACCTTCACGAGTGGGATCGTCTTGTTCCTTAAAACTTGTTCTTTCTGTCGAGGATTTGAACTGCATCCTCAACGTAACTCATGTTTTCTTTCACTCAACTGGTTGTGCTTGCAACACATGTCGGATCGGAATATACTTCCTCAACATGAACACATGAAATACATCATGAACTCGAGATAGTTCTCTTTGGCAACTCGAAACAGAGAGGTCGCCCAACTCGTCCGTTCTTTGGATAAGGACCAATATATCTAGGGCTTAGTTTACCCTTCTTACCAAAACGAAGGACACCTCTCCACGGAGATAACTTCAAGAAAACTTGATCTCCAACTTGGAATTCTAAGTCCTTTCGCCGCTTATCTGCGTAACTCTTACGACGGTCTTGTGCTACCTTCAAATTTTCTCTCGATTACCTTAATATTGTCTCGTAGTAACTTGTACCAACTCGGGCCGATAAGCTTCTCGCTCTCCTACTTTGTTCCAACATATCGGCGTTTACATGGTCTTCCATACAGAGCCTCAAATGGTGTCATACCAATACTGATTGGTATTTCATTATTGTAAGCAAATTCCATAAGTGATAGGTGTGTATCCCAACTTCCTTTAAATTGAAGGACACATGCTCTCAACATGTCCTCTAAGGTCCGGATGGTCTCTCTCTCGCGCCCATCTGTCTCGAGGATGGAACGTGTACTAAAATTCAACTTTGTTCCCATAGCCTTACGTAAGCTAGGCCAAAACTTAGAAGTAAATCTTGGATCTCTATCTCAAACGATAGACACCGCACTCGTATTGACTCACAATTCGCCGACGTGTAAGCTTAGCTAGGTGATCAAGCGTGAGACGTCGCTT
This sequence comes from Trichosanthes cucumerina, assembly GCA_036507285.1. Lineage (NCBI taxonomy): Eukaryota > Viridiplantae > Streptophyta > Magnoliopsida > Cucurbitales > Cucurbitaceae > Trichosanthes > Trichosanthes cucumerina. The sequence goes on along the minus strand of CM071842.1, from coordinate 7,398,573 downwards.
TAATCCAGACAAACCGTCTTTGTTTTAGTGAGTCTATCACTATTACCCAAATACCATCATGCCCACTTGAAGTGCGTGGTAATCCAAACAGAAAATCCATAGTGATATGCTCCCATTTCCACTCCGCGACCGCAATGGATTAAGGAGTCCTCCGGTCTTTGTCTAATCTGGTTAACCGGTTGGCGGATCAAACATTATCAACATAATCGCCTACCTCTCGCTTCATCCCAGTCACCAATACGTTTCCTTTCAATGTCTTATACATCTTGGTGCTTTCTCGGATGCATAGCGTAGTGTTTGAATCGTGAGCTTCCTCTAGAATAACATCTTTAAGCTCACTAAAACATGGAACACACGAGTCTTCCTGCCTCTCTATGGCTCATCCGGTCTCATCTTAAATTTCGCCCTGGCCCCTGTTTGGACTTCCCAAACATTTTCTATAAGTTACTATCCTCTGGTTGTCTTCTCACAACCTTTTTGCTATGAGTGAAGACTGACTGGAACAGAGCTAAAAGACTCTTGAACTCTCTGCATTGACAACCGCCTTAGAATCCTTAGAGTTCTTAAAAATGTTGCTCGAATACCACACAAGGCATCCCTAGGAAGTCTTGACTTCCGCTTCAAAGCATCTGCTACCACATTCGCCTTCCACGGATGGTATTCTATAAGTACAATCATAATCTTTAATCGATTCTAACCATCTTCTCTGTCTCATATTCAACTCCTCCGATCAAAGATATACTTCAAACTCTTACGATTTGTGTAGATGTGACACCTTTCACCAAACAAGTAATGTCTCCGGATCTTGATCTTGCTAGAACAAGCTCACGCTAACTCAAGATCGTGGGTAGGTAATTACATTCATGCTTTTTCAATTGTCTTGACGCATAAGCTATTACTTTTCCTTCTTGCATCGTAACACACCCTAAACCTTGTCTCGAGGCATCACAAGAAATCACATACTCTTTTTCCGTTCACGGGGAAGTGTTAGAATAGAGTCTTTGTAACTAATCTCTTTTCAGCTCCCAAAACTCGTCGCACTTGTCCGACCATTCAAACTTAGCATTCTTCTTTGTCAAAGCATTAAGGGTAATGCTAATCGTGAGAAATCCTCAACAAACCACGCTGTAGTATCCTCGCCAAGCCTAGGAAACTACGTACCTCTGTCGCTGTGATTGGTGGTGGTCTCTTCCGATTGACTCTGACTTTAACTTTATTTGGATCCACACTAACACCATTTCTTTGAGACAACATACCCCAAAAACACTACACGATTCAACCAAAACTCACATTTGGTGAATTTAGCATATAATATTTATCTTGTAGTGTTTGCGAGAAAAATCCTCGATGTTCCTCATGAGCTTTCTGTCACAACCGAGTAAACTAGTATATCATCAATAAATACTATCACGAATCGATCCAAATATCGTGGAATATATCCTGTTCGTGAGGTCCATGAAAACTCTTTGGTGCATTCGTCAAACCGAACGACATTACTAGAAACTCATAATGCGTGCACAGTTCGAATCTTTGTCTTAGGAATGTCTCGATTCCCTTTACCTTTAATCGATGGTATCACGATCTCAAATCAATCTTAGAAAACACTCGATGCTCTCTCGTGGCGGTCAAACAAGTCATTAATACGGGGTAAAGGATACTTATTACGTGATCGTGACTTTGTTTAATCATCGTAATCAATGCATAATCTAAGGGTACCATCTTTCTTCTTTACAAATAACACCTGGAGCTCCCTGGGGTGATACACTAGGTCCGATGTATCCCTTATCAACTAGTTCTTGCAATTACATCTTCACTCTTTGAGCTCACACTGGAGCCATTCTATACGGGCGCTGCGAAATAGGTGTTGTTCGGTAGCAATTCAATAGTGAACTCTACCTCCCTATCGTGGCAACCACTGACAGATCTCTTTGGAAAAACATCTAGAAATTCGTTCACAACAAGAACATTTTCTCGGTTTTAACTTTTCTTCCTGCACCTCCATTACGTGAGCAAGAAAGCGCGTGCATCCTTTTCTCAACAAACTCTCGAGCTTTGAATCTTTGAAATCAAACTCGTAGAAATAATCTTCTTTTCACCCCGAAAACCACTTCACCAACCACGGTTTTCTAAAAACAACTTCCTTTCTATGGCAATCCATGGAAGCATAATGAGTGAATAAGAAATCCATCCCTAAGATTGCATCTAACATCTGCAACTCTAGTGGAAGAAGATCCACTAACATATTGAGACCTTCTACTAAGACCTCACAATCTCGCAACACCGAATTGACTAGTAAAGCATCACCAAGCTGGAGTGTATATAACTAACTCCTCAAATAAAGGCTCACAGCTTCCTACTAAGCTTAGTTAGGAATATCTGGAAACAAAGGAATGCGTAGCACTGGATCTATCAAAACACATGCAGTACATTACAAATAGAAATCGTACGTAATCACATCCGTGCATCCTCCGCTTCTCTTTGAGTCATAGCGTAGAGACTTTCCTCTGTTGCCTAGGTCTCCACTACTCCCTTCATTTTTTGCACCACTGGTGCCTCTCTCTCGCAGCTCTATGGAACTCTCCTTGGCCTCAACCGCTCTGGGACCCAACTCCACCGGTCCTGCAATGCGGGGCCGTCTAAGCCGTGGACAATCCTCTTGAAATGCCCCGCCGCTACACCTGGTAACACACACCGACACCAACAAGACATTGGCCTCGATGATTCTTGCCACAATTTGCACATGGAGTTCTCTTGCCTGACCGCAATGACTCATGCATTGTTCTCGTGGTCTTGCTATGGATCGCGCATCGACTAGGTGCTCTTTGACTCTGCTCTCGATAGGCATCACTAACATTCATCCGCTCGACATCGCCGCAACTCGATTCTTAAAGTCTCGACGACTCAAAACATTCACTCGAGGTGTGAATCGTCGCCGCCACGACCATGAAAATCGCTTTCGTCATTGAAGGCCCTCGAGTAGGTTCCACCTTTATTTGTGCCTCGTTATACTCTGCTTTCAACACGTAGAGCACTCTCTGCAAGCGAGGAAAAGTCACCCACTTTGCAATGCTCTCGTGGATGGGGTTCGTATCTCGGGACGTAACCTCTTTCAAATCTCCGACACCTATCACTCTCGGATGCCATAATCACACCAAAGATACCGTGTGACATTTCGGTATACCATCTCTCATACTCAATACCACCGAAAGTGGCCTTTGCTTCGATTCTAAAAATTCATCCTCTTTGCCTCGCGGTATGTGCGTGGTAATATTTATCTTCGAATATGCTCGAATGTTTGCCAATCCAGAGTACGTGCATCACTCCGTCTCGCTAAAATCGATTTCCACCATCCTCTCGCTTTCTCTCTAATAGGAATGTGGCTAGCTTGACTTTGCTCCTCGTGAGCAACTCATTACATCAAAACATTTCTCAAGTTTATTTAGCCACACACCTCGGCGTCATTTGGATCTGTGGAACCTCAAACACTGTGGCTCCCAATTTCTTGAGACGTTTCTATTCCATACGCCTTTTACGGATCACTTGGCCTCGCTCTCTCTCGGCTCGCCTACCTCCCGTGAGGAAATGGCATGTTGTTGATCTCGGCCTCGGTTTGGACTCTCGGGGCACTAGATCCCCTCTCAGATTGGCCTTGGGTAGGATCTGCGTCCCCGCCACGATCCTACGCTGCGCTGCTCGCAAGACGATGCGTGGTGGCATGACTCTATAACATATCAAAATATTAGACATGCTATGGATACTTAACTCAAATACACAATACTAAACTTCTATTCATATTTTAGCCCTAACTGGACTTGCTCTTACCCTTACTTGAACCATACTCTACTAGTTCGATCTGAACTAACTCAATAACTTACTATGACTTTCACTTAATTCTCGTGAGCTAACTTGCCTGTCTCATTTCCCATGGAGCTAATCGCTCACGATGCAAGTTGTCACACCCCCTTCCGAACTACCTGAAAACTAGGCTCGAAAGGCGGCGTGAAGCCAACAGACATTGTTTATCTCTTTACAATACCTGTTGACCCTGTACTCCTGATAAACATACTATGTTCGCATATGGAACATTTTAACATAACACAGCAGAAACTGGACAACTATTAAACATACACAAGGAGAAACCCTTCATAAGTCTCTCTTGGAAACTAAAAGTCAAGTGCATCAAAACAACACAAGACAACTCAATGTTTATACAACCACTAATGTACAAAACTTCTATAACTACATAACGACTTGCTATACAACACCAAACCACGCACGCATAAACTAACAACTTATGAAACTTCCAGCAGACTATGGCAGGATGTCAGGTACAAGGAGCTCGATCTCTACCTGAAAATGTTTGAAAACATTGAAAGAATGAGCTAAAAAGCTCAGTGAGTGTCTATCTTTAAAACATTATAAGCTCACAGGTGAATCATAATAATGGCAGATTATAAGTACAAAATAGCTTAACATCTGTTTGTAAACATTAACAAACCATGCTTCCAATTTACTGTGTTTTAAGTCACCACTTGTGCATAGCACACAACTCGAAATGTACTAACTTTTCGAGGGTAGATAGATCAATAATATAAAAGCTCATAACAATAAAGCACATGACATGACTCCACATCAAACCATAGAGGTGGTAGAGTTACATTTATTCCAATAAGGTTCATACCTCTCTCTCTCTCTCACGTGCACGTGGAATACCTTTGGTCGTTTTGTTTTCCCTAATACCTTCTCTATGTCCTTTGAGATTAAGGTAAAACCATTTACTACCCGAATACCTTCTCATTGTCCTTCAAAGATTTAGGTAAAACCATTTACTTCCCGGATACCTTCTCATTGTCCTTCAAAGATCGGGATATCATGACTCATTCTCCCCTAAGTACCTTCTCGAATGTCCTTCAAGATTAGGGTTAACCCCAAACAAGGGCATAATTTGTGTACCATGGAAATCATATCTTTATAACTCATACAACAATTTCTTGACATTTTCACATTATCATCTAAACATGTTCCCAAGTGGATTTACACAAAACATTCTCTAAAGGAAAGCATACTTTCATAACTTAGTTTCCATACTTGGATTTATAGTTACAACTAATTCAAAGCATGCTTAGGTTCCATCATGACTTAATGTTAGAAAACTCATGAAGTCATTCACAACTAGTTCAAACAAGGTGTAATTATCAACACTTATGTTCATGAAGAAAAACATAGGTCAAACATAGTTCTAAGATAGAGTCACTCACAGATTAGAATTGGAACCTTGGCTTGTAAACTTGACCTATTTGCTCTTGGCCTGTCAAACAAGCCAAATCAATCAATAGAACCTCGAGCTCATGATTTTTACCTTAAAACTTGCAAGAAAACACACATTCAAATTTCCAAAGCATTTTCAGATTTTCCGCCTTTTTTTCAGACAGCCATAACTTCTTCATTACTTATCCAAAAATAATGTAATTTATACCAAACTCTTTCTTTTGAACCCTCTAAAACTCTTATGAAGACATGAAAATGAGATTCCTAACGTATTGGTTAGAAAATACCTCAGTAGCTTAACCCCTAAAATGATTCTCTAACATTGTTCCATTTCACTTCCTGCTGCAACCTGAAACTTAACCTGAAGATTACAACATCTTCCAATCATTTTCTTCTCACGATTCCTTCACGAAACTTGTAGGAAATTGAATAAGCTTTCGAACCATACCAATTAGAGCTTCTAACTCCAAGTATACAGATCAGAACAACCAAAACATCAGAGACCTCTCGGATTTGACAGCAAATTTCTGTCTTCCGCCTTCCTCTTAACAAAACAGCAACTTAACATCAGAATTGGCTCGAGCTTCCTTCACGAATTTTTTCCAATATGAGTTAACTTTCATGAAACAAAAGCTCAACTCTTACCTCTTCTTGTGGAGCTCGAGATGAACAGAAAATCAGAGCTTGTCCGAGTTGATTTCCTTCTTCGCAATAAAGAATCTCCTTGAGTTTTCCTCTTTTCTTCGGAACTCCGGCTCAAAATCACCAAAAATGGCCTCCTTCTTCTTCTTTTCTCCTTCAACCACGAAGCTTCAGCCTTAGATTGTGATGAAAGAGAAGAAAATGGAGAGAAACCCTTTTTAAAACAAAACAATCGGTGGAAAGATAATGTTTTGTCTTTTTCCCTTTCTCTTTTGCTTTTTCTTTTCTTTTTTCCTTTTCTTTTCTTTCCTTTATCTTCTTTCTTTCTTTTCTTTTCTTTTCTTTTCTTTTCTTAGCAAAACCAAAATAACTTAACAAATAAAACATTTGTTTCATTTCCTTTTCTTCTTTTGTCTTTAAAAGCAAACCAAACCAAAATGGTCTAAACTTTCTTTCCTTGTTTTCCTTTTGTCTTTCACTTCATTTCTTTTCTTTTTAAAACATGGGAAACCAAGTTTTAAACACATTTCTTCTTTCTTTTTGTTGTTTGATAATAAGGAAGTTCCAAAGAAAGATCTCGGGTTTACATAAGATACCTTATATTATGCAATTATACAAATGTGATTTGCATAATGCATAATTTATGCATTTAGTGGGATAATAGGTGGAGAATTTATCTCCACTCTCACTCCCTATATAAGAATGCATATTGATGCATTTTGAACGATTGATTGCTCATTTTTTTAAATTGAGATTTCTATATCACACAATTTTTTCAAAATCCTCTCTATAAAAACTCTATTCCTTTCACCAAAAAGGACTCCCACCAATCCCCATTTCCAAGAGAACAACAGAGAAGATCTTGTAGAAATGTTCGAGTTTTTTGTTCGAGTCGATCGTAGAGAAAGAGTACATGATAGGAGAAGGATAACGTGAAGAAAATGTTCTTCAAAGGTAAGTACATCTTCTCCCTATTTAATTATAATACCTAACTATCTGTTTTTTATGCATTTTTCACAACGTGATTGTGGGCATAAGCGATTCCAACGCTTCCGCTATGGATTTGATCCCTTCATGTTGATGGCTGAAGAAATTTCGGGTGAGCCAAGTAGGTGGAAGTTGCACTATAAGTTTCGGCATAGTTTATCGACATGTGACGGAAAAAAAATATTGGAATGTGACATTACACGTGGTCTACTTTTATGGTGGAGTATGTTATAGTTCTCTGAGTTGAGGATTAAAATTGTCGGTAAATACAATGATGCAACAAGAGTTGTGGGTTCTTCAAATATTTTGTCAAAGTGGAATTTGTAGAGTTTTTTTGCAATATATTAGAAGTGGAAATTATTCCACATCGAAAATGTGCAAATAAGTTATGAACTCTTGACACTATAAAATGAGCATATGCCTTTAGTTTCAAATCATTTAAGATGGAAACACTTTAAGCTTAGTGTGTTAACTCTAGTAAAATTTCCTCTCGGGTGTGAGTGATATAAAGCTTTGTGGAATGTTTTTGTAATTGGGGTCGGGGAGAGAATCATGTGTGATTGTAACAAATTTTCACATAGTGTAATTTATTTTTGTTTGTGATTTTTTTCTCCGGATCTGAAGTTTTTCACGTAAATTTTTGTGTTTCTCAGTTTGTTGCTTTCTTTTAATTTCTCAATTATTTTTGTTTATCATGTGATAGTAATGGGAGGGTTTTTCCCCACATACGTTGCATGTCAATGAGCAAATATCGATAAGATGTGCTCAGTTTGGCTATACATATTTTAGAATACATTGTTTATTGCTTTAAGTCATCAAAGTTATACAGAATTTAATGAGTTTTATTGGTTTAGAAACATACAAGATAATTATACTAAAAACACCTTTAGATGGGATGAAAGCAATGGTGGAGAGGAGGACATTTCACTATTCTTTTCGTGAATACTATTAGACAAATATATAACGTTTAGGATCATGTATCTTTAACTTAACTAGTCAAGCTATGATTGAGATTCAGGCATTTTTTTATTAATATTGTAATTTTTTGAACTTATTATAAAAAAATTGTATTTTTCAAACTATTTATAAAAATATCGTTGTTTTAATGAGTTGGAGATGGTCGTCAGACGACCATCTCGTGCGTGGATATTGGTCGTCTCTTGAAGGGACGACCAAAATGCCATCTGTCGCAAAATTTTAAAAAATTTGTGGATGGTCGTCTCTTCAAGAGACGACTATCTCCAAACTTTTAACAATAATTGCTTATGGCATAGTGGTTTGTTGTAGATTTTATAAGTTTGTTTGTATGGTTTCGAGTCTAACCTAACAAAAAATTTTAACATTTTTATTTTCATTTTTTCTCTATCTTTCCTTCTTCATTTTTTATATATTCTCTATTTTTCTTTCATTTATTTATTTTACATTTTTTCCCTTTCTTTCCTTCTTCATTTTTTCTATAGTAAATAATAAATATAATATTCAATTTACTTAAAAAGTTAAAATATAATAAATTACATAAACTATTCAATTTACTTAAATCTTGTGCGTGGAAGATGGAGACAAAAGACGATCAAATTTTTAAATTTTCCTACAAATTTTGAAAATATGTTCACATTGTGCCTTTTTTTGTATTAAAATTATTATTATTTTGTAACTAATTATGATAAAAATTAACTTCAAACTTATCATATGGACCAATTTTAAACTTTATTAAAATTACATGGACTAAAATTGGACATTTTAAAATATAGAGATCAAAATGGAACAATTCTCAAAGTACATGCACCAAAATGGAACAATTCTCAAAGTACAGAGACCAAAAATGATATTTTAACCTATAGATTATATTGTAGTTTATTATTTCATTACCATTTTTTAACATATTAAGTAAATTGAATTGTATATTATAATTTATTATTTATTTACTATATTTTAACATTTTAAGTAAATTGAATATTATATTGTCATCTTTTATTTTTTTAAACATAAATAGATAAGTTATTTGATTTTAAAAAAATAACCTATATTAAAAAAATGATATCTTATTTGATTTAAATAAATTAAATAAAAGAAATAAAATAACAAATTACAATATAATGTATATTAAAAAAAATTTGTTTCATGTGACTCAAACCCAAATAGTTGGGTTATACATAAAACTAAGCAAACCACTATGCGAGAAACATAATTTGTAAAAAGTATTGAGATGGTAAATTTGATCGTCTCTCGAAAAAACGACTATTTTCTACGCACAAAATTTATAAGTAAATTGAATAGTTTATGTAATTTATTATATTTTAACTTTTAAGTAAATTGAATATTATATTTATTATTTACTATAGAAAAAATGAAGAATGAAAGAAAGAGAAAAAAATGTAAAAGAAAGAAAAGAAAGAAAATTAGAGAATATATAAAAAATGAAGAAGGAAAGATAGAGAAAAAATGAAAATAAAAATGTTAAAAATCTACATTGGGTTGGACTCAAAACCATACACACAAATTTATAAAATTTGCCGCAAACCACTATGCCATAAGCAATTATTGTTAAAAGTTTGGAAATGGTCGTCTTGGAGACGACCACCATCCACAAATTTTTTAAAATTTTGCGACAGATGGCATTTTGGTCGTCTCTTGAAGAGACGACCAATATCCACACACGTGATGATCGCCTGAAGAGACGACCATCTCCAACTCATTAAAACAACAATATTTTTATAAATAGTTTGAAAAATATAATATTTTTATAATAAGTTTAAAAAATTACAATATTAATAAAAAAATGCCCTGAGATTCATTCTACTGTTTTTTAACACATAATTTGTTTAAATGTTTTATTGAAAACAATAAAAATGATGCTTGAACTAAAATAAATAATTAAATAAACAATAAAAATGTTGTTGGACCAACCCACCCCACCTCCTTTTTTAAGTACAATTTGAGGTTGTGGGATTCGAACACAAACCTCGTGCTCGTTAACACCTCCTTTATTATCATATGTATTGGATATTTTTTTCTTTATTTGTTGTTATTGTTATTTTATATAATTAAGCAATGTCGAGTCCTAAAGTTTGGAATATTTAGGGTTTGTTTGGATTACATTTTTAAATGTTTATTGTTTTAAAAAAGTTATTTTAATAAGATTTGTAGTGTTTGACAACCACTCAAAATGACTTTTCGAAAAGTGAGTTTGAAACAAAATAACCACTAAGCATAAGATTTTCTTGTACCTTATTTTGATTTTGTCTATACATATTATATACAGTAAGCGACCATACAAGCATGGTATTTAAGAGATGCCCTAAATCTTGTATGATTGGTCAACAAGGTCGATGAAAAGGGTTGTTGCTACTTATTGTTGTTGTGAAACTGCATTTTTGATAATATCTTATCTGATCTCCATGCGATGCGACATTCTGCCGTTACGGTGGGCAACGTACGTGCTTCGAAAAACTTGAGGGAGGCTAGAGCCCTCGGGCCTTTAACTAAATCCACCCTTGGACATAGGCAACCATCCCAATGGGCATTTACTATGGTAGTGGTCAGCATCCGATCATGATGTTTTAAATACAAGTTTGTATTTATTAGTTTAAAGTATTTAATAGTTGTCATTTATAGTAGATATTAGTAAAAGTATTTTAAACGTAGAGTAAACCAAATAAATTTGTGTATAAAAATACTATTGATAAAAAAAAGTAACCAAACATGTGAGTGTTTTAAAACCTATTTGGGTTTTATATAAAAAAAAATGCTAAAAAAATATATATTTTGTCTTAAAATACTTAAATAAAAAAATAATTCAAATAAACCCTCGATCTATGGCCGACTCGACTAACAAAAATCGAGGTCGATCGGTCTGACCGATTTTTTACATAATAATAATAATAATAAATGGTAAAAAATTTATATATTTATATTATATCTTATAAATATTTTAAATAATAATTTAAAAAAATAAAGATTATAAACAGATCAAATCGACTGATCGGTCAATTGATTTTGATCGGTCTAAGGTAGTAAAAGAAACAAATAGATCGATTCAATTGATCGAATTTGGTCGGTTCAACGTTTTCGACCCCGGTCGACTAATGATCACCCCTACTTCAATAAATTTCATGAAAAAAAAAGTCAAACCAAATCGATTCAAACTCATTCATGGATTCAAATTAGTATAAAAAGATGTTTATAACCAAAATCAACTGGTTCAATTAGCTTTAAAAAAACAAATTGAAATGAAACCAACCGATTGATTCTTATTAAATAGACAAGTGTGACTAAGTTTATAATTTATACAAGAAAATAATGGATCGTATAAAATATCAAGTATTAAATCGGTGACATTGTTTAAAAAAAAAAGATCCAATTTTCTAAAGTATAACATTACAAAACGAGAATAAATTTGTCCCGACAAATTAAAATATTTAAAGAAATTGAAAAAAAAAATGTTTCTTACAATCCCACGTTCAATTTTCAATTTGATTTATCAATACCTAAACTCATGAAATTTAATGCACTTAAACCATCAAAGATGGTAAATTGTACAAGCAACCTGCGAATTATAATTAAGATGTTCTCTTAATGAAACTCTTGAACAATATGATTGTTACAAATAACCCAAATTATCTACTTCAATTTGTTGTATTTAAATTAAGATGACAACATCCACCTAAAAAACTGAGGGTATGTTTGGGACACAAGTTATAATAACATGTGGAATACTCTACACCCAAACATATACTATACTACTCTGCATTTTAAATAATATTATATGATTTTACAGAGTATAATAACTCACAAACTGTTATAACCCAATTTTATTATAACCCACTCAACGCCCCAAACAACTTCTAAGATGTTTAATGGTTCATATCATCCTTTTAAAAATTTATAAAGTTAAAAAGAATGTGTTAAATTATAATAATATCAATGGTTGGATGGTAATAATCATTATAATTTTTGAGTGATTCGTATTTTTTTGTGACAAAATGTAGAATTTATAAAGTTAAAAAGAATGTGTTAAATTATAATAATATCAACGGTTGGGTGATAATAATCATTATAATTTTTGAGTGATTCGTACTTTTTTGTGACAAAATGTAGGGTGGAAGATTCGAACCCACTGGTAGCATTTTGGTTAAGCGTTGAGGGTACACATTCTGTGTCCATTAAGCTGTGCTCATGTTAGAGTGACTACATTTTGAAATATGAATGCCTGATTGTAAAATTTTGTAAGTTTTGAAAGAAGATTGTAATAACCGGTTCACGGTAACTGTAGCAATTTTCTCAACATTTGGGGTATGTTTCGAGCACAAGTTATAATAACCCGTGAAATAGCCTGCACCTTAAACACATGTTATTATAACTCCATACTAAACAACTTTGTATTTTAAATAATATTATATAATTTCAAATACCATTATATTTTATAACCCATGTTATTACAACATGCCCATAGTCCTAAATAACCATCTATTTGGTAGACTATTTAGATTATAAGTCTTATTTAATGCCAGTTGAACTATACTCATGTTGATATTATAGAATATATTTTAAATAATTGTACAAATTAAAATTTAATTTTTAAATTTACTATCAAACACATATTTAAAAACATGAAATACACTTATGTTTCTCATACAATAGATTAAATATGTCTGCATTTAAATGTCTATTATTATAATGTAATAATTAGCGCCTAAAGATTATCTTAGTTTTTCTTTTTAAAAAAACCACAAAACAAAACACATTGAGGCAAAGGTATTCGGCTGTTCTTCCGCGAGACTCGAAGCCGCCATTGTTCGTTTCCAGCTCAGCTTTCTCCTCATCTTCTTCGCTTCAATTCCAACACTTTCTTGTTTCCTTTTCCATTTCACTTCCACAGCCAGATCCGCCTGCTATAGATTATTACTTTCCAATTTCCAGAAAAGGTGATGATGCTCTATCGATTTCTTAATTTCTGAAAAAATCTCAATTACGGCGTCTCGTACGAGTTCTCATTCAATTCGTTTGTGAAATTCTGTTAGTTTTTCAATGCTATGCGAAATGCACTGAGTGTTCAGTAGCCGAAGTCGTTTGACGATTTCAATTTGGGGTCTGCCTCCAGTTAATTCTTCATTCGGTGGCAGACTAGGGTTTCTGTCAATCTTCTCCTTGTTTTTTGAGATCAGGCTTCTGAACCAGCAACAGGCAAGCGGAGTGTTCTTTTTTTCCTGTTTCATATGTCTTATTGTTGATAATTTATCTTCCCTTCACGCATTACTACTATTTTTGATCATGTTGATAATTTATGCGTACATTTTTCAGAATGGAGGAAGTGGTTCCTATCTACTACAGTATCATTGCATTTTTTTGCACGGTTGGAGCCATTGCTCTGGCGATCTTTCATATTTACCGGCATCTTTTGAACTATACGGAACCTACTTATCAGAGATACATTGTGCGGATCATCTTTATGGTCCCGGTTAGTTGTCCTTCCCCACGTTTCATTTTTAGTTCATAAAAGATTCTTTGGCTTCTTCTGGTTGTGGTTTCGTTTGGAAGCATCCTTTCATGGCTGAATCGTATCTCTGATTTATGCACAACTACATATTATGTTCATTTATATCGTAGATGATATGCATGCTTCAAGCTTGAATTTCTTGATTTAATGACAATATAAATGTATTTGGTCCTTTGTTGTTTGTTTTTCTTGTTGTTACCTCATATGCATTATTGGACTTTGTATATTATTGCTCTGGTGAAGCCTCAGTTGCATCTTCTTGTTGGAAAATCCGAAGAGTCTTAAAGTTTGACACAGAGAAAGTTGAGTATAAGTTTCAAAAGTGAGGTAGGGCAGTTTGTATAGCTTTTTTGATGTTTTAGCCATCATTCTCACATACTCTCTTTCTTACCAAATTCCATATAAGCATCGTAAAGCTTGGAGAAATTCAAAAGAGATGTCAATTGGGAAGATTCGAAGATTGAGAGCGGACACAATTTAGGTATCTAGGATCAAGTCTCTTTGACCCTGGTTACAGAATGTCCAGGCATAGGAAATATTTGAAAAGAAAATGATGCTCTTTTCTAGTGGAGTTTCCCAGAGAAGAAGAACCTCTATGAGACTTAATTATGTAGAGAAAATATTGATCTGATCTAATCTCATCGATCGGTGTACTAACAGTAGCAATTTTTTTTAGAGATATTAAACGATTTATTGAAGTTAGTATTATTTTTTATTGTTATTATTGACACCGACACCATATTCATTAAGGAAAATGCAAGAAATACAATAAAAGCCACACACAAAACCATGACAACAATAAGGGGCAACCACAGCCAAAAGTGAGAAGATTACGGAAAGGAAACAAGTTGCAGCCAAAAATCCCAAGGGATGTAATGAAATGAGCATCATCGCACGCTTTCTCCTTCCCTCAAAATGCCGATTTGTTTTTATCCAGCCAAACATGTCTCTCTACAAGCATGAGCTTTTTCTTTGTCTTAGACTGGCTTACATCATCAGGCAGTCTAAAAAATGAAAAGGAAATAGAGAGGGATACAACTCAAAATAGTCTAGATACGGACGAGCCTTTCCCTTTTGGAGAAAGACTTCCTCTGAGAAAAATGACATTCCTGAATCATTGATCTCGGATTCCGGAAGGAACTTGTTTAGGATTATTACCCAAAAGCAAACCCAAGTATAGAGAAAGGAGTTCAATCTCTAGTTTGTTTTCTTTGTACAAGCTTGTTTTTTTGTTTTTTCTTCTTCTTCGTCTTTTTCCCTGTTGCCCTATTTACTGAAAACTTATTATTTTCATTTTATAAGAAAACATTTTTCATCCATGGATACTGCAGCTGAAACGTTACCGAACACATTGTATACTGACGATAATATCTCACCAGGCTTCTTGTGGACACCTTCTTAGTTCCTGGAATTTTTACCTTCTAACTCCAAACAAAAGTTTCAATGGAGGAAATTGTTTGATGCGGAAATTAACAAAAGAGTTGGTTTTGTTTTGGATGATCGGTTGATGTTTCCTCAAAAGTCAGCAAGAAGTTTTTGTAGCTTGAGTGTTCTCTTGTAAATTCCTTGCCTTCTGTCTTATTGCCAATGCCAGCTATCCTAAATTCCCAAAAGAACCTCTCTTATTTGATTTGGAAAGGGAAAACCCACAAGTAAAAAATTTCCCTTCATCCCTAGTTCCCTAGAGTGTTAAAACACTGGATTAACAAAGAAACCTCAATGACCCTTTTTCCTATAATGCGTTTCAAATGCAGGATAGGTGGTGAGGAAATCAACCCCTTGTTTATTCACCATCCATTTGTTTATGGTTGCTGGACCCATCTCTTAAAGATATTCGATGTTCTTAGTGCTCCCCCAGTAAAGCTAGAGTTTTATATTGAAATGCCTTCAAAGCCTTTTTGTCAATTTCTGTGAATTGATAGATTTTTTTATTATTTATTATTACTATTATTATTACTACTATTATTATTTGAGATTAGAAACCAAACTTTCATTGAGAAACATGAAAGGATATACCTGGCATACAGAAAGACAACCCAAACTCAAGGAGCCCAAGCCTACAAAAAGGGTCTCCAATCCAAAAGAATAACACCTGATTGATAAATACAAAAGGCCTTAGAGGTCATCGCCCACAAGGAGGTATTAAACCTAATATTTTCATCCCAAAACCGATCAATCCCTCTAAAGATCCTACTATTTCATTCAAGCCAAACGCACCGCAAGAACACACACACAAAAAAAAAGGAAAGCCTATCAAAGAACTTTCCCTTTATCCCTAAAAGGAGGGAACAACACAACATCCTCCAACATGGACCTGTAATCCCTATTACGAACAAAAGAAACCCCAAAGGAGTCCAAAAACTGGTCCCAAATCAACTGCACAAACTGGAAACTCCAGAACAAAGGATCAATATCCTCCGAAGCTCCTTTTCACAAGATGCACCATGGAGGACTCAAACACGAAGAGGAACACCTCTGCATGTGATTCAAAGTGTTGACTTTCTCATGCAAAATTTGCCAGGCAAATATTTTGACCTTCTTTGGAATTCCAACCTTCTAGAGGGAATTGATTGAAAATTATTTCAAATTTAAGAAGGGAAAACTTCCTTTTCTGGGAACAACTAGTTCGTTGCCTCAAATTGGATTGCTTTTCATATAGATTTTTGTAACTTCTTTTGTTTCCTTACAAATACCAATTGGCGGGTGTGCTTACAAGGCCTTGATTGTAGGATCGGGTTGATTTCTAGTCCCTGCCCCCTCCCTTCTAAACTTTAATCTTTTTTGGGAAGCTATCAAACTATTGCTACCCCTGCACTAAGTTTTCCAGGATACTACATGCTGAAAGAGGTTGTTGGAGCTCAAATTAGCTGCCTGAAACTTGCCATGAGTGGGAATGTTGTTGCTAGCATTTTCTGGAGTCTTCTGTTAGGAACCCAAACTCAGAAAACACAAGATGGTAATATATTGCAATATTAAAGGAAACTACAATATAACAATAGCCTTTTGAGAGGGCTATCTCTTCTCCACTAAAATTATACCCCTTCTCCCAGGTCCCTAACACTCATTTATAAACAAGGCACCCCTAACTAATTACCATTATATGCCCCTTACTAATATACCACTAATCCCCCACATATAACCCATAGAATACCATATTAGTACTCTCACTCCTTCTCAAAAGCTATAGTAAGTTTATAAAGGGGGTTTTTGGTGAAGAAGAAATTGGAACCTACGTTCAAGTATGGAGAGTTGGAAATCATTTATGCATTTTGTTCTTAGATTACAAGCGGTTAACCAGGACAACAAAAATACATCTGACTAACTAACCACTATTGTTTGCATAGTATGCTACTGATTCATCTCTCCTTTTCACACCATCTTTTGGCTCCAAATTTTTTACACTTACTGTTGATTATTCTCAATATATGCCACATGGTGCTTGTTTGTATGTACTATCTAAGTAAAACCTTTGTTTGTGTTCTTTTTTTCTTTTTTTCTTCTCCTTTTTGTTTTCCTTTTTGCATTACATTATTATTAAATCCTAAAATTGGTTCCTTGCATCACAGGTATATGCACTGATGTCCTTCTTGTCTCTTGTTTTACCTTCAAGTTCAATCTATTTTAATTCGATTCGAGAAGTGTAAGTAGTCCTTGCTAAATCAAATTGTTTGTGAAATTTTGAATTTTGTCTATTTCTACCATGCAGTTGCAGATCTACTCGTTTACTTTTCTCGTGTCTTTTATTTCATAGTAGGGAAGCCAACGTTATTTCATTGTGTGAGGTCTATTTGAGGAAGATTACTAGTGCCTACCAAAAAGAGTATAAACTTTTCTATTGGGGTGGTACAGTCTTTATAAAATGAAAAGGAGTACAAATTTTTTTAGTTTTCTCTTCACCATTGAATCATGTGTTTAACAGCTTCTTGGTCATTCCTTTTTCTGGTAGTGTTGGATTTCTTCAATTGCCATCACATGCTTCCTTCTTGAATGCTCCTTTCTCCAAAAAGTTCATAGTGTAGAGAAGTTATATGTAATTAAAAAAATTTGAACAAGAATGAAATGTGATCATTTCCATTCTCATGGCTTCATTTAAATTGTAAAAACAATTAATATCATTGTCCGTTTGGTTATGGTTATGGATCTAATATCTAACCATTAATCTTATGATTTCTTTTAGCTATGAAGCTTGGGTCATTTATAATTTTCTGTCCTTGTGTCTGGCATGGGTTGGTGGTCCTGGAGCTGTTGTAATAAGTTTAAGTGGTCGTGTATTGAAGCCATCATGGTGCTTGATGACATGCTGTTTTCCCCCTCTACCACTAGATGGGTAAGTTTGCAAATGTTAAATTTTGTTTTATTTTGGATTGATGTAATGATTGAGTTATTAATGACAGCATATATTGTAAAAGTTAAATTATGTTAAATTTTCTCTGAATATAATAG
Source organism: Trichosanthes cucumerina (assembly GCA_036507285.1). Lineage (NCBI taxonomy): Eukaryota > Viridiplantae > Streptophyta > Magnoliopsida > Cucurbitales > Cucurbitaceae > Trichosanthes > Trichosanthes cucumerina. The sequence goes on along the minus strand of CM071842.1, from coordinate 7,380,737 downwards.
ATGTACACCATACATGTAGATGTAGTTAATGCGTGCTTCATTTTCTTTCATGGCATTAATACGTTTTTACAAAAAATACCCATGAAAAGAATGGTGCTGAGAGATGGTTGTCTTAATATAATTTAGAACACTGTGCTCCACCTAGCTACTAGTATTAGGATTTTGTGTTAAATGTATTTTCACCAAATCCTACTCCTTTTGCTATGATTCCCCCTCTACTATTTCCTAAGCTTTCATATGTTTCCAGGATTGGATCTCCCTTATGAATTCTCTTGCTACTACACTCCTAAACTCGTCAGAAAACTGTTGGATTTGGCTTGTTATAAATCGTATTTTCTCCTATAAATCACTCTGTGATCTATCAAAATGCCTTTTCTTTGTTTAAAAAAATGGCGTTTTCAGGAAGGTTAATTTTTACTTGAGGGGAGATTTGCACTCTGGATTTCTTAGTATTCGAGTCAAAATTCGGATACCCTGGACATGGCTCTACTTCCCTATTTGGTGTTTCATGTGTCGAAAAAGAGAAAGATCCTCAAATCATCCCTTCTCTTGTGATTCAATTCTTCGATCATCATCAGAGTGTTGTTCTGGACCATCTAGGTGGAAAGAAACGAGTTTTTAAGAGTGAATAAAGATCGCTCTGGATTCTTTGTGATATTATTCTTTTGTTACCATATATTGTGCGAGCTATATACCCATTTTTGTTATCATTGTTCCATAAGGCTGAGTTTTTTCTCCCTCCTCCTGTAACCTCGTTTGGTTAATTTAGGGCCTGTTTGGTATGCAATCCGGATTCTGTTTTATGTTTTCAGAGAATATGTGTTTGGCAGATGTGTTTTCGAAAATTCTTTTCGGATTTTGTGATTCAAATAGTAGAAATTCTGAAAACAACATTTTTATGTTTTCATTGTATCCAGATTCTGAATTTAAAATTTAAAATGAAGAATTATATTAAACAAAGATAAAAATCTTAATAAATACAATATTTCAGGTTATAAACTCAATTTATTTTGTTAAATTAAAATATGTATAATATAATATATTATAAATTATATAATATTATATTATAAAATGATAATTCTATAAAATTTATAAAAATCATGTTCATAAATTAATTAATAATGATTTATATTCAATCTAATAATTAGTTTTGCAACTACAACTAATTTCATGATCTATAAATATGTTATAGGACACACTTTAAACAACTGTTTAGAATGGAATCAAATTTTCAAATATGCTACCAAACACATTTATGAAAACATGAAATACAACTCTGTTTTCATTGAAGCCATTGTTTTCAAATTTATGTTTTCAGATTGCTTACCAAACAGACCCTTAATTAATTGTATAAAAAATTAGAGTACAGGTTCTCAAGATATCAAAGGACTTTTGGTGATCTTTTGAGAACGGTACGTGTTTTGTGGAGCAAAAAACAAGAAACAACTATTCATTGAATTGGTGAAAAGAAATAAAATGCTCAAGGATACAAATTCCCATTGGGAGAGAAACCCAGCCAAACTAAAAACACAAAGCCAAAAAATAAAAAAAGAGCAATACAGGCTTTCCAAGAACAAAAGGACCCAACCATTGAACTTCTTGGAAATGCTCAAGGTATTGTTCTATCTTTTGGTGGTTGAGATTCCAGAAATGAAGATGTTTTAGGCATATGTGAGTATGGTATTTTAGGAATTTTGCTAATGCTCAGGGTACCGTTTATCTTTTGGTGGAAATGTTCTGGGTATTGTTCCATCTTATGTACATGTAACTATGAAATTTTTGCTGGGCTATTTGGAGCAGAATGGAACTAGTGCATATTTTAGGCAAATATTATGAATGGGAAGTTATTTATGTGGAGACTATGAAAAGCTTTTAAAGGTGGCTTGAGTATATATTTATTTTAAAGTTGTTGATAATTACTGTTTTGTTGATTGACCTTTTAAAACCGTTTTCAATTGTTTTTAATTTTAAAAACTGTTTGAAAAGATATCTTTGGTTCATTGTTTTATTCATTCTTCATATACTTTAAAAATAAACATTTAAGCGAAGTTTTACATATAAAAAAATCAAATCCATGCATTTAAGTAATAGTTAATGATAGGGCAAAGCACCAACGTAAGGGAAAAGTAAGAAAAGATGAAGGTGATATTCCCCATCTCTTTTTTTAATTATTTTTTTATAACCGGGTGTCGGAGCTCTGTTCCCTACGAGCGCACCCGCCTCAAGGGCCTGGACTTGGGAGACATCAAGGGTTTTTATTTATTAAACTCACCCGAGGGCTCGAACCTGAGACCTCTAAGGTCATCTCTTCACGCATTCCTGTTTATTTATGACACCCATTAATCCTCTTACCATCTTGCTGAATGTTTGGATTTGTATAAATAATTTCTGAATTTATGTGATAGTCAACTACATTCAAAAGTTAATTCAACTGAAGTTCTCATCTTCAATTAATGGTTTTGAAAATATCTCTATACTTTCCTCCATTTTAACCAAAAGAATTAGTTATTGCTCCCTCAGCGCTAGATCCAAGCCTTATTGATAAATCTCTTAGGAGGTTTTTTCTGGTGATCCAACAATCTAGAACTTTCAAACTAGTGGGCTCAGCAAGTCTAATAAACTCGTTTTGTTTGCTGTAGCATCCTGTCATATTCAGTATCTATTAATCTCCACAGGGTTATTGAAAACATTTACTCAATCAATATGGTGCCTTTCTGCAATCACCATGCATTGAACAAGTAATCATTGGGGCTAGTGAAAAGTAAATGGACTGGGAGGAAATGGGTTGAAACCAAGATGGTTACGTATGTAGGATTTAAATTTCTACAAGTTTCTTTGACATGGTTGTTGAGATTAGTTGAGTTGTGCGCAAGTTAGTTTAGACAATAGTCATGGATATGAAGAAAAGGTACCTTTTCCTCAAATATGGGGATAATCTTTCTTTGATTCACATCTTTCTAAGTTTTTTTTTTTTTTTTTTTTTTTTTTTGCTAGGAATGGCATTTTCATAACCACTAAACACTATATCGGACCTCATTTTGGACCTTTTTTGAGTTCAACAACATTTGAGGTGGAGGGATTTGAACCTGTAACCTCTGGGTCATAAGTCCATACTTTATGCTAGTTAAGCTATGCTAATATACGACAAACCTATTCAATCAAACCAACATCTTCCCGTTATTATGGATTATTAATAGATATAGAGAGAGGGAGATGGAGAGTCAATGGGTAAATATTAAATAATTCACCGGTTGAATTCAAGGTGGCCAAAGATCAAGAAATTCTCGAATTGTTGCAGCAAATAGCTTTCAGCACCTTTTAGCAGTTAACAATGTGCAAGGAAAACCATCATCTTAAAATGTATTCCAAGCGAGTATGAGCAAGTGAAATTGAGAGAGAGATAGTGGAAGAGTGAGATGGATAGAGACCGTGGAGGTCACGTGTTCAAAGAGTGAAACGACTCATACGAGTCGGAGAGAGGCAGAAAAAAGTTAGATGGAGAGAGAGAGACTGTGAGAGGGACAGAGTGAGTGAAATGGAGAGAGGACAAATAGGGGGGGATCCAATGGATAAAGGCAGAGTGAGAATTGTTGGAGAGTGAGACGAAGAGAGATAGAGAAAGTGAAATGAAGGGAGAGATTCAAGGGAGGAGGGTTGGAGGGACCAGAGAGAGAAATTGAGAGACCTTACTTGTTGGTTGCTTCGATGAGAGAGAGAACAAACTAGACATTTCATGAATAGAGGGTCAGTTGAGTAGATTGGGAAGGGAAACTAACAGAAGTGCCCAAATCTGTTACCTCACGCCTTGCCTATATAAGGCGAGGTGCTGTTCATGCTTTTGTTGCTTCTGCTCTGTGCTTTATTTTTACTTGCCATTTGTCTGAAAGGAAGTCTCGTCCCTTTCATCAGAAATTGTTGTATTTTATCCATATTGTTTTCATTTGGAGAAATGAATCGAGTTCTATTGTTTCCAGAGCTTTCTTTGTATTATTAAGTGCTTTCTGCTCTCCATTTGCAGAGCTCTTTTAATTTTTTGTAATAATAATCCATTTGCAATAGTACGAAATATTGAAGTAAGCTTCTCCATGGGTGATGTTTATTAGAAAGTCTGTCCAAACCTAACCAAGATGATCCTTTTATCTATTATCTATCTACTTGAGCATTATATCTTCTCTCTCTTATCAGGGAAAAAGAGTATCAATATGAAACTTCATCAGATAACCTTACGGGTTGCTTTTGATGCAGGCGTTTTATACGGAGGTGCAAGCAAGGCTGTTTGCAGTTTGTGATTCTGAAGCCTATATTAGTTGCTGTAACACTTATTTTATATGCAAAAGGGAAGTATGAAGATGGAAATTTCAACCCAAAACAATCATACCTTTATCTCACCATCATCTATACTTTCTCATACACCATGGCTCTTTATGCATTGGCATTGTTTTACGTGGCATGCAAAGATTTACTCCAGCCTTTTAACCCGGTTCCGAAGTTCATCATCATTAAGTCTGTTGTCTTCTTGACTTACTGGCAGGTGAATGATCTTTAGATTCTTTTTTATTGTACAAATCACTTGTTCTCTATGTGGACGTTTCCTTTGTTAGTGTGTGTAGTGTATGTGGCGTTGTGTTTATTCTTGCAAAGTATTCAGAGGAAGGTTAAATATGGTGACTCTGAAATGTTAGTGTAATCTTCTATGGGAAAAATATGTGTTTTGCAATCTAGTTTAAAAAAAACTCTAGAATGAATGACGGGTTAGACTTCAGATAAAAACTGATGCTAATTGCTTTGCTGAATGATCTTCATTGCAACCCTGCGACCCATGAAACAGTTATTTTCTACCAAAGAAAGTCTCGATACAGAAAAATTGTTCTAAATGCTTCTCGATGCAGGAAATTTTTTGTGGCAAGCTAGGGTGTGTGCTGTTATGTGGGGCATTTGGAGGGAGGAATAATATAATTTTTTAGAGGACTTGAGAGATTTTTGAACGACATTTGATCCCTTGTTAGATTCTGTGTTTCTCTATGGACTTCTGTGACGAAACTTTTTTGTATTACATATCAGGTCTTATTTTATTTGACTGGAGGCCATTTTTGTAGCTTGCCTTCTTTTGTGAGCTTTCTTTTTCTATGACCTTGTATTCTTTCATTTTTTTTCTCAATGAAAGTTTGGTTATTCGTGAAAAAAACTTCCGAGGTGATGTGCTTGGTTATCAGATAATAGCTTAATTTATGGACAAAAATGACGTGTATGCAATCATCAAAACGTCTTTTTAGTTTAGATATTTGTTGTCAGCTTGAAGATGTAGAATGGATAGCAACTCTTTTAACAAAAATTTCTTATCTATGTACTTTGGTTTAGGGCGTCCTTGTTTTTCTTGCTGCAAAAACTCAATGGATCAAGAATGCAGAGGAAGCTGCTCAATTTCAAGATTTCATTATATGCATTGAGATGCTTATAGCTGCTTTGGGTCATCTTTATGCATTCCCATACAAAGAATATGCAGGAGCTAATATTGGTGGTTCGCGGGGTCTCACCGGAAGTCTTGCACATGCCGTAAAATTGAACGACTTCTACCACGACACGGTCCACCAGGTGAGACTTGATATAGTTTTCAAGTTAGCTTCTTTTGGAAAGGGTTTTTGTATCTCTTTGCTGGATTGTTCATTGATCTGACCACCTTTCTTTTGCAGTTTGCACCAACTTATCATGATTACGTTCTTTATAATCATAGCGATGGCGACGAAGGAACGAGGAAGTATCGATCTCGCACCTTTGTGCCTACAGGCCCTGAGATGGACACTGTTAGAAGAAACAAACACATGTTTGGAAACAAGATAGACGACATTCAACTTTCCACAATCTCATCTTCAAGTTCAAGTACTCAGTACTCCGATTCAGTCCTTGAACCAGCACATTCCGATGCAATGAAGTCTTCTCTTCTCATGGATGTCTCAAACTCTTTATCCACACCATACGACATGTCGCTTATCGACTTGGATATGTCGAGTTACCCCTCGAAAGTTGCTGCAGTGGACGAAACCGCGACGAGGTGACAAGAATAGTGGACAGGTAGGAAAAAAACGATCGTGTGAGAACGGAATACGCAAAGGAATAGAGAGATACAAATAGAGATTTTAGGGTGTTTCATATCTCTGAGTTGTGCACACTGGTGGTAACGAAAAACAAATTGTGTACAATGGCGTGTTTGTTCAGTCCATGGTGGTGCTGTATATACATGATTCTGATTTGTTATAAATTAGGATTTGATACACAAGCATGCATATAAATTCATTTTAATTATCATACTGATACTACTACATTTTTAATTTGGGGACTTTGTGTCTTTTTTAATTATTATTATTTTTCATTTTTGGGTGGGGATTGCCAGTTTCTTGTATGTACTCCATTTGGTGGATTTGGAAATGATTAGTTTTCTTGGTGTGATTTTCCTTTCAGTTACTGGAAAGCTTGCATATTGGTTGGGATTTTGTGGGAAAAATCTTTTGATTGTGCATTGTGACAAATTTTATAATTGAGTTAGACACATTAATACATGTTTGAAGTCAGTAAATTTAGAAAATGGATCTCAATTTAAACAATGGTTTAAAGTGAGTTTGATAATTAATTTATAAACCATAAAAATTGTTGGTTTACCAACTACTATTATTAATTAATTAATTAATTAATATGTTTTATATTGTAAACTTTGTGTAATTGTTTTAACAATATCATAGAATTTATAATATATATTATAATACTATACATATTCTAAATTAACAAAAATGAACTAGATTATAACACGAAATATTATATTATCCTATCCAAGTTCTGATTTTTTTTTTTTTTTTTTTTAATTTAATGTAGCTTAAAACAGAATTGAGTTTGAATACCAAATAGACTCTTATATTTCTAGTTTCTCATGTTCTATTTTTTTTTAATTACGAAAATTGTGTTTAGTAACACTTTTTTTTAATGTTTTTTTTATTGAAAAAAAATCAGAAATGTATTTGGGTAACCATTTATTATTTCTTGATTTTTGATAATTTAAATTAAAAAGAAAAAATTTGGAGCAATAAGAAAAATGTCTAAATTTAACCAATCCAATTCGAAAAATATTTAAACAAGTTTTAGTGTTCAAATATGGCTAAAACTATTTAAAACTAAAATCTATCAATTGTATTAGGACGAAAATAACCTATTGAATTTTTATAATCTATTCCAACAGTGAGGAAAGTACGTCAGATTTTGGATTGCAAATTATAAAAAAAATCGAAAGATTGAGAGGGATGTTACAAAAACAATTCTAATAACTCTGAATAAAATCTTGGGATTCAGAATTTAAAAAAATTAAATTAAGATAAGATATATACTAATTGTTTCTTTAACACTATTCATGATCCACCTAAAACTCACTCCCCTTACTCCAACTCAATGGATATATAATAAATGAGTAGAAATGTACCTATCTTATCTACCCAATGTGCAAGAATAAACTAAAAAATCAATTTCATCTACATGCACCATTAGACAAGGTTAATACACTTCAAGTAATAAATAAGTAGAAATACTTATAAATACCCACCCAACGTGTAAGAAAAACCAGAAAAAATTAATCCTCACTCACACTCACACATGCACCATACACCATTATATTAGAAAAAGTAAGTAGTTATAGTTATTCACTCCACCTAAAACTCCTTCAAATTTCTTCAATTTAGTATATATATTGTTTTTTACCGTAATAAATGAGTATAAATATGCATAAATACTTATCCAGTGATATACTTATGGTTTATATCTTATATAAAGGCACACAAATCCATAGGACAATTTATCATCATAATGACCCTAATGCAGAAGGTATTGAAGCGACCAAATAAAGAACAATGAAATAATATTAGGTCTTTGAAAGCCAATAATTAGTAATGAACACTCCAATAACCCAATTTTGTAGATATCAGTATGTACATTGATTGTATCATTTTAAAAAGATGTACATAAGGGTATATACCTTGATTTTCACAATTAAATTGACATAGAAAAGCCTAAGACTTTTTGGTGACCCTCAAATTAATATACTGAGCTTAACTTGTAAACCTTGTAACCATCGTTCTTATCCCAAACAACATTATGAATGCTGTGAGAACCCATTTCGAACTGATACAACCCTACAAACTAACTTGTAAACCATACTAATAAAAAGTTTGGAACGTGTACTTTGATACTAGATGCAAGAAGAGATTTCATCTGAAACGTATATTATGAGACTAGTTGTAGGAGAATCCGATAACCCGATAGAAGACGATCTCCATTATGTCTCCAAATTCGGTCAAATGAAGATTTTGCTAGAAAATAGGAAAATTTGAGTCAATTTCAGTTAGAAATGATTGATTTTTTTTCAAAACAAAATCTGATAGTTGTTGGAAAGGTATAAATACATTAATGACATGAAAGTAATTATGAGGATATACCAAGGACAACTTACGAAATTAATATTATTATCGACCACTCTTAAAAGTCTGGTAGCCATATTCGCAATATTGAAACGATTTAACTATTTTTCATTACGATTAATTTTTTTAGACATACTCACAATTTCCCAAAAAGTTTTATATGACAATTATTTTTTTAGAACTAAATATTCAAAACTTTTATGTTAGATTCATGTTATAAGTCAAGACTAATATATATATGAGCACTTTTATTTAAGTTTTAAAAATTGATAACAAGAATAAAAAACAAGAGACTCGATTTTGTTATTTCAAAAATTTGTACACGATTTTAAAAACGTTCCTTGAAAATAAAAAACGAGAAATAGAAACAATTACCAAATACTTAGAACAAAATACAGAAAACAAGAAACACGAACATTATCAAACAACTTCTTAAAAACTAAAATAGACCTTTTATAAACCTTTCAGTTTAACTTCCATTCAAAGCACTTTTTGGAATATTTTTCTCCACAAGTTGATTATAAAAAAAAATTAGTGGGGGACTAGGGGTCAAAAGTTCTATAACCTCTGTCACAATTCACAATATTAAATTCAAGAAATAGAATTAAATAAATAAAGCTGGCAGATCTCTTCTTTTATTTTAAAATATTTCTCAGCCTCACAAAATTATTCTCTTATATAGGTTTTCCCAATGATTATTGGCCTATGCTTTTTTAACCTAACATGCACATCTATCATTGCACATGCCACTCAATATTCTTCCTTTGAATTTCAAGAGTAAAGACAATCCTAGCAACTACTCCTTGGACATTTAAATATACAACTCATATAATAGGGGAGCCTCACCATCCCTCTATAAATTTGAGCAATGTCGACCATGTATTTGAAACCTAGAAAATCGTGACGGGTCAAAAAGAGTACTTATTTCCTTTGCCTCCATCTTATTCATGCGACTCATTTTTTGAATTTGTCACTGTATCGCTGTTATCACAATAAGATTGCAATACACTTAGCCTTTTCATGCTGGAATATAATTGTAATACCGTGAATTGAACTAAGTATTATCTTACATTATCTTCTTTCTTTTCCCCTTGCTTTCTAACATTCTAAAGTAGAGCGAATGAGTTGTATGGAGATTGCTGGCGTTAGAGGATGTCGGTGGCATCAATATGAGAAGCTATACAATGGTGGTAATAGAGTGGTCAAGCGTAGACGTCGATGGATGAAGAAAATATTGAAGAGAGGAATGAAAGGTTTTCGGTTGTATCGTCCTACAAAATTACCTACACTTAATTTGAAGGTATCCTTTTTAATCTTGTTGTCGAGAAGAATTAGAGAGATTGTTAATAGAATGAAGATTGAAGATGTATGTCCTAATATCATCTTCTCCACTCAATGGGGACTTCCTGTTTTATCTTATTCATCTTCCAAGTATTTGTTGCCTTGATTCATATGCTTTTGTAATGGTTGGACTCTTTTAACTTTTGGATATATGTAATGGAAATATGGATAGTAACTGTACTTCCATTTTCTTTTGTTCAACCATTCTTTTATGTTAGCAAGATTTGTTACTCACCCAAGGGAGCCATGACTCTTTAAAAATTTTGAATTTAGTATCCTATACTATATAATGGTTGGCTTAAAAAAGATAACAATATATGCTTATAGTTTTGTATAATACACGTTTAAGTTAAAGAAACAATGTTTTGTTCCAGCGGTAAATTTTGATTACTGTTGCAATTTTTACCATAGACTCTGAACAAGTATTACCATTTTTTACCTTCTTACTCTCATTTTGAAAAATTGTTGGAAAAAAATATATTATTATGTTTATTTATTGAATTTTAAAACATATATTTAGTATGAAATTGTTGGGACTTTAGAGAAAAATTACACTAAAGTTTTGTGAGTTTTGAGAGATTTATTCAATGATTGGATAGTGTGCATTCATTCAACTTAATTTTGTAAAATACTTGATTTTTGTTGAAATTAGTAGATTTTGAAATATTTTAGTTGCTATTTGTTGAAATTAGGAGTGAATTTAGTGAAATTTTCTCCAGATTTTGATAGCTTATTATTATTATTATTATTATTATCATTATTTGAGAAAAGGATTCCCCTTCTCTCTTCCTTCTGCATTATTTTATCATTAGTTGTCAAATTTTTAATGATAATCTCGATGTGGAGTTAAAGTACATAATATTATACTATTAAGTTTATTATCAATTAATTTTAGCATTCAAAGTATCTAAATTAAAAAAATGTTAAAAACTAAATTAAAACTAAAAAAAACAAAAGAGTAAATTAAAAAATATTTCACCTTTTCTTTTTATTTTCATTTCCACATTTTCATTTTCAAAATGTGTATTTAAATTTATAAATTTTTATGTTTATTTGATTTTGGTATAGGGATTTTTAGAATGTGTGTCAAATATTTAACTTAAGAACTATTTTTGTTATTATTATTGTTTTATCATATTGTTTGTCATATTCACGGTTTTTTTTATAACAATAAATATGGGATATGAAAATTTGAACCTTTGATCTCAAAAAATACATATACCAATTATTGTTGAGTTATGCTCACATTAGAAAAATTCATAGACTTACCGAACACAAAATTAAAAGTTTAGGATTATTCATTACTTTTTAAAAACTTCGAATATGCCTAAAGACTTATTAAACACAGAATAAAAAATTTAATGACTTACTAGACACATTCTAAAATTTAGGGATTAAATAGATACAAATTTAAAAGTACGAATACTAAATTTGTAATTTAACCTAAAATTTTTCAAATCTAGTTAATAGGAGGCAATTTGGCTGTAGTGTTGGAAAGTGATTTTGGATTTAGAATCTCTAAAGAAGAATTCTTTTTCACTCCATTCACCACTAATTCCAATAAATAGTGATACATCAAGTCAAGTTTAAGGATAAAAATTGATTTTTTTTCCCTCTCAATTAAACTCATAAAAGATAGAAAGGGAGGAAAACTCCATTTTAGTTCGGGAATATTTAGTTGATTCTATTTTAATTCTAGAACTTTTAAAATGTTAATGTTAGTTCTTAAATTTTAATAAAGATAACTATTTTAGTCTAATTTTTAAAATATCTATTTTAGTGTATAAAATTAGTCATTACTATTATTTTGTAACCCAATTAATTTTCAATCACCTAATACTCATCCTAATTAATTTTCAATGACCTAATACTCATTTTAGTACCCTTATGCAACTCTAACACATCTTCAAGTCAACATGCTAATATAGGTAATAACAAATCATGTATTCCAATGGCCAATGATAGTGAAAATCAAAATGATTATTTTTTCTGAAGATTGGAGATCAAAATAAAATAAACTTGAAAAGTTAGATCCCGTTTGATAACGATTTCGTTTTTAGTTTTCTCTTCTTAAAAAAATTGTGCATGCTTTTCTCCTATCATTTCTTCACTATGACTATCACCTTTCTACACAATTTTTTTTTTTAAAAAAAACTGCTTTTTTTAAGTTCCGTTTGAAAATAATTTTGTTTTTAAAATTTATGTTTGTTTTGTCACCATTTCTTTATTTTTCAATTTTTTTTTTATTTTTTTAGTTTTCAAAACTTGATTTGATTTTTAGAAATATTGGTAGAAGGTAGATATAACACAACAAAGAAATTATTGTGAAAGTAGTATTTATAAACTTAGTATTAAAAACTCAAATAGTTATCAAATGAGACTTTAGTTTTCAAATTTTGGTTTGGATTTTGAAGACATGTTTAAAATTGACCCAGAGAGATGTAGGTGGAATTATATGTATCATATACACTTTTCCTCCCACTAGATACTTTAACTCTATAGGAAATTGACCTAGGTTAAACCTGACTAATGGTTTTACCTAAACTTATCAATATAACTCTTATATTGATAATCAATATAACTCTTATATTGATCTTATCCTAAGTTTGCTAATATAACTCTTTATATTAAACCTAGGATTTCTAGTTTATTAGCCCCTTAATAAACTCGCTGACGCTATTATAATTTATAAACCCTCTGATTAAAATTCACTCCCAGGTCAGTTCCCAGGTAGGGGTGTTCCGTTTCCGTCAGCTTAAATACCTTAGCCTAGACAAAACCTTCCTTAGACATATTTCCTCTTTTAATCATTGTTTATAAATGACATGGTTCCTAATTCTAATGTAATTAGAACTAGATAACCTAAGGTCTATTAATTTCATGTTCTAAACATTTTAGAACTAATGAATTTAACATTAGGTGACATGCAATTCTATGTTATTGTGCTTGATCATTCATCACATGAGTAATAAAACATACATAACACATTCATCTCACAAATAATATGCATGTCAATGTTGTCCAAAAATTAATATAACACCTTATATTAATTATTCATGCAAACTATATAATATAACAATTTATATTATAAATGATGCATGAAACTGCTTAACCTAAATTGACATTTTCTAAATAGCATACATTATGCATAGATACAATTATACAACAATTGCATAAAATTAAATAGCAAAAATTAGATAATTTTTGACACCCTAAAATAATTTTAATTAATATAATCTAAATATATTAATTAAAATAAATAAAATTTAATATTAATTAATATAAAAAACGTTTTATATATTAAATAATATTAAAATAAACGTTTTCTGTCCGTTGCTACTTTCTGTGAAATGCCTGCGGCGTTGCAACGCTGTCTTTTGTCCGTTTCTGACCGTTGAAGCGCGCCTCACCATTAGCGTTGCACAACACACCTGCCGTAGTGGCGTTGCAACGCTAATGAACAATGTTGCAACGTCGTTCACAGAACATAATGGTTTTGTCAATTTCTTGCTCGGTTTTCCTCCGTTCTTCTCAGCAATCACTTTGCCTCGATCGACATGGACTTGGAGACTCGATTTACAATTAAAATTGTCCAAAACACCGAGCCCTTACATTGAACAATTCAAAGAAAAAATTATAAATCTAAGTGCAAAAAATGTAAACATCTAATTTTGCAAACCTTCATTCATCTCATGATGTAATGTCACCTATGTTTTTTGACAGATCTAGAACAAAAAAACAAGAACACAATGTTGCTCTGATACCTCAATCCCATTGCGGAAGCGATTTGAATCGCGTGTTCTTGTAATGTATTACATAGATCAATCAAAACATACATAAAATGATTAAGCATGCATACTAGATCAAATGGACAACAAGTGTATTACCTTTGTAGACAAAACAACACGTGCTCATTTGATCCTCACGTTCTCACGATCTCAACGATCTTGCGTACTCCACAAACTACGAAGTAGTTTTCAATCCGTCCGCTAGATCTTCTCCGTTGTATCTCTAGGAGAGGGAAGGTGGTGGAACCTCTTTTGGAGTTGGGAGAGAATTTTTAGAAAACAAGTGCTTTGGAACTTTTCCAACAAAAGCACTTGCAAAAGAGCGCTATTGAAAATCACTTAACAAATGTGCATCTCATGCACATATTTATAGAGAAATGGGATGGAAATGACCATCCTACCCTTATAGTGCTCTTATGATATATTTCTCATGGATTTAACCATATGTTATATCAATTATATCATATATAATTGACATATCTCTTTAAACATGAAATTGAACCTTTCAATCTCACTCCAAACTATAAACCCTTCTTATTTCCATGTTGAGCCAACAGAGGGACCTAATGGATCTACAGATCATGAGCTCCAATGATACAAGTTTAATCGATCAAACTCTTTGATTCAATTAATCAACATTCATTAACTATAAGTCATTCCACTATAGACTCATAGTTGCACTCTTCTCACTGTAGATTATGTTGTATCCACTGATATAATCAATACTTGTGAGTCGACCCTTCACAGGCTGTTCGTAATCACAGCTGGATCAAATTACCGTTTTACCCCTGTGAATACATCTTGTTTCTTAAGCTCTACTGATCCTCTAATGAACAATCAGTCTATGGTCCTACCATAAAACTTGATCCTTCTTAAGCTAGTAAGAAGGCGGGGCCCCATTGTTTAAGACCTGGATTCAGTTCTTAAGAGAACAACCTATCTGATTCCCTAATTCAGAAATGAGTGAATTCCTTCTTGCATAGTTCAGTTCCCAACTACTTACAAAGTTATGTCCCTGAGAAGGTAGGCTTATTGAGTCGACACTCTGAGCCACTATCACCCATACTAGTCTAAGTACAAACCTCATAAGCGAGGAGTTAAGTAGCTTGCTCGGGATTGAGTCAAGTCACTAATGATCATCTATGAATTATTATACCTATCTTGATAACGGTGTTACTCTAGTAGGTTAATAACTAGCGGTCCGGTCGTGTATAATCTCATTATACAGGATGCCCCCACTCGCATGTCTACCACATGAACGAGTTGGATTACCTCGTTTGTATCAAATACTAAGCGGGTCGCATCCATGGTGTTACCAGTATAGGTTCCCAACCACCATAGACCTTTTAGGTTATACTTGAACAACTTAATCCAACTTATGTCTACTACATAAATGTTCAAGATCTATCATTATAACCTTGGAACTTAGTTTATTGGATTTAGATTTTTATGCGAGAATATAATAAATAACAACTTTATTTATTGTGCAATGATAATTACAAAACTACACTTGTTTAGGGCATAAATCCCAATAGTTACATCAGTACGTCTAATAATTCACGGTCTGGTCTTGTATAATCTCATTGCACAAGATGCCCCCACTCGCATGTCAACCACATGAATGAGCTGGATCACCTCGTTTATATCTAATACAAAGCGGGCCGTATCCACAACGTATCCAGGATTAGGTCTCCAACCCTATCCGTATACTGTAGACTGTTAGGGTCATTCACTCGAATGTGATCCTCCCCGTGTGTCCACTACACACCATTCAAGTTCTAGTTCTCTCATAATTCAGTGACCATGAAACTTAGTTTATTGGACTAAGTTTATAAATATACGAGGTACAAATTGATGAAAAATAACTCTTATTTATTTCAATATGTAATATTACAAACTTACACGAGATTAAGACATACCTCTCAATAGCTTATTGAGTCGGCTACATGCCACTCTCACCCATACTAGTTCAAGGACAAACTCCTATAAGAAGGAGTTCTTAACTTGCTCAGGATTCAAATCGAGTCACTAATGACCTGTTGGGTTTTATGTCCTAAAACTCGTGAGTTTGTAAATTGAATGTATATTCTATTTTGCAATAAAGTTGTTATTGAGATTTATTCAGTAAAGGTGCTATTGAATAAAGTGAATTGTATATTTTGTAACCCTAATCCAATATAGAACCCATGGCTATAGGATGTATACTTGAACTTTATGTGTGACATAAAAGTGGATTAGGTTCAAGTTATAGCCAGAACGGTCTATAGTATAGGGATAGGACTGGGTACCTTATCCTGGGAACACTATGGACGCGACCCACTTTGTAAAGTACAAACGACGTGATCTTGAATCGTTCATGTGGAGACATGCGAGTGGGGGCGTCCTATGCAATGAGTTTGCATAAGACTGGACCGAGAAATAGTCACTTAGACTTTATAACTCCGTTTACTGTCTTAACTGACTATATTCATACGATCACCTAGGTAACTCGATCTTAATCCTGAGCGTGCCATGAACTCCTGTTTATTCAGATTATCTTTAGATTTGCATGGGTGAGAGTGGCCTGTGATTGCCGACTCAATAAGCCTCCCATTTCAGGGATAAAACCGAGTAGATAGCTGGGAACATAGTTCTGCAAGATGGAATTCACTCCTACCCGCTTTAGGAATTAGTAGAGAGGTTGTTCCCTTAAGTACTGACTCCGGGTCTTGAACAAAGGGCCCACTCCTCTCATTAGCCCGAGAGGGATTTGGTTTGTTTGTTGGATCACAAACCAATTGTTTATTAGAGGATCAGTGGGACTTAAGGAACAAGAAGTAATTACAGGAGTAAAACGGTATTTTTGACCCAACTGTAATTACGAACGACCTGTGAAGGATCGACTTACTAATCATGGTTATATCGAGTGGATGAAATATATCTCTACGGTGAGAGAGTGCATCCACTAGGCTTTAGTGGAGTGTCCCGGTGGTTAACGAATGTTGATTAGTTAGGTTAAAGAGTTTGGCCGGTTAATCTCGTATCGTTAGAGCTCATGATCTGTAGGTCCATTAGGTCCCCTTACTAGCTCGGACTAAACCTTGTAACATTTTGAGAGAAAAGAATTTGAATATATTGTTCAAATTCGATTTTGGGAGAAAACGTTAATTATATGTGATATACTTAAGGTGTCACGGTTTAATTATGAATTAAACTATAATAAAGAAGAGGTGAAAATATTTAAATATGATTTAAATATTTGTTCGGTTTATAACATGAATAGGGATTCATGTTCAAACGGTCGATTTAAGAAATCAGGATTGGTCCAATTATTTAATTTGATATTTGATATTAAATTAAATAAATTATTTAAAATTAATTAAATAAATTATTGAATTAATTAAATTAATAAATTAATTTTAATTTAAAATTAATTTAAAATTAATTTAAAATTAATTTTGAAATTAAAATTAAATAAAAATTCAAAATTGAATTTTGAGTTTCAATTGGACCAAAGAAGAAAGTGTGATTCACCTCTCTACTTTTTCAAATTCACACAAATTGAGCACCTCCTTCTTGTTAAATCCTCATCATGTTCATGTTGTCATCTTCTCCTAGCTTGAAGAAGCTTTTAGTTTCTTTAATTGAAGAAGAAACCATTAGATTAATTATGATTTATCAGATTTTTTCTGATTCACGTTTTTCAGACCTTTCTCCCATCTCTCTTCAAATTCTCTCTATCAAAGATCCCACAATATGTTCCAAGGCCTGAGGATAGTAGGGAAGACACTAGAGGTTGTCCACAAAGTGTTTGTGACAAGAAATTGCCCACGGATTAGGAGAATTTTGAACAACAAAGGTATGTGTTCATACTCTCTGTTTTTCCAGATTTGAGCATGCTTTTTATTTCGTAAAATTGATCAACTTAGAGTGTTCAAGATCCAAAATTGTTTCCGCTTTCTTAATCTACACTCTTTTATGACCATCTATAAATTATCAGTCTTATCCTGTTAACGACGTAATATTGGTCAGACTAATAATTTGCAGTCCGGTCTTGTATGAACTCTTCATACAAGATGCCCCCACTCGCATGTCATCCACATGAATGAGTTGGATTACCTCATTTGTACTAAGTACAAAGTGAGCTGCATCCATGGTATTACCAGAATAAGGTTTCCAACCTTATTCTTATACCATAGACCATTTAAGTTATACTCTTGAACATAATCCAAATAGTGTCAACTACACTGATATTCAAGATCTATTATAACCTTGGAGTTTAGTTTATTGGATTTATAAAACGAGAATATAATTTCATCAAATCAAATAACTCTTTATTCATTTGACTAAAATTACACAAGTTTAGGGCACATATCCCAACAAAATTAAGCCTAAATGTAACAACCCTAAATTTTGGGGAAAACCTCTCTAGGGTGTTATTTAAGACACGCCATTCGCGTCAAAATTTTGACAATATAACGACGCTACTAGGGCTTTCAAAAAATTTTCAAGAGCCTGTTTAAGCAACAAGAACCCTTCTAAAACAAACCATTCCCCTCAGCCACCCACTAACTGCAAATACACTAGGGTTGGGGCTCAACAATCAGAAACCACGACCCAAGCTCAACAACGCAATTCAAAAAAACAGGAGTCACGAATTCAGATGAATAAACTTAAAACTCGCTAGGTCACAAACAAGACAAGGAAACTACACTACATGTCCAAGAAACCAACACAAATTTAACGGCGGCGTACAAAACTAAAATTAAACCTAAGAAAAAAAAAGGGAAGTCTTTATAGCCTCGTCATGTGGTCTCTTTCGTCTGCCAACCCACAGTCAAGCCTATCTGCAACAAAACATTAGAGAAAGTAGCGTGAGTATTAGGAATACTTAGTAAGTAGCTCATTCAAGTCCATCATACAACAAAACATCAATAACCAATAAGTTTCAACCTTACGAGCACACTGACACTCAGACCCTTATTCGAAATTCTATGACCCTAGCCTCCCATCATGCACTTTGCTACCCTGGCTTCGTAAACCAAACCCCCAACTCATGGCCACAAAAGCCAACTTGCTACAAAGGCTCCCTCGACATGCCACAAAGGCCTATTCACCACAAAGACTATCTAAGTCATGCCACAAAGACTCTCGTGCCACAAAGGCTCTCTAAGACTTACCACAATGGCTACCGGAGCTCGCCACAATGCCACAAAGGCTACGGTGCCACAAAGGCTATCTCGGGCTCGCCACTAGGCTAACTTGCCACAAAGGCCTCTCATCACAAACGAGTTAGGTCCTAGTTCAATTCGAAGGCCAAAGGTTCTAGGCTAGGTCTACACAGACTCGCTAAAAAGATAGGGTATCCCCAAACTAAGCCTAATCACTTTACTACAAGGTTAAATCTCCCTTGCCCGGTTCACCAAACTAGCCACCAAGGCTGATCAACACACTAGGCCTATTTGGACTGCTATAAAGGCTACGCTTCACACATGGGCCTACCCCACTACCACCACAAAGGTAACCCAGTTCAAGCATCAGAAACAATACACACATCCCAACAAGATTCTCAATAAAATAGATAACATACTCCAACCAACATGCAAAAGCTAATCCAACAGTAATCATGCTAAACAAGACATAGACATGTTCTAAGAGCCAACAAGGATAATCAAACAACCACACACATGAACTCATTCAAGGCCGAAGCCAACCTAATTAACATACTCAACAACAAAAGATTTCATCCACAAGCTACGCAGACAAACTCTCTCACTTATGAGCTCGCTTATAGGATCCAACTAGCTACTTACCTCGATTGAAGGTTCCACAAGACAACTACCCTTGAAGAGTTGAGAATAAGCTCGCCCAACACGTACGCTGACAACAATGAGCCAAGCTTCGAGGTGCCAAAGGAATGTCAACCTTAGCTCCAACTTTCCCTGAACCGAATTGCACAATAGTTCACTACCCTGACCCCAAGTGATTTTGCTCTCTGAACCTGCTCCCAATACGAAATGAGATAATTAAAATTGAGACTCAAGCTTCCTGAACGTGAATGACCTGAATTTAAAGTGTTTAACGCTTAATTCAGATCCCTAAAGAACGAAAATTGCCCACCTGCCCCCCAAAGACTCAAAAATTAGAAAATCTGTCCCGAACCACCAAGAACACAATTTAAATCACGAAATAACTCAAATTAACTCGAGAATTAACTCCGCAGTACCTGAATTAACTCGGGCAACACACTAAAAATACTATTTCTACCAATGAATTTATATATTTTCTTATCTACTTTGTACCCCTATATTTTAAAAAATCAAGCTAAGTTTTGAAAACTATAAAAAATAGTTTTCAAAAACTTGATTTTGTTTTTAGAATTTGGCTAAGACTTCAAATGGTTCTTTAGAGGAGATGAACTTCATTATAGAGAAATTTGAAGGAAATAAGCTTAATTTTCAAAAAAACAAAACAAAAAACAAAATGATTATCAAATGAGGCTTTAAAGATCAAAATAAATATTTTAAATTTTTTTTTGACCAAAATAGAATGATCCCACGTTTTTCTTACAAAAATTATTTTGAATGTTGATTATCAACTAAAATGAGGTTAAACTTAAATCTCCTATTTATTAAGGTACAAATTTACTGTTTGTGGTTAGTTTCAATGTAATACTCGAAAAGTGAAGAAGACCAAGAAGAAAGTTCAATATTCTTTTTCTTTTAATGGGATTTAATTTCAAAAGAGAATATTAACTTTTGGATTTTGAGGATAAGTATCTTCTTTTGGACAAAATTATATTTAGAAAATAGCGATCCGTTTAATGATGAACTTTTATGATTTTTGAATTTGATATTCATGAATTCCCATAAATTCCATAATCAAAATTGGAGATTTTTTTTCTTGGCTTTAAATGAGTTTAAAAACGAAAAGATTCTGTTTTAATAATATTGGTTTTAAATTTATATTGTTTGAAAAAAAAAATTAAAGAATTTAAACGTCTTTCTTAATGGTGGGGTCTGTTCGTTTTTTAATTTTTTTTTTTAGAAATCTGCCTATTATCTCCCCAAAATTAGTAAGTTTTCTCCCAATTTTCGATTTTCCAATTAAAAAGGGAAGTTTTTTTCTAAACTTTTGAAGAGTTTTGTTTTTACAGAAAATTTCAGATTTCAATAATTCTCTTCTTTCTTGCCTCCATTTTCTTTTTATAAAAAATAACTTTTATGTAAATTTTCAGATTTGAATTTTTGTGTTGTTTTAGCACTTCTTTCCCTGGAAAATTCACCAATAATTTTTTTTCTTTAAAAAAAAGACCAATAATTCTTTTAGTAAAGTTTGATTTTTTTTTTTTTTATTTTGATTGTTACATGTAAACTTCATGTTTTCATTTATTTTTAAAGTGGTTTAAATAATTTTTTAGATCTGTTTTTTTTTTTTAAGAAAATCAATTTTCTTAATAAGGGATTAAAAATTTTTAAGTGAGAAAAGTTCATAATTTTCAAGGAAAGTTAAATTATTTGATATTAGACTCTAATCGAGGTAAATAATTTTCATAATTAGTGAATAATGTTTTGAAAGTTTTTTCATATCTCTTTTGAATAATGATTTAAAAGTTTGTAAGAAATGTATTTTATATCTATTTCTTGAAAGTTTTGTTACTACATCTTGAAAGTTTAATTACGAAAGTATTAATGTTAATTTTTGTATCTTGTGAAAGTTATTTTGAAATTGTTTTAATTGATTTGAATTAAAATCTTTTTGAAATTGTTTTAGTGAGTCCTTTTGAAAAATATTTTGAGATATTTTTGTTGAATGAGTTTAATAGGTCAAAAATAAGCTATGAGTATGATTTTGCTTCGAGTTTGTTTGGTTTCGAATTGGAAGTAAATTTCTGTTTTGGTTAATTTGATAGGGCTATTCAAATTTACCCGTTTTTGTTTTTAAAATGTCTTGTTTTTATTTAGGATAGTAATCTAAATTGGAATTGATGGAATTATTTTGACTTTATTTGTGGGGCGACACATTTGTAGTTTGACATTCATTTGAAATGAAAATTCATGGGTGTGTTATCTGCTTATGTAACCTCATCGTAATTGTATTAAATGATTTGGTTGATTTTTAATAAAAAATATTGACAATTTTAATTGAAAGTTCTAATGGATTGAAATTTAACTTATTTGTATGAAGACAATTGTGGTTTGAAATTCATTTATAATGAAGACTTTTCTTTTTTTTTAACACAAATTTATCACGAAGGCTTATGTGCATGTTATTCAATCACATAACCTCGTATGTAATTTGATTAAAATGATCTAGTTGATTTTTAATCAACAATTTTGATTGAAGTTTTGATGGATTGAAACTTATTTGTGGTAATGAATATTTGAAGTTTGATATTGGTTTAAATATTATTTTGGTATTTATACTTTGAATTTCATTCTATTTTGATATCATACTTTCAAATGCCCAAATATCCAAATTTGATCTTATACTTTTAAATGCCGAAATTTAGTCCCTCGACTTTCAATATAACTCAAATGTCTATATGTCTTTCCTTGCATTAAAATTATTATTATTATTATTTAATCAAATTTGATAAAAATTAACTTTAAAATAACAATAGAGACAAATTTTAAATTTTTTTTAAAGTACAAAACTAAATTCGAGCATTTGAAAATACAAGGACCATAATGGAATGAAGTTCAAAGTACAGAGACCAAAATGATATTTTAACATTTGATTTTTTTTTTTTTGCAACCTCATAGTAATTATATTGATTGTTGTAGCTAATTTTTTAATTGGTTACTACTTTGATTCAATATTTTGATTGGTTGATTGGTGTTACCAAATAGATAATCATTGTTTTAAAGGCGCCCCAAACAATGTAGGTATCTTTCCACCTTAATATTGTAGGTATTGATTAATTGAAAGTATTGTTTGAATGAAAGTACTGATTTATTAAAAGTTTGTTATTGGAAGGTTTTGATTGGCTAAAGAATTTGGTTTCAAAAGTAGTGGTTGGCCAATAATTGATTTATTGAAAGTTTTGATTTTGAAAGTATTATTTGATGGCTGATAAGAGCATAACTCAGACATGAAGATGAACTTATGATCAAGAGATCAAAGGTTCCTTAATTCTTCCTTTTAGCTCAGTTTGGTCTACTTTTTACATATTTTGGATCCTTTTTTGTATACTTGTCATCCTCTGTTTGAACTTATGATCAAGAGGTCAAAGGTTCCTTAATTCTTCCTTTTAGCTCAGTTTGGTCCACTTTTTACATGTTTTGGGTCCTTTTTTGTATACTTGTCATCTTCTGTTTGAACTTATGATCAAGAGGTCATAGGTTCCTTAATTCTTCCTTTTAACCTAGTTTGGTCCGCTTTTTACATGTTTTGGGTCCTTTTTTGTATACTTATCATCCTCTGATTTATCTTATGGTCCAATTTCACCCATAACAAAAACAAATTTACTATTATAAAGTAAAAAATTGATGTCAATATAGCTTAACAGTTAAGACACCTACTCTTTTCTTTGATGTTGAAGGTTTAAATTCGGACATCTCCAGCTGTTGTACTTAGGAGCACGTGATAAAAAAAACTTTGCAAAATGACACAATGTTAAGCTTAGACTATACATAAAATTAGTATATCAACTGGTTGGAGACATCTAATTCCTATAATACTATAAAAATGATATAACATTCATAATGGAAAACAAAAATCTAAATATAAGAAAATTTTAAAAAGTTACCATTTTTACAAATTATATTATTGTTTTGTACGTATTATGTTAACTATAATTTTAAAATAGTTATATTATAAGTTTAGTATTTGAACTTTTAAGTTTGTGTTTATTTGATCCTCTAACTTTAAAAAATTTCTAATAAATCTTTGAACTTTGATCTCTGAATTATAAAAATATATAATTGGTTCTTGAATTTTTCAATTTTGTGTCCAATAAAACCATGACATATTTACAATTTTTAAAAATCAACAGATCTATTAGATATAAATTAAATTTTATGTTCGATAAGACTCTAAATTTTTAGCTATGTGCTTGATAGATCTATAAAAAACATCGAATAGGTCAAGAACCTATTAGACACAAAAATAAAAATTCAAGAACTTTTAGACTCAAAATTGAAAGTTTGAAACTTATTGGATATAAAATTGAAAGTTTGAGCATCTCGTAGACACTTTAAGCTTAGAGGCTCTAATAGATACAAATTTAAAAGTTTGAACTTACAAATATAAAAGTTCAAGAAATAAACTTTTAATCTAACATTTTTTTAAAAAAGAGTAAAAAAGTTACCATATTTACAAATTATTGTTTTACATCTATTGTTGTAATCAATTTTGTAACTCATTATAATTTTTTTAAAAAAGATTAAAAAAACTTACCATATTTACACATTATTGTTGTGCACATATTATGATAATCAAGTTATAAACTTATAATTAAAAAAGAAAGATTTTTCTCCAAAAAGGAAAGAATTGTTTTTTGAAAAAAGACAAAGACAGAAAATCAGCTTGTCAGTTGTTACCATTCTTTCTTTCAGTTATCACAAAAGCAAAATCATCCAAGCAATACCCATTAACCCATCATTCGCCAACCCATCAAATTGGCGCCACCTGCCCCTGTTCATCACAGACCCACATCACTTGGAAGTTTCAATTCTTCATTTTTCAAAGAATTTTTCTTCTGATTCTCACAGTACAGAAGAAACCAAACGTAACCCAGTTTCTGCTTTCGAACAATTTCAATTCAATTCCATCCCAATCGCTTTTTCACCTCTTTTTTTCTTGTTCTTCAATTTGGGAATTTACATTTATATATGTTGGAATCAAGACATGCTGAGAACAATATCTCAGATGTTGGTTGCAGTGGCGTTAATGGCGATGGTGATGACGAAGACGACGAGACTCGTGAGAGAATGGCGACGGCCCAAATCAGGCGCGATGATGATGATGATCACGACGATGGAAAAATGGAGATGGGTAAGAAGGGTTTTGGAAAGGCGAAACAGGTGATGTTCTATCCATTTCGAAAGGCGAAGAAACAGGTTCTTCGGCGTAGGATTAAGAGGGCTTCTTCTTCTTCTTGTTCTTCTTGTTCTCCGATTTCTAGTACTAGAAGAACAACTTCTTCGGATAAGAGGGGTTTTGATGGGAGTGTAAATCAAGGTTGTGGTTTCTGTTTTGCAAAACTTTCAATTTCAGATTCTAAAAATGGGTCTCCGACTGACCCGAATCACCGGAAGTTCACTCATGAAATGTTGAAAGTTCTCATTGAGAAGAATGATTTCTATTCCAAAGAATCCAATACTCACTTGGGTATTCATCTTTCTTCTTTTTAATTTAAGTTCATAGATAAGATGTGTTTGCAGTTTGATGATATTGTTGTGGTTTTGTTGTTTTTGTTTGACAGATGTTCAAATGGACACTGGACAGAGACAATAAATTCAATTGGGTTTTGCTTGTTGAGGTATGTAACAAATGCTGTCCATGGATTGATAGATTTGATCAACTTTTTTCCCCCCTCTACTATTGTTTGCTAAGCAAATGAGAGAAATTTAGTATTTGGTGAGACTGTGGCATTCTGTTTGGTTTATCTGACAGTAGCCTATTGATGTATTTACCAAATTAATTTTACAGGGCATCAATATTTACATTCCACACTTTTTCCATTTGAAGTTCCATTATGAGTTCTACGGTTATTGAGGGAGTTTACATTTTTTGTTGTCTCCCGAATTTGACGATATTATTGTGTACGATATTGGTAATGTTGTCCATGGATTGGTAGTTTTGATCAACATTTTTCTTCCATCTCTTCTTTGCTAAGCGAATGAGAGAAATTTAGTATTTGGTGAGACCGACATTCTGTTTGGTTAATTGACAGTTGCATACTGATGTATGTTTATACTTGGAATACATACTCCAAAGGAATATATTGACCAAATTAGTTTTACAGAACATCAATATTTACATTCCTCACTTTTGGCATTTGAAGTTCCAGTATGAATTCTACGGTTATTGATGGAGTTTTACATAATTCTGTTGTCTCCCAGATGATTCGACGATTTTGTTTTGTGTACAATATACTTAATGTTTTGAATCGAGTAACATTAATGTTGGACGATCAAAGCCAGAGGCTTACTACTTATGAACAACTATAGGGTTGTCCAGGAGCAGAGCAGCTATAGGTTGTTGATTTCCTTTATGTTGTAACTGTAACTCTCTTTACTTATCTACATAAGGATGTATTATTCTACGCTTGTTTCTCTTATTCTATATGCATGAAAATCGAGACTTTTGTATCCAACGAATTATTTCTCTGTTCTTCTTCCACTGTACCGTGTTATCTGTTGTAAGTTAAGTTGGTGGTCTGCTAGAAATTGTGTTAGTAGTACTTGTTGTGGGTCTTAAACCAACAGATGATTCTTTAAGGAGCTTTCAGGTCGAATATGCAGAAGCAGATGGCAAATATATGCTCATTTTCCTCTCCTTTGTGCTTAATTGCCCTTAAGAATGTGAAGTTCACTTTTCTTGCTGCTCTATGAACGATCTCCAACTTTATAGGAAGGTGATTCTAGTTATATTTGGATTGTCTTAGAGAATGGAAGAACTAAGGGTCTTAAGGTCATCGAACTCTAATTTATGAGAAACACGATATTGTTCAAAAGATAGTATAGGTATCCACCCTGAATAAGCAAAACGGGCTCGTAAGAAGGCACTTTAATTAGCCATTGTTAAAATAATCAAGCCTAAATAGGTGATTTGGCTAAGTTCAAGGCTCTTCATGGTTTTTCCTATCTAAGGCTTTTTTTTTTGGGAAGTTTGTACTGCAAGTTAAAAAGAAGTAGCTACTTTGGAACAGTGATGGATGCATATCTAATTTGAGATGGCTTCTAAAAGTAGTTTTTTTAATACAGTACTTGTGGGAAAAAAGAAAGTGAGTTTGGTTCATCAAAATTAATCTTTTTACCTGTTGTATATATGTATATGTTTATTTCAGTAAAATTTTGTTTTGAGTCATCCTCATGTATTGTTCTTAATTTCATATTTATCCCATAAATACACACTGATTCCTTGCTAACCAAATGACCCTTCATCAAGCTGATACTAAACTTTTCAAAAAAGCCATCTTTTATCAACAATACCTCCAGAAATGTCCCCATAAAATGCATGCACCTTAGCAATTATCTATCTTTTTCAAGAGTTGGAGGGTTGATAGGTTCCTTTCATTTTTCTCAATGAAAGCTTAGTTTCTTGGCTTGTAAGATAATTTTTTATGCAGTGTTATCATTGGCTTCTGTGATTTGCTATCTCCCCTTTTTATTGGAAAAGTTGTAATCTTGATCCATTATTCCATTTCGTATGTCATATAACCTGGAAAAGCACTGTAGTTTTGGATTGATCTGCGTCTTATTTTTGTTGCTCTTTTTGCTCCCACGGGGCACCGTCTCTAAGTACTGTGAAGAGACTCTCAAATCCAGTCGAAATGGTGATATATTTTTAAGGATATTTGGGTTAATTACTTCAATTATTTGATTATGTTTTGCCTTTTCTACCTCAGATTGAAAATTGCTTAAAGCTGCACTTTGTTTCTGTTTAACTGGTGTTAAGGTGTGGGACATGCTATACATTGAACCTTGCATCATAGTTTTCACACTCTTGTACTTCGTTCATTAAGATACATTACTGTTAACATCATCAATATTAGATCCACTTTGCTCTAATTTCTTTCTTGGGTTTAAATTTATTCAATTACTGATAAGTTTCATGTCCTTGTTAGTTATTAAAGTTATGACAGGGATATCATCCATCCAAAACTAATAATAAAGTCATGTCCTAAGTTCCTAATTTATCTGTGTATGGATTTTAAAATTGCCTTTGATTCTACATAATATGTGTTATATATACATACATATATATAGCTTTCTTCCTTCTATTTCTTGCTCTGTTAAATTCTTGCCTCAGTGCACTGCATCTCAAGTTTTCAATAAGCTTCATTCCTTGTCATGTAACCAAACCAATGCAAACTTAATTCAAGTGTCTAGCCTTAACCATCCCTTTTCTCTTGTTCATTCAACTAGCGACCAAAAAATTTTGGTGGATGATGAAGATGAGGATTTCAATGAGCCCATTGTTAGTGATTGTAACATTGATTCAGAAAATCTGCATACAGATGATCAAATTTTTGTCAAAGATGGTCTTTGTTCTTTGTTTGTTGATAAGCAATCTGGATTCGAGGTCCCTCCTTCAATTGGTCCCTCTTCCCAAGCTATCATTATGACGCCAAGACCTTATTCGGGTCTCTCTAAGCCAAGTTCGTCGTCCTGCTTTCATTCAATACGGTGGAGAAACTGAGATGACTTTTTATGAGATTAAGTCTAAAAGTTAGTTTTGATTTTCTGAGGGGTTCTCTTTGGCAACTTGGTTGCTTTTCTTCTGTGCTAAGTCCTTTTTGTTGAATGGAGTTTCCTTTTGATACCCTCATTGGTGGTCTTTCTGCTTTTGCTTGTTGGTTCTTCAGTTTGGTGGCTTCTCTTTTTGGAGGTTTCTGGCACTGTTGATTGGCTATGGTGCCTTGGCTTTCCGGCTGCGGCTTTCCTTGTGAGTTTTCTTCTCTCATTTTTTGGCATCTTTGTTTGATTGAGTCCTTTTTGTTCTTAGAGAGCCTGTTTTGGCATTTTTTTTATATATATATATATTGTCTTTTGTGCTTTTAGTTTAGTGGGGTATTTTGTTCCTTTCACTCCCGATCGGAGTTTGTATCCTTGAACATTATAGATCTTTTCATCCCGTTAATGAAAAGTTGTTTCTTGTTTTTTTTTTAAAAAGTGATTAGGTGTAGTTGATTTTAACTTTGAGAGACGTTATCTCAAATAATTATTTGCTAAGATCTCAATATCATGCATAGGAAGAAACTTTCGTGGATTGGTCTAATGGTCAAGATAAGCAAGTTGTGAATATGATTTTGAGAATTCGAGTTCAAACCATGGTGGGTTTATTTAAGATAATAAACAAAGGTTTTTTTTTTCTTCTTATTATTTTTTATGTTTTATCATATGAGTTGTTTAATGTAAAATGTTGTAGGATCATACATTTGTCCTATTATTTTTCTCTAAGTGTGCATAAGCTAGTTTGAAAATCTCTCATTATAGAAAAATATTCATTTTAGGTGTTTGTTGAGGAGCTAAATAATTATATGTTATAATGGGCAGAAATACCTAAATTTGGGTCTCTCCTAAGTATTCCATTTTGCTTAATGTTTTCTATGAATTTTCCATTAATGTTTGCTTGTAAACTCTACAGTCTATATACAATAGTTATAAACAATAGGAAAATTTATTTGATCTACAAGTATGAGGTAGAAGCTCCAATCAGAGTTGACCACTCACTTAATCTTATGAATTTACCTTGACAACCAAATGTAGTAGGATCAAGTGGTAGTTTCGTGAGAATAGTCAAACTGACTTAGACACTCACGAATATTAAACAAAAAGAAGCTTCTAAAGGGAGGGTAGTGAAATTTTAAATGTTAATAGGCGTCTCTCATGGGAATGGCCAAATTGGTGGAAGACCAAAATGTGTTCTAAAACAAAGTTCTACGTTGATGGAGCACTAAATAGTTATCACACGAGGATTGAGCTAACTAATTTCTCCCTTACTTGAAAGGGAATGAGAAAATATAAAAAGCTATCTCCATGGAGATTGTGTTAGGGTTTAGTGTGTGTATATGAATTTAAATTTAATTTTGGTTCTAAACTTTGATTTTGTTTCATTCTCGTCCTTATACTTTTAATTTGTCCAATCTAAGTCTCTGAATCTCAAACTTTCAAAATATCTAATTTAATATGTAAAACAATCCAATACTCACTTCAATCAACCTATATGACGCTAATACAAGGTACATACCTATGTTAGCATATTAATATACATATGCAAAATTCAATTATTCATTTGTTAAAAAAAAAAAAATAAAGACAAGAATCAAAATAGTTAATTTTTATTAGAAGAGACTTAAGCTATAGATATTTTAAACTTTTAGGAACCAAAACGAAAAATTTATTCTAATTTTTTTTCAGAATAGTGATGTTGAGTTTCTCAACCATTTTTAAGATTAGTAAGTTTCATTTCTCGAAATATAACCTCTTGATCATGAATCATATTTGATGTCAGTTGAGTCATGTTTTGGTTGGCTACAAGATAATAATATTTTAAATATGCATAAGTCATCAATTCAAGCATGATTATTCCTAAAGTCAATATGAGTTTTTCTATGAGAGACTTCGAGATTGATGTGAGGAGGTGGAGATGACTATATTTCTTAAACCACCAAGACAATAATCAATTTAAATCCATATATTTCAAATAGGGATCATCCTTATCTTAAAAAAAAAAAAAAACTTGCCTTTAATTTTCCACGTGGCAAAGCCTTTGTGCCACGTAGCATCAAAGAGTGCCCCATCATTTTTTTTAACGTTTTTTCTTTTCCTTTTTCTGCTTTCGAGGGTTTTCCCCTCCTTAGTTTTAATTCATGCATAGATCAACTCATAATTATTTTTTCAATCATACACCTAATTTCACTCAATTATACATAATTATATATTTAGTATAACTATTTTCTTCATAAATTTTATCAATTGAAAGCCTAATTATATATAATTATATATTTTATTATTATCATCAAAAGCAAATCTAGTAACAATTATTCAAAATCTACATTGAATCCACATATCCTAAATTACAACATATTTTATAAATAGTAAATTGAAATTAGAAACTATATCTATAGTTATGAATTTGAAAGTAAATATATTTAATTATTTAAATATTTTTTTCAATTAAAAAAATATTGTTATTGTTATTTTAAAACCTTCCATTTTTAATTGATTAATTATGAAAATTTAGGATGCGTGGTTGATTGAGGTTAGATTTTGAATAATTATAACTAGATATTGATTTTAAATAATAATAACAATTATATATATGTAATTAGATGTATAATGGGCTGAAAAAATCATTTCAGATTCATCTCATGCACAAACTAAAAATATGAAAAAAGATAGAAATTATTATAAACATTACACATGTAAATGTTCATTCCATATGCCACTTTGATATTCATATCAAGTGGCAAATTCTCCATAGCCAAACTATCTCTCATGTGTCTAACAAAATCCATAGATTGGTGTCCAAATGGACCACATCATACTCTCCCAATTACCTATAAATAGTGGCTTATAATGGAAAATAAAACACACACAATTGAGTGAAAATCTCTCCAATCTTCTTTCTTCTCTCACACTTTCTATTTGAATAACATTTCCATATAATTCCACTTTCTTTTCTTTATATTATTATTATTATATGTTTTGGTAAAGTTTTGGTGTCCGATTTTGCCTCTCAATTTCACAACACGTTATCAACACGACGCTCTAACCGTCTGAGCTAATAGGCCCATAGGTCTACCACGCTTCTAGCGTGTCCCAGACTCATTAGTGACAACTTGTTGTATTGAGATATCAATTTTCGATGGGGCATTTGCAGCTGGTTTATATGATTTAGTTACTCTCTTAGCATATGTAAATGCATCTGGTAATTGATTTGCTATATTTTGCAAATGGATTATCTTTTGAATTTCAAGTTCACATTGATCTGTACGGGGATCTAAATGAGATAATAACGATACATCCCATGTAATCTCTTTTTCCAACTTCTTAATTCCTAACCTCCTTTGAGAACCCATC
Source organism: Trichosanthes cucumerina (assembly GCA_036507285.1). Classification (NCBI taxonomy): domain Eukaryota; kingdom Viridiplantae; phylum Streptophyta; class Magnoliopsida; order Cucurbitales; family Cucurbitaceae; genus Trichosanthes; species Trichosanthes cucumerina. Next base: position 7,349,420 of record CM071842.1, on the reverse strand, counting down.
TTAATACGTTGTGGTGGAGCAATTTGAACATATACTGCACATCCAAAAATTCTTAGATGAGAAATATTTGGTTGCTGACCATAAACCAATTGCATTGGAGAGTACTTATTATAAGCTACTGGTCTAATGCGTACTAGCGATGCAGCATGCAAAATAACATGTCCACATACAAATATTGGAAGCTTTGCTTTCATAAACATTGGTCTAGCAATTAATTGCAAACCAAGGAAAAATTTTGTTTTTCCAAGATCTTTCATCTCGAATTCTTTCTTAAGATATTCTATTGCCTTTGATAACTCTTCAGGAGTTCCAATTATATTTAAGTCATCAACATATACAGTTATAATAGCGAATCCTAACTGAGATTTTTTTATAAAAACACATGGGCATATAATATTGGATTATTTTGATAATCTTCTTTCAACAAATATCCACTCAGACGATTATACCACATTCGTCCTGATTGTTTTAATCCATATAACGATTTTTGTAACTTTATTGAATACAATTTCCAAGAATACATTTCTGGCATTTTAAATCCTTCTGGGATTCTCATATAGATGTCATTATCCAGAGATCCATATAAATTTGTCGTGACTACATCCATTAGATGCATGTTAAGCTTTTCATATACAGTCAGACCAATTAAATATCTCAATGTTATTGCATCCACCACGGGAGAATATGTCTCATCATAATCAATATCAGTTCTTTGTGAGAATCCTTGTGTATGACTAAGATCGATGACTCAACATATCTGTGAAACATGTGGTTTGTATTCTAGTAAACATCTTCCAACAATATTATACTAAGACAACACAACTTGTATAGCCCAAATCAAGGGAGATAGAACGAAACATATCTGACCAAAGCTTTTCTACACTCATGATCTGGAAGAAAATGATGATATCAATGTACAACAATTTTGTTCGAAGGATAACCTGATCGACTTATTTACAAAGGCATTACCAACAACAACCTTTGAGAAATTAGTACATAACATTAGAATGCGGCGACTCAGAGACTTTAAGTGATGTCTCCATGAGGGGAAATGAATGTATTATAGTAAACTATATAAAATATGTACTATTTTTCCTTCACTAGGGTTTTTCTTCCCATTGGGGGTTTTCTCTAGTAAGATTTTAACGAGACATATTTTATATAAATGAGCATTTAAGGGGGAGTATTGTAAACATTACACATGTAAAAATGCAGTGGCGGATCCAGAACTTCAAGTTAGGAGGGGTTTGAATTCGTATAAAAATTATTTTGAATGCATTAATATTGGTTGTATATAGTCTCATTCCATTTTTATGATTTACTAAAATTAAGAAATTGAACTTTGAAAGTATGTCGACTAAAATAAAACAAACCACAAAGTACATAGATGAAAATGAAATCTTAATATAATAGTTAATATATTTTGATATAAGAAAAATGATTAAATTTTTTTATACAGTATATGAGAAAAAATTAAAAATAATAATTTTTTTTTTGTATAATAAGAATTCATAGAATCATATTTTCTTTTAGGTAATTAACTTTTAAAAATAATTTTATAAAAATTAAAAAATATTTGTATTCAATTTTATTTAATTTATATTTGATACCAAGAACAAAAATCTTAAAAAATAAATAATTTTAAGAATAGATTACAACAAAGAATATGAGTGAAAGAGAGCATAACTCAACCGACATATCGAATCCTCCCAACCTCTAATGTATATATATAATAACAGGAGGAAAAAATTAGGAAGACCTTCCCATTGGGCCAAGATAAAATTTGCTGTTTGGTATAATATTTTATATATACAAACTAAAAAGTTGAGGAGGGGGGCTCGAACCCTCTCTGGGCCCTTCTTAAAGGGGCAACTAGAAAAATGTCTAAATCTAATCTATCTAAAATGAAAAATGTCTAAATTTGTTTTAATTTGTAAAAATGTCTAAAGTGATTTTTCCATGAAATATAATAAAATTCTTGGGACGAAAATACCCATGCATGTGATATTTAGTAGTTGTACCTACAAGAATGACTAACAAATAAGAGTGAATCAAGGATGTGTACTATATATTTTGAGATGATAAAGGCTATAAAACTGTTTTCTACTCATAAATTAACAAAAATATAAAAATAGAGGATTCTAAGGGGAGAGAGAAATATTAATTAACAAAATATAACAAACCCAAATAAAATCTAAACTATTAAGTTAACATTATTTAAAAAAGAAAATAATGCATGAACAAAATGATTTAAATGACTAGGTATTTGATTTATAGCATATATTAAACATACATCTATATTGATTAAAGAAACGGAAATGCGTAATTATCCATTAAGCAAGCAAAAATTAAACTTAATATAAAAATCGATATCTCGTACATGTTGAATCCCCTTGCCTCCTCTGTTGTTTATATGCTATTGGACTATTAGGTATTTCTTTTTATTTACGTCTCGATGACTCACGATATACATAATGTCTTCTGTTGTTGGTATTTTGACCATGATATACACAAGGATCTCTCTTATTGATATTTTTCCTTGTTTGTTGATTTCTTTAGTCTTCTGCGTTCTTGTGTATATTAGTATCTACAACGCGCCTCCGTTGCTTATATTGTTGGACCATTACACATTTCTTTTTATTTATTGGTTCCCCTCGATGACAAAAATCTCTCTTGTTGTATTTCTTCTTGTTTCTTAGTTTCTTTAGCTAGTATCTATATATTAATTTTGAGGTATATATTTTTATCTACTGTCATTTTTATTTTTGAAAATTGAATATTGAATGTGTTTGTTCAATTTTTTCATGTAACTTCTTCTTTGGGTGATGACACACGCGGTATATACAAAAACTTCTAAGGTATATACTTCTATCTACTATCGTTTCTACCTTCGAAAATTGAATCGACTCTTTCATTCTGCAGTTCTTTTTCTAGGTTTCTTTTTCTTCCATTTATCCAAGGCTTCTAGTTTCTTTAGGCTTGTCCCATTTGAGGTATATATGTTTATCTACTGTTGTTTCTACCTTCGAAAAATCAAATGTGTTTGATCGTCTCTTTCATTCTGCAGCTTCTTTTCTGGGTTCTTTTTCCTTCCATTTACCCAAAAACAATTTTTATTTGTAGAGGCTACATCTTAGAAAACTAAAGAAACGACGAAAAATGTTCATCTTTCCTGTCAACCATTTCATTTCAATCTCTCATGTTCATTCAAATCTTCAATATTGTTTCATCTCCCACTTTGATACCCATACCAAGTGGCAAATTCTCCATATCCAAAGTGCCCCATGTGTCCAACAAAACCAATAGATTGGTAGATTGATGTCCAAATGGACCACATTATGCTCTTCAAATTGCCCTATAAATAGTGGTTTATATATAGTGGAAAATAAAACACACACAATTGGATGAAAATCTCCCCAAACTTCTTTCTTCTCTCCCACTTTATATTTGAATAACATTTCCATATAATTTCACTTTATTTTCTTTATATTATTATTATTATTATTATTATTATATTTTGATAAAATCTTGGTGCTCGATTTTGCCTCTCAATTTTACAATAGAAATAGAAAAAAATTTCAAAGAGCAAAAAAAAAAAAAAAGTAAAAAGACAAAAATTAAAAATTAAAAAATACCACTGGCAAACTGTGCCACATGGCTGAACTGCAAAAACGTACGTGCAGCCCTGATTACGTTAATAGACTAAAATAAAATATATTGGCAGATTGAGATGGCGATGTTCACGCGGAGCATGGGGGAAAATTATATAAAATTTTAAAAATTTTGCTTCAAATATATAAATGGAAGTTTGACGTAATGCTGTCATTAAAGTACCAAAATTATGTAGATAATGCTATTTAATTAAATTTAATTGTAGTTAATTCAATTTTATAATAATATGACAATTAATAGGTATAATTGAAAAATGTAGATCTAATATTGATAGAAAATGAGTTCCATTGTCTTTTTTTTTTTAAGAAAAAAATCCATTATAACTATTTCATTTTTTAATCACTTAATTTCGCGTATAATTTTAAGGATAAAGCATCGTTGTCCTGTCTAAAATTGATTGCAAGTTCAAATTTCAACGCTTGAGATGATTACTTTAAAAAATTGGTTTAAATTTTATAGATTGAAACTGGTTTTTAATTTAAAAAAAAAACAATATTTTAAAGAATTATAAAGAAAAAAAGAAAAATACTATCATATGCCGGAGCGGATTTAAGAAGGGTCCAGAGGGGCCCCTCAACTTTTGAAGAACTTGGTTTGTATATATAAAATATTATGTTAATTTGTAAATTTTATTTTAGCCCAATGACAAATCCCTCTTGATTTTTCCCTATTTTTCTGCACGTCTAGGTTCAATTTATAGCTTGTACAACTTTGAGAATAGGTGTGTAATTTTATATTTTATTATATATATTTCACTCAATAAAAATAAAACCTCTTAATACTTTAAATTCTATTTTTAAAAAATCTAAAAAATCATATTTCATTTTTAGTACAATAAATCATATTTCTTCACAGTTGATAAATAATTTAAATATATCTAATTAAAAAAATATCATACTTTTTATTTTTTTAAGTACAATAGAGGTTAAGAGGATTCAATATGTATTTTTAAAAAAATCTAATAAATCATATTTCTTTTTTTAGTATAATAAATCATATTTCTTCCGCTCTTGTAAATAATTTAAATATATCTAATACAAAAATATATATCATACTTTTTATTTTTTAAAGTACAATAGGGGTTAGGAGGATTCGATATACCAGTTGAATTATGCTCCTCATACTTTTTGTTGTAATCCATTCTTAAAATTATTTATTTTTTAAGATTTTTCTTCTTGACATCAAATATAAATAAAACTGAATGCAAATATTTTTAAATTTTTATAAAATTAGTTTTAAAATTTAATTACATAGAATTCTTATTAAACAATTTTTTTATTATTATTTGTAATTTTTTCTCATATACAGTATACTTATGTAAAAAAATTTAATCATTTTTCTTATATCAAAATATATAAACTATTATATTAAGATTTCATTTTCATCGATGTACTATTTGGTTTGTTTTATTTAAGTCTCTATACTTTCAAAGTTCAATTTCTTAATTTTAGTAAACCATAAAAATGGAATTAGATTATATACAACCAAATACTAATGCGTTCAAAATAATTTTTATACGAATTCAAGCCCTCAAACTTGAAGTTCCGGATCCATCACTAATCATATGAGATATGTATGGTAAAAAACTGATAAAATTCAAAGAAAAACGACCATGTGAGTTTTGGATGAGTTATTCAATAGTTAATTTGTATTAGTTAAACTTAAATTTATGCAAAATCTAATATTATTGAAATGAGTGATTTTATAAAAAAATTTAAATTTCTCTTTATTGAAATTAAGGGGTGAATTAGTAGAAATTGAACCCACCAATAAAAATTACAACTAACTAAGTTTATAGTCTAATGCAATGAAATTAAACGTTTAAGCCGGGTTGGGTTGGGTTGAGGGAGATTTTTGGACCAACCCAAAAATTCGGGTTGGTCATTCGTTCAACCCAACCAACCTTATTCATGAGAGTAACCCAACCCAACCCAACATTTTCGAGTTGGGTTGGGTTGGGTCACCGGGTTAATTTTTTAGTTTTTTTTTTAAATTTTAAATTATTTAAAATATTTTTTTCTTGAATTAATAACTAAAATCACATATATTCTAAAATCACATAAAATTCAAATATCAAACTTCAAAATTCATAACATCTTAACATTTGTTAGAAGTCTAGAAGAAAAACCTAAGAAATTGATAAATAATTCATTTATAAGTATATATTTAATTAAAATAAAATTTAAAAATATAAACTTTGGGTTGGGTTGGGTCAACCCAAACCTATAAAACCCAACTCGATAACCGACCCGAACTTTTCGGTTCTCCAAACTTCTAACTCAACCCAAACCGAAAAAAGCCTAACCCTACCCAACTCTTACGGTTCTCCAGACCTAACCCTACCCAAACCGAAAAAAAAAGAAAACCTAACCTAACCCTGCTCAAATAAGAATATCAATAGTATATCACGTACTTACTTTTTGATTAGGTATATCGTTAGTATGTCAGAACAATTGCGGAAAGACTACTAGTATACTCCAATTGAAAAACGTGTGAGAGAGACATTTTTAACTTCTTGTGTGCAATTGAGCTAGACCTATACATTTACGGTTGTAATTTGCATATTATATTTTGCTATTTTTGCTACTAACTCATGATTATTAGATATAAATTAAAAATTTTCCCTTTCCATCCGATAGTGAAAAATTATATCTCACTCAATAATTCCACATGCCCATCAATTGTCAAAGTGATTCCATCATCAATCATAGCTGCGTGGCGTTGGTATTTAGCTTGAATGAGTCCGTGGGAGGTGATTTCCAGCTACAAGTGCTACTTTTGCATGTCAATAAGTCCAACACAAAGAAAGATTGTTATTATTTTTAATGAAAAATGGAGAGAGTTTAATGAAAGGATATTACTAGATTGTTCTTTACTTTATAGCTTTTGATTTCATTTCAATAATTTTATTTTAATTTTAATTATCTCCAAAGTTTTAATTTGGTTCTTATAGTTTGATAAACTTAGTTTCAATTTAATCTATATGATTTTAAAAGCTTCAATTTGATATTTTTCCCCTCTTTTTTGGAGATTACATCTTGAATTTTTTGAATATGGTTTATCTCGAAGAATTTGTATGGATGACTTCTTTTTACGCACCATAATGACATTTAACTTGGTTTCTAAAATTAATAACATATGATTTTTTCCGTACTCTACAATTCGTCCAAAATATCGTGAGGGCAACGTACTCTTGCTCTCGCGTATCACTCTAGCTCTTCTCTGATTTCATTTTATCTCATTTCTTTCTTTTCGATATTTGCTTCTTCAATCTCACTCTTGTTCTTCTCTAACTTAAATTTGCCAATCTCACTCTTGCTTTGTTATAATTTTGTCGAACTTACTCTCGCTCTTCCTCTTCTTTGACTTTTTTCTTCAATCTCACTCTCGTTCTTCTTTGACTTAATTTTGTCACTTGTTTCGATCTTTTCTTCTTTTCAATCTCACTCTCGCTCTTCTCTAACTTAAGTTTATCTTATTTCTTTCTTTTCGATTTTTCTTCTTCAATCTCGCTTTCACTCTCACTCTTCTCTAACTTAATTTTATATTCTTTCTTTCTTTAGATCGTTTCTTCTTCAACCTCACTTTCGTTCCTTGTGATTATGAGCGAGAGCATGAGCGAGCGAGACCGTCTCATACTGCACTCCTAGATAATTTTGTCTGCATTGTCACACAAGAATGAGTCACCAGAATTAGTCATATATCATTAATCTTAGGAAGCATGTCAAATGGCATTAAAGCGCATAAAAAGAAGTCATTTGTACAAAATCCTGTTTATTTTTTTTTTTTGAGTTCAACAACATTTAGGAGTGGATGATTCAAGCTAACCTTGAACCTCTCTATTAAGAGTAGATGTCAATGCCTCAATTTGGTCTAAGTTAAGTTGGGCGTGCCAATCAACCACTAATATTTTAATTAACTTAAACTCAATTTTTTTTAATGATTTTGAAGGTTCACTAAAAAATATGAAAAAACGAATAAGTTTTCTCACAAATTTAATCAAATTATAGTTAATAAAGTGAAACTACGAAACAATAATTAAAAGTATACTTTCGATTAAGGAGTACAAGATTTGAATCTTCCGCCAAAATAAGTATATTAATTGACACGTATTTCTTTCATTGGAGTTACAAGTTGAAATCTACATATTCAACATTTGTTGTACTAAAAAAGATTTAAATCCTCTATCGTTGAATTAAAAAAAATAATTTTTTTTTGAAATAACTAAACTGAAACATGGAATCCCATTGAAATCAAATAAGAAATATGGAAGATGAATAACTTGATCCTAATGAACTCAAAAAAGAGAAAAAAAACTTGTTCCTAATCAGATCACATTACACAAATCTAGAATTCTTAGTTGGCGCTGACTAAGAGGTCATGAGTTCGAATTCCCCCCTTCCAATTGTTGATGTACTCAAAAAAAAAAAAAAATTCTTAGTTCCCAAAGAATTAAAAATGATCCCAAAATAGAAGAGAGGGAGAAATGAAGAACAAATCCCCAAATCCCAATTCTTATTCAAACAATCAGTGAAACAAAAGAACCCAGAAATGCGATAATACAATCACAATACAAACGCAACAACCAAATCAAATCCAAACACAAATCTTCAGTTTCAATTTCAATTTCAATTTACAGAAATCTCCATTGATTTGCCCAATTATTTCGGCGCAAGCCTCGATTTGATCTTCTGAACCTCCTTAGTCCCAATCTGAAACGCCTTCGTCAACACATTATCCGGCACCGGCGGAGTTGCGGCGAAAAGCGTCGCTGCAATCGATTGAGTACCAGGCAACTGGCTGTTAAACGCCGCAATCACCGCCGCCGGAACCTTGCCGTTGTTCTTCTGGAAGTGGACCAATCCCTTGGGGAACACGAAGTTCTCACCCTTCTTGATCGTCTTCGACACGAGGACATTGGCGGTGGTTATGAATCCGACGTCGAGTTGGCCTTCGAGAACGAACACGATCTCGGTGGCGCGCGGGTGCGTGTGTGGCGGATTCAGGCCGCCGGGGGCGTAGTCGATCCGCGAAAGGGAAACGCCGAGTGTGTTTAGGCCGGGGATTGATTGGACGTTGGCGCCGGTTACTCGCGAGCCTAGGGTGTTGTTTGTGAGCCCTGGTTTGGCCAATCCGTCGAAGAAGAAGTCGTTTGCTGAGAAATTTGACTTGCAGGTGAATCCGTTTACTTTGGTTCCTGTTTCGATTCAAATGTTAATATTGTTCATCACCTGGAAAAATTAACTGTTTGGGAATGCTGATATGCGTTAGAGGCTATATGATCTTGTCTAGTTTGAGCTTAAACTTGATGATTTTGCTTGATGTTGAAGTTAGGAATGTTAAAAATGTTCCTCATGGATTAGAACCGAGGAGAACCTTTGAATCTTGCTTTCTTCCTCTGTTTAGTTTCCAATTGATATGTTTGTCAAGTCACGAATGTAGTCCAAATTCAACTTCGATTAGAAGAGAGGGCAATGTCCTGATCTTTCTCTTACCCTCTCTTCCAGTCGATGTGGAACATGGTTCGCATTTCTAACTCGACAACATCTCTCCATTGGTACGAGACATTTTAGACGAGAACAAAAGCAAATCTATACAAACTTAGGTCTGAAGTAGACAATACAATATATAGAAATAGTGCAGTCTGATGACTTTTGTTTGGACAAAAACCCTATACCCTTTACCCCTTTACCAAGGCATGAACAAATGCAAAACCCAGAACACCAAAATTAGAAACCAATGGTGATGCTAACCTTAAGGTGTTAGAGAATTGGGGGAATATAGAAAGAGACATAGATATAAGAACTTGAAAGAACAGAGCTAGAACTTGCAAATTGGGCAAGAAGAAGGAAACATGTACCGGAAGCGAGATCGGCGACACAAACGTCTTGAAGCAAGTCGGGATCGGCAGCGGTGATGGTGAAGAAGAAGAAGGCAAGAGAAGCAACAAACAGAGCAGGTAGAGGCAGCTTCATGATTGTGAAAAAAGTCAGGTAGAGTGTAATGAAGAAGAAGAGAAGAGTAAAAGGGAGAAAGAGATTTTGAGTTGTGAGAAGAAAGTGATGGGTGTGGTGGGAGGTGGGTGGGAGAAGTTAATATATAATTGAAGCTAAGAAATGAATTTGATTAGAATAATGATGATATTATTGTTTGAGAAAAGGGGAATGAAAGGCAAGAAATATGCCACTTCTTAGAAACAAAGGCAAGTCAATGCCTTAAGGCAAGGCAATGGGCTTTGTCCCCACCTTGTGTTTTCTTTGTGGAAATTTTGGATATGGATCAATTTTGGAGGTCGACCCCCCTTTATTACATCTCTTGGGAGCATTGACCAAAACAAAATACATCTCACCTACACCTACTCCATATTTTGTCCTCCTCTTGAGTTTTGACTTGAATGTTGTTGAGCTAATGAGGATTAGGAATGTTAGTCGGACGAAGATGGTAAAGACTACTCGATTCTACTAGCTAAAATGTTTCTCGTTTATGCAAAAAGTTCGTTTAGATTGGTTTGGATTGAGAAAAGTTATCAATGGAACTGCTATAGTATGATTGTTTTCTTGTAACCATAATTTTTAGTTTCTCTGGTAGACTACTAGGTTTGGCTTAGATTGGTTTCATTATGGTAGGAAAATTCACACATCCTTAATCAAAACTAACCTCCTTAAAGTAGTTTGATTTCGAAACCCTTTCGTGGAGTTTGATAATATTGTAAAAAATACACTCTTTCTACTATAATAGTTGTTTTACTAGCTATGTTTATCCAATCTCTTTGAACTTCGATAGACTATTGTTTAATTATTCCTTAAATAAACAATAAATGAGAAACAAATTTGAGTTAAGGTATGACTATATCACTATATCCATATAGTTTCATCAAGCCGCATTGGTCAAATACCATTTTTTTAGTTCAACAACATATGGAAGAGTACTTGAATCTTTGACATTTGGTCAGAAATATAATACTTCAACCAGTTAAGTTATGCTCAAGTTGACGCATTTGTCAAACCCAACCGTATTTGTAGTTAAGTCCTACAAACTTATTGGGTCAATTTAGATAGAACTAATCATTGTCATGCTAAATTTGCAATCAATATAAATATAGGACGAATTTATGGAAGATCACCTTTATATCACACTTCCTATAATAGTCCAGTGGTAACCATATTTGATGTCCTTGAGCCATTAGACCTTGCTTTCCATATGAAAGATCATTGAATTTAACCGTAGATCTTTAATCATATGTAATTTCAAAAAAATATTTTTTAAATGAAAAACAAATTGCTTGTAAAAGTATTCGTTCCCAATACCTAAATAAAAAAGGGGCAAAAAAAAAAAAAAAACTTTTTTACCTCTAAACTTGTTTAAGCATGAAGTTTCACTCTAAACTTATAAATGTTAACAAGAACTTGGGTTTAATATTGTTTTTCTTTAAAATTTTACCAATTTTGTAAATTGCATATGTTTTATAATTCGATTGAAAGCATATGAAAATACTTTTTAATGAATTTTTAAATGAGAATTTATTACCGAGTAAGAATTATAATAATTTTTCAAATTTAAAGTTAAGATTACAACACTTATTAAAATTTAGGGTGCAGTTTGATGAAATTAACTCATTAAAGTTTAGGGTGCAATTTGATGAAATTAAGAGTTAGATAGAAATTTATACACAAGTTTAGGAGTAAAAATGATTTTTTCCCCTTAAAAAATTGAATGCAGGTAAATGAAAACTTAAATGTACTTTTAAAGAGTCAAGCCATTATTAATATATAATATTTTTCATTTTAAAATTTCATTAAAAAAGTAGAAAATTTATTTTTGTTTATATCAAATATTGATGATGATAAAAATGCTTTTTTTAGCATGTCTCAATTTTATGGAAATATCAATAAGAATAAGATGACGATGTGAATGATTTTTTTTTGAAAAACTCATAAAAAATCATGAACTATAAAAAAGTATTTAAATTAACAAATATGCATTTTTATCATTGTTAAATAAGTTATAAATTCTTATTATTAATATTATACATATTAGCGATATTTTGTGGATTTTGTATGTCGATTAATTTCTTATGTCAATATTGAACCATGGATATATGAAAATGTTGTTGCTGCCATAAAATTTAATATCATAGTCAATGTTTTAAAAGTTGATATTGATGAAAATGTCGAGATCTCAATTTTATAGAAATGTCGATGGAGATATTGATAAAATGTTGATGTCGAAGAATATTTTTGAAAAAAATTATAAATCTAAAAAATAAAAAATATTTAAATTAACAAATAAACATTTCACTCTGGTATATATATATATTTATTATTAATGTTAGGTCTACAATAGTGATATTATAGTTATACTTTGTCGACTTTTTTATGATATAATAGAAATGTCAATTCACCTGGTTGACATATTGACCAAAATTAAAACCTTGATCATAATTATAACTAATATATAGATTTTTAAAGGAAATTTAATAATTGAACTAAAAAAAAGTGGGAATTTAATATCCTAGTTACTAGTTAGTTGCAACTAATAAGTACCAAAATTATATTTTTCTATTTGTTTAAATTTATCTTAGTTTCAACGTTTATTTTTTGTTTTTGAACTTTCAAAATGTCTATTTGAACGAATGAATTTAAAATTAAGGTTAAAATATCATTTAGGCAGGTTCTTGTATTTGGGGTTTCACTCCATTTTAGTCTCTATACTTTCACATGTTTAAATTTAATCTCTATACTTTCAATAAATTTTAAAATTAGTTTTAAAATAGACATTTAAAAGTATATAGACTAAAATAAAATGAATTCCAAAGTATTAAGATTAAAATGATATTTTAATCTAAAATTAATCATTTCGATTCTTGTTATTATTCTACTGACTAATATTCACTTATTAAATATAAGCATTAACAAACCTATGTGGTTTTAATACACATTCATGTTAGTACATTAATACATATATTGAAAGCTATATTGTTTATCTATTAAACGGTTGACAATAAAATAATGACGAAAACCAAATTGATTATTTTTTAATAAATTTTTAAAGGCTAAAATAGACATTTTGAAAGTTTAGAGACGTAAAATAAACATAAAAGGTGAAAGAGTTATGTACCATGGCTGATATTATAACCAAGGTGACACAATGGCTACGGTGCACCATTTCACTCACATATGCCTTCATCGAACTACGTTGGTCAAACACCATATTTGCACAACAAGACTTGCAAACTCATATTGAAATCAATTATAGTCTTGACTTTTCTAAAATTTTATAGAGAAAATTATCAATTTTACTAATTTAGGATTTGTTTGAAATGACTTACCAAGACTCCGTTTGATAATCCTTTGATCTTTAATTTTTGGTTTTTAAAAATTAAAACCTAAAAATACTACTTTTATCAATAAAGTTCTATGTTTTCTTATCTATTTTGTACCTTTGTTTTCAAAAACTAAACTAAGTTTTGGAAACTAAAAAAAATAGCTTTAAATGGTACCTCAAGAAAGATGAAAACTATTATAGAGAAGATGAAAAAGAATTGTAGAAAAACAAGCATAATTTCAAAATAACAAAAAAAACTAAAAACTAAATAGGTATCAAACGAAATCTATTTAAAAACTTTTTTTTAACACGTCATTCCAAACAGATTCTTAATCTAAACTGGATCCAAAGGCATTTAAAAGTCATCCACGATCATCCTTCATATTACACTTCCTATTATAGTCAACTAGCTCAAAACTAAAAAAAAAATTTAAGTATTCCCTTATTCCCTTTGCCAAATTACCACTTTATTCAATTCATGGTGCTTACTTGGCCAACCAAATGGATGTCTTTGAGCCATTAGATTTTTTTCCCTTTATATCAAATGAGTGTTCATGCCAACTTGCACGCACTTGGCACTTCGACCAATTTTATTGGATAAGTGTCTGACTCTACTACATTTGGCTGACTTAAAACACGTATGATATTATATCGTAAGTAGGTGGCCACCATAGATTGAATATTCGACCTTTCTTCTTATATGATAGATTATCAAATTTAAGGATCAATATTTAATTAGATTTTAAAAGAGGTATGTTTTTAAAATGAAACACAAATTGCTTTGTAGGGGTACTTGTTCCCAACACCGAAATAAAAGAGTTGATGTATGTTTAGCTATTCAAAACCTACTTTTGAAGAGTCAAGAAACCAATTATCAATATATAAATGTTTTTTATGTTAAATTACAAGTTTGACTTTTAAACATTTTTATTATGTTTAATAGGTTTCTGAACTTTCCGTACTTATAGGTTAAAAGGTTAAAAGTTTCTAAACAATTAAGTCCCTAAACTCTCTTTTGTGTCTATGTCTTCCAGCTATTCCACTTTTTTTTTAAAAAAACTAAATTTAGGGACCTATTAGACATAAAATTGTATTTTGTGCTTAATAGAACCAATAACTTTCAATTTTGTGTTTAATATATCTATGAATTAAAAAAAAATATGAAATAGGTCATAAATGTATTGGATACAAAACTGAAAGTTTTAGGTTTATTAGAAATTTTTAAACTTCAAGTTTGTCAAATACCAAAGTGAAAGTTTAGAGATTTATAAGATATTTTGAGAGACATATTTAGATATAATTCTACAAGTTGTTGGGAAACTGAATCTAACTTAATAGTAATTAATATGTGTTCTCACCTGAGGTCAGTCGAATCTCTGGTTCATATGCTGTTTAACTCAAAAAATAAAAAATAAAAAAAATAAAAAAATAAAAATCTCCTACCCTACTTCTCTACCCAACGAGATTTTGTTTTTAAAAAATTAAAACATCAACACTGATCAGTTAATTATTTAACAAAACCATTAAAGGTAATAACTCATTTTTTCTTTCCATATTTCACAAAAAAAAACAGTTTTTTTTTTAATACTATATATTTTCCTCTAAAGAAGTAATTTCAGGAGAGAACAAAAAATTGTTTTAGAAAAAACGTTTTAGACCAGTCTTTAATGGCGCTTTCAAAATGAAGGAGAAGCAGAAGGCACGCACCCATCTTTGTTGAGTCTGTTGACTTTGACTTTTTTTTAAAAAATTATTTTAATTATTTAACTTTTTTTTTTAAAAAACACAGGCATTTTTAAAGTTAAGATAAACGTGACGACCTGTTTGCAGGGGCCCGATGCAGAAAATATATTTTGGAGGGGTCGAATTTAAATAATTTATTTTAAGTTAAAAAAAATTATTATAAAAATATAATCAAAATTATTGAAAATAGGAAATGGGAACAAAAATATGTAATTAAGTTATGTAGTTTGCATGTGGAGTGCACATAAAAAGTCCGCCCATTGTTAACTATTTGATTTTTTATTTTTGGTTTTTCAAAATTAAATTTAAAAATATTATTTTTACCTATGAGTTTTTTTGTTTTATTATCTACTTTCGGTTAAAAATAAGTCATGTTTTAAAAATAAAAAAGTAAATTTTATTTTTTTTCATTTTTGACATTTGACTAAGAATTTAGATGTTTCTTTAAGGAAGATAATAACGACCATAGTAAAGAAACTAAGGAGAAACAAGCATAAATTTCAAGAACTAAAAACTAAAAATGAAATCGTTATCAAACGGGGTCTAAAATACACATTTTGAAAGTTTAGGGCATGTTTGGTAGACACTAAAAACAGAAATTTGAAAACAAGAGATTTAGTAAAAATAAAATTGTATTTCATGTTTTTAGATGTATGTTTGGTAGTAGATTTAGAAATTATACTACAATATAAACTATTATTCAAAATATATTCGATAATATATTTATGGACCATGAAACTATTAAGTTGAATAAAAACTATTATTGTTAATTAATTTATGAACATGTTTTTTTTTCGTAAATTTTGAATAATTATATATTATACAATATCATACCATAAATTGAATTTATAGCATGAAATCCTATATTTATTAAAGTTTTTATATTTTTCAATATAATTTTACATTTTAAAATTTTAAATTCATAATTTGGATACAATGTATACATAAAAAATTTTAATATTCACTAGGGTCAAAAAATAGTTTTCGAAAACAGAATTCAAAATTGCCTACAACACCATTTCTTTTTTTGAGTTCAACATATGTAAGGTTGGGAGAATTCAAACCTTTGATCTCTTGGTCAATAACATATGTTTAATGTCGGTTGAACTATGCTTAATTTGACAATTACAAAACACTTAAAAATAGACAAATTGATTTATGATATTCATAGACTTAGATGCAACTATAACTTAACCTGCCTCTAATAAATAACACAATTAGTTAAGTCAACTACTTTTATTTGACTTTTCCCTTCACCCCACAAAATTATTAGAATTTTATTTCTTTTGGTTGAATAGGAATATAGCTCAATTAGTCAAATTATACCAACGTCTATTCTTATGAGGTCGTAAGTTCAAATTTTATTTTTAAATTTACAGTGTAATATTTTTATAAGGAAAAAAATATCAACATTTTCCTTACACATGTAATGACTCAACTGTCATGATAAATGTGTTAACAACTACGTGATCTTTAGTTCGAATCTCTCAACTCTAATTGTACTAAAAAAATAATGACAACTACTGTTGAACGGAGATTGCTTTTGTTATTTATCTCTCACACCAATTTTTATTATTAAATTTCTCTCAAAAAACATCTATTTTTTAATTTTATTTTATAAATTTTACATGTATGGAGACAAATTATTGTAATAGTATAAGTTTTCATAACGGTTAACAAAAACATAATATCGAACCGTAAGAAATGAAGAGGCTAATATGACGTAGTTTAATGATAATATTGACACGTACTCCTTATTTTAAAATTGGATGTTCAAATCTCTATACTTCATATTTGTGTACTTAAAAATGACAAAAATCAATTTATACTCTTTACCAACAATTTACATCTTTTCTTGGATTTTAATTGAAAAACGCTGGTTTACACGTGTGCAAACTTATAATTATTCAATTAAACTCCTGAACTTTCCTAACGAATCGATTAAAACCCTCGGTTGCAAATAATAATTAACAATTTTTAAATAGAGGATCAAGATTTTTAAATATACACACATGTGAGAATTGATACCCGAGGCAATTCTTAAATTAAGAATCTAAAGTATAGGAGTTAATTCAATTGTCTATTCAATGATTGTGTGTTATCATCTCATTATTATTTTTTAGTTCAATAAAGATTGAGAGATTCGAAGTCGTTAACATATTTAATATACCAATTGAGTTATACTCGTTTTGACATCATCCATCCCTGAAATCATTGATCTCATGAAATAGATTAATAAATTAAGAAACAGTTTCAGACTTTTGAACATGTCATCATATAATATTAAGTCAATATTTGTTTGGGGTCATATTGAATAGAATAGTAAGGGTAGCCTGTTTTATTAAAAAAAAAAAAAAGATTATAGAATAATTTAGTTTACTTTCAATTTCCTAATAGATTTAAATATTAAGTCAATAATTTATTTTAAAAATTAATTTTAAATTTAACACAAGTAAATTAGTATTGTAACCAAAACAATATAGACTCGATTTGATAATCATTTAGTTTTTGATTTGTTGTTTTTTTAAAAAAATTACGCTTATATTTTCTCGGCATTTATTAACAATGAGTTTCATTTTTTTTAAGTAAACATTTGAATTCTTAGCCAAATTCCAACAACAAAAACAAAATTTAGAAAACTATAGTTTCGTTTGATAACTCTTTAGATTTTTAAAATTAAGTTTTTTTTTCTCTCCATTTCTCTATAATAATTTTCATCCGGTGAAAGCAATATTTAGTTTTCAAAACATTTGCTTAGCCAAATTCTAAAAACAAAGACAAGTTTTTGAAAACTACTTTTTTTAGTTTTCAAAACATGATTTGACTTTTTAAAACACAAATAAAAGGTAATAGATAACAAAATAAGTAAATCCATAGGTGAAAGTAATAGTTATAGGCTTAATTTTCAAAAACTAAAAACCAAAAACCAAATGGTTATCAAATAGAATCATTTTTAGTTTTCAAAACTTAGTTTTTGAAAACATATATGTAAAAAGTAGATAACGAATCAAGAAAAACTCCTCGATGAAAGTAATATTTATAGACTTAATTAAAAAAAAATCAAATAGTTATGAAACTGAGGTAAAATTATATAATTCAATTAATGGGATAAATTATAAATATCTTTCTAGTCTATATGAGTTATCTTCATACATTTTTAGTTGGTCTTTCAAAGCACACAAATTTTACTCTTGAAACTTAAAATAATTGCCTCCCAGATTACAACAGCATAGAGAAGGCGTCTTTGGATAATCTCAGCTGTGTTCACTCCTCTGTGAAAAAAAGAAGTTTCCAAAAAATGATGACTTGGTATAATTTCTTTGGGATAGATCTCGCGACTCAACCAGAATCACCTTGTCTAATGCCTCTAGTTGCTTGTATTTTACACCTCGCAGTTTACCATTAAGAAATATAAAAAAAATGACAGAGGAGAGACGAGCATGTATCCAACAAACCCAACGATCATTGAACCCTTTAAGTTGTAGGACCGATCGTCGAGTCTGTCAAAGGCTTTTTCGATGTCCAGCTTAAGGATTATACCTTTCTGCTGAGTGCATTTCCAAAAATCAACTAGCTCATTAGCCATAAGGATCACATCAGTAATTTAATTGCCTCTCTTTTACAAAAGAAGATTGTTGGGGAGACATAAATATATCGTAGAAGGGAGAATGAGCTTCAACCTCTCAGCAAGAACTTTTATTGCAAGGATCTTATAGAACTATTTTTTTTTTTTTTTTTTTACACATAGACTTACTTCATTGCCATCTCTTTGGGTTTTTATGTTTATAAATTATAAGTTTTAAAGATAGTTCAAAAGAAGATATGGACTTTGGATCTTAAGTAGCACCCTAACGGCCTGTTTTGTAACGTCTCGGAATTTTTCAGTACCTTTTAAGTTGTGTTGGGATTAATTTATTAAAAATTTAAAATTAATTGAGGTTTTGGACTTTGTAATTTAATGAAAGGTTATGTAAATTAAGGTGGTTGTTTAATTAAAGATATTTTGAGAGCTTTTAAATAAGTTTAAGGGCATAATTGTGGTTTGGTTAAAGAAGAGGGACATTTTTATAGAGTAACAAAAAGGTAAAAGAATGTAAATCAGGGTTGTTGGAGGCTCTTTTTGTCTTGTAGCAACACGCAAACCAAGGAACTATTTCTCTTTCTTCCCCATCTCTTCCATTCCACGACAAGCAGCCTCCATGGGAGGGCTTTCAAGCTTGTCGAACCAACTCTCCTTGTTGGCATTAGCACCCCCAGTCGAGCAACCGTCGAAAGCACACCGACCGATCAACGCCCTGCACGGTGCGAGTTCACCGCTGCCATGATACCTGACCTCCACTGAAACCCAGCCACACGCGAGAATCCTTCCTCGTCTTCGTCGGACTCGCGATTGAAGATGGTTACCGCAACACCACGTCAAATCTAGCCAAAAAACGCTCGAGCAACAGATCAACAACGTCGGGGCCACCGCTGCGCCGTCGGTTGCAGCCATTCACGGGCGATCGCCACGCACGAAACTCGCCGGACCTGCAGTCACGCCGACGTCGATCGGTTCACAAATTTGGTTTGGTCGATTCGTCGCTTTCTAAGTAAAGGCTCGACATCGGTTACGTGTAGATCGACAAGTGGGCTTTCTGAATCTTTACTCCACGCGCTGAAACGCGCTGCCGCCGGCCGACCGGTCAACCGCCGCCGCTCGCCGGAGTTAGCTCAACCCGACCAGTTTCGAATTCTAAGTCCGTTTTAAGCTTCCGTTTGGTTAAATTCACTTGATTATTACTTGATGTTTCAAGTATTTGCTATTTAGGCTCTATGTTATGGATATGTGATTTAACTAAGGAATGAATGAAATTGATTTAGGAGACTCGAGTATTGACACAATTGAAAGGATTGCTGAGTCAGAGATTTAAGTATGGATTATCTCGACCCTAAGGCTAAGGTAAGAGATTTTCTACAAATGATTTTGAAAAGGGGAGTACATATGGTTTCTGAAAGATTTATTTTTAAAAAACTGAATTCAATGATTTATTTCAAAGGGTGAATTTTTCAGGATTTATGCTTGAGGCGTGAATTTTAAAAAAAGGAATATTTCAAAAGGTTTGAGAGGACCCTGAAAAAATAATTTTCAAAGTATTTGAAAATGAGTTTTGACACAGTTATGTATATTTACGTATATTGAGATTTTTAGCTATGCCATTGTGTTAAATATGTATCTCAAATTATAAATGTACTTATTATTTATGATTGATTGACTCAAGTTTAAAGTTATGAAAGTTATGCCATGATTATGTGATTGTTGCATCATTATGACTGCATATGTATATGTGACTGACGTATGAGACCTCATGCATATTGTATGTATATGAACATGTTATGTAGGCTGTGGCAATTGGTCTCTTGAGAATTTATGCATGGTAAAACATGCATCAGAGACCCTATCGGTCAAACTTGTAGGAGTCTTTGAGGGACTCAAACTTATAGGGGTCTGTGAGCGACTCAAAACTTATAGGGGTCTGTGAGAGACTCAAACCTATAGGGGTCTGTGAGGGACTCAATATGAAAAGACTCAGGTAGACTTAATTGACCACGTATAGCCAAAGAGAAAAGTCATGGTTGCATGAAAGAAAGT
Organism: Trichosanthes cucumerina; assembly: GCA_036507285.1. Taxonomy (NCBI): domain Eukaryota; kingdom Viridiplantae; phylum Streptophyta; class Magnoliopsida; order Cucurbitales; family Cucurbitaceae; genus Trichosanthes; species Trichosanthes cucumerina. The sequence goes on along the minus strand of CM071842.1, from coordinate 7,329,052 downwards.
TTTGGGTCCCACTACAGAAAGTTTTATGATTTTAAAAGTCACGAAGAACAGTCATGTTTGAAAGTCATGTTTAAAAGAAAGTCATGTTGCATGTGTTTGCATTTCCCGACCCCAATTTACTGGGTATTTTATAATACTCACCCCTTTACCTTTGTTTTGTTTTCTCCGCTTTTAATATGTTTTCAGGTAAATGCGAGGGCATATCAGGCGAGTAACGGGGATGTGCTACAGAAGTCATGGGAACCAAGTCATAGTTTTCCGCACATACGTTTTAGATAGCATTTTTAAAAGATTATCGTTTTCCGCTAATGTATTATAGAAGTTTGAAACCAGAGGCCGAACTTATTTATGTTTTGAAATGTTTTGCATTATTACGGGATCCCAAATTAAAACTGACTTTAAATTACCAAGTTTTATCTATTTAAAGTCATTTAGGGCCTCGAATGCATGCATGATAGTAATGACATTTAGAAATATAGTTTTAAAAGTAGGGTCGTTACAGTTGGTATCAGAGCCCTAGGTTAGAGTTCTGTAGACTCGCTTACAGAGTAAGGAACAAGTATCCCATGGCTAAATAGTAACTCCCAGTCATCGCCAGGTATGTCTTTGAAGTAAAGTTTTGTTTTGCTCATGAAAATAAAATTATGTATTTTATATGTGAAGTTATATGTACATGAAATTTGAGCATAATGTGTTTCTAAGTTATGAAAGAATGAAAATATGTAATTCTGACAGTTTGTTTATAAAAAAAAAGCATATATGTGAAGCTATACGCATATGTGATATGAAAATGATGTGTTTTTGCGCTGAGGAAAAAGGGTGTGTGTGATCCCTACTGTTTGTAGTAGAAAAGAAAGAGTTGAGTTCAAATGTTGGTACCTAAAGGAAGTTTTACAAACTTGAGATGCTTGTGGGTTATTGAAAGGGTTGACTTAGACAAAAAGAAAGGAAGAGTAAGCCCTAAGAGGTGAGAGCAGTCAAAAGGTCACTGAGCAGTTAAGTGCCCTAAGTAAACTTTGAAAGATGAGCGTAATGCATTTTGTTAAGGAAAAACGAATATGTGATCTCTGGTGTTTGAGGATGGAAAGGAAATGTCTAAGTTAAGAACATTAAGACTTAAGGGAAGGTTTGTCAAGATGAAACACTTACTTGCGCGTTATTAAAAGAGTCAGTTTGAACAAATGAAGGAAAAAGAAGACCTTGCGAGGTGAAAGTTATCCAAGGATCATTAAGCAACTAAGTTCCTTGAGTAAAACCTTGATAGATGATTATGGTTCCTTGAAAAGTTCAGAGTCTGGATGAGCTAAGTAAAGTATCCGTGTTCAAAGTCTAAATGTTATGGTTTCATGACAAAAGAGAGTAGATGCTATTCTAAAGTACCAACCCTATTGGTGTTAAGAAAATTTCATCACATTTGAGTGAACACTTGGACAAGATAGTAAGGAGTTGAGAAGTAAAGAGAAAAATGGATTTTAAAAGACTAAGGTTTGTTTTTTAGAGGGTCACTTGATGACCAAGGAGATGGAAAAGTTTTGAAGTGTAGTGTGTATGCTCCCATGAAGTGCTTAACCTTTAAAGTGTTAAAGAAGAGTTCTTTCGCTCCCAAGCGAATACATGAACCTAGTATTTCAAAAGTTTAAAGGTAAGGGAAGTGAGCGTTACCAAGATTGAAGTTTTTTTTTTCAAAAGGAATACTTGATATGGAGGTTTAGGTCGTTTGAATGAGTCTTTTAAAAGAGGTATTATGAATGATTGTCATGTGGTGCCATAGGCAGAGGAAGAGTTAAAACTAGAGTATAAGTTGTATTACAAAGAACTTTCTTTAAAAAGTTCATTCTTTTAATACGTGATAAAGGAAAGCAAAGTAGTTGGAAAGAAGAGCTTGAGATTTACACGGAAAACAAAGGTGGTTTTGATTTCGAAAGTAAATTTTTAAGGTACTTCGAGACACTTGGATCTTAGCAACGACGAGTAACGAGAATAGAAACAACTAAGATATTGAGAAGGATAGGTTATGTATGAAATTTTAAAAGATGGCACCATAAGGTACATGACCTCAATAAAGACGAGCTTGAAGTAGAGAGTAAAGTCAGAATTTTAGCTCTGAACATAAAAGGGACGGAATATTTGAATTTCAGATACTTGAGTAGTTTGACTTCTGCAGGGTCAGTTATGTGCACGAGTTTTGTTGGAATCGATTAGAGGAACTTCACTACTAAGTCCAATGCTATGTTACATGTATAAGTTGGGAGAAATCAACTGAGACCTTAACTTTGAATGGCCTAGCAAGGTCGTTAACTCTATCGGTAGCGAAGTCACATCTCTTGGAAAGGAGATAAGGTTATGGAATCGATAATCAGACGAATGATTGAGTCATGCCTTAAATTAAATTCTAGTAGCTGGTACGTAAACCTTAAAAAAAAAGAGAGAGAAAGAATTTTGAGGTTCAACCAAAAGGGAATCAATTTAGTAAAGCATGCCACTCTAGAATCGCAAGAGAAAAGAGACTATTTGGGGACAATAGAAGAAAACACAAGGTAAATATTCCGAGTTATTTCATGATTTGGATTTGAAACTTTCAGGATTTGGAATTCAAGTCAAGAATATCAGTTATTTAGCCTTACTTGAAAGGCCCAATAGAGGGGAAGAAACTCAAGTTGAAGTTATTAGATCGTTGGATAGTAGTATATCGCCCTAAGGAGTTTTAGTGTTGTTCGTAAAGGAGAGAGGTGCATCTTTATATTTGTGCGAGCGAGCAAATCCGAAGTTATTACAAGATTGGAAACTTTCGAGTACGAAAGTTCTTAAGGAGGGAAGATTGTAACGTCCCGAAATTTTTCAGTACCTTTTAGGTTGTGTTAGGATTAATTTATTAGAAATTTAAAATTAATTGAGATTTTGGGCTTTGTAATTTAATGAAAGGTTATGTAAATTAAGGTGGTTGTTTAATTAAAGATATTTTGAGAGCTTTTAAATAAGTTTAGGGGCATAATTGTGGTTTGATTAAAGAAAAGTGACATTTTTATAGATTTACTTAAAGAGAGTGGCAAAAAGGTAAAACAATGTAAATTAGAGTTGTTTGAGGCTCTTTTTGTCTTGTAGCAACACGCAAACCAAGGAACTATTCCTCCTTCTCCATCTCTTCCGTTTCCCGACAAGCAGCCTCCATGGGAGGGCTTTCAAGCTTGTCCAACCTGAAGAAAATCGAAGTCCCACAGCGGAAGCGATTGTGAACGAATCACGCGCTCTTGATTTAGTTACAACGATAAATTCAAGAACAAATATAACTAGATTAAGCATATAAATGTAATGGACAACAAGTAAATTACCTTTGAAGAACCTTTCTTCAAGTGCTCCTCCTCTCCACGATCAAGATCAACGCAACACGAACTCGTACGAACACCGACACTACCACCGGATCTTCTCCGTTGTTCTCTAGGTGAGGGAGGAAGGTGGGTTCCCTTTAGGAAAAGTGAGGTGTTTTGTGAGAGAGATGTTTGTTGTCTTGGAACCTTTCCAACAACAACAAAATGCTAGGAATCACTTAGAATGACTTTCTCTAGTTGCATCTCATGCAACCATATATATATAGGGGAATGAGATGGAAATGACCATCCTACCCCTCATTTATTCTCTCTTTAGTATATAGTTTATATATGAATCTAATTCACATTAAAACTATATATTATATCAATTATATCATATATAATAGATATAACACCTCATGTATGAAATTGAACATTTCAATTTCATTCCTAACTTTATACACTCAATATTACCATATTGAACCAACAGAGGGATCTAATGGATCTACAGTTCATGAGCTCCAATGATGTGAGATTAACTGATCAAACTCTTTGATCCAGTTAATCAATATTCATTAACTACAAGTCACTCCACTATAGACTTGTAGTTGCACTCTCCTCATTGTAGATAATATTGTGTCCATCGATATAGTCATTACCCATGAGTCGACCCTTCACGGGTTGTTCAGTAATCACGGTGGGTCAAATTATCATTTTACCCCCGTGATTACCTCTTTGCTCTCTTAAGCACCACCGATCCTCTAATGAACAACAAGTCTTAAGGTCCTACCTTAGACTCATACCCTCATAGAGGGCGGGGCCCCGTTGTTTAAGACCTGGAGTCAGTTCTTAAGGGAACAACCTATCTAATTTCTTAGTGTAGGAATGAGTGAATTCCATCTTGCACAGTTAAGTTCCCAGCTACCTACGAGGTTCTGCCCCTGAGAAGATAGGCTTATTGAGTCGGCTACAGGCCACTCTTACCCATACTAGTCTAAGGACAAACCCCTATAAGCAGGAGTTCTTAACTTGCTCAGGATTGAGGTCGAGTCACTAATGACCATCTATAAATTACTAGTCTTATCCTGTTAACGGTGTTACACTGGTTAGACTAATAATTTGCCATCTAGTCTTGTATGAACTCTTCATACAGGATGCTCCCACTCACATGTCAACTACATGAATGAGTTACCTCATTTGTATTAATTACAAAGTGGGCCGCATCCATGGTGTTACCAGAATGTGGTTTCCAACCTTATTCTTATACCATAAACTATTTAGGTTATATTCTTGAACTCAACCCAAATAGTGTCCACTACATTGCTGTTCAAGACAAATGTAATAACCTTGGAGCTTAGTTTATTGGATTTATAAAGCAAGACTGTAATTCTATTAAAACAAATAACACTTTATTTAATTGATCAAAATTACACAAGTTTAGGGCATAAATCCCAACACAACCAACTCTCCTTGTTGGCATTAGCACCTCTAGTCGAGCAACCGTCGGAAGCACACCGACCGATCAACGCCCTGCACGGTGCGAGTTCACCACCGCCGTGATACCTGACCTCCACCGAAACCCAGCCACACGCTAGAATCCTTCCTCGTCTTCGTCGGACTCGCGACTGAAGATGGTTACCGCAACACCACGTCAAATCTAGCCAAAAATCGCCTGAGCAGCAGATCGACAACGTTGGGGCCACCGCTGCGCCGTCAGTTGCAACCATTCACGGACGATCGCCATGCACGAAACTCGTCGGACCTGCAGTCACGCCAACGTCGACCGGTTCACAAATTTGGTTTGGTCGGTTCGTCGCTTTCTAAGTTGGTTTTCAAAGGCTCGACATCGGTTTTGTGTAGATCGACAAGTGGCCTTTCTTAATCTGTACTCCATGCACTGAAACGCGCCGCCGCCGGCCGCCCGGTCAACCGCCGCCGCTCGCCAAAGTTAGCTCAACTCGACCAGTTTCGAATCTCAAGTCCATTTTAAGCCTCCGTTTGTTTAAATTCGCTTGATTATTACTTGATGTTTCAAGTATTTGCTATTTAGGCTCTATGTTATGGATATGTGATTTAACTATGGAATGAATGAAATTGATTTAGGAGAAACAATTGAAAGGATTACAGAGTCAGAGATTTAAGGATGGATTATCTCGACCCTAAGGCTAAGGTAAGGGATTTTCTACAAATGATTTTGAAAAAGGGAGTAAATATAGTTTCTGAAAGATTTATTTTTAAAAGACTGAATTCAATGATTTATTTCAAAGGGTGAATTTTCAGGATTTATGCTTGAGGCGTGAATTTAAAAAAAAAAGGAATATTTCAAAAGGTTTGAGAGGACCCTGAGAAAATGATTTTCAAAGTATTTGAAAATGAGTTTTGACACAGTTATGTATATTTACGTATATTGAGATTTTTAGTTATGCCATTGTGTTAAATATGTATCTCAAATTATAAACATACTTATTATTTATGATTGATTAACTTAAGTTTAAAGTTATGAAAGTTATGCCATGATTATGTGATTGTTGCATCATTATGATCGTGATATGTATATGGTCGACGTATGGGACCTCATGCATATTGTATGTATATGAACATGTTATGTAGGCTGTGACAATTGGTCTCCTGAAAATTTATGCATGGTAAAACATGCATCAGAGACCCTATGGGTCAAACTTGTAGGAGTCTGTGAGGGGCTCAAACTTATAGGGGTCTGTGAGGGACTTAAAACTTATAGGGGTCTGTGAGAGACTCAAAACTTATAGGGGTCTGTGAGGGACTCAAACCTATAGGGGTCTGTGAGGGACTCAATATGAAAAGACTCAGGTAGACTCAATTAACCACGTATAGCCAAAGAGAAAAGTCATGGTTGTATGAAAGAAAGTTTTAGGTCCAACTACAGAAAGTTTTATGATTTTAAAAGTCACGAATAACAGTCATGTTTGAAAGTCATGTTTAAAAGAAAGTCATGTTGCATGTGTTTGCATTTCCCGACCCCCATTTACTGGGTATTTATAATACTCACCATTTTACCTTTGTTTTGTTTTGTCCGTTTTTAATATGTTTTCAGGTTAAAGCGAGGGCATACCAGGCGAGTGACGTGGATGCGCTACAAAAGTCATGGGAACCAAGTCATAGTTTTCTGCACTCGTTTTCCGCTTATGTATTATAGAAGTTTGAAACCAGAAGCCGAACTTATTTATGTTTTGAAATGTTTTGCATTATTATGGGATCCCAAATTAAAACTCACTTTAAATTACCAAGTTTTATCTATTTAAAGTCATTTAGGGCATCAAATGCATGCATGATAGTAATGACCTTTAGAAATAGAGTTTGTAAAATTAGGGTCGTTACATATTTGGTACGCAATCTGAAAACAAAAATTTGAAAATAAGGGATTCAATGAAAACAGAGTTGTATTTCTATGTGTTTGGTAGCAGATTTAAAAATTTGATTCAATTCTAAACAGTTGTTTAAATTGTGTCCTATAACATATTTATAGATCATGAAATTAGTTTTAGTTGCAAAACTAATTATTAGATTGAATATAAGTCATTATTAATTAATTTATGAACATGATTTTATAAATTTTATAGAATTATCCTTTTAAAATATAATATTATATAATTTATAATATATTATATTATACATATTTTAATTTAACAAAAATAAATGAAGTGAATAACATGAAATATTGTATTTATTAAATTTTTTTATCTTTTTTCAATATAATTTTGCATGTTAAAATTTTAAATTCAACATTTGGGTACAATGAAGTGTATACCAAACAGGTCCGTGTTCTGGTGGCTAGTGTTGTTGTAGCTAAGCAAATTAAACAAAAAGTTTGATCTCATTTTGGTCTATAATTTTTTTTAAAAAAATTTACGATATGTTTGGAATTGATTTTAGAATGATGAAAATTATTTGTAATATGCATAAAATCTCTAAAAAGTGAAAGATAAAAATAATTTCGATCATTTCAAAATTACACCAAACCATGCCCTCATTCTATTTTTAGGGAATGCTTGGGGCATAAGTTCTGCACTTAAATCACAAACAATTATAACCGAGACTCAATAAGTCTGCATTCTAAACACTATAATTCAATAAATTATTATAATCTACAGACTGCATAAAAAAACAACCATTATTGTTAGGAGCATGCAAGGTTTGAATTGGTGGTCTAGTTTTGACTGAAATCGAACCCCTTGATTTGAAAAAGTTCCAAACTGAGACAACTGACGTTTGATAATTATTTAGTTTTTGAAAATCAAGCCTATAAATACTATTTTCACCTGTGACTTTTTATGTATTCTTATCTACTTATATATGTGTTTTAAAAAACCAAGCAAAGTTTTGAAAAAAAAAAATAGTTTCTAAAAACTTGTTTTTGTTTTTAGAATTTGGTTATGAATTCAAGTGTGTTCTTAAGAAAAATGCAAATTCTTATAGAGAAGATGAAAACTATTATAGAGAAATGGTGAGAAAACAAACAAAGTTATGTTGCTGCCTAAATATTGTGCATTATGTGCCATCAATATATGTTTAAGTTAAGATGTGTTAATATACACAAATTTAAAGCTATATTATCTATCTATTAAACAACTAGTAACAATTATTAATAGGTAACAAATTAATGATTGTTTTACCAAACCTCGACCAAACTTTGCTCTGTTCAAGTTTGAAGAGTTTATAAATCTACAGTTTGTATCTTAGAGAGTTATTCTCAATGTTTGGACCAAACTCTAATCAAATTTCGGCACTGTTCGAGTTTTGTAGAGTTAGAAACCTAAAGTTTGTCCCTCAAATCTCAACCAAACTCGACTCCTTTTGAGCTTTGAAGAGTTAGAAAACTCAAAGTTAGAGAATTCTTTGAAACGTTTAGACCCAATTTGACTTCGTTCGAGAGTTCTAGTCAGTTAGAAACCAAAAGTGGCCATAATATGAAATAATTTTGAATGTTACCATTAAAAAAAACTAAAATGAGATTTAAACGACCTATCTGTTAAGTATATTATGAGATTTTTGGAGACATATAAGTTCATGAAAATGAACTTGAATTTTATTTATTTCAATAAGTTTTACTAGCTCCCATATTTATCTTTTGATTTTTTTTTTTCACATCTCTTGTTGATCTTCTTAGATGATCGACCCTTGACTTTTTGATATTTTTAAATCAACTTGTAGATATTCTTGGATCGACTTATTGGTTTGTTAATCTTTTTAGATCGGTCTACGGACTTGTTCATCTTCTGGAGAGAAATTCAAAATTTGGGTATGCTTCAAGCATCTATTAACTTGTCTCCAAATTTTTTAAATCTCTAAAATGATGGTTGCCTTCAAAGTTTTTAAATCCTTAAGTATTTGACCTTTCAAGAGTTTTTAATCTTTGGAGAGATTTCAATTTTCTAGAAGTCTTTTAAATTCTCTGTCTCCTTAATTACTCTTCTTAGTTTCTGACTAAATGTCCAAAATGTGAAGGTTCGCCTCTGATTTCCTTATATAGTTTGATGAATCTTGTATTGACTTGATCTTTGGACCCATTTTAGGTTATGGGTTATTTTTAGCTTAACCCAATCCTTTTCAATGGGCTTGGATTTTTAAATTTGGCCTAACCACTTTTCTAGTGATTTTGGGCTAAATTTGTTTTGGGTCCAATTTCCACGTGACATAATTTGATTAGACAAGTTAAGTCATCCAACCGATCAATCCTAGATAGATCATAAGATGACACTATTTGATTAATAGTATTTTTTGTCTTTTATTTTAATTGTATAAATTTATAATTGGTCTCAAATTTATCCAAATTAATTTAAACTAATAGCATGATAATTTGTATTGAACAGTTGAAATTTAATATTCAACACTGGCCACCATAGATTGACCTTTTTATGAAAAAAGTAAACATTTGAGAAATGAATCCAAGCACTCTCTCATGACCACTTGCTTAGAATATTGTGATTCTATAAAGACGACCAAATCATGTTATAGGATAAAGTGTTCGTCCATTGAGATTAGTGAAGCTAGCTAAACATGAATGAGACCTAAAAACACACAAGAATATAAAAAGATATTTAAGCCTTAGTGCAACTCAACATTATTAAATCATTGGCTACAAATCAAAATAATAATCAAAACCCATGTCACAATCACATTCTAAAACAAAATCAACACAAACTCATGTCCTCAACAATAATGATGAATATCAACAACACTTGTTTTATCCGCTTCAATTAGCTTAGTTAGGACACTCCTTTTCACTTCCAAACTATTATCATATATTTTCATTTGATATCATCATAATTAAAGCTGTCCAAAGTTCTTAACTTTAACCCTAATTGTCTTTATCACACAACAAAATCAAAAACCCTAAAATTACCAAGAGAGAAAAAGGATGGAGATTTGATTAAAGAATAATGGCGATTAAACTTATGAGATAAACGTTATATACAAAGTACCTTAGGCTATATACATTAATACTAACTTCTTTTCTTTTTTTGTTGTTGGCCATTAGTTCTCAAGTTTATCTTGTGAGTGAGTTCGGGGGTAATGGTAAGTTTAGATTCTAATCTCACTTTTTTCTGTTCTTTGGTTATGCTTTAGGTTATGGTAATTTTGTAATGTCGTAGATGATGATTGTTTGATTCGTATGTATCAATTTGAGCATAGCTAGCTTGACGAGTGACGACGTTAATCACATGCAGGGAACCGAGGAGAAGGAGATCAAGGTGGTTGATCCAAGAGATGAAGGAAAAGGCGGGTTCCGAGCTACCATATTCATTTTTGGTATGTAACTGCGTTTAATCAAATTAAATTACAAATTTAGTTCATGAACTCTGAAAATCAGGTTTATTTTTTAGTTCGTGAAGTCTTAAATATTTCAAAAAAGAACTAAAATATTGATGTTAATGGAAAGGATATGCTCTCAATTTTATGGATGTATTGCTAGGTATTCAACCTTGATAGATATTATTCTCGTAAACTAAAAGGCTTATAAAAATGATTTCAATTTATAAATTAAGTTGTTTTCTTGTTTAAAGTATAAGTGCATGTTTGGGAATGATTTTGGAAATATTGATTTTAGTACCATTGATTTGTTTATAATTGATTTATTAAAAGTGGTTTTCATATAATCATTTTCATGTTTAGTTCTACACTTTTAATAGTGATTTTCATACAATTAAGTGATTTTCAAAAGACATGTTTGGAAGTGGCTTTAAAATAAGTGTTTTAGGCTAATGATTTAATTATAATTAATTTTTTTAAAAATTATTTAGTTATAAACCATTTTAATATTTAATTCAAACGTTGTAAAAATTAATTTAAATTTAATTAAAAATATATTTTTAAAAAAGATGATTAATGTTTGTTTTCAAAAGGGATTTTATTAATCATATATATGGAGGAATTAAAATATTAGAGAAATAAAGATAGAGATAAAAAAAATGGGTAAGATGAAAAAGTTTTAGGAAGAAAATTTATAATGAGGATAGAGGAGAAAAAATTAAGAGTTAGCTAGGGTCAAAAAAGTACAAAAACGAAAAAAGACAGAGCAAGAGATAAAAAAAAAATTAGTGAGAAAAAATTTAAAAATATACGAAAATGATAGGGAGGGAAAAAAAGTTCAAAGAAAGTTAAAACCATTATAGAGAAAAATGAATAAAAAGATAATAAAGTAAGAGATACACATTATAAAAATACACATTATTTAAAAACTTTAGAGAGAGAAAACTTGTCATTTTGTAAAAAATGACATGAACTCAATGGTGATGGTGTTGAAAAAATCATTTTTTGATGGAAATTTATGATTTTTTACAAAAAGTGATGGTTTTACCCGTCACCAAAAGTAAACATTTTTAAAAAATGAAATAATAGTCATTTTAAATTCCAATCAGTTGATAAAAATTACTTGAGAATCACCTTCCAAGTGATGGATAGGAAATCACTTCAAGTGATTTTGGATTCTTCCAAAATCACTGGTTCAATATTGTCAAATATCACATTTTTAAAATGAAAATGATTTTAGACATGTCAAAAGTGATTTTGGTTATTCTAAAATCACTCTAAAACATGCTTTAAATGTTAATACTAGTATTTGTGGCTAATAGACGTTTTTTTCCAATGTTTCATGCATTGTTATTTATATTTTTGATTAGATGAGATATAAAAAATTTCAATAGTTTCTATTGATGTTTGTTCTTCAATTTACGATTGATAGATATTGAAACGACAAATATTTTGATCTTTGATTTAATTTGAATTATGTCAAGAATATATTTTTAAATTTTGTTATTCTCATAATTCACTATCATTAACATCATTGTCTAAATATTAATTAGTGACATGCTAATTGAACAAACAAGTGATAATTTTGATATAATATGCAGTAATGGTGGAGTACACAATAAAATAGTCTAGGGTAGATAAAATATAAATAGACAAGTCAAACAATTAGATTCAAAATGGTTTTCAACCTGCTTGTCCCATCTCTTTTATGTTGCCCCAATTTTTTTTATTTTAATTTTGTTTGATAGTTAAAGCACAAGTTTTAGTCCATATATAAGCTTTTAAGTTTATGTAAAAAATATCTAATATCTCTCTGTATTTTCAATTTTGTGATTAATAGATCATTGACCTATAAAAAAACGTCTAATAGATCACTAAGGCCCCGTTTGATAAACATTTTTTTTTTAGTTTTTAGTTTTTGAAATTTAAACATAAAAATACTACTTCTACCAATGAGTTTATATGTCTTCTTATCTACTTTGTACCTATGTTTTCAAAAACTAAGCCAACTTTTGAAAACTAAAAAAAGTAGCTTTCAAAAACTTGATTTTGTTTTTAGAATTTAGGTAAGAGTTCAAATGTTTCCTTAAGGGAGATGATCTCTATGGTAGAGAAATTATGTGAAAATAAGCTTAACTTTCAAAAACTAAAAACTAAAAACAAAATTGTTATCAAACGGGCCTAAATTTTTAATTTTGTGTAAAATTAAAGAATCTATGTTAGATATTATAAAATTAAATCTTGCATTTAATATGATCCTAAATTTTTAATTTTATATATAATAGAGTCCGTGAATTTTAAAAATTTCGAATAAGTCAATAGATAAGTTATAATTTGACAGTGGGTATTATAAGTTTAGGCTTTGTATTATCTAATAGCTAGGTCAAAATTGAAAGTTTAGAGATTTCATTAGGAAAAAAGAAAAAAAAAATTCAAAGATGTATTAAAAACTTTTTAAAGTTAGAAATCTAGCTATTAGATAGTACCAGCCTAAACTTATAATTTATCCTGCTCTCAAAACTTTTTTTAAACCTAAAGTAAACATTTTAGCCTTGTTTATAACCATTTAATTTTTGAGTTTTGAAAATTAAGCCTAAGAACACTACTTCTCCCTATGAGTGTCTATGTTTTCTTATAAATTTTGCATCTATGTTTTAAAGAAAAAAAACAAGCTAAGTTTTGAAACTAAAAAAAAAACAAAAAGTAGTTTTCAAAAAAGTAGTCTTTGTTTTTGGAATTTGGTTAGAAACTTACAAGGTTGTTCAAGAAAATGGAAATCATTATAGAGAAAATGAAATGAATAGAAATTGTGAACCAACGAGCATAATTTTCAAAAATCAAATGGATATCAAACAGGTTAAAATTTAAGGAGTAAAAATGAATCATTATGAAATAATTTTATAGAATAATTTTAGGTAGGAATCTGTGACATATCCAAAGTCCCTAATTTTTGATGATATATATATATGTGTGACTTTTGACAGCCTTGCTGACATTTGAGAGCATGGGTTTTGTGGCAAACATGGTGAGCCTGGTTCAATATTTTCTTTTGGTGATGCATTTTGATCTTCAAACTGCTGCAAATACCCTCACCAACTTCTTGGGTTCTGCATTCTTGCTTTCTCTTCTTGGTGGCTTCCTTTCTGACACCTATATCAACCGACTCACCACGTGTCTCATTTTCGGCGTCCTCGAAGTACTCGTAAGATTTTCATTCATCAACCAAATATTTATCTTATCAAATTTGTTTCTCGTTTTTGTTTGATAACCACTTCATTTTTAATTTTTTTTTTTATAAATTATGCTAGCTTTCTTTATAATTTGTTTGACACTTCCTTCCCTTATTTTTCTTTTTTTAAAAAATTAAATTTGAATTATTCTTATGATTAGACTATTGATATAATTAAATTTACCCCAAACCATTAGCTTAATCTTTTTGGGTTGATTGGTGATTTAAGATGGTATTAGAGAAGGAGGCCGTTCTGAGTTCAAACTCTCGTAAAGTCTGTTTCTTCCCCGATTAATATTGATATTCACTTGTTTGACTCGTCGAATGTTTACTTTCTTTTCCCACCCTAAATGTAGTGAATTCTCTCCTACTACGACAAAAAGTGACATCCTTAAGTGGAAGTAGTGTTTATAATCTTAATTTTTTTTTTTAAAACTAAATAATTATCAAATCATGTATTAGTTTTATAACCTTCAACTTTAGTCCATCTAATTTGCATTAATATTGATTTTGATCTTTATTTCAAAAGCTTCAGTTGGATTAAATCTCACAATTTGTCTCTCTCTTTCTTTACAAGCCATTACCATGTTAAATGTACATGTCATGTTTCTACTTAATATGAGAAGGAATTGATAATTTTGAGTTGGTTCATTGTGTTTAGCTTATCCTATTAGGGTTAAAGAGCTAAATAAATAAATAAAAAAAAGTAGAGGAAAAAGATATATTTTCAAGGAGTAAAAATTAATTAGAGACAATTTGTTGACCAGTTTAACCAAAAAAAAAATAAATGGCTAGGGTACTCCAAATCTAAATTAAGCACAAATTATAGTAGTTAAATTTAAACTTATAAAACTATAGAAATTAAAACTAGATCTAAACCATAAAAATTAAATTGGTAATTCAACCTTTATGGTTTGAAGTTAGTAATGGATCATTTTGAACACTCAAATAGATAAGACATTTATTACATTTCTTAAAATAAAAGATTCAATTTTTCACCCCACATTCAAAATAGCGTAATTTAAATTCTGTTTTCTCCGCTAATTCTTTCCCCTCATTTATTTATTTTTTTAACACAACACTTAACACTCACATAACATAGATAAACCAAATTAAAAGCAAAACATGCTTACTTATTCAATGTGGATAATAATGTGTAAAAGTTTAACCAAACTAAACAACTCCAAAATTACAAGAAAAAAAATCTAAACTAAGCCTAATGCCAAAATTAGTAATTTAATCAAAACTAAACTACATGTCTTAAATACATTTTATTGAATGAAAAAATTATTGAATAAGGCTGCGACTCCTAATAAATATTAAATCTTGATTTAAAATACTTTCGTACAACTATCACTTACATCGTGATGGTCTCTTCTAATAATTTTGTCCATATATTACTAGGCATTAGTGATGGTAACAGTCCAGGCCTACTCTCACGATCTCTTGCCGAAGCCCGATTGCCCGAAGGACTGCGTCCGAGGCCGCATCGCCTTCGTATTCTACACCTCACTGTACCTCTTGGCGATCGGGTCGGGCGGGGTGCGAGGGGCGCTGCCGGCGCTCGGGGCGGACCAGTTCAACCAGAAGGATCCGAAGGAGGCGAAGGCTTTGGCCACATTTTTCAACTGTATGTTGCTGAGTGTTGTGATCGGAGCCGCCGTGGGAGTGACTTTGATTGTTTGGGTTGCTGTGAACAAGGCTTGGTATTGGGGCTTCTTCATTTCAGCTTTAGCTACTGCTGTTGGATTCATTGTCTTTGCCATTGGGAAGCCCTTTTATCGCCTTCATGTGCCTGGTCGAAGCCCAATTCTCAGGATTATTCAGGTTTTTTCTTCTCTCTTTTCTCCTACTCTTTTTTTTTTCCTAAAAATTATTATTTTACTTAACTTACGCGTTCCCCCCGGTTTGAACGTTTAAGGACTGTTTGAGGGGCTGATTGAGTTATAATAATAGTCTGTGAAGTTTTATAATCTATGTGTTGTATTTAGTCTGAATTATAATAGACTGTATTTGAGATGTAGAGTTATATTTACATAATATTATAACATATGTTATTATAACATGCACCCCAAACTGGTACTTAAAGTTGTATTTAATAGGTCATTGAATTTTGAAAATATTTTCCAACATGAGCATAACCCAACAGTAATTGATATATACTCTTTCTCTTGAAGTTCGAGGTTCGAATCTCCATCCCCACATTTGTTGTACTAAAAAATAAAGCATTTACTAGATTAATGAATTATTAATTTTTGGGTTGAATAGGTCACTTAACTTTTAAAAAGTCTATTATTGATTGTACTCGATATAATATTAAAAGTTCAAAGGTTTATTAGACAATTTTTAAAGTTGAAGCTCCTATTAGTTAAAACATTGAAATGTTAAGCACTTATTATAAATACTTTCTAAAGTTCATAACCCTATAAGTTAGATACAACCCTCAAAATTCAAAAGTTAAACTTGTAATTTTCTTTTTGCTAAATATATGTTTTAGTCATGGTGCTCGAGAGCTTTTATTTATTTTATGTTTTATTTAGTCCCTAATTTTTCAAAGTCACGTGAGGTAAGTTTACTATCAACCACATTTTGACCTTCACTGACTATATATAATACAAATAATTAAAAAGATGTTAAAACGTAAGAAATTAAATTACAACTTTTTAAACCGTAGAAATTAAATTGAATAAACATCTAAACAATTGAGTAATTTATTTCATATAAGAACTAATAGCATTATGATTTGAACTTTCTAGGAGTTTTTTTTTTTTTTTTTTAGTTTTTCGTTCAATAATGGTAGGATGAAGATCAAATCATCGACTTTTAGAATGGTAATTGATATGTCTTACTAACTGAGCTATGTTCGAATTAACAACAAGCTAGGAGATTAATTACTAATGTCTTATTTGTTAATATATGTTTAAATTCTCTTAGATATAGGAAAAATTGAATAGAATGGATTGAATTTGATTGTTTTATGTGGCAGGTTATTGTTGTGGCAATTAAAAACAGAGGACTGGCCCTGCCAGACACACCAAACGAATTGTATGAGATTAGCGACAAATGTTATACTGATTCCATTGACTCTAAAATTGCACATACCAATCAGCTCAGGTCAATTCAATTATATATTATATTGCATAGTTTAAGCCGGGTTTGATAACTATTTTATTTTTGGTTTTTAATTTTTGATAATCAATTTAGTCTACGTGATTTTAATTTTTTTTTTGAAAAAAAATTAATTTGGCTTCTCTAATTTTAAGTATTTACGGTTTGGTCAAATCTTTTAAATTGTCTTTGAATATGTGGTATGTAATTGTTAGTATTTTTCGTTTAGCTTATTGTGTTAGGTGATTGTGTGTTTAGGACCAACCAGAAAATAGGAGAAAAGAGGTGAGTTTTCAATGGATAAAAAAAGAGTTTAGAGACATTTGGAGGGTTTTAGCCCAATTATATGAATGAAGATGGGTGAGTAGGCACTTGAACTTAGAAATGATGAAGAATTGAAGCTTTTTAAACTATAAAGACGAAATTAAAATTAAGCCATAGTCGTCGTACACACTAAATTGAAAATTTTAAAGCTACAAAATTACAAAAACGAAATTCGAACTAAACTTAAACTATAATAAAGAGAAAAGTGAACCTTTAAAAACTATAAGAATTGAATCAAATCTAAACTTAAACACAATGGTAAAAAAGTGAAACTATGTCAAAACCATAAGAATTATATTGAAATTGAACCGTCTAACCTAAGACCAAAATTATGATTTAACCTTAAATTAGCTTAGATTATAATTATTTTCCTCTCAAAATGTATATAGTTTTCTATCCCTCTTCACATATATTTGAGAAAAGATATCAAATACCATTATGGGCTAGAAGTATTCAATGAGGTCGCCACAATGTGACTCCCTCATAAAAACTGTCGAAGGTAAGTCTAATAAATTTCACGTCCCAAATAACTATTAAATATAAATTCAAGGTACTTCTCTCCCTCCCTCAACAATAAAAAATTGATTGTCACATTGTGGCGAACTCACTGAATAATTTCTCCACAGTTAGCAAGTATTTGACATACAAACGTCAATTTACTATTGGACCACTGCCTAGGTGGTAAAGAATTTTTTTAATACAAACAGGAGGAAAGTATCTATATCCGTTGATAAATATTAATGAAAGTAGTATCTAATTCACAAGAAATTATTCAGTGAGGCCATCCCAATGTGGAGTTTGTTACCGTTGGATGGAGGGAGAGACGAAGTACCTGAAATTTATATTCAATGGTTATCAAGGGTATGAAATTTATTAAATTCACATCCAACAATTATTAATTACGAGACAACTGCATTGAAAGAAAATGTATTCTCCCTATCGAGATACGTAACTAATAAATATATATGTGTTTTTATTATTGGGAGTGCTTTTCAGGTTTCTGGATAAAGCTGCAATTGTCCCAAAGGAGAGAGAGGCAAAAGCATGGAAAGTTTGCAGTGTAACACAAGTAGAAGAAGTGAAAATCATAACAAGAATGGTGCCCATCTTCATCAGCACCATCATCATGAACACTTGTTTAGCACAACTTCAAACATTCTCAGTTGAACAAGGCAACACCAGAATCATGGACAGAAGCTTTGGCCATCTTCAATTCCCAGCTCCATCCATCCCTGTTATCCCATTAGTTTTCATGGCCTTCCTCATCCCCCTTTACGAGTTCGTCTTCGTCCCCTTCGCTCGGAGGATCACCCACCACCCCTCGGGCATTACTCAGCTCCAACGCGTCGGGGTTGGCCTGGTACTATTAACACTACTACTAAACTCAAAAACTTAAATATATATATTTTTAAACATAACCTTCAAGCTTATAATTCCATTTTTCAAATTTTTACTTTATTTTCTAAACTTTTAAAAAATTATATTTATTTTATATAGCTATTTTGATTCCTAAGGCTCCGTTGGATAATCATTTAGTTTTTTATTTTTGGTTTTTGAAAATTATGTTTGTTTTTTTTTTTTACAATTTCTCTTTATATTCTCTACAATGATTTCAATCTTTCTTCATTAACCATTTAGTTTCTAGCCAAATTTCAAAAACA
This sequence comes from Trichosanthes cucumerina, assembly GCA_036507285.1. Taxonomy (NCBI): domain Eukaryota; kingdom Viridiplantae; phylum Streptophyta; class Magnoliopsida; order Cucurbitales; family Cucurbitaceae; genus Trichosanthes; species Trichosanthes cucumerina. The sequence goes on along the minus strand of CM071842.1, from coordinate 7,310,636 downwards.
AAAATAAGTTTTTGAAAACTATATTTTTTTTAGTTTTCAAAAACTTAGCTTTGTTTTTGAAAATATAGGTACATAGTAGATAAAAAACATAGAAATTGGTTGGTAAAAGTATTATTTTTAGACTTAATTTTCAAAAATAAAAAACAATAACAAACGATGGGTCATAAATTTTCAAAATGTTTGTTTTAAGTCATTGGAAAGTAATTTCAATTAAATACAACTATGAAAATTTTGAAAAGTAGTTTCAATTAAATAGGCTAGAAACACACTAGTTCTTCATCTACTCTTCCTAGAATATTTAATGTTAAAATATTACTGATCATCTCAAAAGTTTAAGTTAATAGGTACTCTCGGCTATATCAATGGCGGTGGCAGGGCTCGTGGAGGTGAAGAGACGACATCAAGCGACGAAGCACCCGGACGAGCCGATGAGCCTGTTTTGGCTATCCTTCCAATATGGGATATTTGGAATAGCAGACATGTTCACCCTTGTAGGGCTGTTGGAGTTCTTCTACAAGGAGGCCCCTGTGGGAATGAGGTCCCTTTCCACTTCCTTCACATGGCTCTCCCTTGCCTTTGGCTACTACTTGAGCAGCATCTTTGTCAATGTTGTCAACAAAGTTACTAGAAACATAACCCCAAGCAAGAAGGGGTGGGTTGAAGGCCTCATTCCTGAGGACTTGAACTATAACAATCTCAATCTCTTTTATTGGTTTTTGGCCATTCTTAGCATTTTGAACTTTTTTCATTACTTGTATTGGGCATCATGGTATAAGTATAAGACCGAGGAGCCGATTGCAGAGTTGAATGGCGGAGGACGAGGACGAGGACGAGGAGAAGAAGGTGTTCCTATTTTTCGCGAGGAGGAAGAGAGGAGCAGATCTGTTGACGTAAAGGGTCGCCATAGTGAAGGAAAGGAAGGTGTTCCTATTCTCCATGAGGAGGAGGAGAGGAGCGAAGTTGACGTAAAGGGTCGCCATAGTGAAGAAAAAGAAGTGAATTTGTGAGGTGGGTGGATTTGGAGTTTGTTGATGGCTCTACTAAACATGGAATGAAATTACCTTGTCTATTAAGGCTTTTGTTTTTTATGGATTTGATATGCGTTATAGTTTTGAAATTTTCTATTTGGTTTCTGTGATTTTGGTTAAATGTATGTTAAAAGGTCTGCATATTATGTTTTTTTAATTTTATTATTATTTTTTTTTGACGTTGGAGAGAGTCATAATGAATTAGCAACTTAAAAAAGTGTCAAGTAAGAAATATGTTAAATGAAGATATTTTTATAAGGAAATTATAATATTAAATGAGTTCAAATTTTGGAAAATAGAAAATTAAGCCCGAGTCGCCAAGCCAAGATAAAAACAACATTAGATAATGTCAATCTTATGATTGGTTGATTTTTAAAATGAAAAAGCAATATATTTTAGCATATTACTTCAAGAAGGTTGAAAAGTGGATATTAAAATAATTGTTCATTGAACGGTTGAAAATCTACCATTAGAGTTGGATGATCGTGGTGTGAGGGAATATCGATGTAGTACCAATCAACGGCATTTCTACAGTCAAGTTATAGGTTTGTAACTTAAAGAGACTTAAAAAGGTTGAAGGGTGCTATCTAGGTCAATTGGATTGAGTTGTGTCGAGTTTCAAAATTATAAAAGAGGATGCTTCTCTTTTATACAAACATGATTGGATGAGGGTAAAATCATCACACATATGCTTGATGCTTGTGGGGAGCGCTTGTAGTAGATAGTGCTTCCCCCAAGTTGCTAGAAGGTTCATTGTTGATCATGGTAATTAAGTATAAGCGAGATGACATTAATTTTATATGACAATTCTAAGACTATGACGTGACTCTCGCTCTTGATTAGTCATAGGACGTTAGGCATTATATTGCTCTTGATGAAATTAAAAAGAAGAAAAATAGGTTATGTGAATGCTTACAAAGCTACTCTCGACTAAAATGAAACTCAAGTGTTCGATGAATCAGCTAGAACATTATTGAATGAATTCCAATCTAAAATTTAAAATGGTTTATTTCTTCCCTCAAAGAAAAGAGATTGACGCTCAACAAAGGCAATGCTCCAATCCAACCCTTCTCACCAAAACTTGGTCTTTTTTTTTTCTTTTTTTTTTGAGATGAAATACTTTTTGTTCATTTGCCTAGACCCATGTTTGTAGGGTCCCAACAAAAAGCTTCCAATTATTGGTTCACATGCAACACATCATATAAAATATAAAATGTACTGTTTCTACGACCTCTATATGAAGACCTATGAATTGTGCATTCACATGGATTAATACAACACTATACTACTTTGCCTTAGAGATATGAAATTAAAAAAAATTATATTTTTTGTTGGGTTGTGAACTTAGGTCTTGAATCAATGACCTTAAAATTGGAAAATATTTCGTAAAAAATTAGTAACATCTCGATACTTTTGTATGAAACCAAACATAAATCTAATATCAAAAGTAATTAATAAGTGTCCTAAAAATAGGATGAAAATTGAGTATAATTTTACCAATATTTAAATACTAATATAATATATTTATAATAATAATAATAATAATAATAATAATAATAATAATAATAATAATAATATTATGGATATATATATATAATATAAATAAAGAAAGTGAAAATTTATGGCAAATTAAAAAACAAGTGAAATTGGAGAAAATGGGAGAAAAGAGAGTGGAGATTGGAGAGAATTTTACCAATTGTTCTCTTTTATGATCCACCAAATGCCACTATTTATAGGCAATTTGGCAAGGATGAGTTGGTACATTTGGACACTAAGCATTGGTAAAAATTGGACACATGGAGGACACTTTGGCTATGGGGTATTTGCCACTTGGCATGGGTATTAAATGACATATGAAATGGGCATTTACATTACATATGTTTACAATACTCCCCCTTAAATGTCCATTTATATAAAATATGCCTCGTTAAAAACCTTACCAGGGACAAACCCAATGGGATAAAAACCCTAGTGAAGGAAAAAGAGTACATGTTTTATATAATACATTTACTCCCCCTCATGAATACATCACTTGAGATCTCTGAGTCGTCGCATCCCAATACTGTGAATCAATTTCTCAAATGTTGTAGTTGGTAATGCCTTTGTAAATATATCCGCCAAGTTATCCTTTGAACAAATCTGTTGTACTGAGATGTCACCATTTTCTTCAAGGTCATGACTGTAGAAAAGTTTTGGAGAGATATGTTTCGTTCTATCTTCTTTAATATATCCTCTTTTGATTTGAGCTATACATGCTGTGTTGTCTTCGTATAATATTGCTGGAAGGGGTTTACACGAGGACAAGCCACATGTATCATGAATGTGTTGTGTCATCGATCTTAGCCACACACATTCTCGACTCGCTTCATGAATAGCGATGATTTTAACATGATATGAAGAAGTGGTCGTTATAGTTTGTTTCACTGATCGCCCAGATATAGCAGTTCCTCCACATGTAAATAGATAACTTATCTGAGATCTAGCTTTGTATGGATCAAATAGATAACCAAAATCTGCATAACCAACTAGATCATAATTTGATTTGCTAGAATAAAATAAACCCACATCAATCGTCCCTCGAAGATATCAGAGAGTACATGCTTAACTCCGTTTCAATGTATTTTTGTAAGACATGAACTATATATCTAGCTAATAAATTTACTGAAAATACAATATCTAGTATTGTATTATTACCCAGATACATAAATGCACCAATTGCACTAAGATATGATACTTCAGGATCAAGTAGTTCTTCATTGTCATCTCGAGGTCGAAATATATCTTTCTTTACATCCAATGAACGAACTTCTATTGGAATGTTCAATGGATGTGTTTTATCCATATAAAATATTTTTAAAATTTTCTCTTTATAAGTTGACTGATGAACAAATATCCCATCTGCTAAATGTTCAATTTGCAAACCAAGGTAAAATTTTATTTTTCCAAAATCTTTGATCTCGAATTCTTTCTTGAGATATTTTATTGCTTTAGATAACTCTTCAGGAGTTCCAATTATATTTAAGTCATCAACATATACAGTTATAATAGCAAATCCTGACTGAGATTTTTTTATAAAAACGCACAGACATATTGGATTATTTTGATATCTTTCTTTCAACAGATATTCACCCAGGCGATTATACCGCATTCGTCCTGATCGTTTTAATCCATATAATGATCTCTGTAACTTTATTGAATACAATTCTCGAGAACTTGATTCATATGTTTCTGGTATTTTAAATCCTTTCGGGATTTTCATATAAATGTCATTATCTAGAGATCCATATAAATACGTCGTGACAACATCCATTAGATGCACATCAAATTTTTTATATACAGTCAGGCCAATCAAATATCTAAGCGTTATTGCATCCACCACAGGAGAATATGTCTCCTCATAATCAATACCAAACCTTTGCGAGAATCTTTGTGTAACAAGTCTCGCTTTATATCTTGTGACTTCATTCTTTTCATTTTTTTTCCTTACAAATACTCATATATATCCCACAGGTTTGACACCTTCTGATGTTCGGACTATTGGTCCAAAAATGTAACGCCCCTACTTTTCTATGACTAAACTCTTAGGGACATTACTACACATGCATGCATTTATAGGCCAACATAGATAAAAAGATCTTTAAACCTCCAATGAAAATAATTTGTCTTTAGGGATCCCAAGTAAAACATTCAAAACAGATAAAAGGAGCAGTTTAACATGGCCTATTTAAAATCAGTAAAGTAAATTTAAACTTCCAAAGACATAAAGGAACAACATCGCTTATAAAAGAAAATGCGGAAAACATGTCTATTCCCATGGTCCTAGCAACGCGCCTCCGTCACTCGCCCGCACGTCCTTGGCCTTACAGAAAAGATTTTTAAAAGAAAGGGTGAGTATTGCAAAACAATACCGAGTAAGTGACCTCGCTACGAGGTTTGGGATATGCATACACATACAATCATGACTTTTAAACTTGTTCGAAATGTACATATCACGGGACCTAAAACTTTCTCATATTATCAGTCTTTAATCCATGACTTCCTTTTTATTTATGTGGCCGATCGGGTCATCCGAGTCATTTCATTTTGAGTCCTCACTGGACCCTGTAATAATTTGAGTCCTCACGGACCACTCGTAATTTGACCCATAGGGTCTCTATTGCATGTTTGACCATGCACATAATGCACTCAGAGACCAATGTCCACACTTTTCATCAAATCATTTCATGACATACATAACATGCATGAGGTCCCATCATTCACATAACAATAGTGTACATGTCACAAACATCATTGTCAAGGTGCAAATCATACTTTTCTCATGACGGTTTGAAAATCATACTTTTGTAGGAAATCATGAAAGATTCTCATGCAAATTATTGTCATATCCTCACGTGAAATCTTTGAAATACTCTTACATAGAATACAAGAATATTCTCACATAAAATACTAGTTTATTTCACATGAAGCATTGAAATATTTGCACATAAAATATTAAGTATTCTCACGAAATATCTCGTATATTTTCATATGAAAATATAAACTAATTTCGCATGAAATCGTGAAAATCAATTTCTTCAACCCCAATAAAAAGTTCGGCACAAGATCCCTTACCTCGAGCTTTGATCTCACTCTTTCCTTTTAATTCTTAAATTAACGGTCCTTTCCAAATAACCTGTCAACCAAGAATTCTTCTATTCGTTATCCTACTACACAGTTCAATCAACATAAAGAATCTAAGTACGAAAGCGTCTACAATTCTCACTTTGCTCCAATTACCTCGACTCCGAATAATAATCCGAACGTGGATTTGGTTGCTCCAAAGCTTGGAAATCTTGATCCTAAAATTCAATTCGTTCCTACAAATCGTGTTTCGAAACCGTAGTTTTACACTCTCAATTAGACTCTTAGATAAACGATAGGTCACAAATAATCCTTCAACAAAAACGAAACTCAACACGAAACGCTCACCGGCTGTAAACTCTGCTGCTGTAAACGGTGATGACCGACGTTGTGGTCACGATCGACCGGAAAGAGATCTGCAGCTTGGAAAGAGGATTCCGATCGGCGGCGCAAGGGACGCTTGTGGCGGCTAGGGTTTCGCGTGAGAAGATCTGGCTCTGCAAGGCTTCACGGTGGAACTTCACGATCGTGGGTCTGCAGAGGCGCTTGCTGCGCGCAAGCGCGATCGACGCCGCGCGAATGAAGCTCCGGCCTGCAGTCGATGGGACGCTCCGACGGCGGCTGAAGACTCGCTCGATCTCCGGCGTAATCCCTGGTGGCTGAGTCTTTTTCGTGCGTGGGCTGCAGACGAGCGGATGAAGCAGCCTCTGTTTGTGCGTTCGCCGGCGAGGGTAGTTGTAGTGCAAGTGGGGCGGAAGGCTTGCTTGCGATGGGAGCAAAGACGAAGAGGTGGTCACATCGTCGGCTGGCTGGGCACACGTATAAGGAGGAGGAGAAGATTTTGGTGGGCTAGGGTTAGGGTTCCTTTGGGTTTGTAATAATAAAAAGGTTAAATACTAACAAATAGGTCAAAATTCAAGTGTCCAATAACACCCTCGTTTAGCCACTAATAACCAAAGCGCCATTGTTATTTCCTTTTCTTTTAAATTTTCATAACTAGTTGTCTAAGGAGAATATTTCGCTTTAAACTAATAAAATCAAGGACTCATTAACACCGAGCTTGATGAAATTCACCAATTCACTAGACACACACAGGTTGAAAGGACGTTAAATAAAATAAATAATTAGTACCTGTGGTCGTGGTCGTCACAAAAAACCTCATGTTTTGAAAGTAAGTTCAATCCTACTTGGATTGCTTGTTTCCACACTTCAACCAATCCTTTCTATGTTGACATTCTTCGATTGATTTTAGATAAAAATCGTCACTTTCATGAATAATATCGTGAGCAACATTATAAGCAAAAATGTTGTCAACAATGATATCATTTCGGTTCCATCTCTTTCATGTTGTAACATAGTTTATAGAAATTTCATTATTATCCTCAAGCGTTTGATTTTTATCAATACTCTTTTGAGTAGTTGTATTCTAGATTGCTTCTGGAACATTTATACCTTTTATTAAATCATTTTGATTCTCAACTACTTTTCTTTTTCGAGGATTTTATCTTTGGAACCCATAGGTCTACCACGCTTCTGGCGTGCTCCAGACTCATTATTGACAACTTGTTCTTTTGGGATATCAATTTTTGATGGAGCATTTGCAGCTAGTATATATGATTTAGTCACTCTTTTGACATCTGTGAATGCATCTGGTAGTTGATTTGCTATATTTTGCAAATGAATTATCTTTTGAACTTCAAGTTCACATTGATCTCTACGAGAATCTAAATGAGATAATAATGATGCATTCCATGTAATTTCTTTTTCCAACTTCTTAATTTCTCCCATTAATGTTGAAAATTTTGTTTCATTAAAATGACAATCAACAAATCGTGCAATAAATACATCACCTGTCAGGGGTTCAAGGTATTTAATAATTGATGGGAAATCATATCCAACGTATATTCCTAACCTCCTTTGAGGACTCATCTTAGTGCGTGGTGGAGCAATTGGAACATATACTGCACATCCAAAAATTCTCAGATGGGATATATCTGGCTGCTGGCCATAAGCTAATTGCATAGGAGAGTATTTATTATAGGCTACTGACCTAATACGTAATAATGATGCCGCGTGCAAAATAACATGACCCAAGACCGATGTAGGAAGTTTAACTCTCATAAGCAATTGTCTTGCAATTAGTTGCAGACGTTTTATAAATGATTATGCTAGACCATTTTGTGTATGAACATGAGCTACAGGATGTTCAACACTTATCCCAATTGACATACAATAATTATTAAAAGTTTGGGATGTAAATTTACCAGCATTATCAAGTCGAATAATCTTAATTGTATAACCAAGAAATTGTGTTGTTAATTTATTTATTTGAGCAAGTAATCTTGCAAATACAAGATTTTGACTTGATAATAAGCATACATGTGACTATCTACTGGATGCGTCAATTAATACCATAAAATATCTAAATGGACCACTTAGTGGGTTAATAGGTCCACAAATATCACCTTAAATTCGCTCTAAAAATGCAGGCGATTCAATCCTCACTTTAGCTGGTTATGGTCTAATAGTTAATTTCCCTTGAGAGCAAGCATCACATGACAACTCATTGGATTGAAGAATCTTCTAGTTCTTTAAAGGATGTTCATGTGAATTCTCAATAATTTTTCTCATCATTATTGATCCTGGATGGCCCAGTCGATCATGCCAAACACTGAATATTTCTGGATATATTTATGAACTTCTGGTTTATTGTTGCATAGCTTTCGATTACTCGTATATGAGTATAAATATAATCCAGAAGAAAAAGCAGGCAGTGTTTCTAATATACGTTTTTTTATGTGAAACAATAGATGTGATGTAGAGACACTCTATATTATTTTTTCGATCAGTTTCAACATGATAATCATTGTTACGTATATTTTTGAAACTCAATAAATTTCTCTTTAATTTGCTAGAGAACAAAGCATTATTAATTGAAAATTTTGTTGTTCTAGGCAAGATAAAACTGGCTTTTCCAAAACCTTCAATCAAGTCTGCAGAACTTGATATAGTACTGACTTTTGCTTCCAACATTGTCAATTTAGAAAAATACTTTCTGTTTATAAGTATTGTGTGTGTAGTTGCGTAGTCTGCCAGACATATAGATCTTTATTGTTCATTTTTTAGTCATTCAACATATGAAAACTGTTCATAATTCTTCATTAAACAAAAATAATTACAATAACAAACAACGAGTCTCAAATTCATCATGCTCAGTATCTCAACACATGCTATCATGGGATCCAAAACGAATTGAAGGAATCTGAATTCCCTTGAGCAACGGAAATGTGTAAATTAGATCGTAATTGCTTGTTTATTTTGGATTACTTAAAAAAATCTGTACATTGGTAAAATGATAAAGATAAGCATAATAGGCATGTATTCTACAAATTAAGCATGTTGTAAGTACCTAAACTAAAAGGAAATAAGATTTACCTTTGTAGTTTCAATTTGAGCAGCCCTTTGCAAATCTCCCAACTTGTACACAACACAACAACTCAACAACTCTCTTCCTCTGTAAAGCAGGACACCACCAACAGGAAAATTTCCTATCGTCTGGGTGTCTTAGATCTAGGTTTTGGTGGGGAAACCAACAACTATTGGGAAAAATAGGGATTGTGAGTTAGAGAGAATTTTTGTGAGTTTCTCAAAGTTAAACGACCACTTGAACTGATCATCAATCATCCCCTTCTCCACTCTGACAATCGAGAAGAAGAAAGGAAAACAGGGTAACTCCCCACTCCCTATCGAGAGGGAATTGGGGAGATGTGGGAACGTGTCATTATGACACGTTTCCAATTAATATTAATTAAAAAATAATTAAACCATTTTAATTATTAATTAATTAATATATAATTAATTAAATCTTATTTAATTATATTAATTTTAATTAAATCAAATTTAATTTAAATCAAATTAAATATCATACATTTATTTATGATTAAATCACATTTAATCATTTTCCCTCTAACCTATAGTTTAATATGCATCTTATGCACATTAAATTTTAACCTATAGTTTTAAATATGAATCTCATTCACATTTAAATAATATTTGAACTATTTCAAATATTTAATTCTCTCAATTAATTTAATATGAATTATATTCAAATTAAATTTATAATATAAAGTTTTAATGTACATGAAAACTTTATATTATAATGTATCTCTATACATCATGCTTATTCCCTAATTGAATTTGAACATTTCAAATTCATATGATCTAAGAACCCTTTACAAGCTAGGAAGTGGACTTAATGGACTTACAGATCAGAAGCTCCAACGATACAAGATTATTTAGTTAATCTCATTAACCTCCTAATCAACATTCGTTAACTGCGGGAACACTCCACTAAAGTCCTGCAGTTGCACTCTTCTCACTGTAGATATATTTCTGTGTCCTTAGATATCGACGAATAATGTAACGCTCCTACTTTTCTATGACTAAACTCTTAGGGACATTACTACACATGCATGCATTTATAGGCCAAGAGATAAAAGATCTTTAATAAACCTCCAATTAAAAATAATTTGTCTTTAGGGATCCCAAATAAATCATTTAAAACAAATAAAAGGAGCAGTTTAACATGGCCTAATCGAAATCTGTAAAGTAAATTTAAACTCCAAAACATAAAGGGACAACATCAGTTATAAAACAAATGTGCGGAAAACATGTCTATTCCCATGGTCCTGGCAACGCGCCTCCGTCACTCGCCATGCACGTCCTTAGCCTTACCTGAAAAACATTTTTAAAAGAAAGGGTGAGTATTGTAAAAACAATACCCAGTAAGTGACCTCGCTACCGAGGTTTGGGATATGCATACACATACAATCATGACTTTTAAACTTGTCCGAAATGTACATATCACGGGACCTAAAACTTTCTCATATTGTCGAGTCTTTAATCCATGACTTCCTTTTTATTTGTGTGGCCGATTGGTCATCCCGAGTCATTTCATTTTGAGTCCTCATGCACTTCTGTAATAATTTGAGTCCTCACAGCACTGTAATTTGACCCATAGGGTCTCTATTGCATGTTTGACCATGCACATAATGCTCTTAGGAGACCAATGTCCACACTTTTCATTAATTCATTTCATGACATACATAACATGCATGAGGTCCCATCATTCATCATAACTATAGTGTACATGCCACAACCATTATCATTAATATGCAAATCATGACTTTTCACATCGGATAGAGGCGTAATACTCGCGTACATAAAATCATGCAATATTCTCATAGATAATATCTGTACTATCCTCACATGAAATATTTGGAATATCCTTACATAAAATACAAAGACATTCTCGCATAAAATACTAGATTATTCTCGCATAAAATATTGAGATATCTTCTCATAGAATATCAAAGTATTTTCACATAAAATCTCGGGATATTCTCGTGATAAAAATCATTAAATCCTTTTAAATAAAATATCGTACTAATTTCACATAAAATATTGAAGTTCGTTTTCTTTAATCCCATTTAAAAAAGATTCGGCACAAGGTCCCTTACCTTAGTTCCGATTTCGCTCCAAAACCTAACCGAACTCCTTGACTACTCTTCCTTTAGTAGAACCTGAATCGCACAACAATCCGAAATTATTCTCTAAACTTACACCGATTCCATAAAGTAAAGATACCTAATTTATGTTCATAAGGTTTCGTGCTCAGCTCACCTCAAGTTCAAGTTGCGAAAACCTAGTATTCCTTAGTTCGCCCGACGTTTGACCCTCAATTCCGCTCCATCCTTGATCCCTGAAAGTTGTGTCCGAACGGTAGATTAGGCTCTCAAATAGACGCTTAGATAAACAATAGACCACGAATAAACCTTCAACGATTTCGAAACTTAACCCGAACGCTCACCTAGCTATATTCTTTGTGGCTGTGAAGGCGCTCGCTCAATGCGGCCATGACGCGGCGGCGTCACGAGGTCTTCTCGGCGGTGTTCGTGGATCGCCTCATGTGTCTTCGTGGCTCGGCGTAAGGGGGGACGGTGGTGGCGGCCGGAGACTCTTTGTTTGGGAGCCGAGAAGAGACGCGCGAATGACCGAGGCGGTCGTCCAGCGCTGTAGACGTTCGAGGCTCGGCGTTCGTTTCTGCTCGACGGTTTCGCCGGCGCGAGTGCTTTCAAGGGAGCGACTTCAACGATCGGGGCGGCCTGGGAGCCGAGTGCGAGCGTGAGCGGTGGCGCGCGCGTGGAGATCCGGCGAGAGATCTTCGTGCGAGTCGGCCGCCGTCGCGTACTTGGCGAGACTTACGTGCTGCGGTGAGGACGCGACGCGACGGCGTGGGTGGACGAAATCACGGACGGTTGAAACGATTGCACTAAGCTCCGACGAACTCTCCGTACGTGTGTTGCAGAAGGGGTAGCCTTTGCTTGGGTGATTACCGGCGAGTACAGCTGGAGTAGATGAGAGTGGATGACTTGCTGGCGGTAGGAACACACGGAGAGATGGCTGTCGGCTAGGGCAAGAAGGAGGAAGAGATTAGGGTTAGGTCTAGGGTTAGAGGAGAAGAAGAGAATTGTTAGGCTTAGGGTTAGGGTTTTGATTTCTCCTTCTTTTGGTTGTGACTTAAGGATGTTAAATACCATGCATTAGGTTAAAATTCAAATGCCAATTACACCCTCATTTAGACATTAATAACCAAAGCGCCCTTGAAATTTCCTTTTCCTTTAATTTCATAAATACTCTCATCTTAAAAGGAACAATTCACTTAAACTAAACAAAATTAAGGCCTCACTCTCATGAGAGCTTGATTAAAATCACTAATCCAACTAAACACGGCGGTTAATAGAGCGTTAAATAAAATAAATAATAGTACCCGTGATGGTGGTCGTCACAATCTTCCTCCTTAAGAACTTTCGTCCTCGAAAGTTCCTATTCTTGAAATAGCTCGGGTATTTAGCTCGCACCTCGCTTCTCGCTCGGGTAGCTTCTTCCGATGCGGTGATTTTGCCACAACACTTTAACTAAGTTGATCTCACGGTTCACGGAGGGTCTTTCGATCTCTGGCGATAATCAGATAAAGTCGTCGTTCGCCATAACTCAAATCTTCTGCCAACTGCAATGGTTCAAAGTCTACGACATGAGTCGGGTCTAGAACGTACTTTCTCAACATGGAGACATGAAACACGTTATGACCATTTGAAAGGGAAGCGGCGGTGCTAATCAGAGGCCATTTGCACCAATCCTCTCTAAAATCTCAAATGGTCCGATGAATCGCGGACTCAATTTCCCTTTTCGGCCAAACCTTAGAATTCCCTTCATTGGGGCCACCTTAAGAAACACGTGGTCCCCAACTTCGAATTCTAGGTCCCTTCGTCTCGAATCGGCATAACTCTTCTGTCTGCTTTGGGCGGTCTGCATTCGCGCCCTAATCTTTTGTACCGCATCATTTGTGACCTGTACCAACTCTGGACCCAATAACTGGCGTTCACCAACCTCCTCCCGTAAAAACGGAGTTTCGCAACGTTTTCCATAGAGAGCTTCAAATGGAGCCATTCGATGGTCGACTGATAACTGTTATTGTAAGCAAACTCCATAAAATGCAAATGAGTGTCCCAACTACCGGTGAAGTCTAAGGTGCAAGCTCGCAACATATCTTCTAATATCTGGTTTAAACGTTCTGTCTGCCCATCCGTCTGTGGATGGAAAGTCAGATTTAAAGTTCAACCGTGAACCTAACGCTTTTCGTAGACTCCTCCAGAAGTTGGAGGTGAAACGTGGATCCCTGTCTGAAATAATCTTGACTGGAATCCCATGCAAACGGACTATCTCTTCCAGGTAAAGCTGCGCCCACTTATCTGTAGAATAGGTGGGTTTCCCTGGTATGAAATGTGCTGACTTGGTTAATCTGTCCACTATGACCCAAATCACCGAGTAACCTCGTAAGGTTCTAGGCAGTCCGACTATGAAATCCATAGAGATCTCCTCCCATTTCCACTGAGGTACATGTAAAGGTTGTAGTAATCCTCATGGTCTCTCGCTAGGTGCCTTCACCGCCGACAAGTCAAACATTTCTTCGACAAACTCGCTACGTCGCGCTTCATGTTACACCACCAAAATGACTTTTTAAGATCTCGATACATCTTGGTACTGCCAGGATGCATAGAGAATGGTGAGTTGTGGGCTTCGCCAAGATTTGATTTCGATTTGTCATCGTCGCACACATAATCGCCCCCGAAATAGTAATCCTCCAACCGTGGATAGGGAAAACTCGCCAACTCACTCGTAGTTACCGCAGTAAGTTTTTCCACTAAGCGAGGGTCTCTCTTTGAGACTCAACGATCCGTTGTCTCAAAGTTGGTTGTACAGATTAATCGTGCTAATCGAGCCGTGGTCTTTCCTACTAGTATCGCGATTTCACTCGTGCAAACTCTGCTCAGAATCTGCTCGCTGTCGCAAGTAACTCGTCTTGGACGTATGCACTGAGCTTCCCATCGAGGGCATCGGCCACTACATTAGCCTTACCGGGGGTGGTATTGTATGTCAATATCGTAATCCTTCACTAATTCCAACCATCTGCGTTGCCTCATGTTCAATTCCTTACGGGTGAACAGATACTTGAGACTTTTATGATCTGTCAAAAACTCGAATTTTCTCGCCATACTGTGTAGTGTCTCGGATCTTTAATGCAAAGACCATCTTTCGCTAGCTCCAAATCATGAGTTGGATAATTCCTCTCATGCGTCTTTAATTGCCGGACGCATAGGCTATTACTTTACCGTCTTTGCATTAGAACACACCCCAAACCTTTCTTAGAAGCATCATCGTGAAACCACGAAGCTCCTGTTCCCTCGGGAATCTGTAAGAATCGGGCCGACACTAATCTCGCACTTGAGTTCCTGGAAACTCGCCTCGCAAGCATCATCCCAAACAAATGAGTTACCTTTGCGCGTCAGCTGAGTCATGGGCATGGCTATCTTGGCGAAGTCCTGCATGAAACGTCTATAATAACCTGCAAGACCCAGAAAACTACGTACCTCAGAAGCTGGTGGTGGACGAGGAGGCCACCGTGTGTGACGGCCTCCACTTTTCTTTGGGTCAACAGAGACTCGGCCGGACACCACATGCCCTAAGAAAGATACCGTCGAGCGTAATTCACACTTGGAAAACTTTGCATATAACTTATTCTCTCTCGGCGTGAGTAAAACTTTTCTCGTGTGCCTTTCATGATCTTCATCACACCTGGAGTATATCGTATATCGTCAAGAAATACTATCACGAACGTGTCAAGAAACTCTTTGAATAAACGGTTCATCAGGTCCATGAACGCGGCGAGCGTTGGTCAAACCAAACGGCATCATCGTGAACTCGTAATGCCCATAACGTGATCTCGAATCCGTTTTAGGAATTATCCTCTTCACCGATTCTCAATCGATGGTAGCTTCGATCTCGGATCAATCTTGGAGAACATCGTTGCTCCTCGCAATCGATCGAACAAATCATCTATTCGGGAGAGGGTATTTATTCTTGATCGTAACTTTATTCAACTCCTCGTAATCTATACACGGCGCATGGATCCGCTCTTTCTTTTCACGAACAACGGGGGCTCCCAAGGCGTAAACGGCAGGCGTATAAACCCCTTTGTCGAGTAGAAGTCCCGCAATCGTAGTTTCAGTTCTTTCGGCTCTGCGGTGCCATTCTCATGACGGTGCCTTGGATATCGAGTCGTCCCTAATTCCAATCTGATGTTAAAATCTACCTCTCTCGGCCGAGGAGGTATCCGGGAGGTCCTCGGGAAGACGTCTCAGTAAATTCGTTCACCATCGGTACCGATGACACAGAGAGATCTCGTGCACCTTGCATCTAGTATGCAAGCTAAGACGCCCCAAGCTCCCCGATGTAATAACTTTTCGCGCTTAAGGGGTGAATTACCTTAGCCTACTTCCCCGCTATCGTGCCTCTCTGAACTCAGTAGCCAGAGTTGGTCGGGAGGAGTAAACACTACCTCCTTCCGAAACAATCAATGCAAGCATGGTTCTGCGCTAACGATCCATGCCCAATATCACATCAAAGTCGGACATGTCTAAGACTACTAGATTTATTGTTAACTCATGGTCTGCGATGGTCACACTACCATCCTTGACTTTCATAGTGGCTAACAAATTTATCCTCGCAGGAGTGGAGATGCAGACAGAGCATATCAGAATCGTTTCTAATTCTAACTCACTTGACTTACGAAGGATGCGTAAGAAAAAGAGAGTGTAGAACCGTAATCAAATAATACAAAGGCAAGGTGCCCAAGTAATGGAAGTGTACACTGTAACCACCGAATCGAGCCATACCATTTGTTTTATCTTGGTACTTTCATAAGCTATTCCTTGATGCATAACAAGGCTTCACAAAGAATCCCACTATTGATGACTCGAGGTTGGCTAGTCTTTGGCTTGACTCGAGGCAAACTATTAGCTCTGTGCCCTTCTTTCCCACACTGAAGCACACTCCGACCGGGCCAAACACTTACCCCAATGCCGCTTACCACAATCTTTGCACCGTGGCTTATCTCCACCGTTATTTCCCGTTTCTGTTGACTTGTGGTTTCGACCAACTCGCACGAAAATGTCCCGGTCTATGCGGTGTACGCTGGGGACGCCGTGAGCTTGAATTTGGTGGTCCCACTTCCTCTTATGATATGCCATGGTCGCCAGGTTAACCACTACTGCTTTGTGCGATCTGCGCTGCACCCAAATCAATTCCGCCACTCTCATCTGCGGAGGCATAATCGGGAGGTGCTAGTGCTTGAATGAAGCCTCGACATTCTCATCCGATCCCATAACGAAGCGCCTGTTTTCTTCGCCTCTGTGTGTCACCACCGGCTCGGGGCAAAGCGAGACAAACGGGTGAATTCCCTCTCATACACCTCCACCGCGCCTCCCGCTCGCCAAGTTTGTAGAATTCTCGCCGCTTCTCGTAACGAGTGCAGCAGGTAAAATTTCCGCGTAACGCTTCCTTAAATGATTCGTGTAATCGTTTCTCACCATTGGCGACAATGGTTCCTCGGGCGGACTCCCACCATAAATACGCGTCATCCTCAAAGATAAAGGTAGCACAGACACCCTCGGTCCTCCGGGGCAATTCATCACTGAAAATGGTCTCAATGGAGGACAACCACAACTCGCCACCACGGTGGGGTCACTGGAAGACCCATCGAAAGATCTCGGGATCATACTTCACGAAGTCCTTCGGATATCGAGACTCAGAGTTGCATCGTTTCGCCCGACCGCTTGGGCCGGTGAGTGGCTATCAGAGCTCGTGACCAGAGTCTCGCATAGCCTCTACCATCATAGTCATAACGTTAGTGTTCCCTTGATCCGCCACTGGAGCAGCTGCAGTACATTCTCCGCGCGCCGGTGGCCGGTCGGGGGGGAGTGCAGTGCGGGTGGAGCAACCTCTTCCTGCTTCGGTGTAATTCCGGTTGGGCGTCAACGTGTTCCCCTTGCCCTCCGGCCCCTACCACGTCCCCTACCTCTCCCTCGACCTCTAGGTGGCATTTTGTCGGTACTACAATCTGAGAGTTTCTAACCTCGGTTTCATTACTTTCTAACTATAAGATAGGATCACCCCTGGGGTTTTAAGTTCATGTATATGCATAAAAGCAGAATCACATCATAATCATTTACTTAATTAATAAAATACTAGAACGCACTCAAGCGGTGACCTAACGCGTTGTTCAACCATGGGAACTACTCTGTGCTTACTCGTAAGCAAGTCTACGTAACCCTTAAACCTGGGGCTCGATACCAACCGTAACGCCCTACTTTTCTATGACTAAACTCTTAGGGACATTACTACACATGCATGCATTTATAGGCCAAGAGATAAAAGATCTTTAATAAACCTCCAATTAAAAATAATTTGTCTTTAGGGATCCCAAATAAATCATTTAAAACAAATAAAAGGAGCAGTTTAACATGGCCTAATAGAAATCTGTAAAGTAAATTTAAACTCCAAAACATAAAGGGACAACATCAGTTATAAAAGAAATGTGCGGAAAACATGTCTATTCCCATGGTCCTGGCAACGCGCCTCCGTCACTCGCCCTGCACGTCCTTAGCCTTACCTGAAAAACATTTTTAAAAGAAAGGGTGAGTATTGTAAAAACAATACCCAGTAAGTGACCTCGCTACCGAGGTTTGGGATATGCATACACATACAATCATGACTTTTAAACTTGTCCGAAATGTACATATGCGGGACCTAAAACTTTCTCATATTGTCAGGTCTTTAATCCATGACTTCCTTTTTATTTGTGTGGTCGACTGGTCATCCTGAGTCATTTCATTTTGAGTCCCTCACAGACCCCTGTAATTTGACCCATAGGGTCTCTATTGCATGTTTGACCATGCACATAATGCTCTCAGGAGACCAATGTCCACACTTTTCATTAATTCATTTCATGACATACATAACATGCATGAGGTCCCATCATTCATCATAACTATAGTGTACATGCCACAACCATTATCATTAATATGCAAATCATGACTTTTCATATCGGATATAGGCGTAATACTCGCAGACAAAATCATGCAATATTCTCATAGATAATATCTTGTACTATCCTCACATGAAATTTGGAATATCCTTACATAAAATACAAAGACATTCTCGCATAAAATACTAGATTATTCTCGCATAAAATATTGAGATATCTTCTCATAGAATATCAAAGTATTTTCACATAAAATCTCGGGATATTCTCGTATAAAAATCATTAAATCCTTTTAAATAAAATATCGTACTAATTTCACATAAAATATTGAAGTTCGTTTTCTTTAATCCCATTTAAAAAAGATTCGGCACAAGGTCCCTTACCTTAGTTCCGATTTCGCTCCAAAACCTAACCGAACTCCTTGACTACTCTTCCTTTAGTAGAACCTGAATCGCACAACAATCCGAAATTATTCTCTAAACTTACACCGATTCCATAAAGTAAAGATACCTAATTTATGTTCATAAGGTTTCGTGCTCCGCTCACCTCAAGTTCAGCGCGAAAACCTAGTATTCCTTAGTTCGCCCCGACGTTTGACCCTCAATTCCGCTCCATCCTTGATCCCTGAAAGTTGTGTCCGAACGGTAGATTAGGCTCTCAAATAGACGCTTAGATAAACAATAGACCACGAATAAACCTTCAACGATTTCGAAACTTAACCCGAACGCTCACCTAGCTATATTCTTTGTGGCTGTGAAGGCGTGCTGCTCAGCGGCTTGCGACGGCGTACGAGGTCTTCTGGCCGGTGTTCGTGGATCGGCCTACAGGTCTTCGTGGCTCGGCGTAAGGGACGGCTGGTGGCGGCTGGAGACCTGCTGTTTGGGAGCCGAGAAGAGACGCGCGAATGACCGAGGCGGTGCGCCGCCAGCCATGTGAGACGTTCGAGGCTCGACGTTCGCCGCGCTCGCGGTTTCGCCGGCGCGAGTGCTTTCAAGGGAGCGGCTTCAACGATCGGCGGCGGCTGGGGAGCTTCGGGTGCAGACGTGAGCAGCTGGCGCACGTGGAGATCCGGCGAGAGATCTTCATGCGAGTCGGCCGTCGGGTGCCGGCGTGAGACATGCTGCGGTGAGGGACGCGACCGGCGGCGGTGGGACGAAATCACGGACGGTTGAAACGATTGCACTAAGCTCCGGCGAACTCTCCGTACGTGTGTTGCAGAAGGGGTAGCCTTTGCTTGGGTGATTACCGGCGAGTACAGCTGGAGTAGATGAGAGTGGATGACTTGCCGGCGGTAGGAACAACACGGAGAGATGGCTGTCGGCTAGGGCAAGAAGGAGGAAGAGATTAGGGTTAGGTCTAGGGTTAGAGGAGAAGAAGAGAATTGTTAGGCTTAGGGTTAGGGTTTTGATTTCTCCTTCTTTTGGTTGTGACTTAAGGATGTTAAATACCATGCATTAGGTTAAAATTCAAATGCCAATTACACCCTCATTTAGACATTAATAACCAAAGCGCCCTTGAAATTTCCTTTTCCTTTAATTTCATAAATACTCTCATCTTAAAAGGAACAATTCACTTAAACTAAACAAAATTAAGGCCTCACTCTCGCCGAGCTTGATTAAAATCACTAATCCAACTAAACACAGCGGTTAATAGAGCGTTAAATAAAATAAATAATAGTACCTGTGATGGTGGTCGTCACAAATAACAACAAGTCAATCCTTCATGAATGTTCGTAACACTAGCTGGGTCAAATTACCGTTTTACCCCTGGGTTACATCGTCTTTTACCTTAAGTTTCAGTGCTCCTCTAATGACAATCCGTTTATGGTCCTACCAATAAACAGAAGTTTCTCTCGGGCCAATGAAAGAGTCGGACCCTTTGTGCAAGTCCCAGAGACACCACTTAAGGGAACATTCATCTACTTACCCTAATAGGCGGGAAGAAGTGAATTCCATCTTGTTAGGTTAAGTCCCCAGTTGCCTACTAGATATTGCCCCTAAGAAGGTAGGCATATTGAGTCGGCGTCTCAGGCCACTCTCACCCATATTAGTCAAAGGACAACCTCTCGCAAACATGAGTTCGTAACCTGCTCATGAAAGTTGCCTAGGTCATCCTATTGAAATAGAAACCTAACTAGTCAACAGAGTTACATCTAGTGATTACTATTTTGTGGTCCGGTCTTATGCGATCTCATAGGATATCTCCACTCACATGTCGTCTACACGAACACGTTAGGATCACTGTGTTTGTATCAAATACAAAGTGGGTCATACCCATAGTATTACTAGGATGAGGTACCCAAGCCTTATCCCCTTACTATAAACCCTTTAGCTTGTATCTCGAACTGAGATCCTTAATATGTCCATTACATTCAGTTCAAGAGACATACAACAACCTTGGATGTTAGTTTATTGGATTTAGGGTTTCTTTCATGCCTTGAAGAAAGTTTTGAGATTTGACCAGAAAGGAAAGCTAAGTCCACGATTTATAGGGTTATTTGAAATTCTAGAGCGATTCATCCTGAGGCTTGTGGATATGCATCATCGCCATCTCAATACAGTTCATGATGTGTTCCATGTTTTCATGGTGAGTAAGTATGTACCAGACCCATCACTCGTGATTGTTTTCAAGTGTTTGCAGTTGAATGAGAACTTGAGTTGTGAGGAAAGATCTGTGCAAATTCTCGTAAGAGACTAGAAGGCCCTTCGTACTCAAGAAATTGATCTAGTTAAAACGTTGTCACAGAATCACTAGACAAAGAACGCTACTCGAAAGCGTTTGGAAGAAATGTAAGCCGAATACCTCGAGTTATTTCAAGATTTGGAACTTTCGAGGACGAAAGTTCTTAAAGAGGGAACATTGTAACACCCAAAGATTTTAGGTACTATTGATTTTTGAGTTCTGTTTAAAATCCTTTGAGAATTAATAATGTTGGATATGGAAATTTGAACTGAATGCTTGAATCCTATACAAATTTGTTTTGGAAAGTGAGTTATGGGGTACTTAGTGTGGATTAATAGATAAGGGAGAGGCAAAGTAGTAAATTGAACTTATGGTATTTGTTGTAGATTTAAAGAAGGTAGAGGGGCAAAAAGGTAAAAGGATGGAAATTAGGGTGTTGGAGACCTATTTTGTCTTGTAGCAGCACGCAAATCTAGGCTTTTCCTCCTCATCTCCTTCACCTTTGTCACGATACCCATTGAAGCAACCAGGCTCCGTCGGCCGACCATCACCCCCCACGACGTCGATGCTGTTCGGTAGCTTGTCGACTGACGTAAGGCGTCGTCGATGAGACCTTCATAGCAGCCTCATCGAACCCCTGGCGAAAGAAACTGCAAAGATCTGTGCGATCGATCGCCACAAACTTGTCATCGTCGGTCTTTGTCGTTCCCCGTCCAACACGTCAGACCGCTCGCCAACGGAATCCCTCAGCTGCCGCAAGCTCCGCCTAACGCCACCAAACTTGCAGCACCCTCGTCGCCGCTGACATTCGCTTTCCACCGGGTTGCCGCGAGCACAACCACCGCGCTGCCACGAGGATTGTCGGCGTCGGCGTTCTGGTCAGGTTTGCGTATCCGGATCTGTCGATTTTTCAGTTGTTTCGAGCTACTGCTGTGGGTAAATGAATGTTGAGTTTTGGGTATTTCTTTTGATTTACATTTGATAGATGTATTAAGTTTGGTTGGTTTTGGATTTTTAGGCGACCCATTCTAATCCAACATTGAAGTGGCAAAATTTTGAACTTTGGTTAACTGAGTGTCAACAAGAAAATAGTTTAAGATAGTAGAGGACATTTTGGAATTTTGAAGCTAAGGGCAAGGTAAGGGAACCCACGCCAAACTCAGAAATTCAGAATTTAAGGGTTTTGCTCGAAAAATGTCATGATATGTTTGAAAAGTTTGTTTATAAATGCCAAGATATGTTTGAAAAGTTCTTTATAAATGTCAGGATATGTTTGAAAAGTCATTTATAAATGTCATGATATATTTGAGAGGTATGTTCTAAATGTCATGATCTTTTTGATTTGATGTTTATCTCAAAGGCCATATGAAAGTCATGTTGTGGTTGGTTTAAAACTGAGCATTTTGATTTTTGATATGTTCATGACATTTACTACTTTTTTTTTTTTTGTACAAATGTTATTACTATTTCATTTGGGACCCTGAGCATGTATTTCTTGAAAATGTTGCGAAAGTTGTGGTCAAATCTTCCTGATAATATTCATTATATAAATTATGTATGTGTTAGAGTCAACTCGAACTAGAGGTCATGATACGGGAGAATTTAATCGTCCACTAAAGGCCGAAGATAAATTTTATAAAATGAAAATGCTTACGAAAGCCATGGCAGTTAAGCTTCCAATATATATATGTATACATATTTGATGCTATGTAAGTCACGAAAGACTTAGAGTCGACCTAAACTAAGAGACCATGGATCAGGAAGTCTTAATTTTCCCACTGATAGCCGAAGAGAAAAAGTCATGAAATATGTTTTTATTTATGTATGGGTCCCACATAAGGCCATAGTTTGTTTTGACAGCTTGTTTTTCAACCCCGACAGTGGGGGAGACTTACTGAGTATTATTTCATAATACTCACCCTTTCTTTTAAAAATGTTTTTAGGTAAAGCAACAACTTACGTATGAATGCGGGAATGCGCTATAACGCCATGAGAATAAGTCATGTCTTCCACATATTTTAAACTTTGTTTCATGTTTTAAGTTTGTTCTTATTTAAAATTCTTTTGTCAAGTGTTGAACTTTATTTGAACAGAGACCAGATTTGAGTTTTCCTTTATTTTAGTATGAGTGAACTTGGTTTTAAACTGTTGTTTTCTTGGGATCCCATTAAAGAAGGTATTTCGGTCTTGGTTTTACTTTTTGACTCTTTTATTTTTTGCCTCAAATGAATGCATGGTTAGTAACGACCTTAGGAAAATAGTCTTAAAAAGTAGAGTCGTTACAACTATGTAATCAAAAGTGGTTTTTAAAAATATTAATTAATAAAAAGCACTTCAAAAATTTGATTAATTTAAAGAAATTGTAATAGGTAGCAAAAAATATTTGTACATTTATAAATCTAGTCATGATTTTGGAGATTTGACAATGTAGCAAACTTTTTTAAATCTAATTTTTATTTTTTTATTATTCTAATTTTACCCTCATTGGTGCATCAACAGATATAACAATAGTATAACCGATGTATTTTATATTTGGTATATCAATAGTATATCATTAATATATCTTATATACTTTACATTTGATATATCAGTTAGTTAATATATACCAAAACAAGGTGTATTAATAATATATTACTAATATTACTGATATATACTATTGATATACTTCTTTTTAGATATATTAGCTAAATGTTATACTCTCTATGAAGTACATCAGTAACATATGAAGGATATTTTACATATTTGATATATCACTGGTATATCTAATGATATTGAGTATATTAGTAGTATATCAGATCAGTGATATACCTAATGATATTGTATATTAGTAGTATATCAGTGATATACTTCATTGAATGATATGCTTCATCACTTTAAGTAACGAATAATTATCGATAAAGTCAAAAACAAAAATATTGTATATATAGTACAAATAATATGTAGTACTGATATACGGATTGACATACTTCATATTAGGTATATCAGTGAAATAATATACTTAAAATGAAGTATATTAGTATTATATCATTCATTTACTACTGATATAGTACTAGACAATTATATCGACTAAAAATTAATGTATCAATAAAAATTAATGTATCAATAAAAAAATTACTGTTCCGTTGTGCCATAGACTGAGGAAAGATTAAAAGAGATAGAGTATGAGTTGTATATTAATTTTTATATTAAAAGGTTCATTCTAATTCCTAGAACTTGCAATGAAGATTTTGTCACTTAATGCAATAACCTACAATTGTTTAGACTCTTAAGCAAGGTAAGTCAAGAGGATTTCATTACATTCTGTTAAAGTTTGTTTTAGAGTTGATGTCGCAACCTGATTGTTAGATCATTGTGTCTTTGAAGGATCACTGTTTACAATTAAAGAAAATTAGTCTCACTTATTTTTGGTTGTTCAACATTTCTGTGTATAGTGTGTTCCTGAATCCTGAGTAATCTGAAATGAAGTTTGGAGGTATGATTGGTTGGCTGTCTGATTTTAGAAGTGCAATTTCTATCAAACAGGTGTTGAAGAAAATTTTGGCATTGTTGTAGTTACGCCGTCATGCTGCCGAAATTTTCGGGGCATTATTGTAATAAGAATGACAGAGTTGTACAGAACATTTCATGTGTCACGACAACCAAATGAGACCTAAGTTTGAGTTACTCCTACCGTGACTTGAAACTTTCAACGAGCTATTGATTTCAATAGATACGCAAGTGAGATCGCCACTGCAACGTTTACTAAAAGGTCGTTGAGAGTAGCGAGAGGTTAACCAATAATGTAAGGAGTCTTGAACAACCGAACAAAGTTGCTAACTCTATCCTTGAAGTCACATCTCTTAGAAAGGTGTTAAGTTTATGGAAACGATGGTCAGACGGATCGATCGAGTCATGCCTTGAAATAGATGCTAGTAGCGGGTGCAGCAAACCATAAAGGGGATTTTGAGGCTCAACAACAATGGAATCAATTGAGCAAGGAGTTCCATTCTAAAATCACAAGACAGAAGAGACTAATTAAAGGACTAGAGAAGGAAATACGAGCTAAATATCCCGAGTTATCTTAGAATTTGAATCTAGAACTTTCCAAATTTAGAATCCGAGTCAAGGGCATCGATTATGTAGGCCTTAGTAGAAAGACTCAGATGAAGAGAACGAGCTCAAGTTAAAGTTATGAGGTCATTTGGGTAATAAGTTTACGCCAAGGTGTGATACTTGAGGAACAACTAGTGCTAATGCTAATTCTTGCACAAGGATAGAAGAATCGTCGTAATCGAGTGGAGCAGGTGTGTGAGCAAGCTTTCCCAAAGTATTGCAAGATTAGAAACTTTCGAGGACGAAAGTTCTTAAGGAGGAAGATTATAACGCTTGGAACTTTAAGACCTTTTAAATTTGTGTTTTAGTCCAATTTCTTGGAATTTAAATTAATTGGACTTTGAAGTTACAAGTTCAAGATAATATCGTGTTATTTGAGAATTTTGGTTAATTAGAGGTTTTTTTTAAAGAAATTAAATGTGTCAAAGGGGCATTTTTGTAATTTGGTTAAGAGAGGAATTTAGGGTTACCTTGTGCACGTTCTCCAAGGCATCATCTTCTTCCTCCCTCTTCCTTTTCACGTGAGCAGCCACCACCTGACGGCCACCCTCCTTGTTCAGCCTCGCCACCTGCCGAATACCCACGCCATCAGTGACTAGACGTCGACCAGACCTCCTGCCGCTTCATCTTCGGGAGTTCGAGGCTCGTCCAGCCGCCGGAGAACCCCAGACAAGTCGTTCAGCCGAAAGACTTCGCGTCTGCGCCAATCCACTGCAGCCGAAACCAATCCGTGCGATACTGGTCTGCCATGCTCACCGCCGTTTTGCCGGAGTTGCTTCATCCGAGTTCTTCGCCGTCAACAACAGGTGTAATCCGTGCGGCGCCGCGTGTGAGAAGCCACCGGAAAACGTCCGAAAGATGCCTGAACGGCCGACAGCTGGTTCATAGCCAAATCGAATTTGGTTTAATCGGTTCATGACGTTTTCGACCGGTTCTCTCTAATCCGACACCGGTTTCGTATAGATCGGGCCACGAACTTTCCAACGGTATGCTCCACGCCAAGCGACGACGCCGACGCGCGCCCGCCGCCGCCGCGCGCGCCGCCACGGCCGCCACGCGCCGCCACCCCGCCGCCGCCACGCGCCGCCGCCACCGCCACCACGCGCCGCCACTCTCCAGATCTGGCAAATTGCCTCCGTTTCGTGTCCTGAGTTCGTTTTAAGCGTCCGTTCGTGGTAATTTAGCCTAACGATGATTGAATTCAAAATAAGTGTCTAATTATGTAAGTTAATTAAAGAATTGATGAATGTGATTTAGGGGATTCGACTATCGAGCATGACTAAGCGAAACTTTGAGCTAGGAGCGGAATGTAGAGAGTTTCGAGCTAAGGTAAGGGATTTTTTTTACAAACGATCTTAAAAAGGGAAGTGAATACGATTTCCTGAAATATGTGTTTGTTTTAAAGGATGAAAATTGAGGAACTATTTCAAAAGGGTGAATTTCCAAAACTCATGCTTAGGGCTTGAATTTAGAAACGAATATTTCAAAGGGTTTCTCGAGAATCTCGAGTGAATGATTTTCAAAAGGTGTTGTAAGGGACCTTGTGCCGAACTTTTAATGGGAGTAAATGAAAATGGTTTTCATGATTTTATGCGAAATAGTTTATATTTTTCACATGAAAATACACAGTTGTTATTTTGAGAATACGTGATATTTTATGTGCAAATACTTCGATGTATTATGTGAAAACGAACCATTATTTTATGTGAAAGTATTCTCGTATGTTATGTATAAGGATCCCATTATTTCATGTGAGAATAGGACAGTAGTTCGTATGAGAATGTTGCATGTTTCTTACAAAAGTATGATTTGCAAACTGTCCATGAGAAAGTATGAATGATATATTGATGATGATGTTTGTGATATGTACACCATGATTATGTGACTGATGGGACCTCATGCATGTTTTGTATGCCACGAAATGAATTAACGAATAGTGTGGACATTGGTTATCCTGAGATCGCTATGTGCATGGTCAAACATGCAACAGAGACCTATGGGTCAAAGTCTGTGAGGGACTAGAAATGAAATGACTCAGGATGACCAGTCGGCCTCACAATTAAATGAACAGCCATGGATTAAAGACCTGGCAACTAAATAAACAGTCATGGATTAAAGACCTGGCAATTAAATGAACAGCCATGGATTAAAGACCTGGCAACTAAATAAACAGTCATGGATTAAAGACCTGACAATCGAATGAGCAGCCATGGATTAAAGACCTGGCAACTGAATAAGCAGTCATGGATTAAAGGCCTGACAATTAAATATGCAGCCATGGATTAAAGACCTGGCAACTCTAGAAAGTTTTAGGTCCCATCTATGTATGTAACGAATGAGTTTAGAGATCATGATTGTATGTGTATGCATATCCCGACCCCCACTTACTGGGTATTTTATAATACTCATCCCTCTACCTTTGTTGTGTCTCTCTTTGTTTTAAAATGTTTTCAGGTAGAGACGAGAGCATACCAGGCGAGTGGCATGGATGCGCTACAGAAGCCATGGGAACCAAGTCATGAATTCCACATCCATAATTTAGAAAGAATTTTTAAAAGATTATTGTCTTCCGCTTAGGTAGTACAGAGTTTTGAAACTAGAGGCCGAACTTAATTATGTTTCTTGTAAACGTTTTGTATTTCTATGGGATCCCAAATTAAATTGATTTTTATTTACCAACTTTTACTTAGTTTAAGCTCAGTTAAGGCCTCGAATGCATGCATGAGTAGTAATGTCCCTAGGAATCTATGTAAGAGAAGTAGGGGCGTTACAAAATATGCGATTTAAATTTGCCCCCTCTAAAATACATTCTCTAGATTCACCCCTATATAAATACCACATAAATTTCGATATAATTAAATGGACAAAACACATTATATTTTTATTAATGTTGACGACTCAATTCTCCATCATGCTCTTGTTCAACTCAAAAAGTAACAACAATAAATAATAAAGATTTGTTTATAACTATAAGGGAAAAAAGTTATGTATAAAGATTTCTTATAACAATAAGGGGAAAAAAGTTATGTATAAAGATTTCCTATAACTATAAGGGAAAAAAGAGTAATGTAAGAATTATTTTTTTTAAAAAAAATGTATTATAAGAATTTATTAAGTATAAGGTTGAAATTCTTTAAATCTATATTTGAGATTCATTTATCCCTAGTAAATCCATAGCCCTCTTTTGGAATAAAATGTTAAGACATTCTAAAACAGCTCTATTCTAAGATATGCATTTGCATGATAAAGAATGTAACACCCCAGAACGTTAAGTACCTTTTAAATTTGTGTTTTGGTCTAAATTCCTTAGAATTTAAATTAATCAGAGTTTGAAGTTACAATTTTCAAGATAATATAACGTCATTTGAGAATTTTTGTTAATTAGAGGCCTTTTGAAAGAAATTAAATGAGCTCAATGGCATTTATGTTGTTATGGTTAAGGAGATGGGCATTTTTGTAGTTAGAAGTTAAGGAAAGGGGCATTTTCGTAATTGTTGGTTTAAAAGAAGAGATTTAGGGTTTTCTTCCCATCTTGTTGGGCACGCTTCACGAGGGGACCCCTCTTTCTTCCTTCTTCACGATAGTCTTACCGCCGACAAGCTAACCACCCATCCAACGCTCGAGCCTCGTCGGAATCAAGCCGCCCAACCTTCGCCTCTGCAGAGTCGATCGAGTCTCGCGGGAGATCGTCGAGGGCAGAGTGTGCGGCCGCCGACGAGAGTCGAAACCCCGCAAGTTCACCGACTCCCCTCCCCACACACGGATTCGCACCGTCGACCACCGTTGCTCGGGCCGTGGAGTTCGACAAAACGCCCCGAGGTCGTCGGAGGTCGATTTCGTGGACTAACGATCGATCGGTTCGTCGGAGGTTGAGCGCCGCAGCAGAGTCGCCGAGGTCGATTTGTGGGTCGAGGTCCGATTTTTGGTTCGAGTTTTTGGGAGCGTTCGACCGGTTTTCGGACGTTCTAAGACCGGTTTTGGATAGATCGGGCCACGAGGATTTCAATGGTATGCTCCACGCTCGAGACGCGCGCCGCCGCTCTCACCCGCCACGCCGCCACGCCGCCGCCGCCGCTTTCACGGAGTCGCTCCGCCCACTGCTTTGATTTCGAGTTCGTTTTAAGCGTCCGTTTGTGGTAATTTAGCCTAACTATGATTGGATTCAAAATAAGTGTCTAATTACGTAAGTTAATTAAGGAATTGATGAATTTGAGTTAGGGGATTCGACTATCGAGCTCGACTAAAGCGAAACCTTGAGTTAAAAACGGAACGTAAGGAGCTCAGAGAGCTAAGGTAAGGGACCTTGTGCCGAATCTTTTAAATGGGATTAAAGAAAACGAATTTCAATATTTTATGTGAAATTAGTACGATATTTTACTTAAAAAGATCTAATGATTTTTACGAGAATATTCCAAGATTTTATGTGAGAATGCCTTGATATTCTATGTGAAGATATCTCAATATTTTATGTGAGTGTAATCTAGTATTTTATGCGAGATTATCTTTGTATTTTATGTAAGAATATTCCAGTATTTCATGTGAGGATATTACAATATTATCTATGAGAATATTGCATGATTATATATGTGAGTATTACACCCTATCTGATGTGGAAAGTCATGATTTGCATATCAATGATAATGGCTGTGGCATGTACACTATATTTATGTTGAATGATGGGACCTCATGCATGTTATGTATGTCATGAAATGATTTGATGAAAAATGTGGACATTGGTCTCCTGAGTGCATTATGTGCATGGTCAAACATGCATTAGAGACCCTATGGGTCAAATTACAGGGGTCTGTGAGGGACTCAATCTATACAGGGGTCTGTGAGGGACTCAAATTATTACAGGGGTCTGTGAGGGACTCAAAATGAAATGACTCGGGATGACCAATCGCCACATAAATAAAAAGGAAGTCATGGATTAAAGACGACAATATGAGAAAGTTTTAGGTCCCGTGATATGTACATTTGAACAAGTTTAAAAGTCATGATTGTATGTGTATGCATATCCCAAACCTCAGTAGCGAGGTCACACATCTGGGTATTGCTTTGCAATACTCACCCTTTCTTTAAAAATGTTTTTTGAGGTAAGGCCAAGGACGTGCAGTAGTAGTGACGGAGGCGCGTTGCTAGAACTATGGGAATAGACATGTTTTCCGCACATTTCTTTTATAACTGATGTTGTCCCTTCATACTTTCGAAGTTTAAATTTACTTTACAGATTTTCAATAGGCCATGTTTAAACTGCTCCTTTTATCGGTTTGAATGTTTTTCTTGGGATCCCTAAAGACAAATTATTTTCATTGGAGATTTAAAGATCGTTTTACCTATGTTGGCCTATAAATGCATGCATGTGTAGTAATGTCCCTAAGAGTTTAGTCATAGAAAAGTAGGGGCGTTACAAAGAAATTATGCTAAATCATAAAAAATATCCTTGAATTTTGTCCCTTATTTCAAAAATATCTCTATTCTTTCAAAAGTTTGCAGTATTGTTCTTGACCTTTCATAAAAAATGTTTCAAATCTATCCTTGAGTAGAAAAATCATTAGAATGTTGAACAAAAACCCGACATGTTCAAATATCATTCTTTCAAACTTAATCTAGACAAACATCACAGTCATCGTCACGTCATTTCAAGTTAATCGCCAAGTCAATTTTTCATCCAATATTCTAATGAATTTCTACTCCAAGAGTAGTTTTGAAACGTTATAAAATATCAATATTGCAACTTTTAAAAGAATATAGATATTTTTTAAACAAGGGGCAAAGTTCGTGAATATTTTTTATAATTTAGTCTAGAAATTATATTAAGATGATCAAAAGCATGAAATCATATATTCATGTTATTTCTCCTTATGTATTTAGACAACCATACAACTAATAATTACCAATTCAAATAATTTAGAACAATTAATTAACCACATAAGGAAGAAAACTCAACGTGTGCTTGACATATTTAAAGTACTCAAACATAACGTGTGCTTGACATATTTAAAGTACTCAAACATGACTAAAAATAATTTCTCATTTAGTAGTATTTAATTAAAATCTTAAAGATTGGTTAAAAAAGAAAATTGGACTGATTCAAAACGATTTTAGTTTTTTAAATTTTCTTATACAAAAAATCGTTTTAGAAATGAAAAAAAAAAAAAAATGAAAGGCACTTAAAAGAGATTTTAGAGAAAACATTTAACTAATTTTGGTTTGAAAACAATACTTTTATAACAAATGCTTTTCTCAAAGCACTTTTTTTTTATTATTATTAAACACACATGTCAAAAACAGTAGAAGGTGAACCAAATCCTTTGCATATATTAAATTTTCCTTGCATTTAAAATTCTTTCCATCATTAGACACTCCATTGGATATAAGAAGGGAAAGTGGCCAAACCCTTGACACACGAATTGAAAGAAAGAAAAAAAAAAGTGCTTAGAAATGAATCATTTGGTAAATTTCTGTGCCATTTCATATCTTGTTTTGATATTGTCTATGGTTAGTAAGCCATGTTTTGCAAGCTCTCAACATCCTTTTATGCCATGGTCAGTATCCATTTTAGACGAATTGAGTCCAGGCAAATCTCTATTTGTGCAATACAAATCAAAAGATAATGATTTGGGTCCTCAAATCGTCCCGGTAGGTCAGAAGTACACTTATTTAAATTCGCTGAGAATTTTTTTGTAACTACGCTTTTTTGGTGCACTTTAAAAACCACGACAAATCAACATGCAACGTTCGAGGTATTTTGGCGAGAGAATCGTGATTGACTCTCTTATAGATGCAACTATGCAACTTGTGTTTGGGTTGTTAAAGACGATGGCATTTATATTCTAAACATTCCTAAAAATTTCTTGGAGTATATTCATCCTTGGGAATAGTTTTCATCTGAGTACTGTAAAATTTTTGAAATTCTAGCACATTTTAATTGGAATAAGCTAATACATGTATGGTATGTAATAGCAACATGGTTTCCTTTCACATTTATTATTCTGTTGGGTTTTGTGTAAAAATCTATTGGGCTAAGCTCAATTATTAATGAAAGCTAAGTAAATTAAATTCAAATGGTGTCTAGCTTGTGTCTAAATGTTGCATGGCTTATTGTTTTGAAAAGTTTAGCTTTAAGGCTAAGCTCCCTATATTTGAACTGGGGTTCGAAATGTGGAGATCCAATTTTATGAAAATATCGATGTCAGCAAAAATTAAAAGAAAAAAACATGAAAATGATTCAAATTTAGAAAGAAATTATGGAAAACATAAAAATTAATGGAAATTTTATGAATTCATTAGAGGTATTCCTATTCTAACTTAATTATGATGTAAATCATCGTTTTGCGGGAAATATTCATAGGTTGAAGTAATATTTGTATGGTTATTTGTAAAAAATATATTAATAGTTTTATAATATTAAAATTGTATAAAGAGATAATATTATAATTAGTGATGGTGGGAGAGACGGGATTGAGAGAGAGCTAAAGATCAATTGTAGAGGCTATAATTAAATATATCTTTACTGTAAATATTACACATAATAGATGTCCATGCAATGTGCCCTACTCATGCCAAATGGCAAAGCCTCCTTAGTCATAGTGTTCTCCATGTGTCCATCTCTTACCAATGCTTGGTGTCCAATTGTACCAACTCACCCTTGCCAAATTGCCTATAAATAGTTGTTGTAATAGTGTTTGTAAGACACATCCATTTGGTGAAATTAGACCAATTCTCTTCATTCTCTCCCACTTTCTTTTATTTATTTATTTATTTAATTTTTGCCATAATCTTCCACTATCTCATTATTAATATTATATATATATTCATATTAAATTCTAATTTTCTTTTATTATTATTATTATTATTATTATTATTATATTATTCTTATTATATTATTATTATTAATAATAATAATATTATATTAGTATTTTAATATTAATAAAATTATACCCAGTTTCCAACCTATTTTTACAACACGTTATCAGCACGAAGCTCTGCCGATTTTTCCACTAAAGGTAAGTCCTCCGGGTAAGCCATTTTTTTAATAATAAAATATTATTTTGCATGTTTAATTGATTTCCTAATGTAAATGCAATTTCTTTTTATGTAACGTCCCGAAAATTTTTTTCAGGACTTTTTAGGTTGTGTTGGGATTAATTTATTAGAAATTTAAAATTAATTGGGGTTTTGGGCCTTGTAATTTAATGAAAGGTTGTGTAAATTAAGGTGGTTGTTTAATTAAAGACATTTTGAGAGCTTTTGAATAAGTTTAGGGGCATAATTGTGGTTTGGTTAAAGAAGGGGGGCTTTTTATAGATCTACTTAAAGAAAGGGGCAAAAAGGTAAAAGAATGTAAATTAGGGTTGTTGGAGGCCCTTTTTGTCTTGTAGCAACACACAAACCAAGGAACTATTCTTCTTCTTCCCTATCTCTTCCCTTCACGACAAGCAGCCTCCATGGGAGGGCTTTCAAGCTTGTCCAACCAACCCTCCTTGTCGGCATTAGCACCCTTAGTCGAGCAACCGTCGAAAGCTCACCGGCCGATCAATGCCCTGCACAGTGCGAGTTCACCGCCGCCATGATACCTGACCTCCATCGAAACCCAACCACACGCGAGAACCCTTCTTCGTCTTCGTCGGACTCGCGACTGAAGTTGGTTACCGCAACGCCACGTCAGATCTAAGCCAAAATCCGCCTGAGCAGCAGATCGGCAACGTCGGGGCCACTGCTCTATTGTCGGTTGCAACCATTCACGGACGAGCGTCGCGCACGAAACACGCCGGACCTGCAGCCACGCCGACGTCGACCGGTTCACAAATTTGGTTTGGTCGGTTCGTCGCTTTCTAAGTTGGTTTTCAAAGGCTCGACACCGGTTTCGTGTAGATCGGCAAGTGGGCTTTCTGAATCTGTACTCCATGCGCTGAATCGCGCCGCCGCCGGCCGACCACCCGCCGCCGCTCGCCGGAATTAGCTCAACCCGACCAGTTTCGAATGCCAAGTCCGTTTTAAGCCTCTGTTTTGGTAAATTTGCTTGATTATTGTTAGATTCTTCAAGTATTTGTTATTTAGGCCTCCAAGTTTGTTAAATTATCTCATTAATTTGATTTAGGTGGTTGAGATCGTAAGAGCACGAAATAGAAGGGTTCTGAGCCTAACCGAATTAAGAATTTAATTCAAGGTTCAAGAAAGTGCTTGAAGTAAGAGATCGAACTTCGGTCTTTTAGAACGAAACTTAAGGTAAGGGACTTTCTACGAATAATTTCGAAAAAGGGAATAAATATGGTTTCTAGAAGATTTATTTAAAACATGAAATTCAATGATTTATTTCAAAGAGCGATTTTCCAGGATTTATGCTTAAGGCTCGAAAATGAATATTATGATGGTCTGAGAGGACCTGATCAGAAATTATTACAAAGTATTTAAAAATGAGTTTTGACACAGTTATGTATAGTTATGCATATTGAGATTTTCAGTTATGTCATTGTGTTAAATATGTATCTCAAATTATAAACGCATTTACTATTATTATTGATTGACTCTAGTTTAAAGTTATGAAAGTTATGCCATGATATCATGTTTTATGTGATTGTTGCATCATTCTGATTGGATGTGTATATGTGTTTGAAGAATGAGACCTCATGCATATTGTATGTATATGAACATGTAATGCAGGCTGTGACAATTGGTCTCCTGAGAATTTATGCATGGTAAAACATGCATCAGAGCCCCTATGGGTCAAAACTTATAGGAGACTGTGAGAGACTCAAATCTTATAGGGGTCTGTGAGGGACTCAAAACTTAAAGGGGTCTGTGAGGGACTCAAATCTTATAGGGGTCTGTGAGGGACTCAAACCTATAGGGGCCTGTGAGGGACTCAAAAAAGACTCAGGTAGACTTAATTGACCGCACTTAGCCAAAGAGGAAAGTCATGATTTTACGAAAGGATTTTTAGGTCCCACAATAGATAGTTTTATGATTTCAAAAGTCACGAATAACAGTCATGTATAAAAGTCATGTTTGAAAGAAAGTAATGTTGCATGTGATTGCATTTCCCGACCCCCACTTACTGGGTATTTTATAATACTCACCCTTTTTCCCTCGTTTTGTTTTCTCTATTTAAAATGTTTTCAGATAAAGGCGAGGGCATACCAAAGTAGCGGCGGGGATGCGCTATGAAGCCATGAGCAGAGACATGATTTTTCCGCATACATAATTTAGAAAGTATATTTTTAGGTGATTTTAATCCACTTATGTAGCCTAGCAATCTTAAATTGAGGCCAAAGTCAGTTATGTTTTTATTAAATGTTTTGTATTATGGGATCCCAAAATTAAATCGATTTTAATTATCAATTTTTATTTATGAAAAGTTATTTAAGGCCTCGAATGCATGCATGAGTAATAATGTCCATCGGAATTCATGTTATAAAAGTAGGGGTGTTACATTTTATATAAGATTACTATTGCAAATCTTGCAAAATTAGAATTTGCGGCCTTGGATATTAATGGAAATAACTACTCGTCATGGGTCCTTGATGCTGAGATCCATTTAGACTCCATGAATCTTGGAGAAACAATTAAAGAAGGAAATGATGCATCAAATCAAAAAAAAGCGAAAGCCATGATCTTCCTTCGCCATCATCTTCACGAAGGATTGAAAATGGAGTATCTTACAATAAAAGATCCCTACATTCTATGACAAGTGTAACGCCCACCATATCCTAGTATTATTAAATTCAAGTTGGTGTTTAATTTTCAAGAAAAATTCATGTTTTAAATCAAGTTGAAATCTTTTATATCTTCTTATTTGGGTTGTTTAATGTTTAGAATTTTAGTTTGAGACACTATGGTGGGTTGATTTTAAAATGAAGGGCAAATTGGTAAAAGGCTTTTGATTAGGGTTGATAGACACTTTGTCTTCTAGTGCACACACAAATCAAGGACTACTATTCATTATATTTTTCCTTCTCCCTCCATTCACGAACAGCCCCCTCCACCCTCTGTTTTCTGTTCAACCCCCAGCCACCGATCGCATCCTCCAGCTGCCGGTTCTTCTGCTTCATTGTTAGAGTTCCTCGCCGCCGGTCAGCACGCACATTCGTTCACTGGACGAGGCAGTCCGTTAAGCCGCGTGCCCAACCAAATCGCGAAGTGGGTTGCTGCAGCAAACGTCGTCCGTCCTTCTTCCGACCGCAGCAGCACGACTCCGGCGACTCTTCTTCGTGCTGCACGCCGCCGCAACTCCAACCCGATGCTACCGCTCGTCGTTGTTGCTGGCCGGCCGCGGAAGTATTCTTCTTTGCAGGTCCTTGAAGCTAGCGGTTCGATTTTTGGTTCGGGTTTTTGAGGGAGTTTTCGATCGGTTTTTGAAGTTATAGGACCGGTTTTGGATAGATCGGGCCACAAGGATTCCAACGGCTTACTACACGCCCCGAGACGCGCCGCCGAACCACCTCCACGCGCCGTCGTGCTCCGGCCACGCGCCGCCGCTCTCCAGATCTGGCAAATTGCCTCCGTTTCGTTCCCCGAGCCCGTGTCAAGTTGCTGTTAGTGGTAATTTGACTTATCTATTATTGAATTCGAAAATAAGTAATTATATGTGTTTTAAACAAGAAATTGGATTGGATTTAGGGAACTAAAGTATCAAGCATGTTTGAGCGGAACTTTGAGCTAGGAGCGGAACTTTAGGAGTTTCAAGCTAAGATGAAGTAAGGGATTTTCTACAAATGATTTCGAAAAGAGGAGTAAACACGGTTTCTGAAACAGTTAATTTAAAGAGTTGAAATTCAAGGATTTATTCCAAAGGGTGAATTTCCAAGAATCAGGCTTAGGGCTTGAATTTAGGAAACGATTTTTTCAAAGGGTTTTTTCGAGAATCTTGAGTGAATGATTTTCAAAAGATTTAGAAAGGAACTTGATGATTTAAGGGTTGAGAGGACCCGAGCCGAAATGATTTCAAAGTATTTAAAAATAAGTCTTGACACAGTTATGTATAGTTCTGCACATTGAGATTTTCAGTTATGTCATTGTGCTAGTTATGCACCTTAAATTATAAACGTATTTATTACTGATGATTGATTGACTCTAGTTAAAGTTATGAAAGTTATGTCATGATCTTAAGTTTTATGTGATCGTTGCATCATTCCTGAATGTATATGTATATGAGTTTAAAGAATGGGACCTCATGCATATTGTATGTATATGAACATGTCATGTAAGTCAGCGGCAATTGGTCTCCTGAGAATTTATGCATGGTAAAACATGCATCAGAGACCCTATGGGTCAAACTTATAGGAGTCTGTGAGGGACTCAAACTTATAGGGGTCTGTGAGGGACTCAAACTTATAGGGGTCTATGAGGGACTCAAACCTATAGGGGTCTGTGAGGGACTCAAAATGAAAAGACTCAGGTAGACTCAATTGACCACGCATAGCCAAAGAGAAAAAGTCATGATTTTATGAAAGAAAGTTTTAGGTCCCATTATAGAAAGCTTTATGATTTTAAAAGTCATGAATAATAGTCATGTTTAAAAGTCAGGTTTGAAGGAAAATCATATGCATGTGTTTGCATTTCCCGACCCCCACTTACTGGGTATTTTATAATACTCACCCCTTTACCTCTGTCGTGTTCTCTCTGTTTTAAAATGTTTTCAGGTAAAGGCGAGAGCATACCAGGCGAGTGGCAGGGATGCGCTACAGAAGCCATGGGAACCGAGTCATGATTTCCGCATCCATGATTTAGAAAGAATTTTTAATGATTTTGGTCTTTCGCTTATGTAACATAGAGTTTTGAAACTAGAGGCCGAACTTAGTTATGTTTCTCGTAAACGTTTTGTATTTCTATGGGATCCCAAATTAAATTGATTTTTATTTATCAACTTTTACTTACTTAAGGCCAGTTAGGGCCTCGAATGCATGCATGAGTAGTAATGTCCCTAGGAATTTATGTTATAAAAGTAGGGGCGTTACAACAAGGCTTGAAAGAAAGGTATGATCATAAAAAAACAGTTATTCTTCCAAAAGCTCGTTATGATTGGTTGCACCTGATGTTGCAGGACTTCAAATCAGTAAGTGAATATAATTCCACATTATTCAGAATTAGTTCAAAATTAAAATTATGCGGAGAAAAGATTACTGATGTTGATATGTTAGAGAAGACATTTTCCACTTTTCATGTCTCGAATATGCTCCACTCAAAGACAATATCGAGAGAAAGGCTTTAAAAAATATTCGAAACTAATTTCATGTCTTCTCGTGGCTGAACAAAATAACGAGCTATTAATGAAAAATCATGAATCTCGACCATCTGGAGCAACACCATTCCCTGAAGTGAATGCTGTGAATTTCAATAATCGTGGTTGAGGTCGTGGTCGTGGTCGAGGTCGGGACCGCAGTAGAGGAAGAAATACCTATTTTCGTGATGGGCATTATAATTTTAAGAAACCCACACGAACTGATGATCATAAAGGAAAAGCTCCACAAGATAGGAGTTCAAAAGGTGATGAACATAAATGTTTCGGTCTTGGAGTGATGGCCTTTGGTCATGTATGTACACATGCGTGACGTCAAAACACCTTGTTGATCTCTATCAAACTTCTCTAAAGGGAAAAGGAAAAGGGAAGAATGTGGAGGTGAATCTTGCCATTCAAGAAGATGATGTGTTTGATCCCTCCAATATGGTGCATCTTGATGTGGCTGATTATTTTGAGTCTTCTGGAGAGAAAATTGATGCAATCAAACAAGTAGATGATGCTTTGTATGAAGATATATAATTAAGTAATGCTTGTAATTATAGTATGTTTTTTTTTCTTGTTTTTGTATATATATTTAGGACTTTTTGTAATCGCTTTTCTTTTCTTATCAATGAAGAAATATGGACAATTTCAATATGTTGAGTAATCCGAAAATGAGCAATGAGGATTTATGTTTAGTGAGATCGCGCAACTACGCATTACGATACTTATAAACAGAAAATATTTTTCTAAATTGACAATGCTGGAAGCAAAAATCAATACTATATCAGGTTCTGCAGACCTATTTTACAACAATTTACAACAGGAAAGAGGTGGAACTGAAATGATATCATTGTTGACAACATTTTTGCTTATAATGTTGCTCACGATATTATTCATGAAAGTGACGATTTTGATCCAAAATCTATCGATGAATGTAAACGTAGAAAGGATTGGCCAAAGTGGAAAGAAGCAATCCAAGTAGAGTTGAACTCACTTTCAAAACGTGAGGTTTTTGGACCAGTAGTCCTAACACCAGAAGGTGTTAAACCTGTGGGATACAAATGAGTATTTGTAAGGAAAAGAAATGAAAAGAATGAAGTCACAAGATATAAAGCGAGACTTGTTGCACAAGAATTCTCGCAAAGTCCTGGTATAGATTTTGAGGAGACATATTCTCCTGTGGTGGATGCAATAACGTTAAGATATTTGATTGGCCTGACTGTATATGAAAAACTTGATATGCATCTAATGGATGTAGTCACGACGTATTTATATGGATCTCTGGATAATGACATTTATATAAAAATCCCGGAAGGATTTAAAATACCAGAAACATATGAATCAAGTCCTCGGGAATTGTATTCAATAAAGTTATAGAGATCATTATATGGATTAAAGCAATCAGGACGAATGTGGTATAATCGCCTGAGTGAATATGTGTTGAAAGAAGGATATCAAAATAATCCAATATGTTCGTGTGTTTTTATAAAGAAATCTCAGTCATGATTTGCTATTATAACTGTATATGTTGATGACTTAAATATAATATGAACTCCTGAAAAGTTATCCAAGGCAATAGAATATCTTAAGAAAGAATTCGAGATGAAAGATCTTGGAAAAATAAAATTTTGCCTTAGTTTGCAAATTGAACATTTAGCAGATGGGATATTTGTTCATCAATCAACTTATACAGAGAAAATCTTAGAAAAAATTTATATGGATAAAGCACATCCATTGAACATTCCAATGGAAGTTCGTTCACTGGATGTAAAGAAAGATATATTTCGACCTCGAGATGATAATGAAGAACTATTTGGTCCTGAAGTACCATATCTTAGTGCAATTGGTGCACTTATGTATCTAGCTAATAACACAAGACCGGATATTGCATTTTGAAGAAATTTATTAGCTAGATATAGTTCATGTCCTACAAAAAGACATTGGAGCGGAGTTAAGCATGTACTTCGATATCTTCGAGGACGATTGAAATGAGTTTATTTTATTCTAACAAATCAAGTTTTGATCTAGTTGGTTATGCAGATTTCGGTTATCTATC
Organism: Trichosanthes cucumerina; assembly: GCA_036507285.1. NCBI lineage: Eukaryota > Viridiplantae > Streptophyta > Magnoliopsida > Cucurbitales > Cucurbitaceae > Trichosanthes > Trichosanthes cucumerina. The sequence goes on along the minus strand of CM071842.1, from coordinate 7,270,491 downwards.
CGATCCACACAAACCTAGATCTCGCATGCAAGTTATCTATTTACATGTGGAGGAACCGCTATATCATGGCGATCGGTGAAGCAGACCATCACGGCCACTTCTTCGAATCATCATTTGAAATTCTCGCAATTCACGAGGCAAGTCGAGAATGTGTATGGCTAAGATCGATGACACAACACATTCGTGAGACATGTGGATGGTCTTCTAGTAAACATCCTCCAACAATATTATTCGAAGACAACATAACATGTATAGCTCAAATCAAAGGAGGATATATCAAAGGAGATAGAATGAAACATATCTCTCCAAAACTTTTCTACACTCATGACCTTGAAGAAAATGACAACATCTCAGTACAACAAATTTGTTCGAAGGATAACTTGGCGGACATATTTACAAAAGCATTACCAACTACAACATTTGAGAAATTGGTTCACAGTATTGGGATGCGAAGACTCAGAGATCTCAAGTGATGTCGTCATGAGAGGGAGTAAATGTATTATATAAAATATGTACTCTTTTTCCTTCACTAGGGTTTTTATCCCATTGGGTTTTTCCCTAGTAAGGTTTTAACGAGGCATATTTTATATAAATGAGCATCTAAGGGGGAGTATTGTAAATATTACACATAATAGATGCCCATGCAATGTGCCCTTCAATACTCATGCCAAATGGCAAAGCCTCCATAGCCATAGTGTCCTCCATGTGTCCATCTCTTACCCATGCTTGGTGTCCAATTGTACCAACTCACCCTTGCCAAATTGCCTATAAATAGTTGTTGTAATAGTCTTTGTAAGACACATCCATTTGGTGAAATTAGACCAATTCTCTTCATTCTCTCCCACTTTCTTTTATTTATTTATTTAATTTTTTCCATAATCTTCCACTATCTCATTATCAATATTATATATATATTCATATTAAATTCTAATTTTCTATTATTATTATTATTATATTATTATTATTATATTATTCTTATTCTTATTAATATTATATTAGTATTTTAATATTGATAAAATTATACCCGGTTTCTATCCTATTTTTACAACAATCTTGGCATTTCCTCGATATTTTGGAAAAATAACGGTGCATTTGGTTAGTATCTTGAAAAACATAAATTTAAATACAAAGAGATTCAATTAAGAAAATAAGGTGAGTGGTAACACATTTAAAACCTAGATCCTAATTTAAATAATTGTTCACAATGTTTAAATAATATATTTATAAGTAATAATAGTAGCTACAAATTTAAATATTAGGTTGTATTTTAACTATTATTAATTTATTAATCGACAAATTTATGTTATAAAATTTATATAATTATTGTTGAAAATATATGATATAATTTACCAACAAAAGCTTAGCTCAATTTGCATTAAGTATGAATTCTTTTAAAATTCGAAGCCCTTTATGGAAGGAGATGCAGGACCTCGATGTATTTGAGGAGAGGTTGGTGAACGAAAGTTGTTGGGACTCGAGCTGGTCCAGGGAACAAATGAGGTCGTATAAAGAATCAGGGCGAGGATGCTAACATCGCAGAGTAGGCAAAAGAGTTATGCCGACGTGAGGCGAAGAGAGTTGGAATTTGTCGTTGGAGACCACGTTTTTCTGAAAGTTGCACCAATGAGGGGTGTTTTGCAATTTGGTAAGAAAGGGAAGTTGAGCGCTATATTCATGTTGGGTTTTATGCCCTAAAACTCGTAGTTTGTAAATAATGTTCTATTTAAATCAATAAAGCGTTATTGTTATTAACAAAGAGTTATTGTTGACTCATTCGTTTCTTCTGACCATTGACTCAATCACCTTCACACCTTTCCAGAGATGTGACACATTAAGGGTGGAGTCCTAGCAACCTCATTTAGTTGTTCACGATTCTCTAAATTGTCGAGCAATCTTTCACGCTCCTTGGCAACCTTATAATGAACGTTGTAGCGACAATCTCCCTCTCAAATTAAAACACTTAAGGTTGTAATAAATCAAACGACCTTTGTCTCATAACTTTCACTTGGTACATTGGCTAGTTAGCCACTGACAGGGAAATATCTTTTCTGATGAACCTCAGTCATGTATTTATTTAACTTTGGGTCTGTCTATTGCACATCACACCTCACTACAAGCTCTAAAGTCATGAGAGGAGTAATTTAAACTTAGGTCTCATTGTTTGTTATGTCGCATGGATCATTCCAGACAACTTTACCAATCTTACGACCAAAATGCTCCAGAAAAATCGGCAACATATGGTGACGTAACTGTAGTAATCCCCAAAATTTCTCTCATACCTGACAAACATAAGGTTGCACTTATAAATTCAGATAACCAAACCATCATGCCTTCAAACTTCAACTCAAGACTACTTAAGATACACCATATGCAGGAATGTTGAACAAACCAAAACAAAGGTTAAACTAAACTTCTTTAGAAACTTTAAACAATAAATGTAACGCCCCTACTTTTCTATGACTATAATTCCTAGGGACATTACTACACATGCATGCATTCTTAGGCCAAAGGACATAAAACAATATTTAAATCTCCACTTTTAGCAAATTATCTTTAGGGATCCCGTTAAAACATTCAAAACATGTGAAAGAAACAGTTTAAGCTTGGCCTACTTAAAATCCTGAAAATAAATTTAAACTTCGAGATCATAAAATGACAACATCAGTTATTAAGGAAAATATGCGGAAAACATGACTATCCCCATGGTTCTGACAACGCGCCTCCGTCACTCGCCCCGCACGTCCTGGGCTTTACCTGAAAAATATTTTAAAAAGAAAGGGTGAGTATTGCAATACAATACCCAGTAAGTGACCTCGCTACCGAGGTTTAGGATATGCAAACACATACAATCATGACTTTTAAACTTGGTCAAAATGTTCATATGTGGGACCTAAAACTTTCTCGTATCAACATGACTGTAATACATGACTTCCTTTTTCTTTAAATGGTTAATTGGTCATCTTGAGTCATTTCATTTTGAGTCCCTCACAGACCCCTGTAATTATTTGAGTCCCTCACAGACCCCTGTATGGATTTGAGTCCCTCACAGACCCCTGTATGGATTGAGTCTCTCACAGACCCCTGTAAACTTGACCCATAGGGTCTCTAATGCATGTTTGACCATGCATACAATGCACTCAGGAGACCAATTTCCACATTTTACTTCAAATCATTTTATGGCATACATAACATGCATGAGGTCCCATCATTCAACATGACTATAGTGCACATGTCATGAAACATTATCATTGATATGCAAATCATAACTTTTCACAACAGTTTGAAGATAGTACTCTTGTATGAAATCATGAAATATTCTCATATAAAATACTGTAATATTCTCACATGAAATACTGGAATATTCTTACATAGAATACTAAGATATTCTCACATAAAATACAGAAATATGTTCACATAAAATATTGAGATATTCTCACATAGGATGTCAAAGTATTCTCACATAAAATATTGGAATATTCTCACGTAGAATAACAAACTAAACTCGCATTAATTAATGAAATTCATTTTCTTTAATCCCATTTAGAAAAGTTCGACACAAGGTCCCTTACCTCGAGCTTTGATCTCACACTTTCCTTCTAATTCTTAAGTTAACGGTCCCTTCCAAATAACCTGTAAACCAAGAATTCTTCTAATTAAATCATCCTACCACAAACTCATCCAATATAAAGAGTCTAAGTACATAAGTGTCTATGATTCTTACTTTGCTCCAATTACCTTGACTCCGAAGAATAAACCGAACGTTACTTTGTTTGCTCCAAAACTTGGGAGTCTTGATACCGAAATTCGGCTCGTTCCTACAATATTTTCACGCGAATCAGATCTAAATAATTCTATATTCCAAAATCGAAGAGGGTTTCGCGTGGCTCACCTAATTGTGAGTTCCACGTGAAGGGAAAATAGGAGGTACGGATTCGGTCTGTCGTGGTGAACTCCGAGGCGGCCGACGCGTGAAGCTCGGAGGGGTGGCGGCGCCCGACGTGAACGCTCCGTATTTGTAGGGCTCGATGGCTAGGAACAGCAGCAGCAGTGATATGAGCGTTAGGCGGGGGGCGCGCGAGTTTCGTGGATAACGGCGGCCCTACGAGTCCGGCGTACTCGGCGTTGATGCGGTTGGTTTGCTTGAAAGGCGGGCGCGGCGTGACCACGAGCGATCGGCGACGCGCGAGTCTCGGCAGCGGTCGGTGGCGGCGAGACCGAGCAAAGAACGCGCGGCGGTCCGAGGGTCACGGCTGCGCTTGTCGGCGAAGTTCGGCGTGTTTAATCGCACGAGGGCCCGGTTCTTTGTGGCGCGGAGGACGTTGAGCTACGGGTGGGGTGTTTTCCTGCTGCGCGGCGGTTGAAAAATTTCGGGGGGAGGAGGCTAGGGTTTCGGCTAGAGCAAGGAGAAGAAGAGGAGAAGATGGTGATGATTGTAGGGTTAGGGTTTTCTTTTGGTTGTAAGATTAAGGAGGCTAAATACTCAAAATTAGGTTAAATTCCCAAAAGTCCTATATAATCCTCATTTATGCATTAATAACTAAAGTGCCATTGTCACTTCCTCTTCCTTTAATTTTATGAGAAATTTCATCTCAAAGAAAACAATTTGCTTAAGCCCACATGAAATGAAGGGTTCACTCACACCGAGCTTGATAACATTTACTAAACCGACCCAACATAAAGATTGTTAGAACGATAAATAAAATAAACAGTTAGTACCTGTGGTTGTGGTCATCACAATAAAACTTAACAGACAAGATAATCTAGCAATTCTGTCACGAACTCAACTCTGAAAATGAAATATAAAAGAGTGTGATAGAACCTTCTTGATTTACTCTATTCTGGTGCATAACCAAAAATGAAATATCATGCCAAATATCAATACTTTTATTGCAAGTTCTGGACCATGCATGAAGAAACTTAGCCCATGTCCCTCTACTTAACACCCAGGCATAGAAATAAACCTTTTAGTATCATAATAAGGCATAAGCTAACCCCTTCTTAACAATATCATCGTGACCCTAACCTTTAGTACCACTAAAACAATTAATTCCAAAGCTTAGAGGCAATTATTCTTCTTCCTTTTAATAACCTTGGATAAGTTCTATTTCCAACTTTTCTAAACTTTTAACTTGTCTGACTATGAAGCCTATAAAGGTTTCATCTCAATTCCACTTATAGGTTTCAATAACTCTGTTGGTTTCTGTCTCGGTGTTTTTACTTACTGTCAAACTAGACACCTCAAATTCTTGCGGTCTAAAATTATAGAAACTTGTTTCACAAGGCTCATTCTACACAAATGAGTTCCCTTCCGAATAAACTTTGTTCGAGAATGGCTATTTTCGAGAATTTCTAAACAATTGCTTGTAGTGACCTACTATACCCAGAAAGCATCTTACTTCAGTGACAGTGATTGGGTAAAGTCACTGTGTCACTACTTTCACCTTCGCAAGACTCACAACGACTCCTGCCCTTGACAATAACACATCCTAGGAAGGACACTTGTCTAAGTCAAGATTCATTCTTGAAGAACTTTATATAGAACTCATTTATCCTAAAAAAAAATTAACAAAACCCTTTTAAGTTGTTCTTCAAGTTCCTCCTCAAACTTAGAATACACCAAGCTAATGTCAAACAACACGACCATCAAAGTATCCAAGATTTCCTTGAGTACTCAATTTATTAGGTCCATAAACTCTGTAGGCGCATTAGTAAACCCAAACAACATTATTGTACATTCAAAATATCCATAACACAATCTAAAAGCTATTTTGGGATGTAACAATTTTTTATCCCTGACTGACAACAACTTGACCTCAAATTCCTTTAAGAGTATATTGTTGCTTCGTGTCATTGATCGAAAAGATCACCCAATCGAGGAAGAAGATATTTACTCTTAGCAGTGAATTCCTTTAACTCTTTGTAACCTATGCACAAACATATAAATACACCTTTCTCCTTTACGATCAACATTAATCTTGTTTAGGGCGATACACTAAAATGATCTCATCTCAAAGATCCTGTACTTACACCTTGAGCTCTTTTGACTCTGTTGAATCATCCTGTAAAAGATATTAGAAATAACTGATGCTTTCTGCCTTAACTTCATGCTCAAGTTTACTTTATGTGCTAATGGCAGTTTCGAAAGACCAAACTTACTTTTCTCGAACTTGATCTTTTCTCATTCAGTCAAATTGAGACCCTTTTCAGTTTCTTGCACTAATTTGGTTATAAAATAAAAACCTCTAAAACATCACTTAAGAGACCATCAACCTATCCTTTGCTAAGTAAATTTTTCAATTTCAATCCAATGGTCCTTGACCACTATAACTGTATGAATTTCAAAATTAAAGAGGTTTCTCAGTTCGGCTCCTACCTGACAAAGACGAATCTCACCAAAACTTTCATCTAATATTCAAATCATTAATGTTTAGCCCTCCGCTCGAGGGAAAGAAAACTTTAAGCCAAAAAGAAATTTCAAAGTTGAAATCTTATACAATTTCTCCCAACTTATATATGCCAAACATAAAGTTGGAATTAGTAGCGAAACCCCTTATATTAATTCCAAAAGGTTAAACACACAAATGAGCATGTGAGTGTCAACTTGCGCACAAGTATCCGAAGTCCAGTCAATCAACTCTTTTATGTTTCTCAAACCAAAACTCTATCTCTTTACTTTTCCTCTTCATACTCGCCTTTGTTAAGATCATCAAGCTTATGGTATTACCTTTGAAAGTTTAGCTTCCACTTCATAACTAGCACTCCATCTTCCATTTAAGTCTCAAGTTCTTTTTCAAACTACTTTGACTTCTTGTGTTTCACATCAACTAGGATGGATCTTTTAAAGAGAGTTTTTCATAATACAACCTATAGTTTATCTTTAAGTTTTCATATTCCTTTGGCATGGCATAATGGTCATACACATCTTCTCTTTTAGAAGTTCCGTTCAAAATACAAGAACTTCAATATTCTGTTCCTTTAAAAACAAACTTTAGCTATTTAAAGCTGATTTTCTCTTCACCTTTCAACTCTTTAGATTTCATGTCCATGTACTTTATTGATGGTGAAGAAACTTTCTTTAAGACTAATGAAGTTGGACACCCCATAGAGGCATATATACTACACACCTCATGACCTTTCCATCCATTTGGCCCGACACGTAAAAATAAGATCAAAACATTTTACCGAACACATTCAAACCTTGAACTCTTCGAGAGTAATCATAACATTTATCTTTTAGAGTTGTACTTAAGGAACTTAGTTGCTTAGTAATCTTTTAAACGACTTCAGTCCCTTAAGACTTACTCTTCCCTCCTTAATCTAAACCGAATCTTTTCAATAACGCACAACATGTGCTTTATGTCAATAACCTCCCTTTAAGTATGAACATTTTTAACTCTTACATTTTCTTTTCTACCATTAATAATAGGGATCACACACATTCATTTTTCCTCAACTTAGAATCACATCATGGTCAATGGTCATATCATATAGATATAGTTTCATATATAAACATTATCTTTCTATAAACAACAATACAAACCATGCATTCTGTAACGCCCCAGGCCCAGGATCCTCTGCAATCTGGCTGCGTCACTATATCATCCATGACTGCTTGTAAGAGTGAAGACACTGCCCCCACAAACCAACACGGGGTCCTTTCAGCATGCTTTGTCCTCACTCACATGCTCCCTAGGAAAATTCCCAGGAGGTCACCCAACATAGGATTGCTCCAAGCCAAGCACGCTTAGCTGTGGAGTTCTTATGATTGAGCCACCGAAAAAGAAGGTGCACCTTGTTTGTATAGGTAGTAGCTATCAATTCTTTTAAGTCTTTCTCAACTATACTTTCATATCCTCATGGTCACTCTCATGTACCCATTTTCCTCGGGTATCATACTTCATGTCCTCAGGATCCCTTTCATTCAGATGTGGGCTCGGTTCATTCATGTACCCCACTTCCTCGGGCGTCACATGCCCACCAGCTTCCGCCTTGGTTCGTCCCCGAACCACATCTTACTGGGAGAGGTTCCGCTCTGATACCATTTGTAACGCCCCAGGCATGGGGCGTTACAAATATCATCCATGACTGCTTGTAAGAGTGAAGACACTGCCCCCACAAACCAACACGGGGTCCTTTCAGCATGCTTTGTTCTCACTCACATGCTCCCTAGGAAAATTCCCAGAAGGTCACCCAACATAGGATTGCTCCAAGCCAAGCACGCTTAACTGTGGAGTTCTTATGATTGAGCCACCGAAAAAGAAGGTGCACCTTGTTTTTATAGGTAGTAGCTATCAATTCTTTTAAGCCTTTCTCAACTATACTTTCATATCCTCATGGTCACTCTCATGTACCCATTTTCCTCGGGTATCATACTTCATGTCCTCAGGATCCCTCTCATTCAGATGTGGGCTCGGTTCATTCATGTACCCCACTTCCTCGGGCGTCACACATTCACATTCTTTCTTAGCTCAAAAGTACATTAAGCTCGTATCTTAGATACGTATGGTGTTACATATAAATGTACACACTTTTCTTTTCATGAATAAAACGAAACCTTATTTGAAAAGCATACCTGGCGATGACTGGGAATCGATGCTTAACCATGGGATTCCTAACGCTTACGATGTAAGCAAGTCTACAGAACCAATAAACTTGGGCGTTGATACCAACTGTAACGACCCTACTTTTTAAGACTCTTTTCCTAAGGTCGTTACTAACCATGCATTCATTTGAGGCCAAAAACTAAAGAGTCAAAAAGTAAAACCGAAACTGAAATACCTTCTTTAATGGGATCTCAAGAAAACAACAGTTTAAAACCAAGTTCACTTATACTAAAATAAAGGAAAACTCAAATCTGGACTCTATTCAAATAAAGTTCAACACTTGACAAAATAATTTTAAATAAGAACAAACTTAAAACATGAAACAAATTTTAAAATATGCGGAAGACATGACTTCTATTCCCATGGCCTTCGCAACGCATTCTCGTCATTCGCCCTGTAATTTCTTGCTTTATCTGAAAATATTTTTAAAAGAAAGGATGAGTATTATGAAATAATACTCAGTAAGTGTCCCCCACTGTCGGGGTTGAAAAACAAGCTGTCAAAACAAACCATGGCCTTATGTGGGACCGATACATAAATAAAAACATATTTCATGACTTCAGCTATCAGTGGGAAAATTAAGAATTCCTAATCCATGGCTTCTTAGTTTAGGTCGACTTTAAGTCTTTCGTGACTTACATAACATCAAATATGTATACATATATATATATTGGAAGTTTAACTGCCACGACCTTCGTAAGCATTTTCATTTTATAAAATTTCTCTTCGGCGTTTAGTGGACGATTAAATTCTTATCATGGCCTCTAGTTCGAGTCGACTCTAACACATACATAACTTATATAATGAATATTAGCAAGATGATTTCACTACAGCCTTCGCAACATTTTCAAGAAATACATGCTTAGGGTCCCAAATGAAATAGTAATAACATTTGTACAAAAAAAAAAAGGTTTCGTGGCATGAACATATCAAAAATCAAAATGCTTAGTTTTAAACCAACCACAACATGACTTTCATGGCCTTTGAGATAAACATCAAATCAAACAGATCATGACATTTAGAACAAACCTCTCAAATATATCATGACATTTATAAAGGACTATTCAAACATATCCTGACATTTATAAAGAACTTTTCAAACATATCCTGACATTTATAAACAAACGTTTCAAACATATTGTCACACCCCGTCCCAGCTTACTTGCCTAACCTAGGAAGAGATGCAAAGACAAAGATAACAAAACCTCTTGCTGGCTTTCCTTGACTAACCCAAGACTTAACTTAAAATAGACGTAACACATCATGTTTGAATAAGCAAAGTAAAACACTGATATACACTTATATATGAAATACATTCACTTCCTTACTATGTTCTTTAGATAGTCATAAAGTTTCCAAGTTTATAACAACCCATCTAATATGTTCTCACTACAAACCATATACAAAGAAAGTGTATATACAAGGAGCTAAATGGCGTGGTGGCAAGTAGGTCTTGTGATGGCTAAGCACCTGGAAACAAATGCACACGGGAAGAGTAGACATAGAGAGAAAACGTGAGCTAGGAAGCTCGGTGAGTGTCTATTATAAGCTCAAAGGTGAAGCATAATAATGGCGGATTATAAGTAGAAGTTAGCTTAACATAAACAAACCATGCTTCCAATTTACACAAGTCACCACTTAAGCATAGCACATAACTCATAATATAGTATTATATTGAGTGTAGATAGATCAATAATGTAGAAGCTCATAACAATAAAACACATAGCATGATACCACTTTCGAACCATAGAGGTGGTAAAGTTACATTTGTACCAACAAGGTTCATACCTCTCTCACGTGCACGTGGAATACCTTTGGCCCTTTGGTTTTCCTAATACCTTCTCTATGTCCTTCGGTATTAAGGTAAGACCATTTACTACCCGAATACCTTCTCATTGTCCTTGATGATCGGAAATTATGATTCATTCCCCCCTAAGTACCTTCTCGAATGTCCTTCAGTATTAGGGGTTAATCAAGATCAAGGGCATAACTTGTTTACCATGGAAATCATGTCTTTATAACACATACAACAATTTCTTGACAATTTCACATTATCATCTAAACATGTTCCCAAGTGGATTTACACAAAACATTCTCTAAAGGAAAGCATACTTTCATAATTTAGTTTCCATACTTGGATTTATAGTTACAACTAATTCAAGCTTGCTTAGGTTCCATCATGAACTTTATGTTAGGGACTCCATGAAGCTATATATAATTAGTTCAAACAAGACTCAATGATCAACAATTATGCTTATTAAGAAAAACATGGGCCAAGCATAGTTTAAAGATAGAGTCACTCAGAGTATTAGAATTAGAACCCTGGCTTGTAAACTTGACCTATTAGCTCTTGACCTATCAAACAAACCAACCCAACCATTAGAACCTCGACCTCATGATTTTTAACCTTAAAGCTTGCAAGAAAACACACTTTTAAATTTTCCAGCATTTTTAGATTTTCTGCCCTGTATTCAGACAGCCATAACTTCTTCATTACTTATCCAAAAATAATGTAATTTATACCAAACTCTTCCTTTTTGAACCCTCTAAAATTTATATGAAGACGTGAAATTTAAATTCCAAACGGATTTGTTCAGAAATACCTCGAAAGCTACTTTCCCCAAAACAGACTTCTGCTGTTTTCAGATTCGGATTTCCTGCTGCACAACAAATTTAATCTGATATTTAAGACATCTTCTAGACATTTTCTACTCACGATTTCTTCACAAAAGTTGTAGGAAATTCAATAAGCTTTCGAACCATACCAATTAGAGCTTCTAACTCCAAGTGTACAGATCAGAATAACAAAAACATCAGAGACTTCCCGGATTTGACAGCATACTTCTGCCTTCTGCCTTCTTCTCTAAAACAGTAGCATCAATTCCTTTCCTTGCACCTTAGAAACAGGTCTAACTCAGTCCCATAACTCAATTTAGAATAACCATACACACAATTGATTGTAAGGTATATAGAAATGAAAGAAAATCTCCCTCAATCTCTTGCTAGAAGTTTTTCCCTTTCACCTAAAACTACAGGTTCAAATTTCAGCTTGGGTTCCTCAAAATTTATCAACACAACCACCAAATATTTTTTGATAAACCTCAAGGACAACATCTTAGCTTACTTACCTCAAAATGTCAGCTTCTAATTCCTCCTCAAGAGCTCAAAACAGACTGATCTCCTCATACTGTTCTGCTACCCGAGAAACTTGAACACCCTTCACTGTTCTGCTCTTTTCTCCTTCGTCCTCTTGTTTTTTTCTGCAAAGCGGACCAGTTTCGTATTCTACACTCAATTTCTGAGATTTTGACACAAAAATCATCGAATTTGGTTTAGTAGATAGAGAGATATGGTCGATTGAAGATGACCCTTTTTCCAGCTGCTTGCTGTTTTTCTGTGAATTTGACAGCACCTACTTGGCTTGTTTAACTCCGAAGCTTCACCTCCCTTTGCCAGCTCCTCCTTCAGTTTTTACATCTTAATCACCTTTTTAAAACAACAAAATAAGTGTGTAAATAAACCTTAAGCATTTAGCCAACTTATCCTAAGTTTGTAAGACATATGATCTTCCATTCAATACTTGATGCACCTAAAACTCCTCCAATTTGCTAATGAGTTGAACTTACTTCAATGCAACTTTTAATATTCTTATTTCAATGGTTTACCTATCCCCTTATGAAGTTTAGACACATTGTAGCTCCAAATTCAATAGATTCCCAAATTCGATCACGACATCGTTTAGTGCAACCTATACGACTTTACTTATTTCAAAACATCATGAGCAGTGATCAATGATAAAAGAGAATAGGGTTTAGGGCTTACAATTTTACTCCCTTAAGAGGAATTTCGCCCTCGAAATTCAAAGACACGAAAAAGTTGTGGGTACTTTTCTTTCATTGTGTCTTGCTTTCCCATGTTGCTTCCTCGGCGTCGTGATTTCTCCATAAGACCTTTACGGTGGTATTGACTTGTTCCTAAGCACTGTTCTTTCCGATCCAGTACTTGTAGAGGTTCTTCCTCATATGATAGATTCTCCTTAAGTTGTATTGGTTCTACCTTGAGCACATGTGATGGATCGAAGCGTATTTCCTCAACATTGATACATGGAAAACATTATGTACCGAGACAATTCTATTGGTAAAGCTAATCATGGTGATGGCCCTACACGTTCGAGAATCTCGTAAGGCCCTATATATCTCGGGCTCGTTTCCCTTCCTTCCGAACATAAAATACTCTTCCATGGGGATAGTCTCGGGAAAACTTTGTCTCCGATTTGAATTCTAAATCTCTTCTTCGTTTGTCGGCGTAGCTCTTTTGTCTATCTTGTCTTTGTCTTGATCTTTCCGATAAGTTTAACATTCTCGAGGTAGCTTGGACCAACTACGCCCTATCGGCTTCCTTTCTCCTACCTCCCCCGGCAAATAGGGGTTCTACATTTTCTTCCATATAATGCTTAAATGCGGTGCCATTAGATGCTAGAATGATAACTATTATTGTATGCAAACTCCATCAATGATAGGTGAGTCTCGACTTCCTTTATATTGCGATGCGCATGCTCGAAGCATGTCTTGAGGGTGCAGAATGGTTCTTTTCGTGACCATCGGTTTGTGGATGAAATCTTTGTACTAAAGTGCAACTTAGTTCCCAAGGCCTCTTGGAGACTCGGCGAACTTGGAAGTAAATCTCGAATCCCTATCAGACACAATAGATCTTTGGGGCTCGTGTTGGCTTACAATCTGTCAACATATAATTTAGCAAGTTTATCCGAGTAAAAGTTACCTTGGCGGGTAAAAATCGAAGCGATCTTAGTCAATCTGTCTATTATCACCCAAATCCGTCATAACCACTCGGTGTTCGGGGAAGTCCAAATAAGAAATCCATCGTTACATGCTCCCACTTCCATTCGGTATTGGGAGTGGATTTAGAAAGCCCTCACGGTTTTTGTCGTTCGGGTTTCACTGTTTGACAAATTAAACATTTAGAGACATACTCTGCTATTTCTTGTTTCATTCACGGCCACCAATAATGGTTCTTTAAGGTCAGATACATCTTTGTACCTCTGGATGCATCGCATAGGAATTTGAACTATGTGCTTCTTCTAGTATCGCATTTCTCAAAGTTTCATCTTTAGATACACAAAATCTACCATACTTCATCAACGCTCCATCACGCCTTACCGTAATCCGCTCTACGATTCAAGTTCACCTCTTCTATCAATTTCTTGGGGTAGGGTCTTTAGCTTGACTTGTGATAACATCATTAATTAAGGTAGGTCTTACGAAAATGAGCCAACAAGTTCCCTTTGTCACCAACATACACCTTTGCATTAGAACTCTTGAGTTCTTCAAATGAAACCACTCTAATGACATTAAGTGAACCCTTACGTTGCTTCGACTTCCTACTCGATTGCATCGGCTACAACATTAGCCTTCACTGGGTGGTATTCGATCGTGCGGTCATAATCTTTTATCAATTCAAGCCACCGCCGTTGTCTCAAATTCAACTCTTTCTGTTGAAGATGTATTTTAAACTTTTATGATGCGTGTAAATACAACACTTCTCACCAAGCAGATAATGCCTCCAAATTTTTAAAGCTAACACAGCTGCTGCGAGCTCCGGATCATGAGTAGGATAATTACATTCATGTTTTTTTAAGCGTCTTGAGGCATAAGCAATCACTTTCCCATCTCGCATAAGTACACACCCAAGGCCCTAATGTGAGGCATCACGGTGAAACCTCAAACTCTTTTCCGTGGTGGGTAGAGTTAGTACAGAGTCTTTGTGACAAGTCATTCTTTAACTCTTGAAAACTTTTTCCACACTTTTCACTCCACTCGAACTTCGTATTCTTCTTTGTCAAAGTGGTTAATGGAAGAGCTATCTTGAAAATCCCTCAACAAAGCGTCGATAGTATCCTGCAAGCCCCAAAAACTACGGACTTAGTTATTGAAGTTGGTTGTTCCCACTTAACTATAGCTTCCGTCTTACGAGGATCCACTTGTACCAATTTGCGACACTCACGTGCCCCAAAAACACAACTTTGTTTCGGCCAAAACTCACATTTACTAAATTTAGCATACAACTTCCGATCTCGTAATGTACGTAGCACTATTACGAGATGTTACGCATGCTTTTCTCTACTTTACGAGTACACCAAGATGTCATCAATAAATACTATCACTGGCGAGATCAAGGTAAGGATGAAATATCCGATTCATGAGATCCATGAATGTTCTTTGGGGCATTAGTTAACCCGAATGGCATTACAAGAATTCATAATGCCCATACCTTGTCACGAAAATTTGTTTTTGGTACATCGAGAATCATTGATCTTGGTGATGATATCACGATCGTAAATCAATTTTGGAAGCTCTTGAGGCACCCTTGAGTTGATCGAGCAGTCATCTATGCGAGGCAAAGGATATTTATTACGTATTGTTACCTTATTCGGTTGTCGGTAATCAATACATAATCGTAATGTCCCATCCTTCTTTTTAACAAACAACACACAGTGCTCCCCACGAAGATACACTTGGTCGAATATAACCCTTATCCACCAACTCACTGAATCGAGTTTTCAATTCCTTGATTCCTTGATTGCCATCCTATACGGGGCTTGAGATATTGGCGCATTCACGGCATCAAGTCAATGGTAAACTCCACCTCTCTATCGGTGGCAACCTGTTAGCTCTTACGGGAAGACATCTAAATACTCACGTACCTGCTGGAATGTCTTGAGTTTCGATTTACTCTTTGGTGCACAAACTACATATGCAAGATATCTTTGTACAACCTTTCTTCAATAATTTCCCAGCTTTAATAGTTGATATCATACAAGTAGGCAATATCTTCCTATGTCCCTTAAACACAACCTCGGTCTTGCTTTGATTTCCTCAACACAACTTCCTTCCTATGGCGGTCCATTAAGGCATGATACCTAGATAAGAAATCCATCCCCAAAATAACGTCGAACTCTTGGAGATCTAAGGGAATCGATTCGATTGTCATAGTCACACCATTCACTTCCACCATACGATTAGTATAAACACTACAAACTATCGACATATCACCAATAGGAGTATAAAATACACGACTCCTCGGATAAAGGTTCTAACTTATATAACAATGCTAGCGACAAACATTTTAGAGATAAAAGAATGTGTAGCTCACGGATCTAGTAATGCATGTGCGGGTTTATTCTGAGATAGAAAGTGTACCCGTAACAACCACGGTGCATCATCCGCCTCCTTTGTGTCATGGCGTAAATCTTCCCTGTTGTGGGGTCGACCCACACCCCCTTTGCTTAGCACTACTAGTGCCTTCTCCTCCAATTTGCCCCGAGTATTTTTTTTCTTTGGTTCACGATATCACGATGTAGTTCTCTGTCCCACCATGCCTTCTTGCATTAATTGGGGGCATTCCCTTTTGAAGTGACCACCTTGCCCACAGTTGAAACATACATTTCCGCCACTCAAACATCGACCCCAATGATACTTTCCACAAGTCTTTGCACAAAGGTTTCCTTCTTTGAACTAGCTCTTGACTCACTGGGTTGCCTGTCACGGGAGTCCCTTGCGATCCTATCGAGAAAACTTGATCCCCGTTTGCCTCTGTCTTTCCCCACGTCCACACTGCGATCCTTGTCCTTGGAGTAGTTTGCCCACCACGATGGGGTTTAAAGCTTCCTTTTCCAGAGATACCTGGAGTGAATCTCCTACTATCTCCTCGTTGGAATCGGTCTCGTGGTAAACCAACAGAATAAGTTGTATGACCACCACCTACAGTTCCTTTTCCCATTCTATCTTCTACCAGGCTTCGCTCTACTCGTAATGCCGCTCCACAAGCTTGGAGAACTCAACCCACTCCAAACTTCTTCATCACGAGCGTTCGATCTCTGTTCGTAGGCCGTCCTCGAACCTCTTGCATCGATCGTCTCTCGTTTGCAACAATAGTGCTAGCATACTTTGATAATTCTGTGAACTTCTTCTCATATTCTATTATAGTCATCGACCCCTGAACAAGTCCTAAAAACTCGTTCCTCTTCGCATCACGATATGAGCTCGGGTAATACTTATCTTCAAAGGCCTTTCGAAACTCTTTCCAGCTCCAAGCATCCCCTTTTCTGCTCTCAGTTATCTTCCACCAATCATCTGCTCCTTTACGGAGTAAGAATCTTTGCTAAATCGACCTTCTGTCTTGAGGGGCATCGCATGACCCTAAAGCACTTCTCAATCAGATTTAACCAAACCTCGGCATCAGCGGGATGCTGTGCGTGCCTTCAAATGTTGTTGCACCTAAGGCTTTCGGTCTTTCAATGCCATACTTCTTTTACGGATGCGCTTGCTTTGATCCAACACTTCGACTAATCTTTGAGTTATCCGCGTAAAGATCTGTTCCTCCATATTCACCTCTTCTTTGAGGATGACTAGACTCTCTCCCTCGATACCTCTCTTCCTCTATCACCGGTAGCTTCTTGAGTTCCAGTCTCCACTTGTCTGCCTCGTTTGCCACCTCGAGCCATGGTCAAGGAGCTAAATTACACAATCTTATTAAAATAAGTAAGACAACAAGCTCCTAATTTAATGCATGAACCTAGTTCCCTTCCCAAAACCTTTTGCTCGATACCAAGTTGTCACACCCGTCCCGACTTACTTGCCTAACCTAGGAAGAGATGCAAAGACAAAGATAACAAAACCTCTTCTTTGGCTTTCCTTGACTAACCCAAGACTTAACTTAAAATAGGCGTAACACATCATGTTTGAATAAGCAAAGTAAAACAACGATATACACTTATATATGAAATACATTCACTTCCTTACTATGTTCTTTAGATAGTCATAAAGTTTCCAAGTTTATAACAACCCATCTAATATGTTCTCACTACAAACCATATACAAAGAAAGTGTATATACAAGGAGCTAAATGGCGTGGTGGCAAGTAGGTCTTGTGATGGCTAAGCAACTGGGAAAATCGCTGCACGGGAAGAGTAGACATAGAGAAAACGTGAGCTAGGAAGCTCGGTGAGTGTCTATTATAAGCTCAAAGGTGAAGCATAATAATGGCAGATTATAAGTAGAAGTTAGCTTAACATAAACAAACCATGCTTCCAATTTACACAAGTCACCACTTAAGCATAGCACATAACTCATAATATAGTATTATATTGAGTGTAGATAGATCAATAATGTAGAAGCTCATAACAATAAAACACATAGCATGATACCACTTTCGAACCATAGAGGTGGTAAAGTTACATTTGTACCAACAAGGTTCATATACCTCTCTCACGTGCGTGGAATACCTTTGGCCCTTTGGTTTCCCTAATACCTTCTCTATGTCCTTTGGTATTAAGGTAAGACCATTTACTACCCGAATACCTTCTCATTGTCCTTGAGTATCGGAAATTATGATTCATTCCCCTAAGTACCTTCTCGAATGTCCTTCAGATATAGGGGTTAATCAAGATCAAGGGCATAACTTGTTTACCATGGAAATCATGTCTTTATAACACATACAACAATTTCTTGACAATTTCACATTATCATCTAAACATGTTCCCAAGTGGATTTACACAAAACATTCTCTAAAGGAAAGCATACTTTCATAATTTAGTTTCCATACTTGGATTTATAGTTACAACTAATTCAAGCTTGCTTAGGTTCCATCATGAACTTTATGTTAGGGACTCCATGAAGCTATATATAATTAGTTCAAACAAGACTCAATGATCAACAATTATGCTTATTAAGAAAAACATGGGCCAAGCATAGTTTAAAGATAGAGTCACTCAGAGTATTAGAATTAGAACCCCTGGCTTGTAAACTTGACCTATTAGCTCTTGACCTATCAAACAAACCAACCCAACCATTAGAACCTCGACCTCATGATTTTTAACCTTAAAGCTTGCAAGAAAACACACTTTTAAATTTTCCAGCATTTTTAGATTTTCTGCCCTGTATTCAGACAGCCATAACTTCTTCATTACTTATCCAAAATAATGTAATTTATACCAAACTCTTCCTTTTTGAACCCTCTAAAATTTATATGAAGACGTGAAATTTAAATTCCAAACGGATTTGTTCAGAAATACCTCGAAAGCTACTTTCCCCAAAACAGACTTCTGCTGTTTTCAGATTCGGATTTCCTGCTGCACAACAAATTTAATCTGATATTTAAGACATCTTCTAGACATTTTCTACTCACGATTTCTTCACAAAAGTTGTAGGAAATTCAATAAGCTTTCGAACCATACCAATTAGAGCTTCTAACTCCAAGTGTACAGATCAGAATAACAAAAACATCAGAGACTTCCCGGATTTGACAGCATACTTCTGCCTTTCGCCTTCTTCTCTAAAACAGTAGCATCAATTCCTTTCCTTGCACCTTAGAAACAGGTCTAACTCAGTCCCATAACTCAATTTAGAATAACCATACACACAATTGATTGTAAGGTATATAGAAATGAAAGAAAATCTCCCTCAATCTCTTGCTAGAAGTTTTCCCTTTCACCTAAAACTACAGGTTCAAATTTCAGCTTGGGTTCCTCAAAATTTATCAACACAACCACCAAATATTTTTGATAAACCTCAAGGACAACATCTTAGCTTACTTACCTCAAAATGTCAGCTTCTAATTCCTCCTCAAGAGCTCAAAACAGACTGATCTCCTCATACTGTTCTGCTACCCGAGAAACTTGAACACCCTTCACTGTTCTGCTCTTTTCTCCTTCGTCCTCTTGTTTTTTTTCTGCAAAGCGGACCAGTTTCGTATTCTACACTCAATTTCTGAGATTTTGACACAAAAATCATCGAATTTGGTTTAGTAGATAGAGAGATATGGTCGATTGAAGATGACCCTTTTCCAGCTGCTTGCTGTTTTTCTGTGAATTTGACAGCACCTACTTGGCTTGTTTAACTCCGAAGCTTCACCTCCCTTTGCCAGCTCCTCCTTCAGTTTTTACATCTTAATCACCTTTTTAAAACAAAAAAATAAGTGTGTAAATAAACCTTAAGCATTTAGCCAACTTATCCTAAGTTTGTAAGACATATGATCTTCCATTCAATACTTGATGCACCTAAAACTCCTCCAATTTGCTAATGAGTTGAACTTACTTCAATGCAACTTTTAATATTCTTATTTCAATGGTTTACCTATCCCCTTATGAAGTTTAGACACATTGTAGCTCCAAATTCAATAGATTCCCAAATTCGATCACGACATCGTTTAGTGCAACCTATACGACTTTACTTATTTCAAAACATCATGAACGAGTGATCAATGATAAAAGAGAATAGGGTTTAGGGCTTACACATATCATGGCATTTTTCGAGCAAAGCCCTTAAATTCTGAATTTTTGAGTTTGGTGTGGGTTCCCTTACCTTGCCCTTAGCTTCAAAATTCCAAAACGTCCTCTACTACCTTAAACTATTTTCTTGTTGACACTCAGACCACCAAAGTTCAAAATTTTTCCACTTCAATGTCGGATTAGAATGGGTCGCCTAAAAATCCAAAACCAACCAAACTTAATACATCTATCAAACGTAAATCACAATCAAAAGAAATACCCAAAACTCAACATTCATTTACCCACAACAGTAGCTCGAAACAACTGAAAAATCGACAGATCCGGATACGCAAACCTGACCAGAATGCCGACGCCGAAAATCCTCGTGGTGGCGGGTGGTTGTGCTCGTGGCGGCACGGTGGAATGCGAATGTCAGCGGCGGCGAGGGTGCTGCAAGTTTGGTGGCGTTAGGCGGAGCTTGCGGCAGCTGGGGGATTCTATTGGCGAGCGGTCTGGCGTGTTGGACGGAGAACGACGAAGACCGACGACGACAAGTTCGTGGCGATTGATCACACAGATCTTTGCGGGTTCTTTTGCGGTTTCAACATTAATAAAAATATAATGTGTTTTGTCCATTTAATTATATCGAAATTTAGGTGGTATTTATATAGGGGCGGATCTAAAGAATGTATTTAGAGGGGGCGAATTGAAATCGTATATTTTATATTAAAAGAAATATTATAAAAATATAGTCCGTGCGCATGTATATATTTTGAATTTTTTATGGTGGGCTTAGTTAAAAACAAAAAGAGAAAAAACACGAAAATAACTTAGAAAAAAAAAGGACAAAATCAATTTTAAAAAATCCTATTTATATCTTGGAGCTATATTAGTTTAGAGTTTTAGTTTATTAAACTTGCAAAATTTAGGAGTGCATATTAATTTTTTTCCCTAAAAACAAATATATGATAAGTTATACTTTTGGTCCCAAGATTTTTAATTCTCTTTTCTATTTGATACTTAAGAATATTTGACAAGCAACACTTTAATCGGTAAGATTTAAGAAATATTTTTAAATAGTCCATGAATTAAGTTTATCATAAGTTAATTAGTGGCAAATTTTTTGACAAAAGTGGTAATTTTTGACAATTTTTTTTGAGTTCAACGACATTTAAAGTAGAGGATTTTAACCTCTAACAATCTGTTGATCGAGAGTACATACTAATTATCTTTGAACCATATTCTTCCTCTTACCTTATATGAAGTATATCAGCGCATATCTCTAATTCATCTATGAGATATACATAATATGAGGCATATCATTGATACACTTTTGATATAATTGATTTTAATTTTCGACTTTCTCAAAATAGATTTTTGTCACTATTTTTTTGTTGATACATTAATTTTTAGTCGATATACTTGTCTAGTACTATATCAGTAGTGAATGAATGATATAATACTAATATACTTCATTTTAGGTATATTATCTCACTGATATACCAGTATGTCAATCCCTATATCAGTACCACATATTATTTGTACTATATATACAATATTTTTGTTTTTGATTTTATCAATA
Organism: Trichosanthes cucumerina; assembly: GCA_036507285.1. Lineage (NCBI taxonomy): Eukaryota > Viridiplantae > Streptophyta > Magnoliopsida > Cucurbitales > Cucurbitaceae > Trichosanthes > Trichosanthes cucumerina. The sequence continues at coordinate 7,249,022 of CM071842.1, read as the reverse complement.
CTTATTCGTTACTTAAAGTGATGAAGCATATCATTCAATGAAGTATATCACTGATATACTACTAATATACTCAATATCATTAGGTATATCACTGATATACTACTAATATACTCAATATCATTAGGTTTATCACTGAAATTCTACAAATATACTCAATATCATTAGGTATACAGTTGTGACGACCACAACCACAGGTACTAATTATTGATTTTAATTAACATGCTCTCAACCGGTGTGTGTGTCTAGTTGGATTAGCGATTTTCATCAAGCTCGGTGTTAACGAGTCTTTGATTTTAATAGTTTAAAGCGAAATATTCTCCTTTAGATAACTATTTATAGAAATTAAAAGAAAAGGAAGGGGCAATGGCACTTTGGTTATTAATGTCTAATTGAGGGTGGCAATTGACACTTGAAATTTGACCTAATTTGTGAATATTTAAGCTCCTTAGGTGCAAACTAAAGCAAACCCTAACCCTAATCTCTTCTTCACTTTTTCCTTCCTTTACTTTGCCCTAGCCGACCACCCAAGACCTTCAATACTGTTTCCACCGCCGGCTGCACTCCATTCCTCGATCATCGGTGATCGCCCCCGCCGCCACCCAGCCAGCTCCGCCAAAGGAGCACCTCGCGCGCCGCCTCCCTTGCGAGTTCGTGACGTCGCACGTTTCGAAGGCCACCGTGGTGCGAATCTCTCCCTCGCCGTCCATTGGCCCACAACCGACTGCAACACGGAGCTCGAGCACACGAGCTTCCGTCGCGCCGCCGCCACGCATCGCGGCCTTCACGCCGGAGATCGCGACGGCTTCAGCCGCCACGCCGACCAAACCACGGCGCAGTTCACCATCGATCGCGAACACTGCGGCCTGCCGGAACTCGAGCGTGGAGTTGCCACCGTCGATCTTCACGGCCGAGAACCCTCCGTTTCTTTGCGCGCCATTCCCGATTCGTCTGTCTTCACCGCCGGACCCCGCCCAATCCGGTAGCGCAGTTCTCGTGCGGGTTTCACGCAGATTTTCATTCGCTGCGCGCTTGATCTCAATCTGCCGCGGGTGTGACCACAAAGACCGCCAACACGTTTCATGAGAATGGAGATTTCACCGATGAGCGCGTTAGTGTTAAGCCGATATTATTGAAGGATTATTCGTGACCTATTGTTTATCTAAGAGTCTAATTGAGAGTTTAACTACGGTTTGAAAAAATTTGTGAGGATCAAACTTGGAGCGGAATTGGAGGTCGAACGCCAAAACAAACTAAGGAATATTAAGTCCTCGCGTTGAACTCGAGGTAAGCGGGGCATAAAATCTTAAGGACTAGAGTTTGGCATCCTTACGATTATGGAATTGGTCAATGCTTGGAAAATAATTTCGAGTTATTGTGTGGACCAGGTTCCACTAAAAGAAGAGTACTCAAGGAGCTCTGGGTTAGGTTTTGGAGTAGGATTCGAGCTAAGGTAAGGGACCTTGTGCGAATCTTTTAAATGGGATTAAAGAAAACGAATTTCAATATTTTATGTGAAATTAGTACGTTATTTTACTTAAAAAGATTTAATGATTTTACACGAGAATATTCCAAGATTTTATGTGAGAATGCCCTGATATTCTATGTGAAGATATCTCAATATTTTATGTGAGTATAATCTAGTATTTTATGCGAGAATATTTTTGTATCTTATGTAAGAATATTCCAGTATTTCATGTGAGGATATTACAGTATTATCTATGAGAATATTGCATGATTATATACGTGAGTATTACACCCTATATCGATGTGAAAAGTCATGATTTGCATATCAATGATAATGGTTGTGGCATGTACACTATAGTTATGTTGAATGATGGGACCTCATGCATGTTATGTATGCCATGAAATGATTTGATGATAAATGTGGAAATTGGTCTCACGAGTGCATTGTGTGCATGGTCAAACATGCATTAGAGACCCTATGGGTCAAATTACAGAGTGCTGTGAGGGACTCAATCTATCTGAGGGTGCTGTGAGGACTCAAACCATACAGAGTGCGTGAGGACTCAAATTATTACGAGGGTGCTGTGAGGACTCAAAATGAAATGACTCGGGATGACCAATTGGCCACTTAAATAAAAAGGAAGTCATGGATTAAAGACTGACGATATGAGAAAGTTTTAGGTCCCGTATATGTACATTTCGAACAAGTTTAAAAGTCATGATTGCATGTGTTTGCATATCCCAAACCTCGGTAGCGAGGTCACTTACTGGGTATTGTTTTACAATACTCACCCTTTCTTTTAAAAATGTTTTTCAGGTAAGGCTAAGGACGTGCAGGGCGAGTGACGGAGGCGCGTTGCCAGGACCATGGGAATAGACATGTTTTCCGCATATTTCTTTTATAACTGATGTTGTCCCTTTATGTTTTCGAAGTTTAAATTTACCTTGCAGATTTTAAATAGGCCATGTTTAAACTTCTCCTTTTATCTGTTTTGAATGTTTTTTTTTTGGGATCCCTAAAGACAAATTATTTTCATTGGAGATTTAAAGATCGTTTTATCTCTTGGCCTGTAAATGCATGCATGTGTAGTAATGTCCCTAAGAGTTTAGTCATAGAAAAGTAGGGGCGTTACAACAGTGATATATCAAATATGTAAAATATCCTTAATATGTTACTGATGTACTTCATAGATAGTATAACATTTAATTGATATATCTAAAAAGAAGTATATGGGTAGTATATATCAGTAGTATATTAGTAATATATTATTAATACACCTTGTTTTGGTATATATTAGCTAACTGATATATCAAATGTAGAGTATATAAGATATATTAATAATATACTATTGATATACCAAATATAAAATACATAAGATATACTATTGTTATATCTGTTGATGCACCAATGTAAAATTGGAATAATAAAACAATAAAAATTAGATCAATTTTTTTTTCTATATTTGTAAATCTCCAAAATCATGACTATATTTATAAATGTACGAATATTTTTTGTTACCTATTACAATTTCCTTAAATTAATCAAAATTTTGAAGTACTTTTTATTAATTAATATTTTTAAAAACCACTTTTGACTACATAGTAGTATTCAATAAATTATATTAAACACACTTATACGACCTCACGTCGGCATAACTCTTTTGCCTACTCTGCGATGTTAGCATCCTCGCCCTGATTCTTTATACGACCTCATTTGTCCCCTGGACCAGCTCGGATCACAACAACTTTCGTTCACCAACCTCTCCCCAATACATCGGGGTCGTGCATCTCCTTCCATAAAGGACTTCGAATTTTAAAAGAATTCATACTTAATGCAAATTGAGCTAAGCTTTTGTTGGTAAATTATATCATATATTTTCAACAATAATTATATAAATTTTATAACATAAATTTGTCGATAAATAAATTAATAATAGTTAAGATTCAACCTAATATTTAAATTTGTAGCTACTATTATTACTTATAAATATATTATCTAAACATTGTGAACAATTATTTAAATTAGGATCTAGTTTTTAAATGTGCTACCACTCACCTTATTTTCTTAATTGAATCTCTTGTATTTAAATTTATGTTTTTCAAGATACTAACCAAATGCACCGTTATTTTTCCAAAATATCGAGGAAATGCCAAGATATATTTATAGCCTCTACAATTGATCTTTATCTCTCTCTCAATCCCATCTCTCCCACCATCACTAGTTATAATATTTATCTCTTTATACAATTTTAATATTATAAAACTATTAATATATTTCTTACAAATAACCATACAAATATTACTTCAACCTATGAATATTGCCAGCAAAACGATGATTTACATCATAATTAAGTTAGAATAGGAATACCACTAATGAATTCATAAATTTTCCATTCATTTTTGTGTTTTCCATAATTTCTTTCTAAATTTGAATCATTTTCATGTTTTTTTTTAAAATTTTTGTTGACATCGATATTTTCATAAAATTGGATCTCGACATTTCGAACCTCAGTTCAAATATAGAGAGCTTAGCCTTAAAGCTAAACTTTTCAAAACAATAAGCCATGCAACATTTAGACACAAGCTAGACACCATTTGAATTTAATTTACTTAACTTTCATTAATAATTGAGCTTAGCCCAATAGATTTTTACACAAAACCCAACAGAATAATAAATGTGAAAGGAAACCATGTTGCTATTACATACCATACATGTATTAGCTTATTCCAATTAAAATGTGCTAGAATTTCAAAAATTTTACAATACTCAGATGAAAACTATTCCCAAGGATGAATATACTCCAAGACATTTTTAGGAATGTTTAGAATATAAATGCCATCGTCTTTAGCAACCCAAACACAAGTTGCATAGTTGCATCTATAAGAGAGCCAATCACGATTCTCTCGCCAAAATACCTCGAACGTCGCATGTTGATTTGTCGTGGTTTTTAAAGTGCACCAAAAAAGCGTAGTTACAAAAAATTCTCAGCGAATTTAAAAGTGTATACGACCTCACAAGGACGATTTGAGGACCCAAATCATTATCTTTTGATTTGCATTGCACAAATAGAGATTTGCCTGGACTCAATTCGTCTACAATGGATACTGACCATGGCATAAAAGGATGTTGAGAGCTTGCATAACATGGCTTACCAACCATAGACAATATCAAAACAAGATATGAAATGGCACAGATATTTACCAAATGATTCATTTCTAAGCACTTTTTTTTTCTTCCTTTCAATTTGTGTGTCAAGGGTTTGGCCACATTTCCTTCTTATACCCAATGGAGTGTCTAATGATGGAAAGAATTTTAAATGCAAGGAAAATTTAATATATTCAAATGATTTGGTTCACCTTCTACTGTGTTTGACATGTGTGTTTAATATATATAAAAAAAAAGAAAAAGTGCTTTGAGAAAAGCATTTGTTATAAAAATATTGTTTTCAAACCAAAATTAGTTAAATGTTTTCTCTAAAATCTCTTTTAAGTGCCTTTCTTTTTTTTTTTTTTTCATTTCTAAAACCATTTTTTGTATAAGAAAATTTAAAAAACTAAAATCGTTTTCAATCAGTCAAATTTTCTTTTTTAACCAATCTTTAAGATTTTAATTAAATACCACTAAATGAGAAGTTATTTTTAGTCATCTTTGAGTACTTTAAGTATGTCGAGCACAAGTTGAGTTTTCTTCCTTATGTGGTTATTTAATTGTTCTAAATTATTTTAATCGGTGATTATTAGTTGTATGTTTTTCTAAATACATAAGGAGAAATAACATGACTATATGATTTCATGCTTTTGATGATCTTAATATAATTTCTGGACTAAATTATAAAAAAATATTCCTGAACTTTACCCTTTGTTTGAAAAATATCTATATTCTTTTGAAAGTTCCAATATTGATATTTTATAACGTTTCAAAACTACCCTTGGAATAGAAATATTCATTAAAATGTTAGATGGAAAATTGACTTGGCGATAACTTGAAATGACGCGACGATGTTTGTGATGTTTGACTAGATTAAGTTTGAAAGAATGATATTTGAACATGTCGGCTTTTTGTTCAACATTCTAATGATTTTTCTACTCAATGATAGATTTGATATATTTTACGAAAAGTCAAGAAGAATACTGCAAACTTTTGAAAGAATAAAAATATTTTTGAAATAAGAGACAAAGTTCAGTGATATTTTTTATGATTTAGCCTAATTTCTTTATCATGCAAATACATATCTTAGAATAGAACTATTTTAGAATATTGTCTTAACATTTTATTCCAAAAGAGGGCTATGGATAGGATGAATGAATCTCAAATATAGATTTAAAGAATTTAAACATTATACCTAATAAATTCTTATAATACATTTTTTTTTAAAAATAATTGTTACATTACTCTTTTTTCTCTTATATTTATAGGAAATCTTTATATATAACTTTTTTTCCCTTATAGTCATAGGAAATCTTTATACATAACTTTTTTTCCCTTATAGTTATAAAGAAATCTTTATTTTTTAATGTTATTACTTATTGAGTTGAACGAGAGCATGATGGAGGATTGAGTCGTCAACATTAATAAAAATATAATACGTTTTGTCCCTTTAATTATATCGAAATTTAGGTGGTATTTATACAGGGGCAGATCTAGAGAATGTATTTTAGAAAGGTGAATTTAAATCGTATATTTTATATTAAAAGAATTATTATAAAAATATAGCTTGTGCCATGTATATATTTTAAATTTTTTATGGTGGGCTTAGTTAAAAAACAAAAAGAGAAAAGACACGAAAACAACTAAGAAAAAAAAGGGGACAAAATCAATTTTAAAAAATCCTATTTATATGTTGGAGCTTATTGTAAAATGTGTAGTATAAATGTAACGCCCCTACTTTTCCTTAACTATAACTCCTAGGGACATTACTACTCATGCATGCATTCTTAGGCCAAAGGATTTAAAACAATCTTAAAATCACCACTGTTATTAAATCATCTTTAGGAATCCCAAAACAAAACATTCAAAACGTGCAAAAGAAACGGTTTAAACATGGCCTACTTAAAAATCCGGAAATTTAAACTTAACTTCAAAAACCATAAAATGACAACATCAGTTATTAAAGAAAATATACGGAAAACATGACATTTCCCATGGTTTTCGACAACGCGCCTCCGTCACTCATCCTCGCACGCGTCCTTGGCCTTACTCGAAAAACATTTTGAAAAGAAAGGGTGAGTATTGCAAAACAATACCCGATGAAGTGACCTCGCTACACGAGGTTTGGGATATGCAAACACATACAATCATGACTTTTAAACACATTCAGAAATGTACATATGCGGGACCTAAGACTTTCTCATATCATCATGACTATAGTCCGTGACTTCCCTTTTCTTTAAGTGGTCAATTGGTCATCCTGAGTCATTTCATTTTTTGAGTCCTCACGGACCCTGTAATTATTTGAGTCCCTCATGGACCTCGTATGGTTTGAGTCCCTCATGGACCCTGTATAGATTGAGTCCCTCATGGACCTGTAAACTTGACCCATAGGGTCTCTAATGCATGTTTGACCATGCATACAATGCACTCAGGAGACCAATTTCCACATTTTTCATCAAATCATTTTATGGCATACATAACATGCATGAGGTCCCATCATTCAACATAACTATAGTGTACATGCCACAAACATTATCATTGATATGCAAATCATGACTTTTCACAACAATTTAGAAATAACATTCTTGCATGTAATCATGAAATATTCTCATATAAAGTACTGTAATAACTCCACCTGATATACTGGAATATACTTAGTTAAAATACAAGGATATTCTCACATAAAATACTAGATTATACTCACATAAAATATTGATATATCTTCACATGGAATATTAAAGCATTCTCACATAAAATCTTGAAATATTCTCGCGTAAAATTATTAAATCTTTTTAAGTAAAATAACGAACTAATTTCTCATAAAATAGTGAAATTCGTTTTCTTTAATCCCATTTAAAAGATTCGGCACAAGATCCCTTACCTTAGTTCACATTCTATTCCAAAACCTAACCCGAGCTCCTTAAGTACTCTTTTTAGTAGAACCTGAGTCACACAACAATCCGATAATTGTACAAAACCTAACCTGAGTCACACAACAATCAGATTCTATTCCAAAACCTAACCCGAGCTCCTTAAGTACTCGTTTTTCCTTTCTTATCAATGAAGAAATATGGACAATTTCAATATGTTGAGTAACCCGAAAATGAGCAATGAGGATTTATGTCTGGCAGATTGCGCGACTACGCACACGATACTAATAAACAGAAAATATTTTTCTAAATTGACAATGTTGGAAGCAAAAATCAATACTACATCAGGTTCTGCAGACCTGATTGAAGGTTTTGGAAAAGCAAGTTTTATCTTGCCTAGAGGAACACAATTTTCAATCAATAATGCCTTGTTCTCTAGCAAATCGAAGAGAAATTTAGCTGCATCACTATATCATCCATGACTGCTTGTAAGAGTGAAGACACTATCCCCACAAACCAACACGGGGTCCTTTCAACATGCTTTGTCCTCACTCACATGCTCCCTAGGATAATTCCCAGGAGGTCACCCCAACATAGAATTGCTCCAAGCCAAGCACGCTTAACTGTGGAGTTCCTATGATTGAGCCACCGAAAAGGAAGGTGCACCTTGTTGGTATAGGTAGTAGCTATCAATTCTTTTAAGCCTTTTCTCAACTGTACTTTCATATCCTCATGCTCCTTCTCATGTACCTCTTTTTGTGACGACCACAACCACAGGTACTAGTTATTTATTTTATTTAACATGCTCTCAACCTTTGCATTTAGTCGGATTAGTGGTTTTTTCTTCAGTCTCGGTGAGAGTGAGTCCTTAATTTTATTTAATTTAAGTGAAGTATTTCTTCTGGAGATGAAATTAATTATAAAATTAGAAGAAGAGGACGTGTCAATGGCACTTTAGTGATTATTGCCTCAATGAGGGTTATAGTGGACATTTGAATTTTAACCTAATTCATAGTATTTAACATCCTTAAGTCCCAACCAAAGGAAGGAGAAATAAAACCCTAACCCTAAACCTAACCCTATTCTTCTTCCTCCTCACTTTAACCTAGCCGACCACCCTCATCCCAGTTGTCGTTCAAACCCCCGCCGACCAGAAGATCACGTGCACTTTAGTGCTCACGCCGGCGAATTCACGAACAAGAACGACTTCAACCGCGTGCGAGGATCTGACGTCGACGAGTACACACCGAGGAGCCGCCGTCGAAGCATTGGCCACGTCCACAGGCTGCCGCTACTGTTGCTATTCGGGAAAGTCGCCGCCGTTACGACGAACCTCGCGCCGACCTGCAGACCCACGGACGGAAGCTCCCAATCGTTCACGTCTGAGTTTGCGCTGGTAGATCAACGAACGAAGCTTGTCGTTCCAGCCGCTCACACTCGCAAGCCTTCGCCGGATTTCCACGTGCGCCGCGCCGCCTGCACATCGAAGCTCCAGCCGCAGCCATCCCTTTGGAGTCGCTCGTCCGATCACGATCACAACAGCAGCCACACGCGAGTAGAACCTTGAACAACAGCAGCCACGCACGTTCCTTTTTCAGCCGCTAAGATTACAGTCGGTGAGCGTTCGTGTTAAGTTTCGAATTTGATGAAGAATTATTCGTGACCTATTGAGTATCTAAGCGTCTAATTGAGAACTTAAGCTACTGTTTCGAACGCTAATTGTAGGGACCAAGTTTGGAGCGGAATTGAGGGTCAAACGTCAAGACGAACTACGGAGTATTAGGTTTTCGCATTGAACTTGAGGTAAGCGGGGCATGAAATCTTAAGAACGTAATTTAGGTACCCTTACGATTATGGATTTAGTGAATGCTTGGAGAATGAACTTGGAATTGTGGTGTGAATCAGGTTCCACTAAAGAAGAGTACTCAAGGAGCTCGGGTTAGGTTTTGGAGTAGAATTCGAACTAAGGTAAGGGACCTTGTGCCGAACCTTTTTAAATGGAATTAAAGAAAACGAATTTCATTATTTTATGTGAAATTAGTACGTTATTTTACTTAAAAAGATTTAATGATTTTACACGAGAATATTTCAAGATTTTATGTGAGAATACTTTAATATTCTATGTGAAGATATCTCAATATTTTATGTGAGTATAATCTAGTATTTTATGTGAGAATATCTGTAACGCCCCTACTTTTCTATAACTAAACTCTTAGGGACATTACTACACATGCATGCATTTATAGGCCAAAAGATATAAAACAATCTTTAAATCTCCAATAGAAAATAAATTGTCTTTAGGGATCCCAAAACAAAACCTTCAAAACAAGTAAAAGGAGCAGTTTAAACATGGCCTGTTTAAAATCCTGAAAGTTAAACTTAACTTTAAAACCGTAAAACGACGACATTAGTTATCACATAAAATATGCGGAAAACATGACTATTCCCATGGTTCTGGCAACGTGTCTCCGTCACTCGCCCTGCACGTCCTTGGCCTTACCTGAAAAACATTTTTAAAATAAAGGGTGAGTATTGCAAAACAATACCCAGTAAGTGACCTGTAGCGCCCTAGAATTTTCAAGTACCTTTTAGGTCGTACTTGGATTAGTGTAATGGAAATTAATTTTTAATCGGGCCTTAAAGTTTCTTAGTTTAAGTTAAGTTTTGCAAATTAATAATATAAATATGGTTTAACCATATAGATGTTGGGTTGGATTACTTATTTGAGTTAAAGGGCAATTTTATGGTTTATCTAAGGTGAAAGGACAATTTGGTAATTTTGGATGAAGAGGCTAGGGTTAAATCCTTGTCCTTTTGTGAGCACGAATTTTGAGGGATAGTCTTCAACCTCCCAGTTCCTTTCGTCTTCATCAAAACGAGTTGCTGGCCGCCGACCAAGCTTATTTGCCGTCTGGTTGCAATCGTCGACATCCCTTGCAAGTGGACGCTACACTGCACGGACCTCCGGTCGCCGTTCGTTGTCGATTGAAAGCCGAGGAGTTCATCTTCTCCTCTCTCGATTCCGTCTGGCGGTCGAACCCCTTTGCCTTAGGAGACCGTCTGTCGATTACCCAAACAAAGCCAACCAGCCGGGGCCCCACCGGATCGCTCTGCCAAACGATGCATTCGTTTGCACCGTCACAACCGATAGACGTTATGCCACACGCCGAAACGAAGGTCAGCGTCGCACGTAGGAACTCCGATCAGTCTCTGTTTGTTCACGCCGACGAGCCGGTCCCAACAGTCGTGAACTTTTGGTTCGAGTTTTGGGGTGTTTTCAAACCGGTTTTCCTAGATTGGAAAGCGGTTCTGGATAGATCGGCTCACGATGTTTTCAAATCGATGTCCACGCACGCAGATGCGGCGTTTTCTCGACACCTCGCGCGCGCCGCGCCGCGCCGCCGCGCGCCGCCACGCCGCCGCCGCGCCGCCGCTCGCCGGGCGCTCGGTTTACTGTTTCGATTCCCGAGTTCGTTTCGACCTCGTGAGTAGTAATTCGACTTATCTTTTATTGGATGTGGAAAATAAGTTTACTTATTATGTGTTTAATTAGGAAAATGGATTGGATTGAAGGAATTGAGTCTTGAGCAAGTCCGATAAGAACCCGAGTTAGGAGCGGAGCATGAGGAGTTTAAGCGAAGGCTATGGTAAAGGATTTTCTACAAACGATCTTAAAAGGGAAGTGAATACGATTTCTGAAATATGTATTTGTTTAAAGGATGAAAATTGAGGAATTATTTCAAAAGGTGAATTTCCAAAACTCATGCTTAAGGCTTGAATTTAGAAACGAATATTTCAAAGGGTTTCTCGAGAATCTCGAGTGAATGATTTTCAAAAGGTTTAGTAAGGGACCTCGTGCGAACTTTTAATGGGAGTAATCAAAACGATTTTCATGATTTTATGCGAAATAGTTCATATTTTTCACATGAAAATCACAGATATTATTTTGAGAATACGTGATATTTTATGTGCAAATATTTCGATGTATTATGTGAAAATGAATCATTATTTTATGTGAAAGTATTCTCGTATGTTATGTATAAAGATCCCATTATTTCATGTGAAAATAGGATGATGAGTGAGTATGAGAATGTTTCATGTTATTACAAAGTATGATATTTCACATTGTCCATGAGAAAGTATGAATGATATGTTGATGATGTTATTTGTGATATGTACACCCGATTTTGTGAGTGATGGGACCTTATGCATGATTAGTATGTCACGAAATGAATTATTGTATAGTGTGGACATTGGTTATCCCGAGATCATTGAAATGACTCGGGATGACCGATCGACCTCACAATTATATGCGACCATGGATTAAAGACACGGCAATTAAATGAATAGCCATGGATTAAAGACACGGCAATTATATGAAACGACCATGGATTAAAGACACGGCAATTAAATGAATAGCCATGGATTAAAGACCTGGCAACTGAATGAATAGCCATGGATTAAAGACCTGGCAACTAAATAATAGCCATGGATTAAAGACCCGGCAAACTGAATGAATAGCCATGGATTAAAGACCTGGCAACTGAATGAATAGCCATGGATTAAAGACCTGGCAACTGAATGAACAGTCATGGATTAAAGGCCTGACAAATAACTATGCAGCCATGGATTAAAGACCTGGCAACTTTAGAAAGTTTTAATTCCCATCTATGTATGTTATGATTGAATTTAAAGATCATGATTGTATGTGTATGCATATCCAGACCCCCACTTACTGGGTATTTTATAATACTCATCCCTCTACCTTTGTTGTGTCTTTCTTTGTTTTAAAATGTTTTTGTGTAGAGACGAGAGCATACCAGGTAGTGGCATGGATGCGCTCTGAAGCCATGGGAACCAAGTCATGAATTCGCATCCGTGATTTAGAGAGAATTTTAAAAGATTATGGTCTTCCGCTTACGTAGTATAAAGTTTTGAAACTAGAGGCCGAATTTAATTATATTTCTTGTAAGCGTTTTGTATTCTGTGGGATCCCAAATTAAATTGATTTTTATTTATCAACTTTTATTTGTTTTAAGCTCGGTTAAGGCCTCGAATGCATGCATGAGTAGTAATGTCCCTAGGAAATTATGTTTTAAAAGTAGGGGCGTTACATGACCTCACTACCGAGGTTTGGGATATGCAAACACATACAATCATGACTTTTAAACTTGTTCGAATTGTACATATGCAGGACTTAAAACTTTCTCATATCATCATGACTATAAACCATGACTTCCTTTTTCTTTAAGTGGCCAATTGGTCATCCTGAGTCATTTCATTTTGAGTCCTCACTGGACCACTGTAATAATTTGAGTCCTCACGGACCCCCTGTATGGTTTGAGTCCTCACGGACCCTGTATAGATTTGAGTCCCTCACGGACCCACTGAATCGACCCATAGGGTCTCTAATGCATGTTTGACCATGCACACAATGCACTCAGGAGACCAATTTCCATATTTTTTATCAAATCATTTCATGACATACATGACATGCATGAGGTCCCATCATTCAACATAACAATAGTGTACATGCCACAAACATCATCATTAATATGCAAATCATCATTTCCTCATGAGACGGTTTGGAGATAATACTTTTGTAGGTAATCATGAAATATTCTCATACGAGAGATCTTGTAATGTCCTCACATAAAATAATTGGATTTTTCTTACGTAAAATACAAGGATATTCTCACATAAAATACTGCAACATACTCACATAAAATATTAAGTATTCTCACAAAAAATCAATATATTCTCATATAAGAGTATAAACTAAATTCGCATGAAATAATGAGAAATCATTTTTCTTCAATCCCATTAGAAAAGTTCGGCACAAGGTCCCTTACCTTAGTTCGAATTCTACTCCAAAACCTAACCCGAGTTCCTTGATTACTCTTCTTTAGTGGAACCTGATTCACAACACAATTCCAAGTTCATTCTCCAAGTATTCACTAAATCCATGATCGTAAGGGTACTTAAATTACGTTCTTAAGATTTCATGCCCCGCTTACCTCAAGTTCAGCGCGAAGACTCGATATTCCTTAGTTCGCCTTGGCGTTCGACCTTCAATTCTGCTCCAAACTTGGTCCCTACAACTTAACGTTCGAAATAGTAGCTTAAGTTCTTACGCAACCGTCTTAATAATCAAAATCCATACTATAACTATCTTCAATAGGAAAGTGTATGTGTTGCTCACCGAGTTATAATTTCAGAGATTGTAGGTGCTGGTCGGATGGAGGCGACGACGGCGAGCTCACGGTAGACGGTGGCGGCGCATTTCACGAGCAGCGACAGCGGCTGAAAGTGGGGCTTGCGATCGGCTGTGCTCGTGTGAGGGGAAACCGACGCTGCAAGACTAGACGGCGGCGGCTCACGTGTGGATGGCTGGGACGGAGTTCACGAGCGGCGGCGGCTGGAGGTGCGTGAGGAGATCCGGCGCTGCAAAGCTTCAATGGCGTGACTTCACGTTCGAGGGTTTTGCCGGCGCGAGTGGCTGTAGCAACTTCGATCATGGACTCGCCGGCGGCCGCTATCAGACGTGGGCTTACGGTGGCGGCCAGGCACGCGGCGACTTGGACGGCGAAAGCTTGCGTGAAGCTCTCTGTGTTGCAGGCGTTCGTGGCTGGAGAAGCTTCGGCTCGAGGGCTTGCCGGCGTCCCTCCGTGCGTGGGTGGCGAGCGCAAGGCGGTGAAGCTCCTCGACGGCGGTGGAGCTCTCGGCGGCGGGTACGGGCGGCAATGGGCGAATGATATGTTGGATCTAGGGTTTAGAGGAGAAGAATAGGGTTAGGGTTAGGGTTTTTCCTTCTTATTTCAACTTAAGGACCTTAAATACTCAAAATTAGGTTAAATCCAAATGTCCACCATAACCCTCATTTAGGCAAAAATCACTAAAGTGCCATTGACACGTCCTCTCCTTCTAATTTTATAAATAACTTCATCTCCGGAGAAATATTTCACTTAAGTTAAATAAAATTAAGGACTCACTCTCACCGAGAGCCCGATGAAAATCCACTAATCCAGACTAAACACAGCGGTTGAGAGCATGTTAAATAAAATAAATAACTAGTACTGTGATTGTGGTCGTCACAATCTTCCTCATAAGAACATTCGTCCTCGAAAGTTCCTATTCTTGAAATAGTTCGGGATATTTAGCTCAGACTTCTTCTTCTCGCTCCGGTAGCTTCTTCCGAGTGCGGTGGTTTTGCCACAACACTTTAACTAAGTTGATTTCACGGTTCACGGAGGGTCTTTTGATCTCTAGCAATAATCTGCATGCAGCCGCCGCCATAACTCAAATCTTACGCTAGTCAGTATGCGGTTCAAAGTCTACAACGTGAGTCAGGTCTGCAGGCGTATTTTCTCAACATGGAGACATGGAATACGTTATGAAGCTGCTGCTAAGGAAGGCGGCAATGCTAGCACTGTGAGGCCACTACACCAACCTCTCTAAAATCTCAAATGGTCCTATAAAGCGCGGACTCAACTTCCCTTTCCGACCAAACCTTAGTATCCCTCTCATTGGGGCCACTTTAAGAAAAACGTGGTCCCCAACTTCGAATTCTAGATCCCTTCGTCTCGAATCGGCATAACTCTTTTATGCGCTTGGGGGTGATGTGCATTCGCACTCGATCTTCTCTGCATCGCACTATTTGTGACTGTACTAACTCTGGACCCAATAAGCGGCGTTCACCAACCTCCTCCCGTAAAAAAGCGAGAGTTACGCAGCGTTTTCCATAGAGAGCTTCAAATGGAGCCATCCCGATGGTCGACTGATAACTGTTATTGTAAGCAAACTCCATCAAATGCAAATGAGTGTCCTAACTACCTGGGAAGTCTAAAGTGCAAGCTCGTAACATGTCTTCTAAGATCTGGTTCAAGCGTTACATGCGCCCATCCGCTGCGTGGATGAAAAGTCGTACTAAAGTTCAGCTGTGAACCTAACGCCGCAAACTCCTCCAAAAGTTGGAGGTGAAACGTGGATCCCTGTCTGAAATAATCCTGACCGGAATCCCATGCAGACGAACTATCTCTTCCAGGTAAAGCTGCGCCCACTTATCCGTAGAATAGGTGGGTTTCCCTGGTATGAAATGGGTGACTTGGTTAATCTGGCCCACAATGACCCAAATTACCGAGTAAAGTAACCTCGTAAGGTTCTAGGCGATCCGACTATAAAGTCCATAGAGATCTCCTTCCATTTCCACTGAGGTACATGTAAAGGTTGCAGTAATCTTGCGGGTCTCTGCCTAGGTGCCTTCACCTGCTGACAAGTCAAACACTTGCTGACAAACTCTGCCACGTCGCGCTTCATGTTACACCACCAGAATGACTGTTTTAGATCTCGATACATCTTGGTACTGCCAGGATGCATAGAAAATGGTGAGTTATGGGCTTCGCTCAAGATTTGATTTCGGTTTGTGTCGCCGTCGCACACATAAACGTCCCTCAAATAGTAATCCTCCATCTGTGGATAGTGAAAATTCTGCCAATTCATCTGTAGTTACTGCGGTAAACTTCTCCATTAACTGAGGGTCCCCCTGCTGAGACTCAACGATGCGTTGCCTCAAGGTCGATTGTACGGTTAACTGAGCTAACTGTGTCGTGGTCTTCCTACTAATCTGCGCAATTTCAGCTCGTGTGCAAACTCGCTCGTAACTCTGCTCTCATCGGTAACTTCGTCTTTGAAGCAAGTATGAACGGCTTTCATCGAGGGCATCGGCCACGACATTAGCCTTACAGGGGTGGTATTGAATGTCTATGTCGTAATCCTTCACTAATTCCAACCATCTGCGTTGCCTCATGTTCAGTTCTTTCTGGGTGAACAAGTACTTCAGACTTTTATGATCTGTAAAAATCTGAATTTTCTCGCCATAAAGGTAATGTCTCCAGATCTTTAGTGCAAAGACCACTTGCCGCTAGTTCCAAGTCATGAGTTGGATAATTCCTCTCGTGCGTCTTCATTTGTCGGGATGCATAGGCTATTACTTTACCGTCTTGCATTAGAACACGGCCCAAACCTTTCTAGAAGCATCATCCTTTGTAAACTACAAAGCTCCTGTTCCCTGGGATCTGCATCGAATCGGAGGTGACACCAACCTACACTTGAGTTCCTGGAAACTCGCCTCACAATTATCATCCCCACACAAATGGGTTACCTTTGCGCGTCGCTGGGTCATGGGCATGGCTATCTTGGCGAAGTCCTGGCACGAAACGTCTATAGTAACTGCAAGACCCAGAAAACTACGTACCTCTGTGAACGGTGGTCGGACGAGGCCACTGTGTGACGGCTTCCACTTTATTTGGTCAACAGAGACTCCAGCCTCGGACACCACATGCCCTAAGAAAGATACCTGCCTGAGCCAGAATTCGCACTTCGAAAATTTTGCATATAACTTATTCTCTCTCAGCGTGAGTAAAACTTTTCTCAGGTGCCTTTCATGATCTTCGTCACATCTGGAGTATATCAGAATATCGTCAATAAATACAATCACGAGCGTATCTAGAAACTCTTTGAATAAGCGGTTCATCAAGTCCATGAAAGCGGCGGGGGTGTTGGTCAAACCAAGCGGCATCACTTTGTGAACTCGTAATGCCCATAACGTGATCTCGAATGTTGTCTTAGGAATATCCTCTTCACCGATTCTCAATCGATGGTAGCTTTGATCTCGGATCAATCTTGAAAACTCTTGTTGCTCGCAATCGATCGAACAAATCATCTATCCTAGGAAGAGGGTATTTATTCTTGATCGTAACCTTATTCAACTCCCCGTAATCTATACACAGCGCATGGATCCGTCTTTCTTTTCACAAACAACACACTGGGGGCTCCCAAGGCGAAACGCTAGGCGTATAAATCCCTTGTCTAGTAAGTCTGTGAATTTGTAGTTTGATTCTTTCAACTCTGCGGTGCCATTCTCATGCGGTGCCTTGGATATCGGAGTCGTCCCTAACTCCAATCCGATGTTAAAATCCACCTCCCTGACCGGAGGTACTCCGGGGAGGTCCTCGGGGAACACGTCTGGAAATTCATTCACTACTGGTACCGATGACACTGAGATCTCCGTACACCTTGCATCTAGTATGCAAGCTAAGACG
Source organism: Trichosanthes cucumerina (assembly GCA_036507285.1). Lineage (NCBI taxonomy): Eukaryota > Viridiplantae > Streptophyta > Magnoliopsida > Cucurbitales > Cucurbitaceae > Trichosanthes > Trichosanthes cucumerina. The sequence continues at coordinate 7,231,437 of CM071842.1, read as the reverse complement.
CCCAAGCTCCCGATGTAATAACTTCGCCTTAAGGGTCGTAATCACCTTGGGCCTACTTCCCGTTAGGGTGCCTCTGAACCTGTAGCCAGGTTGGCTAGGGGGAGTGAACACTACCTCCTTCCTGAAACAATCAATGCAAGCATGGTTCTGCGCTAACCAGTCCATACCCAATATCACATCAAAGTCAATCATGTCTAAGACTACTAGATTTCTTTGTTAACTCATGGTCTGCGATAGTCACACTACCATCCTTGACTTTCATAGTGGCTAACAAGTTTATCCCCGCAGGAGTGGAGGCAGACAAAGCATATCAGAATCGTTTCTAATTCTAACTCAGCTTGACTTACGAAGGATGCAGAAATAAAAGAGTGTGTAGAACCAGAATCAAATAGTACATAGGCAATGTGTCCAAGTAATGGAAGTGTACCTGTAACCACGGAGTCTGTGCCATGGATGCTTTTACTTGTGCTTGCATAAGCTCTTCCTTGGTGAATTACGGGCTTGGCAGCAACCCCACTATTGATAACCTGAGGTTGGCTAGCACTGGTTTGACTCGGACAGCTATTAGCTCTGTGCCCTTCTTTCCCACATCTGAAGCACACTCCGGACCGGGCCAAACACTTACCCCAATGATGCTTACCACGATCTTTGCATTGTGGCTTATCTCATTTATTAGTTCTCATCCTGTTGACTGTGGTTTCGACCTGAAACCGCACGAAAGTTCTGGTGGTCTCATGTGTGTGTGCGCTGGGACGCTGTGAGCTTAAATTTGGTGATCCCATTTCCTCTTATGATTTGCCAAGGGTCGTCTGGGTTAACTAGTCACTGATGTGCGATGCTGTGTGCTGTACCCAAATCAATTCCGCCACTCTCACTGCGGAGGCATAATCAGGAGGTGCTAGTGCCTGGATGAAACCTCGAACATTTTCATCTAGTCCCATAATGAAACGCTCTGTTTTCTTCGCCTCTGTGTCTACTAGCTCGGGGGCAAAGCGTGACAAGCGGGTGAATTCTCTCTCATATACCTCCACCGCTGCTCTCTGCTCGGCTAAGTTGTAAGAATGCGCTTGCTTCTGTATCGAGTGCGCAGAGAGGTAAATTTCCGCGAACGCTTCCTTAAAGCAGATTCGGTGTAATCGTTTCTCATTGGCGACTATGGTTCCCTGGGCGGACTCCCACCATAAATAAGCGTCGTCTCTCAACATGAAGGTGGCACAGGACACCCTCTGGCCCTCAGGACAATTCATCAGTCTGAAAATGGTCTCAATGGAGGACAACCATAATTCAGCCACAGTGGGGTCACTAGAAGACCCATCAAAAGATGCGGGATCATATTTCCGAAGTCCTTCGGGATATCGAGACCTCGAGTTGCATCGTTCGCCCCACGATTTGCTTGGGGCGGTGAGTGGCTATTGTAGCTCGCACAAGAGTCCGCATAGCCTCTACCATCATAGTCATGACATTAGGGTTTCCTTGTTCCGCCCTGCTGGAGCGTGCGCAGTGCATTCTCTGGCGACCGGTTGGTTCTAGGGGAGGTGCAGCGCGGGTGGAGTAATCTCGTCTGTCTGTTCGGTGGCATTCGGGTTGGGTGTCAACGTTTTCTCTTGCCCTCCGACCCCTACCACGTCCTCTACCTCTCCCTCGACCACTAGGTGGCATTTTTGTCAGTACTACAATGCAGATAATTTCTAGCTTAGTTTTCACTACTTTCTAACTATAAGATAGGATCACCCTTAGGGTTTAAATTCATTTACATTCACAAAACAGAATTACATCATAATCATTTACTTCGTATATAAATTACCAAAACGTACCTGGCGGTGACCGGAACGCGTTACTCAACCATGGGAACTACTCTGTGCTTACTCTGTAAGCAAGTCTACAGAACCCTTAAACCTAGGGCTCGATACCACCAGTATAACGCCCTTACTTTTCTATAACTAAACTCTTAGGGACATTACTACACATGCATGCATTTATAGGCCAAAAGATATAAAACAATCTTTAAATCTCAATAGAAAATAAATTGTCTTTAGGGATCCCAAAACAAAACCTTCAAAAAGTAAAAGGAGCGGTTTAATCATGGCTCATTTGTTTAAAATCACGAAAGTTAAACTTAACTTTAAAACCGTAAAAGCAGCGACATTAGTTATCACGAGAAAATATCACGGAAAACATGACTATTCTCATGGTTACGCAGCGTGTCTCCGTCACACGCCTGCACGCCCTTGGCCTTACGAAAAACATTTTTAAAATAAAGGGTGAGTATTGCAAAACAATACCCGATAAGTGACCTCACTCTGAGGTTTGGGATATGCAAACACATACAATCATGACTTTTAAACTTGTTCGAATTGTACATATCACGGGACCTAAAACTTTCTCATATCATCATGACTATAAACCATGACTTTCTTTTTCTTTAAGTGGCCAATTGGTCATCTGAGTCATTTCATTTTGAGTCCCTCACGGACCCTGTAATAATTTGAGTCCTCATGAGACCCTGTATGGTTTGAGTCCCTCATGGACCCTGTATAGATTTGAGTCCCTCACGGACCCTGTAATCGACCCATAGGGTCTCTAATGCATGTTTGACCATGCACACAATGCACTCTCGGAGACCAATTTCCACATTTTTTTATCAAATCATTTCATGACATACATGACATGCATGAGGTCCCATCATTCAACATAACAATAGTGTACATGCCACAAACATCATCATTAATATGCAAATCATCATTTCCTCATAGACAGTTTGGAGATAATACTTTTGTAGGTAATCATGAAATATTCTCATACGAGATACTGTAATGTCCTCACATAAAATACTGGATTTTTCTTACGTAAAATACAAGGATATTCTCACATAAAATACTGCAACATACTCACATAAAATATTAAGTATTCTCACAAAATATCAATATATTCTCATATAAGAGTATAAACTAAATTCGCATGAAATAATGAGAAATCATTTTTCTTCAATCACATTAGAAAAGTTCGGCACAAGGTCCCTTACCTTAGTTCGAATTCTACTCCAAAACCTAACCCGAGTTCCTTGATTACTCTTCTTTAGTGGAACCTGATTCACAACACAATTCCAAGTTCATTCTCCAAGTATTCACTAAATCCATGATCGTAAGGGTACTTAAATTACGTTCTTAAGATTTCATGCCCCGCTTACCTCAAGTTCAAGTGCAAGACTCGATATTCCTTAGTTCGCCTTGGCGTTCGACCTTCACCCCGCTCCAAACTTGGTCCCTACAACTTAACGTTGAAATAGTAGCTTAAGTTCTTACGCAACCGTCTTAATAATCAAAATCCATACTATAACTATCTTCAATAGGAAAGTGTATGTGTTGCTCACCGAGTTATAATTTCAGAGATTGTAGGTGCTGGTCGGATAGGGGCGACGACGGCGAGCTCACAGTAGGCGGTGGCGGCGCATTTCACGCGGCGGCGGCAATGGCGAAAGTGGGGCTTTGCGATCGGTGTGCTCGTGTGGGGAAACCGACGCCGCAAGACTAGACGGCGGCGGCTCACGTGTGGATGGTGGGACGGAGTTCACACAGGCGGCGGGTGGAGGTGCGTGAGGAGATCCGTACGCAAAGCTTCAATGGCATGACTTCACGTTCTAGGGTTTCGCCGGCGCGAGTGGCTGCAGCAACTTCGATCGTGGACTCGCCGGCGGCTGCTTCTGTACGTGGGCTTCTGGTCGGCGGCTAGGGCACGGCGACTTGGACGGCGAAAGCTTGCGTGAAGCTCTCTATGTTGCAGGCGTTCGTGGCTGGAGAAGCTTCGGCTCGAGGGCTTGCCGGCGTCCCTCCGTGCGTGGGTGGCAGACGAGGCGGCTGAAGCTCCTCGACGGCGGCTGGAGCTCCTCGATGGCGGTTGGACGGCAATGGCAGCAATGATATGTTGGATCTAGGGTTTAGAGGAGAAGAATAGGGTTAGGGTTAGGGTTTTTCCTTCTTATTTCAACTTAAGGACCTTAAATACTCAAAATTAGGTTAAATCCAAATGTCCACCATAACCCTCATTTAGGCAAAAATCACTAAAGTGCCATTGACACGTCCTCTCCTTCTAATTTTATAAATAACTTCATCTCCAGGAGAAATATTTCACTTAAGTTAAATAAAATTAAGGACTCACTCTCACCGAGCCTGATGAAAATCCACTAATCCGACTAAACACAACGGTTGAGAGCATGTTAAATAAAATAAATAACTAGTACCTGTGATTGTGGTCGTCACAATATCTTTGTATTTTATGTAAGAATATTCCAGTATTTCATGTGAGGATATTACAGTATTTTCTATGAGAATATTGCAGGATTATATACGTGAGTGTTATATCCTATCTGATGTGAAAAGTCATGACTTGCATATCCATGATAATGTTTTGTGACATGTGCACTATAGTCATGTTGAATGATGGGACCTCATGCATGTTATGTATGCCATAAAATGATTTAATGAAAAATGTGGAAATTGGTCTCCTGAGTGCATTGTGTGCATGGTCAAACATGCATTAGAGACCCTATGGGTCAAATTACAGAGTCCGTGAGGGACTCAATCTATACTGAGGGTGCGTGAGGGACTCAAACCATACAGGGTGCGTGAGGACTCAAATAATTACAGGAGTCTGTGAGGGACTCAAAATGAAATGACTCGGGATGACCAATTGACCACTTAAAGAAAAAAGGAAGTCATGAACTATAGGCATGATGATATGAGGAAGTTTTAGGTCCCGCATATGTATATTTCGAACAGGTTTAAAAGTCATGATTGTATGTGTTTGCATATCCCAAACCTCGGTAGCGAGGTCACTTATTGGGTATTGTTTTGCAATACTCACCCTTTCTTTTAAAAATGTTTTTGAGTAAGGCCAGAGGGCGTGCAGGGGCGAGTGTGAGGGCGTTGCCGAACCATGGGAATAGTCATGTTTTCCGCATATTCTCTTTGTTGTTGACTAATGTTGTCGCTTTATGGTTTGAAGTTAAGTTTAACTTTCGAGGATTTTAAGTAGGCCATGTTTAAACTGCTCCTTTTACCTGTTTTGAATGTTTTTTTTTTGGGATCCCTAAAGACAATTTATTTTCAGTGGAGATTTAAAGATCGTTTTACATCTTTTGGCCTATAAATGCATGCATGTGTAGTAATGTCCCTAAGAGTTTAGTTATAGAAAAGTAGGGGCGTTACACTTTTCCTCGAGCACCATGCTTTCATATCCTCAGGATCCCTCTCATTCAGATAAGGACTCGGTTCATTCATGTACCCCTCTTCTTCGGGCGTCACAAATATAGAGTATCTCTATATCACATCTATTATTTCACGTGAAAAACGTATATTAGAAACACTGCCAGCTTTTTCTTCTGGATTATATTATACTCATATACGAGTAATCGAAAGTTATGCAACAATGAACCAGAAGTTCATGAATCTAGAAATATTCAGTGTTTGGCATGATCGACTAGGTCATCCAGGATCGATAATGAAAAGGAAAATTATTGAGAATTCACATGGACATCTTTTAAAGAACCAGAAGATTCTTTAATCCAATGAGTTGTCATGTGATGCTTGCTCTCTAGGAAAATTAATTATTAGACCATCACCAGCTAAAGTGGGAATTGAATCACCTTCATTTTTAGAGCGAATTCAAGGTGATATTTGTGGACCTATTAACCCACTAAGTGGTTCATTTAGATATTTTATGGTATTAATTGACGCATCCAGTAGATTGTCACATGTATGCTTATTATCAAGTCGAAATCTTGCATTTGCAAGATTACTTGCTCAAATAATTAAGTTAAGAGCACAATTTCCTGATTATACAATTAAAACAATTCGACTTGATAATGCTGGTGAATTTACATCCCAAACTTTTAATAATTATTGTATGTCAATTGGGATAAGTATTGAACATCCTATAGCTCATGTTCATACACAAAATGGTCTAGCGGAATCATTTATAAAACATCTGCAATTAATTGCAAGACCATTGCTTATGAGAGCAAAACTCCCTACATCGATCTGGGGTCATGTTATTTTGCACGCTGCATCATTATTACGTATTAGGCCAGTAGCTTATAATAAATATTCCCCCATGCAATTAGCTTATGGCCAGCAACCAAATGTATCCCATCTGAGAATTATTGGATGTGCAGTATATGTTACAATTGCTCCACCACAACGTACTAAGATGAGTCATCAAAGGAGGTTGGGAATATATGTTGGATATGATTCCCCATCAATTATTAAATATCTTGAACCCCTGCCGGGTGATGTATTTACTGCACGATTTGTTGATTGTCATTTTCATGAGACAATTTTTCCAACATTAGGGGGAGGAATTAAGAAGTTGGAAAAAAATCTACATGGAATGCATCATTATTATCTCATTTAGATCCTCGAAGAGATCAATGTGAACTTGAAGTTCAAAAGATAATTCATTTGCAAAATATAGCAAATCAATTACCAAATGCATTCACAGATGCTAAAAGAGTGACTAAATCATATATACCAGCAGCAAATGCTCCATCAAAAATTGATATTCCACAGGAACAAGTTGTCAATAATGAGTCTGGAGCACGCCAGAAGCGTGGTAGACCAATGGGTTCCAAAGATAAAAATCCTCGAAAAAGAAAAATAGTTGAGAATCAAAATGATTCAATAAAAGGTATGGATGTTCCAGAAGAAATCCAGAATACAACTACTCAAAAGAGTATTGATGAAAATCAAACGCTTGAGGATAATAATGAAATTTCTATAAACTATGTTACATCAGGAAAAAGATGGAACCGAAATGATATTATTATTGACAACATTTTTGCTTATAATGTTGCTCACGATATTATTCATGAAAGTGACGATTTTGATCCAAAATCTATCGATGAATGTGAATGTAGAAATGATTGGCTGAAGTAGAAAAAAGAAATCCAAGCAGAGTTGAACTCACTTTCAAAACATTAGGTTTTTGGACCAATAGTCCTAACACCAGAAGGTGTTAAACCTGTGGGATACAAATGGGTATTTGTAAGAAAAAGAAATGAAAAGAATGAAGTCACAAGATATAAAGCGAGACTTGTTGCACAAGGATTCTCGCAAAGGCCTGGTATAGATTATGAGGAGACATATTCTCATGTGCTGGATGCAATAACGTTAAGATATTTGATTGGTCTGACTGTATATGAAAAACTTGATATGCATCTAATGGATGTAGTCATGGCGTATTTATATGGATCTCTGGATAATGACATTTATATGAAAATCCCGGAAGGATTTAAAATACCAGAAACATATGAATCAAGTTCTCGGGGAATATATTCAATAAAGTTACAGAGATAATTATATGGATTAAAACAATCAGGACGAATGTGGTTTAATCGCCTGAGTGAATATCTGTTAAAAGAAGGATATCAAAATAATCCAATATGTCCGTGTGTTTTTGTAAAGAAATCTCAGTCAGGATGTAACGCCCCTAATATTATAACATAAATTCCTAGGGACATTACTACTCATGCATGCATTCGAGGCCCTAACTGACTTTAAATAAGTAAAAGTTGATAAATAAAAATCAATTTAATTTGGGATCCCATAGAAATACAAAACGTTTACAAGAAACATAACTAAGTTCGGCCTCTAGTTTGAAAACTTTATGTTACATAAGCGGAAGACAATAATCATTTAAAAATTCTTTCTAAATCATGGATGCGGAATTCATGACTCGGTTCCCATGGCTTGATGAGCGCATCCCCGCCACTACTTTGGTATGCTCTCGCTTTTACCTGAAAACATTTTAAAACAGAGAAACACAACAAAGGTAAAGGGGTGAGTATTATAAAATACCCAGTAAGTAGGGGTCGGAAAATGCAAACACATGCATATGACTTTCCTTCAAACCTGACTTTTAAACATGACTATTATTCGTGACTTTTAAAATCATAAATCTTTCTGTAGTGGGACCTAAAACTTTCTTTCATAAAATCATGACTTTTTCTCTTTGGCTATGCGTGGTCAATTGAGTCTACCTGAGTCTTTTCAGTTTGAGTCCCTCACAGACCCCTATAGGTTTGAGTCCCTCACAGACCCCTATAAGATTTGAGTCCCTCACAGACTCCTATAAGTTTGAGTCCCTCACAGACTCCTATAAGTTTGACCCATAGGGTCTCTGATGCATGTTTTACCATGCATAAATTCTCAGGAGACCAATTGCCCACAACCTACATAACATTTTCATATACATACATTATGCATGAGGTCTCATTATTCAATCAGATATACCTATGCATTCATAATGATGCAACAATCATATAAATCATAAATCATAGCATGACTTTCAATCATAAATACGTTTGCAATTAAAATACGTATATATATCCAACACAGTAACAGATATGAAAGATCTCAGATTACATAACTATACATGACTGTATCAAAATTTATTTCAAATACTTTGAAATCATTTCAGTTTCAGCCCTCTCAAACCCTTAAATCTTTTGGATTCATCTCCAGTTAAAGAGTGAAATACTTTTCTAAATTCTGTCTTTAGATAAATCTTGAAATTCGTTCTTTTTTTTAAACTAATACTTTCGGAAACATATTTACTTCCCTTTTAAAATAATTTATAGAAAAATCCCTTACCATAGCCTTAGCTCCGAGATATCCTATATTTAAATCTCCGACTCAGCAATCCATTCAACCGTGTTCAAAACTCGAGTCTCCTAAATCAACATCATTAATTTCTTAGTTAAATCACATGGATAAACTCATATCTTGAAATTTGACCATAACTTGATCGGATTACCACTAAAGGAAGCTTGAAAGCAGGACTCGGGAACGAAGCGGATGAAATTTGCAAGGGTCGAGGCGGCGGCGTGGTGGTGGGAGTGCGGCGGCGCGTGGGATGGCGCGCCGTGAGATCTGATGGCAGCGTCTTTGGCGGCGTGGAGGTCAGATTTAGAAAGCCCACTTGTCGATCTACACGGAACCGGTGTCAAGCCTTTGAAAACCAACCTAGAAAGCAACGAACCAACCAAACCAAATTTGCGAGTCGATCGACGTCGGCGTGACTGTAGGTCCGGCGAGTTTCGTGCGTGGCGAGTCTCTGGACGTAGAGATCAGATCTGAGAAGCCCACATGTTGATCTATCGGGAACCGGCGACGCCTTGGTGAAAACCGATGGAAGACGCAGAGAACCGATCCACCCACGTCGGCGATTCATGTTCGCGAGTGAGGAGCAGCGTCGGAACGACAGTCGTCTCAGCGACTTCGACGGCAGGCGGACGGCGAGTCAGATGCAAGGTTGTAACGCTGCCGTGTGAGACGCTATATCCATGGTGGCTGGCAAAACGGAGGTTGCGCGCGACGGGAGAGTGGCTAACGGAGCTTCAACGTTGAGGCAACTTTCGACGCCAGCGAAGAAGCGGCTGCTTCTCTGATCTTACCGATGGAGGACAACTCGACCGGCGCTGCACTGAAGGGTCCGACGAGGAGGGTTGGGGGGTCGTCGGTGGCAGGCTGGCGGGAGTGGTGGTCGTGCGGCTGAGGGAAGAATGAGAAGAAGATGAAGATCTCGATTTGCGTGCTTCAAAGACTAAAGCCCTACTTTGACTTTCTTTGAAAATTACGAAAATACCCTTCTCTCTTCCTTTTAACCACAAGCATGCCCTTAACCAAATTAAATGTTCTCAAAATGTCTTTAATGACATAAAATCCTTAATTTACAAAACCTTCCAATAAAATACAAAACCCCAAGGCTCAATAAATTAAATTTCCATAAAATTAACACAAAATACAACCTAAAATGTATTTGGAAATTTCGGGACGTTACACAGGATTTGCTATTATAACTGTATATGTTGATGACTTAAAAATAATTGGAACTCCTGAAGAGTTATCCAAGGCAATAGAATATCTTAAGAAAGAATTCGAGATGAAAGATCTCGGAAAAACAAAATTTTGCCTTGGCTTACAAATTGAACATTTAGCAGATGGGATATTTGTTCATCATTCAACTTATACAGAGAAAAACTTAAAAAGGTTCTATATGGATAAAGCACATCCATTGAACATTCCAATGGAGGTTCGTTCACTGGATGTAAAGAAAGATATATTTCGACCTCGAGATGATAATGAAGAACTACTTGGTTCTGAAGTATCATATCTTAGTGCAATTGGTGCACTTATGTATCTAGCTAATAACACAAGACAAGATATTGCATTTTCAGTAAATTTATTGGCTAGATATAGTTCATGTCCTACAAAAAGACATTGGAACGGAGTTAAGCTTGTACTCCGATATCTTCGAGGGACGATTGATATGAGTCTATTTTATTCTAACAAATCCAGTTTTGATCTAGTTGGTTATGCAGATTCTGGTTATCTATCTGATCCACACAAAGCTAGATCTCAAACAGGTTATCTATTTACATGTGGAGGAACTGCTATATCATGGCGATCAGTGAAACAAACCATTACAGTGACTTCCTCAAATCATGCTGAAATCCTTGCAATTCACAAGGCAAGTCGAGAATGTGTATGGCTAAGATCAATGACACAACACATTCGTGAGACATGTGGTTTGTCTTCGAGTAAACCCTTCCAACAATATTATACGAAGACAACACAGCGGGTATAACTCAAGTCAAAGGAGGATATATCAAAGGAGATAAACGAAGCATATCTCTCCAAAACTTTTCTACACTCATGACCTTGAAGAAAATGAGGACATCTCAGTACAACAGATTTGTTTGAAGGATAACTTGGCAGACATATTTACAAAGGCATTACCAAATACAACATTTGAGAAATTGGTTCAAAGTATTTGGATGCGACGACTCAGAGATCTCAACTGATATCGTCATGAGGGGGAGTAAATGTATTATATAAAATATGTACTATTTTTCCTTCACTAGGGTTTTTATCCCGTAGGGTTTTTCCCTAGTAAGGTTTTAACGAGGCATATATTATATAAATGGGCATTTAAGGGGGAGTAACAACAATATACTCTTAAAGGAATTTGAGGTCAAGTTGTTGCCAGTCGGGGATCAGAAATTGTTACATTCCAAAATAGCTTTCAGATTGCGTTATGGATATTTTGAATGTACAATGATGTTGTTTGGGTTTACTAATGCGCCTACAGAGTTTATGGACCTAATAAATTGAATACTCAAGGAAATCTTGGATACTTTGGTGGTCGTGTTGTTTGACGTTAGCTTGGTGTATTCTAAGTTTGAGGAGGAACTTGAAGAACAACTTAAAAGGGTTTGTTAATTTTTTTGAGGATAAATGAGTTGTATGTAGAGTTCTTCAAGAATGAATCTTGAATTAGACAAGTGTCCTTCCTAGGATGCGTTATTGTCAAGGGCAGAAGTCGTTGTGAGTCCTGCGAAGGTGAAGTTAGTGACATAGTGACTTCACCCAATTACTGTCACTAAAGTAAGAAGCTTTCTGGGTATAGTAGGTCACTACAAGCAATTGTTTAGAAATTATCGAAAATACTCATTCTCGAACAAAGTTTATTTGGAAAGGCAACTCATTTGTGTGGAGTGAGCCTTATGAAACAAGTTTCAATAATTTTACCGCAAGAATTTGAGGTGTCTAGTTTGACAGTAAGTAAAAACATCGGGACGAAAACCAACAGAGTTATTGCAACCTATAAGTGGAATTGAGATGAAACCTTTATAGGCTTCATGGTCAGACAAGTTAAAAGTTCAGAAAAGTTGGAAATAGAACTTATCCAAGGTTATTAAAAGGAAGAAGAATAATTGCGTCTAAGCTTTGGAATTAATTGTTTTAGTGGTACTAAAGGTTAGGGTCACGATGGTATTTTTAAGAAGGGGTTAGCTTATGCCTTATTATGATACTAAAAGGTTCATTTCTATGCCCGGTGTTAAGTAGAGGGACATGGGCTAAGCTTTTTCATGCATGGTCTAAAACTTGCAATAAAAGTATTAATATTTGGCATGATATTTCATATTTGGTTATGCACCCGAATAGAGTAAATCAAGAAGGTTCTATCACACTCTTTTATATTTCTTTTTCAGAGTTGAGTTTGTGACAGAATTGCTAGATTATCTTGTCTGTTAAGTTTTATTGTTTGAAGTTGCTAAAGAAGTTTAGTTTAACCTTTGTTTTGGTTTGTTCAACATTTCTTCATATTGTGTATCTTAAGTAGTCTTGAGTTGAAGTTCGGAGGCATGATGGTTTGGTTATCTGAATTTAGAAGTGCAACCTTATGTTTGTCAGGTATTAGAGAAATTTTGGGGATTACTACAGTTACGTCATTATGCTGCCGATTTTTCTGGAGCATTTTGATCGTAGGATTGGTAAAGTTTTGTGGAATGATCCATGCGACATAACAAACAATGAGACCTAAGTTTAAATTACTCCTATCATGACTTTAGAGCTTGTAGTGAGGTGTGATGTGCAATAGACAGACCCAAAGTGTAACGCCCCAAGATTTTTCAGGTACATTTTAGGTTGTTCTTTGGATAGATTTAATGAAAGTTAATTTTAAATGGACTTTGAGGCTTTGTAACGTAATCTAAAATTTATGCAATTGGAGAAGTTTGGATAATTCAAGGGTCTTTTGAAGTACTTAATTAAGAATAAGAGCATCTTGGTGATTAAATTAAGGGGAAGGGCATTTTAGTAGTTTTGGTTGAGAGAAGGGCATTCTTGTAATTTTGATAAATAAAATAGAATTAGGGCTTCTTTCCTCTTGGGCACGCGTTACGAAGCACCTCCATCTTCCCTTCCCTCCTCACTTCAACCGTGCGGCGACCCACCACCGCTACCCAACCACACACCGCGCGCGCCCACCCTCTTCTTCACGGTGGCCTCCCGTGCTCCTTCCGACCACGACAGCGCAACTCCGGCGAGACCTTCATTCGCGTTGCACGCCGCCGACCAGCGCCGATAGCCGACAGCTCGCCAAGGAATGAAGCCCAGCGTCTCGCGTCGTCGTTCAGCCGAGTCTCCAGTCACCGAGCCGCGCAGTGCCTCGTCGGAGCGTCTTGCAGTCGCCGGTTGTTCGGTGTCGGCGTTCCTGAACGGCGTGGATCCGCCGCACTGCCAAGCAACGAAGCTGGAGTTACCTCAGCCGCCGGTTCACGTTTTGGTTCGAACGATTCACCCAGATTTCGATCGGTTTTCAAAGTTTGAGGACCGGTTTTGGATAGATCGGCTCACGACGTTCACGGATCTGACCTTCACGCGCCAATGCGCGCAGTCTCCGGCACCACACGCGCCGCCGCCGGCCGGCCACGCGCCGCCGCTCGCCGGAGCTACTCCGGTCCACCTGTTTTGATTTCCCGAGTTCGTTTTCGGCCTCCGTGAGTAGTAATTCGACTTATCTTTTATTGGATGTGAAAAATAAGTTTAATATTATGTGTCTAATTAGGAAAATGGATTGGATTGAAGGAATTCGAGAAGTACTGAGCAAGTCCGATAGGAACTGGAATTAGGAGGCAGAGCTTGAAGAGTTGCAAGCTATGTTAAGGTAAGGGATTTTCTATAATTATTTTAAAAGGGAAGTAAATGTGTTTAGAAAGTATTAGTTTTAAAAAGAACGAATTTCAAGATTTATCTCAAGACAGAGTTTAGAAAAGTATTTCACTCTTTTAGCGGAGATGAATCCAAAAGATTTAAGGGTTTTGAGAGGCCCGAATGAAATGATTTCAAAGTATTTGGAATAAATTTTGATCTGATTATGAATAGTTACGTAATTTGAGATCTTTCATACACATCCATTGTGTTGGATATATATATACGTATTTTAATTGCAAACGTATTTATGATTTATGATTGAAAGTCATGCTATGATTTATGATTTATATGATTGTTGCATCATTATGAATGCATAAGTATATCTGACTGACATATGGGACCTCATGCATATTGTATGTATATGAACATGTCATGTAGGCTGTGGCAATTGGTCTCCTGAGAACTTATGCATGGTAAAACATGCATCAGAGACCCTATGGGTCAATATTACAGGGGTCTGTGAGGGACTCAATATTACAGGGGTCTGTGAGGGACTCATTATTACAGGAGTCTGTGAGGGACTCAAACCTACAGGGGTCTGTGAGGGACTCAAACATACAGGGGTCTGTGAGGGACTCAAAATGAAAAGACTCAGGTAGACTCAATTGACCACGCATAGCCAAAGAGGAAAAGTCATGATTTTATGAAAGAAAGTTTTAGGTCCCATTACAGAAAGTTTTATGATTTTAAAAGTCATGAATAATGATCATGTTTAAAGGTCAGATTTGAAGGAATATCATATGCATGTGTTTGCATTTTCCCGACCCCCACTTACTGGGTATTTCATAATACTCATCCCTCTACCTTTGTTGTGTTTTTCCCTGTTTTAAAATGTTTTTTTGGTAGAGCGAGAGCATACCAAAGGGCGAGTGGCATGGATGCGCTATCAAGCCATGGGAACCAGAGACATGAATTCGCATCCATGATTAAGAAAGAATTTTAAATGATCATTGTTTTCCGCTTATGTAGTCTGAGTTTTGAAACTAGAGGCCGAACTTAATTATGTTTCTTGTAAACGTTTTGTATTTCTATGGGATCCCAAACTTAAATTGATTTTTATTTATCCACTTTTACTTATTTAAATTTCCGATTAGGGCCTCGAATGCATGCATGAGTAGTAATGTCCCTAGGAATTTATGCTATAAAAGTAGGGGCGTTCTAGATTGTATCGTGAGCCCAAGGTTATAGGTCTTGTAGACTCGCACACAGAGTAAGCAACAAGTATCCCATGGCTAAGTAGCAACTCCAGTCACCGCCAGGTATGCCTTCGAACTAAAAGTTGTATTTGTTCATGAAAAGAGAATTTAGTATTCTATGAGAAAATATTTTTTTATATAAAAATCGAGTTTGATGAATTTTCAAACTAAGAAAGAATGAGAATGTATGAGCTAAACTATATGTCTATGAAAAGGAAATGCATAAATGAAATGCTTATATGTGAATCCAGATGCGTATATGTCATAGAGTGGACGTGATCTTACGCCGAAAGGAAAGAGAACACATGTGATCCCTACTATTGATGATAGAAAGGAAAATGTTTTAGTTAAGAATGTTTATGCTAAAAAATGAAGTTTTATAGCCGTAAAACACATGTTGTGGATTATTAAAAGGTCCGCTTTGACCAAGGGAGTAAAGAGTAAGACTTAAGAGGTTAGAGTGTTAAAGGTTGCTAAGAAACTAGATTACGTAAGTATAGTTTTCAATAATAAAAGTTAAGACTACTCATGAGAAGTTCAAAGTTTGAATGTGTTCGGTAAGAGGTTAGTGGTCTCATTCATTCATGCTAGAACAATTGGATAGAAGGGTATGAGATTTCGTAAACGTACCACTTTGGAGTTTTCGACTTTGTTGGTTCCCAAATGAAGTCCCTTCATCTTCAAATGAATACATAACTATAGTATTTAAGGAGTTGAAAAGTAAAGAGAGCGAGGGTGTTTGAAAATAGGCTCGAGATGTAAAGGAAAAATAGATTGTTAATGTTGAGATGAAAATTAATTCTTTTCAAAATACTCAAACACTTGATTTTATTTATACCATTGCTCGATAGGAAAGCTACTGGGGATATACACAATTAATGTGTGTTACTCATGAGATAGGCATGATACGAAGTTTCAAAAACGATACCATAAACTAAATAAGCTTAATAAAGACAAGTATAAAGAGGAAAAGTAAGGAGTTAGGGTTTTAGTTTGAGAACACAAGAGAATTGATTGTCGGGACTCCAGAAACTTGTACACGAATTGATATTCATATGATCACTTGTGTATTCAACTTGTGAATTTAATTTAGACACCATTTGAATTTAATTTACTTAACTTTAATTAATAATTGAGCTTAGCCCAATAGATTTTTACACAAAAACCAACAGAATAATAAATGTGAAAGGAAACCATGTTGCTATTACATACCATACATGTATTAGCTTATTCCAATTAAAATGTGCTAGAATTTCAAAAATTTTACAATACTCAGATGAAAACTATTCCCAAGGATGAATATACTCCAAGACATTTTTAGGAATGTTTAGAATATAAATGCCATCGTCTTTAGCAACCCAAACACAAGTTGCATAGTTGCATCTATAAGAGAGCCAATCACGATTCTCTCGCCAAAATACCTCGAACGTCGCATGTTGATTTGTCGTGGTTTTTAAAGTGCACCAAAAAAGCGTAGTTACAAAAAAGTTCTCAGCGAATTTAAAAGTGTACTTCTGACCTACCGGGACGATTTGAGGACCCAAATCATTATCTTTTGATTTGCATTGCACAAATAGAGATTTGCCTGGACTCAATTCGTCTACAATGGATACTGACCATGGCATAAAAGGATGTTGAGAGCTTGCATAACATGGCTTACCAACCATAGACAATATCAAAACAAGATATGAAATGGCACAGATATTTACCAAATGATTCATTTCTAAGCACTTTTTTTTTCTTCCTTTCAATTTGTGTGTCAAGGGTTTGGCCACTTTCCCTTCTTATACCCAATGGAGTGTCTAATGATGGAAAGAATTTTAAATGCAAGGAAAATTTAATATATTCAAATGATTTGGTTCACCTTCTACTGTGTTTGACATGTGTGTTTAATATATAAAAAAAAAAAAGAAAAAGTGCTTTGAGAAAAGCATTTGTTATAAAAGTATTGTTTTCAAACCAAAATTAGTTAAATGTTTTCTCTAAAATCTCTTTTAAGTGCCTTTCATTTTTTTTTTTTTTGCATTTCTAAAACCATTTTTTGTATAAAGAAAATTTAAAAAATTAAAATCGTTTTGAATCAGTCAAATTTTCTTTTTTAACCAATCTTTAAGATTTTAATTAAATACCACTAAATGAGAAGTTATTTTTAGTCATCTTTGAGTACTTTAAGTATGTCAAGCACAGGTTGAGTTTTCTTCCTTATGTGGTTATTTAATTGTTCTAAATTATTTTAATCGGTGATTATTAGTTGTATGTTTTTCTAAATACATAAGGAGAAATAACATGACTATATGATTTCATGCTTTTGATGATCTTAATATAATTTCTAGACTAAATTATAAAAAAATATTCCTGAACTTTACCCTTTGTTTGAAAAATATCTATATTCTTTTGAAAGTTCCAATATTGATATTTTATAACGTTTCAAAACTACCCTTGGAATAGAAATATTCATTAAAATGTTAGATGGAAAATTGACTTGGCGATAACTTGAAATGACGCGACGATGTTTGTGATATTTGACTAGATTAAGTTTGAAAAAATGATATTTGAACATGTCGGCTTTTTGTTCAACATTCTAATGATTTTTCTACTCAATGATAGATTTGATATATTTTACGAAAGGTCAAGAAGAATACTGCAAACTTTTGAAAGAATAAAAATATTTTTGAAATAAGAGACAAAGTTCAGTGATATTTTTTATGATTTAGCCTAATTTCTTTATCATGCAAATACATATCTTAGAATAGAACTATTTTAGAATATTGTCTTAACATTTTATTCCAAAAGGCCATGGATAGGATGAATGAATCTCAAATATAGATTTAAAGAATTTAAACATTATACCTAATAAATTCTTATAATAATTTTTTTTTAAAAAAATAATTGTTACATTACTCTTTTTTCTCTTATAGTTATAGGAAATCTTTATATATAACTTTTTTCCCTTATAGTCATAGGAAATCTTTATACATAACTTTTTTTCCCTTATAGTCATAGGAAATCTTTATACATAACTTTTTTTCCCTTATAGTTATAAAGAAATCTTTATTTTTTATTGTTATTACTTATTGAGTTGAACGAGAGCATGATGGAGGATTGAGTCGTCAACATTAATAAAAATATAATACGTTTTGTCCCTTTAATTATATCGAAATTTAGGTGGTATTTATACAGGGGCAGATCTAGAGAATGTATTTTAGAAAGGTGAATTTAAATCGTATATTTTATATTAAAAGAATTATTATAAAAATATAGCTTGTGCCATGTAACGCCCCTACTTTTCTATGACCAACTCCTAGGGACATCACTACACATGCATGCATTTATAGGCCAAGAGATAAAAGATCTTAAAAGAAAAACTTCCAACCAACATAAATTGTTTTCAGGGATCCCAAATCAAATCATTTAAAAACAGATAAAAGTATCAATTTAACATGGCCTATTAAAACTGTAAGTAAATTTAAACTCCAAATAAAACATAAAGAGACAACATCAGTTAAAAAGAGAATATGCGGAAAAACATGTCTATTCCCATGGTTTTAGTAACGCGCCTCCGTCACTCGCCCTGCACGTCCTTGGCCTTACCTGAAAAACATTTTTGAAAGAAAGGGTGAGTATTGCGAAACAATACCCAGTAAGTGACCTCGCTACCGAGGTTTGGGATATGCATACACATACAATCATGACTTTAAACTTGTTCAAAATATACATATGCGGGACCTAAAACTTTCTCATATTGTCAGGTCTTTAATCCATGACTTCCTTTTTATTTGTGTGGCCGACTGGTCATCCTGAGTCATTTCATTTTGAGTCCCTCACAGACCCCTGTAGTAATTTGAGTCCCTCACGGACCCCTGTAGTATTTGAGTCCCTCAACGACCCCCTGTAATTAGACCCATAGGGTCTCTATTGCATGTTTGACCATGCACATACTGATCTCAGGAGACCAATGTCCACACTTTTCATTTGTTCAATTCATGACATACATAACATGCATGAGGTCCCATCATTCACATAATAATAGTGTACATGTCACAAACATCATCGTCACTATGCAAATCATACTTTTCTCATAGACAGTTTGAAGATCATACTTTTGTAGGAAAACATGAAATATTCTCATACAAATTACTGTCATATTCTCACATGAAATACTAGAATACTTTTACATAGAATACGAGAATATTCTCACATAAAATAATAGTTTATTTCCACATGAAGCATTGAAATATTTGCACATAAAATATTAAGTATTCTCACGAAGATATCTGTATATTTTCATATGAAAAATATAAACTAATTTCGCATGAAATCATGAAAATCATTTTCTTCGATCCCAATAAAAAGTTCGGCACGAGGTCCCTTACCTTAGCTCCGATTTCGCTCCAAAACCTAACCGAACTCCTTGACTACTCTTCCTTTAGTGGAACCTGAATCGCACAACAATCCGAAGTTATTCTCTAACCTTACACTGATTCCATAAAGTAAAGATACCTAATTTATGTTCATAAGGTTTCGTGCTCCGCTCACCTCAAGTTCAGCGCGAAAACCTAGTATTCCTTAGTTCGCCCCGACGTTTGACCCTCAATTCCGCTCCAACCTTGATCCCTGAAAGTTGTGTCCGAACGGTGGGTTAGGCTCTCAAATAGACGCTCAGATAGACAATAGACCACGAATAAACCTTCAACGATTTCGAAACTTAATCCGAACGCTCACCTAGCTATACTCTTTGTGGTCGTGAAAGCGCTTCGCTCGTGACTTGTGGCGGCGTCACGAGGTCTTCTTCGCGGTGTTCGTGGATCGGACTGCAGTCTTCGTGGCTCGGCGTAAAGGGACGGCCGGTGGCGGTGGAGATCGGTGTTCGGGGAGAGATGAAACGAATGCGAATGACCGAGGCGGTCAGCCGGCCAGCCAGAGGCGTTCGAGGCTCGGCGTCCGTTTCTGCTCGACGGTTTCGCCGGCGCGAGTGTTTTCAAGGGTCAACAATCGGCGGCGGCTGGGGGCTTCGACTGCAGACGGGAGCAGCTGGCGCACGTTGCGATCCGGCGAGAGATTTTTTTTTTGTGTGAGTCGGCCGTCGGTGATTTTCGGCGTAGGCTTCCGTCTTTGCAGTGAGACGCGACTTCCACAGCGGCCGGGCGCAATCCGGACGGTTGAAACGCTTGCACTAAGCTCTCGGCGACCTCCGTCGTGTGTTGCGGCAGGGGTAGCTTTTGCTTGGGCGATGGCCGGCGAGCACGATTGAAGTAGATGAGGATGGATTACCTGCCGGCGGTGGGACTAATAGGGAGAGACGGCTGTCGGCTAGGGCAAGAGGGAGGAAGACAAAGAGCTTAGGTTTAGGGTTTTGCTAGGGTTAGGGTTTTGCTCTAGGGTTTTGCCTCAATGTGTTTAGGGTTAGGTTCTCTTTAATTTGAACTTTAGGAGGCTTAAATACTACAAAATTGGGCCAATAATTAAAAGTCCTATATACCCCTCATTTAGTGATTAATAATCAAAGAGCCATCGTTCCTTCTTTTTCCCTTAATTTTAATAAATAGAACTCTAAAGGAGAATATTTGGCTTTAAACTTAAGTAAAATCAAGGACTCATTAACACCGAGCTTGATGAATCTCGCCAATTCACTAGGCACACACAGGTTGAAAGGACGCTAAATAAAATAAATAATTAGTACCTGTGGTCGTGGTCGTTACAATCTTCCCTCCTTAAGAACTTTCGTCCTCGAAAGTTCCTATTCTTGAAATAACTCTGGGTATTTAGCTCGCACTTCCTCTCTCTCGCGCCCGGTGGCTTCTTCCGATGCGGTGGTTACGCCACAACACTTTAACTAAAGTCGATCTCACGGTTCACGGAGGGTCTTTCGATCTCTTGCAATAATCTGTACCGGTCGTTCACCATAACTCAGATCTTCTACTAACTGCAATGGTTCGAAGTCTACGACATGAGTCGGGTCTGGAACGTACTTTCTCAACATGGAGACATGAAACACGTTATGAACCCCTGAAAGGGAAGGCGGCAGTGCTAATCTGTAAGCCACTGCACCAATCCTCTCCAAAATCTCAAATGGTCCGATGAAACGCGGACTCAATTTCCCTTTTCGACTAGGTCATCCAGGATCGATAATGAAAAGGAAAATTATTGAGAATTCACATGGACATCCTTTAAAGAACCAGAAGATTCTTTAATCCAATGAGTTGTCATGTGATGCTTGCTCTCTAGGAAAATTAATTATTAGACCATCACCAGCTAAAGTGGGAATTGAATCACCTTCATTTTTAGAGCGAATTCAAGGTGATATTTGTGGACCTATTAACCCACTAAGTGGTTCATTTAGATATTTTATGGTATTAATTGACGCATCTAGTAGATTGTCACATGTATGCTTATTATCAAGTCGAAATCTTGCATTTGCAAGATTACTTGCTCAAATAATTAAGTTAAGAGCACAATTTCCTGATTATACAATTAAAACAATTCGACTTGATAATGCTGGTGAATTTACATCCCAAACTTTTAATAATTATTGTATGTCAATTGGGATAAGTATTGAACATCCTGTAGCTCATGTTCATACACAAAATGGTCTAGCGGAATCATTTATAAAACATCTGCAATTAATTGCAAGACCATTGCTTATGAGAGCAAAACTCCCTACATCGATCTGGGGTCATGTTATTTTGCACGCTGCATCATTATTACGTATTAGGCGGTAGTTTATAATAAATATTCCCCCATGCAATTAGCTTATGGCAACAACCAAATGTATCCCATCTGAGAATTATTGGATGCGGTATATGTTACAATTGCTCCACCACAACGTACTAAGATGAGTCATCAAAGGAGGTTGAGAATATATGTTGGATATGATTCCCCATCAATTATTAAATATCTTGAACCCCTGCCGGGTGATGTATTTACTGCACGATTTGTTGATTGTCATTTTCATGAGACAATTTTTCCAACATTAGGGGGAGGAATTAAGAAGTTGGAAAAAAATCTACATGGAATGCATCATTATTATCTCATTTAGATCCTCGAAGAGATCAATGTGAACTTGAAGTTCAAAAGATAATTCATTTGCAAAATATAGCAAATCAATTACCAAATGCATTCACAGATGCTAAAAGAGTGACTAAATCATATATACCAGCAGCAAATGCTCCATCAAAAATTGATATTCCACAGAAACAAGTTGTCAATAATGAGTGCCGAGCACGCGAAGCGCAGTAGACCAATGGGTTCCAAAGATAAAAATCCTCGAAAAAGAAAAGTAGTTGAGAATCAAAATGATTCAATAAAAGGTATGGATGTTCCAGAAGAAATCCAGAATACAACTACTCAAAAGAGTATTGATGAAAATCAAACGCTTGAGGATAATAATGAAATTTCTATAAACTATGTTACATCAGGAAAGAGATGGAACCGAAATGATATTATTATTGACAACATTTTTGCTTATAATGTTGCTCACGATATTATTCATGAAAGTGACGATTTTGATCCAAAATCTATCGATGAATGTGAATGTAGAAATGATTAGTGAAGTAGAAAAAGAAATCCAAGCGAGTTGAACTCTCACTTTCAAAGCGTTAGGTTTTTGGACCAATAGTCCTAACACCAGAAGGTGTTAAACCTGTGGGATACAAATGGGTATTTGTAAGAAAAAGAAATGAAAAGAATGAAGTCACAAGATATAAAGCGAGACTTGTTGCACAAGGATTCTCGCAAAGGCACGATATAGATTATGAGGAGACATATTCTCATGTCTTTGGATGCAATAACGTTAAGATTTTGATTGGTCGATTTGTATATGAAAAACTTGATATGCATCTAATGGATGTAGTCACGGCGTATTTATATGGATCTCTGGATAATGACATTTATATGAAAATCCCGGAAGGATTTAAAATACCAGAAACATATGAATCAAGTTCTCGGGGAATATATTCAATAAAGTTACAGAGATAATTATATGGATTAAAACAATCAGGACGAATGTGGTTTAATCGCCTGAGTGAATATCTGTTAAAAGAAGGATATCAAAATAATCCAATATGTCCGTGTGTTTTTGTAAAGAAATCTCAGTCAGGATGTAACGCCCCTAATATTATAACATAAATTCCTAGGGACATTACTACTCATGCATGCATTCGAGGCCCTAACTGACTTTAAATAAGTAAAAGTTGATAAATAAAAATCAATTTAATTTGGGATCCCATAGAAATACAAAACGTTTACAAGAAACATAACTAAGTTCGGCCTCTAGTTTCAAAAATTTATGTTACATAAGCGGAAGACAATAATCATTTAAAAATTCTTTCTAAATCATGGATGCGGAATTCATGACTCGGTTCCCATGGCTTCTGTAGCGCATCCCTGCCACTCGCCTGGTATGCTCTCGCTTTTACCTGAAAACATTTTAAAACAGAGAAACACAACAAAGGTAAAGGGGTGAGTATTATAAAATACCCAGTAAGTAGGGGTCGGGAAATGTAAACACATGCATATGACTTTCCTTCAAACCTGACTTTTAAACATGACTATTATTCGTGACTTTTAAAATCATAAATCTTTCTGTAGTGGGACCTAAAACTTTCTTTCATAAAATCATGACTTTTTCTCTTTGGCTATGCGTGGTCAATTGAGTCTACCTGAGTCTTTTCAGTTTGAGTCCCTCACAGACCCCTATAGGTTTGAGTCCCTCACAGACCCCTATAAGATTTGAGTCCCTCACAGACTCCTATAAGTTTGAGTCCCTCACAGACTCCTATAAGTTTGACCCATAGGGTCTCTGATGCATGTTTTACCATGCATAAATTCTCAGGAGACCAATTGCCCACAACCTACATAACATTTTCATATACATACATTATGCATGAGGTCTCATTATTCAATCAGATATACCTATGCATTCATAATGATGCAACAATCATATAAATCATAAATCATAGCATGACTTTCAATCATAAATCATAAATACGTTTGCAATTAAAATACGTATATATATCCAACACAGTAACAGATATGAAAGATCTCAGATTACATAACTATACATGACTGTATCAAAATTTATTTCAAATACTTTGAAATCATTTCAGTTTCGGCCCTCTCAAACCCTTAAAACTTTTGGATTCATCTCCAGTTAAAGAGTGAAATACTTTTCTAAATTCTGTCTTTAGATAAATCTTGAAATTCGTTCTTTTTTTTAAACTAATACTTTCGGAAACATATTTACTTCCCTTTTAAAATAATTTATAGAAAAATCCCTTACCATAGCCTTAGCTCCGAGATATCCTATATTTAAATCTCCGACTCAGCAATCCATTCAACCGTGTTCAAAACTCGAGTCTCCTAAATCAACATCATTAATTTCTTAGTTAAATCACATGGATAAACTCATATCTTGAAATTTGACCATAACTAGATCGGATTACCACTAAAGGAAGCTTGAAACGGACTCGGGGCGAAGCGGATGAAATTTGCAAGAAAGTGGAGTGCGCGGCGCGTGGGATCAAATGGCGCGCGTGAGATCTGATGGCAGCGTCTTTGGCGGCGCGTGGAGGTCAGATTCAGAAAGCCCACTTGTCGATCTACACGGAACCGGTGTCAAGACTTTGAAAACCAACCTAGAAAGCAACGAACCAACCAAACCAAATTTGCGAGTCGATCGACGTCGGCGTGACTGCAGGTCCGGCGAGTTTCGTGCGTGGCGAGTCTCTGGACGTAGAGATCAGATCTGAGAAGCCCACCGTTGATCTATCGGAACCGCGGCGCTTTGGTGGCCGATGGAAGACGCAGAGAACCGATCCACCCACGTCGGCGGTTCGTGTTCGCGAGTGAGAGCGGCGTCCGGGCAGCGATGCGTCTCGGCCGGCGGGCGCGCGGCGGACGCGCGCGAGTCGATGCGAGGTTGTAACGCTGGCGTGTGAGACGCTATATCCATGGTGGCTGGCAAAACGGAGGTTGTGCGCGACGGGAGAGTGGCTAACGAAGCTTCAACGTTGAGGCAACTTTCGACGCCAGCGAAGAAGCGGCTGCTTCTCTGATCCTACCGATGGAAGACAACTCGACCGGCGCTGCACTGAAGGGTCCGACGAGGAGGGTTGGGGGGTCGTCGGTGGTAGGCTGGCGGGAGTGGTGGTCGTGCGGCTAAGGGAAGAATGAGAAGAAGATGAAGATCTCGATTTGCGTGCTTCAAAGACTAAAACCCTACTTTGACTTTCTTTGAAAATTACGAAAATACCCTTCTCTCTTCCTTTTAACCACAAGCATGCCCTTAACCAAATTAAATGTTCTCAAAATGTCTTTAATGACATAAAATCCTTAATTTACAAAACCTTCCAATAAAATACAAAACCCCAAGGCTCAATAAATTAAATTTCCATAAAATTAACACAAAATACAACCTAAAATGTATTTGGAAATTTCGGGACGTTACACAGGATTTGCTATTATAACTGTATATGTTGATGACTTAAAAATAATTGGAACTCCTGAAGAGTTATCCAAGGCAATAGAATATCTTAAGAAAGAATTCGAGATGAAAGATCTCGGAAAAACAAAATTTTGCCTTGGCTTACAAATTGAACATTTAGCGAGATGGGATATTTGTTCATCATTCAACTTATATGAGAGAAAATCTTAAAAAGGTTCTATATGGATAAAGCACATCCATTGAACATTCCAATGGAGGTTCGTTTCTTTGGATGTAAAGAAAGATATATTTTCGACCTCGAGATGATAATGAAGAACTACTTGGTTACAAGTATCATATCTTAGTGCAATTGGTGCACTTATGTATCTAGCTAATAACACAAGACTAGATATTGCATTTTCAGTAAATTTATTGGCTAGATATAGTTCATGTCCTACAAAAAGACATTGGAACGGAGTTAAGCTTGTACTCCGATATCTTCGAGGGACGATTGATATGAGTCTATTTTATTCTAACAAATCCAGTTTTGATCTAGTTGGTTATGCAGATTACAGTTATCTATCGATCCACACAAAGCTAGATCTCAAGCGGGTTATCTATTTACATGTGGAGGAGCTGTTATATCATGGCGATCAGTGAAACAAACCATTACAGCGACTTCCTCAAATCATGCTGAAATCCTTGCAATTCACAAGGCAAGTCGAGAATGTGTATGGCTAAGATCAATGACACAACACATTCGTGAGACATGTGGTTTGTCTTCGAGTAAACCCTTCCAACAATATTATACGAAGACAACACAGCGGGTATAACTCAAGTCAAAGGAGGATATATCAAAGGAGATAAACGAAGCATATCTCTCCAAAACTTTTCTACACTCATGACCTTGAAGAAAATGGGGACATCTCAGTACAACAGATTTGTTTGAAGGATAACTTGGCAGACATATTTACAAAGGCATTACCAAATACAACATTTGAGAAATTGGTTCAAAGTATTTGGATGCGACGACTCAGAGATCTCAACTGATATCGTCATGAGGGGGAGTAAATGTATTATATAAAATATGTACTATTTTTCCTTCACTAGGGTTTTTATCCCATAGGGTTTTTGTAACGCCCCAAGATTTCAAGTACCTCTTAGGTTGTTTTTGGGATTAATTTAATGAAATTTGACTAATCGGGCTTCGAAGTTTATTAATTCTTGTTAAGTATGGCAATTTTAAGCCAATATATACATATGGTTTAACCATATATATATGAATTGGATTATTTAATTAAGTTAAGGGCATTCTTGAGGTTTTTCTTAAAACAAAGGGCAGTTTAGTAAATATTGAAATTAGGGTTTCTATTCTTGAGGGGCACGTTCTACGAAGACCTCATCCTCTTCCTCTCAACCCACCTTCACGCCATCCCGCCGGCGAGCATCCCCTCACCGTCCTCCGAATGCCAAGCCGTCAACCATCAATCGTCTGCAGACTCGTCGGAGTCCCTCGCCGAAACCCGCGCGAGCGCCGCACGCCTCTAGTCGAGCTGAGCTGCACCGTCGTCAGCGCTAGGATCGTCTGCAAGTCGAGGTCGTCTCCGCTGCAAGCCGAGTCCGAGCGCCCAACCGACGCCACCTTTCGAGTCGAGCCGCAACCGCACGTCGTCGTGCCTCGCCGGAACGCCACGCAAACCAGTATCCTCGCCGGATCTGCAACCGTAGTGGTTGCTGTTGCGAACCCGAGCCGCCGAAGGCCTGCAGTCGAGCTCCGCCGGTCGTGCAGTCTTCGACCTCTACAGACCTGCATCATCGGAAGGAATCACCAAGCTCCGCCGCCGGTTCCAGATCTGCAACCACCTACCTTCAGCCGCCGGTCTACGAGTGAGTCTTGGGTTTGGTTCAAACGGTTCGTCGGGTTTTAGATCGGTTTTGAGGGTGAGAGCGCCGGTTCCGAGTAGATCGACAAGTGGGCATCCCAGATCTGTACTCCACGCGTCAAGCGCGCGCGCCACACTCTGCCGCCACCGCCACACGCCGCCACACTCGCGCGCGCGCGCTCGCCGGAGTCAGCCCGACCCGATCAATTTCGTTTCCCGAGTTCGTTTTAAGCGTCCGTTTGTGGTAACTTAGCCTAACTATGATTGGATTCAAAATAAGTTTCTAATTATGTAATTTAATTAAGGAATTGATGAATTTGATTTAGGGGATTCGACTATCAAGCTCGACTAAGCGAAACCTTGAGTTAGAAACGGAATGTAAGGAGCTTCGAGCTAAGGTAAGGGATTTTTCTATAAATTATTTTAAAAGGGAAGTAAATATGTTTCCAAAAGTATTAGTTTAAAAAGAACGGATTTCAAGATTTATCTAAAGACAGAATTTAGAAAAGTATTTCACTCTTTAACTGGAGATGATTCCAAAAGATTTAAGGGTTGAGAGGCCCAAATGAAATGATTTCAAAGTATTTGGAATGAATTTTAATCTGATCATGTATAATTATGTAATCTGAGATCTTTCATATACATCCATTGTGTTGGATATATATACGTATTTTAATTGCAAACGTATTTATGATTTATGATTGAAAGTCATGCTATGATTTATGATTTATATGATTGTTGCATCATTATGAATGCATAGATATATCTGATTGAATAATGGGACCTCATGCATATTGTATGTATATGAACATGTCATGTAGGTGTGGCAATTGGTCTCACGAGAACTTATGCATGGTAAAACATGCATCGAGAGACCCTATGGGTCAATATTACAGTGGGTGCAGTGAGGGACTCAAACCTACTGAGGGGAGTGTGTGGGGACTCAAACTTATAGAGTGTGTGAGGGACTCAAACCTACTGAGGGAGTGCTGTGAGGACTCAAACTTATAAAGGGTGCGTGAGGACTCAAAATGAAAAGACTCAGGTAGACTCAATTGACCACGCATAGCCAAAGAGAAAAAGTCATGATTTTATGAAAGAAAGTTTTAGGACCCATTACAGAAAGCTTTATGATTTTAAAAGTCACGAATAATAGTCATGTTTAAAAGTCAGATTTGAAGGAAAATCATATGCATGTGTTTGCATTTCCGACCCCACTTACTGGGTATTTTATAATACTCATCCTCTACCTTTGTTGTGTTTTCTCTGTTTTAAAATATTTTTGTGTAGAGTCGAGAGAGCATACAAAGCGAGTGGCATGGATGCGCTATGTAAGCCAGCCATGGAAGCAGAGTCATGAATTCGCATCCATGATTTAGAATGAATTTTAAATGATTATTGTTTTCCGCTTATGTAACATAGAGTTTTGAAACTAGAGGCCGAGCTTAGTTATGTTTCTTGTAAATGTTTTGTATTTCTATGGGATCCCAAATTAAATTGATTTTTATTTATCCACTTTTACTTATTTAAATTGAAGAGGGCCTCGAATGCATGCATGAGTAGTAATGTCCCTAGGAATTTATGTTATAAAAGTATGGGCGTTCTGATTGGTATCGAGAGCCAAGGTTATAGGTCTTGTAGACTAAACTTACAGAGTAAGCAACAAGTATCCCATGGCTAAGTAGCAACTCCAAGTCACCGCCAGGTATGCCTTTGAACTAAAGTTTTATTTGTTCATGACAAGAAAATTAGGTATTCTATGGAAAGTTATTTTATATAAAAATCGAGTTTAATGAATTTCCAAACTAAGAAAGAATGAGAATGTATGAGCTAAACTATATGTCTATAAAAAAAAAAAAAAGGGAAATGCATAAAGGAAATGCTTATATGTGAATCTATATGTGTATATGTCGTAAAGTTGAGCGTGATTTTACGTAGAAAGGAAAGAGAATCCATGTGATCCCTACTATTGACGATTGAAAGGAAAATGTTTGAGTTAAGAATGTTTACGCTAAAAATGTTTTTTATAGCCATAAAACACATGTTTTGGGTTATTAAAAGGTCCGCTTTGACCAAGGGAGTGAAGAGTAAGACTTAAGAGGTTAGAGTGTTAAAGGTTGCTAAGCAACTAGATTACTTAAGTATAGTTTTCAATAATAAAAGTTAAGACTACTCATGAGAAGTTCAAAGTTTGAATGTGTTCGGTAAGAGGTTAGTGGTCTCATTCATTCATGATAGAACAATTGGATAAAAAGGTATGAGATTTAGTAAACGTACCACTTTGGAGTTCTCGCCTTTGTTGGTTCCTAAATAAAGCCCCTTCATTTTCAAGTGAATACATAACTATAGTATTTATGGAGTTGAAAAGTAAAGAGAGCAAGGGTGTTTTTGAAAATGGGCTCGAGATGTAAAGGGAAAAATAGATTGTTAATGTTGAAATGAAAATTAATTTTTTCAAAATACTTGAAACACTTCGATTTTATTTATACCATTGCTCTGATAGGAGAGCCACAGGGATATACACAATTAATGTGTTACTGCAGGTAGGCATGATACGAAGTTTCAAAAGCGATACCATAAACTAAGTAAACTTAATAAAGACAAGTACAAAGAAGAAAAGTAAGGAGTTAGAGTTTTAGTTTGAGAACACAAGAGAATTGATTGTCGGGACTCCAGAAACTTGTGCACGAATTGACATTCATATGATCACTTGTGTATTCAAGCTTGTGGAATGTGTATAAGGAACCGTGCCACTAATTTCTACCTGTTGGACTAGATATATGTGTACAACTTGAAAGAGATAACATGAGGTGTTAACCTCGAACTCTTATGTAGTAAAGTTTCCTTTTCCCCGATCAGAGGATTAAGGAGAGAGGATTCGGTTAATAGAGGAGAGTGCTTTGAATCCCTTCTTCGTTACGTAGAAGTCAAGCTAAGGAACCCATTTGAATTAGTAAAGTGTATAGTTGTAGTGGTCGAGCGACCATTAGAGTGAAACTGGAGGGTCTATTTAATAAAGGTTAGGCTAATGTTCTTAAGTGAGATTTTAGAGAAATGGACATTAGAACTACAATGGTACAAGTAGTTGAGATAGTCCTCAATTTGTCTAAAAGGAGGAAGTCGAGTTTAAAGAAAGTAAGCACGAAGAACAATTCATTGGTGTTAGATAAAATAAGTTTGATATTTTAAGGTTATCCTTAACACAAGAGGTAGACTTAAACACGAAGTTAAAGTGAAAGTTGGTGACTTTTAATACTCCTTTGAGAATACTCCGATAAAGTAAAAGAATTCAAATCGTAGGTACATAACCTTCTATATAAGAGTTAATAGTAGTTCATCGCCATAAGAAGTAGTAGTGTGGTGCGTAAAGGAGAAAGGTGTATCCTTATGCTTGTGCATAGGAGATGAGAAGTAGAAGGAAAGTTGTTGCTAAGAATAAATCTTTTCGTCTTTGGATGAACGACCTATTCCACGATCTGAGTAGTACACGGTGTCCCTTAAGGTGATTTTGGAGTCAAGTTAGCTTTGTCATGAACCGAGGATTAGATATTTCGAAACGACTTTCAGATCACTTTACGAACATCATGAAAATTATAGAGATTTGACTTAAGTACCCCTAATGTTTATAGACTTGATGGATTTAGTGCTTAAGAAAAGAGTAAAACATTGTTGTGATTAAGTTCTTTGGAGACATTCAGTTAAACCAAGTCTAAGAAGGCGAGAGAGGACAATTTGGAAGGATTGCTTTAGACAAAAGGAGGGAAGAGTAAGTTCTAAGAGGTGAAAGTAGTTGAATGGTCACCTAGGAGCTACGTGTCCAAGTAAATTTCAAAAGATGCGCATAATGAAATTTGTTGAGCTAAGAGAGACGAATAGGTGACCTTAGGTGTTTGGTGTTAGAAAGGAAATGTCCGAGTTGAAGATGTAAGGCTTAAGAGAAATTTGGTCAAGATTAGACACTCATTGCACGCTATTAAAAGAGCTAGTTTGGACAAAAGAGGAAAGAGTGGACATTGCGATGTGAAAGCCTTCCATGAAACTTTGAACAACTAAGTTAAAGTAAGTAGAACCTTGGAAGAGGAATACTATAAATTTCTTGAAAAGTCGAAGTCTAGAGGTGTTAAGTAAAGTATTTGTGTTCAAAGTGCGAGCGTTAGGATTCCACGACAAAAGAGAAGGAAAAGTTAAAGGGTATAGTGAATGCCATTCTAAAGTGTCCAACCCTATGGGTGATAAGAGAATTTAATTACAATCGAGTGATCACCTGAACATGATATCTAAGGAGTTGGAAGGAAATGGGAGAATGAGTCTTAAAGGACTAATTTCATTTTCGCGAGAGCGCATAGTATCGAAGTTGATGTTAGTGAATTATTTTAAAGGGAGTAATATGAATGAGCATATTGCGTTGCGCCATAGGCCGAGGAAAGATTTAAAGAGATAGAGAGCGAGTTGTATCATGAATAACTCGTTTTAAAAGGATCATTCTAACTCCTAGAACTTGCAATGAAAATTTTGTCACTTAATGCGATAACCTATAATTGTTTAGACTCTAAAGCAGGGTAAGTCAAGAGGATTTCATTACACTCTTTTAAAGTTTGTTTTAAAGTTAAGGTGGTAACCTGGTTGTTAAATTTTCTTGTCTTTAAAGAGTCATTGTTTACAATTAAAGCAATTGAGTTCTACTTATTTTTATTGTCCAACATTCCTATGTATCGTGTGTTATTCTGCACTCACGAGTAATCATGAAATGAAGTTGGAGGTATGATTGGTTGGTGTCTGCGATTTTAGAAGTGCAATTTCTATCAAGCGGTGTTAAAGAAAGTTTTGGCATTGTTGTAGTTCTGCCGTTATCTTTGCTTAGAAATTTTTGGGGCATTCTTGTAATAAGAATGAATGAGTTATCTGAGAACATTTCATGTGTCACGACAACCAAATGAGACCTAAGTTTGAGTTACTCCTACCGTGACTTGAAACTTTCAACGAGCTATGGATTTCAATATAAACCCCCAAGGTTAATTAAATACGCAAGTGAGATCGCCATTGCAACGTTTACTAAAAGGTCGTTGAGAGTAGCGAAAGGTTAACCATTAATGTGAAGAGTCTCGAACAACCGAACAAAGTTGCTAACTTTATCCTTGAAGTCACATCTCTTAGAAAGGCGTTAAAGTTATGGAAGCGATGGTCGATCGGAATGATCTAGTCATGTCTTGAAATGAATGCTAGTGGCTAGTGCAGCAAACCTTAAAGAGGATTTTGTGACTCAACAACATTGTAATGGTTTTAGCAAAGAGTTCCTTTCTAAAATCACAAAACAGAAGAAACTAATTAAAGGACTAGAGAAGGAAATACTGAGCTAAATATCCAGAGTTATCTTAGAATTTGAATCTAGAACTTTCCAAATTTAGAATTCGAGTCAAGGGCATCGATTATGTAGGCCTTAGTAGAAAGACTCCAGTGAAGAGAGCGAGCCCAAGTTAAAAGTTATGAGACCGTTGGTGTAACGCCCCTACTTTTCTATAACTAAACTCTTAGGGACATTACTACACATGCATGCATTCTTAGGCCAAAAGACATAAAACGATCTTTAAATCTCCACTGAAAATAAATTGTCTTTAGGGATCCCATAAAAAACATTCAAAACAGGTAAAAGGAGCAGTTTAAACATGGCCTACTTAAAATCCTGAAAGTTAAACTTAACTTCAAAACCATAAAACGACAACATCAGTTATTAAAGAAAGTATCACGGAAAACATGACTATTCCCATGGTTACGGCAGCGCGCCTCGTCACTCGCCCCGCACGTCCTTGGCCTTACGAAAAACATTTTAAAAGAAAGGGTGAGTATTGCAATACAATACCCGATAAGTGACCTCGCTCACAGAGGGTTTGGGATATGCAAACACATACAATCATGACTTTTAAACTTGGTCAAATATACATATGTGGGACCTAAAACTTTCTCGTATCAACATGACTGTAATACATGACTTTCTTTTTCTTTAAGTGGTCAATTGGTCATCCTGAGTCATTTCGTTTTGAGTCCCTCACAGACCCCTGTAATTATTTGAGTCCCTCACAGACCCCTGTAATGATTTGAGTCCCTCACAGACCCCTGTAATGATTTGAGTCCCTCACAGACCCCTGTAATGATTTGAGTCCCTCACAGACCCCTGTAACTTGACCCATAGGGTCTCTAATGCATGTTTGACCATGCATACAATGCACTCAGGAGACCAATTTCCACATCTTATTTCAAATCGTTTTATGGCACACATAACATGCATGAGGTCCCATCATTCAACATGACTATAATTCACATGTCATGAAACATTTCATAGGTATGCCATTCATAACTTTTCACAACAGTTGGAAATAACGCTCATGTATGTAATCATGAAATATTCTCATAGAAATACTGTAATACCCTCACATGAAATACTGGAATATTCTTACATAAAATACAACGACATTCTCACATAAAATACCGTAATATGTTCACATAAAATATCGAAATATTTTCATGTAAAAGTAACAGCCTAATTTGCATAAAATCATGAAATTCATTTTCTTTAATCCCATTAGAAAAGTTCGGCACAAGGTCCCTTACCTCGAGCTTTGATCTCACACTTTCCTTCTAATTCTTAAGTTAACGGTCCCTTCCAAATAACCTGTAAACCAAAAATTCTTCTATTTCGTCATCCTACTACACAACTCGTCCAATATAAAGGGTCTAAGTACAAAAGCGTCTATGATTCTTACTTTATTCCAATTACCTTGACTCCGAGGGGTAAACCGGACGTTAATTTGCTTGCTCCAAATTTTGGAAATCTTGATGCGAATTAAAACACTCCTACAATAATTTCACGTAAATATGATCTAAATAATTCTATGCTCCAACACAGAAGAAGGTTTCGTGAGGCTCACCTAATCGACGACCTCGACTCCGAATGAACTTGATGGCAGCTAACGGTGAAGCTAACGGTTCTTTGGTCGGGCTGAATTTGAGCGAGCAAGCAAGAGCGATTTCCGGCACTGTAACGTCTCGAAAGCTCTCGACGGCGGATGCGTGGGGCTTCTTTGGTGGTTCGTGGCTTGTCGTCGATGTTGAGAAGCGGTAGCGTGGCGTCGGAAAGAGTTCCCACGAGCGGTGGCTGCTGCGCGGCGGCCGTAGCGATCCACGGCAAGCATCGAGCAGCGTGAGCGTGGACTCGGCGTGAGGCCTTCGTGCGGCGAACCGCCGTCGAGGTACTTCGGCGTGAACCGGTGGCTGCGGCGTAGGTGTTGGGTGGTGGTCGCGGTCGAGGCTTAAACTGCGCAGACGATGGATGGGCGCCGGCGGCGGTGAAGACTCGTGGCGGCCGAATCACGTCCGATCGTGGCTGCGGCGATGAAGCGATGCGAGGAAGATTGTTTGGAGATCTTCTTCTTTTGCTGCGCCCATTGGATGGCTCGACGATGCTCGCCGGTGAACCTCGTGCGGCGTCTTTGAATGAGCGACCTCTTGAGCCGGCGGCGACGAAGTTGCGGCGAGGATGGTTGTTCTCGGCTAGGGCAAGGAGGTTGAAGGAAGGGAAGATGGTGTGAGGGAATTAGGGTTAGGGTTTTCTTTTGGGTTGTAATAATAAGGAGATTAAATACTAGCAATTAGGTCAAATTCCAAGTGTCAATTATAACCCTCACTTAGGCATTAATAGCTAAAGTGCCATTGCCACTTTCTCTTCTTTTAAATTTATTGGTAATTATCTAAAAAGGAAACAGTTCGCTTTAAACTAAATAAAATCAAAGACTCATTATTACAAAGTCGATGAAATTCACTAATCCGACTAGACACACACAGGTTGATAGAACGTTAAATAAAATAAATAATTAGTACCTGCGGTTGTGGTCGTCACAATCTTCCCTCCTTAAGAACTTTCGTCCTCGAAAGTTCCTATTCTTGGAATAGTTCTGGGTATTTAGCTAGTACTTCCTCCTCTCGCTCCCGGGTAAGCTTCTTAAAATGCGGTGGTTTTTTGCCATAACACTTTAACTAAGTTGATTTCCGATTTTACGGAGGATCTTTCGATCTCTTGCAATTATTTGTGCCGGTCTTTCGCCATAACTCAAATCTTACGCTGCATTTGTAGTGGTTGAAGTCTCGACGACATGAGTCGGGTGCAGGCGTATTTTCTCAACATGGAGACATGAAATACGTTGTGAACGCCGATGAGAAGAAAGCGGCGGTGCGATCTGAGAGCCACCACACCAACCCTCTCTAAAATCTCGAATGGTCCTATGAAGCGCGGACTCAACTTCCCCTTTCGACCAAACCTTAGAATCCCTTTCATTGGGGCCACCTTAAGAAATCGTGGTCCCCGACTCGAATTCTAAGTCCGCCGTCTTGTATCGGCATAACTCTTTTTATGCTGTCTTGGCGGTCTGCATTCGCACCACGATCTTACGTATCGCACTATTAGTGACTGTACTAGTGCAGGGCCCAAGAGAGTGGCGTTCACCAACCTCCTCCCTAAAAGCGGGAGTTCGCAGCGCTTCCCATAAAGGGCTTCAAATGGAGCCATTAGATGGTCGGTCGATAGATAAGCGTTGTTGTAAGCAAACTCCATCAAATGCAAATGATTGTCCCAACTACCCGGAAAGTCTAAGGTGCAAGCTCGCAACATGTCCTCAAGATCGATTCAAGCGTTGCATACGCTTGCCATCATCAGTGCGTGGATGAAAAGGCATCTTGAAGTTTAGCGAGAACCTAACGCTTTACGTAAACTTCTCCAAAAATTGGAGGTGAAAGCGTGGATCTCATGCGAAATAATCCATTTGGAATCCCATGTAAGCGGACTATCTCTTCCAGTAAAGCTGCGCCCACTTATCAAGTAGAGTAGATGGGTTTCCCTGGTATGAAATGTCTTGACTTAGTTAATCTGTCTACAATGACCCAAATTCTTGAGTAACCTCGTAAAGTTCTAGGCGATCGACTATGAAATCCATAGAGATCTCCTCCCATTTCCTTTGGGGTACATGTAAAGGTTGCGAGTAGTCCATGGGCCTCTGTCTGCAGGTGCCTTCACACTGTTGACAAGTCGGACACTTGCTAACAAATTACGCCACGTCGCGCTTCATGTTACACCACGGAATGATATTTTGGATCGTGGTACATCTTGGTACTACCGGGATGTATAGAAAAAGGTGAGTTATGAGCCGCTCAAGATTTGATTTTCGGTTTTGTCGTAAATGCGGTACACATAAGCGTCCACGAAATAGTAATCCACCATCGTGGATAGTGAAAACTCGCCAACTACTTTGTAATTCTTGCCGTAAGCTTCTCTACTAAGCGAGGTCCCCCCTGTTGAGACTCGGCGATGCGTTGCCTAAAAGTCGGTTATGCGATTAAGCGAGCTAAGCGTGCCGTGGTCTTCCCTACTAGTATGCAATTTCGGCTCGTGCAAAACTCTGCTGCAAACTCGCTGCTGTCGGTAACTCGTCTTTGAAGTATGAAGCGGCTTTCTCACGAGGGCATCGACCACGACATTAGCCTTTACGGGGTGGTGAATGAATATCTATGTCGTAATCCTTCACTAATTCCAACCATCTGCGTTGCCTCATGTTCAATTCTTACGGGTGACAGATACTTGAGACTTTTATGATGCTGTAAAAATCGAATTTTCTCGCCATAAAGGTAATGTCTCGGATCTTTAGTGCAAAAACTCTGCCGCTAGTTCCAAGTCATGTGTGGGATAATTTCTCTCGTGCGTCTTGGTTTCGGGACGCATAGGCTATTACCTTACCGTCTTTGCATTAGAACACGGCCCAAACCTTTCTTTGAAGCATCACTTTGTAAACTACAAAGCTCCTGTTCCCTCGAAATTTGTAAGAATCGGGGCGACACCAACCTACACTTGAGTTCACGGAAACTCGCCTCACAAGTGTCATCCCAAACAAAGGGTTACCTTTGCGCGTTAGGTGAGTCATGGGCATGGCTATCTTGGCGAAGTCACCGCACGAAAGCGTCTATAGTATCTGCAAGACCCAGAAAACTACGTACCTCTGTGGCGGTGGTGGCCGAGGCCAGCTGTGTGGCGGCCTCCACTTTCGCTTGGTCGCAGAGACTCGACCGGACACCACATGCCCTAAGAAGGATACATGCGAGCGAGTCGCACTTGGAAAATTTTGCATATAACTTATTTCTCTCAGCGTGAGTAAAACTTTTCTCAGGTGCCTTTCATGATCTTCATCACATCTGGAGTATATCAGAATATCGTCAATAAATACAATCACGAGCGTATCTAGAAACTCTTTGAATAAGCGGTTCATCAAGTCCATGAAAGCGGCGGGGCGTTGGTCAAACCAAGCGGCATCACTGTGAACTCGTAATGCCCATAGCGTGATCTGAATGTTGTCTTAGGAATATCCTCTTCACTGTGAACACGGTTAAAGAGTGAAATACTTTTCTAAATTCCATCTTTAGATAAATCTTGAAATTCATTCTTTTTTTTAAACTAATACTTTCGGAAACATATTTACTTCCCTTTTAAAATAATTTATAGAAAAATCCCTTACCATAGCCTTAGCTCAGAGATATCCTATATTTAAATCTCGACTCAAACAATCCATTCAACCAGTGTTCAAAACTCGAGTCTCTAAATCAACATCATTAATTTCTTAGTTAAATCACATGGATAAACTCATATCTTGAAATTTGACCATAACTAGATCGGATTACCACTAAAGGAAGCTTGAAGCAGGACTCGGGGCAAGCGGATGAAATTTGCAAGAGGGTTGGAGTGCGGCGGCGTGTGGCGGAGTGCGGCGCGTGGGATCTGGCGCGCGCGTGAGATCTGATGGCAAGCGTCTTTGGCGGCGCGTGGAGGTCGGTCGAGAAAGCCCACTTGTCGATCTACGGGCCGGTGTCAAGCCTTTGAAAACCAACCTAGAAAGCAACGAACCAACCAAACCAAATTTGCGAGTCGATCGGCGTCGGCGTGGCTGCAGTCGCGCGAGTTTCGTGCGTGGCGAGTCTCACGGGCGTAGAGATCGATCGAGAAGCCCACTGTTGATCTATCGAGGGCGCGCGCCTTGGTGGCGATGGAAAGCGCGAAGAGAACCGATCCACCCACGTCGGCGGTTCGTGTTCGCGAGTGAGGAGCGGCGTCGGGCGAGCGAGTCGTCTCGGCGACCGGCCGGCGCGGGCGGCGGGCGAGTCGAATGCGAGGTTATGTGCTGCGTGTGTGAGGCGCTATATCCATGGTGGTGGCAAAGCGGAGGTTGCGCGCGGCGGAGAGTGGCTAGCGGGCTTCAGCGTTGAGGCAACTTTCGGCGCCCGGCGAAGAAGCGGGCGCTTCTGCGATCCTACCGATGGAGGACAACTCGGCCGTCTTTGCCTTGCCTTGAAGAAGGGTCAGAGCGAGGAGGGTTGGGGTCATCGGTGGCGGTGGCGGGAGTGGTGGTGTCGTGCGGTGAGGAAGAATGAGAAGAAGATGAAGATCTCGATTTGCGTGCTTCAAAGTCTAAAACCCTACTTTGACTTTCTTTGAAAATTACGAAAATACCCTTCTCTCTTCCTTTTAACCACAAGCATGCCCTTAACCAAATTAAATGTTCTCAAAATGTCTTTAATGACATAAAATCCTTAATTTACAAAACCTTCCAATAAAATACAAAACCCCAAGGCTCAATAAATTAAATTTCCATAAAATTAACACAAAATACAACCTAAAATGTATTTGAAAATTTCGGGACGTTACAGAGGATTTGCTATTATAACTGTATATGTTGATGACTTAAAAATAATTGGAACTCCTGAAGAGTTATCCAAGGCAATAGAATATCTTAAGAAAGAATTCGAGATGAAAGATCTCGGAAAAACAAAAATTTTGCCTTGGCTTACAAATTGAACATTTAGCGAGATGGGATATTTGTTCATCATTCAACTTATCTGAGAGAAAATCTTAAAAAGGTTCTATATGGATAAAGCACATCCATTGAACATTCCAATGGAGGTTCGTTCCTTTGGATGTAAAGAAAGATATATTTCGACCTCGAGATGATAATGAAGAACTACTTGGTTACGAAGTATCATATCTTAGTGCAATTGGTGCACTTATGTATCTAGCTAATAACACAAGACCGGATATTGCATTTTGGT
The DNA here is from genome assembly GCA_036507285.1 of Trichosanthes cucumerina. Lineage (NCBI taxonomy): Eukaryota > Viridiplantae > Streptophyta > Magnoliopsida > Cucurbitales > Cucurbitaceae > Trichosanthes > Trichosanthes cucumerina. The sequence goes on along the minus strand of CM071842.1, from coordinate 7,192,250 downwards.
AAATTTATTGGCTAGATATAGTTCATGTCCTACAAAAAGACATTGGAGCGAGTTAAGCTTGTACTCTCAGATATCTTGAGGGGCGATTGATATGAGTCTATTTTATTCTAACAAATCCAGTTTTGATCTAGTTGGTTATGCAGATTACGGTTATCTATCGATCCACACAAAGCTAGATCTCAAGCGGGTTATCTATTTACATGTGGAGGCTGCTATATCATGGCGATCGGTGAAACAAACCATTACTGATGACTTCCTCAAATCATTTGAAATCCTTGCAATTCACAAGGCAAGTCGAGAATGTGTATGGCTAAGATCAATGACACAACACATTCGTGAGACATGTGTTTTCTCTTGAGTAAACCCTTCCAACAATATTATACGAAGACAACACAGCGGGTATAACTCAAGTCAAAGGAGGATATATCAAAGGAGATAAACGAAGCATATCTCTCCAAAACTTTTCTACACTCATGACCTTGAAGAAAATGGGGACATCGAAGATACAATGATTTGTTTGAAGGATAACTTAGCGGACATATTTACAAAGGCATTACCAAATACAACATTTGAGAAATTGGTTCAAAGTATTTGGATCGACGACTCGAGAGATCTCAAGCGATATCGTCATGAGGGGAGTAAATGTATTATATAAAATATGTACTATTTTTCCTTCACTAGGGTTTTTATCCCATAGGGTTTTTCCCTAGTAAGGTTTTAACGAGGCATATATTATATAAATGGGCATTTAAGGGGGAGTAACAACAATATACTCTTAAAGGAATTTGAGGTCAAGTTGTTGCGATCGAGGATCGAGAAATTGTTACATTCCAAAATAGCTTTGAGTTGCGTTATGGATATTTTGAATGTACAATGATGTTGTTTGGGTTTACTAATGCGCCTCTGAGTTTATGGACCTAATAAATTGAATACTCAAGGAAATCTTGGATACTTTGGTGGTCGTGTTGTTTGACGTTAGCTTGGTGTATTCTAAGTTTGAGGAGGAACTTGAAGAACAACTTAAAAGGGTTTGTTAATTTTTTTTTGAGGATAAATGAGTTGTATGTAGAGTTCTTCAAGAATGAATCTTGAATTAGACAAGTGTCCTTCCTAGGATGCGTTATTGTCAAGAAGCGAGAAGTCGTTGTGAGTCTGCGAAGGTGAAGGTAGTGACATAGTGACTTCACCCAATTACTGTCACTAAAGTAAGAAGCTTTCTGGGTATAGTAGGTCACTACAAGCAATTGTTTAGAAATTATCGAAAATACTCATTCTCGAACAAAGTTTATTTGGAAAGGCAACTCATTTGTGTGGAGTGAGCCTTATGAAACAAGTTTCAATAATTTTCTTGCAAGAATTTGAGGTGTCTAGTTTGTGATGAAGTAAAAACATCGGGACGGAAACCAACAGAGTTATTGCAACCTATAAGTGGAATTGAGATGAAACCTTTATAGGCTTCATGGTCAGACAAGTTAAAAGTTCAGAAAAGTTGGAAATAGAACTTATCCAAGGTTATTAAAAGGAAGAAGAATAATTGCGTCTAAGCTTTGGAATTAATTGTTTTAGTGGTACTAAAGGTTAGGGTCACGATGATATTTTTAAGAAGGGGTTAGCTTATGCCTTATTATGATACTAAAGGTTCATTTCTATGCCCGGTGTTAAGTAGAGGGACATGGGCTAAGCTTTTTCATGCATGGTCTAAAACTTGCAATAAAAGTATTGATATTTGGCATGATATTTCATATTTGGTTATGCACCCGAATAGAGTAAATCAAGAAGGTTCTATCACACTCTTTTATATTTCTTTTTTGAGTTGAGTTGAGTTTGTGAAATTGCTAGATTATCTTGTCATTAAGTTTTATTGTTTGAAGTTGCTAAAGAAGTTTAGTTTAACCTTTGTTTTTGGTTTGTTCAACATTTCTTCATAGTTTGTGTATCTTAAGTAGTCTTGAGTTGAAGTTCGGAGGCATGATGGTTGGAGTTATCGTAGGAATTTAGATCCATGCGACATAAAGTGCAACCTTATGTTTTACTCATGCATGCATTCGAGGCCCTAGTTGAAGTATAAGCAAAAGTTGATAAAGAATTTTTTTGGGATTACTCTACAAAACGTTTTAAACGTCAGTTTATTTCAAAACTAAATGTTACATAACGAGAGATGTAATTTTTTGGAGCATTTTGATCATTGAGGATTCATGTAAAGTTTTGTGGAATGATCCATGCGACATAACAAACAATGAGACCTAAGTTTAAAATTACAAAATCATAAAACTTTACGTAATACTCCTGTAATAATGAGCCCTCCATGGACTCACTGTAATATTGAGTCCCTCACAGACTCCTGTAATAATGAGTCCTCATGGACTCCTGTAATAATGACCCATAGAGTCTCTAATGCATGTTTTACCATGCATAAGTCCTCAGGAGACCAATTGCCACAACCTACATGACATGTTCATATACATACAATATGCATGAGGTCCCATCCTTTAAATTCATATACATATACATTCGGAATGATGCAACAATCACATAACTTAAGATCATGACATGACTTTCACAATTTTAACGAGAGTCAATCAATCATCGATGTAATAAATACGTTTATTATCTAAGGTGCATAACTAGCACAATAACATAACTGAAAATCTCAATATACAAAAATATACATAGCTGTGTCAAGATTCGTTTTTAAATTCCTTGAAATCATTTCAGCTCGGGTCCTCTCAAACCCTTAAATCATCAAGTTCTTTTCTAATCCTTTTGAAAATCATTCACTCGAGATTCTCGAAAAAACCTTTAAAATATTCGTGTTCTAAATTCAAGCCCTAAGCATGAGTTTTGGAAATTCACATTTTGAAATAAATCCTCAATTTTCATCTTTTAAAACAAATACATATTTCAGGAAATCGTATTCACAACCCTTTATAAGATCGTTTGTAGAAAATCCCTTACCTTAGCTCGAAACTCTTTATACTCCGTTCCTAACTCAAGGTTTCGCTTAGTCGTGCTCGATAGTCGAATCCCCTAAATCACATTCATCAATTCTTTAATTAACTTACATAATTAGAAACTTATTTTGAATCCAATCATAATTAGGCTAAATTACCACAGACGGACGCTTAAAACGAACTCGGGAAACGAAACGGAGGCAAAAGGCCGAGGCGGGGGCACGGCGGCGCGTGGCCGGAGCACGGCGGTGCGTGTGGCGGCGCGTTGAGTCGGATCCGTGAAGCTCGTGGGCGATCTACCCAAAACCGATGTCGGTTTAGAGAGAGACTTTGGGTGTTACATTAAATTCCTATCATGACTTTAGAGCTTGTAGTGAGGTGTGATGTGCAATAGACAGACCCAAAGTTAAATAAATACATGACTGAAGTTCATCAGAAAAGATATTTCCCTGTCAATGGCTAACTAGCCAATGTACCAAGTGAAAGTTATGAGACAAAGGTCTTTTGATTTATTACAACCTTAAGTGTTTTAATTTGAGAGGGAGATTGTCGCTACAACGCTCATTATAAAGTTGCCAAAGGCGTGAAAGATTGCTCGACAATTTAGAGAATCGTGAACCACCAAATGAGGTTGCTAGGACTCCACCCTTAATGTGTCACATCTCTGGAAAGGTGTGAAGGCGATTGAGTCGATGGTCAGAAGAAACGAATGAGTCAACAATAACTCTTTATTAATAACAATAACGCTTTATTGATTTAAATAGAACATTATTTACAAACTACGAGTTTTAGGGCATAAAACCCAACATGAATATAGGGCTCAACTTCCCTTTCTTACCAAATTGCAAAACACCCATCATTGGTGCAACTTTCAGAAAAACGTGGTCTCCAACGACAAATTCCAACTCTCTTCGCCTCACGTCGGCATAACTCTTTTGCCTACTCTGCGATGTTAGCATCCTCGCCCTGATTCTTTATACGACCTCATTTGTCCCCTGGACCAGCTCGGATCACAACAACTTTCGTTCACCAACCTCTCCCAAATACATCGGGGGCGTGCATCTCCTTCCATAAAGGGCTTCGAATTTTAAAAGAATTCATACTTAATGCAAATTGAGCTAAGCTTTTGTTGGTAAATTATATCATATATTTTCAACAATAATTATATAAATTTTATAACATAAATTTGTCGATAAATAAATTATTAATAGTTAAGATTCAACCTAATATTTAAATTTGTAGCTACTATTATTACTTATAAATATATTATCTAAACATTGTGAACAATTATTTAAATTAGGATCTAGTTTTTAAATGTGCTACCACTCACCTTATTTTCTTAATTGAATCTCTTGTATTTAAATTTATGTTTTTCAAGATACTAACCAAATGCACCGTTATTTTTCCAAAATGTCGAGGAAATGCCAAGATATATATTTATAGCCTCTACAATTGATCTTTATCGCTCTCTCAATCCCGTCTCTCCCACCATCACTCGTTATAATATTTATCTCTTTAAACAATTTTAATATTATAAAACTATTATTATATTTTTTACAAATAACCATACAAATATTACTTCAACCTATGAATATTACCAGCAAAACGATGATTTACATCATAATTAAGTTAGAATAGGAATACCACTAATGAATTCATAAATTTTCCATTCATTTTTGTGTTTTCCATAATTTCTTTCTAAATTTGAATCATTTTCATGTTTTTTTTTTAATTTTTGTTGACATCGATATTTTCATAAAATTGGATCTCGACATTTCGAACCTCAGTTCAAATATAGAGAGTTTAGCCTTAAACCTAAACTTTTCAAAACAATAAGCCATGCAACATTTAGACACAAGCTAGACACCATTTGAATTTAATTTACTTAACTTTCATTAATAATTGAGCTTAGCCCAATAGATTTTTACACAAAACCCAACAGAATAATAAATGTGAAAGGAAACCATGTTGCTATTACATACCATACATGTATTAGCTTATTCCAATTAAAATGTGCTAGAATTTAAAAAATTTTACAATACTCAGATGAAAACTATTCCCAAGGATGAATATACTCCAAGACATTTTTAGGAATGTTTAGAATATAAATGCCATCGTCTTTAGCAACCCAAACACAAGTTGCATAGTTGCATCTATAAGAGAGCCAATCACGATTCTCTCGCCAAAATACCTCGAACGTCGCATGTTGATTTGTCGTGGTTTTTAAAGTGCACCAAAAAAGCGTAGTTACAAAAAAATTCTCAGCGAATTTAAAAGTGTACTTCTGACCTACCGGGACGATTTGAGGACCCAAATCATTATCTTTTGATTTGCATTACACAAATAGAGATTTGCCTGGACTCAATTCGTCTACAATGGATACTGACCATGGCATAAAAGGATGTTGAGAGCTTGCATAACATGGCTTACCAACCATAGACAATATCAAAACAAGATATGAAATGGCATGAGATATTTACCAAATGATTCATTTCTAAGCACTTTTTTTTTCTTCCTTTCAATTTGTGTGTCAAGGGTTTGGCCACATTCCCTTCTTATACCCAATGGAGTGTCTAATGATGGAAAGAATTTTAAATGCAAGGAAAATTTAATATATTCAAATGATTTGGTTCACCTTCTACTGTGTTTGACATGTGTGTTTAATATATATAAAAAAAAAGAAAAAGTGCTTTGAGAAAAGCATTTGTTATAAAAATATTGTTTTCAAACCAAAATTAGTTAAATGTTTTCTCTAAAATCTCTTTTAAGTGCCTTTTTTTTTTTTTTTCATTTCTAAAACCATTTTTGTATAAGAAAATTTAAAAAACTAAAATCGTTTTCAATCAGTCAAATTTTCTTTTTTAACCAATCTTTAAGATTTTAATTAAATACCACTAAATGAGAAGTTATTTTTAGTCATCTTTGAGTACTTTAAGTATGCCAAGCACAGGTTGAGTTTTCTTCCTTATGTGGTTATTTAATTGTTCTAAATTATTTTAATCGGTGATTATTAGTTGTATGTTTTTCTAAATACATAAGGAGAAATAACATGACTATATGATTTCATGCTTTTGATGATCTTAATATAATTTCTGGACTAAATTATAAAAAAATATTCCTGAACTTTACCCTTTGTTTGAAAAATATCTATATTCTTTTGAAAGTTCCAATATTGATATTTTATAACGTTTCAAAACTACCTTTGGAATAGAAATATTCATTAAAATGTTAGATGGAAAATTGACTTGGCGATAACTTGAAATGACGCTTGACGATGTTTGTGATATTTGACTAGATTAAGTTTGAAAAAATGATATTTGAACATGTCGGCTTTTTGTTCAACATTCTAATGATTTTTCTACTCAATGATAGATTTGATATATTTTACGAAAGGTCAAGAAGAATACTGCAAACTTTTGAAAGAATAAAAATATTTTTGAAATAAGAGACAAAGTTCAGTGATATTTTTTATGATTTAGCCTAATTTCTTTATCATGCAAATACATATCTTAGAATAGAACTATTTTAGAATATTGTCTTAACATTTTATTCCAAAAGAGGGCTATGGATAGGATGAATGAATCTCAAATATAGATTTAAAGAATTTAAACATTATACCTAATAAATTCTTATAATACATTTTTTTTTAAAAAATAATTGTTACATTACTCTTTTTTCTCTTATATTTATAGGAAATCTTTATACATAACTTTTTTCCCTTATAGTCATAGGAAATCTTTATACATAACTTTTTTTCCCTTATAGTCATAGGAAATCTTTATACATAACTTTTTTTCCCTTATAGTCATAGGAAATCTTTATACATAACTTTTTTTCCCTTATAGTTATAAAGAAATCTTTATTTTTTATTGTTATTACTTATTGAGTTGAACGAGAGCATGATGGAGGATTGAGTCGTCAACATTAATAAAAATATAATACGTTTTGTCCCTTTAATTATATCGAAATTTAGGTGGTATTTATACAGGGGCAGATCTAGAGAATGTATTTTAGAAAGGTGAATTTAAATCGTATATTTTATATTAAAAGAATTATTATAAAAATATAGCTTGTGCCATGTATATATTTTAAATTTTTTATGGTGGGCTTAGTTAAAAAACAAAAAGAGAAAAGACACGAAAACAACTAAGAAAAAAAAAGGGACAAAATCTATTTTAAAAAATCCTATTTATATGTTGGAGCTTATTGTAAAATGTGTAGTATAAATGCCCATCCAAGTGGCAAAATTCCCATAGCCATAGTGTCCTCCATGTGTCAAATTTTTACCAATGCTTAGTGTCTACATGTACCAACTCATCCCTTTCCAAATTGCCTGTAAATAGTGGCTTTTGGTGAAAGAATAAAACACATCCATTTGGTGAAAATTAGACCAATTTCCTTTCTCCTCTCCCACTTTCTTTTATTTATTTTATTTAATTTTTGCTATGATTTTCCCCTATCACATATTTATATTATATATATTTTCCACTATCTTATTATTAATATTATATATATATTTATATTAAATTCCAATTTCATATTATTATTATTATTATTATTATTATAATATTAATATTTAAATATTGGTAAAATTATACTCGATTTTCATCCTATTTTCACAACACGTTATCAGCACGAAGCTCTGCCGATTTTTCCACTGAAGGTAGGTTCTCCGGGTAAGTCATTTCTTTTAAATAATAAAATGTTATTTTGCATGATTTCCTAATGCAAATGCAATTTCTTTTTATATAGTATTACTATGGCAAATCTTGTAAAATTAGAATTTGCGACCCTGGATATTAATGGAAATAACTACTTGTCATGGGTCCTTGATGCTGAGATCCATTTAGATTCCATGAATCTTGGATAAACAATTAAAGAAGGAAATGATGCATCAAATCAAAAAAAGCCAAACCTATGATCTTCCTTCGCCATCATCTTCACGAGGGACTGAAAATGGAGTATCTTATAATAAAAGATCCCTACATTCTATGGCAAGGCTTGAAAGAAATGTATGATCATCAAAAAATAGTTATTCTTCCAAAAGCTCGTTATCAGTAAGTGAATATAATTCCGCACTATTCAGAATTAGTTCAAAATTAAATGTAACGCCCCTACTTTTCTATGACCAACTCCTAGGGACATTACTACACATGCATGCATTTATAGGCCAAGAGATAAAAGCGCTTAAAAGAAAACTTCCAACTTTACATAAATTATTTTCAGGGATCCCAAATCAAATCATTTAAAACAGTTAAAAGTATCTATTTAACCTGGCCTGTTAAAACTGTAATTAAATTTAAACTCCAAATAAAAACATAAGAGACGACATCAGTTGTAAAAGGAATATGCGGAAAAACATGTCTGTTCCCATGGTTCTAGCAACGCGCCCCCGTCACTCGCCCTGCACGCCCTTGGCCTTACCTGAAAAACATTTTAAAAGAAAGGGTGAGTATTGCAAAACAATACTCGATGTAAGTGACTCGCGCTCACAGAGGTTTGGGATATGCATACACATACAATCATGACTTTAAACTTGTTCAAAATACACATATGTGGGACCTAAAACTTTCTCATTTTGTCAGGTCTTTAATCCATGACTTCCTTTTTATTTGTGTGGCCGACTGGTCATCCTGAGTCATTTCGTTTTGAGTCCCTCACAGACCCCTGTAATAATTTGAGTCCCTCACAGACCCCTGTAATATGACCCATAGGGTCTCTATTGCATGTTTGACCATGCACATACTGATCTCAGGAGACCAATGTCCACACTTTTCATTCATTCAATTCATGACATACATAACATGCATGAGGTCCCATCATTCACATAATAATAGTGTACATGTCACAAACATCATCGTCACTATGCAAATCATACTTTTCTCGTAGACAGTTTGAAGATCATGCTTTTGTAGGAAATCAGGAAATATTCTCAAACAAATAACTGTCATATTCTCACAAGAAATTCTGGAATACTTTTACATAGAATACAAGAATATTCTCACATAAAATAATAGTTGATTTCCTCATGAAGCATTGTAAAACTTGCACATAAAATATTAAGTCTTCTCACGAAAATATCTGTATATTGTCATATGAAAATATAAACTAATTTCGCATGAAATCATAAAAATCATTCTCTTCAATCCCAATAAAAAGTTCGGCACAAGGTCCCTTACCTTAGTTCTGATTTCGCTCCAAAACTTAACCCGAGCTCTCGGTCTACCCTCCTCTTAGTGAAACCTGATTTACACCATAGTTCCCGAGTTCAATCTCCAAGTATTCACTAAATCCATAATCATAAGGTACTTAACTTACGGTATTAAGATGTCGTGCCCCGCTTACCTCGAGCTCACTGCGAAAACCTAATATCCCTTAGTCCGTTTTGACGTTTGTCCTTCAATTCCGCTCCACGTTTGTTCCCTACAAAAATGTGCTCGAATCCGTAACCTAAGTTCTCAATCAACGTTTAAATAATCGATAGGTCATAATCAATTCTCAAACAAATTCGATACTTAACAAGGTCGCTCACCGAACTGCAATTTAGCTGCTGTAAAGTCGTGATGGCCGGCGTTGCAGGGCTCGACGGCGGCGGAGAACGGCGTGCGAAGGCAAGGACCGACGGCAGCAGTAGCTCGCGAGTGGTCCGGCGGCTGGTGCTTCGCGTATGAATCCTCGGCGCTCTGGTCACAATCGACCGGAAGGAGATCTGCAGCGTGGGGAAGATGGTTCCGATCGGCGGTTCGGTTGGACGCAGCGGCGAAGCGAAACTCTCGACGCGTCGGCCTCGTGGGTTCTCGCCGCGGAAGCTTGCGATCGGATGGCGGCCAGATTCGTAGAGGCGCGCAAGCAAGCGGAGGCATTCGCCGATCGAGGCTCGGCGGTGGCTCGACTTGAGGTTGCGATCGGCGCGGCAAGAACTTCGATGGCGCTCCACGTTCGGTCTCGGCGCACTTTCGACGCGAAGTACTTCGAGCGCTTCAACGGCGTGACTTCCACGTACGGATGCGGCTCTTCGGACGGCTGGAGCCTCTGATCGTGGGTTGCCGGCGTTTTCTTCGTCCGTGAGCTGCAGACGAGGTGGCTGGAGGACTTCGAACTGCTGGCTGGACGCGCAAGCTCTTCTTCGTGATGGCCGGCGGAAGGGTATTAGTCACGGGGAGGAGGTGGCCGGCTGGGTTAAATCGTGGAGGAAGGGAAAATGAGCTTAGGGTTAGGGTTTTGTTACATGGAGGAGAAGATGTTGTTGGCTAGGGTTTTCTTTTGGCCTTTCAATGATAATGAGCTTATATACTATCAATTTAGGTCAAGCCAAGTGCTATTGATCACCCTAATTTAGACATTAATCACCAAAACGTCATTGTCCCTTCCTTTTTCTTTTAATTATTAACAAAGCAAATCCAAACTCAAGGGGAAAATAATAATCAATGATAGGACGTCAAATACAATCAATAATTAGTACCTGTGGTGGTGGTCGTCACAATCTTCCCTCCTTAAGAACTTTCGTCCTCGAAAGTTCCTATTCTTGGAATAGTTCTGGATATTTAGCTCGCACTTCCTCTTCTCGCTCCCAGGTAGCTTCTTCCGATGCGGTGGTTCCGCCACAATACTTTAACTAAGCCGATCTCACGGTTACGGAGGGTCTTTCGATCTCTTGCAATGATGCACTGGGTGCGTTCACCATAACTCGGATCTTACGCTAATCGCGCAATGGTTCAAAGTCTACGACATGAGTCGGGTCCGGAACGTACTTTCGCAACATGGAGACATGAAACACGTTATGAACTGCTGACAGGGAAGGCGGCAGTGCCAATCTGAGGCCATCGCACCAATCCTCTCTAAAATCTCAAATGGTCAGATGAATCGCGGACTCAATTTCCCACCGGCCAAACCTTAGAATTCCCTTCATTGGGGCCACCTTAAGAAATACGTGGTCCCCAACATCGAATTCTAGGTCCCTCAAATCTCGTGTCGGCATAACTCTTTCATCGCTTTGGGCGGTCGTGCATCCGCGCCCTAATCTTTTTGTACCGCATCATTTGTGACTCGCACCAACTCTGGACCCAATAATCGGCGTTCACCAACCTCCTCCGTAAAAAGCGGGAGTTCGCAACGTTTTCCATAGAGAGCTTCAAATGGAGCCATTCCGATGGTCGACTGATAACTGTTATTGTAAGCAAACTCCATCAAATGCAAGTGAGTGTCCCAACTGCCTGGGAAGTATAAGGTGCAAGCTCGCAACATATCTTCTAATATCTGGTTTAAACGTTATGTCTGTCCATCCGTCTGTGGATGAAAAGCTGTACTGAAGTTCAACTGCGAACCTAACGCTCTCTGTAAACTCCTCCAGAAGTTGGAGGTGAAACGCGGATCCACATGCAGAAAGAATCTTGATGAAATTCCATGCAAACGGACTATCTCTTCCAAGTAAAAAGTCGCGCCCACTTATCTCGTAGAATAGGTGGGTTTCCACAGTATGAAATGTGCTGACTTTGTCAATCTGTCCACTATGACCCAAATCACCGAGTAACCTCGTAAGGTTCTAGGCAGTCCAACTATGAAATCCATAGAGATCTCCTCCCATTTCCACTGAGGTACATGTAAAGGTTGCGATAATCTCGCGGGTCTCGCTTCAGGTGCCTTCACACTGCCGACAAGTCAAACACTTGGCGACAAACTCGCTACGTCGCGCTTCATGTTGCACCACCAAAACGACTGTTTCAGATCTCGATACATCTTGGTACTGCCAGGATGCATAGAAAATGGTGAGTTGTGGGTCTCGCTCAAGATCTCAGTTCTCGACTTGTCATCGTCGCACACATAATCGTCCCCCGAAATAGTAATCCTCCATCTCGTGGATAAGGAAAACTCGCCAACTCACTGTAGATACTGCAGTACGCTTTTCTACTAACTGAGGGTCCACCTGTTGAGACTCAACGATGCGTTGTCTCAAGATCGGTTGTACTGTTAACTGGGCTAACTGAGCCGTGGTCTTTCCTACTAGTACTGCAATTTCAGCTCGAGCAAACTCGCTGTAACTCGCTCTGCTCGCTGAACTCGTCTTTGAAGTATGCACCGCTTTCATCGAGGGCATCGGCCACTACGTTAGCCTTACCGGGGTGGTATTGTATGTCAATATCATAATCCTTCACTAATTCCAACCATCTGCGTTGCCTCATGTTCAATTCTTTCGGGTGAAGCAGATACTTGGATTTTTTGTGATCTGTAAAAATCGAATTTTCTCGCCATCTGAGTAGTGTCTTGAGATCTTTAGTGCAAAAACCACTTTGCTAGTTCCAAGTCATGAGTTGGATAGTTCCTCTCGTGCGTCTTCAATTTGTCGGGATGCATAGGCTATTACCTTACCGTGTTTGCATTAGAACACAACCCAAACCTTTCTTAGAAGCATCACTTTGTAAACCACAAAACTCCTGTTCCCTGGGAATTTGTAAGGATCGGGCCGACACTAATCTGCACTTGAGTCCCCGAAACTCGCCTCACAAGCATCATCCCAAACAAATGAGTTTCTGCGCGTCGGTGAGTCATAGGCATGGCTATCTTGGCAAAATCCTGCATTAAAGCGTCTATAGTATCCTGCAAGACCCGTAAAGCTACGTACCTCTGAAGCGGTGGTGGACGAGGCCAGCGTGTGACGGCCTCCACTTTACATTTGGATCAACAGAGACTCAGCCTTCGGACACCACATGCCCTAAGAAGGATACTTGTCTGAGCCAGAATTCACACTTGGAAAATTTTGCATATAACTTATTCTCTCTCAGCGTGAGTAAAACTTTCCTCAGGTGCATTTCATGCTCTTCATCACACCTGGAGTATATCAGTATATCGTCGATGAACACAATCACGAACGTATCAAGAAACTCTTTGAACAAGCGGTTCATCAAGTCCATGAAAGCGGCGGAGCGTTGGTCAAACCAAACGGCATCACTTTGTGAACTCGTAATGCCCATAACGTGATCCCGAATCTTTGTTTTAGGAATATCCTCTTCACCGATTCTCAATCGATGGTAGCTTCGATCAGTCAATCTTGGAGAACACTGTTGCTCCTTGCAACTGATCGAACAAATCATCTATTCTGGGGAGAGGGTATTTATTCTTGATCGTAACTTTATTCAACTCCCTGTAATCTATACACAGGCGCATGGATCCGTCTTTCTTTTTCACGAACAATACAGGGGCTCCCCAGCGAAACGGCAGGCGTATAAACCCCTTGTCTAGCAAGTCTTGTAACTGTACTTTTAGTTCTTTCAACTCTGCCGGTGCCATTCTGTACGGGGCCTTGGATATCGGGGTCGTCCCCAATTCCAATCCGATGTTAAAATCTACCTCTCTGACCGGAGGTATTCCGGGGAGGTCCTCGGGGAAAACGTCTGTAAATTCATTCACTATCGTACCGATGTCACTTTGAGATCTCCGTACACCTTGCATCTAGTATGCAAGCTAAGACGCCCCAAGCTCCCGATGTAATAACTTTCGGCCTTAAGGGCGTGAATTACCTTAGGCCTACTTCTCGCTATCGTGCCTCTCAGAACTCAGCTTGGGTTGGTGGGAGGAGTGAACACTACCTCCTTCCCGAAACAATCAATGCAAGCATGGTTCTGCGCTAACGATCCATGCCCAATATTACATCAAAGTCAAACATGTCTAAGACTACTAGATTCATCTTTGCTAACTCATGGTCTCTGCGATGGTCACACTACCATCCTTGACTTTCATATTGGCTAACAAATTTATCCTCGCAGGGAGTGGAGACAGACAGAGCATCATATCAGAATCGTTTCTAGTTCTAATTCAGCTTGTCTTACAAAGGATGCAGAAATAAAAGAGTGTGTAGAACCAGAATCAAATAATACAAAGGCAAGGTGCCCAAGTAATGGAAGTGTACACAGTATTCACCGAAAGTCCGAGCCATAGATGTCTCTACTGGTGCTTGCATAAGCTCTACCACGATGTATAACCGGCTTCACAGCAGTACCACTATTAGTAACCTGAGGTTGGCTAGTGCTGGCTTGACTCGGGCAGCTATTAGCTCTGTGCCCTTCCTTCCCGCTTTGAAAACACACTCGGACCGGCCAAACACTTACCCCAATCTTCGCTACTACGAGTCTTTGCACTGTGGCTTATCTCCACTGTTATTTCCCGTCCTGTTGACTTGTGGCTTCTGACCTGAACCTGCACGAAAATGTCCTGGTCTATGCGGTGTACGCTGGGGACACTGTGAGCTAGAATTTGGCTGGTCCCACTTCCTCTTATGATTTGCCAAAGGCTGCCCCGGGTTAACCACTACCTGCTGTGCAGTCTGCGCCTGCACCCAAATCAATTCTGCCACTCTCACTGCGGAGGCATAATCAGGAGGTGCTAGTGCTTGAATAAAGCCTCGAACGTTCTCATCCAGTCCCATAATGAAGCGCTCTGTTTTCTTTGCCTCTGTGTCAACCAGTTCGGGAGCAAAGCGGGACAAACGAGTAAATTCCCTCTCATACACCTCCACTGCCCTCCTGTTCTGGCAAAGATGTAAGAATTCTGCCTGCTTCCTGTAACGAGCTGCAGCAGGATAAAATTTCCGCCAGAACGCTTCCTTGAATAGATTCCAGGTAATCGTTTCTCCGCTGGTGACAATGGTTCCCTGGGCGGACTCCCACCATAAATACGCGTCATCCCTCAGCATGAAGGTAGCACAGGACACCCTCTGGTCCTCAGGGCAGTTCATCAATCTGAAGATGGTCTCAATGAAGGATGACCCACAACTCTCACCACGGTGGGGTCACCTGGAAGACCCATCGAAAAATCTAGGATCATACTTCACGAAGTCCTTGGATATCGAGACTCCAGAGTTGCATCGTTTCGTCCCTGATTTGCTTGGGCCAGCTGAGTGGCTACTGTAGCTCGCACCAGACTCTACATAGCCTCCACCATCATAGTCATAACGTTGGCGTTCCCTTGATCCGCCTGCTGGGGCAAGCTGCAGTACATTCTCCGCGGCGGCGGTGGTCACGGGGGAGGTCTCGAGCAGGTGGAGCAACCTCTTCCTACATTCGGTGGTAATTTCGGTTGGGCGTCAACGTTTTCCCTTGCCCTCCGCCCTACCACGTCCCCTACCTCTCCTCGACCTCTAGGTGGCATTTTGTCGATACTACAATACAGAGAGTTTCTAACTTAGTTTCTTCACTTTCTAACCATAAGATAGGATCACCCCTTGGGGTTTTAAGTTCATGTATATGCATAAAACAGTATCATATCATAATCATTTACTTAATTATTAAAATATCGTAACGCACTGGCGGTGGTGGAACGCGTTGTTCAACCATGGGAACTACTCTGTGCTTACTCTGTAAGCAAGTCTGAGAACCCTTAAACCTAGGGCTCGATACCAACTGTAACGCCCCTACTTTTCTATGACCAACTCCTAGGGACATTACTACACATGCATGCATTTATAGGCCAAGAGATAAAAGCGCTTAAAAGAAAACTTCCAACTTTACATAAATTATTTTCAGGGATCCCAAATCAAATCATTTAAAACAGTTAAAAGTATCTATTTAACCTTGCCTGTTAAAACTGTAATTAAATTTAAACTCCAAATAAAAACATAAGAGACGACATCAGTTGTAAAAGGAATATGTGGAAAAACATGTCTGTTCCCATGGTTCTAGCAACGCGCCCCCGTCACTCGCCCTGCACGCCCTTGGCCTTACGGAAAAACATTTTAAAAGAAAGGGTGAGTATTGCAAAACAATACTCAGTAAGTGACCTCGCTACCGAGGTTTGGGATATGCATACACATACAATCATGACTTTAAACTTGTTCAAAATACACATATGTGGGACCTAAAACTTTCTCATTTTGTCAGGTCTTTAATCCATGACTTCCTTTTTATTTGTGTGGCCGACTGGTCATCCTGAGTCATTTCGTTTTGAGTCCCTCACAGACCCCTGTAATAATTTGAGTCCCTCACAGACCCCTGTAATATGACCCATAGGGTCTCTATTGCATGTTTGACCATGCACATACTGATCTCAGGAGACCAATGTCCACACTTTTCATTCATTCAATTCATGACATACATAACATGCATGAGGTCCCATCATTCACATAATAATAGTGTACATGTCACAAACATCATCGTCACTATGCAAATCATACTTTTCTCGTAGACAGTTTGAAGATCATGCTTTTGTAGGAAATCAGGAAATATTCTCAAACAAATAACTGTCATATTCTCACAAGAAATTCTGGAATACTTTTACATAGAATACAAGAATATTCTCACATAAAATAATAGTTGATTTCCTCATGAAGCATTGTAAAACTTGCACATAAAATATTAAGTCTTCTCACGAAAATATCTCGTATATTGTCATATGAAAATATAAACTAATTTCGCATGAAATCATAAAAATCATTCTCTTCAATCCCAATAAAAGTTCGGCACAAGGTCCCTTACCTTAGTTCCGATTTCGCTCCAAAACTTAACCCGAGCTCTCGGCCTACCCTCCTCTTAGTGAAACCCGATTTACACCATAGTTCCCGAGTTCAATCTCCAAGTATTCACTAAATCCATAATCATAAGGTACTTAACTTACGGTATTAAGATGTCGTGCCCCGCTTACCTCGAGCTCATTGCGAAAACCTAATATCCCTTAGTCCGTTTTGACGTTTGTCCTTCAATTCCGCTCCACGTTTGTTCCCTACAAAAATGTGCTCGAATCCGTAACCTAAGTTCTCAATCAACGTTTAAATAATCGATAGGTCATAATCAATTCTCAAACAAATTCGATACTTAACAAGGTCGCTCACCGAATCGCAATTTATTTCTTTGTAAAGTCGTGATGGCGGCGTTGCGAGGCTCGACGGCGGCGGAGAACGGCGTGCGAAGGCAAGGACCGACGGCAGCAGTAGCTCGCGAGTGGTCCGGCGGCTGGTGCTTCGCGTATGAATCCTCGGCGCTGTGGTCACAATCGACCGGAAGGAGATCTGCAGCGTGGGGAAGATGGTTCCGATCGGCGGTTCGGTTGGACGCGGCGGCGAAGGAAACTCTCGGACGTCTGGCCTCGTGGGTTCTCGCCGGCGGAAGCTTGCGATCGGATGGGCGCAGATTCGTAGGCAAAGCAGCAATCGGAGGCGTTCGCGCCGATCGAAGGCTCGGCGGTGGCTCCGACTTCAGGGCTGCGATCGGCGCGGCAAGAACTTCGACGGCCGCTCCACGTTCGGTCTCCGGCGCACTCAGACGCGAGTACTTCCCAGGGGCGGCTTCAACGGCGTGACTTCCACGTACGGATGCGGCTCTTCGGACGGCTGGAGCCTCTGATCGTGGGTTGCCGGCGTTTTCTTCGTCCGTGAGCTGCAGACGAGGAGGTGGTGGAGGACTTGAATCTGCCGGGCCGTATGCAAGCTCTTCTTCGTGATGGCCGGCGGAAGGGTATTAGTCACGGGGAGGAGGTGGCCGGCTAGGTTAAATCGTGGAGGAAGGGAAAATGAGCTTAGGGTTAGGGTTTTGTTACATGGAAGAGAAGATGTTGTTGGCTAGGGTTTTCTTTTGGCCTTTCAATGATAATGAGCTTATATACTATCAATTTAGGTCAAGCCAAGTGCTATTGATCACCCTAATTTAGACATTAATCACCAAAACGTCATTGTCCCTTCCTTTTTCTTTTAATTATTAACAAAGCAAATCCAAACTCAAGGGGAAAATAATAATCAATGATAGGACGTCAAATACAATCAATAATTAGTACCTGTGGTGGTGGTCGTCACATTAAAATTATGCGGAGAAAGGATTACTGATGTTGATATGTTAGAGAAGACATTCTCCACTTTTCATGTCTCGAATATGCTCTTGACGCAACAATATCAAGAAAAAGGCTTTAAAAAATATTCAAATCTAATTTCATGTCTTCTCGTGGCTGAACAAAATAACGAGCTATTAATGAAAAATCATGAATCTCGACCAACTTGTGACGACCACAACCACAGGTACTAATTAATTATTGTATTTGACGTTCTATCGTTAATTATTGTTTCCCTTGAGATGGGATTTATTTTGTAATAATTAAAAGAAAAAGGAAGTGGCGATGGCATGTTGGTAATTAATGTCTAAATTAGGGTGATAACTAGCACTAGAATTTTAACCTAATTTGCTAGTATTTAAGCTCCTTATTTGTCTACAAATGCAAAGGAAACCCTAACCCTAGCCCCATCATCTCCCTCATCTCCTAGTTTGCCCTAGCCAAAACCCTAAGTTATTGCCGTTGCCCTACCGCCGGCGAAAATCCACGAGCCGATCCACGAACGTCCGCCTCAGTTGCGTGAGCCGCAGCCACACCGGAGTCGTGAGTAGTACCATTGCAGCGGCGGACGATCGCGCCTACCTCCGCCTTCGCACGTCCATCCTCGACTCCAAACGGCAGGTCTCCCACTGCCGCCGATCGTGAGCCGCCGTTCGCAAGCCTACGCCCCAGCCATTGACGAGCCCTCCCTGCAGCGCGCCGGTCGCCCTTGGTCGAAGCTCCAAGCCGCAAGCCTGCCGATCGGGAGCTTCCTTTTTCCCAGCCGCTGCTGCTGCTGAAGAAGCGTGCCGCCGCCGCCGGAGCTCGCGAACGGAGAAGTCACGCACGCCTCCGGTAGAGTCGAAACCCTCGGCAGTTGCTGCTACTCATAAACGTTACCGCCGCTGCCGCCGCTCTGAGGATCAGCCACCGCTGACTGCCCATATACCTTGCCGTCGCCGTCCGGATCCGCCCACGACCACAGCGCCGGGCAGCACCATTCTTGCAGCTGCTGGTTTTCGATTCGGTGAGCATCTTTTTGTTACGACCCGAAATCGGAATGAGTTATACAATGACTTTTGGATTATTAAGACGTTTACGTAAGGTACTGAAATTATTGTTCGAACACGACTTTTAGGGGCCAAGATTGGAGCGGAATTGAGGGTCAAACGTCGAGACGAACTAAGGAATACTAGGTTTTCGCGCTGAGCTTGAGGTGAGCGGAGCACGAAACCTTATGAACATAAATTAGGTATCTTTACTTTATGGAATCGGTGTAAGTTTAGAGAATAATTTCGGATTGTTGTGCGATTCAGGTTCTACTAAAGGAAGTGTAGTCAAGGAGTCCGGTTAGGTTTTGGAGCGAAATCAGAACTAAGGTAAGGGACTTTGTGCCGAATCTTTTTAAATGGGATTAAAGAAAACGAACTTCAATATTTTATGTGAAATTAGTACGATATTTTACTTAAAAGGATTTAATGATTTTTATACGAGAATATCCCGAGATTTTATGTGAAAATACTTTGATATTCTATGAGAAGATATCTCAATATTTTATGCGAGAATAATCTAGTATTTTATGCGAGAATGTCTTTGTATTTTATGTAAGGATATTCCAAGTATTTCATGTGAGGATAGTATGAAGATTATCTATGAGAATATTGCATGATTTTGTACTGTGAGTATTACGCCCTATATCGATGTGAAAAGTCATGATTTGCATATCAATGATAATGGTTGTGGCATGTACACTATAGTTATGATGAATGATGGGACCTCATGCATGTTATGTATGTCATGAAATGAATTAATGAAAAGTGTGGACATTGGTCTCCTCGAGAGCATTATGTGCATGGTCAAACATGCAATAGAGACCCTATGGGTCAAATTACAGTGGGTGCATGAGGACTCAAATTATTACACGAGGGTCCGTGAGGGACTCAAAATGAAATGACTCGGGATGACCGATCGGCCACACAAATAAAAAGGAAGTCATGGATTAAAGACACGACAATATGAGAAAGTTTTAGGTCCCGTGATATGTACATTTCGAACAAGTTTTAAAAGTCATGATTGTATGTGTATGCATATCCCAAACCTCGGTGAGCGAGGTCACTTCATCAGGTATTGTTTTACAATACTCACCCTTTCTTTTAAAAATGTTTTTGAGGTAAGGCTAAGGACGTGCGTAGGCGAGTGACGGAGGCGCGTTGCCGGGACCATGGGAATAGACATGTTTTCCGCACATTTCTTTTATAAGCGATGTTGTCCCTTTATGTTCTTGAAGTTTAAATTTACTTTTGATTTTAAGCAGGCCATGTTAAACTGCTACTTTTATCTGTTTTGAATGTTTTATTTGGGATCCCTAAATGCAAATTATTTACATTGGAGGTTTTAAAGATCTTTTTATCTCTTGGCCTATAAATGCATGCATGTGTAGTAATGTCCCTAAGAGTTTAGTCATAGAAAAGTAGGGGCGTTACACAACTGGAGCAACACCATTCCCTAAAGTGAATGTTGTGAATTTCAATAATTGTGGTCGAGATCGTGGTGGTAAGTAGAGGTCGGGACCATGATGAGAGGAAGAAATATCTATTTTCGTGGTGGGCATTATAATTTTAAGAAACCCACACGAACTGATGATCATAAAGGAAAGACTCCACAAGATAGAAGTTCAAAAGGTGATGAACATAAATGTTTCCGGTGCGGAATGACTTGGCACTGGTCACGTACCTGTCGTACGTCAAAACACCTTATTGATCTCTATCAAGCTTCCCTGAAGGAAAAAGAAAAAGGGAAGAATGTGGAGGTGAATCTTGCCATTCAAGAAGATGATGTGTTTGATCCCTCCAATATGGTGCATCTTGATGTGGCTGATTATTTTGAATCTCCTGGAGAGAAAATTGATGCAATCAAACAAGTAGAGGATACTTTGTATGAAGATATATAATTAAGTACTGTTTGTAATTATAATATGTTTTTCTTGTTTTTGTATATATATTTAGAACTTTTTGTAATCGTTTTTCCTTTCTTATCAATGAAGAAATATGGACAATTTCAATATGTTGAGTAACCCGAAAATGAGCAATGAGGATTTATGTCTGGCAGATTGCGCGACTACGCACACGATACTAATAAACAGAAAATATTTTTCTAAATTGACAATGTTGGAAGCAAAAATCAATACTACATCAGGTTCTGCAGACCTGATTGAAGGTTTTGGAAAAGCAAGTTTTATCTTGCCTAGAGGAACAAAATTTTCAATCAATAATGCCTTGTTCTCTAGCAAATCGAAGAGAAATTTAGCTGCATCACTATATCATCCATGACTGCTTGTAAGAGTGAAGACACTATCCCCACAAACCAACACGGGGTCCTTTCAACATGCTTTGTCCTCACTCACATGCTCCCTAGGATAATTCCCAGGAGGTCACCCAACATAGAATTGCTCCAAGCCAAGCACACTTAACTGTGGAGTTCCTATGATTGAGCCACCGAAAAGGAAGGTGCACCTTGTTGGTATAGGTAGTAGCTATCAATTCTTTTAAGCCTTTTCTCAACTGTACTTTCATATCCTCATGCTCCTTCTCATGTACCTCTTTTCCTCGAGCACCATGCTTTCATATCCTCAGGATCCCTCTCATTCAGATAAGGACTCGGTTCATTCATGTACCCCTCTTCTTCGGGCGTCACAAATATAGAGTATCTCTATATCACATCTATTATTTCACGTGAAAAACGTATATTAGAAACACTGCCAGCTTTTTCTTCTGGATTATATTATACTCATATACGAGTAATCGAAAGTTATGCAACAATGAACCAGAAGTTCATGAATCTAGAAATATTCAGTGTTTGGCATGATCGACTAGGTCATCCAGGATCGATAATGAAAAGGAAAATTATTGAGAATTCACATGGACATCCTTTAAAGAACCAGAAGATTCTTTAATCCAATGAGTTGTCATGTGGTGCTTGCTCTCTAGGAAAATTAATTATTAGACCATCACCAGCTAAAGTGGGAATTGAATCACCTTCATTTTTAGAGCGAATTCAAGGTGATATTTGTGGACCTATTAACCCACTAAGTGGTTCATTTAGATATTTTATGGTATTAATTGACGCATCCAGTAGATTGTCACATGTATGCTTATTATCAAGTCGAAATCTTGCATTTGCAAGATTACTTGCTCAAATAATTAAGTTAAGAGCACAATTTCCTGATTATACAATTAAAACAATTCGACTTGATAATGCTGGTGAATTTACATCCCAAACTTTTAATAATTATTGTATGTCAATTGGGATAAGTATTGAACATCCTGTAGCTCATGTTCATACACAAAATGGTCTAGCGGAATCATTTATAAAACATCTGCAATTAATTGCAAGACCATTGCTTATGAGAGCAAAACTCCCTACATCGATGCAGGGTCATGTTATTTTGCATTTGCATCATTATTACGTATTAGGCGGTGGCTTATAATAAATATTCCCCATGCAATTAGCTTATGGCCAGCAACCAAATGTATCCCATCTGAGAATTATTGGATGTGCAGTATATGTTACAATTGCTCCACCACAACGTACTAAGATGAGTCATCAAAGGAGGTTGGGAATATATGTTGGATATGATTCCCCATCAATTATTAAATATCTTGAACCTCACTAGGGTGATGTATTTATCGCTTACGATTTGTTGATTGTCATTTTCATGAGATAATTTTTCCAACATTAGGGGGAGGAATTAAGAAGTTGGAAAAAAATCTACATGGAATGCATCATTATTATCTCATTTAGATCCTCGAAGAGATCAATGTGAACTTGAAGTTCAAAAGATAATTCATTTGCAAAATATAGCAAATCAATTACCAAATGCATTCACAGATGCTAAAAAGAGTGACTAAATCATATATACCAAAGAAAGAAATGCTCCATCAAAAATTGATATTCCACAGAACAAGTTGTCAATAATGAGTGCGGAGAGCACGCGCGAGCGTGGTAGACCAATGGGTTCCAAAGATAAAAATCCTCGAAAAAGAAAAGTAGTTGAGAATCAAAATGATTCAATAAAAGGTATGGATGTTCCAGAAGAAATCCAGAATACAACTACTCAAAAGAGTATTGATGAAAATCAAACGCTTGAGGATAATAATGAAATTTCTATAAACTATGTTACATCAGGAAAGAGATGGAACCGAAATGATATTATTATTGACAACATTTTTGCTTATAATGTTGCTCACGATATTATTCATGAAAGTGACGATTTTGATCCAAAATCTATCGATGAATGTGAATGTAGAAATGATTGGCTGAAGTAGAAAAAAGAAATCCAAGCAGAGTTGAACTCACTTTCAAAACGTTAGGTTTTTGGACCAATAGTCCTAACACCAGAAGGTGTTAAACCTGTGGGATACAAATGGGTATTTGTAAGAAAAAGAAATGAAAAGAATGAAGTCACAAGATATAAAGCGAGACTTGTTGCACAAGGATTCTCGCAAAGGCCTGGTATAGATTATGAGGAGACATATTCTCATGTGCTGGATGCAATAACGTTAAGATATTTGATTGGTCTGACTGTATATGAAAAACTTGATATGCATCTAATGGATGTAGTCACGGCGTATTTATATGGATCTCTGGATAATGACATTTATATGAAAATCCCGGAAGGATTTAAAATACCAGAAACATATGAATCAAGTTCTCGGGGAATATATTCAATAAAGTTACAGAGATAATTATATGGATTAAAACAATCAGGACGAATGTGGTTTAATCGCCTGAGTGAATATCTGTTAAAAGAAGGATATCAAAATAATCCAATATGTCCGTGTGTTTTTGTAAAGAAATCTCAATCAGGATGTAACGCCCCTAATATATAACATAAATTCCTAGGGACATTACTACTCATGCATGCATTCGAGGCCCTAACTGACTTTAAATAAGTAAAAATTGATAAATAAAAATCAATTTAATTTGGGATCCCATAGAAATACAAAACGTTTACAAGAAACATAACTAAGTTCGGCCTCTAGTTTCAAAAATTTATGTTACATAAGCGGAAGACAATAATCATTTAAAAATTCTTTCTAAATCATGGATGCGGAATTCATGACTCGGTTCCCATGGCTTCTGTAGCGCATCCCTGCCACTCGCCTGGTATGCTCTCGCTTTTACCTGAAAACATTTTAAAACAGAGAAACACAACAAAGGTAAAGGGGTGAGTATTATAAAATACCCAGTAAGTAGGGATCGGGAAATGTAAACACATGCATATGACTTTCCTTCAAACCTGACTTTTAAACATGACTATTATGCATATGACTACCTGAGTCTTTTCAGTTTGAGTCCCTCACAGACCCCTATAGGTTTGAGTCCCTCACAGACCCCTATAAGATTTGAGTCCCTCACAGACTCCTATAAGTTTGAGTCCCTCACAGACTCCTATAAGTTTGACCCATTGGGTCTCTGATGCATGTTTTACCATGCATAAATTCTCAGGAGACCAATTGCCCACAACCTACATAACATTTTCATATACATACATTATGCATGAGGTCTCATTATTCAATCAGATATACCTATGCATTCATAATGATGCAACAATCATATAAATCATAAATCATAGCATGACTTTCAATCATAAATCATAAATACGTTTGCAATTAAAATACGTATATATATCCAACACAGTAACAGATATGAAAGATCTCAGATTACATAACTATACATGACTGTATCAAAATTTATTTCAAATACTTTGAAATCATTTCAGTTTCGGCCCTCTCAAACCCTTAAAACTTTTGGATTCATCTCCAGTTAAAGAGTGAAATACTTTTCTAAATTCTGTCTTTAGATAAATCTTGAAATTCGTTCTTTTTTTTAAACTAATACTTTCGGAAACATATTTACTTCCCTTTTAAAATAATTTATAGAAAAATCCCTTACCATAGCCTTTGTAACGACCGCCATCTCAGGTACTATTAGTTATTTTAATTAACACTCTGTTAACAGCTATATTTAGTCGTTTTGGTGTTCTAATCAAGCTCGGGGAGAGTGAGACCTTAATCTTTGTTTAGTTTAAGTGAATGGTTCCCTATAAGACAAGATTATTTATGAAATTAAAGGAAAAGAAGATTTGCAAGGGCATTTTAGCTATTAACATCTAATGGAGGATGTAATTGGCAATTTAAGTTAACCTAAATTGTTGGTATATAAGTCTCCTTAAGTGAAACCACTAATAGTGTTCCCAAACCCTAACCCTAATGCCCATTCTCTTTATTTTATCAAAAAAAAACCCTAACCCTATTATAATGCCATCTTCTTCTTCTCCTTTTTCCTATCGTGTTTGACCTAGCCGACTACCCCTCCCCTTTTTGTCACACCAACCCTACCGCCGGCAACCTCTCACGCTTTAGGTACCCTCGCCGGCGAACGCAAGGAAAGAAGCAGCCTCACCGCTCGCCTGCAACCCACGCACGAACGGAAGCTGCTCCAATATTCACGTCTGCAACTCGCCGTCGGTCGTAAGTCTTCGCCGGCAGCCGTGTTGCAGAAACTACACCGGGCACACGCGTGGCGGTTCGCACGAAGACCTCACACCTCGACGTACGTGAGCTGCTCGCCGCCGCTGCTCGTGAGATCGAGGGGTGCAGCCATCCGCAAGCTCCCGTGCGCAACCAGCAGCCCTACCGCCACCGTCGGAAGACTCGATCCTCGTCCCCGCCATCCACGAGTCTCGCTCCGGCCGTCCGTGGCGAAGTCAGACAACCGCGAGCCGTCCGCCGGCCGCTGCTCGAAGACCTTCCCAGCCGCCAAACCAAACCCTCACGGCTGCTGCTGCTGTTGTGAAAGCGCCGCCGGCCGTCCACGAGTTTCCGCCCCCGCCGCCGACGAGCCCGCACAGCCGAGAGACACGGAAGCAGCCGCACGCGAGTTCCTCCTCCTTCACCGCCGATCGTGACCACGCCGACCAGCAAGAACTTCGAGTTCGGGCGGTGAGCGAATCGATTTAAGGTCCATACTCGATTGGAAACCGTATGAATTATCGTGTGATTAAATATTTGTTTGAGAATTAGGTTACGGATTCGAACGCTTGCTTGTAGGAGACAAACCGGAGCGGGATTGGAGGTGGATTGTCTAAGCAGACTAAGAGGATAAGGGATTTACGTATTGGAACCGAGGGTAAGCAGGTGGCACGGTATCTTATTACGAAGAAATTGAGTATCGCATGATTAGGGTTTTAGTGAATATACTCGGGGTTTAAATTCGGAAATTATGATGTGAATCGAGTTTCGCTAAAAGGAGAATAAGCAGGAGTTCGATTGGGTTTTTGGAGAGAAAAATCGAAGCTCGAGGTAAGGGACCTCGTGCGAACTTTTAATTGGGAGTAAATGAAAATGATTTTTATGATTTTATGTGAAACAGTTCATATTTTTCCACATGAAAATCCTGAGATATTATTTTGAGAATACGTGATATTTTATGTGCAAATATTTCGATGTATTATGTGAAAATGAATCATTATTTTATGTGAAAGTATTCTCGTATGTTATGTATAAAGATCCCATTATTTCATGTGAAAATAGGATGAGTGAGTGAGTATGAGAATGTTTCGTGTTATTACAAAAGTATGATATTTCACATCATCCATGAGAAAGTATGAATGATATGTTGATGATGTTATTTGTGATATGTACACCATGATTTTGTGGTGATGGGACCTTATGCATGATTAGTATGTCACGAAATGAATTATTGTATAGTGTGGACATTGGTTATCCCGAGATCATTGAAATGACCGGGATGACCGATCGGCCTCACAATTATATGTAGCCATGGATTAAAGACCTGGCAATTTAATGAATAGCCATGGATTAAAGACCTGGCAACTGAATGAATAGCCATGGATTAAAGACCTGGCAACTGAATGAATAGCCATGGATTAAAGACGGCAAAAGAATGAGTAGCCATGGATATTAAACACCTGGCAACTGAATGAATAGCCATGGATTAAAGACCTGGCAACTGAATGAGCAGTCATGGATTAAAGGCCTGACAATTACTATGCAGCCATGGATTAAAGACCTGGCAACTCTAGAAAGATTTAATTCCCATCTATGTATGTTATGAATGAGTTTAAAGATCATGATTGTATGTGTATGCATATCCCAAACCTCGGTAGCGAGGTTACTTTATCGGGTATTGTTCATGAATTATTAACCTTTTCTTTAAAAATGTTTTTAAGGTAAAGGGAAGGACGTGCAGGGCGTGTGACTGGAGAGCGTGATTAGGACCATGGTCGGAACCAGCATAATTTTCCGCATACTTTTATTTGAACTATTGTTGTCTTTAGGTTTTTATTTGAAGTTAAACTTACTTACAGTTTTTAATAGGCCAAACTGACGTGATGTTTTAAATGATTTGAATGTTTTGTTTTTGTTTGGGATCCTGGAACTATTTAAGTTAAATGGAAATTTCTTTTAAGTTTCTTATTTTTCGGCCTATAAATGCATGCATGCGTAGTAATGTCCCTAGGATTTGATCATAGAAAAGTAGGGCGTTATAGGTTGGTATCGTGAGCCCTAGGTTAAGGGTTCGTAGACTTGCTTACTGAGTAAGTAATGCAGTAGTTCCCATGGTTTAACAACGCTTCCGACCACCGCTGTGTAACGTTCGACATTTTATTAAGAAAGTAAATGATTATGATATGATACTGCTTTTATGCATACATAACCTTAAAAGCCCTGAGGTGATCCTATCTTATGATTTGAAAGTAAAGGAACCGAGTTAGAAACTCTCTATATTGTAGTTTTGACATAATGCCACCTAGAGGCCGAGGAGAGGTAGGGACGTGGTAGGGGCGGAGAGGCAAGGGTAAACGTTGGCGCCCAACCGAACTACCCCGGATCGGGAAGAGATTACTCCACCCGCTCGAGACCTCCCCCAGGACCCGCCTGAACGTCAGGAGAATATACCTGCAGTGGCCCCTGTGGCGCACTGGGGAACGCCAATGTTATGACTATGATGGTGGAGGCCATGCAGAGCCTAGTGCGAGCCACAAGAGCCACCCCACCGCCCAAGCAAATCGTCGGCGAAACGACGCAACTCTGGAGTCTCGTTACCTGAAAGACTTCAGGAAGTATGATCCGAGATCTTTCAATGGGTCTTCCAGTGACCCCACGGTGGCGGAGTTGTGGCTGTCCTCCATTGAGACCATCTTCGATCGATGAAGCGCCCGAGGACCGAGAGGGTGTCTGTGCGCGACCTTCATGCGAGGATGACGCGCGTACTTGTGGTGGGAGTCCGCCCAAGGAACCATTGTTGCTGGCCGGAGAAACGATTACTTGGAATCTATTCAAGGAAGCATTACGGCGGAAATTCTACCTGCTGCGCACTCGTTGTGAAGCAGCGAGAATTCTCAATGGCTATGCGTAGCAGGAGACAAGTGGAGATATATGAGAGGGAATTTACCCGTCTGTCCGCTTTTGCCCCAGTGGTGGAATCTGAAGCAAAGAAGACCGAGCGCTTCATCATGGGGCTAGATGAGAATGTTCGAGGCTTTATTCAAGCATTGGCACCTCTCGATTACGCCGCCGCAGATGGAGAGTGGCGAATCGATTTGGGTGCGAGCTCGATCGCACACAGTGGTAATTAACTCTGGGGCGGCCCATAGCGAATCATAAGAGGAAGTGGGACCGGCCCCATTCCAGCTCACCACTGGCGCCCAACAGACACCGCATAGACAGTGGCATTTAAGTACGAGTCCCGGCCCGAAACCACCGATCCAACGGATCGGGAATAGCGGCGGAGATAGACCACGGTGCAAGGAATGTGTAAAAGCGCACTGGGTAAATGTATGGCCCGGTCCGAGCGTGTTTCAAGTGTGGAAAGGAAGGGCACAGAGCTAATATCTGCCCGAATCAAGCCAAAGACTAGCGACCCACAGTTATGAGTAGTGGGCTGCTTGTGAAGCCGGCCATACATCGGGAGAGCCTATGCGAGCACCAGTAGTGAGAGACATCTATGGCTCGGACTCGGTAATTCTGAGTACACTTCCATTACTTGGGCACCTCGCCTTTGTACTATTTGATTCTGGTTCTACGCACTTCTTTATTTCTGCATCCTTTGTAAGTCGAGCTGAGTTAGAACTAGAGCGATTCATGTGATGCCCTATCTGTCTCCACTCTCTGGGATAAATTTGTTAGCCAATATGAAAGTCAAGGATGGTAGTGTGACCATCGCAGACCATGAGTTAGCAAAGTGAACCTAGTGGTTCTAGATATGTTTGATTTTGATGTAATATTGGGCATGGATGGTTAGCGCAGAACCATGCTTGTATTGATCTGTTTCGGGGAAGGAGGTAGTGTTCACTCCTCCTAACCAACCTCAGCTCTGAGTTGAGAGAGGCACAATAGCAGGAAGTAGGCCTAAGGTATTCATCGCGCCTTAAGGCGAAAGTTATTGCATCGGGGAGCTTGGGGCGTCTTAGCTCGCATATTAGATACAAGGTGCACAGAGATCTCAAAGTGACATCGGTGCGATGAGTGAATGAGTTTCTGAGACGTCTTCCCGAAGACCTCCCGGACTACCTCGGTCGAGGAGGTAGATTTTAACATCGGGTTGGAATTGGGGACGACCCCGATATCCAAGGCCCCGCATGAGAATGGCACCCAGCAGAGTTGAAAGAACTAAAAATACGATTACAAGACTTGCTAGACAAAGGGTTTATACGCCAAAGCGTTTCACCCCGGGAGCACCGGTATTGTTCGTGAAAAAGAAAGACGGATCCATGCGCCTGTGTATAGATTACAGGGAGTTGAATAAAGTTACAATCAAGAATAAATATCCTCTCCCCCGAATAGATGATTTGTTTGACGATTGCAAGGAGCGGCGGCGGTGTTCTCTAAGATCGATCCGAGATCGAGGCTACCATCGATTGAGGATCGGTGAAGGGGACATCCCTAAAGCAAAGATTGAGATCACGTTATGGGCATTACGAGTTCACAGTGATGCCGCTTGGCTCGACCAATGCTCCCGCGCTTTCATGGACTTGATGAACCGTTTATTCAAGGAGTTTCTTGATACGTTCGTGATTGTGTTCATCGATGATATATTGATATACTCCAGGGGTGATGAAGAACATGAGATGCACCTGAGAAAAGTCTTACTCACACTGAGAGAGAATAAGTTGTATGCAAAATTCTCCAAGTGTGAATTTTGGCTCGCATGTATCATTTCTAGGGCATGTGGTGTCAAGGTCGAGTCTCTGTTGATCCAAATAGAAAGTGGAGGCCGTCACACGCAGTGGCCTCGACCACCACCGCTTCTGCAGGTACGTAGTTTTCTGGGTCTTGCAGGATACTATAGGCGTTTCGTGCAGGATTTTGCCAAGATAGCCATGCCTATGACTCAGCTGACGCGTAAGGGAAACTCTTTTGTTTGGGATGACGCTTGTGAAGCAAGTTTCCGGGAACTCAAGCCGCAGATTAGTGTCGGCCCCGATTCTTACAGATTCAGAGGAGCAGGAGCTTTGTGGTTTCTGATGATGCTTCCAAGAAAGGGTTGGGTTGTGTCTGCGATGCAAAGACGGTAAGGTAATAGCTTATGCATCCCGACAATTGAAGACGCATACGAGAGGAACTATCCAACTCATGACACGGAATTAGCAAAGAGTGGGTTTTGCGTTAAAAATGGAGACACTACAGTATGGCGAGAAAATTTGATTTTTACGGATCATAAAAGTTCAAGTATCTGTTCACCCGAAGGAATTGAACATAAGGCAACGCAGATGGTTGGAATTGGTGAAAGATTATGATATTGACATACAGTACCATCCGTGTAAGGCTAATGTAGTGGCCGATGCCCTCAAGCAGGAAGCTTGGTGCATGCGCGCATGAGTGATGACAATGCAGAGTTACTGACGAGAGTTTGCTCGAGTGAAATTGCAGTGCTAGTAGGAAAGACCACGGCTCGATTAGCTTGATTAACAGTGGCAACCGACCCGAGGCGGCGTCTTATAGAGGCTCGGCAGGTGGACCCCGATTAGTGGAAAAACTTACTGCGGTAACTACTGGTGAGTTGTGAGTTTTCCCTATCCACAGATGGAGGATTGCTATTTCGGGGACGTTTATGTGTGCGACGATGACAAGTCGAGAGGCGAGATCTTGAACGAAGCCCATAACTCACCATTTTCTATGCATCTGGCAGTACCAAGATGTACCGAGATGCAAACGATCGTTTTGGTGGTGCAACATGAAGCGCGACGTGGCGAGTTTGTCGGCAAGTGTTTGACTTGTCACAGTGAAGGCACCCAGAGGCCCGCAGGATTGCCGCAACCATTACATGTGCCTCGGTGGAAATGGGAGGAGATCTCTATGGATTTCATAGTTGGATTGCCTAGAACTCTCACGAGGTTACCACGGTGATTTGGGTCATAGTAGACAAAGTTAACAAAGTCGGCACATTTCATACTGTGGAAACCCACCTATTCTCTGAGATAAGTGGGCACGACTTTACGGAAGAGATAGTCCGTTTGCATGGAATTCCAGTCAAGATTATATCAGACAGGGATCCACGTTTCACCTCCAACTTCTGGAAAAGTTTACAGAGAGCGTTGGGTTCGCAGTTGAACTTCAAGATGACTTTTCATCCCGCAGGACGGATGGGGCGATGTGAGCAGTTAAACCGGATATTAGAGGATATGTTGCGAGCTTGCACTTTAGACTTCCCGGTAGTTGGGACACTCATTTACATCGATGGAGTTTGCTTATAACAACGATTATCGATCGACCATCGGAATGGCTCCATTTGAAGCTCTCATGGAAAACGTTGCGAGAACTCCGTTTTCGGGAGGAGGTTGGTGAACGCCGATTGTTGGGTCGAGAGTAGTTCGGATCACTAATGAGGCAATGCAAAAGATCACGGCACGAATGCGGACCGCCCAAGTCGGACAAAAGAATTATGCTTGACGAGAGGCGAAGGGACTTAGAATTCGAGGTTGGGGACCACGTGTTTCTTAAGGTGGCTCCAATGAAGGGAATTCTAAGGTTTGGCCGTAAAAGGGAAGTTGAGTCCGCGATTCATCGGACCATTTGAGATTTTAGAGAGGATTGGTGCGATGGCCTCTGATTAGCATGCGCGCCTTCTCTTTCAATTGTTCATAACGTATTCCA
Organism: Trichosanthes cucumerina; assembly: GCA_036507285.1. Classification (NCBI taxonomy): domain Eukaryota; kingdom Viridiplantae; phylum Streptophyta; class Magnoliopsida; order Cucurbitales; family Cucurbitaceae; genus Trichosanthes; species Trichosanthes cucumerina. The sequence continues at coordinate 7,160,335 of CM071842.1, read as the reverse complement.
TGTCTCCATTGAGAAAGTATGTTCCGGACCGACTCATGTCATAGACTTGAACCGCTGCGATTAGCGGAAGATCGAGTTATGGCGAAGCCAGCAGTGCAATTATCGCAAGAGATCGAAAGACCCTCCGTGAAGTGAGATCGGCTTGGTTAGAGTATTGTGGCGAGAACCACCGCACGGAAGAAGCTACCGGGAGCGAGAAGAGGAAGTGCGAGCTAAATACCCGAGCTATTCCAGAATAGGAACTTTCGAGGACGAAAGTTCTTAAGGAGGAAGATTGTAACGACCGCCATCTCGGGTACTATTAGTTATTTTAATTAACACTCTATTATGTACTATATTTAGTCGTTTTGGTGTTCTAATCAAGCTCGGGGAGAGTGAGACCTTAATCTTTGTTTAGTTTAAGTGAATGGTTCCCTATAAGACAAGATTATTTATGAAATTAAAGGAAAAGAAGATTTGCAAGGGCATTTTAGCTATTAACATCTAATGGAGGATGTAATTGGCAATTTAAGTTAACCTAAATTGTTGGTATATAAGTCTCCTTAAGTGAAACCACTAATAGTGTTCCCAAACCCTAACCCTAATGCCCATTCTCTTTATTTTATCAAAAAAACCCTAACCCTATTATAATGCCATCTTCTTTCTTCTCTCCTTCTTCCTATCGTGTTTGACCTAGCCGACTACCCCTCCCTTTTGTCACACCAACCCTATGGCAACCTCTCACGCTTTAGGTACCCTCGCCGGCGAACGCAAGGAAAGAAGCAGCCTCACCGCTCGCCTGCAACCCACGCACGAACGGAAGCTGCTCCAATATTCACGTCTGCAACTCGCCGTCGTCGAAGTCGTCCCTCGCCGGCAGCGCAGCAGCCTACACCGAAGCACCTGTGGCCGGTTCGCACGAAGACCTCACACCTCGACGTACGTGAGCTGCTCGCCGCCGCCGCTCGTGAGATCGAGAGTGCGACCATCCGCAAGCTCCGCGGCGCAAACGGCAAAGCCCTACCGCCACCGTCGGAAGACTCGATCCTCGTCCCCGCCATCCACGAGTCTCGCTCCGGCCGTCCGTGGCGAAGTCAGACAACCGCAAGCCGTCCGCCGGCCGCTGCTCGAAGACCTTCCCAGCCGCCAAACCAAACCCTCAGTCGCTGCTGCTGTTGTGGAGAGCCGCCGCCGGTCGTCCACGAGTTTCCGCCCCCGCCGCCGACGAGCCCGCACAGCCGAGAGACACGGAAGCAGCCGCACGCGAGTTCCTCCTCCTTCACCGCCGATCGTGACCACGCCGACCAGCAAGAAATTCGAGTTCGGGCGGTGAGCGAATCGATTTAAGGTCCATACTCGATTGGAAACCGTATGAATTATCGTGTGATTAAATATTTGTTTGAGAATTAGGTTACGGATTCGAACGCTTGCTTGTAGGAGACAAACCGGAGCGGGATTGGAGGTGGATTGTCTAAACAGACTAAGAGGATAAGGGATTTCTGTATTGGAACCGAGGTAAGCAGGGCACGGTATCTTATTACAGTAAATTGAGTATCGCATGATTAGGGTTTTAGTGAATACTCGGGGTTTAAATTCGGAAATTATGATGTGAATCAGGTTTCGCTAAAAGGAGAATAAGCAGGGAGTTCGATTGGGTTTTTGGAGAAAAATCGAAGCTCGAGGTAAGGGACCTCGTGCCGAACTTTTAATTGGGAGTAAATGAAAATGATTTTTATGATTTTATGTGAAACAGTTCATATTTTTCCACATGAAAATCCACAGATATTATTTTGAGAATACGTGATATTTTATGTGCAAATATTTCGATGTATTATGTGAAAATGAATCATTATTTTATGTGAAAGTATTCTCGTATGTTATGTATAAAGATCCCATTATTTCATGTGAAAATAGGACAGTAGTGAGTATGAGAATGTTTTTGTGTTATTACAAAAGTATGATATTTCACACTGTCCATGAAGAAAGTATGAATGATATGTTGATGATTTATTTGTGAAATGTACACCATTATTTTGTGGCTGATGGGACCTTATGCATGATTAGTATGTCACGAAATGAATTATTGTATAGTGTGGACATTGGTTATCCCGAGATCATTGAAATGACTCAGGATGACCAGTCGGCCTCACAATTATATGTAGCCATGGATTAAAGACCTGGCAATTTAATGAATAGCCATGGATTAAAGACCTGGCAACTGAATGAATAGCCATGGATTAAAGACCTGGCAACTGAATGAATAGCCATGGATTAAAGACCTGGCAACTGAATGAATAGCCATGGATTAAAGACACGCAGCCGAATGAGCGATCATGGATTAAAGGCACGACAATTACTATGCGACCATGGATTAAAGACACGCAACTCTAGAAAGATTTAATTCCCATCTATGTATGTTATGAATGAGTTTAAAGATCATGATTGTATGTGTATGCATATCCCAAACCTCGTGTAGCGAGGTTACTTATCAGGTATTGTTCATGCAATACTCACCCTTTCTTTAAAAATGTTTTTGAGGTAAAGGAAGGGCGTGCGAGGTGTGTGGAGAGCGTGATTAGGACCATGGGAACCCGGCATAATTTTCCGCATACTTTTATTTGAACTATTGTTGTCTTTAGGTTTTTATTTGAAGTTAAACTTACTTACAGTTTTTAATAGGCCAAACTGACGTGATGTTTTAAATGATTTGAATGTTTTGTTTTTGTTTGGGATCCCTGGAACTATTTAAGTTAAATGGAAATTTCTTTTAAGTTTCTTCTATTTCTCGGCCTATAAATGCATGCATGCGTAGTAATGTCCCTAGGGATTTGATCATAGAAAAGTAGGGGCGTTACAGCCTTAGCTCCGAGATATCCTATATTTAAATCTCCGACTCAGCAATCCATTCAACCGTGTTCAAAACTCGAGTCTCCTAAATCAACATCATTAATTTCTTAGTTAAATCACATGGATAAACTCATATCTTGAAATTTGACCATAACTAGATCGGATTACCACTAAAGGAAGCTTGAAACAGACTCGGGGAACGAAACGGATGAAATTTGCAAGGGTTGGAGTGCGGCGGCGTGTGGCCGGAGTGCGGCGCGTGGGATACAGCGGCGCGCGTGAGATACAGTGGCAACGTGCTGGCGGCGCGTGGAGGTCAGATTCAGAAAGCCCACTTGTCGATCTACACGGAACCGGTGTCAAGCCTTTGAAAACAAACCTAGAAAGCAACGAACCAACCAAACCAAATTTGCGAGTCGATCGACGTCGGCGTGACTGCAGGTCCGGCGAGTTTCGTGCGTGGCGAGTCTCTGGACGTAGAGATCAGATCTGAGAAGCCCACCTGTTGATCTATCGGGAACCGGCGACGCCTTGGTGAAAACCGATGGAAGACGCAGAGAACCGATCCACCCACGTCGGCGGTTCGTGTTCGCGAGTGAGGAGCAGCGTCGGAACGACAGTCGTCTCAGCGACTTCGACGGCAGGCGGACGGCGAGTCAGATGCGAGGTTGTAACGCTGCCGTGTGAGACGCTATATCCATGGTGGCTGGCAAAACGGAGGTTGCGCGCGACGGGAGAGTGGCTAACGGAGCTTCAACGTTGAGGCAACTTTCGACGCCAGCGAAGAAGCGGCTGCTTCTCTGATCCTACCGATGGAGGACAACTTGACCGTATTTGCCAGATCGGGCGGTCCGACGAGGAGGGTTGGGGGGTCGTCGGTGGCAGGCTGGCGGGAGTGGTGGTCGTGCGGCTGAGGGAAGAATGAGAAGAAGATGAAGATCTCGATTTGCGTGCTTCAAAGTCTAAAACCCTACTTTGACTTTCTTTGAAAATTACGAAAATACCATTCTCTCTTCCTTTTAACCACAAGCATGCCCTTAACCAAATTAAATGTTCTCAAAATGTCTTTAATGACATAAAATCCTTAATTTACAAAACCTTCCAATAAAATACAAAACCCCAAGGCTCAATAAATTAAATTTCCATAAAATTAACACAAAATACAACCTAAAATGTATTTGGAAATTTCGGGATGTTACATGTGATTTGCTATTATAATCAGATATGTTGATGACTTAAAAATAATTGGAACTCCTGAAGAGTTATCCAAGGCAATAGAATATCTTAAGAAAGAATTCGAGATGAAAGATCTCGGAAAAACAAAATTTTGCCTTGGCTTACAAATTGAACATTTACCAGATGGGATATTTGTTCATCATTCAACTTATACAGAGAAAATCTTAAAAAGGTTCTATATGGATAAAGCACACCCATTGAACATTCCAATGGAGGTTCGTTCACTGGATGTAAAGAAAGATATATTTCGACCTCGAGATGATAATGAAGAACTACTTGGTTCTGAAGTATCATATCTTAGTGCAATTGGTGCACTTATGTATCTAGCTAATAACACAAGACCAGATATTGCATTTTCAGTAAATTTATTGGCTAGATATAGTTCATGTCCTACAAAAAGACATTGGAACGGAGTTAAGCTTGTACTCCGATATCTTCGAGGGACGATTGATATGAGTCTATTTTATTCTAACAAATCCAGTTTTGATCTAGTTGGTTATGCAGATTCTGGTTATCTATCTGATCCACACAAAGCTAGATCTCAAACAGGTTATCTATTTACATGTGGAGGAACTGTTATATCATGGCGATCAGTGAAACAAACCATTACAGCGACTTCCTCAAATCATGCTGAAATCCTTGCAATTCACAAGGCAAGTCGAGAATGTGTATGGCTAAGATCAATGACACAACACATTCGTGAGACATGTGGTTTGTCTTCGAGTAAACCCTTCCAACAATATTATACGAAGACAACACAGCGGGTATAACTCAAGTCAAAGGAGGATATATCAAAGGAGATAAACGAAGCATATCTCTCCAAAACTTTTCTACACTCATGACCTTGAAGAAAATGGGGACATCTCAAAGACAAATGTGATTTGTTTGAAGGATAACTTAATGTATATATTTTTAAAGGCATTACCAAATACAACATTTGAGAAATTGGTTCAAAGTATTTGGATGCGACGACTCGTAGATCTCTCAACCGATATCGTCATGAGGGGGAGTAAATGTATTATATAAAATATGTACTATTTTTCCTTCACTAGGTTTTTATCCCATAGGGTTTTTCCCTAAGTAAGGTTTTAACGAGAGGCATATATTATATAAATGGGCATTTTAGGGGAGTAACAACAATATACTCTTAAAGGAATTTGAGGTCAAGTTGTTGCGATCGGGGATCGAGAAATTATTACATTCCAAAATAGCTTTTTGATTGCGTTATGGATATTTTGAATGTACAATGATGTTGTTTGGGTTTACTAATATGAGTTTATGGACCTAATAAATTGAATACTAAGGAAATCTTGGATACTATTGGTGGTCGTGTTGTTTGGCGTTAGCTTGAGTGTATTCTAAGTTTGAGGGGAACTTGAAGAACAACTTAAAAGGGTTTGTTAATTTTTTTGAGGATAAATGAGTTGTATGTAGAGTTCTTCAAGAATGAATCTTGAATTAGACAAGTGTCCTTCCTAGGATCTTATTCTCAACCGTAAGTCGTTGTGAGTCCCGCGAAGGTGAAGTTAGTGACATAGTGACTTCACCCAATTCACCGTCACTAAAGTAAGAAGCTTTACGGGTATAGTAGGTCACTACAAGCAATTGTTTAGAAATTATCGAAAATACTCATTCTCGAACAAAGCCGAAGTCCGAGCCGAAGCCGCACCGCCGCCGCCGCTTAGGGCCGCTCGCACAAGTCGTCGCCGCTAGGACCGTCTCGCAAGTCGAGGTCGTCTCCGCTGCAAGCCGAGTCCGAGCGCCCAACCGACGCCACCTTTCGAGTCGAGCCGCAATCGCGACGCCGTCGTGCCTCGCCGAACGCCACGCAAAACCAAAGATCTCGCCGGACCGCAATCGTAGTGGTTGCCGCTGCGAACCCGAGCCGCCAAGGCTCGCAATCGAGCTCACGGCCGTGCGATCTTCGACCTCTGCACACTGCATCATCGGAAGGAATCACCAAGCTCCGCCGCGGTTCCAGATCTCGCAACCACCTACCACACCACCACGGCCTCACGAGTGAGTCTTGGGTTTGGTTCAAACGCTTCGCCGGGTTTTAGATCGATTTTGAGGGTAGAGAGCGCGGCCCGAGTAGATCGACAAGTGGGCATCCCAGATTCAGACCACCACGCCAGGCACGCCGCCATACGCCGCCGCCACACTCCGGCCACGCGCGCCACACTCCGGTCACGCCGCGCCGTCACGAGTCACCGACCCGATCAATTTCGTTTCCGAGTTCGTTTTAAGCGTCCGCTTGTGGTAACTTAGCCTAACTATGATTGGATTCAAAATAAGTTTCTAATTATGTAATTTAATTAAGGAATTGATGAATTTGATTTAGGGGATTCGACTATCAAGCTCGACTAAGCGAAACCTTGAGTTAGAAACGGAATGTAAGGAGCTTTGAGCTAAGGTAAGGGATTTTTCTATAAATTATTTTAAAAGGGAAGTAAATATGTTTCCAAAAGTATTAGTTTAAAAAGAACGGATTTCAAGATTTATCTAAAGACAGAATTTAGAAAAGTATTTCACTCTTTAACTGGAGATGATTCCAAAAGATTTAAGGGTTGAGAGGGCCCAAACTGAAATGATTTCAAAGTATTTGGAATGAATTTTGATACAGTCATGTATAATTATGTAATCTGAGATCTTTCATGTCTGTCACTGTGTTGGATATATATACGTATTTTAATTGCAAACGTATTTATGATTTATGATTGAAAGTCATGCTATGATTTATGATTTATATGATTGTTGCATCATTATGAATGCATAGATATATCTGATTGAATAATGGGACCTCATGCATATTGTATGTATATGAACATGTCATGTAGGTTGTGGCAATTGGTCTCCTGAGAACTTATGCATGGTAAAACATGCATCAGAGACCCTATGGGTCAATATTACAGGGGTCTGTGAGGGACTCAAACCTACAGGGGTCTGTGAGGGACTTAAACTTATAGGGGTCTGTGAGGGACTCAAACCTACAGGGGTCTGTGAGGGACTCAAACTTATAAAGGGTCCATGAGGACTCAAAATGAAAAGACTCTGTAGACTCAATTGACCACGCATAGCCAAAGAGAAAAGTCATGATTTTATGAAAGAAAGTTTTAGGTCCCATTACAGTAAAGCTTTATGATTTTAAAAGTCACTTAATAATAGTCATGTTTAAAAGTCGATTTGAAGGAAAATCATATGCATGTGTTTGCATTTCCGACCCCACTTATCGGGTATTTTATAATACTCATCCTCTACCTTTGTTGTGTTTTCTCTGCTTTAAAATATTTTCTGTGTAGAGTCGAGAGCATACCAAAGTAGTGGCATGGATGCGCCATGAAGCTTATGGGAACCGAGTCATGAATTCCGCATCCATGATTTAGAATGAATTTTAAATGATTATTGTTTTCCGCTTATGTAACATAGAGTTTTGAAACTAGAGGCCGAGCTTAGTTATGTTTCTTGTAAATGTTTTGTATTTCTATGGGATCCCAAATTAAATTGATTTTTATTTATCCACTTTTACTTATTTAAATTCAGTAGGGCCTCGAATGCATGCATGAGTAGTAATGTCCCTAGGAATTTATGTTATAAAAGTAGGGGCGTTATGATTGGTATCGTGAGCCCAAGGTTATAGGTCTTGTAGACTCGCTTACAGAGTAAGCAACAAGTATCCCATGGCTAAGTAGCAACTCCAAGTCACCGCCAGGTATGCCTTTGAACTAAAGTTTTATTTGTTCATGACAAGAAAATTAGGTATTCTATGGAAAGTTATTTTATATAAAAATCGAGTTTAATGAATTTCCAAACTAAGAAAGAATGAGAATGTATGAGCTAAACTATATGTCTATAAAAAAAAAAAAAAAAAGGGAAATGCATAAAGGAAATGCTTATATGTGAATCTATATGTGTATATGTCGTAAAGTTGACGTGATTTTACGCCGAAAGGAAAGAGAATCCATGTGATCCCTACTATTGACGATTGAAAGGAAAATGTTTGAGTTAAGAATGTTTACGCTAAAAAATGAAGTTTTATAGCCATAAAACACATGTTTTGGGTTATTAAAAGGTCCGCTTTGACCAAGGGAGTGAAGAGTAAGACTTAAGAGGTTAGAGTGTTAAAGGTTGCTAAGCAACTAGATTACTTAAGTATAGTTTTCAATAATAAAAGTTAAGACTACTCATGAGAAGTTCAAAGTTTGAATGTGTCTTGTGAAGAGGTTAGTGGTCTCATTCATTCATGCTAGAACAATTGGATAAAAAGGTATGAGATTTAGTAAACGTACCACTTTGGAGTTCTCGCCTTTGTTGGTTCCTAAATAAAGCCCCTTCATTTTCAAGTGAATACATAACTATAGTATTTATGGAGTTGAAAAGTAAAGAGAGCAAGGGTGTTTTTGAAAATGGGCTCGAGATGTAAAGGGAAAAATAGATTGTTAATGTTGAAATGAAAATTAATTTTTTCAAAATACTTGAAACACTTCGATTTTATTTATACCATTGCTCTGATAGGAGAGCCACAGGGATATACACAATTAATGTGTTATCGCAGTAGGCATGATGATAAGTTTCAAAAGCGATACCATAAACTAAGTAAACTTAATAAAGACAAGTACAAAGAAGAAAAGTAAGGAGTTAGAGTTTTAGTTTGAGAACACAAGAGAATTGATTGTCGGGACTCCAGAAACTTGTGCACGAATTGACATTCATATGATCACTTGTGTATTCAAGCTTGTGGAATGTGTATAAGGAACCGTGCCACTAATTTCTACCTGTTGGACTAGATATATGTGTACAACTTGAAAGAGATAACATGAGGTGTTAACCTCGAACTCTTATGTAGTAAAGTTTCCTTTTCCCCGATCAGAGGATTAAGGAGAGAGGATTCGGTTAATAGAGGAGAGTGCTTTGAATCCCTTCTCGTTACGTAGAAGTCAAGCTAAGGAACCCATTTGAATTAGTAAAGTGTATAGTTGTAGTGGTCGAGCGACCATTAGAGTGAAACTGGAGGGTCTATTTAATAAAGGTTAGGCTAATGTTCTTAAGTGAGATTTTAGAGAAATGGACATTAGAACTACAATGGTACAAGTAGTTGAGATAGTCCTCAATTTGTCTAAAAGGAGAAAGTCGAGTTTAAAGAAAGTAAGCACGAAGAACAATTCATTGGTGTTAGATAAAATAAGTTTGATATTTTAAGGTTATCCTTAACACAAGAGGTAGACTTAAACACGAAGTTAAAGTGAAAGTAACGGTGACTTTTAATACTCCTTGCAGAATACTCCAGTAAAGTAAAAGAATTCAAATCGTAGGTACATAACCTTCTATATAAGAGTTAATAGTAGTTCATCGCCATAAGAAGTAGTAGTGTGGTGCGTAAAGGAGAAAGGTGTATCCTTATGCTTGTGCATAGGAGATGAGAAGTAGAAGGAAAGTTGTTGCTAAGAATAAATCTTTTCGTCTTTGGATGAACGACCTATTCCACCAGTACGAGTAGCACAGTGTCCCATAAGGTGATTTTGGAGTCAAGTTAGCACCTGTCATGAACCAGGGATTAGATATTTCGAAACGACTTTCAGATCACTTTACGAACATCATGAAAATTATAGAGATTTGACTTAAGTACCCCTAATGTTTATAGACTTGATGGATTTAGTGCTTAAGAAAAGAGTAAAACATTGTTGTGATTAAGTTGCTGAAGACATTCCAGTTAAACCAAGTCTAAGAAGGGCAGAGAGGACAATTTGGAAGGATTGCTTTAGACAAAAGGAGGGAAGAGTAAGTTCTAAGAGGTGAAAGTAGTTGAATGGTCACCTAGGAGCTACGTGTCCAAGTAAATTTCAAAAGATGCGCATAATGAAATTTGTTGAGCTAAGAGGAGACGAATAGGTGACCTTAGGTGTTTGGTGTTAGAAAGGAAATGTCTGAGTTGAAGATGTAAGGCTTAAGAGAAATTTGGTCAAGATTAGACACTCAATCGCACGCTATTAAAAGAGCTAGTTTGGACAAAAGAGGAAAGAGTGGACATTGCGATGTGAAAGCCTTCCATGAAACTTTGAACAACTAAGTTCCGTAAGTAGAACCTTGGAAGAGGAATACTATAAATTTCTTGAAAAGTCGAAGTCTAGAGGTGTTAAGTAAAGTATTTGTGTTCAAAGTCTGAACGTTAGGATTCCACGACAAAAGAGAAGGAAAAGTTAAAGGGTATAGTGAATGCCATTCTAAAGTGTCCAACCCTATGGGTGATAAGAGAATTTAATTACAATCGAGTGATCACCTGAACATGATATCTAAGGAGTTGGAAGGAAATGGGAGAATGAGTCTTAAAGGACTAATTTCATTTTCGCGAGAGCTATATAGTATCGAAGTTGATGTTAGTGAATTATTTTAAAGGGAGTAATATGAATGATCATATGCTGCGCCATAGGCCGAGGAAAGATTAAAAGAGATAGAGAACGAGTTGTATCATGAATAACTCGTTTTAAAAGGATCATTCTAACTCCTAGAACTTGCAATGAAAATTCTGTCACTTAATGCGATAACCTATAATTGTTTAGACTCTAAAGCAGGGTAAGTCAAGAGGATTTCATTACACTCTTTTAAAGTTTGTTTTAAAGTTAAGGTGGTAACCTGGTTGTTAAATTTTCTTGTCTTTAAAGAGTCATTGTTTACAATTAAAGCAATTGAGTTCTACTTATTTTTTATTGTCCAACATTCCTATGTATCGTGTGTTCTGCACTCTGAGTAATCATGAAATGAAGTTGGAGGTATGATTGGTTGGCTGTCTGATTTTAGAAGTGCAATTTCTATCAAACAGGTGTTAAAGAAAGTTTTGGCATTGTTGTAGTTACGCCGTTATGCTGCCGAAATTTTTGGGGCATTCTTGTAATAAGAATGACAGAGTTGTACAGAACATTTCATGTGTCACGACAACCAAATGAGACCTAAGTTTGAGTTACTCCTACCGTGACTTGAAACTTTCAACGAGCTATGGATTTCAATATAAACCCCCAAGGTTAATTAAATACGCAAGTGAGATCGCCATTGCAACGTTTACTAAAAGGTCGTTGAGAGTAGCGAAAGGTTAACCATTAATGTGAAGAGTCTCGAACAACCGAACAAAGTTGCTAACTTTATCCTTGAAGTCACATCTCTTAGAAAGGCGTTAAAGTTATGGAAACGATGGTCAGTCGGAATGATCTAGTCATGTCTTGAAATGAATGCTAGTGGCTAGTGCAGCAAACCTTAAAGAGGATTTTGTGACTCAACAACATTGTAATGGTTTTAGCAAAGAGTTCCTTTCTAAAATCACAAAACAGAAGAAACTAATTAAAAGACTAGAGAAGGAAATACGAGCTAAATATCCCGAGTTATCTTAGAATTTGAATCTAGAACTTTCCAAATTTAGAATTCGAGTCAAGGGCATCAGTTATGTAGGCCTTAGTAGAAAGACTCCAGTGAAGAGAGCGAGCCCAAGTTAAAAGTTATGAGACCGTTGGTGTAACGCCCCTACTTTTCTATAACTAAACTCTTAGGGACATTACTACACATGCATGCATTCTTAGGCCAAAAGACATAAAACGATCTTTAAATCTCCACTGAAAATAAATTGTCTTTAGGGATCCCATAAAAAACATTCAAAACAGGTAAAAGGAGCAGTTTAAACATGGCCTACTTAAAATCCTGAAAGTTAAACTTAACTTCAAAACCATAAAACGACAACATCAGTTATTAAAGAAAGTATGCGGAAAACATGACTATTCCCATGGTTCTGGCAACGCGCCTCCGTCACTCGCCCTGCACGTCCTTGGCCTTACCTGAAAAACATTTTAAAAAGAAAGGGTGAGTATTGCAATACAATACCCAGTAAGTGACCTCGCTACCGAGGTTTGGGATATGCAAACACATACAATCATGACTTTTAAACTTGGTCAAATATACATATGTGGGACCTAAAACTTTCTCGTATCAACATGACTGTAATACATGACTTTCTTTTTCTTTAAGTGGTCAATTGGTCATCCTGAGTCATTTCGTTTTGAGTCCCTCATGCACTCGTAATTATTTGAGTCCTCATGCACTCTGTAATGATTTCGAGTTTGAGTCCTCATGATTTTCGAGTCACTGCACTATAACTTGACCCATAGGGTCTCTAATGCATGTTTGACCATGCATACAATGCACTCAGGAGACCAATTTCCACATCTTATTTCAAATCGTTTTATGGCACACATAACATGCATGAGGTCCCATCATTCAACATGACTATAATTCACATGTCATGAAACATTTCATAGGTATGTCATTCATAACTTTTCACAACAGTTGGAAATAACGCTCATGTATGTAATCATGAAATATTCTCATAGAAATACTGTAATACCCTCACATGAAATACTGGAATATTCTTACATAAAATACAACGACATTCTCACATAAAATACCGTAATATGTTCACATAAAATATCGAAATATTTTCATGTAAAAGTAACAGCCTAATTTGCATAAAATCATGAAATTCATTTTCTTTAATCCCATTAGAAAAGTTCGGCACAAGGTCCCTTACCTCGAGCTTTGATCTCACACTTTCCTTCTAATTCTTAAGTTAACGGTCCCTTCCAAATAACCTATAAACCAAAAATTCTTCTATTTCGTCATCCTACTACACAACTCGTCCAATATAAAGGGTCTAAGTACAAAAGCGTCTATGATTCTTACTTTATTCCAATTACCTTGACTCCGAGGGGTAAACCGGACGTTAATTTGCTTGCTCCAAATTTTGGAAATCTTGGTACTGAATTCCGGCTTGTTCCTACAATAATTTCACGTAAATACGATCTAAATAATTCTATGCTCCAACACAGAAAAAGGTTTCGTGAGGCTCACCTAATCGACGACCTCGACTCCGAATGAACTTGATGGCAGCTAACGGTGAAGCTAACGGTTGCTGGTCGGAACTGGCTGAGCAAGCAAGAGCGATTTCCGGCACTGTAACGTCTCGAAAGCTCTCGACGGCGGATGCGTGGGGCTTGCTGGTGGTTCGTGGCTTGTCGTCGATGTTGAGAAGCGGTAGCAGCGGCGTCGGAAAGAGTTCCCACGAACGGTGGCTCGCGCAGCAAGAAACCGTAGAGCGCCACGGCAAGCATCGAACGCGCGAGAGCGTGGACTCGCGCGTGAGGCCTTTTCAGGCGAACCGCCGCCGAGGTACTTCGAGCGTGAGACTCGCGCGCCGCAGCGTAGGTGTTGGAGTGGCTGGTCGCGAGGTCGAGGCTTCCGGCTTGCAGACGATGGAACGGCTTCGACGGCGGCTGAAGACTCGTGAGCGGCCGAATCTGTCCGATCGTGGCTGCCGGCAGTAGAAGCAGTACGAGGAAGATTGTTTGGAGATCTTCTTCTTTGCTGCGGCCGACTGGATGGCTCCGACGATGCTCGCCGGTGAACCTCGTATGCGGCGCGGTCGAATGAAGCGACCTCTTGAACCTACGTGGCGAGGTTGCAGCAGGATGGTTGTTCTCGCTAGGCAAGGAGGTTGAAGGAAGGGAAGATGGTGAGGGAATTAGGGTTAGGGTTTTCTTTTGGGTTGTAATAATAAGGAGATTAAATACTAGCAATTAGGTCAAATTCCAAGTGTCAATTATAACCCTCACTTAGGCATTAATAGCTAAAGTGCCATTGCCACTTTCTCTTCTTTTAAATTTATTGGTAATTATCTAAAGGAGAACAGTTCGCTTTAAACTAAATAAAATCAAAGACTCATTATTACCGAGTCTGATGAAATTCACTAATCCGACTAGACACACACAGGTTGATAGAACGTTAAATAAAATAAATAATTAGTACCTGCGCGTTGTGGTCGCCACAATCTTCCTCCTTAAGAACTTTCGTCCTCGAAAGTTCCTATTCTTGGAATAGTTCTGGGTATTTAGCTAGTACTTCCTCCTCTCGCTCCCAGGTAGCTTCTTCCGTACGGTGGTTTTGCCATAACACTTTAACTAAGTTGATTTCCTGGTTACGGAGGATCTTTCGATCTCTTGCAATTATTTGTACCGGTCTTTCGCCATAACTCAAATCTTCTGCTAGCTGTAGTGGTTCGAAGTCTACGACATGAGTCGGGTCTGGAACGTATTTTCTCAACATGGAGACATGAAATACGCTAGAATCACGACAAGGAAGGCGCAAGTAGCACAACAGAGGCCACCACACCAACCTCTCTAAAATCTCGAATGGTCCTATGAAGCGCGGACTCAACTTCCCTTTCGACCAAACCTTAGAATCCCTTTCATTGGGGCCACCTTAAGAAATACGTGGTCCCCAACTCCGAATTCTAAGTCCCTTCGCCTTGTACTTGGCGTGATAACTCTTTTGTCTGCCTCTGGGCGGTCCGTGCATTCGCACTCGATCTTCTCAGACGCACTATTAGTGACTGCACTAATTACCTCGGGCCCAAGAGTCGGGCGTTCACCAACCTCCTCCCTAAAAACGGAGTTCTCGCAACGCTTCCCATAAAGGGCTTCAAATGGAGCCATTCCGATGGTCGATCGATAATCGTTGTTGTAAGCAAACTCCATCAAATGCAAATGATTGTCCCAACTACCCGAAAGTCTAAGGTGCAAGCTCGCAACATGTCCTCCAAGATCCGATTCAAACGCTCATCCCGCCCATCCGTCTCGTGGATGAAAAGTCAGATCAAGTTTAACTGAGAACCTAACGCTTTCTGTAAACTTCTCCAAAAATTGGAGGTGAAACGTGGATCTCTGTCTGAAATAATCCTGGCTGGAATCCCATGTAAACGGACTATCTCTTCCAGGTAAAGCTGCGCCCACTTATCCGTAGAGTAGATGGGTTTCCCTGGTATGAAATGTGCTGACTTGGTTAATCTGTCTACAATGACCCAAATTACTGAGTAACCTCGTAAAGTTCTAGGCAGTCCGACTATGAAATCCATAGAGATCTCCTCCCATTTCCACCGGGTACATGTAAAGGCTGCAGAGTCCCGCTGGCCTCGCTTCAGGTGCCTTCACCTGTTGACAAGTCAGACACTTGCTAACAAATTCTGCCACGTCGCGCTTCATGTTACACCACCAGAATGACTGTTTCAGATCGTGGTACATCTTGGTACTACCAGGATGTATAGAAAAAGGTGAGTTATGAGCTTCGCTCAAGATTTCGCCGCTTGTCGCCGTCGTACACATAAACGCCCCCGAAATAGTAATCCACCATCCGTGGATAGTGAAAACTCGCCAACTCGCTCGTAGTTACCGCCGTAAGCTTTCTACTAACCGAGGGTCCCCTCGCTGAGACTCGACGATGCGTTGCCTCAAAAGTCGTTGTACAGCTTAATCGAGCTAATCGTGTGTCGTGGTCTTCCCTACTAGTATGCAATTTCACTGCAAACTCGCCGCAACGCAACTCGCTCGCAAGAACTCGTGGCCAAGTATGAATCGCTTTCATCGAGGGCATCGACCACTTACATTAGCCTTACTGGGGTGGTACCGAATATCTATGTCGTAATCCTTCACTAATTCCAACCATCTCGCGTTGCCTCATGTTCAATTCCTTCGGGTGAACAGATACTTGATTTTTATGATCTGTAAAAATCGAATTTTCTCGCCATAAAGGTAATGTCTCCAGATCTTTAGTGCAAAAACTCATCGCCGCTAGTTCCAAGTCATGTGTGGGATAATTTCTCTCGTGGCGCCTTCAGCTTGTCCGGACGCATAGGCTATTACCTTACCGCGTGTGCATTAGAACACAACCCAAACCTTTCTTTGAAGCATCATCATCAAACTACAAAGCTCCCTGCTCTCTCGGGGATCTGTAAGAATCTGAGTCGACACCAACCTACACTTGAGTTCCCGAAACTCGCCTCACAAGTGTCATCCCAAACAAAAGGGTTACCTTTTGCGCGTTAGCCGAGTCATGGGCATGGTTATCTTGGCGAAGTCCCGCACGTAAACGCCTATAGTATCCCCGCAAGACCCGTAAAACTACGCACTGCGGACGGTGGTCTGACGAGGCCACCGTGGTGACGGCCTCCACTTCGCTTTGGGGTCACAGAGACTCAAATTTTCTGACACCACATGCCCTAAGAAGGATACTTGTCCGAGCTGTAATTCGCACTTGGAAAATTTTGCATATAACTTATTCTCTCGCCGTGAGTAAAACTTTTCTCGTGTGCCTTTCATGATCTTCATCACATCCGAGTATATCGTAATATCGCCAATAAATACAATCACGAACGTATCTAGAAACTCTTTGAATAAACGGTTCATCAAGTCCATGAAAGCGGCAGGAGCGTTGGTCAAACCAAACGGCATCACTGTGAACTCGTAATGCCCATAACGTGATCTGAATGTTGTCTTAGGAATATCCTCTTCACTGTGAACACGGTTAAAGAGTGAAATACTTTTCTAAATTCTGTCTTTAGATAAATCTTGAAATTCATTCTTTTTTTTAAACTAATACTTTCGGAAACATATTTACTTCCCTTTTAAAATAATTTATAGAAAAATCCCTTACCATAGCCTTAGCTCCGAGATATCCTATATTTAAATCTCCGACTCAGCAATCCATTCAACCGTGTTCAAAACTCGAGTCTCCTAAATCAACATCATTAATTTCTTAGTTAAATCACATGGATAAACTCATATCTTGAAATTTGACCATAACTAGATCGGATTACCACTAAAGGAAGCTTGAAACAGACTCGGGGAACGAAACGGATGAAATTTGCAAGGGTCGAGGAGTGTGGCGCGCAGGTCGAGAGTGGCGCGTGGGATACAAATGCGCGGGCGAGAGATCTGAAGAGGCAACGCGGTTTGGCGCGCGCGTGGAGGTCAGATTCAGAAAGCCCACTTGTCGATCTACACGGAACCGGTGTCAAGCCTTTGAAAACCAACCTAGAAAGCAACGAACCAACCAAACCAAATTTGCGAGTCGATCGACGTCGGCGTGGATCGCAGTCCGCGAAGTTTCAGGCGTGGCGAGTCTCTCGGACGTAGAGATCGATCCGAGAAGCCCACCGTTGATCTATCGGAACCGCGACGCCTTGGTGAAAACCGATGGAAGACGCAGAGAACCGATCCACCCACGCCGGCGGTTCGTGTTCGCGAGTGAGAGAGCAGTGTCGTTTAACGACAATGCCTCGGGCCGACTTCGACGCAAAGTGAGCGACGGCGAGTCGATGCGAGGTTGTAACGCCGCTGCGTGAGACGCTTATATCCATGGTGGTGGCAAAACGAGAGGTTGCGCGCGACGGAGAGTGGCTAACGGAGCTTCAACGCTGAGGCAACTTTCGACGCCGCCAAGAAGCGGCCGCTTCTCCGATCCTACCGATGGAGGACAACTCGACCGCACACACAGATCGGGCGGTCCGACGAGGAGGGTTGGGGTCGCGTCGGTGGCAGTGGCGGGAGTGGTGGTCAAGCGGTGAGGGAAGAATGAGAAGAAGATGAAGATCTCGATTTGCGTGCTTCAAAGTCTAAAACCCTACTTTGACTTTCTTTGAAAATTACGAAAATACCCTTCTCTCTTCCTTTTAACCACAAGCATGCCCTTAACCAAATTAAATGTTCTCAAAATGTCTTTAATGACATAAAATCCTTAATTTACAAAACCTTCCAATAAAATACAAAACCCCAAGGCTCAATAAATTAAATTTCCATAAAATTAACACAAAATACAACCTAAAATGTATTTGGAAATTTCGGGACGTTACACAGGATTTGCTATTATAACTGTATATGTTGATGACTTAAAAATAATTGGAACTCCTGAAGAGTTATCCAAGGCAATAGAATATCTTAAGAAAGAATTCGAGATGAAAGATCTCGGAAAAACAAAATTTTGCCTTGGCTTACAAATTGAACATTTAGCAGATGGGATATTTGTTCATCATTCAACTTATACAGAGAAAATCTTAAAAAGGTTCTATATGGATAAAGCACATCCATTGAACATTCCAATGGAGGTTCGTTCACTGGATGTAAAGAAAGATATATTTCGACCTCGAGATGATAATGAAGAACTACTTGGTTCTGAAGTATCATATCTTAGTGCAATTGGTGCACTTATGTATCTAGCTAATAACACAAGACCAGATATTGCATTTTCAGTAAATTTATTGGCTAGATATAGTTCATGTCCTACAAAAAGACATTGGAACGGAGTTAAGCTTGTACTCCGATATCTTCGAGGGACGATTGATATGAGTCTATTTTATTCTAACAAATCCAGTTTTGATCTAGTTGGTTATGCAGATTCTGGTTATCTATCTGATCCACACAAAGCTAGATCTCAAACAGGTTATCTATTTACATGTGGAGGAACCGCTATATCATGGCGATCGCTGAAACAAACCATTACAGCGACTTCCTCAAATCATGCTGAAATCCTTGCAATTCACAAGGCAAGTCGAGAATGTGTATGGCTAAGATCAATGACACAACACATTCGTGAGACATGTGGTTTGTCTTCGAGTAAACCCTTCCAACAATATTATACGAAGACAACACAGCGGGTATAACTCAAGTCAAAGGAGGATATATCAAAGGAGATAAACGAAACATATCTCTCCAAAACTTTTCTACACTCATGACCTTGAAGAAAATGGGGACATCTCAGTACAACAGATTTGTTTGAAGGATAACTTGGCAGACATATTTACAAAGGCATTACCAAATACAACATTTGAGAAATTGGTTCAAAGTATTTGGATGCGACGACTCAGAGATCTCAACTGATATCGTCATGAGGGGGAGTAAATGTATTATATAAAATATGTACTATTTTTCCTTCACTAGGGTTTTTATCCCATAGGGTTTTTCCCTAGTAAGGTTTTAACGAGGCATATATTATATAAATGGGCATTTAAGGGGGAGTAACAACAATATACTCTTAAAGGAATTTGAGGTCAAGTTGTTGCCAGTCGGGGATCAGAAATTGTTACATTCCAAAATAGCTTTCAGATTGCGTTATGGATATTTTGAATGTACAATGATGTTGTTTGGGTTTACTAATGCGCCTACAGAGTTTATGGACCTAATAAATTGAATACTCAAGGAAATCTTGGATACTTTGGTGGTCGTGTTGTTTGACGTTAGCTTGGTGTATTCTAAGTTTGAGGAGGAACTTGAAGAACAACTTAAAAGGGTTTGTTAATTTTTTTTTGAGGATAAATGAGTTGTATGTAGAGTTCTTCAAGAATGAATCTTGAATTAGACAAGTGTCCTTCCTAGGATGCGTTATTGTCGGCGGCGTAAGTCGCTGTGAGTCCCGCGAAGGTGAAGGTAGTGACATAGTGACTTCACCCACCATCACTCACTAAAGTAAGAAGCTTTTCGGGTATATAAGAGGTCACTACAAGCAATTGTTTAGAAATTATCGAAAATACTCATTCTCGAACAAAGTTTATTTGGAAAGGCAACTCATTTGTGTGGAGTGAGCCTTATGAAACAAGTTTCAATAATTTTACCGCAAGAATTTGAGGTGTCTAGTTTGACAGTAAGTAAAAACATCGGGACGGAAACCAACAGAGTTATTGCAACCTATAAGTGGAATTGAGATGAAACCTTTATAGGCTTCATGGTCAGACAAGTTAAAAGTTCAGAAAAGTTGGAAATAGAACTTATCCAAGGTTATTAAAAGGAAGAAGAATAATTGCGTCTAAGCTTTGGAATTAATTGTTTTAGTGGTACTAAAGGTTAGGGTCACGATGATATTTTTAAGAAGGGGTTAGCTTATGCCTTATTATGATACTAAAAGGTTCATTTCTATGCCCGGTGTTAAGTAGAGGGACATGGGCTAAGCTTTTTCATGCATGGTCTAAAACTTGCAATAAAAGTATTGATATTTGGCATGATATTTCATATTTGGTTATGCACCCGAATAGAGTAAATCAAGAAGGTTCTATCACACTCTTTTATATTTCTTTTTCAGAGTTGAGTTTGTGACAGAATTGCTAGATTATCTTGTCTGTTAAGTTTTATTGTTTGAAGTTGCTAAAGAAGTTTAGTTTAACCTTTGTTTTGGTTTGTTCAACATTTCTTCATATTGTGTATCTTAAGTAGTCTTGAGTTGAAGTTCGGAGGCATGATGGTTTGGTTATCTGAATTTAGAAGTGCAACCTTATGTTTGTCAGGTATTAGAGAAATTTTGGGGATTACTACAGTTACGTCATTATGCTGCCGATTTTTCTGGAGCATTTTGATCATAGGATTGGTAAAGTTTTGTGGAATGATCCATGCGACATAACAAACAATGAGACCTAAGTTTAAATTACTCCTATCATGACTTTAGAGCTTGTAGTGAGGTGTGATGTGCAATAGACAGACCCAAAGTTAAATAAATACATGACTGAAGTTCATCAGAAAAGATATTTCCCTGTCAATGGCTAACTAGCCAATGTACCAAGTGAAAGTTATGAGACAAAGGTCTTTTGATTTATTACAACCTTAAGTGTTTTAATTTGAGAGGGAGATTGTCGCTACAACGCTCATTATAAAGTTGCCAAGGAACGTGAAAGATTGCTCGACAATTTAGAGAATCGTGAACCACCAAATGAGGTTGCTAGGACTCCACCCTTAATGTGTCACATCTCTGGAAAGGTGTGAAGGCGATTGAGTCGATGGTCAGAAGAAACGAATGAGTCAACAATAACTCTTTATTAATAACAATAACGCTTTATTGATTTAAATAGAACATTATTTACAAACTACGTGTAATGCCCTAGAATTTTCTAAATACCCTTAAGTGGTGCCTTGAGCTTATTTTAGTGAGGATTAGTTAAGTTGGACCTTTAAAATAGATAAATGGATTTAATACTCTTGTGCAAGTTAAAGAAACTAGGCAAATAAAGGTTTTAATTAGGGTTTGGGGCATTTTTGTAGTTAGAAGTTAAGAGAAGGGCAATTTGGTAATTTGTTAAAAGAATGAAACTAGGGTTTCTAGTTTAAGGCACGGTTTTCGAGGATAGTCTTCACTGACCTCCTTTCGTCTTCTTCTTCGCATCGCGAACACCGACTCCCGCCTCCTTCCGACCACGACGCCGCGCAACTCGGCGAGTCCTCGCGCGTTACGCGCGCCGACCAGCGTCGATAGCCGATAGCTCGCCAAGGATTTCAACCCAACGTCTCGCGTCGTCGTTTCGCCGAAATCTCGGCCATCGAGCCGCGCGATCCCTCGCGGAACTCCGCGCAAGCGCCGCGTCGCTAGCCGAGCCGAGCGCACGCACTCGCTGCCAACACCGGATCGATCGATCGCAACGTCCCGTCTCGCCACGCCCGCATCCGAGATGAGGTTGATTTTCGCGCCGAGCGCGCGAGCTTGCCGTCGAACGTTGAAGCTGCCGGACCGTAGGTGCAACCTTGGGTTCGACCGTTCAACACTTTTCCGACCGACCTTCATTAAATCGACGGTTTGGATGATAGATCGGCTCACGACGTCCCGATTTTGATGTCCACGCCGCAGACGCGCTTTTTTTCGACACCCACGCGCCGCCACACGCGCGCCGCCGCGTACGCCACGCCGCCGCGCCACGAGCTCGCTTCCGGCCCAATCCCTGTTTTGACCTCCCGAGTTCGTTTTAAGCGTCCGTTTGTGGTAATTTAGCCTAACTTTAATTGAATTCAAAATAAGTGCCCAATTGTGTAAGTTAATTAAAGAATTGATGAACGTGATTTAGGGGATTCGACTATCGAGCATGACTAAGCGAAACTTTGAGCTAGGAGCGGAATGTAAAGAGTTTCGAGCTAAGGTAAGGGATTTTCTACAAACGATCTTAAAAAGGGAAGTGAATACGATTTCCTGGAATATGTATTTGTTTTAAAGGATGAAAATTGAAGAATGATTTTAAAAGGTGAATTTCCAAAACTCATGCTTAGGGCTTGAATTTAGAAACGAATATTTCAAAGGGTTTCCTCGAGAATCTCGAGTGAATGATTTTCAGAAGGTTCAGTAAGGGACCTCGTGCCGAACTTTTAAATGGGAGTAAATGAAAATGATTTTCATGATTTTATGTGAAACAGTTCATATTTTCCCACATGAAAATCCACAGATATTATTTTGAGAATACGTGATATTTTATGTGCAAGTATTATGATGTATTATGTGAAAATGAATCATTATTTTATGTGAAAGTATTCTCACATGCTATGTATAGAGATCCCATTACTTCATGTGAAAATAGGAGCAAGAGTAGTGCGTATGAGAATGTTTCATGTTTCTACAAAGTATGATATTTCACAACTGTCCATGAGAAAGTATGAATGATATGTTGATGATGTTATTTATGATATGTACACCATGATTATGTGACTGATGGGACCTTATGCATGATTTTGTATGTCACGAAATGAATTATTGAATAGTGTGGACATTGGTTATCCTGAGATCGCTGTAATGACTCAGGATGACCAGTCGGCCTCACAATTAAATGAATAGCCATGGATTAAAGACCTGGCATTTGAATGAATAGCCATGGATTAAAGACTGCAATCGAATGAATAGCCATGGATTAAAGACGGCAATTGAATGAATAGCCATGGATTAAAAAGACTGCAATCGAATGAATAGCCATGGATTAAAGACCTGGCAACTGAATGAATAGCCATGGATTAAAGACCTGGCAATTGAATGAATAGCCATGGATTAAAGACCTGGCAACTGAATGAATAGCCATGGATTAAAGACCTGGCAACTGAATGAATAGCCATGGATTAAAGACTGCAATCAATGAATAAGCAGATCATGGATTAAAGGCTCGACAAATAACTATGCAGCCATGGATTAAAGACCTGGCAACTTTAGAAAGTTTTAATTCCCATCTATGTATGTTATGATTGAATTTAAAGATCATGATTGTATGTGTATGCATATCCCGACCCCCCACTTACTGGGTATTTTATAATACTCATCCTCTACCTTTGTTGTGTCTTTCTTTGTTTTAAAATGTTTTTGTGTAGAGGCGAGAGCATACCAGGCGAGTGGCATGGATGCGCCATGAAGCCATGGGAACCAAGTCATGAATTCCGCATCCGTGATTTAGAGAGAATTTTAAAAGATTATCGTCTTCCGCTTATGTAGTACAAAGTTTTGAAACTAGAGGCCGAATTTAATTATATTTCTTGTAAACGTTTTGTATTTCTATGGGATCCCAAATTAAATTGATTTTTATTTATCAACTTTTATTTGTTTTAAGCTCAGTTAAGGCCTCGAATGCATGCATGAGTAGTAATGTCCCTAGGAAATTATGTTGTAAAAGTAGGGGCGTTACACTACGAGTTTTAGGGCATAAAACCCAACATGAATATAGGGCTCAACTTCCCTTTCTTACCAAATTGCAAAACACCCATCATGGGTGCAACTTTCAGAAAAACGTGGTCTCCAACGACAAATTCCAACTCTCTTCGCCTCACGTCGGAATAACTCTTTTGCCTACTCTGCGATGTTAGCATCCTCGCCCTGATTCTTTATACGACCTCATTTGTCCCCTGGACCAGCTCGGATCACAACAACTTTCGTTCACCAACCTCTCCCCAATACATCGGGGTCGTGCATCTCCTTCCATAAAGGGCTTCGAATTTTAAAAGAATTCATACTTAATGCAAATTGAGCTAAGCTTTTGTTGGTAAATTATATCATATATTTTCAACAATAATTATATAAATTTTATAACATAAATTTGTCGATAAATAAATTATTAATAGTTAAGATTCAACCTAATATTTAAATTTGTAGCTACTATTATTACTTATAAATATATTATCTAAACATTGTGAACAATTATTTAAATTAGGATCTAGTTTTTAAATGTGCTACCACTCACCTTATTTTCTTAATTGAATCTCTTGTATTTAAATTTATGTTTTTCAAGATACTAACCAAATGCACCGTTATTTTTCCAAAATATCGAGGAAATGCCAAGATATATATTTATAGCCTCTACAATTGATCTTTATCGCTCTCTCAATCCCGTCTCTCCCACCATCACTCGTTATAATATTTATCTCTGTAAACAATTTTAATATTATAAAACTATTATTATATTTTTTACAAATAACCATACAAATATTACTTCAACCTATGAATATTACCAGCAAAACGATGATTTACATCATAATTAAGTTAGAATAGGAATACCACTAATGAATTCATAAATTTTCCATTCATTTTTGTGTTTTCCATAATTTCTTTCTAAATTTGAATCATTTTCATGTTTTTTTTTTAATTTTTGTTGACATCGATATTTTCATAAAATTGGATCTCGACATTTCGAACCTCAGTTCAAATATAGAGAGTTTAGCCTTAAACCTAAACTTTTCAAAACAATAAGCCATGCAACATTTAGACACAAGCTAGACACCATTTGAATTTAATTTACTTAACTTTCATTAATAATTGAGCTTAGCCCAATAGATTTTTACACAAAACCCAACAGAATAATAAATGTGAAAGGAAACCATGTTGCTATTACATACCATACATGTATTAGCTTATTCCAATTAAAATGTGCTAGAATTTCAAAAATTTTACAATACTCAGATGAAAACTATTCCCAAGGATGAATATACTCCAAGACATTTTTAGGAATGTTTAGAATATAAATGCCATCGTCTTTAGCAACCCAAACACAAGTTGCATAGTTGCATCTATAAGAGAGCCAATCACGATTCTCTCGCCAAAATACCTCGAACGTCGCATGTTGATTTGTCGTGGTTTTTAAAGTGCACCAAAAAAGCGTAGTTACAAAAAAGTTCTCAGCGAATTTAAAAGTGTACTTCTGACCTACCGGGACGATTTGAGGACCCAAATCATTATCTTTTGATTTGCATTGCACAAATAGAGATTTGCCTGGACTCAATTCGTCTACAATGGATACTGACCATGGCATAAAAGGATGTTGAGAGCTTGCATAACATGGCTTACCAACCATAGACAATATCAAAACAAGATATGAAATGGCACAGATATTTACCAAATGATTCATTTCTAAGCACTTTTTTTTTCTTCCTTTCAATTTGTGTGTCAAGGGTTTGGCCACATTCCCTTCTTATACCCAATGGAGTGTCTAATGATGGAAAGAATTTTAAATGCAAGGAAAATTTAATATATTCAAATGATTTGGTTCACCTTCTACTGTGTTTGACATGTGTGTTTAATATATAAAAAAAAAAAAAGTGCTTTGAGAAAAGCATTTGTTATAAAAATATTGTTTTCAAACCAAAATTAGTTAAATGTTTTCTCTAAAATCTCTTTTAAGTGCCTTTCATTTTTTTTTTTTTTTTTCATTTCTAAAACCATTTTTTGTATAAGAAAATTTAAAAAACTAAAATCGTTTTCAATCAGTCAAATTTTCTTTTTTAACCAATCTTTAAGATTTTAATTAAATACCACTAAATGAGAAGTTATTTTTAGTCATCTTTGAGTACTTTAAGTATGCCAAGCACAGGTTGAGTTTTCTTCCTTATGTGGTTATTTAATTGTTCTAAATTATTTTAATCGGTGATTATTAGTTGTATGTTTTTCTAAATACATAAGGAGAAATAACATGACTATATGATTTCATGCTTTTGATGATCTTAATATAATTTCTGGACTAAATTATAAAAAAATATTCCTGAACTTTACCCTTTGTTTGAAAAATATCTATATTCTTTTGAAAGTTCCAATATTGATATTTTATAACGTTTCAAAACTACCTTTGGAATAGAAATATTCATTAAAATGTTAGATGGAAAATTGACTTGGCGATAACTTGAAATGACGCGACGATGTTTGTGATATTTGACTAGATTAAGTTTGAAAAAATGATATTTGAACATGTCGGCTTTTTGTTCAACATTCTAATGATTTTTCTACTCAATGATAGATTTGATATATTTTACGAAAGGTCAAGAAGAATACTGCAAACTTTTGAAAGAATAAAAATATTTTTGAAATAAGAGACAAAGTTCAGTGATATTTTTTATGATTTAGCCTAATTTCTTTATCATGCAAATACATATCTTAGAATAGAACTATTTTAGAATATTGTCTTAACATTTTATTCCAAAAGAGGGCTATGGATAGGATGAATGAATCTCAAATATAGATTTAAAGAATTTAAACATTATACCTAATAAATTCTTATAATACATTTTTTTAAAAAAAATAATTGTTACATTACTCTTTTTTCTCTTATATTTATAGGAAATCTTTATATATAACTTTTTTCCCTTATAGTCATAGGAAATCTTTATACATAACTTTTTTTCCCTAATAGTCATAGGAAATCTTTATACATAACTTTTTTTCCCTTATAGTTATAAAGAAATCTTTATTTTTTATTGTTATTACTTATTGAGTTGAACGAGAGCATGATGGAGGATTGAGTCGTCAACATTAATAAAAATATAATACGTTTTGTCCCTTTAATTATATCGAAATTTAGGTGGTATTTATACAGGGGCAGATCTAGAGAATGTATTTTAGAAAGGTGAATTTAAATCGTATATTTTATATTAAAAGAATTATTATAAAAATATAGCTTGTGCCATGTATATATTTTAAATTTTTTATGGTGGGCTTAGTTAAAAAACAAAAAGAGAAAAGACACGAAAACAACTAAGAAAAAAAAGGGGACAAAATCAATTTTAAAAAATCCTATTTATATGTTGGAGCTTATTGTAAAATGTGTAGTATAAATGCCCATCCACATGCCATGTATTACCCATGCCAAGTGGCAAAATTCCCATAGCCATAGTGTCCTCCATGTGTCAAATTTTTACCAATGCTTAGTGTCTACATGTACCAACTCATCCCTTGCCAAATTGCCTGTAAATAGTGGCTTTTGGTGAAAGAATAAAACACATCCATTTGGTGAAAATTAGACCAATTTCCTTTCTCCTCTCCCACTTTCTTTTATTTATTTTATTTAATTTTTGCTATGATTTTCCCCTATCACATATTTATATTATATATATTTTCCACTATCTTATTATTAATATTATATATATATTTATATTAAATTCCAATTTCATATTATTATTATTATTATTATTATTATTATTATATTAATATTTAAATATTGGTAAAATTATACTCGATTTTCATCCTATTTTCACAACACGTTATCAAGATTTAAGCTCACGATTTTTCCACTGAAGGTAGGTTCTCCGGGTAAGTCATTTCTTTTAAATAATAAAATGTTATTTTGCATGATTTCCTAATGCAAATGCAATTTCTTTTTATATAGTATTACTATGGCAAATCTTGTAAAATTAGAATTTGCGACCCTGGATATTAATGGAAATAACTACTTGTCATGGGTCCTTGATGCTGAGATCCATTTAGATTCCATGAATCTTGGAGAAACAATTAAAGAAGGAAATGATGCATCAAATCAAAAAAAGCCAAACCTATGATCTTCCTTCGCCATCATCTTCACGAGGGACTGAAAATGGAGTATCTTACAATAAAAGATCCCTACATTCTATGGCAAGGCTTGAAAGAAATGTATGATCATAAAAAAATAGTTATTCTTCCAAAAGCTCGTTATCAGTAAGTGAATATAATTCCGCACTATTCAGAATTAGTTCAAAATTAAAATTATGCGGAGAAAGGATTACTGATGTTGATATGTTAGAGAAGACATTCTCCACTTTTCATGTCTCGAATATGCTCTTGACGCAACAATATCAAGAAAAAGGCTTTAAAAAATATTCAAATCTAATTTCATGTCTTCTCGTGGCTGAACAAAATAACGAGCTATTAATGAAAAATCATGAATCTCGACCAACTGGAGCAACACCATTCCCTGAAGTGAATGTTGTGAATTTCAATAATTGTGGTCGAGATCGTGGTCGTGGTCGAGGTCGGGACCGCGGTAGAGGAAGAAATATCTATTTTCGTGGTGGGCATTATAATTTTAAGAAACCCACACGAACTGATGATCATAAAGGAAAGACTCCACAAGATAGAAGTTCAAAAGGTGATGAACATAAATGTTTCCGGTGCGGAATGACTTGGCACTGGTCACGTACCTGTCGTACGTCAAAACACCTTATTGATCTCTATCAAGCTTCCCTGAAGGAAAAAGAAAAAGGGAAGAATGTGGAGGTGAATCTTGCCATTCAAGAAGATGATGTGTTTGATCCCTCCAATATGGTGCATCTTGATGTGGCTGATTATTTTGAATCTCCTGGAGAGAAAATTGATGCAATCAAACAAGTAGAGGATACTTTGTATGAAGATATATAATTAAGTACTGTTTGTAATTATAATATGTTTTTCTTGTTTTTGTATATATATTTAGAACTTTTTGTAATCATTTTTGTGACGACCACAACCACAGGTACTAGTTATCTATTTTATTTAAAGTTCTATCAACCTGTGTGTGCCTAGTCGGTTTAGTAAATCTTATCAAACTCGTTGTGAGTGAACCCTTCATTTCATGTAGACTTATGTAAATTATTTTATTTGAAAGGAAATTTCTCATAGAATTAGAGGAAGAGGAAGGGGCAATGGCACTTTAGTGATTAATGCCTAATGAGGGTTATATTTGACATTGGACTTTGACCTAATTCCTAATATTTAAGGTCCTTAATATTACAATCATAAGAAAAACCCTAGCCCCTCAAGGATAATCATCTCTTTCTTCTTCCTCACATTTTGCCCTAACCAAAACCCTAACCCTAGTTGCTGTTGCTCTACCGCCGACCAAGACCCACGAACGAACACCCTCCCGCCGGCAGCTCCACGAAGGGAACTTGGTCCTTGCAAACGTTCGCGCCACGCTGCCTGCAAGCCGAGGATTGTGCAGCAACTCCCGCCGGCAGATCGACGAACGAGACTTGTTCGTTCCAGCCGCTCACGCTCGGGAGTCTTCGCCGGTCTCCACGTCGCCGTCCAAGCCGCCGACCAGGAGACCTCGCGCCGCGACCGCCGCGGAAGTCAAGACTCACCAGATCTGCCGAGGGAAACGTCGAGCAGCCGTTTCGTCCTTGCTCCAGACTTCACGAAATGCCGCCGCTCGCGTCTGCACGCCGAAGACCGCCCGAGGTTGACGCCGCTCATGTCGAAGCTCCAGCCGCAGCCGTTCCTTTGAGGTTACTCGCCCGATCACGAGCACAGCAGCAGATCTTGCGCCGGATTTTCACGAAAACAGAAGCCACGCACGAGCTCTTTCCTTCCGGCATTGCTGCGCCGTCCGAACCCTACAACGCCGGCCAGCACGACTCCACAGCCACTGAGATTACAGCCGGTGAGCGATCTTGTTAAGTTTCGAATTCGTTGGAGATTTATTTGTGACCTATCGAATAATTAAGCGTTTGATTGAGAACTTAGGCTACTGTTTCGAACGCTAATTGTAGGGACCAAGTTTGGAGCGGAATTGAGGGTCAAACATCAAGACGAACTACGGAGTATTAGGTATTCGCATTGAACTTGAGGTAAGCGGGGCATAAAATCTTAAGAACGTAATTTAAATACCCTTGCGATTATGGATTTAGTGAATGCTTGGAGAATGAACTTGGAATTGTGGTGTGAATCAGTTCCACTAAAAGAAGAGTAGTCCAGGAGCTCGGGTTAGGTTTTGGAGTAGAATTCGAACTAAGGTAAGGGATCTTGTGCAGAATCTTTTAAATGGGATTAAAGAAAACGAATTTCGTTATTCTATGTGAAATTAGTTCGTTATTTTACTTAAAAAGATTTAATGATTTTACACGAGAATATCTCAATATTTTATGTGAAAATATCCTTGTATTATACGTAAGAAAAATCTAGTATTTCATGTGAGGATATTACAAATTATCTTGTATGAGAATATTTCATGATTACCTATAAGTTTGTTATCTTCAAACTATTATATGAGGAATGTATGATTTGCATATCAACGATAATTGTTGTGGCATGTACACTATTGTTATGTGGAAGGATGGGACCTCATGCATGTTATGTATGCCATGAAATGATTTAATGAAAAATGTGGAAATTGGTCTCACGAGTGCATTGTGTGCATGGTGGTAAACATGCATTAGAGACCCTATGGGTCAAATTACAGTGGGTCCTGTGAGGGACTCAATCTATACAGTGGTCTGTGAGGGACTCAAACCATACAGGGGTCTGTGAGGGACTCAAATTTATTATAGGGGTCTGTGAGGGACTCAAAATGAAATGACTCAGGATGACCAATTGGCCACTTAAAAGAAAAAGGAAGCCATGTATTATAGTCATGATGATATGAGAAAGTTTTTAGGTCCCGCATATGTACAGTTCGAACAGGTTTAAAAGTCATGATTGTATGTGCTTGCATATCCCAAACCTCGGTAGCGAGGTCACTTACTGGGTATTGTTTTTGCAATACTCACCCTTTCTTTTAAAAATGTTTTTCGTGTAAGGCCAAGGGCGTGCGGTATGAGTGACTGAGGCGCGTTGCCGGGACCATGGGAATAGTCATGTTTTCCGCATATTTTTCTTTGATAACTAAAGCTGTCGTTTTATGGTTTTGAACTTAAGTTTAACTTTCAGGATTTTAAGCAGGCCATGTTTAAACTGCTCCTTTTACCTGTTTTGAATGTTTTGTTTTTGGGATCCCTAAAGACAATTTATTTTCTATTGGAGATTTAAAGATCGTTTTATATCTTTTGGCCTATAAATGCATGCATGTGTAGTAATGTCCCTAAGAGTTTAGTTATAGAAAAGTAGGGGTGGTGTGAGTTGGTATCGAGCCCCAGGTTTAAGGGTTTCGTAGACTTGCTGCTGCGAGTAAGCACAGTAGTAGTTCCCATGGTTGAGTAACGCGCTTTGGCCACCGCTGTGCACGCTCAGTAATTTATATACGAAGTAAATGATTACGATGTAATTCTGTTTTGTGAATGTAAATGAATTTAAACCCTAAGGGTGATCCTATCTTATAGTTAGAAACTCTCTGCATTGTAGTACTGACAAAATGCCACCTAGAGGTCGTGGGAGAGGTAGAGGACGTGGTAGGGGTCGGAGATCAGGAGTTAATGTTAACACCTAGCCAGAACTACCACTAGAACAGGAGGAGATTACCCCACCTGCGTGCGGATCTTCTCGGGACCGGCCCAGATCACGGGAGGATGCACATGCGATCGCTCGAGTGGCGCATCAAGGAAACCCTAATGTCATGACTATGATGGTAGAGGCTATGCAGAGACTTGTGCGAGCGAGCTCTGATAGCCACTCAGTTGGCCCAAGCAAGTCAGGGACGGAATGATGCAACTTTGGAGTCTCGATATCTGAAGGACTTCAGGAAATATGATCCCAGAGCTTTTGATGGGTCTTCCAATGACCCCACTGTGGCTGAGTTATGGCTGTCCTCCATTGAGACCATCTTCAGATTGATGAATTGTCCTGAGGACCAGAGGGTGTCCTGTGCTACCTTCATGTTGAGAGACGACGCCTATTTATGGTGGGAGTCCGCCTGAGGAACCATTGTCGCCGCTGGGAAACGATCACATGGAATCTGTTTAAAGAAGCATTCAGCGGAAATTTTACCTGCTGCGCACTCGTTATAGGAAGCAGCGAGAATTGCTTGCGGTGAGCGAGCAGGGGGAAGTGGAGATATATGAGAGAGAATTCACCCGCTTGTCACGCTTTGCCCCCGAGCTAGTAGACACAGAGGCGAAGAAAACAGAGCGTTTCATTATGGGACTAGATGAAAATGTCCGAGGCTTCATACAGGCACTAGCACCTCCTGACTATGCCTCCGCAGTGAGAGTGGCAGAATTGATTTGGGTGCAGGCGCAGACTGCACAGCAGGTAGTGGTTAACCCGGGGCAGCCCATGACAAATCATAAGAGGAAATGGGACCAGCCAAATTCAAACTCGCAGCGTCCCCAGCGTACACCACATAGACCAGGAAACTTTCGTGCGTGTGTTCGGT
Organism: Trichosanthes cucumerina; assembly: GCA_036507285.1. Classification (NCBI taxonomy): domain Eukaryota; kingdom Viridiplantae; phylum Streptophyta; class Magnoliopsida; order Cucurbitales; family Cucurbitaceae; genus Trichosanthes; species Trichosanthes cucumerina. Next base: position 7,128,393 of record CM071842.1, on the reverse strand, counting down.
CGAAACCACGAGTCACGGGGGCGGGAACTAACAGCGGAGATAAGCCACAATGCAAAGGCTGTGGTAAGCATCATTGGGGTAAATGTTTGGCCCGATCCCGAGTGTGCTTCAGATGTGGGAAAGAAGGGCACAGAGCTAATAAGCTGTCCGAGTCAAGCGGTGCTAGCCAACCTCGGAGTTATCAATAGTGAAATTTCTTTGTCAAGCCCGTGAACACACCAAGGAAGAGCTTATGCAAAGCACGAGTAAAAGCATCCATGGCACGAGACTCGGTGGTTACAGGTACACTTCCATTACTTGGGCACCTTGCCTTTGTATTATTTGATTCTTGTTCTACACACTCTTTTATTTCTGCATCCTTCGTAAGTCAAGCTGAGTTAGAATTAGAAACGATTCTGATATGCTTTGTCCTGTCTCCACTCCTGCGGGGATAAACTTGTTAGCCACTATGAAAGTCAAGGATGGTAGTGTGACTATCATGCAGACCATGAGTTAACGATGAGAAATCTAGTAGTCTTAGACATGATTGACTTTGATGTGATTTTGGGTATGGATGGTTAGCGCAGAACCATGCTTGCATTGATTGCCGGGGAAGGAGGTAGTGTTTACTCCTCCCGACCAACACAGCTACTGAGTTGAGAGAGGCGCGTTAGCGTGAAGTAGGCCTCAGTAACTCACGCCTTAAGGCCGGGAAGTTATTACATCGGGGAGCTTGGGGCGTCTTAGCTTGCATACTAGATGCAAGGTGTACGGAGATCTCAAAGTGTTACCGGTACCGATGGTGAATGAATTTCCAGACGTGTTTCGAGGACCTCCCTGAGTACCTCCGGTCGAGGGGAGGTGGATTTTAACATAGGATTGGAGTTAGGGACGACTCCGATATCAAGGCACCATCTGAGAATGGCACCGCAGAGTTGAAAGAATCAAAGCTGCAGCTACAAGACTTTATTGGACAAGGGATTTATACGCCTAGCGTTTCGCCTTGGGAGACCAGTGTTGTTCGTGAAAAGAAAGACGGGTCCATGCGCCTGTGTATAGATTACAGGGAGTTGAAAGAGGTTACGATCAAGAATAAATATCCTTTTCCTAGGATAGACGATTTGTTCGATCAGTTGCAGGGAGCCACAGTGTTTTCCAAGATTGATCTGAGATCAGGCTACCATCAGTTGAGGATTAGTGAAGAGGATATTCCTAAGACGAAGATTGAGATCACGTTATGGACACTACGAGTTCACACGGTGATGCCGTTTGGTTTGACCAACGCCCATTTGCTTTCATGGACTTGATGAACCGTTTATTCAAAGAGTTTCTAGATACGTTCGTGATTGTATTTATTGACGATATTCTGATATACTCCAGATGTGATGAAGATCATGAAAGACACCTAAGAAAAGTTTTACTCACGCTGAGAGAGAATAAGTTATATGCAAAATTTTCCAGTGCGACTCGCTCTCGCTCGCAGGTATCCTTCTTAGGGCATGTGGTGTCCGGCCGAGTCTCTGTTGACCAATGAAAGTGGAGGCCGTCACCACGGTGGCCCCGTCCACCACCGATTCTGAGGTACGTAGTTTTCTCGGGTCTTGCGGAGTTACTATAGGCGTTTTCGTGCAGGACTTCGCCAAGATAGTCATGCCCATGACCCAGTTGACGCGCAAAGGTAACCCATTTATGTGGGATGATAATTGTGAGGCGAGTTTCCAGGAACTCAAGTGTAGGTTGGTGTCAGCTCCGATTCTTACATCCCTCAGGGAGCAGGGGAGCTTCGTGGTTTCTGATGATGCTTCTAAGAAAGGTTTGGGTTGTGTTCTAATGCAAAGACGGTAAAGTAATAGCCTATGCATCCCGACAACAATTAAAGACGACGAGAGGAATTATCCAACCCATGACTTAGAGCTAGCGGCGGTGGTCTTTGCACTAAAGATCCGGAGACATTACCTTTATGGCGAGAAAATTTGATTTTTACTGGACCATAAAAGTTCGAAGTACTTGTTCACCCGAAAAGAGTGAACATGAGGCAACGCAGATGGTTGGAATTAGTAAAGGATTACGACATAGACATTCAATACCACCCCGGTAAGGCTAATGTCGTGGCCGATGCCCTCAGTAGAAAGTGTAACGCCCCAGGCCCAGGATCCTCTGCGACCTGGCTGCGTCACTATATCATCCATGACTACTTGTAAGAGTGAAGACACTATCCCCACAAACCAACACGGGGTCCTTTGAGCATGCTTTGTCCTCACTCACATGCTCCCTAGGAAAATTTCTAGGAGGTCACCCAACATAGAATTGCTCCAAGCCAAGCACGCTTAACTGTGGAGTTCCTATGATTGAGCCACCGAAAAGGAAGGTGCACCTTGTTGGTATAGGTAGTAGCTATCAATTCTTTTAAGCCTTTCTCAATTATACTTTCACATCCTCGCATGTACCCCTTTTCCTCGGGCACCATGCTTTCATATCCTCAGGATCCCTCTCATTCAGATGTGGACTCGGTTCATTCATGTACCCCTCTTTCTCGGGCGTCACATGCCCACCAGCTTCCGCCTTGGTTCGTCCCCGAACCACATCTTACTGGGAGAGGTTACGCTCGATACCAACCATAACGCCCTACTTTTCTATGACTAAACTCTTAGGGACATTACTACACATGCATGCATTTATAGGGTGAGAGATAAAACGATCTTTAAGTTTCCATCGAAAATAATTTGTCTTTAGGGATCCCAAGGAAAGCGTTCAAAAGCAGATAAAAAGGCGATTTAACATGGCCTATTTAAAATCATCAAAGTAAAGTTAAACTTGAAAACATAAAGGAACAACATCGATTATAAAAGAAATGTGCGGAATTCATGTCTATTCCCATGGTCACGGCAGCGCGCCTCCGTCACTCGCCCGCACGCCCTTAGCCTTTACGAAAAACATTTTTAAAAGAAAGGGTGAGTATTGTAAAACAATACCCGATGTAAGTGACCTCGCTCTGAGGTTTGGGATATGCATACACATACAATCATGACTTTTAAACTTGTTCGAAATGTACATATGCGGGACCTAAAACTTTCTCATATCGTCAGGTCTTTAATCCATGACTACCTTTTTATTTATGTGGCCGACTGGTCATCCTGAGTCATTTCATTTTGAGTCCCTCACAGACCCCTGTAATAATTTGAGTCCCTCACAGACCCCTGTATGGTTTGAGTCCCTCATGGACTCTGTATAGATTGAGTCCCTCACAGACCCCTGTAATTTGACCCATAGGGTCTCTAATGCATGTTTGACCATGCACATAATGCACTCAGGAGACCAATGTCCACATTTTTCATCAAATCATTTCATGACATACATAACATGCATGAGGTCCCATCATTCACATAACAATAGTGTACATGTCACAAACATCATCGTCAATATGCAAATCATACTTTTCTCATAGACAGTTTGAAGATCATACTTTTGTAGGAAATCATGAAATATTCTCATACAAATTACTGTCATATCCTCACATGAAATACTGGAATACTCTTACATAGTATACAAGAATATTCTCACATAAAATACTAGTTTATTTCCACATGAAGCATTGAAATATTTGCACATAAAATATTAAGTATTCTCACGAAAATATCTGTATATTGTCATATGAAAATATAAACTAATTTCGCATGAAATCGTGAAAATCATTTTCTTCAATCCCAATAAAAAGTTCGGCACAAGGTCCCTTACCTCGAGCTTTGATCTCACTCTTTCCTTCTAATTCTTAAATTAACGGTCCTTTCCAAATAACCTGTCAATCAAGAATCCTTCTATTCGTTATCCTACTACACAGTTCATTCAATATAAGGAATCTAAGTACGAAAAGCGTCTATAATTCTCACTTTGCACGATTACCTCGACTCAGAATAATAATCCGAACGTGGATTCGGTTGCTCCAAAGCTTGGGAATCTTGATCCTAAAATTCAATTCGTTCCTACAACATTTTCATGCGAATAAATTCATGCGAATCAGATCCAAATAATCCTATATTCCAAAATCGAAGAGGGTTTCGCGTGGCTCACCTAATCCACAACCTTGACCTCGATTACTTCCTGATTGCAGCGTAACAACGAACCACGACCGCTGATCGGATTTGGTGTAATCGATCCGGACGTGGATCTTTGGACTTGAAGGTGAAGCGGTGCTTTGCTTTTGATCGCCTGAGCAGGCTTTCTTTGTACTCATTTGGAGGATACCGGTGCTGCAGACGTGAACGGCGCTTGCGAACGGCGGCTCGCGATCGGATGGTTGTGGCGAGGCACTTCGGCTGGTGTTCTCCGGCGTGACTGCGGCGCGATCAACTGAAGACAGAAGTTCGTGGATCGGCCTGCAGGTGACTGAACGTGACTGTGAATGGGAGCTCGCGGCTGCTGGACGAGAACGACTTCCTCAAGCGGCGGCGGCGCAAGACTCGCGGCTTGGGATGGCGGCGTGCACGACTTCAGGGCTGCGACCGGCAGGCTTGTGGAGGCTGTAGTTCGGCGGCACTGATGGGAACGACACTCGTGAGTGGTAACGCGTGCTTAACGCGCGCGAGATGAGGTTCCGCTGGTCGCGTGCTTGCTTGCGGCTTCGATGGCGAGGTCTCGGCAGTTGCTCGCGGCAATCCCTTGTTGTGGCCGGCGGAGGAGTTCTGCAGGGGTGTTGGCTACGGCTAGGGCATGTGGGAGAAGAATAGGATGGCTAGGTTTAGGGTTAGGGCTAGGGTTTTGTTTTCTTCCAACTTCACTTAAGGACCTTAAATACTAGCAAATTAGGTCAAAATTCTAGTGTTAGTTATCACCCTAATTTAGCCATTAATCACCAACATGCCATTGCCACTTCCTTTTTCTTTTAATTATTATCAATAGTTGTCTAAAGGATAATATTTCGCCTTAAACCAATAAAATTAACAAAACTCATTAACACCGAGCTTGATGTAATTCACAAATCCAATTAGACACACATGAGTTGATAGAACGTTAAATAGGATAAATAATCGTACCTTTGGTTGTGGTCGTCACAATCTTCCCCTCCTTAAGAACTTTCGTCCTCGAAAGTTCCTAATCTTGGAATAGTTCTGGATACTTAGCTCGCACTTCCTCTTCTCGCTCCCAGGTAGCTTCTTCCGTACGGTGGTTTTGCCATAACACTTTAACTAAGTTGATCTCACGGTTACGGAGGGTTTTTTGATCCCTAGCAATAATGCATGCAGTCGTTCGCCATAACTCAAATCTTCTGCTAACTGTAATGGTTCGAAGTCTATGACGTGAGTCAGGTCTGGAACGTATTTTCTCAACATGGGACATGAAACACGTTATGAACCGCTGAAAGGGAAGGCGGCAGTGCTAATCTGTAGGCCACCGCACCAATCCTCTCTAAAATCTCGAATGGTCCGATGAATCGCGGACTCAATTTCCCTTTTCGGCCAAACCTTAGAATTCCCTTCATTGGGGCCACCTTATGGAATACGTGGTCCCCAACACCAATTCTAGGTCCCTTCGTCTCTCGTGTCGGCATAACTCTTTGTCTGTCTTGGGCGATCCGCATTCGCGCCCCTAATCTTCTCAGACGCACTATTTGTGACTGTACTAACTCTGGACACAAAATCAAGGCGTTCACCAACCTCCCCGTAAAACGGGAGTTCTCGCAGCGTTTTCCATAGAGAGCTTCAAATGGAGCCATTCCATGGTCGATTGTGGTAGTTTGTTATTGTAAGCAAACTCCATCAAATGCAAATGTGTGTCCCAACTACCTGGGAAGTCTAAAGTGCAAGCTCGTAACATGTCTTCTAAGATCTGGTTCAAACGTTCTGTCTGCCCATCCGTCTGTGGATGAAAAGCTGTACTAAAGTTCAACTGTGAACCTAACGCTTTCTGTAGGCTCCTCCAAAAGTTGGAGGTGAAACGTGGATCCCTGTCTGAAATAATCTTGGTTGGGATCCCATGTAAACGGACTATCTCTTCCAGGTAAAGCTGCGCCCACTTATCTGTAGAATAGGTGGGTTTCCCTGGTATGAAATGTGCTGACTTGGTTAATCTGTCCACAATGACCCAAATTACTGAGTAACCTCGTAAGGTTCTAGGCAGTCCGACTATGAAATCCATAGAGATCTCCTCCCATTTCCACTGGGGCACATGTAAAGGCTGCAGTAGTCCCGCAGGCCTCTGTCTAGGTGCCTTCACCTGCTGACAAGTCAAACACTTGCTGACAAATTCTGCCACGTCGCATTTCATGTTACACCACCAGAACGACTGTTTCAGATCCCGATACATCTTGGTACTACCAGGATGCATGGCAAATGGCGATTTATGGGCCTCGTTCAAGATTTATGCCTTCAGTTTGTCATCGTTTGGAACACATAATCGTCCTTGGAATAATAGTCCTCCATCTGCGGATAGTGAAAACTCTGCCAACTCACCTGTAGTTACTGCCGATAGCTTTTCTACTAAGCGAGGGTCCCCTTGCCGAGACTCAACGATGCGCGTTGCCTCAAAGTTGGTTGTACCGTTAAGCGAGCTAAGCGAGTCGTGGTCTTTCCTACTAGTCTTCGCAATTTCGGCTCGAGCAAACTCGCTCTGTAACTCGCTCTCATCGATAATTCGTGCTTAAGTATGCGTTGGCTTCCTACCGAGGGCATCGGCCACGACATTAGCCTTACCGGGGTGGTATTGAATGTCAATATCGTAATCCTTCACTAATTCCAACCATCTGCGTTGCCTCATGTTCAATTCCTTCGGGTGAGCAGATACTTGGACTTTTATGATCTGTAAAAATCGAATTTTCTCGCGCCATCTGTGTAGTGTCTCCGGATCTTTAATGCAAAGACTACATCACGCTAGTTCTAAGTCATGAGTTGGATAGTTCCTCCTCTGCGTCGTCTTCAATTGTCGGGATGCATAGGCTATTACTTTACCGTGTTGCATTAGTACACACCCAAAAACCTTTCTTAGAAGCATCACTCGTGAAACCACGAAGCTCTGTTCCCTCGGGAACTGTAAGAATCGGGGCTGACACTAATCTGCACTTGAGTTCTCGGAAACTCGCCTCGCGAGCATCATCCCAAACAAATGAGTTACCCTTGCGCCACCGGTGAGTCATGGGCATAGCTATCTTGGAGAAGTTCTGCACGAAACGCCTATAGTAACACCGCAAGACCCCAGAAAACTACGTACCTGCGTAGCGGTGGTCGGGACGAGGCCACGCGTGTGACGGCCTCCACTTTTCTTTGGGTCAACAGAGACTCCAATTTCGGACACCACATGCCCTAAGAAGGATACCTGGGAATAGACATGAATTCCGCACATTTCTTTTATAACTGATGTTGTTCCTTTATGTTTTCGAAGTTTAACTTTACTTTACAGATTTTAAATAGGCCATGTTAAACTGCTCCTTTTATCTGTTTTGAACGTTTTCCTTGGGATCTCTAAAGACAAATTATTTTCAGTGGAAATTTAAAGATCGTTTTATCTCTGTTGCCTATAAATGCATGCATGTGTAGTAATGTCCCTAAGAGTTTAGTCATAGAAAAGTAGGGCGTTATGTAAAGCGATTCATACTTCAAAGACGAGTTCTTGTGAGCAGAGAGTTACTGAGCAGAGAGTTTGCAGTGAAATGAAATTGCAAAGACTAGTAGGAAAGACCACGGCTCGCTTAGCTGGGATTAGCGGTACAACCAACTTTGAGGCAACGATAGTTGAGTCTCGGCAAAGGGGACCTCGGTTAGTAGAAGCTTACGGCGGTAACTACAGTGAGTTGGCGCAGAGTTTTCACTATCCACGGATGGAGGATTACTATTTCGTGGTCGATTATGTGTGCCAGACGACGACAAACTGAAAACTGAAATCTTGAACGAGGCCCATAACTCGCCATTTTCTATGCATCCTGGTAGTACCAAGATGTATCGAGATCTGAAACAGTTGTTCTGGTGGTGCAACATGAAACGCGACGTGGCAGAGTTTGTCAGCAAGTGTTTGACTTGTCAACAGGTGAAGGCACCTAGACAGAGGCCCGCAGGACTACTGCTGTGACGACCACAACCACAGGTACTAGTTATTGATTTTAATTAACATGCTCTCAACCGGTGTGTGTCTAGTTGGATTAGCGATTTTCATCAAGCTCGGTGTTAACGAGTCTTTGATTTTATTAGTTTCAAGCGAGATATTCTCCTTTAGACAACTACTTATGAAAATTAAAAGAAAAGGAGGTGGCGATGGCACTTTGGTGATTAATATCTAAATGAGAGTGATAACTAACACTTGGATTTTGACCTAGTTTGCTAGTATTTAAGCTCCTTATCATGAAAATTTAAAAAGAAAACCTAACCCTAGCCATCAACATCTTCTCCTTCTTCATCCATCGGTACGCCTGAAGACCACGGACGGAATCCCACCGTTCACGTCTGAGTCGCGCCGACAGATCCGAACGGAGTTTGCTCGCTCCAGCCGCTCGTCCGTCCACGAGTAGCACACAGTCGAGCAAGCCTCGCCGAATTCACACGACTTCAAGCTGCTGCACTGGTTGTGGAGCGCGCCACGGCCAATCAATCGTTCAACGACGCCGCCCACCGCCTTCCGATCGGCAACACCTACAGCCTCTGAAATTATAATCCGGTGAGGAACCGTTACACCTTCGATTAGAGAGATTATACAACGATTTTCGGTTAATAAAGCATTTGCGTAAGAACTTAAATTGTTGTTCGAACATGACTTTAGGAACCAAATTGGAGCGGAATTGAAGGTCAAACGCCAAGACGGATTAAGGAGTATGAACTTGGAATTTTGGGTGTGAATCAGGTCCCAGTAAAAGAAGAATAGTCCAGGAGCTCGGGTTAAGTTTTGGAGTAGAATTCGAATTAAGGTAAGGGACCTTGTGCCGAACTTTTCTAATGGGATTGAAGAAAAATGATTTTTCATTATTTCACGCGAATTTAGTTTACACTCTTATATGAGAATATATTGATATTTTGTGAGAATACTTAATATTTTATGTGAGTATGTTGCAGTATTTTATGTGAGAATATCCTTGTATTTTACGTAAGAAAAATTCGAGTATTTTAGGTGAGGATATTACAATTATCTCGTATGAGAATATTTCATGATTACCTACAAAAGTATTATCTCCAAAGCATACATGAGGAAATGATGATTTGCATATTATGATGATGCTTGTGGCATGTACACTATTGTTATGTTGAATGATGGGACCTCATGCATGTTATGTATGCCATGAAATGATTTAATGAAAAATGTGGAAATTGGTCTCACGAGTGCATTGTGTGCATGGTCAAACATGCATTAGAGACCCTATGGGTCATCATATGTGGGAGTGCGTGAGGGACTCAATCTATACAGAGAGTGCGTGAGGGACTCAAACCATACAGGAGTCCGTGAGGACTCAAATTATTACAGGGGTCTGTGAGGGACTCAAAATGAAATGACTCAGGATGACCAGTTGGCCACTTAAAAGAAAAAGAAAGTCATGTATTATAGTCATGACGATATGAGAAAGTTTTAGGTCCCGCATATGTACATTTCGAACAGGTTTAAAAGTCACGATTGTATGTGTATGCATATCCAAAACCTCGGTAGCGAGGTCACTTACTGGGTATTGTTTTACAATACTCACCCTTTCTTTTCAAAATGTTTTTCAGGTAAGGCCAAGGACGTGCAGGGCGAGTGATGGAGGCGCATATTTTCTTTGATAACTAATGTTTTCGTTTTATGGTTTTGAAGTAAGTTTAACTTTCAGGATTTTAAATAGGTCATGTTTTAACTGCTCCTTTTACTTGTTTTGAATGTTTTTTTTTGGGATCCCTAAAGACAATTTATTTTCTATTGGAGATTTAAAGATCGTTTTATATCTTTTGGCCTATAAATGCATGCATGTGTAGTAATGTCCCTAAGAGTTTAGTTATAGAAAAGTAGGGGCGTTTACGGTTGGTATCGAGCCCTAGGTTTAAGGGTTCTCAGAGACTTACTTACGAGTAAGCACTGAGTAGTTCCCATGGTTGAGTAACGCGTTTCGGTCACCGCCAGGTACGTTCTGGTAATTTATATACGAAGTAAATGATTACGATGTAATTCTGTTTTGTGAATGTAAATGAATTTAAACCCTAAGGGTGATCCTATCTTATAGCTAGAAAGTAATGAAAATCGAGTTAGAAACTCTGCATTGTAAGATCGACAAAATGCCACCTAGAGAGGTCGTGGGAGAGGTAGAGGACGTGGTAGGGGTCGGAGATCAGGAGTTAATGTTGACACCCAACCAGAATTACCACTGGAACAGGAAGAGATTACCCCACCCGTGCGGATCTCCCCGGAACCCACACTGGTCGCGGGAGGATGCACTGCGATCGCTCCAGTGGCGGATCAAGGAAACCCTAATGTCATGACTATGATGGTAGATGCTATGCAGACTCTTGTGCGAGCTACGGTAGCAAGTCAGGGGCGGAATGATGCAACTCTGGAGTCTCGTTATCTGAAGGATTTCAGGAAATATGATCCCAGATCTTTTGATGGGTCTTCTAGTGACCCCACCGTGCCGTGAGTTATGTTTGTCATCCATTGAGACCATCTTGATTGATGAACCGTATCCGAGGACCGAGAGAGTGTCTGTGCTACCTTCATGCTCTTTGAGACGACGCCTATTTATGGTGGGAGTCCGCCTGTGGAACTATTGTCGCCACGTGAGAAACGATTACTGAATCGCATTTTTAAGGAAGCATTCAGCGGAAATTTTACCCTGCTGCGACTCGTTATAGAAAAACAGAGAATTCTTACTGGTGAGCGAACAAGAGGCGGTGGAGGTATATGAGAGAGAATTCACCCGTTTGTCACGCTTTGCCCCGAGCTAGTAGACACACAGAGGCGAAGAAAAGCAGAGCGTTTCATTATGGGACTAGATGAAAACGTCCGAGGCTTCACGAGCACTAGCACCTCCCGATTATGCCTCCGCAGTGAGGTGGCGAGAAATTGATTTGGGTGCAGCGCAGATCGCACAAAGCAGTAGTGGTTAACACAGGACAACCCATGGCAAGTCATAAGAGGAAATGGGACCAAACCAAATTCAAGCTCACGGCGGCCCCAGCAGACACCGCATAGACCAGAAACTTTCGTGCGAGTCCAGTCGAAACCACAAGTCAACGGAGGCGAAGGAACTAACGGTGGAGATAAGCCACAATGCAAGGGGCGTGGTAAACATCATTGGGGTAAGTGTTTGGCCCGTCCGGAGTGTGTTTGGATGTGGGAAAGAAGGGCACAGAGCTAATAATCGCGTCGAAGTCAAACCAAGTGCTAGCCAACCTCGGGTTATCAATAGTGGAAATTTCTTTGTCAAGCCCAGTATTACACCAAGGAAGAGCTTATGCGAGCACAAGTAAGAGCATTCATGGCATGACTCCGTGGTTCTGGGTACACTCCCATTACTTGGACACCTTGCCTTTGTATTATTTGATTACGGTTCTACACACTCTTTTTTCTCGCATCCTTCGTAAGTCAAGCCGTGAGTTAGAGTTAGAAACGATTCTGATGATGCTTTGTGTCTCTCCACTCTCGAGGATAAAGCCCAGTTAGCCACTATGAAAGTCAAGGATGGTAGTGTGACTATCGCATGAGACCATGAGTTAATGAAGAAATCTAGTGGTCTTAGACATGATTGACTTTGATGTGATATTGGGTATGGATAGTTAGCGCATAACCATGCTTGCATTGATTGCTTCGGGGAAGGAGGTAGTGTTTACTCCTCCGACCAACCCAGCTACGGAGTTCAGAGGCACGTTAGCGAGGAAGTAGGCCTAAGGTATTACCGCCTTAAGGCCGGGAAGTTATTACATCGGGGAGCTTAAGGCGTCTTAGCTTGCATACTAGATGCAAGGTGTGTACAGAGATCTCGATGTCACCGGTACGGTGGTGAATGAATTTCGCACGTATTCCTCGAGGACCTCCTGAGTACCTCCGGTCGAGGAGGTGGATTTTAACATAGGATTGGAGTTGGGGACGACTCCGATATCCAAGGCGCCGCATGTAATGAATGGCCGCAGAGTGAAAGAAGCGAAACTACGATTCACAGGACTTCATTGGACAAGGGATTTATACGCCCTAGCGTTTCGCGCTGGGAGCAGCACCGGTGTTGTTCGTGAAAAGAAAGAGCGGGTCCATGCTTTGTGTATAGATTATGAGGAGTTGAATAAAGTTACGATCAAGAATAAATACCCTCTTCCTAGGATAGACGATTTGTTCGATCAGTTGCAGGGAGCAACAGTGTTTTCCAAGATTGATCTGAGATCAGGCTACCATCAGTTGAGAATCAGTGAAGAGGATATTCCTAAGACAGCATTCAGATCACGTTATGGGCATTACGAGTTCACAGTGATGCCGTTTGGATTGACCAACGCTCCCGCCGCTTTCATGGACTTGATGAACCGCTTATTCAAAGAATTTCTAGATACGTTCGTGATTGTATTTATTGACGACATTCTAATATACTCCAGATGTGATGAAGATCATGAAAGGCACACGAGAAAAGTTTTACTCACTCGAGAGAGAGAATAAGTTATATGCAAAATTTTCCAAGTGCGAATTCTGGCTCAGACAGGTATCCTTCTTAGGACATGTGGTGTCCGAAGCTGGAGTCTCTGTTGACCCAGCGAAAGTGGAGGCCGTCACACAGTGGCCTCGTCCGACCACCGTTACAGAGGTACGTAGTTTTCTGGGTCTTGCAGGTTACTATAGACGTTTCGTGCAGGACTTCGCCAAGATAGCTATGCCCATGACTCAGCTGACGCGCAAGGGTAACTCATTTGTTTGGGATGATGCTTGCGAGGCGAGTTTCAAGGAACTCAAGTGCAGATTAGTGTCAGGCCCGATTCTTACAAATCCCCGAGGAACAGGAGCTTTGTGGTTTACAAAGTGATGCTTCTAAGAAAGGTTTGGGTGTGTACTAATGCAACACGGTAAAGTAATAGCCTATGCATTAGACAATTGAAGACGCGACGAGAGGAACTATCCAACTCATGACTTGGAACTAGCGAGTGGTCTTTGCATTAAAGATCGGAGACACTACCGTATGGCGAGAAAAATTGATTTTACTGAGATCATAAAAGTCAAGTATCTGTTCACCCAGAGGGAATTGAACATGAGGCAACGCAGATGGTTGGAATTAGTGAAGGATTACGATATTGACATTCAATACCACCCCGGTAAGGCTAATGTCGTGGTCGATGCCCTCGTGAGAAAGCGATTCATACTTCAAAGACGAAAGTTACCCGATGAGAGCGAAGTGTGCAGCAGAGTTTGCACGAGCGGAAATTGCAGTACTAGTAGGGAAGACCACGACACAGTTAGCTCAACTAACCGTACGACCGACTTTGAGACAACGCATCGTTGAGTCTCAGCAGGGGGACCCTCAGTTAGTAGAGAAACTTATCGCAGTAACTACAGGTGAGTTGGCAAAGTTTTCACTATCCACAGATGGAGGATTATTATTCCAAGGACGATTATGTGTTCCAAGCGATGACAAACTGAAGGCAGAAATCTTGAGCGAAGCCCATAACTCACCATTTTCTATGCATCCTGGTAGTACCAAGATGTATCGAGATCTGAAACAGTCGTTCTGGTGGTGTAACATGAAGCGCGACGTGGCGAGTTCGTCAGCAAGTGTTTGACTTGTCAGCGGTGAAGGCACCCCTAGGCAGAGACCCGCAGGATTACTACAACCTTTACATGTACCTCAGTGGAAATGGGAGGAGATCGCTATGGATTTCATAGTCGGATTGCCCAGGACTTTGCGAGGTTACTCAGTAATTTGGGTCATTGTAGACAGATTAACCAAGTCAGCACATTTCTTACCAGGGAAACCCACCTATTCTACGGATAAGTGGGCGCAGCTGTATCTGGAAGAAATAGTCCGTCTGCATGGGATTCCAGTCAGGATTATTTCAGACAGGGATCCACGTTTCACCTCCAACTTTTGGAGGAGCCTACAGAAAGCTCTAGGTTCACAGTTGAACTTTAGTCTGACTTTTCATCCACTGAGCGGATGGGGCGAGTAAGCGTTTGAATCGAGATCTTGGAAGACATGTTGCGAGCTTGCACCTTAGACTTCCCGTGCGGTTGGGACACTCATTTGCATTTGATGGAGTTTGCTTACAATGCGATTATCGATCGACCATCGGAATGGCTCCATTTGAAGCTCTCTATGGAAAAGCGTTGCGAGAACTCCCCGCTCGGGAGGAGGTTGGTGAACGCCGATTATTGGGTCGAGTTAGTACAGTCACAAATAGTGCGTCTGAGAAGATCGGGGCGAATGCAGGACCGCCCAAAGCGCAACAAAAAGAGTTATGCCGATTCGAGGCGAAGGACCTAGAATTGAAGTCGGGGACCACGTATTTCTTAAAGTTGCCCCAATGAAAGGGATACTAAGGTTTGGTCGGAAAGGAAGTTGAGTCCGCGCTTTATAGGGCCATTTGAGATCTTAGAGGGGTGGCGTGGTGGCCTCTGAGCTAGCATTGCCGCTTTCCTATCGCGATTCATAACGTATTCCATGTCTCCATGTTGAGGAAATACGTTCCAGACCCGACTCATGTCGTAGACTTCGAACCACTCAGCTAGCAGAGGATTTGAGTTATGGCGAGCGACCTGTACAGATTATCGCAAGAGATCGAAAGACCCTCCGTAACCGTGAGATCAACTTGGTTAAGGTGTTGTGGCAAAACCACCGTGCGGAAGAAGCTACCTGGGAGCGAGAGGAGGAAGTGCGAGCTAAATATCCAGAACTATTTCAAGAATAGGAACTTTCGAGGACGAAAGTTCTTAAGGAGGGAAGATTGTGACGACCACAACCACAGGTACTAGTTATTGATTTTAATTAACATGCTCTCAACCGGTGTGTGTCTAGTTGGATTAGCGATTTTCATCAAGCTCGGTGTTAACGAGTCTTTGATTTTATTAGTTTCAAGCGAGATATTCTCCTTTAGACAACTACTTATGAAAATTAAAAGAAAAGGTGGTGGCGATGGCACTTTGGTGATTAATATCTAAATGAGAGTGATAACTAACACTTGGATTTTGACCTAATTTGCTAGTATTTAAGCTCCTTATCATGAAAATTTAAAAAGAAAACCTAACCCTAGCCATCAACATCTTCTCCTTCTTCTTGTATGTTTGCCCTAGCCGGAGCCCTAACCCATTGCTGCCGCCGACGAACTGATCGGAGACTCCAACTATCCACGAACGAAGGCCGTGCAGCAGCCACCGCCGAACCACGTTCGAAATCCTCGAGCCGAAGTTTCCCAGCCATCCATCCGCCTCGTCTGCAGCCCACGTGCGAAGAGCTCGCCGGAGCTTAGCGCGCATTCGTTCGGCCCGCCCACGCAAAACGCCTCACGCGAGCCCCCGCCCGGCCGTGAAGTTCGTGCGCTGCGCGCGCGCGCTACAAGACAAGCCCCCAACCGCTCGGCCGTTCACGAGTCTCGACCATCCGCGAGTCCTCGCGCGATCGCGGTAGAAGGTTCCCAGCCGCCGCAGCCGTCTTCATCCATCGGTACGCCTGAAGACCACAGACGGAATCCCACCGTTCACGTCCGAAGTCGCGCTGACGGCATCCGACGGAGTTTGCTCGCTCGGCCCGCTCGTCCGATCCACGAGTACAAGCAGCAAGCCTCGCCGGACCACACGACTTCAATCGCTGCTGCGGTGGTTGTGGGAGCGCGCGCCGCCGCCAATCAATCGTGATTCGGCCGACGCCCGCTTCGCTTCCGATCGGCAACACCTACAGCCTCTGAAAGTATAATCCGGTGAGGAACCGTTACACCTTCGATGAAAGAGATTATACAACGATTTTCGGTTAATAAAGCATTTACGTAAGAACTTAAATTGTTGTTCGAACATGACTTTAGGAACCAAATTGGAGCGAAATTGAAGGTCAAACGCCAAGACGGATTAAGGAGTATTAAGTATTCGCATTAAACTTGAGGTAAGCAGGGCATGAAATCTTAAGAACGTAATTTAAGTACCCTTACGTTTATGGATTTAGTGAATGCGTGGAGAATGAACTTGGAATTTTGGGTGTGAATCGGGTCCCACTAAAAGAAGAATAGTCCAGAGCTCGGGTTAAGTTTTGGAGTAGAATTCGAATTAAGGTAAGGGACCTTGTGCTTAACTTTTCTAATGGGATTGAAGAAAAATGATTTTTCATTATTTCATGCGAATTTAGTTTACACTCTTATATGAGAATATATTGATATTTTGTGAGAATACTTAATATTTTATGTGAGTATGTTAAAAGTATTTTATGTGAGAATATCCTTGTATTTTACGTAAGAAAAATTTGATATTTTAGAGTGAGGATATTACTGATTATCTCGTATGAGAATATTTCATGATTACCTACAAAAGTATTATCTCCAAAAGTATCTATGAGGAAATGATGATTTGCATATTATGATGATGCTTGTGGCATGTACACTATTGTTATGTTGAATGATGGGACCTCATGCATGTTATGTATGACATGAAATGATTTAATGAAAAATGTGGAAATTGGTCTCCTGAGTGCATTGTGTGCATGGTCAAACATGCATTAGAGACCCTATGGGTCATATTACGAGGGTGCGTGAGGGACTCAATCTATCAGAGAGTGCTGTGAGGACTCAAACCATACAGGGAGTGTGAGGACTCAAATTATTACAGGGGTCTGTGAGGGACTCAAAATGAAATGACTCAGGATGACCAGTTGGCCACTTAAAAGAAAAAGAAAGTCATGTATTATAGTCATGACGATATGAGAAAATTTTAGGTCCCGCATATGTACATTTCGAACAGGTTTAAAAGTCACGATTGTATGTGTATGCATATCCCAAACCTCGGTAGCGAGGTCACTTACTGGGTATTGTTTTACAATACTCACCTTTTCTTTTCAAAATGTTTTTCAGGTAAGGCCAAGGACGTGCAGGGCGAGTGATGGAGGCGCGTTGTCAGAACCATGGGAATAGTCATGTTTCCGCATATTTTCTGTGATAACTAATGTTTTCGTTTTATGGTTTTGAAGTAAGTTTAACTTTCAGGATTTTAAATAGGCCATGTTTTAACTGCTCCTTTTACTTGTTTTGAATGTTTTTTTTGGGATCCCTAAAGACAATTTATTTTCTATTGGAGATTTAAAGATCGTTTTATATCTTTTGGCCAATAAATGCATGCATGTGTAGTAATGTCCCTAAGAGTTTAGTTATAGAAAAGTAGGGGCGTTACAACTGCAGCCTTTACATGTACCGCAGTGGAAATGGGAGGAGATCTCTATGGACTTCATAGTCGGACTGCCCAGAACTTTACGAGGTTACTCAGTGATTTGTGTCATTGTGGCCAGATTAACCAAGTCAAAGACATTTCATACAGTGGAAACCCACCTATTCTACGGATAAGTGGGCGCAGCTTTACACGGAGGAGATAGTAAAATCTCCGCATGGGATTCCAATCGAGATTATTTGAGGCGAGGATCCACGTTTCACCTCCAACTTTTGGAGGAGCCTACAGAAAGCGTTAGGTTCCCAGTTGAACTTTAGTACAGCTTTTCATCCACAGACGGATGGGCAGACAGAACGTTTGAACCAGATCCTAGAGGACATGTTACGAGCTTGCACTTTAGACTTCCCAGGTAGTTGGGACACACATTTGCATCTGATGGAGTTTGCTTACAACAATATGATTTATCGATCGACCATCGGAATGGCTCCATTTGAAGCTCTCTATGGAAAACGTTGCAGAACTCCCGTTTTCTGGGAGGAGGTTGGTGAACGCCAGTTACTGGGTCCAGAGTTGGTACAGGTCACAAATAGTGCGATACAGAAGATTAGGGTACGAATGCAGACCGCCCAAAGTAGACAAAAGAGTTATGCCGATTCGAGACGAAGGGACCTGGAATTCGAAGTTGGGGACCACGTATTCCTTAAGGTGGCCCCAATGAAAGGGATTCTAAGGTTTGGTCGGAAAGGGAAGTTGAGTCCGCGCTTTATAGGACCGTTTGAGATTTTAGAGAGGGTTGGTGTAGTGGCCTACAGGCTAGCATTGCCGCCTTCCTTAGCAGCAGTTCATAACGTATTCCATGTCTCCATGTTGAGAAAATACATTCCAGACCCGACTCATGTCGTAGACTTCGAACCATTACAGCTAGCAGAAGATTTGAGTTATGGCGAAAGACCGGTACAGATTATTGCAAGAGATCAAAAGACCCTCCGTAACCGTGAGATCAAATTGGTTAAGGTGTTGTGGCAAAACCACCGGGCGGAGGAAGCTACCTGGGAGCGAGAGGAGGAAGTACGAGCTAGATATCCAGAACTATTCCAAGAATAGGAACTTTTGAGGACGAAAGTTCTTAAGGAGGGAAGATTGTGACGACCACAACCACAGGTACTAGTTATCTATTTTATTTAAAGTTCTATCAACCTGTGTGTGCCTAGTCGGTTTAGTAAATCTTATCAAACTCGTTGTGAGTGAACCCTTCATTTCATGTAGACTTATGTAAATTATTTTCTTTGAAAGGAAATTTCTCATAGAATTAGAGGAAGAGGAAGGGGCAATGGCACTTTAGTGATTAATGCCTAATGAGGGTTATATTTGACATTGGATTTTGACCTAATTCCTAATATTTAAGGTCCTTAATATTACAATCATAAGAAAAACCCTAGCCCCTCAAGGATAATCATCTCTTTCTTCTTCCTCACATTTTGCCCTAACCAAAACCCTAACCCTAGTTGTTGTTGCTCTACCGCCGACCAAGACCCACGAACGAACACCCTCCGCGGCGGCTCCACGAAAGGAACTTGGTCCTGCAAACGTTCGCGCCACAGCGCGCAAGCCGAGGATTGTGCGGCAACTCCGCCGGCGGATCGATTTAACGAGACTTGTTCGTTCGGCCGCTCACGCACGCATGAGTCTTCGCCGGTCTCCACGTCGCCGCCGCCGCCGATCAGAGACCTCGCGCGCCGCGACCTTGTCGGCAAGTCGAGGCTCAGCCGCGTCGCCAGGGAAACGTCGAGCGGCCGTTTCGTCCTTGCTCGAGACTTTCACGAACGCCGCCGCCTCGCGTCTCGCACGCCGAGACCGCCGAGGTTGACGCCGCGCCACGTCAGCTCGGCGCGGCGTCGCCCTTTGAGGTTACTCGCCCGATCACGAGCACAGCGGCAGATCTTGCGCGATTTTTTCCGCAGCGAAGCCACGCCGACGAGCTCTTTCCTTCTTCGGCCACGCTGCGCCACCGTTGAACCCTACAACGCCGCCGACTACGACTCCACGACCACCGAGATTACAGTGGTGTGAGCGATCTTGTTAAGTTTCGAATTCGTTGGAGATTTATTTGTGACCTATCGAATAATTAAGCGTTTGATTGAGAACTTAGGCTACTGTTTCGAACGCTAATTGTAGGGACCAAGTTTGGAGCGGAATTGAGGGTCAAACATCGAGACGAACTACGGAGTATTAGGTATTCGCATTGAACTTGAGGTAAGCGGGGCATAAAATCTTAAGAACGTAATTTAAATACCCTTGCGATTATGGATTTAGTGAATGCTTGGAGAATGAACTTGGAATTGTGGTGTGAATCAGGTTCCACTAAAAGAAGACTAGTCCAGGAGCTCGGGTTAGGTTTTGGAGTAGAATTCGAACTAAGGTAAGGGATCTTGTGCCGAATCTTTTAAATGGGATTAAAGAAAACGAATTTCGTTATTCTATGTGAAATTAGTTCGTTATTTTACTTAAAAAGATTTAATGATTTTACACGAGAATATCTCAATATTTTATGTGAAAATATCCTTGTATTATACGTAAGAAAAATCTAGTATTTCATGTGAGGATATTACAGTATCTTGTATGAGAATATTTCATGATTACCTATAAGTTTGTTATCTTCAAACTATTATATGAGGAATGTATGATTTGCATATCAACGATAATTGTTGTGGCATGTACACTATTGTTATGTGGAAGGATGGGACCTCATGCATGTTATGTATGCCATGAAATGATTTAATGAAAAATGTGGAAATTGGTCTCCTGAGTGCATTGTGTGTATGGTAAAACATGCATTTAGAGACCCTATGGGTCAAATCGAGAGTGCGTGAGGGACTCAATCTATACAGTCTGTGAGGACTCAAACCATACAGGGGTCTGTGAGGGACTCAAATTTACTCAAAATGAAATGACTCAGGATGACCAATTGGCCACTTAAAAGAAAAAGGAAGTCATGTATTATAGTCATGATGATATGAGAAAGTTTTTAGGTCCCTTATATGTACAGTTCGAACAGTTTAAAAGTCATGATTGTATGTGCTTGCATATCCCAAACCTCAGTAGCGAGGTCACTTTATCTGGTATTGTTTTTGCAATACTCACCCTTTCTTTTAAAAATGTTTTTTGAGTAAGGCCAAGGACGTGCAGGGCGAGTATTTGAGGCGCGTGCCGAGGACCATGGGAATAGTCATGTTTTCCGCATATTTTTCTTTGATAACTAAAGTCGTCGTTTTATGGTTTTGAAGTTAAGTTTAACTTTCAGGATTTTAAGCAGGCCATGTTTAAACTGCTCCTTTTACCTGTTTTGAATGTTTTGTTTTTGGGATCCCTAAAGACAATTTATTTTCTATTGGAGATTTAAAGATCGTTTTATATCTTTTGGCCTATAAATGCATGCATGTGTAGTAATGTCCCTAAGAGTTTAGTTATAGAAAAGTAGGGTGTTCTGAGTTTTTCCTTTCTTATCAATGAAGAAATATGGACAATTTCAATATGTTGAGTAACAGAAAATGAGCAATGAGGATTTATATTCGGCAGATGATTTGCGACTACGCATTAACGATACTAATAAGCAGAAAATATTTTTCTAAATTGACAATGTTGGAAGCAAAAATCAATACTACATCAGGTTCTGCAGACCTGATTGAAGGTTTTGGAAAAGCAAGTTTTATCTTGCCTAGAGGAACAAAATTTTCAATCAATAATGCCTTGTTCTCTAGCAAATCGAAGAGAAATTTATTGAGTTTCAAAGATATACGTAATAATGTCACTATATCATCCATGATTTGCTTGTAAGAGTGAAGACACTATCCCCACAAACCAACACAGGGTCCTTTCAACATGCTTTGTCCTCACTCACATGCTCCCCAGGATAATTTCGGAGGTCACTCAACATAGAATTGCTCCAAGCCAAGCACGCTTAAGCGTGGAGTTCCTATGATTGAGCCCTTTGAAAAAGGAAGGTGCACCTTGTTGGTATAGGTAGTAGCTATCAATTCTTTTAAGCCTTTTCTCAATTGTACTTTCATATCCTCATGCTCCTTCTCATGTACCTCTTTTCCTCGGGCACCATGCTTTCATACCCTCGGGATCCCTCTCATTGGATGTGGACTCGGTTCATTCATGTACCCCCCTCTTCTTGGGCGTCACAAATGTAGAGTATCTCTATATCACATCTATTGTTTCACGTGAAAACGTATATTAGAAACACTACCGACTTTTTCTTACGGATTATATTATACTCATATACGAGTAATCGAAAGTTATGCAACAATGAACCGAAGTTCATGAATCTAGAAATATTCAGTGTTTGGCATGATCGACTAGGTCATCCAGGATCGATAATGAAAAGGAAAATTATTGAGAATTCACATGGACATCCTTTAAAGAACCGAGAAGATTCTTTAATCCAATGAGTTGTCATGTGATGTTTGCTCTCTAAGAAAATTAATTATTAGACCATCACAAGCTAAAGTGGGTATTGAATCACCTTCATTTTTAGAGAGCAAATTCAAGGTGATATTTGTGGACCTATTAACTCACTAAGTGGTCCATTTAGATATTTTATGGTATTAATTGACGCATCCAGAGATTGTCACATGTATGCTTATTATCAAGTCGAAATCTTGCATTTGCAAGATTACTTGCTCAAATAATTAAGTTAAGTGCACAATTTACATAACGCCCCTACTTTTCTATGACTAAACTCTTAGGGACATTACTACACATGCATGCATTTATAGGCCAAAAAAGAGATAAAACGATCTTTAAATCTCCAATGAAAATAATTTGTCTTTAGGGATCCCAAGAAAACGTTTAAAGCAGATAAAAGGAGCAGTTTAAACATGGCCTATTTGAAGTCTCAGTAAAGTAAATTTAAACTTGAAAAACATAAAGGGACAACATCGATTATAAAAGAAATGTGCGGAAAACATGTCTATTCCCATGGTCCTAGCAACGCGCCCCTCAGTCACTCGCCCCGCACGTCCTTGGCCTTACGAAAAACATTTTTTAAAGAAAGGGTGAGTATTGCAAAACAATACCCGAGTAAGTGACCTCGCTACCGAGGTTTGGGATATGCATACACATACAATCATGACTTTTAAACTTGTTCGAAATGTACATATGCGGGACCTAAAACTTTCTCATATTGTCAGGTCTTTAATCCATGACTTCCTTTTTAATTAAGTGGCCGATTGGTCATCCTGAGACATTTCATTTTGAGTCCCTCTGGACCCTCTGTAATCATTTGAGTCCCTCCACAGGACACTGTATAAATTGAGTCCCTCACGGACCCACTGTAATTTGACCCATAGGGTCTCTAATGCATGTTTGACCATGCACATAATGCACTCAGGAGACCAATGTCCACATTTTTCATCAAATCATTTCATGGCATACATAACATGCATGAGGTCCCATCATTCAACATAACTATAGTATACATGCCACAACCATTATCATTGATATGCAAATCATGACTTTCCACATCAAATAGGGTGTAATGCTCACGTATATAATCATGCAATATTCTCATTGATAATCATCGTAATAGTCTCACATGAAATCTTTGGAATATCCTTACATAAAATACAAAGATATTCTCGCATAAAATACTAGATTATGCTCACATAAAATATTGAGATATCTTCACATAGAATATCAAGGCATTCTCACATAAAAGCTTGAAATATTCTCGTGTAAAATCATTAAATCTTTTAAGTAAAACATCGTACTAATTTCACATAAAATATTGAAATTCGTTTTCCTTAATCCCATTTAAAAGATTCGGCACAAGGTCCCTTACCTTAGTTCCGATTTCGCTCCAAAACCTAACCGAACTCCTTGACTACTCTTCTTTTTAGTGGGACACGATTCACACAACAATTGAAATTATTCACCGAGCCTTCACTAAATCCATAATTGTAAAGGTACCTAACTCAAGTCCTTACAATTTCATGCCCCGCTTTACCTCGGGTTCAACGCGAGGACTTAATATTCCTTAGTTTGTTTTGGCGTTTGACCTCCAATTCCGCTCCAAGTTTAGTCCTACAAATTGTGTTCAAACCGTAGTTAAACTCTCTATCGGACTCTTAGATAAATAATAGGTCGCGATTTAATCCTTCAACAACATCGAAGTTAAACACGACGCTCACCCGGATGTAAACTCATTTGTCATAGCGGTGTGTTGGCGGCTCGTGGTCACGATCGGCGGTGAAGGAAAAAGGGTTCACGAGCGGCGTGCAGCCTCGATCGACAGTTGCGGCTGAAAGGACACTCGCGAGTTGCCGCTACGTGGGGCTCGGCGCAGTGAGCAGGCTGCAACACGAGGAGGAAACGGCCGGCGGTGGAGTCTTCACCCGTTCATATTCTGGCCGGCGCGAGTTTGTTGTGACCGAACTCGATCGAGGGCTTGCCGGCGTGAGAATCACACGAGAAAGAAGGCGGCTGGACGTGGGCTCTCTCTCGGAACAGCTGCGCGGTGGTCGAGGTGATGTGGAGTCCGCGCGAGACACGTTGTTCGTGATCGTGATCGGACGAGCGGCTTCAAAGGGCGGCGCGGGTATGCATTGTTCGTTGTCGCGTATCCCTGGCGGCGACGGTGAAGTTTCACTTGCGACGGCAGCGCGCGGCGACGACTCGCGGCACGGGATGACAACTTGCGATTGCGGGCGCAGCGATGGGGCGTCGGAGCGTGGCGCGGGTGCCGTGGATCGGAAGAAGAGCTGCGAGGTTGAAGCTCACGGCTAGGGCATACGTCAATGAGAGGAGAAGATGTTGATGGGGCTAGGGTTAGGGTTTTCCTTTGAATTTTCAATTTAAGGACCTTAAATACTCAAAATTAGGTTAAAACCAAATGCCCACTATAACCCTCATTTAGACAATAATCACTAAAGTGCCATTGACACGTCCCTCTTCTTCTAATTTTATAATTAGTTGTCTAAAGGAGAATGTTTCACTTTAAACTAATAAAATCTACGACTCATTAACACCGAGCTTGATGAAATTCACTATTCCAACTAGACCCACACACACGAGTTGTGAGCGTTAAATAAAATAAACAACTAGTACCGTGGTTGTGGTCGCCACAATCACAATCTTCCTTAAGAACTTTCGTCCTCGAAAGTTCCTATTCTTGGAATAATTAGGTACTTAGCTCAGACTTCCTCTTCTCGCTCCCGGTAGCTTCTTCCGATGCGGTGGTTTTGCCATAACACTTTAACTAAGTTGATCTCACGGTTCACGGAGGGTCTTTCGATCTCTTGCAATAATGCATGTGTCGCTCGCCATAACTTTCGGATCTTACGCTATTTGTAGTGGTTGAAGTCTACGACATGAGTCGGGTGCGGGCGTATTTTCTCGGCATGGAGACATGGAATACGTTATGAGCTGGCGATAGGGAAGGCGGCAATGCTAGCCACAGAGGCCACTACAACAACCCCTCTCTAAAATCTCAAATGGTCCGATGAAGCGCGGACTCAACTTCCCTTTTCGGCCAAACCTTAGAATCCCTTTCATTGGGGCAACTTTAAGAAATACGTGGTCCCCAACTTCGAATTCTAGGTTCCTTCGTCTCGAATCGGCATAACTCTTTTGCCTGCTCTGGGCGGTCTGCATCCGCCCCCTAATCTTCTGTATCGCACTAGTAGTGATCTGTACTATTTCTGGACCCAACAACTGGCGTTCGCCAACCTCCTCGTGCAAAAACGGGGAGTTACGCAGCGTTTTCCATAGAGAGCTTCAAATGGAGCCATTCCGATGGTCGACTGATAACTGTTATTGTAAGCAAACTCCATCAAATGCAAATGGGTGTCCCAACTACCCGGAAAGTCTAAAGTGCAAGCTCGTAACATGTCTTCTAAGATCTGGTTCAAACGTTCTGTCTGCCCATCCGTCTGTGGATGAAAAGCTGTACTAAAATTCAACTGTGAACCTAATGCTTTCTGTAGGCTCCTCCAAAAGTTGGAGGTGAAACGTGGATCCCTGTCTGAAATAATCTTGGCTGGAATCCCATGCAGGCGGACTATCTCTTCCAGGTAAAGCTGCGCCCACTTATCCGTAGAATAGGTGGGTTTCCCTGGTATGAAATGTGCTGACTTGGTTAATCTGTCCACAATGACCCAAATTACTGAGTAACCTCGTAAGGTTCTAGGCAGTCCGACTATGAAATCCATAGAGATCTCCTCCCATTTCCACTGGGGCACATGTAAAGGCTGCGATGAGTCCCGCTGGAGTCTGTCTCAGGTGCCTTCACCTGTTGACAAGTCAAGCACTTGCTGACAAACTCTGCCACGTCGCGTTTCATGTTACACCACCAGAACGACTGTTTCAGATCTCGATACATCTTGGTACTACCAGGATGCATAGAAAATGGTGAGTTATGGGCTTCGCTCAAGATTTCAGTTTTCAGTTTGTCATCGTTCGGCACACATAATCTTCCCGAAATAGTAATCCTCCATCCGTGGATAGGGAAAACTCTACCACCTCACCGGATACTGCGATGCGCTTTTCTACTAGCGAGGTCCACTGTTGAGCCTCAACGATACGTTGTCTCAAAGTTGGTTGCCGTTAATCGAAGCTAAGCGAGCCGTGGTCTTTCCTACTAGTCTCGCGCGATTTCGGCTCGTGCAAACTCCCGCTGTAACTCTGCTCTCGTCGATAACTCGTCTTTGAAGTATGGCGGCTTTCATCGAGGGCATCGCCACGACATTAGCCTTAGGGGTGGTATTGAATGTCTATGTCGTAATCCTTCACTAATTCCAACCATCTGCGTTGCCTCATGTTCAATTCCTTACAGGTGAGCAGATACTTGACTTTTATGATCCGTAAAAAATCAATTTTCGCATCATACGGTAGTGTCTCCGGATCTTTAATGCAAAGACCATCACTGCTAGCTCCAAATCATGAGTTGGATAATTCTCTCTCATGCGTCTTTAATTGTCGGGATGCATAAGCTATTACTTTACCGTGTTGCATTAGTACACAACCCAAACCTTTCTTAGAAGCATCATCAGTAAACCACGAAGCTCCTCTCTTCCTCGGGATTTGTAAGAATCGGGGTGACACTAATCGCACTTGAGTTCACGGAAACTCGCCTCATAAGCATCATCCCAAACAAATGAGTTACCCTTGCGCGTCGGTGAGTCATGGGCATAGCTATCTTGGCGAAATCACCGCGACGAAAGCGCCTATAGTATCCTGCAAGACCCGAGAAAACTATGTACCTCTGCCATAGCGGTGGTGGGACGAGGCCAGCGTGTGATGGCCTCCACTTTCTTCGGGTCAACAGAGACTCGGCCGGACACCACATGCCCTAAGAAAGATACATATGCGAGCGTAATTCACACTTGGAAAATTTTGCATATAACTTATTCTCTCTCGCGGCGTGAGTAAAACTTTTCGGAGTGCATTTCATGCTCTTCATCACACACAGAGTATATCGATTATATCGTCAATAAATACTATCACGAGCGTGTCAAGAAACTCTTTGAATAAGCGGTTCATCAAGT